>OY992787.1:4056322-9056322 GCA_963921375.1 Tiliacea citrago
GTTGTTGAGAGTTTGTTAGCTTAGTAACTTTATAAGTAAAAAATATCTTAGTAAATAGAAAGACTTGCAAAGGTGGTGAAATAATCAAAGAGTTGAAACGATAATATATGTACATATAAAATATAAACTACTTGGTACGAAATTCTTGCAAATCATATAATTTTTATGAATTCCTACTAACATTGTTTTAACTCTCAACTTTTAAATCAAAATATTCAAAAAACAATCATAACAAGCTCGAACGTACCCTAACTACTACCCAATATTTACTTAGACAAGTCATTCTATATCAAAAATCTTCTACAAAAAGTCTTCCAAAACTTCTCGTACCTTCTCTAAAGTACCAACAATAACATCTACCAGTCTCGATATCTAGTCCAGATCTATTTTCATCACGTCTATACTAATTATATGAACTGAATTAATACCGGGATGTCGGGCATGTTCTGCGCCGACTATTGTAATGTCCCTCACAAAACTTTTTGGTTTGTTTTCCAAACGTTTTTATTGCTAATTGTCCGTTGTTATGTTTGATACAGGATTTACATACAAAAGTATTCTTTAGTTGTTTTGGCGTAGGCTGGAAGGTAATTCGTAATGATGTGGAATAAATATTGATATTGTTTAACGAGAGAGTGTTTTGTTTTGAGGAATAGATTTTGTAGTTATGGTGAAATTGTGGACTATATCTATAGTACACTAGCTACATCTACTTCTAAGCAATAGTAAATTTACCTTGCACACGTTAAAAAACACGCAAAGTAATTAAGTAATTCGTGAGCACAATGCACCTTTAAATACATGGCAATAATAATAGCTCGTCTGTCATCTTCACAAACTATGGTAACTGCGCCAGGGACTTAAAAGTTGTAAAATACTACATTTATTTTCGGTAACTTACATGTTTATACTGCTATTTCCAGTATCAAGGTAGGTTTACGCCCAAAATTTTCACAAATAAACCAACCACTGAAAACGGTTTTGTATCTATCAATTTTTAATTGGCAGTTCTCACAACAATTTAAAGGGGTTCATTGTCGAATTTTTTTTCCGGCGTTTCGTATTTTTTGCGCGGGCGGCGCGCGTTTTTTTTCGCCAGTCGTTTTGGGCAGGTCTGCTGACATGAGATTGATATACAGTCTTATTCGTGGACATGCTCCGGAGTCTTTGTTTAACTGGTCCCGGCCCTCTCCCCTCTGTCCTGCCTGTCCCCGCGTCGCCCCTTTGTCTCTCCTCTTTATACAGTCGGCGATGCGCAAACGTAAACTTATTTTCGGCTGGATTTGCAGGATTTGGCGTAACTGTTGTTTTGGTTGAGAATTGTCGTTATTTTTCTGAGATTTTTTCGGTGACAGCGACGATTTGTTCTTCTATTCAGTGGTGGGTTTTAAAGTTAGTGTGAATCAGTTTAGTAAATGTATTTAGCAATAGAGATCAAATTTTTTATAGGATTTTATTTTGTCATCATCTTACTACTAACTCTTAAAATCTATGATTTAGAAAAATTACGCCTAGGTCGCACTAATATCGAAATATATTACCATAATTCAATGCGTACAAACCCACCTAAAACCTAACTTACATCTGGATAATATCTTTGTGACGCTTACATACAAAATTACATGAAAATCCGGAAGGATACCCTCCATTTCATACTAAAGATTAGCAGACTTTATTTGATTTAGCCTTTATTTTTCATAAATCTTTTAAATTATCATAAGCGTACCTTTAGACGGATTTACAAAGGCAGAGCAGAAATACTTGCGTGCTAGGCGTGCTTTTGCACGTGACTTTGCCTAAATTTAATAATCTTTAAGAATGTCCTTGAGAAATTAATTGGTTTGACAATTACTAATAATAATGTTTATGAAAATAATGATAATTTCACTGTTTTGATAATTTCATGGGGTCCAGTGAATAATAACACCGTAAAAACGTGCCAGACAGACAAACTTCAACACTTGCAGTATTACTTAGGAACAGGACAGGTACAACAAAAATACAGGCATCGCAATAAAGTTATGTCATGACCGCTTAAGTTTGGGCCAAGTGTTTAGTCAATTCATTAGGGTTCAGAGCGTCTTGGGTAGGGCTGCTCGTGATTTTCATACCTTCTTTTTTCGGTCACATAATCTCAGGTCACCTTTACATTTGGTCACAATGGAATTAATTTTATTTAATAAATGTGCAAATTTAGGAGCGGCTGTTCGACAGCTAAAGGCGTTGATTGACGATTGAGGTCGCGAGTTCAAATCATAACACTTTGAACTTTAGTTAGGCCCACACCTTACACAGTTATTAACTGGAGGGTTTGGCAGAAAATAATATATTGCAGGTGTGAAAGGGAAAGGAGGAACTGCTTTTATTTTGATTACTTTCGTGGGTAGGTTCTCAACTGTAGAATACGAATTTAAGTTTCGTTTAACCCAGTTTCACTTAGCCTTATCAACAAATACGAGCAACTATGATAATTTTAGAATTATTTATCTTCTTTCTTATTGCTTTCTCCATCAGTTTTAGTCCTATTTATCTTCTTTTGCCTGTTGGTTCACATTCTTCTCCCATAAACGAATCCTTTTGGTCCGTTTCCATCACAGCCCTGTTACTGTCGTGGCATACCGTCCCACTCCGCATTACAAAATAAATTTGCATCTTAGCCCTTCTAAATTGAAATCATTAACGGCTAAGCTGATTATCTTACTCACGAGGCCCGAACCCTGTTCAATTAAAGCTTTGTAACTCTCCACCTATGCGGATTGTTAGATTTTAATTCAACTGAATTAATTTATCTAATGTGATTATCTTTTGTTTTGAATAATGCGTCCACGATTTTGATGTGATGTTCTTTGGGAGTTTCAGTGTAATTGGTTGATCGTTTGATAATTAAAGAAAGTGTTTTTGTTGTTTAATTCTATCTATTGTTTAGGATAACATCACCTTCACCTGGGTGTTTTGTTTTGTCTCTTTTATATCTTCATTTCTGTTTGTTGTTGGTTTCGGCAATTCAAAATCATGTCTGCATTATTTACTCCTTTACCTCCAAGATAATATAGGTATATTGATAAAGGGTCCACGTGAGCATTTCCTTAAAATATTGCATTATGAATGAACTGTGGCATGTAAAACAGCGCAAATGAATGAAAGTTGGTTATGAATTACTAACTTCAGTGAATGCGACGTACACTGAATGGAACGGGTCCCCTATGTTGTTTCGAACGCCGCTGTTGCGACACACGCTGTTGCGAATTATTTTTCCACTGCCTCACAGGTTCGAAAGCTCATGGACTCGAATGAAGTAGTCGCGAAAGACGCTGTTTCGAAAAACATTTTCACTGCCTCATACGCTCGAATGCTTGTGATTTCGATTTATTTAGTCATAAAGTGTACAGAAAAGTATTTAAGCAGTAATTAAATAAAATCAACAAATTCGGTGTCAACATCATCATTTAATATAACGTATAGTAATTTAGTTAAATTGGATATTGATGAAGAGTTTTTGTTTTGGTAACTGAATTTACCAACAATAGAGGGGACCTGGCGCTCGAAATCACAAGCATTCGAGCGTATGAGGCAGTGAAAATGTTTTTCGAAACAGCGTCTTTCGCGACTACTTCATTCGAGTCCGTGAGCTTTCGAACCTGTGAGGCAGCGGAAAAATAATTCGCAACAGCGTGTGTCGCAACAGCGGCGTTCGAAACAACATAGGGACCCCGAATGGAACATAACATTAACAGACTGATTTCGACTATTTACACCGCACGATTATAGTTAATTAGTATTTCTAAGAGGAATTGTAGAAAGCTTGCTAAATTGATAAGGATAATGACAGAGGGAAAGCGTTGCAAGCTAAGTTTAATAGTCAATTTTGTTTGTGGATAGTGCAATTTAACTGAATTCATCCTATCATATACGTGCTGTTATAAATAATTCTCTAACAAACCATGATGCAATAAAAATCGCTTATAAAATAATATTAAAAAAATAAACCAGTATTTTGTCTCTTTGACTACTTTTCTATCGCAGGTATGCTGGAAGAGATTTCTTTAGAAATAAGCAACCATAGGTGTTGCTGTGTACATAAACTGTTAAATAAATATAATAAATATTTTTTAAACTTTGGAATTCAAAGTAAAAACTTAAATATTTTTCCACATATAAGTATAAACATCTGTTACTCACACGTTATTTGACGTACAGCATTGTCAGGACCGAAATTACACCTATTAAACACCTACACGGTAAAATAAGGTGAATCAAATACGAAGTCCGAATAACGCGGGTGTAAAAAGTCGAAAATAATTGAGGTACCTACAGGACTTTTAAAAAAGAAGGTCTAAAAGTTTACGCAGCAAAAACTGTCGCCGCAGTGAGGGTTCGCCGACCTCACCGAATTTATTTGGGTGTACTGCCTGTAGGGCTACCACCAAATCCTTTTTTGAAAGGTCGACATAGTACTCTGTGATCAAAGGTGAAAGGTACGTTGAGATCTGCTCTCGTTAAAACGGAATTTGCCTCAACCACTTTGATTTTAATTGGGACTTAATTAATGAACTTCTATTTAAATCACGTCTGGGATTTTCGTGATAAACCGAGGTCGAATAAAGGTATGTGATTTACTTTAGTTACATCGTATGAGACGTACCTAAATATCATTAACGATTGTTAAATAAGTGAAGGAGCAAATAACGCTACTATTTGAATTGTAACCAAATAGATATAAAATAAAAACAATCTAAATCACTACTTTTCTGTGGACTCCAAAGGGTTAGGCAGGAGTTTATTTTCATACAACCTTTCACCTTTAAGATTAAATCAGTCATGACAAAAAAGACTAACTCGCATAGTCCCGTAATACTGGCCACCCTACCCGAAGCCGGCGCACTCAGATCCGAACGTATCCGTGGATTTCTCCAGATTCGAATTTCAAATTTTTAGTTACTGTTCGATTGCGCGGGAGCGTGAAATTTTTTAACTTATTTTTTTAAACCTACCATAAAATGGCATGGGTTTACTTTAATCCTTCTAATGTTCATAAAGTGTAGGTTTAAATCTGTCCGAGGATTATTGTGTGAAATCCCAAAAAATATATTAAGCAATTTCGAGCGGTCTACCTGTGGAAAATTAATGTCAGACATTTTATGCCGTTTGCCAGTATTTTTTGTTTTTAGCATCTTTAAAGGATTGACATAGTCTAAATCATAACGCATTAAAATTAACTTCATTATTAAAAGTTACTCAAATCTCCAAGATTTTCTTATTAGACCTTGATTTTTCGTTCATTTTTATCTCACCCTCAATCTTATCTATAACTTTTTTGTATTATCTACTGCTGTCTAACTGCTGCGTAAAAATTGTGTATTTGAATACAATTTTTACGGCTCTATGTTCCGAAGCTATTTTAAATCACTATAGCTTATGTCTAAGAACCTCGACAGCCTCTGTCTACACAAAAGGCTCTGTGTCCAGCTATCGGCTCTTATTTGCGTAATGCTATTCATATTATTGCGCGACCATGTTCCTCCGTTGATATTCTTTTTTGTGAGAATTCTCTTTTTTATTTACGATATTATGTTTCTATTGGTTGTGTAGTTTTAAGGTTATTTTCATTTAAGCTTTAGTTTTGATTTTTGTAGATTCAACTTCTTGTTGATTTAACATTTGAGTGGTACAGCCATCACTGGTTCCAAGTTTTGGACTATCTAGCAGGCCAATTTTTGGGGTAGTGGCCTCAGGTAAGGTAATTTTCAAGTTAATCGTGTATTTTATCTTCCCATACGTATGGATACCATATTATTATGGTACCGATATGGTATTTGGTATCTAAACATGATAAAATAAAAATAAGGAATTTTTTTTTAGGATCAAGGACCATAGATAGTTTTGTTACTAACTGGTTTTTTTTTTTAACTTGACAAACCTAATCGGCATCGATATAATGAATCAAAAAGCAAACGATTTTCTCAATTCATACTCTTCAAGTAACTACAATAACATCGGTCGCAGACCTCAAAAAAAAAATCATAAAATCATCTTTTTTGATTGTTTTATTGTTTTACGTCTGCTGAGTATCGCTAGCTATTTTTATGAACCCCAAAAAAAACATCAATTCTTTATTATTTTTTATTCATTTTATCCGTCACGTCTGCGGAGTATCGCTAACTAATTTATTTTGACCATGTCTTCCTGACCATGTATCCTTTAAAGCATCTTTGGCGATGGCGACTGCCATCGAATTATGACCAAATAATTCTTACCAGAAGCGCATGGTAACGGCGATCGGAATTATTCACGAGATTAACTGTCATACGTGATAAATTAATATTAAATATTACGTACGCGTATGTGTGGTCTAACGGTGGTGCGAGTCAAATCGATATTTGATTAGTTGATAATCGAACGCTAATTATGGTATCGATAATTTTAATTTTAATTAGATTTGTAGATGATGCTTGGGAACGTCAGCCAGAGTTGATAATGTTAGGTGCTGTTGATGTTAATTTATTAAGCAACATAGTCGAACAACATGTTATTATTAAAATGGACAGTATATCAACGAGCTTTGATAATGAATTAATTCAAGATGTCATTTCTAAGCAACCGTTTGTTATAGTAACAAGTCAGTGTCGATGGCTCTGCCTCGCCTAGGGTCGCAGCATTATCCTGAGCGATGGCCGTTTTGCATGGATATGACGCATTTTTCCCCCCAGCTTGTTCTTTCGTATTTGTGTTTTTTTCAAATAAACGTATTTTCTTTTTCTTTCTTCTTTAATGACTATTACTGTACTTAAAAGCGTTACAAATACCTGTTCATAACAATAACCAATTACGAATGTTGTACCACATTATAAGTACAATCCCTTATCCGATTTATGATGCACCTAAGACCCGGTTAGAAGATCTATCTTGAAGATAAGGACACACCTACTTATACAAAAAAACTAACCAAAAATGTGCACTGTTTACCTAAAACGAAAAAACTCAATATCCATTCGCATTTTTGTTTCAACCAGGGCTATCACGAGATCACAATATTTGGCAAGTGCCCATTCAAAAAAGTTGCTCGCTTCGTCCGTAAACTTCAATAAATAATATTTTTTTTAATTAATGGTCGTTTATCTGCGGGCCAGCTGCAATAAATCTGAAGGGGCGTGCGTCTATATTGAACACAGGCGTTATGGAGCTCTTTCTAATTAAACTCAAAGCGGGTTCGGGTGTGGACTGCATCATAAGCGTTAGCGGGTGAGACAGCTTTAGGCCCGTTCCACCAAAAAGAGACGAGAAGAAAAGTCTCAAAAATAACCCATGGGCGATAGAATTCGATAGAATATACTTCAAAATAATGCAAACCTACTGGTTGTTATAATATTAGATTGTTGCACCGAGCGCAAAGTGAGTTATTAATGCACGAGTGCATTAATTACTCACTTTAGCAAGGTGCGTAATCTACTTTTCTTTCAACTACCAATCTACCTGCCGTGATAAAATATACCTACTGAAAATAAAAACTCAAGTTAATGAAAACAAAGTTTTTCACCAAGTCGGTTTTATTCAGCCGATTTTTATTTTCAGCCAGTATATTTTTGATCTAAGTAATAGGTAATACGGGCTGGTGTCCGCAACTCCACGTCAATGCGCGTATTTTGCGTATGGTATTTTTGATCTAATGCATACATTGTGTAATAAACTTAATGGGAGACATTAAACCTCTGTGGTAAACTTATATCTAAATAAAAACAGTGCAGAAACATTCAACATTTCTGCACTGTTTTGGTTTTAAGCAAATAATACGTGCTTTGTGATCGGTTTTGTAGTGATTAATGATAACATTGCTATCTAGTTGAAAGAAAAATATCTTTCCTCTCTGCTCTGATGGAAACCAGCCTTAATTTTAGATCTTTAAACAATTTTGGTTAATTTGAGTATAACGCTGCGCTAGTATTTTGAAGTTGTGCTACAACCCTAGTTACTGCTGAAGCTAATTTTAATAATTTGGTAATTAAATGTTTTGACCTTTGATTATACATTATTTGTATACCATTTAGGAATGTTTAAATACCAATATAAATAGTAAAATGTTTTACTTTTAATTAATTATAACACCTAATACTTTTAATTAATTATATATATAGAACATATTAAACTAATAGGTAATTAAAAAGTCCTAAAAAATGTCTCTAACATTGAGCTTTTTCCATTTCGCTAAACTGTACATATCACTCATATCATTGACATACACACATTGTATATTAGGTAGGTATGTGCAGAAACATGCACCCGCAATATGAAGTTTCTTGCCCATTCTTCTCCATACGAAACTACCTTTTGAAAGGGGTAATTAGAATCAATTCTATTTTCTTGCAGGTAAATTTCGACGTTCAAAAGTGTATTTTATGTGCCTATTTGAAATAAACGATTTGATTAAGACTTACAAGAATTCAGGTTCCTATTTGTAGAACATCCTATGGCATATTTGTTAGAGAATATATATTCAAAAATCGCTTATTACTTGAGTCTGAGCTAAAAATACAATGTGATTTTTAAGATAAAATCAACTCAATCTAAAGATTTGATTTGCAATACGTAGTTAATACCAGTATTGTGATTTAGCTAATTAGTTTAAAATTTATTAATATTACTACTGCACATGTAACCTCCCCTGGAAAATAAAATTATAGTTCTCACGATATAAATCTGAATTCTTGTTTATAATAAGTCACCATTTTAATAAATAGAATTTTGATGAACGTCAAACAGTACATTTATTTAATTTATTAGCTCTTCTTGATTAATGTTTTTGAAACGAATACAACGGTATCATTTATCAATGCTAACTGTATCAGTACTAATCGTGGATACACCTACCTACTTCGATTTAGATATTATCTTTTATTTAATTTTAACGATTGCTCGTCTATAATATTACTGTACTATAATCATCATTCTCCTGCCCTTATCCCAATTTATTTGTGGTCGGCGCAACATGTCCCTTTCTTCCATACTTCTCTATTAGTCGTCATCTCGGAATCACCCCCTTTCTAGCCATATCATCTTTCACACAGTCCATCCATCGTTTCTTTGGTCTTCCTTATTACTGTACTACTGTGTGTATTATTGTGTATATATATTATATAGTTTCTAATATTTATTAACAATACGGCAATAATGTAATGTACCACGTATTTTCTCATTAGTATCATTGTAAGTAGACTTGTTTAGTACCGAATTATCTTTATCTTGTAATAAGAAAATCATTTCGCTCATCAATAAAAATGCATAATATATCTTGGCTGCGTTTAAATTTGCGCCTCTGAGCCAAGATCTTAAAATAATGTGTGTTATTAGCAGTTCAAGGGATTATGTCTAGAAGAGTATCAACATACTGCAGTAACCGATCTGTCTATCCGACCTCCAAACTCTTGAGAAGAAAACTGTCATTAGCACCATATATAATTTATGTCAGATAATGTCAGATTTTTGTTTAACACTGAGTAACAGTAACGAATAAATAAAGAAGATTTCAAGAAAGGCCGGATTAAACCATGTGCTACTAAAGACGAGATACAAAAACAAGTATGAACGTGGTAGTTCACTCGACAAAGATACCCATTGACTAAGTATCCAAGCAATAATATCTAATGGCGAATAAATGCGCAAATAAAACGGTCACCACAATAATTCAATATCCATACATATACAGTATTTCAAAGTCCATGAATCTTAAACGGCCGCTATCTATGTCTTAACAATGGTGAAGTCATGGCGTAGAATTCCCATAGACAAGTGCACAGCGTACTATAACGGTAGAGTTAGCAATTCAGTGATTTACAGAGCTAGAACTTACAACAGAATACGTGGGCCACTATTGTGGAGGACTGTTACACTGGACTGTAACTTTAATACTGAAGGGATGGCGAGCAGGTAATGATGTAGTATGCCAAATTGTATTTCATTAGGTTTGAAAAGAACATCAATTATCCAGTCACGAATTTTGATTCGAAAGACTAGATAGTGACTCCTCCGTGCCTCGGAAAGCACGTAAAGGCGTTGGTCCCGGCTGTGATTATTGACTGTCGTTACGGGTCGTCGGAAGCCCGAAAGTGTGACAACCAGTCTTACCATGGGGTATTGTATTACCCAGTAACTGGGTTGTGGAGTTCAGATAGGCAGTCGCTCCATATAAATACCGGTATCAGTTGCATCCGGTTATACTGGAAGCCGATCCCAACATAGTTGGGAAAAGGCTAAACAGATCGATTGAATATATCGTATATAGGTGCAAAAACACTACTCTAATGAGACTTCCAAAAATACTATTAAATATTGAATGATTTACTTAATTATTGTTCTAATCCGAATATATGATACCCAATTTTTTCCGATTGACTCGGTGCTGTGTGACAATACTTTCATGCTATCAATATGATTGACACATCATGCATACATAATCAGCCTCTAATGTTCCCACTGCTGGGACACAGGCCTCCTCTCTCCGAGAGGAAGTGGGCTGTAATCTACCGCGCAAGCCCAGTGCGGGTTGGTAGTCTTCGATTTTTTTGGTTCTAGGACATGCCGGTTTCCTCACGATATTTTCCTTCACCGTTTTGAGAGCAGTGGGGCTTGTTCTCTCGTGTTTGTTTTTTTATTTATTTATTTGCGTTATGTTTACCGCAAATAAACGTATTTTCATTCTTTTCAGTGGTTATAAAATCCATTAAAAAAAGTAAAACGCCTGCCCGGGTTCGACTCCACGACTTACAGCTCGTAAGTCGGGGCTTTTACCACTGGGCCACCACTGCTCTGCTGATTGACACATATTTTCTCGAATATCATACAAAACTGACATATAGCTGCAGTGCTGCGTATAATGACAATGAGTAGACCCCTATTTAGATTTTGCCAATCCTAACAACATAATATTACAACTATTTCCTTCATCCTGATACGCATAAAATTATCATAACTTTTCACACTACTAACACTTTTGCACTCCGGTGTAACAGCATCCCGGGACCTACCTGTATAAATATTATCCAACGCACCGTCGCGAGTGAGATACCGAACATGCTTTATTGTCTATACTGTAATATAACAGCGTATAACGTTATATAACAATGATATACAAATAAATTTAACCGTTGTTTTCAAACTAAACGCATGTATTACAATGATTTGTAATATTTCCGGAGACCTGTGGCGGAGGGCAATTTTCAGATTGAACAGGTAAGTGCTATATGATGCGATTGTGTACTGCCGGTACACTGCCTATAAACTATTAGACTACACGGCAATCTTTCTGAAAATTTGGGCCTATGACATCGCTACAGGTAGTATAAAGTGTAACACCCTGTCTTTCAGCGTCATCATATCGTATGTCCAATTGTCCATCGTCCACTATTATACGTGAGTCCAAATGGTGAAAAAGTAATGATAAATTATTTTATTTCTGCAAATAGTGTTTGTACAAACCACTAACACTTTTACACGTCAATCATATTTTAAAATCTATATGAGGTCGGCGTTTCCTATCTGACTACTCTGAGAAGAAAGGTCGAAACAAACTCAGAGGTTAATAGGCGGTAAGGTGATTATCGCAGTATGTTGTTATTGAAAGAAAAGCGTATACGTCTATGTATTGACGTGAGCCTTAAAGCTGTAAAAACCTTTTATGTTAGCTTATATAGGCAAATAATTTAATGTAATGTTTTGTGTTGTATAATGTCAATTATTTTTCTTACTATTATAAGTACAAGATCAAGTTTTTCTAACTGTACACACAGTTGTGTTGCGCCACTTTTTCTTCCCAGCTAAAGCACTTGCAGAGACTTTCATAAACGTAATTTTGACGTCCGGAAAGTCCTGGTTCTCAGCCTAGTTTAAATAATAAATGACTTTTGTTTTTTTTTTATGTCGCATGGTGGTTTTGTACCCCTATATTTTGCTGTAATCCACACACGATACCTATGTAGATTTACGAGTCGGGCTTTGACGCAAAGACAAAATTCTACGAGACAATCAAATAGTTACACAAAAATTATGTTAATTTTTTGATAGTTTGGTGACATCTTGTATGCAACACATTATAACCCTATCTATAAGTATTTGAACACTGCCATAGTACCCAAATATAGTCATAAAACCGTTTGATGTGGGTTTATAGCCCCGATTTGCACTTACTTAAAATATTTTATTACTTTTTAATGTATCATTAGACGTTGTAAGAAGCACCTTTAAAAAAAACCTAATCTGTATTTCTGTGACCGACAAAGCCGCTAATTAATTAAATTAAATAATTAGATGTGTTTAAAAAATGTCATGACGTTTTTGACAGATGACAGTCTGTATCAATTTAATTTAACATTTAATTAGATGAGATTTAATGCGTTTTTTTCTCAAGATATCGTATTTCCGCGATGAAATGAGAATTAAAGATGGTGGCTATATCAGCTGCTCCCGTCGTGAGAATTGTTGGAAGGAAATAATATATTGCTTGGCTAGTACTATCTGTGATAAAACAGCAATCAATCACGTTCGGGTTATTACGGTTATATAACATATTATTTACATCCTGCTTACGGTATCTAACGGGTTTTGTGCGCGAAAGTACAATTTGTACCCAATTATTTCTGCCGTACGCGTCCATATTAAATTTATGGTAAAAACTGAATTGATAGGTGCAGTAAGAGATGCCATTTTGATTATTTTTATTATTCAAATTGAAAATAATATCCTTATTTTCCAAAGATGCGTTAAACTTATAGTAAATCCATTCAGCCAGCAAAATAGGTCAAACTCAACAGTACAACTATAAACAAAGATTGCGATAGGTGCCGTTTTAACCACAGGAAAACGTATGCGCATTGATACAAAATTATTGCATTTCCACCATAGAAGATATGGGAAAATTACCCAATGCTGCATTTAAATAATTACAGCTTTAACGGCATAATTTGAAATAGGAATGTTCGCAGCCATTCGAATGGTTTTCCGCAGCATTAAATTACTATCGTCATACATGTCACGTTACGTTACGGTGTGATAGACGGCCTTAGTGAGTACGATGTTGATGTATGGTTTATTAAGAAGTTTGATTGCTGATTGTAAATGTTTACTTAATCATTTTGGTGGAAAGACGGAGTGTGTGGAGATGCTTTTAGACGCAACAATGAGACTTTATATTAGATGGTGCATGCATGATACAGAAATAGCAATATCATTGGCAGATCAAACAAACGTATTGACTTTGACAAATACCAATATTTAGCTCAATAAAAGTGATCGTTTTTAAATGAAACTGTGTAATTATATAAATCTAATACAAAGCAAAATTTGCAATGACCCGCGACGTTCCAAACAAAAGCCTCACACATTTTATACGTGCACACACGAAATGCATCGAAGAACTTATCATTAAAAATATATGTATTCAGTCGCATTCACCGTGTAAATTATTTGTCCTTTCAAAATGGGTAAAGGAACGCATCAGCAATTCAAAAAGGCTCATAAAAGTTGCCAAGTGGATGCACCACGGGCTCGCATCAGCTCGTGATCCTCGCTAAGACAATGGGCGATTACGTACTGTTGTATAGGCATCTTAGCGTCTGTGAGGATGGTCCAAGGGAGAAGGGTTCCGCTGGAGCGATATTCGGCTCCAGTTGGTTAAACAATTTTATGCTTTAAAAATTGACTATTTAGAAATCTTTGAAACTCCATAATTATGAATTCCTCGAAGAAGTATTTATTTAACACTAAAATATTAAACATTGCTAGTATTGAGTTTAAAATCAAAGATAATGAATTTGTATCTTAACTGTAAAGCATAATGAAATCCTTAATGTTGAAAAATTGGTAAGATAAACTTTTTTTATGGTAAAGATACGATGCATTTAGGATCTACGACATCTTAAACGTTAACATGACCAATAAACTACACACCAGTTTCCCATTACCCGAGACTTTCACCACGATTTCCATAAAACACCGACTGGCTTACTACAAAATACCATTCTTTGTACATAAAACCGTAATTATGTAAAGTGAACTGCACTTTTATATTGAAGACCTATTCACCTAGCCTAGTTACCTTTGCAGAGACTTTACGAAGACGCTAAAAGCTTTTCATTTGAATAGTAACCACTTGGGCACGATTTCAATAAATTTGTTAAAGCGAAATGAAGCTATAAGGTGATGCCGGTCAGCGGTAGTTGTATCATTGAGTCGTTTGTACACTATGCGGTGATTTCCCGGAAACGTTGATTCCGGATAGTCTGTTTTTATTTAGGTTTGAAGACTTTAGAGAAACAATATGAATATTAGCAGTCTCATCATCATCATTTCAGCCGAATGACGTCCACTGCTGGACATAGGCCTCCCCCAAGGAAATAGGCCTGCCATAATCGCCACGCTCGGCAGGTGGGTTTGCGATCGCAGTATGCTGTTAAAATGCATAGAGAACGCTGCTGCCCATTCTCTAGTAAGTCCCTTAGTCACCTTTTACACCCACGGGAAAAACTAGCGGTATATGCGTATATACATGAGGATGAAGGCCATGACTGAGGGTAATTTTACTATTATAATAGACTGCTGTTTTTGACTTTCTTTTATGTATTTTAACTGATGTGTAGACATTTAAAATCGATCTCGTTTTTGTGTTTCCGCCGTTAAGTTTTTTCTGATACTAACTTATTCATTACCAACGCCTTTTGATGGATATTTTATAACATTTCTAAAAGTATAACGAATTCATAGTTCACTTACCTCTATCACCAACAGTAGCTTTCAGGTTCCCAACAACAGTTCCAATTCTGACGTCTTCCTTTACTCGGAAATTGTACCTCGGCTTATCAAACAGCGCTGATCCAATTCCAGCAGGCATGACTGACACATGTACCACAGCATTTTGAGGAGCAGTCAATCCTCCTCCATCACTTGCCGATACTTCTAAATCAAATTTTAAATTCGCTTGTACCAAAGCTGGTTTCGTAACCAAAATCTCTCCGGTACTTCTATCTATTCTGAAGACATCATTCTCATTGCCGTTCACAATTCTGTAAGTTATAGAACCGAATCTGCCTGAATCTGAGTCCGTTGCGGATACAGCTATAATCGGCTCGGAGGAGATCCGTCCTTCTTTCAAAGACACGGTGTAATCCTTAACTGTGAATGCTGGTACATTGTCGTTTATATCGAGGAGCTGGATCTTCACCATAGCGGTCGTCGACAGGCCTCCTGCGAATAAATAATTGGTATTGATTGTTCGTATTGTTTGTAATTCTATGTCTAATTGGCAGGTGGTTGATTTATGCGTTTGTCAACACGTTTAGCGAGCCCGTGTTTGTAAGAAGTATTTTTTTTTACTGTGTTAATTTTGAATGTACATTATTTATGGTTTGTAATGTATTCTGTTTTTCCTTTTTTATATATCTGTAAATGTTTATTGATACTTAATTATCAGTTATTTTCAATATTGTACAACCTATTGATGAATAAAAATATCGTAATTCGTGGAAATAGTAACATTAATAATATTCCATAAAGTACTGTTAACTTTACGACGGGCTATTGCCTCTTTATTATTTCATACAATGTCTTCATACAAAATCATTGTTCAAAAGACATTGCATTAAGCCAACGTAACATACATTTTGTTCACCGTTACCTCTACTCTTCCAACAGAAATTCAATCATTTATCTTTGGATTACAAACTCCTTTTCAATAACAGCAAATTAAAAATTTCCCAATTCGAAGCCCAAACACAGTCGTCACAGCTTTAAAAACTGGAAAAAGTTCTCGAAAATTCCGTTTCAAAAGACAAAGTAGCCGCTCAAGCTAACGAAATAAAAACAACAAGTGATAGTTGCACTGTTCTCTCTCCATAAATCTTCGAACTGGACTTTCGGACCGCGGACAGACATTGGCGGAATTTATTTCGGGCCCGCCAATGTGATGGTCCTTCGAAATCGCTACAAATCGTGGATATTTTAAAGATTTTCGTATAAGTATTACTCCGACTTCGGTTTACCTTGATGATCACAATATACAAGTATCGTGACAATATAATTATTGGAAATAAATCAGCCTTTACAATCGTGCGATTGTTGAAGACAGTTTGTTTTAAGGAAACGAGTTATTCTGGTCAAAATACAAAACGAAGTCTTTTCATGGACTTACACACAAAACAAAGTTTAATTTATTTTCAAATTTTAAATAATGTCTCATGGTTTCTATTTTGTATCAATGTCAATAAAAATAATAATCTTTTCAATACACTTATGAAAACTGGTTCATATCGCTAATCGTAGTCGATTAAGTTCACAATGCAATGTATTTCACACGCGTGCAATTTTTTATTTTCCAACATGTGTTCGGGAATAAAAATTGCCACAGATAACCTATACTTAGCCCAAATTGGTTCAATGCCTTTTTTCACACCACGCGCCAGAGACGGTCCTCTCTATTCGGAGGTGAATTTTTTTTTTATCTCGGCAAAGATGCGTCGTTACGGCATCCATATTTTTGGAATATTTAAATAATTTTTATAAATAGAATACCATGATTACAATAAAAATAACGTTTATGAACAAATTAACATTTATTTGTGCATTTATTGTGATGTGAAAAATAGAAAATTCTAATATTTTTAAGTTTAGAAACTTAAAAATATTAGAATTTTCTATTTTTCATATTAGGTTGTTTATCGGCTTTATACCTTTGCTTCTCCTTCAACCTGGCGAAAGCAAAGGGCGGGGGAAAAAAAAAATATCATAGTTTCCTAATAATTCATGACAAAAATATTTTTCGTTATTTTATTTTATTTCTTCAACAGTGTATTGAATAACGTCGTTTGATACACATGGACATTTGTTACTGCAGTTCTCGGCTCAAAACAAACATTCTCCACTTGTATCCAAATGTACTATTGCCTTTAATCTTGTTCTATTACACATCATTATTGAATATTTTTTAATGGATAGGTACACTAATTTCATTTTCATCATCTGTAGCATACCTATTTTTCGCTTATGTAGGTACAGGTATTCCTGTTGTAATAGAAACAGTTAATGATCTCTTATAGAGAAACATTCTGAATGACATCGTGGTAAATGATTTGCATTTGATATAAACCCACGGTATATTAATAGTTCAGCGTGGCAGTTGCGATCTATCGACTTTAATATTGCAGCAGGAAATAGTAATTTTGAAAACATTTAACACTAAAATAGAAATTAGAAACAAAATAGTAGGTGTTCTGTTATTGATTATGCTTATTGTATTTCTTGAGTAAACACTTGTAATAAAGCTCCCAATGTATTGCTAGAGATCTTGGGGCCTAAAATGGACGCTTTGTTAGAATCATAATTATGATCTGCGTACAATTCATATCCAGCAAATCATCTGTTTGACAGTTTCGTATGGAGTTTCGTAAAATGGTCCACAAATTATGAATTGGTATAATGAAGTCTAATTTCAAATAGCAGCTGTCAAACAGATGAATTGCGGGTTGTATGAATTGTACGCAGATCATATTATGATTCTGCCAAAGCGTCCATTTTAGGCCCCCTGGTACCAGTTGAAGATTCGAATTATGTGGATTTCTAAACTATTTGTGGTATAGTGCCTGGTTATTTTGAATAGCTTTCTAGATAATTTAGTGTAGTGTGTTTTGTGTTCACACGTACAAGGATCTCTTGGTGCGTGGCCAAAATTGGAACTAACGCTGACATCTTATTTTTTCTATACAATTACCATAATTTTACTACAAAAAAAAATCCCACAGCGCCACCCTATCAAGCGCCAAAAATCCATGGAGCTCCTCCTACTTAGACACGTGCGTTTATTATCACCTCACTATGTTAGTACCTACATAAGATCTATAATTGCAAACCGATAATCCCGGAAGTATTAAACTTATAACATTAAAGATTGGGTAAGCAATGCCATTACAATATTACTGGTACTAACATTCATATCTAAACTTAACATTTTCTATTTTGATACGTCCTTTAATGACAGCAATTTAATAGGAATTAAACGACTTCTTATTGTAATTACTTTTTAATGATTATTACTAATAATTAAGACGGAAAAAAACATCGAAGTGAAAGGGCTAGAATCTCAGTTTAATGCCTATAAATTCGACCAAATACGAGCGCATTATAATTTAAGCCTGTGCCTTGGAGAATATTGCATCGGGCTAATTATTAGAAAATTAATAAAGGTCTGCGTAGGGAATGTTGTTAACCCACTTTGGGCAAATGAACATGGTACATTATTGCACAAATAGATTTGGAAGCCATGGCGGAATTCTGAAATAAGTAGCGACGTTTCATGTTTACTAATAGTGTGGAAACCAGGTGCTAAGGTATTTTAAAGGCTGTTCTATTTATAACTCAGAATTTAGAGAATAGTTACCAAGATGCTTATAATAATACTCTGATTGTTCATTGCATGATTGGAAATATAAAAGATATAGTCCAGTGCCTATTTTCTATTTATTAAAATATACGACTGTGTGATTATAGCATTGTTAATTCATCTTGAGCATCTCCCTTGATTGATTTATTCTCAGTAGGTATCGAAGGGTAATGTGTTGTTGCTTTAGAATAGTTTGCGAAAAGGGTTTGGTTCACAGCAGAATTCCACTTATTGGTTCACTTAATCAAACCAATCATATTTTACATTAAATTTCAGAACGCACGAGTTAATTAATGGGCGAGGCTAACCTCCATGTTTTAATCGAACAAAATAATATTTATATCTTGACAAAGCCTATTTTCTGCGTATTAATGTTCGTTAATTGATTTTGTACATATTACAGGTAAATACACAATCAACACAATCAACTTTTAAACGTGCATTTAAATATTATAATGCACACTTAAACATTTAAGATTATAAAGCCATTTTGGATAACTTAGTAATTGTTTTAAATAAAAGCGTGTTAAAAAAGGATTTTTGCATGAAATTTAAACAAGAAAATAATACCTTTCTATAATTGTAGTCTGTTTCACCATCTCCGAAACTTCTGGTTAAAATTTCGAGCATAAATAATATTAATTTCATACTAAATATGTCTGATCCATTTTGAATGAATCCTGTAGATAGTACGGACACTGTGAAACAGACCCTTAAAGTTCAAGGCACTTTTTTCGCGAAGCCAATCAAATGTCTAATAAACAGAAATCTAAACAGTACCAACAAACAGATAAAAAATACAAACCTCTATCAGTAGCGATGACAGGAAACTCAAAGTCGCTATATGCTTCATAGTCCAAAGGAGCTGATACACACAGCTCACCAGAGTCAGGCTTGACAGAGAACTGAGGCCTGATGAAGCTCTCCCCGAGGGTGTAGTTGACGATGGCATTGACACCGCAGTCAGGGTCGATGGCTGACATCTGTGGAAGAAAGAAAAAGAAGAATTTGAGTACGATGAAATGGAAAAGATTTGAGTTAGCACAAAATAGGAAACGGTACAGACGACCGTAAGTCGCGTCGGTGGCAACACTTCGTCCTTGAGCTGTCCTAGCGTAGTACGAAGTTTCAATAAATTAAGAGGCCAGCTTATACTGGTTTCTGCCAGGGTTACGAGCCTGTCCGAAAGGGATATCGTGGCCCTGGCACACAGGCATCTGAAGGAACACGGTGGGTTTTAGTCAGTAAAAGTCTGACACTCCCTCCCGCTCCACCCAGAGCGGGAGAAGTTATTTGATAATTTCCCACCCAAAAAAAAAAAAAAAAAAAAAGCTTATACTGGTTTTGTTACCACTGACATGCAGGCTACTACAGTGCTGTACACGGCTAAAATATAATTATCAACTAAAGTATAGAACACAATGTTTTATAAATCCAATTAAATTAAGTCTAGGTGACAAAATTTCGCAAGCCATATTGGAATTACAAAAAATCTTGAAGGGTATAATTGTTATACTAGCAAAGTATAATGATGCAATGTTAGTGATATGATACACATAATGATGCCTATCTAATAATCAAAGAAACTATCAGTACTTACCTAGGGTCACAATGAAGAAATAGAAAGATACGTCATCCTTCCGTAATCATTCATTATCGGTTAATACCCTTTCTATACTCATAGCAAAAATAGTTTACGCTAACTGTAGCGATAATTCATAAGTAGAGGCAGTTAACATCGTGTCGCCTACAAGCTAAATGTTTTAGAGGACTGTTCACGTAGGCGATATTTCACAATTAAAAGTTGCACGGGATGATTTACAACTGTTATGTAATCGGCTTCCTTTCGACTCTTTAGTACTTGAAGAAAGGAAGCTCGGTATGATTGTCTTGTGAAAGTAGAGAGATTGACTTTTACTATCTAAAACTCACGTTTTTCTGCATAACTAATATTTCAGAATCGCTTTTCATATACAACGTGGAGACAATATGACAATAAATTCAACTGCGTGTGTCTAATGACGTTCGAATTCTGCACACGAAAATTCAATCAAATATATCTAATAGTTTAGTCGCTATAGCTGGTCAAAGATTGGCAAAAACCATAGTCGGCACACCAAGTTTGTTTGAAAAGATCACTTTTTTAATTTCGATGCTAGAATTTATTTGATCGTTCCAAAATACTCTTAAGCATTAGTATTGCCAGTGTTTTCATTTATTGTCATATTGTTGTCTCCACACTGTATATTGTCAAGCAAATTCCAATCATTTTGATTCTATGTAGTAAAATCTTCTTTAAAACACCAAGTTGAAGTTGATATACAATCAACAGTTCAGTTGCAGCAAATGCAAACCAAACAGCAGTCCTACATATTGGACAAAATCCAAAAACTGATAATTATCACACCCAGATGTTCATGAAAACAAGGATGCTTCATCAGGAACCCTATTCACTGGTTGTAATCCTAGAAGGTTGCTAAATCAGGAACCTAACAGCCGTCATGTAAGTCGTAACAAAGGATCCCTACTACGACTAATTGCCATCCACAGACCAAGCTGAGATAGCAATCGTAATTAATTAAAGGTATTTAATTCGATGAATTGATCAAGGTTCTGTGAGGTCTCACAGCTATAGGAAGTTACGGGACTTGTATCAGAATATACACAGGTATATTCTGATGTTCAGTTACTTATGGAATGGGAATTCTAAGTTATTATTCCCAGGAAGGAAACGTTTGAAATATTTTTGCGACTTGATAAATTCTACAGAATATGGACATTCAATTCAAGGAAGGAAACTAAACTGAAAGGCTTTATTTAAAAGTAGGCATCGATAAATAATGAATATATTTATTTGCTTACTCGCCAAGCTTTCACACCTTCCTTTTCTTACATGTCCCGAATAATGAGATCAGGTTGCGAACACGACAACTGATCTTAAACGTATTTAAGAAGAAATAAACACCCTTTCGGCGCAAAAAAAAGAGCAGTAAACGCAAAATTGACCTTTTCGAGAGCTCATTATAAAAATAAACAGTCTAAATACAGCCGAACGATGATAAATGAGTACTGGACGTATGAGAAATAAATCAACTGGCTTCAACAGACGGTAGTCACACAATGCAGAACCCCGAAAATTCAATAGCGTAACGTAACAAGCGACAAATTGCCTCTGTAGGTGTTAAGTGGCAAAATAAAAATATAACAACATCAAAGATAATTAGCCTGAAATCATCTTTTTCTCTTTTACCTCAGCTATATTACGTACGTGACATTGGCTCTTGATTAATTGCATCCACGTCGAACGCTAAGATAAATTGTTCGCACACATGCTATAGAAGTTTCAACTCTGACAAGTTAATGGTAAGGTCCAAATTGTTTTGTGATATATGAGATCGCGAAACGGTGTTAGTTTTAGCGATTCCGCTAATGGCTTCATTCTTGTATCTTGTCTTATTAACATTGTTGGTCAATCATTGATATAAATTGCTTTAGTATTGAGACGTTTAGATAATCATTTTAATGTTATATAACAGGTATTATCAGCACTGAATGCAAACGAAACGGATCACGTATACTAAGTGAAGAATATTTCTTGGCTATACGCTATGATATATCTACATAATATATTGTGGCCAGTAAATCTTATACGCAAAAAGGATTTCACACAATTGATCGTCGATATCATATTTTTTTTAAACCTACATTAATCATGTTTACACGTTCCTTACACACCTATTAATAATTTTGACAGATCCTGTAAAATAAAATTGATAAATGATTTACTGGTTTAACCATATCATTTCCTTGTCTTGTTAAGACTCACACCGAAGTCTGTTAATCATTATTTAAAACCTGCATGGTAAAAAAGGCTTTAGCAGTATCATACACCATCATTCCAAAAGGCATGATCTTGCTTTCACCGATACAACCTAATTAAACCTTAGAAAGCTTTTGTTCAAAACATTTACTTTTATTCAGATCATTAAGGGGACACGCAACGTTCTGAGAAACATTTGTTCAGATCCCCGAAACAGATGAGCTTACTTTATTATTATTGAGAATACGATTCAGTTGCTGATTGATGCGCTGAACGTTGCATGCAAACCTCATGTATCCACTCTAGTAAGGGATCCTGGCTCAAACCTGTCCAGATCCAATGGATATTTTTCTGGGATGTATTTTATTTTCCATATTTATCTGATCAAGTTAATGTTGTCAATAATAAATTGGCTTTCTTATTAGTACGTACAGTAAATAACTGTATATCGAATGCAGTAGTTAAGTCAGTGAACCAAATAAGGAAATACAGGAATTTGTTTAATAGTTTTCTGACGAAGTTGTTAAATTTACAATAAAAGCTAACTAGTCTCGCATTTGCACTCATCGTTTGTTAGCGTCGAATTAAGAAGCTTGGTGATTAGTGAATAAGAGTTATTTTGCTAACAGATTTTCCTTCTCCCGTGAACACCGTCTCTCAAGTAACCTCACTATTTCCTCGGAAATCTTCAGTGACCTTTCATCACTGAGAACATAAAAACAGTTGAAACCATCACACATTTCAGTTTTTAATGAAGAGATATTCGATTCGTCGTTACCGTATGTTAGTGCCACACATGATGATCCCTTTCTCAACTAAAGTGATTTTGTAATCTTTAGTATCTTTATTTAGATCGGTGCTGACTTTGATAACTTGTTTTATGTGATATAAAACTGACATTTTTGGAATTCAATGAACGTATTTCTAGTTTGCTTGAGTTATTGCCTTTTCGTTTTTTGAATCTGGAAATATCATCGTTAGATTGAAACCAGTTTTAAACGTAATGATTTTTTCCTTTCTGGTTAGCACAAGTCCATGCACCTGCATTATACGGCTAGTAAATGACAATTCTTTGGAAGCTTGACATGACCCAAAAAATATCATCATTCTCCTGCCCATTACAATGTATTTGGTGCAAAGGCAGGAGGAACATAAAATATAATATTTAAGTCATAAATATTCGAACATCATCATTTGCTCACACTGCCTACTCCGCAAAGTGCAACCGCTCCACATACTTCAAAATATGACTGTCCGAAGATAAAAACCCATGATCGTCTTGCAACACTACGTTTTATATTTAAATTTTCTTCACTGACAACGCCCATATCGGCTACCTCAGTGGGGTTGATAAGAGTGCCAACAATGAGATTTATTGCACACTCCAGCCACTACTTAACACTTTAAAAACGTTGAGTTCAAATTGTTGGGGATATCTCAATTAGTGACTTTTATGTGCCGCTAATGTTCAGATTATTGATCGGAGGGATCTGTCAGTGAGTGCAATGTTTAATGAAATGTTGAAAGAGTTTACAAAAATGCGTGCTTCTTTTAAAAAAAAAAAAAAACGATTTCCGTACGATATTTGTATGTGGCTATGCTTACTGTAGACACGAGTATTGATGAAGGAAATTAAGTCGAAAATCAAATAATTGAACCTAAACGACATGCAGAATTTGCCATACATGATTTCTTAACATTCACATGCACCAGATTGACCGCCTCACAAATCTAAATACAAGTAGCCTTTTCCTATAATCCTTTAAGTAAACTTGTCAAAACTAAAGACACATAAATTCCAGTAAAAAGAGAGAAAAAATAAGGTAAGCACCACAATTTTCCATGTCTCCAAGCATCCGTAAATTCAAACACGAGTTATTTAAATTCAACTTACGCATTCGACTGGCTCATCTAAATAAAGCGAACATCTGCCTTGTTTACTTTAAAACTAAAAAAGGCATAAAATAAAATGATTTGTAACAAAAATAATAAAGAAATTCTTACTCAGTTCGGCCGTTGGTAAAGGACATTGTAATTCAACCTGATTGGCACACAATAATGGTATCAAACATAAACCATTTAAAAATTGTCTGAGATAAAAGTAAAAAGGCGATCGGACGACAGTGGTGTAAGGAGCAAATAAACTTTTCAGAGGACAATACCTGGCCTGGACTGCCGAGGATTTGTAGTGCCATTAGTTCAACAGCGACAGCTTTATACCAATGAATTCCAAACTTTAAACGAAAGGTATAAAGTCCAAAATACAGGAAAACAAAAATGTGGATAATTAAAAAATGAATCAGAAATTGTGACCTGGATACTTAGGCGGCTATCACTTTCTTTTGTAATTGGTTTTAATTGATGATATTTAGAGCGAACCTTAAAATCTGTATTTTCAACAGCCTTTTCTTTCTTTGGTTGAAATAAATGGTCAGTTGAATTTAGTGGCGAAGATTTTGAATAACTATTTAGTAAAGCAATTCTTTCAGCCGGAGTACGCTTTTAAATTCCATTAAATACGGTATGTAGATGTGTTTACTTTTTAAAAACAGATGATATTTTATGTAGAACATTTAGCAGTAAGACAGATTTACATTCTCAACACTCCTTAGTAACAGTATTTCTAGAACTATTTTAAAGATTCGATCAGTTTATAAATTAAGCCCAAGACACTCTCTCAGAGAGAAATTTAAGAAGATTAATGTAATGACTGTGCCTTCTCAGTATATTTTTGAAAATCTTTTATATAAAATGGTTTAAAAAAAAAAGTGATATCCATACCTAATATAAGTACTAGAAACAAACATAAATTTGTTGTACACACAACAAGGCTCAAGAAAATAGGTGGCTCGTTTCGATGTCAATGTATACGCTTTTATAATAAAGTTCCCAGCCACGTTCAAAATCTAAGCCTTAATAAATTTAAATCATTCATTAAACGTGAGTTGTGCCAGAAAGCCTTTTTACACCGTTAAAGATTATATTGAGGACAAAAAGGCTTGGGATTGAGCTGCTCCAATTTTTACTTATTGAACTGGTTTATTTTTATTGGTTGATGTTTTTTGATAATTTTTATTATTTTATAAACAGTGACATTTAATGATTATTTCAAACATAATGACATGAATATTTACTTGTAAAGTATTACATTATTTTAATTATTGTGAATGTGAAGAATATGTGGGTTATTGCTTTTTTTTATTTTCCCTATATCTTTTATTCTCAGTTAGTGTTAATCATGGTCTGGCAGTTTGAGTCATTTAAGCGGCGTACCTAAATGTCCTTTCTTTGGTATTGATCGTCGCATCGTGCAGCTCTACTCAGAACTTAAGGAGTGAGCTCCTTAAGTTCTGAGTAGAGCTGCACGATTACTGACAAATGCGTGCACTGACTGGTCAGGTCCACTCAATCTGTGTGGTTCTTTCCTCAAAAGACCATTGCAGACACCAATCTACATGGCCTTCACATGATCTGACCAAGATTATGTCTGGACTTTAAAATAGACTGTGACCTCCGAGTTTGTTTCGGTCTTTCTTCTCAGAGTTGTCAGATAGGAAACGCCGACCTCATCTAGTTTTAATAATATGATTGACGTGTAAAAGTGTTTGTACAAACCTACTTACAGGAATAAAAATCATTTATAAAAGGAGAAAAACAAAATAAATGCGTGTTTAAATAGAAAAATATCCATTTCAAAACAATTATTCAGATCCTGCCCAATAAATCGAATAACTATATCATCCACATCTTTTTGTTCTTCATTAAATGAAAATAGCATAATATCGATACCAGTAACGCTAAAATAAACGGTTTTCGACATAAGTTCATCGCTTATTTCTTTAATTGAAGGTGCAGTCTCGAGTTGACCTTTACCTTATGTTTCATTAAACATTTCATTGTCCAGCCAATTTATATCGAAGCTTTATTTTAAAGAATTAAAAGGAATTATATTATTGTTTTTAGCAACTCTCTGTTCTGTATCTGTGTGGAAATCTGATTCTTTAGTTTTTGGAATCTTATTGTTGTTTAAATAGATTGGATTCTTAGTTTCTTTTCATTAGCTCCGAGGTATTTTTGTTCCTGAAATGGAAGTTTATTTACTGTGTTTTATTTTGTAGTATTAAAATAAAAGACCCGCCTGAAGGCGACAAACTAACGATATATGGCTGCAAAATGTTTTGTTTGAAGCGTTCAAAAGATTCTTTAACTGTGGAGATAATTAAAGCTGTAATTCCAATTAGAGACAAATGTAACGTCCGATATAGTTGAATATTTCTATAGTTTGCGAAGAAAATCTGTAGTAATGGTTCTGGTGTTTAAATTGTCTCAAATATATTTATTTTTACCCAATATTCAAAACCACAGACCACCTCAGTCAACACAAGACTTCTAAATGTTCACAAAAGTATTAAAATATCGTGATATTAAACGGTCGTGTGGGAGTAAGCCAGAAGGATAAACATGTGAATTTTATGGTGCGTGTGCGCATGTGAGGTGTCGCGGCACGGCGAGTCAATGGGATGCGCAGGAGTTCGCGGGACAACCGGTGTGGAAAGGATTGTGGAGTATCATATTATTTATTAGAAGTAATTTGTATGTAGGTTCTTAATTTATATCGTTTCTTAATATGCATCATGTAAGCTGTGTATTATTTTTAGCAAAGTGAGAGGTTATAGGCATTTAAAACAAATTAAGATCTGATAATCTAAATAATCAATCAAATATATCAAAATAGTCTTTCTTCTTCTTTCTGTTTAAAAAAACGTTGCTCCACACTAGGAATTTCTCCTGTATCGTAGGTGCGTTTACAAACATTTAAAGTAACATACACAAACAGCCAGACCCGGAACAACTACTTATAGGTCATATAAATATTTGTTCCGTGCGGGAATCGAACCCGCGACACGCAGCACAGCAGTCAATCGCTTAACCACTGCGCCAACCGTGCTGTCTACCATTATGAGGCCCAAAATCAGTTAAATGATCACGGGTCATTTAACCTTTTGCTTTAAAACCAGCTGAACCCATGTCTCTCCAAACAGTGGTATACTCTATCTATAACCAACACATTTCTTAGCCTACACCAGAATTTTTCATTTTACTAATTAAATCTTTAACAGCCATAATAAAAGTAAATTTTACTTACAGTTGGTGCATGTGAAGTGTCAGGGCGTGTCAACAGCCCGTGTGTGAATGTATTTGCGGAAGAGCAGCGACATTGACACCTGATACCCCATATCAGATGGTCAGCGGTGTCAATGGTGCCATGCTTACGTTGCGGTTGCTTGGTGATCATCGATGAGCAACCATTGTCGTTTTTTGATTTATTTTTTTCTATGTTTATAATGGTGTGTTTGAAGTCGTGTGGGAATTGATTAGAATATAAATAAAGATGTGATATGATGAGTAAAGGATGGATGGTTTATTAATGACAACACGTGACGCACATGACGTGAAAGCAGAAAATTTAATTTAAATTAATTTCTTCCACATTATATTTTCTATAATAATATAAGTACAAATCTGAGCTTTTATTGTTACTTAATACCTCACTGCACATTCAAGTTGCTAAAGTTAGCCAATTATAACTCTGCATGATTAATTTAATTATTGTGAGATCGGTTTTAATTATAAGACCTGATGACAGCAAAATAATAAACATAAGTTAAGTTTAAATTAAACCTGAATAAAACCATATTTGGCAATCATTTCGCCGGAAAAAATGCAATATAATTTGCGTGTACCACCAAGCCTACGTTAAAACAGTATCCATATCCCACAGTCGAATTTTATGACTCAAGATAAACAGCTGATTCATGCCTGTTACCAAGCGGAAAAAATATACAAAAACGAAAACATATTTAATTAATTAAAAGTCAAATAAAAACAAGCAGTATTCATTTACAAAAGTGCTTTTATTCTCATCTGTACTCGCTTTAGGTATAATACTTGTCGACGTAAGTGTCATTTTGTTTATTTTTTGGTACAAGAATTATTTATTTACTTTTCCGAAGTCGCGAAGACATGTAAAAATCGTTGAGTGAATACGAAGCCTTATTTTTGGGAAGAATATCGAGTTTCATTCGCTTTGGAAGCGTCAACGGGTGACAAAGATGGGCGCTTGGGCGTAAAAATAAAAATATATTATGACATTTATTTGTTGAGAATAAGGCTTGGTTTTAATACGATTTGTATTCTTAAATAGTTTATTTCGGTGATGATTAATATGTGTGTAATAATTTATTGATATTTATGTACTTTCTGTTTTAGCTTTAGGCAAGGCAGCTTCGTGTCAAAATTACGCAAAACAGGAATGTTAAAAGTATGTGTTTATGTATTGTATGCAACTCAAGATGAAAAAGGACTTTTATTTTTTTCTTTTAGTCACCTTATTATTTTTTAACATAACATTACGCCTTGTTTCCTCCGAGGGTTAGGCGAAGGTGTACCCATAGAAGGTACACCCACATTTCGCCAGTTATGTTGAAGTCCAATGTAATAGGGGGCGAGCCTATGGCCAACAACCCACCACAAATCGGGACTCCAGGCTACTACTGAGAAATTCCTGATGGAAAAACTCAATAACACTGTGCCCGAGCGGGGAATCGAACCCAGGACATCATGCTTAGCAGTAACGCTTGCAACCACGAAACAGTTAATTTTCACGTCCTGCTTTATGCTGTTGTAGGTGTGTTTAATAAAAATAAATCTGTTGGTATATTTTCATTGTGACCACAACTTTACAATAAGTGACATTTAAAATTATGATATGTGTGTGGGCGCGAATTATTTAATTTAATTACCTTGCATTTTTAAAGAATAATTTTAGCGTTAATTTGTAATTTATCTGCGTGAAAAAACTTCAATGCTTTAGGATTTTAGTCAAGTTTTAAACCAACAGACATTTAAAGCTTTAATACAAGGATCATACCTACCTTGCCATATTATTTCATGTTCATTTTGTATCATAATTTCTAAATATTGTTAAAAAACACACCGTAATAAAAAAAAATCATTCATTTGTCATCAATTCCTCGGCTTCCTTTGATATTGTTTTATGTTTCAGGTTTTTTATAGAATTGTACATTTATTGACAAATTTTTACGTTAAATTCAACAAAGCTGCCAACAAAAGAGCCAGTAGGTCAACTTAAAAAAATAACGTTTATAATTTATAAAAGTAGATTCAGATTTTATTATTAAATCTTAAATAATCATAACTCATAGGATTTGAACATTCATAATTATGTCGCAATGATTAGACGTCCCGCAGTGACTTATTTATGTGTGCGAAAAAATTCCAAGATGGCGTCTTCATTTTTAGGTTATTTTTACAATTATTTAGACTTTTACAAGCAATAACTTAATGTAAACGATTCAATTCGATTTTAAAAATAAATTTTACGATTTTCAATCGTGTGAATGGTTAAGAAATAGAGTCGCAGTAAAAACATTATACTTATGTTTTTGTAATAAAAATATTTTTATGTCTGAGTAATATTTCTTGACTATTAAATTGGGTTATAATAATGGATTTATTATGTATAATATTTGCATATTTTTAGTTTATGACCGATAACATACAGAAAGGATAATTTTCGTCGTCAAAAATAAGGTATTTTTAGAAGATTTCATCAAATTCTTCGGTCATTTACAGGTGCGGTAGACGGAGAATGATTTTGGACAGTGCTCTCCTGTCAATTTGGTTTTAAATACAAACTTCAGAATACGAAGAATATTTTAATTGATTTTCCAATTTTACAAATAGGTTCCAAAGCAATGAAACAACATTACAAATTGCACGTTATTACAACGGTGTACAACCTCTAATTTCATGGCCCCACGCATAACGCAACGAGAGGCCATAAAAGCAGCGAGTACGAACTGCGCTCTATTAACACTTACAACGGTGCAGCGAATTATTTTAATGTTGTTCAAAACATGGTGATGAGACACACGCCGCTAATTGACGGACGAGTCCGTTTCTCAAATTGCAGTGATTTGGTGTAATTTATAAGCTTACAGCGATGAAGACTGAACAGACTGGTTGCTTGCCTTAACCTTCAGAGTACTTGCCACAAATCTTTGAGAACCCGAGAGCTTATTCTTAGCTTTGCAATTACCTACTAGAAAATTAAGAAAAATATTATTTATGTCTGCGTAATAAGATTGAAGGTTATAAGCTTTCGTCAAGGTAGCTAATCTGCTCGCTAGTTTAAATAGTCTATCTTCGTATTAGCGTATCGATGAAAATATAAATGGAGTCGTCTGAAGCCCAGAATTCGGGTCAATGTTTGGCGCCATCAGGAGCGTCTATTATATTGATAGAACTGACTATTTTTATACATTCCCCTAGAATATTAATCCGTCTGCCTATTAATTACGCTTTATTTCAAAAGAATATTATCATTTTCCCAATGCCAACTTGCTGGCCCCGCTGCCACTCAAGGCTTGTTCCACATTTTTACTATAATAGCTAGTCATACAACTGTACTATGAACTTAAAACATTCATCTGTTTAGTTTTGCCACGGCTCATCGTGATAACTTGAAGGTCACTTTAGTAGTAAAAACAACGAGAGATAGTTATTCTACATTCAGAAACATGGATATAGTAATTAAAATAAAGGGCGTTAGTTCCTTACTGTTATTTTGCATTCCAAACTGTGCTTTGTTAATATTTAAAAAAAGGTGTTATTTCTATGTTATAATGACAAAGCAATTAATACTATCAACCACAATCTACTTAAGGGGGATGCGCTAAGGTAGCCCGCGAAATTCAAATTTTATTATGTTTTTTGATTAGAATCAAAAAAGCATCATCATCAGTTCAAAAAATCCTACTGAAAGATTATTTCGGAAATAATCATTCAGTAGGATTTTTTGAACTTAGAGAAATGTAATGCTGATTCTATTAATTATAATTCTGTAAAGCCATATTTGTTATGGTAGCGAATCATATTTAGATCAACATAGAACCTGTTACTGACCTGCAGATTGGAAAAAACCTTAGAAAATTTGAATTTCGCGGGCTACCTTAGCGCATCCCCCTTAACAAAAATCTTGAATTTATTCACTCACTGTCCGACAACGCACAACCTGAACCGTTGGGTCTAGATCTAGAAGCATGAAATTTTGCGCAAGAGTTACTTATTCATATCAATAGATATCATTCCCTAAAGAGGTTAAATTGGGGATGAAAGTTTATACAGAAGCTTGCCATTTTTTCCGATGGGAAATCCCACGGCCACATAAAAGGCAACGATGAAAAGTATTTAAACTCTGATTTTTTAATTGCTAGAAAATGATAGCTGCGATCAACCTTTTTTAAAGTTATCACAATAAATAAATTAATATTACAGAAACAACGCAAAAACAGTGAAGGGCTTCCTGCAGATAATGATTCAGTGGTCCTTGGTGAGAGTCACTCGATAACTAGATTATTTACTACGTTATTTTTATGTCGACAGTAAATGTTATTTTAGTCTAGCAAATTAAAAAATCAGACTATAGATAGTTAACCACTTGTGAGGTCTAGAGAAGCCTTTTTTAATGTGTTGCGGAAGTCAGATAGGTCTGATAGTAATAATTGAACCTACGTTAACGTTTCCTTTAGTTAAACAAACTGGCCACAAGCTCGTAAAAGGTCAGAAGAAGTATTTCTTAGCTTGAAGAAGTCTATCATCATGCTCCATCATCAGATTAACACACTAATCATTTTTGCCTTCTCAAGGCGACTGAAGGATGATTTTATTTTTATGAGACATTTTGATATAACTCATCAGTGACAGTTCATTTCAGGATTAATTATTGATATTATTTAATTCATAATAATATCTATTAAACAATAGCACAGCTAACTATTCAATTACATGACAAACTAACTAAAGGAGACGTTCACGAAATGTATGGGGCTTGGTACTAAAATAATTGAAAATTTAAACAGCCTTCTGACCTATATAGGCTGAAAGAGGGTAATTATTTTGATGTCTTAGGGCATTTAATTTTTTTTTACAGCCGCCCGTTTTTTTTAAAACAAGTGTTGAAAAATAAAATGTTCTACAAGCATTATTTATATTTTAGCCCTCCTGCCAGGGTTACGAGCCTGTCCGAAAGGGATATCGTGGCCCTGGCACACAGGCATCTGAAGGAACACGGTGGGTTTTAGTCAGTAAAAGTCTGACACTCCCTCCCGCTCCACCCAGAGCGGGAGAAGTTATTTGATAATTTCCCACCCAAAAAAAAAAAAAAAAAAAAAAGGGATGGCAGCCCTGTGGCAAATGACGTGACAATGACAACGTCAGTCAGCAGGACTCGGCTTGACATTTACAGCGGATATTTAGTCCGAGTTTACAGCTTTGACTTTTTCGATACGTTTTGTTATTGCATTGTCATGATAATCAATATTTTTTGTCTTAATTTCATGGAGCTGCAGCTAAAATTATAATAAAATCTCAAAGTATTTAATAGAAATGGAAACATTAGCCACATAAAATAATTATATTGCATAGAAATGAATAAATAAAGACTATGTGCGTTTTGTTTGTATTGAAACATTTTTCACTTTTTCACAAAAACGGGCGCCTGAAAAAATCAGATTTAACTATAATCGAGTAGCATAATAAATAAGCTTTCTAATAAGGTACATCACATTAGCGTTTAAAAATCGTCGGAATATTATACCAATTTTGACCTCTCCTTTGGAGTTGAAACACTAGGACCATGGGGTACGAGTGCTCATTTGGTGTTTCGAGATATCGCCAAGCGGTTGGTCGACTCTTCACGTTACCAGAGGGCTGGCCCATTTTTTGGCCAAAGAATCAGCATTGCCATACAACGTGGCAATGCTGCCAGCCTTTTGGGCACTTTTTTTCCCTCTTTTTAGGTTCCCTACCTCAAAAGGAAAAAACGGAACCCTTATAGGATCACGTCGTTGTCCGTCTGTCTGTCTGTCTGTCAGTCTGTCAAGACCCTTTTTCTCAGGAACGCGTGAAGGTATCAAGTTGAAATTAATATCAAATACGTAGGTCTATGGTCCCTTGAAGCTCTAAAATAATCAAGCTTCCAAGTCAACGCAATAAGAAAATACGGCGATATAAGCGACATTATTGCGTCATATTTCGATATATTCGCAAATAAATCAAAACCTATATAGGGTACTTCCCGTTGACCTAGAATCATGAAATTTGGCAAGAAGCAAGGTCTTACAGCACAAGTATAGGAAAAAGTCTTAAAATTGTAAATTTGTAGTTTTATCATATAAAATTTTTTTGTGAATATCTCGCACATAAATCAAAACCTATAGGGTACTTCCCATTGACCTAGAATCATGAAATTGGCAAGAAGCAAGGTCTTATAGCACAAGTTAAGCTGAAAGACCATAAATTGTAAATTTGTAGTTTTATCACATAAAAAAATAATTGGGAATATCTCGCACATAAATCAAAACCTATAGGGTATGTCTCGTTGACCTAGAATCATGAAATTTGCCAAGAAGCAAGGTATCACAGCACAAATAATGGAAAAAGTCCAAAAATTGTTAATTTGTAGTTTTGTCTCATAAAAAAATACTTTTTTGCGATTACAAACTTAGATTTTCAGTTGGAAAATTGACCGTGGCGTATATCGATGTATGGAGAACATGTTTTTCAACTACAATGTTAAGTTTGTTGTAGGGATAAATTCATCCCAACTACGGAACCCTTCATTGTGCGTGGTCCGACACGCACTTGGCCGTTTTTTTTATTTATTTACTTGTATAGTTGAGATTAATTTGGATAAAAACTTATTACTTAAATGGTTGTACTTTGCTGTAAGGACCTACAAACAAGGTACACCCTCCGGGCAAAATTTTAAACTAAAATAAAAAAAATAACATATTTCGAAAGCAACATGGTGACAAGAAAAACTACTGGCGGGACCTGTTATGAAAATGAGCGTTAGTTGTGTGGGTTGCGTCTGCGCAGCGAGTTGTCGGGTTCGGCCGCGTGGCGCTAGTAGTGATGTAGGGCTGTGATGAACTGGATAAAGATGGGATTTGATAGTGATGGGATGTTGTGTGATAATTTCTAAGTAAAAGTGAGGAAATTTTATGTCTCAAAATTTTTTTTGGAATCAAGAACTTTAATAATTATTCTAACTAGTAAACTTATTCAAAATCTAGGTAGGCGATACAACACAACAATACAATCTTATAATAAACCCTTTTCCTCGCTCTTTCCTTACTTCAAATTCAAGTTTTTCCAACTAAAACTCACTCAGATTTATTTCTGCATCTTTTTTCAGTGCCTTTTTTTCGATTATATTTCTGCATCTTTTTTCAGTGCCTTTTTTTCGATTATATTTCAGCAAATAATTTTAGTACAACTCCACATTTTTCTTATAAACAAAAACCTATATACCATAGTATAACCATAAGAATTCTTAAAAGAATCTCGCTCACGATTCCGATACAAAACCAGTCGCCTGCGCAACGCATAACATAACATAATCTCTCTTGATAAAAGCGACGTTAATGCGATACACATTATTTGTTAATCGCCGATTTAACTGTACTTAAGACGAACTAGTTTTTTTCTTAATAGTTTAATTTTAAATATTTTATATGCATATAAGTTAGTTATTTATTTAACTCAGTAGGTAGGTACCTATTGTAAATAGTTAGTTGTTTAGTAATTTACTATTGTTTAAGTATAACCTGTTAATAAAAGTTAAATTCAACACAAATAATGACATATTTTTTTATAGATCCACATCACAACATAGTCGTGTTTCTAGAGGTAAAACGTATTTATAATTTTTTTTCAACGTTTTTTTTTTGAAGTGTCGGATTAGTTTGGTTAATTTTTATTTGGCTGTCGTTAGATTGATTATGAGATAATTTTTATGTAGGTAGAAGTCAACACATAATAATAATATTATTATTAGTTATGTTGATTCGATTTTGGAACGCTTTACATAAAACCGACCGTTTCCAAATAGATTATTCGACTATGGTTACTTGCATATTATTTACTAGTTTTTATGTGATTTAGAATACTTACATAAATAATTTTATGAAATTCTTCTTCTGCCAAGTATGATGTAGCTACCGAAATCATACCTGTCTGGTTGTCTTAGTATATTGGTGCTGCCAAGATACCTATCCTACCTAACCCTTCCCGATTTTTTCTTGTCCCTTAATAGCATTAAGTAAGTTGAGTAATACAAGAAAAATCTCCTATAAAATATTGAATTCTAGAACCAAACAAAAACCTTAAATTTTCACACAGCTACCCACATTTATACTCCAAGTGTTTCATAGCACATGAGCTACATGGGCTACCATTAGTGTTATCTCATTATTCAGTACTAGGTATAAATCTCCCTAATGCCTCAATATCTTATAAATCTCTGGCTTGCTGCTTAATTATAATCAGTTGCCGAGAAGTAACCAACAGATGTGGTATGTTTTAATGTATTATTTAAATTGGTATATTCACCATTTTAAGCATTTTGTTGCTTTCGTTAATTAATATATGGGAAAAGCTTTTATGCTGATTTATTAAACTGAAGAAAGTGTTTTTCATTAAACTTGTCGTTGAGAGTGAGGCATAAAGATGCTATTTATTTTTTGGAGATAATCATTAGCTTGCAGGCTTAGCATGAGAACCGTACAGAAGCGTTTTGTTGACGGAAGAGTAGACAAAAATGACGTTTCTGTGTAGACAGTTTTCTACCGAGAAGGGTAGACAAGCGATTACTATTCTACAGTAGAGTAGAAATAGAAAACGTCATGCTCAGCCTGCAGGTCCATGCTTGGCATCATACAGCTTTCAATAAACTCATGTTAAAAATAGCAAAATAATTTATGTAAGGTTGGGGCAACAGAAGCGGTTTCTTAATTGATTATGGAAATACCAAAATCAAACGAGTACAAAGTTTCTAATGAAGCAGCAACATTACGTATTATTGCATTTACTGTAATATTTTAGAAAATAGATAACTTATCAGTCCACTTTAACTTCTCAGAAAGCTGTTACAGAAGTCACAAAAGTAAAAGTCGGGTAAACTACTACTCTGTGATAAGGCTTAGGTAAACACGCAAAAATTACTCTCAAACTTAAGGGGGATGCGCTGGTAGCCCGCGAAATTCAAATGTTATTACTTTTTTTTGTAATTTACAGGTCAGTAACAGGTTGTATGTTGATCTAAATATGATTCGCGGCCATAACAAATATGGCTTTACAAAATTATAATCATTAGAATTTAGCGGGCTACCTTAGCGCATCCGCCTTAAACTCAAACCCCCTTATTACAAAACAAGGTTTATCTTCAGACCCAGGTTTAAAACATGGAGCCATTATGGAATTTAGAACTTTATTCCGACTATGGTAAAGTTCCTAAACACAAAACTGACAAACTTAGTACCGAACTAAGTTATCAGTTTTGTATAAAGAACGGTATTTCAATCACTGTTACGTTCTTATTACAAAAACTGGCTCCATGGTTTAAGTCATGTCAAAATATAAATCTTGTTTTGTAATAAGGCGGAAAGCATTTATTTCAAATAAACCAATTACAGGCACTTTTGAATTATCAAGGGGTCGGTCAGTCAGACAGATGAAGCTGGTTGCCCATTCCAAAGCGTAGTAGGTTCTGCTAATAAATGAAACTTTCAGCCACAAATCAAAGGTACTAGATTATCCCCAAATCAATGCCACATCCACCATCCTCTACCACTCCTGGCCCCCCACAATGAAACATTACACCACCGTATGAGGGATAGCGTGCGGCCACCATGCGCAGTCGCCATTGCAGCCAGCATCGCCATACCGCTATTATTGTATCGCTGCTCATTTACATGCTCATCTCGCCTCAATTACTAATATAAAAGTTTTATAGATAGCTGTGTCGAGCATACGTTTGTGGTAGTTAGCATAGGACAACGAAGAAGATCTTCGTTGGTCATTTTTTTTTAACCTGAATCTTTCTTCAAATAACTGCAACAACTTCGTTGTAGTTATTTAAAGACAAGTTCATATAACTGAATCAAAAATATAGCTTCACTGTCTTTATTTATTAATGTCACAAAAAGCTACGTAGGAAATAAACTGCTACATATGCCTATCAAAGGAGCTCGCAAAATTACAGAAAGACAAACTACAAAATATAAGTTATTTCTGGATTATATCGCCACGCTTGGCAGGCACATTGGCGATCGCCTTCATGTCAAATGTTTGATCCGCTAATGTCAACACTCTTAAGCAACATAAAACAATCACTTTTTTTTTTTAACCACCCACGTACAGTTGCGGACAAAAACACTTCGCAATAAAAATCAACATATCAACATTAGCTATATTAACATTTGCAACAGAGCTAATCATCACAATACCCAATAGTGTTTGTACAGATGTAAGATAATGTATAACAAAGGCCATTCATTGTAAATTAACTGACAGCTACGAGGCGTATAATAGTTAGAGAAAAAAATGTATCTGATCAATAAATACATATAATTATTTAATCTTCATTCTCAATTATGCGGAGCGGAGAAAGGTATTGACTTAATTAGTGGGAAAGGGAATCTTTTTGTAAGTAAATAAAGCCACTGTTAACATTGTTTTTTAAGTGGAAATTTCGGGGGGCATTTCACAGGGGCAAAACTTATGGGTTCGCGCCACAGACATGCCCGCGTCGCTGACATGCTAATGTCAAATGCTATGCTTGGCAAAAATAATAGGCCCGTTTTGACATTTCAAAGAGTAATGTCGGATATGGGCTTAAAATAATATCTCATGCAGTGAGTTGAAATATCCTGTGGGCAGTTTTTAGAAAGTTTTAAAGTTAATATTGTCATAATCACTTTAATAGTAATCGTAGAACGTTGTTAGCAGCACTGTGTGGCTTACTCTTCAACAATACTTCCCTAGTTGACACGCACGGAAAGCAAGGCCTACCCAATGCCGGAAGCCACAGACACATTACAAATAGGTACAACCCGTCAATTAAACTGAAAACACATAGCCACTAGAATAGTTCAGCGGGGTAGGATGTGACCTTACGATAACTCAACGCCTTAACAGTTGGGCTATTGTTGTTCAAAACTGGCTATTTATTTTATTTTATGTACACTGAAATATGTGTTACGTGATTGTTAGGGCTATATTATTGCAAAATAATAATGGTGTCCTAGCTTTTTCCGTTTTCCTGTTATTGGACTATAAATGAACTGTATCTAGTAGTTAGATAAAAAAACCGGCCAAGTGCGAGTCGAACTCACGCACGAAAGGTTCCGTACCATTATCTATAAAAACGGCAAAAAAATCACGTTTGTTGTATGGGAGCCCCCTTAAATATTATTTATTTAATTTAATTATTTATTTTTAAAGTAAATATATAACTATATATTCTGTGAATATTTCAAGCAACTACCTGTTGCCGTTATCAATATCGAGCAAAAACGAGCAAAAAATCACGTTTGTTCATCAGACAGCGGAGCCTTAGTAATAGGGTTCCCGTTTTACCCTTTGGGTACGGAACCCTAAAAAGGAATTAATTTTAATTCAAGAAAAAACAACAATATTTACTTTAGAACCACTAGAAGTTTTCCAAAGCGTATAAATATTGTGATAGCTCCTTTATTGAAATTATTGTCTGCTAACGGTACCGAAACATTAGGTGATGATCTAATTACCCGATTAATGAACATGATAATGTGCACAAAAATAAATAGCATTACAATATAAAATATTCACACAGCCGATTGCCATCAGTCCCTCCCATTCAAAGCGACCGAACAAAATAATTAACGCAATAATATTTCCTTCTATTAAGCATGCTGATTAAATTCCTAGTTACATCTTTTAATAACCAGTCTGAAATCATTTCTCATTATCACCACATAAGATATATGACGCGGAAACCAAGCTATCACCACATTAGATCTTCATTGATTGATCACACATTTCAGGAGGGAACGGTACAAAACGATTTCAAATGAATGATCTAATAATATGGCTAACTGCTTTTCCTAGCAGCGATATCTGACTAATGTAGCTGTTTATCTAGAAAATTCCAGCAGTTGGTTAAATGTTATTTTGTGGGAAAATTGTGGTAGATGTTATAACATTTCTCACAAGTAAACTGGGTCTGTTGAAGTATATTTTTCAATTATATTTTAAATTGAAAGACGTAGAGGTTACCTTCTCATCATTTGATCTTCAAAAACGGCACAATGTCACACTATTAGATGACACGTGGAAGTAGGATGGCATGTCGTAATTATCGGGAGCGGAAAAGAGACAAGACGCAGAAAATATGGCTAATTAGCCGAATTTTGTGTATAATCTATCTACCTCTTTTTACTTAAACGAGTAATATCATTGATATTTTTATACCGATTAGAAACACTAGATAGACAGAATAGAAGTAGTCTTGGTGTTGTAGCGGCATCAACATCGCCACATGCGCACTACGCGTCACACTGACGTCACACAAATCCTGCATCGCGCAAGCAGAGTTTACCGCGCAACTAGCATATATACAACGTCCCGACATCAACCGTCGGGCAGTTGCCCACCAGACACAACACCCATCTGGTCGGATGATCCTCCCTTTTCTACGGTGGATGAGTGAACTTTACACCCTGTTCCTCATGCCACCAAAATTTCATTCCTGCCAGCTGAATGGTTGTTTTTAGATATGTGAAAAAAATCACGACAATAGTTTATGTTTAGGTATGCTTAGGTAACGAAGTTAAAAGTAAAAAGATCACCGCTAAGTAGGCTTTACAAGTTAACGAGTAATAGCCGACCAAATTTACAGTTAGAAAAAAAACTGTAATGTGTAATGTATGGGAGAACTGAACATGTGTTTCAACTCCAATCTTAAGTTTGTTCTTGGGATAAAGTCATCCCAACTACGGAACCCTTCATTGTGCGTGGTCCAACACGCACTTGGCCGGTTTTTCAAGCTTTGCAAGCAATTCAGTCCCAATCCTGGGCAAAGGCCACACCCCCCAGTTATTTTAATAAAACATAACACATAGGTATTTTTATGTTTCCATTATCAAGGACCTGTACAAACAACCCTTAATTTTTAAACAAAAACACGCAGTTATTTTTCTCTCCAGTACTGTACATGCGAAACGCTTCAACATAAACTTTCACATCAAGACTAACCAAAGGACCGATAAACAGGAAGGCAATTACTACAATATTTAATTAGCGTTACAGAATAACCAGAAACACAAGGAAATGTAGATGGGTACTATCAGGCTAGTAATAAATTAGAGACTAGATTAAAAGCTTGGCTTTATTCATACTGTCGACGACTGTACGACGTTTCGTAACGGTTGTTAAGATGGATCCGCAGCTATAGCCCGCTAAAATTAAATTTTCTTAGGTTTTTTGCAAATTTGCAGGTCATTGTCAGGTCGTATCTTGATTTAATGGTACGCCACTGACTACCGTATTGTCTCTCCTTCTCCCTTGAATCCATCAAAAGGTTGTCTGTAAAAGATTTTTTTTTCGCTTTTAGCGATATGACCGCCCATTGTGTGCCCGAGTCCTTATGTAAAATTTCAACATTTATATAATCTGTAACTTTTATGGTGTACATAATAAAGAGTTCCATTGACTGGATTTTTCATGAAATCATGACATTGGGGAACAAATCTAACTTAGAGAGATGTATTAATAATTCCAATGATAATAATACTGTAAATACATATCTGTTATAGACGCGAATCATATTTTGATCAAGATAAACCCTGACACTGACCTGAGGGGCTACTCCGAGCGTAAATCTGAAGTATCGGCTGAATGTTCGGTCTTTTCTTTACTACGGCTAACTATCACTGACTACGGCGAAAAAATAAATAAAAAAGGCAGTCGAAGAGATAAGCCAAAGTTAAAACTGTGACTTGAAGTCGGGTAAGGACTCAAAGTCAAAAAAGGAAACTATGGAAGTTATAAAACGGCCGAACATTCGGGCGGTACTTCGGTTTAGCGCTTCGGAGTAGACCCCCTGCAAATTGCAAAAAACGTAAATTAAGTGAGTAAATTTGAATTTTGCGGGCTGCAGCTGAAGATTCACCATAATAGCAATTTATAGACTTTTTATAAAGCTTCTGTAAGATATGTTTTGATGTTTCATTTCGTAGCTGTAAGTAGTATGGATTTATTTTAAGTGTAAACAAGAATTTAATTTTACCACGAGGACTCTAAGGCTATACGAAGAATAACCAAATCAATTTTTGAGACAAATAAAAACCCCAAAATGTGTATATTGTTATTTCCTTAATTAGAGTCGACTGGTTCAGAAATTAAAGCTCTTTATAAATCTCCTAAAACTATTCCTTGTTCCTCTTTCCTACTGCTCTAATCATCAAAATTCCATATGAATAAATTTTCAATTTTCACATTCAATCAAGCATAATTATAAGAAAACACACTCTCAGAAGTCGACAAGAAAATCTAGAAATATAGACTATTCACAGCAAACCCTAGCGTGACGGTATGCGTTAATTTATTAACAGTGGCATCTGCAGCTAAATCACCGTACTATCTTAAGATCTGACTGTCATTTATTACCCTTTACTGGCCTTAATATTAACCCCGCAAGCGACAGTCCCGTAAAATGCACCTCACTAGGCCAGCACGCACTCTTATCTACAAATTATGAGTACAACTGAGAAAGTCCGGGATTTATCTCTAGCCCCGATAGTGCGTAATCCCGCGTCGTTAGAATATCCCTTGACGTTAGAATTGTTCATAAATGTTCCGTTATGATTATTATCGGATGGTTTTTCTTGCAAATGTTGAAGATTGAGGACAAGCTGCGTTGATTTATTTTACGTTTAGTAAAGTAAAAGATATTATAATTATGTAGGAATTGTGACCAGTAGGTACTAGTTTGTGTAAAAATTAATGTTTGTGGAAAAAAAGTAAAACGCTAAAACGTGTAAAAATAAAAATAAAAAAGTGCTAGTCGGACTCGCACACGAAGGGCTCCGTAGTCCGTACCGTATTTAGATCGAGCAAAAAACGGCGAAATAGCCACGTTTTTTTAATGGACCCTTTAACTATTAATTTTAATTTAATTTTGTTTTATCGGCAATATAAATACACAATCTGTGACATTTGAACTGTCTACCTATTACGGTTCAGGAGATACACCCTGCTGACAGACAGTTGGATGGACGGTGGACAGGGGAGGCTTAGTAATAGGGTTACATTTGACTCCCTTCGGGTACGGAACGTTAAAAACCAGCAAAACCGTTAAGAACCAGCTATTTAAGAAAACCACAAATAAAATTAATACAAGAGGGAGTTCTAAGCCGCAATTGTAGACGAAATCTCTATCTAATTCAGTTTATTTATTAGTCGGAAATGGATTGGTTATTTTACGAGGATACTAATTAAGGTACCCTACCAATTCCACAAAAAAAAAACAGAAAAAAAATACCTTTATTTGCGGTAAGCATGACGCAAAGAAAAAACATAAACACGAAAAGAACAAGTTGGGGAAAATATGCGTCACATCCAAGCAAAACGGTCATCGCTCAGCATAATCCCAAAAAAAAACCAAACCATATACCACCAATGTTCCAATTACATGTCCCATTCACGATAACTCCAGGCTATCTTTTCTTCAAACCCTCAATACACCACACTTGTTACTAAATGAGCCGATAATAAATTTTCCCCATCGATTTAATTCAATACAGTCTAATTCCGTTACATTATTAATACCCCTTCAGAGCGATTCGTCCCACTGAATGGTGCGGCCCACAGACCTTAGTGTTTTACCCAGAGGCGGTGCGCTAACCGGGTTGGGAGCGTATGTACGGGTTAGGGTTGGGGCGAGCTGCTATCTGGTACCGGGATCGTTTTGATACGATGATTTATAGCAATATAAATGTCTGATTACTCAAGGTTTACTTGCTGTTTTGAGTTCGAATGGCAAGTTGATTAAAAAATAATAATAAAATTTTACCAGTTTCTGGGATTAGAAATTCTGGGCTAAGCGGCCTACGTTTAGCCTAGAATAGAATAGCTAACTTACTAACATCAAAAACGGCAACAACAACAGCCAACTCTTCACTTACAGCAATGGATACCACTCTCAACAATATTCTCTTAATTAATAATTGCACCATCTCAATGCGTTTCCAATACAATCGCCACATATTTCAGTCAAGTGGTATCAAGTATCAGTGCTAGGTGCGTGAATCGCTTGAAGTCAGCCGAAGAATGCTGTCGTAACGTGGCAGGTTAGAGATCACAAATTGTTATGCCTTATGTGTCAATTCCACTAGTACCTACTTCTGCATTGTAACAGGTTAGTAGGGTACCACTTACGAAATCAACGTACCTATGCTTGGTCCTTTACAATACATACAATTATTTTGAATTTATTGATACGTAATTACTGCGGAATGCCACTCTTATAGACTTAGGTGCGTCGTATACAATAGATACAGAATTTTCCAATAGGATTATTGACTAATATATTAGAGCGGGACTTAATTAATATAAGCTGCTGGAAATAAAACGCAAAAACACTTTCGAAAACTACAAAAAAAAGCATGAACTGTTTTTTTTTAGCCCGCATGCTGTTAGAAATCCCGGGAAAATATCGATCCTTTCCCCGCACTAGTTGGAAGAATGGACGATGTACAGAAAATTAATAACGCCGAAGGTTAGTACGCGAAACTAGGACAGTGGTGTTAGATGTAGATACAGCCATAAAAGGCCGGCGATACATTAAATACAAAAATAGACCGTGTAATATGATGTCGGATGGAATCTACATGGAGGAAGTGGACGGTAAATAAACCTTATTTATAGATTAATGGTAGGGTTCTAACTATTACCAATTTGTCTACCAAGCTTAGTGATTAAGATATCTTTCTTTACTGTCAGCCTCAAAAAGATTTATACATAGACATGAATTCATTTGCTTGTCTACAATCTGTGTTTCATTATATTGTACCAATGTGTAGCTACAATTAAGTACCCAAAGTGTAACAATTAAATTAATTATTGTCGATGAGAGTACATAGCAGCATAGGTAATCAACCTGTAATGTTCCCACTGCTAGGACATAGGGATAGAGAGGGACCCCGAGGGCCCAGTGCGGGTTGGTGGATGTCGCATGTCTTTGATTTTTTCTTTCTAGGACATGCCGGTTTCCTCACGATGTGTTTCTTCACCGTTTTGAGAGCAGTGGTGATGGAATAATTTACACTAAGTAAAGCGCCTGTCTGTGTTCGAATCCACGACCTACCACTCGTAAGTCAAGGCCGTTATCACTGGGCCACCACTGTTCGTTGGTCTATAGATACTTAAATGTCAAGAATATGAGGAAGATAATACTCTTGCTCTTGTTCTGGATCTACGTTCATTTGGTCAAAACCCACCTTTACGAAAATTTTATGAAAAATGACCTAAGCAAAGCTGTCAAGCTTGAATTATCCTAACTAATATTATAAATGGGACAGTGAGTTTTTTTGTTACGCTTTAATTTTCTTCTTTTTTTTACGGTTGAACTGATTTCGATTACATTTGGCACATGGGTAGACCTTGACCTGGGTTAGAACATAGAATACTGTTTATCACGACAGTACGTTTCAGTGGGATCCGACTTCCACGCGGGCGAAACCGCGGGCAAAAACTATAAGCTATTAATAAACTCACTCAATAAACAACATAATCGAAACTAAACGTAGTAATATTAACCTAATATTACTACGTTTAGTTTCGATTATGTTGTTCAAATCCATCCAACGTTAACACAAATACAAGACAAGATCTAATAATGCTAACATGCTGTTGTTTCAAGAACATAAAATAAATTTTCATTAACGAAAGTGTTAATTGATTCAAATCCGGTTCAAATATTATACAGTTATGTTTTATTAAATTGGTTTCCGATGAATATGGCTCAGAGTTATGGTTAATGGAAGCGGTAAGCGTAGAAGCTGGGATGAGTTAAGCGTGGTTGAAATGGGGTCGTGTAAAGAGAGTTCCCTTGACCTTATTTTTTATGAATGGTAAAGGTTATAGATCTAGGTAACTTTGGTGAGCTAACTTTGCATGAGGCTAATATCAGGGGGTCTACTCCGAAGCGCTAAACCGAAGTATCGGCCCAATGTTCGGCCGTTTTATAACTTCCATAGTTTCCTTTTTTGACTTTGAGTCGTTACCCGACTTCAAGTCATAGTTTTGACTTTGGCTTATCGCTTCGACTGCCTTTCTTTTTTTTTTCGTTGTAGTCAGTGATAGTTAGCCATAATAAAGGAGCGCCCGAACATTCGGCTGATACTTCGGTTTAGCGCTTCGGAGTAGGTCTCCTGGAATCTAAAGTTTTATTTTTAACATCCATAAGCAAGACAACTGAGTATCAGAACGAAACAAAACTTGCATTTTGAATGCCGAATAGTTTTTAAGACACAACTCTGACTGCGAATATATAAAAAAAAAAAAGAAACGTACGCCTTTCTCGACCACCTTAAACAGGAAGAAAATGTAACTATTTCACACACGATAAACAAACAATAATAATATATAAATAAGCCACATCCACCAACATAAATTCTTGCTGCAGTAGCCGTAGGTGGCTCAGTACCGTATCCAAGCCATTCTATTAGCTGCAATGATTAATGCCACCAAACCATTGGGATGCTTAATTGAAATCCAATTTTGATTTATAATACGCCATTTTAATTGAAGTTATTTGCTCGAAACAGTTTAATCGGCGTATGCTGTGGTGCATGTACAGTGACCCACTTAAATTGTATTTATGTATTGTATGGGCGTTGTATAGGCGGCATGCAAGGATTAAATCCTTGTAGAATTTTGTTACTGAAGTTGGGTTCGCCGCAAATAAAATTACAATTAATATTGAGATTGCATCTGTCGCCTTGGCATGTATTTATGCTGGGGTAAGGCAGCAAGCAATGATATAATTTAGATTTTGTAATGTAGCATCAGGTACCGTACTGTACCCGTCCTTTGAAAATAACCAATAAAACCTAGCAATCTACAAGAAATTCTGTATTATTTCGCAGGAGACATGGTTGCATTTTCTTGATAACAGAACAGCTAGCAGTTTTACAGAACAACACTAATGACCAAATAAAAACAATATCAGTTCCATCAACGAACCTAACCTCGCATCAAATTTTCCCGTACACATAGTTGCAGAATCAAGAATCCAGCGCACGTCCACATTATTTAGTTAGACACAGCAAAAAAGGGTTGAGACCCACATCATTAGTGACCGAAACCCGTACTGGATAGACAGATACGTCTTATTCAAGATAGGCTGCATAAATAAGATGCGCAACAGTAAAATATTAGATGCAAACGCACAGAAGCAAAAATGTCGTCGGATTTACATACTGTTATGGACTGGCGGTGCGGTTTGTGAAGCTAGTCCGATGTGAAATAAATATTGAACCAGCTTTTACTAAACTTGTGGTTAGTTTTTTCGGATGTAATTTTTGATAGGAATGCAAGGTATTGACTGTTGAATAAGATTTCTAGAGTGGACAATGTATTTTGTTAATTCAAAATGAAGAAGTTTTAAAGAATTACAAAACATTTTTTCACAAATAGAAATCAAATCAGAATCATTGTGTTTGTTAATAATCAAAACTTACAAATAAAGTAACAATTTGAATAGATCTGGGTGATATTTTAGGTTAGGTTGGGTTTGAATAGGATTGGGAGTTTGAATGGGGACTTGTGAGGTGGTGTTTAGGTGGGGTCTGCTGACCTGTACTTTATTTTTAAGTTTTGATAATTTACAAACAAATTATTCAGACCATGAATTTAGGACTGTATAATCAAAACATATTGCTACATATATATGCTTAAAGCAGAAAAAAACACTATAATACTTTGGTCGGTCTTTTTTTCTTTAACGTTTAAAGGTAACAAAATATTATCACTTAATACAGGTGCTTATGCATCAAATGTTTTATTTGCTTAATATCATTAAAAGCTTTTAATGATCACACAAAATTTATTATGATAGTTAAAGTTAAAACTAATAATCGTAAATATGACATTATAGAAGTAAACGTAATCAAATTGCTATTTAATGGGCTTAAACCATATTAAGCATTTATTACTATATGTGAGCTGTTTCATGCAACATAGCAAGTGTGTTGATAAAATTAGCATGTAAGTATATGAATACTTACCTGCCGTATGGTTCTCAAAGAAAAACTAAATTTATCTAACCGCTACTGCGTCTTATTAGTAGTAAATATTAGTGAGGTACAAGTTTATGACAAACTTGTATCCTGCTAATAAATAACGTAATTTCATAAAACATTAATTAAGTCTCATAATTTCATATTAGAACCGCAATTTTATTAAACCTTTTAATGATTTTAAGCGTGAACATTCAAGTGCGACATTTTACTAAAGCTGGGTCCTTCATCACGGCCCCACGCGTAAACTAAGTCTGACGGCGCATAAAAATTGCGTAGAAATACGTCCCCTAGTTCGTGTAGATTCTGAAACATCTGTTTTACATATAAAAGGAGATTGTAGACCGATTTATGAATAGAGTCGCCTTCAGACGCTACTCAATGTCTGGTTGGCGATGGAATTTTATGGTAGGACATCGGAAAGGTTTTTACAATTTACATGTTTCGTCCAGGATTAATGTTGCAAGGACACTGGTTTGGATGTGCTGGTTTACAACCAAGTATAAGGATACCACCTTAAAAGGCGTCTGTATTTACATACTGTGCATTGGTATACGTAAAATAATCTATATTTTATAAAGGATGATTCGAAACTTTGGACGTAAGAAAAAAATAAAAACGATCTATAGTCAAGTTTAACAAATTATTCAACATTCTCAGAAAATGGTTGAACTCTTCATTTAATTAGTAATTCGTTTTAAACAGTACGAAATACGTTACCTAACTAAACAAGTATAGCACTAGCTCCGTCTGCACTCAGCCAACAACGTGTTTTTATCTCAGGATCCAAAGCAACGTTACAGGACAGTGTAGGAGAGAAAGTCTAACATATGGAAGCTATTAACCATTGACAATTATGTCTTAACAGTACAAAGCGTTAATGGGTACTTTGGGTAAGGTGGCCATGGGTAGTGGTGATTTAAATAAAACTATTTATATAAAACTAAAGACTTAGTAATGACTTAATGAGACTGATGGTAAAGAAATTACAGATATAGAATATAATAAAATACTCTTTATTATGTACACCATAAAATTTACAGATATAAATGTTGATATTTTACATAGGGTGACACAATGGGCGGTCTTATCACTAAAAGCGATATTTTACGGACAACCTTTGGATGGATTAAAGAGAGAAAGAGAGACAATACTGCAGGTAGTCAGTGGTGTACCATTTACATACACAATAAATACATACATACATAAAGCATACACTTATCTGTATTAATATATATATATATATATATACATATACGTATATACAGTAACAAACAAGAACAAGGAACTGTATTATGTAATGATGATGTATACGTTGGGAGGAAGTGTATTTTTACCTGAATTTTAAAAGTGGATAAAGATTGAGCACGTCTTATCGTCACGGGCAAGGCATTCCACAACCGTACTGCTTGAACTGTAAAAGACTTGTCATAAAAGCTGGTGGAATGCATCGGCATCTCTAGTCTCAAGTTTTCCGATGACCTCATATATCTATTATATGACATAGGAGAGAATAAAGATGTAACAATATAAGATAAAGTACAGACAGACATCAGTAACAACCATAACTATGTAGAAACGATAATAACAGTAAGACATTCTCAATTGTCGGAAGTTAAATCAATAAACGAAACTGAAGCCAGACTAGAAGAACATTAAAACAGCCAAGAAGACAACAAATGTCACCCAACATGATACTTGGAACCACCTGCAGTATATAGAAATATAGCCAGGACAGTGAGGTTATTAGAAGTTTCTCTCATAAGCGAACGGTGGTCTTAATTAAAACCACGAATACGAAAGACAATGTTCTTTAAGATTTACTGTTCTTATGCCGTAATAAGTCGGAAATTGAACTCTAGCGAGCGCTACTGACACAATTTGTTTAATTGTATCGCATGATTAGAAAATAAGCGTGTACTACACTTTTCTATTATGCTCTCTGAAACAGTAATTTTATTTTTGTTATGGTTTTTTTAAATGTCTTTTGATGTTTTAATAATGTTCACACGTAAGTAGTTCATTAATGCATACATGTATATCAGCATCAATGCTAATCCAAACATAAGATTTTTCTTTAAAACTATTTTTTATATTGTTGTTATTATCAAAATCGTTTAATCGACTATTATTAAAATATTTGCTAGCTTAGTTCAGCTCCGATCACTTATACTAAGATCATCAATGTTTTCCTTCCAGTTCTTGCAGCCGCCATTTATAATATTGTTCAGAAAATAGTTTCCATTATTTACGATTTCTCCAACACTTTCTCACAGAGTGTTATAAATGTCTATAATAACTAAGCTACAGCATACAAGTCACAAATATCCCTAAATCGTTGCGACCCTATACCTAATGCGACGGCGACCAACTTCCTACCGACTCACCGCTTTCTACACTACGAAATAATGACTAACAATTAATATTGGGTCTCTTTCAGAAATTGACATAAAGATAGGACTTGGCATTCCAAACTCTTAACATTCAACCTTATCACTAGCCCTATAAAACTTAATTTTCACACACAATACTATCGCCTCATGAAATCACATGTTGTCGTCAATCTGCAATCTACTTTAAACTTTATCTAGCACTTATAAAGTTTAATATTGAATGGGTATTCTAGATACGGTTTGCATCCGTCCTGTAGGTGCGAAATGTAGTTTGATATATAAATGGTATGAGGAAACCAGTTTACGCTGGGCTCCTGATTGAAGCAGTTGGGAATTAGCCTGGTTCAAAATATACTAGTAAATGATCTGGTCTTAATAGAGTATTTTTAATGATTCATGATAGAAAATGGTTGTAAATGATAGTATAGATAGGAGCCTGAAGAGCGAATGTTGTAAGTTCTAACAGTTTAAATGCGCCTATTTATATTATACTTAAGGGCACAATTATTGCTAATAAACTCTAGCTTTATGTGGCAATTTCAGATAGATTTATTTCAGAGCCTAATTTATCTGGTCTAGTTGTGAAGTTCTGGGTGTGAATTACTGCTTTAGTAAAGTTATAATTGACCAGCACAAAAATTGCAATGATTTCAGAGGTACATAAAAGAGGTCACCAAACAATTACTGGCCCGAATTCAACAAAAGACGGATGATACGAGTAATTTGGTCATATAAATACATTGTTTTGAATTATTTTGAAACTTGGCGCCATCAAGAAAGTATAATTAAAGTAAAATCACACTAATATTATAAAGGCGAAAGTTTGTGAGTGTGTGTGTGTGTGTGTATGTTTGTTACTTCTTCACGCTCAAACGGCTGGACCAATTTTGTATGAAGGTAGCTGACACCCTGGATTGAGACATAGGCTACTTTTTATCCCGATATTCCCACGGGATCGAGACTTACACGAGTGAAACCGCGGGGCGCAGCTAGTAATATTATAATTATGATATACTTTCCAAAACTTCAAGTAGGCGTAGGTAAATTATGTTAGACTAGCCATTTGTCTTTCACTTTGTCTTTCCTAGCATTGATCATTTATTTTGTACCACGCTAGTTCCACGTTTAAATTAAGTGTCACCACCGTGTACTTTTTATGGGCATGTATTTAACACGGCGACAAATTAATCTGAATTTGGGATTCAAAAATAATTAAAGCCGGTAGCAAAAATAATAGGTTGGCAGCAAAAATAATAGGTTGGCAGCTACAGCGAAGTATTATTTTAAGTAGAAAGTAGCAGCTCAATAATCAGTTTTTAGCTTTATTTTAATTTAAACTGGCATCGAATTTTTGTTTTGGTAACTGAATTTACCAACAATAGAGGGGATCTGGCGCTCGGCGGCCGCTCCCGCGGCACGCTCGCTTCGCTCGCTCGCCTTCGCTTGTTAATGGTTACTGTTCTAACCTAACCTAACCCAAATGATTCAATAACAGTAGATGACTTTGCAGCGATTAAGAAATAATATTTAATCGCTGCCAAGTTATTATTATAGTAGCAAATAGTTAGTCGCCCTTTAAGTTATTAGTCGCCAAGTTATTATTTTAGTAGCAAATAGTTAGTCGCCCTTTAAGTTATTAGTCGCCTGGAAAATTATTATCCCTTTTTATGTCAAATAAATATATTTCTTATTTCCTTTCACAGGTTGAGCTGCTGTACTATTTCCCCTTCTTGCTAATAACCTATATTTGAATACTAATAACAATGGGTGTTAAGATCACAGTTCTGATTAATAACGCACTATTAGCTCTTTAACTAGGTTAACTGTGAAATGTGCTACTGTCTCTTGTGCTAAGATTCATAGTTTCCTGTTTCCCGACTTCTACTGTCATAATGTCTGTTTTCTCTCATAACTTATTTTATGGAAAATATATCTTTTTTCTTAACTGACAAATCCAGTTTGCTTATTATTAGGTAGGCTTTGTTTCTTTTGCTTAGTGATTGAAAGCGACAAACTGAATGTTTAACTTTAGGTTTCGGCAGTAAATTTTTTACTGTTAATAGTGAGACTAAGATTGGATTGGGAATGAAAAAGGTATCGTGTACAGATGTTCTATTTCACGAAGTCCTCTCTTGTCGCTCTAATGGCGGTAAACATAAGGTTCAAATTGCAATAACCAAACGGACTTCGTGAAATGGTTTAACTGTACCTCGTAATAGCTTAACCATACTAAGGTTCAGTGTCACTTGCACGTGATAAGACGACAAGGTCTATTTGTCTATATAACAGTTAGATAGTTTCAATCATAATGAAGTTTTAATTTAGTAGGATTTCTTGCGAAAAGGTCGACTACATCAAAAAAGCCTTAACTCAGCAGTAGCAGAGGTTTCACTTAAAACATGCAGCTAGTTATCAATATAACAGTAAAATAGAAGATATACATGACAAGAAATAGATAAATGGTTCAAAGGTGTGGACGTTGACAGTTATGTTCCCGCCTCATTTTCTGTCAACCTTATCAAAATATGCGTTTTATTTATTTTTGTGCTAATTAAAACTAGTGGTAACGGATTCGGGCGTGTCTTACTATCTGTTTATCCACTGAATGTGGGGTAATGAGTATTGCCAGTGGGCGTTCAAAAGCGTGATACACTAATATTTATTAAGTTTCTCTTGACATATATGGAGATTGGATAAGGTATTAGAAGTATTAAGTGTTTTCAAATTAATCTAGTGTGAGAAAATATAGTAAATCATATTTTTTATTAATTTATAGAGGCAAGTCATGCTACGATAGTAATACGAGTATCACACATATTTTTAGATTACAAAGCACGAGGTTATAAACACAATATTTCTCCTTTTGCTTGTGAGAAAATATTCCGTTAAATTATATCCAACAGATAATTTTCTCTAAACCTTTGAAATCGGTAATTTGATAACTTTTCAACGTTAGTGACATTGCATGAAACTAGTCTTTAATAGAGATGTAGCTATTACTATACCTAGGTAATTAAAAACCTACTTTGAATCAACTAACTAAGGTTTCTTGAGAAAGTCTAGATTGTCAAGGTGATTGGATTCAAACTGTAGATGCTGCTAGGTTAATATGTTTTTAATAGTTCATATGACATAATGTAGACGCGGCAGTTATAGAGTATTAAAATACATAGTTGTTTGGTTCTTAAGCCTTTTAAAAGCCTGGTATTTAGTAGTTTCCGGGACTTTTATAGTGATCTTGAAGATAATTTACATTAATGACATAGTTCGTGCTGTAGAATTAATGGGAGCTTGCATGATAATAAATCCTAACTAATATTATAAACCGACCATCATGAAATTTTTGCATAAGCGTTTTCAGGGGTACAGAAAAGGATATTGGGTACCTTTCATCCAGAAAAAAATTACTGTACTCGAGACATATAAAAATGGTTGATGCCGAGGAAGAGGCGTAGTTTTGGGCCAACAAAATCTAATTCAATGTCGTGCGATCGACACTACGAAGACCAAGATTACTGGACGTAACTAGCTTATCAGAATATTCAAGATATCGTAGTAGATAGTCAGTAAGCTTAATTTTATTATTTATTTCCAAAATCGCTAACACCTAAATTGTAATATGCTTGATACTTAATAAGAATATTCTGCTACATTCATTTGAATCATCTCACTGTCACAATATTATGACTAAATCAAAAATTCGTTTCAACAGTATTATCAAGCATATCTACAGATCAAAAGAATGCATTTCCCACGGAACAATAACAAGAAAATTAAGTGCCCGTATTGATGTAATCAGCACTAAAACACATTAAAACAGGCCATTACTTGAACAATTACTACAGGATATGTTTGAACAAGTACACGAAATAATGACAGGCGATGAGTTGGTTTTAGTAATTAAGAGTTGATTTAATTCCATTTTATGTAAAGCGTTTTTTCCTGCACTTACAGTGGCCTGTCAGTTGTTTGATGGAACTGAGATTACACTATACGGTCAATCATACTTAAAATTCCGTTTCTAAGCATTAGAAACTGTGTATAGATCTTTAATAATTTATTATTTCATCTATTTAGTAGGCACAGTACTAATTGTATGGTAAGCATAACGACTAACAGTAACATCATTAAAACCACACAAAGCAAGAAACGCTAATAGTAAGCCAATAAATCTACAGCCACAAAGAATAAAATAGAAAATCTACCAAACGGTATTTCTCAAATCTCCCACTACTGCTACTTACAATTTTGATATTCAATTTGCATAACAACTGCCATTTAAGATAGTTTAAATGATTGAGTACTGTAATTTGGCGTCATTATGAGGTAATTAGGGTATTTTGAGAACGTTTCCTCATGCGGTCGTGAACTAGAGTTTATATGAGGTCAGATAATTCAATTGCTCAGAAATATTTGAATGAATTTAATTCTATGTTATTTTCGACTGACCGATGGGAATCTCTGGTTAATTGAAAAGTATGGTATCATAAACTGAAAATGTAACCACGACTGTACTAGTCATTTTGTTAAATTAACCGCGGAGCTTTTACATAGGAATCATTTTAATAGAACACCAAGATATAATAACCAGAATTACTTTTAGTAAACATGTTAACAAGGAGTGACTACATGAGCCTAACTTGTATAGATATTTCACAGAATCAGAAAAAAGTAAACACAGCCTAACAAAAACAGCTGAACCACCTACCGACACCCCTGTCCATCCCATAAAACATAAGTGTGAAAATAAAAACGAAATACAATCCACTGTGGGAGGACGTTCCAGTTATATGAGGACAGAGATCAATAGCGAGCGCATCCGAGTGGAGGTACTAGTTATTCAGTTTAGATTATTGGCAGATAGAGACTTCGTCACGCCCGCGCATTCTCTGTAAGAACGGGTAGCGTAGTGGTGAGACACGACTCTACTGTGAGGGAATGAATCGATAAATAGAATCGATTTGCAGGTTTTTTTTGTTGATAATTTGCTTTTATTTGTTGTTTTAGAGTTATATTTTGTATCATAATTATGAAGTTTGTGGTGAAACTGCATAAAGTTAATACTTTTGTCCTTATTAAAATTTTATAGTCAGTTTCTTACAAATTGGCGTCGAGAATTTAGTACTTCTTACTAAACCATATATACCGACTTGATATTTGAATATTAGAAATAATCAAGTTGGTTTTTAAATATAAGCTTACCCAGTTATGCAATTGTAAATGTATTTCCAATTAAAATTAAAAGACCCATTAACACCTGTCCCAGATTAAATCGACACTTACAAATCTACATAAATATCCCTATCTTTGCTACAATCACTGCCAACCCCTCTACCATCCATTATTTGTTTTTCTCAAGCAAGTTCAAACTTTATGCCATTAAGAGAATGTTTATATTTAATTGCATTGCATTCAAATATAAATATACTGCGAACTAGATGACCACTATAATTTTATTGTGTGCATCAAATATAATTAGTTTCTACGCTGATTTGATCTGAGAGTCAAATACAAACTAAATCAAAACTGTTGAATACTACTCGAATTTAAACATTTCACCGTATGGAAGACTTATCGTTGGGCTTACTTCCTGCTCTATCCTTCTCAACTTAGTATAAATCGTCTTTAACGTCCTCGATAAAAGATGCATATTCTAGAACAGTAATAGTGCTTATTGTATCTGATACATGTATAATATCTTCATTATTTTCTTAATTGACAGGTACATATTTTGCAGGTGTGGATAGCTAACTAACCACTTTTGTGATTTTATCATTATTGATATAAAAAGAAAAACCGGAACCGGAAAAAATTTTTAACACATTAAACAAAGACAATAATATTAAAATAAGGACAATAAAAAATCATCAAAGTATTCACTTCTCGATTATACTACCACCAAGCAAGCCTTCATTCTAATAAATATTCACATATACTTCACTATTATCATCTACCAGCGAAAACATTCCTCTCTAATCAAATAATGTGCAATTAAAACTGACGATGTATTACTATTTCCCTTCACTACTGGTTTCAAGGGATTATGCGACGCTCGCTCGATGACAGCTAGACTGGACCAACAGAATTATGGCCAGAAAGCCGTTTCAATTATACTGCAGTACTTACGGAGTAAATTATAGTGTGTTCCTGGTATTAATGTTAGTTGTTTAGAGCTTCCTTTTGTGTGTTCCTTGTGTGGTGGTTGTATTTTTAGTTTGAAAATCTATTAAGGAAGCTAGTGTGTGAATGATTTTAAATTACTCCACCAAAAATTTTATTGAAAGATAATCAGTATATAACTTATACTTACTTACTGTACCTAACTTATCCAAGTAATGTTTCATTTCTCGATTTTAATTGAACTATGTAAAAACCTAAATCATTTTATTAGTTTAACACTATTAATAAATCTAATGGCAACAAGTGTTCGCAATAATATCCACTAGCATCTCTTTCATTAACAGTTGTGTGACGAATATAAAAGATATTGTAGTAACATCTGAAAACCCTGCACACCCTTTCGATGTTAACAACCCTGTTAATTAAAAACTAACTACAATTAAAAATGATACACCCGTAGAGACATTTCCTGGAGCCATCTTCATAACGGAAAAAGCTCTTAAAGTTACAACTAAAATTAATAACATTCACAGGCATGAATCATAATTCAATAACAGTGTTCGATTGCACATTTTCTTGGCTCATTTTTTAACCCGACGTTTAACTATGGTTTACGTCAGTAACATTGGTTTTGATAAATTCTAATAACCAGTTACGAAGGCACTTCGATTTGCGCGATTTGTCACAGTCAACCCTGTGTTGTATGGTGCCATTGATAAAATGCTTATTAATTTGAATAAGCGAATAATTTTTACTCAGTTTCTTTGTGGGTTTTGGTTTGGACTTTGCAGGGATCCGTGTCATCTTCTTTTATCTTAAAATTGTTGTCATATTTTTAATATAGCACGAATAGTTAAAGATTCTTCTTCTAGAAGCGTGCAATCAACTCTTTCATGATGGTCTACTTAACAGTGTTATTCATAAATAAACATTAAATCATTACTATTACAGAATTTACGACCGAATCATTAAAAAGTATCTATCGTAATTGCTTTTCATCAAACCTACGTCTAGCTGCACAATTATTAAACCAAGATCATGACTAAGCAGAACAGCCACTCAGCCTTGCTCCGATGATTTCATATCTACAGTAAAATTTGAGTCTAACAGCGACTTAGTAATTAAGAACTGCATAAATTACCATACATTTGATGATATCTGTAGTTTCCAGCGGAACACTTGTCAACGGCTCAACAGTGCTCCCTAATAATACGTTGTTACTGCAAATTGTATGTAATTTTGACACAAACTCAGAATTTTGCTGTTGGTTGGTTAATTTTGTTTGGCATTTTGGAAGTCTACATTCCATGCACGGTCATTGCAATAATAGTAGTACGGTCTGCAATCCGCATAGTATTTAAAGTTCTTATTATGCTGCTTACTTATCAATGAGTAAAGATCTTTTGAAGTTAAGTTATTTGCAATATTAGCTGGAGCAAGTTTAAAAGTAATTGTTGGTTAAATACTCAGCATTATTTACGCACAGAACTCTTTGCTATTCGTTTTGGTTTTGTATTCACGGTTATCGATGACATTTACTGCATATTTGATGTATTTACTCTTGGAACGTATGCATTGTGGCCAAAATTGAAAATACTTTGTATATATTGACTTTAACGATCCCTTTGGTCACCTTTATTAGTCAGATGAGCATAAAAAAGTATAAATGTTCAGCCAAATATCCTCACACCATCCTTCCCAACCGTTAACGACATCGCAACAAAATTCCAATTTTCGCATTATCAATGATTCAAGTATAATCTCTTGGCCGTATAAGGCGTTAAACACAAAACCCTTCGCATTCAAAGTTGGCCGAAAGCATTCCACGTTTCGGCGATTGAGTAATTACGCGTAATGGCGGACGAGTGTTCGGGTAACATCGTCGACGTTCGGGCATCCTCGGACCTTGATCCTCGACGTTTTTTGCGCGCACGTCGCGGGCGCAAGTGATTTTTAATTAAAATTTAGCGCTTTATTATGAAAACTATGCTGAGTGTTATGGTATGGGAACAGTTGCGTTTTAATTGTGTTTTTTAGGAGAGCTAATCTAATTTTTGATGCGGAATATAAATGTGATATTTATGATACGAACTGGACTTAGGCATTTTGACTTTCTCGGTCCCTCTACAAATATTTGTACTTAGTTCCCTATAGAATCTTTCATCTACTGTCTTCTAATTTCGATTTCATTTAACTCATCTCGGAAACAGACAGCTCCACATTAACTCAGCAGACCTATTTCTTCGAATTCCCTGGCTTACTGCCAAAGACCACAAACAGGACACATCGCATCTACATTACTATTATTCTTTGTACCTTTAAGATAATAATAAACACATTTTAATAACACTGACTTTCTCAATCAAACTTTATACACCTTATTGTTGAATTTTTAAATTTCTTCAAAGGAACGTTGATCGATGTGGGTCCAACTCGAGATAAGGCTACAAGGTCCCAACGACACCTCTGAGGTCCAAGTTAAGGCTTTTTTATATTATTTTTGTTGACTTGCTGTTGTCACCGCCCCACGCAGGTCTTATCGAGATTTTTGAGGTTTCTTTTTCTTTTAGGGTTCTGCAGTCACGTTCAATGAGGTGTGGCGGTTTAAAATGGCGTTTGAAAGATAAGTTGTCAGTATGGGTTTACCGAGTGAGACTTTCGTAAATGGGAATTAAATGGGAACAATGATAGCCCCTGGTTTCTAATAGTATCTACTATCCCGATCCGATTTGAAATCTCGAAACAATAATGTGGTGGTTCTCATGACCCGGGAGTTAGTAAACTGTTCCGTAACTCAAAAGGAAAAAACGGAACCCTTGTAGGATCACTCGTGTGTCTGTCTGTAGGTCCGTCTGTCACAGCCGATTTGCTGAACCGATTAAGTTGAAATTTGGTACACATATGACCTTCTGTGACCCAAACACGGACATGTTACGTAAATAAATTAATTTTGAATCTGTGGGTCACTTTTGGCGGGCAAATTAGAAAGTTTAGCTGACTGTACTGTGTGACATATCAAATGAAAGGGCTTACTGTAAGGATTTCATATATATATATTTTATAATTTTCTAATAAAAACTTTTAACATTATTTAAGAAACTAGCTAAAAATTGACCCCTATCTCCGAAACAACCGAGCTAAAATTTTGAAAAAAATACAGAAAATAGTTATTTTTGTATAGATAACAGGAAAACCTATAAGAAGTCTGTGATTTTAAAATAACATGCAGTGCTTAAAATATTGTGCGTACAAACTTACATTTGCAGTTGGAATGTAAGGGGGATAAAGTTTTTCAACTACAATGTTAAGTTTGTTCTTGGGATAAATTCATCCCCACTACGGAACCCTTCATTGTGCGTAGTCCGACACGTACTTGGCCGGTTTTTTTTTTATGACAGTGTGAGTGAAACATGAAGTGTAAAGGAGATTTAGATACTTAGGTATCCTATATACAGAATCAAATATATTTTCATTTCATAATTTAATTTCCAAAAGACTGAATAATTGTACTTTTGGTCTCATTATAAATTATAATCAACAGTTGTTCACAGTTCAGCATGTCGTAATGGGAGATAGATTAAGCTTTTGTCTACGAGTTTTAATTTTCAGGTATCAGGTAGTCAGCGAAGACACTTGTGTAGGCGAAAGTAACACGCACCGGTAACATGGAAAATTGAAATTCACAGGCTTAAAGTCTTACATGAGTTAAGTGTGTTTCAGTTACGTCTCAATGTGAGGCGTGAAGAGGCGTTCACGAGTTCACGAGGCTCGGAAAATCGGTAAATATTGGTTTACCTGCAAAAGTAAATGCTCTTAGTCAAACTGCAGTTTGTATTAATCGAAACTCGTCCAAACTCAATGCTGATAAAGAAAAAAGAAAATTCTTAATTTAAATACTACATCCATAAACTTTTGTCCAACTTTGCGAGTAAAACTAGTTAAATGGTACATATTTCCAATAAATACCTTCTACGGAACCTCATACCCCACAAAATATACACATCGTCCCCTCGTTTCGTTTTCGATACAACGCCGGGCAAGACGTTTATGCCGAGTAATTGCTCCAAGTTATTTAAACTGGATTATAGTGGAATTTTGCGCGTGTTACCTCTCTTTGTGTCCACAGGCCCGTGTGCCATCCACTTACGAATTGACGTGTATGTGTTGCTTTATGGTAGTGGATTTAAGGAGATTAGCAGAGTTGAAGATGGGCTGGTTCAATATTTCTTAAAGATGTTTTTGGAGACTCGAGATATACAATATTACTTTTAGTATATGCAAAACCCGAAACACGTGTCTAGTATCTCTATGTAAAGAATCTATGTACAAAATTTCAAAACTGTATCATGAAAAATCACAAAGTTATAAGGTTGTTATGTTACCGGGTTGTCCGTACAAAAACCTGCTAACGGCGCCTCCAGGGTCGTCTTGCGCTTATTGGTAATAATTTGGCAGTAGGTATCTAACCGTACAGCGATTGTATTGTAAGTAATTAAATGGTGATAACATTTTCCATCACACTTAAATATTTTTGGGACAAAATATAACATGGTGTAAAGTGTTTCGCATATACTAAAAATAATGTTGTATAGTTTAGTTCAAAAAGCAGGAGATCTATTTAAATCTCAAGGGGTCGAAGGCCCTATCAATGACATGAAGATGTTGGACTTTCTGTAGCTTCAATAAAAATAAAGCGTTGCGGCCATTGAGTAAAAAAGAAAAAAGTTTATTTATTTTTTACTCAAAAACAGAATACATTACGTTATTTTGCAATTGACTATAATAATTTTCCATCAATCCGATATAGCACCTCGTGGTCCTCTACACCATTATCATCAAGGCTACTCCAACGAGTGTAGTTCCAGTTGTCAATCCCAATCAGAACTGTTATTTTTAGTCCCATAAAATTATATGTCTAAATCAAGGTCCAAGTTACGTTTCTAGGCTGAACCGCAGACTGGCTGGACCGTTAGTTTAGATAAGCAATCATAAATAGCTAATGTTATGCTGAGAAACTGCTATGTCTGAGACTGTTCCTATTGTTAGGAACGAATAGAGATAACATAGACTCGAGATTTGTTGGGTTTCGAGTAGGGAGGCTTTTACTTTGTTACAATAATAATATTGTAGGAGGCGAGGAACTAGAAATCTGGAGTTAGTGAACGCGGCTTTGGAAATTGAGGTGCTGATTTTCATCGGATCGTGAGGTAGTGTATGAATGTTAGAACTACGATTTTATAGCTGACTTAATTACTCAATTCGAACCAGCCTACTTTCGGTACGGATTCCTGAAAAACAGCTTTTATATTTTAGACTACTCTTCTCAAAGACCCAATATTGTCGTCATCATGATCATATCAGCCGAGAGACGTACATTTCTGGACAATGGCCTCCCTGAACAAGCGCCCTTCGCTTCCAACATTCAAAGGATTTCCGCGACCTTCACCAGGTCATCGGTCTACTTAATCAGCCTCATCATGTGCCTAGCCTTTCCTCAACTATGTTGGGATCGGCTTCCAATCTAACCGGATGCAGCAAAATACTAGAATTTTACAAAAAAACTGCCTATCTGACCTCCACAACCCAGTTACTGAGTAACATACCCCTTGGTAAGACTGATTGTCAGACTATCGGGCCTGCGCATAATAATTTATCAAATGTTCTTTACAGGGCCTACTTAAAACTGATAATAACTAGAAATCACCACATTTTGACGGATTGGTAATCACAGTTGCTACGTTCAACAAAAGATCTTTACCGGCCATGTTTTAAACCTTACCATTAGTATGGCAACCGAGCAACTATTATTACCGGCAACTTTTTAAAACTCGCAGGCTGTAGGTACATTTAAAATGTAATATTTCAGTGGTGTACGGATGAGAATGGCGAGTATTGCGCAGGCATCCTCTTTTCTGTATTTACGTTGTAAATGCATGTTTTTATGGCCGCTGTTACTCCGCTGCTGTTGACTGTGGTTCGTGTTATAAGCAGAAGCGACTTCTATAGATATTTATAGTTTCAGTCTTTGATAATAAAATTATAGGCTTTGCTGTTGCTGTGGGCATTTGGTCAAAGGATCATAAAAAAACATTAGAGGTAGACTTCCTTTATTCATAGATATTTAACTACTATTTTGTGTTCATCCTTCAGTTTTTATGATAGAAATCTTCACTGTTTTGAATCACCAACCATGTTTAGGCCCGCTTGGTGGATTATGGCACAGTCCCTCTCACAGAGAGGAGGTCTGTGTTCCAGCAATGGGAACTTTATTGGATAATAATGCTTTTTATGCTTTGAATCACAACTTCAAGGGAGGAAACAAAGATGAAAGAGTTTCTGTTGAATATTAAATAAAATTATTATAATATTCTTGTTTAATCATTGATAATAATTGCCTTTACCCACATCAAAATTGATTAGAAATCGATGTGACTTATTTACTTGTTGTCAGTATCATTAAGTTAATTTGGTTCCCTATCCATTTGCATAAAATTTTAAGACCTAATATAACTTAGCATAATTTTGTTTGGCATAATTATATTTTCGCATAATATAAATACGCATAACAGCTTACGCATAATTTTTTTAAGCATAATTTCTCTAACCATAATAATGATTAAGCATAATATTCTAAAGCATAAATTTATTAAGCATAAAGTTCTAAAGCATAACTTTTTTAAGCATAATATCCTAAAGCATAAATTTATTTACCATTTATTTATTTGCCATGGAAATTAAATGTTTATACGCCCTAGCTTTTTTGCCCGAAGAGGTTATACCAATTTATTTCGACGATTGGAAAAAAGCCATATCTCCTGAATCAGGTAATATATAACATATTAATATAATAAACGTATTTAACAATTTTGTGGGTTTTTTTTTTCGCTGTAGGAAGCATGAAGCAAGCAAGCATACAGCATGCAAGCAAGCATACAGCATGCAAGCAAGCATACAGCATGCAAGCAAGCATACAGCATGCAAGCAAGCATACAGCATGCAAGCAAGCATGCAGCAAACAAGCAAGCATGCAAGCAAGCATGCAGCAGGCAGGGTTTCTGTCACGGCTCCGGCGCTGCGGGCCTCCGGCGGCCCCACGCGCCTACGCGATTTTAAATTACACTCTAGGGGTAAGACAAACAAGACTACGTGGAGTCAATTCGGTTCTGTCACTAACTTTTGTTGCACAGCATATTAAATTTTTAACCAACAATATTCAATAGTCATTAGGCCTACTAACGTTATGCTAATAGTCATTAGGCCTACTAACGTTATGCGAAGCAAATTTATGCCAAAACAAATTAGTCTTTAAGATGATTATGCCAACATAAAATGTATGTCTAAAAAAATTATGCCGAAGTATTATTATGCCAAAACAAATTGTGCCAAAATCGTTATGCCGAAGTATATTAGGACAAAGAACATTATGCGAAAAGAAGGGATCCCGTTAATTTCAGTAGTGTGAAATCGCTTCAGCTTATAACTAGCACATCAACCGAAAGCTAGCTGCATTGACATTGTAAAATGGACTCTTAAAAGACTATTCCGGACTACAGACTCAACTTCACTTAAAAATATAATATAGCAGACAACATACTCGTAATATTTCATAAATAAAATCTTTTCAATTCTACCTTTCATAACCTTTTATACATAAACTCGAATAGGAAATCTCAATAAAGTATTTTTCTTTAGCTTTGAAAAGAAGGGTGATTTTATGGTTTTTTGATTTACGCTCAAGGGATACTGTTTAGTTGTCAGGTTTTTTTTTATTAAGGTACCTACTTGAGATTTCATGTACCTATTATTGCTATTTTTTAATTTTGCTAATTTGATATTTTATTAAACTTAGTCACTTAAGAGTTCTATTTATCATAATTTTCTGAATTCGATATTTCTGAGGATCCCTAACTTAATCAGTTTATCAAGAACCATACTTTTAAAATAACCAATAATAATTATCATCCCGCTAAGATATTTAAAAGGTATTCCAGAGATTCTCTCAAGTTCAAAGCCAGTTGAATAAGTGGAATGCAAAAATGTATTTGCTGGACTTATATTGGAAAGCGGAGTTTTAAATAGCGATCTATTAGCATGTCTGTGTTAGGACTTACATGTGACGGGGACGAGACGTTCACGACTTTGGAATTTATTGGAAACAAGTACCTCAAGCAACTACAGCAATATCGTCGTATTGTTAAATTAATGTCGATATCAGATCACTTAAATATTGATGTTTTGTCGGAAGTTCGTGAAAGACAAAATAATTAATAATTAGATTTAAATAATAAAGTTTACTGCTTGTATTTTACATCAGGCAGGTACTTACAACTATAGAGGTAAGAGGAACAGGGTTTAAAGTTTACTCATCCTCTATAGAAAAGGGAGGATCCTCCGACCAGACGGGTGTTGTGTCTGGTGGGCAACTGCCCGACGGCGACGGTTTACGGGATGTTGTATGTATGCCAGTCGCGCGGTAAACTTTGCTTGCGCGATGCGTGTGATGTCAGGTCTTTGATGCGTAGTTCGCATTTGGCGTTGTAGATGCCACCACAAACTAAGTATGAGTAGCACGGTGGGCATATCAAATTTTTCTTCTAAAATAATGTTAAGGAACATAACATAACCTACATAACTACATAACACCCTACATTAGATTAATATAGTTTAGTTTTACTCCTAGCAAAGAATAATGTTGTCCCAACTCATGGACCAGTCTTTGAAGATAATTGCTTACCAATCTAATTGAACTCCTGAAACAAAAACGGTTGTCTACCTATCCATCAAAAAACAATGAGAAACCACCACAAAAACACAGACTGTAATCCCCTTGGTCATTGACAATCGAAATATCGTAAATATTAAACATCTTTATACGCTACCTGCTGAGTCCTGCCTCCATCTTTTTTCCTGTAGGTAGTCTTGAAGTTTGCTCTCAAGTTCAAGTAGTGTGGGATGCAAGATGCCAACCCGCGGTATCTATAGCACCCCCATCTTACAGCGAGCGATTACCGAGAAGCGAGTAGAGGTAGTAACTAAAAACAAGTTAGCGAGCAGCGAGTGCACGAAGGCGACAAGCGATTACTCGCTGGTATGCGTATCACCAAGCGTAAGTCTCTCAGCGAGTGCGAGCGAGCGTCGCTGTGGAAATACTCTCTTTAATAGCTCTTTAAGACAAACGAGTACTCGCCGACGGTGCAGTGCACAGTCAGCGATCAACTATTAATGACAATAGATGTAGGTCTCGTCTACATGTATTGTACGTTATTTGAGCGATAAAAGCGTTGATAGTCGCTTCCTCGTCAGCGATGGGACAGTTGCCTAAGGTAGGTAGGTACTTGTAAGTCCTTGTGAGTTGGCATGTTCTATACGAGACAATATTGCTAATAATGGCAGAATAAAAATATTTCAATGGCTGTTTAAGTGGGAATGGTATGTTTATTTACTTCTGTCGGCTGGTTTTTTAAAGGTGAATTGATACACATGGCATTCAACACATTTTTATGCGAGATTCTACGGGAAAGTGGAATAATTATTTTCGGAATTTAACTTCTGAAAAATGCCATATTTTTACCTGGAATTTCGTAAAGCATTGTTATATTTTGTTATGAGTTAAAAGAGTTTTTCTCATGTCATTGCGTAATATTTTACTATCTTGAATGTTATAATTAATTTATGATATCGTCCAAAAGAGGTACATGATAATTATGTGGTGATTTCTACAACTTAGCAGATGTAATATCAGCACTTCGGTGAGCGATGGATAGCTCGCCGTCCGATAAGGACCAGGCCCGGGTCGACGGTGCGTTGTGTTCCACGCGCACCTCAAAGAGATGTCAGCACCAACTGACGGGGTCCGAAAGGGCCAATGCCTGCCAGGGTTACGAGTTTGTCCGAAAGGGATATCGGAGCCCTGGCACACAGGCATCTGAAGGAACACGGGTGGGTTTTAGTCAGTAAAAGTCTGACACGCCCTCCCGCTCCACCCAGAGCGGGAGAATTTATTTGACAATTTCCCACCAAAAAAAAAATGGGGAATCCGTCAATCAGTAGTAGCCTGCGAAAATGTAGAAAATGTTCGTACGTCTTTTGCAATTTGCACGTCAATGTATTTGTATCTTGATCAAAATATGATTCGCGACCAAAACAAATACGTTTTTACAGAATTATAATCATGAAAATCATTATTACATGTTTCCTAAGTTATATATTTTGTTCCTTAGGAAATTTTCCATAAGTGATTTGTTCTTATGGAACAAATCTAACTAAGAGAGATGTATTAGTGATTTTACATATTGAACACTTTCCAGTGTACGAGACACAGTAGAAATTTCGTAGTTATGACGTCTATGGGTATTTAGTGTCCCGGAAAGTTTTAAGTTTAAATAATACAGACGTCTTTTACAAGTAGGCAAGTATGCAAGCAGCATACTCCACCATCTCATGCCTGTACAAGTCGGGCCAAGTTTAACGGCACAGTATTGACAGTTCAAATTAATAACTTCCTTTTATCGACTAACACTTTAAGAGTTTCACAAACATCCGCGATCTGGTATCTAATTAATCTTATTTTAGCTAATTAAGACATTATATTTATAAATCATTCACTTTTTTTTGTTCGACGTGTTTCATGTAGATAAGCCGCTTTGGCGCTTATGTGTCGTGGAGTGTCACATTTATCTCGGTTGTCAAATATGAAATAGACAGATAAGGTTTTTCGTGGAGGACCGCGTTGTTGTTAACTGATCATCTGGTGAATAATATGGATCAATGTAGAGGGAACTATTGAGAGAATTAGGATCAATGAAGAGCAAATGATTGAGATAATGTTCTTCTAGAAATACAGTATTTATTTAAGTATTATGTTATTTTATTTTTTACCAACCCGCACTGGGCCCGCGTGGTGGATTACAGCCCACTCTCCCTCTCGAAGAGAGGAGGCCTGTGTCCCCGTAGTGGTAACTTATAGGCATTAACATTATTTTAATATTCTATGTTAATGTTTTGCTTTATATGTATAGCTATATTATTTAACATTTTAGTTTAAAACTCCACATATTCATATTTTGCTCTTCCTGTTCTCACATTCTTTCTTAATTTCTTTTTCATTTCTCGTTTACCAGGTCTGCTGGAAGAAATTTCCTAAGAAATAAGCAGTACCATTGTACTCAAAATTATAATTATGTATCTCTATGTATTTTACTGTGTGTACGTACATAAACAATAGTAAAAACAGTTTTATACTAAACACCGTTTATAAAATATAGTTTTTCCTACATTTTTAAAACTTCCTTTAGCTTTTTCCTGACTGAATCTTCCCCACAGTTCATTTTGAGCATGTCCATCAATCGAACGCAAAGACTAATAAATCAACCAATAAATTATATATTCTGCTCGTCTCAAGATCGTTACCAATAGTTACGAAGGATTAAAACGGTCTAACGATACTTAATCCTATTATTTATATCTTATCAGTTCATTATACATATTTAAGAGTCTGTAACATCATTTAAAAGTTGATAAAATAATAAATGAATATCACTAAATCAATAGATAAATTACTATTGACAAAACTATCGAACTGTTTTTTTGTCAGTTTACTTACGACACCTTGTAAAATGGATTATTTTTTTCTCTCGCATTTGCATACCTGAAACAAGAATTACATAATCATTAGTCATTGTGATAAGGTTAAGAACAGAACTTAGCTATACAGAGATATCTAAAACTTATTTAGTTTATTTTTTTAATAATGACGTCACACAAAAAAACACTTGCGACCACAAAAAAGACCCACCAATTTTTTTTTACAATGAAATTGGGAAAAACCAGATGGATATTTATTTGAATTACGGTCAAATTATCCTACCACTTGAAAAAAAGTCAAAACAGGATTAGCAGAATATTAGGCTTACATTCTATAACTCCCTAATCTCTAAGTACACAATTATTGGATATAATTTACAAATACGTTCAATTTGATCGTGATAGGTCAGTCTTGGCCTCCTCTGGCCCTTTGCAAACTTCCACTTGCATTGTGCATCTGTTTCGTCATAACCTCAGGCTGTACGAATCAATGGCGTTTATGACTTTTTAATGTTTTCCTTCGCCCTTTGCTTCGTTCAATCATAAATTACATAAGATTAATGCATTTAAGGTCTGATCTAGCTGTTGCTACCTTTTTTTAGCAAATTTTTCCTATCCTGAGAGTATCTTTAGTGATGACTATCGGCCTTATAATCAATGCATTGATTTTAATGAAAACAAAACTTGACATCACGCCTGTAATCCCCGAAGGGCAAGGCAGAGGTGTGTACCTATAGTCCACACCCACATTTCGCCAGTTCTATGTAAGTCCCATGTAATAGGGAGCGAGCCTACTGCCATAAACCGGGCACAAATCCAGACTCTGGGCTGCTACTGCGAAATTCCTCATCGAGAAACCCAATGACACATTGAATCGAACTCGTTCAGCAGTAACGCTCACGACCACTAGACCAATGGGCCCATCTGGAATGGTCAGGAGTGTATATTGCTAACATAATTCAGTAATTGTCGTGTGATCAATGCATCTGTTCGCAACTCCAGGATCCGTTGAAGCTTAAAATTTTCTGCAAGCTATGTAGGAATATAATATTGCATGTAGGAATAATAGGTACACTCAAAGGATATAATAACTTTTAGTCACACAAAAAAGCTTGAAAAATCCACACTTATCATCAAAATATCTTTATGACAACGATGGTTCTGATAACAAATGTTCTCATCGCAAGTGCATGTGTGCATACCGTGGGTAAAGTCGTGAATAATGACGGCAAGGGATCGTGTTGCTTGAATGTCAAAATGTTGACCTGGGGAGTTGAAGGTTTAACTTAAGGTTTTCAATATTTACTTGAAATTATAGTTTGTGTTTGGTCATTTAACGTTGCTACGTAGTGCACCTCTCAAAATTGGCACAACAAATAATTCTATAGAGGTATGAGGAACAAGGTGTAAAGTTCACTTCTCCTCCATAGAAAATGAGGATCCTCCGACCAGACGACCAGGTGACTGCTCGACGGTTGATTTCCGGATGTTGTTCTCTGATTTGAGAGTTTGAAGTTGAAAACTGTGTATGCCAGTCGCGCAGTAAACTCTGCTTGTGCGACGCAGGATTTGTGTGACGTCAGGTTTTTGATGCGTGTTTCGCGTTTTAGATGCCGTCACAGTTCGAAATTAGTTATTTATATGTGAATGAGTAAGCTGTTGCAGCACCCTTCTATTGGAATTATAAATGCAAACTCAGTTTCAAAACTGATTTTGTAAAAGAACCTTTTGTATTATTGTGATTTATATTGTATCTTTGTATCCTTTGTTGGCGATCCCAAATAAATAAAGGTAGTTTTGTTACTATGCCTATTTTTGATTTTCTGGAGATTAAATAAACAAACAAAAGCTCGTTAAAATCAGAAGTTATTTTAACAGATAATATTACTGAACAGTGAACAAGAGTTTAAAAGATAACTAAGTAGTAAGTACACTTTTGTGAATATAAAAATGCACTGGAAACCAAATTAAGTATGCATCCGTCGTAAAATCCCTTAAACGTTTGATGTGGCCCGCATCGTGCCATTCTTATCTCATATAAAACGTGCTTCAAATAAATTGGCCAAAAGTGTACTTATAGGTATTTAAAATGTCTTATATTCTTTGTATGTGGCATGAGAAAATTTCCATAAGCTATACAAATAAATAAAATTGAAGTGTCTATTTGTAAAGTCAAAATAACAGCATTTTACTAAATGAGTATAAAAAGTAATCTAAAAAAAAAAATCAGCTATCCCTCTGTTAGTTCGGGCTAATCTCCGAAACGGCTGAACCGATTTTAACGGGACTTTCACTAATAGCTGATGTTATAAGGAGTAACTTAGGCTACTTTTATTTTAGAAAAAGCCACTCAAGCAAAGCCGTGGACAGCAGCTAGTTAGTTAATAAGATAGATGACGATTGTGAGTAGAAATAGAAAGCCATCTAGCTAAATAGTAATAAATCTTTATATTAGCAATAACCTATTACAGTATTTTTTTTTAAAGTGGCTACAAGAAGTTGCGAAGTAGGAATACAAGTAGCTTGAACCCTGCGTACACCTTCAGGAATTTTAAGTGTGCTTTTACTTACGTTATTCAGTAAAGTGCCTGTTCCTACCATTGTTATGGTAACTAGAAATCACATGTAAAGTGTACCATTTATATTCAATACTAAACTAATAACTCTATGCTGCTGTGAGTCTATTTAAATCAAATTTCAAAATGTCCAATAAAATAAAATCCTTCGAAGTTGGTATATTATTGAATTAAACTCAATAAAACTTGGGACGGCTTTCACACGGTCACTGTTTTTAACTGATGTTCGTTTGAGTAAGGGTGTTTTCTCACCGTGACTAGCCAAAAAGTTGCGACCAAGAAAACTGCGACCAGGCAACCAATATCGATGTATCATAACATTATGCCCATATTCTAGGAGGGCAGTGCAAGATTCACCCCTAGTTGCACGTAAGTTCATTAAATTAAATTCCCTATTAAATGTAGGTAATGCTGTCACTTTTTGATGCGTTCCGTTAGATAGAGACAGCATTAATTTTCATCGGGAATTAAATTTAATGGAGTTACGTGCAACTAGCGGTCAGACAATTAGTTCAGACCATCATTTTAATAATCCCCTAGTTCTCTTTACTAACAATAAAAACTAATGCTTGACGACACCTTTACAAATTCTGCCATTATTATTTTATGCCTCAATCAAAAAGCCGAGGGAAAGTTCCACCGACTAACTTTTGCGACCAACGCGACCATACTCGCACGTTCCCTCGTATGTGCGCAGCCGTATTAAAAGTCAAGACCTCCGATGAACAGTCAGATTTCACGCCAATACGCCAACGGGGTAAACAATAACGATTTATAACCTCAACGACCAAACCGACACTTTTATATCAATTTCTATTACTTACATTTTTTACCTAACACCTTAGGTCTTTGCTATTTATTATTTACTTTATGTTATGTTGGAAACAATAGCAAGTTATATTCTTTGGTTATTTAGTTTTATTACTACTCGTATAAATAAGTATTACATGTATGTGGTCCTTATTAGGGAAGAAAATGCGGATTTGTGCTTTCGCTATGTGAAATTGAGATTTTGGAAAATACAAGCGAAATTCTGCTTTATAGTGCTACACTTAAAGTTCTTTTGTAAAATAGTGAAGATTAATTTTCAATAGAATTTTTTTCGCCGCACTGGAACCGAATGTACCTACACCGCATTGATGCCGAGTTAAATAGTAAAACAACATTCACAGTTCAGTAAAGCATTGCCGACGAAACAGTAAAGATGTCTGCTTTTCATTTTAATGTTGATATATTGAGTTGTGAAGGAGTATGTCTACCTAGGGCAAGTTTTCCAGCTTGGTAGGCACAACTTTGATGAAGAAGCCGACAGAAGGATCCGGCTGGGTTGGGCAGCGTTTTGAAAACTTCGTCAAGTCTTCTCGTCGCCAATCCCGCAGTGTTTAAAGACTAGGGTCTTCAACCAGTGCGTCCTGCCTGACACACCTGCCTGATGACATACGGTGCCGAAACGTGGACACTGACAGTCGGGCTGGTCCACAAATTGCTATGGAGCGGGCTATGCTCGGAGTTTCTTTGAAGGGTAAGATCAGGAATGAAGCTATCCAGAAGAGAACCGGAGTTACCGACATCACCGACCGGCAAGCTGAAGTGGCAGTGGTCTGGCCATGTTTGTCGAAGGACCATGTTCCTAGAGAATACCCACAAAATTTCGACATGAAATTGATGTTGTCATACAGAAGTCTGTTAACTTCCACTGCTTAACTTGAACCTCCCAATAGCAGTTACAATCATCTGCCTAGCCTTTTCCCAACTATGTTGGGGTCGGCTTCCAGTCTAACCGGATGCAGCTGAATACCAGTATTTTACATGGAGCGACTGCCTATCTGACCTCCACAACCCAGTTACTGGGTAACACGATATCCCTTGGTGAGACTGGTTGTCAGACTTATGGGCTTCTGACGACCCGTAACAACTGTCAAAGATCTACAAATGACAGCCGGGACCAACGGCTTAACGTGCTTTCCGAGGTACGGAGGAATCTTGATATGAAAAGATGGTCACCCATCCACGGACCAACCGCGGCAAGCGTAGCTTAACCTGATCGATCGACCCGTGCGGCAGTTATTATTTAGCCACAAGCTCCTCCCAATAGCAGTTACAATGAATAGTTAAAATTAATAAGTGCTATGACCGCTTGGCATAGAGATTAATGATCGCATGTTTTATTAGCACACAGAAGTATGGTATTTTCCACCCTAATTGGCTCTCTTGGTCACATTTTATGACATCCACCATGGGAGCCTAATCAATAAAACTAAAACTACTCTCTTTTCTTAATGCGTTGTAAAGCCAAGAAAAGAGATAAGTGTCCAGGTAGTTCAGGCCTTTTTGACCTCATAGTCTCTGCTGAGTCTGTGGTAAAATTAATTCATCTGTCTTCTGTTAAAAAAAAAACCGGTCAAGAGCGAGTCGGACTAGCGCACCGAGGCTTCCGTACGTATATATGATGTTGATGATTTCTGAAAAACAGTGCTATGTAGAGACATCGTTTTATTTTTCCTGTAATCTTTACATAAACGATTTTTCTCTATGCAAACTTCGGAGATAAGGATATTTTTTTTTTACATTTTCATCAAAAGTCGAAAACTATGAAGACTAAAAAAAAAATGTTTGAGAATGTGCAAACAGCGCTCTTTCAAATGATACCCCACATCACATGCCCTAGTAGACTCCATTCGAATTTTTAAGACCCCATTCAAGCTGTTGCAAAAAAGTTTTTTTTTTTTTTTTTCTTGTTTGCAAAATAGTTGGGTAAACGTTATCTAAAACTGTTCCAAATTTCAAGTTGATAGCATTAGTAGTTCTTGAGATATCCAGCTGTGACAGACAGACAGACTTAGTCTCACCATAAGGGTTCCTTTTTACCATTTTGGTACGGAACCCAAAAAAGTATGCATGTAATCTAAATTAATATTGCCTCGATCTGATTACTGATGGAAAATATTGTGAGGAAATCTGGACTTATAGTTAACTAGCTGCACCCTGCGGTTTCACCTGCGTAAGTCTCGATCCCGTGGGAATATAGGGATAAAAAATAGCCTATGTCTTAATCCAGGGTGTCAGCTACCTCCATACAAAATTTAATCAAAATTGGTCCAGCCGTTTGAGCACGAAGAAGTAACAAATATACACACACACACACACACAAACTCACAAACTTTCGCCTTTATAATATTAAGTGTGATGTGATATACCTACATAAGTTTTAAATCGCCAAACCGTCTTGAGCAAGTGTGGTGATCAAGTCTCGTAACTTATCTGTATCAGAAGAGGCCTTTGCCCCGCTGTAGGGCAATAATATGCTGGTATTATTATTCATATCGATCTCCTTTGTCCCATTCAAGATTAATTGAATCTTTGGCTCCCGAGCAATGACATAATTTAAACATAACTATATCTTGGATTTCCATTAAAACATACCGTTTCTTAAGCAGTTGTTAAAGTGAATGCTTTTTAATATTTATGCCTTCGAGCAGATTAAATTATTTCCTGGGACTTACTATGCTGACGTTTATACAACTGTTTTAAAATAAATCTAGACGTGCTGGAAAATGAATTAGAATCGATTACGTTTAGTCGATTATGTTGAATCGAATAATAATCGGTTGGTAATTCTGTGAGTAATGTTATAAAGGTTTTATTAGCTTATTAAATGTGGGGCTGATTTAAGTATTGGATATAGCGTGGTTTTTAAATCATCACTGTTATCAAGAAATGGTTAAGTAATAATAAATATGTCAGTATCCATGAATAGGTTCTTATTTGTAAATTCTAATTTACAAAAAAAGAAAATTCACGAATAATGAAATATTAAAAACTTTTAAAATAATCTAAAATAAAACAGTAAACAATATTTAATTTCCTGTGGTCAGTTTGCGTATTATAGCCAGCGTTTTTAATCATGTAAATGATAATTTATGGAGGCAGGTACCTATACGAACTAAAACATTTTATAGCCCTTTAAGTCAGTATCAGAAGACGTAGTAATTAATTAGATAACCAAGTTATATTTTAGTGAAAGCCAATAAAATCTTCCAAATGCAACGAAACAGTCGATTAGTCGACTAATTCCACAAAACGTTGCCCATCCCTAGCGCTAAATTCCAATGTCGGGGCCAAGTAAATGAGCGCAGTATTTCTAACGCGCCTTTAGTGTCGTGAGGGTCGCGATGCGGCCCATCAATATCGATAGATCGAATTACTCGATTTTATTATCGATATAATTTTTGCGTGTAACATCTAGTGAAATGCTGGAATAAATTTATTTGTTGGTGGTAATTTTGTGGATATCTATAAAAGGTGCTTTATTGGTTTTATTTGTCCTTTAGAAAATAACAATGCTAAAGTATAGAGGATGCTATTGGTATCATACTTTACTGTTTATAGACAAATTGGTATTATTTATAAGTTAAAAAAAGTAATTCTCCTGCCCTTATCCTAATTAATTTGGGGTCAAGCAACATGTCGTTTCCTTCCATACTTCTCTATTAGTTATCATCTCGGTAGTCACTCCCTTTATAGCCATGTCATCTATTACACAGAACTCTTCAAAAAGCATGCCTAGTAAATAGCCAAAATTTTTATTTATTTATTCATCTTTTATTCAGGCACATTAATGCGTATGCACATTTGTATATATATATATATCTATTATTGCAGCTATAACGACAAAAAAGTAAGTAAGTAAAACATAAACGTAACTCTCTCATTCTATCTTCACTAACTTATATCATTCTCTCAACTTCCGTTTGAAGCTTCCGTAACGCTCTCGTCACGAATTTACCAGCTTAATCCCCAAGTCAAGCGTGCGTACTTCTATAATGATATAGATGTAACTGAACACACAATACCCACTTCTACCCTATTCAAAATTCACAAACGCCATATTGCAAAATGTTTATCGTATAGTTTACAAGCGGCAATATATTACAAAATTGTTATTTTAACTCATATTTGCCCTATGTATGAGCGAGCGAATGAAAGGGCAGCTCCCTTTCGTTTGTAATCAAAGGAAAACAACGCTGTGTGCTTTGTAAGAGCTTAGTTGCAGCGGTTTGTTCCATTAAATTGATTTACTTTATAGTTTAGGGAATACAAAACAACATAACATAACGCCTGATTCCCCGAACGGTTAGGCTGAGGTGTACCTAAAGTACACCCATATTTCGCCAGTAATGTTTAATACAAAACAAGGGATTTGAATTTCAGGGGAAAAATGAGTTTGTTTGGAACTTACGTCATTTCAGAAGTCAAGAATTACTGAAAATTTACTTTATTTGAGGTTTTCAACTCACGATAGCTTTCAGCGTAGGCTTGAATCAGAATAGAATATAATGGAATATAATCCTCTTTATTATGTACACCATAAAAAATACAGATATAAATGTTGAAATTTTACATAGGGTGACACAATGGGCGGTCTTATCGCTAAAAGCAGCAAAACAAACAAATAATACAGCAAGCAAATAACATTGCACTTAGCTTTTGAGTTCACAACCATATGAGCTTACATTTTCAGTAGCGAAGGATTTTAATAAGGCAGGTTGTCACAAAAACTATACCCACCCAATGCCACAAACTTAACTTGAAGTGAAAAAAAAAACAAAATCAATCGCCAACACTAACACCATATCCCTAACACCGAAATACCGTCATCGTGGTTTCTGCAAATGCCGACGAACACGGCCCAACCGCGATGTGTTAATATTATTTACAACGGTGCGCTTGCGTCATCGGGAAATGTACTAACAGCATTGTTAGCTTGTCAGTGTCTGTGTTGTCTAAGGGTGCCTTTATATCGATGTTGGTTTTTTTTTTTTTTTGGTGAAGGGTTTTTGAAGTTCAATATATTTTGAATAGATTTCCGTTTGACTTTTTACTCTTAAGGGTCGGGTAACCGCCGCTTGACCTTGGCCATAACAATGCGCGTCGCGCTCACGCCAAGCCGCGCCGCCCCTCCCGCCGCCGTCGTTCGGTTTCATAAGGCATATTTATTTTTAGTAACGAAAATATGAATATTTGAAAAAAATCACAAATAGAATTATAGATAATAAAACATAATTAGTCTGTTCATACAATAAAAATCATGAAAATATCTTAAGAAGTTTGAAAAGAATATCGTTTTTTTATGTTTTGGGTAGACATCGCTTCCTGAATTTAGTTCATAAAGTATTTTACTACAATACTTAAATATGCACACATAGAATGAATGTGTATGCGTTCTAGTTTTTTGGTTAACATACATTTTTTGCAATATATGAAGGCGTAATAACAGATTTAAAAGTCAATACTCATAAATATCCTATGCACAAAACAGACGATTCCAAAATAAGTACATCGTCACTTACTTCCAAAGCCTCAATACTACACAAACTGTTTTATTACCCTAAGTACTTGTAAAATGTGCTCACACGAGCCATTGTTCTCCAGAACACACTTGTCTTATAAACTAAACTTATGGCTTAATAATATTATACCTAGTTCGCAATGGATGTGCCAACGGAAATAGCAATGTCATAACGTGCCTACTCTCTAAGTTAATCTTAGAAATGTTTGAGCTTAGGTGAAGAAAAATATCAAGATTAATTGATTGATAGAAATCGACGTAGTACGGTCAGCGCTCTGCGTTACATGACCCCTCTTACAAAGAAAAAGAGGGGAAAAGGTGTCGAGTTAAGCAATATAGCAATAGCAAAGTTTGAAACCCACAACCTGGGGCCCAAGTCTGCTATGTTTATAAATTCAGTAATTCCAACACGATCCCATTGTCATGCGATTGCTAAAAGTTCGTAATCTGGTAAATTCATAATGGTCGATCATTGGTCGGTCAATGTTCTTGTAATATAATTGTGTTATTATAATGGCATTGTCGTATTGCCATTATTATAAAACCCATTAGTAGAAATGTCATCCATTTGTCATTATGTACGAGATTACCAATACTATATGCAATTTCTTTCAATGTAGTGGCCGACCATTGGAAAGTCATAATGACGCCATTATAATAGTAGATTACCAAACTTGTCAAAATCAACAATTATGAAATCAATGATCGACCATTCTGACACTATTGTAATAGCAGATTTGAGGCCCTGGAACCAAGTACCTTGGTAACGTCTGGCTACTACAGCCATTATAAAATAATAGCTGTTTGAAAAGCTGACACTGCGAATGTTTTAGATAATGAACTAAGCAGAATCCCTAACCACCAAGTTGGGACCGCGGAAAACGAGAAGTAACATAAGACGACAAAAACATTTAACAGTCATAGCAACACCAAAAGGAAATATTGACGTACCGTAACCGTAAGTCTGGCAACACTCAATAAATCCCCTCACAAACTATCCGTTTACACAGTGTTGCCAATTAAAATCAGCAATAAATTCTGCGGCCCGCTATGTCCGGAGATCAAACAAGGAAAGGGCTGCACCATTCGATACATCGATAATTATCTAGTATCGATTCGCAGGTGCATCACTAGCGCGTAAATTTTACGGTATACTACGGTCCGCCCATCACTTGGGTGGTATTCCTTCTTAATAATAAATTGTTGACAGGAGTTGACGGAAGAGATTGTCTTGTTGAAATGGCTAAATGTATTTTTAAGTAGACAAGGAATAACTGTCGGAGGATGGGTAAGTAAGGAGAAGAACACAGTACGTAGGAGTGCAGATCACCATGGTCTATTTGTAAGCTTTAAGCACTGCTGTTCATCTTGTGAATGTCATAAAAATAAAAAATATTATGACTAGAGAAGGTTCAAAAACAAAGGTTCAAAGATTGCAATCACCAACTCTATTGGCAATATTGGTGATTTTGACAAGATCAGACATTTCAACAGGCTTAATAAGGAAAAAAAGTATGATAATCCTAAAACATGAACTGTTTCGTTGGTATAGTGGTCGCAAGCGCTACTGCTGAGCACGAAGTCCTAGGTTCAATTCCCAGGTCGGGTAAAATGTTATTGGGTTTTTCCATTAGGAATTCCCCAGTAGCAGCCAGGAGTCTACATTTGTGCCCGATTCATAGCAATATGCTCAGCCCTATTGCATTAAACACAACTGACAAAATGTGGGTTTACTCTGCAGCTTTACAGGTGTGATGTTAATGTTAAAAACATGGTTTATCTAACTACACTGGTGTTAACCAATCACCTGGCTGTAACTCAGCATGACACAATAAATTAGTTAAATCGTTAAGCTTTACCGTTCATAGTCAATAAACTAGTTATCTTGTTTGGTAGTCCGTTTACACTCCGATTAGCTTATAAGTGATTAATAAAATTACCCTGCGTAGGTTTTACAAATGAAGCCAGTGCATATACTGGAATGTTTAATAGTAAACTGGGCTTAATAAAATGAATATTGATTGGATTTCAATAACATATCGACAGTACGGTAATCATGGTTAGGTACTTATCATTTTATCTAATGTCCGGTTAGTAATATCAGTTAGAGATTGGTCAAAACGGAGATATCGATAATTATCGTGGTTGAATGATTGGTGACTGCAGTTTGTTAATCAACAAAAATCAAAAGAAATTTGGGTTCAAACCAGGCGGAAAAACAGCACTTTTCCAACGTCATAATAACATAACAGGGTCCCCCAAAACGCCCGCCCTTCACCACTTCCTAAGTGCTTTAGGTGGGAAGAAGAAGTGGCGCAACAAACTCCCCAACAGAAATTAAACTTTTTGCCATATAATAAACAAGCTAGCTGGCTTGTGTGAATATTTTGTGTTGCGTAATGTAAATTATTTTGCTTATAAAAATATAAAGAATCAAGTTTTACTAACTGAACAGTCACCAACAAAAAAAAAAAAAACATCGAAAACTGTACTGAAGCAGAAATCACATCACACTAATATTATAAAGGCAAAAGTTTGTGAGTGTGTGTGTGTGTTTGTTACTTCTTCACGCTCTAACGGCTGGCCAAATTTAATAAAGCTGGCGCCCTGGATTAAGACAAAGGCTCCTTTTTATCCCGATATTCGAGACTTACGCGGGTGAAACAGCGGGGCGCAGCTAGTATAAAATAAAAACTAAAAACGTAAACAGAACTAAAAGCCTCCAGGCGTATAGGGCATGCCCGCTTACATAAAGCTATAGCTGTAATACCTAATTATAAGCCTCGAGTCATAAAGAGGTTACAAAGATAGAGGTCACTAAGCTTGGGACTTGTGAGACCAAATATTAAAGATATTCGCATAAAATCACTGCAAGTTTAGCTACATCTACATCAGTAGTGAAGTCTCAATAAGTCAGTCAAAATGAACAAGTCGGAAAATACTGGAGTAAGACTAAAATCCTACAGTGAAATACTGTAGGATTTTAGTCTTACTCCAGTATTTTCCGACTCCATGCACATACTTAGTTCTAAATATCACATAATGATATTTCAAAGGTCGAAAGGTCAGGACACCTCCATCTTATATTTTCAACGCTAGCACAGTTTATGAGAAGTTAAAGGCTGAACATAAAATCTAAACATTTTGCTAAGTAGGTAAGTGCCTACTTAATTTGCACGCCTGTCAGTAGTTTCCAAAGACAAGGCGGTCATAATATTTCCGATAATGATGGGCTCAAAGGTGGCAATAAACTATACTAGCAAAGGATTCGAGGGCCTCGACAAAGTGACATTTTATCAGCGTTAACGATGATAGAAAGGACAACAAAAAACGGCCAAGTTCGAGTCGGACTCTTACACGAAGGGTTCCGTTACACCGAACAATATTGTATAGCAAAAACCGCAAAAAAACCACGTTTCTTGTATGGGGACCTTTAATTTTTAACATTATTTTGTTTTTATTATTTGTTGTTATAGCGGCAGTAGAAATACACAATCTGTAAAAAATTCAACTGTCTACCTATTACGGTTCATGAGGTACAGCCGGCTGATAGATAAACGGACGAACGGACAGCGGAGGGTTAGTAATACGTTTGGCACCATTCGGGTACGGGCGGAAGCCCACACAATGTATTCAATAACATAAGCTATCGAACAGCTTATGTCAAAATACGAAACGCTTTGAAAGTGATTCCCTCAGGGTGGTAAAATTCATCTATTCAGTGCAATTTCGGAGCATCACAACAGCAATGCCTATTTCTGCTTCAATCGTGAATTTGGGGAAAAAAAGACATTCTAACTCTGTCTCACAGGTTTGCAAACCCCCTTACTGCTTTATTGGCAAACCCTATTACAGGTCTTTTAACAGTTGTAAATTTTTGATCAGGTAGGGTCACAATTTTTTTTATACGGGAGCCTTTACTCAAAAGCCCATTCGGCAGCGAAACAAAAATCAAAACGCCAAAAGAACACACACAAACAAAACATCTAAATCAAAACAATTAGGCCCTCACTCACACAGACTGGCTTCATAACAAGATGTGACATTAGCAAATACTAGGGACATAACTCATCCGACATTGTCTAAGGCCGGCAACAGTTGTATGATTAAAGATTAAGAGAATATCCTTAACGGTACAGCGGGCGGCCCACACGGAACCCGCAGGCGAAGATCTTAAGGCTGGTTATATTGGTGCGACTTTTAATGTTGGCTTTTTAACTGAAGTTGTTGACGGTAATGAGTGCATTTGATGAAAGTGTGTGGTTTGTTCAAGACGTCATATTTCTTACTAATTTAATCGACAACATAATGTTAAACTTCAGTTGAATCTTTACTTGCAAACGTTTGCATTGTAATAACATTATCTTTCGCCTGCTATTACCCCAATTTATCTGAGGCCCCAGCATGTCTTCTTGATCCATACATCTCTATTAGTCGTCATGTTACTAATACCACTTTCCAGCCATATCAGCTTTTACACAAGGTCATAGGTCGAACCCAGACGGGCGCTTTACTTGGTGTAAATCATTTCATCACCACTGCTCTCAAAACGGTGAAGGAAAACATCGTGAGGAAATGGGCATGTCCTAGAACCAAAAAATTCAAAGACATGTGACATCTACCAACCCGCACTGGGCTCGCGTGGTGGATTACGGTCCACTCCCTCTCACAGAAGGGAGGCCTATGTCGCAGCCATGGGAACATTATAGGCTGCAGATTGAGCGAAAACAAAAAACACTCGCTGCGTTGCCCTTACATAATCGTAAAATCGCACATGTCAAGCCATCCTTAACAAAATGTGCAGGCGACGGGCGAAGTTGTCGCCGTCCTGTCGCATGTAATCGCACGCGTAGTAATTTGTGCTTTATTATCGCCGCCACCGGCTCCCATCCATTCTCCAATTATTAGCTAGAAAGTATGTATGAAATGGGAATAGTCATCATGATATTTCATAAGCACAGTTTTCTTTTGACCAATGATTATGTTTGTTTTTAATACCATCTGTGACTTTGATTTAGAGTTATCCTAGGTGGTGTCAGAGGTTTCTATTTCAGTAATTATTCCAGCTTTGAAACCTAGAGGATGTCACTACTCAGAGAAGTACTTTATTTACGTAACTACGTATTTTCATTTAAAATTTTTTATCTATCTGCTTGCGAGGTCATTGGTAAGCGAGAGATTTTTCTTTAAAAAAACCGGCCAAGTGCGAGTCGGACTCGCGCACGAAGGGTTCCGTACCATAATAAAAAAAAAACACGTTTGTTGTATGGGAGCCCCCCTTAAATATTTGATTTATTTTAATTTAATTATTTATTATTAAAGTGAATAAAATTATAATTAAATATTATGTGAATATTTCAAGCGTCTACTTGTTGCCGTTATCAATATCGAGCAAAAACGAGCAAAAAAATCACGTTTTTTGTATGGGAGCCCCCTTAAATATTTATTTTATCCTGTTTTTTTTTGTATTTTTTGTTATAGCGGCAACAGAAATACATCATCTGTGAAAATTTCAACTCTCTAACTATCACGGTTCATGAGATATAGCCTGGTGACAGACGGACAGACAGACAGACAGCGGAGCCTTAGTAATAGGGTTCCCGTTTTACCCTTTGGGTACGGAGCCCTAAAAACGATAAGTTGAACATCTATTTTTATTTAAATCCTTGGGGACCACAGTTTGGGATGCAAGATTGTATTAATGTGCTGTAGGATGCTGCCCATCCACATGATAATGTAAATACCTTTACGAATAATACAGGAAGTGATAAGGAGGTGGCACAGTGGCACCAACCTCAAGTACTTAGTAAGATCGATCCTTGTAACAAATCGGACCAGTTAAAGTTTTCATTAAGATAAATCCGTTTTCATTTACCGATCAAAGTAGACCGATTACCGGTAATGTTGGTCATCGGTCGAACGGAGTAAATTACAATATAACCTATCAAACTTAATTAGCGCTCTCGAGAGGAAGTTTAAAATTAAATACCACCGTTTTCAAACAAGGCGGTATCTCTAAAGGTTAATGAAATGATATTAACCGTTCCAATATCCTTGTGAGATTTTATTACTAACCCTTCGTTATCTGCGTTGTAAAAAAACAAGGAACAAATCAAAGTACTCGTATAGGTACACACCCGATACGTCAATCTGACACCTAGAAACATTCGAACCAATAGAAGAACAGCTCAAAAATATATTGTTCCTAATTTGAACTTTATGACATGAGAATTACAGGTTATGTTTTTATAATAGGGATGTGCAACAGCAGTCGTAAAATTGTTGATGTAAGATTGACGGCTGGTACCGTTAGCCGAGGTCGGGGCACTGCACTGGTGCGGCCGAAAGTCAGTGTTATCGATAATGCGCACATCACTAACACGAGGTATAGACTAATGGAATGCTGTTTTGAAAGAAAACGTGTTCCGAACGTTCGAAAAAGTAAAATTGATTCTTTTGTTTCTGATGTGAATTTGTGTGATGGTATTTCATATTTAATAATGGCTTCATTCGTCAAGTTTCATGGCCAAATGATATCGAGCAGCTGCTGAGAATTTGATTTCTAAAGTAGGTAAAACATTCTGGAATACTAAACGGTGAAGGAAAACATCGTGAGGAAACCGGCATGTCCTAGAACCAAAAATTTGAAGTCATGTGACATCTACCAACCCGCACTGGGCCCACGTGATAGATTACGGCCCACTCCCTCTCGAAGATAGTATGCCTGTTTCCCAGCAGTGGGAACAGGCTGTGTATATGTGTGTACAAAATAGACGGGAAAAATTGGCATTGTGCTTTAAAAGATAAGGAGTCGTTTAAAATAATAAATGACTGATGTCAGCCAGATGTCCATCAAAAGTTAATTAATTACTCTATGCTGGTCTTCAGGTATACGAATGGGATACTTAACATTGGAGCATCGCCAACCTTTCTCCGTTTTCAGCAGAAACGATTAGGAATAAAACTCGCTGACAGACGATTAAATAAATCTAATTTAGGATTATCTGGAAACATTTGTAATAGAGTTATAAATACCAGCATGTGTTACATTAAGTGGGGACGGTTTTAAGTCCTATGTGTTTAGGGAGTTTCCCTATTGCTATTTAACGGTCACAAATTGGTGGACAACCAGCACCATTTGCATAACACACTGTCAATCACCATCTGAATGATTATGATGGATATTGCTAATCCATTGCTTCATATGTTCGAAACATTTGTTTGCAACAACGTAAATAACGCAATGAATGTTGTTAAACTGCCAAAATGAAACCCATTACAACTGTAAGTATGTTACGCAATTTACCCCGCCGGTGTTGTAGCGCAACTTGGATCAACTCAGCCTCTCGCAGTCCTCTGCTGGACATAGGCCTCTTCCAGGCTGCGCCACAATACCCTGTCCTCCGCCTTCCGCATCCAGTCTGTCCCAGCCACCTTTTTAAGGTCGTCGGTCCATCTAGCTGGGGGTGTCTCACACTACGCTTGCCCATACGCGGTCTCCACTCCAGGACTCGTCTGCTCCACCGGCCATCGGTTCTTCGACAAACATGGCCAGCCCACTGCCACTTCAGCTTGCTTACTCTGCAGGCTATGTCGGTTACTCCGGTTCTCTTCCGGATAACTTCATTCCTGATCTTATCCTCCAAATAAACTCCGAGAATAGCCCGCTCCATAGCACGCTGAGTGACCTTGAATTTGTGGACCAGTCCGACTTTCAGTGTGCACGTTTTGGCACCGTATGTCATAACGGGCAGGACGCATTGGTTGAAGATCCTAGTTTTCAAACAATGCGACTGCAACTTGCGACTGTAACTTGGATGCCAGCAGTGAACTGTAATAGACAGAGTTTATTGATTTGCTTAAGGCGCTGACAAGAGGCAAATGACAAAAGCCTTTCTTTAACAAAAAAATTGCCAAGTCTATTTAGTTTTTGGTAGCGGAAAAAATATATGTTATTCTTGAACATATTTCTCAGAACTTGGTTGTTACCAAAACACGTTTAAAAAAAATAATCTCGGTACAAATGAAAGTAACCCTTTACTTTGAGTTTCAATCCAATATATCTGTATTAAATATCAACGTACGGTTAGTATTTAATTTACAAGAACGTCTTATTTGTATGCAGATCATAGTTGTTTTTTTTATTTTCGATTCTCAACAAATTTTTGAGTAAATAGAAAATTGCATCATATTTTGCAATAAATTACAAGCGTTGCGTCATCACGCTTCGCTTTCTTTTGTATGCAGTCTGACAGTGACCGCGGTTTAGCTGTTGTCATCGTCTTAACACAAATTCAAAATCTGGGTTGCTACAGGAGAAATATGTGGCAGAAAACCCTAAATACACTAGCCGTCCCAGAAATTGTATCTTTCACATGATGATCCTTACGATTGACAGCTACACCTTTGACTAAGAGACCAACAAAAAGGCGGTTTGAATGTTCTTTTCAAGAATTGTTATACATTTATATTGTTTGAACAGTAACTCTAACGGTTAAGTTTATCAGATTGGAAGTGAAGGATTATGTTTTGTGTCGTGTGTAGGTGGTGACTTACTGGAAACAGATGTATCACCACAAAATCGTTTGATGGCGATATAAGCCGAGATCGATAAACGCGACTTAGCCCGTGATTTGTCTTAGACATTTTCTCAATTATTTCATCACCACTGCTCTCAAAACGGTGAAGGAAAACAACGTGAGGAAACCGGCATGTCCTAGAACCGAAAATTCGAAGACTCAATTCCAAGAACCAACCCCGCACAGGGCCCGCGTGGTGGATTACGACCCAGTCCCTCACACTGAGAAGAGGGCTGTGTCCCAGCAGTGGAAACTTTATCTGATTATGCTTTATGGTGCTGATTATGATGATGTAAAACAAAAAAAAAAAGCCTTTTATTTCCAGTTTACAGATTAATATAAAGGATGTTGTATCTACCTATAAACTAGTTAATAAAGAATTGCAAAAATAGAGAAATTAATATCTATGTAACCTAAATTTTCTTAATATAACCTAATTATTATTAATATAAAAAACATAGTTTAAGTAGGTAGGCACTAGTATATTTATTATTCCAATGGAACCCCCCTCAGGTAAAGGCCTCCTCCATATGATGATCTACCTGTTTCTATATTGCACTTGTAGTTTGACAGTTGTACAACAGTGTACCTAGCCAAAGTACGTGCTAAATAATGTTTATAGATCCCAAGTGCTGGTTGGACTTTTTTCTCTAGAAGTGATATGATTGGTAGAGGTATAATATGCACAGCTAAAGCTTTGAGGCAAAAGCTACAACAAAAACTGGCAATTTATTACAATTCACAAGTCATGCGCTCATTATTTCACTTCACACGATAAAAAGGTAACAAGAAACATAAAAAATGTTATATCAAAATTTCAATAGCAAGAGGCGTTACATTTCTATCAAAATAGTGACGGCCTAAATAGATACCGATACCAGTTCGCCAAAACTTGAATAGATAAATCGATACTCAATTTTTTGCTTCTAAACAGCTCCTTCCAAGTCATTAGGTTTTCTCGCCATTTTTTTACTTACGCACATAGAGAATTTCACTGCGCTCGTATACAAACTATGTATTTCTATTAACAATTTTGCATTTGCGTTCGAATAAGACTTTAGCTCGATAAAAATAAAGTTTTATTTGCCTTGTGCTAGTGTTGTGTTTGGTATTTACCGATACCAATCTGTGGTGAGCGAAGAGGTTATTGAATAGCCGTGAATTGTAGCCGACTCATACACAATTGGCTGGCTTATATTGACACGGCGGGGTGGCCGGCTCAGTGATGTGAAATATCGATAAATGTCGACAGGATAGTTCGGGATATTGTTTTGTTGTAATGTATCTGTAAGCGACATTACTTATGTGCAATTTTCGAGGTACGCTTGTTAGATTTTATTGTGAACGTGTAGGCTGTCTCGTTACATTTTTCTGCTATGTAAGTACATGATATATATGTCTGTCGTACAGTTCCTGTTATATTTATGATTAAGATAGCATGGACTGAGCCTTTGATGCTATAAATAATTCCCGTTCAATGTGCGGTATAGTTTTATTCAATTTCACCAATTCTTTACGGATTTGGGAATGAGATTGGACTAATAAAGCCTTTTTTTAATAATTAAAACCATCATTATTCTAAGCAGCTCTAAAACGTATAGCTACTTTCTATTTAATAGATAAGGTGTCCCATCCCTAGTTCCAATACGATAAGGTACGTAGTAATGACCTCAATATGGCGGTGCCCACATCATTTCGCTAGTAGATCGATATCGATACACTAACCTTTACATATCTATTGTATCCTATCGTCTTCCTTGTCTATTGCTGGCCGCTTTCCTTAAAGGTCATGGTAGGAAACTCAGCCAGGTTTGCATACTGATGGAGTCAGCATTACGAGGATATATTACCATTCTGTTCCGTTCTCAGTTCATTTTCCCATCTCATTTCATCATCAACTGCCGACAAACTGTTATGCAGTTTGCGGCACATTTTATGTATTTTATTGTTAAAACAGATTATGAATGAATAAATGAAAAAATCTCTAATTTGCCTAGCCTTTAGGGCCTTTATATGGTACTAATTATTATTAGCCTGTTGAGTAAACTTCTATTCCCATATTAACAAGAGCACCTCTCATTGATTTCTACATTATCATCTTTCATATTTCTCTCATTTCCCGAAACACTATTTGTCTTTTGAAAGTAATAATTATATCATTGATCGAATAATAATCGTCTCCCAGTTTTGGCAGGCTCTTACATCATTAATAACTAATACTTTGGTACTATAGTTAGCTCACTTCACATTTTCATCCACAGATCAGCATATAAACGACTTTTTGAATGTCGCACATGGTAATTTTGAATTCAGAATAGAATACGATTTGAATATATTCAAAATTTCATGCACAATAAAGTTCGTAAAAGTCGTTAATTTTTTTTTTTTTGTTTTCTCGTTCAACTTTTTCAAGGTTTTGTAAAACTGAAATGTCTATGTTTTACAAGCTTTTAATGTTTAATTATTAAAGTTATCAGTTTGTATTTTATTTGTTTTAATTGAATGTTTTGTGAGTGTAGAATCAAGTTTTTCAAACTGAACAGACAGCTGTGCTGCTGGGGAGTTTGCTGCGCCACTTCTTTTTCCCAGCTAAAGCACTAGGAAACGGTGAAGGACGGGCGTTTTTCGGGGACTGTCTTATGTAGTATTGGAGTTCGGAAAGTGCTAATTCTCAGCCTAGTTTGAATTAATGACTTTTTTTTTTTTTGTATGTACTTATAATTATTCAATTATTCTTGGAGCAGAAAAGTTTTTTTTATTGAAACTGATAAAATTACATAAGTTATTGCTAGTCTAGTACATCTGCTATCTACACCGGTACAACTGGTGACCTTTTCTACGATTCAATGTTTATAACTTTCGCGCCACGATAACCAGCTGCGAATCTGTTTTCAATACAATTTGTTTCCCTTTTACTTCGAGTTATTCATGGAAAATTTTAAATTACAAGGAATCTGAGCCTTTCATAATAGCAAAACACTAATAAACACTAATATTCTTAGATTGGATAAATAGAAAAGAAAATTGCATAATTAAACTTATTAAATCAGCCGATTTTCAAACTATAATATTTGGAATAGGTTTTTTATCTTATCATATACGGCTAAGAAGTTGCCCATTCCTGAATTCGTGGTTCCTAAGTAAAAGCCTATTTTATCGCAATTTTGATGTATCGGGGTTCGATTCCCAGGTTGGGCAAATCGTTATTGGGTTTTTCGACAAGGAATTTCTCAGTAGCACCCCGGAGTCTGTATTTATGCCCGGTTGATGACAATAGGCTCGCCCCCTATTACATGGTACCTAAACATAACTGGCGAAACGTGGTGGTACTATAGGTGCACCTCTGCCTAACCCTTTGGGGATTACAGGCGTAATTTTATGTTATGTGATTTGTTTGTTTTGTGTTGTTTGAGGCACACGTTGTTAGAACATTATTTTCACTTTTTTATTTGTATTTTGTGTTTCATGAACTGTGTCCAAATAAATGTTATTATTTATTTCTTTCTTTCTATTTATCGGCAAATTTTTAGCCTAGATTTCAGAGTGAGAAAATGCAAAAGTCATCCTCCTAAAATAAATAACCCTAAGCCCTAATCCCAGTAAGCCCTAACCTAGTTTATGTTCTACATTTTTTTTTTAAAGACCGGTGTGCAATGCCGAACTTACAGGAAATACTGCCCATTACGTCACTCAAGTACAAGATACCACAAAAAAAAAAACAATCATATCCCATTAGAATGAAACAGCTACTACGGTCCACTTTAACACAATGATGGAAGATAATTGAAAAGTTCCCGTCTCTCAGATGGAATGCATCTATTGTTAGGTTGGTACTGACTTTCACCAAACCCTGAACAATTAAATTCGTCATCATGATTATGTTTTATGAAGAGGTTCTACTCCATAGATTTTTAGGGTTCCGTACGTCCGAATGAAAAAACAGAACCCTTATAGGATCACTCGTGTTTGTCTGTCCGTCTACCACAGCCGATTTGGACCGATTAAGTTGAAATTTGGTACACATATGAATTTCTGTGACCCAAATACGTAATTAATTTTGAATATGGGGTTCACTGTTTGAGGATTTTTTTTTTTTGAAAATTTTAGTTAAAGTTTTGCAATCTGTACCGTGTGTAAAGACTTGTTATGAAGATTTTTTTTTATTTTTTTCGAATAATCAGTTTGACATTTGACCATCCCCCCTTCTCTTCGAAACTGCTGAGCCTAAAATATTGAAACAAATACAGAGAATAGTTCTATACCTACTAAACTTATAGATTACAGGAAAATCTACAAGAAGTCTGTCGTCTTAAAATAACATGGTAAATCTCTCAAGATTTGTTGACATGTTATTTTAAGACGACAGAGATATTGAGGTATTGTGCGTACAAACAGTTGCAGTTGGAACATAACGGAGAACATGTTTTTCAACTGCAATGTTAAGTTTGTTCTTGGGATAAATTGGGATGAATTTATCCCAAGAACAAACTTCACATTGCGGAACCCTTCATTGTGCGTGGTTCGACACGCACTTAGCCGTTTTTTTTGTGGAGTGATTGTCGTGCTTTTAAGTATAGGTGATAAGGAGAGCAGCAGTGTTTTCTTATTGAGGTGGACGAAGGTTTTTAACCACCATTGCCGCTGGTCTAAGATCCGAAATTCTCATGCAAAAGTTGGCTAAACTTTATGTATAAAATGTTACTTAAAAAAATATTATTCGGATCTGCCCCGTTGGTCTAGTGGTTGCCAGCGATACTGCTGCGCAGGTCCTGGGTTCGGATCCCACGTATCGAATGTTCGGCCGTTGCTTGACCACGGCTAACTATGGCTGACTACGGCGACAGAAAAAAAAAATGACAGTCAAAGAGATAAGCCAAAGTCAAAAATGTGACTTTAAGTCGGGTATGAATTCAAAGTCAAAAAAGTAAACTATGGAAGTTATAAAAAGGCTGAACAATCGGCCGATACTTCGGTTTAACGCTTCGGAATAGACCCCCAGGGTGCAAGTGTGGCCGGATGATGGCAATAGGCTCAACCCCTATTACATGGGACTTAAACGTTACTGGCGAAATGTGGGTGTACCTACTCTAGGTAGGTTCACCTCTGCTTAGCCCTTTGGGAAAACCAGGCGTGATGTAATATAATATTATTATTCGAAACTGTGTAAATGTTTCAATTTTATTTCTGTCTCTAAGAAGCAAAAAACACCGATGTGAATTACAAATGTAACCTACCCAACTAAAATAAATGTCCATACATTAATTAAAGTAGTCAAATTACTCAAAACTAATGTTCTACATAAAACACACACACACACATATAAAAGGCACGTCTTTCCACATTTCCAGCTATTACAATCAAAAGAAACCGCCGCTACACGGTAAATAAGCAGTGTATAATTACCGCGAGTCAACGGTTTACTATCTAGTAGTGACGTCATCGTTCTCACCATTCACATGGACACTTAATAATGAAGGGTCATCGACCAACACCACAACACTAATCAAAGAAACCGAATGTATCCACAAAGTGCGACCAAATTCACGTTCGCTATTTTTTGGTCTCATCAACGCGCGGTAATGCGAAACTCCATCAAGTTTTTTCATCTCCGACATCATTTTGAAAACAATTTTCTATCCCATATGATTATGGGTCATTTTGTGTAAGTATAAAACTATTATTAATGTATTACAAAGCGTAACCTCACGGAGTCATTATTTTTGTTCGTATTTTTTTTTACTTTTAGGGATTTTTCGTTTTTAGGGTTCCGTAGTCAACAAGGAACCCTTATAGTGGCGAACATGTCCGTCTGTCTGTCCGCTGCTTATCTCAGTGACTCTCAGTAATAGAAAGTTGTAATTTGGCATGGGCATACATATTAATCATGCCGACAAAGTGGTAATAAAATTATTAAAAAAAATTGTAGGGTACCTACCTCCCTTGTATGTTAAGTAGGGATGATATTTTTTTCTCATAATAGTGTGGGGTATCGTTGGACAGGCCGTTTAAAAAATATTGCGGGTATGTGAAAACCATTTTTCGATTTAGGGCTGTGTTTGCGTAATATTAAGCTTTAAAATGAAAATTTTTGTTAAAGTCAAGTGTGTGCCAACTAAATGGTTGTTTTTGGAAATGAGAAAAAAATCACGGCTGTAGTATAATATAACGAAGTTAAAAGAAAAACTATCACAGCTAAGTAGGCTTTGCAAGTCAACGAGTAATAGTCGACCAACTTACATTTGCAGTTGGAACATAACGGAGAACATATTTTTCAACAACAATGTTAAGTTTGTTCTTGGGATAAATTCATCCCAACTACGGAACCCTTCATTGTGCGTGGTCCAACATGCACTTGGCCTGTTTTTTATGTTTGAAGTTGGGCTCAGATTTCGGTTAACGTATAATTATTTTGACATTTTCGTTATTAATCCCGGTTTGGATTGTAAAGTCGCGAATGATTGTTTCATTTATATCCAAACATACCTTTAACATATAAAAACATTATTAAAACATTTTCCCCTGAGAAACATAATTGGGATAAAATTTCAAAGTGTTGAAGTATTTTGTTGATTTTAGGTAAGGTGTGTAGCAAAACGGTACTTACATACAGATGGCCAAAAGGGTGACAAGCGATTACTAGGCACTGTAAACTAACTACAACATATATGTGAAACATGTTTTTAGTAATAAATAAGGAAGTATATCTCTTTTATCTGCTCGTTAGAGATCAACGGCGCGATATTAAAAACATGTAGGTATAACTATATAAGCAAAATAACATGTTATTTTAACTACATGACCACAAGGTATCATCTGCCACATTGGCATTGCGATGAAATTGAATACACACAAAATTATAATCTTTACAATCAACAAGACAGATTGGAATTTTGAGAACAATGCACAATCCAATCTTATTTTTAAGGACAACTGGTATCGTTCGCAAATTGATTAAATTAACTGCCTCAAAAAAGGTCGGGTTCAAATCTGGTAACAGAAAGATAATTGTTTTGATCTCACCTCAGTTTGGAACACGGTTGTTAGCGATACAATTCTTTATTTTATCGATACCAGACAACATAAATATGAGGCTATCACATCACTATTTATGCCACTAAATAATTAAGCACTCGCGTATTTTATGACTAACGTTTTATGTGAGTATCGATAAGGATAACATTTTTTTTTTAACTCGTAAAATATTGTGGATCAATCTCTATCAAATTGTTTTTTTTTTCTATGCTTAAATATTTTTTGACTATTTATGATTCGCACAGAACTGTTATAAATACACGTTCAGTTATTTAAATAATTATTTTTAATTGAAACTGAGACTACCGTACACAATTATTAATACAAAATCAATATGTAACGGTGCTGTAAAACTATCGACAAAAAATGATCGATATATTAGTGTTGAGCTGCGTTACTTGATAAATGGATATCCGAAAATTGCATGTCAAGAGGTAACCGGGCTGTCTTGTTGGCTTTTACGTTTTAATACGTCCCGTCAAGTTCGGAAAGGGAAGGATGCCTGTTAGCCCATCACCTTGAGGCATTTTTGAAAAAAGAATAACAAGACTTTTCGGTATTCAATTATTTTTTAAATAGATTTTGATGAGAGGTGACAATTGGCGCGTTTTCGAAAAAGGAACACGTTTTTATGTTTCGAATGATATGCGTTGGAATGTTTTATTGAAAAACGGAACGGCAAGAGGTAGTCTACATTAAAATTAAAAGTTTATATTCAAACACAGAGCTACTATAAACACAATTATCTTTAAATAATTGTTACAAGCGCATAATAAAAGCGACATAAACGCAAACATAGACCACAGCATAATAAAAATAATTTTAGACAACGAACCGCACTGTTCACAGCAAAAAAAAAGCCGCCACAGTTGTTTAAAATTAACTTTTACAAATAAAGCTTGCATCTTTTTGAATCCCGTTTTTAATTAAACTTCAGTGGTTCGCTGCGCTTGTGCAGTCATAAAGTATTAACTTCTAGAGGAGGGGGAGGGCAGGTAAATTGCGGTTCCTCTCTCCAACGTGATCTTTCTTGGAATTTCAACTAAAGTAATACCTATGTTGTATTTTTTTATATTAACTTTAGATTGGGATCGTGGTTGAGTGAGAGAATTGCGTAATAGTTTTTTGAGGTTATGACTAGGTTTAGATAAGTTTTTTTTTTTTTTAACTCTTTTTTGTTGTGAACTTTCAAACTAGAAAAGTGGTTTAGTTTATTTTAGGAGATATTATAATATTGGCGTAATATGGTGGAAATCTGCGTATTAAACAAATCTACCTCTAGATTAGTCACACTGACTCCACGTCATTCTACCAACCTTTTACATCTTGTCACCACAATAACGTGGAAAATACGCAATCACGACTTTGAAAATACCCCTTTTTCTAGTTCCCCAGCCAGATATAATCTTGCATACATTTGGCAGAATCTTAGAAATTTCTTGGTTTTTTTTTCGACTCCTGCGCACGTTCGTATCTGACGTCACGACCGGTGACTTTGTATGGTAATAGTTTTGATAAAGCTTCGCATAACTGTTGCCTTTGGCTTCGGTCATGTGAAAGTTGAAATTGCCGGGTGTATGTATATTTACTTGCACTTACTTTTGAAACTTGGTTGTGTAGGTACTTACGAGTTACTGTGGCATAGAAAAGTGGGTCTAGTTTCCTTTAGTATCATGATAGAGCACGACATTGGAGATACAGTTTGAAATTATTAAAATACTAGCAGCACCCCGCGGTTTCACCCGCGTAAGTCTCGATCCCGTGGGAATATCGCGATAAAAGTAGCCTGTATGTTAATTCAGGGTGTCAGCTACCTCCAAATATATATATAATATATAATACAAAATTTTATCATAATTGCTTCAGTCGTTTGAGCGTGAAGAAGAAACAAACACACACACAAACACACACACAAACTTTCGCCTTTATATATTAGTGTGATAATAAAAATTCAGTTTAGGTACGTATTATGATTATAACATAATATTGTAATTGGGATGTTTGGTGGTGTGTGTTAATTCCGGGACATTTTCTCTGTCATAAAGAGTGGAGCCGTTTCTCTTAGTATGGGAGATTTCAGTAAGCTTGTTGAAGATGGTTTCCGTGAAGAGTCTTAAATACATTACTACAAAGCTTGACATAGAAAATAAACTATTAGTATTTTGTATTCGTATTTCTTTACTACAAAATTGAAAAATGTATAAAGTACCTCATTGCCGAAATTAGATACTACAGCTAACTATAAATTTAATTCTGGTGTTTCTGCCTACCCCCATGGGAAATAAGCGTGAGTTTATGTATGTATGCCTCATTGCAATGTCTAGATCAAAACTTCTTGAATCCAACCCTATATAATTGAGAATCGTCTATTTTAACCAATCCCCCCCCCTGCTGTACCATATACCAGCCAGCATACAAGCAAACATTATCAGTTCCTTATTACGCCTATCTAAGTAAATACCTGAATCCGATTCAGTCTAATGTTCGGTAATCTCGAACACGACTAATAAAACCCGAATCGAAACGTATCGATAACGAAACATCAATTACTCGATAACTTGTTATCGACACATCCACAACACCTGCCCGTACTTTATAGAGCCACTGATCCTAGTTAGTTTAATTGTAGATAGTTATTATTTTTGTGTTTTTTTTTTTTGTAATTTTTTAATCATTGTTAATTGTGTTTGTAGGAAAATTTGGGAAATCAACGTTGATTTGTAACGAACCTTCGTAATTTTTTTTTTTTAAGTTATAAAATTAAGGTTTGGATTTTACGTGTGTGTGGTTTCTGACGTCAATGTTTATGACAGTCTCCAATATCATTTTCAGACGCGGCTTCTTTTGACAAAGACCAAGATTTTCTCCGTACAACGTCCATTTTGTTCGCAGAAATTATGAAACAACAGTGCAATAACAAACGCACAGTCAGTTGTTTTCTATTCTGTTCAGGAATAGTTCGCTTTTTATGTGTACTGGACCTTTTTTCCTTGTACGCCCGTACAAGGAAAAAAGGTCCAGTTCTCGGTATTTAGTTTCCGAGATGTACGCAGTTTTGTAAAAATGGGTCAAAGAATGAATTTCGCGATTTTAATTGATTATTAATTAGTGCTAAATTTCATACAGTTTTTCTCAAATCAAGCTTTTTCAGAGTTTCAACTACAAATGTCTTATTAAAAAAAATGTGCCAGTTTTTGAATATTTTTTAATCCTTTTTATCAATTGACTATTCTAGACACCGAATCTAACGTTAAATCAATCCCCCACTACTGGATCGTTTTTGCTTGGATTCCCACATTTTATCTTCTAGACACATTCTAAGATATCTACGTATCAAAATAGATAATGTAAAGACTGTGTACATGCCTTACAAGTTACTCGATAATTAATCTAATACTGTTTTTTAAACAAAATCCTAAATACCTGCTCAATCATTCTGCCTGCCTTTTCGCAACTATGTTGGGGTCGGCTTCCTGTCTAATCGGCTGCAGCTGAATACCAGTATTTTACATGGAGCGATCACCTATCTGCCCTCAATAAAGGCTCGTACAGACTCGCGCGATATCGCGGGCGCGACAGGCAGTGACAAAGAAATTGTGTTACTAGAGTAGCGTCGCGCCCGCAATATCGCACTAGTCTGTACGAGCCTTTACCCAGTAATTGGGTAACACACCCCTTGGTAAGACTGGTTATCAGACTTTTGGGCTTCTGACTACGTCTAAAGACTTTTAAAGATCTACCAATGACAGCCGGGACCAACGGGTTAACGTGTTTTCCGAGGCATGGACGGGTCTCAGATATGTAATGGACGGCTACCCATTGACCTATCCACGAACAGACCGCGGCAAGCGTTGCATAACCTTCAATTAAAGAAAAAAAGTAAAACAAAAAAAAATATATTAGGACTCAACACAGGAGATCACAAATTACCTAAACTAAAACACACTCAAGTGACCCGTGCAGCTGTTATCATATAGCCATGAGCCCCTTAATATCTGCTTAAACAGTCTAAAATACAAAGCAAATCGGAAAGGCAACACTAGTCTAAGCCATCGTCTAAAACATACAACAGAATCAATTAGTGACAGGTACAAGCCCATTCATTAAACCCAACACTCATTATATTTCAATCATTCGAACCATTCACCAGTTTGTCCTTGAATTCCCTTAACGGCCGATTAATTGCTAACTGCCAAATCATTCACTCGTTCTCTGGCAATCTTACAAGTTCTCATACATTCGTGAACATAACTTAGATTGGACGCTAAACGGTCGATCTAGTTTCGTAGCTAATAAATTAAATTAACGCTTAAGCCTTACAGTAATGTGGTAGAGGAACATGCTCTTAAGGAGATTTTGTTTTTAGGAGTATTGTAAACTTGTTTAGCCGCGTTGGCGGTGTCCAATGGCTGGTCCTACCCTTATCTATGCAAATGGCACATTTTTATAAAACCCTGTGTCCTGCTGTGGATAACAATTGGTTAGCTAAAACTAACCAATTTAATCAGCCTACAATGTTCCCAAAGCTGGGACACAGGCTTCTTCTCTGTCAGATGAAGTGGGCCGTAATCCACCACGCGTAGTGCGGGTTGGTGGATGTCACATTTCTTCGATTTTTTTGCTCTAGGACATGCCGTTTCCTCACGATGTTTTTCTTCACCGTTTTTGAGAGCAGTGGTGATACAATAATTTACACAAAGTAATGCGCCTGTCTGGGTTCGAACCTGCGACTCATAAGTCGCGCCCGTTATGTGGAAAAAATATCTAAAGAAATTATGATATAATACAGAACAGAGTTAACACCGTGGACAATTTTGAAGATAGAACTTATTATCCCTAGAACAAACAAATCCATTTCTTATTAATAAGTAGTTATAAAACTTCGCAGCAGATTATCCATGTACCTAAACAAGATTTTAGAGAATCAGAAAGGCTTCGAATAAAAGAAATGAAAATAAATTGAAAACAGAACTAATTATTAAATTTGACACCTGGAAGAAAACCTACAATATTTAACTATTCCATCCAGCCATTAAATTATTCCATACATTAAACTTACAACTGAACTGACCAGAAAATTAGTACGAGCCTTAATCCCGATGCTTATAAGGAAGCTTGATAATGTTAATAGCCCTATGTTAACTTATCTGAGTACTAGGCTTTTAAAGTAAGTACTAGGAAAACCTATCAATGATAATCAATATTCAGGTATACCGAATAAGGTGTTGAGAAATAAAATCAGTCATTCAGAGCGTTCCAATAGAAATCGTGATAAAATATATAAATATTTATAGGAGCCTGTTTCAATTAAAGTATCTATTGGGTAATGTCATCGGATTTATAAATTAAATTGTCTAAATGTCAGGTTACCGTTTAGAAATGAGGTTGGCGTTAAAAAATATATTAGTCACGCCGCGCCGCCATCATGTTTTGTGGCTAAGTGATAATTCAGACTGCTAATGATTAGAGGTGGGAGAGATAAGAGGAACGTTTAAAAAAATGTAAAAAAAAGCTTAATTAAATAGTCTGGCAAAGGTAAAAAAATTATAGCGTAAAAGGTGTGACTTGTGACAGCACTATTTATAAAACAAGTTAATATTTGCATTAAAAATAATAGCTGATTCACATTGTTCAAGGTTTCTAATTTCGTATTGCGGCAACTCAGTTTAATTTTATGGGAAGTAGGTACTCTCCTTATCTCCTTAACTACTAAACCAATTTCGAACACCTTACTACAATTACTGTTTAGATTATAGACCCAAACGTAAACCGATAAATGATTAAATAAAAATAAAAAAAGCAACTACCCTAATATACTTTATTATAAAAGCAAAAATAAAGTCTAAATCAATCTACAAAGTAGGTTAAACACGGTATTAGTACACATAAAATTAAGCATTTCCCTGCATTGAGCGCTAGTAGCAAAGCGAGAGACCTAGCGGTGCGGGCGCAGACATAAATCTGAGCGGAATGTAGGGCGCGTCAGGTGGTATGGATTGTGGAGCTGTTAGGTAATGTAGGTTTAGTTTAGAGTGAGATGAGCTATGTTTTGTGTACTAGAAGACATAAGTATTACATTGTAGAGTACGTTATGTGGAGAATACTTGAAATAGTGGATATTGTCGATTCAATTAATTTGACAACTTGGGGTTGGACTTAGGACTCTCAAGTTGCACAACAAAACGACTCGGTTCTTCACTTTCAGTCCACTTAAGCCATCTTTTTAGGTTGCTGGTCCATCTAGCTTGTTTTCTTTTAGGAAACTCTTAGTAGCAGCCCGGAGCCTGGACTTTGGCATAAGTGACTGTTTATATGAAAAAAGCTCGCCCCATTTTTCATTGGACTTATAGAGGTATGAGGAACAGGGTGTACAATTCACTTATCCTCCATAGAAAAGGGAGGATCCTTCGACCAGACGGGTGTCGTGTCTGGTGGACTACTGCCCGACGATTGATGTCGGGATGTTTTAGTTTTAGTATATGCGAAACCCGAAACATGTGTCTAGTATTTTTATGTAAAGAGTCTATGTACAAAACTTCGTAACTGTATCATGAAAAGTCACAAAGTTATAAGGTTGTTATGTTACCGGGTTATCCGTACAAAACATGCTAACGGCGTCCCCGCACCTCCAGGATCGTCTTGCGCTCATTGATAATAATTTCGCACTAGGTACCTAACCGTACGACAATTGTATTGTAAGTAATTAAATGGTGATAACATTTTCCATCACACTTAAATACTTTTGGGACAAAATGTAACATGGTGTAAAAAATATTGAAATCGACTCAGTTCCTTATTCTGAACAAACTATATTCAGGTTTCGCATAAACTGAAAATAATGTTGTATATGCCAGTCGCAAGGTAAACTCTGCTTGTGCGATGCAGGATTTGTGTGATGCCAGGTTTTTGATGCGTAGTTCGCATGTGACGTCGTAGATGCCGCCACAGACTTATAACATATCTAACAAAATACTGGTATATAATAACGTTTATTGTGTCCAAAAATACTGGTGTATCTACTTATTTCTTTGCCCTTCCGGGAATACAGACTGCATACAATATTCCATCAGGTATCAAAATACGAGGCCTAATGTACGTGAATATAAGTATGTACCTAGTTAGTGCTTATCTGAAATCGTGCTCAAATGTCTCACACCAGCATTACCAAGAAAATAATTTATTACTTCATTAACAGCTATTATGATTTATCCATTCATTCATAAACACTAAAATGATTTGTTAATATTAAAGGACTTCATGTTTGACCTGTGTGGGTGAAATACGATCCAGTATAATATTTACAATACTGAAATTATTATTTACTAGCTGCGCCCCGCGGTTTCACCCGCGTAAGTCTTGATCCCGTGGGAATATCGGGATAAAAAGTAGCCTATGTCTTAATCCAGGGTGTCAGCCCTCCATACAAAATTTATCAAAATCGGTCCAGCCGTTAGAGCGAGCGTGAACGAGTAACAAACACACACACACACACGCACAAAATCACGCTTTTATAAAATTAGTGTGATTACATTCAATAAAATTAATTAAAATAAATTGGTTAAAAGAAAAATCAAATAATTCCGTTTTTTGCTGTACGTACAAGAGACAAAGATTTAAGTATGTAACCAGAATGCAATAAAAAGTATTTGACTTTAAATCAACCAACCCTTTGACGCACACTATGAAAACCATTCATCACAAAACAATAGAAAAAAAAAAATGGTTTTCTCAACCATTTCTGTGGATAAGCTCTTTACCAATATGGTCATATAAAATTGTTAATTCGAAAAAACCTGACCAAAGACAGGTCTCTTATAATCGCGTCACAACTGGTATTCCTACAAACTGTATATTTACTAAACGGGATCATTAACTGGCTTGTTAGTATTAATAATAGTTGCTAGCTTGTCATTGGAGGTAGTTCACAGCCAACTATCACCGATACTATAATCGAAGCATCCTAGATGAAGAATTATAGATATTTGTGAGTGAAATGAGATAGAAAATAGGAAATTGTCTGCTGATTTTCACATCTGGGTGATTATTATGGCATAACTACATAAAATCTAAAGGCAAAATACCTAAACGGGCAACTGCACACAATAACAAACAAATTATTTCAGGAAACAATAGCATATTGAAATTTGAACCATTAGATTCGATTTCCACAGTCGATATCTCTCAGTCGAGGAGTCTGCCTAAGTATCAGAATTATCTTTTTGAAGATTGGTGAACCCTATGAAATTGTTACGACTGCGCTTTTGCTGAATTGGCTCATTGAAACTACCTAGCTTCCCATGTCCAGCAAGACATTGGCTATACTGCTAACTCTATGAAACACCCACATAATTACAAGTTCAGGGTCACCACTTATGAAAATGCACGTAAACTCAATCCCTAATAAGCTACAATCTAACCATGAAATTAAATACATTGACACACTAACTGAACCGCTTTCCTTCCGCACACTCAACAGCCTAACTAATAACAGTATACCTATCACATCATCCCGCTGACAGCCAATCATCTTCCAAGTATCTGTGTACATGGAGAATTTATCACATTTCCATTGCTCCACTTCTGCCTCCACCAAAGCGATAGTAGGTGCAATGATTTCACAATTTATCAGGCCCGAGTGACTGATTTATTTATGCTACGTAGATAAGAGAGTTTAAAAGCGTGTTAATGTTAGGCTGTGGCAGACGTAGTGCCGAATTGATTGGGTCTGTCGCTTTGCATCGATTTTGTAAATTTGATTAGTTTATATTGTCAGATTTATAATTAGGATAGATGAATTTGAATGGGAATATCTGAGATAGGAACAAAATAATAGCACAGTTTAATGGAAAATGTCAATGTTTCATAGGTAATTTGAAAGTTATCTTTAGTCAACATAAGAACAGGTTAAAATTATTTATAATGATAATATTTGAATACTAATAATAGAGAAGTATGGAAGAAAGGGACATGTTGCGCCGACCCCAAATCAATTGGGATAAGGGCAGGAGAATGAGATAACATTTGAATACTATTGTTTTTAACTTCTTGGAGTGCACTCAATCTAACATAATTATTTTTGGGGAGTTTTTAATTATTCAAACTAGATAACTTAGGTACTACCAAAGTTATGTACTTTAAAAACTCCCCAAAAATAATTATATTGGAGTTTTTAATGATTCAAACTACATAACTTAGGAATTACCTAATTAATTAATAGAAATAACAAAATTATATCCTAACTTATTTAAAAACAAATTCACAAAATAAAATATGGCGTCGAAAAATTACCTAAGCTATGTAGTTAGAATCATTAAAAACTCCAATATAATTATTTTTGGGGAGTTTTTGGAGCTGTCCCAGTCATTGCTTTACGAGTTTATTGTATTAAAAACTAACCATAATTTTGAAAATATTTTGACCAGATGGCCTAGACAAGTAGTAATCGCTTCAATGCGTTTCATAATTCTACGACTTTTCTTTGACTGTCTTCAACAGGATTGACATAAGCTTTTCGGTAGCTTATCCAATCCATTTTTGGCTTTTCCAAAATCGTTAACGCTGATTAATGTCACTTTGTCTATAACCTAAGTTCAAAATCCATCGTCTGCCTGACCATTTATTCACACAAAATTTGCATCAAGAAAGTGGTAAATTGATTTCGTACGATGGACGGTGAAAGATAATAATTACTCGTTAGCAGAGCTTGATAAGTGATTCTGATTGAAAAGCTAGGATGTTGAAACTGTTCTTCGATTAATAGATGTTCTAATTAGAGTGTCGAGTTACGACCGACTATAATTCTAGGCATCTCATTGGTCTAGTTGTCGTTACTGTGTGGGGTCGTAAATTAACACCACGCTTGTATTACTCGAAAGGGTAGGCAGACTTGTAAAGTAAACCTGTCTGGAAGTGTGCTGTATCCTGAATTCGATATTATATAATAGAATATATTTATTTGCTTTGATATCCAGTGTGATATAAAACCAACTAGCGGTTCATGAAACGCCTCTCAAAGAGTTTCTTAGACTCTGCTATTACTCACGGAGGCGATCGGCGGCGGCGTTCTCTCTCGTCCAGCCCTGGTTCAGGCCATGGTTCGGAACGAGAGTGCATGGGAGGCCGTCACCTCCTTCTGCGAAGCAGTAATGCTCGCGAAGGAGGAGGCGGAACGCGTGAGGGAGGGGCAAGGTTCGCGCCCTCGCGCCCCTAGTCGCCGCAGGAGACGCCCTGGGCGTCGGGAGTCGCAAGCAGATTTCCGGCCACCGCAGGCGTGGGCCTGCGGACGGTGAGCGATGGGTAGCTCGCCGTCCGATAAGGACCAGGCCCGGGTCGACGGCGCGTTGTGTTCCACGCGCGCCTCAAAGAGACGTCAGCTCGACTTGACGGGGTACATTAGGGCCAATGCCTGCCAGGGTTGCGAGTTTGTCCGAAAGGGATATCGTGGCCCTCGCACACAGGCAAATGAAGGAACACGGGTGGGTTTTAGTCAGTAATGGAGGCATACTCTCTCCATTCCCGACGACGCCACCACCCTCTTCCAGGATCGTAGTAGGGCCACCAGCACTGTAGCATACATACACCGAATTCGACCACCGTCCTTCCGTCCATCTCCGCCCCTTGATCGAGCCAGCACGCACCGCACGCCGGTAAGACTGTACCTTTAAATTCGTCCCCTAATAATATTAATCCGATCCAGCCTATCCCTTGCTGTCTTCCCCCGGGGACGCCCTAAGCCGAGGTCAGTACCCCACAGGGGGTGCCCTTAGCGTGTAGTCGCTTCGTTTATAAATTTATGCCCTGGCTGGAAACCTTAGTTTATTGACAACCTCCTATGTTGACCTGCCAGATGCAAATTAAAAAAAAAAAAAAGTTGATAGGTTTGTTTTAAGGATTAATATCTTACATTAGTTATATTTAAGCTAAATGTGCGAGGAGTGGATTCAGATCCATATTGCAACCGATGGAGATCGAACTATTGACTGCCTGCTAGTCCTGCTTTTGATTTACGTTTGATTTTAAATGAATCAGTGATTGAAGTTTACTGTTAGCACTCAGATAGACGCTGCTGCTGATACTCTCAAAACTAAACGCATATAATCTCTCAATTCTCGAATAAATATCTGCCTACTTACATCCTTTCCAATAATCTATTAAGGCTGCTAAATATAAAATGTTTAATCTTTCTTTTTAGGTTTTATAGCCCATAACCAGACGTGTTAGAACATTGAGATCAATATCAAAATAATTATATTATGTAGGTACTGTTTATAGTTCAAATAATCATAATCTACAGCTGAATCTTAACTATATATCATATAATTATATCATATAATACTATCAGTTTGAAAGTGAGTTTGTTACGCTTTCACGCTAAAACGGCTAAATAGATTTGGATGAAATTTAGCACATTGGTAGACCATAATCTGGGTTAGGACATTAGATGCTTTTTATCCCGGTAGTATGTTCCTGTGGGTTAATTTCCGACCTCTACATGGGCGAAGCCGCGGGCAAAAGCTAGTAGAGTAATAATAAGTCAATACTAAATAGTGTCGAACGTATTATAGTCTATGGGCATATTTATGGTTCAGCTTCATACTTGAAATAACTGGCAAATATAACTTCGTTAAAATACAATTTATTGACAATTACCGCTTCCAGTCAAGTTTTTCCTAATCCAAGTTTTGTATTAATTAACAAATCACCAATGTTGGTTCAAATATTTGGAGCGAAGTTTTTTTTTTTTTTCAAGTTTGTTACCTTTTATATCGATAGTGATTACAGACAAGCCTATTTAGTTTTGACACGAATCATTTTATTAAATGAATACTAGTTTATACTGCAGTTTCTTTTTAATTGACATGGACATTAATAATGCACTACTTAAAGTTCTGAAAATCATTTCATATTTTTCTCTTATTTATTCGTCCAAAAACTTTTAAAGTGATTATTGTGAGCCAATATTGGACGTCTAGGTATGGCCAATATTGGCCAATAACTACAGGATGGAGCCAACACTACGTTAGTGGGGCGACAAATACAGTTTTTTACCCCACTGCCATAAGCAGAAGGAGGGTAATGTGTTTCCAGATTTATGTTTAGGCTCATATTATGATTTTCTTAATATTTATTTTCAGAATAGTTTGGACTATTCTGAAAATAAATAAAAATAAGTCATAAGTTCAACGTCATGTAACCCTATGTCGACACTTCGTCATAAAATTCTCTATTATTCTTCTGACTATTCTTCAGACCTTCCTGTGGTTACCAAGGTCTGACTTCTGACAGTTAAGAACTGTTCAGACGGAAAATAATGTCTTAATATGTCAGTCTCCAATCTAAATTTTACAATTCAATATATTTTCTTTCACATAAACCTACATGGGCACTTATAAATCGTCAGGAGCTAGGTATAACCCCAGAAGCCATGGTTCAATTACCTCATTTCCATGAAAATACAACTACTCATCATATTAATAACCTAATAGCAACAATTACGTGCAAGTTCACTCTTTACTGCGCTAAAATCAATAAACCTTTTCCCAGTATTATTTAATTAAATCACTTTGATACTAGTTCTAAGAACACAATTATGAAGCTGCTCTTAATAATAGTGTTCTGCTCACCCCCTGATTGCGTGTGACCGTGTTATGTGAACCGTCTGGATATAAATCTAAATTGTCTAGGAATTTTCTGCTGAGTAAGGCAGGTGTCAATGTGGGAGCGATGCGCGGAGGTTTTTCGCTTGGTATTTTTAATTCTTAGTGAAAGGTGCAGTGTGCCTGATAAGCCCCAGTACACCCTTAGGCGAAGTTTTATCGCGCACTGGATTGGCAACTCACTGCTTAGCCCCGAAAGTTGAAAATCCAACAGTTTATTCTTTTGTCGAGCTGGGACGCACTCTGTTGGTGACCTCTCAATGTAGCCGAGTATCACCAACAGTTGAAAATCCCGTAAGCAATAAAAAATCGCCCGGGTTTGCAAATGATGACCTAGTGAAGGTCGCGTACATTAGCAAGATGCAGATAAGGAAGTAAGAAAGACAAAATGGTTTATTTACTATAGAATATTGAACCGGTCCATGTGGCGATTATTGGGGAGACATAAATTATGTCCAGTAATGCGCATAATTTGGTTTATATTATGATAATGAAATTTTATAGTGGAATTTTAATTCTAGAGTTATTACTCCAGAATAAAATCTCCACCAATCACCTTGTTCATGTCAAACAAAGTTTGACTATAGTCAAGCTGGTTGGTACAAGTTGATTGATTGCGAACTCCAAAGATAGCTTCGCGAACGTAGCTTAGCTCAGAGTAGAGCACTGCCTTTTCCGTTTAACCGATAGTAAAAGGTGTTTTAATAATTTGCTTTTATAGGTGTTATAATTTCAAACAATTCTATTACACACAATAAAATGGTTAGCGAAAGTAGGATTTACCTAATAAATCTTTGCTTCACCGTGAGGTGGATAACTCACGATTTTTTTCTGATAAATAAAATATTCAGGACTTAGTACTCTCTCTCTAGTTTCTCAGTACTCTCTCTATTTTCAGAACTTTTTATATACGTAATAATGCCATCAAAATTAGTTCCGCTATTTCCAACATGATCAACACAAACATACAGATCGATCCAACTGTATAACTAACTATCCAACATAGATTTATGTAAGAACAAGATTGCCGATCAAATACTACATATTGAGCGTTTAATAAAAACCGTTCGTAACTATTTTAACGAGTAGTAATCCTAAAAAAGTCTGAATCAAGACATAATCGTTCAGGTATTCTGTGAATGAGTTTCCTTCGGTGTGTTTGCGAGAAAAACTAACGGTTCAATCTTGTGCGTCGGAACACAGAATAGTATCTATAGAAGGTCAGCTTCATGCAACTATCGAAAATAGATCCACGCACACATATAAAAGATTCTCTTACGTAACTTTGAAAAAATCGTATAATAATTGTATAATTTTGAAATATAGCAGCGGAATAAATTTAATTCATATTTAAAAAAAGAATAAAAATAGATAAACAAAATTATAAGAGATTATTTTATTTAATTGAGGGAGTGAGCCGTAATCCACCATACGGGCCCAGTGCGAGTTGGTAGATGTCACATGTACGAATTTTTGGTTCCAGAACATGCCAGTTTCCTCCCGATGTTTTCCTTCACCGGTTTCAGTGCAGTGGTGATGAAATCATTTACACAAAGCAAAGCGGCTGTCAGGGGTCAACTTTGACCTACAACTCGTAAGTCGTTCCTGCCAGGGTTACGAGCCTGTCCGAAAGGGATATCGTGGCCCTGGCACACAGGCATCTGAAGGAACACGGTGGGTTTTAGTCAGTAAAAGTCTGACACTCCCTCCCGCTCCACCCAGAGCGGGAGAAGTTATTTGATAATTTCCCACCCAAAAAAAAAAAAAAAAAAAAAAAAAAAAAAAAAAAAAAAAAAAAAAAAAAAACTCGTAAGTCGTAGCTGTTAACACTGGGCAACCACTGCTTACAAACGAACTTAGCAAGGTAAAATACTTGTATTCTATGTAAGTATTTGAAAGTTTTTTTGGAATTATCCTAATACTAATCCTAACTTCCTAACTAATATTATAAATACGAAAGTCAGTTTGTTTGTTTGTTACCTTTCCACGCCTGAACTACTGAACCGATTGTCCTGAAATTTTGCATATATAATGTTGTCAGGTGTACAGAAACGGACATAGAGTACCTTTTTTCCTGAAAAAGTACTGTTCCCGAGGAAAACAACAATAACGTTCTTATGATAATAGATGGCACCACGTGTCTTTAGAATCATGATTGAATTATATTATAATAGAAACTTGAATAGTGTGTTAAGAGTTTTTTGCCGCCAAACGCCAAACAACAAGCAGTGTACAACCCGAATTGATTGTCAAATTCTAAATTAACGTGAGCGAAGCCGCGAGCAAAAGCTAGTAACACTATATTTTGTTTGTGAGTTCTGTGATATAAAAAAATAGGCAGTAAAAGGTAGTGGGGGACTACCGACAGAAGTGAAAACTTAAAACTTTGGAATAACATAAATGCAGATGCGTACCTATACATGTACACAGACCCGCGTCGCGTCGCCAGTCTGGCGCATCATGCCACGTGGTTAGCATGTCGGTGACGCGAACCCATAAGTTTTGCCCCTACCAAAAGCGCTCAACGCAGCTAAAGAAGTTTTAATTTCAAAAGAACTGTCTTATACTCATAGAAACACGTGTAAAAAATACACGGACATCATTATGCTGTCCGTAGTAGTATTAAGTTTGTTAGAAATATAATTTTCTCTTAACTTTCACACTAGGCAACCCTTTCTCATACCCGACTTTCACCCTCAATCCAAGATGATAAACGTCTAACAAATTCTATTAAATTTCCTTCCCTACTAACACAGCATCTAGAAAATCGAACCTGTGCCCACAAACCATTACCATTCAAATTACATGATTACATCACTAATCCTAGTTGGCATAAAGCAGAGGTCAGACCGTATTATGGTGTACAATCACTTCCTAGCGATGATTTACAGATCGTAGCGTAAATTAGCCGAGCCTACGCGTTGCTAGGCAACGGTTCCTGTAGTGTAACCTCCGCTTTCACCGCTTGTGGGAAATAGAATCACTTTCATGTGATAAGGATGGCGCGATTTCTATACGGATCTGTACTAAGAGATTATTGAAGAAGATCCCAGTAACTGGGTTGTAGAGGTCGGAGCAGTCGCTTCGTATAAAGTACAGGGGGTCGATCGCGCTAATTTTGAACGTTAATACCAAAACTAAACCACAACCAAAAACGTTACGTTAGACACATTTCGTATCGCGCTAATCATTTCAACGGAAACGATTTAGCTTTACTATGGAAGTTACGTTGGAGAAACGATCGATCGAACTTTCAGTATTGGGTAATGTCAACGATTATGTCGTTCAGAAAAAATTGCGCGATACCATTTCTTACATCAGCTAAACCAAAACTAAACCAAAACCAAAAACGTTCCGTTCGAACGGTAATTACGTTGAGAAATAGCGCGATCGGCCCCCTTTTTTTTTTTTTTTTTTGAGTTGGAGATTATCAAATAACTTCTCCTGCTCTGGGCGGAGCGGGAGGGCGTGTCAGACTTTTACTGACTAAAACCCACCCGTGTTCCTTCCGTTGCCTGTGTGCCAGGGCCACGGTATCCCTTTCGGACAAACTCGCAACCCCGGCAGGCATTGGTCCTAACGGACCCCGTCAGTTTGTGCTGACATCTCTTTGAGGCGCGATCGGCCCCCTGGTATTCTATTGCATTCGGTTAGTTTGGAAGTCGACCCCAAGAAAAAATCGAAAGAAGTCTTATTACCCATTTATAAATACCATATTATTTCTTTGATTTATTAATTTGCTTATACTAAATGAAATTATATTATAACTCATTTAATTTATTTCAATTTCATTTTGAAACATTAACAAATAAAAACATATTGACAGCTTACTACTATTAACAATGTGTAATTGCTATTGATGTGCCATCAAGAAACGATAATTATGTTGTACATCCACTATTTTCTCTATCTATTTGTGCATCTACCACTTACTATTATAGATCATTTACGATTATCTATAGTTCTTCATAAGTTCGTGTATTAAGATGAACTTGTATTTTTCATGATAAGTTAATTGTATTTTTTTGAGGAATAAATGTCTTGTCTAACCTAACCTTTATTTTTTTAGTACCGGCCGCCTCAGCGGCATGCAGCAAACTCTGCTTGCGTATGCCGCGCCGTGTCCTCGCGGCAGTGTCCAACCTTTGTTTTTTTTTTGTTGCCGGGGTGGAAAATCCTCATGATCCTCATGGATGTCCTCCGCCCTGGGGTGGGCGGAGGGGTCTGTCAGACTGACTAAAGGGGATCTTGGGAGCTAGTATTACTTCCGTGATCCCCGGCTAGTGCCGGCCCGCCTCTGTGGGCCAGGCAGTGTCTAACCTAACCTAACCGTAACACATAAGAGGAAAGGAGCAGCAGATGATAGTAGAATAATGTGACTGTAAGAGATATACCTAAGAACGGGCAGCCAAGTTGGTCAAACCTACTCATACTAAACTGATTCAATGTTGACTTCTGAATAGTTCAAAGATTATGGACTATGCATTCAAAATAAGCATAGGACTGGCCTTGATCCGGGCTGTATTAACTTCACTTGAATAAACAATTTGGACGCTCCACATAAATCTAAACTACTTAAATCTGATCTATTAGTAGGAATTACTTAAATGATATAACGTTAATGATGATTCGACCAGTCATGAGTATGTTGATTTTTAACAGTTTTTATTGTTATTCAGATCATATGCAAGAAACTGCTTTCTGTATATACCAAGTAAAGGTAAACCTTTAGACCCTTATACCGACTAGGTAACAGCTTTAGCCACTGGATTATCTGTTATCTTCACTCCTATCTCAACAGATATAAATACCTACTTACATAATATCTATTTATAATGTCAGTCAAATGTATCCGCGTTACGCCAATAGTTCATATCTGACTTGACAGATGGTGAAACTGTTGCAAACCATTTACATTAACTTATAGTACCTATGCATAATATTGAGGTGTGGGTCGGCTCATTGAAGTTTCCTTTAGCATTTGTAGTTAATGGTATCTTCTTTGTTCAGTATGACAAAGGATAAACTAATTCCACCAAACAGACCAAACCCTGGAGATGCGATAAAAGGAGTTGGAAGCAGTAAGTAAACAATTTATGACCAATCGTGGTGATTGTGATAATTTCAATGATGATAATAATTATATTAAAGTGGTTACTATTAGCAGTAAACAAAGGCAATAAAGTAAGAAAGAAAAATATTCAGGCGGTAAGGTGGCATGCAGCTGAGATGAGAATGCTAAGAGGGATGTGTACTGTGACACGAATGGATAGAATAAGAAATGAGTCCACAAGACGAAGTCTGAAACTGGCACCGGTGACTGAAAAGTTGTTATGGTATGGGTTATGGTATGTGATGCGGAGGAACGAGGAAAATTTCGTGAAAAAAATTTAAGTCGATCGATGGCTATATGAGTAGGAGAAACCCAGAGAAACGATGGATGGACTGTGTGAAAGATGATATGACTAGAAAGGGGTTGACTACCGAGATGACGACTAATAGAGAAGTATGGAAGAAAGGAACATGTTGCACCGACCCCGAATAATGGCAGATAATGGCGATAGGGGCAGGAGCAGGAGAATGATGATGACTATTAGCAGAAACTGATGTAATTTAAGGAATCTAGATTTTGCTACGGTTGTTGTCTTTACGAAGTTTGGTAGAAGTCAAAATTACAAACAAACCTCGTTGTATACGTATTTCTTTAACATTTAAATCTCGTAGTCTCAATCACCTACTGACTTATTAATTGTTGAAATCTTTCTTTTACTTATCTTTAAAGAAACAAGCCTACTCTATACAATTCCTTGCGCCCTCAGGAACACACAGACAGACATAAATATTCACGAGCCGCGTGTTATTGCATAATCTCCGTTTTATTGGACACAATAGCATTATGTGTTTGCGCATTCAAAGTGCTGAGAAAAAGGAAAAGTGCTAATTTAAAACTACGAGAATCGGTTTAGTGTGAGGTGTAAAATCGAATTCTTTGGACCTATAAGTGTGAAATATTTTCGATGAATGTTTTTACCGGGATTAGATAGATTCATTTATTTGCCTGAAATATGGTATTTTACAGATTTTATAACACATACACAATAGTTCTTCATATTCCGCCTACTACATTCGGTATGGAAATTTAGTGACAATAATAATGATTCTAATTTAAACAAAACAATTAAATTTCAATATAAAAAACCGGCCAAGTGCGAGTCGGACTCACGCACGAAGGGTTCCGTGCCATTATCTATAAAAATGGTAAAAAAATCACGTTTGTTGTATGGGAGCCCCCTTAAATATTTTTTTTATTTGAATTTAATTATTTATTTTTAAAGTGAATATATAACTACACTTAAAGATGTTATATTTAAAATGCAAAAACGATGCATAAGAGCTATGTTTGGTCTTAAAATTATAGACAGTTGCAAACCATATTTTATCAAACATCAGATTCTCCCACTTCCTTCCTTGTATATATTAGAAACTGTATTATTTGTTAAAAAGAATCCCCAACTGTTTCCGAAGTGTTCAGAGGGTTCCGAAAGAAGTCAACGTGATAATCGGAGACTGCGTGTAGTGCTAAAACAGCTCTCATGCGTAAGAGTGTATTCTGCATGGCCCCAAAATTATACAACAAAGTACCAAAGGCATACAAAGATTTGGATATTAATAGTTTTAATAAAAGCATGAAGAAGTTTTAAATAAATAAATGTTACTATAATGTTGAAGATTATTTAAATGATGTACTTTAGACATTTTTTATTTTTTTATTATTATTTTTAGATATCAATTTGATAATGATTTTTTTGAAAATTTGTACCATGACTTTATTATTGTATTTGTACGCCTTTCTAGGCAAAACATGTTGAAACTTTTCTTTTTTTTTTGTAATCACTCCAACTGATTGTAAACCTACATGTGTTTTTGACAAATAAATATATCTTATCTTGTCTTATAACTAAATATTTTGTGAATATTTCAAGCGTCTACCTGTTGCCGTTATCAATATCGAGCAAAAACGAGCAAAAATATCACATTTGTTGTATGGGAGCCCCCTTAAATATTTATTTTATTCTGTTTTTTAGTATTTGTTGTTATAACGGCAACAGAAATATATCATCTGTGAACATTTTAACTGTCTTGAGATACAGCCTGGTGACAGACGGACAGACAGACAGACGGCGGAGCGTTAGTAATAGGGTTCCCGTTTTACCCTTTGGGTACGGAACCCTAAAAACGTACTATATCAAGAATTGTCTACATATAAATTACAAATGTCAAATAAAATATTAAATTACAATTTGTCTATTAATAACTTTCAAATAACCACCAAGGAAATTAAATTACAAAAATGTCAATAGCTTAAAATAAAATGAAAATGGAAAATTTAATGTCGCTAATGGCTATCAGTATAAATTAAAGGAAGGTTTACAACTCAGATGACAATACACCTAAGGTTTACGGACGCGCATCTACCCAAATTGTTGAAGACACCACTACAACAAAATTGAATCATAAATTCGTCAGCTACAATTTCTTATCAGTCAATGAGTGAAATGTTCATTACATTACTTTACATTTAGACACACACACATACACAATTTTTACATTCATTTTCATTCAGTATATAAATTGTTTAGGTAGACCAAACTTATAGCCACTTCATCGTATATGTTTCTGGTAATTTAAATTTTATGTACACCAAAACAAATAACAAAATAGCTTGCTTTCTTCTAAAATCCAGGTGAAATCCACTATAAGGTTGACTATCAACATTTATATTAAAATATTGGCTTGCTTTCTTCAGTCGTGAGCTAAATAAATCGACACTGGAAAGTTCACGCCATAGACATCGTTGAGTTGACGTTTATTGAAAATTCTCGTGATTTTCTTAACAATTACTCGGTTTTGTATCAGTAACATCAACTTCACGCCTGTATTCCCCGAAGGGATAGGCAGAGGTGTGCCTATAGTACACCCACATTTCGCCAGTTATGCTTAAGTTTGCCCACACTGCTTTCGATACAAAATAATTATGGCGAAATATGTCATGGCATAAAAATGCTTTTTATACCACCTTTTGTAATAATATTACCTCATCTAAATCAAAATGACTTTGACTTTGATTTTGACAAAAAGCTCGTACAGACTGGTGCGATATCGCGGGGGCGACGAGGGTCGCACTGCCTGTCGCGCCCGCGATATCGCGTCAGTCTGTATGAGCCTTAAAACGTTTTTCAAAATGTTACAGCCATTAACGTTTGATCTAATGTGTGCTTTTATAATTTATATCGTGATGATATTATCGAGGACGTCGGGGGCCACGTCACGGCATCACGATACACAGGGATGTAAAATGTATGGAATTATATGAAGACACTTTTAAATCTCCTTCCACGATAACATTTAACGTGCACGTATTTCCATACATTTTATGGACGTAGACGTACTTGATAATATCGTCAGGTTAGAAATTATAAAAGGGGACAATTAACACCCATGACATTGACAAGTTGATGACTATTTATTTATTTGAGAAAACATTTCCTGGACGGATTTCGGGTAGCTTTTGCCCAACAGTGGGACAGCATAGCAATCAACTCAATAATAGCCAATCGAAGATCGCTGCTGAAAACAAGCTTTTTTCTAAATTGGACGTTAATGACATTATCTTGACGAAATATAAGCCCTCATTTATTATGAAACTGTCAAGGGGCTTTTGGCTAAGTAAGCCGCATGGGACGATCGATCCGGTTAAGCTACGCTTGCCGCGGTTGGAATATGGATGGGTGACCATCTTTACATACCAAGACCCTTCCGTGCCTCGGAAAGCACGTTAAGCCATTGGTTCAGGCTGGCATCTTTGACAGTTGTTACGGGTCGTCAGAAGCCCGAAAGTCTGACAACCAGTCTTACTAAGGGGTATCGTATTATCCAGTTACTGGGTTGTGGAGTTCAGATAGGCTGTCGCTCCATGTAAAATACTACTTTACCTACATCCGGTCAGACTGGAAGCCAACCTCAACATAGTTGGAAAAAGGCTAGGATAATGATTTATTATCAGACTGTCATAAACCTACTACGTCCAGCATAATTATTACAACAAGTCGTAAGCATACCCATTTTCACGTAAACTAGACGGCACCTAAAATTAATCTCTAAATAAAAACGCACTGTTAGATTTTCAACGCTCGGCTTAGCACCGAAAGTTTCAAATCCCACAGCGTGCTTATACTGGTGGGTACACTAACCTAGACTAGCTTTCTTATAAGTATAGTCTTCATCATTACAGCCGAAAGACGTCTACTGCTGGACATAGGCCTCCCACAAAGGGGGGGTTTGCCATAATCGCCACGCTTGGCAGGCGGGTTGTTGATCGCAGTATGGTGTTAAAATGCATAGAGAACGCTGCTGCCCATTCTGTAGTAAGTCCCTTAGTCGCCTTTTACGATACCCACGGGAAGAAATAGGAGGGTTATATTCTTTACGTCCGGCACTACAGACTCGCACCTAGAGAGTCTGTAGTGCCGGACTCAGGGAGTATAGTCTTAAGATCCATTAATCTGTCGTTTATAGGCAAACCGCCAGTTAACTTACGTCATTGGCAGTACTGTGACGATTATTTATAGTAGCTTGAAAGGGCTATCTTTAGACATTAACATCATTGTCGGTTTGAATTTTGTCCGGGATCCACCGTTCGAGGGCTAATTGTCGTAAATAAATGTCTCGATGTCTTTTGTAATAAAGGCGGTCAAAAACCACTAACTTTGCATTTGGAGCTTTAAAAGTTTCTTACAAAGTAATTCGAATACACATAACAACATATTCCCCGAAGGGTTAGGAAGAGGTGTTTCTCATCCAGACTCCGAGCTGCTACTGAGAAATTCCAGATGGAAATATCCTTGACACTTTGCCCGATCGGGGAGTTAAACTCAGGACCTTATGCTTAGCATAGGCGCTTGCGACCACTACCACAAGGATGCAGTATACGAATAGTTTTGTTCTTATTAAGAAACGAACTATAAACTCAATTTAGAGTTTTTCGTTTTGAACGTTCATACATTTGTATAAGTTGTTATTCCTCTAATCGTGTCTCAGCTGTCACGATCAATCTTAATAAACCTTAAACATCTTGTACGTTCTACTGTCACCTTTGAACTAGAAAAATTACACGTACCACGCTTCTACGACTTATGTGGATTTATGGACAAACATTATGTTATTTTTGATGATACTCTGCTTCATATACTGTTAGTATTAGATTTTTACAAAGCCATCATCATTCTTCTGCCCATATATCCCAATTTATTTGCGGTCGGCGCAACATGACCCTTTCTTCCATACTTCTCTATTAGTCGTCATCTCGGTAGTCACTCCCTTTCTAGCCATATCATCTTTCACCCAGTTCATAGACCAGTCGTTCATTTTAGTAAGTACTTAAATAAAATTAAAGATAGTTTATCAATGTCGTAACAGTAGCTTGTTTAAGCAATATAAAAATGCAATGCAAAATTATGATTTTGCATTACATGCTTTTATCCTTCCTAGGAAATTGGCAGATGTCAATGTCAAATCGTTTATGTCAAATAGGTACCTACCTACAAACAATTAAAAACGATGATGGTAATAATATTTCTCCGAAGAACATGTTAACCACCCAAAACATCACAAAATTCACAATTCCCGTTAAAAGTCTATAATAGGTAGCTCAGCGCCACCTCACTCTTTATCTCGCTCGCACACTACTGCCCACCGATATTATTGAAGAGATATATAATTTGAAGTATGAATTTTTTTCTGTCAAGAAAATTTTATGGAATCGTGTTTTCGTCAAACATAGTACTTAACATTAATCCTCAACTTTACCATATATTTATTTCAGAATTAATGCTGCAGTATTTTCGACGTATCGGAGGAGCATGCTAAGCCATTTGAGGTAGTATAAGTAAAATTTCGTAATTCAGAAAACTATTTTCATTATGTGCGCAACTGAAGCGTTTTTTCCCGCCGATATTTACAGTTTTTCAAAAACTAATTATTATTTTATCTAGTTTTTGTTACATTCGGTCTTTGGTAAAGCTGCGTTTCAATCTAAAACCATTAGTATCGCCAAATTTATATTCTATTCGAGTGAAATGAGACGCAAAAACAGGCCAATGCATTGAATAGGACAACGGTAAATGCTTGAGACTGAATACATTAAGATTCCTTCTAATATTGGAAGTCTTCACATGTTTATTTGTTTATCATGGCTTGTTTTATTCCATTTTTGTGTAGTTTTAGGTTAGGATAAAGTTTTGTTAAGATCAAAGCCATTTGAGGCCTTCATCAGATCGATAGGTTATGGTCATCAATTTATTTTGCCAACACTTTGATCTCTATCTACTTAATATTTTAATATTTTTTTATTTAATAAAACGTTACCATTTTTTTAAATTTAGCTTACAGTATTAAATTTCTAATATAATTATAGTGCTAATAAACTATACCTAAATTATTTTTATTAAGTACCGGTACAAGTAATTATGGTTTAGAATTAGAATGTTAGGTAGCGACCCGCCAGGACTAGGTTTATTCAAACCTGTGTTTCAGGCTTACTGCCGGCTTATACTGTAAAAATGTCGCCGAGAAAACATAAATGAAGTGATATTGAAGTGGGATTAGAAGCAAAGAAAGGAAATACGTTTATTTGACCTTATAAAAGACAGAGCTCCAGCACTGGTTTCCAGCGACAGCCGGATTGACTCTACTGACAGCTTTCAAAGTGATATCTTTACGGATTAGATCGACTTGACAGCAAAGGCTAAGAAATAGTAAGTAGCGCCTATTCAGGATGCTTAACAGAATGCAGGTGAAGTCACAGGCAGAAGCTAGTGCTGTTCTAAATTTGTATGCATTGTACAGGTGATTCGCCCAGCACTAGTTCTTCAATCGATCTGCAGTTTATAATAGTGTGGTGTAATGTCGACGAACTGTGAAGAATTTGCGAACAAGTGAGGTTATCGCTTAGTATGCGCGGCGTGTGCACGGCAGTGCATCCGCCAAGTTCTTTTTAAATCTTAGTAATGTATTAAAATGCCTAAGGCATTAAGTCCGCCTTTGTACCTAATTGTGTGTGAGAAGTTTAAATAAATAAATAAATAAATAAAATGGGTATTTTTGTTACGTGTCCTTTATCACGGATGTAAACATAGTGAAAATGAAAACTTACATTGAGTTACTATTCCAATAGGTTTGAATATGAAGTTCGTGCTCTTACCTGTAAACAAAAAAATATTATGATCAGTACTCATTAAACAAAAATCTAATTTATTTATTTATTTTAAAGGAAGATGATATACTAAATAATAAACTTTAATATCATACATAGGTCGAGAAATGTGCTTATTACGAACTTGAACGTGTTTAATCCAAGAATTAGTAAAAAAAACTAAACATGGTTATCTTTGCTCGTGCATATGAGAAGAGATCGCCTAGAGCACAGTTACATAGACAGAGATAAATATTAATGAATACAAAATGTAATAGGTAGTCAAATATGATTTAGTTAAAAAAAACCTTAATTACAATTATTAGAGTAATGAGGAGGTGTACTCGATTAGAGCGATACAGACGGAATGGTTTACAAACTATTGGTACATATTTTAGAAACAAAGGTTAACCTAAACAATGACAGCATATTTCTGGAATGGACCACCAGGCTAGTTCAGATAAATGTTAACTTATGTGTTAGAAATAGGTGTCGAAAGATGTACCTATAGCATTTGGAATCGGCGACGTGGCTAGTTAACTAAATAATAAATACAAGGGGATAGAAACAGGGTATCGAGTGAGGTGTTGACGTTTCCTACTGGGAACTGATGCCTGGTATGCACAACTAGGTAAGTAGGTAGGTATAAAACAAAAATAATATCAACAATGTTTAAGATTACTATCTGTCCACCTTGTGTAGGTTCTCACAGACAGTAATCTTAGATCTATATAAACAGTTCTGGGGGTCTACTCCGAAGCGCTAAACCGAAGTATCGGCCGAATGTTCGGTCGCTTCTTTACTACGGCTAACCATCGCTGACTACGGCGAAAACGCTGTATACGATGTCCTGTGCTATAATTTAATTTAACATCTCGTGTAACCATATTTCATGCAAATAAATGATTTATGATTTATGAAAAAAAAAAAGGCAGTCGAAGAGATAAGCCAAAGTCAAAACTGTGACTTGAAGACGGGTAAGGACTCAAAGTCAAAAAAGGAAACTATGGAAGTTATAAATGGCCGAACATTCTGCTGATACTTCGGTTTAGCGTTTCGAAGTAGACCCCCTGGACAGTAAATTTCAAAACCAGTGCGGTCATGTTTCATCACTCGAAACTGTCAAGCAACTGTTGAATAAAATTTTCCTTAATTTTGCCATCTACTAAAAAGGGCGGAGTCGCTAAAACCACCGGATACAACGAACAAGACTGTCGCATCTGCAATTCATATTAACATAGTAAATGCAGTTAATTAATCTTCGAGAGGGCGTGGACTGCGAAATTTAGTGCCTTTGTTCTGCAACATGTTTTAACTTTGGTTCGGCTAGGGTTCAAAGCAAAAGAAAATAGCAATTTTTGAGGCATTTTTGAAAAGGTTTGACTTTACTACTTTTTTAGTCCGTATTGTTCCAACGCAGGGTCAATTGCCTCCCTTCTCTCTTTCCGACTCTCTTTATACCGACTTTATTTTATTTTAATGGCGTTAAAAAACTTCATATTGCTCCTCATGACCATGATAAATCTAAGGCGTGTCATAAACTTATTTGGGTCGGTATAAATTGGCACGATTCGGCGCCACCGAATAAGTCATTCCCGATGATGCCACAACCCTCTTCCAGGAGAGTAGTAGGACCACCAGCACTGTAGTACACAAATACAGAATCCGACCACCAGGTTCAGGATCCGTCCTTCCATCTTCGCCTCCAAAGCCCGCCGCGACGTCCCCGTCCATCCTCACCCGACCTTGCTTGAGCCAGCCTGTAGCTTTAAATTCGTCCCCCAATAATATTAATCCAATCCAGCCTGTCCCTTGCTGCTCTCCCCCAGCGACGCTCTAAGCCGAGGTCCGTACCCCACAGGGGATGCCCTTAGTGTGTAGTCGCTTAGTTTATGCCCTGCCTGGAGGCCTTGATTTATTGAGGCACCCACAAGAGAGTTCGGTTAAGCAGACAACAACCTCCTAGGTTGACCTGCGAGATGCCATTTATAAAAAAAAAGAACAAGTGCACCCCTAAGACAAATTAGATAAAACGAAATAATATTTATATCAAAACAGAAATATTGATAAATGACATTTTATTAGATACTTAGCTCTGATTTCAGACCAAATATTTCAGGATTATTGGTAAATTAAGGGGAAATTGCCTAAATGTACCTAACCCTAATACTTGAAAGAAAACAAGAAAGAAAGAATTAAATGATTGGATTTACCACAGTAGGAAATGTTTACATTTTCGATTTTTTATTTTACTTATAATAATAAATCTAAATGTTTTATTTCACACAAACCTACATGGGCACTTATGAAACGTCAGAAGCTAGGTGCACGGTTCCAATTGGTCGCTTCCTATGGAGAAGAGCCCGCAAAAATTCCACGGTTACTCTTTTAAAATTAATGGGCTTTTACAATGTTTTCAAATTATTGTTAATAGGTAGGACACTGTAAGCCCGCTAACAAGTACCAGGTACTTAACAAAATAGAAACTGGTCTACGAATCTACAGCCTACAATGTTCTCACATTTACAAAAATAAAAAATAAACTATTTAAAATATTACTAAAATAATGTACTAGGTAAAGCACGACCAAGTTCAAGTCCGATAAACTTTCAACTTGCACCACAACCTCTAAGACGCAAACACATCTGCAAATCAAATCGCGGGCACGCATGCGAGTACCATGCGACGCCGGATGTCAACATTAGTATGTCGAGGGTTCGTTACATATGTAAGTGATTAACTGAGGTATACAATAGATTAGGTGTCACGGGAAAACTTTGAAAGGTAAATTACTGCTATTTGACTTTGACAAGATTTCCGCTTTGCGAGGAATTTTCTTGGTTTCTGTAAAGTAGAATATAGCTGTACTAAATAATCTCCATTTTTTTTTTAAATATGGTAAAGAGATAGCAAACCTTAACTTAACTATGACACATCTTTTCTGCTGGGGAGTTTGTTGCGCCACTTCTTCTTCCCAGCTAAAGCACTAGGAAGTTGGAAGGACGGGCGATTTGGGGGACTGTCTTAAGTAATTTTAACGTTCAAAAAGTGCTGATTCGGAGCCGATGACTTTTGATTTTATTAATATTATCACAGGCAACTTCAAATTAAAATATCGTATCAGAAAACAACAATAAACCAATGATAACTAATCTAGACTGCCATAATAGTATTATGTCCTAAGCAAGTTTTAACACAATATTTCCAAAAGCTTTATTACTCAAAATCTATAGAATTATTTGCCTGATTTGGACTGGTAGTCAATAACATAATAGTCGGCCTATTACTCCGTGATAAAATTAACATAGTATCAGCATTCTTGGAATACAAACGGATATAATTAAATGACAATTATTATCTACTTTAGCAAACAATTTATCCAAGATGGTGGCTTTTGTGTAATTCCTATGTAGCCAACTTTAAATAGAGAATCAAGGCTTTAAAGAATTTTAATTTCATGCCATTATCACCTTTTGTGCGAAGTTACTCGGATACCAAATGAAGCCGAATGTAAAAAAAAATTGCGACGACATTACTTTTCAAATAGTTCGAAGAATCCGCGAACTTGGTTCTATTTTTAGCGAATAAGTTAGTAGTAAAAAATAATGCCATTCTAGTATAGAAGTTCGTATTAGAACAAGAAAGTAACTCGTGAAATTATTTTTTTATGAAGGCAATGTATTCTTAATGAGCCAAATATACAGTCACTCTCGTCAACAATAATTTGTCACTTTAGTTAGCGGGTTCAAAGAAGTTTAGCTTCACGTAGCTTTTGAAACAGTAATTTATAATCTTTCACACTCATTTCTTTGGACTTCATTTTGATGCAGTTTTATCAAGCCTTAGTTTACAGCCGCCATTGAGCTGCAAAGAGCAGAGCTGGTCATTCTGTATTTTAAAATAAAATAAAAAACTACTTTAATTCAGACCTTGATCCATAATAATGTTACTAATACATATTATTATGTATATTGTATTGTATTATTGTGTCTGGTGTTCTGTGAAAGAAAGTATGCAAGGGAGTCCACTGTCCCATGTTAGTTTTAACAATGCAAAGTTAAATTCAATTGAATCTGTATAACATTAATATTCTAGTGATATTTATTTTAGTAGTATGTATGTTTGTGTGTATGTGTATTAGTATATTCTCATATTATTTGTTTAATATTATTAAGTAAATTGTTTTTGATTATATGTATTCTATTTTCTCTTCTACTCTTACACACGGTGTCTACATCTCTTTATCGACTTTCCTATCGCAGGTATGCTGGAAGAGATTTCTTTAAAAATAAGCATTACCTTTGTACGTATTTTTCTGTTCCTTTCTTCTTGTATGTTTATATATGTGTGTACATAAATGGTTAAATAAATAATAAATAAATAAAATTGTATACAAAAATATGTTAATATTAATCTTTTTTTATGCATCCATGTTCATTAATGTAATTGGTGTTGTACCGTTTTAATTAACTATAAATAAATAACAAATAAGCAAAAAAAAAATACAAAATATTCGTAAACAATTTGTTCCCAAAAAATTACTTACAATAAGTAAAAGAACGTGTCCATTCACCAATCGATTACAACACAACCTAATCTCAATATTAAATTGACAATAACACTACACAATTCGCGGTCGTAAATCTTACTTTACACGGCAGTTATTCGTAAAATCAACACACACAGATTCTGTGTGTCTGTAACTAGCTAACACCTTGTTACAATCGATACAGCCAATAATCACTGAACTCGTCACGAACTTGCCTCTTATAACAATAATATCCATATTTCGTTGCGAATAAGGGAATAACGCGAGCCGAGACGAGAATTAGGATGGGGCTCTGAGAAGGGCGGTGGAGAAGAAATCAATATTTTGCGGTCTGTCCCCAAGAATGCATTTGTAAGGTGCATCCACCACACACCGAAGATACTTTTTGTAGAGCAACATTTTGCAACATAATACTAGAATACTTAATACTACTCGTACCATTATAAAGGCGAAAGTTTGTGAGTGTGTGTATGTTTGTTACTTCTTCACGCTCTAACGGCTGGACCAATTTTGATAAAATTTTGTATGGAGGTAGCTGACACCCTGGATTAAGACATATGCTACTTTTCATCCCGATATTCCCACAGGATCGAGACTTACGCGGGTGAAACCGCGGGCGCAGCTAGTTTGAAATAAATGCTTTGAGTGTGAATGCCGCATTATAATAGACATTAGCTTTGACGATAGGTAATCACTTAATTGGTGATTACATCGTGATCTCGGTAAAATCTTCCAGCAGTGGTATTCTGTAACCATCTCACCGTGAAAACTAAGGTGAAGTGAGCGTGGAGGGAACTGTCAGTGTCATCCCACCTGATGCTAGCGATGGACCAAGGATAACATTCACAATCTTAATCGAGATTTTAATAATAATTTTAATTCGTGTCTAAACATTACTATTTGGGGGGTTTTTATATAAAATAGCAAAAAATAAATTCAGTCAGAAGCTCAATTTTGTTTTTTTATTTTTTTTTCCTAGAGTAGTCCTTAAATAGCCTGAGGCGCGAGCGCGTCACGCAGGTACAATAAATACAATAAAACATACGTCTAAGCTAATATAAAATGATGTGTTGATCATTTTATATTATTAACATCTCGATTATGATTGCAAATGTAATCCTTGGTCAATCCCTAGCATCAGTTGAATGAGACTGACACCTCACTCCACGCCAGAATTCACTAGAGAGAGTAATTCCAGTAGTGTGATGAATCGGAATATAGTCATTTCTTGTTGAATTATATTATTGGAGAGTGCACGCATCGAAATCGCAACTATTCCATACACTGTAGTTAAGCGTTTACATAACACCGTCCTCCTTAAATTATAATTCACGAGCCCAGTAATAACATCATTGAGGAAACATGAATATGCCTAAGATTACATAGAATTCGCATCGCAGCGCAGGTCTTTAGGCCTTTAAAATTATGTAACTGTTTCTTAGAAAGGCCTTATATTTAGCATTACCTAACCGAGTCCCGGGTTTATTTATGTCATTGTTAACTGAATTAATGTTTTCTCAGCTTGCTGTCAGGTTGGTAAATATATCTTCTAAACATTTGGGTAATTCGAAATAGTTTGGATTGATTTATAGTGTAATTAATGTTGAGATCTTGTTGTTATTGGTTGTTTGATATTGGTGTAGTTCTGACATGATATGGATGGGTAGGAAATAATATTATATTATAGTAACTAGGAATACTTCTATGAACGGTGAAAGTTTGAGATTCAATTCGCTCGGTGCTATTGATGTATCCTCCCGCTATTATATTGATGAATTCATGTTATAGGGTTGACCGAGTTCAAGTCTGAACATACCTTACCCAAAGTCGCGTCACAATTCTCAATACACATTTTCTAATAAAGAACTTAAATTTAGTTAGATATAGGTACCTCAAGTTTATCCAAAAAATTCTCCAATTTGTTCAAATGAACGTTCATCATTCCATGTTCCGCATTCTCAAATTTACCATTTAACCCTAAAAAGCCCGACACCACCCCGCTTACTTCCTAGCCACGCACTAAAACTTTGTCGGCGCTCACGATTATCATACAATGCCCACTTGCGATGCAGCCGTGTTGACAGATACGCGTTTCCTGTAACCGAAATGGGCGGCAGCCATTTTGTTCTGCGTTCGCGAAACGAAATGGCGGACGAGGTGCGACTAGAAGTCGGGTGTTTTTAGCTTGTTGGATATTGTTTATTGTTTGTGTGTTAAGAAGGATTGATGTTTGAAGGAAAATGTTAATTTTTAGTTCCTGAGTAAACTGTTAATGACTAGACGACAGTACTGTGATTCCTGATGGCGATTATATAGCTTGCAAATAGAAAATGCTCAATTTTGTATTGCATTCGTTCATATTATTATACCTACAGATAATGTTTTAAATTAAAATATTGATACAAAGTATTAACTACATCAGTCATGTTGAAATTATACATGACAGAACGATGCAAAACGTCAGAAGCGTCCGTGATAAAAAAGATTAAAAAAAAAAAACAAATTAAAATTAAACTAAAATAATTAAAATAAGCTGTGGCAGCTAAGAGATGACCAGTCCCAACTGACAGCGCCCGTTGACGAACATGACGCATGGATCAGCACCATTCAGATCAACCATTTCGAAGGGAGCTAAATGATATCAGCGACACATCTGAGTGAGCATGTCATACTCTGAGCCACCAGGGCACATTCAAGTCAATGAAAGACATTATTACCCGGTAAACGGTAGCTCTACTGTACATAGTATTCACATCAGAAAAAGAACCACCGGTGGAGGGTTGTCGATAATATTAAATCGACTAAATCAGAAATTTTCGAAAACCCAGCTACATCAACAGACAAAGTTGCTAACATTAAAGACAAAGTTGCAAAACAAAACGACTGTTTATTTGACAGCACTTTGTCAAATCCTGTTTTTATAAAAGGCACATGACTGTCACCCTTCCACCTTACGTGAAGTCTCATTCATAGCAAAAAGATCGAGCGTGAAGGTAGGTAAGTCCGTGCTTATTATGATGAAATATCACGATATATTCATATAATATGGCGTCGCACGTGACGCATGCGCACCGTGACTTCGTTACGTCACTATAGGGTTGCTGCTAACTAACTGTCTAGATGTGTTTGCGAAAAAATGTTTTATTGCAAGGTTTTTGGTAAAAAGATTAGTCAAATATATTTGGGGAAGCTAACTTTAGCATTGAATAGCCCAGATAAGGTTGTAGTTACTATAATATTACTAGCAACTATGATGAACCACTAGTTGCCAATGTGTCAGAAAGACAACAGTCTGAAAGTCCAGCTTGAAATGAAAAAAAAAATACAATTAGTCCTTATTTAACATCTTAAAGATGCTAGTCTTCTTCCACTGTTAATAATTATTATCAAAAGCCTGTTGAAATGAGTGACCAATTTATTAGAGAACATGTCCATACTGAAACTACATCAATAATAGTCGAAACATGCCAATATCAAACAACCATTTACCTGATGCTACATCACACAAATGTTGCATAAAAGCACAACCCTAACACTACTGTACGACTGCACACAATTTGATATGGCTTATTAAGTAAACTAGGCGGCAAGCCGCGAATTGTCTAGCATTGTTCATTTTATAAATGCACAGTGAATTATGAAACAATAACCACGTTATGGGGAAATAATCAGTAACATCATGGTTGTTAGTTTATAAAGGGATAGACAGGAGTGTACGGTGTTAGCAACGTTTGCATTAGGGAACGCTTTCACAGTTAACGAAACTTAAGTATGCGTCCGGCGCAGCCTGAACAGTTAGCGTTGCTGACTTAGCATAAGCATAATAATCAGCCTATGACGCACTGCTGGGACACAGGCTTCCTCTCTGTGAGAAGTGGACTATAATCCAGCACGTGGGCCCTAGTGCGGTTTGGTAGAACTTTCGGTTCTAGGACATGACGGTTTCCTCACCATGTTTTCCTTCACCGTTGCTACCACTCGGCTGCCTGCCAATTTTCTTACCACGGCATTAGTTATTCCGTATTACAAGTCTTGGAAAATATAAATAGAAGCTTGTGTTTTAAATCTTCTGTTGAGCTTAACAAGTCTTCGTAATAATTATATTAAGCTATCTCTTTGTGTTAAAAAGGTATGATTAATGTTAAGAGAAAGGACAAATTAAGCCTTAAACATATCAGGGAAAAACAAAAATAGCGGACGTATCATATAAGATAAAAAAAGCTGCAATGCACCTAATCAAAGACAAAAAGAGAAGTGGGCTAAATTAGTAGCCGAATGGTCCCCAAGAGAAAGCAAAAGGAAGAGAGGATGCCCGATACGAAGGTGGGACGACGATCCTAAGGCGACAGCGGGGCGAATGTGGAAGAGGAGAACCCATGACCGGGAACTATGAAAGAATATGGGGGACGCCTATGCTAAAGCAAAACAGTCTTCTGAAACCGATGTCTGAAGAATAAACGTTTTTTATTAACTAAATAATACATGCAATTAAGTTGTAATTAATACAGGCTACTAATACATAATGTGTTAAAAACCGAAAAAAAACTATTTGCGAAATTTGATTACTAGCTAGCTGCCTCTTGGAGATTACTTCGCCACCTACCTACCAAGAATCTTTTCTTGCCTGACAAAAAGAATCCACGTCCAAAATTAGAAGTACCGAATAAAACAAAAAGTCATTTTGAATAGTCAAAGCTCAACATTTTGATTTCACGAAATCTTTCGTCATTATAAGACCTATAACATCGTCAAAAACAGTTTTGAACGTGAGACGTTTTTTTTTTGTTTTTCCTGCGGTTTCAAATTGTTGTGTCTGTTTGTAGGTTTTGTCATTATACCTTTGAAATGTTTGCGTAATGTGTTTTATACCTAATGTTTTTTTATAACATTTGTCAGTGATCATTTGCTATGTTTTTTTAAATAATTATGTTAAAATGCGATAATAAAATGTGGTACGTCTGGCCCCCTCTCGGTAGTTAGTCCCTGCCTTGCTGTGTCGCAAATATTTTACCTTAGGATAAACTATTGTGATAATTCGTTTATATTGGGTTCCCACCTATGAAATTGGCGTTTTGTTCTCACAAATAGAGAACCTCGTCACTTCTATGATTTAAAATATTCATCAATTGCTTGGTATTATATCGAATACTGACCATCATGGACAACTACCAGTAGTAAAAAAACTTTATTACTTGTAGTTTTCTAAACAAAAAATACCTTAAAAATGACTCCTCATTTTTTTTGCAGAAATTACCACTATTTGTTTTAACTTAGCCAAAAGCGCATGCGCTAGCGCTTAATCTAAGTGGCATAATCGTTATCTTAGTTTTGAAACATTAGTGCATAAAAGTTTTAAAACATTAGTGTTCATGGTTGTTTTATAAATTAAGAAAATGAAATGCAACTTCTTTAAAATTCTCCATACAAAACGCTGATTTCATAGGTAGGATCTATTATAAGAGAGAAGCAATAGTATAATAGATTATTTATTTTTGTACCCTGTAACTGCCTCACTGCAGGACATAATTGCCTTTTCTAAAACAAAGAACAAACATTGACCACCAGGATTTCTTACTGCTTGGCATCAATTTCGGGCAGCAAAGTCCAGCACCCTAATTGCGCAAGATACTGTCAATCACAATCTGAACGATTTTGAAGTATATTGCTAATCCATTGCTTCTTATGTTCGAAAAATGTATCTGCTCAACAACGTAAATAACGCAATGAATGTTGTTGAACTGTCAAAATTAAACCTGCGAGTATTGCTACTGTTACGCAACTAGCTCGCAGGTTTTTTCACTCTATATACCCTAGAAACTCACAAGTGTTTAATATTAACTTCATAATTTCAACCACAAGACGTCCAGTGATGGACATAGGCCTCCCCCGAAGCGGGGTTTCCCAAAATCGCCACGCTTAGCACACGGGTTAGCGATCGCAGTATGGTGTTAAAATGCATAGAGAACGCTGCTGCCTATTCTCTTGTAAGTCCCTTAGTCGCCTTTTACAACACCCACGGGAAGGAATAACATTAACTTATAAAGCTCAAAATTACTTTTAAACAGTGCTGAAAAGGGACTTCGTCGATTTCCAGCCATAACACCACCAAAGATTTATTGTGTTATAAAATTAGAAGTAAAAAGTTGTAGCTTTCATTGCTCAACCTCGTAATAACCAATCTAAAAAACAATAGGTGTAATATGTTTACTTTGTATCCAATTAATTGCTCATTACAGTACGTCGAATGATTTTATTGGCCAATTCAGCTCATAAAGGATCCACTGCCCATGCTAGAAAACATAGCTACCTCCTTTAATGACACCAACGGGTAGGTAGACACTGTTTTTGTAGCCGAGAACATAATGAGCGAAAACAATAAAATATAACAATGATCTATCTACTTACAAGGTATATTTGAGATAACTCAGAACTTCCTTAAAAGTTCAGTTAGAAAAGATTTTCGACTTCTGTGCTGAATAAAGACGGCCTCGGTGGTCTAGTGGTGGCAGGTGCTAAATGATTTTAGTTCTGTAAATAGGTTTGTACAAACACTTTTACACGTCAATCATATTTTAAAAACTAGATGATTTCGGCGTTTCCTATCTGACTATTCTGAGAAGAACGGCCGAAACAAACTCAGAGGTCACAGTCTCTTTTAAAGTCTAGACATAATTTTGTCAGATCATGTGAAGGCCATGTAGATTGAAAAAGAAAAAAAATTATTTGGGACACGCACAAGAAATACAAAATAGCATTTAAAACTAACAATATACACAAAAAAAAAACAATCAAGACTTGGTTGGATTGGTGTCTGTAGTGGTCTTTTGATGAAATAACCACACAGATTGAGTGGACCTGTCCAGTCAGTGCGCGCATTTGTCAGTAATTGTGCAGCTCAACTTAGAACTTAAGGAGCTCAACGATTCAACGAACAATACCAAAGAAATGATATTTGGGTAGGCCGCATAAATTACGAGTACTCAAACTGCCAGACCATAATAAAAACGATGACCCACTTTGTCATCATTCACAATAATTAGAATAATTAAATACTTTACAAAGTAAATATTCATGGCATCTCACTATTGCTGAACATGAGGTTTGGTTCCCAGGGCGGGCAAAGTGATCATGGTTTCCCCTCAGGAATTTCTCAGTAGCTGCCAGCCCGGAGTCTGTATTTGTGTCCAATTGATGGCAATAGGCTCGCCCCCTATTATACGGGATTTAAACATATCTGGCGAAGTCTTTACACCTCTGCCTAGGTGCCGATGTTACGTGCTGAAAATTCTGGAGACAGGTTTTGAAGGCTAACAAATAATAAATTATTTTTCAATACCTTACTTTTCAGCAATTCAAAAGGAAGGTTGGATCTATGTCGCAGGAAACTGCTAGTATGTGTTTCTAATAGGAATTTCCTGTGCAATAAAATATTCCATACGATATGGGATATCACGGTGCCTGTGGGAATCGTGGGGATCTGGCAGAGTCGTGACCGCTGATGGACAATGTGTAAGTACCTACCAATACAGGTATATAAGCTTATTCTAATCTAATACTCATCTATTGGAGGATATGTACAGCCAGCAACAAACGTCGACTAGTAATTCAGTTATTTATAAAACATAATTTTTAGGGACATTATACAAGGTCAAATTAAATTAGCTAGCGAAACTCCACAGTCGTGTTGCGTATAGATATCTAAAAAACATATAAAACAAAAAAAAATATTCGCTTATTTTTGGGTTCAACGAAAGTTGGACATTACAATTACTTGAAGTAAGAGTTTATTTTTTTGATTTTATAGTGTTTAGATACCAATGGCATGTTGATTCCAAATAAATTGGGATAAAGGCTAAAGATAATGATGATGGTTTAGATACCAGAACTGATTAAAAACTGATGAAAACGTCTGTGAAATTAACACAAAAAACAGATATTTTAAATACTGATATTTCAAGTTAAATACATCATCATCATCTTCTTGTCTGTCACTATTGTCACTCCCTTATCTTTAATATCATTCCTCACAGAATCCAGCCATCTTTCCTTTGACCTTCCTCTCCCTCTCCATCCATGCATCATAATATTTCAAGTAAAATTAACCCTGTATAAAAAAATATGCGTGGCAGTCTTTGGGGACTGCCGATAGAAGTGAAAACTAGCGTTCGGTGACGATGACACGAGTTCCATGATTTTCGTTCACGCAAAAAGTACACATATATACACAGTATACATATATCTCATGGAAAGCGTTCGGTGACTGATTTTTGTTCACCCAAAAAGTGCTCAACGTGCCTAAAGAAGTTTTCACTTCAAAAAAACTCTTACCCCCTTATTACAAAACAAGGTTTACCTTCAGACCCAGGTTTAAAACATGGAGGCATTATGGAATTTCGAACTTTATTCCGACTATGGTAAAGTTCCTAAACACAAAACTGACAACTTAGTACCGAACTCAGTTTTCAGTTTTGTATAAAGAACGGTATTTCAATCACTGTTACGTTCTTATTACAAAAACTGGCTGCATGGTTTAAGTCATGTCAAAATATAAATCTTGTTTTGTAATAAGGCGGTTAGACATTACATAAAATGCTGAAAAAAAGTGTATCGAATAATTTTGGGTCTATTTAGATCAAATGTAAAATTAACAATGTTATTCTACTTCTGTTACTGACCGTACCTACCTACAATAGTTATAAGACAGAAATAGTTACTTAATTTACAACATTTATTAATTGAATTTTATGAATTGTTAAGTTCTACTTTAAAGCCTGCAACTCAACAATACCGATAAGATAAAATCTAGACTTTGACTAATCTTAGACCTAACTGAAACTCTAGTAATCGAAGATAACTTACGAATTATGATAATTGAATTAGCTGATAATTAATCAAGTGTCCCTTTGTTACATTATCTGCTACCTTTGATTAAGCTGGCGCCAGATATAGCTTTAAACATTTGAACACTTGTTTTACAGCCTCTGCAAGTTAAGCTGACAAGAACAAAAAAGCCATTATGCTCAAAGTTTGTACATAACTATTATTCTCAAATTTCAATCGCCACATATTGCAAACTAGCTGCGCCCCGCGGTTTCACCCGCGTAAATCTCGATCCCGTGGGAATACCGGGATAAAAAGTATGCTAATAAGAAATATATGTATATTTAGTAGTAAGCCTATATGTTAATCCAGGGTGTCAGCTACCTCCATACAAAATTTTATCATAATTGGTCCAGCCGTTTGAGCGTGAAGAAGTAACAAACACAAACTCACAAACTTTCGCCTTTTAATATTAGTGTGATTAACAGGCCCAAGCATACTTAAAAACACGTCAACGACTGTGAAAAGCCGGAATAGAATACTACCTAGAAAAAATCAGGGGTGCACCAACCACTGTTTGTGTAGGCTATAATGTCCCCACTGCTGGGACACAGGCTCCTCTCGGTGAGAGGGAGTGGGGCGTAATCCACCACGCGGGCTCAGTGTGGGTTGATAGATGTCACATGTCTTCAAATTATTAGTTCTAGGATAATTATGCCAGTTTCCTCACGATGTTTTCCTTCACCGTTTTGAGAGCAAGGGATGAAATTATATACAAAAAGTAAAGCGCCTGCCTGGGTTCAAACCTACGACCTACACAAACCGTAAGTCGCAGTCGATACCACTGAGCCACCAGTGCTCTACACCTCAAGGTTGACCGATAGAAAATGGCTGTGACATTAAATCTGCCTCTATAAACCGTGGTATTTTAATCGTCTTAGAACGGCAGCCCACTTCTTGTATCCAATGCCTACTAATCATTCATGAAAGTAAAAAAAAATATTTTGTAACATTTTTTTTTTTTTTCTTTATGACGCCTGATGTAGTTTGAAACACACTGAGAGGAGCGCGGTGCGAGCCTTGCACTCCATTCCACGCCGTCCTTGGAACGCAAGGCTCGCACCGCGCTCGTAACAGGGTGATTCAAACTTACGTCATGCGTCATAATGACAACGCAACGACGCAACGACGTAATATACCTATATTTTATTAAATTAACCAAATGTTAATAAATATTTTTTTTTGCTTTCATGAATGATTAGTAGTCATTGGATACATGAAGTGGGCTGCCGTTGTAAGACGATTAAAATGCCACGGTGTATATTTGTGTGCTTAAAGTATGAAATACTTTAATTTAAAAAAATCGGTTGTCTGTAAAGTCGGTTTACTGACGATAGTTGAACGTGACAACGTCATAAGCCTTAAATGGAACGCCTCAGAGCGAGGTAACGCCGCATGAGTCATGTTTTTTCGTGCGTGCAGCCGGCTCCATCGAATTATAAGACGTTGTCACGTCAAAAAAACTATGTAGGTAGTGTTGGGGAACACTAGATTCACACTACATAGAACATTGGTTTTAATGTGTATTAATACTTGACTTTTAATTGCTGTGAATTGAAGAGCGAAATAAAAACAGTAAACAGCCAATCAAATCATAATTATGACATGAGATTTAATAACATATTATTTCAATAGGCTTTCAACAACAGGAGGTAGGTGAGACCAATACTTATAACAAAATTTCAAATAACTGATACTTAACATCACTTTCAAGGGAACTAACTTTTAAACAGGGTGTATATTAAAGAGAAACCTCCATAATTTTGAAGGAGAGAGTCCTACAACGTTCACTATCAAGTTATGTTGTACACACGTTGAGTACAAGTTCAGGACGGTGCCCTACGGTCGGTTCAGCTAGTGAATAGTGAAATCATATTATATAACTGTGAGGGTAGCGTTAGATCTATGAAATACTTGGTTGGTTAGGAGTTGGGTAAGCTAAAGTCGTGCGGATGTGGCGTTTGCAGCACACCTTAGTACCTATTTTTTTTTAAGGCCTATGTTAATGTCTGTTATTTATGCAGGTGGTTAGATAAAACGTAACTGAGTAAAAGTGGTTGCGAAAAAACTGTTACAATATTAATTACCTATATGTACTACATTTGAAATAAGATTAAAAATTTTAATAAACTCTTTTACCGCAACTTTTCAAGCGATTTTGACATCTATTCCGCAGGCATAAGGATGGCATTAAAAGCAAAAACGTTGTTACAATAGCAACTGTTTATTACAGCAGCCATTTGTCATGCCTCCAACGCAATAAAAGTCAAAATCGGTTGAACGGACTGTAAAAAAGGTTTATTTAAATGTCTAATCTTATTTCAAATGGAGTTTTGGTACCCCACTGAAATGTCAGGTAAAATGATCGATTCTCTAAAGCTATCTCTCTTTCATGTCCATTGTATATTTGCCCAATTATTTTTGCCTCCATTCGGAACCAGTGATAAGCAATAACATCGATCACTGGAAATTTTCCAAGCCGACATTAGACCTTCAAATCTTTCACAAAATCTCGCAGCCTTATCCACAGCTTCACAGTTCGTACTCTCTGCAACAGCCAGACATACATTATCAATAACATACTATCGTGTACCTGTTTAAACTGCATTGTGAGACAAAATATTAAATTTTCATCCAAAGCTTTCCGCCATATATCGTTGGGAAGACAGATCCCACGGTGTTCACGATCACGACCACATTTTTGCTATAAACAATGGTATTACAATGCTGGTCTGTTAGCGGAAATAATATTAATAGAGATATCTTTTGTATAATCTATTGTGTTTTGGAAACAGAGAATCTTGGGGACCTACAGTTAGAAGTTAAAGAACGATAGAAAATACTCTTATATTTGCGGTAAACATGACGCAAAGAAGGAACACAAATACAAAAAAAACCGGCCAAGTGCCAGTCGGACTCGCGCACGAAGGGTTCCGTACCATTATCTATATATAAATCACGTTTGTTGTATGGGAGCCCCCCCTAAATATTTATTTTATTTTAATTCAATTATTTATTTTTAAAGTGAGTATATAACTAAATATTCTGTGAATATTTCAAGCGTCTACCTGTTGACGTTATTAATTTCGAGCAAAAACGAGCAAAAATATCACGTTTTTTGTATGGGAGCCCCCTTAAATATTTATTTTACTCTGTTTTTTAGTATTTGTTGTTAAAGCGGCAACAGAAATACATCATCTGTGAAAATTTCAACTGTCTAACTATCACGGTTCATGAGATACAGCCTGGTGACAGACGGACAGACAGACAGACGGCGGAGCCTTAGTAATAGGGTTCCCATTTTACCCTTTGGGTACGGAACCCTAAAAAGAACAAGATGTGAGAAAATATGCGTCACATCCACGGAAAACGGCCATCACTCAGCATAATGCTGCGAATTTGTTTCAGTCCTGTATCTCTATGTAGAAACCTGGACTTCTGTTTTAAATCGCCAACCCGCCTTGACCTAGCGTGGTGATCAATGTTCGTGACTTCTGTGAGAAGAGAGAACCCTTTGCCCAGCAGTGGGGCAATAATAATCAGGTATTATTAATTTATTTATTTTATTTATTTACTTCTCACACACAATAATGTACAAAGGCGGATTTAATGCCTTAGGCATTCTCTATCAGTCAACCAAAGGTGGTGAAGAGATAGATGGCAGGTGTTCTGATTGAGAGAAAATAATAATATTATAAAATATTATAATGTAACATAATTAATTATAAATATAATAGGTACACAAGTACACAGCGCAGGTAGCACAGGTATTATGTTCAATCAAAGAATTGCACCCTGTAGTAAGAAATAGTAGCTAGTTTTAAATAAATTAATAAAAGCATTCATTTGTTTTCTGACTTACCGCTAATTGTACGTAAGTAAAGTAATGCTGTCTTTATCTAACGGAACGTATCAGAAAGTGACAGCATTACTTTTAATGGGGAATTAAATTTAATGGACTTCGTGTAACTGGCTGCTAGGCTCGAGAACTAAATGGACCTACGGTATTATAGTAGCATTTGAAATATGTTTATCATCACATTAAGGTCCATTGAATGAAATTAACCGATCAAACACTAGTCTCTTATGACGTCAACCATCTGTCATTAACAGGCAGGTTAAAGAAGTAGGAACAACATTTATGCGACACTTATTTTTAAATGTCGCAGCATCTTGCTGAGATAGGAGCCTTTTGGCCTCCTACAGGACTTTCTGTTTTTATTTGACTTTATGTTTCTATCAGTGTGTTTTAGTTTAATTTGTGATCTCCTGTGCGAGTCATAATAAATACTTTTTATTTCTTTTATTTTATTTTGTATTTTTACATTCAATTAAGATTTATGGCTAATGCTAAGTGGAAGATTGGATTCTCCTAACACAAGCAATTGTTGCTTAAAGTGCGATCTCCAAATCATGTGTAAATGCACTTTGTAGGTAACTGAAATAAACATTTTAAAGTATATTAAGGGACAATGTTTTGCCCAAAAAACTCGACATAATTTTCCGATAAGAAAATATTTGCAAAAGGTAGTCCATCCGTACAAAAATTTCTGTCATCATTTTTCCCGCATCCAACTATGCATGACAACAAACGTATCCGTTGATATAATAATTGAAAGAAATTACAAGCAAGTTCGCGTGTTTAACTAGTGTGGGAAACAATAAACTTTGGATCACAATGAGGCACGATTTGGATCGGCCATGATGTATTAATGACAGCCCTGACAGGACAGCTAACTCGTGGTAATTTGTGTTCGTATGTAGCACGCCATTTCCTTGACGACGGATTTAAACGGTATACTTGGTTTAATTAATTATTTATTAGATGATGAGTTTGGTTGGTGAGAAACAATCGGGTTCTGTGTGCAATTGCATTAAATTGGTACGATCAATGTTAAAAGCAACAATTCAGAATGTTCAGAGAAATGTGTGGCGTAACGTGAATGGACAGACTAAGATATGAGCATGTAAGAGTAACTCTGAAAGTGACACGGGTGACTGAAAAGTTTCATGAAATCTGGGGCCCAAGTCTGCTATTTTTATAAATTCAGTCATTCCAACACGATCCCACTGTCATGCCATTGTCATTTTGCTAAAAGTTCGAAATCTGGTAAATTCATAATGGTCGATCATTGGTCGGTCAATGTTCTCGTAATATAATTGTGTTATTATAATGGCATTGTCGTATTGCCATTATTATAAAACCCATTAGTAGAAATGTCATTCATTTGTCATTATGAACGAGATTACCAATACTATATGCAATTTCTTTCAATGTAGTGTCAGTGGCCGACCATTGGAAAGTCATAATGACGATGATGTGATTATAATAGTAGATTACCAAACTTGTCAAAATCAACAATTATGAAATCAATGATCGACCATTCTGACACTATTGTAATAGCAGACTTGAGGCCCAGTTGTCATGTTACGGGCATGTGATGCGGAGGAATGAAAAAAAATCGTGAGGAAAGTTTTGAGTATGTGGATGGGAGTAGGAAAAGACCAAAGAAAAGATGAATGAACTGTGTGAAAGATGATATCGCTAGAATCAGACTGAGATGACTTCGATAGCGCCTTAATTTCTAATCATTAAAGGTGGTTTTAGTTATTCAAGGGTGCATTAAGGTGCGGTTGACAGTACCTAGGTAATAAGAAAAGGAGGAAAACAATTAAATCAGGTATCTGGAGTTTCCTAAGCTTGTAAGACGTCACTGACTTACGGTGAAAGAAAATGTCGTGATAAAACTTGACAGTTTAGAATTGTCAACTCGAAAAGAAGAGAAACTTGAGAGGGAGTCGGTGTCAAAAAACGAGAATACAAATCCAAAGACACCGACTTCCGAAATTAAAGTAATTTTTCACTTTATAGTGTTTTTTTTTTGGAAGCCGGTTGTTTTTTTGTTGTAAAAAGTTTTCTCTTTTCAGTTTTAGTACCTACGCACACAAATTCGAATACCACTACCTGCTATGCAAATAACAGTGATAGGAAGTTATTATAACATCATCCACATAAACTAAGTAAGAAAAATACGTATTACTGAAGCTAACTCAAAAACTACCCAAGCTAAGTTAATAAAATTTATATGGGACACCGCGCAAGCTTCTACAAAATGAAAAATTCTAATAAAGACCGAAACATTAACGTAGTGTACTGTTGAGTTGAATGTGTAATATTTTGACCCTTTTTTGGGATTATTTTTACAAGTTACTATTTCTTAATTTTTTTATATCAAATTATTTCTACTATTCATAATATTCAATAAAATATGTGGCTATAAATAGTACTTACCTAAGTAAGTATAATATATACGCAGGATAACGACGGGTAAAAATAACTGTCCATTAAATGCCTAATAGGTAAGTTTCTTTAATAATCGATGGGTTGCTCAGACTAATCTAAGTAGGTTAAGGTCAAAGTCAAATTACTTATTTCAAATAGGCACATAAAAGGCACTTTTGTTCAAGCACATTCATTGGCAAATGCCATTCTACCTCCCTAGGGACATAAAGTAAATAAACGTTTATTCACAATATTAGTGCGATTGCGTATGTTAAACACGCGATCACTTAACTCTTTTGCAATACGATAACAACGTAAAGGAGATTATTATGACAGCCTACAATAAGGATAAAATATTGCTTTGCTGCAACCCTGAAAATGTAAACACCAAAGTACATAGATCTTAATATGAACGCCATAAGGTTCAAAACCCAACGCCATAGAGTTTTGGGAGCGTAGAATAATGTTTGTAGAATATTGGCGGCATAGGCCAACTTTGCATGAATGATGCTTACTATAAGTTAAAGCTCGCAAAATGACAAGCTAAATAAGCGTATTGTGCTACCGATGCTGTAGCATGGATTATTCCAATTAATTGTGATTCGTATCGGAAATTAAAAATAGACATTTTTAATCTTAAGCTAGTACCTTTGGCGTACATATCATTATTTTAATTGAATGTCAGTCATCTTGATAAATGCTTAACGCTTAGTAATCTACTTTGTATTTTTAGATTTTGTTTACTGAACCTGCATTACGGAATTAATTTTTCTGGTAATCGATCGATCATCATCATCTGCCTAGCCTTTTCCCAGCTGTTGCGGTCAGCTTCCAGTCTAACCAGATGCAGCACTTTACATGGAGTGACTGCCTATCTGACCTCCACAACCCAGTTTCTGGGTAACACGATACTTGATAAGACTAGTAGTCAGACTTTCGGGATTCTGACGACCCGCAACGACTGTCAAAGATCCACGAATGACAGCCGGAACAACGGCTTAACGTACGTTCCGAGGCACGGAGGGGTCTTGGTATGGAAATATGGTCACCCATCCACGGACCAACCATGGCAAGCATACCTTAACCTGACCGATTGACCCGTGCTCCAGACAGTTATTACTTAGCCAAAAATGTTTTCCTCATGATAGTTTTAAAATATGACAGGTAGGTAGGTAATCATGACCTTCTCACACAGGCTTTGCTTCCAAGCAAACTCGATAAGATTTCAATAGATATTTCTTACAACTCTCTATAATTATGTTTTCAGGTACTTTAAACAGAAGAACCCCCCATCATCCTACAACAGTAATATTTCATAATACTTCAGTGTAAGAGAGAAAGACGTATATAAGACGATTTACACTATCCTTTTCTGCATCAGAATAATAATTTCATTATAAGGCCTTTGAAATAATCTCTGCTAAATATTGCGGAAAATAAGCCTGAAAAGAAAACCATTTACGGATGCCTACGAATAGGAAATCCATGTCTTTTCCTATCTTCCTATAGCTTCCTATTTACAATGATCATAAAAACATAATGTCTGCTTAATCAAACCTCACCTTTAAGACTTTGTGTCCCCAAGGTCACCGGCTAGCGGCTTTTCATTTACAATGCCATTAAAGGTAATTAAGATACAAAGTTACAGAGCTTTCCGAATAGATACCAAACTTTTGTTTTTACAGTACAATTTTAATTTAAAATATTTATTAGTGACTTGTGGACAGAATATTTATTCAGTTTTGTTACAGTTGTAATGACAATGTCGTCATTTGGTTTAAATATGTAGGTTTTATTTTTATTATTTTAGTAATATTTTATATAGATTCTTTTTTAATTTGTGAATGTGAGAACGTTGTAGGCCTAATTATAGACTGTAGCTTTGTAAAATATCTTCTATTTTGTTAAGTACTTGGTACTTGTTGACGGGCCTACACTGTCCTCCCATACCTATTAACACTGTAACTTGGAAACATTGTTAAAGCCCACTTTTTTTTTAAAAGAGTAACCGTGGAGTTTCTTGCCGGCTCTTCTCCATAGGAAACGACCAATTGGAACCGTGCACCTAGCTTCTGACGTTTCATAAGTGTCCATGTAGGTTTATGTGAAATAAAAAGTTTTGATTTTGATTTTGACAGATTCTACGGCAATTTCAATGGCTTTCAACTGAATGGAGACTGGTAGGTGGTGGTAGTAGTACTTATTATTACCCTGACATACCAGAAGATCGAAGGTCAGGCAAAGGTCAATGCAAAAATGTAATGTGGAGTTTTACAGAATTTCGTAATATAACATAACATGACACCAGCATTTCCCGAGGGGTTAGGCAAAGGTGTACTTATGGCGGCATCTATATCGCCATAATCAAACTACGTATCACACTGTCGTCACGCAAAATCCTGGCACAAGCAGAAAAGTACAACGCCCGACATCAATCGTCGGGCAGCCCACCAAACATAACCCCCGTCTGCTCGGAGGATTCTCCCTTTTCTATGCAGGATGAGTGAACTTTACACCCTGTTCTTCATACCTCTATATACCTACGTATACCCACATTATCGCCGATTATTTTGAAGTCCCATCTAATAGGGGGCGAACCTATTGCCATCAACCGGGCACAAATCCAGACTCCAGACTGCTAGACCCTACCCGGGATTCGAACCCGGGAACGACCTCACGCTCAGCAGTAGCGCTTGCTACCACTAGACCAACAAGGCAGACTGTCTATTTCAAGAAGTTTTTATTTTAAACGATGAACGACAACGAAGAGAACATTCATAAGTCCCTGACGTAATTACGTGACCCTTTTAATTCCGGTGTCAGCAAGCCTGATCAACTCTGATCTGCTGCCATAATTATCTGATGCACGAAAGAATAGCTGCTCAACAAACAAATCTGGTTATATCTGGCAAATTAGTATATTAAATGTGAGATTTTAAACTATGCTATTTAAGCTTAGATGGTTTGTTCATGTTGAGAGGATGAATGAAAGGCGACTAACAAAAGGTTTACAATGTTTTCAAGTTTGCAATCCTCTCTCTTCTTCTTTCAAGAAGGCAGACGAGAGTGGGAGCGCCGGGAAGAGACGCGCTAGGACATAAAGTGACTTTGTTGGTGATGTTCTTCAGAAACGTCAGGTTCGTAGTATGCAGTGCATGTGTGACCAGATATATGAACGTAAACGAGGCAAAAGGAGTATGTAAGGATTATAACAGGTGGCGTTCTGTAGTTTATGTGTACCCCCATGGGAAGAAAGCGTGAGTTTATATGTATGTATTTATTTTAAACTAATTCAACAGAATTTTCTTTTCGAAGAAAATCGACCTAAGTGTAAATTTAATTTGATAGATTTCAAAACTTGTGTATTCAACTGTACTACATTTAACGATCTACCATTACCGATATATATTTTTTATTTCATAATGCGTATCATTACCACCACAGTTTATTTCAACTCACTGAAAGAAAACAATTGCGTTTAAAACCAACTATAATGACATCACGCATTGACAACGGCTGCATCGGTAACCACCGATTAAATTATAGATAATCACACCGACCACGGCCGATTGTCTCGAAAAATCTTAAGGAAAACATATAAAAACCAATTTGAGGCTTCAGAGAAAAAAAAAAGGAAAAATTCATTTATTTCTTACGATTGTCGGCTGTACGATTACTGTACCGACGTACCACGGTTTCCGCCACCATAACAACCTCTACAGACTTTCAACACCATTCTGTAACCATCCAACACTGTGTTCCAACCCACAAGAAAACTCTCTCACTCCGGACGCCCAAGAGACACAGTGTTCATAAATGGAATACCACCTAATGATAGTCCGGGTTGCGGTTAGACCATTATTAATTCTATCTCGCTCGCACTCGAATAACGGTCGTAAATTAAAGTGAGAGGGGTAATCAGAGATCCGAGGCTACGTGATCTCCATTACAGTCTGCTGATGCGTTTTGGATTCTTTTGTTCTTTTTTACTGGTTTTTAGATTAGTTATACGTGGTTATGCGAGATTACAACGCCTGGAAACAATTGTTTTATATTTTTGGGGATATGCTAGACGTGTTTTGGCGTGAGAAACAATGAACTTATTACGAATTTTAACAATGTATATTTTGGAAGTTATTTTGGGTGGCACCTTAATCTTGAGAGCCGCATTATTTATTTCTTTTAACAAACCTATGGCATATTTAGTCAAAATAAATTTAACACCAGCACATGCCATCTGCCATCCTGCAGGATTAGCATGGCGTTTTCTATTTCTACTCTACTGTACAATAGAAATCGCTTCTTTACTGAAAATGTTCTACTGTCTATACGGAAACTTAATTTTTGTCTACTCTTGCGTCGACAAAACGCTTCACTGCGGCTCACGTGCTAAGCCTGCTGGAAGACTTGTATTTTTTTGTAACACGATAAACTTATTTTTCCTTCAATAAAACCAAACACAATATCAAGATCTTTGCATCTAATATTTAGAAACAAAATAATTGGATTTATAATGGTGAGGAATCGGAAATATGAATCACACTAATATTATACAGGGGAAAGTTTGTGAGTGTGTGTGTGTGTATGTTTGTTACTTCTTCACGCTTAAACGGCTGGACCAATTTTGATACAATTTTGTATGGAGGTAGCTGACACCCTGGATTAAAACATAGGCTACTTTTTATCCCGATATTTCCACGGGATCGAGACTTACGCGGGTGAAACCGCGAGGCACAGCTAGTATTAAATAAAAATAATTTGTTTTCAAATGATGACAAATCGGGACTTATTGAATTTGTAAAATATTGGTGAGCAATCAGAACAGTGACAAGTCGAGCATAATTCATTCAATTGGATATTACATTAAAGAGTACATTAGTCAGAAAACAATATTTGTATTAATTACATCACTATTAGTTGTACAAAACGAAGGTATGAAACAAACTCATGAAGTTACACCTGGTTCTCCACCCGTAGCCCTTGACACTCATTGCCGCTTATAGAACAGGTAACACCTACAACCCGAGCCAGATAAGTGGCCTATCTAAGCTAACAAACGGCGACAAAGTAGCCTTAGCATTTGAATATCGTTGTGAAATAAATGATTGACTTGCTTAGCGAGATCTATTTAATGTGGATTGGATTAAATTGGTATATTTTGTCAACGTCCAGTTTCAGAGAACTCTAAGTTTTACGCACTAAACGATGGCTTTAGCTACTGCTTGATATGGTTATAAGATGACAGGATAATCATCCATCCAGCTGTCATAAGTTTAACTGAATGAGGTCTGAATCCATAGACCAGCTTGATTTCTAACCCCGGGTTCAGATTGATGAAACCGAACATTCAAAGGAAACACCTAATTTATGCAATGCACCATGAAATGTTACACAATAACTAGGCAAATTTGTTTCCACGTTTCGTTTCACCAAACTGTACGCGGCATAAAGTGTCTTTTTATCATCTCTTTTAAAGTCAAACCATTTATATCAAGTAGACATTAAAATGTACTTTTCTACGTCAAAATTTACAAGAAAATTTTATTGATTATTATTTTCAGGGAGAAAATAAGGGGGGTTGTGGCTTAAGCCACAACAAGAATGACAAGTTGGTTCCATTGTTATCAAAATGATATTTGTCAGGAAACAAGTAACCTATATTATAGACACGTCTAGACTTTAACCTAATACGTCTTTAACCAGAATAGAACAATAGCCTTATATCAATAAAACGACCTTGAACTGTCGGGAAGACCCATGTGAGCGTATTACAATTCTTGCCAGCGACTTCAAATACCATGAGATGGGTCTATAGAATACTAATACCTGATTATTTTGACTATCATGTACATAGTACATGTTCAGACAAGTTTTGTGGTGGGATTCACAAAGTTTTTGAAGTTATGCCGAATAAGATACTCCTCGTCGATATGTTGAAAGTGAAAGCTGAGCTTTAGCGAGACAGAGAATAAAAAGAACAGCTGATTTCTGGAAAACGGAAGCGAGAAATTGCCGATAGTCTACTTTCAAATGTGTCAGTTTATCTCCTGAACAATGAACCGCTGTTCATGAAAGTAAATGCCATAAAGCGGTTGTAAACAAGCATATTAAAAAATAATTATAAAAAAATTTAAATATATAAACCACTATCTACAAGCCTTACAAATGATTCTTCATGCCAACACTTGTACGAGGTTGTGCTAAAGAAGCTTTCGGGCAGACAAATTTTTAATACGAGCTCTAAAGTGTTGGCATGATAAAGTATCTGTTGGGTTGATGAATCTTATGTAGCTCGTATTTAGATTTTTTATTATTCTTTATTGCGATATGGGCCAAATATTGACTTCGATCTCGCCTGATGGAAAGCGATGATTGAGGTCTATGGTGGAACGAGCAAGCCCGGAAGATGCCTGTTCACTCTTACTTTGAAGGCTAACGGGTTACACGTGGTAGGGAACAAATACACTAGCAGAGAGTTCAACACTGGCCGTGCGAATAATAAATGAAGAAGCGCTGAGTACAACGAGTCGGTATATCGATCAAGTGCGGATGGTACCCTACAGTACGTCTGGTAGTACAGTAGTGAAACAGAGATGATGAGAGCAGGTCGTGGAGCTCCTGCGCACACTCAATTGATCTGCCCAAAAGCTTGTTTAGCATAATTCGCGTGCAAGTGTTGGTATAAAGAATCATTTGTAAACAGGCATGTATGCCTTTATGCTTGTTTACAACTGATTTAGTGTATTTACTTTCATGAACAGTGGTTGATTTGAGTAGATGCCATAAAGCAGTTTGTGCAATGAAGAGATCCAACTCAAGTCTGATAAATATTCATTCAAACTACAATTTGATTTATAGTTCCTTATAAATCCTTAGATACTAACAAAACTGTCGTTTTGCAACCAATGACTATAACCTGGTTATTCTATTGGCATAACGAAGTAGTACTAGGCTAGGTCCAATACTGGGTAAGTGAAACGTTTTAGAGCTTCATTATTTACTAGCACTTGATTGGCGGAAAGACCGAAGGGAAAAAGGGGAGATCAATGCAAATACAATCAGGGGAGAGCAAAACTGAAGTTCACCATGAATGAATAGACATTGAATGATTAGAAGAAGAAAGTGTTAAGAGATTCAAGAAATTGAACATAATAAAGAGCAGGAGGAAAATAATAACCAAAAGGATGCAACTAAAATTGAAGAGGAAGACTGAACCTTCTCAAACAACGTAACAGGATATTTATAACCCGAAATCACTCAGCTTCTCCGTGAAACCCAACAGGTTAAGGTCACCACAATTTAATGGTAGTGGTAATCGCAACCACTGGCATCCGACCACACCCGTCTCATATGAAATACCATGTTCGATCAATTGCGATGCGCAAACGCAGGCATGATAAGGCTGATCACACATGAACCGTGGTTAGCTGAAAATGTTTGGTCTAGCTAGAAAATAAAATGTCTAACTGCTCCAACTAACTTGACTTGCGTGACTGCTGAGCATGAGGTCCTGGGTTCGATTCCCAGGTCGGGCAAAGTGTTATTGGGATTTTCCATTAGGAATTCCCCAGTAGCAGCCTGGAGTCTGGATTTGTGCCCGGTTGCTGGCAATAGGCTCGCCCTCTATTACATGGGACTTAAACATAACTGGCGAAATTTGGGTGTACTTTAGGTAGGTACACCTCTGCCTAACTCTTCGGGGATTACAGGCGTGATGTTATGTTATGTGTGTGTTTATGTTGTCTAACTAACTTTTCAATTTAATAACATAAGCAAAATTGAGAAAATAATAGTTGTTAACAAATTTATCAAAATAGTTTTCCAGTTATACTAAGAGTTGTGATTATTTTCATTTACGATTGAATTATTCTTGTGGTAAACTTCATATTTCCTAGTCAATTTCGTATTCTTTTATATTCGTCTTTCCAGAAAATAACGTGCTATCGACATAAAGTTGTATCGTACCCAGAAAAATCCCGTTCCTTTATTCACAACAACGGTACATGTTCAGCACAATTTATATTACGTAAAACATTTTCTTGGGAAACATAAAATTTTACGACATATCGATGAAGCTATACTATCTGGGGGTCTCTTAAGACCCTGACAACAGCTAAACCGCGGTCACTGGCAGACTACATACAAAAGAAAGAGAAGCGTGATGACACAACGCTTGTAGTTTATTGCAAAATATGAAGCAATTATCTATTTACTCAAAAATTTGTTGAGTAATCTAAAATAAAAACAACCAAGTTCTGCATACAAATAAGACGTTCTTGTTATTAATTATATAGGTACTAACAGTACGTTGATATTTAATACAGATATTTTGCATTGAAACTCAAAGTAAAGGGTTAGTTTACCGTTAATTTGTATCGATTTTTTTATAAGGGTGTTTTGGTAACAACCAATTCGCCTCTTGTCAGCGCCTTAACATCCGATATGACAGACGTACTTGTAAATTGCGGTTCTTTGAAACTTAATTAGTCTATTGTAAATATAATTCTTCTAATATCTTTATGATCTATGTTCATTTCCTAGGGCAGTTAAAAAGTAATGTTTCTATCTATGAGTAGAATTATAAACAAAGTTTTCTAGATCTGCAATCAATGGCATTGGACCTTTATCTCTAGGTGAAGGCTTTAACCTAACAAAAATCCGTCCAACAAGTAAAATTATAGTTTAGTTACGGTTAGGTAGGTAGATACTGTTACCTATTCCATTCAAACACATTCATCATTCATTCATCTCAATTTATTTCGCGTCGGCGGCAAATGCCTTCTTCTTTCATACTTCTCTGTTCGTCGTCATCTCAGAAGTCACCCACATTCATTCAAACATCACAGATTATAATTATATCAAAACCATATTCCTGTATTCCTGCCTACCTCTTATGATCTTATCACACAGTTACCTAAACAGCCCAACTTCTCACAAACACAAACATAAAAAAATCATAACTAACTCCATCACATTACTTCATGTGCAATTCGCTTTAATTAAAAGGGGGTGGGGTTATTAAAATAATTACGCGCCGCCCCTTGTCCAATGAGCAGGCGCGGCGGTAGAACTACCCAATTAGGCGACGAGACATGCCTGGAACATGTGCAGGCGCACGACACGGTTTTTGCGCGGTAAAACATGGCGGTGATGACGTAACGGGCCAAAGCTGCCGAGGTGTTTTTGGGTATTGCGACGAATTACGAAAATACTTTTTTTTCTGGTGTAAGAATTTGTGATACATTAGCGGTGAGGAGTAAAGTGATATTGTTGGGGAAAAAAGAGGGGGAATGATGATAAGGGTAATTAGACTAGTGTAATTATGACCAGATGTATGAAAGCAAACGAAGCAAAAGGTGTAAGTGAAGATCGTAGCTAGTGGTGTTCTATAGTTTCTGCCTCCCCCCATGGGAAGACTGTGTGAGTTTATGTATGTATGTATGTATGGCCGGAAGGCTTTTAACCTGTCAAATATGTAATAAATAGATACAAACTATAGGGGCTTGTGGCTAAGTAATATCAGCCGCACGGGTCGATCGATCAGGTTAAGCTACGATTACCACGGTTGCTACGCGGATGGGTGACCATCTTTACATACCAACACCCCTTCGTGCCTCGGACAGCACGTTAAGCCGTTAGTCCCAGCTGTTATTTGTAGATATTTGACAGTTGGTACGGGTCGTCAGAAGCCCGAAAGTGTTACCCAGGAACTGGGTTGTGGAGGTCAGATAGGCAGTCGCTCCATGTAAAATACTGGTATTCAGCTGCATCCAGTTTAATTGGAAGCCGACCCCAACATAGTTGGGAACTAGGCAGATGATGAGATACAAACTAGCGGGAAGATGAAGTACAATAGTTAGGAGACAGACCTCTGCATACAAACTGAAGTAGTCATTCGAATAAAATATGTAGTTGCCAATTTTGAGTAATGAGCCCTCAAAGTCCTTTCTACCAGATTTATCATATTCCTTTTATATTTTTACTAAAAAGAAACCCTGCAACTTCGAAAAACAACAAAAGCTTGTGTGATTACTTATAAATATTAAATATGAGTGAGTTTGGTTACATAGCATCGAGTTTCAGCGGTTTGCGGCAACCAGTTATACTTCCACACCAGTTGTAATACCCTCACTCTTGGTCCAAGGTTCTAAGGTCCATTTTCCCTTGTTTTGTTGTTTTTAGGTAGTTGTATTTAAGTTTGTTTTTAAGTGTCGGCATTGATATTGTCTTTCGTGAAGGGAATGTGCATTGACATGTAAGTTTTGTTACTGTGTTCGTAAACGTAGTGAGCCTTGTGTTATTTTCATAAAATACCTACTTAGTTAAAGAATGTTGCAACATAATTGTAGAAGGATTATAAAATGTTTACGGTAAACGACATTTTCAGTAATTAATTGCTTTAAGAAACACCTAAAAGCTGCGTCTAGACTATCAGGTAACCTTTAGGATAGGCAATCATTTGGTTGTCAGACTGGTGTTATTTTATTTAAGTTGTATTTAAAATAACTTACTGGAAAATATCTTGAGTATTGCAGGGAACGTATTTGAAGGCACGACTTTTGAGAGGGCTATTTCCTGTAGTATATCTCTTACCCCGCGTTTACAAGCTCATAAGTGGTTTTTGTTTATCGTTTACACCTAAAACATGTTTGCACAAAACTTGTAGAAAACTTATCAAAAGTGTCATAATGGCTAACAAAATAGATATAAATTCATGTCTAAAACAATACCTATGATATATTATGTTATAAACACGACATGTTTTGGCAAGTCTTTTACAAGATTTGTCGAAAATAAGTACTCCACAGACGCGATGGGTAGCAATATCTAAACATGATGAAACAAAAAATATTATTAATTTGATGATTTTTGTGGGGTCATCGACCGCAGTTATTGTAGTCGTTTGAAATAATATCAGTTGAAAAAATCAGTTTTTTTTTTTTTGTGTAAACTTCACAGATGTATGGATATCTAAATACGATCAAACAAGTAAACAGTTCTTCTCAGCTCATACTTCAAGTAAAAACACTAAAACAGTGGGCATTGATCTCCCAAAAAAAAACATGAAATCTTATAAATTTTTAGTTTATCGTCTTTAGATAGTTAGATATCGAGACCATCACGTCTGTGGAGTTTAGCTAGCCAATATAAAATAACCCTGTATGGTGTAAACGCTGGGTTACTTTGTAATGGATAAGGGACAGGTTTTTATCAGTCCATTTATATTGACACCCTTATCATCAAAAGATAAAAAATTAACATCAGATAACAAAGTATAATCCTTAAACCAATATTCAATAATCAACGTCTGAAATAACGAGACGAATCGATTGAATCGATTTCCTCTCGATTCCGATCTCTTATCGATTACTCCCTGATCAGATCGCTCAATCGGTGGTCATTGTCAACGTTGTATCCATGTGACATCTCTCATACTTTCCCTATGCAAATTTCAACCTTATCACTTCTAGATAAGGTCCTTACACTCTTGGATAGTTGATGCAAGTTTCCATTTCAGTTGTGGTATTCAGATTTGGGTTTTATGTCATTGGGATAAGGTTTATGGCGAATGATTAAGATGGATGGTACTTACGAACAAAACCTCTTTCGTATTGAGCATTACGTCCTTAATTAGTGTCATGTACTTGTCACATCAACGCCTTCGTTCGTTATTCATGAAAAAATATGTCGATAATTTCGTTTTTTTTTGTGTATGCGATTTAACTTTCGAGTCGGCTACATATTTTAAATCTGACATTGAAATATATGAATCATATTTTAAATGAGATATTTTGCATGTATTATTTTAATATTTGATAAGTTGGAGCCGCGATTCTTTTTTGTTTTTGCTTCAACGGCTGTTTCGTGGAACTTTAATATCGTAGATGTTTTAATTTAACCATTTAAGTATTCCTAAGATTCACCAACCCTCACAAAATAGGGTGTTGCAAAACGACTGCAATAGGTATATAAAAAAACATTAAACATAGTTCCCTACCCTCCCCTAAGGAAGGTCGGTTCTTGATAATCTACCGCACAGTTAACCCCGCCCCCTAGCGGATAGACCGATACAATCATTTAAACACACGTACTCCATAATATACCTGTTCTCGCCTATCCTGCTTACCTGCCTACCCACCCGATGTTAATAGCGCGATAAGGTTTATAGTCGCCTTTTTATCAGCAATTTGCAGTTTAATATGAGATCACGTGGAGGCTGATTCGTAAATACAAGTTGGTACAGAAGCTTTAGTAGTATAAATAATATAAAAGCTCTAGTGGAAGAAGAGCTTTTCATGAAATGAAGAATAATATTTATTTGGGACACACAAGTACAAACCATAAAACCGGCCAAGTGCGAGTCTGACTCGCGCACGAAGGGTTCCGTACCATTGTCTATAAAAACGGCAAAAAAATCATGTTTGTTGTATGTGAGCCCCCTTAAATATTTATGATATTCTGGTTTTTAGTAGAAATATATCATCTGTGAAAATTTGAACTGTCTAACTATCACGGTTCATGAGATACAGCCTGGTGACAGACGGACAGACGGACAGACGGACAGACAGACAGACAGACAGATAGACAGACAGACAGATGGTGGAGCCTTAATAATAGGGTTCCCGTTTTACCCTTTGGGAACGGAACCTTAAAAACTAACAAAATCATCGAGAAAATGATCCGTGCGAGGCATAAAAGGCTCACCATAATGCTATAAGATATTTCAAAAGTAGGTAAATATCTCATACCTACCACATGAAAGAGTTCTTCTAAGGAAGTACTACCACCATACATATTTTTGCCGTAAATTTATATTGTATACCAGCTAAAGGGTGTTAGTAAAACTGCAGACAATGGTGACGATACCATCCTCATACAAAGAACTCAGACATAGGAAGATACCTACCAGAAGACAAAGAAGAAGATTCCTAAAAAAATTGCTGAAGCCAATGAGAGCGAGGTCGATTTTTTTTTTTTTTAAACGTTGCCCCCACACTAGGAATTTATTCTGTATCGTGGGTGCGTTTGCGACACGCAGCGCAGCAGTCAATCGCTTAACCACTGCGCCAACCATGCCGTCAAACATCATTTGCGACTTTACAGCATAACCAGTGACGATGGCTCTCTTTCAGTAAGAAAATTAACTGAATTATAAACTGTTTCTCCTAGAATTCCCTAGGCTTCTTAAACGTGTGTGCATCAAGGAACCCTAGGAAATTCTAGGATACAAGTCACAGCACGAAGTAAACCTTCTATTTTAATTCGTATAGTGGAATCAGTAAAAGGTTGTAGATAACATTAGTTTAACTAATCTTGGATTGAGTAGTTCGCATTATCATATTAAGACCTTAATGTCCTAGACTAAACGGAGATAAGCTTATTGCGAACAAAAACAAGTGACGTCATCAGTAATTTATGTTGAAAGCGCACTATATGGCCTACCAAGATATGGCTTACCAAGATAATAATAGTCCTCCAGACCAAAATTCGGCCATGGCGACCAACCTCAGCGAAAACTAGCCTTCGGCGCGGGAGGTACATTTACAGTTTATTCTAGGTCCAGCGACTACACATACATTTATGTAATTAATGTAAACAAAATATTTTTAAAGAGTAACTGTGGGGTTCTTGTCCATTCTTCTCCATACGAAACTATTTTTGGAAGGGGCAACTAGAATCAGTTCTAATTTTCTGTAAATATTGACGTTCAAAAAGTGCCATTTATTTGCGTACTAGCTGCACCCCACGGTTTCACCCGCGTAAGTCTCGACCCCGTAGGAATATCGGGATAAAAAGTAGCCTATGTCTTAATCCAGGGTATCAGCTACCTCCATACAAAATTTTATCAAAATTGGTCCTGCCGTTTGAGCGTGAAGAAGTAACAAACATACACACACACACTGACAAACTTTAGCCTTTATAATACTAGTGTAATGTGATTTGAAATAAATGTTTTAACTTTGACTTACCTATTCTATCTGACGTAGACTAATCAGCACAGGTTGTCAAACCAGGCACATGGCATCAATCATAGAGCCTCACATACACTAATGAATCGCCTACCCTATCTTTATACACCCTCATAGACATACCTCCACTTGAATACATTCAAGCAATAAGAAATTATATCCAGGAATTGCAATAAGAGCTGGTTTTCAAGTAAGATTGGCATTGAAACCATAAAAACTATAATAAACCTTCATTAGACTGGAATCACTGAGTTTCCTTCATAAAGCAATGGGATATATTTAAATGGTTTATTTCGCCTACGGTTTACGGAAGCTAGAATAGTTAGTCTATATAATTTTTTATTGGTCGTAATTCGTGTATCTGGTTGGTCTAATCGGGTTTATAACATAGAATTATACGTTTCAGAATCTTATCAACGTATCAATCTGTACATAGAGTTATGTGATCATAAAAGATCGGTAACTGTAAGATTTCCGCCTTATGGAAATTTTCACACGCTTCGGTATCCTGATACCCTGTGGAGAAATGTATCGATAATTTGGTTCTAAGGCTAACTTTTACATGAAAACTGTAAAGCCTTATTTATACTACTTATAAACTGAAAACAATTTAATTGACCCAAATCAATCAATCAACTCAGCCTATCGCAGTCCACTGCTGGACATAGGCCTCTCCTAGGCTGCGCCACAACACCCTGTCCTCCGCCTTCCGCATCCAGTCAGACCCAGCCACCTTCTTAAGGTCGTCGGTCCATCTAGCTGGGGGGCGTTCCACAATACGCCTGCCGATATACGCGGTCTCCACTCCAGGACTCGTCTGCTCCATCGGCCATCGGTCCTTCGACAAACATGACCAGCCCACTGCCACTTCAGTGTGCTTACTCTGCAAGCTATGTCGGCTAGTAGGTCGGCCGACTAGCCGACCTACTAGCTAGTAATCATAGCGAAAACTTTGTACCCTTTTTACGAAAATTACGCTGTTGGAACAGTATGAAATTTGCCACAGTGTTATATGGAGGAAGAGTGCAGAAAGCTAATATTTTTATATAATGCTAAGCATTTTTTTTTTTTTTTTTGGCTTCGCACGGTTTGTTCATTTAGCCAGTGTCATGTAAAATTAGGTAACAAGTACAAAGTTATTTAAATAATTATGAAATGAACTCCACTCAATGCATGATAAAGATGATTGATGATATCCCGCCCCGCTCCCCTTGAGTTTAAGTAAAGACGCGGCACTTTACTGAAACCTCGCGCGGACTTCTTGAAAGAACTTAAAGTGATGTTGCACTGTTTTGTTTCATTTGCCTACATTAATGCAGGTTCACGAACACTTAATGGTTAATAATCCACCACTATTACACATTAATATTCGGCTAAACACAAATTTTAGAAAATAAAACAAAACTGCTAACATGACGCTTCACTTTCCCGCCAAGAAGTGAATACTATGCATTATGAATAAATTAAATTATACACGCTACCATGCGTTTGACGCACACATAGTACCAGGGCCTCATAACTTGAAGATAGATAGGTGACAGCTTGACCATGGAATTAGTCAAGTCCTACTCATGGAATTAGTAAGTACTCGTACTATGTTCAACGTTACCTTTGGACATTGACTCAACACTCGGCCCGGCTGACGCGCGGCCCAGTTAAAAATATTGATTTGGTTGCATCTCAGACGCATAGGACACAAATATTTTATATAATAGTGTGTGAGAAGAAAAAGTAGTATATAAGCTGTATCATTTTTTAAATAAATCAGATTTGAATTTTATTCTTGTCTCATTACCCCTCACTGTGGCCAAGACACCTTTAGCCATCTCTGATCAGTCTCGTGAGTCTGCGCGACTGGCAGTGAGTTTACCCTTCCCAAACCTGTAAATCCTGTTCTACTATCCGTCTGTAACCCTAGGTCGCATGGTGTAGACATCCTGAACTTATTTATATATTTATTTATCACATACTAGGTATATGATAGGTTAGGGCTGTAGGGCTTGTAGGGCTTATGGTCGTAGGGACTGTTAGGCTTGAAGGTCTGTGTAGGTTCCCTTAACTTATCATATATTTTCATGTACTGTTACACCCTTACCAATATTGCGGCCTTACGTGACGTTTGTTAAGGGTGGACGAACATACTATATAGGTTGTAAATAGAGGGGGTCTAATTTCGACCAGTGGGCGACCACTAGTAGCTTTTAATCATTAATATTGAAAGTTGTTAGTACAGACAGTGCTCTGCATAACACGACCCCTTTTCCGTCTTCTTCTTTGTAATAAGGGATCAGGTAAGACAGAGCTCTGCCCGTACTACAAATTGATACCTGTAATTCCTGCAACTACTTCGCATCCTAAGAGACAAAAGTGTCAATAATTTGAGGGATACCTTTCAAATTTTAACACAGCAATGTTGCAAGCCATCAGGATAAAGAATTATTCATTAAAAACTCTGCTTCTAAACAGTTTCTCGACAAAAAAAAACCTGACGTAGCCATTAAAAGTCTTAATGATTCAAGGCCAAATTAGTAGCCCTATATAAAAAAAATACACTAACTTTATATACAGGCAATTGCTTAGCCAGTCAGGCTCTTACGCAAAGACTGCAGATACGATTTAATAAGCTATTTAATACTGGTTAAACTGTTTGAAAGTGATGTATGGTGTCCACACTTGGTGTTTAAACTAGCTATAAATATACCAAGCTTGTATGGTCTTTATGTGGGGACGTATGGGCCAATAGTTGGGCCAACATGTTCGCCAACTTGTTACGTAAGTTAGGTTTATTTAATTTAAGATACTTTATAAAGTAAACACACTGAAATTACCTTAACCTCTGTAAAAAATGTCATTTAGCCCCCTTAATCAATCGTCGTCGTGAGATCTCCGACTGTGTTTTGTTACTAAAGACCTTTAAAAATAATATAATATTAGTAGCTCCGAAATTCTATTCAAATTTTACTTCAACATCCCCTGAAGATCGAAGCGGTTCAATCCCGCTTCGTGTGCCATATGGCCACTAAGGCAGAACTCATTCCTTGTGCGTGCAAGCAGAAACTTTAATAGGGTGTGTGAACAGCATCACTTCGATCCATTTAGAACAGGTGTGTCCGTGGTCAGAGAGTGTTTGAGCTTTAACTTTTTCACCTGATTCTTGATGTTGCTTGGGATGTGTTAGACTGTGTAACCTAGTTTTACCATCTACCTATATTGTATATAATATTAATATGTATAGTTTTGGTTTTGGCTTTATTGTTTTTGTTGGCAGTGCTATGTTGTTCACAGATTTTTTTTATTATTGTTGTTTTTAGCATGTAGCGGTTAGCGTGTTGGTGACGCGAACCCATTCGTTTTCCTCTACCAAAAATCGCTGAAGAAACAAAAATATTCCACCGAGCAAAATTGTTCGACGTTCAGTTGTTTATCCTGTCGAGTCGTACGTCGCACGCTTAGATGTAATTAACTTGTTGGCCTGATATCTCATGCAGGTGTCCAGGTGTCTCGTCACTCCTCGTGAGCTTTAGTGCTAAATATCCACTACTATTTTAATAGAGTTCTATGAAAAAACGCTCAGCCTGCGCAGGCTTCTCCTCGCGCGAATTTTTTTATGTTTAAATCATGAACTCGCAAATTGATCTTCGAGTATGTATACTATCCTTAATTTGTAATTGGTGAAAAGTGTTCGGATGGTTGCTTCTTAATTACGGCTAGAGACTGCTGTGCGGATTTTTTAGTACAATAGGTTATCATTTCTGTGTAAACATATTTTGTGATATGCTTTTCCTTAGGTAAATAAAATATGTGTTTTTTTATTTTTTATTAAGGCATTAAAATAGCGTATAAAAAAATGAAACGTGGGCAATATTTTAAAACATTCAGCGAAGGTTTAGTAACGAGATAATGTTAACCATATAGGGAACAAACTGCGGAAAATCAATCAATTTATTTTTATTTATTTAATACTTGACCCTTGATTTACCAGGACTTAATGCCATAGGTATTTTCAACCAGTCAACCTTTGGGTGATGCAGAGACAAGCAGTGGTAGGTGCAATAACGAAAATTGTGAAATTGTGAATTGTGTATTATATTATCTACTAGCTTTTGAAAATATCCCACGGGAACGTACTACCGGGATTAAAAGTACCCTATGTGTTAATCCAAGGTATATACTATCTGGGTGCCAAATTTCATTCAAATCCTTTCAGTCGTTTTTGCGCCGGAGACATAATATAAACGGATAAAAATTCTAAAAACAATATTTTCGGCATGAGACTCGCTCCCACACCTCGTAGCAATTACTTTTTCAAAAATATTTAATGTACAGTTTTGAATTTGTTACTATTTTATTATATATACTAGCTGCTGCTCGCGGCTACGCCCACATGGCTAAAATAAAAGCTACTCCTTATAACATCAGATATCTGCCAGTGAAAGTTCCGTCAACATCGGTCCCACCGTTTTGGAGATTACCCGGAACAAACAGACAGACAGAGAGACGAAAATGTTTAAAATTGTTTTTTGTAAAACTGTTATTTTGACATTACAAACAGACAATTCAATGTTATTTATTTGTATAGATTGATGACTATTTTACTACAAAGTAACCTTTTCTTTTATATATTTAGCAAATGTTTCTGAACACTAAGGTCCTTTGAAACCGAACGACTGCTTTAACAAGACCTCATAAGTTCCAAGTTTAATGTCCGTTTTCACTAACACAAAACGACACCGAAGTATGGTGCATCTATGCACGTTGGATTTTCAACTTTCGGCGCTAGGCCGAGCGTTGAAAATCCAACAGCGCGCTGAAAGCCAACAGTATGGAATGATAGCTAGACACAAGTGTGAATTTTTAACAAAAGTTTATCACTTAACATACAAATTCTATTGATTCATACATTTAAGGAGCGAAGGACTTAAGGTTTATAAGTTGGTAAGTGATTAAGAAACATAACGACATAGTGTTTTTGCGGCTTAGCGGACTGTACTGGAACTTGCACTGGCATAAAATTGTTTATGGTGGTGCCAGTTTGCTGGCTAGTCAGTTTGGTTCTAATGTATTACAAATGCATGAGTTACTATAAAAAATACTGAAATCGCTAAAGGTTTTTCTATAAAATTTGAGGATTTCCCTCGATTTCCATGGCCCCTCATCAGATTCTGAGTTGGTGACCATAAAACCACCTCGGGAGCATACACTTTCAAACAAAAAAAAGAAATGTCAAAATCGATCCATAATTGACGGAGAAATCGGTGAACATACATAAAAAAAACCGGCCCAATGCGTATCGGACCACGCACAATGACGGGTTCCGTAGTGGGGATTCATTATCCTAAGAACAAACTTAACATTGTCGTAGAAAAACATGTTCCCTCATACATTCCAACTGCAAATGTAAGTTTGTACGCACAATATTGAGAGATTTACCATGTTACTTTTAGATCATAACCTCTCATAGGTTTTCCTGTAATTAAATAACTATTTTCTGTATTTTTTTCAAAATATTAGGCTGAGTAGTTTCGGAGATAAGGGGAGGGGGGGGGATGGTCAATTAGTTTTAAAAGTATTAATTTTAATATATAAAATTATTAAAAAAATATATCTGAAATCCTTACAACAAGCCCTTTCATTTGATAAGTCGCGCGGTAGAGATTGCAAAACTTTATTTTTTATTTTCTAATTTTCCCCCCAAAAGTGACCCCCATGTTCAAAACTCATTAATTTACGTTACACGTCCGTGTTTGGGTCACAGAAGTCCATAAGTGTACCAAATTTCAACTTAATTAAGATTCGGAGCAAATCGGCTGTGACAGACGGACGGATAGACAGACAGACAGACAGCCACACAGACAGACACACGAGTGATCCTATAGGGGTTCCGTTTTTCCTTTTGAGATACGGAACCTTAAAAAGAGAGAAAAAAACATACAGACGAACATAATTATTATAACCTCCTCCTTTTTGGAAGTCGGTTAAAATGTCTTGGTAGATATGTCATGAGAGATTTTGCTTGTATGGTAGGTAGGTAGGATAGCAACACTTCGGGTTCCATATTTTATTTCACAGGTTTTATCAACAAAAAATTAGTAATCGCAAATATGGGCTAAAAAAATTATAAAAGTCTAAAGAAAATCTAAGAATCTTCAATTATGATCAGGTAAAACCATATAAAGATTATACATAATACGTTATTCAAGTTACTGAAATGAAAAGTGGTTACAAACTATAATGTTCGCATAAAAACTTACTAAAACTCAGCCATCTACGGAAATTACCGAAGGAAAACCGAACGGCGCGCGGTGGCGCGGGCGCCGTAAAACCGTAACTTTTCGCAGGCCTTGAAACCGGTTAAGTTTAGCATTGATTTTGTAACAAATTATTAAATAATTAACGAAATATTTTCGAAAACCTTTTTATTAACGGTTAAGGTTACTTAGAAAATTAACCGGTTTCTGAGCCCTGCTTTTTCGTCGATAGAGCAGCGATCGTAAACATAATCGTAAATATACAGTTGTTGCTCTATGGGTTTTGAAATAAATACCTTTTCGTTAAATGTATTTCATTTATTGGTCGTATAGACGAAAAATTACAAGTTTCTTAGATAAATATAATGATACAGATGGTGATTCTGTTTTTTTATGAGAAATAAAACCTTTTCGCTAAAGTAACACTGAAGACTTTATACTCGTAGTTTATTGGTTTAGTTAAGTGGTAAAGTAAAGTCATTTATGTATTTAAAACGGTTTGGTAGTTTCATTTTGTTACCGAACAAAACACATATTTACTGTCTTGTGTTCGATTATTGTCGTTTGCATATACAAACTAAGCAGATGTCTATGAAGCTTCAATGTAGTTTCGCATAATGGTTACAACACTGGGCCTCAAGTCTGCTATTAAAATAGTGTCAGAATGGTCAATCATTGATTTCATAATTGTTGATTTTGACAAGTTTGCTAATCTACTATTATAATGGCGTCATTATGACTTTCCAATGGTCGGCCACTAACACTACATTAAAAGAAATTGCATATATTGGTAATCTCGTACATAATGACAAATGAATGACATTTCTACTAATGGGTTTTATAATAATGGCAATACGACAATGCCATTATTATAGCACAATTATATTACGAGAACATTGACCGACAAATGATCGACCATTATGAATTTACCAGATTATGAACTTTTAGCAAAATGACAATGGCATGACAATGGGATCGTGTTGGAATGACTGAATTTATAAAAAATAGCAGACTTGGGCCCCTGGTCAAAACTATAAGGATTGACTGATAAAAGATTTTGGGTAGCTGTTAAACATCAGGAACCAGCGTAAAATCTATTAATACGCCTTCATAATTATAATGCCAGTCGGTTATGAAAAAAATCATGTTAAGCAGCAACGCATACAAATCAATTCTATATGTGAATATTTAAGTATTGTAGTAAAATACTGTATAAAATAAATTCAGGAAGTAATGTCTACCCAAAACATAAAAAACGATATTACTTTTGAAAGTACTTGCGATATTTTCATGTTTTTTTTTTTTTGTATGAACAGACTAATTTATTTTGTTTTTTTCATCTGTGTTTTTTTTTTAAATATACAAATTTTCGTTACTAAAAATAACTATTCTCTATGAAACCGAACGGCGGCATCGCCGCGGCATGAACGAGACGCGCATTTGTATGGCTATAGTCAGCGGCGATTACCCGACCCTTACCCATCACACTGCATATACTAATCCGTTTCCTCATCAGCCTCTTACAGTCCACCGCTGGACAGCACAGCAGCCTCTCCATGCGCACGCATATACCTACTCACTTTTGCACTGTATTACAGTAATAAATGTTATATGTGTAATTCAAATTAAAGTAACATTCTATGTTCTATGTTCGAGAGTTTGGTTTCCGCACTAAGTCCTTCATGTGAACCATTGTGCGTCGACCATGGCGGCCGTTAAAATAATATTAGAGTTATTTCTGTAAATTGTTGCAGAATAGATGACAAATAACTAGGGTTGTAAGAAAGATATAAAGAAAAAGAAAGAAAATACGTTTATTTGCGGTAAACAGGACGCAAAAAGAACATAAACACAAAAATATGAAAAGGTTGGGAGAAACATGCGTCACAGTCACGCAAATCGGCTATCACTCAGCATTATGCTGCGACCCTATACAAGACAGAACCCCAGCGCTGGTTTTCAGGACAGCCGGCGCTGACGTAATGACGTCGTTCGGTGCAGCAAACAATTAATAAGACGCTGTACCGGTACAGCATACATAAAGAAAAATAATGATAAACTAAACAGGAATATAACAAAATAGACGTACATGCTGTGAACAATATCATCCTCCATAAACATTTTACGCTTTATGTAGTGGCAACATTTCGAAACGTCATATTTGACGTACACCCAACATGCACCAAAGAAATACTAAGATGACAATAGTAAAATGTTACTTCTAGCAGAAGGCAATGCTGAACTGGGGGCCGATCGCGCTATTTCTCAACGTAATTACCGTTCGAACGGAGCGTTTTTGGTTTTGGTTTAGTTTTGGTTTAGCTAATGTAAGGAACGGTATCGCGCTATTTTTTGTAAGAGTATTGTTCGATCGATCGTTCCTCCAACGTAACTTCCAAAGTAAAGCTAAATCGTTTCCGTTGAAATGATTAGCGCGATACGAAATGTGTCTAACGTTACGTTTTTGGCTGTGGTTTAGTTTTGGTATTAACGTTCAAAATTAGCGCGATCAGCCCCCTGGAGTCATCCGCCAAACTATTTCTAAGCGAGTCGTTGATGTTTATCATCTGTGAAAATAATGAATCTCGTATGCCAGCGAGTGCCTGGTAGATGATGTTAATTATGGTTAAAATAAAATAGCACGAGCCAGCATTTTCAAACAGTTAAATGAGTTTGGAATCGAATTCCGTGTTTCCACAATTTTGTTACAGGCATTTTCACTTATATTGCTTGTCAATCTTTTCGTTTCGATCAGTGACGATGGGGTGCCCAAAATATTTTGTCGCATGCCATCAATGGCGAGCGTGCTATTGGTTCGCCACCCCTGCTCTAGAACTTGCTACATAACTGCTTATGTAGTTAGAATTAATTTATTGACAGCCGAAGACCATATTTTAGACAATATTATTGCACACTCATGAAGAAAACAATAATATGCAGTGAAAATAAAGTAAAAAGCAAAAGGTTCATCTTTACGTACACAGGCATAAATTATATATTTTCTTGTAGTCTTAGATTGTTCAGCTGTTTCAAGAAGGTACACTGTGTCCAACAAATTCACAATGCGGTAAAATTTAGACTTCAACTACTGATTTGTGGCTTTTGCGGAGAAATTTAGACTCAAACCTTAGCCGGAAGAATGTCTGTACCTAACACTGTAATGGCTAACGGTTTGTTTGGTCAAGCGCAGTTGGGTATCAGAAATATGTGTAATGGGTTTGCGCTCAGCGTGCTGCGTGAAAAGCTAGCGACGTAAGGCTGCGCGTGAGTTTTAGATTTGCGATTGTGGCTTGTTGAAGTAAAATGTACGTATTTGATGACAAGAAAGGATATTAAAGAAAGAAAAATACACTCAACAGAAATATTAATTACTAGCTGCGCCCTGCGGTTTCACCCGCGTAAGCTCGATCCCGTGGGTATATCGGGAAAAAAAGCCTATGTCTCAATCCAGGGTATCAGCTACCTACATACAAAATTTTATCAAAATTGGTCCAGCCGTTTGAGCGTGAAGAAGTAACAAACATACACACACACACACCCACACACACAAACACAAACTTTCGCCTGTATAATATTGGTGTGATGTGATTAAGAGTCTGGATTTGTGTAATAGGCTCGCTACCGTACATGGGACTTGAAAAATAACTAGCAAATATTGTACGGAAAAAATCACCAAGCCTTATTTAAAACAGCTTTGTTAATACCAAACAAGTAACTTTCTTTAACCAAGGTCACTTATTCAATTCTAGCAACAAACTTTGTAGGCTCCCCCTCCGAACCAAGTCGCTCGGTTGTAAATAGCTAATACTTTATTCTGTGTAGGTGTACTATATGTATAGGTACACCTCTGCCGAACCCTTCGGGGAAAATAGGTGGTATTTTAAGTAAAAAAATCCTATTTATCGTAAGAATGTGACATACGAGTATGACACCATTTCAAACAAACGAAATGTTTTTATTTTTAACAACAAGACAATGGTCGATGATAATAAGGCGGTGACTAACGTTTGAGAGGTCGTAAGTTCAACCCTGCCTCGTCTGTTTACATGCATATTTTTCATACGGTTACACTCAAAATTTAACATGAACATAACAGACTTTAAACAGATACTTTAAAGAAAGAAGCTGAAACTTTTTTCACTGAGTCATCATCTGCCTAGTTTTTACCCAACCATGTTGAGGTCGGCTTCCAGTCTAACCACATGAAGATGAATACCAGTATTTTACATGGAGTGACTATCTATCTGACCTCCACAACCCATTCAAAGATTTCTTAGTTAGGTCGGCCATTGGTGTGGGATGCAACATTGTGTCGAAACCATTCCATGTTCCTAGCACGACGGGCTGTGCTGGGGTGGCTACTGCAGCTGCAGAACACCTCTAACGGCAAAAATATTCCAATCTTATTGGGAGTTATATGTTTGAAGCATTTCGGGTTGAAACACTAGGGCCATGGGGTCCGAGTGCCCACTTAGTTTTTCGAGACATCGCCAAGCGGTTGGTCGCTCTTCACGTGACCAGAGGGCTGGCCTATTTTTGGCCAAAGAATCAGCATCGCCATACAACATGGCAATGCTGCCAGCCTTTTGGACACTTTTCCTGTTGACAGCGATACATGTTCATATTATTATTTTAAGTCTGTAATTATGTTAATATTTTTATTAAAAATACACGTTTTTCAAAGATTTCTGCGATATTTGAAATCGATACGTTAGTAAATCGCTCTCTCCGATTAGCGAACACGTCCTTACGTCAACAAAATTAAAATAAGCCACCACTTATTGTCATACACTCGCCATGTACCACACCAGCCCACAGCCTAGCAATAACATAAACTTCGCAGATGAATCACGGCCAGCTATTTGTTTTGCGTATGCATCGTAAAGTCGACACCAACGTGTCCGTCATAAAGTCGGTCTAGGCAGGGGGCTTGATAAGCTGCACATTTGCATATTCCTCTACGCTGTGGCGTGACGAGTGAGTTGGCGACTGATAGTGTCCGACCATTTTTCATTACACATTATAATGTGGGATTGACAATTTATATTACTGTGTTTGAATGGTTGTCATGTCTTATTGCATACGTAATTTTTTACATAAATTCATGTAGATGAAAATAAAACTGGGGGTGTTACATGCTTGTCCCGTTTAACTTAATAAAAAAGACGCGAGCCTTACAGTAGTCCCATATGATGTGTAACATCTGATACCTCACCTTGGTAATAAGCAACTGAGCAGCGACAGAAATTAACCTCAAAATTTAAAAAGCTAAATAATTAAATATTTATTCGAATAATGTTTTACTATTAGTGGTCGCCCACTGGTCGAAATCGACTTCCTCTACTTACAATCTATATAGTTCTTACTAATTACATGAGTACACTAATTCCATGTTATTATAAAATACTTACTAATTCCATGCTATTTAAAAGTACGTACTTATTCCATGCTCAAGCTGTCACTTCCTGTTACACACTTCCGTCCCTTTTCACGAAATCACTCGCACAGAAAGCAAGAGGAAAGATCATACACATAAAAAGTCACTTGTCAAATGAATTTATATTCATTTTTTCAACTTATCATAATATGTATACCTACCTTAGAACCAGTCTATTTAAGTTCAAAATTGAGTCATCACATTGTTAAAACTTAACTACCGTAACCATAACTTCAAGCCTTACTGAAGTAAACCTGTCAATACTAACTGAGAGCTTGCAACCAGCCTTACCGATATTACTCCTAGTTATTAGACTGTCGGATTCACGAGCCAAAGGTCAGGGAAGCGACCGCTGACTAACAATATAAACTGAAATCGCACTATTATCGTCACCGTCGCAGGCTTTCGTTATGGCTCCGATATATACATATTTATTTAAAGAACTTCAGAAGCAAAAGGGCTTAAAGGATCTTACGGTACTTTGGTTTGACAATTGCTATGTAACTATGAGAAAACTGTGGAGTAGGACTCCAACCTGATCAAGATTCCTTGAGATTTAGGTAGATACCCTTGTAAACAAAGGGGTTTTCACGAATACCTTATTAAAATGTTGCGTTCATTTTTTGGATTTTTCATGAACTTTGTCAATTCTAGAGCATTAAAAGAGCTTAGCTTCAAGGGCATGAAGTACTTTTCTTAGAATAAATTCTGTAATTTAATGTTTGCATTCCTGTTTACAGTTGGTATGTTAAACATAGAATCAATTATGGACCCTGTCGGGCACAGCAAAGTTAATTTTTAATAGGAGAGAGGATGTAGGCGCTTTTTGTTCAGAAAATACAATAATATTAAATTAAAATAGTATAATGAAAATAGTATCATTTGCTTTTCTTGTATTTATATTTTATATATTTGGTTTTAAGTTATATGAATATATATATTTTTTTTAAATTATATATTGCACGATTTGCATTATTAATATTATAAATTACAATAAATAAATATTTAGAATTTTATTTAGTCTTGTAGAATAATTGTGCACTGTTTAGCATAAGTATTCATTTTTAAATTAACAATATTTTAGTGTTTTAAAATAAATTTATATTCAAAGTGAAATTTGGTAGTGATGGTGATGGTATTTAGTAGCAATGCAAGATAACTAACACCAATGCCCTTGCGGCTATGATACACAAACATAGTATTCTATCAAAGACCAATTTTAATCGCCGAAGTATTTCCCTAAAAAAATGTTTTAAAATAATCAATAAGTACAATAGACCCACACAACACTTACACCCTTCATTCTCCAACAATCTTTCGATGAAAGCCTTCATCGGTTATACCGGCTTAGCATTAAAAGGTGGTTGTATCCTGTGGGCAGATATTTATGAGTAATGTCCCTTTGGGGATTATCTTAGCTCAGTGACAGCTCCTGACTGACCATGCTTCCTAGTATGGTGATTTCGACGGGATACTTGTGGGTACGTAGCTGATTGGACGGCTTTTGTCTTGGTAAGGCGATAAAGTGTATTTAGGGTGATATGTTTGTATATGCTCGTATATAGTCTTTTTCGAGATCCATGTTTATATGGGTTTGCTTAAGGGTCGGGTAATCACCGTTGCAAATGTGCGTCGCGCTCAAGCCACGCCGCCGCCGCCGTTCGGTTTCATAGGCAATATTTATTTTTAGTAACAAAAATATGAATATTTGAAAAAAAACACAAATAGAAATAATAGATAATAAAAAGTCTGTTCGTACAAAAAAAAAAAAACATTAAAATATCTTAAGTAGTTTGAAAGTAATATCGTTTTTTATGCTTTGGGTGGACTTCCTGAATTTATTTCATAAAGTATTTAACTACTAATTACTTACATATTCACTTATAGAACTGATGTGAATGCGTTCTAGTATAACATACATTTTTTGAATACCTTACCTGCATTATATGAAGGTGTAATAACAACATTTAAAAGTCACTAGAATCATAAATCTGCGCCTTAAAGATGACGAGCAAAGACAGAGATAGACTTGAATTCAGAATCTTAGACAATTCACATTCATTGCCACTTACTCAAATATCAACTTTGGCTTTCTTAGTCTAGGTTCATATTTGTGTGATTGCTATAAAATGTTCCTCAATTGATTGCAATGGAATTTTAACGTTGTCTTCTAAGACATTGAGTTTGTTATCAACAAATCATGACAATTATCTGAGATTATGAATGAAAGTTAGGTATTCATTGTGAACATCTTTTTAACTTTATTTTCATTACGTACTTCGCTTCTTCGTTGCGAACAATTCTTCTTACCACTTTCCCAAATCGTATGCAAAATAATAATTAAGATCCGACATTTTTATTAAGACTGGACTAGGAGAAAGTACCGTATGTACTCTAATAATTACCTAGAAAGAGGTTAACGTAGTCTTTACGACTTATCAAGTATTATAAAACCCAGCCAATCACAGTTCGGTCGTCTAATCGGTTGGTTTGATCTCTGCTTTTTATTAGCACTAAATGTTTGAAATGTCTTCTTTATCTCGCTTTCTCCCGGTTTATTCCTACTAGATACTAATCATATCCGCTGATAAAAGGGGTTGCGAACTTGTGAGAGGCCGCGAAAAAATTAGAAAGTCATTGGAAACACAGTAACAATGCTAATTATACAAGGTGGTGACTTAGTGACCTGCATTCGTCAAGAGAACAACAAACAATATTCCCTATAACCAGTCATTGCCATTCAACGTGGCAATGCTGCCAGCCTTTTGCACTTTTCCTGTTGACAGCGATGCGTAAGAATTTTTTGATGCCTTATGATTATTTCCCAAAAAAAAAACCCCTATGAAACTAACATATCAAATTGGTAAAAAAAAACTTAATACAGATGCGTCAAAATAAGTAGTCTGTCTACTATTGTTGAATTTGATTAGTTATTTTACGAATCGGATATGAGTTTTCTATCGAACTTTGGTATGACTGGTAGCATCACCCCCTTGACGGATGAAGATGACTAAATCACCAACCGGTTTAAGAGTTCTTTTCGCAAAACTTTTGGTTTAACGGTCTTGTCTAAAGGTGGATTATGACCAAACGGACATAGAACCAGAACAAGTTTTTTTTTTTCTTGTCATTTTAGTATGGATCGACCAACGAAAGAATACCCTGTTTACCCAAAAAATAATTTGGTACAATTGGACATAGAATGAGTATTCGCTTCTTTGGTCTACACCTAGGGGTCTACTCCGGAGTATCGGTCGAATCTTCGGCCGTTTCTTGACTACGGCTGACTACGGCGAAAGAAAATAAAACGAAGATCAGACAGATAAGTCAAATTCAAAAACGTGACTTGAAGTCGGGTATTCAAAGTCAAATAAGGAAACTTTGGAAGTCAAGAAACGGCTGAACATTCGGCTGATACTTCAGAATATCGCTTCCGAGTAGGCTCCCGTACCTGAATGATGAGTTCATAGCCTTCATAGCATGTCTCTTAAGATACAGGATATCCTAGTTAAAGAAGAAGAGTTCTAAAAGGAGAATCTATTGTGTACAGATTTCTGCAGCATCCAAATGTTTTATGTTTATGTGAATGTTCGCTACCATAAATTTAAAAATTGTAAACTTATAGTACAATTTATCTGTATATGTTTTTGGGAAATAAAGATAATTATTATTATAGTTTTAGCTCTAACTCAGTTAAAAATTACAAAGAAGGCTGCTAATTTTATTCAAAAATGCAATTTTATTTGATACCCTTGGGCTAGAATAAGTGGGCAGATGACATCACACAGTAGGTATATACAGTAAAACCATTTCTCTTACCTTATACGCAGTAATTTGGCGCTTCTATAGCTTTTATCAACATAAAGAGTGTGGTTACCTGCAAACAAAGAAACATTATATTATTAACAAAGAAACACATTTTATCACCAATATAGATTTACACACATACACAGAACAAACTTAAGTAATAAAACCGTTCTTACGTTTGAGTGTTTTTAAACAGGCGCCGTCTAAGTAATAACAAGTTGTACGAGTAATTATAATCAATTAAATACAGACGGCTATAAAACCTTGACGATATTGGTAGGTAAGATCAACCGGACTCAGTAGTAACAAAACTCGCCCTCTAGTGCTCAATACTTACCTCCAAGCGAGGATCTTCCCGCAGGGTCCAACCTTCCGTAGCCTTCTTGGAAGTGTCTTTAGCCGCCTCTGAACTCAAGTGCCCCCCACTTGAGTTCAGAGGCGGCTAAAGAAGTAACTAGATGTAGCCCCACTTTACGAGATTTCGTAAAGTGGGGCTACCTCTATGGTGCAGCAGGGTGTAGAGCTGTGGCGCCATCACCTACCTTAATTTAACTTCTGCTGTATTACTTTGTTGCTTTGTTATTAATAACGCACACAATTGTTACTGGCCCGCAGTGGCCACAGTCAATATCTATATATATTATCACTTACTTATATAATTATTATTACTTACTTATTTATTATTTATCATTGACTGTGTTATTCTTAAGAGCAACAAAATAGATTTAGATATTTCGTTTCTTTTTTTTTTAATTTTCGATTTTGTTTTCATGTAGATTTGTTTTTTTAGCCACCCCTCCCTTTGGGGGAGGCCTATGTCCAGCAGTGGACGTCTTTCGGCTGAAATTGTGATGAACATGAATAGTGCAAGGTTATTTATTATATTGATATGGCATTTGGCATCATTATTTTTATCCTGCCCTCTTTGCCCCAAAAAATGCAGCCACAGTGACCTCTGCACTGCCACCGACGATACAGTGACCTCTGCGGTGCCACCGACGATACAGTGACCTCTGCCCAGCCACCGACGATACAATGACCTCTGCGCTTCCACCAACGATACAGTGACCTCTGCACTGCCACCGACGATACAGTGGCCTCTGCGCTGAAACTGACGATGCCGTGGAAGTGGCGAAGTTTTGGGCCATCCAAATGTAATTGACTCTCCTGCCATCAGCACGACGAAGAAGAAGCAGTAACAAAACTACGGAAACTAACTAATAAAGCCACTGACGTGCGACTACCTGTAGTAGCCGAACAAGTGGACATATTAGTTGAAACTACACGTAACATTGTAGTTTTGAAGCCTAGAGCTTTAATAAGTAGCAAGTTGTTTGGAGATTATACTGCCTATGTAGCTGTAGGTACCTATTATGATAAATTATTATTTTGTGTGTGTGTGCAATTTTGTGATGTCATAGTAGTGCAGTATAGAAAATTGTATGATCGTTTGTGTAAGATTTTATGTGCAACCCATAAAATACTCCACGAGTACCTATATTCGATTAGCAAAATGGGTATCTCCTTTAATACGTATTGTGTATTTTATATGTTTTAAAACTAATGGGTACTTATCCTGGTAGAAAATTAAGCATGGTGGGTAATATTTTATCGTACAATTTCATGAATATAATAATTATTTGTAGTAAGGTAGGTACTATCGCGGACACTGGCGCCTAACCACTTTTCAACCTTATGCTCCTAGTAATAAGGTCGAAAAATGGTTATGCGCCAGTGACCACGATGGAACCTATAAGCACAAGCAAAATCAGCCTGTAATGTTCCCACAGCTGGGACACAGGCCTCCTCTCTGTGAAAAGTGGGCCGTAAGCCACCACGCGGGCCCAGTGCGGGTTGGTAGATGTCAAATGTCTTTGAATTTTTGGTTCTAGGACGTTCCGGTTTCCACACGATGTTTTGAGAGCAGTGATGATTAAATTAAATACACAAAGTGCCACGACCTGCAACTCGTAAGTCAGGGCCGATACCTCTGGGCCACCACTGCTCCACTACTCAAGGTAATTACCATTAAGTGAAATTAGTATTAATAAAAAATGAAAAGACTCAAATGACGACTTCAAAATTCAATAACTCAACACTCAATTTTCGTGGGTATATATAGGAATAGACAATAAATATGAATCAAGTGAAAAAGTTTTTTTCCTAACATGTAACTAAAATTAAGAGAATTCGAGGAGAATGCTCAAATAATATGTAAGGGCAAAACACCTACAGTCGATTTAAAAAAACCTTAAAACCTCGGGAAACGTGTATTAATTGTAGATAACAAATCAAAAAAATATATTTTACATAAACCTACATGGCCACTTATGAAACGTCAGAAGCTAGGTGCACGGTTCCAATTGGTCGTTTCCTATGGAGAAGAGCCGGCAAGAAACTCCACGGTTACTCTTTTTAAAAAAAGTGGGCTTTAACAATGTTTCCAAGTTACAGTGTTAATACTCGTAGGTATGGGAGGACAGTGTAGGCCCGTCAACAAGTACCAAGGTCTTAACAAAATAGAAGATATTTTACAAAGCTATAATTAGGCCTACAACGTTCTCACATTCACAAATTAAAAAAGAATCTATATAAAATATAACTAAAATAATAAAAATAAAACTTACATATTTAAACCAAATGACAACATTGTCATTACAACTGTAATAAAACTGAATAAATATTCTGTCCACAAGTCACTAATAAATATTTTAAATTAAAAATTGTAGGTTATGTCAAAGTATGTATAAAAAAAAGGAATAAAAATCGTAAATTTAGGAGCAGTTAATAGACATTTACATAGTTATGCCGTTTATGAGTTACCAGCGAAGCCACATGTGCAGAAGGAATTATTGCCAAACTTCCTTGTCTTCAACGTAGTCCTTAATCTTATAGTATGCTTTTTTGATTAGGACACGTTTGATGTGGATTTTGAACTTTACATCGCTAAGTTCTATAACCGACTTTGGCAACTTGTTATAGAAGCGGATACTGTTTATAAGAAATGACTTGCTTTAGTTAATCTAAATTTGGGTATCACAATTTCATGTTTACTACGTGTATTTATATTATGGAAATCGCTTCTTATTTTGAAAAGTCCTAAGTTTTGCGAACATATAGAATACTTTCTAAGATATAAAGGAAAGGCAGAGTTAGTAAAATATGAAATTACTTTCTTTAATAATTACATTTTATAGTTTTAATAATAATGAATTTCCTGGTCTTATAAACGCTACTCTTTGCCGGATCATATTATGTTCATCTACATCGTCTGCAAGCAGGTTAGGCTTTTTTTTGTTTTGTTTTTTTGCTTGAGGCATGTAAGGCCTTAAGGCCCATGTAATGTGGGCTGTTGCGATTCTAAATTCAATACACAATATATTTACAATAAATCCAATACACAATATTCTAAATTCGATTCCATTCGTTACTATTGTGTTCGGACCATTGTCAATAGTCGCGACATTATTTTTGGCGATTTTTACTAGCACTCTCAGTGCTTAACTGACTTTCGTTACATCTTTTGGACGGTGGAATTTAAGTGCAACATAACTGGATTCCGCTACCTATCTCTTTTTAACTACGGGAAACTCGCTTGAAATGTCGCCGCTTTGTGCTCGCTGTGACGCTTATAGTGATTATTTTGTGAAAAACTAATTTCACATTTGATAACCTACCATATATGTATTTTAATCGACAGTCTTTTTTTGGGCTTTCTCCTTTGTTTAAAAATATTTCTTATACATTTATTTTATGGCATAATTTATAAGGATAGTCCGCACCGTTCCAAAGCCGCCATCTTGAAAGCTGCGCGCACGCACGTGTTGATGAAGTTTTCGTGTCGAATCGAAGCGACCGCAATTTTCTTAAGCGACGCCTCAACGTCGGCACTTGGGCTTCTTTCGCGATAATTTTTAAATGACCTTTGTTTTATAATAAGGAATAAAACTTGGTTTGTTATTTTAAAAGAAAACATAACGGGCCTATTACACGTAGGTTCATTATCGTGTTGTCTTCTCACTCTTTTTATCTAAATAAAAATACTTTTTCTTTTTCAACACAAAGGACTAAGGAATTTCTAAGTTAAACAATTTGTAATGAATTTGAAATCAACGAACTAATCAGATCAGTGATGCAAAATATTAAACACTAGCTGTTGCTCGCGGCTTTGTCTACAATCCAGGATGTAAAGTATCCAATATCCTTCTCCAGGTCATGATTTACCCTATCTATATCTATCTGCCTAGCCTTTTCCCAACTATGTTGGGGTCGGCTTCCAATCTAACCGGATGCAGCTGAATACCAGTATTTTACATGGAGCGACTGCCTATCTGACCTCCACAACCCAGTAACTGGATAATACGATACCCCTTGGTAAGACTGGTTGTTAGACTTTCGGGCTTCTGACGACCCGTAACGACTGCCAAAGATCCATGAATGACAGCCGGGACCAACGGCTTAACGTGCTTTCCGAGGCACGGAGGAGTCTCGGTATGTAAAAATGGTCACCGTCCACGGACCAACCCTGGCAAGAGTAGCTTAACCTGACGGACCCGTGCGGCTGTTATTACTTAACCACGAGCTCCTCCAAGTCATGAATTACCCATGTGCCAAATTTCATCCAAATCCGTTTAGCCGTTTAAGTTTGACAGCGTAACAAACAAACTCACTTTTAACTTCTTAACTAGGAGACCAGTGGTGGCCCAGTGGTTAACGGCCTCGACTTACGAGTAGTAGGTCGTAGGGTCAAACCCGTCTGTCTGGGTTCGATATTTCATCACCACTACTCTCAAAACGGTGTAGGAAAACATCGTGAGTAAATCGGCATGTCCTAGAACTAAAAAATCGAAGACATGTGACATCCACGAACCCGCACTGTGCCCGCGTGGTGGATTACGGCCCACTCCCTCTCACAGAAAGAGGAGGCCTGTGTCCCAGCAGTGGGAACATTATAGGCTGGTTATGTGATTATGTATAGGATAGTTAGGATTGCAATCCATAAAAGATGGTAAAATTGTTTTCCTGTAACCCTATCTACTAAGAAAACCAGTAAAGACATAGATTAGAGAAAATACCGCAAACCCAGTTAATATTAATAAGATTTGCTATAAAATCGAAATAAAACGAGCGCCATCAAACAAGTAACTATTGCTATTAAAATTAACGTGAAACTGTATTTTGATCACCTAGTTAATGATACAGCTAGTATGCTAACTGCTAAATACCCACTTGTATTGATGTAGGTATTATGATTAAAGTAATAATCTAAGCCTAACATTATTATTTAAACTATAATAATTACTTAAGTCGTGCTTAAAAACCGAGTCCTAATAGTTACCTTAGATTAATTTTTAAGCACTAGTAACAGGATTAAATAATTAGAGTTCGTCCAGTTTTAAACTGCACTAAAATTTATATACAAACATTTTAAAATGTGCAGTTTTAAATTAGATGATTAAAACGACGAACTTAATTTAAATGTCTAAAAACGCCAATAACCTAAGCAACATTTGAAGAAACCACTACATAGGCTTATAAACCAACATTACAAAATGTAATATATTGTAAGATATATATTCTTTGCGACTACCTAGGACCCTAGCAGACCTAGGTCCTCTCAATCTGAGTCATTCCTCTCCAGGTTACTTAATAATAACTTTACACTTATCTGTGCCGCTTCTACCGGGTACGGTCAGCAAAAACAAGACGTAATATTTATTAACTATTTTACCTTTTCGAAAAAATACAATTTTCGAAATTCGAAGTAAATAATGAATGTAACTAGACTTTAAGATTTTTAATAAAGGCTATTATTATTATTTTGGTTTTATATTTAATTTTCTCAGGTTAGTACCTGGTATTTTCAAAATCTTACGGGTGTGAACCATGGTGAGATTCTAGTTATTTTTCTAAGAAGGTAAATTGCTTAAAAAACAAATTATTATTAACTATTTTATCCAACGAAATGATTGAAGTAGGTACTGTTATATTAATAACTACATAATACTTGATTCCAGTAATGTTTAATTATGTCAGAAAACATAACGGTTATTTTCTCTTAAGAATCAAAACTTCACCTATTACTAACACCTCTCATTGCTTTGAATACGACATTAACTTGAACACCAATACCATAAAAAAATCTTACGATGAGAAGTAGAAATTGATAGAAATCTTTGATATTTAGCTTCATTCAGCTATATAAAAGTAATTCCCAACGAGTAGAAAAATTACTGCGCACCTGGTTTAGTATTCGCAAGCGCTTATGCTGAGCACGAGGTCCTGGGTTCGATTCCCGGATCGGGCAGAGTGTTATTAGATTTTTCCACCAAGAATTTGTCAGTAGAAGTCTGGAGTCTAAATTTGTGCCCGGTTGTTGACAATAGGCTCGCCTCCTATTACATGGGACTAAAATATAACTGGTGACATGCGGGGGAATACAGCCGTGATTTTATGTAAAAAATCAAGATATTATAATATAATATATAATTTATTGATACAAATCCTTACATTATGCTTAATATCTAGTCAAAGTTCACAATAATCAAAGGTTTCTACTATAGTAATATTTCTACTCCTTCCGACCATCCTCAAACCCGTATCCTACAACATTCAAGACCTATTGCTCCAACCGTACTCCGCCCTTCCGCGCACCGTATCTAATTAATTTCCTCAGCAGTGTACGCACGACAGAGCCCTGTCCATTACTCGACACTCCACTATGACCGTTTATTAATGAACTCTTTTGCTAACCGTACCTACGTAGTATCGGAACAAAAGTATCGATATGAATACAAGGGTCAGAATAAAAGTATCGATATTAAGGAATGTTTTTCTTTTGTAATAATTTTAATCACATTTTCATGTTATGTTGGCAGATGGTAATTTGAAAGCCCCAGTTGAAAACGCGAAATGCGAAACGTTAGTGTGCCTTTGAATATATGTGCACCTCCGCGTAATGTTATGTTATTTTTATGTGTTCTATAAAATACCCTTTGCCCTTTTTTTACCCTTGGTCAAGGTTCAAAGAAAAAGTAAAAGATTTCAGTCGTCGTTAAATTGGGTTTTGCAGCAACCGATTTACTGACCCATCACTGTGTTTTTTGACAGCTGTCAAATTAAAACTTAGATTGTCGTGAAGAGGTGTAAGGAGAATTACCGTTACTGTACACATATCGATACTTTTCCCGACCTCTTCGACACATCATCTATAAGTCAGAAAATAGGATAGTACCGCACGTTTAAATGGTTCCTGAAGACAATATCAGTTGACCCGTGTTTCTTTATCGCCTTTAAGAGGCATTCTTTGAATATATCAATGTTATTACCTACGTTGACGTGGGAAAATCTCCGAGATTACCCTCAGCAAGATCTGTTTCTGAAAATGGGCGTAGAAAATCGTGTAGGATGTAAAAGTCTAAACTACTTAGGAGTGGAATGTTGCTTTATTGTTCGCCATTTGGCAAATTCTGTAAAAGATTCCTGGCGCACTGATCTCACGGGTAATTTTTACAATATTACAAAAAAAAAACAATTATAGCTTTTTTTCTTATACCAATAAGAAGGAAATAAATTCACTTAGATTGAAAGCCTCAGAAATAAATTCTATGACTAACTTAAAACGATTCACTAAACACTTTCTCATAGCACCGCCACATCCAAATTGAAAAGGGGAAACTACCCAAGCAATTTCGGCAAACAACATTGCAGAAACTAAAAATTACCGGAATAAGTATAACTATTAGATAAATTACTTATTAAGATAAAAAAATGGCACACAATTAAATCGATCCCTCAATCCATTACCACGACAAAGCCAATCAGAAACTTCTACAATTTTAATTAGGTACATCAACAATTTCGAACAGAATTCTGCAACACACAATATCCCGACTTCCCGAGCGCAGCTCCCTTCCAACAAGATTATATGAATTGAGAAAATTACACCCTGTATCCTTGACATGGACGGAGGAACAAAAAATGAGTATCTTCATCGCATATTGTGCGTTAGAATTATAGGCTAGGGTTAGAAATTCGTACTTAATCATACATTTTTAGTGTTTGCCTTGAAATTTGTGTGATGGCTTCTGAATTAAGAATAAATAATATGGTTATGATAAGATTGTGTTCGCAGACCATTCGTTTTGAGATTGTCATTGTCTTTAACGTCATAAACGAATGTTATTTTAAGACATTATAAATCTATGAATAAATTTAGGAAATTAATCTGTGTTATCATCTAAATTAGGGCTTTGTGCTTCGTTAACTGACTTCTGACATAATTGTGTACTACACTTACGTCAGTTTAGTTACTATATTTATGAATGCCTACTTATAACTGCTACCTACTAGTAGCCAAAACTCCGAAAGTCTGACATCAATCTAAGCTAGGTATTCCCCAATAACTAAATATTGCAGTTATAGCATCATGGCAGTTGTTTTGAGTATTAAGGGTCGGGTAAACGCCGTTGACCTTGGCTATAAACAAGCAAGCCGCGCGCGCGCCGCGCTGCCGGCTGCCGCCGCCGCCACCCGTTCGTTTTCAAAGAGATTATTTATTTTTAGTAACGATAATAAGAATATTTGAATAAAATCACAGCTATAACAATTATTGATGATAAAACAGTCTGTAAAAAAATCATGATAATATCTTAAGTAGTTTGAAAGTAATCTCGTTTTTTATGCTTTGGGTAGACATTATTTCCTGAATTTATTTCATAAATTATTTTACAACTATACTTAAACATTCACATATAGAATTGATGTGTACGCGTTCTAGATTAAAATATTTTTTTTGCAAAACTTACTCGCGTAATTTGAAGGCGCAATAACAGACTTAAAAGTCACTAAAATCATATATCTGCGCCTTAAACTAAAAGTTTTCCTTCCCAATTTCATTCGGTACCAATACTTAAAATAAAATAAAAATATCATTAAAAATACCTTTCTATTAGTGAGTAGGTACAAACAGATATAATCGAAGCAAGCGATTTCAATCAACAAGTGATCGATCAATATATATGAGTAAGTAAATTGCGAAACTTTCAAATACACTGAGAAAGCCGGAGGCGGAATGACTTATTCATGTTTTCTTATTCAGGTCATTAAAATCAAAGAATGCTAATCAAGCTTGCAAATTGATTGTACCTACGCAGTTTATAGCTGAAATTAGGACTCCTCATAAGAAATACTGTGAGCGCACTACCGTTCTATCCGTTTGATACGTAGTTTGATACATAACCGATGTTGATGGTCAAAATATATTAGCATAATAATCGGTTGAGGAACTAAACTAGGATGTAAAAACAATTTCCTAAGCATAACACGTTGGCTTGAACCCACAGTGGCCTGGACCACAGGGGCCTGGACCTTTTTGAATCACGTTAAAAGTGCAAACCCGATTTACAACCAACGTAAAACTGTGGTACATGTAGCCTTTTTTTTTTTTTGGGTGGGAAATTATCAAATAACTTCTCCCGCTCTGGGTGGAGCGGGAGGGAGTGTCAGACTTTTACTGACTAAAACCCACCGTGTTCCTTCAGATGCCTGTGTGCCAGGGCCACGATATCCCTTTCGGACAGGCTCGTAACCCTGGCAGGGTACATGTAGCCTGATGTAGGTAGCCTGAATTTTATCACGTAACATAAAAAAATCTTGGAAACCAGGCAAAGTCGCAAATCACAGCTAGTTCTTTATAATTTAGCACTAAAGAGTAAATCCTAGGTCGTAAAACAAGTCTGAAACCAGCTTAATTTACCAATGTTTATACAGCAGACATTAATTTTTAAAGAGACAATAAATTATAATCAATTTGCGCAAGTTTTTTGTGGAGCAATAAATTTTAAAAAGGAAGTTTTCTCGGCAACTGCAGTTTATGGTCGGCAAAAACAGATATTTGCATAAAATGGCGGAATGTTAGGTAAACGAAATGCCTACGAATAAAAATCTGTAGGTATGTCAGATTTTTTATTTCCAGTAATAAATAGAAGAGATACTAGAGAGAAAGAGAGAGAGGGGGGTAGGGAGGGAAGATATTTGTAGTATTTATTTGTTTTTGTTTTACATAATCAGATATAAATATGTCTACATAAACAGTCAAAGCTGTGAAGAAAAAAATTGCGTCCAACTGTGGGCCGCAAAATGCACGTAAACTACATAAAATAACAAAATGAAAGCACAATGACATGGTGCGAGTATACTCGTAAGACGTAGTTGTCATGCACATCAGCTTATCAGAGTTGGCATGTTTGTTTTAATTCTTTTCAGCGCGACACTCTATCTAGACATATAATTAATAATCAAAGGCTATTTATGTCCATTTTGATTTTGATTTTAATTTTGATTTTGTTTTTTATTGTAATTTAAATTTGGTTTTGGGATTTGATTTTAATTAAGATTTTGATATTAATTTTAATTTTTGTATCTTTTATGTTATTTTTATGTTTTAATTTTTTACTAACATATTTTTCTAAGTTTTAATACTAACACAATATGGATGTTTTCCGAATTAAATATTTGAATTGAAAAGAATAGGGGGTGGTGACCTTTAACCATCAGATGTGTAGCATGCTTTTTTGCCACCCATTGTGCCCTGTTATTTTCTAATGTGACGATATTATCGTGGAAGTCCACGTCCACTTTCATAAAATGTATGAAAATACGTGCACGTACACAGGGTCAAATAAATTAGTTATCTAAACTTCACAGACGTGATGAGTATCGGTATCTTAAAATGACAAAATAATTCTTAAGATTCTTTTTTTGGGATCAAAGTCCTCTTGTAGTTTTTTATCGTATTCAGATTACGATACCAATCACTGTGAAGTTTACCCAAAAAAAAACTGATAAATTGAGACTGAGTAAATAAATACCTTCAGTCGTTGACCCCAAAAAAACATTTTTTTTCTTATCATGTTTATATATCTATAGGTACCAATCACGTCTGCGGAGTTTCGCTAACTAATTTAACTTAACCCTGTATAAACGTTATCGTGAACGGAAATTTAAAAGCATCTTCATACATTTCTATTCATTTTACTTTCCTGTAGTATCGTAATGCCGTGGATATCACGATAATATTGTCACGTTAGAAATTATAAAAGCACACATTATCATAAAAAAAAATGGCGAGAGCTCAATTCTACTCTTATTTGATCGCATAGTACCAACTTAATAGAAAATTATGTCATCCAAAACTCATCATGGTTAGCACTACCTTTGTGCTGTCTCATCAATGTAAAACCACTGCGGGTCAGTAAAAAATATATAATATTAATTTAATGGTGTTTTTATCAGCTCGATCGTGGATTTGTAAGTCTCTGGACAAGGCACAGCTGTTTATTAAGGAGAAGTTTGTCACCGGAATGAGTGAAATATTTTTGAAGAATAATGCTTATTATCTCTCTTATTATAGCGTGCGCAAGCAATGTGGAATTACAAGCATTTAATTTTACATTTACACGGAAAAATAATTTTGCATAATGAATGTATTGTGAAAGAATGGGTGTACAAGATAGTGTGTCCAAAAAAGGATCGATAAAAAAATGTTCCCCCGAAGGTTGATTGTATTAAAAACCGGCCAAGTGCGAGTCGGATTCGCGCACGAAGGGTTCCGTACCATTATCTATAAAAACGGCAAAAAAATCATGTTTGTTGTATGGGAGCCCCCTTGAATATTTGTTTTATTTTAATTTAACTATTTATTTTTAAAGTGAATATATAACTAAATATTCTGTGAATATTTCAAGCGTCTACCTGTTGCCGTTATCAATATCGAGCAAAAATGAGCACAAAAATCACGTTTGTTGTATGGGAGCCCGCTTAAATATTTATTTTATTCTGGTTTTTAGTATTTGTTGTTATAGCAGCAACAGAAATACATCATCTGTGAAAATTTCAACTGTCTAGCTATCACGGTTCATGAGATACAGCCTGGTGACAGGCGGACAGACAGACAGACAGACCGACAGACAGTCAGACAGACAGACAGACGGCAGAGCCTTAGTAATAGGGTTCCCGTTTTACCCTTTAAAAAAATTACCTACCGTAGAAATTTTAAGATGTTCCAAATAAAAATGATGAAAAAAAAAATGTGTGAACATTAATAGAGTAATCTATAAAGTACGAGTAGTCACACATAGCTGTTACAAACAACAAGAAGAAATAAAATCAATCCATCGCAACAAAAAGAATAAACATAGTGTTGACGAACCTCTTTCAAAAAGTCACCTTACAACGCACGCGCGTCGCCTTAACATTCAAACGGAATTTTCTCATTGTGTTGTTATTGTATAGAGTTTTTGTAACACTTCTTTTGTAACAAAAACTATTTAGTATTAGTACTAACACAAGGTCAAACACATGCAGATGATTTTGATCGATGACACTCCGTTTTGAACGCACACCGCTATTTTGAACACTTTTTAGGGTTCCGTACCCAAAGGGTAAAACGGAAACCCTATTACTAAGGCTCCGCCGTCTATCTGTCTGTCTGTCTGTCTGTCTGTCCGTCTGTCACCAGGCTATATCTCATGATCCGTGATAGCTAGACAGTTGAAATTTTCACAGATGATGTATTTCTGTTGCCGCTATAGCAGCAAATACTAAAAACCAGAATAACATAAATAATTAAGGGGGCTCCCATACAATAAACGTGATTTTTTTGGTCGTTTTTGCTTGATATTGATAACGGTAACAGGTAGACACTTGAAATATTCACAGAATATTTAGTTATATATTCACTTTAAAAATCAGTAATTAAATTAAAATAAAACCAATATTTATTTCCATACAACAAACGTGATTTTTTTGCCGTTTTTATAAATAATGGTACGGAACCCTTCGTGCGCGAGTCCGACTCGCACTTGGCCGGTTTTTTTATTTAGCATTGACGATTTTAAAATTCATGCAGTCTTCTTTTCTTTTTTTGAAACCCGGTCAAGTGTAAATGATATATTAATTTTGTTATTGTCTAAGCATTAAGGTTTACTGTTATTTTTAAGCGCGACTTGTGTTTGTGAATTGAACATTAATTTAAATGTTATCAACGCCTAATAAATTATAAATGAGTGCTAATTTAAATTAATTGAATAATAAAACACTCGATTGTCAACTTTATTCAAAGTAATTAATTGCATTGCATATCATTTATCCTCTGCCTTGCAAAAAGTAATGCCTCAATTTACAATTGTAATAAAAATAAATATATTTCAGCCTTTCATACTAAAATAAATGGCTGTCATTAATTCAGCGTAACCAAGACTCTTGTCTAAATTATTCTCATACACATTGTGCGCAGACACTAAAATAGACTTATCTGTCCCATTAAGTTTTTTAATAAGGCGGATCGGGAGCTTATTACGCAGTAATGCGGCATTTACGCCTGTAATTATTTGAAATTAGTAAAATCAGATAACGCCTGGATTTAACGTTTATCACTTTTTCAAAGAGCGATCATTTGCTCGCCGATCGCGTGCGAATCATAAGCGATAGCGAATACCGATAATGTTCTTATGAATTCCTGTACAAAAAAAAAAATATGTAGAGAAGGTCCGGTGTGATACATGATATTTAACAGGGTTTTTATTCTATTAACTAACCAAACTAATATTAAAAATGCGAAAGTGAGTTTATTTATTTGTTACGCTTTCACGCTAAAACGGCTAAACAGATTTGGATGTAATTTAACACATGGGTAGACCATAATCTGGTTTAGAACATAGGATACTTTTTAACCCTATATACCCACGGGGTCGAAACTTATGCAGGTGAATCTGCTGGGCGCAGCTAGTCATCATCATTAATTCTCCTGCCCTTATCCCAATTGTTTTGTGGTCGGCGCAACATGTCCCTTTCTTCTATACTTCTCTATTAGTCATCATCTCGGTAGTCACTCCCTTTCTAGCCATATCATCTTACACACAGTCCATCCATCGTTTCTTTGGTCTTCCCCTACTCTTATAGCCATCGACATGCATACTCAAAACTTTCCTCACGACATTTTCCTCATTCCTCCGCATCACATGATACCATGACAACCGATTTCCGCATATCTTTTCAGTCACCGGTGCCACTTTCAGACTTCCTCTTATGTACTCATTTCTTATTGTATCCATTTTTGTCACACCACACATTCCTCTTAGCATTCTCATCTCAGCTACATGCAATTGCCCCCCAATTCATCCCTTTTGTAGCCCAACGTTCTGATCGAAGACGCTAGTAATTTATAAAATAAGATGATTCCCAGATAATGTTTCATTTTCGTGTAGCTTGGGTATCAGTGATATTTTTAACACAAGAAATGGTTAATAAAGTTTCATATTTATTTAAAAAAAACAGGCTTGTCTCCGTTTCCTTAATCCATCGTTAGTGTTATCTGAATACTACATTTAGTTTGTTCGCACTACTTCTAATAGTTTTATATTTCATCAATTGCACACATAGATAAGTTGTTCTTTGATTTTAAATATAACTGTGAGAAGATTCAATATTAACGATGGTGTGTAAATAATTCAACACAGTCTACTTAACAGTGCAACACATAACACTAAACAACTTACTCACCTTTTATATTTATTTATTTCTTTATTTATTTTTTCTTTCCTGCCCCTAGCTTAATTAAAGCGTCGATATAACTTAAAGCCAATGTACAACTTAATCCAAGCTTACAGTTACTTCAAGTCCTTCGTATCACGATTTCCTGCCCCCAATCAGTGTCCCTTCCACCAGCATATTTATTTCCGAACAGCCGCGCTATATTTCACGAACACTTGTATTATAGCAATCTTTAATCAGCACACCATAAGTTGCCTTTAATACTTTTAATTACAAACGACCAGCGATGGAAACAAACGATATTTTTAAAACGAGCTCTTTAAAACACGTTTTTTTTAAAACGACAAACAAAATTATGAGGTGTCCTTTATAATGCATGTGCGAGTCCAAATGAAATTACGTTTGTGTTTTTGGCTCGAGAAATAAATGTTGAGGGTGATGTGATTAAGTTGGCCTGTATTTGGCTGTCTTGGCAACTATGTGCGAAGTTAACAAATTGGGGAATATTTTGGAGAAGTGGCGGTGTAAAGTTAGTATTTTATAAGATAACATGAGGTTTTCAGATGGATACCCACAATAAAGGAGTTAGAATTTTATTGTTGACAATAACAAATGAGTTTGATAATTTAATTTATAATAATTTATATCTTTCGTGGATCTTTGACAGTCGTTACGTCGTCAGAAGCCGGAAAGTCTGACAACCAGTCTTACCAAGGGGTATAGTATTACCCAGTAACTAGGTTGTGGACATCAGATTGGTAGTCGCTACATGTAAAATACTGGTATTCAGCTGCATCCGGTTAGAGAAGAAAAGGCTAGGCAGTAGTGTTGAAGATGATGGGTTTGTTAATTTAATTTATTTTACAAAACAAAACGATAAACATTAGGATTGTGTGCAAATATTATTTATGTTGGTATTTAAATAATGACAGGTTATTGTTTCAATTTAACCTCGTACCCTGACGTAATTTACAACATAAACAAAAATAATTACCAATCCCATGATCCGAGCATCGAACCTAATATTTTAGCATACAATCACAGTCGTTTCAATGTGAATAGAGGACATTGTTTAGCATTCACCGCCATTTTGTTTTATTTACATATGACAAATAAGCATACAAATCACCGGTACATCAAACTACGTAGACGATGTTATTATTTCCTTTTAAAACGAATCAATTTGAAGTGTGCACAGGTGATCGAGCAGTTGCAAATGTTGCAGCTGTTGGCAGTAGAGGTAAGACACTATTGTGGATAGAAACATGTAATACAGAATAGTCATTTTTAGGGTTCCGTACCCAAAGGGTAAAACGGGAACCCTACAGATGATGTATTTCTATTGCTGCTATAACAACAAATACTAAAAAACAGAATAAAATAAATATTTAAGGGGGCTCCCATACAACAAACGTGATTTTTTTGCCATTTTTATAGATAATGGTACGGAACCCTTCGTGCGCGAGTCCGACTCGCACTTGCCGGTTTTTAAAATACGAATTTTATTTCTGTACCTATTCTAAAAGCTTTTACTATACAATTCGAATTACCTATGCGGAAATGTATTTATTTTATAATGTCCTTGTAATCAATTTAGAAAAAGATTGAAATTTTGAATTGGTAGGCATTTTTTTTGCAGGTAAGTACATGTATGTAAATTATTATTACCTACATACTTGTTTACTAACATTGTATTAATGGGTGGAACATAATGATTAGCGTTCAACGTTGAATAAAAAGTCGAGAAATGATTGAATGACGAATTAAAGTGTCAATGAAAATATTTAGCAGTAAACAAAAACACTTAATTATGCCAAAAAAACGAGATTATGCATAAGACAACTTGCATAAGCTTGTATAATATTTTTTGTCATAAGTAATCTGTTGTAATATTATCATAAGTAATAATATTATTATAAATTTGAGGTCATCTAATGATTAGTTTTTGTAAAGTGTCACTCAGTGGAATGACAAAAAATATTAAACATTATCCCAATGGCGACGGTCCATGTATTTTCTTTTAATCCTTATTTTATTTTGACTTTGATTAAATGCTTTTAACGTGCGGCATTTTTTTTAATTATTCTGTTTTGAAGTTTGCTTATTTGACGTTGAGTTGACTTATAATATTGTAATCTTTTTAACCTCAACTAGGTTCAAAGTTCTTAACCTCCACCATTTTGGGTTCGGTTATGATGGGCAAGTAAATTGATCTATTAGTGCCAAGGATGTCAATGTAGGTACCAATTTTTTCGCAATATTCAACACCTTTCCAACTCCTTTTGTACTCCATTGATTTAGGTAATTAATTAAAAGTAAATAAATGGTTAAAAAGGTTTTTATATACATGACACTTCCTTGTTTAAAAATACGTTGTAACCCAATTAAATTTATTTTCGATTTTTACGAAAGTTTCTTCTTTAAGTATGTTAAACTTTATCATTTATTCGAAACTACTCTTCGTAGACGTTCACAGCTTGAGCAAAATTCTATTGTTAGATTTATAACAATAAAATTATATAATATTTTGTAATCTGTATATTGTAAAGAGCCCAAAAAGACAGGTTATCTAAACCTCAACGAATGATAACGTTGCTAAATTGAAGAGTACAACTGTGACGTAGCATGACAACTAAGACGACTTGACTGCTAAGACGTTTAGTCGGTTAACCATACGCTTTGACAGCTCTCTCGTCACATGTACAAACCAATGGAGTATAGGTCCGCCTTGGGGACCCCCCCCCCCCTTTTGACAAAGGTAGGTAGATATTGTGGGCCAAATGGTCAACAAATAGAAATAGGTCGTCGTCGTCACACGTCTGGCATTTAAAACCCATTGTAATTTCTAATTAGCCCGTAAATATCAGATATCATTACTAATGTTAATTTATTAACATGTTAAGACTTATTTATTAGCATAGACGATTATTACAGCCGTATATCTGCCTTCGCGCATAACGGATTCAATACGGTACACGCATCGAAATCTAAGATTCCCCTTTCGCGCTCCAATCTAGGAAAAAGGCTCATCTGAAATGAGGTGAACGGGTTAGGATGCTGAGCGTGGGCTTGCCTCGCTATTAGATGTCTATTACCCCGTTTCCATACTTAACTGACCGTTAATAGTTGATGTAACGACTCTTAACAGTTACTGATAGTGACGACTGCATTACCGGAGATCGGATCGAGGTTTCTGATTTTTATGGTCTGCTAAATTTTTTTATTGTTACAGTGCTTGCTAAAATGGTAATTAGCAGTTTAGCTCCTGTGATACAGATGATAATCCAATGGTTCTAATTCAAAATTGTTTATTATTATGAAAAAATAAGTCGATTGCGTTGAATTGAGAACTTACTTCACGGTTACAATACCGTCTATACCCATTTAGAAACAGCAAGGCACATAGATTGAGAATAACTTATATGATACTTTAGAACGTTACCTACCTCAACATTATCTGCCTATAGCCTTACCAATTATGTTGGGGTCGGCTTTCAGTCTCACCGGATGCAGCTAAATACCAGTATTTTAAATGGAGTGACAGCCTATCTGACCTCCAAAACCTAGTTACTCGGTATTGCGATACCCCTTGGTAAAACTGGTTGTCAGACTTTCGGGCTTCTGACAACCCGTAACGAGAATCAAATATTCACGAATGACAGCCGGACCCACGGGTTAGGGTGAGGTACGGTCTTGGTATGTAAAGATGGTCACCCATCTACGGACCAACCGCGGCAAGCATAGCTTAACCTGATCGATCGCCCTATCATTGCAAATACTCACTACCATTAACAAGCAAAATAATTAATCTCCCATTATGAACAGAACATAGGTATGTAGAGTTCATTCAAAATCTACAAAAAAATCCCACGAATATTAAAGTGTATAAAACTTACAAGCTTATATTAGAAGAACCGTTCTGTAATTGACTTGGTATTGCATGCAGTGAGAACATGAATTGTTGAAGTTTTGAAATTAAAGCAAGCTTGAACTTGGTGATTGTTTGTGTTTTTAGATTTGAAAGTATGAATAGAACGAGTTTAATGGAGATTTTTGGAAGTTGGTGAATGATTACTGTTATTTATTGTTTCAGGAATCGTGCCAAAAGAGATGGATGGGGCACTTTCAGCCACTAGGATATTATGTGATTCAACTTTTTCGAGTCAGAAGGGACATGGTTACATGACAAAGTTAAAAAAATATATAGGCTTTATGTTGGAGTAAGCACTCACCTGGAGCTCGTGGCTAAGTAATACCTAACAACTGCACGGGGTGATCGAAGGTTAAGCTACGCTTGGCCATGTTATTCCGTGGATGGGTAACCATCCATCCCTCCGTGCCTCGGAAAGCACGTTAAACCGTTGGTCTCGGCTGTCATTTGTATCAAATTAAATCAAAATTGCTCAACACAGTACATAATCATACATTTCCAGGTGCCAAGTGAATGCGCAGTCCACTGTGTTGTACCGATTCAGGCATGCAAAATGTATCATTAAAATGATACAATTTCATAAATTACATAACAATATTATAGTCAAATAAGAATACAAATAAAAATAATTTTAATAAAATAACGTTAGACTGGAATCCGTCCCCAATATAGTTGGGAAAAGGCTAGGCAGTTGCTTGCAACTCTGTTGAATATTAGTCTGTCAAGTTACGATCCCACTTTAGATAATTATGTATTTAAAAACCCCTAGTGCTTTTTACATTGTTCATAAAATGAGCATTTTTTTACCATGACCGCACAGCGACTAGATTTTACTTTTTGAATAATTATAATTTTGATATTTATACTTATATCCTAACCACACATCATAGTCTTCACATTAACACCATGACGAATTACAATATTTTCTAAGAGGCAAAAACTTTTAAAATTCATATAACAGCTGCCTATTTTTTTCATATAAAACAATCTTCAAATTTCATATAATTCCTGTTGATATAAAAACTTGTTTGCACTGAAGTGTGGTGAAAAAACAAGAGTTTAGATTGAAATACTCGACTTTGATAGTTTTGATACTTATCAGAATCAGAATCAGAACCTTTATTTGTTAAACATAGGTTTTTACATAAAGGTGTTAGGTTAACATAATTTAACGCTATGTTTTGCCGCGCAGGCATACATTATTTGGATATTATTTGGATACGAAGATGAATACAGTATTGTGTGTATAAGATGATTGTTTTTTTTCTGGCACTCTGCTTTTATAATGAAATTCTCTCCTGCCAATTTTTGGATTCTTCATGCAAAAATTGGTTTTCTTTAGACAGAAGTTCAATTTCAGCTATTTACATAACGGTTACTTATTCTTAACATCGTAAGTAAAATAAGAATGGCATGAAGATTCATTGTACCAACTCAGTACAAAGTATGTATATGAACATCAATTTCATGCTAATGCTATAGTTTGTTGATAGCTGTGAAATTAATTCTCGACTCCTCCTACCACAAAATGTATCTCTATACATATAATACCACATCATTATTTCAACCTGGAATCACCAACCGCTGGAACTCCATTCCTCCATTCCTTTCTTGATAAAAAAAACACATTAAAAAAAAGCTTCAGACCCCAGAAATCCCACATTACCCTTAAAATACCCTAACCGACCCCCACCAGTAACCAACTGGCCACACCCTCAAAGACCTCAAAAGATCAACCTTTCCTCATCACTAACCATCCGGCCTCACTCCTAAAACCTCAACGACCTCAAAAGATCTAATGTCACTCAGTCTAAACTACATCAATGTCAGTTCGATGCTTAAAAAGGCTCCCCACAAAACGTACGATTGTCTCTAAACAGAATAGCTTGAGATAGCACATTTGCGCCGCACACTGTGATACTGTATATCATCTGCTAGCCACCATAGATCAAGGAACGAAGTAAAATGGCGGTTGATATAAAAATTATAGGAAAGTTCCGGTGTTTTTCACCTGATAATATAAAAATTGTATCAGAGGAAAAAATGTGGAACTGGACTGACTGTGTATTTAGGTATTGTATCTGGAATTGGGACTGATATAAAAAATATGTCAGAGGATAAATTGAAGGATGCTAGAAACCGTTCAATGAACTGGACTGAATGTGTATTTAGATATTTTTTCTTTTGTGCCGTAAGAAACGTGTTTAAGATTCTAGAAATTACCTGGAATACTAAAGGTCTGTTTTAAAGTTAGGATTAGCCACTAACAGATAAATTATAAAGGCAATAGAATTTACAAGACATCATCTGCCAAGTACGAGTAAGTTTACTGGAAATTATCTATCCTTCGGTGGTGAAACAGAGGCAATTAATATTTCAGTACATAAACTTTAATTTTATGTACTTCTGTTAACAAACGAGTAAATACTTTAGATAGTGTTTTTAGTGCTGAAAACTGTAAAACTAATTGATGTGAATCATTTAAATCAAGTAGTAAAATGTTTCCATTTTACGGCAGCAAGATAATTAGGTTCTTAATGTTTAATTGACTTAACATAGCAAATTGTATTTTTCAAAATGCCAAGCAATTATAGGTCACTTAGTAACTTAACAGAGTATTAATTGGACATTAACTACATCACTTCTGTATCAGTTAATCAGCAGCATCAATTAAACGATACCTACGGTAATGATTACAAAAATAGAAGCGCCATTTCAACTCCAATTAATACCGGACTTCATATTGAAAAAATACACATAATTCAAAAACGTCGAATAATTTATTATACGTGCGATAATTAATAGAAATCATTAATATATATTTCAATTTATGTTTTTTCGTTCGCTCTACGGGTGTGTTGGTCTGTGGGAGAGGTCAACGCTCTGACGGAATGCCGCCCCTCCTCGCGTCCGTGCACCATAGAAACATAATTAGTGTTCTCATCTTATCCTCGCGAAGATGCTATCGATGCGTCGCTCATCCATTGAAGATTATGTACGCATTTTAATAAACCTACTCTCCAATTAACCTGCAATGGATTCACGCTATTTCTTAGTAATTGTTCATATTGCAACGTTTATCTATTAAGTTGATGTGAGCGTTCAATTAATTAATATCTACTGTATAGAAGTTTTCGTACAAAGTATATTATTTCGGTTTCTTGTAATTATGTTAATGTCCGACTTATCAGATTTGTGATTAGAAGATCGTCGTGTATTAATATGTTAATGTGGAGAATAATATTCAAATATACCTAGCGAATATTTTTAATATTGTTACTTATGTGGCTGGTCCAGTATTTTTTTTGGCTTTTTTATGTCAATGTGTGATGCATCTTTGATATATAGGAGGCATCTTCTCTAGAGATTGTCGTAATGGTGTAATAGGTCGGCTTTGAAGTCACGACCTTTCGTTTAAAAGTCCACATTCTGATTGATGGATTGTTAGTTGTAAAGGGTCCTTAAGGTCTTGTACCTTTATTTTCGCACCTAGTTTTATTGCTCAACTTTTTAACTTTTATTTTGGTAGATATTTCTAGTTACGTATATTACAGGCGCACGGGTCGATCGACCAGGTTAATCTACGCTTGCCGCGGTTAGTCCGTGGATGGGTGACTATATTTACATACCAAGACCCCCCCGTGCCTCGGAAAGAACGTTGTGCCGAAGGTCCCGGCTATCATTCGTGGATCTTTGTCAGTCGTTACGGGTCGTCAGAAGCCCGAAAGTCCGACAACCAGTCTTACCAAGGGGTATGGTATTACTCAATGAATGGGTTGTGGAGGTCAGATAGACAGTCGCTACGTGTAAAATACTGATATTTAGCTCCATCCGGTTAGACTGGAAGCCGACCCTAACATATTTGGGAAAATGCAAGGCATATGATTTCTAGTTACGTACTTGAGTCATACTGTTGAGATATGTAGATATATTTATAAAGTTCTCTGTGTCTTCTTATCTCATTTACAATTCAAATTCCGTTTAATACCACTGTACTCCCTTAAAAGTTATTATCACAATAAAAAAATATCAAAAAATGAGTCACAAAAATTACAAATCCGGCCAGACAAAAGTATAAAGTTATAAATAAAAAATGCCGAACAATATCCATTGCCGAACGCATGTATTGCAAATCACAAATCCGTGAAATATACTGGCCAGCTCGCCACCATTTGTCATAAGCGTGAATAATCGACCGGGGCGAGGACTGATAAATTATTTTTGACACCAAGTTTAATTTGTTCAATGATGCATCGGTCAAAAATTATGAACTCCAGAACACCCAGAGCGGGGTCGGGGATTTGTTTAAAGGGATACCTTAGAAGAAAAGTGAATTGTTGACAATGGAAAAAATAGTAAACAAAAAAAATAATGGAGATAACATAACATCAGACCCCGGAACCCCGAAGGATAGGGCAGAGGCGCACATATAGCACCAATCACATTACGCCAGCTGTTATTTTCAAGTTTTTATAAGCTCATGTAATAGGTGTGAGTCTATTGCCATCAACTAGGCACTATCCAGACTCCGGGCTGTATACTGAGAAAATTCCTAACAAAATTCCACTATGTACACACTACTGTATACTAAAAAAATCCACTAAAATCCATCTAGATAATACATGTGATAAATAAAACCTTAACAAAATCTACAGAACCTCCTTTTCTCTCGGTTTCTGTCACGGTGCTTCGTTTATTTATTAAACGTTTACTGCTAAAATGGTCATTTAATATTGTGGACCGATGACGGGAACGCTGTCGTATATTATATCAAGCCGTTATGAAATATTTTTTGTAACCTTAGCGGGTTACTGATTTTGGTACGAAGTGTAAATAGGTTTCCGTTGGAATTTACAAAGGATATTTTACTCCTTATATAATGATGCGTTATGAGATGTGCTTCCATGGTGCGCAGGGTGTGGGGCAGCTCCAACAGTATCCTAAGCATGATTTCAAGTCGTCTGGACTGTGTTTTTGTGGGTCGCTGTTGTGCCATCTCACATGGGTTGCCACAATTCACTACCATTTGTATGTTTTTGTGAAGTGTCAGTTCTTACTAATATAGGTGTAAGTCTTACTAATCATTTTTGCGCTGATAGTTCAGGTAATTTATCTTTATAGTGAAAACAATGGTAATTAAAAAAACATAGTATCTGCTTTGCTTTTAGTTCAGTTATTATGCAAAGTTTTGTGATCTAATTTGAAGTATTTTTTAAATACCAGCTGTTTATGGTTCAGTTTAGAGGTAACTTTGTTTTTTATTTTTTTTCTGTCTAGATTTTTTTATGGAATCGTGTTTTCGTCAAATATAGTACTTTACATTAATCGTCAACTTTACCATATATAAAATACTAGCTGTAGCCCGCGACTTTGTCCGCGATCCAGGATGAAAAGTAGTCTATGTCCCAACCCAGGTCATGGTCTACCTATGTGCCAAATTTCATCCAAATCTGTTTAGCCATTTTAGCGTGAAATCATGACACTTATAATATTAGTTAGGATTTCAAAATTAATGCAATATTTTCGACATAACAGAGGATAGGTATTGTAGACTGTTAAGATCTTACTCACTTATTGAAACTTTAAGTTTCCACTACGTTACGGAAACTGCATGTTATTATAATGTATTTGTACAAATTAAAGACTTTATTTTTTCTTAGCTTTAACAAAAATACATGCATGTCACCTTTTAAAACATTATTTTATTCTTTTAAAAACCTAAACACACAAAATCAATTTAAAAACAACTGCAATCAACAGACAACTGCAAAACTCATTTGTATCAAACAAAAAAACGTTGCTATTACAAATCACATGCGCTGGCGACGACGACGCTCGCAAACAATGCGCGCGGTTCAATTATATGCGCAGGAGTTGCAGGCGCACGCGCTCGTGTCACTGGCCCGGAGACAGTTTTTGTGTTCACACCCTGTTATGTTGAGGGTATTTTAAAGAAATGTACTTTCTTCAGTTATTATTATTTCCTTATTTCTTTTTAGGATAGTTAATTAATAATGCCACTTTAATGGTTGATGACATGATGCAATCGGTAGGATATAGTAGAGGGAATTGGCACAAGACAGAGGAGACTAGGAGGACTAGAAGACTTTACTATGTAATTAAGGGGACGGTAAGTGCTCGTGACCTTGTGTGACTGGGTGGTGCGTTTCCCTAACGTGTGAAGGGTGGGCGTTTTTGGGGGACTGTCTTATGTAATTTTTGACGTTTGAAAAGTGCTGATTCTCAGCCTAGTTTAAATAAATGACTTTTGATTTTGATTGATAACCCCAAGTCATCATCACCATTCTTCATTTCAGCCGAAAGACGTCCACTGCTGGAGATAGGCTTCCCTCAAAGGGGGAGATTTGCTAAAATCACCACGCAAGCGGTTGGCGATTGCAGTATGGTGTTAAAATGCATAGAGAACGCTGCTGTCCATTCACTAATAAGTCTCTTAGTCGCATTTTACGACACCCACGGGAAGAAATGGGATGGTGCTATTCTTTACGTCCGGCACCACACGTCCAGTAACCCCAAGTGGCCACCTAATATTGCCACCAATTTTAATTATTTTTAATAACGAAAATGCAAATATTTGAAAAAAAAAACACATATGGTTGATAAAAATGTAAGCCTATTCGGGCCTTTTTGCCTATCTATGAGAGAGGAGGCCTGTGTCCCAGCAGTGGAACATTATAAGTCAACTATAGATGTGCCTTTTTAGGGTTCCGTAAAACGGGAACCTTATTACTAAGGCTCCGCCGTCTGTCTGTCTCTGTTTGTCCGTTATAACAACAAATACTAAAAAATAGAATACAATTAATATTTAAGGGGGCTCCCATACAACAAAAGTGATTTTTTTGCTCGTTTTTGCTTAATATTGATAACGGCAACAGGTAGACGTTTGAAATATTCACAGAATATTTAGTTATATATTGACTTTCAAAATAAATAATTAAATTAAAATAAAACAAATATTTAGGGGGGGCTCCCATACAAAAAACGTGATTTTTATAGATAATGGTCCGGAATCCTTCATGCGCGAGTCCGACTCGCACTTGGCCGGTTTTTTGATAGTCAGTAGCTCAGTGTATGACAGTAGGTAGGTAATGTTTCTTGGCTACCAAATCAGTTTAAGCTCAGGTCCCAAGCAGTATCAATGTCAACTATGAACGGATCGCTCGAGGTCGCAGCACGAACGTGTTGAGTTAAAAGTTCACGATTATCACGAATATCTCGTACATTTGAGTCCTAATACATGTGCGGAATGATAAGTAAGTACATTTGTGTTTCTCTTTCACTAACGTTTGTTTCCTTGATGTGACAGTTCCAAAGAACTAAGGACTAGCGGAAATACTATTTTATTACTGGTAACTCTTTTTTTTTAAGGTCGAATATCAGACTTTTTTTTTGTGCTTCATTAAAAAGGACCAGGTTCTTAAAAATTAATTACAATCTAGCCTTCAAGGCTAGTAAGCAATTTTAATCTAACCAAGATTTTTATGTGATACTAATTTTAAAACATAGAATAGTGTTTATTGCAGTTTACACAAGTCCGTTCAACTTCCTTTTAATAAAAACACTTTCTTCATGTGCCACAGTGGCTTGTTTGAAATACTTTTCTGACAACTGAAAAGTATTTAGGGGGGGGGGGGGGGGGCTTAACTAGTTTTCAATTTAAAGGATCAATATTGCAATTGTCAATTTTTCCGCGATTGATATACATTGATGCGCAAATTGCTCGTCTACTAAGTGTAATTGAAGCAATTGACAATATTACTTCGATAGAAATTGATGGAAATTGATCAATTGCGATTGATCGTTTCGGGGACCCCATAAAAATGTATTCTTGGGGTGTAATCTCCCAATTAATTAAGTACTTATATTCAACTAGCTGCGCCCCGAGGTTTCACCCGCGTAAGTCTCAATCCCGTGAGAATATCGGGATAAATAGTAGCCTATATGTCAATCAAGGCTGTCAGCTACCTCCATACAAAGTTTTATCGAAATTGGTCCAGCAGTTTGAGCGTGAAGAAGTAACAAACACGCACACTCACAAACGTTCGCCTTTATACAATTAGTGTGAATAGTGTGATACTCAATAATTTATTTGCATTTCAATGTCTAATTAGGTGGTAACTTAAAATTATAATTATGTGATCATTAAGGACCCTGTCGTACACAGCAAAATAGTAGAAGAGAGGAAGCTTTGAAAGACATAGCTTATCAGTTTTCTGAACGAAATATAATATATAGCGTATTAAGAGTTTTTAGAAGTGGCAGTAACTCCTCGAGCCGTTTCTATTCACCCGATATCCTCTATAATTTATAACAAATACTAGATTCTTAGTTACCCCCTAAAAATAGCAAACAAACATACAACATTGTACCACAATAATCGTTTGCATCATATCAAGGATCGTGACTTCACTACCAATAACTCCGGGCCTGCCAGTGCCATTCAAATTGTCTTATTTATAGGAGTCGTTGCCAGAATGACGATTACTAAAGCTTATGTACCTTGTGTTTAAGTAGCTTCTTGGTGGAAGCTTTAATGCCTATTTGTTTAATGTCAATCCGGGATGTGATTGTGTGTGGTCGTTTAGCGGCGCCATATTGTCTTCAGTCCTTGATAATAACATAGTAATTCAGGTTGTTCGCATCTTCTGCTGGACTAACGACTCCTCCTACGATAAATAAATATCCCTTACAATTATATAACTAGTTAACTAAGTATTAGAGAATAGGATACTATCGTCCAACCAGCACTGGGCCTAGGAATACTGCAGCTAAAACACTAGGAAGTGATGAAGGGTGGGCGTTTTTGGGGGACTGTCTTATGTAATTTTGACGTTCGAAAAGTGCTGATTCTCAGCCTAGTTTGAATAAATGACTTTAGTTTTTATTTTTTTTGCATACTCAAATTCAATCTGTAACTTAAAACATTAATTTTAATTAAACTATTTACAGGCACTATTGAATTTTCAAGAAGTCGCGAGTCCTTGACAGTTCAAAAGTACATGGAGCGGCGGCCCATCTGACCTCCACAACCCAGTTACTGGGCAATACGATATCTCTTGGAAAGACTGGTTTACAGACTTTTGGGCTGTAACAAATGTCAAAGATCTACAAATGGCAGGCTACCGAGGCATGGAGGGGTCTTGGTATGTATTCCGTTCCCTCTGCATTGCTGGGATTCAGGCCTCCTCTTATTTTGTAACAAGTTTATGTCGTAAAATGGATTTATGACAGGATAGCTAAGTAAGCTTGTTCCCGGAAGTACAATACACACTCGGCCGTAACTAGTCACAAGATCCTGGTACACGATATTTTCCATAATTATTTTTTTTGCACACCTAAAGAGAAAATATTCAACACCTAACCTAGACTATTAATTCCCAGTTAACGGCAATCCGTAGGTTAATTTCACCACAATCAACCACTTAGGGTTGACGGCTGGTAACCGAACTCATTACACTGCCACTCAGGGCGACGGCTGAAGTCGGCTAAATTAATGATAGTCAAGATACGTTTTGCCCCTAATAGGAGAATTTGAAAATGAGATCTTACGACATTTCCTGGCTTATTAATTTATTATCGTACAAGCTGTGTGCTCGATGTGATTTACCGTCGGCTAAAACGATGAATTTTCATACAAAATTTAATCCGTCCTTGAAGGACGACACTTTAAAAAACCCTCCATAGCGCAGACTTTTTTTTTTTAGACGCCCCACACTAGGAATTTCTCCTGTATCGTGGGTGCATTTACAACATTTAAACTCACACAAACAGCCAGACCCGGAACAACTACTTGTAGGTCATACAAATATTTGTTCCGTGCGGGAATCGAACCCGCGACACGCAGCGCAGGAGTCAATCGCTTAACCACTGCGCCAACCGTGTCGATATACTTCCAAAAAAGAAGTCAAATTGTAGACCGATTTTGAAAAAAAATGTTTTGTTTGAAATGTATGCTCCCGAGGTGGTTCCATTGCCACCAAATGAGAATCTTATGATTTATCCTATTATAAAATCGAGGGGATTCCTCAAATTTTATAGGCCAACCTATAGCGATTTGGGTATTTTTTAGAGTGACTCGTGCATTTGCTCTCGAAAAAAACCATTTGGCGAAGTGGAACTGATGATCAAGACCACAGATGGCCACCGGAACAACATAACAATAAGTATTTAAGGGGTTGCGATTCGATTAGGTACTTTAATATGGTTGCTAAGCAATTTATGCTCATCACAATGCATATGGTGAATGGCAGTTCTCCTGATCCTTACCAGGAGAATTCCTCAACAAATAACGTCTTAAAATATCAGCAGTTCCATACTAAAGGTTAAAACCACTGTTCTAAACTGAATGGGACAGCGGTTTTCTTTTTCGCGATGTCAAAGTTGGTGCCATAGTAAAAGTTATTCAGTTCGATGGTCTAAAGCACCTCTTAAAGTTGGCACTCAGTGAATGAATAAATGAATGATTTTTTTATGAAGAACATGCAATTAGTTCATCACTAGCTGTGCCCCGCGGTTTCACCCGCGTAAGTCTCGATCCCGTGGGAATATCGGGATAAAAAGTAGTCCATGGTGTTAGCTACCTCCATACAAAATTTTATCAAAATTGGTTCAGCCGTTTGAGCGTGAAGAAGTAACAAACACACACACACTCACTTACAAACTTTCGCCTTTATAATAGGTATTAGTGTGATCGGTGTATGTATAGGTAGGTACCTGGCTTATCTCCTGCCTTGTTGGTCTTGCAACGGGGCTAAGCATGAGGTCCTGGGGTCGATTCCCAGATTGGGCAAAGTGTTATTGGGTTTTTCAATCAGGAATTTCTCAGTAGCAGCCTGGAAACTGGATGTGAAGGCAAATGGCAATAGGTAAGCCCCCTATTACACGGGACTTAAACATGACTAGCAAAATGTGGGTGTACTTAACTAAGCCTTGTCTCTTCTTACCCTTCGGGGAAATACAGGCGTGATGTTATATCATAATGTCTAAGTGGAGATTGCTATCCCCGATAATAATGATCTGTCGAAGCAGCTTTTTGTTACATTCATCTTATCTACATGACATAAACTGTACGTCTTCCAAAATAAAATGACCGAAATCAATCAATACATACTTCCAAAGGAAACTTTCTCAAACAATAGCGAAAAGATATGAACATAATTTTTAAACCAAAGCTTTTAAACATACATAACAAATAACATCACGCCTGTAATCGCCCGAAGGGTGAGGCAGAGGTGTACCTATAGTACACCTACATTTCGCCAGTTATGTTAAGGTCCGGCATGAAACCAGACTCCGTGCTGATACTAAGAAATCCCTAATGGAAAATCCCAATAACACTTTTCCCGACCTGGAAATCGAACCCTGCCTGGCCGCTTGCTACCACTAGACCAACGAGGCAGCTTTTAAACTTAACGTGTTAAAATCAGAAACCGTCAATTAAAATGTAATAATAATCTATTAAAATTATATTTAAGTATATTATCAGCACTATGTGACCTTTTTTTCCGTAGACGACTAATCAGACGATCACAGAATCTCAGTCGTAAAAAGGCTATAAAAATTGCTTAAGACAATCTATAAACTACAAAATATTCGAGCTAAAATGTTATGTATAGGGAATATCTGATTTAATGTGCGTGATTTATTGTGAATGGGCTTTTTATTGTTAGACTAGGTGGACACGCGGATTCACTTGCTTTAAAACTAAAAGATAAAACGGTAGTCTAAACAGGAAAATATTTTTTTAGTGAAAAATTGGCGAAAGTCATAAAGTCAAAAGCCATTCTTGTGACCCAGAAAATAATATTATAAAAAAAATATTTTCATATTGTTAATTATAGGCAAGCAAAACGCGAACAAAACGAATTCCAAATTGTTATTAAAAAATGTAAGGCAAATCAAAATCAAAAATACAACGTAGTCTACATAGACAGAAACTAAGGAAAGTTTCTGTCTATGTAGACTACGTTGTATTTTTAACAAAGTAAATAATGCATGTAAACTTTGTTGTTACATTTTTACTTAATCTGATACTGTAACATTCGCGCTAAAAACTCCCAAAAAAACTTATTTCAATACCAGCGGGAGGTATAAATTTTATACCAATATTTAATACAAATTTACCATAATAGTAAGAAATTGCGTAGGATGACCTTTTATTAGATTAGATTTTTTAAGAAACAAAAAAATAGTGGTCTTGTTTTATACTTCGCATTTGATAATTTACGTCTTATTATTTTTAATACTAACCAACACCGGATTTCTGAGAAAAAAACGGATTCATTTAAATATTATAGTAGAATGAATAATCATTTGAAGCATTAGTCCAATATTTTTCCTAGAATATGAACAGGAAGTACATGAATGTATCCTCCTGTCCTGTCTATAGTGTCTTAAGAATACGACCGAGCAATTAAATCGTAGGTAACTATGTAAATTAATTATTGGAAAATCTTCAAGCGTTTACATAATCTGCCTATAATGTTCCCACTGCTGGGACACAGGCCTCCTCTTTCTGTGAGAGGGAATGGGCCGTAATCCACCACGCGGGCCCAGTGCGGGTTGGTGGATGTCACATGTCTTCGAATTTTTAGTTCTAGGACATGCCGGTTTCCTCACGATGTTTTCCTTCACCGTTTTGAGAGCAGTGGTGATGAAATAATTTACACAAAGTAAAGCGCCTGTCTGGGTTCGAACCTACGACCTACTACTAAGTCGAGGCCGTTAACCACTGGGCCACCACTGCTCTAGCAGCGTGTTCAAGCGTTTACAACGGCGCTTCTATATTTACTATCTAGGATTCTGAGAGTGACCCTCCCATAGTGTTGCATCCGGAAGAAATTTAATTACATAAATCTTAAGTTTAATTGTATTCAACGTAGATTATTCTTGGGTTTGAAGAAGGGGCTGGCAAATAAAGCAAAATTTTCGGGATTTTGAATAGAAAAAAGACGATGCTAAGATGCGCTAAGGTAGCCCGCGAAATTAAAATTTTCTTACGTTTTTTGCAATTTGCAGGTCTGTGTCAGGTCCTATTGATTCTTCGAAGTTAGAGAGTTGTATTGCTGATTCTAATGATCCTTAAGTCCTTCCCACATTTTAAAAATTGTTAAAGCTCAGCACACAGCACACAGGCAGCGGGTGCGGGTCGGGCGTGGGTCGGGACGGCAGTACGGCGCGCGGCGGGCTGACTTCTTTGTATTTATATGAATGACACCACACGAAACGCGTACGTGGCTCCCGCCGCTCGCGCCGACCCGCTGTGAGCCCGACCCGCGCACGCGTTTCGTGTGGTGTCATTCATATAAATACAAAGAAGTCAGCTCGCCGTACTGCCGTCCCGTCCCGCGCCCGATCCGCACCCACTGCCTGTGTGTGTTGAGCTGAAGACTGAAAGCATTTTTGCATTGATGTCTATTACTTAGGTTACTAAACATTATAATAAGGCGATACTTTTTTTTCTTTCCTTACCCTACCTCCATATTATTATGGGGTTAACGGGTTACCCATATAAGCCTAAAATCTATACAGGGTAAAAACGAACAGGTTTCTAAAACGTCAACGATAGCGATTACGCAAACATTGTAGAGGTTTGCGAACGGCACAGTCTTATGCAAATTTTGAAATTTATCGCATGTACGACAGGCGACTTTTGTCTTATTATATGTTTACATGGAAACTGTATCGGCTAACTCTTAGGAATTTCAATGAATAGATTCGTGAATAATGACTTCTGGTTTGGTAGTTAGGTTTAAATGTAATCCGAATGTACTGCTTAGATATTTGTCGTAGTTACAAATGAACATGGGATTACACTTTGTTGCAGAATCCTGAGTGTTCTGTACCCACCAATAATTTCAAACGAAACTAGTGATAATAATGTTATGAGCCTTATTATAGTTAAGACTTTACGGGACACTAAACCCCCTTATACGTCATAACAATAACCTCTTATTTCTACTGTGTCTCTTGCGAAAGTGTTAAACTTAGATTATATACATGTCTAGATAGAGTGTCGCACTGCAAAAAAACTAAAACAAACCGGCCAACTTTGATAAGCTCGTGTGCGTGAAAGCTGTCATTCTGCCCCTCTGTGTGCGTGCATAATGATACCAATTGATGAAAAATTCCCATTAAAATAGGGAGAAACTTATTATAATTATTGTCGAGTGTGAAATGCTCAAAACAAAAATTTAATTTGAATCGGGATATAACAATAATAATAATAATTTCTTGAGGGTCGGGTCTTTTTTATACTTTGCATACAAACGTACATTGATAGCTATATTTTTGGAAACTTATCAGCCGATTTTGATAAAACTTGGAATGCATAATTATTTAAACTGGCAAAATGAATGCTTTGCTTGTAACGAGTTTTTTTAATCCCTATTTAAAAATGTTAAAATTACAAAAAATATACAGGTTCGTCATCATGGAATTTAAAATGGACATCATGTGCGTAATTACTAATTAACACGTCGAAAACCCCGAAATAGTACTCTTTTAATTTTTTTATGTCTGGTGCGACCACCGCCACCGTCCCGAAACTTCTCATATTCGGCATTAGCATCGGTAAAAAATGATAAACCTGAAAATTATACCCCTTGTTCATTTAACCTCTTAAAAAAACATACTAGGCCACATTTTTATATGGTAGTTTTGATTTTAATAAACTTGCAACACACACGTCAACCACAAAATGGCGAAAAGAAAAAATATTTATTTTGAAATATTGACTATTATATAGTACCAAATTAATATATCTAATCGTTAAACTCTAAAATTGACCAGTTAAACAATAAATAAATCTCCCAATCAGCAATCGTATGGTTAATCGCAAAACATTGTTGATAACTCTACCCAAGGCCGTTTTCCTCATATTTGCCTTTTGTTGAAACTAATAAGACTTTATCATTATCTGCCTAGCCTTTTCCCAACTACGTTGGGGTCGGCTTCCAGTCTAACCGGCTGCAGCTGAATCGAGTATTTTACATGGAGCGACTGCCTATCTCTCCACAACCCAGTTACTGGGTAATACGATACCCCTTGCTAACACTGGTTGTCAGACTTTCAGGCTTCTCACGACCCATAACGACTGTCAAAGATCCACGAATGACAGCCGGAATCAACGGCTTAATGTGCTTTCCGAGGCATGGAGAGGTCTAGGTTTGTAAAGATGGACATCCATCCACAGACCAACCGCGGCAAGAGTAGCTTAACCTGGTCGATTGACCCATATGGCTGTTATTACTTAGCCACAAGCCCCTAATCTAATAACACTTATTATATTTAAAAGAATGCCCAAAAAACAACACCGCTTAGACCACGCTTCGAACGGCCAAAAAACGAATTCCCAAATCAGAGGCCTACCAAGCAAAATTCTCCTAATTAATGGCGCCTATACAAGAATGCTAAAAGCCCAATCAACACTCAACCCTCGCAATGACAGCCTATTATACAACTCCAACAACTCCCCAACAACTATCGAGTTCATCAACACAGTATCGATCATTAAAAGCAATTTGTAGCAATTATATTGACGATGTATGCCACGGAGCTATTACTGAGGTAGGTTACAGGGGTAACGAATTTTTAATGTGTGTTACGTGTTTGAGCATGCCGCTTCTGTTAAGGCGATGTTTGGTATTTTGGGGTCTAGTGTTAGGGTAAATGTGGCGTTAGTTAATTGGGTTACCCTTTGGGTAGGGTAATTCTGGTTTATAAGGGTAATAGGGTTTTTTTTTCGAAATTGTTAAGTGTCAATATTTATAACAGAATAATACATTGTTACTTGTATTATTCACCTGTTTCTTTATTTTAAATTAACTTGTGCGGAATCAGTGAGTAATTATTTGTGTTTCTGATAAATAGGGTAGTAAAAAAAATTGGCAGTCATGATAACTTAAAATTTTGGAATAACATATGCGTAGACATTTACACATGCCGCTGCTCGTCGCCAGTCTGGCGCAACAACGTCAGATTAGCATGTCGGTGACGCGAGCCCATAAGTTTTTCCCCTACCAAAAATCCCTCAACTCGCCTTAAGAAATTTTCACTTAAAATAAACACCATGAAATAGATTATTTGCTGAATTGTAGACAAACTATATTGATAGCAATCATAGAATCATAGGCCCACAATCACACGGACATCTTCCCCTTAACAAATCATAAAGAATATCAAAAACAATTTGGCCATAAAGAAATCAATCGAGCACGTTACCGTTATTCGACGGCGGCCATTTTAGTTACTTGGTTTCCCATGAAACCTATTTGTTAGAGCCGAAATATTTAAGTAAATGCCGTGACTGAATCGATAATTTCTGTTTGTAATACTATCTATACAAAAGGTATAGGTAATTAGATATTTTTGTACACCATGAAGTATACAAGTTTAGTCTTTAAATCAAGGTGTGTGACTAATCAGTTGATTTTTGATTTTTCTCGTTAATTAGTCAAGTCACACGGTTTTGATTTGAAGGTTTTATGTACGCGTGGCTATTGGTTAGAAAAAGATAAAAAAATGTGATGAATCGCGCTTTTTTTTTGCAGTGTTCAATCGAGCAATTACATGAATATTTACTTTGAAAAGTATTATATTTATTACTTTAATTATTGTGAATGTGAGCACTATGTGGGTCATTATTTTTTTCTGATGAGTTAGTTTTATGGATGGTCTGATATTTTGAGCACTGTATGCGGCCCATACCCAAATTTCCTTTCTTTGGTATTGTTCGTAGAGTCGTTGAGCTTCTTAAGTCGTGAGTTGAGCTGCACGACTACTGACAAATATGCTTGCACTGATTGGACAGGTCCACTCAAAGTTTGGTTTGGTTCCTCAAAATACCATTTCAGACACGGATCTACATGGTCCTCACATGATCTGACCAAGATTATGTCTTGACCTGTAAAGAGACTTTGACTACTGAGTTTCTTTCGCCATTTCTTCTCAGGGGTAGTCAGATAAGAAATTTCGACCCCATCTAGCTTAATTTTTAATATGACATGTAAAAGTCATTCCGATATCCTATTTACAGACTAAACGCTTTCATTTCATTTGAAAATGATAATAAAATACTTTTACCTTGAAAAGAATTTAATAACTATTTTATTATGACTCTTCAATGAGGAAAAAATGCCCACAGAAAATAAAACAATATCGTTTTTATAGCCGAGTGATGATGGTAAGAAAATTGAATTAGATAGATCTCTGTCCTCCACGATAAAACATTTAATAAAAATGGTTTATTACTAATGAGACAAGAAGCGCTACTGATTCAAAGAACATTAAGATTCTTCATAATAAACTCCTTGAAACATAAACAAATATAATACATACCAAATAATTCTCGCATTTACTTCAACGAGTTACAGTCCACATTCACAAACCTCACCACTATCTCCATAGCAATTACGTACCTGAAATAACAAAAAATAAAAAATAAAAAACCGGTTCGTACATCTACCTCCATCCATGCTCAGGTTCTAAATGTACAGTCGTAAAGAGCCGTAATATTATTAAACCTGAATATTAAAACCGTATTAATATGACCAAGTAATTGACTCGCAAAGTTTGTAATCTTCGAACCTCTCTACTGGGTAGAGCACTATATTTTAATGGTCTGGGAACATGGTTCCATGGTGGCGTACGTTACAGGTGATCTATGGAACAGCGAGGAGTTATAGGAATTAGTAAGTAGGAATGCATATTAATGACGTGTTGCTAACTGCATTAAAAAGCATTTTTTTCTTTGCGATGGGATTGCTCTTGACCTTAGCCTAGGTCAGAGGTGACAGAGACAAAGTAGACGATGGAGTGAGCTTACCCAGAAGAAGCCTGTTCACTCTCACTTTGAAGGGATTAGGGTTGTATGCGTTCGGAAACACAGACGCAGGCAGAGAGTTCCACTCCTTTGCTGTGCGCATTATTTTATTTTATTTATTAGGGACAACAAACAGCAGTATATTAAATACTACACATGATAGGAGTACTAAACTAATAGAATTAACAAATACACTACTCACGACGTTATCCACAGATTACCATATAAAATAATTAGCATAGGTACTGTTAATAATAACAATAAGGGCAAACTTGAAGATACTCATTACAAGGTTAAAATTATTATTCGGTTTTTTTTTTTAAATGTATCTCTGAGAGCATAAAATAAAGTGAGAAAAAAAAAAAAACTAATAATATCTGCGTCTTAATACTAGGGACAAATATAAAGGTATGTAAGGTATCAATTATGAAAGACATTTGGAAACGCTTAGTGCGAATTGGTGGAATAGCAACCAGGAAGGGATGGTAACCTGCAGTGCGTCTAGATGTCCGACAATAGAAGGGGGCCGGTGGAATTAGGTCGTGGAGTTCTTGGGCACACTCACCGAAGTACAGTCTCAAATAAAACTAAAGATAGACAGAAATTTAAATTTTAAATTTTTTATTTAAAAAAGGAAGACGCTAATGTTTAAAAGAAATTTGACACTAAATACCTACAATATTTATTTAAAATATTTTTTAGTTTCTTTTGTGGATATTAATTCATATTTGTTTCAGTTGTAATGGCAATCATGTCATTTGGTTTAAAGAGATTTTTGTTTTTAATATGTGAATGTGTGAACGTTGTACGCTTAATAGACTGTAGCTTTGTAGACCATTTTCTATTTTGCTAAGTACCCGGTACTTGTTGTCAGGCCTACACTGTTCTCCCATACTTATTAACAGTGCACCTAGCTTCTGTCTTTTCATAAGTGTCCATGTACGTTTAAATATTTTGATTTTTAATTAGCTGAAAGAAAGAGAAAGAAAGAAGAAAGAAAATACGTTTATTTGCGGTAGAATCAATAAGGAAAGTCTCTTTGTGCTTTGAAGTTCGCCGTAAGAATATAATAATTATCTTTGCCAGCCTACACACACAGTGAGTATCACCCCGTAAAGCTGACGATTCATTCTAACCCACGTAAATACTACAGGTATAGATAAAAATCGGCCAAGTGCGTGTCGGACCACGCACAATAATGGGTTCCGTAGTTGGGAATTTTATCCCAAATACTAACTTAACATTGTAGTTGAAAAACATGTTCTCCCGTACATCGATATACGCCACGGTCAATTTTCCAACTGCAAATGTAAGTTTGTTGTCGCTTTATTTATTTTTTTTGTATTTGTCACATACTACAAATTAATAATTTTCGGACTTTTTCCTTTAGTTGTGCTATGAAACCTTGCTTCTTGCCGAATTTCACTGTTCTAGGTTTTTTTTCACTGCTTTAGGATTTGCGAGTATCAAAATGTCGCATAAATGGCCATATTTTTTTATTGCGTTGACTTAGAACCTTGATTTTTTAGAGCACCAAGGGACCGTAGACTTACGTATTTGATATCAATTTCAACTTGATACCTCCACGCTTTCCTGAGAAAAAGGAACTTGACAGACAGACAGACAGACGGACAAGGAAGTAATCCCATAAGGGTTCCGTATTGTCCTTTTGAGGTACGGAACCCTAAAAACTTAGGCAGTTACGGGGACTGCCGACAGAAGTGAAAACTTATCGCCCAACGCGCCTAAAGTCATCATTTCAATAAAATAATGATTATCTAAAACACAATTTAAACAATTCACATTATACAGAAATTAAGCTTTACACGTGGTCAATTTAACTCCACTTACTGCTACTACAGCATGTTGGGGCAGGCATGACGGTGACGCGAATCCATAACTATTTCCCCTACCGAATACGCTAAACGCACCTAAAGAAGTTTTCACTTCAAAAAAATAGGCAGTCATGGAGGCTACCAATAGAAGTGAAAACTTAAAACTTTGGAATAATATACATATATATAATTATATGCACACATACGTGCATACACATATACGTGCCGTGTGGTGCCGGACGTAAAGAATAGCACCATACCATTTCTTCCCTTGGGTGTCGTAAAAAGCGACTAAGGGACTTACTAGAGAATGGGCAGCAGCGTTCTCTATGCATTTTAACACCACACTGCGATCGCCAACCCACCTGCCAAGCGTGGCGATTATGGCAACCTCCCTCCTTTTGGGGGAGGCCTATGTCCAGCAGTGGACGTCTATCGGCTGAAATGATGATGAATGATGATGCGTATACATTGTACACAGGCCGCTGCGCGTCGTCAATTTTGGTGCAACCCGTCACGTGGTTAGCATGTCGGTGACGCGAACCTATAAGTTTTGCCCCTACCAATAATCACTCAACGCAGCTAAAGAAGTTTTCATTTCAAAAAAACCTCCATGTACATGATGAATAAAGATAGTCTTTCATACATCCTGATGCAAGCGGATGCAAGCCTCATTCCTGGATCGCACTTAAACTCCAGCAAATTGAAAAGAGCAATTTTATTAATTCAATTATTATTGACTGCGAATTAAAGTCCTCAACTATTTTTATACTCAAACAATCACAGAGCAAAGAAATTAATTCATCCAGCAAAAAATACATCAGAACTGGTACTCAATTTGCATATAAATTAATTTAAATAATAATCTCTTGCTGTTGACAAATACGTTAAATGAAATAAAAAAGTGATATGTGTTTATTCTTCTGATGTTCTTTGTGTTTTTGCCTTTACTAGCCATAAACACTAGCTTTATCTCAACTTATATCTACAGCTACAATTATTATTTTATTATACTTAATCACCACCCTTAGACTGACTCCATCCGTAGTGTCCAGTCCTGTTTTTTCCTAGCTTCTCGCACGGCCCTCTTGCATAGCACTGATGGCTAGCATGACCTTTGTGTTAAGAAGTCAAACGCTGCTCATCGTCAACCCGACATTTATTTCTTAATCAACCCTCATAGGATAAAAGTCCTTACTTCACTGACAATCACATCGAATTAAAAATGTCGTACTCAAAATTACATTCGCAACAAAATGACCAAATTAACCAGTAATTTCTCGAAATTACGCTATTAAATACGACTACTACATCACGCGATGCTTGGATTAAAGTAAATAATGCTTAAATTATAGACTAGTATGATCGACAAACGAGTATGTCTAGCTCTTTTTGCTGAGTTAATTTTCGACCTGGGTGTAGCATGCCCATGGGGGATAATGATATATTTTGACTGGACAAGGTTTTACCTCGGTCTTTCCAATATTAACAACATCTGATCCCAAAATATTTTACGAACAAAAAATACATTTACCTAAGGCATTCCGAAAACATCGTCTAAATAGACTAAAGGCACAGGCAACCCTTGTTCTATTAGTTTTAAACCACTAATAAATTATTCCGTTATATTAGCGATATTTAGAAATACAAACATTATTTTCTAGTATTGTTTTGTACCTAGTGGAATTTAATTTTATTCTGTTTTACCTTTCTGTGTCCACAAGCGTAACTTGATGGAAGTTACATACCATGTCTAGCTTTAATTTTGTACGTCTAAATAATTTTATAGCGATGTCAATGACAACCTACACGCACTTAGAGCTTTATTTTTTCAACGTTATTGTCAATCTAATCTGATCTCGTATTTATTTTATCTATAAATCAATTAATGCTTAGTGTCAATGATTAGGCATTACTTGTTCACTTTTTTGCAATATTATTATAAGTAATATTTAATTTAACGACCTTTTCATCTATCTGTCGTACATTCAGCATTATTTATATCTATGAGTCATATCTTTCTATCCAGTAACGATCTTATTGAGATTTTGTGTAGCCTTGCACAAATTGCACATGATTTCATTAATACGGAAATTTACCTTAACCATTTTTTCAAATCTGACCTCAACCTACCCTGTCCCATCGTCCTCCGCTTTTCGGACCTCAAAATTGGCCTCAAACGTGTCATTACAAATAAATTAGAGGTTCATTATTGTCGAATTAAGTTTCGGAGTAGCGTCCGTGGTTCATTTTTTGTGAAGGTTGGATAAAAAAAGGTCGATCCGTCAGTCGATAGAGTAGGCGATTAGATGCGTGAGATACAGCCTGGACATTGTTTCAGTTTCTGTGAACTTAATAATGTTAAGCACTATAAGGAAGCTTTTAGGACATCAAAAAAATGCATCATTTTGTTATTACAATTATGTAGATACAGCAAACTCCTTTTGATCTAAAAAAAACTTAAGACTTGCGACTCTGTCTATTCGGAACTTAGTATCACTAAATTTAGACCTCCAACTTCATACTTCGATATGCTAAAAGTAAAGATAAACGTGGTCAAAGACCAAACGTACGTAAAGAATGACCTATAACCTACCGTATAAATCTAAACAAACACCGCTATACCGACGACAGATCTCATAAGCCCATAACGAAATGACAAATAACAATGCAACGACTACCGTCATCGCCTCTAATAAAAGAAAAACTTCCAAAAAAGAACTGACCGCTAGACAAAGATGGCGAGTAGTTTTTTTTAAAGTAATTATTGTTGTTTTTTTCTCGGCTGCCATTATTCGTTCGGATCCCTCGATGGCCACAGTAATGATATGAAACAAAATTACATGGCTGGGTTTCGGCCGCCTATTAACATACCTAGCGATGTATCATTCGGTTCTCAAATAATGACGTTTCGTCACAATTATTTCGTTTTTTTTATGACTACAATTTGTGTTTCGTGAATGTGTGTACTTCGCATTCGGTAGAAAAATTGCTAAAGAAATTAAGTAGACGGTTTATTTACTCAAATTGAAAATAGAACATTTACAACTGAAAATGTATTGCTAACTTCGGTAAAGGACATTTCGATGTTATATTTTGGATAACAGTGGTAATAAAAACAACGTTTTTGCTTTATGAAAACCACATCATTACTATTACTTTACAGACTTACAAAAAAAAAATATTCAAGCACTGTAATAAACTTTAGCCTGATCTAGTTCTCTTAACATCAACCGCAGACACATTAGCGGTGAAATCGTTTTACCACTAGGCCAAAGATCGAGACCAATTAATAAACACAGGACCAGTGATTAGGTGATTACCATCACCAAAAAAACTTCAAAAAGAGCTTAATTCGATCTATCTATCACCACTATTCGAGACTTTGAAGTCATCAGTCATTCGCTATGTCTATTACTCATTACCAACTTTGAAAAAGATGAGTAAAAGCTTTGGGCGTAAGAATATTTTGAGGTTAATTCTAGAGGCAGCATCTATGTAATCGCTCTTATTCATCATTGTGATGTTTTAATAGTAAATGTGTAGGATTTGTTTGGTTCGATGAAAAATGTTGCGGTAATGGAACTAAGCCTTAGGTTATAAATATGTTTCTAAGTATGGCTTAGTTTAATGGTGTTTTTTGTTTCCTCTATGAAATCGTTGAGTTTTTCTGTACCTTTACAGTTGTAAATCTCAAACGTATTATCTCCTATAACTGATTTAAGAACGCTGGGTCCGTATTACAGAACCTCACTTAATACTCAACCAGTACTCAAAACTAGTTTCAACCAATCAAATGGCTTAAAACTAGTTTTAAATAATGATTGAGTCTTGAGTGAGGTTCCGTAATACGGGCCCTAGAGTACCTAAGCTCTCAGCAAATGATTTATGTTTTGACATAATGATCAGCTGTTTGACATCTTCCGTAGATATATGAATTGAAGTTGTTTTCCTAGAACGCTTGTCACAATAGATTAATTTTAAACATCATCGTTTACCTATACACGATGTTTAAAATTAACCTATTGTGAACAGACCAACAGAAGTTGGCCCTGGTCTTAAGAGCCGATGGACAGAGCTAGGACTATGAAATGGTAGCAAATCTTCACACCATCGGACAGCTATCCGTCAATATTTCTTCGAAATACACGAAGATCATTTTACTGAGGATAAAAACCACAGGAAACAGTCATTACGTATCACAAATAACACAAACATAATCGCTATAATACAAAACCTTGAGAGAGAACCATAAAACCGAAAATTCACCCGAAACCTCATTTTCAATCAACACAGAAACTGAGAATCAAAAAATTCCATATTTTTTTTCAATTTCGTTACGAGTTAGAACAGAGATATACAGACAGACAATGACACAGGCTGCCACTATAATTACCCCTCCCTCCCCCACACTCCTGCAGCCAAAATTACCAAGCCTCCCATTAAACATCATCCCGTGCTTATAAAAAGGCCAGAGCAGAAAAAAAAGTCATCCTCACAACCAATAGCGGACGGTGCCCAAAATACAATTTGATTGAAACCTTAATTTCTGGGGACTAAAGTCCAATTTTGATTGCTGAAGTGTGGTAGGAGTCATCAAAGAATGACGCACGCGTTTTAAAACTATGAGGATTTATAGATTTTTTTCTTATTTATTAATTTGTTAGGTACCTATGTGAAATTAGCGTTTCTTGTATATAGATTTTAGGTTTTGTTTGATAGTAAAAAAGTTGTGGTTCATATTACATAATGCTTGTTCGTGCAAGATTTATAACATCAAATTACCGGCTCTAAGTATAGAAGAAACATGCTGACCTATTGATCTGAATTTTTTCAAGCAACTTGTTCGATAAACACGCCTAATTATTGTTTTAAATTGTTCAGCTCCGACAGCTCACCAAATCCTAAAAATTTTACGAAGTGGTCTACATTTCACTTAGCGAAGCAATAGAATACTAAAACGCCAATAATATAACAGTGATTTCCTTCTCTAGTTACAGATTTCTACAATACAATGACAACAATGCTAAAAGTAATGCTACAAATAAATGAAATGTTTCTGTACAAGAAAATACGTTATGGCGAACTGGTTTATGGTATACGTCCGAGTAATCTCTACCAAGGACAAACGGTAAGATATAGAAACTCAGCATTGCACAATACATGAAAAGAACAAATAAAATTCAGTCTGACTTTCATCGATCAAAGGGTCAGCAGTACAATCACAGTTGTAAATAACACATTTCTTACTTCGAAATAAAAAAACGAAATGATTTTTATTGACGCTAATGCCCAGCTTGCGAACGAACCCAGTCTCTCACGTTACCCAGAGTTTATTACTGCATCTTTTGTCTCTTTTTAATCATCTTCATCATCAGCATTTTGTATGTTTCGTCCTTTTCGAATCATCATTTCGACCCAGTAACTGCCAATTATTACATTGGTGTAGGAATTTTTTATGTTGATTCACTGTGTTTTTACAGAGTTGATTTACTTTAGGTTTCGGTAGGTACTGTGTACTTGGAAGTTGATTGCCAGGATATGTGTATGTTTTGAGTTCTAACTTGTTTGTAATTCTTACATTTTACAAGTGTTGACTATTATCAAAGAGGGTATGTATGACTGAGTAATCGGTTGATTCGATGCTGGTCATACGATTGATAAATAATACATACCAAAATACCTATGTTTTTGATAGGGTATTAAGAAATTACGATTTTTTTTAATTACATTCCATTAAAGCAAGATGTGACGTGACAAATAATCTGAATGTCATTATTTTCTAGCAGTACCAAAAAATGTAAATCATTGTAAAAATTGATCTATCATCATTAACAATCATTTCTGTGCAAAATACTGTCATGAAAACTAATGATACTCAAAAAACTATAAACAATCACTTTACGGCACAATTAACACACAAATATCTATTTATTTCACAAAAACAGAAAACAATAATCATAAAAATATATAATTTTTGCAATAATAACGTACCTATGAAATTGCTCGCGCCACTTAAGCTATTTTTATCTTCAATGCAAGAAGCAATTGAATTATATGTAATAAAAATTTATTCATGTTAATTGGAGACTGGTTTAACGATGCAAGTCATTGCTGATGTTGGAGGAAACTACCAACCATTATACTGAGAATGACATTTAGGTTAACTAAGAATAAGAACGAGCATATGCACAAACCTATTAACAATTACAGTAGAAAGTAGATCTCCTAATCAACAATCATGATAATTATTATGGTAGACCAATAATCTAGGCGCTAGGCCAAAGGATAAATGATGGCAGTAAGGTTTTATTGCTTGGGAAAAATGCTGGTGTCCTTACTCTTGACATAATTATGAGAAACATCAACGGGATGACTGATCGCCCTGAATGAATCCTAGCTCTCTATTTTCATCTGCAGAACAAGAAACTAAATATAATGGCATAATCAACACTATTAGGAAAGTTTCGAAACTAATTGAATGAAACTAATAGATATTGATACAAAATCAAAATGTTTTATTTCACATAAACCTACATGGGCACTTATGAAACGTCAGAAACTAGGTACACGGTTCCAATTGGTCGATTCTTATGGAGAAGAGCCGGCAAAAACTCAACGGTTACTCTTTTAAAAAAAAAGTGGGCTGTTACAATGTTTTCAAGTTACAGTGTTAATAGGTATGGGAGGACAGTGTAGGCCCGTCAACAAGTACCAAGTACTTAACAAAATAGAAGATGGTTTACAAAGCTACAGTCTATTAAGCCTACAACGTTCTCACATTCACAAATTAAAAAGAATCTATATTAAATATTACTAAAATAATAAAAATAAAAACCTACCTATTGACAATAATACAGCAATCATCAGCTCCCTGCCTTTTTGCAACTACGTTGGGGTCAGCTTCCCGTCTTACCAGATGCAGCTGAATACTTAGTATTTTACATGGAGCGACTGCCTATCTAACCTCCACAAACCCAGTTACACGATACCCTTGATAAGACTGATTGTCAGACTCCTGACTACCTGTACCGACTATCAAAGATTTACGAAGCACAGCCAGAACCAATGGCTTAACATACTTTCCATAAACATTAAAGTGTGTTCCTCAAAATATTCCCAACTCTAAAAATAAACCTGTCAATCATCGGCCTAGCCTTTTCCCAACTATGTTGGGGTCGGCTTCCAATCTAACCGGATGCAGCTAAATACCAGTATTTTACATGAAGCGACTGCCTATCTGACCTCCACAACCCAGTTACTGAGTATCACGATATCCCTTGGTAAGACTGGTTGTCAGACTTTTGGGCTTCTGACGACCCGTAACAACTGTCAAAGATCTACAAATGACAACCGGGACCAACGGCTTAACACGCTTTCCGAGGCACGGAGGAATCTTGGTATGAACAGATGGTCACCCATCCACGGACCAACCACGGCAAGCGTAGCTTAACCTGATCGATCGACCCGTGCGGCAGTAATTATTTAGCCACAAGCTAAAAATAAACCTGTATGTATAATATAAATAGTGATACAATTCCCATAAAATACTAATTCCTGCAGGATGACAGCGTTTATTTCCCTGCGCCAATAGCTAAGAAACAAAGGTGCATACAAAGCACTATATTATACACCTTTTAGCATAAACATAAGTTTTAGATTTACTATATGAATTCGTTCTAAACTCCGATAAAATCTTTGTGGAGGAAAAACAAGAGCTTTCACAGAACCGATATCGTTTCTTACCAGTTACTAGGCAGAAACAAATAAAATACAGCTTGGAAAAAAATAAGTTAACCATAAATCCATGGAAAAATATTGTCATGTGAAACGCTTGGAAGTATCTTAACCTGTAAACGTCAGCAGTTTGGTACACTTTAACCACTAAACCAATATTTTTGCCAACATAATCAGCCTACAATTTTCCCACTGCTGGGACACAGGTCTCCTCTCAGTGAGAGTGAGGGGGCCGTAATCCACCACTCGGGCTCAGTGCGGGTTGGTAGATGTCACATGTCTTTGAATTTTTGGTTCTAGGACATGCCGGTTTCCTTCACCGTTTTGAGAGCAGTGGTGAAGAAATAATTTACACAAACTAAAGCACTTGCCTGGGTTCGAACCTACGACCTACAACTCGTAAGTCGTGGACGTTACTACTGCTCTGATCTCTGACACTGATTGGTGCCTAGTTGGTAGCAATAGGCTCGCCCCCTTTTACCCACACAGGGTTTGAAACTTAACTGGCAGCATGTGGGTGTATAAAACACTTCTGCCCAACTACTTGATGAAAACAGGAGTGATGTTATGTTATGATTACTTAAGAATAGTGGAGGTAACGTACAATTATAAGCTACAAAAATACTGTTAATTTTATAAAATATGCTTATGAAACTACGAAAAACAAACTTGCAGGACCAATAGCGTCAACAAATCCCTATTCCCAAACTATAACAAATAAAACAATTCCAAAAACCCCTCAACCATATACCATACCACACCATAACTCTAAAAACCGTGAAACAAAAACCAACATGCTAATAACGCTCGTGATCTCACTAGGGAAGGCCTTAATTGTCTCTAGCTGCTAAATGGGCCCAGCCTAACGCCTAATATGGGCCGTCAGAAGGAACGGAGTCACGCCCTGGGTTAAGGATTGTAGGAAATATGGGCCCAGGTATTGTAAGGTTTTAAGTGATAGTGTTCGGGTGTTTATGGGGATATATACTATAGGATAATGCAGCTGATATTATTGAAAAAGAAAATGAGAATAAAATAAAAAAGTAATAAGTTTCAGTAGTAGAAAAGCTTATTGATAAAGTTTATAGGCGCAGTTCTACAGACTATTACTGTCGACAAGAAGTATTGATTTGAAGAAAAAAATTACATTACACAAATTTTCAGCTGAATCTTTTCCTAGTTTATCTGTAGGCACCTGTAACCCAGAAACCTGGGAAAATAAACAGGAATTATTTTGAAGTACTGTTACTAGCATGAACCAATCAAATGAACACGACATAAATACTAACGCACACCATTAAAACACTTTTAAAAGGTTAACAAAAAGGAATTAGACATTATAATTAAATTGTGCTTCTTAGATTCTTTTTATTGCCTTCAGGGAATAAATGTTTCATTTAATCGACTTGCAACTCTCCTGATGATGTATACCACCCTTAATTCCTAGATTCTAATACTAAAACAAGATTTAATCAGTTCCCAACTAATGCTTTATCCCTTTCATTGAATGGCGATCTGAAAGTTAGGCTGCGTACATATTTGCGGCTAATCGCAAATTCTCAACGGAATTGTTCCTTTCATATTCTACAATTAATGTGACTACGTTAATAGGTACATGCATGTTCATGAAACGTCATTTGGTAGAAAGTCGATGTTCAGGTATTTAATGTGTGTATAGAGTAGGGCATATGGAAATCTAGTTTTCTCAGGGCTTCTAATAGTAAGCGTTTGGAATATTCGCCTCAAGGCGGATTTAAATCAAGTGCTGTCCCTTGTTGTGATATCTCTTGGAAATTCATTCGATCGGCGTTTGAAAGGATATCCAATGAACAACGATGTCAGACTAAGTATTAACTTCTACGTGGAGCTATGGGCCTTGAAAAATACATGGACAAAGAAGAATCAACAAAACTGTCTTTAGCTTACCATCTTTTTAAACTCTCTTTTTTCTTCATTTTACAGCATCAAACATCTCCAATTTCTACTCAACCAGACACGATTACAAATATTGCATCAGCACACTGGCGTTTAAAAAATCGCATCCTCCATGCCCAGCCTAACAGCACACCTTACAATAGCCAATAGCCCAATAAGGCTGTAATTGGAAATTCTAGGGAATGCACACCATCGCAGGCCAAGAACATGTATCGTTGGGCTCTAATACGACATCTACAAGACCTCAGCCTATTTAAATCCTATTTAGATCCCATTTAGGAGTAAGAGTAGGGATTTTAACGGTATCAAAGAATATTCTGGGTTCGGATTCGGGAGTAATTGGTTAAGGATCTAATGTGGATGATTTGATGTTTCTTGGATTAAATGGCGGGATGTGAGGGTTACGCTTACGTAAAAGGTGGGTAGCTGTGGCCTATTTTCTTAAATCACCTAGTTAAGAGCGGTCTTTGAATGTTTCAAGATTTTGTGTGGAAGCTAACAAGCAGAAGGATAGCATCTTTCAAAATGTCCTAAAATTCCTACTTATTAAACGTTGAGGTTACAAAATACAGCCCCTAAACTCACAACTATACAATAGCCACCTTTCTAGATTACTGGTTTTTACCAATCATAATCTCTACAAAGACCCTGAACCTGAAGTCTGAAGCTTCTACCGACAGTTTCTAAACGTAAAACAAGAAGCTATCCATATCAGGAACTAAGATACTAATGGGCACCACGATCCAGATCTGCTAGTAATGCGGACTTTATTAACAATAATAATTGAATGAAGCCACAGCAGATATTATAAAGTCCTGCACTGGCATGCTGCACTCAAGCTGCGGTCTGCGCTGTGCTTTACTTTTTCAAAGGAAAATAATATATATTTAACGATTCGTCGAAGAATTTCTGAGCGAGTATAAATGTAAGAGTTATGAATATTTCTTCACATGACCCACTATTCTAGATTTCTTCTTAACCATACTGCAACAAATAATTAGTATTTGTTCCTAAGCTAGATTTTATTCCAACTCACTGAAGCCAGCGTTTCAAAGTATACATTTCGAACGAGAAACGATAAAGTAAAAATCTTTAAATAAAATGTGTTGAATTCTCGAAATAGTTTCACAAACCAACAAACAAATTACTTTTAAGAGAAAATATTTTTAAAACTGCAACACAGCTTCGGTTGATGCAGTAGGGTTTACGACTGCCAACTTTATTTGCTACCCAATCAAATGAAAGTGGACCTTGTAGCTTTTTCGAATAACGGTGGGAATAGGTGCACAGTTATTTTAATTCGATGTCGCTCTCAGTAGGCTTTGTTGACATTTTCCGTTTTTCGTTTTTTCTATTGTAAGAAATTATTTATTATTTATTAGGTTGCGGCCATTAGAGCGCCGATAATCGATATTTTGTTATATATGATATTTTTATTTATATATCCGTGTGGTCCATGTGGTGCCAGACGTACAGATTAGCACCACACCATTTCTTCCCGTGGGTGTCGTAAAAGGCGAGCAGCGTTCTCTATGCATTTTAACACCATACTGCGATCACCAACCCGCCTGCCAAGCGTGGCGATTATGGCAAACACCCCCCTTAGGCGGAGGCCTATGTCCAGCAGTGAACGTCTTTTGGCTGAAATGATGAATGATGATATAATTATAATATCAAGAGTTTACTGGGACCGAGTGCTGTTCTTTTATCGATATGTTTTTGATCCGAATGCGGATGTTACCGAAACTTTTTGATTTCAATATTTAACGGCACATCGCATTAGTGGTTCAGTAGCGTCAATATCATTAGGATTGTGTCTGAATATATATTATATTGTTATATATATATATATTGTTCATCGTGGACGTGGTACGACAGCGGCTGGCCTGACATCATCTCTCATCAGAAGACAGTCGCCACGCAACCATCGATGCGACGCTCTGCTAGAGTGACTGTCACCAGCCAGTGTCACCCTTTTCCGACCTTTTCGAATTTCTATGACTCCAGTTAGTTCGTAACGGAACTAGTCAGCGCCACTTATTGCGCCGTCATATCATAATAATATTGTAAGCAGTTGGCTATCAAATATCGATGTGTAACCAATCCATTTTGTATTTTAGTCGGTTTTATCGGCGTCTAATGCTACTAATGTTGAAAATACTTTATTATGGGCATTAAAAAGTCTCCTTCCAGTTTTACTATTGCTATTTTCAAGGGATTAATCAGTGCTTAATTATCGGCTGATATACAGCGATAATAAACATGTTAACGGTGAGAGTTACACGAAGAATGAATGTGCTCTTTACTTTTAATTGCTCATCATTATTTGGTTTTTATTGCTCATTATTGACTTCCGCTCTACTTTTGATTTTTAAAACAGGCTTATAAGAGACCCTTTATTATTAGTTTGAGATTAAGTAGGTAGGTACTTATTGATCATGAAAGGTGCTTGGAACCTGAGACAGACATAATGTTCCGATATTTTTGGCAAAAAAAAAGAAAATTGTTTTTTTTTTGCATTATAGTTTTACAACGTAAAATAGTTTCGATGACGTGATAAACTGGCGATACACTCATGGTAACCTTAGCAGTCAGGTTATACCCTGGTGTGCCCTTGGCAGTCAGGCCCAATTCCAATCTCTTGACTAGCATAATATTTTATAAGGCCGACGACGAGAACGAAGACGAGATAGGAGAACGTATGAAATAAGTTAAGGATACTTGCGTCACAGCACTACAATTCTTGCGTTACTACCCGCGTTTCTTGCAGCCCCAATCTTTGTGCAAGGTTTATAGAGCAAGTACCAAAGGTCCGAAGTGCGGGCGCAGGTTATTATTTGCCACGGCTGTTAATATTCATTGTTCATTAACTTTCTTTAATTTGTTATGAACGAAAACAATACTAATTAGACGCATTCGTTTGAAATAAAGGTCTCGCTCACAGTTGCTCAGATATCGGAGAATTATATTGTGTATAGTTTGGTTTCTAGGCCATAAAGGGGAATATAATAAAGTGTAGCGAAATGGGTTAGTTTTCTGTAGTAAGGGTCATGAGGTCAATCCTCTTGGTAACAATTTACATGGACCAATATTGTCAGAATGAATAGTGGAGCCGCGAAGTATGGAGAACGCGAAGGGGAGTCTTTAATCAGGATTGGGACAGAACATTGTCAGGTTCAGAACTAATAAAGAAAGAAAGAAAGAAAAATAATTTAATTTGTCACCGAACGAAAGAAGTAAAAGAGAGGAGGAGTGGGGTGGAGGAGTAGTAGTTGAAGTAGTTTGAAGTCCCGATTTCGAACCCCAGGTGGGACAATATTTATCTTGGATTTATTCTCAATTCTGGAATTTCATGTAACTTCATTCGTCACCAAAGATACCAAAACTAAAATTGAAATAAAAATACCATTAAAGTTACACTGCTACTTACTCGTATCTTGCAAAGGTCGTAAAAGTCAACGAGAGAATGTTACAATAAATGATTATAAACTCATTAGTAAACGCAGCTGTGAATGTAGCTGGTTTTAACATAATCTTCTGAGGCCTAGTTATAAACTCAAAAGCACAAGAATATAAACTCACTGGCAGAACATGGTGACCTAGAGGAAAAGGGAGCAGCTCATGTAACGCAATGAAACTGTCAACGATAGACCGATACCGATAATGTCCAGTTGTTTGCATGGTGGACATTAAGAAGATGACTGCCTTGTTAATATCCCAATGAAATATCAACTAAGAGACTCCTTGAGAACAAGGGTCTCGTATACTGCCAAGAATTAATGGGTCTGATTGAAAACCATCAAAAGAACCACTTTAGTCAAACAGTTTGGTTAAACCATATTAGCCATCACCATGCTAAACTTTTAACTACATAGAATCTATACAGATTTGCTTAAAACAATGATGGAGCGGAGGATGCTGCATATTAGTCAGGTCTTAGTCACTTTTAAATCCATTAAAATAAGTCCATCTTGACAGGAAATCACACGGTGCATTAAAGTATACATTAATAGACAATAAAATCCAGACTTAATTTGTAGTCCCTAATTACAAATAACTGTTTCGGCGATCCTTTTAGCGAAACTTTTAATTACTTTTCCCTTTTTTTGCCATCATAAAATATCCTTAAAATAAATTTATTGTTAGCAATAAAAGCTCAAGTAATGATATCGCCACATCGAATTTGCAATCGGTAACATTAATTTGCTTTTTGAGGTTTTTCTGGAAACTAAAACTTCGTCCACGCTGAGTGATTCTGTATCGGCGGCACATTGCGGTGTCATATTTTTTTTCCGCACTCATTTCCGTATCGCATTATTATAATATCCAGAATCCAGATTTAGCTCTTTACGATTTCATGTTGCGTCATCAGTGTGGACAAAGTTTTACTTAAGGAGATTACAAGCATACAACCCAAATTCTTGGAATATTAATAAAAATGTTTGCGGTACTTGTAATCTCTGAACACAGATACTACGGAATTGATACGAATTGGCTGTAAAGTTCGTTTCGTTTTTAATTTAAATAATGATTTTACAAGGTTGGTATGTTCTGGCTTCTTGTGTTACTTACTGGTTTTGTTTTAGTTAACAAAAACCTTTTAGTATTGAAATTATAAATTTATTTTTAATATCATCATCATCAGTATACTAATACGTGAAGCGAAAACTTCGTACCCATTTTTACGAAAATTACGCGAACGGAGGAGTATGAAATGGCACAGTTAAAGTTTATATGTCCTCCATATAAACTTGGAGTGCAGAAAACTAATATTTTTATATAATATGCATTAGAAATAAATTAAATTAATTAAAAAAACCCACACACAAGCGCACTAAGAGTTTCCAAATGTCTTTCATAATGCGCACGGCAAAAGGGTGGAACGCTCTGCCTGCGTTTGTGTTTCCGAACGCATACAACCTAATCTCTTCAAAGTGAGAGTGAACGGACTTATTCTGGGTAAGCTCACTCCATCGTCGACTTTGTCTCTGTCACCTCTGACCTAGACTAAGGTCAAGAGCAAACCCATCGCAAATAAAAAAAAAAAAATATATTAAACACACTACCATGCGTTTGACACACACACATAGTACCATTGGCTCATGACTTGAAGATAGATAGGTGTCAGAAGTGACAGCTTAACCATGGCGTGCCAATTCGGAAACAACTTGTTGACAGTCTCATCCTATCCAAGTTAAATTACTGTGAAACAGTCTATGGGCCATGCCTGCTTTCAAGAACAGAGCATGTGATCCAACGTATCCAGAATGCATGTGTTCGTTTTTGTGTTAACATTCCGCGGAGAAGTCACGTTACTCCATATATTAACCAATTAAATTTATTAAAGATGAATGCCAGGAGGAAGCTTCATTTAGCCAATTTGTTGTTTGGTATCATTACAACTCATAAACCACACTATCTCTATGAAAAGCTAACTTGGAAAGAAAACCATGTTAAGTATAGTCTTCGCTCCATGGTAAGCCCACTGTTGGTGCCAATGCACAGAACTACAGCTTTCAGGGGGTGTTTCAAGTTTGCAGCCACGCGCTGTTGGAATGATCTCCCACCACCAATGCGACGCCTGAAAACAATACAATCCTTTAAATTCCAACATAAAAAGTTACTCATACGTGAACAAATTTCCCTTCAATTCTAGTATTGATTCACTGTACCTCTGCGGTCATGGCATGCAGGCACTGGCTTGGGATCTCCTGGGGCGTGGGCTGCTTGGGATTCGCTCTTCTGTTAATGGGGTTGTATTAATCTCTGTGTTTCGGCACCCATAAGCTACCTTGTTTCTGCAATTTACGGTTAAACCTAATTTAATCAACTGACAAACTATGGCTTGTCAGGTATAATTTCCTTGATATCAAATTTATCCTAATTTATTATCCAATCCAATCTAATTTCTTTTATTTAATAGTATTCAAATTATTTATTATTCACGATCATAAATATAACAATTTATTTTGCACTTACCATTTTGTCCTGGTCTGTGGTTGAAGTCACCGATTTTGTCATCAACACCATACAAATTTCACGAACACTGTACAAATACCATACTTATTTAATACCCAGTCACCCAATGAATCCTTTGTTAGATAACATCCTAGCATTCTTTACATAATGCGCCATGTTATTTAATTATGTAACCCTCTCTGACTGAGATGTAACCATTACGTAAAACGCCAAATTCTTTATGACAGCTGACAGCTGCACACACAGATTGCGTAACATGCGCTCGGCGCTTGAGTCATTGCCGACGTTACTGAATGTTGCCATTCTAGATATTATATTTATATATACATAGATAACGAAGTATTGCATTTATTTTATTTTGTTTATTTTTATCTCATTATGCTGCACCGGTTGACGTCATCACGTCAACGCCGGCGGTCGCTGAAAACCAGCGCTGGGGCTCTGTCTAGCATAGGGTCGCAGCATTATGCTGAGCGATGGCCGTTTTGCGTGAATGTGACGCATATTTTCCCTCAACTTGTTCTTTCGTGTTTGTGTTTTTATTTCTTTGCGTTATGTTTACCGCAAATAAACGTATTTTCTTTCTTCTTTCTTTCTTTCTTCTTTCATGGAATAAATAAGTACTAATTCCGTGAGTAGTACTTACTTATGCCATAGTCAAGCTGTCCCCCTCTACTTACAATCTGCTTATATAGTAGGTACTAATATATAGATTGTAAGTAGAGGGGTCGAATTTCGACCAGTGGGCAACACTAGTAAATATTTCATTTACAAACAAAAGGCCAGTTTTTGTAAAAGACAGAAACGCGGTAGAAAGGAAAAGAGGTCTATACACAGCAGTTGGTGATTCCGAGCTGAAGTGATTATGATGAAGGATCGATCGATGAAGAAGTGAGGATGATAAATTGAATTTCGAAAAAAAAACCGACTACGGTTGTTTGTAAAGTGCGATGCAATACATAAATAATAATGTTAATAATATGCAAAATTACTTGAAAACTTAAAAAGCTATCAACTTAATACTTTATCTAAGTAATAAAAGCCTACTGGCAGATATAGCCCATTACAAAGTAAAGGCTGGCCACCTTTGAACCATACAATGTTGCAGTGATGCTGCTATAAACGTCAAGATCCGCTATGAAGTTTAAAGTTCTTTCAACGAAGGATTCTGAGCGATGGTTTTGGAAAAAAACATAATTACCACTGTAGGGAAAACCTCAATATGGTGGAAACAGCGTGAAAACATACTATCTTCTGAAATCTCAATAGATAAATGTTATTAAATACTCTTAAGGACGCATTTGCAAATCTGACAAAAATTAGCAGTTTGCCACAGATAGATTGCTCCGTCGTCTCCAATAAGTAGCAATTTTTTATTTGAAAATGTTGGTTTATAATATTGTAAAAAATAATTTCCGTTGCCTCTTTACACAAAATTGACGATATCGTGTTGAGGTTAGGAACATTTTTCTTCAATATAATAACATAAATTTAGTTTTTAAAAATATTTTATGTAAGCAGACATGTTCAACTCAAAAAGGTAGCAAAAAGAACTACCAAAATGTTACAAAGTCTCAGAAAATAATGTAAAAAACCTTTTTTTTTTTTAAAACACCGTCGGTAATTTTTTTTCCTATTATTTAACAAACCATATCAAGAAATTTTAAAATCACACACTGGGCTTCAGCTATCCGTGTGATAAAATTAAAATTTTAAATTAAGTAAATCAACGGCGAAATAAGCTATATTTTCGAGAGCGCAGAAGTGATGAAACTATAAACAGGTGCTGAGATTGACACGAATGGCTTATCACCACGAAAACTGTACTTTTATAGTTAAGAAATTGACGAAAAACGTTTTTCTTTGTGATAGCACTCTTAATAATATTTATCTATTGAGATTTCAGTAGATAAGTATGTGCTGGCAATTTCTAAGTCACAGATAAGTACCTAATTATTTCAAAACTCGGTATGCATGGAAGTTTTAGCATATTTATAGGATATTATTATTATATTATTATTATATCGTTTAATTCAGGCACTAAACCCATACTAAAATTACAAAAATACAATCCATTATACATTTAAATTTAATTACATGCATCAAAATTAAATTAAATTACAATAGAAATTAAAAATTAAATTAATTTCATTAAATTAAATAAAAAATATATCACCGTAAAATAATTAAGATAATTTAAGTAAAAAAAACACAATGTCAAAGCCAATCCATTGAGTTTGGTTTTTTTTTTGCAATCTACTTTTTTTTGCTATCTAGTCACTATTTAACCCGAAGTAATTGTTTTCAAGTACCTACCTTAGGCGATTTCCGGTAAATTATCTTTTAAATCCAACTACATATTACAATCAATACTAACAAAACGAAATCATACCTAGGTACCAGGAAATAACCACTAAACATTAAAATGACTTGCCGAAAAGTAATATGTAATTTATCTGTTAATTCAACCCAATAGATACAGGTTGAAATGGCGGACTAATGGGTCGGCTACCGCGCATGCGCCAGTTTTTGCCGACCAATGGCACCGCTGCGCAAGAGACGGCGACGATCGCAATTTGTTAAAGTGATAAAACGACATTGCTGTGTTCCTATTACGGGTTTAAGATTTAAGTTTTTGTAAAACGGAATTCTATGAAGAAGGCGTAGTTTTAAATTAAGTGTGGGGTAATGGAACATACATAGATTTATCTTTACAGTCGATTAAGGGGTCTTAGTGTTGTCTATGTATACTATGTACTTACCTACTGCGCTCTTCACTTTTCTTGAACATCTACACAAGAGCTAATTTCAATGTTTGACACACAATGTCTGAATAAATAATAATAATTATTGTATTATTATTATTTATTCAGACAACAAGATCCATTTTATTCGTAAAATAGTGCCAAATGACACGGAAAAGGAAAATCTCTATGCTCTATTTTAAAAGCAACCTCTCCTGAATAGAATAGAATAGAATATCTTTATTTTGCATAAAATATGGTCTTAAATATAAAACACATATTTAGTTTATTTCTTTTAGCATGCAATAAGTACATACCTTAATTTTTTTTTTAAACAAAAACCATTTATTTTAAAACACTTCAATTATTGCTACTGAGATCGAAAAGATTACTACTTAGATGAACATAAGCAACCGCTACCATAAACATTCATAAAGGATTTGTCAATTACCACAACGCCTGCTAGGCAAATTGGGGATAACTTTGTCGATATTAGCATTAGCACACAAGAAAACATACTGGCCACCCTCTAACTAAACATATTTACTATAAACATGTAGGCCCTACATCAAATTCTATTTATTAAAAAACTAAACTACTCAACAATGTCTTATTTCACCATGTTCTTTTATGGAAGATCAAACCACAATCTTTGATATAAAAGGTTGAATTCAGGAGTCATTGCTGGCGCCATAAAATCAAGATTTATTATGGTGCTAACCTTTCTAGGCCTATAGGGTTCGCCACTGGACTGCTAAACACCATAAAAGTAAAATTGACGGTAGTGGAATGTTGTCCATATGCTTGTTGCACATTTTATTCGTTCGATTTCGTTTGCGTGCTAGTTTTTTTAAGGGGTAAGTTATGGAAGACGGGGGGTGATAAAATATGGAGAAAACAAATTGAGAGCATCTTGTGGAAGAAGCTTGAATTATTTTCTGCTAAACACTGACATGATAGAAGAAGCAAAGGAGAGATTAATAATTGTTAAACGGAAAACAGAAACTCACTGATTTAAACAAAAACTCGTTTTGACGTGTCTTAACTTTTAGTTCGGTTAAATATTTTTTAGCACCTTTAACAACTGAATATTTAAAAAAAACTGGCCAAGTGCGTGTCAAACCACGCACAATGAAGGCTTCCGTAGTTGGGGTGAATTTATCCCAAAAACAAACTTAACATTGTAGTTGAAAAACATGTTCTCCCATACATCAATATACGTCACGGTCAATTCTCCAACTGCTAATGTAAGTTGGTAGACCATTGTTCGTGAACTTTTAAAGCCTACTTAGCTTATGTACTACTGCCATGAATTTTTTGACATATCCAAAAACAACCATTTAGCTAGCAGGGGGGCGGACACTTGACTCTAACTAAAATTAGCACTCTAAAGCTTAATTAAATTTAAAGCGCAAACGGATTCCTGAATCGAAAAATGATCTTCACAGACCCGCAATATTTTTGAACGGCCTACCCAACGCTACCCCGCATCATGGGACAGACGAGAAAAAAAAATATCATCCCCACTTTACGTGTAAGGGAGGTACCCAAAAAAAAAATTTTTTCGGAAAATTTTATTTTACCACTTTGTCGGCGCGATTAATATAATTATATACCCAGGCCAATTTACAGCTTTCTATAAGAGTATCTGAGATAAGCCGAGGACAGACACACAAACGGACATGGCAAAACTACAAGGGTCCCTTGCTGACTACGGAGCCCTAAAAAATTGTAAAACAGGCTGTTTTGAGACTACAGTTAAAACCAACAAGAGAAATAAAAATTTATATTATTGAACCCGGTAAATTTTCTCATGATCACTTCCCATTAAGAATAACCACGACTGAATGAACACATTTATGTCGTTAAAAATTCCAAACCCAAAACATACATGTCAATACCACAAATTCTACTTACTCATACAATTCAATCACCACCAATGTACATTAAGAACTTAGAAGACATCAACAAACGGTAAGGTAACAAAGTAAACACACACTGACATTTGGTTCGCAATCCTCTAGCCGATCAGTTGAATACATTAGACTTAATAAAGGGAGCCAAGTTCTTTTCATTAGCAAGCCACAGGGATATCTTGATGGTGCCTGAAACTGCAGGGCTGGTAGGGATGGAGAGTTTAGTGTCAGGACTTGTGGAATTAGAAAATACGGTTTTTAGGTTATTTTGGACTATTAGCATTTTGCTGAAATAGTTTTGGGAACTAATAACAATTGATTTCATGAGGATATGCAGCTAAGTTCGTCCTTGTGAGATTTTTCCGAGATTTGTAAAAAAATATTTAGTACTTACTTATGTTCTTACAGGCTTGTGTTCCCGTCTTTACCCTGCCCTTGTAGTTCGGCAGTTGTTCGACAATGACAGGACTTGCATAGTTGTATGCGCTAAGTAATGTTTATTATTCTCGGCCCTAATGTTCATGCAATGCATGTTTTGCAGAGTTGGAGAGAGAGAGAGTTACCCTTATAATATTTAAACCGCAATCAGAGCTATAATATATATGGTTCGTGCCGACATGGCAGAAGAATTGGAGTGGTAATGTTCTCATAAAATATATTGCAAAATCACTTTTGCGAAGCGTAATAGGATGGTTTGCACTTTTTCAGCTTTTACCAGGGCAACCCCCTTTTCTATTAGTATAAATCTTCTTGTATCATGATTTTTACAAAATACTCCCTTTCCATCTAATCATTAGCCGCGTCTGTCTGTCTCTCTGAACGCGATAAACTCAAAAACTACCGAACGGATTTTCATAATTATGGTTTTCACTAATGGACGGAGTGATTCATAAGAAAGGTTTCAGGTTTTGTGTAAATTGGTAAATTATATAATTTTTAATGTAAATTCGTACGAACATCAGTTACATTTTAATCTAACCCACATGCTCGATGCAACAGGCTGACATGATACACCGACTGAAAAAAAAAAGGGTTTTATGCTCTGCTACCCGTGCAAAGCCGGGGTGGGTGGCTAGATACAAGGTTTAAATGCAAAACCTGGAAACCTCTTAGGGGATTATTTTCGCGATTTTTTCACGCGAAAAGTATCAGTTGTTATCTACATTTAGACGAGTTATGCGAACATAAATGTAGGGAAGAACTGATTTTTTCAGCTTTGGTCCAATGGTAACAGTTGTTCATAATGATGACTGCAATGAGGTTAAGGTTTGCAGGTTTTTCATTTACATCTTGTATAATCAATTTAACATTTAACAATGTTCAGCAAGTAATCATTGCCAACCCTATATCTAAGACTACCGGGGCTACCCGGAATTGTCCACACTGATCGACGTCTCTTCTTTAGTTTTTTCTTGCTAATTAGTATAATGAGGTGTTTGTATTTAGTTAAAACGACAAATCGCTTTTTTGTTGCTAATTGGTGGCATGTGAGCTTCTATAACCTTTTTGCTCTTCAGTCTAATGCGAAACGTGATTTTTCGTAGTTACAATCTAGCTTAAGATACGGCTAACGGTGTAAATGAAGGTGGAATTTAAAGGAAAGGCTGAAACTTTATTTGAAATTAAGACAGTACTAAGCTGTGTACTGCATCGTGCTTTTTCGATGTCTAGAAAACCTTTAAGTAGGTATTTGTTTTGACTCGACATGAGATTAGCTTTACGTCAGTTACGAAATAATTCATAATCGAGCCGGCAAATCTATCAGATTTTTCTTGCTTAAGTATATTTCCTTGCTTTTTGTTGTATTATCCAAGTTTGAAATATCCTACAACTTTAAATAAATTTGTAAATCCGAAATAGAGTTTAAGGCCGGTACTATTTTTATTTGTTCATTTTACATTCTTACGATTGCGTGAATTAGAAACGACTGATTGCATTACTAATTCGTTTTATATTATGATTACAAATTATGACGATTTCATCATATTTTGTAGTCATCAAATAAAACGAATTATTACAAGAGGATAATGAGTGAATTAAGAATAACCAATTAGTATTTAACTAGAATTTCCACAGGTCTCAGGCCCGTATTACAAAACGTCACTCAATACTCAAGCATTACTTAAAACTAGATTGAATCTAGTTTAGTTATATTAGTGTAGTTTTAGTTACATTGTTGTTATGCAGTGCGAACAACATAGTAATTATGCTGAAATACCTATGTAACTTGGTGTATATGTCCTTAGAATTTACTTCTTTTTTTTTCCTCTTTATTTTATATGTGGAGACCTGTAATTGGCTTTCAGATTAATGTACTGTCCTTGATCTGTTTGTTTTAGCTGTAAGTCTCCCATATTATTTAAATAAATAAATACAGAACTCAGAATCATCATAATAATCAGCCCTTAACTGCTGAAATTAAGCATTTTAAGATGCTAAAAGAGATCTCGTAAATTAGTCTTCACGATTGCCAATAACTGACGATCGCTATGCATTACATAAATGTTTTAATATCTACGGCCAGCTTTATTGTAATCCTTCTACTGATTATCTAAGCAAAAAAAAACGTTCGACTTGATATCTAAGATACTTGTAAACTTCTCGAGTTTGTCTACCCAACCCTAATTGTTCCCGGAACAATCTCTATTCAATTAGCTGAAAATATTACAACACTTATCTAAACCATTCCAACAAAAAACCAGCCCAAGTGTCGAAAACAACAAAGCAATAATACTTAAGTACAGACAGCAAAACAGTGAGTAGACCAAATTATTTCGCAACGAATGCAATCCGCCGACCGAAAACCAGATAATTGGATCGGAATCCACTGTAGAACTTACAACAGTATATAGAATCAAGTTTTTACCCGCGTATTTGGTAGTATCATAATTTCTTGTCGGGTTTTATGCTTTTTTTTATTCCTTAAGTTGGGTCGGCCTTTTTTGATACTCGGCCAGATAATTCCTGCCTCGCCCGGCATTCTGAATAAATGTTGGCTACTTATTGTGCTGACCGTACCACATATGCGTTATGTAAGAGGAGACTGGATGTTTTTTTTTAGTTTTTGTGCAGGATTCCAGTTATTGTTCCGTAATGGGGTGTGATAAAGCATTTTTATGAATTTAATTCCTTTTTGTGGCGTGTGGTGATTCTCTGTTTGGCCCTGTGTCGTGGATATCACCGGGTCTAAGTTGTGATGGGAGACGTAGTGCTGATTCTTTTTGGGGTAAGTTAAAGAATAAATAAACAAATAATCATTATAATACTCCACAGTTGAACTCGCTACATTAGCATCGTTATAAATGAGGAACAGAAATCAAAGATCAATATTTATGTGCATGATAATTATTATAATTGCAGTAATTGCTTGAAAATCCCTAAGTTCTTTAATTTTCTGGTTCCTCGGAATCTCTCATATAAATTCAACGGGAAAATCCAATGGGACTTGTCTCTATCGCGAGGGGAAACTACGATATCATATTGCAATATAAGACAAATACGGCTTTGTACTGAATAACATAATTTAAACCAAATAATGGCATCCACGATCAGATAATTCGCTACTCATTGGTAGAGTCACCGAATCAAGTGCCATGAATAATATTATGTTTGTTAGTCAAAGGATCAAGAAAAGCTACATAATTATTTGGATTTACCACAAGATTGTTGCATGTTTTTTTCTGTTACTTGATACCTATTATTTTATAGCCTTCATTAATTATTAAGAACCACAAAAGTATTAAACGTTCGAAACGCCTACTTCAATATACTTAAAAGCAAGAAATATCTAAAGGGATATTAAGTTTCAATATATAATAAAAAACAAAGGTTAAAATCATTTATAAATAATCATAGCTTGCAGATAAAACAAAATAGTTGCGGCTTCTTAACATTTTTATTATCGCGATAAGTTAGTTTTTATGCAAATCGACGAACAAACGATTCGTGTTCGCGAAAATACATGTGAATGTCTGTAAAGTGCTAAATATGGCAGTCGAATTTTATTTTACTTGAAAAGGAATTTGGTTTTTCCGATTTACAAATCCTTTTGTGGTTTTAGTACATCGACAGGACAGAATTTGTAATGATTTACTAAAGGGATGCTCTTATATCCATCACCTTTTCCTGAGAAAATGATGTCCATACCCTGGACGTATTAATAACAAATCAGAATAAGTATAAAACATTTTCTTAATAACAACCACCATTTGAAATGGTTTGCGTTGCCTTAGGATTTAACTTAATATTATTTGTAATACTAACTAAAGCAGCCATAATGATCACTGCAGTATTCCATTTCAGATGACATATACACACCATATTTATCACCAGAATTTCTGGAAATCTAGTCTTTTAAAGCCCTTCATCAGTCAACGTCACCCATTCTCGATTCTTTGGCCATTGTACACAAAATTTCGCAAATTAAAACCCGAAACCGAAGCTGTCACCTTCGCTTGTCTCCAAAAGCGATATACCATTGTCTTTGAAGTCGGTTACTTGATACCCTTCACGTACCTCCCGATTCTTCCACACTGGAATTTCAACTCTGCTCTCCAAGAGATAGGAATGTTATTCGATTGTATACCTCTGAGGATTACAACATTCATGGATGTTGGAAAGTAGTATTTATGTCATGTACCGGGCTTTTCGTCTGTCGGGAGCCCTATTTATTGCCGGTTACCAAAACTCGAATGAATTCATAATTCTAAACGTTTTGTTAGGGTGCTACGCAGATCTGGGAATAAAAAAGTAGTGTATCTAGTTGATATTTGGGAAGAAAGTTAAGATTGGGATTGAAAATTCACTGCTCAGCCTACACACCAAAAATTTATGAATATGGATAAAATTAAGTTGGAAATGCTTTAAAAAACATAATGCTCAATATTCAACTATTACCCCATTCTAGACATTTTAATCAAAGCATAAGCCGAATACTGTCAAACATAATTGCAGTGGAAGAGACTGTTTTGTTTCCAGGTGCTTCCTCCATAATTTTTCGCTAAATTCCAAACCGTGAGACTGACATAGACAAGGTAGAGCGCGTAACTATGAAGTACCTACCTACATACTTAAAATTCTGTGTTATTTTCTTCGCAAAAAAGAGCATGAAATTGAAATCTCCAAAAATAATGTTTGATTAGATACGCATGGACCGGTGCCGTTGATAAAAAATAAATTCGCTTGAACGTAGATGATTATTTTAATCTATTCTTACCGTTATTTCAAGGTGATTCTGAAATTACATTGATGGTTCCTTTTAATACAAGCTACTGTTATCGTTTGTTTTATGTCCATCTATCTCACAAGCTTTATTATCAATGTCTACGCTGTGTATGTTTTGTACTACGTTTACTTCACTGTCTGAACATCTTAACAAAATAATGAACGAAGAATCCGTGATAAAACTACGGAACCACAACCAAATATTCCTTTATTTTAAAATGAGAGAGACAGATTCTGGTTTGTTACTACCTTTAGAAATGGTGTGGGATATTTACGGATAAATACAGTATCATGTCGTAGAAAATCCTGATAAGAAAAACTTTTCTGCAAAAACCCTTGCACCGTGTCTGAACCACAGCCGCATTCCCTTCACACCTCGAAATCTCCGTGTCTCACAAGCGCCAAAACAAAACAAACAATCGAGCATCAAAAGCAAAGGCTACAACGGTGTCAATTAAACCGTGCGCGCACAATTAACGAGAGGAGAATGTCCCGATGTGATCCTATCGTGTGACCTAGGGCTATCGGTAGCAAGTTCAGTCCAGCTACCGTTGTTCCAAGCTTGATATATTCTGTGAACGTTTATTTTGCTCTTTGGGGGTTAATTGAATAAATTTAAAGTTTAATAAGATCTTGGTTGGTGGTATTGGTGTTACTGAATTATTTGGTTTGAATTCGATTATTTCACATTGTAGTGAGTTGTTATATCTTAAAGCAGTTTCGAAATCAGAAAAGATATTCATTAATATGACAAGAACAGACACTAGAGCCATTTCTGAAATTCAAATAACTGTTTTCAAAACTTTAAAGTTGCACCTGAGTGCCACTCTTCAGTAATGCGATTCATTTTTGGGCATAGAATCTAAGCTATTATGACCTACATATTCAATTCAAGAAGCTATATAATTACCATTGTTCATTAGCCTAGCTCCAGCTTGACCTAAAACATAATCTACAATATTAATTACATCAGATGACAAGCCAGTAATGCAGAGCATGTTTTTCTTTCCCATAACTTCATGGGAAAGCATATTGTGTTCATGTTCGCACAATTTATAGCCGTCACCGCGTGCATTGTTTAGTAAATTATTATTTTATTAATTACAAGTTTCTTTACTACGGTTATTTTAGTTCAATTTGTATTTTGCTCCAGTTTCTTAGCACTGTACTTCTTTGTAGATTGTTTAATGTTTAAGTATATTGAGAAAGAGGGATATCAGTATTTATTATCACACAATTGTCTCGTTGGTGTAGCGGTTGCAAGTGCTACTGCTGAGGATGAGGTCCTGGGTTTGATTCCCAGGTCGGACAAATTGTTGTTGGGTTTCAATCTGGTATTTCTCAGTAGCAGTCCGGAGTCTGGATTTGTGCCCGGTTGATGGCATTAGGCTTGCCTCTATTACATGAGACATAAACATAACTGGTGAAATGTGGGTGTACTTACTATAGGTACACCTCTTTCCAACCCTTCGGGGAAACAAGGCGTGATGGTATGTATGATATGAAACATCTCAAAATTATGAATAACATTAAGCACGGGATTACTAATAAGGGAACAAAGTGAAAGCACTGAATGTATACCCAAGAGATAATTCATTTTCAGCTGTAATCAAAACAGTTGGTGCTTATACTAGAGAAGAATAGTGAAGCAGTTGTGAACAATGGATATATGCGAGTTAAGCTTCTCCATGTTCTACAAAACATGTAGGAGTAAACAAAAATGCCTATGTTGTAACTCATTCACTTTTACATAAAGTTGTAAATAATGACCTATGAATAAATATGGGGATTGTAGTACTAAACCGAAGCCTGCCTATATGGCTATTTATAGTAAATCGGTATTTCATCGACCTGTCATATTTATTACCGATACCTTATGACGAAGTAATAGAGCTCATTTTCGCAAATTCTTAACTATTTGAAACAATATTAATAATAATTTATGGAGACATATAGACTTATTATACCGATTAAAAATTGTCAATATGGTCAGAAAGATTCGGAGTTTCAGATTGGCGGTCTAAAAATAACCGGTTTCGTTCTGTGGAAGGAATTTTAAAACTATTCATTATTTATGTGATGGGTAAAACTCTATTTCGGCCGATGTGAAAAATTTCTAGTGGATCAATATTAAAAGATGATAATAACCGTATGTATTGTAGTTTCATAATCATATTCTTTATGTTGACTTATTCCTGATATAGAATAGAATAGAAATTTCTTTATTCGAGTAACCAAGACTCAACAAGATTGTTAGTAAAACTTATGACTATGTTAGTAAGCAGAGACATTAAACAAAACAAAAAAAAAACAAAAAAAAAATAACTGTTGGTCACCGTTGCGACATTCCATGAGAGACGACACAACAGTGACCCACGTATATACAGTCCAGGCGACTCGCAACCACGCTTAAGACACTGTTGGAGCTGCCCCACACCCTGCGCACCAGGGAAGCGCACCTTTTACGCATTGTTGCATAAAAGCAATCTACACGCGCATCTACGAACATCCCTGACGCACTACAGAAAACAACAACGACGATATAACTTGAAGTAAAAAAATTAAGTCAGCTGATTTCAGCAAAAAAATACGAAAGACTGATAACTGTTTTCGACTATTGGAGCTTCTTCTTAATTTCTATTGAATATTCTTACACAAATAATCATCAATGGGAATTCGATGATTGCTCAATTCTTTGATTACATTGATGTTTTAAAAAGGATCCTAATGGTTTTATTGCCATCAAGTCTTCGGTATAATAAACTTTTTTGTGAATAGAAAAACATATCGTAAGTAAGTACAAGCTGTTGATTTTTTCCTCGGCTTTATAAATGAAACATTTTTTTATATCATGTAAATGATTTGTAGTGTTTCCTACTATATCTTCATTGATGAGATAAGTTTTGCTAAAGAAAGATGCTTAAGACATTGTTATATGACCAATTAAAACTTCAAAAAGTATGGATGCATTTAGAACTTCAAAAAACATTCTCTAGCATTAATATAATATAATTATAATACCGCCTCACTCGACCACTTTAAGAATATTAAAGTTCAATAATTAATGGTGAAGATGAAGGAAAATTAGTGTTTCTCGAAACCACCGAGTTCTTCCCCTCGAAAATGTAGTAATTAAGATCAAGCATTGGAAATCTTTATTACGCATATTATGCCTAGGAAAAATGCATAAGGATAAAGTACAGCCGTGGAACGGGTCCACGGCTGTACTTTATCCTTATGCATTTTTAACTGGACAATAATTGTAAAAAGATGTAAAGAATAGGACATTTATCTCCATGTTTCTTTTATTGAAAACCTTGGTCTTTTAAATAGTGTGTTATCTTAACGGCTCCCAAGGATGGTTTTCCCATTTATTTATCAGTGTATTGATTAAGCTTATCCTTAATGTCGTCTCGCCTGTGTTTTGCTAGTTCTATTATCAAGTCTGTGCATAAATTAATTATGTAGATGATATGTTTCGGTTTGATATGTTAGCTTCGCTGTTTCTTTGATCTGCTTTAAACTCGGTTATTATATTCATCGGTCGACCTGTATGATCTGTATATGGATATCAAATTTCATTTTCTACATATATAGCGTAGGTATTCTTGTATGAGGAATGTCTGATTAATATTAAGCCTAGCTCGAAAATTAAGAACAAGTACTAATAAATCAAAACTCTTAATCAAAAACACTCTGTGACCATACAAACAAAACGCCCAGCAAATAACTATAGGCATTTATTATTCATTCAAATAAAAACCAGAACGAGCCACTACATATACTACAAACTCCAACATTATTCAAACGATGGACACACCCGTTATTATATTATTATACAAAGTTTTAATTTGGTAGCTCTGGTCAAATTTCAAATCATCCAACTTTTTGATTGACAATTCATTTTGAATCATCTATTTCTACTTCAATTGACGATTCTTTCTTTCACAGCTTCACATTGAAAATCACATTGTATTACAGCGTAGTATGGTTCAGTTTCAAATGAACCCGCGATAGCATTCTAATATGTAATAACTATAAAATTATTCCAATACAAAACTACTTGGCGAAAGGTAGACCGTATCACGTGGCGGTCGGAATCTTAATACTATTTTTGAGTGCATCGTGTAACCTGCTCTATTTCAATTAGAGTAGAGTTCAGATTCAATTGTTGCTGCCTTTTATACCTCATATTAATTTCATTGGGGAGGTCTGTACTTTATTTTGGAGTAGGTAAAGTTGGATTTTCAATAGAGGGCTGTTGTCCCGGGGTATCAAGTTTCGTTCTCACTTCGTCAGGTGTCGCTGGCGGCGTTGCTTTGTTTTGCTCACTTTTGTTCTATGTAGTGTGAACTTGATAAAAACTGAGAGGAAACGCGCGCTAACAGAATAGGGACCTCTTTGTGTATTCCTTTTTTTTATATTTTAGTTTGAAATGTATGAAAAGGCATGTGTTTGGGGTAGATTCTCATTTTGTGGTTGTTTTTTGTCTGAGTGAAAGTACGTATGATGCTCTCGTGAATTTAGTGCGAGCTTTTTGAACCTTTTGATCGAAATGTATTGAAGATATCAGCTGCTTGTGATCCCGCTTATGTTGTAAGCTACAAAGGATCAATAATAGTTGAGTGTGGAGCTTCATAATCATAATCAGCCTAAATTTTCACTGCTGGGACATAGGCCTCCTCTCTTGGAGAGGGAGTGGAGCTTACATGTGCTAACTACGAAAAAATTAAGTAGACTCTGTTACTCGTAGTTGGGTTTTGTTCACAGCTATTTATTTAACACTATAATTTTTTAGACATTGGAGATTTCATGACAGCTCACGTCCTCTCTTTCTGCTTTTCGTTGTGTGTTCGAATCTTGTTCAAATAATTTATTGTATTGCATTAAAAGAAAAACTTTTGCATTAAATGACTCCCAAAACATATATGTAGAATCCCCGTATTCCCTTGTCAAAAACGTATTGGATTAACAGTGATGGAATGGAACATGGAACACCCAATAGGCTCTAACAACAAAAATCATTTCCTCTCTCCCAATTTCCCACGCCAACTTAACAAATTAAAGTATAACACGTTTAAAGAACAGTCTGACGTCATCGATCATCAGTGTTATCAACACGGCGTTATCTGATCCCGGCGATACGTAGTGTTAAATAGTACCCATTGTGACAGTTTTACTTTGGGCATTAGCGTCCCGTGAGCCGGTTGTAAGGTGGACAGAGAAAGATATAAACAAAAAAAATATAAATAAATTAGAACATTAACCCACTGAAATCACTCAATTTTAGCGGTAATGGAGACAATAATTAGGATAATAAATCTGTTATATACGTCAATGCAACTTTTGAGCGTTCACACAGCAAAGAACTTTTAAGTTTTGTAGATTCAATGATACGTCAGACTACGTAAAATTTAAATGACGCTAACTGAGTATACATTAATTATATTGTTTCTGATAAATAACTATCGCGAAATATTAAGAAGAGATACAGAATTTACGATGAAACAAGAACCTTCACTTGCATGTTTTGTGTGAAAGGAACAGTATTTAACTGAAATATATTCTAAGATTCCATGCACTCACTAGACAGGAATTTATTTATAAGCACAAGTTTACATTACATACCTAATTTATTCACTCAGTTAAAACACTCAGAATCATTTCAATTTCAACCCAACATTCTTCAAAGCTTTTTATGCAATCAGTACATCAAACATTCAAGTTTTAATCCATGCTTCGTGTAAGTATTTCAACACGCCTGCCTAGCTGGTCCAGCGACATACATCTATCTCTGTCTGTCATGTTAAGTTAGAAAAGGATGAAAAACCACGGCACTGACTTACAAAGAAGGTACGGTCTTATTAACATGAAGAGAATAGGTGCGGTGTAATGCATTCTATTGATAATGTTAATCCTAATCTAAAAAAATAACTGGATTGCTGACTGTCTCATCGGCTATCTCGGCTTAAGAAAGTGTTTCCTGCTGTTCAAATATTTTGATGACAATAGGAAGTGTGTGAAAGAATTTCGAAATAAAGAATTTAAAGCAAGTCTTGGTTTGTTACTTTCTAATCATAATAAGGTAAACATTCTGCAATTTGAAATATCTTTACTATTTTAGCTAAAGACTCACAGACCCAGAGAAACTTAAATAATAAGGATGAGAAGTATTTCTGATGTAAGAAAAATACCTTACGAGTATGGTGCAAATAGTTATTCTTACCTGAAAAAAATAAAAAAATAAATTAGTAAAGGAATATCAACGTAAATAACCTATACTATATCAAAATAGGCGCGTAGTAGCAAAAATAATTACTCAACATGGAACTTTATACTTTGAAATTTAACTTCTGTTTCACCGCAATAAATCATTATATTTGTATCATAAATTATTATAATCTCCTTCCTTTTTAACCTAAATGAAAACCTAAACAAAGTGATTCAACAAATGTCTCCTCCACCATACAGTCACATCTTAATTTTTACAAACTCGTGACCAAGACATTACGATAAGTGATCCTTTTAACGCAAGAAAAAATAAAACGAACAGCACATTTATCAACTAGTCGCTCGGTAGGCTGATGTTTTTGTTTTATTTCAGAATTATCTGGATTAAACTTACCTTACATATGTTGTATTTAAATCAAAATTGAAAGAAGCTTTCGACACCGTGATAGGTGGGTTATATGAAGAATGTTGTATGCGGAAGTAAGTAAAAAATAATTGCAAGTAAGTAAGGATGCTCAATTGCTCATACTCATACATCAAGGGTATCCAAAGATGGTATTTGTTTTCTTGTCGTGAAAGGAGCTCCCATTAAAATGGGATCCTGCAAGGACCTATCCTGCCGCCAAATATATTTCAACGCGAAAAGAGCAAAACGAATACACGATCGTCGACTATGTTATAATGCCCATCTTTATTAAAATCATACCTACTTCGAATCTTCACCTGACAGTAAAAGATAATAAAAATCCATTTCGTAGTCAATAAAATTATTAATACTCTCTATTTTCAGTTTTTTTTCATATCATGTGACTGTCGGTGAGTTTGAACGACTTGCTCATAAAAATGAGGACTCTCCTTATTTTAATTACCGATATTAAGTTAATACGGAGTTTTTACGATTATAACATTGCCGTTGTAAATATATAGGTATGTACCTAAACCTATATATTTACAACGGCAAAATTAAAAATAAATGTAATTGAAATAAAGACTAATTATATAGTTTTAGTAATTTTGATGTTCACTTTTTTTTGGTTTAGAGTCCTTAATTATAGATATCTGTACATAAAAGCAAACGGGTGGATTTGCTGCATAACAAGAATTAGTACCTTAACACACCATCTTGAATATTACTAATTTTATACTCATCGCCCATGTCGCCCATGCTTCTGACTAACGTAACATCAAAATTCCAGTACATCCATAAATTAACGATAATGTCATCGATGTTCTCCATTTGAATAATATAACAATAAACTAGATTTTGGCCTAAAGTTATGTCTACCTATAATTGTAATAAATTCGTATTCTTATCTTTTGTAACGACGTCGACAGTAGCCAAAAGCTGCAAATATATTCTGCATACACGATATGTCAATTATAAACTGAATAATTAGGCTTTATAAAACTATAAGAATGCCTATTAAATTCCGGTGAAATTATTTTAATTGTGAAAAGTATTATTATTTTACTCAAATATCACAAAATTCTCAGGGGGTGATGTAAATGTCGCTAAGTTATTATGTAAAGAGTATCGTGATAATATCGTACTACTAAAATCTGGTTCCCTGAGTTGCAAAGGTCAGTCGGCAGTCACCGTGAGTAAAACCAGAAGCTCACTGTTTTGTGGATAAAGCATTTTGTTTATAAATAAATACTTATAAGAAGAGTTGGTAACCGTAAAATCGTAAAATGGAAAGTCTATGAACTAGTAGTTCTGCAAACAGTTAGACCTCGCGAGCACAAACTATTTTGTAAAAATTAATATACCACTAAAGTTATTTAAAACGAGATAAATTTTTAAAAACATGGTACAGAAAAGTTATGAGTAAAAATTTGTAGGCCAGCTAGAAAAAATAACTAATAGGTATTAATTTGCAGAGGTAACGCTGCAGCCTAGGTTTGTGATGAGAAGATGGTCCCAGGTACTCCATCAATCCCTACCTAGTAGTTAAAGGGCGGATTCCACTGGTAGAAATCTAAAAGAAAACCATTAACTGCATTTTTAGGAGCTATTCTGCTCATCACGCCGGATCCTCATCAGATCTTCACCAAATTTCTATAAAACTAACTTAAAGTGTCTTTCAAATAAAAAAAAAACCTGTATTTCAAGTTTCATCCAGATCGGTTGTAAAATACAACCTGTAGAGGAGTACAAACAAACTGACAGAGGAAACCAAATTTTGCCAGACTTGAATAAGAGACGCTTCGGTTGCTCGGACAACTATTAGAAATTCTGTCACGGGTTGGGCAGTATCTTTCGTGAACAAAAAACATGGCAATATTGCTTCAAGAAAGCTTATTATAGAGACAAATGTAGTAGCAGATAATGGTAATGATGACGCTACCAAAGTTATTAAAACAATATCTTAAAGACTACAAAAGAAAAAATGGGGAGATCTCTGCCTATCACCAAACATGATAAATTGAAGTGAAATCTTTGAGGCCTTGATTGACTCGTGTAAAATCAACAGAAACCCCCCGATACCGTATAAGGTTTATAAAAGTTTGTTTGAGTAGTTGTGTTCAATATTTATGATCCACATAAAAATATTACGATCAGTTAATCAGTAGGTAGCCACTTATTACCGATTACAAATATGAAACATAATATAAATCAAGACATTTTAGTGTTGTGCCGATAGCCGTAGTCAGAAAGTTGGCAACCAGTTTTAAGGAAAACGGACAACGATTTGGCAACTGATTAAATGTTCTTTTGACTAATTCACATTTAGTATTACCGTCTTTTTAACTCTGTCATGAAGGTTCTGGTTTTCTCTTGAACATAAACATGTATTTCTTTAATTTTCGAAAATATAGCTACTGATACCACTAAAACATTGTGTGCACAGGTAAATAAATTAATCGGCTTTAATCCTTTTATTACACTTATGACTCTCATAGTTTTTACTGATAGTACTAAAACACATTTTATTCTCAAGCATATTACATATTCAGTGACTGAATTCATCAAACAAATTCAAGAAACTGATGCACATCACTATACCACATTTGATATTCTAATTAGTTTCAGCTCTATCGCGGAAGACACTCTCGTTGATTGATCAATAAACTGTTTTCATCATAACTCAACTATTAAGAACCTTTTAAATAACAGTAACTGTATTTATTAACGTGTCGATTTACTTTGATATGCCGACTATTGCTACCAGTTGTTCTTAAGAGTCGCTGTTATAATTACTATGTTAAAATGTTGTTTCTTCTCTGTGGGAATGAATAATTTCATCTAACGAGGAATTAAAATCTGTATCAATTAGTTAGTTGCCAGCTCTTCGACTAAATATTATATAATATGCCAGGTAAATTACTTAGTTCATCATGTGCCTAGCCATTTCCCAACTATGTTGGGGTCGGCTTCCAGTCTAACCGGATGAAGCTGAATACCAGTATTTTACGTGGAGCGACTGCCTATCTGACCTCCACAACCCAGTAACTGGGTAACACGATATCCCTTGGTAAGACTGGTTGTCATACTTTTGGGCTTCTAACGACCCGTAACAACTGTCAAAGATCTACAAATGACAGCCGGGACGTTAAGTTTACGTGCTTTCCAAGGCACGGAGGGGTCTTGGTATGTAAAGATGGTAACCCATCCACGGACCAGCCGCGGCAAGCGTAGTTTAGCCTGGTCAATCGACCCGTACGGCTGTTATGACTTGGCCACAAGCTCCTCACATTATTTTACGTAGTTATTTTTATGAATTACTAGCTGCGCCCCGCGGTTTCACCCATACCAAATTTTATCAAAATTGGTCCAGCCGTTTGAGCGTGAAGAAGTTTATTTATAAACCTTTATAATATTAGTTGTTAATTTTTTGCTTTGTATCTTCGAGAGCAACAACACTTCTATTAACGATCTAGAAACAATTTATTCTCTGCATCGAAATGTGATTATAATATCAGTTGAGCTAATTCTTACTTCTTAAAAACTAAATTCTAAACATCAGAAATACCACTGTCTTGGTTTATTGATATAGTCACATTCTCTTAATATTATGTCAATAGTTGTGCTAGCATATACATTAGGAACCCCACGGTTTTCTTTAGCAGCATACTAGTCCTATTCTACTTCATCTATAGATGTTGGTACCGTTTCACCAAAACTATCCCTCATCCGATGATTTGTTGTTCAGACATCTCTTCACATTTTCAGTTCACACGAATAACGGATAAGTGATTGAAAATAGTAGGTAAGCAATAACTTAATAACCTTATAGATCAATGCTGCAAATATCCAAGGCATAATCATTCGCGTTTTACGACATCCACCTGAAAGAACCGGGAAATAACATAAGGGATCACTTAGATTACTTATATTGGATTATTCTTCACTACGGACCACACCAAGTGCAATAAAACCTTATTCTAAGAACGTTTGATAGGATTGATTCAGGTTTTACAACTGACGCGACATAATTAGGTTCTCGGCCAGCCATTCTGCTTACAAACAAAAAAAAAATAGTACTAATTACTTTCAAAAGCTGTATCCAATTCACACTGGTAGATGCTATAGAAATAATGACGTCATTAAGTACTTGTATCAATACAAAATACAATACTATGACAATTAATTCTCTGTCATGTAATATGACCAGCTCACGACGGAACCAAAAGGAAATAAGTGCGCGTCAACCTCAATCAATTGTAAACTTTATTGCTGAAGCGGTAGATCAGGAAGTCGAGTGAGGGATTTACCGCAATATAAATTACACAGGATCTAAGTAACAGGCGGAATGTAGAAGCCCATCGACGGTTTTTGCTAATACGAGAGAAGAGAAGTTTTATGATTGACGACATAACTTAATATAATTAAAAATAAACCTTTTCTTGCAGTCACTGCACCTGAAGGAAATCTTCACATATCGATATTGCAGTACAAAAAGCTAAAACATGATGTGTTCTTTAGAGATTTAATCCCGTTTAACCATTGCAACAAAAATACAATATTATGAAAAGGAGTCACGATTATCCCTAAAATCAATATAAGCACATTCGTATTCAAGAAAGGCGGGCTACAACATCATTAAACAAATAAAAGTTGAAATATTGCCACATTTGTTAAGCCCTAAACCGTAAAAATAACTATATTAAGCCAGAATACTCACTATAAAATACAAAATCCTCTATAAAACAGAAATCAAACGAAATCGTATCGTAATCGTCTCGTATACGTAAATGAGACTCAATCTCTTTGAGATGCGAGGCAAAAAAGTAATGTGGGGGACTCTCAAGTTTTAGTAACCTTGATTTTTGCACCGTATTTTTATAACAATAAGGTCTTGTTTTCATTGTCAGTTTTGATGAAGGCTTTAATAGAGTCTTGTAGAATGCCAGACGCGTTCGGAACGCGCGTTTTTCGATTATTACAATTCGCGCGAAAGTCCAATCGTTTTGTGCTTATTAAAAAATTGTTTTTAAATTTTCGTTATTGTTCTTGTTTTCATTTTTCAGTGACATTAAAATAAGATGCAATTTATTCGAGCAATGCGCGATTTATGTGTTCTGTTAAAAGAGAATTTTATGGAGTGTCTAGCTATTGACTTATTGAGGACATTTTGTTTTGTTAAACTCGATAAATAAAAATATATAATCTTTATCACACGATTTTATAAACTACACATAAACCTAGGATATTTACTTAAGAGTCACATTAGTATTAGACTATCATAGAAATATGATCAGAGATGTAAGACTCATTTTTATTTGAAGAACCTATGACGGTATTCTCAATTCTATATTGCGTACCATAATGTATTTATTTGTTAGGGAAATAATTATATTAGACACAATTATGGACCCCGTCGGGCACAGCATAGATCAAGTAGGAGAGAGGAGGAAGAACCTTGGGTGTTTAATGTATAATATCTACATAAGATTCAAATTGTCTATGACCAAAGTTAAGGGATCCTATTTGACAGCAAGCGTACAAATATGATCATATCCATCTAGCCTTAAAAATGGCGTCAAAATGCAAGAATTTCGACTGGATTATCGAAACAACAAAAATATTAGGTAATATTAAACCCACGAGGAAAACGAGTAATTTTTTTTTAACTATTTTTATCTTCTTTTTTAATGCAATTAATAAAATGTCATTCATAGCATCGGAAAACATGGCTAAATCGTTATCCATCTTGATTAAGTATGACGTTTATATGACCATAAGTGTAATATGTAAAAATAAAGAACAGCATCATTTAACTATGATCATAGAATTTGACAGATATGACATCATATTTGTATGAAAAATATATGATAGTGTAAATGGGGCTTTAGTAGGAACATTGTAACTTTCACTAATATAACTCTGATTCCTTTGTAGAATATTAAGAGAACAATTTACAGTTCATCAGATTTTTTATTAAACATTCATAAAACCATTTGCGAAATTCCGTAATACTTAATTAGATAATTTATAACCCCATCCGCTTAGATGCAATCGTTCGCATTAATTAAAAATACTTCAAACAAATACAATATCCTTTTTAGTAAGGTCAACGACTTTGAGGTTCCAACACTAGTAGAAACTTCATCCAGACTAGCTTTTGCAGAATCCTAATTTAAATTTTCTAATAATTGAGTGACATCATGGATTCAGGTCTGGTTTTTTTTTTTTTTTACCTAAGTATTTATAGTTGCCAAGCCTTGATTTCCCATCGGAGAATTTTATTTGTAATAGTTTTTTTTTAGAATAATTCTTCTAAAATGAAATAAAAACGGAACAGACAGACAAAAATTAAAAAAAAAGTTGTAACAATAAAAATTTTTAATTAAAAGTATAAACTTTATAATGCATTTTGGTCTTTTGAGGGGCTTGTGGCCAAGTCATAACAGCCGTACAGGTCGATTGACCAGGTTAACAGCAGCTACGCTTGCCGCGGTTGGTCCGTGGATGGGTTACCATCTTTACATACCAAGACCCCCCCGTGCCTTGGAAAGCACGTAAAGTCGTTGGTCCCGGCTGACATTCATGGAGCTTTGACAGTCGTTACGGGTCGTCAGAAGCCCGAAAGTCTGACAGCCAGTCTTACCAAGGGGAATTGTATTACCCAGTAACTGGGTTGTGGAGGTCAGATAAGCTTTCGCTCCATGTAAAATACTGGTATTCAGCTGCATCCGGTTAGACTGGAAGCCGACCCCAACATAGTTGGGAAAAGGCTAGGCTGATGATGAATTTCATATGCATTTAGTCAAAAGCTGTTATTTTTACAAACACATAAATTTTATTTAATGTATAGAATCAACAATAACATAACATATCATCACGCCTGTATTTCGCGAAGGTTGCGGCAGAGGTGTACCTGTAGTACACCCACATTTCGCCAGCTACGTTTAAGTTCCATGTAATAGGGAGCGAACATATATAGCTAAGTAGCCCTCAACCGGGCACAAACCCCCAGTCTGGGCTACTATTGAAAAAATCAAAAAAACTTAATAACACTTTGCCCAACCCGGGAAGTGAACCCAGGATATCCTCAGCAGTAGCGCTTTCGGCCACTAGACCAACGAGACAGTCAGTTTTTTAGGACTTTTATAGGCGACGATGTGGCACTATAAATCAATCTAAATGCTAGTTTTTGTTTTCCAGATTGGCTTTCCTTTGACCTCTATCTGTCATGGTAGCCTCAGGTTAAGTGTAAATGAACGAAAATGAACTATCCCTAACTAGAAAACAATTGATTGGATTTTTTGGGGAAAAAGACAACGGAAAGGGACTTATCTACGATTGGTATAACCTTTGTTGGCCACAGGACATCGGGGAGGGGTCATGCTTCCATCCTCTAACATTGTTATGGGCTGTTTGTGGATCTCGGGCAATCAGAAGTTGATATCAGCTTCTTACACTTAGTTTATACAGTTACACAAATCAGAAAGAATAAATATTGTCCTAATTAATCTTGTCCACACATGTTGGCTGTTCTATTGACGGTCTGAGTGTGAATAGTATTAGTTATGCGGACGACATGGTGCTGCTGAGTCCGTCAGTTAGCGCTCAGGATGTTGTTGGCGGTCTGCGAGACTTATACAGAAGCGCATGGACTTATGTATAACGTACAGAAAAGCAAACTCCTTGTGTTTAGGGTAAATCGTAAGAAACCGGCACACATCCCACCGGTTATGTTAAAAAGTGTGGCTCTTGAAAGAGTGCTAGATTTTAAGTACTTAGGGCACATAGTTACTGAGGACTTGAAAGATGACGCCGACATGGAAAGAGAACGTAGGGCGTTGGCTGTGCGATGCAATATGTTGGCCCGCAGGTTAGCTCGATGTACACCAGAAGTAAAAATAACTCTTTTTAAGGCGTTTTGCCAATCCTTGTACACGTGCACTCTGTGGGTTCGATATACGCAAAAGGCATACAACGCCCTTAGAATTCAATATAATAATGCCTTCAGAATGTTGAGGCTCCCGTGTTACTGCAGTGCATCAGGAATGTTTGCCGAAGCACATGCTGATGGTTTCAGTACCATCCTGCGAAAAAGGATAGCGCCCATGATGTGCAGAGTGCGTGGGAGCGTCAACGACATTCTGAAGGTCATCAGTGATAAGCCGTGTTGCACCATTATGGCACATCGGGTGCATGTGCATGTACCTGGTGTGTCAAGTGAGTGCAACAGGTATTTTAACTAAAATTTGAGTTGCATTTGTTCCTAACATAGCATAAGTATTGTGTATTACTAACATTATGGAACAAGGTCCGAATTAAAGCATTTTTTTATTTTTATTAATAATAATAATAGAAATAAAATAATAAAACTTTGGATGGATCACTGTGCGCTGTGTGTGCATATTGAGTCCACAAAATGATCACTAACAAATATTGTTAATGTAGTTTGCATTTCGTTTCTATGAACACGCTACTGTTCCCCCCGTTCCAAAAGTATAGTATGAAAATTGTAGATGCGTTAATTTGGAATCCAGTCGAATCACTACCGGCACCATCCAAACAACTCATATTTCCATCAAACCCAACAAGATTTAAAATATGCACTTTGTTTGACGAAACATAGGTAAAAGATACAAAAAGCATGTATCTAAAATATGTTAATTTGACATAACATTTCTAAGTGAAAGCACGAACGCTTATAAGGTTGGGGTCACAATGTGAGAGGTCACTTAACGCGACCTTAGAAGTGTCAACTGATCAATGGCCAGTGTAATAAGGTCCTTGGGTGAGCCCATTTGGGCCCTGTTTTGGTTGGTATTATAAGGTAAGGGAGGGGGGAAAGAGGTCAAGTTATGTTACGTGGTCTCGGCGCCTATTGAAATGAGTCCCTTTGAATGGAGTTTGGATATAGGTGAGCGTGAGTTGTAGGCTGTGGCGATTAGTTACGTGAACTTTCATCGGTTTAGCTGTCTGATGACCAGGTTTGTGCCCATGCCATTGATCCCACTTCTTTCTTATCCTTCTATAACTTTATTTATTTCCGTTTGTCTTTCCATCCCTCTGTTAGTCTTCGTCAGAGTGTTTAATTCCTTCATGACTATGTCTCACGTATTACCTTTCGTTTTTCTTTAATTAAATCGACTTTATTCTTTGCTCAGTCTCTTTCAGCCATCCTACATCTACCTTCTTCTCAGTCATATCATCGTTTCTCACTCATTCCCATTCATTATTATATAACTTAAATCTTTTATTGTTCATTTCATATAAATCAGTCAAATTCCTTCGTAATCATTTCTTCTTTCTTGCTAATTACTATTAATTCTTCTATAACATTAAATCTTTTATTTTTCCGTTCATCTAAATCAGTCATAACCTAATCGTCAACTTCCTATAAAATAATTTCTTCTTTCCTATTTTTTTTTCTATAACTTAAATCATTTCTATTCCCGCTGCTCTCATCGCCACACCGTCATTCTCATAATATTATGCTAATATGTGTTTATGCCTTGTTGACTGGTAATGATTTTAACCCGTCTCGTATTGTGTTGAGTGTTTTTGATACCAGTAGCATTCCTGATTCGACGCGTTGTGCCACTCAATGGAAATACGTCATCGTGGAATTTTATGTGTGAAGGTATATATAGATCGGAATTATGGACTGTACTATGTTTGAAATGTGGTGAAAGAAAACACCTTTTTCTGTAGATTTTGTCATGGTTGATGAAGGGATGGCGTATCTAATAAATGCTATAACGTAACATTCAAAACATGTGTTTGAAGCACAAAAGTCACATTATATGGTTAAAATTCTTCAGCACTTTCTGTTTGGATAGTTCAAGCGGTATTGACTCTTTATTATGTGACGCTTCATGAAAGAATAAGAAAGCTCGTGACCGTTAATTCTTTTCATTCATCATTTTAGCCAATAGACGTCCACTGCTGGACATATGCCTCACCCAAAAAGAGGGGGGGGGTTCCATTTTTGCCACGCTTGGCAGAACGCTGCTGCCCATCCTCTAGTAAGTCCCTTAGTCGTCTTTTACGACACCCACGAGAAGAAATAGGATGTTGCTATTCGTTCCGGCACCATACGGAAAAGGACCGTTAATTATTATTGACCAATTCCTGAACCTTGAACAAGAGATTCAAATACAATATAACATTTACGATTATATCTATCCTTATATCCTATCTATCTATTCTCTTCTCTTCTACTTATCTCATTGAAATCTCCACCGTCAAGTACCTCCAACAATAACACCGCGATCCTTTGTCCGAACAACCACATTAAGCCCAGCTCGACTACCCTCAAAAGAATCGTGATAAAATCAACATCAGAAACAAAGCTGGGCAATATTTAATTGCAACACTTAACACCGGCCGGAGGGTTGAGTTATACGCGTGTGCAGGTTCGACGCGCGAGATAAAATGTGATATAGAGCGCACTGCGGATAGAACATACGCGGTGGAATACTGGTGTAGAATTCAGAAGGTCTACAGTTGGCAGGTGCTTTTTATGAGGTTGTGTTTTTGAGAAATTGATTTGGCTTTAAGTAGAGGTTTGTTTGCATATATTTTTTTCTATTCTATAGACAACTATCATCATCATCTAAGGCTTTACAGCCACGGGTGGGCCTTAAGCGTAGTTGAATATGTCTGCACTTTAACTTGTGTCCAGCTTTTTATCTCCAATTTTTTACTCCAACAGTTCTTAGATCTTGGTCTACGCCATCCAACCATCTGAGCTTGGGGTTATACATAAATAGAATTTGAACAAATAAACTAGACTTTCGCATTTAACAGAAGATGGAATATACCATGGCCTGCTTATGAACATAAAACTATAATAGTTTTCAGATAAGATGCTAAATATAGTCCCTAAAATATCAGTATCACAAAGGAGATTTCAGTAAGTATAAAATCAAATTTTCAATGTTGCCAACAGAGTAATATTCATAAAACAACATACACGTTCGGTTTAACAAAATATTTATTCGCCAAAGCTTAGCTCTATTGAACAAGGAAACATGTTCCACCATGAACTTCGAAACTATTAATATGCAATATCTATGCATTAACAGGTCTATATAGTACCTCTCTTAGAACCCATGGCTGATGTAAAATGTGGCCGTAGGCGTCCAAGTAACAAGATTTTGTCCTTTAAACGACAACTATTGTAACTATATCGCGGTATCCGATGGGATCTGAGTGTTTCTGGATCTCTGGATTATCTGCAAAGGGTGTGTGTTAGGGGACATACAGAGTGGAAGAACGGGAAGCGAAAAGTAAGATTCTGGATTTGGCGTAACTTAAAAAGTTTTTACTGCATTGTCTAGTGGTCGCAAGCGCTACTGCTGAGCATGCGGTCCTGGGTTCGATTCCCAGATCGGGCAAAGTGTTATTGGGATTTTCCATTAGGGAATTTCTCAGTTGCATCCCGGACTCCGGATTTGTGCTCAGTTGATGGTAATAGGCTCGCCCCCTAAAAAAATTGTGTGACCTCTGGAAAAAAAAATCAAATTGTCGTAAGTGATAGCTTAATAAACGGAGTATCGGCCCCTTCACGTTGGACCACTATTTACGACACGCCATGTATATACAGGTTATTCCAAAGCTTTAAATTTTCACTTCTGTCGGCAGTCCCCATGACTCCCTATTTTTTTTTGTATATCACATTTTAAGTGGATGATTGATCCGTAATGATGATGTTTTATTTGTTAATGGTTTTACGAATGCTATTGGCATACTTTCTCCGTATTGCAACGTAAGCTTGTATTACAGTTTCTATGATAATAATTCAATCCTTTACTAAGCGATTAATTACATCAAACAGTAGGAAATGCTGACTTACTACTTTCACTATTACCAATTCACTAGATTTACATATTTATTCAAATAGATACAAATCATTCCAACTTAAGAATAAATTTCTACACCAAACAAACCAAACTTGCTCGATGTCCAACCAGTCTGTATATATCAACAGACCTAAGGAATAAGTCTAGCAGTATGTGCAAAGTAACAAGGCGAGGGTACACGCTATACCCCGCTTTAACGACGCATTTGTTCTAATGTCGGGACCTACGTACGGTGTATAACTGGCGCTATAATTGAAAATTTACAAGAGATTTCCGTGATTGAAGTTTGGTGAAATGTACAAGGTTTGAAAGAGTGCTCATAAACACAATTTTGTTCATTAGTTTAACATGAATCGTTGGCATTAAAACTATAATGCCAATAATTCATAAATTATAACCTTACTTATAAATTCAAATCTAGTTAAGCAACGCTTGCTGAGGTCAGTATGTGGATGGGTGACCATCCATTACATACCAAGACCCCTCCGTGCCTCGGAAAGCACGTTAAGCCGTTGGTTTCGGCTGTCATTTGTAGATCTTTGACAGTCGTTACGGGTAGTCAGAAGTCCGAAAGTCTGACAACCAGTCATACCAAGGGATATCGTGTTACCCAGTAACTGGGGTTGTGGAGGTCCGATAGGCAGTCGCTCCATGTAATATACTGGTATTGAGCTGCATCCAGTTAGAATGAAAGCCGACCCTAATATAGTTGGAAAAAGGCGAGGCAGATGACTTATAAATTCATTCATTTTCATGGGAAGACGAAAGACGGAATGACCGATGAACTTGCCAGATTTTATTTTAATAACCCTCCTTTGAGTCTTGGGAAGTTAAATCGATACCGACCACAGGTGAATACGTATATAGACGCTTTCAGATTCCCTTTAGACAGTCATCAGCGTTTTGCTTACGAACAAGAAGCAAATGAAATCAATCACATTTATTTCAATAAGCATAGATAAATTAAATGAATAATTTCCATTCTGTTTATTTTTATCTCGCAAGACCAAATCTTCACCTTACTCTATTCATAAAGCCTATAAACACATTCACAAACAAGAACTACGTAACACTAAAGACCACCTCAACCAATCCGCTGAACTTTATCAGACGTATAATATTTCTAAAATAATACCATCCATAGATTGTCCAGCCAGTAATAATGTCAGCGCAACTTTTATTTTTTCGCCCATAACGAATGGTGCAAGTTGTAACGATAATCCCGGGGTCGTTTGTTTAAAAGAATATTGCTATATGTCTAGGAAAAAATATATCAGGACTAATTAAAGGACTAGGTTTTTGAACAAGTTTCTTCGGTCTGAAATGTGTTTGATTTAAGTTATGATCGTGATAATGTCCGTCTGTATTCTAAGTTTATCCTGTCTTCACTGTTGGTTAGCTTTTGGGTTGAGGGAGAATTTGTAAGGTTATGGTTTTAGGAAAATCTTGAGTGGTTTTAATTGAAATTAGTCGTGCAGTCATGCAGTATTCATGAATTTCTTTTGCAATAAATTAAAATATAAGGTTTAATTAAAGGGTTTCTTGATTGTGAAAAATTGCTGTAAGATATGGGCTTAGTAGTTCATGGTAGAAATTATTTCTATTGAAGTCAAGCGCAAACTGATTGCTTTAGTTTATGACGAAGGGTTTTGTTCAGCTGTAGATTTGGACAAGGTTTTAATTAAGTATGGTGATACAAGAATATAATATATCTAATTCCAAAGACAATCCAGATGTAAATGGACTCTGAAGGCTTCCAATCCATACAAATATTATAAATGCAAAAGCGAGTTTATTTGTTTGTACGCTTTAACGCTAAAACGGCTGAACGGATTTTTATGAAATTTGTCACATGGGTTGACCATGACTTGGAGAAGAACATAGGCTTCATCCTGGATTGCAGGCAAAGTTGCGGGCACTAGCTAGCATTATGTAAAATAAAGAGCAGTGTTTAATTATGGACAGGGGTTTGATCTTGACAAAGATACAACTTACTATTATCGATAGGCAAGTTATGGGAACAAGATACTCACACCACAGGTAATTTAACTAATTAACGAATGATAATCCCAGCTCATATTGAGCCTGGCATCAACAATAACCTACAATGTGCACTGCGTTGATCTCTGCCTTGTTCTTTGAGAATAAATCTGTCACTACCTCTAGGACTAGGGTTGGCACGACGAGTTTGACTAGGAGGACCTAAAATGTGGTTGAAAAGTAAAGAAAATCTTTAAATTCATCTGAAATGTTTTTCTTCTCGAAATCATTCCCATGTCATAGTCATCTGCTTAGCCTGTGTTGGGGTCGGCTTCCAATCTAACTGGATGGATCTGAATACCAGTATTTTACATGGAGCGACTGCCTATCTGGCCTCCACAACCCAGTTACTGGGTAATAAACGATATCCCTTGGTAATACTGGTTGTCAGACTTTCGGGTTTCTGACGATCCGTAACCGCTGTCAAAGATCTACGAATGACAACCAGGACTAGTGGCTTAGCGTGCTTTCAGAGGCGGCGGGGTCTGATGATTGGAATGGGAATGATTTCGAGAAGAAAACCAGAACTTTTGCATTTAGCCGAACATTCTTGATATTAAATAACCAAAAATGTTTACGGAAATTACCGAATTATATAAAATAATGAAAGTCTACAAAGCTGTGACAATACTAACCAAATTATTCGAAGTAATTTATTCGTTACTTTATCCTGCATATACCTGAAGGATTTCACGAAACAGGAAAAACAACTGCTGTGTTTTTATCAATTTCATGTCGCTCTTGCACAGCCTAACTATTTATTAAAATCAAAATTCTATCTTTTTTTACTTCTAAAAAAACATATATTATTCCTTCCTCCCAACCCTGCAAGTAACTATGCTCGTTTTGAGTTACACGCCGGGCCCAACTAACAAGCCTAGCTAGTTATACGAGGCCTTATACAGGGTGTTGTGTCCGCACTTATGTTTTCACGCATTATACAGCCTGTTAGCGTTGCTTACTGAATTTGTCAATAAGTGCGTATGCGCACTGAATTTAGGCGCGTTCTATGTGTCGTCACGACTTTTTCCTTAGATGTCCAGGTATGTATGAAGATGAGATGCCTTGAAGGTGAGTCACGTATTGCAATAAAATGTATCTGAGAGATCAGTATAAGAAATGTGGGTTTATCTTTAGTTTGGCATAGAGTTTCTAGGTTCTTTACATACTGTTGTTAAAAATAGTACAGGATTTTTGAGTCAGAACTTGTCGATAATAATGTAAATTAAATTACAAAATCATGTCTGCACTACACATATGAGTGTCCAATTCCTTCGATTATCTATGAATACTGCTTGAGTTTACGATAATGTTTTCATATTTATTTATTTATTTAATACTTTAAGCACACAAATGTACAGAGGCGGACATGCCATAGGCATTTTCTACCAGTCAACCTCTGGGTGATGCAGAGACAAGCAGTAGAAGGTGCAATAACGAAAATTGTGAAAACAATGTTTATTTAAATATAAGGATATACATACATATACCTATTAAAAACTTTAAATGTACCAGTTTTTAGTTTAGTTAATGTTGGCAGATGTAATGGCAACAGCGTAAAGGCTTCGTTTTATTTACCATTATTTCCATTATTACAGAAATATGAGAACAGAAAGGAAAACATGAATTTCAATTAATTATACCCTTTGCTGTCTAAAATTTCTAATTAAGCTTCATCTGGAACCTAGAGCCATTAGTGGTCCTCAGGCACATCACTAGCGTAAACTAGTGAGGTGACTACAATTGTGCGTAAAATTAATAAGTTGCGAGCATTTGCCCAGAGGTACTCTGCAACCCATTGCTCTTCTTTGATTTATAGCTTGCGCGCGCGCATGACGACAAGCAACTTATATCATTCTGTATTATTAAACAAAGTTCCTGAGTGCATCTGTCAGGTCTGTATGTTTGTTCGAGGTTATCTTGTAAACCGCTGGACGGATTTTGTTACGACTATAGTCGGCTAGAGTGAGAGGATTTTTAATTCTAGATACTATTAATTTTTTATTAAAATAGGGAACATTCATACCCTTAATGCAATACCAAAAACATCGATACTTCATTTTTAATATATTTTTCGAATTCAGTCCGAAACACTGGTTTCAACTTCATTTACCATTGTATACAAGTCACAGCCCATCAAACTATGTCCCACATTCGAATTTTTCACATAAATATTCTAAAAACGTCTCTTCAAATAATGCAGCTGCATCATTATAGCAAAGTGACGTACCCACATGCACATTCTTCAGGGTTTATCGATAAATAACTCGATTACGGAATAAATAAGTATCGATAAACAAAACCGAATCAACGCTGGACAAGCATTACGCCTACGAAGTTACGGAGTGAATTATATGAAGGCAAATTTGTGTTTTGCCGATTGCTGATGGTTAAAAGAGGTTGTGACTTGTACGTTGTATCCAATAATGTTGCCTCCTCAACATTCAATCTCCAAAAACGGCACAAGGTCACTCTATTAGATGACACGTGGAAGTAGGACGGCCTGTCGAAATTATCGGGAGCAAAAAGCGACCAGACGATGAAAATGTAGCTAACTAGCCAAATGGCATGCCACTTGCGGAGCGAGTAACCTATCTACCACAGTTTACTTAAAATACCTTTGGTTGTATCCAACAATGATGAGCCATAGTGTAAAAACTGATTATTCAAATTGGAATTCAAATATTTTAATTCAGAAAACATCCATATTGTGTTAGTATTAAAACTTAGAAAAATATGATAGTAAAAAAACTAATTTAAAACATAAAAATAACAAAAGATATAAACATTAAAATTAAAATCAATATCTAAATCTTAATTAAAATCAAATTCCAAAATCAAATTCAAATTACAATAAAAAGACAAAATTATAATCAAAAAAGTCAATATTACATTAGAATTAAATCATAAATTAAATTAAATTAAAAACAAAATTAAATCAAAATTAAATCAAAAATAAGTTAATTAAATCAAAAAAAAAAAAAAATTATGTCAAAATAAATTAGTTTCAACTCTTAAAAATAATTTTACTAGCACCTTTAAACCAGAATGCAGCAGATCAGTATCAATAATGAGCAGGTATAGTGATAGCCCTTCCATTAATTCATTCTTACACAAGGATAAAAAGATAATCTAGGCTGAAAGCTGAAGCTTTCAATCGACATAAGACTACCTAGCCAGCTACTTAGACTTTTATCTCCGACCTATGTGAACTAACAATGACGCCTAACTCATTGGTTATTTTGCTCCGTTACCTCGTAAAGTTAACCACCATTTTAAGTATGAGTTATACGAAAAACTATTGTTAGGTTCTGTTAAACAAATTACGTTTTCTGTTTGTGGGTAGTTCGAAGTGTGTTTGGTGTGTGCCTTTATTTTTATGGTGGAAGTCTTCTAGCCTTCAATGGGACCTACTACCTAATAGTTACCGAGTGTAGTCGATTTGCGACACCGGCACCGTGGCAGACCAAGGTAAATATTGTGGGATGAGCTTGACTCATACTAAAAGGACTGGCCCCCATTAGCAGGAAACAAAACTGTGTGGAATAGGGAGAATGAAGCCTTTGTCCTACTTCAGAACAATATTCCCTGGGCATACATTTGTATCGAAAAGACACACTGGCTGAAAATAACCTAACAAAAGCTTTCTGCCACATGCCATACTTATTAATGGAAGACTTCAAAAGCTTTCGAGCAAGCACCGAATGGCTTCGTAATGACTAACATTAAAAAATTTCGGTTTCACTGAAAGTTGGAAGTTGATAAAATCTCACGTAAGGTTTCACAAGTAATTAAAATCAACCTTCAAAGAAATAAATATCCTAGCATTCTTCAAAAGGACCACGCGTTACATATCACACATCTCAACTTTTCCCTCAGTTCGCAATTCACTATCTATTAAAATACCCTTCTATACAAGAGACTGAGTTCACAAAACTATAAACACAACCGTAAAAATAGACGCTCCACAATCCACACACGTAATATAATTCGCGGCGGCCGCGCAACAAAACTAATGAGAATCCAGAAAACATTTTACAGCGTTCGATGTCGCTAAATCCATTACACACTACAACCGCGCACGGAATCGAAACCAAGTTTTATGTATTTCATATTTCTACGTTTATTTGGTATACCCAATTAGTATGATCATAAAATCAACCGGCTTTTACGGTGGTCCCTTTATCCTGGACACACGAGACCATAATGCGTCGAGCAACCGTTTATGATCGGGTTACGTATGGAAAATGATTGATGAAATGTGCTAAAATATGGAATATGTTGGTTAACATGTTTTCCCTGAACAGGTAAGCTCTTCCGCGTACTATTGTTATTTAAAATGAAACAGAACGTTATGTTGCTAAAGATTGTTGGTTGCTGTATTCAACAATAGGAATGGAGTGCCCGTGGCGCAAATTGTGGATTCCAGTGAACAATATTATTATAGTTGTTCTCATAATTCTTTGGTGTTCGGAACATAAAATATAATTGCTGTTCCAGACGGTTTCAAAGCGCGTGCACATCTTATTCGCATCTTTGATTCGTTCCACTTGGTAGTCTGGTTACTCTATAAGGAAAAAGAGGTTAATGATATGAAGATGTGTATCTTCTGTCATCTAGTTAACTGCTTTTCTAACTCTTCATCTTTGCGAAGAGTTTAAAGAATAAGAAAAACTATGATATATCAAGTCAAATACAAGCATTCTCGGCACCTCTACTTTTACTAATACTAAAAACAAATAAAATCATTAATTCACTAACTAACTACTAATTAAACTAAATTACAAATTCTTTCAACCATTCAAAACTTTAAGCCGCATCGATCTACAAAGCATAATCAGCCTAAAATTCCCACTGCTGGGATTCACATTCACACAAGCCTCCTCTGTAAGAGGGAGGTCTACAGAAATAGGTCTTCATAGTTACCCCATAATTCTTAATCGACAACTAGTCACGACAAGGGTGTAAAAATCTACTGCCGTTCCACTTCATGGATTTAAAGATACGATTCTTATTACTTACCAATAAAGCATTTATAAATGACAAGTTTTTCATGATTAAGAAGCTACTTGTTTCCACTGGCAATATTAACTAGCCACCGTTATGAACACCGCTGCTGGTTTCTACCTTCAGGCATTACACACGTTTATTGATTGCTGCGTAGATTTCCTCAATGTTTTCTCTTACTGTTTAAAACTAGTCATAAATTGTAAACACGTTTGACAAACTTTCAACGCTTAGAATCGATTTGATTTCCTCTCTGAATAATGTCATTACTTTTTTACATTTTGTGATTTATGTTTAAGCTAAAACCACCAAATTGGTGTAGTGAGACGCAATGAGATAATAATCTTGAAGAAGATGTCCTCTTTTCTGGTATTATTAATAATGATCAGCAATCCGTTTGACATAGGACCAGTTATTGCTGGAGCAGAGAAGCTAAAGCACCAAAACTATTAAGTAAAAATACAGATGAATAGGTAATTCTGTCACATCTAGACCGACAGGTCAATATTCAGTCCCGCCAAAAATAATCAATAGCTCGTCAAAACCAACAGACGTGTACATTCAAGAATTGTAATCACTTCGACGGTTATTACATGTTTTCGCATAAAAATAACCAAAGTATTGTTACACGCTCAAGTTCAATTGGTCCTACAGTTTTTTACAGTTGATTTTAATTAGTTTTTTGATTGATTTACGAGACCCTTCGTTTTTGAGGTCATTTATTTAAAGCATTTTTAAAGTACACTAAAATGTTCCGGTCAATTGTGTATGCCAATGGTATATTGAACCATTAAAGGGATTTTGCTTTGTGGTAGTATAAACGACTTATTTATAAGGTCTATAAGAATCATATTTATGTCAGGAATTTATCATGAGATAAGGAAAAAAAAAATTCATACTGTTCTGCATTGGAACTTCAAATGAATCTCTGATTTACAACGATTCATGATGACATCAGATTTAATCAGAAACCGTTTGTAAAGTGATGGACGAAGTTTTGGAGCCAACACTTTATCGTACAAAGGTCAAAACCCAACATTGGCGCCAAGGACCAGCCGTAGGAAGAAATATCTCACTTATGTAGTAACGGTATAAGCAAAGATGGTGCTAAAATATGCAATATTTAATAAGTAATGGTCGTCTTCGTAGTCTGCATGTTTGAATTTAGATTAGAGCTACTCGTACAAAGTTATTTCTACTGTAAAGACTAATCATCTAAAGACAGTCTCATGTCATTCTTAAGCGTATTACAGTTGTCGGGGAGAAATGGCGGAAGAGAAGAAATTCTCCAAAAAAAATTGGTCCATGTGGTGGTCAGGTGGATCTACTTGAGATACAATTCAAATTTTACAGTGTCTTTTTTTTTGGGTTGGAAATTATCAATAAAAATCGGTTGTCTGTAAAGTCGGTTTACTGACGATAGTTGAACGTGACAACGTCATAAGCCTTAAATGGAACGCCTCAGAGCGAGGTAACGCCGCATGAGAGGTAACGCCGCATGAGAGGTAACGCCATATGCGTTATGTTTTTTCGTGCGTGCAGCCGGCTCCATCGAATTATAAGACGTTTTCACGTCAATAACTTTCTCCCGCTCTGGGCGGAGCGGGAGGGCGTGTCAGACTTTTACTGACTAAAACCCACCCGTGTTCCTTCCGTAGCCTGTGTGCCAGGGCCACGATATCCCTTTCGGACAAATTCGCAACCCTGGCAGGCATTGGTCCTAACGGACCCCGTTAGTTGGCGCTGACATCGCTTTGAGGCGCGCGTAGAACACAACGCGCCGTTGACCCGAGCCTGGTCCTTATCGGACGGCGAGCTACCCATCGCTCGCCGTCCGCAGGCCCGCGCCTACGGTGGCCGGAAATCGGCTTGCGACTCCCGACGCCCGGGGCGTCTCCTGCGGCGACTAAGGGCGCGAGGGCGCGAACCTTACTTCACCCTCACACGTTCCGCCTCCTCCTTCGCGAGCATTACTGCTTCGCAGAAAGAGGTGACGGCCTCCCATGCACTCTCACTCCGAACCATGGCCTGAACCAGGGCCGGACGCGAGAGGTCGTCGCCGCCGATCGCCTCCGTGAGGACACGGCGCTGCTCCGCCCAAGTCGGGCAGACCTCCACCGTATGCTCCACCGTGTCCTCCGGGTGATCCACACAGTGGTGACACCCGGGCGTTTCCTCCCGCTTTATCCTGAACAGGAACCTGCCGAAAATTTTACAGTGTCTACGATAGCAAACGAGAGGTTTTAAATGCACATGCCATCGATTCATATAAAACTCCGTCGTTTCTATAAACCCTATTAAAGTAAATAGATGATTTAATATCCGACATTCAACCCGATCTTAAATCTGAATCAGCTCCTATCTTGCCAATAACGTTAACCCTAAACATCTCACTTCCAACCTAACTGTCCGAACAATGGCAGCGCTAAAATATGCAATACTTAATGTCAAATGACGCGGGCTGCCATCAAATCATCTGCATGTTTAACTTCTGCCCTTTATTATGGTTTACTGCGAGCTTTTGAACGGCTGCTTACATTAACTTTACTGAACGCTAAACCTTCTTCCGGGTGAATAAGAATCCTGGAATGACGTTTATAGTTGGAAGTTGGGTGGTGAAATGTTTCATTATATATTCGGACTTCTGATTTATTGTTTGATTTCTTTGCAGAATATTTTATTTGAATATTACGTAGACGTATTATTCAAGAACCAATTGTTTGCTAATCAGTATATTATAATTACTTAGATAGCTAGATGACTACATACATACCAAGACCGCACGGTGCCTCGGAAAGCACGTTAAGCCGTTGGTCCTGGCTGTCATTAGCGGATCTTTGACAGTCGTCACGGGTCGTCAGAAGCCCGAAAGTCTGACAACCAGTCTTACCAAGGAGTATCGTATTACCCAGTTACTGGGTTGTAGAGGTCAGATAGGCAGTCGCTCTATGTAAAATACTGGTATTCATCTGCATCCGGTTAGACTGGATGCCGACCCCAACATAGTTGGGAAAAGGCTAGGCAGATGATGATGAAATAGCTAGATGAATTCAAACTAATACAAACTTGGGTGCGTGGCACAATTAATAAGAAGAGGCTTATAGTCACTTAGTCAGTACCTACTTGGCAAATAAAAAGCTGCCAATGACAATTATAATGATGATGGAAAAGTAGGAAGAAAATAGTAACAACAAAATAAGTACATTTTTGTGATTACAGACCAAATTATTCCACGAAAAAAACTAGTCCACGAAACTAGAAATAACCTTCACAAAATGCAAACAAAAGCAATAAGCAACTGACATTTACGCTCTGAAGGTCCTTTCTTACACACGGGTTAACTAAACTAATGTTAATCTTGACATAATTGGTTATTGTTCTACAAAGAAGCAACATGTTCCAATCTCCAGTTCTGTTTCTTTCGTGAAACCAGTCCCTTACAATGTTGCGAAGAATTGTTTATGGTAACCCCTGCCAGGATAAATTACAATTTTATTAAAGGATTCATAATGAAATCGGTAAATCAGTTTATCGATTAAAGTTTAATTTACGTATAAGTTTATTTTGATTGGTGTGTGTTTTGATTGGTGGGATGTTGTTTTAATGTTTTCAGCTTGCTTCCGTGTCGACTGAGAACAAACAACGCCTCTCTTTCTTTTTTGGCGTTGTAAAATTTGGTCCTTTTACCATTAATCTGTCTTTTCGGCGCGTATTCATCTTCAGCAGATGGTTTTATACTATGATCTATCATGGTCCCGTGATCTAAAGTAAATATAACTTCTTACACTTACTTATTATAGGTGTACCTCTGCCTAACCCTTCGGGGATTACAGGCGTGATGTTATGTAATGTTCTTACACTTAGTTTACTTTTACAATTGTCGAATAATTATAATCTACGACAATAACTTAATAGGATTCGTACACCAACCAGATTTGGAGCACAAAGGACCAAAAATAAAACTCACAGGACTCCAAAATCGCGAAATTTATTTAATAATATCGACCAAATAAGTAAATATACTTATCAGGGTACTACTACCGCAGATTTATATGTTAGAAAGGGACAAAATATACGTTTTTATACGGAAAAATGAGACAATATATCGGTCGTAAGATTGCATTAAAATGACAAGACGCGGTCGGAGGCAAACTTGTGTCGAAGTAATTTTTATTTTATAATCTTAATACGACAAACTGTGAAATACCTTAAAATTATTCAACAGTATTTTTGAAACTTAAACATACATTTTTGTTGGCTGTATTCAATAGAATATGTATATGGTTACATGTTTATGCAGCGTTGATAACGGATGTGAGAGCCGTATGATTTATTGAAAATGTATTCTAATGTGCCATAAAAAGTGATTTTTTAATATTATCAAACGGAGTAATGCCGACAGCTAACTTTTTTTGGTTTTTTGTCACATTTGACTAATGATTATTTTTGCAACCGCAAATACAATTTTCAAAATGTCTTTAATTTTGAACATTTTTAGATTCGTAACAAAATAGGCTATGAACATCTGTTTTATTTTATTCTTAAAATATATGACTGAGCTTTTATGGAGCTAAACAAGCAATAATTTACTTAAAATCATACCCATAATGGAACAACGACCATTTATTAAACGTGTCGCCTTACAAACAAAAGTAAAATTACCATCAAACTGCCATTATGAGGTTTGACACAAAAATTCTATATTAAACTCATATAATATTAATATAAATGTTGCACAAAACTATGATAATTTACGTTTAATACATGGAATTCTTATATCTGGATGCGAAGGCGCTCTTTCTTTCGGGTACCTTCGTCGAAGACTGCTGAAGCAGCGGGGGTCCTACGAGTCGAAGCCACGAAGGTAGCGGCGAAAAATAGAAAATATTCGTTTTTATGGATAAAAAAGTTAAATGAATACTTTAAGGATATGTACAATAAGAGATCAATCTGAACAGACAAATCTTTCTTTATCGGTCTGACCGCATGCATGCACATAGGTACACGAAACGATCAGACTGTTTAGTTTCAATAACTTGCCAAAACTAACTCCCCTTCCAACTACCGTAGGCAATTGATATTGAGGTCGTTATTAAAAAGCAACAAACGCCAAGTCGGATGGATTTCAAGGTAGAACTAACCATGTATGGTAGCCTTAATATTGCTAAACGCAACTTCAGTAAATATACCCCATTGATGGCTTCATGGGCTGTGAAGTCAAAATTGGCTGCATTCACAATCACAATTTTAACAGCCAATAATGTCATTCAGTCATTTCGAAGATTGGATTGGTAACCAGTGATAGTTTATAAGCCTGGAAACGTTCAATTTATATTTCCTTTAAGTAATTAATAGAATTCCATCAGAATTTATTACACCTAGAGGCGCATGAAGACTTCCCGAGTTGCGAGATTGTTTATATAACTTTACGAATAACAGGCATATCAACTGACCAATCCCTGCACCGTAATAACGGGACAATTAGAAACCTCATTAATATTATGGAGGCACAAATAAAATATTTCTTCCCTAAGAAGTGAATCATTCAACCTTTACAACCAACGGGTCATGTCATTTTACTTCCTGTCGTAGCTTTTCATTTTTAGGGTTTCGCAGTCAACAAGGAACCCGTAAAGTTTCGCTATGTCTGTCTGTCCGTTCCCGGGTTAGCTCAGAGACTCTTAGTACTAGAAAGCTGTAATTTGGCATGGGTATACATATTAATCACGCCGACAAAGTGGTAAAATAAAATCTTTTTTAGAGTACCTTCCTTGTACGTAAAATGGGGATGATATTTTTTTTCTCTTCTATCCCATAGTAATATATCATATCGTTTGATAAGCCGTTCAAAAATATTGCAGGTCTGTAAAAGCCATTTTTCGATTCAGGGATCCGTTTGCGTAATATTAAGCTCCCACCCCCACCCCCACCCACCCATCCGCCCATTGTGTCACCCTGTGTAAAATTTCAACATTTATATCTGTAACTTTTATGGTGTACATAATAAAGAGTATTCTATTCTATTCTATTCTAAGCTTTAAAGTGCTATTTTTTGTTAGAGTCAAGTGCTATAATACTACTGCCATTAATTTTTTCACATATCCAAAAACAATTATTTAGCTGTCAGGGGGCTGCCAGCTAAATGGTTGTTTTTGAATATGTGAAAAAACTCATGGCAGTAGTATAATATATAATTAAAAGGAAAACTATCACAGCTAAGTAGGCTTTACAAGTTAACGAGTAATAGTCGACCAACTGATACTGATACTGTTCGGCAAATTGTACAGAAGACCGAGGAATAGAACCAGCCGCTGTGTATATGTATTTGTGGACTACGAGAAAGCCTTTGACTCCATCGAGATATGGGCAGTTCTGGCCTCTCTTCAACGATGACGAATTGACTGGCGCTACATAGAAGTGTTAGGATGTTTGTATGACGCAGCCACGATGACTGTCCAGATCCAAGATCAGAAAACCAGCCCCATCCAGTTGCTCAGAGGGGTGAGACAAGGGGATGTGATATTCCCAAAGCTGTTCACCAAAGCGTTGGACGCTGGACTGGACTGGACAGGGTATCAACGTGAACAGCGAGTACATCTCACACCTTCGCTTTGCTGATGACATCGTCATAATGGCAGAGACGCTGGAACAGTTAGACCAGATGCTGCACAGCCTAAATAAAGCCTCTGTTGGCCTCGGCAGGAATTTGAACAAGACAAATGTCATGTATAAGTCGCACGTCTTGCCGAGTCCAATCCACAGCGAAGGGTCGCTATTCGAAGTTGTGAAGGAGTATGTCTACCTAGGATAAGTCATCCAGCTCGGTAGACATAGTTTTGAGAAAGAAGCCGACAGAAGGATGCGGTTGGCTTGGGCACCATTTGGAAAACCTTGACAAGTCTTCTCGTCGCCTAGCCCGCAGTGCGTCCTGCCCGTCATGACATACGGTGCGGAAAGGTGGATATAGACAGTCGGCCTGGTCCGCAAATTCAAGGTCACGCAGCGCGTTATGGAGCGGGCTATGCTTGGAGTCTCTTTGAAGGATAAAATCAGGAATGAAATTATCCGGAAAGGAACCGAAGTTACCGACATAGCTTGCAGAGTAAGCAAACTGAAGTGGCAGTGGGCTGGCCATGTTTGTCGAAGGACCGATGGGTGATGGAGCAGTAGAGTCCTGGAGTGGAGACCACGTATCGGCAAGCGTAGTTTGGGACGCCCCCAGCTAGATGGACTGACGACCTTAAGAAGGTGGCTGGGTTAGACTGGATGCGGACGGCAGAGGACAGCGTATTGTGGCGCAGCCTGAGCGGGCTATGTCCAGCAATGGACTGCGATAGGCTGAGTCGACAAACTTAGATCTGCAGTTAGAGAATTGACCGTGAGGTATATCGATGTATGGGAGAACATGTTTTTCAACTTCAATGTTATGTTTGTTTTGGGATAAATTCAAACTACGAAACCCTTCATTGTGCGTGGTGCAACACGCACTAGGCCGGTTTTTATTAATTGCAATATTGCTTATTACAAGGATTGTTATGGTTGGAAAATATTATAATAATTCCGGTTTTTTTAAAAAAGCTACGCAGTGTTTTAATGGCCAAAAAATTACTACTTATAACAAATATGGCCGGCGTTCATCATAATAATTTTATTATGATAGCATTTTAGGAAACCCAAGCTTTCCATTAAGGATGTATATATTCTTTCTTCATATCATTTAGAAGAATTTTCTGGGGCATTCTTCCTAATCTATCAGGCTACAAAGACACTTCCAATTATACTTATCTAGGTTTTGCCCGCGGCTTCGCCCGCGTGGAGGTCGGAAATTATTCCACGGAAACGTACTCCCGAAAAAGTGTCCTATATCCTAACCCAAGTCATGGTGTACCCATGTGTTTCATTCGAATCCGTTCAGCCGTTTTAGCGATAAAGCGTAACAACCAAACAAACGAACTCACTTTCGAATTTATAATATTAATTAGGATGTGTTGGAGTTATTTGTTTTTTTTTACCTAGTTACGATTCAAACCTGCTGTTTTCAAGGCCCCACAGTAACGGTCCATTCGATTTATGAGTCGGTATCGGCAAGCGACGACTGTGCTAATTGGTGCGTGTTCCTGCGACTGCGCATATAATCGCAAAATGTATGGACGGATGGATGTTGTTGTAGGGGGTAGGTAGATGTGGTTGTGTGAAGCGGTGGTGAAGCGCAAACCGGGGAAAATTGCCGATTATTTTCTATTAAACATAAGTATGGCGATTGGTACATTCTTTGCTAATATGCGATGGCATATTTCCAGCTGTGTTGATAATGACCTACGGCCCTACGAATTGTATACTTTCCCTACCATTATCGCGCCCCCCAGTCTACTCTTTGATATACAATTGTCTCTGTAGTCCCATATAACATGAGGCTCTAGGAGCTAGTGTGAATCTTTGGGTACATTCGAGTAATCAAGGCTGGTTTAACCACGCTGGGGTCGGTGCATTTCATTCATTCTTTCGAATGGAAAACGCTTACCTACTTATTCCGGTTGCTTCAAGTTGTGAAGGAATACGTCTACCTAGGCTAAGTTATTCAGCTCGGTAGGCACAACTTTGAGAAAGAAGCCGCCAGAAGGATCCAGTTGGGTTGAGTAGAGTTTGGAAAACTTCAATAAGTCTTCTCGTCACCAATCCCGCAGTGTTTGAAGACTAAGGTCTTCAAGCAGTGTGTCCTGCTCGTCATGACATACGGTGCCGAAACGTGGACACTGACAGTCAGGCTGGTCCACAAATTCAAGGTCACTATGGAGTGAGCTATGCTCGGAGTTTCTTTGGAGGATAAGATCAGAAATTAAGTAATCAGGAAGAGAACCGGAGTTACCGACATAGCCTGCAGAGTAAGGCAGCTGAAGTAGCAGTGGGCTGGTCATGTTTGTCGAAGGACCGATGGCCGGTGGAGCACACGAGTTCTGGAGTGGAGACCGCGTATCAGTAAGCGGGTGGGGGAGTAAGCGGGGCGGTGGGACAGACTGGATGCGGAAGGCGGAGGACAGGGTGTTATGGCACAGCCTGGGAGAGGCCTTTGTACACCAGTCGACTGCTGTAGGGTGAGTTGATTGATTGATTGATTGAATTATTATGGTAAGCATTCATTCTAAACATTGAAAAATTCGTCCATCACAACTGTGCTTGTGTTTAGTAAGATAGCTAACACCTGTTTCAAGTTAAAGTTAACGCAGAAATATATCCATTATTTCTCGCTTTAAGTGTTACCAAAGCAATGAAAAGTGGCACAAACTGTCAGTCTTTATCACAACTTTCTCTATAGCGTAAAGCTAGACCTACGAGTTTCTTAATATCCCTTCCAACTGAGAACAGTACTTATCATCGAATAAATTCCTGCAAAACCGTATCAATGGAACAATTACCTAATAACTTCGTAATAATTCAGTACCTACATTTAATACACGAACACTTCTAGTATTCTAACGAGCCAACTAAATTCAGGCAAACACTATTTATCACCAACTTAATTTTGCTTATAAAAAACTTAATTTTCAAGGCTCTGTAACTTTTATTACGTTTCTTTAGAGTCTATATTTGATTGATGGCGCATTTAACCAACAGTAAAACCGTTTATCGACATCAATAGCTCAGGATACAGTGGTAGTTTCGTCTTAAATCTCTTTCTATACATTCTGTGCGTCTGCGCAGACCGTTAGCCGTTGCCATGGTTACCAGGCTCGTTGGTACGCATAATGTAATAAACAAACCGCGGGCTGGATGCTGGGTAGTGTTGTTTTGTGAAGACACGCGCTTGTATGTCTTGAGGGGCAGGCAGAGTTAGAGGCGGTGGGAAAATGAAGAGTACTAGTCAACAATTTGTCATAATGTTAGCATAAATTAATAATACCGCCTGTGATCTTCCTTAAATCAAAAGTCTTTTTATAAAGACAGAATAAATGAACATTGATCACTTCACTTGCTGATTTCAGACCATTATATTTTATTTCCTCTACCATTACCTCGTAGGTCGAGTGGTCGTTAGCGTTACTGCTGACCACGAGTTCCTGGGTTTGATTCCCAGGTCGGGCAAAATATTATTGGGTTTTCTTATCAGGGATTTCTTAGCAACAGCCTCGAGTCTGGATTTGTGTCCGGATGATGGCCAAAGGCTCGCCCCCTATTACATGGTACTTTTAAACATATTTGGTGAAATGTGGGTGTAGATATTAATACTTAGGTGTACATACATCTCCGCCTAACATATCGTGGAAAACAGGCGTGTTGTTACAAGAAAGAAAGAAAAAAAAGTTTATTTTTCACAGGCACACGTGCGTACAAAAAGATTATTAACTCAAGTAAGTAACAATAACAGAAACAATAACACAATAAAGGGTTCCGTAGTTGGGATGAATTAATCCCAATAACAAACTTAACATTTTAGTTAAAAAACATGTTCTCCCATACATCGATACGATACGCCACGTCGATATATTCCAACTGCAAATGTAAGTTTGTAATCGTATTTTATTTTTATGTAAAAAAAACTACAAGTTAACGATTTTGGGGATTTTTTCCTTTACTTCTGCTATGAGACCTTGCTTCTTAACAAATTTCATGATTCTAGGTCAACGGTAAGTACCTAGCTTGATTTTTTAAGAGATCCAAGGGACCGTAGACCGTCGTATGTGACTTGATACTGCCACGCGTTCCTAAGAAAAAGGGTCTTGACAGACTGGCAGACAGACAGACGGACAACGAAGTGATCCTATGTATAAGGGTTCCGTTTTTCTCCTTTTGAGGTACCGAACCCTAACAAACAAAATAGATCTACATATAATCACGAGCACACAAACAGAAATAGTCGGCAGCTGCACGTCATGACTGTGACAAGAAGACTTCCACTCAGCATAATGCTGTGCTATGGGGGACCCATAGCACAGCGCTGATTTTCAGTGGTCACCCGTTATGTTATGTTACATCCAGGTTTCTATACAATGTTTTCTCACACTACAACAGGTTATAATTGATATTAGGTTTACCCACCACCTTAGCAAATTGTGCCGTAGCCTTCAGTCACCTCGAAAACCTCTACCGGGCAAATGACCAAATCACTTTGGGAAGTGGTGCATTTAGTTTTATACCGCGGCCATCGTTGAAACCTTAGTCGGTTTTGGAAAACCTTATAAGAAAAACCGGCCAAGTGCGAGTCAGACTCGCGCACGAAGGGTTCCGTACCATTATCTATAAAAACGGCAAAAAAAATCACGTTTGTTGTATGGGAGCCCCCCTTAAATATTTGTTTTATTTTAATTTAATTATTTATTTTTATAGTGAATATATAATTAAATATTCTGTGAATATTTCAAGCGTCTACCTGTTGCCGTTAACAATAACGAGCAAAAACGAGCAAAAAAATAAGTGATTTTTTTGCTCGTTTAAATATTTATTTTATTCTATTTCTTAGTATTTTTTGTTATAGCGGCAACAGAAATACATCATCTGTGAAAATTTCAACTGTCTAACTATCACGGTCCATGAGATACAGCCCGGTGACAGAGGGACAGACAGACAGATAGACAGACAGCGGAGCCTTAGTAATAGGGTTCCCGTTTTACCCTTTGGGTACGGAACCCTAAAAATGAATTGATAAACAATTTTCTACAAATGCAGTCCGAGATGATATATATGAACTTGATTTTTTATGTAAAAAATAAGCTCTAAGCTGTATATACTTGCTTTTAGACGACAAAAAAGTAAAAAAAAAAACTTTACATAATTATAACTAACTCGGTTCAGACTGATGTTAGGTTATATTACCTCATATTAACATTTGTTCTGCATATTATTCGGCATCTAATTAATAATGCTTGAAAAAAAAAAAATTGCACCATTTTTGGTCATTACATGCCCCAATGGTTAAAATAAAGACAGCAAAATCTTTATCATTAGTTGAAAACAAAAGTGTTAGACATTTCAGAAGTTTTAATTACAGACCAAAATACTTACATTGTTTCCATATTCTCGAAAAGAGATTAAAGTTTATCTTCTTGAAGCATATAATTAAGTTACCAAAGATTCCGCTAAACACGTTAATTCTAATTACAGACTCTATCGACTTTTGTTTTCGAGACCTTTTGAAAATAACTGTTCATGTGCGAGAGAGAGAGAATGTCTCTTTATATCTCACTCTCTATCCGTATTTTGCAAACCTATTCGACTCTTGTAAACTGGCTGTCTAATAATTATGATGAGAGCTACAGCTGTGATTGGTCGAGCAAAAAACATAAGCCAATCATAAAAAAATACAAGGAATTAGAAAACAACGAAAGGAATTTACGTCTCTTGATACATTTCGATTGAAAAGCGTTAAATCTGTAATTTCTGGTCGAATAGAGAACTCTTTTTGGAATCAATCTCCTTTTCAGCGTAGGCGCTAGTACTTAAATCAAACGAACCACTTAATACATGGGCAAAGTTAAAAGAGAAACAACAATTTAAATGGCCATCTAATCCTTGATTCGTAAGGTCTGACACGAATCGTATTAGTTAACGCTTACGAGTCGTAACCATGTAGAATGATTAGTTGCAGCTTCGAAACGATTGTGGGAAATGCTTTAAATTATTCTAAAGAATAACATGGTTCCGTATGGAGGCTACGCGATACATACATACATAAACTCACGTCTTCTTTCCGTGGGGGTAGGCAGAAACTACAGAACGCCACCTGCTACGTCATTACATACTCCTTTTGCTTTGTTTACGTTCTTATATCTGGTCATACACACACGCCGGTTGCGAGTACTACGCTCCCGACCTTTCTGAAGAACATCACCAATAAGGTCATTACCCGATAATTAACCAAAAAGCAAAACGAGCTAGCAAAATCAAAAAAATCAAAATCAATATATTTAATTTCACATAAACCTACATGGGCACTTATGAAACGTCAGAAGCGAGGTGCACGGTTCCAATTGGCCGTTTCCATGAACCTAAAAAAAAGTCGGACGGAACTCTCGCTAAGACAAAACTGTGTCCCGTAATGGCGGCGACTGTCTTAGGTGTGAGTGAATTTAGGGTTGTCATGATAGCCAAAATTACCCACTTAATATTGAAAACAATATCGTGTCGTTTTCGTAATTTCAAAATAAATACCATGTTTCTAACATGTTAGCTTAGATTGTTAATTTACCTCCTCCTTTGTAAATTAACTCCGGCGTGTTGTTACATATATGTAACAACACGCCTAGGAAATCTAGTAGAATGAATATAAAACAACTAGTAATAATTAACCTAAATAAATTGAATTGATTAAAAAATATATTAATTTCCCATATATTTAGGGTAATTTGCACACGTGAATATTGGCAACACTGGCCTTGTGATGAATTATTTTGTTCTGGTGAATAAATATTGATTGTTATCTATAAAATCGGGAACTAAGTTGTTGAATTATTCATTTACCTATGACACGTGATTCCTGTATTTTTTTTCTTCCGATCGCTACGGTTTTTGCAACATTTCACCACACAAGACATGCTGTATTTCAATACTTTTTTTGCCGCGTAAACGTGTCGACTGTGTTGACGTTTGCACGCGTAATGGGTGAGTATGCTGTGAATGTGTGCGTGGGGGCCTGTAAGTACGTACAGCGAGCTGGCTGACTCAGAGTGACACAGTTTTCTGTTAGCGACAATCCGTCTGAGTTTTTTATATGTCCATGGCCGTTCCCTATGGAGAAAAGCCGGCAAGAAACTCCACGGTTACTCTTTTTGAGCCTTACAGTAGTCGCATATGATGTGTAACATCTACCATCTCATCATAGTAATAAGCAACTGAGCAGCGACAGAATTAACCTCAAAATTTTAAAAAGCTAATTATTGGTAAATATTTATTCGAATAATTAGTAGTATTAATAGTGGTCGCCCACTGGTCGAAATTCGACTCCCTCTATTTACAATTTAAATAGTACTTACTACTTCCATGAGTAGGTACACTATTGCTATTATAAAGTACTTACTAATTCCATGGTATTAAAAAGTACTTACTTATTTGGAAAATAGGATATATCTGCATCTTATAGATATCAGTTACATAAAGTCGATCTCCACTAAAAATTAAAATATGGAAGGGACTAAAGTTATAAATATTATGTCTAGATAGTCAGTCAAATGCACGCACACTAGAATATTATGACAATGACAGCACCATGACGTGGCGCGAGTGTAAGACGTAGCTGTCACGTACACCAGCCTAGCAAAGTTGGCCTGGGTTCCAGACCGAAAAAGGGACGGTGCTAGCGGTCATGTATAGATCCATCATGATGGCATTTAAACTTCATAATACGGCACCTGTTTGTTTTATTTCTTTTGCAACGCGACACTCTATCTAGACATATAAATGAATCAAAGGAAGGGACATTTTCGGTGAAGAGATGCACTAAGTATGATTTAAAAAAACTCAGCACCTGGATGATGGTTGAAGTTAGTTACAAGCGTGTGCTTGTAACTAACTTCACACGAACACACGAGCCACAGCTAGCTAGGACAGCAAACCAAGACAGCTTTCAAATCTACGAAGTTAAAATGTTTACGATAATATTTAAGGAAGTAATAAAAGTGCGAAGGTAAAGATTGCCTTTGGCTTTTGATTTCTCTTCCTACCCACAAATGCATAAAACAGATAAACAAGTAAGTGAGAACACGTTATGCCTTTCATAATATTATTTAATAGAGAAATTTGTATTTGAATCGTAAATCATATTGCATAGATATGGTTTTATTTTGTGGTTGGTCTAAGTTTAGAACGGGAGGGTGCAAAGTACAGGAGAAAAGATGCGTTAACCCAACGCATTTGTTACTTTCATGGTGTACGCAAGCTAGGTCTTTTCGTATTTTATCATGTGCGTTACTTATACCTACATGATTTTTGTTGGGGTGAGTTTATCCTTTCTGATTAAAAATCTGAAAAAAAAACAATTGCAAACAGTTACGAACAAGAGTGCCATTAATAGATTTAAGTTGACAGTAGGCTTTGCCAACTTCATATAATCACACTAATATTATACTCGTAAAGGCGAAAGTTTGTGAGTGAGTGTGTGTGTTTGTTACTTCTTCACGCTCAAACGGCTGGACCACTTTTGATAAAAATTTGTATGGAGGTAGCTGACACCCTGGATTAGGACATAGGCTACTTTTTATCCCGATATTCCCACGGGATCGAACGTTACGCGGGTGAAACCGCGGGGCGCAGCTAGTTTTTCATGACATTGAATGCAATTTTTTTTATCGAAAAGTGACACTCGTTTCTTGGTTCTTATTCTTCTTATATATAAGAACGCTAGGCTTGGTAGTAACAGGATTATCTTTTAAGTTATTTCCATCAGTACCAAAAAGATAATAACGAAATCACTGTGGGATATGGTGCATTCGGTTTAATACCGCGGTCATCGTTGAAACCTCAGTCGGTATTGGAAAACCTATCACAAAAATGAATTGATGAACGATTTTTCTACAAATACAGTCGAAGATGATATATTTGAATTTTAATGTTTATGTAAAAAATATGCTCTAAGCTTAACAAACCTGCTTTTAGGTAAAAATAATTTTAAAAAAAATGTTTGATGAAATGTCATCTATTTATCTCAGTTCAGACTGATCTTAGGTTATGTTACCGCATACTTGTGTTCGTCATATTATTCTGGATCTAATTAATAATGTTAGAAAAAAAAAATGCACCATTTTTGGTAATTAGCTTTTAATGCATTAATTGACTGTATCGCCCAAAGTGCCCTTACTGCTTCTGCTTTGTCACTTTCAAATTGTTACCATATACATGCTCCCAAGATAAACAATTACGAAGTACAGTACCTATGAGCGAGTGATTCGTTAAAAAACGAACGAACCTAACTGTAGTCGCAATATAATGTGTAACATCTGACATCTCATTTTGGTAATAAGCAACTGAGTAGCGACAGAAATTAACCTCAAAATTTAAAAAAGCTAAACACTGAAATATTTATTCGGATAATTATTCATTACTAGTGGTCGCCCATTGGTCGAAATATTGAACTCCCGAGTTACAATCTATATAAACAATATAAATATTTTATATAGTACTCTTTACCTCTCATACATCACACCACATCACACCCACACCACCCCATCCCACTCACACAGCCATCCCTCCTTTACACTCGCACATTCATATTCATAATTAAATCAGGTCATTACGGGTTTATTAACACACATAAATAAAGGTTTCTTTTGTACACGAAATTACGTGGAACACTGATTCCTAGGTCACAGGGTAGTTAAGGAGGCAGGGTTTTTCATTATTTGTGCAGCCTTTTCCCAAAATCCAATGTACCTATTGTGTAATGTATTGGAATTGTATACAAAGGTATTTTGTGTCAATAAACAGTTTTTTTGTTTTAATTAAATGAGTACTAATTCCAAGCTATTAAAAAGTATTTACTTATTCCATGTTCAAGCTGTCACTTCCTGTTACATAGTTCCGTCCCTTTTCACGAAATTACCCTGACAGAAAGGAAAGATTTAACATCAAAAATGTTAAAATTAAATTAAAACTTTAACACGCCACAGGCTCCCTTCTTGTACCAAAATAACCACAGCGGAATACACCGCAGCGGTATAACCCGGTACAATTTCAGATGCACCGCAAATGATTTCCTAAATTGTTTCAGACCTGTGGCGTACAATGTTGCCTTAATTCGAATTGAGCCGCGGAATGTTTCGAGATATGAGCGGTACGAGATTGTATGTTAATGCTCGTGTGATACGTTGGTTTGGGGATGTAAATAGTGGGTGTTATTGGCCGTATTTAGGTAAGCTATTGTTATGGTAGCGTCCATATAGCAATTTGCACAGACCAGAGAAGTATAGCGCAAAAGGAAGGAAGTGTACACTCAGCAATGGGCTAAAGCTGCCTATGAAGACGAAATCATCCACGTTAACGTTGTTCAAACAGGCAAAAATCAAGGTGAAGGAACAAAGTGTCCAATCTTCAGAACGAAATTGAGGGCAGAAATTTACACCTACGTAAATGCTTACGTACTTTCACTGCAGCATTTACCAGCGAAGGAAGCCTTAACTATACCACAGGCGATTCATATCGGAGAATGCACAGAGAAGATCAGAAAGGTGTGGCTAGGAAGAGCTCTGATTCAGAAATATTCAGAAACCGATTCCTATTTCATCATTCACACCCTATAATGCTAACTTCACTTCATTATAGGGCTAATATGCTGACCCTCTGGTTTGTTCGCTGCACAAGAGAGGTAAAGATTTTGTTAAATAATTTAAATCCTTTTATCCAATGTTTTACTCCAACAGCCTGTAGACAGCATATACGCAGAGGGCTGTCAATGGTCTGCGGGTCCAATACAATAATGCATTCAGAATGCTGCTGAGGCTCCCTCTGTTTTGCAGCGCGTCCGCCATGTTCATGGAGGTACGCACAAACGGTAAGCGGAGCCACTGCAGCACAGAGTGCGTGTGAGTAGCAACAGCGGGTTATGCGCACTTCGTCCCGCGTTCGCAGTTGGTCACAATCAACAAATATAGTAATAAAACATCGAAATTCGATAAGTTGGCAATGTAATAAGCAAAATAATGAACACACTTCTCAATCAACTAATAACAGTAAGTATACAATTATTGAGTATTGTCTATTATATATATCTATTATCCCTATATATTGTATTAATGAGTATGTCATAATTCTCAATATAATCTACAAGTGACACATACCAGTTACTTAACTAACTGTAAAAATATTACTTTCTTCATTAAGTCCCCCCAGAGATAAAGAACCCTGCTGTAGTTTCTGTAGAGTTTATTATATTTTCGATCAAAATTGCTAACTTATCGAACTTGGATGTTTTATTACTATATTTGTGGATTTTTTATAAATCCAACCCAGTTTGGTCTATAAACCTACCTCTTCCCTTAAAAACTACTTGCATGGGACGAACTGCGAATGAGACCAACCACGAATAGGACGCAACAGCATCCTGTGTGTATTTTTTTTTTTTTTTTTTTTTTTTTTATAATTTATATTTTTGACTGTAATTTTGTGTTTGTGTTTTGCAATCTTTTGGCGTTATGTTTTTTTTTTTAAAATCTTTTCCTATTTTCATGACTCTTTTCTTACTATAATATGACAATTGTAAAATTTGACCTTGTGTAACTTTGACACTGTTCATAATAATCTAATTTTGTATGCCTATCGGCGGGACATGGTTTGTACATTTATATTGGAAAACACCTTTAATCACCTATGTTACACAGAATGAATAAATGAAATGAAATGAAATGTGATAGTGGACAGGTATGACTGTCCCTTCTTCAAACTAAAATGGATCATGTGTGTAAAATAAATTCATTTAATTTAAGTTATAATAAAAATCATCCTATAAGCTACTTGTACCTACAACAATCAACCAATACACAACATGTATTACTTTATTACCAGATCAAAAAATGCATTTTAGATTTTCCGCTTATTTCTTGTATTCGTATCCTGCAATTGATATCGTCCTGGTGTTTACATATCTCAATTAAAATCTTAGTTGTTTGTGACTGGAGTTGAATCTTGTTTACAAACTTGCCTAGGAATTGTAAATATACAGCTAGGCTGTAGGTTTATAACCACCACGGGGAACCTTCATCTTACCTTAAATGTTGATCAGGAAGGTGGAAGCGAGCTTCACCCGGAATCCTTAACCACAGAGGAACCGACTACATTGTTGTTATGGTGACAGACTTAGATAAGATGGTGGTAGCTAGCCAGACTTAGAACAAGCCCTACTACCAACCAAAACCGACCTGAAAATTTGCCCCTGCTGGGAATCGAATCTAAGACCTCTGGGTCTGAGACAGTTAGTCTTACCACTAGATCAGAGAGGCAGTTACATATTGTATGAGAAGAATGCATCTGCAATAAAGGTTGATCTTGGTTGATAATAAACCATTTTCATTTTCATCTCATAAAAAATCAATGGTAATCACAATTACCTACCGAGCTCCTTAAGTTCTGAGTAGAGCTGCACGATTACTGACAAATGCGTGCACTGACTGGTCAGGTCCACTCAATCTGCGTGGTTCTTTCCTCAAAATACCATTTCAGACACCAATCTACATGGCCTTCACATGATCTGACCAAGATTATGTCTGGACTTTAAAAGAGACTGTGACCTCTGAGTTTGTTTCGGCCTTTCTTCTCAGAGTAGTCAGATAGGAAACGCCGACCTCATCTAGTTTTAAAAATATGACTGACGTGTAAAAGTGTTTGTACAAACCTACTTACAGAAATAAAAATCATTTATCATTTATCATTTATCATTATCATTTACCATTAGGTAATTGTGATTACTTCTTCCACAAATCGATGCACCTTTTACAACAATTTAACTTTAAGTCCGCATAATATTTTGCAACGTGTAACTAAACACTTGTGCTGTGCAACACTCACTTAGCATATATCGATAAACTATGATTATCGACATAAACTGTGTCGGTGGGTGCAGTATAGGAAGTTTAATCGCATTAAAGGCGAATGAAGTCTATACGTTATATCCTCGTATAGCCGCATCGCAACCAAATCATATTAGTGTATGCTAATCCTAACCAGCTGAGTTGGTTGTAATTTACAGAATTATCTAACATCTACAAGTTAGTGTTAGTGGGGAGACAGCTTGAAAGTAAAATGAAGTGTTTGAAATGTTATAATTTAATGGAAATTATGTGACAACAATAAAAAACCGATGTGAAATCGTCCACAAATTAAATGAAATGTTATAATTTTTTCCTATGATATTTAACTTATTGAAATAAATAGGTAGAGCAAGGCGAAACAATTATATTATTTTTAAACCCCAATACAGACTCATAAAATCATACAATGTAAAAGAACCACTCCGTTGAGAGGAGATAAAAGTCAGATCTTATCTTTACGGATGCAGTTTACCTAACTATAGTCATCCGTTTATTCAAGCACTCATTTACAGACGGCTCAACATCTAGCACCCAATTACAACATTTAACAGCCCACTAAAAATTAACTAGAACTCAATTACAATTCTCCACAAAAAAAAACAACACCCTTCATCACATGTCACCCACTAACGCCAATTAAAAACAACTAGTGTTGCCCCAATGCTATCGATAAAAAATATACACTTCTCACTTTGACATAACATGACTCGACTGGCGTAAAGGCATTACTAAGTTTCCCTTTTAAGCGGCATCCTACAGTGTCGAGTTACCGGTCTTGGCGAAAAAAAAAATCTTCTGATTAGCAATTACTATATACGAAGCGAGACTGGATAAAAGGATGCCTCCCAGGATTATATCAAGCCGATGCTAAAAGCCGGTGCAATTATACGTGAACTTAAATAGTCAAATGGACCCTACCGACATTTTGATAGGGGCAATAATAATTTTATTTTTACGTTCGTGGTACGTAACTTTTGTGTTAATACGATGTTGTGATGCGGTTCCTTTTTTATTATTAAAGAAAGTATTGCGACGATATTTTTCGTTTCAATTATCGCAGAGCATTTACATATAAATATGTGAATTTACCATATTAAGGACGGTTCTCATTTTAAGCACATCGTTCTGGTTGTCTGTTTAGTTTTAAATATTGTGCTTTTGGGTTTGAAGGACTCATTCGAGAATTAATTTACACGGAAATGTGCTTTGATTAGGTTAGAAAATTAAAGTTAAACAGGTACTTATTCGAGATAAACATATTTCCCATATTTTCGTTCTGGATAAGCAGATCTTTAATTACTTCTATGCTCATTTTAAAATGTCATTAACATGGTAAATTTCAGTGGAGGAGTGTCTTTTAGCGTAGTAGTGGTTTTATTGTTTGCCTATGACTAGATCCATTTAAAACTTATAAGGGCTGAACCACTCTACTTTGCATTGAATATTTTATTATTCTGAGTTCAATCTTCACTTCGTTCTTCCACCATACCTTAATAATAAACAAATAAAGAAAATTGAAGTGTTTGTTTATAATTTCAAAATAACAGCTTTTTACTAAATGCATAATTATGAACTTACTTATATACGGTGCCTACTTATAATAAAAAAAACATTTTTTTTTATTGTATCTGTCTGTTTGTTCCGGCTAATCTCCGAAACGGCTGAACCGATTTTCACAGAACTTTCACTGGCAGATGGCTGATTTTATAAGGAGTAATTTTAGTTTATAATTGAGAAAAAGTCACGCGGGCAAAGTCGCGGGTATCAGCTAGTTTATAAAAAAATTAACTAATAAATGATCACGCGTGTCATAATCCTTAATAAACGATTTAGAAAATGTCATAACAGACGCGATAGGCAACAGTTTCATGTGGCAATGTTTTGCCTAATAGAAATTAGATTGATCATAAAAGTCTAAATTCAATCATCACATAATGTCTAAAATATAATTTATTTAATGCATAACAGACAAGTCAGTTTCGATTCAGGTCGTAATTCTTCACTTTGATTTGTGATCTCCTTAACATAATTTTATTACTGTACAATTTGCATAAATATATTTTTAGACCACGAAGTTAAGCAAAACTTTTGTTATATTTACGACTGTTTTATCTCAAAGACGCTTTATTTAGTTCGCATTTAATTTAAATCTATAAAGTTTTATGAAATTAACGTATTGTGTCATAGTTTTACATGTTTTTTTTTTTTACTTTTTATTGCACGCACTAATCAATTTTTGAAACTGGTTTCGACATATTTAGCATCCCTTGTACTAGTTGATCTCCAATTTTACGGCACAAATTCAATTTGATGTAATTTACGGATATAAAGACCACACATTTTTGAAACACTAAAACGATAAAGACATTTTTAAAATCATCATTGAATATTAACTTATCCATTTTACATCCCAAATAAAACCGGAATTAACGGTTCATAATAAATAAGTATGTCACTAAAGTCATCATAATCATCGACAAGGCGTTCTTGCATGACACGTTCTCGTCACTAGAGATCCGGCAACAACAAATATTAGAGGCGTGACTGAAACTGTCGATATCTGATAGGCATTACGAGAATTGCACAACACTATTCCTGTATGAAATTTCTAAATATCCAATAACAACAACGGATATTAGTACCTATATAGATCAAAACTTATGTTACATATTGCATAAACTAAATCGACTGACATCAAGCTATAAATTTCCAGTTTAAGCTAATCTCTCATTGTATAGCATTTCCGTAAGGAAGAGGGGTCGTGGATTATGGAGGTCTCTGACTGTACCTTTTGTTGTATGAAATTATGTATTTGAAATAGTCTGCGGTTAAGGGGTGTTTTAAAGCATCGTCTATTGCAAATAATCATCGACAGGTGAGGGACTTAACGAGTTAACCTCTCTTCACAATAAATACAAGGAGGTGTCAAACATTTCTATGAGCTCGTGGCTATGTAATAACAGCCGCAAAGTTCGATCCATCAGGTTAAGCTACGCTTGCCGGGGTTGGTCCGTGGATGGGTGACCGAGACTCCTCCGTGCCTTAAAAAGCACGTTAAGCCGTTGGTCCCGGCTGTCATTCGTGGATCTTTGATAGTCGTTATGGGTCGTCAGAAGCCCGAAAGTCTGACAACCAGATTTACCAAGGGGTATCGTATTACCCAGTCACTGGGTTGTGGAGGTCAGATACGCAGTCGCTTTATGTAAAATACTGGTATTCAGCTGCATCCGGTAAGACTGAAAGCCGACCCCAACATAGTTGAGAAAAGCTAGGCAGATTGCTACCAACAAAGATATAGGTAATTTTATAACGAGATATAAATAACATCACTGGATTGTATCTTCCTCATCTTTCGGAGTGGTAGGGTGGACATTGTCTTAAGAGTAAGACCACACAGGGATTTAACGCCTTTATGAATATTGCAAAACATTCCTGAATATTGTTAGTTTTTATTATCTATTGTTAATAATTATTTTCAGCAGATAATAATAACTCGACTGCTGTTAGGATCCGTGCTTCTAAAACATTACAGTTATATGTCTAGACTGTGATTAAATTAAATACCAAAGGTAGCTGTTCTTCGCGTTTTCATTTCCATACAAAGTTCTTACTCCGTCATTGATCCGCTCAAGACCAGACTTTGAAAAATCTTCGAGTAATGCTCCCCCATTTTGTATAAAACTTGGGTTTCCTAAGAAAACGGAAATCGGTCATATGACAAGGGTTGTCCAAATACAGAACGTTTTTTGACTCTTTAAGAGCGACCATCCCGTCATACTTTTCATACAAACGCTCGTACGTGATTAGGGCGTTTTCAACACATCTTTCTTTGAAATTATTGGGTATCTTGTGCACTATATCTAGGTTTCTATGAAGCAAAATACAAAAATATGGAGAAACAAATTTAGTATAAGCCTGCAAAAATCTGCTTTTGTGCACAAATTTTACATGAGTACTGATAAATTGTAAAAGTAAAGAAAACATCTTCATAGAAATCTTGTACACATGTAATGGAGATTCTAAATGACAAAGATTTATTTCACAAACTTGTAAGGCTTACTCAACACGTATTTCCTGGAACAAGTTTTATGAAATTTCCAACAACAAGCTTTTCAATGTCAAATACTGGTGACCTAATTGGTGATGTTCTTCAGAAATATCAGGTGCGTGGTAGTCGAAACCAGCGTGCGTGTATGACCAGTACCCCAAGTGTAAGTTTGCAAGAGAGTAAACGTAACTAGAACGTTTGCGTTAAGATTATTATTCTCACCCTTATATTCTTAGCATTATGATCTATCGGACAAATTTTAACGCAAACGAAAGAGTTACGTTTACTCTCTTACAAACTTACACTTGGGGTACAAATGAATGAACGTAAACGAAGCAAAAGGAGTATTTAAGGAGCGTAGCAGGTGGCGTTCTATAGTGTCTGCCTACCCATGAGAAGGCGTGAGTTTATGTATGTGTATACTGGTGAAAATTACAGATTTTCATGACGGCTGTTATATTATGACGGAAACGTTCTTCTAGGAATCAGTAGCTTTACACTGACGAAATTGTGCTTTGTCAGTCAGTCACAAAACTTTTTACATGAATAAAAGATTGATGGTATTTTGAATGATACAGTTGTATGCCATTGCATGACGCTATGGAACGGTTTGTTTTATTCAGTTTCTAAGCAAATAAGTACCTAAACTTTCCTTCCATTAACATCCAAAGATAACATAAAGCTGATATTAAATTAATTATTAAAATCCAGACTAATATTCTTAATGCTAAAAGCAAATCAAATATGCAAAATGGCATCCTTAAAAACCTATCATGTTTTAAAAATATTGCTTCAGATAACAATAAAAACTAATGGTTTTCTGATCATAGCTCTATTATGCATTCATACAAACTATTATGAAATGTTATATCTAAGCTTATGAATGATCGATCTAGATTTTAGAAGTAAAGGTCAAACTCATGACACCTACGTAGCTGTTATGTATTCACACATAAATTTTGCGTTTTTTGTGTTTCTGAATATATTTTGCATATTCGGTGTTTGTGGAATTTTGTGTGTCAATCCGTTTGAGAGAGATCCGTCATATAAAAACTAGAAGTTTTTTTTGTTATTCGCTAGAATATGCGTCTTAATCTTTACTCGTTGGTACGGATAGATAATTGTCTCCTCTTTCTGAGTTTCACGAAATGTGAACAAGAATCAAACAAATATTGAAAATGAAAACCAAACTCAATAACTTTTAAAATACCCGAAGTTACTTACTACTTGCTTCTGAACGCATTTTCGCAAGTATTTACATAATTTTTCTTTTACACATTGTCGAAGAATCTGATACCTTTTAACAAAAAATCTTGCTACCACACGGTCCTTTTCATCTCGAAATTGCGTAAACATATTTGGTAACAAGTGAGTATAATATGAAAACACTACATCACTTTCTTTACCAAAGCTGCTCCAAAAAAATCTCAATTTTTCCCAAAACAATTACGAAATCGGTACATTTAAATAACATTCCTCTTATAACACTGTCAAGTACCGGCCGTCTATTCAATAATTCATAATATCAATACGTGTTAAGACTGACATTAACACTTCAACGTAGACAAACAAACAAACAGGCAGAGCTTTGTACAGCTTGTTTATAGTTAGCTTACGTTCTGACACATTAAGTGGGGAAGGACCAAATGCGCGGACACAAGGACCAGGATTTTGATAAACTCTATTTTGCTAATTGGCATAGCTTGGAATTTTGCGATTAATGTTAAAATCACCACGCTAACTGGTGATCGTTTCATGATACTCTTAAGACATAAACATTCTTCTCTTTTAAATAATTCCACGATTTCCTGTAATGCCAAACCAAAAACAAGATCATAGGCAGTCTTTCATCTCATTTATTCATTAAACAATTTACATTGTGTTGAATATACCTATGCACATGCAATTTACATACAACTATGAATTAGTAATCATTAACCTCTCGTTGTTTCTTATTAATTATCTCTAAAAGCTTTCGTTGATTATACATCTACGTTTCAGCATAATCAGTCTATATTGTTTCCACTGCTGGGACACATGTCTCCTCTTTTCGTGAGTGGGAGTTGGCTATGATCTACCACGCGGGCCTATTGGAGGTCGGTGGACGTCACATGTCTTCGAATTTTTGGTTCTAGGACATGCCGGTTTCCTCACAATGTTTTCCTTCACCACATTGAGAGCAGTGGTGATGAAATATTTTACACAAAGTAAAGTGCCAACTTAGGTGCCTGCAACGCGTAAGTCACGGCCGTTAACTGAGCCATCACTACTCTCGTAACTAGCTACGCTTAATTTCCTTAATTACTAAATGGAACTTGGAAGCTGTTCCAACCGCTTCACACGCAACAGGATCGTAACGTAACCTGAAGATATCTTTTCCTTTATTATTCCGAACACGTAAAAGTCCCCAAAAGGAACGATAAACAGTTTTTGTTTCGTCTTTCGGCGTATTAGAAGACAAAAATACGTGGCCATTATAACGTGACCTCTTTCTGTTTACAAAAGCTTTGCGTGACAAGTCTGAATGTTCGGTGGTATTATATTAATACCACGGCTAATAAAATGATGTTGGTTCAAGTGGTAGCGTCTATGGGGTGATTTGCTTCAGTAAATAATGTTATTGAGTATTATTACATAGAACATTTAAGACTATTGTTATTGTATAGACTATAATACAATATTTTAGTTCACGGTTACTTAAAAACTATTTGGTCTTTGGTCCGCCTGAGTTGGAGTTGAAATTCTTATGACATAACATAACAGCACAAGCAATCCCAGAGGGTTAGGCAGAGCTGCACCTATAGAACACGCACAATTCGCCAGTTACGAAGTCCAATGTAATAGGGGACGAGCCTAATGCCATCAGCCGAGTACAAATCCAGAATCCAGGCTGAAGAAATTCCTTATGGAAAAACCTAATAACAATTTGTCCGACCTGGGAATCGAACCTAGGACCTCACACTCCATAGTAGCGCTTGCGACCACTAGACATAAATCTTATCGTGGTTTAAATTTCAATCGCCAAACGGATATGTTATAAAACCTGCTCTGATTTAAAATATAGTTAATGGAAACATAAAATGTACCAGATTCTTATCAATTTGAACATGTCTCAAACATAGTCAAATGGTTGTTAACTGGGAATTGATATATTATATAATCGATCAAATCAATATTATCACATTCGTATTAGCCTCCGAGTTACCCTTTTTTCTGGGTTTTACGAAAATGACATACATAAACTCACGCTATTCCCATGGGGGTAGGCTGAAATTACAGAACGCCACCTGCATAGGTACCCCATTTGCTTCATTTATGATGATACTTAATAAAATAAACTCCTATACTAAGTTAGTGTGAATCAGGCTAACACTAAACATTAAAACTACATATCGAACCAAAAAACTATTGCAATAAAATTTCATTCCGATTAAAATCAATAAAAAATTCAAGTTGCCATCGCTGTGCTCATTTAGATATTAAACCAGGTCTTTATTGACGTCGTTTAAATACTTTTTAATGTCTATACTTTGCAAATATGCCGCGAAATTACCAAAGCGCCTATTAAGCGAAGGCTTCTTAGTCATTTCTATACATTTATTATTATTCCTTTGATAAGAAACTGTAAGGCCGGTAACACAATGAGCTACATACCTAAAAGATTAGACACTGTTCTACTAAAATTATAGTTATTACTGGAAAGTTGAGTGTAATAATTTCAAATCTAGCTTCTGTCTGAAACAAGTTACTGGCTGATCGAAGATTTAATTACTATTGCATAGAAAATCAACTTTTAAAAGCATTTGCTAAGTTTGAGAGGGTCAGATATTTTATTTAAGAACTTGTTGCGAGAATATATTATTTTTAACTTAAACTTGCTATGTTAAAGGTGGCTCGTAAAGTCGTGATATTATTCCAGTGGATAAAACATTCAAGTAAGTATTCCGATATGAAGATCGCCTAAAACAAGAAGCGTTTTCTCTAAGTGATGTCATTTAACTGATCTTAGATATCGATAATAGGATTTATGGTTTCGGAACGATCACCTATTTATTCATTCAAATTATTCCGAATTCTTTAATATAGAAGCTAGTTTTTGTACATAATTATGTAAGTTTCGAATTGAAAAATAATAGTAACATTTTAAAATAGAACATTGTTGTAATAATATTTCGTAGACGGTAAAAAGTGATAGTTATATTCCGGCCACTGAGAGTATGCGTTCCTGACCTGACACTATTCAGTTGGACAAGATTGGGAACTAATAAAGTTTAAAACTACTGAATTTCGGTAGAACATTTGGTGGCTTAATTTGTTGCATTTTAACCATACTATGACGTCCTGCAAGGAATACGTCGAGTTACCGGTAACCCTGTATATAGTTTGTGGTAGAGGAAAAAAAATTAACACTTTACTTTGAGGTTCAATCCAAAATATGTCTATTAAATATCAACGTACGGTTGGTATTTAATTAATATCAAGAACGTCTTATTTGTATGCAGAACTTGGTTGTTTTTTATTTTCAATTACTCAAGTAATTTTTGAGTAAATAGGTAATTGCTTCATATTTTGCAATACATTACAAGCGTTGTGTAATCGCGTTTCTCTTTCTTTTGTATGCAGTCTGACAGTGACCGTGGTTTAGCTATTGTCAGCGTCTTAAAGAGAGAGATAGTATTTTTTACCATAATTACTTAATTGTTTATATTCATACCCCAGATCCCAAAAGCGTTGCCCGACCATTCTTTTAAGCGTTTTAGAAACAAATTCCTGTTTCAGTGCTGGGCTTAATTTTCCAACAGAAGAAAATTCCTTTCATCAATTTATGTACAGGGTAATCTAGCCTTTGCAAGGACCACCCCGGGTGTCATTACATTTGAAATGTATTTAAATAAAAGTAAGAAATGTCACGCTTTTGCGGTCTGGATAAATTAACTGCTCGCTTGCAAATTAGTGCACGACCATTTCTTTTTTGCACTGTGTACAGTCGACGTCAAAAGTTAGGGTTCATTGGAAAAAGTTTTCAAAATGTATATAATAACTTTAACAAATTATGATTATTTCAGAATATTGTATTCCCGACTACCATGTTAAATGATTCGATTTTTTTTTTTTAATAGATTTCTTCACATAATTATCTACACAGATTACATGGTTTTCTAGAATGTTACATTTTATTACAAGATTTTTAATCACCTACATCACCAAAAAAACTTTCTCAAAAGGATCATAAAAACGTGATACACAAATTAACTTACCTTTTCCTATAAAAACTGACGAATGATTCATGCATGCGTGCGCGCATAGAATATGCAATAAAAGATTTTTTCATCCTCCCGCCTGTCTCTTCCTTTGTGTGGATATCGAGAAGTTATATCGTAAATTTTACCTCTATGAGATGATATCACGAACTTACCTGCAAAAAAAAAACATTTTATTAGTATTTGAGAACATCATGCAATTTTATTTTCTATGAACATGTGGGAACATTGTTGTTATCTTTCTAGGGAGGCTCCGACCAAAGGACCATATTTTGAAAACGATGAATAAAGATTGCCAAAAACATGAGTTGTTGAAGCTGAATTTAATCTACATAATGGTAAGATTTAAAAAAACGTTACTTGTATTTTATTTTCACACATTCCAATGAAATAGATAGTTATAGTCCCACTTTCCAGAAAAGTACAGTACTTTTTTACAATTTGTTAATTTAGCTGATGTCTTCATTCAGTTAATAACTAAATATACTAAGGTAGTACTGTAGCCCGCGAAATTAAAATTTTCTTACGTTTTTTGCTATTTACAGGTCAGTGTCAGGTTGTGTCTTGATCAAAATACGGTTCAAGACTATAACAGATATCTATTTACAGAATTATAATCATTAGAATCATTAATACATCTCTCTCTCATCATGTTAAGCTTGTAAAAGCTTAACATGATGCAGGTTCTACATCTGTCTTAAGCATTTAAAACATTACCCTCCTTCAATAAAGTCGGTAAGATGTCATCACCGTGTCGGAATTCTCTCATAACCTAGACAAAGTGGTGAGCCCACGAAGTGAGATGAACGTGGCAGATAAATCCTCAAGATACCACTTACTGGAAACTGTTCCGTGGTGTGTGGTGCAAGTTATAAACAGAGCGGGTATTGTAGCGGTTTTAAGAAACTCAAAGGAGATGCCTTTATTTACTGTGAGAAAGGTTCGCGTTGTTTTTAGAAGATATAAGTTGTGTCCTATTAATTGAACACCTAGTAAAATAACACAAATTGAATAGGGTCTTAAAGCTGAGAATTATTTAATTACGTTCATGGCTGCCAACTTTATGCTTAAAAGTTAACATGGTGGCAACATTTTCTAGTTACAATTGTTACGTTACAGATAAAATTTAACCATTTCATTGAAACATTCTCTAACTGATTTTTATGTTAGCCAAGATGCCAAAACCAACAAAATTAAAATTTTAAAAGTCAATGTACGGTATAACCAAAATCGCTGTATCCAGCTCTTTTAACTTGGTCTTACCAAAAAATCTTTTGTTCTTAATAAAAATATTTTTGAAGCACGACGCGACATAAGGCGTCTCCTGTGAATCGTAATTCAGCCGGACGTGTTCCGTCCGCGCCCCGGACTGTACGTGGGAGGGTAGTACCAAATGTTTCTTAAAACCTGTACCTTTTTTAACGACTGATGTGTATGAACTTTATGTGGGTATGTGGATGTACAGGTACATGTTGAACTGTACCAAGAATAGTGTTATCCGTGAATGTTTTACTCACTAAGTAAGGGCAAGAATGATTCATTTTAATAAGTAGACATCCTACAGTAGTGTCCTGACCCATGAAGCCCAGATTACGACACTTAACATAGTTAAATAAATGATATTTAATAGGCTACTGTTAACCTTTTAGTCTTTAAAATTAATATTATAAAGTGGAATTTTTCTTGTTTGTAAGTATGTATGCAGGGTAATCTCTGGAAGTAATGTACCAATTCTAAAAAAAAACACTGATTAAAAGCTACATTATTCCTGAGTGCTTTATGCTATAAATTATATTAATATCATGAATATTAGCCGAGCTAACACAATTTTTGTCTAACTAGTCAGAAAGGATTTCTGAGCAGTAACCCAATAAAAAGTACTAAGCTTGCATGAATTCACGATAGTATTTCAATCATTATATTATGCTACTAATAGGATTTGGGTGAAATTTGGCACACATATAGTTCATACCCTGGACTTAGAATACTTTTTATGAAGGTAGTACGTTTTCGTCGGATTATTTCCGACCTCCACGCGGGTGAAGCCACAGACAAAAGCTAGTATCTATTAAGGGTAAAAATTATTACTTTATGACATAATAATTAATTATTGGAGTCCACAAAAAAAGACAAAGGTTCTTCTAGCTGTACAGCCAGCCGCACATCAGTGGCAACACTTTCTCTACAAATACCGGCCTTACTGATACGATATAAAGGTTCTGTCAATGTCATATTGTTACTACAGTATATTTATCTCTCGAAGCGACGCGCGCTTCATTTGTGGTAACCAAGTGTACAAACACGCTGTGAATGTGTGCTTGAAGACGAGTAGCGTCAGCACATAACACACACACACTCTTCCAACTTCACCATTGTCTCCGACGGTACCGAGAGCTCCTGCGCACATACACATACACATTCACAGGGTGTTCGGACACTCGGTAACCACAAATAAAGCGCGCGTCTGCGTGAGATCAAAATACTATACTGATGTACGATTGATTGTACCTTCGCCATAGTACAGTCGCTAGCACCAAACTGTAAAATTTCTCCAAATGATTCCAAACCTTAAAATGTTGATATTTAAGTTCAAAATCGAATGAGAAAATTTAACAGTTTGTGGTAACTTGATCTGCTGGCGACTGTACTTCGCTTAGGCCATATCTTAAAACTATTAAAAGCCGTACAAATTAGATCACTTCTAATTAGAGTAAAACCTTTCCTTTTAAGAACTACTCTATAAGACAATGCGCAGGAGTGGGCTGGATGCGTTAAAACAGTTTTTATTGCGGCATATCCACGTTTAGAGCCTGCAGTGCTAATGGTTCGGCAAACAGTGGCTACTGTGGGGTATGTATTTGTTATTTCGAAACGGGACAAGAGGTATATGTGGTTGAATTGTAACATGGGAATAGGGTAGAGGAATGTTAGAATTATGATTGATTTTTCTTGTGATTCAGTACATATTGCATAGTAAGAGTGCTTACTTACTTCAAATTTCCATGGCACTAAAGTCTGTTCCATATTGTAGGTATAAATTCTGTTTATAAATAAAAAATTGCTGAAATTACACATTTCAGGAATACTGTCATTAAGTTTTTTTCTTAGTTTTCTTATTTAAAGTGCAATATCAAAACAATCAGTAAATTTGTTATTAAAATAACTTCATCGCCTGCTACGTGTGCCTACAATCCCGCATATCCTGATAATCTTAGTTCACCTAATAGTGTGAATCAGTTACACAATCCCGCGCCCCCAACATTTCGCTGCGCACACGCACGAGAACAATTAACACGTGGAATTTAAACTTTTACTGGAAATTTTAAGTTTTTTAATGGAGATACTCGTAGTTTTTGGTGTCATTCCGGATTGTATAAAATGACATGTAATAACATCATGACTTAATTTTATTAAAGACTAGCTTCTGCCCGTTACTTCGTCCGCGTGAAATTTCTTGTTCCCCCGACCCACTGCCTCGCACTGCCCACCCGCGCTATTACTTCGATTTCGCTTACCGCTCTTTCTGACTTATTTCTTTTTGATCGGCTCCTAACGGTCGTAGCGTGATGTTAAATAGCCTTCCTCAACAATTGGGTTATCAAATGCAAAAAAAAAATTCAAATCCGACTTGTTGGTTCCAGAGATTACATACAAACTTACAAACAAACAAATTATCTCTATATAATATTAGTACTTATAAATAAATCTCGAATATATTTTTTTTAATACGTAATTATGATAAAAATGTTAGCTATTGAACATCTCTTCAATCGATCATGTCTTGAAGAATGATGAATTAGGAGTAAGACCTACAACATCGCAAAAGTACTAATAGGAATATTATATAAGTATTTTTATAAAGGATACTATATTTAGGGAGAGCAGTGGTGATGGCCCAATCGTAACGGTCGCGACTTACAAGTTCTAGGTCGTAGGTTCGAACCCAGACAGGCGCTTTACTGGGTGTAAATTATTTCATCACCACTGCTCTCAAAATGGTGAAGGAAAACATCGTCAGGAAAGCAGCATGTCGTAGAACCAAATATTCGAAGACATGTGACGTCTACCAACCCCCACTTGGCCTGCATGGTGGATTACGGCCCAATCCTTCTCACCGAGAGGACTTTCCCAGCAGTGGGATAATTATAGGCTGAATAAGTTTATTTAGGTAGAGTGGAGAAACTTTTATTTAAGCAAATATAACAACCATCTTTAAAATGATATCCATGGTGAGCACAAGTTCACAGCCGTCTAAATTTTGATGTTAAAACCCAAGTTTTGTATTCGTGGCACACCGTCAACGAGACATGTTTCACAATAGCGCTCGTGCGAAATTCCATCCTTCATTTAATGTACACAATGTCTGCTTGCAAAATGATGTGAATAATAATCAAAATACGATTAGAACATTTTATTTTGTCATTTGTTATTTTCGAAAAAATAATTTAAGTTGTCTGACTACCCTGCAGCGTTTGCAGGGTTGACTGTTCATTCCCGTCATGCTAGTGAACTCCCACAAAATAAAAGTGTGCACCCTCTGTATATATTTCCGTATGACAAATAGACAGCAAATGGTTAATATATTTTTTTTTAATACCTGATAGGTAGCTACAAAATTCAGCTTTCTGGCTTATTTGTATACCCATCCTATAGGTATCTTAATTCCTTACGGCAAAAAAGGTCGAAGCTAAGTTTCCCAAATCATGCATACTCTTTTTAGTCTACTTCTACTCAATAACCCGTTTTAACTCCGCGAAAGCCCAGTCTAGCAACAAAAAAAATATTTTTCCTAAAATCCAGAACCCTAAACTGCCGGACTCGCTAGAATCCAGACGAGCTCAGCCGAATCCCCGAAACTCGCGGCGTGCATGCATCACGGGGCGGAGGCGACGCGAGGAATTCCGAACGGGCCGAATTCGAGTTGTCGGCTCGCAGTGCCTGTCGACGCCATCTGGCTGCTAGGGATGGGGCTCTGGTATATCGATATACGCATCGGGACGTTTTTGGGTATCCTATGTCAGTTTTTGAAACTCAGTGATATAGACACACAGTGATGTAGTCACACATATTTATTAACTGGAAATAAAAAATATCCAATGTTTTAAATTACGGAAACTAGTATTTTACTTTTTATAAAAAAATGGAACTGCTAGTCATCTAAATCAAATCACAATGGTGATGGTTAAAATGCTAAACTCTGGTTTTCATAGAACTGTGGAATTTAGACGGCTAAATATGAAACCAGATATTTAATAATTCAAAATACAGTAATTAAACCCATTCAGAATTTAATTAATTGATTATTTTGTTTTGACTACCATCTGTATTGTGTGGAATAATATATAAATTAAACATTTAAAAAAATCACACACATACAGTCACAGCATTAATATACCTATATTGCTTAAATGGTAAGCTATTCATAACATTTGAAATGCATATTATTATTTCAACACATCATACCTCAAAAATATCTAATCCAGTTTTTTGTTCAAACGAAACTTTATGCCTAAATTAATTATTATTTAGTTGCAAATAAAAGACGTTTAAACTTTAGAATTCATTTACATTATTAACTATGAAACATTGCTTTATTATAATGCCAAATTCATTATAATAAATTATTTTAAATACTTTCATAGATACAAGAATTTCCTAATTTATATCAATTAAATATTCATTATGTATTTACTGAATCAGTGGTTTTTATGTTTTAATGTTTCAACAACCTTATACGGTTCGTATCGCAAATGCTATAATTATTTATATGAAGTATCAAAATACATCTGAAGACATGAATGGTTATGGTGGCCATTAAAATACAAAACAATTTTATTTATAACTTTAACTAGAGTATCATGTTAAGACCACCATGAAATCAAAATAGGCAAAAAGGTCAATTAAGTGAAGATATATGCAATCATTACAAGAATAATTTAACTGTTTGTATTATTTTGATTTCTGTAGACTTTGGCAGTAGGTATTGAAATCTTCAGAGTACATAATGTTGTACGAGTATTGTTCCACTTTTCAATTTTTAGATTTTCAATTAAATTACGAATCCCAAAAACCCATCGACAAATCCCATCACTATTAAAAGCGCGGCAACATCGCCATCTCCCATCCTTTTCCTGCACATCCCTAATATCACCTCTCTCTTTCACACACCGACTACCTTATTTAAATAAGAGTGACTGTGGTTGCAATCCGTATCCCGTTACAATTTAAGCCCTATCCTTATCATTTTAGGGTAGTTTTTTGTTTGGATGGTGGGTAAAAAGGTAAAAAACCTGCAAAGGCAGGTTACGGAGCGAACGAGCGCTCTCCAGTGGAAGACACTTGACTATAAGAGTGCTTTGGCCGGAAATATGGTCTAATTTTTGATTGGATACTGACCTTGACATTCGTGATCTCTTTAGAATTTAGGTTATGTCAGCAAACAAGATTGTTGACATAGTTTCGAGAACAGGACTATACTCAATAGTTATTCGTTTTGAGTTACCAGCTTTTGCTATAACTTTTCTGTAACGACCATAACTAAAATATACATCGCATTCACATTCCTCTATAAAAGTGATCCCTTTTTCAAGTGAGACCTTACATAGAACCTATTCCTCATTTCGGTTTTAAATGCCACACTCCGACTAGACTTCTAATTTGAATCAAAGGACGAAAAGATTTAAAATTCGTATCGAAGGACCAAAAAAGTTGCAAGCCGAGATAATTTTTATTCCATTTCTAAAAATAAACAAACAAAGTATCTACTACATCTGATCCTGCGCAGTATTTCCCGTTATTATGACAGTAGTGAGCGATGGTTAGTACCGTCATGCGTGCGCCGATCCAGCGTACGACCGATATGTCATTGCTCTATGTGATATCGTGGCATTCACGTGGTTAGAGATAGTAACTTTATTTTTCTTATCTTTTATCGTTTCTAAGAATCTTTTATAAATTATTATCTTAATCTATGCAGCATTATTGGAGGTCTTGAAATGTCTAGGACCTGTATTCTAGGTTTGGTAGAATCATGGCTCTGTATTAAGGGTAATGGAGGCCCGAACCACTAAGCTGTTTGTAGCATGATGTCACCAAAGATTGGGAAGTACTAGATTTGTATTCGAAACTAAACTAGTCTAAATGAATACGAGAGCTTTAAGGATTACGGTGTTTCAGAATAGATACTTAGATAAAGGTACAGTGTCATATAGTCAACATTATTTGAAAACCAATAATTAGATTCGAGTTTACTTATAATCTTTTCACTCATACATTGTAGATCCACAACGTCAACCCAGGACTATCTTAATCACTCTTCAATACTAAGCACGTAGCTAGTCCTGACAGCTTATAAGCAACGCCTTCCTATCTACAAAGACTAACACAATGACTTCATCAAAATTGTACATTCAACTAAAATTATCTTTTTAAACCAAAGTTGTTAAACGATTTAGATAAGGTCCTGTCTTATCTTCGCCGGAAACTGTCACAAAAAATGTGTGTGCATCATACATAATGCTACCACTCTTTACTTATTCTGTTGGACTTTAGATACAGTCATTCATAATAATCCTTTTCGAATGGTTTTAACGGCATGTTAACTACTACTGTTACACCTTGGTTGACCGATTAACACAATCCCAATTTCTCTTATCCTGATCAGCGAATGCTGAATATATATTTATATTTTATAAAAGAAATAAAAATATAATAAGTATGTTTTTTTTTAATAATTATATTGATCCTGAATTGCTTACCACACATAAAATGACAATTGATCGCAATGGGATTAATTTTGACAGTTTACCCACGTCCATTGCGATATTTACGTTGTTGACGAATTTTTCAAACCTATGAAGCAATGGATTAGATATAATACTTCAAAACTCGAATTGTGATTCAAACTGTGTTTATACGCCATTAGGGAGCAATTTTTTTTGTCTTTAGATATGAGACATGATGCAGTTATTGATACAAATTTTACTGATTGGTTTCAAGGACCAAGAAATTTTAATGAAATTAAAGGTAATAGTGCCAATTATTTTTAAAAGAGTAACAGATTAGTTTCTTGCCGGATCTTTTCTTACGAAACTATGCATTGGAACCGTGCACCTAGCTTCTAAGTTCTGACGTTTTATAAGTGCACATGTAGGTTTCTGTGAAATAAAATATTTTGATTTTGATTATAAGGGAAGCTTAATAAAAACAACTCATTTTGATGCGTAGCTTCAGAAACACAGACGACCAATTTTTGTCAACATCATCATTATCATTCTCCTGCCCGTATCCCAATTTATTTGGGGTCTTCTCTATTAGTCCTCATCTCGGTAGACAGGGGTGTCTACTGAGATGAGGACTAATAGAGAAGACCTTTCTAGCCATATCATCTTTCACAATGTCCATCCATCGTTTCTTTGGTCTTCCGCTACTCTTATAGCCATCGACATTTTTACTCAAAATTTTTGTCAACGAAGAGTGAAATATAATCCAGCAAAGCTTATTTAAAGTACACACTAAATCTAACGTACCATCGATAACTCAAAATCAAACAAATTACCTCAAAAAAACTTCGCACCTCGATTCGGTAGCGAAAAGAAAAATGGCCGCGCGTCCAAGTTACGCGAAGCGCGCAATATTTCACTGCGCCCACGGGCGGCGCGGCGGCATAGCGCTATTCTACGCAATACAAGCTAATAGATAGCGCAGAACAAATTTTAATGATGAGCTATCTATCACTCAGAGTAGCTCGGAGTTAGGTCGATATGATTGTACAGTTTTTGAGTGATTGTCGAATTGTCAGATTTGATGAGTTTTTGGCTTCAGTATTCATTCATTCACGTAGAATAGTGACTTCTTCAGCGACTTCATTATTTGTGTGTGGAGCAGGGAGAACGAATCCAACTCAGAACACTCCTTTCAGTGTGAAACATCATTACAAGAGTTTTTTTTTTTATATTTGAAGGAAATCATTGACACTTCCCGGATCTCACAGAAAGAGGAGGCATGTGTCCTAGCAGTGGCAACATTATTGGCTGATTATAGTATTCAAAATCAAAATCAAAATATTTTATTTCACTTATACCTATATGGGCACTTATGAAACGTCAGAAGGTAGGTGCACGGTTCCAATTAGTCGTTTCCTATGGAGAAGAGCCGGCCAGAAACTCCAGGGTTACTCTTTTAAAAATAATGGGCTTTTTCAAGTTACAGAGTTAATAGGTATGGGAGGACATTGTAGGCCCGTCAACAAGTACCAAGTACTTAACAAAATAGAAAAAGGTTTACAAAGCTACAGTCTATTAAGGCTACAGCGTTCTCACATTCACAAATTAAAAAAGGATATTACTAAAATAATAGAAAATTTAAATCTATTTAAACCTAATGACAAGATTGCCATTACAACTATAACAAATCTGAATTCATATTCTGTCCACGAGTCACTAATAAATAATAATATTCATACTGCTACGTTAGTTAAAATGAGAGATCAGTTTTTTTTTTCAAGAAATGCGGTTTCACCCGCATAAGGTTTTGTCGACACGGTTGGCGCAGTGGTTAAGCGATTGACTGCTGCGCTGCATGTCGCGGGTTCGATTCCCGCACGGAACAAATATTTGTATAACCTACAAGTAGTTGTTCCGGGTCTGGCTGTTTGTGTATGTGAGTTTAAATGTTTGTAAATGCACCCACGATACAGGAGAAATTCCAAGTGTGGGGCAACATTTAAAAAAAAAAGAAGTCTCGATCCCGTGGTATAATATCAGTATAAAAAATCCTAGCCCAGGTCATGGTCTACCCATGTGCTAAACATCTAAATATGTTCAGCCGTTTTAGCGTAGAAAGAAAAGAAAGAAAAATTGTTTTATTTAAATAATAGTTTAATAGCCTGGTTGCTGGGACGTTTTAGCCAAGTCTTTATTTAGTTACAATCGGTAATGATGAAAATAATTTTAAACAATGCATGATAGATGATATCCCCGCTCGCACTTTACTGAGACCTCACGCGGACTTCTTGAGAGAACTCAAAGTGATAAGTTGCACTGTTTTGTTTCATTTGCCAACACTAATGCACGTTCACGAACACGAAATGGTTTATAATCCACCATTATTACACATTAATATTCGGCTAAACACAAGTTTTAGAAAATAAAACAAAACTGCTAATCATGACGCTTCACTTTCCCGCCAAGAAGTCCAGAAAAATTGTTTATTCTGCACAAACAAGACACAAAACAAACGCAACAAACAAATAAAGTCACTTTCGCATTTATAATATTAGTTAGGATCAGGATTATCATGGTTTATTTTTAGCATTTCCGCAAACAAGATAATAAATAGCTGCTAAATGAGACAATTTTTTTTTTTAACCAAAAGAACCTTGAGTTCTTTCAAAACTTTCCTTTAGGAGATACCCTTCTCAAAATTTCCAGTAACCTTAAAAAAAACTGGCCAAGTGTGTGTCGGACCACGCACAATGAAGAGTTCCGTAGTTGGGATTAATTTATCCCAAGAACAAACTTCACATTGCAGTTGAAATACATGTTCCCCATACATTCCACCTGCAAATGTTTGTACGCGCAATATTGAGTGATTTATCATGTTATTTTAAAATCATAGACTTCTTATAGGTGTTCCTGTAATCTATAGGTAAAGAACTATTTTCTGTATTTTTTTTCAAAATGGTAGATTTAGTAGTTTCTTGGAATGGTAAATTTTCAGCAATTTTTTTAAATAACTTTGTAACTAATTGTGTATTTTAATATTATTAAAAAACAAATATGTGAGACCCTCACAACAAGTCCTTTCATCCGATACAATTTGCAAAACTTTTATTTTTAATTTTCCAATTTTCCCACTGCTGGGACACAGGCCTCCTCTCTTCTAGAGGGAGTGGGCTGTAAATCTACCACGCGGGCCCAGTGCGGGTTGGTAGATGTCACATGTCTTTGAATTTTTGGTTCTAGGACATGCCGGTTTCCTCACGACACACCATTATTCAAAAGTGAAACCATTATTCAAAATTAATTTATTTACGTTACCCTCCCGTGTTTAGGTCACAGAAATTCATATTATGTGTACCAAATTTCACCTTAATCGGTCCAGTAGATTCGGAGCAAATCGGCTGTGACAGACTGAAAGACAGACACACGAGTGATCCTAAAAGGGTTCCGTTTTTTTTTCATTTTAAGGTGCGGAACCCTAAAAATATCTCCCAACCCGACATTCAGACTATCCGTTAGCACCGACCAGCATTAACCCTACCCTGCGGTTGGTAGGTAAACGATTCGTCGCCTACTTGAAACCCGACGCGTGTCAGTAGGTTACAGGGATATTGGTGCAGTCGTACGTAACTAGATAGTCTTACTCTGTGCGAGTTATGTGAACAGAATGGATAGTAAAGTTTGTTAGTAACGAATAGTTAAGTGACTAAGATTTAGGATGCTGAATAGATAATGGGAGAGACAATTTAGAAAGGTTGTTAGAGACAAATTTATGTTCCATATAGTTAGTGTGACCGAGTTTATTCTTGCTTAAGCATAATCAGCCATGTTGCCACTGCTGGGACACTGTGAGAGGGAGTGGGCCGTAATCCACCACGCGGGCCCAGTGCGGGTTGGTATATGACACATGTCTTAGATTTTTTGGTTCTAGGACATGCCGGTTTCCTCACGATGTTTTCCTTCACAGTTTTGAGAGCAGTGGTGATGAAATTATTTACAAAAAGTAAAGCACCTGCTTGGGTTCGAACCATCCTGGTCAACTTTTTGTATTGACCGTATATTATTTTTGACAGAACAGTTTTTGCTGATGACTAGTACGTACTCCTAACTTGTTCGTTTATGGTCATCATTAGAAAAGATTTCTATATAATAAGTACACAGTGACAAGGACATCGACGCACTACCTGGTAAACCATGGATTCAGTAAATGATTCTGACATGATTTTAAACAAATTACTGTTTAATCATGTAAAACTAAATAAATCATTTATTTTGGACCAAACACATGTACACATGTTATAAACCTGCCAAACTGCATGACAGTTTACAGCAGGATTAGCGCTCGTCTTAAAATATATTAAAAAAAAACCGGCCAAGTGCGTGTCGGACCTCGCATAATGAAGGGTTCCGTAGTTAGGATGAATTTATTCCTTAAACAAACTTAACAGTTTAGTTGAAAAACATGTTCTCCCATACATCGATATACGCCACGGTCAATTTTCCAACTGAAAATTTAAGTTTGTAATCGAAAAAAGGTTTTTTTATGTGATAAAACTACAAATTAACAATTGTCGGACTTTTTCCTTTACTTGTGCTGTAAGACCTTGCTTGTTGCCAAATTTCATGATTCTAGGTCAAGCGGAAGTACCCTATAGGTTTTCATTTATGTGCGAGATATTCGCAATTTTTTGTTTATGTGATAAAACTACAAACTTATAATTTTAGGACTTTTTCCTGTACTTGTGCTGTAAGACCTTGCTTCTTGGTAAATTTCATGATTCTAGGTCAACGGGAAGTACCCTATAGGTTTTGATTTATTTGCGAGTATCGAAATATGTCGCAATAATGTCGCTTAAATCGCCGTATTTTTTGTTACGTTGACTGGGAAGCTTTATTTTTTTTACAGCTTCAAGGACCATAGACTTACGTATTTGATATTAATTTCAACTTGATACCTCTACTCGTTCCTGAGAAAAATGGTCTTGACAGACAGACAGACTGACAGACAGACGGACAACGAAGTGATCCTAAGGGTTCCGTTTTTTCCTTTTGAGGAACCCTAAAAATTAACATCTAAGAAGGTAGGTAGTTTTTAACTGGTTCAGTGTCCCTCAATCTGCTGAAGTCATGATTACAGTTTACGCATCAATGTCTCTGCCATCCTGTATGTAAATCTTATTTTATTAGGGTTCCGTAAGTAAGTAAGTAATCATTTATTTGTTAGAATATTGTTGTTACAAAGGTGTTACACGGTGGTACCTCAAAAGGAAAAAACGAAACCCTTATAGGATCACTCATGTGTCTGTCTATCTGTCACAGCCGATTTTCTCCGAATTTACTAGACCGATTTAGTTGAAACTTGGTATACATATGAATTTCTGTGACCCAAACACGGACGTATGACCTAAGTAAATGAATTTTGAATATGGGTTCACTTTTGGGGGGAACAATCGAAAATTAAAAAAAAAAATTGCAAACTGTATCGTGTGACATTTCAAATTAATGTAAGGACTTATTGTGAGAGTCTCAAAATGTTTTATTTTCTTTATTTTAAAATAAATATTTTTAAAGTTATTTAAGAAAATAGCTGAACATTTACCGTTGGCCCCTTATCTCCGAAACTACTAAGCCTATTTTTTTTTTTTACTAAAAATATATCTTTATTACATATTACAGGATAGATTACAGGAAGACCTATAAAAAGTCTATGGTGTTAAAATAACTTCGCAAATCTCCCAATATTGTAGGTAAAAAGTTACATTTGCAGTTGGAATGTATGGGAGAACATGTTTTTCAACTACAATGTTAAGTTTCTTCTTGGTATAAATTAATCCCAACTACGGGACCCTTCATTATGCGTGGTACGATACGCACTTGGCCGGTTTTTTTATATTAGAATATGGTAATTCCGCCTTACCAAGGGGTATCGTACCACTAACTAGGTAATGGAGGTCAGATAGGCAGTCGCTCTATGTAAAATACTGGTACTCAGCTGCATCCGGTTAGACTGGAAGCCGACCCCAACATAGTTGGGAAAAGGCTGGGCAGATGATGATGATGATGTTGGTCAATCAAAACACCTTTAAATCTCTGGACTCTAAACTCACTTGACTAAGTGGGTGGGATTTGATTGTACAGGTAATTTAATTTACCCACAATCTATCAATGATTGGAAGTAAGCCTATCATCATGTATCTCCATGGCATCATTCCAATACTGGGCCACGAATAGAATATAATTGACATGATATCGATCATTGCTAAAAGAAATATCTTACTACCTATTTTTCCCAGGTTCCCACGGATCCCAGTCGTGCAAATTATAACAAAGCAAAATTTAAATAAATATTTAAAAAAGTTTTTGTTTGCGTTTAATAGACTTGCCCACTAAACACGTCATTAAATAAAACTTATTTAACATATCTAGCGAAATTTGGATGTCATTTACACCTCTGACTGTTTCTTCAGGGAATTCTAGCACAATGTTCTGATAATTTTTAAAAGTGCCGCGTGCTGCTTTTCAATTTTGTAGGCTATTTGACATTCCATTCCTTGAAATTTCAATTGACCTGAATAAAAGTTAAAGTCAAACCATTTATTTCAAATAGGCACATAAGAGGCACTTTTGAACGTCAAAATTTACAAAAAAAATAGAATTGATTCTAGTTGCCCCTTCCAAAAGGTAGTTTCGTATGGAGAAGAATGGGCAAGAAGCTCCACCGGTACTCTTTTAAAAATGTTTTACAATATTTTGTTTGATTACATTAATTATATGATTATATGTGAAGACGATGCACCTAGAATAAAATTACTATACCATAATAGGTAAAACGAATTAAAAACTAAGCAATGAAAAATAACTTAATTATTAGATAGATACATGGTGTTCACATATTTACAAACATCATAAAAGTATGTTTTTCTAAAAAAATAAAAATATAAGTCAGTGTGTGAGTATAGGTTATCACAGAATGTGTAATCAATATCATAAAAATAACAGATTTTACCATAAAAGCACAGATAACTTATTAAGTGCGCTAAATATAACATATTATTATAACGACACTAAATCATTCAAATTAATCAAACAAAACTATAACTTGCAATGATTATAAGCGTTTTAAACTCTGTAGTTAGTAGGCAGCAGATGTTATAAATAAAGGCGAGCTATCTTGAAGCTATAGAAAGCGTCATCAATCGCCAAGCAACGTAAAACGCACTTACTGTACCCCTGTGGGTACATTAGTCAAAGGTGCCCGTTATGTTGGGAGCTAGTTTGAAGCCAGGTTTTGCTTGGGGGGAACTAGGATTTTAAAAGACATGGCTGTAAAGAGTATCAAAGAAATATTGGAGATTATAGGAACGATTGTGATGAAAAAAGAAATTAAGAAAAGATAGAAGACAGAAAAATTATAGTACCAGGACATCATACTACCCGCGAAATCTTTGATGATATACCAGCCTGCGATTATCCAAATGCAGGATGTTTTCCTTCAACGATGTCAATGATTTATATGATAATAATATTGTCATATTGCTAAGTTCATGCCCGGTTTTGGACCCACAACCTCGTGTATAAGACGCACGTGTCACTGGACTGTCACTGTGACCACTGGGCCATAACGACATAATATACCAAACCTTTAAAAACCATAATGGGTCACTTTCTGGAATACAACAACGATTTTCTTCGTTTGCTTTTTGACACAGTTTTTTTTCATTGATACTTGTATTAGGTCAAGTTTGATCGCTATTGCCAGAAGACTGGGGGTGTGGCGAATGTACAAGTATCTCCCGGGCCCCCACTCATGGCACTAGGAGGAACAGTGGGGTTTTAGTCGGTAAGAGTCCATCATAACCCTCCGGACCCCACGGAAAAAAAGGTCTAGGTATATAACCCCAGTTACCATACAATAGACATTACTTTCCAGTTAACAAGAGAAACTGTGATATTAGAATATATGATAGTACAGACAAACGAACCGAAGAACTAACAGTATTAGTTAGGATTGTTGCTAAACTTAGCGATAGCTTAGAGCTTAATATTCAGCAAGTGACGAGAGTTAATGAGCGTTTTAAGTTTAAGATTAGGTAAAGGAATAAAAATTGGACGTATTAACGCTGGTAGCACACCTCCGCCACGAAACCATAGCAGCGAAACCACAGTAGTTCAATTTAAATGGCTCGCGTCATGTTCCGCTACTGGCATCCGATTTGAGTAGATCATGACGCGAACCAGTTGAATTGAACTACTGCGGTTTCACTGCTATGGTTTCGTGGCGGAGGTGTGCTACCAGCATAACTGGTGAGATGGCGAAGTTATGGGCATTCGTTTAGAGTTATTATTGGAAAGATAATAAGTAGATAGTGATGATGATTGGTAAGATATAGGTCTTACATTATCTAATGACAAAAATAAATAATGCCCATTTGACTGTGCCCCTGGATTCAATCTTAATTTTACTTGTCTACATTTATATTATACTAAGATCTTCTTTTTTTCTTTTTCGTTTGGTTATTGACTAACCATAATCTACAGTCTCGACATAAATAGCGATCACTTTACGAACGAGTTCGGTCGCAAAGTCCTAATGGGATCTCTAGACGGCCAAAATTGCTTGACGATATTGTGATTTTTTCGTGCTTATCAAGCAATTTTGACTGTCTAGTGACCCCATTAGGCCTATGCAACCGAATTCGGTCGTTTCGCTATCTATGTCGAGACATCAGGGCCTGGTGTCAGAGTTTTTATGCCACCCAATAGCCTCTGACTTGGCTAATACCTCTCAGATTTCTTCACAATGTTTTCCATCACCTTTTATTAAGCAAGTGATAATCATACAATACGCACATGAGTCCGAAAAGTCAGAGGTGCATGCCTTGGGATCGAACTCGAAACCTATGACTTGACAGTCCGACGGTCACACGACTAAGCTATCACTGCACTTAAGAAGATCCTAAGAATAGTTAAAATCATTTTATCATAGACTTTCAAGAAACATTTTTAAAAGCTATCAAGACTTATAAAGAACACAAATACTTTTGAAAGCAAATAATGCTATAGAAAAACAACCATCAGTAACTCAAGGAAGTGTGACACAAACTGATTGTATTACTGGTACACTGACACAATAACACAAACATATAATACGGCCACTATTCTAACATCCGTAACTACAGCAAAACCTAAACTGATCGACAAACACCACTTGCAGTCCTACTTACTGCCTTCTCAGACGATTGCCGTTCAAATTCTTAGGAAACATAATTAAGCATACGTATATGCATATACAGGATGTTTGGCAGAACGTTGAACATACGAAAATGGTGGGTAGGTGGGGTCATCTGCTACTTACTCAGCCCTAATTTATTTGGCCCTGGCCCCCTGGTATTTTTTATTTTTTTTTTTGCTTTCTTCTAGTTTCACCACTTTCTTAACTTTAAAGTGTAATTTTTATTAAAAATGGGTAAAACAGGCAATATTTTTGTTTTTTTTTTAATCTTTAATGTTGGCAGATGCTTATAAAGTTATTGCTTTACTCAGATGTTAGCTAAAAAATTAAAATTAAAATAATATCTAGGGGGCCAGGGCCAAATAAATTAGGGCTGAGTAAGTAGCAGATGACCCCACCTATCCACCATTTTCGTATGTTCAACGTTCTGCCAAACACCCTGTATATACGTTCAAACTCAAACTCAAAGCATTTATTTCAATTAAACCATTTACAGGCACTTTTGAATTGTCAACAAGTCGGTCAGTTACAAATATGAAGCTAGTTGCCCGCTGGTTGCACGTTGTTGAGCAGACATATTTTTCGGAAACAATGGATTAGCCATAATACTTCAAAATCATTCAAATTGTGATTCCATTGCTAGTTTCATTTTTAAATTAAACGATAGTAGAAACCCTAAAAATATATTTTTAAGTAGAGTAAGTTTAAGTAAGCAATTACTGATTAGGCTTCATTTTCTGAAAGAAACCTAAAATAAACTTAGAATGAACTCAGTGGTTACATTTAGACGGTAGTTTCGTATTTTTTAAGAAAATCTACGATAAGATACTTAAAGTAATAAACTAAAGGCCTAAATACCACAAACATGAAACCTTGTCGAAGTTCCAATGTCAAGAACGGTTAGGTACACTATACCGGTTAGTTAAACTATACTGGCATCAAAATATTCACGGCTCCAGGACTGTTGGTCTATTACACAATATTATCTTGTTTACATTATTGGAAAGTCTAATAAAAAACAACTATATGATGTTGCAGAGAAGTAACTACGCCTACGCAGTGAGAGCATAACTGAATTTCTTAGTGTCTACCTATTGAAGATACATATAAATGTATGCACCCTCACGATTTCAAACACAACATAAAATGTAATGGCTGCTCGGTCAATCAGGTGATTGTGTACGATTAAATAAATTCGCAATGGTATTGATAGAAAGAGAAAAAAAAACACAAAGCCCACGAAAGCTTTAAGTTAGAAAAGGACAGATGTTGTTTTGTCTTTGTCTGTCTGTTGACCTATAACTGTCATAATAGAAGTCGTAATCTGACGGCGCGGCTCCAATAGTTATGTCAAGTTATACGTTTGATTGAATTCTGAAAATGCACTTGCTAACTGTGTATTAGACGGTTTCATTCAGTATTACATTTATTTATTTTATTTCGCGTCTATAGACGAAACGCGAAATAAATTAAACAAATTGTCACAAGAATAGGTATTCAGATACTAAGGACCGAAACTTGTGACCACCTTCATATCCACTTCTGAAATCCAACAGAGATACCATTTTTTTCATAAGTTCTAATGACAATACAATAATAAGTTATCACTTATCTGATTTCATGTTGGAGACTTTCATGAACAAGACATCTGTTTTCTGTGAAGGTTTTTTTTTAAATTCAAATCCATCTCAACCACTTCTAAAAACGAAAAGCACATACGCTAGTAAATATTACTTACAAACTACAAAGTGAAATTACAAACGCCCACATCTACCTGAATTATTTAGAACTGCTTGACAATCGTGCTTAAGAATTTGTTATTGAATGTCTCCGGTATCCAAGTTGGAACTTATTTATGTTCTACGGAAAGTTGGCCTGTTTCTGGTATTGAGGCTGCCAACAGTTGCCGTCTAGCGGAATAGTACCAGTTCGGATTGGTCTTTGGAAGCGAAGATTGGACTGTCAGTTAGAAAATGGTAAATTATTAGCGTTGCGCCACTGTAATGGAGAGTCCTGTTTTTTGTAGTTTTTATTTTTATTTTGAAACGGGTTAGCGGTTAATAATGGATGATAGAGATGTATAGAAAGACTTGCTACACCGACTCCAAAGGAGTATGATAATGAATGAAAGATTGACCTTTCCTTTGAGACTTACCTAGTAAACGAGATTAGTTCAAGGGTTTACCATTTAAGACAGTAACTTCCTCAACACCCATTGCTGGAAATGTTCAAGAACTATTTAGTTCCTCAACCAATTATCTTTAACAGAACACGAAATCAATAAGGACCTGACCAAATATAGGTTTTACATTATATCTGGCTCTTTGTTAATATAAATATTATAATTAATCTTCTCAGAGGGACATTGAGAGATGATATCATCAATTTAGGGTCGATGCGGAATTCCCTTCCACCTGATTAAATAAATCCCTTAGTCACCTCTAAAGAATCCTCTAAACTTAATACCTGCAAGTAAACTTAAGAGTCTACAAAACCTCAAATTGCTTAGCATGACCCTCAGTTATAACGAAAATTTTGCAGCATTCATTATAAAATAAATATGGTAAAGTTAATTAATATTAAGTACTATATTTGACGAAAGCACGATTCTATAAAGTACACTCGACAGAAAAAAAAATACAAAGTTACCTCCAAAATGAACAATAAACCACTAGTATTAAAAAAATACTCCAAATTGAATCATGAAACTTTGCATATTAACAGAACTAAATATAAATCAGATGTTTTTTTTATTACAACTATCGGCGCCTTGGAGCCTTCTCCCTGCCGTCCTGTCTCACTTGCTCGCTGACCGCGAGCAATAGTGTGCGAGATCGAGGTAAAAAGTGAGGTATTATAGACTCTTAAGTTGTTCATAAAATATATTTAACATAGATATTTCCAGTTAAATCTGGGTCAGCTCGGTGGTCAATTCAGATTATGTTTCGATGACAGACATCGCCTGCTCTCTCTTCAAGGAATAACTGAATTTGCATAAGAACTATGTTTATAATACAACTCTATGTTAAAGCTTTGGCAGATTAAGATCAACTGCCCCTGACCAATTTATCAAATGATTCTTGAGTAACGTTATGCGGAATTAAGGAAACTTGTTTAGCAATCTGTCTCGTTGGTCTCGTGGTCGACAGCGTTACTGCTGAGTTTGAGGTCCTGGAATAAATGACTTTGGATTTTGGATTTTTTTAGGTTTGATTCTCAGGTCGGGCAAAGTGTTATTGAGTTTTTCCATCAGTAATTTCTTAGTACAGTCGCTGACCAGCATTACCTCACCCCTCTTCCATTATTTTTCTTTGTAAGAGGGGTCAGTTAATTCTGGTCACCGAATGTACCAGGCCGGAGTCATGATTTGTACCCGGTTGATGGCAATAGTATCGCCCTCTATTACATGGGACATAAACATAACTCGCCAAATGTGGGTCTACTATCAGTACACAGGTGTGATGTTATGATAGGTACATTTAATAATAAGTACTTCCACACTTCGAAGGTCAATCGTCAATGTAGAAGTGTCCTTCAAAATAGTCAGGTGCGCTCCTAAAGAGCCTGTTTGTATAGAAAGGTTTTAAATGATGCCTGAATTCAAAAGAAACGGATGCGGAAGAGGTGTTTAGGGGTCGAAGTACTTGGGCTTTAGTACAACTTGCCTAACTTAAAAAAAACCGGCTAAGTACGTTTAGCACCACACACAATGAAGGGTTCCGTAGTTGGGATGAATTTAAGGCTCGTATAGACTGGTGCATTATCGCGGGCGCGACAAGGGTCGAACGCCAGTCGCGCCCGCGATCACGCACCAGTCTGTACGAGCCTTTATCCCGAAATACAACAGTTTGTAATCGCAATTTCTTCTTGCCTTTCAGGGTTCTACTACAGCGGGAAGTAACCTATAGGTTTTGATTTATTTGCGACTATCAAAATATTTTGCATAAATGGCCGTATTTTTTTATTATGTTGACTTAGAAGCTTGATTTTTTAGAGCACCAAGGGCGTGTAGACTTACGTATTTGATATTCATTTCAAATTTTTTCAACTTGATACCTCCACGCGTTCCTCTGAAAAAGGGTCTTGACAGACTGACAGACAGAGGGACAACGAAGTGATCCTATAATCTTGGATTTCGATGAACATGTTATTTCTTGATTTTCAAAGCATGGTAATATAATCTGAATGTAATTTTAACAAATCTTTAACCTACAAGAACCTTGATAAAAACTACCTCATATTAAAACAATGACCAAACCAATAAACCTACATACACAGCATATAGTATACCTTATTAGGTGGTCCTCCTTTTCGGCATTCGCAACCAAACCCAAAGATCCAGCGAATAAAAAAAATAAAAAAACGAACTAAAGCGTAGTCACAAGAAACCCTGCTAGCCAAATCCATTGAACTGTGAATTACAAAACAACGCGCCCGATTAAAATTATACCAACCGAAAATTATACGAACCGAATATTATACGAAGTAAAAATTATTCCAAGCAAAAATGTTCGGCTAACGAAATACTGCCTTAGAAGTATTGTGTTACTGTTACGGACGAGTTGGTAATAATTTTTCTTTGTGTGTGTGACTCCAGGCAAGGGTGGATGGGTAGTATGCCTAAGAAAAGATGAATGTGGAATTATGGCAAAAGGATGAGTAGCAATCTTTGTGGCCTAACAACGTGGTTATAGATAGGTGACCAATGGTGGCCCAACTGGCCCAGTGGTAACGATCCCGACTTATGGCTACTTCTGGCTAATGTTTTTACCATAGCATGAGCTTTTCTCTTTCAATTACTTGCTGACACGCGATAAAAATAAAATAAAATAAAATTTATTCAAGTATAAAGTAAAGTAAAATTATGATTATAGATTAATTATAATCGGGGAAAATTTAATTCTAACTTTAATGTAGACCTGCGTGAACTAGGTTTATGAAAAACCTGTGTTTCAGGCCATCAATTTACATCAAACATTTAAAAAGAAGACAACAATAGGTTTATTACTAAGCTAAATTAAAAAGAAGACATAATATTTTCAATGACTTAACGAGTAACTCTTTGTGTATATTATTTTTAAAACTAGATTATATAAGATAAATTATGTATAAATAAATTAACAAACAATATTAAAGTAGATAAAGTGGACACTATTATTAATTAGACAAAGGAATAGACCTTTAATAGGGTAGGTCGATAGAGATATTATTTTAAAATTTCTAGTAGTTTTTCCGTGTCTTGTAACTGACTCGTAATTGAGTTTTGACAAATATTCCTGTAATAGTAAGTTACACCTATTATAACTTAAACTATAAATCTTTAGTACTCTGTTAAACTGGTTATACAAGTAGGGTCCTAAAAATAAATAAAATCGATTAGCAAAAGCATGTTTAGTCTGAGAGTTAGCACAAACCAAATCTTTTCTTCTCCTATCTGAAGGTACTGGGCTAAAATAGAGTTCAGCGTGTTGGAATAAAACTACATTCAAAACAAATAAATGACTTACTGTTAGCACCTTACATGCCATATAAAGCTGGTGTGTAGAAAATCTAAATGGACGAAAAGTCGCAACCTTTAAAACAATATAAATAATAGCGATAAAAAGAAGAATGGATAGAATATAATAAAGAATGGTTTAAGTGGGTAACCCTATTCGCAGTGAATAGGGTTACCCACTCGAAAATATGCACAGAGCAGTTGTGGCCCAGTAAACGAGCGCAAATTACGAGGTTTAGGTTGTGGGTTCGAACCTAGGCAGGTGCTTTACTTTGTCTCACCACTGCTCTCAAAATGGTGAAGGAAAACATCGTGAGAAAACCGGTATGTCCTAAAACCAAAATTTTGAAGACATGTGACGTCCACCAACCCGCATTGGACCCGCATGGTGAATTACGGCCCACTCCTCATACACAGACAGGAGGCCTGTATCCCAGCAGTGGGAACATTATAGGCTGATTATGCTATGGTATGGTTATGCTAACGTAGACTACTTGTCCTACGTCTCCTTCGTCTACGTCACCTGTCAAGTAGTCTACTACTTGACAGGTGACTAGAAACCAACAAGAAGAAGGAAGGAAGAGAAGGAAGAAGGGGAAGGGGGAGGGGGTTAAGGAGGAGGGGGCGATGGGAAGAGACGTGGATCTTTAATTAATTTTGATTTTACTCTTAATACCAGTTGCTTGTCTTTGCACTGCCGGATTAACCACGTAGCAAGAGTAGCAATTGCTACGGGCCCAGCGCAAAAGGGGGTCCAAAACCGCCCTCCTCCGCCTCAGGGTAAGTTTTTGAGTGAAACTTATTAAGACGTCGTATATTGAATTTACTTGATGCCACAAAGCGTGAAACGTTTCGTGAAATCTTTTCCGGCTAAGACAATCCACGTCAGACAATCGGTAACCGATTATTTCGCTGTCGAAAACAAAACACAGAATTTCACACAATAAACGCATAAATTAGAAAATAGTCGCTCGTATAATTGTATAGAATTGGAATTGGGTCTACAAAGTCTGACGGGTGCGAGCCCCGTACTCTTTGTAGTATTTTTTTTGGAATTCAGTTGTTTTTTTTTGTAAAAAGTTTATTATTTTTCAGTTTTTAGCGGGTCAGTTTGTAATTTATCTCATTTACCTAATGCCAAATGCTTTACCTTTTAGCCTAATATCAAATGCTCATCACCTTTTACAAAATATTGCTTTTCCCGATGCAGGGGCGTTAATTGTTGAGGAGTTCTCCTGGTAACAATCAGGAGAACTGATGGTGACTTCACCATAATATGCATTTTGACGAGCATAAATTGCTTAGCAACCATATTAAAGTGCCTAATCGAATCGCAACGGTGAATACTTATTATTAAGTAGTTCCGGTGGCCATCTGTGGTCTTCATCATCAGTTCCACTCCACCAAATGGTGCTTATAGAGTGCAAATGCACGAGTTACTATAAAAAATACTCAAATCGCTATAGGTATGCCTATAAAATTTGAGGATTTCCCTCGATTTCCATGGGATCCCATCAGATTCTGATTTGGTGGCAATGGAACCACGTCGGGAGCATACTCTTTCATACAAAAAAAAAGAATTTTCAATACATTCTGTGATTATCTTAACTCACATACTAACCTATTACAATTTTTTTTTAGGATATCGTACTCGTATAGTTTTACAATTTTGTACATAATGTGAGCACCGTATATCTATCACATAATTAATTTATCTGTCACTGCTGCAAAGAAGTTTTTTTTTTATTTAAAAAAGTAACGTTGGAATTTCTTGCCCATTCTTCTCCATACGAAACTACATTTTGGAAAGGGCGACTAGAATCAATTCAATTTTTTTTTTGTAGATTCTCACGTTGAAACGTGCCTTTTATGTGCCTATTTGAAATAAATAAATCTGTTTAGATGGTGATGGCGTGAAGTCATATGTTGGCATAAGTTCGTTGCTACTTACAATATGTTTGATATCGTCAACTTGTTTTTTTGCAGGTCATTTTACATTATTTTTCCCTTATCTCGACCACCATTCTGTCAAGATTTTGCCACATACACCATCATTAATTCTATCAAGACAAGCTCTTATTTCAAATGAACTACTAACCACGCCTAACATTTATTGAAACTCCCATCAACCACTGGAATAATTTAAAACCTCATTTGAACCTATAACCTATGTGCAGCAAATCAACCGTAGTTCAGGGCTACGACAGACTTGTCCGCAGTAGTATGTCTATCATCAGCCTAACAGTACGTACAAAGACTTATCCGTTAAACAATTTATTCACTTCAATTTTATTGTTTGCTTCAGGCAGGTGCCATCAGCAGCATCCATCAGTTCCTGTAACATCTAATTTCAATGACTGTGACTTAATTGTAGCGGTAATTTAAAAATTCCATACTAAGCAGTGGAAGTTTACCATTTAGTATGATGGATAAGTGCATTTGCGCAGATGACGTGATAAGCAGGGCTACGGTACGGTCAGCATACCAGAGCTCAGTTGAGTAATATAGAAGTTATATTTAACGGTGTATATCACACTTTATAGTCGCAAAAGATGTATTCTTAACAATGTTCACTAAGGATAGCGTACATAAATACAACATTATTTTTAGTATATGCGAAACCTGAATATAGTTTGTTCAGAATAAGGAACTGAATCGATTACAATAATTTTTACACCATGTTATATTTTGTCCCAAAAATATTTAAGTGTGATGGAAAATGTTATCACCATTTAATTACTTTCAATACAATCGCCGTACAATTACCTACTCCCAAATTATTATCAATGAGCGCAATTCGACCCTGGAGGCGCGGGGGTGCCCCGCCGCTGTTTTTGTACGGACAACCCGATAACATAACAACCTTATAAGTTTACGATTTTTCATGATACAGTTTTGAAATTTTGTACATAGATTCTTTACATAAAAATACTAGACACGTGTTTCGGGTTACGCATATACTAAAATTATTATTGTATAAGAGTAACCGTATTGTAATATAAAAGGACAGGCTCCCTCTGGGCTAAGTAAGTAAATAGGATGACATAGTGTAGGCAAATTGGTGGAACCATAGAACTGATGCTCCTACAGAACTTTGGTGGTATGAGAACAGGGTGTAAAGTTCACTCATCCACCATAGAAAAGGGAGGATCCTCCGACCAGACGGGTGTTGTGTCTGGTGGGCAACTGCCCAACGGTTTATGTCGGGACGTTGTATACGAGGGCTGCACTAAAAGTATCGGGAATGGAATATTTCCACTGTTCCTGTCATATTAAAATCTTTTTATTTGAAAACTCCTTGGTTTTAAAAATCGAATACCATTTTTTTTTTTTAAAAGATTCTCGGTCTTGTCACAAGGTTTTGTCAAACTTGTTTAGTCGTTGAGAAAATGGAATTGACTCGAGAAAATTCAAAAGCGATGATTTATTATGACTTTCGAACTGGTTTAACACAAAAACAGTGTGTTGACCGGATGATTTCTGCATTTGGTGATGAAGCCCCATCCAAAACCACAATTTATCGCTGGTTTGCTGAATTTCAACGTGGACGTGTCAAGCTCAGTGATGATCCCCGTCAAGGTCGTCCAAAACTGCAGTCACCCAAGAAAACGTTGATGCTGTGCGTAAGCTGATTGAGGAAGATCGACATGTGACATACCGCGAAATTCAGGCAACTTTAGACATTGGCATGAGTCAAATACAAATAATCTTGCATGAACAATTAGGTGTAAAAAAGTTGTTTTCCCGATGGATACCGCATTCGCTCTGTGAAGAGCAAAAAGCGGCTCGCGTTACTTGGTGCGTCAGAACTCTCGAAAGATTCCACGCAGGATCCTCAAATGCTGTATACAACATTGTATCAGGTGACGAATCCTGGATATACGCGTACGAACCCGAAACAAAAAACCAGTCACGAGTTTGGGTGTTCGAAAATGAGTTAAAGCCAACAAAAATTGTTCGTTCACGGAGTGTTGCAAAAAAAATGGTGGCCACGTTTGTCTCCAAAACCGGCCATGTTACGACTATTCCTCTTGAGGGACAAAGAACGGTTAATGCAGAATGGTATGCTAGCATTTGTTTGCCACAGGTCGTTTCTGAACTCCGTAAAGAGAACTGCAACCGCCGCATCATCCTCCATCACGACAATGCGAGTTCTCACACCGCGCACAGAACAAAAGAGTTTTTAGAGCAAGAAAACATAGAATTATTAGACCATCCGCCGTACAGCCCCGACCTAAGCCCTAATGATTTCTATACTTTCCCTAAAATAAAGAATAAATTGCGTGGACAGAGATTTTCATCACCTGAAGAAGCTGTGGACGCCTACAAAACGTCCATTTTGGAGACCCCAACTTCCGAATGGAATGGTTGCTTCAATGATTGGTTCCATCGTATGGAAAAATGTGTCAAATTTCGCGGAGAATACTTCGAAAAGCAATAAATACATTTTTAAATAGTAATGTTGTGTCACTTCCTTGATTCCCGAAATTTTCAGTGCCGCCCTCGTATATGCTAGTTGCGCGGTAAACTCTGCTTGCGCGATGCAGGATTTGCGTGACGTCAGTGTGACGCGTAGTTCGCATGTGGCGATGTTGATGCCGCTACAGAACTGATGATAAGAAATGACGTAAAAGTACATATTGGTTCACTTGTTTGATAAAATATGTAATGAGCAAATGAATCCAATCCGCACTTGGCCTACTTCCTCTCACAGACGGAAGACCTATGTCCCAGCAGTGGGAACATTGTAGGCTGAGTCTGCTATAAGCATATAATGAAAGAAATGGAACATACTAAAACTTCCATAAAAAAAAAAACTTTCTAAGAAAAAAAAAAAAAAAAGTTTTTTATTATCGAAGTGTCGAAACTTCATCGCAGTCTGTACAGGATGCTCTTTCACACTTATATACCGGGTGATTCACTTGAGTAACATAATGTTAACTTTGTTCGCACCGTAAGTAGCCATTACATTTAACGGCCGATAGTTTTAAAATAGTAATTGCTATTTATTTAAACAAAGCCATCAGGTGTCCTTTTGAATTCAATAATGGTAATAACACTTGTCAGTGTCAATTTGATTCTGCATTCAAAGCTCGTATTTATTTTAAACTAGTTGCGCCCCGCGGTTTCACCCGCGTAAGTCTCGATCCCGTGGGAATACCGGGATAAAAAGTAGCCTATATCTTAATCCAGGGTGTCAGCTACCTCCATACAAAATTTAATCAAAATTGGTCCCGCCGTTAGAGCGGGAAGAAGTAACAAACACAAACTTTCGCCTTTATAATACTCGTATTAGTGTGATGTTGTGATAACAAGATACGGAATAACTATAAAAGGGATACTATCGTTTGGCGGTCGACATAATAAAAAGTATTATAACCCAATATCATAGTTTAAACAAATACTGAACAACAGGAATAACTAACTAAAACTATATTAGGTTTATCATATTAAATACCTACTTACTCAAGCAGATATTATTTATAACTTAAAGAGAGAAAGCCAACATACTTACTTAAAATATGATTAAAATACTTACTTAATAAATTAAATATTAGAAGAAGAAAAAGTAGTAATAAAATAAAAATACAATTACCCGAATACATAAATAATATACACAAATAAGCGGTCTTCTTCCATTCTCCTACTTTGCTGTGTCGATAGGGTTCATAATTGTTTTATTCATTTAAAGCCTACCGACTGTTTTACCAACATTATGGAATGCAATAAAAAAATTTGAATTGTGAGAAATGGATATACGGAGTCAAATTAAATTAGCTAGCGAAACTCCGCAGACGTTACGGGTATCTATATCTAAATGTGATAAAACAAAAAAGAAATTAATTTAATGTTTTTTTTTTTGTGGGGCCATGGACCGTAGTTTGTGTAGTCACTTGAAATATCAGTTTTTGTTGTTGTGTAAACTTCACAGGCGTGGTGGGTATCGATATCTAAACACGATAAAACAAGAGAAAACAGATTTTCTCAACTCATACTGCAAGTAATAAAACTACCAGTAGTCATTGACCCCCAAAAAATCTATCAAACCTTTTTTACTTTAATTTTAAATTATAGAACGCCACCAGCTACGCTCCTTACATACTCCTTTTGCTTCATATGTGTTCATACATCTGGTCGTACATGCACGCTGGTCGCGAGTACTACGCACCTGACCTTTCTGAAGAACATCAGCAATTAGGTCACTATATGTCCTCCTAGGGCGGCCCCTCTCGACGTTTCCGCGTTATCTTTTGGTGGTCGCCTTTCATACAACCTCTCAATATTAACAAACCATCTTAGTATACTCTTTTCAATTTTTGTCACTACATCACTTCTTTTAAACCACACCACATCATTTTTCAGCCTATGTATAGGATATTCCTTAAAAAGTTATTATCGACCTCTTCTTCATTCGTAATTTAATTGATTTCAGTACACTATCAATGACAGCACACATACTTACAGAAGTGGGTAGGTACGATCATTAACTATTACTTATGCCGATCGCCCACGACACTACTCAAAAGTAACGCGTTAGGGCTCCCGCAGTCAGACGCGACCCGACAGCGCGATGCGAGTCTAGTAGAACAATTTCTATGAAAACTTCATCGCCTCTTCAACTTCGGAGCCTTTACAAACTCAAAACACCAATGTGTAGCCAGTACCCTAAGTGTAAGTTTGCAAGAGAGTAAACGTAACTAGCGCATTTGCGTTAAGATTTTTATTCTCACCCTTATAGTCTTAGCATTATGATCTATCGGCCAAATTTTAACGCGAACGCAATAGTTACGTTTACTCTCTTGCAAACTTACACTTGGGGTACAGAATGTCACAACACTAGTATTTAAATGGCAGTCCGTACCCGACTCGACTTACGAACGCGTTATTAAGACGCTGACAACAGCTGAAGCGCGGTCTGTGTGTAATTTATTGCAAAATATGAAGCAATTATCTATTTACTCAAAAATGAGTTGAGTAATCGAAAATAAAAAACAACCAAGTTCTACATACAAATAAAACGTTCTTGTTATTAATTAAATACCAACCGTACGTTGATACTCGTATTTAATACAGATATTTTGGGTTGAAACTCAAAGTAAAGGGTTAGCTTACCGTTAATTTGTATCGAGATTGTTTTTCTAAACGTGTTTTGGTATCAACCAAGTTCTGAGAAATATGTTCAAGAATAACATGTATTTTTCCCGCTACCAAAAACTACATAGATTTGCCACTTTTTGTTTAAGACAGAGCCTACTTTTATCATTTGCCTCTTGTCAGCGCCTTAACTAGTTTATGATTGGTTACGTTACTTTTGAGTAGCGTCGTGGACGATGGGCCTTAGTCTTTACGAGCTGGCTTTGCCAACCTACAGAATCGAAATCGAGTTCACTAGATTCTAGAGTCTCTATACATTCTCCATCTTTAAACGTCTGAAATCTATCCATGAATCATATAACAGCTTCCCGCTAAACAAATCTGCACATTACGCAGAGATGAATATTCTCTATCGTAAACATGTCACAATAAATAGTCTAACGGATAAGTCTTTGTACGTACTGTTAGGCTGATGACACACTACTGCGGACAAGTCTGTCGTAGCCCTAAACTATGGTTGATTTGCTGCACAGAGGTTATAGGTTCAAATGAGGTTTTAAATTATTCCAGTAGTTGACGGGAGTTTTAATAAATGTTAGGCGTGGTTATTAGCTCATTTGAAATAAGAACTTGTCTTGATAGAATTGATGATGGAGTTTGTGGCTGAATTTTGACGGAATGGTGGTCGAGATAAAGGAGAATTAATGTTAAATGACCTGGAGCAGAACAAGTTGACGATATCAAACATATTGTAAGTAGCTTCGAGCTTCGGGTGTAACTTAATAGCAAAAGTATCTAATGATATCTAAAAGATGAGAGCTGCCTTTGGATTTGTGAAAACTGAATATAAAACCATAAAGGATACCGCATTTAAAATTCCAGATCAAAGAAAATACAGAGAAAACAGAAACGATTCTAACAATAACAGATATAAACAAACGACCGCTTCTGGAACAGAATTTCGAAAGTAAATAGCTTTATAATTCACGAGTATCAGATATTAATAATACAGATCAGAAGACATACGAACACTTAACTTTAATCCAAATAGAAAGTGTACAGTTTCATTTAATACGATCATGTAACTTTCAATCCGATCGTTACTTTAACAATTATTGAGATTTTTTACTTCTCTGAAAGTAATTACTATCCAACATTGTTTAAAATAAAGAAGTAAACTAGAGAATTAGAGGGTCGCAAAAATATTTTTAAACAACACAGACAACGCCTCATTTGCCTGTAATTTCACTGGCAGTCATACCTTTTAAACCAGAAACACAGGTAGTACTTCTCTGGATGAACTTTTTCCCAATAAACTTTACTATTTACTTTACCTAATAATGACTTACGCATCCAAGCTTTTTACAAACTCTCTGTGCTACATTATTCATCATCTTTTTCCTTCCTCTTCTTCTTCCATACATTTCTATTAACCGTCATCTCAGCAGTCACCTCTATTCTAGCTATATCATCATCCGAAAATGATTTTACAGTATAAATTCATACTTTCTACATAATTTACACAGTTTCTTACTGGCGCTTACCATAATATAGCGCTACCCTTACAACTAACCAGGCACTGTCGTCTCCGACAATAAATAATACCGAACCAACAATATCGTAACATAAAATGGAAGAAAGCTGTGTTAAATATTAACTATAACGTTAGAATTTGTAGGGATGGTCAACCTGAGTATTGACTGTAGGATCTGTTCTTGGCCCAAAGTTGTTGACAGGTACACATAGCTGCTTCTTTATCTTACAAGTCTGTAGAATCCACTTTTTTTTTAATTCAAACTGTTTTTCCTGTTTAGTACATTTCCATAATGTAATTAATGTACCCTTAATGAGCAGAAAAGTAGCTCGCAAAATATAGTTTTCATACGAGTGAAAACTGAAAAGCTTTAATGCACTGTAAGGCATGCAACAGCTGTTTGATATAAAATTATATTATAATATTTAAATTAAGACATTTAAGTACAAAATGTACAAAACAAGTAATAATATTTTTTTCTAGAAATGTTAAGAAAAGCAAGAGAAAAGATATTATCACATTGAACAATAGAAAACAGTAGATACCTACCTATCCTAATCTACGGTGAAGTTGTGACCCTGCCAATACTTAAAAAAAAACAAAGTAAAGTTGTATTTATGCCAGTATACGCATTTTATTTCGTTCTCAAAGTGTTCGCCACCCCTGTCCTAGAATTTCTCTAGGTAAGTCCACAAAAGGCGTTTGTAACACTCTAGCAAGGTAAAGAATAAGTCTTTCCGGACTGGATCTACTTTATTTGCTCGCATTGTGAGTATTCTGATCGAGGGAAAGCTCTTGAATTTGAGGCTGAATAAAATTGTTCGCTTGGTAAACGGTCTCTTGTTAGGATATGTTCCGTGGGTGTTTGAGCACCTGTATGCTAAATGGTGACGTCATAGGAGGATATACCTTCATAATTTTATTCTGCTGTCAAGCCTAGTGCTTACATTACTTACAAAATGAAACATTATATTATACTAGCTGGGCCCATCGGTTTCACCCGCGTAAGTCTTGATCCCGTGGGAATATCGGGATAAAAAGTAGCCTATGTCTTAATCCAGGGTGTCAGCTACCTCCATACAAAATTTTACCAAAATTGGTCCAGCCGTTTGAGCGTGAAGAAGTAACAAACACACACACACACACACACTCACAAACTTTCGCATTTATAATATTAGTGTGATAAACTCCTTGGCTTATCAATGATTTCTTTCTCCTATGGCTTGATACGTGATGTGACTTCAACTCATCTGTAGTCAAAAACTAAAAGCCTGATGCCTTTATTCTTTCAAATAATGGAAATTGAATGGAATAAGAGCTCATGTTAGATCTCTAGCCTAATCCCATGTAACTCCTTTATCAAATTGCAACACCTTTCCATCACCAAAAATAGTTATTATTCTCCAGAATTCTAATAATTTGTACTTCCTCATACCTTAGAACTTAGGTCATAAAGGGTCACCTTAAGATACTAACTATTTAATCCCCAGACCAGCTAGAAGCAGCCCACATCCCCGCCATATATCAGGTGGAAGACAGCCACACACGCGGCGCATATCGTGGTAACTGTAAAAGTTGGAACTCGCCCGTATCTCGGATCGGGCCGGGCACAATAGCTGCATGTCCGTTCAGTTGCGCACTTATGCGCGGTGCCCGAAGCTATGTAACTGTATCCTGCTCCTATTTAATATAGCAATTATGTTGGGAATAATTTGATCATGTTTAGCGTTTCTTGTGAGTGGAGTATGCAGAAGGGTAAGTCTGTCTAACCCTAGAATTCTATGCGCACTTGAATAGCAAAGACCAAGTCGCATGGATACATGTTCTATCTCTATGATATCTATGATACATGTTTGCTCGTTTAGTTTCGTATTCGCAAAAGGAAACTGCTGAAGGGTGTCAGTACTTTCTCAGTAGCAGCCAGGAGTCTGAAGTTGTTGGCAATCGGCTCACGCCGTGTTACATGGGATATTTATGAACATAACTGGCAAAATGTGGTTGGACTTTAGGTACACTCCTGCCTAACTCTTTGGAGGAAAGATGCGTGATGTTATGTTATGTGAATTCCCAGTTTCTCTTAAGACTGGCTTTCACCTCACGTAAAATCTCTGAAGAAAAATATCTCTATTCAATCAATATTATAGTTACCTCAAGAAAAGTGCATTTCATCGTGAACTGCATCATCAATTAACATACAGCGGTCAAAGCAATATGTTGAGCATAAAACAACGGCTGAGAAACTAAGCAATTACAAAAACGCTAGTCTATGAAAACTGCTAAAACTGATGATTCATTTCCTGATCATGTATCATGATGCAGGCGCCATACAAGTTAAATTCTAACCAGTAAATAATCTCGATTACATCATACTATAGTATACTTAAAGCCTAGAATATTCTATACACAAACTATGACAGGGTTGGCGAACCTAAGGCACGTGACAGAATATTCTGGAAGTGGCGTTGATTGAAGTACAAAATCCAAAAGTTTATGTACACGGAGCTATAAAATTGCCAGTTAAAAGCAATATATTAAAGTTGTGATTTTCACATTTAATTTTGCTACGAAGTACGCCATTCAACAAGCAATTTAATAACTCAATGAAAATAGGCCCAAATTTTCACTTCTCCTACAAGTAAATTGAATAGTGCATAATTATGTATATTTCAATTCTTGTTTATTTTTGTATTAGAATTCTTTTATAATAAACTATTGAAATAAGAATTATTTTTGATTTAATTCGCCTTACTTTTAATGTCATTGATACATAGATAGAATAATCTTTATTACGTACAACATCTAAGTAAATTAAAGATATATTATATGTTACCTACATAAGGTGACACAATGGGCGGTCTTATCGCAAAAAGCGTTCGTTTTAAAACAACCTTTGTATATATTAAAAGGAAAAGAAGTAATATTACCAGTGCCATTTTTATATTTTACTTTTTGGCCACAAATGTTTGCCATCCCTGAACTAGGAGCTAATGACACGGGCGACAAAGTCTTAACTGTACAGTCTCGATCAGTATCTCGGCATGCGCAGGCGCATCCCAGCGCTCAGGGGTTACCGCTAAATAGCTGAGCTATGCACATACGTCGAACTGGCGCATTCTTCTCACTTTGTGTGTTTTAGATACGTAGGGAATCTTATTGGTAGTTTATTGCTTGAAGATCCGTTTTAGAAAAGATATGGAAAAGATATTTGAATAAGAACAGTCGGAAAATGTTATGTATTTTCTTCCGTTTGACTTAATAGCAGACTCTGAGCATAGCCGAAGTAAAAATGAAGATTTTTTCAAAAGGGAACTTTAAGATAAAAATATTCCTGTAACCGTTAAATAACTTAACAAAACGGTTTTAATAACCGACAAGAGATGAGCTAGTCAATTCCTCTCAAGCACCAAGACACATTACTCCCGTAATTTATCTAGGTATCAAATTCCCCAGCATCCATCAACAACCTAACGAACTCATAATACTATCTGCTCAATTAATCTCAAACTTTCTGAACTAAATAATTAAAAACCTTTTGAATGGAACAGTAAATACGGCCGGGCTACATTGTCGGGATACGTGACGTCGGCTTCCGCGGTATTCAGATCATGTGCCCCGGCCTAATGTTATGACGACGAGGTTGCATAGCAGGGACACTGGTTTAGAGTTTATAAGATGGAAGGAGAGCGGGCTGAACTATTTTTTAATAATGCGTGTGCAACTACAAGAAAAATACTGGCCAGATTAGTCACCCACTTTTCACGATATTGGAAAAGCCTTATTTCTATTAAAATCACATTCTCCAGTTTATCATAAAATAGCATAACATAAAATCACGCCAGTTTTCCCCAACGGGTTAGGTTAGGTAACAGAGGTCTCGCTGCCGGCCGTGGTCGAGTCGATGGCCGGCAGCGAGAAGTCCTGGGTAGCGGTGGTATCCTTCTGCTCAACATTCGTGTCGCAGAAGGAGGCTGCGGAAAGGGAGCGGGAGATCTCGTCCGCTCACCCGGCCCACAGCACGCGCACTGGGCGTCGTCAGAGGGCAGACAATGCCCTCTTCCGGCTCCCCTAAATGGGTCCAGGGACGGCGTACGTCTGCCGCCCCCTATCACACTGGACCCGAGGTGGCGGCGCGTAGTGTTCCACGGGCGCCCCTTTCAGCCGCCGCGGAGGAGTCAAACACCTCCCCCCCCCCTCCCGCACTTGAGGTGGCCCGCAGAGGTGGGCTGGCACTAGCCAGGGATCACGGAAGTAATACTAGCTCCCAAGATCCCCGGTGCAAGTGTGGGAAGGGAACACTGGGGTGGTTTTTAGTCAGTAAGAGTCTGACAGGCCCCTCCGCCCACCCCAGGGCTTTCATGAGGATGTTCCAACCCGGAAACAAAATAGAAATGGTAACAGAGGTGACCTAAATAATTTAGCCACAATTCAACTTAAAATCCGAAAAGAAATTACCTGTCCAAGCTCGAAGTTCTTTTGTCCACAAAAACTTTATAGCATTTGAAACGTAAACCTTAAAAATAATAAATTATGCTTGTGTTCGACTCTATCAAACATCTCAATCTATCGTACATATTTTGATTCCTTATTTATTCAAATACAGACTGAAAGTCATATTAACTGCGTGTCTAGGATAAAATATAGCAACAGTGTAACATGGTCAGCTTTCGAACGAACGCTGAGCGAACGCCACAGTAACCCAATTCCTTTAAGAGTACCGCAGGTAAAGATAACTATCACAAATAATATATATTACGAATATAATTTATACTTAAAATTATATATTATATTTATATACTAAATTAAAGTTTGGAAATAACTCCGTTTACAAAGACAGAATAATAAGATAATAAAACTATCGTAGTTATGCCATTTATGCTTTGGACATTTGAAATTTAGAATTGAATGCCTATAGCTCGAAACACCCTACACTATTGTGCAACAAAAGATTCGTATCAGCACTTTTCATTTATTACTTCTAGTGAAAAACTGTTTTTTCGAAAGTCAGTCTGCTAACGAACAAAAGCCTTAGTGGTTTATGACAATCATACATAAATCTGCCAGCAGTTCTAGAGCTACACCTCATGTACCACCTGTCTACACACACAATTCCACAGAACCTACATAAGTTTTACAAATCCCGTATCTATCAACATTCCCAATTTGACATAAAAATTAAAAAAAAAACAAGGTTTTATTTAAATGCTAACCCATCAATTTATTACATTACACAATTTGTACGATATAAAAGCTTGTCACGAGATTTACTTGTCTGAGCATTTAAATAAAAGCTTGGTTTTTAAAATGTTTTCTACTATTAATTAATTTTATAGTTATTTTCGTATTTATCACAGCAAACCTATTCATTTGATACCAACATCATGGGAGTGCACAAAAAATAACTAGTCCGCCATCTTGGGCCGTCCGCCATATTGGATTTAGAATGACGTCAATTAGCTAACCATGCAATGTCATCAAAACTAAACGTGTATGCAAAATTTCATGTCAATCTGTTGAGGAGAACTGCTTTAAAATTCAGTAGTAAGATTTGACCCAAACATACATACTTACATACAAATATTTTAAATTAAATAAAAGCATGTAAAAACAACTCAAGCACCCCTAATTAAAGGCAAGAACACTAAAAACAACTTTAAGAACTATTTAGCGCAGGCATTCAGCTAGTCCTACTTACTGTAATTGAAAAGCAAGATAGGCATCTGTTTACATGTAAATTGGGCATCTTAAATAACATTAATGTCGGGCAAACACTGTGACTTGCTTATATCGAATGTTGTTTAGATATAGTTCGTTTTAGCCTGGCGTAAGTGAAATTCTTGGTCTTAGAATATGGATTATTTCTGTTGGTATATTTGCGAGTGCATAATGTAACCTATGGTTATACGAGTAGACAAAATTAATGTCGGATTAGTGATAAGAAATCCGTAGGATTCATTTATGTTTTAGTCTCTAGTTTTACCTAAACATTTTAGACTGGAAAACAGAAGTAGGACTTTTACCGAACAGTTTGGTAATATGCTATGCGTAAAATAGATGCGCAAATACATAAACTCACGCCTTTCTCCTATGGGGGTAGGCAGAAACCACAGAACGCCACCCGCTACTATCCTCCCACATAAACTTTTATGTCTAGCAAATAAGTTTTAACGCTGAATTCTCATCCTTGAAAAATAAACTCTGTGAACCCTTATAATCGTATTTAGAGTCTTACAAAAATGCTAACAATGTCCCTTTATTAGTATTCTCTAAATGAAAAATAAATACGTTGGTCATATAAAATACTTGGGATCGTAAACGTCCAATGACAAACATTATGTGCATACGGTATTAAGACGATATACATTTATACCAACTTTAAAATTGTTCCCATACCAAACTGTTGATCGAACGGTATACCAGTTCTTATATTCAAGAACTTAACGTTTTCTAAAGAAACCCAGAAGAATTCAACTGGATAGTAAGACAGTGAATGAAATTTTACGTTTGGAAGAAACCTACGTCCAGCAATACCTGCCTTCTAACACACATAACATAATATTTCGCTTGTAATCCCCGAAGGGTTAGGCAGAAGTGTACTATAGTACACTCAAATTTCGCCAGTTATGTTTAATTTCCATGTAATTGCGGTCAACATATTTTATCTTCTAATCAGGTATTAAAAGTACGTGTGTATGTATTTATTGTACATGTAAATAGTTCACCACTGACTACCTGCAGTACTGTCTCTCCTTCTCTTTTTAATCCATCCAAAGGTTGTCTGTAAAAGATCGCTTTTAGCGATAAGACCGCCCATTGTGTCACCCTGTGTAAAATTTCAACATTTATATCTGTAACTTTTATGGTGTACATAATAAAGAGTATTCTATTCTAAAAGTATCATAATGCTTACCTCAACATACCATGAGCATAAAAACCTACATGTGCAGTTAACTGCACATCAGTGGTACAACTTCAATCAACCAATTCGCAGTCCACTGCTGGACATAGGCCTCTCCCAGGCTGCGCCACAACACCCTGTCCTCCGCCTTCTGCATCCAGTCTGACCCAGCCACCTTTTCAAGGTAGTCGGTCCATCTAGCTGGGGGCGTCCCACGCTACGCTTGCGCATACGCGGTCTCCACTCCAGGACTCGTCTAGTCCACCGGCCATCGGTACATGGCCAGCTCACTACCACTTCAGCTTGCTTACTCCGCAAGCTATGTCATACCACTTGCACTGCCAAAAAGGCCCTTACTGCTACTACAAAAAGGTGATGTCAATTTGTTACTTGCTGTGACTGTACAAAGAATACCCTGAAATCTTTTAAACATTCGACCATTGACAGTAGAATAAAAAAAAACATTTTCTCTTTCACACCGACTCCCTATAGACTTAGCTTATCCTACTCATTGTATTAAGACCAGGCACTCTAAATCAAATTTCCACGCAAGCTCCACCCCATGCTCCCCGCTACTCCGCTATGTGCTAAACGCTGACACATCAGTAATAAAGTTGAATATAGCGTGCGCTCTTTGATCGTGTTCGAGCACGAAACTAAATAGCGTAAGTCTGAATTCCTATTTCGTTTTTATCTAAAGTAATGCTTGATCTAAAGAAAACATATCCTGTGCGCTGGATAATAAACTATATTTTCTTGCTGTGAATATTTATATTAGACATAGAAGCCGAACAATGTTGTTTTTTTTAATAATTATCTTTAAAAAAGACATGATTTTCGAATAAAAAATGTTTCGAGCGTAAATATTATAATTACGTAACTGTCTTGTACATGGAAAGAAAAAGATCCAATAAATCATATGCTTAAGTTCCATTTTAACTGTATGTGACTGTTTCAGAATATTCATGCAAATTAACATAAAATTAGGGATCCTCCTCTTAATATGAAAGTTGGTATATTTGAATGTTTGGTACTCAAACGTTATACGACGAAAAACGGTTGAACGGATTTGGATGAAATTTGGCACACAGGTTGACCATATCCTGACTTAGAACATAGAATACTTTATATCCCGGTACTACGGTCTCGTGAGATGATTTCCGTCCTCCGCAATGGCGAAGGCGCGGGTTAAAGCTAGTTTTGCATATAATAATCAACCTTTAATACTCTGCATAGCAAATACATCGTAAAAACTCTATCTAGATCGCTAGAGTGGAGGGAAAGCTAGCGTTCTAGGTTCTAAGTCTAGTCTCATTAACTAGGTTTTATCGCACCATCTTTGTGGATAGCCGAGTTTGTCACACTCTCAATAACGCTACTGTTTGATAGATTCTGATAGGCTTGTATGAGCGTGATAGGATGCTAATAGGCTATCAGGGGTATCTTTGTTTAGAATGCATGGGTCTGGGAACTTAAGCAGCGATTTCTAAGGTTGATCTGTGGATGGGTGATTTTTTTTTTATATGGAGGCTGCTTTTTGTTTTGGAAAGCATACTGTTAGTCCTTTTTCCTTTTGGATGCATATGACATCGACAGTCCTTACGGGTAGTGAAATGAGCATTGATTAACGGTTTGTAACGAGTGAGAAATAAAAAAGAAAGAAACACTTATGTCATAACAAGGAAATAAATACCAAGTATGTACAAACAATAATGGTACCTAGGTAATGTAAAAGGTTGGTTACTTTTCGTAAAATAATTAACTAACTTACTTCTTTACATCAGTAAAAAGAGAGTAACCGGAAACACATACTAACAAAGCAAGTTAATAAATAGCTTGTTAAAAGGGAAAAACCTCTTTTTCACTTCGTTAGACAACAGGAGTAAAAATATGATAATTTACCTAATTATTAAATTAAATCAGATAAGGCAGCTCCCAAAATGTATCTCAATGCCCACACAAAATTGTAAACTTTTGTTCTAAAACACAAATTTTGTTCAACACAACACGATTCATCATCGTAAAAAGAATTTTTTGACAAGTTACCTACAGTAACTATGCCTTATACAAACCAATATATTTTGATAGATGGTGGAAAAACGAACTAAACTGAAATGTACTGAATTTGTCATAAAACTGACATTTGCAGTTACTACTAGCGGCACCGTCAAGTGCCAAGACATACTGGCCGTAGGTACTGCATAAAAGTTTTCCCACACACTGCTTTTGTGTGAAAACATTAATCACCCATTCAAAGTTGTATGATACGCCATCACTATGGGAAACTAAAAACTCGCGATTCCATAATTTAAAAAATATTTCTTCTACAATAACTTGACACAGTTTCGTTCAAAAAGTTTTTAGTAGAAAAAGTAGTTCATTTCTGCCATTTTATTTTCCTGTTTTATTACTTTTGACTCAAACAAAATAAGTGGAAACGGAAAACTAGAATTAGTGTTAAATTAGTTGGTGTTAATTTCATTTAAATAACAGCTGTATGTATAATTATACTTTCTACTGACATTAACGAAGAAAAGAGTGCCAAACTATTAATTACAGCTAAGTCGGAAAAGTAAACTCGTGGAAAGTATATTTTAATCACTTTTAATCTTGAATATAATAATAATTAAAACGTGGTAAAAAAACAAAAAATTATATCCAAGAAAGTGTTATTTTATGAGTAGCTTTTATAGACAAAACATCCGTAATTTCTGATGAATTGTCATCATTATAAACTGGAACCAGCATTTATATACATACATGCATACATATCCTCACCCCTTTTTCCCTAGGAGGACATAATATAATAAAATTATAATAAAGTGACCTTCTTGGTGGTAATGTTCTTTAGAAAGGTCAGGGGGCCAAGTCTGCTAACGCAGTTTTATCCGAATGGTCGACCATTGGCACCGTAATTGTAGAGTTTGACAGTTTTGCTAATCTCCTAATTGAAAGGCGTCTTTATGATTTTCTAATGACGTGCCACTGATACTCCATTGGAAAAATTGTCTGTATTTGGTAATCTTGTACTGACAAGCTCCTATTATTTTGACTTCCGTATGGACCACTGCCACGCCATTATGAATTTAGGAGATTACTAACTATTGGCACAATGGTCATGGCGTGGCCTTGGTATGGTCGTCATAATGACCAATCATTAAAAATAGCAGACTTGGCCCCCAGGTGCATAGTCAGGATCTTAGCAGGTCTTAGCGGGTAGCGTCCTGTAGTTTGTCCCTGCCCCCATGGGAAGAAGCACTTAAATCTTTAAAAAAATCTAATACTTATTAAAAAGCTACCAAGAAATTAACTGACTATTGTGGAAAGTAACCTCCTGTCAACTAATAAACTAAAGAACTTCAATCTGATTTGCAGGCAGATTAATGATCTCAGAAAGACATTTCTAGAACACAGTTTCATCACAAAACGTTTAACAATTTTTCTTGAAAACTCGCTCATTTTTCATGTCAATCACAGCGGATGTGCGCGCCCTACATTCTTGAGGCACATAGGCTTTTTATCCCGAATCCCACGCGGGCGGAGCCGCGGGTAAAAGCTACTTATAAATAATGACGCTACATTAAATCCGCTAGGCGTTCTCTAGGTCAATTCATACCATGAATGGCACATAATTTACAAACTCATTACATTACTTTAGACCGGTTATGTCGGGTAAATGGATTTTTCGCATCAAAACGCGGAAGGTGGTTGTGGAAAATTGTTTTACATAAAATATTTATTTTGATTGGTATTTGAACGATAAGAGAGTACGTACAAGTATTATTAATGGCTAAAGCTGTACAACAACAAGGATTCTCGGCCTAGTTCTTATATATCCCAACGTTGGGTGTAGCCCAAGCATGTTAGATTGCTAGAGCGTAAAACTGCGCTTTACAAAATATGAAGGGGGGATGCGGAAAGTAGCCCGCGAAATTCAATTTTGCTTACGTTTTTTTGCAATTTACAAGACAGTATCAGGTTGTATGTTAATTCAATTATTACTCGCGACCGTAACAAACACGGCTATACAGAATTATAATCCTTAGATGATTCTAAGGATTATAATTCTGTATAGCCGTGTTTGTTACGGTCGCGAGTCAACAACAATCAATTACACAACAATCAACACAACTAAAGACAACAAATAAACAATAAACAACAACAATTAATAAACAACAACAAACAAAACCAAACAACAACAAACAACAAAGGTTGGTTAATACAACTTAAGGAGTTGTATTGCTGATGCAATACAACTCCTTAAGTTAATAATTGTCCTCAAATGCCATGATTTCACACTATTATACGAGTATCACTCTAATATTATAAAGGCGAAGGTTTATGAGTGTGTGTGTATGTTTGTTACTTCTTCACGCTCAAACGACTGGACCAATTTTGATAAAATTTGGTATGGAGGTAGCTGACACCCTGGTTTAAGACATAGGTTACTTTTTATCTCGATATTCCCACGGGATTGAGACTTACGTGAGTGAAACCGCGGGGCGCAGCTAGTGATTTCATAAAATAGTCACTCAATAGGGTAATATGAACTTAGCGAGTTTTATTGAGGATGTTTATGATTATAATTCTATAAATAAATATTTGATACGGCCGCGAATCATATTTATATCAACATACAACCTGATACTGACCTGCAAATTGCAAAATGCTTAAGAAAATTTGAATTTCGCGGGTTACCCTGACGCCTTCGTCAATGGAATAAGTTTAACCTTGTGAACTCAGTAATATCATGTTAATGTCATGTTGACAGTTCAATAATATTCATTGCGTTACTTACGTTGTTGAGCAGACAAATTTTTCGAACATATGAAGCAATGAATTTGCAATATCCTTCAAAATCATTCAGATGATGTGAGTGATAGGGTATTACGCAATTTGGGAGCTCTATTCGCCCATTGCTATAATTCGGCTCTTACAAAGATCAATTACCAAGTTATACAGCAGTTCAATTATGTCAGGTATAATAACCAAGTAGTAAAGCAGTTCAATTATATTTATAACCTAACTTATAAGTGAAAGTCAGGGTTAGGCTTTCATGTGTAGTAAAACTCGACTGCTAGGAAAATAGGTTAACGTTAAAGTCGTAATGTATCGAGAATCACCTGTCATTGGAACTGCCATTGTAATGGTTATAACCGGTTACCGGTTATTTATCGGATAATTGAATGGGCTGTGTACTTGGGTAGGCCACCTGTGGGTACGTAAATAATCACACGTGCTATAAGTAACATAGCACGTGAGATTATATACGTACACCTTATCTCATTATTGTAATTTGAATTTGTCTCATCTCATTTAGTATCTCAACCATTCTGATTCGAAATAAAAGAAGACGAAAGAAAATATGTTTATCTACGGTAAACAAAAAGCAAAGAAAAAACACAAACTTTGATCATATAATATCAGTGCGAATGATTGGCTTTCTGAAAGACCTGAACAATGGACGCTCTTTTGAGCAATCTCATAAATCTAGACGTCATTTTATACACGTAGTTTAAATAATAGCAAATACTGAGTTAAAAGCTTAGGACTTTCTCATAAACAAAATGCCTAACCAACAAAAAAAATACACAAACCTAATCACACCAATTCCATTCTAACAACAGCAAAAGCCATCAACCAAACAATTTTATCATTATCTAAACAAAACGCACCAATCACCGCGCGCGTAGAAACCGGAAAAAACCAGTGAATACTAGTTATTGTCTCATTACACGTCCTTTCGCATTTTATAAGCAAAAACTGATGTGTGATAGATAGATTTGAACTTGAAGCAATGATTTATTTGATTCTATTGACGTACGTTCTGACTGCTAATATGGGCAGTTGGCTGGAGAAATCTATCAAGGGCTGACACTTGTTTAAGGCAAGTTGTAAAAGTGTCTATTAAGGGCCCTAGGGCTATATTGTGCTGGATTCAGTGGCTACAAATGAAGTAATTGAATTTTATGTGGCAGATCCTTTAGGATTGTGGTTTGATTTGTGGAGATAGATATTGATAGTGGAAGCTGTATCTTGGTGAGAGTACCGGGTACACTTTATTTGCAAAATCATCAGGTACTTTTCTACTCTCTTTAATAGTAGTCTTATCTTTAACTTTAACTTAAGCTTTAACATCACGAATACTTATATCTTCTCTACGCAATCTCTTGTCAATCTCAACATTTCCATCTTACAGGATTCCTTCTGCTCATCTACCTAAACAAGTTCAACTCGTAATTAGACAAAAAGCTAAGAAAGGAAGTGAGCAAGTGTTAATCAAGTAAACAGCAACACTCCCTGAGCAATCACACGGAATAAGTGCCAAGAAAACCGCAGTAACGAGATGGAGGTACAAAAAACCATCGCCATATCAAAGGGGAGCTTTCTAACTTAACTGCTCGAAGAATGCAAAGTTTAATTGTGGAGAAAACTTAATAACATCAGTTGGTTCCGCAAATGGTCGCTCACGGAAACTCGGTAGTTCATCACTACGGGAGGTTGGAAGGAAGAATGGATGTGTTATTTAAACTTTACGAATTAGTAAATGAGTAAAAGGTCTTTTTGTTTTTGAGAGTGTTATTTAAAAATATGTGTCAGATAAAAAAATATGTGGCAAATGTAGTAGATATTGTTAACCTAAGATAAAATAAGACAGCATCCTGTTCTAAGACAAACTCAGGGAAAAGGTGGCGAAGCCTTTGGAATATCTTTTACTTTTAGAAGATGTACCTATGTAAGTCCGAAATATGTAACAATGTTGTAGATTTTATTAAGACAGTTTTACATAACAAGACACCAAAACAGGCACACAAGATTTTGTCGAAATACGTTTCATAAATAAAAAAGCGAAATGGAAACATGAAAACGGAAATATACCAACCATCAAACGTTTAAAACCAAAAATTTAAAACAACAGCCAATCACAGAACCGCCTCATCCGAAACAAAACACATCTCCATCGTATCGCATACTTCCCAGTGAGTTAATGGCTGACTAGAAACTAAGCCGAGTATTTACACAGCAAAAACGCATTGCAGTTCAATGAATGTCAGCAGCAGCAGTACTGACACATTTGTTGGTGGTTTCGTATTTTGTGAGGCAGTCAGTGGAAGGAATGTAAAGATGCTGTTTTAAGAGATACAGGAATTTTGTAAACTGATTGAAGAGCTAGTAAAAACTTCCAACCACTAAATCCTCAACGCCATTCGAGGATTCAATTGATAAGTAGTGGTTAATAATTATGTTTTCTGAGGATTAATAGAGCTAGCTTCATATAAAATAAATATATTTGTTAATTTTTAGATAAAAATAAAAGTTTGGGATTGTTCCTTATTATCACAAAGAATATGTATTAGAAAAAAAAAAAGAAATTGACAGTATAATACAATTCATAAAAATAATTAAAACAGTTGAAATAAATTAAATTTTGAATAAAGGACTCACACTATTTCTTATTATCATAAGATAAGATTATAAAAACATGCGACTTAAATTTCGATTTGGAACATATAAAAATATCAATATCAATGAAGTTGCGATTATAAGAATCCACCATACGACGAACAGGGCAACGCAATCCTGAATTAGTCCGACAGGTACTTACAGCGAACAGTGTACCTGCGTGGACACTACGCTTATTTACAGTGTCCATTCTAACATAACAATGTTAGAATGGACAATGAGGTTATTATGATTACAGATGAAGTTATAGATACTCAAAGACAGATAGAAAAACGAAGCCTTTATTTCTTAGCTGAACAGGATATTAATTTGCGGAAAATATGTCAGTTAGGTAACAAACCAATCGGTATTTATGCAGCTAAATTGTGTTATTCAGATGTTATTTTTGTTCCAATAAGTCAACGCTTGCAGGTGCAAGCAAACCATCTAAGTCTTACCGCACCAATGCAGCTTTTACTACTCCACTGCCTTCCTGTCAAGAAAAAAGTTTCTAATACGAGTAAAATACTCCTTATTAAGGACCGCGACTATTACTGAGCAAATACTGCGGCATTTTTTCCTACAGCAGCTGATTGAGCGCTCAATCTATCATCAGAGCCCGAGTGACACATCATTATAGATGGCAAAAGACAGAAAATTACTTAGATTCCCATATATGTCGTGTAGGAATCGTTTGACAGACAATACAAGGGTTCAATAAATTGGTTGATTGAAGAAAGTTTACTGGTTGGCCGATTTTATGGCCTGTGTACATAATGCGCCACGGCTGGAAGATCGAGGAAGCAATGGCTGAAGATCATGGCGCTTAGAGCAAGAAGGATTATGAAACGAGTTTTAATATTTGTTCATAAACTGCAGCAACACTGGCTGTTTAGTTCCTGTATATCTGAGGGTATATGATATGTACCTATTAGAAATAAAAAAAACATTTTCTTATCAGATTCACACTCGAGCATTTATGGTATCTCTTTGAGATCATTATTTTCTGTAAATTCTGTTTTATTCTATAACTAGCTGCGCCCCGCGGTTTCACCCGCGTAAGTCTCGATCCTGTGGGAATATCGGGATAAAAAGTGCCTATGTCTTAATCCAGGGTGTCAGCTACCTCCATACAAAATTCTATCAAAATTGGTCCAGCTGTTTGAGCGTGAAGAAGTAACAAATCAAATCAAATCAATTTATTTGTGAAACATAGGTTTTATGATAGATGGATCTTAAGAACTAAATAGTGCGCTGTCTTGTCAATTTTGACATACAAATATTTTTATAGGAAACATGCGTAGTCAATTATCAACTATAAAAGAAAAAAAAGAAAAATTTACATAATGAATTAAATAGTTGGTTTACACTAAATTTCAATATTAATTAACATCATCATTTAAAAAGTCTTCAATTTTATAATAACATTTGTCAATTAGCAATAATGTGAGTGTTTTTTTAAACTTTACTTGAGGCATATTTTTAATATTGTCTGGTATTTTATTATAGATCTTTGGCGCAATGCCAAAAAAACTCTTTTGCATTAAAGATGTCTTGCATTTTATATTACATAACAGTGACAAATATTGAGCACGTATTGGCTTTCTTTTATTATCAGATATTTTTTCGAATAAGTGGGGGTTGCTTTTTATAAATATTGCAGATTCTAAAATATACAGTACTGGTAGTGTTAGTATTTTCAGTGATTTGAAGGATGGTACACAGCTATCAGTAGTCTTTAATCCACACATAGATCTTATACAGCGTTTTTGCATCTTAAATATAAGTACAAACATACACACACACTCACAAACTTTCGCCTTTGTAATATTAGTGTGATCACAAATTCATAATCATCAGAAATTGGAAGGCTGGATGGATTGTTATCAAATCTGATTGATAATTACTTTCACTACTTAATCGACAACATCTTCATCACTATCAGCTTTTATCAAACCAATACTGAGCCCACTAACTGCCTTGGATATTTCTACCTATTTTGAATCTCTTATACTTCGCGGTCCTCAAAAATCTCACCTCCACAAACTCACATAGCACCTTGCTACCGATGTTACCCGAAAAATGCCGAAGCATGTTTGCTAATGGAGATTTTTGTTTTACAACCGGACATCATAAATGCATAGAGGATGTGTTGGTCTCCAACCCTTGGGTATAAAAAACCAACCCCCTTTGTCCTAAGGGCCGCATATTAACACGTATGGGGCTCGAAAGCCGACAGAGGTATTTATTTTTTCATGTTTGTAGGTACTCGTATTATAAGGTTTCCTTTTATATTTTTATGTTATATGGTATATAAAAGAGTTGTAAGTATATTTTGTATAGTGTAAAATCAGTTTTGTAAGCAAAACAGTTGATTATTAGTCGATCAGTATGATCTACTGTTAGTATTTTAATTGTTTTATGAAAACTTAAAAATAAAGAAACTGTTTCTTTTGGTAGTGGTACACATTCTTTATGGACCTCCATCTTGCTATGATTGACCGTCAAAATACACCTCTATAGCAATAAATTCCAAGACGCAAGCGCAAAGGCAGAACAATCTATCGCTTTGGGTCCACTAAAAAAATAACGCACAGGTACAAAAGGCCGAATAGCCATATCCCGTGACGAAATAAAAAAAAACGTTGCCACCATAATAGAATGCGCGCGAAATTGTACGGCGATGATGGAGTCGTTTTTTCAATTGATTTCTCCATTGTAAATAGCAAAATGGTTCTTCAAGCTTGAAATTATAAAGGAATACTCTATTTATTGGACATTAGAAGTAAATTGCCGTTTCTCGTAATAGATTTAGGATAACACTTTGACAGAATTGATTGCAACAGATTAAACAACAAGTTTTGCCAGTCGCTTTGACCTACTTGCGGTCAGACTGTAAAATGCATACCTATAAAAAAGCAATTTATAATTGCCAGACCACCAGTTACTTCTTATTATTTAAAATATAATAAATCGCTACCAATCAAAACGTCTTTAGACTTTCAAACGATCATTTTGTAATTATTCTCGTATATAAATGCTAAGTTTGCAAGAAAGTGGAGCAAACTATGGTCATATTTACGATGCTCTGGTAACCTATTAAAAAGTAAAAACTTTGGACTATACCCATACCTATTCACATATAACTGATCATTACGTGAAGCCCGCAAGCACAAAACCCTGACCAAAATTACTGACACACGCACACACAGTCCCCCACACAAAGTCACACACACACAATCTCACACATTTACCTGCACTATGGTCAAAACACCATCCGTCACACAGCCAAAACAAAAGTGGTCCAACTTGACGATTTTATAATAATACCGAGGGGGAATCTACGCCATAACTACAAAAAAAAAACTTTATTCCTCTATTCGTCTGGCCCTACGCCCATGTTCGTACTTTTATTACGGTCTACGGCACCGCCTATATTGGAAACCCAACTTTACTTTTAGATAATAAAGTCTATTTTAGTTCGAAGTGTCTGATGGAATACTAAGGTAGTAATCTTTGAGCTTCATCAATTATCTTCAGTCGGAGTTAATTACTTTTATAGAGCGGCTGAGGATTTTTTTAGGATTCCGTAACCACAAGGCAACTGTATCATGAGATATGAGCATAGATTTAGTGGTGAAACAATGTAGGTAAGGGGAGGTTTAGTTGAGAAGAGAACCTTAGTTCAATAAAACAGGTTCCTTAACTTTAGATTTCTATACTTAGGAAAAAAAATTAATGAAAAAAAAAATGAAAACAAAAAAAAAAAAATGAATGAAATATTATTAATGATGAAGAAAATTAGATTAGTGTAATTTTCTTCATCATTTCCATCAATCAATCTGCCTATCCTTTTCCCAACTATGTTGGGGTCAGCCTCCAGTCTAACCGGATGCAACTGAATACCAGTAGTTTACGTTGGAGTGATTGCCTATCTGACCTCCACAACCCATTATCTGGGTAAAACGATACCCTTTGGTAAGACTGGGTTAGTAGACTATCGGGCTTCTGACGACCCGTAACGGCTGTCAAAGATCCACGGATGACAGCCGGGACGAACGGCTTAACGTGCTTTCCGAAGCACGGAGGAGTCACGGTCTACGGCACCGCCTATATTGGAAACCCAACTTTACTTTTAGATAATAAAGTCTATTTTAGTTCGAAGTGTCTGATGGAATACTAAGGTAGTAATCTTTGAGCTTCATCAATTATCTTCAGTCGGAGTTAATTACTTTTATAGAGCGGCTGAGGATTTTTTTAGGATTCCGTAACCACAAGGCAACTGTATCATGAGATATGAGCATAGATTTAGTGGTGAAACAATGTAGGTAAGGGGAGGTTTAGTTGAGAAGAGAACCTTAGTTCAATAAAACAGGTTCCTTAACTTTAGATTTCTATACTTAGGAAAAAAAATTAATGAAAAAAAAAATGAAAACAAAAAAAAAAAAATGAATGAAATATTATTAATGATGAAGAAAATTAGATTAGTGTAATTTTCTTCATCATTTCCATCAATCAATCTGCCTATCCTTTTCCCAACTATGTTGGGGTCAGCCTCCAGTCTAACCGGATGCAACTGAATACCAGTAGTTTACGTTGGAGTGATTGCCTATCTGACCTCCACAACCCATTATCTGGGTAAAACGATACCCTTTGGTAAGACTGGGTTAGTAGACTATCGGGCTTCTGACGACCCGTAACGGCTGTCAAAGATCCACGGATGACAGCCGGGACGAACGGCTTAACGTGCTTTCCGAAGCACGGAGGAGTCACGAAGAAGAAAGATGGTCACCCATCCATGGATCAACAGGCCAGGAAAGTGTAGCTTAACCTGATGGATCGACCCGTGCGGCTGTTATTAATTAGCTCCTCTTTCTTCGTCATTTATTATGGGATTTATGTTTATTGAATGCTTTATCCATTTGAAAATACTTATAGCAGCTTAAACCTTAATTTGCTATCAGATGAAAGTGATCAAACACAACTTTTTTTCACTTTTCTGTTATTGACGTACCTCCTTGCACGAAAGAGCATATTTTTTCTTACCAGCTTGAAATAACATACTATGCAGAACCCTATCATTAATTCATATGCAATAACTTGACTATATATTTATTTGATAGTAAAAAAGGGTTGCAATCCATACTTGGGTGCAAGTTTCGATTTTTTCGGCCTTATTACAAAACAAGGTTTATCTTTAGACCCGGGTTTAAACCGAACGTTTAAGAACTTTATTTCAGACTGAATCAGATTCGAAATTCAAAAATGACACGATTGTTTAAACCTGGGTCTAAAGATAAACCTTGTTTTGTAATAAGGTCGTTTTTTAAGTATCCGTTTTTTTCTGGGGTTTTTAGTTAAAACAAGATGGGTTTTACCGAGATTTCAGTGTTCTCGATTTAGTTAAATGATGGTTTTATGGTGAAAACAGTGTTGACAATTTTCTACCTTACTTAAAAAAAACTTACCTACCTATAAAAAATTAAAAACATTTGAAGGTCTTTGATCAGGTGACAATACCGTATTTAGAAGAAGCAAAAATTAAATAAGTACGTAGGTTTATGAAGTAAAACTAATTGAAGACATTAATTAAATGCCTACGCGCTATCAAAACAGAAAACATCTTCAAATAACACCAATCCAACAGTTATTCAAGTTAATAAGAAAATAATTAAAATTTCAATAGTCTAATAAAGTTCTAAAAACATTAGAAATTTGTTTAGAAATAAAGTTTATGCGCGCAATTTTGTTATATCAACAGTCGGCCAATTTTATTTCTTTATAATACATAATGACGGGCCACAAGATCGCTAATAAATGGATATTTACAATGTACACGAGAGAATTCTTGATTATATTTGATTTTAATATACCCTTTGCTTCTTCATTGCGAGGCTTTAAAATACACGCGTAGTTCAAGGTACGTCATTGTATAATGTCTGTTTTCTAACAAAATTATGACTGTCAAAGATGCCTGTAGGTAATTAACTAACCAACCTTTTAGGAAAAACACTACCATGTCTTTAAATAGCTTGGTCCATACATTTTGCAGATCTATAAATTGAGAATCAGAATACGGGTAACAATTCATGAGACGCTGGATTTTTATTATTTATGAAAACCAATTAACTTCACATAGAAAAAAGGTAACCAACTCGATTCCTTTCAATTGAGTCCAACCTTCGTCGCAACCTTTCTAACTTGGCAAAACCACTCAAAAACACTTCTAAATTAAACAAACAGTTAGTTTCCTCCACCGTACTAACTCAACTATGACACATCATAACCACTTTCCGCGACTTACGCGCTGTAACACGAGGAGCATCACTAAACGACTCCTGCGCATGCGATCCGCGCATATCATATCACGGCTTTACATGAATATGGAGTATGCGGAAGGCAGGGTCACAAAGTTAGTGACTAGTTTTAGCACGCATTTTAATTGATAGCTGTTTATGTTTCCTAGCGATTATGGCATGGTTTGATATAGATTTTGACCTGATCGCTATCACTGCCATATCATATGGAATGTTAATGATCGGGGCAAAATCTGATCAAACGGTTTCTGGGCCTGCAGTCTTGACATAAATAGTGATCGCTTTACGACCGAATTCGGTCGCAAAGTCTCAATGGGGTCCTTAGAAAGACAGTCAAAATTGCTTGACAAGCACGGAAAAATCACAATTTTGTCATGCAATTTTTTAAGCATTAAGCTTTGCGACCGATTCGGTCGTAAAGCGATCGCTATGTATGTCGAAACTGCAGCCCTAGGTCTAAAAGACAGTTTTCACACCATTATGGGGTGCAATGTTAATATAAATATGCGGTTACTACGCGAGGAAAAGCCACTTCATATACTTATTCGATTTGACGTACCGTGATTTTATTTTCGACGTATTTATCAGTTTTGTGACAGATCCGTCATTTTTCATGATTCATGAGCATCCTGTTATAATTACTATTGAAGGAGTTGCAGGGCGCCTAAAGAAAATAGTAACTACCCGAAAAAAAATCGGAAAAATATACGACTCTCCCACGTATGATTGTACTGCTGATTTAATCTGATTACATTTCTACATTGACAGCTTCGATCTATTGGTGTTTTGATTGTCGTTTGTTTGTGGTTTTCTCAAACTATCATTCAAGTCTCACGTCGTCCATTATTGTGGTGTGCTTGGCTTCATTAACATCAATAGTTAGGTTTTACTGCCATATTGACCTACAGTTTCTCTAAACCCGTAAGTAAATCTTAGATGGGTAGGTAAACATAACATCACGCCTGTAATCCCCTAAGTGATAGACAAAAAGGTATACATATAGGAGAGTATACTTCTGACACATTTCACCAGCATTTTTCAAATGGGTAAACCGGCTATAAAATCATAAATGATGTTTGCATGAAAGATGTTGACAGTAAAATAAATGAAATAGATTTTCAGAAAACTACATTAGATAGATAGATAAAAAAAATATTCAGTGCACATAAAAGACATAGCACACTTAATATATAACAAATTACAGGAATATATACAAAAACAACGTGCCAATAGACAAAAAAAGAAAAACATAGGTACTTAAACATGCGCTTCAAAAATGCGCTAAGGTAGCCCGCGAAATTCAAATGATATTCCGTTTTTTGCAATTTGCAGGTCAGTAACAGGTTGTTTGTTGATCTAAATATGATTCACGGCCGTAACAAATATGGCTTTACAGAATTATTATCATTAGAATCGGCAATACCGACTAACTCTCTTCGAAAAATCCTATTGAATGACTATTTCTGTAAAGCCATATTTGTTATGGCCGCGAATCATATTTAGATAAACATACGACCTGTTACTGACCTGCAAATTGCAAAAAACTTAAGAAAATTTGAATTCCGCGGGCTATTTTAGCGCAAAGAAATAGAGTGACACTATGACGTACTTCAAATCAATATTATCAAAATACAAGGTGCAGTGTGCCTCTTAAGGTTGCACCAAATGAGAGTCCAGCTCCGCACGTGTCAGGCAAATATACCTGACGCTGATTTTCTGCTGGATCCCTGCAGTAACATACGGACGCCGAGCAGACGCAATAATCTAGTAGACCTTCTGGCCAAAATTACATTGAAGTAGTTTTATTACTTCCAAGCCTATTCAAGGATATTTTGAAGAACTCCTTAGTAATAATACTAAAGATATCATTACACTTGAGAGATCGGAGTTCTATGCACAAATGTAACAATGTTACACAAAAGATACGTCCAGTCAATGATGGGATATTTTGAGAATAAAATAGAAAAAACTGTGCCCGTCTGGCGCCAATGACTTTAGAGTACCTGCTGGGTCAGAGGTTTTCAAACTTTGGAAACAGAAATGGGAGTTAAAAAAAATAATTGGCTAGTTATATTAAAAGTGATGACTTGTCAGACTGTCCTTCTTCTGACTATATAAGATTAAATATGTATATAATATGCATAAAACTGTCAGTTATATAAGTGGTAAAGTCGTCCAATATTATGAAAACCTTATTATCCTTAATTTTTCGTAGTCGGGTAAAACGTGTTAGGTACATCCATGCATAAGTACCTATAATCAGTCTATAATGTTCCCACCGCCGGGACACAGGCCTCCTCTCAGTGAGAGGGAGTGGGCCGTAATCCACCACGCGGGCCCAGTGCGTGTTGGTGGATGTCACATTTCTTCGAATTTTTGATTTTAATTCATGCCGGTTTACTCACGATGTTTCCCTTCACTGTTTTGAGAGCAGTGGTGATGAAATAATTTATACAAAGTAAAGCACCTGTCTTGGTTCGAACCTATGACCTACAACTCGTAAGTCGCGGCTGTTGCCACTGGGTCACCACTGCTCACATACATTCATGGAATCTACCAAACTGTCAAATTTTGAGTATTTTTTTAAGTCCATCATATTTTTGGTAACCATTGTGTGAAATTTAAGAAAACATAATTCCAACACAAAAAATAGCAATTCAACTAAGTAACAAAACTTTGAGCACCACAGCCTCTAACAACTGCCCTACCTGTACAATTCAGTTACCCAAATTGTACCCATAATAATTGCCATTATTACCGACCGACCGACCTGCAGGTAGATGGTAGATGCTGGGCCATTGTGGCCCTCATACCGACACAGAAAGTCTTTTGTATTGTTGTTAGATTCGCTCTGAAGGCAGACTACTTACATGATTTGTGAAGCTATTTTTAAGAAGCGCCAAATGCGCAAAGAGAGACCTAAGCCCTCCCACACGTATCATACAACTCTGCAGGCCAATTTTATTGTTCTAGTCGCGACCGGGTGTTCAAAACTAAATTCGATTTTTTAGGTTTTAAGGGTCACCGTTATCGAAATCGATAAGGAAGACTATATACATGATTTGTAAGTTCTGAGAGAAATTGTAGCTTAAAGTTGAAAGTTTGTTTTAAACGATGAACGACAACCGTAGACACAATCTTTTAAACCTTGGTGTAAACGCAAGGTTAGACAGACTATTGTCCTATTCAGTTAACTTATATGAGAAACACTTACCAATTTATAATAACTATGTTGAACTACTTCTTGATAGACAAATAAATCCTGTGAACATACCTGAAAACAAAAGAGAACATGACGTTAGTTAACAGTAAATAGAAACCACTAATCAACTAACAAAATACAGAACAGGTTTAATAGATATAAAAGTTAAAGGTCTGAAATAAATAGGTACAGGATTCAGGAAAAATATAATATTCAATATTAATTTCCCTACACGCAAAAGATTTTATTTAAAACTTACAGATCCCAGACATTACACAGAAATCTAAAAAAAAAGCCTACACCATAATCCTTCCATACAATTCTGAAGCAAGTATCAAAGTTTCCATTAACTATTTGAAGTCCAGTCCGACTCCTATGAGGCATTGTACAATCAACCGTACGTCTTCGTAACAAATTGAACTAGGAAAACCTGCTTACTGTTAAGAAATAAAGGTGCTGTCGAAGTCAAACTGTGAGCAAGTACATGTGGTTGTCTGTACCTGATGGCCTTTCATCTCACATGGAGGTATATACGATAATTTGCCGACCATTGTATCTCTAAGGTTGCCTCTGAGTTAATTTTATGATGGAACACGGAATTTCTATTAAGCTTTGAAATGTTTAAGTTTATAGGTCGGCAGTTTAGTGCTAAAATAGTAAAGATTTTTGCTTGAGAAGATTTTTAATCATCAAGTTTGTTATGGTTTTGAAAGGAACTAGAGATAAAGTTTTAAAATCTAAAACAATTATTAGCAACTGCTAATAAATATTTTACATTACATTGTATCCTTTATTTTATTAAGTCCATATAAATTATATTTTTAAATGTTAAAATATAAAAAATATAGAAAAACCTTCAAAAAAATAAAAAATAGTAGCCCACCGGAATCGGGAACAGGGTCCAAGCTACCGGCGGCCAGGGCTCCAGAAAGAGGAACATCCTAACAATGCGAGCTGTGTCCAGAAGTTACGCTTTCTGAATCAGGCCCTTTATCCAGCTGCCCTCATCAACAGCTGCCAACATCCTTAGGTATTGGTCGAGGCTCTTTGCAATTAAGCCATTGGCTGAACCGACTATCGGCAGAATGATCGCTGAATCCACATCCCACATGTCGACAACCTCGCGAGCCAAGCCAAGATATTTGTTTGTAAATCTTTCTCGGCTTTCACGAGGTTCCCGTCATGAGGGATCGTTATGTCAATGATCATTGCTCGCCGCTCTATTCGATCCACCACCACTCTATCAGGATTATTGGCAACACTAGTCCTGTTAGTGATGGATGATGTATCGATCCCAGTACACTGTATTATCATTATCAACAGTATGATCATAATAAAAATTTTTATCTATAACATTTACTCACTGAAATCCGATCTAAAATAGGAAACCTCCAAAGCAAAAAATATCGAGACATTAAATTCAAATTGAAGTCGATCATTTCGAGCCAGCCCTAGATATAAAGACTTGTGATTAATGATCGCATACCAAACCGATGTATAAAAGAAATTATCAAAAATGCGCCTATTATTTTACACTTAACTGTTAGAATTACTTCTTTTTTTTATTTAAGAAACGTAGATATTAAATATCCATCATGAAAAGAATAACAAAAAACGTTTCGTTCTATTTCGTGCGATGAGTCTAAAGATTTGTGAAGGATAAATATAAATCTTGAGACGCATATCCTAATTTATCGTCATATGTAAGTTTAGAAATCTTTGAATTGTCTACTAACGATACGGTCGTACTATGAATACCTACGTGGTTTATCTGGGCTAGAGGTCAGATTGCAGACGGTCTAAAGAAAACCAGAAATAGCCACAAGTATCTGGTACGAAGAGAGGCTCATAAGTGAACGTGTTGGTCAGTTATTTAAAGCTGCTGAACTGTGCCAATAACTACATAAAACGAAACTCATGTGACTAAGAGTGTGATGAATAAAAATTTCGAAGGTTCAACCATCAGCATATTTTGATAACGGGGAGAGGAAAATAACCTAGGAATATAATTAAGGATGGTTTGAAAGACGATCATTATGGAGAACAATGCTATGCCAATATCTGGAATTCTTTAGAGATCAGCTATTTTATCTGCACCTTATTAAAGGTTATCACAAAATTAATACTGACCACAACTCAAACTCAAAGCATTTATTTCAATAAAACCATTTATAGGCACTTTTAAATTGCCAAGAAGTCGGTCAGTTAGAAATATGAAGCTAGTTGCCATTCCAAAGAGTAGTAGGTTCCTATGGAGAAGAACGGGCAAGAAACTCCACGGACACTCTTTTAAATTAAAATATTGATACAAAGTATTGCTTACATCATTCATATTGAAATTATACATGTAAGAACGATGAAAAACGTCAGAAGCGTCCGTGAAAAAAGAAAAACTAAAATAATTAAAAATAAGCCATGGCAGCTAAGAGATAACCAGTCCCAACTGACAGCGCCCGTTCACGAACATGACGTATGGATCAGCACCATTCAGCTCAACCATTTTGAAGGGAGCTAAATGATCCAACACACGCGCCACCATCAGCGAGACATCTGAGTGAGCATGACATACTCTCAGCCGCCAGGGCACATTCAAATCAATGAAAGACATATAACCAACAATTTGATAAAGGCTAAACGGAATTATTAATAAAGGCTATTTTTTACAAGATCTGAGTTTCCAATTTCATTTACTTCTATTGCCAACTTTTCACTCCTTTGGTTTACTACGTCAACAAACCAAAAGGTATTCCCAATAACATTCAGATTTAAACAAAACAATGTAGATGCTATTAATGTATTCTAAGGATACCCTTCCAATAAATCGACCTCGATTGTCTGTCAGTCTGCCGACTCGCATTACAGCATTATCAATACCTATCCAGCTCTACGAGACCCCTTTCTCCTCACGAAATACACCGCCCCAGGGGTCTCTGTTAAGTGGAAATACATGTGTGAAGTATTAGTGAATGTTTGTAATTATTATGTATTACTATGTTAATGTGTTGGTATTGTTTATGTACTTATTTGATGTATTGGTTCTCACCGTATTCTCATTATGAATTAATAGACATTTAAATCAACAGGGTTCACAGTTCCGCCAGGCAGGCGTGCTACTAACAATTTGCTAATGAACAAAACTTATAATAAACTGTATAACCAAAATGATGAAAAAAAATATCATCCCCACTTTATGTGCAATTGAAATACTCTTTAAAAAAAAATTCAAGGTTTTTTTTACGACTTTGTCGGCGTGATTAATATCTATACCCATGCCAAATTACAGCTTTCTAGTACTAATAGTCTCTGAGCTAAGCTGGGGACAGACGGACGGACGGACAGACAGGCGGACATGGCAAAACTATATGGGTTCCTTGTTGACTACGGAACCCTAAAAACACAGGTACAGGGACATTGTTTATTTTTATTATGTGTTACCTTCATAAACGTTGCTACTATTTATTTACGATCTGTCTGTATGTTTCTTACCAATGCAATTTACGTGCTGCAGCACCCACAGGCAATGCTAATGTAGACCAATGAATATATCGAATTAATTCGTTTCTAAAACAGAAGCTTTAGTGCATAAAGAACATTTTTTAATAGCTAAAGCTTTTAGTCTCTCCGTGCTGTAAGCACAAAATATCATTGGGCTAAACTTTTAAGATTAAAGCGTCAACTTTTAAATCCGTTAAGTACCTAATAGGTACTGCTTTGGCTTCTTAAGTATGGTTGAGAATAAAAATAAAACCTTGTTTTGATAATGGTCTAGCTTTTGAGTTATATACGTGATTACCTATCTCCCTTCATCCTAGAATTTTTTCAAGGGATCTGTTTCCCAAATATCTATTGACGACCTCTTTCGACCAATTATATCCCTGAATATAACGTGTTATGTATGCCATCATCCCAGCCTTTACCCAAATATGGTTCGAGCAGGGTCTAGTCTACCCAGACGCTGGTATCATTACACTACGTACGATGTAGATCAGGTTCAGAGAACCGCTGTAATTGGCGTGAAACATTCTCCGAATCTAAGTTTGTTGTTTACTTTGGCTTATCTTAATCTGCTCAGCTCTTAGTTATACGCCCACCGCTACCGGCATTGTAGGGTCGCCATGGTTTGGTGTACCTACAAATTGTATGTATCTTGTATGGTGTTGGCTAATAATATTCTTGAAAGCTCTTCATAGGCCTACTATTGTTTCACTCAGAAATTTCAATGCTAATATCATCATCAACAAGCTAGTATATTATAATGATTTACGTCGATGAACAAAACTTAAAAGAAGACGGTGATCTTTAATGAATGCTGGTGCTCACAAAATACAGTAACACATTAAAGTCAGTGGCGAAATTCACAGACATGTTGAGGTTGGAGAGAGAAATCTGTGAATAACGGTGATATGGCAAGAAAGGAAGAAAACCTTAAAAAGGTGGCTGATAGATATGTACGTGCATATAGGACCAAAAAAATAGGATGAATCAAAAGAGATGAAGGCTGTAAGTAAATGGGAATAAAATCAGGAACCTGACGATAAAACATTGTCTCAAACAACAATTCTCTTACAGCAGGCGGTGGAAGAATTCCAGAAAATACCAAAGCTAAAGTAACTCAATATTAAACTTAAAAAGTACTCACGGTAATCCAAAAGTATACAAAAAAAAGCTAATACAATTAATTACAGACAAAATTAATGAAGTTACACGCTATATATACCCACTAAGTTTTAATGTAAATAAGAGACCGGATGTCAATATTTAAAGTGTTAACTTGTCTCTTCCGGTGTACAATAGATGCAGTGTTCGGTATTAGAACTGGAGTAGGCAGGCCAATTAGTGAGATTGTCTTATCTGTAAGATATACTCGTATTTCTTTAGAGGAATGAATAGTTTTGAAATAAAGCGCTGCTCTGTTTGATATGTTATAAAGGCTAAAGTATTGAATAGATTTTGATGGAATTTTGTAGAGAAGAGTTTGGTACTTAAGGTGATGGAATATCTGTGTATAGATATTCTTTCATAGATAGTGTTTCTGGTGCCTATGGTGTTTCGTGACGTGGCAGTAAACCGTACAAATCACAATAAACATAGTGAATATCATTAGACATAATCTGAGAGAAATTGATAGATATGTATGTATCTTATACGCCGTTACTACTAACTAGTTTCTTGATGGACTAAAGAAAATGGCTAGACCATGGTCTCAGGGTAATGTAATTTTGAGAATATTATCGACAGATGGTCACCCCAATAGACTGCATACTTGCACCAAAAGTTTAACAATCTGCCAATTTATTATCATCTTACCACCATTCAAAAATGCACCCTCCAACTCCACCCTAAAGTCCAATATCCCATCAACATACTATAACTAAGATTATCTCAAATTATGATGTCAATATTATTGTACCAAGTAATTTGGAGTTGCCAAACGGAACTTAACTTAGTTTCCAGATAAGTTATCTGCTAAGACTTGGGATAAGTTTGTTAAGCTGGACAGAACTGTAAAATGGTAACAGAATGGAGTTGTCAATGACAAGAAATGCGAAGGTGAGGACAAGATACAGAGTATTAAGATAGCTTTGTACTATGAAAAGGAACTTAAGAAATTGTGTTGAGAATATATGAATGATAGAAGAAATATACTAGATCAAACAATATGTCATTCTATCAGCGATAGTGGAAAAGTAATTGTTTATTGTAATGGATTGACGTAGGCTACCCAAAAGCTTATGTCAATCCTGTTTGAAAGACGGTGTAGAAATACGGAACGCTTTGAAAATGATTACCAGTTTTGTATGTTTGGTAAATGAAGAATGTAGCGATTAAATAAAAGATGCTGATTGTTCATACATACTCTGTATCTTTCTCCACATTTCGGCTGAAGTTGAACAAGATATATATATATATACCATGATATCTACAGTCATCTTCGTGCCTATTAAAGTCTGAACTTTAGCATCCTGGTTCTCCCAAGCAGTTATCTCCCCAGCTACTTCTGGTTTTGTGCGCCGGTCTTCTACTATATCCAGACAACCTTGTCCATACAACAGCACTTTGGTTTGGAATTTCCAAATGTACCTTCCAGCTTCAAAACATTTTGACTGCTGTCAATCTTGATCAATAACCTCACAAGGTGCTCTTCCTTTTTGTTATTTTTATTTATTATGCCTTTCTGCACAACGTGGAGTTGGTTTCAACCTAACCTCAGCCGGTTAATCAGAGTGCAGTATTTCAACAACTCAGCAAGTTTTACAAAATCATACGAGATAAATGTGCCTGGGCCTGTAGCGATTAAATAAAAGATGCTGATAATTTAAACAAAAAGTGTATCTTTGTTAATTATTATCTTCTGTATCAACTAAATGTAATTTACATTGCCAGTTTACAATAAAGAATGACAGAGAATGCTAAAAATTAAGATGCTTTAGATCGATTTAAGGAGAAGGAGATCCAATTCAAAATATGAGTCTCTAAAATGGATTTTCCGTCAGCAAGTAAGTAAAGGCACTTATGTTAACCCAGTTCCAGGTGCATTTAACAGATCTTGTCGATCCGTAAAACCAGCAAAATACTCTGTGGTCTCCAATAAAAAGACCTGCAATGGAGCTCAAGAATCAAATAGCATTATCATTCTCCATAAACATAATCAAGCTCATCACCAATCACTGTTCAATACCGAACATCCAAAACGAATTAACAACCAACTTTATAGCACTCAATTAAGACCGACGCACGATTTTCAAATAATTCTCGAAAGTTCCCATCAATACGTTCACATACGACCATACATTACTGAGGCTGCCTCTGCTCTATATACAAGCCACTAAGTTAAGGCTGGTTCTAATCACGGCATCTTCTCGACGTCATCGATCGCGACTGCGGTGCAGTAATATATTTTAATTAACAACGTCGGTTCGTGGGCGCGCGTGATTGAGGGCCGTCAGTGCGACAAAAAAGACGCAGTGAGACCAAGCCTTAACGAGACAGTTCTAATTTCAAATATATTTGTAATTCTTTTAGTTCGTGGTTATTTTACGCACGTATTTGCAGTGGTGAGGTTGTGTGTCTGGAAAAGACGGCAAAAATAGGAATAAAATACAATGATTGGATATCATATTGGTTCAGCCAAGGTGCAATGACCAGTCTTAATATTTCTGGCTAAAAATAAACGTACTCATCTTCAGGGCTCATTTTGAGGGCTTAAAATATAACCAATTATATTTGAAAAAACGGTCAGTAAAACGCACCTTTAAATCATAAAGGCATTTTCTTCAGAAGTTTTGGGTCGCTTTCAGCATTGCTTTCAGTCACACCAAAGACCAAATTCAGTAAGAAGCCGAAAAAAAATTATGTGTAAAAGTATTTTTAGCAAAATAATATCAAAAAAGGTAAACCGTTGCAGGATATCACAACACTGTTGACACTTATGTCAACGCAACACTTTTTCCAAAATGAAGAGAAACAGAAAACTGGTTTTAATATAACATTTTTTGTAGTTATAGAGTTAAAAACCAGTTATAATTTATGTCGTATTGCTATCTTCAAACTGAATATGTTATTGCTTTTATCGCTTATAAGCGCCCGGAGCGGTATCTACACTTCTGTTGGTTATGCTTTAAACTTGCAACAATAATGGTTAATAGTTATTGTGCGTAAGATGTTTGCTGGCTCTTTGACTATATTTCTTCCTTATTTGAGACCGTATTTCTAGCAAGTTAAGGTTCACTTTTGACCGGTTTAGTTGTATGTTGTTTCTTCATGATATCTGCAGTTTACAGTGAGGTATTCTACAATGCTGAGCAAATTATTTTTTTAAATATGTATTAAAAAAACTGGCCAAGTGCGAGTCGGACTCACGCATGAAGTGTTCCGTACCATTATCTATAAAAACGGCAAAAAAAAACTCACGTTTGTTGTATGGGAGCCCCCCTTAAATATTTGTTTTATTTTAATTTCATTATTTAATTAAAGTGAATATATAACTAAATATTCTGTGAATATTTCAAGCGTATACCTGTTGCCGTTATCAATATCGAGCAAATAAATCACGTCTGTTGTATGGGAGCCCCATTAAACATTTATTTTATTCTGTTTTTTAGTATTTGTTGTTATAACGGCAACAAAAATACATCATCTGTGAAAATTTCAACTGTCTAACTATCACGGTTCGTGAGATACAGCCTGGTGACAGACGGACAGACAGAGATACAGACAGACGGACAGACATACAGACGGCGGAGCCTTAGTAATAGGGTTCCCATTTTACCCTTTGGGTACGGAACCCTAAAAAGCCGCTTTAAGGAAAATGCATCAAGTTAATAGAACCATTTTCCTTAAAAGCGGTTTTTTTTTAGTCCGTAACAATTGTTCATGAAAAAACCCTGTTCATCAATAAAACCATGGGCGGTAAAGATATTTTGACGTTTTCTAAAGGTTGACTACTCATAAACTTAATTCAGTAGTCAAATAACCAGATTAATCCTTCAACAGCAATAAAACTAATTGAACAGCCATATAACTTTAATTCAATTAGCATTTCAAGCAGATATACACGTAGTGTGGGGTACAAAACAGCTGATCAATGACGCAAGGATTCGCGCATGCGCGGTGTAAAGAAATGTGAAGCTCCAACAATGAACTTTGTGAGAACCGTTTGAATGAAATTGGAGAATTGTATGAGTTGAATAAGTGAAATGATAAGTTTTACTGAGGATATTGGCAAAATTAAATCATATCATCTAAGTCGATTTTCTTTCTGAAGCTCATAATGTAGTATTTCATTTAGGTCCACCAAAAAGCTCTTCGTAAAAGAACTAATTGCTTATTATCGAAGCGCACGATTTTGTCGGTTTTCAAAATACCAATGCCTATGAATTAATAATACTTACTAATACAGAATATTATATACTAGCATTTTCAGATTCACGCAATGCAACCTTATCATAACCAAGGATAACATTGTATGTAATAAGTTTAGAAAATAAGTTGTTATTATTAAGTTTTTTTTTTTTTTTTTTTTTTTTTTTTTTTTTTTTTTTTTAGTTTGCTTTACTATTGCATTGGCTTGTACCTGTAATAATAGTTGTAAGTGATTATATAAATAATAATAAATATAGTCTTAAAAAGATAGAGAAAATGACAACTGCCTATCTCCCCACATAATTCGTAATGACTACCTATAAACATTACATTAGGGCTACTCGTTGACAACAAGAACGCATATACAAGATTAACTACCTCACAGACAATAAAGCAATTAATAATACGAACCAACTGAAGGGTAATCAGCATTAAAGTTAGCATACTAGAACTATTAGAGGCAAACACATAAACCCGTAAATGTCAGAATTAACTTCTGAACAAGGATCTTCTAACTACTATGAATGGTTCGTGACGTAATAAGATAGACATTATGGAAATATTATAAGTAAAGTTATGAGTATGGACGTAGATTAAGATATCAAGAAGAAAAGAGGAAGATCCATGAATCGAGGCTTCGATTGCGTGAAATATGGTATGGCTAGAAGGCGGGTTAATACTGAAATGATGGCTGATAGAGAGTTACCTATGGAAGAATAAACATCAAAGATTTCAAGCCGGACATATCCAGATGGTGATGATGGTGATGTTAAAAATAAAGTTATCAATAAAGATATTAATTCTTATGTATCCATGTTAAATAAACATCAAACAACTACAAAAAAAACCGGCTAAGTAAGAGTCGGACTCGCGCACGAAGGGTTCCGTACCATTATCTACAAAAACGGCAATAAATCACGTTTGTTGTATGTGAGCCCCCCTTAAATATTTGTTTTATTTTAATTTAATTATTTATTTTTATAGTGAATATATAACTAAATATTCTGTGAATATTTCAAGCGTCTACCTGTTGCCGTTATCAATATCGAGCAAAAACGAGCAAAAAAAATCACGTTTGTTGTATGGGAGCCCCCTTAAATATTTATGTTATTCAGTTTTTTAGTACCTATTTGTTGTTATAGCGGCAACAGAAATACATCATCTGTAAAAATTTCAACTGTCTGTGTTTCTGTTTTCTGTCTGTCATGAGAAGTCTGGTGACAGACGGACAGACAGACAGACAGACAGACGGACAGACAGACAGACGGCGGAGCCTTAGTAATAGGGTTCCCGTTTTACCCTTTGGGTACGGAACCCTAAAAACGAAACAGCACCAAATATAAAAGCCGTTTCAAATAATACGTGTCAGGATTTAATACGGCAAGTCTAACTAAATGTTACCATTCCGCTGGAACATACGCTTTACCAACTGCAAAAGGCAGGAGAGACAAAGCGGTGGACTGCAAAAGGTGTATTTATGATTTCACAGTATCTCAGCCCGTCATCGCTTGTTGCAGGGATTTGTATTAAAAGGATGTGCGTGTGTTTGGATGCGTGCTTTTATGATTTGAAGCGAAAAGCTAAAAATGTAGATGAAAACTTTTAGAGTTTAGAAACGTTATTGACTTTGTGGTGATTTTGATAAGAGAGAATGGATTTTTGAAGTGGTAGACTGTTAGCAAGTGAAACAGTAGAAAATACATTTTGATATTACATATATATTATCATATTAGGTTTTAAGACGTAAGCGTAGTGTGGGGCGCCCCCCAGCTAGATGGACCGACGACCTTAAAAAGGTGGCTGGGACAGACTAGATGCGGAAAGCGGAGGACAGGGTGTTGTGGCGCAGCCCGGGAGAGGTCTTTTTTTTTTTTTAGTTTATTTTTATCCATAATTTTACAGTTTTAGTTTAACATAACACCTGCCAAACTGCAAAGCAATTTATCGGCAGCCTATGTCCAGCAGTGGACTGCTATATGCTGAGTTAATTGATTGAGGTTTTAAGAATAAATAAATCTGTAGAATTTGACTACAATCTGGAGAAGATATACATTTCTATAAATCTAATAATAAACTTAAGTTTTAATTTTACTCTCTCATAAAACTGCATCCAAATAACAATCACCAGCATCTATTACGTTCAAAAATCCAATACTAACAAATTATTTAAATCCACTCGCACGCATATCGGTCATATTAGCATAACTCTCAATTTCTAAAAACAATACCGCATCCATTTTGTTTTCATTCGTGTTTTGTATTAGCATAGTGAGCGTAGGCACGAGCGAAGCAAGGCGGAACCACTAGTATAGGTACATGTTTATGTTACAGGCATAATGCGTAGTTTGTATTTTGGTGAAATTCCTAGATTGACCGTTAATTGATTTAACCTGGAGTTTTTTCCTACGTGTTGTCTTATGTATGTATGAATTATGACATAATTAGATAATAACCTAGAAATTTTCACAAGCATGCGAAATCAAGCATAATTATAGTAAACAACAAAGTATGGGCAAATTATAAGGTGTAAAAGTACTGTTTAGTTAAGATTATTTGCAGTTATAGCCTGATGGACCGACATTGAAGAGGAAGATGAAATAATGACAGGTTCGCCTCCCATAACGTTAGGATCTAATATCATCACCTGAGGAGTACGTGTACGAAACTATTATAAAGACTTTTACATAGCTTATAACGAAAATAAGATGTACCAATATTCCTATTGACCCAGAGGTTTAAGGATCCGCTGTTTGAGCAAGAAGTTCCTTTAAACCTAGTAAGTAACCATTTATGAATACACAAATCATCATAATCTGTCTAGCCTTTTCGTCTTTGGGGTCAGCTTCCAGTCTAATCATATGCAGCTAAATACCAGTATTTTACATGGACCGACTGCCGATCTGACCTCCACAATCTAGTTACTGGGTAACACGATACCCCTTGGTAAGATTGTCAAGGGGTTCTTTCGGAGTAACGACCGTCAAAGATCCACGAATGACAGCCGGGACCAACGGCTTAACGTGCTTTCCAAGACACGGAGGAGTCTTGGTATGTAAAGATGGTCGCCCATCCACGGACCAACAGCGGCAAGCGTTGCTTAACCTGATCGATCGACCCGTGCAGCTGTTATTACTAAGCCACATGCCCAGGAATATAAAAATCAATTATATTTTATATTTGTAGCTACTTTAAGTTGATTTAGGACATGGTAAAGGAAAATATCGTGAGGAAACCTGGACAACTAATCACCAACCCACACTGAGTCAACGTGGTGATTAATGCTTGATCCTTCTATGTTAGAAGAGGCCTTTGCCCTGCAGTAGGACTGTTACAGGTACAGGCCAGGGGGGCTCGAAAATAAATCCGAAGTATCGGCCGAATGGTCGGCCGTTTCCTGACTACGCTGACTATGCCAAAAAGTGAAAGAAAAAAAAAGACAACAGTCAAATGGATAACTCAATGTCAAAAATGTGACTAGACGTCGGGTAAGGACTAAAAGTCAAATAAGGAAACATTGGACGTCAAGAAACGGCCGAAGGTTCGGCCCATACTTCGGATTATCGCTTCGGAGTAGACCCCCAGTACATAACGTTCCTATAAGCTTGTCGGTTATATAAACAAGTCTGACCCTAACAATGCGTCGATGCAACTGATTCCATTAGCGATAACAGTTTTGCAAGGATTGAAAACGTTTCACACGATACTTCTACTACTTCATTTATAAGTTTAGTTTATACTATACTAGCGGTTGCCCGCGACTTCGTCTGCAATCCAGGATGAAAAGTAGCCTATGTCCTCCAGGTCATGATCTACCCATGTGCCAAATTTCATCCAAATCCGTTCAGCCGTTTTAGCGTGAAAGCGTAACAAACAAGCTTACTTTCGCATTTATAATATTAGTTAGGATTTAATTAACCACTGCTGGGACACAGTCCTTTTCTCTTCAAGAGGGAGTAGGCTGTAATCTTCCACGCGGGCCCAGTGCGGGTTGGTAGATGACATGTCTTCGAATTTTTGCTTCTAGGGCACCTTTCCTCACGATGTTTTCCTTCACCGTTTTGAGAGCAGTTAAAGCTCAAGCAATTTTATTGTATTGCCTCCAAATTTTGATCAACTGGAAGCCAAGTGCGTCCAACTTTACACTCAACTATAGAGGTTGAATTAAAATTTAAAAAGAATGGTTACTTTCTAAATACATCGAGCATCAACTTTATCTGCTACAGCCATACAGATATACTACTCGTATTAGCTTTTGAATTATACGATCAGCTACAATGTAACATTTAAAGATTGAAATGGTGTTATGTGTTTTACAATAAGAATGTTAAAGCTACCATAAGATTATGCCAACCGTGGTGCTGAAATATTTGTTTACATTCAAATATCGATTTAATTTTCATCGCCAAAAAATAAATTCAATTCATGAAATGGAGTCTAATCGAAGCTTTGGCATAATATGTACGCGAAAGGGAGAGCTTTAATTTATTTTAACACCTGTAGAAACCTAGTGTCATCATTTATGTTCAGACTTTTCCCAATTACGTGAGGTTCACTTGCCACTGCTACCTAACCAGATGTGGTAAATATCGCCGACCAGTTAACAGCCCCTACAAATTTATTCTAGCGATCGTAAACAACTGCTTTGACCGGATTCGCAAATTGATGGCGCAAGAGTGCCTACACGTCCTAATTTAACACCTGCAGGACTGACCCAGTGGCGCCACAAGCCTATAGGTAGAGTATTCCCAATTACGTTGGGATCAACTTGCTAGACGTGGTAAATATCACCAAAACGTAGAAATTTATTCTAGAAATGTAAGCAAACATACCTACTAATAAATCTGATTGTGACTGACTGGCTAACAACGAAAACCAAACCAAGAACTAAAAGCTAAAGAAAGATAGACATAGTTTTTCTCGGATATATTTTTTGTACACTCAAAATAATTTATATTATGAGATTTTGTTTTTATAAAGTCTCACGGTTGGTGACACTTTATTCTCATTACAATCAAGCCTATTCGCTAACATGTAACAGGTGACACAATGGTATTATTGCTAAAAGCAAGTTCCAATATATAACCACTTAAGAAGAAGAAGGGAAACAACAAACAAACATAAACAAACAACAACAAACAACAAATTGAAACTTTATACATATAGGAAATTAAGTTTGTATTTAAAAGAAGTCACGTGCAACAACTAGTCGTAACTAACTTTAACATTACCACCAAATATGACCATATTTATATACCAACAGCCTAGGTTCTCAGTATTTTTCAATTATTCCCTCTAAGTCCATTTTAATTGAGCACGTATATCTTAGAATGGTTTTAAAAGCAATTCTAAATCTTTTTAATTAGATCTCTTTTTATCTGATAATTGATTAGATAGGAAATTGAAAGTAGAATTTATGCCGGTAAAAAAGTTCGTACACGTTTTGTCTAACGATATATGAAAGAACTGAAGCAGTGAAGGAAGTAAAATAGATCAGTTTTAACATGAAAAAACTGGGCAATGGGGAAATAAAAACTTAAGAGAGCCGCAACACCTGATCTATATAGTGACAGAATAGTTTGATTAATTGTTAAATAATGCACCTACGAGGATTTATCAAATTCTTATCCTATATTTTTTGATAAATACTTATTAGCTCTCTTACAAAATAATGAACGTGTTTGCATAAATAAATCTAAAAATGCTATGATAGTTTTAGCTTCTTCAAATGTTCCTTAATCCTTAAACAAATAAAACCTAATACTAAAATTATTAAATTAAATACCAACAAACCTAAAACAAACGCTAAACATTACAACAAAGCTGTTTCTGGCGTTTGAACAATTAATATTTGAACATGTAACGACTTGGTACAACACTCGGCTGGCGGTTTTGAGAAGTGCTACATAAATCATAATAATAGAGATAATACTGCACTAGGTAGGGTTAATGGAGTTGCTTATTTATTTTTAATACTAGAAGTAGATGCTTATATTGAGAGATTATGTTAAAGAAAAGGTTAGCCCAAGATTGAAAAGGAAGCCTTAAGAGTACACAGAAAATAAATGTTTTGCTTTGTAAAAGCTGTTTGCACTATTAATATTTCAGTAGTGTTGATGATAATCCAGGATAATAAAACGAACAGTAGCATTTAATAATTAAAACAACATTGTTGAGATTTTAGAAATACATATACAAGTATCGAACGTTATGCGCCTAATGAAGATAAACATGATAATCTGGCGATGATTTTTACAGATAAACATAAGATCGACCTTGTAAAAGCACCAGTAGCAAAAACAGACTGGCACGCTAACCAATTAATTTAAAATTTAATTTAATAAGACAGACATACAGCTTCACGCTCACATTAAGGGCACACGACAGTCAATCGACCTTCGCCCGTCAAATTATAAGCACAGCCCACTTACGTTATTGACAAATTAAATTTATAGTTAAGCGTTGTGCAAGCGCAAGTAATTGTTGTAACTATACTGGAATTGTACGCTATGTGTATCGCTACATAAGCTCTTGTACCCTATTTGTTATCTGTCAGATAGCTGGATAAATAATTGACAAGACGTCAGTTTAACAACGGGCAACTAGAATCAATTCTATTTTTTTGTAAATTTTGACGTTCAAAAGTGCCTCTTATGTGCCTATTTGAAATAAATGGTTTGACTTTGACTTGACTTTGAGTTTTAGTAATTGAATATTTTCATCAATCTGGCAGGTTAAGGTAATATCGGGTTAATTGCAGAATTCTATGAAGGAGATGGATTGTTTCATAATGATAATGTTATAAACAATGCAGGGGAAATCTAATGTTTTGAGAAGTATTAAAAATTTTACATAAAGTAGTGGATGGTTGAAGAGTATTGATATATAAGTATAGCAATGTTGAAGAGGCGAACGATGAAGAACAATTTTAATATTAAAAATATAATAAAATATAGTACTATACAAAAAAACAGCTCCTATTAGCATATAATTCCGTGGCATAAGCTAAGTTCTAAAGTAAATTATAATCATTTTAAATAATCATATTATTCATAATAATAGCTACACAAAATAACACAAACTTAAAACCGCGTAAAGTTATGCGAAATTTGCCAATCGAATAATTCTATAGAATTAATCGAATATTATAATCGTATAATCGGTATGTTTGCAAACAATTGTTGAATTTGTACTGCTTACAGTGGAATTTATTACTTTGGTTGTCCTTGTGAACCAGAACCACATAAATTTTGATAAGGTGCGTTCAACTTTGAACCGTGACTTTAAGTGGTAGAGTTGAAAATTCAGTGATAGTGAATTAGTGGTAAAAAATATCGATTGTTCATTCGTATCTGCAAGCATATTTTTCTGGTGGGAGAGTGAAACTCCTGGTAGTAATACTAAAGATAAATTCCTATAATATAATATAACCACGATGCCCAAATTCCAATTCATCAAGATTCTAATTTTCATTACATTACCTAAGAAAACTTATAGCTCGCTTATTAACAATCACAATGACTGGTTCCTTTATGATTTCCAACTCTATGAGAAGCTACTAATCGCATACGACCTTTAAGAGAAACCTGACTTTTTCAATAATGATAAAATAATAATAGATGTCGACTTGTATATTATTAAACTTATTGACCATTCAGCCAACTTTACATTTTGTCCTTACCTTCTCAACTCCTACGGAGTACAACCATTAGAAGGACGATCATGACACGTAAGAAACTCCTATGGAACGCACCAATGAAATGATTAACGTTGCCAACTTATGGAAAATATGGAAATTCCTATTATTATGAATGCAAAATGGCAAAACATTCGTAAGAATAGCACTAATTGTTTCCAAATTTGATTTAATTTAGATTTCTGCTGAACCAGGTAATCAAAATTAAATTGTCCTAATTCTACACAGCTAAGATAAAGTTATTATAAATTCAAATATAGTTACCGCATTGTTATCAGTAGTAGTTAAGTTAACAGTTAAGTTATAAATGCTTTATACACTACGCGTGGGAAATGTCAAGAATTTAACTTTGTAGTACTTAACAAGGCTCTATAATCGGCTGAGTGGCATTGTGGTTCTAGTCAATAGGTTAATGATCTGTCATTATAATAACATAACCACTACGCGTATTGACGACTTTGGAATGGGTAGACAGAGGAATATTAACTTTCAACTATGGATCTAAAGAAATATTAATAAGGTGGCCAAAGTGGTCATATAGAAGAAAATGGTCTTCCAACTATTGTTCTATGGAAATAATGAATAAGGTCTCATGTAGGAAGATATAGTTTTCCAAACCAAAATGATGCACATGATCATAAAAAGGAGAAAACTCTAGTAGACACAGTTATCAAAGTTAACAATGCAAATTTAGAGGTTCGAGATCCATATAATATGGACGCTTTAAAATAATCTTTTCAACCTAAGGATTATCAAACAATTAAAGTAGTTATTGCAAAACTCAATCAAGTTGATGAAGAGTTATGAATAAAATATATAAAAGAAGAAGATTTTGATATTTTGCCGAGTTAACTTCACTGTACCAAGAAATATGATCTTACCTTTCAACCTGCAAGTAAGTTCTCCAAAAATAGAGCCATTACAGTCCAAATAAACTTTCACTATACAAAAAGATGGTTCGATACCGTTCGAGAGGCTGCGTCGTGTTCGCTAAAGGCTGAATAATCGAGATTAGAGATAACAGATACGAGTACGTTGATCTTACTATCAGTGGCCTATATTGGGGAGCAGTGGATGTTAAAGTTGTTTATTACTGGGTAATTGATTTTGATAATGAGAAAGAGCGTGAAAGAGGCCGATGTCCAATAGTGGACGGTTGTAGACTGATGATGATGAATGAGAAATCAAATAATGTTAGAGGAGCTATTGATGAATGGTTCAATACGTAATTAAAACAGGTAAAATTCACAAAGACATTTAAGAAAGTTCATTTTGGAAATATGTTAAAAGCTCATTATTCTGATCACTTCAAGACGGATACAGATAAAATTATTAGAGAAATACCAACTGCTAACGATACTGAATTCATAATAGTACATCGTTATCCCTCTCAACCAAAAACTACCATTCAAATCAAAGCAGCTAAACTCGCAGAAAAACCCTCACTCACTCACAAATCAAAACACAACACGACCCAATAAATCACAACCACTTTGAGATCCATTGACCAAGCAAGCAATTCACAATAATTGAACTCAGAGGTCAGCAGAGATAGTGATCTACCCACCGGAGGCTCGCTATCGATCGTAATAATTAATTCTAGCCATGATACGGCTACTTGAAGCTGAGCTATTCAAATTCGCAGCAAATATATCAGATAAGTCAAAAGTTCTCATGTAAGGTAATTGTGAGTGAAGTTGTAAGGACAGTGAGTTCGATTGGTCCTATTTGGTTTGACTTATCTACGAGTAGTTAGCGTTATGAGATTTGAACCAAGGTCCGATAGACAGCATATTTGTGTTAAGAAGGATTATAATAGTTCTAGCTACCTTATAAAGAGCATTTTTTTTTTCAAAGTCCTCTTTTTATGAAGGTTTCTCTTCATAAAAAAATAACTTAACTAAAGCTTTTTAAGTAAGTTTTTCCGTTTTAGTGGTTCAATCAAATCATAACAACTAGCCAAAAAATTTGCAAAAAAACATTAATGATTGAAGCCATACTGCAAATAGCTTTACGTAATGGATTATTAATATTATTTATGAGGCAAGTATTGAATTCTAAATCTGCATCCGGTTAGACTGGACCCTAGATAGCTGCGAAAAGGCTAGATAGATGATGAATATCGAATTGTAAACTAAATATTAGGTGAAGTATCAAAATTCAAATTATTTTAATTTCCAAAGAGAACTGCACCTGTACCAACCGATAAGTATCAAAACTGTTGTATCTGTATTAGAAACGATTCATGCCGTAATTATACGAAACTATCCCATAACACGGCGTATTAAAGGTCAAAGTTGCATAAATTACGGGTCACTAGCTCTTCGGGCCGTGCAACCCAATTACCTATATACCTTAGTTGTTTATGCTAGATGACAGGTAGATTTACTTTCGTTAAAAATCAACACGGATATTATCTTTAGCAATATTTATTTTACCGCGAGAAATAATAAGCTAACCGTGTCTGATAAGGGGACAGAGATGTTTTAACGCGGACACAGTAAAAGGAGTTTATAAGAATAGAAGCACATGTTTTTCTATTGTTTTTACTACCCAAGAGAAACAGGTTTATGTGACATATATGTAAGTAGATTTTGCCCGCGGCTTCGCTCGCGTTAATTTAGAATTTGACAATCATTTCGGGTTGTACTCTGCTTTTTGAAATTTAAAGTCCTATAAAAGACATCCCATAACATAATTCAATCATGGTTCGAAAGACACGTGGCGCCATCTATTACCATGAGAACGTTATTGTTGTTTTCCTCGAGAATAGTACTTTTTTACGGGATGAAACCCTATGTCCGTTTCTGTACACCTGAAAACGTATATGCAAAATTTCAGGATGATCGGTTCAGTGGTTTAGGCGTGAAAAGGTAACAAACTTACTTTCGCAATTATAATACTAGTTAGGATACCAGATGTGAGAAAAGAACAAGCAGAAGAATCTCCTGTAGGTAAAATGAAACAATTAACAAGTAGGTTTGCCATAAAGGGTGATTATGACAAATACGTGTAGCACACTCACAGGAAGTCAACGTCCAGCAGTGGACGTTGATACTTTGATAACCTCCTTAACCTTCATGATGAAAGGAAATTCTTAAAATTGGTGATCGAACATTCCCGACGCACTGCAGAAGCGAAGTAGCCCCAGCAGCATCCTGAATGCATTGTTGTATTGAACTCGAAGAACATTGATGGCTTTCTGCGTACAATTTATCCAGAGGCTGCACGTGTAAAATGTCTGACAATATGCTTTATAAAGCGTCACTTTCACTTCACACGTGCAACGAGCAAATCTCCGGACAACCATGTTGCATCGAACCGACTACTTACAGAAATAAAAATAATTTATCATTTACTGCCAATGCTCTTCATTCCCTTTCTACGTCCAGATCATCTTGAAAGCCCACGGTGACAATATGGCCGAGATTTTTAAATTGTTGAACAAGAAAAACTTTGTTGTGAAAATTGATTTCTGTGATCATTTTCCTCTGCCAACCATATGAAAATTACCGACAACGCGAAAGCCAAAGTAAACTAAAAGAAAACTGCCTCACAAACCTTCTAAAATGATCTAACTTCCCCATCTTTTAATATACGAAACCCAACATTGTATAGAAACGCATCAAATACTTTAATCTATGGGATCCACTATCGTACCATAAAAACAATATCATGTCGACTGCCCGACATGGCCCTTAATTACGAACCTTTATAACGAAAACCAGAAGAAAATAAACCGTATCTGGAAAGACAGAAGGTTGGATATCAAATGGGGGGATGTAGTATCATCGTAATAAGCTTTCTAAAAAAAAGTTTTCGACCGGTGTAACATGGAATGTGGGTCGCTCGTGAGAGGGCACTAAAATCCGAATGTGAGGCTAATGTTGGGTGTTATGAAAATTTTTAGGAAAGTCACGTCTTTATAAAGACTTAGGATGATAATCTGAAGAACATGCAAATTAGGCTTTTAATAAAGGACCAAAAAGAAAGAATTGCACTTGCTTCTGTGTTTTCAGAGACCAAAACCAAGCCCAAACCTAAGTTTCACAAAAAAAAAATTAAATGAACAAGCGTTTCTATTTCATGATTAGCTTCTGTCCGCGACGTCGTCCACGTAAAATTTCTTGTTTTAACTTAAAATATATCCTATGACACTCGGAATCGGCTCAGTATTTCCGAGATTACCGCCTACACACTAACTCACAAATTTTAATTATTTAATAAGTTATTAAGTATAGATTTTTGACCATTTTCTACTGCATGCTCAAATTTTAAAACAGCCCAATGAACCAACTACGACCAATGTGTACAGACCTCATAACACTTTAATACCAGTCCTAACTTGGTAATTTACACAAAAATGTTGCCACAAAAAGGAGTCCCTCATAATAAGGTTTTAAAAACGGTTTTCCCAACATTGTAAGGCAATGAGAAATGGTGTTTATTTAGTATTGGACGCTAAACTGAAGTGGAACATGTTTAGTATACAGTTCGCATTTAAATTGGCTTATTTCTAGTTATTTTTATTCATAGATGGCTTTTTTCAGCGTGGTAGTGGCATTTCAAGTTAAATTATCTATGCTTGTAACTAGATAAACTTGGGATATAATTCGTAGAACTTAGTAGAATAATGTTCCGTGCGCTGCCGGACGTAATGAATAGCACCATCCTATTTCTTCCCGTGGGTGTCGTAAAAGGCGACTTAACGGACTAGAGAATGGGCAGCAGCGTTCTCTATGTATTTTAACACCATACTGTGATCGCCAACCCGCCTGGCAAGCGTGGCGATTACGGCAACCAACAGAACCGGTCGAAGTGGCGGTGCTTGGGGGAGGCCTATGTCCAGCAGTGGACGTCTTTCGACTGAAATGTTGATGATGATGATAAGAATAACGTTGAATAGAATAATTTAATATTATTTACTGGTTTTTAAAAATCGAATACTAAAGAAAGCAATACGTTTCTAAAAAAAAAATGCTTTGCATAAAACCTTGTTGTAATGATTGGCAACCTAGAATAATAACCTATTCATTTGAATAAACAAATTGTCGCGATTATTAAAATATTTTAACACCATAATACCTCAATATACTTCGGAAGTAATAAAACACAGTCAAATCCGCTAAAACACTTAAATGAATTGCCATCATTGACCGCAATACAGTACCACTTCCCAATTTCTCTAATCACACCGGATCACCGCTGACGCACCCTAATTAAAAGAGCCAATTAACAACTTTAGACAAACTGTTAAGATGACTATATGATATAACCTAAATTCGCATAAAATTTATGCGAGAACATCTCACATCCCGCTAGAGGCTAGACGAAAAAGGAAATAATTAATACACGAAGTTATGAGCTAATGTCAAATAATTATCGTTTGTAAATATAGTTATTTTTTATGAGGTGTAGTGATATGCTACTGACATTTAGGTATGATTATTTTTATATTTTATTATTCGGTGTCGTCTGCTTCACACTTTTAAGAGTTTTTTTTAGATTGTGCCGTTTTTTGCATTTTAATTTTTGCTGTCTTAAGAAGAATTTATGTAGTTGAGAATTATTATTTTATTTTCATTGGAATTTATAATCTGTAGTGCAGGAACATTCACCTTTTCTTTAGAGTTTACAAAACACAAACATATTATACAATCATGTGACCACAAATAATAATAAAAATCATTATATTTCATGTGTTCATCTAAAAATATTTCAAACAGATACGCAAATAAATCATATCCATATCAGAAATCTATAAGCAAACGAAACGTTGGCATATACCTGTACGTACCTGTGATATACCGGTAATACCTGTGATATAGGTTAGAGCTGGGCAGTTTAGATACCGTTATGGTTATAGCTATGGTGCGCACATAATGAAGCCTTGGGCCTGCACAGCTCTATTTAGTGTTACGTGTGTTACCGGCCAGTATTTTTCAGTAAAAATATTTTATTTTCTTCTTTGCTAAGGTATATAATATCACTTTTAGAGTACCTATTTGAAATAGGTATGACTTTTTATTTAAATAAATTATTTTGATACGGTACGGTATTATGTTTCTTTAAACAGTAATTTATCTACCAACCCGCACTGGGCCCGCGATGTAGATTTGCAGCTCGCTCCCTCTCGAAGAGAGGAGGCCTGTGTCCCAGCACCGGGAACATTATAGGCTAATTATGTTATGTGAAACAGTAATTTTGCTTTTTATTAAGAAAATTTTATTTAATTATTTTTTAATATGACTAGTAAAATAGACTATTATGTATATAGGAAAGACTTGAAACAGGGACCAAGTTTATTTATAAGGTAAGATAAAAAGAAATTTTAAACATTTCAAATCACGAAGTCGCAGATAAAAAGTCATACAAAACGATAATTATTATAAACAACATCTTGTATTAGGCAAAGTAATACCTAATAAGAAGGTAGGTTTAATTATTACAGCATAGAATCAAGAATAACGCCAAATACTTGATATACTTAACATCAAAATCCATAACTTATAACGGCAATTGATAATATTTATTAATAATTCAGCGAAAGTAAACTTATAAAATCGCAGCACTAAAAAACTTGTTATTTTATTAACCCCACAAGCAAAATTCAACCTTCCTAATTGTAAATTAAAGTCGAAATAGTCTTGAAATAATCAACTAAACATGGCTGGCACTAAAAAGTTTTGCATACTAATGACATTTCTCCATTTGCGACATCAAAAAAACCTGAATTGTGTTCGTGGTCATAAAATATTGTCGCTACCAAACTTGATAAAAACATTTAGAATTAATAGGGTTCAGTTTTAAACACTGATAAAAAACATAATTGCCTATCACTAATCTACTACTGATTTTGGTTAGCATTTTGTGTGCCATACTCAAAAACTACTGAGCCGATTTTGATGGGGCATTTGGATGAACACACATTTGTTTAATATCTACAAATACGAGTTAAATGTAGCATAAATTTTACTTAAAAACACAAATTATTTTTATTGCTAGATTTTAATTTATATTCTTAGCCATATTTTTAACTCACTATTTCGACACCTTGATTTATAAACTTTTCCAAAACATTCTAATTAAAATTAATCCTTTTCACAGGTCCATAAATCAAAAAGAGCATTCGTTGAGCACAAAAAAGGCTTTATCATAGCTACCATAAGAATAAAACCAGGAACCTTCCGCGAGTAAAACCGTATGTAAAAAGTAGCATGTGATCAGCCTGGGATCTCCTGTCGGGATGTCATTCTTTTTGCCAACTCTGCTTACCCATTTACAGCGTACGTGATGTTTATTTATGAATCTTTAAGCTCGATATCTATTAGCAATGTTCGAAAGATAAACTCGAGGCTTTTTTTGATAAAAAAACCCGGTTTTGTTAAGCATACTTCATGTTTTCGTATTGTTTCTATCCATACATGTAGTTTGCAAATAGACTTTTAAGTTAAACAAGTGTCTTTGGTGTTTAAATTCCTAGAACAGAGGTGTTAATTTGTAAAAACGAACGGATTTTGTGGCATGTTAATTTGTACATCCTCTTTAATTTATGCGATGTTTGCTTTTAATCAATCAGATAGTACATTGACTTCGATCAAGACTGTGTAAAACATACAAAACATCTTTTTCCCGAGCTACCTTTTAAATCCCTCGCATAGTTTTGAATAAAATAAAACGTCAGGAGATCGGCGCTATTAGATAATACTGTGACCTCAAACAACAACCATATAGGTAGCAATAACCTCTACAATCAGCTGATTATTACAACCGTTTGTAAAAATAGGCACCCAAAGCTTAAACCAGAAAATACGACCTTAAGTGATCCTAAGATCATATGTACATACATAAACTCACGTCTTCTTATCATGGGGCAAAGCAGAAACTACAGAACGCCACCTACTACGGTCCTTTTGCCTCGTTTACGGTCATACATGCACGCCGGTTGCGAGTACTACGCACCTGACCTTTCTTAAGAACATCACCAATAAGGTGTACGTCCTCCTAGCGCGTTTGCACTCACATCTACTTTGTAAATACCCTTTGTTAGGCGCCGTTCATTCATCCTCTCAACATGACGAACCTATCTTAGTATACCTACTCTTTTAAATTTTTAAGATATTAATAAAACATAAAGCTAAACCAGTCTCTGAACATGACTAAAAATTAAACCTAAAACCTCAGTCGTTAACGACTGAGGTTTTAGGTTTAATTTTAAAGTTATTAATAACTTAACACCAAGCAAAAAGAATAAAGCTTTTTTCCGGTCAACTGCAAACTTGAAAAATACTTTTTCAAGCTAGCAACATTATCCTTAATTCTTATTGACAGCCGCGGCGTCCAATGTCGTTCGAAATTATCTTATTTGGGTCACTTATGAGGGCAACGATCCCTATCTTAATCCTTTTATTTTAAAATCGTCGAGTCGTTCATTTGCATATTATCAATCCTATAATCAAATAAGGTAGGGCAACAATCCAGTGAAATATTTGCCGATGAAATGTTTAAGTATAGTGACCCAGCATAGATTACTATCTGCCACGAAAAAAATGTTTGCACATTTTTAAACATTTGGATCGTTACATCGAGAAGAACCTTTCGTTAAATAATTATTTAGAGGTTTTTGATGGTGTTATTAGGTTAGGCAGCGTTAATTAGCAGCTTTTCTCGATTTAAGTTGTGTTTTTAAGCAATATACGAGATCGCTGAATTTATTCAGTAATTCTATTTTTAACTTTACATCCAGCCCTAATAAATTTTAATTAAGATGCAAACACTAAAGAACAGCCATTCCATCAAATAAAATGCAAGTTTTTTTTGCAACAAGACGTTTTATATTGTTTATTAGTTAAATTCTTTCACCAATAAACGCTAAATATTAACAAATAAATTCCTTAACTAAAAAAATATTCCAATTAATTTATTCCAACCGTTTAATTACACAAAAACTTTAATCGATTCGAATCGCTTTCCGATTCAAATAAATCAATAATTTCATTTTTTTTTTTGTAGAACGCCTACCGTTGGTGTTGGAAGTTCAAAATAATACCCGCTAATTTCCTAAGACAAAATCGAATGCATGCAACACTGATGTTGTACTCGACTTTTTTTTACAATCGATTCGTTTTGTATCGATATCTTTTGTGATTGTTGGTTGCGTCGGATCGATGCAAAATTTATGATTTAATTGCCTGTTGCCAGTTTTAACGGGTTCAAAGAACTTGAAACGTTTCGTAATCGTAATGGCAGTAGCGGTGAAGCGTGGAGTAACCGAAGATGGAATTAATGCTAAGTAGTGTCTCACGTATTGATTACGAGTCTAGATTTAAATCATTTTTAGATGGTGCGATAGATATTTTAGGCATTTGTACTTTTGAAGTCATGAAGTCTATAATATGAAGAACATTATTTTCCCCTTAATCATAATGCTCAATGCGGTATCTATTGAATTTTTTGTAAGAATAATCTAATTAAATACCAAAAAATACCATAAAAGAATTTCCAATTTCACAAGCACCCCAATAAAATTATCATAACAAACAAAACGATCAACATTTTTATGATCCACACAGATTTTATTCAAGAAACTGCAGCACCACGATTTATCTCCATACGATTGTATTTCCTAGAACACATCACTTATATGACATAAAGTTTAAACTGGTACATGACATCGTAAATACATGCGAGATAGATCTGTAGTACACGGGGAAATTCTAAATTATATTGAATCAGGATATAGCCGTATAGCCGAGGTTTACAGCATATTTATGTGTATTCTATTCATTTCACGAATAGAACTTTTATGACGGTGGTCCATCTTTTTTATTCGATAATTCCTTAATATTCTTTATGTAAGTTCATGGAAAGTTGTTCCATTACAGATTAAATGTTGGGGTTGTAAAGGTTATCTTTCATGAAGAAGTTGAAGAGGAATCAATTTCGCAATAGGTGGTCCTTTCATCCCTTGGATCTGCGTAAAGGCTTTTTCCAGGTATAACGGACAAATAGGTTAATACCCACCGACTTTTTTAAACCTAAATAATCCAAGCTTTTGATAATGTACGTACTATATGGCTATCTGAATAAAATTTCGAAAATCAATAATCATAATTATTCAAGACTTCAATTAAGCAAATAAATGTACTTCGATGATATAATCAGCCTATAATGTTCCCACTGCTGGAACACAGGCGACCTGTCTGTAGAGAGAGTGGGCCGTAATCCACCACGCGGGCCCAGTGCGGGTTGGTAGATGTCACATGTCTTCGAATTTTTAGTTCTAGGACATGCCAATTTCCTCACGATGTTTTCCTTCACCGCTTTAAGAGAAGTGGTGTTGAAATAATTTACACAAAGTAAAGCGCCTGTCTGGGTTCGAACCTACAACCTACTACTCGTAAGTCGCGGCCGTTACCACTGGGCCACCACTGCTCTCAAGCTCTCATAATCTTTTATTTCAAGATTATCTCTGAAGAGCAACTTCAAAAGGATCAACTTTAGTACGAAACTCATCAGCGTAAGCGACTTTATGATAAATTCTCTAAGGTAATAAGTGCTCTAGTAGCTTTAGTAGTAAAAGTCGTAAATCATAAGTTTACGTCTACATGGAATCGAATCCAGTAGTGCGGAAATGTATATGGAATATATTATTATTATAATATATATATTTTAAAGCGATTTTAAGTTCATCTGGTTTGAGTATAGTGATCTATGTTACCTGTTAAGCTGTTATGGTTGTATTGAGAAGTTACAAGAGTTTAGTTGTGGCATCAGGAAAGATTAGCGTTAGTTAAATGTGACTGGTTAGTAAATAATTTTGCGTGTAATCTTCACTATATTAGGATAATCTAATATTTGTTGTGGTAGGCTGAGAATTTGTGAAATATGTCTTTTTATTGTTGAACTAGCTGCGCCCCGCGGTTTCACGCACGTAAGTCTCGGTCCCGTGGGAATATCGGGATAAAAAGTAGCCTATGTCTTAATCCAGGATGTCAGCTACCTCCATACAAAATTTTATCAAAATTGGTCCAGCCGTTTGAGCGTGAAGAAGTAACAAACATACAGCTACATGAAAGCTACTAACCTCACCACACAAAACTTCCGAGTAATTTTTAAACAAAACCTAGCCCATTCCGAAATTTATCGACTGCAGACTTGCTCGTAACTTAGTCGATATTCAGTATCAAGTCGATATTGTTTCACTAAGTTTTATCACCGGGAATAGAACCCGGGTCTGGTTAGTTATGTTGCTGAGCTATCGCGTTACGATAATGTAGCAATGTGCAACTCGCACTCACGGACTGATAATGTCTACGGCACGGACTTTTTGTATTTTATAGGCTGAATGTTGATTAAATGTGTTTAAAATGCGAGTGTGTGGCTCGATGTTTACGTTAAATAAAGCTTGGAATAAACTTAAAGTAATCCGGTGTGAATCTTTTGCAAACGCTGCTTGAGCGTAAATAGTGAATACTGATACAAAGTTATTCTAAGAACAAGAATTAGGATGAAAAATTATGTACCAACGCATAGTTATATCACTAGTCTCTTCATAAAATAAAATTCCTTTGAACAACAAAACAAAAAAGACATGACAATAATAATTAGGTAAAATAGTTCTAAAATTAAAATAGCCGGGCATCTCAGGGCTGCCTCGCACATCGCATTCTCATTAACCGCACCGGTCGTAGTCGCTCTCCATCCATCATTACGAGCCGGCGAACGCAGACAGCCCTATAATTTCCGACCGGCCATGCCCCGCACTCCCCGCACATTCCCCCCTGACTCCCGCGCATCGCCAAGACTTTTATTAAAAGAAGACGTCCAAGAAATGAGTTTCGACGAAATTTCCTCAGTTTCTGAATTAACAGTTCTCCTCGTGTTTAGTTATTTTGAATTAATAAGGAGTTGATAAGTGCATGTTTCGATGCACGCTCGAGAATGTCAAAATGTAATTGGCTGCTGAAATAACCCGTCGCTTTTGAGCCGCAGATGATAAAATAAATGTCATATTCGCCGATATTCATCTGAATTTAATAACCAAAACTCATGAAAGTGTAAGCTGTGAAAGCTAAATATTCCTAAATAAATACAAACAAAACTGCACTATCTATGTTGTCAAAATATAACATTTAAAGTAAGTAAATAGTGGCCATTCCAAAATCGTTGTACCTTACCTCTGCCACATTGTGTTTTCAAAACCATTCGAAGCAGGTAATATAGTTCAGTGGCATAAAAATTGCAGCAATGTTTATAATAAAAGAGGATTCTTTAACATACCTTTAAATATCACTATCTATGAAATTGCAACCTACTACCTTTTATGGTGTACATAATAAAGAGTATTCTATTCTATTCTCCTGCCCTTATCCCAATTTATTTGTGGTCGGCGCAACATGTCCGTTTCTTCCATACTTCTCTATTAGTCGTCATCTCGGCAGTCACTCCCTTTCTACCTACTTACCGGTAGGTAAAAAACGACCATATTTATAAATTGACCATCCTGACTGAGTTCACATCAGCACAGAATTAATTTTACGACCGTCATACCCAGTCATCATTGTGCCATGAATTAATTACGAGGCATGCTCGCGTAGGCATGAACCCAAAATCTCCCATCTACATTTTAATCTTAGTCCTTTGAGCATAAAAGGCAATAAGATTTCGTATAAAAGGATGCCAATGAATAAATTAAGTATTTGCGAAGGTAAAAACAATCTGATGAGTATTAAGTAAAATACCATGTCAGCTGGTTATCCTGTAAGTAGGGATTATACAAATGGTTATTGGCACTAGTGGGCAAACTGGGCGAGTAACCTATCATTTGTGAGCATTCCATTCTTTGGAGTTACAAAGTTGTACTTAGTATCACTTGGCTTTGTGTTGAGAATTGCGATACTTGTTGAGTTTTAAAGCTGTAGAACTGACAATACTATAATATTGGTACTAAACATGACGCAAGTTCACAGATAGGAATATAATTGAGAAACTTTTACGTGTTACTTTGTAAAGCTTATTAGCTTTACAAAGTTATTGGAAAATACATTCATGAACAAAGCCGTATTCTAGTTGTGTCTAGAATAGACTCGCTGGATTTAGCTCAACAACTATAGAAAACTCTAGGAGCTCAACTCTTCTTAGTCTCAAATTCTATAGGCAAGCGAGGTAGACTGCTCTAAGTGTCGTTACATACAATTAATTTATTGAGGACGATTAACTCAATATTGCCATTTTCCGACATATTACCACAAGCATTTTATCGATGTAAACTCCACCAAAAATCCGCTGACACGTTAGCAATTAAACATCATTCAAAAGAAGAATGACGCTTTATATCGTCATCGACCGATATCAAAAGCCGTTTATTTGCGTCTGGACCTTAAAACCGTAACTGTACCGATACCGATAATCATCTGGACCCTGGTGCAGCACAAAGGACCAGAGTATCATATAATTTGAATACGCAGCGGCGCGCCAGCGTAATGTACTTATTATTTAACTATAAAACCTTTTACATGGCATTGTTTAAATAAATTGTCCTGGCGATTGGTATTCGGGTCGATCGTGTATGTAAAATTGTCGAGATAGGCCGGGTTCTGTACGTACGTTTATTATTTTAAGTAATTGAGAATGCGAAATCTGGTTTCGATTACATTTCGCAGCAAGTGAATCTGAAGAAAGATTTTGCAGAAGAATGTGTAGTATCTAATTTTCTTAAGGTGTTGGCAATGTGTGTTTTGCTTTACCTTTGGGTTTTTACGCCTGCTGAGGTGAGAGAAACAAACAACAAGCATTCCAACGTACCTAATATTGCAAGATTAATGATTAAGATAAATCCGCAAACTTAGTTTAATTGTCGTATAAATATCTTACACCTGGACCCGATCAGGTTTTTTTTTGTAACCATTAAAATTCCTGACATAAAAGCTCGGTTCATTTCATAGCTATTTTCATGAGAATAAATAATGAATAAATTCTGAAATATAAGCAACTGTTCTGTCCTCACCAACGTTCCATTCATTCGAAAAGCAACTTACAACTTTTTATAAAAATCGAAACCTACTTACCACTTAACATATCGATTCTCGATATGTAAATCGAATGATTCCACCTCAATTAAAAACCAGGAATGAACATTTTCGTTCGGCGATGTGCCGTCTTCTTATCGATATTTCAAATCAAAATCGGTATACAATGACGGTTAGTCATTGTAAATCTAGCCCCGTTAAGTTTCTGAGGTTAACCTAATCTTAAGACATCCGTATCTGACTACGAAATAATTTTAATCAGAGACCTATAGAGGTGTCTTTCGCAACGTTAGAGAGGATCCAGAAAAAAAACCCGGCAAGTGCGTGTCGGACCACGCACAATGAAGGGCTCCCTGGGCTCCGTAGTTGGGATGAACTTATCCCCTGCCAGGGTTACGAGCCTGTCCGAAAGGGATATCGTGGCCCTGGCACACAGGCATCTGAAGGAACACGGGTGGGTCTTAGTCAGTAAAAGTCTGACACTCCCTCCCGCTCCACCCAGAGCGGGGGAAGTTATTTGATAATTTCCCACCCTAAAAAAAAAAAAAAAGGGATGAACTTATCCCAAGAACAAACTTGACATTGTAGTGGAAAAACATGTTCCCCATACATTCCAACTGCAAATGTAAACTTTTAAGCGCAATATTGAGTGATTTAACATGTGTTTTTAAGACCATAGACTTCTTATAGGTTTTCTTGTAATCTATACGTATAGAACTATTTTCTGTTTTTTTTTTCAAAATGTTAGGCTCAGCAGTTTCGGAGACAAGGAGTATATATCAATTTTCATCAATTTTCTTTAATAACTTTAAAACTCCTTATTTAAAAATAATTTTTAAAAAATCTAAATCCTCATTAAAATACCTTTAATTTAATATAGCACACGGTACAGATTGCAAAACATATATATTTTTTAATTTTCAAATTTTCTCCAAAAGTGAACCCCATATTCTAAATTCATTTTTTTACATTACACGTTCGTGTTTGGGTCATAGAAATTCATGTGTACCAAATTTCAATTTAATCAGTCCAGTAAATTCGGAGCAAAACTGCTGTGACAGACAGACACACCAGTGATCCTATAAGGGTTCCGTTTTTTTCTTTTAAGGTACGAAACCCTTAAAAACGGTGCCACAAAACTCTACAGCCATATTTAAATGGATTTTTCTGTTCAAATCAATTCACAATTAAGCCTTAATCTTGTTTAGGTAATAAACCATTGACTTTGGTTAGGAATTGACGATTCGTGATCTATTTCGGTGACCGACAAAAAGTGGAACCAATCAATTAGAACGTCGTACGGTCAAATTGCAGTGACGATTGTAATTATGTCGCTGATTTGCATTTGGCCCCACAATAAAATAAAGTAGATATTTAAATGTTGAGACCATAAGGGTGGTTCCTGTGATTTATCTTCTGTTCGTCGATTTCTCTTCGTCGATTCTCGTAGGCCTTCAGGCTCCCGCAAACAAGTGCGACGTGACACTAGTAGCACAATTTCTATGAAAACTTCATGGAATCTGTCGCGCTGCCTATCGCGCCCGCGATATAGCGCCTTGTGATTTTTGTTACCGTTGGGTATAGAAAAGGCAATTTAAATGATTTTTTGAAGAGGTCATCTGTGTATTTCGTTAAAAAACGTATCAGCCGTGTCTAAATCTAATCTTATCTTATTAGTGATATTGCCAATATCTGCCTCTGACTGATTATTGTAGGAATTTAAAAAATGACGGCATCCTGTCCTATTGAGTAGGTATCCATTGAGAATATTGTAATTTTTACATTGAAACAAAAAAAATACCAGAAAGTGCGCGCCTTAACCGATTTCATCCAAGTTTACCGGTATATTTTTAAAGCCATTTGCCGTAAACATTCATTTTATGTTTCGATGGAGTCGCAACGAAATTTAAAAGCAATTAGCATGCCATATTCAACTCTTATGCTATAATTATACGCAAACGAGATACATTAATGTACTGAGCGGCCATTCGCCTATAAAGTTTTTAAAACATTGGATTATATTCATGATGGTGCTCGAAAGGGTAGGCAGAAAAGGCAGTGAATTGTGATGATTGATTAAAATAAATTACGTTTGGCTTATCAAGGTATTGCCAGATTCAATTTAATTCCTTTCACTAATGAACTAATCAGCCTCTGAACTTGTAACTATAAAAACAATTAACGATTATAATTTTCCACGTTTCGATAGTTAATTTTTATTTACGCTATCATTAAAATCGTATCGATATTTTTCCATCGATTCATAACCGAATAAAAAGTCCACGACTTGAATCGAATTAGTTTAAATTCCTAAGCGTTCGAATGTTATCTGTTATAACGTAACGATTGTTTGAAAAAAGGTCGATTATTACGAATCGAACTCGAAAAGGTACTTTTTAGGATCGTTTACATATACATAAAGTCGAAAAGTTGAAATAAATGGTTAGCTACTGTGAGAAGCGAAGCGGGTGGGAGTAAACTGTGTACATATTTGTACAATATATATCTTGATCAGTATCCATTGAATTAATATATTATTTTACCAACAATGGGCCGTTTTGTATCGAATGACTCAGCCTAGTTTATGAATACGCTCGAATAGACTAATTAATCATTTCCAGTAATAATGTTTTCTATTTTATGGGCTTTATCTATTCCGTGATCAATTTAACTATAACATGCAGTATCGTTTTATATCATTAGAATAAGGATTAGAACTATCATTGATATTTATTGCTATCAAATAAGTGCAAATCAATGCGATCAGCTCGAATTCTCGTAGTTCGCTTGTTGTTTATTCTCTACTCTGCTAGCCTTTTTCTACAAAAGACCTCATCGTCACAGTGTAAAAATAAAAATATTAAAAACTCGCTCATCGCGCCACAAGCCGAGCTACCTTACAGCCCTCGAGCAGTGGGTAATCGAGTAATCGGGCGCCCCGTCGATCGATGTCGCGTAATATTTTTTTAATAAATCGATACTTCATTCGACCACATCACTAAACGCGACCGATGACAGACGGACAATATGGTCAGCCGTTTCGTTTGTTTTTAATTTATAGAAATAAAATGCGCTTTAGAATACAACGGGCGTACTAATTTTATAAAACTGGATGAATTTTATGATGCCTATGTAAATGGAGTCCGTTTACGTGGACTTATTTTAAGACTCGAGTTTTTTCGTTCTACATCAATCCCATAAACAGCTGATCCACAATTTCTAAACTACATTAAATCTCAAGTGAACAGGAAAACGCATCAATCCCTAATAGTTATGCCCAGCCAATAAATAAAATAAATCATTTTTTCTTCAATAAAAAATATGCAATAAAACATAAATCCATCAGAAACGGAACGCAATTAAAAAATATAAAAAGGTACGCTCCACATGTGACCGGCCGACTAGACACTAGTCGAACGACTTTTTTCAAGATGGCCGCCGACTTTCCCGCCCTGCGCAGACGCTGACAACATTGGACATGGCTCGCCACGTGCGAAGTCGAGTAAATGATGTGTTGGGACTCGGGATTTATAGGGATGTACCATCATTTTATTGTTCAATTGAAGCTACCGGGCAATGTCTGTTTGTGCTACTGGCTAACATTGACGGCCGCAAAGTATGTTATATTATTATCTACAAAATCATGATTTTACAGGAGAGCGTTTTGAACGCAGAACTGTGATAATTGATTTGTCTGATATTTATTTGTTTACAACAGGTGAACGCGCCGATTGTCCGACGTATACTCATGGTATATGCCTGTGTCTACTTTGTCGCTTTATGAAAAAGGTAGTTAGTTGTCTTTATAAACGTAACTTAACATTAGTAAAATAAAGAACAAAACAGAAAAAAGTAAAAAAGTGCATTTCGTATAAAGCGCAGTTGACACTTTCTACTTCGCTACCGTTAATATGTCCACATTGTGGAACATCATCCCATCAATTTTTCAACGCAAGAAGATTCGTAATGGATGCAAATCTGTTATTTGGTATCGTATTTATTGTGTTATTTGATAGAAATATTACGTTATGCTAATAGAGCATTCACATAGCAGAAGTCAAGGTATTCGCAAAAAAAAATCATAAGCATTGAAAATATTTCAATCAATCAATCCAAATCCTCAATAATGTGTCACAGCCAATGTCGTAATTTAATATTATTTCCTAAATGTATCTTTTTATTATTGTGATGATCATAATGAAGGAGACGTCTACATTTGACCAAGCCTATTTAATATTTACAGCAATAATTTAAGTAATAAAGATAGACTTCTATAAATATTTCTAAATAATGATGATGATCTAATAACTATAATGGCCGCTATTTATTTTAAACACAACTTTCACGGATGCATGTTTCACGACCTAAAGATAAGCTTTGCTCCACATTGCAGGCCTACTTTTATCAAGGACATTAATTAAGTGGTAGGTAATCACTACCTGCATAGAACCAACGCTGGGCCTCTGTCTCGCATTGGGTCGCAGCATTATGCTGAGCGATGGCCATTTTGCCTGGATGTGACGCATAGCATAATCAGCCAATAATGTTCCCACTGCTGGGACACAGGCCTCCCCTCTGTGAGAGGGAGTGAGCCTCAATCCACCACGCTGGCCCAGTGCGGGTTAGTGGATGTCACATCTGCCTTCGATTTGTTTGTACTAGGACATGCCTGTTTCGTCACGATGGTTTCCTTCACCGTTTTGAGAGCAGTGGTGATGAAATAATTTACACGGAGTAAAGTGCCTAACTGGGTTCCTGAACCTAGGACCTACAACTCGTAAGTCGTGGCCGTTTCTACTGGGCCCCCACTGCTCTGGTGTGATGTATATTTTCCCCGTTTTATTTCCTTTTTTGTGTTTGTGTTCTTTCTTGGCGTCATGTTTACCGCAAATAACCATATTTTATTTTATTCTTTAAACAGCTAATTACTGGCTTTCTGGTGGAATTAGATTCAATCAAGTGTTCTCTATATCTATTAATTTATAGCCTCTTGGAAATACTCGATTGTTACCAACCCGCACTGGGCCCGCGTGGACGGCCCACTCCCTCTCACATAGAGGAGGCCTGTATAATCTTCCCAGCAGTGGGAACATTATAGGCTGATTATGTAGTAGTCATTCTAAGAGCTTTGAAGCCCATCTCATTATCCAATGAGCCGTTAATTCGAGCGAATTGATTCCATATAATTATGTAAGGTTATCTTTAAAAGAGTAGTTTTGTGACCAATTATATCGTGCCCTGTAATTATTGTTTTATAACTTGGAACCACGACCCACTCCCTCTCACAGAGAGGAGGCCTGTGTCCCAGCAGTGGGAAAATTATTGGCTGATTATGCTATTATGCTAACTAGGAACCAGTGATTCAGATTTTTTTGTATATTTCAAGTAATTATTATATAATAATTATTAATTATTTATTATTATGTATTTATTATTATTAATTATTATGTAATTATTATATTATATTTCAAGGAATCTGAATTCACAATCTCTGTAGACTATAACAAATGTATCAATAGAAAACTATCTCACAATAAGAACGGTAGTGCACTATAATATCTAAGTTACTTAATTAAGAAAATTAAAAACCAATCCTCACAGCCCTAGGCAGTGTTAGCAAAAAACCTTCACAATACTGTGGGAATGTACCTCGTAAGACAATCTTTTTGCTATATTGGACGATGTTTAAACACACCGGACATGCGTAGAAATAACATGTATGGAACTTGGTGATGCTTAACTTTGAGATATATCGATAAAAGTATCGATAAGGCAGGTAATCGGTTTAGGGATGTGCGATGTCAATGGTGCAGCTCTAAGTTGCTATGTCGGATAATCGGACTATTTATTTGAAAAGTGAGCAGTATTTTGTTCAACATTTTATTTATATGGAGGACGATACAATATGGCCATATTTTGTGAAATATGTTCTATTAAATTCAAAACCCGAAGAAGTTCGATAACTTTGGGTCCCGTTAAAACATGGACATGTTTATATTATTAACTCACATTAATTCTTAGAGCCACTTTTTTCAAAAACTTATTATAAACAATCATTAGGATTTCAAGACGTGATGTTGAGGACGCAAAGTTTTGAATACCTTCGAGTAGGTATATTACTAACATTACATTATTTTTGAAAATGTATACCTAATTATTGCCTATGGAATCTGACAAATTGTTGAAAGTTCCCTTATCTAGCAGAGCTACTATTAAATATCAAAGTATATGGGCAGGTGGGGTGTAAGTATGTCTATTTATGTTTACTAAAGCAAAGTTAGTTGACTTTAAATGATCGTAACAACCGTAGCAGTGACAGGTTACTTTCCCATCGCCTATACACATAAATAAAAATACCTAAACACACACATAAATAAAAATTACACGAGAAACTACTCTAAAATAAACACGTTAAGGTTTTATTTAAAATGCACCGTAAATAAACAACGATAGGTCGTGATCGCTGGAATAGCAAGATTTTGAATTTTAAATCGAGAACTTGATTTTTTTTTAAACAAGTATGCACTGGCAAGCGACAACATACAGCCAACTTTAATGTAAGTAATCGTATGTTTTACTTATTACAATGTTATAAAGACTCAAAACAGTCTGTAATGTTTAATCAAATCGTTAATTTCCGAAATAATAGTAAAAAATATCTTAATCAATTTTCATTCACTATCTATATGATACAGAATGATAATCTCGCTATTGATACTCCTTCAATATAAAAACTGAAAGCGGTATCAGAAAATATAAAATACTAAGTAAATTAATGAGTCAATCCACGCGCGATCGATCAACGACCACGACTTGGATGTTTTATAAAAAAAGTAGAAAATCCTTTTATTAACATCAATAAAGCGTTGAATATTCATTGAGATGGAATTGCGTTTAATTACTACAAAGTATCTTTCGTGTGGAGGTTGACAATCTTGCAATCAGTGATGAACGCGATAGAAAATGAACATTGACGTGACTGACATAATAGGCAGAAAGAGAAAATCTTTGCCTCGGAATGTTTTGATCTGTATGAAAGATTTTGCGCCAATGTCTTTCTTGACGTTTCTTAATTTACCGAGAAACTAATTGAATTTCCATCTGTTTTAAATGTTATACTCAATTTAAGCAATTCTAGGCAGATAAGTAAAATGCCCACTCGTGTACAACCAATAATTGTCCCCTGATTATTATTATACTATTAATAACAAGTAGTGATAATGAAAACCCGCATTTAATAAAAGGTCAGAAATAATTACATCGTGCGGAATTGACAAGTTGAAAAGAATTGTGTGGAGTCGATAATTTATACATTTTTTTAAAGGTAATGAGTCCTGTGTATGCTGAGAGGTATCGGAGTAATTTTGTCATATATATTTATAAGTTATAACGTTAAATTATAATAACGTTTATAGGTAACTTTTATTGTTCCGTTTTTCCGTTACTGACGTTAAATATTCCTTCCTTCAAGCCTAAGAGTTTAAACTATTTCCATATTATTATAGCCGAGAAGTAAGTAAGAATGTATTAATGTTTTTATTCGGTTCTTATAATCAAATAAAAGGTATCGATAGGAGCAAAGATAGCAACTATCATAAAACGCGTCGTGAGTTTTATTTTGTTGCTTTAGTTATTATGGCTAATAAGGAATCTAGTATCTGAATAAAACAGAACTTTAATGCACACTGGACATTAAAGTATACTTATACTTTAGACTTTATGAGCTACTCTTAAAACATCAATTGGTAAAAACAGTAAACACTAAGTAGATGCTAAGTATTGATAGCCCATAAGATGCAATTATAATCATGTTAAAGGATTTTTAGTAGTTGCATGCTGGTTTTACAGTAGAAGGAAGAAGATATATATATATATATATATATGTTTAATGTATGATTTTACGATGTTAAAAGTCTGGGTCGTAATGCGAGCGGCGATATAAGAAAATGATTTTACGATAATTTAACTGAAGATAATAGTTATAGGACTGTATATTGCGTATTCATTAAAGATCCGTTATTAATATAAGTTTACAAAGGTAAAGTAAGTTATACAGTATATTCCAGTAGTTATTATTTTATGTAAAGCTTTGGATGTCACTCGTCTTGGAAGCAGAATCTCTCCACTCGCTGGCACCTAAGCCTATCCCTTGAATCCAAAGATTGCATTGTACATGCTGGTGCATTTAAAATAACCTTATCCGCGAACTGGCCACACACAACGTTGATTATTATTCTTTACGTCATAAAATAAAAAAAAAACAAGACAACGTTGATCAAAAAGATGTGTTGAGTTCAATTGCATTTTTCTAATTTTTTGGTATTCATGATTGTACGATTAATTAAGGAAGTTATTAGAGAATAGTTTGTGTGCTGTACTTTAATATCTATTTGAATAATAACTTCTTGGTAAGCTCTATTATATAACAAAATAATTAAATAAACTTTAGTTTAAATAACCATGATTAACCTGAACATTAATTGACAAGAGCACCCAGTGTCATTAAATGATGAAAATACGAATAAACATGAGCGAGATACACATTACATGGATTAAAACATATTTAAAACGAAACCAAAAGAAAACTGCGCATGTAACTTCGTTTAAAGATTCTGTTTAATAATTACATAAATCATCGCGTGAGAATCAAAAATACTTAAAATTCGCTTTAAAAAGCGATAAACGTCTCACAATTAGCGAAACGTAAATCACGCGTGCACGTTATTTTAACGAAAATCTAATAAAAAACGTTACTATGCAACACATTACGCTACGTTTCGGTGCGTTCGCGTGTTTAGACGCATCTCATCACAACATGACGGCTGCTGATATCGAGAGAGAAAATAGAAAATTACATAATTATCTACGTAATTGCTATTATTACTTATTGCTTTACAGAAAATCAGCAATCTCGATTTTTTTTTTTATCACGATCTCGATTTTTTTTATATCACGATCTCGATTTTTTTTAGGTAACATAATTAACATGAATTTATTGATGTTTTAATCTCCTAAAACAAAAATGAGCAATAGTCTTCTTTTTTACATGCATAAAACAAAATGGCAGACGAAAGAATACAGTTGTCAAAACACGCGCCAATAAATACAATCGCAAATGTCAAAAACCGTATGAATATTTCAACCTAACTTTTTTTCAAAGGTATTAATAACCATTCTGCCAGTGCCATTAACATCTAAACTCGTCTTCAAGCCTTTCGTTCATAAGTTTGAGGTAATAAATTAATTCTGTTACATAATTAGCGGTATCGCGTGACTGTGAACCATAAGAGAACTTGTCCTCGAGTGTTTAGCAACTATTTAAGTTTTGCTCCGTCCGATTTATTGAGAGGCACTTAGTTTTATTATACTGGTGAATACAGATAAAATTAATCGCGCTTAGATTAAATAATTGTGTAATTTTAAGTTGATGGTGAACTTCAGTTAAATCTTGTTTATGGCAGATACCCTTCCTATATTGCCTGGAAAACTAATGATATTTAAAAATATTTGAGCTTTATAAATAAAAATGATATCAAATTGAATATAAAAAAATGTAATAACTCTACGTCCATCATAAAAGAAAAAACAAGCAATACAGCGCAGATTAAAAATAAAAACGCATTTATTACAGATATACCATCGACAGATACTGGATTAAAACATAAAAGCATTCACAAACATTACATACTAATAATCTTATTAAAACAGAACATTAGTAAGGGGACCGAGCAAAAATGTCGATACGCTCCTGATGCGCCTACGCACGCAATCAAGCGGTAACCATGGCAACGCGTACCGGAATCCAACATGGCCGCCCTGTCTTATCGGGTTATTGGAGGCTCGCTCAGTCCCGCTACTGAAATATGTAGGGAGTAATGTAATAACAGACGTACAAGGTAAACCCTGCGTTGTAATCAATTTCACATAAAATCTATACAAAAAAATTATACGTGATTCAAACGCTTGTAAGGAGGTTTCGAATAAGTCAAACTACTTTTTCTAATCAGAGATTCTGAGACATAAAACTGAGTTGGACGACACGCTTTCGATAGGTTTTAATATTCTCTTCCCTTTGGTTTATGACGGACGATGCTCAGCTGTGATTGCCCCATAAAACTAAGATATGAAACATTTTTTATAGGGATTTTTATTGCAGCATATACATCATTATATCTGGAAGGAAATAAATAAAGTATGCATGAAATCTTACTTCATTCATCGCCATTGGACCCTTAGAAAAAAAATATGAACCTGATGTTATTTTGCATCTGTCTACAAGTGCATAATCCTAAATAAAAGTAACCGCTTCCGAAGGGATGGAGACCTGGTGTCCTGAAATACAGGCATTACGCCTAGCTTAGGCACCAGTCTCCCACAGTATAACTAAATCTATTATGTATTAATAATTCAAAAATGTACTATAATTATATTGTGGTGAGAAATAAATCTTTGTCTTATCTTATCTTATTTTATTCTACACACAAAAGATCAAAGAATATCATTATTACGTTACGGCATTATTATAATAAGTAACAGACCACTTATTAAAAATAATTTATTCTGGCTCATTGCTTGACCTTTCCTCTAGACAATTTAGGGATCAAAAAGATTATTTCACAATGACTGGGTACATTTATGGCTATATAATAATATAATAATCAGTCTAACCTGTACTTAAATCTATTAAATACGTTATTGACTAACTTGTATTTTTGAACAAGGACATAATAATACGTGCATTCAAGTTCTGAGGTTATTTAAGAGTGAACGACATCGTATGAAAAATAATTAAATTTGTTACCTACATAAGGATATCAGCATGAATAGTTTAGAACCTACTTACTTACCTATTGTTATATCATCATGAGTAAGTACTTAATTTTTCATTAATAAGAACGTACAATATTAAAATAATCATAATCAAATAGAACACAAAAGTCGGCGCCAAATCAAACAGACAACGATCAATTTCAATCTGCGAACACAAATAGAGAAAGTAGTTTATTTTTAATCGAGCAAAGGCAACTATGGTCAAAGTTCATTTGTCTGCCTTTTAGCGGCACTTAACCTCTATTAAAAGCGAAACACATAGAAGTTTGTGAATAACCAAATAACAATCGAGTTAGTCGTGAGTTCGTGACGCCGAGAAGCAGGTGACGAAAAACGCAACAATTCAATTGTGCATTCGGTATTTAGAATTCATAGACTAACATCTGATATGGAATTGAAATGTTAGTCTATGGCGCAATGTCGTTATGGTTTTGTTTAATTTTATGCTTAATTGGGCTGAATATTGACTAACGGAGGCTGTTTCTATTAATTTTGCCTGTGTTTGCTTTTATTTATGTTGACATTTTACGTAGTTACTTTGATCCATATTTCACGGATTATTGATATTTAGAAACTATTGTCGGTACAATATGGATTTCAATTTCAACATTTTCCGTAGGTATCTTATTTACACAGTGACCTCTATTGTGTTGCTTTCAGTGCAGGGGTGCGAAATGTCATCAGTCTTCATGTACTAAGTAGGTAACTCAATGTATGTGTTGATTTCAATACCCCGGATTGGGATACAACTTTAACCAGATTTCCCAACCAAGTCACGTAAGTCGTTACTGCTTATTGCTTTGTTATTGCTTATTTTACTAGGTACTCGAAATCCTACGTTCTCATATTATATTGTTTATCACTGTTTCTCGATATTAAACCTCTTTTCATGTAGCGGTAAATTTGAAAATAGAAACGCTATTTCGGAATAGGCACACGTGCGAATGCGTAGTTTGCGAATCGCTCATTGGTGGGAGCCGCGGGCTCCCCCGGCATGCTCTGGACTGTTTAATTTTCAATTTAGATCGCAATTTGCGATGCCGCTCGCCGCACGCCCAAACTGGCATCACTCCATACGATAGATTTATGTACAACCACTTATAAATATACGTGGAATATATTAAAAGAAATTAACTCGTGTAAGTTACGAGTCAGGCCCGAGTTTTCAAGATAAGAGTTAATGAAAATTGAGGTTTTTTTTCTCGACAAATTCGTCAAGTGCGGGTGTGGCCGACCGCGATAAGCGAAATTGATCTGTCCGTTGTAACTAATTGGTACTGAGTTTGCGCAGTCCAGTTTATTGTTCAGCTTTTTTTCGACGGTTATTTTTAAACGAGGACAGTATCCTCGGTATTTGTTAAGATAACATTTTTTAATTTTTCATTATATAAGGCGGAACCCTGCGTTGTAATTAAAGCCTTATTCATAATTCTTAAGTCTAGCCCTTGTACCTTCATCAACACGCAACACGGAAACAAAAATCGGTAGAAGTTAAAACGTAACATAATACCAATGGAAATACACACACATAAACATAACATCACGCCTGTAATCCGCAAAGGGTTAGGCAGAAGTGTATCTATAGTAGTACACCCACGTTTCACGTTGAGCCTATTGCCATCAACCGGGCACAAATCCAGACTCCGGGCTGCTACTGAGAAATTCCTGGTGGAAAACCCTAATAACACTTTGACCGACCTGGGAATCGAACCCCGGAACTCGTGCTCAGCATTAGCGCTTGTGATTCACTAGACCAACGAGGCAGTCCCAACAGAAATAGAGAAGTAATAACGCAAATCTTTAATTTTATGGCCAGTTAAGACGCTAAGCTGCATGTTAACACAGAAAACGTAATATAAAACTGTCAGCGAGACATTAACATTGAAAGATGTGTGTTGTATGAAAGAATGTGTTTTTAAACTCGGCACTAACTTGAATGAACATGAGTTACGTAATATTTTTTTTTTTCGTATTATTTTTACGGGATAAGCATAATTTCTTGCCTCTCGCATTTTCTTGGTCTTTTTTACGGGTTTACTTGGCTTATAGAAACTGGTTTTATGACGAACTCGTTCAAATAAATCTGGCTAGATTCTGGTATAACACAAATTGACGGTCGCATCTCTTTGGACTTGCAAAGAATTGCCTTTTAGTCTGTGACGTCAGTAAAACAAAAATTTCTTTTCCGCACATCATTACTCAAGTTTTTATTGGAAATAACTGCTATATATACTCTTAAAGCCAGACGTATTATTTTAGAGACAATGTTTTTATTTGATATATGTAATAACGCAATGATTGTATGGATATCACTAATAAAATTAGCTACGTAGTACCTAGAACAACCATAAGCCGTGGGGTGCGCGCACGACCTGTATTTGCAGTATCTTCTAGTCGTACGAACGCAGGCTTGCGAGCACCCCTACGTCGTCTGACTGGTCAATAGAACAATCTCTTCCAGAATATTGATATCTTCGCTTTTCCAGCTGATAAATTTAGAGGCCTTGTTCGTGGAACTATTTTGGATATTGCTCCGTAATATTTTTAGCTCTTAGTCTATATTTTTATAATTTCTTGTTTTTCTGTTTTATTTTGCATGTCTTTTTAGTGTTTAGTTTTGACATTAACATATTTTTGTAATTGCACGTACCTAATTGTAAGCGACCATCGCATTAGTTTTATAAGTTGTAAGTACATTTACTCACTCTACAGCTCAAATTTTATGTATTTCTGTAATGTGCAACTGTTTATTTTCCCAAATAAATAAAATAAAAATAATATATAAAGCAAATCAAATCAAATCATTTATTTGCATGAATATGGGTACATGAGTTGATACATACAAAAAAGTTATTTAAACCATAACCTACCTAAACAGGTGTGCAAATATCTACTAATTATAATAGAAATATTTCTTACATTATTCATTAATTTACAAATATTAATATTAAATTATTTATGAAATTTATTAATTATATAATTTTATTATTATTACTAATTTAAAACATTAATTACATTTAACATTTAAATATTTTATAACTTGATAACGGGAAAACCTACCAGTTAAATAAAAAGCATAGTAAGTAACAGTTTTCCGTAACATTTTACAGTCACCATCAGAAACAGATTTAGAATTGCATCCTACCCGCCACTCATACTTTCAAAACAAGTACAGTCAACTATCAACTTATCGACACATTACTCGGCAATTTCGCCTCAGAAATTCCTATTTGTGAGCCTGTAATATATGACTATATGTCCCATTTTAGCATATATGGGTAGGTAATGGGAGTTCGTATGGAATCATCATCTGCCGTGTGCCACCTTTGGCATTTTGTTCGCGAATAATGCCAGTACCGTAGTTTACTTCTGGCAAATTGGTAATGATCGCAAATTGGACTTTCACCGTATGGATTTGTGTATGAGTGTCCTGTTTTGGGTTCGTTTCGATTGGTTGCTCGACCTATTGTTTATCAGGAATTAGGTTACTAGTTTCAATTACTATTCTAGAAACAACGTAATAGTGCTACCACACTTATGTATTTTAAAATGTCGCAGCATCATGATTTAAATATATATTTCTTTTTTATGATTCTATGATTGTGTTTTTTTAGTTTGTAATCTTCCTGTGCGAGACCCAATAAATACTTTTCTTTTTTTTTCTAAATTTGTACTTGTTAGGTACCTAATTTTACGTGACACTGGCTAAATGCGCAAACCGCACGACGCCATAAAAAAAACATCATGAGACATAAGTAAAGTTTTATTTTGTACTATTGTAATGTGTTTGTTAGTGGTTTTTAATAACGATTGCATGTCTGCATGTACATTGGTGTTCATCTCAGGTTTCCCTGATAAAGTATTATAACTATCGGTAGTATCTCTCACACTTTCCTTCACGTAGGATGCGATTTCTCAAACGTTACTAATTACTGATTGTTTCTATATAAACTAAATTAACTTATACGAGTATGTTTATGTATTTCCATTAGAACTTTTGCCGACGGTATAAATCATATTCTAATGACAATACAGATGTTATATCTGAAAAACTAAAATGTCACTTATTTCACATAACAATAACGAGAAACGCAACGACAGAAAAGCTAATAAAAAGAACATCTTTATGATAATAATGTTACCGTCAAAAATGACACAACATAACAATCTGTTAATTTACGACCAAAATGTCTTTTGAATTGAACATATTTTATTTACATATCTGACTTCTTAGTGGCAGGGAAATAATGCAAATCCGAATAGTAATGTTGGCAGATAATAACATTTAAAAATAATGTGACGAAAGGGTATAAAAGATTATAGATCGGAATCAATAAGTATGCATATATTGGACGATATACATAAATTAACATTTTGTTTAAATAACTAATTTGAAAAATACCGAAATCCTTCATAGAACCATTTTGAAGCGAGGTTTTCAGATGCTGCCTGACATCGGTATCTTGATTAACACAGTCTTACAGCGTAAGACCGAAAAGTTACAATAATGTATAAAGTAAAGGAGTCTTATGGCAAAGTGTACTTCAAATGAAAATGCTAAGCCGAAGATAATTTAAATTAGAATAAGCTGTAATACAAGGTGTGGAAATTAGCTAATGAAAACAAGTCAGATGAAGCTATTTTCAAACGTATTGTCGTATTATTAACGCAAGTCTTTAATATGTTAATGTTATATGTAACTCAGCTGTAATAAATGGAGAGTAATTGCCTGCAACTTTACATATTTCTAATGAGGAAAAGGCTATATAAATTAAACATTTACACGCCTTTAGCGACGGCGAACGCCTTTCAACGTCACATGACATACATTTGCTTTATGATCTTACAATGCATGGTATATATAAAGTATTCAACGGTTTTGATATGACATTATTCCTTTTCATGATGACCTAGTAGATGTTAGAGATACAATGTAGCAGCTTGAATCTAAACGAATACAAGATATGGACCTAGAATCTACATAACCAATACATATAACAGAAACAGAGATTTTAAGAAAATCAATTACACATGTGAGTAAAGTGATAAATAAAGACTCACCTTTAAAATACAGCTGCCGACAGCTTCATTCTCCGATACGGTGACGTTGTAGAAGGACTGGTCGAAAATCGGCTCATTATCATTTACGTCTAACACTGTCACTATTAACGTAGCCGTCGAGGACATTGGAGGGTTACCGCGGTCTTGAGCCACCACCGTCAGCCGCGGCATTGGATTCGTCTCACAATCAACTCGAGCCCGAGTAGTCACCAACCCTAATCGCTCGTCAATCGCAAACCAATCTGACTGAGGAGTCGGCAGTAAAGAGTAACGGATTTCAGAGTTCTCTCCTTCGTCAGCATCAGCAGCCGATACTTGTACCACCGGTGTGCCTGGAGCCGCCGCTTCGGGCACACTCGCATTATACTCCGATTCAAGGAAAACTGGCGCGTTGTCATTCACATCAGTTACTTTCAGACTGATGATCCTAGACGCGTGTAATGGAGGTGACCCCTTATCAGTCGCTACCACATTCAACGTGTAAGATGAACGGGATTCACGATCCAGTGGTAACGCAACGACTACCAAGTAAATTATGTTGTCATGAGTCCGCAAATCAAAATGCCCGTCCCCACCACTCAACGTAACGTTTACGTTTGCATATTCAGTTTTGGAGTCTGGATCATGCACTGATATTCTAGCCACAAATTCATCCAGCTGTGCTGATTCAGAGATTTTTGGTGTAGCATCATCACTTAGGAATATAACATCTATAGTTGGCTGGTTATCATTTACATCAGTAACCCTTATTGACACAAAAGCTGTAGTTTCCAAGGGTTGTGCACCTTTATCTCTAGCAACTACTACAAGTTCATGTAACTCCTTAGTTTCAAAATCTAACGCTTTATTTACAGTAATATCACCAGTTTCTGGGTCGATTTTGAACATATTCTCTTTATCACTCTGTCTTCTGTTTATCGAGTATTCGATCAAACCGTTTTCACCAGAGTCTGAGTCAGTCGCGGATACTTTTAGTACAGGAGTGCCTACGGTCGCATTCTCCGGAATAGTAGCAGAGTAAACACTTTCAGCAAACACAGGAGGATTATCATTAACGTCTAAAATAGTAATATTTACAGTCATAGTCCCTCTCAGCGGTGGAGTGCCACCATCTAACGCTTCTATAACTAACTGATAATGGTCAGTCGTCTCCCTATCGAGGAAGCCATTAATTTGTAGGTCCAGATATAGGACCCCATCTCTTTCCCTATGGGAAGACAATCTGAACGCATTATCAGTATTCCCAGACACAATATTGTATCTTTGCGTGTTGAATGGTCCTAAATCCTGGTCTTTGGCCGGGTTTAGTTTTCTCTTCACATCTCTGGGAGTGTTCTCTGAGAACTCCACGTTCATGACAGGTGTGGGGAATGTGGGAGCATTATCGTTTTCGTCTAGTACCCTGATGACAACGCGGATGTTATCTCCGCTGGCGGGGATGGCGACTAGAGCGTAATGGTCTCTGTTTTCTCTGTCTAGAGGGCCTCGGGTCCTGATTTCTCCTGTGTGGGGATCTATCCTGAGGTCGTCGTTGACGGCGCTGCCAGGGACGGGGACGATGGTATATGGCGGGGCTGCGTCGGGCAGTTCGTCTCCGAGGTGACCGACGAGAGTGGAGGCGCGTGCGTTCTCTCTGACGGTGAACTCTCGCACATGCTCTGCAGCCGCGGTCGCGACCAGCAGGCAAGTGACCACGCGCAACATGGCGCGTTCTTATCACTCACCGCACACACATCATCACTCACACCTGGAAAAGAAATGATACAATTAAACAATCACGTAAGTTATTAAGATTTGCAGGTAAGAAACTTCGAGTTATCATTTCTCTATAAGGAATAGATTCAGCAGCAGTAAAGTGTGATTTGACGCTCATAAAATGAAGATGAACTGAGAACCAGTCTCCATGTGACATTTAATAAACTTTCTAACCAGATATCGTATCTTTGACTAACGGGCTCTTAATCAGTGACACTAATTAAAATTGTTTAACTGAACCGATGGAATGCACTTAAAAATTAAGAAAGAATTCCATCTAGTTACAATAGATGAATAGCCACATAGATAATAATCACATACGCCTTCCCACGAAAGTACAAAAAGTAGAATAAAGAAAATGTGTCGATACGCTGGCAATACGCAATCGATCACTATTTTTACAAATGGCAACATTTCACCACGTCCATTACCATCGATTAGAACTCCCAGCGTTACTCCGCCAAAGGAAAATTCATGAATGATGCATACTCGCTATAATTATAACATATATGCGGTTTAGACAGGTTTCCTTTTCGATAAGTGACATTATTTAGTTTTTGCTAGACTAGTTTACAAGACAGTATTCGTAATCATTTAGTATGAATATTTATATGTTTTATATCTAACTTCCCTTGGTGCAAAATTTATGTTGTAAATGATACATGTTGCTGCTGGCTGACAGTCTTCCAGGTTTTGCAACGTAGTTTTGTTTTATTATTCCGGCTGTTTTTTTAATGGTGTTGGCAGGATTTAAGATAAGCTTGTATTCAGATAAGCTTTGAGTTGATTGATGAAACCTGATTTTAAGAACTAGTCAGTGACTCTGTCCTAGTTTGAAGACTGGTTTTGATTTTTAGACTTTGTTTCTGTTTTACATTATTGGTTGCTTTTCACAGGATTTAAAAATGAGTCTGTATTATTAGTTATTTAAAGATATGAACTATGCTCCTGGCGTATTTTTAATTTAAAATATTTAAATTAAAAATCCGCCGGTAGCACAGTTGAATTTGTTTAACCTTTTAAATAGGTAGTTAAAATTAACATTCTAGTGTATAGAAAATCTAATAACATTTTATCAAACTTATCATTAAGTCAGTATTGATTTAATTAATGCAAAACTAGCAGACACAGTTTTATTACTTACACTTTAATAACTCTATTCTTTAGTTATGGTAAATACAGAATATGAATAATATATTTTTTGACTAATTGGTAGAATATCAAAATGCATGGAAATAGAATAACAAAATCAAATGATAAATGATGAATTATGAATACGGTTCATAATTAAAAGTTAAAAAGTGTTGTCATCAACATCATAAAAACCTGTTGCCTAATCCGTCAACTTGGTGATTTAGGATAAGAACACACAAATTCAACCACAAGAGTGGTAAAATTTAAAGATTTTTAGCACACTGAGTAATCTCATCAAGGCTTTTACTTCTTATGTTGACAATATTTGGTTTGAAGAAAAAATACCCAGATTAGATGCCTCAGAAGCCGTAGTTAAGTGACATGATACGACAATCTCAGTACAACAATATACATATAATACATAAAATTATTATTATTTGCACACACAAGTCTTCATCAAAATAAAAAGTCGCACGACTAAAAATCGGCCTATAAACTTATATGCAAGCTCACTGCGTCACGAATCGCCAATTTTACGAGCATACAAAATGCTCAAAGAGGAACCCGGTTTCTTATCGTATCTTCAATATTCGACCGTTGTTTTAAGGTATAGGAATATGTGTAGGTTGACTTGGTTGAGAACTTAATTATCATTAACGATACTGACTGTCATTGATAGTTGGTTACTAGGAAGTTATAATTATGACGTGTCTTGGTTTTAAAATCTCCATTGAAATAATGTTAGGCTTGTTGCAAAATCAGGAATATTAGTAAAAAATAAGAAGTATTACCAACTAACATATTCTTTTACTGAATTAATAGAGACAATTCTCAAGCTGCAAAATAATAAAAAATAATTCAAATTTAGCATGAGTTTGAATTTTCCACACTGCAATCCATGTGTAACTTAATTACTTAGAAGATAGGTTAATAAAAGCACTTTTAAAACAAACAAAATCCCTAAAGTATTTCTAATAATTAGATGAATCATATTTTTTTATTCAACAGACAGACGGTAAAAAAATCACTCATGTGTTCCTAGCCTAATGATTATAAATTGTAGATGACAAAACTGAATTGGCACTTTATAACTGCCATATAATCATATGATATAAACATATTTAAGAAGCTTTTTGTACAAAAATACTGATAGATTTTCTAGTATGCATTAGTCATGTCACTACAAAAAATAAACAATTAATTGGCAATGTTTCTTAAAAGTCGTGTCTCGAAGTAATTAAATTGAACACAGATGATACTAAAATGCAAAATGTTGACCGCACTGATTAAATCAAAGATAACAAATAATGGATCATAAAAGTGCCAGTTTTTCAAACGAATATTTTTATTAGGTACTTTTCGCTTGTAAATTAAACATATAGGTAAGTAAAAAATTAAAACACCGAACATGTTTTGAGACCAACTTCATAAATGTAATTGGTCTTTTGCTGTTTAGATAAAGTCAAAGTAAAAAAAAATGTTCCATACAAATATTGTTCCATCGAAGCAAATTTTGTTTTATTTTTGTTTGTAATATATGTAGAGGATAATCTCTGGAGCTACCAGTCGGATTTAAAAAAACCTTTTTGCATTTGATATCCCAATTCTTCAGGAAATTTATATGCTATTTAACATCACGTTGCAAACATTAAGAGCCAAGCAAAAAAAAAAAGTCAAAAATACGATAAGCAAAAACGAAGTAATAGCGCGGGCGGACGATGCAATGCGACGCATTGGGTCGGGGAACAAGAAATTACACGCGGTCAAAGTCGCAGACAGAAACTAGTTATTATAATAAAATACTTTAATAAAACTAACCCAATTCTGTTAAAAGTATTCAATAATGTTGAAAAATAAAAGTCAAATATACCATCCGACCCTTAGGGAGCAAAGTCAAGTATTTTTTACCTGTTGCGAAGTACCTGACTAAAGGTAAGCGGAGGGAGGCTTTCAACAAAGACAACACTTGTTCTAAGTACTATTATTATTCAAAGCAAAACTGTTTGTTTTACTGCACTAATACCGCGAGGGTGGATAAGTTTAAGAGATGGTACGAGTACCTATACATTAATATTATGTATTTTGCGAAAGACTTATGAAATATGATTCTCCAGTTTAAATTTTCGTTTAAATTTTAGCAAAAGGAATCCGAATTCACACACATAAACCTAAACATCACGCCGTGTTTCACCTAAGGGTTGGGCAGATTGGGCGTTTAAGTCCCATGTAACAGGGGGAGAGCCTATTGCCATCAACCGGACACACATCCAGACTCCGGGCTGCTGCTCGGGATCCGTTTCATTAGTAAATTAAATAATCGAAATTAATGATATAGGGAATTCATATTAAAATTTTGTGTACCTATCAATATCGGAACAACCAGCTGGTCTATGTTAACTAAACTAAAGCCTATTTCATATGTAATACCTACTTCTTTTGTCATATCCACCTGTGTCATTGCAATGTACATTTTTTTATTTAATTAATAAATAAACTTTGTAGGTGATCAAGACTGCGGAAAAATGCCGAAGTCTAATTGCCCATAATTTATCCATGGAAATAAATGGCAATGCGGCTTGAACACTGAAATTGAGAAAATCTTTTACAATGAAGAAGCTCTGTTACTACCTGCTAGCTTCAAAATCAAAATCAAAAGTCATTTATTCAAACTAGGCTGAGAATCAGCACTTTTCGAACGTCAAAAATTACATAAGACAGTCCCCCAAACCCCCCCCCCCCCCCCTTCACCACTTCCTAGTGCTTTGGCTGGGAAGATGAAGTGGCGCAACAAACTCCCCAGCACGCTAGCAACGTTAGATCTACAGTCGCCAGCACATCAAGCTGCTAAAATCTGTCAAATTTCTTTAAAAGATTTTCAACTTTATCGTTAAAGCATAAGGTTCAAGGTTGATTGGGAAAACTTGCCAGTTTTGGGTAGCTTGACCTGCTGGCGTCTATACCTGATTTTTTGCAGTATTAGTAGTTCCTGCTGCCTATCCACATTACTTATAGCCGTAATTACTTTTACAGCATCCACAAAATTAGATAAAAAAATAAAAATAAACTATATTGGCCATAGAGTAACAGCAGATAGGTTACTTTATATCCTGAACCGAGTACCACATGGTTAATTTAAATTCAAGGTACCGCATTAACAGTAATAAGATAAGCCCATTCTCTACAAGGACAATAGCCATTCGGCCATTCCCTTAACTCAGTCGGGATAATATCAATACGTTCTTTTGTCCAAGACAAAAACAAGTTATGAAGTAAAAAATAGACTTAACAAATTGGTAAGCATTAAAATGCTTAACTTAATACTTAAGTTTAATAAAACTTAAGTTCATAATAAAACTGTCAACGCATTTATTTTCAGGGCTATCAGATTTGGAAACAGCAAAACTGGACATGGCTGTTGGTCCAGCATTTCGCTTCTGAAGCGAAACATAAGAAAGACTTCTATTTTAAAATAATTTAAAGTTATTAATTTGTCACGAAAAGCACCAGAAAAGCATATCAAAGTTTATATCGATTAAAGCCAAAACTTTTTTTAATTGAAGACTATTTTATTAAGGAAGAAGTTTTGGCAACCTATTGAGTGGACGTTTTAAATACTGTAGGTATAACTGTTATACATTTAAAGATAACGAACAGATGATATATTATGCGTGGCAAATTAAAATTGAACTTCTTAATATAACTACATTCACTATTCATTTCAGATTGCCGCGTTATTTATAGTAATTATCACTCGGATTGTAAGGAGAAATGCAATTTGTCCAAAGACTACAGGAATCATATTTTAAAATCGGTTTTCTAGATGTTCCAAAAGTCATTAATAAATTTCGGTAACTCGAATAATGGTAGATTTGAATTTTTTTTTAACTAGTTGTTGCAAAATAGACCTTACGAATGCTTGCAATGTATTTTTTTACTGTGCTTTTTCAGGTCCTTAAATTCCAACATAATTAACACACAAAAATGTATTTCCACCTAACATTGTTAGTCACTAAACACACAAAAACAAACAACACCTAACTTCACTTATTTACATCATTTTAAATCAATTCTATTTCAAGATACAATTTTCTTCAACCTGAACATGACGTGCAGAGTGTGACTACTACATATATAGTATTTGAGCCACATTACATCGGTATCGTAATCCTGATCGCATCTCTTGCTTAGCAAGCCGCGGATAGCTCGTAAAAACTAAGTTTTAATGCAAGACTGGCTCGAAATGTAGATGAGACTCAGTCAGCGCCATTTATCTCGAGCACATTGAGGAATGGCCTAAGTGCTTTAATGTTTCGAGTGCGAATTTTGTTCTTTTTTGTGCGGAATGATGTTGGCAGGTGTTTGGACTAGAACCAAACTTGTAAAGGTAAATAAGTAATCATCTTCCTACTATAATTGCACACTACAGACAGTACAAATAAAGTAATCAAGCAATTATAAATACGCTAATTTGTAATTCCACCCAAAACATTATTACAAAAAATATCAACCCTTAAATCTCAGCAGAAAAACAACTGGCTTCTAAACGAATTAGCGTCAAAATTGTTGCGCATGCGACGGGCGCGCGGCGAGCGGCGGACTTCAAAAATTCCGAATTTCCAGCGGCAACACTAACTATGCACGAATGAGTTATATCGAGGTTCGGGCCGCGGGCAGAGCTGGGTCGCGTAAATTTAAACTATGCGCTTTTTCGAAACGTGTGAAAAAGGATTTTTAAGACACCATAGATGTGAAAAATTTTGAGCTTCATGTACTTGTTATTATTTTTAAATTAAATTCTAGTTTTTGCATAATTACTGCCGGTGCTAGTTGGGTATAATCTCTTTTTATGCTGTGCATACTTTATAAACTTTAATAAGCAAGAGATTAGCTCTGTATGTTTCATGTGCGAGAATATTTTTCAATTAATAATAGAAAGCCGTGTATATGCTGCTATATTGCATGAATTAAGTTATTCTAATCTGATAAACGCAGTGACATGAATAATAACCGACGGAGTTTCGACAGAAATCAATTTGAATAAATTATGCAACAAGATAGTATAACAATATTTTTATTTTGATATTGAACTTGAACACTCCAACAGCTATATATCTTAACCTACATAACAAGTCAAAGCCTTGCACACTTTGGATTATTAAGTTTTTTTCTTACAAAAAAGAAAATCAGTCGATATTATCATGTTCAAGTTATTTATTTCATAACAAAAATACATTAGTGTCGAAATATTTGCACAGTAGGTACACGAAAGAATCATGTGGAAACAAATATTAGTTTTCTAATTTTTCTCCCCTTTACTCACCTAGCTTCTGACGTTTCATAAGTGCCCATGTAGGTTTATGTGAAATAAAAAAAATTGATTTTGATTTTTGATTTTGACTCCGTTTTACCACATTCAGCGTAGCTTCTAATTAATTTTATCATGCTTGCACATTTCTCAAAAAATATATACTTAATAATTATAAAATAAATAATTATATACTTGTATTATTTTACACGGCGCCATTTTGTCTGCACAAATCCAAACTACATTTGCATTTTCGTTTAATAACTACCTATTTAATTACAACTTCAAAAAAGATAAGCATAACCATATCAATTTCATACCAAAAACAGTACAAACCTCATTGAATTTATCCGCGTCAGAACACAAAAGACTAACAATGACCATTGGTCCACAGACTACATAAAAGAGTGCGTCTTTGTATTCAATATGATTGTAATCATACGACATGTATCACCATGTTGCCACGCCCTGGGTGTACTGCAGAACGAGGCTTATAATACATGCTATGCTATGTCATCCCTTTTTTGTACTTTAATTTTCTTTTGTTATGTTAGCGTATCATGTGGAGGAAAGTTTTGTTAAGGAAACTGCTTGACAGATGAATGTCAAACGGGTAAATGTATTACAAAGGTAAATTAGCCCTTAAAACGAAAGAATGCTTTCATGAACGTTACAAAAGGATTCTTGGTTAGTAAAAGATTTATATTATCAAAACTGATATGGGAGGAACTAACCTAACTCTTAAAGAAACCAGAGACTGCGAGAAGTGGAAAAGCGGATTTTGATAGCTAGAAAGGTGAATTATATTTAATTTTGCTGGGGAATTTGTTGCGGCACTTCTTCCCAGCTAAAGCACTAGGAAGTGGTGAAGGGTGGACGTTATGTAATTTTGACATTGAAACAATGCTCAATGATTTGATTTTATAACAATTTATCTACTACTTCTAGTAGCTCTCTACAAATGTTTGAAGTATAACTTATCTGATTTTGAAAAAAGGATTTCCGCTAATAGAAATAAATAAAAATGAATTGTCTGTTTGTAACGTCAAAATAACAGCTTGTTACTAAATGCATATGAAATTACAATAAGGTACTTATAACAAAAAACTATTTTTAAATTTTTGTCTGCGTGTCTGTTTGTTCCGGCTAATCTCCGAAACGTCTGGACCGATTTTTACGGGACTTCCACTGGCAGATGGCTGATGTTATAAGGAGTAGCTTAGGCTTTTTCTTTTAGAAAAGTCCACGCAGTCGAAGCCGCGGGCAGCAGCTAGTTATGAGCTAAAGATCAGCAAAGGTTTGAATTTTCGGTTAATGCCAACGTATCTCGTTGTACGAGTAGTCACTAACTAATCCGTTTAGTGAGCATGGTGATTATTCCTTCAGATTCTTGTAAAATGTACCCTTTGCTGTATTTTAACATTTACTTGTGTGTTCATTTTTTACACGTCAATCATATTTTAAAAACGAGATGAGGTCGGCGTTTAATATCCGACAACTCTGAGAAGAAAGACCAAAACAAACTCTCGGAGGTCTCTTTTAAAGTCAAAGTCCAGACATAATCTTGGTCAGATCATGTGAAGACCATGTAGCTCGTCTCTGAGATACCTTCTTATACCTTTTCTGTTATTAATCTATCTGCCTGCACTAATTAATACTTTTAACTATATTTAGACGTTTAAAACTTTAGTTAGGATATATTGAATTTAACATCGTCCTCAGGCTTGAAATACAAGATGAACAACTCAATAATTAAACGATTTATTAAGGCAGGGAGGTACTAAGTAGTCATTTGCGGTCGTTTTATAAAACATAGACATATTTGCGTCAAAATAAAATAAAACCGTCCACTCCATACAAGGTTTTTCCATTAAAACTGCAATAAATGAGAACCTAATATAGGTACTTACCTACTTAGTGTGAAATATGATAATATACCTTTTTGGATTAATTAATCGTTTTGTTAAAGAAGTTAGCGTTTTATTTTGATTTCGTTTTTGATAATACCTACTCATAAATATTAAGTTTGTTTTTTTTCATATCCTTTGCTAAATTATTTAGGGATTACTTTTTAAAATTATTAGTATATAAAGAGTGTAACAATAGTATATAAAATATATAAATTATTATTATAAAACTAAATAAATTCGAAGCACAGACGGCCTAACTCACGTCGATATTATGGTTCAAAGAGGTATATATCCAGCAACATAATATTTGTTCTTAGATATGAGCTAAGCGTGATAATAATGATGATGAATTACCTACTTCAATTTCTTTTACTCATTTTCATAGGTACTTCATTTGAGTCTGATTTGAACGAATCTCTTTCCGTAAGACAAAATTCATGACAAAAATATGTCGATTTATTAAAATTTACTTTGTAGACTATTCAAGCAAGAACTGAAAAGCCGTGTCAAGTTTAAAATACTAAAACGCAATAAATAATAACAGGTGGTAGACGCATGTTAACTTCATAGTAATTTACTTCAATTTACTTTTACATAAAAGGCTTGTTGTTCATGCGTATTACATTGAAATCCCTTTGTTAACCTTCTGGACATGAATAAGGATAATTTTAGATGTGGTCAACAAAAAATCATAACATAACAGTGATGTTATGTGTATTACAAGAGTGAGCTTGTAATCCTCGAAGAGTTAGGCAGAGGTGTACCTATAGTACACCCACGTTTCGCCAGTTATGTTTAAGTCCCATGTAACAGGGGCGAGCCTATTGCCATCAACCGGGCACAAATCCAGACTCCGGGCTGCTACTGAGAAATTTCTGGTGGAAGAACCTAATAACACTTAGAACTCAGAACCTCGTGACGAAACACGATTATGAATATATCTCATGTTGTGGTTTTTTTAACTGCTAACACTAGTTTCATAAGTTGTACTTTACTAACATTCTATGGATTTCAAAGACTGAATTATATTTTTTTTTAAACTGTTAAAATTTAGTTTAAAAATAGCTTTGTTGAAATTTTATTTAAAACTAGCTACCCGGCGCGATTTTGTTCGCGTAGTGTAATGTACCCCTACCCCTAAACCTCCGCAGGCGTATGCAGACAAACTCACCAAAGTTACATCGAAATCAAAAGCGGTCTAGCCCTTTCGGAGTCCATAGAGGACAAACAAACAAACATACATTGTTTTTATATATAGAAAATATTAGCCAGTTAGTAAAGTGAAGGCGAAGGGTGAAACATATATAAGTAAGTTTTATATTGGAGAACATTTTAACAAATCCAGAGAAAAGTGATTTAAACCCATAATGTGTAAACGATTACCGAGAAACCTTTAGAGGAGACCTTTGAATTTTCAGCAGGGGACGGAAAGAGCCAAATTTTTTTGAACTATTTACCAAAAAAATTTCAATATGTCGCGGATTGTCGATATGTTGTATCTTGAATATGTGATATTTTTACTAAAACACAGTGTATTTTTAAACCTTCAAGGAGCTGCACGCTTACTGACAAATGCTTGCACTGATTGGACAGGTCCACTCAAATTTGTTTGGTTCTCAATAGACCATTTCAGACGCGGATCTACATGGTCCTCACATGATCTGACCAAGATTATGTCTGCACTTTAAAAGAGACTTTGACCCCTGAGTTTGTTTCGCCATTTCTTCTCAGGGGTAGACAGATAGGAAATATCAACTCCATCTAGCTTATTTTTTAATCGATTTCACGTTTGCTGAAGCCTTTCCTAAACTTCTTTATACTTAGTTACTCTTTTAACTCTGCATAAGTACTATTCAATGCTACAATTATGTGTGTGTTGTTGTGTTGTATTGTTAGAATGACTATAATTATGTGAAATGTAATTAAAGGTATTTTTTTTTATATCTACAAAATTTGTACGCCGTTATTGGCAAAACATGGCAGCCGTACACAACATCTATTAATTCAATACCTTGCATGTCTGATTGATTTAGTTTATGTAAACGCATGATTGACAAATAAATTATCTTTAACTTTACAGAACTTTCGATTTTAAGTAGTCTTGAAGCTTATGCAAAAGCCTTATAAGCATCGGTTAAGTATTTTTCACCAGAATTTTTTATCAAATCACTAAGATTTCTCCTCATATATCTTTCTATATCAGCACTAAAATGGAAACTACCCTAGTTCATTTTGCTTTTAAGAGTTCTGACTACAAAAGTACATCATCTAGCTTCATTAGCACTACAAAAAGTGCTAAACAAAGCACCAAGTGAAATTAAAGTGACTTTTAATATCACTAGCACCAACATAATATATCAGGCGGCTCTAACAAATGAGATGAATAGTGAAACGCAAACCACGCCGCGGGCAAAATACTAGTTATATGACTTATAAGCAACTTTATAACGACGCGACTTAAACCTACGCTTACTTAGCTTAGCGTAACTTAAGTCACACTTTCTAGGAAAACGTTTAAGTTACGATTAAGTTTTTTTGTTCACTGTAGTGATTTTTAAGTTGATAGAGATTTGTGTAGTTCTCTATTAGACTCTATCTTAGATTAGTGATAAAATTCTTAATGTCATGGGCTATTGTAGAGAAAATAATAACGTAAGTTTCTTCTTCAATGTGTGATGTAGAGAACCGTTTTAGATAGAGTTTGTTACTAAAATATCCTAGCTACGGGATTGGAATAACTGTATGAAATGTCATTAGCATTCTCTACATCAACTTATAGACCCGCTAGCCATTTTAAAATACGTAGAGTCGGCTCTACTATGATAGTAGAGACGACTTGGGAGATATTTCATTACTTTGGTCACTATCGAAAGAGCTTATGAGATAGAATGATATCCTTAAAGCTCTACATAGAGCTTACTAAGGCTTTACCTCCAAAATCCTTCTGTCACACAAAATCACTGAAACATAACTCGTGTTTTCCACTGTTTTCACACAGAAAATACTTAAAAAAACGATACCGAAATAAATTTTATACACTGCACTGCAATCCGGGAATCACTGATCAAAAAATTTATCACAGAAAAACGTGTTTTTTTTGTATTTGTCCCACAAATATGCGCGCGCGCAACTGAGCTCTACGGAGGCTCTGATGGCACTGGCGGGGGACGCCTTGTGGGAGTGGGGGCAGGGGGGGGCTCCCTCGGAAACAGGTTGCGCTCAACCGTTTTGAGCGCCAATTTCTACGTTCTTTGGTACCGACGATTGATACCTTAAATGTTGATAGATGCTGGATGCTGGCTAAGGTCCTTTTGGGTTTGAAGAAATTTTCTTCTTTTTTTTTCTTTTGAGAAAATGTAAAAATGATGGTGTACTTTAGTAGGACCTCTAACTAACCCTTGGGGTAAAACATGCGTAAAGTTATGTTATAATTGTTTTATTTTAAATTTTGGCATTTCCGATGTGATTTCAATATGTCTTTATAGGGGTGTTGACCGAGATTGTTGTATTAAATTGGCGGGTATAATTAAAAAGTACAAAGCTTTCTCAATTTCCTGTAAATTAAATTTTCTCCGAGCTTGGCTAGACACACTGCCGTGTACCTAGATGTTGATTTTAATGAATTAATAACTGCTACGCATTTTAAAATGTAGATTGACAGATTTTAAAGCTATTTAGTTTCCCTGTCATGCGGATCCTTGTGTACAAAAGACATCAACGCGTCTTGAACTTAACTTCTATACATTTTGGAACAAAGTTCCTTATCGCAACTGTGTACTTAGCGAATGAGAGCTAAACCGCAAAAAGTGTAACATTTTGACCATCACGACACTTTCATTACATAACAGAATTGTTGTGACGATCAAAATGTTCCGCAAGCTTTAAAGCATTAATAAATCCAAAGTCATTTAAGGCGAAAGCGTCATATAGCCTGCGAAATTCAATTTTTCTTATGTTTTTTCAATTTGCAGGTGTATTGTATGTTAATCAAAATATGATTCGCGGCCGTAACAAATATGGCTTTACAGAATTATAATCATTAGAATCAAAATCAAAAAAAAAAAATCACATGTAGGTCATGGGCACATATGAAACGTCAGAAGCTAGGCGCACGGTTCCAATTGGTCGTTTCCTATGGAGTAGAGCCGGCAAGAAACTCCACGGTTACTCTTTTAAAAAAAGTGGGCTTTTACAATGTTTTCAAGTAACAGTGTTAATAGGTATGGGAGGACAGTGTAGGCCCGTCAACAAGTACGAAGTACTTAACAAAATAGAAGATGGTTTACAAAGCTACAGTCTATCAAGCCTAAAACGTTCTCACATTCACAAATAAACCAACATATTTAAACCAAATGACAACATTGTCATTACAACTGTAACAACACTGAATAAATATTCTGTCCACAAGTCACTAATAAATATTTTAAATTAAAATTGTAGGTTATGTCAAAGTATGTAAAAAAAAGGAATAAAAATCGTAATTTAGGAGCAGTTAATAGACATTTACATAGTTATGCCGTTTATGAGGTACCAGGGAAGCCACATGTGCAGAAGGAATTACTGCCAAACTTCCTTGTCTTCAACGTAGTCCATAATCTTATAATATGGTTTTTTGATTAGGACACGTTTCATGTGGTTTTTTAACTTTCCATCGCTAAGTTCTATAACTTACTTTTGCAACTTGTTATAGAAGCGGATACTGTTTATAAGGAATAACTTGCTTGTTTTAGTTAATCTAAATTTGGGGATCACAATTTCATGTTTACTACGTGTATTTATATTATGGAAATCGCTTCTTATTTTGAAAAGTCCTAAGTTATTGCGAACATATAAAATACTTTCTAAGATTAAAGAGAAGGCAGAGTTAGTACATCAATTTCTTTAAGTTTGTTTCTAAGGGACTCACGAGGACCCATTCCATAGATCGCGCGGATTGCCCTCTTTTGTAAAATGAAAATTGAATTTACATCAGCAGCTGATCCCCACAGCATAGTGCCATAGTTATGTTACAATACTGTGGAAATAAGCAAAGTACACTAACCTAGCTGTGGCTGTATCAGTTAACTGCCTTATTTTTCTTTCTGCATATGCAGCTCAACTTAATCTACTTGAAAGAGCTGTAATGTGGGCACCCCATTGTAATTTCGAATCTAGAGTAATTCCTAGAAATACAGTTTCCGTAATAGCATCTAGTTTCTTGCCGTCAAGTTTTAAATTTAGACCCACTTGGGGTACATTTGGTAATGAGAACTTAAGACATTTTGTTTTGCTCGTATTAAATAAGAGATTATTAGCTACGAACCATTTTGAAAGAACAGCCAGACTATCGTTGACATGTAAGACATCCGTATCTTTTCTTTAAAAATAAGGGAAGTGTCATCAGCAAATAGAATTATATCCGATAAGTTAGCCATCATGTAAGGAAGATCATTAATGTAAACTAGAAATAGGAAAGGGCCAAGAATTGAACCTTGAGGAACGCCCATCTTTACTAGAGACCCCGAGGACGTCGCCCCGTTAACGTTTACTTTTTGCTGCCTGTTTGATAGATAGGAAGAAACAAGATCAGCAGCTTGTCCACGAATTCCGTAGTGGTGTAATTTACAGATTAGTGTATTGTGGACAACGCAGTAAAACGCTTTTGAGTGGTCACAGAAACTGCCAATAGTACCCTGGGATTTCTCCCAAGATTCCAAAATGTGAGTGATGAGTTTCACTCATGCGTCAGTCGTCGACCTACCTTTCGTCAAACCAAACTGGTGACTATGCAAAATCCCATTTGAATTAAAATGTGACAACATCTGGTCGAGCATTATTATTTCGTATATTTTATCAATGCTGGTAGCACAGATATAGGCCTGTAATTAGAGGGATCACTCTTACTACCCGATTTGAAAATTAGTACTACTTTACTATGTTTCAGCAAATCAGGAAACGTACTGCTGTCTAAACATTGATTATATTGCCTGTAAGGACAGCCCCTGTCCTCTATTGTGTCAATTATATCTCCAAGAACCTTAACGGAAATTCCCCATAAGTCTTCAGTGTTCTTTATGTTAAGACTTTTGAATGCTCTTTTAATCGTGACAACATAAATGGGCTTGAATTGGGAAGAAATTCAGCTAATAGATAGAGATGAGGAGAGAGATTTCGTAACCTCTATTGGGATGTTGGTTAAGAAGTTTTCTAGTGTCTCAACTTTTAACTTATCTGAAATGGTTTCATTATTAATTTTTAAAGACAATTCATTCTGATCTCGCTGTTTTGTGTTTCCAGTTTCTTTGTTAATTACCTGCCACACAGCTTTTATTTTATTATTAGAAATACTAATTTTGTTACTTATTAATTTAGATTTAGCTTGAGCGAAAGCTGGAGTGTTTGAAATATCTTAGAATAGTTTCTAACATAATTATGAAGGGCTTGATCAGAATTCAGTGATTTCTCGTAGTACAAATTATATAAAATATCTCTATATTTTCTAATGCCAGTAGCGGCCCATTCACTAAATTTTGTTTTAGTATAGATTGTAACTTTTTTACAGGACATGCTTTATTGAATTCTTGGCATACTGTATAAAATAAGGTACCGTAGTTTGTATTGAGGTCTAGTGAATCAAAACTAGCTGTTGAAAGATTGCTAAGAACATTATTATTAAACATTTTCAATTTATTGTTTGTGATAGGTTTTAATTCAATGATTTTATCTACTAACTTTTAATCTAAGTCAAATGATACACGTTGACCAGTATGATCAGACCTGACGCCACTAATTAAGGACGAGTCTTTTATTTTACAATTCTTTAAGTTTTACAATTCTTTTCAACATCTTTAAGTTTTAAATATTTAGCAATTTCCTTTGGCATATTGCCAATTTTATTTTTGCCGATGGCTTGTCGAGTACATTTCCCATTCCGATACTTTATAAAAAATCTATTGTTTTCCATGTTGGTGGGACGTAATGCTTGGTATTTATGAATGATTTTAGTATATTGTTCTTGTACAATGAATTACCGATTTTTCTTTGTCTTAGTTTCCTTTACATTAATCAGCAGTAACTCATTGGAATGATTTCCAACGTCCTCCACCTTTAAGTTTACAAGTTCACATCCGCGGCAAGCACCATTGAGTCCAAAAATTAAGGCCACCTATAACAAAGATAAAAAACAGGTAAATATATAGAATAATTACCATTACTAAGATACGAAATATTCACAGTTAAATCATGTATACTTACTTTTGTGGCCAGAAAAATTTCGTCAGGCTTCATTAAGAATTTTTTCCACATTTTGAGTCGTAAAAATTTTAGACTTCTTTGCGCAATGCCCTTCTGATTTTCTTTTTAAAAAAGCCAGTAATTTCACATTCTCCTCCTAGAGTATGAATGAAATTCAGTACAATTTTCTTTCCCTGTTTTTAACAGATTAAAAATGACTATTGTTATGTTCGCTTTTTGTGGCATAGATTTTTTTGAGCAAGTGGTACGAAAATCTTATTTTTTTATTTATAAAAAAAAAAAAACTTTTGTAAAACCCGTTCCGTGTGGTGCCGGACGTAATGAATAGCACGATCTTATTTGTTCCCGTGGGTGTCGTAAAAGGCGACTAAGGGACTTACTAGAAAATGGGTAGCAGCGTTCTCTATGCATTTTAACACCATACTGCGATCGCCAGCCCGCCTGCCAAGCGTGGCGATTATGGCAACCCCCCCCCCCCCCCCTTTGGGGGAGGCCTATGTCCAGCAGTGAACGTCTCTCAGCTGAAATGATGTTGAATGATAGATTACTAGAACCATGCATTAAACGCACACTATAAAGACAAGCATATTATAAGTTGGATAATTATATCGTAGATAAAGATGCTTGGCTTAGTTAGTGCTGGTCCTGCTCCACAACCACTTGGGCTTACTTGTTAGAATTTTAATATTTGGAAGTGATGCTTCCCCCTTTTTTATATTTTGTTTTAACATTACATTCTTATCGTTTATTTTTATGTACTTAATCAAGTTTTAGTTGTTGAATACTTCAATAGGTAACAACGATTTTCCTTTTGCTAGTAAAATTTTATTAATCATTGAAATACATTGCAAGCTATAGTTTTATATAATTTAAAATCATTTTCTTAATTTTGTAAATGTGAGTACCATGGAGCCGTTTATTCTGTTATGATGTATGTTGACTTAAAAAAAGCCTGGCAGTTGAGAGTATGTCATGCTCACTTAAATGTCTCACTGATGGTGGCGTGTGTGTTGGATCATTCGGTTCCCTACAAAGTGGTTGAGCTGGATGGTGCTGATCCACGCGACATGTTCGTGAACGGGCGCCGTCAGTTGAGGCTGGTCATCTCTTTACTGCCAGGGCTTATTTTGTAATCTTTTAATCTTATATTTTGAATTGTTTTTTTTGTTTTTTACATTGTTCTCACATATAGAAGCGAGAAGAATAATGTACCCAGGATGTTGTAATATCTTGATTTAAACGAGTGTCTTCCCTGGAGGTTCTTGCCTGTTCTTCTCCATAGAGATCTACGTTTTGGAATGGGCAAATAGCTTCAACTTTGTGACTAACTGACCGACTCTTTGACAATTCAAAAGTGCATGTAAATGGTTTAATTTAAAAAAATGCTTTGAGTTTGAGTTTTGAGTCATGAAACGTGGCAATGCCGCCAGTCTCTTGGGTTTTTTTTGCGACTCCATATTTTAGTTAGTTAACCGTTTTAGTTATTTCATTGTTGTTTTTATTTATTAATTAGGTATAATTTGTTATTTATGTTTATTTCAGAGTTCTTAACCTAAGCATTAGATGTTTTCAACCGACTTCTTAAAAGAGGAAGAGGTTCTCAATTTTTCTGGTTTTATTTTAACGTTTCTTCATTGATGTTTTCGTCGATTGGGGACCGATTTTGAAAAATCTTTTATTTGGTAGAGAGAGCTTGCGCGGTGGTCCCATATAAACTTGATGAACCGTGCTGCGGGCGTGTTAAGATGTTTGTGACAAGACATGATAAACTATGTCATACCAATTTGTACTAGCATTTTATGACGAAACAGTTTTATCGCTCAAACTGTGATAAAATGTGACTCAAGTCATGTCACAGTAGGCCGTGGTAATTTTTGAGTTAGCTACATATTGTTACCACTTAAATATGTTGATGATATTATAATAATTTAATGTCACTATTATTTACGTAGCAAATAAAATACGAATTGGGGTGGGGTAGGTACCACAACTAAAAAGTGAAGATCAAAACTTTTTTCCAAAAAAAAAAAACAACCGGTTTTGAAGTCTTTGGTTTTGTATTTTCATTTATTGCCAAAAAAAAGTAATTTTTAACTTTCTAGTGTTTTTTAGAAGTCAGTTGTTTTTTTTTTTTGTAAAAAGTTTTAATCTGGCACATGCTAAGTAGATTAAATAAATAAATACTGTGCCAACCCAATAAATTGCTAATTCAGAGACGAATGTTCAAGGTTCTGTACTATCAAACCTTTTTTTTTTTGTTGGGGTTTAATAATGAAATCTCTCTTTTATAATATTGTATGTATATCCATCTTGAGTTTTTTTTCTCACTTATGATGTCTTGTTTTTTTTTTGAAACTATAGTTTCAGAAGTCAGTCTTTGATTTGTTTTATTTCTTACCACTTCTTTGAATTAACTGAATAAAAACTACGTTTTTTTTAAATTCTGTTCTTTCTTCCGGGCTATAAAAAATGTTGGGCAGGTTGACATAAACAGGAGATGCAGGTACAGTACTGTTATATGGTTGCCTCTCCTACTATGGTCCGAGACACACGTAAGACCAGTAGTTCATTGCTAATTGACCGTAAGTGCTCATACATAGATCATAAGCCACTAAGTGGTTCGTTTGAATAACCTGTTCGACGGTTAATTAAAAATGAGAAGAATTCTATAAATTTTAATACATACTGGCTTTAAATTTGATTACATAGAGTAGCTTTTGCTAGGCTTTGCCCGCGTCGATGTAGGAAAATATCCCACGGAAACGTACTACCAGGATTAATTAATATCTAGTATTATTAAATATCAATATTTAATATGTGTGTCCTTTGTTGGAGATCCCAAAAAAATAAAAAAACTTGTTTTAATAAAGATCTGCTTTAAACGATGTTAGAGAGGTTGCTTGCCCCTCTAAAGACCTCTAACATACAGTTACCCGTGTGAAATCGGCACCGACGCCCTCGAAAACTATGAAGATGACACCCATAACGAAAATTTTGTATATCATTTTGATTTAGACCTCTTTTTACTTAAAAAAAAAATACCCCCCCCCCCCCCCCGCATTTAGAAATAATACAGCATGTATGTGTCCATCGTTTAAAAACCTTATTACAAAAACATTTTATCGACTTATATAAATAAACACTTCAAAGTGCAAAATAACTTAAGTAGTAAATAACTAGTAGTTAGCGAAGTCGTTAACAAGGAATTACCGAAATTAAAGTGTTGTGTGTTTGAAGTCGGTAAAAAAGTTTATTTTTATTTTTTACTCACACAAATTCGTATACTACTGGTTATATTGATAAAAAATACTCAGCAACTTTTTATCACATACCGTATAATAACCCAGTCACAATAGGTAGGTACCTCCTATACTGGTCGTCATTGAGGAGTTCTGTGACAGTAGGGTTTCTTCGTCAGTGTGACGCGTAGTTCGCATGTGGCGATGTTGATGCCGCTACATCACTACCCCCGGAGACCGGAGGTCGATAGTGGCTGAGTCATGTATCTTGCGATGCTTGCCAGTGCCAGTAGAGGGTTCCAGTGAGTCGGAACTGGGTGGCGCATAGTTCTCGGTGGGTCGGAACTATCTGCGATGATTCCCCAGTGAGTCGGAGTGGCGCTGCATCATGCTTCAGTGAGTCAGCTGTAGTACAGCGCTGAGTTGAGGCTGACTGCTGGCGTCGACCAGGAGAGGTATTATGTTCTCTGCTTGTGGACCGGTCGAAAGTGCAGTGTGCTGTGCCAAGGTTGCTGACGAGGCTGTGGGTGATGACCAGGAATGTGCGTCGGCTGCGTACTGGTGGTCAGGATACCCAATGAAGCCGTGGGTACTGGCTGCAGGCTGTGTGACTCGCCGTTCGAAAGCTTGAGGAAGTGCAGATGATGATGACGTCAGTAGTTGCACGAAGGCTGCGCTGACGTTCATCACGTCGGGGTCACCATTTTGGTGGTATGAGGAACAGGGTGTAAAGTTCACTCATCTGCCCATAGAAAAGGGAGGATCGGAGACGGGTGTTGTGTCTGGTGGGCAATTGCCCGACGGTTGATGTCGGGACGTTGTATATATGCTAGTCGCGCGGTAAACTCTACTTGCGCGATGCAGGATTTGCGTGACGTCAGTGTGACGCGAAGTTCTCATGTAGCGATGTTGATGCCGCTACATCGCAATGTCTGAAGACTAAGGTCTTTAACCAGTGCGTCCTGCCCGTCATGACAGACGGTGCCGAAACGTGGACACTGACAGTCGGGTTAGTCCACAAATTCAAGGTCGCCCAGCGTGCTATGGAGCGGGCTATGCTTGGAGTCTCTTCGAAGGATAAGATCAAAGTCTGACGTGTGCGAGCCCCCTTACTCGACGCTCAGTGTGGATGCGTAGCGAATTGAAATGGCTAGATTCAAAATTAAATTATAATAAACATAATGTAGACTACAAAGTCTACAAAGTTAATTACAATTTAGTAATCATATACCAAAAAATTATTCTCTTTTACCCAATTTTTTTTAACCGCTTTATAAGTACTTAAGAACCCTTAGCAGATCAAGGGCCCCTCGATAGAATATGCTACGGGCTGCGCTTGCTTAATCCGGCACTGCAGAGTCCAGAACGTCTACAGATTTATTGTAGGTATTTATAAAGAATAGAACAGACATAGAATAGAAAATATAGATGAAAAGATAGATTAGACATATCTAATATACATACTATTACTTACTGTATCCTTTTAGCTGTAAGTTTTCTTAAAAATAAAATAAATAAATATAACCTTCCGGAGTAAATTCTCTAAATGATGGTGAAAACCGTTGAAATCCGTTCCGCGTAGTTCTGAAGAATAACGCGGTCACACAGACAGACACAGAAAGCGACGAAGTTTATATGATGTAAGGAGTAGGTAAACTGAAATATAATAATATATTATCTACACATGTCTACACAATTTAATATACCTATTATTTATTTTATTATTATTATTTTCTCTCAATCAGAGCACCCGCCATCTTATCTCTTCACCACCTTTGGTTGACTAGTAGAGAATGCCTAAGGTATTAAGTCCGCCTTTGAACCTTATTGTGTGCGAGAAATACGTACTTATAGATAAATAAATAAACTTTCACTGCATTAATACAATCTAGACTTATCAGTCATGAAGCAGGGCGTCGTTCCCTTAGGTTTCTCGGTATGCCTACAATCCCAGGACTAGTTCTAGTGGATAAAAACGTATGAGCGATAGGCATCAACTGTCGAGCGCATGCTGAGATCGACTGAGGTTTGGTACAACCGTGAGACGCACATTTTTTATAGGTAGCTATTGCATTCGTTTGAGCAAGGAAGCAAAGTGTATGTATGTTTTTTTATATACAAATAAAATCAACACTGTTGCCAGTAACCCCATCTATCGAGTTTGGTTGAAACTTCTTAGTATGTGAGATACCTACCTACTTTATTGGAATACCTGTGTGGAATACTAATTGACTCGACCGCGACGTTATCCTGTCCGACAATAGTTCATACAAAAGTCACATCAAAAAAGGACGTTCATTTTCTCCCGAATTTAAAAAAAATCCCGTAGTTTTCCAATTTTCTTTCCATAAAACCATAACATGAACTTTTCAAATAAATAGCAAATCGGTCTAGCCATTCTCAAGCGATGCGCTTACTAACGAAATGAATTATTATTAAAGGAACACATACATAAAACATACCTTACTTCCATACACCTAGGGTACTCCTCATACACAAACACGAACGGGAGCCCACCCACACGCACACGTACACACCTCCCACACACATACACAGCACAATATTAGTAATTTATTTTTTTATTTTTTTCATACTTTTCATTTCTTTAATGTGTTGATCGACATTGGAAGGGTTTTAATTTGTTTTCACTTCTTTTTTAAATTGTATTTTGTAGCACATTATGTTTGTCTATTTCTATGTTGTCATTAGTATCTAAGCCAAATGAAATGGGTGAGAACGCTGACTCCTGACATACAGAGTAGATATACATCTAGTTCAGGAGTCAGAGGCTTCAAACAAGTTTCTGTAACCTATTATGTAATTAAATAGTTATTAAATTTTATTTATATAGCATACCTAGTCAAAGTCAAAGTCAAAGATTTATTTGCTGATAAATATGGTTATAAAAGTTCTTACATTGGTAGTATTACAGTAGCTTAACATATTTAATCATAACATAATGACATGCAAAATTATGGTATAAGTACAATTAGGTTATTTTAATTTAAACTGAAGGAATTCTTTTAAAGTATTGAAGGAATTCTCAATTAACCAACTGCGTAAAGCCCTTCTAAAGCGGACCATTGGAAGTTCTTTCATTTGGTTAGGAATCTTGTTATAGATCTGAATACACATAGGGTAGCAACATAGGTACAACATAGGTACATAGGTACAACAACATAGGTAACCTAGGTACTTAGTAGCTTTTGCCCGCGGCTTCGCCCGCGTGGATGTCGGAAAATATCCCACGGGAACGTACTACAAAAGTAGTAAATCCTGTGACTTTTTGTAGAATTAAGGCAATATCTCAGAATACAAATTCTATAGGTAATCTGAGGACAATATAATATAATTTAAGGACAATATAAAATAATTATACACTTAATTCAGTTAAAATCTCACCGTGATTCTTATGTGAACTAAATAAAAACACTTTCTTTTTTTGGGTGGGAAATGATCAAATAACTCCCGCTCTGGGCGGAGCGGGAGGGCGTGTCAGACTTTTACTTACTGAAACGTCTGAAACCCACCCTGTTCCTTCAGTTGCCTGTGTGCCAGAACCACGGTATCCCTTTCGGACTCACCCGCAACCCTGGCAGGAAATAAATAACACTGAAATATTAATAATAAGTTTTATTATTCTTCTTCTTAAAAGCATAAGAGATTATTTGCTCTACGCAAGACCAAAAAATATTAGCCAGTCAGCCACAGTGATTAAAGTTTTAGATTATACGAGAATATGCTAAATGAATAGGTAGCCTCACGGGTAGATCGAAGGTTAAGCTACACTTGTCGCGGTCGGTTCGTAGATGGGTGACCTTGACCATACATTAAGTATCGAGACCCCTCCGTACCTCCGAAAGCAAGTTAAGCTATTGCTCCCGTTGCTGCCGCGGCAGCGGCCGCCGAGCGCCAGATTCCCTCTATTTTTGGTGAATCATTTTGAATGTTTCAAGTAACTAAGAGTAAGTAACTAACGGTCTACCATTTTAATTTGGCAGCATTGTATTTATCGAAGGGACCACGGGTAAGAAATGGATTGTTCCTTACAATAATCAAAAGTCAATAGGTGTGGAAATTTATTTATTTTGCTGGATACAGAATACATACAATAGTAATAATTAGTTCACACAACATTGAGTTCAATAATAATTAATTGAGATAAATGTGCATTGAGTATTAGAACACACTACAATATACAGAATCAAAATATTAGGGTTCACTTGTAGGTACCATAACTCACCAAATATGGTTAGCTCTAAATAAATTCAAAACATAGTTCTGTTTCTGTCTAACATTTGAAGATGAAAGTGACACAATGATGGTTTAATGGAGATCATTCATTTTGGACTAAATTAAAAAAGTTAAAAAAAAAGAAAAAAATACCTATATATTGGGCAAACAAAAATAATAAATTTAGATAATAATATAAATATCTATAAAAATAATATATCATTTAGGCCAAACAAATAAAGTTATATTCCGTTAGAACATGTTATTTTCTTCACTTTTTACTATCTATAGGACCAAATCTGTAGGGCCATTCCTTGCGCTGATACACGAGTTTGAAAAATACTGTTTTCAGTATATTTTAGTTAAAATAATAATATTATAGTAATCTAATTATAGTACTTAATAGCTTTTGACGTGACAACGTCTTATAATTCGATGGAGCCGGCTGCACGCACGAAAAAACATAACTCATGCGGCGTTACCTCGCTCTGAGGCGTTCCATTTAAGGCTTATTACGTTGTCACGTTCAACTATCGTCAGTAAACCGACTTTACAGACAACCGATTTTTTACGCCAATAAACATTAAGGTTATACCAATGGTGTTACTTATGATAGCATTAGCTTGCCTGAATAAAAATCAATTAAATTCATTACTTAAATCAATCTTACGCACATATTAAATAAGAATGAAAAAGCGATTTTTCGAACTCATGTAACTTGACGGAGTATGACCTCACAACTTTGTTGATAATTTGACATTATATTAATTTGTTGACTTAATAAAAATTAATTGACTCTTGAACTAAACATTTGACATCAATTTTGATTAGTCCTATACATGTATTGTTTCTGCATGTGATAACTTTATTTAATACGTAATGTTCAACAACTTGTTAATTGTTAATGAATAAATAAATGAAATGAAATGAAATGTTCATAAAGTAAAGAATGAAGAGAAAAACGTTCTTTCGGAATGTAGCTTTTTTTTGTTGACTTCCACATTTAGCCCAAAAATGCATGGACAGTGAATTATCTCCTTTGTTTAGCACTAAACACATTTTTAATTATTAGTGGTGCAAGCAGGCATAAGGCAACATTAAGAATGACAACAAGTGTATTGACTATTGCTATTGCAGACAGAACCTAGTCGATACTATGATGCCCAGAGAAATATTAAAGTGAATGCCTTAGATTAACTCATTTAACACCAATTATAAGTAAAGATTCATCATTTAGTGGTGTCTTTCATGTCATCAATGTGACATACAATGTACTATGTAAACATATAAGTAGTATGTTAAAGTCGCTGTTCGTGTCACCTGTGTGACCGCGTTGTTCCTCTAAACCAGCCATACTCAAAGTGTGTTCCGCGGAACCCTAGGGTTCCGCAAAGCCTCTGTGGGGGTTCCGCAAAGCCTCTGTGGGGGTTCCGCAAAAATACTGGTCAGAATAAAAAAATAATACTAAAGGAGTGTCTACCTACTATATTTTATTTTACTCTGGTACCTGAGTAACATAATATCAATCTAAATATTTCAACAAAAGTAAAAAAATATGTAAATTTTAATGTCAAGTAATATGATTATTAATGAAGAATACACATAAAACCATTTTTGATTACTTTAGGGCTCCGTCAAATATTTCGTTTTCGAAAAGGGTTCCGTCTCCAAAAAAGTTTGAGAACCACTGCTCTAAACTATGCAATGAATTTTGATGCGGATTTGACTATGATTTAGAGAATATATTCCCAAAGGTTTGAGTATGTGTATAATACATTAATCTTATTATTTGTCAAGTTGAAAAACCAAAAAATGTGATGCAGGGGTAAGTCACTATTTGATGGATAAATAGGACTCCAGTCTCAAACTCAATACAAAAAGGCTTTTAAATTGTGAAGCATTTTAAGCTACCTGCCTTGGTTTACTTATAATATCATTGCTTAACACATGTAAATTCTTAATACTACCACATTAAGTGCCAATTTCACCAATGAAATTGAACGCGATCAGCACATAAACCACGTTTGAGAGCTGTCAGTGTCATTATTTTCATTGGAATATTGACAATGACAGCTCTTGAACTCGGTTTAGATGTGCTGATCGCGTTCAGTTGCATTGGTGAAATTCGCCCTTAGGGATTTACTTATAAATGTTGCTTAAACTTAAGTTATGATTAGCAACAGTTTAACCATACATTTTTGATGTTTAAACGCCTCTTAACTTTAAACAATGTTTATAAATAATCTGAGTCTGAGTTGATGTGGTGAATTATTAAAACCTAATAATGGCTGTTAGACAATCAGCAGAACATTCACACCGTCAAAACAGTAAATACTGTAAACCCAATAACAATAACGCAATAAAATCAATTACTTTATTTTAACATATTTACAGTCAACGTCAAATTATCTATAAAAATATAAAATTTGAGTGTCTGACTGTAATGTCAAAATAACATCTTTTTACTAAATAAAATACGCAAGTCTAAACGGTACATATAAAACAAAAAAACAATTTTAAGTTTTGTCAGTCTGTCTGTTTGTTCTGGCTAATCTCCAAAACGGCTGGTCCGATTTTGACAGGACTTTCACTGGCAGATAGCTTATGTTAAACTTAAAAGGAGTAAATTAGGCTACTTTTATTTTAGAAAAAGCCACGGGCAGCAGCTAGTACTAACTAAAATAGTTGGTGAAAACTCACAGAGTTCAACCAAAGTTAAAATTGAAGGGTATATTTGGCCAGTACATTGGTTTGTCCTGATCACATATACTAATAAATTGGGACTTTAAAGACATTTCCAATGCCGATATCCTTTCCCAACCATCCCCATACAATTTTTTCAATGTTTCCTGATTATCTTCTGCATTTTCTGTGGGACCTGCCTCCATTTCCTCTATCTGTCTATTTTCAGCATCACTCTGAGCTTTCATCCTCTCCCTCTCTTGCCTAGCAAAGTCTCTGTACACCTGATTCTCCCTCAGGAACTGGATATACTCTTCACTCACCTCAAACTCTGGGACAGAGGGTCCTCTTACAGGCGGAGCTTCTTCATAAGGTTCGTCATCAGAGTCTGATAAATTCGGTATTACTGGTACATCGCGTTCGAATTGGACGAGTGTTGCACGGCTTTCATTAAAATATTTTTTACTCATCTCCGGTTCGACGCTATTTTGACGTATGGTCCTATGTAATATCTTGTTTTCATGCTCCAACGCCATAGCTTTAGATTTCCAGAAAGCTACTTCATTCTTCAGTTGCCAAGTAGCAGCTTTTGTAAAGTCCTCAGCCCAGGATGACATTGTGATTGGAACAGTTGGAACTGGAGTGCGCGGCTTCTGTTTAGCTGTGATCTGGTTCTGATATTTTTTTATGCTTTTCAGTTTGTTCTTGCGTCTCAATTTTTTTTGTCGTCGGCTTCGAGCATTACTTTTCAATGTTTTACTGGTTGTGGTTGTATTACAATTCGGTTCTTCGTCGGGTGCTTGGAAAAACATTTTATAATTAGAGCTTATTTCTACTCAGCAGTCAATAATAATAAAGCTGTCTGTCAGATTTGACAGTTTAAGAGTGAACCACAGAACATTTAAACTCCAGTGAACATGCTAGCGCGTAAAGCTATTATCAGACGCTTCACTTTTACGAGCCCAATGCATGAATGCATGTTATCACTGTCGACCTGTCGACGTATCTGAAATCTGAGGGGCAATTCCGATATATTTTAGAATGGTTACGTTCTAATCTCAGTCTCAATGTGTTAAAAATATCTCTAATATAATACATGACTGCATAAAAACGAGTGAAATGTGTTTCATCATCATTATCATTTCAGCCGAAAGACGTCCACTGCTGAACATAGGCCTCCTCCAAAGGTAGGGTTTGCCATAATCGTCACGCTTGGCTAACAATTATTACTAAACATGTTATGGTATCAAATTGAAGGCCTTGATGAGCACATGCCAAAACTATACAATTTATTGGCATTATAAAAAAATATTGGCATAATTTACATAATTAAGTAGAGACATGCAAAGAAATATTTCATCCCCACGCCATCCACGCCTCGCCTCGCTGTGAGAGTTTTTTTCTTATTTTTATCTTTTCTTATTTTTTGTTCTTAAATATATTCGCAGTAAGACTCAAGAAACTGTATCCATCAATAAAGTAATTATGGAGAAAGAGAAAGGGCACAAAGCATACAAACTCTTAGTCTCTGAATCCAAATTAATTATCTTTGAACCTAGACGAGAACATATGGCCTAAAGGTATCATATTTAGACGTTATGTGTATTTTAAACGCCGAAATCCGAGCAGATTGTTACCTGCGCACGGTCAAAGTAAACATCATAATGAATAGATGATTATAGCTTCACCAGTTTCAACTGTAAAAACGTGAAACGTTCCGTGGATAACATTAGGGAGTTATGTAACACATGTTGTTCATGATCATGCATGATCAAAAGCCACTCGTCAAGTTAACCAAATAAATTGTATTTTATTCCAAAGTTGTACACGACGCAACTAGATGGCGTTGGCGTCGAATTAGAAGGCGCTATGGTTTCGTTACAAGGAAATTGTTAGGGTCTTGTGAATTTTAGCAAATATAAAACCAGATATAGAACAGTATACAGTTTGGTTGTTTTATTTAAACCTTCAACCCTACTTGTATACACATAAGATCAAAATTTAAGTACTGAGTACCAGCACGGTGTTCGGTATTTAACATTGGTCCATCGACCCAGATAACTTTTCGGTTTTTTTGAGTTCGTCCGTAGTACTCGCAGTGGATCGCTGCGGATAAAGTACACGGTTCCCCGCATCGGCAGCAACAGCTTCGTCCAGTGTTTTTTTTTTTTTTTTTTTTTTCCTTCTTTTTGGTTTCGCACGGTTTGTGCATTTAGCCAGTGTCATGTAAAATTAGGTAACAAGTACAAAGTTATAATAATTATGAAATGAACTCCACTCAATGCATGATAAAGATGATTGATGATATCCCGCCCCGCTCCCCTTGAGTTTAAGTAAAGACGCGGCACTTTACTAAAACCTCGCGCGGACTTCTTGAGAGAACTTTAAAGTGATGTTGGACTGTTTTGTTTCATTTGCCTACATTAATGCAGGTTCACGAACACTTAATGGTTAATAATCCACCACTATTACACATTAATATTCGGCTAAACACAAATTTTAGAAAATAAAACAAAACTGCTATCATGACGCTTCACTTTCCCGCCAAGAAGTCCTCTCGTCCAGTGTTGTGGACGGGGTCAGCAGCAGCGGCGGAAAAGTGACGTTATAGAGGGCGCCACTTGCGGCTAGTTCAAACGTGAGGTGACTGCGTCACCCTCGTAGTTCAACGTGTCGTCATAAGAAGGACGTCACACCCAGTTCAACGTGACATCAGAAAGAAGACTGACGTCACGCTACATCCCTAGTTCAACGTGTCGCCACCAGGGTGCGCCACATACACCAAATCATCGTGTTGTGTGAGTGAAGTGCAAATTGTGAGTACATTTTACTTTTTATACAAAGACAATAGTGACAAGCAATTTTGGAGTTTATTTATTCAGAGATTTGAACTTAGAAGTTTTTTGAAGAATTTTGGATGTAGAATTATTTTAGATATTTTTTTTAGATTTTACACTTAGAAAAATTTACCTTTAGATATTAGAGATTTGTATTAATTTGTGCATGTTAGTTTAGAACTTAGAATAGTTTCTCAAAAAAACGACGGAACGGGGAACCTATTCCCGATTTCCGACAAATTATAAGTTGTTTCAAAACACTTGTAAAATTTTGAGCAACGAATTGGAACTTAGAATATTTTGGTCTTATAGGACTTGCATTTTATTTTGAAATAGTGTTGCTTTATTTCAGAACAAACGTTGTTTTTATACACTTGTTGAATTGTTTACATTAGTTAGGTAGTCTCTATGAACTTTTAAAATTATTTATTATATTTTCATTAAGTGTCACTGATTTTAAATGAACTTGTGCCCTTTTTAAGTTGATTTTAATTTACATAGTATATTGGTTTATCATTTTTAATTGTTTCAAACATGGAAGGATTAATTAACGTATTGAGGGGGTTTCAAACTGTTATTATTAAAGGATTAGCAAATTTTAAAAAGAGTCCTAAAGAAAGATTGACTGTCGAGTATATTGAAACTAGACAAGAATTGTTAGAAAAGGATTGGGAGTCGTTTAAAGATACAAATACCAAACTTTATCACAATTTTAAATTAGACGATATTGATAAAAAGGTTATTGATATTTATGATACAACCGAGGACACTTACATTACATATAAAAGTTTAATGAAAACAATGCTTAATAAAATTAGAGTTGTATGTGAACCAGTACCACAAGGGGATGGTTCTTCTAGTAGTGCAATTAAGTCTGCCCATTCACTGGTCAAATTGCCCAAGATTGCTATTCCAATGGTTTCTGGCAAATATGAAGAATGGATGACATTTCATGATCTTTTTGTATCATTAGCTCATAAAAATAGTTCGTTAGATAATGTACAAAAGTTGCATTATTTAAAAAGTCATCTAACTGGTGAAGCTGAACAATTGATACGGAATACTCCAATTACTGATGCCAACTAGAGTCAGTGCTGGGATCTGTTAGACAAGCGGTACAGTAATAAAATATATCTCGCCAATTGTGTTTTGAAACGGTTATTTGGTATCAAACGTATGCAAGTTGAGTCAGCGACATCATTAAAAGAGCTTTCAGACACCACCAGTGACTGTTTAAATGCGTTAACAAACTTAGGTGTAAATGTGAGTACATGGGATGTTGTTATCATACATATAGTGACATTTAAATTAGATCCTGAAACGCGTAAGCAATGGGAATTAAGTGTCAGTGGTAGCGATTCCAGCAATGAATTTCCTACCTTTAATCAATTTAAAGTTTTTTTGGAGCAACGTTTCCGCGCGTTTGAATGCAAAGAACCAAAAAATGGTTCAGGTCACCAGATCAATAACAATCATACGCCTAAAACATTGTTAGCCACAGACTCGTCATAGTCAATGAAATGCGAATACTGTTCAGAGCGTCACAAACTTTGCTTCTGCAAGGGGTTTACCAAACAATCTCTCGAAGTTAGACGGGATTTCGTCCGTAAGAACAAAATTTGCTTCAACTGTTTAGGAAGTAACCATACTGTTTACAACTGCAAAAAAAATACTAGTTGCAGAGTTTGTCAGAAGCGCCACCATTCCTTGCTTCATTTGGATATTAAAGACCAAGACCCTGAAGCAAAACCTACTACTGATAGTGCTAGTCCTTCAACTAGTGCTACTCAGATAGTATCTTGCTTGTCGACAGGGAGGGTATCAAAGCCAGGACAGGTTTTATTAGCCACTGCACTAATAAAAGTCTCGTCAAAGACAGGTGAATTCCAGACGGTCCGGGCCTTGCTCGATCAGGGTTCACAGGCTTGTTTCATAACAGAGGCCACAGTGCAATATCTTAGCCTGAAAAGGATCCCAATTCAAGGGTTTGTGTCAGGATTAGGAGATAATAGGTCAACCATGACAAAGTACATGGTACATTTAACGATTAAATCTCATGTCGATCCTTTTTTTTTTTTTTTTTGGGTGGGAAATCATCAAATAACTTCTCCCGCTCTGGGCGGAGCGGGAGGGCGTGTCAGACTTTTACTGACTAAAACCCACCCGTGTTCCTTCCGTTGCCTGTGTGCCAGGGCCACGATATCCCTTTCGGACAAACTCGCAACCCCGGCAGGCATTGGTCCTAACGGACCCCGTCAGTTTGTGCTGACATCTCTTTGAGGCGCGCGTGGAACACAACGCGCCGTCGACCCGGGCCTGGTCCTTATCGGACGGCGAGCTACCCATCGCTCACCGTCCGCAGGCCCGCGCCTACGGTGGCCGGAAATCGGCTTGCGACTCCCGACGCCCGGGGCGTCTCCTGCGGCGACTAGGGGCATGAGGGCGTGAACCTTGTCTCACCCTCACGCGTTCCGCCTCCTCCTTCGCTAGCATAACTGCTTCGCAGAAGGAGGTGACGGCCTCCCATGCACTCTCGCTCTGAACCATGGCCTGAACCAGGCCCGGACGCGAGAGATCGCCGCCGCCGATCGCCTCCGTGAGGACACGGCGGTGCTCCGCCCAAGCTGGGCAGACCTCCACCGTATGCTCCACCGTGTCCTCCGGGCGATCCACACAGTGGTGACACCCGGGCGTTTCCTCCCGCTTAATCCTAAACAGGAACCTCCCGAAACATCCATGTCCGGTGAGGACCTGCGTCAGGCGGAAGGTGAGGACGCCGTGGCGCATCTCCAGCCACTCCTCAAAGAGGGGACTTATCGCCACAATTGTGGCGTGCCCAGCGCTGGGTTGCGACAATCGCACTCTCCATGTCGCCATGAGATCCCTCCGGAGCTCCGTCCGCTGTGCCGCAATTTCTTGCGGCAGCAGAGTTATGCCCCGGAATTTCGCCTCTTCGCGCCACACCCAAATGTGCGCGAGGACTTTCGCCTCCAGATCCCATGGCGGCAATCCGGCAAGGAGGCTCGCCGCCTCACGGGAGACCGTGCGGTATCCCCGTACCATCCTGATGGCCATGACCCTTTGGGACGCGTTCAACCGCTGCGCTGGTCGCAGCCTCAGAGAACGCGCCCACACCGGTGCCCCGTAAAGGGCCATGGACCGCACGATCCCCGCGTAGAGCCTCCGGCAGGAGGCGTTTGGACCCCCTAGATTGGGCAGGAGCCGCTTCAAAGCAGCCCCGGCCCGCTCCAGTCTGGGAGCCAAACGTCGAAAATGCTCCACGAAGTTCCACCGGCTATCGAGGACGAGTCCCAGGTACTTCATCGTCGACTCGACGCCGATGTGAACCCCTCCCGCCGTTATCTGGGAACCCGACAGTGGCGCGTTCCGAGGACCATAAAAACACATGGCCTCGGACTTGTGCAATGCCACCTCGAGTCCCAATTGCCGGATCCTATCGACGATTGTCGCAACCCCACGTGCCGCCAGTTCGGCCGCCGCCTGATGCGAACTCCCTTGTGCCAGGACTAGCGTGTCGTCAGCGTAGCAGACTACGCTGACGCCACTAGGGAGGTCGGCGCGCAGCACCCAGTCGTACCCGATGTCCCACAGATGCGGCCCCAGGACCGATCCCTGTGGGACACCGCACGACATCTCTCGCCGGTTCCACTCTCCGTGACCGGGGTAGATGACGGCCCTGTCCGTCAAATAGGCCTCGACCACACGACAGAGGTAGGTCGGCATCCGGTGATACCGAAGTGCCTCCCTAATGCAACTCCAGGGCAAGGTATTGAAGGCATTGGCGATGTCAAGAGACACCGCCAAGACGACCCCACCCCGGGCAACAGCATCCCCCGTCGTGAGGGGTCGAACGCGCATGATGGCATCCACCGTAGAGCGCCCCTTACGGAAACCAAACTGGCTCTCCGCCAAATCCGGCCCCACCCGCACCAGCCGCCCGACAAGGCGGTCTGCAATTACTCTTTCAAAGAGCTTGCCCACCTCGTCGAGCAGCACGATGGGCCGGTAAGCGGACGGAGAGTCCGCCGGGCGCCCTGGTTTCTTTATGAGGACCAGTTTCCCCGTCTTCCAACGAAGTGGAAACTGGCCCCTCTCCAAGCATGCGCTTAGGAGCCCCCTTAGTCGAGGCCCGAGAGCCTCTAAAGCCAGAACCCAGGCTTTTCCAGGCAAGCCATCGGGTCCTGGGGCGGTATTCTTGGCATTCAGCCTACGTACCGCCACTCTCAGATCTACCTCGGTCACCTCTGGAGCATCGTCGTCGTCAGTCTGGTCCGCATCTGGCACCGCAGGAGGTGGAGCCATGGGCGGGGGAGTATGTTCCCCTCGCGAAGGGAACAGAGCGCTCACCACGTCCTCCACGAGCTGGGGCCGGAGACTCTGCGTCAGCGGGGGAGCCCATGGGCGGAGTTTATCTCGCACCCATTTGTAGGGGCGTCCCCACGGGTCTCTGTTGAGAGTCTCCAGCGTCTCCTCGCGGGCCAGTCCTCTGGCCCGCTGGATCTCTGCTCGGAGGGCAGTCTTCGCTGCTCTGTACCCCTCGTATAGCTCCGCCTGAATGGCTTCCGTATCCGGAGGGCGGACACGGAGCCTGCGGTGCCTGGAGTACCGGTGGCGCGCAGCAACGCACGCCTCGCGTAAAGCGGTCAGCTCACGCGACCACCAGTACACCTGGCGCCGGGCACGTCCGGGCTGGACCCGGGGCATTGCCACGTCACATATTTCGGACATGGCCTCCCGGAACCACTCCGCCTCGTCATTGATGTCGGCAGGCCTGTCCGGTGATGACACCCAGGCCTGCACGATCGTGGCTTCCAGGAGGAGCTCCCGGTCCAGCTGCTTCAGCGCCCACCGCGGACCACTCGGGGTCTGTCGGACCGGCGCGCCCGAGGTCTGGGCGGAGACGTCAAACCGGATGTACCGGTGATCGGAATAGGTCTCCACCCCCTCCATGACGCGCCAGTCGATGACACGCGGTGACAGAGCGGGGCTGGCGAACGAGATGTCCACCACTGATTCACCCCGCATCCGCACACACGTGGGGACAGAACCCCGGTTTAGGACGACCAGGCCTGTCTCCAGAGCCCAGTCCTCCACCATCCTGCCCCATGTGTCCGTATACCGGGAACCCCAAGCCACGTTCTTGGCATTGAAGTCCCCGAGGACGATCACTGGGAGGGGATGGTACCCGACGACGACGATTCTTAACTCCCCAAGGGAGTTGTGGAACTCGGCGAGAGTTCGGTTCGGGGAGAAGTATACTCCCACCACGACAATCTCCCCGAACCGTGCTGCCACGCAACCCCCTCCCCTATTGACGGCCTCAAGGGACGGGGTACCGGCGGCGGCCGACGAAATAATGGTCACTGAGCCGCTCAGGTCCTCCACCCAGTCGTCCCTGGGCGGGACAAAGTACGGCTCAGCGACCACGGCGATGTTAATCGACCACTGCGCCATGCTCTGGAGCAAGAGATCCTGAGCGGCGGCGCAGTGGTTGATGTTCGCCTGGAGGAGGCGTAAGGGGGCCATTTATTGGCACTCCATTTCAGCCCCCTCCTGGGCCCCCTGTGAAGGCCCTGCCGCGGTGTTAGCGGCGGCAGCGACGACGGTGGTGGCGGCAACGGCGGCGGCAATAGTGGCGGCTGCGGCGGTGACGGCGGTGGCGGAGGGCTTGCCTCTGCCCCTGGGTTTGGGGGGGGGAGCGCAGGCCTTGCCCCCAGCCCGGTGATCGGCCGGCTTGCCAGCCGCCGCACATGCAAAACAGTGCGGCGTGGCATTACAAGAGCCAGCCTTGTGACCGGGCTGACCACAGCGGAAACAGTGATCGCTGCGGTCCACCTCCGAGGTGCAACATGCTCCCACGTGGTTACCCACCCGGCAGCGGAAGCACCTCAGAGGTCTGGGTTCCAGCAGTTTAACCTGCGCGGATACCCAGCCCACCCGGAGCCTTCGGCCCTCCCCGGCTATCTTTTGGGCCGCCGACACGGGGCAGCTCACCGTAACGGTTTGCATCCCCGTGTTATCAGGACGGATGGTGCCCGCCCTCACCTGCTCGGCAGAGCACCCTCCAGTCCTAGCCACGGCGGCCACAACTTCTTCCGCCGTCACGCAGTCGTCCAGGCCCAAAATGCGCATGTCAGCGCACTTGGTAGGCCTGGACACCCGGGCCTCTTCCGCATTTAAGGACGCCCTGAGCCTTTCGGCAAGGGCGTCAGCGGTAGGGCCACTGGCCGCCCCGGGGATCTCCAGCATCCGGGCCCCCGTCGCAGTGACCTTCATTCGGAAGCCATCGGCGACGCCGATCTCCTCCAGGTTCACTGCCGCCCACGCCTTAGCGAGCACCTCACGGTAGGTCACGCCCTTCTTCTCCGCTTCCGGCTGTAGTGTAATTACTACAGCTGCGGACTTCGGGGCGCGGAGCCTAGCCGCGGCGCTTCGCTTCTTGCGCAGTTGCCGCCTCTCCTTTCTATTGGCCGCCCTTTTGGCCTTACCCGCCCTCCTGTTCTCTCCAGCTACCTGCCATTCGGTATCCGCCGGAGAAGAATTGGAAGGCGGGGGTGGGGGTGGGGGCAGCCTTCCCGCCGCCAGGGCTGGGGGCCTCGCCCTTTGCACAGCCGCCTGCGCAGCTGTCCCGCCCTTCTTGGCCTTGGGTGGGGGTGGCACCAATTTCGCCGCCGCGGGTTTGGCCGCGGGATTTGCCGCGGGCTTAGCCGTGGGCCGGGCCGTGGCAGCCACGGCGGCGGCAAAGGTGGCTGGCTTGCTCGCCGCTAGTGGAGGGCGCAGGACAATGCCCTCCAGAACGGAAAACCGATTATGGAAGGCAGCCAGCTCCTGCCGCACCAGGGTCAGAACCCGGTCTTCCGCAGGCACGGGAAGACCCTGCCCTTGCTGCTCCACCCCCTGTCGTACCTCCTGCTGAGGGCCAGCTCCTCGGAGCCGGGCCAGGTCCGCTCGGAGTACCTCGTTCTCCTTTCGGAGAAGCTCCATAGCGGCCGTCAGGCGGCCGACCTCCGCCCGCATCTCGGACATTTCGTCCGACGTTAGGCCGGCCTGAAGGGCCCTCGCTGCCGCCATAATGGAGGCCGTGGCAGCGGGTACGACCTTGTCCTTGGAGGCTTGTATCCTCTTCAAGGCCACACCCTTGATCGCAGCTACCACGACCTGCTCAAAGCTGCTGGCGACTCGCTCCGCCTTGGAGCCGGCAGCGGCGTCCAGCTCACCACCTGAGGTGTCAGAGGGCCCCTCCATTGGGAGCCTCTCGGCTCCCTGGGCCGGCTCGGCTGGGCTAGCTCGGCTGGGCTCCTGGGTGGTGAGCCCTCTGCCCCCACCCCGTCCTTGGACCCCGCCCCGCCGGCCAATTTTCCTCCGGCCCGAGTTCAGGCCACCATCAGAGGACGACCCCTGGCCGTCCCCTGGCTTGGACTTGAACTCCGACCCCGCATCACTCCCTTCCTCTACGGCAACCGGGCGCACAAATTGTGCTCGGGCCTTTGGCACTCTCTGTGCTTTTTGTTTCGGTGCCGTGGATGTACTGGGAATAGAACCCAGCGACTCCTCAGCACCGGAGGGTGAGCCACCCTGGCTCAATGCGTCCCCGAAGGACGGGTAAAAATCCGAGTTGGATTTTGGGCGTTCATTGTCCCCCCCAGAATACGAGGGACTGACCGAGCTCTGCTCGGTGAGGGATTCTCCTACTGCGGAGCAGCAGGTACCCTCCTGGGGTAGTGTATTTTCATGACTCGCTTCCATTATTGTTGCTGAACACAGCTTTGCCTTTTTTATGGGGTGGGGTCCCCAGACCACTCCTTCACCTCAGTCATGTCTGATGAGCAGACACGTACTAGAGGTGAACCACTCTTCCCACTCTCCAACGATGAGGAGAGAAACGCGCGCCGTCCAGAACACCAACAACTGTTGAAGTCCTCAGACGGCACGCCCCTCGCGGAAGTCAGATGACGTTGACTCCGCCCCATGTCTCTCTTAGTCAGGTCTCTCACTTGAGGCCTTCCGGCATGAGTGACTCTACCGGCAAAGCCCCCAAGATCATTGAGACACGCAAGCCCCACCACGACGACAACGTGGAGACACACTCGGTGGGGCTCGTGTCGATCCTAGCTTTAAGTTTCCGTTACATGCTTATGTGTTAAATAAGATCACCTCTTACCTACCTGAGCGAAGTCTTAATTCAGACACCTTCGCCTGGTTAGGTATTAACAACCTATGTTTAGCAGATCCGGAGTTCAACACACCCAACAAAATCGATATTCTCTTGGGTGCTGATGTTTATAGTTGCATCATTAAGGAAGGTTTAGTGAAGAGTCCTTCTGGTACGCTGATCGCACAGAGCACTACATTAGGGTGGGTCCTGTCGGGTGCTGTTGGTCCTGAAGGCACGGCTAGTACAAATAGAAAACTAAAAAATATAAATGTAATGCATTGCAAGGTGGAGGATATTTTAAGGAAATTCTGGGAACTTGAAGAAATTAGCACTAATAAAAGGATATTTACACCGGATGACAAGAAATGCGAAGAGTTTTATAAAGAGACCACGAGGAGAGATAGCAATGGCAGATACATAGTTAAGTTACCTTTTCGAGATGAATATCCTCTTTGCAAGTCGGGAAATTCACGTGGCATAGCTAAATCCAGGCTTAACGCATTAGAAAGAAGATTAATAAAGAACAAAAATTTAAAAGAAAAGTATACAGAAGTAATAAATGAATATTTACAGTTAGGACATATGAGACAAGTGAAAGAAGATGACAATAAAAAGGAAGAAGCAGTATATTTGCCACACCACGCAGTCATTAGGAACGACAAGACCACAACTAGAGTTCGTGTTGTTTTTAACGCCTCTGAAAAGAACAGCAAAGGAGTGTCGCTTAATGATACGCTTATGGTTGGTCCGTCACTGCAGGCTAATTTACGTCACACGGTTTTAAGATGGAGGATTCATCCCATAGGACTTGTAGCGGATATTATTAAAATGTACCGCCAAGTTAGGGTCGCAGAAGAAGATGTCATGTTCCAAAGGATACTCTGGCGTGACAGTCCAGACAAAGAGATCAAAGATTACGAACTTGTGACCGTGACCTTTGGAACAGTTTCTGCGCCATATCAAGCAGTCAAAACCTTGATTCAGATCGCAATTGATGAAGGCACAGATTATCCACTTGCTGCAGATAAGGTATTAAATTGCTTCTACATGGATGACCTAATGACAGGATGCAATAGTGTAGAAGAAGGCATAGAAATATATAAGCAAATGATAGCATTATTAGGAAAAGGAGGATTTATATTACAAAAGTGGAACAGCAACAGTCCGGAAATACTGAAGAGCATAGACAAAATTGAAATAAATAAAGAACAAACAGATCAAACTAGAACAACTGAAAACAAGGACAACACAATAGGACAAAGTGATATTATATAAAATAATGAAATAGAGAAAAAAGAGTACAAAGAAGAGAAAGGGTTGGAAATCAAGTTAGATAGCACAAAAAAATATTAGGACTTACCTGGAACCGCAACGAAGATACATTCCAATACTCGGTGAATCTTCCTCCGCTGACGACTGCACCTGTAACTAAAAGATCAATTATTTCGGACATAGCTCGATTATTTGACCCACTAGGCTGGTTAGCGCCTAGTGTGGTTTTAGCAAAAACATTCATCCAAAAATTATGGCTTGCAGGTGTTAGTTGGGATGAAGAACTAAGCACTCAATTAGTGAAGGAATGGGATACTTACCGTGAAGAGTTATCACAACTTAGGGAAGTACGGATACCTCGGATACCTCGTTGGCTTGGCACCAAGTCTAACGATGATCTGGAGCTGCATGGCTTCAGTGACGCCTCCAAATCAGCATACTCAGCCGTTGTTTACTTGCGGATAGTAGATGTTTCCGGCAAAATCCATATTTCGTTGTTGGTTGCAAAAACCAGAGTAGCTCCTGTAAAACAAATTAGCATTCCTCGTTTAGAGTTGTGTGGAGCAGTACTGCTGTCAAATCTTCTGACAGAAACAGCAGATGTCTTAAATATTTCGAGAGACAGAATCAAGGCTTGGACAGATTCCACCGTGGTGTTAGCTTGGCTCAACAGCCATCCAAGCAGATGGAAGACGTTTGTAGCCAATCGCACCTCTAAAATATTGACCAACATGAAGCATCTCAATGGTTTCATGTAAAAACGCAGGAAAACCCAGCAGACTGCGCCTCTAGAGGCATATTACCAAGTGCACTCATAAACAATAGTTTATGGTTTTTCGGACCACCTTTTATCACCGAAAAATCTATAGGATATAAAAGGCCAAATGAGTTGAATACTGACTTGGAAGAAACAACAAAAGCTCACATTTCGATAGTGCCAGAGTGCTCCATGTTCGAACGTTATTCCTCATTACAAAATCTAGTCAGAATTGTTGCATATTGCAGACGATTTTTAAAAATTAACACATTTAAGCAAAGTTATTTACAGAAATTAAAATAGAAGCAGCTTTAGAATGCTGTATAAGAAAAACGCAAAGAGAAATATTTACAATAGAATATTTACAATTGCAAGACAAAGGCTATTTACAATTAAAATCCAGTAAGCTAAACTCACTCTGTCCATATCTTGATGAGAAGGGCATAATCAGAGTTCGAGGTAGACTGGAGAAGTCTCTATTAAGTGAACAGATAAAGCACCCAATAGTACTACCAAACTCTTGTCATCTGACAAACCTTATAGTGGCAGATGCTCACTTAAAAACTCTGCACGGGGGTCCACAGCTGATGACAAATTATTTGAGGACAGCCTACTGGGTCATAGGAGTCAGGAATTTGCTCAAACACCATGTGCACCAATGTGTGACATGCGTTAAACATCGCGCTAGCATCAAGAATCAGATGATGGGTTCTCTTCCCTCTGTAAGCGCGACCGTTTTTGCATAGCGGTGTTGACTATGCTGGCCCTATAAATATTAGGACAACGAAGGGTCGCGGACACCGTTCGTACAAGGGCTACATATGTTTGTTTGTGTGTATGTCCACTCGTGCTCTTCATTTAGAAGTCGTCAGTGACATGAGCACACAAGCCTTTTTAGCTGCCTTCAGACGTTTCGTGTCTAGGCGAGGTCATTGTGCCAAAATTTGGAGCGACAATGGTACCACGTTTGTAGGTGCCTCCAGAGAGCTGCAACAATTCGCATCTATTCAGGCATCAACAGCAGAACAAGTCGAGGCCAACGGTACTGAGTGGCACTTCATTCCTCCACATAGTCCTAATTTTGGCGGACTATGGGAAGCAGGGGTGAAGTCTACAAAATTTCACCTTAAACGGGTCATTGGTGATGCTACTTTGACGTACGAGGAAATGAGCACACTCCTCAATCAAGTAGAAGCTTGTTTGAACTCGCGTCCGATGAGTGTCATTAACGCTACTGATCCTGGTGAACTGTTAACTCCTGGACATTTCCTGACCGGAGAACCGATTGTAAATGTACCATGATAAATATGAGAGCACAAATGACAGTTATTTGTCGCGGTGGCAATTCATTCAAAGAATGCTACAGTCATTTTGGAAGCGCTGGTCCCAAGAATATTTGTCCAACCTTATGAATCGGTACAAATGGTCTTCAAAGGTTCCTGAACCAAAAATTGGAGACATTGTTTTAATTAAAGAAGACGATTTGCCGCCAAGTCGTTGGTTGTTAGGTCGCGTAATAGAGAGGCATCCCGGTGATGATAATATCACCCGTGTAGTCACATTGCGCACTAAGACCTCTACTATCAAGAGGCCAACATCCAAACTTTGTATTTTACCGATTACAGATCAATGAATTTATTATATTTTAACTTTAGATCAACTTTTACCAACTTTTTATTTATACAAGATTTTTTACACAATATTATTATGTTAGGCTTTATTTTACATTGTTTAAATTTTACATAATTGTACTTCAGGTGATTATTGTTGTTATTGTTAAGATATTTTTAGATGCATTTAAACAAGAAAATGTATATTTTTCCCAACAGGATTTTTTAACTTGCTTTTTACAATAATTGCTGACCTCTTACTTGTACACTTTTTCATTTTTATTCTTCGGCAAATCTAACTTAATGTTAGTAGTTAAAGTTTACAGTATGTGAGTTTATCATGTTGAAATGTTTTATTATTATTATGATTTTAGATCAAACCTAGAAGATCAAATTATTTGTTACAAATTCGGATCTATAATGTAGTTCAGAAAGGACATTCCGTCAGTTATGTCCTTGGTGGGCGGTATGTTCATGATCATGCATGATCAAAAGCCACTCGTCAAGTTAACCAAATAAATTGTATTTTATTCCAAAGTTGTACACGACGCAACTAGATGGCGTTGGCGTCGAATTAGAAGGCGCTATGGTTTCGTTACAAGGAAATTGTTAGGGTCTTGTGAATTTTAGCAAATATATAACCAGATATAGAACAGTATACAGTTTGGTTGTTTTATTTAAACCTTCAACCCTACTTGTATACACATAAGATTAAAATTTAAGTACTGAGTACCAGGACGGTGTTCGGTATTTAACACATGTGATCTAATAGCTTTACAGGAAACATGGTTGCTGCCGGATGATATACCATATCTAAGTACGATGGACAGTGGCTTTGGATGCGCGGGCACATCTGCGGTCGACACGTCTGGAGGCATACTGCGCGGGAGGCCGTATGGCGGCGTCGCTCTGTTGTGGAGAAGCAGTGTATTCCAGCAAGTGTCAGTGTTGCGATGTGACAATGCTCGTATCTGTGCCATTAAGATAACGACAAGTGATCGACCGGTGATTGTGATGAGTATTTACATGCCTACGAATGCGGTGGACATCCTGCCTGACTTTACGGATTGCCTAAGTACGGTGAGTGAATCAGTTTTGATGTTAGGTGATTACAATGCCGACTTATTTGGATTGTTTTTTAACGAACTTTTAATTTTTTGTAGTGAGCAGTGTTGGTCATGTGTAGATGTTGATTTTCTGGGTACTGATTCGGGTGCTTACACCTTCGTTAGTGAGGCTCATGGGTCTTGTAGCTGGCTGGATCACTGTATTGTAACTCAAGCGGCAAAACTAGCTATTGTTAACGTTTACATTAAATATGACACTATTTGGTCTGACCATTTTCCTCTGGTTCTTGAGTGTAACTTAAATTTATTGACACCAAAGTTGCCTCTAAAACAACGTAGTGTGGGGTATAAGAAATGAGCAACAGGTTGCAAAATATACCAACGTGTGTCACAAACTGTTGAGTGTGATTGATTTTCCTGTCGAGTGTATGAGTTGTGCTGAATATTGTTGTAACGAACACGGCCACAGACGTGTCCTTGACAGTTTGTACTCTGATATTGTGGCCGCCCTTCGCGATGCATCTTTGGTAGGTCGAGGAAGCACGAAGGCGTTTGAGAGTGGTCCGCGCGTAGTGGGTTGGAACGAGCATATCAGAGAGGCTCACGGGGAGGCCCGGCTGAAGTTTGCGGAGTGGGTAGCGTGTGGCAAGCCTAGGTACGGTATCATGTACACTGTAATGTGTGAGAGCAGAGGGGTGTTCAAGTCACGATTGAAGGCTTGCCAGGATCGTGAGGATCAGATCCGAATGGACACTATTGCTGAGAAGCATTCCAAGAGTGACTTTCGTGGCTTCTGGAAAAGCACAAGTAACGCAAATATTAGACCGGGTCTTCCAGTGAGCATCGATGGAGTAAGTGACCATAAAGACATTGCGGATGTATTTAGGAACCAGTTTTCTGTACAATCTCCTCTGGGGCCTGCAGGTGGGATGTTCAATGCTGAGATGCGGAATGAGGCAGTCGGGGTAAGGTTTATTGCGAGTAATGTGGATAAAGTTATAAATAAATCGACGAAAGGCAAATCCCCGGGGCACGACGGCCTCAGCATTGAACACCTGCAACATGCTGCCCCGCATATCTCTAGAGCAGTGGTTCTCAATTACTGATTACTAGTAGTAGTATTACTAGTGGGCTCCGTCAATTATTTCGTTTTCCAAAAGGGTTCCGCCCTTTTGGAAAACGAAATAATTGACGGAGCCCTAAAGTATTCAAAAATGGTTATATGTGTATTCTTCTTAAAAGGTTAATAATCATATTACTTGACATTAAAATTTGCATATTTTTTATTTTATGTTGGTATACTTATTTAGATTGATATTATTTTACTCAGGTACCAGAGTAATATAAAATATAGTAGGCTTTTAATATTTTTTTTTATTCTGACCAGTATTTTCGCGGAACCCCCACTGAGGCCTTGCGGAACCCTGGGGTTCCGCGGAACACACTTTGAGTATGGCTGCTCTAGAGTCTTAGCAATGTTCTTCTCACTGTGCGTGAGCCACTCTTACCTGCCGTCAGATCTTATGAAGGCTGTGGTGGTACCTGTTGTGAAAAATAAGACGGGTGACCTTGCCGATAAAACAAACTACAGGCCTATTTCCCTAGCCACCATCATAGCTAAAGTGTTTGACGGTTTGCTTAACACACAGTTGGATAAATATGTAAGCCTGCACGATAACCAGTTTGGTTTTAGACCTCAACTGTCTACAGAAAGTGCTATACTGTGTCTTAAACATACCGTCAGATACTATACGGATCGTAAGACCCCTGTATACGAGTATGCTTGTTTCCTCGACTTGTCTAGGGCCTTCGACCTGGTTGCGTATGATATTCTTTGGGAGCCTCAGCCTCTATATGGACGCACTGATCGTCGCGCTCAGCAGTCGGCATGTCGGCTGCCATGTTGATGGGGTCTGCGTCAACAACCTTAGTTATGCTGACGACATGGTGCTGCTGAGCGCGTCGATCTGTGGCCTGAGGAAGCTGGTACAGGTCTGTGAGGAGTACGCGATTAAGCATGGGCTTAAATATAATGTTGGCAAGAGTCAATGCATGGTCTTTGGAGCCAGCGGTGCAAAATGCCTAGAATATGTACCACCGGTGTTTCTCAATGGTGTTCCCCTAGATAGAGTGGACCATTTTAAATACCTAGGGCATATAGTCACGGCTGACCTCAAGGATCATGCTGACATCGAACGGGAGCGGAGAATATGCTTGAATATGCTGGCTCGCACGTTTGCACGTTGCTCCGACCAAGTTAAGATCACCCTTTTCATGGCATATTGCACCTCACTGTACACGTGCAGCCTGTGGGCTCCCTTCACACAAGCGTGCTACAGCGTCCAGTATAACAACGCGTTCAGAGCGGTGTTGAGGCTGCCTCGCTTCTGCAGCGCCTCGGGCATGTTTGCGGAAGCGCGCAACGACTGTTTTCACGCCACCATGCGCAAGCGGTGCGCGTCCTTAGTGCGCAGGGTGCGGGCCAGCTCCAATACTGTCCTAATTATGATTGCTGAGCGTTTTGACTGCCCCTACATACGACAATGCTATACGCTATACGCTAATGCTGTGGCTGCTAAACCATTCAACAAGTCAGCTCCACAAAATACTTGGGCATAATTGTTGATCAAAGACTGTCATGGCACCCTCACATTGAGATCCCTATGAAAAGGATCCGGAAGCTCATTTGGGTCTTTTTAAAACTTTACGACATGTTATGTCCGCGCAACTTATAAATAAGATCTATATAGCTCTGGCACAATCTATAATAACTTACTGCATTCCGATTTGGGGTGGAGCCACCAAGCTCAAATTCCTTGATCTGGAAAGAGCTCAGAGATCACTTATCAAGGTGATGTACTTTAAACCATTTAGGTTCCCTACAACAGACCTTTATGAAGTTAGCAACTTGCTCTCAATTAGAAAACTTTATGTTCAAACGTGTCCTTAACCCTGCATAAGTGTCTTCCTTTTGACTCGGCAACTCAGAACAGAAGGCGTAAAGATATAGTGGCGCACTCACCAGGGATTCGAACTGTCTTTGCTAGACGTCAATATGTGACACAATCTACCTACATCTATAATAAACTAAACCGTAAATTAGATATATATCCCCTGTTGTTATACGATTGTAAAAAAACAATAACTGAATGGCTGAGATCCCTAACATACGAAGAAACAGAAAACATTCTGACAAGATTGAGCTAAAGGAACAGAAAAAAAAAGGTACGCACACACACTCATATACATACACACACACATATACACACACACAATATATACACACACATGCATGTGCAATTGTGCACACCTCATTCACCGAGAGCTGCTAAATTAATGTTTTATTTTATTTTTGTTTTTATTTTTTCTGTATACTCTCTATTTACATATTAGCCTCATCATTGTAAAGCAACCACTACAGGGAAGGGTGAGACAGCTCCGACACAAGTACTTTTGTAACTTACTGGGGGGGCTGCCTCAATTTATGTATGACACAATGTTAAAGTTAAAATAAATATTTTTGTATTTTGTATTAGTTTCCTGTGACAGTCTCTGCCATTCCTCAATTACGGCGATTTGCAGTTCACCCACATTGATAGGAGCTAGGTTTCTGGATTTTACTATTTTTTTTTTCAGCAGGTCCCAGACGTGTTCCACCCCATAACTGTGATATTCACATTATTAAGATATGCTTTAGTTGAACGAGCAATATGCGGCCGATCATTATCCTACACCGAAACGAAGTCGTCATCGATAAAAGGGTCAAACGGTACCACATTTTCTTCTAAAATGTCTCTTATATGACGAGCTGCAGTCAGACTTCCTCCATCGATCACCACCAGGTCCGTACGTATTGTGCTGCTCGAGGAGGTAGGCAAGCTCTTTGAAAGAGTAATTGCAGACCGCCTTGTCGGGCGGCTGGTGCGGGTGGGGCCGGATTTGGCGGAGGGCCAGTTTGGTTTCCGCAAGGGGCGCTCCACGGTGGATGCCATCATGCGCGTTCGAGCCCTCACGACGGGGGATGCTGTTGCCCGGGGTGGGGTTGTCTTGGCGGTGTCTCTTGACATCGCCAATGCCTTTAATACCCTGCCCTGGAGTTGCATTGGGGAGGCACTTCGGTATCACCGGATGCCGACCTACCTCTGTCGCGTGGTCGAGGCCTATTTGACGGACAGGGCCGTCATCTACCCTGGTCACCAAGGAGAGTGGAACCGGCGAGAGATGTGGTGCGGTGTCCCACAGGGATCGGTCCTGGGGCCGCATCTGTGGGACATCGGGTACGACTGGGTGCTGCGCGCCGACCTCCCTAGTGGCGTCAGCGTAGTCTGCTACGCTGACGACACGCTAGTCCTGGCACAAGGGAATTTGCATCAGGCGGCGGCCGAACTGGCGGCACGTGGGGTTGCGACAATAGTCGATAGGATCCGGCAATTGGGACTCGAGGTGGCATTGCACAAGTGCGAGGCCATGTGTTTTTATGGTCCTCGGAACGCGCCACTGTCGGGTTCCCAGATAACGGCGGGAGGGGTTCACATCGGCGTCGAGTCGACGATGAAGTACCTGGGACTCGTCCTCGACAGCCGGTGGAACTTCGTGGAGCATTTTCAACGTTTGGCTCCCAGACTGGAGCGGGCCAGGGCTGCTTTGAAGCGGCTCCTGCCCAATCTAGGGGGTCCAAACGCCTCCTGCCGGAGGCTCTACGCGGGGATCGTGCGGTCCATGGTCCTTTACGGGGCACCGGTGTGGGTGCGTTCTTTAAGGCTGCGACCAGCCCAGCGGTTGAACGCGTCCCAAAGGGTCATGGCCATCAGGCTGGTACGGGGTTACCGCACGGTCTCCCGTGAGGCGGCGAGCCTCCTTGCCGGACTGCCGCCATGGGATCTGGAGGCAAAAGTCCTCGCGCACATCTGGGAGTGGCGCGAGGAGGCGAAACGCCGGGGTGAAACTCCGCTGCCGCGAGAAATCACGGCACAGCGGACAGAGCTCCGGCGGGATCTCATGGCGACATGGAGAGTGCGATTGTCGCAACCCAGCGCTGGGCACGCCACAATTGTGGCAATAAGTCCCCTCTTTGAGGAGTGGCTAGAGAGGCGCCACGGCGTCCTCACCTTCCGCCTGACGCAGGTCCTCACCGGACACGGTTGTTTCAGGAGGTTCCTGTTCAGGATAAAGCGGGAGGAAACGCCCGGGTGTCACCACTGTGTAGATCGCCCGGAGGACACGGTGGAGCATACGGTGGAGGTCTGCCCAGCTTGGGCGGAGCACCGCCGTGTCCTAACGGAGGCGATCGGCGGCGGCGATCTCTCGCGTCCGGCCCTGGTTCGGAGCGAGAGTGCATGGGAGGCCGTCACCTCCTTCTGCGAAGCAGTAATGCTCGCGAAGGAGGAGGCGGAGCGCGTGAGGGAGAGGCAGGGTTCGCTCCCTCACGCCCCTAGTCGCCGCAGGAGACGCCCTGGGCGTCGGGGGTCGCAAGCTGATTTCCGGCCACCGTAGGCGCGGGCTTGCGGACGGTGAGCGATGGGTAGCTCGCCGTCCGATAAGGACCAGGCCCGGGTCGACGGCGCGTCGTGTTCCACGCGCGCCTCAAAGAGACGTCAGCACGAATTGACGGGGTCCATTAGGGCCAATGCCTGCCAGGGTTGCGAGTTTGTCCGAAAGGGATATCGTGGCCCTGGCACACAGGCAAATGAAGGAACACGGGTGGGTTTTAGTCAGTAAAAGTCTGACACGCCCTCCCGCTCCGCCCAGAGCGGGAGAAGTTATTTGATAATTTCCCACCCAAAAAAAAAAAAAAAAGCATATGCCAATGTAGTTTTAAAATTTGTCCGATTATATCGTTCTCCTTTGCGTGTACACAATTCTTTGCCTTCCGTCAACTTGATTTAAAATTATTCTGCACTGATCACTAAACAATATTTTCCCATTGGTCCGTGGTCCAAAGTTGATGTTCCCGAGCAAAAGTTGAGTCTGTTTCTACGATCATGTATCTCAAATTGTGGAGCATTGGCGGGACGTACGAACCAAAATCAGCTTCTTCGAATCTTTTTCGTACCGTACGCTCACTTACTGTGATACCTCGAACTTCCTCAAGCTCATTTCTGGCTTAGACGGCCGTTAGATGTGGGTTCCTACGTAAGCGAAGCTGAATGAAACAATCATCCCTGCTCGAAGTACGTCTTTTTCTGCCTTGTCCCAGTCTTCTCACAAAAGCATTAGTCTCCCTGAATCGTTGGATACTGCGATAAATTGTTGAAACAGGTCGGAGAAGAATTCTTGATATCAGTCTGTAGGTTTGATCATTTCTCTTCATTTCAAAGTGCCCTGGCAATCCCAGTTGCATTCAAGTCGGGCATAATTAAGTCTTAAAAAGATTGAAAAGTAAAAAAAAACAAAAAAATGAAACTGATTTTTAATGAAGATTTTACGAAATTTTAAACCAAAACCATAAAATTATGAATAATGATGTAAGTAGGAATATTAAAACAATCGCTAGGGTGACGTTCAATTGTTTTCTCAATTTGAAATAATTATTTCTAAAATGAAATGAATACTGGACGCCCACCGCACCGGTGCGGTGCGTGGGTTCAACCAGCCAGTTACACAAATAGTTTTTCGAAAAAAAAAAAATGTTCCGCTGCCGGTGGTATATTATAATTATCACTACTCAGCATTAGTGCATTACCTACATTGTTTTAAATGTCACTAAAAAGATAAATAATCATTGTAGTTGGGTCCCCAGTATAAACAGATTGTACAGATTACTTAAACTTACACAACTTGTTTTTACTTTTTAGTTAGTTATTTTGGCAGTCGTGTTTTTTTATCTTTCATTATCATTTTTGACAAGTTTTTGACATTGGTTGTCGCCGTGATGAGATTTCGACGTTATTTGGCATTCCGGTCAAAACTCATACAAGGGTCCAGTTGCAGAAGTCTCTAAGTCCTAAGGGACTTTTTAACCTGCTACCAAAAGGCCAACGTGTAAAAAATGACAAAATGAATTTATAGTTTTTTTCTTCTTTTTACATACTTACGTCATTTCCCAAATAACCAGACTTTAGCAAATAGCAATGACAATTATTAGTCAAACCGCTTCTATCTTAACTGATTGTGTCAACCGGACTTGCAAAAATTTAAATTTATTTATCTTAATCCACGGGCGAGAGGGAAAATTACCCTGTGACATACAGCAAGAAACGGGTCCGCTGCGGCATGTTTTCATATTATAAAAACATCGAACAACCTAACCGATTTCAGATTTGAGGATGCAAATTCGTCAAATCGGTTAGGTAACAGTGTTAGATGTTTTTATAACACGAAAACATGGCCCAGCGGACCCGCCTTAATTGATTTATTTTAGGTATCTAAGTGTAGAGTTTATAGCAAATACGTAAGTTATTTTGAAGGGGTTGCGGGTCGATTCATCAGGTTAAGCTACGCTTGCCGGGGTTGGTCAGTGGATGGATGACCATCTTTACATACCGAGACTCCTCCGTGCCTCGGAAAGCACGTTATGCCGTTGGTCCCGGCTGTCATTCGTGGATCTTTGACAGTCGTTACGGGTCGTCAGAAGCCCGAAAGTCTGACAACCAGTCTTACCAAGGGGTATTGTATTACCCAGTTACTGAGTTGTGGAGGTCAGATAGGCAGTCGCTCCATGTAAAATACTGGTATTCAGCTGCATCCGGTTAGACCGGAAGCCGACCCCAACATATTTGGGAAAAGGCTAGGCAGATATAGACATTTAAAGTTATTTTGAAGAGTTAGTGAACAGTCGCGGGTGTCCGTTATGTTTTTACAAATTATTATTATTTACCAGAAAATAAAAATAATAATAAACTAATGGTAAAAAATGCATGCTTAAAGTATCGGTGGAAACCTTGTGGAAACGGAATGGGGAAGAATGGTTATAAATGTCAAAACTATCAAAAGTGACGTTTACGCAGCGAATACATTATAATATTGATGAAAACAGAAACACTGAATTACGAGGAAACAAACAGATAAATAAAACATTCAGAATGGATTATAAGAACCGCTGTCGGACATGCTTAGGCAGCGAGAAAGAAATGCGCCTTATACACTCCCGTGTAAGAATCGCTGGCGAGGAGGTTCATCTATCAGATATACTTCAGAATTTTTACAATTACAAGGTATTAAAGTTATTCAGCTGCTTTTAATTTCACTGCTTCTTTTGTTTGAGCTCGAAAAGTTTTCCTATAGCTTGCCCTCTGGAAGCGCGACCCTCCTGCAGATGTATTTTAGTTTACCAGACTTGGAATTACGCTTGATAATTTGGAGAAAAACTAGTTCTTATTACATAGTATACTTATGTTTAATTGTCAGACCAGTAAAGTAGGTTACAGAGGTTGTCTATAACCCAATGAAATCTTAATCTTCTATCATGTTTATTTTTTATTTTCGCGGCTTTACTGACCAGGTTCCTGAGAAGAGTTTTGTACACTCAGTTAAAAGTGTAACACACCAAATCTCGTATATTATTGAATTTAACTTTCTTGTAGGTTGCCCCAGACCCACTGTTTCCAGAAAACATATGCATCAACTGTGTCCATCAACTCACTATTACTTACTCCTTCAAAGTCCTCATAGATTCCAGCTCTAAAACCTTGATGGAGAACCTCTCCCTCCTCGACTCAACAAGCGACAACTATGATTGTATCTATGAATCTGATGACCAAAAACCAGACTGCCATATAAACATGAAAAAGAGAAAAATAAAGAAGATGGAACAAAATATTGATGATGAGATTCGGTTGCTGTTTTGTGTTGAATGTAAAGCAGAGTTCCATTCCATCATACTGCTAAATGAACACTGCACAAATAATCATCCCACTAAGTCCGAAACTGGAAGGGATTGTGATTATTGCAATGAGAAATTTGAAGATTTTCGTTCACTAGTCTTACACAGAAAGTTGCATTTGAAACCATATTTATGTGAAAACTGTTGGGAAGGGTTCTACAATGAAGATCAGCTGAACATCCATTCCTGTCAACCTAATGTAGAAAATAAAGAGAAAAACAAGGCTGAAAGGGTCTTGCGTCAGTGTGATCAATGTGGGAAGTCATATCCTCCTGGTTACATAAGAATCCATATGTTAACACACAGCAATGATCGTCCATACAGCTGTAAGTTCTGTCCAAAGAAGTTCAAAGTACCAGGTGGCCTCCATTCTCATGTCCTGTGGAATCATAAGCGAACGAGAAACCACAAATGTGAAGTCTGCAACGCTACCTTCATATCTTCAAGTTCCAGAAGTTCTCATATAAGGAAAAATCATCTAAAAGAAAAGAAATATGGCTGTGACAGTTGCGGAAAACGGTTCTTCTCCAAATCCGAATTACAGAGACATTCTCTGACCCACACTGGAGTTAAGAATTTCCATTGCCATCTGTGCGACAAGTCATACCAAACTAGATACGGTTTGAATGTGCATTTGAAGTCCCATTCACCAATGAATGTATTGAATTTGTAAAACAAAGTACAAAAATGTTTATTTGATCTCAGTTGTTTAGGCTAAGTATTTATTAATGATTCATTTAATTATTTATGATTGCATTGTATGAATGAAATATAGTTTTGGAAGAAGACAAGAAATATTTTTAATTTAAACCTTTGTCAGTTTGGGTATGAAATAATAAATCTCTTCTGTGCAGGTACAGAAACTTTAATCAAATTAATTTGAATATAATTTTACCACAAATAATCAGGAATTATTAATTAACAAAATGGCGAACAGAGGCACTTATTTTATATTTAACTTACTCAATACAATTTGTGTTTAAAACAAAACAATGTTATATGAGAAATATAATAGGATAATAAAAGAGAGATACATTCATATAGTCAGCAATGATTATTAATTTTGACTCCTATTCAAAAGTTTTGTTAAAGCACCAACTTTGGCGTTATCTGAATCAGGGCGAGTATCCGAATACGTAATACTTATGAAGTTATATTTAATTGACTTTTCTATTGCTTTACGACCCGAGGATTTCATATATCTAAGATTCCTGTGCAAACTCTATTTCATCTAAATACTCCTATCTTCTGGTAGTTTTTATTATAAATTTATACAATTAACTATTTACATCATCATGTAGGAACATTATTTGTTAATACCAGGAAGAATGGCATGTCTATCCAATCTATATACAATCATTTTGGTGGGCTAATACTTTAATAGGAGTTATTTAGAATTATGGTGAGACTTGGCAGCTTGGCTTTATTTTATATAATAAATCACAGGTTTTCACAGTCCACGACTTTTGAAGATGGAATAATAACGTAAAATAACAATAAAAGAATGCCACTCTATCTTCTTTCTCTTTCCTTCGACGGTATAGTCGACCTCGTAATTTGTTTACCACCCTCAGGTTGAATGTCACTTGTAAGTCTTATAACAATAAGGTCTATTAGTCTATGTGACAGTTAGATAGTTTCAACCTTAGTGCACCTTCAATTTACTGGGAATTTTCATTGAACAATTACGAGGTCGTCCATCTAAGCGTGATCTATACACTTCCAATTAAACTTGGATACCTTGCCTGCTTTGTGTCAAATACAAAATATTAAAACTCAAAATAAATCCTTTTTAGGTTTTTAAACTTTACACAAAAAACCTATAACAGAAACAGTCAGCCTGTGTATTAAATTGTGGACTTCGAAGAGGAGTCAAACTTACATAGATTTAAAGCGTGTATTTATAAAAATATAAAAAATATCACTCTGTCCAGTCTAATAACCAACAATGTAATATGTACATTCGTTCACTAGGCAAGCAATGCCCAAACAGTTTTCGTAACTATACATATTTGTAATCCGTTATATTCGAGCGTATCCTGAAATAGAAAAATAGATAGTTTTAATATTTTTGTTAATTTTTAATGATGGGCCTAGTGTGGGGCAACGTTTTTTTAAAAAAATTGATGTTGTTGCCACATGCAAATGCAATTTTTTACTTATAAATAGAACATAGCAAGTGCAATTTTATTTACATGGGTAGTTATTTACTATTAAGTTAAAATTAATAGTATTAGATCACAACAATATTGCAACTTTGAAGAATGTTAATTAAATGCAAACTCAAACCACATACCTACATGAGTATGTGCTTAAACTTTAGAAGGAAAAACACCACAATATAAACTATAAATTTCCAAAACCAGTGCTCACCATTGAAGTGCAGTTATTACAAGAAAACCATAGTATTATCACGAAACGGTTATGATTTTACAATTTTTACCTCAAATAGTCAATAATAATAATAATAAACCAATTTAATCTTTCGTAAATGCCATACCATGTATCTAAAAATGAACCCTGGGAATTGATAACATTCATCAAATAGAATAAATAATAATTATACTTAACTATGATACGTAATATCTTGTAAACAGAGGGCTAATTGCGTAACACATTATCAGTAGGAATAGGTTTCAATTTGACAGTTCAACAACATTCATTGCGTTATTTACGTTGTTGAGCAGACATATGAAGCAATGGATTAGCAATATACTTCAAAATCATTCAGATTCAAACTGCGTTATGCAATTAGTGTACAGGTTGCAAAAAAAGCTAGTCACAAAAGAAAACCTTATAATGAATGTAACAAGCACTACTCTATTAAAATGTTTTACCTATAAAATTAGATAAAGATCGATATATGTACCTGAATTGCTACATGAAAATTATTATATATTTTAACTAGCTATTTCTAATCTACAGAGTCAAATAACTGTGATATCTAAACATGATAGAAAACAAAAATACTTATATTAATTTGCTGAGTTTTTTTTTGGGGTCATCAACCTTGTGTAATCATTTGAAATATCAGTTTTTTTGTGTTGTCTTCACGGAAGTGATGGCTAGCGAAACTCCGCGTATCGTCAATAATTAAACACGATAAAATAAAATCTGATATTCTCATCTCATACTTCTAGTAACAACACTACCAGCGGTCGTTGACCAGAAAAAACACATTGAATCTTTATTTTTTCGTGTTTAGATAGGTATCGATACTGTATTTATGTTTCTATCTATACTCTATAGGTTTAGGTAGTTAAATAAAGGTAAACAAATCATAAAAAGGGTTTTTATAGATGACACTTTCTTGTTTAAAAATATATTGTACCTTATAATCATTTTTTTTAAAATTATTATTACGATAGTTTCCTCTTTTATTACTGTATGTTAAACTTTATCATTTATTCTTACACTACTCTTCGTAGATGTAATTGTTTGAGCACAATTATTTAGTTAGATTTATATTTTACTATATTATTTTGTAATCTGTCTATTGTAAAGAGCCCAAAAAGACAGGTCCTCTAAACATCAACGAAATAAAACGTTGCTAAACTGAAGAAAACAACTGTGATGTAGCATGACAGCTCTCTCTCGTCACGGTGGTTTTTTGTTTACCTTTATTTAACTACCTAAACCAACGGAATATACTATGTATTATGCCTGTAAGTCTGTGTAAGCAAGCTATGTAAATATTTGATAGGTACTATGAATTGGGCCGCTCCAAGTTATTACAGAGATTAAAATACAAGTCATGCATTGATATTTCTTAAGACGACCCAATGATTGTCGATCGCGATCGACTATGATAGCTTGATCATTCAATCTACTAAAACATCAACCATTTGTTACATCCTAGGAACCTGTGTTATGCAAATAAATGATTTGATTTGAAAACAATTGAATAACTATCCATCAACCAACCCAAAAACGGGTGAAGACACTGACTCCTGTAACACAGGTACCACCTAGCTCAGGAGTCAGGGATTAAAATTTAACTCTGTTTTTATGTCAATAAAACATTTTATTATTTTTATTAGATTAGACTGGAAGCTGACCCCAACATAGTTGCGAAAAGGCAGGCATCTGGCAGATGATGACAATACTTCTTTGTACAAAGTCGGAAAAAATTTAGTAGCCACGAAATAAGAATTGGTATCATTTAATGAAAAGCTTAAGAGGGCGTACAACGGTACACTAACGCCACTCCTTTAAAAAAATATTATCTCGTGACTGAGAAGGAATTATGAATAACGGCTCAATAAGGAACCTCGGTAAGTGTCCTCGGTAAGTGTGTCTAGAATTTTCTAATACCTCTTATAATACAATAGTCTCATCAAATGTGAAACTTTATAAAAGTTATTAGAACATTCTAGACACACTTATTGAGCCGTTATTCATAATTCATTCTCAGTTACGAGATAATACTTTTTTAAAGGAGTGGCGCTAGTGTACCATTGTACGCCCTCTTATGCATCGGTGTCACAAAGTAGAGCGAATAAGAATGCTTTACATTTTGCAAACTAACATTACTTCAATTAAATAAAATGTTAGTAGCAATTACAGCTTGCAAATTAATATAATAGCTTCTTTATAATTGATTGAACTCCAAAGTAATGTTCTAGTCTTAGCCCAGACTGCACCAGAAATCACTAAATGCTTTTAGGGCTAAACATTTATATCCTCATTCTGTCTCCGTCATCTTCAAACGATTGAAAGAACCAGAATGTTCGACAGAGTGTAATTGCGTAACACACAGTAGCAATTTCTTTAATTTTGACAGTTCAACAACATTTATTGCATTATTTATGTTGAGCAGACATATTTTTCGAACATATGAAGCAATGCATTAGCAATATCCTTCAAAATCATTCAGATTTTGACTGATAATGTGTTCCGCAAATATGGTGCTGGCCTCTAAATGTTGCTCTTCACTCGTTAATAATGTTCTAGTTTTAAAGCCTTAAAAATACCGCCACTAACTAACTACAAGCGACCCAATCAACTACATAAATATACATAAAAAACAGATAATCACCGCCGTGCCTAAAAATTCATGTCTAAGCCTATTTGATACATAACTTCGTCCATTTCCTGACCGAACATGCCGGTTTTTTCATCCCCAGTCACCGTACCATTTGGTTCGACCTTCGAGGTGGTCGGCTCATCAGCTTCCGAGTGGTTCGAGGTGGTGATGTTGAGGGTCGGCAGACCTAGGATGATGCGGATCTGGTCGGTGAGGTGGGGTGCGGAAACAACTTGGTGATATATGCCTTCGGCGGTACTGAGTATCTTGTCCACATCTAGGCACATTGATAGATCGTTTACGTGCTGGAAAAGAGAGTTTTGTGTAATGAATTCATGTTTAAAACACCTTCTTTATATTGTGAAGACGGTTCAGCGGTGTATTTGCGTAATGGCCGCCATAGCAAACGTTCATTGATTAAACAGGCTGGTTCAAACAGTTTGATCAAATTGGCATGAATGTCTGTGGCAAAATTTGATCACATTTAATGACTTGTAATCAAATGGCTTGAACAAATTAGAATTTTCGTATTTTTATTTGATCAAACAGTTAATTAAAAAATTTGAGTGTGTGTTGCATAACACACTTCTTTTTTTTTTTTTGGGTGGGAAATTATCAAATAACTTCTGCCGCTCTGGGTGGAGCGGAGGGAGTGTCAGACTTTTACTGACTAAAACCCACCCGTGTTCCTTCAGATGCCTGTGTGCCAGGGCCACGATATCCCTTTCGGACAGGCTCGTAACCCTTTACAGTAGTAATTTGGCGCATTATTTACGTTGAATAGCAGAAAATTTTTCGAACATATGAAGCAATGGATGAGCAATATCCTTCAAAGTCATTCAGATTGTGGTGGAAAGTGTACCATAAACCGCACCATAGTTTCAAACTGTAAGCTCGGGATTTATCTAACATAGGGAACAATCATATTTATTTATTGTCTTTGGAAGACTTACAGCTAAACAAAACAGAATAGAAATAGTATGTGTGACTGTGATATTGCTGTAAGTAATTATTTCATCAACACCTGATTGGAAGGTCTGCATAAAAATTGCAAGGAAAGGAAACTACAAAATACTTTAAGGTTACAGGTCTACAATGTCTCAAATTGCTCAGCATGATCCTGTGTTATTTGGAAAATACTACAGCATTAATTTTGAAATAAGTAGAAGGCAAAGTTGAGGATTAATGTTAAGCACTATGTTTGACGAAAACACTATCCCATAAAATTTTCTCAACACAACAAAATTAAAAGTCACCTCCAAACCGAACAATAAATCGCTAGTATTAAAAAAATGGTTGCTATTGTATAATTTATTATTTGTATGACATTGAAATTACATTCTGTGATTACCTTCACTCACACACAGACTTATTATTTTAATGTTTTTAGGAATACATGTACTTCTACGATGTTTGTAAATATGTGAGCACCATATATCATCTCATAATTAAATTATCTGTCATTGCTTCATTTTTTTTTTTTACCTATTGTGGTATAGTAATTTTATTCTAGATAAGATTACTTCCTTAAACCGCCTTCACATATAATTATCTAAAACAAAATATTGTAAAGCTTTTTTTAAAAGAGTAACGGTGGAGTTTCTTCCCCATTATTCTCCATACGAAACTACCTTTTGGGCGACTAGAATCAATTCTATTTTTTTGTAAATGTAGACTTTAAAAAGTGCTTCTTATGTGCTTATTTTAAATTAATAATTTGACTTTGATTTTACTTTTCTTTTTTTAAATTACCATTATTTTAACCGTAAAAAGAACATAAGTCCCTAAACTATCGGCGCCTTGGAGACTTCTCCCTGTCTCGCGTGACTGCGAGCAGTTGTGTGCGAGCGAGATAAAGAGTAACGTGGTGCTGAGGTATTATGGACTCTTTATGGTTTCTAAAAGAATAGTAAGTTTAAATGTAATTTAAAATTGGCACTCACTTTCAATATTTCAGTAAATCCATAATCTTTACTGATGAGAATATCTTTTTCTGCGTCGAGTATGGCAACACAAATCAATAAGTGGAAGTTTGCACATGGCAACGACGTCCATAGTACCTCCCATAGTCTGAAAATCAAATTATTACAATGATAAAATTAAATCAATAAAATATTCCTCGCTCGTATGGATCGGATCTAGTACCAGAACAATAGGAGCAAATATCATAGAGGTAACTTTACATCAACCTATCCTACAAAAAATCAAAACTGCTAAGCAGAGGTGTCCCCTAAATTAATTGATTTTCAGATCTCACTTTCTGTTGACCTTTCTGACCAATCTGACACGAAGGTGTCCAACTCGTCACCCCAGAATTTTCTAGGACTGCCTTGATGACGATGCCCTTTTCAGGCACTTCACTGCGCGACTCATCCCATCTCACTTAAGCCTGGCTGACTTATCGCTCACATCAAGGATACCTGTTTTGACTGTTTTTCGTTTCAATAAATTCATAAACAGGCCAAGTTCGTGTCGGACCACTCACAATGAAGGGTTCCGTAGTTGGGATGAATTTATCCCAAAAACAAACTTAACATTGTAGTTGAAGAACATGTTCTCCCATACTATTCACACATGCTAATTTTTGAATAATTAGCACTTTAAAGCTTAATTTTTCGGAAACTGATCCCTGAATCGAAAAATGCGTTTTGACACACCCGCAATGTTTTTGAACGGCCTATCTAACGACACCCCACGACATAGCGAGAAAAAAAAATGCCACTTTACGCACAGGGGAGCTACCCTATTTTTTTCTATTATTCAATATTTTATTTTACCACATTTCGGCGTGATTACTAAGTATACCCATGCCAAAATATAGCTTTATAGTTCTAAGAGTCTCTGAGCTAAACCGCGGATAGACAGACAGACAGACGGACGGACACAGCAAAACTATAAAGGTTCCTTGATGACTACGGAACCCTAAAAATAGAAGGAGAATATACTCTCACCTCATAATATCTCTATGCGAGAACTCCCGTTTAAACCAGACGAGTAGCCACCGGAAGCAAAAGTACATGTTTCCGGAGTCTTTCTGCGCGAGATGGTTGGCTAGTTCGGGGCTCGCGAATGTTAGCAGCTGTTGTAATTGAAGCAGCTGGTGTTTCATACCGGCCTGATCCATGTCGAAGTTTGAGGCCTGTCGAAGAAATTATAGCATAAATTTAATTTGTATTATCTCATTTTAAGAGTATTCATTAGCCATTTGGACCACAATGTTGAATTTGCAAAATGTTGAACGGCACCTGCCGGCGAGCTCTACACCCAAGTTGGCCGCAGTTACTTGGCTATTTAGTCAGAATTATATTTCTGAAATTTCCAAATTCAACATTTTGGGATTCAATATTTTATTGTAGTCCAGAAGGTTCATTAGTTTGTAAATTATGTATAGGAAACAGGATCAAATTAAATTAATTAATTTTATACTCATCACGTCTGCAGAGTTTCGCTAGCTAATTTAATTTGACCCTGTATATTTTTCTGTAAATATTATTTTTTTAATGAAAAAAATTATACTTGGAATTGAAATCTTTAATTTTTATGGGTCCTGCTGTATATTTTGATGAGGATTACGGATTAGCTATTATAGGTCAATATTTAGAGCTATATGGTGCTCATAGCTCTAGTCTAGTAGCTTTATAGAAACAATGTAGTATGAACTAGCTGCGCCCCGCGGTTTCACGCGCATAAATCTCGATCCCGTGGGAATATCGGAGATAAAAAGTATCCTATGTCCTAATCCAGGTAATGGTCTCCCCATGTGCCAAATTTCATCCAAATCCGTTCAGCCGTTTTAGCGTGAAAGCGTAACAAACTCACTTTCGCCTTTATAATATTAGTGTGATATAGGATTACGTCTTTGTTTGTCTATGGTGACCCAGCTATGTAAAATGGTTTCATACATAGCACAGACTACCCAAATGTTACCTTTTTTCACAAAAAATGATTATTCAGCAATGGTTTGTCCTCCGATAATGCAAAAATTGCAATTTTGGTTGTCTCGAAACGGAAAAAATAGCTTTACTCACAATCTTATCCATAAAGCCGACAAAGCACCAGAAGCTGTCGACCTCATTGCCTAGCAAGAGTAACATCGGCGCCAGTATATCCGACATGCCCTGCACGTAGCCCAGGTCGAAGTTGTACATGACGTACGTGAGTAGGATGTCTTGTAGCACTACTAAGTTAGGATTGTTGTCGCCAGCGAAGAATGGATGCGTCCTGTCCGTTCGATTCACGTCTTTTTCTACTAGACTTTTTCTGTCTCTGTATTCTGAGAACCTGGTGGAAAAATTGTAGATTAAAATTAAAAATAATGTAAGTCTAGTTGTTGTAAGATTCAGTCTTGTAATCCTGGATTCTATCTTGAATCGCCCGATATATAATATATACTTTATTGATACACGTCCATACAATATGCTTAATATCTAGTCAAAGTTCAAATCCTTGACTCCTAAGCTAGGAATATCTGTGACAGTGTTCTACTGCCACTTGGACACTATAAACCCTTATGGAAATTATGAGGTAGTAAGATGATACAAAAATAATATATTACTAGGTAGTGATTTTAGGTTTTTCTTTTCTTTTTTTTGAATTACACAGTAAAAGTAAAAGAAAATGAAATTAAAAGTTATGCAAGGTATATCCCAATGAGTATAGTAAAAACAAAACTTTATTAAGTAGGTACCTAAGTAATTTTTCTGGGAGTATTGAAGCCGCAAATTAAATTAGTATTAAAACCTAAGTACGCATCATAAAAAAAAAATCGAATAATTGATACCGAAAATGACGTCAAAATCATAATCCAAAATGGCCCAGAAAAAATGATTTTTCGTTACGGGTGTCATTTTCATGATTTTCAAGGGTCCTGGGTGCCGCAGTCAAGGATTAGAAAGTCTGTCTCACCTAGCCTCCTGCCCCTCAGTCATGGATCTCCACTGCAGCTTCATAGAGAAGTACTCTTCTGTTCTCTTCTTGGTCAGCACTCTTAGCTCTGAGTGCGTCATGTGCCACGGGTGGTAGTCTAGCAGGTATTTCCATACTGACTGTCGTATTGAATGGGCTACCCCCTGGAAAATTATTAAAAAGTGAAAGTTTGTTAAGATGTTTTTAACTCACGCGATATTCAAATTTTCTTACGGTTTTTTGCACTTTGTAGGTCAGTGTCAGGTTGTATCTTGATCAAAATATGATTCGCGACCGTAACAAATATGTATTTACAGAATTAGAATCATTAGAATCATTAATACATCTTTAATCCCGTGTAATCCCGGGAAAGTGTTATTGGGTTTTTCTACCTGGAATTTATCAGTAGCAGCCCTGAGTCTGGATTTGTGCCAGGTTGATGGCAATAGGCTCGCCCCGTATTACATGGGACTTAAACATAACGTGCGAAATGTGGGTGTTACCATAGGTACACCTCTACCTAACCCTTAAGAGGGGCCTTCCCGGTCCGTCTATCGTCGCCGCGAGCATGGTCGAAAAGTTTGTTGTTTCATCCAGCGCAAGTGAAAACTATTAACAAACGAGTGAGAACGCGATAACATTGAACGAAAAATAATGTGCGGAAATTTCATAAAACTTGTTCCAGGAAATACGTGTTTTTGAGTAAGCCTTACCAGTTTGTGTGGAGTGACGTTTTGACGTTTGTACTGGTAGAATCGTTGCTAAGATTTTCGCGGAAATAAAATAAAATTACGACGTTATAGTGTCAAAAAGGTTTTTAATAAAGTGTACAGCAAATTAATACAGAATATACAGTGTAGTGAGATCTCGTGTGTTCTTCCTAAGTGTATAATTATTGCGTAAAAAAAATACAAATCTCCAAGCCGTATATAGGTACCCACAATATTCAATAAAAACGAAAACGTAAACAGAATTTGTATACCAATACTTGTAAATAATGCCGGTAAAGTGTGGTGGATGCGGCAAATTTTTGTCGGCAGTTGATACAGCGAGGTGCACAAAATGTGCCGCCCCTTATCACCGAGTGCAAAAAAGTAGATTTTTGCAGGCTTGTACTGAATTTGTTTTTCAAAAAAAATATTTGCTGCTTGCATAGAAACCTAGATATAGTGCACTAGATACCTATTAGTTAAAAAAAATCAAAGAAAGATGTGTTACAACGCCATAATCACGTACGAGCGTTTGTATGAAAAGTATGTCGGGTTGGCCGCCCTTAAGGGATTACAGGCGTGATGTTATGATATATGTAATCGTGAAAAAAAGAAATATCGTCCCATACAAAACTTTAATACCTACTATGCCTTGCACAATTACGATGTTGGTCCCATGGAGAAAGTTTTTCACCACAAGCTTAATTTTCGCCACACCTTAGACACATTGTATATGTATCTCTTTTCCTGACACGAACCTACATCTATTGCACGTAGTAGATAGTTAGTCGCTTCCTCGTCGGCGGTGGGACAGTTGCCACAGTGATAGAACTCACCCCTCTAAATATAAGCTGTTTAACACCTTCGACCTCTGTGACCCTCCCCTCTGTGTCCTGCAATCCATCCCACTTCTCTGTGGATAGGGGAGTTCCTCTGCAACAACAAAACATTACATATTAAAATATTGGAAGCAAAGTAACAGAGCTATTTTTTACTGTACAGGCGGCAGGGGGAACCAACCAGCAGGCTTAGGCACGAGAACCGTAGAGAAGCGTCTTGTCGACGGAAGAGTAGACAAAATGACGTTTCTGTGTAGACAGTACAACATTTTCGGTAGACAAGCTATTTCTATTCTACAGTAGAGTAGAAATAGAGCGTCATGCTAAGCCTACTGGTAGTTCATAGCTGGTAATTCATAAGCTCATCGCCGTATCGCCGAGACGCATGGGTCATAATTGGTATTCGATAAATGATCATTGAACTAAGAACTCTTTATATCAATAATTCACGTGCAGTTAGCATTATCAGTATTAGTATTAATGACCTATTACCGATAACCTTCACTTCCATTATTATTACTTTAGTAGATAAGCGGATTATTGTTTTACAGCTGGGTCGGTTTTGCTATTTGGTTTCTAATCGTCAAGGCAGGTTTACACGAAGCCAGCGCTGGCCGCCAGTTAGGCTGGCAACCATCGCTGGCATGAATAGAGTGCCCGTCTATTTTTCTAGCCAGTGACCTCCACCCGCGTCCCCCTCAACCTCCGGGACAGCGGTTGGACCCGTGTAAACGAATCGTGCCAGTCTCTGGCGCATTTCCTTGAAGTGCTCATGTGTTTGTTTTTTTTTCTCATATATCAACTCCTCTCGTAATAACGCAGTTGAGTTCAAAAAATAATATAGTATATAGTTTAAAATAAATAGTTTTAAATCATTATTTTCAACAACCTGATTTTCCCGGAATAATTTTTTATTGAGACGAACGTGCGAACACCACAAGAAAAATTCAGAAATGACTGGCCTTGTGAAAACAACACCGGCAAGGCTAGCGGAAGTCCGTACGACTAGCGCCAGCGCACTGGCTTCGTGTAACCTAACCCTTGGACGCTCTATAAACGTTAGGCAGGTTCTTAACGTTTATAGAGAGTTATAAGTAAATGGTTCTTAAACTTTGGTGTACACTAAAGCATTTATTCTATGTATCTATAGAGATCGGCCTTAGATATTCATAAGCTGTCCATAACTGGAGCTGTATACTGCAAGATTATTTAATTTGTATCAAATAACTAGTCATTCGGTCGCTCAGCGCATTATAAAAAAAAACACGCACGCATAAAGATCTACTTCTGGTTAACAGTCATGGCAGCTGGGGGCGTCACTCGCTAGTCACCCATAACCACGCAACTGGGATGGTATCAGCAGGTAAATTGTACCTAGAATAAGGAATTATTTTAGCGACCGAACGCTTGATAAAAGAGTACGATACCTTCTCAACCAATTGCCTACTGATATAAGAAGTCAGGAAATAAAAGGTAAATTTGCCGAGTTACTTAAGCAGTTCTTTCTCAGGAGTCTGTAAACGATGTTCTTAGGAAAATGGTTTGCAGATTATTGGGGGATCAAGAGCAGATGAGTGATTAAGCATATTATATAAGATATAAGTCATAAGATAATTGTTAGTTACTTTATATGTAAAATTAGTGAAATTTAAGTGTCCGCACTAGTAAACCTAAGTTGTAGAACTGTGTTCTGTTCCCACAGACAAACCGTGGAAACGGTTTTGCGGGGCAAATTCCTTAAGTCAAGGTTTTTTGTAAACATTGATTTTTTAATAAATAAATAATAATAATGGAGCGGGCTATGCTCGGAGTTTCTTTGAAGGATAAAAACAGAAACAAAGTTATGCAGCAAAGAACTGGAGTTACTGACATAGCTATTAGCTTGCGGAGTAAGCAAGCTGAAGTGGCAGTGGGCTGACCATGTTTGTCGAAAGACCGATGGCCAGTGGAGCAGACGAGTCCTGGAGTGGAGACCAGTATCGGCTAGCGTAATGTGGGACACCCCCCAGCTAAATGGACCGACGACCTTATGAAGGTGGCTGGGTCAGACTGGGTACAGAAGCGGGGGACAGGGTGTTGTGGTGCAGCCTAGGAGAGGCCTGTCTAGCAATGGACAGCGATAAGCTGAGTTGATTGATTGAACTAGTCATTCTTACCTAGGTATACACGGCCGGGGCGGTAGTGTAGGTTTGACACTGATGACCTCATATTCATCGTTTCTGGTAACAGTAGTTGCATCCTCCATGGCACTCATGCTCTTTGTTAGTAAGTCCGCTACTTCTTCTGACACGTCGCGTTTGCCGTTCATGCCTTCATTGCCGTAGTATACTGGAACGTGTAAAGCCTTTTAATATCATCTCTATTGAGACACCAGGTTTCTGCGGCATAGGTGAGTATTGGCCAAACTAAGGCCTTATAAACGCACAACTTAGTTTGCAGTTTCAAGTCGTGAGAGGTCCACACAGAGCTACTACTCAGAGCTCGCCCTAGGTAAACGAGCACAGGGCGGGCAATACCTGGGCTACAAAGACGTCCTCAAACGTCACCTACCTGACGAACTGTGGCATGCCGTTGATAGGTGGCACAAGCTCGCTCGAAACAGAGAAAGGTGGCGCACTTCAATCCACAAAGCAACTGAATGCTTTGAAACAAATCGTCTTGAAGACCTAGACAAGAAGCGCCAAATAAGCAAAAGTTGCCAAAAGCCTTCCTATACCTACAGTACACATTCAACGATGCTGATCAGCTCTTCTGTACACTGTGTGACCGGGTTTTCAAGACCAAATCTGGATTTCCTAGTCATCAGAGATCTCACGAAAGAAAAGAAAAATAGTCTGCGTCGCCGGATACGGTGAAGAGAACTATAATTATGCAAGATGTAACGTAAATAACGCACAACCTCTTAAGGGGTCATTGTACTCATCATTATGAGCAACTTTTAACAAAGGACCAAACCTGAAATCAGGGAAAAAAATCTGCTGTTTCCCACAGTTTTTCGAGTTATGAGAACATTAATGTAGGGCAGCTATACTCAAAGTGTGTTCCGCGGAACCCTAGGGTTCCGCAAAGCCTCTGTGGGGGTTCCGCGCAAAAACTGGTCAGAATAAAAAAATATACTAAAGCGGTACCTACTATATTTTATTTTACTCTGGTACCTGAGTAAAATATTATCAATCTAAATATTCCAACATAAAGTAAAAAAAATATGCAAATTTTAATGTCAAGTAATATGATTATTAATGAAGAATACACATAAAACCATTTTTGATTACTTTAGGGCTCCGTCAAATATTTCGTTTTCCAAAAGGGTTCAGTCTCCAAAAAAGTTTGAGAACCACTGATGTAGGGAATAGCAATATTATTTTTTTCGCGATTTTTGGTTTGGTCCCATAGTAAAAGTTGTTCATGATGATGAGTACAATGATCCCTTAAGAGGTTGCGTGTTATTTATGTTACATCTTGTATATTATACTGGAAAAATGAAGAAAAATAGCTTAATAAGCACTTTGATGGGACATCCCCCTGCTGGACGTAGGACCTGCACATAAAGATCGAAGAAGTCAGTAAAATGGAGATGAAATCTAGTAAGTCTATAGTGCCAGTGTCTATAGTCGCCCCGCCAGCAATCGGTTTTATGTTTCACATCAAAAAATATTTAGTAGTTATTTTATTTTATTTTAATTATTACAATAATTATTATTTTAGTTGAATGGATTTTTTTGTTCTAGTTTGGTAGGTGTCGGTAAATAGGTGTATATTTGGTTGGCGTCCTTAAGCAGCGGAACCCTTGTTCAATCATGTAAGCCGCTGGCCTGTTTACCAGCACAACATACAAAAAAGTTTTGAGATGAAAAATGGGCAAAAGATTTCAAAGAAACGAAAAATAATTCCTTACCAATATCAGTGAGCTTCGAAAACGCTTCCAAAGTAGTCTCATAGGGCCTCTGTTTAAAATTCGACACTAAATTCCACACCACATCCGTTGTATTTTCAGTAAAGATATCCAGTTCCGCGAAAGACTTATTCAGTACTTGCGATTCAATATTCGGTTCAACAACGACGTAAGTGTTTCTATCATGACGAGTTTTCGCCGTCTTTACATGATTCTTCAAGTAAGCGACGAATATCTCTGCATTGCCGTGTTGGAAGTAGAACGTGGTCTGCCAAACTCCTGGTTTGGTTGAGAACTGCATTTGCTGGCTGTTTCTGGTTACCCTGAAGGTTTTGAGCTCGTCTATGGGTATCCTAATGATCCGGGCGCGGGCTGTTGCGTAGTCCGATGTTATGCTGCCACTGAGGGTACGCTGGCGGCGACCTGGTCATAATTTTACGTTAATTTGGTACTAAATAAATTTAAAATTAAGTTATAAGAAACTAACATTAGTAAATTGGTAATTATTTTGTTAGAAAGTAAGAAAAGACAAGCTATTTGAAAATAAAAGGTTGAGTGGACAAGGTCGTAGAACGAGTTTAGAATTATGCTATTTACATAAGTTTGAATGCCATCCTCAGCCAAATGGATGTACGTAAAACAGTGAAAACGCCTACTTTCTAGTGAAAAGCAGACCAGGCAAACAGCTTTTTGCTAGAAACTTAGGTTTAGGTTCCATGTCATAGGGGGCGAGCCTATCGCCAGTAACCGGGCACAAATCCAGACGTTGGACTGCTACTAAGAAATTCCAGACGGAAAACCTAATAACACTGCCTGACCCGGGAATCGAACCCGAGACTTACAAGAGTTACTCAACAGTAGCACTTTCGACCACTATTAGACCAACGGAGCTGTTATTTTAGTATATTGTGGTGTCTTACGACTTCCACACGAACGAAGTCGCGGGCAGAAGCTAATCTATACCAATATTATACAGTACATAACAAAAACTCTGTTGTTCCTTTTAGGGACGTATACATTTACCTACAAGCACAACATTGGTGGAACTATAATTTAAAAAAATTAAGCATTGGCTAGTCGAGAAGTCGAAATCAAAGAGTTAAAGAGGTAAGAAATCAGTTAAACATTACAAATATTAATAATTAAATATTTATTTTAATTATTTATGTTGAACAGTTTTTATAAATGACTTGCTTTATTACGTATGTATACCGATTCCTAAAACGTAGGTAGAAGGAACAACAGGGTTTTTGTTACATATTGTCTAGAGCAGCCGTACTCAAGAATAGAAGAATAGAATAGAATAGAATACTCTTTATTATGTACACCATAAAAGTTACAGATATAAATGTTGAAATGCGATGCGTTGAATGTTGTGTGTTCCGCGGAACCCTAGGGTTCCGCAAAGCCTCTGTGGGGGGTCCGCGAATACTGGTGGGAATAAAAAAAAATGCTACAGTGGTACCTACTATATTTTATTTTACTCTGGTACCTGAGTTAAATAATATCAATCTATATATTCCAACATAAAGTAAAAAAAAATATGCAAATTTTAATGTCAAGTAATATGATTAGTAATAGAGAATACACATCAAACCATTTTTGATTACTTTAGGGCTCCGTCAAATATTTAATTTTCCAAATGGGTTCCGTCTCCAAAAAAGTTTGAGAACCACTGGTCTAGAGGTAAAGTTTGTGAGATTGTTGTATGGGGTAATCTCTGGATCTACTGAACCGATTTTGAAAACTCTTTTACCTATAGAAAGCCACGTTATTTGTGAGTGTCATAGGCTATAAATTAATCCGAAAAATGAAAAAGACTTTCTGCCCAACGAAGTGGGCATGAACCAGCAAGTAGTAAATATATTAAAAAGGATTACAAAGAATGTTTCAATAGGGTGTTCGACGTATTGAAGGGTAAGGGTGCATTTTCAGAGAAGCTTGAGGTCCCAAAAGTTGGAGGCAGCTTAATAATGTACAGTTGAAAATACAGCTTAAGACATTTCTAACTAACAAAGCATACTATACTGTTAATGAATTTCTGGCAGAATCTTTTATTTAGTCATAGATATTATGCATTTTTTTTTAAATAATAATTAGTTATTGTTTGACGTTAAATTATTTTATTGAGATTAATTATTACCAATCATAATATTTGCACGCCATAGTACATGGCAAAAATGTCTGAACCTTTACTTTATTAATTGTTATCCTGCATGATGCATTTTTATACTCATATGTGTACACATGTTTGAGCAAATAAACACAACTTTATCTTTATCCCAGACGGAAGACAATTATGGTCTGTTTCAAAAGTATCTGATCAAAAGTGTAAACAAACCCTGTTCAGGTTAAATTCTTATACAATCACGTCAATTACACACTAAGGGAAATAGTAACACATTCATCTGGATTGAGAAGGTTTCAACTTTATATCTCACTAGTTTTTCCAACAATTATTGTTTGAATAACATTATTAAATTGTATTTGAAAAATCATCGGCGAAAATTAAGGTTATAAAAGTAAACTCAATTGTCAAATGCAATACATCTTTAAGGTAACTTAAAGTCTGTCCGAAAGGGATATCGTGGCCCTGGCACACAGGCATTTGAAGGAACACGGGTGGGTTTTAGTCAGTAAAAGTCTGACACCGCTCCGCCCAGAGCGAGTTATTTGATATTTTCCCACCCACCCAAAAAAAAAAAGGTAACTTCAAATTGGAATTTTGGGTTTAAGCAAAGACATTACATTATTTATTTAACAATAGACGGGACATAGCGAACAAAATCGTAGTCTGATACATTAAATCCTAGTGGGCAAAAGTCGCCCAGTCTAGTGTGGTACGCCTGCATGTCAAGTCGCATTCGTGTCAACCAAACGAAAATTATTTATGAAGTATATACTGAATTATGCATTATGGTAATGCAAATCACGTAGTGATAAAACGATTAGACTTTTAACCACGGTTTATTTTCGTTAGTATTTTGTAATTTACCCAAAATTTAGATATAATAAATAGTCTTCTTAGATGTTTCAAACTATCTTACGGTTGATAATCAAAGGTTGGTGTCGGTAAAATTGTAACGTGTCAAACTTACCTATTATGTAATTTTGCTATATTACGCTAGATGGCGTCACTGAGACATGGGATCACAATTTTTTTATGAAATTACTTCCGATAGCTTCTCAACAGTGTTAAAGAAATTGCGTGCCATAGCTTAGGGGTAGGTTCAGTATCGATAACGGAACCCAGGAAAAAAAATATATTGCAAGATCAACCTAATTTAGTACTACCTATTTACCAACGCGTTCAATAGTAGGTAAGTAATTAAAGCATTTAAACAAATAAAATAATTTTAATTCTAAACGATTGCTATTTTAAGTTAGTAGGTACTAAATTAGGTTGATCTTGCAATTTTTTTTTTCCTGGGTGCCTTTATCGATACTGAACCTACCCCTAAGTCATGGCACGCAACTTCGTTAACACCCTGTATAGTATCTATCATAATCTCTTTCCCCCTTATTACAAAACAAGGTTTATCTTCAGACCCAGGTTTAAAACATGGAGCCATTATGGAATTTCGAAATTTATTCCGACTATGGTAAAGTTCCTAAACACAAAACTGACAACTAAGTACCGAACTAAGTTTTCAGTTTTTTATAAAGAACGGTATTTCAATCACTGTTACGTTCTTATTACAAAAACTGGCTGCAGGGTTTAAGCCATGTCAAAATATAAATCTTGTTTTGTAATAAGGCGGTTTGGGTTTAAGTATTGGCTTAGTATGTATAATTTTTATGTGGCTCGGCTAATTAGCGTCCATAAGTACATTATCTATTCCATTTGTTGACATTTTAATCAGATAATTTTGGAAAAGACTATAGCTCCAAGAACCCTAGCGAAGCTTACTGCAGCATTGACCGTATGCCAAACCGCCGACTTTCTGGACGTCACTCCGGTAGGCCGCGACAATATGGTGAAAGGAACCTATAACAACTTGAAATAAAAAACAAAAACAGGGACGACACCACCAAACACGCGGCCGAAGCGGCGAAAAAAACTAAAAATAAAAAATCTACCTTTAGCATAAGACATGGTAATACCAATAGTATTGACGACTGCCCACTCTTGGTCTTGGGTGTCAGAATCTATGGTGATAAGGTCGTTGGGTCTCCACTCGATGCATTTGCTGTTGTCTGGGTTCTGCACAATGCACAGCATTCCGATGGCGTTGAGGTCCGTGACTGGTCTACCCAGGCACGCTTTGAGAAGCACTCCATCTTGGGTGAACAGGTCCTGTAAAGGCAAAGGTTTATAATGTAATGAATTTGACATATACTTGGTATAACCTGTAAAAATATCATCGTGAAAACTTGACGGTGAGTGACCCGTCATTCCAGTTGATGCTCCCTTCGGCACTAAGTTTTCACGGCGAGATTTTTATAGAATATATTTACGTCAACAACAAGTCTTCCTAACGTTATAGTCTATTCGCTCCTGCTGCGAAAATTTCGCTTTCATTCTGTGAAACATTGCGGAGTGGTACCTTTGCAATGATGGTCCTATTGTTACTGAAAATAACACACAAATACCTAGTGAAAAACTCATCATGTGACCGGCTCATTGATTAAATAAACGCAAGTAGGTCGGTCATACCCACCGGCACGGCGCGGCGGCGGCGCCGCGCGGCATGACGTTATTCTATTTACGAATTTTACTTAATCACAACGAATATTCGTCATTTCGTCATTAACAATGTATTTTTTGTAAAGAGTTACATTGTTGTATTTTATTTCTCCATCCTTAGGAAATTACAAATTACAATGATATGATTAGAATGACAAAGGCGTTAAGAGGAGGCTCCCTATTTTTATGTTAATTTGCATGAATATTCTGAAACAGTCACACATACAAGCAAAATGAAACTTTAGTATAATTATGATTTATTGGATTTTCTCTCAATAAAATTTTTATTCAAAAATTATGTCTTTTTTAAGGATAATTATAAAAAACAAAAAAGATTGTTTAGCTTTTATGTCTAAAATGAGTATTCACAGAAAGAAAATATAGTTTATTATCCCGACACAAGATAATTTTCTCTAGATCAATTATTCCTTTAGTTATAAACGCAATAAGAATTGAGAATTACGCTATTTAGTTTCGTGCTCAAAAAAGACGAAAGAGTGCACGCGATATTCAACTTTATTACTGATGTGTTAGCGTTTAGCACATAACAGAGTGGCGAGGGGCGGAGCTTGCGTTCGAAATTTGATTTAGACTGCCTGCTCTTAAGTCCATCTCTGTATATTTTGTGTACTTTAAGTGTTAATATCATAAACATAATAATATGGCCATTTTAGTTACCCTTTTATTATTTTTATTACCTTAGTTACCACTTTGTCCTCCCATTTTCGAGAATACCTACAGGCATGATTTATTAAGAAAAATCAATTATTCCCAAGATACGGGATGGACTTAAGTTAATAGTTTGTTATCTTTAAGCTTAAGTAGGTAAATCGTTTGATTTATTTACATAATTTAGCTCATGGAGTATGGGCAGCAGAATGTTCTTGTCTGCTAAAGAAAAACTTTTTTTCTTATATCTTTTCTATGACACGGATTTGTTTGGGCAGATGGACTGTTTATTGCACATGATGTAAAAAATAATTACATTTTACATAGGTTTTTACTAGGGAATGGAATCTTGAGTCGACATTGGGAACTCCTGATCTCTGGTATCTTGAGTGGACATTGGGATCTCGCGTGCTAAATCTGGGGGTCGAGATTACCCATTCGAGATCTCGCCCGGCAATCTGGCGACATCGCGAGTTCTCGAGATCGTGATTTCACCAACTTTTTAAAATAATTTTAATTGAAAAAAAAATCGAGATGGGCACGCTTATCACAATCAAGCGATCTTTTTCCGAAAACCTTAGATTGGGCAGAATTTGTAAAAAAAAAAAACAACTGTCATCAGGAAGGCCCCCTATTGATGGCCACAAATATATTAATATTTGTGGCTAACTACAATATTTAATTTAGGAACAACAACAAATCAGATAAGCTTATCAGTATACAAACATTTTCAAGTCACAATACATATTGATAAGTGTAGAATTTTCATACAATGTTAAAGGAAAATGGCCTTGAATTAGTATATGCCTCGAACAAGGCCTAAGTCATTATGAAATTAAACTAACTACTGTAGTTTAGTCATAATCTCCAACTAATATACAGTACTAAGAATGTCTGTACGTTTGTCTGTAGTTTTTCAAAACTAGGGAAGCCTACGGCTATAATATTAATCATAACTAAAAAATCATGTGAATCGGATAAGTGTTTTTTAAGCTGTGACAGTGAGCAGGAAATACATTAATATTCAGACAGAGATTCCATTTTATTAAAATATGTTAATATTGAATACTATTTCTGGACACACACTATGGCAAGAAGGAGTACAACACAACTAAAAGGTTCAAATAATCTTTAGAATTTAGTGCTCTGAAAAATGATTGTATTAAAAGAGATCTCGTGAAATTATGTTTTTAATCTGATGAGTAAAGATTACTATGACAAAAAGTTACCTGGAAAATTCAATATAATTTTTATATTGGCAACATAAGATAATTAATTTTAATCAAAATGCTTATCATGAAGAGTGTCAAATTGTCGCGTTTTTTTTTAGGTGAATGAATTAGTGACTGCATTCTCTTTTCTCTTTTTAACAGTCAAAATATTTATATTCAATCTAAACTAATATTATAAAGAGGACAAATTGTTTGTTTGAAAGAGGTAATCTTTCTCACTCTCTCTCTCTCACCTACTTTTGCTGTGCACAACAGTGTCCACAATGATCATAATTCTGTGTAACCTACCACCGAAGTTCACATGTGGAAGCACTAAATATGTTGGGTATTGAAGTACAAATCTAATTACAATGATTACTTCACTGATAGGAAGCTACACTAGTTACAGAGTGCCACAGGATATGTTTTATGGTTGAATCAAATCAAATCAAAATCAAGTCATTTATTCAAATTAGGCTGAGAATCAGCACTTTTTGAACATCAATATTACATAAGACAGTCCCCCAAAAACGCCCGCCCTTCACCACTTCCTAGTGCTTTAGCTGGGAAGAAGAAGTGGCGCAACAGACTCCACAGCTGTCTGTTCGGTTAGAAAAACTTGACTCAATAGTATATAAAATAATTGACATTACACAACACAAAACATTACATTAAAGTATTTGCCCTACGTTAGCTAGCACACACCACTATACTAACAATAAAAATAAAAAAAAACGTAAACAGAACATACTAAATAAAACCCTCCAGGCATAATGGGCATGCCCGCTTACATTAACTTCTGTTGACTTCTACACAGCCAAAAGTTACCGTCAGCAACTAGTTAATTATAATTTTTTAGCCAGGCAGTTTTGTGTCAGCCTATTTTTTGGCCATGCATGATAAGTTTATAAGAGATGGTTGGAATAAAATTAATAAAATTTTATGTCAAGCAGTGCTATTTTACAGGCTGATTTATGCAGTTACTACAAAGTTATTCATATTCATATCTTTATTTGCAATCCATAATTATTTAAGGTCTAACACCTTCAATAATTAGTAGGTACCTACTTACATAGTTCAGTTAATCAAGGCAAAGAAAATCTAGTAGAACACATGAGGAAAATGACATACTGTAGGTATGTTGTTGTTTACAGGGTTTATCTATGTTTACATTATTGGCAAAGATGAAAATATACCTACATTTATGTAAAGTAATTTCTGGTCAAGGTAATAATGGTTTTGATGACTCAGCATGTAAGCCAATTTTAATCAGATAAATACTGGTTACACAAGATCTTGATACAAATATTATACATAATTGACTGTGGAACGCGCCTAATGCGTCTAAATAGCTGATCAAGAATATCCTGCCCGACGTATCACAAAACCAAGCATTTTTTATGACGCAATACCAAGCACGGCCTTCGGTATTACCATACAATTACAGCGTTGTTTACAAATATCTAACAGACTGTTAAACAGCAAATGTGAGCAAAGGTCACGACGACCGACGGATAATTAATAAATAAACAATAAAAAAAAACATCAAACTCACTTTACATTGTTCGGGAATATCTTCTACGGAGCTAGATCTCGACATTTTGAGCACACAGGACTCTCAACAATGGAAAATACGATTCGAAATCAACGAAACTACGTGGAATCATAGATTTACGCCATACTTCTCAAGAATTTCCTGTTCAAAATAAATAAAAACATTCAACTCTATTTCACAATTCACAATAATGAGCACGGTAGAGTTGCAATGTCAAAAACTAAACTTTCCTAACTATACAAAATTCCATAAATCAAAACAAATTCGATAAAAAAAAACATCAATTGATTATCTATGTTATTCTTAGCAATGTGTTAAAATATTTTGACAACAGTCTAAAGTATTTTGCGATATCTGATAGTTTTACTTATTTTTTTTTTAAATGAAAAAATAAACAGAAGGAATTATTTCCGGAACTAAGGAAGATATTTGTGACACTGTGTGGGTAACACTGAACCAACGTCAAAACTTTACAGTGTTCCGTTTTACGTATCACACTATTTAGTAAGTAGAGTTTCATTCATTTCAACATTACTCAGAACAATAAAATATAACACGTTATAAAACATAGGCGTAAAATCTTTGATCAATATTGATCGAAGCGTAAAAGGTAGCAATTTGGTATCAATTTGCCTATCAATTCATTTCGCTGACTGTACCTCCCTACTTAATTTGGAATTTAAATGCTACAAAACTATGAATATTCAATATACCTACCTACATTAAATTATATCTTTGCGGCTGACGTAGTCAAATTTCATAAAAAAAAAACTCTTAGGAAATATTAGGATTGTACATAACTGCGTAAAAACGAGGTAAAACCATTTTTTTAGGGTTCTGTACCGAAAGAAACGGAACCCTTACAGTATGTGTGTCTGTCTGTCACAGCCGATTTGCTCCGAATCTACTGGACCGATTACGTTGTTGGGCACTCTGGATCACATATTTTTTTAATGTTCCAACAACATCCCTCCTCTAGATTTGTATAATCGTCTCCTTAAATTTAAGATCCCTCTTCCGATTAATTTCCCTTCCCTCTTATCCCTCTCCAGATCTGCTTGTGGCGCTGATGATTTTCATCCGTCACAATAATATCAAATTATGATTTATTTCCCTAAATATTATGTCTGTGTGGATGTGGTATTTATGTATATTTAAAATGTGCTAAAAATTATAATATTTACGTAATTTTATCTTTTTGTTTGTTTCAGTCCAGTATTAACCCCACAAGATCTACATAAAGTTCAACAGTACCTAATCAAAGATTTTTATAATTCAACTTTTTTTTATTTTTATTACAACAATGTTTCACTTGCTTTTCCAATTCACTTTAGACATTGGCAGAATAGTCGACGTCGGCTTTGCTTGCCATAATTAAAAATCTAATAGAATAGAATACGTTCACAGTAAAATCATTGTAGAAATTAAGAGTTTGTTATTTGACTGTTCCCAAAACGGCTTGGACATCGAGATAGACTGGATCCCTGGTCACTCGGATATTGTTGGCAATGAGTGCGCTGACTCGTTAGCAAAGTTCGCTTCCCCAAAGGATGCTAACACTTTCTTGATTAACACTCTGTTAGCCAAGTACAGTTACACTGCTTCTACCCCTACATTCAACATTAAGGATGGGAGTGGTAACACATGTTACCACTCCCAGACATATCAGAAGCTGAAGCAATTCCATATTTATCTGTGCCCTCGGGATGTGGACAAATACTTAAAGTTCGTCGAATTTACGAAAGTTTAGAGAGACGGGGATTACGATTGGAACCCACTAAAACTTGTGTGATCACGTTTGATGGACAAATCTTACCCAAAACGATCTTCTGATATTCCACATCCCTTCCTGTTGAGCAGTACATATTTACCACCATTCAATGCCACAAGTGTTATAGGTTTGGACATGTGGCAAATGTATGTAGCTCAAAATCACGTTGCAGTAAGTGTGGCCACGATCACACGATCACCCAGGTGATGGTTGCAACATTTCTGAGGGCGAAGATTTCTGTATTCTGTGTTCGGGTAATCACTTCACTAATAGCAGGTTATGCCCCGAGCATGGCAGACAGAAAGCCATTAAGACCGTTATAGCTGAGAAATCTATTCCATATGCTGAGGCTATCAAATCCATTCCAACAGTTTTCCGCAATTATGCCAACATCACTAAAACTCCGATTTCTCAGTCTTATCGCAAGACTGAGCCTCTCTTTCCCCGTTTTATGACAAAGCTGCTCATCAGCAGATAATTAGTTCCCCCAACTACTGGCTGCACTCTTGACTATTATAATATCTCTTCCAATAACAGTACTCCTTCTGTTATTGAAGCACAGTTTAAACTACAATAGCTATTTCTTCTTGTACTTGTAATACCCAATCACCGTCCAACGTTGCTAACCAACTTATAACTCTTCTTCTAGATATTAGAAATGGCGTCTCGCCAAGTATTCCTTCAGTGGAATGTGAGTAGCGTGTGGCATAAAAAGCATGACCTCATATTTCTTTTAAATAAGTACAAGCCATTGGCTTGTTCTATCGCTGAGACTTCGCTTACTCCAAGCCAAGCTTGTCTTAGCTTTCGTATGCCACATTTCAAAAATCTCAGATGGCTATGGAGGGTCGGCTGTCTTAGTCAACAACCGGGTCTCACTTTTGCCCTTTACTTTGCCATCACTTACGGGTGATATGAGCATTGCTGCAGGGAGGGTTGAGGGCATCACAGTGTTTTCCATTCATAAGGCATATCCTCACCATCATTTTTTAATAATAAAAAAAATCTAAAGTCATGGTCAGATACTAGTTATGGTCGTCTTTAACTGCCACCATTATAGATGGGCGTCTGAGCGCTGTGATGTCTTTGGTGTAGCTCTAGTTGATGTTTTGGATCTCTGCGTTTTAAACAACGGTTGCTCAACACGACGATCTCTTCCACGACAGAAAAAGAGTTGCGTAGACTAAGGTCTACGTAACTCTTTTGCTGACTTTTTTAATTAATTTTGTTCGGTTGAGTTAGCAGCATCGACTCACTGGGAATGCACAACATTATCGCATGGTAATGATCACTACCCTATAGTCATATCTTTTTTTAATAAACTTTATTTAGAAAAAACTTTTGAAATATAACTTTTTCAAACCAGATTTGTATCATTATTGGAGGATAAAATTGATGTTCTTCCAAATTTAAATTCAAATTTATCAGATCCTTCTGGTCACTGCCATGTCAAGAACTGTTAAGAGGATTTTGTAACAGTTTGCCTTCAGTGCAGATTCTTGCTTTCCATTGAAAAACTGTTCCACTAATAAAATCTCTTCATCTCCATGGTGGTATCCAGAATGCACTTCGGCGATCAGAAATAGGGACGAGGTCGAGGTGTGTTGCAATACAGATATGAGCACAAACAAGTCACATCTCTCCCTTTACTCCAGTTTCAGTTGTCTGAAAAAATATCAATATGTTTAGACGTGGATGTTCCCCATAAATCTCTTCGCCAATCTACTAGGGAAACATCTGAACATTTTTTTGACAAAATAGCACCATATGTTCCACTCTCATCTGAATGTCAAAACGCAGTCTTGCATAATATAACAGAGGATCCTTTCGATGCGCCATTTACTTTGGAGAAATTGAATGCGGTACTCAAACACGTCCGGGACTTTCATATCCTATTTTGGCAAAAAGGCTAAAATCTACTTTTTAAATATTTCAAATTTTTGTCAAAAAAATGTAATTTCCACTGATCTGGGAGTTGGGACCCAACCGTGAATATGGTTGGGTCCCAACTCCCAGATCAGTGGAAATTACATTTTTTTTTCTCCCTTAAAACATACTTAGCTATTATTACACTCGACTGCGTCTGCGATCCAGTATAAAAATTAGCCTATGTCTTTCTCTAGGTCATGGTCTACACATGTGCAAAATTTCATCCTACTCCGCTCAGCCTTTTTAGCGTGAAAACGTAATAAACAAACAAACTCACTTTCGCATTTATAATATTAGTTGGGATTTACCTATATTATACTAGCTTCTGCCCGTGACTTCGTCCGAGTGAATTTTCTTGTTCCCCGACCCACCCATCGCATCGCATCGCCCGCCCGCGCTATTACTTCGTTTCCGCTTTGCGTTCTTTCTGACTTTGTTTCTTTTTGCTCGGCTCCTAAGGGTCGTAATAAATAAAATAAAGTAAAAAGCCTTTATTCTACCATAATTAACACAGAACAATTTGAGCATAATAAATATTTTATCATAATCACATATTAATATTGGTTATTACCAGTGATCAGAAAAAGTGATCTAATATACCTAAAGTTCTAAAAACATAGTCAAAAAAAGTGGAGACTTCCTTACGACAAATTTAATTTTTCGGAATATTTATTATATCAAAATTCATTAATCAGTACAGCATACAATAGCACATTGGACGGATATTACATACATGTGTAACACGTTACTCAGTGACAGCCAAGAGTGTTGGTTTTTTTTTTACTTAACCAGTTGAAGCCACATACCGCACCAGAGTGCGGTGTTTTTTATACTTTTGCAGATTCTTGGAGCTAAACTGGCAAAGCTAAAATTGGTGTTGGCATGGACCTTGCATGGCGGTGACACAAGGGGGTTAAATTTCTGTAATTTTTTGCCTAGGCCGCACCGTCTCCGAGATTTAAGTTTTGAATTTCTATTTTTTTTTTTATAATTAAAAAGAAACATCTTTGATCATTATTGCATGAAAAAACCGACATAATATATATAAATAATAAATATCCGAAAAAAACAATAGTCCTAAGGAACTCTCCATTTTGTCTCTGTTCTTTTTCGAACTTTAGGTATTTTAGCTCACTTTTTCCGATCACTGGTTATTATACATTTCATTATCCTAATACTCGTATTATTTAATAATTGAGTTAGATTCATATTTTGATTCTTTGATTGAGTTAGATTGTATTATTCTTGTGCTTGTAAGCAAAATCCTATCGTAACTATCACACTAATATTATAAAGGCGAAAGTTTGTGAGTGTGTGTGGGGGTGTGTGTGTGTGTATGTTTGTTACTTCTTCACGCTCAAACGGCTGGACCAATTTTGAAAAAAATTTGTATGGAGGTAGCTGACAACCTGGATTAAGACATAGGCTACTTTTTATCCCGATATTTCCACGGGATCAATACTTACGCGGGTGAAACTGGGGGGCGCAGCTAGTATTGTATAAAATACGTATAAAAGGATTTAAAAAATATTAATATTGCATGCACGTGAAATTATTTATTTATGGAAGTTGCCTCTGCGGCCTTTTTTTTGCTCCCGGGGTGGAAAATACTTATGTGTGTCCTCCGCCCTGGGGCGGGTGGAGGGCTCTGTCAGACTCTTACTGAATAACAACCACCCCGGTGTTCCCTTCCCAGCCTTGCACCGGCGATCATGTGTGCGGCGTAGGCCTCCCCTAACTTTCTCCATTTTTCCCTATCTCTAGCTTGTCTCCTCCAGTCTGGTCCACATCTTTTTTTAAATATATCTTCCCAGCGCTTCCGCGGCCTTCCTCGTTTTCTTTTTCCATTTCTAGGTACCCACTCTATAATTTTCTTTGTCCATCTTTAGTTTTCCATTTTACAAATGTGGCCCACCCATTTACATTTCAGACTTCTTATTCTCTTTACTACGTCAGCTATTTTAGGTTTCCTCCTAATTCCCTCATCAGTAATTCTGTCGGACAAATACCCAACATGCTTCTCTCCATTTTCCTTTGTATAACTCCAAATTTGTGTTCTTCTTTTATCCGCAGACACCATGTTTGGCATTGGCATCCATATGTAAGGCATGGAAGGATTGCTATCTCATACAACTTTCTTTTTAAATTCATGTTTATCTTGCTGTTCTTCATGATTTCTTTAAATCTCTAATACTTTTTGCATGCAATTGCTATTGCTGCATTACTGCTGTTTATTTTTTTTTCCGTTTGGTCTTCAAATAAAATAGATTGCCCCAAATAGCATCATTCTTTAACTTAATTATTCTATTTCCTGTCCATCAATAATTACTGCTACTTCTGATCCGTTTGTTAAAATCTTGGTTTTTGCAGCATTATAGTTAATCCTATCTTCTTACTTTCTTCCGCAATTCAAGAGCTTATAGTTTTGCCATGCCCGTCTGTCTGTCTGCGGCTTAGCTCGGAGACTATTAGTGCTAGAAAGCTGTAATTTGCCATGGGTACATGGATACATATGAATCACGCCGACAAAGTGGTAAAATAAAATCTTGAAAATTTTGTGTGGGATTTTTTTTTTCTCGTCTATGTCATGGTATGGAGTATCATAGGATGGGCCGATCAAAAATATGATGGGTCTGTGAAAACCATTTTTCGATTCAGGGATTTTTTCGTAATCTTTGAAGTGCAAATTTTTGTTAAAGTCAAGTTGATATGTGAAAAAATTCATGGCATTAGTTTTTTTTTTCTTCTTACATCTACCATTACAAGGTTACCCAATGCGGTAAATGTGCTTATCCTAACTTAATTATTATAAAAAGGTACTGACATTCATGGTACCTACCTATAACAAGTTACATACAATCAATGCATTCCTTGTGAATTCACTCAGAGAACAACAGAATAAGTCCGTCTCAATCGCTATGAGGTTGAGCGTGCAGAAACGAAAAACAAGGAAAAAAAAAAAACGAAATTAAAAGGAAAACTATCACAAGAGTAGAGTATTAGTCAACCAACAATTAGTCCCCCTTCCCCCTGGACCTCGAACATGAGCAGACGTGCTATAGATCTACGCAGTTTTATTCTAATTATCATTTAAATTCAAAATTAAATATCTAACAAGAAAATAGGAGAGCATATCTGCAAGGAGGAATCAACCATTACATAGTAATACCTACCCAAGAAAACGAACTAAATATCCCAAATTCTTTTGTCTTAATTGAGACAGATAAATACGAGATTGGACATCTTATCATGGATCTAAAAACAGATAGTGCACCAGGATGTGATAATATCAGCAGTAGATTCCTAAAACAGCATAGAAATATTCTCGTACATTCCCTAGAAAAAAATTTCAATGATTGTTTAAAAACTGGAGTGTTTCCCTATTCCCTAAAACGATCAGAAGTGTGCCCAATCTATAAGAGCGGAGACAGAAGTCGTATAAACAACTATAGACCGATATCTATACTACCCGCAATTTCCAAAATTTTGGAAAAAATTATAAACATTCGTCTAGCAAAATATCTAGAAAAAAATAATCTGCTTTCTGTAAACCAATACGGGTTTAGGCACGGAAAATCTACAGAACAGGCAGTGAATAAACTTATTGAATTTATTAGTTCTAACTTGGAAAAGGGGAAAAAATGTCTTTCTATTTTTCTTGACCTGGCAAAAGCATTTGATACGATTTCTGTCTCTCTCTTGCTCAACAAATTAGAGGCATTGGGTATCAGGGGCACCCAGCTTGAACTTTTCAAAAGCTACCTCTCTGGGCGAACTCAATGTGTCCGAGTGGATAAACATAAAAGTACACATCTTCCAGTCACACATGGCGTGCCTCAGGGAAGTATTATTGGGCCCACCCTTTTCCTCGTGTACATAAATGAGCTTACTCGTCTTAGACTTACCAAAGGTGAAATTGTCTCTTTCGCGGATGCACCGCGTTGGTGTTTGCGGGTGATAGTTGGGAGGAGGTTTTCACTGTCGCGCAAAATGGGTTCGATGTGACTAAGGGATGGCTGCAGAAAAACATACTTACTCTAAAAGTAGATAAAACGAAATATATTTGTTTCAGAATAAGACAGGCGGTGGGTATTCGCGGCGACCTTCAAATTGTTTTGTTTCTTTGTATTATTGCGCATGTTCACCCCTGGAACGCGTTAATACTCTAAAGTACCTTGGTATTACTTTAGACAATAAGCTCAACTTTAAAGAAAATTAATTTATGTTTTTAAAAACCTACGTCATGTCGCGGACCCCGCACTGCTGAAGCGAATATATCAGGCCCTGTGTCAGTCGCTTCTTACTTACTGCCTTTCATCCTGGGGAGGTATCTGCAAAATCACGCTAAAGGCAGTTGAAGTCGCCCAGAGAGCTATACTGAAGGTTTGCACGTTTAAACCGATGCGCTTTCCTACCACTACACTGTTCCAGTTGTGCGAGGATTTGACAGTAAGACAGTTATTCATACTCAAAATTATCCTGCAAGAACATAAAAAACAGCCCTACAACCCAATGTTACCACAGAGACGACGTAAACATCATGTATGTGACTATCTAGCCACATTTAAAACAACCTTTGGTAAAAGATTTGTAAGTTTCCTAGGCCCTTACCTTTATAATAAGATTAACAAATCAATAAATATATACACCTTGACTAGAATACAATGCAAACTAAAAGTAAGCCAATATTTGCAGGAATTAAACTATGAGCAGATGGAACAACTAATATCCTTAGCACTCTAAGGATACGGCTAAGAGCACAGAAAACAAAGGTCCACTTCCCTACTATATAGCTCAAATACACACATAACACTCATGCATATTTACACCCACACCTTCACCGCATAATTATTCTCTCACACACGCCTACATACACATACATCACACACACACCCTCACGTTCTCATATACATTCACCACACACACGTACACAGCACAGACGCACGAACACACATACACTCAATCCATTTAATTATATTCAAACTTTTGTACTTACCCATTTTCAAATTATTTATAGTTTACGTATCAACTATATTCTATATATCTAATGTATATGCCACTATAGCACTATAGCATAAAGTACTAATGTATATGCCACTATAGCTTGGCACCTATTCCTGTATCATAATACTCGAGGGGAACGGTGCTGATAGCCGAAATACAGGCTATGCCTAGTTCGGCTACAGATGCTAATCTCTTTAGCTTAATTGAAATTGTTGCCACATTTCCATTGTAATGTAGTACTAAGTTTTTTGGAAAATAAACTATTATATTAAAACTTACATTTTCAGTTGGAGAATTGACCGATGATCGATCGATGTATGGGAGAACATGTTTTTCAACTACAATGTTAAGATTGTTTTTGGGATAAATTCATCCCAACTACGGATCTCTTCATTGTGCGTGATCCGACACGTACTTCACCGTTTTTTTTTAACGTTATTGTCTGCATTTATTTTCTGATATAATAAAACATGAATGGCATTATAACCGTTGTGCCATTCTTAGGGTTCCATTTTTAGGGTTTTAGGGTCAACAAGGAATCCTTAGTTTCACCATGTCCATCTGTCTGTCTGTCCGCAGCTAAGCTTAAAGACTCTTAGTCTACTAGAAAGCTGTAATTTGGCATGGGTATGTATATTAATCACGCCGACAAAGTGGCAAAATAAAATCTTGAAAAATATTTTTTTACCTCCCTTGCACGTAAAGTGCAGACGATATTTTTTTTTCTCATTTATTCCATGGTGTGGGGTATCGTTGGATAGGCAGAAAATATTGCGGGTCTGCGAGAACCACTTTTTAACACGCTTTTATTAGCTTCGTCTGTATCTATGTATGTATTCGGAATCTTTGAACTCGATTTACGACCACATCAAAACGTCGGATTAATTAAAAATTTTGCACACGTATCAAGGACGGATGACAATACAATAATTTAATAAGTTTGTCCCGTTATCCTTACCAGGATGTTCAGGATTATCGATTTTTCATATGCAGAGACACGGCAGTGATTTGTGCCAAATACTAAGGCATGACTTAAACTTCGAGACGAGCATATGACTATTGCCATGATCAACTGGATGAACCTCCACTGCAGACTCTGGCCTCACAGAGATCATCCTTAGGTTTTTTTTTAAAAAAAACGTTGCCCCACACTAGGAATTTCTCCTGTATCGTGGGTGCGTTTACAAACATTTAAATTCACATACACAAACAGCCAGACCCGGAACAACTACTTGTAGGTCATACAAATATTTGTTCCGTGCGGGAATCGAACCCGCGACACGCAGCGCAGCAGTCAATCGCTTAACCACTGCGCCAACCGTGCCGTCACGCGATTCCGTTGGCGCTCCTCCGAATTCGGCGCATCAGAGAAGATGATTGTAATTATACGAAAAAAGTGAACGGCCCGCTGGGTATAGTTGAACCATAGCGCTGTCGTAAAAGTTTTGGCAGTAGGCTCTGAAGCACAGATTTAGAGTAGTCTAGATACCGCAAGCCCTCCGACCAAGCGTGACAAAAAATTTTAACGTACGTCCACTCCTGACGAAGTCTATTAGCTCACAGACGCGCTTAGCAATTGAAATGATTCTGTTTACGTTGAGAACATCACTAAATGGCTGGGGTGACGTCATCGTAGATATGGAAAACATGACACGCACGGTTTTCATACTATCTAATGAACATGCGGTATCTAGCCTAGTCTAAATCTGTGCTCTGAATAGCGTTACTTTTACGTCTACTGTATACCTTGCCAATTTATGACCCAACATGTTAGCGCGCACCGACAACACTTCGCTCCCGCTCGATATCCGAATCGTCATTCAGGGTCTCTGTCACGCTGCAGGAGACCCCCTGGACGTCGGGAGTTGCAGGCTGATTCCCAGCCATCGTAGGCGCGGGCGTGCGGACGGTGAGCGATGGCTAGCTCGCTGTCCGATAAGGACCAGGCCCGTGTTGACGTCGTGTGGTGTTCCGCACGTGCCTCAAAGAGATGTCAGCTCAAATTGACGGGGTCCGTTAGGGCCAATGCCTGCCAGGGTTGCGAGTTTGTCCGAAAGGATACAACTGAAGGAACACGGGTGGGTTTTAGTCAGTAAAAGTCTGACACGCCCTCCCGCTCCACCCAGAGCGGGAGAAGTTATTTGATAATTTCCCAACCAGAAAAAAACAAAAAAAAAACAGGTCTCTGTCATAATATGCCCTAGGTACTGAGCGACACGTTCTAAAGGCACTTAAATTAATTGTTATTAGATGTACCTAAGTGTTAATTGATACCCCCAAACATTGTGATTTATACTTAATGTATCATTAGTACATTGTGATACAAGGGTGGAAAGTACTACACACCCGTGTACCACACGACATTTTCAATACACTTGTGGGAAATAGAAAAAAACAAATCAAAGAATTAATTAAAATTTTCAGAAAATGGCGCGTTTTTGCAACAGGACATAATTTTTTATGACGAAAACATCCTATACAGCCTATTCGATTTTTGAAAAGTGTTGATGTGAAAATAATTAAATTAAAACTGGTAATCACACTATTGTAACGCCGCGTTCGACGCTGAATGCGGCGGAACAGCGCTGAACGTGGCAGAACAGCGCTGAACGTGGCAGAACAGCGCTGAACGTGGCAGAACAGCGCTGAACGTGGCAGAACAGCGCTGAACGTGGCAGAACAGCGCTGAACGTGGCAGAACAGCGCTGAACGTGGCAGAACAGCGCTGAACGTGGCAGAACAGCGCTGAGCTCTATCTATAGTACCTACTCGCATGGTAATAACACATTAGTCCTCATTTTATACTTGTTTGCCGCGAAAGCTAAATAGACGCGGAAAACTGAACGGATGCGTACGCGTTCCCGTACAAAATCGTTGTTTTCTATGGGTATAAGCTGAATAAGTATGAGTAGTCCCTAAATCAATCTCGCATAGCATACGGGACTGACCCAGGTTTTTTTTTTAATTCTACCCATATTTATTGAAAGAAGTACTTTAGTTTTAAGATATAATACTATCACACTGCCGAAAAACGGGTTTAAAACAACTACTGATCAGCCTGAGCTGTATCAACTTTATGTATGGAATATCGACAATTTATCGATAAGAATTGATCAATCACTAGCGAATTTGCAGTGTACGTCAAAATTAGTTCTCGGGACAATAGTAGTGGCGCTTCAAATTGCCACACAAAATTAGCTGTCCCAATAGTAACAACTGACAATTGCTAATTACAAGCTTCCACATTTATATGGAAACAGTCTGTCCAGTGTGAAATATATGGAGGTCAGTGAATAAATTACAGAATTAAAATTAATATAAAATGTCAATGTATTTAAAATAAAAGAACGTCAGTACGTACATGCTAACAATAAATTAGGATTTATGTCATGTATGACGCATGGATTTGGGTGATTAACTCAATGTTATGCATTAGGTAGTCTAGTCTATTGTCATTAAAACGAAGATTTTCGATATACCTATACCTAAACTTCTTTCATTCGTTACAGGCTGGGTTCTCCTTTGCAAAATGTTCAGTTTAGTAAAATAATCTCACCCAATCTAATTAAAATGGATAGATTGGACCAAAATCACAGAATACAAAAAAAATATATATAGGCAGTCACGGGGACTGCCAACAGAAGTAAAAACTTCAAACTACGCCTAGCTACAGTTATTCTGTTAAAGTGTTAGCATGTCGGTGACACGAACCCGTAAAATTTTCCCCTACCAAAAATCGGTCAACGTGCCTAAAAACTTTTCACCTCAAAAAAGATTTATATTTATTTGTGTTATTTTTGAGCTTGCTTAGCTACAAATACTAAGTAGGTATAATTATAACAGAAATTAGGTACTTAATAGGCATAGATGTTATAAAAACAAAGCCTATGCCTGTGCGTTCCGTTCCGTATCCATAAATCATTTCTTGATATGCAAATTCTTCAACAAATCACGCGTGAGCAAAATGGTCTGCTTCTCCACTAAATGGGTCCTTAACCTTATCCGGGACCGAACATAGCCATACAAGAGCGCTCAAAGTACACCGAGCGCCGCCATTTTGGGTCATGGTTTGTTTGAGCCATGAACTGCCCCAAGTCCACTGCCTACAGGCTTCTAAACTCACCGGTCCGGAGATTGTTTATTACCCTTTGGTGCCTGTCTGCTGTTGTTAGGGTTAAAGGGGATACCAAAGGAAAGGCCGTTTTAAGGATTTCAATAATAAGTTTAGTATATTCTACAGGAATTCGAAATTCTATAAGACTACAGGCCCACGCATTCTCGATACCAACCATACCTACTATTCGATCGATGAGTAGATAGGTACAAATCGAATCACTGCCGCAAGCTAGATGTATACGGAACCCTAAAATTTTAACACATGAAGTGGCGTTACTATAAAATTCGTCCATTCTGTTGTTTTTGTTTGTGTACTTAGTTTTATTTTAAGTTATAATACGCAAACAGTGCGGAAAGAGACTACCTACCGCTGAGGTTGTTTTTGCTAAATGGAGACTTTGCAATTAGGTAAGATATCCTTTAGTACCTACCTATATCTAGACCTACTATTGAAATAATTTGGGAAGCAAATCGACTGCCTAATTTCCAAAACGGATCGTTTTGGATATTAGATTCTCATTTAGAAAATATATTTCAGTGCTTCAAAAGACAGTTTTATATATTTTTTTAATTAGGAGACTGAAAACAAACTAGCTAGGTACTATGTTTACCTCATTAATTCTCATAGGGACAGATTCTGCGCAGAGAGCAAAGGCTATGTTTCTATTGGCAAAGATTTAAAATAAAGAATATCAAAATTATAAAACTATAGTTACCTAAGGCGAAAGCAGGTAGGAAAACAGCGAAATTCAAATATTCTTTAGTTTTTTTTGTAATTTCCAGGCAATTATCAGGTTGTGTGAAAATTATGATTCGCGACCCTAACAAATATGTGTATCTATAGAATTATAATAATTGAAATCATCAATACAACTCTGAAGTTTAAAATTACCCCATTGAATGACTATTTCGTGAAATTATGACATTAAAGGTCGATTGTTACTTAGGGAGTTTTATTGATCACGAGCTTTTGCCCGCCATGTCGGAAAAAATCTCACGCGAACGTACTACCGGGATTAAAAGATTAAGATTACCCTAAGTCAAAGTCAAAGTCAAACCATTTATTTCAAATAGGCACATAAGAGCCACTTTGAACGTCAAAATTTACAAAAAAAATAGAATTGATTCTAGTTGCCCCTTCCAAAAGGTAGTTTCGTATGGAGAAGAATGGGCAAGAAACTCCACCGGTACTCTTTTAAAAATGTTTTACAATATTTTGTTTGATTACATTAATTATATGATTATATGTGAAGACGATGCACCTAGAATAAAATTACTATACCGTAATAGGTAAAACGAATTAAAAACTAAGCAATGAAAAATAACTTAATTATTAGATAGATACATGGTGTTCACATATTTACAAACATCATAAAAGTATGTTTTTCTAAAAAAATAAAAAATAAAGTCAGTGTGTGAGTATAGGTTATCACAGAATGTAAAATCAATATCATAAAAATAACAGATTTTACCATAAAAATAGCAACCAGTTTGATTTTTTCTAGACTCTAGATTGTCCTATGGAGCTGGACCAGCATGTTTCCAAGCATTCCTGTCCTGGATATAATCCTCTAACTTGTAATATGCTTGTTTACAAAGGGTACTTTTAATATGTGTTTTAAATTTTCTCTCATTTAATTTCAATATATCACAAGGTATTTTGTTGTAACATTTAACACAGTACCCCATAAAAGATGTATGTACTTTAGATAATCTGAAAAATGGTTGATCTATTTTATCTTTATTTCTAGTATTAAAATTATGTCTATCGCTTATCTTGTTAAAAATATGTAGATTTTTCCTTACATACATAATATTTTCATAAATGAATTGGCAAGGTACCGTCATAATATTACCTATACCTACATGTGTAATAAACTGTATGTGTGTCAAATTTAATCCAAATCCGTTCAGCTGATTTGCGCCAATCCGAAATATACATCCAAACAAACGGACGCAAATTAAAAAAAAATATATTTTATCGTATATGACTCGTTCATCAGACCTCGTAGTAATAATTTTTTCAAAAATATTCAATGTGTAAATTTTGACTCGTTATGAAAGAAGATTTTTTTCGTACTTGAAGCTGTGTTCTCCCGTTTCATTCCCAAAGGGTTTAATTTTTGTAAAGTGGTTTGCGACTTTTCCATCATTTGACGTATAAGTTATTTATACAAATTTTCATGTCAATCAAGCCATGCAGTAAAATCCTCCCTAGTAAAATTGACTACCCCTTTTCACCCCGTTAGGGGTAAAGTTTCGAACACCCTGATACATGTTATACTTAATTTTTATTTCAAGATTCAAGATTCAAGATTCAAGATTTATTTATTGTTTGTCACAGGTGGAAATTCAGCTCTTAAAATTAGTATTATAACAAAGTATCACTGTAACATACCCATGGGGTGTACAATCTTTAAAATTTACAATTACATGTCAAAAGAAAAACAAAATAAAATCATTCAAGTAACATAATAACCATTAGAGAAAATAAATTAAGTATAAATATCAATTGGTATTTGACATAATTATTGCATCATTAACGTCATATTAAATAAATTTTAGTCAAAAACATTTGTCACTGAATTAATTGATGTCCGAAGAAAGAAAAAAAAAAAAATAATATAAACCGGGGTGTAAGGGGGAGCAAACATCAACCAGACTCCCCAAATGTCAACCTCACCTGCGCGCGATACACCCTGCCACTGACAGACGAGGCGCTGGCGACCGATCGGTGGCAGTATAACCATCTAACAAGCCAACCTAAATTCACCAGAGCGATGAGGGGCAGCAGCGTCATCGTTGCGAAAGGATTGGCACTGCGGTCACCAACCCGCTTGCCCAGCGTGGTGACTACGGGCATTAAACCTCCCATATGAAAAAAGTGCAAAAACAACGGCCCCCAGTTCCCGGTGGTCCCGCTATTCCTGGTCAAGGTAGCGGTCACGGTAACGGCGGGACGGGGGGTGTGAAGAATCCCCGGGTTACGGCAGGCTACCAACGACGACTACATCTGGCTACGTACAATGGACGTTCGATGAGGCTGGACCATCACCTCGCCGAACTTGAGGTAGAGTTAGGTCGCATTAACTGGCATATACTGGGGTTATCTGAAGTCCGAAGACAGGGGGAGGACACGATAACCCTGGAGTCAGGCCACCTATTCTACTTCCGCGAAGGTGATCAGCTCTCCCAAGGCGGTATCGGTTTTCTTGTGAACAAGGAACTCACTAACAGCGTTGTGGAAATCAGTAGTGTGTCGACACGGGTAGCATACCTTGTACTAAGACTCACTGACAGGTACTACCTGAAAGTGATACAGGTATATGCACCGACTTCGACATGCTCTGACGACACAGCTGAGGCCATGTACGAGGACATTGCCAAGGCAATGCACGGTACGACAAAGGCCCACTACAACGTTGTTATGGGAGACTTCAATGCCAAAGTGGGAGTACAAGAACTCGGCGAATCGAAAGTCGGACAGTTTGGTTTGGGGCGCAGGAATCACAGGGGGCAAATGCTGGTCAACTTTTTAGAGTCACAGGGGCTCTTCTTGATGTATTCGTTCTTCGAGAAGAAGCCCCAAAGGAAGTGGACCTGGCAGAGCCCCGATAACGTGACAAGGAATGAGATAGACTTCATTATGACGGATAAGAGGCACATATTTAGAGATGTCTCCGTGATCAGCAGGTTTAATACCGGAAGCGATCACAGGCTTGTTCGAGGCACTCTAAATATCGATTTTCGAGCTGAGACAATCCGAATGATGAGGCCCACTCTCCGACCTACGCAGCTCCAAACCGCTCTTGGATCCGAAAAGTTCCAACTGGAACTTCAAAATCGATTCGCCCTACTGGAAACCACAAGCACTGTCGACGAGAAAGCCGACGAGGTGGTCAAACACTACGCGACGTGTCCCGCAGACTTTTCCCGTCGCAGCGGAAAAGTAAGGTGTCCAAACTTTCCTCGGAGACTCTCGGACTTATGAGGGAAAGACGAGAGTTGCCATCCACGCAGCCGTCTTCGTCCTCCGGTGCTCCAACACCCGTGACATTATGGTCGCGATTGAGCAAAACCGAGGGTCGAAAGTGTTCGCTCAGCATTTAGGGAGGTCCCATCTGACGAAACTGAAAACTGCGGATGGTAGAATCGTGACTTCGAAGTCCGAGATACTCGAGGAAGTCGAGGATTTTTACGGACACTTATATTCAACGCGGACGGCAAAACCAGCGGCGCATAGTGAAGATGACCATCGAGCCGGATTAACGCGCCACTACACGGAGGACATCCCGGATGTCGACCACTGCGAGATTAGGGCGGCTCTCGAGCAGCTAAAGAACAACAAGGCGCCTGGTGATAAAATATATATATAATAAAAAAAATTAGACATACAAACGTGTGTTAGTCAAATAGAGACTCTCGATTTCTCCTTTATTAAGTCTATTCCTGATGCAAATGCTGCCGCCACTGCTTTGGTAGATAAACTATCAAACATTATAAAAGCGAATACTAAAGTCTACCAAACAACTTGTAAAAAAAGAATCCTTAAACCCTGGATTACAAGTGGGCTTTTGCGCTGTATTAGACATAGGGACCGACTCCATAAACAACACAAAAAGAGCCCTACTAACTACACCTTAGAAACAACGTTTAAACGTTATCGGAATTATTGTAATTCTCTGTTAAGAAAATTGAAAACCACTTATGAAAAGTCCTTACTCCAAAACGCCAAAACTCCCAAAGATTCGTGGAAAGCAATAAAGTCCATAATTAACTATACTGATGTTAAATCAACTGCAGATGGCTTATTAAATTCTAATTCTAACAATATTAATAAAATCAATGAATATTTTTCACAAATAGGTAAGCAGCTTGCCGATGCCATTACTCCTACGCATAACCCTATTTACAGTTTTATAGTCCCTCGTAACCTTAATTCTATTGTTCTCTTACCGCCGGATGAAGCTGAAATTGAAGCATTAATATTAAACCTTAAAAATAACTGTGCTACTGGCTGGGACGCTATTCCAGTTCAGTTACTTAAACTGTGTAAAAATATTATAGTCCCTCCTCTCACTTACCTCTTTGAACTTTGCTATGCTCAAGGTATCTTCCCGGATGTGTTTAAGAGAGCTCTCATTACTCCTGTGCACAAGGGCGGGAATCGAGACGATGTGTCGAATTATAGGCCTATCTCTGTATTGTCTGCGCTCTCAAAACTATTAGAAAAAACACTTAATAGCAGACTCATTCAATTTCTTGAAAGTAAACATATTTTGGCTAACACTCAATTTGGCTTCAGGGCGTCCAAAAGCACCGATGATGCAGTTAGTCAGCTTACTGATTTTGTATTATCTAAAGTTGACGAAAATCAAAAGTGTATAGGAGTTTTCCTTGATTTAGCCAAAGCATTCGACACAGTCTCGATTTCAGCACTTGTGAACAAGCTAGATGTCATTGGCGTAAGAGGAACTGCCCTAAAAATGTTTGGGGACTTTTTGTGTAACCGTAGACAGCAGGTAAAGATTGGAAACTATGTTAGCTCTGATGCAAATGTTGTCTATGGCGTTCCTCAGGGCAGTATACTTGGCCCAAGTCTCTTCCTGGTGTACATCAATGACCTATGTCTTCAACCACTCTGCAACGGTAAAATATTTACGTATGCTGACGATACAGCCGTAATATTCCATGGAGAGACTTGGGATGAGGTACGTCGCATTGCCGAGGACGGCCTCCATCGACTTGGCCAATGGCTCGGAGCCAGTCTCCTTACTCTCAATGTATCTAAAACTTCATTCATGCAATTTTCATTTTCCAAAACTAACCTTAAAAACGTTAATATTAAAGTTCATTCTTGTAATTATCCTAATAGTAATGGCTGTTCTTGTCTTTTTATTAATAAAGTTACACAGGTCAAATACTTAGGTGTTATCTTAGATGAGAGACTAAGTTGGGAACCCCATATAAGTCTTGTTACGGGTCGCACTAGGAAGCTAATCTGGGCTTTCAAAAAGCTTAGGCACGCCGCGGAATTCCCTCTTCTACGTAATATATATTATGCTTTAGCTCAATCCATACTTGGCTATTGTGTAGGGGTCTGGGGTGGTGCCTGTAAAACCCACATGATGCAATTAGAAAGGGCTCAAAGGTCATTATTGAAAGTAATGACTTTTAAACCCTTCAGATATCCGACTAAACAATTATATGAAAATTGCGAATTGTTAACAGTTAGACAATTATATATATCCCAAATTATATTAAAAAAGCACAAGCAAACCCCCTGTGACGTAAATGTGTATAAGAGAAAACGGGTTATTACTAACGTATGCTTACCTGTCAGATGTCGGACAGCTACGGCTAGACGACAGCAATCTTATAGGTCATCCTACTTATACAATAAAATAAATAAAATAATAAACATTCATCCACTTACTGTTCGAGAAACAAAAATGAAAATTAAGAACTGGCTACTTCAATTAAACTACGACCAAACAGAAATGTTATTGCTCACAGATTAATATTCCATACTACCACATACCTCACCTACATCTAACATCCATCACACACACACACACACCCTCACACACTCGCACACACACGTACACACAAACACTTTATCTACATGCATAAACACAACATGAGTAAACCTAACCCATCACTTATTTGATTTGTTTCATCTTATTTGTTTTTTTTTTTCTCTTTTTTATATTTTTTATTCGCAATTTGTATAAAGTAGAAAGTGGGAGAGGGCACTGACTTCTGTAATACAGGTTTTTACCTAGCTCAGAAGTCAGGGTTTTCATAGGATTTTTGTAAAAAAGTTTGTGAATAAAATTTATTTTATTTTATTTTTTTATTTTTTATTTAAACTTAACTGTTCTACTCTTAGCTGCCTTAAGGTCATTTTTATATCTTGTACTTCTCATTGTCTCGTAATTACTGATATCTCGCTTTGTAATTGAGGCTGCTTCCAATATATACATTGACGCTAGGGTTAAGATTTTTAGTCTTCTGAATTCTGCTCTGCATGAATCGGTCTGTTTATGCCCACATATACTTCGGATACATTTTTTTTGGGCTTTGAATGCGAGTTCTCTGTTAGTAGAGTTACCCCAACACAGTATACCATATTTAAGAGTAGAACCCACATATGCATGATAAACATTGAGTAATACGTTTTCATGTACAATTTTTCGAAGTAAATAGAGAGCATATGAATACTGATTAAGTTTTTTGCAGACACCATCCACATGCATTTTCCAGTCAAGTTGTGAGTCGATATGGACTCCTAGAAATTGAGTGTTACTGACCTGATTTATTGAATTACCTTTATAATTAACATTGATTTTATTTGATTTTGAATTTTTATTTGTGAAGGTCATATAGTTAGTTTTATCAATATTTATTTTTAAATTATTAATTATTAACCAGTTTATAATATCTTCGAGAGATTTATTAACCTGAGCCTCAAAATTTTATTGACCGGTATCTGCAAAAATGGCCGTGCTATCATCCGCAAACAATATAATGTCCTGGTAAGGTATTTGGAATTTTTGTATTTTTTTTTCTGTATTTTTATTTATTTGGTATTTTTAAGTATATATACTGAGTTTCGAGTTAATCGGACCGCGCGTCAAAATTCTTCTATACAAACTTTGACATCCCCCAATACCCCAGTAGTTTAAAAAAACAAAAAATACAAACTTTATAATTTACTTAGGTAAGTATTCATGCCAAGTTTCAGTACTCATAATAACTATCTGTGTGCCAAATTTCAGCCCAATCCGTTCCGCGCTTTGAGCTGTGTGCTGATAGCCCAGTCAGTCACGGTTTCCTTTTTGACTACCCCTTTTCACCCTGGGTAGATTTTTGAAAAACCCTGATACACGTTTTTCTATATTTTTGGTTTTAAGGATAAATACTGAGTTTCGAGTTAATCGGACTGCGCGTTAAAATTCTTCTATACAAAGTTTGACATCTTCCAATCCCCCTTCGGAAAGAACTTTGAAAAAATAAAAATGCCAAACTTTATGATTTACTTAGGTGAGTATTCGTGCCAAGTTTCAAGTTTATTAACTCAAAGAATAAGATTTTTCATACAAACAAAATCCCCTCTTTTTACCCACTTAAAGGTCGATTTCCAAGAACCCCTTCTTAGCGGATGCCTACGTCATAATAACTATCTGTGTACCAAATTTCAGCCCAATTCGGTATGTAAAGTATTTTCAGGTATGTTTTTTATATTTTTATTTTAAAGATAAGAGTATTTGAAACGCATAATTTCATCTTTTTGTTTTTACAAGCTGCAGTTATTTTTATATATTTTTTTAAAGTATTGTTCGTGTTGATTTCTAAAGTAGCCTGAATGGCTTAGGATGTTTGCCACGTTTAACACTTATTTAGAAACAAAATCCATTAAAGTCAAACAGTCAAATTTGACAGTTAATTTGTTTACATTTCATACTTTAGCTATTTCCGTACCTTAGTATAAAGTTATAGCTTATTAATAAAATGAATGGATCAAAGACCACTTCTGCTGCGTGCTTCATACCGTCAAGTATAAACACCACAACAAATAGCCGACAAAAATTGATTGTTAGTAAAAAAAACCTTAAAAAAGAAATGGTGCGAGGAAGTAAACGTTGAGTACTGTCGGCGGAGTCTGTGCGGCGTCTGTTTTATTGTGAATATCATTTGAACGTAAGTTAAGTTTTCCTGAGGCGATACATCGTTGTGATTCGACTTGTACTTTCGGCCGCTGGTGAAAAACTACACTATTGACCTATTTGAATAGAATAATAATAAGTGCTTCATGTGAATTTGTCGTTGACATTGACACTTGACACATACAGAATAACTTAATTATTTAATTACAAGAGGCACTGAAAATTCCCAATTCAGGCTACTTTGGATGACATTTAGAGGTCAAATAAAAGTCAAGTGATTTTAAGTATTTTTGTGAAAATAAATAAGATTGTATAATTTTAAGACCTATTAATAGAAAAATAACTCATAAAAGCTTAAAATCTCGATATGGTTTTGGAATCGGCATAGGTTAATTTTTACTTTACATACCGAATTCGCTCAGCGGTTTGGGCCCTACTAAAAAGTGAAAAATAAAAACTTTTTATTAAAAAAATACAGAATTTCAAAACTTCATCCCCTTTTCACCCCCGTGTGGGTAGAAATAAACAAAACAACGATTTACTTTGAATAAGCCAAAATATTAGTGACCATAGTAAGAAAGACCACATAAAAAATCGCATCATTAGTAACTAGAACACGGGCCAGTAGTAACAGCATTCTGAAAACAGTGTCAGAGAGTTTCTATTCTCCCATTTTGAGGCATTTTGTGGAGAGGATGGCCAGGTGAGAAACTCGTACCCTGCTTGGTCATCTTCTGCGCAAGGTACTTCAAACTCCTATATTAATAATATTATTATTTTTTTGCTTACTAACACTAGCTATAAGGTATTACTAACAATATGGATCTCTGTTGTCTTTACAAATAAATTTTGATTTGATTTGATAGTGACCAAAAGAATATGAATGACATATATTTAATGAGATATATCATTTTATACATATTTAATGCTGGTACAAGCTATTAATTTCTAGTTTAAACTGAAAAATAACTTTAATTTCGGAACTCACCCTATGACACCCGCCCACCCGGTGTCACCCTATGTAAAACTACAACATTTATATCTGTGACATTTATGGTGTACATAATAAAGAGTATTCTATTCTATTCACAGTGGCAAAAAACAAAAATACAGATACAAAGACTTCCGAAATTAAAGTTATTTTTCACTTTGTAGTGTTGTTTTTGGAAGTCAGTTGTTTTTTTTTTGTAAGTAATATAGTTTTTTCAGTACATTTCACAAAATAATTGCACACATTTTGACCAACAGCACCCCCTGTCAACGTCAACGTCATTCGAACGTCAAAAGATCCTTGTTTAAGGGGGATGCGCTAAGGTAGCCCGTGAAATTCAAATTTTCTTACGTTTTTTGCAATTTGCAGGTCGTATGTTGATCTAAATATGAATCACGGCCATAACAAATATGACTTTGCAGAATTATAATCAATAGAATCAGCATTACATTTCTCTAACTTCAAAAAATACAACTGAATGATTATTTCAGAAATAATCTTTCAGTAGGATTTTTTGAACTGATGATGATACTTTTTTGATTCTAATGATTATAATTCTGTAAAGCCATCTTTGTTACGGCCGCGAATCATATTTAGATCAACATACAACCTGTTACTGACCTGCAAATTGCAAAAAACATAATAAAATTTGAATTTCGCGGGCTACCTTAGCGCATCCCCCATTAGTTATCTTTTTAATTTATATTGTGCCGACCTCTACGATTCTGTGGTAGTCTCAATTTGGTTATGCCCGCGGTGGAAACAATGTCGTCCCCCCATCACATGATTGTTGATCCACTTAATTTATGTCCCTTTTTAATGTCCAAAAATAAGATTTTATTGGCCAAACATAACATTGTGTTCATTTAAAATTACAGTTGTGTAAATGCGACTAACAGTTGGGAAGAACATAAAACTAGTACGTATATGACGCCTTAAGGACGCTATTTATATCTAATACTCATAAAATAAAGGTTTAATAAATTAAAAGATAATTTAGTATTAAATTACTTGATTGTAACGCAGATTGCATCATAACAATCTTAAATAAAGATCGATCTCTCAATTCTTTAATAAAGTATGCATGTTTAAAGTAAGCTTACAATGATTGTAATTGAACAGAAACTGGCTAGTGCCAATGTTTTTACCGGATTCTGAGAACAATACCTACTAATGGGCAATAAAAATGATACTATTTTTAGGAATCAGAAGTGGATTTTATTAAAAAAAAGAAATAACGGTCACGAACTACTTTAATGCAATCGGAAAATATTAATAATTAGCACACAAAAATAATAATTAGGATACTCTAATATTATACGACACAGCTGCGGCGTGTGAACGCTCCGACGGTTGACAAGCGAAAAAAGGGTTGTCAACTTTTTTTTTAAGTATCTCGCAGTTGACCTTGAGAGGCCGTGACTGCTTAACCGGTCTTTCCTGTGGCTGCCCTAACGTGTGAGCTTAAAGCCTCCAGTCAGGTGCGTAAATATAAGTATTACAAACTAAACGACAGCGCTCTAAGGGCACCCCCTGTGGGGTACGAACCTCGGCTTAGGGCGTCGTTGGGGAAAAACAGCAAGTTGGGGACGGGCTGGATCGAAAGTTTGAATTCATGATTATTAACGGGGATTACTATTAAATGCTACGGCTCACTCAGCCTCGGGGCTGGCGGTTCGACGTGCAAGGGACGGCGGGAACAATTAATCCTTGAACTTCGCGTGGTACCTCGGCGGCGAGGACGGAATGACGGTTTGTATTTGTGCACTGTACTTGTGGCCCTATTGCTTTCCTGAAGGAGAGTAATGGGGTCATCCGGATCTAAGAGAGTATGCCTAGGTCGGCGAGTCTTGACTAATCTGAGAAGGCCTATAGCTAGCTGCCTGCACAACCAAGGGGTTGCGATGTCTATCTGCGGACTCGAAGAACCGCTTTGTCACGCGTTTCATAAACTGCTTGATGGTGGGGATTTTAAAATCTACATGAAGGGTTTCGATCCGGACGAACCATGGAGCGTCCGTAATTTTACGGAGAAATCGGTTTTGAAGTGCCTGCATTCTATGAATGAGGTGGGGACCGGCGTATGCGAAAGCGGCACAGGAGTAGGTCATGATCGGGCGGATGCACGCTGTGTAAATACGCAATTTGCCCTTAAGGGACAACTTGCTGCGTGAGTTGAGAACGCAATGAAACCTACCGAGAGCGAAAGCGGTGCGCGAACGCACCTGCTTTATGTGCTCAGTGAACGAAATGTGATGATCTAGGATCACACCGAGATATTTGGCTCGCTTCTCCCAAGGGATAGGCTTGCCGAACATGGTGATCTGTCGGGGTAGGGTGGGTGAACCCCCGGCGTTCACCCGTTCTAGAAAAGAGGACCGCTTGGCTCTTATCAGGATTGACCTCGATCCTCCACTTCCTGAACCAGTCACCGAGTCTGTTGACTTCGGTCTGTAGGATGCGGGAGATTTGGTCTTGACTGCGGCCGGTGTAGTAGATGGCCGTGTCGTCTGCGAACAGAGCTAACTGCGCCTTTCTACATTTCGGGATGTCACTGGTGAACACCGTGAATATGAGCGGAGCCAGCACAGACCCCTGAGGGACGCCTGCGCGGATCGGATGGGGGCTGTCAACTGCTTGACGCTCGGTTTTATAGGCGTGATGCTACTCGCTTCTGTTGATTCTCGTTCATTCCTAACACTAAATAATCATCGTGATAGATGTCAATCATAGTTGAGCAATCAGTGTTTGACGCTTAGTAAGCATATTCAGTTCTTAGGAAGTCACTATAGTGACAAACTTATATTTTTTGGCACCAACCGTTTTATTGATAAGTTGAAATCGACAAGGAATACACTGTAGCTTCCCATTAGGTCTAGACATAAAATAGCGAGACTATTAGCATAAATAAACTCAGACATAAGTACTATGCCTATACCTACGTGTATCGCGTAGAACGAAGGGGCGGGGAAAAATTCACACAATAGCACTGAGTCCGTTTGCCTGGGTTCGCGTTACATTGCGCGCAATAAAAATTGCAATTTTTTAATCCCTAGAAATAGAAATAGGGTCCCAGCAATAATTTTTGCGCAAACCTACTTAGTTAGTTAGATGTACAATATGCATAGTTAACGGCTTTGTGATGTGTCTTTTTACACCCTGTATAGCTTGATGATAGCAAAAACCTCCTCCTTTTTTGAAGTCCATTAAAAAGGAGATGGCGGCGTTAGTCCCGATTTAGCGCCAAAAGATCCTTGAACAGCTAGTACTCGTACCTATGTAATCACATTATGATTAAAAATGAATAATTTTATTTGATTCAGGATTCAGTGAAACAACTGATGTCGGAAGAGTAATGGAGACTTCAGAAAAAACATCCGCCTACGTATCGGTGGCTGACTTTTACGCGGGAAAGTCTGTATTTATGACAGGCGTTACAGGATTTCTTGGAAAGGTAAGTTCCTATTTGAATTCTGTTTTTTATTCGTAGAGATGCAGGGCAGTCCATACGAGTCTAGCGTGGCATATACACTCACCTAAACTGAGATTACCTTGTCGTGGGATACCTATACTGTAACACACACACCATTTTCAGGGTTCCTAGAATTTTATATGGAGCGACTGCCTATCTGACCTCCAAAACCCAGTTACCCACTGGGTAATACGATACCCCTTGGTAAGACTGGTTGTCAGACTTTCGGATTTATGACGAACTGTAACGACTGTCAAAGATCCACGAGTGACAGCCGGGATCAACGGATTATCGTGCTTTCCGAGGCACGGAGGAGTCTCGGTATGACGAGCTCCTCTGGGATTCAAACCATAATTTAGTTTTCCACTTTAATTTACTTCCAGGTGTTTCTCGAGAAGCTTCTGTACAGTTGCAAAGACATTGATAACGTTTATGTTTTGATACGAGACAAAAAAGGTAAAAATGCTAAACAAAGGATTGAAGAGGTCATTAACACACAGGTAAGTAAAAAAAACACCTAAATAAAAAAAAAGTTCAATTCGTAAAGTGATGTATCATACGATATAAAAAACAGGAAAAATGTAACTGATCCTCTAAAAACTTATTAAGCTTCTATAATGATGCCAATGACACTTTTTAATTTAATTAACCACTAAAACTTTTTAGGTTAATATTGCACAATTTGTTTAATAAATAAGTGTTTTTTTTTGTTAATTTCTTACCTTTTCTGACAGTTAGTCACAGTAACTTGGATACCTCGACCATGCGGATTAAGTTAGGTTAGAACTGTGATCAACCATGCGTGATCCGAATTTGTCGCGTTAACTAAGCTAGACACTTAGACCAACTGAGTTAGGATAGATTAGAACTGAAAACGCGCGAGCCGAGCAAGCGAAGCGAGCGGTGCCGCAGCAGCGGCCGACGAGCGCGACATCCTATTGGGTCGCAATTACTTGGCTATTTACACCCGTATTTATAAACAAGCAAGTATGCTGCTAAGTAATTGCTTAGTGAAGTCATTACTTGAGAGATGAGGATAGAATTCTTCAATACAAAATCTTATTCTATAGTCGAGTAATGTACGTTACTTACTTGAGTAAATGCTTGAGTAAGAATCAACGCTTGATAGTAAAGTTGTTTCCTTCTAGTAATACTCAGTTACTGCGTTTTGTTTCATTAGAAGGCATACGTGAGATGTAGATTATTTTACTTTAACATCTGTAAGATTAGACATTTACATAAACTTTTTAATACTACCACATTCAAAGAAAGGGAGAAATTCCAAGTGTGGGGCAACGTTTTAAAAAAAAATGGAGTAGGTATAGGTTTTATTTAAAAAAAATAATTTTGATAAAATTATCTTTAAATTTTATTTTTAGTTTTTTATTTCTAAAGAAAAGAAGTGAAACAAAACGTTTGTCATGACATTCTTACGACAATCACTTCTTTTGTTTAGAAATAATAAAATAAAATATATTATTAGTTAAAATTTGGTTTTGCAAAAATGCTACAATAATTATACAATACTTTAAATACATTCAATTAGTACCTATCTAATATGTTCATAATGATGTAATTACATAAATTACCTGGGGTAAGGATATCTTTTAACGGCAATTAATATTCCGTTCCCATCAATTTCGTTATTGGATGACCTCATATTTAATCGTGAACTCCTAAAGATTCGGCTATCATGAGTAGATACTGCCTGACCAACGCACTACTATAACATACATAATTAAATTAGGACCACCACCTACTTGGGCGTTTAATGATCTCTTTTTAAAACAATCAAATTTTATTTCAAATTTTATGAGTCTGGGAGTGTATTATTAGGGCAAATAATATTGATCAAAGAAATTATTTGAATGTGATCTCAAAATTCTGCAATTACTTTTTTGGTTTGTTCCATTATAAATATGTTTAGACATGTATTCAGTCAACCGCACACCAGCGATAACAATTTGACATTGACTTCGCTTTTATGTCGTATCATTAAGCGCGATTTTCGTAGTGCTAAAGTTACCACTGACGTGCGCTTGACTGTACCTATTGTTAATAATTAAGAAATCAATCACATGTGAATTGGTGATAATCTTTTGAATAATCATGAAAGTAAACTTTGCGATTTCAAGGCTCAGCTATTTCAATCTCCGGTAGTCTAACGTTATCGATATTATCAAGTAATAATCACCAAAAGTCGCTTCGATTCGTTCCATTGCTACAACCGCAAAATCAAACGCAAAATGGCCGAGTTCTCAATGCTAAAGTAAAGAAAATGGTGATTATTAGGTACTTGACTAAGAATTCTAACTTTTGACAATACTAACTTCAAGCAATTAATAAAATATAGAATAAAAATTTGAGTATTTACTTTTACTCAAGTAATCTCTTTTACTTGTTTATAAATATGGGTGTTAGCGTTTTTAGGACCACAAAATAGGAATTACTAGCGGTTTCACCCGCGTAAGTCTCGATTCCGTGGGAATATCGGGATAAAAGTAACCTATATCGGATCGACATCCCGGGTGTCAGCTACCTCCATACAAATTTTTATCACAATTGGTCCAGCCGTTTGAACGTGAAGAAGTAACAAACAAACACACACACACACACACACAAACATTCGCCTTTATATTATTAGTGTGATGTGATTATAGGTTCACAAAAAAAGGCGCATTGATTATGTATTTATTTATTTCTAAATACCTACTTTATTGTACACAATAAAAATACATATTTAACAAAAAATAAATCAAACATTTTGCGCGCGTTTCATTTGAACTGGCAATGCATTCTACAAACGAGCGGCCTGGGCCTCAAGTCTGCTATTACAATAGTGTCAGAATGAAAGACATCATTGATTTCATAATTGTTGATTTTGACAAGTTTGGTAATCTACTATTATAATGGAGTCATTATGACTTTCCAATGGTCGGCAACTGACACTACATTGAAAGAAATTGCAAAGAAAATGATCGACCATTATGAATTTACCAGATTACGAACTTTTAGCAAAATGACAATGGCATGACAATGGGATCGTGTTGGAATGACTGAATTTATAAAAATAGCAGACTTGGGCCCCAGGAAAGTTGTGGAAAGCATAGGCATTTCACGAAAGTAAGGTTTTTTTTAAAAGAAACAGTGGGTCTACTCCGAACATAAATCCGCCATATCGGCCGAATGTTCCGTCTTTTCTTACCGCTAACTATCGCTGACTACGGCGTAAAAAAAAGAAAGACAATCGAAGAGATAAACCCAAAGTCAAAACTATGACTTGAAGTCAGGTAAGGACTCAAAGTCAAATAAGGAATCTGTGAAGTTATAAAACGGCCGAACATTCGACCGATACTTCGGTTTAGCGCTTCGGAGTAGACACCCTGGAAACGATTCTTAGGATAGAGAGGGTTGGAAGGGGAAAAGAGCACATTATACAAAAGGGAAAGAATATAAGCATTCCGGCGAAGGCGAAATTGGTAACCACTTGAGCTTCACACGTAATTCGGAAACATTGTCGCGCAAACCAAATACCTGTGAACCTTATAAAAAAAAACCGGCCAAGTGCGAGTTGGACTCGCGCACGAAGGGTTCCGTACCATTATCTATAAAAACGGCGAAAAAATCACGTTTGTTGTATGGGAGCCCCCCTTAAATATTTGTTTTATTTTAATTTAATTATTGATTTTTAAAGTGAATATATAACTAAATATTCTGTGAATATTTCAAGTGTCTACCTGTTACCGTTATCAATATCGAGCAAAAACGAGCAAAAAAATCACGTTTGTTGTATGGGAGCCCCCTTAAATATTTATGTTGTTTTGGTTTTTAGTATTTGTTGCTATAGCGGCAACAGAAATACATCATCTGTGAAAATTTCAACTCTCTAGCTATCACGGATCATGAGATACAGCCTGGTGACAGACGGACAGACAGACGGCGGAGCCTTAGTACTAGGGTGCCCGTTTTACCCTTTGGGTACGGAACCCTAAAAATGAAGCCACTCAAGTTTAACGAGTTGGTCTCGGGTTTTTTTTTGTTGGGTGGGAAATTATCAAATAACTTCTCCCGCTCTGGGCGGAGCTGGAGGGCGTGTCAGACTTTTACTGACTAAAACCCACCCGTGTTCCTTCCGTTGCTTGTGCTTGTGTGCCAGGGCCACGATATCCCTTTCGGACAAACTCGCAACCCTGGCAGGAGTTGGTCTAGGCTATGGTCAAGATTATAATTGAGTGTTCAAATAATTCTTTTATGAAAGCAAAATGGGAATGATTTGTGGTTCACAGGTGGGTTACCCTTGTTTCATCGAAAAGAAATTGACAAATTATCACGTCCCAAACAATTTTCCGCATAATTACATTTGCCAAATTATTACTTAGCAAAAAATCTCTTTACAAATAATTTTAACGCAAACCTGATGTTTGGCAAGTGTACGTTTAAACAACAACTTGGTTACCAACTAGTAATTTTACCAATTTGAATGTAGCGAAATATTTAGTATCGTCAGTTTTCAATGTACCATTTCTATTCAGTCAATTGCAACCTACTAAAGTAATTTTGTTCTATATTCTAGTCGTTTCTAGCACTCGCCGGCCGCTGCCGCGGCACCGCTCGCTTCGCTCGCTCGGGTCGTGCGTAGAGGGTCACAGTTTTGACCTAACCTAACCATTTATTTTATTTTATATTTAACCTATTCTATCTATATTCCGTTGGTTTAGGTAGTTAAATAAAGGTAAAAAAAAACCCACGTGACGAGAGAGCTGTCAAGTAACCGACTAAACGTAATACCTGGCACTTCAGTTGGCATACTACGTTACAGTTGTACTTTTCAATTTAGCAACGTTTTATTTCGTTGACGTTTAGAGAACATGTCTTTTAGGGCTCTTTACAATAGACAGATTACAAAATAATATAGTAATATATAAATCTAAATTTGACCAAATGAAAATGTGCGTACTAAAATCATTCCAAATATTGCATTGGTATATAAAAAGGTTGCTATTTGTTTGGGTAGTGAAATGTTGTCAAAATCTTTTCGGCAAAACGGCAGGATCCCGCTTTTATTAGCTTCATACGCATGTTAGTATGTATATATGTAACGAAAACTTTGAACATGATTTTGACCCCCTTCAAAACGTCGGATTAACTCGAACTTTGGCATACTAACCAAGGACCAAAGACAATTCAATATTTTGAACAGTTAGACCCGTTATCTTTACTAGAATAATCAGGATTAGCGACTTTTTGTTTTCCTGAAAGTGGTAGTGTCTTTGCGCCAATTCTCTATTGACATGTTGATGTTTAATTGTAACACTATATTTAATAATAATAGTTTAAAATAGAAAATCCAACTAAAAAATGAAAAATAAATAACAGTTTAAAAAGAAACTAAAACACGCTTTTAAAGAAAACCAACATAAAAAAATGGAAGGTAAATAATTTTATTGTAAAAAAGCGAGGGGTGCTTTTAAGTTAAGATATTATCAAAATGATAATCCTTCTACTCATATCTGCCAATAAAATATATTTATAACTATTTGACATCACGCAACCCACGCTTTTTTAACAATAAAATTATTATTTTTTCCATTTTTTATGTTTGTTTTCTTTAAAAGCTTGTTATAGTTTCTTTTTAAACTATTATTTATTTTTAGTTCGATTTTCTATAAAAGAGTGTTTTTTTTTAATTATTATTTTTTCAGCTATTCTCAAGACTAAAAGAAGAACGACCAGATGATTTTAATAAAGTAATACCAATTGCTGGTGACATAAATGACCCAGGCCTTGGCATTTCAACGAAAGACGAAGAAATACTTTTACAGAAGGTAGGTACTTACATTAAATTATTAAATTTTACACGGCGCTTTCTATCACAAACATGACACCCGAAAATGGCCTATGATGTTGCAATAGTCTGTTAACATTAAAAGTTAAAAGTGGAGATTTTGCAGTACTGAAACTTGTTATGTTTAAAAAATCGTCCCATCCTCCCGTCCACACGCAACAAAATATCAAACTCAAACTCAACTCAAACCATTCAATTAAACCATTTACAGGCACTTTTGAATTGTCAAGAAGTCGGTCAGTTAGAAATATGAAGAAAGTTTCCCATTCCAAAGAGTAGTAGGTACCTATGGAGAAGAACGGGCAAGAAACTCCACGGACACTCTTTTAAATTAAAATATCGACACAAAGTATTGGATAAATAATTCATATTGAAATTATACATGTGAGAACGATGCAAAACGTCAGAAGCGTCCGTGATAAAATATTTTAAAAAACAATTCAAAACTTATTCATCATATTTTCAGGTTTCCGTAGTATTTCACGTAGCAGCAACCGTAAGGCTTAATGAGGAACTGAAAGTCGCTGTGAACACAAATGTGACAGGAACCAAATATGTGCTACATCTGTGTCAGCGTATGAAGAATATCAAGGTGAATTCATTATTAATAACATCATCACCATCTTAGAGCTTAGATAAATGGGCCTGATAAATATACATTGACAAAAAACATGGTCAATCTTCTATCTAGGCATCACAAATTATCAGCCATAACTGATAAAATGAACCTTCCCAATACGTACACACGGCTAAACATCAAGCTATACATTTCCAGTATAAGCTGATCTCGCATTGTGAAGGATTTCCGTACAACAAAAGGTCAGCGTATACTGGAAATGTATAGCTTGACGCACGCTTGGAAATAAACCGTGATCGCAAATCGCTGTTTTATTCTTATTGTGTTTTTTATACTTGTCTAAGGTTAAAAAAACACTTAATAAGAATTTCTTTACTACATTCACAGACCAGGAAAATTATGTCCTATTAATTAAAAAAAAAACGATCGAGCCTTAAAGTAACATCAGTAGTAAAGTAGTATCAGTAGCAGTAGTATGGTGTGTAACATCTGACATATAACCTTGGTAATACTCGTGAGCAACTGAGCAGTCACTCAACCAACCAACTCAGCCTATAGCAGTCCACTGCTGGACATAGGCACTGACATAGACTGGCATAGACTGAGCAGTGACTGAAATTAAAGTGGACTCAGTAATCATTGTGCCCATAGTTGTATCAGCCAATGGCTTAATTGCCAAGAGCCTCGACCATTACCTACGGAGGCTCTCGTTGGGCAGCTGGATTAAGGGCCTGATACAGAGAGCGGTACTGCTGGACACGGCTCGCATTGTTAGGAGATTCCTCTCTCTGGAGGTAGCTTGGACCCTGTTCGCGATACTTTATTTTTATATTTTTAAATGTTTTATATATTTTTTTTGTATTCTAATACTTGAAAATATAATTTATATGAGATAATGAAATAAAGGAAATAATAATAAAAATGTTTTTTTGTTGACCTTAAATAAGGAGTTACATTTTAATTTGAAGCCCTGACTCCTGAGCTAGGTGGTACCTGTGTTACAGGAGTCAGTAAGTAAAAGCTCTATTGCTCGTGATTTCAGGCATTCGTTCATATTTCTACGGCTTACTGTAACACAGACAAGCAGATACTAGAAGAGAAGGTGTACCCACCGCCGGGTAAACTCAGTGAAGTGCAAAAATATCTGGAACAGTCAAACCATGAAAGCAACCAAATTAAGGCGTTACTCAGTGAGTTTTAAACATTTTACATTAAAATACAACGGAGACATTTGAAAAATCGTTTTGTTGGGTTGAAAGGCAAGGCAGATATACTGCCTCATTGTACTTTTCAGCAGATCTTAATGTTCCTTTTTACATCTATAATATAAACAAGGAAACAAAAATGGAGGACACATTTACCTATATTAAGAGCAAAACGAATGTAGAAGTTGTATTACGTAAGATAGATATGAAGAGGAACAAGGGGTACGCGGCTTATAAATTTTTAATACCTAAACAGGAGTTAAATGGATGTGAACCTGTGGCCCGCTGGAGTATATTTCCGTAGGTTTGTTTACTATAATAGCGCAACGGAGCGGCGCCGGCGCGCGGCGCGGCGGCAGGGAGACCTGCAGCAGAGTGACAGTACATATAATACCTAAGTGTCGTAATATGACACTAATATATGATAGCAATAATTTATTTACTAAATTTGTAAGTTATAACAAAACCTCTGGGGCCCAAGTCTGCTATTTTTATAAATTCAGTCATTCCAACACGATCCCATTGTCATGCCATTGTCATTTTGCTAAAAGTTCGTAATCAGGTAAATTCATAATGGTCGATCATTTTCTTTGCAATTTCTTTCAATGTAGTGTCAGTGGCCGACTATTGGAAAGTCATAATGACGCCATTATAATAGTAGATTACCAAACTTGTCAAAATCAACAATTATGAAATCAATGATCGACCATTCTGACACTATTGTAATAGCAGACTTGAGGCCCCGAAAGTCTGTGGACGTCATTGCGTTGCAGCAAAACCTGGTTGTTGCCGCATAAGTTGTCAATACTTGGTAGTTTGGATGATAACTTTGGTTATTTTGGGAAATCAGCGGTAGATACATCAGCGTTGAAGGGAAGGCCATATGGTCCCCACCATAATATGGTGACTCTTCATGGAAAATTGGTAGTTGCATCCATTTCAGTAATACCTAGTATGAGTGATCGTATCGTGGCTGCCAAAGCGACATGCGCCAATCGCCCGTTGTTATTGTTTAGTGTGTACACGAGGCACTAACTGTATCGGTAAATTAAATTAATTATGTGAGTGCCTCAGTGAAATTGCTGCTATCGTTGAGAGTGCGAAGTTAACTTCTATGGCGTTGGTGGCATGACAAATGGCAGCTGTAATAAACAGTTGGTATTGTAACCACGTTTTTGCTTTTAATGCCATTCTTATGCCTATGGAATAGAAGTCAAAATCGGTTGAACGGATTATTAAAAGTTTATTTAAATTTCTAATCTTATTTCAAATGGAGTATAGCTTAGATGTATGTTTTATTTTATTTATTGTACCTGCGTGACGCGTTCCTAGACTAGTCCTTAGACTAGTCTAGGAAAAAATGTAACAAAACAAATTTGAGTTTCTGGCAGAATTTATGTTTTACTTTTTTATTTAAAAACCCATAAATAGACACTTACAATAATAGCTTTGAAATAATATAAAATGATCAATAGAATTAGCATAAAAATATTATTAAAATCTCGATCGTGATTGTAAATGTAATCCTTGGTCAATCCCTAGCATCAGTGGAATGACACTGACAGCTCACTCCACGCAAGAATTCACGGTGATGTTTTTACAAAAACGATATACTGGAGCACCTGTCATATGCTCGGAGATTTTAATGCACACCCTGGTGAATTATTTAGTCGGCAACTAGAACAGAGTCGGCGCTGTGCCGATTACATTAACTTCGGTATAGACTACCGACTAGACATAGGTATAGGTTCTTGAGTTTTTGTTTTAAGGTGATACGTAAAAAATAAATCGTAGCGAACTGGGCGGCCGTAAGAAAGTGACGGAGTCAATTACTTCCACATGCGAAAAAAGAGACCGCAACAATGCGCTGGAACCAAAATACAACAACGTAAGAGCGCCAAACCAAATAAAAATTCTTTAAAAATAAATTAAGCTATCTATCAAAAATATTTTCAGTCAGAGTTTTCAGTTACCTAATGCGCACATTTCAAATGCAATTTTGCAATGAAATTACTTAGGATTTTAGAATTACAGGGAAAAATATGAACAAAATAGAGGTATTTTCGGAATTAAATTTTAACGAGGAAATTTAACCCAATTGCGATTTCCTTCAGTCAGAGTATTAATCAAATAGTCAATAAACATAATATCAAAAAATTAAATCCATACATGCTGTAATACTGAAGCAAATGGTTAAGAAAAAGCCCCCAATTTATTTTTGTATCGCCTTAATGAGATATGTTACTAACATAGTTTTATAAGTGTTACTAACAAAAATAAGAATCATTTGTGTTCGAATTATATAAATAATAACAATAATTTCCCATTTTGTCTTCTCTCATACTGAAATTCCGTGGTGAAAGTATTGGCCCGTTAGCAAGGAACTTAGTACTGGGGCTGAGGCCGAGATCTATAAACGTTACTTAGCATGTGCTTTGGCTTAAACATGTTCATGTCTAGAGACAGGACTAGGACCCTTATTGCGTAACTTACTATAAATCACAATCTCAATTATTTTGAAGTATATTGCTAATCCATTGCTTCTTAAGTTCGAAAAATTTGTCAGCTCAACAACGCAAATAACACAATGAATGTTGTTGAACTGTTGTAAGAAACCCATTACTACTGATATTGTGTTACAAAATTAGGGTGCTGGACAGTTTGACAGTTTGCTATAGTGACAGGAATAACGCTTAGCCAAAGTACGCGTACGAGCCAAGTACGGCCTCACTGCCGAAAATGCACCGGACATGTCTCGGATGGATTCTTCTGAACGAGAGAGATCAGAAAGATACTAATTATGACACTTCAAAACGCCTTTTTCGTTCAAAATATTTGTTTTATTACAGAACGACTACCAAACACTTACTCGTTTACAAAGGCGCTAGCAGAAACTTACGTCTCGGAAAATTGTGGAAATATCCCCACAGTTATCATCAGACCTGCAATCGGTAAGCTTTATAAGTTCCTTATTTGAAAACGGGACATATTTTATTGCTCCTCTCCTTTATTGTCATTTTATATAATGTAGTTTTTAAACTTTTTGAGCTTTCTGGTCTTTTCACAAAGTTGGTCGCAGTAACTAAACTAGGGCACCCCTACCAAATGGGTTTGGTGTGGTTAGAACCAACCATGCGCGAACCGAACGAGCGGAGCGAGCGGCCGTCCAGCGCTACATCCAAATTGGTCGCAGTTAATTGGCTATTTAGTATTTTAGGATAACAAAGTGGGAATTATTTAAGGCACAGAAGAGGCACATTTACTTTATTAGAGGATACATTAATATTTTTAGGACCTCAAAATGGGAATAATTTGGGGTACTTACGATTATATACCTCTAAAAAGTGTCAAGGCAAACCTTGCTTTTCTTCACAAATATTATTATTATTGATAAGAAAAGTTCCGGATGAAAATGGAAATGCCAATCACCAAACGGGAAGTATAAGAATAAAATAGACTTCATACTATCTTACTCAAAGTCCTTTCAAAAGCTAGAAATACTGCCTAAATAAAAACTATCCATCCGAGCACAGAATGATCAGGTTGACCCTATCATTATTAAAATCTAAAAAAAGTTGCACAAACTTTAGACAAAGACAAAGATACTTATAAAAAAATTTAAAAATAAACTTTACCATAACATTTTAGAATTAGAAGAAACAGAAACCACAGACACTATTCAAAACTGCTAACACAAAATACTCAATGCTATTAACAAAAGCCTACATCAAAAAGCACCAAAACCAGAAACCACTAAAAAACTAAATATCTGAGCACTCCGGCTCTCATAGAGAGAAAACAGATTAAAAAAACAGAATTTATACAAAAGCTATGAAGCTTAAAGCAAAAAAAATAAACTTACCAGTAAATACATAATAAATGAGTACCAGAATAACAGAAAAAATATCCTACAAAGGCATCTGAAAACCACCGGAAGCTTAAAGAAGGCTCGTAAAGAGCTACAAACACAGCTGACTTGGGCCGACAGCTTGGTCAACCTAGGAAAAATATCTCGTAACAGAAACAAATTCATAGGAATAGCAACTGAATATTATAAAAACATATACGACACACCAGCATCACTAAATAAAGCACACAGAACTGTTGAGGAAAATAAAATAAAAAACAACCGACTTCCAAAAAAACACTACAAAGTGAAAAATAACTTTTATAAATTTTGGAAGTCGGTGGCAAAAAACTAAAATACAGATCTAACGACACCGACTTCCGAAATTAAAGTTATTTTTCACTTTGTAGTGTTTTTTTGGATGTAGGTTGTTTTTTTTTTGTAAAAGATTTTTATTTTTCAGTTTTTAGTGAGTCAGTTTTTAATTTATCTAAGTTACAATAGCCTAATGTCAACTGCTCATCACCTTTTACAAAATATTTCTTTTCCCGATGCAGGGGCGTTAATTGTTAAGGAGTTCTCTTGGTAAGAACCATGAGAACTGGCACTGATGTTGACTTCAACATATGCATTGTGACGAGTATAAATGCTTTCCGAGTGCAAATGCATGAGTTACTATAAAAAATACTCAAATCGCTATAGGCGGGCCTATAAGATTTGAGGATTTCCCTCGATTTCCATGGGATCACCTCATCAGATTCTAATTTGGTGGCAATTGGACCACCTCGGAAGTATATATACCCTTTCAAAGAATTTTTTGTTTTTAATCGGTACACATATGACCTGCCGAACATATAACCTTCTCCTTTTTGGAAGTCGGTTAAAAACGACATCTAGATTCCTGAAATAACATGAATAGACGAAACAGAGATACTTAATAACATCAAGAACATAAAATCAAACAATAGCCCATGACCCGACGGATAACAAACGACTAAAGTAAGAAGGATCAATAATTAGTTACCCATTGTCGTTTTTATTTAATCAAAAACTTGATTATGATTAGATACCACACCGTCACAATCGTCAAATTCTAACATAATATTATTACAAATGAAGGGTCCAAGAAACATCTCAGAATCGGTGTGCAAATATAAAATAATTATGTACAGACGTCAAGCAGCAGGTCAAGCTACCCGAAATTGTCAAATTTTCCCAATCAACCTTGAACGTTATACTGTAGGGATAAACTTGAAAATCTATTCAAGAAAAGTGATGGTCCAAAAATGTATGGACCAAAAACCCAGAGTCGATTTAGACAAATCTGGTATCAATAGCTTTATTAAAATGCACAATTTACCCCACCGAAAAAAAATTGCCCATATCCATGGGGTATATGAGTTATAGACGAACAAAGTATATATGGAAAAATCGTGAATAACTTGTTATTTTTACCAGTTTTTTCCACAGCATTATATTAATAATGAATAAGTTGTTATTTTTATCAGTTTTTTCAACAGCAATATATTAATAATAATAATCATAGGACAATAATAAATATAAGTAGCGATTATATGAACCTATCAAGTTGAAATCTTATATTTCACAGCTTGTAAATCATATGTCAAGATACTTTTGTCGTGAAATCTTTTTACAGTTGAATGTGCCTATTTTGTCTCAGATTATTTATTTTTTAAGTCGTTTATTAAAAAAAAAAAACAAATACTGTGGGAAAAATATGTATTTCAATTATTTTCAATGTCTATTAATATATCATCTAAGAACCCAGCAGGTTGCATAAGGTCGTCTTGGTACCTGGCCCAGGCCAGATAATATATAATGCTTATTATGTGGGCACAACTGCCCAATGTGCGGCGACTATGAATACAGCTGCAACAGTATTCCGAAATCCTATTCGTGTTATATAAAACATAACAGTAATATGTTCTTGTCCCGACGTGCCTGGAATGGATTCGACACCTAATTAATGTACTTTCTTCGTTATTAATATTTATCCTTTCGGGGTGTCTAAAAACTTCAATTGAAAAAACCCCAGTTCCTCTAATATGTTCGCAACAGTAGGACCTTGCAAGTTTTACGTGGTATGTGCCTATTGCGAACACAATTAATTGGTCATAATCCATTCTTGGAAAATCCGATAGATTGGGGTGTGTTGCATCCATTCGGGTAAACACAATTCTTTGTCGATCCCAATGATGTTCATCGACGTAATCGGCTAATAGGTTCGGCCTGTCCCTATTTCTTTCAATCATCTCTATAAACTCTTCAGTAAATCTGCTGTCTTCATATGTTGGATGAGTTGCATTGGTAAGCGCTGCAGCTATTCTATAATCTGTCATTGCGTTGCCTAGCGCTATATTAAAATATTTGTGTCTAAATATTTTAAAATCTCTTTTTATCGTGCCATTAATGGTTTCCACGACCCATCTAACCATGGTTATCAATCTGGATTTATTTGCCGCTATTGTACTTAATTGCCTTTCATTACGTCCTACAGACGGTGGCATGTAAGCGTTATAACCACATTCCTCTAGATCCGGCAAACAGTCTCGGAAACCCCGATCCAAAACAAATACATCATCTGGGTGTAAAAAGCATCGCATTGGAGCTTCTTCCATGGGACCATCATGGTTATCTAATATTAGTTTTACTATGTCGGAGTCTGAAGTTCTGGCGCCGTAGGGTCCAGTTACTTCTATGATGTAGCCATCAGCACACACAATCATGAAGGGCTTAATCAAGTTGCTATACTTGTGTAAGCTATAGCTTAATCTTTGAAAGAGAAAGTTGAAAGATTTTTGAATAAATAAATAAGTGCCGTCGATAATTAAAATGGCCTTTGTTCGCTCTTCATTACCAAAAATATAATTCGGAAGTGTCCTATTCCTTTCGATCACTTCATGTCGGCTGATGTGGTCAAACCCGAGATGCCGAGGAAGGTATTCATTTTTGAGACATCGTCTAGCCTGCTTTAACATGCGTTGTAAAGACGTTTTCGATGTGTTTATCAAAGATGCCAGTCTTACGTGAGGTTCACCTGATCTAAGTTTACATAGGTATACGCCCAATACAGTATTGCACTTATTAGTTTGTCGTAAAGACGGTGTTTCTTGTAAGATACTATCAAACTGGTTATGGTTCATTCCAGTCCAAAAATGGAGATCTTCTTCACTTATTTCATGAAGCCTTTCAAAGTCAACATTACCTTTTCTTTCAAGCACTCGTGTATACAACATAACTATCTCGCGTAAGTTCTCGTTTCTGAAATTATCTTGGCGATTACTCACATTTACAGAGAAATCCTCAAATGATGAATTCATTATATGAAATCGACAGACTCGTGCTAGTTCTGGTATGTAAAAAGAATAATAGCTTAATAAGTGCGCTTTTATACTGTCGGGCACTTGTCGAAGTTGCGTTGAAGTACAATTGTCGAAGAGACATCTTCTTGAAGTATTCGCGGCACGTGTAAATCCAGTTAAAGAAAACGATTGCGGTGGTCTAGCTTCAGGTGTTGATGGTTGCCTCAATGCATATTCAATGCGTTGCCAGCAAGGATGACAAATAGATCTTGACCCATCAAAGACGATCTGAAATCAACGAGACATAATATTACACAATGAAACGATTGTCAAACGTTTATTTTATTATCAACCTAATATGACCATTTTTGTAAGTACATAGATAAATAAATATTTGTGGTCAATTGCACACTGCGCCATCTAGTCCCACAGTAAGCTTAATGCTTGTAGTATGGTAACTAGACAACTGAATAAACATACTTAAATACTTTTTTTTTTAAATACATACACATTATACATATTTAACACCCAAACCAAGACAAACAGATATTTTTGAAACTACAAACAAATGTTTGTCTTCTGCGGGAATTGAACCCGCGAATCAAGATGAATTGAGATGAATCATTACTTTACTCGGTGACCTATATTATCATTATTATTAGTAAAAAAGCTGGTAGGTAGGTACTATGGCCTGGTCCCCCTCTTCATGAGAGGAGGCGATGCCCCTAGAGTGGAGCGTATACACATAGGTATATTGGCTGACAGTGCAACAAGTTTATGACTAGCTTAATTGCACCACTTGTAATCATAAAGCCTCTAAGTATTGTTATCATCCTATACATAAACTCACATACGGGTAATGTCAGACACTATGTGTTAAGTTTATACTACCACGAACGGGTAACTAGACTTAACTTAAGACTTACTTCTTGTGGTTGTCCATGATTCAGTAGGTGCTCCACGACGATTCGATGTGACTCCAAAAACTGAAGCGACAATACATGACGTTGTCTCCGTAACACAGAGCGACTACAGTTCACACAACGATTGTTCACCTCCATATTAGCAATGTCCAAAACAAAGAGTAAATCGGTGTCCGGTGTAGAAAAAGCAGGTCCAAAAAGCAGGTCCAATAATGAAAATCGGTGTCCGGTGTAGAAAAAGCAGGCCTTAAAAATCCAATAATGAAACGCACAGATCACAACGGTAGCAAAGCAAACGAAGGACTGCGTGCGTCGGCGCCGTTAGAACCTCGGTTCAAGTTAAAGAACAAAAGAATAGAAAATGGCGACTGGCGTCCGTCGGCGCGCTCGCGCTCCTATAGGTAAGCCTCTCGCTCACTCAATAGAGCGAGAGGTAAGATGAACGCATCATATTCTGAAGTATTTGTGTGTATTTGTTTAGCGAAAACAAAATAATGAATAACAAAGATAGGTAAATATGCTAGAGAACTTAAAAAAATAGACGTAATCTCATTAATAAAGGACTTTGAACTTGATAGTTGCATATGATCGCTAGTTATATTTATTATTGTCTTATGATTATTATTATTAATATAATGCTGTGGAAAAAACTGGTAAAAATAACAAGTTATTCACGATTTTTCCATATATACTTTGTTCGTCTATAACTCATATACCCCATGGATATGGGCAATTTTTTTTCGGTGGGGTAAATTGTACATTTTAATAAAGCTATTGATACCTAATTTGTCTGAATCGACTCTGGGTTTTTTTTGGACCATCGCTTTTGACAGATTGTAGTACCTTGATGTGCTTTTTTTTTTGGGTGGGAAATTATCAAATGACTTCTCCCGCTGGGAGGGGCGTGTCAGACTTTTACTGACTAAAACCCACCCGTGTTCCTTGCGTTGCCTGGGTGCCAGGGCCACGATATCCCTTTCGGACAAATTCGCACCCCTGGCAGGCATTTGTCCTGACGGACCCCGTCAGTTGGTGCTGACATCTCTTTAAGGAGCGCGTGGAAGACAATGCGCCATCGACCCGGGCCTGGTCCTTATCGGACGGCGAGCTACCCATCGCTCACCGTCCGCAGGCCCGCACCTACGGTGGCCGGAAATCGGCTTGCGACTCCCGCCGCCCGGAGCGTCTCCTGCGGCGACTAAGGGCGCGAGGGCGCAAACCTTGCCTTACCCTCACGCGTTCCGCCTCCTCCTTAGCGAGCATTACTGCTTCGCAGAAGGAGGTGACGGCCTCCCATGCATTCTTGCTCCGAACCATGGCCTGAACCAGGTCCGGCCGCGAGAGATCGCCACCGCCGATCGTCTCCGTGAGGACACGGTGGTACTCCGCCCAAGCCGGGCAGACCTCCACCGTATGCTCCACCCTGGTGACACCCGGGCGTTTCCTCCCGCTTTATCTTGAACAGGAACCTCCCGAAACAACCGTGTCCGGTGAGGACCTGCGTCAGACGGAAGGTGAGGACGCCGTGGCGCCTCTCTAGCCTCTCCTCAAAGAGGGGACTTATCGCCACAATTGTGGCGTGCCCAAGCTTGATGTGCTGGCGTCTGTACTTAACTTTATTTTATATTTGCACGCCGAAATTAAAGGCAGAATAAGAGAATAATTTTGTATATTTTACCAACCTTCGAACCTTATATAAGCAAATTTAACAGTTTCGGGTAGCTTGACCTGCTGACGACTGTACATAATTATTTTATATTTGCACATCGATTCTGAGATGTTTCTCGGATTTCGATTTTTTTTCATTTGATTTTTAATAATGGTAAAAAAGAGGAAAAAATTAGAGAATAACAAGAAATGGGTTTTTTTAACTAACTACTATAAAAAAAATGTAGTGTCAAATATTGTACGGGACCCTTCGTGTCCGACTCGCACTTGGCCGGTTAGTTCTTCTTTTCAGCAAACTTAATCTAAAAGAAAGAAAAGTATTTTGTTTTGGACACGCACAGGAAATACAAACAGTAAAAAAGGAGCAATTAAAACTAACAAAACTAACATAGTTTTATCTACCATTTTAAGTTCATAAAATTAATGAAAAACTATCGAAATTTGATCTTTTAATTGTTGAATACGAGGCTTTTGGCTACTTTGGATTAGTGTGTATTTTATGTCTTTTTTGTAATGTGCTTCTTGTTTGTGTGGAATTAACAATTTTTCTTTGTTTTTTTTTCTGTTAATTTCCAGTATCTGCATCGTTAAGAGAGCCCCTAGGAGGATGGGTGGATAACTGGTCAGGTGCCACCGGTATGCTGGCTGCAATCATGAAGGGTGGTATTAGGGTAATGCTCGGCGATTATGACAATGTGCTGGACCTGATACCAGTGGATTATGTGACTAATCTCACCATTGTGGCTGCTGCAAGGTGTAGTAGGTAGGTCCATCAGCATCTTCATCATCATTTCTGCCGAGAGACGTCCGCTGCCCATTGGGTTCACCTGAAAGTAGGTAGATAAGATCACTTTTTTATACAGCACCCATGGGTGACAGCTGGATACTGATAATAAGCTTGTGCCGTCTGTTTGTAAGTCACAGGGCTATAGGTATGGGCTAAAATTCATGTAAAGTATAATAGTTTCGGTGGTACGACCTCCGTTGACCTCCGCATTTTTATACAGGGTTATTTTAATTTGACTAGCTGAGATGGGTATATTTCGATTCGATATTTAAACACGATTAAGCATAAGAAATCAGTTTTTATCAATTCATTCTTCAAGTAACAAAACTTACAGCGGTCGTTGACCTCCCAAAAAAAACATAAAATCTTTTTATTTTTTATTCTCTCGTGGTTAGATATCGGTACTCATCGCGTCTGCGAAGTTTATTTAACCAATTTAAAATAACCCTTTATTGGATCGACTGCGTTACATAATTTGTTTTGAATCGTTTTTATTATTACCGGATTATTCAAATTCTCACCGATTTGTGGAAAATTATGAGTATGTCCAAAAACATAATGTGTCCGTAAATACAAAATATACAGCGTGTCAGAAATGCGTGGCCATATTCAAAATGGGGTGTGGTACAGACCACCAAATTAAACAACTTTATCCATGGGACTAACATCGTTACTGTATAAACAATATCCGGTGCCGAGTAGGTATTGAAGTTTTGTATGGAACCGCTGATTATTATTATTATTTAAATATGACCACACTTACACCCGTAAAGTTAAAAAATAAACTGTTACTGAAGCATTATTATAAAAACACTTCAATGTTCCAGTTCTGACAATGTCGCTGTTTACAACAGCTGCACAAGTTCCTGCAATCCTATTACATTTAGCAAAATAGGGGAAAACTTAAAAAAAGCGATTTCAAAAAATGCATTTGGTAAGTTCAAAATTATTTGGCTATCTAATTGTTATAACAAGCTTCTGCCCACGACTTCGTTCGCGTAGAAGTCGTAAGACACCACAATGCTTATACTAAAATAACAGCCACATTTTTATAAAACTTTCCTGTATAAGTACTGCGTTTGTAGTTTTGGTCTCAGCTGCCAAAATGTACAGAGACTCAGGACGCGGCAGTAAGCGACGTACAGTTGTCCGTGTGAGAAGCAGCTTGTCCTGAGGTCGACTCTGCAGTCTTCAGTAGCAATTACTAAAATAATATTGTTATATTTACGGGATTTCTCATTACCAGTCACCTAACCATCGACATACATTTTTATTATAACCATAGATGACAGAATTGTGAGGCCTCTGAACATATGTTTCTGTGAACGTCCTACGAACTATTACGACGTAATACTATTGTAAAAAACCAGATAGATAAGAAATAATTAAATATTTAGTAACAAGGAAAATCATTAAAGCGCTCTCTCTTTCTATTAAAGCGCTCTCTCTTTCTCCTACTTATTTAAAATGTTGCTGTGCCCGACAGGGTCCATATTATAATTGATTCTAATGAGAATTATTCACCACCTGTGTGTATACTATTATGGATTCCAATAAAGATATTTTAATATTTGAATTGAACTATCTTTATTCTGAATCTATATGACAGTGGCGTGCAGTGGTTCTCCACGGAGGGTAGGCCACGAAATACTGATATACGAAAAAAACATAACAAAAAAAAACGCAACGTCACAACGTCGCTCTACATAATTATGATTACCCTCAAAGTAGTTCACATTTATTGATTTATAATATTTGAAAATAAGCCTGTAAAAGTTATAAATACAAGAACTCACCACATTATTCAAGGTTCAACTCACGATTTTCTAACGATGCAAACATGCATTTTTGCCGAGGAATGAAAATTATGCAAATCATTATATCCCTCACTCTACTTACTGGAAGTATTAAACAAAATGCACGGAAAACAAAATAATTTATTTGTGTGTCTACCTCCATAGAGCCAAATAAATGTTGCACAATTTGAGTATTGAAATGATGAGTACGAAATGAACTACCATAATTTTGGATTACTTCTCGTAATTCGGATACAATCTACCTTAAGACACAACTTGAATCTTATCATTATACGATAATTGAGAAAACTTATCGCATTTAACTTATAACAAACACACATTTTTAGTGCACACTTCACAACTGAATACCATTTTTAAGTGATAAAAACACCAACAAACAATATAAAACAAATTATTAACAATAAAAACATTTACTGTACTTTCCTGTTTCAAAACAAATTATTTATAACTTAATAGGTTAAAACATTCAAGAAGTAAGAACGCGAAATAAATTGCTTGTCATAATTAAACAATATACGAAAAATATAATTTCCAATTTGTCGATGGACCGACCCATCGCTCACCGTCCGCATGTCTATATATCTCTACATATAATAAATCTGTGGACGATGCGTTTCTGATTGAAAATATTTCCAAGAAAAATTGTTGGGTTGATAATGAATCAACAGATGCCATTTCTACCATTTTTAAAATTTATGTCTGTTTGTTTGGATGTGAGAGATTTTAGTTATTTCAGCATCACGTAAAAAGAACAAAACCAATTTGGTTAGCTGTTATACTTAAATATTGTGTGTAACTCGGCGTTATGTTAAGTTTTTGTTTCATCGCAATCGCTTATATCTATCAAATGTTATATTATGAATTTAAAGGGTTCAAGACGAACTTTTCATTACTGTACTATAATAATCGCATAGCTCACGACTCGATCGCCCGTTGCATGCGTTTTGACCAATAGGATGCACGAAGCGTATTTTAGTCGTGTTCGTATTAATAGAATGATGTATAGAAGTGAACACTCACACTAGGTGCGTGCTATGCTCACTTATTCGTGAGATCATTAGGGTTCCGTACCAAAATGTTAAAAAGGAACCCTTATGGTAAGACTAAGTCTGTCTGTCTGTCATAGCTGGATATCTCAAGAACTACTAATGCTATCAACTTGAAATTTGGAATAGTTTTAGATGACGTTTACCCAACTATTTTGCAAACAAGAAGGAAAATTAAAAAAATATATCTTTTTTGCATCAGAGCTTGAAAGGGGGTCTTACAAATTCGAATGAAGTCTACTAGGGCATGTGGGGTATCATATGAAAGAGCGCTGTTTGCACATTCTCAAACATTTTTTTTAGGCATCATAGTTTTCGACTTTTGATGAAAAATACCCCCCCCCCCCATTATCTCCGAAGTTTGCATAGAGAAAAATCTGAAATTATTCTATGTGATAGAAGTTCATGTAAAGATTACAGGAAAAATAAAACGATGTCTCTAAATAGCACAGTTTTTCAGAAATCATCAACATCATATATACATACGGAACCCTCGGTGCGCGAGTCCAACTCGCTCTTGATCGGTTTTTTTTAAATGGGCACGGCCAGCGTGAGTTCTATAAGAGTTATTATGACCGGCACTGCATAAAGGTATAAAATGTTTGTATTGATTTTTTTTTGGGTTTTAGCGTCGTGATACGGACTTGTTACTTTGCAGTGCTATTGGAAAGTAAATAACTACATATACACTACAAAATTGACAACATTTGTGAACTATTTTTTATTGCTATACGTTTTTATTGAAGTAGCATAATTGCAGTAGTATTTGATCCAACTTGGCGCAGAATGCTTTTTGTTAATTGTTGTCCCAACTTTTGCAACTGCAATAAAAATAAATATTTTGCACGTTGTAGTGTTTTTTGAAATGAAAGTCAGTTATATTGTTTTTCTAAGTTTTTTTTAACGTTGGACACATATTTACTGTACCAATAATTAAATCTAAATCTAATTTTTATGGTTTTCGGGAGTTAAATGAGTTCTAAATCAAAATAATGTGCAAAATTTTCGTTATGGTATAAATGTTAACTTTAGATGTTATGGTGTACATGTCATCTTCATAGTTTGAGGGCGCTGCCTGGTACCGAAAATCAGGAAATCAAAATCCAAAATGGCGGCCATTACCAGAGCTGGATTTTAGTTAATGGGTTGCTTTTCACATGGGCAACTGTGTGTAGGAGCTCTTTCGAGGTGCAAGCAACCTCTCTAACATAGTTTACAGAGATGAATTCATCGTAATTAAAGCAAGTTTTAAAATAATTTATTTATTTATTTGGGATTTCCTTATATACAGATACAATAGAAATCACAATAATATTATATTGATAATTTCATCGTTTGTTTGCGGTCTTATTAAAGCGTGATTATTCTTCACCAAGATAACGCTTCAGCACACTCCGCCAGACGAGCAGTCGATTTATTGAGTACCTAGGGCAGGTGCATTGATTTTAATTTATTCTAAAAAATCAAATTAACTCTTCGTCGCATCAATTGACCTAATGAACCCTGACACGCAGTTACTGCATTCGAAAGGGCTGTAGTAGAGAACCCCAGGTAGCACTTCCTACTAAGCAAGATCGGAAGAATCTTCCTTTTCAATAGAGTGGTACCTACGAGTACACCTTCGCTAAGCGGCATATTATTGTTTTCCGACAAGCACGTGAACGAAGTCGCGGGCACAGCTAGTCATAAATAATAGTACCTATAACAAAATTAAAAAAATAAAAGCATCTGCGCCGATTTACTGGATTCATCTTCTCTGATACCGATCGTTAGTTCTCCTCACAGAGTTTATTTATTGTTTATGTATATATATCTATTTATTTTAAAGTTATTTTCGTGTTATCTATCCCATATGTTGCACCTGTTATGTTTAGAAAATGCCTCAGGCATTAAGTCTGCCTTTGAAGGTTTTTTTTTTTACTTTTGCATAAAGTTTTTACATTTTACATCTGGTTTCAAAGCGGTCGTCAAACCACTAAGTTATTTGATTTGTTGAAAGTTGACTAAAATAGGCATTCTTATATATTATATGTCATGATTGATTGCTTAGCCCCTTATAGGTATCACGTAATAATAATCATTGAAAAGTTTAAATCTGTAACTATCTGCAATGTTCTTACCGTTTGGCTCGACTTTTTGCAATTTGCGGTAAACTTAAGAGGAATACAAACTTAATGCAATATTGCTTATCTCCCATAGCAAATAGCGTGATAATTTAGAGACTACAGACTGAACAAACTTATAGGGAATATCTATGCAAAATTTGAACATAATCTATCCGGTATTATATGCGTGATGCTGGAACATTCATCCAGACAAACACAAAAATTCTAAAAACTATTTTTTGGGATTAGAATCGTTCCGAGACCACGAAGCTCAATTTTTTTTTCAAATATATTCAATGTTTAAACTTCGTTATGATTTTAATTTATATTATTATAATTATTAGAATGGACCATCGGAGAGGCCTATATCCAGCAAGAGTGTGTATATGCTAATGATAATGAAGATGACGATGTGCAAATACAAGGATTGTGAATGATACGAACATAGAACTAATAAAATTCATGTGTAAAGAATGAAGGGTACCTGTTACTACGGCGTAGAGGCGACCCGTTCTCGTTTGCTACGCGGCGTAGCTGTACCCCATTTTCGTATGCTATGCAGCGTAGCTGACGTAGTGGTGCCATGCGTCGTCCGGCTTGCGTTTGCTACTCAGCGTAGCAATAGTGTAGTGTTATAATCTGCTTATTGTATGTAATAGTTTCAATAAGAATCAAAAACATTCAATTTTCTCTTTTCCAGAAGGTTCGCGAATGTGTATCACATTTACAGAAAATAAATATACGCTCTCTACGTTATCATTTTTGTTAGAAACAACGCCTGCCTACTTAGCAGACTTATTTCTACGAGCAACAGGAAAGCAACCAATGTAAGTCTAATGTCTCTCTATTTTTAAGTTATTATATATCCAGTTAAAAAAAAAAAAAAAAAAAATTTTTATTTACTTACTTATTTTGTCGTAAAAAAAAATCATATTCAAATTCAAATTGTTTATTTGCAAGAAAATAGAAGGTTTACAAGGGAAGATCTTACAGCCTTAAAGTCATAGTATTCTGCCTGCGAGCAAGCGTGCAAATTATTCATGATTTTAAGTCACACTTTATTCATGATTTTAAGTCACAATTTATTTATTTATTTAAACTTCTCGCACACAATTAGGTACAAAGGCGGACTTAATGCCACAATTATTATGCAGATTCTATTAATACCTAGTACATTATTATTAAATTATTATTACATTATTATTAAATTATTATTACATTATTATTAAATTATTATTACATTATTATTAAATTATTATTACATTATTATTACATTAATATCACATTATTATCACGAAATAATTATTATTCCATACAAATGTCCTTTAAACTTAAACAAATTCACTAACTAATTACTCTAACAGATATTTGTATGTTCTAAAAATTATTTTATGCTGAAGAAACACTTTTTATGTAACCACTCTGACAATTTTGTTTTAAAAACACTACCTTGTAGCAATTTAAATTCGTCTGGTAGGGTATTATAAATTAATATACACATATTGAACACGTTTTTCTTATAAATATCTTTATGACCATTAAAACCAGAAATTAAAACATTGTTTTAAGAAGCGTAACTTAATCGACTAATATCATACTAACCGCCACCATCTTTTAATCTCGTTTCAAATACAATGGAAATGGTAACGAAATGGTGGTTTCGTAAACCAAACAAGTGCGTGTCGAACCACGCACAATGAAGGGTTCCGTAGTTACGTTGAATTTATCCCTAAAACAAACTTAACATTGTAGTTGAAAAACATGTTCATGTTGTGTGATAAAACTACAAATTAACAATTTTCGGACTTTTTCCTTTACTTGTGCTGTGAGACATTGCTTCTGCCTAAATTTCATGATTCTAGGTCAACGGGAAGTACCCTATAGGTTTTGATTTATGTGAGAGATATTCGCAATTTTTTTTATGTGATAAATCTACAAATTTACAATTTTCGGACTTTTTTCTTTATTTGTGCTGTAAGATCTTGCTTGTTACCAAATTTCTTGATTCTAGGTCAACGAGAAGTACCCTATAGGTTTTGATTTATTTGCGAGTATCGAAATATGACGCAATAATGTCGCTTATATCGCCGTATTTTTTTATTGCGTTGACTTGTAAGATTGATTTTTTTAGAGCTTCAAGGGACCATAGACTTCTGTATTTGATATTAATTTCAACTTGATACCTCTACGCGTTCTTGAGAAAAATGGTTTTGACAGACTGACAGACAGACAGACAGACGGACAACGAAGTGATCCTATAAGGGTTCAGTTTTTTACTTTTGAGATACGGAACCCTAAAAAACAGTAAGTATGAATATTAAAGAAAGAAAATACTTTTATTTGCGGTAAACATGACGCAAAGAAGGAACACAAGTACAAGAAACCGGCCAAGTGTGTGACGGACCACGCACAATGAAGGATTCCATAGATAGGATGAATTTATCCCTTAAACAAACTTAAAATTATAGTTGAAAAACATGTTCTCCCATACATCGATATACGCCAAGGTCAATTTTCCAACTGAAAATTTAAGTTTGTAATCGCAAAAAATGGTTATGTGATAAAACTACAAATTAACAATTTTCGAACTTTTTCCTTTACTTGTGCTGTAAGACCTTGCTTCTTGTCAAATTTCATGATTTTAGGTCAACGGGAAGGACCCTATAGGTTTTGATTTATTTGCGAGTATCGACATATGTCGCAATAATGTCGCTTATATCGCCGTGTTTTTTTATTGCGTTGACTTAAAAGCTTGATTTTAGGACTAATATATGAATATTTTGGGACTCAATGTTTACTTCGTTTTGGTAAAATAAATTGTTTACTGTTTTGTACATATACGTGGATACAATGTTATTGAACAAAAGTTGGTCCTATGAAATGGTTCCTTGTCCGTGTATACATATTTTATGGGCCTAGCTATACGAGTCAATTCATGACGAGCTTTACTACTTTTTAACGCAGTCAACTAAAACTATCATCCGTAATCCTTAGGTACATGAATATCCAGTCCAAAGTGATCGCTGGTCGGGATATCCTGGATTTCGTCACCTCCAACTCCTGGGAGATGAAGGCTGATCGTACTCGGGCTTTGCATGCCTCCTTATCAGCTGAAGATAGACATCAGTTCCCCTGCGACCCCTCGGATATCAACTGGGATGAATATATGGCTGTGTACATTGAAGGAATCAATCGACTTTTGGTGACGAAGCGCGTTTAGGTTTCATGTTTTATGTGATTATATACTAGAATCTTGTATATTTTGCAGCTGAAAGTTATCTATTGTCCTAACATAAATATAATTTTTAGGTTATTTAGTTTTATTTCACTCCGAACATAACCTATTCTATGAAGATACTTTCTGTTAATTTTTATGGAGGACACTGTTTTTTGCTCCCTTGCACTAAGCTCTTTGCTTTAATGATGTGATATTATGATTACCTTCTTAATGATGAGATATAATGAAACTTAGCTTCAATCTGGGATGTGATATTATCTCACGGAAAATATCCATCCCTGAAGATTTTTGGTCTAATGGTCTGAAGAGATTTGTTGGGTCACCAGCTCTATAGTCAGTACACAAATGCTACTTTGGGAACTTAAGTTTAAGATCAGGACAAGAGATAAACGGAATTCCTGAAAATCAAGCCGAAAACCTATTAAGCACGTTAGTTCAACTAGGGAAAACTACGAGTATCTCATGCAATATTGAAGCTGACATTTCTTCACTCGTGTCAAAAAACTTAGACTTGCAGAATAATTGTTAGAAGCTAGGAAAATAGCGCGTGAGTAGAGCTATAAATATGTTTGGGTCTGCGATGGCCGCCGTGTTAGTCCGTAAGGAAGATGGAGCACACGCTGTACAGAATAAGAGCCTGCACACTACCTCTCTAATTAAGTCCCCAATACTACTCTCTAATTAATTCCCGCAGGAGCGGGAAACCCGTGAGTAAATCTTTAAAATTCACTGTCTATTACCAGAATCTCTGTGGAATACGAACAAATTGAGTGATATAGATATTCCGGTTTTAGTTTTGTTTTAACAGACAGGGAAAGGAATTAAAGCACATAACGACTAGGCTAGACATTTATTCAGTTAGACTTGTAGACTTGTCAGTTGCTGATCTCGTTCTTTCCTATCTATCAAACAAGCAGCAAAAAGTAAACGTTAACGGGGTGACATCCTCGGGATCTCTAGTAAAGATGGGCGTGCCTCAAGGTTCAATTCTTGGCCCTTTCCTATTTCTAGTTTATATAAATGATCTTCCTTAAGCGCAGGCCACACCGCCAGCTAGCGGGCGGGCGGGCTAGGCGGGCGAACATCGTTTCACCTCTTTGCATACTTCGGTTCACACCGCGAGCTCCAATATTTTGCGTAGTTTGTATAGTTTCCTTCGGTCGCTTGGCCCACCCGCCTAGCCCGCCCACCCGCTAGCTGGCGGTGTGGCCTGCGCTTTAAATGATGGCTAACTTATCGGATATAATTCTATACCCCGATGCCACTTCTTTTATTTTTCAAATAGATAGAAAAGATACGGATGTCTTACACGTCAACGATAGTCTAGCTGTTCTTTGGAAATGGTTCGCAGCTAATAATCTCTTACTTAATGCGAACAAAACAAAATGTCTTAAGTTCTCATTACCAAATGTACCCCAAGTGGATCTAAATTTAAAACTTGATGTGTGGCGTGCAGTGGTTCTCCACGGAGGGTAGGCCACGGAATAAAATATAAATAAAAAAAAAGTCGCCCTACATCATAATTATGATGACCCTCAAAGTATTCACATTTATTGATTTATAATATTTGAAAATAAGCCTATAACAGTTATGAATACAAGAACTCACTCTCACTCCACTTACTGGAAGTAATAAACAAAATGTACGGAATACAAATATTGAAATGACGAGTACGAGATGAATTACCATATTTTTCGATTACTTCTCGTAATTCGGGTACATATCTGCATTTAACTTATAACAAACACACATTATCAGCGCACACTTCACAACTGAATACCATTTTTAAGTGATAAAAACAATACACAAGTAACATTTACTGTACTTTTCTGTTTCAAAACAAATTATTTATAACTTAATAGGTTTAAACATGCAGGCACGCGTTATATATTGCTTGTTACTATGAAACAATATGGTGTATTTACGAAAAACGAAAGGAAAAATATAATTACCAATTTGTCGAAAATACTAGCAGATACTCGTAAAGGCCGCATTCCGAATTAAGACCATAATCGCTGTAATCGGTTTAGCGCGCTAAACGGTAAAAAGGAACGCGTTTAAGCGCGCTAAAATCGATTACAGCGATTATGGTCTTAATTCGGAATGCACCCAAAATAGCGATATTTTTATATAGAGTTGCTTTACAAAAGCGGGCAACCAAATTTTGGTGGGCTTATCCGTCTGCAGCCATGAGCCAATCACAGTCCAGCTCCACTCAAAGGAGTTACGCTCATAATCTAGACATGTGTGCCGTTCATACACACAAAATATGCATCAGTGTGCTTAAATTTATCAATGAAAAAGTTGCAAAATGAGGCAATTCGTCTTGGAGCCTATACAGTCTACTACGTACTGACTTAGGCGCGTAATTACGCACACGGGTGTGAGAAGTTGCTATAAGTGTTCTAACAGGAGTTTTAACTTTTTTTTAAATATTTTGTATTATTTTATAAGATAGATAAATGCATTTGGGCTAGGGTAGGCTAGGCCTAATTGCCTCTATGGATGGCTCCCCCTGCTATTACGGAAACTGTATTTCTAGAAATTACTCTAGATTCCAAATTGCAATGGGGTGCCCACATTAGAGCCCTTTCAGGTAGATTAAGTTCAGCTGCATAAGCAGTAAGAAAAATAAGGCAGTAACCAGCTATAGCCACAGCTAGGTTAGTATACTTTGCTTATTTCCACAGTATTATGTCTTATGGCGTTCTGCTGTGGGGATCAGCAGCCGACGTGGATTCAATTTTAATTTTACAAAAGAAGTCAATCCGCGCGGTTTATAGAATGGGTCCTCATGAATCCCTTAGAAACAAATTCAAAGAAATTGATGTACTAACTCTGCCTTCTCTTAATATATTAGAATGTATTTTATATGTTCGCAAAAACTTAGGCCTTTTTAAAATAAGAAGCAATTTCCATAATATACACGTAGATTACACGTAGTAAACATGAAATTGTGATACACAAATTTAGATTAACTAAATTAGCAAGTCATTTCTTATAAACAGTATCCGCTATTATATCAAAATGCCAAAGTCTGTTACAGAACTTAGCGATGGAAAATTCAAAACCCATATCAAACGTGTCCTTATCAAAAAGCATATTATAAGATTAAAGACTACGTTGAAGACAATGAAGTTTGGCATTAATTCCTTCTGCACATGTGGCTTCCCTGGTACCTCATTTACGGTAAAAATATGTAAATGTCTACAAATTTTATTTTATTTTTTACATACTTCCTTGACATAATCTTTTTCTTATTTGACATTATAAAGGGTGGAAGGGACATCGACGCGCATCCTGTTACCGTGGATTCAGTAACAAGGGTACATAGTAACAGGTTTCGCGTCGATGTCCCTGCCACCCCGTATACCTACAATTTTAATTTAAAGGTTCTAACTTTTATTATACATAATTATAATGACCAAATTGGTGATGTTACTACAGGTAGTACTCGCAATCGGCGTGCGTGTATGACCAGATGTATGAACGTAGGCGAAGCAAAAGGAATATCTAAGGAGCGTAGTAGGTGGCGTTCTATAGTTTCTGCCTACTCCCATGGAAAGAAGGTGTTATGTATGTAAGTATGTATTTTATATCGTTTTTTAATGTTTGAAATTAAATGAAATCGGTTATTCTGTAAATAGGATATAGGAATCACTTTTACACGTTATATTAAAAAGTAAAAAATAAGCTAGATGTAGTCGACATTTCCTATCTGACTAACCCGGAGAAGAAATGGCGAAACGAACTCAGGGGTCAAAGTCTCTTTTTAAGTTCAGACATAATCTTTGTCAGATTATTGAGGACTATGTAGATCTGTGTTTGAAATGGTCTTTTGAGGAAAGAACCACACAAATTTAAGTGGACCTGTCCAATCAGTGCAAGCATTTGTCAGTAATCGTGCAGCTCGACTCAAGACTTAAGGAGCTCAACGACTCGACGAACAATACCAAAGAAAAGACATTTAGGTAGGCCGCATAAAGTGCTCAAAATGCCAGACCACCATTAAAAGTGAGAAAAAGCAAAAAAAATAATAGGAACATATTTAAAGGAAAAAAAAGACCCACATAGTGCTCACATTCACAATAAATTAAAGCAGTAAATATAATACTTTTCAAAGTAAATATTCAATGCAATGCAATGTCAATATGTATATAAAATCATGCATAATATTTAAAAAATGTCAAGTTTCCAGTTTGATCACAAGGTTAGCAGAGCGAGCAGCTCAATCCCAAGCTTTTTTGTCTTCCAAATAATCACAAATATCATAGTAGGTACCCTATTTTACAAAGTTTGGTTTTAATACAGCTTTAAAATCGTTTAATGGGTAAGTTTCCAATGTCAGTAGGAAGTTTGTTGTAAAAGCGTATACATTGACCCATGAACAGGGTAAAAAGTGAAACAGTTTGGTTTTACAAAGGGTCGTTCCCTATGTAAAATCATACTGTTTCAGATGAAGTAAATTATTGGCATTGAAATATCATAATAACATTTGTTTTAAAATTAATGTTTCAAAGATTTTGCTTAATGTAGGTAATATCGAATTAGGCCGAAAATTTGTGGGATCAGTTGTGCTGCCAGATTTGAACAGTGGAATCACTTTATAAGTTTCATCAGATCAGGAAATACACTAGATGCGATACAAGAATTAAAAACAATTGCTAAAAACGGTGAAATAACATCGTTTATTAATTATCAGACATGGTATGTACTGATAATCCCCAAAGGTCAGCAGTTTGTTTTAAATCAAGATCATTAAAAGATTCTATAATATCCTTAGCGGTAACAACCGTGAATTTAAGGTTTTTATCACATTCCGGTACATATTCTTCTAGTATGGAGTAAGCAGAAGTGGAAGACGACGATGACAGAGTTTTGGTTGTTAAAATGGAAATATTAGTAAAGAAATTTTCAAACTCAGTTGCCACCTCCACGTCTGCCTTAATATCTACATCATTGATTTTTAGGTGGAAGTCACGTTTTCGTATTGTCGTTCATGCGTGCGCATTCCAAAACAATGGCGGCGGTGGAGAGACGCGGGGGGACACTAGCTGCGCGGGGCAATCGCGCGCGAGCCCCGCCTATATACAAATGTACTCTGTGAGCCCCGCTGCCCGCCGTTCGGACAGCAACTAAGACCGAGTGCACGTCTCTATCAACATTATAAATAAGTCTCTATAAATATATATAATGGTGTCTCGGCTATCTTATTCAAATAAATCTATTTATTTTATTGCTGTTACTCCGTTTCAATATCTCCCAACAGTCGTTCTACCCGTTTCTGAATTAATAATAATCCAAGTTGTTTTAATTTTATTTCCAGAAGATTTTATTTTATTTTTAATGTGTATGGCTTTTGCTGAGGAACAGGCTCAGGTTTTGTTGATGTAAGAACGTTGTTGGCTTAATAGAGTGTAGATTTGTAGACCATTTTCTATTTTGTTAAGTACCTGGTTCTTTTGTCGGGCCTACACTGTTCTCTTATACCTATTAACGTTGTGGTTTGAAAACATAGTAAAAGCCAATTATTTTTAAAAGAGTAACCGTGGACTTCATCACTATACGCGAACGATGGATCGAACAGTTATCTTGAACAAAATAGATCTGTCCTTCTGAGTAAGCAACTCGGACTGTTGGCACCATACCATCTTACAAAATGTGCAGATAGGTCTGGCAGTCCATGCGCCCACTTGCTTCTACTAACTCTCCCGGTCCCATGGACGACATCCACTCCCAATACCCCGAAAATAACAACAAAGGTTTAATTTTGTTTTTAGACATTTGTCTCAAATCATTTGTCATGACGTTCAAAATAGAATAAAATACCTACTCGTATATAATGCATTATATAATAACTTTTCAAAAAGTATATAATTTATAATAATAATTTAATAGGTGTACTTACTGTATTAAAATTATAATAAATAAATAGTCACCTATCTAGGCAGTGATACATTTATATTTGTTCAATACAATAGATATAAATAATTAAATGGGGTGGAATATATATAAATATCTCAGCGTGAAAACTTAGGTGAAGTGAGCATTACAAATAGTGTCAATCCCTAGCATCAATGGAATGACAGCTCACATCACCTGAGTTTTCACGATGAGATTTTTACAGAATAGACCGGCTGAAGGTTTTTTCGTCACTGAATATAACGATATTGTTTTCCTAATCAAAATTAATTCGTTCCGTTTGGTGCCGGACGTAAAGAATAGCACCATCCCATTTCTTCGTGTGGGTATCGTAAAAGGCGACTAAGGGACTAGTAAGTCCCTTAGAATAGGCAGCAGCGTTTTCTATGCATTTAACACCATACTGCGATCGCCTTTTGGGGGGAGGCCTAGGGAGGCAGTGGACGTCTTTCGGCTGAAATGATGAATGATGAATCAAAATGAATTAGATTATTCGTAACCAATTCAATGTTGTAGCAGTGTAACATGTACACACAATATGTGCCGTTTCGTGGACCAACCAAGTATGGATCTGCAGCAGATACAACTCAAACATAAATTACTGGTAAAGTGTCAAACCCTGATTGCTTATCATTATTATTATAAAGTATCATTTTTATTGCTCATTGTATTGTTCTCAGAATCCGGTAAAAACAGTGGCATTAGCCAGTTTTTGTACAAATGCAATAATATTCTATGCTTATTTTAAAAATGCATACATACATATATTAAAGAAAGATTGTTATGATGCAATTTGCGTTGCAATCAAGTAATTTTATACTAAATTATCTTTTAATTTATTTTATCAGTATTATAAATAGCGTCCTTATGGCGTGACGTAATAGTATTATGTTCTTCCCAACTGTTAGACGCGTTTACTCAACTGTAATTTGAAATGAACACAACAGTGTTATCTTTGTCGAATAAAATCTTATTTTTGGATATTAAAAAGAGACATAAGTGGATCAACAATCATGTGATTAGCTGTTTTAAAATTTCGAGATTGGCGAGATGGGACGACGATATTGTTACCACCGCGGGCATAACCAAAATGAGACTGCCACAGAAGCGTAAAGGTACAATAAAATTTAAAAAGATAAATAAAGTGCTTCAAAGATCTTTTGGTGTTCGAATGGTGTTGACACGGGCGCTGTTCGTAAAAATGTGTGCAATTATTTTGTGAAATGTATTAAAAAATCTTTGTTACAAGAAAAAAAAACAACTTACTTAAGAAAAAAAGAAAGAAAAATTGTTTATTCTGCACAAACAAAAATAAAATAAATGTTGACAAAAATATACACTCTAATACAAAGTAGCCAATAGTACAATAATAATACTTTAAGACTATAATGTAAATAATAACCAGAAATAAAAATAAGAAAAAAATCCTCCGAAAAAAAAACTACAAAAAGAAAAAAAAAATCATACAGACGAACATAAACACCTTCTCCTTATTTAAAGTCGGTTAAGAAGAAGATGGCGGCGTTAGTCCCGATTTTGGCCTAGCGCGAAAAGATCCTTGAACAGCTAGTTCCTATGAAAAATGAATAATTTTATTTGATTCAGGTTTCAGTGAAACAACTGGTGTCGGAAGAGTAATGGAGACTTCAGAAAAAACATCCGCCTACGTATCGGTGGCTGACTTTTACGCGGGAAAGTCTGTATTTATGACAGGCGTTACTGGATTCCTTGGAAAGGTAAGTTCCTATTTGAATTCTTTTTTTTTATTCGTAAAGATGCAGGGCAGTCCATACTAGTCCAGAGTATATAGACACATCGTCCATAGACACTCACCTAAACTGAGATTACCTTGTCGTGGGATACCTATAGTGTAACACACACACCATTTTCAGGGTTCTGTAGTCAACAAGGAACTAGAAAGCTGTAAGTTGGCATGGGTATATTAATTCCGCCGATAAAATAGTAAAGTAAAATCTTGAAAAAATATATTGTAGGGTACCTCGCTCTTGCACGTAAAGTGGGGACGATATTTATTTACTTTTGTCTATCCCATGGTATCTTTGGATAGGCCGTTCAAAAATATTGCGGGTCTGTGCAAACCATTTTTCGATTCAGGGATCCGTTTGCATAATATTAAGCTTTAAAGTGCACATTTTCGTTAAGTTATGTGTCCCGCCCTGCCAGCTAAATGGTTGTTTTTGGATATGTGAAAATATTCTCGGAAGTAGTATACAATATTAGTTTTAGTATATGCGAAATCCGAAACACTTGTCTAGTATTTTTAAGTAGAGAATCTATGCACAAAATTTCAAAACTGTATCATGAAAAATCACAAAGTTATAAGGTTGTTATGTTACCGGGTTGTCCGTACAAAAACATGCTAACGGCGCCCCCGCGCCTCCAGGGTCGTCTTGCGCTCATTAATAATAATTTGGCAGTAGGTACCTAACCGTACGGCGATTGTATTGTAAGTAATTAAATGGTGATAACATTTTCCATCACACTTAAATATTTTTGGGACAAAATATAACATGGTGTAAAAATTATTGAAATCGATTCAGTTCCTTATTCTAAACAAACCATATTCAGGTTTCACATAATTATACTAAAAATAATGTTGTATATATCGAAGTTAAGGAAAACGCTTTACAAGTTAACGAGTACTAGTCTATCAACTTACATTTGCGGTTGGAATGTATGGGAGACCATGTTATCAACTACAATTTTAAGTTTGTTCTTGGGATAAATATGGATTTAGGATTCATTGTGCGTGGTCCGACTCGCACTTGGCCCGTTTTTTTATTTAGGTACTCAGGGTTGAAACGTAGTCGGGAAAACCCAAAAATGTCTACCTAATACAAAGCAATCAAACTGCCTAGCCTTTTCCGAACTACACACATCAAAAGTGTCTAGGATCAAGTACATGTTGACTATAAAAAAATATCCGATTAATATTTACCAAATCTATTATTCTAGACTGGCTTCTTACTTCAATTAAATTCGTTGTATGTTAACTTAATTAATAACTTATATATATTTAATAAAAATTAAGAAAAATTGCAAGTTTTGCAAATTGTGGGAAATTAACCTAAGTTAATGTCGTCAATTAAATGGCAAAAAAGGCAAAAATGAGGATTTTTATAATTTTTTATTGTAAAGATAAAAACAATAATAATCTGTGTTTCCACCATTTACACGAATCACCCAACCGGCTTTGCAAAGGGATGATAACGTCTGAAATAATCCTCTCCGCATAAATCTGAGCATTGAAATTGCCCCTGATCCAAATGAGATCGGTTCTTTCACTGATCCAAATACCGGCCCAAACCATTACTATTCCCCCGCCATATGAATGCATTTCCTGCCAAAATTTCAAAGGTTCTTGACGTCCAGAGGTTTTCCAAACTCCAGTACGTCTTGTATCCGGCCTCATACCGAAACGAGATTCATCGGAAAAGCAAACACAACGCTAGCTTTGTGTTTGCTTTTCCGATGAATCTTGATCCGATGAACAGAGATTGGGAGGAAGAAGGCCAGCCTTCTTCCTCCCAATTTCTGTGTTCAAGAGTCCTTTGTAAACGGGCCCTACGATTGCGGGGTGCTACAGGTGGAACTTTCAATGGCCTGCGGGAACGCAGACCCGCTTCACATAAACTATTTCGGATGGTTTGGTCGCATAACAGCAAGTATGAAGAGCTGTGGAGCCTCGTAGCCAACATCATGGCGATCAGGGTACGATTCCGTCGAGCAGTAGGTATTTTAGATGTACCGGTCCTGTCTGCGAGTGGTGATGCGAGATCGTCCTCCATGTCGCTCGGCCACGCTGCCCGTGATACGATAGCGTGTCGAGAAGCGGCTTATAACGCTCTGTGTAGTGCCAAGAGCGACATCCACAGTACGTTGCCTGGAACCAGCTTGCAACATTCCGATGGCTCTCATCATCTCTTCTCGTGTCAAATGATGTCATCGCTCCATATCGATGCAATTTTTTCAGTTCCGATGCAGAAATTATAATGGTTTTGTAAAAAAGCTATTACACATTTTTATAGAAATCCTGATTGACAGTTGATTTTGTATTTTTAATCAAAATTGAAACAAAATTCTCTATTTAAATAGCGAAATTCACTAAAAAGAATCAATAATGATCCAAAAAAGTTAAAATAATAATCTTCAATTGCGGCGATACTCTAAAACGTACTTGATCCCTAGACACTTTTGATGTGTGTACTCGTATACTGTATATTGGGGTCGGTTTCCTGTCTAGCTGGATGCACCTGAATATCAGTATTTTACATGGAACGACTGCCTATCTGACCTCCACAATCCAATTACTGGCATTATTACCCAGTAACTGGGTTGTGGAGGTCATTGTGGTTGTCCGACTTTCGGACTTCTGACGAACCGTAACTACTGTCAAAGATCCACGAATGACAGCCGAGACCAACGGCTTATCGTGCTATCCGAGGCACGGTGCTCCTCTCGGTATGACGAGCTCCACTGGAATTCAAACCATAGAGCTAGGTAACTAAATAATTATGGATTTCAGATATTTAAGCACCTAATTTAGTTTTCCACTTTTATTTACTTTCAGGTGTTTCTCGAGAAGCTTCTGTACAGTTGCAAAGACATTGATAAGGTTTATGTTTTGATACGAGACAAAAAAGGTAAAAATGCTAAACAAAGGATTGAAGAGGTCATTAACACGCAGGTAAGTCACACCTAAATAAAAAAAAACTTCATGTCGTAAAGTGACGTATCATACGATATAAAAACAAAAAAAAATGTAACTGATCCTTTAAAAACTTATTGAGCTTCTAATGATGTACACTTTTAAAATTAATTACCCACTTAAACTTTTTAACAATGCACAATTTATTGAATAAATGAGTTTCTTTTTTTGAATTTTTGACCTTTTCTCACAGTTGGTCGTAGTAACTAGGATACCTCGACCATGCGGATTAAGTTAGGTTAGAACTGTAACCAACCACGCGCGAGCCGAATTGGTCGCAGTAACTAAGCTAGACACGTAGACCAACTGAGTAAGGATAGGTTAGAACTGAAAACCCGCGCGCGGGCCGAGCGAGCGAAGCGAGCGGTGCCGCAGCAGCGGCCGACGAGCGCTACATCCAACTGAGTCGCAATTACTTGGCTATTTTGTATTGTTAGGACCCCAAAATAGGAATTATTAGAGGTTCACAAAAAAGGCGCATTCATTATATTTATTTATTTATAATATTCCTAATTTATTGTACAACAAGAACACAACGACCAGTAGGTAATGTTCGATAAGTTCCCTCTTTGAGGAGTGGCTAGAGAGCCGCCACGGTGCGGCGGCGTTCTCACCTTTTGCCTGACGCAGGTCCTCACCGGACACGGTTGTTTCGGGAGGTTCCTGTTCAGGATAAGGCCAGAGGAATCGCCCGGGTGTTGTGCGAGCGGCCGCGCCGGCCAGGGGTCTACTCTCTGCCACAACGCCTGAACCTGTCAGAGGATCCCGAGCGGTGACCTGACCACGTGCTTGAAGGGCTGCTACCTGCTTTGTTAATTCAGCAATGCACTGTTTCAGCTCGCTGATCTCGCTGCAGGTGCTCGTGCTTGCCACGGTGGGAGGTGATGTGAGCGTCGGGGCGGGCTCAGGCGCGATCTCGTGCACGCGATCGGCTAAATCTGCGACAGACTGGAGAGCAAGATAAGGCTGTGACGCGATAACCGTCTGGATGTTGGTTGGCAGCCTGCTCGCTCACAACGTAGAAAGAAATGCCTCTGGCACATTTAGTCTAGCCAGAGTTTAAAGGCGCCGTAAAAATTGAGAGGGTTAATGGTCTCCTAGCTCCTCGTGAGTGAGGATCTGCTGTACCCTTTTCTCGAGTGAGTCGAAGAGCCTACGTACAAGCTTGGCCTTCAGCTTTGCATACTTGTCCTAGGCTGCTGGGTTTCTATAATATCCCTCGCCTCCACCATATATCGGTGATCAAGCTGGCCCACGACTGTATAGAATTTGGTACTGTCGGCGGAAATACCAGCGATCGAGGACTGACAGGAGGGGAGTGATGTAGCAGCATCAACATCGCCACATGCGAACTACGCGTCACCCTGACGTCTCGCACCCACGACTTCAACGGGTATCTTGACCACCTGCATGCAGCGGACGTGCATTCCTGGTTATCACCCTCAGCCTCATCAGCAACCTTGGCACAGTACACTGCACTTTCGGCCGATCCACAAGAAGAGCTCATGAATCCTCTCCTGGTCGACGCCAGCAGTCAGCCTCAACCCGGCGCTGTACCACATCCGACTCACTGGAGCATAACGCAGTGCCACCCGACTCACTGGGGAATATCCGCAGACAGTTCTGACTCACTGTGGACTATGTGGCACCCGGTTCCGACTCACTGGAACCCTCTACTAGCACTGGCAAGCATCCCAAGATACACGACTCAGCCCACTATCGACCTCCTGTCTCCGGAGGAAATGATGTGGCGGCATCAACATCGCCAGATGCGAACTACGCGTCACACTGACGTCACGCAAAATCCTTCATCACGCAAGCAGAGTTTACCACGCGACTAGCATATAATATATACAACGTCCCGACTTCAATTGTTGGCCAATTGCCCACCAGACACAACACCCGTCTGGTCGGAGGATCCTCCCTTTTCTATGGATGATGAGTGAACTTAACACCCTGTTTCTCATACCTCTAAACTGCATAGTTAAATTTATCCTTCAATCCCGAATTGGTAATTCGCTGTATCACTTGAGTGAAGCCGCAGGTGACTAGGCAGGCACAACTTTGAGGCGGACCCTCAGGGCGCGAGTTTTACTCGTACTTGCGCGGTTTTTTTAATCAATGCCTACTGACAACTAAACACCGGAATATTTAACTAATAATTATGTTCAGGTAAATTAAAACGTATAAATAGTAGCTCACCAGCATCGGTAGCAGATTAAAGGACATACAATAATATGTACACATGACAGCGATCATACTTTGAAAAGAGTCGTTTCATCTGATTATTTTGCGTATACTTGATATAGAAGATTCAAATTCAAATAAATAGATAAATGCCGGGTGAAAAGTTTCTGCTGGTGGGAAGGGATTGTGTTTTATTTTCGTCGTGTTTGATGAGAGGGGTAGGCAAGAAGGTGCGGGTGAATTTTCCTGGCTTACTACGCCCTCTTAAGTTGTCATCTGTCACACTATGGTTTTTATCTCTGTATGAAATAAAAAACACACGCAGATAAGGTTGAAGGCAACAGCTAGTATTTTTATACTTAACGGCACAGGAAAGCCTTTACCAGAAGTGGTCATCGTATTAGTGATTCAGCAGCTTCAATATCATCAGGATTGTGCCGTAATATAGCATTTCGTCAAGGAAATGGTACGACAGCGGCTCCCCTGACATCATCTCACTCATCAGACAACAGCCGCCACGCAACTATCGATGCGACGTCACTCTAGCAGAACGTCGCGACGCTCTGCTAGAGTGACTGACACCACCACCAGCCAGTGTCACTCTTATCCGAATTTTTCGGTGATTCCAGTAATTTCGTAACTAAGCTGGGCGGGGCCACTTGCTGCGCCGCCGTCGTACTTTTTAAATCATTTACTTATGCATGAAGTAGTCTTTATTTTTTTTAGCTATTCTCAAGACTAAAAGAAGAACGGCCTGATGATTTTAATAAAGTAATACCAATTGCTGGTGATATAAATGACCCTGACCTTGGTATTTCAACGAAAGACGAAGAAATACTTTTACAGAAGGTATATATATCACAAACATGGTAGCCGAAAATGGCCTATGATGTCCCAAAAGTCTGTTAAGCTTAAAACTTAAAAGTGGAGATTTTGCAGTACTGAAACATTGTAATGTTTAAAAAACCATTCGATCCTTATGATAAAATACTTTTTGTTAATTGTTGATGTTGAGTATAATAACTATTAACATAATATCACATATTTTCAGGTTTCTATAGTATTTCATGTAGCAGCAACCATAAGGTTTAATGAAGAACTGACAGTCGCTGTGAACACGAATGTTACAGGAACCAAATATGTGCTACATCTGTGTCAGCGTATGAAGAATATCAAGGTGCATTAATTACTAATAACATCATCATCAGAAAGCATAAATAAGTGGGCCTGACAAATATGTAACGGCGCAGGATAGCCTTTACCAGAAGTGATCATTGTAATAGTGGTTCAGTAGCTTCAATATCATCGGGACTGTGCCGGAATGTAGCAGTTCGTTGTGGACGTGGTACGACAGCGGCGCCCCTACATCTTCTGTCATCAGAAGACAGCCGCCACGCAATCATCGATGCGACACTCTGCTGGAGTGACTGTCACCAGGCAGTGTGACTCTTAGCCGACCTTTTCGGTGGTAACTTCGTAACAAAACTAGACGGCGCCACTTGCTGCGCCGTCGTATGCATGAACAAAAACATAGTTAATATTCTATCTAGGCATCACAAATTATCAGCCATAACTGATAAAATGGACCTTCCCAATACGTACATACGTACGCTTGGGTACCGTGTGGTGCCGGACGTAAAGAATAGCACCATCTTATTTCTTCCCGTGGGTGTCGCAAAAGGCGAGTAAGGGATTTACTAGAGAATTGGCAGCTGCCTTCTCTATGTATTTTAACACCATACTGCGATCGCCAACCCGCCTGCCAAGCGTGGTGATTATGGCATACCCTACCCTTTGGGGGAGGCCTCCAGCAGTGGACGTCTTTCAGCTGAAATGATGATGATGTAGGCTTGGGAAGAAATCATGATCGCAAATCGCTATTTGTGATTCTTATTGTTTTTTCTTATATTTGAGTTTAAAAGAAACAACAAACACATGATCCGACTTTCGGTAACTCGGTTCACTCGTGCAAAGCGATGGCGAAGTAGATCGGACGGTAAAGCATAGAATTAACACTGGATGGATAAAATGGCGGCAGGTCACGAGAACAATATGCGACTCCCGCATTCCCCTTAAACTTAAGGGGAAGATATATAAAACAATGGTTAGACCTGCCGTCTTGTATGGATCAGAATGTTGCCACAAAAGGGATGAATGAAAGGCAATCGTATGTAGCTGAGATGAGAATGCTAAGAGCAAAGTGTGGTGTGACACGAATGGATAGAATAAGAAATGAGCACATAAGAGGAAGTCTGAAAGTGGCACCGGTGACTGAAAAGTTGTGCGGAAATTGGTATGGGCATGTAATGAGGAAAATGTCATGAGAAAATTTTTGAGTATGAATGTCGATGGCTATAAGAGTAAGGAAAGACCAAAGAAACGATGGGTGGACTGTGTGAAAGATGATATGGCTAGAAAGGGAGATGACGAATAATAGAGAAGTATGGAAAAAAGGGATACGTTGCGCCGACCACAAATATATTGGGACAAGGGCAGGAGAATGATGATGATTCACAGACCAGAAACATAATGTCCTATTTAAAAAATCACATATACAACATTATTTTGAGTATATGCGAAACCTGAATATAGTTTGTTCAGAATAAGGAACTGCATCGATTTCAATAATTTTTACAGCATGGTATTTTGTCCCAAAAATATTTAAGTGTGATGGAAAACGTTATCACCATTTAATTAATTACAATACAATCGCCGTCCGGTTAGGTACCCACTGCCAAATTAATATCAATGAGCGCAAGACGACCCTCGAGGCGTGGAGGCGCCGTTAGCATGTTTTTGTACGGACTACCCGGTAACATAACAAACTTATAACTTTGTGATTTTTCATGATACAGTTTTGAAATTTTGTACATGGATTCTTTACATAGAAATACTAAACACGTGTTTCAGCTTTCGCATATACTAAAACTAATATTGTATATGTGCCCCTCTTTACCAATAACCAAATAGACTCTTCAATGCCATAGTTAAGTAAAAGCTCTATTGCCCGTGCTTTCAGGCATTCGTCCACGTTTCCACGGCTTTCTGTAACACAGACAAGCAGATACTAGAAGAGAAGGTGTACCCCCGGGTGAACTCAGTGAAGTGCAGAAGTATCTGGAACAGTCAAACCATGACAAGAAACAAATTAAGGCGTTACTCAGTAAGTTTTAAGCATTAACCATTTCGTCTACTCGTATTCATGTTGGAACGAACTACATACTATATGTGGGTACTTATTAAATTAAAATCAAATTCCATGGTAACAATATTGTTCAGTCAGCAAGGTCCCTACCTAATAATGTGACTGAGGCCGAGATCCATAAACGTTCCTTAGCACGTGCTTTGGCTTAGACATGTTCCTGTGTAGAGACAGGACCAGCATCCTAATTTTAAGAAAACATTTTAAAAAATACTGACAGAAAAAGAATGAATTTTTAAATGATAAATCGCTCTGAAGATACTGACATCTATTCTATTTATTTTGAATCGCAAGATTGTTGACCTATTTAATTTAATTTTGTTGTTACTTGTTGATTTACTTATATTATTGTTCATTGTATCATAATTTTGAAAACCTTTTGTCTTTCGACCGAATCTGTACACCAGCCATGGTCAAACATGTTGAGCCAAAAAATACCTTGTAACACCTATAATAAGCATCATACCATGTATATTATCTACACATGTTTTTGCAAATAAATTAATCTGAATCTGAATCTAATTACGTAACACAATATGAATGAATATGAAGTATATTGCTAATCCATTGCTTTACATGTTCGAAAAAATTTGTCTGCTCAACAACGTAAAAAACGCAATGAATGTTGTTGAACTGTTACAATAAAACCCATTACTACTAGTGTGTTACAAAATTAGGGGGCTGCACAGTTTGACAGATGTGCTATAGTGACAGGAATACCGCTTAGCCAAAGTACGTCGTAAGTTACATTTATAGATCTCGGTCGCACTACCAAAAATACACCAGACATGCCTCGGATGGACTCTTCTGAACGAGTGAGATCAGAAAGATAATATGACACTTCAAAACGCCTTTTTTGTTCAAAATATTTATTTTATTACAGAAGGACATCCAAACACTTACACGTTTGCAAAGGCGCTAGCAGAAACTTACGTCGCGGAAAATTATGGAAATATCCCCACAGTTATCATCAGACCTGCAATCGGTAAGCTTTCTAACTTATTTGAAGATAAGATAAGTCTTTGCCATAAACATGGTATAAAGTTATTACAGTGTAGTGTTTATGTCGTCCACCTGTTTAATAGCTATGCAGAATATTGTATCAATTGCATGCAAAATAATAAACAAGTTAAACGTGAACTATAGAATGTCGTAGATTGAATTGGTTATACAATAATTGTCATCACAAGGCAGCTTTTAGCAGGCTGACTTATTTATTTATTTATTGAGCAAAGCACACCGACGACATATTTACAACTACAGTAGGTAATTACGAGTCTTCAATTCTGTGCAAATACGTCACTTATGAGGCGTATGCACAACATTCTTATTGTAAGATGAACAACTATTCAATAAATTTTAAATTATTACAATATTAGCAAACAAGATAAGATACTTAATAAAATGACCAAAAAAGATTAGATTATATAAAAAAAAAAAAATCACATATACACATTTATATTTCGTCACATTACAAGAGAGCAATACAACCATAAAAATCACAATAAAATATTAAAATCAAATCATCAAAATCAAAATATTTTATTTCACATAAACCTACATGGGCACTTATGAAACGTCAGAAGCTAGGTGCACGGTTCCCATTGGTCGTTTCCTATGGAGAAGAGCTGGCATGAAACTCCATGGTTATTTTTTTAAAACATATTCCCATTTACATTATTTTGTTTCCATATTCACACATATGGCAAAAAAAATGTACCTAGTGTTAAATAATGTACGGTGGTACGGAACTCTTCGTGTCCGACTCCACTTGGCCGGTTTTTTTATATTCTTTGCAGCATACTTAATCTTTTTAGATTTAGTTTAAGTATGCTGAAAAGAAAAATATTTTGTTTTGGACACACACAGGAAATACAAATGGTAAAAAAAAGACCATTTAAAACTAACAAAACCAACATAGTTTTATATACCATTTTAAGTTCATAAAAATAATGAAAACCTATCGAAATTTGGACTTTTATTTCTTGAATACGAGGCTTTTGGCTACTTTGTATTAGTGTGTATTTTATGTCTATTTTTGTAATATGCATCTTGTTTTTGCCGAATAAACAATTTTTCTTTTTTTTCTGTTACTTTTAAGTATCTGCATCGTTAAGAGAGCCACTAGGAGGATGGGCGGACAACCGGTCAGGTGCCACCGGTATGCTGGCTGCGATAATGACGGGTGATATTAGGGTAATGCTCGGCGGTGGTGACAATGTGCTGGACCTGATACCAGTGGATTATGTGACTAATCTCACCATTGTGGCTGCTGCAAGGTGTAGTAGGTAGGTTCATGAGCATCATCATCAGCATTTCAGCCGAGAAACGCTCACTGCTGGACATAGGCCTCGCCCAAAAGTAGGAAGATTAGATCACTTTTTTATACAGTATCCGTAGTAGTCCCGGTGTCACCCATATGGGGTGACACCGGGACCCTGATAATAAGCCTGCACCGTCTGTTTGTATGTCACAGGGCTATAGGTATCCTGCCAGGGTTGCCAGTTTGTCTGAAAGGGATATCGTGGCTCTGGCACACAGGCAACTGAAGGAACACGGTGGGTTTTAGTCAGTAAAAGTCTGACACGTTGACATTTTTCATCAAAAGCCGGAAACTGTTTTTTGTGGGGTCATCGACCTCAATTCGGTAAAAAAAATGTTTTTTTTTTGTCAACTTCACAGGTGTGATGGGTAGGTATATCTAAACACGATAAAACATAAGATTTTTTTTCTCAACGCATACTTCAAGTAAAAAAAATTACAGCGGTCGTTGACCTCCCAAAAAAAACATCAAACTTTTTTATTTTTTAGTGTTCAGATATGGATACCCATCGCGTCTGCGGAGTTTAGCTAGTCAATTTTAAATAACCCTTTATTGGATCGGCCCGCGTTAATCGTATTTATTATTACCGGGTTATTCAAATTCTCACGGATTTGTGGAAAATTACGAATATGTCCAAAAACATAATGAGTCCGTAACTACAAAATGTAGGTATAAATTGCTGCGTTATAGAAAGATGGCGGCTTGTACTTGCGATGACAGTACAGTTAGCATATAAAATTTCAAGTCGAAGATTTCTTCAAATTAGAAATAATAAAAACATGACCGGGCCGTATTTATTTCAAACTAGCAAGATAAATTAAATTAATTTAAAGTAAGCCCGTATCAACTATTTTCAAAATAACAGAAAACTATAACAAGGAATTCGTAAAAAAGGATTACTGAGCGCGTCAAAACAGTGTGAAAACAAAAGAAGACTGTTTTTTTTTTCTGCCTACGGTACGCGCGAGAGTGAGTATAGAGGGCACTAGTGTGTAAGCGAGAAAACGTGATAAGCACCGCCATTTTAGATTCCTTTCTTTAATGAACCGGGTTATACAGCGTGTATCAGAAATGCGTGGTCATATTTAAGGATGTGGTACAGACCATCAAATTGAACAACTTACTCCATGGTACCGACATCGGACAGCTATTTCATCCTATTTCTTCTCTTCCCGTGGGTGTCGTAAAAGGCGACTAAAGGACTTACCTACTAGAGAATGGGCAGCAGCGTTCTCTATGCATTTTAACACCATACTGCGATCGCCAACCCGCCTGTCACCCCCCCCCCCCCCCTCGGGGGAGGCCTATGTCCAGCAGTCGACATCTTTCGGCTGAAATGATGATGATGATGGGACAGAGCTGATCATTTAATGATGACCCACGTAAAGTTAAGAAATAAGGTGTTACTGATGCATTAATATAAAAACACTTCCATGTTCCAGTTCTGACAATGTCGCTGTTTACAACAGCTGCACAAGTTCCTGCAATCCTATTACATTAAGCAATATATCGAAATACTTAAAAAGAGCGGTTTTAAAAAATGTATTTGGTAAGTTCAAGTTTATTTCGTTCGCGTGGAAGTCGTAAGACACCACAATGCTTATACTAAAATAACAGACACATTTTTATAAAACTTTTCTGTATAAGTACATTAAGTACTACGTTTGTAGTTTTGGTCTCAACAGCCAAAATGTACAGAGACTCAGGGGCCCAAGTCTGCTATTTTTATAAATTCAGTCATTCTAACACGATCCCATTGTCATGCCATTGTCATTTTGCTAAAAGTTCGTAATCTGGTAAATTCATAATGGTCGATCATTTTCTTTGCAATTTCTTTCAATGTAGTGTCAGTGGCAGACCATTGGAAAGTCATAATGACGCCATTATAATAGTAGATTACCAAACCTGTCAAAATCAACAATTATGAAATCAATGATCGACCATTCTGACACTATTGTAATAGCAGACTTGAGGCCCAGGACTGGTGACGCGGGAGCAAGCGACCGACGTACAGTTGTCCGTATGAGAAGCAGCTTGTCCTGAGGTCGACTCCGCAGTCTTCAGTAGCAATTTCTCATTGCCTGCAAAGTTTTTCGTTTTTAGTGAATTAATGAACGCCTGCGTTCTGGCATATACTACCTAATGTCACAACATTGATACACTGACTGATGCATTCTTCCAGATTAATCCGGAAGAACGGCTAGCACTAAAATAATATAATAGTAAATTGTAAACACACGGATTTCTTAATACCAGTCACCTAACCATAGACATTAATTTTTGTTGTAACCATATGATAGATGACAGAATTGTTAGGCCTCTGAACATGTTTTTATGTGGACGTCCTACGAACTATCTATATTCCGTATCTATATATACAGGGTGGAATTTTGTAATGCCACCTGGAGAGAAAGACTCTTATTACTGCAGATAGAAAATTTTACTCAAAGGAAACATTCCTTTATTTTTGAATAGAAAGCAAACTGCATTCAAAGATTTTCAAAAATTCTCTTCTCCCACACCCGGGAATCGAACCGGCTAAAATCTGAAAAAATTATACCCTGTACTTTTATTGCATCGATCGCTAGGATCAATTATAAGGATGAAATCTCTCTAACAAACATGATAAATTAAATGAAAGGAAAACCAGGAAATCTGAAGTTACAAATTCAATGAATCAAGTTAACAAACATCCATCTTTTGTAATGCAGACTCCTTTGCAACATACTCGTAGCTGCGTGTATGAGGTAATTTAAATATGGAATGTTAGATAAAAATTTGAAAATTAGATTGTCATAGTTGTTATGCACATTTGATTGTTTTTACAACTCATTTCACATTTTGTCTCACGGTGAAAATGACTTATCAAGAACAGTTTGATTTAATGGAAGCTTATTTTTTAAATAACAAAAACGTGAATCTAGCTCTGCGGTGGTATGGAGAGAGATATCAAGACCGACAGGCACCAACTCGGTTCGTATTGAAAAGAATGGTAGAAATTTTAAAGAATGCGGGTGGTTTCAAGACGGCAAACTATTCAGCAAAACTATTTCGATTTTGAACTAGATGTTTTAACATACTTTGAATCATTTCCAAAGGCTTCAAGTAGAGGTGCTGCCGATGAATTAGGAACAACCCACACTCGCGTACTTAAAGTGCTGAAAAAGTATAAGTATAAATGCTATCGTGAAGGTCGGTTGGTGCAAAAATTGCATATTGGGGATCGTGACAGACGATTACAGTTTTGTGAAAACATGCTTGGAGAAATTGACCGAAACCCTAATTTTTTGAGTAACATTGTATGGTCTGACGAAACCAACTTCAGCAATAATGGCATGTACAATCGCCGCAATAACCATTATTGGTCTCGAGTGAATCCTGTTCGTGTTCATGAAACTAACAATCAAGTAAGATTTTCTTTCAACGTTTGGTGCGGAATTATGAGAAATAATGTAGTGTTAGTCCACGTGTACGAAGGTCATTTAAACACAGTCAAGTATATTGAAATACTGGATCTCTTAAGAAACGAGTTAAATGGTTTCCCCGAGGAAGAGCGAAACCAAATAGTTCTACAGCAAGATGGTGCTCCAGCACATAACAGCAGAATCACTACTGCCTACATTAATAACCATTTTAATACCTGGATTGGTACAAACGGCACAATCAGATGGCCTGCGAGATCGCCAAATCTCACCCCATTAGATTTTTTTTTGTGGGGATATGTAAAAAAATCTAATTTACATGAAATCTTATGCGAATGACAACGAGTTGAGAGTTGAAGTTCAGAATACGATTTATAATATTCACCACAACACTTTATTAAAGGTTACTAGAAATGAATTCGTTAAAAGAATAAATTTGTGTATCCAAGTGAATGGAGCCCATTTCGAGCAACTAATTAGTTAGTTTACCATTTTTTGTAAATAATTAAATTAATTTAAGATTTCCTGGTTTTCCTTTCATTTAATTTATCACGTTTGTTAGAGAGATTTCATCCTTATAATTGACCCTAACGATCGATGCAATAAAAGTACAGGGTATAATTTTTTCAGATTTTAGCCGGTTCGATTCCCGGGTGTGGGGGAGAAGAGAATTTTCGAAGATCTTTGAATGCAGTTTGCTTTCTATTCAAAAATAAAAGAATGTTTCCTTTGAGTAAAACTTTCTATCTGCAGTATTAAGAGTACTTTCCCTCCAGGTGGCATTACAAAATTCCACCCTGTATACTTATAATAAATCTGTAGACGAGGCCTTTCTGTAAATTGTAATATTTCCAAAAAAGTTGTTGAATTATTAAAGAATAATCAACAGATACCATTTCTAGCATTTTTGGAATTTATGAATGTCGAACCCCAGGTAGCTCTTCACACTAGGCTAGATCGAAGATTCTTCCTTTTCAATGGAGTGGTACATACACCTTCTCTAAGCGATACATTATGGTTTTCCGATATGCACGTGACCGAAGTCGCGGGCACAGCTGCTCATAAATAATAGTAAAATAAAATATAAAAAAACCGGCCAAGTGCGAGTCGGACTCGCACACGAAGGGTTCCGTACCATTATCTATAAAAAACGGCAAAAAAATCAAGCTTGTTGTATGGGAGCCCCCTGAAATATTTGCTTTATTTTAATTTAATTATTGATTTTTAAAGTGAATATATAATTAAACATTCTGTGAATATTTCAAGTGTCTACTTGTTATCGTTATCAATATCGAGCAAAAACGAGCAAAAAAATCACGTTTGTTGTATGGGAGCCCCCTTAAATATTTATGTTATTCTGGTTTTTAGTATTTGTTGCTATAGCGGCAACAGAAATACATCATCTGTGAAAATTTCAACTGGCTAGCTATCACGGATCATGAGATACAGCTTGGTGACAGACGGACAGACAGACAGACAGACAGACAAACAGACAGACAGACGGCGGAGCCTTAGTAATAGGGTTCCCGTTTTACCCGTTGGGTACGGAACCCTAAAAACACAAAAGCATCCCAGCGCTGGTTTACTGGATTCGTTTTCTCCTCTAGTAGGTAATCGTTATTTCTCTTCTACCGATCATTATTTCTCCTCACAAAGTTTACTCTGTTTATGTATTTATCTATATATTTTTGAGTTATTTTCGTGTTATCTATCCCATAAGTTGCACCTGCCATGTTTTTGCCCTGCATCAGCCTAATGTAGTCAAGGGTGATGCACGGTAGAAACTGCCTGTATATTTATTTTTTTAACTTGTGCATAAAGTTTTTACAGTTTGGGCCTAAAATGGATGCTTTGGCGGACTGTCAAACAGATGAATTGCGGGATATGAATTGTACGCAGATTATATTTTGATTCTGCCAACGCGTCCGTTTTAGGCCCCCTGGTTGCAAAGCGGTCGTCAAACCGCTATGCTATTTGCTTTGTTGAAAGTTGACTAAACAGCCATTCTTATATTGTTGTTTTTGTTGATTGCTTAGCTTGATAAAGTTATAACGTAATGATTCATTTAAAAGTTTAAATCTGTAACTATCTGCAAAGTTCTAACCGTTTGACTCGAGTTTTTGCAATTTGCGGTAAACTATAGCTTATCCCCCATAGCAAACAGCGTGATAATTTATAGACTACAGACTGAACAGACTTATAGGGAATATCTATGCACAATTTGAACAGAATCCGGTAGTGTATACGTGATGCTGGAACATATAATACATTCAGAAAAACAGACAAAAATTCGAAAAACTATATTTTAGCATTAGAATCGTTTCCAGACCTAGAATAAATCGATTTTTTTCAAAAATATTCAATCTAATGTTTAAAGTTAAACTATGTTACTATTTCATTACACGTATAGATAAAGATGTTATTATGTTAGAATGGACCTTTGGAGAGGCCTATATCCAGGGGTATATAGCATGCTATTTTTATAAATTCAGTCATTCCAACACGATCCCATTGTCATTTTGCTAGAAGTTCGTAATCTGGTAAATTCATAATGGTCGATCATTGGTCGGTTAATGTTCTCGTAATATAATTGTGTTATTATAATGGCATTGTCGTATTGCCATTATTATAAAAGCCATTAGGAGAAATTTCATTAATTTGTCATTATGTACGAGATTACCAATATATGCAATTTCTTTCAATGTAGTGTCAGTGGCCGACCATTGGAAAGCCATAATGACGCCATTATAATAGTAGATTACCAAACTTGTCAAAATCAACAATTATGAAATCAATGATCGACCATTCTGACACTATTGTAATAGCAGACTTGAGGCCCAGCAGCGGTGTGTTTAAGCTAATGATAATGAAAATGATGATGTGCGACTGCAAGGATCCTGAATGATACGTTTACTAATGTAAAATTCAAAGAATGAAAGGTACCTGTTACTACGGTGTACGTCCCGCTCTCGTTTGCTATGCGGCGTAGCTGGCGTACCCGTATCCCATTTGCGTATGCTAGGCAGCGTAGCTGGCGTAGCGGTGCCGTCGTCACGTTTGCGTTTGCTACTTAGCGTCGCTATAGTGTAATGTTATGTTCTGCTTATTGTATGTAAGAATCAAAAGCATTAAATTTTCTGATTTCTAGAAGGTTCCCGAATGACTCTCACATTTACCGAAAATAAATATACGCTGTCTACGTTAACATTTTTGCTTCAAACAATGCCTGCCTACTTAGCAGATTTATTTCTACGAGCAACAGGCAAGCAACCAATGTAAGTCTTATTTCTTACTATTTTAAGTCCTTTCGTTAAATCCAGTTACTTAGAAATAGAATGTTTTTAAGAGGCGTAATTTAATCGACAGTTATCACCGCCACCATCTTTGAATCTTGATTTAAATACAATGGAGGCAGTCCAAACGTCGCCAAACCCTGACGACACGTTGCCAACTACAGTTGAAATTAACTTTGAAACGCTACTTGACTGAAAAAGAAATTACATTACCTACTTTCTCCTTGGTACAGTTAGCCCCAAAAAGATGTATACATGGTCAAGGACCCATTTCATAGTTTTCAACCAGTGTCCACCATCACAACAGCTTTACATGAATGCATAATTATGGAAATTGTGTATTCATGTTTTATTTTATTCATTCATTCACTGCCGATAAACTGTTTTGCAGTTTGGCAGACTTTATGTATGTAATTGTTAATACAGATTTTGAATAAATTAAAAAAAATAAAAATGTTAAGCTGCAAAACATAGTATCCAATGTATCTCACCAAAACGAAGGACACACTTGTACCAAAACCTTTTATACAGGCCGGATACATAATTATCTAAACACCCAATGACCAAAACAAGGATATGGATATAGTACTTTATTTTATTTTTTTTGAGATAGATCATTTATTTGTCCAAAACATAAGTATACACACACATGGCATGCAAGATGTAACATAAAAATTGTAGCACAATCATGTTTTGCCTTAATGGCGTACAGGTTGGTTATTTTTATTAGGACATAAACATCAAATAGTTATAAAATTAGTCAATTATTCAAGGACAATTAACATATCAAATAAAACTACTACAGAATAGTGTCATCAACTCGTCATAGAAATGTATAGTAAAATTAAAATTAGCCAGTCAAAAGTCCAAGTAATTAGGAATAAAAAATCTACATAACATTTCACACGAGTCAGATTGATTTAGTTGAATATTATACATAACACCAACAATGAACAAAAAATTAAAATAATAATTATAAAAATTAAGTAAATATTAAAATAAAAATGTATATAAAAAAAAACTAAATCAATACTTAGTCTGTTAAAAAAAATCAATCAAAAAAATCAAAAGTCATTTATTCAAACTAGGCTGAGAATCAGCACTTTTCGAACGTCAAAAATTACATAAGACAGTCCCCCAAAAACGCCCACCCTTCACCACTTCCTAGTGCTTTAGCTGGGAAGAAGAAGTGGCGCAACAAACTCCCCAGCAGCACAGCTGTCTGTTCAGATATAAAACTTGAATCTATACAATAAAATGAAAAGAATTTGCATTACGCAACACAACATTAGATTATTTGCCTTATGTTAGCTAGCACACGCCACTATACCAAAAAAAAACATAAAAATCGTTGAAAACTATACTCAAGCAGAAATAACGTAAACAGAACGTACCTAAATAAAAGCCTCCAGGCATAATGGGCGTGCCCGCCCACACAAAGCTATAGCTGCAACTCGAAGTCAAAAATGATAAACTAGCACCATCGTAGTAAAATAAAAAACAGTTAATCATTAATAACAATAATAAAACCCTGGTCAGCAAGACGACCAGTCACCACAAGCAGCACCCGTTCACGAGCATAACGCAAAGATCAGCCATCACCCCCCTCGCCATATTTGAGGGAAGGAGGCAACCCGACCCCCGACGCTACCGCAAGCAGTGACATCTAAGGGAGCATGACGAACTTGCTGCCGGTTGCTCAGGCAAGAATAATATAATCAATTGTCTAGGTCGCTAGCTAACCACTTATTGCAATACAACTCATAAAAAAAACATTTTCATGAGTATATTATGTCACTAATAAATAAAAATAAATTGACTTAGACAGTCAAATAAAAATAAACAATTATATGAACTCATATAACCTGTCAGTAGGTACGCTAATTCTGGAGAAAGAACATGAACATTGTCTTGAGTTAATCACAGCGACCAACTATTCTTATCGTCTAAGTAGTCATTGATAGAATAGTATGCCTTTGAACAAAGATTGGATTTAACTTTAACTTTAAACGCATTAAAAGGCAAATCTAACAAAGAAGAGGGTAGCTTGTTATAAAAAGTTATACCAAGTCCAACAAATGAGTTATGAACCTTATGAAGCCGGTGAAAAGGAGCACGTAATTTATCCTTATTTCTGGTGTTAATATTGTGAATATCACTGTTTTTAGTGTATAAGTGTATATTTTGCCTAACATATAAGATGTTGGCGAAGATGAATTGTGATGCCGCCGTGAGTATACCAATATCCTTAAAAAAATCTCTTAGAGAAACTCTGGCACCCAGCTGGTAAATTGCTCGAACAGCTCGTTTTTGGAGTACAAAAATATTTTGAATGTCAGCTGCTTTACCCCACAGCAGAATACAGTAGGACATAACGCTATGAAAATAACTAAAATAGACTAATCGAGCTGTATCAACGTCAGTGTATTGTCTTACTTTCCTGACGGCGTATGCGGCCGAACTGAGCCTTCCCGCTAGGCTTGATATATGAGGTCCCCACTGAAGTTTGGCATCTACTGTTATACCCAGAAACACTGCCGAGTCTACAGTTTCAAGCACCTCTTTATCTAAAACGATGTTGGGACCTAAATTTCTAACATTCGGTAAGGCAAACTTTATACATTTCGTTTTCTTGGCATTGAGAACTAAATTATTTGTCGTAAACCAATCCGTAACCATTGAGAGTGCAATGTTTACGTCGTCAAAATCTTGTCTATTCCGGTCTACTTTAAAAATAAGAGAGGTATCATCTGCAAACAGTACAACGTCACAGACACCCTTTATATAGAATGGTAAATCGTTAATATACACTAAGAATAAGAATGGGCCTAGAATTGAGCCTTGAGGTACACCTAACTGAACTGGTAGCTCGGAAGATTTCACACCATCAACATCTACACATTGGAACCTATTATACAGATAAGAATTTATTACTTTAAGAGCTTCATTTTGGACGCCGTAATGATGTAGTTTACGCAAAAGAGTGTCATGGTGCACGCAATCAAAGGCTTTGGAGAGATCACAGAAAACTCCAATAGCATTTTGCGAGTTCTCCCATGCGTTAAATATGTGTTTCAGCAGTGCAACACCCGCATCTGTAGTCGAACGACCTTTTGTAAAGCCATATTGTTCATTGTGAAGGAGGCTGTTTAAATTAAAATGTCTTAGCAACTGCTTGAGTATTAACTTTTCAAATATTTTGCTAAATGCAGGTAAGATAGAAATAGGCCTGAAATTGCCAACGTCATTTTTATTACCTGATTTAAATAAAGGTATGACTTTACTACTCTTCATAAGGTCAGGAAAAGTTCCTAAATCAACACATTTATTAAAAGTAACAGCTAGATAGGGGGCTACGATGTCTATTATATTACTTAATAGTTTAATGGAGATGCCCCAGTAATCACCAGTGTTTTTAGATTTAAGTGTGATAAAAACATTAACTACATCATGAGGTGTTACATGTTCGAAGCTAAATAAACGACTACATTTAGGCACACTACTATGCAAAAGATTTTCAGCTTTAGACAGGGATGAATTTAAGGAGCGAGTCGTAGTTATAGGTATGTTGGCAAAAAACTCATTGAATGCTTCAGCTACGTCAGCTGCATTATTAACTAATTTGTTTTCGACCATAATTTCTAATTGTTTTTCTTGTTTAACAGACTTACCAGTTTCATTGTTAATAATTTTCCAAGTGGTTTTTACTTTATTATTAGATTTTTTAATTGTATCGCTTAAAAATTTAGATTTAGCAAAAACACAAATCTTTTTAAATAATTTTGAATAATTTTTGACATACTCTAGAAAAGGAGTATCAAACCTGTATTTTTTCAAACCATATAACTCGTATAGTCTCGCTCTACTTTTATAAATACCTGGGGTAGCCCATTGATTAAAGCCAACGGAGGTACCATTAATGTTAATGGATTTGGTCTTGAAAGTAGATTGGTACTCCTTTTGTACAACATCAAAAAGGGCTCCATAGATGTCATTAGGATTCTCGTGTTCTACTATAGATGGTGTAATTTTATGTGCTATATTATTTTTAAACTTGTTGCAACGACTAGCTGTATAAGGCCTGCATTTTATTTTATGCGTATTTTTACGTAATATAGGGAAGCTAGCTAATAAACCACAGTGGTCAGACGTTAAGTCACTTAACACTAATTTATTTTTGGCATCACAATCACTAAATATATTATCTAGACAAGTCGACGAAGATGCCGTGATCCTAGTAGGTTCAAAAAACAAGTTACTTAAATTATAAGACCTAAACAGATTGAGTAGTCTAATACTTAATGGAGTAACATCTAAAATATTAATATTAAAATCTCCACATAAAATTATACTTTTATTACTAGATTTTAACCTATTCAGTGAATCCTCCATTACTGATTCAAAACGAATAAAATCCCCAGAGGGGGGTCGATAAACGCAAATTATAACGTATCGCTCGAGTTCAACACAAGACAACTCAATAGTACGCTCGATGGAAAGATTAACTAAATCTAAGCGTTGTTTACATTTCAACATATTTGAAACAAGAACTAAAGATCCACCGCGAATAGCACTTTTCCTTACAAATGCACTTTGTACAGTAAAATTATTATCATTCATAAATACCACTTCATGTTCTTTCAACCAGTGTTCAGTCAAACATAAGACCTGAACATCATAGTTCTCCATAAATAAACTTAACTCTAGCTCTTTGCCAGACAGACCCTGCATATTTTGATGTACAACGTTCAACATATGCGGCTGACCCGTTGTCGCACCTAATAGTTTAAACTACAAGGTGTATCAAAAGTAGTGTTAGTACCACTACTAACAGTAATCAATGGTACACTACAGGTACCAGTGTCACTATGTATATTGTATGCTAAAAGATTAGCAATATGTCTCCTACAACTAGGTGGCAAATACATTGTATAATTTGTCAGTTTGTAATCAGTAATAAATTGATTACAGTCAAAATATAAAATAGCGTCACTGTGACGACAAGTCCTATTATAAATTAACATATTTAAATTATAAATGTGCCTATTATGCTCATCAGACAAATAGTGAGAATAAGGCAAGGCACAAAAAATAAATTTACAACTATTTGTCTCATTGAGATGTAACATCAAATGGACACATTCGGTATAAAAACTCGGAAATATTATAATAGGCTTTTTGAATTAGAAATTTCTTTAGTTTTTTTCTTAAATAAGGTAACATTCAATTCTTGTGGTGGAATGTCATTGAATATATTTGGCGACATGCAGAACACACTTATATGCATCAGTGCTGTATTGGACTTTCTTCCACATAATTTACTGTAATCCCGTCGACTTCGGGTATTAGTATCTGATAGCTTCTTGAATAGGTTTGGGTTTGTTTTAACGAAGACCGCAACCTTGAAAATGTATAATGACGGTAGTGTTAATATTTTATTTTATGATAAAATGTGGATTACACGTATCGAAACTCGGAACTTGAAACTCGGTCCTATGCGGAATCTACCTTACAGGTTTTTATGAAATGGCTAACTAGCAATCTGCTCATCTTGAACCTGGATTATCACGTTTGTACAAAAAACAGCATCCGAACCGGCTTCACCTTTCAAACTAACTGCACACAATTGTTGTTCGATAACCAACACTTTCTGTAGCTGTAATGTGATTATGCGAATTAACAACATGAAATATCTTGATGTTATTAAAGACTTTAACGTGGAATGAACAGTTCGGGTCACTGGTGATACGGGTCAGGAAATTAATATTTTCATTAAATATATCATAACCTACTGTATAACGGCTTGGGGTGGCATAGGAAAGTGTTTACAGCTTAGACTAGAATGGGAACAAAGGGCAGTTCCTTAAAGTGATGGTATCAAACTCTATAATGCTCTCTGTAAACTGCCTTCAGTGAGGCATGTATTTTTCCTAAGCAGTATACTACGCAAAGTCTCGGAATTTACCTTTGACTACAATCTCAGTTCAAAAAAATTAAGGGCAAGCAGAGTGTGCTAGACTGAGCCGGCAAATGCTGTTCTGGTAAAACATCAGTATCACTTCTTTGGCCCTGTTTTGTACACCAGAGCAAAAAAGATTTTAAATATATATCCAGTATAGGAACGTATGCGTTACTTGTAGATTACAAATAAAAACACAAATCACTTGCTAATACTGAATTTAATAATTAACATCAGTTAATTTTTACACTTGTACACTTACACAACAGTAATCATTGAACTCACAAGTTGACGGTCCAGCGGAACCAGGTGAGGTGGACTGGAGCCTTGTCCGAGCCATATGGCATGGAGTTCGGCGTTAGGCAGGGTGGACTGACCTGTCGTTTGTTATTTAACCTGTACATAAATTACCTTATCGGTGAGCTCAGCAGCACTCATACCGGTTGTCATATCGATAGTGTATTCGTCAATAATATTAGCTACGCGGACGATATGGTACTGCTGGGACCATCGGTGGGTGCTATTCGTTTGATGTCAGCGATATGTGAGACATGGTGGAACATAGACTGACGTTTATTATAGCAAAAAGCAAAGTACTGCTTTTCAAGGGTAAATTTAGTGTATCCGTGCCAGTTTGTGTTCCTCCAATTAATTTGTATGGTGAGGAACTGCAGAGAGTGACCAGTTTTAGGTCTTTAGGGCACATTGTGACGGAGGATTTGTCCGAACACGCGGATCTGGAGCAAGGCGCAGGGCATTGGAGGTCCAAGGAAACATGATTGCCCGTAGATTCGCTCGCTGCTCCATTCGTTAATCGTTTTACGCGAGCAGTCTATGGGTAAATCATACCCGTCGGGCTGCCAGTGTTCTGCGCGTTCGATATAACAACACCTTTAGGATGCTGATGCGGCTGTCATTGCAGTGCGTTGCTAATTTTTGCAGAAGCGGACGAGCGGATGGCTATCCAGCTATAATCCGAAAAAGGGTTGCTTCTTTATTAAGACGTATGAGAGACAGTAGCAATGGCATCCTCAGGATGATTGCTTCTCGCACAGACTTTCCGATCCAACATAGATGGATATGTATATCTACTGGACAATACTGACATATTATATTATTATTATTTATTTTATTTTATTGTACAATTGTACAATTTCTAAGTCAATTGATTGATTGATATAATAAAATCTAATATTGACATTGTATATTTAATTTAATCTATATAATTGATAAGTAACTTAATTTTTATTGTAAATGCTATTTATTGAATTATTTTATTTTGTTAAATTTTATATTTGTACACTGACTATTTTATTTTATTACTATTATACTTTATGGATTGTATCTGAAATAAACGTTTTATTATTATTATATATTATAGTATTATAAATGTTGGAACGCCGACATCTCGGAGATGGGGCGTTAATAGATGCAACACAGTTTTTGTTAAACCGATGTAGGTATTAACGCACACAAATAATTTGAAAACCTGTATTTTGTACAAATAAAATATTAGATGATTTATCTATTTAAATTACAAAAAAAAACACGTTAGTGACGTCATGCATAAAATGAAAAGGACATAAAACTCCAGCGGGCTAATTGCGTATCACACTATCAGTATCAATCGGTTTCAATTTGACAGGTCAAAAACATTAATTGCGTTTTTTACGTTGTTGAGCAGACAATTTTTTCTAACATAATTATGAAGCAATGGATTAGCAATATAGTTTAAAATCATTCCGATTGCGATTCGAACTGTTACGCAATTAGGGTGCTATTCTATTCAACGAAGTTAAAGACGTGTCATTCGTAATAAGTCGTATGACGTTGTCAGTCTTGTTTACCTCGTTCTGGAACTATCGCTGTGTACATTGTTTTGATCATAGGGTGTATAAATGTTTTGGGACTAAATATTTACTTCGTTTTGGTAAAATAAATTGTTTACTATGTTTTGTACCTATACGTGGTATATAATGTTATGGAATAAAGGTTAGTTGCTATGAAATGGTTCCTTCTCCGCGTATACATATTTTTGGGCCTGGCTGTACGAGTCAACTCATGACTAGCTTTACTACTTTTTAACGCAGTTAACTAAAACTACTATCGGTCATCCTTAGATACATGGATATCCAGTCCGAAGTGATCGCTGCTCGGGATATCCTGGAATTCTTTACCTCCAACACCTGGGAGATGAAGGCTGATCGTACGCGGGCACTGCATGCCTCCTTATCAGCTGAAGATAGACATCAGTTCCCCTGCGACCCGTCGGATATCAACTGGGATGAATATATGGCTGTGTATATTGAAGGAATCAATCGGTTTTTGGTGACGAAGCGCGTTTAGTTTTTATGTGATGATATAATTTTGTATATTTTGTAGCTGGTTATCTACAATTGTATTAACATAAAAAAAAATATAGGTTTTTTATTTTGATTTCACTCCTAACATACCTATTCTATGAAGACCCTTCCGTTCATTTTTATGGAGGACACTGTTTTTTGCTCTCTTGCACTCTTTGCCTTAATGATTTTCCAGATTGAAGCCATAAACTCAGCTTCAATCTGGGATGTGATATTATCTCACGAAAAATATAAGATTTTTGGTCTAATGGAAGATTTGTGGGGTCACTAGCTCTATACATGCTCGGTACATAAATAAAGACACTTCTTTGGAAAGATAAGTTTAGAATCACGATAATTTAGAGATAAACGGATTTCCTGAAAATCAAACCGAAAACCTATTAAGCACGGTAGTTCAACTAGGGACAACTATCTCATGCAATATTGAAGCTGACGTTTCTCCACTAACTCGTGTCAAAAAAAAATTGACTTGAAAAATAGCCATCCGCGCTCAATTTTCGTCAAACTGAAAAATACAAAGAAACGTGATGAAGTTTTAGCATCAGTTTCAGCACGAAATTCAACCTAATTCAAGTCACTTGGGCTTCGGTGGCACCATACAGCCCGTCTTCGTCTCCGAACATCTGTCACCCCTGAATAAATTCATCATTGCAGAAGCTAGGAAAATAGCGCGTGAGAAGACCTATAAATCTGTCTGGGTCCGCGATGTCCGCGTGTTACTCCGTAAGGAAGCTGGAGCACGCGCTGTACAGAATAAGAGCCTGCACGCTGCTTCTCTAATGTAAGTCCCCAATAACCTAGGAGCGGGAAACCCATGAGTAAAACTTTAAAATTCACTGTCTATTATCAGAATCTCTGAGCATACGGACAAATTGACTGATATCAATATTTCGGTTAACCCATTTGGCCAATACAATCAACTGTAGTCACTACATTTTTAAAGCATTTTTTTTTGTTTCATTTTGACAGAGGAATAGTAGTTTATCAAAACAGGATCAATAAAATTGGCTACATTTAGAATTGATGACATTAGGACCATTCTAACTTAGCTTTTTTTTTATGCATGCATTCATGCATAAAAATCAGCCTATACTGTTCCCACTGCTGGGACATAGGCCTCCTCTCGGTGAAATAGACCAACTGAGGTTTGAGTACTATAATAGAAGAGTCAGAAATCGCAAAAAATTATTTTACCATTCATTTGGTGTGAAATGAGACTACTACTTAATTTTTAGGGTTCCATACCTCAAAAGAAAAAAAACGAAACCCTTATAGGATCACTTGTTGTCCGTCCGTCCATCAGTCCGTCTGTGAATACCCGTTTTCTCAGGAAAACGTGGAGCTATCAAGTTGTTTATACATAATACGTAAGTCTACGGTCGGTGAGAGTTCTAAAAAAATTAAGCTACGAAGTTAACACAAAAAAAATCGGCCATTTATGCGACTCGTACTTCCCGTTGACCTAGAATCATAAAATTTGCCAAGAAGCTGTCTCACAGCACAAGTAAAGGAAAAAGTCAGAAAATCGTTAGCTTTTTTATCACAAAACATCATCATGTCAGCCGAAAGACATCCACTGTTAGACATAGTCCTCCCCCAAGCACCGCCACTTCGACCGGTTGTGTGCTTTGCGAATCCAGCGGATTCCTGCGGTCTTCACAAGGTCATCGATAGACATTTAGTATGTCACAAAATGTCATTAATTCACTAAAAACGAAAAACTTCGAAAGCAATGAAAAATTGCTACTGAGGACTGTAGACTCGACCACAGGACTAACTGCTTTTCACACGGACAACTGCAGTGCTATTCTGTAACCATCTCACCGTGAAAACTTAGGTGAAGTGAGCGTGGAGTGAACTGTCAGTGAGGGATTGACACTATTAACAACTCACTTCAAGCTCACTTCACCTACGTTTACACGGTGAGATTCTGTCAGAATAGATCGGCTGTACGTCACTTGCTCCCATGTCCTGAGTCTCTGTATATTTTGACTGCTGACACCATAACTACAAACGTAGTAAAAAAAGTAGTTTTATAAAGAGTAAATGCGGGAAATAAAGTGAATGGTCAAATTCATATAAGATCGTGACCAACTTGTTGATGCCCAGAAACGCTGTTCACAGTGGTGTGCTGGTATATACGCTTATGTATAGAAGAAGGAATGTTGGGTGTAGCAAAAGAAGCATGAAAGTAGAATAAATGCTGTGGAAATGTATTCCTCGCGAAACATGTGTGGCGTGACTAAAAAAATATGTGTTAAGGCAACGGTGCGATTAAAAAGAAGATGTAGTGACAAAAATTGATAAGTATGGTATGCTTAGATAGTTTGGTCATGTTGAGAGGATTAATGAAAGGCGACTAACAAAAGTTATTTACAAGGCAGATGTGAGAGGAAATGCCGGGAGGGGACGCCCTAGGAGGACATAAATAGTGACCTAATTGTTGATATTCTTCATAAAGGTCAGGTGCCTAGTACTCACAACCGGCGTACGTGTGTGACCAGATGTATGCACTTAAACGAAGTAAAAGGAGTATGGAAGGAGCGTAGCAGGTGACGATCTTTAGTTTCTGCCTACCCCCATGGGAAGAAAGCATGAGTTTATTTAAGTATGTTTTATAAAAATATCATAGTATCACGACTGTATTCCCCGAAGGGATAGGCGGAAGTGTACCTCCCTATAGTACACTCACATTAAATTTCGCAAGTTATGTTTAGGTTCCATGTAATAGGGGGCAAGCATTTTGCCATTAACCGGGCACAAATCCAGACTTCGGAGTGTTACTGAGAAATTTCAGATGGAAAACCCAATAATACTTTGCCTGACCCGGGAAGCGGACCCAGGACCTCATGCTCAACAGTAGCGCTTGCGACCACTAGACCAACGGGTTTTTTAAAATAAAAATGTGGCTGTTATTTTAGTATATTGTGGTGTCTTTACGACTTCCACGCCAACGAAGTCGCGGGCAGAAGCTAGTTCTGAAATAAAATGGTTATTATTAATTAAAATTTCATAGGTCAGTCGGTCAGCTACTACTTGGTTCAGTTTGTATAATTTCCGGATTTGAACATCTTTAACCAACCAGGCGCAGGCGGTGTACGTTGGTCGTTGCGAGAATCGAAAAGACATCCATGAAAGCACGAACAAGAAAAAATAAAGCGGACTGGGGCCCAAGTCTGCTATTTTTATAAATTCAGTCATTCCAACACGACCCCATTGTCATGCCATTGTCATTTTGCTAAAAGTTCGTAATCTGGTAAATTCATAATGGTCGATCATTTTCTTTGCAATTTCTTTCAACGTAGTGTCAGTTGCCGACCATTGGAAAGTCATAATGACGCCATTATAATAGTAGATTACCAAACTTGTCAAAATCAACAATTATGAAATCAATGATCGACCATTCTGACACTATTGTAATAGCAGACTTGAGGCCCTGGTTGTGTGTCTATGAAATAAAAAATGACCATCATTCATACAGGTATATTAATTCCATTATCAGCCTTAATCATATCAGACGCTTTTTCAGCGATCATAATCGTTGGTGCATTTAAATTCCCGCTTGTAATCGTAGGCATAATGCTGGCGTCTACAACTCGAAGACCTGCTACTCCTCTGACACGTAACCTTTCGTCAACCACACCTTTGCCTTCAGGGCCCATCGCGCAAGTCCCTGAAGGATGCCACTGTGTCGTCGCACTATTTAAAACAAAACATTTCCAATACTCATGACTACCGAAGCGCAGCGCTTTGCATTGAGGTATCTTCAAATCAACCAATTCTGCCTTTATACTTGCAAAATATGGCGTATTCATCACACTAATGTAGTCTTCCACATAACGAGCGTGGTTTTCTACATCGGTTTTGTTAGAATAATATCCATTAAAAATGAGAGGACTTATGTCAGGATTGCCACTCCTCAGTCTTATTTTACCTTTCGATTCTGGATGAAGTAGACCCAACATTGGAAGTAAAAGCCGTCTACCTTCGTTGGCTTCCATTAATGCCAAGCATATTTCGTCGTCTAACCGAAATACGTGTGAACATAGTAGAGTTATTCCGGGGGAATTAGCTGGGACGGGAAATATAGTTACTTGGTAGTCAGGGTACGTTTGAGTTTTGTTGACAGTCACATGCCCCAAAATACAAGGTGTAGGAAACTTATCAAGATTCGTTAAAAATCTAAATTTTCGATAACTGATGAAGGATCCTTCTCGGTGGCAATAGGGACCATAACTACAGGATGGTCTTGCAAATTGCTGCCGACGCCCGGTGAATCCAGTAACACGTCGATGCCTAACTTCTCTAAATGATTTCTTGGCCCTACACCTGATAACATCAACATTTGCGGGCTATTTATGGCACCAGCTGATAAAATAACTTCTTTTCTAGCAAAAACTTTTATAATTTTCTTATTCGGTAGTTTAATTTGTACTCCGGTAGCCTTCCTATAACGGTCGAATAATATTTTTCTACCTAATGTCTTTTTTAATACAAAGAGGTTTAAGCGATCTTTAACAGGCTCGAGAAAAGCCATGGCCGTGTGTTGTCGGAGGTTGTTATCGACTGTAAATGCAGGCATGACATATCCCAGCTGATCATCCCCATTGCAATCTAAAAGCATATTGTGTCCGTTTTCCTGGAAGGCTTGTAGATACTTTTGCGTTCTCTTCTTCCACAGTGGTCTGGTAACTCCTAATTGCCCTCTAGTATTGTGAAATTCTCTCAAATTACTTTCCATGATCTCGTTGTCGTGGAGTCGTTCGCTTTTCTTGAAGTAATACAGGACTGTGTCCCAGTCCCAACCTCGGTTGCCTTGTTCTACCCAGTTGTCGAAGTCCCACTTGTTGCCTCTCACATAGAACATGTAGTTGGCTCCGCTCGATCCACCAAGCATCTTGCCTCTTGTAAGGTGAACACTCTTCATCCGCAGTCCTTGACTAGAGTATCCATCGTTGACGGTATAGTAGTTCCAGTCAGCATCGGAATAATCGACGAATGCAGCAAATCCGGGATGCTGTAACGAGATCATAATATTTAGATACCTACATCTGGGATATCAATTAATTTCTTAACATCATCATCATCATCATGCCTATATCAATTTCCCAAAGGTTTAGCCAGAAGTGTGTTTATACTGCCTGCCAGGTATGTTTAAGTCCCATGTAATCGGGGGCGAACCTATTGTTATGGGCCTGGGCACAAATCTAGACTCCAGGCTGCTACTGAGGGGGTGCGTGCAGAAAACCTCCCCGTATGCCTGATGCCTGCTGATCCCTTATGGATACGTTCGAGGGGAAGAGCAGTCGTCGGGCCGGTGCACCCTGGGCATGGACAATACTCTCTTCGAAAAAGGTAGTGGGGTTTTTTAGTGAGGGGGACAGCATAATGTTACGCCTGGGTGGAAGGTAGCCTACTTCCCCCTCTGCCTACAGAGGAAAGGTCGAGTGGGCGCAGGTTAGGATCGGTAGGTCCTTGGAGGAAGAGCCTAATATGGGCCGAAGGAGGAGGATGTCACTCCATGTGTTGTGGAGAAGCATGGGCGGCGCTCGTTGTGCACTCACCCTGCCAACGAGCTGGCAGAAGGGAACTTATTCTCCTGACTGCACCCGTGGAAATCGTAATCCGGAAAGACTCACGGTCATGTTTTGTGACTCGGGATGGGACGAGGATCTTGGATTGGTCGCCCGGATCGCGAGGACGATAAACACTATAAAAAATCATATAATACCAAGTTTTGGTGCGCGGCGAGTGTATGAATGGCTGAGGAGTAGTGCCATCTGTAACTTTGTAGTTGCAGGTGAAACATCAGTCGTTAGCGCACCCCCAGCCAGGGACCAGTCGAACCCCTGGTTGGGAAATAAATGTAATTGACTTACCTAGGTACAGGGGGCAACCCTAGCAATGACGTCTTAAATCCCCCACACTCGTGGGAACAATATGGAATAGTAGATTGTGTCGTATGGGACCAAAATAATGTATTTAGGACGAGAGCGATTGTTTGAATCCAGAGCGAAGCGAAGGATCCTAGAGTAGAATCCCAAGCGTCACGAGGGATTCTAGAGTAGAATCCTAAGCGTAGCGAGGGATTCAAAGTATGTCGCTCGAGTTTAAGTAATTTTGGTACCGTGTAGCACACTCTGCTTTTCATCCCCCTCTATGAAAAAAATAAATAAAGAGATGCTTTTAGTAGTGACGAATATATATCCCCTTCTATCCCCCTATTACGTGGAACTTAAACATAGCTGGCAAAATGTGGGTGTACTATAAGTGCACCTCTGCCTAACCCTTCGGGGATTATAGGCGTGATGTTATGTGTGAATATATTTTTTATATTTATATTTACAAATTTATATTAATATTATATATTTACGTTTTCGCAATTTTGGTAGTTTATTGTAACTGTTTTGTTGGGGACAGAAAATGTTGTTGTAATGTGACTTATCTCAATCAACTCAGCCTATAGCAGTCCACTGCTGGACATAGGTCTCTCCCAGGCTGCGCCACAACACCCTGTCCTCCGCTTTCCGCATGCAGTCTGTCCCAGCCACTTTTTTGAGGTCGTCAGTCCATCCAGCTGGGGGCCGCCCCACACTATGCTTGCCGATACGCGGTCTCCACTCCAGGATTCGTCTGCTCCACCGGCCATCGGTCCTTCGACAAACATGGCCAGCCCACTGCCACTTCAGCTTGCTTACTCTTCAGGCTATGTCGGTAACTCCGGTTCTCTTCCGGATAACTTCATTCCTGATCTTATCCTTCAAAGAAACTCCGAACATAGCCCGCTCCATAGCACGCTGAGTGACCTTGAATTTGTGGACCAGCCCGACTGTTAGTGTCGACGTTTCGGCACCGTTTGTCATAACGGGCAGGCCGTATTGGGTGAAGACCCTAGTCTCAGACACTGCGGGATTGACGACGAGAAGACTTGACGAAGTTTTCTAAACGCTGCCCAACCCAACCGGATCCTTCTGTTGGCTTCCTTCTCAAAGTTATGCCTACCGAGCTGAAAAACTTGCCCTAGGTAGACATACTCCTTCACAACTTTGAGAAGCGACCCTTCGGTGTGGATTGGACTCGGCAAGACTTGCGAATTGTACAAGACTTTCGTCTTGTCCAAATTCATTCCGAGGCCAACCCGCCGAGAGGCTCCTATTAGGCTGTGCAGCATCTGGTCTAACTGTTCCAGCGCCTCTGCCATTATGACGATGTCATCGGCAAAATGAAGGAGTGAGATGTACTCGCCGTTTACGTTGACGGCCGTGCCGCTATGTAGCTTCTCCGTAAGTAGAACGAGGAGCTCCGAGCGGACCTGGCCCGGATTCAAGAAGTTGGCCTCTGAGAGGTGCCCCACGAGGGAGCGCAGCATGGGCAGGGCCTGCCCTTGCTGATGCCTTGGCCGAAAGGCTTAGGGCGTCCCTAAATGTGGACGAGGCCCCGGTGTCTAGGCCTAACAAGTGCGCTGACATGCGCATTCTGGGCCTGGATGACTGCGTGACGACAGAAAATGTTGTGGCCGCCGTGGCTAGGACTGGAGGGTGCTCTGCCGAGCAGGTGAGGCGGGCACCATCCGTCCTGACACTACAGGCATGCAAACCGTTACGGTGAGCTGCCCCGTGTCGGCAGCCCAAAAGATAGCCGGGGAGGGCCGAAGGCTCCGGGTGGGCTGGGTATCCGCGCAGGTGAAACTGCTGGAACCCAGACTTATGAGGTGCTTCTGCTGATGGGTGGGCAACCACATGGGAGCACACTGCACCTCGGAGGTGGACCGCAGCGTTCACTGCTTCCACTGTGGTCGGCCCGGTCACAAGGCCAGCTCTTGAAATGCCACGCAGCACTGTTCTGCCGTTGCCGCATCCACCATTGTCGCTGCCTTCGCCACTAACGTCGCGGCAGGGCCTTCACACGGCCCGGGAGGGGGCTGAAATCGATTGACAATAATGGCCCCATTACGCCTCCTCCAGGCAAACATCAACCACTGCGCCCCCGCTCAGGATCTGTTGCTCCAGAGGATAGCGCCGTGGTCGATTAATATAGCCGTGGTCGCTGAGCCGTCCTTTGTCCCGCCCAGGGATGACTGGGTGGAGGACCTGAGGGGCACAGTGACCGTTATTTCGTCAGCCGCCGCCGGTACCCCGTCGGTCGAGGCCGTCAAGAGGGGACGTGTTTGCGTGGCAGCACGGTTCGGGGTGATTGTCGTGGTAGGAGTATACTTCTCCCCGAACTGAACTCTCGCCGAGTTCCACAACTCCCTTCGGGAGTTGAGAGTCGTCGTCGTCGGGTACCATCCCCTCCCCGTGTTCGTCCGCAGGGACTTCAATGCTTCATGGGGCAGGATGGTGGGGGGACTGGGCTCTGGAGACAGGCCTGGTTATCCTAAACCAGGGTTCTGTCCCCACGTGTGTGCAGACGCGGGGTGAATCAGTGGTGGACATCTCGTTTGCCAGCCCCGCTCTGTCGCCGCGTATCAGTGACTGGCGCGTCATGGACGGTGTCTCTCGACATCGCTAATGCCTTCAATACCCTGCCCTGGAGTTAGCGTAGTCTGCTACGCTGACGACACGCTGGTCCTGGCGCAGGGGAGGTCGCACACAGGCGGCGGCCGAATTGGCGGCACGTGGGGTTGCGACAATCGTCGACAGGATCCGGCAATGGGGACTCGAGGTGGCTTTGCACAAGTCCGAGGCCATGTGTTTTATGGTCGTCGGAACCCGCCACTGTCGGGTTCCCAGATAACCGCGGGAGGGGTTCACATTGGCATTAATTCGACGATGAAGTACCTGGGACTTGTCCTCGACAGCCGGTGGAACTTCGTGGAGCACTTCCAACGTTTGGCTCCCAGACTGGAGAGGGCCGGGGCTGCTTTGAAGCGGTTTCTGCACAATCTAGGCGGTCTAAACGCCTCCTGCCGGAGGCTCTTCGCGGGGATCGTGCGGTCCATGGCCCCTTACGGGGCACCGGTGTAGGCGCGTTCTCCGAGGCTGCGCCCAGCCCAGCGGTTGAACGCGCCCCAAAGGGTCATGGCCATGAGGCTGGTACGGGGTTACCGCATGGTCTCCTGTGAGGCGGCGAGCCTCCTTACCGGACTGCCGCTATGGCAAAAGTCCCCGCGCACGTTTAAGAGTGGCGCGAGGAGATGAAACGCCAGGACGTAACTCGGCTGCCGCGAAAAATCACAGCACACCGGACGGAGCGATGGGTACCTCACCGTCCGATAAGGACCAGGCCCGGGTCGACGGCGCGTTGTGTTCCACGTGCTCCTCAAAGAGATGTCAGCACCAACTGACGGGGTCCGTTAATGCCTGCCAGGGATGCCAGTTTGTCCGAAAGGGATATCGTGGCCCTGGCTCACAGGCAACGGAAGGAACACGGGTGGGTTTTAGTCAGTAAAATTCTGACACGCCTTCCCGCTCCGGCCAGAGCGGGAGAGGTTATTGGATAATTTCCCACACAAAAAAAAGGCTGCTACTGAGAAATTCCAGATGGAAACCCAATAACTCTTTGCCTGACTCAGGATCTCATGCTCAGCAGTAGCCTTGCGACCACTAGACCAAGGCAATGAATTTCCTTCTTACGTCGCGTAATTACCTGTATTCTTATTCAAAACTTTAAGGTCGACAAAACAGGAAATTTCTTCAATATCAAGTCTTTGGAATCAGAAAATACATACATACTTACTTATTATACGTCCCATTTGTATTATATTTGCTAAAGACCATCATATGAATCATAATACCGAAATACGGCTCTAACGAATGATTGCAGTAGAACTCGTTTTGTTACAATTAGGTAGTTACCGACACAAATAGACTTGTTTGTTGCCTACCAGCGGGCTAATTGCGTAACACACTATCAGCAGGAATCGGTTTCTATTGGACAGTTCAACTAAATTCATTGCGTTATTTACGTTGTTGAGCAGACAAATTGTTCTAACATACAAAGCGATGGATTAGCAATATACTTCAAAATCATTCCGATTCCGATTCAAACTGTGTTACGCAATTAGGGTACAGATTATTTGTTGATTTGATACAATTTGCTTTTTTTTATTTGATTCTGTGGAGTACCTTTTGTCTACATATTAGGTCGCATCATCGGATGTTCTTTTTAATATGTGGCAATTGTTGCTTACCTTAGCTGATGGTGGTGGATTCCCCCCAGCCTCTATAAGAAGCACTTTCCAATCGGAGATCTCTGTGAGTCTGTTCGCAAGCACACAGCCTGCTGACCCAGCGCCTATTATTATGAAGTCGAAAACTTGACCATCTGAAACCAAATTATGCACAAAATATAAAAAATAGGTATTAACGAATAGCTTGAGGGTTTCTTACAGACGTCATTATACAATCAATCACCTAAGCCTAACGCAGTCTATTATGCAGGATATGACCTTTCCCATGTTGAACCACAACATCCGGTTCACCACCTTCTCATCAAATCTGTCTCAACTGTCTCTCAATCTAGCTGGAGCTATGCCACGCTACGCTAGCCGAGTCGAGGACTTTTCTCCTTTAATGACCCTTCAGTCTTTGGACAGACATGACCCGCCCACTGCCACTTCAGTTTATTAACGCTACAAGCTACGCCAGATGCTCCAGTTTCTTTTACCTATAGGTCAAGCGCACGTCGGAGGTAACCATAGAAATATAAAATACATTATGGTAGTAACAATTTGACTTTGAGCTGGTCTAATCAATAATCTTTGCGTAATCTCGTGATCGGGTGCTGCTTGTGGTGACTTTTTTTGTATTTGTTTTGTAAATAACTCTGCAATTTCCGCTTTAATGCATACCGACTGGTGGCCATCCTGATATCAAGAGGAAGCGCATTCCAGAAAGGAATGGACTGAATATGAAAGGAAGAATGAACAAAGAACAAAGTCAGAAGTATGAGAAGGACAGAGTAGAAGAAGATTGTTGGAAGAACGCAGATTCTTAGCGTGTGAAGAACATAGATACTGGAAGTGAGACATAAGATAAGAAGGAGGACTGGGAGAGTTGAGAAGGGAGAAAAGTGAGGTCAAAGCGCGCAAACTTCTTCTCTGGCGAATGGACATCCATTTGAGCTCAGTCCTGTAACTCGACACATGGTCATATTTTCTGGGTTCCGTACACAAAGAGTAAAAATGGGTGCCCTATTACTAAGGCTCCACCGTCTGTCTGTCTGTCCGTATGTCACCAGGCTGTATCTCATGAATCGTGATAGTTAGACAGTTGAAATTTTCACAGATGATGTATTTATGTTGCCGCTATAACCAAAAATACAAAAAAATAGAATAAAATAAATATTTAAGGGGCAAAAAAATCACGTTTGTTGTATGCGAGCCCCCCTTAAATAATTGTTTTATTTTAATTTACTTATTTATTTTTAAAGTGAATGTATAACTAAATATTATGTCAACATTTCAAGCGTCTTCCTGTTACCGTTATCAATATCGAGCAAAAACGAGCAAGAAAATCACGTTTGTTGTATGGGAGCCCCCCTTAAATAATTGTTTTATTTAAATTTACTTATTTATTTTCAAAGTGAATATATAACTAAATATTATGTCAACATTTCAAGCGTCTTCCTGTTACCGTTATCAATATCGAGCAAAAACGAGCAAGAAAATCACGTTTTTTGTATGGGAGCCCCCTTAAATATTTATTTTATTCTATTTTTTAGTATTTGTTGTTATAGCGGCAACAGAAATACATCATCTGTGAAATATATTTAGAAATAATAAACAAAGAAATTTATTTAGAAATAATAAACAAAGAAGTTTTATAATAAGGCTAATTATACACTTTGTTTTTTAAAGTGATGTTGGTTGTAACGGAACGCACGGGAGGGCCAAGTAGAGAACCCTACTTATTGTTTTCGGTAAATATATAGCCTTTATCAATGATTGTGAGACGTTATTCAAGCATAGATAGAATATTATACTGTCTATCATCAGTAGTGATCTGTCTTTCACTGAAAATAGGGTATTGGGTTCGGCCGTTAGGCTGGTTTCACAGTCGCACCGTCAAACAGCGCGTTTCAAGAGCACGCGCTTAACGCAAGGCGGGTCCTATGAGAAACGCGGCGCGCTTCAACGGCGTGACATATAAAACGGTAGTGAGTTTACAAGCGCGCGCCTGTATTAGGTACGACGAATCTAGAGTTCGGGGCCTAGTTTATTTTTTGCCCCAAGGCCTTTGGTTACCTACATTAGAATGTACTCTGTGGTTACCTAGCTACGCCACTGAAAACCTATAAGAAGTATATGGTCTTAAAATAACATGGTAAATCTCTCAATATTGGGCGTGCAAACTTACATTTAGCCGATTTTTTTCAGGATATTTTTTCGAAGAAACTCCGAGCATGCTAAATATTCGTAGGAACTATTGACAAATACGAACCTGTGACATGTGCTTGAGGTGGAAAATCACTAGCATCCAGTTCTAGCACTGCTACAGAGTGGAAGAACATCTGCACCAGGTTGACGAGCGGCCGAGCCGTCCTCGGGTTGAAAAGAGACAGGATTTGTGTCAAAAAATTCATCCTATGGACAAAAAGAAGAAGTAAAAGTTGGCCAAGTCCGTGTCAGACCACGCACAATGAAGGGTTCCGTAGTTGGGATGAATTTGTCCCAAAAACAAACTTAATATTGTACTTGAAAAACATGTTCTCATATACGTCACGCTCATTTCTCCAACTGCAAATGTAAGTCGGTCGACTATTATCTACTCGTTAACGTGTAAGTAAAGCCTACTTAACTGTGATAGTTTCCCTTTTAATTTCATTATATGTACTACTGCCATGAATTTTTCTCATATCCAAAAGCAACCGTTTAGCTGGCAGCTACACTGACAAAAAATGCTTATATCTCCGGAACCACAAGAATAACGAAAATATCCTTGCACACGGTTATATAACTATTTATTTATGATTTTTTTACATACTTTTTAGAACTAGATATCATACGGTTTTTTTTTTAAATCCCTTAACTTTTTTCTTTTTCTAAACTCATAAATGCTATAACAGGTAGAAATAGACAGATTATGATTGTGATGTATCTAGTTATTTAAAAAATAAATTTAAAAGTGATATTTTAGTATTTATAACGCTCGAAAACTTTAAAATAGTTACCACAAATAACAAATGTACACTTAATATTGTCTTTACAATGACCCTGAACTTACTAATTTTCTCATAACATTTAATATCGTTGTTTTATTTTACTTTAAAAAGACAATAATATTTATTGTACATTTGTTATTTGTGGTATTTGTAAGTTTTCCAGTGGAATCAACAATGAAATGTCTGTTTTAAATTTCATTTTTATAAGTTAACTAGACACATAACGTGTATATTTCTACCTATAGCTATATATTGTATAATAATTAAAAAAAAGAAAAAAAGTTTTTTTTTTTATTAATTAAAATTAACTTTGCAAATCCTTTGTTAACTAACACCTATTGTTACTTAATTACTTTCTAATCTCTTCTTCATTAGTCCTTTAAGTACACGACATTTTAAGTTAGTGCCTACTGAGAACTCCGATCTTATTCATCCGTAGTACACGTAATTAGTATGTATTTTGTTAATTGCCGCTCGTTGTTGTATTTTTAGATTTTAACAATGAGAAGTCTACACAATGACCCTGAACTTGCTTATTTTCTCATAACAATTAAAAATCATTATTTTATTTTACTTTATAGACAATATTTAGTGTACATTAGTTATTTGTGGTAACTATTTCAATAAATCAGCGTTTAACGACATTTAGCGGTCGGTTTTATTTAATAATCCCAATAGAATCACCCCGTTATCATATTGCTAAGTGTAGGGATCCCCTACAGGAAGAAACATCTCAGCCTTTAGATAATTGGTCCACCTCAAAATGCTGTGTAAAAAGGCTAGCATTATCGTCTAGACGAAGCAGTAAGAGCACTAAATCTCATGGTTCAAAATATCACCGTTTAATGACAAACTTCACGCGCCAATGTGTTCATTGTTTTTAACCGACTTCCAAAAAGGAGGAGGTTATATGTTCGGCTGTATGTTTTACCCTTCCCGTTTTACCCTTTGGGTACGGAACCCTAAAAACGGAATCCCTAAAGGATCACTTCATTGCAGTCCGTCTGTCTGTCAGTCCGTCAATACCCTTTTTCACAGGAACGCGTGGAGGTACCAAGTTGAAATTAATATCCTACTATATATACTACGACTTTCCCATAGAGCTCTAAAAAAACAAGATTCTAAGTCAACACAATAAAAAAAAACGGCGATTTATGCAACATTATTTTGATACTAGCAAGTAATTTATTAAAACCGGATACTTCCCGTTGACCTAGAATCATGTAATTTGGCAAGGCCTCACAGCACAAGTAATGGAAAACGTCAGAAAAATGTTAATTTATTTTTTTATCACATAATAAAATATTTTATTGCGATGTAATCGCAATAAAATATTTTTATAGCTTACATTTGCAGTTGGAAAATTGACCGTGGCGTATATCAATGTATGTGAGAACAAATGTTTTTCAACTACAATGTTAACTTTGTTTTTGGGATAAATTCACCCCAATTACGGAACCCTACATTGTGCGTGGTTTCACACGCACTTGACCGGTTTTTTATTCTATCTGGAAAAGTAAAGTAAAGTCCTTATGTATTGCACAATGTCATGTAATAAAATCATTATAATTATTTATATAATAAAATATCTTACCTTTCTTTCTTATCTACCAGAGGCTTACATAAACTTCACCACAAAACTTTAATTCTCGTTTTCAAACAAAAACAGGTACTTCGTCATTTTAGCTTTAGGTACATAATGTACCACCACAACCAATCAATCAATCTTTGATTTTCTGATTAACTAAAAACTTTGACCCAATAATAAGAAAAAGAGGTCTGGTTCACCCAAACTACACTATACTAACTGACTAGCCATGTGCTGTACATAAATCTAAATATTTATTATTTGTGGGACTATCGGAAACCCGTCCAAACTCGTCTCAGCGAGTGACCTTTGAAATCGAATGAAAAAGCAACTAGCTGACGTCAAGAATTCCAAAAAAAAAAATACAATTCCTTGAAAATGGTTCCGTAACATTTTGTTCAAGAAAATAGGCAAATACTTTAAGAGGAGGCTCCCTATTTTTTTGTTAATTTACATGAATATTCTGAAACAGTCACACATACAAGCAAAATGAAACTTTAGTATAAGATTTATTGGATCTTTTTCTTTCTATGTTGAAGACAGTTACGTAATTGTAATATTTTCGCTCGATACATTTTTTATTCGAAAATCATGTCTTTTTAGGGTTCCGTACCTCAAAAGGAAAAACAGAACCCTCACTCGTGTGTCTGTCTGTCACAGCTGATTTTCTCCAAACCTACTGGACTGATTAAGTTGAAATTTGGTACACATATGGAATTCTGGGACCCAAACACGGACATGTTACGTAAATAAATTAATTTTGAAAATGGAGGTCATTTTTAAGGGGCAAATTAGAACATAAAAAAATAATTTGCTGACTGTACCGTGTGACATATCAAATGAAAGGGCTTGTTTTAAGAATTTCATATATATTTTTTTTATAATTTTAAAATAAATACCTTTGAAACTACTGAGCCTAAAATTTTTAAAATATACAGAAAATAGTTCTTTACTTATAGATTACAGGAAAACCAATAAGAAGTCTGTGATCTAAAAATAATATGGTAAATCACTCAATATTATGCGTAAAAACTTACATTTGCAGTTGGAATATATGGAGGATCATGTTTTTCAACTACAATGTTAAGTTTGTTCTAGGGATAAATTCATCCCAACTACCCTTCATTGTACGTGGTCCGACACGCACTTGGCCGGTTTTTTAAGGATAATTATAAAAAACAAACAAGAATGTTTGGTTTTTAAGTCTAAAATAAATATTTACAGCAAGGAAATATAGTTTATTATCCAGCCACCAGATATTTGTTCTCTAGGTCAATTATTAGATACTTTAGTTATAAACGAATTATGAATTGAAAATTACGCTATTTAGTTTCGTGCTTGAACACCATCAAAGAGCGCACGCGATATTCAACTTTATTACTGATGTGTTATTACTTCAAAGTGAAAAATAACTTTAAATGTCGGAAGTCGGTGTCTTTGGATCTGTATTTTAGTTTTTTGACACCGACTTCCGAAGTCAGATGTTTTTTTTTTAAGTTTTTTATTTTTCGCTTTTTAGTGGGTCTGTTTGTAATTTATCTAAGTTACAATAAACTAATGTCAACTGCTCATTACCTTTTACAAAATATTGCTTTTCCGGACGGCAATTTTTGAGGAGTTCTCCTAGTGAGAACCAGGAGAATTGGAACAGATCGTGACTTCACCATATGTATTGTGACGAGTATAAATTGCTTAGCAACCATTCAAATGTCTAATCGAATGGCAATCGTGAAATACTTATTATTAAGTAATTTCGGTAGCCATCTGTGGTCTTCATCATCAGTTCCACTTCATCAAATGGTGCTGAATGCTGCTTTCTGAGTGCAAATGCATGAGTGACTGTAAAAAATATCCAAATCGCTATAAGTGTGCCTATAAAATTTGAGGAATTCCCTCGATTTCCATAGGATCTCCTCATCAGATTCACCTCGGAATTTCAAACAAAAAAATTAAGTCGGTCTACAGTTGACGGAGACTAAGGTGAACATACACAAAAAAAAACATACAGACGAACATTTATAACCTCCTCCTTTTTGGAAGTCGGTTAAAACTAAAATAAGGTTTATTTGAATTTGACGGTTTTAACCTAGGAGAAATCACGAATTACTCGTGTTATTAAACGAAAAATGTAGCACTTGCAGAACTGAAAATTTGAACAGATTTTGGTGCTACCTTAGCGCATTCCCCTTCATTCAAAGAAATAGCATCGCTAACGAACCATTGCGCATTATGCTAGCTACTGAAGGCTGACTAGCACTTTCACTACAAAACATACTCTTCAAAACAAAGTCTATAAAAGCCATTGAACATATAAAATTTACATTAGTACAATGTATTCAGAGCCAGTAGTATGTAATCTTTATAGTATAATTATAGTTTTCTAACTATAATTATACTATAGAGATTACATACATTGTAAAAAGGCTTTACAATACAATGGCCAATAAAGATCAGAGATGTCTACATGTCTCATCTTTATTGCCCATTGTATTGTAAAGCCTTTTTTTTATTTTTGGTTTGAAACACATCGCGCTGTTGATCCGGGCCTGGTCCTTACCGGACGGCGAGCTACCCATTCCTCACCATCCGCAAGCCCGTGCCTTTGGTAGCCGGGAATTGGCCTGCGACTCCCGACGCCCGGTGCGTCTCCTGCGGTGACTAGGGGCGTGACGGCGCGAATTTTGCCTCTCCCACACGCGTTCCGCCTCCTCCTTCTCGAGCATTACGGCTTCGCAGAAAGAGGTGACGACCTCCCATACACACTCGCTCCGAACCATGGCCTGAACCAGGGCCAGATGGTAGAGATCGCCGCCGTCGATCGCCTTCGCGAGGACACGGCGCTGATCCGCCCAAGCCGAGCAGATCTCCACCGTATGCTCCACCGTGTCCTCCGGGCGATCCACACAGTCATCATCATTCATTTATTCATAAACAATTTACATTGTGTTGAACATTACATATTAAAAAGAGAAATAACACATGCAGAAACAACTACATTAAGCAAATTAATACAATGTCAGCAAAATAATTCAAAGACACAAATAAATACAATATCTGGTTCGTAGCAGGTACAGTGTCAGTTAAAAAGTCTAATTTATTATTATCAGGTAAAATGTCAATTACAATGTCAAATATAAAGCAAGTATAATGTCAAATTCAATGTCCAATTATTAGCAGGTACCTGTGTCAAATTCGATGTCAAAAAATTAAGAAATAATTTCGCTAAGGTTTTAGTAATTTATATAATTTAGAATCATTAAATCTGTTCACTGCTATTATTTTAAGTGACTACTTTTATCATTCATAAATTCCGATACCGAGTAAAAACATTTTCATCAGTGGTAACACCAGTATTGTAAAGCCTGGTTGTTTAATTATGATAGATCATAATTAAGCAATCTGGCTTTGACACATTACCTGTAATTTATGTTTGTGTCCCAGATTGTGCACGCATATTCCACATATTGTGTAAAATACACCGATTTAAGAGCATCGATGTATTTAAATACCTTACATGATCTACTAACAAATCCTAAGTTCTTATAAGCTTTCACTAACAAGGTATATGTGATTTGAGAATGCTAATTTCTTGTCAAACATAACTCCCTATCTTATCTTTATTGATGACAATTCCATTAAAGTTACCTATATGAGTAAATAATGGGTTTTTTTTACGTGTGTAGGTAACTAAAAATAAATGATTTTTATTGGTGTAAGTAACTTTGTACAAACACTTTTACACGTCAATCATATTTTAATAACAATAATACATTGACACTTTGTGACGATTACTGTGATCTTGTTGTATAAAGTAATATTTATTTACTAAGTCTTAAGGTTCTCTTGAAGGGCCTTACAGACATCGAGTGAGCTTATAATATTTTTTTTAGTCGTTAGCGTACTTTAAGTGTTCGGAGTGTTTAAAAGAATCAGTGTCATCAAATAAATATACTTTGTAAAAGAGAGCCCCCAAATTTGAACCCTGCGGAACACCGCTAGGGATTTCAATAAAAATAGAATCCCTGTTCCGCAGGGTTCAAATTTGGGGGCTCTCTTTTACAAAGTATATTTATTTGATGACACTGATTCTTTTAAACACTCCGAACACTTAAAGTACGCTAACGACTAAAAAAAATATTATAAGCTCACTCGATGTCTGTAAGGCCCTTCAAGAGAACCTTAAGACTTAGTAAATAAATATTACTTTATACAACAAGATCACAGTAATCGTCACAAAGTGTCAATGTATTATTGTTATTAAAATATGATTGACGTGTAAAAGTGTTTGTACAAAGTTACTTACACCAATAAAAATCATTTATTTTTAGTTACCTACACACGTAAAAAAAACCCATTATTTACTCATATAGGTAACTTTAATGGAATTGTCATCAATAAAGATAAGATAGGGAGTTATGTTTGACAAGAAATTAGCATTCTCAAATCACATATACCTTGTTAGTGAAAGCTTATAAGAACTTAGGATTTGTTAGTAGATCATGTAAGGTATTTAAATACATCGATGCTCTTAAATCGGTGTATTTTACACAATATGTGGAATATGCGTGCACAATCTGGGACACAAACATAAATTACAGGTAATGTGTCAAAGCCAGATTGCTTAATTATGATCTACCATAATCAACCGGTCCTGGTTGCGACGGAATGCCTCCAGTATTTTGGAAGAATGGCGCAATATCTTTAGCACCTCCAATTAGTTTTATTTATGAATGGAACAGAGCATTTATTGAGCCAATACATAAAAAGAGTTCGACAGGAAATGACAGGGGATTTTCTATAATGAATACAATAAGCGAAGTATTTGAAAAACTAGTTTAAAATACTATCCTATCCATACACCCTCAGAGGAATTTCTTAGCAACAGCATGGTTTCTTGAAAAAACGCTCGACTATATCGAATTTGGTTAGTTTTTCAAATTTCATCCTTGAAAATAAAGATGACGGTAGGTAGGTTGACGTGAACTACACGGATTTTGTTAAAACTTTTGATCATGTCATCCTCATTCCTGATCAACAAGATACAGACTGGGTATACACTGCGACCTTTTTGCGATGGGTCCAATCATAATTATTTAAAAGATCACAATCTGTAGTCATAGGAGGTATCCTCCTATGACTACAGATTGTGATCTTTTCAACCTACCTACCGTCATCTTTATTTTCAAGGATGAAATTTGAAAAACTAACCAAATTCGATATAGTCGAGCGTTTTTTCAAGAAACCATGCTGTTGCTAAGAAATTCCTCTGAGGGTGTATGGATAGGATAGTATTTTAAACTAGTTTTTCAAATACTTCGCTTATTGTATTCATTATAGAAAATCCCCTGTCATTTCCTGTCGAACTCTTTTTATGTATTGGCTCAATAAATGCTCTGTTCCATTCATAAATAAAACTAATTGGAGGTGCTAAAGATATTGCGCCATTCTTCCAAAATACTGGAGGCATTCCGTCGCAACCAGGACCGGTTGTTAACGCTTAAAGCATTCTATGACTTCACCATGGTTAACGAAGTAAATTATAAGTTGGATATGATGTCAAAAAAATAATCTTTTTCGTCCTCGCCCAATGAACTAACAAAGCCGTAGTCAGAAGTTTCACCGAAAACGTCGTGGAAAAAGTAATTCAAAAATCTCGCAAACTTCCTGTCCTTCCGAATATTTAACGTTGTTGTGAGATATCATTTTAGATATTTGGAACTTGGACGACAGGTCCAATTTTTTTATAATATTTCATTCTGCGTAACATGCAAATGTTTAATGTAACAGGTCTCCTGGACATGGCCCTGACTGTCCTGCAGCAGTGAGAATTCGTCATAGTCGAGCAAGTTTCAAAAATGTTTCCAACGCGAGTGTGCCTTACTTTTTCTGTAATTATTTTAATTATTAGCTATTATATCAAACAGGATATTTACGTGAGCTGACCTTCGGTTAAACGGCACATAGTTATCAATCCCTGTTTGAATCGTTTCGTAAAAGGAGGAGATGTCGAGATTTAATATAGAAAGAAAGAAAGAAAAAGCATTTATTGGGACTCGCAAAGATCACAAATTAAACTATACAAAAACACACTCATAGAAACATAAAGAACAAAAACAAAAATAAAACAAAGTAAAAATGAAAATAAAAACAGAAAGTCCCCTATCTCAGCATGATGCTGCGGCACTTAAAAAAATAAGAGAGAGAGAAGTGAAGTGAGATATAGATATATGATTACTGCTATTACGGGTCAATAATAAAATTCATAATATTTTAAATAGTTTTTACATACGTCTGTAGAGTTTTCTTGGTCACCACAAACCCGCATCTGTTTAACTCAAAACAGGTCTTCTAACTATAATTATACTATAAAGATTACATACTACTGGCTCTGAATACATTGTACTAATGTAAATTTTATATGTTCAATGGCTTTTATAGACTTTGTTTTGAAGAGTATGTTTTGTAGTGAAAATGCTAGTCAGCCTTCAGTAGCTAGCATAATGCGCAATGGTTCGTTAGCGATGCTATTTCTTTGAATGAAGGGGAATGCGCTAAGGTAGCACCAAAATCTGTTCAAATTTTCAGTTCTGCAAGTGCTACATTTTTCGTTTAATAACACGAGTAATTCGTGATTTCTCCTAGGTTTCAACTGTTAAAACCGTCAAATTCAAATAAACCTTATTTTAGTTTTAACCGACTTCCAAAAAGGAGGAGGTTATAAATGTTCGTCTGTATGTTTTTTTTTTTGTGTATGTTCACCTTAGTCTCCGTCAATTGTAGACCGATTTAATTTTTTTGTTTGAAATTCCGAGGTGAATCTGATGAGGAGATCCTATGGAAATCGAGGGAATTCCTCAAATTTTATAGGCACACTTATAGCGATTTGGACATTTTTTACAGTCACTCATGCATTTGCACTCAGAAAGCAGCATTCAGCACCATTTGATGAAGTGGAACTGATGATGAAGACCACAGATGGCTACCGAAATTACTTAATAATAAGTATTTCACGATTGCCATTCGATTAGACATTTGAATGGTTGCTAAGCAATTTATACTCGTCACAATACATATGGTGAAGTCACGATCTGTTCCAATTCTCCTGGTTCTCACTAGGAGAACTCCTCAAAAATTGCCGTCCGGAAAAGCAATATTTTGTAAAAGGTGATGAGCAGTTGACATTAGTTTATTGTAACTTAGATAAATTACAAACAGACCCACTAAAAAGCGAAAAATAAAAAACTTAAAAAAAAAACATCTGACTTCGGAAGTCGGTGTCAAAAAACTAAAATACAGATCCAAAGACACCGACTTCCGACATTAAAGTTATTTTTCACTTTGAAGTAATAACACATCAGTAATAAAGTTGAGTATCGCGTGCGCTCTTTGATGGTGTTCAAGCACGAAACTAAATAGCGTAATTTTCAATTCATAATTCGTTTATAACTAAAGTATCTAATAATTGACTTAGAGAAAAAATATCTGGTGGCTGGATAATAAACTATATTTTCTTGCTGTAAATATTTATTTTAGACATAAAAACCAAACAATCTTGTTTGTTTTTTATAATTATCCTTAAAAAACCGGCCAAGTGCGTGTCGGACCACGTACAATGAAGGGTAGTTGGGATGAATTTATCCCTAGAACAAACTTAACATTGTAGTTGAAAAACATGATCCTCCATATATTCCAACTGCAAATGTAAGTTTTTACGCACAATATTGAGTGATTTACCATATTATTTTTAGATCACAGACTTCTTATAGGTTTTCCTGTAATCTATAAGTAAAGAACTATTTTCTGTATATTTTCAAAATTTTAGGCTCAGTAGTTTCAAAGGTATTTATTTTAAAATTATAAAAAAATATATATATGAAATTCTTAAAACAAGCCCTTTCATTTGATATGTCACACGGTACAGTCAGCAAATTATTTTTTTATGTTCTAATTTGCCCCTTAAAAATGACCTCCATATTCAAAATTAATTTATTTACGTAACATGTCCGTGTTTTGATCACAGAATGTCATATGTGTACCAAATTTCAACTTAATCGGTCCAGTAGGTTTGGAGAAAATCAGCTGTGACAGACATACACACGAGTGAGCATAAGGGTTCAGTTTTTCCTTTTGAGGTACGGAACCCTAAAAAGTCACGATTTTCGAATAAAAAATGTATCGAGCGAAAATATTACAATTACGTAACTGTCTTCAACATGGAAAGAAAAAGATCCAATAAATCATATACTAAAGTTTCATTTTTCTTGTATGTGTGTCTCATCTTTATTGCCCATTGTATTGTCCTCAGAATCCAGTTTGTAAATACAATCATTTTAAGCTTATTTTTTGCATGCATATTATGCATTATTATTATGCTCCTATATTAAAGGAAGATAGTAATGATGCAATCTGCGTTACAATCAAGTACTTTTTTTTTTGCGAATGGGAAGTTATCAAATATATTCTCCCGCTCTGGGCGGAGCGGGAGTCAGACTAATGTCTGACTTTTACTGACTATAACCCACCTGTGTTCCTTCAGATGCCTGTGTGCCAGGGCCACGATATCCCTTTCGAGAGATCTTTTGGCGCTCGATTTACCTTGGCAGGCTGTTGGTAAAAAGGAGGACCGAACAAAATAGTCCCAGCGAACAATAACAACTGCACATGATATTATGTTACGAGTATTAGATAGGCATTTTAATATAGAGAAATAAATATTAAGGCGGAGATTTCTTGATCAAAAAGGTGGTTTTTTAAAGCTCTTAAACCGTAAATATTTTATCCAAAACAAAAACAGTATGATATTATCAAGTCTTTTGTGCATACGGTGATGGAACTTAAAACATAATCTATATGTCGGATCGTCAGGATTTACTCTGTTAGATTCAGACATTATGTGGGCATAAGGTGGGTTTCGTGCAATGAAAACACACTGGGTACGAATGTACGATGACACAGCGTTTATTAAAATCACAAATTGACACAATCACTACTAATTACAATAACCACAATAACTGAGCACAACAAAACCTAGGACAGTTCCGAAACGCGTCCTCACAGCTCGATCACCAGATAAGGAATTGCGCCGACTTGGCGCGTTCTCCTCAACCTCGTAACCGACCGGAAACGCTCCGACTCTGTCGCGGCGCGCCAATTCTAGTCTTGATAGTTGCCGCTAGGTGGCGCCCCTTGTCTTGTTGTAGACATTAAATGCCGGATACGACACGGCCATACTGCGAGGACACGTCCTCGTGTGTTGTTAATCTGGAAAATACAAAATCTCGCCCCAGTATCTGCTCGTCCAATCCTGACTCATATGAAGATTGATGAGATAATTAAAAGGGACTTTACTCTTTAAAATCCATTTTAATTCCCAAGCTATTTGAAACTAAAATTTAGAAACTTTAAACTAGACTAATCTACGAATTGAAACTATCTAGTTTCAAGATAACCGAGACCAAGCACAACGATTCCATATTGAATTAATCAAAGAAAACAAAACCTCAGGTATCTCATTCGCGGTCAACATGCACAGCTATGACATAGCTCCCACACATTTGTCACATACGCACTTCCCGCAGGAATGCCGGCCGAGTCGTCCTTGACTCTACGGTCTTGGCTTCGAGGCTAGACCCGACATACCACCCAGAGCTACCGCACTACCACGTATCCACGGTCAAGCAAGTAGATGCCGACTTCTAACGGGCTATGGCTACGATACTATGGTAAGGTCTTCGACCCAACGAATCGAGAACCTGATTACACAAAGTAAAGTGATGCCAACTCATCAACTATTTTGTCTACAATCTCAATAAGTACTTGGCCATCGGTCATCTTCCAAGCACGGTCATGAGTGTTTTTATAAGTACGCTTGTTAACTAGAGTACCTTATTACTAACAATCATTTAAAAATCAGAAGAAAATTAACATCTTATCAATAATCAGGAAATTCAAAATACAACTGACACACCTTTATCACACATCTCTCAAAAGATAATCAAACCAAACATGTGAGAGCAATTCATAAATCAGCCTTAGAGCATAACAAAACACACAGCAGGAATCTTATTCGTGGCCTGTGGCTTTTCATAAAGCCCCTTCAACAAACCCCATGTTTGTTTCACTGAATTCTCCTGAATTCCGAGTCCCCCGGAATCTATGGTCTCTAAAATACCCGACCTCCGCCAGAGCCACCCGCGCGGATCCACGGACTACTATAAGCAGCTACCGACTTCCAACAGACTACGGCTATGAAATGGCTACTGGTACGGTCTGACCAGCCGAACTAAGATTCACCACTATCACTCGACTCAACCTCTTCTACTTCAAGTGGCTATCATGCGCGTAATTGTAAATACGCCGGAAATTGAATGCTCTCAATGTGTAGCGATCACCGTCAAGAACCGCTATGACCTCAAACGGTACTTTAAATTTTAGATCTAACTTTTTAAGTGATTTGCACCTGGAGTCGTGAAGTTTGGTCAGAAATCAACGGTAATGGATAAGGATCTGGCACTGTATTATTATTAAGCTCTCTATATTCATAATCTATGCACATACGGTCTGATCTATCATACTTTTTTACCAAAAGGGCTGAACTAGCAAACGGCGAACTTCTGGGTCTAATTATTTCAGTTTGTAACAATTCATTAACCCCATCCCGCATGATTTCGACGTTCGTCCGGAGACAGTCTGTAAGGACGTCTTTGCACTGTCTATCAATCTTACTTCCAACTAGGCATTGCAATCGAATATTCGAAGAAGTGTTAACACGCGTTGTCGGAAAACCGTTAATAAAACTGTCAGAGTATATTTATAAGATGTTTCAAGGTCACGTCTTCTATTAACTGGTAAATCGGTGTCAATTTATCAAAATTATTCTTTATTGCCATAATCTGAATAGCTTAACACATGTTTATAGTTTTCTCTCTAGTCAAAATTAATTCAGTTGCAGTCATGCTCACACAAAAACTGTTATTCAAAATCTCTCGACCTAATAGGATATTACTACGCAAGTACTTATCTGGCAAAAATAGAATCTCCGTCGCGAAATCGTTAATTTCTACCTGACGCAGCAATTGCAAAGTACTATTAAATTTTTGATTGCCTATCTTAATGTAGTTCTTTATATGCCATGGATATTGATGAAGAGTTTTTGTTTTGGTAACTGAATTTACCAACAATAGAGGGGACCTGGCGCTCGGCGGCCGCTGCCGCGGCACGCTCGCTTCGCTCGCTCGCCTTCGCGCGTTAATGGTCACTGTTCTAACCTAACCTAACCCAAATGATTAAATACTTTTCTGTACACTTTATGACTAAATAAATCGAAATCACAAGCATTCGAGCGTATGAGGCAGTGAAAATGTTTTTCGAAACAGCGTCTTTCGCGACTACTTCATTCGAGTCCGTGAGCTTTCGAACCTGTGAGGCAGTGGAAAAATAATTCGCAACAGCGTGTGTCGCAACAGCGGCGTTCGAAACAACATAGGGACCCCGTTGCAAAGATATTGATAACGTTTATGTTTTGATACGAGACAAAAAAGGTAAAAATGCTAAACAAAGGATTGAAGAGGTCATTAACACACAGGTAAGTCACACCTATATAAAAACATAAATTCGTAAAGTGACGTATCATATGTAAAAACCGGAAATATGGTACTGATCCTCTAAAAACTTATTGAGCTTCTATAATGATGTACACGTTTTAAATTAGTTAACCTCTAAAAAGGGTTTAGGTTTGTAATTATGCAGAATTTGTTTACTAAATGATCCTCTTTTAAATTTTCTGACCTTTTCTCGCAATTGGACGCAGTAACTAGGATACCAAGCGACCAAGCGGATTAGGTTAGGCTAGAACTGTGACCAACCACGCGTGAGCCGAATTGGTCGCAGTAACTAAGCTACACCCGCAGTCGCAGTAACTAAGGGCACCCAGACCAACTGGGTTACCGTAGGGTAGAACTGTGAACAACCGCGTACGAGCCGAGAGAGCGATGCTAGCGGTACCGCAGCAGAAGCCGACGAGCGTGTTGGATAATTCATTTTGAGATTATAATAATATCAGAATATTGATTATTGGATAATGGCATTGTCACATTTACGGAGCTTGGGACCTAATTTGACTAGGTATTGGATATACAAAAAAAAAAAATTGAAGTCTAGTTTATCCAGTTGTGCATCAGTGAGATCGAGATAACTGGCATCAGCGTAGTCAAGGATGGGTAGTAAAAGGGATTGTGCCAGCGCAGTTTTAGTGGCAGATGGAAGAAAGTTCCACAATCGTCTCAAGGACTTCCTGGACACAAAAATTTTGCGACTAACGTCTTGTAGCTGGGGACGCCAAGAAAAATCTTTATCGATCAAAACTACAAGGTTCTAAACCATTTCGGTTACTGGAATATGAGTTCCATTAAATTGAACTTGGGGAAGCTGCGACCAGTTTATCTTAGGGGTCATGCTTGAGCTGCCAACAACAACGACTTGAGTCTTCGATGGACCTGCAACCCATGTGCTTCACTCTACTCGCAAATCGAACCCAAATCCTTGTTTATGATATTAAATTAGTTTGTTTATAATTATTTCAGCAATTTTTTGAAGGATTGCTTCCATTCCAGTGGAGAACATTGTAAAAGAAATTGTTTTCCATACTTGCCGAAGTTCTATGTGATTCTGTTTCATGTGGAGGTGGATCCAGCACTTCCGATGTAGGAGTTAAGTCAGGATCGGATATTTTAAAGTAAAAAAGTAGTTTTACTTATTAATCACTTTTATTTGATTGACTCACTTGATTACTTAATTATAACTGACTTGATTAATTTATAATTTAATAAAATAACTATGCGCTATGACAACATGTGCATCGGACCGAAGCCAAGAATAGAATGCCCGATCGCTTTTTTGGCATCTCGCAGTTGAGTTTGAGAGGCCGTGACTGCTTAACCGGTCTTTCCTGTGGCTGCCCTAAGGTGTGAGCTTAAAGCCTCCAGCCAGGAGCGTAAATATAATTATTACAAACTAAACGACAGCGCTCTAAGGGCACCCTCTGTGGGGTACGAACCTCGGCTTAGGGGCTTCGTTCGGGCGTCGTTGGGGAAAAACAGCAAGTTGGGGACGGGCTGGGTCGAAAGTTTAAATTCATGATTATTAACTGGGATTACTATTAAATGCTACGGCTCACTCAGCCTCGGGGCTGGCGATGCGACGTGCAAGGGACGGGGGGAACAATTACGAGTAACTCTTGAACTTCGCGTGGTACCTCGGCGGCGAGGACGGAATGACAGTTTGTATTTGTGCACTGTACTTGTGGCCCTATTGCTTTCCTGAAGGAGAGTAATGGGGTCATCCGGGTCTGAGAGAGTAAAACCCGATCGCTCCACCCGGCCTCCTTTTATACCCGAGCACAAACAAGTTGAGTAGTGGGGGAGGTGGGGATGGCGATATCGCCTCATTGGTCCGGTGTACGTGCCGTTTACAACAGTACGACGACGTAGCGCCGTCATATGCGAAAATAACTCTGTGTGTCTGTTACCGTTTCACGCCTAAATACTGAACTGATCGTTATGAAATTTGACAGATAGGTAGCCAGGGGCCAGGACAAGGATATAGGCGACTTGGGGCATAGGTTAACATCCTGGATATTTGTAGAAAAAAAAAATGGAGTCATCGATTTATATCGAAAGATGTGCCCTGCCGCGTCAAAAGATGATCACATTAATGCTGAAGTTGTTATCTGTCACACAATGATTTATATCTCTGTATGAAATACAAAACACACGCGGACGATGTTGAAGGCTAGTATTGTAAAGCTAGTATTATTATACTTAACGGCGCAGGATGGCATTTACCAGAAGTGGTCAAGGTTTTAGTGGTATCAATATCATCAGCATCGTGCCAGAATATAGCAGTTCATCGTGGACGTGATACGACAGCCGCCACGAAACCATCGATGTGACGATGCGACCACAGAGTACATTTGTATATAGGGTATGCGACGCTCTGCCAGAGTGACTGTCACCAGCCAGTGTCCCTCTTATCCGACCTTTATGGTGATTCCAGTAACTTCGTGACTAAACTAGGCGGCGCCACTTGCTGCACCGTCGTACTTTTTAAATCATCTTTGCACGTAGTAAATCGTCTTTATTTTTTTAGATATTCTCCAGACTAAAAGAAGAACGGCCAGATGATTTTAATAAAGTAATACCAATTGCTGGTGACATAAATGAACCTGGCCTTGGCATTTCAACGAAAGACGAAGAAATACTTTTACAGAAGGTAGGCACTTACATAATAAATTATTAAATTTTACGCGGTGCATTATGTCAAAAAGTAAAGTAACTTATTTATAGCGAACAAACAACGCCCTACGTTTCCTTTCCATATCTATAATATCTTTAAGGTCTTCGGTGACCCAGTGGCCCAGATACTTGAAGTGATTAACTCTGGTTAATGGTGTATCATAGAGTAAGACGGGTGGTACCTCTGGTAATATTTTTGGGGGGTGCGTCTCATAACGTATAAACTCATTTGGTCTAATTTCATTTTATTATCGTTCATAAGATATAATCAACGTGAGATATACCAACTGTTGATATAATTTCTTTACATATAACATTTATTTATTCTAAAACTTAATTAGTATTACGTTGTTTGATATAACGTTTATGTAATCGAAAATCATTTGGTCTAACGTTGAATATGTATATTGTTTATTTAATCGAAAATCATTAGGTCTAACGTTTAATATATATAAAAAACGTCATTATAGTTAACACCCCGACTCAGAGTACCCCGACTCGGATAGGTTAGGTTAGAAGTGGTTCGTGGTTTTTTTTTTATACCACCGAGAAATAGGAGCCCCGCGAAGCGGGGTTCCGTCGACCTATCTTAGCGCAGGTGGTAATCAGTTACTAGTTATGTTTAATATCAGTTTAACATAAAAATAATACTAAATAAACTAACCCGTGTCTATGCAATTTTGCTTTGTGTTTTTAAGTAGGTGTTTTCATCATATTAGACCAAATAAGTTTTATATCTTTTGAGTGGTATGTCAAACGATTTTATATTTAATTTATGTTAAGTCAAACGATGTTATATTTAATGTATGTTATGCTTATAAAAAAATAGTTATTTTAAAATTATATAAATCGTTCATTTTATTAACTAATCGCTATATTAAATAAAATTATAGGTTCCGTTGTTATATGTTGTTAATATTAGAGATTTTGTTGTTATATCATCTATTAATTACCCATTTTTGGGTGCTTTAAAACCATAACCTCGCTTTTCTTCACGATACGATACGATGTTCCAAAAGTCTGTCAAGCTTAAAAGTTAAAAGTGGAGATTTTGCAGTATTGAAATGTCGTAATTAAAAAAAAAACCTTTGATTTAATTCATATTTGTTGGTATTATATAACTATTAACATAGTATCATATTTTCAGGTTTCCGTAGTATTTCACGTAGCAGCAATTATAAGGTTTAATGAAGACCTAAAAGTCGCTGTGAACACGAACGTTACAGGAACTAAATACGTGCTACATTTGTGTCAGCGTATAAAGAATATCAAGGTGAATTAATTACTAATAACATCGTCATCATACGAAAACATAAATAAATGGACCTGATAATTATACCTAAGCATTGGCAATAAACATGGCCAATCTTCTATCTAGACATCACAAATTATCAACCATAACAGATATAAAATGGACCTTTCCAATACGTACATATTGTCGTGAAATAAAAGAGCTGTTTCACAACTTGTACACCATATTAATTTCGAGATTTTAAACAAGAAAATCAAAAATGAAGAATGCGAAAAGCAAATATATGATTTGTTACTTGATTGGGTAATTTTTATCTTTTATTCAAGAAGGTCGCATATTCATATTTTTCTCTTCTTGTTCTCACACACTATTGTCTACATTTCTTTTTCATTTCTCCTTACGCAGGTCTGCTGGATGAAATTTCTTAAGAAATAAGCAGTACCTTTGTACTAATATTATAATTATGTCGTATCTCTCTGTATTTTACTGTGTGTACATAAATAACAAAATAAATAAATAATAAGGTTTACGAGAAAACTTACGGAACATCAAAATGCGGAGTTTTTGCTATGTATTACGCCTTGGATACCTCGGATTGATTTAAATCGGCCACTAGGTTCGCGTTCACTAATTACGTAACCGACACTTCAAAATGAGATGAACCTAAGTTCTCCCGGTATAAATGACCAGGTTTCTTTTTAAGAATAAAACATAAATAATGCTAAAACAAATATGTACAAGTACTGGTAATGATTTTATTTCAGTAAATAGTTTTATACAAACACTACGTCAATATAATATATTAAAAATTAGATGAGGTCGGCGGCGTCTTCTATCTGACTACTCTGAAAAGAAAGGCCGAAACAAACTCAGAGGTCACAGTCTTTTTTAAAGTAAAATCTTGGTCAGATCATGTGAAGACCATGTAGATTGGTGTCTGAAGTGGTATTTTAATGAAAAATCCACACAGATTAAGTGGCCCTGTCCACTGTCCAGTCAGAAAGTCCAGAAAGTCCAGAAATTTGTTCTACTGGTGTCGCGTCGCGCGACAGTAGAACAAATTTCTTTAAAAAAATCATGGGAATTGTTCTACCGGTGACGCGTCGCGCGACAAGTCGCACCAGTATGTAGAAGCCTTAAGCCTACCCTGACCAGTGCCTCGACCGACGACGGTGGACGACATGCCATACAGCAAACACGCAACACAGCGAGACACACACGTGTCGAACTCATATCGATGCGGCTAGGAGGATGAACCGCCTGGTCGGTACCCTAGTGCCCCAGTAAGTTGGGCCCAAATTGGTATTTTCAACTGGTCATATACCTACGACAAATAAGAAAGGTTTTAGACCTGAGAAAAAAAATTAAAAGTTACGTTGAGAAAATGATGACGAGCCGTTGCATGGAATACGTACCATCAGCCGAATGAATCTCGCTTGTAAGGTAACCACACTGCAGATTTCAATAAAGGACTGGAAACGGCTACATTGGTTTAAAATTACACAAGCACATCAATTCACTGCACTACATAATGAAATATTGTCATTTCGTATCGTATACCAAAATTTTTTCGACTCGTTTCAATTATTAATTTTCCACGACTGGTTGTTTTGTTTCTATGAAAAAATTTACAACTTTTTAAAAGCAACAAGAATTTCATCAATTCACTGCACTACATAATGAAATATTGTCATTTCGTATCGTATACCAAAATTTTTTCGACTCGTTTCAATTATTAATTTTCCACGACTGGTTGTTTTGTTTCTATGAAAAAATTTACAACTTTTTAAAAGCAACAAGAATTTCATTACTACATTAACAGACTAGAAAAATTATGTTCTATTCATTAAAAAAAATGACATACCCACTTTACCAATATACAAATAGACTCCTCAATGCAATAGGTAAGTAAAAGCTCTATTGCTCGTTCTTTCAGGCATTCGTGCACGTTTCCACGGCTTTCTGTAACACAAACAAGCATATACTAGAAGAGAAGTTGTACCCACCGCCGGGTAAACACCTTGAAGTGCAGAAGTATCTGGAACAGTCAAACCATGACAAGAAACAAATGAAGGCGTTACTCAGTAAGTTTTAAACATTTTTCATTTTGTCTTCTCTCTTATTGGAATGAACTACTTACATAGGTACATACAAAAATAATAGAAAATTCCGTGGATATAGTATTAGCTAGTAAGTAAGGTACTTAGTACTGGGACTGAGGCCATAACCTATAAACGTTATTTAGCGTATTGTACTTTGGCTTAGACATGTTCCTGTCTAGAGACAGGACCTGCCGATCTGTTCAAGTGAGCTTGAAGTGAGTTGTTGTTGTAGAACAGTGTCAATCCCTCACTGACAGTTCACTCCACGCTCACTTCACCTAAGTTTTCCTAAGTTGAGATGGTTACAGAATAGCACTGCAGGACAGTTTGACAGTTGTGCGATGGTGACAGGAATAACGCTTAGCAAAAGTACGTGCTAAGTAACGTTTATAGATGTCGGCCTCACTGCTAAATATGCAACGGACATACCTCGGATGGACTCTTCTGAACAAGTGATATCAGAAAGATAATATGACACTTCAAAAGGCCATTTGTGTTCAAAATAATTTTATTTTATTACAGAAGGTCTACCAAACACTTACTCGTTTACAAAGGCGCTAGCAGAAACTTACGTCGCGGAAAATTGTGGAAATATCCCCACAGTTATCATCAGACCTGCAATCGGTAAGCTTTCTAAGTTCCTTATTTGAAAACAGGACATATTTAATTGTTCCTCCAGACTTAAACTTTTTGTACTACTCAAATTTGGTAGCAGTAACTAAGCTAGGGCACCGCGACCATTGGAGTTAGGTTAGGTTAGAACTGTGAGTGGGCGGCAGTCGCCGCGTCATGCCACGTCATGTCCCAGAAGGAGGCGGCAGAGCGCACGCGGGAGGATGATCCTGCTGCGGCGCCGCTCCGAAGGCGGAGGAGGGGTCGAAGAAGACGTCAGTTTGAACGTCACCTCCGACTCCTCCCAGGTGGAGGCCAGCAGGCAACGGGTGCGGGGGCACCCTTACCTGTATTGCACAGGCCTCCACCAGTGTCGGATGGGAATGGCCAGGTGTTCCCGGCCATTCCCGTACCCCCCAGTAACGGGGGGGCATCACCGCTGAGTTTTAGTGGGTATACTGTACTGACAGGAGTCCCACATACCCCGACTCGTCCCCCACGAGCGGGGATGCGTAATGCATTTCTCAGCGAAAAAAAAAAAATGGTTAGAACTGTGACCAACTATGCGTGTGCCGAGTGAGCAGACCGAGTGGTGCCGCGGCAGCAACCATACAGCGCTACATCTAAAATGGTCTCAGTTAATTGGCATTTTAGTATTTTAGGACAACAAAATGGGAATTATTTGAGGCTCGCCAAAAGAGGCACATTTATTAAATTAAAGTGTACCTACATAAATATTTTTGGGACATCAAAATGGGAATAATTTGAGATACGATTAAATATATGCCTCCAAAAACTGTCAAGGAATATACCCTGCCGTTCTTGACACTTATTATTATTACCTACTTATTAATTCCGCGTCTCTGGAAGATAATTGGACGTCATTCGCTATCACCTGGTGGTGATCACCATTCGCAGCAAACAGATTGTTCATCAAAAAATATGGGGTAACCTAATTTTATCTATGGCTAATGCATGTTGATTGGATGCGGCGGACTGAGGCTGAGTTGATTGATTGAATGCATTGGCCTGGACTTTAAAAGAGACTGTGACCTCAGAGTTGGTTTCGGCCTTTCTTCTCAGAGTAGTCAGGTAGAAAACGCCGATTTCATCTAGTTTTTTTAAAATATGATTGATGTGTAAAAGTGTTTGTACAAACCTACTTACAGAAATAAAAATCATTTATCATATAACATTGTTTTGCATTTTTTGTTATTATTATTGTGTGATGCCAAAATTGTGTTCTCATGTGTCTATCTCCCATTTATCAATTATTTTTTTAAACAAGGTACTAAAAGCTTCAAAATTCTTTGTATTACAGCCCACATTGTAGTGTCTATCACTATTTATTATCTAGCCTTTTTACGCTTAATTTCAAGTACGTTATGTTTTTCACGTTTAGTTTAAATGGCTGACTTCTTTCAGAAGACGATTCTAACAGCAATGCAGGAAACAGTCTTGCACCACGTAATATCTTACACAGTTTGTTGGCACCAACTTGCAATATGCAGTAAGAATCTAAATTAGTAGTTCGATTTAACATCGACAACTTTAACATAAGTGGTTTGCTCCAAATTGGACGAGGCGCTCGTATAATTACCTACGATTACGATAGAACTTCACTCACAGATGAGTTCGTTTAATCATTAATTATACTTCGCGCCTCGTCCTCAAGATTAGTAATATCGCACAAATGTAGTCCTTGAGAGTCATGAATGAGGAACATAGTATAGTAATGGTAAGAACACCATAAATTCAACATTAAAAACATAAGTTCAATATCAATCCGCTTATTGTTAGGTACCTTTATGGAAATAAATAATAATTCATGTTTAATAAAACAATGCATTTCAAGAAATAAAATATAAAAACCACCATGAGTTGAAAAAAAATATGAGTCTATAATGGATTGGGCTAAGCTCATACTATTGCATATAGGGACTCCGTTATAAATTTTCGCAAAGACATTTGAGTTAGCGCTCCACCCTGCAATAACACGAATTATGTCAGCGTTTACACCGAGGGAGTGAGCCATAGAAATAATAGAAATATGAAGGCAATTGCGACTAAAATAGCTGTTCATATACATATCTGTTTACCCCTTGTAAGAATAGCGTGATGATATTCATGTCAGAGGTTGTTATGGTTTAAGACATTTATTTCTCAAAAACGTACAATTTTATTCGTGGAGAATGAGAAACACTTGAACAGTTGAATACAAATGAACAATAGATGGCGTTAAACGAAATCTTATATAATACTGAAAACTTATTTTTATAGTAGACCATGCCCCTAAAATATAAATTAATTCACAATTACCTTGAGTTCCACGCACATGGATGACGGAATCTGGATCTGAATCTGAGAGCCATGTTGCGGCAGAGGAACGTTCTGAGCGCAAATCATAGCTCGTTTCCTCGACTATAGTTTCGAGGTTTATAGCATGAGTGCTACCATTTTCACCTGTGCGTTTCTTGGAAACAATAGCTATAGGATCGGTATGATGTTTGATGTTAAAGATAGGTACAATATTGTTTGTCATTGACTTGATCATCATCATCCTCCTGCCCTTATTCCATTTATTTGGGGTCGGCGCAACATGTCCCTTTCTTCCATACTTCTCTATTAGTCGTCATCTCGGTAGTCACTCTCTTTCTAGCCATATCATCTGTCACACAGTCCATCCATCATTTCGTGGGTCTTCATGTAGGTACTCTTCCACATTCATACTCAAAACTTACCTCACGACATTTTCCTCATTCCTCCGCATCACATGACCATACCATGACAACCTATTTCCGCACAACTTTTTAGTTACCGCGGTGCCACTTTCAGACTTCCTCTTCTTCTTTTCATTGAATTATCAATATGTTAAAAAAATAAAATCCTAGATAAAATTTTGTATGGAGTTAGCTGACACCCTGGATTAAGACATAGGTTACTTTTTATCTCGATATTCCCACGGGATCGAGACTTACGCGGGTGAAACCGCGGGGTGCAGCTAGTAATATTATAAATGTGGTATGTTTGTAAATTTGTTACTCAATTACGCAAAAACGGCTGAACGGATTTGAAACAACTCTGGATCACGATTACTTTATAACCTGGACTAACACATAGGATACTTTTAATTCCGGTAGTACGTTCCCGCGGGATAATTTCAGATCTCCGCAGGCAAAGCCGCGGGCAATAGCTAGTAATAGATATTTATCTGCAACTAGCTCACCCGGCAGACGTTGTCTTATCCAAATTTCAATAATTCATAAAAATATAGTGCACCTTCACTTTTCTTTTCTTAAAATGCTGTTTCAGTTTTTCCTAACTTAAATCTTTGTTTTCTTAAAATGCTCTTTCAGTTTTTCCTAACTTAAATCTTTATTTCCGCAAAAACCTGATTCGGACTATTACGAACATTTTGAAACGTAAGTTCATAAAATTAAAGAAAAACTATCAAACTTTGAACTTTTATTTGTTGAATAAGAGGCTTTTGGCTACTTTGTATTAGTGTGTATTTTATGTGTTTTTGTAAAGTGCACCTTGTGCAGAATAAACAATTTTTCTTTTTTAATTTCCAGTATCAGCATCGTTAAAAGAGCCCATAGCAGGAAGGGTGGATAACTGGTCAGGTGCCACAGGTATGCTGGCTGCAGTCATGACGGGTGGGATTAGGGTAATACTCGGCGATCATGACAATGTGCTAGACCTGATACCAGTGGAGTATGTGACTAATCTCACCATTGTGGCTGCTGCAAGGTGTAGTAGGTAGGTTCATCAGCATGACCCTGATAATAAGCATGCGCCGTCTGTTTGTATGTCACAGGGCTATAAGTAGATATAGCTAATAATAAAATTCAGGTAAAGTATTTATAATGGTTTCTGTGATACGACCTCCGACTCGTGCTTCAATTTTTATATTGGATCTAATTTGTTTTGAATCGTATTTATTATTACCGTATGTATTAACATATTCACGGATTTGTGGAAAATTATGAATGTGTCCAAAAACATAATGAGTCCATAACTACAAAATATACAGCGTGTATCAAAAGTGCGTAGCCTCAATGGTGTGGTTCAGACCATCAAATTAAACAACTTTCTCCATGGGACCAACATTGTAATTCCGAAATAACTATCAGCAGTTGAGTAAGTATTGAAGTTTTTTATAGGACAGCTGATGTCCAAGTGGATGGCGAAGTAGACCGATTGGTCGCACTGGGTCAACTCAGGATGGATGAAATGGCGACAGGTTACAGGAACAACTTCCGACCCACGGATGCCCCTTAATTCAAGGGGGAAAATTTACAAGTCCGTCATAAGGCCTGTCGTACTGTAAGGATCGGAATGTTGAGCCGTGAAGAAGACGGATGAAAAAAGAGTGCATGCAGTGGAGATGAGAATGTTGAGATGGATGTGTGGAGTGACGAAAATGGAAGTAAGAAATTAGTATAAAAGGGGACGTTTGAAAGTGGCCCCAGTGACAGAAAAAATGAAAGGTAATCGTTTGGCTTGGTATGGGCATGTGATGAGGAGGGAGGAAAAACATATGACTAAAAGAGTAATTAATATAAAGAAAAGAAAGAAAATACGTTTATTTGCGGTAAACATAACTCAAAGAAATAAAAACACAAACACGAAATAACAAGTTGAGGGAAAATATGCGTCACATTCACGCAAAACGGCCATCGCTCAGCATAATGCTGCGACCCTATACGAGACAGAGCCCCAGCGCTGGTTTTCAGCGACAGCCGGCGTTGACGTGATGACGTCAACCGGTGCAGCATTAAATGAGATAAAAATAAACAAAATAAGAAATAAAATAAATACAATGCTTCGTTATCTATGTTTATATAAATATAATATCTAGAATGGCAACAATCAGAAAAGTCGGCAAAGACTCAAGCGCCGCGCGCTGGCGGCATGCTAAAGCAATCTGTGTGTGCAGCTGTCATAAAGAATTTGACGTTTTTACGTAATGATTACATCTCAGAGAGTTACATAATTAAATAACATGGCGCATTATGTAAAGAATGCTAGGATGTTATCTAACAAAGGATGCATTGGGTGATTAGGTAAGGATGGTGTTTGTACAGTGTTTGTGAAATTTGTATTTTATCAAATATAAATTTTGATGGGTGGAGAGGGAGAGGAAGGCCAAAGAAAAGATGGATGGATTGTGTGAGGAATGATATGAAAGAGTGAATATGGATAGCGTGACGGCTAACTGGGGAGAATAGAAGAAGAAAACGTGTTGCACCGACCCCAAGTAACATGGGACAGGGGCAGGAACATGATGTATGAGACAGCTGATTATTTAAATATGGCCACACCTTTCTGATAGACGATGTATTTAAGATGATGTATGGAACAGCTGATTACTTAAATATGGCCACACCTTTCTGATAGACGATGTATTTAAGATGATGCAGGGAACAGCTGATTATTTAAATATGGCTACACCTTTCTGATACACGCTGTTTTTAAGATGATGTATGGAAGAACTGATTATTTAAATATGACCACCGATCGTAAGCCGTAACTACTAATCAGGGGGTCTACTCCGAAGCATTAAACCGAAGTATCGGCCGAATGTTCGGCCTTTTTATAACTTCCATAGTTTCTATTTTTGACTTTAAATCCATACCCGACTTAAAGTCACATTTTTGACTTTGGCTTATCTCTTTGACTGTCGTTTTTTTTTTTCTTTCGCCGTAGTCAGTCATAGTTAGCCGTAGTTAAGCAAAACCGAACATTCGGCTGATACTTCGATTTAACGCTTCGGAGTAGACCCCCAGGATTATGTAGGGGTGGAATAATATGTGGACGTCCAAGCAAAAAAGCCCAGAAAAGGGTTATTGAGTTAAGACTGGATTCGGTATCTAGAATAGTCAATTAAAAAAATATTCAAAAAAGAGCAACATTTTTTTTTTAATCAGACGTTTGTAGTTGAATCTCTGAAAAAGCTTAATTTGAGAAAAACTTGTACATAACTGAGCATTAATTATAAGCAATTAAAATCCCGAAATGTAATTTTTTACTTTACAAAACTGCGTATATCTCGGAACCTAAATGCCGAGAACTGGACCCTTTTTGCTTGTAAAGCACAAAGAAATACCCCACATATGTAAATTTAAGAAATAAACAGCTGTTACAAATGCATTAATATAAAAAACACTTCAATGTTCCAGTTCTGAGAATGTCGCTGTTTACAACAGCTGCACAAGTTCCTGCAATCCTATTACATTAAGCAATATATTGAAATACTAAAAAAGAGCGGTATCCAAAAATATATTTGGTAAGTTCGAGTCCACTTGGCTATCTAATTATTATGAACAAGCTTCTGCCCACGACGTCCTATGAAGTATATAAAAGTACCCATAAAAAATTATAAAAAAAAAAATGTTCACAAAGAATAATATTGATATTTTTTGGGAATCTTTTTTGTACATTTTACCTCTGCTTGTAAAGCAGTGGTCGAACCAATAAGCTATTTACTATGTTGAAAGTTGACTGACACATCCATTCTTATACAGGGTGTCCCGTAAATAATGGATCAAACGTAACGGGTAGGTAGCTTACCTCATTTCCAACAACTAATTTGAACAGTAAAAAAAAAACCGATAAGGTAACTAAGAAATTTTTTTTTCGATATTTACTATTTTCTGTACCAGCATTCAGTGTTTTTAATGCTGTTGCTGCAAATGGTATCATATTTAGGTGTGATTTTTGTCAAACATTTCTGAATAGTTTACTAATGTTATAAGATACCATTTTTTTAAATAACATTTTATTTGCCTTAGAAAAAAAATCTTGAATTGAAAAGTTTTGTTTTTACGATGAAAAGACCAGAATTGGAAAAAATTCTCCTGTAAAAAAATGTATGACACCAAAGTGTACCATTATTTTAAAAACTTGTAAAATTATTAAGGTTTGCAAATTGGTATAAAACTTACGTCTAGTCCTCGCGGTTACAAAGATATTGCTATGAATGTGATGAAGAAGACAGAACAGAAATCGAGAAATCGAGGAAGATTCGTCGGTCTCAATTCGCGTCATAGCGCAACGCACAGGTATTCCAAGATCGACGGTACATCGAGTTCTAAAAAGGCACTGGTTGCACCCATATCACGTGCAACGTGTTCAAACGCTGACGTCACGTGATTACCCGCAAAGAGTAGCATTTTGCCAAAGGATGCTTAGAATGATACGGGCGGACCCACAGTTTTTTAATAAAATTTTATGGAGTATTATTATATTCAATTTGCATAATTTGCACAGTTGGCAGCTGGTAAACCCACATTTGATGCGAGAGGACAGGAGCCAACATCAATTTAAAATAAATTTATGGGCAGGAATAATAAATGGGCAAATAATAGGGCCCTTTGAACTACCAGCAACTCTAAACGCCGAATACTATCTGCATTTTTTAAGGAATGAGCTGCCAACGTTATTAGAAAATATTCCAGAAGACGTGCGGCAAGCAATGTGGTTACAAAATGATGTTTGCCCCGCTCACTATGCGACGGCAGTAAGGGCGCAACTCAATGAAACTTACCCTGACAGATGGATCGGCCGATTAGGACCAATTTTGTGGCCTCCGCGATCTCCGGATTTAAATCCCTTAGATTTTTTTTATTGGGGATGTTTAAAAGACAAAGTTTACAAACAACGAATAACGTCGGAAGAAGAATTACGTGAGCGCATCCAATCTGCTGTATCAGAAATAAACAACAGCCATTTTGTCCGTCGGATAAGAGCTTTCTTTATTAGGAGGTGCAGACTTTGCATTCTCGTCAGTTTGAACATTTACTGTAAAAACAAAATAAACGATTTATTTGTATTTTTTTTTTAATTTAACCTCCTAATTTTTTTCATACGCTGAGATACCTAAACATTTTTCAGAAAATAGTTGAATTGTGCACACTTTTCCAAATTTTATTTTATTTCGTAATTTGGCACCTCTGTCAGATTCATAGCAATATCTTTGTAACGACAAAGACTAGGCGTGAGTTTTATACCAATTTGCAAACCTTAGTAATTTTACAAGTTTTTAAAATAATGGTACACTTTGGTGTCATACATTTTTTTTACAGGAGAATTTTTTCCAATTCTGGTCTTTTCATCGTAAAAACAAAACTTTTCAATTCAAGATTTTTTTTCTACGGCAAATAAAATGTTATTTAAAAAAATGGTATCTTATAACATTAGTAAACTATTCAGAAATGTTTGACAAAAATCACACCTAAATATGATACCATTTGCAGCAACAGCATTAAAAACACTGAATGCTGGTACAGAAAATAGTAAAAATCGAAAAAAAAAATTTCTTAGTTACCTTATCGGTTTTTTTTTACTGTTCAAATTAGTTGTTGGAAATGAGGTAAGCTACCTACCCGTTACGTTTGATCCATTATTTACGGGACACCCTGTATAGGGCATGATTTACTGCTTGGCCCCATGATGCGTGATGATAATCATTTAAAAGTTTAGATCTGTAATTATCTGCAATATTCTAACCGTTTGGTTCGACATTTTGCAATTTGCGGTAAACAATAGAGGAATAAAAACATAATGCAATATTGCTTATCCCCCATAGCAAATAGCGTACAAAGTGTACTTTTAATATGAGTTTCAAATTTCTTTTATTTAATTGCAATATATCACTAGGTATTTTGTTGTAACATTTAACACAGTACCCCATAAAAGATGTATGTACTTTAGATAATCTGAAAAATGGTTGATCTATTTTATCTTTATTTCTAGTATTAATACTTTTTATTTTATTAAAAAGACGTAAGTATCTAGATTTTTTCCTACATGTTGTATGTATATAAAGATGTTATTATATTAGAATGGACCCAGCAGAGGAGTGTATAGACTAATGGTTATGTGCGAATGCAAGGATCGTGAATGATACGTTTAATAACGTATATATGTTACGGCTAATACCCGAAGTGCGGCTACACCTAGTTTTAGCCGGTTAGAACTAGGTGTAGCCACTTACTCTTGGTTAAACCTAGTACGAGCCGATTGTTTTCGGGTAAAATCATTTGGGTTAGGTTAGGTTAGAACAGTAACCATTAACAAGATCCCCAGATCCCCTCTATTGTTGGTAAATTGGTTTTATCCAACAGGGATTGTCTGGACCTATAATTCTAACCGGCTAAAACTAGGTGTAGCCGCACTTCGGGTATTAGCCGTAAAATATATAATAAAATTCATGTGTAAAGAATGAAGGGTATCTGTTACTACGGCGTAGAGGCATCCCGCTCTCGTTTGCTACGCGACTTAGCTGGCGTTCCGTTATCCCGATCTTGTTTCCTACTCAGCGTAGCTGGCGTAGCGGGTTGTCTCACTTGTGTTTACTACGCGTCGTAGCGGTGTCGTGGTCCCGTTTGCATTTGCTACGCGACGTAGCTGGCATAGCCCTTGTCCCGTTTGCGTTTGCCGCTTAGCGTAGCAACAGTGTAGTGTTGTTTTCTGTCTATTTTATTTCGTAGCTTGAATAAGTATCAAAAGCATTAAATTTTCTGTTTTCTAGGTTCGCAAATGACTTTCTTCACATTTACCAAAAATAAATGTATGCTATCTACGTTAACATTTTTACTTCAAACAACGCCTGCCTACTTAGCAGACTTATATCTACGAGCAACAGGGAAGCAACCGAAGTAAGTCTTATTACTTCATATTTTGAGGTCCTTTCGTTAAATCCACTTACTCGTGTGTTTTGTCATTAGAGAAATAGAATATTGTTTGTAAGAGGCGTAACTAATCGAATATTATCATACTAACCACCACCATCTTTGAATGGGCACGCCCATCATGCCTGGAGGCTTTTATTTAAGTACGTTCTGTTTACGTTATTTCTGCTTGAGTATAGTTTTCGACGATTTTTATGTTTTTTTTGGTATAGTGGCATGTGCTAGCTAACATAAGGCAAATAATTTAATTTAATGTTGTGATGCGTAATGCAAATTCTTTTACATTTTATTGTATAGATTCAAGTTTTATGGGTCTCCCTTGTTTGACTGAATGGAATTTGACAAATTTTCACTTCCCAAAAAAGTTTTCGCATAATTTCATTTGCCAAATTATTACTTATCAAAAAATCTATTCACAAAATATTGTAACGCAAACCTAATGTTTGGCAAATGAACGTTTATAACTTGTTTATTAACTAGTACTTTTAACATTTTTTATTTAGTCAAATATTTCAGTTGGAATAACAGTTTTTACCCAAAATCAAATAAGAAAATAAATAAGTAATTAACCTAATCTAAATAGTTCAGTTCCGGGTAACCTACTAAAATCATTTGAAATATTGCAATGGTATAAAAAAAGGTTGCTAAAATTTGTTTGGATAATGAAATTTTGTCAAAATCTTTTCGGCCAAACGGCAGGCACCCAAGGTTTATATCTGAACAGACAGCTGTGCTGCTGGGGAGTTTGTTGCGCCACTTCTTCTTCCCAGCTAAAGCACTAGGAAGTGGTGAAGGGTGGGCGTTTTTGGGGGATTGTTTTATGTAATTTTTGACGTTCGAAAAGTGCTGATTTTCAGCCTAGTTTGAATAAATGACTTTTGTTTTTGATTTTGAATCTCGATTTGAATAAAATGGAAATGGTAAACCATTGTTCAATAAATAAGCAAGTAAGTAAAGCTGCAAAACATAGTATCCTTTCGGAACCTGTATTTTGTTCCAATAAAACATTTGATGATTTACCTACTCGTATTTCAAATCAAAACTCACTTGTGACGTCATGCATGAAATGAAAAGTACAAAATTATAACTCTTGTTCTTCTATTGAACGAATATAAAGACGCGTCGATCGTTATAAAATCGTATGACGTTGTCAGTCTTGTTTTACCTCGTTCTAGAACTATCACTGTGTAGATGGTTTTGGTCTTAAGGTGTATAGATTTTTTGGGACAAAATATTTACTTCATTTTGGTCAAATGAATTGTGTATTATGTTTTGTACCTATACGTGGATACAAATGTTATGGAACAAAGGTTGGTTAATATGAAATGGTTCCTTGTCCGTGTATGTCATCATAATGTTACCGTAAGATTGTGAGAACTTTTAGTTTTTATTTTATCGGTAGTATTTCCATTTAATTATAAACTGTTAACAAATTGTGAAATGGGTTAGGTTAGGTTAGAGCTATGACCGATTGTCGCTGCCGGCCGTGGTCGAGTCGATGGCCGGCAGCGAGGAGTCCTGGGACGCGGTGGTGTCCTTCTGCGAAACAGTCGTGTCGCAGAAGGAGGCTGCGGAAAGCGAGCGGGAGATCTCGTCCGCTCACCCGGCCCACAGCAGGCGCACTGGGCGTCGGCAGAGGGCAGACAATGCCTTCTTCCGGCCCCCCTAAATGGGTCCAGGGACGGCAGACTCGGGGACGTCCGCCGCCCCCTATCACACTGGATCCGAGGTAGCGGCGCGTAGTATTCCACGCGCGCCCCTTTCAGATGTCGCGGGGGGGTCTAACACCTTTGCAGTTCACAATTTTTTGTCAGTTGATAATCTGACAGAAATAATACCGATACATTATAAACTAACGAAGACATAATTATACGGTGACATACATATTATTTTTAACGCATTCAACTAAAATTACTATCCGTAATCCTTAGACACATGAAAATCCAGTCCAAAGCGATCGCTGTTCGGGATATCGTGGAATTCTTCACCTCTAACTCCTGGGAGATGAAGGCTGATCGTACGCGGGCACTGCATGCCTCCTTATCAGCTAAAGATAGACATCAATTCCCCTGCGACCCCTCGGATATCAACTGGGATGAATATATGGCTGTGTACATTGAAGGAATCAATCGGTTTTTGTTGACGAAGCGCGTTTAGGTTTCATATTCTATGTGATTATAGAATCTTGTATATTCTGAAGGTTATCTATTGTACTACATTAAAATTATTATTGGGTTTTTAATTTTTATTTCACTCCGAAAATACCTATTCTATGAAGATACTTTCTGTTCATTTTGATGACTATGGAGGACACCGGTTTTTGCTCCCTTGCACTCTTTGCCTTTATGATGTCTTCAGAGTAACATTTTTTACGTGCTTGTCCTTCTCGTCCTTCTTAATAGGATAATTGGACCTTTTGTGACCAGGTTCACCACATCCATAGAGTTTTAATATTGTCTTCTTCTTATCATTTTGGCAAGAAACTTTACCTTGAGAAGATTTCAGGTCAGAAGCTGTCAGTTTGTTCTCCAGAGAACTCATTCAATAGCTTGCTTTTCAAAAATTCACTTGTAAAGTTTAAGTAGGTCCTAAACCTCCGAGCATAATCGCTGCTAAACTTTCATCATCGATATTCTTCCCGATGTCCCCAAAATCGCTACAATCGAAATAGCTACAATAGTGCTAATATATCGCTCAATATCATTATATAAGTCTGACAAGTTGTACCTATACAGTCTGCGCTCATCTTTGAGAGCATCACAAGCTTGCTTGATAGTCTCAGCGCTCCGAACATGTGCGATTGCGCCTCCGTTGATTGCTAAACAGATCTTGGTTAAAGCTCTCTGATCCCTTTTATTTATTTATTATTATTTATTTATTGAAACTTTAGGCACACGTAATAAATACACTGTACAAAGGTAGACTTAATGCCTGAAGCATTTTCTACCAGTCAACCTTAGGGAGATGGAGAGACAAAACATGGCAGGTGCAACATACGGGATAGATAGCTCGGAAATAACTATAAAATACAAGCATATATACAAATACATTTATTCAGGAGAAATAACGACAGGTAGGGAAGAAAACGACTCCAGCAAATCACCGCTGCGCGCTGGGATGTTTCGGCAAACTTCTGACGAATATGTTCACGTGCCTTCACTTTAAAAGATAACCGGCTGGTTGCCGTCCATTTGCATCAGAAGGCTTCTCACCTGAGTAACCCTCTATGGCTTCCCGTAAATCCTCATGCATGAAATACATACGTATTTTGAATTCCCAGATGTCATAGCTCTTTCACATAATGGTTTTATTGAGTTCAACGAATTATCAGCAGGTCCATATGAAATTTTACTACTTAATCACTTCATGCTGATAACGAATGATGTAAATTAAATGAATAAATACTTAGATTAAATATAAATAAGAGCCAAACCAATAAGACATGGTTTTCCTATACTTCACAGAGTAAGTAGTACTCAGACGATAATCTCCCATAAGTGATTACGCATCTTCGCACCACACTCGTACCGCGATTTCGATGTAGGTACTTGTGCCGCTGGTTTCTTTGATATTATGCCGTCAAAGGATCGGACTGATCGTAAAAAGCGCGTTGCGTGGTTGCCAGCAAGCGAAGTGAGGCGTTGCCGCTCCGAGTAGAACGTAAGCCAGCTAGGCTGCCCAAAAGTGGAAAACTGAAAATCATCCTTTTCATTGCAGTCGGGAGACCTGTAAAGAACTATTCCAAGGATCCGTCCCCCGACTGCAATGAAAAGATTGATTTCAGTTTTCCACTTTTCGGCACAATGGCGTTTTAATTGCACAGTGAATATTATTATATTATAATTATATTATATGATTATATGTGAACACGATGCGCCTAGAATAAAATTACTATACCATAATAGGTAAAAAGAATTAAAAACTAAGCAATGAAAAATAACTTAATTATGAGATAAGGTCCAGGGTGGGTGCAGGCCGGTGCTCACATATTTACAAACATCGTAAAAGTATGTTTTTTCTAAAAAAAAAAAAAAGTCATCGTGTGAGTAGAATCCTAATCACAGAATGTAAAATCAATATCATAAAAATAACAAATTTGACAGTAAAAATAGCAACCAGTTTGATTTTGTCTAGATTGTCTGATAGAGCTGGACCAGCATGTTTCCAAGCATTCCTGTCCTGGGGTCCGATCACGCTAATTTTGAATGCTAATATCAAAACTAAACCACAACCAAAAACGTTACGTTAGACACATTTCGTATCGCGCTAATCATTTCAACGGAAACGATTTAGCTTTACTTTGGAAGTAACGTTGGAGGAACGATCGATCGAAATTTCAGTATTGCGCTATTTTTTGACAGCGTTTAAAACCAAAAGCGGTTCGTTGGGAACGTATTTACCGCTATCGAACGAACGTTTTTGATTAAGTTTGAGCTAAGCAACTTTCGCGGCGTTTTGTAACATACTTTGGAATTAAAAAACATTAAAGCGCCCGCGCGAGGGCCAGTTCCCTATTGGCCTCGGCAAACTCCAGCAACAAATGCAGCTGTCGCACCATAGTAGTGCGGCGTCCTCCGTCCATAGTCACTAGTCAGTCTCTGCAAATATCATAGAAAGAAAAAGAAAGTAAGAAAATACGTTTATTTGCGGTAAAGAAATAAAAACACGAAAGAACAAGTTGAGGGAAAATATGCGTCACATTCACACATGCCATCGTTCAGCATATTAGTCAAAACTACACAAGAAGGAACTATATTTTCATATTAAAATAAATACTTACTCATTCATAAGTTAAAAAATAAAGATTATCAACCTCCAAAGTTCATCAACATTGACGAAACTTTTGACGTATGATTTTTTGGAACATTTCGTAAGTATTTATGATATAATTAGAGCGAATATTATCTACAACGATGTAATAAGTACTTATTTATGATTATTCATCTATTTGCAGTCGATATAACACAACATTAGGCCAAATTCATCATAAAGTGTACGCGTCAGAATGGATTCTCGTAATACTTCTTTGTTCAAAAATATGAATTTTATAATGCGAACTCGTGCAATTATTATCTAAAACGATGTAATAACAACATACAAATGAAAATTTATCCACCTACCGTTGAATAATACACAAAAAACTACAAAAAAAAACACACAAAATAAACAAAGTTATTGCACATTTTTTTTTATACAATATTTTAATGGCCTGGTTACGGGAACCTTTTAGCCAAGTCTTTATTTAGTTACAAAATTTGTTTAATAATGATAAAATGATGCATGAATTGCATGATAGATGATATCCCCGGCCGCCCGCTCCCCTTGTTTCAGTAAAGATGTGGCACTTTACTGAAACCTCACGCGAACTTCTTGAGAGAACTTGTAGTGATGTTGCACTGTTTTGTTTAATTTGCCTACACTAATGCATGTTCACGAAAACTTAATGGTTAATAATCTACCATTGTTACACATTAATATTCGGCTAAACACAAACAGAAAATAAAACAAAACTGCTAAACTTGACACTACTACTAACCACTAATACTATGTATGATACTGACACTCAGCACCTTCAGGATGAATTGTTTGTTAGGGAATATGCTCTAAAGGATATTTTTAGTAAATATGAGGCTTCTCAACAAGACCTGAGTAAGCGCTTGGAGGAGGCCAATGAGTTGGCAGACCTGGTCAAGTACAATGCAGAGAGGTATGAGTCTCTAACAAATAACCTCTCTTTTAGCTGTGCCTGCTCCCAGAAACCCCAGCCTCAACTTGTTACACCCACACCCTCAGTTGCTCAACCAGTAGGTAGCTATATTAGTAATGATAATAATAATAGTATGAATAATTTGATTAATACAACATATGTATTTTCTGACAAATTTGGTCAAGGTTTTGGTAGTATATTTAATCAGTGTTCGCAACAATATGTAATTAATAATTGTTTACCCGGTGCCAGTATTAGCCAATTAATTAGTTTTATTAAATTGACAAAAATAAACCCCAGTTCAACTGTTATTTTGTTATATGGGGATAGTTTAACTGTAAGAAAAAAGAACATAGTTGAATGTGTCCATTTGATGTTACATCTCAATGAGACCAATAGTTGTAAATTTATTTTTTGTGCCTTGCCTTATTCTCAATATTTGTCTGATGAGCATAATAGGCACATTTATAATTTAAATATGTTAATTTATAATAGGACTTGTCGTCACAGTGACGCTATTTTATATTTTGACTGTAATCAATTTATTACTGATTACAAACTGACAAATTATACAATGTATTTGCCACCTAGTTGTAGGAGACATATTGCTAATCTTTTAGCATACAATATACACAATGACACTGGTACTTGTAGTGTACCATCGATTGCTGTTAGTAGTGGTACTAACACTACTTTTGATACGCCTTGTAGTTTAAACTATTAGGTGCGACAACGGGTCAGCCGCATATGTTGAATGTTGTACATCAAAATATGCAGGGTCTGTCCGGCAAAGAACTAGAGTTTATTTATGGAGAACTAAGATGTTCAGGTCTTATGTTTGACTGAACACTGGTTGAAGGAACATGAAGTAGTGTTTATGAATGATAATAATTTTACTGTACAAAGTGCATTTGTAAGGAAAAGTGCTATTCGCGGTGGATCTTTAGTTGAGGGGTGTAAAAGCAAAGTCAACTCTGTCCGTAAAGTGTCAAACTGAGATATAAGCTAAATTCAATTTAATCGTCGATAGTCAAGATTATCCGAACTTTTTTGAAATTACTAAAATGAAAAGGATTCAAGATGGACATACGCAAAGTTAAAATGTGTATAATATTTAATTTTTCGGCTATATTTAGCGTTAAAATTTGGATTGAGGTGATTTTGCTTGTAAACGTCGGACAAAGGTGCTTTTGCTCCTAACCTTAGAGGACAGAGGTTGTTTTGCTTCTCACCTGACAGGATAGAGGTGTTTTTGCATTCAACGAAAAAATGGTACTGACTGCATAAAAAACACAATTTAATATTCTATATTATATTATTATAAAATTATGACAGAGATGTATCTGTGTACATGTTGTGGGTATTATCAGATTTATTGCATTAAGCTATTCAGGTGTCTGTGTCTAAAATGAAATAATATTTTTTGACATGTTAAAGCCTATTTGAGCGGCTTTGGAAAAGACGAGTTCTCGTTTCAAGCAGATTGCTGTCAACGGACTACTAAGGTCAGCATAAATGAGACATTTGATAACAGGAAATGCTAAAACTACGAGTATACAAAGAATAAAAATCTCTATACAGATAATGGTGAAAATATTTATTGGAATTACTAAACTTGTTAAATAGATAAGTCTGTGCCTGGTACGGCTCCTTCACATATTTCTATAGGATCATACGCATCGTCTGACCGCCTTGACGGATTTTCTAACAATCTTTTATAATAAATTAAATTTGGCAAAGTTTTCCATCAACTCCAAAATGCTTTTTTAAAAGAACATCAACATCTTTTAATTTAGCACCCTTGAGAATCACTTTGTCTTTCTCAATCTCTGTGGGTTCAAGATTGAGAAACGATTTATGTTTTTTTAATACGGATTTGTATACACCTCGGTCACTGTTATAATTTTCTTCTCCTTTCACCAAAATTCTGTTATTTTCAGTCCTCGACAAAATATAACGCTTGCACGTTGCAAACTGGAAGTGCCAGTTTCCAGGTGGCTTAATCACGTTTTGAAGAGCTGTTTTCCAGTCAAAATTTGTACTCAACTTAACCAAAGTTCCGCGTTTTTCAAATATTTCTTCGTACTGTTCTGGTGTAAGAATCTCTTCCATGGTTTTTATCTCTTTCTCTATAACACCAAAAACCCTGTCGGCAGGAAGGAACGAATGTCCAGGGATGGGGAACACAAGTTCTATACATTTTACATGTCTTGGAGCATTGGTCAGCCAGGTAGCACACATACCAACCATGATACTGTTCTTGTTTTGTGCTCCACACCCATCTGCAACCAGTCTTATTGTATTTATATCACTTGCAATATCCATAAGATTCAGTCTATGAAAGACAGATGATGCAATTTCATTTGCTCCTTTTCTATATTGATCTTCAGTCCATGAGTACAAAAAAACTGTTTCCGTGTTTAACTGAGAAGATGGATCAGATTGTACTATCGCAAAATTATAAATATATAACTGTCTGCTATAGTAAGCAGCCTGATCGGGTATCTTGGGTAGGGGCTGGTTTTTCTGACAATCGAAACTGAAAGTCAGCATGCCATTTTTTCGTTCTTTAAGGAGTCGATAGAATGCCTTCGCTTTCAAATTATGGACTCTCTTTTCTATGATTAATGTATTTTTCTTGCTGATGTCGGTTTCATTTTTAATTTGTTCTGTTAATTCCGAGCATTTTGAGCATGTGTCAGTCCTTGGCGAGCCAAACCCAATGTTAAAATAAGTATTAAATACTCGCCGAAAGTAAGATTCTTTTACCCGCAAAGCTGTCTGGTTATTAAACATTTTCCACATCTTCCTAATATTTAGCGTCGCTGGCAAATATTTTCGCTCTACTGACGATCGGCAATAGTGTGATTCTAAACACTGAAATGATTTGATAAATTGTTTAACAGCGCGAAATTTCATCAAATTATTCTGCGATGTGTGATCTCCACCCCTATTTTCTTTCACAGTGCTACCAGTCAGTTTAAAAGTTTTGGCGACGCGACGGATCCTATGGAATGTAATATGCAAAATGTTTACAAAAGCATTCTGGCATACGGGAATTAACCGATTTTTGTTACATTTCTTCACGAACAACTTAGTTGAATATTGCGCAGGTGCCCTTGAGCGATCTCCTCTAGCACGCCGCCGCTGAATATCATTTACCTGACAATATTTTAATAAAAAGGCGTCCTGCTCCGGTTTAGTCTTTAAATCGTAGAAAGCTTTAAAAAATGACATTAAATCTGCCATTTTTAAAGTTGCACATTTGTAACTTTCTGAGTTATGACCGCATCTAGGCATTGCCGGCAAAATTTTTGGTTCATACCTGAAACAATTTGTTTTCAAACTTAGTACCGTATTTCAATGTAGATTGACATGTTGTTTAATTAATTTCCTTGTTAGCTATCTTATCTTATGTTTAATTTCAAACGGTTTACTACATTAAATTTAGTACCTACCGAATAGCTTCGGTAGATTCCGATTCAAAACATAATAATTCATTTAACAAACTGTATAATTAAAAACGTTTCTTAACTTTTTTGCTATCACTATCTCCAATCACGCGAAATGTACTAACCGTTGCAACTTTTCAACCGCTCTTTTCCATTGCTTAGGATCACGTCTTCTCTTCCTTGCTTTATTTTGAGGAACCTCTTCTATATTAACTTCCATTATGCAGTACTTTTTACTTAGAAAACACAATATTTTCTCTTCAAATACCAATAAGATAAGTACTAAAACACACAACATGCACCTTGAAAAGTTTCGAGAGCAGCTCTGATCGCCATGACAGTTTTAATCAAATAACGGCTTCTGATTGGTTGACATGGACAGAGTCAAATTTGCTTCTAGGAAATTTGGGACAGAGTTGATTTTGCACGTAACTGCGTTTTTTGAACTAAATTTATAGTAGGATTGAGTCGAGTTTGCATATTAACAATTTTACCGTACCACAGAGTGACAACCATAGAGTAAGACTGCATTCACAGGTAAAAAAATGTAAAATATGGACAGAGTCGGTTTTGCTTTTACACCCCTCAGTTCTTGTTTCAAATATGTTGAAATGTTTAAACAACGCTTAGATTTAGTTAATCTTTCCATCGAGCGTACTATTGAGTTGTCTTGTGTTGAACTCGAGCGACACGTTATAATTTGCGTTTATCGACCCCCCTCTGGGGATTTTATTCGTTTTGAATCTGTAATGGAGGATTCACTGAATAGGTTAAAATCTAGTAATAAAAGTATAATTTTATGTGGAGATTTTAATATTAATATTTTAGATGTTACTACATTAAGTATTAGACTACTCAATCTGTTTAGGTTTTATAATTTAAGTAACTTGTTTTTTGAACCTACTAGGATCACGGCATCTTCGTCGACTTGTCTAGATAATATATTTAGTGATTGTGATGCCAAAAATAAATTAGTGTTAAGTGACTTAACGTCTGACCACTGTGGTTTACTAGCTAGCTTCCCTAGTCCATTACGTAAAAATACGCATAAAATAAAATGCAGGCCTTATACAGCTAGTCGTTGCAACAAGTTTAAAAATAATATAGCACATAAAATTACACCATCTATAGTAGAACACGAGAATCCTAATGACATCTATGGAGCCCTTTTTGATGTTGTACAAAAAGAGTACCAATCTACTTTCAAGACCAAATCCATTAACATTAATGGTACCTCCGTTGGCTTTAACCAATGGGCTACTCCAGGTATTTATAAAAGTAGAGCGAGACTATACGAGTTATATGGTTTGAAAAAATACAGGTTTGATACTCCTTTTCTAGAGTATGTCAAAAATTATTCAAAATTATTTATAAAGATTTGTGTTTTTGCTAAATCTAAATTTTTAAGCGATACAATTAAAAAATCTAATAATAAAGTAAAAACCACTTGGAAAATTATTAACAATGAAACTGGTAAGTCTGTTAAACAAGAAAAACAACTTGAGATTATGGTCGAAAACAAATTAGATAATAATGCAGCTGATGTAGCTGAAGCATTCAATGAGTTTTTTGCCAACATACCTATAACTACGACTCACTCCTTAAATTCATCCCTGTCTAAAGCTGAAAATCTTTTTCATAGTAGTGTGCCTAAATGTAGTCGTTTATTTAGCTTCGAACATGTAACACCTCATGATGTAGTTAATGTCTGTAACACACTTAAGTCTAAAAACACTGGTGATTACTGGGGCATCTCCATTAAACTATTAAGTAATATAATAGACATCGTAGCCCCCTATCTAGCTGTTACTTTTAATAAATGTGTTGATTTAGGAACTTTTCCTGACCTTATGAAGAGTAGTAAAGTCATACCTATATTTAAATCAGGTAATAAAAATGACGTTGGCAATTTCAGGCCTATTTCTATCTTACCTGCATTTAGCAAAATATTTGAAAAGTTAATACTCAAGCAGTTGCTAAGACATTTTAATTTAAACAGCCTCCTTCACAATGAACAATATGCCTTTACAAAAGGTCGTTCGACTACAGATGCGGGTGTTTCACTGCTGAAACACATATTTAACGCATGGGAGAACTCGCAAAATGCAATTGGAGTTTTCTGTGATCTCTCCAAAGCCTTTGATTGCGTGCACCATGACACGCTTTTGCGTAAGCTACATCATTACGGCGTCCAAAACGAAGCTCTTATAGTAATACATTCTTATTTATATAATAGATTCCAATGTGGAGATGTTGATGGTGTGAAGTCTTCCAAGCTACCAGTTCAGTTAGGTGTACCTCAAGGGTCAATACTGGGCCCATTCCTATTCTTAGTATATATCAACGACTTACCATTCTATATAAAGGGTATCTGTGACGTTGTACTGTTTGCAGATGATACCTCTCTTATTTTAAAAGTAGACAGGAATAGACAAGATTTTAATGATGTAAACATTGCACTCTCAATGGTTATACGGATTGGTTTACGACAAATAACTTAGTTCTCAATGCCAAGAAAACGAAATGTATAAAGTTTGCCTTACCGAATGTTAGAAATTTAGGTCCCAACATCGTTTTAGATAAAGAGGTGCTTGAAACGGTAGGCTCGGCAGTGTTTCTGGGTATAACAGTAGATGCCAAACTTCAGTGGGGACCTCATATATCAAGCCTAGCGGGAAGGCTCAGTTCGGCTGCATACGCCGTCAGGAAAGTAAGGCAATACACTGACGTTGATACAGCCCGATTAGTCTATTTTAGTTATTTTCATAGCGTTATGTCCTACTGTATTCTGCTGTGGGGTAAAGCAGCTGACATTCAAAATATATTTGTACTACAAAAACGAGCTGTAATATTAACACCAGAAATAAGGATAAATTACGTGCTCCATTTCATCGGCTTCATAAGGTTCATAACTCATTTGTTGGACTTGGTATAACTTTTTATAAGAAGCTACCCTCTTCTTTGCTAGAATTTAGATTGCTTTGGATTTAACTTTAACTTTAAACGCATTAAAAGGCAAATCTTTTAATGCGTTTAAAGTTAAAGTTAAATCCAATCTTTGTTCAAAGGCATACTATTCTATCAATGACTACTTAAACGATAAGAATAGTTGGTCGCTGTGATTAACTCAAGACAATGTTCATGTTCTTTCTCCAGAATTAGCGTACCTACTGACAGGTTATATGAGTTCATAATTGTTTATTTTATTGACTGTGTCAGTCAATATTTTTTTTTATTTATTGTTAGTGACATAATATACTCATGAAAATGTTTTTTATGAGTTGTATTGCAATAAGTGGTTAGCTAGCGACCTCGACAATTGATTATATTATTCTTGCCTGAGCAACCGGCAGCAAGTTCGTCGTGCTCCCTTAGATGTCACTGCTTGTGGTAGCGTCGGGGGTCGGGTTGCCTCCTTCCCTCAAATATGGCGAGGGGGGTGATGGCTGATCTTTGCGTTATGCTCATGAACGGGTGCTGCTTGTGGTGACTGGTCGTCTTGCTGACCATGGTTTTGTTATTGTTATTAATGATTAACTGTTTTTTATTTTACTTCGATGGTGCTAGTTTATCATTTGTGACTCCGAGTTACAGCTATAGCTTTATGTAAGCGGGCACGCCCATTATGCCTGGAGGCTTTATATTTAAGTACGTTCTGTTTACGTTATTTCTGCTTGAGTATAGTTTTTTGACGATTTTTATGTTTTTTTTTTTTGTATAGTGGCGTGTGCTAGCTATCATAAGGCAAATAATATAAATATCTTTAATGTTCTGTGTTGCGTAATGCAAATTATTTTACATTTTATTGTATAGTTTCAATTCAAGTTTTATATCTGAACAGACAGCTGTGCTGCTGGGGAGTTTGTTGCGCCACTTCTTTTTCCCAGCTAAAGCACTAGGAAGTGGTGAAGGGTGGGCGTTTTTGGGGGACTGTCTTATGTAATTTTGACGTTCGAAAAGTGCTGATTCTCAGCCTAGTTTGAATAAAGGACTTTTGATTTGATTTGATTTGATTTGACTTCTTGACAAACATCTAAATGTCCCTTCTTTCATATTATATGTAGCTCTTGATTAGTTAGAATGAAACCAAACGCTTTATGACATGACTGTGTCGATATGATAGATATTTGTATAACTATTATTTCTATAGTAGATTATGCCATCTCCATAGTATTCCTACCTCAATGGTCGTCAGGGACTGTCAGGTATTATACATTAACACTCTAAGAAATACTAGTTTGGGTAAATAATACAAAATAACAACATCACATTTTCAATTTCCCGCCAAAACACGACTTGACAATTGACATTCACATAATTTACGCAAAAGTATCACCTAGTATTTTTAATACTCGTGGCAAGCCCTAAACGTTTTGAGTTCGGTTTTACTTTGGTAACGTTTGGGTAACGTCAACGATTTTGTCACTCAGAAAAAATAGCGCGATACCGTTTCTTACATCAGCTAAACCAAAACCAAAAACGTTCCGTTCGAACGGTAATTACGTTGAGAAATAGCGCGATCGGCCCCCTGGATATAATCCTCTAACTTTTAATATGTACCTATTTAAAATTTTCTCTCATTTAATTGCAATATATCACAAGGTATTTTGTTGTAACATTTAACACCCCATAAAAGGTGTATGTACTTTAGATAATCTGAAAAATGGTTGATCTATTTTATCTTATAATCTGAAAAATGGTTGATCTATTTCATCTTTATTTCTAGTATTAAAATTATGTCTCCGCTTATCTTATTATAAATATGTAGATTTTTCCTTACATATATTGAGTGTACGACTAAACGCCGACAGACACTACGCCGACAGACTGAACACCGACAAGACTTTACTTCGACGGGACTCTTCGCCGACAGGACACTTCGCCGACAGGACTCTTCGCCGACAGGGCTCATCAGCGACGCAATTTATCTCCGATAATCAGATACTTTGGAAATCGATTACTTATGCGTTTCTTGTAATTATACAACGCCAGAAACGACTTGCATTAATAGAAAAAATTGTAACGTATAATATGGTACCTACCTAATCCTAAAACAATAGTTAATGTTTTAGGATTAGGTAGGTACCATATTATACGTTACAGTGTTGTAACGTCGTTTATTTTGTATGAATTGTATAATTACAAGAAACGCATAAGTAATCGATTTCCAAAGTATCTGATTATCGGAGATAAATTGCGTCGCTGATGAGCCCTGTCGGCGAAGAGTCCTGTCGGCGAAGTGTCCTGTCGGCGAAGAGTCCCGTCGAAGTAAAGTCTTGTCGGTGTTCAGTCTGTCGGCGTAGTGTCTGTCGGCGTTTAGTCGTACACCGACATATATTACATAATATTTTCATAAATGAATTGGCAAGGTACCGTCATAATATTAATCGTTTTACATAGTTCCCTAAGAAATTAGCGGGGACGTAGATTATAAATTGCTCTGACAGCTCTCTTTTGCAAAATAAAGATGGATTCAATGTCAGCAGCCCGACCCCACAGTAAAATGCCATACGACATAATGCTGTGGAAGTAGCTAAAATAAACCAAAGGCGCGGTTTCTATATCTGTTAGCTGTCTTATCTTTCTAACAGCATTAGCGGCTGAGCTTAGCCGCGCCGCAAGAGAGGTTATACTCGTATGTGGTCCCCATTGCAGTTTCTCGTCTAGAATGGTTCCTAGGAAAACCGTTTGATTAATAAATTCCAGTATTTCTCCGTTCAATCTGTTATCACATTCGCTACTTCTAACATTAGGTAATTTAAATCTAATACATATGGTTTTTTTTCATTTAGTACCAATTTTTTTACCGTAAACCAATCTTGGACCTGAAGAATAGAGTTCTATTCAGTTTGTCAAGATTTTGTGATCGTCGGTCTATTTTAAATATCAATAATGTGTCATCAGCAAATAACACCATCTTCGGTTAATTTTGAAGATTGGGGTAAATCATTATGTAAACTAAAAAGAGGAACGGACCCAATATCGAACGCCCATTGCCGTTTCAGACCCTAATGAGTTAACGCCGTTTACTTGAACTTTAACTTTTCTATCTTTTAGGTATGATCTTAGTAAATCAAGAGCTGCATTCCTAATCCCATAGTGCTCTAGTTTCAGCAAAAGTGTCTAATGATTCACGCAATCGAATGCTTTAGAGAGGTCGCAAAAGATTCCAATGGCATCTTGTCCCAGGCGTTAAAAATGTTCTTTATTAGGGTAACACGTAGGGTACACAGTCATTGGTACAACGCCCTTTAGTGAAACCGTCCTGTTGTTCATGAAAGATGGATTTTTTATTAAAGTGACGTAACAATTGATTAACCATCAACTTTTCAAACACCTAACTGAGAACTGGCAGAATTGACACAGGCCTATAATTGTTGGGTTCTTTACTATCTCCGGATTTGAACAAAGGAACTACTTTACTGTGTTTCATGATATCTGGAAAGACTCCTTGGTCCACACTGGTGTTAAATATAGAAGGTAAATAGGGCCCCGCGGTTTCACCCACGTAAGTCTCGATCCCGTGGGAATATCGCGATAAAAACTGGTCTGTCTTAATCCAGGGTGTCAGCTACCTCCATACACAATTTTATCAAAATTGGTCGAGCCGTTTGAGCGTGAAGAAGTAACAAACATACACACACACTCACAAACTTTCGCCTTTATAATATTAGTGTGACTAGCTTCTGCTCGCGATTTCATCCGCGTGAAATTTCTTCTTCCTCGACTCACTGCGTCGCATTGCATCGCCAGCCCGCACTATTACTTCGTTTTAGCTTAGCGTTTTTTTAGACTTTTTATCTTTTTGCTTGCTGCTTTCTCAAGAATTGGGCTATCAACTGCAAAAAGCGCCTAGCCTAGTTGGGAATGGGATGCACTGTGTTAGATTATTATCATTGCTCGGTTAAGTACCGAGAGTTTAAAATACAGTCAATCAATCAACTCAGCCTATAGCAGTCCACTGCTGGACATAGGCCTCTCCTAGGCTGCGCCACAACACCCTGTCCTCCGCTTTCCGCATCCAGTCTGTCCCAGCCACCTTTTTAAGGTCGTCGGTCCATCTAGCTGGGGGGCGCCCCACACTACGCTTGCCGATACGCGGTCTCCACTCCAGGACTCGTCTGTTCCACCGGCCATCAGTCCTTCGACAAACATGGCCAGCCCACTGCCACTTCAGCTTGCTTACTCTACAGGCTATGTCGGTAACTCCGGTTCTCTTCCGGATAACTTCATTCCTGATCTTATCCTTCAAAGAAACTCCGAGCATAGGCCGCTCCATAGCACGATGTGTGACCTTGAATTTGTGGACCAGCCCGACTGTTAGTGTCCACGTTTCGGCACCGTATGTCATAAAAAACAATTAAAATACAGTGCGCGATTAAAAATTGTCGCGTTATTAAATCGCCCGTGCATACCTGGGGCTAAATGTTTAACTTATAATAATAATTATTATTATTCATTTTAATATTTTCACCATTAATTTTTATTACATGCATATCTACATGTTAACCAAGTTATTTTGTCACTTTAAATTATAATAATTTCTGACCGAGGTGACCGATTTTATAATTTAATAAATACTCTATGTTACCTCAAGATACGTACTATGACTATATTTCCAATCTCTGAATTACATAATCACATGTGAATTATAAAATCATCCCCAATTTTAGCCCCTTGGGGGATGATCTTACGAAAAAACTGAATCAGGTATTTATTTTGTTTCTTACCAAAAGCATTAATATATCCCTTACTTAAGAAATTTTCCATCCCCGATATCACCCCCTTTAGGACATTATTTTTAATCAAAAAGTAGCCTATGTCCTTCCCAGGATGCCATCTTTCTCCGAAAACGAAATAGTCCATATCCCAAACTAGTCATAACTAAAAATCAAAGTTTATAGAACTAACAGTTCTGACTACTTATCTAATAGTATGTAATGAGACGTTGAAAGATAAAATCCAACGTATTTTCACTAATAGAGGCTATGTTATTACCGTATGTTTCTAGTGGCCTAATTATAACCTCAAAATTCGAAAGTGTTTTGGATTTTTTACAATTCTCAGAAGTGTCGTTTCTTTATTACGGCTAACTATCGCTGACTACGGCAAAAAAAAAAAAGAAAAGACAGTCGAAGAGATAAGCCAAAGTCAAAACTGTGACTTAAAGTCGGGTAAGGACTCAAAGTCAAAAGAGGAAACTGTGGAAGTTATAAAACGGCCGAACATTCGGCCGATAACTCGGTTTAGCGCTTCGGAGTAGACCCCCTGGTTCAGACCATGGTTCGGAGCGAGAGTCCATGAGAGGTAGTCACCTCTTTCGGCGAAGCATTAATGCTCGCGAAGGAGAAGGCGGAACGCGTAAGGGAGAGGCAAGGTTCGCGCCCTCGCGTCCCTAGTCGCTGCGGGAGACGCCCCGGGCGTCGGGAGTCACAGGCTGATTCCCGGCAACCGTAGACGCGAGCTTGCCGACGATGAGCGATGGGTAGCTCGCCGTCCGATAAGGACCACCCGGGTCGACGGCGCGTTGTATTCCACGCGCGCCTCAATGAGATGTCAGCACCAACTGACGGGGTCCAATAGGGCCAATGCCTGCCAGGTTTGCGAGTTTGTCCGAAAGGGATATCGTGGCCCTGGCACACAGGCATCTGAAGGAACACGTTTTAGTCAGTAAAAGTCTGACACGCCCCCCTCCTGCTCCACCCAAAGCGGGAGAAGTTATTTGATATTTTCCCACCCAAAAAAAAAAAATGGCGTGCAAAGACAGATAGACAGAGTTACTTTCGAATTTATAATATTATTAAGTAAGTATGGATTACAACCATTTATGCCACTGACCAGCTTCAACATAAATCTTTATGAGGAAAATGTCCTATGCAGGTAGGCACAATAACTACCTACTTTGAAATTCCTGAACTTTACTTATCAAAGGTCAATAATAATTGTTAATTCTTCATAGTGTGACAGTATTTTTTTCAAAAATATCCTATCTTAGGTACTACTTGGGATATATATGTTACGGCTAATACCCGAAGTGCGGCTACACCTAGTTTTAGCCGGTTAGAACTAGGTGTAGCCACTTACTCTTGGTTAAACCTAGTACGAGCCGATTGTTTTCGGGTAAAATCATTTGGGTTAGGTTAGGTTAGAACAGTAACCATTAACAAGCGAAGGCGAGCGAGCGAAGCGAGCGTGCCGCGGCAGCGGCCGCCGAGCGCCAGATCCCCTCTATTGTTGGTAAATTGGTTTTATCCAACAGGGATTGTCTGGACCTATAATTCTAACCGGCTAAAACTAGGTGTAGCCGCACTTCGGGTATTAGCCGTAACATATATATTTTTTGTATTTTATTTAGAACGGCCATACGGTCTATTATATGCTATTTCAAGGTTATCCATTCTTTACCGGACATTCTGTATACAATTATGACATGAATTTATTTGTATATAAATATATAAATAAATTAATATATAAATAAATTAATACATACATAAACTAATATAAAAATAAATTAATATATAAATAAATTAATATAAATTTACTTTGTAAATTATATTACCTAATTTAATTACTGTGAAGAATGTGAGGACTGTGGATCATTGTATTTTTTTTCTTTCTCAGTTAGTTTTTAAGTTCCGTTTTTGTAAGTTCCGTGTTTGGCTTCTATCGAGAACGGACGTATATCACTCGTGCGCGGGTGCTCTACTTTAGGGTAATTCGCTGGCACATCACAATAATACCGTCGTCGCTGTGTTGCGAAATCGGTTTATCAAGGTCGCCGCGATGACCCAGTTATTAATTATAGTGTAAACAGTACAATTAAATATTTGTGAAGGTGAAGTTTCTACTAACCGTAAAATGTCGACAACTAAGTTAAAAATTTAAACTGATCTGGAAAAGCTGTTGTATGACAATTACATGCAAGAAAGATCAGAGAGAGAAAAGCTGGAACTTCTTGTTAATGATCTGAAGGTCCAAATAGAAGGCCTCCAGCGACAACTTCTAAACCACCAAAAAGAAAATCCCAGCTCCACTAAACAAGGAAATAATGACCCCAAGGAGTTGGAAGCTAAGAGCAACATAAAATTTGCTCAATCTGAAAAAGAAAACGTCGAGTACTGTACAGATGAGGAAGAACTCGCTAAAGAGACTGAGTGGATTAGGGCCAAAAGTAGGAAGAAAAGGAAGTCTCATCATCGTCATCTCCCTCTCTCCACCACAACAACCCGGAACAAGCGCCCAACAACAACAAAAATGTGAGAAAGAACAGACACTAGTCAAGAAAGCGCCTCCACCACCACCCAACCATAGGAATAGTCACATAGGGGCAGTCAAGAACTACGAAACGTTCTATGACTCACTAACTGAAACCCAACCAACTGAATCATTTACCGCAAAAATGATGAATGGAGATTGTGTGAAGATCAACGCCAAAACCGAGGACTCGTATAGAGCGATTGCTAGGCTTTTATCAGTGAAAGAGTATCTTTGGCATTCATACGAGAACAAACAGGCTCGACCAATAAGAGTTGTAGTGAAAAAATTACATTCTTCTTGTCAGCCAGATCGAATCAAAGACGATTTAATATCACAAGGTCTGAAAATAGAAAAAGTTGACAACAAGTTAAGCTGGAAGAATAAAGAACCACTCAATATGTTCGTCTTATCATTTAATAATGACGAAGATGTCAATAAAATTTATGGTACAAAGCACATTTTAGGGTGCAAAATTGAAATATACCCTCTTAAAAACCCGAAACTCATTCCTCAATGTAAAAGATGCCTATGCATGCATATGGACATACTTATAAATACTGCCGAAAGGAGCCAAGGTGTGTAAAATGCACTGGCAAGCATCTTACAGCCGACTGTACTAAATCTCCGCAAGAGAAACCAAAATGCGTTCACTGCGGCTTACCCCACCCAGCCAACTACAGAGGGTGTGAAGTAGCCAAGGAGATGCAAATTATGATAAATAAAAACATTAAAAAGAAACTTGTTGTACCAAACAGGTACGGAAACAAAGTTTTCAGACAACTGCAAAACCTGTTCAAGCAAGTAGTTCCTATGCGCAAGCTACAAAACAAGCCACGCAACCATCGAATCTGGAAGATAAGATTAATCAGATCTTGAAGTGTATTACTACATTTTACAAAAGATTAGAGAAGCTAGAGTCCAGCACCAAAACAGCTGCTTTTAATAATCAAAAATGAATAACACACTAAAGATAATGGCGTGGAACTCTAATGGGCTCCTCAAACATCAGAATGAGTTACAGGCAGTCCTAGAGACAGAAAATATAGACGTGTGTTTGATTTCCGAAACGCACTTCACGAACCAATCTTTCATCAAATTTATAGGATACAAGGTATATAACTCGCTCCACCCTGACAACTCCGCCAGAGAAGGTAGTGTGGTTATAATCAAAGAAAACATCAATCATTACGAGCAGAGTAAAATTGAAGAATCAGACATTCAAGCCGTGGCAGTATCTGTAAAAACTATTATTTTGTCACGTTTCCATAGCAGCCATATACTGTCCTCCAAGGCACATGATAAGAAAAGAGCGATATTTAAAATTGTTTGAACTTCTAGGCCAGAGGTTCATCCTAGGCGGTGATTTCAATGCCAAGCATACGCACTGGGGATCAAGACTTACTACAACAAAGGGAAGGCAGCTCTTAAATGCAGTTAAAGATACACAATGTCAAGTTATGAGCACAGGCAAACCAACATACTGGTCCACTGACCACCAGAAAATACCGGATTTTATAGACTTTTTCATATGTAAAAATATATCCACCAATTACATTAATTTGGAGGAAGGTTTTCACATGAATTCGGACCACTCCCCGATTATCCTAAGACTTAGTCAAAAAATTCTACTAAGAGAAAGCCATGTAACCCTAGTTAATAAGTCTACAGACTGGGATAGTTTTGCCATTGATCTAGATAATATTATCGACCTAAAAACTCCGTTACAAAATCAGGATCAGCTGGACTCAGAAGTAAACAAATATGTTATCCAACAAAGTGCGTGGAAAAACACGCCGCAATTAAAACGTAAATATAAGGGACACATCTATCCCAAGGAAATTGTGAATTTGCTTTCTGAGAAAAGAAAGCGGTGGCAGCAAACAAGATGCCCGCGGGATAAAACATTATTAAATAACCTCACTAAACGTTTAAAAAGGAAAATTCTACAATTTGAGGATGAATGTCTGAATACTAAACTTGTGCAGCTAACCAACAACCAATCAACGGACTTCTCCCTTTGGAAAGCGACAAGACAACTAAAAAGGCCGACTATGCAAATACCACCCATCAGAAACAGCGACGGAAAATGGGCCATAAGTTATGAACAAAAAGCGTTTAAGTTTGCCCAATACTTAGAAAACACTTTTCAACCCAATGAGAGCTCCATAGAAATACTTGAGAGTGAAAAGTTATTACATAGTCAAAGAATTCGGCTTGTGATTCCTAAAGAAGTTCTGAGAGAAATTTAAAACAACATTAGCTCGAAGAAATCCCCGGGTTACGACCTCATAATAGGAGATATTCTAAAACGCCTCCCGCGCAAAGCCATTGTAAAGTTGACTAGACTTATCAATGCTGCATTTATGCTAAAACATGTACCTGAGCCATGGAAGGTTGCTGAAGTAATTATGATTGCGAAGCCTGGCAAACCACCCCATGAAGCATCATCATATAGACCCATTTCCCTGTTGCCCGTATTATCGAAACTATTTGAAAAACTGTTGTTAAAACGATTAAAACCAATAATAGAAGAAAAAGAGCTAATACCAAACCATCAATTTGGCTTCAGGGAAAAACACTCTACAATAGACCAGGTACACAGAATAACTAACATTATTGAAAGAACACTCGAAAACAAGGAAGTCTGCGCCACCGTATTCCTAGATGTCGCGCAAGCTTTTGATAAAGTTTGGTAGCATGCGTCTGAGTTTGAATATCAAACCCTCATGGGTTTGATATTCAAACTCAGACGCATGCTACCTCTAGAATTTGCAGACATTTTAGAATCATATATAAGTAACAGAATGTTTAGAGTAAGGCAAGAGGATGCATATTCCGATATAAAAGCAGGGGTACCACAAGGAAGTGTGTTAGGCCCAATCATGTACCTGCTATACACATGTGATATCCCAGAGCTGGAAAACAACACGATTGCGACTTTTGCACTTGACACTGCTATTATGGCTACCGGATCAAGCCACAAAGAAGCAGTAGAAAAAGTTCAATTAGCTGTGAACAAAGTTTATAACTGGACACAAAAGTGGAAGATCAAACTGAATGAGTCAAAATCAGTTCACATTGACTTTACTAACAAACACTGCGATTACTACCCAATCCATATAAACGGCATGCAAGTGCCTTATGCTAATACAGCCAAATACCTTGGCATAACTCTTAGACGCCAAACTGCGTTGGAAATCTCACGTTAAAAAGAAAAGACGGGAACTTGACATACGTTATAAAAGTATGTATTGGTTACTCGGAAGAAAATCCTGCCTATCAATAAATAATAAAATTATATTATACAAGCATATTCTTATGCCAATCTGGACGTATGGCATCCAACTTTGGGGTTGTACTAAACGAAGCAACGTCAAAATAATCCAACAATTCCAAAATAAAGTACTCAGGGACGCTGTTAATGCACCATGGTACATTAGAAATGACGACCTCCACCGAGACCTTAAAATGGAACTCGTCACCACCATCACCCAAAAATTTGCTGAAGCCCACGAACACAGACTTCACCGACATGTGAATGTCGAGGCAATTCAGCTGCTAGACAACACGGACATAGTACGTAGGCTAAAGAGAACTAAACCATTTGAGTTAGTGTAGTGTATAAATAGTGAAAGAATAATAGTAACAATGCTGTGCTATACATGTTACACGTGAACTTAGTGTTTTTATTAATTATCATACCCTAAGAAAGTGCTACGGAATTGTGTAAATTCTTAGTTATAACGTCATCTGTCACGTAAAATAATAAGTTAGAGTTAAATTGCTTATTAGTCTATTAGGCTAGATTGTAATAAATTATTAGGAACTTTAGTTCTTATTAATACAAAAAAAAAAAGTTAGTTTTAATCGGTTGAAGGACAAGATGACTTTTTATAATTTTATTTTAGATTAATCAACTACTGGAGAGAAGAAAAATTATTTGCCGCTTATGAAGATACTGAATGTTCACTGTATTCGATAAAAGCCTTATAATATAATCAGCCAATAATGTTCCCACTGCTGGGACACAAGCCTCCTCTTTCTGTGAGAGGGAGTAGGCCGTAATCCACCACGCGGACCCAGTGCGGGTTGTTGGATGTCGCATGTCTTCGATTTTTTTGTTCTAGGACATGCCGGTTTCCTCACTCTGTTTTCTTTCACCGTTTTGAGAGCAGTGATGATGAAATAAATCACACCAAGTAAAACGCCTGTCTATATTCGAACCCATGACCTTACTACTCGTAACTCGAGCCCGTTACCACTGGGCCACCACTGCTCTAATAAAAGCCTTATATCGGTCTTCTATTCCTTCTAATGATCCATTGTACAACAGTCAAGTAGCCATAAGGTAGTAAAATAATGATTTAATTGAATAGGTCAATCATATAGAACCCGTTTTTGTTATCCTAACCTGTTTTGAACAAAGATTATAATAAAATTGAAATAATAAGGAAAAAAATTGAGCCGTCGCTGTCGCGGGACGCTTGGCAGATGTGAAAAAAACATCTAAACTATTTAGTATAGACTATTATAGACTAAGGCAGTGGTTCCCAAAGTTGACAGGACCGAGACTCACCATCCAAAATTAAAAAATTCGGGACTCGCCTCTTGGTTTTCATAAAAGAAAAAGGGGCATTACTATATTATGAATAAAGGACTGTTGGCCCTGTTGGTCGATTTGTCGTCCTATTTTTCAGGGCCCACCCAATATTAGCTCACAACCCACCAGTGGGTGGCGAGTGTGGCGACCCATAGGTTGGGAACTACTGGACTAGAGAATATGCAAGAAAGGATGGTTTATCAAAGGAAATAAATATGGCGTATTCAAAAACAAAATACTCCAATTCTTTTTTGATGGAAGGATATGTCTAGTTTCTGCCCTCTGGTTATCGGTAATGTTCAGGATTGCTGATTTACAGCATAAATTAAAAAAAAAATACTATGGATCCATTCATCGCTATATGCTTGCAGAACAATATAAAAAAAACAACATTACTTACTAATAGCATCCGATGTTTTTTGGCATTCCATTTAATCCCATAATTGCCTATAGAGTGGTATGAACAATAATTAAAGGTCGTTTATTTTAGATCAATGGAATATATTATATTAACGTAATTAGGTGTAAAATACGCCAAGATTAGGTATTAAAACAATTGTTTACCACATAAAACGTGTTTTTTTTAAAAATACCCTCGTCCTGAAATGAATGTCGTAGTTATGTTTTAAGTTTCATGTTGGCATTGACAACAAGTTACTTTCTGTTTTACTTACAATAATTCCTAATTCAGTAAAATTTAGAGATAAATTAAAATGGGTAGAATGTCATTTCAAGTAAATATAAAGTAAACAATAAATGCTTCGTGTTAAGGCTCGTGCAGACTGGCGCGATATAGCGCCATTCTGCATGAGCAGAATAGGAAAATGTGAACCAAAAATCTGCAAAATCTGGTCAGGCAAAAAATATATAAAATGTTTCACTGACCTCACATAGGATCACGTTTTAGCACGTTTTTAGGGGTACCTCAAAAGGAAAAACTTAACCTTTTAAGGGTTACATCGTTGTCCGTTTTCTGTCTGTCTGTCTGTCAAGACTCTATTTCTCAGGAACGCCTGGAGGTATGAAGTTGAAATTAAAATCAAATACATACGTAGGTCTACATCTCTTGGAGCTCTATAAAAATCAAGCTTTTAAGTCAACCGAATAGAAAATAAAAATACGGTAATTAAAATAATAAATTAAATACTCGAAAATAAATCAAAACAAAAAAAAAAATAGCGATTACAAAACTTACATTTGCAGTTGTAGAATTGACCGTGACGTTAATCGATTAATGGGAGAACCTTTTTTCAACTACAAGGTTAAGTTTTCTTGGAATAAATTCATTTTAACTACGGAACCCCTCCTTGCGTGGCGATTATGGCAAACCCTCCTTTGGGAGAGGCCTATGTCTAGCAGTGGACGTCTTTCGGCTGAAATGATGTTGATGATGACGGAACCCTTTATTGTGCGTGGTCTAAAATAACATCTACACCGACAGCTACTTTATCTTTTATAATAACTTTTCTAGCTCATGTTTTTTTAAGAATAAACTTTATTTCCAAATTTACAAATTACACAAAGGCGCTAGGTTAGTACTATGACAATTTTTTTTTTTTATATTGCATAAATCACTGATAATTACTTCCGACACCCAAGCTAACTTGTGTTATGGGTGCCAGGGCTCTCTATACAGGTTGTCCCGTAAATAATGGATCAAACGTAACGGGTAGGTAGCTTACCTCATTTCCAACAACTAATTTGAACAGTAAAAAAAAACCGATAAGGTAACCAAGATATTTTTTTTTTTCGATTTTTACTATTTTCTGTACCAGCATTCAGTGTTTTTAATGCTGTTGCTGCAAATGGTATCATATTTAGGTGTGATTTTTGTCAAACATTTCTGAATAGTTTACTAATATTATAAGATATCATTTTTTTAAATAACATTTTATTTGCCTTAGAAAAAAAATCTTGAATTGAAAAGTTTTGTTTTTACGATGAAAAGACCAGAATTGGAAAAATTCTCCTGTAAAAAAAATGTATGACACCAAAGTGTACCATTATTTTAAAAACTTGTAAAATTACTAAGGTTTGCAAATTGGTATAAAACTTACGTCTAGTCCTTGCGGTTACAAAGATATTGCTATGAATGTGATGAAGAAGACAGAACAGAAATTAAAATGGTACAATCTAACTTTTCTTTCTCGTAATGGCTTATGCTTGTAATCTAAGCATGTGGTAGCGTGTAGCGTAATTCCGAGCCGATGACGTCATCTGTTCGGAATTTGGGACCGCTACCTGCGGAGTTGCACCTCACTCAGTGTGAAAGGGATAGATAGCGCCGCTTTTGTATTTTTGGTAAATCGGTGTCTTTGTGCAGGTATTTTTTTTCCTTCACCCTTCACTCATACAGGGCTTCATTGTTGCATGATTTTATTTGTTTAGTTGACACGAATCTCTCTTCGAGTTGATACCAAAGACTACTATAGTATACTGGCAAGTTGATACGTACGTCAGACTACTTTCGCTCCCGCTGTGTCTAACTGTTGTGTTCCTTAAAATTAAACTTGTGCTGTGTATTTGGACTTTGATTGGCCTAACGATTTGGAACTGTTTGTGTTTTGGACGAATGACTTGGCAATCCTACAGGAGAATTTTTCCAATTCTGGTCTTTTCATCGTAAAAACAAAACTTTTCAATTCAAGATTTTTTTTCTAAGGCAAATAAAATGTTATTTAAAAAAATGGTATCTTATAACATTAGTAAACTATTCAGAAATGTTTGACAAAAATCACACCTAAATATGATACCATTTGCAGCAACAGCATTAAAAACACTGAATGCTGGTACAGAAAATAGTAAAAATCGAAAAAAAAAAAATTCTTGGTTACCTTATCGGTTTTTTTTTTACTGTTCAAATTAGTTGTTGGAAATGAGGTAAGCTACCTACCCGTTACGTTTGATCCATTATTTACGGGACATCCTGTATATAAAATTTTCCAATTTATACAAACTAGTACGGAGTTGCGTTAGGTTAGTAGCTATCGTTTGAATACAAAAATAAAACACTTAAATAAAGAAACAGGAAAACATAAAGTAAAAAAATGAAAAAAAAATGTAAGAAAATTGTACCTATAGTTGCCTCTATAGTGTTAATTTGGGAGTGTATGTGTCGTGTGTGTGAGTGTGTGGCGTATGTTTTGAGTTGTCTTAAATGAGCAGGTTTGTTTTTATAAGCTTAAAAAAGCTTTCCGATCAACTTTTCTACCTCCTCGTAAGTAAGAGTCGTGAGTCATTGACTCACTTTCCTTTTACATTCGAATTTATTTAAAACATAAATATTGCATTCTTTGTTAACTGCATTATATAAATTCGACTACCCGATACTCGAAAGTGTCTTTCAGCCATTTTAGTTCTTTATCGTTCTACAGGACAGACATATTTTGATCTTATAACTGCCAGACGACCAGTACTGCATTTCAGAGAACCATGTGTGCGCAAACTGCTGTCTGACAGTCATAACATTACAGTCTTTATATAAGTGTATGGTGCTATAGCGGAAAAGTTTCGATGTCATGACTTTAAGAACAGCACGTTGCGCCTTTTTCAGTTTAAGAATATATGTTTTCGGAGCACCACCTCAAGTCGTTATCCCAAAAGAGAGTACTAGTAGTAGAATGACTATTCTTACGCCCAAAGGTAGTGCCAGCGCGCTATTATTTTATTTTATTGGGGAAACTTACAGCTTTTTAGGGTTCCGTACCTCAAAAGGAAAAAACGGAACCCTTATAGGATCACTTAGTTGTCCGTCTGTCTGAATAATTAATTATTACCTAGTATTATTTATTATAATTTGAAGTATAAGATAAAAACACTGAATAACAAGATTGTTTTCCTGCAACCCGCATTGTTTTTGTGAACGCAGTGTTGTAATTTTATATGAACCCATGCATTTTGTCAAAGATACGAATTGAGACGTTTAGAAACTGTCACTCGATAAAATGTTTTTTTTGGTAATAAGTTTGATATTTAAGCAATATGAGGATAGAGAATATTTGATTTGTTATTCTATGATATGAATATTAAAACATAAAATTGTATTTGTAACAAAAATCATTGATTTAAATTTCTTCAAAGTAAGTATTCTCCGTATTGATTATTCTATGATATGAATATTAAAACATAAAATTGTATTTGTAACAAAAATCATTGATTTAAATTTCTTCAAAGTAAGTATTCTCCGTATTGATTATTCTATGATATGAATATTAAAACATAAAATTGTATTTGTAACAAAAATCATTGATTTAAATTTCTTCAAAGTAAGTATTCTCCGTATTGATTATTCTATGAAATGATAATATGAGAAATTTTTTATGTGAAACGAAATTCTATGAAACTATTTTCTATAAAACATCGTACAGACGGCTACACATCAAGCTATACATTTCCAGTATAAGCTGATCTCGCATTGTGTAGGATTTCCGTACAATGAGAGATCCGCGTATACTGGAAATGTATAGCTTGATGTGTAGCCGTGTGTACAACCAAATAAAATCAATCTGCCTAGCCTTTTCTCAAGTACGTGAGGAAAGGCTAACCATAGAAATCGGCTAGAATCGGGCCTTATCATACAGAATCGACACTTATTTATAATGTCGCAGCATCATGCTGAGATAGGGAGTCTTTTGGCCTCCAACAGGACGTTTTTATTTTTATTACACTTTTGTTTTATAAATGTGTTTTTTTTTTCTATGACTGTTTTTAGTTTAATAGGTGATCTTCCTGTGCGAGTCCCAATAAATACTTTTTCTTTCTTTCAAATAGTTTTCTACAGTCTCTGCGTTATAACAGGTTATATATCTGCACACCGGCAAAGGACATTGACCAAAATATGATTCGGAGCTGATCTGATGATGGAGTCTGAAGGTGGCCATAGGAACTCTTCAACTAAATAAGATAGCGTCTTTGAGTTTGAACTCGTTGGTTTTGTATTGACAAGTATTCAGACGGTGTCCAGGGACTGATGGTGGAGCCGGAAGGTGGCCATAGGAACTCCTCAATCAAAAAAAATAGGACAGTCGTGTTTCATCTCATTGGTTATGTATTGACAAGTGTTATTACACTAGTTAGTGTTTAGGGTGTGATGATGGAGCCGGAAGGTGGCCATAGGAACTCCTCAACCAAACAAGATAGCATCATCGTATTTAGACTCATTAAATATGTATTAAAAAGTGATAATATACAGGTGGTGTTCCAGATGATGGAGCTTGAAGGTGGTCACGGGCACTCCTTAACTAAACAAGATAGCCCTGTTGTGTTCCGGCCATTTGGATTTATCATGAGAAGTACCTTACAAGTGAAAGTGATAGAACAGATATTTAAACTAATTCTAATGCTAAAAGTACAAAATAAAATATAAGTACTTAGGTAAAAATCTTTTTTTTCTTTAATGAGTTTTTATGGCCACCTTCCGGCTCCATCATCACACTCTGGATACAACCTTGAGCTATACTACTTCTCAGGACAAAGCCAGGGAGTCCAAACACAATAGTACTATCTTGTTTGGTTGAGGAGTTCCTATGACCACCTTCCGGGTCCATGATCAGACCCTGGATACAACCTTGGGCTATAGTCCTTGGCAAGACAAAGCCAACAAGTCCAAACACGATAGTGATATCTTTTTTGGATGAGGAGTTCCTATGGCCACCTTCCGGCTTCATCATCAGACCCTGGACACCACTAGTGCAAAGCACTTGTCAATACATATCAATGAGTCCAAAAACGATGGTGCTGTCTTGTTTGGTTGAGGAGTTCCTATGGCCACCTTGCGTTTCCATCATTAGACCCTGAACACCACCTAGTGTAAAGCACTTGTCAAAACAAATCTAATGAAACCACAAACGACGGGGCTATCTGGTTTACTTGAGGAATGCCTGTGATCACCTTCCGGCTCCATCATCAGACCCTGCACACTATCTAGCGTTATAGCACTTGTCAATACATATCCTATGAGTCCAAACCAACGAGTTCAAACTAAATGACGCTATCTTATACATAGTATCCTATAATAAAATAAAATAAATAAATAAAACTACTATAAAAACCTTTTAAGCATAACTTTTTAACCCCGGGACCGATTTTTTTTATTTTTAAGTATAAAATTATACAAGGAACCATTTGCAAGCAGTCCCATGTCTGGGCAACATTTGGTCCAAACCCGGTCAATATCCTTTAGCGGAACATGACCAAAAATTCGAAAAACTATTTTGTGTAACATTGCTGGCTGGTTGTTTATTTTCGTTTTATTATTTCAAGTTGAGAAAACAATTAAAAGTCACCTTTTATGCGATTGTTTTAATTTTATTCGTACTTACATCATTTCGGGCTTTCCCCCAGGCCTGCGACAGCTTTAGTTCCAAAAAATGCGTTATGGCGCTACTTTCGGTAGCCATGTTGTTGGCAGCCATTTTGGGCGTTGTATTTATCTATTAAACTGACAGATTATATTTTCCTAGAACAATAAACTGGTTTGCTGAAATTAATTTATAATGTGTAATGTGGTGTTGATAATATTTTTAGAGTACCAAAGCACAAAACACAAAAATGGGACACAAAGAAGAAAGCCAATTGCTAATTGCCCTTGTTATACTTATATATAATCATGTAATATTTCAGAAACTACAGCCTCCGGTCAAAATGTCAGTGAGACAATGGCATTCATCGATAAACTCTTTGATAGTGTAACCGGATCTCGAGGGAGCATTGTCCAGGGCAAACTGCGTGGGCCAATAAAGCCGAACGCTCGTCAACTCTACAATTTTTGGATAGACGCCAAACATAATGAAAAATATACAAGTTTTGAAAGGTCTAAACTGTTGTTCGAAAAACACGCAACAATCTGAAATGTCGTTTTATTTTTACATTTCTTTCGTTATATTCGTATCCAATGAACATAACGAAAGGAAATTATTGAACCTAGCAAATAATAAAATTAACCCTATAAGAATTTTCCATGGAACATCACTATGCTATCGATATTCTATGGTAATCGCTATCGTCACTTTTCTATTAAGCTGTGGGTAATCACTAGGTGACATTTCGACACTAGCGCTTGGCGCATAATTTTGGAATTAATCGTCAACCATTGTACTGTCCTATCTGTCTCTGACTAGTATATAGTTATCTGTGCTTTCCCCTATGCAAGTCTGGTACACAACCACGCTAGGATCGGTGTACTTCATTCATTAATTCGACATTTTAAACAGTACCCCATGAAAGATGAGTCTACTTTTGCCAGTCTGAAACCTGGTTGAGCTAATAGATCCCTACTTCTTGTACTATAATTATATCTTTCGCCTCTTTTACTAAAAATATGTACATTTTTTCGTACGTATTCATGACGATAGTTGCTATTCATTCGAATTCGAAGGACAATTGCGCTGAGACGAGTTTGGGTGGCAGTCCCACAAATAACAATTAATATTTTTATATGGGACATGGTTTCAGTTAGTATAGTGTAGTTCGGGTGAATCAGTCCTCTTTTTCTTAGTATTATTGAGTATATTTTTTAGTTAATTAGAAAATCAAAGATTGATTGATTTGTAGTGGTGGTGCATTATGTACATGAAGCTAAAATGACCAAGTAACCGTATTATTGTTTGAAAACGAGAATTAAAGTTTTGTGGTGAACTTTGTGTAAACCTCTGGTAGATAAGAAAGAAAGGTAAGATATTTTAATAGGTAATTTTAATGATCAAACCTGACATTTTGCAACACATAAGGGCTTTATTTTTCCTAGCTTTACTATACTTATCCAGATAGAATAAGAAATGAGTATATAAGAGGAAGTCTGAAAGTGACACTGGTGACTGAAAAGTTGTGTGGAAATAGGTTGTCATGGTATGGGCATGTGATGCGGAGGAATGAGGAAAATGTCGTCAGGAAAGTATTGAGTATGAATGTGAATGGCTATACGATAAGAGGAAGACAAGTGTGAAAGATGGTATGACTAGAAAGGGAGTGCGGAAGCGGCTGACAGTAATATCTCGCTGATGATGGCGCGTGTGTTGGATCATTTAGTTCCCTTCAAAATGGTTGAACTGAATGGTGCGTTTGTAACCATAATTAAGTTAATTTAAAAGAGTGTCGGAGGAGATTCTTCTCCATAGCTACCTACTACGCTTTGGAATGGGCAACTAGCTTAATATTTCTGACTGACCGACCCCTTGATAATTCAAAAGTGCCTGTAATGGTTTATTTGAAAAAGTGGTTTGAATTTGAAAAGAGATGTATAGAAGAAAAGACATGTTGGCCGACCCCAAATAAATTGAATTATGGACAAGAAAATGATGATGATGCAGCTACAGCTTAATAAAAGCACGTCTTAAGAGCAGGCAGTCTAAATCAAATTTTCACGCAAACTCCGACCCTTGCACCTTTTTTTTTTGGGTGGGAAATTATCAAATAACTTCTCCCGCTCTGGGCGAAGCGGGAGGGCGTGTCAGAATTTTACTGACTAAAACCCACCCGTGTTCCTTCCGTTGCCTGTGTGCCTGGGCCACGATATCCCTTTCGGACAAACTCGCAACCCTGGCAGGCATTGGTCCTAACGGACCCCGTCAGTTGGTGCTGACATCCCTTTGAGGCGCGAGTGGAACACAACGCGCCGTAGACCTGAGCCTGGTTCTTATCGGACGGCGAGCTACCCATCGCTCACCGTCCACAGGCCCGCGCCTACGGTGGCCGGAAATCGGCTTGTGACTCTCGACGCCCGGGGCGTCTCCTGCGGCGAATAGGGGCGCGAGGGCGTGAACCTTGCCTCTCCCTCACGCGTTCCGCCTCCTCCTTCGCGAGCATTACTGCTTCGCAGAAAGAGGTGACGGGCTCCCATGCACTCTCACTCCGAACCATGGCCTGAACCAGGGCCGGACGCGAGAGATCGCCGCCGCCGATCGCCTCCGTGAGGACACGGCGGTGCTCCGCCCAAGCCGGTCAGACCTCCACCGTATGACCCTTGCTCCCGATGCCACTCCGTTATGTTCTAAACGCTAACACATCAGTAATAAAAAATACCTGGTGGGTGGATCATAAACTATTTATTTTCTTGCTGTGAAAAATTATTTTAGACATAAAGGCCAAACAATCTTGTTTGTTTATAATAATTATCCTTAAAAAAGACATGATTTTCGGATAAAAAATGTATCTAGAGAAAATATTACAGTTACATGGAAAGAAAAAGATCCAATAAATCATATATTATACTAAAGTTTAATTTTGCTTGTTATGTGTGACTGTTTCAGAATATTCATGCAAATTAACATAAACATAGGGAGCCTTATCTTAACACACCTACATTACTGAAATAATTTGGCAGAGATAGATTATTTTTTATTTTATTTATTTATTTAACAGTTTATGGAGGAAGGAATGGTAGAATTTACGCTTACGCAGACGACACTGCAATTCTTGTAGACGGAATCACTTGGGACATTGTGAAAGCAAATGCGGAGGTGCCCATGGCTAAAGTTATGATGTGGTTAAAATTGAACTTTCTTACATTATACCTAAAAAAAAAACTAATTATATTCCCTTTGCTATACGACGTAACGCTAAACCATCTCCTTCTTTTAGTATAACTCCTCATTCCTGCATAAACCCATCCACCCCCTGCACTTGTCCTCCGCTTGCTAGATCCGAAAGCGTTAAATACCTCGGAGTACACAAAGACGACGGACTGAGATGGGATCAACAAATGGACGCCGTCACCACCAGAACTGTACGTCTTATACATATTTTTAAGTGTCTCAGAGTATCCGCCGATCTAAAAACTCTTAAGATGGTGTACCTTACACTATGCCAATCAGTGATTGGTTATTGCATAGTTGCATGGGGCGGTGGGTGCTGCTAAGACTAGATTTCTGAGGGACGAAAGAGCACAGCGAGCTATACTTAAAGTCATGACGGAAAAGCCCTATCGGTATCCAACAACTGAACTGTTCTCTGACTGTAAAGTACTTACGGTTCGTCAGCTTTATGTGCTTAAATCCACCATTAGAAAGCACGCAGGCCTTCTTCCTTTTATTACAAACAAACGCACGTACCTTCCACCAAATATCCAACACAAGACCTCCTACGTTAAACATCAATATTATATACTAAGTATAAAAACATAATAACATCACATCACATTAATATTATAAAGGCGAAAGTTTGTGAGTGTGTGTGTATGTTTGTTACTTCTTCACGCTCAAAAGGCTGGACCAATTTTGATAAAATTTGTATGGAGGTAGCTGGCACCCTGGATAAAGACATAGGCTACTTTTTATCCCGATATTCCCACGGGATCGAGACTTACGCGGGTGAAACCGCGGGGCGCAGCTAGTAATCTATAAAAACATTAATAAACATCTCAATATTATAAGTGTACCCAATTGAGAAGTACGCATCATTTCCCTATTATGGGTATTATTCCCTGGGTACATTTATTAGTAATAGGTACTTATGATAATGTCAGTTGTATGTCCTTACGGCAATGTCAGCTTTTCATTTTTCTGAACCAAATTTCACATCTAATGTTAAAATTCATGGTCTTCCTTTTATTTGTGACACTATGTTATTGAGCAAAAAATAATCCTTATGATGAAGCCTTTCGAACGGTATGATAAAGCTACAGGATGATTATTACTATATCTAAGAGGAACGGCTATTAAAGATCAACCTTCTATTTGGAACATCGTTTAATAGACGATTGTTATTATTATAGGTATAAATAAGTACGTAAAAATATACCTACGTAATAAATTCTTTACCGACGCTGGTAAAGTTACAAAACTTGTTGGTTTAAATTCACCTAGGTACCTACTTACCTGGCTTGGCACGCGAGGATGTGAAGAAACCAGACGGAATGACCATAATGTCTTGGAAGTTAGGTCGACCTTTGGTGTTGCATGCAACATGTCGACAGTGATACCCTTGCGCCATCCCATCTTCCTAGCACGGCGGGCAGTGCTAAGGTGGTTACTGCAGGTGCAGAAAACCTCAAACGGCGAAAATTATACAATCTTATTGGGAATTAAATGTTCTAGCCGTTTGGGGTTGAAACACTAGGGCCATGGGGCGGAGTGTCCACTTAGCTTTTCAAGATATCGCCAAGCGGTTGGTCAACTCTTTACGTGACCAGGAGGCTGGCCTATTTTTTGGGCACAGAATCAGCATCGCCATAGAACGTGGCAATGTTTTTTTTTTTTTGTATGTTAAATTATCAAATAACTTCTCCCGCTCTGGGCGGAGCGGGAGGGCATGTCAGACTTTTACTGACTAAAACCCACCAGAAGGAACACGCCTTCATTTGCCTGTGTGCCAGGGCCACGATATCCTTTTCGGACAGGCTCGTAACCCTGGTAGGCATTGGCCCTTTCGGACCCCGTCAATTGGTGCTGACGTGTCTTTGAGCTCACCGCGAACTCAACGCGCCGTCGACCTGGGCCTGGTCCTTATCGGACGGCGACCTGCCCATCGCTCACCGTCCGCAAGCCCGCGCCTACGGTGGCCGGGAATCGGCCTGCGATTCCCGACGCCCGGGGGTGGCAATGCTACCAGCCTTTTGGCCAGTTTTCCTGTTGACCGCAATGCGGACGAATTTTTTGATGCCTTATGATTCTGACCTCTCCTATTTTATACACATGTAGGTACATATTATTATTATTATTTTAAGTCTATTAGCGTATAACATTATGTAAATATTATTATAAAAAAATAGTTTAGGTAAATAAGAACGTCCTCAATCCCTCATTTCGACCTCAAATCACTTTTTTATTTGTAGCAAGTAGTTTTTTTTAATCTTTAAATATCGGCGAAATGGTTCTTTACAACAAACTCTACCTCTAATAGTTTTAACACGGAATAGCATTCCAAGGTTTTTAACTTCTACTTTTGTCCATAAGATGAACTTTTTGACACAAATCCTGTCTATTTTCAACCCGAGTACGGCTCGGCCGCTCGTCAACTTGTTGCAGATGTTCTTCAACTCTGTAGCAGTGCTAGAACTGGATGCTAGTGATTTTCCTACTCAAGCACATGTCACAGGTTCGTATTGATAAATTATATAGTTCGTACGAATATTTAACACGCTCGGGGTTTCTTCGATGAAATCCGGAAAAAAAATTAAGTAGTGAACGAGTTTTAAACCACACGTCAGTGGTAACAAAACCAATATAAATTCTGGTGTCTTATTTTATTGGTAGGTACTCAGTCCAGAGGGGTAATTGCGTAACACACTATCAGTAGGAATCGGTTTCAATTTGACAGTTCAACAACATTCATTGCGTTATTTACGTTGTTGAGCAGACAATTTTTCTAACATAATGAAGCAATGGATTAGCGATATACTTCAAAATCATTCCGATTCCGATTCAAACTGCGTTACGCAATTAGGGTGCAGAGGGGTAATTGCGTAACAAACTATCAGTAGCAATGGGTTTCTTTTTGACAGTTCTACCACATTCATTGCGTTATTTATGTTGTTGAGCAGACAAATCTTTCGAACGTATGAAGCAATGGATTAGCAATATACTTCAAAATCATTCAGACTGATTGATAGTGTGTTACGCAATTAGTGTGCAGCTCAAGGTCAAATTGTTACCACCTTAATGTTTTTAATATATTTCTATGGTTACCTCCGACGTGCGCTTGACATATACATAAAATGATGCATCTGACATAACTTGCAGAGTTAGCAAACTGAAGTGACACTGGGGGTGCCATGTCTGTCCAAAGACCGAAGGGTCGTTAAAGAAGACGAGTCCTCGACTCGGCAAGCGTAGCGTGGGATAGCTCCAGCTAGGACCGATGACGTTAATGGCAATTGAGAAAACTGGATGCGATGGTGGAGAAGCAGGTGTTGTGGTTCAACATGGGGAAGGTCATATGCGGCACAATTTACTGCAATAGCCTTAGGTGATTGATTGTGTACTGACGTCTCTTAGTATCCCTCAAGCTATTTGCTAATACTTAAATTATTTTGTGTGAATAATTTGGTTTCAGATGGTCAAGCTTTCGACTTCATAATAATTGGCGCTGGGTCGGCAGGCTGTGTGCTTGCGAACAGACTCACAGAGATCTCCGATTGGAAAGTGCTTCTTATAGAGGCTGGGGGAAATCCACCACCGTCAGCTAAGGTACCTAAGCAACAATTTCCACATGATATTAAAAAACATCCGATGATGCGATCTAATATGTAGACTAATAGGTACTCCGCAGAATCGAATACTTAAAAGAAAGCAAATAGTAGATATCAAATAAACAAATAATCTGGTAGCCAACAAACAAATTATTTGTGTCGGTATCTACCTAGTTGTAACAAAACGAGTTCTACTGCAATCATTCGGTAGATCCGTACTTCGGTATTAATAATTATGATTCATATTTATGATAACCAGTTTAACAGAATGCTAAAGATCTAGTTTAAGTTATAATAGTAATAACTTACTAGTACAGGAATATTTGTCAAAACTCAATTACGCAGACACGGAAAAACTACTAGAAATTTTTAAATAATATTTATAAAAGTCCATTCCTTTGTCTTATTACTCTTGTCATTGCAAATATTATGTATTCCTTTTAATTTAGCTTAGTAATAAACCTTTTGTTGTCTTCTTTTTAAATGTTTCATGTAAATTGATGGCCTGAAAGTCCTGAAACACAGATTTTTCATAAACCTAGTTCAGGCAGGTCTACATTACAGTTAGTGTTTAGTGCAAATAAAGCGATCAATGTGAAAGGACGTTTTTTTCTTTCGCTAATCACCTGCATTCAATAGTGCACCTTATTCACAAGAACATATGGTCCATCGATCGGATTAGTATAGCCGTGACCTATTTTAATTACGTGAATATTTACAAAAGATGTAATATTGGAATCGAAGAAATACGGACAAGTTGTAAACAAAAGTGAATATTAGTGAAATAACTTTAAAACATTTCGAGGATTGTGACAAACAATTATAAAAGTGATTCTGTGGACTAATAAGTGTTTTTTAAATAACGAGCTGCTGTTTTAACGCGAACTTTGAACATTTTATGCACAAACCATCAATCTACCTACGTGTAACAAAGTTATAAAGTAAAAGTTTTCGTCGTAGTTAGCGATTAACGTTTTTTATACATTTTATTGGAAAATCACAAAGTGTAAAGGATGGAGAACATAGAAAAGATAGAAAAGCGAATGTTGCTTCAATCAGATGTGTTTGAAAAGGTACAGAACGCCTACACGAATTACAAAAAGTCGCCCAAGGAAAGATTAACCGAGGGTTATATACAAACTAGGATAGATTCTTTAGAAACGTATTGGAAAGAATTCAAGAGTGTTCACGAGAAATTAGTAACTGATGTTTCTAAGAAAGACAGACAGAAGTTAATGTATTTTGCAGAAGATAAGTGCGATAATTTTGAAGAGTTGTATTTTACATATAAAGGAGAAATGAAAACTGCATTAAACAAGTTGATGCCTGACATTACAAAATTGGAGAAATTAGACGAGACTAGACCAACTGCTTCCAGTAGTGATGTTAAATTACCACGAATTTCGATCCCTATTTTCGAAGGAAATTATACGGAATGGAGATCTTTTCACGACCTGTTTATGGCATTGATACACAGAAATGAGTCATTGGAAGATGTACAAAAACTTCATTACCTTAAGAGCAGCTTGAAGGAAGACGCAGAGGTTCTTCTGCGCCAGTTTGCCATTACGGGTGAAAATTATGCCGATGCGTGGTCAATTTTGAAAAAACGATACGATAACAAAAGGTACATTGTTAATTGTATATTTAAAAAGTTTTTTGGTCAAAAAACAATATCGCAAGAGTCAGCTTTCTCTTTGAAAAACTTGTTAGATACGTCGGTCGAATGTATGAATTCTATGAAAAACCTTGGCTTACCGACAGCGCAGTGGGATGCAATTGTGAACTATGTGGTTGTTTCAAAGCTGGATCCTGTAACACATAAACAATGGGAGATTATTATTAGTGAAGATAGTTCTGATGACGTGCCTGGTTTTGAAAGGCTGAAGTCCTTCCTGGAGACTCGGTTTCGTACGTTAGAAATGTTAGAACCTGAAAATAAAGTTAATAAATCAATTAAACCAAAGACATATCACGTGACTGCCACTAGTGGAGAAAAGCACTGTCCTGTCTGCAAAGAAAACCATTACATTTTTAACTGTAAAGAATTCGCTAAACAACCGATAGAAGAAAGATACAACTTCGTACAGAAAAACAACTTATGTTTCAACTGTCTCATTCCAAATCATTCCGCATTTAAATGTAGACAATCAAATACATGTAAAATATGCAAAAGGCGGCATCATTCCTTATTACATCGAGAGGCTACGAAACAAGCAGGTGACATAATGTCAACTAAAGAAGAAACTGCAACAAATAAGCAAGAGGTTAGCAAGGTAACAGCACATGTGTCAAGAGGAGAACAACCTGGTCAACACATTTTGTTGGCAACAGCATTAGTAGACGTGACATCGAGGACTGGACAATCACACGTCTTCCGTGCTCTGATTGATCAGGGCTCAGAGGCTTCGTTTGTGACTGCGAGAGTGGTCGAGTTACTGGGTCTGAAGAAGACTCAAATCAACGGTGAGGTCTCTGGTGTGGGTGAAGGTAACAAACTTTGTATTAATAATTTAGTAAACTTACATATTAAGTCGAGGTATGAAAGTAATTTCTTTATTGATGTTAAAGCATATATATTAAAGTCATTGACTGTTAGGCTACCTTCTAGAGAAATAAGAGGTTACGACTGGCCTCAACTTAAAAATATGAAATTGGCTGACCCTACTTTTAATGTTCCGGGTAGGATTGATATCCTTCTCGGAGCTGATGTTTTTGGCACAATAATAGACCATGGTTTGTCAAGAGGACCGGGCAGTATAATTGCTCAGCAAACACACCTAGGTTGGATATTGTCAGGGGAAATGTACTCAAATCCTACTTGTACACACAACATTATTAGTTTACATGTTACCAGGCTCGTAGAAGAAGACAACAACCTTTTGAGAAAATTCTGGGAAATAGAAACAGAAGACTACACAACCAAGAAAGTATGGACAAAGGAAGAAGAAGAATGTGAAGAACACTACATAAAGACAACAACAAGAGATGCATCAGGAAGGTATGTAGTACACTTACCTTTGAAACAAAGTATTGAAGAAACCGTGAAGGCGTGCGGTGAGACTAAACAACAAGCTACAATAAGATTTAAGCAACTGGAAAGGAAATTTGCAAAACATGAAGATTTGAGATCAGAATACAAGAAGGTCATACATGAGTACTTGAAGATGGGTCATATGAAAAAGGTTGAAATAGAAGATAAAAGTGAAGCAATTTATTTAGCACATCATGCTGTCATAAGGGAGGATAAGGATACGACAAAGGTAAGAGTTGTTTTTGACGCTTCAGCCAAGGGATCTAATGGGCACTCCTTAAATAGCACCATGATGGTCGGCCCTACGCTACAACCTGATCTTCGTGTTCTTATCATTCGCTGGAGGTCTCACAAAATCTGTGTTGTCGGCGATATTGTAAAAATGTATCGTCAAGTAAGAATGACAAACAAACACACAGATTTACAACGCATAGTTTGGCGAGATAATACGTGTGAAAACATAGAAAGTTATCAACTACTTACCGTGACGTTTGGGACAGCATCGGCACCTTACCTTGCGGTACGATCCTTGAACCAACTAGCTGATGAGGAAATGGAAAGATACCCTCGTGGAGCTGCTGTCGTTAAGAGTTCGTTGTTCATGGATGATTTGATGACCGGACATGAAGACCTATCTGAAATAAAACAAGTTTGTGAAGAAGTAAACAATCTGATGAAGGCGGGTGGTTTTCAAATGCAGAAGTGGTCCAGTAACTCTGATGAAGTCTTGAAGTTTTTGCAGGGAGGCAAGGAAACTCCGGAATCTGTGAACAAAATAGAAATTAAATTAGATAGGCTCATAAAGATACTCGGACTTACCTGGGACAGGAAAAATGACACTTTCCAAGTTACGGTCAATCTACAGGAAACAAGGATTCCTGTAACAAAAAGGGTAATATTATCTGATGTGGCGAGTCTCTTTGACCCGTTCGGATGGCTCTCTCCAGTAGTTATCACAGCCAAGATTATGATATAGAGATTGTGGCTTAACAATCTCGGCTGGGATGATGAATTGCCCTCGGATCTAGTAGCCGAATGGCTTAACTACAGAGAGGAACTTAAAGAGTTACACACCATTGAAATTCCACGCTGGATAAAGAGGACATCGCACTGTAAAGAAGTTCAGCTGCATGGGTTTGCAGACGCCTCGTCTGTTGCCTATGCAGCAGTAGTTTATATAAGGGTGATAGATGAAAACAATATTGTTCATGTCATAATAGTAGCATCTAAGACCAAGGTCGCGCCACTGAAACAACTGACAATCCCAAGATTAGAGCTTTGCGCTGCAGTGTTGTTGGCGAAGCTATTGCACGAGGTATCTAGCTTATGGGATATAAGTAAGCATCAAGTGTATGCCTGGACAGATTCCATGGTGGTTCTGTCCTGACTACAGGCTATACCAAGTCGATGGCAAGTGTTTGTTGGCAATCGAGTGTCTGATATAATTCAATTAATAGACAATGACAGGTGGAACCATGTTCAATCAGCCGACAACCCCGCCGATCTTGCGTCAAGAGGTGTAGCGCCAAGTGAATTGGCAAATAATGATATGTGGTGGGCTGGACCCAAGTGGCTGAAAAATAAACAAATAGATTTAAAAAAAGGTTCAATTCCTCAAACAGATTTAGAGAAAAAGATATCATTTAATGTTACATTAGAAGAAAAACCTGTTTGGGAAAGGTTTTCATCCATGTCCAGAATGAAGAGAGTCTTAGCACAATGTTTAAGATTTTTAAAACCTAAAGAAGAAAAAGAGAAATATTTAACAGTTAAGGAAATTAATGAAGTTGAAGAAAGATGTGTAAAATATTACCAATACTTAATCTACGAAAACGAAATAAAAGATCTGAAGATGAACGGAAAGGTTAAGAATAGGAGTTCTATAATTAGTCTTACACCTTTCTTGGATAAGAAAGAGCTGCTGAGAGTTGGAGGGCGACTGGGTAAAGCTAATATACCAGAAAATGCGAAACATCCGATTATTATACCTTGTAAACAACATGTTACTCGGCTTATAATAAATGAAGCCCACACAAGAACTTTGCATGGAGGTTCCCTTCAGATGTTGACATACATCCGTAGCAAGTATTGGGTAATTGGTCTGAAATCAGCTGTTAGAGAATTTATTCGTAATTGTAAAGTATGTGTCATACATAGAGCGAAAACCAGACAGCAGCTGATGGGTGAGTTACCAGCGTCAAGAGTGACTCCTAATCGTCCTTTCTTCAACAGTGGAGTGGATTATGCCGGACCTATACAGCTACGAACAGCTAAAGGGCGTGGGCATAAGTCTACAAAGGGCTACATTTGTGTCTTTGTCTGTATGTCTACCCGAGCCATACACTTAGAAGCAGTAACAGATTTAACGTCACAGGCCTTCATTGCAGCATTCAGACGATTTGTTGCAAGAAGAGGTCACTGTGGTCACTTGTGGAGTGACAATGGCACGAACTTTGTGGGAGCCGACAAAGAACTGAGGAATATGTTTGAAAGGGGCAAGGCCAATCTGGCGGCAGAGGTAGCTAAACTGCTAGCAAATGATGACACAACCTGGCACTTTATTCCGCCGAAGGCACCAAATTTCGGTGGTATATGGGAGGCTGGCGTCCGGTCAGTAAAGAAACATTTAATGAGAGTAAATGGACCCACAAAGTTGACTTACGAGGAGATGGCTACGCTGCTAGCACAGATAGAAGCCTGCCTCAATTCGAGACCTATCTGTCACTCAGATAATACAAAAGAAACATTGGACCCGCTTACCCCGGGTCATTTTTTAATTGGTGAGCCATTAATCAGTGTGCCTGATATAAACTACGAACTTAAGAATATAAGTACATTATCTAGATGGCAATTTCTACAAAACAGGACACAAGATTTTTGGCGAAGATGGAAATCTGAATATCTTAACACCTTGCAGCAACGCCATAAGTGGCAAAACAGCATGCCATCCCCGCATGTTGGAGATATAGTTATCATTAAAGAAGAGGATCTCCCACCTGCAAAGTGGTTGCTAGGAAAAATCATTAATCTACATCTCGGTAAAGATCAACTAGTTCGAGTGGTAACGGTACAATGCAAGGGAGATAACATTCTTAAGAGACCGTTATCTAAGTTGATATTACTGCCCAATGCATCAGATGGTACCTACCTAAATAGTTAACTTGATGGTCAGTTAATGTCATGTTTTTATTTATTGATATGGGTGGTACAGATAGACATGCGATATTTATATTAATACATTATAGCACAAAAAGGCACTATATTCCGATCACAGTAAATGAGCTATGCAAAATAAAGGGGTCGTTGAATAATACGTATTCTAAGTTACTTGTGTTAACGTACTTGTTTAGGTACACAAAATTATTGTTATCGTCAACTTTTGTATGAAATTGAACCTTAATCCTTTACCGTTTATGTTCATTTTTACTTGTTGCTTCGTATTAGACGATAAAACGTATATCATACAGTCCTCTTAGTTAAAATTACCTAAATTAATACTTTTTTTTGTGTGTCATTATTTTTAGTTTGTCGTAGGTATTACTTGATAAAAAATTATTGATAGGTACCCGTTGTTTGTTCATTATAAGGAATCTAACAATGACTCGTAACTTTCTTTAGGAATGTAAGGTATGCCTATACTATTGTAGGTACTATCATCTATTGTTAGGTATTTACGTACACTTTGTGCAATCTTTCAACCTAGGTAATTTATTAGTAGGTAGTTATAATGCGTTAAGCGCAAATGTTCCTTTAGACGATGCAATGTAACGGTATCGATTATATGTAAATATTGTTAGTGGTTGCCTATATCAAATTAGTGTAAGTTGTTTTGCGATGTATTTACATTTTACTTGTTGAACAAGATAAGAAACTGTTTGAATACTGTCATTTATTATATTAGTAAAAAACTGTTGTTTTTGGAGGGCGGTATGTTTAGTGCAAATAAAGCGATCAATGTGAAAGGACGTTTTTTTCTTTCGCTAATCACCTGCATTCAATAGTGCACCTTATTCACAAGAACAGTTAGAATTAAATTTTCCCCGATTGTAATTAATCTAAATCATAATTTTACTTTACTTTATAATTGAATATTTTTTTTTATATTTATGATGGTCTTTAGCAAATGAAATAAAAGTAGACTGTCAGCTAGTATTTAGATGTATAATAAGTAGGGTAGGTATTTTAAAATTTAAAAAAAATCAAGGATTTTCCTGTTTATCGACCATAAATGGACATGTCCAGTGTCTGCCCTCTAGTCACGAGTAATGTTCAGGATTAAGGGTTTTACAGTATCTATAAATAAAAAAATAAGATTTCAATTGTGTGTTGTTGACTTTGACGTTCCATTTTATCCCGTAATTGCCTTTAAAGTGAATGTGTGGCTATGTGCACAACAACTTTATGTCGTTTACGTGTAAAATATGCCAAGATTGCGTAAAATTAATTTTAATCACATTAAAATTTGTTTACCAAATAAACGTGTTTAAAAAAAATACCCGCTTCCTGAAATGAATGACGTAATTATGTTTTATGTTTCATGTTGGCATTGACAACAAGTTACTTTCTGTTTAGCTTATAAGAATTACTCACTTTAATCATCAGTAGGAAGAAATAGTTAAGAGATAAATAAAAATACCTACCTACACCTATAGACTGATACCTACCTAGGTAGATATTGAGGAAAGAGGCGAAAATATAGAACTAAAGATGTAATTTCAAGTAAATATAAAATCACACTAATATTATAAAGGCGAAAGTTTGTGAGTGTGTGTGTGTGTGTTTGTTACTTCTTCACGCTCAAACGGCTGCATCCGTTTTGATAAAATGTTGTATGGAGGTAGCTGACACCCAGGATTAACATAGGCTACTTTTTATCCCGATATTCCCACGGGATCGAGACTTACGGGGGTGAAACCGCGGGGCGCAGCTAGTAAACAATAAAAGATTCGTTTTACAATAAAACAATGTGAACCAAAAGTCTGCAAAATCTGGTCAGGCCAACAAATATAATGTTTTACCAATATTCTGAGGTTTCACTGATCTCAAAGTTCCACCAGTTAGTACCTGTGTTCACTCCCAGATGGCGTTATAGTAAAACAAACATACTAAAATCCTAGGTTAAAAAACCATATTTTGATCAGTCTTCGTAAGTTCCTGACTCCTAACGCTTATTGATTGACCAACTAGAAAATATAGTGGTTATAAAAATATAACAATCTTTACTGAAAATTCATTTTTGACTATCTAGGCAATCGTTCATTGACCCACTTTTTTGTCTTTTTTTTTGTCTGGGACATTAGGTACAGATGTTCTATGTCACGAAGTCCGTTTGGCTATGAATGTTGTCAAGCGTGCACATGCACATTGTTTTTGTGTGCGTAACCTCGAGAGCGCTCAGTGTCGATCGGGACACGGTCCGGATCAGTAGTGGTTTTCAGTTCGCGCCAAATTGTTTCACGGAGTAAGGTCAGCATGGCAACAAAACGAAGAAGAGTTGTCCATATTGAGGTAATATTTATTTATACGTTTTCAATTAAAATGTTATACAAAGATACTTAATATAGCAATAGAAGTATTTATAAAATGAATGTTTTTTTGTGTTATAAAATGTTTATATTACTTAATTATTTTGATTACATTTTGTTTTAGGGTCGAAACATGATAGCTAGTGTTTATCATTTTCTGCGAGAAGAATATGAATTTACAAGATCATTAATGGAACTCAACTGTGATTTGTCTCATTTACGAGACATTACACGCCGTACAGCTGAAGCTACGGGTGTGAGCCAAAAAACAGTTCAAAGAATATTAAAAGAAGAGAAGGAATTCCCATCCACTTCATCAAAATTCACTTCACCTATGAAGAAAAGGAGAAAGCGAGATAATAAAGTGGATATAGATAATTTTACAGCCGATATGGTTAAAGAAATATAAAGCATAAAGAAATTCCAACATTAGCTAAGTTAAGAACAGCATTGAATGAAAAAATCGGATTCGAAGGTTGTTTAGAAACTGTTCGCAAGTTCCTGTTGAAATTAGGTTACAAGTGGCGTAAAACAGAGAACAACCGTAAAGTCTTGACGGAGCGTCATGATATACAAATGTGGCGTTTAAAATATTTAAAAAAAATAACAGAGTACCGCTCTCAAAGTCGGCCCATTGTCTACACCGATGAGAGCTACGTCCTTTCGACACACGTGCGAAACAACACCTGGGCAAAAAAAAAGGAAAGAACTCCGTTTAAAAAAAAAAATAGCACAGGCACTCGCTTTATTTTAGTGCACGCGGGAACCAAGGATGGTTTTATTGAAAATGCTTCCTTGGTTTATAAGGCCAACTCAACAGCTGGTGATTATCATTCAAATATGAGCTATGATAACTATGTAAAATGGCTAAATGAAAAGTTGCTACCCAATTTACTTCCGCGCTCTGTCATTGTCTTAGACAATGCATCTTATCACAACACACGGGCTGAACGACTACCGACGCAATCTACAAAGAAAGCCGATATGCAGCAATGGCTCAGGGATAAGGGTATAGCATTTGATGAATCTCTTCTTAAATTGGAATTGTACGATACAATAAAGAAGTACAAAGCCCAACACGTAATCTACAAGATTGACGATTTTATAAAAAGCAAGGGTTTTGATGTCTTACGCCTTCCCCCTTATCACCCAGAATTAAATGCGATTGAAAATATTTGGGGGATCGTTAAAAATTATGTCGCATCTAAAAATATCGAGCAAAACATGACGAATACGGAAAGACTGATCAATGAAAGTTTGGGCCAATTTAGCAGTGAAACGTGGCAAAAAACTTGTGCTCATGTTGAAAAAATTGAAAAAGACTACTTGAAATATTTTGATCTCGATTTTGAATTTATAATCAATGTACAAGATGATTCTGACGACAGCAAAACGGAATCGGAAATCGAAAATTTATCTGATAGTGATTGAAAATACTGAATAGTCCTACTTGTTTCGTTTCCATTCTGTAACACCAATGCTTAATTAAATGCCTACATATTCTTAATATTTTTGTATTTATTGCAACCTAATCTAATTTATTTACAAAATGTATATACTTTTAAAACCAAAATTTTATTTAGATTATTAAATCTCGACTTGAATATATATCAGATTTTTTTGCTAACGTTACCTACTTTTACACACACAAGCGCGCTTGTCGGGATACGTCACTACTACAATCAAAGCCGAACGGACTTCGTGAAATAGAATATCTGTATCAAATAACTTCTCCCGCTCTGGGTGGAGGGCGTGTCAGCCTTCTACTGACTAAAACCCACCCGTGTTCCTTCAGATGCCTGTGTGCCAGGGCTCCGATATCCCTTTCGGACAAACTCGTAACCCTGGCAGTTCATTGACCCACTGGACATGCCCTTTGAATATGTATAATTACGTAAGAAGGAAATTCATTGCGACGTTGGTCTAGTGGTCACAAGTGCTACTGCTGAGCATGAAGTGCTGGGTCGGACAAAGTATTATTGGGTTTTTCCATCTGGAATTTCTCAGTAGCAGCCCTGAGTCTGGATTTGTGCCCGGCTGATAGCAATAGGTTCGCCCCCTGTTTCATGGAACTTAAACATACCTGGCGAAATGTGGGTGTATCGACTATAGGCATTTTATTTTATTCTATTCGGGAAACTTACAGCTAACTTATACAGTTGACGGCACGGTTAGCGCAGTGTTTAAGCGATTGACTGCTGCGCTGCGTGTCGCGGGTTCGATTCCCGCACAGAGCAAATATTTGTATGACCTATAAGTAGTTGATCCGGGTCTGTCTGTTTGTGTATGTGAGTTTAAATGTTTGTAAACGCACCCACGATACAGAAGAAATTCCTAGTGTCCGTTTAAAATATATTATATAAAATTGAAGGCCATTTACTAATTTCCACTGATAAACACTAAAAATAAAAACAAGAAAAAAAGGTCCGTACAAAATACATATAACATACTTAAGCCGGGACTGGCCAGTACTGAATATGCTTATCCAAATCATGGACCCTAGAAAGTTCATTGAAAACACCATGTAGATGGATTGTATTGGTACACCTCTGGCACCTCTACCTAACCCTTCTGGGAATACAGGCGCGATAATGATGATGTTATGAAATTAATTAATATCCTAGATGTAGGTACCTAAATATTGTCATCTCGTTACAGCATCCCGGACTTTTTGCATTCGTCGATTATTCCGATGCTGACTGGAACTACTATACCGTCAACGATGGATACTCTAGTCAAGGACTACGGATGAAGAGTGTCCACCTTACAAGAGGCAAGATGCTTGGTGGATCGAGCGGAGCCAACTACATGTTCTATGTGAGAGGCAACAAGCGGGACTTCGACAACTGGGTAGAACAAGGCAGCCAAGGTTGGGACTGGGACACAGTCCTGTATTACTTCAAGAAAAGCGAACGACTCCACGACAGCGACGTCATGGAAAGCAATTTGAGAGAATTTCACAATACTAGAGGGCAATTAGGAGTTACCAGACCACTGTGGAAGAAGAGAACGCAAAAGTATCTACAAGCCTTCCAGGAAAACGGACACAATATACTTTTAGATTGCAACGGGGATGATCAGCTGGGATATGTTATGCCTGCATTTACAGTCGATAACAACCTCCGACAACACACGGCCATGGCTTTTCTGGAGCCTGTTAAAGATCGCATAAACCTCTTCGTGTTAAAAAATACTTTAGCTAGAAAAATATTATTCGACCGTTTTAGGAAGGCTACCGGAGTACAAATTAAACTACCGAATAAGAAAATTATAAAAGTTTTTGCTAGAAAAGAAGTTATTTTGTCAGCTGGTGCCATAAATAGCCCGCAAATCTTGATGTTGTCAGGTGTAGGGCCAAGAAATCATTTAGAGAAGTTAGGCATCGACGTGTTACTGGATTCACCGGGCGTCGGCAGCAATTTGGAAGACCATCCTGTAGCCATTGTCCCTATTGCGACCGAGAAGGACCCTTCATCAGTTATCGAAAATGTTGATCTTGTAACGAATCTTGATAAGTTTCCTTCGCCTAGTATTCTGGGGCATGTGACTGTCAACGAAACTCAAACGTACCCTGACTACCAAGTAACTATATTTCCCCTTCCAGCTAATTCCCCCGTAATATCTCTTATATGTTCACACGTATTTCGGTTCGACGACGGAATATGTTTCGCACTGATAAAAGCCAACGAAGGTACGGCTTTTATTACCACTTTTGACTGTACTTCATCCAGAATCGAAAGGTAAAATAAGACTGAGGAGTAGCAATCCTGACATAAGTCCACTCATTTTTAATGGATATTATTCTAACAAGAACGATGTAGAAAACCACGCTCGTTATGTGGAAGACTATATTACTGTGATGAAAACATCATATTTTAAAAGTATAACAGCAGAATTGGTTGATTTGAAGATACATCAATGCAAAGCGCTGCACTTCGGCAGTCATGAGTATTGGAAATGTTTTGTTCTAAATATTGCGACGACACAGTGGCATCCTTCAGGTACTTGTGCAATGGGCCCTGAAGGCAAAGGTGTGGTTGACGAAAGGTTACGTGTCAGAGGAGTAGCAGGTCTTCGAGTTGTAGACGCCAGCATTATGCCTACGATTACAAGCGGGAATTTAAATGCACCAACGATTATGATCGCTGAAAAAGCGTCTGATATGATTAAGGCTGATAATGGAATAAATCTATCTGTTTAAGTGATGATCTTGATTTTTTATTTCTTACACATAGGTATAAACCCGGCCGCTTTACTTTTTCTTGTTCGTTCTTTCATGATTCTTTTCAATTCTCGCAATGACCACCGTCTGGCTGGTAATGGAGGATGCGCTAAGGTAGCCCATGAAATTCAAATTTTCTTACGTTTTGCAATTAGCTGGTCAGTGTCAGGTTCTATGTAGATCAAAATATGATTCGCGACCCTATCTAGTGTTGCTCTACATAATTACCTATATTCATTAGAATCAGCAAACAACCGCATAAGTTAGAATTGGCATCAAATGTCATGATTTCATGCAATAGTCACTCAATAGAGTTTCATGAACGTAGAGAGATGTATTGATGATTATTATATAATTAAATATTTGAAACGACTGCGAATCATATTTAGATCAACATACAATCTGATACTGACCTGCAAATTGCAAAAAACCGTAAGAAAATTTGAATTTACCTTGACGCTTTCACCATGAAGATGTTCAAATCCGGATTACGCAATCTGAATTAGGTTTTGTCAATGAACTGAACCAACTATATAGTGTTTCAAACATTACTATGTGTTACCATGTGTATCATATTTCGATTATTACAAAATTAGGTAGGTACCTAATGGATACCTAATGAATAATAACCTCAATTGTGTAGTCTGTTGTACACACGGCTACACATCAAGTTATAAAATTATAGTAGTTTTTTTTTTTTTTTTTTGTGTGAAATTATCAAATAACTTCTCCCGCTTTGGGCGGAGCGGGAGGGCGTGTCAGACTTTTACTGACTAAAATCCACCCGTGTTCCTTCATTTGCCTGTGTGCCAGGGCCACGATATTTCGGACAAACTCGCAACCCTGGCAGGCATTGGCCCTAATGGACCCCGTCAATTCGTGCTGACATTTCTTTGAGGCGCGCGTGGAACACAACGCGCCGTCGACCCGGGCTGGTCCTTATCGGACGGCGAGCTACCCATCGCTCACCGTCCGCAGGCCCGTGCCTACGGTAGCCGGAAATCGGCTTGCGACTCCCGACGCCCAGGGCGTCTCCTGCGGCGATTAGGGGCGTGAGGGCTCGAGCCCTGCTCTCCCTCACGCGTTTCGCCTCCTCCTTCGCGAGCATTACTGCTTCGCAGAAGGAGGTGACGGCCTCCCATGCACTCTCGCTCCGAACCATGGTCTGAACCAGGGCCGGACGCGAGAGATCGCCGCCGCCGATCGCCTCCGTGAGGACACGGCGGCGCTCCTCCCAAGCCGGGCAGACCTCCACCGTGTCCTCCGGGCGAAGCTGACCTCGCATTGTGAAGGATTGCCGTACAATGAGAAGTCAGCGTATACCTACTGGAAATGTATAGCTTGATGTGTAGCCGTGTGTACTTTGTCGAAAAGTACTATATTAGAGTATTAAAATTGTAGCCATATCCTAGACATGTAAAATACTTAAAATAGTGCATACAGTTTTCAGCTTATATAGTGACGTTAAGATCTAAGATTAAAATATAACTGTTCGAAATAAAATCGTGCAAATATTTTTTATGATACTGGCAATAAGGCAAAAGCCCTAAACATTTGGACTTTCATTTAATAATGACACGGTTGGCGCAGTGGTTAAGCGATAGACTGCTGCGCTGCGTGGCGCGGGTTCGATTCCCGCACGGAACAAATATTTGTATAACCTACAAGTAGTTGTTCCGGGTCTGGCTGTTTGTGTATGTGAATTTAAATGTTTGTAAACGCACGCACAATACAGGAGAAAGTCCTACTGGAGCGCAACTAAAAAAAAAAATGTCATCATCTGCCTAGCCTTTTCCCAACGACGTTGGGGTCGGCTTCCAGTCTAACCGGATGCAGCTGAATACCAGTATTTTACATGGATTGACTGCCTATCTGACCTCCACAACCCAGTTACTGGGTAACACGATATCCCTTGGTATGACTGGTTGTCAGACTTTTGGGCTTCTGACGGCCCGTAACAACTGTCAAAGATCTACAAATGACAGCCGGGACCAACGGCTTAACGTGCTTTCCGAGGCACGGAGGAATATTTGTATGAACAGATGGTTACCCCTAGTAAAAATGCTTTTCCTTTAGAAAAGCGAATCATTACAAAAATCGTAAATTATATTGCGTTATCCTATTATTAGGATACAAGTTGGGTGTCCCTACTGGTCGTCATTTTGTTTTGGTCATTCGGTTTAAAAGGGAAAGTAAAAATCTTATTAATTTTCTGACTTAATGACGTATTGAATGTATCCAATATGAGTTTTTATTTGTTGGTTTTTTTTCGTTTTATTTTATGATTTTGATTATTTTGCTGTCGCGTAAACTAGCGTTCACGCGCAATAAAATAGACGTTCCTGCTATGGATGCTCAGCCAAGGCAGTCGACCAAAAAGGATAAATCTTATCACCACCTAAAATGAGACAACGACAGTGTTGGAGTGGCAACACTGTCTGTGTCTGAAAAGGTCATTTTAATGAACGCCTAGAAGCATATACGAGTACACAAGAATTGGCCATAAGATCAATATTTGTCTGTAGATGATTGCGCCAAGAAGGCCGCCAAGATTTTGGGCATTTAGCGTGTGCCTTTATAAAGCACGAATTATAAAAAAAAAATGAGATCATTCTAATTATTCAAACTACTTTTTTTTTCTTTGACTTCGCACGGTTTGTGCATTTAGCCAATGTCACGTTTAGATTCAAACTACTTAATTTTTTTCATTATTTCTTGTATTAACCCGCCACTTTCACAATGACATTTCTTTATTTACAAAAACTACGAACCAAAAGCTGTTTTGGGATTAGGTATATCGAAGAATTCCCAAAACGCAAGAGCCGACTTCGAGTTAGCTCTCAAGCGTTTCTGGGATGGATGGAACTTATTTTTCACTGATGCATCTAAATTGTCTGAAACAAAATGTACTGGGGTGGCAGTTTATTTACAAAATTCTAAAATAGCCTTTATTTATCAATGTCCGCCAGAAACATGTCTATATAGGAGAGTGTATTGGAATTTTATACAAGTAAATTGAAATGTATTTTTTTATGGAAATAATAATGTGTGTATCGAAATAATTGTAAGGAATCAATAATTTAAGCTTTTTATATTACTTATATCCAAAAAAGAATCGTAATATTTTGTTTTTGCATAAGCTATATTTATTTCCTTTAAACCATCCAAACAGTTTAGATTTTTCACGTCTGCAGTCCCGCGACCGCGAGATGGCTCAGTTTTTTTCGTTATTATTTCAATATTATTTTAATCTTGGTCTAAAACAGGTTAGGGTAACAAAGACGGGTTTTTTATGATTTACATATTCATTCATTAAAAAAAAAACATTTTATTTCTCTTCCGCAAAGGTGCCTTAAAAATATGAATAATATTCCTCCAATAATTCCTTTGTGGGAGACTGGTATCTGCACTAGGAAACCCTGTCACACAGATTAGAAAAGATTACAAAATTAAAAGTTATTGTTGAAGATTGTGGGTGAAGTGTGGTGTGGTTTAGTGTAGTGCGGTATGGTGTGGTGTGATCTGGTGTAGTGTAGTGCAGTGTGGCGTGGTGTGGTGTGATCTGGTGTAGTGTGGCGTGGTGTGGTGTGATTAGGTGTGGGGTGATGTGATGTGATATGTTGTAGTGTGGTGTGACACATGCATGACACAGACATGATTCATTGTTTTATTACCTAATGGCTACTTGACTGTAGTACAATGGATCATTAGAAGGAATAGAAGACCGATAAAAGGCTTTTATCGATTACAGTGAACATCCAGTATATGCATTATCAAAAAAACAAAATATTTGTTTTTTCTTCAGAATTTGATTATACTAAAATAAAAATATAAAATCCATCTCCAAATGTAGTCTTGACTGACCACGAGTGTGTAGGTACACAGATATGATTCATTGTTTTATTACCTAATGGCTACTTGACTGTAGTACAATGGATCATTAGAAGGAATAGAAGACCGATAAAAGGCTTTTATCGATTACAGTGAACATCCAGTATATGCATTATCAAAAAAACAAAATATTTTTTTTTTCTCCAGAATTTGATTATACTAAAATAAAAATATAAAATCCATCTCCAAATGTAGTCTTGACTGACCACGTGTGTGTAGGTACACACTTGTTTTTTTTCATATTTTTTTAAAATATTTATGACATTAGAATCAATGTCATATTTATAATATTTTTAACGCGATTCATTTTAAGTTATTTGCATTTTTTTGTCACCATTTTTAGCTAGCAAAAACCAAACTAGCAGTTACTCCTTGGTGAGACTAGTTGTCAGACTTTTCGGCTTCTGATTACCCGTTACCACTGTCAAAGATCTACGAATGACAGCCGGGACCAACGGCATAACGTGCTTTCCGAGACACGGAGGCACTCAATACGTAATCGTTGGTCACCGATCCACGAATCGACCACGGCAAGCGTAGCATATACCCTCGATCGACCCGTGTGGCAGCTACTATGTAGCCACGAGCCCCACAATTTAAAAACCTAACCAAAACAAATGTCTTAGATTTATAAGCTGAAAAACAGTGGCAAACTTAAAGCAGACATAAAATAAAACAAGAACAATTCATAGTTACGGCCATTAAAAATTCAACGGACCGTTGCAAGTTGGTATATAGATACATAGATAAATAAAATATACTTTTCTGTACACTAAAATTGGCGTAAAATAGTGTGACGGCATCAACATCGCCACATGCGAACTACGCGTCACACTGACGTCACGCAAAATCCTGCATCTCACAAGTAGAGTTTACCGCGTGACTAGTATATAAAAATATTCCCGACATCAATCGTCGGGAACCCCCCGTCCCTTGCCCCCCGCCTGCCCTCGCGGTACAATATTATGTCCCTAATAATACTCGTAATAAAGAGATGCTACCAGTCCCCTTCTTGAACAGTAATCAGTGGCGCCCTAAGCCTAGGTTGGAGTCCCACTATGGGACGCCCTGTGCTACTTAATTAGTAAGACAATACACTGACGTTGATACAGCCCGATTAGTCTATTTTAGTTATTTTCATAGCGTTATGTCCTACTGTATTCTGCTGTGGGGTAAAGCAGTTGACATTCAAAATATATTTGTACTTCAAAAACGAGCCAGGCTCCAGCTGGGTGCCAGAGTTTCTCTAAGAGATTTTTTTAAAGATATTGGTATACTCACGGCGGCATCACAATTCATCTTCGCCAACATCTTATATGTTAGGCAAAATATACACTTATACAGTAAAAACAGTGATTTTTACAATATTAACACCAGAAATAAAGATAAATTACGTGCTCCTTTTCACCGGCTTCATAAGGTTCATAACTCATTTGTTGACTTGGTATAACTTTTTATAACAAGCTACCCTCTTCTTTGTTGGATTTGCCTTTTAATGCGTTTAAAGTTAAAGTTAAATTCAATCTTTGTTCAAAGGCATACTATTCTATCAATGACTACTTAAACGATAAGAATAGTTGGTCGCTGTGATTAACTCAAGACAAGTTCATGTTCTTTCTCCAGAATTAGCGTACCTACTGACAGGTTATATGAGTTCATATAATTGTTTATTTTTATTTGACTGTCTAAGTCAATTTATTTTTATATATTAGTGACATAATATACTCATGAAAATGTTTTTTTATGAGTTGTATTGCAATAAGTGGTTAGCTAGCGACCTAGACAATTGATTATATTATTCTTGCCTGAGCAACCGGCAGCAAGTTCGTCATGCTCCCTTAGATGTCACTGCTTGCGGTAGCGTCGGGGGTCGGGTTGCCTCCTTCCCTCAAATATGGCGATGGGTGTGATGGCTGATCTTTGCGTTATGCTCGTGAACGGGTGCTGCTTGTGGTGACTGGTCGTCTTGCTGACCATGGTTTTATTATTGTTATTAATGATTAACTGTTTTTTATTTTACTACGATGGTGCTAGTTTATCATTTTTGACTTCGAGTTACAGCTATAGCTTTATGTAAGCGGGCACGCCCATTATGCCTGGAGGCTTTTATTTAGGTACGTTCTGTTTACGTTATTTCTGCTTGAGTATAGTTTTCGACGATTTTTTATGTTGTTTTTGGTATAGTGGCGTGTGCTAGCTAACATAAGGCAAATAATTTAATTTAATGTTGTGTTGCGTAATGCAAATTCTTTTACATTTTATTGTATAGATTCAAGTTTTATATCTGAACAGACAGCTGTGCTGCTGGGGAGTTTGCTGCGCCACTTCTTCTTTCCAGCTAAAGCACTAGGAAGTGGTGAAGGGTGGGCGTTTTTGGGGGACTGTCTTATGTAATTTTTGACGTTCGAAAAGTGCTGATTCTCAGCCTAGTTTGAATAAATGACTTTTGATTTAATTTATTTCTTAACCCGGCGAGAGGCCCTTCTGAGGTCTTTCTTTGGCCCCGCCAAACCCCGGTTACGCAGTAAAGGCACTTCGGAGCCAACTGCAATAAGTCAGTGTTAAAAAAAAAAACAATCAATCGTCCGTCAGTTACCCACCACCAGACACAACACCCTGGTATGGTCGGAGGATCCTCCTTTTTCTATGGAGGATGAGTTAAATTTACACCCTGTTTCTCATGCCTCTATAGTAGATGAGATAATTAAGTAATCACCTAAAAAATATTATGCAATCCCTAATCCCTACATTAACCACAGAAATCGGCTAGAATCGGGCCTTATCGGAGAGAATCGACACTTATTTATAATGTCGCAGCATCATGCTGAGATAGGAGTATTTTGGCCTCCTACAGGACTTTGCTTTTATTTTCATTACACTGTTGTTTTTAAAATGTGTTTTTTTGTTTAATAGGTGATCTTCCTGTGCGAGTCCAAATAAATACTTTTTCTTTCTTTCAAATAGTTTTCTAGAGTCTCTGACTTGCAACTTGTTCATATATCTACACACACCGGCAAATTTAGCGGAACATAACAAAAAATTCGAAAAACTAGTTTGTGTAGGTGACATTGCTGGCTGGTTGTTAATTCGTTTTATTTTAGTTATATCTAATTATTATATTATATATTTCGTCTCATAATTGAAGTTTGTGGTGAGGAATTTTATCATCCGGTCTACTCTCTGATAGACAATGGTCTCTGTATTCCCATGAAACATGAGGCTTCAGGGGTTAAACAGTACCCCATGAAAGGTGATTCTACTTTTGCCAGCCTGAAACCTGGTTGAGCTAATAGATCCCTACTTCTTGTACTACAATTATGTTTTTCACCTCTTTTACTAAAAATATTATAACATTTTTTCTTACGTATTCATGACGACAGTTACTTTTTCATTCGATTGCGAAGGTCACTTGTGCTGAGACTAGTTTGGGCGGGTTTCCGGTAGTCCCACAAATAATAATTAACATTTTTATATGGGACATAGCTAGTCAGTTAGTATAGTGTAGTTCGGGTGCATCAGTTCTCTTTTTCTTAGTATTATTGAGTTTTTTTTTTTTGGTAATTATAACATCAAAGATTGCTTGATTGGTAGTGGTGGTGCGTTATGTACCTGAAGCTAAAATGACCAAGTAACCGTATTCTTGTTTGAAAACGAGAATTAAAGTATTGTGGTGAAGTTTGTGTAAACCTTTGGTAGATAAGAAAGAAAGGTAAGGTAATTTTAATGATCAGACGTGACGTTTTGCAACACATAAGGGGTTTATTTTTCCCAGCTTTACTATACTTATCCAAATAGAATAAGAAATAAGTATATAAGAGGAAGTCTGAAAGTGACACCGGTGATTGAACAGTTGTGTGGAAATCGGTCGTCATGGTATGGGCATGAGATGCGGAGGGATAAGGAAAATGTCGTCAGGTAAGTTTTGAATGTGGATGGCTATACGAGTAGAGGAAGACCAAAGAAACGTTGGAGGACTGTGTGAAAGATGATATGGCTAGAATGGGAGTGACTACCGAGACGACTACTAGAGAAGTATGGAAGAGAAAGTCATGTTGTGCCGACCCCAAATACTTAAATTGAGATAGATAGGGGGGGTCTGTCTGTCCATCTGTCACCAGGCTGTATCTCATGAACCGTGATAGTTAGACAGTTGAAATGTTCACAGATGATTTATTTCTGTTGCCGCTATAACAACAAATACTAAAAAAACAGAATAAAATAAATATTTAAGGGGGCTCCCATACAACAAACGTGATTTTAGGGTTCCGTATCCAAATGGTAAAACGGGAACCCTATTACTAAGGCTCCGCCGTCTGTCTGTCTCTATGTATTTCTGTCCGTCTGTCACCAGGCTGTATCTCAAGAACCGTGATAGTTAGACAGTTGAAATTTTCACAGATGATGTATTTCTGTTGCCGCTATAACAACAAATACTAAAAAACTGGCCAAGTGCGAGTCGGGCTCGTGCACGAAGGGTTCCGTACCGTTATATATAAAAAAAATCACGTTTTTTGTATGGGAGCCCCCCTTAAATATTTGTTTTATTTTAATTTAATTATTTATTTTTAAACTGAATATAGTATAACTAAATATTCTGTGAATAATGGTACGGAACTTTTCGTGCGCGAGTCCGATTCGTTCGCATTTGGCCGGTTTTTTTTAGAAAGAAATAAACAAATGTTATTTCATGCATCACGAAATATAAAATAAATAAAAAGTAATCATAGTAATATAATAATTTTATATAATGTTATCAAACATATTAAAATTATAACAACCATAATGCGTAAAAGTTGGCTAAAATTAAAATAATACAACATGGGAGCATCTGCAGCCAAACCAGGTGAAAAACCTGTATCTCGGCATACAGCGCCATACCTAAATAAATAAATAAAAGTTTATTCAGGTAAAAAGGTAAAATACTAAATACAAAGTTGCTTAAATCTACGTAAAATTCTATTATGTTATGTGCCTGAACTAGGTTATCCTGTGTTTCAGGCGTGGCAAGGCATAATACTTTCTAAATAATCACATGAATTATAAAAATCCTACTTGCTAAAATACTTAGCTAAACTTAATTAGTATAAATACAACTAATTTATTTAAGTAAAACTAATAACTTCTCTGTATCTTCATAGGACATACTTTGAAGAGCTTCCTTTAGAGTTTTTTTGCAATTATTATAATTAAGAGAATAAATTTTGGCTCTTGCATTTAGTCTGTTATAAAGTAATGGTCCTAGGAAGACAAAAAATTTGGCTGCGAAAGCATGTTTTGTACTTTTTGTAGGGCAAACTATGTCTTTCCATCTCTTTTTAGTAATTTCAGTGCTATATGGGAGGGCTGCGTGTTGTTTTAATACGATGCTCATTATGAATAACTGTCGAGCTGTTAGTACTTCACAGGATTTATAGAGTAGGTTAGTGGGAAAAAGGAAATGGCGGCATGTAGACACCTTGAGAATCGCTCTTTGAGCTCTCTCGATAGGTAGCAGCAAACTTTTACCGACTCCACCCCAAGAGGTAATGCAGTAAGTCAAAATTGACTGGCAGAGAGCAAGGTAAACTCGCCTAATTAATTTTGGGTCTGCAATATAACGCAGTTTTTTGAAAACAAATATTAGTTTACGCATTCTATTATTTAAGGCTTCTATGTGTTGTTTAAAAGATAGGGTTTCATCTATTATAATTCCCAGATATTTTATTTCATTAGTTATATTAATACTAGGACACGTTAGCAGGCAATCTATAGGGACCATACAACAGTGAGCATACATCGCTGAGGGCAAAACAGATGTTTTTTTGCGCATTGAAAACTTAATATAATTTGTCTTAGCCGTATTTAGTGTTAGTGAGTTATATTGAAGCCACTCATTTACAATATTAAAACCGTGTTGCGCAAACTTGTATACTTCATGTTCTGATTCAGCAGAAAAAAGTAGGGCTGTGTCGTCAGCGTAAGATATTATTGTGCCATGCTGTAGGTTTAGATTACAAAGGTCATTTATGTATATCAAAAACAGAGTAGGCCCTAAAATACTTCCTTGGGGCACACCGAAGGACGTGTTTTTTTCGTCAGCGCTGAGAACATTGCCAATTTTAACGCACTGGGTTCGGTCTTCTAGGTAACTTTTGAGAAGTTTCAGTTGGATACCTCTTATGCCCACTGTCTCAAGCTTGCGTAACAGAATAGGAATGGAGACTGTGTCAAAAGCCTTGGCGGGGTCCAGGAAAACACCTACTGTGTGGTTACCCTTGTCAAGTTCTTGGGCTAGATAGTCAGTCAGATGATGTACGGCATCGGCAGTTGAAACTTTAGGTCTAAATCCATATTGACGCCCCGACGCAATTGATTTATTCTCCAGATATTTAAACAATCTTTTATTTATGATTTTTTCCAAAAATTTTGAGATAGAAGGCAGTAAAGAAATTGGTCTATAATTTGTTACTTGCTGTTTACTGCCTGTTTTGTATACAGGGACAATAACTGCTTTTTTGAGGCACTCGGGAAAAAGACCCGAAGACAGGCACATTCGGAAAATATAAGTCAGTGGTGGTACCAAAATATTCTTGAATTGTTTGATGATTTTATTTGATATATTATCCCAACCAACTGCGCAGTCGTCTTTCAAAGTCATGATTATTCTTTCTACCTCAGTTTCGTCAGTATCTAGCAGGGCAAAGGATGTTATGGTGGGGTTACATACAAAAGGCGTGCTTATAGTGTGATTGAACCCTATTTCTTTCTGCCAGATTCTTTCCGACGTTAACAAAAAAATTATTTGCTAAGTTAGCAGATGTCAGCGGTGTCGAGTGCGCATTTAATAAACCTGAAGATGACTCATTTTGTTTCGAGGTATAAGTTACATTTTTAATATATTTCCAGATCTGTTTACTATTTGTTCCAGCCTTTTCCAGTGCAGTTTTATCGTAGTTGCTTTTAACCTTTTTGAGAAGATCATTACAGAAATTACGATACCTTTTGTACGACAGTTGCAGTATTTCATTATCTGGATGAGATTTGGCCAGTTTATCCCTATGTTTCATACAACGAATAAGACCTGTCGTGATCCAGGGTTTTATGTTACAATTTTTACGGCTCAATCTTAATATCTCTGTATTTTTCTGAATTGCTTGTCGTATATTTTCAATTACATACAACATACAAAACTGCGGATCAGCAAAATTGTAGACTGGATCAAATTTGATGACGCGTAAATCTTCTTCAAGTTTATTTATGTTTAATTTAGAAATTGTGCGAGTGTTTTGTTTAGGTAATTTATAGTTAATGATTAATAGGGCAGAATTGTGATCGGTTATTGTTGAGTTAACAACAAGTGCAAGTGTAGGAAAATTCGATTTAAGCATGATATGGTCCAAACAGGAGCCACTTTGATGGGTGGGAAAATTGTGTGCGGGGAGCATGCCATGAAAGGCGCATAGGTTGAGGTAGTCCTGAGCAGATGCATCAGCACTTCCCGGGAGAATATTAATATTAATATCACCAATTAAAATCGTGTTTTTGAAGGATGACAGGTTTTGCAAGGTGTCATTAAGAGAGTTAGTAAAATTGATGATATTTTTAAAGGAGGGAGGCTATATTGCTAATATCGCAAATTCTGATCCAATGTTAACTAACACACTGTTACAGTCAACCATATTAGGTTCCTCAACGGAGACATTTAGATGATTTCTGACATAAACTATCACCCCATCATTTTGATTGTAATTTATACTACTTTTGTACATATTATATCCCGTGATTTGTGGTATGTTATATAGCTTGGCAAGCCAACATTCGGTCAAAACAATTATGTCACAATTAATGTTTATCCGTTGTTGAAAAGTGCAAAAACTATCAAAATTCTTAAATATGCTACGAATATTTTGTATGGTTAACGGAGTTTTATAACCGGAACGATATTGTTTGCAGTGTTCCGCTTCACAAACTTTAGACTCGGATACAGAGAAATTATCTAAGTCATTAATTAGCATGTTAATCATATTAAAGAAAAGTATTTTTATAGTTATTTTTCATTGCTTAGTTTTTAATTCGTTTTACCTATTATGGTATAGTAATTTTATTCTAGGTGCATCGTCTTCACATATAATCATATAATTAATGTAATCAAACAAAATATTGTAAAACATTTTTAAAAGAGTACCGGTGGAGTTTCTTGCCCATTCTTCTCCATACGAAACTACCTTTTGGAAGGGGCAACTAGAATCAATTCTATTTTTTTTGTAAATTTTGACGTTCAAAAGTGCCTCTTATGTGCCTATTTGAAATAAATGGTTTGACTTTGACTTTGACTTTGTATATAAAATAAAAATAAAATAAAAAAATAAGTAAAAGGGTCTAAAAATAAGTTATAAACGGCGCTCTTAGTCGCCTCCATAATCAATAGAATTAATGTATCTTTTCTCAGCCAATATTTTCGCCGGGCAGTCAGTAGCACCTGTTATGTGTTTATCTGGCTTTTTGAAATGCATACAAGTAGCGCATTTTGGTTCATTTGCTTTCTTTGGACAATCTTTGATGGAGTGACCTTGATCACCACAGTGGCCGCAGGTGTTAGATGTCTGTTTACATGACTTGGCAGCGTGTCCATACTGTTGACACTTATAGCAGCGTGTGACTAAAGTGAAGTCTCTGACAGGGCACGATGACCAATTCACAAAAACACGTTCTTTTGACATCAGGGCTTTTCGAATGACTGGAGATACTTCTACGATATAATTGCAGGTCTCGGCGTCCTTCTTACCTGACTTATGGCTTAGCTTTATAGAGGTCAAAAATGACTCAAGACTGCAGTCCTGAAGTTTTTCGGCTAAGTTTTGAGTGTATATACAAGTGAAGACTTCATTTTCTGTCATGGATATTGGCACTCCTATGATGACTACTCTGGGTTTTCTTTTATAAGGCTCGTCGACGGTTAGACCCGACCTTGTGAGCTGCACCGATTGTCTCAGCTTTTCAATATCCTCCTTTGTCTCAGTGCTGATAATCACTCCACCGTTCCTAGTCTTGCGCAGACCCCTCACGTGAAGTTGCATTTTTTCTGGGCAAATGATTTTTTGAACCAGAGATTTTGTCTCATCACTGGTCTTTCAATTTGTCGTTCGGATAGATAGCTACTGAACTTAAGTTAATTGGCTGGATGTAGTTGTTGGCACCTTTCTTTATCATATCAGAATAGGATGGTCCTACGGCAGGTTTCAGTGAATCTCCGATTGTCGACTTAAGCTCCTGTAGCTGCTGCGAAAGGTCAAGTTGGTTTTCTAGATTTATAATGGCATGGTGGAATTGGACGGCTTTTGCTTTGATGGACTGGTACTGGACGGCCATTTGAGATGTCCCATGTCCAACCTTCCGGCAGAGGGCATTGATGCGCAATTTCTGGTCTGAGTTCAGCTTCCCTTCTGCTGCAATAGCGCACACCTCCTTCAGGCTCTGTTCAATATTAATCATCCAGTTTTGGACTTCTGTCGTCGGTACAGCATCGAGGTCATTGTTCCTTTGACTCTGGGTTTGAGGGGGAGCAGCGGGTACGGCTGCGGGTGTAGCTGGCGGGGAGCGGGCACACCTTCTTGGGCTAAAGGGACTCTCGTCCATTGTGAATCGGGTTATCTAGTTGCTAATCATGAATCATCATCGAATAACACACACACTTTACACAAACCTAGTTTCCGACACAGTTTGCGTAATTACTGGCTATTGCACTAAAATCTAGGTCACGACTTCGCTAGTGATTATATGTTTATTTTAATTAATTGTTCGACACGTCTGTTCACCACGAATGCACCCAAATATAGTCCTACCTCTCTGGACACTGGACATTTTTTTTAGCCAACATTTTCAATTTTGTTAAATCTTACAGAACAATTTATTAATATATAGTATTTTAATTAATAAAAACCGACTTCCAAAAAAAACACTAAAAAGTGAAAAATAACTTTTGTAAGGGATTTTCTCGTACATAATGAACTACGCACGGACTCGGTTAACAGTTTGTGTTGGTTTAAGCACGATTAAATACACACTCAGTCCTTATAGGTAATCTTATAAAACAAAGTATGGCGTCCGCAGCACGATCGCAGCGTGCGCGTCTATCTACAGGCGTAGCGGGGGGCCGACAAGCCACGCGAGCGAGCGTTGCCGGCGGGAAGGCGAGTATAGCAATCTTGTAGCGGCGCGTACTGCGCGGCCTAACTTTGAAGCGGCGACGCGGGCGCAACACAACGCTACACACTCCCCCTCTAGTTCGAACATAGCGCCCTCGCGTTCGGGCTAGCAATCAAATCTACGTGGCCGACCGCGCTTGCGCTTCTCTCTTACCGGAGTCTCGACATCACCGATGAAGGGAGTCAAATCAGAGACGTGGTAACGCCCTACATGCTCACCTCCAGTAACTCCTTCCACTAGGTAAGTAGTAGGGCGTACTACTTCGCGGATGCGATAAGGGCCATCCCTCCGGGGTATAAATTTCACGGACTGTCCGGGGCCAACATCATTCATCCCTTGCGTTTTCAACAAAACGAGATCACCTACCTTGTGTTCTGGAGGGGCGCGTCTGCCTTCATCTGCGTACTTCTTTTGCAGGAACTGGTTTCGTTCGTGGACATCTCGGGCGTCAAGCAGCACCGTCGATAACTTACGAAGGTAAGGGGTGATATTGTGGACAAAATTATCGTTGTCCACAATGGTCTTCATATCTGCCACGACGTCCGATGGCGCGCGCAGCTCTCTCCCGAAAGTAAGCAAAGCTGGTGAAAATCCGGTGATCGCTGTAACAGCTGAATTCATCGCGAACCTTATGCGTGATCCTTTCCCACAAGTATAGCTAACTGTGGTTTAAGGTCACGATTTTTCCGCTCAACGGGGTTTGCTTCTGGGTGATACAACGGTGTCAAAGACTGTTTGATACCCATCACATGACAAGCCTGTTGCATCACCCCGGCAACAAACTGAACTCCGTTATCACTGATCATCCTGCGCGGGACTCCATACCTCAGGAAGACCTCAGATATTAAGATCTCAGCGCATTCCACGCTGGTGGCCATTTCCAAAGCAAACAGCTCAACCCAATGGGAGCACGTATCTTCCAGGATTAAGATCCATCGGTTACCCTTTGAAGTCTTTGGTAGGGGCCCGAACAAGTCGACCGATACCACTTCAAATCGCCGGATGGGTGAAGAGAAGTCTGGAGAAATCCTGCAGGCTTCCTGTTATCTATCTTGTATCGCTGGCAAGCTGCACAGCGTTTAATATAGTCTGTGACAAAAGACTTCATACCTGGCCAAAAGTAGCGTGCTCTGATGCGTTGCGCACCAAAGTGGCCTCGACGAGGACGAGGACGGCTTCTCTTTCGTGTTTGGGGACCACGAGACAAGCGGATTCGGCGTTTTCCAATTCGGGTGCACACCTGTATAATACACCATCAGACATCAGGTATCCTCTCTTTGACCAGCCTCTCCCCCTGAAGGGATCGTCGCTAGTCTCCAGGTCCTCGACGATACTCTTCAGCTCTGGGTCCTTGAGTTGGTTAGAGCGCACATCTTCAGGCGTCTTATGTGGCATATCTATGATCACTAAGCATACCTCGCAACCAGCTGGGTTTTCCTCGCAACAAGCTGGGTGACTTAGTGCATCGGCAATCACGTTCACCTTTCCGGGAGTGTACTGTATCTGCAGGTTATAGGCCTGAAGGGTTAATGCCCATCTGGCAAGACGACCACTGGGAGACTTAAGGCTCATCAGCCAACGTAGCGGCTGATGGTCGGACTTAACCACTACTTCCGAGCCTTCCACGTAACCTCTGAACTTTATGACTGCCCAGACGACGGCAAGAGCTTTGCGCTCAGTGGTGGTGTAGTTGCGCTCGGCTGGCGAGAGTAGGTGAATGGCGTACTCTATGGGAGTCGGGGCCCTCCCCCTGCATCACTGCGCCGAGACAGTTGCCACTGCTATCTGTCCGGAGGGAGAAAGGCTTGGACTCGTCAGCCTGGCGAAGAATGGGAGCGGTGACCAGGAGCTCCTTGATGCGCTCAAAAGCAGCCTGCTGCTCATCATGCCATGTCCAACTGCTGTTCTTTTTGAGCAGGTCAGTCAAAGGCCTGGCGATTGTAGCGTAGCTCGGTACAAACCGTCGAAACCAGCTGGATGTGGCCAGGAAACCTTTGAGCTGCCTCTCATTCTTCGGCGCAGGCATGTCAGCAATAGCCAAAGTTTTCTCTGGGTCTACTTGTAGACCTCCAGGAACAATTATGTGACCAAGGAATTTCACAGAGTCACGGGCGAAGCAGCTTTTCTTTCGATTGACTCGAAGGTCGAACTTCTCGAATCTGTCGAAGACCGCTTCGAGATCTTCAATATGACCTTCGAAACTAGGTGACAAGATTATTAGATCGTCCAGATACCCAAGAATAGTCACACGCTTACGTCCTTGGGGGTCTGGTGGGATATCGGAGCCGTCACTTACCTCTTGTCCTCGAATAGGCACACTCAGGTTTGACTAAGAACGATCTATCAATCTCTGAAACGTAGCGCCCGAATTGCGAAGGCCCATCGGCATCCTCTTAAACTTGTAGGTGCCGGAGGGTGTAACGAATGCAGTTTTGTCACGGTCCTCTTCTGCGACACAAACCTGGAAGAAGCCGGAGTGGAGGTCTAGTGTCGTCATGTAGCTAGTCGTCTTCGCTGCATGAAGCACGTGCTCAATGCGCGGGAGCGGGTACCTATCAGGCTCAGTCACGGCATTGAGCTTACGGTAGTCCACACATAGGCGGACACCGCCATCCTTCTTCGCGACTAAGACGACGTTGGCAGCCCATGGCGACTCGCACTCTTCTATTACATCTGCGCGTAACAGCTTATCAAGCTCACGGTACAACAACTCTCTCTTACCTTGCGACATCCTATAGGGTGGTGAAGCGGTTGGTTCCTGCTTCTCGTCAACCCGAATGTGATGAGTAGCGTAAGTTGTAGGAGGTCCTTCGGGGGCGAAGCGTTCAACTCTCGTAGTTATCGGCTGGTTGAGTTGCATCCTTTGGGTAGGTGACAGTTTAGTCCCTTCATCCTCTCTCAGCGCCAAGCTGGTGGTATCAACCTGCATCAGCTCTGCATTGCTGGTGGATGTAAGACTAAAAGACTGCACAAAAATAAACTTCTGCCCAGGGAAATTACTAAAATGCCAACAGTTATGTTGGAGGTCAGCTAATATACCTGCTCTAGCGATAAAGTCTAGTCCTAGAAGCGTCCTATTATCCGCTTCCGGTATCACTAAGAAAGTGGTGGGGATAACGCGTCCCTGAATGGTGACGTTCGTATCACATGATAATAACTCACGTACCTGCTGCGTTCCATCGGCGAGGCCAAGGTTGCGACGTGTTTTCGTGAAAGTGGTCCCGCTGTTTAATAATATTTTATAGAGTCCGGGACTGGCGAGACTCTCAGTAGCACCTGTATCCGGCACTGCAACACCTACCAAAGACGCAACTTCTACCTTAACCGTAGGGTGTGACAGGTCAGACTTATTAGTGATAGCGCTTTGGAAACTCACCTTATCGGCGGAGGGCGTGCCTTTACACGTCGGACACTTCGAGCGTATTACTCCTTGTCGACCGCAGGCGTAACAAGACAGTGGTGCGTTATTATCTTGCATGGTCACCCGATTTTATTTTAATTTTGCATTCATCTATCGAATGACCAAACCGTTTACAGAAAGCGCAGCGCGGTCGTATCGTTACAAATATTCGAACTAGAGTCGGACACAGTGCGCGAAGGGGCTTTGAATAACTGTCGCCATCGGAGGGTTAATGTTTACATTTCGAGATTTCGCGGTACTTGCAATGTTATTACTGTTATTAGTCGAGATACTCGCGTTATGAGACGGAATTAGTGATTTATTATGACTGACTCGCCTAGTGACTACTGACTCCTCAACATACCTTGCTCGCTCGAGTAGACAGTCGACACTACTTACACTATACCGTAAACTATATCTACTTGCATAACATCTGGTAGCTTATAGGGTATACGCGACATTTCTGCCCGCACTCGCGATATAAGGAATCGACACTATCGTTATCACTTTGTTCGCGCGCTAATATTTCTCGATAGATCCGGTGGGCGGGGCGCGGGGTGCCGTACATAAATCGAAGGCGGCGTATCGCGTCGTCCCAGGTCTCCACGTTAGCTTTCACGTCTTGCCACCACACTGCGGCGTCTCCGGTCAGCTGCATAGGTAGACCTCGAAGGGCGTGTTCGTTGGATACACTTGCCCACTCTTTATAGATGAGCACGCTCTCGGCAAATGCTTCTAGGACTTCGGTACTGCGGGCGGCTCCGTCGAAGCGGGCCGTGCACTGGGTAAAGTTGTTGTGCATGTCATGCCCGGTCGGTCCAGTGTGTGCAGCGGTGGGTTGAGTCGGTCCCGTAGGCTCGCCACTCGTTGAAATCGGCGTCGACGTCGCGACGCTTCTCATGACGTTGGATAACAATCGTTTGAGCTGTTCCTCGGACATGGAAATCATGTTACCACATGCCGTTGTCGGGATTGGTGTAGTCGTTTTCGTGGTGTTCACGCTCGCGGGGTTAGCTATCGCGTGGCTTTCCTCATCGCTACTGGAACCATCGTTTTCCTCCTAGTTTGCGTGCGCGCGGCGTGTTTTCGGCGGCATTTTCTCGACGATAACGCTCGGCGATGAACGCAAAGGGTAAATAACGGTAGTATAGTCCAACAGGTACACCGATTACTTGACCCGTGACTATGTAGAACACTGTTTACATGGTTTTCTTTCGCACTCGCGTCGGTTATTTTCCGTTTCGTAGGTACTTGCCGTACGGAGCACGTGCCCCACGTTGGGCGCCATTTGTAAGGGATTTTCTCTCAAGGGATCGCAGCGTGCGCGTCTATCTACAGGCGTAGCGGGGGGCCGACAAGTCACGCGAGCGAGCGTTGCCGGCGGGAAGGCGAGTATAGCAACCTTGTAGCGGCGCGTACTGCGCGGCCTAACTTTGAAGCGGCGACGCGGGCGCAACACAACGCTACACTTTTTTAATATTATATATTTAATTTATTTTCGGAAGTCGATGGCCAAAATGAAAATACAGAACCAAAGACACCGACTTCCAAAATTAAATATAATATTAAAAAAGTTATTTTTCACTTTTTTGTGTTTTTTTTTGGAGTCGGTTTTTTTTTGTAAAAAGATTTTTTTATTTTTCACTTTTTAGCCGAGGTACCTACCCCACATCAATTCGTATACCACTACTAGCTATGAAAACAATAGTGACAGGAAGTTCTATACAAGCTTTGACATCCCATCCATTGAAGTTAAGATAAACAAAAAATTACAAACTTTATAATTTACTTAGGTAAGTATTCGTGCCAAGTTTCAGGTTTATTAAATCTAGGAATAAGATTTTACATGCATACAAAATCCCCCCTTCCCCCCCCTTAAAAGTCAAATTGCCAAAAACCCCTTCTTAGCGGATGCCTACGTCATAGAACTGTCTGTGTGCCAAATTTCAGCCCAATCTGTTCAGTGGTTTGAGCTATGTGTTGACCGACCAATCAGTCACGGTTTCCTTTTATATAAGGCTAGATATTATATTGAGAACCTCCTCCTTTTTTGAAGTCGGCTAAAAATCATTTGTAGCCAGAGTGCATCTCATGACAATTCCAATAAGACCAAACACGGGTAGGATACATTGTTTTATTACGGAGTTCCAGTGCCGACCTTCCGGCTTCATCATCAGATCAGTTTGATGGTACCATTTTGATCAGAACTATTAATTAAATTTGCTTCGCTTAACTATCTTAATCCTGATATCTTATCGCAACCCGTGAAATACTAATCATTGAGAAGTTCCGGTGGCCATCTGTGGCCTTCTTCATCAGTTCCACTTCAACAAATTATACTTTCTGAATGCAAATGATTAACTTGTTGATGAAAATATAAAAATAGCTATATGTATGCCTATAATATTTGAGAAGTTCCTTCAGTTACTCATGGATCCCGACATCAAAACTGGATTTTGATAAAAATGGGACCAATCTTGAAGTATATCCTTTCAAATTAAAAAATAATTTTCCAAATCGGTTCATAAACGACGGAGTTCTGAGGTAACAAACATTACAAAAAAAAAAAACATACAGACGACTTGAGAACCTCCTCGTTTTTGTAAAGTCGATTAAAAATAGAGAAATTGATTACACTTATATAAGTTGTACAATGTGGACGGGAGTGAGAGTCGGTGTATGTGGGTGAGTTTATGTGAGTGTGCATGTGTCTAAGTGATAGTATAATATGTTGAGAAGGTATTCAAAAATTTTGATGAATAATTGCATAGGAAACGGTACGATTAAAACCTAATCTGGTACGATTAAAAGTTTTTCTGTCTCTTCATAAGACAGTGTCAAAAAGTACTCTTCCACATTTTTACACTGGGTCTTGTTTAGAGAATTGTGTAAGTGACAGTTAAATTTACTATACGAGTAGACATAGGGGCCCAAGAATAGAACAAATCTTCGAAAGAAAGACGTGTGTGGTTGGGTGTAAACAAGTACACACTATTTGAACCTTTTTTTTTGGTGGGAAACTGCAATTAACTTCTCCCGCTCTGGGCGGAGCGGCTGGGCGTGTCAGACTTGAAGTGACTAAACTACCCATGTTTCTTCAGATGCCTGTGTGCCAGGGCCACGATATCCCTTTCGGACAAACTCGCAACCCTGGCAGACCCTCCCTGCGCCTACGTTTATACTTCGAGTCATAGATCAATTCTTTATGTTGCCTTAGAACGATATTAACTTGGATATAAACTTTTGGAAATAAATAAATTTTATTATTATTATTATTAACTAGGAAGAGCCGGCGGACAGTAAGTACTTCACAATATTGGTATAATAAATAGGTCGAAAATAAGCGAGGCTTAAAAGTGTAGTACACCTTCAGGATAGCGCGTTGCGCAATCTCAATTGGTTTAATAACAGTTTTAAGAGCTCCTCCCTAGGATGAGATGCAATACATTATATCGCCTTTGGGAATTATGATATTTGTAAGATCATTAATATATAAGAAAGAGGGTTGGGCCCAAAATGCTGCCCTGTGGAATGCCGAAGGAAACCGTGAGATCAGCGCTTACATGACTACCTATTCGAACACTCTGCTTCCGCCTGGTGAGATAGCTCTGAAAAAGTTGTGGCTGAGTTCCTCTGACTCCAAGCTTCTCAAGTTTGGAAATTAAGATGGGGATAGAAATTGTATCGAACGCTTTTTTAAAATCTAGGTATATGGACAAACATTTTTGCATTTTGTCTAGATTAATAGCTATAAAGTTAGTAAGTGTAGAAACTACTTCGTCCGTAGATTTACTAACTCTGAAACCAAACTGATTATTAGCAAGTAGTTTATTTTTTTCCAAGTAGTTTGTAAGTCTATTATTTATTATATTTTCCAACAATTTAGATATAGAGGGGAGAATTGATTTCAGGCGATAAATATAAATTTTATTTTTGTCGCCAGCCTTGCTGCTGCCCAAGCAACGTTCTCTTTGCATTTTAACACTATACTACGATCGCCAACAGACCTACCAAGCGTGGCGATTATGGCAACACCCCCCTTTGGGGGAGGCCTATGTCCAGCAGTGAGCGTCTTTCGGCTGAATGATGATGATGATGATGAAGTGCTTTAAAAACATACTATGCGTACGTACCTATCTGTATTACAAAACGTTCCTCAAGTCCAGTTTGATCATTCGATCACTCGAGTCTTATTCCAGAACGGTAATAGTTGAATCGAGACTCAAATCGAGCCTGAAGCAGTGATCACTGTGTATTGTTTATGAATCAGCCTGTTTTCGTTTTGTTTAATTTACCTACTTTATTCTGATGTAAAGAACCAATTATTTATGAAATTCGCGTTATTATGGCAGTCTCGAATTATTTGGCACCTGAATGACATTGGCGGCCGTTTGTAGGGAAATATTTGTGATTTTTTTACAATAATGGCGGTGTCGGGCGTTGGTTCCGATTTTGACCACGCGCCAAAATAACCTTGTAGCGTTATATTTTTAGTTGATTGTTTTTTTTATTTTCATGTTTATTACTCAAATACAGCTGATTATTGTTACATAAAAAAGTTGATTATTTTACGATTTAATTAATAATGAAAAATATTCAAATGAAAACCTACAATTAGGTACCTGTTTTTAAACTTTTTGACAGTAGGGAATATGCATGTATTTTTTTTTTCACTAAATCAATAATAGGCAGTAATATATAAACCTATGAAAAGTATTGAAAGTTAAATTGAACCACTGATTGATGCTCAAAAAAATTATGAAACTCCAACAATTTTCAATTACAGTACAAACGTCCGTTTCTGTCGAGGTCATTATGTGACGTCATCGTTCACGAAACTGCTTTGTTTACATCTGTTTTTTAGCCCCAATCTTTTAAATCAAATTATTGTTGATGCTTTATTCAACTAGAAATCGCACTTACATATTTACCTTAGTGAGATTTCTAGCATTTAGCAAAGAATAGATTTTATTCACATGTTTTGTTTCGTCACTTCCGGCATTTTCGAAGAGGACGCGTTTTGAGTTTGCGTTCCGTTTCACCAAAAAAACGCAACATAAATTAATTAATTGTAAAATAAGTAATGCATTAAAAATGTAAAAACATATTGGAATTTGTTTCTTGACTCCTACACAATGTATATGAAAATAATGGATAGGTTTTGAATTACGTGCATATTCCCCATTATATGGATCCTGTGTATCTCTTAAATATCTAAGAGGAACGCTAAAGATCAGACTTCTATTTGGATCATCGTTTAATACATGATTGTTATCTATTATTATAGGTATAAGTACGTAAAAATATACCAACGCAATGATATTATATTAAACAGATATGTTTTAAATACACTCACAAAACAACCGAAAAAAGTGTTCCGCGTAACAGCAGCAGCACACACCTACTTTTCATTCATTTTACATTTCACTACAAGTAAAAATGATAGAAAAGAGATGGCCGGATAAAAACGACAAGAAAAACAGCTAGTTTTGTCAATTACGCGTGAATGTAAACAAACATTATTCTGGCCACCAATCACCGGAGTGAATGCGTCCTTGTCATCCTCACGACAAAAAAATGTATTTCCATTTCTATCTTTTTTCTAACCTCCAATTATGAGAATATTAGGAAAATAATTGAAATATTTATTTATTTATTCAATAACACATACATTTGTTTTAACAGGTAATACCCAAGCTAACAAAAGTAGTCATATAAGTAGAGCAGTAGCATAAATTAATAAACCGAAGTATATTGCGTAGGTACTTACATGTGGTATGAGATCCCTTGTGTTTCTTATCTTTGGTATCATAATTGGTACACTTTCTAAATACACACGATGGTATTTTTTGATTTTTTTAGCTGCTATTTAACTAAGCGTATTACTCGTTGCCATGCGTGTCGCAGACTAAAGTCAATACGTCCCAATTAGGACGTTTTTGAGTCTTCACGATTGCGCGCTCACAACATATCTGCGACGTAATAAATTCTTTACCAACGTATGTAAAGTTACCTAACTTAATTGTTTAGATTCACGTAGGCACGTAGACACTGGCTTGGCACGCGAAGATGTGAAGAGACCAGACTGAATGACCTTAATGCCTTGGAAGTGAGGTCGGCCATTGGTGTTGCATGCAACATGAGTGTTGACAGTGACACCCTTGCGCCATCCCATCTTCCTAGCACGGCGGGCAGTGCTAAAGCGGCTGCTGCAGGTGCAAAAAACCTTAAACGGCGAAAATTATCCAATCATTGGGAGTTAGCCGTTTGGGGTTGAAACACTAGGGCCATGGGGTCCGAGTACCCACTTGGTTTTTCAAGATATCGCCAAGCGGTTGGTCGACTCTTCACGTGACTAGAAGGCTGGCCTATTTTTTGGGCAAAGAATCAGCATCGCCATACCTACAAAGTGGCAATGCTACAAGCCTTTTGTGCATTTTTCCTGTTGACAGCGATGCGGACAAATTTTTTGATGCCATGATTCTGTCCCCTCCTATTTTATACACATGTAGGTTCATATTATTATTATTATTTTAAGTCTATTAGCGTATATAGGTATTATGTAAATATTATTATTAAAAAATAGTTTAGGTAAATAAGAACGTCCTCAATCCCTCATTTCGACCTCAAATCACTTTTTTATTTGTAGCAAGTAGTTTTTTTTAATCTTTAAATATCGGCGAAATGGTTATTTACAACAAACTCGACCTCTAATAGTTTTAACACGGAATAGAATTCCAAGGTTTTTAACTACTTCTTTTGTCCATAGGATGAACTTTTTGACACAAATCCTGTCTCTTTTCAACCCAAGTACGGCTCGGCCGCTCGTCAACTTGTTGCAGATGTTCTTCAACTCTGTAGCAGTGCTAGAACTGGATGCTAGTGATTTTCCACCTCAAGCACATATCACAGGTTCGTATTGATCAAATATATTCCTACGAATATTTAGCATGCTCGGGGTTTCTTCGATGAAACCCGCAAAAAAAAATTAAGTACTGTACATCAAGTGTAAGTTTGCAAGAGAGTAAACGTAACTAGTGCGTTTGCGTTAAGATTTTTATTCTCACCCTTATAGTCTTAGCATTATGATCTATCACTCAAATTATAACGAAAACGCGCTAGTTACGTTTACTCTCTTGCAAACTTACACTTGGGGTACAGAACGAGTTTTAAGCCGCACGTCAGTGGTAACAAAACCAATATAATAAAATAAAAGCTGTGTGGCAGGTAATTAACAAAGAAACTGGTAACACAAAACAGCGAGATCAGAATGAATTGTCTTTAGAAAATTAATAATGAAATCATTTCAGATAAGTTAAAAGTTGCTGAGACACTAGAAAACTTATTTACCAACATCCCAATAGAGGTTACGAAATCTCTCTCCTCATCATCCGTATTAGCTGAATCTCTTCTCAAAGAAAACTACTCTAAAGACATTCCAAGTTTTGAATTCAAGCCCATTTCTGTTGTCACGATTAAAAAAGCATTCAAAAGTCTTAACATAAAAAACACTGAAGACATATGGGGAATTTCCGTTAAGGTTCTTGGAGACATAATTGACACAATAGCCCCTGTCCTAACAGGCATATTTAATCAATGTTTAGACAGCGGTACGTTTCCTGATTTAATGAAACATAGTAAAGTAGTACCAATTTTCAAATCGGGTAGTAAGAATGATCCCTGAACCGGCGAGAGATGTCGTGCGGTGTCCCACAGGGATCGGTCCTGGGGCCGCATCTGTGGGACATCGGGTACGACTGGGTGCTGCGTGCCGACCTCCCTAGCGGCGTCAGCGTAGTCTGCTACGCTGACGACACGCTGGTCCTAGCGCAGGGGAGGTCACATCAGGCGGCGGCCGAACTGGCGGCACGTGGGGTTGCGACAATCGTCGATAAGATTCGGCAATTGGGACTCGAGGTAGCTTTGCACAAGTCCGAGGCCATGTGTTTTTATGGTCCTCGGAACGCGCCACTGTCGGGTTCCCAGATAACGGCGGGAGGGGTTCACATCGGCGTCGAGTCGACGATGAAGTACCTGGGACTCGTCCTCGACAGCCGGTGGAACTTCGTGGAGCATTTTCGACGTTTGGCTCCCAGACTGGAGCGGGCCGGGGCTGCTTTGAAGCGGCTCCTGCCCAATCTAGGGGTCCAAACGCCTCCTGCCAGAGGCTCTACGCGAGGATCGTGCGGTCCATGGCCCTTTACGGGGCACCGGTGTGGGCGCGATCTTTAAGGCTGCGACCTGCCCAGCGGTTGAACGCGTCCCAAAGGGTCATGGCCATCAGGCTGGTACGGGGTTACCGCACGGTCTCCCGTGAGGCGGCGAGCCTCCTTGCCGGACTGCCGCCATGGGATCTGGAGGCAAAAGTCCTCGCGCACATCTGGGAGTGGCGCGAGGAGGTGAAACGCCGGGGTGAAACTCCGCTGCCGCGAGAAATCACGGCACAGCGGACAGAGCTCCGGCGGGATCTCATGGCGACATGGAGAGTGCGATTGTCGCAACCCAGCGCTGGGCACGCCAAAATTGTGGCAATAAGTCCCCTCTTTGAGGAGTGGCTAGAGAGGCGCCACGGCGTCCTCACCTTCCGCCTGACACAGGTCCTCACTGGACACGGTTGTTTCGGGAGGTTCCTGTTCAGGATAAAGCGGGAGGAAACGCCCGGGTGTCACCACTGTGTGGAGCGCCCGGAGGACACGGTGGGGCATATGGTGGAGGTCTGCCCGGCTTGGGCGGAGCACCGCCGTGTCCTCACGGAGGCGATCGGCGGCGGCGATCTCTCGCGTCCGGGCCTGGTTCAGGCCATGGTTCGGAGCGAGAGTGCATGGGAGGCCGTCACCTCCTTCTGCGAAGCAGTTATGCTAGCGAAGGAGGAGGCGGAACGCGTGAGGGTGAGGCAAGATTCGCGCCCTCGCGCCCTTAGTCACCGCAGGAGACGCCCCGGGCGTCGGGAGTCGCTAGCCGATTTCCGGCCACCGTAGGCGCGGGCCTGCGGACGGTGAGCGATGGGTAGCTCGCCGTCTGATAAGGACCAGGCCCGGGTCGACGGCGCGTTGTATTCCACGCGCGCCTCAAAGAGATGTCAGCACCAACTGACGGGGTCCAGTAGGACCAATGCCTGCCAGGGTTGCGAGTTTGTCCGAAAGGGATATCGTGGCCCTGGCACACAGGCAACGGAAGGAACACGGGTGGGTTTTAGTCAGTAAAAGTCTGACACGCCCTACCGCTCCGCGGGAGAAGATAGCTAGCTGGAGAAGTTATTTGATAATTTCCTACCCAAAAAAAAAAAAGACCAGATGTTGTCACATTTTAATTCAAATGGGATTTTACAGAGTCACCAGTTTGGTTTCACGAAAGGTCGGTCGACGACTGACGCAGGAGTGAGACTCATCAGTCATATTTTGGAATCCTGGGAGAAATCCCAGGATGCCATTAGCATTTTCTGTGACCTCTCAAAAGCGTTTGACTGCGTTGACCACAATACACTAATCTGGAAATTACACCACTACGGAATTCGTGGACAAGCTGCTGATCTTGTCTTTTCCTATCTGTCAAACAGGCAGCAAAAAGTGAACGTTACCGGGGCAACGTCCTTGGGGTCTCTAGTAAAGATGGGCGTCCCTCAAGGTTCAATTCTTGGCCCTTTCCTATTTCTAGTTTATCTTAATTATCTGCCTTACATGATGGCTAACTTATGGAATATAATTCTATTCGCTGATGAAACTTCCCTTATTTTTAAAATAGATAGAAAAGATACGGATGTCTTACATGTCAACGATAGTCTGGCTGTTCTTTCAAAATGGTTCGCAGCTAATAATCTTTTACTTAATGCAAACAAAACATAATGTCTTAAGTTCTCATTACCAAATGTACCCCAAGTGAGTCTAAATTTAAAACTTGACTGCAAGAAACTAGATGCTATTACGGAAACTATTTCTAGGAATTACTTTAGATTCAAAATTACAATGGGGTGCCCACATTAGAGCTCTTTCAAGTAGATTAAGTTCAGCTGCATATGCAGTAAGAAAAATAAGGCAGTTAACTGATATAGCCACAGCTAGGTTAGTGTACTTTGCTTATTTCCACAGTATTATGTCATATGGCATTCTGTTTTGGGGACCGGCTGCTGACGTAGATTCAATTTTCATTTTACAAAAGAGGGCAATCCGCGCGATCTATGGAATGGGTCCTCGTGAGACCCTTAGAAAAAAATTCAAAGAAATTGATGTACTCCGCCTCTGCCTTCTCTTTATATCTTAGAAAGTATTTTATACGTTCGCAACAACTTAGGACTTTTCAAAATAAGAAGCGATTTCCATAATAGTAAACATGAAATTGTGATATCCAAGATTAACTAAAACAAGCAAGTCATTTCTTATAAACAGTATCCGCTTCTATAACAAGTTGCCAAAGTCGGTTATACAACTTAGCGATGGAAAGTTCAAAACCCACATCAAACGTGTCCTAATCAAAAAATCATATTATAAGATTAGGGACTAAGGACTATGTTGAAGACAAGGAACACACACACATACATACATAAACTCACGCCTTCTTCCCATGGGGGTAGGCAGAAACTATAGAACGCCACCTGCTGAAGACAAGGAAGTTTGGCAATAATTCCTTCTGCACATGTGGCTTCCCTGGTACCTCATTAACGGCATAACTATGTAAATGTCTATTAACTGCTCCTAAATTACGATGTTTATTTCTTTTTTTTTTCTACATACTTTGACATAACCTTCAATTTTAATTTAAAATATTTATTTGTGACTTGTGGACAGAATATTAATTCAGATTTGTTACAGTTATAATGGCAATGTTGTCATTTGGTTTAAATATGTAGGTTTTTATTTTTATTATTTTAGTAATATTTTATATAGATTCTTTTTTAATTTGTGAATGTGAGAATGTTATAGGCTTAATAGACTGTAGCTTTGTAAATCATCTTCTATTTTGTTAAGTACTTTGTACTTGTTGACGGGCCTACACTGTCCTCCCATACCTATTAACACTGTAACTTGAAAACATTGTAAAAGCCCACTTTTTTTTTAAAGAGTAACCGTGGAGTTTCTTGCCGGCTCTTCTCCATAGGAAACGACCAATTGGAACCGTGCACCTAGCTTCTGACGATTCATAAGTGCCCATGTAGGTTTATGTGAAATAAAAAAAATTGATTTGGATTTTTTTGATTTAAAACCTTTGAGACCTCATACGCATTTTAACAAGCCGGTACTCAGGCACCGACCTTTTTTTATGGCCTGTCATTGTTATGACAGGGGCCGCCGGCAATTATAAACATATTTAAAAAAAAAATAACAATAGACGTCAAGCCTTAAGAGTAAATTTTTCTGAGAAGCTAATTAGACAGGCCATAATACACAATTGCAAGAATGGATCTGGGAAGTGTATTGTTTTTCTAAACAAAATATGATTTCAGATAACAGCTGCCATTGTATTGGGATTACCTTATTTCTATTTCTGGTAAAAGGGCTGCGTGAATTTACACGAAAGTTTGCACCTTGCATTATGAATAGATAAGTAATTTAACAACAGCGTTTTTTTGAGAGTTCTATGTAAAATTTGCGTAATAATAAATCTCAAACATTACAGTGCATGGGGCCGCCTTTAGACGTATGATTTTTCGAAATATTTCATATGTATTTATGATATAATTAGTGATATTATTATCTAAAACGATGTAGTAAGTAATATTTTATGATTATTCATCTATTTCCAGGCGATAAAACACAAAATGAGCCATATTTCGTAAAAAAATTAGTCGGCGGAACGAATTTTCAAGTAACATTTCTTTGTTCAAAAATTTAAATTTTACGACGTGATCATTTAGGGGTTAGACAATTAGATGAAATTCAGAAATATCATGAAATTTGCAATAATAACTTTAGAAAAATTATGTTTCCTGATGAACTTCATAAATGTGCCGATAGTATGTGTCAAAAGTTACAACACAGATCTGTAATTGACAACTTATATAACAATATTGTTAATATATTAAGCCAGGCTTCGGCAAACAGTCGCAGTTCCTTACCTAAGAAGCCGAGTAATGTTAAGTGTGTTCATGGCTGGAACAAGCATGTTAGAGATGCGCATAGGCAGGCTAGACTGGACCATCAATTGTATGTCTTAGGTGGTAAACCAGTGAGTGGACCCTTGTATGATAAAATGTATGAAAGTCATCGGATTTTCAAGTCACGCTTAAAGTACTGTCAGAACAACCAGGAACAGATAAAAATGGATATACTTGCCTCGCAGCATTCTGCTAAGAAATTTAATAAGTTCTGGAAGGGCACTAAGCGTTTAAATGGTAAGGCTAGTCTGCCAGTGTGTGTTGATGGCCTCAGTGATGCTAAAATGATTGCAAATTCATTTAAGGATCATTTTCAGGTGAAATCCTCCTTGCTGTCGGTGCCTGAGACTGAACATTGCCCAGTAGAAAAGCCTATTGGATTTTCAAGTAAAGATGTGGCTGATATTATTAAAAATATGAAAAGAGGGAAGTCACCAGGCCATGAGGGGCTCAGTGTCGAGCACTTGCAGCGTGGGGGAGTGCACCTGTATAGAGTTTTAGCCATGTTTTACACTTTTTGCATACGGCACTCATATTTACCATCTAATCTTATGAGAACAGTGGTTGTGCCAATAGTAAAAAATGTCACTGCTGATATCTCTGATAGAAGTAATTATAGACCAATTTCTTTAGCTACTATAATTGCAAAAGTGTTTGATGGGTTATTAGATAGAAAACTTGACCGTTTTGTAACATTACAAGATACACAGTTCGGTTTCAGAGAGGGGTTGTCAACCGAAAGTGCAATACTGTCTCTGAAACACACTGTTGATTATTATGTAAAAAGGCACACTCCAGTATATGCATGCTTCTTGGATTTGTCCAAAGCATTTGATCTGGTGTCATATGATAAGCTTTGGACAAAATTAAGAACTGCTGGTGTCCCAGCCGTTCTTGTGAATATCCTTGCTTACTGGTACAGTAAACAGCTTAATATAGTTAGGTGGGGAAATGTATACTCAGATGACTATTCTTTAGAGTGTGGGGTCAGGCAGGGCGGGTTGACATCGCCAAGGCTCTTTAATATATATGTTAACCATCTGATTGAGGAGCTCAGCAGCATGCATGTTGGATGCCATATTGATGACATATGTGTCAATAAACTGAGTTATGCAGATGATATGGTGCTGCTGAGCCCTTCAATTGGGGGTCTTAGACAGCTGTTAAAGGTGTGTGAGGTTTATGCTGTGGAGCATGGCCTGAGGTATAACGAAAGTAAAAGTGAGTTTATGTTTTTCAAGTGTAAAAATAAAAACCATATACCTATATTTATACCACCTATACTACTTAATGGTGTACCTCTAACTCGTGTTCCACAGTTTAAATATCTGGGACATATTGTCAATGAAAATTTGAGTGACGAATTAGACATTGAGAGGGAGCGCAGGGCATTGTCGGTTCGCGGTAACATGTTGGCACACAGGTTCGCTCGATGTACGGCTCCTGTTAAAATAACAATGTTCAAGGCATTCTGCCAGACGTTTTACACGAGCGGCCTGTGGGCTAACTTTACTCAAAAAGCCTACAATACCTTGCGCGTCCAGTATAACAATGTGTTTAGGGCACTGTTTCGGCTCCCTCGATATTGCAGTGCATCCGGCATGTTTACTGATGCCAGCGTAGATGACTTCTACGCAATTATGCGTAAGAAAGTAGCGTCGGTGGTGCGACGAGTACGGGGGAGCCCTAATAGCGTCCTGAAGATGATTGGCGAGAGAACCGATACTGTTCTGCTCAGTAGGTTCACTGCACTACATGTGTTGCGAGACCAGTGAGCCTGCTGTTCAGAGTAGACGGTGACACTTTGTATTTTAATTACTAACATTAGTTTACTTTTAATACTAACAACCCTGTCGTGCTTATGGACTCTTTTGTCTGAAATAAATGATTTTAATTTTTTTATTTTTTATTTATTTAGGGCACTAACACAATAAAACCACTTCACTGCAATCCATTTGTAAACAAACATGGCGGTCGGCCACACGCGAAACTAAAATATTATTTTTTTAAGTTGCCACGCCGTATTTCGTCTATGGAAATGTTTATTTTTTTAGAATAGTTAACAGGCCCGACGATTAAAGTTACCACACGCAAGATTAGGCTTACTGTTAGTAGAAATTCAGCTGTTAATAGCGTGCGCGCGCGAACGCAATGAGACTGACCTAAGGTTTCAAAGTTTTTGCGCGCGAACACAATGAGACTGACCTGAGGTTTCAAAGATTCTGGTTTCTTATTTTATTGGTAGGTATTCACTCCGTACTACGATAGACCAGATCAATGGGTGTATTTTTGGCAGTTCTACCACATTCATTGCGTTATTTACGTTGTTGAGCAGACAAATCTTTCGAACATATGGAGCAATGGATTAGCAATATAGGTACTTCAAAATCATTCAGATTATGATTGCTATTGTGTTACGCAATTAGAGTGCAGCTCAAGGTCAAATTGTTACCACCATATTTTTTTTTTATATTTCTATGGTTACCTCCGACGTGCGCCTGACCTTTATGTAAGTACGTAAAAGAACTGGAGCATCTGACATAACTTGCAGAGTTACCAAACTGAAGTGACAGTGGGTGGGCCATGTCTGTCCAAAGACCGATGGGTCGTTAAAGATGACGAGTACTCGACTCGGCAAGCGTAGCGTGGGATAGCTCCAGCTAGGACCGATGGCGTTAGATAATGGCAATTGGGACAAACTGGATGCGATGGTGGAGAACCAGGTGTTGTGGTTCAACATGGGGAAGGTCATATCCGATCACAATTTACTGCAATAGGCTACCTTACTGCCTTAGGTGATTGATTGTGTACTGACGTCTGTTGGTATTCCTAACTATTCGCTAATACCTAAATTATTTTGAATCCGTGAATAATTTGGTTTCAGATGGTCAAGCTTTCGACTTCATAATAATAGGCGCTGGGTCGGCAGGCTGTGTGCTTGCGAACAGACTCACAGAGATCTCCGATTGGAAAGTGCTTCTTATAGAGGCTGGGGGAAATCCGCCACCGTCAGCAAAGGTACATAAGCAACAATTTCCACATGATATTAAAAAAAACATCCGATGGTGCGACCTAATATGTAGACGATGGGTCCCCTATGTTGTTTCGAACGCCGCTGTTGCGACACACGCTGTTGCGAATTATTTTTCCACTGCCTCACAGGTTCGAAAGCTCATGGACTCGAATGAAGTAGTCGCGAAAGACGCTGTTTCGAAAAACATTTTCACTGCCTCATACGCTCGAATGCTTGTGATTTCGATTTATTTAGTCATAAAGTGTACAGAAAAGTATTTAAGCAGTAATTAAATAAAATCAACAAATTCGGTGTCAACATCATCATTTAATATAACGTATAGTAATTTAGTTAAATTGGATATTGATGAAGAGTTTTTGTTTTGGTAACTGAATTTACCAACAATAGAGGGGACCTGGCGTTAATGGTCACTGTTCTAACCTAACCTAACCCAAATGATTAAATACTTTTCTGTACACTTTATGACTAAATAAATCGAAATCACAAGCATTCGAGCGTATGAGGCAGTGAAAATGTTTTTCGAAACAGCGTCTTTCGCGACTACTTCATTCGAGTCCGTGAGCTTTCGAACCTGTGAGGCAGTGGAAAAATAATTCGCAACAGCGTGTGTTGCAACAGCGGCGTTCGAAACAACATAGGGACCCCGTAGACGATAGGTACTCCGCAGAATCAAAAAAAAAAAATGCAAATAATGCAAATTAAAAAAGCAAATGGTATCAAATAAACAAATAATCCGGTAGGCAACAAACAAATTTATTTGTGTCGGTATCCACACTCCGTTTAGGTTTAGGTAGTTAAATAAAGGTAAACAAATAAAACCACGTGACGAGAGAGTTGTCCAGTAACCGACTAAACGTAATATCTGCCACTTCAGTTGTCATGTTACGACACAGTTGTACTCTTCAATTTAGCAACGTTTTATTTCGTTGACGTTTAGAGGACCTGTCTTTTTGGGCTCTTTACAATAGACAGATTACAAATTATTATAGTATTGTTAAAAATCTGACAAAAAAATTGTGTTCAAGCAGTTACATCTACGAATAGAATACATGATAAAGTTATAAAAGTATACAGTAATAAAAGAGGAAACCATCGTAACAAACAAAAATAAATTGAATTTGGTTAAAAGTTACCTACCTACAACGTATTTTTAAACACGAAAGTGTCATCTTTATAAAACCCTTTTTATGATTTGTTTACCTTTATTTAACTACCTAAACCGATGGATTATAGTTGTAACAAAACGAGTTCTAATGCAATCATTCGTTAGATCCGTACTTCGGTATTAATAATTATGATTCATATTTATGATGGTCTTTAGCAAATGAAATAAAAGTAGACTGTCAGCTAGTATTTAGATGTATAATAAGTAGGGTAGGTATTTTAAAATTTAAAAAAAAATCAAGGATTTTCCTGTTTATCGACCATAAATGGACATGTCCAGTGTCTGCCCTCTAGTCACGAGTAATGTTCTGGATTAATTAAGGGTTTTACAGTATAAATAAAAAAAATAAGATTTCAATAGGGAATATGCATGTATTTTTTTTGTCACTAAATCAATAATAGACAGTAATATAAACCTAAGAAAAGTATTGAAAGTTAAATTGAACTACTGATTGGTGCTCAAAAAAATTATGAAACTCCAACAATTTTCTACTACAGTTCAAACGTCTGTTTCTGTCGCGGTCATGATGTGACGTCATTGTTCACGAAACTGCTTTGTTTACATCTGTTTCTTAGCCCCAAATCTTATATATTAAATTATTGTTTATGCTTTATTCAAGTAGAAATCGCACTTACATATTTACCTTAGTGAGATTTCAAGTACTTAGCAAAGAATAGATTTTATTCACATGTATTGTTTCGTCACTTCCAGCAATTTCGAAGCGGACGCGTTTTCAGATTGCGTTCCGTTTCACCAAAAAAACGCAACGCGTAAAATAAGTAATGCATTAAAAAATTTAAAAAATATTGGAATTTGTTTCTTGACTCCTACACAATGTTTAAAATAATGGATACGTTTTGAATTACGTGCATATTCCCTATTGTGTGCTGTTGACTTTGACGTTCCATTTTATCCTGTAATTGCCTTTAAAGTGAATGTGTGGCTAATAACTATATCTCGTTTACGTGTAAAATATGCCAAGATTGGGTTTTGTACCCAATCTTGGCATTTAAACTTGACATTAAAATTTGTTTACCAAATAAACGTGTTTAAAAAAAATACCCGCTTCCTGAAATGAATGACGTAATTATGTTTTATGTTTCATGTTGGCATTGACAACAAGTTACTTTCTGTTTAGCTTACAAGAATTACTCACTTTAATCATCAGTAGGAAGAAATAGTTAAGAGATAAATAAAAATACCTACCTACACCTATAGCCTGATACCTACCTAGGTAGGTACGAGTATTGAGGAAAGAGACGAAAATATAGAACTAAAGATGTAAGTTCAAGTAAATATAAAATCACACTAATATTATAAAGGCGAAAGTTCGTGAGTGTGTGTGTTACTTCTTCTCGCTGAAACGGCTGGACCAATTTAGATAAAACTTTGTATGGAGGTAGCTGACATCCTTTTTTTTTTTTTGGGTTTGAAATTATCAAATAACTTGTGATGTTTGCCGCCTCACTGTCACTCCCGTGAGTATATAAGTACCTAATGTAATATTTTTTAAATTAGGTTTTTTCAAAATATCTCGCAGGCCGGATAATATCTTACAGCGGGCCGGACCCGGCCCGCGGGCCGGTTGTTGCCCATACTTGATCTAGGCAATCGTTCATTGACCCACTTTTTTTTCTTTTTTGTGGGAAATTATAAAAAAACCTCCCGCTCCGCGCGGAGCGGGAGGGCGTGTCAGACCTTTACTGGCTAAAACCCATCCGTGTTCCTTCAGATGCCTGTGTGCCAGGGCCCCGATATCCCTTTCGGACAAACTCGTAACCCTGGCAGTTCATTGACCCACTGGACATGTCCTTTGAATATGTATAGGTAATTACGTAAGAAGGAAATTCATCATGAGTCCTACTGAGCATGAGGTGCTGGGTCGGACAAAGTATTATTGGGTTTTTCGATCTGGAATTTCTCAGTAGCAGCCCTGAGTCTGGATTTGTGCCAGGTTGATGGCAATAGGTTCGCCCCCTGTTACATGGAACTTAAACATACCTGGCGCAATGTGGGTAAATCGACTATAGGCATTTTATTTTATTGTATTCGTCTAACTTACAGCTAACTTATACAGTTGACGGCACGGTTAGCGCAGTGTTTAAGCGATTGACTGCTGCGCTGCGTGTCGCGGGTTCGATTCCCGCACAGAGCAAATATTTGTATGACCTATAAGTAGTTGATCCGGGTCTGTCTGTTTGTGTATGTGAGTTTAAATGTTTGTAAAAGCACCCACGATACAGAAGAAATTCCTAGTGTCCGTTTAAAATATATTATATAAAATTGAATGCCATTTACTAATTTCCACTGATAAACACTAAAAATAAAAACAAGAAAAAAAGGTCCGTACAAAATACATATAACATACTTAAGCCGAGACTGGCCAGTATTGAATATAATTATCCAAATCGTGTTCCCTAGAAAGTTCATTGAAAGTAGATGGATTGTATTGGTACACCTCTGGCACCTCTACCTAACGCTTCTGGGAATACAGGCGCGATAATGATGATGTTGTGAAATTAATTAATATCCTAGATGTAGGTACCTAAATATTTCATCTCGTTACAGCATCCCGGACTTTTTGCATTCGTCGATTATTCCGATGCTGACTGGAACTACTATACCGTCAACGATGGATACTCTAGTCAAGGACTACGGATGAAGAGTGTCCACCTTACAAGAGGCAAGATGCTTGGTGGATCGAGCGGAGCCAACTACATGTTCTATGTGAGAGGCAACAAGCGGGACTTCGACAACTGGGTAGAACAAGGCAACCAAGGTTGGGACTGGGACACAGTCCTGTATTACTTCAAGAAAAGCGAACGACTCGACGACAGCGACGTCATGGAAAGCAATTTGAGAGAATTTCACAATACTAGAGGGCAATTAGGAGTTACCAGACCACTGTGGAAGAAGAAAACGCAAAAGTATCTACAAGCCTTCCAGGAAAACGGACACAATATACTTTTAGATTGCAACGGGGATGATCAGCTGGGATATGTTATGCCTGCATTTACAGTCGATAACAACCTCCGACAACACACGGCCATGGCTTTTCTGGAGCCTGTTAAAGATCGCATAAACCTCTTTGTGTTAAAAAATACTTTAGCTAGAAAAATATTATTCGACCGTTTTAGGAAGGCTACCGGAGTACAAATTAAACTACCGAATAAGAAAATTATAAAAGTTTTTGCTAGAAAAGAAGTTATTTTGTCAGCTGGTGCCATAAATAGCCCGCAAATCTTGATGTTGTCAGGTGTAGGGCCAAGAAATCATTTAGAGAAGTTAGGCATCGACGTGTTACTGGATTCACCGGGCGTCGGCAGCAATTTGGAAGACCATCCTGTAGCCATTGTCCCTATTGCGACCGAGAAGGACCCTTCATCAGTTATCGAAAATGTTGATCTTGTAACGAATCTTGATAAGTTTCCTTCGCCTAGTATTTTGGGGCATGTGACTGTCAACAAAACTCAAACGTACCCTGACTACCAAGCAGTTATATTTCCCCTTCCAGCTAATTCCCCCGTAATATCTCTTATATGTTCACACGTATTTCAGTTAGACGATGAAATATGCTTCGCACTGATAAAAGCCAACGAAGGTAGACGGCTTTTATTTCCACTTTTGGCTTTACTTCATCCAGAATCGAAAGGTAAAATAAGACTGAGGAGCAGCAACCCTGACATAAGTCCTCTCATTTTTAATGGATATTATTCTAACAAGAACGATGTAGAAAACCACGCTCGTTATGTGGAAGACTATATTACTGTGATGAAAACATCATATTTTAAAAGTATAAAAGCAGAATTGGTTGATTTGAAGATACCTCAATGCAAAGCGCTGCGCTTCGGCAGTCATGAGTATTGGAAATGTTTTGTTCTAAATATTGCGACGACACAGTGGCATCCTTCAGGGACTTGTGCAATGGGCCCTGAAGGCAAAGGTGTGGTTGACGAAAGGTTACGTGTCAGAGGAGTAGCAGGTCTTCGAGTTGTAGACGCCAGCATTATGCCTACGATTACAAGCGGGAATTTAAATGCACCAACGATTATGATCGCTGAAAAAGCGTCTGATATGATTAAGGCTGATAATGGAATAAATCTATCTGTTTAAGTGATGATCTTGATTTTTTATTTCTTACACATAGGTATATACCCGGCCGCTTTACTTTTTCTTGTTCGTTCTTTCATGATTCTTTTCAATTATCGCAACGACCACCGTCTGGCTGGTAATGGAGGATGCGCTAAGGTAGCCCACGAAATTCAAATTTTCTTACGTTTTGCAATTAGCTGGTCAGTGTCAGGTTCTATGTAGATCAAAATATGATTCGCGACCCTATCTAGTGTTGCTCTACATAATTACCTATATTCATTAGAATCAGCAAACAACTGCATAAGTTAGAATTGGCATCAAATGTCATGATTTATGATGTCACTCAATAGAGTTTCATGAACGTAGAGATTATTATATAATTAAATATTTGAAACGACTGCGAATCATATTTAGATCAACATACAATCTGATACTGACCTGCAAATTGCAAAAAACCGTAAGAAAATTTGAATTTACCTTGACGCTTTCACCATGAAGATGTTCAAATCCGGATTAAGCAATCTGAATTAGGTTTTGTCAATGAACTGAACCAACTATATAGTGTTTCAAACATTACTATGTGTTACCATGTGTATCATATTTCGATTATTACAAAATTAGGTAGGTACCTAATGGATACCTACTTTAATAGAATAAAACATTATGTACAAAATAATTATATTATTATCTAACCTGTACTTATCAAACATGTAAGTAAACAAAGGTACAATTTAAATAATAACCTCAATTGTGTACAATTTGAAATAAAATCGTGCAAATATTTTTAATTATTTAAAAAAAAATAAGGCAAAAGCCCTAAATTGGCATTTGGACTTTCATTTAATGATGACATGGTTGGCGCAGTGGTTAAGCGATAGACTGTTCGCTGCGTGTCGCGGGTTCGATTCCCGCACGGAACAAATATTTATATAACCTAAAAGTAGTTGCTCCGGGTTTGGCTGTTTGTGTATGTGAATTTAATACTTGTAAACGCACCCAGAATACAGGAGAAATTTCTACTGTGAGCAAACGTTAACGTTTAAAAAAAAAAAAAATGTCATCATCTGCCTAGCCTTTTCCCAACTATGTTGGGGTTGGCTTCCAGTCTAACCGGATGCAGCTGAATACCAGTATTTTACATGGATTGACTGCCTATCTGACCTCCCTATCCTATCTGATATCCCTTGGTAAGACATGGTTGTCAGACTTTTGGGCTTCTGACGACCCGTAACAACTGTCAAAGATCTACAAATGACAGCCGGGACCAACGGCTTAACGTGCTTTCCGAGGCACGGAGGAATATTTTTATGAACAGATGGCCACCCCTAATAAAAATTAGAAAAGAGAATCATAATAAAAATCGTAAATTATATTGCGTTATCCTATTATTAGGATACAAGTTGGGTGTCCCTACTGGTCGTCATTTTGTTTTGGTCATTCGGCTTAAAAGGGAAAGTAAAAAATTGAATGTATCCAATAGTCATCCACGGAAATGTTGACTACCCCATACCCGTCACTTTCACAATGAGATTTTTTTATATACAAGAAACACGAACCAAAAGCCGTTTTGGGATTAGGTATATCAAAGAATTCCCAAAACGCAAGAGCCGACTTCGAGTTAGCTCTCAAGCGTTTCTGGGAAGGATGGAACTTATTTTTCACTGATGCATCAAAATTGTCTATTCAGTTTGTTTTCAAAATTCTAAAATAGCCTTTATTTATCAATGACCGCCAGAAACATTAGTCTTTACAGGAGAGTTTATTGGTATTTTAGAAGCCACACTTCAATCTTATTCAAATAAAAAATCTGTAATTTTTTCGGATTCTCGTAGCGTAAGGCCATAGTACAAAACCAACTTAAAAGTAAAATTCATAGTCATATCATTATAGAAAGAACTTATTATTTCATTGTTCCCAAAACGGCTTCGACATCGAGATAGCTTGGATCCCTGGTCACTCGGGCATTGTTGGCAATGAGTGCGCTGATTCGTCAGCAAAGTATGCCACATCAAACCCGGCTGATCGAAAGCACTACGTAGCTCATAACTACGATTTGCGAAATGGTGCCAAGCCCAAGCTTTTTAACTCCTGGGCAAATTCATGGAGGAAGACCTCAAAAACCAAGGGCGCTTACTACGCAGCGATACAGTCCGACATACAACGAAAACTTTGGTTTTTCAAATGCCCAAAATTGTCCAAGAGAACTGTTTCGTCACTATGTAGACTAACGGCCGAACCCAATAACCTATTTTCAGTGAAAGACAGATCGCTATCGAAAACAATAAGTAGGTTTCTCTACTTCGCCCTCCCGTGCGTTCCGTTACAACCAACATCACTTTATAAAACAACATGTGTAATTAGTCTTATTATAAAACTTCTTTGTTTCTCACTTCTAAATAAGTCACTGGATTAAGATATAATTCTGTAGAGCCGTATTACAACCTGTTAATGACCTGCAAATTGCAAAAAACGTAATAAAATTTGAATTTCGCGGGCAAATGTTGTTTTTTTATTTTTACTTAAAATTCATGTTCGCATGGTGCTTGCACGGGGTGTGTTACAAAGGGGGGGTTAAGTTTCTGTTATTTTTTGCCTAGGACGCACCGTTTTCGAGATATTTGGATTTCTATTTATTACTTTTAAAAAAATCATCATCTATAAGCATTATTGCATGTACTAAAAAGTTTATTTTAGCTTGGCTACTTTACGTTTATCCCTGCAATTCGGGGAATAGACCAATCTGTCATCTTTAGTACTGTCCTGTCAAAGAAATCGTATATTGGGACGCATAATTTGGCATTTTCATACAAATAGCTATCCGTTGTAGGCCCTCCCATCAGTAGATAGCGTGGGCCGGTAAGATTCCATAATGTCTCATAGATTATTGGGACGTTAAAACCATCGATAGATAGATTTTTCAATCTCCAGTATGCCAAAACTGGTGATAGATAGGTTATTGGGTTCGGCCGTAAGACTCGGACATTGTTGTAGCCCAGTGTCCCGGAACAAGATCCATGTTCGAGACAATTCACTATGCGAGTGTGGTCTTGCGCAGGGTAGGTACTATCATATATTTTTCTCGTGCTCTTTGAATACTAATTCCTGCGACCTCTATAAGAAAATTTCCAAATATAACGTTCCTCTCCCAACTAACTTCCATTCCCTTCTATCACACTTCTCTCCCAGAATCATACAAATTTTAGCCACATTTCTAAATGAAAACAATTAAAAATTTTAACTGGTGCGTGAAATAATTATGTATTATATTGTATATTTTTGTGTTGTATAGAATCTAATTTAGTTTAGCTTTGTAAATTAGAATACCATGTTGTTACTAATCCCTGCAATACTAACATGTAACTACCACAAAGTACTTATTTCGACGGCCGCGCCACCCACTCTTCGATGCCGTCACATCGAACGTGACGCTGGCAGAATAGTCGACCCCGGGTCAAGAAAAAACAAAATTTACTCGAAACTATTTCATTCCATTCACTTGTCTTTTGATCTTTTCGACTAATTAATAGGTTGGGGGAAAAGTTTCTTCGCATTTTTTAAGAAAATTCAAAACATTTTTTAATACAGGGTGTCCCGTAAATAATGGATCAAACGTAACGGGTAGGTAGCTTACCTCATTTCCAACAACTAATTTGAACAGTAAAAAAAAACCGATAAGGTAACCAAGATTTTTTTTTTTTTTCGATTTTTACTATTTTCTGTACCGTGTTTTTAATGCTGTTGCTGCAAATGGTATCATATTTAGGTGTGATTTTTGTCAAACATTTCTGAATAGTTTACTAATGTTATAAGATACCATTTTTTTAAATAACATTTTATTTGCCTTAGAAAAAAAATCTTGAATTGAAAAGTTTTGTTTTTACGATGAAAAGACCAGAATTGGAAAAATTCTCCTGTAAAAAAAATGTATGACACCAAAGTGTACCATTATTTTAAAAACTTGTAAAATTACTAAGGTTTGCAAATTGGTATAAAACTTACGCCTAATCTTTGTCGTTACAAAGATATTGCTATGAATCTGACAGAGGTGCCAAATTACGAAATAAAATAAAATTTGAAAAAGTGTGCACAATTCAACTATTTTCTTAAAAATGTTTAGGTATCTCAGCGTATGAAAAAAATTAGGAGGTTAAATTAAAAAAAAATACAAATAAATCGTTTATTTTGTTTTTACAGTAAATGTTCAAACTGACGTCCCCCTACGAGAATGCAAAGTCTGCACCTCCTAATAAAGGAAGCTCTTATCCGACGGACAAAATGGCTGTTGTTTATTTCTGATACAGCAGATTGGATGCGCTCACGTAATTCTTCTTCCGACGTTATTCGTTGTTTGTAAACTTTGTCTTTTAAACATCCCCAATAAAAAAAATCTAAGGGATTTAAATCCGGAGATCGCGGAGGCCACAAAATTGGTCCTAATCGGCCGATCCATCTGTCAGGGTAAGTTTCATTGAGTTGCGCCCTTACTGCCGTCGCATAGTGAGCGGGGCAACCATCATTTTGTAACCAAATTGCTTGCCGCACGTCTTCTGGAATATTTTCTAATAACGTTGGCAACTCATTCCTTAAAAAATGCAGATAGTATTCGGCGTTTAGAGTTGCTGGTAGTTCAAAGGGCCCTATTATTTGCCCATTTATTATTCCTGCCCATAAATTTATTTTAAATTGATGTTGGCTCCTGTCCTCTCGCATCAAATGTGGGTTTACCAGCTGCCAACTGTGCAAATTATGCAAATTGAGATATCCATCTCGCCGGCATGAAGACTCGTCACTCCATAAAATTTTATTAAAAAACTGTGGGTCCGCCCATATCATTCTATGCATCCTTTGGCAAAATGCTACTCTTTGCGGGTAATCACGTGACGTCAGCGTTTGAACACGTTGCACGTGATATGGGTGCAACCGGTGCCTTTTTAGAACTCGATGTACCGTCGATCTTGGAATACCTGTGCGTTGCGCTATGACGCAAATTGAGACCGACGAATCTTCCTCGATGTCTCGAATAATAATTTCGTCATTGACTTGTGACGGTCGCCCTTCACTGGCACCCCCAACTCCGGTGCCAAGAATTCTTCCCTCAAGAAGCGCGTTATGCACTCTAATGAATACGCGATAGTCGGGATGTCGATCCCGGTTCGGGTATCTTTCACGATACAATCTTGCGGCCACTCTTGCTTCTCCGTAGATAAAATGCATTTCGGCATACTCCCGTGGCGTGTACTCGTAGCGAGGCATCGTACTACTGCACACACGTACAACCTCACACAAACGATTGTTTTCGAAGTCCGTAGGATTGCCAAGTCATTCGTCCAAAACACAAACAGTTCCAAATCGTTAGGCAAAGCAAAGTCCAAATACACAGCACAAGTTTAATTTTAAGGAACACAACAGTTAGGCACAGCGGGAGCGAAAGTAGTCTGACGTACGTATCAACTCGAAGAGAGATTCGTGTCAACTAAACAAATAAAATCATGCAACAATGAAGCCCTGAATGAGTGAAGGGTGAAGGAAAAAAATACCTGCACAAAGACACCGATTTACCAAAAATACAAAAGCGGCGCTATCTATCCCTTTCACACTGAGTGAGGTGCAACTCCGCAGGTAGTGGTCCCAAATTCCGAACAGATGACGTCATCGGCTCGGAATTACACTACACGCTTAACCACATGCTTAGATTACAAGCATAAGCCATTACGAGAAAGAAAAGTTAGATTGTACCATTTTAATTTCTGTTCTGTCTTCTTCATCACATTCATAGCAATACCTTTGTAACCGCAAGGACTAGACGTAAGTTTTATACCAATTTGCAAACCTTAGTAATTTTACAAGTTTTTAAAATAATGGTACACTTTGGTGTCATACATTTTTTTTACAGGAGAATTTTTCCAATTCTGGTCTTTTCATCGTAAAAACAAAATTTTTCAATTCAAGATTTTTTTTCTAAGGCAAATAAAATGTTATTTAAAAAAATGGTATCTTATAACATTAGTAAACTATTCAGAAATGTTTGACAAAAATCACACCTAAATATGATACCATTTGCAGCAACAGCATTAAAAACACTGAATGCTGGTACAGAAAATAGTAAAAATCGTAAAAAAAAAAATTCTTGGTTACCTTATCGGTTTTTTTTTTACTGTTCAAATTAGTTGTTGGAAATGAGGTAAGCTACCTACCCGTTACGTTTGATCCATTATTTACGGGACACCCTGTATAGTTTATTTACATTTAACTAAAGTATGTAGGTACCATTTTGTTCGATAACTTTTTGCCATTTTGTAGGTAGGGACATGATCCCATTGCTATAGAAATTTTGGGACTTCTGATCAAAATACCGCGACAAGTGGTTTTGGCAGTCCTCTTGTGATGTTAACCTGACACTGCCTAAAGAATTCTGAAGAGACCGAAACAGGTGGAAATCTGAAGGTGCAAGGTCAGGACTATACGGCGGATGCATTGACACCTCCCAGCCAAACTCTCTTAATTTTTGCTGAGTGGCTAAAGATGTGTGAGGTCTAGCGTTATCATGATAAACCCGCACCCCTTCTGTTGATTAATTCCGGCCGCTTTCTCTCAACTTCTTGCTTTAATCTCATCAGTTGTTCGCAGTAGAGTTCAGACTCGATGGTCCTGCCTGGTTGTAACAGCTCATAATGAATAATGCCCTTCCAATCCCACCACACACACAGCATCACCTTGTTGCGAGTTAACCCGGGTTTCGCCACAGTCTGTGAAGCCTGACCGGCCTTTGACCATGACCTTTTTCGCACGTTCTTGTCGTACGTGATCCACTTTTCATCACCAGTTATCAGCTTCTTCAAAAATGGTTCGGTTTCATTACGTCGTAATAAAGAATCACAAATGAGTACACGGCTCATTAGGTTTCTTTCAGTGAGCTCGTGAGGTACCCAAATATCGAGCTTTTTTGTGTACCCAGTTTTTATCAAATGTGCCAAAACTGTTTTGTGGTCAATTCCCAGTTCATTAGCTACGTCGCAACTACTGTTATGCCGATCTTGCTCCACTTTTTCAAAAATGGCATCCATTTTATCCGTAATACAGAGACCAGAGCGACGTGCATCTTTGACATCAAAATTTCTGGATTTAAAACGCTTAAACCAAATTTGTGCTACTCTCACAGACACTGCACTAAGTCCATAAACATCAACAAATTTTTTTCGCGGCTTGCGTTGTATTTTTACCTTTTTTGTAGTGAAATTTTAAAATGTATCGAATTTCTTCATTAGATTCACTCATCTTGACAGTACGAAAAACAAATGAAAATCACACATTTTTCCTAATTTGAATTTGGAATTATGTTCTTTAAAATTTAAACTTTCAATGATACCAAAACCAGCCAGATACAAATAGTATAGCCAAAGAGATTTTATTACAAGTTCATACATACTATAATGCGAAAAGACTTTTTCCCCAACCTAATATTTTACCGTGACACAAGGCTTTTCAACTAGTTTTGTAACGGCTTCCATTTTTACAAATTAAGTCATACATAAAGTTTGTACGTACTAAATGATAAGCATAATTATAATTTTGCACATTCGCGCCTAAGATAACACGTTTATAAAGTTAAAAAGCTAAAAAAGTGCAGATACACATTTCATAACTGGCAGATTTTTTTTTACTCTGTGCAGTGTCCTGTCGTGACGTCTGCTGGCTGAGTGTGCTACTTGTATGCTCTGTGCTACTTGTCAAAAGTTACAAACACTATCGTTTTATTACTTTTCATTCTAATAATCTTAAAAATAAATAAACTCGTTGTTTCTCTAATAATTAAGTGTTAAATAAACAGTCCCGTTGTTAGATTTACTGCAGTGCACAGAAATTACGTGAATACATTCATTTGAAAACATTAAACACCAAAATGACGAATCTGGATGTAAGTAACAATTTGTATTGAAAGTTTTACACATTTATGACTGTAAACTTCTTAAAATAACCTATTTATGATAACCAGAAGCTTGTGTGGCTGTTAAAATTCATTTTATTTGTGGTAAAACCTACCAAATCACTCTCATGTCAGATAACCAATTAAAGGTCTATTTGTATGAGTTATTGTGAATGTTTCATGATTAGTAAACATGATTATTACCTTTAAGCAGTATTTGTTATTGACACACAGGCCTATTTCTAGCCCAATTTACCAATGGACTGTGTTTAATTAATGAGTACTGATAAAGCTATAATTATTTTCAAAAGAGATTGTTACGATTTAAACTTTTTTCTAAATTCAAGGTAAGCAACAGTAGTACAGACAGCAGCTCAGGGTCTTCATCGGATTCAAGCAGTAGTGGAAGCACCTCCACTAGCTCAGGGTCTGCCTCCAGCAGCTCTGACTCCGAATCCTCAACCTCAGACACCCCAGCGACCACCACCACCAACAATACACCTGCACCAAAATCCCCACAAAAAATAGAAGAAGTGAAAAAGAAAGAAGAACCAAAACCAAGGAGACCTTCAAAAGCTAAAGTATCCTCTTCTAGTGATGATGATGCACCCAAACCCCCAAGCCCAAAACCAGCACCTCCCCGGAGACGTATCTCAGCGAAACCTAAATCTGCTGCTGCAGTCCTTGCTAGAGGAAAAACGGTCCAAAGAATGTCTTCTGGAGCGAAAACACCTAAGCCCATTCCAAAAACAATACCAAAAGCACCACCAAAGCCAGATACTGGAGCGTTAAAGAAAAAGAGCATATTCTCACCTGATAACAGTTCTGAATCTGAATCTGAAAGTAAATCTTCTACCACAAAATCTCCTAAAGAATCACCAAGACCTAAACGCACTTCTAGAAAATCAAGTGATGAAAAAGATACTTCACCTGCAACTACACGTAACAACAGTGCTGACAATGATGATTCTAATTCTAAATCTGATTCTAATGCTAAACGTAAAAGTGTGAACAGACCTAGCGGGCCTCCTCCAAAAAAGTCTATTGAGGCCAAGAGTGCATCATCCTGTACCTCCAGTCAGTCATCCGTTGAGTCTGTTTCTTCAGACAGTGACAGTGAACCATCCCCTAAGAAGGAACAGTTGAAGACTGGGAAAACTAAACCGCCATCAAGTGCTACTAAGGTTTGTATTCACTAATGTAGAGTTGTTATCCTTGTTTCTGTTGGTTTTTTTCACTTACACAAGTCTATATCAACTACACTCGTGAGCAATAAACTGGAATCACTTCATCATCCACTGCTTGAAACAAATTTTTACAACTTTTAAGCAATGAACTATGGATTGTGGCATATCATTTGAAAGGCAAGTTTGTTAGCTTTCAACCTCTTTCAATATCATAACCAAAGATTATTCTCACCTTATGTCATGGAACGCAAAACAAAAAACATCAATTTTTAAAACAAAACACCATATTGTTTGGTAGTCCTGAAACCCTATAAAAAGGGGCGTTTATGAAAATTGATCATCAGGCCAATATTTGACGTCACTGGGAATACTGAAGCTAAAAGAAAACGGAAACCACACCTATAGAAGCCGCTCAAGTCGTCATCCTAATCCAGCAAGTATTGTCTCAGTGTACTATCGCTCAACAGCTTCATTTGAGCCAGTCTTGTGTCTCGAAGATAAACAAGAGGTTCAGGGAGACTGGAAACTTAGTCCGGAGACCAGGATCTGGTCGACAGCGATGCACTTCGGTGAGAGATGACCGATTTATTCTCACCTCTTCTCTCCGAAATCGACAATTGGCCCGCGTGGACGTCCAGAAGCAGCTCAGAGAAGTTCGAGGGAGGGCTGTTAGCGAGTGGACAGTGAGGCGAAGACTCAAAGAAGCGAACTTGACCCCGAAAAGGCCAGCCACTGGACCTAAATTGTCTCCAGCCCACCAACAAGCCAGGCTTCAGTTTGCTCGCGATCACTTAGATTGGGATATCGAGTAATGGAGGCAAGTCATGTTTTCGGACGAATCCAGGATGTGCCTGCATGGTAGCGACCGTCGACAGAGAGTCTATAGGAGACCGGGGGAACGATTCGCACAATGCTGTTTTGCGGAAACAGTGGCATACGGGGCTGGATCCTGTATGATGTCGGCGGGGATATCTATTGAAGCAAAAACGGAGTTGATATTCGCTAACCGCAGAAAGATACATCGACGACATTCTGCTAGGCCATGTCGCCGGGTTTATTGGCGAAGATTTCCTACTAATGCACGATAATGCCCGCTGCCACACCGCTGCAGTGACTAGACAGTACCTTGTAGAAGTCGAGATTCTCATCCCTGACTTAAATCCGATTGAACATATATGGGACGAGCTGAAAAGGCGGGTACGAGGAAGATGTCCAGCTCCGGCGTCAATAGAAGACCTGAAAACTGCTTTAGTCGAAGAGTGTCAGGAAATCCCACAGGATTCCATCAGGAAACTCATTCGGTCAATTAAAACCGTTTACAGACAGTCATTAGGACCAGAGGGGGTAACACAAAATATTAAGGGGTAAATGCTTTTCATATTACTTCCTATTCATTTAGACGTGCACAACTTCGACCTATTGCAATAATTCTCTAATTTAGGTAGACAATTTAATTCATTTTAAATCTTTTTGATATCATTTGAAAGCTAACAAAATTACCTTTCAGGTGATAAACCACAATCCACAGCTCATTGCATAGAAATTGTAAAAAATTGTCTTGAGCAACGCGCGATGAAGTGATTCCAGTTTATTGCTCGCGAGTGTAGTGTAAATTAAGTTGGTTTCAGAATTACAATTTAAAATGACAAAAAAATATTGAATACTTGACTATATGTTTAGGCAATAAGGGGGATGCGCTAAGGTAGCCCGCGAAATTTTTTAAGTTTTTTGCAATTTGCAGGTCTGTGTCAGGTTGTATGTTAATTAAAATATGATTCGCAGCCGTAACAAATATGGCTTTACTGAATTATAATCATAAAAATCAGCAATACAACAAACTCTCTTTGTAGAATCCTAATAATGACTATTTCATGAAATAGACATTCAATAGGATTCTTTGATCTTAGAGAGTTATATTTAGATCAACATACAACTTGTTACTGACCTGCAAATTGCAAAAAACGTAACAACATTTTAATTTAGCGGGCTATTCTGACGCTTTCGCCTTACAATTCACAAATATGATAAATTGGAAACTAAATTATGAATGAAGTTTAGAAGAAAGTGCCTTACATTGACTTGATTGTTCTAAAATTAGTTTAAAGTAATGAGTAAGTAATTGAGCAGGGGTGGCTTAGTGACAACGGCCGCGACTTACGAGTAGGTCGTGGGTTCGAACCCAAGCAAGCACTTTCCTTTGTGTAAATTATTTCATCACCAAAATAAAGATAAAAATAAATAAATATATATGCTCAAAACGGTGAACGAAAACATTGTGAGAAAACCGGCATTTCCTAGAACTAAAAAGTCGAAGATGTGACATCCACCAACCACTGGGCCCACGTAGTGGATTACGGCCCACTCCCTCTCACAGAGAGGAGGCCGGTGTCCCAGCAGTGGCCACGTTATAGGTTGATTATGTAAGTATGTTAAGTATCAGAGACATAAAGCAGTCCTTACTATTTCTTGGTAATATATACTTTTGTGTTGTTTTTATTATTCTACTATTTTAAAACATCTTTCTAAATATATATTTTTTTATCATAAAAAATATTATTTCCAAAATGTTTATTAAATTTATCCATATGCATTATTAGTAGCAAACACAGAAAGTTCGACAACAATAATGAGCTTACATAGAGAATAAATAGGAAAGTAGTTGTTTTTAAATAAAAATGTAGAAATCTACTGTTTTTTCAACATTACAGCAAGAAATACGCGATCAAGCATCAAAAAGCGGCGATTCCGGCGACTCAGCTGTAGCTACTATGCCAAGGAAGCTGACTAGAGCTCTCGCAGCACGGGTGTCGAGAATGGCGACCGTGTCACGACGGACCAACACTGACACTGACTCTGATGTCGATGATAAGAGCAATGATAAGACGTAAGTTTTGTTACAACTATGGAGTCTCAAAGTCAAAGTCAAAACATTTATTTCAATTACGCACATAAAATGCACTTTTGAATGTAAAAAAAAAATAGAATTGATTCTTGTTACCCCTGTCAAAAGGTAGTTTTAGTAAAAAAAAAGTTCTGCTAAATGTACCGCATGACATATCAAATGAAAGGGATTGTTGTGAGGAGAGTCTCAAATATAAATATAATTTTAAAACTATTTATAATAAATAGTTTTAAAATTATTTAAGAAAATAGATGAAAATTTTAGGCTCAGTAGCTTCGGAGATAAAGGGGTTATCTCCGAAGCTACTGAATCAAAAACTGAAAAAAAATACGCAAAATAGTTATTTACTTAAAGATTACAGGGAAACCTATAAGAAGTCTATGGTCTTAAAATAACATGGTAAATCTTTTAATATTGTGCGTACAAACTTACATTTGAAGTTGGAACGTATCAGTGAACATGTTTTTGCAATTGCAAAGGAGTTGGTATTTCAATCCGGAATTCAAAATTCGGGTAGCTGAGCATAGCTCAGGTCCAGTTGAAAACCAGCGTCAGGCACTAGTTGTCTGGCATTTTTTCACTGAACTGGGCCTTTTTGGCGCAGCCGTGAGGCACACTTTACTGCTAATTTCTTACACCGAATTTTACACTTTTTACTTGTTTGGTTTTTTATTTTTTTTTATTAAATTTTGTATATTAAATTGTGTGCCTTTTAGTATCTGCTAACTAAATGTATTTTCCTTCTTCTTTCTTTCTTTGAACCCTCTGAGGACCTTCTGAGGAACCCTCAGGGCGCGACTCCTGCTTGCACTTGTCCGGTTGTTTTTCTTCTCATTTCTTTGTAACTTTTGACTTATAAAAATTACAAAGAACCTACCTTTGCCTATAATTATAATAATAAGCTTCGGGGATTTAATTTCTTCTGTTGTAGCTATTTGTTGCTAAGTTACTAATGTAATGACTTGTGAATCCATCTATAACGATAACATCTTTTATGGACATTTCCGAAGTACAGAAATAAAATCAATTGTTATAGGTAGAGAGTACCAGACCGTGGTCCGGTAGACGTCATTATGTCAATTTTTTAATATGACAAATAATTCATAAAGTAGATGACATATTATACTGAGGCGACAGCGCTCCGTCTTGCTGCACCCATCATTTACAGACAGTATTCTTAATAATCAGTGACGTATTTTAAGAGTTGGCCAGTAGGTATGGTTTGTCGCCCTGTAATTTAACAAAAAGAAATGGAAAAATCTGCGGTTGTGGCAGTGGTTTAAGTAACTTTACAATTATATAATATATTAGATAGAGAACGAAAGAAGCGAGATAGATTCGATTTTCTCTTTTGCAAACTTCTGCATAAAACCTTGAGATTCAAGAGCGAGCGAAGCGAGCCCAAAAATGTCAACAGCTTTGATAGATTAGATTTTCTGTCAATCTTTTAAACACATAATATTGAAGTGACTTTGTCGACTTATTCTTAAAAACTTAAGAGCATTTAGGATCCAAAAGCGAGCGAAGCGTGCTCGAAAATTTTAGCAGCTCGCCTCAGATGTTAATTATTTTTATTATTCATACAGTTATAGAAGTTACGGGGCGGCTAGAAGACAAGTAGTGTTTGAATAAAGAAAATAAGGCTGCCGCCCCGGGCTATGGCCCTTTTGGCCATAGGGTAAATACGCCACTGTTAATTATTGTGTACATGATGTTCTTATTCGTTTCGAGAATTAAACCAACAAAATGAATTTCCAGAAGCAACAGTACGAGTAACAGTACAAGCAATAGCAACAAAGACATGAAGAAGCCAATCAGAGGCCGCGCCCCCCCCGCGCGATCTCCCGTAGTACTCCCCTCCCCTCAGGAACCGGCGCGACAACGATGTCCTGTACGTGGCTGTGACTCTAGCGGACATCTTGGTAAGTGATCCATTGATGGACGTAGCTATAATTAAATTATTATGTAAATCTAGCTTTTGCCCGCGATTCCGTCCGCGTGAATAATGAAAAAAAGTTTTTGCACATCACCTGCTTGATAATGCCAAATTATATATCATGCAAACCTAATGTACTTACTTCATTGTAGCCCTGGGGCTAGCTGGGAAATAATTTTGTACTGGATTACATAATAACCAGCTGGTCAATAATATGATTTGAATTTTGGATCCTTGACTAAAAATTAATAAAAATAGAAACAACTGAATTACTTTTTATTAACACGCAGAAGATTGAAATATAGAGTATTTTCCTCGAGGATAATGAGGCTTCGTCTTGGGCGAGCTTGAATCCGTCGCTGCGTTCAGGATTTAAGTTTTATTTAACTCCTTCGCTTCGATCAGGAGTTGAACTAGAATCCTTCATTGCGCTCGGGAATTAAACTAGCGCCCGTGACATAATGACACTGTTTTATCCCCGCGGTGAATAATCTACTATAATTTCGTTCACACATGTTCCCAGGCGGCAAATCCAACAAGCACATGACATGGGACGCGTGTCCACTGTACCACAACGTGACGGCCGCCTGGTGCGTGGCGGCCGGCGAGGAGAGAGTCGCGGCCGCCGGCGCCAGGCGCAGGGCCCTGCACCAGCTGCACCAGCGGCCCCGGGCCATGCCCACGCTGGAGCAGAGGGCTTACCAGCTCAAAGTAAAGGTAATATAAGGTCAAGATAAATTACACAGCAAGACCGATATCCCGAGATATGACCGGTATCGATATCAAAACACGATTAAAAAACACTTTTCCCCACCAATCTATCCCACGGAAAAAGTGGACTAACGAGTTTATGCGAGTGTAATTTGCCCCACCAAAATTAATTAGTGGGACACAGTGGACGACGAAATTGTGAACATTCACCAGATTGGTGCAACATGGAATAATTTGTTTTTTTTGGGGTAAACTCAAACTCAAAGCATTTATTTCAATTAAACCATTTACAGGCACTTTTAAATTGGTAGAGACGCCAGCAGGTCATGCTACCCGAAACTATAATATATAAATTTTCCCAATCTACTTTGAACCTTATGCTGTGGGGATAAAGTTGAAAATCTATAAAAGAAATTTGTCAGATTGTAGTAGCTTGATGTGCTGGCGTCTGTACTTATTATTGTTTGTTGAAGTAGGAGTTGAGAAAATCTGATCTTTTTTTTTTGTTATCCTATTTAGGTATCGATTCCCATCTGTGAAGTTCACTCAAAAACTCTGACTTTACAATTTTTGTCTTGTTTATATTCACCTCCATCACGTCTGCGGAGTTTCGCTAATTAATTTAATTTGACTATCTTACCTTCCAGTTACTTACATACTATGAGAAAAGGACTAGTAAAAAGCACTCCAGTTTTCATAGGGTGGGAAGAAATGAGGATAATTTTGAAGAAAAATCACACACTCAAACTCATCTGTATTTTTGTTTACCTATGTTCTACAAATAAAATATTTGAATTTGAATTTGAATTCAAAACTTAACGTTACTTGAACTTGAACTCAAAACTTACTCGATACTCACGATAAATCGGTTCAACTTAAATGTCAAAACGGGCAAAATTAACTAAAAAAAAAAAACAACTTTAACGATAATAAAAAAACCGCCCAAGTGGGAGTTGGACTCGCGCACGAAGGGTTCCATACCATTATCTATAAAAATGGCAAAAAATCACGTTTGTTGTATGGGAAATAAAATTAAATATTTTGTGAATATCTCAAACGGTAGACGTTTGAGATATTCACAAAATATTTAATTTGCCGTTATCAATATCGAGCAAAAACGAACAAAGCACGTTTGTTTATGGGAGCCCCCTAAAATATTTATTTTATTCTGTTTTTTAGAATTTGTTCTTATACTCGTAGCGGCAACAGAAATACATCATCTGCTAAAATTTCAACTGTCTAGCTATCACGGTTCATGAGATACAGCCTGGTGACAGACGGACAGACAGACAGACAGCCAGACGGCGGAGCCTTAGTAATAGGGTTCCCGTTAAACCCTTTGGGTACGGAACCCTAAAAACTACATTATGAATAGTATTTTACTTATTGTGTTAACATAATATAACATCACGGCTTGTTTCCCCGAAGGGTTGTGCAAAGGTGTACCTGTAGTACATCCACATTTCGCCAGTTATGTATAAGTGCTACGTAATAAGGGGCGAGCCTATTGCCATCAAATTCGGACTCCGGGCTTCTACTGAGAAATTTCAGATAAAAAACCCAATATCACTTTTACCGACCCGGGAATCGAACCCAGGACCTCATGCTACACTAGACCAACGAGGCAGTACCTATGTTAGTCATATACCTCCCCTCCTATTAATAAATGCGAAGTAAAGTTACACAAAACTTCAACCTCGAAAAAATTTACGTTCTCTGAAATGACGTTTATAAATAAGGGGGATAAAGTATATATTATAATTACTGGGCTCCTGCAATTTTACTAACTTCCAAACTTGCAACACCTATATTTTCTCTTACTAAAAAAAACCCTATTCCCCAGGACATGCGTTCAAAATGGAAAGGCAGTCAAGAGTTACGGGAGAAGCTGGCCGCCTCAGGTAACGAAGAGATCTCGGACGATAGAGAGCCTATACTCGAAGGATTTGCACCAGATTATGACCTCAGGCTTTTTAGAGAAGCACAGGCGTTGGCGGCCATCAAGATAGAAGAGGAACTTGGGGATATACCTACTGATAAGGGCACGAGGTATGCTATTCAAAATACTTCAAATCGGTGATTTGCCGCAATAGTTATTACTATATTTTGCATGCTTTAATACTTCGTTCGCTTTATTATTCGTGAAATATTTAGTATCGCTCAGTGAAGTGCATGTAGTTTCGGAGATAAGGTAATAATGGTCAACATTAATCTACTTTCTTAAATAATTTAAAAAGTACCTATTTATTTTAAAATTATAATCTAAAAAACTAAATCGGCTGTGAGTCTGTGACAGACGGACGGACAGACACACGAGTGATCCTATAAGGGTTCCGTTTTTCCTTTTGGGGTACGGAACCCTAAAAAATCTTTAGAGCGCGGTCAAATAGAGAGCTTCAGCTATTATTATGGAGAGCAATATACATACAAGCTAAGAATGCAATTAGTAAGCTATTATATTGCTATTTCGCCCTAACCTCGTAAATCTAATTGCAGTTTAGCTCTTCTTAAACTATTAAATAACTACATAAACTCACGCCTTCTTCCCATGGGGGTAGGCAGAAACTATAGAACGCCACCTGCTTCGCTCCTTACATATTTTTTTTTGCTTGCTTTACGTTCATACATCTGCTCATACACGCACGCCGGTTGCGAGTTCTACGCACCTGACCTTTCTGAAGAACATCACCAATTAGGTTACTAAATAACTACCTACTAGTTAGTGAACGCGCCCTTAGCTTGTATTACTTTTGTATAGATAAACTACGATAACATGGCCCGCCCCTCCAAAATCCAAAACGTTTGAAAGTATTTACAAAGCGCTACCAAGACTCACAACGCATGTTGTGTGGACTAAGACGGCCATCGATCAAAAAAATAATTCAAGGATTTATTTATTCGTAAGCATGTGACTACAAACATTGAAACAATAATTTGGAGGGGCGGGCCATGTGATTGTAGTTTATCTATACATAACTTTTAGGTATTTCATTGTATCTTATTTTTTTAAGTTTACATAAATTATTTGGTTTATATGTAGGTTTTTATTTTTATTATTTTAGTAATATTTTATATAGATTCTTTTTTAATTTGTGAATGTGATAACGTTGTAGGCTTAATATACTGAAGCTTTGTAAACTATCTTCTATTTTGTTAAGTACTTGGTACTTGTTGACGGGCCTACACTGTCCTCCCATACCTATTAACACTGTAACTTGGAAACGTTGTTAAAGCCCACTTTTTTTTAAAAGAGTAACTGTGGAGTTTCTTGCCGGCTCTTCTCCATAGGAAATTACCAATTGGAACCATGCACCTAGCTTCTGAAGTTTCATAAGTGCCCATGTAGGTTTTATTATATTCTGGTTTCTTATTTTATTGGTAGGTACTCACTCCGTGCTACGTACGATAGACCAGAGCAATGGGTGTCTTTTTGGCAATTCTACCACATTCATTGCGTTATTTATGTTGTTGAGCAGACAAATCTTTCAATTTTGATTTTGATTTATTTAATAAAAAAATTGTCATGGTTCCAGATACGTAGTAATGGGGAAATTCATGATGGAGGTTTGGTACCAGTCTCCCTACCCGGGCGACGCGTCGCGGGTGCCTCGATTGTTCGTGTGCGAGTTCTGTCTCAACCATCACAAGAGTGCGACTGGTGCCCAGAGGCATAAGGTCAAGTGCGTTTGGAGTCATCCGCCTGGTGACGAGGTAATAATAACATACTTTCTTTCGGACTACTAAATCGAGCCTCCATGCATTTAGTTAGCACTTTGTATTACCATGTGAAGTATAAAGCAGGGCTCGGAAACCGGTTAATTTTCTATGTAACCTTAACCGTGATTATAAAGGTTTTCGAACATATTTCGTTAATTATTTAATATTGATATGTTGTTACAAAATCAATGCTGAACTTAATGCGATGAAGCAATCTTTGAAGCTAACATCAATTGTAACAAAAATAATTTGTATCTTTGGAATTAAAAATTTACCGGTTAGCCTACAATATCAAAATAATGATGAGTCACAGAAAAAGTTTTGTTGCAGTCTTGAAGCCGACATACTGGCCATCATTTTGATGTCGTCATTGTTCCAAATTTGAATTCACAACCATTTAAAAAGCTATAAACCTATTACAAAAAAACCCAGCCAAATTGCATGTAAAGTGGGGATGTTATTTTTTCATGGTTTTCTTCTACGACTTTGTAGTGTTTAATATGTACACCCATGCCAAATTACAGCTTTTTAGTACTAAGAGTCTCTGAGTTAAGCTGAATACAGACAGACGGACATGGTGAAACTATAAGGGTTCCTTGTTGACTACGGAACCCTAAAAAGCAGGGTGGCTCGATTTAAGAGTATGGAAGTGTATAGCATAATCAGCCTATAATGTTCCCACTGCTGGGACACAGGCCACCTCTCTTCAAGAAGGAGTGGGCTGTAATCCACCACGCGGGCCCAGTGTGGGTTGGTAGATGTCACATGTCTTCGAATATTTGGTTCTAGGACATGCCGGTTTCCTCACGATGTTTTCCTTCACCGTTTTGAGAGCAGTGGTGATGAAATTATTTATACAAAGTAAAGTGCCTGCTTGGGTTCAAACCCACGACCTACAATTCGTCGAGGCCGTTGCCGCTGGGCCATCACTGGAGTATAAATATAAATCTAAAATCAAATGACACGTCGGTGACGTCCTGAATGAAATGAAAAGGACAACAATATAATTCTTGTTCTTCTATTAAACGAAATAAAAGACGATGTAATTCGATATAAGGCGTATGATGTTTTCAGTCTTGTTTACGTCGTTCTGGAACTATCACTGTGTACCTTGTTTTGATCATAGGGTGTATAGATGTTATAGGACATAAAGTTTACTTTGTTTTGGTGAATTTACCAAAACATTCTATATTGCTTTTGTGTAAACTATTACATACTGTATCTGTTTAGCTGTAAGTTTTCTTAAAAATAAATAAATATATATATACTAGATAAACCGGCCAAGCGCCATCAAAGCCTAAAAGGCGTCAGCGTGAAATCCGCGCGGCGTCAACGGCATATACCGTCAAGCCCCTTCGGCGGTCAGTGGGGCTTGATAAGATAAACTTTGAGCGGTATTGCGTCGCAGACATGAGTAGTTTCGTGTCGCATGTCGTGGGCTCTCAGAGGATGCTTTGTACCTATACGGTAGATAAAATGTTATTGAACAAAGGTTATTAACAATAAAATGGTTCCTTGTCCGTGTATACATCTTTTTGGGGCTGACTGTACACACACAGCATTGATCACCACGCTTGTTCAAGACGGGTTGGCAATTTTAGACTTTAACTCCAGATTCCCAGATTCAGGAAAGGAAATCAGGGATGGGGGGGATTCAAGGATTACCGGATTTTTCTTTCTCCAGATTTCCTCACGATGTTTTTCCTTTCTCCGATTTCAGTGTAGAATATGAACTCAGAAAGAGATGAATGATGAACTAAAGATGTAGAACATGAACTCAGAAAAAGATGAGATGATGAACTCAAGATGATGAACCAAAGATCTAGAAGATGAACTTAGAAAGAGATGAGATGATGCACTCAAACTCAAAGCAATTATTTCAATTAAACCAATTACAGCCACTTTTGGTCAGTTAGTCAGAAAGTTGAAGCTATTTCCGTGCCCATTCCAAAACGCAGATCTCTATGAGGAAGAACGGGCAAGAAACTCCAAGGAACACATGACATACTTACTCTCAACTGCCAAGCTTTTTTAAGTCAACATACATCATAAGTTCATAACATAATAAACGGCTCCATGGTACTTACATTTATAAAATTGAAAAAATGCTTCTAAATTATACAAAACGGGTTTGTAATGTTTTTGAAAGATTAATAAAAAACCGGCCAAGTGCATGTCGGACGGACCACGCACAATGAAGGGTTCCGAATTTATCCCAAAAACAAAGTTAACATTGTAGTTGAAAAACATGCTCTCTCCATACATCGATAAACGTGGCTTATTCCACTACTCCCCCTGAGAGAATACCCCTCAGGGGGGAAAACTGGACTCTAATGAAAAAAATATCCAGAAAGTCCCCTTTTCATTTTGAGTTATTCCACACGTTACGGTCAATTCTCCAACTGCAAATTTAAGCTGGTCGACTATTACTCGTTAACTTGTGAAGCCTACTTAGCTGTGATAGTTTTCCTTTTAATTTCGTTATATATACTAATGCCATGAATTTTTTCACATATCCAAAATTAACGATTTAGCTGGCGGGGGGGGGGGGGGGCGGGGGGGACACTTGACTCTAACATAAAATAGCACTTTAAAGGTTAATATTACGCAAACGGATCCCTTAATTGAAAAATGGTTTTCACAAACCCACAATATTTTTAAACGGCCTATCCAACGATACCCCACACTATGGAATAGACGAGAAAAAAAAATATCATCCCCATTTTACGTGCGTACCCTAAAAATTACCTATTTTACGACTTTTTCAGCGTGATTAATATGTATTCCCATGCCAAATTACAGCTTTCTAGTACTAAGCGTCTCTGAGCTAAGCCGGGAACAGACAGACAGACGGACATGGCGAAACTATAAGGGTTCCTTGTTTACTACGGAACCCTAAAAAAGGAAGCATCTCTTCCAAGTATTAAACTTTTAACAAGTGAGCGCAAGTGGTAATATAAATATAATCATCCAACTTATAATATGCTTGTCTACATAGTGTGCGTTTAATGCATATTTTAAATTTTATTTAGTTGAAGAATATCGAGTGGTATTTTATTATAACATTTTACACATTACCCCATAAAATAAGAGTGTACTTTAGACAATCTGAAACGTGGTTGATCTAATTTGTTCCTATTTCTAGTGTTAAAATTATGCATGTCACTTATCTTACTGAAAAGATGTAGGTTTTTCTAACATTAATAATGTTTTCATATACAACATGTCCCGGAATTAACGCACAACCTCTCTGGGCCCAAACCTGAAATTTGATCCCATAGTAAAAGTTGTTAAGGGGTCATTGTACTCATCATTATGAACAGCTTTTACTATGGGACCAAACCTAAAATTTGGTCCCATAGTAAAAGTTGTTAAGGGGTCATTATACTCATCATTATGAACAACTTTTACTATGGGATCAAACCTGAAATTTGGTCCCATAGTAAAAGTTGTTCATAATGATGAGTACAATGACCCCTTAAGAGGTTTTGCGTTAATTTCGGTATATGTTGTATATATTGGCAAGGTACCGTCATTATGTTTTTTTTTTTAAACATATGCCTTAGGAATCGCTTCTGCGGAAGTTGTACATGGCTCTGACAGCTTTGCAGAGTAAAGATAGAAACAATATCTGCAGCCCGTCCCCACAGCAAAATACAGTAAGACATGATGCTATCAAAGTAACTAAAATAGACCAGTCTCGCGGTATCTAAAATGATTGAGCATTTGCAATTTCTTTTTCAAACGGTTTTGGCGCACAATGCCACGTTCGCAAAATGACATATAATGACATATTAACGCACAATGACACATTCGCAAAATGTCTTTTATCAATATGCCACACTAGCAGTCATATCACATAATGTGCGATTTACTTTCATGAAAATAAAAGATTGTTAAAGTCCCTTAGTGACGTCTTGCAGTAGGCCGATGATTTATAAATAAAAAATAATAATCATAAACACTTAATAACAAAATAATGTAACTTTTTTTTCAAAAAAGCTTCTTTTTTTAACTCAACTCAACACAAAGCATTTATTTCAAATAAACCAATTACAGGCACTTTTGAATTTTCAAGGGGTCGGTCAGTCATAAAGATGAAGCTAATTGTCCATTCCAAAGCTTAGTAGGTACCTATGGAAAAGTACGGGCAAGAAACTCCACTTTTGTATCTACATTCAACATTTTAAGGATTCAGTAACGATTTAGTTGCACAGCGGTCGGTTGTTATTTTAAGATAAAGAATAACTGAAGATGATGAATCAAAGATGTAGAAAATGAACTCTGAAAGAGATGAGATGATGAACCAAAGTTGTAGAAGATGATATCGGAACGTACATATGAATTGAAAAGTCTCATTGGTTTTTGCCCGGATTTGAAACCACAACCTCGTGCATGAGAGGCAAGGCCTTAATTACGGGGTCGTCACGAAGAAATATAATTTTCTGTAATTTTTTAACTCCTTTAGAAGGAGGCTTTTTATGTTAATTTGCATGAATATTCTGAAACAGTCACACATACAAGCAAAATGAAACTTTAGTATATGATTTATTGGATCTTTTTATTTCCATGTTGAAGACAGTTACGTAATTGTAATATTTTCTCTAGATACGTTTTTTATTCGAAAATCATGTCATTTTTAAGGATAATTATAATGAAACAAACAAGATTGTTTGGCTTTTATGTCTAAAATAAATATTCACAGCAAGAAAATATAGTTTATTATCCAGCCACCAGATATTTTTTCTCTAGATCAATTATTACTTTAGTTATAAACGAAATAAGAATTGAGACTTAAGCTATTTAGTTTCGTGCTCGAACACGATCAAAGAGCGCACGTGATATTCAACTGTATTACTGATGTGTTATCGTTTAGCACATAACGGAGTGGCGGGGAGCAAATTATCCAGCCACCAGATATTTTTTTCTCTAGATCAATTATTACTTTAGTTATAAACGAAATAAGAATTGAGACTTACGCTATTTAGTTTCGTGCTCGAACACGATCAAAGAGCGCACGCGATATTCAACTGTATTACTGATGTGTTAGCGTTTAGCACATAACGGAGTGGCGGGGAGCAAGGGGCGGAGTTTGCGTGGAAATTTGATTTAGACTGCCTGGTCTTAACACATCATTTAAACTTGTCACAACACCACCTAACATGCAAATTTTCTTCACAGGTCTACAGAAAAGATAACCTAAGCGTTTGGCAAGTGGACGGCCGCAAACACAAGCAGTACTGCCAGCAGCTGTGCTTACTAGCGAAGTTCTTCCTCGACCACAAGACGCTGTACTACGATGTTGAGCCGTTCCTATTCTACGTCATGACGAATGCCGACCATGAGGGCTGCCATATTGTCGGGTACTTTAGTAAGGTAAGTTAATTTCATTATCACGACTACGGTAAAGCCAATGGAGGGTTATGATTTTAACAAGCTATGTATGTATGTATTGCAGTATTATTCCTGTCGTTAAATACTTTTTGCGCGCAAAGCAGTTAAATACTCTGCGCGCCAAACGGTCAACTTATTTTTCTTCTTAAAGTTTCAAATATTCAAATAGATTTTCTATCCAATCAAACTTCTCAAAGATTTTCAAAGCACCTTGTCAGTCGTGAGATTTTGATTGTAGACGAAACGCCTAAATTTAGTCAAATGTTTTAATTTAAAGCCAAAATGTCACCCTGCAATATCGTCGTGTTTATATTATTATTGAAAAAACACGCACGTAGGATACGTGCGTGTTTTTTTTTATGTGGTGTAAAACCAGTTACAGGCTAGTTTTTTGGCCTTACACCTAGCCTTTACTATAGAGAGGATATGCGAAGAAATGTCATAGAAAAAGTGTAATGCCATTTCTCAGTGACGCCAGCTAGCTTATACTGAAATTAAACCGAATTTATGTCCAGTCGTTTTACCGTAACGAGATTTGCAATATCGTAATTCGCAATTTTCTTAGAAAATATTTTTCTTTGTGGACACGAATACGACTTGACATGCAGGCGTACCACAATAGACTGAGCGACTTTTGCCCACTAGGACATTATGTATCAGATTACGATTTTGTTGGCTATGTCCCGTCTATTGTTAAGTAAATAATTTAATGTCATTGGAAGTATTCCTCTCGGTGGTTTCCATTTGGTGCTGTTGGACTATAACCTGTACGACCCAACCCGGAGTTTGTCAAGGTGCTTAAGCAGTTTGCGTCTATAGATCCGGCCCGATGTACTGCGTGTCGTCGGTTTCCGTTAGGTGCATTAAAAGGAGCGTGTAACGTAGCAACCCAAGCAGATTCTCATAATTTCCCAACGGTATTTAATAACGTAGTAACTTTGCTACACTTAAATTTATGGTCAAAAATCTTTATGCATTGTACTAACTGTAATATCAATCTTTTTTTGCGTATTCTACGCGTTAATTACGTATGCGGACTCCCGGTTCCCTGAATGAGTGCAATATATTCTCGCAGAAACCCTACGACCAAACGTGACTAAATTTATTAATTACTGTTCCTTGAGTTATCTCAAAAAAACCCCTTTCTAAAAATCTTTCAAAGAAAAAGGAATCAATTTAGATTATTTAAACCGCCTCACGACTGTTTTCTACTCTCTCTATTTTTTCCTTATTCGTTAAATTATACGTGTATTTGTGGTGAAAAAAGTGTTTGATTTTACGACATTACGTCGGGGTTCGAACCCTCGGCGTGCCAGCCTACATTGTCGCTGCAATTTGGCAGTCCTACCATTTTCTTTCACTGCAGTATGTATATCTGATCCCTCATAACTCTTAACCCCCGTATTCAAGAACGATACTATGAGGTCTCACAGTGCCCATCAACGCATAGTGCTAGTAAATCCAATTCATAAACAATACTTGAGTTATGTGCAACGCTATGTGTTCACTTAGAAGGACCCTTACGTAAAGTAGCTGGACAGCTATTTTAACCAACGCATAGTGTAGCTTATTGTAAAAAAAAGGTCTGTGTCAAATGACAATGTCGTCCACAGATGTGGTTGCTTCTGTGTGTTTTGTATCCATTTGTGATATTTTATTATATTATTCATTTTAACTTTTTTAATTCAATATTTTTGGCATGTGTCCGTTTGTCTTCTATGATAGGCCGCTCCCGCATTAATGCTACAAAGAGCTATCGTTCCGATACAGAAAACGGTAGCTTCTTAAAACTGAAGCAAAGTAAAATTATATTCAATTGTTATTAAATAGATTGAATAGATTTTATATTATTGTAGATAGTAAATTTGTTGTTAGATGTATAGGTACAATTATCCAAAAATGTAATTAATAATTATTTACTAATAATATCTACTAAACATCATTAATATTAAAAAAAACAGTAAACACACCATTAATTGACGGCTTCATTTGTTTTTGGAGTATTCGAAATCGTATGCACCTCCATTGATAACTAATCAATTGAAGATAACTAAACTATTTTTTGTTTGTCGATCCTTGAAAACAGAGTACTTTTTATTATTACCTAAATCACCACACTTGATGGTTTATATTTCACAACTGACAACACGTTTAAAGTTTATATTTATGTCGTCCACACTTCTGCCAAACACTAAAGCGAACTTAGCAACAGAAACGGACCAATCACAGATCTATAATCGACGCTGTGCGTTCGCATTGTAAAGTGTCGCTTGAGTATTGTTTGTGAATTAAATGGCCTGCCATGACGAACGCAGTGAGAAATGCCTTACTTAGCATAGTGTCGCTGCCATACTTATGTAAGTATCGTTCTTGAATACGGGGGTTAAACTAGTCGTAGTATTTTGACCCGCACTGGGCCCTCGTCGTGGATTATGGCCCACTCCCTCTCACATAAAGAGGAAGCCTGTGTCCCAGAAGTGGGAACATACGGGTTTATTATACAATATAATTATTTGTATGTCACAAACAACCATATTGACTACATTTTGTACTGACTCTGATTGTTTAATGAATTATTGTCTATATTTTGCACTAACTTTAATTTTATAAATGAAACTGTCATTAATAATGAATTTAATATTACAAACTTATTATTAAAATGTAAACATGTTATCCGCCTATTGGGGCTAAAGATGTTGGTCCGGTAAAAGTATGTTTCCATCTATATGTGCATATTCATGTATCATGTTACACATGTTGGAAACAAATAAATTTATATTTATCCTACAGATTTTAACTACAATAGGTTGTTTTACAATGAGGGGTTTTGGAGCCGTGTAGCGCGCCTTACCGGCCGAAATTATTGCACAACTTACCTCGTGCCTGTCAATGATTTTTCAAGCAGATTTTTTTTCAAGGACAGATTTCGTTTACTTATTTATTTTTTACCGTAAAACGTAACATACGAAGCAGCATCAAGTAGCGTTTATCTTTTACAAGCTTTTACTTCGCACGGTTTTTTTTTATTACGAGTTGATAAAACGTGGGGATTTATAAGATTAACGTTAATGAATTCTAATATAGACAAAAACCTTCGGGAATACTTTTTAAAAATGATGGTGAAAACCGTTTTAAAATCCTTTGCTTAGTTTAGAAGAACAACGAGGTCCTTCAGACTGACACGAAAAGCGACCTTAATTTATAGTATATAAGGTGTATCTATTCATACAAGAAATCTCTTAATGGGTCATTGTACTTATCATTATGAACAACTTTTACTATGGGACGAAACCTGAAATCGCGAACAAAAATCAGCTGTTCCCTACATTTATGTTCGCTTAACTCGTCAAAATGTAGGGACCAGCTGATTTTTTTTTCGCGATTTCAACTTTGGTCCCATAGTAAAAGTTGTTCATAATGATGAGTACAATGACCCCTTAAAAGATTTCTATACATGAACAGTGGTTCTCAAACTTTTTTGACGACTACCCTTTTGGAAAACGAAATAATTGACGGAGCCCTAAAATAATCAAAAATGGTTTTATGTGTACCTATTCTTTATTAATAATTAATCATATTATTACTTGGCATTTAGACACCTAATTGTTTACTTTATGTTGGAATATTTTATTTTACTCAGGTTGCAGAGTAAAATAAAATATAGTACTTACCCATTAAGTTTTTTTTTCCTTGTGAACAGTATTTTAAGCACACCAGCCAGTTTTTCTTTTTGAGTATGGCTGACATAGAATTACTTACTCGTATTACTTGTACTATTTTAACTCTGTTATTACCAGGTTAGTCACTAACAACACGAAAAAGAAAGAATCTCTAATACGTCTCATATGCAAACATCAATCAATCATAAACCTATCCTAAGAAAACACTATTAAACAGTCAATCAACATACTAAACAGGATCCATTTGCGCTCAGACAGTACATAAATAATCCATACATTTCCTGCCAGACAGACGTATATACTTACTACTTATACTTACCTATTATTGGTAAACCCGCGCGTTATGTTGTTCAAATCTACGATAAAGCCTCCATTCCACAATAATCGGATTTGGAGCCGCAGTCGCAGATGAAATCTGTATCGGATGCTGAGAGTTCAAATATTGTCTGATTACATAAGGGGATAGGGTTAATATTCCAAGTCCATCAAGCGAAATCTAAAAGAAAATTAATCTTACCTTAGACTTTGATAATTAAATTTCGAGTGAAAGGCATGCTCGTTTCATAATTTAGACATAATTTTGTCGTCCACTACGTATGTTAATTACAACAGCTTCCAGCAGTAACAAAACCGGAGAAGTGCGAGCTGGACTCGCGTGGTAAGGGTGCCTTACAATTAATATGTTATCTACCGTGTTTTTTATCCCATGAACAAACATAACAGTTTAGTTGAAAACACACATTCCCTCACATTTCAACTGCAAATGTAAGTTTGTACGCACAATATTGAGTGATTTACCATGCTATTTTAAGACCATAGACTACTTATAGGTTTTCCTGTAATCTATAAGTATAGCACTATTCTCTGTATATTTAAAAAAAAATTAGGCTCAGCAGTTTCGGAGATAAGAGTAAATTTATAGATAATGGTACATTTTCATCTAATTTCTTTAATAAATTTAAAATTGATGATTTTAAAATTATAATAAAAAAATATTTGGTATACCCATAAAAAGTCCTTTCGTTTGGTATGTCACACGGTACAGTTAGCAAAAGCTTTTTTTTAAATTTTCTAATTTCTCCCCCAAGAGTGGACCCCATATTCAAAATTAATTTATTTACGGTACACGTGCGCGTTTGAGTCACAGAAATGCATACGTGTACCAAATTTCAACTTCATCATCATTTTAGACGAAAGACGTCCACTGCTGGACATAGGCCTCCCCCAAGCACCGCCACTTTCGGCCCCATCGGCCATCAGTTATGCGAGCAATGTGCCACTTAAGCTTGGCAATTCTTCGGGCTATGTCGGTTATCTTTGTTCGCCTGCGAATGCCTTCATTTTTTGTTTTCATTTTTTATTTTTGAAATTTCAACTTTTTCGTTCCAATAGATTCAATGGATTAATGACACATGAGTGATCCTATAAGGGCTCCGTTTAGAGGTAGAAACCTTTAGAGGTACGGAAACCTATAAAAAAAATAGAATAGAATACTCTTTACTATGTACACCATAAAAATAACAGATATAAATGTAGAAATTGGACATAGTGTGATACAATGGGCGGTCTTATCGCTAAAACGATCTTTTAAAGGCAACCTTTGTAATTATTGTCAGAAAAAAAGAAAAAAAATGTATTGCGGCTCATACGGGATCACAAATTTAACTAAAACACACTCTTAGAAACACAAAACATAACAAAAAAAAAACAAAGTCCTGTACGAGGCCAAAAGGTTCCTATCAAACAAAACAAAAAACCCCTCACCCCTCCTTACCCTCCTGTAAACTCTGAAAATACTCAACGCAGAAAAACATGAAACGACAATTTCCCAATTTCCGCATACAAACACGAACGAAACAGCAAGAAAAACCATAATTATGTAGCAAATAGTACATTGATTGCTTTATAGTACTACCACTCCATTATACTATGCCCTCGTACTATGCCCGCCATTCAGCGTCGGCGTCAGCTGTGGGGTCAACGACCTGGGGGGAAGGGCAACGCCTCCGAAATGCAGCCCCCTTCGTGCGAGAGCGGGTAGTGCAATACGTGAAAATTTGAAACGATTACTTATTTATATTTTGCGGGTAGTTGAGAATGTTTAATACAAGGTTATTAATGAATGTTTAGTACATTTTCGTGGGCATTAATATGGGGATAATATTATCCAAGTGTGAATGATTACAGTTACGTAGAAACATTGACACAAAAAAGAAATTACATAAGTATTTATTTGTTAAAATTTTCACTTGGAAAGATGTAACCCTCTTATTGGAGCCTATGAATTTTTATATAATAAAACTCTCGTGCTTTATTTTCTATTTTACTTTTACAGGTTGCAAATAATATAAAAAAAAATTTTGGATAAAAAAAATCTGTATTATCGAGTTTATTTAACCTCAGGCGACGTAAACGACTTTAATCACATTTATTCAAAATCGGTGAACAAACATAAAAAAACATACAGGCGAACATTGAACCTCCTCCTTTTTGGAAGTCGGTTAAAAACTAGCTGACCCCACAGACGTTGTCCTGTCCAAATTTCAATAATTCATACAAAATTCCCATAGAAAATGCACTTTCAGTTTTCCCGAATTTTCAAATTTTCCCGACAACTTTTCAAATTTGTCTCTTCATAAGAAACTTCCTCGGACTTCAACGAATATTTAAAAAAAAAAAATCCGAATTGGTCCAGCCGTTCTCGAGTTTTGCGCTTAGCATCACATTTAGCCATTTATTTTTATTTATATATAATAGATAGATCATTTACATTCCAAATCTCACTTTCAAATAATAAATCAGTCCATCCAAAAATCCCACCTCTACCGATACATCCCGTCTCTATTTTCGATTCAGATCAAAAATTTAATTCGCCTGTTACAAATGCCAGACAGACAGACACCTCTACATAGAGCTATAGTCCGGGTCGAATATTAAAAGAATGGAGTGCTCTAACTGACTCTTTATTGGTCTATGTTGTGCTGTACAATATGTGCGTTGAGAAAGGTATTTTTTGAGGGGGCTTTACAATAATGAAATGTTAAAAAATCAGTACCTAAAAATCACATTACAGACATATACAAAACAATTAAAAATTAATGAAATTTTATTGAAAACTTTTCTGAGTTTTAGGACAGTTTTGCAAACGCCAATGTCATTCATCATTCCTTCATAACTTAAGTTTACTTCAGTAATTAACTGCCTTCTCAAGCAATACGCGCGAAAGCTTTTATCCCATTACATTTAATCAAATCATGAACGCCATTTTAAAATAACACCTATACAAAAGCACGAATATCACTAAAACCGTAAATCTGTATAAATATTTTCATTAACTTTGACACTCCGCCGTAGCGTATTAAAAATTCATACCAACAAATACAATATAAAATAAACCTTAGGGTGATTGTGATACAGTTGAATTTTAAATGCCAGGCGTATTTCACCAAGTGCAAAGCTACGTACAGCTGTCTACGCCAGGCGTAGCGTCGTAGCACTCGACGTAAACTACGTGACGTAGCTCGTAGACAGTCTACGGCGTAGTAGAGTCGAGTGCTCGGTCTATAGATAAATTAATGTTTTATGTTGCTTTTACTGGTGCTATGTTTTTTTATTATTGTAGAGTCGGAAGTATTATTGCGTTTTATGGTTAACTATGAAAGTTTTGATATATTATGATGACAAAGTTTGTAGTAGCCTTATCGCTATTATTTTAGTTTGTAACTTTTTGTTGGTAGTTTTTTTTCAGATTTGTTACGTCTGTGGATTTAAGTGGCTTTATTGCCTAATAGAAAAATATAAATAATATTTTGATTGTTAATTTATGATAAAAATACAGGTTCTTTACGTAGAAATGTGAAATCAAATAACCATTTCCTGAATATTAAGTCAGAAAATGGTAACGTCGTACCACGCTTTTTTCGAGCGGACTTATTTGACAGCAACACCATATTTTACCTGAAATTAAAAAAAAATATGAGCTTTCATTACTCAGACATGGAATAAAGAAAATTACTAATTTATTCTGTACATAAGTAACCACATATAACCTCATTAATCGCACTATCCACTATTAAAAATCCACACAACCCAACGGCCAAAAGGTGAAACTTCACAACTCCCCCCTCCCCCCACGTCTGCGTTGTAGACACCCTGATCGATCGTAACACGGTACTGTAAAATTCGCATCTTAAACGTATACATAGACTTAAGACCCAGACGTCTGTCCGGGGTGAACGCCCTTAGCATCCGGATACGCGGCGTATTGCCGGCTAGACGGGGCTTGTGCGTTTTTAGTGGTTCGCTGGATTTTAGGGGGCTGGGTTTGTCCAGGCTGGACTTAGGACGGTAGAAGAATGTGCTGCTTGTGAACACGAGTCTGGTCTTCATGGTCTTGAAGTCAGTTCCCCAAAAAATTCAACCTCAAAGCAATTATTTCAATTAAACCAATCACCTATATTTAAATAGTTCCGTTTGCTGCCGGACGTATGTTCCCGTGGGTGTCGTAAAAGGCGACTAAGGGACTTACTAGAGATTGGGCAGCAGCGTTATCTATATATTTTAACATCACACTGCAATCGCCAACCCGCCTGCCAAGCGCGGTGATTATGGCATCCCCCCCCTTCCCCCCGGAGGCCTCTGTCCAGCAGGGGCGTCTTTTGAATTGTCAAGGAGTCGGTCAGTCAGAAAGATGTAGCTAGTTGCGTACCCTGTGTAATTTTGGTGAGGCATGTGTCGACAAGTATTTTTAGATATTAGTTACGCCTTCTTCACCACGTGTGTGTCTGTTTCTGCTGCTATTCATGTGCGCCTTTCATAATGACGTCACTATAATTCAAGTGGTGACGTTTCAAAGACATAACCTGTATCCCATTACCTATATCTATCAAGATAAACTGGTCCATGCCTCGCCGTCTACTCAACGTCCGTTCCCACGCATTACGCCTACACTTCACGGCACTTGAATACGTTTCTACACTACGAAGTAACACGAGCGTGAATAGAACATCATTCATATTTTTGTACTTAGTTTTGAATAGGTTTTCTATGATTTAAGGGTGAATTTTCCAGCATTTTCCAGGTGCCATAGCCAACAATAGGGCTATGCATGTCATTCTAAACTATTTCATTATTTTAATGTACCTTTTATAGGAGTCTGGAAACAAATTGCATTTTTTTTTACATTTTTTAATGCATTAATTACCTACTTAATTTACAATTAATTATTTTATGTTACGTTTATATTTCGTGGAATGGAACGCAAACTCGAAACGCGTCGTCTTCGATGCCGGAAATTACTTCAAAAGCCATGAGAATAAATACCTATATTTTCTTAACAAACTGCTTGATTTCTCACAAGGTAAGTTAGTAACGGCGTTTTCTGCTTGATTAAAGCACAAAAAATAATTTAATTTATATGATTTATGGGGTTAAAAAAGAGATGTACCTAAACAAAGCAATATCGTGGTAATTGACGTCACATCATGGCCTAAACAAAAACGGACGTTTGCACTTTAGCAGAAAATTGTTGGAGTTAATAATTTTTTTGGGGAATTAACAGTATTAAAATTTGACTTTTAATACTTTTCTTGGATTTATACAACTGTGCTTTATTGGATGGCGGCACACAGACCGTTATTCAGATAATGTGAGATACGTAATAAGTTTATTAAGCGTGTTTTAGTTAGTAAGTACCAACTTATTAACTATGTTATGGATCTCTGGTCTGAAAATAAAGATTTATATTATATTATTTTATTGAATAAGAGAAAAAAAATACATGCATATTCCCTAATCCACAAATAAGCTCGACGTTGCGTCCGCGCCGTCTACATCAAAGGAGTACCGATGGCATTTTTGGAAAAGCTACTTATTTTGTTTTAATCATTTAGATGCTGTATTCTAAAGTATGATATGGCTAGAAAGTGCGAACTGTGATGGCGATTGATATACAACGTGCCGCTACAATGGCGACATTAGTTTGCCTACTCGTGTGTTAAATTTTATCTAATTTTAACATAAAATAATTCGTACATTGTCAAACAAACTAAATAAAAATACTCTCTCTTTCCTTCAATTCGCCTACTCTTTGCACGTTATTCGTTTTAATTTAATTGATGCTATGTTATGATCCGTGACCCCGGCAAATGACCTCTGCGCTACAGTTCTTTAAGTACGGTTGCTCCAAAATGCTATTTTAAATGAAAGGATTGTTATATAAAGTTTTTTTTTATAATTTTAAAATTATTAAAGAAAATTGATGAAAATTGACCATTCCCCCTTACCTCCGAAACTGATGAGCAAAAAAAAAAAAATACAAAGAATAATCCTATACTTATTACAGGAAAACCTATAAGTCTATTTTGTATAATTTCTTAAACAAATCTTTATTCCTCTAACATTTCTTATTAAAACAAAACCCTTCTAATTTTCCCAGAATTTATATGAAAAAGAGCAACAATAATGGTAATAAAACATACGTACCTATGTGGCGGTAGGTTATGGTTACGTTACGTTCAAATATCGGCGGCTGATTTCGTACTTTGGTCCCCCAATGTTACCGTTACGTTCAGTTTTAGGGCTGCCTCTGAAAATAAAATCGAAGTATTTATCTATTCATTGAAGCGGGGTCAGCGGGGGTGAGAGGTGTGGTACTGCGCAACGAGATAGCACATTTCAGAACCGCCATCAAGTTAGAATCGACATTAAGAATTAGGTATAATTAGGTGTAATTCTTAATGTCGATTCTAACTTGATGGCGGTTCTGAAATGTGCTATCTCGTTGCGCAGTACCACACCTCTCACCCCCGCTGACACCTGACACTGCGCAGCGACTCGCCTCATGTTGCGGGCCGTCATAAAGTTTGAATCGGGCTGTACAGATTGGTGAAATTAGCCGTCCTAATTTATGCAATGTGAAATGTAACGACAACTAGGCGTTTTTTTTTTACAACGTGCGTTGCATGTCATGTTTCACTAATCTGTACCCGGCGTGAGGTTTTGTTCGGTTTTTGTTTCGACAAGACTGCCTCTTTAAAGTTAGGTACATTCGCTGTATCATTCTGCGTACATAATCTTTTCGTGTCCAATGAAAAATGCATGTCATGTTTTTTTTTTGTGAAATAAAAGAATAATAATACATAGAGGGCTTAAGCCCGCCGGGAGGACACGGCGCGGCATACGCTGGCAGAATGTGCCGTTTGGGAGGAGCCACGCCGTGCCCTCATCTCAGGAGTAGGCAGTGACCTGTCGCTGCCGGCCGTGGTCGAGTTGATGGTCGGTAGCGAGGAGTCCTGGGACGCGGTGGAGTCCTTCTGCGAAACAGTCGTGTCGCAGAAGGAGGCTGCGGAAAGGGAGCGGGAGATCTCGTCTGCTCACCCGACCCGCAGCAGGCGCACTGGGCGTCGGCAGAGGGCAGATTCTTCCGCCCCCCCTAAATGGGTCCAGGGACGTCCGCCGCCCCCTATCACACTGGACCCGTGGTGGCGGCGCGTAGTGTTCCACGCGTTCAGACGTTGAGGGGGGGGGGTCAACACCTCACCCCCCCAGACTTGAGGTAGTCCGCAGAGGAGGGCCGGCACTAGCCGGGGATTGCGGAAGTCGTACATGATCCCATGATCCCCGGTGCAAGTGTGGGAAGGGAACACCGGAATGGTTATTAGTCAGTAAGAGCCTGACAGACCCCTCCGCCCGCCCCAGGGCGGAGGACGTCCAAGAGGATTTTCCGGCCCGGGAAAAAAAAAGAAAAAAAATACAACCCGTCCTTGTTGGCTAGCTCAGCTGTTGACCACAGAATGAGCTGTTCCCTCACATCATGTTGAATATTAGCAAAGGCACTTTTAACAAAAAATTACCTAAACACAATAGAGTAATTGGCTGGATTTTAATTATTTAACTTTTTGAAACCTAGAAATAAATAAAATCATGTAACAAAAACTCAAAAAATGACTTAGTTGTATGCGATTTAGAGTCTATGCTAGACAAAAAAAAAAAAACGACTTTTGACAAATACAGCACTGCTGCGATCTCACGTCACAACACGGGCATGCCACAGTAACTTCGCACCATTCGTTCATTCCATACAATGAGCGTTCTGCGTGAAAAGGGTAGAAAAAAAAATCAAAAGCGTTTAACTTCTCCATTATCCATTTCTTTCTCTCTTTTCTTTCGTTCTCTTTTTTTTTCCTTCTCAATTTTTTTTATTAGGTATTTGTTTTTGTCAGTGTGGACTTTTTGTTGTCTGTTAAATAAATATATATATATGTTATGCCACCGATTTTATATATATTTTCACAAATTATGTATTATCTCTTCTGTCTTTAGTTACATGTTTAACATAAGTATTAATTCATGTATATTTTTGATAGTAGCTAAATGTCTTATTGTTTCATATGCACAGCCCTGGTTTCGAGTGACAATTTAGCGATGTAAACAGGCGGCTGCAGACGTCTAGACGTCGGTAGCCGCCGCTGTACCCGCCATTATATTGTGAGAATTCATTACGGAGCAGACACGTATGGGACGGCCACTGATGTTTTTACATGAAATTTTATTAGGAATTTGAATGGTAATGGGAGATTTGTAAAGGGAAGCTGAAAATTCGGGATTAATTACCCCTGACTTGGTTGGCTGACTTGAATAATTGTTCTTTTTATGAATTTTTACTGTGTGTTAGTGATAACTGACTGGTTTTGGATTTAGAAACAAGGTGATTTGAGATTTAATATCCAAAACGGTTAGCAGAAGGTGTCTAGTATCAGCAAAATGGCCAATTAACCGAAGGCTCGATTTTCGAGAATATTTTAATTAGGCGACTAGAATCAATTCTATTTTTTTGTAAATATTGACGTTCAAAAGTGCCTTTTATGTGCATATTTGAAATAAATACTTTGACTTTGATTACATCTTTTTCATCCCAGTCTAGCCAGGATACAATAGAACTCGATATTTTACTGCCAAAAATACACCATAAATTATCATCGCATTTCGACTGGTTTTTCATACCTTATAATTTTCATCAATACGTAGTTATATAATATGGATTCGTTTGCTTTGATGTTTAGACCGAAGTTTTTAGATAAACGTGCCCTTTCCTAAACTAAAGTAGGAAAATTGCAGCTAAGTGTTCGCAGAACACAAATCTGAAAGAATAACTTAGCATTAGCTGCTTAAAATTAAAATATTAGTTCAGTTATAATAATTTTGACGGTACGGTTGACGCAGTGGTTAAGCGATTGACTGCTGCGCTGCGTGTGGCGGGTTCAATTCCCGCACGGAACAAATATTTGTATGACCTACAAGCAGTTGTTCCGGGTCTGGCTGTTTGTGTATGTGAGTTTAAATGTTTGTAAACGCACCCACGATACAGGAGAAATTCCTAGTGTGAGACGTCTAAAAAAAAAAATTACGTTGCTAATATTTGAACAATTATTTATAGTGTTTCAAGGCATCTACGGGAACAGGACGTGAAGAAAATGGTCTCGCATCAACGGTGTGACAATGGCTACTAGCCATGGTCCCAACTATGTTGTGGTCCGCTTCCAGTCTAACCGGATGCAGTTGAATACCAGTATTTTACATGGAGCGACTGCCTATCTGACCTCCACATTCACTGGGTAATACGATACTCCTTGGTAAGACTGGTTGTCAGACTTTCGAGCATCTGACGACCCGATTGTCAAAGATCCACGAATGACAGCCGGGACCACGGCTTAACGTGCTTTCCGAGGCACGAAGGAGTCTCGGTATGTAAAGATGGTCACCCATCCACGGACCAATCCCGGCAAGCGTAGATTAACCTGATGGATCGACCCGTGCGGCTGATAGAACTTAGCCAGGAGCTCCACTATGTTTTTATTAGTAGTCGATTATTTTACGAAGGTAGACGCGTGCACTCTTTCAACGAGTCATGAGTACATCAGGACACATCCCATAATTAAGACGCTGACAACAGCTAAACCGCTGTCACTGTCAGACTGCATACAAAAGAAAGAGAAGCGCGATGACACAACGCTTGTAATTTATTGCAAAATATGAAGCAATTATCTATTTACTCAAAAAATAGTTGAGAACTCGAAAATAAAAAACAACCAAGTTCTGCATACAAATAAGACGATCTTGTTATTAATTAAATACCAATCGTACGCTGACATTCAATACATATATTTTGGATTGAAACTCAAAGTAAAGGGTTAGTTTACCGTTCATTTGTATCGAGATTTTTTTTTCTAAACGTGCTTTGGTAACAACCATGTTCTGAGAAATATGTTCAAGAATAACATATTTTTCCGCTACCACAAACTATTTAGATTTGGTCATTTTTTTAAGCCTACTTTTATCATTTGCCTCTTATAAGCGCCTTAACTGCACATTTTGTAGCTGCTATTTTGTTTTTTTCAAAATGATTTATCTGACATATTACCACGCCAAACAGCAGGCTAAGCATGATCCTACCAATATCCTCCGCCAGCTTATTTACTAAGAAGCTTATAATATTTACACAGAGGTCAGGCTTTATTTTTAATGTTTCGGGAAGCGACGCGTCCCCCCTTCCCCCTGCCTACCCCTAAAGTTCGTCGACCTGAAGCTGCAGACAGAGGATGTTTTGTCTAGATTTAAGGTGATACTTACTTTAAAGTTTTAACTTAAAATGTGCATTCGTTATCGTACGTCTGGCTCTGATTTCGGTAGTATTTGCGTAGTTGGGAGGAAGTTATGTTCAGCTTTGTTTGCGAAGACTGTTTGTAAACCCTACCTAAGTAATGTTTACAGAACAAGTTATGATTTTTAATCAATCAAAATATTTCACATAAACCTACATGGGCACTTATGAAACGTCAGAAGCTAGGTGCACGGTTCCAATTGGTCTTTTCGTATGGAGAAGAGCCGACAAGAACTTCCACGGTTACTCTTTAAAAAAATGTAGACTCTTCAAAAATGCTATTTATTTAGAGAAATGGCGCAATTTTTGCGAATTCCTAGTTTCGAAAATACCTCGACAAGCTTTTCCAGCGTGTAACAGGAATAGCTTTGTCTATTGTCTAGCATATCTTGGTCCCTGTCAACAAATGTCCTCAATCTGAAATTGAATTGAAATGTCTTTTTTGACTGACGATCCAAAATATACTGATCAATAAATGTACTATGATTAATTATTTTAATAAATGTCTCTGAAGCTCCAGTAAATATGTTGATGGTTGTCCTTACAGTGACACTTTATATTATTTTTTTAATAAATACGTAAGGAGAGACCTAAGCCCTTTTTATACCTGCTATATAACTCTGCCGGCCAACTCTATTGCATTAAGGCTCCCGCAGACAGGCGCGACGCGACACTAGTAGCACAATTTCATTGGTGTTACAATTTGTAAAATAAGTATAAGCTAAGTACCATCCTATCGCTTTGAGATATCCTGTAATGATATAAGTGTTGTGAAATTAATAAATGAACGAAAATTAATTAAATGATTTTTTTATGAAAATTCATGGAAAGTGTCGCGCTGCTTGTCGCACCCGCGGTAGCGCGCCAATCTGCACGAGCCTTTAGTTGTGACCGTGTATTTAGAACTAAATTCGCGGTCGAGCGAGTCGTATGAGTGATACACGCTAGGAAAAAAAAACTACTAAGTTAAAAATAACTTTGATTTCGGTAGTCGGTGTCTGGATCTGTATTATAGTTTTTTGCCACCGACTTCCGAAATTAAAGTTATTTTTCATTTTGTAGTAAAAAAAGAAAATTATATTTGCTCCTCAATTACGTGTAAACCGTTAAACGGATTTGGATGAAACTTGGCACATAGATAGACCATATTCTGGATTAACACATAGAATTTGCTGGTAATACTTTTTTGTGGGATATAATTATTTTATTTTATTTTCCGACCTCGCAAACCAACGGCAAGAACTAGTCTTATTAAGAAGGCACGTATTTGTTATTATTTTAACACCTGTACCATACCTGCCATGTGCAAATCTTACTACAAACAAAATTCCTAACGCAAAAAAATGTTTATACTATGTATTTCTAATTCACAGAATCTTCTCGTACACATTCCGTTCATTCAGAAAACCATATCTTTTGCTTAAAAAAATATCAGTGGCCACCATTTTCTAACATTAAGGTGAATCCGAAGCTGTAGCCCGCGAAATTAAAATTTTCTTAGGTTTTTTGTTATTTGCAGAACAGTGTCAGGTTGTATCTTGATCAAAATAACATTGAATCTCTCTAAGTAAGATTTATTCCATTGAATGACTTTATCATGAAATCATGACATTGGAGAACAAATAGAATAGAATAGAATACTCTTTATTATGTAGACACGGCTACACATCAAGCTATAATTTTCCAGTATATGCTTATCTCGCATTGTGTCGGATTTCCGTACAATGAGAGGTCACCGTATACTGGAAATGTATAGCTTGATGTGTAGCCGTGTGTACACCATAAAAGTTACAGATATAAATGTTTAAATTTTACATAGGGTAACACAATGGGCGGCAAATCTAACTTAGAGAGATTTATTAATGATTCTAATGATTATAATTTGACGACACGATTGGCGCAGTGGTTAAGCGATTGACTGCTGCGCTGCGTGTCGCGGGTTCGATTCCCGCACGGAACAAATATTTGTATGACCTATAAGTAGTTGTTCCGGGTCTAGCTGTTTGTGTATGTGAGTTTAAATGTTTGTGAACGCACCCACGATACAGGAGAAATTCCTAGTGTGGGGCAACATTAAAAAAAAAAAAATTATCTGTAAATACACGTCTGTTAAAGTCGCGAATCATATTTTGATCAAGATACAACCTGATACTGACCTGCAAATAGCAAAAAACGTAAGAAAATTTGGATTCCGCGGGCTAAGCTGCGGATTCACCTTAAACATCTGACTGTTTTAACAAACGCACATGCCATAGCAGTGCCGTACGCCTGTGCGTCACGTCGTACGTCAACGAGCTTTATTTTTAACCCGAGTTTTGAGATGAAAACCTATTTGTATGCAAAGGCAGAACAATTACTTGTGTATGCGTGGCTTTGATCCTACAGTTTACAATATTAATTTTGTTGTAGTATTTCTAAGTTTCCGTAGAATTAAATTCTGCGCCATTTTAACTATAATAGAATAGAATACTCTTTATTATGTACACCATAAAAGTTACAGATATAAATGTTGAAATTTTACATAGGGTGACACAATGGGCGGTCTTATCGCTAAAAGCGATCTTTTACAGACAACCATTAGATGGATTAAAGAGAGAAGAAGAGACAATACTGCAGCTAATCAGTGGTCTAGCATTTACATAATTATACAATAAATACATACATTCATAAGGTATACACTTATCTAAGTATTTAAATATATATACAACATGTCCCAGAATTAACGCACAACCTCTTAAGGGGTCATTGTACTCATCATTATGAACAACTTTTACTATGGGACCAAACCTGAAATCGCGAAAAAAAACACAGCTATTCCTTACATTTGTGTTCGAATAACTCTTCAAAATGTAGGGAATATCTGATTCTTTTTTCTCATTTCAGGCTTTACCATAGTAAAAGTTGTTCATAATGATGAGTACAATGACCCCTTAAGAGGTTGTGCGTTAATTCTGGGACACTTTGTATACAATATACAATAATAAACATGAAACAAGAGGAAAGAACTGTATTCTGTAATGATGATGTTTAAGGAGAGAGGAAGTGTTTTGTATAATAAATGTATGTAAGAAAAGACATGTTGGGTTGACCCCAAATAAATTGGGAAAAAGGCAAGAGCTATAAGATGATGATAAACGAGATGAAACTATACAATAAGCAGAACACGATGTTTAGCATTATTAAAAAAAAAACAAATGAGCCGAAAAATTTATTCGTATGGAGAGAGTATGATTAGTTGATTACTTACCCAATTATACTCTATCTACAGGGTCAAATTAAATTATTTAGCAAAACTCCACAGACTTGATGGGCATCGATATCTCCCAACATGATAAAGAATATTTAGTTTTTGGAATGGGCAACTAGCTTCATCTTTATGACTGACCAACCCTTTGACAAATCGGAAGTGCCTGTAATTGGTTTATTTGAAATAAATGCTTTGAGTTTGAGTTTAGAGTCTAGCTTTAAATAGCGATTTTCTCTCATATACAAAAGTGGCGATCTGTCCCATACACACAATAAAATTTAGTCTATGCTTTGTAACTTTTTATAAAATTATACTACCTGAAAACGATGACATTAACATTGCTGAATAATTGTATTAAATTCATTGATTATTTTAATTTTGACATGACTATAATTTCTCAATTTAATTGTACTAATATAAAAGAAAACAATTAAATAATAATAATGTTTAATGCATGCTAATTTAGGATGGTAAGGGCAGACGAATGATAATTGCAATGCTTGTAAAAGGCTGCTAAGTCATAAGCACTGACATTATATAACACCAACATTGTACACTTAGTTCGCAATAAACGTTTTTAATTTGAATTAAAACAAAATAATTATTATTTTTCTAGGTCAATGGCCGATTTAGTGTAGTTACTAGAAATATCAATTTTTTTTTAATCGTCACAGACTTGATGGGTAACAATATCTTAACAGTATAAAACAAAAAAAACCTGTTTTTCTTAAGTACATAAGTAACGACCAGCGCTCGTTGAACCCCCAAAAACATCATCAAATCTAATTTTGATTTGTTTTAATAAGGATAGATATCGGAACCCATACCGTCTGTCAAGTCTCGCTAGCTAATTTAACTTGACCCTGTATTATCATGATAAATCACTTATTTTAACATATTTACTTTTTGCATCTTTCACTATTTTAAACTTCGAGCCAAATGTCAAAAAGATACTTTCAAAAAGACGTCCACTGCTGGACATAGGCCTCCCCAAGCACCGCCACTTCGACCGGTCCTGGGCTTCCCGCATCCAGCGAATACCTGCGGCCTTCACAAGGTCATCGGTCCACTTTGTAGGAGGCCTTCCAATGCTTCGTCTTCCGGTACCTACGCGGTCGCCACCCCTCCTGTATAAATAACTATTTATATAATTTACTGAAGTTTGTTTATTTTGTCGTCACAGGAAAAGAACTCGTTCCTGAATTACAACGTGTCGTGCATACTGACGCTGCCACCCTACCAGAGACAAGGATACGGCAGACTGCTCATAGACTTCAGTAAGTCAATCCATCAATCATTTATTTTGTTAAACATAGGTATGGTTACAGATAGTATAAAGTCTAAAATATATGTACTATGTTTTGCCAATATTTGTCGTACAAAATTAACATAAACAAGCAATTACAATTAAGGTGGCATGCCAATAGATTATATTTAAAAAAATCTATTTAACATATTATGTCAGTTAGGTACAGGGCTCGGAAACCGGTTAATTTATTATTTAACCTTTTTTTTTTTTTTTTTGTGGAACTTTTGTTCCTTTCCGTTATTAGAAAGGTTTTCGAACATATTCCGTTAATTATTTAATATTTTATTACAAAATCAATGCTGAACTTAATGTGATGAAGCAATCTTTGAAGCGAATATCAATTGTATCAAAAATAATTTGTATCTTCGGAAATAAAAATTAACCGGTTTCAAGCCCTGGTTAGGTAAATAGGTCATTATAATACTTAACACATTCATACTTAATCAATAAATAAAATCATAAGTGTTTAATTAGCAAGTCGGAATCGTCATATCTCTTTTTAATCAGTAGTCAACTCAGTGATGGAGTAGTAATATCTGTCTAAAAGGAATTTAAACAAAGACCTTAAAGGAACCCAGACACTCTTTATTTCTAATAGCTACTAGTACACTATTATATATTTTTGTGTGTATAATACCACGTAATACCATGTGGTTGTAATACTCAAATATATTTATTTGCATTCCATATTTTTTAAAGATGTTAATGTTACAATGGCCTAATGCTAAGGTACAATTACGGACCCTTTGGGGCACAGCAAAAGGTATAATAAAATTAACTAATATTGTTGTTGCATGCCAGAAGGCAAATCCCGTATTAAACGTTCAAAATCTAGTCGCTTTATCATATCAGAAATAATCAATGTTATAATAAACACATGCCGCCTTATTACAAAACAAGATTTATATTTTGACATGGCTTAAACCATGCAGCCAGTTTTTGTAATAAGAACGTAACAGTGATTGAAATACCGTTCTTTATACAAAACTGAAAACTTAGTTCGGTACTAAGCTGTCAGTTTTGTGTTTAGGAACTTTACCATAGTCGGAATAATGTTCGAAATTCCATAATAGTTCCATGTTTTAAACCTGGGTCTGAAGATAAACCTTGTTTTGTCCCTAATAAGGGGGGTGGAGATTAAATGCGAATGTTCTTAAAATACGGGAATCGCCCGTTATGTTACAGTTTATGGTTTAAGAACTTTATTTCGCAAAAAGAATTATATTCACATATATTTTTAAACTTATTTTAATTACATTAGGCGACGCGACGGTTACACAACAAAAATAAGTACTTAGGTTGGATTAGTACAGTACTCGAAGATAGCTTAAATTTTTAAATCCGCTAAAATGAGTTTCTTTTAAGATTTTTTGAAAGTATACAAGCATGGATTTTTGATCTTTCTTCTTTTTTTTTTTCTTTTTGGTTTTAAAATCACAACGCAACAGAAAGTGTAAGGACCTCTTAAAGGACAGTTTTAAAATTATATAAAACGAGCGAGCCTTAAAGTAGTCGCATATGACGTGTAACATCTGGCATCTCACCTTGGTAATAAGCAACTGAGCAGCGACAGAAATGACCCCCTCTTACTAATTCCATGCTGTTATAAAGTACTTACTAATTCCATGCTATTAAAAAGTACTTACTTATTCCATGTTCAAGCTGTGACTTCCTGTTACACACTTATTTATTTATTTAAACTTCTCGCACACAATTAGGTACAAAGGCGGACTTAATGCCTTAGGCATTCTCTACCAGTCAACCAAGGGTGGTGGACTTCCGTCCATTTTCACGTAATCACACCCACAGAAAGCGTGAGCAAAGATGTTACATATTTAAAACCGCGGAGTAATTACGTAACACACTATCATTCAGTAGCAATGGGTTTCATTTCGACAGTTCAACAACATTCATTGCGTTATTTACGTTGTTGAGCTGACAAATTTTTCGAATATGGTGGCGCAAAAGTAATGTCATAGTATGAATGTGCCATAATTTTTGCAAATGGCGTCATAATATCATTGTGATTTGATTATCTTCAGACCCTGTTATAAACCATGGAGCCATTATTAAATTTCGAACTTTATTCCGTCTACGGTAAAGTTCTTAATACAAAACTGGCAACTTAGTACCGACCTAAGCTTTCAGTTTTGTATAAAGAACGGTATTTCAATCACAGTTACGTTCTTATTACAAAAACTGTCTCCATGGTTTAATCCATGTCAAAATATAAATCTTGATTTGTAATAAGACGGATAGAGAATTAGTCGACAATGCAATGAAGCGATACACACAGCTCAGGCAATGATGGAGATTTTGAAACACTTATTTCCGGGACGTGTGATCTCCCGTTTTGGCCATTTGAACTGGCTGATCAGATCCGAAAGAGATCAGAGACCAGAGGGCTTTTTCAAATCTCGCGTTTACTACAACAAACCACAAAACTTGCAAGAAGAAATCACCAATTTGGAGCCAGATGTTTTGGGAGCAACATTTCAAAATGGCCGTAAAACGAGCATAAATGTGCATCGTTTCAGGAGGTGGTAATTTGACCAATATAATTATTTCGACTTTTAATCGAAGTTTACACCTTTAGGTATACATACTTTCCGTGACAACACACCCCATTTTTTTTATTTACAACAAAATGCAGCCAATTCACATTATGAGATTACTTTTGCGCCATCCTGTACTTCAAAATCGTTCAGATTCTAATTGATAGTGTGTCACGCTATTAGGGTGCTAATTTATTTAAAAAGCTCTTTAATTAAATTTTATCAGATCGTCGCACACAATTCGCTTTGTTATTAGAAAGAAAGAAATAAAGAAAAATAATTTTATTTGTCACAGAAACACGTGCATACGAAAACATAATAAACTCGAGTAGGTAAACATTACACAAAACACGTCTACATTATAATCACCAGTACAAAAAAAACAAATAGTCGGCAGCTGCACGTCATGACTGTGACTAGAAGGCTTGCACTCAGCATGGTGCTGTGCTATGGGGGACCCACAGCACAGCGCTGATTATCAGTGGTCACCCGAAAAGTACGTACGAAACCCAACTCAGGTTTAATGTGTTGTAAATAATAGGTAACAAAATAAAATAAACAGTACTTAGAATATAATGCCTGTATACAACCAATATTATAAGAATCAATATTATTAAATAACATAAAAATAATAACAACACACATACATAACATAACATTCTTAGCGAAATAATATGTTATAAAAAAAGTGTGAAAGTTCTGATTGAATTAAAAAATGCATGATCTAAAATAAACCCTTCTCTGCCGATTCCGCCACTGAAGACAAAAATGAACCATAATTATTTTGCGTAAAAGTAACTTCAGAGACTAACATAAGCATGCTGAAACTTGTAAAAGTTGTACCAAACAAACAATAAACATAAAAATAACATAATTAAGCAACCCCCTAAAACGAACATCTCATTATTATTGCTGTCATACCTCAAAAATATCCCATTAAAGTGACACCGCATTAACTTTGTACCAACCCTACCTAGACGGACATAATTCACAAGGGCTTAACCTTTAATAACGCAAAAAGTCATACAAATTGCCCTCAGCGACGCGCGTGGAATAGTTCAGTGCGAATGTCAATGTCACAGTGGCATTGCCTATCATTACCGTGGCAACAGACGATTGATTTATGTGTCTATTTGTCAAATATTACGTTCAGTAGTAAATGTAATTTGTAATTTTTGTAGTTAGTAACATTGGGGGTGAATAAAATTATATTGGGTGTAAAAGATTACAACTAAAGTTCCTTAGCTTTGGGGGTTAAATCATTCCTCAAAGCATATATTATGTTTACAGTGTTACCCCTTTTATTTGGTAATAGTAAGTTTGTAAACTACCAAAAGTCTACACATCCGCTATTTAAATGAACTGGCTAACAATAGCGATGGGGGCAGCACCAAACCGTTCCACTAAATCCCATAGCGTGCTATACAGGCTACGCTCCCACGTTAACACTGCCGATGCGTAATTCTTACAAATCGCAAACCTATAACACCACCTGTGCGGTCAACGTGATAAACCCTCCAACTGCGGGTTTGTTTTGTCCCCCAGACCCCCACGGGTAGGGGGCGTCGCGACGCGGCCGTCGACCCGACCTCGATCGATGCACTGCAGTATGGATCGGTCTGCCGTCTAGACTCCCCACCGCCCCTCGGGTCTAGCCAGAGGACGGGGGTGATGGGGGCGACGGGCCCACCGTGAGACGTAAATAGGGTTGCCATGTGTAACATAACTAACCTAGGATAAGCTGTTTTGGTGCAGACGTTTTTTGGCAATTTTCAATCGAATTTTTCGTTGTTTTGTTTTTTATGAAGAGGGTCGTTTAAATGGATTATATTTGATTGGCTAGCCACGTACTTTTTTGACATTTAATTTCTAAATTCAGTCTAACTTATTAATATTTTACAGAATAATTCGAAGTAGGCCTGAAATAATAATAGTTTTATCAAATTGCTGAGGAATTATAAATAATCAATAAATTAATTTAAAAATAAAAATAGCCGTTATTTCCTAAACGTTAGCGTTAGTTCTATAAACTAATAAAAATAATTTATTATTTTTATTAATTATTTATATTTATAATTTCTGCTTGTTAACCCAAAAAGTATTATCAGCTACCAGATGAGGCTATCTTGCGACATTACCTAAATTTTAATCAATTCGGGAATTACCTAAATCTTAATTAATTAATACAACAGCAAAAGCAACAAAACACTCAAGAGTAAATGTATTCAGGTAACGGACAGGCTCCACTCTAATTCTGACCTGAAATGCCCGAAACCCATTTCATATTCTATTTACCCCTTACAAAACAGGCTATGAATTTACAAAATGCTTCCCGACACTAACAAATGATTCGATTTACTCTGATCCGACAGCCCTGCCCGCCCCTGTCGGATTGTAGACACGAGGTATTTTGATAGGTACCTTAATTATTGTTTCAGGTGTAAACTCGTTGATTGCAGTAACGCGAATATTAATCGGTAAAATATTTTATTCATGAAGTTTGACCGACAACTTCAAACGTGTGTCTCAATTTGAATGTTGAAACTGTAAATTAGTGGCGGAATATTAATGTTGCTCCCAGAAAATTTGAATCGAATAACTTTGAGTGGGATTACTAATCATGTTAGCTAGTTTGAATTTTATAAGACTAAAGGGAATGGATGTAATCTATATAAAAAATAAAACATACCGACTTCCAGAAAAAAACACTACAAAGTGAAAAATAACTTTAATTTCGGAAGTCGGTGTCTTTGGTTTTGTTTTTCGTTTTTTGCCACCGAGTTCCGAAATTAAAGTTTTTCACTTTATAGTGTTTTTTTTATTTTGGAAGTCGGTTGTTTTTTTTTTTGCAAACGCTTTATTTTTGCTTTTTAGTTGTGATACCCACCCCACACAAATTCGAATACCACTACCTGCTATGTAAATAAAAGTGACAGGAAGTTATAATAACATTATCGACATAGACCAAGTGGGAAAAATACGTATTATTGAAGCTAAATCAAAAACTACCCAAGCAAAGTTAATACAATTTATATGGGACCACCGCGAAACTTCCTCTTCCAAGAAAAAAAAAAATCCAAAATCGGTCCACAAATTGACGAAAACATCGATGAAAATACGTTAATACATACTGATGAAAATAGAACCTCCTCCTTTTTTAAACTTGGTGAAAAATGAAATGCTGTTCGTTGGTAAGCGCATCACTTGAGGACGACTGGACCGATTTGGCAATTTTTTGTAGTAAAATGTTCGTAATAGACCGAATTAGGTTTATAAGGAATGAAAAAATGTAATTTGCCGGGAAAATTGGTGCATTTTCCATGAAGTATTTAAATTTTTACAGTACAACGTCTATCGGGTTAACTAGTTGTAAACAAAAAAGACCTCTATATTTTGTACACTTGTAAAACATGATTTGAAAGAGGTGTGTAGATGTACTTTAAGGATGTTCAGATGCAGTCTGTAAATAATTGCAGAATATAGGAAAAACTTAATTGGAAGGATTTCTACGTATTTTTGAAAGCCCTGTGTCATTAGAGGGTTAGCTGAAAGTCTTTTATTTTAATTGACTAGATTAATTAAGTCTAAGCTGGTTAATTTACCTAATGTGAACTTTGTTTTTTACGAGTAATATTTGCAAAGTAATTTGAGTTACTTAGATATTTATTTTAAGCTTGTGTTTTTAATTTTTACAGATATTTTAACAGCAGAAAATTCATTTTAATAACTCTTCGAGAAATAATAGTTTTTGTTGCCATAATAAGTTTAAATGTTTTCTCATAGCCTCTATTTGTCATAAACTGTATCTAAGTCGTAAAAACAAAAAAAAAATTTGAAGGCTTTTGTCATCGTAATTGAACAATCTTATTGTTGGTGCTTGGGCAGTCTGCAATTAATTCAGCATCATCACTTTCCTGCCTGTCTGCATTTTAGAGAGCCCTAACATGAAATGAATTAACTGATAGGTGTTGTGTTAGTTGGCAGGTATAAAAAATTAATCTGATCACAACCAAAAAATTTCCCTAAGCATTGTTTAAATTTTCTCGAACTTTTTACTGGAAAATTAAATTACCAGTGCGCAATTTTGGTTTTGGTGGCTATAGAAAATATTACCATTTTTTTTGCCCGACTTGAAATACTAATAAAATACCTAAAAACCTATAAATCGCAAGCTGTTTAGGTACCATGGCGCGTTCCGCTACACCGCACACACGCCCCGGCCGGCAAGTCACCATAAAACCAGTTCCAAAGTAAACATCTTTCGTTAACGATAACTTTATTTTTGTTGTACTAATGCTATGGCTACCTTGTCGCGATAACGCGAACTCCACTTCGCGCGCTCTCTCTCGCACACTGGTCGACGTGTCGCTGTACAACAGAGAGCGTGCGAAGTGCAGTTCACATTATCGCGACAGTGTAGCCGTAGCATTAGAAATCAAAATAAAAAATATATGTTTAATAAAACTCGCTCAAGTTTAATTTGTTAAAATTTGCGCACATGTTATTCTTTTTTCCTGTATTTTACGCAAGTTTTTGTGATTGTAGGAATTGAAATTAATTCTGTATCGTGGAAACTTAGACAGAAACAAACCTCACTGTGCAGACCGCACTCACAAATATTTTATATTTTGTTACATATTTTCACATTCAGTTAGACTGGGTAGATTGCAAACTTCCAAGAAAAATAATAAAGATATCAGGGTCACCCGGTAATATTGTATGAAGCCGTAGCAAACATCAACGTAGGGTTAAAGTCGTTCACCGTTTGAGCCTTTCTACGTTAGAAAAGCTCAAACGGTGAACGGGTTAAAAAAAACTTGGAAGATTTATTTTCAATTCACTGCTAGAGCTACCCACTGTTTCTGTCCTATCCTGAGAGAACTACTTCATGTATTTGAATAAACACTATCCTATCTGTTACTCCAAGACATGGTATGTCTCTGTGTGAAAATTATCCAAATACGTTGAGCCGTTTATACGTGGTTTAGTAGCAAACATCTTGACAAACATTCTCATCAATCGACCAGTATTTTTGGGCGCTAAAATGTTTATTATTGTGACAGCAGAAATGAAGAGGTCGACAAACAATATATTCGCCGAGTAATCCTATCAGTGCATAGGGATGTTACTCCTGTACGAATTTTACAACGTGAGGGACAAAAATTGTGAGAGGGTTGACTGTGGACGGATATTCGTGATGTGCATGAGAGCAAATAAATAAATATCTAAAAATGAAAATGTGGTGCGTTAAAGTTGAAGGTTAGGTATGTCGTTATATTAAAAAATGTCTTTGCTGAAGATTTCATCGTTATACCTTTATAAACTTACGCCTTTCTCGCAAAGGGATAGGTGGAAACTACAGTCAGATTCCCGCGCGCTTTTATTGTATACACATTTTGATTCGTGCACGATGTACATCGTCATGTCGAAAGTGAATAGATCAGGTGAGACAGTGCTCAAACGCGAGCCTAATAACAATAATTAAAAAATAATTACAAGCGATAAAAAATGCATAATTCGATAACCAGAACTGCAGAATCATTTGCCGTGTCTAAATCAATCCCATTCTTTCACTATACCTTTATAAACTTACGCCTTTCTCGCAAAGGGATAAGTGGAAACTACAGTCAGATTCCCGCGCGCTTTTATTGTATACTCCATTTGCTTCGTGCACGATATACATCGTCATGTCGAAAATGAATAGATCAGGTGAGACTGGTCAAACGCGAGCCTAATAACAATAATTAAAAAATAATTACAAGCGATAAAAAATGCATAATTCGATAACCAGAACTGTGCAGAATCATTTACCGTGTCTAAATCAATCCCATTATTTCACTAGGTTACCTCCTAACCAAAGAAGAAGGCAAGGTTGGGTCTCCAGAGACTCCGCTCTCAGACCTTGGCCTGATCTCCTACCGATCCTACTGGAAGGAGGCTTTACTGAAGCGGCTGTGCTCAGCCCCAGGACCTACCCTCTGCATAAGAGACCTTAGCAAGGACTTGGCTATTGCGTCTTCGGACATAGTGTCCACGTTGCAGGAACGAGGACTCATGAAGTATTGGAAAGGCAAGCATATTGTGCTGAAGAAACAGGTGCGTTGTAGTTTTTATTTTTTTAGTGACCTTTGTAGATTCTATACATCATATATCAACTTAGATGATTTGGGATTTTTCTACTGCTCAATCAGCTTTTTAGATGTATTTTTGAAAGCAGACTTTTCCACGTGGTTTTTTTTTTAGAAATGCCTGCTAAGAAGATTTCCTCGGTTTTCTCAAGTATCTTATATGTTTTTCACTGATATAATTGACGTCTGATCTGAAACACCAATAATTGTATTAGTTGCTCGACATTTTTGTTCTTTTTGCCTACTTTCTATTGAAGCTTGCGGTTAATATCTTGTAGCCTGACGAGTTTACGACATAAAGCCTCAATCTTGACACATTACCTTATTCCCTTTAGGAGGTGCTAGAAGAGGTGTCTCGCCGGGCCGCGCGTGCCCGCTGCGTGGACTCGGCGTGCCTGCGCTGGTGGGGCGCGGGCGCGGCGCCGCCGGCACGCTGACGCCGCGCCCCCGCCGCGCGCCGCCCCAACAGTAGCGCCGCGCGCGCACTGCTTTAGGCCACACACAGGTAAGCGCATGGTGCGTGCACGCGGCGTCAATGTGGCGTTCCTGGCGTGAAAATTGTGTAAATACAACTTTTTGATCGGTACAACATGATGATACATTTTCTCGAAATTTTTTTTTTACATTTCATCTCATTTAGCAAACAAAATAATTTAAACAATCTTTAGATGCAATTTTACTAAGCTTGAAAAACTACATTGATTACTAAAATCAAATCTTTCTAGCTCTCACGGTTGACATAGTTTCCAACGCCCTGTTTGAAATCCCACCCTGTATACCAATTTACGCGTTTTTACTCAGTATGCAGTGCGCGGGCGAAAAAATGACAACTCGCGGCGTTGGCGTCGCTATAAAGCTTGTGTGCCGACTACTACAAACACTTGCCGTTCTACTATCAAATGCAGGTACAACTGCACCCAAGTGGGGCACAAGCCTAAACATCAGTGCACACACATGAGTGTGAACATGAGTGTAATTTAAACGTATGGTGACTGTGTTTTAGCTATCACGAAACTTTATTTATAGGAAACCAAATGTTTTATGACAATTGAATGTATTTCAGAATCTGTGTATATTTTTAATGTTATAGAGGCGGTATTTCGCCCCAATAAGTGTTAATTGACTATTTAGTTTTTTTTTGCATGTTCTCATGACAATATTAAAATGTAATTTTATTTGAATGTGGGAATTCAACTTAGAGAGATGTATTAATGATTCTAATGATTATAATTCTGTAAATACATATCTGTTATAGTCGCGAATCATATTTTTATCAAGATACAACCTGACGCTGACCTGCAAATTGCAAAAAAACGTAAAAAAATGAAATTTGCGGGCTACAGCTGCGGATTCACCTTAATGAAAAAACTAAGGCGTGTTAGCTTTTGCGCAAAAGCTCTGAGCTGCGCAAGCTTATTGCATGTTTCATTACGTATTCTAAGAGGTTTATGTGTATATTCTACGTATGTACTTATTTTCTGCCTACGATATTGACATAGCGTGTTTTAATGAACTTTTAATAACATTTAGCGTTTTGAGAAATAAAAATTATATAAGTGAGTAGGTATGTTAGCTGTATTTTACGCATGGCAACATTTGTCTGGTTGTGTTGTGTTTTTAGAAGGCAACACTCAATAAATACCTCTTTAAAATAATGTTAAGTATGTTTTTGTATTTTTTTATCATTCAAATTAATTTTTCATTAGTTGTGTGAATTTATAATGAACCAGTCATCAATTAAATCAATTTTATTTATTGTAAACTATAAATGAGGCCATTTTGACCGCCATTTTGCAATATGGTATGTGATGTCCCTAAAGGTTCATTAGAAAACCAGCATCTGTCTGGCATTAATGCTGAAATGAACCTTTTTGGCGCAGCCGTGAGGCACACACTATTGTTTTTAGAACATTATTTTTATTTTGTTACTTGTATTTTGTGTTTCATGAACTGTGTCCAAATAAATGTCATGCTTCCTTTCTATGTCAAATTATTTTCACCTGACGACGTTAGATGGCGTTCTTTGAAAGAATTGCGTAATATTCTAAAATAGTAATAATAGTCCAATGTAACTGACAAGAAACGATTATAAATAGCATATAATTTTTGTTATCGAATATCAATAAATATAATATAGTATTAAATATAATAGATACTGTTTCTTGAAAAACTTAAAATGAATCTAGTGTATTTTTCTTTTAAATTATAATTATGATACCTATTCTGTAGAATGTTAAATGACATGAAATGAAATATTTCTGATATGACTAAGAACAAAACAAGATTAAAATACATTTATTATTAAATTATGTAAATAAGGTAATTTAAGGTGTACTTTTATACTTAATATTAGATATTAGGTATTTGTAAATAATTAGGTAAATACAATTTTACATAATATTTTTTCGTTCGTGCAATCTTAACAAACTGTGCAGAGAAGGAATATTCAATGAGAGATTGAACAAAGTATTGGAATTTGCAAAATGTCGAATGGTAAAGAAAAGTTATAATTTTAAATTAAATAAACGTAATGTGGAATCAACAACTGGCTAGAATGGTTTAAATAAAAGAAGCGATTTACACTAAGGGCAGATTTTACAAAAGCCAGATTGGGCGATTCCCGTATTTTAGAACGTTCGCATTCTTGTCTCAATCTATCGAATTTACCTGCATTTTTGACAAGTTTTTGACATTGATTGTCGCTGAGATTAAATTGCGACTACTTAGATTTTTTAACGTTTTTAAATATGGGAATTGGCCTTCTGATATCTTTTATCCGTGGATAGACTGTTCAATTGCCGTGTGACAGCTTATATGAAAAAACTGAAGAAAAAAAAAACTGAATGAGACATTTATTTATTTATTTGGTAAAAACATGCACAACTAAGACATACGATGTATAAAAATTTGGTCGAATTCGCCCTTATTGATTTGCAGACGTGTACAAATTCCAGCAATAACTAAATTCTATACTTGTAGCTATTTTTTTTTTGTTGCTACTCTGTTTTCACTAATTTCAAATTGTCTCTCAGTAAAAAATCCCTTCTCAGTGTATTATTTACAACTAGTTAGAAAATTGACGACCTAGGTAAAAGTAATTTTTAGTATTGTTTTTTATCATTTTATTTTATTACCTGTGTACAAATGAATAATTATTATAGATGAATGAATTTATGAAGTTGTAAATATTTTATCTGTATAAATGAAATGCATTAAATGAATTATTATCAAGATTTTGCGGTTTTACTTATCTCTAACTACAATCCTGAGGTCAGAGGCGGATCTTTGCTCTTAAATAAATTAATCTATTTTCTTTACAAATCCAGCAGTTACCATAATTATCCATTTTAAACGCATGACCGGTATGACGCAAATTCAGACAATCATTGTAGGTAATTTTAATGTCCCATAGCTTATAGACTTACGGGAATAGTTAAAATTCTCATGGGATTTTTTAAGAAATTATTTTTACGACCACTCCGTCCAAGTTGAGACACTTTAAGATACAACGGCCTCATCTCACCTACTTGTGAAAGAATAATATAAAAGCAAAGTCTAAATAATATAAAAACAAACTATTTATTATGATGCAATGAAATTTATATAAAGGTGCTTAGGTGTGGTGGTGTTTGTTTAATAAAAAAAAGTACTTTTCAATTTGCGTCATAGCTGTGTTACTAGGGTAGGGCTGCCATAAATCACGGTTTTAACATAGTGTCCCAGTTTGAAGAGTAGTGTCCTGGTTTGAAGCATAGTGTCCCGGTTTGAAGCGTAGTGTCCCAGTTTGAAGTATAGTGTCCTGGTTTGAAGCGTAGTGTCCCGGTGAATAAGTAATTTGTCCAGGTTTTGTAGTTAGGGTGCTTTTCTTTATTTGACCACGAATTTCATCGTACTTAACCTGTCTTTTTCTGATCTGTGTACTTAACCTATCCGAGGTGGTATGCAAAAATTTACGGACAAGCTTCTCTTGCTCTTGGACTTTATGTTCTCTTAATTTTAATACTTTTCTGCATAAGTCGTCAAAGTAACTCTTTTTGGAAAATCACCGTTATTTTAAGATACTTAGATAGACTTGCGTCTGCGCCAAAAAAATTAAGATTTCATAAACAAAACCCGACATACGAAAAAAAATTCGCACAGCAAAATGCAAATGCTTCGCAAAATGTATCTTTGCTACATCGTCTTGTCCCGCTACTGAATATTCATAGAGTGTTTTAATTATCTATGGTTTACTCTATTTATATTCCAAATGTCCTGGTCGACATTTCAGGATTAATGGCAGCCTACACTAAGGTAATTTGGAAGTGGGACAGAATATCTACTTCAGAAATTCTTATAAAAGTGATTATGACGTTATTGAAACTGACATAAAGATACTATGTGAGTGAGCCTCCTTTCTTCTGCCCGTTGTAGCAACACCGTCTGCAAAGCATTGTGTGAAAAGAGCTATTTTCCTCTCCGCTAATCTTCTATGTAGTTGCTTATCGCTAAATTCAATTGTGGTATTTTTATGGGCCGGTTCCCACCTTCCACAACCACGCCACATCGCAGCGAAAAAATGTGGGCAAGCAGTGGTTACGAGTGAATAGTGATGCATTTTATTGCTTAAATTCAAGTTTTATATCTGAACAGACAGCTGTGCTGCTGAGGAGTTTGTTGCGCCACTTCTTCTTCCCGGCGAAAGCACTAGGAAGTGGTGAAGGGTGGGCGTTTTTGGGGGACTGTCATATGTCATTTTTGACGTTCGAAAAGTGCTGATTCTCAGCCTAGTTTGAATGAATGACTTGATTTGATTTTAATTTTGCTGTATTGCTGCAACTTCTTGCAGATGCGTTGTCGCTAGTAGTTACGTTGTGGCTAGTATTTGCAGACAAATCAGCCCAGCGACGCAGCAGCTCAGCAGCGGCTGTAACAGTAACGTTGCGTCCATGCAAAGTTGTGACTTCGACGTCGCCGTCGCCTTGTTATGGTCGGTTATCCCCAAACGGTTGATTTTGACGGTTACATGTGGTCCGTGTGAATAGACTATTAATTTTCATACAAATTAGCGCTGTTCCACGTGGTGTCGTTGTGAGGTTGTGGCACGCGTGTTCGGGCCCTAAAGGCTGTTTAGCAAGCATTGTGATCATGTTCGAAGTCCCTGGGTACCAAGACCAATAAACACTTTGCATCTGTCTAAATTTTTCCGGGTGCAGCTGAATACCAGTATTTTATATGGAGCGACTGCCTATCTGACCTGCACAACCCAGTTACTGGGTAATACGATACCCCTTGGTAAGACTGGTTGTCAGACTTTCGGGCTTCTGACGACCCGTAACGATTGTCAAAGATCCACGAATGACAGCCGGGACTAACGGCTAAACGTGCTTTCCGAGACACGGAGGGGGTCCAGATATGTAAAGATGGTCACCCATCCCCGTACCAATCGCGGCAAGCGTCACTTAACCTGATCGATCGACCTGTGAGGCTTTTATTACTTAGCCACAAGCCCCTCCCAACAACAAACACTTATCAAGCCCTAAAACATGTTTTGTCTCCCCGACAAACGCGTGTAAATCATTTTATCATTTCTCATTAGCGGTATAAACGATGGGCATTATCACTTTAATTGTCTGACGTCACTGGCCAACGAACTCAGTGGCCCCAAGGTCTTGCCGTTTTGAACCACTTTTTTATTTACTTACAAGCCTATATACATACATAACAATATATATTATTTAAAACCTGACCTTGTCTGAGAACGTGCGTTTATCAAATAACGCTTATGTTTCGTGTTGATAGCCGGGGGAGGCTATAATTCCAAGGTAGATCAGCACGATCTTCAATAAACCGAAACATATTGGTACAAGGATCATAATCAAAACATCCTCTTATAGTCACGTAGACCAGTTTCAATTCATTTTATACTCGTAATGAAACCACGGCTTTTAAATCTGGCTTCAGACACCTACTTACCCATCTTATAAGTTTAAAGGGAAGAGAGGACTTTTTTTTTCAGAATCAGAATTATTTCTTTTTCAAACATAGGTTCAAGGTCAAGGTCTTATAAACTAATCATATGTTGCGCTATGTTTTGTCATTGATGACATACAAATATCAGTGAAAATTATATAAAATAAGGACAAACAAAATTCACCACAAAAAACAAACCAAAATATCAAAACAAAAGAAGTACATGCATGCAATACATTGGATTATTATTTTAATAGGTACAGTAGTTACAGTGCTTTATCATTTATGTAATCATCTAGGGTTATTCTAGGGCATAGTAACATTTCTCAACTAATAATTTATGAAAACACTTTTTGAATTTTTTTAATGGCATACTTCTTATGACATCGGTTATTTTATTATAAATTTTAAACTTGTAAGCGGGGTCGTATAGAAAGCTTAGCCTTTAAATTCATCCGAACAATAACATAACATCACGCCTGTAATCCCCGAAGGGTTAGGCAGAGGTGTACCTACCTACCTAAAGTACACCCACATTTCGCCAGTTATGTTTAAGTCCCATGTAATAGGGGGCGAGTCTATTGCCAGCAAGCGGGCACAAATCCAGACTCCAGGCTGCGGAATTCCTAATGGAAAACCCAATCACACTTTGCCCGACCTGGGAATCGAACCCAGGACCTCATGCTCAGCAGTCGCGCTTGTGACCACTAGACCAACGGGGCAGTCGTCCGAACAACTACTACATCATTCTTCTGTCGTCAAGTAGAACTGTTATTATTCAAGGGTGGCGGTGGAACCAGGTAAGCACATCAATCTTCAAGGTACAGCAGGTAACCACTTTCCATAAGGTAGGAAACCTAAGTTCCGATAAAGAGCCTTAGGACACATCCAAAAATAGCACTGACTGGGATACAAGCGGATCTTATAATCATTTATTTCATATAAATGATTATGATTATGACCCCGACTTTTGCTAGATCTGCTTGTACACACGGCTACACATCAAGCTATACATTTCCAGTATACGCTGACCTCTCACTGTACGGGAATCCTATATACTATGCGAGATCAGCTTATACTGGAGATTTATAGCTTGATGTGTAGCCAGTACCAAAACTACCAATAGGTACAAATAAATTATTTGTAATAAGTAGGTATTGGTATTGTGTTCGTCTTAAAGTAGATAGGTATGTAATTAAGTTCCTAATAGGTGCTTACCGTCAGTCGCACGTAAGTCTATTTAATTTAACTCCCTATTAAAAGTATTGCTGTCTTTATCTAACGGAACGTATAATAAAGTGACAGCATTACTTTTAATGGGGAATTTAATTTTAATGGACTTACGTGCAACTGGCGGGTAGTCAGACATTTGACGTGCAAAACATTATCTACCATATTAGTATGCCATTGGACATAAATATAATACTCTAAGATTAGTATTATATTTATGTCCAATGGCATACTTTAAATGTAATTTTCTATTATTCATTAATTTTTACTATACATTCCATATGAATTATCATCACATTAATTTAAAACAGATTATTTAGCATAATTTATAAATTCATCCATAGAATAAAATCGTTTTTGCAGCAGCCATAATTTTAACTATAGACAAAATAAATGATTAGTAAGTAACTTTTTAAAAATCTTTGGTACCTACTACTAGAAAAAAAAAAGAAACCTTAGAACAACTTCAGTGCCAAAGTCCTTTGGAGGTCTATTTTTTTTTTGCAAAACATTGACGTAAGTAGAATAATCGTCCAATTTAAAACTGCACGCAACTCCACAAAAATTCATAAACAAACTTTTAAAATGTGTATGCAACAAGCAGTGGTGGGGCGTGCAGTCTTAAATTAGACGATCTCTACCTACCTAATTAACATTGTGTGGCCGATAACTAGGTGTGTTTAACGAAAACGTTATTATTATTATTTATTAAGGCACTAAGTCACATAAAATTAAAACAAAAATCATAACACCATTAAAATACAATACATTAAAATTAAAAAATTAAAATTCATTATTTCATTAAAATGTATAATATATAATATAATTATATTATATATTTTGTATATTATTATTTACTAGCTGCACCCCGCGGTTTCACCCGCGGAAGTCTCGATCCCGTGAGAATATCGGGATAAAAAGTAGCCTATGTCTTATTCCAGGGTGTCCTACTTCCATACAAACTTTTATCAAAATTGGTCCGGCCGTTTGAGCGTGAAGAAGTAACAAACATACACACACACACACACACACACAAACTTTCGCCGTTATAATATTAGTGTGATGTGATTATTTTATTGTTCATTCATTTTATCATAATCAGCTGTATCTAACCTCACGCAGCGGCGAAGATATAATAGGTGTTAGCAAACAGAATCCATTTTATCTAATAAGAATTTGCCTTATCATGAAAGAAAATAATCTTACTCATTTTAAAGATAATAAGTACGGGATTACTACTACTATCACGTTTCACGAAAGAGTTCGTAGCTGGTCAACTAAAGATAATGATGATGAAATGGCAACCATGTTGTTATATGGTATTGCCATGTAGAATCATGTTGCTGCCTAATTTCCATCTTCCTAATAGTATTCCTTACACCTGTGAAGTGAAACAGGGTGGCCAAGTCTCTCTTAAATTATTATACACTAGGACTTTCAATTCGCTGCAGTTAAATGACACTTCTCATACTCACTGTCATTTCCTCAATAGCTTATAACATTTATTAAGACGCTGGCAGAATAGTCGACATCGGCTCAATTGCCAAAGAAAAAAAAACATTTTTTAACGAAATGGCACTTCTTACCGCCATTTCGTCCGTGCCCATTACACGGCCGTCTCAAAACTTCTGCCTACCCTTTCAGTGATATTAGGCGTGACGTTGTTAATTACAAAATAATATAAAACAAATTGTTTGCTTAATAAAATGCCTGTGTTGTGGTTATTGCAGCACGATTTCCAATTAACCGAATGTTTAGTTTGGTGTAGTTTGAAAAACTCTGGAAAGTACAACTCTGCATTAGTGCACACTTTCTAAAGATTGAATTTATTATTTTTATAGTCGTTTTGCTCGCTTGTGTAGCGATTTTTCTTAATTATGAATGTAATATGGATTATCATTTGAATCTAGATACGTATCTAATTGTAAATATTTGACTTGCACAAATACTCATTAAAAATAACAATATAAATTCGCTAGGTACCCCATTTACACGGTGCATGTATAATGCCTGTGGCATATCATAAAATTGAAGCAACATTATTGACTGGCACCGTCTAAACATCACGTACAATTATTGCACAATACGTGTAAGTTAGTTGCCCTTCAAAACTGGTATAGGTGTAAACAGCACGTACAATAAAGTCGCACGTACAATAAATCGCATTCAATTCTGCCATGAAAATTTTGCATCATTCAAACATGAGCGAACGAAACAAATTAGTAACAATAAAATTGAATGACGTATTTGGCAGCGCAAATCAATGACGTATTATAAAAAAACCGGCCAAGTGCGAGTCGGACTCGCGCACGATGGGTTTACCATTATCTATCAAAACGGAAAAAAAATCACGTTTGCTGTATAGGGGGGCTCCCCTTAAATATTTGTTTTATTTTAATTTAATTATTTATTTTTAAAGTGAATATATAACTAAATATTCTGTGAATGTTTCAAGCATCTACCTGTTGCCGTTATCAATATCGAGCAAAAACGAGCAAAAAAATCACGTTTGTTGTATGGGAGCCCCCTTAAATACCTATTTATTTTATTCTGTTTTTTAGTATTTGTTGTTATAGCGGCAACAAAAATACATCATCTGTGAAAATTTCAACTGTCTAACTATCACGGTTCATGAGATACAGCCTGGTGACAGACGGTCAGACAGACAGACAGACAGACAGACGGACAGACAGACAGACGGCGGAAACTTAGTGATAGGGTTCCCGTTTTACCCTTTGGGTACGGAACCCTAAAAATGGCGCAAATACGACCAATGAATTAAGACGTGCAACTCTGTGTTTTGACGAGGCAAACATTGCATGCAATAATTGCCTTGGTGTAAACGGAAGTCAAAAATAGCATTCAGTTATTGTATGCCATTTTATGGAAATCGCACGCGTGTAAACACTTGCATGCAATTCTTGAATGGCAATAGTTGAATTTGCTTTATGGCATGCGATTTTTGCTCTGGAATGTTCCAGAAACTTGCACCGTGTAAATGGGGCTGACTAACATGTTGAGCTGTAGGTACACAACTTTGGTTAGATAATAAATACGTTAGTTTTCCTACATACTAACAAAATTACCAGAGTACAATTATAATAGAGCTGGGACATTTGCTGTGAGCCAAAGTGTATTCCCAAATCTGGGGTATCGCCTTTGCTGGAAAAGTGAAAACTACGTGGTAAAGTGGTGTACCTACCTAACTTCTATTCCCATGGGTTTTTTTAAAAGGAGATTATGGAATTCTAGCTAGTTTGGATAGCTGGCTAGCACTATCACGCAGACCATGTGCGCTGGTTTAGAGCCCACTGCCTCTTACAGAGGAGAGGCTCCTTATTAATAGCAGTAGTTTATGCGGATTATGTAATTTTACGTCCCACACGGTATGCGATCCTCAAGCTAGAATGCATTTTCTGTTAGATTTCAGAATTGGACTGTCAAGGTGTTGGTCAGATACCAAATTGATTAAACTTTAGTATGATTAAATGAAACCATGAGACTTGTGGAACCCAGTGTGTCTCTAAAGGCTGAGTAAGCTTCGAGACTAAATAACTCGATTAAATATCAGTATTCCTATGAAGCGACTTTCGTATAACCTCCAGCACCCTAGAGGGGATACAGGGACAGTTATTATTATGACCATTTAGTTCAAATAATTCACTTTTATCGTCCCTCTCCCTCTTCGCAGAGTAAGGTGACGACAGAGGTCGCAGCAACCCTTTTAAACAAATTGTTGTCTTGCCAAATAAGAGCCGGTAACTCTCAACAGACAAAAGGAATAGTGTTCATTATTCAACTACAATCAAACAAATATTAAAGATAGGGTTGCCATATTTTTCTTAGATATAATCTATAAACCATCTAAGGTCAAAAGGGGAGAAATAAACCGTTTTGTCTAGCTAAGTTCATGTCAAGTACCTAGTATTGATTTATAACAATTTGTCAGCCTCTATCTATCCTAATGTAAGGCCTATTCATATGTAAAGCATAACGAGCATTGCAGATCAGCTTTCCACTGTGTGGGTTGGCGATTTCAAACTCAAGTAGTAGTAGTAGAAGGTACCTAAATAAGTTTGCGTTTCCTGATGATCGTTACCTACCTTTACCACGCTATAACGCCCTTATTTATAAAAGCTGCTTAAAGTAAAGAGACGTTTAAAAAAGTTGAAAAAATTATGATTACGCAGATGCCAATCATTACCTACTTAACTTTAAGACCAAGAGAAGTCAGGGCAACCCAGTCTTTAGATCCAAAAGTAGCTTAAAAAGACAATAATCAACTTCAAAAAGGTAGGTACTTGCCAGGTACAACCAAAACCTCAATAGATACTAGGACAGAGAAACGGGTTCGGCGATTTAGTGATTATAGAAATCAAGTTTAAAGTATTTCTAAAGGTCCTTTAAAAAGTGTAAACCCTACCGAAAGGTCTTCGCACTCCGGCTGGGGTTGAAAAAACGTTGAGGTCAACGGAGCGCCCTCCGAGGCATTGTCTCGTCAATGTGAACCCAGAGGTTCACCCCGCGCCCTTCATAAGGTGACATACTACTTGGGATTGGAAAGACGACTTCGTCTTATTATGTAGGTAGATTGTGAATTTAGAAGCGCTGGTAATAATTTAATTGTACGCGTGGGTAGTAGTTGTAATCTAACATAATAGCACACGCCTCATGTGTGAATCTTCTTTATCTTTACCCTAAATAGGGTTATGTTTTCCAAGAGAATTTCTCTTGTAACTTGGGAGCCTTTCTCAAAAAAAAAAAAATATGCACAAACATCCAAAACTACTACTATCGTTTAGGCCATAAAAGTATCTGTTCCATTCGGGATTCAAACCTGCGACAGCGCTAAATCCACCCAGACCCAGCGACTGCGCCTCTAAGATCCATACCTCACCGGGATGCTATGGCGGCGCAGCCAGGTCGTGTCGCCAACTAAATGTATGGTTGGCTGCGTAACCAAGTGGACGCCAGGTGAGCCACCCACTATAAAGCTGTATACATTTAGTTGGCAGCGCGACCTGGCGACGTCGCCATGGCGTCCCGGTGAGGTATGGCTCTTACAGGTTTAGATTTGCGACTTGATAAATTTGGTACATATTCCACGGATTTAATAGGGTATGGTCTATTCTCAACTACAAGGATACAAGTCGACATTACAATCTTTAAACCCTCCTTGTTAATTTTATTGTATCTCGGGACTTTATTTTATTTTCAGTTTTCTATGGGGTCCAGAATCATGTGCTGAATCCGTGTTAACATTTTATGCATCGATGTTCCATATACCGTGTTTTTAAAGCTACAGTAAACTCTAAAATCAGAATACCAGCGCTGAGGTATTTATTTTCTAAATATCGCAGCATTATGCTGAGATAGCAGCCTTTTTGGCCTCGCACAAGTTTTTTTTAAATATTCTAGTTTATTTTAGTGTTAATTACGTTAGTTTTAAATACTCCTTTATTGTGTTTGTATTTTATGTGCGTGTCCTAAATAAAATATATTTCTTTGACCTTTTTATAGCTCTCACCGTCTAAAAGGTACATGGAATTCCTGTCGATTTAAGCCAAGGTAACTTTAGAAACGGTTTTCGCTTTATCTACTTAATTTAATAGCAAATAGCTAAACTAAAGATAAGTGCACCAGCCCACAACCAATTTCAAAAGGAACATTGATTTTAATTGAGACTGCAGCTCGCACGAATTGTTCTGGTCTGGTAATCAGTAGTTTTTTCAAAGCTAGTGATAGTATACTGCCGGCACTATATGGCAGCATTGAATGCCAATTATTCATCGTGATTACTTGCCAATTAAAATATCTGTTTACTTTATTTATACGGTCTATTTATGATGAGGTTAAGCCAGTTCAGTTGCAGTAAGAAGGTGCAGTGATGGACGAAGTTTGAATGCCAATGGTTAGTGGACTTGGTTTTATATTTGACGGTTTAACTGCTTGGAATTTGTCTGAATCAACTTTGTTTTTTTTTTACTAGACCAGCACTCTCATTGAGTAATACGCTATCAATCATAATCTGAATGATTCTGAAGGATATTGCTAATCCATTGCTTCATAAGTTCGGAACAATTTGTCTGCTCAACAACGTCAATAATGCAACGAATGTTGTTGAACTATCAAAATGAAACCCATTGCTACTAGTGTGTTACAACTACCCCGCGGCTCTACAAAGAATTAAACTGTTTCAAATACTTACATCAGCGTCATCATGTGCACCATTGAACTGGGTGGTGACTATGTCCTTCGGTTCCTGTTTGCTTTCTGTCACAACGGCCTAGTAGTAGAAAAGTAGGAGTGTTTTTTTGCCCGTGCCCTTAAGATCCAAGTCTTGCAGCAGTGCCACCTTGAATCATCATCTGCCTAGCCTTTTCCCAACTATGTTGGGGTCGGCTTCCAGTCTAACCGGATGCAGCTGAATACCAGTATTTTACATGGGGCGACTCGTGTTACCGTCGATATCGTGTTACCCAGTTACTGGGTAACACGATATCCATTGGTAAGACCGGTTGTCAGACTTTTGGGCTTATGACGACCCGTAACAACTGTCAAAGATCTACAAATGATAGCCGGGACCAACGGCTTAACGTGCTTTCCGACATTGCCACCTTGAATATTAATGCTAATTCTTTGTTGGCAAAAAAACAAGACAAGCCCTAGACCTCGACCAAGTCAAGTGTTATTTAAATAAATTTATCATGCGACACATTTAGTGCAAATATTATGTATTTTCTTTATTTATTATTTATTTATTTATTTTATTATTTATGTACACACAGTAAAATACAGAGAGATACGACATAATTATAATACTAGTACAAAGGTACTGCTTATTTCTTAAGAAATTTCTTCCAGCAGACCTGCGAAAGGAGAAATGAAAAAGAAATGTAGACAATAGTGTGTGAGAACAAGAAGAGAAAAATATGAATATGCGAAGTCTTAAACTAAAATGATAAATATACCTATACTATACCATATACATATAAAATTTACACACGAATACGTACACGTACACACGTGCAAAAAACTTACATATACCTAAACAAATACATAAAGCATATATACACACATATATATAAAAATATTCACAGTTGAGAGGAAAGGTAGTGCTCTTTTAATTGATATTTGAATGAGGAAATTGTTTTTAAATCACGAATGCTAGGCGGAAGTGAGTTCCACAATCTTACAGCATGCACTGAGAAGGAATAAGAATAGTAGCTAGTTTTATGAGGATGAGATTTAAGGAGGGATCTAAGGTGCGATCTACATGGAGCGTCGCTAGGACGAGCGTAAAAAAAACGCTCCCGCAGGTAGGAAGGATAAGACGGGTTGTGTAAGATGTTGAGTTCACTTGAGTTCCTTGCGAAGGTGAGAAACATGGTCATACTTTCGAAGACCAAAAACAAAGCGAATGCACAAGTTTTGCATGCGCTCCAGCTTGTTCAGTAGCTCCTCAGTAGCATCCAGATAGCAGGCGTCGGCATAATCTATAATCGGCTGAATAAGCGTTTGTGCCAAATGAATTTTAGTCTTCAAGGGAAGGAGACCTTGAAGGTTTTTCAGCGAATGAAAGGAGAAATGTACCTTTCGACTGACCTCGTTGACCTGATTACGCCATGAAAGATTGGAGTCAATAATGACACCCAGATCTTTGGCGGTTTCGGTATAGTCAATGCGAACTCCATCGAGATATAAAGGCATCAGAGATGTAACAGCAGCCACATTGCGAACGAATCTGCTACCTATGATCATGGCCTGGGATTTAGTTGGGTTAATTTGCAAACCAAAAGACTTAGCCCAAACGCTGATGCAAGCCAGATCATGATTCATAGCAGCAATTGCAGAACCCGCGTCAGCTACATTAAAATGTCGGTAAAGCTGCAAGTCATCTGCATAGAGATGAAAACTAGACGACATTACTCTGGTAACAAAGTTTATGAAAAAAGAAGAGGAGAGAGGACGCTACCCTGGGGAACACCCTCCGTGAGGCTACACCAATCGGAGAAGGATTCCTCCAGGCGAACACACTGAGCGCGCTCCCGTAGATAAGCACCGAACCAAGCTAAAGCGGAAGAAGAGAAATTTATAGATTTGAGGATACCAAGTAAAATATCGAAATCCACTGAGTTGAAGGCGCTACTAAAGTCAAGCAATACTAGAACAGTGAGGGACTTATTCTCCATTGCCCAGCGGATGTCGTCAGTTACTTTTAAAAGCGCGGTCACAGTACTGTGATCTTTCTTTATTTAATCAACCGTGAGTCGCGAATCTAAAGAAATGATTCGAAAAATATATTTATTGGTAACAGAACTGCTCAACAATATTACTATTCAAATAATTTGGCTGACAACACGCTGACATGTTTATAAAAACATGATGTTAATGATAAATATTTAATGATAATTATGTGTGTAATATGGTTATTATGAGTAATTGCTGTACGTACTCGTGTGCCTGTGTCGGTTTACATACATAGCTTGCTGGCCTGCCCAGTTCTCTTATCTGCTTCTTCTTTCGTGTCAAAGCGAGTCATACGATTGAAACTGAAGTCGGGCTTAAAAGTTTAGCCAATTCACCAAGACCAAGAATGGTAGCAGAGTTGGCACTTCTCATTATCACGTCCTTTCTTACCATATCATCTTTCACACAATCATCATGTTTCCTTTATTATTAGACCGCGATTGCCGAGAGGTTAACTTTGCAGATTACCCACCAAATTACCAATGGTACCATCTTTCAATTGGAATCTCGAATCGTTCCATCGTTTATTGCCTCATTACATAATATGGGTCACCGTATAATTGTGAACTCTCTCAGGAGTAGGCAGTGACCTGTCGCTGCCGGCCGTGGTCGAGTCGATGGTCGGCAGCGGGGAGTCCTGGGACGCGTTGGTATATTTCTGCGAAACAGTCGTGTCGCAGAAGGAGGCTGCGGAAAGGGAGCGGGAGATCTCATCCGCTCACCCAGCCCGCAGCAGGCGTACTGGGCGTTGGCAGAGGGCAGATAATGCCGTCTTCCGGCCCCCTAAATGGGTCCTAATGGGCCCCTTATCTCTCTGGACCCGAGATGGCGGCGCGTAGAGTTCCACGCGCGCCCCTTTCAGACGTCGCGGGCCACATTAAGTCCGGGGGGGTTGAGGTGTTTGACCCCTCACCCCCCCAACGTTGGGGTGGTTTTTAGTCAGTAAGAGTCTGACAGACACCTCCGCCCGCCCCATGGCGGAGGACATCCATGAGGATTTTTTCCCCGTGAAAAAAAAAAAAAGGTTAGGACTGTGACCAAACGCGCGCGATCCGAGCGAGCGAAGCAAGGGGTGCCGCGGCAGCACTCCCAAGTTACTCGCAGCTAGACAGGCTATTTAGTATTAGCGCAAAGTTAACAATTTGTCAGTTTCCAATGGATAGAAAACTATCGAAAAATAATGCGTGATATTGTAAATAGTTAGTTTTTTCACAAATTATCGACTGTTTATAATCTAATGGGAATAATACCGATGGATTATAAACCAACGAAGTTCACAATTATACGGTGACATATGCATGGCTACGAAGTCAAAAATATCCATGTGCATGTAATTTTACTGGGAGCTGTACCTTTCATCAAACTCTGACTGCCTCGTTCGTCTAGTGGTCGCATGCGCTACTGCTGACCATGAGGTCTTGGGTTCAATTCCCAGGTCGGGCAAAGTGTTATTGGGCTTTCTATCTGGAATTTCTCAGTAGCAGCCTGGAGTCTGGATGTGTGCCCGGTTGATGGCAATAGGCTCAACCTCTATTACATGGAACTTAAAAATAACTGGCGAAATGTGGGTGTACTGTAGGTACACCTCTGCTCAACCCTTAGAGGAACAAGGCGTGTTGTTATGTAGTTCTTTAAAATATAATGAAAGTGAGCACGGATTTTTGCAAATTCATTCCTTAAAGTGGTTAAATAGTTGATGGATGATAGTTTGTATGCAAGTTTGACTTTTTTGTCTATGGGGAATCTTCTTAGATGATGGTAATACAATATCTATCTACCAAGCTTGGTGCCGTAGGAAATTCATTGCAACGACTCGATCGTTGGTCTTGTGGTCAAAGGCTTGGGGGTTCTGATTCCAGACCCCAGGTCGTGCAGTGCCACTGGAATTTTCAGTAAAATTTTCCAGAGCCTGCCATGGATTTGTGTCCAGTTAATGGAAATAAGTTTGGTTCGTATTACATTGAAATGTAAACTACAAAACTCTGCTCCTTTCAAGAATTCAGGTGCTATAAAAATATTATCAGGAAGGTGAGTTCCTGTCTGTTTTAGCAAGTTATCTTAAGTAACCAATTTAAGATATTTGACTCATGAACAGCGTAAAAATGTCCAGTTCAGTTTTACAACCGCTGAATAAAGATATCCGGCTGATAAGCTGTGATAACTTATCTATGTGATTTTCCGCCTTGACGTGACGAAAAGGAAAGAAAAACAATGAATTAACTAGTATTCGCCGATTATTGAGTACATGCCTAATAGGACCTAAAAACAAGGTCACGAGACACGGATATGGCAAACTATGATTTGAACGTATAGATAGATAATAAGGCCTGCCTAAAACGGGAGGGTTAGATGTTCTAAAAATATCTACTGGCAGAAGCTTCTGAAAGGATCTTGTGTACAGATCGTTGTAGATCAGATCAGATTCAGTTTGACTCTTGCAGATCCTTTCTGGAACCTTCTCCTTGGAAGACTTAAATCTTTCCAATAAGACCTTGAATTTTTCAGAATATTCACCGAAGCAGGAGAAATTCCTAATGTGGTGCAAAGTTTAAAAAAAAAAAAAAACCATCGTTTCACTTTAGGCAAGCTAGTGTTCTAAAAGGGCCACCTGTCTGAAGAGGCAAGACTAATCGCCCAGACTCCTGAAAAAGTCGAAGATCGTAAGGGCGTTCCTTTAACGGACATTGTACTAAGTTCTGTCCCAGTTTACATTTTGGGTTTACAATAACATGTAGTACGGGCAATATAGTCGAGTGGTTACTTTCCCTCCAGTGTATCATGTTTCAGGTCCCGTCACTTGCAGTATGGCTACTGGCTACCCAGAATAACTGTGATCACGTTGTTGTGACTAAAGAGTAAAGACCTTCACAAAAACATTATGACGACAAATATTAATCTTTGGAAGTCTGAGTAATCTGATATAATAACTATCTGTAACTGTCATCATATCATGCGTCAGCAGTTTCTGACTTAACTTGCTTAAAGGAGTACTCCAAATCTGCTCCTTAGGGTAAGGAACAAAGCAGCAAACAAAAAGGGCTCTGAACAAATCCTAGCTTCCAGTAAGTCGAAAATCATTCAACAGCCAAACTTGGTGAATGTGAGAGCGTGGTGGCGGAGGCGGAGGGACGCGGGGCGTCGCGTCGCGTCAGATTCGCGAGGAGGCTTCCGCGGGCGGGGTCAGCGACCTCGCCCCCCGCGCCGGCGCGCCCGCCAATGTCAGGGCCGGTGCAGCCGCGGTCAGCTGACGTCTGGGGACGCGCGGGGGACGCGGCGCCGGCCCCAAGCTGCAGTCGACTCCCGGCCGCTTGCCGAGACGCACGCTCTCCGGCTCACTCGCGCTATAAATAGGAGCAGGCGGCGGCAGCGCGCGCTACTCCGGCGCCGGGCTGTGCTCACGAGTCAGGTACCTGAAGTAGCGCGCGCGGCCGCCACCACCGCACCAGCCAGCCAGCCCGCCCAGGAGCCCAGCCGCCGCACGCCCATTGTACTTCATCAGGTGCTCTGGTGATGATGGTTCCAGGCGCTTGTTGGAGTACACTTACCGTGTCGGCGGTAGTCATCGGGCGCATCGGAAGTGTCAACACGTGGTACGGAGCACGTGGCCAGGCGAGGAGGTGAGTAGCCGTGCCGTGAGGAGACAAAGGCTGCGGTGAGTCACGCGTTAATCACGGCGCCGGTTGTCGACCGCTGCAGGCTGCACTCCCCGCCGCACCCTCGCCTCGCCCCTCCCTCGCACCACCCTCGCACCTAAAATCGCACGTACATTTGCATTGGTCATCGAACTCTCCACCGAAAGATATGAACAAAAGCAGCTCAAACTGGTTTTCGCATGTTTTTCGACAGCAGCCGCCAACCGGCGCCACGCCGTTTTCCTATACGACTTATAGCCCGTGTTCGTTCTGTGTTAAGATGAGAAATTTTTCAGAGGATATCGCAAAAGTGTGTTCAGGACTAAAATTAAAGTTTTATTGCAAAAATGTGGTTAAGTAGCTTCTGCGAGGAGACTCCGGCCGGTCTGGCTGCGACGAGCTGAGTCTACTGCTAAGCGATGGATGGCTTACATGTTTCGATTTACAATAATTACCCTTGAATATTTGCTAGTCGAATTTCACGTGACGTCAGATGGACGCGTATAGTTTCCACCGGCGTCGTCTCTACCAAGGTGATTTCGAAACGTTTATTGCTTTACTTTCGAGTGCGAGTTGGCCTCACAGCGATAGGTTTGCAAAAACCGCGGTGGCGCAAAATTCGACTGTATGTATCGTTCCATAGAGATCCGATTGCGTGCAATTTCGCGTAAATATATCTTTGTCAAGATATAATAATGCAAACAGCCAATAAAAATACGAGTCTCGGGTGGATGACTCACAGGAATGCGTCTAATTGTTGAAGTGAACACAAAGAATTTATCGTGTTAGATTTCAAATTAAAGTGAAACGCAATCGAGTTGCTTTGGTACTGTCACTCGTTAGCGTCTACTTATTAGATTGCCTACGCAATCCTCGCACGATACCTCTAGAAAATTATCATTTTATTGTTCTTGGAGCTAACTCGCCGGTTACAGTCTCTGAGCCACTTAACATGCGCTTTCCCTAAAAGAGACTGCGAAAACACAGTTTGTAGTAAATACTAGGGTTGTATTCCAAGCCTCGTGTTGAATTATTATGTCTTTATCTGCCCTTCAGACATTTCACCTTCATATCGACCCCATTCTGAAATTGGTACATTAGCCACATTTTCTCGAAGCTCAATTTAAATTACCATTACATTCGCACAACCTTCTCGAGTTTCATTTATTCTAGTAACATTTCTGCTAGGCCTCCCAACCTTGACCAATGGCGACAGAGGTAGATGTCAGTGTCGCTACTCGCTAGACATGTCTTTGTAATGATTGGCGACAAACTTAACTAATGACTCAAGCATGCTCTGAAACGATAAGTTCCTCGATCTCGAACAGTTGGAATGAGTCAATAGTTTTAAGAACTAATGTTGTTGGTTAAGTATCATTATTGTTGGTATTTGATGGTTCTTGTCTTGTTGCTTATTTTATATTCTTACTTTAAATCGTTGATCTTTTTACTCGTAAGTGTATCTCAATTGTTTCTAGGCAACGATTTTTTTTTTCGGGTCTTTTACATTGAGTTAAAATGTACTACGAAGTACATTAACATAATCGTCCTTTAGCATTTTCAGCGTCGGATGGTGATCTTTCGTCACAATGATTCTCTTTTTGACCTTGTTGTCGTGTTGCTAGGCAACGGTTTTTGGATGTTATTTTTTCTTTTTCGATGTGTCCTCTATAGCATTAACAGCGAGGCCGGTGGAGAAAAGTTGTCAAAATTTCTTATTTTGAATTTTAAGTTTTTTAGTCGATAATTTTCGTGGAAATGGTTTTAGGATCAAGAAAATGAATTAAGGTCTTAAGATCTTCGTAGAGACGCCATTTGATATTTTCTTTTATACTTGCCTATTTGTTTTAATAAGTTCTGTTGTTTATTATCTACAGGATCAAATTAAATTAGTTAGCGAAACTCCGCAGATGTGATGGGGAAAAATGGTTTGATGATTTTTTTGGGGTCAACGACCGCTTTTATTTTATAGTTATTGAAGTGTGGGTTGAGAAAATCTGTTTTTTTTTGTTTTATCGTATTCAAATTACGATAACAATCACGTCTGTGAAGTTTACACAAAAAAAACTCTACAACTCAAACAGTACAGACAGTATATAAATAACTAGGGTCGTTGACCTCATTTTTTTTAATGTTTTGGTATCATTACTAGTCTGCGGAGTCTACCAACCAGTGCGACACGCTGTTAATTTGACCCTTTAAAATAAACAGTTAAATTAATACAACAACAAACAAGTCACAAAAGGAATTCATGAGACTTTTTAATAAAATAACAATTCTCATTTTGATCATAGCTGGAATCCAATCATGTTTCGTCATTATACGATATGTATCTATTAGATTGTTAATCAGCTCTTATGATCTCGACCATATTATAAATATAAATTCAAGGTTGAATTTTCATTCATAATAATTTCAGCAGCTTTTTCACACCTTTACTATAAAAACCAACACTTGTGACCTCTTTTAAAAATATAATCTTTGGTCATCATAAATTCAATGACGTCTGTTCATCTATTATTTTCAATTTATCTATGAAATTATGTTCTTAAATTGAACTTGGAACAAAAAAAAAAACAGACTCACGGATTCTTTTGTTATTTTTTACGCGTCTGTCTTCAGTTGTAAAATATTTATATTACTGCCATTTTGAAGTGTGGATATCAGTTTCTGTCACTATTAAATTAACAGATACAATGATTCTTCATCATCACCATTTCAGCCAAGAGACGTCCACTGCTGGACATAGGCCTCCCTCAAAGGGTTTTGCCATAATCACCACGCTTGGCTGGCGGGTTGGCGATCGCAGTATGGTGTTAAAATGCATAGAGAAGACTGCTGCCCATTCTCTAGTAAGTCCCTTAGTCAGCTTTTACGACACCCACGGGAAGAAATAGGGTGGTGCCATTCTTTATGTCCGGCACCACACGGCAATGAATAAGTGTCCGCATATTTTTCTGAACCAGTTAACAAATTGTTTAAGTATGATGCTAAAAGAAAAATGGAAGCGCAAAAAAGAAGTAGATACTTGCTTCTGGTCGTTTACTAATTACCTAAATAAGTAGGCTTTTAAAAGCTGCAGCTTTGAAAAAATGGGAAACAAGGAATATAAATAAGAATCATATCCGTTCTTATTTGGAAACCAAACTGTTTTCTTGGGCATTCAGTAGGTTTTCCTGAAAAACAATTAGTCCAAACGTTTTGGTCTATTTATCCGAAAAGGACCAAACAATTATTTCGTCGCCACAAGCTTTCAAATTGTAATCTACAATAATACACAAAAGAAAAGACCTTTTTAGAAAGACACCGGTAATCTTGATATTAATAAGTATGTGTACAATTCTAGTAATATTAGAAATACGAAAGTGAGTTTGTTTGCTACGCTTTCACGCTAAAGCGGCTGAACGAATTTGGATGAAATTTGGTACATGTGTAGACCATGACCTGGGGGTCTACTCCGAAGTATTGGCCGAATGTTCGGCCATTTTATAACTTCCACAGTTTCCTTTTTGGACTTTGAGTCCTTACACGACTTCAAGTCACATTTTTGACTTTGGCTCATCTCTTTGAGTGTCGTTTTTTTTTTGTTTAGCCGTTGTCAGCCATAGTTAGCCGTACACAAGAAACAGCCGAAAATTCGGCCGATACTTCGGATTTATGTGTGGAGTAGACTTTACAGTTAAAATAAAATTTCCAACATAAAAAAACCTAAATAACTAAACATGTTAGGTAACAGAACTAGTATCCCTTCCATCCAACTTTTAATTAAATTGCTATTTCTACTATGTACTCGAAGTACTTGCTATTGCTAATTAGTATGAGTACTACGTCACGCTAAGAATTCATATAAGTCACCAATTCACGCTCCAATACCAACAAAGCTTGGTTAACGCTGAGCGACAAAAGGTTTGGCAATATGTTGACCGACAGTTGAGCAATAAATTGGTCTATGATGACATGGTAGGCCGCAGTTTTATTATTGTTAAACAATTATTTTTTATTCATTACAAATTGGCTAATAGAGTGAATTCTAACCTTATCATTACTTTGTAAACAATAAGTCTAGCGCTTATTGCAGTAATAATGTTACATCCGCACTGGGCCCTCTTGGTGTATCACAAGACCACTCCTTCTCACAGAGAAGCGCCTGTGTGCCAGCAGTGGGCTGATTATGCTAATTGGAATTTGAATTGTTTAATAAAAATCAACACTTTATAATAAGTTGATTAGCAGAGAAAGTTGCGTCTACTACAACAGCTACCAGAAGCCAGCATTTTACAGCCATTATGATAAATTTTGAATGATTTTTATTTCTGTAAGTAGGTTTGTATAAACACTTTTACATGTCAATCATATTTTAAAAACTAGATGAGGTCGGCGTTTCCTCTCTGAATACTCTGAGAAGAAAGGCCGAAACAAACTCAGAGATCACAAGTCTCTTTTAAAGTCCAGACATAATCTTGGTCAGATCATGTGAAGGCCATGTAGATTGGTGTCTGAAATGGTCTTTTGAGGAAAGAACCACACATAATTAATAGACCTGTCCAGTCAGTGCACGCATTTGTCAGAAATCGTGCAGCTCAACTCAGAACTTAAGGAGCTCAACGATGCGACGAAAAATACCAAAGAAAATACACTTACGTAGACCGCATTTATTACTGAAACTGCCAGACCATGGTTCATGATACCCATGTTAAATAGCTAACTGAGAAAAAAAATCGTTTTAAAATCGGTTAATATGTAATATAGTAGTAGTAGTATACAAGAACAAAGAAGTTACTTTCATGATTAATAATTTTTGGTTAGAAAGGGTAGTTTTAGAATCAGTTAAAAAAGCAACTAAAAAAAAACGGGCGACTTTTGTAGGCAACATTATGTTGCCTAGTGTGGACACGGTTTCGGTGTCTAAGTTCTAAAAAATCTAACCAATGTTTTTTGCAGTTTTTTAAAAGAAGGTTTTAATAAATTAAAATTCAATATTGGACAATGTCTAGTTCAACAAAAGAAAAACCAGTCACTCTGGTAATTAAATACCCTAGATGACTGGTCTTTTCGGTCGTTTATTTATTATAAATGGTTAATTATCTTTTAGGACATAAAAGTCATGTAATCATAGAACCTCGCCTAAGAATTAAAAAAGGTACTTTTTTAGGGGGACTTATCTCTGAAAAATGGATTTCTCTTGTAGGAGCCAAAGCCTGATCAGAGTAGATTGGATGATATGCCAAAAAATAAAAATAAAAAGCCTGATTAACATCCAGTCAGTAAGCGGAGAAATTAATTGTTAAGCAACCTGACACGCTACGTCAATTTGCCGTAATATAGCCATTTCATGCAACTGTCAAATAATGGCAGTTGTAATTTGAATATACGGTCAATTTAAGTTGGTTGTCAATTTGCTAAACAGTAAATTCCCCTGAATTTACTTACATTCTGGATAGAATCTTTGGATCTCATCTCATAAAAACAGTTATGAAAAAATATCAGTTCACAAAACAGACAAAAGGATCCCTAGCAACTGAAAGAACCTACTGCTGAAATGGGGCTCAATATAGGTCAGTATAATATTCATCTTTTATCAAAAACCTAGAATAAAAGTTAGACACAAAATACACAGGTAACTTCAATATTATTACAGGCTAGATGCTCGCTCAAGTAGCTAATTTATTCGTCTAGAGTGTTTCAAAGAAAATACCTACCTACTCCTAAGGTTTTTAACTAACAAAATCAATGCTCTGAATTTGTATTCTCCGTATTATACGAGTATTATGCTGAAGCACTATATGTTGTGATAAGTAAATTGAGATTATTATACTAAGGGCACAAACGCTGCTTTATAATAAAAATAAATAAACCTACTCGAGACTAATAGACCTACTCAAGGCACAATATAAATTACAAAATAAAGAAATAAAAATAAAAAACACAATTATAAAGACCACAATCATAGACATACAGACTTCGATTGCTCAGTATGTGATCCATACAGCAATGGTTCAGGTACTGGCAATCGAACCTTTGCGCGAATCTGGATCAGGATGCCGCTGGAGCTAGCCCGAACCCTGCTATGGTATCAAACAGAGCCGAAGTTGTGTCCATTTAAAGTTGGGCGACTGGGCAACTTTTTGTGTGTTGCTTTGAACAGTGGGCGTATGGCAAAAGCTACAAAAAATACAGGCAGAAAAGTTCAATCGATCTTTAAGATTTATTTTTTGCATCAAGGCTCGTGCAGACTGTCGCGATATCGCGGGCGCGACAGGTTGCGCGACTTGTAGCGCGACACTTTCCATGAAGTTTTCATAGAAATTGTGCTACTAGTGTCGCGTCGCGTCTATCTGCGGGTGAGTCTTCAATCAATCTATAAAATACCTACTAAATAATTACATCATATTTGTCGTACCTTATAAAACTCACATAAGCGTTCTTTACCTTCATACTGGGGCAATGACCCATGACTCATGAATCAGACGTCACAAAACAGTGCAAGAGCGTTCAAAAGTGCCCCTCGCACTACAACGACGCCATGTGGTGACGTAGCCGCCCAAAAACTCTTCTCTCATAGTGATACTGATTTTGCGTTTGATATCCTTAAAACCGCGCCATTATCCTTAAAAACCCAAACTTGTTTAGGTTTGACTGCGGACTGCAGACAAGCAGACTGTTTTTTAAAAACTTATTTATTTGGAGCTGTTGAATGGGCCATTTTTTTCATGCTTGGGTAACAAACTTATAGAAGAAGGTGATACCCTGCTCAGTGCCATGGAAAAGCTAAACTCTGCTTATAACAGCACCATCAATCAGTTCTGACGCATCTTCCTTACGAACAGTTACGCCAGATGACTTGCTAAATCTAAACAGAACACCAAAAAAAAATCTTTTAACTAAAGTTACTTTTTTTACTTAAAGTTTCATAGTTCGTTTTTCAATTTTTTTCTCCCGTTTTCTCCTTCACGAAATGAAGAAATTCTTGAATCATTTGCTTCGTCTGGAAAAAGAGATAGCTTTGTCATAGTCCAACCAACTAAAACCACACCGAATGAGGATGAAGAGTTGTAATCTCAAAAAAGCAATGTACTCGTATTCCTGGTCAAACAAACGGGTGCCACTTCTGTAGCCCGTTTATTCTGTACTGTCAACCTGCACGTCTCTAGTAACAATTTGACTTCGATAGCGGCTTTATTTTTTAGCAGTATTCTCGCGGAAATAAATTAACCAACCTTCCGCACATCTTTGGCACATCATTGGCACTTCTTAAACTGGTTTTCCACGGTGCGTGATATTGTGGACGGACGTGGACCAGCCCGCACCGACCCAAATTTTTTTTTTTTTGGTTGGTAAATTATCAAATAACTTCTCCCGGTCTGGGCGGAGCGGGAGGGCGTGTCAGACTTTTACTGACTAAGACCCACCCGTGTTTTTTCAGTTGCCTATGTGCCAGGGTCACAGTTTCCCTTTCAGGTAAACCCGCAACCACATGTTTTTGAAGCGCACGTGGAACACAACGCGCCGTCCACCCGGGCCTGGTCCTTATCGGACGGCAAACTACCTATTGCCCACCGACCGCAAGCCGGTGCGTACGGTGGCCGGGAATGGGAACAGTATTCCGTGGTAGCGCAGACACGTTCTCTGCGGTGTGTCCGATCTGCGGGGAGTCGGTTACTTCAAAGCAGCGGTGCGAGCTCTCTTTACAAGTTTTCTTTCAGTGTGCATTTTGGAAAATGACTTCGAATCTCAAGACCCACACAGACCGAGACGCACCGTTGGACGAGTCTTGGTGTGCCGTGGCTGTCCGTGGTCGTCGGCCGTGCGGACTGGTCCGCGTCCGTCCGCAATATCACACACCGTGGGAAGCCGCCTTTTGAGGCAGCACGTGCCCACTTCGTGCTCCTCTGACCCCACTTCTTTCACCTTAATAATTTCTTACAACTTTTGATAACAGTTGATATGACCTATACCTACATACCGTTTATCTGTCATTCCCTTGATACGCTCTAGTGACGTCATCGTGCACCAGATTAGCCTTCCTACGTTAGTATTCACTAAAAGATTGATTAAATTTATGCGTTTGTTTCATCACAAGTTCAGAGAGTCGTTAAGTCAGAAGCCCTAAAGTCTGACAACCAGTCTCATCAAAGGGTATCACGTTACCTATATAGTAACTGGGTTGTGGAGGTCAGATAGGCAGTCGCTCCATGTAAAATACTGGTATTCATCTGCATCCGGTTAGACTGGAAGCCAACCCCAAAATAGTTGGGAAAAGGCTAGGCAGATTGATTGAAGTTCACCACAGAACTCTTTTTGATGAGTCTCCTTCACTGTTCAATTAAATAAGTAGGATACAGGATGGATTTTGAGATTGGGCAGTAAACCTGCCTTATCTGCCCCGGCCAAAAGGTCCATTCTGTAGGGAGATAAAAAAATGAAGGTAGCTACTAATGTCACCATTTCCAATTTTGATCTTTAAGGCAGAATTGTGTAAACAATCAAAACGACGAAGAAAAAAAACATCATGAGGAAACCGGATGTCCTAGAACCAAAAAGTCGAATACATGTGACATCTACCAACCCGCACTGGGCCTGCGTGGTAAATTACAGTCCACTCCTCGAAGAAAGGAGGTGTCCCACCAGTGGGAATATCATAGCCTGATTATGCAAGGCAGAATTGTGTAAACAATAAAATTCATTGATAAGTAGCTCTTTTAAGCCACACAGCATGGAAACAATACAAAAACATGATAATTCGTTATTTCGACATTTTAAATAACAAGACATAGCCTTTGATTAAAAATACAAGTCATTGTCTATGGTTTCTTTGGATGGAACTTAATAAGAAACTACTTACGGTCTGAAAGGATTTTTTTGCGACCAGTGTCGGTTTTATGTACACATCAAGCTATATTTTCCAGTACCCACCGACCGGTGCTGACCTCTCATTGTACGGTAATCCTATACAATGCGAGATCAGCTTATACTGGAAATGTATAGCTTGATGTGTAGCCGTGTGTACATATGTGACTTTATTCTATACGATGTACAATATATATACATCTTAAGTACTATAACAATTACTGTTTATCGAGAGTTAGCACATGTAATTAATATTCTAAGATGTGTGTGTTTATAAAATAAATCCTACAAATATTTAATTAAATATTATTAAATGTGACAGTTTGTATGTTTATTGAGTAATAAACATACAAACGCGTGATTGAGTAATCACGCATTTTTTTTGTGCCATCACGAAAATTTCCAAAGTATACTGCTGGAAATTAGTCTCCTATTCCAGACTTGAATACCCTAGTTTTGAAGTGCAAGTTAGCTCATAATTACATATTTCTCCTTTTACAAAAGCTGAAAGCGTGCTGGGGGCGTTTCACTGAAAAAGGACAGAAAATATCGCCGTCTCATAATAATGATACATTTTTTATTATTAACATCAATGGCGATAATTTCTTTATAAGTTTGATAAAACGAGAATCGCTGAATGGTAAACACGATAAGTCCTTTTATATAGCATACATAACATCACGCCTTGTTTCCCCTAAGGGTTAGGCAGAGGTGTACTCATAGTACACCCACATTTCGCCAGTTATGTTTAAGTCCCATGTAATAGGGGGCGAGCCGAGCCTATTGCCATCAACCGGACTTCAGACTCCGGGACTGAGAAATTCCAGATGGAAAAGCATAATAACACTGCCCGACCTGGGAATCGAACCCAGCACAACATGCTCAGCAGTAGCGCTGGCGACCACTTAACCAACGAGGCAGTGTCATTTAAAATTTTGTCAAAATATAACAAACGGTTTAATTATGTAAAACCACCATTTTACAGTGCCATATTTTTTTCATTTTGAGAAATAAACGTCATTCTTTAAATACAGTATTTTTTTCCAAATTCTGTTGGAGTCTGCCTTGTTTAAAAATCTAGTTGTTAAGATTTGCATTTGGGTACAATCTTCATTATTCTTATTTTTCGAAACCCCTAATTCCAGTGCAAAATCCCACACCATCCTAAACGTCAGTAAGCATTTTCTAATGTTTCTTAGGGAGATAATAAATAGATAAACATTCTTGTTTAAAACTCATGAACTCATCATTTTAAATTCTGTGGTGTATCAGGTGTCAGTATTCCATCATCATTTCAGCCGAAAGACGTTCACTGCTGGACATAGGCCTCCCCCAAGCACCGCCACTTCGACCGGTTCTGTGCTTCCTTCCAGCGGATTCCTGCGGCCTTCACAAGACCATCGGTCCACCTTGTAAGAGGCCTTCCGGTACGCGGTCGCCACTCCAGTTTTCCATGCAAACATAGGTACTGAAAAGTGTCAACGATTTCCTATGTAACAGATACTGCTCTATATTTTATTGCAAACCAACCTAACTCCTATTAATATTAATCATTATAGTATTTAGTATGTTTTGCAATAATCCAAAGTAGGTATATCGTCTCCACCATAATCTCCACGGAGCAGTGTGAAAACCATAAATTAGCCAGGCCAAAATCGTAATGGGGTATCATAGGGGCGATACTATTACTAATAGGGGCGTATTAGTAATCCAATGATCTCTTTTTGCATACAGTTCTATCAATATTGTTGCATCAGCTGATCTTGTAATAGTTACAATCTTTATAGCCCTGACTGAGAGAGGGTTTAAAAGGGGAGGACTTTTCGTAATTATCTTTTATTAATTTATTAGGGTTCCGTACCTCATATGGAAAAAACGGAACCCTTATAGGTTCACTTTGTTATTTTCGTCTGTAAAGACCTTTTTTCTCAGGAACGCGTGTAGGTATTAATTTGGTCTACGGTCTCTTGGAGCTCTAAAAAAATCAAGCTTCTAAGTCAATACAATAAAAAATATGGCCATTTATGCGACATATTTTGATACTCGCAAATCAATCAAAACATATAATACCTACTTCCCATTGACAAGAAATTGAAAATGTTAAAATTAAAAAAAAAAATTCTTAATCATGAAATTTGGCAAGAAGCAAGGTCTCACGGAACAAGTAAAGGAAAAAGTCCGAAAATCTAATTATAATAAAAATAATTTAATTTCTAGTTTTATAACTTTTATTATTTCAAACGTAAGTTTGTTCTCTAACTAACTAAACTAACTAAAAAAAGAATTAACCGTGACGTATATCGATGTATGGGAGATCATGTTTTCAACTACAATGTTAAGTTTGTTTTTGTAAAATAAATCATCCCTACTACGGAACCCTTCATTGTGCGTGGTCCGACACGAACAAAACACATATTTTTATACTATATTATAAATATATAAGATATTTTTTTAAAACAAACAATACAAAAAATAATATCTTAATAAACAGCTAGTGTGAAAAAAAGGATTATGTATGTGTGGCTCACGACGTTATAATACTACATAATTATTAAGGATACCTTTGCACACGAGTGAAACTTAAAACTTTTTTCAACGTTTAAACAGCCTGTTAAGAATTCTACATGATTATCCCATTTTTGCTACAAGACTTAAATTAAATTATGAATAATAAGCGATTGAAACTATTTTGATCAACAAGTTTAACTCAAGTATTTTCCTTTACAAAGCTCAAATTCATTTGAAATAAACTACAGGAAAATAAATAAACGTACTTAATAAAACGCATATATATTTAGAATACTGAGTGAGTGATTCGTTATTTCAGTTTAAAAGGAAACGTTAGGTTTTAAAATAAACACTGACCTACTGAATAGAATTTCCGAGAAATTGGCTGTTTACAATAAAATTGGTGACCTAATCAGTTCATAATGCTGAGTCAGAATCAATCATCAAAAATTATAATTTTCAAAGAAATTATCATTAGCTCCTTAAATAGGTAAGTTCTGTTATTTACAAATATTGCCGACTTGTTTACATTCTAATATTATGTATTATTAAAAAAACTTTTTACAAAAAAAAACAACCGACTACCAAAAAAAACACTACAAAGTGAAAAATAACTTTAATTTCGAAAGTCGGTGGCAAAACACTAAAATACAGCTCAAAAGCCACCGACTTCCGAAATTAAAGTTATTTTGATGTTTTTTTTTTTGTAAAAAGTTTTTTATTTTTCACTTTTTAGTGGGTCAGTTTGTAATTTATCCAATTTACAATAGCCTAATGTCAAATGCTCATCTCCTATTACAAAATATTACTTTTCCCGGTGCAGGGGCGTTAATTGTTGAGGAGTTCTCCTGGTAAGAACCAGGAGAACTGATGGTGACTTCACCAGCATTTTGACGAGCAAAAATTGCTTAGCAACCATATTAAAGTGCCTAATCGAATCGCAACGGTGAAATACTTAGTATTAAGTAGTTCCGGTGGCCATCTGTGGCCTTCATCATCAGTTCCACTTCACCACTTAACGGTGCTTTTCGAGTGCACGAGTGCGAAATGCACGAGTTACTATAAAAAATACTCAAATCGCTATAGGTATGCCTATAAAATTTGAGGATTTCCCTCGATTTCCATGGGATCCCCTCATCAGATTCTGATTTGGTGGCAATGGTACCACCTCGGGAGCATACCCTTCCAAACAAAAAAATAATTTTCAAAATCCGTCCACAATTGACGGAGTAGTCGGTGAACATACATAAAAAAAAAAAAAAAAAAAAAACATACAGCCGAACATATAACCTCCTCCTTTTTGGAAGTCGGTTAAAAAAATGGACGTGGTGTTGCGGACACCAGACCGTTATAATACAATGGACCTACTTATGCAAACAAGAACCAATACACACACATGCCAAAATCGAGTTCAAGTTACAAAAAGCTTTCAAAAATGCATCAAAATAACAAACAATTTTACTGTACACAAAGTTTTGACAATAACGGCTTTTTCTCAAAACTGTAACTGTGTGGGTTGATTCCGTTTAGCGTAAGTAAAGGTAGGTTTCCTTACAAAAAACAAAAATTTAATCAGTTAACGTTTTAATATGTTCGGCTGTAATCATTTACTTTAAAAATCCGTTTGTATTCAGTAGTCTCTCTTTCAAATTCAGAATCCAATCGAATTCTAATCAAACTAGAAACAACTTGACACTTTTGATTTAGGCGATTCGATTCGAGTAACCATAGGTCAGTTGACCCACGTCACACTAATTCTTCTTAGTACTCTGCGGGTTAAATGCGTAACACACTTACATTACGCAATATTAGTTACGCAGATGATATAGTACTGCTGAGTCCATAGATCGGGGGCTTGCGTAAGCTGGTAAGGATCTGTGAGTCCTATGCGGAGGCTCATGGGCTCAGATACAACGCGAAGCAAAGTGAACTCCTAGTATTTAAGGGGCGGGGCAAGAATTACGTGACTGTACCTAAAGTCACCTTAGCTGGTACCCCCTTAAATAGAGTCGCAGTTCAAGTATCTGGGCCACTGCGTTTCCGAGGACCTAAGGGATAACGCGGATGTGGAAAGGGCACGTGGGGCGTTGGCTGTCCGATGTAATATGTTGGCCCGCGGGTTCGCGCGTAGCAGTAATCAAGTGAAAGTGACTCTTTTTAAGTCTTACTGCCAAACACTTTACACCTGCAGCCTGTGGGTTAACTACACACTTGGGTCATACAATGCCCTACGTGTTCAATACAACAACACGTTTAGGGTGCTGCTGGGGCTACCACGATTCTGCAGTGCTTCGACTATGTTCGCAGAAGCGCACACTGATGGGTTTCATGCTCTTATAAGAAAGCAGTGTGCGTCACTGCTGAGTCGTGTTAGGTCCAGTAGCAACAGTCTAATAAGCGTGTTCGTGGACAGCTGGGACTCTCCACTGCTGCGCCACTGGATACGTTTGCATACTGCACTGTGAGTAGTGGACGGTTCCTCCCGGTTCTAATGTGTCTGAATTGTGTCCTTGACTGCTTTTATTTTTTGTGTGTTGTTTGTTTGTTGTGTATTAGTTGTTTTTAAAATATGTGTCATGAAATATGGATGTTATCTGAAATAAATGTTTATATTATTAATACAGTAGCAGCTCAATGGTTTTCATTTTGGCAGGTGAACAAGACTCATTGCGTTATTTATGTTGTTGAGCAGATAGATTTTTCTAACATGTGAAGCAATGGATTAGCAATATCCTTCGAAATCATTCAGACTGTGTTGAAAGTGCACTGAAAAAAAAACACCATTTACCATGGATTACCACCATTACATGGTTACCATGGACTTAAATTATTATTTGATATACAAAACTGAAGAAATAAAATCAAAATAAAGCATGTATGATGTAACAAAGACCGGTGATTATTCTGTACAAGTACATTTGTCGATATAAATAAAATGAATTTGTTCTGGCAAATATGCAAACGTGTTTATAGTAAATAGATAAATAATGGTTCCAAACATTTTAATGCCAACTAAGAGAAAATGTATTTTAGTTAGTCTGCATTGTTTTCAGTGTGTGTTACTTACTTAATTAGTGCAGCACGGCTAGTTCCTGTGGTAGTTCGCTCTATGAATTACAATTAAACTGCGGTAAAAATGGGCAAAGAGATTTAAGATATCTACTTACTATAGAGAGGCTATGTGGAGAAACGTCATAGAAAAACTGTTAATGCCATTTCTCAGTGACGCCATCTAGTCTATACCGAAAATAAACCGAAGTTATGTCCAGTCGTTTTACCACAACGAGATTTGCAATATCAAATGCACAGCTCGGCATATTTTCTTAAAAAATATTTTACTTTTGTGGACACGAATGCGACTTGACATGCAGGCGTACCACACTAGACTGAGCGACTTTTGCCCACTAGGACAAATGTATAGGATTACGATTTTGTTCGCAATGCCCCGTCTATTGCTATGTAAATAATGTAAATAATATATGTAAATAATGTGAAAGTGGCCCTTCTAATAGTCATCCAATTACTAATATTTGTAACCAACTCATCGAGACTGTAGCCATACAACTGTTGCTGGCTTGCGCCACGGAGTTAAGTGTTAATTTTAAAACGGTTTTCAGTAAAGTTAGGGCTGAAGTTTTTTTCATTTTTAGACACCTCTCATTAGAATAAGCTAAATGCATGGAATTAGTAAGTATGAACTTTGGATAAAGGTTACAAATTGCGAGCACCTGACTTTGAAATATTTAAACCTTTATTTATAAATGCTGCTTAAAGTCAAGTAATGGTTAGCGACAGTTTAACCATACATTTTTCGTGCGTCTCTAACTTGAATCAACGTTTATAACTAAAACCCTTAGTGACCAACAATGGCGGGAAAAACTATAAGGAAAAAATAGACAACGCGCTTGCGTTTTAAACAATATTCTAAAATGTGAAATATATTTCCTTTGCAAAATATTTTTCAAGTAAATACTTACGTACAAATAGCACTGTAAAATCATTCAGCTCTCACAAAAAAATGTTATAAAATCGAAATGGTATTGAAGTAACGAGCAGCACTGGAAAAAGCTGAGCTCCTCACTGTGAATAGACACCTAAACCAAGCTTTCTAGAAAATAGTCATTGCAATAAATATATTTATGCGATTAATTGCAATTCATAGTTTCACATAGGTATACCAGCAAGTGAAACAGAACACTTTTTTTAATTCAGTTGTCATTCATTAATTAGATACCGTTATTTCTTTATCAGTGCCGAGTTATTATTTTTAATTGGGAATACGTGATATTTCTTAATCAATAAATTATCAAGCAGGTAGTGATTAACTTGTCATATTTAATCCAACGATTGCAAATCCATAAAAATCTTTTTAGGTATCAACTCAGCCTATAGCAGTCCACTGCTAGGACATAGGCATCTCCCAGGCCGCACCACAACACCCTGTCCTCCGCCTTCCGCATCCAGTCTATCCCAGCCACGGTACCTTTTTAAGGTCGTCGGTCCATCTAGCTGGGGGGCGTCCCACACTACGCTTGCCGATACGCGGTCTCCACTCCAGGACTTGTCTGCTCCACCGGCCATTGGTCCTTCGACAAACATGCCCAGCCCACTGCCACTTCAGCTCGCTTACTCAGCAGGCTATGTCGGTAACTCCGTTTCTCTTGCGGATACCTTAATTTCTGATCTTATCCTTCAAAGAAACTCCGAGCATAGGTATAGCGAGATCAAACCCTAAGTATAACCTACTAAAGTTTTGTGAAACACAAGAGACCCATTACTTAGAGACGAATTATGTATAATACCTATTACTTATAGGATATCGACCATCTTCCATACATCGTGGCGCCTACAATTTGGTAAACCGTTGCAAGTTCCAAAGTGGTTTCATTTGTTAGATTAAAATATCAGCTTTGATCTGCTTTAGTTTCAGTATCATTGACAATTGCACAGTCAAGATCTACTGACTGGAATCTAAGTAATCTGGCAATATTCAGATGACTAGTAAACTCTTGAGATAGGTTTCCATTGTATAAAATAAACCGACTTAACACAGTGAATGATATAGGTACAGCGGATAATGCATTAGTGCCTACTGTACCTACTTATAGAAAACAATAGAACGACTATTTTTTTACAAATGTGTTATCAATTGCATTGAAAACACTAATCAGGACCCTAACTGCGTAACACAGTTTGAATCGGAATCGGAATGATTTTGAAGTATATTGCTAATCCATTGCTTTATATGTTAGAAAACATTGTCTGCTCAACAATGATTGTTGTTGAACTGTCAAATTGAAACCGATTCCTACTGATAGCGTGTTACGTAATCAAAATCAAAATCATTTTTTTTTATTTCACATAAACCTACATGGGCACTTATGAAACGTCAGAAGCTAGGTGCACGGTTCCAATTGGTCGTTTCCTATGGAGAAGAGTCGGCAAGAAACTCCACGGTTACTCTTTTAAAAAAAGTGGGATTTAACAATGTTATAAGTTACAGTGTTAATAGGTATGGGAGGACAATGTAGGCCCGTCAACAAGTACCAAGTACTTAACAAAATAAAAGATAGTTTACAAAGCTACAGTCTGTTAAGCCTACAACGTTCTCACCTTCACAAATTAAAAAAGAATCTATATAAAATATTACTAAAATAATAAAATTAGCCCGCAGATGTCGTTACCGTCTTTTAATAGTTCTTTCTTTTCTTTGTTTTTTTTTTCGTCCATCCGTTCCATCCTATATAACAACAACTTATATATAGTATATATAAGTTATACTTATACAACTTAAACGATACGAATAGTTGGTCGCTGTGATTAACTCAAGACAATGTTCATGTTCTTTCTCCAGAATTAGCGTACCTACTGACAGGTTATATGAGTTCATATAATTGTTTATTTTTATTTGACTGTCTAAGTCAATTTATTTTTATTTATTAGTGACATAATATACTCATGAAAATGTTTTTTTTATGAGTTGTATTGCAATAAGTGGTTAGCTAGCGACCTAGACAATTGATTATATTATTCTTGCCTGAGCAACCGCCAGCAAGTTCGTCATGTTCCCTTAGATGTCACTGCTTGCGGTAGCGTCGGGCGTCGGGTTGCCTCCTTCCCTCAAATATGGCGAGGGGGGTGATGGCTGATCTTTGCGTTATGCTCGTGAACGGGTGCTGCTTGTGGTGACTGGTCGTCTTGCTGACCATGGTTTTATTATTGTTATTAATGATTAACTGTTTTTTATTTTACTACGATGGTGCTAGTTTATCATTTTTGACTTCGAGTTGCAGCTATAGCTTTGTGTGGGCGGGCACGCCCATTATGCCTGGAGGCTCTTATTTAGGTACGTTCTGTTTACGTTATTTCTGCTTGAGTATAGTTTTCGACGATTTTTATGTTTTTTTTTGGTATAGTGGCGTGTGCTAGCTAACATAAAGCAAATAATCTAATGTTGTGTTGCGTAATGCAAATTCTTTTACATTTTATTGTATAGATTCAAGTTTTATATCTGAACAGACAGCTGTGCTGCTGGGGAGTTTGTTGCGCCACTTCTTCTTCCCAGCTAAAGCACTAGGAAGTGGTGAAGGGTGGGTGTTTTTGAGGGACTGTCTTATGTAATTTTTGACGTTCGAAAAGTGCTGATTCTCAGCCTAGTTTGAATAAATGACTTTTGATTTGATTTGATTTGATTCAACAATAGAGCCTTTATCCAATCGTCCTAATGCCAAAATATCAAGAAAAGACCTCCCCAAAAGGTATTTTCTATTAGAACCTCATTTCGGGACCCTTCGCGCATTTTGTCATACAAATCTGTGAGCACTTATACTCTTGACATTATTTTCGTACCTTTAAGACGAAGGGGAGCCTAATCTACTGCTCTATAACTATAAAACCGTCTGTCTGTCTGTCCCTGATTTAGAATACGTACCTTTTATATTTGTTTGATATATTTACAACAAGGGGGCTCACAAGGGCATTTGAAGAGTAGGGACTTAACTGGCTCAGACAGTGAAGTTTGATTTGCATGGATAAGTATCCCAGTACTTAAGTAATTATTTTTTGAGTTTTTTTTTTCTCAGTAACAGCCCTAAGTCTGGATTTGTGCCTGGTTGATGGTTCTAGGCTCGTATTACATCGGATTTAACATAACTGGTGAAATATGGGTGTACTATAGGTACACCTCTGCCTAACCTTCGGGGAATACAGGCGTGATGTTACGTGTGCTTTTGGAATTTCTCTTGATAGGTAGCTTTGATTTTCTAATCAATTTCGCAAGATTTATTTGACTTTTTTCTTCAATAATAAGTCCAAGAACTATCAATATTCTCTCATCCAGTGCCTCATTTATAATTTTATGAAGCACAAATTCTGGTCCTCCATTTTTGGTATGACTTATCAGTCTACCTTACCATATTTCTACATTCCCTCGCTCTTACCAATCTGACTAGGTACTGACAGACACAAAAGACACTAAAATATTATATTTTGCATAAAACAACCTTTTCTATAAGTACTTATAGACATTCATTTTCTACAGTCTTTCTGACAGTAATTCTAATTAACATAGTTAATAACAATTTATGGTGTGCCAACATTTGGAGTCGATAGCATCGAGTTTTTCTCACACCTAGGTATATTTAAAAATATGACCACGAAATTAAGAGCCTTTGCTAATATTCTCTAAGCACATTATACTGTTAGGAAACAGCCTCCATTATTTCCAAGCCTCTCTAAACTCATGGCGAATCGCATCACCGAAGGCCCACGATGGCCCATGATTCACCATCGGTTGCTAAGCGACCGGCAACCCAGCAACTAGTTGCACAACTGGCATTGAAGAACAGCTGTCGAATTGCGGTCGTTAATGCAAAAATGTTGCGTAAACGGCCATTGGTGTTATGTATGGTCGAAATTGAGCCTAAATGATTAAGGTCAGGAAATAGTAAGGAAAAAGCAGCCATTTTATTTAATCGACACCCTTGACCTTCTTGTAACTAAGTTCGACATGATTTTTTGATCATCATAAATGTGGTAAAAGTTAATTGGGATCTAAGATCAGGGTGTTATGTAGAAGACTAAAGAAAAAGGATGAATTTACTATAGACTCTTCCAATGTCATCGAGAAAACGAAACATAGCCTTATGGCCCCACAGATGCCTTGTTACTATGCGGGACTAGTACCCATGCCCTTGACCTGACGGCGAGCGCTCCGTCACTGCGCCATTTGGGTCACTGACTATAAAGTTATAAAATTGAAACTGCTAATATCTGGGCCTCAAAGTAGGTCATTACCATGAGTTATGAATTTATATGACGGCTCAGCAAGTGGCGCCGTTAATTTTTGTTACGAAGTTACTGGAATCGCCGAAAAGGTCGGATAAGAGTGACACTGGCTGGTGACAATCACTCTAGCAGAGCGTCGCATCGATGGTTACGTGGCGGCTGTCTTCTGACGACAGAAGAAGATGTGAAGGGAGCCGCTGTCGTACCACGCCCACGACGAACTGCTGTATTTCGGCAAAATCCTGATGATATTGAAGCTGCTGAACCACTAATACGATGATCACTTCTGGTAAAGGCTTTCTGCGTCATTATATATTCCGTAACTTTATCGGAATTATAACGCCTGTATGATTATGATTACAGATGCTAGAATACAAACTACATGTTACACAAGGTCATATTAAATTAACTAGCGGAACTTCCCAGGTGTGACGGGTAGCTCGTCATCATTCTCTTGACAACTTATCTTATCCCAATTTATGTGGGGTCGGCACAAGAAGTATTTTTCTTCCATACTTCTCTATTAGTCGTGATCTCGGTAGTCACCCCCTTCCCAGCCACATCATCTTTTACACAGTCCATCCATCGTTTCTTTGGTCTTCCTCTACTCGTATAGCCATCCACATTCATACTCAAAACTTTCCTGACGTCATTTTCCACACAACTTTTCAGTCACCGGTTTCACTTTCAGACTTCCTCTTATATCTTCTTAATATATAATTCTTCTGTACGAGTGTTTGTCACCTAACTCCTCCTAAACGGCTGCACCGATTTGGTTGAAATTTTGTATTTATATTTCAACGGGTTTCTGGATGGTTTTAAAATACAAATGGACCCGGTAGGTGGCGCTACTGTCGGTATAAGGCGGTACGAAGTTCGCCGGGTCAGCTAGTACTCTTATATACTCATTTCAAACTCTATCCATTCGCGTAACACCACACATCCCTCTTAGGATTCTCATCTCAGCTGCATGCCTTTCGTTTATCAATTTTGTGACCCAAAATTGATAAGACTTGAATAACTTGACATGACTACATGCCGTAGTATTTTTAACCGACTTCCAAAAAGGAGGAGGTTATATGTTTTGCTGTATTATTGTTTTTATTTTTTTATGTATGTTCACCGGTTACTCTGACGGAGTAACCGGTGAACATACATAAAAAAAAAATTGTGGATGGATTTTGAAAATTCTTTTTCTGTATAAAAGGGTATGTTCCCGAGGTGGTCCCATTGCCACCAAATTAGAATCTGATCCCACGGAAATTGAGGGAAATTCTAAAATTTTATAGGCATACCTATAGCGATTTGAGTATTTTTATAGTAAATCGTGCATTTGCACTCGAAAAGCACCATTTGGTGAAGTGGAACTGATGATGAAGACCACAGATGGCCACCGGAACTACTTAATAATAAGTATTTCACCGTTGCGATTCGATTAGGCACTTTAATATGGTTGCTAAGCAATTTATGCTCGTCAAAACGCATATGGTGAAGTCACCATCAGTTCTCCTGGTTCTTACCAGGAGAACTCCTCAACAATTACCGCCCCTGCATCGGGAAAAGCAATATTTTGTAAAAGGTGATGAGCATTTGACATAAGGCTATTGTAAATTAGATAAATTACAAACTGACCCACTAAAAAGTGAAAAATAAAACACTTTTTACAAAAAAAAACAACCGACTTCCAAAAAAGTCACTACAAAGTGAAAAATAACTTTAATTTCGGAAGTCGGTGGCAAAAAACTAAAACACAGATCCAAAGACACCGACTTCCGAAATTAAAGTTATTTTTCACTTTGTAGTGTTTTTTTTGGAAGTCGGTTGTTTTTTTTTGTAAAAAGTTTTTGATCTTCTTCTTATAGTGGGCTACGTCACGGGTAGCTATCGATATCAGTCTTGTCTGTGATATTTTGCTAATTTTCATTTCATCTTGTATTGGATGTATGAAAATGGTGGTGTTAATAATATCATTCCCTTCAATCATTTGGCGTTCCTTTAACGCATAATTCGCCATAATAGAATATTAGGGGTCCTATTCAATATTGACCTTGGGAAACAAGACGGACGTCGGGTTTAGCCGTTGAGCTTGTAGGTTAGCAACTAGCATGCCATTCATCTAGTTTATGAATTAAAACTAATAACTAGACATGAGATGAGACAACTCTTTTTTTAATCGGATTTACATTATGATATTCGATGCTATGATATTTGACCCTTTCAACTCCTACTGATTTCAGCTAGGTAGGAACATAATAATCAAAATATTATCACATAAAGGCTCGGGTCGCCGGTCGGGTCACGCTGCCTGTCGCGCTCGCGATATCGCACCTGTCTGTACGACCCCTAAACCTACATGGGCACTTATGAAACGTCAGAAGCTAGGTGCATGGTTCCAATTGGTTGTTTCCTATGGAGAAGAGCCGGCAAGAAATTGCTCAAGAGAAATTTCTTTAAATATATACTTCCGGGGGTCTACTTTGAAGCAATAATCCGAAGTATCGGCCGAATGATCGGGCGTTTATTGACTTCCAAAGTTTCCTTTTTTGACTTTGAGTCCTTACCCGACCTCAAGTCACGTTTTTGACTTTGACTTATCTCTTTGACTGTTGTTTTCTGTTTTTCTTTCGCCGTAGTCAACCATTCTCAGCCGTAGTCAGGAAACGGCCGAACAATCGGCCGATACTTCGGATTTATGTTCGGAGATTGAACCAAAGATTGTGCAACTCTAGCTAGAGCAAACTCGTAGAGCAGACGAGATAGACTTTATAAGAGCTACTCTACGTGACAATATTAGTTTCATAGTCGAGACGCTTAATATTCCCGACCATTTCTCCCAATCTTGTTTATTTATCTCGATACGAGGGCGGCACTGAAAATTTCGGGAATCAAGGAAGTGACACAACATTACTATTTAAAAATATATTTATTGCTTTTCGAAGTATTCTCCGCGAAATTTGACACATTTTTCCATACGATGGAACCAATCATTGAAGCAACCATTCCATTCGGAAGTTGGGGTCTCCAAAATGGCCGTTTTGGAGGCGTCCACAGCTTCTTCAGGTGATGAAAATCTCTGTCCACGCAATTTATTCTTTATTTTAGGGAAAGTATAGAAATCATTAGGGCTTAGGTCGGGGCTGTACGGCGGATGGTCTAATAATTCTATGTTTTCTTGCTCTAAAAACTCTTTTGTTCTGTGCGCGGTGTGAGAACTCGCATTGTCGTGATGGAGGATGATGCGGCGGTTGCAGTTCTCTTTACGGAGTTCAGATACGACCTGTGGCAAACGAATGCTAGCATACCATTCTGCATTAACCGTTCTTTGTCCCTCAAGAGGAATAGTCGTAACATGGCCGGTTTTGGAGACAAACGTGGCCACCATTTTTTTTGCAACACTCCGTGAATGAACAATTTTTGTTGGCTTTAACTCATTTTCGAACACCCAAACTCGTGACTGGTTTTTTGTTTCGGGTTCGTACGCGTATATCCAGGATTCGTCACCTGATACAATGTTGTATACAGCATTTGAGGATCCTGCGTGGAATCTTTCGAGAGTTCTGACGCACCAAGTAACGCGAGCCGCTTTTTGCTCTTCACAGAGCGAATGCGGTATCCATCGGGAAAACAACTTTTTTACACCTAACTGTTCATGCAAGATTATTTGTATTTGACTCATGCCAATGTCTAAAGTTGCCTGAATTTCGCGGTATGTCACATGTCGATCTTCCTCAATCAGCTTACGCACAGCATCAACGTTTCCTTGGGTGACTGCAGTTTTAGGACGACCTTGACGGGGATCATCACTGAGCTTGACACGTCCACGTTGAAATTCAGCAAACCAGCGATAAATTGTGGTTTTGGATGGGGCTTCATCACCAAATGCAGAAATCATCCGGTCAACACACTGTTTTTGTGTTAAACCAGTTCGAAAGTCATAATAAATCATCGCTCTTGAATTTTCTCGAGTCAATTCCATTTTCTCAACGACTAAACAAGTTTGACAAAACCTTGTGACAAGACCGAGAATCTTTTTTTAAATAAATAAATGGTATTCGATTTTTAAAACCAAGGAGTTTTCAATTAAAAAGATTTTAATATGACAGGAACAGTGGAAATATTCCATTCCCGATACTTTTAGTGCAGCCCTCGTATCATACATATAACGTATTTTATCAAACAATTTGCTAATAAATCATTGTGATATTCGTTACCAGGTCACGTAATAACAGTGTTTTCAGACTAAATATATATAATATTATTATGTAGAACAATTACTTACTATGGCACAATATTTCGGCGTCATTTATCAATAATATTTTCTCACGTAGGTGATATATATTATACATACATACATTAATCATTAATTAGTTTGTTTCTAGTAATTGAGACGTTACTTAAATAAATGTTTAAGAGCGTGGCAGTTATCTGTTGTTATATAAGACATTTCTAAAATGTTCCTAACTAAATTTTTAGACCTTTGTATCCTCCGTATACGTATTAAGTTTCATTAAAATTGGTTCAGTCATTTCGAAAAACTAGGGCTTGAAAGTTGGTATGAAATGCCGTACCGCGTAGACGCTCTTACGTAATGTTTGTGATTATTGAGTTCTGAGTATTTTCTGTCGTGAGTTTTTGGTTTGGTACAGTCCACCTCGTAAGTGCGTTGCCACTTTTGACGACAATTCCCAGTAAATTGAAACTATACTCAAACTCAAACATTTATTTCAAAAAAACCAATTTGAATTGTCAAGGGATCGGTCAGTCAGAGAGATGAAGCTAGTTGGCCATTCCAAAGCGTAGTAGGTTCCTATGGAGAAGAATGGGCAAGAAACTCCACGGACACTCTTTTATATCAAAGTATTGGTTAAATCATTCATGTTGAAATTATACATGTGAGAACAATGTACAAAGACGTGCACATTTAAAGCGTCCGTAATAAAAACATAAAAACAATTTAATAATTAAAATAAGCCGTGGCAGCTAAGAGAAGACCAGCTCGCTAATTCCGTATCACAGTTTGAATCGAAATCTGAATGATTTTGAAGTACTAAATTCCTAATATATTGCTTCATAATATTATATGTTCGAAAAATTTATAAGCTCAACAACGTAAGTAAATTTTTTCGAACATTTAAAGCAATGGATTAGCCATTATGCTTTAAATGTTCGAAAAAATGTTTTGCTCAACAACGTAAATAATGCAATGAATGTTGTAGAACTGTCAAAATGTAGCCCATTGCTACATTAATAATAGTGATTACGCAATTACCCCTCCGGTCCTTACAGACGGCGCCCGTCCACGACCACTAAGGGCGAATTTCACCAATGAAACTAAACGTGATCAGCATAATATATAAACCAAGAAGCTTATAGATAAAAGTGGAGGCAAAGGCAACACTCTAAATACCTAAGTGAAGACAACTGTGGTCGGACTCTCTCATTCTGAATACATACATAAGAACAAGACAGTGATATGTGTTTTCTGTATCTTAGGTATGTACTCAGAAAGAGAGAGTCCGACCACAGTCGACTTCACATAGGTATTTGGAATGTTGCCTCCACTTTTATCTATACCGTCATGATCTAAACCACGTTCAAGAGCTGTCAGTGTCATTATTATAGGAGAATAATTATTGACACTGACAGCACATAAACGCAATTTATGGGAACATATCGAATTATAACATAATCGCTCACAGCGTTCACATCAATAATTTTCTGTGTGATTTAGATATCACGATTATGACAGCTGAGAGCTGTCAACAATTCGGAACGCTCGTTAACGAGCTCACGGTTGGATTACAGTATTTCTTTGTGTATCCACCACAAATTTCTTCTTCTTTGGTTACGTGTGACGAGTGATGACTGTAGCCAGAAGCACAATTTCGAAAATGCCACGCTAATTAGATACGATGCGACGCAAACCAAAACAGCACAACTGTCATTTTTGACAGCGCTCACGATGATATTAATTTATGGCATGGTCGGCGTTATAGCAAGATGGGCATATTATGACGTCATCTATGACGATTCACGGGAAAGAAATCGATATCACGCTCACGCTAATTCGGAACACTAAGCACGCTCAAATCGATTACAGCGCAATTCGGAATGCATCATCAATGTGCTGATCGCGTTCAGTTTCATTGCTGGAATCAGCCCTAAGGCTGAATTTATCTGTCACATAGATAAATAGACCTTTACGTTTTATTGCATCAAATATACCTAAAAATTTTGGGCAGTTTTTGATGTGATGTGTAAATGTTACCTCTCGCAATCTGTGGGAATGATTTCGTGAAAAGGGACGGAAGTGTGTAACAAGCTGTCCTTTATAATAGCATGGAATTAGTACTTGTAGGTACCTACTATACAGATTGTAAGTAGAGGGGGTCCGAATTTCGACCAGTGGGCGACCACTAGTAATAAATAATTTATTTAATTTAATAGTTAATTTCTGTCGCTGCTCAGTTGCCCTAAGATGACCCACTGACCCTAATATGAGATGTCAGATGTTACACATCATATAAGAGTGGTGTAAGGCTCGCTCGATTTTTCATTTTGCTTTTTTTTCGGTTAACAACTTATAATTGTCATAATTTATAAAACCGTCCAGCGTACTCGACAATAAGTGGTCGATATTAGGTATGTCCATGGACGTTATTAGGGACAGAATTTGAATATCATCGAAGCGGTAATAAGAGAGAATGAGGACATTCACACGTCCAATGAATATTGTATTAGAACTGGAACGTATTACATAATATACCTACATATTGGCACAATACATTACATGATTGGAACTTTATTTATCTATCTGTATTTCTAACATTAATCTCTACACTTATAGCTTCTCAATTCCGTCCTAAGGACAATGCAGAAAAACTGACGACGAAAAAAAACAGATCATCAATTTCCTCTCTTAATATTAAACAAAATAGTTGACTCTAGCCATTTTCCACTGGCTGATCATTACGGTATTAGGATACAAGTCAAACTCCACTAAGTAAAATTTTTTTTTTTTTTAAATCAAATCAGAACATTTTATTTCACGTAAACATACATGGCACTTATGAAACGTCAGAAGCTGAAGGTGCACAGTTCCAATTGGTAGTTTCCTATGGAGAACAGCCGGCAAGAAACTTCACGGTTACTCTTTTAAAAATAATTGTCTTTTATAATGTTTTCAAATTACAGTGTTAATAGGTAGATGACAGTTTATGCCTGTCTTTTTTTTTTTGCAAAGTTCTGTCAGAACTCACAACCCCCAATAAATTATTTCCAACTTAACTAAGAAAACGCCTACAATTGCAAACATAGCTCTTAGTGAAACTCGCGCGAATGTACATGTATAATTCAGTGACTATTCCTACGCTAATTTAATCGTATGCAGCTCCTTGACTGCTATAAATGTACCTATATGACGCAATTATCATTTCATTGACTAATTTTATAGCTAATTCGTTGTCTGGCAATGTAATTAGCTGTTTGGTTATTACTAAATTCAAGTCCATTATACAAAATGTTCAGGGGGCCAAGTCTGTTAACGCAGTTGTGTCCGAATGGGCGATCATTGGCACCGTAATTGTAGAGTTTGACAGTTTTGCTAATCTCCTAATTGAAAGGCGTCTTTATGATTTTCTAATGACGTGCCACTGATACTCCATTGGAAAAATTGTCTGTATTTGGTAATCCCGTACTGACAAGCTCCTATTATTTTGACTTCCCTATGGACCACTGTCACGCCATTATGAATTTAGGAGATTACAAACTAATGGCACAATGGTCATGGCGTTGCCTTGGTATGGTCGTCATAATGACCAATCATTGGAAATAGCAGACTTGGCCCCCTGTTTGCAATGAAGCAAGTAGGAATGTTAGTTCTAGAAATCGTCTAAGGGCCGTATTTAGTCAACTAGAATTTGCAAATACCGCTTCTAATAAATTGTCTCATTTACCCTTAAAGTATGGAAATGAAGCATTGATTTTATTTCATGCTGCCAGTAACCTATTACATGCCTACTCGTCTTTAGTACTCTACGAGCGATAACCTAAACCCGTCCTAGCCAGATTATCTCTAAAGTACCTAGCAACAGGCTGAACTACGAGTCGAGACGAAAAGCGCTCTGATTTGATTTAAAATCGTCTACAGAAATTGTTTGTCTTGAGGTAAGAAATAACAGAAAAATCTCCTCCACCCCTCTCTGCCTCCCTCCCTCCTCCCTCCCTCCCCGACCGACCTTCCCCAATGTCCTTGTCGGGATTAGGTCAATAACAGACTCCTAGAGAGATTACGACTTATCTCGTATGACTATGTTATAGAAGTTTTTGTTTTTTTATGATTTTTATTGCAAAGTGTGTACGTGTAATTTTCTGTGTGACAAATTTACTCGTAGGACTTAGAGCTTTATTGTCCTAGGTTTGTTGGATTAGCAACAAGGTAGGCTGTCAAATTAAAGTGTTTGATTATCTTTTTATTTTTGTCGTGGTTGTGGATAAAAACAAGCAAAACACACTATTAAACACAATCTGAATGATTTTGAAGTACTAAATTCCTAATACATTGCTTTTTATGTTCGAAATATTAATATGCTCAACAACGTAGGTAAATAACGTAATGAATATTATTGAACTGTCAAAAACTTCACTTTGTAGTGTTTTTTTGGGAAGTCAGTTGATTTTTTTTTTGTAAAATTTTTCACTTTTTAGTTGCGGTACCTACCCCTTTTTTGGGTGGGAAATTATCAAATAACTTCTCCCGCTCTGGGCGGAGCGGGAGGGTGTGTCAGACTTACTGACTAAAACCTACAAATTCGAATACCTGCTATGTAAATAATAGTTACAGAAGGAAGTTATAATTATAACATCATCCACATATACTAGTGCGAAAAAGTTTTGCTGAAGGGAACCACAAACCAAAACGTCATCTGTTTATAAACGTTTTGTTTTTGTTGATTGTTTAAATAGAAAAAAAAAAAAAAAAAAAAAAACCATACAGTCGAATTGAGCACCTCCTCGTTTTTTGGAGTTGGTTAAAATGAACCCACTGATACTGATTACGCAATTACCCCTCAGGGTTTCATTAAAGTCAACATCGGTGTCGCTTTAGGATTTTTTCTACGGTAGGCGACTTTAACTTTGAACAAACCTAATTACTACTACAATATTATATAAAATACATTGTGTTTTGTATTAGGTACGCTGTAAAAACTAATACACAAACAGTTCCTAGTTTATTGTTAGCACAATATTAATGTTACAGCAATTAAAATGCTCCACAAATCTAAAATTAGAATAAATGTACACAAACTGGTTTGGAAATATTCACGGTTGTATCCAAGCTCTATGAAATGGTAGATATTGCGAATACTAATGGTAATATTAACGTTTTTATAAGCAAACTTGTTTCTTTATTATTGAAAAGATTGCGCAATTTAGGTCTGTTATAAAAAAATGCATTTATCTTATTTATTATTATTTTTTTCAATGTTTTTATAATATTAGTGCAACTGTCATGCATGTACAGTAATTCACCTAGTGAATTTATGGTTTTATTTATTAATGGTAATCTGTGAACAACGCTGTGGGCTACATTATTACTTAAGTTATTTATGTTTTTCTATTTATAATATTGCATAATATAGCTGTTCCTATTTAACAAAACAAAAAAAGACCATGATTGTATCCTAATCACACTAATATTACGAGTATACAGGCGAAAGTTTGTGAGTGTGTGTGTGTATGTTTGTTACTTCTTCACGCTCAAACGGCTGGACCAATTTTGATAAAATTTTGTATGGAGGTAGCTGACAGCCTGGATTTTATTATTTTTTATAGACTTTTTATCCCGATATTCCCACGGGGTCGAGACTTACGCGGGTGAAACCGCGGGGCGCAGCTAGTAATCTTATAAATGAGAAAGTTTGTATGTCTGGATGTTTGTTACTCAATCACGCAAAAACGGCTGAAAGGATTTGGATAAAATTTGGCACACAGATGCCATGAAAAGCTAGATAAATAATAATAATAATCAATCATTTTTTTTTGTATTTTTTTTACTGAAAATATTATCACAGCAATAATTTATTGTTATTATTTTGTTAATAATTGATTGCTCTATCTATCGATGCGCTAAGTCGAGCACCCTAATTGAGTGATTACACCACTCCACACCCTTACTTCACTTTCTACCAGAATCCGAGAGTTTTGAAGGATACTGCTAATCCATTGCTTCATAAGTTTGAAAAATTCGTCTGCTCAACAACGTAAATAACGCAATGGACGTGGATGAACTGTCAAAATGAAGCCCATTGCGATCAATTTTCATTTTATGTGTGTTCGCTTTTATTAACATTATAGATCTGGTTCGTTGACTCACTTGTTGAAACTAAACGCAACGCCTACCCTAGCAACAGAAGATCTATTGCTGCCTATTTATAATGCTATGTTCATTGCTAGAAAATTAGGTCTCATCAATAAACGTACCTAAGTAGTTTGTTTTTGCGGAATATCAGCAAAGAATTTAACGATTTTGAATTGTTTCAGCTGTGTTTTAGACTTAAGTTAGACTTAAGTTATAATATAAATAGTTTTGATTAAAAAAAAATGAATGGCACATTCATATTCAGTTTGTGAATTATTAATTATACCTACTACTATTTAATTTGCGATTTAGTCATTTTAGTCTAAAGTCAGAAAATTTGTTTAACGGTCTTCGAATTCAGTTAAAAGAAATTGTATAGAATTATGTATACCTATATATTTTTTATGTTCCTTTCCCTACACAAAACAGAGCCCATCAAACTCAAGATTTTCCTGCACAATATCACGGTGGATCAGAAAGCTGTAAAATTAAAAATTAATTATCGGAAGGCACGAGATTCCTGGCGTGCTGGCAACCAAAGTGGCAACGTCGTATCGTCGAACTACCTGCGGGTCGTCGCCGTTGGTCGTCGCGGCCACGGCCTTGTGTGTCCTGCTCACTGCTCAGGCGCAGATGACTAGGCTGTTGACTGTCATCATAAGACTTTGCCTTTTATGTGTTCTTATAGTTGTGTTGACAGGTTTAGGAAATCCTACGAGTAAAAATCTACATATTAACTAAACGTTAAGAGCGTATACGCCGTACGGCATTTTATACAAACTTTCAAGCCCTTGTTTTTCGAAATTACTGAACCGATTTTAATGAAACTTCATACACATATGCAAGATACAAAGGTCTAAAAAGTTAGTTAAGAACATTTTCAAAATGTCTTATTTAAAAACAGATAACTGGAAATTTCTGTTTCTATGGAAAATTTAAAATCGGTCTAATTTGGCTGTAACACTATTTTTCGAAAATGTTTATAACTAACTTTTTAAACCTTTGTATCCTGCTTATGCGTATGAAGTTTCATTCAAATCGGTTCAGTCACTTAAAAACAAGGGCTTGAAAGTTTGTATGAAATGCCATACGGCGTATACCCTCTTTACAGTCAACAAAAAACACATGTTTTTTCACCTAAATGACACGTTAATAGAAACTACACATCACTAATTTAAATTACAGTGAACACTTTCTTGCCAATATAGCGGAACACAAAACATTAAACTACTTGCTAATTTAGCTATAGCACAAACTTTAGTTTTTTTCTAATCCAGTGATCTAATTCACAAAATGTAAACCAGATATCACATACCATGATATCATTTTCAAATTCAAACAACAGCTGGCAAATTAAAGTGTGATACCTAAGTACAATGACAAGGGGTCTACTCCGAAGCGATAATCCGAAGTTTCGGCCGAATGTTCGGCCGTCTCATATCTTCCCCAGTTTCCTTTTTGGACTTTGAGTCCTTACTCGACTTCAAGTCACATTATTTATTGACTTTGGCTTATCTCTTTGACTGTCGTTTTTTGTTTTTATTTCGCCGTAATCAGCCATGGTTAGCCGTAGTCAAAAAACGGCCGAGCATTCGGCTGATACTTCGGATTTATGTTCGGAGTAGACCCCCTGGTTACTAGCTCTATTTCCACGAATTTCAATCTCATTCTAGATAACAACAACACATGAGAAGGGCGGACGTTTTGGAGGCTGTCTTATGTAATTTGACGTTCGAAAAGTGCTGATTCTCAGCCTAGTTTGAATAAATGACTTATGATTTTTTTATTTTTGGTAGACTGAGTTCATTCGTTATCATTATCACTTTCAAATTCCAAATCCTAACAACTAATATTATAATTGCGAAAGTGAGTTTGTTTGTTTGTTACGCTTTTACGCTAAAACGGCTGAACGGGTTTCGATGAAATTATAGAATACTTTTTATTCCGGTAGTACGTTCCCGTGGGATAACTTCCGACCTCCACGCGGGCGAAGCCGGGGGCAAAAGCTAGAACTATTTAAATTAACGTAACTATTATACCAAATGAATTAACAAGTTCTACGAAGTGTAAAAAAAAAACAAAAGTCAAGTAAGTCTGGTGACAAAGAATCGTGTACCCCTTGGTAAGACTGGTTGTCACACTTTCAGGCTTCTGACGACCCGTAACAACTGTGAAAGATCTACAAATGAAAGCTGGGACCAACGGCTTAATGTGCTTTCCGAGGCACGGAGAGGTCTTGGTATGTAAAGATGGTCACCCATCCACGGACCAACCGCGGCAAGCGTAGCGGCTGGTATTACTTAGCCACAAGACCCTCTCAATAAAAAATACAAAGCAAACAACCTTAATACATTTTCATGTCTCCTGTAAATAAGTTAGGCATGCTATCATTTTCATTCATAGTATTACGCTAAAGGTATTTTCATAAATGCAATTTATATTATCATTCATAATTCACCTGTGAACAATGACTGTCCCAGTGAACAGTGAATAGTCTGTCCACATTTACAAAAGTCATCATACATTTACCTACATTTTATTTTTACAGCTGTTTCATAATTAGCTCTAGGTAATTTTCAGTTATTTTCACACCATATTGTTCAGTGGTGATGTTTTTCTATAATTAGTTTTTTTTTCATCGTGAATCTATGAAGTCATTAGAGTTTCATAAAATGTTCGATAGTATAAAATAGACATTTTTTTATGTGTGTGTCATTTTCTTATGTAAAATGTAAAGTGTTGTTCACACTCCAGCACGTGCATCTGAAAGACTTTTGACAACGTCAGTATATTGAATTTTATGCCTGGACTTTTTAGTGTTATAAAGCTTTGTTAATTTAATTTTTTGCTAAATGTAACGCACGCGCGCGCCTATTGCGTTTGTATGTGTGTTGTAATGTATTTAACGTTCCAAATGTGTTCTAATAAAAACTACAGTATTTTTTTGACCGTGACGTTTATACTACGTCACTTTTGTTTTGTTCGCCACGCCAAAACCAATATGGTTGACTATTTGAAAAGGTTGTGCAAATGGTTAAACACAACATAGATCTCGTCGAAACACCATTGTCAGCTTGATTTACTATCCACAAAATCAGGTGTTGGACAGTTATCTGCTTTTGTGTTTACAAATATGTTTGCTTATGTTTTAAATATACTTTGTTGTGCCTTTCTTTACAGTCTGCAATGTTTACTATGATGCTAAGCTTCCTGAATCTTTGTAATGTTTTTTAAATTATTTTGTGGGTTTGGATACTAGCTCTCATATTGTCAAGTATCTGGAAACTGCTGTGTAAAATATCCTTAAGTCCATCTCCATCTTATACAAAAGATTTTTCATAATAATTGAATAGGTATCTTTGAAGTCTCTTCTGCTTCTATTTTTTTGAACAGTTCAGTTTTTCTTAAAGTTGTTCCATCTTACCTATATCATAAAAATACCAAGTCCAAAGTCCTTAAAAGCAGTCACCAAAAATAATAAATAAAAGGCTGACTTTGAACTCAATACTCATATGCTAGCAAGTTTTTTTAAGCTTGATATTTATGTAGGAGTTGTGTAAAATATTATGTCAATGTACGTAATCCACAAATATAAGAGCGTTCGCAGACGGCATACAATCGGTGGCCATTTTTTTTCAGGGGCTAAATGAATTTGTAGAGAGCAAATGTATCAACGCACACATCCTACAAAACGTAGATCATTAGTAGGAAAAAAAAATTACCGATTACAGGAGCTACAAAAAGTAAGCCGCGTGCGCGCTAAGAAAGAAAACAAAGATAGTTAATAATTAATAACTTATCAAATATCAATGGTAATTATTGCTTTGATTATTCTATGTCTAAATAGAGTGTCGCGCTGCAAAAGAACTAAAACAAACAGGCCAACTTTGATAGGCTGGTGTGCGTGATAGCTACGTCTTACACTTGCGCCACGACATTGTGTTATTCTAGTGTGCGTGCATTTTGCGGCCAACTGCTGGACGCATTTTTTTTCACTCAATGAGTTCATAGCTTTGACTGTCTATCTAGACATATTTATAACTTTGGGTTATTGATGTGGAGATATATTATCAAATCTATTTAGACCAAATTAAGTAGATTGGTATCTGAGAGATATATCTGAATAGATAGGTAATATTAATAATAATTTTTTTTTGTTTATAAAATCAGATAAATAGTTTACTTTTTGAACTACTTCATTATTTTAATAAGTGTGGAATGTGCTATTGTGTTGATTATTTCACAGATGATGGTTGTGTCGTTGACCAGATGATTTCCAGAGCCTTGTCACACAGCACAGCATTGTAAGCATCACGCTAGAAATGTAGAAGGGGTAAAAAGAGACTTTTTGGTAAAATGAATTTACCAATTTTGTCTCTACTGACTTATATTCATATTCATGAGGCCGAAGATAATAAAAGGTTAGTATAATACAAAATGCTATAAGCTGTAAAGGCGGGTTTGAACTTTATTTTTATCTTTTAAACTAAGTTTAATCCAGTACCTAATTATCTTTTTTATTGACCTTTAGAAGATTTCTGCTGAAGTTTATTTCAAGACTAGAACAACGTTTTGCAATATTTTTATAAAAAGTTATTTTGTTTTTATCTTTTTCCTAGAATTTTCAATTATTTTGAGTTTTCAATTCCTTTTTTTCACATTCTGCAGGAGAAGGAATATGTTGTTTATTTACCAATTTCACGTACCTTGCCGTGATAAATTAAATTTACGCTTTATGAATAACTAAGTAATTAGATTCATTTCAAATGTCAGTATGTGTGGGTAAAAAAAAACATTCTCCTTGACAAATTAATATTAATATAATCATAGGTCACATTATCTGTTTTGCCGCCTTAAATTAAAATAAAAAGCACATAAAAGGCATTATAAATAATTGTTTCGATGTTCATCCGTATTTTTAATGCATTATTAATGTCTACATTTTGTTATCTATTTTTAAGTACTTCCTTGTTCATTATTCACTGCTCAGGCGCCGCTTAATAATAAAATAATATATTCTTATGTGTAATGTTTGTATCACAGGTATTATTTTTATGATTTTCTTAAAAAGAATACCTAGTTTCTTCTAACTTTGAGAACAAATTCAAACCAGAAATAGATTATTAGAACAAAGAATCAAATCGCTCACTCTTTTAAATAATAAAAATAAAAAAATAAACTCATAAGTTTAGTGTGAATAAGTATTGGTAGTAGATATTCTAATATCTGGGATCAACAGACCAACAAGGCAGTCTGACTAGAGTCAGACCGCCCGACCGACCGTCTATTGGCCGCAACCGCTACTGCTGAGCATGAGGTCCTGGGTTCGATTCCCGGGTCGGTCAAAGTGTTATTGGGATTTTCCATTAGGAATTTCTCAGTAGCAGCCCGGAGCCTCGATTTGAGCCCGGTTGATGGCAATAGGCTCGCCCCCTATTACATGGGACTTAAACATAACTGGCGAAATGTGGGTGTACTATAGGTACACCTCTGCCTATCGCTTCGGGGATTACAGGCGTGATGTTATGTTATGCTATTAGAGTCAGTCACGGAAGTTAATTGTTTAGCACATTGACACCAATTTATCGTGTTATAGCCAATTCAAACAATAACAGTTGTAATTTAACCGACTAGTCAATTGACAATTAATTTTCTTAACTTTATACAAAGCTTCTGAATTAAATAATATATTGTTTTAATTTCAGCTTCAGCCCATATTCTAAAACGTAATACAAACATGAATCTATTTTGTTATAATAATATTAATAATAATCATATTTAACGTTTATTTGGACTCCATTAAATATAGCCTAATACAGTTAAATTCCTAAGAACTAGAATACAAATCATGGAATTGAGACGGCTAAACTATTATATGAACTCCTGAATTCAAAACTGTATAAAAACCTGTATCTTGGAAAACAGCGCTCTTCCGTGGTAAATAAGGTGTAATAACTTGAAAATTTCATACATGACAATTCCAAAATTAAATAACTTAGACTATGAAAGGAGGTAATTAAGTCTAAAACTTGACGGGTGAGTGATGTAAGTGAGTGTGTGCACTGTGGATGTAGGGTGTGAATGTGTGGAGTGTGTAGTGTAGGTATAGGGTGTGAATGTGTGTGGTGAGTGTAGTATGATAAAAAACAAGATCTCACTATAGATTAGTATAATTTCTGCCACTTTTAAATCGAGAGTCATGTGGTTTATGATATGTCTAGAATACGAGCCTTGGAAATGTCTAACAATAATAACAAATAAAATATACAAATGCTTCCTAATCTCGCAGAGCTGAGGAAATCACGGTTCAGGACAAGAGAATCAACAACATCGTACTGTGATCACCAGTCCAGCAAACGGTGGTGGCCACGGCTGATTTCTCCTGGAAAAAAGAAAAGCAGAAAATTATGGTACGGGACGCTAATTTCGAAGAAAAGAAGAGGTGTTGAACAAGTCTAGATACATAAAGGTAACAAAACAAGTCTTATAACAATAAGATATTCCCTAAAGCCTTGTTCACTGTGCCCGGGTAGGCAGCCTAGGCCGTATTTTTGAAATTCATTATCCCAGAGTAGGTCCATAATCTTTTCAGCGAATGTTAAAGTATCTAGTGACGAAATCAAAAATACCACGTTATGTAGTTATGTCAAGTTGTCCAAGTCTCCTGCCGGCCGTGGGTGAGGCGACGGCCGGCAGCGAGGAGATCTCGTCCGCTCACCCGGCCTGCAGCAGGCGCACTGGGCGTCGGCAGAGGGCAGACAATGCCCTCTTCCGACCCCCCTAAACGGGTCCAGGGACGGCGGACTCGGGGAAGTCCGCCGCCCCCTATCACACTGGACCCGAGGTGGCGGCGCGTAGTGTTCCACGCGCGGCCCTTACAGACGTCGCGGGGGGGGTCTAACACCTCACCCCTCCCCCCCCGCAGACTTCCGCAGGCCACCTCAAGCCGGGGATCACAGAAGTAATACTAGCTCCCAAGAACCCCGGTGCAAGTGTGGGAAGGGAACACCGGGGTGGTTTTTAGTCAGTAAGAGTCTGACAGACCCCTCCGCCCACCCCAGGGCGGAGGACATCCATGCGGATTTTCCACCCCGGCAAGCAAAAAATAAAAAGAAAAAAAAAGTTGTTCAAGTCTTATCAATGTTGGGTCACAAAAGGGATGAATGACAGGCATGCTGCTGAGATGAGAATGCTAAGAGCGATCAGTGGTTTTACGCGAATGGGTAGAATAAGAAATGAGTATAAAAGAGGAAGTCTGAAAGTGAAACCGGTGAATGAGATAGGTTGTCAAGGTATGGGCAATTGAAAGGCAAAGGGCAGAAGAACGATGGTGATCAAGTAATTTATTTTTACAACTCAAATGTATCATTTTGGTTGTAGTTCGTCGGTTGTATGTTGTAATAAGCGGGTTCAATTCTGGGTCAAATGTAAATCATTCGGTTACAATGTATTGCGGTGGCAGTTGCTTTATAAGGTTTATATAATATTGGCAAATGACTGGATGGTAATAGTGTTTTTTTTTTCATTCTAGCGAGTTTTCTTTTTCATTTTGGTGATAGATTTGTTAAGTACTTAAGTATCTAGGTTATGGTTATTATAGAGGGTATAGAGACAAGGTAAAATACTTGTTGATTTTCAGGAGGAATCTAAGTTAAATAATAAATAGTAAAGTCCCTTTTGCTAATCGACAGTAGAGAAAAGTTCTCTTCTCAAAAGAGAAAGAACGGCATAGAGCAACTGTATCATTGTTTTTCCAGTCATGATTTGACCCTTTACTAAGACATAATTATAAAAACACCTAATTAAGAAATAATAAGTATAACATAACATGATGCCTGTTTTCCTCGGGGTTATTCAGGGAATAAATTAATTATTTAGTGTCTCTAATAAAAAACATACCTAAGTACCTATAGGTATGTTTTTTGTTTTTTATTATTATTTATATACAAAAAATCACCACTTCTGTTACCTAATGAGAATACCAACAATATAACTATTTCATAAAAACTACTAGGTGCTTATTTCATTCACAATACAAATAAAAAAACTATCTAGTTCAAACGCCAGAGCTGTCTCGCTGAAAACCTATAAAATGAGGCCCAACATTTTTGTGTCGCCATTCAAACTAGTTAGTCTGTGTTAGCCTATTGTACTACTATTTTTCCTGTTTGCCGCTACAAAAAGTGGTACCTAAAAGGAAGTAATGACCTAAATGTAGTTTTACATACTTAGGCTATTTAATACAATATATTTATAGAATTGAATTTATGTAAGACTATTAAGTAGAACTAAGAATTTAGTGAGTACTAGATGTTATTAATTGTTATTAGTTGTTTGCGGTAAGCTTTTTGTTTTTGAATAATGACACTTCCACAATGTTTTCCATTTAGAATGTTCTAAGAAGAATCTTAATAGAACTTGTTATCAGGATAATATTGAGAACTAGAGGCAAAAAATGACATATAACTTTCGATTTCATGTTTTTCCAAAAAGGATAAAGAATATGCTTAGAACCTTTCTTAGGTTAAGGTTCTAAGAAAATTTTATCAATACAACGTGTATTTTCTTTTAGCAAGAAGTCCTTTTTTCTATACAAAATGTAATATCGAGTACTTTAGCCAAAATTCATATTTTCTAGTCAGTAGATATGTCCTCCTAGTTAATTATACCCAAAAACTATAATTATACATTTCTGAAAAGTACGTTGTATAAATTGAAAAACCCATCCACGCGCTTGAAAACAATTGATAACCTCCACAATGTACCGAATGTCATCGTTCCCAATCAAATCCCAACTATTCACGACGAATCAAACGTTCGCATAGCCACACATATTAGGGCACATAAATGTTTATGTATCACATTTTTGCATGTCTGCGTATATTTATAGCAGTGGGCGGCAGCATACTCGACCTTGCGCTCGAGACGAACCACGCACCACGACGCGAGATTTCACCTCACTAGCAGCGCAGCAATCGAAGAAATCAACATCCAACGCTGGCTCCAGTCAACAGCTAGAAACTGTCGCAGTTTCTACACAGCAATGTATAGCTAACAGCGCGTGCAGGACGGTACTGTGCGCGTTCGGTATCCGACGCGCGCCTCCAGTCTCGTTCGCCAATTTCGCGCACAAGTTCATCGACTTTTGACAAGGATGCATGAATCAAGTTTAATGATACGATACGGCATCGCTCTTTGTTCCGACCGGACGGTTGCCGCATTGTTTTAGGAACACTGACCTTATTAACGTTGTCTAACGTTATGTAGGATTCATTGAGTTGTGTAAACTGTTTTGGCTTTAAAAAATAATATTGTGATCAAAAACTTTCTCGTGAAAACGCACATTGCATCAGATCTTGTGTTTTCTCATTGAGAAATGTGAAGAATATTATTATAAATAAATATGTTGTACTTGTGATTTGGTGTTTTATTTATTTTGACTACAGTTTTAATGGCAGCACAAATTTATTTTGATCTAGTGAAAAGATGCCAAGTCTACAAAATCTGTACCGAGATATTCTCAATTACCTACACATTCCTTTACATGACATATTGGAATTTACTCTAATACAATGAAATACCTATTAGAAAACCATGACAATACTTAACGATTCAGTTTCTACAAATCGAAGAAAACTGCCCATGATTGGACGAATTTAATGGTGATTACCTATGCCTGTATGCTCGCTAAGTCTCACGCGATTGACTGAATCTGTGAGACACATCTTCGCGATAACGCGACGAGAGCGCCATCTACGAGGAACTTGGCACGCGCGCAGATCTAAAAAGCAAAATTTTTTTCACTCCGTGAATGAAAATTGATAAACCAAGAATAAATTGTGCATTACCATGTATTGTTACTCGCACCTAACTCCGTGATCAACGTCCCAGTCAAAGGAACGACCACAATTCGGGCATCCGGCCGCAGCAGAGCAAAAGGTGAGTCATACTTAGATTTATTTCGGTTGAGTTTGCTCCTTGATTGGGTGAACGAGCACAACTCCGTTCGTATAGGACTGTCTATTTCCATTCTACGACCAGCGCTAACTTACAGTCCACTCCTCTATGCTATAATCACAATATTATGACTAAACCATTCAGTCCAAAAGTGTCAAATACACATTATATGACGCATTTGGACCATAACAATTTCAGGTCATTAGGTCACTGTATCTTAAGAATCCATCTTCATGGTAATTAGGTACATACCTACTTTCATACATTGCCAAAAGACAAATAGGTCACCAGAATATTTGTTCATACAGTCAACGAAATACATTCTTGGCCCCTTGATTTCTAGCCGATAAAATGTCACCGTGAAAACTTAGGTCAAGGGAGCTGTCAATAGTGTAAATCCCTAACAGATTAAATGCCAGATCACTTATGGTGGATATATAGTACCCGCAAAATACATTTTTTTTTTTGCAATTTGCAGGTCATTGTCAGGTTGTATCTTGATCAAAATATGATTCGCGAACATAACAAATATGTATTTACGGAATTATAATCATTAGAATTATTGCGGATCTACCTTAAAACTCACCAAAATATTCACGGTGACATTTTGCAGAATATACTGTAGTTTCTATAATCAAAATGTAATACCGCATCCAAAAAACTATAGCATCAATTAATACACTAGTCGCTCTCTGTAAGGAGTGTCACGCCTACATAGACAATCAATTGTGTGTCCAAACACACAGACACACACACGGAACCAGTGAATTCATTCGACGGCCACCGCCCGATCGGGTCACCATGGGGTTTTGAAAAAAATATATAGAAAAGTCAGAGAGAGGACGACTTTTGCCTTTGTGAAGGGAAAGAGTGAAAAAGAGATATTGATTGGGCTGTTGACGTCAGTCTGCTGAATAACTGTGACGGCACAGGCTGGCTTTGAGTCGTGGGTTCGATTCCCGTTTAAAACAAACACTTGTAGACCAACGCAGTCACGCTGCCCACCTCACAGAATCTTTGCGTAGGGTCACTTTGAACAAGCGAGCGTGTAAGATATGTTTGGACTTTGGACCATATTACGGTTATTATAAGCCTTTTGCGTCTAGATTTCAGTTTACCTACCCCCGACTGCCTCATTGGTCTGGTCATCGCATTTATACTGCTCAGCATGAGGTCCTGGGTTCGATTCCCAGGTCGGGAAAAGTGTAATTGGGTTTTTCCATTAGAAATTCGTCAGTAGCAGCCCAGAGTTTGGATTTGTGCCCGGTTGGTGGCAATAGGTTCGCCCGCTATTACATAGGATTTAAACCTATGAAAGACGAAATAAGGGTTTACCGTCTATAGGTATACCTCTGCCTAACCCTTCAGGGTGTACAAGCGTGATGTTATGTTATCTTCAAGGATCCATCTATCTAGGGATGAGCTACGCTGCGTATGCGTAGTACTGAAGGTGCTGAAAAGAAAAATACTGTAATACTTGCATGGCATAGGATAAGACAGTTTGTAAGTATTCTGTAAATTCAATGGAAGTCTGCAATAACAGTGAAAGAATTGAAACGCAAAGAAAAAAATACAAACACGAAAGAACAAGTCATAAACATAAATAAAAAAACCGGTCAAGAGCGAGTCGGACTCGCGCACCGAGGGTTCCATACGTATATATGATGTTGATGATTTCTGAAAAACTGTGCTATTTAGAGACATCGTTTTATTGTTCCTGTAATCTTTACATAAACTTCTATCTCATAGAATAATTTCCGATTTTTCTCTATGCAAACTTCGGAGATAAGGGCGGAACGGTACTTTTTTTACATTTTTCATCAAAAGTCGAAAACTACGATGCCTAAAAAAAGTGAAGAGAAGTTTGAGAATGTGCAAACAGCGCTCTTTCATTATGATACCCCACATGCCCTAGTAGACTCCATTCGAATTTTTAAGACCCCCTTTCAGGCCCTGGTATATTTTTTTAAATTTCTTTCTTTAAAGTTAATAGTTGGGTAAACGTCATCTAAAACTATTCCAAATTTCAAGTTGATACTATTAGAAGTTCTTCAGATATCCAGCTGTAACAGACTTAGTCTCACCATAAGGGTTCCTTTTTACCATTTAAGTACGGAACCCTAAAAAGGTAATTTATAAAAGATCCAAGTTTACATGTGACCGACGGGAAAAGTGATAATCCGAAGTATCGGCCGAATGTTCGGTCATTTCTTAACTTCCAAAGTTTCCGTTTTGTATTTTGAGTCCTTACCCGACTTCAAGTCACCTAATGACTGACTTATCTCTTTGAATGTCGTTTTTTTTTTTCGCCGTATAGCTAGCCATAGTCAGCCGTAGTCAGGAAACGGCCGAAGATTCGGCTGATACTTCGGATTTATCTTCGGAGTAGCCCCCCTAATCTATCTTTATCATTTTACTAAACAAACACAGGTCAATTTATCACTATTTACAGTCCTTTTTTTATCTATAACCAGAAATCTCGGTGACACAAATTCAGCGTTCGATGTCTTTTTTGCGATAACCATTAGTTTGCGAAATCTATATGGCACACGTGAATGAATTGTTACGGTTAAAATAGGACATACACGTGTAACTAAACGGAAAGTAAGTTCTGTACCTATATCAAATAACAAATAGTAAGACGTACCAGTCGTACATTCTGGAATGGATTGTATATTTTCTGAAGGCTATTAACTGTAAATGCTTAGGATTGGGGAGTTTTATTTGTAAAAACCGGCCAAGTGCGAGTCGGACTCGCGCACAAAGGGTTCCGTACCAATATCTATAAAAATGGCAAAAAAATCACGTTTGTTGTATGGGTGCCCCCCTTAAATATTTGTTTTATTTTAATTTAATTATTTATTTTTAAAGTGAATATATAACTAAATATTCTGTGAATATTTCAAGCGTCTACCTGTTGCCGTTATCGAGCAAAAACGAGCAAAAAAATCACGTTTGTTGTATGGGAGCCCCCATAAATATTTATGTTATTCTGATTTTTAGTATTTGTTGCTATAGCGGCAACAGAAATACGTCATCTGTGAAAATTTCAACTGTCTAACTATCACGGTTCATGAGATACAGCCTGGTGACAGACGGACAGACAGACAGACGGCGGAGCCTTAGTAATAGGGTTCCCGTTTTACCCTTTGGGTACGGAACCCTAAAAATATCGAATTAACTAGGAAGACTATAATTATTTAGAAATTGGTGACAATAGTATTAGTTTTAACCAATCATGATGGATTGGATAAAACTAATACTATTGTCACCAATTTCAAAATATAGTCTTCCTTCCAACCAAGGGGTTCGTATTCCATAGAAATCGGGCATAATACAGAAAATATTCAAAGGTTAGTTGCTGCATCTCATCCTGCAAGTTATAAGACTTGGCTGGTAAATTAATTACCATCCTTCATAATTTGATACAACAAAAGACTAAAAACATTAATTTATCAGCTGATAGATATAAACCGCTCGCTATAAACTATTTATGTCATCTAGTTACCTATCAAGGTGACAAAAGCATCACTCCGGTACTCCCCAAAGAGATAAGCAAGTTGTGCAGATAACAGAGGCACATCCTCATTTTGATGACGATAATTTTCAATCCTAATGGAATTGATAACCCGCAATCTTAACTCTAAGATGCTGCTGCTAGAATTTTCTAACTTGCAAGTACCTGGGGTAACTGATGGTAAGAAAGGAAGATAAGATGATTGGAAAGACTGTGGCTGCATCTACATCGCCACATACGAACTACGCAGCACACTGACGTCACACAAGATCCTGCATCGCGGCAAGCAGAGTTTAGCGCGCGACTAACATATGTACAGACGCCAGCAGGTCAAGCTACCCGAAACTGTCAAATTTTCCCAAATAACCTAGAACCTTATGCTTTATGGATAAAGTTGAAAATCTATTAAAGAAATTTGACAGATTGTAGTAGCTTGATGTGCTGGCGTCTGTACCTACAACCTCCCAACATCAATCGTCGGGCAGTAGCCCACCAGATAAAACACCCATCTGGTCGGAGGATCCTCCCTTTTCTATAAAGGATGAATGAACTTTACACTGTGTTCCTCATACCTCCATAAGACCAAAAGACAAGATGGCCACATACTGGAAGAATGAAAATCTGATTCAAAATTATTAGATTCTGCTGTAAAAGAATGTCAATGATGATTAACATGCGCATTTACGTTTAAGTGAGGATATACAGCGTGTATCAAAAATGTGTAGTCATATTTGAGGATCTTGCGGAGAACCAGTAAATATTCAATACGTAAGGACTCAAATCAATATTTTAATTTCTCAAAAAATATTGATTTTTCTTATATTGTTGTAGATTGGGATTGAATTCTTATAGATGGGAATCAAGAACTCAAAGTTGCCAAGTACCTTAATTATAAGACTCACTGCATTTTAGCGGTTTTAATATAAGTGTATATCTGAAAATGATACAATTAGGTAGGCTGAATACAGATTTTTAGAGGTCACGATTAATTTTATAAATAAACCCAGAATATTTTTTATTGTGCTATAAAATCTACGATGAAATAGGCACATTCCGGTACTAATATTTATGTAACAGACTGCACCAAACACCGAAATTATAAGATTCAGTTTAGCTCTTACAATGCCCTCCTTCCTTTTTCTGCGAAAAAAGATCCTTATAACTAAAAAAATCTTGGATATAATCACTCGGACGCAAAAAAATTCGATCCCTAGGATATATCCAACACGTAGCAAAAATGCTACCTACATCCTTAAATTTCACTGAAGATGCAGGAGCTACTTTCCTGATGTGCTGTGTTAGCCATCGCATGATTGTAAGATGTACTGGACTTTGCCTTCCGGCTAATCGCCTATCCGAAACTAAAAAAATTGTGTTACATGTCACAAAAAATTGACCAACCAAGAACAAATTGCACAGAATCCTCACTACTACACGTAATTATGTCCAACACGCAAGTTCTGCTGTCGACATAATTTAAAGCTACTTTTTCCGGGATGTCAGCCTCAGTTTACGTCACAACAATTTTCGGTGTTTCCGGCATCATTTCATGTTTCCGCTTTAGTTTACAACTTTTTTTTTTTTTTTTTAAAACGTTGCCCCACACTAGGAATTTCTCCTGTATCGTGGGTGCGTTTACAAACATTTAAACTCACATACACAAACACCCAGACCCGGAACAACTACTTATAGGTCATACAAATATTTGTTCCGTGCGGGAATCGAACCCGCGACACGCAGCGCAGCAGTCAATCACTTAACCACTGCGCCAACCGTGTCGACAAAACCTTATGCGGGTGAAACCGCATTTCTTGAAAAAAAAAACTGATCTCTCATTTTAAACATTTTAAGGGCTGGCTCTGTAGTCACCAACCTGCTTGCTAGGTTTGGGATAAACTCTAATAATAGTCAACAACGATTATATTAATACATCTATGGCTATAATACAATCATCTGCAGTTAATGAGGAACCTAAAGCTTTGGACGTTTTAGGGGCCTACCTACATGGAACACAGTCTTTACTCGCGTTTCGTCTCACAGTCGATTACGGACTTCTCGTTATCCCCATCAGTGGGGTAGGACTGTCGGGTAATGGGGACAACAGGAAAAATAAAAACATTCGTCTCGTTGTCCCCATCATTAGGGAGACGGTAATGGGGACAGTGTGATTATTGAATAAAATTTTGGTCCTCATATGAAAACAGTACAAATAAATCTTGTTTAAGAGAAAAACTGCTAGAAAACATGAGACAGCAAACTATTCAGTAAATAAGACGCCCATAATCACGTACAAAAACCTCGCTATAGTATTCTAGTATTACACCTCTTCAAACTCCTTGCTTCCTAGTACAAATATTAGGATTACCCAAAAAAAAATTGTTTTCGGGCCAGAACCGTTAGAAAATAAGCATCGAAAGTTCATCTAAAATACTTATTTTATTTTATTTAGTATGTTCCAAGGTTTATTAAACTTGTGTAACTATGTAAATAATGAACCATTGTAGTGTCTACGACTCCACTGTGTCCAAATATTTAGTTAAATCTGATTATGTGTGGAAATTTGCTGTGAACAAAAACACAAGAACCACTCGACAAAAATCGTCACGGACGAAAGGGGAGCAAGCATGGTGCTAGAAGATCATGCGTGCCTGGTGTATGAGTTTTTAGCTCTTCAGAGAAAATTTAAATTATTTTTATATGTGAAATAAACTTTAATTCACATGTAAAATAATTAGTGTTCTTCTGTTTCAAAGGGTTTCAGAACCTGGTAGTAGTCTGCCAACGCCAGTCCATTGTAAAAGCTGTCATACCTGATTCGGAATTCCTAATTGTTACGAGGATTATACACTCCCGGAAACCTGAATCGAGCCTCCCTGCATATTTTTGTTTAAAGGTCTCTATCTTGTTAAATAATGGTAGCACAAAAAAGTGGTTTTGAAGCCAGTAACTCACTATCATTTCCGTTTGTCATTGTTCAAAACTTGAAATCGGAACACTAAAAAAAACAGTTCAATTGCATTATGTCGTCTTTCCGCGTTTCTCAGGGGCAAAAGTAGCGACGAATTTTTGAAGAAAACAATGGTTTACATAGAAAAAACGTAAATTTCGTAACTTGTAACCTCCCAGAGCATTTACGATGGCCGTCATGCGCTATGGCATGGAATTAATGAATGCCACTATGACGTGCTGTGGAATATTCTCCCATGCTTCCGAGTTGGTAGTTTTCAGCTCCTGCAAAGTTTCTGGAGCTGGTTGGTTAGTTCAATCACACGTCTTCAGTTCATCCTGTAACTGTATTGGATTCACATCACGGCTTCTCGATGGCCATTCTATTACTACGATACTAACGTCATGCAGGTATTCTCGAACAATTCTTGCAGTGTGCGCTCTTGCATTATCCTAATCCTAACTAATATTATAAATGCGAAAGTAAGTTTGTTTGTTTGTTTGTTACCTTTTCACGCCTAAAACACCGATCATCCTGAAATTTTGCATATAATATGTTGTCAGGTGTACAGAAACGGACATAGGGTACCTTTCTTCCCAAAAAAAAGTACTGTTCCCGAGGAAAACAACAATAACGATCTTATGATGATAGATGGCGCCACGTGTCTTTCGAATCATGATTGAAGAGTGTTATGCCACCAAACGCCAATCAACAAGCAGTGTACAACCCGAATAGATTGTAAAATTCTAAACTAACGCAAGCGAAACCGCTAGCAAAAGCTAGTCATACATAAACATGAAATCCTGGCCTACAAACTCAGCATCATCACATAAGCCTCTAGGCATTGACGAATGTGTCGGTCGCTGTTTAGTGGCGAACTGTGGGTCGTACCAACCCCATGGCCAGTTATTCCTTCGGTGAAAATTCCACCCCTGGCTGTCCATGACTCACCGCCATAACTTACCTTCTCTTCAATGCAATATTTCTGAAAACGTTCAACTTGTCTTCGGTAGCCTTCTTCTTCTTCGGTAGTCATCATTGCCATACAGCATAATCTCGGTATCATCCGTAAAAGAAACTGGCTCCATTGACGTTGAGCCCAATGCAAATGATCGCGTGCAAACTCTAGGCGCGCTATTCTGTGATCTCGTGTCAATTTGGGACCATTGGCTGGCTTATGGGGTTTCAGGTCATCGTTCTTCGAGTCTCCTTCTAACAGTTCGGGCGCAAACAGTCAGTGCTTGAAAGTCTCGAAGCTGTTCTTGGACCTGTACTGAGATCAGGTTACGATTACGCAGTCTGGTGGTAAAGATTAAACCGATCTTGTCATGCTGTAGTGACCCGGTTGAATGGTCCTCCTGGACGGCGCATGAAGCCGCCAGTCTCCAGACATAGATGGTTAATTCTTTGAACGGCAGAATGACTTACATGAAGTTGTGTGTGCACTTACGTTTTGCTGACTTAGGCCAGACTGAAGAAGTGCCACAGCTTGCACGGCTACTTCAGCAGGCTTAGCATAATGCATTAAATTTCTACTCTACTGTAGAATAGTAATCGCTTGTCTACCGAAAATGTTCTACTGTCTACACGAAAACGTCACTACTCTTCCGTCGACAAACGCTTCTCTACGATTCTCTTGCTAAGCCTGCATGTGCAGTATCCATAATTTGAAGTTCAGAATGGTTAAAAACGTAAGGAGAATTTCGACACTATTTTTAAGCAAAACAGACATAACTATCGCCTTATAGATGCTCCAATGGATGAATGCAATGAATGAAATGAATGGAATGAATGCTTGTTGCTTCTATATGAGATCGATCTTATACATGGTGTACCTTAAATAACGCACAACCTCATTGTACTCATCATTATCAACAAATTTTATTAAGGGACCAAATATGAAATCGTGAAAAAAAATCAGGTGTTCCCTTCATTTATGTTAGCATAACTTGTCGAAATGTAGGGAACAGCTGATTTTTTTTCGTGATTCGTGTATTCCGATGTTGTTTTCTTTTTTAAATTCGTGAATTCAAATTTGGAACAATGGTAATACCAAAATGATGGCCAGTATTTCAGCTTCAAAACTGCATAAAAACATTTTCTCTGACTTATCATTATGTTGATGTTTTCGGCCTATAAACATAAAAATGCACGGTGGCTCTATTTAGGAGTCCGGGAGTGTAATTATCTAACTTAATGTAATATTTAACTTAATTAATACCCAACCTATAAAGTGAACCCAGTGATATAAAGGAGTCAAGGACTATGCACGCTCAATCCACCTCCTCGAGGGGTAACTTTTCTGCAAACTAAAACAAAATGATTTCGCGTTTAGTGACCAGTAACACGCCGCTTTATAACCTCAAATTATTGTGACCCATATAACTCAATTGGCAGATATAATTTACATGTGCGAATCACAATGGCCTACACAGGGTAGCCAGAGAAATGTCAAGTGGAAGTCATTGACTTTTGCCAACTTATTCGGGACTTGGTAACTGGTCAATCTTCATAGTAATAGATCAAGATAGGTACAGTCAAGTGAGTGAACCGTACATCAGTGGTAACAATTTGACATTGACAGTGCTTTTATGTCGTAGCAATAAGGGTTATTTTTGTTTGCCACTGAAGTGCGGTTGACTTTATCAACCAGTCTGGTCTACTCTATAAGACAAGAGCCATTATACTCATCTGGTACGAGCAACGAATGGGTTCATTAATTTTGCTGACTTCCTGCACATTTACTCGGAAGAGTCCAAGCGAATTAACTTAGAAATTACCTAGAAACCAATAATTGATTGGTACTTGCAATGTTTTTGATCAGAAACCTCATTTTCCTCTCATTCCAATATAGTGCTACAAGGCACCTGAATCACATTGACATGGAAAGGGGGGGTTTGCAGGGGGGTTGTTGGTAAACATTTGTATTTGTTACAGAAATTGTATCGAAAAAACAAGATGGCGGCATTCGTTCTGATTTTGGATAGAATACTCGTATCCTCGACCGTTGAAATTGCTGAGGATAAAAACTGCCACTTGCTCACTTAAGATGTCGCTAATATCCAACGTCTAAGAATTTGGCAGCTAGCTAGTGTCACTATCCATATTTTTTTTTGTAAACACGCGACTTCTTTTACGCATGATTAATTAATATCTTTCGTTGCGCAGCTGTTTAATGAAAAAATACTGGGGGAAACTGTGGAAGAATGCTCTCGGAAACAAAAACGGAAACCCGATATTTCGTCGGAGACTATGTGCTATCCTTTTGAAACTTGAAGACTTTTATGTGAGAAATTCGTATACAGGTGATGCTCCCAAAATAATTGTATTATCATATTAGATCAGTGCTAGAATGAGAAAAGAAGAGCTCGTGGCTAAGTAATAACAGCCGCACGGGTCGATCCATCAGGTTAAGCTACGCTGGCCGGGGTTGGTCCGTGGATGGGTGACTATCCGTGCCTCGGAAAGCACGTTAAGCCGTTGGTCCCGGCTGTCATTCGTGGATCTTTGACACCCGTTACGAGTCGTCAGAAGCCCGAAAGTCTGACAAACAGTCTTACCAAGGGGTATCGTATTACCCAGTTACTGGGTTGTGGAGGTCAGATAGGTAGTCACTGATATTCAGCTGCATCCGGTTAGACTGGAAGCCGACCCCAATATAGTTGGGAAAAGGCTAGGCAGATAGATAGATAGATTGATCAGTGCTAGAATTAAAATCCCTGTCCTTAGCTCGTCTTTTAATAGTGGAACGCTCAATGGTACACTCCAAGTCACATACGTATTTATCTAGTTTTAGTTTAAAGGCTCGTACAGACTAGTGCGATTTCGCGGGCGCGACGCGTCACTAGCAGCACAATTTCTTTGTCAGTGCCTGTCACACCAGCGATATCACGCGAGTCTGTACGAGCCTTAATTTGTGATCGACACAAAAGTAAACATACTTATACAAAACAATGGCGGTTTGTTGACGGACTACTAATTTTACTCAGTTTTTAACCCTGTTGGATGGATTGATTCTATGTTGAAAATTGGCATCATCGTCCAAAAAACTGTAGAAAACCAAATGAAAAATAAATTTTCCTATGAATATCGGAAAATAAGTTAAGATTAATAATTCTATTAGTAGAATTATTTACAATCAACTTATTTTTATTCTTCCAACTAAGAATCCGTACAAAGTGGCCAAATCAAGGCTAGAGTTTTTACGTAATTTTCTAAGTAGGTACCTATGACTACGAATCCTGACTTGGTAAAGGTTTTTGTTAGACCATGACTCGGCCTATCTTAAGATTAAAATCTTGAGTGACGTCGAAAAAATGATTGATCTGAGGATTTGTAGTTCGTAGTCGGTAGTTAGGTAGGTACATTATAGGGTTAATGTAATAGGTTGTACTTGTAGATGATAAATCTTGGCTAAAAACCGGGCTAAGTGCGTGTTGGACGCACGCACAATGAAGGGTTCCGTAGTGGGGATTAATTTACCCTAAGAACAAACTTAACATTGTAGTTGAAAAACATGTTCTCCCATACATCTATGTAAATCACAGTTAGTTGGTCGACTATTACTCGTTAACTGTAAAGCCTACTTAGCTGTGATAGTTTTCCTTTTAATTTCGTTCTATGTTCTACTGCCATGAATTTTTTCACATCCCCAAACAACCATTTAGCTGGTACATACATACAAGTACAACAAGTAAAGGACTATTTTCTGATTTTTTTTTTTCAAAATTTAGGCTCAGTAGTTTCGGAGATAAGGGAGATAATGGTAAATTTTCATCTATTTTCTTAAATAAGTACAAATATAAAAAGTATATATTTAAAAAATAAAAAATAAATACAACTGCAATCTTTACAACAAGCCCTTTCATTTGATATGTCATACGGTACTGTTAGCAAACCCTTTTTTTTTAATGTTCTAGTTTGGCTCCCAAAGTGACGATATTCAAAATTCATTTATTTACGTTACACTTCCGTGTTTGGGTCACAAAATTTCATATGTGTACCAAATGTCAACTTAATCGGTCCTGTAGATTCAGAGCGGAGCAAATCGGCTATGACAGACGGACATACAGACAGATAGACAGACAGCCAAACAGACAGACAGACACACACAGTTTGTTTGATGTTAGTCAGATATCCATAAGTAGTCTTACTCAACTTTCCGTCTTCTTTAGAAGGATGGCTCGATGATAGACAACCACTCAAGGACATAGAACTCTGTCTACCCTTGAAAAATACACGCGTTAATAACTACTATAGGTAATACTACAGCCCAGTACACACTTACAAATATTATACATAGTTACAACAATTATAAATATTCTATGAGCACGTAAACAAGGAAAATGGATACGATAGTTCGTCGACCCACACACGATGCACAACAAATACTGAGAAACTGAATGACTAAACTCAAAACTTGCTGTTTAACATCTGGTTAAATCTTACCCGACTGCAGTCAAACTGAGGAGGGTTGTGTATCCCACAGGTTACAATGTGTATACGTGTATTGTTACCTCGTTCTACTGACCAATTTAGGTGTCGTTGAATTTGTCCTTAGGGACATTGTGTCCTTAAATGTCACAGGACATTCAAAATGGCGGCCAAATAAGCTGCCGATGCGTAATGCAGAATCTGTCCTTGAGGCCTAGACAATGACGTCACAGAAATTCAATATGGCGGATGCTAAACGTCATTTGGTGCAGAATAATGTTGTCATTGGTAGGATAGGTTAGGAAAATATCACCGTTTTCTTTATTGTGAATTTATTGATTTGTTTTGGTTTTTATGACATAATCCTAGTGTGAAAGCCGTAGTGTTATATTTCTTCTGCTTTATTTTGATCAAATATTTTTTTTTTATAGGTTACTATACAAAACATCAATACGTTTTGACTATAACACTATGTAAATATTTAAATAACACCACAAACTAAACACATCTCCAGCCATTATACGCCTACCACATATCATCGACAAAAAACATACATGCATGCATTTTTACGCAAACGCATAAAAAAAAAGTTAAAATCCGCGACAGGAGCGGCCGGTCCGCGGTCTTCGCCACTTCACTTCTATATTTAGAGTCAGCCTATATGTACGCAGTGTGCAGGTCAAACGATGCTGCATGCGTGCAGGGAAAGGGCAGAAGGACAAAACCATATTAAAATTGTCCGATATCTGTAACCTCCGAGTATGCACTATCATCTAATAATTAAGTTATTTTTCGTTGCTTAGTTTTTAATTCTTTTTACCTATTAAGGTATAGTGATTTTATTCTAGGTGCATCGTCTTCACATATAATCATAATTATAATGAATGTACTCAAACAAAATATTGTAAACATTTTTAAAAGAGTAACGGTGGTTACGAGTTAGAGTAGTTAAGAGTTTCTTGTCCATTTTTCTCCATACGAAACTACCCTTTGGAAGGGGCAACTAGAATCAATTCTATTTTTTTGTAAATTTTGACGTTCAAAAGTGCCTCTTATGTGCCTATTTAAAATAAAAGGTTTGACTTTGACATCAGGTTATATTATAGAAAATTCGGCCAAGTGCGTGTTGGATCACCCACAAATCCACAATGAAGGTATCCGTAGTTGGGATGCATTTATCCCAAGAACAAACTTAACTTACGGTAGTTGAAGAACATGCTCTCCCATACATTCCGATTGCAAATCTAAGTTGGTCACTATTACTCGTTAACTTATAAAGTCTACTTAGCTGTGATAGTTTTCACTTGACTCTAACAAAAAAATTATTAGCACTTTAAAGATAAATATTTCGCAAACGGATCACATAATAAAAAAATAGTTTCACAAACCCGCAATATTTGAACGGCCTATCCAACGATACCACAGACCATGGGATAAACGAGAAAAAAAAATATCATTGCAAGGGAGGTACCCTACAAAAACTATTTTTTTTTAATTTTATTTTACCATTTTGTCGGTGTGATTAATGATAAATGTATAACCATGCCAAATTACAGCTTTCTAGTCCTAAGAGTCTCTGAGCTAAGCCGCGAACAGACAGACAGACGGACATGGCGACTCTTTTTTTTTTCTTAAAAACGTTGCCCCACACTAGGAATTTCTCCTGTATCGTGGGTGCGTTTACAAACATTTAAACTCACATACACAAACAGCCAGACCCGGAACAACTACTTGTAGGTCATACAAATACTTGTTCCGTGCGGGAATCGAACCCGGGACACGCAGCGCAGCAGTTAATCGCTTAACCACTGCGCCAACCGTGCCGTCAAAATGACTACAAGGGTTCCTTGTTGACTGAAGAACCCTAAAAATGAAACAAGAAGCAAAAGATGTATAATGCCCCAACTCTAAACTTTTCTAATTAAAGTTAAATGTGATTAATCATGTGAGAAGAGTTCTCATGGTTGCCCTGTGTCTGGCAAAGGCGCAAAGGTACGTAAAACTCTTACCAAACATAATGGCACGGCCATTGTGAGGATATGAGGACTTACACCTGCTGGATCATTGCATAACACACTACCAGTATCTATGGGTCTCATTTTGACAGTTCAACAACATTCATTGCGTTATTTACGTTGTTGTACAGACAAGTTTTTCAAACATATGAAGCAATGGATTAGCAATATAGGTACTTCAAAATCATTCACATTGTGATTGTGTTACATTGAGTGTTACACAACTAGGGTTCTCAAGTTGAAGAAAAAAAGATCAGCACTGAAGAGAAAGCTGCTTTCCCGCCTCAACAGATAAAATAAGGTACCTACCTACACTCGGTGTAACTTAGCGCTATTGAGAAAAAGTGTTATTTGTATGGGTCCTTCCATATACAATAAATTGCCAGATATAACGAACAATGATTTAATTAAGAACTTTAAAAATAAATTAGTGGCCTTCCTAATAGAAAAATGTTATTATTCGATTAATGATTTTTTAATGGACAAAACTTGTTAATCAGCAATGTGTATGTATAATAAATATAATTAATATTATCTTGAACATAATGTACTTAATATACATTTATTTTCAATTTTATTCTACGGTAACATTTTAATTTGACATTTTTCAATATCAATTAATGTAAATAAGTATAATTGTAATAATTCCAACTGTGACATTTTAATTTGTAATTTTATTTATTCTTTTTAACAATTTTATAATTTTTGCGTACCTATTTCTAGGCAGAATGTACATGGCTCACTCTTTTCTACTCCACCTGTATTTTAATGTACCTACATTCGTTGCAAATAAATTATTGATTTGATTTGGTGTATATTTCGACCACAGTCTAAGGGAGATAACGCAGAGGTCCTGCTCTTATAGATAACACAACTTAAACATTCTGCCATCTGCCTACACTGTGACATTAGCTATTACCATCCTACTCGTCCGCCTGCACAAAGGGTAGACACTTATTTCTGTATCTGAATGTCAACCAGACTGTTGACACTACCAGCTCTCGATATTTGGCAGGCGTTTTAATAAATACAAAATTATTTTAATTGGATAATTACCTATTTTATACAATGCGGTGATTAATTAAACAACCGGCCAAGTGCGAGTCGGACTCGCACACAAAGAGTTTCGTACCACCGGCAAAAAAAAAATCGGGAAAAAAACACGTTTCCGTAATTAGTAACTTTATTTTATTTTTATTGTTTCTTGTTATAGCAATGGAAATACACAATATGTGGCGTGGCTTATGTTTTTGACGTTGGAAAAGTGCTGATCCTCAGCCTAGTTTGATTAGATGACTTGATTTTGTGAACCTGAACTGTCTACCTATTACGTTCATGAGATACAGCCCGTTGATAGACAGACGGAGTGACGGACAGCAGAGGCTTAGTAATCAGTTTCCATTTTGCAAAACATAGATCTCTATGGAGAAGAACGGGCAAGAAACTCCAGGGATACTTTTTAATCTAGTCCTATGTCCAGCTGAGGACTGTAAAAATAATTTCGTCAATAATTCATGAAAAAGGTTATCAGCATTAAGTTAATCATGCAAATCTCGCACTAGTGCGTTAAGAGATTTCAAAGTGACACTTGAGTCATCGAGACATCTTCAAGAAATACGTCAGCATGGCGTTGTTCCAAACCTTGAAACATAGGCCTGTCTTGGGAACCCTACACAGTGTGAGCTATGCGACGCCCAAGGTAACTAAGCAAGTTTCCATTGCACGAAAAAAAAATAGGCATTCATGGGGACAGCCGACAAAAGTGAAAATTTAAAACTTTGAAATAACATAAATATATAATTATATATATGTACACAGCCCGCTGCGCGTCGCCAATCTGGCGCAACATGGCACATTAGCATAATTATCGGTGACGCGGTTTGCACGTCGGTGACGAGAACCCATAAGTTTTGCCCCTACCAAAAATACTCCACGCGGCTAAGGAAGTTGTTATTTCAAAATAAGTTTTCAGTCCAAAAAAATATTTCAAAGCCACGTCTGAATCTATTCTTATTATCCACACCAGATGCATCCCTGAAATATTTATCTACCGACAATTTTTTCTAGCTTTTGACAGTACTCAAACTCAAACCCAAAGCATTTATTTCAATTAAACCAATTACAGACAACACGATTACTGACAGTCGGGCTGGTCCACAAATTCAAGGTCACTCAGCGTGCTATGGAGCGGGCTATGCTCGGAGTTCTTTGAAGGATAAGATCAGAAATGAAGTTATCCGGAAGAGAACCGGAGTTACCGACATAGCCTTCAGAGTAAGCAAGCTGAAGTGGCAATGGGCTAGCCATGTTTGTAGAAGAACCGATTTCCGGTGGAGCAGACGAGTCCTGGAGTAGAGACCGCGTATCGGCAAGCGTAGTGTGGGACGCCCCTAGCTAGATGGACCGACGACCTTAAAAAGGTGGCTGGGACAGACTGGATGCGGAAGGCGGAGGACAGGGTGTTTTGGCGCAGCCTGGGAGAGGTCTATGTCCAGCAGTGGATTGCTATAGGCTGAGTTGATTGAAACCAATTACAGGCACTTTTGAATTGTCAAAGAGTCGGTCAGTTAGTCAGAAAGTTGAAGCAATTTGCCCATTCCAAAATATAGATCTCTATGAAGAAGAACAGGCAAGAAACTCGGACACTCTTTTAAATCAGATTCTAAAAAGTGAGCAATGGATGCCAATCTGGCTTTCATAAACACTGACCATATACCAAGAGCTATTAAATAAGTAACAAAACTTCAAATTGTAGACCTCCCACGGAAAAACAACAAATTTCCCTCAGACTAGACTCTTTAACAACTTGCTCAGAACTATTAAAATAAGGTATAAAATAGGAACGATAAATTTAATTCTTGTACCTCATTTCCTATAGATAAGTATCATGCATTCTTGTGGTGCCGGACGTAAAGAATAGCACCGTCCCATTTCTTCCCGTGGGTGTCGTAAAAGGCGAATAAGGGACTTACTTGAGAAGGGGCAGCAGCGTTCTCTATGCATTTTAACACCATACTGCGATCGCCAACCCGCCTGCTAAGCGTGGCGATTATGGAAATCCTCCTTTTGGGGAAGGCCTATGTCCAGCAGTGGACGTGTTTCGGCTGAAATTATGATAATGATGAAGTGTCATGCAGTCAGTCTAGCCCACACACAGATCATAGAAGAAAGAGCCCACATGACTAGCCTTAGAAATTCCAAGATTGATGAAAATGATAGCTTTCTTTGGACCCATAGCGAAATTATCGACATGATTTTATAATTGACAATGTGAAGTTTATTTACTTAATTCATTATCATCATAACAACACAACAACATGCCGCATGAACTTGTTAACATAATAAATAAAATAAAAAATAAAAATGTTTATTTCAATTACAAAGGACATTACAATTGCTTGTGTTAGGAGACTCCGCGCTTCCACTTATCATTATCTTATATGCAATTGAAATGTAGACAATGTACTATGCAAAATTAAAAATAAAAGGTAAAAGGTAACTTAAAATTATACAAACTGCACAGCAAATAAATGATTGATATGCCTAGAACAGGGCCAATACGCGCGAATACGTGAGATATGTGTATGGGTGAGAGTGTGAAGAGTGAGGGTGTGTAGTGTGTGAGATATAAATAGCTTATTTTAGTCTATATATTAACAAAACTCTCCTAATATTATAAATACGAAAGTGTGTTTGTTTGTTTGATTGTTACGCTTTCACGTCAAAATGTCTTAACATCTTCAAGTATTGGTACGAACACCAGGTTAACAATGTTAGATGGGTACATTATCGGAGCCATACACGCTTGAATGTGGAGTGAGACAGGGGATACCTTCCCCTACACTTTTCAATCTCTACTTGGATGCACTCATCGTCGCGCTCAGTAGTCAACATGTTGGTTGCCATGTCGATGATGTATGTGTAACAATCTGAGCTATGCAGATGACATTGTGGTGCTGGGCGCGTCAGTTTGTGGATTACGCAAGCTATTGAAAATCTGTGAAGAGTACGCTGGCAGCCATCACCTTATGTATAATGTCACGAAAAGCCAACTATACATGGTATTTCAGGGACGCGACAAATACCCACAGCAAGTAGCCCCTATTCGCTTGAATGGTGTACCGTTAGAACGGGTGAACCAATTTAAATACTTGGGCCACTGGGTAACAGCCGATCTGAAAGACCATGTCGACATTGAGCGGGAGAGGAGGGCACTGTCTAAGAGAGCAAATATGATAGCACGTAGGTTTGCACGTTGTTCAATTTACGTGCAGCCTATGGGTATCTTCCTCACAAGCTGCTTGCAGTGCCCTTCGTGTCCAATACAACAACGCGTTCAGGGCGGTGTTGGGAATTGCCCCGCGCTTCTGCAGCGCCTCGGGCATGTTTGCGGAAGCGCTCATCGACTGTTTCCTCGCCACCATGCGCAAGCGGTGCGCATCCTTGGTGCGCAGGGTGCGGGCTAGCTCCAACACTGGCAATGATTGCCCAGCGACTGGATTGCCCCAATGTTGGACATTGTTGTAGCAGGCTGCTGGTGATTGAATTGTCATAAAATTTAATTAATTTAATTAATCTTATAAGCACTTATTAAAATTGATATAATTGTGTATTGTTTCTCGTATTTAATATGGGTCAAGGACCTGAAATAAATGTTTTTTTTTTTTTATAACCCCAACTCATTCTTCTATCAATGGGGTTGGGGTTGAAAGTAGAAATTTATAAAAGCATGGGAATACAACCACATTCCACTAATTATCTACTTATCAACTCAGGTTATTAAAGTTAATTGCTAAACATAGGCTTCTGCCAAGGTAGCGCTACAATCCGTATCCATGCTGACCACAGAATAGATAAAAATGCTGACGGTCGCTCATTTATTTCACTTATAATTCTACAGACACATACATAACATCACGAGGAGCTCGTGGTAAGTAGTAACAGCCACACGGGTCGATCCATCAGGTTAAGCTACGCTTGCCGGGGTTGGTCCTTGAATGGGTGACCCTCTTTACATATCGAGACTCCTGCGTGCATCGGAAAGCACGTTAAGCCGTTGGTACTGGCTGTGATTCGTGAATCCTTGACAGTCGTTACGGGACGTCAGAAGCCTGAAAGTCTGACAAGCAGTCTTACCAAGGGTTATCGTATTACCCAGTTACTGGGTTGTGGAGGTCAGATAGGCAGTAGCACCATGTAAAATACTGGTATTCAGCTGCATTCGGTTAGACTGGAAGCCGACCCCAACTTAGTTGGGAAAGGGCAGTCAGATTGATTGACATGCGACATAACATCACGCGTCAATTCCGCGAAGGGTTAAGCAAAGGTATACCTATACAGGGTGCCTACAGAAGTGATACCTACTCGGTCAAAATGTATGGAAAAGCGATTTTTTTTAATAACCAACGAAAAATTTTAGCGCAGGGGAGTCAAGAATGATGTACTGAATCCATGGTAACAGGATGCGCGTCGATGTCCCTTCCACCCTGTATACGTAGTACATACTATTCGCCAGTTATCTATGTTTAAGTTCCATGTAACAGGGAGGCCTACGCCAAGAAGGCGACTACTACAAATTCAATGCACTGTCATACAATCTAATTATTAACTATCAAATAATTTCAAATGTGCTGAATCAAAAATATAATTTTGTATGTTAGACAACTGTAATGATATCCTACTGTTAACTACGAATACGCATGCTATAAACATTTTTGTAAAAAAAAAAAGTGTAAGAGGGTAGTAGAATAAATGGCTTTTTTATTTATTTTATTTTAACAGGGGGCGAGCCAGTCGCTATCAACTTGGAGCCGTCGCTATCAACCGGTCACAAATCCGGACTCCGGGCTGCTACTGCGAAATTCCAGAGATGGAAAACCAAATAACACTTTGTCCAACCCGGGAATCGAACCCAGGACCTAATGCTCAGCAGTAGCGCGGGCAACCAACGAGGCTGTCTAATAGTCATAATATTAAAAACATATAAAATACGTTCATTTTAACGACTCCCCTGTGTTCTAATATATGACCATTTTCATTATTCTACAGCATTAGAAGTAGGTATTTGGTATCCTTTTAAATATTCCATTCAACTAAATGATGAATATTTATTTGTTTGGCTCCAAAAGCCTCGGCTTCCTTGAATACGGTCATAGTCATTAGAGAACTAATGCTCCTGAAGGTCGATCGAGACCACAGACACTGTTGTTAGAAATACGTTAAATAAGTATAGATATATACTGAATCACCTTTAATTGGAAGGTCTCAATAAATTTGTGGGGTTAGGGCAGGAGGATGAAGACGAGCAACTGCCAATTTCTTCAACCACATAATAACAGTATCATTTATAATATTGATTAAACACATTATTGTACTGTACACCATATAAAACCAAAAATTAAAGGAAGGATTCTTGTAACTTATACTTTAAGAGTACAAACAGACATGAAGAAAGACACGGACACATCATCATACTGTTCAGGCTTTCAGTTATAACAAACAGACATTATTAAATGCTGTCTTTATTTGTATGGCATCACTGATTTATAATAAATTACCCGAACTTCTACACTCCATTTGAAATAAGATTAGACATTTAAATAAACCTTTTTTACAGTCCGTTCAACCGATTTTGACTTATATTGCGTTGGTGGCATGACAAATGGCAGCTGTAATAAACAATTGGTATTGGAACCACGTTTTTTCTTTTAATGCTATCCTTATGCCTACGGAATAGAAGTCAAAATCGGTTGAACGGACGGTAAAAAAGTTTATTTAAGTTTCGAATCTTATTTCAAATGGAGTATAGTTAAGAAGAAATTATACACATTCCTAATTAAAAAGTGTTTTTATAATGTAAAAGACTACTTCAAAGATAAATATATTGTATTTTGATTATAGCAAATATTTGTACATTAAGGGGGATGCGCTAAGGTAGCCCGAGAAATTCAAATTTTCTTACATTTTTTGCAATTTGCAGGTCAGTAACAGGTATACAACCTGTATAATATGGCTTTACAGAATTATAATCATTAGAATCAGCATTACAACTCTCTAAGTTCATAAAATCCTACTGAATGATTTTTTCAGAAATACTTAGTCATTCAATAGGATTTACGAAGAGAGTTAGTTGTACTGCCGAGTCTAATGATTATAATTCTTAAAGCCATATTTGTTACGGCCGCGAATCATATTTAGATCACCATACAACCTGTTACTGACCTGCAAATTGCAAAAAACGTAATAAAATTTGAATTTCGCGGGCTACCTTAGCACATCCCCCTTAATTCAACATGATAGTAGGTAATTACAATTACTATGACATTATTCATTTTCTCGACATGACTGTTTTATGTTATTAGTTCAGATTTAATTTAATGTGTAACGAAATTAATTATATATGTATATTTTCAATGACAATTTTAATTTAATAAGAAAACTGATTAAAAATTGTGTCTTATTGTTCCCAATACATTAAATTTTCACACCTCGCATGGTTATAATACGGTGTACCTTAAGACCCTTTTGTAACATCCTCTGAACCTGTCTTAAGCAAATAAATGATTTGATTTGATTTTGTTGATGCACTGACTCCTAAAACACAGGCTTTCAGCCTAGTTTAGGAGGCATCAGTTCGCCCTTTATGTGAGTCTATTCAACATTTATTTAATCCTTATGTACTTATGTACGTTTTCATAGTGTACAAATAAACATTTTTATTATTATTATTATTATTTGAACAATAGTGATCTCACGTAAAACATTGCTATCAAAAAAAGCACACACATCAAGATCACAAACTCGAAGTTTGACGATATCCGCATTAGCCACTTAGCTTCTCCGAAGTAAGATAATAAACCGGCCAAGAGCGTGTCTGACCACGCACAATGAAGAGTTCCGTAGTCGGGATGAATTTATCCCAAAAACAAACTTAACATTGTAGTAGAAAAACATGTTCCCATACATCGATATACGTCACGGTTAATTCTCCAACTGTAAATATAAGTTGGTCGACATTACTAGTTCACTTGTAAAGCCTACTGTGCTGTATTAGTTTTATTTTAATTTCGATACATGCACTACTGCCATGAATTTTTCACATAGCCAAAACAACCATTTAGCAGGGAGGGGGGGAAGACACTTGACTCTAACAAAAATTAGCACTTTGAGTTGTAATTTTTGACCTTTTATTGAATTTTTAACCTTAATATTACGCAAACGGATTCCTGAATCGACAAATGATCTTCACAGACCCTCAATATTTTTGAACGGCCTATCCAACTACATCCCATATAATGGGATGCACGAGAAAAAAAAATCACTTTACGTGTAGGGGGTCCATAAAAAAATGTTTTTTCAAGATTTTATTTCACACTTTGGCGGCGTAATTAATATGTATACCCATGCCAAATTACAGCTTTCTAGTACTAGTCTCTGAGCTAAGCCGGGGACAGACGATAAGGGGGGGATAAGGGTTCATTGTTGACTACGGAACCCTAATAAAGGAAATAAATCTGTACGACGTGCGAAGGACGACTAAATATCTCGTTGAGCGCCCAGAGTACAGTTCCGATCAAACAAAACACTTTTATGTACCTTCTAGCTGTATATAGACTCGTGTTGATCACAGCTCCAGGAGTAGGGTTTCCATATCTTGCGTTTTACGTAAATTTAAACCACTTTATTGGTAAATGGGTAATTCAGCTTCATTTGTTCACCAATGTCATGATTTCATGAAAAAGTCATTCAATGGAACAAATCTAACTTCAACTCAGCCTATAGCAGTCTACTGCTGGGCATAAATCCTTCTCCACCGGCCATTGGTCCTTCGACAAACATGGCCAGCCCACTGCCACTTCAGCTTGCTTACTCAGCAGGCTATGTCGGTAGCTCCGGTTCTCTTCCGGATAACTTCATATCTGATCTTATCCTTCAAAGAAACTCCGAGCATAGCCCGCTCCGTAGCACGCTGAGTGACCTTGAATTTGTGGACCAGCCCGACTGTCAGTTTCCTCGTTGCGTCACCGTGTGTCATAACGGGCAGGTTGCACTGGTTGAAGACCTTAGTCTTCAAACACTGCGGGATTGGCGACGAGAAGACTTGACGAAGTTTTCCAAACGCTGCCCAACCCAACCGGATCCTTCTATCGGCTTCTTTCTCATTCTAACTTAGAGAGGAGTAATAATGATTCATATGATTATAATTCTGTAAATACATATCTGTTATAGTCGGGAATCATATTTTGATAAAGGTACAACCTGACACTAACCTGCAAAGAGCAAAAACTTTAAGAAAATATGAATTTCGCGGGCTACAGCTGTTCTCCCTCGGTTCATTAAAGACCAAGAATACTATATGCCGTGTGAAAAAGTAGAGCCAGCCAATGCATTCAAGTTGTGGAGCATTGTCTATGGCATCACTTTGAATTGATAAAGTCAGAAGATGGTGATCGATAAGAAGTACAATCCCGAAATCCCGAAAATTACAAGCTTTAGGCCTTCATCTTGCATAGGATCGATGGCTTTAGGCGTCAGACGTAATAGTCATAGCTATGGCAATATTTTAAACACGTTTCTCTTGATACGGCACTTGATCGTTCGTCGCCTTTCGCGCTAAGATATTGAAATTGAATGCCTAGTTAATAAGACTTTGTGTTCCAAGTAGGATTGATCTAAGATGAAGAATGAATAATGCCTCGTAAAGTGTATGTTAAATGCTAAACAAAAGTTCAATGACCTAAATGGCTAAATATAAAGGCAAACTTGGCGTCACCGGCCGTCCCGTTCATTCTCGTACAAAAAACTGCTCGGGCGCACCACGCCGCGCGAATCCGTTGGTGGTTCATGTAAACATTACGAATTAGTCAATTCATGATCTAGTTCAGTTTATTTATTGCTCTATGTAACATTTATGGGTTTTTGGCTTGTTATTAGAAACGGAAATGGAGTAGGGGTTTTTGGGTTGAGAAAATTAAGGATAATTTCAGGGGCTTTTCATTCTGATTAGAACACAGCTAAAGAATTTTTTAAATAATTATGGGTTAGCCATTTAATTTGAATTATTATTTTTCTTATTATTACTTATTTAAAAAAAAAATATTGGCGAATCGTATCCTGAACAAAATCAGGATTAGCATGGAAATTCAGAATGGTCCTGTTTTCCTGTTTTGCCTGGATTATAATTATAATGGCACCTAATGCAAAGAGGTAATCGCCAAATTTTTAACACGTGTTACGTTCTTGCCGATCAGTTACCACAAACGCTACGATTAAATAACATAAATGTTGATGTGTTAGCTGTCAAAGTGCGTAGCAATGGTAGTAAAGTGTTGAGTCTATACGTCACGTTTCTGAATAATCGTGACGATTTAACTATTTCCTTAATTGTCTGTAACAAGTTGTACATAAAGACTAGGGGTATAATTAATTGTGAGAAATAGAGATAGTAATTATTGTCAAATAATTGCTTTTTTATACCGTCCCCCTGTTGGGCAAAAGGCTTATTGAATTTAATTATTTTGCTTCAGATTTTGCAGGAACTTTCGTTCCTAATATATTTAAAGTTATTTTTATTGCTTCTTGCGGTTTGATCTATGAAAATTACTAGATAAGTATCTATAAATTAAACAAAAACTTTTAAAAACTAGTGTCGTATGTTGAAAACTATTTATGACGGTAAGGGTGAAAGTTTTCCTAAAGGAAAATGATTTTAAATCTTTTCCAAACATATTGTGTTTTTCAGATTTTTCGTAAGTCAATCATGAAAACATTAATCTAAATATTCATTTCGGACTTCTCGGTTAACTGTTTTAAATAAAAAAATATCCTCAATAACTACGCAAGCGTGTGGCCACCGTATTTTGTTAACACGGTATCGTGACGTCACAGCGGCGCGTGTAACCTAGATCCAGGCCATAGAGCAAAGAGGAAGCCAAGAATATCACGTCAAATAACCACGGGGGGGGGGGGGGGCATAATGGTTTCTAAAAATAAATTGAAGAAATTAACGGTAAGTTAAGATTTTCTTTACTAGGTTTTTTGGACTAAAAACTTGGTTTTATGTTTGTAAGTAACTATTACTAGGAACAAAAATTTAATAACATTTTAGCATTGCATAGGACCGAAGAATTGCGAAACTTATGTGGCAGTGGGAAGGGCACATTGCTAGCTTAACAGATGGCCGATGGGGCCGAAAGGTTCTGGAGTGGCGACCGCGTACCGGAAGACGTAGCGTTGGACGGCCTCCTACAAGGTGGACCGATGACCTTGTGAAGGCTGCAGGCATCCGCTGGATGCGGGAAGCACAGATCCAGTCGAAGTTGGGAGGCCAGTTGGGGGCCGGTTGGGGGAGGCTTATGTCCAGCAGTGGACGTCTTTCGATAGAAATGATGATGATCATCATCATCATACCGTCCCCCTGTTGGGCAAAAGTCTTATTGAATTTAATTATATTGCTTCAGATTATGCAGGAACTTTTGTTCCTAATACATTTAAAGTTCTTTTTATTGCTTCTTGCAGTTTGATTTATGAAAATTACTAGATAAGTATCTATAAATTAAACAAAAACTTTTAAAAACTAGTGTCGTATGTTGAAAACTATTTATGACGGTGAAGGGTGAAAGTTTTCCTAAAGGAAAACGATTTTAAATCTTTTCCAAACATATTGTGTTTTTTAGCTTTTTCGTAAGTCAATCATGAAAACATTAATCTAAATATTCATTTCGGACTTCTCGGTTAACTGTTTCTAAATAAAAAAATATCCTCAATAACTACGCAAGCGTGTGGCCACCGTATTTTGTTAACACAGTATCGTGACGTCACAGCGGCGCGTGTAACCTAGATCCAGGCCATAGAGCAAAGAGGAAGCCAAGAATATTACGTCAAATAACCACGGGGGGGGGGGCATAATGGTTTCTAAAAATAAATTGAAGAAATTAACGGTAACTTAAGATTTTCTTTACTAGTATTTTGTGGACTAAAAACTTGGTTTTATGTTTGTAAGTAACTATTACTAGGAACCAAAATTTAATAACATTTTAGCATTGCATAGGACCGAAGAATTGCGAAACTTATGTGGCAGTGGGAAGGGCACATTGCTAGCTTAACAGATGGCCGATGGGGCCGAAAGGTTCTGGAGTGGCGACCGCGTACCGGAAGACGTAGCGTTGGACGGCCTCCTACAAGGTGGACCGATGACCTTGTGAAGGCTGCAGGCATCCGCTGGATGCGGGAAGCACAGATCCAGTCGAAGTTGGGAGGCCAGTTGGGGGCCGGTTGGGGGAGGCTTATGTCCAGCAGTGGACGTCTTTCGATAGAAATGATGATGATCATCATCATCATAAATAACTTAGATCACTATGCAGTGATTATTTAAATTTATTTAAGCACGTGGGTGGTATGTAGGAACTTGTAGGTATCTATGTACAGTCACGAGCACTGATGTATATACTTAGCAATTTTTAAAAGTGATTTCCTCCGACTATATTGATTGAATTATTTTACCTACTACGAACATACATAGTACCTATTTTGTAAACCCAAACAATTATGAGATAGGTATTTTCTCAAAGTTGCAATCGTTATGTCACGAGAAAATCAGTTTTGAATTTTGCTAAGTGTTACTTATTAGTGCTTATGACTATACTTGTTCTTTCTTTGTTTACCGCAAAATAAACGTATTTTCTTTTTAACGTATAACTACTTTCCTCTCGCTTTCTGTGGGAGTGATATCGTGAAAAGGGACGGAAGTGTGTAACAGGAAGTGACAGCTTGAGCATGGAATAAGTAAGTTCTTTTTAAAGCTGTGGTATTTTGCTATTCTAAACCACATCTTTATTATATTTATACCTATATTTACCATTTTGGCTACTATGTCCATCAAATCTTAATGTTTTTTTTTTTTTGGGTGGGAAATTATCAAATAACTTCTCCCGCTCTGGGCGGAGCGGGAGGGCGTGTCAGACTTTTACTGACTAAAACCCACCCGTGTTCCTTCCGTTGCCTGTGTGCCAGGGCCACGATATCCCTTTCGGACAAACTCGCAATCCTGGCAGGAGCGTTGTAATGCTGGGTTCACATGTAAGCCGTCTTTATTGATTCTGGCTGACAATCAATCAAGAAGTAATTTTTAAATTGTCGTCGTTTCGACGCTTCTAGAACGAGCCGAGCATCTATAAAAGCGGTCATCACAGTTGACACGAGTTTAGTCTATCTCCAGTCTGAGTCTGAGTGCACCTTCAGTAGAGATTACCTGAGCTTTTCTGCCTTTTTTTAAATTTCGATTCTTAGTACTGTTTAACTTCAGTTTTAAGTCTAAATATAGTGCTTGATATAATTATGTATAGTCTCCAGTATATGGAGACTGAATTATTGTGAAAATTAAATAAATAACTAATTAAAATTGAGTGTGATTGAAGACTACCTCCTCTCGCCAACGCCTCTGGGAGGCCTCTGATACCAGCGGCAGACTGGCCGTGTGAAGAAAGCCGCGGTAGCTGATCTATACCAGCTGCTGATCACTCCCTCACTCGTAGGGAGGCCTGGGCTCTTCTTCTGTTGAGAGTGAGCCAGTGCCTCCGCTCTCCTGCAGCGAATTGATTAAAGATCATCTCTCTGCTGTGCTCACTCCCGGACATCATCGAGCTACCATATAATTTATCTGACATCGTACATTTCCTCTCTTGAATAGATTTGCTTCCTCCTGCCTAACCAACTGAGGGATATTGACGCTGTGGTCCCGTCCTGTTCCTGTCCTGAGGCTGGCTGAGGATCCTGTTCCTGTAACTGCTTTCCCGACTCCAAGCCTCTGAAGATCTAATTCCTTTTATATGTTTTATTATTTCTTAATTATTTAACTTGTGACCTACGACTAGCCCTCCGGCCAACCGTGTCATTACAAAGCATAGAATTAGTAAGTACTTTATAATAGCATGGAATTAGTATACTCATGTAATTAGTAAGTACTATAATTATAGATTGTAATAGTAGAGGTTGTAGAGGGGGCCGAATTTCGACCAGTGGGCGACCACAAGTAATGAATAATTATTCACATAAATATTTCAGGATATAGCTTTTTTAAATCAATCAATCAATCAACTCAGCCTATAGCAGTCCACTGCTGGACATAGGCCTCTCCCAGGCTGCGCCACAACACCCTGTCCTCCGCTTTCCGCATCCACTCTGTCCCAGCCACCTTTTTAAGGTCGTCGGTCCATCTAGCTGGGGGGCGCCCCACACTACGCTTGCCGATACGCGGTCTCCACTCCAGAACTTGTCTGCTACACCGGCCATCGGTCCTTCGACAAACATGGCCAGCCCAGTGCCACTTCAGCTTGCTTAGTCTGCCGGCTATGTCAGTAACTTCGGTTCTCTTCCGGATAACTTCATTCCTGATCTTATCCTTCAAAGAAACTCCGAGCATAGCCCGCTCCATAGCACGCTGAGTGACCTTAAATTTGTGGACCAGCCCGACTTTTTTAGTTCTGACTTCGTTAGTGTCCACGTTTCGGCACCGTATGTCATAACGGGCAGGACGCATTGGTTGAAGACCCTAGTCTTCAAACACTGCGGGATTGACGACGAGAAGACTTGACGAAGTTTTCCAAACGCTGCCCAACCCAACTGGATCCTTCTGTCGGCTTCCTTCTCAAAGTTGTGCCTACCAAGCTGGAAAACTTGCCCTAGGTAGACATACTCCTTCACAACTTCGAGAAGCGACCCTTCTATGTGGATTGGACTCGGCAAGGCTTGCGAATTGTACATGACTTTCGTCTTGTCCAAATTCATGCCGACGCTAACCCGCCGAGAGGCTCCATTTAGGCTGTGCAGCATCTGGTCTAACTATTCCAGCGTCTCTGCCATTATGACGATGTCATCGGCAAAACGAAGGTGTGAGATGTACTCGCCGTTTACGTTGATACCCTGTCCAGTCCAGTCCAGCGTCTTAAAGACGTCCTCCAACGCATTGGTGAACAGTTTCGGGGATATCACATCCCCCTGTCTCACCCCCCTGAGTAGTTGGATGGGGCTGGTTTCCTTATCCTGGACCTATAGCCACCCAAGTGAGATGGGTCTATAGTTCTTCAGCAAGGTTTTGTCGCCTTTTTTGAAGAACAGAACCACCGTACCTCTGCTCCACGCTTCGGGCGTTGTACCTCTTGGATGACGGAGTTGAAGAGACTCGCTAGCTCTCTCAGGACTGGAGCCCCGCCCGCTTTAAGGAGCTCTGTCGTTATTCCGTCATCACCAGGTGCCTTGTTGTTCTTTAGCTGCTCGAGAGCCGCCCTAATCTGGCAGTGGTCGACATCCGGGATGTCCTCCGTGTAGTGGCGCGTTATTCCGGCTCGATGGTCATCTACACTATGCGCCGCTGGTTTTGCCGTCCGCCTAGAGTATAAATGTCCGTAAAAATCCTCGACTTCCTCGAGTATCTCGGACTTCGAAGTCACGATTCTACCATCCGCAGTTTTCAGTTTCGTCAGATGGGACCTCCCTAAATGCTGAGCGAACACTTTCGATCCTCGGTTCTGCTCAATCGCGACCTTAATGTCACAGTTGCCTATTACCAAGGTGAGATGTTACACATCATAATTATTATTATGCAAATACTGTAAGAATCGCTTGTTAACAAGTTCATTGAACGTAGAAAAAGGTTATCGAGGGTACATACTCGTAGCAGGGGGAGCCGTCCATAGAGGCCATTAGGCCTAGCCTACCTTAGCCCAAATGCATTTATTTAAGTATGTTATAAAATAATACAAAATAAAAAAAAAAGTTTAAACTCTTGTTAGAACACTTATAGCAACTTCTCGCACCCGTGTGACGTAATTACACGCGTAAGTCAGTACGTAGTAGACTATAATGGCTCCAAGACGAATTGCCTCATTTTGCAACTTTTTCATGGATAAATGCATAAACACTGATGCATATTTTGTGTGTATGAATGGAACACATGTCTAGATTGTGGGCATAACTCCTTTGAGTGGAGCTGGGCTGTGATTGGCTCATGGCTGCTACACAGTTGCGGTGTGTTCCGAGTCAGACTGTAATCGATTTGAGCGCGAAAACGATGTGACCGCTGTCAGCGATTATGTTCTAATTCGGAATGCAGCATTGATGACGCCAATAACCCGGCCATATTTTGTTGCCCGCTTTTGTAAAGCAACTCGATATGAAAATGTCGCAATTTTTTCTGCCAGTATTTTTCCATCGACATTTTCGAAATAATATTTTTCGTAAATACGCCATATTGATTCATCGTGATAAGCAATTTATAACGCGTTCTTACTTCCTAAATGTTTTAACATATTAAATTATATATAATTTGTTTTGAAATAGAAAAGTACAGTAAATATTACTTGTGTATTGTTTGTTGGTGTTTTTATCACTTAAAAATAGTATTCAGTTGTGAAGTGTACGCTGAAAATGTGTGTTTGTTAGAAGTTAAATGCAATAAGTTTTCTCAATTATCGTATACTGATAAGATTCAAGTTGTGTCTAAAGGTAGATGTGTACCCGAATTACGAGAATCAATCCAAAAATATGGTAATTCATCTCGTCATTTCAATACTCAAAATTATGCAACATTTATTTGGTTCTGTAGATTCAGACACAAATAAATTATTTTGTTTTCCGTACATATAGTGGAGTGAGGGTGAGTTCTTGTATGTATAACTTTTACAGGCTTATTTTCAAATATTATAAATCCTTTTTTTTATCAGTATATCGTGGCCTACCCTCCGTGGAGAACCACTGCACCCCACTGGTACCTAGGCCTACATTGTTAGGTATTATTGGCAACAATTGGTACTTCTACAGGTTCATAGCTATGACTTTTGCTTGACAATGCAGTTAGGCGCCATCGGGAGGCGTTCATATCAGACTCATATATAGCTCGCTTTGTAGATAAGGGGTCGTCCTTTAATCACGTGATGTTTGGTTGGATCACGGATTTTTTGGCAGAAAAAATCTAGAAATTGCGCGTTCAACGAATAAATAAATACACTTGGTATCTCACTACCAACTAAAATAATATCATAATTTACAAGTAAATATTCATGTCAGGAGAACATGTTTTTCAACTACAATGTTAAGTTTGTTTTTGGGATAAATTCATCCTAACTACGGAACCCTTCATTGTGCGTGGTCCGACACGCACTTGGCCGTTTTTTTATATATACAATGACATGAATATTTACTTGTAAAGTATGATATTATTTTAATTATTGTGAATGTGAAGACAAAAACAATAACTACTGTACTGTACTGTATTGTGATAGACAATACAGTACAGTACAGTAGTTATTGTTTTTGTTTTTTATTTTATTCTCAGTTAGTTTTAATCATGGTCTGGCAGTTTGAGTCATTTATGCGCCCTACCCAAATGTCCTTTCTTTGGTATTGATCGTCGCTTCATTGGGCTCCTTAAGTTCTGAGTAGAGCTGCACGATTACTGACAAATTTGTGCACTGACCGGTCAGGTCCACTCAATCTGTGTGGTTCTTTCCTCAAAAGGCCATTTCAGACACCAATCTACATGGCCTTCACGTGATCTGACCAAGATTACGTGTCTGGATTTTAAAAGAGACGTGAACTCTGAGTTTGCTTCGGCCTTTCTTCTGGGAGTATTCACATAGGAAACGCCGACCCCATCAAATTAACCGACTTACAAAAAGGAGTAGGTTCTCAATTCCGCTGTATGTTTTTTTTTTTTGTATGTTTGTTACGCGATTACTCCGTTAATTTTGAACCGATTTTGAAAATTCTTTTTTTGTTTGAAAGGGTACACTTCCGGGGTGGTCCCAATGCCACCAAATCAGAATCAGATGACGGGATCCCATGGAAATCGAGGGTAACCCTCAAATTTTATAGGCAAACCTATAGCGATTTGGGTATTTTTTATAGTAACTCGAGCATTTTCTCTCGGAAAGCACCATTTGATGAAGTGGAACTAATGATGGAGATGATGGCCACCGGAACAATATAATAATGCGGACTTTTCCCTTTACTTGTGCTGTAAGAACTTAAATTGCTTCTTGACAAATTTCATGATTCTAGGTCAGCGGGAAGTACCCTATAGATTTTGATTTGTTTGCGAGTATCCAAATATTCCGCATAAATCGCCATATTTTTTTATTGCGTTGCCTTGAAAGTATGATTGTTTTAGGGCTTCAAGGGACCATAGACCTACGTATTTCATATTGATTTCAACTTGATACCTCCACGCGTTCCTGAGAAAAAGGGTCTTAGCAGACTGACAGACAGACCGACAGACAGACAGACGGACAACGAAGTGATGATAAGGGTTCTGTTTTTTTCTTTTGAGGTACGGAACCCTAAAAAAAAGTAAAACATTCAGTATGTAAAAATTGGAGCAGCTCAATCCCATGCATTTTTGTCCTCAATATAATCTTTAACGGTATAAAAGGCTTTCTGGCACAACTTACGTTTTTTGGGGGTCAACGACAACTCAGAATGTTGTTGCTTTATGAGTTGAGAAAATTGGTTTTCTTTTGTTTTATCCTGTTTAGGAATCGATACAAATCACGTGTGTGAAGTTTACACAAAAAAAAAAAAACATATATTTCAAGTCACTACACTAACTGCGGTCGATGACCCCACAAAAAAAATCATCATATTAAGAAGCTGAAAACAGCTGAACCGCGGTCACTGTCAGACTGCATACAAAAGAAAGAGAAGCACGATGACACAACGCTTGTAATTTATTTCAAAATATGAAGGAATTATCTACTTATTCAAAAATGAGTACCTAATAGAAAATAAAAACCAACCAAATTCTACATTCAAATAAGACGTTCTTGTTATTAATTAAATACCAATCGTACGTGAATATTTAATACAGATATTTTGGATTGGAACTCAAAGTAAAAGGTTAGTTTACCGTTAATTTGTAACGAGATTTTTTTTTCTGAACGTGTTTTGGTAGCTTCCAAGTTCTGAGAAATATTTTCAAGAATAACATATATTTTTTTCCGCTAACACAAACTATATAGATTTGGCAATCATATGCCTCTTGTCATCGCCTCAATGTATTTTTTGTTTTATCATGTTTAGGCATCACCTCTGCGGAGTTTAGCTAACTAATTTAATTTGACCCTGTATAATCATTAAGCTTGGGAGATCGATAAGTGATCACATTAAGTGTATAAGTGATCACATTAAATGTGTATAAGCAGAAACATTTCCACATATCTGGCAGAATTATTATTGTCAATTCATTTATGAAAATATTATGTATGTAAGGAAAAATCTACATCTTTTTAATAAGATAAGTGGTAGACATAATTTTAATACTAGAAATAAAGATAAAATAGAACAATCGTTTTTTAGATTATCTAAAGTACATACATATTTTATGGACCTGTGTTAAATGTTACAACAAAATACCCTGATATATTGCAATTAAATGAAAGAAAATTTTAAACTCATATTAAAAGTAGGTAACAAGCATATTATTATAAATTAGAGGATTATATCCGAGATAAGAATGCTTGGAAACATGCTGGTCCAGCTCCATAGGACAATCTAGAGTCTAGACAAAATCACACTGGTTGCTATTGTATAATTTATTATTTGTATGACAATGATTTAACATTTTGTGATTACCTTCACTCACACACAGACTTATTATTTAAATTTTTATAGGAAAACATATACATTTACGATGTTTGTAAATATGTGAGGACCATGTATCTATCTCATAATGAAATTATCTGTCATTGCTTAATTTTTTTTTACAGTAATTTTATTCTAGATGCATAGTCTTCACATATAATTATCTTAAACAAAATATTGTAAAACTTATTTAAAAGAGTAACGGTGGAGTTTCGTGCCCATTCTTCACCATAAGACCTTTTGGAAGGGGCAACTCAAAGGGGAATCAATTCAATTATTTGTAAATTTTGACGTTCATAAGTAGGCACTTATGAACGTCAAAATTTCAAGTGCCTATTTGAAATAAATAATTTGACTTTGACTTTATACCGCCTGCAGTAACTATTCACTCAAATAAAAAATGAAGGAGGTTTTTATGTTCAAGATGCGTTTTTGCAATAGCCACGTGCCTCATGAAACGGTCGTTTATTCCTATGTCCCTTGCTTGATTACTTCAAACCTAATTAAATCTGCACGGTACACATCAAGGCGTATTTATTGTAAAAGGTTACCTAGAATATTAGTGATGCGTCACGCGTCGTTGGGTTTCTTGAAAAAACTAGAGCTTGTCCGTGGTCCGTGTGAGCACAACCGTTCTATTCAAAGAATCTCAAGCACTGGCTGATCCGCTGATAGTTTTGTTGCAAATTCTTTTTTTAAATACTGTAGAAGAATAGACAAATCGTTTTTGTTATCATTTACTTTTTATTTTGGCGTTTGACTCTATGCTTGCTGACGCAGTAAATGGGGAAGGTCGGTCACAGCTAATTGGAGATGGCATGACCATAGCTCGGTCCCTACGGCCTGCTATAAAGACATTTCGTCCAAAAAAATATCTAAGAATAGCTTTAAACCACAATCTTCTTATCCCTAAAATAAGAAGATTGTGGTTTAAAGCTTTCGGAAAATAGTGGACTACAATTTCGGAGTATTTAGGGAAACAACAAAGCGTCAGTTTGGCAGAAATATAATAAAACCTCCTCACGCCTTTTTGTTAGCTTGTTTTGGGAACTAGTAATGACAGCGCCATCTGGACAGTTGCCTTCCCCATTCTAGGGTCTTTCGGAAAATGGTGGACTACAATTTCGGAGTATTTTGGAAAACAACAAAGCGTCATTTTGGCAGAAGTATAATAAAACCTCCTCACGCCTTTTTGTTAGCTTGTTTTGGGAACTAGCAATGACAGCGCCATCTGGACAGTTGCCTTCCCCATTCTAGGGTTTTTCGGAAAATGGAGGACTACAATTTCGGAGTATTTAGGAAAACTACAAAGCGTCATTTTGGCAGAAGTATAATAAAACCACCTCACGCCTTTTTGTTAGTTTGTTTTGGGAACTAGCAATGACAGCGTCATCTGGACAGTTGCCTTCCCCATTCCAGGGTCTTTCGGAAAATGGTGGACTACAATTTTGGAGTATTTTGGAAAACAACAAAGCGTAATTTTGGCAGAAATATAATAAAACCACCTCACGCCTTTTTGTTAGCTTGTTTTGGGAACTAGCAATGACAGCGCCATCTGGACAGTTGCCTTCCCCATTCTAGGGTCTTTCGGAAAATGGTGGACTACAATTTCGGAGTATTTTGGAAAACAACAAAGCGTCATTTTGGCAGAAATATAATAAAACCACCTCACGCCTTTTTGTTAGCTTGTTTTGGGAACTAGCAATGACAGCGCCATCTGGACAGTTGCCTTCCCCATTCTAGGGTCTTTCGGAAAATGGTGGACTACAATTTCGGAGTATTTTGGAAAACAACAAAGCGTCATTTTGGCAGAAATATAATAAAACCACCTCACGCCTTGTATTGTTAATTTGCTAGCTTGTTTTGTTAATTTGTTAGCTTGTTTTGGGAACTAGCAAAGACAGCGCAATTTTAACAGTTGCCTTTCGCCTTTCCCATTCTAGTCTCTCTTTATGAAATACAGATTGTAGTTTATTAAAAAAGTTCGGGGAAAGCTTATTTTCCCGACTACGGCAAAGCCAAAGGAGGATTAACAATTTTAACAGGCTGTGTGTATGCTCATCTGTTCCCTCTGAACTCCTAAACAAATCGTCGAATTTTGAGAATCGAAGTATCGCTGCAACCGTCATGTTGGTCCACGGTTATTAACGTTTCGATTTTCACTTATTACATACTAGCCCACGACTTCTTTGGTGTGTATTTTGTGTTTCTTCGTTTTCAATAAAAACATATACAGGATAAAAAGTAGTCTATGTCGTTCTCCAAGTCCCAAGTTATCTCTCTGTCGATTTCATAACGATCGGTTCAGTAGTTTAAGCGTGTACAGGACAGACAGACCGAATTACCTAAGGTCCATAAGTAATTCTGTGTTTAACTTATGGAGACACAAACATAACATTACGATAGTTTTCCCCGAATGGTTGAGTATAGATTTATTTTAGTTTCCAACGATTAATCATATATTTAGTAAGTTATTCAGAATTAAATAAATATCACATCACACTAATATTATAAAGGCGAAAGTTGGTGAGTGTGTGTGTGTATACACACACACACTCACAAACTTTCGCCTTTATTCCTTGTTACTTCTTCACGCTCAAACGGCTGGACCAATTTTGATAAAATTTTGTACGGAGGTAGCTGACACCCTGTATTGGGACATAGGCTACTTTTTATCCCGATATTCCCACGGGATCGAGACTTACGCGGGTGAAACCGCGGGGCGCAGCTAGTTGTACATAAATAACAACTAATTAATTAATAAAAATACCAAAATGATATCCTAACATAACTAAAACTATTCACAAACTAAAATATGGCATCGACATTCCCACCGTCTCTGGGAAGATGAATTTATTGGGGTTCGGGCAAGCGAATCGGTTTTTGCATCCATAGCCTCGGCGATGTCAAAATTAATCAGTTTGGAGACTAGGATTTTCCTGATTAATTTATCAGTCCCTTGGACCGAATATGAAAGCCGGTAAACTAATAGGTACTATAGAAATTTTGCGGATACCGCCGGCGCCGAGGCCTCCCATATGACTGGGAAGAGTAGTTTGTTCCCAAGCTCGGTCATCATGGCCACTTAACTACTACTTTGGAAACGTAAAACGTAGTTTTAATTTTTTTTTTTCAAAATCGGTCCATAATTAACGGAGTAATAGCGTAATAAACATGCAAAAAAAAAGAACATACCGCCGAATTGAGAACCTCCTCCTTTTTGGAAGTCGGTTAAAAATAAAACTCTCAGCTAGTGCAGATTCTAGCTAAGAATAGCATCCCCTTTCCCTCATTATCGATTTAGTGTCTCTAGAAAGCGTTAATCATGTTTCGCAAATTTTACCTAGCTTGTGATATTCCAAGGAATTTTCCATTGCAATTTTTTCTTAGATCTTCAGTTTTTTTCATACATTCAAATTTGCCAGGTATTGAAACCTCTACCTGCAACTAACAAAGAGGATCTTTATACCTACGGGCCACAAAGGTATAAAATTAAATATTTGAATAACAATGTGAACTGAATAGTCAAAGGTTGTCTTTAAAGATGGATTTTAGCGATAAGACCGCCCATTCTGTTACCATAAATGTAAAATTTCTGCATTCATATCTGTAATTTGTATGGTAGATATTTATAACACGTAAAACATCAGCCTATATTATATATAGTGGGAACACCCACTGCTGGGACACAAGTCTCCTCTGTTCGAGAGTAAGTGGGCTGTAATCTACCACGCGGGTCCAGTGCGGGCTAGTAGATGTCACATGTCTTCTATTTTTTGGTTCTAGGACATGCCGGTTTCCTCATGACGTTTTCCTTCACCGTTTTGAGACTAGTGGTGATGAAATTATTTCCACTAGGTAAAGCGCCTGTCTGGGTTCGAACCCACGACCTTCAACTCGAGACTGGGCCGTTACCACTGAGCCATCACTGCCCTCATGATGTACATAATAAAGAGTATTCTATTCTATTATATTCGCTGTCGCATTGAGAATACGTGGTGATAACTCATTCTTGCACTTGATCGTTCCTTCTCTGTATGAGAAGTTTGAATTGGTTTTGATTGTTTGCTTATTGTCTGTTTGTTGTTATTTGCCGGTGTCGCCTGTCGCAACACAGAGTAATTACGCAATGTAAATTGTCTTTGGTCCCTGGCCCTGACAATGACATCAAGCAATGGACAAAATTGGCAAACTTTTATTGCTTGAATACGAGGGTTTTGGCAACTTTGTATGTGTGTATTTTATGTCCTTTTTTTGTAATATGCGTTTTGTATGTGCAGAATAAACAATATTTGTTTCTTTTCTTTCTTTCTTTTTTTTTTCTTTCTAGAAGAGACCTTTGCCCAGTACTTACAACCTACGGTGATTTAAATTACTATGTAATCCCGCACAAGAGCTCACAAGCCCAATAACAGACTCTACAGCGTATATCAGAAATGTGTGGTCATATTTTTAGGTTGTGGTACTGACCATCAAACTGAACAAATGCCATGGAACCAACATCGTAATCGCGAAAAAATTATCAGTTGTTCCATACATAACTTCAGTACCTCTGGATCATACAAATGTATGGGGACAGCGGACAGCTGATTATTTTTTCGCTATTACGATGTTCGTTGTCACCCTTATCTATGACCACATATTTCTAATACATGCTTTATAAAAGTTTACACGTTATAAAAATAATTCAATAATTCTCGGTAATTAGCTAAATGGAATGGTTCCCTTTAACCGGCTATTGTTTACTGAACCCAGATTATTATTTCAAGAACCATGCTCAATGTAGGGTACACGTGTGAAGCTATAACTACCAAGTAGTTGCATAAGATGTTGATCTAGGAGTTGAAAACTTGACAAGCTCGGACTTACATAATTATATGGGCTTATATATATGTATGATAATTAACAAAAGGCGTTTCCGTTAACCCGCAAAAGCAATTATAGCGATAGATATGCAAAAAAAAAAACTGAAAAAAAAAACAAACATTCTTAAATATAATTAAAAAAAATATATATATAATTGTACGTGTACGTATACATGAAAATTATTCGTCAGTCCATCCACTGTGATAATATTTTTGTTGGTGGTATTTCAGTTGGTGGCCGGAAATTCATAACTTGGGTCTAGGGCAGTCAAAAGAAAAGAAAGCAGTATTTTAGTGTAACTCTGCAGATCGCCTTGAGCCATCTGAACATAATTATGTTCTTAAAAACGGCTCAATCCATTCCGGGAGACTAGGTGACCTATAAAACGTTGCAATAGAATTTTCAGGACAATCTAAATATCTTCCTTTTTTGTTTTCCTTGGTAATTTAAACAATACACAGTATACACAAACTTTTTACGTGGTCAATTTAACTTTACTTATTGCTCCTACATCATGTCGGTGACGCGAACCCATAAGTTTAACCCCTACCAAAAAACGCCAACGCGTCTAAAAGTAATTTTCACTCCAAAAATACGTTTATTTGTCACAGAAACAAGTGCATACAAAAAGATCATTAACTCGAGTACCAAGAAAAGTAAAAACAAAATAGATCTACAAATATATTTTTTTCTTTTGAAAACTCGATAATTCTCAAGCAAACCCACGTCCACGGACTAGTATAGACCAATCAGATTGTTTTCCACCGCATAATGGTCGCTCGCATCATTGGCTAGAGTCGTTGCTCTTTGGAAACCGTCATATTATGTAGTATATAGATAGCAGTACATGTTGAAACATCGGTGCACGTATACAACATTATTTTTAGTTTTGCGAAACCTGAATATAGTTTGTTCAGAATAAGGAGCTGAATCGATTTCAATAATTTTTACACCATGTTATATTTTTGTCCTAAAAATATTTAAGTGTGATGAAAAATGTTATCACTATAGTTGTTTAGGGTGCAGCACAAGACAATCTGCTAGTCCAGTACTCACGATTTATTGAGTTACGACACAAACACAACACAGAAAACAGTCAGAAGGAGAATCAGCACACAATCACAATAGTCACAGCACAAGAATAAGTTAGTTATAAACAATATATTAATGTAAACAATAGGCGAAAGAGGTGATGTCGGGAAAGATTACTAAAATTTTGTGATACCTTGAATCACCAGAAGTTACCTTTACAGAAAATAAAGACGAATCTGAGTGATTCGAGGCTAAAGCAAAAACATTGGTGCTACTATCAATTAGACGTTGATTTCTACAGTCAACGGTCAATGAGTAAAAACACAGAAAGTCCACTCCTATAATCGGTTTAGTAACTTCAGCTACCGCAAAACGCCACTTAAAGTCTCTACGAAGTCCAAGATTAAGGTTGAGATCAAGGAAACCATACGTCGGAATGGGCGTCCCATTGGCGGCCACGAGTTGGTAGTTCGTAGGTGCACGACGACCGCTGAGCAGACGACGAGGGTAGACGCAGAGGTCGCTTCCAGTATCGAACAGAAACTGCGTCGCGCTTCGGTCTGCGACAAATAGGCGACCAGTAGAAGCGGGGCAATCGTCTGTCGCCATCACGTCGGGGTCACCAATATTGTTGTTTAGGGTGTGTAGAAGGCAGCACAAGACAATCTGCTAGTCCAGTACTCACGGTTTATTGAGTTACGACACAAACACAACACAGAAAACAGTCAGAAGGAGAATCAGCACACAATCACAATAGTCACAGCACAACAAGAAGTTAGTTATAAACAATATATTAATGTAAACAATAGGCGAAAGAGATCATGTCGGGGTCACCAGTTTGGTGGTATGAGGAACAGGGTGTAAAGTTCACTTATCCACCATAGAAAAGGGAGGATCCTCCGACCAGCCGTGACGGGCAGTTGCTCACCAGACACAACACCCGTCTGGTCGGAGGATCCTCCCTTTTCTATGGTGGATAAGTGAACTTTACACCCTGTTCCTCATACCACCAAATCACCATTTAATTACTTACAATACAATCGCCGTTATACGGTTAGGTACCTACTGCCAAATTATTATTTATCAATGAGCGCAAGACGACCCCGTGGGGGCACCGCGCCGCTAGCATGTTTTTGTACGGACAACCCGGTAACATAACAACCTTATAACTCTGTGATTTTTCATGATACAGTTTTGAAATTTTGTACATAGATTCTTTACATAAAAATACTAGACACGTGTTTCGGGTTCCGCATATACTAAAACTAATATTGTGACTGAAATTTAAAAGCGTCTTCATAATATTATATTTCCATACATTTTACTGCCTTGTGATATCGTGATGCCGTGGTCGTCCACGTTATAAATGATAAAAGCGCACATCATCCTCATCATGCCTAGCCTTTTCCCAACTATGTTGGAGTCAGCTTCCAGTCTAACCGGATGCAGCTAAATACCAGTATTTTAAATGGAGCGACTGCCTATCTGACCCCTACAACCCGTTACTGGGAAATACGATACCCTTTGGTAATACTGGTTGTTAGACTTTCGGGCTTCTGACTAGGGATGCAAGAGTTTACTTTTTACGGCTCTGAATTCTAGCGGTTTCAGTCAGTGGTGACAACGGTGTATATTTTCGATACATGATATTTTATATCGATAATATATTGATGTACCGAAATAATAGATAAGGCCAAAAATATCGATATATCGAACAAAAAATATCGATGTAACGATGCATCAATATTTTTTCTACAAGCCTACTTCTGACGACCCGTAACGACTGTCAAAGATCCACGAATGACAGCCGGGACCAACGGCTTATCGAACTTTTCGAGGCACGGAGGCGTCTTGATATGTAAAGATGGTCACCCATCGAAATGATAACAGCACACATTGTATTTTTTTTGGCCCTTGACCTCGATCTCACCTGATAGAAAGCGATTGATGAGGTCCACGATAATAATAATAATATAATAATAACGTTTATTGTGTCCAAAAAATTATACATGAACAATTTTGGGTTTGGAGTCTTCATTTAAGCAATGCCTGTATTAGAGGACTCCGCTCCTTCACAACAGTAAGTACTTACTTAAAACACAATAAAAAACAGTATAAAACAACAAAAAATACAGTAAAAAGACAAATTATAATTATGTGAACTTGTGTGAGCGTGTGCATGAGTGTGTATGTGCTGTTGAGTGTGCATGAGTGTTTTGGATGTGTGATTGTGTGAGTATGTGTGTGTGAATGTATGTGTAGGATGAGCGGGTCGTATACTTGTTAAGATACGTTTTGTAGGAGAGCTTCCGTATTATCATATGTCAGTGGTTTTATCCAGTCAATCAACATTTCTTTACTTAAATGATAAGATTTTTCATATATGAAAATTTCTTTATTTATTTTGTTATATAATTGAGCTGATCGTTTACTAAATTGCGTAGATCCGAATTTGGTCTTGGTTAAAGGTATTTGAACTATATTGTGTTTTCTTCTCCTAGAGAGTATATCCGGATTGTAAGGTAAAGTTTTGTGCATTTTTAAAATAATTTGTGTAATGTATAGTTTCCTAACTGACAGTACATCACTAAGTTTGTAGAGGTTCTCTGTAGAATATCTCCTTTTTTTAAAATACATAATTTTGAGCAGGGCTCGTTGTGCTCGCTCCAATTGGATGAAATTAGATTTTGTTGCCCCACCCCAAACAGGAATACAGTATATCAATGTTGATTGCGCAAGAGAAATATAGACTTGAGTGAGCACATTTCGAACAGTAGGCTTACCGCTACTCTGTATAGACCTAGGGAGCACGTGACGCAGATTCTTAAAAATCCAATTTAGCTTGCGGACCCGATTCGCCACCTGCTCAAGATGGGGGTACCAACACAATCTCTGATCCAGCATTACCCCTAAATATTTTGTGCTATAAACTTTGCCAATACTAGAACAGTTACAATTATCAACATTATTACCATCACAAGTGTGTATAGTGATTCGAAAATCGCCGGTTGGTTGAGTACGATTGCAAATGCTGAAACTTATAAAGTTTGTTTTGGAGGCATTTAATGTGAGAACATTAGAATTAAGCCAATTCGCAACCTGGGACATTCCCAACTCAGCACTACGCTGCACATTATGCCATGACCTACCACAGAAGATGACAGCTGTATCATCGGCGTACGACAGGACTTTGGCATTAGGAATTTTCATGTTACACAGGTCGTTTATGTATATCAAGAAGAGCGTTGGACCTAATACACTACCTTGGGGGACGCCGTATGATACATCTGTGACATCACTTATATGTTGCCCCACTTTGACACTCTGCTTCCTATTTGAAAGATAATTCCTAAACAGATCAAGTGCGATATCTCTAATACCTATTTTTTCCAGCTTGTTTACAAGAATAGGCGCAGAGACGGTATCGAATGCATTTTTAAGGTCTAAAAAGACAGTTAGGCACTTATCTCCATTGTCAAGATGATTTGCCACTGAAGAAGTTAGTGATATGACGGCGTCCTCAGTGGAAATACCTTGCCGAAAACCAAACTGTGAGTCGTAGATGATATTGAATTTGTTTAAGTAATTAAGAAGCCTAACATTTATTAATTTTTCAATAATTTTGGATATACTAGTAAGAACAGAAATTGGTCTATAATTGGTAATATCGCCTCTACCCCCACTCTTGTGCACAGGAGTAATAATGGCTATTTTTAACGGGTCAGGGAAGATGCCAGACTTAAAGCAGAGGTTCGCAAGATGGGCTATGATAGGGACGGCTTCCATGCCTACATACTTTAAAAATTTCGTAGAGATGTTGTCCCAGCCAGGGGCACTGTCAGCTTTTAGGTTAATTAATATTCTGTATACTTCGTTGGCGTCAGTTTCAAAAAGCACAAAAGAGTTACCTAGATTTGATGCGTTACTGCTGTGATCGAAGGCATAATTGACGGTAGTAGGTAGGATTTTTTGAGCCAGGTCATGGCCAATTTTAGAAAAATAATTGTTGATAAGATTTACTGAATCAGACGGGGTTGGCTGAAGTTTTAACAATTCTGCATCATAATTATTTGTTTTCTGTGAGTAGGTAATAGCTTTTATGTTTTTCCACAGTAATTTATTGTTATTAACTGATTTTGATAGCAGATTCCTTTCATATTCTCTTTTTAGTTTTTTAATCAAATTGTTACAGTAGTTTCTGTAACGTCTGTATGTTATTTTTAGAATTTCATTGGTTTGATCCTGACGAAGTTTATTTTGGAGTTTATTCCGATTTTGTATACAGCGCAAAATACCATTGGTAATCCACGGTTTTAAAATGCGTTTTTTACTAGGGATCTTTAATGTGATTGTATTTAATTTGATGGAATCAGCTAGAGTTTGTATCAATAGAGTACACAGAGAATCAGGATCATCACAGAAAAGTAATTCACTCAGGTTCTTTTCTTTTAAATAATGTAGGGCCTGATCAAAGTCAACAAATGTCTTGGTTTTATGAGCATTTTGTATACATTTTTGCTTAGACAATACTAGAAGGGTTGTGTAATGGTCAGTTACTGTGGTATTAAGGATAGCAATAGTGGATGAAAACTTTTTCTTATTTACCTTAAGCATGAAGTGGTCCAGGCACGATTTGTCTCTCGTTGGCAACAGATGCCCTGGAAGGATACCATGTAAAGACAACATGTTGAGGTAGTTCATTCGATTTTTTAGTTCATGGACTGCTCAGTTAGTTTAGGTATAATATTAATATTTATGTCGCCTGCCACAATAATGTTTTTATTTGGTGATACGGTCTCCAAATGATTGTTGAGCGAACTGATAAAACTGTCGGTGTTTGAGTTTGATGGTGATCGGTAAATACAGAGAATGACGTTATTCAATATTTCCAGGCTTAAACACGAGGCCTGAGATAATGTTGTTTCTGTAACCTGTTTGTGTAACGATGAAACGAGCATGCCCAGAAATGATTGTTCACTCTTGTTTTGAAGGATGACCGTTTATAATTTGTGTTCCTTAGTTCTGTTTCAATGTGTAGCTACAATTCAGTTCCCAATGAGTCATATGTTTTGTTACACATAGATACAATATTATGGAACAAAGATTGATGTCAACAATTTTTAAATGAATTCTTGTCGATGTAATGTTACATCTTTTTGACGCTGATAGTACATACTTTCCGCGTGGCTTTTTATAAAATGAAACTCCATAGAACATCAGCTATCTGTCAGTGAAAATCGGTCCAACCGTTTCAGAGATTAGTCGGAACAAACAGATTTTTTTTTGTTAGTTTTTAGTAATATGCGAATATTTCCATGTGCATTTAATAAAAAGCAGTTATATTGACATATCAAACAGGCCCTTCAATTTCAATTTTATTTATTTGTATATTTTAAATATAGATATCCACGAACCCGCACTGGGCCCGCGTGGTGGATTAATCCAACAAACGATCCGTTTGCGGATGAATGGGCGAAGATTTTATTGGCATGCCTGAAATACTGTGAGAGGGATTCATGAAAGTATTGTAATTTTTTTTTATTGTTTTTATATTTTTAACAGAATCTTAAAATTTTATATTTTCTTTTCTATGTGTAGGTATGTGTCTCTGCCTTTAATTAATGTAATTGGTTTAACCGTGTTAATTAATTTTCAAATAAATAAATAAATTACGGTCCACTCCCTTGCACCAAGATGAGGCCTGTGTCTTAACAGTGGGAACATTATAGGTTGATCATGTATGTATTGATTGTGCAAATGTGTTAGTCTTAGTAGTGAATGTGCATGTATGAGTGTTTGTGTTTGAATGTTACGTTAGCAGATTTAGTTAGCACTTCGCATTAGTGCTAGAAAAAGAAGCAAAAACCTGCTCAAAATACTTACTTTGAGCAGGTTTTTGCTCTCTTTCTACTTAGTTTAGGTAAGCTAATTGATGAGGATTAAGAAGGCGAGTGAGAGTGAGTTCATGAGTTTGATTCCCACGTGTGGCACTTTTGACTAGGGCCCACTTGTGGGATGAACATTTTCAAATTTATTGGAGCGGTGGGAACCGGAATACTTATTGATCATTTGCAATCTAGAAGGCTAAAAAAAGAATATGGAATAATACATACATAAACTCACGCCTTCTTCCCATGGTGGTAAACAGAAACTATAGAACGCCACCGGCTACGCTCCTTACATTCTCCTTTCGCGTTGTTTACGTTCATACATATGTCTTATATGCCGGTTTCGAGTACTACGCACCTAACCTTTCTGAAGAACATCACCAATTAGGTGACTATTATGTTGTCCTAGGACGTTTCTACTCACATCTGCCTTGTAAATACCTTTTCTTAATCGCCTTTCATTAATCCTCTCAACATGGACAAACCATCTAAGCATACCTATCTTTTAAATTTTTGTCATTACATCTTCTTTTAAACTGCACATCATTTTTCAGCCTATAGTTTATAGTTACGGCACATATGCTTCGCGAAGAACGCATTTCCACAGCATTTAATAGGTGCAAAATGGTACAATCATCTTATCTTATACGTAATTATAACATGACGTATCAATAAATCACAACAGTCAGCTCTCATAACTTATAGACAAATGGCAATTAAATTAGTAGAAGACCTACATTGGGAATTTCCAATTCCACATTCCTAGGTAAAAATAGATAATAAGTACCTACTTAGTATCTACTTTAAAATTAACATACGAGTATTAACTCCTAATTAACAGCATTTTAATTAAATTATCATCTCAGTTGAAAGACCTCCATTGCTGGACGCAGGCCTAAATAAACAATCCTAGCATCGACGCATTGAGTTCCACGTGTGCCTCAAAGGGATGTCAGCACAAACTGATGGGTCCCATTAGGGCCGATGCCTGCCAAAGTTGCGGGTTTGTCCGAAAGGGATACCGTGGCCCTGGCACACAGGCCACTGAAGGAACGCGGGTGGGTTTTAGTCAGTAAAAGTCTGACACGCCCTCCTGCTCCGCCCAGAGCGGGAACACTTATTTGATAATTTCCCACTCAAAAAAAAAGCATCGTCGCAAGTTTTATATGGTCAAACATATGTTGGTACAAATTTTCATTATGTAAATTGGTATGTTGCCCCTTTGTAGGGCAAAGCCCTACGGAATCGCAGTTAAAATCGAAACCGATAATAATTTTGATTTAAGATCTACAACAATAGCTCAGTATCTTGCAAACCCATCCAAAAACAGTATAAACATGAGCACAGACATAGTCCATTGTCCAGGACACCCACCAGTTATGGTTGAACTCTCAATGTGAAACAGTTTCTTGATAAACAACCGGTGAGGAGGTTCGTCTTTTACTGGTAAGGTAAGTTATGAAGACTCTTTACAGCGCAAGACATTTTTTTTTATTGATAGCGTATTCTCATTTTAAAATCTGTCGATTCATAGACGAATGTACAAGTGAACGATACTGGAATAGTTCAGAGAGAGAGAATCTAAAACTAAGGCCCGTTTGCACTGCAAAAATTACCAAATATGTTGAGTACCGAATTCGGTTGAATACCGAATACGTATTCCTGTCAATCTTTTGAAGATGACAGAGACAGAGACATATTTTAAATTTGTTTAGCGCTAAACGCACATCGAGATTTGTGGTGCCACTCAGCCCAAAACTCAAAGCATAAAGCAAGAAGACATGATGTCATAAGATCTCTTTAAATATCTAGTCAGAAGCTATGGGCTGTGATAGACTGAGCTGTTTTGGTTAGGTTAAGAGATAGTAGAATTTAGGGAAAATTAAGAATTTGGTAGAAAGGGTGTACCTGCCTACTGAGAATTGGGTGTAGATCTGTAGTCAGTTGATGATATTACGTTCTAAGGAAAATGTTGAAAATCACCCCGAGGCATTTTAGATTCCTCAAATTTAGTTGTATTTCTATCAAGTGATGAGTCAAGAACAAAAGCAATTAGAAATTATCTACTTACAATGTATCCAGCTAAATCAGTAATTAAGAGTTCAAAAAAAAGCTTTTCCAAAGAATTAAGTACTCAGTGGATCTCGTACACTCCAAGCATAAACTCTTCTTTACTTTTAAAAATACCTATTACTAGAAAAACCTTAGCCAAAAACCACTGAACTCATCAGTCATAGACAAAGAAAAAACCGCACGAATTTTAAAAAGTTCGCGTCGTATAAAAGCACCACAGTCTTGGACCGCATTCTATGACTCAGGCAGACTCAGGCCGTCAGGCGACTTGTCTGTGACTCATTTCCGAGTCGAATTCCTGCTGACGTCACGGGGTGCGTTTGCACCGACGCACCGCTATTTTAAACTACATTCCTTATTTGAATTGCGCGCTTATAGCCAGTGATGCGCGAAAAGGATACTGTACTTAAACTTAGCTGGCTTAGTTGGCGGTTTGTTTATGGTTTCGATGATTCATTTTATTGAATGGTTTTAATTAGTATTGTAATTAAATAGGAGGATATCAGTTGGAGTTCTCAGCATCACCAACAGCCTATAACAGTCTAGTGCAGGGTAGGCCTCTTCAATAGCGAATCACTGAGCTCGATTCTCGGCTATTATCGGCCATCGAACTATTGAAATACTCGTAATAAAATATCTAGTAGAAAAGAGAAAAGTTTTGCTAAACCACCTCATACGCTGTTACACAATTATACTCTGACGTTTTGCATCGTTTTCACATGTATATTTTCAATAAGAATGATGTAACCAATACTTTGTATCAAATATTTTATTTTAAAAGAGTGTCTGTGGAGTTTCTTGCCCGTTCTTCTCCATAGGAACCTACTATTTGGAATGGGCAACTAGCTTCATATTTGTAACTGACCGACTTGTTGACAATTCAAAAGTGCCTGTAAATGGTTTAATTGAAATAAATGCTTTGAGTTTGAGTTTTGAATACCACATCACGACTGTTTTCCCTGAAGAGTTAGACAGAGGTGTTAGTCATCCACATTTTGCTAGTTATATTTAAGTCCTATGTAATGTAATAGGGAGCAAGGCTTTTACCATCAACCGGACACAAGTCCAGACTCCGAGATGCTACTGAAAAATTCGTAAGGAAAAAGTTTTGGTGTTTTGAAGAGAATATCATAAAACCACAATTGGCAAAAGGGATCCACGGAATGAAATAGGGCGGTCTATAAGTACACTAAGACAAGGAGAAGACATTTCTTTCCTCGTCTTCCCAGCCACAGATTTGGCATAAACCAGAACCCATTTCAAACACTCTTTACAAAATAGAAAAACATAGCACTCAATGCCATCTTAGAATATAATATTGGCTCGTTAATAATATGGCCGTTAATTATTTCTTGTTTCATATTAATAAAATAAATAGAACAGATAATAAACAATACGTTTTAGTTTAGCTTTCTTTTGTCCGAGTGATGTGTATTATTTGCCGTTCTTAAGCGACGTGCAGACTGTCCGTTTTTAATATTGGCTGGTTAAAACTTTAATGAAGCGATTTTTATAAATTTAGATCAATAAAAATTGCTTCATCAGATTCAATCAGTTGTGTTTTTCAGTTTTCTAAAGTAGGTACCTAACATATTACTGAAAATAATGTAGCCTAGACAAGTAAAAGAGCCAGTTTCTGATACTAAAAATGGGCCCGTTTCGATGAAATAAACTAGATAATTTGGCTATGAAAGTAAAAACTTTGTTTGCAAAGAGATTTTTTTTTTCATACTATTATATGATACAAGTTATTATCAAAAAACATGTTCGAATATCAATTTGAAATGTTGTTGACCAGCTAAAAAGTTTCACAGCCCGTTTTTGACACGTATCTCGCCCGATGGAAAGCAATGAATGAGGTCTGCGATGAAACAGATTAAGACATTCCACATACATGAATTAATACTTATTTTTAAAGTTGTTGGTAACACCTTTCAAAACAAAACGATTTGAGAAAAAAAGAAAACGGTCGAAAAATGGAACACGTACACGCTTTTGAAATTATTCTACTATCCTTGTCACGCAAAACGATCATGGTACTGAATGCCGCGAAGTTACTATGGCGTCCCTGTGTTGTGACGTCAGGTGCTAGAAGTGCTGACTCTATCTATTATAGACTTTAAAACGAATACAACTTCGGCATTTTTTCACATATTGAAACAATTTTTTTTTATCGTAGCTAATTTTTTTTGTTGGTTTTGATGAATCGAAATGAAAATAACAGTCAAATACCCTATTAAGTTCCCAATGTGTAATATGTTTCCTGTCAAAAATGCTAAATTAGCCTAACTTTGACCTGCCTGTCTCCACTGTTCTAAAATAAACAGAAAAAACAGTAAAATTGCAGGTACAGCTACAAATCACTCCTCGCCGTAAAACTCGACGAAAGGCAACCTGACTCACGCAATCCTAAAACAACATTCTGCCAATCATCTTAACACCTAACTATCACAAGCCGTCGATGATAATTCCTAAGTATAACATAAAGAAGACGTTCAACTATCTACAATTACGCCGTCACTCGGGGCCAGTCGGGGCCCATCGGCGCCTGCCTAGATCAGGCTAAGGCAAGTGTAAATTGGCTGTAAAACAAAGACGTTTGCGTGCCCATCGCACTTTACAGCATTAATTAATAAGAAAAACGCGTCACGGCGCAGCAATCGGCGCGCGCGCAGTTTTTGCAACCGCATACTCGCCCGGAAACGCACGCGCGATCGTCTTTTTTTGCCGTAATGCATTAATTTTTAATGCGATCGAGAGCAATGGCCTGTTTGTAAAATTATCTAGCTTGGAGCCAAGTATGAAGGGTGTTGTGTGCATTCCTGTGAGTAGTCGTAGTGTTTATGGTTTTTACCATAAACTATACGACTGTACATACAGGCGTTATTTAATGATGTGCATGATCCCGGTGTTCATATTGTAATGTAATTTATATTACATCTTTCAAATTGTCTCCACCAACTTAATTTTTAAGCATTTTGAGCTGGTGTCCCAATTGACCATTCGGGACGTAATTTATTCATCTGTACTTTAAAAAAAGCTACGGGTCGTCAGAAGCCCGAACCGACAACCAGTCTTACCAAGCGGTATCGTGTTACCCAGTAACTGGATTGTGGAGGTCAGATAGACAGTCGCACCATGTAAATACTGGTATTCAGCTGCATCCGGTTAGACTGGAAGCCGAACCCACTTTCTAAAAAGCTCTTAAAATAATTATAGATATTCTGGATATCCTGTTTATTTAACCCCGTTACCCAATCTTAGTCAGCTGGTCAGGCCTAATGTAATTGTAGTCCAGTAATACAAAATTACTGAAAGGAACTGGGTCGCACGTTCGAAAATGGTCGCGTCATTGCGTGTTAGCAAATACACGCTCATTTCCTCCATTCGTGTCACGACAAGCTTCTGGTACAAGTGACAGTTTTCCAAATTATCTGATTGCCTTGTTAATCTAGCGGTTGCAAGCGCTGCTGCTGAGTTCGGGATCGATCCCCAGGTAGAGCGAGGTATTTTTGGTTTCTCCAATAATGAATTCTCAGTAAATACAGCTTGGGTGTCATACACGCGCCGAACCTACACAGTCCTGCGTGTTCAATTTAATCATGCTTTGAGGAAGCTGTTGGGACTGCCATGGCGTTGTAGCGCTTCGGGAATGTTCGCGGAGGCTCGCACAGATGGTTTCCATGCCATCATGCGAAAGAAAGCGGCCTCCTTACTGCAGCGTCAGCATGGTAGTGACAACAGCATTCTGAAAATAATCGCAGCCAGAGCGGACTGTCCCTTTCAAGGACACTGGGTGGGGACAGTCATAGGTCTGAATAAACAATTAAGTAATTAATGAAAACTAACAATACTTACTTATTTACCTAAGCTCTACTGTTACTAACACCAAAATACTAAAAAAATTATGGACCTTAGTCTGAAATAAACTTTAATGTAATTTATTTTTAATTGAAATGGCTTGAACTTGAATTTGTGTCGGTTAATGGGATTAATTGACATTAAAAAAAGAGAAAAAAACAAAAAGAGTTATATGAAAAGCGAAAAGTGATCCACGATCAGCATTTTCCCTGCAAACTTCAGATTTCCAAATCATAAAGACTAGGTACAGTAAATCTGTTTTCCTGCCAAGAAGGTACACACACTTTTAGCCAGTTATGTTTACCTAAGTACCATATTAGACTCATAAGAGGTAGGGAGCGAGCCTATTGCCACCAACCAGCAACAAATCCAGCCTCCGGACTGAGATATTCCTAAAATAAAATCTAATAACAGTACCCGTCTTTGGAATAAAACCCTGGACCCGACGCAGCCGCATTAAACCTCCCGCAGACAGGCGACGCCACGGGTGATTCTGGTGGAACAATTTCCATAATGTTTTCAAAGAAATTGTTCTACTAGAGTCGCGTCGCGCCAGTATGTAGGAGCCTTTATGGAAAAATTGTCTTTTGATCTCTTACTGATCATGACTGTCTGATCATACAGTTATATCGGGGCTATACGCAATAACTAAATTAATTATCATACGCAGATAGTTCTGCATGCAAATAAAATGTCTATCATCAGAAGATAAATCACTGCACTAAAGAGTTAATTGAATTATGGTATTATGATTTAAATGTAAAAACCGTATTAATTATACGCTTTTCTTTTTATTACATTTAATGATGCTATAATTATTATTTATCTTGTGTTAATAATATACCTACATGAACGAGAAAAGCTATGGTCTGATGGCTTGACATATATTTTCTTATAGTATCCTAAGTACCTACAATAGGAAGTTTCTTACAGGTTTCTTTAAGGTGTTATTTATAGCATTTTAAGTAAATAGGAAAGTGCATTAGCATAATCAGCCCATGTTCCCACTGCTGGGACAAAGGCCTCCTCTTTCTTCAAGGGGGAGTGGGCTGTACCTAATCCAACTCGCGGGCCCGGTCCGGGTTGGTAATGTCACATATTGTCTTCGAATTTTTGATTCTAGGACATGCCGGTTTCCTCACGATGTTTTGCTTCACCGTTTTGAGAGCAGTGGTGACGAAATTATTTACACAAAGTAAAGCGCCTGTCGGGGTTCGAACTTACAACACATAATTCGCGGCCGTTACTACAGGGCCACCACTGCTCTCCCGCCAGTGCAGTTATCAAAGAGATTTAAGATAGATACCATAAAGGGGCTATCAAAAGTAATGTCATAGAAAAATTGTGATCCCATGTCTCAGTGACGCCATCTAGCGTAATATAGCAAAATTACATAATAGCTAAGTTTGACACGTTACACTTTTACCGACACCGTCAGATAGTTTGAAACATTTAAGAAAAAACAAAATCTATTTAAATACTGGGTTAATTACAAAATACTAACGTAAATAAACCGTGATAAGTCTAGTCGTTTTGTCACTACGTGATTTGCAATACCTTGCACAATTCAGTTTAAAAACTTTGAAAACAATATTCTTTTGGTGGACACGAATGCGACTTGACATGCAGGCGTACCACATTAGACTGAGCGACTTTTGCCCACAAGGACAAATGTATCGGATTACGATTTTGTTCGCTATGTCCCGTCTATTATTAAGTAAATAATTTAATGTCTTTTGGCAGTTACTAAATGAAAACTTATAAATATGCCGATCTATGTTGTACAAATCTCACCCTGAAAACTTAGGTGAGTTATATTTCAATGAGTTGTTAATCCAATTAACACTATCGACAGTTTAGAGCGAAGACACACGACGTGTTGCCGGTCCGTTGCGACGCCTACATGAGCGGTGACGCTGCGTCAACCTACATCCAAATCACAGTGCCATACGGTGCGTTGCAACGACGCAACGCACACTCAACGGACAAGGAGACCAGAGAAACCAAGCGCAGTGTTGCTTGTACTAAAGATAACCGACACACCCAACATCGAGACGCTGCGACGTAAGCGGCGTTTCGTTGCGATTTGCGACACCGCATTGCCCGTATATCATTTGGTGCGTTGAAATCATAGCAGTGCGACGACGCGTCGCACCGGAAACGCCCGTGTGGCCTAACACATAGAGAGCAGAGATTTTAATAGAATAGGCCGCCTGAACTGTTTAATAGGATATATTACAATGTAAAAAGTCCGATGCTGCATTATTTAATATAATTATGACCATCTTTGGTGGAGAAGGATCCTGAATAATCTGAATTCCTGATTGCAACCGTGTTAAGTGGCTCAATAACAGCTATCCCTATTTTTCGTCGATTGACCTTACTGTTACCAGCTTGTAAATGAGCCTAATGAGAGTATCCTGGATCCTGTGTAAACCCAGTTTGGTTTAGTTATCCTGCTGAAAAGATTCTACGAGTGCAGGGTCAAATAGACTCAGCAATACAGTGTTATCACATCTAAACTATTGTAGATTAAGGAATGTATCAGACATTTCATAAATTACAGTAGTTTCTTCAACGTTCCTCTCTCAGTCAGGGAAAAGGCCCCTTATCTTCAGTCTCTCCAGGGATGTGCCTTAAGAGGCGTTGAACTGAGTGAGTTCTAGAGTGGTCTTTTGAATGTTTCCCCGGGAAATAATAAAGAGGTACTAAAACTTATTAGAAGCATTGCGACAATCTCTCTAAGACCTGGCTGACGGTCTAGTGATCGCGGTACATATATTATTATGTAATTTCAAACCGAAAAGATACTTACTGCCCTTCATTTTTATCTTCATTTCGGCAGTCACCTTCAATAGACACAACAAGTCATTCGTAGATCTTTGACAGTCCAAAAGAAGAAGCCCAAAAGTCTAACAACCAGTCTTACCAAGGGTATCGTGTTCCATTAACGTTCCCATTCAGTAACTGGGTTGTGGAGGTCAGATAGGCAGTCACTCCATGTACAATACTGCTATTTAGTGGCATCTGGTTAGACTGGAAGCCAACCCCAAAATGGTTGTGAAAAGGCAAGTCAAATTGAACCTTTAATAGACACAACCCAATCAAGGGTTGAATTGGTTAAGACTCGACACATCCTTTTGGCAGTACCTATCACCCTATTCCTGTGATAACTTTGCATATTTAAGTTTGCCTGTTCATTAGAATCAGTGCCCTCGGCATCCCTACAGTCTTTTCACTTAATATTTGACCCCATAGGTGACACGGTCGTCGCCCTGAACCACACACGCATTCTGCTGTGATTAAAATTGAAAAAAAAGTTGGGATCTTGGAACCAATGAATTGAATTAATTATAGTTTCACCGTGGTACAAACGTGGTAAATTTTTCATTATTTATGAAGGAAAATAATTTTGTCTCGAAATGTATCAGCTTAACACTTCAAAAGAAGAGTTCCTTCATTTAATGAAGGTTTACAGGCTGTAACCTCGAATCGGCAAACGTACGGTAGGATGCCCTCAGGCTAGTTAGGAGTGACGACATTTTCTTAAAATTATCTTTGGAAATGAGGTTCGCTGAAAACTGGTTTAGGCATAATGTGCATTTTGAACCGATTGCGTTTTGACTGATCTTCAAAATTAATTTTGCCATGAGAAACGGTATCCCGAAAACGAATAAATTACCGATTGCAACAGGATTCAAAATAAACATTAATAAAGAATGGGATCAGCAAACTACAGGATTATACAAGACGTTCTTCAAACAACATACAGTGCCATTAAATAAATATTGAAGCTACGTAAGTACAAAACAAGGTTTTTATTGAAAAATTGTCGCTTGAATCGGATCAGTATTGCGTAGGTGCACCCGTGCTATACGTAGGCATTTATCTTCCAAGGGTCACGGGCGCAGAGTCGTCGAACCAATGACATTGAGCCAGAAAGGTGCCCTAAACATTACTTTATCTCGGTTCGCAAGCGAATCGCGAGAATCTTTTTAGAAATTGTTGGAATCAAGCGCTGTTATTAAATAATTCAATTATAATAGTAAGAAATTGGAGTTATTATAGAAAATTAGATTGTAAATTAAATGTAGAAGAAATAGGAGGAATCTAGAAGATATGGAAACCAGATGACGTGCAGGTAAGGATCTTCTAAATTCTAAAAGACAGCCAATCACCTTAAGGCGAGGTTGCAGTACTTTTTTAAACCTCTGTAAATCTAGCAAAATATAAATTTTGCGCAAAAAGAAAATATTTTAAGAAAATTGAACATATTATCAAGCACTGTGTGACGATAGAAACATGAATTAAATTAATTGGCTCGATAAAAAAAAATCACAAAGATGACACTAAATCGCTATTTAAAATGTGTACCTTGAAGAGATTACTTCGTTAAACCATGTAAAAGTATACCAAAAGATAACCCTTATAGTTTTTTAGTACTTGGTGAGAACACATTTTATAATTTCCTTACTATTTTTTTCTATGGAGCAAATATACACAAAATCTAGCAGTTCAAGAGCTCGCAACGGCCGGCCAGTTACAGCCGGCTACACACCGCACTACAAGACGGCCTTAAATGGATCTAAGTAACTCATCGTGCTTGTATTCCCCGAAGGGTTAGGAAAAAGTTTACCTACTTAGGTACCACTGCGTCCACATTTTGACAGTTATGCTTAAGTCTCATGGAATAGGGGGCAAGCCACTAACCGCATTTAAATTTAGTTAATTCATTTAATCTCCGGACTTTGGAGAAATTTTAATCATAGTGGAAAAACATAATGCTGACTTTACTCGACCTGGGTATAAAACTTGATTTCACGCTTCGCAGTCGTATTATTGTATGCTAGTATCTCGGTAAATAATAACAATGCTTAGCACGAAAACTGCAGTCCACAAAGAGAAAAGTTTAATTTTATAAGTAAAAAAATTACAAGCCACCCACTTCGTGATTCGCTACTGTTGTGTGTTACAAATGAAAATAATTGTGGACGAGAATGCATTTGTTACTTTTCAATCATCTTGTCTAGGATATTAGCAGTGTTGCTAGATAAGCGATTCTCCTTGAATGTGGAAAACATTTTACGTGAACTCGTGAGGTCTTAGCAGAGAGAAAGCATGGCAACTTAGTTTGTAATACTTAGCAATAGCATCTAAGTAACCTATATCGGGGTGTCCATCTATTAGGCTCCTGAGAGAGCCTCATTAATCAGCACCATCCTTAAGACGGTCTGATGGCTGAGGTAACGACTATATTCGTCGAAATTCTCCAGGAGTTAAAGTACCTAGGCGATGCTCCTACTACGTATTTGCTCTTCAAACAACATGGGGTCACGCAGGCGCGGGGATACAACGGGTGCAGTTGCCCCCCCCCCCCCCTGGGCTTCGACCAAACTAAAATTCTAAATTAGACATAAACATAACATCACGCCTTGTGTCCCCGAAGGGTAGCGCAGAGGTGTATTGCCTGTGTCCCCAAAGAAAGGCACATTCTACCCTGAAACACCAAAGAATTCTCTTCAGTTTATTTATGGTAGGTAAACCGTCGTAAAAATATAAAATCCGAAACAGGTTTCTCATTATGAGACTCACCACCTGGCAACACCAGGATAGTTAGCTCGCCGCCCGATGTCGGATGGCGCACGCCACTAATTACGATCATGCCGAGCTCCATAATGCATCTGTGGTAATGTGGGGATACTTGCCCACCGTATCGTAAAACACGCGATCGCCTTTTTTCATTGGTGCATCGGACCGAGTGACGGGTGGAGAAAAACTCGAAATGAGGTTAGTCAAGAACGGTATCGCAAAAAAAGCTTGGGTCACCGCCCGCTTGGCTGAGGGACCAGATAATACTGCAATGAGGAAGTACTTGGGACCTATTTTTTTTATATCTTTGAACTGTTTTTTTTTTGTACTTTGTTGGTCTAGGGGCCGCCGGTAGCGCGACTGCTGAACTCTGGGCTCGGTCCCCAAGTTGGGCAGTTTTAGAATGTATAAAAGCCCCCGCAGACTATTTTCTATCGAAATCAAAAGACCACTTCAGGCACTAATCTACATGGTCCTCACATGGCCTGACCAAGATTATGTCTGGACTTTAAAAGAGATTTTGACCCTTGAGCTTGGTTCGCCATTTCTTCTCAGGGGTTGTCATATAGAAAATGTCGATTCCTTACAGCAAATGACGTGTAAAAGTGATTCTGCTATTCTATTTAATTTCATGTCGGCCGATAGTTTGGTCGGTTTTTTAATCAGTATGACGATGTATGCCAGTGCGCTCATTAGGTAAGTATACCTAACCTAACGATTTGGTATCGGCTAGTAAATAAAATTTGATGGGCTATACGATTGCCATCAAACTGAACTGACGGCAAATTATCGGCCGACAGCTAGTTCAGTATCAGTTTGCTCTTGCTCCGAGATTTGGTGCCGGATGATCATGCGTATATTTCTTGATGGCGCTGTCCAGTTCTACTCCATCGCTGCTTGCTCTAAACGTCGATCGTACATTTGGAAAAAGACCCACGCTTTTTAGATCTGAAAAGAGTATCTACTCTGATGTACAGACGCCAGCACATCAAGCTACTACAATCTATCAAATTTCTTTAATAGATTTTCAACTTTATCCCTACAGTATAAAGTTCAAGGTTGTTTGGGAAAATTGGACAGTTTCGGGTAGCTTGACCTGCTGGCGTCTGTACCTAACATTGAGGTAGGAATACTATGGAGACGGCATATTCTACTATATGAAGAATAGTTATACAAATATCTATCATATCGACACAGTCATGTCATAAAGCGTTTTGTTTCTTTCTTACTAATCAAGAGCTACATAAGAAAAAAGAGACATCTAAATGTTTGTCAAGGACTAAATTTGGTAACATTTTTGTGTGACGTCAAAATCTGTAAATCTGTTATGTTAACCTATTGTTTGCGCTAGTAACCTAACCCGACCAATCTATCGGCCGCTTTAAAGTCTGTAGTCTGCGGTGGCACGAAATTGAATTAGAACAATTCAATTTCTCAGTAGCAGCATCAGCAAGCGGAAGTCTAGATTTGTGCCCGGTGGATGGCAAAAGACTCGCCATCTACGAAAAAAAAACAAAAAAATATATATATATACCTAAATAGGATCAGGTTACTGAAAAAAAAAAAAACTTTTAACTTTAAACTTTCTGCCTACGGCTTCGGAGATTACAAGCGCGCTCTTGCGTGATTCCAAAAATGTCCCATTAAAAAGTTCTAGGTAAACAAACAGTAATTTCACGTGTTGAAAAAAAATCTGCTCTTATTCTATTTATCTTCTATCTTCATATCATTATAATCTCCTTTGGAAAAATGAACTTGAGGTGTATTTTTTTTTATATTACTTTCATTTAGACATAATTGAGTTAGTAATGACCGTGCAAAGAATGAGAAACGTCAATCATGGTGCTGATTTTAAACTGGTTACCTACCATTGCAGATCACTAACCCACAAAGCCGTTTTATAACTTCTAAAGTTTCCTTTTTTTACTTCGAGTCCTTACCCGACTTCAAGTCACAGTTTTGACTTTGGCTTAACTCTTCGACTGTCTTTTTTGTTTTTTTTTTCGCCGTAGTCAGTTAGCCGTAGTAATGAAACGACCGAACATTCGGCCGATACTTTGGATTTATGTTCGGAGTAGACCCCCTGATTATTAATTTTATTAAAACCTTCAGCTGTTCGCAATAATTCGCGCACTTTACGTACGCTAACGCCATCTGTTGGAATTATTTCAAACCAGTAGGAACGATTACTAATTTGCAAGTTCGTTGATGAAAATATTATTAACAATTTCACAGAAGTTTTCTCAGCAAAATTTAATATTTAATTTAAAAAAGTAAACTACCTAGGTACCGTCGAGTTATATTCTTAGTACAATAGAAAATTTAGTTTCCAAACGTGAGCCTAAACTTCAAATTTGATATTTCGGATGAATGACATAATAATTTGACAATCTCAGTCAGATCGACTTGCCATTCTTGCCAATGCCAAGACGGATGGGAACGGAACAGAATCACAAAAATAATGAGAAACTAATTTCATACTTGTGCGTGTTTATTCCTGTCTTAAAAATAACCAAGAACTAAAACAAAGATAGCCAGTTACTAAAGCAATAAAAATGTGTACCAAGAGCTTAATTTCAGCGTTCTTACTTTATTTATGGTAAGGTGTTTTACTGTTTCACATCAAAATGTAAAAGTAACAAAAATAACATATTTATGTTTCCTTGGACTTTTCCAGCTTTGATTATGCTTCGATGCTGATACATCGAAGTCATCACCTCATATTATTTGGAGATGCATTAAACCCTAACTCACTAGAAACAGACTGGGATTTCCTAATGTTCACTCAAGAATGGCCGAGTACCAAATGTAAGGCTTGGACACATAATAAACCCAATCACCACTGCGTTTTTCCTAAGAGACCGGATTCGTGGACTGTTCATGGAATTTGGCCTACAAAAAAAGGAACCAAAGGGCCTTTTAACTGCAACAACACCTGGCGTTTTGATCCAGAACAGGTTAGACCCATTGAAGGTGAATTAGAAGAAGCCTGGACCAACGTTGAGAAGGGTAATTGTCTTTTGTATATATTTTACATTACACAGCATAATATTTTGCCACGGGGCAAATAACATTGTTATATTTTGATAGTTTCATACTAAGTAATATAATCTCCATCTTGTAAATTATTGCTGAAGTAAGCAATCTACATAACTACTATAATTGCATAAATTGCCTCCTGTAAGTAATTGGTGTTTATGGTCAGCTAGTCTTATCAGCGAAATATTCTTGAATAAAACTAAACTAAATCTTCAGTTTACAAAACAACCAGTTTTCAGCATTTGTTGGGTTTTATTCTGATTATTAACATGTTTCTACTCTTTATGGTGAACAAACTTAACTAAATCAATTTTGTAAATAGGTGCGTTAATACGCATTCATCATAATCTTTCACCCCATTTTTCCCCATTTTTTTCTTTTTCTTTTCTCTTTTTGGTGAACTATTTATAGGTACACCACCGCCAAATCCTTCGGGGATTACACGCAGTGACTTAGGTAGGGGTAGCAGGCGGTCCTCACCGGGTGCCACCAGATTGGGGGGGGGGGGGGGGGGGGGGTACCCGACCGTGAAAAAAAACATTAAACATACTATCACGTTTTTCAAATATAAACCACTTAGGCTTGAAGCCATTGTAACCAAGTTATCCAAACTAAATAATTTAAATAAAGCAAAAAAGGGAAGGTAAAAATCATGGCAGTAGAATACCTATATAATGAAGTTAAAAGGAAAACGAGTAATAGTCAACCAACTCACATAAAAAATTTGCAGTTGGAATGTATAGGAGAACATGTTTATAAATTTATCCCTCGTAACCCTCCATTGTGCATGGTTTGATATGCTCTTGGCCGGTTTTTATTCTTGGGTGACAAAATTATGCGCACCAGGTGTCACCCATGCTAGCTACGCCACTGATTACAGGGTGTTGTTATGTTGTCTTCCTGCCTTTATCCCATGTAACTTGGGATCAACACATTTTCTTCTTCCATTGGATTGAATCTCCAAAGGGAGTGAATAATAGTGTGGTTGTTGATGGGTGGTGTCAACCGTCACCCTATCATTCACTTACTTTTCTTTCATATCATTCCTCACACGACCCATCCATCGTTTTTAGGGTTCCGTACCCAAAGGGTAAAACCGGAACCCTATTACTAAGGCTCCGCCGTCTGTCTGTCTGTCTGTCCGTCTGTCACCAGGCTGTATCTCATGAACCGTGATAGTTAGACAGTTGAAATTTTCACAGATGATGTATTTCTGTTGCCGCTATATCAACAAATACTAAAAAACAGAATAAAATAAATATTTAAGGGGGCTCCCATACAACAAACGTGATTTTTTTGCTCGTTTTTGCTCGATATTGATAAGGGCAACAGTTAGACGCTTGAAATATTCACAGAATATTTAGATATATATTCACTTTAAAAAACACGAAATTATTCAATTAAAATAAAACAAATATTTAATTTTATTAAAATAAAACAAAAATTTGTTGTATGGGAGCCCCCATAGAACAAATTTTTTGCCATTTTTATAGATATACGGAACCCTTCGTGCGCGAGTCCGACTCGCACTTGGCCGGTTTTTTTTTTTGCCTTCCTCTCCCTCTCCATCTATCAACATTTATATTCATCACTCTTTTAGTCACATGCGTTTCCTCCATATACACAATAAGTACTTACTTATACCGTTTTAACCATTTCAAGCCCAGTGTGTACAGCATTGTTTAACTATTGTGTTTACTTTGCAGACAGGCAAGGTGTTAAACCATTTACCACATAAATAATAATGAGTACTCAGTACCCTCTAAATAAAAACTTTTAACTAGCTGTTGCCCACGTCTTCGCTTGCATGGCTTTTCTTAAAATAAAAGCAGCCTCAGTTACTCCTTATAACATCAAACTATCTACTAGTGAAAGTCCCGTCAATATCAGTCGAGCCGTTTCGGAGCGAAACAGACAGACAGAAGATTAAAAATAGTTTGTTATAAGTACCGTATGTATTTTCACATGCATTTAGTAAAAACCTGTTATTTTGACATTACAAACAGATACTTAATTTTTATTTATTTATATAGATGGTAATCCTTGGTTGCTGATAATGAATCACGGATAATATATTATACTTATGAACACATCATTATCAAGTTTGATACGAAAAGAATGAATATCAAGAATCGACTAAGGTCAGCTTAGAAGTCACAATAACAATATTTATCAACAGGATAATATATAGAGTAGGAAGTTCAACACAAACTATAAAACATTGTTAGTAGAATATCTATAAATACTTGTTATACATACATACATAAACTCACGCCTTCTTCCCATGGGGGTAGGCAAAACTACAGAACGCCACCTGCTACGCTTCCTTAGATACTCCTTTTTCGTTGTTTACGTTCATACGTCTGGTCATACACGCACGCCGGTTGCGGGTACTACGCACCTGACCTTTCTGAAGAACATCACCAATAAGGTCACAATGTGGCCTTATTGCTCCCTACGGCGTAGCCCTATTACTAAAGCTCCGCCGTCTGTCTGTCTGTCCGTCTGTCACCAGCCTGTATCTCATGAACCGTGATAGTTGACAGTTGAATTTTTCACAGATGATGTATTTCTGTTGCCGCTATTGCAACAAATACTAAAAACCAGAATAACATAAATATTTATAATGATACGGAATAACATAAATTATAATGGTACGGAACCCTTCGTGCGCGGGTCAGACTCGCACTTGGCTGTTTTTTTTTTTCTAAACGTGATTTGGTAACAACCAAGTTCTGAGAAATATGTTCAAGAATATTGCTCCCTACGGCGGAGCCCTATTACTAAAGCTCCGCCGTCTGTCTGTCTGTCCGTCTGTCACCAGCCTGTATCTCATGAACCGTGATAGTTGACTGTTGAATTTTTCACAGATGATGTATTTCTGTTGCCGCTATTGCAACAAATACTAAAAACCAGAATAACATAAATATTTATAATGATATGGAATAACATAAATTATAATGGTACGGAACCCTTCGTGCGCGGGTCAGACTCGCACTTGGCTGTTTTTTTTTTCTAAACGTGATTTGGTAACAACCAAGTTCTGAGAAATATGTTCAAGAATAACATATATTTTTTCTGCTACCACAAACTATATAGATTTGGCAATTTTTTTGTTTAAGACAAGCCTACTTTTATCATTTGGCTCTTGTCAGCGCCTTAAATACGTTCTTTATATTTCCAGAAACTCAACTTTACGACTTTTGGGCCCATGAATGGAACAAACACGGGACATGTGCAGCAATAATTGAACCTTTCAACAGCCAACTGAAATACTTCAGCAAAGGCATTGATTTCCTGAACAAATATCACATGAATGATATGCTGAAGGCTGCGAACATCAGCCCATCAGACACCAATGCAGTAAGAGCTGAAGATATCAACAATGCTGTGGTATCAAAGATCACTATACGACCATTCATCGCGTGTCTATTTGAAGATGGGGTACAGTATTTAACAGAGCTTCGTATTTGTTTCGATAAGAAACTGAACATTATGGAATGTCTAGGGGAGCATGAAGTGGATGGTTTACTTACAAACTGTAATACGTCTAAAGGCATAATCTATCCATCTCAGGGCCAGGAACCACCACCAAGGAGATACTTGGTACAACTATATAAGTTTGTGAACTGGGTCCAATGGTTCACATTGTAGTTTTGTATCAGACATCATTGAAGAAATAACCAATTGAATTGAATTCAAGAAAATCTAATATACACCGTGGCAATTTAGTCGTCTTACAACGGCAGCCCACTTCATGTATCCAATGACTATTAATCATTCATGAAAGTATTTTTTTTTATGAACATTTGACTAATTCAAAAAAAAATATCATTCATTATGACGCATGACGTAGTTTTAAACACCCTGTTACGAGCGCAGTGCGAGCCTTGCATTCCTAGGGCGGCGCAGAATGGAGCGCAAGGCTCGTACCATGCTCATAACAGGATGTTTCAATCTACATCATGCGTCATAAATACTTAATTAAAAAAAAAAAAAATTTTTTGCTTTCATGAATGATTAGTAGTCATTGGATACATGAAGTGGGCTGCCGTTGGAAGACGATTAAATTGCCATGGTGTATAACATTTTCAACCAGTAGGGTATTTGACTGCTATCAAAAATATACATGAATTAATACTTATTTTTAAAGGTGTTACTAAAAACGATTTGTGAAAAAAAAAATCGTTGGAAAAATGGAGTTTAAGAAAAGTTACACGCTTTTGAAATTATTCTACTATCCTTGTCACGCAAAACTTCGTCATAGTACTGAATGGCGCGAAGTTACTATGTCATTCCTGTGTTGTGACGTCAGATCGCAGACAGATAAAACGAATACAACTTCGGCATTTTTTGAGATATTGAAACGATTTTTTTTTACCGTGGCTTAATTTATTTGATGCTTTCGAAAAATCTTAATAAAAAAACAGTCGAATGCCCTATTTTTTGATACTGTAGTTAGGTCTTCCATTTGAAACCACAAAATTCAATAATTATGTAATTTTTTTTTTACTTTCTATTAGTTTTTTAAGTTTGTATTAAGATAGAAATTAGCTTGTGTTTTGAAGATTCTGTGTACTTAATTCAGTGCAAGTCGTTTTTTTTTAGTAAACTATGTTGAAATAAGTTTCTTATGTACCTAGGCGAAAGTTCCCGGTCGATCACTTTTCAACCATATCACTATGAGCATAAGGGCGAAAAGTGGTCGACCGGGAACTTAAGCGGTTGTACAATAACACACTAAGCTGTCAGGATGTAGTCAGTCTAGCCTTATCATCTAGATTTATTTTCTTTATTTCTTTTACTATAGTACCTATACAAAATGGTTCAGTAAGGCTTCTAGCCAATTTATCGTGCCGTCCAGCAAAGCCTAGCTGAGCCATTTTTAGCCGACGACAAAGGAGGAGGTTCTCAAGTCGACGCGTATTTTTTTATAAGTAGACAAAACGGTAGTATTTTTTTTTTTTTCATTTATTGTAATAGTGACCAAACCAACAAGATATCCATAGCAATTCAAAGCTGTATAATCATTGTAGCTTCTCCCATTATCATAATAAACCTATAAAGTTGCCACTGCTGAGATGCAGAACTTCTCCCGGTGAGAGGGAGTGGCCCGTAATCAGCCAAAAGGGCACAGTGTATGCGGGTTGGTGGATGTCACATGTCTTCGAAAAGAGAAGTGCAGTCAGCAGGAGTTAAATGTGTAGTCTTCTAATAAAATCACTTGCAAACTGTCACTACGTCATTATGTAGTGTCGTTTATCACTCAGCGCAAGTTTCACAGACCGCGCTTGATCAGTGTCGCATACGAATCTGAAGATTATTCATGTAGTATTAAAGTTCGTATTCGAATGAAACGCTTGCTCATATTAGCTTAAACGAATATGAACATTAGAGGCATTCAAATAAGGTTCATATTCGTATGGAACGCTTACTTAGTATTGTAAAGAACTGTAAATCTTGTCCTCATACTTCTGTGACAGTTTCTTTTCAAAGCTTGATGTGTCATATTTACCGCCGGATACTGGAAACAAAGTATTCAAGTTTTATTTCACGAGCGCGTGTCATTCATTGCAATTTAAACCTTACGTCAATTACTTAAAGAGTCTCATGACGCGCGCTCTTTTGATTTACATGAACTATTTCGATGTATAATGAGCGCGAAAACGAATAAACCTCCGCTTAAAAAGTTTGGTAATTATATACCTTTACGATTGCTGCAGCCTGTCTTTTAGTGTCATGCCAGTCACTGTTATTTTTTTTTTACTGGTCTTATCTGGTAAACAAACATGGTGAAGATTCCGAGATTTTGGTTTTGTAAAAATTCAAAGCATGTTTTGAAGTAAAATTAGTACCACGTCTGTTCCCGAAATAAGTCGAGTAAAAAAAATCACTGTAAAGCTAGGTTTTCCTAGGACTGCGGGGAACGCCACGTAGCGTCCGCAATTTACCGTCAAATGACGTCACTGTAACGTTATGTTATGAGTCAGTCCATAATTAGCGTTTTTTGACACACCGCGGTGCCAGCATTTTCTCTTCTAGGAAGCCGTTGTTATTCATTGTTAAGTAGGTAATTTAAACATTTGTATTTGAAATGCAACAGTAGCATTAAGCAGACATGTATTAAGGGGCATAATATTTTTTAATGAATTATATAACTTACAAAATATTATTAGAACAGATGTATATTTTTAGAAGATTTTAAATTTGTTTGATGTAAGCCAATATTACACAACAGGAACGTTGTAAAATGAATTTAAAATTTAAAAATGAATTGCTTTGCCATTTTTTTATGTTGCTCTCTTTTCTGTTGCCAAAGCCAATAATAAAATTGTCTATAAAAGAAAAAAATACTTTTGTATTGATACTTAAATATAAATATTATAATATTTTTTTTAATAAATAACAGATTACTTCTACATTTGTTTTTAAATTTACTCCGTATTTGTCCTTTTAGATACAAACTAGGTAATTTCTGAAATAATTATAAATTCAGAATAGATTGAGTTATTCGTATTTTCGTAAGCAAAGGTAGTACACCCACATTTTGCCAGTTACGAGTATGTTCAATTCGCAGTACCTATGTAGGTATGTTAATTTTTATTAACATACCTACATAGGTACTGCGAATATGGTTCAGACCCAGTTCTGGTTTGGATTTATGCTACTGCCATACGGCTTGATGTCTAAAATCTAGTTAGTATAATACTGTGACTTCCTTAAATTGAGCCCAAATGACGATCAAACGAAGTGGCGACCATCCAGAAAGGATGAAAGAATTGCATAAAATACTCTTCTTAGGCATCCAGTAAAAACATTTGACTCAAAATGTGGGAAATTCATGAAATAATTGAAAACAATTAAGTTATTTCTTACTTACGTTGTTTTTATTTTATTTATGAAGCGTGATTAATGAGAGAGTACCTACCTATGTAATGTAAGAGTAATTTGAATGACATAGCTATGGAACTTACTCTATGTAGGTAAGTAGGTATAATTCTATCTACTTATTAACATTGACATTACTGAGAGCTTGAAAGAGTTACCAAGTAGGCAGGTAGGTACCTACTAACTGGGTACCTACACAATAAATACGAAAAACTTTATTCCGACAGTCACAAATACGAATTTCAAAATACCGATTTTCATAATTCCGAATGGTTCAAAATTCCTAATATAACAACTCCGGTTTATCCTAGTTTCATCCTATTTTTATAATTCCAAAAGGAGACGTTCACGAAATGTATGGGGCTTGGTACTAAAATAATTGAAAATTTAAACAGCCTTCTGACCTATACAGTGTGAGTCTTTATAATCTGCACATACTGAATCGAGGGAATCTTTGCTTAATTATATCGACGGAAAAAATGATAAAAAAAATCTAAATATTTTATTGAAATTTTTAATGGATTTTTTATTTATTTTTTCGCTTCTGTGACTCCAGTGTATACAAAACGGTGTAACTTTTTAACTCGATGTTTTATCACGATGAAACAAACTCCATAATGATTGGAAGTAATTAGGTGTCCGCATTAAATGAAAATTGTGTAAAAAACTGCCACCAATTAAAAATTAACACGTTTTTTCCGCAAAAATCTGATTTTTTTTCATCAATTTTTGCAATAATCGTAAAATTTCTCAATAAGATGCCCCGATTACCTTCATTTTTTATTACTTTAAATTATTCTTCATCGTATTAGCTATCCAATAGTAAAAATTGCAAGGGTTTAACTCAATCCCATCATTTCTTATCAACAGCCAAAGAAAGGCCTAGAGCACGGCTACGCACTAATTGTTTAGCAGGTAGACGTCCTTTTTTGTTGAGAATGTGCGCGGGTCGGGGTGCGGGGAGGTAGGGCCAGCTGAAGGGACCAGAAGGGATGACAGACAGGCAGTCGCTCCGAATTATTCGCCGCTGCTACATGTGTTTCGTTACTTTCATTCACTGCTACCTGAGTTTCGTGACTTTCGTTCGCTGCTACGTGATGCCGCGCTTAAGTGAATTCTCCCCGGCACACATTGCCGACATTCATTTTTACTATGGGATGGGACGAGGAAGTGCCAGAGCTGCGCGCGCAGCTTACATAGCTGCGTTTCCTAACAGGCAACCAGTGCCATCTGCCCGCAACTTCCAGGAAGTTCACAGAAGATTGTCGATCACTGGACTTGAATCAAGTAGAGATCGTCGCGAGCCGCCTCAAATAATTATTGATGTGGTTCTGGAACAAGCAGTACTGAGCGATTTGTTTGCTGATCCATCCATAAGTACTAGACGACTGGCTCTTCGTCACGGAATATCACAAAAATCAGCGTGGCGTATTTTAAAGAAAGAAGGATTGCACCCTTACCACTACCAAAGAGTGCAACATCTACATGAAGACGTAGATTGGCGTCCAAGGTGTGTGATGTCCACCTGGATTCAAAGAAATACCAGAGCAAACCCAAACTTTCCGAAAACCATACTATGGATGGACGAATCAACATTTACCAGAGATGGTATTACTAACTGTAGAAATTTACACAGATGGTGCCCTGGAGGTCAAAACCCGAAATTGAAACGTTCATCGACTTTTCAAGTAAGATTTTCAATAAATGTTTGGGCTGGTCTTATCGATAACATGTTGATTGGACCAGTCATACTGCCGAGAACTTTGAACAGTGAAAGATTTTTAAGTTTGTTGACTGACGATCTACCTGAGTTATTGGAAGATGTACCACTGTCTTTGCGTCGAAGGATGTTTCTGCAGATGGACGGATGCCCTGCCCATTATGCCACAAATGTGAGATCATTTTTAAACGAAAATTATCGTGATAAATGGATTGGACGACTAGGACCTGTAGGGTGGCCTGCGCGTTCACCCGATTTAACGCCCCTTGATTACTTCCTGTGGGGGACCATGAAGCAACGCGTCTACAGTACTCCCATCAACAGTGAGGTCGATTTGCGTGATCGCATAATTAACTGTGCAAATGATATTCGCAATGATCCCGAAATGATAAGGAGAGCGACACAACAAATTTTAGTTCGCGCGGCTTTGTGCCTACAACAACGAGGTGGACATTTTGAGAACCTAATGCATTAAATTTTCTTTAAAATAATAAATGTTTTAATTGAACTCTTTTTCATTCATTGAACCCAAATAAATCATCCTTAAGAGAACAAAAATAGCGCGTTCGAAGTGCCATCTTTAACACTTGATAGAAAGTGTTTTGGCTGAGCTAAAAGCATACAATTTTTATTATTAGGTAGCTAATACGATGAGGAATAATTTAAAGTAATAAAAAATGAAGGTAATCGGGGCATCTTATTGAGAAATTTTACGATTATTGCAAAAATTGATGAAAAAAAATCAGATTTTTGCGGAAAAAACGTGTTAATTTTTAATTGGTGGCAGTTTTTTACACAATTTTCATTTAATGCGGACACCTAATTACTTCCAATCATTATGGAGTTTGTTTCATCGTGATAAAACATCGAGTTAAAAAGTTACACCGTTTTGTATACACTGGAGTCACAGAAGCGAAAAAATAAATAAAAAATCCATTAAAAATTTCAATAAAATATTTAGATTTTTTTTATCATTTTTTCCGTCGATATAATTAAGCAAAGATTCCCTCGATTCAGTATGTGCAGATTATAAAGACTCACACTGTATAGGCTGAAAGAGGGTAATTATTTAGATGTCTTTGGGCATTTTTTTTTTACAGCCGCCCGTTTTTTTTAAAACAAGTGTTGAAAAATAAAATGTTCTACAAGCATTATTTATATTTTAGGGATGGCAGCCCTGTGGCAAATGACGTGACAATGACAACAGCTAAAATTATAGTAAAATCTCAAAGTATTTAATAGAAACGGAAACATTAGCCACATAAAATAATTATATTGCATAGAAATGAATAAATAAAGACTATGTGCGTTTTGTTTTTATTGAAACATTTTTCACTTTTTCACAAAAACGGGCGCCTGAAAAAATCAGATTTAACTATAATCGAGTAGCATAATAAATAAGCTTTCTAATAAGGTACATCACATTAGCGTTTAAAAATCTTCGGAATATTATACCAATTTTGACCTCTCCTTTCAATACTCCTGACGTTTATTTTGTTTACCTACTATTCTCAAAATACCGAGTTTCAATAGATCGAATAACAAAAAGTCAGACTTAATGATAATTCGAAACATCAAAAATACGAATTCCGATTATTAAAGTACCGATTAATTAGAATTCCGAAATAAAAACGACTTGTAAAACTGAATAGCAAGACAAATAAACACATATTTGCTCGTCACCTAACCTAACCCAAATGATTCACCAACAATAGAGGGGATCTGGCGCTCGGCGGCCGCTGCCACATGTTTGCATGAATTGCGCACGTGCTTTGACAAACAACTCAATATAATTTAGGTACTGTTCTCCCATAGATAATTATGATCACTTGTCTTCCATCGAAACCGATGTTCTTTCCTGCTACTGCATGAGAAAATTAAAAGACGTCGTGAAAGCCTACTGTACCAGCAGTCCATGTAAACATGCAGCATTGCTTTTTCCTGGTGATAATGTGGAGGCGACCGCCACATGATTAATTATCCCGGCAAACTTACCTACTTCGATTGTATAATTTTTGGTTTAAGTATAATAATGTCTTCGATTGTACAATTTTTGGTTTAAGTATAATTTTGTCTTTCTAGAGTCACTATTAATCAGACAGTCACTCGTCACTTATAATAGGTAGGTATTTGGTCACGCTATAAAATATTTCATCAAGATTTAATGTGACCCATATTATGGGACAGAAAGCTACAATAACATTGGATTCAGAATGTGGGAAATACATGAAAGGGTTCAAAAAAAATATTACCACTATAGTAATTTACTAGCTGCGCCCCGCGGTTTCACCCGCGTAAGTCTCGATCCCGTGGGAATATCGGGATAAAAAGTAGCCTATGTCTTAATCCAGGGTGTCAGCTACCTCCATACAAAATTTTATCTATTATATATATATATATATATATTGGTCCAGCCGTTTGAGCGTGAAGAAGTAACAAACATACACACACACACTGACAAACTTTCGCCTTTATATTATTAGTGTGATATGATTTAAGGGCGGCCAACCCGACATACTTTTCATACAAACGCTCGTACGTAATTATGGCGTTGTAACACATCTTTCTTTGAAATTTTTGAACTAATAGGTTTCTATGCAAGCAGAAAATAAAAATATTTAAAAACAAATTCAGTTTAAGCCTGCAAAAATCTGCTTTTTTGCACAAATTTTACCTGAACTTTGGCCATTCACAATGTACTCATAAATTGTAAATGTTAAGAAAACATTACGATAGAAACCTTGCAAATGTAATGGAGCTTCTAAATGACCAACTGATAAGGCTTACTCAAAAACACGTATTTCCTGGAACAAGTTTTATGAAATTTCCGCACATTATTTTTCGTTCAATGTTATCGCGTTCTCACTCGTTTGTTAATAATTTTCACTTGCGCTGGATGAAACAACAAAATTTTCGACCATGCTCGCGTCGACGATAGACGGACCGGGAAGGTCCCTCATAAGAGGCTTGATTGATAAGTGTGCTGGACGGGCGTGATCGCTGGATGTGAAGTATTCAAGGAGAGTGTATGCCTATCCAGGTTTAAACCGTTGTGATGGTAGGTCTGTTCCGGGTATCATCGTGAATTCAGCCGGCGGCTATATCCTGAAGTCTTGAGGGAAGGGGTTTCTTGACGTAGCAACAATAACACCGAAATGGTAAGTCTTCATAAGTGTTCAGGCAGCGCTTGCGGGAATCTTCAGGAGTACTAGTTGAAGTATTAAGAAGCTATGAAGTTCCTTGCCGATGACTACGAGCATGCGATCATCCAAAAACGAGATTGCATCGATTGGAACTGTCTTGGCAGCAAAAATAAAAACGTAAGAATTGTAATTTCTCTAGCTGACTGTACGTAGGTACCATTTTTCAAAAATCTGTGAATGCAATTACTCAAAAAGTTAGGGACAGTCTCCTAACCACGTTTTCCTGTAGCCCTTGTAAATCCTATAAAACCTAAAACTGTGTTTTTCAGGAAATTGTGGGGTGAGGTAGATGACGTATTCCTACAAATATCAAAACCATATCGCTTATCTATTGAGGAAAATGAAAAGAGTCCGCCATCTTTTCATTCTTTCTGCCTGCACTAAAACGCATACATATTTTAAAAGCAGAACCGACTACACATCAATCAAGCAAAATAAATTATAGAATCCCAACACCTGACAGCACCTCATTGCTACCTATATTCCGTTGGTTTAGGTAGTTAAATAAAGGTACACAAAAAAAACCACGTGACGAGAGAGCTGTCAAGTAACCGACTAAACGTAATACCTGCCACTTCAGTTGGCATACTACGTCACAGTTGTACTTTTCAATTTAGCAACGTTTTATTTCGTTGATGTTTAGAGAACATGTATTTTTGGACTCTTTACAATAGACAGATTACAAAATAATATAGTAATACATACATCTAACTAAATAATTATTGTGCTCAAGCAATTACATCTACGAAGAGTAGTAGAATAAATGATAAAGTTTAACATACATATATATATATATATAGAAGAGGAAACAATCGTAATAAATAAAAAAAATGGTTATAGGTTACAACGTATTTTTGAACAAGAAAGTGTCATCTATAAAAACCCTTTTTATGATTTGCTTACCTTTATTTAACTACCTAAACCTATGGAGTATAGACGCTCCTGGCCTATTGTCCATTAAGAGCGTATACGCGGTACGGCATTTCATACAAACTTTCAAGCTCTTGTTTTACGAAATTACTGGACCGATTTTAATGAAACTTCATACGCATATGCAGGATACAAAGGTCTAAAAAGTTTGTAAAGAACATTTTCGAAAAATAGTGTTACAACCAAATTAGACCGATTTTAATTTAAGTTTTCCTTAGAAACAGAGATTTCCAGTTATTTGTTTTTATATAAGACATTTCGATTACGATTTTGATTTTTGATTGTATGTTTGTCTTCCCAAATAAAAAAAAAATAAAAATTTCGAAAATGTTCCTATCTAACTTTTTAGACCTTTGTATCCTGCTTATTCGTATGAAGTTAAACGTAAGACAATTTGAATTTCGCGGGCTACCTTAGCGAATCCCCTTAGCCCCCCCCCCCCCTTATTAAGTAATACAAATAGTATTAATATATAAATAGTAATAAAAAAGTAAAAAAAAAAACCTGGGGGTGACCATGGATTGCTACTTGTCGTGGACTGCCCATGTTGCTCAAGTCAGTCGCAAAGTGCACTACACGTTCCATTCGTTGAAATGTCTCCAGAGATTCTTGCCCTTGAACACCAAAATCTCCCTTGCTCAAACTCTCATTCAGCCCATTATTGATTACGCGGATGCCTGTTACTTGGATGCCACCGAGGAGCTTTTAAATAAACTTGAGCGTTTGCAAAACATCTGTATTCGTTTTGTTTTCAACTTAAAAAGTATGACCACGTTTCTAACTTTCGCAAGATACTCAAGTGGCTCCCTATTCGACTTCGCAGGAACTCGCGGATTTTGTGTCTGCTATTTAACCTCCTTCACAATCCTAAAACACCATCCTATCTGCGGGAACGTTTTTCCTACGCTCGTCCTTCTGATGCGCCTTGCAGGTCGCATCTTAGAAATCTTCTTAAGTCCCCTCCCCACACCACCGACTTCTACTCCTTCTCCTTCACTGTGCACGCGGTGCGGTTGTGGAATTCACTGCCACCTGATATAAGGGACTGCCATACTGTTTCAGTATTTAAAAGAAGAGTGAAAGAACGCTATCTTTCCACTTCGTCATAGTTGCGTATGTTTTTATTATTTTAATAGAATTATAATTAATATTCTAGTGATATTTATTTTAGAAGTATGTATTTGTGTGTATGTATGTATGTATATTAGTATATTATTTGTTTAGTTTTATTAAGTAAATTGTTTTTGATTATATGTATTCTATTTTCTCTTCTACTCTTACACACGGTGTCTACATCTCTTTATCGACTTTCCTATCGCAGGTATGCTGGAAGAGATTTCTTTAGAAATAAGAATCACCTTTGTACGTATTTTTCTGTTCCTTTCTTCTTGTATGTTTATAATGTGTGTACATAAATCGTTAAATAATAAAAAATAAAAAAAAAATAAGTAGTTATTAATTGTTCAATGTTACCTTTGGACATTGACTCAGCAGTCGGCCCGGCTGACGCGCGGCCTATAAGTTAAAAATATTGACTTGGTTGCATCTTACACGCATAGGACACAAATATTTTATATAATAGTGTGTGTTGAGAAAAAGTAGTATATAAGCTGTATGATATTGAAAATAAATTATATTTGAATTTGATTTTGATTAAAATTTAAAAAAATAAAAATATATTATTAATTATGACGCATGGCGTAGTTTGAAATACCCTGTTACGAGCGCGGTGCGAGCCTTGCGTTCCAAGGGCGGCGCGGAATGGAGTGCAAGGCTCGCACCGAGCTCCTAACAGTGTGTTTCAAACTACATAATGCGTCATAATGAATAATACTATATTTGAAACTATACGAGACCTAGGCGTTCAGCTCGAAAAAAAGCTAAGTTTTTAACTTATGTACCTACTTGAAGTATGAGTTTAGAAAATAAGTTTTTTTTTTGTTTTATACTGTTAAGATATTGTTACCCATCAAGTCTGTGAAGTTTACACAAAAAAAAAAAAAACGATATTTCTAGTAACTACATTAGATCGGGCATTGACCTAGAAAAATCATATTTTTTTTGTTTTAATTCAAATTCAAAACGTTTATTGCGCACTAAGTGTTCAATGTTGGTGTTATATAATGTCAGTGCTTATGACTTAGCAGCCTTTTACAAGCATTGCAATTATGATTCACCTGCCCTTATGATCATAAATTAGCATACATTAAACATTATTATTACTTAATTATTTTCTTTTATCTCATTTAAATTTAGAAATTATAGTTATGTCAAAATTAAAATAATCAATAATACTTAATGAATTTAATACAATTATTCAGCAATGTTATTGTCATCGTTTTCAGGTAGTATAATTTTATAAAAAGTTAAATAATCAATATGGATAGACTAAATCTTATTGTGTGTATGGGACAGATCGCCACTTTTGTATATGAGAGAAAATCGCTAATTAAAGCTAGACACTAAACTCAAAATCAACTCAAACTCAAAGCATTTATTTCAAATAAACCAATTACAGGCACTTTTGAAATTTCAAGGGGTCGGTCAGTCATAAAGATGAAGCTAGTTGCCCATTCCAAAAACTAAATATTCTTTATCATGTTTAGTAATCGATGCCCATCAAGTCTGTGGAGTTTTGCTAAATAATTTAATTTGACCCTGTAGATAGAGTATGTTTGGGTAAGTAATCAACTAATCATACTCTCTCCATACGAATAAAATTTTCGACTAATTTGTTTTTTTTTTAATGTTGCTAAACATCGTGTTCTGCTTATTGTATAGTTTCATCTCGTTTATCATCATCTTATAGCTCCTGCCTTTTTCCCAATTCATTTGGGGTCAACCCAACATGTCTTTTCTTACATACATTTTATTATACAAACACTGTCTCTCTCCTTAAACATCATCATTACAGAATACAGTTCCTTGCTCTTGTTTCATGTTTATTATTGTATTATATATTGTATACAACATGACCCAGAATTAACGCACAACCTCTTAAGGGGTCATTGTACTCATCATTATGAACCACTTTTACTGTACGAAAAAAGAATCAATGTTCCCTACATATTGAAGTTATTCGAACACAAATGTAGGGAACAGCTGTGTTTTTTTTCGTGATTTCAGGTTTGGTCCCATATTAAAAGTTGTTCATAATGATGAGAACAATGGCCCTTAAGAGGTTGTGCGTTAATTCAGGGACATGTTGTATATATATTTATATACTTAGATAAGTGTATGCCTTATGAATGTATGTATGTATTGTATATGTAAATGCTAGACCACTGATTAGCTGCAGTATTGTCTCTTCTTCTCTCTTTAATCCATCTAAAGGTTGCTGTAAAAGATCGCTTTTAGCGATAAGACCGCCCATTGTGTCACCCTATGTAAAATTTCAACATTTATATCTGTAACTTTTATGGTGTACATAATAAAGAGTATTCTATTCTATTATATGTTAGTTTTATAATTCTAATTTTGATTTTATTAATATTGTTTGATAAATTGGTGTTATAATTTTAATTATGGTCCTGAATGGGTTGAAATAAATGATTTTGAATTGAATTGAATTGAAATTTATAACTTTTGAATAGCTGAATCTTAGCAAAGTTGATAAAAGGTAGTCCAACTGCCACACTCCGCGTCCTAACCAAAAAGATCGTTCGCGCAAATACACGAGTGTCGCGTTCATATGTCACTTATTTGTTCGGAAAACCGGAAGGCACCCTCTGTGGACGGACCACGCGTTCGAGTTCGCCGAATAAAATGAACGCGACGATCGCATACACGCGCGGCAACACAGACTATTAGGTTCACGGCGAGCGTTGGTTAGGACGTCGCTTCAGCCTGCTTGAAAAGTGATCATGTTTTGAGCTTTCCTGATTGCTGTTGGGTTTTTTTACCTACAATTTATTTATCTTGTGTTTACGCATGTCTTAGTAAAAAGTTTGGAAGGTCAGGTAAATAAAATAAAACGTTAATAAAAAGGAGTAGTTATGTGACAAATACACACACAATAGGTAATAATGTTAGTAAAGTGACCATTATTGTAGCGTATATCTAACAAACTCAAGACATTGTAAGTAATCTTTCTTGTATCACAGGACAGCTAAGTGGTCTAAGAAATTGTAATGTGTAGAATCAGTTTATCAGTTACTATACTTTATCTTAGGTAAGTTAGCATAGGATAGACATAAAACCCACATAACCTAATATAACATCACACCTGTAAACCCCGAAAGGTAGGTCAAAATAATCGTTAATCCAAACAAATACAAAAAAAAATACAAATGTTTATTTCAATAACTTAAAAATACGTTTACATGAAATTTACATTTAAGTAAGAAATATACTTGTGTTAGGGAGTTCCCTCTTCGCACTGGACCCGAGGTGGCGGCGCGTAGTGTTCCACGCGTGCCCCTTTCAGACGTCGCGGGGGGGTCTAACACCCTCTTTAGTGTCTTCATGACCCTGTCCTTTCATGCACCCAGAAAGCGTGTGTGTAAGGACAGCTCCCGGCAGCAACGTGCTCGTAGAGGATTTCGTTACTTCAATTAAATTTCTCATAACTGCCAGCCATAGTTAACTCTTAACTGCCATATCTTTAATCTTATATTTTGAATTGTTTTCTGCGACATTGCGACAAGAATAATGTACTCAGGATAGGATTTTGTAATGAGTACCTTTGATTTAAAAAAGTGTCCTTGGAGTCTCTTACCACTCTTGCAACTCCATAAAGATGTATTGAAAATTGGAATGGGCAACTAACTTGAACTTTCTGACTAATTGACCGACTCCTTGACAATTCAAAACTACCTGTGAATGATTTAATTGAAATAAATTCTTTAATAAACGATAAATTACGATTAGGTTAGGTAACTAAAAAAATGTGTATAAAAAATATCGATTCTTATTTTCAGTCTGCATCACGTCCACCAAATCGCACCAGATATAGAAACCGATAATTCTGACAATCACTTTGACATTCTTGTTTTTTCCCAAGAATGGCCGGTAACAATTTGCAAGTACTGGATTGATGAAACTGGAGGCCAATGTGTTTATCCTAGTCAGAAGAACCGGTGGACTGTACACGGGATTTGGCCAAGACAAGTGGGAGTGAATTATACTGAATATTGCAACAGCTCTTGGACTTTTGCTCCTGAACAGATTAAATCTCTAGAGAGCGACTTAGAGCAGGCATGGTCTAATACCTACAAAGGTAAATTATTTTAAGTCATTACTATCTCACGTAACAAAACTTGTTTCTTTTGTTTTTTCTACTTTAGCATAAATTGTATAGTATAGTGCTTAGCATAATCAGCCTTTAATGATCTCACTGCTGGGGACACAGGCCTCCTCTCTGTGAGAGGGAGTGGACCCTAATCCACCACGCGGGCCCACTGCGGGTTGGTAGATGTCACATGTCATGAATTTTTGGTTCTAGGGCATGCCGGTTTCCTCACGATATTTTTCTTCATCGTTTTGATGAAATAATTTAGAAAAAAGTGGTGATGAAATAATTTACACAAAGTAAAGCGCCTGCCTGGGTTCGAACTTACGACCTTACGACACGTAAGTCGCGGCCATTACCACTGGGACACCACAGACAGCTCTCATGTTATGTATAGTACTTGACTATGGCACAATTATTACGTTTACTATTAGCTGCGCCCCGCGGTTTCACCCGCCTAAGTCTCGATCTCGTGAGAATGTCGGGATAAAAAGTATAATAAGCCTATATGTTAATGCAGGATGTCAGCTACCTCCATACAAAATTTTATCAAAATTGGTTCAGCCGTTTGAGCGTAAAGACGTAACACACACTCACAAACTTTCGCCTTTATAAAATTAGAGTGTGTGATGTGATTGCATGCGGTCCTTATCTAATAGGTTGGGGAAAAAGTTTCTTCGCATTTTTTAAGAAAATTCAAAACATTTTTTAATATAGTTTATTTACATTTAACTAAAGTATGTAGGTACCATTTTGTTCGATAACTTTTTGCCATCTTGTAAGTAGGGACATGATCCCATTGCTATAGAAATTTTGGGACTTCTGATCAAAATAATATATAAAATAAAATAACATCACGAGAAGACTGCCAAAACCACTTGTCGCGGGACAAGTGGTTTTGGCAGTCTTCTCGTGATGTTAACCTGACACTGCCTAAAGAAATCTGAAGAGAACGAAACAGGTGGAAATCTGAAGGTGCAAGGTCAGGACTATACGGCGGATGCATTAACACCTCCCAGCCAAACTCTCTTAATTTTTGCTGAGTGGCTTAAGATGTGGAGGTCTAGCGTTATCATGATGAAAAACCACACCCCTTCTGTTGATTAATTCTGGCCGCTTTCTCTCAACTTCTTGCTTTAATCTCATCAGTTGTTCGCAGTAGAGTTCAGACTCGATGGTCCTGCCTGGTGGTAACAGCTCATAATGAATAATGCCCTTCCAATCCCACCACACACACAGCATCACCTTGTTGCGAGTTAACCCGGGTTTCGCCACAGTCTGTGAAGCCTGATCGGCCTTTGATCACGACCTTTCTCGCACGTTCTTGTCGTACGTGATCCACTTTTCATCACCAGTTATCAGCTTCTTCAAAAATGGTTCGGTTACATTACGTCGTAATAAAGAATCACAAATGAGTACACGGTTCATTAGGTTTCTTTCAGTGAGCTCGTGAGGTACCCAAATATCGAGCTTTTTTGTGTACCCAGTTTTTTTCAAATGTACCAAAACTGTTTTGTGGTCAATTCCCAGTTCTTCAGCTACGTCGTAACTACTGATATCTTGCTCAACTTTTTCAAAAAAGGCATTCATTTTATCCGTAATAGGGCGAATAGAACGACGTGCATCTTTGACATCAAAATTTCCGGATTGAAATCGCTTAAACCAAATTTGTGCTACTCTCACAGACACTGCACTAGGTCCATAAACATCGCAAATTTTTTTCGCGGCTTGCGTTGCATTTTTACCTTTTTTGTAGTAAAATTTTAAAATGTATCGAATTTCTTCATTAGATTCACTCATCTTGACAGTACGAAAAACAAATGAAAATCACACATTTTCCTAATTTGAATTTGGAATTATGTTCTTTAAAATTTGAACTTTCAATGATACCAAAACCAGCCAGATACAAATAGTATAGCCAAAGAGATTTTATTACAAGTTCATACAGACTACGAGTATAATGCGAAAAGACTTTTTCCCCAACCTGATATATGAAATTGTTACACTAATATTTTAGTTCAAAAATAATTAAAATGATAAGTTAAAAAAATACTTTAATTAATGGCCAACCGACTGGTTGGCCATTAATTAACGAAAAAAAAATACTTAAATATTTTTTAGAAAATTTTCCCCTGTCAATAGAATATTTCTGGAAATTGCTGACATGTACCTCTTATTTCAGAAAACGACCCCTATAATTTCTGGGAACATGAATGGCTCAAACACGGTACCTGTGGCACATCCCTAGAACCTTTAAACTCAGAATTCAAATACTTCAGCAAAGGCATCGAATGGAACCAGGAATATTCGTTATCGGACATGCTTGAAGCTGCCAACATATTCCCAGATGATACTAAAGAATTTAATCCTGAGGCATTCGTTAATGCAGTGAAAGCTAAAATCCAAAAAAGCGCAATGGTGGGATGTTACTTAATAAATGGAGTGTTATACGTGGAGGAACTGCGCATATGCTTTGATAAACAATTTAATCTAATTGACTGTGAACAACCTGCAGTAGATGAAAATTGTTACTCTTCAAAAGGCGTTATCTATCCTGCTAATGCATGATAATTGAGGCCTTAGCCAAAACCAGAAAATGTATGTTCTTAGCAACAAAATGGTAATAGTTAAGTTCTGAAGCCCGAACACTTCGTCTTGCTACGTTTTCTTACTGTAATAATAAATCTTAGAGCCAAATAATATGGTTATAATTGTTTATTTGACTTATGGGGCCTGCGTAGCATGCGTAGTTCATACAAACGTAATACCAAAATAATTTGTAAATCAAACATCATATTCTTAAGGTTGTGTGTATTTATTGCGATTGGATTACAGAATATCTATGTTCCCAAATATATATTTTGAAAGGACAATGATTTAGAGACGAGATATGAGGAATTTAAAATTACTATAGAAAACTTATTTTTCTCATAACTCTTGTTTAAATCAGTGTTCATTCAAAATATATATTTGGCAACCTAGATATTATGTATTCCAATCGAAATAAAGACACACTTCTTCAAGAATATGTTTGATTTCGAAATTATTTTGGTATTAAGTTTGTATGAACTACGAATCCATCCGGCCTCATAAGAGGGCCCTTCCCGGTCCGTCTATCGTCAACGCGAGCATGGTCAAAAAGTTTGTTGTTTCATCCAGCGCAAGTGAAAACTATTAACAAACGAGTAATATTAACACGAAAAATAATGTGCGAAATTTTCATAAAACTTCTTCCAGAAAATACGTGTTTTTGAGTAAGCCTAACCAGTTTGTGAAATAAATGTTGGTCATTTTCATTAGATTTGCAAGCTTTCTATCGTAATTTTTTCTTAACATTTACAATATGAGTACATTATGAATGGTCAAAGTTCAGGTAAAATTGGTGCAAAAAAGCAGATTTTTGTAGGCTTATACTGACTTTGTTTTTCAAACATTTTATTTTTTGCTTGTACAGAAACCTAGAAATAGTGCACAATAGAATAGAATACTCTTTATTATGTACACCATAAAAGTTACAGATATAAATGTTGTAGTTAAAAAAGAAAAGAAAAAAAGTTACACTATACCTATTGGTTCAAAAATTTCAAAGAAAGATTTCTTACAACGTACGAGCGTTTGTATAAAAAGTATGTCGGGTTGGCCGCTCTTAAGACGACTGCTTTTGTCAGGTTAGGTTTTGCCGCTAAATCATTCACTTCGTCAAACCTACAACTGACCGTATAACTTTTGGTAGCATAGTATAGTGATAACACAAATTATTGTCTCTTGTCTTACGGTTTTAAAATAAGCAAAATATACGTAACTAAATAGGACTACGTGGCATAAAGCCACGCCATAAAATACAGATTTAATGTGTCTCTATGCTAACATAATATTATAACATATAACATCTCTTCATAACATTATGAAGGTTTAAAAAATATTTAAATGTAATCGTTTTGCCATTAAATAGAAGTACCTAGGTATAATGTGACAGACAGTTGAAACATAATAATGTTTGATGCAAATAATTTATTATACTAATTGTTTCCTATTAACGTGACTATTGTTGTAGCGTATAAAAACACTCAAAACATATCCTAGGTTGTCTTTCTTGAATCGTAAAACAGCAAAGTTGTTACTAACATTAAAATGTTTGGAATAGGTTTATCAGTTACAATACTTTTCATAAGGTGAGTTAAGTACCTACATCAACATCATCTGCCTAGCCTTTTCCCAATTATTTTGGGGTCGGCATCCAGTCTACCCGGATGCAGCCGAATACCAGTATTTTATATGGAGCGACTGATTGAATTAAGAACAAATGTGAAATTTGACAGATAAATGGCGTAGGCTTAGTTGTTACTAAGCCTATGCCGTTTATCTGTCAAATTCTATTTCCTGCTAATGTGGACCAGTCCTTTCGGTAGGAGTCAAGGTCTTCCCACCATTTTCGCCTTGGTCTGCCACGATGTCGTCTGGTGTTCAGTGGGACTCGTCCCCCCTTTCTCATCAAAAACATGTGTAATAAAAATCAGTACTTATTTACAGTCTACGTCACGCCCATCAGTATCAATTAGCAGATGGAGAAAAAGAGAACACTAGCATGGAAATTAGTGAACACAACAATGATTTTGACATTAACACATTACTTAATCATGGCACATCGATCGAGAGGTTCGCAAACCTGAAAACATAACAAACATTTTTTGCTTTTAACTTTAAGAAAACAGCAATTAATTAATAATTTAATGTCTCTGAAGAAGGAAATATTGGACTCCAAAATAGGAAAAGCAGAAAGAAAAAGAAAAAATTGTAATGTAATGAAATATTATGTGTAATTGTTTCATTCAAAGTCAAAGTCAAACCATTTATTTCAAATAGGCACATAAGAGGCACTTTTGAACGTCAAAATTTACAAAAAAAATAGAATTGATTCTAGTTGCCCCTTCCAAAAGGTAGTTTCGTATGGAGAAGAATGGGCAAGAAACTCCACCGGTACCTACTCTTTTAAAAATGTTTTACAATATTTTGTTTGATTACATTAATTATATGATTATATGTGAAGACGATGCACCTAGAATAAAATTACTATACCATAATAGGTAAAACGAATTAAAAACTAAGCAATGAAAAATAACTTAATTATTAGATAGATACATGGTGTTCACATAGGTATTTACAAACATCATAAAAGTATGGTTTTCTAAAAAAATTAAAAAATAAGTCAGTGTGTGAGTATAGGTTACCACAGAATGTAAAATCAATATCATAAAAATAACAGATTTTACCATAAAAATAGCAACCAGTTTGATTTTGTCTAGACTCTAGATTGTCCTATGGAGCTGGACCAGCATGTTTGCAAGCATTCCTGTCCTGGATATAATCCTCTAACTTGTAATATGCTTGTTTACAAAGTGTACTTTTAATATGTGTTTTAAATTTTCTCTCATTTAATTTCAATATACTTATCACAAGGTATTTTGTTGTAACATTTAACACAGTACCCCATAAAAGATGTATGTACTTTAGATAATCTGAAAAATGGTTGATCTATTTTATCTTTATTTCTAGTATTAAAATTATGTCTATCGCTTATCTTGTTAAAAATATGTAGATTTTTCCTTACATACACAATATTTTCATAAATGAATTGGCAAGGTACCGTCACCGTCATTATCCTGGCAACCGTACACGTACTTATAGAGGCACGTGTTCATATAGTACTGCTGCGTGGCTTTTATGCACACGTGTCTACAAACTTACCTCACATTATTGTTCCGCGTGGTCTATCTGCTTCTTTCTATAATCAGAGCTATAGATCCCAACTTACCACAAGTGTTTTATTCCGATGTTAAAAAGACCGTATGTGAAATGGCTATTGACTGAGATTTGCAGAATTTTATTTATATTTAAGTACCTATATAGGGACTTCTACAACAGAAAAACACGGTTAGCAGACAGAGATGGTGAATCTGTTACAAAGGTTCCTTGTTTGACTTCGGAATTCTAAAAAAAATACTTTGAATTTATGCCAAATACCTTTCTGTTGATAATAGTGAGTTATGCAGATGATTCAAATTGTTTTATATTCATACAAGTAATGATTGTTGAAGCATATAATCATACTTTTAAAATATTAACAGTTAACTCTATCATTAACCGCAAAAGCAACAAGTCAAGTTTACTGAGAAATAAAAATATGTAAAATAAGTTTATCAGTTTTAATTCTTTTCCTAAGGTAAGTCGCCTACCTTTACTAAGCTTGTTTGTCCGATAGTAACTCACCTAGAGTTACTATCTGGGAAACAAGCTTCCGTTATGGGTAATATACTAATCCCTACTTATTTTCAGCTTAAATCTTGCTCATCATTACAAGATCGCAAATGTAAAAACCAGTGAACCAGATAATCATTTTGACATTCTAGTTTTCTCGCAAGAATGGCCTGTGGCAATTTGCAAATACTGGATTCATGATTTAAATGGAAACAAATGTTTTTTGTCCTAATAGAAAGAACCAGTGGACTGTACACGGGATTTGGCCGACGGCAGTAGAATGGAAAAATCCTACATTTTGCAACAACTCATCGGATTTAGATCCAGAACAAATTAAATCTAGTAAAGGTGAACTGAAGCTAACATTATACAAAGGTGATAATACAAAGTGGCTATCAAGTCAGCGTAACAACAATGAAATAATTTAGCTAGTCAGACTATAGCGTACCTACTTAAGAGTGGAATGTGACGTATAACTTGGGAGAGGCGTACATGCAGTGGACTACAATAGGCTGAATTGATAATATTCGATCTAAAGCAAACCTAAGGAATGCATTTCGTAGTTGCACAGGGTTCCCCTTGTGTTGGTTCCCTGGAGGTAACCAATGCAACTGCGATATAGTAGCAGCCGCAGTATAACTACTTAGCAATACTATACATATAGAAATGAGATAAAGAAGATACTTACGTACAATTAACTTCAATTTCAGGAACCGACTCCTATATTTTCTGGGGACATGAATGGCTGAAGCATGGGACCTGCGCTACAGAGGTTGAACATTTCAACTCTCAGTTCAAATACTTTCAGCAAAGGCATCGAATGGCACCAGAAATATTCGTTGTTGGACATGTTTAATGCCGCTAATATATTATAAAATAAATGATAAATGATTTATTTCTGTAAGTAGGTTTGTACAAACACTTTGTGGGTTGGTATAACATCTGTACAAATGTTATCTAGGCATGTGGCACTAGTGGGAGTTATTCTAGTGGGCTCCAAAAATTGGTAAGCAAGATTGTATGACTGAAACAAACTTATAATTTTAGTACTTAACCCGGAATTTTCTAATAAATTAACATTAAAATCACCACAAGTGATGATAGACTTATTTGAATTACAGATTTTGTGCAATACATCATCCATAACCTTTTCAAAACAATCATACAATCCTGAGGGAGGTCTGTACACACTTAATATAATGAACTGCTCCAATTCTATACAGGCTATTTCAATTGTCCGCTCAACAGAGAGGCTCACAATGTCCTTGCGGTCTTTAAATCTAAGCTGGTTATTTACTCAAATCCCTTAAGCCACCATGTATAGCTCTGCTGAACGAACTACCAACCTGGTGATTACTAAAATTGAACATGAACTGGTTGGTGGCTTTTAAGCCAATGTTCTGTCATACAAAGACATCATCGTCATATATCTATATTGTTACAATTCAGGAATAATTCTACTTCTAAATCTTTGTTCAAAAACCCTTGAATGTTTTGATGCACCAAGTTGATACTATTTGATTTTTTTACACTTTCATTTGATTTATTATTTGCTTTCTTAACATTTTTGCAAGAGTTTTCCTCCATTGTCCTAATTTCTAATTTAAATGATAATCAATGTCATCAATTGTTACCAAATTATTGACAGAATAGTTTAAAATTACACTGCATTGCTCAAAAGAAGCAATTTGTTTAGCCAAATTTTTGGCTGAAATAGAAAAAAAATATGATAGCGAGTTAGAAAGATAGTACATAACAATATTATATCTATCTTTTGTCAAATACAAATTATTACTAACATAATTGTTAGTATCAATTAAATGGAAAAGATTATCATTATAAGTTAAATTGTGCAATGTAATATTAATGTCAAATCTTATGTTATTTTCTTCCTGTGGCAAACTGTTACTAAGTATATGGGAATGAAAAAACAACACAATTTTTTGTAAACGTAGGTTGCACTATGTTCTATGACATTGGAGTAATTCTCCTTTGTTTACATTTCCCCTATTTCCCATAAAAATTAATAATGTTGTTTGCTGTTTAAAGTTACATTTAATAATTTCTTTCATGATATCAAATAAAGAACAACCAGGTATGCAGTAATTTATTATTGGGTGTCCTGGGTATTCATTTGTCAACAAGTGGCCTAAGTCCTTGCCAATCTCATCACAAAATAATACAATATCATTATTTACGATTTGTTTACATTATTCCCTAATGATACTAAAGAATTCGCTAATGCAGTGAAGGCAAAAACTAAAAAGAACCCAATAGTCGGCTGTTACACAATAGATATAATTGGAGCTATACTTGGAGGAAATGCGCTTATGTTTTGATAAAGAACTAAATCTCATTGATTGTGATCCTGGAGCGGACCAATATTGTGATGTTTCGAAAGGGATATTTTTTCCTGCTCATCCTAATCCTAACTAATATTATAAATGCGAAAGTAAGTTTGTTTGTTTGTCTGTTACCTTTTCACACATAAACCACTGAACCGACCATCCTGAAATTTTGCATATCTATAGGTATGTTGTCAGGTATAGAAACGGACATAGGGTTTCACCTTTCATCCCGGAAAAAAGTACTGTTCCCGAGGAAAACAACAATAACGTTCTTGTGATAATAGATGGCGCCACGTGTCTTTCGAATCATGATTGAATTATGTTATGGGATGTATTTATTAGCACTTTAAATTTCAAAAAGCAACCCGAAATTATTGTCAAACTCTAAATTAACGCGAGCGTACCCGCGGGCAAAAGCTAGTGCTTAATAAATGACACCTTAGAACAGTTAGATGCGTAAATATACATAAGCACTTAGAAATAAAGATCTGATATCAAAAAGATTTTTTTATTCCTCTTGCTCAAAAAGTCCGTCATTGTAGCGTACCAGAGCAGGGATAAAATAGCATATTTTCCTCTAGGGGAAAAAGTTTTTTTAAAATTTTTGTCTGTTACCAACCAGCCTACAAAAACGAAAAATTCCGCAAAGATCCGCAGCTGTAAAATATAATAATATGTAGTGTTATAGTCGCGAATCATATTGTGGTTAAGATACAACCTTACACTGACCTGCAAATGGCAAAAAACGTAAGTAGAATTTCGCGAGCTACAGCTGCGGATTCACCTTAAATAGAATGATCATGAATAAAGACTCGACTTATCACTGTTTTCGTTGCGGCTACTTACAAATTTAATTGGTGACCGTAATTTATTTAACAGTGAAAATGTCATCAACTAGGAGAATGGAGACCCTAATTTGCAGATGGAAGAGAAAGGAAAATAAATAATTTTCAATCTGTTGCCGTCAAGGTTTATTGGATTATTTTATTTTTTCTCAATCGTAGTGAAAAGTGGAATGTAACACAAGTCGCAAAAACCCATTATAAGTCGGGTTTCTATTCACTCCCACGCTAAAGCTCAGGAGTAAAACTACGCCGTATAATGGTCATTTTAGCCCCTTGTATAACAATCTACTATTGTTATACTTCTCAAATTAATAAATGTTGACCTCTTTTACTTATTCAATGTCCTTTGACCCTTAGATGGTTCCCGAAATCACGATGATACTGTTTTAAGTAAATAGATATTTTTTATGTAAGTAAGTAGGTACTAAAGTATTAATCGTCTAAAGTCTAAACGCTAAGTTTTGAACCCGCAAACAATAGATTTTTAATGCCAACAATGTGGCGGTAAAAACCTACTTGAAGTTAGTTTTTGCCGCCAATTGGTTATGATCTTAACTTGGGTGCCAGAAGTTTATTTAAGTATATAGTGTTGTCTTTAAATATGTGGCTTACTTGATAATGTAGAGCTTACCCTCGGTATCTGAATGCATAAAAGCACAATGGCGAATTCCCAAACAATTTTTGGTTGACATTTTTTTTGCGTCTGAAAAAGAAAAATATGTGAACAGTTTTGAAATACTGAACAGTTTTGTCTTCAGTTATAGTTTTACAGGAATTCAGGAATTAAAGATATTCCAGTTTGAATTCTATTCTATTTTTCTATATGGCAATGGTGCCGAGCGATGTCGACAATTCTGCCAATGTGAGATGTGTTGAGAGAAAAAGAAAAACCTAAATTTATTTATTTAATATTATGATTTTCATTATTATGTCTGAATTAATTAATAAAAAATAAAACAAAAAAATTAGGAATAAAAGAGAATAGTTTAAAAGTGAATTGAGTTTAATATAATAAAAAATTAAAAATGTTACATTATTTATTTATTGGAATGATAAGTCAAACGTCCTCTAACAGCTTAGGTATATAATTTCTTTTTAATAGGAAGTGAATTTTAAAGATTTACTCACGGGTTTCCCGGAGGGGCTTGTGGCTAAGTAATAACAGCCGCACGGGTCGATCGATCAGGTTAAGCTACGCTTGCCGCGGTTGGTCCGTGGATGGGTGACCATCTTTATATTCCAAGACCCCTCAGTGTCTAGGAAAGCACATTAAGCCGTTGGTGCCGGCTGTCATTCATGGATATTTGACAGTGGTTACGGGTCGTCAGAAGCCCAAAAGTCTGACAATCAGTCAGTATTACCCAGTAACTGGGTTGTGGAGGTCAGATTTTAAGCAGTCGCTCCATAGTATTCAGCTGCATCTGGTTAGACTGGAAGCTGACCCCACGGGTTTCCCGCTCCTTGGTTATTGGGGACTTACATTAGAGAGGCAGCGTGCAGACTCTTATTCTGTATAGCGCGTACTCCATCTTCCTTACCGACTAACACGCGGCCATCGCGTACCCAAACATATTTATAGCTCTTCTCACGCGCCATTTTCCTAGCTTCTGCAGCGATGGCTTTATTCAGGGGTGACAGATGTTCGAAGACGAAGACGGGCTGTATAGTGCCACCGGAGACCAAGTGACTTGAATTAAGTTTATCGGAAACATGAACCCGGTTGAATTTCGTTACTGATGCTAAAACTTCATCACGTTTCTTTGTATTTTTCAGTTTTACGTTATATGAGCGCGGACGGCTATTCTGCCAGTCGAGTATTTTGACTCAGTCAAGAGCGTCAGCTTCAATATTGCATGAGGTAGTTTACCTAGTTGATCTACCGTGGTTAATTTCGGCTTGATTTTCAAGAATTCCATTGATCTCTAAATTATCCTGATCATAAACTAAAATTCCTAAAGAAGCATTTGTGTATCGACTATACAGGGTGTAAAAGACAGCCCTCCGCAGACTGATGGGGTGAATTCATTATATCGTTACTAAGGATGACCGGTACATGAAATTATTTAAGGAACGTCCAACGAACCTGATTTGTTTTATTACCTTACACGCAATGTGTCGCTACTGTGGCAAAACGCACGCAGCGAACGGTAGCGCAGCGAGCTTTCGGACGGCTCCCCGCCGTGCGCCACCCCGCGGAAATTGAACAACTGATTTCAGGCGTCGTTCGTTAGAGAATTTCAACATCCATTGCTGTATTTTTTTATTTTAGCTGTGATATTTACATTTATGGAGTACTGCGTACAGAGAATGTAATTTTACATTGAAATAAAGGAATAGTAACTGAAAAACCGGCCAAGTGTGAGTCGGACTGGCGCACGAAGGGTTCCGTACCATTATCTATAAAAATGACAAAAAAATCACGTTTGTTGTATGGGAGCCCCCCTTAAATATTTGTATTATTTTAATTTAATTATTTATTTTTTAAGTGATTATATAACCAAAAATTCTGTGAATATTTCAAGCGTCTACCTGTTGCCGTTATCAATATCGAGCAAAAACGAGCAAAAAAAATCACGTTTGTTGTATGGGAGCCCCCTTAAATATTTATTTTATTCTATTTTTTTGTATTTGTTGTTATAGCGGCAACAGAAATACATCATCTGTGAAAATTTCAACTGTCTAGCTATCACGGTTCATGAGATACAGCCTGGTGACAGACAGACAGACGGTGGAGCCTTAGTAATATGGTTCCCGTTTTACCCTTTGGGTACGGAACCCTAAAAACGATAAAAAAATGAACATGTTGCTGAGAAAATTTTCTGTGGGATATGATACAAAATAAGGAGCTGAATGCACCCTGTTAATTTGCGGAGGGCTGTCCCTTACACCCTGTAGAACTAGTGACCCCACAAATCTTCCATTAGTCCAAAAATATAAGGGATGGATATTTTCCGTGAGATAATATCACATCAGAGATTGAAGCCTAGTTTATGGCTTCAATCTGGAAAATCATTAATGCAAAGAGCGCAAGGGAGCAAAAAACAGTGTCCTCCATAAAAAATAACGGAAAATATCTTCATAAAAGGTATGTTAGAAGTGAAATCAAAATAAAAAACCATTTTTTTTTTATACGATGTCCTTCAGCCACAAAATATACAATACTTATTCTACTCTATAATCACATAAAACATGAATCCTAAACGCGCTTCGTCGCCAAAAGCCGATTGATTGCTTCAATGTATATAGCCATATATTCATCCCAGTTGATATCCGAGGGATCGCAGGGGAACTGGTGTCTATCTTCAGCTGATAAGGAGGCATGCAGTGCCCGCGTACGATCAGCCTTCATCTCCCAGGAGTTGGAGGTGAAGAATTCCAGGATATCCCGACCAGCGATCACTTTGGACTGGATATCCATGTATCTAAGGATTACGGATAGTAGTTTTAGTTGACTGCTTTTAAAGTAGTAACGCCCATCATGAATTGTCTTGTACAGCCAGGCCCAAAAATATGTATACACGGACAAGGAACCATTTCGTAGTTACCAACCTTTGTTCCATAAAATTGTATCCACGTACAGATACTAAACATAGTAAACAATTTATTTTACCAAAACGAAATAAATATTTAGTACCAAACCTAATACACCCCCCTATTACCAAATCAAAAAATTTACAATAGACGTTACAATATTAGTTCCAGTATATTGCCCATAATATGGCGTAAAAATGTTGTTAAATACAAAAACAAAGCCCAAACACAAAGCATTTATTTCAATTAAACCAATTATCAGGTACTTTTGAACTGTCAAAGAGTCGGTCAGTTAGTCAGAAAGTTGAAACTATTTGCCCATTCCAAAACGTAGATCTCTATGGAGATGAACAGGCAAGAAACTCCAAGAACACTCTTTCAAATCAAGATATTACAAAATCCTGGGTACATTACAAGATTACAAATAAGCCCTATGACGCGTGGATCAGCACCATCCAGCTCAACCATTTTGTAGGGAACCGAATCATCCAACACACGCGCCACCATCAGCGAGACATTTAAGTGAGCATGACATACTCTCAACTGCCAAGCTTTTTTAAGTCAACATACATCATAACATATTAAACGGCTCCATGGTACTCACATTAACAAAAATGAATAAATGCTTTTAAATTATACAAAGCAATGTATTTCAAAGATTAATACCATTTTACTAGCAAAAGTAAAACTATTATACCTATTGAAGTATTCAACAACTAAAACTTGATTAGGTAGGTACATAAAAATTAACGATAAGATTGTAATGTCAGAACAAAAACAAAATTTTAATATTTGGAAGAGATCTAAGCTTCCCAGCTTAGATCTCTTCCAAATATTAAAATTTTACAAGTGAGCCCAAGTGGTTGTGGAGCAGTAGTGCCATTCTGTAAAAATCTCACCGTGAAATCTTTGGTGAAGTGAACTTGAGGTGAGCTGTCAATAGTGTCAAATGCCTAGCGATCCGTAGCATCAGCAGTGCTATTCTATAACCATCTCACCGTGAAAACTTAGATGAAGTGAACGTGGAGTGAACCGTCAGTGTCATCCCACCAGATGCTAGGGACGGACCAAGTATTACATTTACAATCATAATCGAGATTTTGAACAGAAACTCAATTTTGTTTTTACATTAAATTGAGTTTGACAAAATTTCCGTTTTGCTATTTTATTTAAAAACCCCTTAAATAGTAATGTTAAGACACATAAATACTAGCTTTGAAATAACATAAAATGACCAATAGAATTAGCATAAAAATATTATTGGAATCTCGATTATGATTGTAAATGTAATACTTTTTCAATCCCTAGCATCAGTGGAATGACACTGACAGCTCACTCCACGCAAGATTTCACGGTGAAATTTTTACAGAATCGACATGCAGGTCGAATGACAGCTCACTTAAATCTCACTTCACCTAAGATTTCACGGTAAGATTATTTTTTTTTTTTTTGGGTGGGAAATTATCAAATAACTTCTCAGCCCGGGCGTGTCAGACTTTTACTGACTAAAACCCACCCGTGTTCCTTCCGTTGCCTGTGTGCCAGGGCCACGATATCCCTTTCGGACAAACTCGCAACCCTGGCAGGCATTGGTCCTAACGGACCCCGTCAGTTTGTGCTGATATCTCTTTGAGGCGCACGTGGAACACAACGCGCCGTCGACCCGTGCCTGGTCCTTATCGGACGGCGAGCTACCCATCGCTCACCGTCCGCAGGCCCGCGCCTACGGTGGCCGGAAATCGGCTCGCGACTCCCGACGCCCGGGGCGTCTCCTGCAGCGACTAAGGGCGCGAGGGCGCGAACCTTGTCTCACCCTCACGCGTTCCGCCTCCTCCTTCGCTAGCATAAATGCTTCGCAGAAGGAGGTGACGGCCTCCCATGCACTCTCGCTCCAAACCATGGCCTGAACCAGGGCCGGACGCGAGAGATCGCCGCCGCCGATCGCCTCCGTGAGGACACGGTGGTGGTCCGCCCAAGCTGGGCAGACCTCCATCGTATGCTCCACCGTGTCCTCCGGGCGATCCACACAGTGGTGACACCCAGGCGTTTCCTCCCGCTTTATCCTGAACAGGAACCTCCCGAAACAACCGTGTCCGATGAGGACCTGCGTCGTACAATTGTGGCGTGCCCAGCGCTGGGTTGCGACAATCGCACTCTCCATGTCGCCATGAGATCCCGCCGGAGCTCTGTCCGCTGTGCCGTGATTTCTCGCGGCAGCGGAGTTTCACCCCGGCGTTTCGCCTCCTCGCACCACTCCCAGATGTGCGCGAGGACTTTTGCCTCCAGATCCCATGGCGGCAGTCCGGCAAGGAGGCTCGCCGCCTCACGGAAGACCGTGCGGTAACCCCGTACCAGCCTGATGGCCATGACCCATTGGGACGCGTTCAACCGCTGGGCTGGTCGCAGCCTTAAAGAACGCGCCCACACCGGTGCCCCGTAAAGGGCCATGGACCGCACGATCCCCGCATAAAGCCTCCGGCAGGAGGCGTTTGGACCCTCTAGGTTGGGCAGGAGCAGCTTCAAGGCAGCCCCGGCCCGCTCCAGTCTGGGAGCCAAACGTCGAAAATGCTCCACGAAGTTCCACCGGCTGTCGAGGACGAGTCCCAGGTACTTCATCGTCGACTCGACACCGATGTGAACCCCTCCTGCCGTTATCTGGGAACCCGACAGTGGCGCGTTCCGAGGACCATAAAAACACATGGCCTCGGACTTGTGCAATGCCACCTCGAGTCCCAATTGCCGGATTCTATCGACGATTGTCGCAACCCCGCGTGCCGCCAGTTCGGCCGCCGCCTGATGCGACCTCCCCTGCGCCAGGACCAGCGTGTCGTCAGCGTAGCAGACTACGCTGACACCGCTAGGGAGGTCGGCACGCAGCACCCAGTCGTACCCGATGTCCCACGGATGCGGCCCCAGGACCGCTCCCTGTGGGACACCGCACGACATCTCTCGCCGGTTGGACTCTCCGTGGTGACCGGGGTAGATGACGGCCCTGTCCGTCAAATAGGCCTCGACCACACAACAGAGGTAGGTCGGCATCCGGTGATACCGAAGTGCCTCCCTAATGCAACTCCAGGGCAAGGTATAGAAGGCATTGGTGATGTCAAGAGACACCGCCAAGACGACCCCACCCCGGGTAACAGCATCCCCCGTCGTGAGGGCTCGAACGCGCATGATGGCATCCACCGTAGAGCGCCCCTTACGGAAACCAAACTGGCTCTCCGCCAAATCCGGCCCCACCCGCACCAGCCGCCCGACAAGGCGGTCTGCAATTACTCTTTCAAAGAGCTTGCCCACCTCGTCGAGCAGCACGATGGCCCGGTAAGCGGACGGAGAGTCCGCCGGGCGCCCTGGCTTCTTTATGAGGACCAGTTTCCCCGTCCAACGAAGTGGAAACTAGCCCCTCTGCAAGCATGCGCTTAGAAGTCCCCTTAGTCGAGGCCCGAGAGCCTCCAAGGCCAGAACCCAGGCTTTCCAGGCAAGCCGTCGGGTCTTGGGGCGGTATTTTTGGCATTCAGCCTACGTACCGCCACTCTCAGATCTACCTCAGTTACCTCTGGAGCATCGTCGTCGTCGGTGTGGTCCGCATCTGGCACCGCAGGAGGCGGAGCCATGGGCGGGGGAGTATGTTCCCCTCGCGAAGGGAACAGAGCGCTCACCACGTTCTCCACGAGCTGGGGCCGGAGACTCTGCGTCAGCGGGGGAGCCCATGGGCGGAGTTTATCTCGCACCCATTTGTAGGGGCGTCCCCACGGGTCTCTGTTGAGAGTCTCCAGCGTCTCCTCGCGGGCCAGTCCTCTGGCCCGCTGGATCTCTGCTCGGAGGGCAGTCTTCGCTGCTCTGTACCCCTCGTATAGCTCCGCCCGTATGGCTTCCGTATCCGGAGCGCGGACACGGAGCCTGCGGTGCCTGGAGTACCGGTGGCGCGCAGCAACGCACGCCTCGCGTAAAGCGGTCAGCTCACGCGACCACTAGTACACCTGGCACCGGGCACGTCCGGGCTGGACCCGGGGCATTGCCACGTCACATATTTCGGACATGGCCTCCCGGAACCACTCCGCCTCGTCATTGATGTCGGCAGGCCTGTCCGGTGATGACACCCAGGCCTGCACGATCGTGGCTTCCAGGAGGAGCTCCCGGTCCAGCTGCTTTAGCGCCCACCGCGGACCACTCGGGGTCTGTCGGGCCGGCGCGCCCGAGGTCTGGGCGGAGACGTCAAACCGGAAGTACCGGTGATCGGAATAGGTCTCCACCCCCTCCATGACGCGCCAGTCGATGACACGCGGTGACAGAGCGGGGCTGGCGAACGAGATGTCCACCACTGATTCACCCCGCATCCGCACACACGTGGGGACAGAACCCCGGTTGAGGACGACCAGGCCTGTCTCCAGAGCCCAGTCCTCCACCATCCTGCCCCGTGTGTCCGTATACCGGGAACCCCAGCCACCCAAGCCACGTTCTTGGCATTGAAGTCCCCGAGGACGATCACTGGGAGGGGATGGTACCCGACGACGACGATTCTCACCTCCCCAAGGGAGTTGTGGAACTCGGCGAGAGTTCGGTTCGGGGAGAAGTATACTCCCACCACGACAATCTCCCCGAACCGTTGATGTTCGCCTGGAGGAGGCGTAATGGGGCCATTTATTGGCACTCCATTTCAGCCCCCTCCTGGGCCTCCTGTGAAGGCCCTGCCATGGTGTTAGCGGCGGCAGCGACGACGGTGGTGGCGGCAACGGCGTCGGCAATAGTGGCGGCTGCGGCGGTGACGGCGGTGGCGGAGGGCTTGCCTCTGCCCCTGGGTTTGGGGGGGGGAGCGCATGCCTTGCCCCCAGCCCGGTGATTGGCCGGCTTGCCAACCGCCGCACATGCAAAACAGTGCGGCGTGACATTGCAAGAGCCAGCCTTGTGACCGGGCTGACCACAGCGGAAGCAGTGATCGCTGCGGTCCACCTACGAGGTGCAACATGCTCCCACGTGGTTACCCACCCGGCAGCGGAAGCACCTCAGAGGTCTGGGTTCCAGCAGTTTCACCTGCGCGGATACGCAGCCCACCCGGAGCCTTCGGCCCTCCCCGGCTATCTTTTGGGCCGCCGACACGGGGCAGCTCACCGTAACGGTTTGCATCCCCGTGTTATCAGGACGGATGGTGCCCGCCCTCACCTGCTCGGCAGAGCACCCTCCAGTCCTAGCCACGGCGGCCACAACTTCTTCCGCCGTCACGCAGTCATCCAGGCCCAAAATGCGCATGTCAGCGCACTTGGTAGGCCTGGACACCCGCGCCTCTTCCGCATTTAAGGACGCCCTGACCCTTTTGGCAAGGGCGTCAGCGGTAGGGCCGCTGGCTGCCCCGGGGATCTCCAGCATCCGGGCCCCCGTCGCAGTGTCCTTCATTCGGAAGCCACCGGTGACGCCGATCTCCTCCAGGTTCACTGCCGCCCACGCCTTAGCGAGCACCTCACGGTAGGTCATGCCCTTCTTCTCCGCTTCCGGCTGTAGTATGTGTCTGCTGATCAGACATGACTGAGGTGAAGGAGTGGTCTGGGGACCCCACTGCGGACTTCGGGGCGCGGAGCCTAGCCGCGGCGCTTCACTTCTTGCGCCGTTGCCGCCTCTCCTTTCTATTGGCCGCCCTTTTGGCTTTACCCGCCCTCCTATTCTCTCCAGCTACCTGCCATTCGGTATCCGCCGGAGAAGAATTAGAAGGCGGGGGTGGGGGCAGCCTTCCCGCCGCCAGGGCTGGGGGCCTCGCCTTTTGCACAGCCGCCTGCGCAGCTGTCCCGCCCTTCTTGGCCTTGGGTGGCACTAATTTCACCGCCGCGGGTTTGGCCGCGGGTGTGGCCGCGGGCTTGGCCGTGGGGCGGGCCGTGGCAGCCACGGTGGTGGCAAAGGTGGCTGGCTTGCCTAGCTCCTGCCGCACCAGGGTCAGAACCCGGTCTTCCGCAGGCACGGGAAGACCCTGCCCTTGCTGCTCCACCCCCTGTCGTACCTCCTGAGGCCCAGCTCCTCGGAGCCGAGCCAGGTCCGCTCGGAGTACCTCGTTCTCCTTTCGGAGAAGCTCCATAGCGGCCGTCAGGCGGCCGACCTCCACCCGCATCTCGGACATTTCGTCCGACGTAAGCCCGACCTGAAGGGCCCTCGCTGCCGCCATAATGGAGGCCGTAGCAGCGGGTACGACCTTGTATTTGGAGGCTTGTATCTTCTTCAAGGCCACACCCTTGATCGCGGCTACCACGACCTGCTCAAAGCTGCTGGCGACTCGCTCCGCCTTGGAGCCACCAGCGGCGTCCGGCTCACCATCTGAGGTATCAGAGAGCCCCTCCATTGGGAGCCTGTCGGCTCCCTGGGCCGGCTCGGCTGGGCTAGCTCGGTTGGGCTCCTGGGCGGTGAGCCCTCTGCCCCCACCCCGTCCTTGGACCCCGCCCCGCCGGCCAATTTTCCTCCGGCCCGAGTTCAGCCCACCATCAGAGGACGACCCCTGGCCGTCCCCTGGCTTGGAGCGCTTCTTCTTCAGGAACTTTGCAGCCCCCACCTCCACGAGCTCCGGGCTCTTAAAAGAGCCCTTCGCGCCAGATGCAGCGTCGGACTCCGACCCCGCATCACTCCCTTCCTCTACGGCAACCGGGGTAGCCGGGCGCACAAATTGTGCTCGGGCCTTTGGCACTCTCTATGCTTTTTGTTTCGGTGCCGTGGATGTACTGGGAATAGAACCCAGCGACTCCTCAGCACCGGTAGGTGAGCCACCCTGGCTCAATGCGTCTCCGAAGGAGGGGTAAAAATCCGATTGGGATTTTGGGCGTTCATTGTCCCCCCCAGAATACGAGGGACTGACCGAGCTCTGCTCGGTGAGGGATTCTCCTACTGCGGAGCAGCAGGTACCCTCCTGGGATAGTTTGTTTTTATGACTCGCTTCCATATTTTTGTTGTTTTTTATGGGGTGGGGTCCCCAGACCACTCCTTCACCTTAGTCATGTCTGATGAGCAGACACGTACTAGAGGTGAACCACTCTTCCCACTCTCCAAACGATGAGGAGAGAAACGCGCGCCGTCCAGAACACCAACAGCTGTTGAAGTCCTCAGACGGCGCGCCCCTCGCGGAAGTCAGATGATATTGACTCCGCCCCATGTCTCTCTTAGTCAGGTCTCTCACTTGAGGCTTTCCGGCATGAGTGACTCTACCGGCAAAGCCCCCAAGATCATTGAGACACGCAAGCCCCACCACGACGACAACGTGGAGACACACTCGGTGGGGAGAATAGACATCCTGGACCAGCATTAAGCCAAGCATTTTTATCTACGATATAATCATCCAACTTATAATATGCTTGTCTACATAGTGCTAAGCCCTTATTGCTAACCTATTTATTACGAGTACTATGAATAATAATGAATTAGAGAATAAAAAATGAATCAATAATAGTTAATTAATACCGATTGAGATTGTATTGTAGTAATAATTAATAATAATGAAATATATAGTTTTTGCATGGATTAAAGGCTATTTTTATTACTATATTATTATTAATGATTTATCTAAGTATTCTTGAACACTGTAATATTTTTTTTCTAATAGCAGTCTGAACCTGAACAATGCCCGTTGAACAACGGCAATGGCAAAATCTTGAATACTATTTGGCAAATGGATTGGACTGGATTGGAATGTTTGTCCAAGACAGGTGTTTATTTTTTGGTTTATCATTTCCATTGTATTTAAATCGAGATTCAAAGATGGTGGCGGTTAGTACGAGTATGATAATTAGCGATTAATTTACGCCTCTTCAAAACAATATTTTATTTATTTGATGACAAAACAAACCGTAAGTAAAAAAAAATGCTATATAAAATTGCATTTGAATTTTTTAACTGGATTTAACGAAAGAACTTAAAAATAGGAAGAAATAACACTTACATCGGTTGCTTCCATGTTGCTCGTAGAAATAAGTCTGCTAAGTAGGCAGGCGTTGTTTGAAGAAACAATGTTAACGTAGATAGCGTATATTTATTTTCGGTAAATGTGAGAGTCATTCGCGAACCATCTAGAAAACAGAAAATTTAATGCTTTTGATTCTTATTCAAGCTATACAATCCTGCCAGCGTTGCGAGTTTATCCGAAAGGGATATCGTGGCCCTGGCACACAGGCATCTGAAGGAACACGGGTGGGTTTTAGTCACTAAAAGTCTGACACTCCGCCCAGACTGGGAGACGTTATTTGATAATTTCTCGATCAAAAAAAAAAAAAAAAGCTATTAAATTTAATAAAACTTTATTTCAGACTAAGAAGGTCCATAACTTTGTTAGTATTTTTGTGTTAGTAACAATAGTGCTTAGGTATATAGGTTAGTATTGTTAGTTTTAAAAATTACTTATGTATCAGACCTATGACTGTCCCCACCCAGTGTCCCTAAAAGTGACAATCCAATCCGTTCTGGCAGCGATCATTTTCAGAATGCTGTTGACACTACCATGCAGGCGCTGTAGCAAGGAGGCCGCTTTCTTTCGCATGATGGCATGGAATCCAGCTGTGCGAGCCTCCGCGAACATTCCAGAAGCGCTACAACGCCATGGCAGTCCCAACAGCATCCTAAAAGCATTATTATACTGTACACGCAGGACGTTGTAGACGCGTGTATGACACCCACAGGCCACTCGTGTAAAAAGATTGACAGAACGCCTTAAAAAGGATAACTTTGACGTCTGTAGTACAACGAGCGAACCTGCGGGCAAACATATTGCTCCTCACAGACAACGCCCTGCGCTCCCTCTCTATATCTATGTCATCTCTTAGGTCGCTCGTGACAATGTGACCAAGGTACCTAAAACTATTTACAATCTTTAGTGCTACGCCGTTGAGACTTATGGACGGAACACTGCGCGGCTGCTGTTTAGGTGCTTTGAATACAAGAAGCTCACTCTTCTTCGAGTTGTATATTAAACCATGTTCCTTCGCATAGGCCTCGCAGGTCGATAACAACTTCCTCAACCCACCTATCGATGGACTGAGTAGCACCATATCGTCTGCATAGCTTAAATTGTTGAGACACGTTCCGTCAATGTGGCAGCCGACATGTGTACCGCTCAGTCGCTCGATAAGCTGGTTGATATAGAGGTTAAACAGCAGAGGCGTGCTTAACCCCCCCTGTCTAACTCCGCATTCCAGCCTGTACTCATCCGACAGACTACCCACCCACCTCTCCCGGTTCCTTTGGTTAGAGTACCAATATTTGAGAAGGGAGGTGTACTCCGCCGATACACCCGATGCAACCAGATCACTTTTGACAAGTCGAGGAAACACGCATATACGGCGTCCTCCTCTCTGTGTAGTACATGACAGTTCGCTTTAGACTCAGAATAGCGCACTCTGTTGTAACTCTTGCTTTGAACCCGAACTGGGCATCGTGCAGCTCAACCTGTGCAGTGAGGCGACTATTCAGCACACTGTCAAGTACCTTGGCTGCTGTGGTAGCGAGTGAGATGGGCCGATAGTTACTAATGTCAGACGTATCACCAGTCTTATTTTAACTATCGGAACGACTATGGTCCGCATGAGCGGCTCCGGCAAATACGAGTGACCTATGCACAGACTGAAAAAAATAGACAGTACTCGCGGCAAATGGACCCCCGCAAATTTATAATGCTCAATACTGAGCCCATCGTGACCAGGAGATTTTCCACGCTGCATTTTTCTAATAATTTATAGTCTATTGCTACGCTGAGTAGCAAACGCAAGCGGGACGACGCACGGCACCGCTACGCCAGCTACGCTGCGTAGCATACGAAAATGGGGTACAGCTACACTGCGTAGCAAACGAGAGCGGGTCGCCTCTACGCCGTAGTAACAGGGCTACCTGTTACTTCATTCTTTACACGTGAATTTTATATGTATATTTAAAAAAAAAAAGTGATTGTTTCGGGGTCTGGGAACGATTCTAATGCAAAAAATATAATTTTTAGAATTTTTGTCTGTGTCTGAATGTGTGTTCTAGCATCACGCATACCGGGTTTTGCATAGATATTCCCTATTAGTCTGTTCAATTTACCGCAAATTGCAAAAAAATCGAGACAAACGGTTAGAACAATGCAGATAGTTACATATTTAAAATTTTAAACTGATTTTTTTACAGTTGTCGCTTGGGATATGTAACATCTGACATCTAACCTTGGTAAACTGTTAATTTATAAGTCATATTTACATCATTTATAAACTAACAGACTATGATTATCATTACGTTATACCTTTATGGGCACGGTTGACACGGTTGGCGCAGTAGTTAAGCGAACTGATGCGCTACGTGTCGCGGGTTCAATTCCCGCACGGAAAAAATATTTGTATGACCTACAAGTAGTTGTTCCGGGTCTGGCTGTTTGTGTATGTGAGTTTAAATGTTTGTAAATGCACCCACGATACAGGAGAAATTCCTAGTGTGGGGCAAGGTTTTTTTAAATAAAAAAAGATGGGGCAAGCAATCAATAATAACATAATATAAGAATGGCTATTTTAGTCAACTTATAACGAAGCAAATAGCTTAGCGATTTGACGTCCGCTTTGCAACTAGTGGTAAATATAAATATATATATTTTTTGTATTTTTTTATTTTATTTATATATTAAAACTTTTAAATACATAAGTAAAACATGGCAGGTGCAACAACATAAGGGATAGATAACCAGAAAATAACTCTAAAATACATAGGTATATACTAGACAGAATAAACTTTGTGGGGAGAAATAACGATCGATAGAAGAGAAATGCAGGCAGGTGGCGTTCTATAGTTTCTGCCTACCCCCATGGGAAGACGGCGTGAGTTTATGTATGTGTATGTATGTAGAAGAAAAATATAAAAAATAAAAATAAATCTTTATTTCACCAAAAGAAAGTCATCACAATATAAGGTTCAAAGACAAAGAGCTTATAAGGCTTATAACTAGGTCACAAAAAATTTAATACTCTGACTCCTAAACTAGGTGTATGTGCCTGTGTCTTAGGAGTCAGTGATTCTCCGTAACAAACAAAGTCACATTATACGAAATAAGGACATTTGAACAGTATGCAAATGGTGTAAAAGAAAACGGATATCATTTATGAAAAGAAAACACAAGATTAAAAGAATGAAAAACGTTTAACTGTGTAGTGAGATGAATAAATGTAGTGTTTGATTGTGTGTGTAGTGAGTGAGTGTAGGATGTGTGTGTGTGTGTGTATGTAGCGAGTAGGTGTATGGTGTGTGTAGTGAGAAGACCGAGGTGTGACCAGTACACATCCGTTTATGGTTAGTGTTAACGCCATAACTTACTTTGTTTTATATTTCATGCCTAATTAATGGCAACTCTAATGAGTATCTATGCGACACAAGATTCCTTCCGCTTCCTTTCTCCCTTCCGCTTTCTCTCTCCCTTCCGCAACCTTATAATGCCTGAGTGAGAGCGAAAAGGAAGATTCGTGACGGCGCATACGCCGCCGCCATGAAGAGCCCGCCAGTTTTTTCTCATCGACATCGCCGCTTGTGGGTGAAAATAAATCCATAGTCGAAAAGAACTCATATTTCACCGCGAAGAGCGAAGATTGTTATTAAACTGTGCAAGTGTGTGTCTGTGTGTTGTGAAAAGTGCAGATTTTCGTCCGTACGTGATATCCTGGACGCGCCGCCACGTGGCTAAGGAAACCCTTCTCACCGTGTCTCCGCCATAGCTCACCAAACAGGTAACATTTTCTTATTTCCCACACCACCGAAACACCTACTTGTGTCACAGAACCGCCCCTGATACAGTTAGATTGAGAATTATATAGTTCATTATCATTGTAAATTCCCCAGCAGAAGATCCTCAGTGTTATCATAACTTAGTGTTTGGAGATAGTCTCTTAAGTAGGTTTTTGCATTGATATTTAGGGCAAGAATAAATTTTTATCTTTTTATTTAGGAAATTGTACATTTTAATGCTACTGACGTAGAATTGGCGTTAAAAACGATCAGTAAAGGAGAAAACGAATCCAATAAATCAGCGCTGAGATGCTTTTGTGTTTTTTACATTTTATTTTACTATTATTTATGAGCAGCTGTGCCCGCGACTTCGTTCGCGTGCATATTATCGGAAAACAATAATGTGTCGCTTAGAGAAGGTGTAGGTACCACTCCTCCATTGAAAAAGAAGAATCTTCCGATCTTGCCTGATGGGAACTGCTACCTGGGGTTCCCTACTACAGCCCTTTCGAATGCAGTCACTGCGTATTCCGGGTCCATAATGTCAATTTATTTTGATTGAAGAGATTTCAATGATTTCATAATTGTTGATTTTGACAAGTTTGGTAATCTACTATTATAATGGCGTCATTATGACTTTCCAATGGTCGGCCACTGACACTAAATTGAAAGAAATTGCATATATTGGTAATCTCGTAGGTACATAATGACAAATGAATGACATTTCTACTAATGGGTTTTATAATAATGGCAATACGACAATGCCATTATAATAACACAATTATATTACGAGAACATTGACCGACTAATGATCGACCATTATGAATTTACCAGATTACGAACTTTTAGCAAAATGACAATGGCATGACAATGGGATCGTGTTGGAATGACTGAATTTATAAAAATAGCAGACTTGGGCCCCTGGCCAGGGACTCTTTGACTCTTCCCAGCCGCGCGCGCCACCAAAACCTCATTATATTTCATTATTGGTTGAGGTACAATTTTTTTCATTACACGTATACACCGTATAGTACATAGATGGGTCAGTTTATCTAGAAACATGTTTTTTTAATTATTCACTGTGGCGCGGCCAGGGAGTATCCTACGTCCTCAGGATATGCTGCTTCTCACACGGACTACGGTACGTCGCTTACTCCCGTGTCAGCAGCCCTGCTGAGTCTTTGTATATTTTCGCTGCTGAGACCAAAACTACAAACGTAGTACATAAACAGGAAAGTTTTATAGAATGTGACTGATATTTCAGTATATGTAAGCATTGTGGTATCTTACGACTTCCACGCAAACGAAGTCTCGGGCAGAAGCGTGTTAATAATAGAAAATAAAAAATTAGAAAGTAAACTTGAACTTACCAAATACATTTTTAGACGCCGCTCTTTTTAAGTATTCCCATATATTGCTTAATGTAATAGGATTGCAGGAACTTGTGCAGCTGTTGTAAACAGCGACATTGTCAGAACTGGAACATTGAAGTGTTTTTTTATGTTAATGCATCATTAACAGGTTTATTTCTTAACTTTACATGTGTAACGGCATGCGCACCGAGGGGCGATCGAACGAACGAAACGTACATAGGTAGATGTTCTACAACCGCGCATATTTAAATGATCAGCTGTTCTATACAAAACTTCAATACCCTTTCGACTGATATTTTTTCGCAATTACGATGTTAGCCCTATGTAGGAAGTTGTTTAATTTGATGGACTGTACCGCACCCTTGAATATGACCACCCATTTCTGATACACGCTGTATAATTATTTTACAGTTAAGGACTCATTAAGTTTTTGGACGGACTTCTTGGCGGGAAAGTGAAGCGTCATGTTAGCAGTTTTGTTTTATTTTCTAAATTTTGTGTTTAGCCGAATATTAATGTGTAATAGTGGTGGATTATTAACCATTAAGTGTTCGTGAACCTGCATTAATGTAGGCAAATGAAACAAAACAGTGCAACATCACTTTAAGTTCTCTCAAGAAGTCCGCGCGAGGTTTCAGTAAAGTGCCGTGTCTTTACTTAAACTCAAGGGGAGTGGGGCGGGATATCATCAATCATCTTTATCATGCATTGAGTGGAGTTCATTTCATAATTATTTAAATAACTTTGTACTTGCTACCTAATTTTACATGACACTGGCTAAATGCCCAAACCGTGCGAAGCCAAACGGAAAAAAAAAAAAAAAAAAGTTTTTGGACGTATTCGTAATTTTCCAGAAATCCGTGAGAATTTTAATAATCCCGTATTATAATAAAAACAACACAGGGTTATTTTAAATTGACTAGCTAAACTCCGCAGATGCGATGGGATGAAAAATAAAAAGATTTTATGTTTTTTTTGGGAGGTCAACGACCGCTGGAAGCGTTGTAACTTGAAATATTAGTTGAGAAAAACTGATTTCATAAGATCAAAAACAATCGAAAACATTTAGATATCAATATCTTTCACGTCTGCTAAGATAACAAAAAAAAAACTTACCGAGTTTGTTATTTCAAGGGCTACAATAATTGCGGTCGATGACCCCACAAAAAAATTATATTTTATTTTATTTTATCGTGTTTATCTATCGATACCCATCGCATCTTCGGAGTTTAGCCAGTCAATTTAAAATAACCCTGTATAAAAATGGGTAAGCACGAGCCGGAGGTCGTACCACCGAAACCATTATACTTGACCTAAATTTTAGCCCATACCTATAGCCCTGTGACATACAGACGGCACAGGCCTATTTTGAGGGTCCCGGTGTCACCCATGGGTACTGTTTAAAAAAGAGATCTAATCTACAGCGGACGTCTCTCGGCAGAAATGATGATGAAGATGCTCATGAACCTACCTACTACACCTTGCAGCAGCCACAATGGTGAGATTTGTCACATAATCCACTGGTATCAGATCCAGCACATTGTCATGATTGCCGAGCATTACCCTAATACCACCCTTCATGATTGCAGCCAGCATACCGGTGGCACCTGCCCAGTTATCCACCCATCCTCCTAGGGGTTCTCTTAATGATGCAGATACTGGAAATTAACAGAAAAAAACAAAGAAAAATTGTTAATTCCGCACAAACAAGACGCACATTACTAAGTTAAGGGATATTGTTCCAGCGGAATTCGATACTTGTGCTGATAAGATGTACAACGTACAATTTATAAATCATTCATTAATGTTAAATATAATAATAATATATACCTAATATATACTTTATTGATACAAGTCCTTACAATATGCTTAATATCTAGCTAAAGTTCACAATAATTAAAGGCGCACAAAATTTGAAACCCTGACTCCTAAACTGGGAATACCTGTGACTTAGGAGTCAGAAATATATACAGAGGTATGAAAATATAGTGCGTATACTAACGGAGGGCGCAAAGTATTTTTGTAGTGCGACTTCAAACCCCAGTAGGGGAAAGCACATAATAGGCTAGAACTGGAACAGACACGTGAGGCAGGCTCACGGTATGGCTCGCCAATGTTATCAGAATTGGTTATTGCATGGGAGACCGAGATCTGGACGGTTATGCAATGAACTGGCTGAGTCTAGGCGATTATTTAAGGTGAAATTGAAATGGTGTATAAATAACCAACAGCAAATTAGGATGGATATAATAGCACGACACCATTCCAATAATAACTGTTCAAAATTTTGGAAATCAACGTACAGGTTAAATTTGAAGCAGAGTCCGTGAGCGTCGAGGGTGTACTATCAAGGAATTTCATATCTATACACCTTAAGGACTATTTTTGCTTGCAGCGCTCGGCCGCTATAGAAATCTCATCAACCAATAGCATCGCACCATCAGATTTAAATGTATGTATGTAATGTATATAATGTAATGATGAGATGTAAATGAAAAAAAAGACAGTAAAAAACCGAGGTGGTGCATATTTTTTCAATGGAAACAATTTCAATGGGAACCCTCGTTCGGTCGTAGTTCGAGATCGTTTGGGACAAGTTTATGGGTTTTTTTTATGAGTGGGTTTGCTATGCTCTCAGAAAAGTATAATATAAAATTAGAATTGAGTAGTTTCACAATTAGCAGTTTTTGGGTGAGAGGCGGAAAATTTCCATAATACTTTAAAAGCGCAAAATGCGGTATCTTTTCGGTATAGTATGCTCGGTATACCGAAACGATACCTCATTGCTTTAATTTATCAATTTATGCAGTACCGTTTAATTCGTTGTAATTTATGCGCGCGCCTATATTTCAATCGAGTATACGGAGCATGCTGTAAACCGTGTGACGTGAGCGAGTACAGCACTGCAGAGCTGCAAAAAAATAAAGTATGTCCAATTTTATAAAATCTACAGTTTACACTTTCATTTTTGGGATACCCCGATACGGCATCCCATAGTATTTATTAAGTGTGATAAAAGTTAAAATACCATTTCTAAGCCAAACAAATATAAACATTGCATACCTAAAAATAAAGTCGAAAATATATAACGGAAAATATGCACTTTTTTCCCTTTAGATACGCTCTAGAGCTAATGAAAGTTTATTTATTCTGGTCGATGCAAAAAGGGGCGTAAAACAGATGTGGTCATCGTGTTCACGGGATTTTGTTTTGAAACTGGTTAGATATGAAGTTCCGCAATAGTACATGAGTTGAATGACATCGCGAGATTATTTCAGCAGCATTTCTGGGTTGAGCCGTTTATTACCCGCACAGTCTGACGTGTTTTCGGTGTCCGGTATTGGGGCTACACCTGGAGATATCAATGAAAGATTCACTGCAGGGTTTTGTTATCAAATCAATGAAAAGAAGGAAGTCTCCAGGACACGATAGCCTCATGTTGGCGTGGGTGGTAAATAAATAAAAATAAATTACAAAAAAAGACATAGGTACACTATATACTATAGCCAAAAGCCTCGTATTCAACAAATAAAAGTTCAAAGTTCGATAGTTTTTCATTAATTTTATGAACTTAAAATGGTAGATAAAACTGTTTTTTTTTTTTTTAAATGCTCCTTTTTACTGTTTGTATTCCCTGTGTGTGTCCAAAACAAAATATTCATCTTTCTTTCTTTCAAAAGAAAGAAAAATTATGTAATTATAAGAAACAACCAAAAAAAACCGGCTAACTGGAATCGGACACGAAGGGTTCCGTACTACCGTACAATATTTAACACTACATTTTGTTTTAATACTTGAGTTAATAAACACATTTCTTGTACCCCCTCTAATTTTTTACTTTATTTTATTTTTAATAGTTGTTGTTATAGCGGCAATGGAAATCTCAACTTTCTACCTATTACGGTTCATGAGATGATGAGAGAACGATACAGCCCGCTGACAGACAGACGGACATCGGAGACTTAGTTTTTTTTAGTTCAGTTAAATAAAAATAATAAAACGAAGATTATTTTTCCTCTTTACTTTGATAATTATAAGATTACTTTGTATTTCATAATGATACTGTGAAATACAAAGTATTTTTTTTCAGTTGCAGAAAGTCGCCCACATTAAAATAATATACCATTGGTATCGACGTTTTTAATATTTGTTGAATAAATACAGTGTAAGGTACATGATAAACACAAGTTTCAAATTCCTAACTTATTTAGTTGTTGCGATAGAGTCTCGTACAAAAGTGGTCTAAAACTGCCTACTTTTACGGCACCCTATTTCTTCATTTTTGAAGAAAATCGATAATTTTAATATTTTAACTGTTTTTATTTGAGAACCCCTGAGGTGAAGGCCTCCTCCAGAGAATGCCAGCTTTCTCTGTATTTCGCTTCGTCACAACAAAAGTACAAAAGAAAAAGAAAGCAAAGCATTTAATGTGTCAAGAACGGGAAGGAATATTGCTTGACAGTTTTTAGAGGCATAATAATATATTTATTCGTACACCAAAATTATTCCCATTTTGATGTCCTAAAATATTAATGTACACACTAATAATAATAATAAATGTGCCTCTTTTGGTGAGCCTCAAACAATTATTCTCATTTTGTTGTCCTAAAATACTAAATAGCTAATTACCTGCAACCAATTTGGATGTAGCGTTAATGCTCATACAGACTAGTGCGATATCGCGGGCGCGACGCGACATTAGTAGCACAATTTCTTTGTCGGTGCCTGTCACGCCCGCGATATCGCATGAGTCTGTAAGAGCCTTTAGACGGTTGCTGCTGCGATAGCGCTCGCTTCGCTCGCTCGGTTCGCGCATGGTTGGTCACAGTTCTAACCACACCAAATCCATTTGGTCGGGGTGCCCTAGTTTAGTTACTGCGACCATCTTTGTGAAAAGACCAGAAAGCACAAATAGTTATTTATGCAACTGTAGTTTATTAAGGGGTATTAAAACACAAGGCGAAAGTGATAATAGTACCACATGAGTGTTTTAATACCTAATTGTTTACAGTTGCATACAAGGCTTTATGTACACCCATGATATGAATCCTCTATAAAAGGTTCTAAAACCATAGAGTGTTGTAAGAACTCTATGTAAATTCATTAAAAGTTTAATTGCTGAGTATCTAATACAAACAAACTATGTATAGGTAATAATCAAAGTTTGTATCACTCATTTTTGTAAACAACAAAGTAATAATTTTTTGCATTAAGTAGGTACTATTATCGAACAATAATGGCGGGATACGACGTGAATTCGAATTACCTATATGTTTTTTTTTAATTACGGCGTTGTGGTAGTGAAAAGCGCGTGCATGGCAATGTTTTTTTTTTTAATTCATAAAGTTACCACGAATTGAGTAGGTAGTGAGAATGTGGCTGTTTGATGAGTATAAAGGAAGGGATCGTTGCATAATTAAATTTAGTACAACATTATAACACTCGTTTGGATGATATAACTGTTCCAGAAACTTTTAGGATTTATAAACGTTTTAGGAGGCACATTTATTAAAAAAAAAACCGGCCAAGTGCGATCCGAACTCGCGGACGAAGGGTTCCGTACCATTATCTATAAAAACGGCAAAAAATCACGTTTGTTGTATGGGAGCCCCCCTTAAATATTTATTTTATTTATTTATTTTTAAAGTGAATATATAACTAAATATTCTGTGAATATTTCAAGCGTCTACCTGTTGCCGTTATCAATATCGGGCAAAAACGAGCAAAAAAATCACGTTTGTTGTATGGGAGCCCCCTTAAATATTTATTTTATTCTGTTTTTTAGTAATTGTTGTTATAGCGGCAACAGAAATACATCATCTGTGAAAATTTCAACTGTCTAGCTATCACGGTGCATGAGATACAGCCTGGTGACAGACGGACAGACAGACAGACAGACGGCGGAGCCTTAGTAATAGGGTTCCCGTTTTACCCTTTGGGTACGGAACCCTAAAAAACGAACTACATTAGAAGATCAATAAGTTTTGAGAGGAGCAATTAATGTCCCGTTTTCAATTAGAAAACTTACCGATCGAAGGTCTGATGATAACTGTGGGGATATTTCCACAATTTTCCGCGACGTACGTTTCTGTTAGCGCCTTTGTAAACGTGTAAGTGTTTGGTAGTCCTTCTGTAATAAAATAAATATTTTGAACGAAAAAGGCGTTTAGAAGTATTATAAAATTATCTTTCTAATCTTTCTCGTTCAGAAGAATAGAATAGAATAGAATACTCCATCCCAAGCATGCCCGGCGCATTTTTGGTAGTGAAGCCGAGATCTATGAAGGTAACTTAGCACGTACTTTGGCTAAGCGTTATTCCTGTCATTGTATTGCACCTGTCAAACTGTCCAGTAATCCACTGTCCACTGTCCCCTAATTCTGTAACACACTTACAGTAGGAATGGGTTTCATTATAAAAGTTGAACAACGCTCATTGCGTTAATTAAGTTGTTGAGCAGACAAATTTTTAGAACATATCAAGCAATGGATTAGGAAACTTCAAAATCATTCAGATTGTGATTTTAAGTGTGTTACGCCATTAGGATGCTGGTCCTGCCTCTAGTCAGGAACATGTCTAAGCCAAAGCACGTGCTAAGTAACGTTTATGGATCTCGACCACAGTCCCAGTACTAGGTACAGTTGCCAGCATATCAAGTTACCACAAACTGTCAAATTTTCTCATTCGATTATGAACTTAACCGTCAACATTTTAATGTTTAAAATCATTTGGAGAATTTTGACAGTTTGGTACAACCTGATGTGCGATTGTACCGTGCTGACTAACCAATACTTTTACCACGGAATTTGCTGTTATTTTTATAAGTACCTACATATATTATTATTATTATTCATTTATTATTTCAAGTTACATGACTCATATACAATATTTAATACATTATACACACAACAGACAATACATTCACATTACAACACAATACAAAACAACCAATCAACCATCGCACTATCAACACTTACCTACATTACCGACGACTGTAGGTGACGTGCAAGTCACTGCAGTGTCGAATGTATGGACAGTCGAGCCTGTCCGCTATCATCCTAAGTACGCTGTTGGGGCTGCCGCGCACCCTGCGTACCAGAGACGCGCTCCGTTTACGCATCGTTGCATAGAAGCAGTCGACGCTGGCTTCGGCAAACATGCCCGAGGCACTACTTGAGACTAGAGATGCATTCCACCAGTTTTTATGACAAGTCTTTTACAGTTCAAGCAGTACGGTTATGGAATGCCTTGCCCGTGTCGATAAGGCGTGCTCAATCTTTGTCCACTTTTAAAATTCTGGTAAAAAAACACTTTCTCTGTTCTTAGACAGCATCATTACAGAATACAGTTCCTTGATCTTGTTTCATGTTTATTATTGTATATATATATTATGGATAAGTTATGCTTAGTGTATGTATGTATTTATTGTACATGTAAATAGTTCACCACTGACTACCTGCAGTACTGTCTCTCCTTCTCTTTTTAATCCATCCAAAGGTTGTCTGTAAAAGATCGCTTTTAGCGATAAGACCGCCCATTGTGTCACCCTATGTAAAATTTCAACATTTATATCTGTAACTTTTATGGTGTACATAATAAAGAGTATTCTATTCTATTCTATTCTATTCACTACAATGTCGCGGCAGCCCCATCAACGCTCTGAAGGCGTTGTTATATTGGACGCGGAGGGCTCCGTATGCTTTTTGGGTGTGATTCACCCACAGGCTGCACGTGTACACAATAAGCCCTGAAAAGTGTTTGCTTGACCGATTTGGAACAGCGTGCAAACCTGCGGGCTATCATATTAGCTCTAACTGACAAAGCCCTCCGCTCCCTCTCAATGTCAGTATCGTCCCTGAGACCGGCAGTAACTAAATGCCCTAGGTATTTTTTCAAAAACCATGAACTGACTTTTCGACACATTATATTTTAGACCGTGTCCTTCAGTATATGCCTCACAAATCCGCAACAATGTTCTAATGCCACAAACCGATGCGCTCAGCAGCACCATGTCGTCCGCATAGCTGATATTATTCAGGCAAACTCCATCTATATGACACCCAACATGACGAGTGCTGAGAGCAACAATCAGCGCATCAACATACAGGTTAAAAAGTGCTGGGGAGCTCAACCCTCCCTGCCTCACCCCGCACTCCAACCCATATGGTTCCGACAGAGATCCCGCCCATTTAACGCAATTGATCTGGCCTCCATACCAACATTTTATCAAGTTAATAAGTTCCATGGGGAAATCTATGTCCTCCAACTTCTTCCAAAGAACCTCATAGGAAACCAGATCAAAAGCCCTGGATAAATCAAGGAAGCACGCGTACACTGGAGTATGTCTGTCTGTATAGTACCTGACGGCATGCTTAACACACAGTATGGCACTTTCAGTGGACAGTCCCGGCCGAAAACCAAACTGATTATCGTGCAAATGTAGATATTCATTTTTTTCACTCATTCACTTTCGCAATAACAGTCGCTAATGAAATAGGCCTGTAATTTCCTTCAGGTCCCCCGTTTTATTTTTCGCTACTGGCACTATGAGTACTATTGTCTTAACGACGTCAGCGGGTAAGTATGCATGCAGAAGTTAAAAAGTATTGCCAACACTCTAGGTAAGTGATGTCCAGCCTGCTGAAGATGTTCAACGCTGAGACCGTCATGGCCAGGGGACTTACCTCTGGACATTGAATTAACGGCGTACGCTACATTTTTAGAGCCAATTCTTGTACCCACTTGACCAAAACATGTCTCAACATTAAACATTCCCAGCGAAGGCGGTCCGAGTGGCGATTTCACATATAAATGTTCTCTAAAAAGATCAGCAATGTCCTTGGAGTCACTCACACCATTGACACTCACAGGGCGGCCAGGCCGATGTGCCATTTTATTTGTGCCTTTCCAAAAGTTATAGAAATCCTTTTTTGAATGATGTGAAGCAAGGATATCCATTTTAATCTGGTGCTGATGGTTTTGACACCATTTAAGCCTGGACTTAAATATCCTTCTACTCTGACAAATCTCGTCATAAGCAGAGCCAGTAGAAGGCCCCCCGCCTCGTTGCCAGACATAAAACTTCAACCTGGCCACCCCGTATGGGCATAGGCAATAGGCACGTAAGTGGGGCCACTTACGTGCCTATTCCACCCAACAATGCACCGCGATTCACCCCTGCGTCGCGCACTTCCACGACACACTGCCGCACACCCACTGAGTGCGGACACAACATCCTCATACAATTTATCAATAACAGATCTGTGACTTGGGTTGTTACAATATTTGTCTGCACAATTAATAAATTCCGATGGAAAATCAATTAATTTTAATTTTCTGTTGCATTCATCACGATACAACTTAATCTGTTCATCAGTTCTGTCTGGCTCCCCATATTACACTTCTACCAACTGGTATTCATGACATTTATTTTTGGTGTTAATAAATTAAGTCTACATTCCAGTATGAGGGGGAAATGGTCAGACCACGTAATATTATAATTCACATAAACTTTGGAAATGGAACACAGTGCGGATCGAGTCACAACACAGTGGTCTAGCCACCTTTTAGAGCCATGAGCCTCACTAACAAAAGTATAAGTGCCTGACTGAACACCCAACATATTGACATCAACACACAACCAGTCTTGTTCATGACATTCAACAAGTTCATTATAAAATAGTTCACTAGGATGTGCATTGAAGTCACCTAATACATAAACTGAATCTATCCCATACTCATCTACAATAGCACTCACTCTGCCAAGGCAATCCGGAAACTCGGGCAAATTACTAAGGGCGTCGTGGGCATGTATACACTTAACACAATAATCGGTCTATCGGCCGTCACTATTTTAACTGCACACACACGCGGATTATCGCACGAAACAACACTCACATTCTGGCACACGCTGTGTCTCCACATCAAAACTACGCCGCCGTACGGTCGGCCGCGCAGCATCCCCACTGAAGTGTCCACTGCAGATGTACCGGCAGTGCTAAACTCGGAGTCTATGGTGCCCAGATAAGGTAATTCATCCGGCATCAGCCACGTCTCCTGTAGTGCTATTATATCCGACTTCCGACAAAATTCTCTGACACTGTCTACAGTACGTTTAACACTTTGTCAAAGTATAAGTTTTGTTATTCATCATTTTGTTTGAGATGGGCCGTAATTTATCCATTATTTATTTATAAGTCATCAACAAACAACGATCGGTTCAATTTTTGGCGATTAAACAGGACAAATCGTCAATTAATATGTAGCTCGTTCTAAAATGAGAGGAGACGAAATGGGAAATATTTAAAACTTACTCAGTAACGCCTTAATTTGGTTGCTGTCATGGTTTGGCTGTTCCAGAAACTTCTGCACTTCACTGAGTTCACCCGGCGGAGGGTACACCTTCTCTTCTAGTATCTGCTTGTCTGTGTTACAGAAAGCCGTGGAAACGTGCACAAATGCCTGAAAGTACGGGCAAAAGAGCTTTTACTTACCTATTGTATTGAAGAGTCTAATTAGTAAGGACATGTGATTTTTTAACAGGACATAAGTTTCCTTGTCTGTGAAAATAGTTGAGAAATTCTTATTACTCTTTAAAATATAAATAAAAACCGGCCAAGGGCGGTCGGACTCGCGCACGAGGGGTGCCTTACCATTATCTATAAAAACGGCAAAAAAAATCACGTTTGTTTTATAGGAGCCCCCCTTAAATATTTGTTTTATTTTAATTTAATTATTTATTTTTAAAGTGAATATATAAATAAATATTCTGTGAATATTTCAAGCGTCTACCTGTTGCCGTTATCTATATCGAGCAAAAACAAGCAAAAAAAAAAAATGACGTTAGTTGTATGGGAGCTCCCTTAAATATTTATTTTATTTTGTTTTTTAGTATTTCTGGTTATAGCGGCAACAGAAATACATCATCTTTGAAAATATCAACTGTCTAACTACCACGGTTCAAGAGATACAGCCTGGTGACAGACGGACAGACAGACAGACAGACGGCGGAGCCTTAGTAATAGGTTTCCCGTTTTACCCTTTGGGTACGGAACCCTAATAATAGGGTTCCCGTTTTACCCTTTGGATACGGAACCCTAAAAAGTATAAAAAAACAATAAGAATAACAAATAGCGATTTGCGATCACGATTTATTCCCAAGTGTACTTAGGTACGTAATGGGAAGGCCCATTTTATCAGTTATGGCTGATAATTTGTGATGCCTAGATAGAATTATGACCATGTCTTTTGTCCATTGCTACGACGATGCAGCAAGTGGCGCCGTCTGGTTTTGTTACGATGTTACTGGAAACACCGAAAAGGTCTGCTAAGAGTGACACTGGCTGCTGCAGAGTTGCGTGGCGGCTGTCTTCTGATGACAGAAGATGTCAGTGGAGCCGCTGTCGTACCACGTCCACGACGAAATGCTACATTCCGGCACAATCCTGATGATATTGAAGCTGTTGAACCACTAGTACGATGATCATTTCTGGTAAAGGCTATCCAGCGCCGTTACATATTTATCAGGCCCATTTATTTGTGATTTCTAATGATGATGTTATTAGTAATTAATTCACCTTGATATTCTTCATACGCTGACACAGATGTAGCACATATTTGGTTCCTGTAACATTCGTTTTCACAGCGACTTTCAGTTCTTCATTAAACCTTATGGTTGCTGCTACGTGAAATACTACGGAAACCTGAAAATATGACATTATGCTATTAGTTATACACCGTGGCATTTTAATCGTCTTACAACGGCTGGCTATTTCATGTATCCAATGACTACTAATCATTCATAAAAGTAAATAAAATAATTTATTAATATTTTATTAATTAAAAAAATAAAATATTATTCAGTATGACGCATGACGTAGTTTGAAACACCCTGTTACGAGCGCGGTGGAAGCCTTCCGTTCCAAGGGTGGCGCGGAATGGCGAGCAAGGCTCGCACCGCGCTCATAACACGGTGTTTGAAACTACACCATACGTCTTATTGAATAATATTTGAAAAAAAGATATCCAAATGTTAATAAATATTTTTTTTACCTTTATGAATGATTAGTAGTCAATGGATACATGAAGTGGGCTGCCGTTGTAAGACGATTAAAATGCCACGGTGTATATTACTCAACAAAAATTAACAAAAAGTATTTAATAATAAGGAACGAATGGTTTTTTAAACAATACAAAGTTTCAATACTACGTTAAGCCGTTGCCGCATTGGTCCCTGGGCGTCTACTCCCTAATCATGAAATCCGTAGTTTCAGCCGAAGTTTTGGTTTTCTTTTATTAGTTCAGGGCCCGAATTAAAAATGAATGACAACATGATTTGATAGTGGTCCCTAATCCCGATGTGTATTTACCCGTCAGAAAAATTTAATTTTTCACTTGTTTTGACGGATCAACTACTTTCGGACGGGCCCGTATCTACGTTGACGGACTTAGAGAGTAGACCCCCTTCTGTCAATCGTCGGTCTTTGACAGTCAACAGCTGGTAAGCAGTCTTACAAAGGGGTATCGTATTACCTAGGTTAGACTGGAAGCCGACCCCAAAATCTCCTCTTTTAATGTTAACAGACTTTTAGAACATCATAGGCCATTTTTGACTACCATGTCTGTGATATAATGCGCCGTGTAAAATTTTATCATTTAATTTAAGTACCTTCTGTAAAAGTAATTCTTCATCTTTCGTTGAAATGCCAAGGTCAGGGTCATTTATGTCACCAGCAATTGGTATTACTTTATTAAAATCATCTGGTCGTTCTTCTTTTAGTCTTGAGAAAAGCTGAAAAAAAATAAAAACGATTTACTTCATGCGAAAATTATTTAAAAAGTACGACGGTGCAACAAGTAGCAAAGTCAAAGTCAAACCATTTATTTCAAAAAGGCACATAAGAGGCACTTTTGCCTTAGTTTCTTTTTTATGAGTTAAATTGCCAGAAGATACCTTTTTATTATTCGCTAATAATAATAATTGGTTATTTGAATGGGTAACTTCTGTTGTCTTACACTGTCGTCCACAACTACAACTGAAGAGTCTATAATGCCTGTATGAGTTCCAGCAGGAAGAGAATACCCTATCTGACTGGTAGTGGCCTCCAAGGATGTTGGTATTATAGGTGGATCCTCCTTCGTACAACAAGCATTTTTATATCAACACAGATCCAGTCCTGATCATTACAAAAAGCCAGCATTTCATTACAAAAAAGCTCTTTAGGATGCATTGCATTACATTGTAATCGCCTAAAATATAAAATGATTGCTTCCGTGTCTCTATTGTCGTCAATAATATTTAAACATTGTGTAAACTCAGGTAAATTTTCAAAACAGTTAGTGTTATATCACTCGTCACTTTACGAATTGAACTTTTTTTAGGGTTCCGTACCAAAATGGTAAAAAGGAACCCTTATGGTGAGACTACGTCTGTCTGTCTGTCTGTCACAGCTGGATATCTCAAGAAGTACTAATGCTATCAACTTGAAATTTGGAATAGTTTTAGATGACGTTTACCCAACTATTTTGCAAACAAGAAAGAAATTAAAAATAATATATCTTTTTTGCAACAGGGACTGAAAGGGGGTCTTAAAAATTCGAATAGAGTCTACTAGGATGTGGGGTATCATATGAAAGAGCGCTGTTTGCTCATTCTCAAACATTTTTTTTTTGGCATCATCGTTTTCGACTTGTGATGAAAAATGTAAAAAAAAAATACCGTTCCCCCCCTTATATCCGAAGTTTGCATAGAGAAAAATCTGAAATTATTCTATGTGATAGAAGTTTATGTAAAGATTACAGGAAAAGTAAAACGATGTCTCTAAATAGCGCAGTTTTTCAGAAATCATCAACATCATATATACGTACGGAACCCGTGGTGAGCGAGTCCGACTTGCTCTTGACCGGTTTTCTATTTAGGTGTGACTTACCGGTGTCTTAATGACCTCTTCAATCCTTTGTTTAGCATTTTTACCTTTTTTGTTTCGTATCAAAACATAAACGTTATCAATGTCTTTGCAACTGTACAGAAGCTTCTCGAGGAACACCTGGAAGTAAATAAAAGTGGAAAACTAAATTAAGTGCATAATATCTGAAATCCATAATTAGTTAGTATCTATAGTTTGAATCCCATGGTATTAGCTAGATGTTTGTGAGTTTTCCCGACTAAGTATGTCCCAACCCTGAAATAATAAAAACCGGCCAAGTGCGTGTCGGACCAAGCAAAATGAAGGGTTCCGTAGTTGGGATGATTTATCCCAAAAACAAATTTTACATTGTAGTTGAAAACCATATTCTCCCACACATCGATATACGTAACAATGGATTCTCCAACTGCAACTGCACTTTAAAGCTTAATATTACGCAAACAGATCCCCGTATCGAAATTAAACCCGCAATCTTTTTGAACGGCCTATCCAACGATACCATGGGATAGACGAGAAAAAAAATATTATCCCCACTTTACATGTAAGGGAGGTACCCTAAAAAATTGTTTATTCATGATTTTACTTTACCACTTTGTCGGCGTGATTAATATGTATACCCATTTTACCCATGCCAACTTACAGCTTTCTAGTACTAATAGTCTCTGACCTAAGCCGGGGACAGACAGACAGACAGACAGACGGACATGGCAAAACTATAAGGGTTCCTTGTTGAATACAAAACCCAACCCCAAAACAGAATTCAAATTACCTTTCCAAGGAATCCAGTAACGCCTGTCATAAATACGGACTTTCCCGCGTAAAAGTCAGCCACCGATACGTAGGCGGACGTTTGTTCTGCAGTCTCCATTACTCTTCTGACTTCAGTTGTTTCACTGAAACCTGAATCAAATAAAATTATTCGTTTTTAATCATAATGTGATTACATAGTCCCTGTTCAAAGATCTTTTGGCGCTAGGCCAAAATCGGGACTCACGCCGCCATCTTCTTTTTAACCGACTTCAAAAAAGGAGGAGCTTTATATGTTCGTCTGTATTTAAGTATTTATTTTAAATTCATCGATATTTTCGTCAATTATTGTAGACTGATTTTTTAAATAAATTTTTCATTTGGTACAGGAAGTTTGGTTTTAGGTTTTCCATAAATTTTTTATTAACATTGCTTGGGTAATTTTGAGTTAGTTTCGATAATACGTATTTAATCCACTTTCCACCAGTTGCACGTAAGTCCACTAAATTTAATTCCCCATTAAAAGTAATGCTGTCACTTTCTGATACGTTCCGTTATATAAGGACAGCATTACTTTTAATTGCGAATTAAATTTAATGGACTTCCGTGCAACTGGCGGTTTGTGTATCTTGATGATGTTATAATACTTCCTGTCACTGTCTTGTGCTTACATAGCAACTTAGTGGTATCCGAATTGGTGTGGGATAGGTACTAAAACTTAAAAGAGAAAATAAAAACTTTTTTACAAAAAAAAACAACTGACTTCCAAAAATACACTTCAAAGTGAAAAATAACTTTTATTTCGAAACACGGTGGCAAAAAACAAAAATACAGATACAAAGACACCGACTTACGAAATTAAAGTTATTTTTCACTTTGTAGTGTTGTTTTTGGAAGTCGTTTTTTTTTTGTAAATAGTTTTTTCAATAGCTACATTTCAAAAAATAATTGCACACATTATTACCAACAGCGCCCGTGTTAACATCATGCGAACGCCAAAAGGTCCGCCCCAAAGATTCTTGTTGAAGCACTTTAAATATCTTTTAAATTTTTATTGTGCCGACCTCTACGCTTCTGTGGCAGTCTCATTTTGGTTATGCCCGCGGTGGCAACAACGTCCCCCCCCCATCTCGCCAATCTCGAAATTTTAAAACAGTTAATCACATGATTGTTGATCCACTTATGTCTCTTTATAATAGAATAGAATACTCTTTATTCTGTACATCATAAATAATAATAATATCCAAAAATAAGATTTTATTGGACAAACATAACACTGTGTTCATTTCAAATTACAATTGTGTAAACGCGTCTGGCAGTTGGCAAGAACATAACACTTCCTAGTACGTCACGCCATAAGTACGATATTTATAATACTCATAAAATAAACTATAAATAAATTAAAAGATAATTTAGTATAAAATTACTTGATTGTAACGCTAATTGCACCTAGATAGTAACGGACCTCGGAGGAAAACATTGGAAACAGCAACGTGTATCACAGCTAAAAGATTCACATTCATGATTCGGCGAAGCTGGACCGGAACGCAACCTGGCGGCGACGTCATTAAAAGATATATAACACCACTCTCCACTACGAGTATTCCAATGCTCACTCAAGGATGCATATCCGGTACGGCTCTAATAATCCTCAGGGCACGTCTTCCCTACGATTACCGCGCCCCGGTCTACTCTTTGAGATGCAATGGTGTCTGCAGCCTCAAAAAACATGAGGCTCCAGGGGCTAGTGCAAATCTTTGAATTCATTCGAGTAATCGAGTCTGGTCAAACCACGCCGGGGTCAGTGCATTTCATTCATTGATTCATACATTGGATCTGCTGATTTTCAAGCCAACATTCTCCAGCTCCTGTTGCCATTTCTCCAATCTACTCTGGATCTCAGGTCTATCTTCACCGACAGCACAATCACACAACAATGACATCTGCAAACAGCATGCACCTGGGTACCTCTTTCTGTATGTCCGACGTCAGAGCGTCCATAATCGACTTAAAGCCGACCATTGATGCAAGCCACGCTGAACTCGTCAGTGTTGCCAGCTGCCGACCGGACGTAGGTACGAGATTGACTGTAGGTACATAGTACGAATTAACTCTTCATATTTTCCGGGCTGCTTTTGGAGGTCAGATATGCAGCTACTCCATGTTAAATACTAGTATTCAGCTGCATCCGGTTAGACCCGAAGCTGACCCCAAAATAGTTGGGAAAAGACTAGGCAGAGGATGTCACTTCCCGGGCAAACCTTTCTCTTTCAAGGCCCACCACAATACATCCGGAGGTACTCTATTATACGCTTTCTCCAGATCAATCATTGACACCATGTGCAAGTTCTTGTGTGCACGTTTGTACTCGTACTTCGCGCACGATTGACGGAGTGCAAAGTGGCGTCCACTGTTCCTCGACCTTGGTATAAACCCAAACTGGTTCGGGGTAATCTCACTCTCCTCTCACAATCTTTTCTACATGACATTGTCCCATACCTTCATACTATATCAGATGAGCTTTATCCCTCGATAGTTGTTGCAATCCTGTACATCACTTTTCAATACTCAATACTTTATTGCATTCCATAATGTGTACATAATATAACAGTTGGTATGTTAAACATAGAATCAATTATGGACCCTGTCGGGCACAGCAAAGTTAATTTTTAATAGGAGAGAGGTTGAAGGCGCTTTTTGTTAAGAAAAAAAAAAAAAAAAAAAAATAGTATCATGAAAATAGTATCATTTGCTTTTCTGGTATTTAAATTTTATATAAGTATTTATATATTCGGTTTTAAGTTATTTGAATTAAATTAGTTTTAAATTATATATTGCACGATTTACATTATTAATATTATAAATTACAATAAATAAATATTTAGAATTTTATTTAGTCTTGTAGAATGTTATTATCAATATTAATTGTGCGCTGTTTAGCATAAGTATTCATTTTTAAATTAACAATATTTTAGTGTGTTAAAATAAATTTATATTCAACGTGAAATTTAAAATGAAATATAGGTACTTATTATGTAAAAAAGTTTTTATTGTTGTTGAAATTTATCGCTAAAATATTCGTCAATAGTGTAGTAGCTTTTGATTATCAGAAATTGTTTTAATTTATTTATGAAGATATTATTTTTATTTATACTTTTGATATATTCCGGTAACTTATTGTATATTTTAATGAACATAACAAATGTACTAGAAGAGTGCATTTTTAATCGAGAAGTGGGTATGTTTAATCTGCTTTCATGTCTAAGTGCAAATTTTGTTTATATCTCCTCTTTTGGTATAGAATTGCGGATATTTACGTACAAATTTACAAATTTCAAATAAGTAGACGCAGGGCAGGGTTAATATTTTTAGATCTGTAAAGTGGGGCTTACAGGAGTCTGTATTTTCGATATTTAATAAAATTCTAATCATTTTTTTCTGTAGAGTGAATAATGTAGGCGCGTCTGTACTATTTCCCCATAGGATAATTCCATACTTGTGCCATGCAAATGCGTACGCGTAATACGTCACTAGTGCTGTTTTGAGGTCTGTTGTTTTCTTGATTTCTCGGAGAGCGTATGTAAACTTGCATAATTTAGTTCTTATTTTTCGAATATGTGATTTCCAATCTATGTGTGAATCTATGTCTAGGCCTAAAAGTGTGAATTTATTTACTTCTTCTAATTTTGATCCGTTATATTAGAAACTTATACTTATAGGTATTTTTTGTCGGGGGTGGAAAGTTATTATTTTAGTCTTATTGTAGTTAATTTCAAGGTTGTGTTCGTTCATCCAGTGCGTTGCAGTGTCAAGTATAGAACTCAATTTTTGGTTTAAATTATATTATTATCACATGATGTTAAGGTAGAGATATCATCGGCGAACAATACGCATGACTCATTGATGTGGTTAGGGAGATCGTTTATGTAAACTAGGAATAGCAGGCACCCTATCACACTTCCTTGTGGTATAGAAGCGTTTACGGGCATATTTTGGGATCGAATTAATTGTATTTCTTTTGATTTATGATTGTAATGTTCTATTTTTACAACTTGTTCTCTGTTTTTTCCCCTTGAAGATGGGCACTAGCGAACTATTGCACCATTCTTTTGGGATCGCTACATCTTGTAATCAGAGCAACTGTTGACAGACCTCCGCATCATAACCATTAACGGGTAGTCCCGGGGTTATTGTCGGGTGGTTATGATGTGGAGGTCATTCAAATAATAATTTACGGATTTATGAGAACGGACAAAAAAAGTTTTACCACAGACCTATTTATCACGTAGTTATACTTAACAATTGTATTATGAATGCTAAGTCTTATGAGCTAACTAATTAAATGGGTTATTTCCGTCTAATTTCAACTTTTACATTCAATTTTTTTTTATACTTAGCTTTATTTTTTTTATCCTTTTTACACCTAGTTATAACGATGTGAGTGCTGTGGTCTCTTATAATTGAAGGAGCACACATAAAATAACCATTCGTAATAATTATTGTAATTTATAATATACCCGCGTAAGTATCCTTTGTTGATAATCCCAAAAAAAAAAAAAAAACAAATCTTGTCGTCTTCATAGATATTATTAGTTTTTTTGGCAACTGGCTGCTACATAAATTGCGTAACAACACATTGTTTTTAAACACAATTAGATATGTACATAATTATGTTAAAGTATAATATTCAGTTCTTAGTAAGTTACTACAGTGACAAACTTATATTTTTGGACACCAACCGTTTTATTAATAATTCAGACATAAAATAGCGAGGCTATTAGCATAAATAAACTCAGACATAAATTTAGTGTTTCGAAGTCTTGTATTATTTAATTTGAACACCGCAATTATTAGTAATAATAATTGTAATGTACAGGTGGTCACCTTAAAATATAACTGTAGCAGTAATGCTATAACTAATATTTACAATTGTACGATGGAGGATCCATGTGTCATTATGGCAAATCCTTGTCGTCGGGTCCAAAAGTATCCACTCATTGCCTGGTGATGGCACGGGAGTCTTGGGGCTCACTCTGGATGTTGATTTAAACTAGATAGTAAGACAACATAAGATACCGATAGCAAAATAGTTGATACCTACCAACAATAAGGTGTCTTCATGCTCTCAAATGATTAAGTGTAAAAAAGAGTCTAAGCAGAATTCCTTGAAATTATTTCATCAAAATATTTTAGGTTTTCTTCCAAACAATTAGAAATTGAACTATTTTTAGAAAAACAACTGAACATTGGTTGAAAAATTATGAAATGCTAATTAATTATGAAAATTATAGTGTGGGCAGTTTTTTTAGCCGAAGATCTATGCTGTGAGGGGGTTCACTAGTCTTAGTTAAAAATTCTATTAAATGTAAGACTCATATATATAGAAAAAAAAATATTTATATTTTTTTTTATTGTTTTTTTTTAATTTAATTTAAATTTATAATGGATTGTATTTTTTTTTCGTATTTTTACTATGGGTTTAATACCTGAATTAAACGATATAATAATAATAATAGTTGATCTGTCGGTGGAACATAACATTTAACTGTAACTGGGCCTTCAGTCTCGACAAACATAATAGCGATCACTTTACGACCGAATTCGGTCGCAAAGTACTAACGAGATACACGGTCAAAATTGCTTGACAAGATTGTGATTTTTTCGTGTTTATTTATCAAGCAATTTTGAGTGTTTAACGACCCCATTAGGACTTTGCGACCGAATTCGGTCGTAAAGCGATCGCTATCTATGTCGAGACTGCGTACAGTTTTGACTCCACTACGATTTTATATACAAAGTCAAATTAAGTTAGCTAGCGAAACTCTGCAGTAATGGGTATCGATACCTAAACAAGAAAAAAAAATTAAAAAGATACGATGGTTTTTTTTGGGATCAACGACCGCTGTTAGTGTTGTTACTTGAAGTATGAGTAGAGAAAATTTGTTCATTTTTATTTTATCGTATTTAGTTATCGTTAACAGTAAAAAAAAAAACTAATATTTCCAGTGACTACACTACCGGCGGCAGTTAATGACTCAAAAAAAAGTCAAAGTTAAGACTACTACAGAAAATACAATAGGTATTATCGTCACCATATTTAAGCTTTATTAGGGTCCTTGGCCGATTACTCTAGTAAAAGCAAATGTGCGATACATACTAGAATCCTACTCGTGAAAATCGGAGGGCATGCTAGTTTGGTGCTAACAATATATTAAACGTCAAGACTAAGACAAATCAATCCTGTAATATTCTTGACCCAGCTATAAGCATGACTTTTGTAGAAGTGCATGTCCTATAAAAGAATGGAACAAGACGTGAACAAGAATAAACAATCTTAGTAAATGCGTTTAAAAGATTAAAAGCAACACTTTCCTTTTTATAGTTCTATAACATGCTCTTATAAGACAGCAAGTTTTAGTAAGAATCGTATAAAGTAATCCAATAAATGTTTATATAGTAATAGGATCGTAAGTACTTATAGCGCAAATCGTCATATAAGATGCTGTTGAATGATCCGTGATATTGGTCAAATCGTCTATTAGATTCATATAAGAGGTTTATAAGTCGATAACTATAGGAGAATTTTGCTACTTGGGGAATAGTTTTCATAAAACTCTATCCCCCTTATTACAAAACAAGGTTTATCATCAGACCCAGGTTTAAAACATGGAGCCATTATGGAATTTCGAACTTTATTCCGACTATGGTAAAGTTCCTAAACACAAAACTGACAACTTAGTACCGAACTAAGTTTTCAGTTTTGTTTAAAGAACGGTATTTCAATCACTGTTACGTCTTATTACAAAAACTGGCTGCATGGTTTAAGTCATGTCAAAATATAAATCTTGTTTTGTAATAAGCGCAGCGCACTAGTAAAGCCATTCCATTTTATGAAAACAGATGGAATAGTTAGAGAGCTTAATAACATTGAAAAATACAAAGTGAAAAATAACCTTAATTTCGGAAGTCGGTGTCTTTGAATTTAGTTTAGTTTTTTTCATCTACTTCCGAAATTAAGGTTATATTACACTTTGTTGTAAAAAGTTTTATTATGCTTCACTTTTTAGTGGGTCAACTTGCAATTTATCTAAGTTACAATATCCTAATGTCAACTGCTCATCACCTTTTACAAAATATTGCTTTTCCCGATGCTGGGGCGTTAATAGTTGAGGAGTTCTCCTGGTAAGCACCAGGAGAACTGGAAATGATGGTGATGACTTCACCATATGCATTGTGACGAGCATAAATTGCTTAGCAACCATATTAAAGTGTCTAATCGAATCGCAACTGTGAAATACTATTATTAAGTAGTTCCGGGGGCCATCTGTGGTCTACATCATCAGTTTCACTTCACCAAATGGTGCTTTTCGAGTTTAAATGCATGAATTACTATAAAAAATACTGAAATCGTTAGAGGTGTGCCTATAAAATTTGAGGATTGCCTTCGATTTCCATGGGATCCCCTCATCAGATTGACTTGGTGACAATGGAACCACTTCTGAAGTATGACCTACCAAACAAAAAAAGAACCATCCAAATATTGGCGGAGTAGTCGCGCAATAAATATACAAAAAAAACATACTGCCGAATTGAGAACCTCCTTTTTTTGAAGTCGGTTAAAAAGTAAAAGCAAAATTATTAGATATTTCTAAAGATGATTTCGTTTTGCTTTCTTTAGACTCATAAAATATTAGTAATTCCGCATAAATTGACAAATTTTTTAATCAATATTTGTTTGACATTGAAATTGACAAAATTAAAAATCTTAAATATTGCTTATTTCTTCGCAATCACTTTGTGCAAAATGTTTCCGACATAACCTCGAACTCTGTTTAATTAAAATAATTCACTACCTAATAATAGCTTTAAGCCACAATCTCCTAACCCTAAGGGACTTTTGTAAAATGGTGGACCACAATTTCCGATCATTTAGGAACACAACGAGTAATTTTTTCAAAAATAAAGAAAAACCACCTCATTTTTACATTATTAGCTTGTTTTGGGTACTAGTACGACAGCGCCATTTTGACAGTTACCTTCCCCATTGACTTGTTTTTTTTTTTTTGTGTTGGTGTTGTTTGCACATTTAGCCAGTGTCAAGTGAAATTAGGTAAAAGTACAGTTTACATAATGATGAAATGAATTATATTCAATGCATGATAGATGACATCCCCGCCCGCTCCCCTTGTGTATCAGTAAAGATGTGGCACTTTACTGAGACCTCACGCGGACTTTTTGAGAGAACTTGAAGCGATGTTGCACTGTTTTGTTTAATTTGCCAACACTAATGCACGTTCACGAACACTTAATGGTTAATGATCTGCAGCAGTGCTATTCTGTAACCATCTCACCGTGAAAACTTAGATGAAGTGGGCGTGGAGTGAACTGTCTGTGTCATCCCACCTGGGGCCCAAGTCTGCTATTTTTATAAATTCAGTCAGTCCAACACGATCCCATTGTCATGCCATTGTCATTTTGCTAAAAGTTCGTAATCTGGTAAATTCATAATGGTCGATCATTTTCATTGCAATTTCTTTCAATGTAGTGTCAGTGGCCGACCATTGGAAAGTCATAATGACGCCATTATAAGACTTGAGGCCCTGGGCCTCAACTCTGCTATTACAATAGTGTCAGAATGGTCAAACATTGATTTCATAATTGTTGATTTTGACAAGTTTGGTACCGGTAATCTACTATTATAATGGCGTCATTATGACTTTCCAATGGTCGGCCATCTTTCTTTTATCTTTTAATATCAAATACTCAATAGAATAAGCATAAAAATATTATTAAAATCTCGATTATGATTGTAAATGTAATCCTTGGTCAATCCCTAGCATCAGTGGAATGACACTGACAGCTCACTCCACGTAAGAATTCACGGTGAGATTTTTACAGAATCGACATGCTGAACTGTAATCATTAAAATCATCAATAAAATTCTATAAGTTAAAATTGACCTCTAATGTCATGATTTCACGAAATAGTTATTCAATGAGGTAATTAAACTTAAAAGAGACTTATTATAATTCTGTAAATACATATTTATTAGGGCCCTTACGCACTAGCGGTCAACCGCGGGGGCGGCTAACCGCGCGGCAAGCCGCTTTTCCAATTTAACATGCAACCGCTGGTGATTGTACGCACTTATCCGCCACAAAGTTGGCTGGCCGGCATGGGCAGGCCGGTCAAACGAACCGCCTAGGCGGCTAACCGCTAGTGCGTAACGGACCTTAGGGTCGCGAATCATAATTTTGATTAACATACAACCTGTTAATGCTCGGAAATTGCAAAAAAACGCACGGAAAATTGAATTTCGCTGTTTACCCTGGCGCTAGTTTTATAAACCTACATAATTGACCTACTCAGTGTAGTCGGTAGGGATTTTGATATTGTAGGTATACCTACCTTAAAACTTTCTCATTTTTTTTTCTTAATTTGTTTAAAAATCATTTTAAAACTTTCTCATTTATATAAACCGTACTATAGTATCTCGGAGAACCTATCAGAAAAAATCTGTGGGACCTAAGCGCGATGTTGTTGCAATTTTAATTGGTACTCATTTTGTTTTCAGTTTTAATATTCCTGACATGCTCTTTTGCAATAATATTTAAAATTAAAATGTAATTAGATAATTGACTCTTTGATAAAATAAATTATTTATTTTCTTATTTTTACTCGTTTAAAGTGACATGCTTGTAATGTATATTGACAGCCCTGTGACATTTGATGTAATATTATTACATCTTCATCATCTCCTTGAAATAAATGATAATGTTAATAATTGTGCTCTAATTACTTAATAAAATAATTAATCGTAGGTATATAAAAATTGATTGTATTCTAAAAATTTAAATGTTTGTTAATTTGTATGTAATATCGATTTGAATTTCGTGTATTGTTAAATAGTGTAGGTATGCCCTAATGGGTAGTTTTTTGAGTTACCATAACCTAACTCTATGACCTACTGTATCAACCAAAAATCACACGAATAAATACTTTGACTTTAACTCGATAGAAACATAGGTACCTAGATCCAATTGTTAAATATTTGGTTTGTCGCATACACTGGTAAATTGTTTTCAGCCTCCTAATTAAATATAACTGTATTTTGAAGCACTGAAAGATATTTTCTAAACGAGATAAAACAATCCGTATAGATATAGGAAATTAGGCAATCGATTTGCTTCCCAAAATAATTTCTAGAAATCTTACCTAATTGACGAGTTTCCATTTAGCAAAAAAAATCCTCAGGAGTAGTCTCTTCGGTGGATTTAATATGCACTGTGTATTAATGTGTGTGTGTGTGGATTAATATCCTACTACCTACTTAAACATAACTTAACTATAGAAACAAAAGCAACAGAATGAACGAATTTTATAGTTACGCTACTTTATGTGTTAACATTTTAGGGTTCCGTAGACATCTCGCTTGCGGCCGTGATTCGATGTGTATCTACTCATCGATCGAATAGTAGGTATGGTTGGTAGCGAGAATGCGTGGGATGTAGTCGACTCTTTTTGTTAAGTGGTGACGAAAAAAAGAAGCGAGAGTGAGTTATGAGTTCGCGTCACCGACATGCTAATGGTTTGAAGTTTTCACTTCTGCCGGCAGGCCCCATGACTGCTTATGTTTTTTTTTGTATTCTGTGATTTTGGTTCAATCACCCAATCAATTAAAATGGATGGCCATTTTAATTGATTGGGTGAGAATATTTTACTAAACCGAACATTTGGCCATTTTTGGGGAACCCAGCAGCCTGTAACGAATGAAAGAAGTTTAGGTATCGAAAGTCTTCGTTTTAATAACAATGGGTCAGTGACAGCTCGGCCCGAATAATAATACCAGACATTACACTTCCGATTACGGTGTTTTTTACAGCTTTTAAAATTGTCCGGACTAAAAAAGACAAGCGTTCCTTTGCTAAGAAAATGACACACATCGGAAAAGTCTTATATCTCACTTTAGCACATCAAGCTTACCAATAGAATCGCTAGCTTGAATACCTTAGCTTAGAATTTCTACATCATAAATTATAAGAAGGCGATTCCTGCGGAAAAATAATAATTAAGTATGTAATAAATAAAAACAAAAGCAAATAAAGCAGGTGTGAGTGGAAACGCCGGGAGGGGACGCCCTAGGAGGACATAAAGTGACCTAATTGTTGATGTTCTTCAGAAAGGTCAGGTGCGTAGTACTCGCAATCGGCGTGCTTGTATGACCAGATGTATGAACGTAGGCGAAGCAAAGGGAGTATGTAAGGAGCGTAGCAGGTGGCGTTCTATAGTTTCTGCCTACCCCCATGGGAAGAAGGCGTGAGTTTATGTATGTATAAATAAAAACAGTATTTAATGCATACCAAGTTCATAGCATTCAATTTAATTTAAAATAATAATATTTATTACATTTATTCATAAAAATAAATATATAAATTCCTCAATAAATTAAAAAAATCTTCAATATTACCAGAGGTCGATACTTTTCATGCCGACGCTACACACTACTTTTTAGGGTTCCGTACCCAAAGGGTAAAACGGGAACCCTATTACTAAGGCTCCGCCCGCCGTCTGTATGTCTGTCTGTGTGTCCGTCTGTCACCAGGCTGTATCTCATGAACCGTGATAGTTAGACAGTTAAATTTTCACAGATGATGTATTTCTGTTGCCGCTATAACAACAAATACTAAAAAACAGAATAAAATAAATATTTAAGGGGGCTCCCATACAACAAACGTGATTATTTTGCTCGTTTTTGCTCGATATTGATAACAGCAACAGGTAGACGCTTGAAATATTCACAGAATATTTAGTTATATATTCACTTTAAAAATAAATAATTAAATTAAAATAAAACAAATATTTAAGGGTTCCCATACAACAAACGTGATTTTTTTGCCATTTTTATAGATAATGGTACGGAAACCTACGTGCGCGGGTCCGACTCGCACTTGGCCGGTTTTTTTTAGGAGTTTTTACGATGTATTATCTGGTATTATTATTCGGGCTGAGTTGACTCAGGCCGAGCCGTCCCTGACCCATGACAATACACTAATCTATTTAGATGTCGGAGTTGGTAGTCAATTACAATTGTGGGTAGTCAACAAAAAGTGTTATGTTTTATTTTTCTTATTATAAATTAACGTGATTTGTCCATCAATCAGTCTAATAAATCGGAAAATCATTTAATAGGTACTCTGTTGATGCACTATTTGATTTTGGCAACTTATTTCGATAATTATTGTAACCGATAGTTTTGTTCAAAATAATAGTTTTCATGTATGTTACTTTGATTTTAAACTAATTTACTTTGATTAGATTTAGCATAATTGAGTGTTTTATATCAACTAAACACGTGATGTACTTCCGTGGGTCATCGGACAGAGTTGTCGTGGAGTGGAGGGATTGTTAGGTGGGGGGGAGATAGCCCTAAAAGAGCGTCCAATCGGTGTTCGAGTGAGTCGATCCTGTCGATCCTGTCTGGTACAGCGCTGCTGTATATTCACAAAGTTATATTGGCTTGCGGATAGCGAGCGATATACTTTGTATTTGGGTGGCTTACGCCGCGATACGAACTGTATCCAAGGGTTTGTTCGTCTAACTGCATATTTTGTTACTAATTCTGTACCATTCTTATTGTGTTATTTTTATAAAGTGTAATTATTACTGCCTGTGTGACTAAAATACTTTTATAGTCACAGAGACACAGTTTCAATTTTGTTCAAGCTGTCTCACAATTAGGTTGTAGTAGGGTTTTTCGTGCACGGAGCCGTAAGATATAAGAGCGAACTTGAAAATGTTTGTACCCACTCGGCACGTTATAAATATTTTATACGCCCAAGTAGTTTCCAAGGTTCAAATTTATTATTAAAACAAGTAAATCAAAAGTAGGTACAGGCTCTCGACATGACCCTCCCCTGACCTGTCGCGGACCGCGAAACGTTATTATAGTGTTAACAAATTTCGAAATAGGGATAACAAAGATGAAAGTTAAGTTAGGATTTCGTTAGGAGAAAAAGCGAGACCTACCCAACATCGGATTAGAAATTCACTGTGGGTACCAATTTATGCAATTGGTACCTACGTTCCTATGTTGGTCACAAGACGAACTTTAAATAAGTGTACTTACTTAACCTACCTTGCACCTACCTATAAGTACCTACTTGTACCTAAGTACCTACTTAGGTACCTCCTAGTTACCTAATTAAATAAAACAAAGGCTTGTGCTGGTTCCCATAACAAAGGACATACATACCTAAAGCAAAAACCGGCCAAGTGCGTGTCGGACTACGCACAATGAATGGTTCCGTAGTTGAGATGAATTTATCTATCCCAAGAACAAACTTAACATTGTAGTTGAAAAACGTGTTCCTCGATACATTCCAACCGCAAATGTAAATATGTTATTTTAAGACCTTCTAGGTTTTCTTGTAATCTACAGCGTGCCGCTTAAGTTGTGACATATTTTATACACCTATAGGGTTTCGCGTTTTCTTTTTAATAAGACTTTTTAATTTTATTAAACGTTAATATTTATTGATTTATTAACAATTATCTAAAATAGCATTTTGGAGCGACCTGTACTTAAAGAACTGTAGCGCAGAGGTCATATTGCCGCGGATCGGATCATAACATCGCATAAATAAAATGAAAGCGAATAACGTGCAAAGAGTAGGCGAATTGAAAGAAAGAGAGAGAGCGATTATTACTTAGGGCTCCCACACATAACTGCGAATTCGCAACGCATCGCAAATCTCTGTGCATAAATCTATACTATCAATCATAATATCGCATCGCATCAAGGTTCAAATTTATTATTAAAACAAGCCCTTAGTTTGTTTGAAAATTTTATTTTTTCAATGTACGAATTATTTTATCTTATTATATTTTTTATGATCTCTGGTCATTATATCCGTGTGTTTAATGGGTTATTCGCACTTCGTCCCATTCGCACTTCGTACCGCGTTCGCAGTTGGTCCCATTCGCAGTTGGTCCCATTCGCACTAGGTCCAAGTCGCACTTAGTCCCATGCAAGTAGTTTGTAAGGGAAGAGGTAGGTTTGTGGACCAAAGTGTTATATAACATCACGCTACGACCAATAGGAGCGGAGCATCAATGTAAATGTTGCAAAAACTTGAAAGTATATTTCTTTTGAGAGCTTCCATTGCGTAGGCGTAGGCGTAAGCGGTTAAAGTTACGCAAAAATCATGTATCACGGAATTGTTCCCCTTTAAATGTTCTAAAAAAAGTCCCCGACAGCATACGTCTTATCCGTCTGTCCGTCGATCAAGACCTTTTTCTCAAGAACGCGTGGAGTTATCAAGTTGAAATGAATATAAAATACTCAAAGCTGTAATTCCTTGAAGGTGTGAAAAAAATCAAACTTCTAAGTCAACGCAAGGCGTTTATACCTATAGGGTAACCTATAGGTTTTGATTCCGGAACAACGGAGTCCACGGGAAGTATCCCGTTGACCGTTGATTCTAAAATCATGAAATTTGGCAAGAAGCAATGTCATGTAGCACAAGTAAAGGAAAAAATCCGAAAACCACAAATTTGTAGACACATTATTAAAAAAACCCGTGATAAACTATTTACATACCTACAAATTTGTACGGAACCCTCAGTGCGCGAGTCCGAGTCGCACTTGACCGGTTTTTATAAATCCAACCCACTTTGGTCCATAATAATGTAAGGGAAGAGGTAGGTACCTATTCTCTTACAAACTACTTGCATGGGACCAAGTGCGAATGGGACCAAGTGCGACTGGGACCAAGTGCGAATGGGACCAACTGCGAATGGGACCAACTGCGAACGCGGTACGAAGTGCGAATGGGACCAACTGCGAACGCGGTACGATGTGTGAATGGGACGAAGTGCGAATAACCCAGCGGCACGTTGCGTAAGTATAGAAAACTATTCTCTGTATTTTTTTCTGATCCTCATCCAATAAGTCCTTTCATTTTGATAAGTATGTCACACGTTTCAGTTTTTTTTCAGTCAAGTTTTTTTTTCCTCTTTTTTCCCAAAGTTTTCAAAATTCATTTATTCACGTATCACGTTCGTGTTTGTCAGAAATTCATATGTGTACACACGGCTACACATCAAGCTATACAATTCCAGTATAAGCTGATCTCGCATGGTATATGATTTTGCATACAATGAGAGGTCAGCGTATACTGTAAATGCTTGTGGTGTAGCCGTGTGTACCTTTCAACTTAATCGGTCCAGTAGATTCGGAGCAAATTGGCTGTGACAGACAGACACACGACTGATACTGTAAGGGTTTCGTTTTTTACTTTTGAGGTACGGAACCCTAAAAAAATGGTTTTACCTCGTATTTACGCAGTTATGTACCTATACCTACTATTTCCTAGCTGTTTATTCATGAACAATTGTTTTACTCAACGAAACTTGACTAATTTAGCCGTAAACAGATTTTAAAAAAATATGTTTATTCATAGTTTTGTAGCATTTGCATTCCAAATTAAGTAGGGAGGTACAGTCTGGGCAGTAATTGTTAAGCAAATTGGCACCAAATTGATATCTACCTACGCCTATGTTTTACAACGTCAATTTGCCGTGTTTATTTATTTATTTTTATTTATTTATTTATAGTTAATTAAAACGGTACAACACCAATTACAATAATTAACATGGAAACATAAAAAAACATAATAATAAAAAATAATATTAACATGCTTTTGACAGACAATTTAATTTGCATTGTTAAAACTAATATGGAACAGTGGACTCCCTTGCATACTTCCTCTCACAGAACACCAGACATATACACATAATTTTTCTCCATTCATCCGCAAACACATCACATTCAGGGTTGGCAGTCAGAAGGGCATTGAGCATCTTCAAAGTACGACACACTGGGGATTCAGCTCTGGCGACAGTTTTGGATGAAGGCTGCGCAAACAAATTGTGCCGGCGGCTCGGACGGTGTCCGATGTATTTGTCGGGCACAAATAGCCGGCAGAAAAGGCCGTGGAGCTCTGGGCAGTCTATATATGTCCCCGTAGGGTTTTACAGGCTACCGTGAGCTGGTCAAACCCTCGCCTCACCTCCAATGAGTTAAACCCCAACATGCCTAAAAGAAAGTTGGTAGGGTACATATAGGGAAAGAAATTGTATAACCTTTGGAAGAGGAATCTTAGAAAGGTTTTCTGGACCTTTTCAAGCATCAACGTTTGGGTCGTGGTATAGGGATGCCAAACACAGGCACTGGACTCGAGTTTGCTTCGAACTAGGGTGGTATACAAGAGAATAATAACATTTGGTTTGCGGAAATCACGAGCATTTCGCAAAACAAATCCCAGGCGCCTGAAAGACCCCACCGAGTGTGTCTCCACGTTGTCGTCGTGGTGGGGCTTGCGTGTCTCAATGATCTTGGGGGCTTTGCCGGTAGAGCCACTCATGCCGGAAGGCCTCAAGTGAGAGACCTGACTAAGAGAGACATGGGGCGGAGTCAATGTCATCTGACTTCCGCGAGGGGCGCGCCGTCTGAGGACTTCAACAGTTGTTGGTGTTCTGGACGGCGCGCGTTTCTCTCCTCATCGTTGGAGAGTGGGAAGAGTGGTTCACCTCTAGTACGTGTCTGCTCATCAGACATGACTGAGGTGAAGGAGTGGTCTGGGGACCCCACCCCATAAAAAAGGCAAAGCTGTGTTCAGCAAAAATATGGAAGCGAGTCATAAAAACAAACTACCCCAGGAGGGTACCTGCTGCTCCGCAGTAGGAGAATCCCTCACCGAGCAGAGCTCGGTCAGTCCCTCGTATTCTGGGGGGGACAATGAACGCCCAATATCCAATTCGGATTTTTACCCGTCCTTCGGGGACGCATTGAGCCAGGGTGGCTCACCTACCGGTGTTGAGGAGTCGCTGGGTTCTATTCCCAGTACGTCCTCGGCACCGAAACAAAACGCACAAAGAGTGCCAAAGGCGCGAGCACAATTTGTGCGCCCGGCTACTCCGGTTGCCGTAGAGGAAGGGAGTGATGCAGGGTCGGAGTCCGACGATGCATCTGGCGCGAAGGGCTCTTTTAAGAGCCCGGAGCTCGTGGAGGTGGGGGCTGCAAAGTTCCTCAAAAAGAAGCGCTCCAAGCCAGGGGACGGCCAGGGGTCGTCCTCTGATGGGGGGCTGAACTCGGGCCGGAGGAAAATTGGCCGGCGGGGCGGGGTCCAAGGACGGGGCCCACCCCGTCCCCCGTCCCGGCAGAGGGCTCACCACCCAGGATGCCAGCCAGCGAGCCAGCGAGCCCAGGCGAGCTAGCCCAGCCGAGCCGGCCCAGGGAGCCGAGAGGCTGCCAATGGAGGGGCCCTCTGACACCTCAGGTGGTGAGCCGGACGCCGCTGGCGGCTCCAAGGCGGAGCGAGTCGCCAGCAGCTTTGAGCAGGTCGTGGTAGCAGCGATCAGGGGTGTGGCCTTGAAGAGGATACAAGCCTCCAAAGACAAGGTCGTACCCGCTGCTACGGCCTCCATTATGGCGGCAGCGAGGGCCCTTCAGGCCGGGCTTACGTCGGACGAAATGTCCGAGATGCGGGCGGAGGTCGGCCGCCTGACAGCCGCTATGGAGCTTCTCCGAAAGGAGAACGAGGAGCTCCGAGCGGACCTGGCCCGGCTTCGAAAAGCTGGCCCTCCGGAGGTGCCGCATGGAGCGGTGCCGCAAGGGCAGGGTGTGCCCTTGCCGGCGGAGGACCGGGTTTTGTCCCTGGTGCGGCAAGAGCTGGCTGCCTTCAACAGCCGGTTCTCCGTACTTGAGGGCATTGTCTTGCGCCCCCCGCTAGCGGCGAGCAGACCGGCCACCTTTGCGGCCACCGTGGCTGCCGTGGCCAAGCCTGCGGCCAAGCCTGCGGCCAAGCCTGCGGCCAAGCCTGCGGCCAAGCCTGCAGCCAAGCCCACGCCTCTGGCCAAATCGGCCAGATTGGCGCAGCCTAAGCCCAAGAAGGACGGGACGGCTGCACAGGTGGCGGTGACTCAGAAGGCAAGGGCCCCAGCCACTGCGGCAGGACGGTCGCCCCCCCCCCAGCCTTCTAATTCCTCTCCGGCCGACGCCGAATGGCAAGTAGCCGGGGAGAAAAAGAAGGCGGCTAAGGCCAAAAGGGCGGCCAATAAAAAGGAGAGGCGGCAACGGCGCAAGAAGCGAAGCGCCGCGGCTAGGCTCCGCGCCCCAAAGTCCGCAGCTGTAGTGATCACACTACAGCCGGAAGCGGAGAAGAAGGGCGTGACCTACCGTGAGGTGCTCGCTAAGGCGTGGGCGGCAGTGAACCTGGAGGAGATCGGCGTCGCCGATGGCTTCCGAATGAAGGTCACTGCGACGGGGGCCCGGATGCTGGAGATCCCCGGGGCGGCCAGCGGCCCTACCGCTGACGCCCTTGCCGAAAGGCTCAGGGCGTCCTTAAACGCGGAAGAGGCCCGGGTGTCCAGGCCTACTAAGTGCGCTGACATGCGCATTTTGGGCCTGGATGACTGCGTGACGGCGGAAGAAGTTGTGGCCGCCGTGGCTAGGACTGGAGGGTGCTCTGCCGAGCAGGTGAGGGCGGGCACCATCCGTCCTGATAACACGGGTATGCAAACCGTTACGGTGAGCTGCCCCGTGTCGGCGGCCCAAAAGATAGCCGGGGAGGGCCGAAGGCTCCGGGTGGGCTGGGTATCCGCGCAGGTTAAACTGCTGGAACCCAGACCTCTGAGGTGCTTCCGCTGCCGGGTGGGTAACCACGTGGGAGCATGTTGCACCTCGGAGGTGGACCGCAGCGATCACTGTTTCCGCTGTGGTCAGCCCGGTCACAAGGCCGGTTCTTGTAATGCCACGCCGCACTGTTTTGCTTGTGCGGCGGCTGGCAAGCCGGCCGATCACCGGGCTGGGGGCAAGGCCTGCGCTCCCCCCCCCAAACCCAGGGGCAGAGGCAAGCCCTCCGCCACCGCCGTCACCGCCGCAGCCGCCACTATCGCCGCCGCCGTTGCCGCCACCACCGTCGTCGCTGCCGCCGCTACCACCGCGGCAGGGCCTTCACAGGGGGCCCAGGAGGGGGCTGAAATGGAGTGCCAGTAAATGGCCCCATTACGTCTCCTCCAGGCGAACATCAACCACTGCGCCGCCGCTCAGGATCTCTTGCTCCAGAGCATGGCGCAGTGGACGATTAACATCGCCGTGGTCGCTGAGCCGTACTTTGTCCCGCCCAGGGACGACTGGGTGGAGGACCTGAGCGGCTCAGTGACCATTATTTCATCGGCCGCCGCCGGTACCCCGTCCCTTGAGGCCGTCAAGAGGGGACGGGGTTGCGTGGCAGCACGGTTCGGGGAGATTGTCGTGGTGGGAGTATACTTCTCCCCGAACCGAACTCTCGCCGAGTTCCACAACTCCCTTGGGGAGTTAAGAATCGTCGTCGTCGGGTACCATCCCCTCCCAGTGATCGTCCTCGGGGACTTCAATGCCAAGAACGTGGCTTGGGGTTCCCGGTATACGGACACACGGGGCAGGATGGTGGAGGACTGGGCTCTGGAGACAGGCCTGGTCGTCCTAAACCGGGGTTCTGTCCCCACGTGTATGCGGATGCGGGGTGAATCAGTGGTGGACATCTCGTTCGCCAGCCCCGCTCTGTCACCGCGTGTCATCGACTGGCGCGTCATGGAGGGGGTGGAGACCTATTCCGATCACCGGTACATCCGGTTTGACGTCTCCGCCCAGACCTCGGGCGCGCCGGTCCGACAGACCCCGAGTGGTCCGCGGTGGGCGCTGAAGCAGCTGGACCGGGAGCTTCTCCTGGAAGCCACGATCGTGCAGGCCTGGGTGTCATCACCGGACAGGCCTGCCGACATCAATGACGAGGCGGAGTGGTTCCGGGAGGCCATGTCCGAAATATGTGACGTGGCAATGCCCCGGGTCCAGCCCGGACGTGCCCGGCGCCAGGTGTACTGGTGGTCGCGTGAGCTGACCGCTTTACGCGAGGCGTGCGTTGCTGCGTGCCACCGGTACTCCAGGCACCGCAGGCTCCGTGTCCGCCCTCCGGATACGGAAGCCATTCAGGCGGAGCTATACGAGGGGTACAGAGCAGCGAAGACTGCCCTCCGAGCAGAGATCCAGCGGGCCAGAGGACTGGCCCGCGAGGAGACGCTGGAGACTCTCAACAGAGACCCGTGGGGACGCCCCTACAAATGGGTGCGAGATAAACTCCGCCCATGGGCTCCCCCGCTGACGCAGAGTCTCCGGCCCCAGCTCGTGGAGGACGTGGTGAGCGCTCTGTTCCCTTCGCGAGGGGAACATACTCCCCCGCCCATGGCTCCGCCTCCTGCGGTGCCAGATGCGGACCACACCGACGACGACGATGCTCCAGAGGTGACCGAGGTAGATCTGAGAGTGGCGGTACGTAGGCTGAATGCCAAGAATACCGCCCCAGGACCCGATGGCTTGCCTGGAAAAGCCTGGGTTCTGGCTTTAGAGGCTCTCGGGCCTCGACTAAGGGGGCTCCTAAGCGCATGCTTGGAGAGGGGCCAGTTTCCACTTCGTTGGAAGACGGGGAAACTGGTCCTCATAAAGAAACCAGGGCGCCCGGCGGACTCTCCGTCCGCTTACCGGCCCATCGTGCTGCTCGACGAGGTGGGCAAGCTCTTTGAAAGAGTAATTGCAGACCGCCTTGTCGGGCGGCTGGTGCGGGTGGGGCCGGATTTGGCGGAGAGCCAGTTTGGTTTCCGTAAGGGGCGCTCTACGGTGGATGCCATCATGCGCGTTCGAGCCCTCACGACGGGGGATGCTGTTGCCCGGGGTGGGGTCGTCTTGGCGGTGTCTCTTGACATCGCCAATGCCTTCAATACCCTGCCCTGGAGTTGCATTAGGGAGGCACTTCGGTATCACCGGATGCCGACCTACCTCTGTCGTGTGGTCGAGGCCTATTTGGCGGACAGGGCCGTCATCTACCCCGGTCACCACGGAGAGTGGAACCGGCGAGAGATGTCGTGCGGTGTCCCACAGGGATTGGTCCTGGGGCCGCATCTGTGGGACATCGGGTACGACTGGGTGCTGCGCGCCGACCTCCCTAGTGGCGTCAGCGTAGTCTGCTACGCTGACGACACGCTAGTCCTGGCACAAGGGAGTTCGCATCAGGCGGCGGCCGAACTGGCGGCACGTGGGGTTGCGACAATCGTCGATAGGATCCGGCAATTGGGACTCGAGGTGGCATTGCACAAGTCCGAGGCCATGTGTTTTTATGGTCCTCGGAACGCGCCACTGTCGGGTTCCCAGATAACGGCGGGAGGGGTTCACATCGGCGTCGAGTCGACGATGAAGTACCTGGGACTCGTCCTCGATAGCCGGTGGAACTTCGTGGAGCATTTTCGACGTTTGGCTCCCAGACTGGAGCGGGCCGGGGCTGCTTTGAAGCGGCTCCTGCCCAATCTAGGGGGTCCAAACGCCTCCTGCCGGAGGCTCTACGCGGGGATCGTGCGGTCCATGGCCCTTTACGGGGCACCGGTGTGGGCGCGTTCTCTGAGGCTGCGACCAGCGCAGCGGTTGAACGCGTCCCAAAGGGTCATGGCCATCAGGATGGTACGGGGATACCGCACGGTCTCCCGTGAGGCGGCGAGCCTCCTTGCCGGATTGCCGCCATGGGATCTGGAGGCGAAAGTCCTCGCGCACATTTGGGTGTGGCGCGAAGAGGCGAAACTCCGGGGCATAACTCCGCTGCCGCAAGAAATTGCGGCACAGCGGACGGAGCTCCGGAGGGATCTCATGGCGACATGGAGAGTGCGATTGTCGCAACCCAGCGCTGGGCACGCCACAATTGTGGCGATAAGTCCCCTCTTTGAGGAGTGGCTGGAGAGGCGCCACGGCGTCCTCACCTTCCGCCTGACGCAGGTCCTCACCGGACATGGATGTTTCGGGAGGTTCCTGTTTAGGATTAAGCGGGAGGAAACGCCCGGGTGTCACCACTGTGTGGATCGCCCGGAGGACACGGTGGAGCATACGGTGGAGGTCTGCCCAGCTTGGGCGGAGCACCGCCGTGTCCTCACGGAGGCGATCGGCGGCGGCGATCTCTCGCGTCCGGGCCTGGTTCAGGCCATGGTTCGGAGCGAGAGTGCATGGGAGGCCGTCACCTCCTTCTGCGAAGCAGTTATGCTAGCGAAGGAGGAGGCGGAACGCGTGAGGGTGAGACAAGGTTCGCGCCCTCATGCCCCTAGTCGCCGCAGGAGACGCCCCGGGCGTCGGGAGTCGCAAGCCGATTTCCGGCCACCGTAGGCGCGGGCCTGCGGACGGTGAGCGATGGGTAGCTCGCCGTCCGATAAGGACCAGGCCCGGGTCGACGGCGCGTTGTGTTCCACGCGCGCCTCAAAGAGATGTCAGCACAAACTGACGGGGTCCGTCAGGACCAATGCCTGCCGGGGTTGCGAGTTTGTCCGAAAGGGATATCGTGGCCCTGGCACACAGGCAACGGAAGGAACACGGGTGGGTTTTAGTCAGTAAAAGTCTGACACGCCCTCCCGCTCCGCCCAGAGCGGGAGAAGTTATTTGATGATTTCCCACCCAAAAAAAAAAAAAAAAAAAAAAAGGCGCCTGAAAGAATCCTTTGCAAGGGTAGAGATGTGGTCTCTAAAAGTAAGACAGCGGTCAAAGGTTACTCCCAAGTCCTTTATGTTGGTGACACGAGTAATTACTTCACCACCCAAACTATAGCAATAATGGATTGGTCGCAGCCCTCTACCGTACGTCATGACGTAACACTTATTAATGTTGAAACATAGTTTGTTCACAATGCTCCACTCGACGACGGTGTCAATGTCCATTTGTAGGAGTTTACAATCCTCATCTGTTCTGATGTGTGCGACAAGCTTTAGGTCGTCGGCATAAAGAAGGCATTTGGCAAACTTAACCTTTGCTATGAGATCATTGACCATAATCAGGAACAGAGGCGGCCCTAACACTGATCCCTGACTCACGCCCGAGCGTGTGTTATAAGGCTTGGATTCGAAGCAGCCAAGTCTGACAAACTGCTTGCGATCACGCAGGTAGTCGGAAAAGAAGCAAAGAAGAACGGACGAGAAACCAATGGCCCCTAGCTTTGTCAAGAGCAGATCGTTATCAACTCTGTCGAATGCTTTCCGGAAATCGAAATACAGAGTGTCAACCTGTGTACCGATGTCCAAGCCACCCGAAATATAGTCTACTTGAATCAGTAAATTCGAATTTACAGAGCGACCCGGCCGAAAACCGTGTTGCGCATCAGACAGAGACATATTTATGCGTTTAAAAATTAAGGCATGGAGTATAAGCTCAAAAACCTTAGCAATGGTAGGCAGGATAGCGATGGGCCTGTGTTCCTCCACTGATGTTTTCTCACTGGTTTTAGGGATGGGAGTGACTCGCGAAGTTTTCCATTGCTCAGGGTATACACCGGACTGGAGGGCTAGGTTAAAGACATGACATAGAGGGGCTGCCAAGATATCATGACACCCCTTAAGGATAAAGGCTGGAATGTTGTCAGGGCCAACCGAGCTTCGGGGTCGGAGTTTAGCAATCCCCTTAACTACATCCGGAGGGGTTAAAACGGGAAGAGGAATGTTATCGCCCTCACTACTCACACTTATGTTTCTTGGGTCCAATTTAGGTGTATCGGGCAGAAACACGCTTGAAAAATACTGGGCAAAGTGTTATATTATATTGCTCTGATTACTAATGAATAGCAATTAATAAAACCCCTAATTATTACTAAATTTTAAGTTTAATTGTTTTATATTCATGTAGTGATTTTTGAAGCATATAAACATACTTTTAAAATATTAAAAGTTAACTCTATTACTAACCGCAAAAGCAACAAGTGAAGTTAACAGAGAAATTCAAGCGTGTAAAATAACTTTGTCAGTTTTAATTATTTTCTTATGGACCACCAAGCTTCCGATAAGGGTAATAAAAGGGACGTATTCCACATTGGGCACCCGCTTAAATCAAAAATTCGATTAAAATCAGTGGAGAGCTTAAAACATGATAAAAACATAACTTCTTTGTTTTTAATCATTTTAATAATACAATTCTTTATAATTTGTTTGCACAAATCAATACACAGACGCCAGCACATCAAGCTACTACAATCTGTCAAATTTCTTTAATAGATTTCAACTTTATCCCTGCAGCATAAGGTTCCAGGTTGATTGGGAAAATTTGACAGTTTCGGGTTGATTAACTTGCTGGCGTCTGTACATAAATAAATAAGAATAATTATTATATTCCCCTATTAAAGGCTCCGCCGTCTGTCTGTCTGTCCGTCTGTCACCAGGCTGTATCTCATGAACCGTGATAGTTAGACAGTTGAAATTTTCACAGATGATGTATTTCTGTTCCCGCTATAACAACAAATACTAAAAAACAGAATAAAATAAATATTTAAGGGGGCTCCCATACAAAAAACGTGATTTTTTATAGATACGGAATCCTTCGTGCGCGAGTCCGACTCGCACTTGGCCCGTTTTTTTTATTTCTTCTGTAGCCGCAACCAAGGAACATTTATACTTACATATGGCGAGGCCGCAACGCAATGCACGCATTCTACCGAAGAAACCGCCGCTTTTAGTTCCATTTTCAAAAATAAAATTTTCTTTTTTTAAGAAACAGTACCTACCTAATAAGACAAGTTATTATTATTATTATCGGGAGTATTTTTTTCTCAGCTTTTAGGCTGGTTGTTAGCTACATTTACGGGCCAAAGCCAAGTAAATGCAGCGTGTGGTGAATTTTATGGTGAGAGTGTAGTTTCGTCTAACTGCATAAACCTAACGATTCTGCATGTGTTTAGGATGGCTGCTTTCTGCATATTGATGTAAAGGGATTCTTCTAGATCTATTAATTTCAGGCTACGGAGGAGATGGTTGGGAATAACACCTGTCGTAGAGATAACTACAGGAACAACATAAACTTTATCTTGTCTCCAAATTCTTGTAACTTCTTCTTTGAGCTCAGCGTATTTGCTTATTTTTTCAGCGATTGTTTTTTGTAAGTTATGGGTGTTGGGAACTGCAATTTCTATGAGGTAAGTGATTTTTTTATTTTATCCTGTAGGGTTATGTCTGGTCTATTATAGTGGATGGTCCTATCTATAAGTATGGCGCGATCGTAATACAGTTTATGTGTGTCATTTTCTAGAATAGTTTGTGGTGCGTACTTATAGTATGGAGTGTTAGTGTTTTGTATGAGACTGTGTTTGAGTGCTAGTTTTTGATGGATGATGTTTCCAACCTGGTTGTGCCTGTGAGTGTATTAAGTCTATGTGAGGGTTATGCATGCTCCGGTGATATGTTGTATGGTTTCTGATTGAATATGGCATCTGCGGCATTTATCATTCGTGATGGTAGGGCCTTTAATGATAAAATTTCTGTAGTTTTTGGTGTTGATGATTTGATCTTGTATAACTATGATAAAGCCTTCTGTTTCAGGGAACAAGCTTCCTATTTTAAGCCACTTATAATTAAGGGGGCTCCCATACAACGAGTCCGCGTACCACTGGTCAGTTTCCCTCAGTCGTCAGTTTATTTAATTTGCCAGTTTCGTTTATTAGTCAGTTTCGCTGATTGGTCAGTTTTGGGGATTAGACAGTTGCGTCAACTTGACAGTTTCCAGCAAGGAATATACTACTCTCTAACGAGAGGTTTCCAGTGTTCGCCAGTTTCGTTGATTCGTCAGTTTTATTCAATTCGTCAGTCAAAGTACAGTCGGTAGAAAACTGCCCACACGTCTGCTAATTTAATTATGTACGTATTACGTAACATAACATCACGGCTGTTTCCTTAAAGGGCTAGGCAGAGATAAAATAAAAAAAATTTTTTTTTTTTTTTAGAAGACAATAATATTTTTTTAAAAAATATTGTGATTGTAAAAATACAACTTTAAGTTTGATTTAAATTGGGTTTCTTACATTTTCCACTTTTGTTTACTTAAACGTAAACATATATTTTACGTTGAGTGTACTAAACTGGCAAAAACTGGAAACTGTCGAGCTAACGCAACTGTCTAATCGGTAAAACTGACCAATCAGCGAAACTGACTAATCAACGAAACTGGCAAATTAAATAAACTGATGACTGAGGGAAACTGACCAGTGGTAGGCGGACTCCATACAACAAACGTGATTTTTTTGCCGTTTTTAGAGATAATGGTACGGAACCCTTCGTGCGCGAGTCCGACTCGCACTTGGCCGATTTTTGTTGTAGGGGAGCACTAAGAAGGGGTTTCTGGAAATTAGACCTTTAAAGGGGGGATTCTAATTTTAATCCCTTGAGTTAATAAACTTGAAACTTGGCACAAATACTTATCTAAGTAAATTATGAAGTTTGTTAACTTTTGTTTTTCTGAAATACCCCTAAATGGTGTCAAAGTATGTATGGAAGAATTTTAACACGCGGTCCGATAAACTCGAAACTCAGTATTTATGGGGGATGCGCTAAGGTAGCCCGCGAAATTCAAATTTTATTACGTTTTTTGCAATTTGCAGGTCTGTAACAGGTTGTATGTTGATCTAAATATGATTCGCAGCCGTAACAAATATGGCTTTACAGAATTATAATCATTAGAATTAGCATTCAATGAATCATAATCGCAAATTATCCTAAATATATGGGAAATTAATATATTTTTTAATCAATTCAATTTATTTAGGTTAATTATTACTAGTTGATTTATATTCTTTCTACTAGATTTCCTAAAGTAAATGAAGTTTGGCGAAACGATTGGATTGAAAAAATTCGAAATTGTAACTCAAAATGACTGGATTCCAAACAAATACAGAGTCATTAGCAGTTTACATTTTGAAACGAATGACTTTTATACAACTAAAGGAGGACACTGAGGTACTGCATATATGCAGTACCAAAAAAGGTAAATTAACAATCTAAGCTAACATGTTAGTAACATGGTATTTATTTTGAAATTACGAAAACGACACGATATTTTTCTTAAAATAAAACAATATTAAGTGGGTAATTTTGGCTATCATGACAACCCTAAATTCACTCACACCTAAGACTGTCGCCGCCATTACGGGACACAGTTTTGTCTTAGCGGGAGTTCCGTCCGACTTTTTTTTTAGGTCCATGATTGAGACACGAAGCAACAAAATACGATCTAAAGAAAAGCGGCCACATTCCTCTAGCTAGATCATATTTTTGTTGGTTCGTGTTTCTTTAAGAAACTTTATGGTGTGTGCCTATTGTGTCGGTGCAGAATGTGTGTTATGTTCTCGGTGGATGGGTTTAGGGTGGGTTATAATCAGAGAAGAGCAGGCGTTCTGTATCCAGGTAATTAATTGCAGGTAGAAAGTTTGTCACAGATTTCTTGAGCGACGAGGTTGAGAGAGAGTAAAGTCTCAATTTCCTATTAAGTTTATTATATATTATTAGCCCTTGTAAGCAAAGAAAGAAATAAAGGAAACATTCCTGTATTTTTTAATAGAAAAAAAAACTTTTAAAGATTTTTGAGAATACGCTGGCCACACCCGGGAATCGAACGGACTAAAATCCGAAAAAATAGCATCCTGTACTTTTATGACACCATTCGATAGGGTCAATAATAAGGATCAAATCTCTCTAGCAAACTAAATTAAACAAAAACCATGAAATCTAGTTGCTCGAAATGAGCTCCATTTTCTTGTATGCACAAATTTATTCTTTTAGGGAATTCATTTTGAGTAACTTTTAGTAGCGTGTTGTGGTGAATATTGAAAATTTTATTGTGAACCTCCGTTTTTAGCTCGTTTACAGTTGTATAGGATTTTTGGTAAATTCGATATTTTACATATCCCCATAAAAACAAATCTAAAGGGTTAAAATTAATTTCAATTTCAGGAACCGACTCCTATATTTTCTGGGGACATGAATGACTGAAGCATGGGACCTGCGCTACAGAGCTTGAACATTTCAACTCTCAGTTCAAATACTTCAGCAAAGGCATCGAATGGCACCAGAAATATTCGTTGTTGAACATGTGTAATGCCGCTAATATATTCCCTGATGATACTAAAGAATTTACTTCTGAGGAATTCGCTAATGCAGTGAAGGCAAAAACTAAAAAGAACCCAATGGCTGTTACACAATAGATGGAGTGCTCTTGGAGGAAATGCGGTTATGCTTTGTTAAAGGACTAAATCTTATTGATTGTGATCCTGAAGCGGACCAATAATGTGATGTTTCGAAAGGGATAAATTTTCCTGCTGATGCTTACTAAATGACACCTTAGAACAGTTAGAAGCGTACACGTAACCATTTAGAAATTACAACATCTGTTATCAAAAAGATATTTTTTTATTTGTCAAATTACTAAAATTTTAACTTTTTTTAACTTTTTAATGTCCTTTGACTCATAAATGATTCACGATGATACGATTTTAAGTAAACAGATATTTTTTTATGTAAGTACTAAGGTTTAGATGGTCTAAACGCTAACTTTTAGAACCCGTAAAACAATGTGGCAGTAAAAACCTGTCTAACTATCACGGTTCATGAGATACAGCCTGGTGTCAAACGGACATACAGACAGATAGACAGACAGCAGAGCCTTAGTAATAGGGTTCCCGTTTTTACCCTTTGGGTACGGAACCCTAAAAAGAAGATTTTATTTTACCACTTTGTCGGCGTGATTAATATGATTAATATGTAGTACCTATACCAATAACAAATGACAGCTTTCTAGTACTAAGAGTCTGAGCTAAGCCGGGGACAGACAGACAGACGGACATGGCGAAACTATAAGGGCTCCTTGTTGACTACGGAACCCTAAAAACGTGACGTACGGAGTTACGATAAACTGGTTACGTTATAATTACCTTCGTAACTAAATCGTGACGTCACGTTACGTCTATTTAATTTGCTCCATGTGACGTCAAATAAACCGATAAAAAAAAATTCTAAGAAATCACCAGCCAAGTGCGCGTGTAACTCGTGTACTGGGGGTTCCGTACCAACAAAACTATTGTTTTTTACCTTCTTTTTATTATTTGCTGCGATTGAGGACATGGTAACACGTAGGTATACTGGTGAGATCGACGGGATAGGTACCTATTACCGTTAAAAAGATGTCTACAGTCCTGTGACATAAAACAGAGCAGGTTAGTAATGGAGAGCCGTTGGCAATTTGGCAGTACATACGATGTCAATCTGCCTAGCCTTTTCCCAACCAGGTTGGGATCTGCTTCCAGTCTAACCGGATGCAGCTGAATACCATTATTTTACATGGAGCGACTGCTTATATGACCTCCACAACCCAGTTACTGTGTAATACGATACCCCTAGGTAAGACTAGTGGTCAGACTTTCGAGCTTCTGACGACCCGTAAGGACTGTCAAAGATGAAGACACGAATGACAGCCGGGACCAACGGCTTAACGTGCTTTCCGAGGCACGGAGGAGTCTCGGTATGTAAAGATGGTCACCCAACCATGGACTAACCTCGGCAAGCCTAGCTTAACCTGATGGATCGACCCGTGGGGCTGTTATTACTTAGCCACGAGCTTCTCCAATCACATGTGCTGTGCATACGATATCCTAAAGATAAATAAAAGTGCTTCAATTTTCTGCACCTATCTGAAAAGGTAGATTTATTTGTCACAGAAACACGTGCATACTAAAAGATATGATAATTCAAATAAAAAATAAAACAAAACAGATTTTTAATCTGCACTGGGCCGCGTGGTGGATTACAGCCCACGCCCTCTCAAAGAGAAGAGGCCTGTGTCCCAGCAGTGGGAACATTATATACTGATTATGTAAAATATAACCTAATTTTCAGTCGACAAAAAACTAGTAAAGAAAAAGATTTTTGAAAATGATTTCTTTACTTTAAGCTACCGATATCACAGAACATAAAATAGTCGGCAGCTCCACCCCGTGACTGTGACAAGGAATCTTCCAGCAGCTGTGCAATTAGGGGCGCCACAGCAGAGCGCTGATTTTCAGTGGTCACCCGAAAATGACGAAATCAGGTTTAGAAATATTTACAGATTAGAGAAAAATGGGTAATAAAGTAAAATAAAATAAACAGAACACACATAATTGTTTTTTTTTTTATTCACAATTTTCTTTATTGCACCTACCACTGCTTTTCTCTGCATCACCCAAAGGTTGACTGGTAGAAAATACCTATGGCATTAAGTCCACCTCTGTACATTTGTGTGCTTAAAGTATTAAATAAATAAATAATAAACAGCACTTAGAATATAATAACTATACAACATAAGATCAATAAATGTGAACAGGCTTCTTCTGGGTAAGCTCACTCCATCGTCGACTTTGTCTCTGTCACCTCTGACCTAGACTAAGGTCAAGAGCAAACCCATCCCAAATAAAAAAAATACTATAAAATAACATAAAAAGTATTTAATTAGCATCACTATGCATAAATAATGAAATGCCTTACCTACCCAAATTCTATCTACATACAAAGCTGGGTCCGCTGATCGTGTTATAAAAACATCAAACATCGTTACCTAACCGATATGCCGAATTCGCCAATTCGGCATTAGGGTTTCAAGTTTGAATACGGAACCTTAAAAAAAATACTTATATAAAGTCAAAGTCAAAGTCAAAGTCAAACCATTTATTTCAAATAGGCACATAAGAGGCACTTTTGAACGTCAAAATTTACAAAAAAAATAGAATTGATTCTAGTTGCCCCTTCCAAAAGGTAGTTTCGTATGGAGAAGAATGGGCAAGAAACTCCACCGGTACTCTTTTAAAAATGTTTTACAATATTTTGTTTGATTACATTAATTATATGATTATATGTGAAGACGATGCACCTAGAATAAAATTACTATACCATAATAGGTAAAACGAATTAAAAACTAAGCAATGAAAAATAACTTAATTAAGTATTAGATAGATACGTGGTGTTCACATATTTACAAACATCATACAAGTATGTTTTTCTAAAAAAATAAGTCAGTGTGTGAGTATAGGTTATCACAGAATGTAAAATGAATATCATAAAAATAACAGATTTTACCATAAAAATAGCAACCAGTTTGATTTTGTCTAGACTCTAGATTGTCCTATGGAGCTGGACCAGCATGTTTCCAAGCATTCCTGTCCTGGATATAATCCTCTAACTTGTAATATGCTTGTTTACAAAGTGTACTTTTAATATGTGTTTTAAATTTTCTCTCATTTAATTTCAATATATCACAAGGTATTTTGTTGTAACATTTAACACAGTACCCCATAAAAGATGTATGTACTTTAGATAATCTGAAAAATGGTTGGTCTATTTTATCTTTATTTCTAGTATTAAAATTATGTCTATCGCTTATCTTGTTAAAAATATGTAGATTTTTCCTTACATACATAATATTTTCATAAATGAATTGGCAAGGTACCGTCATAATATTAATCCTTTTAAATAGTTCCCTAAGAGATTCGAGGCGACGGAGATTATAAATTGCTCTGACAGCTCTCTTTTGCAAAATAAAGATGGACTCAATGTCAGCAGCCCGACCCCACAGTAAAATGCCATACGACATAATGCTGTGGAAGTAACTAAAATAAACCAAACGCGCGGTTTCTATATCTGTTAGCTGTCTTATCTTTCTAACAGCATAAGCGGCCGAGCTTAGCCGCCCCGCCAGAGAGGTTATATGTGGTCCCCATTGCAGTTTCTCGTCTATAGTGATTCCTAGGAAAACCTATATAATAATGACATAATATGTCGGAGTACCTTCCTTTCTGTTGATAATATTATTAGTCATGCAAATACTATTTTCATTGTTTTCTAATGAACGTGAATGAGGCATAATATTATAAAATAAGTACACAAAAATTCAGTTTTGATAGTTAACTCTTTATTGAACCGTAAGAGGGCCAAGTTGTCTGAGAATTTTATTAAAGATGTGGAGAATAAGTTTATCAGTTATAATACTTTGCCTAAGGTAAGTTGCGCAATAAAATGACAATAAGCGCTTCTGCTATGTGTAGCGAGTTCGATTCCAGGCGGTCTATTCTGTAAAACTCTCACCGTGAAAATGGTAGGTGACTAGTAGGCGGTCTTTGTATTTCCCGCTAGGGATTGACACTTTAGAGGTATGAGGAACAGGGAGTTAAGTTCACTCATCCCCCATAGAAAAGGGCGGATCCTCCGACCAGACGGGTGTTGTGTCTGGTGGGCAACTAATAGTAAAGTAATAGTAATTTATTTCATAAAAAGAGGTACCTACAGTCTGTTACAAAGTAGGATGACAACTTAGGAATAGTTTACATCTGCGATGAGTAGGTAACAATACAATTTTACGGTCTGATGTCCTAGCTAGGTTACTTTTTAGTAGCTTGTATTAAGGACAATCAGCCCTCATTTCCCGCAAAGTAGGACAAAAGTATTGCTTAGATAGACTGTTACATAAAATCAAGAAAAAATTGATAAACTAATAAAAACAACTGGGCAACTTGGGCAACTGCCCAAAGGTTGATGTCGGAACATTGTATATATGCTAGTCGCGTGATAAACTTTGCTTGCGCGATGCAGGATTTTGCGTGACGTCAGTGTGACGCGTAGTTCGCATGTGGCGATGTTGATGCCGCTACAAAACTATTGACAGCTCACTTCAGCTTATGAAGAATTAAAAAAAAAAAGAAAGAAGACCATAATCGCTGTAATTGATTTTAGCGCGCATAAACGCGTTCCCTATTACCGTTTAGCGCGCTAAAATCGATTGCAGCGAATATGGTCTTAATTCGGAATGCAGCCTTAGTTTTTACGGTGATGTTTTTACAAAATAGATCGCTTGCACAGGCAGTGCCTTCATGTCCTTTCCTAGACTTGGTGTTTTTGCATGTGCGCAAAAAATTATTGACGATAGGACAGATAGACGAACAGCAAAATAGATATATTTCTAAACGGTTACGTATCATATTTTCAAAATCAAAACAAATAAGTAGGTAGGTATTTGGGATTAGAAACATTTCACTCGTTAATAATTAATAAAAACCCGTTACCTACTTGATTTCAGTTTACATCACACTCATCACTACATAATCGCAGATGTGAAAACGAGTGAATCCGACAATCATTTTGACGTTATTGTACTGTCCCAAGAGTGGCCGGTGACTGTATGCAAATTTTGGAAATATATTTTGCATCCTGGGGGCGGATGTGTGTTGCCAAAACAAAAGAACCGGTGGACTATACACGGGATTTGGCCAAGAAAAATTGGAGGGAAATATGTTGAATTCTGCAATCACTCCTGGGCTTTTGATCCAGAACAGATTAAATCTATTGAAGTCAGTCTAATGCAGGCTCAAACTGAAGTCTACAAAGGTATTTATTTAGAAACATTAGTCACATATATTTCAGTTTTTTACTAGTTTTTGTTATAGTTACTAGTGAAAAAGAAGTCCAGTGTGGCTTCTGATATTAGTATGTTCTACATAATTATAATCATATATAGATCATTAGGTCCTCAGTGGTTATCTACTCGTTTGCAAGCTAGAGCTGGAAATATGCTGGTCTCCGCAAACTGCTACAAGAAATTTAACCCACTTAATAGACTCGTCCTCATCATCTTTTAGCATGACAGTTCATTCATCAATATTAAATGTATATTTATTACTTTAATTATTGTGAATGTGAGCTAGTGGATCTTTTTTTGTTTTCTTTAAAAGTTTTCCTTGTTTTTTCTTTTTCTCGGTTTTAATGATAGTCTGACATTTTGAGCACTTTATGCGGACTACCCAAATGTCTTATTTGGTATTGTTGTCGAGTCGTTGAGCTCCTTAAGTCTTGAGTTGAGCTGCACGATTACTGACAAATGCTTGCTGTATTGACTTACTGATTGGACAGGTCCACTCAAATTTGTGTGTCTACACAAACACGTGAAGTCACGGATCTACAATGTCCTCACATGATCTGATCAAGATTATCCTACCAAAAACATTCCGTTCGCTACCGTCGCGCGTCGTGGAGGTGATGCGAATATTTAGTTTCTGAAGTAAGTAACGAAACAGCCAAGCCATACATTTTTACTGCTATGTAGAATTTGTGAAGTTAGGGTCGGTAGAGTTAGGCCGTGTAGATTCAGAAGCTTGGCTCTACATGAGATCTGATATCTTTTTCACGGGGTGGTCGTCTTGGTAACATTTTACATGAAATGTTTTTGGTGGGATTTCAGTTCTTTTTGTAAGTTGCTAGGCAGTCTTTTTAGTGTTATTTCGGCTTTCTAGCACTTCAGGAAGTACCCTAACATTTTGAAGTCTCATACAAACTTCCACCCCCCCATTTTAGGGGATGAGGGGCGAAAGTTATAAGTTTATGAATTTTTTTGTTGGTTGTATACTAAACTTAGATTACGTACCAAATTTCATCTTCCTAGCACTTCAGGAAGTAGCCAAACATTTTGATGATCATCAGTGTCTCAGTGTATCAGTGAGTGTGTCAGTGACGAACTCGGTGTATTTTAGATATCAATAAAATCTAAAGTATTAGAGTTATTCAATTGAGACTTTGTATGTTTAATTAGTCTAGTATTGACATCATATCCTGAGAATATGAACTGTCTGGTACATCGGAAACCAACTCTATGAGGGTTCAAAAAAACGACGAAACACTTCGAGAAAAGGTAGGTAGTGCCCTTGCGCTTCGCTTGGCTCGTCTTGGCGGGGGCACTACCGTGCCCCCAGATGTCTGGACTTTAAGAAACTTTGATCCTGAGTTTGTTTCGCGATTTCTTCTCAGGGGTATTCAGATAGGAAATGTCGACTCCATCTAAGTTATTTTTTAATATGACATGTTAAAGTGATTCCGATATCCTATTTACAGAATAAATTATTTCATTAAAGAATAACTTTTAACTGACATCAATTTCAGAACTCGCGCCCTACATTTTTTGGGCACATGAATGGAGAAGGCATGGGACCTGCGCCGCAATTTTAGAACCTTTTAACACTCAGCTCAAATACTTCAGCAAAGGCATTGAATGGAACCAGAAATACCCGTTGTCGGAAATGCTCGAAGCCGCTAACATATTCCCTTCTGATACTAAATACTTGGATCCTGAGGAAGTCGCTAATGCAGTGAAAGCTAGAACTAAAAAGAACCCAATGATCGGATGTTACATAATAGATGAAGTGACATATCTGCAGGAAGTGCGCATATGCCTAGATAAGGAATTCAATCTTATGGATTGTAAACTTCATGTGGTAGACAGTAATTGTTATTCTCCTAAAGGGTTCATTTATCCAGCTAATGCATGAAGTACCCACATTTCGCAAACTATGTTTTATGCACCTACTGATGTTATGTTTATTTATAAACATAACATCATCATTGCTGTGTTGCATTATTTAATAGTGACAGGTAGATAATGTGGCGGCAAGAACTGTTTTGACATAGTTGCCTAAGGCGTTTTGCTAAAATAGATTTTGCCGCCACATGGTTCTAGCCATCATCGCCCAACAACCTTATTCCTACCTACTTTGATTTTTATAAGTTTTGTAACGATTATTAACTCTCGGGCAGGTATATATTACGTAGGTAATAAGAATACGTATGAGCTGACGATAACGGACACAGCACACATATCAACTCGGAAAGAGATGGTCACCGTATCGCCTTTCGCCTTGCCGCATGCCGTCAAAGAGCTTACGTTAGGTTGACGCCAACCTAACGTAAGCACGTAACCAAAGCGGATCAGTAGCTCCAGTCAGCTAGGCGACGCCGCGCTTACGGCTCGCCAACCACTGGTTGACCGGCTGGCAGGCACCAGATCAGTTTGAATCGGTCGCGGGAGGGGTGAGAGGGGCAAGGGTGGACGAAGAAACGTAAGCTCGGGTACCGAGAGACGTAAGCGCGCGGATGACGAGCCGTAAGCGGGGGAACTGCAAGTTGACCACGCAGCCACGCAACGTACCACGGTTTGTGAACTTGTCCCGAGGCGAGGCGATTCCGTTACGATTCCGATTAGTGTGCGTTGCAGTAGGGAGTTTCATATAAAGAATACTGAATGGCTCGAGTTGATACGGTGGCGTTCCTTATCCGAGTTGATATGATTGTGTGCTGTGTCCGTAATCACTATGATGTAGGTAATTACAGATTTGACAACAAAGGCAAGCGTAGATTGGTGTGAGCCGCGCCACAACGCAGCACAGTGCAAAAATCCTCCTTCATTACTTTCGTACACAACGGGGCGGGCCGCACCGCACTTTTTTGTATGAAAATGCGTTGCGCTGCGGTCCGTTGCGGCTGTAATGTGCGCTTGGCTTTATAGTACGTCGAGTAAGCCGAATCTGACCGACATCTCAATGCCAATTGCATTGAGTTGTGAACGGTTTCAGAAACATTAGGTATATGCCCGATTAATTTTATATTATAATAATTATAAGGAATATAACTATTACTTACACAATTATACTGAAATTCACCCATGGCCATTATTTAGCTACCTACGGTATTCAAGGAAAATGTGACGTTGAATCGGCGTTTCAGATTTTGCTTAATTATTAGGCAGTACCTAACTAATAATAGGTAGGCGTACCCCACCTTTTATTACACACACACTTGTATTAGAAGCTGTATGGGGTATATCCATTATACCCATTGATGTACCCTACACTATTTGTTCTGGGTATGGTAGGGTATAACACTCTAAGAGTACGACGGGAGTTTTCGCTCGTAGCGTATGTAGTGAAACTACTACGTGGCGTGGCGCATAACCCGGGAGTGCTGCGGCACCTACAGCTGTACGTGCCCGACCGGTACGTGTGGAGGCGGCGACGCCCGCCCCTGCTCGCTGTGCCTGCGGCCAGGACCAACCTACTGGCGAGAACTCCTCTCACTAGAGCCATGCGCGTGGTGAATGAGGTTCACGGGAGGGTTGATGTATTGTGGTGCAACTTGAGTGAATTCGCAAAAGTTACACTATATGTAATAAGTTATTTAGATTAAGATCTTTTTTAACTAGGTATAAGGTGTAGATTTAGGATTTAGTTAGTAAGGCCACTCTGTCGCATTGGATCATAGATCTGTTATGATAGTGTAGGTAAGATTGTTATAAATAAATAAATAAAATAAAAATTAGTTAGAAAAGTAATTTATTATGTTTCTGTGTATTTAATAGATAATAATATGACCCAGTAGTAGATAATTTAGATTCAAACACAAGAACGGGGCAAAACTAATTTGAATGTCTAACACACAGACGGACCAGACAAAAAAAAACAAACACTTAAACAACAAAAAAACAAACAATAATTAAACAAATTTTTCATTCTTTCTTTTCAACACAGATCACACAGATCTATACATAATTTACTGAATTCAAATTTATTTTAGTTGAGCTGTCTCCCACAGAGCACATCGTTAGTAGAATAAACAAAGATTATTTTTAATTAAAATTGGCGAAGCCTCACAGTAATGACGTGGGTCGGCAACTAAAGTAGGTAATACAATATAAAAGATTTAGGTTCTACATACACAATTTTCAGTTTAGCATTAACAGTTACATACATACCTAAATTCACGTCTACTTCCCATGGGGGTAGGCAGAAACTATAGAACGCCGCCTGCTACGGTCCTTACATACTTACTCCTTTTGTTTCGGCTACGTTCATTCATCTGCAGGGTAATTACGTAACAGACTATAATCAGTAGCAATGGGTTTCATTTTGACAGTTCAACAACATTCACTGCGTTATTTACGTTGTTGAGCAGACATTTTTTTCGAACATATGAAGCAATGGATTAGCAATCTGCAATATACTTCAATATCATTTAGATTGTGATTCAAACTATGTTACGCAATTTAGGGTGCTGGTCATACACGCACGCCGGTTGCGAGTACTACGCATCTGATCTTTCTGAAGAACATTAGATACCAATTAGGTCACATAATCATTATAATTCTGATAACTAATATGAGAAGTGAGTGGACGGCCAATATACAATAAAACACCAAGTTAATGTTATTATACCTTTTAAACAACAAAAAAAATACAAAATCAGCATAGTCTTAAAAATAACAAGAGACTGACTGTCGGGAATGTCAATAATTGGAGACGATTAAGAACCTTCCTGAATCAAATCATAATAAACATCAGGTTCATCATTAAATCTCCATGCCAACTGAGGCAAATTCAACTCTATGTTAGCGTCAACTAGGAAATCGCAACCAAGCAACGTGTTACAGTTTCGAGCTTCCGGCAACACCATAATCTTTGTCAATATACAACGATCTTTAAGTTTAACTGGGATGCGGCCAGTCAAAACGTCTTGCGGTTTTGGAATCCCGTCTGCCAAAGTGATAGTAGTATGCTCCTCTTGAAAATGAAAGCCGATATTCTTCAAGTAGCTATATAGCTTATGGGAAGCAATGCTTGTATCGGCACCCGTGTCTACGAACGCCATCTCTTTCGCTGTACCAATACTGATTTCCATCATTAGTAGGGGTCGCAGTTCAAGTTGGAAGCTACCATTCTTGGACTCCTCGCCAGGTGAGGATGGCGTTTGTGATGACGAAGTCGGCTCCGGAGAAGCAGGTGTTTCAGGCTTCTGTATCGCTGCTGCTTCTGCTTCCACTTTTTGTTTCTTCCTGCAGACATCAGCCACGTGGCCAAAATTTCTACAAAAATTACAGCGCACCCTTTTCCTGCCGGCAAGATTTTCATTGGTGTTCGCGGCTTGGGTTTTATTTTTCAACTTTTCCTGTTCTAATGCTCTCGCCGCCTCCAACAACCCATCAAATGATTCAATACATTCTCGTGGAATTTGTTCTTGGATTTTTGGGTGTAAAAATCCATACAACATATCCAACTGTACTTCTTCAGTTAATGGCGGGCTCAACTGATTAAAAAGAGCTCTTTGTTTGGCTACGAATCTCTCAGTTAGTTCATCTGGTTTCTGTCTCAATGCAGCTATCTCTTGGAAGATGACGTAACCCGGTTTTTTTGGTGCAAAGGTTTTCCTTAATTGGGTCTCAAAATCATTCCAAGTGGCAATGTTATCTTTAATTCCATTCCACCAGGAAGCAGCATTGTCTTTCAGAATGAGGGGCAAACTCCGTAGTGCATCAATATCTACTATGTTCTTCATGGATTTGTACTTGTTAGCAGTAGTCAAAAAGTTCTCTACTTGTTCATAGTCCTGAGTGCCGTCATATGAGAATACAGCCTGCGCAAACGACCGGGAACGTTGATTCGGTAAACCAGTCATATTAGCACATAGATGTCGCCTCTTTATGCTCCTTTTAGTTCGTTCCAAAACTTCAAAAGATTCACCTTGAGAGTGAAGTAACGGCTCTTTTGTTGTGCGCCCCCGCTGGGAGGATGTGGACCGGGACGGTGAGTTGATAATCCAAAGTGTCAGTAATCAGTATGCCTTTTGTGGGCAACTGATCAAGTCGAATTTCGTAGCTGCGTGTGAGTGCGCTTGATAAAAATCCAGGCGCTACTTCGCGGCGGAGCACAAATCACTTCACTTATTTAAACTTTCACTATGTCACTAATGATACACAATTCCACTTTTCGAAGTAGTCCTGGGATTGTACAGTAGAGCCACGTTAATGGCTGCGACTGCTTGATACTGGTTGATAACTTGATATTTACTTATCGAAACTATACCGCGAGAGGTCAGTATCCGTAGGAAAATCTTAACACCGCGATTCAGCAAGACGGTCAAATGGTACAACGCCATCTAGAGAGCTCATGGTAAACTTTTTATTTGTTGTTGGACTAACCTATAAATAAAATGGCGTTCTTTGTAATAGGAATAAAGCCCAATTTCGTAGTATATTATAACCGATAAAGTTATGCAGCCGTTTCCATTTGGAAAAGCTCGGTTTACGAAAATATGATCGACATTTAAATTAAATGGACGCTGGAAGTTTAATAAGCTACTCGTTTTGTCTTGTCTTGTTTCCTAAAAAAGTATTTTTACAAGGTTTTGAGATGCTAATTGTAATGAAAGCCTAAACGAGCTACAATATTAATTCTATGGACCAAAAAATAAAACACTATCGTACACAACACAGACTTTATTTCCACCAAGTCTTCTTCGAGAATTAATATAATAAATTGAACTTCTTGTGCCTCCCCCTCCCCAGACATTACTTAAACAGACACCAGTACAGTCGGCATATTCATAAATCATACAATTTATTGTTATTTAGCTTCTTATTGCGTCCCTCGCGACACTATGATCACTGCGGACGGTACTAAACCTGAAAAATAAATAGACATAAAATAAAAACCTCAAACACCTTATATTTCACAAATCAATAAATAAATGATTGATTGATACAGGTGAAATTAATTTAAGACTTCTTAAAGGATCGATTGATTTTGAATACTATCATGAATTCATGTAAGCCTATAGTACTTGTTGTTAGGGTACTGCTCAGAAATTGTGCACGACGTGTCGTGAACAGAATACCGTCTTGTATGCATGCAACGTACTGCCGGGATACAAAGTATACTTATTCAGCATATAATGACACAGGCCTCCTCTCTGTGAGAGGGAGTGGGCCGTAATCCACCACGCGGGCCCAGTGCGGGTTGGTGGATGTCACATGTCTTCGAATTTTTGTTTCTAGGACATGCCGGTTTCCTCACGATGGTTTCCTTCACCGTTTTGAGAGCAGTGGTGATGAAATTATTACACAAAGTAAAGCGCCTGCCTTTTTTTTTTTTTTTGGGTGGGAAATTATCAAATAACTTCTCCCGCTCTGAGCGGAGCGGGAGGACGTGTCAGACTTTTACTGACTAAAACCCACCCGTGTTCCTTCATTTGCCTGTGTGCCAGGGCCACGATATCCCTTTCGGACAAACTCGCAACCCTGGCAGGCATTGGCCCTAATGGACCCCGTCAATTCGTGCTGACGTCTCTTTGAGGCGCGCGTGGAACACGACGCGCCGTCGACCCGGGCCTGGTCCTTATCAGACGGCGAGCTACCCATCGCTCACCGTCCGCAAGCCCGCGCCTACGGTGGCCGGAAATCGGCTTCCGACTCCCGACTGGGCAGACCTCCACCGTATGCTCCACCGTGTCCTCCGGGCGATCCACACAGTGGTGACACCCGGGCGTTTCCTCCCGCTTTATCCTGAACAGGAACCTCCCGAAACAACCGTGTCCGGTGAGGACCTGCGTCAGGCGGAAGGTGAGGACGCTGTGGCGCCTCTCTAGCCACTCCTCAAAGAGGGGACTTATCGCCACAATTGTGGCGTGCCCAAAAACGCGCCTGCCTGGGTTCGAACCTACAACCTACAACTCGTAAGTCTAATAATATTACTAGCTGCACCCCGCGGTTTCACCCGCATAAGTCTAGATTCCGTGGGAATATCGGGATAAAATTATCATATATAGTGTGTGTATATTTTGTATGTAGTTACAAATTTAAATTATAATAATAAGTTTAATAATTAGTTAGGATAAGACTAGATAAGTACACTATCGCATTAGGATTACCCCTGTAATGATAGATGTAAGTTGAAAAATAAATAAATATGTCCTAACGTAGGTCAGTCTACCCATATGTACCAAATATCATCCAAATCCGTTCAGCCGATTCAGCGTGAAGGCGTAACAGACAAACAACCTCAATTTCGCATTTATAATATTAGGTAGGATTATAAAAAGCTGCAAATGAAAAAGTTAAGTATTTCATTTAAAAAATAAACTAAATGTTCGTGTAGAGTAAGCAAGAGCAGGGATTGTTTTCGTGTCCTATTTTTTAGTGATTGGTTTATTCCTTTCTCCTTGAAAAATACTTGATAACAGCTTGAAATTTGAATGAAATTGACAAAAAACACTAGAAGAAATTTACCTTCTAAGAAATAAAGGATTGATTTTTGGGGTAAAAATGTTTATAGCATAAATTACTGTATCATCTAGATTATTACTTCATCTAGTACACTACACAACAATGATACTTGACAACAATGAGTCAATGTTCACTACAACAAGAGATAGTGAAATACATAACCAGGGCATTTTAAAATGGCAAATCGAATTTTAGAAAGAACAATGGTTTTCAAAGCGGAACTCGATTTTCCATAACCATCGTCTCATCATGTGCCTAGCCTTATCCCAACTATGTTGGGGTCGGCTTCCAGTCTAACCGGATGCAGCTGAAAACCAGTATTTTACATGGAGCGACTGCCTATCTGACCTCCACAACCCAGTTACTGGGTAATACGATACCCCTTGGTAAGACTGGCTGTCAGACTTTCGGGTTCTGACGACAGACTGTCAAAATCCACGAATGACATCCGGGAACTACAGCTTAACGTGCTTTCCGAGCGCGCGGAGGGGTCTTGGTATGTCAAGATGGTCTCCCATCCTCGGACCAAAATCGACTAATTAACTATTACAAATTCATATTTTATTTTCTAATTCATTATTACACTAATATTTACATGGAGTTTAGGCGGAAGTTTGTGAGTGTGTTTGTTACTTCTTCACGCTCAAACGGATGGACCAATTTTGATAAAATTTTGTATGGAGGTAGCTGACATCCTGGATTAACATATAGACTTTTTATCCCGATATTCCCACGGGATCGAGACTTACGCGGGTGAAACCGCGCGGCACAGCTAGTTAGTCATAATTATATTATAGGTAATATGGGCTTTGTTTTTGTATAGATATATTTGTACGGCACACTATGGCAGGGTATGCTGGAACCAATATTGTAACATTTATTGTACCATATCCTAACAAATAAACATTTTAGATCAATCAATCAAGGTAATTTTTCACCTTATATTTTTGTCATTCCTCACACAATCCAATTATCTTTTCTTTGATTATAATAAGAAATAGGCACAAACCTAATAAATCCAACGGTTTGTCGTAGTCTTCTGTGGTAAATATCTTCTTCGGGAATGTGGTCATCAGCTTGAAGTTTTCTTCTTGAGCGTACTCCGCTGCGTTCAGTTGAAGATACAGTCTGAAACATTTGGAGTTTTGTACATTAATATATGAAGCCAGCGAAACATGTAATAGTAGATTGTGTCACAAGAGACCAAAATAATGTATTGAGGGCGAGAACGATTGTTTGAATCCAGAGCGAAGCGAAGGATTCTAGAGTAAAATCCCGAGCGTTGGGAGGGATTCTAGAGTAGAATCCTTCCCAAGCGTAGAGAAGGATTCAAAGTACGTCGCTCGAGGTGAAATAATTTTGGTACCGTGTGGCACACTCTGCTTTTCATCCCCTCTATGAGAAAAATAAATAAGAGATGCAAAAGCATAAATAAATATTTTATTTATATTTACATAACCAAATTACAAATTTATATTAATATGAGATACGTTTTCGCAATTTTGGAAGTTTATTGTAACTGTTTTGTTGGGAATAGAAAATGTCGTTGACTTTTTTATCACTTGAGTATTCGTAATAACTTCAAACTACGTATATAAGAAATTCAAGCGTATTTTTTTTAAATTTGGTTAACCTATGCCGCGACGGCACACAGTGGGCCCATACTGAAAATTAGTGGACTTAGGCAACAAAGTTCCTATATCGATGCGATTTTTTTTTATATGACGTGTTATATTATTCCTGACAACTTTTATTCTTATAAAAATTCTTCTAAAGTTGATAGTTTGTCTTGAAAAAAATTAATTAGATTTTTTTGTATGGAGCGAATCACGTTTAATTTTTTTTCTTCAATTGTACTAATATGTTGAGTGTGTGGCGTGAGTATATGATAGCTAGGGTCATTCTCTATCCATGAAAAAAAATCAGCGCCGGCCATCTGCGGCAGCGCGAGTAATCATTCGGTAAAAAAAAAATGATTTGGAAGAATTTTTTTGTCATTTAAAATAAATTCAAAGCATATTTTTTGTGTCATTTGGCTGTTTTCACCTTCTTTTTAGTTAAATAAATAGTTTTAATAGCGCATACGTACTTATAACTAGTAATTCTGGTAGAGATTTAGTTATTATTGCATGTTATCGGTAGCACCTGCATTGTGATTGATGACTCATTTGTTTGTGCACTCGGCTAAGCGCATAACTAATGAGTCATCGAAAAATGCTCGTCTCTGATTGGCTGAATAATTTTCACTCACTGTTATGTCCACTACTTGAGTAATTAACACTAACTATAAATATAAAGACATTCATTAAGTCCATCTAGTTTCGCTCTTGTCGCTTGTTTGTGAACACAGTGAAATACTTGTATTTTTATATTTACATTAGAACTATGGCTGGATTTTGTACCAACCTAGATCTTTTTGTGAAATTAAGAAGTGGCGGTGATCTGAAAAATCATATGTTTCTGTATGAAAGTATCATTTCTGTCTTGACTACCGAAGTTTCTGAAGAAGACAAGAACCGAATCAAGGAGTTCTGTCGACTTTTTGTGTAAATTTAAATAAAAAGTGGATAGAGTCAAGTAGAAATCAAAAAACTTTTATGAATCGTGTAATTAATCGCAAGTGGTTGGAAAAAAACATCAACTGGCCTGTTTGTGACAGTGTTGATCTGAGAAGTGTGATGGGCTTTTCGGACGCAGCCTTATCTGAGCTTGTGGATATAGATTGCCATGTTCCTACTCTTGCAGTATGTACTGCGGAAGCGGGAACATCTACAGAAAAGGAGCACAGAAAACCGTTCGAAGAGTTAGGTAATAAGCAAAAGAAAAGACGTTCTACTTCCATAGTAGAAGAAAATTCCGAGGAAGAGTTGCAGCACTGGTACATAACAAAATTGAAAGACAACGGCAAAACGAATCTGGCAAAAGTGGTCGAATACCTTTCCAGTAATCCAGATGCGCTATCCGAAGTAGAAGAGAGACTATTCAAAAAGCAGAGCTTAAGTACTGTCTCTGAAGATAAGTGTTTAGCTCTTTATACATCAGTTGCGCTCTCGAAATGGAAGTACTTAGCTCTTCGACAATTTCTGAAAGAAGAAAACTGTGCTGCCTTTCCATCTTATCCAAAGCTTGTAAATGCCAAGAAAAGATGTTACCCACCACAAGAGAGTATGGAGATTACCGAAAACGGAGCTCACATTAAATTGCAAGCGCTATTGGACCACACTGTGGAGAGGATATTACTTGATATAAATACTGTTGATAGGTCTCAAAATGAAGAACTCAAGTTGACCTGGAAATGGGGACTTGATGGTTCTTCGTCGCAGAATAACTATAAACAGAAAACGTCAAACACAGCTACAGAGTTCGATGATTCATCAGTAGTCATGATAAGCATCGTCCCTCTTCGGCTAGTGGGCCATCATCTGGGAATGAAAATCTAGTTTGGGAGAACCCCACACCTTGCTCAACTCTGTACTGTCGACCAGTGAAGTTCACTTTCACTTCGGAGACAGCTGACTTTATAAAGTCTGAAGAGTCTGAGATGAAAAAACAAATTGATGAACGAATATCTACACAGTGTGGAAATATTATTGTATCACATGAATTGCATATGACCATGATTGATGGAAAAGTGGCCAATATTATTGCTGGAGTACCATCATATGCAACGTGTCCCATTTGCTTGGCAAAACCGAGTGAGATGAATAATTTAGACGCTTTGACTTCTAAACCACTTCGTGAAGAAATTTACAAACAAGGAATTTCTTCACTGCATATGAAGATTCGGTGTATGGAATGTCTTCTCCATATATCTTATAATCTGGATTTTCAACGATGGACTGCTCGCGGCGAATATAAGGCTTTGAAACAAGCTAAAAAAAATACCACACAGCAAGAGTTTCGTGAGCAAACTGGAATGCTGATTGATATAGTCAAACAGGTATGTATTTAATTTTCGCTCTCTTTATGTTGTTTGTGAATTATATCTCTATGTATTGTATATTACAGTATTGTTTTCCCATTTTAGGGTTTTGGAACTACAAACGACGGGAATACAGCGAGGCGCTTTTTCCAAGGTTACAAAAGATCTTCCAGAATAACGGGAATTGACGAAAATCTGATTTTCAGATTTTCCGTTATTCTACAAGCCATATCATCAGGCAAAAACATTGACTGTGAAAATTTTAGAAGATACTGTAGAGAAACAGCTGATGTGTACGTGCAACACTATTCGTGGTACTACACGCCAGTTAGTGTACATAAACTTCTAATGCACGGTGCAGACATCTGTAACCACTTTGGTGTTTTGCCAATCGGTAAGTAAAAAATAAATATAGTTTGATGTATTATTTGACTCGGTTGCGTTTTGAAATTAAAATGTATGTACTTATTCGTTTTAGGTACCTTATCTGAAGAAGCTTCGGATGCCCGTAATAAGGACTTCAGAAACGTCAGGGAGAGGCACACTCGGAAAACGGGGAGAATAGCAACAAACGAAGACATCCTCCATGGACTTCTAATAAGCTCTGATCCCCACATATCCTACATAAGGCCCAAAATAATGAAACAGGTTCATAATGAGTTGTTGCCTGAAGCAACTCAGTTGTTACAGACTACTGAGCCTCCCTGTGACAGTGAAATTATGGAGGAAGAAGAATGCCTCATAGCAGAGTCCGAAAATTTGCCGGACCCACTAGCACTTCTGGAACAAGAAATAATATGATCCGGCTCTAAATTATTCCCACAAAAGCCCATCAGGGTTAGGAATATGACAAACAGCCCTTTTCAGGGCTACAATTACTTCACAGTTTCATATTGATCATACGTACGATAACTTATACTATAATAATATACACACAGTTGATTATGTAGATAATTATCAACGACTTGCCCGTACAAATTTAAATTATTTCACCTATCATTAACAAAATTAGTATAACCTGAAACATTACGATATATTTATTCAACAATAGATAACGTGCAGTTAAAAAATAACACAGCCAATCAGAGACGAGCATTTTTCGATGACTCATTAGTTATGCGCGTACAAACAAATGAGTCATCAATCACAATGCAGAGCACCTGCATTGTGATTGATGACTCATTTGTACCGATAACATGCAATAATAACTAAATCTCTACCAGAATTACTAGTTCTAAGTACGTATGCGCTATTAAAACTATTTATTTAACTAAAAAGAAGGTGAAAACAGCCAAATGACACAAAAAATATGCTTTGAATTTATTTTAAATGACAAAAAAATTCTTCCAAATTATTATTTTTTTACCGAATGATTACTCGCGCTGCCGCAGATGGCCGGCGCTGATTTTTTTTTCGTGGATAGAGAATGACCCTAGCTATCATATACTCACGCCACACACTCAACATATTAGTACAATTGAAGAAAAAAAATTAAACGTGATTCGCTCCATACAAAAAATCTAATTAATTTTTTTCAAGACAAATTATCAACTTTAGAAGAAATTTAATAAGAATAAAAGTTTTCAGGAATAATATAACACGTCATATAAAAAAAAATCGCATCGATATAGGAACTTTGTTGCCTAAGTCCACTAATTTTCAGTATGGGCCCACTGTGCGGCAGGGCGCTTTTTAGGGTTCCGTACCCAAAGGGTAAAACGGGAACCCTATTACTAAGGCTCCGCCGTCTGTCTGTCTGTCTGTCCGTCTGTCACCAGGCTGTATCTCATGATCCGTGATAGTTAGACAGTTGAAATTTTCACAGATGATGTATTTCTGTTGCCGCTATAACAACAAATACTAAAAAACAGAATAACATAAATATTTAAGGGGGCTCCCATACAACAAACGTGATTTTTTTGCTCGATATTGATAACGGCAACAGGTAGACGCTTGAAATATTCACAGAATATTTAGTTATATATTCACTTTAAAAATAAATAATTAAATTAAAATAAAACAAATATTTAAGGGTTCCCATACAACAAACGTGATTTTTTTGCCATTTTTATAGATAATGGTACGGAAACCTACGTGCGCGAGTCCGACTCGTACTTGGCCGGTTTTTTTAGGAGTTTTTACGATGTATTATCTGGTATTATTATTCGGGCTGAGTTGACTCAGGCCGAGCCGTCCCTGACCCATGACAATACACTAATCTATTTAGATGTCGGAGTTGGTAGTCAATTACAATTGTGGGTAGTCAACAAAAAGTGTTATGTTTTATTTTTCTTATTATAAATTAACGTCATTTGTAAAAATCCCGACTGCAAAAAAAAACTAAAATATTTCAGGTTATTGGTTTGTCCCCCGCCTGCAAACTTATCAGTTAGTTATGTTTTTGTAGTCCACTTTTATTAATTTGTTTACACTTTTTGCACAATGATGGTATATAACGTGGACTTTAAAGAGGCGTGTGTCCAATACAACACTGTTGTTGACATACCTGACAGCAGCAAGTTGTTCCTTAGCGCCGAAGATGTGCGCGAAAGTCCTACCGTCGGGCAGTCGGATCTGTATGCGCGCCTGCTCGTACGTCACCTTGGGCGCCGCGCACGGCGCGGGCGGCGCGGGCGCCGGGGCCGCGGCCGCGGGCGGCTGGCCGCCTGCCGCTAGTCTGCAAAGTCATACAAGTTTTGGGTTATACATCTACCTCTTCTTGTTCGCGTACTTCATTTCAGAAGTTTTCATTTCGTTCTTCCACTTCGTTCAGTTCTCGGCTTCTCTCAGGGAGGTCGTAACAGAGAGTCCAGTGAGCGGTTCCTTGGTCTGACCAGCGGTTAGGTGACCGGCCGCGAGGTCTTTTCCCTTCTACCTTGCCCATCACTCACTACCAACTTGTCAAGGTTATCTGGTTCCTGATGGGCAATATACATACATCTATATTTCATATCTATATAAATAAAAATCAATGTTTGTTTGTTTGTCCTCTATGGATTCCGAAAGGGTTGGACCGATTTTAATGAAACTTTGGTGAGTTTTTTTTGCATACGCCCACGACGATTTATGGTGTAGGGTGTGGGGTGGGCTCCTTCTGCGAAGCAGTAATGCTCGCGAAGGAGGAGGCGGAACGCGTGAGGGTGAGGCAAGGATCGCGCCCTCGCGCTCTTAGTCGCCGCAGGAGACGCCCCGGGCGTCGGGAGTCACAAGCCGATTTCCGGCCACCGTAGGCGCGGGCCTGCGGACGGTGAGCGATGGGTAGCTCGCCGTCCGATAAGGATTAGGCCCAGGTCGACGGCGCGTTGTGTTCCACGCGCGCCTCCAAGAGATGTCAGCACCAACTGACGGGGTCCGGTAGGACCAATGCCTGCCAGAGTTGTGAGTTTGTCCGAAAGCGATATCGTGGCAAAAAAAAAAAGGGTGGGGGTAGGACACCAAGCGAACGAAGTCGCGCCAGGCAGAAAGTAAATAAAATAACAATAATATAATAATAAAGCCACCTTATTCAAAAACTGGCACATTTTTTTTATCAGACATTTGTAGTTGAAACTCTGAAAAAGCTTGATTTGAGAAAAACTAGATGAACTTGTAGATTAAAATATTTTATTTCACATAAACCTACATGGGCACTTATGAAACGTCAGAAGCTAGGTGCAGATAATTGAGCATTCATTAATAATCAATTAAAATCGCATAATGCAATTTTTTCACCCAACTTTACAAAACTGGGTATATCTCGGAAACTAAATGCCGAGAACTGGACCCTTTTAGCTTGGACATGATAAAGCGCCTTTTCAATTATTTTGACAGAGTTTTGATTACATTATTTTATGTATTTATTAATTTATTTAGAACATGGAGGACTTACAGCTAATAAAAACAGACAATAAAAAGGAAACCATAGTCACCAGAAAGCCAATTAAAAAACCTCACATATAGACTTTTAATAAAAATTTATGGTATGAGCAAAAAAACAAAAAACACATCGCCTTAATTAAAGTAAGAAGCAATTTTATAGCGACATATAATCAGATTATGTTACATTTATAGGCCTGCACATTCGTGTCCATGAAGCATTCAATAAATAAATAGGCTGATCTTAATTGGCAATTAAAACTAGCAATTTTTTTATACAAAGATCATTATATTCATGATCATCTGCCTAGCCTATTCCCAACTATGTTGGGGTCGGCCTCCAGTCTAACCTGAATACCAGTATTTTACATGAGCAACTGACTATCTGACCTCCACAATCCAGTTACTGGGTAATACGATAGCCCATGGTACGACTGGTTGTCAGACTTTCAAGCTTCTGATGACCCATAACAACTGTTAAAGATCCATGAATGTCAGCCGGGGCAATCGGCTTAACGAGGCACGGAGGGGTCTTCGTAAGAATTATATATTGTGACATGAATTATATTCTGCTGGCTGGTTTGGGTTCTGAAGCCCAAGGACCAAGGAGCATTAATGACAAAAGAAACTTATGCTCCTAAGTTACACTAACCTTACCCATCGTGATACTATTTCCTGAATGATCAAAAAGCACAGAAATCTTCAACTTACTTCCTAGCCTGTTTATCAGATTCAATCTGCGCGCGCACTCGATCCCGCGCCTTCTGGTCCTCAATCTTCTCCCGTCGCCGCTGCTCCACTAACTTCTGCATCTCCTGTTCTTGGAGACGCTGGCGGGCATCCTGCATCTCTTTGCCTGACTTTATGCGAATGCGTTCTCGTTCTAATGCTTCAGCCTGGAAATTGAAGCATTATGATTAATCAGGGAGAATGCCAAGTCACTGTAGAAAGTTGCTGAGAACTTAACATTTGAATATGACATTCAATACTTCAACAAGCCAGACAGTAATAAGCCTATCATTCCCACTGCTGGGACACAGGCTTTTTTGTGAGAGGGAGTGAGCCATAACCCATCACAAGAGCCCTGTGAGGGTTGCTGGATAAACAACACAAATGTTCCACAAAAAGTGGTGGTTGAAAAGCAGTCACCAAGACAAAGCTGTTGTCTGTGTTTTTGTTTTACTGTGGAGAAACATAATCTCCAGAAACATGAGAAGTAAACTAAAATTTAGTTTTGTCCCTGAACAACTAACATTATAATTTTAGCTCTTGTCAGGTGAATGGTTATCTAAACAAAATAATAACTTTTGATCTTGAAATAGCTTAAGATTAGTGTTTTTATTTGAATATAAACAAACACAAAACTAGCATCCCTCATACATGGTTAAAAAGTTTAAAAACAATATAAGCTTATTTTACTCCAAAAGCTTAGTCAATAATTGATCCTAAAGATGCATAAACTGATTGCAGCAAAAAAGGTCAAAAACAAAACAACACCTTTTCCTTTTCCTCTCTCTCTTTTCGCTTCTGTTTCATTCTTTCTTCCAACAACATCAGTTGAGCCCTCTTCTCCTCGTCACTCAAAGGTTTCTTCTCTTCCGTGGACTCGGAGAAGCTACTATGATCAGTCTTAGCGGCATGGTACTCCATTTCGTCTTGATTTTTGAGCAATTTCCCGCACACGTCGCATTTGAAGGACTTTACTTCAACTTCGAGATCAGCGTCGGTTGGGTCTTGGGAAGACGTGGAAGATTCAGGCACGGGGGCCGGCACAGTTTCGGCGCTTGTGGAAGTCGCAATCGTCGGTGCCACATCCATCGCAGGGTCGTCAGCGTGTGCTAATAACCACTCCATCGCAGGCTCCACGCCCTTAAAACTCGTCACCGCCAGGGCTTTCTCCCTAAAACCAAAGAAATTATCGGACATTTTAGGTTAGGTACCGATTCGGTGCAGAACTTTAATGTCAAGTAAAAATTAAGTAAAAACTTACGCTCGCTCTTTGGAAAATCCCATTTCGATGAGTGTTTGTATTTCGGCCATTTTTCTAAGTTATTTTAAAACTATTTAAGATAATTCATTAATTTGTTACAATTTCACCATCAAAATAATCATTCATCACTCATCCGTCATCAGCTGTTTTTTTTTTTTCTAGAATGCAATCCACAGATAAACATTTAATGCGTTTCGATTTGCACACGAAGTTATTGGTGGTTCTGTCGTTTGTGTTTGCTTAGTTTATTTGTTTGCATTTTATATACAGCTACAGCTAAATGTACATTTAAAATTATGGTTATTGATTATTACCATAATTATGTTTACAGTTCCACGATGCCATGCTACATCACACGATGAGCCACTAGTTACAACCAGCCACCAACAAGCCCCAAACAAGACTGCAAGGCCACCGTCTTGGGATCTGGTGGGCTGGATGCTCACAGCAGAGGACACTTTACTATTATTTAAAGTGATGGACCAAATAGTACTTTTACGAATACGAATATCAAACCTACTGTGGCGATATCGATTTACCACATCACTAGTACACACAACTGGCAACACCAGTTGGCAACCTGACGGGGACGAACGTGCGTCGTGAACTTTGTACTGTACTAACGTTAATGAATATAGAGTTAAAGGTGATACGGAAGTTTTATTTACACCGTCACCCTCCTCATTGGTGACCCCGACGTGATTCGAAACAACAGTGGACCACGCTCCAGATCAAATTTATCATCCCACTCTTCCTTGTGTTGGTATCACAGGACCTATAAAAAGAAAGCTAACAAGTGCACCACACCATGTAGCTGGAAGGAAACGGAAAACGAAAACCACGGTCAGTAAACGCGGCGACTTACCGTGACATGTCGTGCCGCCGCCGCCGTTTATTTGTCACAGACAGAGCCTCTTCCCGTCGATTTCTCATCAATACCGGCAGCGACCTCTGCTGCTACCCGCGAAAGTTAGCCAGACGTCGCACCACATCATCGACAGGGTACCAGCTGTCTGCAGCAAACGGCAGTTCAATTAAAACTTATGGCAGCATTACCATGCGCCTCAACCTTGGCCTGCGCCGGGATTTCCAACGGAGTTTCACAATAGCTGACGTCGAGACTCCCATCATAGGTTCGGATTTCCTTAGTTATTACAACTTACTATCCGACCTTTGCCACAAACGCCTCGTCGACGGTAACACAAGCCTGACCACTGCTGCTTCAGTAGTCCAAGCTAGTCAGGTCAGCGTTAAGGCCGTTTCTTTGCCCGATGATTCAATTTTTGGAAAACTTCTCCTGAAATTTCCAAATTTGTCCCGTCCTCCTGGACTTCCTCGACAGGTCAAGCACACCACGGTTCATCACATCGTGAGCACCGATGGCCCACCTGTATCCTGCCGTCCTCGCCACTTAGCCCCGCAGAAGCTACTCACGGCTAAAAAGGAGTTCGAAGAGAAGGTCAGCTGTGGAACTGCCAGACCTTCCGACAGCCCCTGGGCTTCACCGCTACACATGGCTCGAAAAGGAGAAGATGACTGGCGTCCCTGTGGGGATTACCGTGCAAATATGGCAGGATCAGCCATATTCAGCACCATCGATTTCATGAAAGCATACCAACAATTGCCAGTCCAGGAAGCCGACATCTGCAAGACCGCAATAACCACGCCATTCGGCGTGTTCAAGTTTCCCTTCATGACGTTCGGTCTTTGAAATGCTGGACAAACGTTTCAGCGTTTCATTGACGAGGTCGTAAGGGGACTCGACTTCTGCTACCCTTATGTTGATGACGTTCTGGTCTTCTCACGCACACCAGAGGAACACCTGGAACACCTGCATACCTTGTTCCAACGGCTGACCGACTATGGTATCATTATAAACGCATCCAAGTGCGTTTTCGGAGCTGATGAGGTAACCTTTTTAGGGTACCGAATCAACAAGGACGGCACGCGCCCTCCTGCGGAGAGAATTGAAGCCCTGCAGAGTTTTCCCTTGCCGAAATCCGTGCAAGGCCTTCGCAGGTTTCTCGGCATGGTAAATTTTGATCGCCGATTTCTCCCCAAAGCCGCAGAACTACAAGCACCGCTCATCAATGTTCTGAGTTCTTCCAATCTGAAGGGTGCCAAACCAATACCATGGACGCCTGAATTAGAACTAGAATTTACAAAGTGCAAGGACAGTCTGGCAAATTCTACTCTCCTGGCTCACCCAGTCAGTGATGCCACTTTGGGACTTTTTACGGATGCCTCATCATCACAAGTCGGATCTTGCCTACAACAGAAGGTGGACGACATATGGCAACCTTTAGCGTTCTTCAGCAAAAAGCTGACAGAAAAACAAGCACAATGGCCCGCGTACTATCGTGAACTTCTCGCATTGTATGAAAGCGTTCAACAGCTTCGTCACATACTCGAGGTTCAACATGTCACGATATACACGGACCATAAACAGCTCATCTACGCTTTTACTCAACGCCGCGAGAAACTTCCGCCAGTTCAGCTCAACCAGCTCTCCTTCATCTCCCAATTCACAACTGACGTTGTACACGTCAAGGGACAGGATAATGTGGTTGCTGACGCTATGTCGAGGATAGAAGCTATTTCCCTCGAGGACAGTTACTCAGCGTTGGCAGAGGAGCAGGGTACAGATGAAGAACTACAAAATGCCAAGACCAATTCTTAAACTGGAGAAAATCGACATCCCAGGCACCAACCTCACTATTATTTGTGACACGTCTACCGGAAAGCCGCGACCCTACGTTACGCCTTCTTTCCGTCGCCATTACTTTAATAAACTTCATAACCTCAGCCACCCTGGCGCACAAGCTTCCGCACGCTTGGTAGCTGAGCGGTTCGTTTGGCATTCAATAAACAAAGATTGTCGTCAATGGGCTCGAGAATGTGAACCATGTCAGCATAGTAAGGTGACCAGACACACATCCACGCCCCTAGGTAATTTTTCAGCTCCAACAAATCGTTTTCGTCATGTTCACATCGACATAATCGGCCCTTTGCCTTCTAGTAAGGTTACCAGTATTGCCTTACTGCGGTTGACCGATTCACCAGGTGGCCAGAGGTGTGGCCCATGATCGGCATTACAGCTGAAGAGGTGGCCGAAACGTTCACGATAAGCTGGATAGCTCGTTTCGGGGTCCCTTCTATAGTTACCACCGATCAGGGTCGGCAATTTGAGTCTGCCTTATTCATGTCCCTTTTAAATTCTGCATCTATCCAACGCACTCGCACGACCAGCTATCACCCATGTGCCAATGGTATGGTGGAAAGGCTGCACCGGCAGTTAAAGGCAGCTCTTATGTGACACGGTGGTAGTTGGTATACCGCTCTACCTTTAGTGCTTCTGCGGGCTGCTTTAAAAGAAGACCTACAAACATCATGCGCTGAACTAGTTTATGGTGAACCTCTTCGTCTACCTGGCGAATTGGTAACTCCTACGACAACGAGCAACATAGAAGACGTTCAAAACTTTGCAACGGCATTGCGGAGCCACATGGCCCAACTAAAACCAGTGCCAGCGTCACGTCACTCAGAGCGACATGCTTTCGTTTTTAAGGAATTATCCAACGCCACTCATGTTTTCCTACGTGACGACTCCGCGAAGACATCCCTTAGACCTCCATACACTGGCCCTCATAGAGTTATCACCAGAACTGATAAGACAATAACAATTGCATTGCCTAACAGGGATGCGCAAGTGAGTCTTGACCGTGTGAAGCCAGCATTTATTGAACAGACACGACATTCAGGAGGTACTGGTTCTACTACTCCTCAATGACCATCTTGCAAAAGGCCTCAAGGGACATCACCTACATCTCCCACCATTGCATCTAAGTCTGACAGCAATCATCCAGCTCCCAAAAAGAACTACGTATCTCGTTCAGGACGCCATGTCCGCTTCAAGACGCCCATGTATCTTTTTCCCCCTTCTTTCCATTCTTTTCTTAATTAATGTAAATTGTTAATATTATTACCTATTAATTATTAATATATAATGATAATTTTTTATATTTTTTTAAAATTTTATATTAAGAGGTTATTTTACACCGTGGGGGGGTGGTGTGGCGATATCGATTAACCACATCTCTAGTACACACAACTGGCAACACCAGTTAGCAACCTAACGGGGACAAACTTGCGTCGTGAACTTTGTACTGTACTAACGTTAATGAATATAGAGTTAAAGGCGATACGGAAGTTTTATTTACACCGTCACCCTCCTCACTACTATTCGGCGTACCACGAATACAAATATCCCTTTTCCCTACCCTAAACAGTTCGCTAGAACAATACCTGCATCTTGCTTTGCTTTCATTGTCTAAAATAAAAAACGTTAAGTATAGAATAATTATTTAGACCTACGCACTAATTACATAAGTGTTATTGATACAACGCAAACACATACCTGTCTACTTACTCGTTAATTTATCAAAGTATTTCCCTAAGTCACTTTGATCACGTTTACGAGTACCTAGATATTTTATTGAATTTAACTTCTTCCTAGTTACCTCACATCATGCACGTCGCACGTCCACTCTCGGCTGTCAAATTCTGAGAAAGAACGACGAGTAGTGAGTAATTTAATTATTCGCTGTTTACGAATATTCGGTAAGTGCCTACTATTCGGCGATACGAATATTCGTATTCGTTGCATCACTATTAACTGAATATCTACTGGACTGGCCGTTTAATGTAGCAGCAAATAAGCAGATTTACCGGTTTACCAAAAAATAAACATGTATGTCAATTTTGACTGCGCCATTTCCGTGACAATCTGTGATGACAATCGTATTGCACTGTAATCTGTAATATTGTGGCTATTTAAAAACAAACAATAAGCTCAAATTCAATTTTATAATTTGCTATCTGAATCCCAACGGCCAGAGTTCGATATTTACGTAGGTAAAATAAATAAAAATGGATAAAATGACACGTAGTAGGAAACAGAAACGACAATCCATTCAATACAGTGACCCAGGCAAGATATTAGATTTGATAATGAGTTTAACCGACGATACATGTAGCGCACTACAAATGAAAATAAATACGTATGTACGTAACTAACCTTGGTAACCTTTTTAATTTTAATTAGTAGGTAGCAGTTTACCCACTCAAAGGAAGTTCAAGAAAACCATCGAGATATAAGTACTAACGTACTAGAGAAGACACCGTAAATTCCTACTTTGTCTCGTTCAACTGCGGCGATCGCGCCGCATTGTTAAGACCTTTTTGCCGAGAATAAATACACTTCCGCAGCAAATCTAGCGCTGTGGTAAATTAGTTACGGTTTAGACGAATTGTTATTATTTTAGCGCTGCAGCGAACTAAAGATTCAAATTACGAAGAATAGGACAATTCAGTTATTTGACGTAGCTTCTCTAGTACGTTAGTACTTATATCTCGATGAAGAAAACAGTTTTTGTCCGACAAGGTCCAGAAGTTAATCTGGACCTTCTCCAACGAAAACGATCTTTAAGGTCCTGAAAAAAATACAAACGTATGTACGTACGTAATGCATTACAAATTCCGTACGAGCTTTGTTAGGCTGATTTTCCACCAGAAATGTGCTATGCAGCTAATATGCTGCGAGATGAAACCTAAGCTACGAAACTATGTAACTGGTTCCACCAGTGCTATGGTATGTGGACCAATGAATATGATTGGTGAATATCAAACAAACGCATCCATAGTACGCAACCTTCCATATAAAAAAAACGAGTGTGCTTTAGACCACGACTGAAGTAAAACTTACAAATAGTAATACTAATCAGTAATATACTTAACGTAACTCTCTCTCTTTCTACCTTCACTAACTTATAATTATCTTCCTCTCAACTTCCGTTCACTCGCTTCCGTAACGCTCTCGTCACGCATTCACCAGCTTACTCCCCAAGTCAAGCGCTCGTAAAGAAGTTTCACTTCAAAAATTACTTAGTTGAACCCACTCCCACCAGTGCTATGCTCGATAAAACGTTAGTTCCCACGTGTTCAAGTAAGTGCTCGTAGCTCATCTCATCTCTCTCGTTCATTTATATCTGTAATTTTTACGGTTTAAATAATAAAGAGTATTCTATTCTATTCTATTCTATTCATTACTATGACGACACCGACGCGCCAAAGCTGCAGTGTGGATTAAACCTTATTATTATTATTATTTATTATCAGATAACATGATCCATTATGGTTAGTAACAACAGGAGCTTATAAACTATGTTAGTAAGTAAAGAATTTAAAAATAAATAACAAATAAAACATTCTATTTTACCGTCCCAACCACGATGCTTACCCAGAGCGAGTGTATCGGACACTGATATTTACCAGAAACAATCTTCAGAATGTCGTTGCTGCTGCCGCGTACTCTGCCCAACAGTGACGCTACACGCTTGCGTCTTATTGCGTAAAAGTCATCCGTACGCGCTTCCGCAAACATAGCGGACGCACTGCAGAACCGCGGCAACCGCAACAACATCCTGAAGACGTTATTGTATTGTACCCGCAGAGCGCTGTAAGCCTTTTGAGTATAATTAACCCCCTTATGTTATAGCTGCGCGAAGAATGTGATGCAGATCTGGTGTTTCAAGTGATTGTGAATTGTGAGCGTATGGAAGCCTACATGGAGGTTGTTGGCACAGTTCCTCTGCCACGGAAAATTAAAATAAACGTAAGTATTTTATTAATACATTTGTGGTAGAATTCTTTATCAGAATCATAAGTTCCCTAACAGCACCTACGGAATATTTTAAAATGTCACCTTATATTTGTATGTCCATTCTGGAATCAGGTTGATCAAAAGATGAGTTTATGAGTCTGTTCTAATCCTGATTCACACTGTACGGACTTATGGCTAAGTAATAACAGCCGCACGGGTCGAAAGATCAGGTAAAGCTACGCTTGCCGAGGTTGGTCCGTGGATGGGTGACCATCTTTACAAACCAAGATCCCTCCGTGCCTTGGAAAGCACGTTAATCCGTTTGTCCCGGCTGTCATTCGTGGATCTTTGACAGTCGTTACGGGTCGTCAGAAGCCCGAAAGTCCGACTACCAGTCTTGCCAAGGGGTACATATCGTATTACCCAGTAACTGGGTTGTGGAGGTCAGATAGGCAGTCGCTCCATGTAAAATACAGGTATTCAGCTGCATCCGGTTAGACTGGAAGCCGACCTCAACATACTCGTAGTTGGGAAAAGGCTAGGCAGGTAATAACTGTAGGGAATTACGTACCTACCCAATTAAATAAGACGTACCAAAATGATTTTGCATCGAGGGGCAACTCGATGCTCCATCTACCAGATAGTAACAGTGAAGCCTAACCAGCGTTGTAGGATAGGAAGGCCTAAAGTTAACGACAAAGACTGTAAGGCCTTACCGTCTTTGTCGTTAAGTTTGCTAACCCAAGTTTGTTTCCCACAGTTAACTCCTATACTTTCGAACACGCTGAAATCTGGAATGGATCGCACGGAGCTCCTATCAAGCTTGGATCAGGATATCCAAACCCTTGCCATGCCTGTAAGCTTAGCTGAAATAGGTACAGTCAACTGCACATTAGTAGTAACGCCTCTATGTCGGGCAGTAAGGGCGCTTCGTACTGCAACTGTTACCACTGATAAGTGTCATGTGCCGTTGACTGTACTAACCCCCGAATGATGACGATTTTGATTGATGACTTAACTACCAAACTTTTCGTAATTTACGAAAAGTTTGGTAATAAGTTTTGAAAAAACAGAAATTCTTTTTCAATTATCAGTTTACATGGTCATCATTGAAAACCGTATTCTAGTCACTGCTGAGTAACTACCTATCAGATGTATACTAATAAGCCTCCTACTCTTGTGTCATGCTTGCCCTGGTGTGAGCTTGTCTCATCCTCGCGGTCCTTATATGTCATCTACCCCCATCTAGCTGTCGGTTTGCCAACATTTCTAACATCTCTCGGCAATTCTTTCTGTCTGCTCCATCTGCCATCGCCTCGTCATTTATTTAAGGCGGATGCGCTAAGGTAGCCCGCGAAATTAAAATTTTCTGAGGTTTTCGCAATTTGCAAGTCTGTGTCAGTTTGTATGTTGATTTAAAATATGATTCACGGCCGTAACAAATATGGCTTTACAGAATAAATAATCAGCAATAAAACTAGCCAAGGGCCGTATTATAGAACCTTACTCAAGGCTCAAGCATTACTTAAAACTAGTTTCAACCAATCAAATGGCTTTAAACGAGTCTTAAGTAATTCTTGAGTTTTGAGTGAGGTTCTGTAATACGGACCTAGTTTATAGAATCCTAATGAATGACTATTTCATGAAATAGTCATTCAATAGGATTCTACAAAGAGAGTTAGTTGTTTTGCTGGTTCTAATGATTATAATTCTGTATTCTGTAATAGTAATTCATTAAGATTCTAGGAGCTTAGAGAGTTGTATTGCTGTTTCTAATGATTGTAATTCTGTAAAGCCATATTTGTTACGGCCGCGAATCATATTTAGATCAACATACAACCTGCAAATTGCAAAAACGTAAGAAAATTTGAATTTCGCGGGCTACCCTGACACTTTCGCCATAAAGAGCTACAGTGCGTACATTATAATTAGACGTGTGCGGCGTGACGCGATTGGTAGTACCTCAGAATATTAATTATTCAGAGGCTAGCACTGAATTTTGCAGTCATGTGATTGGTAGTTCTATGCTGTCAGTCGCCATTTTGAACTCTTATTATTATTATTGAAACTAAGACTGCAAAATTCAGTGCTACCAATCGCACGTCACGCGTCAAGTTATAATGAACGCAGTACCTACAGTGTTGGTAAACTTTAATTTGTAATAATGTTTTGTGAAATTGTATGTATTGGAAAAACAAGATGGCGGCGTTAGTTTCCATAACCAATTAAGCCTCGCGCCAGAAGATTACTACATTGTATACCAATTAGTGACGTTCCTTAACATTACAGTACGTGCCCAAAGACAACACAAAGAAGCACGTTTTACTGATGCCAGTTGGTCGCAACCTAATCGCTGTGATCTTCTTCATTGTGGCTCCAAGGCTGTTGAAAGACAAGGTTCCGGTAGTCATACATGAATGCGCAATGTACGCTTTCGTATTCCTCCTCCTATCTAAACTGCAACCATGGACGTATAAAAAACTCGGACGGATTCTCGCTAACAGAAAACTGTATCACTCAGAGTCAGCCAGCTCGCTGTACGTACAGGCCCCCACGCACACATTCACAGCATACTCACCCATTACGCGTGCAAACGTCAACACAGTCGACACGTTTACGCGGCAAAAAAAGTATTGAAATACAGCATGTCTTGTGTGGTGAAATGTTGCAAAAACCATAGCGATCGGAAGAAAAAAAATACAGGAATCACGTTTCATAGTTAAATGAATAATTCAACAACTTAGTTCCCGATTTTATAGATTACAATCAATATTATTCACCAGAACAAAATAATTCATCACAAGGCCAGTGTTGCCAATATTCACGTGTGCAAATTACCCTAAATATATGGGAAACTAATATATTTTTTAATCAATTCAATTTATTTAGGTTAATTATTACTAGTTGTTTTATATTCTTTCTACTAGATTTCCTAAAGTAAATGAAGTTTGGCGAAATGATTGGATTGAAAAAATTCGAAATTGTAACTGTCAAAATGACTGGATTCCAAAGAAATAGTGTCATTTGCAGTTTACATTTTGAAACGAATGACTTTTATACAACTAAAGGAGGACTCCGGCGCCGCGGCGTGTTGTTACATATATGTAACAACACGCCGGAGTTAATTTACCTTTTGAGGTACTCAAAAGGTAAATTAACAATCTAAGCTAACATGGTATTTATTTTGAAATTACGAAAACGACACGAAATTTTTCGTAAAATAAAACAATATTAAGTGGGTAATTTTGGCTATCATGACAACCCTAAATTCACTCACACCTAAGACTGTCGCCGCCTAAAGTTATATGCTCTGTGTCGCCGCCATTACGGGACACAGTTTTGTCTTAGCGGGAGTTCCGTCCGACTTTTTTTTTAGGTCCATGACTGATACATAGACCACATAACAACAACATAGATCTTAGAGATTCATAAAACGCTCGAATGACGTTGACAGGGGAGCAACATTTGTGCAATTGTTGTATGAAATGTATACATAGTGAAAATACAAGATGGCACGTTAGTTCCGAATTCGGCCACGTGCCAAAAGAATCTTATGCTCCTATGCTGGTACTGCTGTTAGCGCTAATGTCGCATCTAGGTCATGTCGAAAATAAGGCTCGATCTCAGAATACCAGATTCTCAAAATACGAGATTCTCAATATAACAGATTATCTAATTACCAGATTCGCATTATACCAGAAATACAGTTAATGAAAAATTGTTTTAGGTAAGCATAAGTATAATAATTATAAAAAAATTAAATATCAAATTATACGAGGGCGGCACTGAAAATTTCGGGAATCAAGGAAGTGACACAACATTACTATTTAAAAATGTATTTATTGCTTTTCGAAGTATTCTCCGCGAAATTTGACACATTTTTCCATACGATGGAACCAATCATTGAAGCAACCATTCCATTCGGAAGTTGGGGTCTCCAAAATGGCCGTTTTGTAGGCGTCCACAGCTTCTTCAGGTGATGAAAATCTCTGTCCACGCAATTTATTCTTTATTTTAGGCAAAGTATAGAAATCATTAGGGCTTAGGTCCGGGCTGTACGGCGGATGGTCTAATAATTCTATGTTTTCTTGCTCTAAAAACTCTTTTGTTCTGTGCGCGGTGTGAGAACTCGCATTGTCGTGATGGAGGATGATGCGGCGGTTGCAGTTCTCTTTACGGACCGTACGGAGTTCAGAAACGACCTGTGGCAAACAAATGCTAGCATACCATTCTGCATTAACCTAAATAAATGGTTTTGGAGACAAACGTGGCCACCATTTTTTTTTGCAACACTCCGTGAACGAACAATTTTTGTTGGCTTTAACTCATTTTCGAACACCCAAACTCGTGACTGGTTTTTTGTTTCGGGTTCGTACGCGTATATCCAGGATTCGTCACCCGATACAATGTTGTATACAGCATTTGAGGATCCTGCGTGGAATCTTTCGAGAGTTCTGACGCACCAAGTAACGCGAGCCGCTTTTTGCTCTTCACAGAGCGAATGCGGTATCCATCGGGAAAACAACTTTTTACACCTAATTGTTCATGCGAGATTATTTGTATTTGACTCATGCCAATGTCTAAAGTTGCCTGAATTTCGCGGTATGTTACATGTCGATCTTCCTCAATCAGCTTACGCACAGCATCAACGTTTTCTTGGGTGACTGCAGTTTTTGGACGACCTTGACGGGGATCATCACTGAGCTTGACACGTCAGCAAACCAGCGATAAATTGTGGTTTTGGATGGGGCTTCATCACCAAATGCAGAAATCATCCGGTCAACACACTGTTTTTGTGTTAAACCAGTTCGAAAGTCATAATAAATCACTTCTCTTGAATTTTCTCGAGTCAATTCCATTTTCTCAACGACTAAACAAGTTTGACAAAACCTTGTGACAAGACCGAGAATCTTTTTTTAAATAAATAAATGGTATTCGATTTTTTAAACCAAGAAGTTTTCAATTAAAAAGATTTTAATATGACAGGAACAGTGGAAATATTCCATTCCCGATACTTTTAGTGCAGCCCTCGTATGTATTTTGATTCATAATTATAATTATGCTTAAATAAAAAATACAATAAATCGTGAAAAACAGAAATAAAGTAAAATAAACTAAAATTACAGGTAATTATTTATTATTTTAATTAGGTAATTATTTAATAATAATAAAATACATTGATGTGAAGAGAAGACTTTTCAACGTCATGACGATGTCAATAAAACAAAATAAGTAGGTAATAAAGGAAAACCAGTTAGTATTTTATTGCACAACGTGCATTATGCAAACTATTTGCTGCAAAAAGTACCTAGCTAGGTTTTTTCATATTATTATAATAAATATTTTGATTTCGACTGTTCGAAATTTGTTATATTGAGAATCTGGTATTTAGACAATTTGGTGTTTTGAGAATCAGGTATTTTAAGAATCTGGTATTCAGAGATCGAGCCGAAAATAGCTAGTTATGTAGTTCTATGTCATCAGATTTGTAATCTATATAGGTACCTACCTAAATCTTTTAGATGTCAATGTTGTCAGCGTTACTTACCTACAACTTGTTAGCCTATTTTTTTCCGTCCCATTTTCGTTGAAAAACTGATCCGGCACATAGGCAACTTCATCAAATACATAATTATAGTCTTTCTTAAAAAAATTGTAGCTATCCGGCCCGTACATTGTGTATCAGGCCTTAGCAAAAATAGAATAAAATAATTTTTTTTATCGACCACGAAAACTACAAATATTTTGTAATGTTTTTAGATTCGCCTGGCCGACTTTAAAGAAGGCGATCGCTTTAGAATTTGAGTGTACTCTGAAAGTAAAATGCCAACAACTACTGCGCGTCGCCAAAAGACTATTTACTCAAGTAAGCTATTTTGGGGAAGTTTATTCTACTTAAATGTCTCATTTTTGCAATGTGTCTTCTCAGATTAACAAAGAAGTACCTACATAGTGCCGCCGTGGTTAGGTACACTTTTCAAAGGTAATCGAGGCGTAAATGTGCAATCAGAATGCTGTCGATTGATGTTAAAGACCGTTCAGGCCGTACCAGTGCATGGCTGCCGTATTGGTATCGATGGCAAGGAATTCACTAGTTTTGTAGCTCCGATAATCGCAGCAAATTTTTTGGCGTCGTGTTTATGAGCGACTTTTTGGAAGTAGCACGTGGGCGTTACAGTATTGAACTCTGTCTTATAATCGGCGACAAAATAATTGCTCAACGAAGAGCAATTTATAATCTCCGTCGCCTCGAATCTCTTAGGGAACTATTTAAAAGGATTAATATTATGACGGTACCTTGCCAATTCATTTATGAAAATATTATGTATGTAAGGAAAAATCTACATATTTTTAACAAGATAAGCGATAGACATAATTTTAATACTAGAAATAAAGATAAAATAGACCAACCATTTTTCAGATTATCTAAAGTACATACATCTTTTATGGGGTACTGTGTTAAATGTTACAACAAAATACCTTGTGATATATTGAAATTAAATGAGAGAAAATTTAAAACACATATTAAAAGTACACTTTGTAAACAAGCATATTACAAGTTAGAGGATTATATCCAGGACAGGAATGCTTGGAAACATGCTGGTCCAGCTCCATAGGACAATCTAGAGTCTAGACAAAATCAAACTGGTTGCTATTTTTATGGTAAAATCTGTTATTTTTATGATATTCATTTTACATTCTGTGATAACCTATACTCACACACTGACTTATTTTTTTAGAAAAACATACTTGTATGATGTTTGTAAATATGTGAACACCACGTATCTATCTAATACTTAATTAAGTTATTTTTCATTGCTTAGTTTTTAATTCGTTTTACCTATTATGGTATAGTAATTTTATTCTTGGTGCATCGTCTTCACATATAATCATATAATTAATGTAATCAAACAAAATATTGTAAAACATTTTTAAAAGAGTACCGGTGGAGTTTCTTGCCCATTCTTCTCCATACGAAACTACCTTTTGGAAGGGGCAACTAGAATCAATTCTATTTTTTTTGTAAATTTTGACGTTCAAAAGTGCCTCTTATGTGCCTATTTGAAATAAATGGTTTGACTTTGACTTTGACTTTGATTGTCGCTCGTGGGCGAGCTAATGGTCGATCAAATCGTTATCGAACGATATGGAATATCGAATGTTTTGAGGCGGCAATATCGACCGATCGTCGTCGACCGCAGGCAGATTACACCTCTAAGATTTTTTTCATAATATGCTCACGTATCATAACATCACGCCTTAAATCCCCGAAGGGTTAGGCAGAGGTGTACCTATCTATAGTATACCTACCTTTCGCCAGTTATGTTCCAAGTCCCACCGTAATAGGGGGTGAGCCCCCATCCTAACTAATATTTTGTGTGCGAAAGCTTTCACGCTAAATCGGCTAAACGGATTTGAATTAAATTGGCCACATCGCTGGACCATGACCTGGATTAGGACATACAGGATACTTTTTATCCCGATATTCCTACGGGATCGAGACTTATGCGGGCGAAACCGCGAGGCGCAGCTAGTCAATCATAATAATGCTGATTGATTGATAATGGAAGTAGGCACATCGAAGTACTCTACGCCAACTAGTTCCCTTTGATTTTTTTCAAGAGACCCCCGCCACCTTCACCCAGGGAATAGAAGGGGACGGCCAAAAAAACCATTACAAGCTTTTGCCTAGCCTAGGGCTTCGTCCACGTGGATGTCGGAAATGATCCCACTGGATCATATTGACGGGATACAAATAATACAATTCCCAACGCAGATCATGGTTTATCCGTGTGTAATTTCATAAAAATTTGTTCAGCCAGTAGTAGCCAGTAGAAAATGGAACAGACAGACAGATCGACTGACAGACGTAGTTATTTTCGCATTTCTATTATTAGTGTGAAAGTATGGATCCTACAAGTATGGAACCTAAGGTTTAAAAAGTTTGTTCCAAATCTAGGTGGCGTCATTAGAAACCCTGCTGCAAATGGCGATGGATCAAGCGAAGAATCTGGTCAAGGCTGAGCACTGCGTAATCATGCTGATCGATGTGGAAAAGATGGAGTTGTATCAGTCCTGTTCGCCTCTCAAGGGTCTTTCGGTATTCATCTTTATTAGTTTTGATCAATTGTAGGGTTCCGTAGTCAACAAGGAACCTTTTATAGTTTTGTCATGGCCGTCTGTCTGTCCGCAGCTTAGCTCTGTGCAGTACCTCTCTTGCAAGTATTTGGGGATGATATATTTTTTTCTGGAGTATCCCATGGCCATTTAAAAATATAATTTTTGGATTCAGGGATCCGTTTGTGTAATATTAAGCTTTAAAGTGCTAATTTTTGTTAGAATCAAAGCTAGGTATGTCCCTGCCAGCTAAATGGCTGTTTTTGGATATGTGCAAAAATCACGGCAGTAGTATATAATATCCAAGCCATCTTGTTAAATTAGCCAGCTAATTGGACGTCTAGGCCGTTCATTAAACGCCTGCATATAATTGGACGCTTAGGCCGATAGTTAATTGAACTAGAATCATTCAACGTATAAGAACTTGGCGTATTGAAAGTCAGCCCTTTGAAGATGACTGGCCAAGACTCATCAAAGTGATTCAAATTTAGTTAAAACAAATTGTTTGTGGTTGGTTGATACCATCTACTGTTATTGAACCATTTGGGTTAGGTTAGGTTAGAACAGTGACCATTTAACGCGCCAGAGCCCCTCTATTGTTGGTAAATTCAGTTACCAAAACAAAAACTCTTCATCAATATCCAATTTAACTAAATGACTATACGACATTCAGCCATCTGGTTAAACGTTGCGCTCAATGACTTGGCTGTCCTTCAGCTATTTCATTGGATGCAGGCGTGTAAGCGCCTAGGCGTCCAATTAGCTGGCTAATTTAACCAGATGGCTGCGACATTTTTAAAACGAAGTTATTAGGAAAACTATCACAGCTAAGTAGGCTTTACAAGTTAACGAGTACCTAATAGTCGACAAACTTACATTTGCAGTTGGAGAATTGACCGTGACGTATATCGATGTATGGGAGAACATGTTTTTAAACCATAATGTTAAGTTTGGGATAAATTCATCCCAACTACGGAACCCTTCATGGTGCGTGGTCTCACACGCACTTGGCCGGTTTTATAATTTGTAAGCTGTCATAGGCGGCATTATGCGGTGCTGCTGGTTTAAGGCTCGTGCAGACTGGCGCGATCTCGCGGCCGCGATAAAGGTCGCGCTGCCTGTCGCGCCCGCGATTTCACGTCAGTCTGCACGAGCCTTTAGTCCAAAAAACGTCCAATAATTTTAGGGACATAACCAAGCAGAACGTCGCTTTCCCCTGAATATGGGAATATCTGGAGAGGTCATTAAGACAGGGGCGCTCATAAACACTAGGAATGCAACAGAACATCCCTTGTACAACCCCAGAATTGATTGCCTGCCTGATATCAATTGCAAGTAAATCACCTTGAAATAATTAAATGTCATGGTAGTTTAGTCGATCTCGTACCATATCGTATTACCACAAGGTTGAATGTCACTTGCGGCATTGCGCGTCATAAAACAACAAGGTTTATTTGTGGGAGTCCAAGCAAAAAAGGGTCCTGAGGGCCTAGGCAAATGGCGTTTCGCTTCGGAGCGATTCTAATTTCTATGTCTACAATCGCTATCGCTTCAACGATAACGAAGTTCGATTAGCAGGCGATAACGCTTGTCAAAAAGTGCCACTTGGCTACGCATCTCTTAAGGAAGTTATCGTTCGACGCTTGCGATTCGTTTCATGGAATCGAATGATGATAACATTGTCTAGCTAATTTCTATTCGTTGACCTTAGATCACGTGACATTTCGATAGCTTAATAAATGTCAACCCCATAATTTTTTTGGCTTTTCTACTAGCGTCATCGCTAAAGGAATGTTACTTTGTCTAGGCCCTCAGTATTAGTATTGAGTTATGACTAGATTCGGTATTTATAATAGTCAATTGTTAATAAGGATTTCAAAAATGTTCAAAAACTGGCACATTTTTTTTTTGTTTTTTTTTTTAACTTGAAACTGAAAAAGCTTGTTTTGAGTAAAACTATATGAACTTGTAGATAATTGACCAATAATTAATAATCAATTAAAATCGCGAAATGCAATTTTTTCACCAACTTTACAAAACTACATATTGCATTTATTTCTTGGAAACTGGATAACTTTTTGCTCGGACGCCCACATTTGACTACGAGTATGTGGCAGATAGTGACATTCAACCGTAAAGTTCTTTCAATTTACTGGGACTTGTTGTTAAAATTCCTTCATTGTTTTATTGTAACTTTTTTGCCATACATAAATCCTTTCCATTCAATTTTCCACCTAGACATCTGCTATGCTTTCCAATTCGAGAGCAAACAGGGATCATAGGAGTGGGCCAACTCATCAACAAAATAGCGGACCCTTATTTTGACGTCATGGATGAGGAGATGGCCTTATCCTTTAGCATTTACTGCGGCGTCTGCATTATCCATTCTTTGACCTACCAGAAGATTCAAGAGGCACACATCAGGAATGCCTTGGCCACCGAACTTGTTATGTATCATATAAAGGTTGGTGATTTTCCTTTCCCTACTCACAAATTGGTGATTACAAGCAATAGGCATCACCACGGGCGTAGCCAAGTTTTAGTATCGGGGGGGGGCTCAAGAAAATAAAGCAACAAAAATGTGCATGAAATAACATTATGGAATGCAATAAAGAATTGTGAATTAATATTCATGAAAATTTATATTTGGCTTGACAAACATACGCCTGGGCACCGTGCAAACACCCACTCATAGCTGCAGCCCCGTCGTAACCTTGACCAACCATGTGCAAACATTCAAGTCCATGCTTTTTCAGGGCTGTAATTATAAGATTTGCGAGGCTGGATCCCATGACGTCAACAGTTGGAATGTATTCGAGGAACATCTTAGTTTTCTGATGTAAACATCAGAAAACTAAGATGTTCCTCGAATACACAAAAAGATGAAGATGTTAAAACATGTTTTGAATCACAGCGAGACTTGCTCCAGACGCGCGGCAAATTCAAAATAAATGTCATAATTTTATTTAGACTACTCGCCTCTTCCATCTCAATATAATAATAATGTAATATTTTGAATGTTTCGGGGGGGTTTGAACCCCCAAAACCTGGCTACGCCCGTGGGCATCACTAAACTTTAACCAGAACCATAAGTAATTTAATCGCATTACCCGGTACCCGGAAAAGAACGGAGTTACCGACATAGCTTGCAGAGTAAGCAAACTGAAGTGGCAGTGGGCTGGCCATGTTTGTCGAAGGACTGATGGCCGATGGAGCAGACGAGTCCTGGAGTGGTGACCGCGTATCGGCAAGCGTAGTGTGGGACGTCCTCCAGCTAGATGGACCGACGACCTCTCAAATCGCACGCCATTCAACTTGATCTACGGAAAGAACATGGATTCTTGAGTAGAGCTAGCTGAAGTGTAGTAAGTGTAATGACTTGATGTAGTTGGCTACATCAGCCATCCACATCAACAGTCATTACAGTGGCTTCAGCTAGCTTATTGATAATTCTGTTTTTGTTTGCCAAATAAGTAGGTACAGTCCGCGAGGCCTAAGCTGAGCTGTGCATTTGTGTGAGTCCACATAGATAGTGTAGGTGTGACGTCGGCCTAGAGCGCGACGCGTCCTTTGCTTGGTTTAAACGTTTTATACTAGTTTTTTTACTTTTGGTAATCATTCACAAGCTCTTAGGCCTCGCGGCCTGAGTACTTGCCTAAATAAAATGATTATGTAGGTAGGGGATGATGAGGTGGCTCGCATGATGGGCTGCACCGCTTTCCACCAGCACCCTCACCTAACCAGTCTCCACTTCAACTCTCGAGCGCTGCCGCTTCGAGAACTGCCGTGCTATGCCTTGAAGATGTTCTCAGATCTTAGATTTGATAAGAAGTATGTACCTAACCATTCCCATTTCTTCCCGTGGGTGTCGTAAAAGGCGACTAAGGGACTTACTAGAGAATGGGCAGCAGAGTTCGCTATGCATTTTAACACCATACTGCGATCGCCAACCCGCCTGCCAAGCGTGGCGATTATGGCAAACACCCCCCCTTGCCTATGTCCAGCAGTGTACGTCTTTTGGCTGAAATGATGATGTACCTACATTGATGGAAATAAATATTTTATTATTATATTTTATTTTATTAATATTACCTATTCCGAAGTTGTGTCTTAAAGATTAGCCACAGACGACAGTATAGGGATGGAAGGAAGGCAGTTTCCTTGCAGTGGGATCTACTAAGAGGTATCTATTGGGATGGTACACCAAGTCTGCACATTACTGCGCAACCATGGTCACGCGACTAGGGAGCCTCGCTCGGCCACCAGTTCCGCTTCCAGTGACGAATGTGTATATATCAGCCTATAATGCTCCCACTGCTGGGTGTCAAGCCTCCTCTCGATGAGAGGGAACATGCCGTAATCCACCACGCAGACTCAGTGTGGCTTGGTATATGTCACAATCATGTCTTCTATTTTTTTGTTTTTGGACATGCCGGTTTCCTCACGATGTTTTCCTTCACCGTTTTAAGAGCAGTGGTGATGAATTAATTTACACAAAGTAAAGCGCCTATCAGGGCTAGAACCTATGACACACAACTCGTAAGTCGTGGCCTTTTCCACTGGGCCACCACTGCTCCTTAGGAATATATAACGTAGGTCATAATCATAACTGCTACATCTAATACATTATTGCTAAGTCTACATAAGTACAAAACTACTTATGAATGTTGTTGTTAAATATGACTATATGAGGCTATGGTCTCGTAAAAACGCTGTCGGAGCTTCACGCTGTACCAGGTCACGATCACGATGCTTATTATAGAAATGTACTGTTGTGGTCTCTTGGTTCATACGTCGAGGTTGGTTGGCGTCATGACGTCGTACACGGCATTCAAAGGCTTTGCGTCGTCCAATGGCTCGACGTGTTCATTGTTTGACACTCGCGAGCAAGGACTGAAGCGTCGGCGTCGTCGTCCACTGCGGACGGACATATTGACTGCCGACGCTGTGCGTTCAGACGTCGATCGGAACGTTGACGCTGAAGTCGGACGTCGCATAAAATATTAGACCAAAGCTTAATGCAAAAGCAACAGTGAAAACCTTGCCAAAAGGCAATGCTGAATCTATAGAACTGTTCCTCTCTCTCTCTCTCTCTCTAGGTTCGAGATAACTAAAATAAAGCTGGTCCGCTTCATCCTGTACGTGAAGAAGGGTTATCGTGACGTGCCCTACCACAACTGGACTCATGCCTTCAACGTGGCTCAGTGGGCTTATGCTGCTATTGTGAACTACAAGCTCATTTCACATGGATACTTCAAGTAATCAACTTTTATTACTTACCTACCTTTTTGCAGTAGGTAGGTACAGTTCGTCGGTGCCTCGGTGGTAACAGTTTGACCTTAAGCTGGCCTAAAGCTGCCAACCATACTGTTAAAACAGTATTATACTATTTTTAGAGTTTCGAACCTCAAAAAGAAAAAAAACGGAACCCATATAGGATCACTCGTGTGTCTGTCTGGCTGTCTGTCTGTCCGTTTGTCACAGCCAATTTGCTCCGAAGCTACTGGATCGATTAAGTTGAAATTTGGTACACATATCGTCAGTGGAAAGTTGAAAATACTAAAGCGCCAAAATGGTACTTTTGGGAAATGAGGTTTAAAGTTTTTTTTTTTGTTTTTAATTCATATCTTTTTATTTTTATACCGATTTTATTAATATAAAAATATAAAATTATTAATAAATCTGTTGTACATGTAAAAAGTATTTATGATATTTATCTCTATTTCGAGAAATAGTAGTCGCTTTAGCAAAAGTATTTTGAATAATATAATATTTAACACCATTTTGAATAGTATAATAAAAATGTTAGTCAGTAAAAAATTGCTAATCTACCTCAAATGTATGAATCGAGTTCTTCGAAAAAACTTTTTACAAAAAAAAACAACCGACTTCCAAAAAAAAACACTACAAAGTGAAAAATAATTTCGGAAGTCGGTGGCTTTTGATCTGTATTTTAGTTTTTTGCCACCGACTTCCGAAATTATTTTTCACTTTGTAGTGTTTTTTTTGGAAGTCGGTTGTTTTTTTTTGTAAAAAGTTTTTTATTTTTCACTTTTAGTGGGTCAGTTTGTAATTTATCCAATTTGCAATAGCCTAATGTCAAATGCTCACCACCTTTTACAAAATATTGCTTTTCCCGATGCAGGGGCGTTAATTGTTGAGGAGTTCTCCTGGTAAGAAAAAGGAGAACTGATGATGATTTCACCATATGCATTTTGACGAGCATAAATTGCTTAGCTTCCATATTAAAGTGCCTAATCGAATCGCAACGGTGAAATACTTATTGTTAGGTAAGTAGTTCCGGTGGCCATCTGTGGTCTTCATGATCAGTTCCACTTCACCAAATGGTGGTTTTCGAGTGCAAATGCACGAGTTACTATAAAAAATACTCAAATCGCTATAGGTATGCCTATAAAATTTGAGGATTTCCCTCGATTTCCATGGGATCCCCTCATCAGATTCTGATTTGGTGGCAATAGGACCACCTCGGGAGCATACCCTTCCAAAAAAAAAAAGAATTTTCAAAATCCGTCCACAATTGACGGAGTAATCGGTGAACATACATAAAAAAAAAACAAACCTACAGCCGAACATATAACCTCCTCCTTTTTGGAAGTCGGTTAAAAATCATTATAAATGGTAAAAACCACTTCTCTTGGAAACAAAAAATGCGTGTAAAACATGTAAAGAAAAAATTGCTAACGATTGCTTATGATGGTTTCATGCCGTGAAGAAGATTGTACTAAAGAAGCGATATACTACTTACACAGGCTATGAAAACGTTTTGCTAAAGCGCCAAACACTTAAAAACAACAGTAATGAATAACAGCTAACAGACTGTTCAACAATACCTAAAATTCAAAAATCGATAGTAATAAGTCAACTCAATTACAAAAAAGATAAAATGCTTATGTCGCTGTTGTGAAGAGAATTTTGAAAGGAAAAACGTTCTAAAGGGCCTCTGTCCTAAAAAATGTGTTGCTAAAGCGACGTTTGTTCAAAAAACACCGAAAAATCGTCGTTTTTGATCTTAGAATGTGGGACATGAGTCCCGTACGGTATATCGAATTACCCTTGAACGATATAACTGTCTACAGAAAGCATGGTTCACCGACGAACGGTAATACGAGAAAACTATTACTTAGTCGATACCATTATTTAGCGACAGCACGTTTCGCCGAATAACGCTACATAGAATGAATGGTTGGCCGATACCAAGATTTGCCGATGTCATGGTTCGCCGGAACACGCTTGAACTAAATAATCCTTTATCGATAGCAGTTTGCTAGCCAACAATAGAGGGGACCTGGAGCTCGGCGGCCGCTGCCGCGGCACGCTCGCTTCGCTCGCTCGCCTTCGCGCGTTAATGGTCACTGTTCTAACCTAACCCAAATGATTCAATCTGGCAAAAAATGTATATACGCTCTGGGGCCCAAGTCTGCTATTTTTATAAATGCAGTCATTCCAACACGATCCCATTGTCATGCCATTGTCATGCAACTGCTATCGATAAAGGATTATTTAGTTCAAGCGTGTTCCGGCGAACCATGACATCGGCAAATCTTGGTATCGGCCAACACCATACACCATGGCTTACACCATACTGCGATCGCCAACCCGCCTGCCAAGCGTGGCGATTATGGCATACCCCCACCCCCCCCCTTTTGGGGAGGCCTATTTCCAGCAGTGGACGTCTTTCGGCTGAAATGATGATGAGATTACGATTCTTGTATGTACAGTCGCCAGCACATGAAGTTACCACAAACTGTCAAATTTTCTCATTCGATTTTGAACTTAACCGTCAACATTTTAAGGTTTAAAATCATTTCGAGAGCTGCTGACTGTACCTGATATAATGTTTAATCATTTATAGATTCGCGTTTGAATACCACCTCACATCATCATTCTCCTACCCATGTCCCATGTTACTTGGGCTCGGCGCAACACGTTTATTCTTCTTCCTTTCTCCCTTGCCAGCCTAGGCTATCACCCCTTCAATCCTATCACCTCCTTGAAACCGAAAGTTACGGAAATTGAGCTATCACAAGCGTCCTGTCTTCAACTGGACATTCTAAATAACATAGTGTTATGTACTTACCGCTCCCCCTCAAACACAAACACGGATAGCTTCATAAACTCCCTTAGTACTTACCTAGATAAATTAAACTCTCACAAAAGCATTATCCTTGCGGGAGACATAAATATTAAACCTAAAGAAATAGAATCGTCTCATGAGCGTAATAATAGGAACAGTTATCTTAATATGTTGTCATTGTATGGAATACTACCTGGACATACGCTACCCACTAGAGAAAGAAACTGCCTGGATCATTTCATGCTAAAAATCAATAAAAAGAAGGTATCGGCATTTATTGTCATACTTCATACCTCTATCACTGACCACTTTACAACATTTTTGTCCCTGTCTAAACTAAAAAACACCCGCATTCCAAAAAAAACCGCTACAATTATTGACTTTGAATTAGCTATGAAGGACTTACAGGAAAAGAATCTAGCCGAATTGCTGTTTTGTAATGATCCAAATCTACTGACCAACCTTCTCATAAATAAACTCACGAATACTTTAAAAAGCAGTAGTACCACCCGCACCATATCAAACAGTAAACAGATTATTAAACCGTGGATTACCAACGGCATACTACGTTGTATAAGAAACCGTAATAAATTGCAAAAACGTTATAAATCTGATCCATACAATGATATTACAAAAATAACTTACAATAGATACAGGAATTACTGTAACAATTTGATAAAAAAACTAAAACGTAAATATGAAAGGGATCTGCTAGCAAAATCTGTTACAAATAATAAGCTACTCTGGAAAAATATTAAAGATATCACTTATTCCACCAAATTAAATAATCACAACTCTGAACTACTAAATATTAAGTCTTCTCCTCTTGAATCAGTAAATTTTATTAATGATCATTTCGCTAACGTTGGTAAACAGTTGGCTCAGCAAATTCTGCCTAGTAATAATTACCCCATAAATCAACATATGAAGCTACCTGTACAATGTAATTCTTTTGTTCTCCTGGATACTGACCCCAATGAAGTTGATCGAATCTTGATGGGTCTTAAATCTGATAGTGCCCCCGGTTGGGATAATGTCTCGACTAAATTTCTAAAGCACATACGAAAGGAAGTTGTTCCAGTAATAACTCACCTTGCAAACCTCTGCTTCCAAAGCGGCATCTTCCCTGACCTACTAAAACATTCCATTATTACTCCCGTTTATAAGGGCGGGGACAGAGACGATGTCAACAACTACAGGCCTATATCTGTTTTGCCATCCATTTCTAAAATACTGGAAAAATTAATTAATAATAGACTAATAAAATACTTTTCAAAATTTAATTTACTATCCCTCAACCAATTTGGCTTTAGACAAGGCTTATCCACTGAGGATGCAGTTACAGCACTCAGTTCTCTAGTAACTGAACACCTTAACACTGGCAATAAATGCCTGACTGTCTTCCTGGACCTTAAAAAAGCTTTTGACACCGTCTCTGTCCCTGTTCTTGTGAGTAAACTGGAAAAAGCTGGAATAAGAGATACCCCTCTGAAATTGCTTAAAGACTATCTCTCGTCTAGAAAACAAAGGGTAAAGGTGGGTGAACTGACCAGTAGTGATGCTGAGGTCACATATGGCGTTCCCCAGGGCAGCGTACTGGGCCCTACACTATTCCTGGTATATTTAAATGATCTCTGCAACATGCATATCAATAATGCAAAAGTTTTTTCATACGCCGATGATACCGCTGTCGTTTTCTCTGGGAAATCCTGGCAAGACGTGAAACTCAAAGCAGAGATGGGCATGGCACAAGTAACTAATTGGCTAAATAATAACCTGCTCACTTTAAATACGTCAAAAACCAATTACATCTGCTTCAGTATTAACAAAAGTAGTCAACCAAGCGAGGATCTCAATCTAAGAATACACACATGCGGTGATACCAATAACAGATACTGTTATTGTTCATGCATAAAACAAGTAACTCAAGTTAAATATCTAGGCGTGATAGTCGATCAGCGGTTATCCTGGTATCCACATCTAGAACAGGTCTCAAATAGGGTTAGGAGATTAAGCTGGATCTTTAAAACACTTCGACATGTTGTTCCAAATAATATTACGAGTAAACGAGACCCCCCAAGAAATGTTCTTAATGAGATCTACATGGCTTTGGTGCAGTCTGTCTTGTTATATTGCATCCCTATTTGGGGAGGTGCAGCGAAAACTAATTTTATAGACGTGGAGCGATCCCAACGAGCTCTGATAAAGATAATGTACTACAAAAGTAAAAGATATCCTACTGATATCTTATATAAAATGAGTAATCTGCTTTCCGTAAGAAAACTGTACATTATCCAAATAGTTTTAAAAAAGCATAAAACCCTGCAATATGATCCACACTTATTACGAAAAAGGAGGACCGACATTGTTGCACAAATTCCTAAAACCAAAACCATGTTTGCTTGTAGACAATTTAATAAACGGTCTGCTCAACTGTACAACAAAATAAACAGACATATTAACATATACTCAAAAAAAAGTTATGAATGTAAAAAAACAATAACCAGTTGGATAAAGACACTTACATATGATGAAACGGAGGCACTTTTAGAGCACATAAAGTAGCAGATACACTCACACATACACTCTCACTTACACTTTAACATACACTCCTTACACTCTAACATTCACTCTCATTCACTCTCGCATACACTCGCGCACACACCCCCATTCACTCTCACATACAATTACACATACAGACACACTACGCACTGGTATTCACACTCGAATCACACTCTCACTAACATACTTGTTTTTATTTGATATTTTAAGATATTTTAGGTAGGTACCTACGGAATTGTTTTATAGATTAAGATTATGCTGTACTATGGAAGAGCGGAGTCTCCTAACACAGGCATTGTTTGCTTAAAAGGAGGCTCCAGACATGAAACCCTTTATATGTAAACTGAAGCATAAATAAAAACATTTTTTTTTTTTTAATTTAATCACCATCTCTCATGATGGTAAGAATAATCTGTTCGTTGCAGTGACTTGCAAGGGTTTATGTTCCTGGTGGCAGCATTAATGCACGACATAGACCACCGCGGTACGACCAGCAGCTTCCAGGTACACGGACGTGAGTATACATACTACCAAACAGTTTTTTTTGAAAATGTAGTCTTAAAGTGCTTATTACAATCCTCATTGTTACGCTCCCGGGGGAGGCAAAGGACCATTTCAGACTCCACTCCTACCGATTAAAACCACCACCGCCACCAATTTTTTCGCCCAACCCACAGATACGACCTTAACAGCCCTATACTCCAGCGAGGGCAGTGTGATGGAGCGCCACCACCTGGCCCAGGCCATGTGTATAATAAACAAGGAGGGTTGTGACATTCTGGAGTCCTTACCTCGAAGGGACTATGACAGAGCCATCATGATGCTCCGGGATAACATCCAGGCAACTGACCTGGCTAATTATTTCAAGTAAGGTTTGCAACAGTAACTCATTCAACCACTACTTCACAAGGCTTTTGTGAAGTAGTGGTTGAATGAGTTACTGAATTAATACTTCGTGGTTCAAGACTGACAAAAGCACAGAAAGTAATAGCCCGACCAACGAAGACAAAAGTTGTGGAAATAACTCGTGTAAAAGTCAATTTTAGCACAGTTGTAGGGGAAGGTGTCCAACATATTAAAAGTACTGATGGGTCGGGGTACCGCTAAGGGGTGGGGGTGGTTGTAAAGGTTTCTTTTTTCAGTTTTTCACGAATATCTCGAAAACTGCAGCCTATAGCAAAAAATCTGCGACTAAATTAATAATTAAATTCGCTACAAAAAAGGTCCTTTACACTTTTTCGCTGGAGATATGGATGACGGGAAATGGACAGTTAAAAAATTATATTTTTGGTTAGTTAAGGCACGTAAGTATATTCGTAAGAATGAAAGCAACATGAGTGTCGAATTCCTAATTATCTTCAAAATCTTATCTATACATCGTTGAGGGTGTCCTCGATGGAGGCTCTATTAGTGCACGACCCGGAGCACACACCACAGACACTGGAGCAGGCGATGCCTGCTATTCGACACCCGCAGAGCACCCCACACCCAGTCGTGCATCGGCAAAATATGGTGTTGAGAATTGAGTCAGGTGCTACGGGGTCGTTGGTTGTCACCGAGATTAGGATGCCATCATCTCCCTCTTTTTTTTTTTTTTGAAATGCATTACGCATCCCCGCTCGTGGGGGACGAGTCGGAGTATGTGGGACTCCTGTCTGTAGTGACAGTATACCCACTAAAACTCAGCGGTGCTCCCACATCGCCGTGATGGGAGGGCCATGGGAAACCGGCTCAACCTTTACATCCATGACCCTCTCGGCGCATGCCCGCCTGACCGGCGGGCCCCGCGTGCCCCCATTCTCAATGGGGGACTACGGGAATGGCCGGGAACACCTGGCCATTCCCGTCCGGCACTGGTGGAGGCCTGTGTAATACAGGCAAGGGTGCCCCCGCACCCGTTGCCTGCTGGCCTCCACCTGGGAGGAGGCGGAGACGACGATCGTACAATCGCCTTCTCGCGCCCCCTCTTCTTCTGCGGAGCGTCGCCGCGAGAGGGTCGTCCTCCCGCACGCACTCCGCCGCCTCCTTCAGCGACATTACTTCCTCGCAGAAGGAGGCGACCGCTGTCCAGGCCCCCTCACTTTCCAGCATGGAGTTGACGACGCTGGGAAGCGAGAGTTCCGGCCCGGTCGCTGCGATCAGAGTCCGGCGCAGCTCAGACCATGCCGGGCACGCCTCGAGGGTGTGCTGTGCCGTGTCCTCCGCCGCGCCACAGTCGTGGCACGACGAGGTCTCCTCCCTTTGGATCCGGTACAGACTTGGGTGCGGTGCAGCATGTTCTCGGGGTAACGGTAGAGCGTGACAGGACGAACAAAACTCTTAAGCTTTGTCAGGCGCGGTATGTTGAGTGCTTGCTCGACAGTTTCGGTATGTCGGAATGCAAACCAGTCCAGACTCCTTTGGACCCAAACGTTAAGTTTACTGATACGAGTGTGTTAGGCGAGGGTACTGTTCTGTATAGGGAATTAATAGGTTCTCTTATGTATCTGAGTGTATTTACACGGCCGGACATTACGTATGCAGTTTCGTACCTAAGCCAATTTAATACTTGTCATACTATGGAACACTGGAGGGCTGCGAAACGTGTATTGAGGTATCTTAAGGGAACTCAAAGTGTTAGCCTTGTGTTTAACAGGTCGGTCATGCCACGGTTGAGGGGTTTGTAGACGCGGACTGGGGCGGTGACGTACGTGACCGGAAATCATTTCGTGGTTTGTTTTCAAGTATGGGGGAAACACCATCTCCTGGGAATGCAGAAAACAAACATGTGTTAGTTTATCAAGTACTGAGGCTGAGTACATTGCTCTTAGCGAGGCTGCTAAGGAGGCAAGTGGTCTTAGGAACTTGGTGACTGAATTGACTGGTAGTTCTGGGATGTATCGTTGGATAGGCCGTTTAAAAATATTGTGGGACTGTGAAAGCCATTTTTCAATTCTGAAATCCGTTTGCGTAATATTAAGCTTTAAAGTGCTATTTTTTGTTAGAGTCAAGTGTCCCCCCCCTGACAGCTAAATGGTTGGTTTTGGGTATGTGAAAAAATTCATGGCAGTAGTTTAAATAACGAAATTAAAAGAAAAACTATCACAGCTAAGTAGGGTTTACTAGATAACGAGTAATAGTCCACCAACTTAAATTTGCAGTTGAAGAATTGACCGTAACGTATATCGATGTATGGGAGAGCATGATTTTCAACTACAATGTTAAGTTTGTTTTTGGGATAAATTCATCCTAACTACGGAACCCTTCATTGTGCGGGGTCCGACACGCACTTGGCCGGTTTTTGTAGAGAATTTAATGTAGAGAAGTTAAGTTTCTGAAAATTTTTTGGTATAGCCTGCATTTTTAGAGTTATTCATGAAAAAAGGGACCTTCACACCCCTCTCCATCCCTTAGCGGCGTCCCCCACCCATTTGATAATTATGTTGTTCAGGACTCCTTCCCCTACAACTGTGCCAAGATTGGCTTTTACACGAGTTATTTCCACTATTTGTGCTTTTTTGGTCTTCGTTGGTCGGGCTAATAAGTCACAAACTGTCTTTATCAAGTAGTATTAATGTTCTGTGGTCTCTAACCTCGTACTCTGTCATTTGTGCCGCAATACCTGCTAAGCAACCATGGTCGCTATTGCCAATATTAGCCACTACTTATATTAGCCGGTATTTAATACATTTCTCAAAACACAAATGTTTATCAACAACGCCACCCTGTCAAGATTCTTGTATTAGTTTAATCTGACGTCACAACGTAGCACCACCTTAGTAACTTCGCGACTTCGGTCGGGCTACTCATTACTTACAAACACTTTTCGCGTGACAAGGATAGAAAGAATATCTTGTAAAGGGTGTAACTCTAACTTCTCCATAATTAGTCATAGATTTTATTGTTTTCTTCACAAATCTTCTTTTCCGTAACATCTCTAAAGTAATGTGTATTTTTAACGTTAGTGAAATACGCTATACAAAGACAAAACATAAGGTTTTTATGTACGTATTTATTATAATAGAATACGTCTTGCAGGAATTTGAAAACAAACCAGGCAATAGCGATGGACTTCCAGATTGGGAACCCATTTCACTTTAATACGCTGCAAAGTCTTCTGATGAACGCTGCAGACCTAAGCGATCAGATCAAGGAATGGGGGTTCGTGAAGAAGACTGCTGTTAGTTCAACATTCATCAAATAATCATCATCAGCCACTGTTGGTCATAGGTCTATCCCAAGTTGCGCCACAACACTGGATTATCTGCCTTTCGGATCCATTCCTATATCCGCCTTCTAAGCATACTTGTTGCTCCACAAATCCGCATACAATATGTAAAAAACCCAGTCCGATCCGAAAGGGCACATAGGTACTACAATAACATAAAAAAAAAAAAAAAAATATTATTATTACCGAAAATATAAAAGATATTGCTATTTAAAATTCACGTTTAAAAAAAAAAAAAAAATGTTTTTTTATTTATTGCAAATCTTCAACAGACTTATGACTCGCTACACGACGGCCGCGCCCCACGTGTAACCAGGTAAATTTCCGCATAAAAAAAACGGTAGTGTATTCTTTTTTTCTTCTGAAAATTACCACATAAATAGACTCGTAGCACAACATCCTCACGGATCGGACAGGGTTTTCGTTACATGTTGTTTACACGTTACACGTTCTATTTGTGACAATCATTTATATATGACAGAGACAGAATGATGCTTTAAATGTTTAGCGCTAAACGTATTTCGGAATTTGTGGTGCAAGTGGGCCTAAGGGGTCCCCGAAACGATCAATTGCAATTGTCAATCGCTTCAATCGCATTCGGTAGACGATCAATTTGCGCATCAATGTGTATCAATCACGTGGAAATTGACAATTGCAATTGATCGTTTCCTTTAGAGTCGTCGGTCGAGCTAGCTGGGGGTGTACTCACGCTAGGCTCGCCGATACGCGGTCTCCACTAAATTATAAGTAGTAACTAGAGCACTCGTCTGCTCTGCCGTTAAACGGCTATCGGTCCTTCGACAGACATGACCAGTAGATTATTACAGCTAAATTAAGACAGCGGGCAACTTTTTTTTTGCCAAAAGATGTAGGTAACTGGCAGTATGCAGGTTGTTTCTGACTGGAAATATATCAATATCTCTAGATAGAAAGCCAAAGCCGTGAACTCGTCGAAAAAAATTGACACTAGAATAACACATTGATAGCACAATGACGTGGCACGAGTGTACCTACTTGGGTACATTCCGAATTAGGCCATAATTGCTCACATCAATAATTTGCGTTACGATTTAGATATCGAGATTAAGACAGCTGAGAGCTGTCAACAATTATGGCATGGTCGGAGTTATCCTCAGTTCTGGTACAGGCAGCAGTGCTGACGGAGTTCTTCAAGCAAGGTGAACTGGAGAAGCTGCAGGGCGACATCCCAGCGCAAATTGACAGCGACAAGTACTGCATACCTGATCTGGAGATAGACTTCCTCCAGAGCACCGTCATACCGCTATTTGAGTGAGTAACTAAAGCCTGATTTACATGGTGCGATTTGATCGCCTGTGGCGAAGCAACAATAAAAGTTACACCATGTGAAGTTTATAGAAGTGCAAGTCATTTGTTGCTTCAATTTTATTGTATGTCACAGGTAAGAAACTTGCATTGTGTAAATGGGATTTTAAGCTTGGTTTTAATCGGAGGGACACATACCGAACGCTTGAACAAATATCATACTTTACCCTTGTATGAAATATATAGATTAATTTCGTTTGTTGCTCTCTCTCTCTGTTTTGTTGCTCGACGTCGCTGACTTTTGAAGCGCAGAGTGAAAAACGTAATGACTTAATAAGCCTTTTCTGCGTGGCCCTCGGGTAAGCGGGTTTCGTCATTTGACGCTGATAAATAACGACCGCACATACTGATGCCTTCGCGCCACTACACATAATATCAAAAATAATTATCTTCACAGGTTATTGGCGGAGATACTTCCGAAAGTCGCGTCGTGCACTCTAATCCTCGAGGCTCATATCGACAAGTGGGAATACTCCAAACCGGTGTTTGCAGGGGTAACTACACATAATTTATTTTTATTACAACAGAACTACTTAGAGCGGTTAATCGCCCCCCTGTCAATGTTATTCAATCGCCAAATTAAGATACGAGATAAATACATAAAAAGTTTTCTTAGTTGATTTTTGAATTAAAAAACTATCGGAAAACGTCATAGTTTTAGTTGCAATGGAAACTGAACCATACACAATTAAGTTAAAGTTTTTAATCCCGAAGTATGACATTTATCTCGCCTCGTTGGGTTTAATATATAATAATCAGGTCCCGAACTGCAGTAGGCTCAGCGCAGACAGAACGGAGCGCAGCGGAGAGGATTTTATTAACGCACTTGAAAATAAACTTTGAAATTGTTACAATAAAGTGCATAAATGCTTGAACCTGACAAAAAATGCTCGCGCGTCCTCGAAGATATGCGGGCATAGCATACGCGATCCGTAAAGAAAATACCCGAGACCGCGCGGGGATTATTCCTCTCTGTCTGCGCTGACTCTTACAGTTCGAGACATATGTTGGTTCAGGATTTATGATACCTCGACAAAATGTATGTAAAACCTGTTTTTATTTCGCGATTTAAGGGTTGGCCCCATAATAAACGTTACTCGTTACAATGAGTTCAGTGTCCTTTATCTGGTGTTCAGTTATTTTAATTTATACCTGCGGGATAATTACTTAACACACTATCATTCAGTAGCAATGGGTTTCATTTTGACAGTTCAACAACATTCATTGCGTTATTTACGTTGTTGAGCAGACAATTTTTTCGAACTTACGAAGCAATGGATTAGTGATATCCTTCAAAATCATTTAAATTGATAGGGTGTGTCATAAATTCTGATTTTTTACTCAGGTACCATATACCGCCGGTCTGTCAGTGCTCTTGAGCCCAGAACTTGATAATCTCATAGAGCTGAACAAGATAGAAGCGGCGAGACTAGAGCAAGAGCGCCTAGAGCGCCAAGAGGCCGAACGTTTAGCGGCACAAAAAGCGAAAGAAGAAGAAGCAGAAGAAGAAAAATGATTAGGTTTGAAGAAGATAATTTATTGTGGCGCAGTGTGGGTGTAACTTAGTGTTGAGTATCCTCCTTGCTAATGGATGACGCCTAAATCTTAGTAGGCAAAGATAATGCCCATCTGCATTTAAGTCGGCTAACTCAGCCTAAACTAAGAAACTCTTAAAATAAGTCGTCAGTCTTGAATTTCAAATATATCTGAGCATTGTTTCACAGTAAAAAGAAATTACCTAAACTAACGGCGCCTTGGAGCCTTCTCCATACCATTCTGCCTCGCGTGACCGCGAGCAGTAGTTTGCGAGCGAGATAGTGTGTGGTGGCTGAGGTGTCTTCTTAAGGGGTGGAGGGTGTTCACGCGGACGAAGTCGCTGGCGAAGCCAAAGTATTGTTGTGTTTCCATTTTAAGGGTCGGGTAATCCCCGTTTATCTTGGTCATACAAATGCGCATCGCGCTCACGCCGTACCGCCCGTTCGGTTTCATAGGGATTAAGTACTTTTTTTAGTAACGAAAATATGAATATTAGAATAAAATCACAGATCATATACAACGTGGCGATTAGGTTATCACATTAATTCAAACCACGTATTCTACATTACGTATTTTAAGCATACATAAATAAAATAATTAATAAAAGTTAACATTCTACCCGTGAGACCTTTTTTTCCCTTTTAGTATTTAACAACATCATGTATTATAACGCCCCGCGCGTGAGCGCAAGTACCTACCCTCCGCTAGTCTCACTGTCGTTTGGCGTGTGCGCCGCGTATCAAGGGTGGATTATTTATTGCCAATTTTTACGCTATTTAGTTTGTTAGAAAAATTCAGTTTTCTATTTTTAGGTCTATTTTTATTTTTATTATTTTAACAGACTGATAACAACTTGTAATAACCGCTGTACTATTTAATGTGATAACCTAATCGCCACGTTGTATATAAAATAATCTGTACATACAAAAAATCAAAATCAAGAAAATATCTTAAATAGTTTGAAAGTAATATAATTTTTTATGCTTTGGGTAGACATTACTTCCTGGATTTATTTCATAAAGTATTTTACTACAATACTTAAATATATTCACATGATTTGATGTGTAGGTATGCGTTCAAGTTTAACATACATTTTTTGCATACTTACTTGCATTATATGAAGGCGAAATAACAGATTTTAAAGTCACTTAAATCATATATCTGCGCCTTAAAACACTGTCAACAACTAAACCGCGGTCACTGTCAGACTGCATACAAAAGAAAGAGAAGCGCGATGACACAACGCTTGTAATTTATTGCAAAGTATGAAGCAATTACCTATTTACTCAAAAATGAGTTGAGTAATCGAAAATAAAAAACAACCAAGTTCTGCATACAAATAAGCCATTCTTGTTATTTATTAAATACCAATCGTATGTTGATATTTAATACAGATATTTTGGATTGAAACTCAAAGTGAAGGGTTAGTTTACCGTTAATTTGCATCGACATTTTTTTTTCTAAACTTGTTTTGGTAACAAACAAGTTCTGAGAAATATGTTCAAGAATAAGATATATTTTTTCCGCTACCACAAACTATATAGATTTGCCAATTTTTTTGTTTAAGACAAGCCTACTTTTATCATTTGCCTCTTGTCAGCGCCTTAAGGGAATCACGATGTACTGTCATTTTAATGGGGGCAGAGGTTACCGAATATAACAGATGGGGTATCTGCAAGTTGTCTTACCACCTTAACTTGTCACTTAGTATAATTTTCCTATCACTAGGGTGTTTAATATATTATTTGCTTTATCTTTTATATATTTCTGTCAAGGCTGATGGTTGGCATTACATCTTAGACTGCACCACTGATAATTATAATTATTATTTTTGATCGTTGTTAGTATTGTTATCATGTTATTTAGATTTAATATATTAAATTCGAAAATCATTGTTTAATATTTACAAAACTATTGATAATGAAATTTTGTTTAATAATAAAAAAATATATATTTTTATGGTTTTATTATCGTATTAATGATTTGGAAACAATAAATTATGTATAATTTTAAATGCAGGTCAGACCTTTTTAACAGGAACAAATTTAACAGGCTTAATAACCAGATTACGGCTAATATGTGCAATGTACAGTCATTGAATTTGAAGGTTAAGCACTAGGTTCATTTTCACTTGCACCTTAATGTTTTTCCGACTGCAATTTTCGTTCAAATTAATGTTGGCAATTAATTTGAACGCAAACGAAAATTGCAGTTTGAAAAGGCTACATATGCCCGATATGTGGAAAACGCATGTTTGAACATTGCTTAACATTTTCGCTCCATGACCGTACGTTGACGCCAAGCAGTGGTCGGTATCCTATTTAGCCCAGGGGGTCTACTCCGATGCGTTAAACCGAAGTATCGGCCGAATGTTCAGTCGTTTTATAACTTCCATAGTTTCCTTGTTTGACTTTGAATCCATACCCGACTTAAAGTCACATTTTTGTCTTTGGCTTATCTCTTTGACTGTTGTTTTTTTTTCTTTCGCCGTAGTCAGCCATAGTTAGCCGTACTCAAGCAACGGCCGATCATTCGGCCGATACTTCGGTTTAACGCTTCGGAGTAGACCCCCAGTTCTGGTCATCGCTGAGCGTTTAGCCTCACAATCAAAACACAGGTCTAAATAAATACATAACTATATTTAGAAAACTAATAAATAGAAAATAGCACAACTATGTTACAGTAACAATTTTTGAAGGTATTTCCCAGTTGGGTGATCATTCAACACGATACAATTGTGCTTCTTTTGATTATATTGCTTTACAAGCATCTTTTGGCACGTGGCTAAAATCGGCACTAACGCCGCCATCTTGTTTTTTCAATACAATTTCGCAATTTTTTTAAAACAAGAAAGAAAATAATAAGTTGGGGGAAAATATGCGTCACTTCCACAAAAAACGGCCATCGCTTAGCATAATGCTGCGACCCTATGCGAGACAGAGCCCCAGAGCTGGGTTTCAGCGACAGCCGTTTGCTAACAACGGCCCCTTTCAATGCCTTTGAAGCGCCAAAAGATCCTTGTGGCACTGTAGATACATTACTTAATAAATAATGTCTCACTAATACTCCTTTACTATTTATTTCTTCTTAACCTAAGATAATAGGAGCTGATTATATATTATGTTCGTATCATTCGTGATATCATCAGCCTCTGTTGGCTTTTTATTGCTAAAATTATCATCGTTTAACATAACTGGCGAAATGTTCTATACATCTCTGCCTACCCTTGGTTACAGACATGATGTTTTCGTTATAAAATAAATTCAATTGTTACAGCGATAATCGCTGCGTGATAGTAAATAATTTTTATTTTTTTTAAATAAAATAATTGGAAATATTATTTTTTGAAAACAATCACAGTTCGGAATGATTATAATTTAATTTATTTGGTAGCAAATATCTATTCAAATCGTTTTACAATATGTATAAGTTTCGATAATTCCGTTCTTTTGCTGTTTTTAGCAACTTTGTATTCTTCTATGTATTCTACAGAAACATGCTTAAAAATGCGGACTTAAATATATCATCTATCTATTTGAACATTACACATTGCATAATTTAATAAAAAGTGTTTGAGTACAAAGATTGTTGAAATAAAAAATAATGATATTAAATACCTTGTTATAGTATATATGTATAGTGTACCTGTAGTAAAAATGGTAACTTAAAATTAAATACAAAATAATATAGATATAAAAAAACTATCAACTATTTCTTCTCGATTACAGCTCCGAAAATATCGATTGTAACTTTAAATATACAAATTGATTCTAGGAATCGATTATTTGATTCTAGCTAACTTTAGTGAATATATGGTGGATATTCCTATAATCTCGTTTTCCGTTTGATTCGAATCTATCTACAGAATGAAGCGTAACTGCCCTATTGATTTCGTGGTCACAAGCGCCGGCGCTGAGCGTGGGGTTCTGGGTTCCATTCCCGGGTCGGCCAAAGTGTTATTGGGTTTTTCCATGAGGAATTTCTAGTTTGGAAGTAGGCGGTGTGATAGTCCCGGGCGTCGGCGCGCACGACTAGTGGAGTCCTGTGCCCTGCGCCGGGTACAGCCACAGTCACTGTCGGTGGCCGACCCTGAGGACTATGACAGTGAGGGCAGAGAGAGTGCAGCTGTGCCTGCGCTATAATACCTCCCGCGCCTAACGTTGGTCTTCGCTGAGACTGGTCGCCACGGCCGAAATTAGGTCTGGACGACTATACAATATTAGTTTTAGTATATTATGCGAAACACGTGTCTAGTATTTTTATGTAAAGAATCTATGTACAAAATTTCAAAACTGTATCATGAAAAATCACAAAGTTATAAGGTTGTTATGTTGTCCGTACAAAAACATGCTAACGTCGCCCCCGCGCCTCCAGGGTCGTCTTGCGCTCAATGATAATAATTTGGCAGTAGGTACCTAACCGTACGGCAAATGTATTGTAAGTAATTTTCGATGTTGATCGCAAACTAACAGGAACCGCTGCGGCAAAGCTCCTACGGGGCTCGACGTGAGCCTGCGTGCCGCACAGCCGAACACACCGGTTTACATCTCCCGCCTGCACGTGCGCCACAAATCAAGGTACAACCGCGTAAGTTCCCGGTCGACCACTTTTCACCCTTATGCCCATAGTAATAAGGTTGAAAAGAGATCGACCGGGAACTTTCGCCTAGGTACACGCCAAGGGTGCAGCTACTGGAGTCGCGCCGCAACGTCAACTTTAGGGCGTTTCTGGTGCGCGTACCTAATTGTTATCTGCCCCTCGTCATGGAAGAAAACTTTAGGCCGCAGGATGTGGTGTTCCGTCGCTTCCGCGGACAAGTACCACAGGGCAGCACATAGTCAAGCTAGTGCAGAGTGCAGTTCTACTAACACAGTCTTAAGTCTTTTTATTAACACAAGTTTTGTTTTCAACAATAATATGTATGTAATATTATGGGTCTGTTTTGCCTGAAAATAAATGGATTTAATCGTTGTTGAAAAATCATCAAAGAAAATTAAGGTTATATAATGTCTCGAAATTCAAATATTCTAATCAAATTAGCATTTACAGGTACGTTTTCTGATCCATTTGTTTACATTTTCATCAGATACTTTTGGAACCGACTATATATCTCTGCCTACACTTATTGAGAATACAGCCGTAATGCAACTATTTTGCGATTCCAATCTGGAATATTCAGATACAATTTATTTACCAACCCAAATTGCGATATCACTTACCACACTACATAAAAAAGTCAGGGAAATTAATTGGTAACCAAACTGGCTTCCAATTTAAACTGTCCGTATATTCAAATCGCAACTGTCATTTTTTGACAGTTGTATGCAATGGCTATCACACGGCAAATTGACGTGGGGTCTCAATTTGCTTAACTAATTTCCCTGATTTTATTCGGAAAACTAAAAGCCGTTACGTCTGTAGGTTGTTTAACATCAGTTAAACTTGAGGGTCTGTTTTTTTTAGTTAAGTTACAGTTTAGCCTAGCAGACCGTTCTCTTTAGGTTGCAACAGTTCTTCTACAAACTCCTTCACGATTACTTGCAGTTTCGCGTTCGTGGATTCTTGTTCGCTGTAAAGATAGAAACATTATGATGAGAAATTCAGTTGGTGCATAATTTTGTTAAACTTCTAATTTATTCACCAATCTCTTATTTTTTTACGACCTTTGATTTCTCGCCATTTCGTTATTATTATTATGATGGAATTCTTCATGCTATCACTTGGTGCAAGAACTTTAATCCTATTGAAATATTGTCGACTTTACCTGGTGAGAACTACTTTAGAATAATTTACCATAAATGTAGAGATAACATTTGAAATGTGTATACAACAAGCAGTGGCGGGGCGTGAAATTTTAAATAAGACGATTTCTACGACTTTTATGACTTCCAATGGTCCACGAACATACTTTTTAAACCATTTATTTATCCCCTAGTCCGGATCGTAACGGACAGTCCGTGACGCATTGGAATATTATCATCTTAGCTATAACATAGCTACATCTCTGCTTACCTCCTAGTAGGCGCTTCGCACACTAGCTCGGAGTAGTACCTCAGTTTGATTTCCATGCCGCTAGTCCGGAAAGTAACGGTCAGTCCGTGACGCACCAGAATATAACCATCTTAGTTATAAAATAACTACATCTCTGCTTACCTCCTAGTGGGCGCTTCACACACTAGCTCGGAGTAGTACCTCAGTTTGATTTCCATGCCGCTAGTCCGGAAGGTAACGGTCAGTCCGTGACGCACCAGAATATAACCATCTTAGTTATAAAATAACTACATCTCTGCTTACCTCCTAGTGGGCGCTTCACACACTAGCTCGGAGTAGTACTTCAGTTTGATTTCCATGCCGCTAGTCCGGAAAGTAACGGTTAGTCCGTGACGCACCAGAATATAACCATCTTAGTTATAAAATAACTACATCTCTGCTTACCTCCTAGTGGGCGCTTCACACACTAGCTCGGAGTAGTACTTCAGTTTGATTTCCATGCCGCTAGTCCGGAAAGTAACGGTTAGTCCGTGACGCACCAGAATATAACCATCTTAGTTATAAAATAACTACATCTCTGCTTACCTCCTAGTGGGCGCTTCACACACTAGCTCGGAGTAGTACTTCAGTTTGATTTCCATGCCGCTAGTCCGGAAAGTAACGGTCAGTCCGTGACGCACCAGAATATAACCATCTTAGTTATAAAATAACTACATCTCTGCTTACCTCCTAGTGGGCGCTTCACACACTAGCTCGGAGTAGTACCTCAGTTTGATTTCCATGCCGCTAGTCCGGAAAGTAACGGTCAGTCCGTGACGCACCAGAATATAACCATCTTAGTTATTTATTTATTTATTTATTTATTTATTTATTTATTTATTATCTATGGAAGACTTACAGCTAAGAAAAAGCAGATAAACAAACTAGTATGTGAAACAGACAGCCAATTAAAAGTCCTCGCTTCTAAAAACAGAATATAAAGATAAGGTGTGAACAACACAAAAACAAAGCTACAAAAAAAAAAAAAATACAGTATAACCTCCAAGCTTAAGCTAAATTCACATTTATGATGCAACATTCAATACTTCAACACAAGAATAAAAACCTGAAGAACCAAAATCTTAATTAAAAAAGCTGCGGCTCAGGCACTTCCTGGCCGAGGACACACTCGTTATGAATGCATCAAAATCATGCTGTTTACACATGCTATTAAAGCCTCTACTTGCACGCACTATAAATGAATTTTGCCTGTAATTCGTAGAGGTAAATGGAACACGCAACGGCACGTTCCATCGCTTTGACCTTCCGGGAACGTTAAAATAAAATTTGGATAGGATATCGGAGTTGTTAGTAGAATTATTGAATATTTTAAATAATGAAATACAATCAGAAATTGCTCGCCGATTAATTAAGGGTAATATATGATACTTCTTACAGAGATTGAGGTAATCTTCAGACCGGTAGGGCACTTTCTGATGATAACACAAATACTTGATGAACCTTTTCTGGATGCTCTCTATACGATCAATGTACTTGTGATAGCATGGATTCCAGATTTCAGATGCGTACTCCAAGTGACTTCTAACAAAAGTACAGTAAAGAATTTTTAAAGTTTTGGCTTGACTGAAGCACTTGGAGAGCCGCATTATGAAACCTAGTGCTTTAGATGCTTTAGCGACTATGGCATCGACGTGAAGTTCAAACGTAAGCTTAGAATCGTGATATACCCCCAGATCTCGGATGCAGTTCGTTTTAGGTAGCAATTGATCACCCAAGCTATACGATGAAGGTATAATTGAGCGCTTTCGAGAGTATGTTTGAACCGAACATTTGGCAGGATTGAGATCAAGCCTTCTCCTACGACAATAAGCCTCCAGACGACATAAATCATCCTGAAGTGCAATAACGTCCGCATGTGATGTTATTTTGGCATAGATTTTCATATCGTCAGCAAAACACAACAGTTTGGATGAGATTAAGCAAGAGTTGATGTCGTTTATATATATAATGAAAAGTAATGGACCGAGTAATGAACCCTGGGGGACTCCACTTGGAACAGGCACCCAACTAGAGATGTAATTGCTTAGTACTACTGCTTGGGATCTGTTATCTAAATAAGAGGAAAACCATCTGAGTAAATCACCTCGTATTCCCATACTATATAACCTTGATATTAGGATCTCATGGTCAATCCGATCAAAAGCCTTACTATAATCTGTATAAACGACATCAACCTGCTTACCGTTGTCCATGGCATCAGTAATAAAATCATTGAGCAGAATTAAGTTAGTGACGGTAGACCTACCCTTCAGAAAACCATGTTGGAAGGAACTAAACGAATTTTTTAGAGCACTATACACCTGGTTATAGATAATCCTTTCAAAGATTTTTGCCACAATACAAAGCTTGGATATCGGCCTGTAGTTAACAATTTCTGTTTTGACTCCTTTTTTGTGAACAGGCGTTATGAAAGCCGATTTCCAAAGCTTTGGTGCAACACAAGCGTCCAACGATTTTCTGAAGAGAAGCGAGATAGGTTGGGCAATAGAAGTCGAACACCGAACAAGAAATTTTGATGAAATATTATCCGGGCCTGCCGCTTTAGAAGTATCCAACTTGCGAAGCAAGTTAGAAACTTCTTCAGCGTTTACTTCAATGGTACAAATATCAGATAGGCTGGTAGATTCAGTATACAGAGGGGGTGAAGAAATTCCACGACTAGGGTTGGTATCTAGAAATGTAGAGTGAAAGTACGTAGAAAACGCTTCGCATATTGTTTCACCGGTACGCAACGCTTCGCTATTAAAGTTTAAGGTGCTCGGAACTGCATTTGAGTTGTGTCGCTTTTTAACAAAAGTCCAAAAATATTTTGGGTTGTCTTTAATAGATTTTTCGGTTAACTTCAAGTAGCTTTCATAACATTGTGATTCTAATACCTTTACTCTTTCACGGAGAAGCCTAAATGTAGACTCATCAGCTATATAAGTCTTAAATTTTTTGAAATATTTGTATTTTTCTTTAATTGTTCTTATTAGTGCCGAATTGTACCAAGTTGGATACGTTTTGTGACGCTGTAATTTTCTTGGAATGTATTTATTGTGTAAATTGAAAATAACTTGATTGAAAAAGTCGACTGATTCATTAATTGATCTTGTCGCAAACTCAGATTCCCAGTCCGTCGTGGAAATGTCTTTGTTGATAGACTCATAGTCACCTTTGTCGAACAGATATTGTGTCCGTGGCGCGCACTCTAATAGAGGAGCCTCAACGAAATCCATATTTATTAATAATGCTGGATGGTAGGCGTCGATGGGAACCAGCGGACTTGAACATTCAACCACATTAACTGATTTGTTTGAAAGTACCAAATCTAAAATCTTACCATACCTATTAAGAACACCATTGTATTGACCAAAATCTAGGGTACTTAATTCGTCGCTAAGTAAAACTTCGTCGGAACCGTTCGGTTTCGTTGGGACGAGCGATAGATTGTCAGATAAGACCCAGTTGATACCGCTCATGTTAAAATCACCAATAATGAGAAAGGTATCTGAAGAGTTACTCATAACTATTCGGTTTAATTTTGTGAGGTAATTGCAAAGTTGTAAAGAAAAAGAAAGGCCTAAGTTTTGTTGACATAAATAAACAACACAAATGTGTAAGGTAATATATTTACGTGTAGTAGAATTTTTCAGTCGTATGCTGAGCCATAAATCCTCTGCTGTAGAATGGAAGGTAGGTTGACATATAACTGAAAGTTCCCTACGTGTAGCTATAAGCACACCCCCACCACGCGATTGCCCGGTCAAAACATAATCTCGATCGCGACGCCACACAATGTACCGTTCATCAAAGAATTCGGAATTTAAAACTCCATCTATTAACCACGTCTCTGTAAGAACAATAATGTCATACGAGTTTAGTAACATTTGTCTATAGAAAGTATCACTTTTAGTTCTAAGCCCGCGTACGTTTTGATAAAATATATTTAACTTATGAGCCATTAAAAACCGAAACTAATAATAGTATATAATCTGTATAATTCATTAAAATAAAGCATTTCATTAAATAATATTGTAGAATGAGGTATAATAATATAATTAAATAAGTAATATGAAGGTAAAAGTCAATAAGACCTGCGCGAGCGCAAGACTCATACGATGTTAAGTAGTAAACAACTGTGCGAAAAAGCAAGCAATAGTACGTGGTGCGTGCAAGTGCGAGAGAGTAAAACATATTGAAGCGCAGCAAAGCTTTAAAGTGAACAGCGCGATAACGAACACAAAAGATACAAGTAGCTAAACAAAAGAGAAGCGTCAAGGTCACTGGTGCGGCAGAGGTGTTAAACATTTTGCAAAAAGTTATTGTAACACAAACGGCATTAAACACTTGGAACCATTGATGCAAAATATAATAGTAGCAAAATATCAAAATACGGGTAAGAATTAAGAAGCATATTAGACCATCTTGTTTAAATCTGACTCCTTCCTTATAATAAAAACTTTTGAATGGTTATTTTTAAGTATGTGAATTTTACCATGCTTAACCCATACATACTCGTAATATTTATCCTTGGCAATGGTTTTTACTTTGGATAAAAGTTTTTTGTACTCGACGCTTAGGTGGTCGTTGACATAGACACGCTGAGACGAGCCTTGAAACCCGATGTCACCAGTCGACAAGTCCTTCTTGGCACGTGCCGCCGCAATGAAATCTTCCTTTACGTATCGGTTTAAAAAACTCACGATGATCAGCTTTTCATTGGAACCAAAAATAGGGACCCTTGAAATATAGTTTACCTGAGCTTTGGGGCAGCTGTAATCAACTTTACGGCCAATAGCGTCAATGATTGAGTACAGATTCTCATCCTTCTTAACAGGAACTCCCTTTATCTCAATATTGTTTAACCTGGACCTCTGTTCATAAGTCGAAAGCTGGTACTTCATGCTCGCCAAGTCAGTCTGTAAACAATTCACTGATTCCTGAAGCTTATCAAATTCAGACACCTTTGCTTCAACTTCCACGAGTCTTGTGTCAAATTCGTCGAGTCTCCCACCAGTGCCCTCACACGTCAACTTAAGCTCGGCCAACTCGTTCCTGATCACGCGAATGTCATCTACCAAGGTTGGCAAGTTAAGAAGCTGCCGTTTCATGTCACGGATCTCACTCAAAACAGTATCCAGCGACGCAGGTTCAGGGGTAGACACAGCTGGTGATGAGGTTCTGCAAGTGGGGCATTTCCATAGTGCCATCCTATTAGCACCCAGCTTTCTCCATCCGGTCTCGGAGATGTTTGCACATCCAAAATCCAGGTGTTTTTTGCAACTACCACACTGGACACCATCGTTAAACTGCACATTACAAGCTGCGCACGTCTGCATTTTCAAAGTATTAATATCGAAAGTAGATAAATATCAAAACATGAACTCAACTAACGCGGGAAAAGGTTGACGATCTATTTATTTTGAGTGGCGCGTACTGTGCGTATGAGTGTTCACACACGGAATGAAATAACTACATCTCTGTTACCTCCTAGTGGGCGCTTCACACACTAGCTCGGAGTAGTACTTCAGCTTGGGTTCCGTGCCGCTCGTCCGGATAGTAACGGTCAGTCCGTTCCCGCACCGGAATATTATCATCTCGCCTGATGTGTAGTCTTGATCCAAACCGGTACCGAGGACGTCTAGAAAGAGAATATATTATTATTTTAGTAGCTAACTAGCAATTATTATTATCAAAATTAATTGTTGATGAGGAGCGTAGGTAACTTTCAAAATGATCAGAACAAAACTAAGAAAATTAAACCATATCCCAATGACACAAGAGGTGTTTCAGAATGAAGCCACCGGCACATTACTGTGTCGTGTTTTGTCATGACGCGAATGATAAACCAATCAAACGAATCTGATCAGGACTACGTCATATCACGAGTTGATTGGTTATACCATTGCGTCAGAAGGCGTCCCGACACGACACAACACAGTAATGTGAATCCGGCTTAAATACAACGCACGACAACTAATTCCGATAAGGAATATTCTTAGTTATTCTGATCAATCTTATCAGTCAGTCTGTACGTCTTTATTACTTTAACGCTCTCTGTATAATAATAAATGAACACTTACTGAGATGAGCCTCTCCATTGACATTCTCAGGCACCTTGACGCCGGCTGTCAAGTCGTTGATGTAAACGATCTCGCATGAACCCACTTTTTTAGGATACTGAAAATTAACAATAGATTTCATTATAAACATAGCAATGACCCCATTTTTGACCACGATCTACTGTAACTGCACACATCGAGTCGAGATTCAGAATTTGAGTCAACTATACAGGCTGTCCCAGAAATCAACGTCAAACCGGCAAGTAGGCAAGTCCGACAGTTATCAGAAAAATATATAAAAAATCTTGTACTTTTTCAATTATAAGTATCACCCGTTTCCGGCTTGATGTTGATTTCTGGGACACCCTGTATGAGTTGAAAAGGTAAGTCCTATAGTATTTTATATTCGTATGGGTTTATAATAAATGAAAGAATTCAATATTTTAAAAGATACGATTATATTCATTGCTCAATTCAAGCTTTCGGAATGCCCAAAAAGGGAAGGGTCTGAATTGTGAAGCCTCGTAGGTAATCCGGCTCGAAGGACCAAATGTGGATTGTGGAATTACTATGAGGAGCTACCAAATAAAAGGGCGGTGTTTTTCGCCAACGTTTTACGACACACAATGAAAAACCAGATGTGAAACATGTAGTCACCGATAATAACATATAAATAGTAAGGAGGGTACTCCTGTGGAAGGAATAGGAGTTCTTACCTCTCCCGGTCCCGTATAATTTCTGATGCGTCTAAATATCTTCTGTATAGTGGCCGATTCGTGACAGATGTAGTAGTTATTATGTGTCACGTGGTACCCGTACTGAGCGTATAGCGCGTGCAGTTGTTTCAGGACCGAAGAGCCCGTGCAGTATAAGTGAGAAGCTAGGGAGGCCACCTGTAATAAAAGTAAATTAGTGAAAAAATAACTTATGGTTTGCGAACGCCCAGACGCAATAAATGAAGCAGCATATAATGAGCATCAGATTATAATGTTCCCACTGATGGGACACAGGCCTCCTCTGAGTGGGCCGTAATCCATCACGCGGGCCCAGTGCGGTTTGGTAGATGTCACATGTCTTCGATTTTTTAGTTCTAGAACATGTTTCCTCACGATGATATTTTTTTTTTGTTCATATTTCTTCACCGTTTTGAGAGCAGTAGTGATGAAACAATTTACACCAATTTAAACCATAAAGCGCCTGTCTGGGTTCGAACATTAACAGTATTACTACTGGTAGTAACACGGGCAAGAAAGGGAACCTACGACCTATAACTCATAAGTCGCGACGGTTAGCACTGGGCCACAACTGCTTCCAAATAAAGCAGAGCACTCAGTAAAAATGTTTCATAAAGAAGAATACTTTATATATATATATTTTTTAAATATTTGTTTTAGAAGTATGTATGTAAGTATATTCTCGTATTGAATGTTTACATTTAAATTAGTGAATAGTTTGTTTTTTATTTTGTTTTCTTTTCTACTCTTACACATATTGTTTACATCTCTTTGTCTACTTTCCTGTCGCAGGTATGCTGGAAGAGATTTCTTTCGAAAAACGCATCACCTTTGTTCAACCAAGCACTTTTATACGTCAATAATATTTTTTAAACTAGCATAAATGGCGGATTTTTTTCCATAAATACGGGGGTGGGAGAGGCTAAGTTAAATGCTAATTAATGAGACCTTAGCCCGGTATTCACTAAAACATACAAAGAACGAAAAATAATAATTATAATCCATACGTTAGCTAGACCACCAGAAGCTAAAAGTATAAAATATTTTTTTTTTTTGTATTACTTGTACGGCAGCGGACACTCCATCTTTCTCAGGCACGCGGTGATCACACATGTAGCCGATAGCTTCCTCAAACGCGAAGAGTGGCATCTTGTTCTGTTGTGCCAACAGAAGTGTGGTGTTGCCTGGAATAATAATATATCGATGAGTATTTTTATTAATAGAGTCGACTGCCTAGGCTTTTCCTAAAATTTGTTGGGGTTGGCTTCCAGCTTAACTGGATGCAGCTGAATACCAGTATTTTATATAGAGCGACTTTCAATCTCACCTCCACAACCCAGTTACCTACTGGGTAACACATTACCGATATTTTTATAAGTGGAATTCTGGCAATCTTTAAAGTGATACAGGAGTTTCCAGTAATTGATCCTTTATATCATTTGAGAACTATACAGGTTGGTTTAATTTTTCACAAAAGAAATCGTGTTTAATTGTTGGCTAAGTTAGGAAGATTTTGTAAAACCTAGAAATGCAGTTTTAGTTTCCTCCAAAATATAGCTATATCTCTTCTGGCCACTTCAATCTATTTGCCATAGTTTCTTTTGCCATAACCACACTTTAAAATACCCTGTAGAATAAAAAATTGCCATTCAAAATACCAAAATCAACCATTAAAAACTCACCCATCCACTTAAATCCAGTAAGAGTCTCGACAAACTGGCCTCGTCCCTTGACGATGGCCCTCAACATCTTAGAGCTCACGATACTGGCCATGATGTAGACCTCGGACTCCGGCATGTGGGTCACTCGCTTGTAGTAGTGGTCTAACAGCCACCAGCCTAGGAGAGCTCCCATCTCGTTGCCGGTGAATATGTGCCAGGATTTTGTGCTGAAATGGTTTGATTTCTTGTTAGACTTTTTGGTTTTAGTTAGGATTTCAACGTCACTGCTTAATAATGCCCAAAAGCGTCGATGATATGACGTACAAACTCTAAGCAAGTTCTCTGAGACATGAAAAGTCGTCATATGTATCAATTCCAAGACTCGAGTTTAAAACAACGTTCCGTATAATTATCAACTTCATTAGTTTATAATCTATCGGTATTATTTCCGTTAGATTATAAACTGTCGAAAAATAACAAACCATATATATCATACATATACCGATAAATTGTGAACTAGTATCAAACTTGCTTGCGACGTAACGAATCTTGCGCTAATATTAAATAGCCAGACTACCTGCGAGCTACTTTGAAGTAGCGCCCGCGGCACCGCTCGCTTAGCTAGCTCGGCTCGCGCGCTGTTGGTCACAGTTCTAGCCTAACCTAACCCAATTCACAAGTTTTCGCCTGTTTACAATCTAATAAAAATATTACCGATAGATTATAAGCTTCACCGGTATAGCACCTCAAAATATAGCCCTCACCTATCATCATATTCAGCGACGGCCAGTCTATCAGCATCAGGGTCATTCACCAGCACCAGTTTGACTTTCTTCTCCTCGGCCAGCTGCGTACTTAGCTTTAGACATTCCAGCTCTTCAGGATTGGGGAATGTTACCGTAGGGAAGTCAGGGTTCGGGTCCTGTTGTTCTTTTACGCTGATTGGTGCCTGTTAGTGAATCATTTATTTAAATGAGTCGTTGTAACTTGATATCGCCGACGACTTTCATTTCATTTCATTTATTCATTCTGTGTAACATAGGTGATTAAAGGTGTTTTCCAATTTAAATGTACAAACCATGTCCCGCCGATAGGCATGCAAAATTTGATTATTATGAACAATGTCAAAGTTACACAAGGTCAAATTATACAATTGTCATATTATAATAAGAAAAATGTCATGAAAATAGGAAAAGATTTAAAAAAATACATAACGTCAAAAGATTGCAAAACACAAACACAAATTTACAGTCAAAAATATAAAATATAAAAAAAATTATCAAAAAAAAAAGGCGTCTTGAAATAATGATGGAGTTGATTAAAATGAAAATATCATCACCTGCCTAGCCTTTTCCCAACTATGTTGGGGTCAGCTTCCAGTGTAACCGGATGCAGCTTAATACCAGTATTTTACATGGGGCGACTGCCTATCTGACCTCCACAACCCAATTACTGGGTAATACGATACCCCTTGGTAAGACTCGCATCGGCATCGGACGACCCGTAACGACCGTCAAAGATCCACAAATGACAGCCGGGACCAACGGATTAACGTGCTTTCCGAGGGACGGAGGGTACTTGGTATGTAAAAATGGTCACCCATCTACGGGCCTACCGCGGCAAGCGTAGCTTAACCTGATCGATCGTCCCTTGCGGCTGTTATTACTTAGCCACAAGCCCCTCGATGATTAAAACTAGCTTCTACTAGCTTTATCTTTATGACTGACCCCTTGACAATTCAAAACTGCCGTTGATTGGTTTATTTAAAATAAATGCTTTGAGTTTGAGAAAATGCATTTTTTTTAAATAATTGAAAAGAATATGGCGGTTGTGTGACGGATGTTTGCCTAGAAAGGATGTGAACACTGAATCATGCTAATAGAGACATATGGAAGGCAAAAAGCTAATATTCAGGTAGCATGATGAAGTTCAATAAAATATATTCTAACTAGCTGCGCCCCGCGGGTTTGCCCGCATAAACCTCGTTTCTGTTGGAATATCGGAATAAAAAGTATTTTATGTCCTAACCCAGGTCATGGTTTACGCATGTGCCAAATTTTATCTAAATCCATGCAGTCGTTTTAGCGTGAAAGCGTAACAAACAAACTCACTTTCGCATTTTTAAGGCTTATTCCGTTTATCCACCCTATAACAGCCACCCTAAGGTGGATACTCGGAAACGCGTGTCCATCTATCCACCCTGAATAGGGCGGATAATCGGAATTCACTTCTTATTGTTCGTCCGACTTTTTACCCCAAGTACAGTCGACAGTGAAATAAACTTATCTATTAAAATATAAACTTGCATCCTGTATTTCTAACAATCACATTTTCATTAAACAAAAACAATAATTAATTATCTAGGTACCAACTGAAAATAAATAAAAAAGAGTACACCGGAGCGAACCCGAGGCGGGGCAGGTAGTCACACTACCACAGTAATATTATAAAGGCGAAAGTTTGGGAGTGTGTGTGTGTGTGTGTATGTTTGTTACTTCTTCACGCTCAAACGGCTGGACCAATTTTGATAAAATTTTGTATGGAGGTAGCTGACACACTGGATTAAGACATAGGCTATACTTTTTATCCCGATATTCCCACGGGATCGAGACTTACGCGGGTGAAACCGCGGGGCGCAGCTAGTATTTTATAAATTCTGCAATATGTCATTCTAATTCTAGTTCTTCAAACAAGAAATACTTATGTATTTCTAAGTATTTTAATGTTCACTAAGTATCAAGTTGGGTCAGTTTCTATCAGGTTTCCCTAAATGACTGTACACAGGCGAGGGGGACAATCGGAAGAAAAATAATATATGAATTCCAATTATCCACCCCCTCTGGGGTGGATACATGATCTCGCGTTTCCGATTTCCGATCTGACGCAGTCGGGTACACAAAAAAAATCTTAACTGTTAACATTTTTACTGAAAACTGATTCTAGCACAAATTCGAACTTCCATGTAAGTAAGATTAGTTGTTTTGGTGTTAAAGCCAGGAAAGCAAGTTTTCCATAAATTACCTGATTTTCTGGCTGAGAGCGAAAGTTTTTTCATTGTTTCATATTGTATAGATTTAAAAAAATAAAGATTCTTTTAGTGTCTACCAACCTTTAAATTAGCAGTCGCAAAAGCCTTCAGAATATATTCATATCCCACTCCGTGCATGGCACTGTACACCACATCTATAGATGCCTTCTTGTTCTCCTCCATGACCTCGGGACTGAGGCTGATGATGGTATCCATGTACTTGCTAGTGACCTCGTCTTGGCAGTCCAAGAGTAGGGGGTTGGAGCGAATGTTCTTTATGTCCCAGTGCTCGTCGGGAATGCTGGTGGACAACATTTGATTAATTATTGAGCATGGTCAAAACTTTGGGTATGTTATAAACAAAAAACGAAGCATATAGATATTAGGCTTAATTTTTTAAGAGATAATTATCATAATAAAAATATAAATTTTGTAAACTGCAAAGGAAGTAATATGGTAGCTGACATATTAACTAAGGGGACTACTTTTAATAAACTTTATTTTTGTATAAAGGAAATGGGATTGCATTCTAAAGGGGGTGTTAAGTAATGATTGCAACATTGTTCCGTCATAGTTTATTGGCAACACTATGTTATGTCAATGTCAAGATGACATGTATGTCTTAAGGTTTTTCTCCGCCTAAAATTACAGTCCTTACAATTTTTTCACTCCGTGGTTTTATTATAGTTTTTACAAGTAACCCACCATAAATCTTCAATTACCTATAAAAAGGTAAAAAAATTGTTCGTTCGTAGGGGGTAATCTCAGGAACATTTTGCATATGATAGCCCAATTCTTAAGGAAGGTTACTAAGGCACTTAATATCACGCTACGACACTTAGGAGCCGAGCAAAAAGAATAAGAGAAAAAAGTGTAAACGAAGTAATAGCGCGGGCGGGCGATGCAATGTGACACAGTGTGTTGGGGGAACAAGCAACTTCACGCGGACGAAGTCGCGGGCAGAAGCTAGTATAATGTAACTTTTTCATCAAATTTTTGGGTTTCAGACCTTTAGACGCGCTAAAAATATAATAATAAGCCAATAATGTTCCCACTGCTGGAACCCAGGCCTGCTCTCTCTGAGAGGGAGTGGGCAATTGTAATCTACCACGCTGAAAACAGTAGTTTATGAATTTTTAATTCATTAATTATTTTAATTTAATTTTACATTTTTTCACCAGTCATGAAGCAAATTAGTGCCCTGTTCCTGTTAGAATAAATAGCCTAAATTCATGATATAGGTCTGCAAGTCCACGATGAAAAGCATCATCATATTTACTTCTTTATTTTCTCAACTTATTTTCCTCACAGAAAAACGGGACGGCCTTATTTTAAAGAGGTTGAGTAAAAGCACACTGCCAGCTTTCATGAACAGGGTCATTGAAACCGGTTAATTTTTATTTCCGAAGATACAAATTATTTTTGATTCAATTGATGTTAGCTTCAAAGATTGCTTCATCACATTAAGTTGATGATGAGATGTTCGAAAACCTTTATCATAACGGTTAAGGTTACATAGAAAATTAACCGGTTTCCAAGCCCTGTTCATAAATACAATCCTCCACAACAAACACATCTAATACAAATAAATAACATTTAAGTTTGTAATGTCAAAATAAGAGCTTTTTGCTAAATGCTTATGATGAAAGTATATACGGTATTTATAACAAAAAAAAGACATTTTTTAAATTCTTGTCTGTGTATTCCGGCTAATCTCCGAAACAGCTGGACCGATTTTGATGGGACTTTCACCGATAGCTGATGTTACAATGCGTAATAAGCAGCAGAAAATATATTCAAATACTCACTCCAAACACTGTTTAATCTCCTCCAGCACATACTCATCATGTGGAGATATAATCTGGCAGCCATTCCTCCAGTACACTTTGTATCCGTTGTCCTCCTTCGGGTTATGTGAGGCTGTTACCATGACTCCGGCGGCTGCGTTGTAAAGAATGGTGCCGAAAGAGACCAGTGGCGTTGCGCATACTTCTGTGAAGATGTGGACAGGGATTGACGAGGTGAGAAATACTTGAGCTGTTAGTTCGGCAAACCTGGGGGAAAAGGATAAATGTTACTTTTTACGAGTAAAAGCCGTTCAGGTGAGGAACTGACAGACAACACACAGCCTATACTTTTGGAGATAGTTATGTGAACTGTATAGAAGATGTTCTCAGAGGGTTTAGTGATGCACTTGTACTCAATACTTTATTTGCATTCCCCAATGTGTACTAAGGTGGCAACTTAAAATTATATGTGATCATTATGGACCCTGTTGGGCACAGCAAAATAGTAAAATCAAAATCTTTTATTTCACATAAACCTACATTGGCACTTATGGAACGTCAGAAGTTAGGGGCACGGTTCCAATTGGTCGTTTCCTATGGAAAAGAGCCGGCTACAAACTACATGGTTACTCTTTTAAAAATAATGGGCTTTTACAATGTTTTAAGTTACAGTGTTAATAGGTATGGGAGGACAGTGTAGGTGACCGTCAACAAGTACTTAACAAAATAGAAAATGGTTTACAAAGCTACAGTCTACTAAGCCTACTTACAACTTTCTCACATTCACAAATTAAAAAACCGGCCAAGTGCGAGTCGGACTCGCGCACGAAGGTTTCCGTACCGTAATTTATCTATAAAAACGGCAAAAAATCACGTTTGTTGTATGGGAGCCCCCTTAATTTTTTTTTTAAATTTACTTATTTATTTTTAAAGTAAATATATAACCAAATATTCTGTGAATATTTCACCTGGTTACTGACGGACAGGCAGACAGACGGCGGAGCCTTAGTAATAGGGTTCCCGTTTTACCCTTTGGGTACGGAACCCTAAAAAGAATCTATATAAAATATTACTAAAATAATAAAAATAAAAACCTATTTAAACCAAATAACAAGTAGGAGAGCGGAAGCTTTGAAAGACTTAGCTTTTCAGTCTTCTGAACTAAATCTAATATTACTATAATAATGTTCTTTTTAGGGTTCCGTACCCAAAGGGTAAAACGGGAACCCTATTACTAAGGCTCCGCCGTCTGTCTGTCTGTCCGTCTGTCACCAGGCTGTATCTCATGATCCGTGATAGCTAGACAGTTGCAATTTCATCACAGATGATGTATTTCTGTTGCCGCTATAGCAACAAATACTAAAAACCAGAATAACATAAATATTTAAGGGGGCTCCCATACAACAAACGTGATTTTTTTGCTCGTTTTTGCTCGATATTGATAACGGTAACAGGTAGACACTTGAAATATTCACAGAGTATTAAGTTATATATTCACTTCAAAAATCAATAATTAAATTAAAATAAAACAAATATTTAAGGGGGGCTCCCATACAACAAACGTGATTTTTTTGCCGTTTTTATAGATAATGGTACGGAACCCTTCGTGCGCGAGTCTGACTCGCACTTGGCCGGTTTTTTTTATTTTATTGTCTACTGTACTAATACCATATTAGGTTATCACTTATATTTTGTCATTTAAACATTCGTTTATACTATAATAGCATTTTCTTATTAAAACCTGTTTTCGTTTTTTTATAGATGTATTAATTTTGTCTTCTTTTTTTATTAATCCAGGTAGTTTGTTATATATTTTTATGGACATTATACAGTGTATTTTTAGCCGAGAAGTTGGAATGTCTAATCTTCTATTTTGTTATCGAAACTTCTTTTCTAGCCTTAAGGGGTAACGGGTCACTGAATAACACTAGTTAATCTCTGTCATTCCATTTTGCTAAAAGCAACTTTGGCATTCTTTGTAAAATACCTTGCAATTAAACCAATTTTAACAGGCTTTGTGGTCTAGTGGTAAGACCACCTGTCTCAGACCCAGAGGTACCGGTGGTACCGATTCCCAGCGGGGATAACATTTTCTGTTCGGTTTGGTTAGTGGTAAGGCTTGTTCTAAGTCCTGGTTAGCTACACCATCTTATCTGTCTGTCGCCATAACAACAATGCTAACGTTGTTTCGACAGTTAAGAGGTAAGATAGCCAGTTCCGTGTGGTTGAGGATTCCGGGTGAAGCTCGCTTCCACTTCGGCCTTATCATCAGGTGAGATGTAAAAGAGAGGCCAAGAGCTCCCCGTATAGAATTAAAAAAAAAAATTGGCAGTCATGGGGAAAACTTAAAACTTTGGAGTAACATAAATGTATATACAATATTAGTTTTAGTATACAGAATGGAAACTTTCCGTTCCGTTGCAGCTACGCGAAAATGGTCTTAAGAGACTAACCATAATTTTTTATGGAATTTTGATCCCCATTCACAGATTTTGACAACTTTTACTATGGGACCAAAACTGAAATCGCGAAAATAAACCAGCTGTTCCCTACATTTTAACAAATTATTCGAACATAAATGTAGGGAACAGCTGGTTTTTTTTTAGCAGTTTTGGTCCCATAGTAAAAGTTGTTCATAATGATGAGTACAATGAACCCTTAAGCAGCATGTACACAGGCCGCTGGGCGTCGCTAGTTTGGTGTAACACGTCACATGACGCGGTTAGCCTGTCGGTGACTCGAACCCATAAGTTTTGCCCCTACCAAAACACGCTCAATGCGGCTAAAGCAGTTTTCACTTCAAAAACTAGATCGTGCCTCAGCATTGTTATTAGCATTCTTATAATTTGCCTAGCGCTCGCCCAGGCAAATCCAATATTGACATTGAGCAAAATCACACTCAATCGAGATTCCGATTGGTATTGCGTAACTACAGTTTTTGCGTCTACGGAACAGCGCATTTCTTTTTTTAGACGCGCCAATAAATTGTCTTTGACATAAGAAATCATGGACGCAATAACGTAAGCAAATTCACGAAACTCTATGCGAAGCAAATCGTAATTGGTAACACGTTAAATATAAATTAATCGGGACCAATTGAATTGAAGACGCATTCAATTGGACAAGACTGCACCTAGCTAGAATCAGTTATTCAGTCTCCTGGCTGGTTTCAATTGGTAGGATACAGTGTTTATTGACATTAATTTTTTTTTTGGTGCTAAGATGAAGATGGACGACAACTACGATCTTGTAATTTGACCATCTGCGAGACTTATCGGTTTGCTCATTAAGGCCAGTTTTACAGAACACACATGACAAGACTCAAACACTACTTAAAGCTAGTTTCAACCAATCAAATGGCTTTAAACTAAGTCTTAAGGAATGCCGTGAGTTTTGAATGAAGTGCTGTAGAACCTCCTTAAGGCTCGTACAGACTGGAGGGATATCGCGGGCGCGACAGCCAGCGCGACCCTTGTCTTCTTGGCTCTTAACAAAAATTAGCACTTTAAAGCTTAATATTACGCAAACGGATCCCTGACTCGAAAAATGGTTTTCACAGACCCGCAATATTTTTGAAAGGCCTATCCAACAATACTCCACACCATGGGAAACACGAGAAAAAAATTTATCAACCCCACTTTACGTGCAAGGGAGGTATACCCTACAAAATGTTGAAAAAGTTTTATAGTAGTAAGTCTCTGAGCTATGCCACGCACAGACAGACAGACGGACATGGCGAAACTATAAAGGTTCCTTGTTAACTAAGGAACCGTAAAAGAAGTTCAAAAAGGAAAATGCAAATGCCGAAAGCATGTTGTTTTATATGGATACAAGTATGATGCTGACTCTTAACAAAACACATAGGTCGCTTTTACGACCAAGAAACCAATTTAGATCACCCTGCAAGACTGACTTAAGTCTTCGCGAACTTGACCCTATAAGTCATTAGGCCAAGCCACTAGTCGTAAGTGGCCTAGAATATCTATACCGTGTGAACGACATAAGCAGGGCTATTACACAGTCTGTAGTCATGTCTCATCTATCAGGTGATCTACCGATGCATATACCTACTTAAATGAAAGTCAATCAATCATAAAGCTACTTGGTTACTCAAGTTACAAGAATTTGTATAATGACTGACATTCGAATATCGACGAGCGCCACGGTATGACAGAATGACAGAACAATGTTTCTGTTGTATTGTGTGGCACGACTGAAATCATTGTTTCTATGTATTGATGCGCATGTTTGATGTACACACATCAAAAGTGTCTAGTGATCATGTACGTTTTTGCTAGTTACTAGAAATCTGGTATTTTAATTATATTTTTTGTAACTCCTATGAATAAATATTAGTAAATTTCGACATTTAAAAAAGGAATTATTATCACATTTTAATGGCAGGATTAATTATGGTGAAATATCCAGCATAAGCAAACATTTTAAAGTCTTTATTAATGCAAAAGCAGCGAGTACTTCGTCGATCTACGCATACGAAAACATTTTATTTAATCAATCTAAATAGACATTTTTATTTAATTTCAATAGGCCAATAAAATATATTTAAAAAATAACTTGATCCCTAGACACTTTTGATGTGTGTAATAAACAGGGTGTGACCCATTTACAGATGACCAAAAATTCTTATCAATAATAAAGCTCCTAAACTATAAATAATCACTGAACATACATGGGGGTGTTTCGGGAAAAAATTGGACTATAAATAGGCCAACCTGTATAAGGTCATACAGAGATGCAGTTCCAAGGAAAAGCACAGTAAGTCAAAATAGGTAAAATAAAAGCTCGAAATAAATAAAAATTGTCAGTTATTCTTGGTATTTGCTATGTGCACCTAACGACAAGAATAATTAATGACACCGAAAATAGTAAAGATCATAACAGTTTCCTAGAAACGAGTTCTATTTTGATACATAATTACATATATTGTCAATAATTGCTTATTTGTTTATAAACTAAACTAATACTTACTAATGATCGTCGCCGACCCAACGTACTAATTAGTTAATGTTTTTAATATTGTATTAGTTTAAAGAAATATTTGTGTATTTTATCTATGGGCCTTAGTTGCCTGATAATAAAGCATTATTATTATTTATTAAATATTTAGTTCAGTTACTATGCCAAGTTTCGTGATCTAATTTGAAGTATTTTTTTAACACTAGCGGTTTATTAGAGGTACCTTTGATTTTTTTTCTGTTAAGAAAATTTTGTAAGTAATCGTGTTTTCGCCAAACATAATACTATAACATTTATCCTCATCTTTACCATATTCATTTCACTGCAGTATTTTCGATATATCGGAGGATCGTGTTAAGCTATTTGAGGTATTGTAGACTTCTAATCGGCTTCGATTTTAGCATAAAGATCCCATCTTAACCTTGTTATGAATAGCCACTTTAAGAACAGAATAGATGCATTTATTTGACAGAATATTGTACAAAGTTGTTTTGTACTTGCTTGCTTGATTCAGTTAGGGTCAGCTCACACCGAGACGCGACGCGACGCAACGCTGCGCGCACACATTAAAAGAGCTACTCAAAATATAACTTTATTTTCTACACGAAAAGATACACATTTCATTGTGAGATATTAGAATACGTTACACCACGCAGCACTACGCCTCGTGATGCCTCGCGATGCAGCGGTGAATCTCCAGTACGCGCGGCATGCAAGAGCGGCGCTGCGCGGTTTCGCGCGGCTTCTTGAGGCGCAGCCTCATGCGCTTGCAAATGGTAGACTGCGAATGGACGCGGGGCGGGGCGGGAGCACGTGGCGAATGTAGACCCGTTCCGCTGCGCCACGCGGCGTCACGCTGCGCAGCGAGGCGTCGTGTTGCCAACGATTTTACTATGCGCCTCGCGTCGTTGCGATGCGTCTCGCGGCGGCGCGCGGCGCAGCACGAAATCACTGGACTCTTCCAGTATCGTCACGTCGCGTCGCGTCTCGGTGTGAGCTGACCCTTATTATGTTTGATTGATGTGAAATCGTAGTCACGACTTGAATACAACCACAATGTTTAGGTGGTGAACTTTTCACCACAACCTGGTGAAACTGGAGATGTCTATGTCCAGGAGTGGACAACTGCAAGTTAATGATGATGGTTCCATAAAAAATAATGAGTGTAGACAATGAAGCACAATTACGGTACAGACTACAATGTGACATTAATTTCTACACAATTTCAAAACAAACTAAGTACCTACTAAGAAAAGGTATTTTACAAGGCAGATGTGAGTGGAAACGCCGGGAGGGGACGCCCTAGGACATAGCATAAGCTTAATCAGTCTATAATGTTCCTACTGCAGGGACACAGGCCTTGGGCCGTAATCCACCACGCAGGCCCAGTGCGGGTTGGTAGATATCACATATCTTCGAATTTTTTGGATCTAGGACATGCCTGTTTCCTCACGATGTTTTCCTTCACCGTTTTGAGAGCAGTGGTGATGAAATAATTTACACAAAGTAAAGCGGCTGTCCGGGTTCGAACCAACGACCTACAACTCGTAAGTCACGGTTGTTACCACTGCTCTACGAGTAGAAGGACATAAATATATCGGGTGTAAAAAGACCCTTTCCGAAGCCGAAAGCTACATATTCTACCCATTATTTGGATCGTTTTTTTCCACTAGACCATACCGGGGAATCCACTGGTTCTGGAGATATTGAAGGCCACACTCGCATTTTTTTTTTACTTTTTTACGAAACTGAATTCCAATTGTTATTATAAAACTTTTTTCCAAGTAAACATTACCTGAATTTTCGATTTTTCTTAAATTAATTTCGCTCATAGCCGCGAGTATTCGACAAGAACCTACGCGTACCGCGTAAAACGAAGAGGCGGGGCGTAACTCACACAACAGCACTAAGTCGGTTTGCCTGGGTTCGCGTTACATTGCGCGCAATAAAAATTGCATTTTTTGAATCCCCAAAAATAAAAATCGGTTCCCAGCAATAATTTTTGCGCAAAGCTACTTAGTTAGATGTACAGTATGCGTATTTGACGGCTTTATGATGTGTCTTTTTACACCCTGTATTATTATAGAGACCTTATTTATTGGTGATGTTCTTCAGAAAGGTAAGGTGCGTAGCGGCGTGCGTGTATGACCAGATGCATGAACGTAAACGAAGCAAAAAAAGTATGTAAGGATAGTAGCAGGTGGCGTTTTGTAGTTTCTGTCTACCCCCATGGGAAGAATGCGTAAGTTTATGTATGTCTATGTTTACACATTACAAAAACATAACATTATAGCCGTCGGTACATTTACGTAAACCGTTGAGTCAATAGAGGCTGGCCCGAACAAAGCGTGTCGTGATTATGGCATTAGTGTTCTTCTACAAGAAGATATTATTATGTATCCTTCAACAACGTTATTTGTATGACATTTTACTGGAGTTCATAACTACTTAACATATTCAGGGTTTTATAAAAGTGAAAACTTTTTTACGCACGTTGAGCGATCTTTGGTAAGGGAAAATAATATGGGTTCGCGTCACCAACATGCTAATGCGACGTGTCGCGCCAGACTGGCGATGCGCAGCAGTATGTGTACATGTTACATACACAGTTCATCATCATCATAATTTCAGCCGAAAGACGGCCACTGCTGGATATAGGCCTCTCCAATAAGGAGGGGGAGGGTGTTGCCATAATCGCCACGCTTGGCAGGCGGGTTGGTGATCGCAGTATGGTGTTAAAATGCATAGAGAATACTGCTGCCCATTCTCTAGTAAGTCCCTTAGTCGCCTTTTACGACACCCACGGGAAGAAATAGGGTGGTGCTATTCTTTACGTCCGGCACCACATGGAACGTATACGCAGTTATACATAATGTTATACCAAAGTTTTAAGTTTTCACTTCTGTCGGTAGTCTGACTGCCTATTTTTTATTTCATTATCAAGATCTTCTAGCCACTTCTCTCGTTAGTTTTGACTTTATCTAACTTTCCAACTTTTACACGAATGTATGGTGCTGCTCCAAAATTATCTAATTGTGATAGCCTATCATGGTTTAGTTTCTTCAACATTAAGATTCGGTGTCATATTTTGGGAAAACTCCAGTGAGAGAGAAAGATTATTTAAGGCCCAAAAAGATTCTGTCTTAGATCACTGACAGGTCTTAAGTCTACAGAAAGCTGTCAACCGGTATTTAAGGCCCTTAAAATGTTATCATTGCCATGGCTGTTTATACTAGAAGTAGCTTTATTCGTTAGATGAAACAAGCACTCATTTAAGGCAATGGTTTTTATAAGACAACGCACAGGACTAATAAGGTCACAATATAAAATACACAGGTGGTCATAAAACGTCCCTACTATACTTGTCAAAAAAGAATGGGCCCGTTTTGACATTTAACTTGAATCGATTTATCGTAAGTATCGAGTAGGTACCGAGTCGTATGGTTCCTTCACTAGTTACGTCGCGATTGACCATCGCGGGCCTATTATTTTTTGACAACTTTAAAGAATAACATTTCATCAATGGGTCGAGTTAATAATTATGTATATTAAATTGCCTCAAAAAATAAAAGAACTTCCCATTAAAATGTTTAAAAAAGATTTAACAAAAATGTTATTGGAGAATTGTTATTATACAATAAAGATTTTTTAAATGACAAGACTTGTAAATTAATGTTGCTGTTTGTGGGTAATTTGTTATCATCATTATGTGATAATTATATTCTATACACCTAATAATGCGTTGTGTGTTAGATTATTTGTTTGTAGATTCACTTACCTATTGTTTTAAAAAAATACCAAATTGGAAAACAGTTATAATAATGTTATAATAATATTAATCCAATTCTATATTTAAATAAATTCTATTGTTTGAAAATATTGCATGCCGTAAGGTAAAATGTATCGGGACTATTTATATAAATGACATCTTATCTGTATACCTACATTATAAGCAAATAAACGACTTCTATTTATATTTAAAGTAACTACATATAGTGTAAACCAACTCTGTTCAGGTTAAAATCTAACGCAATTACTCACTAAAGAGAATCAGTACTTAAAAAAAACCGGCCAAGTGCGAGTCGGACTCACGCACGAAGGGTTCCGTACCATTATCTATAAAAACGGCAAACAATATCACGTTTGTTGTGTGGGAGCCCCCCTTAAATATTTGTTTTATTTTAATTTAATTATTTATTTTTAAAGTAAACTATATAACTAAATATTCTGTGAATATTTCAAGCGTCTACCTGTTGCAGTTATCAATATCGAGCAAACACAAGCAAAAAAATCACGTTTGTTGTATGGGAGCCCCCTTAAGTATTTATTTTATTCTGTTTTTTGGTATTTGTTGTTATAGCGGCAACAGAAATACATCATCTGTGAAAATTTCAACTGACTAACTATCACGGTTCATGAGATACAGCCTGGTGACAGACGGACAGACAGACAGACAGACGGCGCACAGTGGAACGAGTGTATAGGAGAGGTTGCACTTACCCATTTCCGAGAAAAAAAAGTCTAATTTTGAAAAAATAATAATGCCATCGTATTTAACTATCAAATGCCTTCAAAACTTGTGCTGACAAAATTCTTTTTATCTCTCGTATTTCAGGAGTTAATTGAGAAAATGTGAAATTTTACTATGCAAATGACTGTATCTAGCTCCCTCCCGCCTGATTCCGGCCTCGTTTCAAGTTGTGGGCTTTACTATCGTATTACGCATAGCAAAAGGTACATTTACTTCTAAGACACATGGTGCGCCAAACGTGCACCTTCTGACATATAGGGTGATGTATTTTTTTACTGAATCGAGCTCTCTGCCTCCTGAATCTGATCCTATTTCAAGTTGTGGTCTTTACTAGCATAATACACACACCAAGAGCTTCATTTAGTGCTAAGACACATGGTGCGTCAAACGTGCATCTTCTGACATAAAGGGTAATGTATGGGAGAGGTTGAACATAGGCATTTCCGAGAAAAAAAAGTCTCACTTTGAAAAACAAATAATGCCATCATTAAGAGTTATCAAATGCCTTCAAAACTTGCTTCAATTTTCTTTTAATCTCTAGTAAAATTTCACATTTTCTCAACTAACTCCCGAAACACTAGAGATTAAAAGAAAATTGAAGCAAGTTTTGAAGGCATTTGATAACTAATAATGATGGCATTATTTGTTTTTCAAAGTGAGACTTTTTTTTCTCGGAAATGCCTATGTTCAACCTCTCCCATACATTACCCTTTATGTCAGAAGATGCACGTTTGACGCACCATGTGTCTTAGCACTAAATGAAGCTCTTGGTGTGTGTATTATGCTAGTAAAGACCACAACTTGAAATAGGATCAGATTCAGGAGGCAGAGAGCTCGATTCAGTAAAAAAATATATCACCCTATATGTCAGAAGGTGCACGTTTGGCGCACCATGTGTCTTAGAAGTAAATGTACCTTTTGCTATGCGTAATACGATAGTAAAGCCCACAACTTGAAACGAGGCCGGAATCAGGCGGCAGGGAGCTAGATACAGTCATTTGCATAGTAAAATTTCACATTTTCTCAATTAACTCCTGAAATACGAGAGATAAAAAGAATTTTGTCAGCACAAGTTTTGAAGGCATTTGATAGTTAAATACGATGGCATTATTATTTTTTCAAAATTAGACTTTTTTTTCTCGGAAATGGGTAAGTCCAACCTCTCCTATACACTCGTTCCACTGTGCGGCGGAGCCTTAGTAATAGGGTTCCCGTTTTACCCTTTGGGTACGGAACCCTAAAAACTATCTGTATTTAGAAAGTTTCAACTTTATATCTCACAATTTTTTTCCAAGAATTCATGCCTGATCTGCCTAGCCTTTCACCAACTATATTGGGGTCAGCTTCCAGTCTGACCGGATGCAGCTAAATACCAGTATTTTAAATGCAGCGACTCCCTATCTGACCTCCACAACCCAGTTACTGGGTAATACGATACCCCTTGGTAAGACTGGTTGTCAGACTTTCGGGCTTCTGACGAGCCGTAATGACTCTCAAAGATCCACTATGACAGCCGGGACCAACGGCTTAACGTGCTTTCCGAGGCACGGAGGGGTCTCGGTATGTAAAGATGGTCACCCATCCACGCACCAACTGCGGCAAGCGTAGCTTAACCTGATCGATTGGCACGTGTGGCTGTTATTACTTAGCCACAAGCCCCTCACCCAAGAATTATTGTTTGAATGACATTATTGCAATTGAAAAAAATCGATGAAAATTTAGGTTACAAAATTAACCTCAGTTATTAAATTGACATCCACTGGTAAGTTCTCTGATCCATTTGCTTACACTTTCTTAGTCTTTGAATATAATAAACGTGATGGAATTCCGTCACGTTTTGTAAGTCATCACCTGCCTAGCCTTTTCCCAACTATGTTGGGGTCGGCTTCCAGTCTAACCGGACGCAGCTGAATACCAGTATTTTACATGGAGCGACTGCCTATCTGACCTCCACAACCCAGTTACTGGGTAACACGATATCCCTTGGTAAGACTGGTTGTCAGACTTTTGGGGCTTCTGACGACCCGTAACAACTGTCAAAGATCTACACGTCACGTTTTGTAAGTAACGGATGCTATTAATCGTTTAACTGTGCAAGTAATAGTAATTGATTCAATGCATATCATTAAATACAGAACTAATATTATCGCACTAATTTTTGAGGCCTTAGGACTAATTGAAGTAGGTAATTTGGTGGCTCTGAAGTACGCTATACCCTGCGTAGTATCCCACCCTTCACCCCCGCTGACACATGAATTCGTTACCGCGCAGCGACTCGCCTCATGTTCCGAGCCACCATAAAGTTGGAGCTGTACTAATTCGAATAAAAACGAATAGTAGGGAAGAAGCTTGAGCAGAAGTACTATTGGTCACACGGCAGTGTTAACAAAACCAGTATAAGCTGGCCTAGTATTCTATTGAAACCCCGTTCTACGCGAGAGGAGGTCAAGGTCTAAGTATTATCGCTGACAAGCGGCCTACTGTATTATTAAGCCAATCCCTAATGATCGCCCGTTTCGATAATACAGGGTCTAAAGGGTACATACATAAACTCACGCCTTCTAATAGAAGGATGTTACTTTTTGCAAATAATCCTTACTAATACTATAACTGCGAGTTTGTTTGTTTGTCACGCTAAAACGGCTAAACGGATTTGGGTGCAATTTGGCACACGGGTACTCCATGACCTGAATGAGTGCATAGGATGTATTATCTTGATACTACGTTTTCGTGGGATAATTACCTACCGACATGCTCGAACGACGCCACTGGCAAAAGCTAGTCATTTCATAGTTGTTACTTATGACGATGCGCTCACACAAGCCAATGTGTGGAGGCAGGCGACCACTTACCACACTAAACTTCATTTGTTATATTATCAACAAAATAGTTTAGTTGGGGCCCTAGTTTATTTCTTGCCCCAGGGCCTTTGGTTACCTAGCTACGCTACTGCTTAATATTGAAACTTTCAGGACTCTGCAGAAGTGAGAAGGTCGTCAGTATTTATTTTTTTATTTTTTCTATTGATTATTTAGTCAATTTTATTCAAGGCTCGATGGACAAGACAAAAATCTCACCTTTTGCTGTTATATCTCCCATCGAAACCGATCACCACTCCGTTCTGAATCTGGCTCGGATTGCAGACCTTCTTCAAATATGAGCATAAACCCTGAAAACAAAAGAAAATTAATTAATTGATTTGTAAAAAAAAATTAACCCAGATCATAATCATGACCTAGTAGAACCTTCTGAAGCGAAAGGATTTATACCGAGAAATCGAAATTCCCTAGTTCAAAGTGTGGCTTTATTTATTTCCAAAAGGTGAGGCCTCAATATCTTAAATTCACTGACAGACAACACACAGCCTAAACAGCTGCAAGAGTTTTTATACAAGGTGTAAATGCAAAACCTAGAAACCACTAAAAAAATAGCGGATATAAAAATAATGCTGTTCCCTACATTTTGACGAGTTATACGAATTATAATATACTTGAAACCATAAGAAAGAAAGAGCATTTATTGGGACTCGCAAAGATCACAAATGAAACTAAAACACACTCATAGAAACATAAAGAACAAAAATAAAACAAAGTAAAAAATTTAAACAGAAAGTCCTGTACGAGGCCAAAAGGCGGGTATCTCAGCATGCTGCTGCGGCACTTAAAAATAAATGTCGCAGTGCATAATACATACTTATATACTTTCATTATGCATTTAGTAAAAAGCTGTTATTTTGACATTACAGACAGACACTTCAATTTTATTTATTTGTATAGATAAAAGGCAACATGTGAAGAATGATGCCTCATACAGAAAGGCGAGCGGTAAATTCCTATGCAATAATAGAGCAGTCTGTCTGATCGGTATGCCCGTTTAGAACTAGACGTTTCTTCAAAGTGTCAAGGATGTCCTCAATAAAAACGTTATGCATATTGTCCTGCTGCAGCCCGCGTAATTAAATGGACAATAGATATGCAGCTGCGGATTCACCTTAATATTTATTTTTCCTTCCAATGCTAATAGTAGAGTTTTATAAAGCAACATACCTAAAGAAGCACCTCTTATAAAACCATACCATTTAGATAAGACCATCAAAATGGTTCCAGATAGGATTTATCATTAGGTTTTATTAAAAGATAATGCCGCCACATAAACTGTACTAATCGTACATCGTAATGCACCATCATAAATCATTGTCAACGTCATGAATTTAATTCAATTCCATTTCCTATTAGATATAATCCGACATAAACTAACGTGGAGCCATAGTTAAGTTATTTAAACTAACTGAAACGCAATCTATGAGCATCAAGATAAAAAATAAAAAGCGAAAAATATAAAAAAAAAACCTTTATACAAACAAACATACAACGAAGACCAATCAAGCTGACATCATTTTACTTGGCGCCTTTTTGTTTAACGGTCGCCTTTTTGCTTATTGGCTCGGATTCAAAATTAGTTAGAAAAAGAATCGTCAAAATCAGACTACTCTATAAAAAGTTATACGTCATAATACGTATAAAAAAACAAGTCAGCATAAGAACCTCCCCCTATTTTTCGGCGGTTAAAAATAATTATTTTCATCTACATAGGCTATAATGTCTTCCATATTTATAGCTCACTAGATAGGTCCTAGGTAGCCTGTTTACTATATTTAAACTTGTAACAGACAAAGCGATGCATGATGTTTAGCAGCGGAATTTCCTTCCTCAATGACGTCTTCTACGCAGGGACCAATTTGGTTACCCATTGAAAGGGTTTTCGATAGGGGTTTAGAACTTAATCAAAAACTCATACGATATGGGTAACCTTTTTGAACGGCTTAATTTATAACCCATTCAAATTTGGTTACCCGGGTTTTCGATTGGGCTTTAAAGCTCATACGGTGTGGCTACTTATTACAATAATGCAATAATGATCATAGATGTTCTTTTTTAAACTATTTAAAAAAAAAAACAATAATATCTCGAAAACGGTGCGTCCTAGGCAAAAAATTACAGTTATTTACCCCCACTGTGTCACTGCCGTGCAAGCACCATGCAAACATGAATTGTAAAAAAAAAAACAACATTAATTTAAGGAAAAAACCGGCCAAGTGCGAGTCGGACTCGCGCACGAAGGGTTCCGTACCATTGTCTACAAAAACGGCAAAAAAATCAAGCTTGTTGTATGGGAGCCCCCCTTAAATATTTGTTTTATTTTAATTTAATTATTTATTTTTAAAGTGAATATATAACTAAATATTCTGTGAATATTTCAAGCGTCTACCTGGTGCCGTTATCAATATCGAGCAAAAAGGAGAAAAAAATCACGTTTGTTGTATGGGAGCCCCCTTAAATATTTATTTTATTCTGTTTTTTAGTATTTGTTGTTATATCGGCAACAGAAATACCTCATCTGTGAAAATTTCAACTGTCTAACTATCACGGATCATGAGATACAGCGTGGTGACATACGGACAGACAGACAGACGGCGGAGCCTTAGTAATAGGGTTCCCGTTTTACCCTTTAGGTACGGAACCCTAAAAATCACGTTTGTTGTATGGGAGCTCCCTTAAATATTTATTTTATTCTGTTTTTTTGGTATTTGTTGTTATAGCGGCAACAGAAATACATCATCTGTGAAAATTTCAACTGTCTAACTATCACGGTTCATGAGATACAGCCTGGTGACAGACAGACAGACGGCGGAGCCTCAGTAATAGAAATAAAAATAGGTACAATTTTTTTTTCGCTGAACTTATTGAAAGGGTTCTTGATAGGGGTTTTCTAAGCGGTTAATCAAAAACCCATACGATATGGGTAATCCTTTTACTGGGTTTCAAGCAAAAACCCATTCAAGGAGTTACTTCATGATAAAGGTAACCTCATAAACGGCTTAACTCTTAACCGGGGTTGTACGGTCCCTGCTTCTACGAAATAAATCCGGAACACAATTGTATTTCCGACAAATTCGTGACTGCGTGTGATTCTCATTCTAGGTTCGGCGAGGTGGCATTACCAGGGGCACTGCGGGATCACCTTAATTTGTTAAGCTTATGTTTTGACGACGAATCTACTAAAAAGTCTTCAGCTATCTTGATGGCTTTCAGTACAATTGTCTTCACGTCGCGCGCGGTTTATTGTCCATACAAAATTATTATTAATTTCATAATTTATTTGCACAAAACAATGGCTCCTAATATGCAATAGCAATAAATCATCACATCAGTAAGTAACTTTCGGGAAAACATGCCCCAAACTCAATGACTTTCTGCGTCGCTTAGACATTATCTTCATGGAAGATCAAGCGTTAGGTTCAAGTTCGACATTTACCGATATGTTATCGAAGTATATCACCTCCTGTAGCGATGTACTGTTAACTACTTATTTATATTACCCGTATCTCTATTCATTGCTCGAGTATAATTTTAAACACCGATGATGTAGATGGTTTATATTTAGCATTAATTTATTACGGGCCAGGTGGTTTCCGCACTCACGACTCATAGAATACTCAAGACTGTGGGGTTTAACTTATACTAGTTTAAATTAATGAGGGGATTTAAGTCGATGAACACTACGCAACAACATAACGCTCCGTTCGTCTTAATGGGATTTGGGTATATCCAAGAAATCGACCCTGGAAAAAATGACTTTTGAAACAAAAATTAGTCCTTGAATAGGGACCGCGACAGGTAGAACGTGAAAAGCGTCGATGTGAAACCATTGAGAGTTGAGACCCAAGTGTGCAGCAGTGGACTACGATATTACCCTCATCAGCGCCCTAATTGCTTAACAGTTTGAATTACAATCGAAATGATTTTGAAGTACTTATAATGCAATTTAAATCATTCTAAACAATAGATCACGCAACTAACTATTTACACTAAATACTAACGAGATAAACAAAAACATACAAAAAAAAAGGAAACTTCTGAGACAAAGCACTCGTCCGCATCGCTGTCATCCGGAAACGTGCCCAGAAGACTGGCAGCATTGCTACGTTGAATGGCAATGCTAATTCTTTAGCCAAAGAACAAGCCAGCCCTCTGGGGCCCAAGTCTGCTATTTTTATAAATTCAGTCATTCCAACACGATCCCATTGTCACGCCATTGTCATTTTGCTAAAAGTTTGTAATCTGGTAAATTCATAATGGTCGATCATTTTCTTTGCAATTTCTTTCAATGTAGTGTCAGTGGCCGACCATTGGAAAGTCATAATGACGCCATTATAATAGTAGATTACCAAACTTGTCAAAATGAACAATTATGAAATCAATGATCGACCATTTTGACACTATTGTAATAGCAGACTTGAGGCCCTGTTGAGCCCTGTTCACGTGAAGTATCGATCAGTCGGTTAGTTATTGCTAATCCATTGCTTCATATGTTACAAAAAATTGTCTGCTCAACAACGTAAATCACGCAGTGAACGTTGTTGAACTGTCAAAATGAAACCGATTCCTACTGATAGTGTGTTACGTAATTAGTCCGCCGGTTAATTGATTCCTCAGTAAGAATTCGCGAGAACATTTAATGTGGCGGCTGTTTCATTATCTATTGACTTTCCTTAAGGTCAGACTGGACATTGATTCGTTATGATTAACTCAGAACGATCAGCTGACTTGCCTGTTTTATCTAACAAAGAACCAGACGGAGGTGTATCTGTAATCGTATTAATTGCTACAGTAGGTACCTATATGAACCTACGTATATCATAGCTATCTATAGATTTGTAAATGGCGGTGTTCGGTTCAATAGTATGGTATTTTAAAGCGTAGTATTATTCATCTGTTACATAGGTATACTCCATTTGAATAAGATTAGACATTTAAATAAGCTTTTTTACAGTCCGTTCAACCGATTTTGACTTCTTTGTTCGAACTTCGTTGGAACCCAAAACGAGGTAACAATACCAACTGTTTATTACAGCTGCCATTTGTCATGCCACCAACGCAATAAAACAGAAAAAAAGAAAAAAGTTTATTTAAATGTCTAATCTTATTTCAAATGTGTAACGGGGAGCACACATCAACTAGACTCCCCAAATGTCAACCTCACCTGCGCTCGGTACACCCTGCCACTGAAAGACGAGGCGCTGGCGACCGATCGATGGCGGTATAACCATCTAACAAGCCAACCTAAATTCACCAGAGCGATGACGGGCAGCAGCGTCATCGTTGCGAAAGGATTGGCACTGCGGTCACCAACCCGCTTGCCCAACGTGGTGACTACGGGCATTAAACCTCCCACATGAACAAAGTGAAAAAACAACGGCCCCCAGTTCCTATTTAGTTCATATTTAGAGATGTCTCCGTGATCAGCAGGTTTAATACCGGAAACGATCACAGGCTTGTCCCAGGCACTCTAAACATCAATTTTCGAGCTGAGAGAATCCGAATGATGAGGCCTACCCATCGACCTACGCAGCTCCAAACCGCTCTTGGATCCGAAAAGTTCCAACTGGAACTTCAAAATCGATTCGCGCTACTGGAAACCACAGGCACTGTCGACGAGAAAGCCGACGAGGTGGTCAAAACACTACGCGACGTGTCCCGTCGCAGCGAAAAAGTAAGGTGTCCAAACTTTCCTCGGAGACTCTCGGACTTATGAGGAAAAGACGAGATCCACGCAGCCGTCTTCGTCAGATAAGAAGGCCCTTAAACCTAAAAATTAGAAAGCTGACGCGACGCGACCTTCGGTGCTCCAACACCCGTAACATTGAGGTCGCGATTGAGCAAAACCGAGGGTCGAAAGTGTTCGCTCAGCAATTAGGGAGGTCCCATTTGACGAAATTGAAAACTGCGGATTGTAGAATCGTGACTTCGAAGTCCGAGATACTCGAGGAAGTCGAGGATTTTTACGGACACTTGTACTCAACGCGGACGGCGAAACCAGCGGAGCACAGTGAAGATGACCATCGAGCCGAATTATAAAAATAAAAATATGTTAATTTATCTCCACAAATTACATCTTATACTAGTTATACATATTAAGTTGACAGGTATTTTGAGAATATTTTGTGATTTGTGGGAGATCTGGAGTCTTAACTAATCCTAGGCCTGTATTTTAGAACTCCAGGCCCGCCATTATATCACTTAGTAAAGGCTGTCAACGTGCTACAATTGCGAGTGATTGATGGGGTGTATGTGTAACAGTGTGTTGGGGTGAGTGTGAGGGTGTGTTGGGGTGTGTGTGTGCATGTGTGTTGTATGCCTATATTTATTGTACATACAATATTTCATAAATATATAATAAAATTATGTAGATGTGCATAGAAAATTTAATATAAATATATGAATTAAGGCGCCACAACACGGAGGACATCCCGGATGTCGACCAGTGTGAGATTAGGGCGGCTCTCGAGCAGCTAAAGAACTACAAGGTACCTTGTGATGACGGAATAATGACAGAGCTCCTTAAAACGGGCGGGGCTCCAGTCCTGAGAGAGCTAGCGAGTCTCTACAACTCCCGTCATCCAAGAGGGTACAACGCCCGAAACGTGGAGCAGAGGTGCGGTGGTTCTGTTCTTCAAAAAAGGCGACAAAACCTTGCTGAAGAACGATAGACCCATCTCACTTCTGAGCACGTATACAAGCTGTTCTCGACGGTCGTCACGAACCGTCTCGCCAGGAGACTTGACGAGTTCCAGACACCAGAACAAGCCGGTTTTCGAAAAGGATTCAGTACCGTAGACCACATCCATACTGTTCGGCAGATTGTGCAGAAGACCGAAGAGTACAATCAGCCACTGTGTATGGTATTTGTGGACTACGAGAAAGCCTTCGACTCCATCGAAATTTGGGCAGTTCTGGCCTCTCTGCAACGATCTCGAATTGACTGGCGCTACATCGAAGTTTTGAGGTATTTGTAAGATGCTGCAACGATGACTGTCCAGATCCAGGATAAGGAAACCAGCCCCATCCAACTACTCAGGGGGGTGAGACAGAGGGATGTGATATCCCCAAAACTGTTCACCAATGCGTTGGAGGACGTCTTTAAGACGCTTAAGACGCTGGACTGGACTAGGCAGGAACTAGACATAAACGTACAACGCCTAAGACCCATGCTCCTCTTTCCCCATCTTATGACAAAGCTGCTCATCAGCAAATAATTAGTTCCCTCCAACTTTCACAGCCGAATGGCTGCGCTCTCGACTATAATTATGTCTCTTCTAATAATAGTACTGTTTCTATTATTGAACTACTTATTAAACTCTTACCTATTGTTATATCTTCTTCTACTTCTAATTCCCAATCACCGTCCAACGTTGCCGACCAACTTATAACTCTTCTCTTAGATATTAGAAATGGCGTCTCGCCAAGTATTTCTACAGTGGAACGTGAGGAGCGTGTGGAATAAAAAGCACGACCTCATATTTCTTTTAAACAAGTACAAGCCATTGGCTTGTTCTATCGCTGAGACTTGGCTTACCCCAAGTCTTAAGTTTCGTATGCCACATTTCAACATTCTCAGATGTGACAGACCAGATGACTATGGAGGGTCTGCTCTCTTAGTCAACAACCGGGTCCCACTTTTTCCCTTTACTTTGCCTGCACTTACGGGTGATATGAGCATCGCCGCAGGGAGGGTTGAGGGCATCACAGTGTTTTCCATTTATATTGCACATCCTCACCATGATTTTTTAATAATTTTAAAAGATATTTTTTCAAATGTTCATGGTCCGATACTGGTCATGGGCGACTTTAACTGCCACCATTATAGATGGGGGTCTGAACGCTGTGATGCCTTTGGTGTAGCTCTAGTTGATCTTTTGGATGACTTGGATCTCTGCGTTTTAAACAACGGTTGCTCAACACGACGATCACTTCCAGGACAGCAAGTTGCGTAGACCTTACATTTTGTTCGGTTGAGTTAGCAGCATCGACCCACTGGGAATGCACAACCTTGCCGCATGGTAGTGATCACTACCCTATAGTCATTACTTTGGTTAATAAATTTTATTTAGAAAAAACTTCCCCTCCACTTTTGAAATATAACCTGTCCAAACCAGATTGGACAAAATTTGTATCATTATTGGAGGATAAAATTGATGTTCTTCCAAATTTAAATTCAAACTTATCAGATACTGCTGGTCACTGCCATGCCAAGAACTGTTATGAGGGTTTCGTAACAGCGATTACCTCCAGTGCAGATTCCTGCTTCCCAATAAAAAACTGTGCCTGTAATAAAATACCTTCACCGCCATGGTGGGATCCAGAATGCACCTTGGCGATCAGGGATTGGAAGGAGGCCGAGGTGTGTTACAATACAGATATGAGCACTGAAAATCTGTTGGCATACTGTCAGGTTAATGCCAGATCCAAACGTTTTCTTCGTAAAAAGAAACGTACGGGTTGGGTTAAGTTTTGTACCTCCTTATCTCCCTCTACTCCAGTTTCACTTGTCTGGAAAAATATCAATAGGTTTAGACGTGGATGTTCCCCATCAATCTCTTCACCAATCACTAGGGAAACAGCTGAACATTTTTTTGACAAAATAGCACCATCTTATGTTCCACTCTCATCTGAATATCAAAACGCACCCCTGCTTAATGTAACAGAGGATCCTTTCGATGCGCCATTTACTTTGGAGGAATTGAATGTGGTACTCAAACATGTCCGGGACTCAGCACCTGGCATTGATGGCGTACCATATTCTTTCATAACCCATTCTGGTGAAAAGGCTAAAATCCACTTTTTAAATATTTTAAATTTTTGTTATTTTCATGGTTGGGTCCCAGATCAGTGGAAAGTACAAATTATTATGTCTCTTTTGAAACCAAGCAAACATGCAGATGATCCGAATGGCCTTAGACCAATCGCTTTATCTTCAGTACTAGCCAAATTACTGGAACACCTTATTAAAAATCGTCTCGAGTGGATAGTCGAATCGAGAGACTTACTGCCGAATCACCAATTTGGTTTTAGGAAAGGGCTTGGTACAATGGACAGTGTTGGTATTTTAGTTGCGGACATCCGCTTAGCTTTTTCTAAAAATGAAGCCGTTGTTGCCACTTTCCTTGACATCGCCTCTGCGTATGACAATGTACTTCTTCCCGTACTCAGGCAAAAACTGCAACAGCTGAGTCTTCCGGCTAAGATGATACGATGCATATGTGAGCTATTATTGTCGCGCTCGTTGGTTCTGAGAGTCCAGGGTGAGGAGTTTGATGAAAGGCAGACATGGAAGGGCCTCCCACAAGGTTATGTCCTCAGTCCCATACTCTACAATTTATACACGGCTGATATTGGCTCCTGCTTAAATAACAATTGTCAGATGTTACAATACGCCGATGACATTGTTCTGTATGTGACAGATTCCTCCATTGTTGACGCTGCGTCATCTTTATGCCTCTCTCTGGATTCTTTGAATCAGTGGCTTTTAAGCCATGGGCTGACGTTATCTGCACCAAAAAGTTCGGCAGTTATCTTCTCTCGCAAACGACTAATTCCTCATATTTCAGTAAACATTTTAGGCCACAATATTCCTATAGTTAGTAAAGTTAAATTTTTAAGCGTTATTTTAGATACAAAATTAACTGGCAAATATCACATAAATTTTCTTATCCAAAAATGTGAAAGAATTATTTCTATTTTAAAAGTTCTTGCGGGTGTTTGGTGGGGTGCTCACCCCTACACCATGAAATTAGTTTACAATGCCCTAGTTCGTAGTGTTTTAGACTATGGAACATATCTTCTGATTCCTTGCAACAAGGGTGCTTTGGCCGGGTTGGATAAAGTACAGTCCAAATGCCTCCGAATCATCTCAGGTTGTATGAAGTCCTCTCCCGTTAACGCATTGCAGGTCGAATGTGCTGAACCTCCACTTGCCCTAAGACAGCAATATGTGGCCTCCCGTTTTGTGTCTAGATTAATATGTAGATCCTCCCACCCTCTTATAGGCAGACTGAATGAGTTAGATGCCATATGCAGAAGCTCAAATTACTGGAAAAATTAAGAAACCCCCTTAATCCTAAAATCCTTTCGACTAATTCTAAATTTAGTCAACCCGATCGTCCAGTATCCCAGATTACCACTTTTTAATTTTGCTTATGAAGTTATAAGTTATATCCCAAAAATTATCATTATTATATAATTTGAAATTATAATTTTAAAATATTATATAATTTGATATTGGTATATCCAAAAAATCTCCGTCAGCGAATTGGGCCTTCAATGCGGTGGTGGGCGAGCGATGGAATGGTTTTCAATTATTTTTTACGGATGCTTCGAAACTAGCCGATCTTAGTCACACTGGCGCTGCGGTCTATTATCAAAACTCCACAATTATCTTACAGTTTAAATGCCCTAAGGAATCTTCTGTATTCACTGGTGAGTGTGTGGCTATATTGGACGCTTGTCTTTTTATAGTCACATCTTAATATTGAGAAAGCCGTTATTTTTACAGATTCCCTTAGCTGTTTGCAAGCCTTAGTCCAAAATCCCTTTAAAAGTAAATTACACAGTTCCCTTATTTTAAAAATTAAAAACTCTTTATTGTCCTGCGCTAATAATCAAAGGGATGTTCAGCTGGTTTGGATACCTAGCCATTGTGGTATTAAGTGTAACGAATGTGTTGATGCTTTGGCTAAAGATGCTTGCTCATCTTCCTCGTCAGATCTCACGCACAATACCTATCAGGGTTACGACCTATTGTCCCTTCCAAGACTGAACCTGCAGTGTTCCTGGCAGGAGCAGTGGAATATATCAAGCAAAAAGAAAGGCAGTTTTTTTATGCAGTGCAACCGACCATAAAACCAAAACCGTGGTTTTTCGGTCATAAAAAAGTATCTAAAACTGTTATTTCTGTTCTCTGTAGAATCCGCTTAGGTTTTTGTTGCACTCCCGTCTTTTTACACAAAATCCGTATCCGTGACTCCTCTCTCTGTGAATGCGGGTTGGCGGAGGGCACTCTGGATCACATATTTTTTGAATGTTCCAACAACATCCCTCCTCTAGATTTGTATAACCGTCTCCTTAAATTTAAGATCCCTCTTCCGATTAATTTCCCTTCGGTTTTAACTTATCCCTCTCCAGATCTGCTTGTGGCGCTGATGATTTTCATCCGTCACAATAATATCAAATTATGATTTTTTTTTTATTTCCCCTAAATAATAAGTCTGTGTGGATGTGGTAAATGTATATTTTAATGTGCTAAAAATTATAATATTTACGTAATTTTATCTTTTTGTTTGTTTCAGTCCAGTACTAACCCCACAAGATCTACAATAAGTTCAACTGTAGTATCGTAGATTTTTATCTTTTTTCAATAACAAAGCACACATGCTTTTCCAATTCACTTTTGACATTGGCAGAATAGTCGACATCGGCTTTGCTTGCCACTATTAAAAATAGAAATAGAAATAGAAAATGTGCTGATCGCGTTCAGTTTATTGGTGAAACCAGCCCACAGAGTACTGGTTGCTACCGAATTCAAGCTTTTATATCAAAGAACAACAAACCTGTGCAGTCTGCAGCACGACCACATCGTTCATAGCCTTGTAACCGGCGCCCATGGGTGCCCGCAGCCCCGCTGTCCCAAACTTGAGGCGGTGTAGCATACAGCCGCGCAACTTGTCCCAACGCGCGTTTGAGATGTCCTCGAGAACTTCATTGCGGGTTGTTGGGTTCTGCACAAAGTAATCAGGGTTAATATTAGTAAGTAGGTACTTAGAATAACTATTTTGGATGGTTTATGCACATCAAATTAAGCATAGTGTGGGCTTCAAGCCTTCAACCTCTTTATTTATAAACGTTGCGTTGTTTGAAGTTAAGAGACGATTAAACGTCAGAATGTATGGTTAAACAGTCGCTAATCTTTACTTAACGAGTCCATAATACCTCACCTCACTCTTTATCTCGCTCGGACACTAATGCTCGCGTTCACGCGAGCAAGCGACACAGGGCGGCAGGGAGAAGTCTCCAAGGCGCCGATAGTTTAGGTAATAATTTAAATAAACAATATATCTCCTAAGCTTTGTAGCGATCACTTAAATCTGTGTCTTAAGAGATGGCAAAAGATTATAATTTTTCAAGACTAAAAATTGAATTGAAATCTTGATGATTTTGGAGTGATATTTTTACCTCAAACAATTAAAAACATTTTGTGAAATTAATTTGTGTATTTATAAACATTGCTAAGAAATTAGCTGCGAATAGGCATATACTATACTTACTAGTTAGTGTTGGATTCTCTAGCATAAACTGAGGAATTAATATTTATGCATGGAATATATGCCATTCTATCAATAGCCTGAGTCGGTAAATTTGCATAAAAATACCTACCTTATTATCAATCCAAAATATTTCCCTATATTTTATATTAAAATATATTAATACATATAAAATAACAAACATTAAAGCCGATAGTTGTTGTAACCAAAAACTATGTTAAGTAAACAGAAATGCTGGGTCCTCAAAACAATTGTAATAACCGGTACCTACGTCGTTTTAAGGTGAACCCGCAAACTTCAAATTTTCTTACGTTTATTGCAAATTGCAGTAAAAAAATCAAAATATGATTAGCAATTTGAATTTCAAGGGGTGCAGCTGCGGATTCACCCTTAAGCGATGTCATTATAAACTATGTACAACTGTAATTTTCTTGGACTCTTCTTTTATAGAGAAAGTGAGAGCACGTTTTCTTCTAGAGAATCTGTGCGCAGAAGGCTTCTTGCTTGTCTGGGTGTATTGTATCTTTGTGATAATTTTATTATAAGTGGGCGTTCAAGCAAAGAGGGTCCAGTTCTCGGCATTTAGTTTCCGAGTTAGACGGTTTGTAAATGTTGGGTAAAAATGACATTTCGCGATTTCCATTGATTCTTAATTATCTACAAGTTCATAAATAGTAAATGACTTTATAATTTTATTATGATGTTTCTAAGTACCAGAAATTTTAAGCTAAAATTTTGTACAAGGTACCAGTGGTTGGCATGTCAAACTTTGAAAATGCTTTTTCTCAAATCAAGCTTTTTCAGTTTTAATTTCAAATGTCTGATAAAAAAACTGTGTGTGTGTGATTATCAATTGACTATTCTAGATACCGAATCTAGTCTTAACTCAATACCGCTACTGGACCCTTTTTGCTTGGACGCCCACATATTATAGTAAACTAGCTGCGCCCCGTGGATTCACCTGCATAACTCTCGATCCCATGGGAATATCAGGATAAAAAGTATTGCATGTCCTAACTCAGGTCATGGTCTACCCACATGCCAAATTTCATCTAAATCCGTTCAGCCATTTTAGTGTGAAAGCGTAACAAACAAACATACTCACTAATTAGTTAGGGTAGACCTATGCAACTCCCTGAAGGGGATGCGGGCAGTTTGTGGACTTACGATGAAGTTACCTACTCTGTTTTAACCATTATGAACCATATAATTTATTCTGTTTGGATTAGTGATAATAACGGAAGAAATATGTTACAGTATGTGATAATAGTAGTTTGAGGGGTATTAAAACTCGAGTGTTTTAAAAACCGAGCCATAAGCGAGGTTTTTAATAGTATCACACAAGTATTTTAGTACCTAGTTATGTGCAGTTTTATATACTTTAGCTACCCTCATACATTGGGGTTGTCCCTACTAAATAAAAGATCAAAGTTACAAGAGTAAGAAATAGTTTATTGCTTTGCACATGTGCTATAGTGGGCGCTGCCAAAGACAAATAAAAATTAAAACTATAACTTGTTATGTTATAAAAATGGCGCGCCCCGCGTATAATATGCATTCCATTAGAAAAAAAATTTATGGAAACACGTTGGTGATATTAACTTCTTGGAATTGCCCTGCATCATATTGGTGAAAAAAAATTAAAGCATTATTTTGTTAGAGAAAAACTGTTATAGAATAGATTACTTTTGTTTCAGACAAAGTCCATATTAACATTTGTTAACATAATTATGATTCTATTTTTAAATTTCGGTATTGTGTTTATAAAGTTTGTCAATTTAAACTCTTTTTACGTATATAATTTGAATTTTGCGATAATAAAGTAGATAAAATACTTTATAATATTGAGTACCTACTTAATTCATCTACAATGTTTTTTTTTGTCCAAATTGTATTATTATTATTAAATAGATAGGTAGTAGGTATTACCTGAATGTAATTTGTCTTACATGAGGTTAATCTGACTTGACCTGCACAATATCAATCTTACTGAGGCCAAAGGTGACAAGTCAAGGCTTTACCACGATCCTTGCATCTTCTACATTTTCCAAACATTCATGAAATATTCCAGCACATACCTTATCGTGTTTCAGCCAGCTGTGTACCGCTGCCTCTAATTTCGCATCGGGTATATTCGAAATTCCGTCACAGACAGACATTTTACTGTAGATTCTAATACAAAAAGGGTGTTTTTGAGTTAAATAAAAAGTAATAACACTGGGTTCTAAACACGAACAGAATGCTAAACAGTCGACTTATTCCAGGAATTTGATCAAGAGTGTAACTCGACAATTCGCGCGTCAGTTTCCGGTCTTCACACAGAATTTACTGAATTATCATGAACAAACTACCGATTTTACAAACTTCGCGAGTGATCACAAATTGCACTTATTTACAATTTTATTTTAGTTACTTCAAAAAGTAAATTAAACTTTATATGATTAATATAAGGTCGAATTAGGCGGTATAAAAAAAGTTGCAAGTTTCGATCTATCAGCTGACAGCTGCACCGTTCGGATACACGTAAATCTAAACGTTTCTGAACGAATTCATAAAACAATTTTGGGCTCGTAAATTATATAAACTAGTATTTTAATTTCATTGGTAAATATTAAATCAAATAATGGACATGTTATTAAGATCAGCATTTAAATAAATCCAGGTTGTTTGGAACGCCTGCTAAAAAACAATACCAAAGTAACATTTGCGATACAAGCAAGATTATAAAAAAATTGTCAGGAGCTAGTGAAACCGATGAAGATACTTCGAAAAACAGCTAACACACACACACACTTCACATTTGTACATTAGCTATGTCCAGTCTAAATCATTTTTCTTTTTCTTTTTTTTTTATTGTACCTACCTAGAATTTAAAGTTAACTTCATCACATACCTACTTTGTCAATTAATCTAAATAAGTATGTACATATTTAAGTCCGGGGGGCCTGGTGACCCATAACACAGGTTTCTTACAAATATTAACCCAATTTTTTTTAGATTAAGCACTTCCTGTCCAAAACAACATTTGTGATGAGAAAATAAATAAAATAAATTAGCTAAAGCTCGTTTCTTACAGGTGCCACTGCTAAACGTCAAACTCCAACAATCATTATTTTGAATTGTCTAATTAGTATCAGACTGGGATTTTAAAAACCGACCAAGTGCATGTCGGACCACGCACAATGAAGGGTTCCGTAGTTGGGATGAATTTATCCCAATAACAAATTAAAATTTTTACTTAGTTGATAACATATTCTCCCCTAAACGTCACGGTCAATTCTCCAACTGCAAATGTAAGTTGGTCGACTATTAGGTACTCGTTAACTTGCAAATCCTCCTTAGCTGTGAATGCTGTAATACATAGTTTTCCTTTTAATTTCCTTATTTATACATACTACTACCATTAAATTTTTCACATATCCAAAAATATCCATTTAGCTGGCAACGGGGAGGGGGACACTTGACTTAACAAAAAATATTTTGCACTTTAAAGCTTAATTATCTTGACAGACCCTCATTATTTTTGAACGGCCTACCCTACATCATGGAATACACGAGATATTTATTTTCAAGATTTTATTTTACGGCTTTGTCGGCTCTATTAATATGTATTTGTATTGATACCCATGCCAAATTACAGCTTTCTAGTATTATGTCTCTGAGCTAGGTTGGGGACAGACAGACAGATAGACGGACATGGCGAAACTACTAACTAAAGGATCCATGTTGACTACGGAACCCTAAAACGAACTAGAGTTCTTGCATCGATATACCGTTGGGAAGACATTTTAACAGGAATATAGTCACGGTAGTTCCAGATTGAGCATTATTTTATTATAGATCGTAGTTGAAACGAACCCAGACTTATGGTATATCCTAGTTTATTTCGTAGTTATACGATAGCTATCATCAATAATTGGACCCCGCGTGAATGGCGACTCATAGACAAAGTATTTCGAGTCGGGGCGGATGGATGGACTGTAGTATCGGTAGGTAGCACCTCACTTGTACTTTTTGCCACATAGGTACTTATAACTACTTTCCACCAAGTTATCCTAGTCTAAATAATAAATCATAGTGAATTTTGTCAAATACGTTTGGCAGACAAAAGGAGATGGTACCTTTGTACATACTAAGTAAGCGACCAATTGTGAGAAAAGACCAGAAAATTAAATAGTACATTGTTCTACAAGGGTCGAGTAGGAATTGGTGTCTTTCACCCGTGTTAAACACTCTACTTTTCATTTCAAATATAATTTAAGTTTGTCTAAAATATTTTATTTTCTTGTTTGCTCGCCATTTCATATTATTTAATCATTGTATGTATTTAAATATCTTTTCTTTGAAATTTCTGGCAAAAGATTTTCGATTACTGTATTTGCCTCGTCTTTAACCGAATCTGGGGTCAACATTTCAGAATCGCTTGAACTCGTTTTAATCAAATATTAGTCTTTATAAAACCTAGATTTTGAATTTCGGTACAGCTTACAGAAATTAAGTATTAAGTATTCCGTCAAATTATATAGTCTTTTTTAAATTTGGAACACACCGCTTAAACTCACAAGACCGCACAATATTTTTTTTAATCGATATTTTTCTTATTTATGTAAAAATGTTCGTAGCCGACTACATAACTAAACTTAGTTCTATATTTAAAATTCATTCCCGCCTCAGGGAGGGAAGCAATTACTATGAGTCTTTCTCGCCCAAGGGTGGGAAGCAGCGTTTTCCACCCGCTACTCAGATCAAACTAACACTACTTTCCGACTATGAGAAATGAAAAAGAATTTTGGCAGTTGCTTTGAAGGCTCATTTTCGTTGGTCAATATAGTGGGTGTGAATCTCCGCACGCTTTTTACCGACCGACGAATTTCAATGGTCGCTACACCCCTTACCGGTATTCCCCGCAGACGGTGGGTTTACCTACCGCGTTATCGACTTATTATGACTTTCATTAGTAATCACCCCGTCTAGCGTCTGCTTCGAATCCCTCATGCTGTCTATCGACCGAGTTATCTACTAATAAAAATAAGTCAATGGCGGATTTGCACATTTTCCAAGTAAAGGCTGTAAAAAGTTTGCCGCCCTTACCTCTACGTAGGTACCTATAAAATTGTCAGTTTCTAGATTATTTTTATAATCCAGCAATTTGGTTGAACCCTATACCTATTTCTGAACTAATCATAGCTCAGTCATGTACGACTAATAAGGCGGCAAAACAAAATCGAGTTTTTAATAAAATTTAACAGTAATTGAATATTGACAATTGACAAAAAATGCTGTTCACGGACATGTTCATCGAAAAGCAAGATTGTGGAAAGCAAGAGCGAGGGTGTCGGGCTCGAAATTTTTACAGCCCATCTCGTACCTAATTCTCAGTTAGGTTTCTTTTTAACATTAGTACGGAAAAAATACCGACTTCCGAAATTAAAGTTATCTTTCAATTTGTAGTGTTTTTTTTGGAAGTCGGTAGTTTTTGTTTTGTGTACCTGCTTAAAAGTTTCTTAATATTGGGTCAGTTTTTTAATTTAAATTTATGTTACATACAAAATTTTGCTTTTCGTTTGGTGTTAATTGTTGAGGAGTTCTCCTAGAAAGAAACGGGAGAACTGGTGCCTAATTGAATCGCAACCCGTGAAATACTTATTATTAAGTAGTTTTGTGGCCCAAACTTCACCAGATGTTACTTTCCGAGTGCAAATGAATGAGTAAAAATAAAATACCCGAACAGCAATATAAAATTTAAGGGTTTCCCTCGATTTCCATGGGATCTGATCAGATTCTGACTTGGTGGCAACGGGAGAGCACCTTTTTCTGACAAAAATGATTATCAAAACCGGTCCACAATTGACGGGGATTCGGTGAACATACAAAAAACAAACCGGCCAAGTGTGTGCACGTACAATGAAGGGTTCCTAGTTGAGATGAATTTATTCCAAGAACAAACTTATCATTGTAGTTGAGAAACATGTTCTCCCTTAAATCGATATACGCCACGGTCAATTTTCCAACTGCAAAATGTAAGTTTGTAATCACAAAAACAAATATTATGTGATATAATTACAAATTAACAATTTTCGGACTTTTTTCTTTGCATGTGCTGTAAGATCTTGCTTCTTGCCAAATTTCATGATTCTAGGTCAACGAGAAGTATAGGCTAAGATTAATTTGCGAGTATCAAAATATGTCGCATAAATCGCCGTATTTTTTATTACGTTGACTTAGAAGCTTGATTTTTTAGAGCTCCGAGGGACCGTTAACTTACGTAATTGATATAAATTTCAACTTGATAACTCTACGCGTTCCTGAGAAAAATGGTCTTGTCAGACTGTCATGCAGACAGACAGGCAGACAGACGGACAACGAAGTGATCCTATATGAGTTCAGTTTTTTCCTTTTGGGTACGGAACCCTAAAAATAAGCTAAATGGAGTCAACATATTTTATGACTACCCCTGAAAAGAAAAAGAAATAGCCAAACAAACGAGGGGTCGAGGTCTCTTTTAAAGACCAGACCAGACCATTAAATATCAAGAATATCGTGTAATAAAATGCAGGGTAGCATTCGGACTGGGGCCCAAGTCTGCTATTTTTATAAATTCATTCATTCCAACGCGATCCCATTGTCATGCCATTGGCAGTTTGCTAAAAGTTCGTAATCTGGTAAATTCATAATGGTCGATCAATGTTCTCGTAATATAATTGTGTTATTATAATGGCATTGACGTATTGCCATTATTATAAAACCCATTAGTAGAAATGTCATTCATTTGTCATTATGTACGCGATTACCAATATATGCAATTTCTTTCAATGTAGTGTCAGTGGCCGACCATTGGAAAGGATAATGACGCCATTATAATAGTAGATTACCAAACTTGTCAAAATCAACAATTATGAAATCAATGATCGACCATTCTGACACTATTGTAATAGCAGACTTGAGGCCCTGGCCTTATGAGGAAATTACCAAAAACTACTAAGTAGGTACCTAGTCCGTGTGGTGCCGGACGTAAAGAATAGCGCCACCACATTTCTTCCCGTGGGGTGTCGGAAAAGGCGACTAAGGGACTTAAGTCCCTTAGTCGCCTTTTAGAGAATGGGCAGCAGCGTTCTCTATCTATTTTAACACCATACATGCGATAATGGCAAACCCCCCCCTTTACCGTATGTCCAGCAGTGGACTTCTTTCGACTGAAATTACTAGGTACCTAGTACAATAAAATCAGTTGCCCCACTCGCATCTAAACTAAATCCTTCACCCACATTCCCTGAGCGTCACCGACACACAGTTTATTAGGAAACTGTTAGTGCAATCAATGGGCAATCATATAATTTGTAATTGCCTGCGGAACCGTCCACTCCAGGTCCTGGCCCTGAGGGGGGGAGCTTCCTTCTTGAATGACCGGTTATGTTTGTGCTACAGGGGATTTAATGATGGGATTTTGTTGGTGTACTTATGAGAAATACAATCCTAGTACAAAGAAATCAAGAACAATAGAAGAATTTAAGATAATTTACAAGAATTTATGTTTTTAGAAAATAAGTAATTTATATTTACTTATTGTATGGTTTTGCTGTATAACCAAAAGTGTTTTAGTTCAATAAAGCAAATATCACCAATTTTTTATTGGCTATGGTAGGTAGTAGAGTTCATTGGGATTACCCAATAAAAGAAACCTAACTATTAAGTTAGGTACTCTTTTACCTTTTCGAAAGTAGGTAACGTACCATTTCTGCCACCTAACCGTAATGCTTTGTTCCAATTTCAAGATAGTGGCCGCGGTTATAAACTACAGGAACATGAAATTAAGGAAATTTCTCTATCTAGGTACATCTAAAGCCATGAATAATTTTCTCACTCTGCTTGTACAGCCAGCAATGCATTGACAATTCACTACAGTTTGCAGGTGCTCGTAAGGTTGATCAAATTTTTCATTTAGAAGTGTCAGTCTGCCAACCCATAGCTTAAATAGCGCAATTTCATCACATTTGCAATTTAAGGGCTTTTATAAGAATTAAAATATTTGATTTGTCAACCTTAGGCGCCCCCAGTCATAATAAATAGGTATTTAATATTTTGATTGCAACATCGAATGCATTTTACAATCATCATAAACAAGACGTGCACTTGAAACTGCATATAAATAAATATGGGTAGATAAACTAGGGCGGCTGGCGAACTATTGGCACTTGGGCGGGTGGATTTCAATAGTTTGGGCGCGGTACTGTACGTTGAAAAGAAGTCTCGTTTTTTCAGTGCAGTGAAAGTGTTTTTTTTTTATTGTCCATTAAGTATTGTGATTTAATAAACGGTTTGACATTTTCTGTGATGGGCGCTGATGATCCTAATGCTTTGGCTGCAGTGGAATTTGAGGTCTACGGACAGGTTCAAGGTCAGTAGTTTTGTTACTATCTTTATATTAACGGATAATACTTACCTCATGATTGTACTTGGGGTTGAAGACGTTAAACCGACATTAAATGGTTTTTGGTCCAAATGTGTTGGTTGTAGGTGTCGTTTCGTGTTTCCTTATTTCTAAAATGTTTACCCGATTTCCCCAGAAACCTTGTAGTGCAGCTCCTCTTTATAGAAAATCATTCCAAGTTCAATTTTACGGGATAAAATTTGATTGATCAAATAAATATTCAATTAATCAGAACAGATCTAAAGAAAGAGCTAATCAGTCAACGGTTTATAATTAGAGCAGTCTCATGTAGGTCGATGTCAATGAGCGATTTGGACGTGAAAACAGCCACAACTAGGGTAACCATCCGTCCGGATGTTTCTCATCGGTCTCACTTTGTCCAGATTTTTCAACTCTGAAATAACATGAAAAAAAAAATATTATAAAAATAAAAAAAATCTGGACTTTTTTGAAATGTCCGGCTTTTCGTCAGGAGTTTTTTTCGTAATGATAACCTCAGTCACCACAAACAGGGCCTGCAGTCTCGACATAGAATATCGATCGCTTTACGACCGAATTCGGTCGCAAAGTCCTAATGGGGTCTCTAGACGGTAAAAATTGCGTGACAAGATTGTGATTTTTTCGCGCTTGTCAAGCAATTTTGACTGTTTGAGACTGCAGGCCCTGGGCTTGAAACGGTTAATTTTTATTTGATACAACCTGCAATTGATAGCTTCAAAGATTGCTTCACCAAAATCAAAATCAAAATATTTTATTTCACACAAACCTCCTAAACATGGGCACTTATGAAACGTCAGAAGCTAGGTGCACGGTTCTAATTGGTCGTTTCCTATGGAGAAGAGCCGGCAAGAAACTCCACGGTTAGTCTTTTAAAAAAAAGTGGGCTTTTACAATGTTTTCAAGTTACAGTGTTAATAGGTATGGGAGGACAGTGTAGACCCGTCAACAAGTACCAAGTACCTACGTAACAAAATAGAAGATGGTTTACAAAACTACAGTCTATTAAGCCTACAACGTTCTCACATTCACGAATTAAAAATGAATCTATACAAAGTATTACTAAAATAATAAAAATAAAAACCTACATATTTAAACCAAATGACAACATTGCCATTACAACTGTAACAAATCTGAACTAATTTCTGTTCACAAGTCACTAATAAATATTTTAAATGAAAAGTGTAGGTTATGTCAAAGTATGTAGAAAAAAAAAAGAAATAAACATCGTAATTTAGGAGCAGTTAATAGACATTTACATAGTTATGCCGTTAATGAGGCACCAGGGAAGCCACATGTGCAGAAGGAATTATTGCCAAACTTCCTTGTCTTCAACGTAGTCCTTAATCTTATAATATGCTTTTTTGATTAGAACACGTTTGATGTGGGTTTTGAACTTTCCATCGCTAAGTTCTATAACCGACTTTAGCAACTTTTTATAGAAGCGGATACTGTTTATAAGAAATGACTTGCTTGTTTTAGTTAACCTAAATTTGGGTATCACAATTTCATGTTTACTACGTTATATTATGGAAATCGCTTCTTATTTTGAAAAGTCCTAAGTTTTTGCGAACATATAAAATACTTTCTAAGATATAAAGAGAAGGCAGAGTTAGTACATCAATTTCTTTGAATTTGTTTCTAAGGGACTCACGAGGACCCATTCCATAGATTGCGCGGATTGCCCTCCTTTGTAAAATGAAAATTGATTCTACGTCAGCAGGCGATCCCCACAGCAGAATGCCATAACACTGCATATGACATAATACTGTGGAAATAACCAAAGTACACTAACCTAGCTGTGGCTATATCAGTTCACTGCCTTATTTTTCTTACTGCATATGCAGCTGAACTTAATCTACTTGAAAGAGCTCTAATGTGACCCCATTGTAATATTGAATCTAAAGTAATTCCTAGAAATACAGTTTCCGTAATAGCATCTAGTTTCTTGCCGTCAAGTTTTAAATTTAGACTCACACACACGGGTACATTTGGTAATGAGAATTTAAGACATTTTGTTTTGTTCGCATGAAGTAAAAGATTATTAGCTGCGAACCATTTTGAAAGAACAGCCAGACTATCGTTGACATGTAAGTTCAGCATTGATTTTGTAATAAAATATTAAATAATTAACGAAATATGTTCGAAAACATTTAAAGTAACGGTTAAGGTTATACATAGAAAATTAACTGGTTTCCAAGCCCTGCCACAAACATGTTAAATTACTGCATTTATTTGTTACTATGTTAGCCCACGTGCCTAAAGTAGGTAGTGAAAATTAAATTTGAAAACGAATAAATATTAGGTATTACCTATTAATCATTAAACAAATAAATAATATTTATATAAAACAGTTCTAGCTATGTTAGTAAAAATATTATTAATTTATTTATTATTTATAATTGCGGAATTATAAGATTAAGTATAACCGATCCGTGGACGGTATTCCAGTGCCTCACAACCGGGCAATCTACCCTTCGCTATAATGGTATTAAGAAGGCTGTTGGTGCCGCCTCGCACGCGGCGCATCAGGGAGGCCACTCTTTTTTGTACTATTTATTTATTTATTTAAACTTCTCGCACACAATTAGGTACAAAGGCGGACTTAATGCCTTAGGCATTCTCTACCAGTCAACCAAGGGCTACTCCTGCTCCTCTACTATCGCTCTAAAGCAGTCCGTGCTGGCAAACATACCAGTTGCACTGCAAAAGCGAGGGAACCCCAACAGCATCCTAAAACCATTATTATATAGGCCCGTAGGGCATTGAATGATCTACGCGTTTATCGGACCTACAGGCTGGAGGTATAAAATGTCTGACAGTATGCCTTAAAAATAACAATTTTGACCTCATTTGTGCACCGTGCAAACCTACGCGTCACCATATTGCATTTCACTGAATGCCATACGTTCACTTAAATGTCTCGCTGGTGGTGGCGTGTGTGTTGGACCATTAAGTTCCCTTCAAAATGGTTTAGCTGCATGGTGCTGGGGTCCTAAAATGGACGCTTTGGCAGAATCATGATATGATCTGCGTATAATTCATAACTCCCGCAATTTATCTGTTTGACAGCTGCTATTCGATATTAAGCGCAGGCCACACCGCCAGCTAAGCGGGCGGGCGGGCTAGGCGGGCGAACATCGTTTCACCTCTTTACATACTTCGGTTCACACCGCGAGCTACCGACTAAGGTGAAACGATGTTCGCCCGCCTAGCCCGCCCGCCCGCTAGCTGGCGGTGTGGCCTTCGCTTTAGACTTCATTATAGCAATTCATAATTTAAGGACCATTTTACGAAACTCCATACAAAAATATCAAAACAGATGAATCGCGGGATATGAATTGTACGCAGATCATATTATGATTCTGCCAAAGCGTCCATTTTAGGCCCCCAGATCTATACGTCATGTTCGTGAACGGGCGCCGTCAGTAGGCACTGGTCATCTCTTAGCTGCTGTTTTGTTTTAATTTCGTAAATTATTTTTATTATTTTATTACGGACGCTTTTAACGAGCACGTCACATTTTTCTCACATGTATAATTTCAACATGAATTATGTAACCAGTACATATTTAGTTACAATAGGTTTTTTTTTCACTCCATAACTTATTATTTATTTATATAAGGGTATTAAAATAATATGTACATAACCTAATTAATTAATAAAAATAACAAAATTATATGCTATCTAAAACTATTCACAAACTAAAATATGGCGTCGAAAAATTCATCCCCATCACTGTCGACTGGTAATGTACCCAAGAGACTGGTGGCATTGCCACGTTGTATGGCAATGCTTAATCTCTGGTCAAAGTAAAAGCCAGCCCATGGGTCACGGGAAGTTTCTACTAGCCGTTTTGAGATTTCATTAAACAGACCATGAGCATTCGGACCCCACGGCCCGAGGGTTTCATACCCAAACGGCCCGAAAATATTATTGCCAACAAGGTTATCATACTTACGCTGCTTGTGGTTCTCCGCAGCTGCAGCAGCTGCACCAGCACAGCACGCCGAGCCAGGAAGATGGGATGGTACAAGAATATCGACACACGTTGCATCCCACACTAAAGGCCTACCCACCTTCCATGGAAATTTGATTTAAAAGAGTTTCCGTGGAGTTTCTTGCCTGTTCTTCTCCATAGGAACCTACTACGCTTTGGAATGGGCAACTAGGTTCATCTTTTTGAATGATTGACCTCTTGTAAATTCAAAAGTGCCTGTAATTGATTTATTTGAAATAAGTGCTTTCTTTGAGTTATAGTCTTATTTTTAAGTATCGATATATCAGAGGTCATTAAAGCTCCTGAGGTAATTCTGAATGGCCTATGTAGAAAATCAAGAACATGACCAACACCTTAGGTAATTATACGTCTGCGAACTGCAAGTGCTCGATGCTAGGTCGTCATGGACCTCCGGTCATATATTTTAATAATATCTATGGGCGACTTCTGATGATAATGCATCGGGATAGCAATAAACAGAATTGGCTGAAATCTGAATCACCACTGCTCTCAAAACGATGAAGGAAAACATCGTGAAGAGACTATATAACTATGTTCTAGAACCAAAAATTCGAATACATCTACCAAACCACGCTGGGCCTACGTGGTGGATTACGGCCCTCTCCCTCTCACCGAGAGGAGGCCTGTGTCCCAGCAGTGGGAACATTATAGGCTGATTATGCTTTATATGCAAAGTCGCGGGCAGAAGCTAGTTTTTTATATACAAAAAACCTTTAGCCGGTACTTTCCCTAATTTGGAACAATTGCTTATATATGCTACAAAACGTATTAATTTTTTTGTCCATCAGGTTGTTATTTCACAAAGTTCTGTAAGGAGTTGGCAGAGCAGCTTCGTGTTGGTGGCTGGGTGAAGAACTCCAAGAAAGGCACCATTGTTGGCAAGATACAAGGCACTAAAGCACAGCTAGACCACATGTAAGTATTTAGTGAAAGTAAAATTCGCCACTTTACCATTATTGATTAGTCGAATAGATTAGGAACCAGAAACTAAAATGAAATGGGATTAATAAGTTTGATTATCCTTTATTTTGAATTCCATAAGTTGACTTCTGCAATGGTCACACACACAACAAGAATATCGAATGAAGTTCGGAATGCCTCAGGGTACTTTTTCAGGCCCTGCGCTGATTTCTCTTACGTTTTATCATCGTTATGGATATGGCTCATGGATATGGGGCAATGTTAACGATTAATCTTAGACATCCAAACCCATAGTCTTTATCCTAATTTAATCTGATGAAAGATAAATTTTAAATTATCATTGAAATCATTAGTGAGAGTACCGTTTACCTATAATATCAATATCAATGAAATAATTTGGATAACATCCAAATGATGACGGTCTAGTACTTATTACTGATTGATCTAGTGTGATGAGTTTATGCAACAAGCCAATGTCAAAAGCAAATAAAGAGTAGGCAGTCCTTTCTCGTCTTCTTAACGTGTCGAACTGTCGATGGCAATCGAAACGGACTCGGCCCAGAATTCGGCTACGTGTTTGGCGCCATCATTGCCAATGAGAAATAAATTAAATTCATCGTTTCTTATAGTCTTCATTGTTCTCATGAACCTATAAGATTTAGTAGGTACAAATAAATTCGTTTAGATGTGTCTAATTTTAAAATTATGTCCCATTCATGACACTCCTGAAGTAAAAAGATGCACACGCTGTAGATAATCTTCTACCTTGCTTGGGTTTCGCTACTTTAACACTTATATTAATTTAGTTGGATAAATCAATCAAAAAAGGTAAATTAAAATATTGAAGGTGAACTGGGAACCAAAAAGTCGTAACCGCAGAGGTCAGGCTGCAACATGTAGAAGATTCCTTATACTCATTGAACTTTGCAAGGTTAAAAATCGTCGATGTTCAAACATCGTTGTTGTTTCACAGACTTTTTAAAAGATTATCTTGTTCAAAATGGAAAATATCCAAATATACATCATGTGTTTCGCGGATTTCAGGATTAACTGGCTCAGCACCACCGGGTCTCCTGGCTGTAAGATAGAGAAGTGTGACCTCACCAACTGGGAATATGTCGCCAAGATCGCATACACCGACTTCACTATACGGTTCTAGTATTAATAGTGCTATTTGTTATTTTATAATGTTAAGGTGTTTTTTGTAAAATAAATATAATTCCTACGTGAAAGTTTAATGTTGGTTACTCCGTATGTTTTTTATCTGGATGGGGATCCACCTTCATCAGCACGCGTCGTATGACTAGGTACTTCTTCTCTACTCTACGAAAAATAGACATAATTATCTCTTTCTATACGAAGCGTCATTTGTTTTCTTCATTGAAATCGCGCTGAAGGATCTTTCCATCATCAATCTGTAACTTTGACTTTCGTTTGTGGCAGCAGTTATATCGCCACATGCGAACTTCACATTACACTGATGTCACGCAAAATTCTGCATCGCACAAGCAGAGTTTACCGCACTACTTCGGGGAGACACAACTCCCGTCTGGTCGGAGGATCCTCCCTTTTCTATAGAGGATGAGTGAACCTTCTTCATACCTCTACACGTTTCTTCTGTGTCTAAGGTGTTACGCGTGCTGATGGTGTTATTTTCTTTTATAAGCTCAGCTTTCCTTATCATATTATCACCATCAGTCTTTTTCTATTTGATACCTAGCTTCTAATTAACCCGGTACTTCTTTCAATATTGTGCTCTTCATATCCAATTTATAACTACAGCCTTGCGATTGTCAGCAATACCATATTTCGTCATCGATTGCAAGTAATTGGTGACCGTGTTATACCTAAATTCATCACTCTTTCTAGCGCTGGCCTTTTCTGGAAACTATTATATTACCAACCTCTTCTTTATGTTAATGTAATTTCGTGTACTTACTTACATCCAGCATTGAACGAACAAACCCACGTGTTACGCTTAGTGTACACATAAGCAGTAAGTTACATACGTGTTCAGACATAAACATTGTCTGCGGCTATTGTGCGCGCGAGCATATGTCTCCAGATAAAAGGAGTATCGTAAATAATATCAATAATACAATATTTACTACATAAACCGCGTCGTGGTAGGTACACGGTGTATAAAAGATAGTGGATATGTATGTTTGTTGAAGGAAATATACGGAATAAATCGGGTCTCGATTCATTTGGAATATTTTCCATATCCAATGTTACAGTAGGTACTCTTTATAGTTTTCCAAATTATATTATAAAGTATGCACATCTGTGTTTGCAGTTGAGCTGTTCACAGTTGCCGTTGATTATGGAGAATCTAAAGTCCACTGAAGTAGCCAATACAATCTTTATTTGTTGTACCTATTTATGCCTGCTAGCTGGACATGCGCTTCTTCCAAGGATCATGTCACAACTTGCTGGTCTCCAGTCTTTGGGTTCCGAAGCCTAATTAAGTAGAGATATTCTGGCAAGCCCATTAACAATACGCCAGTTCCTCAAATCATCACATTACGTTTACACACTGCTAACTGTGCCTCTCGTCACCAAAGCTTATTAATGGGCTACGCTTTGCCAAGTAAATCCAAATTTTTCAAGTTCTGCAAAAGAACCCAGAGGCAAAACTAAAGCTAGTTATACGAATCTGCCATAAAACATGTAACTTATGCGATAATATATCACCATTGTCGTCTCAATGAATCTGCGGACTTGCTTCCATTCAGCAGCATTATCAACCTTATCGCCTTTATTATAAGGGTCGCTGTAATGGCAGGGTTGTATGCATAAGGTTTATTAAGGGCAAGGACCTCTGTTTTCTTCCAAAGGATATTAATAGACAGTCGGGGAAGTATATATTTTTGTTTTCGCCGACCGGAGTCTCATTAATTATTATAATTATGAATGATTGCGAGATAGTTCGCATGTACTGGTGGTACTCGCATTTAATTCAATAAAGTTCACTGATTGAGTGTTTTTAATTGAATGGAAATTGCGGTTTTTTCAATGAAAGCGTAGTGACGTTATAATATGGTGAATGAGGAACTTATTGCTGTTTATCTTTATTTGCTTATAGAATATGACATGTAAATAGGCATTGTGTCTGTAATTCTGTGTTCCTTATTCGATAAAAAACACGATTCGACAAAACCTTGGGGTAAATATTATAGCTTACCGTGGAGTTTCTTGCCGGCTCTTCTCCATAGGAAACGACAAATTGGAAACGTGCACCTAGCTTCTGACGTTTCATAAGTGGCCATTTAGGTTTATGTGAAATAAAATATTTTAATTTTTTGATTTTGAGCTTAATATCACTTACTCCAGATTGGGATCTATAAAAGTAGGCGGTAGATCAGTAGGCCTACTTTAGATATGTTTTTGATTTACTGCTTCCGTAGAAATATAACCAGGCAAAAGAAAAGTGATTAATCTATTATTAGAAATAATAGTAACATAGTGCGTATTGACACTTCAAAAGGATTTAACCTTTTGAAGTGTTACTCGATTTTTTTTCTACAAGAGGAACAAAAAGCATGCAGGGCCTTCTTTAATGGACTGGGGAAGAAACACCCTTCAAAACGCATGCAGGTGCTTTACCTATTTTACAGGAGTAACAAACTATAATCAAAACGCCGGAAAAGAAACTCTTATATACCGATGTTCAAATGGGAACAAATCCTTAAAAACTCTGAGGGCCTACCCATACCAACGCAACGGTTCATATAAAAAAAAAACCGAAAACCGACCCACAAAATGTAGGACCCACTACGATTGACGTAATGGAAATAATTAATAAGATGCGAAACGGGATGGCTCCAGGAACAGATCAAGTGGTAATCGAGCTTTTCAAAGCAATGCCCCAAATATTACAGAAAGAGGTTACCAAACATATGAACAAAGCTTGGATGCAGAACGAAGCACCTCACATGTGGCTAGAGACAGTGCAGGTACCAATTCCGAAAAAAACGAACCCTAAAGATACGAACGATTATCGCTGCATATCGATATGCAATACGGGTTACATAATTTATGCATCCTACGTACTAAAAAAATTAGACGAAATAATAAAAGAGTTAGGCAACTACCAAGCCGCCTTTTTAAACAATAGGTCAACAGATGACCACATCTTTACGCTTAAAAGGGTCTTGGACGAAGAATGGCGTGCAGTAAAAAGAAATTATGTACTTGCCCTCAACATAGAAAAAGCTTTTGACAATGTCGACCTCAACGCACTGCGAGATAATTTAATACAAAGAACTAATAAATCATTAACCAACAGGATAATCAAAGTTTGCATGAATGAACGAACATGCATCAAATGGTGTGGCCAACAAAGCAGCTGGATTATCAAATGAAAGGGACTCAAACAGGGTTGCCCTTTGTCCCCACGGCTCTTTACACTGGTCATGGATGAGGTCCTTACAACCCTGGAAGAGGAAACTCAGTTAAACAACTGGACCAAGATCACGAGATCTCACTCCCCCTGGTACTATCATTTGCAGACGACCTTATCTTCATTACAGACGACCTAGAACGGCTAGAAGAAATCGTATCCCATATCAAGCTAGCGTCGGCCTCCAAATAAATGAAACAAAAACAAAAATACTAATTAGGGACCCCATAGCTACACAGAAAACGACTTACGTGACCATGAATGGAATAAATCTACCTACAGTCGACGAAATTAAATACCTAGGCACACACATAACATCTGCATTAAGCAGGAAAAGCACAATTAAAAAACGCTGTGAACAGGCCACTAGAAACGCTAAATCACTATTACCATTCATAACAAACTCAAAGATGGACTGGAAATTAGCCAGACTCATGTATCGAATGGTGATCGTACCTGGCATGGTACACGGATTGAAAGTATCGGCACTCACTAAAGCCAACAGGTCAAGACTGCGAACATATGTTCTCAGTCAAAGAGTTATCATGAGAGACTTGATTAATCATGCAAGGAATAAACCTAGTCAAAAGAAAATGAATGAGATTCTGGACAGAAAAACCGTAACCAAACGCATCAAGAATCACAGGATGTGCTATCTTGCACACTTTCACAGGCGCCATGAACCACACCTGTTACATGCAGCAATGCAGTACAAGACCAAATCCAAGAAAGTCGGACGCCCTATCTTTACATGGAATGACAACTTAAAACAGGACATGGCATACTTCAACAAGGACATAAGATTTTGGATGGACACGGCTGAAGACCGAAATAAGATAAAGAAAGCTGCCAGCGAGATTTATAAGAACTCTGAAACGGATAGTGAGACCTCAGACGAAGACTCTGGAACCAGCAACGTGTAATACAGCATAGCAGTGACACAGTCAAGAACAGAGAGGACCAGAGCCAACCTGGTGGCGACGCTATTAAAAGATGCCCCTCCCATAGATAAATATCACCCGTCTCTCCACTATTCCAATGCTTGCTCAAGGATGCATATTCGGTAGGCTCTAATAATCCTTCCATATCCCAAGGGCACGTCTTCCCTACCAATATCGCGCCCCCCGGTCTACTCTTTGATATACAATGGTCTCTGTAGTCTCATGAAACATGAGGCTTCAGGGGCTAGGGTGAATCTCTGGGTTCATTCGAGCAATCGAGTCTGGTTTAACCATGCTGGGGTCGGTGCATTTCATTCATTCATTCATTCATAGTGCGTATTGCGATAGCAAGGTTGGACCCAGGATACTGCCCTGCGTATCACTTTCTGCGTTTGCAAAGAATGCTAAGATCACAGTTCTGAAAACTTACCTTAACATTTCTACAGCACTTATTTCTACAAAAATAAAATAAAACATTATATGTTAGTTCTAGCGCTTATCTTTCTTTCTTTAGATTATGTAGGATAGACACTGTGTCAATTGTTTTAGTTAGATCAAAACAGGTTTTAGAGATCCTAATCCTTACATTTCTTCGGAAAACGATTTATTATATTGTTTTAACAATAGAAAACTACAATCACTGATCAATAACTAAAAGCCTTTTGCATACAATTTAGGAATGCTTAGAAGTTGACGATTTCAGTACAAATGTACTACTCTAATAATTGATTTATTTTTAGACCTACTAAATACAGTTTGACTTTATTTTATAACCTTGTTTTTATAGGCTTTCAAAACCTGAGCAACTTTACATTTCTGTTCTTATTTCAAGTACCGAGCTTTTTTCATGATTCTTGGAGATCTACTTACCTCCTTTACCACCACAAAGGAAGATATCACGCCACACACCGCGCTTTATTCTCCACCGCCATCATTCGACGTAATAAATCGTTGTAAGTAATCGATTTAATTCATTAACTAAAGCTATTAATAAAACAGCAGATAAAATAGCAATACGTTTATTATGTATCTTTCAACAGTTACTTATAATAACTTAGTGCTTACAACATTATTGTACCATATTTACATATTTTGCTTTTACAAACTAGTAAAGACTTTAATAGTTTGACTTAGAACGAATACTTATTTTAAATTAAGCTTAGGGGTGAAAAGTGAAACGCAGTGAAGATAATCCAGACAAATTAAAAACAAATATAAAAAGACGACAAAAAATTTAACGACATTTAAAATAATAATTATGTTATATTTTAAGTATTCATGGGAAAGAAAGAAAATTATAATTAGATACACAAGAAGATGAAGAAAGAGGTAGTTTTATTTAAGAGCATGCGCACACTATATTTCTTTTAAAGGAAAATTGCAAACGAAAAAATACGATAGGATCAGATTTCTTATCTACGTAGTTAAGAGTGTGCACCTACTAAAGTACAGCTTATTTAAAAAATTGATAAAATAATTGGCATTATAATCCGACAACTCTTCATAATAGTAGAAAAAAACAACAACATTTTGTACAAAAAAATATTAGTTTTTGCTCGAAGTTACAGCGCTGTGTTTGAGAAACTTTGTAATCTAGATTTTCCTAGCGTAGCGATGATTTTCAGACATAATTGGAACTTAATGTCTAAAGATACTATAATGCATCATATTAGTTTCAAAACAGAGTGAAAAAGGAAAACGTCATCATTAAAATGGACTTAATGTTTTTAAGACAAACAAGAGTACATATCAAGGCTACGTGGCTACGGTGCTACGACTTTTGCTACGAATTTTCCTGCTACGTCTTCCACAATCATAGCCATATCTTTGGAGATGCTTATGCGCAAGTGTGGGGCTAAGATTAGATTAATAGATAGCTGCCTATGCTTAAATCCCAATATATTACGATCATTAGGAGTCACTTTAAATTTTCCATTTGTACTTGCATCCCTAGTCTAGGGTCGTATCTAGAATCGTTTATCACTTCAGAAACTACACTGCATCACTGGGGGTTCTAAACATACAACAATAGTTCCAACTTCAAACTTAATCTGGAACAAATCTTCCCTCTTCCGGTTATACCTTCTCTTCTGGTATTTGTAGAGGAAGACTGGCATCTTCTGGCTTTCTTCCAGCGGCTGCTGCGGCTTGTAACGCTCTTCTATGTCTCTTCTTGGTTCGTTCTTTGTGGAAGAAGAGCCTGAGATAGTGGCAAGGGAAGACCACGCACTCTCCTGCTGGCTCCTCTGCATCAATGTAGACGCCTCGCACGATGACTGAGTTGGAGCAGTTCAGGAGTATGAGGAGTGTTAAGCTCACGATGTGGGAACACCAGTTACTGAGCTTTGGTGTTTCTGTAATAGGCATATTGGTTTGGTTAGTGAAGTTAGGTAGGAAGGTACCTATATATGTTACAGAGTTTTCTTTGTCTATGAACAAAGTGATAGCATTTGGAATATTTGCACTGCAATCATTACGCTATTTGTATTTAAAAAATATGTCATTCATTTATGTCGCTTAGGCTGCACCACCTTCTATTCGCAAAGTTAAATAATATATTGATGCCTCTCTTTTGTGCAAAGGGTGGTCAGAACGTGTTTCCTAGACTAAGGGCATTTATGAGGTTTTTTGTACGAACGAATGCCTAAAGCCCATATACCTATTAATAGCTTCATCGGTATCTACGAGGGCTAACCATCCCACTTTCAACATGGTTTTCAGTTTGTGGCAAAGCTTTACTACTTATATATCCACTACATTATTTATTTATTTAGATTTACCAACGTTCATATAAACACTAATAATACACTACAGAAATTTCGAGCAGAGCAGCTAAATATTATTTGTATAAAATAAGACAAAGAAAGAGATACGACGTCTCATATCTTAAAAATGAACATAAAATAGTGAAAAAATATAAAATAACGCACTAAAATTATTATAACCTCCAAGAGAAATTATGAAGGAGTCTAGATCGGACCCAACCGAGTGAGTGCATATTTTCATCTACTAGATCACTGCACTCGTTCATGTGCCTACACATTCTTTGCAGTGGGGAATTTGCTTCATACATGGTTCTTCGGCGCGGGGGATAGAAAGGGTTGATACGAATGCGGGGATATCTAGCATGTAATTATTCTTACTTAGGAACTTACGACAGTCTATCATATTATTCAAAATAACTACTACTACTACTTTAGAGATATATATAACTGCTGCAGGTTGCGTAACTTACCAGGAAAGAAGTAAATATCAAGCAGTCCCCACACCCCTCGCCAGACGTTGACGGTCGCCACGAAGGAGACAAAGTGGTACACATCAGCTAGTAACAGCCTGGGAGCCCCGTGTAACCGGGCAGCTGACCAGCGGACCGGGGCCTGCAGCGCGAAGGTCACTATCACGACCGCGTAGCCGACTATCTGTAGGGAGAAATTGATTCGGATAAAAATACTACATATATCTTGGAAATTAAGAACCCTAGGCTGGTTCTACCATCTTGTTATAACAATATCAACTCGTTTTGTAATAAAGGGTTGTGTATGTTCGGGACCTTTATGTAGCCTCTGATTCATAATAGGTTGAAACCAATACACAAATATTCTGTGGTAGAAACTCATGTCTAATAGATATATTTTAAAATAAATTATACCAAGTACTGTTGAAATATAGATAAGACAATGGAACAATAATAACGATTTAAAATTTCATTTTAAACGTAGAGAAATTATTATGTCATCTTATGTCCAACATATTATTTTTAACGACAGTTTATTCAACAAATAATCTATCATTAAACCCTAAACAAAACTTATTATATGTAATTTGTTGTTAAACTTAAATCTATAATCAGTAGACGTTTCGTAAACGACGACGCCTGTATTTAAGCATGTTTACACTTTCTTATCAATAGCCATAAAAGTTATAAAACTAATGTCGTCAGCAGACCAATCCTTATTACAGACAAAGTTGTGTAAACACAGGTTAATTACTTGTAAACTATGCTTTAAATAAAGAGTTTGTTTGGCAAAGAGTGGAAAGACCCCAAGAACAATGTTGAGAGATAATAGTGACAATAAGGAAATTTAATTTTAAACTAGATAATTTATACTTAGTAATAGACACTACCTAAGTAAAATATTGTTAAGCTTTCCCTTTCCTTATAGTACGGTGATTTGAGATAACAATATAGAATTTATCAGCTTATTATGATCCTGCGAAAATATTATCTAAGATCGAAGCTGGTTGTTTGTTTGTAAACAGCTACAGATATTCGGCAGAAATTACTTAGGGAAATAGATTACAATTATGTATTAAACATTAAAATAATGTTTGAAAGAGATACGTACATTGCCTTTACAAGTTATAGTTACTCAATCATTAGCTAATTGATCCTTTAATGATTGTAATTACGATTGAGATAACTGTTCAACCAAATGAGTCCTTAGTTTATGCACACAATATTAGACAGTATACACACTAAAATTCTTATCAGCCTGGAAAAGTACTGGATATGACCAATTGACCAGAATATTGTTATTGACCAATATTGTGCACTCATTAACAAACAAAACTATCGTCGAACGGAAATGAAACAGGCCTTGGTCCTTTGCCTGGTAGTTGGTTCTTAAGTCGAATCAAATGTATGTAATGGACTCAAGTATAGTCGATCTTCTGCCAGGGTTACGAGTTTGTCCGAAAGGGATATCGTGGCTCTGGCACACAGGCATCTGAAGGAACACGGGTGGGGTTTAGTCAGTAAAAGTCTGACACGCTCTCCCGCTCCGCCCAGAGCGGCAGAAGCTATTTGATAATTTCCCAAAAAAAAAAAAAGTATAGTCGATCTTGTAATTCTCGGATTTAAAGTTGATTAGTATCCTTATGCATTTAAAATCTGACGTATCACGAGCAATATGAAAACAATCGTGCTTTACCCATGACACGTCAGCTCTGCCTTCAAGAAAGAATCGTGATAATATTAAACTTCGATGATTTGGCTGATCCTGTCTATAGATGTCCTCTTCATCCCACTCTGGAGATAAAGATTGGAGAGATTAGCAATAGCAAAATTGGTAACGAGAATGACTGCATCTCTGCAATCTCCTTGATTAACTTAGATAGTTCCACGAACTTGATAACATCACTTAAGGAAAACATCTGCATGATGAACGGACCGTCTGTGTCATTACATTATCCTCACTTTAAAGCTAATTTCATAAACGAGGCTCAATCCTCAGTCTCAGTAAGGAAATTGTAGATTATCTGATGATTTGTTCATCTCATCATCACCCATAAGGAAAAGAAGTCGAATACCGAGTATATATAGCTATCCTGTTCGCTAATTTAAATATACTGCGATCGCCAAACTGTCCAACCGATGATTATGGTAATATTCCTGGCCGTTCATTGTACCGGGCCATTAGGAGGCCTCCTAGTTTATGATGGGACTCCAGTCTCAACTACAAAAGTACAATGACGTCTTGGTCCTAAAAATAGTCCGGAAAGAGCATTTATCCAATTTGTATGCAAGTGCAAAATGTGTTCGGTTTCAGGAACTCACAATGAAGTAAACGCTTTCGCAGTTTTGTTTACTAATAACGCGTATTTCTGTTTGGCTGAACTACCCACGTGCTTCAATTTACTCAATGTCACCGAGTTGGTAATGGACGAGGTTTTTTTAAACTTGGGAGGTGGTCTTAGAACTTATGAGGTTCAATTGCTAATTAGATTGTGCACGTGCACGACACTGTGCCTGCGGTCGCGTGTGTGCATGACATGTGTAAATGTGCCTGGTTTTGTTGATCAACAGAGTGAAGTACTCTCATTTGGGAAAGTCCGTTTTGGAGCTTACTTCAAGTACACTGAGTCCTAAGTGTTCCTCGAAAATAATTAAACTTGTAACAGGCAAAGAGAGACATATGACGAGCATTGGGTGAAGTCAGGCTGTGTGGATTATAAAGATGTAACTTGTTTATTATTGAAAAGGTCATGGTTAAGAAATGAGAGCGGATGAGACAAGATTCCAAACAGACTGAAATGATACCTGTCTTTAAAAAGCATTTACAAGTGCAGACTACAGATTCAACGTAGTAGGCTTTCGGATTCATTCTCGCAAAATGAGTTCTAAAACGTCCCAAGTTCCACATTTGTTTACAAAACCGTCCGTCCTAATTCGTACAGAGTTAAAATCCGATACAACGCTACTACAAACATGGCTGGGGGACGCAAGACGAACGAGAGGAAGACCCAATTGCCTACATGTAAGTGATCACTGACTCAGTGCCGCATTATATGCAAAAAATGTACCAGTTTTTTTTAGGGATTTCTATAAAGTAGTAACTATGGTGTTTGTTTGGGAATATTTTGATAGTGAAGAGAAAGTAAGAATGGAGCAGCTGGATAGAAATAAGAATTAAGAAAGTGGTCATGAAAAAAATTTTACAATGAAGTTGACATTCACTAGGTATAGAAAATCAGAAACGATAAATGGTAAAAATACCACTGAGGGAAATATTAAAGAGAAAAGAGTGAAGGGTATATGAGAAAGTGAAGGTCACTATGTATAAGGAGGTCAAGGATTACCATTAAATAAAGAGAGCAGGAACGCGCTACACACACGACGTGTGGTTAGTGAAATGTTTGAGTTGGAAAAGAGTGAGTAAATTAATGACAAACGAACCGAGTATTTTCTTATCGGTCAAGTAGATTTTGAATTATTTAGGTAGGGTAGGTGCCTACGGTCTTATGAAGGACGTCTAACGAACAAAAATCTGTAAAGTAAAGACTATCTCTTGTATCAACACTAGATTTATGACAAATCAATGTGCCTAGCTTTTCTCAACTATGTTGGGGTCGGTTTCCAGTTTTACCGGATGCAGCTGAATACCAGTATTTTACATGAAGCGACTGCCTATCAGACGTCCACAACCCAGTAACTGGGTAATACTATACCCCTTGATAAGACTAGTTGTCAGACTTTCGGGCTTCTGACGACCCATAACGTCTGAAAAAGATCCACGAATGACAAGCACCAACGGATTAAAGTGCTTTCCGAGGCACGGAGAAATCTCAGTATGGAAAGATAGGCACCCATCCACGGACCAACCTCGGTAAGCGTACTTTAACCTGATGGATCGACCCGTGTGGCTGTTATTACTTTGCCTCGAGCTCCTCTTATTACTTAGTTAAGAAAATAGCACAAATGGTTTAAAAAAAATAAACTATCAGCAAGGCTTGTAGAGTGGGTTGAGGTTGACTGTAGGGTGTGAAACAAAGAAAAAAATAATGTTTATTGTGCACAATCAAAACGCACACTAAAACAAAATACACACCTACAAAGTAGTCAAAAGCCTCGTATTCAATACACTAAAAACTTTACAATCTTGTCCCTTGCTTGATGTCAGGGCCAGAGACCAAAGATAATTTACATTGTGTTTGAACAATATGAACATTCCTACTTGTACTGAGATATTTTCACTTATATTGTCCGTTTGAATGGACCACTATCTAGGTGCGCCTAAGTATGACATGCAGCCTCGTTGGTCTAGTTCTCAAGCGCTCCTGCTGAGCATGAGGTCCTGGGTTCGATTCCCAGTTCGGGCAAAGTGATATTGGGATTTTTCGTTAAGGATTTTTCAGTAGCAGCCCGGAGTCTGGATTTGTGCCCGGTTGATGGCTTGCCCCTATTTACATGGAACTTAAACATAACTGGCGAAATGTGGGTGTACAATAACCTCTGCCTAACACTTCGGGGATCACAGGTGTGATGTTATAACATATAACGGAAGGAGTGGCTTATTCTTTATCATTTACAAAAATAGCTTATCAAATGAGGATTAAGAAAAATATGCCTACAAGATGTTTGATGATTTTATTATTTTATTGGGGAAAATACCGTGGAAAATATACAGCAAAGTCTACTGCACACAAATAATCATAAACATGAAATAAGATAAATGACTTATCTTACCTAATTTATGCTTTGAGATCTTTAAACAATGTAACGTGATCTGAGAATGTAACATAAAACATTTTATAACAATTGTTTTATTTTACATTATTTGTTCAGCTATACTTTTTACATGTCTAAATAATATAAAAGGATTACATACCATAAAATATTATTTATAGTTTACATTAGAGGTGAAATACCTTTTCAATGCCAATTTTTTCGTACAAATCTCAAACACAAACTTTTTTTTAATTTCTATAAAAACTTTTCATCTCTCAGTAGATAGGTATTTATTCTGACAGGTATCTATTTGAATAAAAAAAACCGGGCCAGTGCGTGTCCCACGCAAACGAAGGGTTCCGTAGTTGGGATGAATTTGTCCCAAAAACAAACAACATTGTAGTTGAAAAACATGCTCTCCATACATCGATATACGACACTTTCGTCAATTTTCCAACTGTAAATGTAAGTTGGTCGACTATTACTTGTAAAGCCTACTTAGCTGTGATAGTTTTCCTTTTAACTTCCTTATATACAACAACTCCCATATTTTTTTTCACATATCCAAAAACAATCATTTAGTTGTCAGGGACACACTTGACTCTAACTAAAATTAGTTCTTTAAAGCTTAAATATAACGCAAACGGATCGCTGAATTGAGAAATAGTTTGAAGAGACCCGCAATATTTTTGAACGGCCTATCCAACGACCATGGGATAGAAGAGAAAAAAATATATCATCCTCACTTAACGTGCAAGCCTACTCTAATTTTTTTTATCCCCATGCCAAATTACAGTTTTCTAGTACGAAGAGTCTCTGAGCTAAGCCGGGGACAGAGAAACAGACAGACGGACATGGCGAAACTATGAGGGTTTCTTTTTGACTACGGAATCCTAAAAACTGTGCCGCAGTGTAATAATGACTAAATCCGCGGACTTAGTAAAGTTATAAACTAAAAGATGTATGTTGATTTATCATAAGGCAAATAACATAAAAATATTAGATTCTAAGAACTGATACTGCCTACATTTCGCAATGATTTTAGGTAAGGACTTTTGATTTGATAAGAACTTTGACTAGGTAAGTATATACAGCCGTTTGAAGCCTGGGTTTTTTCAATGATGCGAATTTGCTCGCGCTCGTGTGTTTTCTCCAAGTGTATGGTTTGGTTAGAGTTACATGTATGCAGAACAATCGGAAACCTTAAAATAAGTCGAAATGGGATCAAAGAAAGTACGTAACCAACTAAAAGTAGGGGAGATCTATTTTTAACTTAGGGCAGCTATAAATAGTTTTAAATTACAGAGCGGAAATGATATAACACTGCTATGGACGAAGAGTATAATAGAACATACGGACTTTAGATAAATATTGAGGTTTCTATAGTTTTCCATCTGGTCCTTCATCGTAACTTTAGAAAGTACGACACGGTAAAAAGGAAGGCTTTTGTGGTCTGTATTTTGTAAGCCTAAAAACTGCTGTAAGCTCCTAATTTTAACCGAAATCTCAATGATGAAAGATTATGTATTTTCCTTTTTTTTCAATATCATATAATAAAAAAGTCATGAGAAGACGACTAAGTACCTAATTAAAATCAGAAATTTTCTTGAAACTTGTATTTTTTTATTCCTTTTTAAGGTTCCGTACCCAAAGTGTAAAACAGGAACCCTATTACTAAGACTCCGCTGTCTGTCTGTCTGTCTGTCCGTCTGTCACCAGGCTGTATCTCATGACCCGTGATAGCTAGACAGTTGAAATTTTCACAGATGATGTATTTCTGTTGCCGCTATAACAACAAATACTATAAAATAGAATAAAATAAATATTTAAGGGGGCTCCCATACAACAAACATTATTTTTTTGCTCGTTTTTGCTCTATATTGATAACGGCAACAGGTAGATGCTTGAAATATTCACAGAATATTTAGTTTTATATTTACTTTAAAAATAAATAATTAAATTAAAATAAAACAAATATTTAAGGGGGGCTCCCATACAACAAACGTGATTTTTTTGCCGTTATTATAGATAATGGTACGGTTCCCCCTTCGTGCGCGAGTCCGACTCGCACTTGGCCGTTTTTTTTTTAATAAGAACTTAAGTTCCTAATAATTTATTATAATCTAGCATTGTAGCTTAATAGACTAATAAGCAATTGAACTCTAACTTATTATTTTACGTTATAACGTGATTAACGTTATAACTAAGAACAGTGTCAATTTGCACAATTACACATTTCCGTAGCACTTTCTTAGGGTCTTCTAACTGGACTAAGAATCTTGATAACAATTGCATTTTGCATAGATAAATAAAGGGACGCGTAAAGAGAGAACCTTGGAGGCTCATGCTTAAATCGAAATGATTCCTTAAAAAACTTACCAGTGATGTCCAACACGATTTACTCCGGTCGTCAGGGAAGAGGAAGATGTCCAGCAGTGCCCAGGAGCCTCGCCACACGAACACCACCAGCGACCCCACCACCGCCACAGAGAAGATGCAGTCCAGGATGTACAGCATCGTCTCTCGGCTGTTCTGTAAATAATAGCCACTCTTACATAGCTGTATATAGACTGATTTTTAGAGGGACTGTTGGTATTTACTCGATTTGAATGTGCAAAAATGAATCGATTCCTACTTTCTGATAATGGCAACACTGTCACTCAATGTTTAATATAAAACCGACAACTGCTCTCAGTTAGTTCCTTTTGATATTTTTTCCGTTAGGAGACAGATATAATTCCTTCCCTGTGAAACGTCAAATATAAAAAACGTTATTCAATTCAAAGTACTGCAACGCAATAAAAAATATGGCAATTTATGCGACATATATTGATACTCGCAAGTAAACCAAACCTATGGGGTACTTCTCAATGACCTAAAATCTTGAAATTGGGCAAGAAGCAAGGTCTCACAGCACAGGTAAAGGAAAAAGTCCGAAAATCGTTAATTTGTAGTTATATCGTTTCTCGTCGTATCGTTTTTATATCGTTTCGTCACCACTGCTCTCAAAACGGTGAAGGAAAACATTGTGAGGAAGCCGACATGTAGTGGACTCAAATATTCTAAGACATGTGACATCTACCAACCCGCACTGGGCCCGCGTGGTGGATTACGGCCCACTCCCTCTCACAGAGAGGAGGCCTGTGTCCCAGCAGAGGGAACATTAAAGGCTGATTATGCATGCTATGAGTCGAGATCGGCACCAAGCAGCATAATATAGCCATAGAAAAATAATCCCGTTTGCCATTTGAACGTCTATTCTCTCGTCTAGGTACAGTCGGTGACCAGCATTAACTGACCCCTCTTTCATCTTCTTCGTCATCTTTCTCCATTAATTTTCTTAGTAAGAGGGGTCAGGTAATGCTGGTCACTGACTGTACCTACCTGTATTAGAAAAATATACAGCAATCAGTGACGACGTGGGTTATTGTGGTCATAGACGATTATCCGTTACAATTTGAGCACAATAGCATCTTCTATGAAATCGCCAAGTGTGATGTTGGCAGTTCTGAATTGATATAAGATTGCTGCTGATATCTTACTGCGCAAGGATACTCTGTGCTTGTTTAAGTACATGCTATGCCAACTATAAAAAAAAACCTTGGTAATCAGTCAAAGTTATAGGTCCAGCAGACTGATGCAGTTACTATAAAAGGAGATTAATTCCTTACTACCGTGGGTGAGTAAGTTGGCTGCGTCAGAATCAAAGAGGAACCAAAAGAAGAAGAATTAAAATATTAAAACCCTTTATTTTTATTTTTTGGAAATGATCAAATAACTCCTCCTCCGCTCTGGACGGAGCGGGAGGGCTTGTCAGACTTTTACTGACTAAACCCCCCCCCCCGTGTTCCTTCAGATGCCTGTGTGCCAGGGCCACTATATCCCTTTCGGACAAACTCGCAACCCTAGCAGGCATTGGCCCTATCGGACCCCGTTAGTTGGTGCTGACATCTCTTAGAGGCGCGCGTGTAATACAACGTGCCGTCGACCCGGGCCTGGTCCTTATCGGACGGCGAGCTACCATCGCTCACCGTCTACAAGCCCGCGCCTACGGTGGCCGGGAATCAGCCTGCAACTCCCGACGCCCGGGGTGTCTCCCGGGACGACTAGGGGCGCGAGGGCGCGTACCTTACCTCTCCCTCACGCGTTCCGCCTCCTAACACACATATACAATGACAATTGATCGCAATGGATTTCATTTTTGACAGTACACCTACTTCCATTGCGTTATTTACGTTGTTGAGCAGATGAATTTTTCAAACATAGGAAGCAATGGATTAGCAATATCCTTCAAACCTCTCGGATTGATGATTCAAACTGCGTTACGTATTAACGCAATTAAGGGGCAGGTCGCGAACTGAAAACAACAGATTTGCTACTAATGCACGTGTAGGCGTCAATAGGCGCAATAGGTAAATGAGCGGTTCATTATTGTACGAACCCGAAGATGTAAGAAATTAAATTCATCATCAGTCTGTAGGCAACTTTGTTATTGAGTAATTTCAATTAGTTTTACCTAAAATCAAATAATCATAAATAATTATCTGGATCTAAATTTAATAGATAAACTTTTTGTGTGTGGAACCAAAAGGAAACGCACTATTTATGCCCATGGTTCAATAAAATGACCTGAACTGAAACTTCCGTTTTTTTTTAGTTTTGTTTAATTAGACGTTTGTTCAATTATTTGAAATCGTAGGATTCCAGTGAAGAAAGTAAAAACTTTTAAAACGGGAAAACACTGTGTTGTGAAATGAGCTTAAAAAAAAAAGCGTTTCTGCATAAGTGGACAATATAAGTTTTCCTTTTTCTGAATTAATGGTTAGAAGTAAAGCGAACGTATCCGAAACAGAGCTCAATTCGCTCGCTCTTACATTCTACATACTCTTTATTCTTCAGCTTTTCTGCATAAGTGGACACACTAAGTGTCACTGTCCACGGAGGCGTAGCTTCTTAGACGCGTATTCGTCAAGTCGTTATACGCTTATTGTACGCCTGCTCACAGCTTACATACAAAACTATGAAACAATGTCAACGGAGCGGCAACGTCGAGCTCACGTCGCTGCATGCAGGCTTCATGACGCCTGCCTTACCGCATGTCATAGGGGCGTACATCGAGCGAAAGCATATTGGTATTTTGCTTTTGTAATAGTGGTGCTACGATTTGCAGTAAATTCTGATAAGTAGTTTTACTAATTCTATAAATCTATATAATGAGTGAAATACACTGTCATCTTCTAATAATTCTCTTGCCGCTACGAACAATATACAGTTGATGTTTTTTTCTATATATATGGATGCGTCCAATATAATCGTCTTCGGCGACTTTGAATGTTGTAATATTCCTAAATAACGTTTTATAACGTTTTCGTCGTCCGACGGCATGGTCACAAATGATTGAAAATGTACGCTTGTAATACGCCTCGTGGACGAGGTTTACGCTGGGCTGCTCAAACTGTTTGGCGTATTTTGAAGCGTCTATGAAGCTACGCCTCCGTGGACAGTGACACTTAACTCCTATTTTTGTATTAATGGTCCAAAGAATCACCTAGCCTATCTGCGAAATCTTGCAAAATATTTCGAGCTTGCTTTGTTCACTCTATGCGTTGATGATGATTCGTGATTTTTTTAAGAAAATCTAACTATCCGAGAGAGTGTTGGGGCGTTTGGCCTGTTGTTACATTCTTAAGTTTTTCTGCTTAAGTAAACAAATTAATTCGGGAGCCGTGATGATTTTAAAAGAAAGTTAGGTTAGGTTAGGCAGGGTTTCCAATCTTTTAACATACCTAACCCAGGTATGTTAAAAGATTGGGAACCCCTGCCTCAGAGTAAGTATAACTCATACCTATCTAATTGTTAGATAACTTTAAGCTTACACATTATCCATTGTGTACCTAGATTTTACTGTCGAAAACACGACGTGTTACCTACTGTTGATTTATCAGAAAAATGCCATTTATTGTGTTCACCAAATAAGGTTGCTGGTTGCTATCCGTTTTGTACATAACAACCGAGCATTATACCAATTTAACATTAAGTAAATATTAAGTAAACGCTATAGGTATACGATGTATAAGATGGAAGTCAAGCAACGGTACTACGGTTTAACAATGTTGAACTAAGATAGTGAACAATAAAGTAATAATTATGAGCATATCCATAAAGTATGTTGACAAACATAAACTGATGCGAAGTAGCTACACTTTTTAGTACTAAATTAGAGACCTTACTTACGTGGAATTATCTAAAGATCAAGAAATCAAATCAAAATAAAATGTTATCACGAAACAAATGACTGAAAATGCAATGGTGTCAATTTTATCCTAAGACGGTAAACTGTCGGTGATTAATAAATTACTTATCAAGAGGGCTAATTACGTAACACACTATCAGTAGGAATCGGTTTCAATTAGACAGTTCAACAACATTCATTGCGTTATTTACGTTGTTGAGCAGACAATTTTTTCTAACCTATGAAATGGATGGCCTTGCCAATGGATTAGCAATATACTAAAAATCATTCCGATTCCAGCTGTGGTACGCAATTAGGGTACAGATTGAATTATGTCGCTCATTTTCGAAAATCTTATATTGACTGATGGTGCAAACTTCGTCTTAGTCCTAATTAATGGTGCAACCTTCACTTATTACTATTGTTGTGTCCAAACGTGGATTTATTTGTTTATTTGGATAAAATAGAAGATAAACCATTTTTACTGTTCATTGTGAAAAATAAAGACGCTGTAGAATAAGTATAACAATAGATAATATAATCATTTATCTGTATTCTCCATACATCATACTCTTCAGAAAATAAACCGTTTTCTGACTCGCATACAGTGTATGCTCTGGAATGGAGACAGGAAACTGATTATTTTGCCTCAAAAAGCAAAATTAAAGGATGTTGTAAGGTAGATGGAAGGCTGGGCTTCACAAAAAGCAAAACAAGACAGTGAAAGACCTGAGCTTAAAACAAAGGTTGTGTTCAGAATGCGCGACAAAGGGGAAATCCCCGTACTCTGTAGAACGAATGCCTTTCAATTATATCAAAATTGAAATTGCCGAAATCACATTTAAATCTAAGTACCTATTTTGAAACAAAATACTGCAAAGATCAAACCCATAAAGTTAAACTTAATAAAATTATCAATTTTTTGCGAATAAATCAATGTAAGTAGCTCCAAAACATTATCATTTTAAATACCTCTCGTCTATCATATGAATCAACGAACACGCGCGAATGAATGAATGAATGAATGAACAGCTGATCCTGTATATCAAGTAGGTACGCACTCGACTAATCTGCGATTGTTTATTTGTAACAATCGAGCACTCGAGGGTTTGATGAACCTTAGGTTTGCAGGAAATCTTAGGGCTCTAGGAAATTATTGAACACCCGGCTAGTTGCGTAACATACTATCAGTAGGAATAGGTTTTAATTTGACAGTTCAACAGCATTCATTGCGTTATTTACGTTGTTGAGTAGACGATTTTTTCGAACATAATGAAGAAATGGATTAGCAAGTATCCTTCAAAATCATTTAGATTGTGATTAAAAGTGTCTAACTCAATTAGGTTACTGGTCCTCGTATTGATAACAAGTATAACGTAAAACTATGATGAGTTGGTTCTATTGGCAGTATTTTTGGAAATTTTGCACAGACATGACCGGATATGACGTAACGAATAGCACCATCCTATTTCTTCCCGTGGGTGTCGTAAAAGGCGACTAAGGGACTTAAGTAGGTACTAGAGAATGAGAAGCAGCGTTTTCTATGCATTTTAACACCATACTGCGATCGCCAACCCGCTTGCCAAGCGCGGCGATTATGGCAACCCCCCCATTGGGGGAGGCCTATTTCCAGCAGTGGACGTCGTTCGGCTGAAATGATGATCTTTACCATAAATATTTATCAGTCTGTGACATACCATTTTTAGCTGCAGACTTCCTAACAATAAAGGGGAATTGCTCCGATACTGTGGCAGAGTTATGCTTATGCGAATATAGGTAAATGGAGCAGGGGAGTTGATTGAGAATAGGCGTAGGTAACGTTTAACGGAAATAACCAAACATCACATTTGGGATTCCTGAATATCCTGACTTGGCCGAATAGAACTGCATTCCCATTTTGTTATCTGGTCATGCAGATTTTGCGTGCGCGGAGATAATGAGCTGTTCTAAATGGTACCAACCGTGCGGAACATAGTGGGCACATCGAAGTAGTCCTGTGGCGAGTCGACGGCGACGGCAAACGGCGCGGCGCAGATGTTGCGCAGCGCGCGCAGCGCCGCCAGCGACAACGTGGCCGCCGCCGTCGTGGACAGCAACGTGCGCGCGCTGTCGCCCGTGCACTCGTTCAACAGATTCCACACGCCACGCCACGCACCCACGCACGCCACGCCCGCCACCGCCGTGCAAATCCGCGACACCACGTAATACGTGAGCCTGCCCCGCTCCGGCCGCAGCTGTTTGCTCAGTTGCGTTTGGAACACCGAAAACAACAAGTCACAGCACAGTCCGAAGGCGGCACACGCGGCCGCGCTGCCCACGGGCTCATCGGGCAGCACGTACAGGTCCATGAGCGTCCAGGTGGACTTCCAGTAGGTGACGACGGCGGGCGCGACCACCAGACTCGCAAAGAGCGCGTCAGCGCATTCCAGCAAGGCTGCGTGCGCGCGCGAACCGCTCGCCAGCGTGTCGGCCAGCCCCGCAGTGCTTCCGCGCATGTCTGCCGTGTGCCTGTGCGCGTCTGACTGACAGACTGACTCCCACCGGCACAACGCGCCGACAGATTACTACAAGTAATTGCATTATCACCCGTCCCGCGCTCTGACGTACCCGTGTTTGCTCGGGACTCAACGCTTGTGCGTATGATTCTACGCTACCAGCTAATGTCGATGCTAGGATCGTTTATTTGAGATAAGAGGTCTTTAACCAGCTTAAATAGCCCATCTAGGGAATAGATTGTGTTTGATGACGCACATCATAGACTTGCAGTTTTATAGATTCCTGTATGATAAAGACGATGCTTACTGAAAACAAACGAAACTTCCGCATCCTTAAAGCACTCATCCTTATTAGTATAATGACGCAAAGTGCTCCATAATAGGTAAATATTGTTATTTTCTTAAACCTCACTCTGCTTGAGTGAGGTTTCATCAATCATGTTTAGTACTTACTTAATTTGTTTACATTATGTATCATCCTCATTATGGTAGCCGTCCTTTTCAAAGGTATGTTGTGTATGGGCAGGTTTGGCTTCCTCGGTTGAAGTAGGTACACTCTATTGGTGTCTACTTCTGATTTCTGTATTTTCATTGACCCTTGCAGCAAAACATGAGCTTGGATGGGCTGAATTGATTTCCATAAGTTTTAAAGTTTCTCTTACACTATCATCATTGTATGACCCAGTGAGGGGCTGCTTGCTGAGCGATCATCTCACGTCTCTTTACATTTAACCATAATCTTAGGCAGGAAAATGACCACCCAGGCTGAAGTCTGAAATCACCAACATGCAGCCGTTGTGAGCAATGCTCATTTCTTCTTTGTTTCACGAAAAGTCAGTTGCATGGCTACAGTGAGTTACAGACAGACTCAATTGAACATTATTAATTACCCAAACTACAGTATATCAATGGTTTACATGATACGCGAGATTGCCTCGTCCGTCAAGCTCTAGAGTCACACTCACAAACGTGACGGTTGAGTCCAAATGAGTTGACGGTTGGTCCTGGATTCGATTCTCGATTTCGAAACTCGAAACTTCGTTTTATTTGGATTCATAACCACCAAATGGCCAAATCTCTGGTCTACACGATTCTGCCTGTCCCATCGGGGAACACAGGCGTGCTAAGGTTACGTAGTACTTATCTGGGCTATACCAACCGTTTATCTTTGCCCTCGCGATCCTCGTAAGAGTGACCGTGAAGGTAATAAGACACTGGCTCAACGAATCACGATCAGTAGGGCAATAACTGCGTACTTCCTAACTGATTCGGACATAAGTGTTACAACTAGACTGTCAGCATTGACCGTTGATCTCTATTACTGGTAGAGTTTTACCGGGATGATATTCGTAAGTAAAAATGAAATGCTGGTCGTTGGTAAGTGCATCACTTGAGAAAGGCTGGACCGATTTGGCTAAGTATTTTGTGATTTTAAATATTCCGAATTGGGTTTTTATGGAAAGAAAAATTGGTAAAGTTTCAAAAAAGTTTAAAAATTGAACGACCTTTTTTCTATGGAATTTTTGTATAAAGTATTGAAATTGGACAGGACATCGTCTGTCGGGTCAGCTAGCTATTAATAATAACAACACAACAACACAACACAACACAACAATACAACACTACTATAACTTGTTTCAACCGCGCCATCTCGTTTCAGCTAAAAAATTAGTAGTAGCCTTTTTCTATGGCTGTCCTCCTAAGGCTCCGTGCACGAAAAAAACCCTTTTTCCTCAATTTCTTATCTAATTGTGAGAAAGCTTGAAATAATTTAAACATTAAGTCTGTTTAACTATTAAAGTACAGTTTTCGTGGTAAACCATTCGTGTCAGTCACAGCACCTGTTAATAGTTTTATCACTTTTGCGCTCGCGAAAATATAGTTTATTTCGCCTTTGATTTACATAACGAAAATATTGCAAATTCATAAAATATTTTTTTTATTATATCTCAAGGACAGCTGTAGCCCAGTGTGGGATTTTTTTATTATATCTCAAGGACAGCTGTAGCCCAGTGTGGGATTTTTTTATTATATCTCAAGGACAGCTGTAGCCCAGTGTGTGATTTTTTTATTATATCTCAAGGACAGCTGTAGCCCAGTGTGGGATTTTTTTATTATATCTCAAGGACAGCTGTAGCCCAGTGTGGGATTTTTTTATTATATCTCAAGGACAGCTGTAGCCCAGTGTGGGATTTTTTTATTATATCTCAAGGACAGCTGTAGCCCAGTGTGGGATTTTTTTATTATATCTCAAGGACAGCTGTAGCCCAGTGTGGGATTTTTTTATTATATCTCAAGGACAGCTGTAGCCCAGTGTGGGATTTTTTTATTATATCTCAAGGACAGCTGTAGCCCAGTGTGGGATTTTTTTATTATATCTCAAGGACAGCTGTAGCCCAGTGTGGGATTTTTTTATTATATCTCAAGGACAGCTGTAGCCCAGTGTGTGATTTTTTTATTATATCTCAAGGACAGCTGTAGCCCAGTGTGTGATTTTTTTATTATATCTCAAGGACAGCTGTAGCCCAGTGTGGGATTTTTTTATTATATCTCAAGGACAGCTGTAGCCCAGTGTGTGATTTTTTTATTATATCTCAAGGACAGCTGTAGCCCAGTGTGTGATTTTTTTATTATATCTCGAGGACAGCTGTAGCCCAGTGTGGGATTTTTTTATTATATCTCAAGGACAGCTGTAGCCCAGTGTGGGATTTTTTTATTATATCTCAAGGACAGCTGTAGCCCAGTGTGGGATTTTTTTATTATATCTCAAGGACAGCTGTAGCCCAGTGTGGGATTTTTTTATTATATCTCAAGGACAGCTGTAGCCCAGTGTGTGATTTTTTTATTATATCTCGAGGACAGCTGTAGCCCAGTGTGGGATTTTTTTATTATATCTCAAGGACAGCTGTAGCCCAGTGTGGGATTTTTTTATTATATCTCAAGGACAGCTGTAGCCCAGTGTGGGATTTTTTTATTATATCTCAAGGACAGCTGTAGCCCAGTGTGGGATTTTTTTATTATATCTCAAGGACAGCTGTAGCCCAGTGTGGGATTTTTTTATTATATCTCAAGGACAGCTGTAGCCCAGTGTGGGATTTTTTTATTATATCTCAAGGACAGCTGTAGCCCAGTGTGGGATTTTTTTATTATATCTCAAGGACAGCTGTAGCCCAGTGTGTGATTTTTTTATTATATCTCAAGGACAGCTGTAGCCCAGTGTGTGATTTTTTTATTATATCTCAAGGACAGCTGTAGCCCAGTGTGGGATTTTTTTATTATATCTCAAGGACAGCTGTAGCCCAGTGTGTGATTTTTTTATTATATCTCAAGGACAGCTGTAGCCCAGTGTGGGATTTTTTTATTATATCTCAAGGACAGCTGTAGCCCAGTGTGGGATTTTTTTAATATATCTCAAGGACAGCTGTAGCCCAGTGTGGGATTTTTTTATTATATCTCAAGGACAGCTGTAGCCCAGTGTGGGATTTTTTTATTATATCTCAAGGACAGCTGTAGCCCAGTGTGGGATTTTTTTATTATATCTCAAGGACAGCTGTAGCCCAGTGTGGGATTTTTTTATTATATCTCAAGGACAGCTGTAGCCCAGTGTGTGATTTTTTTATTATATCTCGAGGACAGCTGTAGCCCAGTGTGGGATTTTTTTATTATATCTCAAGGACAGCTGTAGCCCAGTGTGGGATTTTTTTTTTATATCTCAAGGACAGCTGTAGCCCAGTGTGTGATTTTTTTATTATATCTCAAGGACAGCTGTAGCCCAGTGTGTGATTTTTTTATTATATCTCAAGGACAGCTGTAGCCCAGTGTGTGATTTTTTTATTATATCTCAAGGACAGCTGTAGCCCAGTGTGTGATTTTTTTATTATATCACAAGGACAGCTGTAGCCCAGTGGGTGATTTTTTTATTATATCTCAAGGACAGCTGTAGCCCAGTGTGTGATTTTTTTATTATATCTCAAGGACAGCTGTAGCCCAGTGTGGGATTTTTTTATTATATCTCAAGGACAGCTGTAGCCCAGTGTGGGATTTTTTTATTATATCTCAAGGACAGCTGTAGCCCAGTGTGGGATTTTTTTATTATATCTCAAGGACAGCTGTAGCCCAGTGTGGGATTTTTTTTATTATATCTCAAGGACAGCTGTAGCCCAGTGTGGGATTTTTTTATTATATCTCAAGGACAGCTGTAGCCCAGTGTGGGATTTTTTTATTATATCTCAAGGACAGCTGTAGCCCAGTGTGGGATTTTTTTATTATATCTCAAGGACAGCTGTAGCCCAGTGTGTGATTTTTTTATTATATCTCAAGGACAGCTGTAGCCCAGTGTGTGATTTTTTTATTATATCTCAAGGACAGCTGTAGCCCAGTGTGGGATTTTTTTATTATATCTCAAGGACAGCTGTAGCCCAGTGTGTGATTTTTTTATTATATCTCAAGGACAGCTGTAGCCCAGTGTGGGATTTTTTTATTATATCTCAAGGACAGCTGTAGCCCAGTGTGGGATTTTTTTAATATATCTCAAGGACAGCTGTAGCCCAGTGTGGGATTTTTTTATTATATCTCAAGGACAGCTGTAGCCCAGTGTGGGATTTTTTTATTATATCTCAAGGACAGCTGTAGCCCAGTGTGGGATTTTTTTATTATATCTCAAGGACAGCTGTAGCCCAGTGTGGGATTTTTTTATTATATCTCAAGGACAGCTGTAGCCCAGTGTGTGATTTTTTTATTATATCTCGAGGACAGCTGTAGCCCAGTGTGGGATTTTTTTATTATATCTCAAGGACAGCTGTAGCCCAGTGTGGGATTTTTTTTTTATATCTCAAGGACAGCTGTAGCCCAGTGTGTGATTTTTTTATTATATCTCAAGGACAGCTGTAGCCCAGTGTGTGATTTTTTTATTATATCTCAAGGACAGCTGTAGCCCAGTGTGTGATTTTTTTATTATATCTCAAGGACAGCTGTAGCCCAGTGTGTGATTTTTTTATTATATCACAAGGACAGCTGTAGCCCAGTGGGTGATTTTTTTATTATATCTCAAGGACAGCTGTAGCCCAGTGTGTGATTTTTTAAGTTACTTGATAAGGTTTGCTAAATAATAGGAAAAAATACATTGCAGGCTAGGTTTAAAATAAATATAGGTTCAAAAAAAAATCTGCTATTTTTTGTATGGAAGTTGAAAAAAGTGGTGCCACCACGTGCAATTAGACTATTTAATGATGTTTATGATATTTTATAATGTTCAAACCCAAATGTAGTTTCTTGTAAAAAACTGATCCAACGTCAGTCTTGCGTCTTTGGAAAACCTGTTGCGAATTTTTGTAATTTTCCAGGAATTTTTAATTTATTGGAAAAAATACTTTCCACCACATGCAAAACAAAGAACTCGACTTTACAAATCACAAATAATTTTGTTTAAAAGGCTTTTACCCTTTCTCACAAACAATGAACAAAATTGATCAAAATCAGTCGATTTCGTGCACGTTAGTCATCACCATCATTCTCCTGCCCTTATACCAATTTATTTGGGGTCAGCGCAACATGTCCCTTTCTCTATTAGTCGTCATCTCGGGTTCTTTCTAGCCATATCATCTTTCACACAGTCCATCCAACGATTTTTTGGTCTTCCCTTACTTTTATAGCTATCGACATTCATACTCAAAACTTTCCTCACGACATTTTCCTCATTCCTCCACATCACATACCCATACCAGACAACTGATTTCCGCAAAGCTTTTCAGTCACCGGTGACATTTTCAGTCTTCCTCTTATGGCTGTCTCTTAAGTATTTACAGTTATTTTCTTATCATGCTAAGTTTGCAGGGCTTACTCGAAATCTTCAATTCAACTGGATTAATGGTTATAATTAATCAATTTACCTCCGCGGCTTTTGGATCGTTATTCCAATGATTATCATCCGAAACAAAATCCTCATCATCTTAAGATAAGGTAGACACATAGCATCACGCCTGTAATCCCCGAAGGTTTAGGCAGGGGTGTACCTGTACACCCACAATTCGCCAGTTATGTTTACGTCCCATGTAATAGGGGGCGAGCCTATTACCATGAACTGGGCACAAATTCAAACTCCGGACTGCTACTGAGAAATTCCAAATGGAAAATTTTAATAACACTGCCCGACCTGGGAATCGAACCCAGATAAGATAAGATTATATATTTGATAAAAGACTTGTGCAAATTTTACAAACAGAACCCGAATTGCTTAACACTTTCAATCATAATCCGAGGGTTTTGATGGATATTCTTATTCCATTTGTTCATAGGATTGAAAACTTCGTCTGAACGACAATGTAAAGAACGCAATGAACTTACTACTTTGAACTGTCAAAATGAAAGGCATTAGAATCAATTGCCAGTTTATGTGTGTTACGTAATTACACCGCTGGTTTTAAGGCGCTGCTCCTCAGCAGCCCACGGTTAGGTAAGCTATAAGCTACGGACGTGTTAAGCCTTTGTATGGAAATGTAGGCGGGATAATGCTAAATGAATGGTAAATGATTTTATTTCTGTAAATAGGTCTGTACAAACACTTTTAAACTTCAACCGTATTTTAAAAATTCGATGAGGTCGGCGTTTCCTATCTAACTATACAGAGAAGAAAGGCCGAAACAAACTTAGAAGTCACAGTCTATTTTAAATTCCAGACATAATCTTGGTGAGATCATGTCAAGACCATATATATTGGTATCTGAAGTGGTCTTTTGATGAAAGATCCACAGAGATGAGTGGATCTGTGCAGTCAGTGCACGCATTTGTCAGTCATCGTGCAGCTCAACTCGAACTTAAGGAGCTCAACGATTCAACGATAGTCCCACTACGACCCAACGGCTACGCCTCAAACAAATAAACCTTGCAGCTAATGTGGGGTAACCTCTCCGTGCTCACTGTGCACATACTACATAGCAGACAACGATATATTTTACATTGATTTGATCTTAGTGCGATTTTTTGAGTAAGGCAATATTTTAATTCTGAAATTGATGAATTCACACCGAAAAAGCCGCAACCGTTCTAAATCTAAATAATAGGTTTAACACCTGAAGAACATTGTTGAATGAATAATATACTTACAGAAATCTTAAACCTAGTAGAAAATATGTAGGTGGGTTCCTTTCCATCTGTGACTAGGAAGTATGGCGACGCGAGCAGGTTGCGGGAGGAGCGCAGGATCGTGATCGCGATGTAGAAGATCAAGGTTATGGCACCTATCAGCACTGGCCTGATAACAGAATACAGAAAAAAAAAACAAAGAAAATTGAGAATGACATTTTATTATAAGCAATACTAACTACAATAAAATATCGAACTATCCAGCCAGAGATTTCTCGGGTTCCGTGGATTGATTGTGACCTCAATAAAAACCTAATTACTATAGCCTTAAGATTTCGTTCCGGACATATTCCGTTAAGTTTTATTACCTAATGAGGAAGGCTTTGTCTCCAAATTGTGATGACTGTGGTGTGGTTGACTGTGGTCATGACTGTGGTCTTTCATATTCTGATGGAGTGTGTCCGGAATGAAAATACTAGAATAAATGTTTTTGGAGCATACTTGTTTTTCCAATGTCCGATAAGGCTAAACAATTGTACAATTTAGTGATAAGGTAGATACTAATGAACAATTTTGTGTTTTTTCTGCACTGGGCGATGTGGTCGCTAAGCGACAAAGCCCTTTAAATAAAAAAAAAAAAAAAAAAAACTACAATAAAATTTGTGCAAAAAAGCAGATTTTTGCAGGCTTACACTGACTTTGTTTTTAATTTTTTTAATTTTTTGCTTGCATAGAAACCTAGATATAGTGCACAAGATACCTATTGGTTCAAAAATTTCAAAGAAAGATGTGTTACAACGCCATAATCACGTACGAGCGTTTGTATGAAAAGTATGTCGGGATTAATCCCTTAAGCAGAATTATTGGCGAAATATTTCTTAAACTTTATTTAACAATAAGGTTTGAAGTGAGTTGGGATTTTGGGGCATAGCAGAGAGCGGTCTTATGAATACAACAGTCATCGATCACTGTACCAATTTCTGCAACACCAAGCAGCATTGCCTCAGTCATATTTGCCCTGTTTGAAAGGTGAATTTACATTCACATAACAGGTACACTTCACAACACATTACACTACATTCCGTGTTGTGCCGGACGTAAAGAATAGCACCATCTCATTTCGTCCCGTGGGTGTCGTAAAAGGCGACTAAGGGACTTACTACAGAATGGGCAGCAGCGTTTTCTATGCATTTTAACACCATATTGCGATCGCCAATCCGCCTGCCAAGCGTGGCGATTATGGCATCCCCCCTCCCCCTTTGGGGGAGGCCTATGTCCAGCAGTGGACGTATTTCGGCTGGAATGATGATGAATGATGAACAGGGACCCACTGCGTCGCATTGCATCGCGCCCGCGCTCCTACTTCGTTTTCGTTTAGCGTTCTGTCTGACTTATTTTCATTTTGCTAGGCTCCTTAAGGTCGGAGAATGATGTTATAACCTATACCCTTCCTCATGAATTGGGCTATCAAATTCAAAAAAAAAATCAAATATTGGACTGGTAGTTCCAGAGATTACCCCCTACATACCAACAAACAAATTATACTTCTATAAATTAATATTTGTATAGATATGCACATGCCGCCGTAACGTGAGCCCATAACGTAAGTCTGCTATTAACCAATAAATAAAAAATCTAAAGATAATGCAAGTATTTACCTATGAGGATCATTAACATCAGGGATTAAAGCATCCACGGACATATCGAGCAGCCCCCAGCCGCCTCGCCAGTGCATGATATTGCTCAGGATGAAGATGTAAGTGTACACTCGGGACAGGATCCTCTCCCTCACCCAAGATACAGGACCACCTTCTGCGTTGCTCCAGGCTCCTGCTGAACGGGATAGCAGTCTTGTCCTGGAATGTAAGGGTTTGTTAATGAAGTGATAAACTAACATGATTATTGAATACTGATAAATGATTTTATTTCTGTAAGTAAGTTTGTACAAACACTTTTACAGGTCAATCATATTATAAAAAAAAACCGGCCAAGTGTGAGTCGGACTCGCGCACGAAGGGTGACGTACAATTATCTGTAAAAACGGCAAAAAAAAACACGTTTGTTGTATGGGAGCCCCTCTGAAATACTTGTTTTATTTTAATTAAATTATTTATTTTTAAAGTGAATATATAACTAAATATTCTGTGAATATTTCAAGCGTCTACTACCTATTGCCGTTATCAATATCGAGCAAAAATGAGCAAAAAAATCACGTTTGTTGTATGGGAGCCCCCTTAAATGTTTATTTTATTATATTTTTTAGTATTTGTTGTTATAGCGGCAACAGAAATACATCATCTGTGAAAATTTCAACTGTCTAACTATCACAGTTCATGAGATACAGCCTGGTGACAGACGGACAGACAGACTGACAGACAGACAGACGGCGGAGCCTTAGTAATAGGGTTCCCGTTTTAACCTTTGGGTACGGAACCCTAAAAACTAGATGAGGTCGGCGGCGGTGTCTCCTATCTGAGTAGGTACTCTGTGAAGAAAGGCCGAAACAAACTCAGAGGTTACAGTAATTTTTTTTTGCCAGTTGATTTAAACATTATGAAATATTAATCGACTATGTTATTGGGTGTAGCTGTAGGTACCGACTACGGTACCGGCTGTCCGTTAAAGTACCTAGGTACCTAAACTTGTTTTTATTAATATGAAACGAAGAAATAAACTTATTCAGCTCCATTCATGCGATGGACAGATAAACCATACAAGTAGCAATTTAATTTATTTGGTAATATACCCACTAGCTAGCTAGCCCACTCAGACTTGCGAAAACAAGTATAGTTCCTATTACACAGACATGGCAACGACGCGTAGGTAGTTACACGACATAGATTGCTATTTTGTTTTTCACAGGCACTTAAGTAATTGAGTGCAAACGAGGATGGCAACGATGATTTGAACCTTTTCGGGGTTTCATTTGTACATAGCTTCTGATTAATAATGAGCTTTCTATGTAAGGCAAGATTGACGAGATCAAATATTATGTCAATGATACGATGTTCACTACTATCTACCTATGTATTTTCCTGGCTGTGGTTTTAAGGCGGAGATTTCTTGAAAATTTTCAAAATGGTGGTTTATTAAAGTAGTGTATCTCTTAAACCGTAAATATTTTTTCCAAAACAAAAACAGTCTGATATTTTCAAGTCTTTTGTACATATGGTGATGGAACTCAAAACATAATAATATAATACAATCAAAAAAATCTTCAAAGACAACTCTTAATTATTTTTAAAAGCAGTTTATGCCTTTGTTAACAGTTATAATTATAATTAAAAGTATACCATAAAATTGCAAATGGCAAACTGCATCCGGAGATGGATTAATTTTTAATAATTATAGTTAATATCTAATTTTATACGATTTTATTTGCATTTTTACGCCATACGTTGTGTCATCGCGCATCTCTTTCTTATGTATGCAATCTGACAGTGACAGTGGTTTACCTTTTGTTTGTCAGAAGAAAAGAGCACAAGAGAGTACCTAAGCTTGTATGTACAGGAAAAAAAAACCCACGAGATAAACTAATTATCTTGAATATAATTAATTTATCTCTTGGGTTTTTATTTCGTATTTACATCGTATCATTGACATAATATAGGATCTCGTAAATGTATATAGAGTCAACCCAACTGGGAGACGGATCCGATATAATCCGTTGAAGAAGCTGAAGCTGCTGCCTATTTTTCTGAGGTAACATTTGTGTAGCCTTTACGATAAAATAAGTGGCCTATCCTATGCAAAATAAAACTAACATGAACTTTTATTAGTGTCCCCCACGAATTACATAAAATAAACACAAAGAACATTTAATAAAATATACAAAATAATAAACTAATGTAGTTGTAAAAAAACTGTAATATTTTCGTAAAATACCAATAATAACGTAAACAAGATGCATGTGTAGTAAGCATTGAAGATTTTCTAAGATGCAACCTTTGTATTATAATCCTGTTATGACGGAATGCTCGGAGCATTCACTTCAGTTACATAGTTTTCTTGTAACCTTGAACAATAATACTCGTTGTGTAGTATATTTAAATCAGTACAAATAGTCTAACGCACTGCACCTACTTACGAATAACTAACCATTTTAGAACATTACTCCCGATGTTACAGGACCCAGATTTGTATTATTGATGTGTAACATATTTCCTCTCACTTTTTGTGGGCGGGATTTCATAAAAAGGGACGGAAGTGTGTAACAGGAAGTGATAGGTTGAGCATGGAATTAGTGTACTCATGGGATTAGTAGGTGTGGGCGATCACTAGTAATGAAAATTATTCGAATAAATATTTAGGTAAGTATTTAGCTTTTTTAAAATTTTGAGGTTAATTTCTGTTGCTGCTCAGTTGCTTATTACTAAGGTGAGATGTCAGATATTACACATCATAATTCTACTACTTTACTACCGATAATATACTACCATTAGGCTCACTGTTTTTTTTTTTTGGTGAATACCTACCCGAAAAGCATAGACAAAATATAATAATACGCATGTTTTGAAATAAAATTATCTATAGCTTTAAAAATATCGATATTTACACGTTGTGGAAATTCAAACTCCAATACATCAAAGTGGTTAAAACGCGGACTGTTTTAGTCTTCTGAATAATGGAACGGAATTTTGAGAGGCCTCTCTCCTCAGCAACCTCTGCAGAAAATGCTGGAAGTTTATATTGGTGACGAATATTTACGGCACGTATGATAAAAGAAAATCGTGCTTTAATTATATAATGCGAGGTAAACAAAGAGGAATATAAACGTTTGTTTGTGTGGCAAAACCCCGAACGACAACATACAGTTTTTCAACATTAGTAATGTTTTTCAAGAGCATTTATTAGGTATACACACTAACCTGGCAACCGCAAAGCTGATGTGTATGACGATCCCAAGCAGGTATATCTGTGCGAAGGAGAACAGCTGTGGCTTCAACTCCATCAGCCCCCACGTTCCTCGCCACACGCTCACCGCGTGAGGAGCCACGATGAAGCAGGAGAATACTGCGTCTCCTGGAGAGATATTTGAATCATTTGACATTTTTTTATTTTTCTGCGTAAACACTTATTTTTGAGAATACAGGTTAACCTGTAATTGACGACTGTATACGTACAAGGCTTATTACTAGCTATAGGTAGTTATAGGAAGCTGTTGGTAAACCTTTAGTAATAAACATTTTATTTTTAACCAGTTAAGTTAATGGCGATCATGAGATCATGAGAGGAGCCCAGAAACCGCGTAGTGATGTCTGTGTTAAAATTCCGTTCGTTTTTGTACTCAATATTGCGGATTGCGGCACATTCAACAAATAACAGAGCAATGATCAAATAGAGAAGTACAGTCTGTGACCTGCATAATCGGACCCCTCTTCCATTCCTCTTATTTGTAAGAGAGATCCGGTAATGCAGAGAACTAACTGTACAAGGTGCAAGATACGTTAGCTAGATAACGCTCATCTGGCCCCGCTATTAGCTTTAAAAATAACGAAGATTATAAAATGTCTGGCATTCCTCAAAGTTGATCAAACTAGACAAATTTAAGGATAGATATAAGGCAAATGTTTACACAGGAAGTCGAACTAAAGTTAATAAAGCCTAGCATAGGTGATAGAAAATCTATGGTGGTCTACATTGAGCCTAATATGCTAAAGCGGGCCACAGGGGTAGGATAAGGAATATAGAGTTCAAAATCAAGATTTATAAGTAATAGACAGCATAATAACCTATACCGTAGCTAACTTCATCGCAGCTGCAGTCCGGGGCGGTGTAACTGGCACACGATTCCAAGGACTTAGCCTTCTCCAGCTTCCGAGGAGTTGTCTCCGGGAGAAGACTCTCCGATAAGTTCGGTGGCATCTGTAAGCAATGGTATTAAGTTACAAAAGACTAGATTTCATGTTCGAAACTTTTTTTGTTTTTAACAATGGCTCGAATTGATGCACGTTCTTTCAAATTACGGATGCGCCCAAAGACTTCCAGATTTTTATTTTCTTCTAAATGGCAATACATAAAGGTGTTAATAATTTTTAAATTTAAATCATTTGCCTCTTCAATATTGATCATTGTTTCTTAAAGTAGACAAATCCTTAAGTGTAGAACTTGATAGCATGAAGAAACTACAAAGACTAAGCACTGGACAAAAATTTTGTTCGCGACAGCCAATGGCCAGTTGTATCACTCTACTGTTACAGTAAAGTAAACATAATTATGGCGATCGATATGAGTACATTAACGACTACGTCACTACACATGTGTAGTGACGTAGTCGTTAATGTACTCAATGTTTTTAGGGTTCCGTACCTCAAAAGGAAAAAAAACGGAACTCTTATAGGATCACTCGTGTGTCTGTCTGTCTATCCGTCTGTCACGGCTAATTTGCTCCGAACCTACTTGACCAATTAAATTTAAATTTAGTACACATGTGCATTTCTGTGACCCAAACACGTAACCTGTAACGTAGATAAATAAATTTTGAATATGAGGGTCACTTTTAGGGGGTAAATAAGAAAATTAAAAAAAATTTAAATTGCGAGCTGTACCTTGTGACAGATCAAACGAAAGGGCTTGTTGTGAGGGTCTTAATTTTTTATTTATTTATTTACAATAAATATTTTTTTAAGTTATTAACAAAATAGATGAAAATTGACCTTGAGCCTCTTAGGCTCAAGGTCAATTGAGAAACCACTAAAACTTTGAAAAAAAATATTGAAAACGAAAAAAAAGTTTTTTACTTATTGATTACAGGAAAAGTGATAAGAAGTCTATGGTGCTTAAATAACATGGTAAATCACTCAATAACAAAAATAATTTAATTAGCAGGAATTATACTGCCAACTACTGCTGCTTATAATTCCTGCTAATTAAATTATTTTTGAGTATTGAGCTAATTAAAACTTTTTACACGATTATCGGGCAATTTGATTTTATCGATAATTTTTTGTAGATTAAATTTTAAATTTTACTTCCAAACCAGCTTGTCAAAATGTTTACACAGCAGTAGAGTCGTTTGGTTGTTTCAACAGCAGGCATTGTTATTATAAAGATAATGTTGTAGAAATCAAGATTGTTTAACCACCTGAACAGTTATCTTGATACATCTAATCCAGTGTACAAAAAATGCTATTCAGTATTTCCTTTATCGTTTGCCCATCTCTAGTGCAGTTTTTTTCCTCAAACTTGGAATTATTTTTATGGTATATCCTTTCATAGTTTCGTTATTTATTTTAATTTCCGCCTTCTTACCGCCGGTCTAAGAAAAACCCGTGTTATTCGTCTTAGGTACCTGAGGCCAAAAATTGGGCCTTATTGACTTAAGAGCAGTCAAAAAGGCCAAATTTTTGGCCCCAGGGACCGGTTTCCGGCATCTTCTGGTGCTGATTAGCGCTGTCAAGTGCCATAGGCCACGTCATCCGTGGGGCTGATCAACGATAAACCAGTCCAGGAATCCAGACATTTATATTGAATTCAAAATATCTTAATTTCAATGTTCTCTTTTTCCTACTTATTAATTCCGTATAAGATATTTGTTTGAATAGGTACTTAATTTACAAAAAACCCTAAACCAACTTTTATCTTTTGGGATACTGAATCGTAAGGGAGATTGCAATCTAACCAAACACTTTACGGAACATATTAAATTAAAAAATTATAGGAGAGTATTTAATAGTAATGAAAATAGTGCCTAATTTGTACAAGGTATTGTTGAAAAAAATTGGAGTTGTATGAAAATTATTAGGTTAAAATTAATTCAACAAATCACCGACTCAACTTCCTATTTTTAACATATTTTTTCTACCCTTTGTCATTTTTATACATTTCAACAGCAATTAAATTTAAGAGGAAGTAACCAAAATTGTCTACATTTAATATGATTTTTCTGGAAATTGTAAAGAGTTAGGTATAAAATAAAAACGATATGAGTAACTGCATGATATTTCGAAACTTTTGTGGTACAGAAACACAAATATTAAGATTTAAAAAAATATTAGAAGTTACCTCAAATTTTCACGTATATTCGATGTGAACATAGTATGCATATATGACTAATAGGATAAAAATTTGATGATTATTTGTATTAAACAAGACGACAAAAGAACATGGACGAGGTTATTGTTCATTGTTTATGTCACCGTGATAGATAAAGACGAAATATTTTACAAAGTTTTATCAAAACAACCTTAAGGCCTATCAAAGTCTGGGAAAAAAGTCGTCATAATTGAAAACTTAATTGACTTGTTTAGTGATGATAAAAAATAATCATGGCGTACTTTTCTTTTTCTGGATTGACTTCATGACTTGTTGTTGCCATGTAATAAAAATCTTGGTCAAGTTACATAAAACGCTTTGCTGTACGTATTGCATTAAATATACTTAAGAAATACATATCTTAATCAGAATATAAATGTGAAAATGAAAATAATTGTTCGTGCTAAGAATACAGTATTTTAATACATTTTTTTTTTTAAATCAATGCCTCTTGTCAAATAATCCGTTTTTTTTTTTATAAAAGAAGATTTGGTTTTAAATAACATCGAAGGTAACAGACATCTTCTATGGTGCACTGTCGTCATATGTAACCCTACCACATGTCGTGGGGCTGACAGTTAAAAAAATACAGTAATTCCATTCTAAATTACTTTGTCATCTAAGTATTCGTCAACATTTATATAATAAAACTAGCTGCGCCCTGCGATTTCACCCGTGTAAGTCTCGATCCCGTGGGAATATTGGGATAAAAAGTAGCCTATGTCTTAATCCAGGGTGTCAGCTACCTCCATACAAAATTTTATCAAAATTGGTCCAGCCGTTTGAGCGTGAAGAAGTAACAAACATACACACACACTCACAAACTTTCGCCTTATTAGTGTGATTATAACATTATTCACACATTGCTGGATTGTATGCGAATACATTGAAAAACAATCGTATTAATGTTACGTTGTCATTATAAAGTTATGCATATAATCTAGTCCTCATTTAGCCTTTCTTCTCTTCCCATCTTCAGTTTTGATTCAGACAGACAGGGAAAATTGCTACGCTTTGGGAGAACACTGCTCCATACTTCGGTCATTAATAGATCAACGAATCAGGGGCTCAAGTCTGCTATTTTTATAAATTCAGTCATTCCAACACGATTCCATTGTCATGCCATTGTCATTTTGCTAAAAGTTCGTAATCTGGTAAATTCATAATGGTCGATCATTTTCTTTGCAATTTCTTTTAATGTAGTGTCAGTTGCCGACCATTGGAAAGTCATAATGACGCCATTATAATAGTAGATTACCAAACTTGTCAAAATCAACAATTATGAAGTCAATGATCGACCATTCTGACACTATTGTAATAGCAGACTTGAGGCCCTGTTGAGTTGTACATAACAAGTATTTTATTACTATGATATTCCTACAGTGACTTTAAGCGGAAAGCTAGTACTACAGAGAGTCACACAGTTTAAATGCCTAGGGCATGTAGTCACGGAGGACTTATCTGACAATGCTGACATAGAGAGGGAGTGGAGGGCGTTGGCGGTTAGATGTACTATGGTGGCCCGCAGGTTTGCGCGTTGTAGTAAGGATGTTAACGTCTCGCTTTTCAAGGCATACTGCCAAACCTTTACACGTGCAGTTTGTGGGTGCAATTTACGCACAGAGCCTACAACGTCCTGTGCGTGCAGTATAACAATGGATTTAGGATGTTGATCGGGCTTCCTCGCTTCTGCAGGGCCTCGCAGATGTTCGCGGAAGCCCGTGTTGACGATTTTCATGCCATTATGAGGAAGAGAACAGCGTCAATGATGAGCATGTTGCGCGGAAGCACCAACAGCATGCTAAAAACATTATTAGACCGAACGGACAGTCCCTTTATAAAGTATTGGGTACGGAGGCACGCGTGCCAACGTATTGAGTCACGTAATTTTTAATTCTTATAGTTTGAAAAAGTCATACTAACATACTACCATAGTCAATATTTATATGGTGAACCCCTCTCAAATTTAATGTGAACGTTAACTAAGTTCAGCACGTCATTTTTTATGACTTAAATTATTTGAACGCAGAATATAAACCCTAACTTTAACGTAGCGGTAATATTGTACTGATATATTATGTTTAAAATCCCTTACGTCTATCATATTCGGGTATAGTAAATTTTGATACAAGTGGAGAATGTTATGAATATGAAAATAGAAAATTCAAATACTTTTGAGCTTAGAACACAAATAAATGTTAATTTGTTCATAAACTTTTTTTTTATTGTAATAATCATGGTATTCTATTTATAAACATTATTTATATATTCCAAAAATATTAACGCCGTAAAGAAGCATAGATTGCCGAGATTAAAAAAAAAATCACCTCCGAATAGAGAGGACCGTCTCTGGCGCGAGACGGTGTGAATAGAGGCATTGAACCAATTTGGACTAAGTATAGGTATAAGTTATCTGTGGCAATTTTTATTCCGCGTGTGAAATACATTGCATTGTGAATCTAATCGTAGTGCAATAAGAACCAGTTTTCGAGGAAGTGTATTGAAATAGTACATTGTGATACAAGGGTGCAATAACCTACGCACCCGTGTATTACACGACGTTTTTAAATACACTTGTGGAAAATAGTAAAAAACAAATCAAAGAATAAAAAAAATAAGAAAATGTTTATTCAAATAAAAAAATACCAAATAATTAATTCTGAAAATTGAGAGGCAACTAGACATATTTTTTTTACAACGAAAACAGCCTATACAGCCTATTCGATTTTTGACAAATGTTGATGTGAAAATAATTAAATTAAAACTGGTAATTAAATATATATTTAAAAGACTTTTGAGAATTCAATGCAAAGACGTACGGACTCATTCATTTTCCCTCGTATAAAATCTATCCCATTTTATTCTATGTATGAAAACTCCTTGCTACAAATTTTTTTAAATTAACTTTTAAATTCAAATCAAATATAAAATCAAAACTAAACTTAAAGAATGGTTGCTGGGCCGGACTTATGAGGAAACTGAAAGTTTACTTTGTAGCTTAAGTTAGTACCCATCACACTCTCTGATCGAATACACAACTACACACACACTTACACACCACATTTACTCAAATTAACTGTTTTTTTATTGTTTGTAAATTAGGTTCTTTTTATTACTCACTTTTTTGTAAATTTTATTAATTTATTTTATTAAGTTATCAGTATTATCACTAACAATCTTGCGCTAGCAGAACTAATTTAAATTATTAACTTTGTGTGGTGTTTGGGTCACCAAGATACAGGCTGTGCCTAGTTTGGGACCCGCTGTTAAATAATATATAATTTTTCTGTTGGTAAAATTTCATGCATAATTGTATATTTGTGAACTACGTGTACTTACACGTAGTTCACAAATATACAATTATGCATGAAATTTTATATACAATTATGCATGAAGTTTAATAAAAGAATTTGATTTGAATTTAAAACTCAACTGCAAAACTAATGATAGAGCTCGTAAACAAAAGTCACGACCGCGTAACAGAAAGATGCATAGGCAAAAGATTTAATTTTCGAATCATAATCATAGCCTCTGAAAGTACGCCATGTTTAACAACTGTATTGAAAAAATATTTACGATACTAGTGCGGTAAGTTGGTAAGTCATTGTTACTGTACTTTAAGGATTGTGTGTACTTGTATATGTAGTCCGAAATATAGGATGTACTCGTATAATATTATTATTTCGACGGGCATCCGGTACGTAGGTAATGCTAAAATAGAAAGTATGCTGTTTATATAACACCAGCACTGTAGGCACTGTAGGGACTGTGGGCACGCCACAATTGTGGCGATAAGTCCCCTCTTTGAGGAGTGGCTGGAGAGGCGCCACGGCGTCCTCACCTTCCGCCTGAGGTCCTCACCGGACATGGATGTTTCGGGAGGCTCCTGTTTAGGATTAAGCGGGAGGAAACGCCCAGGTGCCACCACTGTGTGGATCGCCCGGAAGACACGGTGGAGCATACGGTGGAGGTCTGCCCAGCTTGGGCGGAGCACCGCCGTGTCCTCACGGAGGCGATCGGCGGCGGCGATCTCTCGCGTCCGGGCCTGGTTCAGGCCATGGTTCGGAGCGAGAGTGCATGGGAGGCCGTCACCTCCTTCTGCGAAGCAGTTATGCTAGCGAAGGAGGAGGCGGAACGCGTGAGGGTGAGACAAGGTTCGCGCCCTCGCGCCCCTAGTCGCCGCAGGAGACGCCCCGGGCGTCGGGAGTCGCAAGCCGATTTCCGGCCACCGTAGGCGCGGGCCTGCGGACGGTGAGCGATGGGTAGCTCGCCGTCCGATAAGGACCAGGCCCGGGTCGACGGCGCGTTGTGTTCCACGCGCGCCTCAAAGAGATGTCAGCACAAACTGACGGGGTCCGTCAGGACCAATGCCTGCCGGGGTTGCGAGTTTGTCCGAAAGGGATATCGTGGCCCTGGCACACAGGCAACGGAAGGAACACGGGTGGGTTTTAGTCAGTAAAAGTCTGACACGCCCTCCCGCTCCGCCCAGAGCGGGAGAAGTTATTTGATGATTTCCCACCCAAAAAAAAAAAAAAAAAGCACTGTAGGAAACATTACCATTCTCTTGCCTATATACTACCTAACTTTTAAGGTATCGGCGCAGCATATCTTCTGCCATGTTTCTTTAGTAGACATCAGTAGATGTAGTATTCATCCATTTTCTAGTCAAAAAGGATACGTTAATGAATTGAAAATTTCTTTATTCGCGTTGACCGATCTTAGGTAGGGGAAACACTTCTGGGTTTCGCGTTACCGACATGGCTGTAGTTGCAGTAAGTGAAGTTAAACAGACCACGTGAATAGTTTAATTTGTGTATACTGTGAATTGTTTATTTGTGTTAGTTAATCATTATATTATTGAAGCGAAAACTTCTTTAGCCACGTTGAGCGATAAGTATTCACTTCTGTCGGCGGTCCCTAAGACTGTCTCTGTTTTATAATTTGTCTTGATACTGTACTACCTATTGCCAACCTAGACTGACACTAATAAAGTAATGGTACTTTCGAATGTATCCTTGTTTGAACTGCTCATTCAATTATCCACAAAAAAACACTTGTATGTTAAATCGATTTATCTCTAAATTGAATAGAGCTGGATAAAAAATAACATCATTTCATTTGTTCCACTTGGATTCTTGTTAAAAAGTGCTTTGTAACGTTTTTATTCGAAAGAGTAATGTTTCCTTTTGATAAGTAAAAAGACGTATATTCCGTTGGTTTAGGTAGTTAAATAAAGGTAAACAAAAAAACCCACGTGACGAGAGAGCTGTCAAGTAACCGACTAAACGTAATACCTGGCACTTCAGTTGGCATGCTACGTCACAGTTGCACTCTTCAATTTAGCAACGTTTTATTTCGTTGACGTTTAGAGAAACTGTCTTTTTGGGCTCTTTACAATAGACAGATTACAAAATAATATATAATATAAATCTACCTAAATAGTTGTGCCCAAGCAATTACATCTACGAAGAGTAGTATAAGAATAAATGATAAAGTTTAACATAAAGTAATAACAGAGAAAACTATCGTAATATTAATAAAAAAATATTGATTATAAGTTACAACGTATTTTTAAACAAGAAAGTGTCATCTATAAAATGATTATAATTTGTTTACCTTTATTTAACTACCTAAACCTATGGAGTATAAATAGGTTATCAACTACGCCAGCAGTTACTTTCTTCCTATGAGAAAAATAATTTCTTCTTCGTTGTTTATGTACTTACATAGTAATCTAGCGTAAAGAGCGTAGCAGGTGGCGTTCTATAGTTTCTGCCTACCCCCATGGGAAGAAAAGAAGGCGTGAGTTTATGTAATGTGTGTGTGTATAGTAATCTAGCTTTTATGAGAATTGGAAGTAGGTACCTATTATCCATAAGAAATACAGACTTTAGTGAAAGTTACTAATTTCTTAATTTTTTGTTGTTTGCGTACAAATCCTAGCCTGCATAACAAATTTCAGTTTTCTAGGACTTCGGAAGGTACCTTAGAGGTTTTAGTTTAGATACAGACCTGTAACCCCCCCCCCCCCCCCCTTACGGGGGTTCAGGGTGATAGCTACAGATTTCATAATTTTATTGTTTTTTATATGCAAATCCTAGCCAGCATAATAAATTTCAGCTATCTAGGACTTCGGGAAAGTGCCCTAGAGGTTTTGATGAGTGTGTCAGTCAGTCAGTGACGAAATCGACATATTTCAGGTGTTCATAAAATCGAAAGTATAAAAGCTAGACAAATGAAACTTAGTATGCTTTATAAGTTTGCTAACTACATCTTATCCTGAGAATTTGAGCTCTCTAGCATTATCCAGGCTGAAGCTATGAGGGTTTTAAACTACGAGGAAACGCTTCGAGAAAAGGTAGGTAGTGCCCCTGCATTTTGTTTTTGGCTCGTCTTGGCGGGGGCACTGCCGTGCCGTGGCGTAGCATGGCATGGGAGCGTCCGGAACCACGTAGGCCGTCGTAGCCCGTAGCTCCCGTAGCCTGCCGTAGCAACCCGTAACCGCGTAGCAACCAGTTCACTTTAGCAAGGGAGAAAAGCTTCTACGTAAGAACTATGGAGAAACATAAAAGCCTTGTTTCAGTATTTTTAATATTAAAATAATATTATTAATAACAGGCGTGACGATGAACATTATATACTTAACTACCGTACCTTTATCAATAAAAACTATAACTTCCTTGTTTAATTTACATCAGCAATTTATTACTTTACTTATTCGAACGTCTCGGAAAAGGATCTGTTTGTGCTGTTGTTTGATAATTAATAACAGATTTTATGTGTTTAAATTATTATGAATTAATTGATAATAATAAAAATAACGACGTCTTTAAGGTCGAAATTTTTAACCGGCTTCAACGTAAGGTTCTCAGGGGTAAGGTTCGTGGCCCTGGCACACAGGCTACGGAAGGAACACGGGTGGGTTTTAGTCAGTAAAAGTCTGACACGCTCTCCCGCTCCACCCAGAGCGGGAGAAGTTATTTGATAATTTCCCACCCAAAAAAAAAAAACAGGGGTAAGGTTCTCAGTTCGTCGGAAGGTTTGTAATTTATTTTTTTAAGTATGTTCCCCGATTACTCGAAGACGGCTGGACCGATTTGGTCAATTCTTTTTTTTAAAGGGCTTCCTTAGTGATACCATATAAATTTTATTAACTTTGCTTTGGTCGTTTTTGAGTTAGCTTCAGTAATACATATTTTTGCCACTAGGTCTATGTGGATGATGATTATTGATGATATAATAATATTTTCAAAAGGAGTATGTAAGGAACGTGGCCGGTGGCGTTCTATAGTTTCTACCTACCCCCTGGGAAGAAAGCGTGAGTTTATGTATGTGTGTGTGTGTAATAATATTTTCCTGTCACCGTTATTTACATAGCAGGTGATATTCGAATTTTGGTTGGGTAGGTACCACAACAAAAAAGAAAAACAAAAAAAAATAAACAAAGAAATTTTTATTTTTATTTTTAAATCTTTATTTATTAGAAAGGGTTTTATCACTTAGTGATAATGTCACCCCCGTAACAGAAACATTCAACAACTTAAAACTAAACAATGGGTGGTAAACAGTTATTATTATAATTATGACCTACTTAATAGTGTTGACCCTATTCGTTTTGGTAAATAACCAACAACAGTCAAACAAAGAAACATTAAACAAAGAAAAACAATAAAGTATGTTTGAGCATGTATTGTTGCCGGGGGTCTCCAGATGGCATAATAGATATTATAATAAGTAGTATTCCTTAAGTTGTGTTGTGTTGTATTATTATTATTGGTTATGTTTGTGTCTTAATTAACAAATATACATACTAATCATCATCTGCTATCATCTGCCTAGCCTTTTCCCAACTATGTTGGGGTCAGCTTCCAGTCTAACTGGATGCAGCTGAATACCAGTATTTTACATGGAGCGACTGCCTATCTGACCTCCACAACCCAGTTACTGGGCAACACGATATGCCTTGGCAAGACTGGTTGTCAGACTTTTGGGCTTCTGACGACGTGACGACCCGTAACAACTGTCAAAGATCTACAAATGACAGCCGGGTCCAACGGCTTAAAGTGATTTCCGAGGCACGGAGTAATCTTGCTATGAAAAGATGGTCACCCATCCACGGACCAACCTCGGCAAGCGTTGCTTAACCTGATCGATCGACCCATGCGGCAGTTATTACTTAGCCACAAGCTCCACCTACTAGTTTCTTAAACAATATAAGTATGTAATTATATATAAGTAGATACTAATATTGTTTAAGTAGTAAGTACTAACAAATTATGTATAATGTGCTTGAATTAAAGATAAATAAATAAAATTGTGTTATTTTTAAGTCTATAACGTGATTAATATGATTTAGAAGCTATTATTTTCATATTTAATTCTGCCGGATAGCTGCGTTACACACTTAAAATGGCAATGCCTTTCATTTTGAAAATTCAACAACATATTCATTGCGCCATTTACTTTGTCGAACTGACGAATTTTTTTTAACGTAAGAAGCAACAGATTTAAAATTTCTTTTAAACTCTTTCCTTCAAATTCTGATTGAAAGTGTATTTATTACACAATTGGAGAACTGGAAACCATTATAAATAATGAATCCATTATTGTAAGGGGCATTAATAGTTCCAGTAGGAAACCTCATTTTAATCCTTTTGTATCTAATAAAATATTTGACCATAAAATTATTTTAATTAAATAATGATCTCACCCCATCATCCAGATTGATTTTCATTTTACGCAGTCAAAAACAAAACACGAACTTTTTAATTGATATGTCACTTTTGAAAATGGAACACTTTTCGGCGGGAACAACGCGATCGCCTGTAGAGTGCCGCGCGCGAATATAATCTGTGCCGCGTGTGATCGTAGATAAATGCAAAACACCAGAGACAATCCAATGTGAAGGTCATCGGCCAAATGGTTTCAGAGGGCTAATTACATCGAAATTGAATTGATCAGTGATCGAATTGTGATTTTCCACGGACTATCCTTTGCGAAAAAAACATGGCAGACTAATTATGAGCGGTTACTCTTAATTTTACGATTGATTAAAATAATAGGATTTCTATTTCGTAAAGGTGTATTTTCGTCGATACTACGTACTTACAAACTATGTTGGTACTTATCTACTTAAAAAGAAAATAACTCTAAACTTCAATGTAAATTTGTACGCAGAATATTGATATTTACCATGTTGTTTGAGTATCATAGACTTCATATAGGTTTTTCCGTAATATAGATACAGAAAATAGGCCTTTACATAAAGAAGTAAAGACCTATTTTAAGTATTTTTTTCAAAATTGTAGGTTCAGTAGTTTTGGAGATAAAGAAGGGGCGGGGGGAATGGATATGTCACGCGGTAGAGTTTCCCAATTTTTTTTTTTAAAGAGAAAAAAAAACTTTGTTTCTTTTTTTTCTTTTCTTCTTTATCCTATAAGAGTTCCGTTTTTTCCTTTTGAGATACGGAACCCTAACAAAGATCGTCCAAACCCAGGAATAAGTATACTGGTTGGAATCGAAACCACTACCAATTGCCCCTTCCCAAGCTGTGCTGCCAAAATGTATGCTCCTTTGGGGTTCAAAGAATGCTTACAAGATCCTATTAGTGAGCTTACAATGTCAGCCTGGTCGTTTGTCACAAGGCTCTGTTCTATATCAATAACGGTAACAGATAGGTAGGTTATTTTAACAAAGTATATGTATGCCTTTGTGATTTGAAAAAAAAATTTTTTTTTTCATTTATTTTTTATTGTTTAAAACTGCCAGTTTGTTACTGATTTTATGGTGTTCTGCTACGCTACAGCCTTTGCCCGCGCCTTCGCGTGGAGGTCGGAAATTATCCCGCGGGAACGTACTGCCGGGGTAAAAAGTACCTTTTCTCAAACATGCTTGGAAATTTGAGCATTATTTTTGACAACCTTCTTCGAGATAAATCGAAGTTGCTGTACTGGCCAAATACATGCAAGCAGCGGCCCCCAAAAGTTGTATGAAAATCCTTATGTGTCGTGGTTTAGCGGCCAAATAAATTACATAGTAAACTCATATCTATCGTGTAATTTAAAAATGGAACGATCTTTTACTCCGAAACATATATAATTAGCTTATAATGTTCCCACTGCTGGGACACAAGCCTCCGACACATGGCAACCGAGAAGTAACTTATCAAAGGTTTTTTTTTAAATTTCGAACTGGCTTGCAAATGAAAGCTGTTTATGGAAAAAAACAAATGAACGCATTGTCGCGTGAAAAAATATCGTTGTTCGTCATTGAATCTGGAATTTATAAATAATTTACTTTGTTTGAATTTCCGCGCATTATTTGAGAATTCACGTATGTGTTCACGTTCGTCCATCAATTATATTGCAGGAAATTAAATTTTAAATTTAAATTAAATTTTACACGGGACCTTAAAAAAAATGCACGGCTTTTTGACGGTAGAAAAATAAATTTAAGATCATTTAGTTGTCTTTAAAGGTGTGATAATTATATTGTGGCCATTATTCCGTCGAAAATAAGTTATTATGTATGATAATCTTTTTGAGCCTGTGAAAGCGCAGATTTTAGTGACTATTAAATGTGTTATTACGCCGTCATATATAGCAAGTAAGTTATGCAAAAAAGTAAAATACTTTATGAAATGAATTTTAGAAGTAATGTCTACATAAAGCATACAATTATTATTACCCTATATTTTTATTACCCTAGTGGGGCGAGTCCGCGGCATCATCCCTATCAGAATACCAGCGCTGCGGTATTTATTTTTTAAATATCGCAGCATTATGATGAGATATAGGAGCCTTTTTGGCATCGCACAAGTCTTGATTGTTTTTATTTTTGGACATTGTTAGTTTAAATGCTATATTTGTATTTCTTGTGCGTGTCCCAAATAAAATATTTTTCTTTCTTTCTTAAAAACGATCTTACTTTCAAACCTCTTACGATATTTTTATGTTTTTTTTTTTTTGTATGAGCAGAATATTTTATTATCTATATTTCTATCTGTGATTTTTTCAAATATTCATATTTTCGTTATTAAAAATAAATAATCCATATGAAACCGAACGGCATGAATGCGACGTGCATTTGTATGACCAAGGTCAACGGCGATTACCCGACCCTTAATGGGTTTATTCAGCTCTATATTTCGATTTCAGTTTTAAATAATGGTAATTTAAACCAGGGTTTGGAAACCGGTTAATTTTCTATGTAACCTTAAGCGTTATTATAAAGGTTTTCGAACATATTTCGTTAATTATTTTATATTTTGTTACAAAATCAATGCTGAACTTAATGTGATGAGGCAATCGTTGAAGCTAAATATCAATTGTATCAAAAATAATTTGTATCTTCGGAAATAAAAATTAACCGGTTTCAAGCCTTGATTTTTTTTTCTTTATTTTAAGGGCTATATCGCTGAGCGATAACGTCACCCTGTAAGATGAGCACAATCAACTTAACCTAAAAACACTTTATCATTCTAACGTTAATACTTTAAAACAAAAAATGCCAGTTTGTACAGTATCCTAGCTTGTTCCGATAAAGGACAAGCCAGGATAGAATTACACTCTCCAATATCGCACTTATTTGTTAGACCAAGTAAATTAAATCGCAAAGCTTCATTCCGCACAAACTCCATCAAAACATGTTGTAAGCCCTGATTTAAACACAGTACATTAATTATTGTCGTAGTAGCCTTATAGCTCTTTTAGGTTTTTGGGAGTTCGTCCAGGGAACTAGTCAAGGGTACGGGAACCAATGTAATAACAGGAACAATAAATCATCTTTATAAAACTAGAGACCTTTGTCCATTTTAAACTTAAAGTGATATAAGTATGTAGATTAGGTAGAAGCATATAAATAAATTATATTTTTTATATTATATTATACGATCTGATCACTTTATGTTAAAAAACTTTTTACAAAAATAACCGACTTCCAAAAAAACACTACCAAGTGAAAAATAACTTTTATTTCGGAAGTCGGTGGCATAAAACTAAAATACAGATCCAAAGACACCGACTTCCGAAATGAAAGTTATTTTTCACTTTGTAGTGTTTTTTTTGGAAGTCGGTTATTTTTTTTTGTAAAAGGCTTATGATTTTTCACTTTTTAGTGCCGAAAAAGAAATTTCCAAATCGGTTCGTAAATGACGGAGTTATGCGCGAACAAAAAACGCAATGCAGAGTAAACGAGAAGATCGTTAATGTAGACAATGTAGATATATTTTTAGATGTTTGTTGATTTTTCAAAAACCGCTTGTTCGATTTCGATAAAATTTTCATGGGACCATTTCGGAAGTATATATACCCTTTGCAACAAAAAAGAATTTTTCAAACGGTTGGCAAGCGACGGAGTTATTCGCGAACAAACATTAAAAAAAAATACAAGCATCTGAATTGAGAACCTCCTCCTTTTTTAGAAGTCGGTTAAAAAGAGTTCGAAATCCTTTTCAACTTTAATAATTATTATAAATGCAAAAGTAATTTTTGTTTGTTTGTTAAGCTTTCACGCTAAAAGGGCTCAAATTTGGATGAAATTTGGCACATGTGTAGACCATGACCTGGGTTAGGACTTAAGATACTTATATTCCGGTAGTACTACGTTTCAGTGGAATAACTTCCGAGCTCTGCGCGGGCGATGCCGCGGGCACAAACTAGTATGCCTCATAAATGCCAAAATAAGCAACATGAAATCCAAATAAATAACTACAAAATAATGTTTAATTCTCTTTACTAAAAGATCTTTATAAATACATTACACTAAAACAAATGACTTAACTTAAGTACTGCATTTTCAACGAGATAAATCCATTTTTGTTTTTGAAAACGTTAACAACCATGTACCTAAATTACAAACATAATTATGTAATAGAAGAACAGTTACCTACTGTTCTTCTATCACATATTTTCGTAATTTGTATTTTTAGAATACATTACAATATGATTATGCATGTACATTGTTTCATTTGTATAGATGGTATATATTAAATATATTACCTTTTTTTTTTTTTTTTTGGGTGGGAAATCATCAAATAACTTCTCCCGCTCTGGGCGGAGCGGGAGGGCGTGTCAGACTTTTACTGACTAAAACCCACCCGTGTTCCTTCCGTTGCCTGTGTGCCAGGGCCACGATATCCCTTTCGGACAAACTCGCAACCCCGGCAGGCATTGGTCCTAACGGAACTAAATATATTACCTACGGTTAAAATTGTAGAAAACATATGAAAATGCCAAATATGCAAATTGAGTCAATAACCTGAAAAAAATACCTAAATATGCAAATGCATATGCAAACATGCATTTGCATGAAATCCAGTCTTTATATCACTTACCTTTTGCTTGAGGAGAAAGGGTGTCTACTTGTTTGGATCACATTAACTAACACATGAGGAAATCAAACCTGTGACCCATAGCGCAGACGCCAAATGTAATCCAACGGAAAAAAAAAACAATAAACATATACCTATCATAGAACTGAGAACAAACTTTTTTTGAAGTCGCTTATTGGTCACTATTTCCTTAAACTAAATGTGGCAATAGCCTATTCTTTTATTAGGGGATTAGCATTAGAACCCACTTACACAATATTAAACAATGTTTTGAGAGTTAAATAAATAAACCATAAAATACATTAGAAGTATCTAATCAAACAGTTAGAATTATTTATTGCAAAGCAATTATTATATACAGGTTGAGTTTTTAAACAGGGATGCCTTACGGTTGCTATGCCTATTCCGAACTAAAAACTATAAGAGCTGGGGTACTACAAGGAAGTGTGTTAGGCCCACCCTGTACGTTCTATACACGATCATGTGATAGGCCAGAGCTGGAAAACAACACCATTGCGAGCATACATAATAATTATGCTAGAATATTTGTAAAGATTAGTTAGTTCTTTTAATGGATTTCTACCATCAAAAACATTCGAACGTGGAATTTAATCAAAATGAACATTGCAAGAGTCTGATTGCATAGGGGCATGAAACAAAATATTATGTCGTACTCATCTTTCATGAGGTACTGTTTCAAATGTTACAATAAAATACCTCCACACATACTTCAACTGCATGAAATGAAATTTAAATCTTGTATAAAACGCACACTATGCATCCAGGCATATTATAAGTTGGGGGATTACATCGCTGATAAAAATGCTTGGCTCAACGCTAATCCTGCTCCACAAGGGCGCAAAAACTAATTGATTAGCATTTGGAAATACTGTTGGATCTGCTGAAGATTCCAAAAACATTGTATAAATTCAATCTATTAGTATTATATAATTGCATAGCACATGTGTGAGTACTTTGTACTTACTATAAAGCTACCGTTTACTGAGTACGTCTTTCATTGACTTGAATGTGCCCTGGCGGCTGAGAGTACGTCACGCTCACTGTAATGTCTCGCTGATGGTGGCAGGTGTGTTGGATCATTTAGCTCCCTTCAAAATGGTTGAGCTGAATGGTGCTAATCCATGCGTCATGTTCGTGAACAGGCGCCATCAGTAAAGACTGGTCATCTCTTAGCGGCCATGGCTTTTTTTTATTTTTTTTTATTACGGACGCTTTTGACGTTTTGCATCATTCTCACATGTATAATTTCAACATGAATGATGTAACCAATATTTTGTAATCATAATGTTAATATAAAAGAGTGTCCGTGGAGTTTCTTGCCCGTTCTTCTCCATAGGTACCTACTAAGCTTTGGAATGGGCAACTAGCGTCATCTTTATGACTGACCGACCCCTTGACAATTCAAAAGTGCCTGTAATTGGTTGATTTGAAATAAATGCTTTGAGTTTGAGTACCTGTGAGTTTGGTTCCTTACCGCCACATAACTGCGACGGAAATTTAGATATGTATATCCTTATTGATGTGTAACATCTTTCCTCTCGTTCTCTGTGGGAGTGATTTCGTGAAAAGGGACGGAAGCGTGTAACAACAGGAAGTGGGAGAGATGTCAGATGTTACACTTCATAAGCGACTACTGTAAGGCTCGCTGGTTTTTTTGTTACAAACACATCCTGTATGTATAATAATATACGTATAGCAATACACAGCTGATAAAATAACTATGTCAACAAACAAAAAGTTCCTATTTTAACGTTGTTTTTTTTTTTTGAAAACTTCTTTAGGGCCCGATCACACGTAGATACCACGACCACACCACACCGCAGCCACAAAATGTGGGCAAGCTACGTGTGGATAGTGTTACTGCAACTTATTGCAGTTGCAATGTGGTAACTACAAAATTTTAATGTGGTTAGGTTGTGGCTAGTGTTTGCAGTCAGATCGACTCCAGCATGCTTAGCATGACGCTATCTGTTTCTTCTCTACCGAAAATATTCTACTGTCTACACGGAAACGTTATTTTTGTCGTAATCTTCCGTCGACAAAACGCTTCTGATTCTCGTGCTAAGCCTGCAGCTGTAACAGTGTCGTCACATCGACGCAACATTGTGTTAGCGATGTGGCCGGTCGCTAGTGCGTGGTCCCTCTTGTGGTTACTACCTAGTGGCTGCAATGAACGTGGTCTTGATGTGATCGGTATCGGCAAAGCGGTAGATTTTGACGGCCAAATGTGGTCCGTGTGAATTAGCTATTAATTTTCATATAGGTAAGCGCCCCTTCCCGTGTTGTCGTTGTGTTGCTTATGTGTGATCGGGGACTAAGTGTATAATTATAAAGTGATATAGGTACCTACTTAGGTGACTTATAACGTTTTTAAAGCGTTTAGAAAGCATTTATTATGGGTTGAATTATTTGTTTATTTAACTTGTCTAGTATCTACTTAAACTATTGCTACAGGAATCTCCACACGAAACAAAATATGTTTTTTTTGTGTCTGGTGACAATCACATTATCCATGGTTCTGTAAAATCAGTTACGGTCAAAACCGCCACAAAAACAAAAAGCAAGAAAGAAATAATAACATGTGAGATTCAAAACCTACACTACGATAGTGTAGGTTTTGAATCTCACTGTGTCGCTTCTTAAAACTGTCTTACTAACCAACAAAGTTAGTAAGACAGTTTTAAGAAACGACACACTGCGACGATTCGTGAGATACCTAAAATATATTATAAGTACTAAATTTTTGTATAAAAATTTATTTTCACAGTTTATAATGCTGTATTCGCTAAGAAAAACGGATATTTAAAACGAGCCCTCCTGGAGGGTTCACTCAAGTCGCATATGGAATGCCGGGAGCCCTCGCGGAGGGCTCGTTTTAAATATCCGTTTTTCTTAGCGAATACAGCATTATAAACTGTGAAAATAAATTTTTAGCAAGTATATATATTTTAGCAAGATTTAATAGTAGGTATACTCGTTGGTTTTCAAATACAAGCATTTTTATTTATATTCTTATTTTATTTTCTCATTATAACCTGCTATATGTATGGCGGCATGGCGTATGAGCTCTACGAAAAGTGGGTGGAGTCGAAAGTGTTAATTCAAAATATTCCACAAAGGGTTCAAGGTTTCCCACGAAAGGTTCTATAAGCAAATTATCCAACAAGACAAAGAAAACGAGCATTATTTCGCCATAATGTATATTTTCTATATTAAAACTAATTGGCTCAACAAATGGAACAGTAACATGACTATAAACATTCTAACACTCAACGCGTGATACATAAGTATTTAATATTTGTTGAGGTGCAGTACTTAATGTCACTTACAAATAAATCAATATTTATTAAACACCGACAAACTTATTTCTGCGTGTCATGGTGGCATTGCTTGCAAAGGGAAGATGTAAAAAATCTGTCAAATCCGGTACATTCCGTTTTAGTTCTCTTTTTCGCCACATGCAGAGATAAGTGTGTCGGTTTGGACACGACAATACTCGTTTTTCGTATAAAAAATGCGAAAAGACTCGAAATTGTTCCTAGAAAAAATAGACAAAATTGTTAGTTCAGATTCGGATATTTAGTCTTTTTCTGTCGTTTGGTGTTAAGCGTGTTTTTCTATGTTTTATCAACATAGACTTTTCAATTTATTTTACATAGGTATTACCTAAGTGTACGAGTAGTAGGAATTATGTTAGTTATAAAAATGGCTTTACAATTTTTTTCCATTGTAAATTATTCAGGACAGTTACATTATGATTTCAGACTGCATTGATCTTAGAAAAATATATGTGTGCATCTTCATCTGGGTTATGCATCCACAATACAAAGAATCCTTTGTCTCAAGTGTTAATCAAAGTATTACATATTTACTTAAATAGGTACAATGACAAGTACTACACCTCTGGCTAAAGTGCTAATAAATTATTCATCACCTACATAATATTATTTACAAGAAAAATAATTGTGAAGCTACCAGATTCTACTACCTCATTAATGTCCATATTTGACAGTGAATTTGGAGATTATAACCGGGCAGTAGGTACCTATTAAGAATATGAAAACATTGAGATGAAAAGTATAGAATTATTTAAATAAGCCAAGCATCACAGCACGTACACTTGTTTACATTTTTAGTTAAAAATTTGCTAAGAGATATGATTTTTATTGTACATAGATTAAGATAGAGTAAGTGTTAAATGTAGAAAAAAAACAGAAATTTTGATTCAAGTATCTAAAATCATTGTTTATTGTCATAGGGACACCAATTCATAACTATTTCTATTATTTAAAAATACGTGATTATTACTATTTCACAAGTGACACTTTGGGCTAAAGGCCCGAATACACGGTTAACTAAATTCATTTATTTGAACAAAACCGCCTGTTATTTCTAAACATTTTTATATTATTGTGTGGCCATCCAGCAGGCGGCCCACGTGATGAAAAGTTGTCACCAGTCATCAGCCGGTCCATTCCGTAAAAATCTCACCATGAAAACATGTGAACTGAGCTTGAAGTGAGCTGTCAATAGCACCAGCCGTTCTATTCTATAAAAATCTCACCGTGATAACTTAGATGTCCACCTGATGCTAGGGATTGGCACAATATTTAGATTGACAGCTCACTTCATGTTCTATTCACCTATACTCGCAGTTGTAATAAACAGTTGGTATTGTAACAACGTTTTTGCTTTTATTGTCATCCTTATGCCTACGGAATAGTCAAAATCGGTTGAACGGACTGTAAAAAGTTTATTTAAATTTCTAATCTTATTTCAAATGGGGTATAAGTTTTCACGATGAGATTTTTGCAGAATAGATCGGCAGGTGGAATTACAGCTCATTTCACCAAGTTTTCACGCTGAGATTTTTGCAGAATAGATCGGCAGGCATGTTTGTCTGTGTCATTTGTGGTTAACGTTTAAGTATCCTGATGCAGTCAACCTGGGCCTTTACATGACACATAATTTCTACGCGTAAAACTGTATCACCTTGAATTAAATCCCTATTTAGATGAAAATGAGACATGTTAAAAAAAAACATAAAAAAATTACTAAACTAAAATGGTTTTACTAATTTTGTATCGGTACTCAGATTTATTAATAAAATATTACAATAAAATATAAGGTCTTAATCTAATAGTGAATTCAAAATGGAGACTATTTCGTATTTATGTTACATAGAATAGAAAAAATCACTTGATACCATTTGACGTTATTTAAAAGATCAATTTAAATTACGTAAGTAGGTCATCTGTAACATGTTTTATCTAAGTTGGAAAATTCAGCATTGTCGAAGTTATACGAGTATACATAGTATCTACCTATGCAAACACTTTTGCTGTAAAATTAAAAAAATGCACGGAAAATTACAAGAAATAACTATATCCAGAGAACGTTTGTATTTTATAAGCACCTTCTATGATTGTAATATTATTTTTTAATTATAATCCAAATAATTACAAAAACGTTATATTTTTTTATAAAACTCTGTTACATCTAGCGCTCTTCATCGTTTTTTTTTTGCCAGTGTCCCGGTTCTCGAAATGACAAAACACTATTAAAATAAGACATTACCAAAGAACAAGTCCACTACACAAAATTGAGCACTTAAATACATTATAGCATACAACATCGGAAATTATACAACACACTTAATCTATTGATTATATTGAAGAAATTACATTAAGAATATGTAGAGTTTTTGCCAAATTGATTGAGGAAATCTATTTCGTAAAAACAGTGATAGTTAATAGATATCATTTTCACTGTAAAGTAGATAAGACTTGCTGAAAACTGGTTTTTGTAAATATATATATATATATATGTTTGTAGTTATAAATTGCATTTAACGTTTGTTTAGTGAAAACATGGTATTTATGCCAGCAAAATTCAATTCAAGCGGTTTTATTTGATAATTATCTAGTATTCCTAATTTTTAATCAATCAATCAAATCAGCCTATTGCAGTCCACTGCTGGACATACAGATTGCGTCACAAAACCCTGTCCTCCGCCTTCCGCACCCAGTCTGTCCCAGCCACCTTTTTAAGGTCGTCGGTCCATCTACCTGGGGGCATTCCACACTACGTTTGCCGATCCGCGGTCTCCACTCCAGGAATTGAATTTAAAATATAATACATATCGCCAAAGGAGTCTTTTGGAATTTGAAAATATAAGAATCTCTACCGTTATCGGTTTCTTCACCATCTTAATACCCTTTTAAAAAGATACAGTGAAAACGATATTTATACATTAAATACCATAGAATTACAAAGATAAAAGTTTGAAGGCACGCATCATAAACGTATGAACAGTACGAAAAACACTTATATTAAAAGGTATACGTTACAGCAATTTGTTAAACATACATTGTAAACAGCCAAGCGGAATTTTTAAACATTTAAAAGATTAAATAATTATGGAATTAGGTACATTACAAAGTAGGTACAGAAGATAAATAGGTGTGTATATACAACCATAGCCGGCCATTGTTATAATAAAAGCTATGAACCAGGGTAAGTGAAGTTGTGTTAAGGTTTTGTGCATGGGTTTAGTTATTTGAAACTTAGATCAAGTGTAACCGAATGGCGGACCGCGGTCCAGATCCGGACCATCGCGCGTCGTTGACCCGTTTTGTGCGGACCTTAAAATAGACAGTCTTTGTTACGAAAAGTTCATTTTAGCTTTAAAAATCGTGTTTTAGCTTGCAATAACTTTACTCCAGACTTCAGACATACAGTTCAAAGTCAAAAACTATTTTTTTAATTTTTGTTCATTACATTTGATTATTACTTACCTACTTATTAAAAAAAAATATTCAGGTTTCTTTTTTTTAATCTTGGTTGCTAATAATCGTTTATTAAACGGACCGCGACAGTCAAATAATGATTTTATTAAATGACACTAATTGGTGATCTCTGACTTAGATAATATTAAGTATTGGCAATAATCATGTAGCCGAAACAGAGTTACCTACATGTCTTCGGAAATGGGAGAAAGGTAGGTACCTATTTAACAAGTCTAGGTTCTGCTGAAATAATCTTTCCTTGATTGAACCCCTATGTAACAACATTATTAGGTATCACATCCATTTTCATTTATTTACTTACATAACACAAACGAGGACAAATTCTCCTTTGATACTAAAACCGCAGTCCCCTTGAACTTGGCCGCACAAAAGCCGAACGCCTATTGAATGTTGTAAAAAACCTCACTATTGTGTTATTGCTAATCTCTTTCATACACAGCCGGAATTCTCTCGATTCAACCTAAAAAACCTTTTGTCCACTGCGTTATCGAGTTTTTATATCGATTTGTATTCGATTACAAACGTGATTAAATTCGCAAGTCATTTTTGTAGGAAAAAGTGGAAATTTAAAACTTTTTATTATGTCGACTATGATTTTGGCACTATAAATAAACATAACATGACGCTTGTAATCCTCGAAGGGTTAGGCAGAGGTGTACATATAATAGTACACCCACATTTCGCCAGTTATGATTAACTCCCATGTAGTAAGGGGCGAGCCTATTGCCATCAACCGGGCACAAATCTAGACTCCGAGCTGCTGAAATACTCCTGATAGAAAACCCAATAACACTTTGCCTGACCTAGGAATCGAACTCACGACCTCATACTCAGCAGTAGCGCTTGCGACCACTGCCTGGACCAGCGAAGCAGTCAGTACTTTAAATAAAATCCATAAAAGATTTTTTTAGTGTAGTTCTGTTATAGAACTGAAAGTGAATAAGTTATAATAAGAAGTTAGCACAAGTTTTTTTAGATAGAAGGCATTTTCACAATCATTAGACAAAGACCCCTAATCTAATATGCACCTACATAAACCGAACTCCTACTTTTGCTAATTCTTTTTCACAGGTATAACCAAAAAAATTTTTTTGAAAATAAGAGGCATCATTATCTTTCAGATTTTCATCATCATCATTTCAGCCGAAAGACGTCCAGTGCTGGACGGCATAGGCCTCCCCCAAAGGGGAGGGTTTGCCATAATTGCCACGCTTGGCAGGCGTGTTGGCGATCGCAGTATGGTGTTAAAATGCATAGAGAATGCTGCTGCCAATTCTCTAGTAAGTCCCTTAGTCGCCTTTTACGACACCCACGGGAAGAAATAGGGTGGTGCTATTCTTTACGTCCGGCACCACACAGCCACACGGATTTTCATAGCAGAATTAAATAAACTGAAGCATCTACCAGTATCTCTTTTTTTTAGTTAATGATGATGATAGTAAAGATAAGAAAAGAAAGAAAATATGTTTATTTGCAGTAAACATGACGCAAAGAAAGTACACAAATACGAAAATAACAACTTGGGGGAAAATATGCGTCACGTCACGCAAAACGGCCATCGCTCAGAATAATGCTGCGATCCTATGCAGCGCTGGTTTTCAGCAACAGCCGAAAAAAGATAGCTCTAATTTTACTTAAGTTCAGTCGGTGCATATTAGAATCGGAATAGCTTTAACAATACTTAAATTACGATTACAAAAATCACAATAGAAAATGTGTATGATGAGTTGTTCGGATGATTGATTATGAATGTTATGAATCTATCCGTTTTTTATATTTAATTATGAATAGAAGAAAAACTGCACTCAGTTGCAGATAGAGGCGGTCGAGACAGAGCACATTTTTTTAATTTCTAAATTTTTTTTTTGCTAAATGAAGATGACATACATTAGCGATATGAAGGTTACATTTAACACGAGAAGTTAGTACATACTAGATCTTAAATTCTTAATGTTATAACATCTACAGCAACGTCTTACATTTATACAAAACATCTAATTTTATACACAACATGATTTCTTAAGCTTCTCTCTCTTGTCTTTAAACATAGCTTGACTTTGAACACTAGCGAATAAGCGCGGCTTTGCACGCGATAGCCAGAAAATACTATCTTTACCAGATAAATAAATAACTATTTACTATAGTATGGGCGGCTAATATACGGTTCACATTTGCATTTCATTTTGGTTGAAGCAACCAAACAATCATCCAATTACGGCGTTATCTTTTGTTTTTGAGTTTCTATGCCTTTCAACCAAAATTTATAATATTGGTAGAACCGTGTATTACTGTCTTAACAAGTGTGTGCTCTCACTAAGATCTCGCGCCAAGTACGATGGAAATTTGTCGCACAGAGTATATATTTTGGCGGGATATATTCATACGTGGACAAGTGAAAGTCCAAAGTATAATATTGAAAGGATCTGTACGAGATTTGGAGATACTTTTAAGTAATTTTTTGGAGGAACATTATTTAATATTTAAGTTTTACTACCAAGACGTAACAAGCCTGAAAATACACTTTCCTGGATCTACGTATTTTCATACAACAGCATCTAGATCTTTAAGAGTCCATAATACTTCAGTGCCACCGTACTATCTCGCTCGCACCCTACTACTCGCAGTCACGCGAGCAAGCGAGACAGGGCAGCAGGGAGAAGACTCCGAGGCGCCGATAGTTTAGGTATTTTTCTTTTTACGGTCAAAATAACGGTACATAATAAAAAAAAATTAAAATCATAGTATCCGCTTTACATTTAGTTCAGTTATTATGCAAAGTTTCATGATCTAATTCGAAGTATATTTTTAATACCAGCGGTTTATTGTTCGGTTTGGAGGTAACTTTGTTTTTTTTTTTCTGTCGAGAAAATGTTATGGAATTGTGTTTTCGTCAAATATAATACTTATCATTAATCGTCAACTTCACCATAATTATGTATATTTATTTTAAAATTAATGCCGCAGTATTTTCGAGATAATGGGGGAACATGCTAAGCAATTTGAGGTATTGTACTCTCGACTCTTAATAAAATAAATTGTAAGCCACACACACATTCTATTTAAATCCTTGGGTTTACTAAATGGAAATAAACTTTACTTTGAGAGCTAACACTCATAAAGTTAACGTTTTGAATGACAATAATGATCGACTTGGGTCGTATTATAAAGTGTAAGCCACCATAATTCCTTTCCAAAAAAGAAATGGCATCGTTTAGTATAGCTTCATCTCTCTCACTCACTGGAACAATGATGGCTCTAACACAATCTGACAAACGATTTAAACATGTACCCTTCTTTCCCTCTTCTTCTTTGTAAGAGGGTTCAGATAATGCAGAGAGTACTGACCGTAGTCACAAGTCAGCTCCAAGTGCGCTTCTGGATATGTCTATTTTATGCGTTCCGTACCTACACGACTGTAGTTGTAGTGTTCCAAATGGTTTGGATGCAAAACCATTTGGAACACTACAACTACAGTCACATCCTCCATGTACACAAAACTGTCAGAATATAAATAAGTATGTAAGAGATCGATAGATTATAAAATAATTACAAATAGGTACATAATAATGAAAAAAAAAATAACCAGTGCGCAAACTTTGACAAATTAAACTTAAGCGAGTTTTATTAAATATATATTTTTTATTTTGATATGTGTTAGTACAAAAAATAAAGTAATTGTTAACGAAAGATGTTTACTTTAAAACTGGTTTCATGGTGACTTGCCGGCCGGCGCGTGTGCGCGGTGTAGCAGAATGCTCGAAGTTACCTAAACACTTAAACAGCTGTGCGCTCGCTCGATTTGCCATTTTTAGGTATTTTATTAGTATTTCAAGACGGGAAAAAAAGTATTGAACAAATAATGGAAATGTGTTCTCTTACTGATACTGAGCCACCAAACAAATTTGCGCACTGCTGGTTATTTTTTTTTCCTGATAGGTACAATGCACTCACGAGACGCACAATACAATTGGGTATAGAACGTTTCTACGCAACTGAATGAAAAGCCCTATCAGCCCACGTTCACACAGACGTAAAAATACCGCAGCTGGATTTTCTCGCGTGCTGGAATTTGAACTCTCGGTATTAAGCCGAGCATTGAGATTTCAACAGTGATCCCAGCCCGTCAAAAAACACACTTGGATTTTCAACTCTCGACGCTAAGCAAAGGGTTAAAAATCCAGTGCGCAAAAAAAAATCGCCCGTGCGTACCTGGGCTTCGCGTAAACAGATATTATCGTGAAAAAATAACAACTAAAGTAGGCTTCATACATAGATTCTTAAGGAGTGGCTAGTGAAGGAAGACAGATGTCGATAAGACAAATTATTTACAGTTTTGATGATTTGGTTACGGTAGTTGACCTCGTTTTTGCTGTACCTACTACCATAAGGGTGCTCGCCCACGAGCGATTTTTATTAGATGTAATACATTCTGACAAAAATCGCCGAAAAAATCGAGAAAATCGCTCGTGGGCGGGCACCCTAAGGATGCTTACATAAAGAAACAGATTACCGGTGTAGGCGAGTCTATGCGGGTCGGTACCGATTGGTGCAGGTATAATATTCCCGTATTATCTTATGCGCTCAGTTATAAAGAAACAGGTTTAATTTTGTCGGTGCCGACTGCCTGGACCGAACCATACGGGTTTAAGATTGGTGGTTTGGACTGGTACCTATCAGCGGGGCGAGCACGGCCTACTGTGCCATGACTTGAGTCACACATTTTATCACAGTTTGAGCGATAAAACTGTTTTGTCATAAAATGCTTGTACAAATTGACATGACATAATTTATCATGTCTTTTCACAAACGTCTTGGCACGCCCGTGCTCGGGCCGCAGTACCGACCCGTACTAACATATCGGGACCGAAAAACCTGTATCCTTTATGTTTGCAAGGGCCATCTCTACGGGCGGTAGAATCGCGGCGATAATCATGGCGTGCATCAAATTATTGCCGCGATGATATCGCCGTCTGTAGATTGATTCATAGAGTTCCTATTGAATTTCAGACTATCGCCGCGATTCTCTCACTCGTTGAGATGGTGCCTTAGGTTGATATAATGTCACTTGCACGTCATGTAACGATAAGGTTAATTTGTCTATGTGACAGTTAGATAGTTTCAACCAATGGGAACCGTGCACCTAGCTTCTGACGTTTCATAAGTGCCCATGTAGGCTTATGTGAAATAAAATATTTTGTTTTTTTTTTCTTAGTGATGTTTCAATTTATTCGAATTTTTTTGTCAAAAGCTCTAACAAGGTCCACTAAAAGTTTTACTACTACGTAGATCAATGGGAGAGGAGTTATTATAACATCAACGGCGGTATTTTTTGGCATTTCAAGGAAACCGATCCTGACTTCCTCAACAACAGAGAAATTGTGTATGAACCACGTGATTTTGACAATATGTTTAAAATCGCCTCCACGAGCGACGACGTTTTAGTGACGTCTAGCGTGGCTAAAGCCGGTATCAGACGCTTCACTTTTTGTACATTTTTTCCTGTCACTCTAATGCGAAATGCGACATCGAGCAGTGTGCAAGAGAGTGTAGTTCGCGTTATCGTGACAATGTAGCCGTAATATTAGTAAAACGACTGAACACAAAATAGTTTAAAGTGAAAAATGGATTCACTAATGCACCGATCCAACGATGTTGGGTTCCGGCACTCGACATTTTTCACTCGCCTACCAAAAGATCAATAATTTAAACTATAGCAGCATATGAACGTTAATTTCTTTGTAAGTCAGAAGGTCTGGTAGAAAGAAACAAAAAATTTACATTCGATATCACCTTTAGGCTGCTTATCCACCAGAGATGTGCTATGCAGCTATGCTGCAAGGATGTTAAAGCTAAGCTACGAAACTTTGTGACCGATTCCACTAATGCTAAGCTGTGTAGTGGAGCTATAAAGATGTGCCACCGCGAGGTAGATAGCTAGTAGATAGCGAGGTAGCTCGAGCTATACGATGCAGCGACAGTAAGGAAGGCACGTGGAGCGGCTGCGGCACGGTGAGGGGAGAGGCGCTCGATATCAAACGCATCCATAGCACGCATCCTTCCATATAAAAAAACATAGCTTAGTAGAACCAATTTCCATCAGTGCTAGGCTATGTCGACCAATGAATATGATTGGTGGATATCCAACACATCCATAGCAACGTAGCATAGGACATCTCTGGTGGAAAAGCAGCCTTAGGCCCTTTGTAAACACACGTTTTTTTGCCGTGGAAAATAACGGTTTATTCGCCATGTGTAGGCACAATCGTCAGTGTTGTATGGATCACTATGGAAGCTTGTTGACTGGTACGTTTTTTCTACGGCGAGGTTTATACGAAACCGTGCCGTGTACAAAAGGCCTTAAGAAGCAGTCCTGCTACCAGACCAACAGTCCAATTGACTATCTAACATTTTAAATCAGCGCTGTGCTGTGGGTCTCCCATAGCACAGCTTCATGCTGACTGGAAGCCTTTTTTTCACAGTCATGACGTGCCAGCAGCTGCCGACTATTTCTGTTTTGTGCTCGTGATTACAATATGTAGATCTATTTTGTTTTATTTTTCTGTTCTATTTTGTTTTATTAATGTTACTTACTTATTTTTACGGCGATTTTTGTCAGAATGTATTACAACTGACAAAAATCGCCGAAAAAATTGCTGAGAAAATCGCTCGTGGGGGAGCACCCTAAGGTGGTCTTTACGTTAATTATCTTTTTGTATGCACGTGTGTCTGTGACAAATAAACTTATTTTTCTTTTTTATGAAAGATTCGCATTTAGTTCATGCCAAAACATGATGTATGCGTATAATATTCGTGCGAATGAAAATTAAAGTGGAAATTAATTAAATTAATTAAATTACAGTGGAACGCTCAAGTCTGTACTCACCCTCTGAGAAAAGCCAAAGGTTGAAAAGAAGGAGCAGAAAGCAGGTTGCATGCTGGCTGATTATTTGACGATGGCACGAATGACGGAATTACACTGGAGATACCTCATCGAATGCTCCCTTCTTAACACTGAGATGTAGACCTGCATTATCTTAAAACACTTCGCCAGAGTGCCATCGTGAAAACAATCAATACTGCACAAACTTCTAAACAAATTATGTCATCAAGCCACAGGTTCTGCTATAAAACCATAAGGCGTTATCTATAAATGACGCCACAAGAATTTCATGATTTTTTGAGCATCCTTTTCACATGTGGTTATATTTATGTCCTCCCCTGGTAACGTCACATATTTTGCAGTTTTAAATTAAACCTTAGGATAATAATTTTGGTAGAGTTGCTAATATTAAAAGTTTTTCGTTAGAATTGAAGTTTAGAGTTATATCCTACACTAATATTATAAAGAGAAAAGATTTGTATTTCTGTATATTTATATTATTTTTTTGTAATGAATAAACTCAAAAACTACAGGACTGATTTTAAATATTCTTTCACCAGTAGAATTCTATATTATCACTGAGTGACATAGGCTATAATTTATAAAGATATCATGCGGGCGAAGCCACTGGCAAAAGCTAGTACTTAGATTTAAACATGTGACGTCACAAAACTTACGGCCCCCACACTGTCACTCTTTTTTGACTCCCTCTGTCCCCTATAAGTAACGTAATTTATGGATCGCTCGCTAGACACAAATAAATCATAATAAACACGTGGTTCACAAACAACTTCCTCAAACTACCTCTAACCCTCTAAGTCACAACGCGTCTATCTTAATCCTCCCTCCCCCGACTGAGGCTGAACCTCCTATGAAACTTGAACCCTTTCTTCTTCTCATGCCGTTCTTCCAAAGGCTTATCAGCGAGGTTATCAGCACTCTTCGCTACTTGCACACTTTTCCTTCTATTCTTCATGGACTTAACCAGTTTGTAGAATTTTCCCTTCTTCTTTGGGTCTTGAGCGTGGTCTAACGTGTCTTCTTCTACTTCCACGCTGAATTCCGAGGATATGTCACCAAGGTCTTCGACGCTGTGGCTCTCGATTTCTTTGGGATGTGGCACTTCTAGTTTACCTTTGGATGTATCGGGTTTTGGTTCTTCCGGAGGCGGTGGTGCGTCAGGGTCTACACACTGGAAAATGGAAAAGGAAGTGTGTTAATTTAGTAGCAACATCAGCGAAAATGGTCTCCTGAGCATGATTTAAGAAATTATTGTGAGATTTGTAAATTCATTACCAAACGATTACCTACATTGTTTAACGCACGATATGAGGCCTTTTTGGAACACAGTAATTAATAAGGTGGTCGTTTCCTTGACCAGAAATTAGACAAGTGGCGGTAACAAAGAACAGTACATCAGTTATAGTAAACATTGCACTACAAAAATCGCCCTTACAGCTACAAAATAAAGGCTCTGTCAATGCCAAATTATTATATTACATTTATATATTATATTTATACTATAATATGTACTATATATGTATTATATTTTATATATATTATATTATTTATAATATGTATTACATATTATATTACACTGATGTGCAGTTGCCTGTACCGCATGTAATCAACAACCTTGACTTTGTTTAGTACTTTCTTTTATCTGTTGAAGTATTGAATAAAGAAGCGACAGTAGGTCACAATTGATTGCGATGCATAACGCTGCCTTGCAGAGATAAAACGTTGTTGGTCTGTTTTCCAGTGATAAAACGTATTTAGGTCCTATTATTAGACACAACATTACCCTAACGGATTTTGTTATATTTGTACAGTTTACTGCAGACTCAAGGTTGTATAATTATAAGGTATGATTTTTCAAACCATAGGTACACAACATGTTAAGGTTAGTTAAGAGGAGACTTCCTATTTTTATGTTAATTTGCATGAATATTCTAAACAGTCACACATACAAGCTAAATTAAACTTTAGTATATGATTTATTGGATCTATTTCTTTCCACGTGGAAGACAGTTAGGTACATAATTGTAATGTTTTCTCTAGATACATTTTTTATTCGAAAATCATGTCTTTCTTAAGAAAAATTATAAAAATCGGCCGAGTGCGAGTCGGACTCACGCACGAAGGGTTCCGTACCATTATCAAAATGCACGTTTGTTGCATGGGAGCACCCCTTAGATATTTGTTTTATTTTAATTTAATTATTTATTTAAAGTGAATTATATAACTAAATATTATGTGAATATTTCAAGCGTCTACCTGTTGCCGTTATCAATATTGAGCAAAAACGAGCAAAAATATCACGTTTGTTGTATGGGAGCCCCCTTAAATATTTATTTTATTTCGTTTTTTAGTATTTGTTGTTATAGCGGCAACAGAAATACATCATCTGTGAAAATTAATTTCAATTGCCTAACTATCACGGTTCATGAGATACAGTCTGGTGACAGACGGACAGACAGACGGTGGAGCCTTGGTAATAGGGTTCCCGTTTTACCCTTTGGGTACGGAACCCTAAAAACGAACAAGATTGTTTGGCTTGTATGTCTAAAATAAATATTCACAGCTAGAAAATATAGTTTATTATCCAGCCGCCAGATATTTTTCCCCTAGATCAATTATTACTTTAGTTATAAACGAAATAAGAATTGAGACTTACGATATTTAGTTTCGTGCTCGAACACGATCAAAGAGCGCACGCGATATTCAACTTTATTACTGATGCGTTAGCGTTTAGTACATAACGGAGTGGCGGAGAGCAAGGGGCGCAGTTTGCGTGGAAAGATTTAGACTGCCTGGTCTTAAGACTGCGAATATCTATCTTATTTCCAACAGATCTAAGGAAAATCGCTTGATCAATTATATTTGGCAATTATATATTATTTGGCAATCAATTATATTTGGCATCATTGATAAAACTGATTCCCACCTTTTCTCTGGTGTTTTAATATACAGGGTCTTAGGTTAAACGATGGACATAATTTTAGGAAGTGTAGTACTGTAAAGTCTCTAACCTGCAACCTAATTGTATCAATCACTATCTGAATGATTTAGAAGGATAATTATTGCTAATCCAATGCTTCATAAGTTCGAAAAATTTGCCTTTTCCAGAACGTAAATAACGCAATGAATGTTGTTGAACTGTCAAAATGAAACCCTTTGCTTCTGATTCGGTTTTAGTATGTAACCTCCGCAAGTCTGTTATAACTATAAGTTGATGGCAGAATTACGAGGCATACATTGATTTGTATTGAGAATAAGAAAAGATTTGACATTCAGCTTAGCGGGCTGACAATTGCGTATACCATAAAAAAAAATACAATTATGATATGCAATATGTAACAGAATTAATGCACATTATGAAAGTAGTTTGTTCAGAATCGATTTTTGTCATTTTTACACGATTGCGGCGAAGCCAAAAAAGGAGGGTTATGTGTTTGACCTGTAAGTATGTATGAATGTATGTCCCTCCCTATGTTCCCTTGTAACTACTAAACGGCTGAACCGATTATGATAAATGTTATGTCGTAAGATTCGTCTTTGTTTTCACTGGGTTAATGAAAATTATTAAAACTTAAAATGGCAGATTTTTGGCGCCAAAAGGTGTGTTTTCGAAAAAAAATATCTCCCAAACTTATCGAGTGGGGTAGGTATTAAAATGAAAGGTTTTAAAAGGTGATTACAGAACTTACTATAAACAATCTCATGCAGTCGGAGGCAATAAGTCTTTATTTTTAAATTTAAGAAGATGCCTTTTCTTTGGTGTAATACCTATTTTATTTGTCGTAGGTGTAGAACCAGTTGAAAAGGGCCGTGTCCGGCCTTTTCCCGGTACCAGACTATTCACCAGCCTTGCGAGTTTCAGGTTTGCTTTCACCAGCCGCACAGAAACCTTGAATTTCAAGATCGGAAAGTCCGTTTTGACGCGCGACAGATGGTCGCCGTATCACCTGCGATTCTGTCGAGGCGGACTACCCTTCGAGGTTACAGTTCGTCAGGATCAACTTGATAACTAAAGCACACACGGTACATAGGTACACTTGAGTATTACAGTTATTAGTATTTTCAGGGTTAACATTTTAATACCAGTTGATCTAAAACCAGGACTGTTTCTATCGGCATAAGTTAGGTTCATCATCATAAGATAATATTCATTTGAGAGTTTACGTAATTTATTGGTCGCGGACTAAAACCGATCCTGGTTTGTCCCAAACAATATGCTTCGTTCGTCCCAAAATATAATTTTTATTATTTTATTCTCGCTTCGTCCTATTTTATGTTCCTTGTACGGCCCATATTTTTTTTTTAGTCCAAACTTGCTTTTTTGTACAATCGGCAAAAAAGGCATACGTATTATTAATATTTAACATCAATCAATTATTTAAATTGCGAGAGAAAATTTACTCGTATTATTTTATAATAACATTATTCATGCAAGCCTAGTACTTTTTGTTAGGTCTACTGCTTGAAATTGTGCACAACGTGTCGTGTCTTCAACAGAATACCGTCTTATATGCAACGTACTACGAATAAAAAGTATCCATCCAGGTTATAAACAATTTTATCCAAATCCTAAGTAGTGGGATAACACTAATGATTGAAATACTATCTTGAATTCATGCAAGCCTAGTAGGTACTTTATGTTAGGTTACTGCTATTACTACTTAATATTACTACTATTACTACTTATTCCATTAATTATATTATTTGCTTGCAATTGAGTCCATTGCGCTAGCAGCTATTTAAAAATGAATAAAAGTTAAAAACTGACAATATTTGCACTAAAAACCATAAAGGCTCTTACAGACTCACGCGATATCGCGGGCGCGACGCGACACTAGTAGGACAATTTCTTTGTCGGTGCCTGTCGCGCCCGCGATATCGCATGAGTCTGTAAGAGCCTTAAAAATCCGCTGACACTTTGTCTAAACGTAAAACGGAACAACCTAAGAGTGGAATTCGTACAATAACTGTGGTAAAATGTCAATTTAATTACGTAAATCAGCGTAATTTTTAAGCTATGATTTTTTTTTCTAGAAAACTAGGCTTTTGCTGGCTGTGACATTTTGTAAAAGCGTTCTACATGAAGACATCAATACGCAAAAAAATATGTAGCTTCTCACGCGTGGTGGGAAAAGTACAAAGGAACCGTGGTATAAAATAGTACAAATTAAAAGGATTTTATTACCATCTAAAGTTATAATGAATGCGTGCAAGGTCGTGTAATGAACACGAAAATTCATAGCACGAAAAAAAAATGGCTGTGATAAAAATACGCCCGTGCAAACCCAGCAGGTAGAGTGTAAAATATTGCTGTAGGTACAACTTTTTGCTTATCAGCAGTGTTATGCTGCAAAAACTCTATCGAGCTCAGTTCGTCTGTGAAAAGTTCTGTATCTGCTTCTGCAGTGATAACTTTTCATAGTGGCAGCTGTCGGTTTAAATGCAGAGCTGACTCTGCTAATCAGTATGTTTATCTCTACTAATAAATCTGAAGAGTTTGTTTGTATGCGCTAATCTCTGGAAGTCGAAATTGAAAAAATATTTTTGCATTTGTTAGCTCAGTTCTTGGTGAAGGCTACTTAACATCACGCCATACAGTATAACAAAAACCCTGTTGTTCCTTTTAGGGACGTATACATTTACCTACAAGCACAACTATGGTGGAAATATAATTTAAAAAAAATAAGCATTGGCTAGTCGAGAAGTCAAAATCAAAGAGTTAAAGAGGTAAGAAATCAGTTAAACATTACAAATATTAATAAGTAATTCAATATTTTTCAATTATTTTTGTTGAACAGTTTTTATAAATGACTTGCTTTATTACGTATGTATACCGATTCCTAACACGTAGGTAGAAGGAACAACAGGGTTTTTGTTACATATATATCTGTATATATCTTTATCTCTTTATCTTTACCCTTAGGGGCCAACTGAGGTGGGTGTAACCGTGGCATAGCTAGTGTTTTTTTTATAAAAAAGTCCATCATTACATAAATAGAAGTCTAATACCAATTAACACAAGGCGTGAAGGCTCGTGCAGACCGGCACGACTGTCGCGCCGCACCGCCGCCGCCGCACCGCGCCGGTCTGTACGAGCCATGATTAAAAAAATATCTCTAATTTTTCTCCGTGTACAAAGTATTGCCTAGCCGATAAAAGTAGCTACAATCGTGTCTGATTAGCGCTTAGAGCGAAACCACACGATGCGTTGCGACGCCTGAGCGGTGACGCTGCGTCATCCTGCATAGAAATCACAGTGACATGCCACACGATGCGTTGCAACGACAAGGAGAGCAGAGAAATGAAGCGGGGATGGATGTTGTGGTGCGAAGCCGAGCGTCGTCGGAGCGGCATCGTAGCGCAGAGCAGCAGTTGCTTGTACTAGAGAAAACTGGCACACCCAACACCGAGATGCTGCGACGTAATAAGCGGCATTGCGTTGCGACACGGCATTGCGTTGCGACACCGCATTAGCCGTGGGGCACTCGGTGCGTTGAAATCATAGCGATGCGACGACGCAACGCCCCAGCAGAGCCCGTGTGGCCTTACTCTTAGAGAAAGTTTTTACAAACAGATGTAATCTAACACAAAATATTCAACCACTTGACAGGAAATTCCTAAGAATAATACTACAGTCAACATTTTCAAACGAAATAAAACACTTAAGTAGGACAAGAAAATCCAAAACGATTTAATTGGGTGAAATTGGAAACAATATAATCGATAATGAGGGATTTGGGAGCCCGAAGTAACTTTGGGAATTATTCGATAACCTTTCAAAGGTCTCATGTTTATTTATAGTATTTCAATCTCACGAAGCGACGCGCGCTTTATTTGTGGTAACCAAGAGTACAGACACGTCACATACATTCACAGAGTGTTTGTAGAGATTAACTACTTACGATAATATGGCCCGCCCCTCCAAAAGTCTGAACGTTTGAAAGTATTTGTACGCATGTTTGCGTAATGAGACGGCCTTCAAACAAAAACTAATCACAGATTTGTTGCTCGACTAGTGGCGTCATTAATCGCTCATATTATTAGTATGGCTGACGTACTCTATGAAAACGACACGTGCGTTGTCTTGCGCGATCGGCTAGTTATGATTAGTTATGATTACTCTTTCTTAAGGATGTGACTACACACATTGAAACAGTAATTTGGAGGGGCGAGCCATGTTATCTAAGTTTATCTATACAGTTGTTTACCACAAGTGAAGCGCGCGTCGCTTTTGGAGTGCGCTTCGTTTCTAAGGTAACTTTGTTAGTACGCTACTGAGTTACTCTCTAATGAAAGACAAATGTCATTAACTTAGACGATTTCTTCTCGACTCGTTAAAAGTTTATCTTTTTCTCGAAAATGTCATGGATTAGTTCCCGTTCCCATTTTATCTCGGAAGAAGTTTTAATTACTATGGTAATTGTTTAAGTAATTCCATTGGTTGGTTGTTTTTATTTCGCTTTGATTTAAGTTTTATTTTAAATATTGCAGTGTAACTTAATTATTTTATTAGCGTCTTAATTATTGACAAGATTTCTTTAAGATGCTAAGTAGTAATGAACCTAATAGAGTTTTATACTTTATATAAGTATGATTTATGAAATAACTTAAGACCGTTAATCTCGCGCGAGCTGACAACGTCGCATTCCTAAAAAGTCTTCGTGATTATTTTATTAAATTTAAATCAAAGTATATTTTTTTTTCAGCTAAGTACTAGATTGTTGGTATTTATAACAATGTAGGTATGCTATTTTTTTACAGTTATTTTGACGCATAAAATTTACATATTGTCATTTACTTTCTATTTGTAGTATTAAGATTAAATATTTTTATTTACTAAAGAATAAATGTCAAAAGTCATTATAAAATCCAACGTTCTAGTACTTGGCTGAATTTTTTTTTAGGTGCTTTGATTTAATAAAATAATCCCTCTGTAAATGCGACGTTGTCAGGTCGCACGGGATGAATGCTCTTAATGACCATCACAACAAAGTTGATCTCATCTCAATCTCCAGAATGAAATTGACAATATACTCGTCAGTATTTACTGTTTCAATTACAGTAAATTGGTTAACATTCTATCAATGACTTAATACGCCTCGAATATAGGCAAGGCCTATATATGGGACTTTTATATGAACTCACATCAAACACACAATTCCATTCGTTCACGAAGGGTAATTATGCAAATAATGCGTATGCTTTTCTCTGAAAATTCTATTTGTGTTCTGTGTTGTGTGTGTGTCGACTTACCAAAAGCCTTAACCCAGTAGTTCCCAAAGTATGGGACGACAAATCGGTCCAATATATTCCTTCAATCATATAGTTATGCCCTTTTTTCCTTCATGAAAACCAAAAGGTGAGTTCCGAAATTGGAACGTTTTTTGTTAGGTGAGTCGCGGGGATCGCGGAATTCGTGACCCCTCAGCCTGCCCGGGAACAAAAACGAATTTGCGGTCCAGTCAACTTTGGGAACCACATTTAGAATACACACACATACATAAACTCACGCCTTCTTCCCATGGGGGTAGGCAGAAACTATAGAAGGCCACCTGCTACGCTCCTTACATACTCCCTTTGCTTCGCCTACGTTCATACATCTGGTCATACACGCGCGCCGATTGCGAGTACTACGCACCTGACCTTCTCATATTATACCTAGCAATCTATACAAATGGCGACGTCAAAAATGTGATGAGAAGCGTCTAGCTTACGCGGGCAAAGCCGCGGGCTCAAGCTAGTAATATATAAAATGTATCATGAAAGTGCAGCTTAAATAATACCCTTTATAAAAATAATTTTCAAAAATTTGTTAACTAGGACAAACTCGCATTTTTTCATCATATATTAATTTTGTTATACAATACAGCACCCACAAAGTACAAAAGTGATTTTATTATTTATTTTATTTTATTTGAAAGGTACACCTATTCACTAGAAACATTATCATAATAAAAAAATAACATATGCATTGAGTTATGGTGAATTAGTCTGCAGTTACAGGGGTCCGCGCCCACTCGACCCGCTTTGACTCGACCCGAAGAATAATACCAGATGTTTTACAACCAATTCAGTGCCTTTTGTACAGTTAGGCAAAGTGATATTAACTTATCATACTAGAATATTTAATATTTTGTTAATAAACATAAATTTATCCTGATAGTCAGAGATTTCGTTTCAAAAATATAGCTTTTTAGATAGCCTCTACCTCTAGCGTGCCACTAGGTTTAAAAGTTTGTAATAATAATTAACAATAATCTGTGATTTTTACTACAAAGTACAAAGCGTATACTATAATAAAAAAAAATTAAAAAAAAAAAAAACAACCGACTTCAAAAAAAAAAACACTACAAATTGAAAAATAACTTTGATTTCGGAAGTCGGTGTCTTTGGATCTGTATTTTAGTTTTTTGCCACCGACTTCCGAAATTAAAGTTATTTTTTAGTTAGTGTTTTTTTTTTGAAGTCGGTTGTTTTTTTTTTTTGTAAAAAGTTTTTTATTTTTCACTTTTTAGTGGGTCAGTTTGTAATTTATCTAATTTACAATAGCCTAATGTCAAATGGTCATCATCTTTTACAAAATATTGCTTTTCCCTATGCAGGGGCGTTAATTGTTGAGGAGTTCTCCTGGTAAGAACCAGGAGTACTGATGGTGACTTCACCATATGCATTTTGACGACCATAAATTGCTTAGCAACCATATATCTGTGGTCTTCATCATCAGTTCCACTTCACCAAATGGTGCTTTTCGAGTGCAAATGCACGAGTTACTATAAAAAATACTCAAATCGCTATAGGTATGCCTATAAAATTTGAGGATTTTCCTCGATTTCCATGGGATCCCCTCATCAGATTCTGATTTAGTGGCAATGGGACCACTTCAGGACCATACCCTTCCATACAAAAAAAGAATTTTCAAAATCCGTCCACAACTGACGGAGTAATAGGTGAACATACATAAAAAAAAAAACATACAGCCGAACATATAACCTCCTCTGTTTTGGAAGTCGGTTATAAAAGGATAAGCACCTACTTGTTTAATTATCCAAACATTATTTAAATGTTACACTCTCTGTGGTGCAAGCGATAAATCGACACTTTTCTGTCTGACTAAACATCGACGTTTCTAACGCCTATCAAAACAGAAATATCCAGGTACTATTCTTCGGGTCGAGTCTAAGCGGGTCGAGTGGGCGCGGACCCAGGCGTACACAGCCCTTACATAAAAAATAGCTTCTTAAAATATACGTTTTAAAAAGATTGTGATCAATGTTTTCGAAGTTTATCGTGGCAGGAGGAGCCAGTCGATTACTTACATCGGCGAGTGAGATCCTTAGCGGCGGGACCTGTTCAGGGTGTCTCCAGGGCTTATGGTAGGGCAGGTCAGTGAGCGCCTTCCACCCAGTGTAGCGGCGAGCTGCGGAATGCAGCTGTTGAACCAGCCGCGGCGCTAGTTGTGCTGTGACCCTGGGTAATTACATAAATAAGCGTTACCAGATCCGTTTTTCCATATATCGAGACTTCAATTAAAAAAAAAGGCGGGACTGGGTCGAAAACATCGGAACGTAGAAAAAAAAACAAAAAATATGGTTACAGTCAGACTTCAATGGTAACGAAACAGTCCGCCTGCTCGCCTTCTGCGCTTCTACTTTTGCAGACTGATTATTTCCTACAGCGCCAATGGGCTACTTAAATGGAAACGCGTGATATTGGGCGCCCCGCTCAGGGCGCTTTTTTAGCCCGCTTTTGAGTAACATTAACAAAAAAATAAAACAAAACAGATCTACATAAAATCACGAGCACAAAACAGAAATAGTCGGCAGCTGCTGGCACTTCATGACTGTGATAAGAAGGCTTCCACTCAGAATGTTGCTGTGCTATAGGGGACCCACAGCACAACACTGATAGGTATGTTATATAGTGGTAGTGGTATTATGAACGTCTGTACTACTCGACGGCTGGAACACAAATGCCGTCCGTCCGCAACTTCAATCTTATAATTATGACGGTAGTCAATAAAATTGAAATACTTTAGTAGTAGCAAGATAATGTTACATACTTCCGTTCGCTAACTGACGTCAAACTAACTACCATTTAATATTAATAAAAAGAATTTTGTTACAATATTTTTTTTTTTGTAAATAAGATTGTTTACACATGTTTGACCAGATAACCCAATTAACCCAAGACATAGGAGTCTATCAGCCAAAAGTTACAAACTCTTTCAGTTGATTATTCAGTGCATAATCAAAAAGAAAAACATAATAAGTAAAAACCTTGATGTATTATATTAACTCATTGCTTATTTACTTTGCTTGCTCCGTGTAGTGCCGGACGTAAAGTACCTAAAGAATAGCACCATCCTATTTCTTCCCGTGGGTGTCGTAAAAGGCGACTAAAGGATGGGCTACTAGAGAATGGGCAGCTGCGTTCTCTATGCATTTCCTATGTCCGACGGTGGACGTCTTTCGGCTGATTGAATGATGAATGAATGATTGCTTATTTATGCTTACTAGAGATTCAATATTCAATAAGAAAATATTTATAGAATAGGAAATAAAAGACATAACAGGTGGGACGAAGCTGAATGCTATTTATTCAATTTTATATTCACTTCCGAACGGCGGCGCTCGCATTTTCCAATATCGGTTAGCCGTTCCATTCAGTTAAAATCCTAGGATTTTATCATTTATCGTGGTATCGTGTTACAGGCATAAATCTCGCAATATGCACATTGCACAAACACACAGATTTGATACATCTAGATACCTATATCTTACAAATATTTATTTTTGCCAAAGTTATTTCGTGCAAAGTGTTATTGAGTTTCACCAGTGCGGTTTTTTTGCCCAGTTAGGTAATGGCAATAAGCTCGCCCATAATACATGAGACTTCCATAACACATTAACTGTCCGCGAACCAGTCTACTCCGAAGATAAATCCGAAGTATCGGCCGAATGTTCAGCCGTTTCCTGTAGGCTGACGAAGGCGAAAAAAAAACGACCGTCAAAGAGATACGTCAGAGTCAAAAATGTGACTTGAAGTTGGGTAAGGACCCAAAGTTAAAAAAAGGAAACTTTGGAAGTCAAGAAATGGCCGAACAGTCGGCCGATACTTCGGATTATCGCTTCTGAGTAGAGTCTGGGGGCACTCAATAGTTAAACAATCCCAATGCATATTATGTAGGACACTGGACTGTCATAATCATAGTGTTAAAACATAACTGGTGTATTATATCTTATCATGACCACTGCCAGAGCCTACGTCTTCGAGGAATACAGGTGATGTTTTTTATTAAATTCAACCTTACCGTACCTGTTAACAAGCCAAGCGGGCAGGGCTCCTCTGGGGTCTGACCTCGAGACGTATCCGAGCCAACTTCCCGCACCAGACCGAGTCCGCACCACGAAACCCGTCAGCAAAGACACGGCTCTGAGGAGTAGAATTATGTGAATGTTAGTGGTTACCTGTCTAGCAGAAAAGGGTTAAAATCTGTGTAATCTCCGGCCAACATTAGGGAAAAATTTGCATGTGGAGAGGCAGAAGTATCCACTTGTATGACAGGGTGTATGGTACATGATTTTGAACCCACCAGTGTTAAAATAATTCGTTTGTTAGCACTTTCATACAAAACTGCATTAAGGCCAAAATGTATGGAACAGCAGATTTTTTCGGTTCCGTACCTCGAAAAGGAAAAACGAAATCCATATAGGATTACTCGTGTGTCATATTAAATGAATGGACTTGTTATGAGGATTTCAAATACCTATTCTTTTATATTTTTAAAATAATAATATTTGAAGTTATTAAAGAGGAAATAGATGAAAGTTGACCATCCCCCCTTGTCTCCGCAACTGCTGAGCCGAAAATTTTGAAGAAAATACAGAGAATAGTTCTATACTTATAGATTACAGGAAAACATATATGAAGTCTATGGTCGTAAAATAACATGGTAAATCACTCAATATTGTGCGAATATTGAGTGATTTACCATGTTATTTTACGACCATAGACTTCATATATGTTTTCCTGACAAAGTTACATTTGCAGTTGGAATGTATAGGGGAACATGTTTTTCAACTACAATCATCACGATCATTTATTTATTTGTTAAGAGGGCGTATAACGGTCCACTAGCGCCACTCTTTTAAAAAAATATATTATCTCGTGACTGAGAAGGAATTATGAATAACGGCTAGTAGGGACCCTCGGTAAGTATGTCTTGAATTTTCTACCTTTTATAAAATCAAAAACAAAAGTCATTTATTCAAACTAGGCTGAGAATCAGCACTTTTCGAACGTCAAAAATTACATAAGACAGTCCCCCAAAAACGCCCACCCTTCACCACTTCCTAGTGCTTTAACCGGGAAGAAGAAGTGGCGCAACAAACTCCCCAGCAGGACAGCTGTCTGTTCAGATATAAAACTATTTAATAAAGTATATGTATTTTTTTAAATGGTCCGTGGATGGGTGACCATCTGTTCATACCACGATTCCTCCGTGCCTCGGAAAGCACGTTAAGCCGTTGGTCCCGGCTGTCATTTGTAGATCTTTGACAGTTGTTACGGGTCGTCAGAAGCCCAAAAGTCTGACAACCAGTCTTTCCAAGGGATATCGTGTTACCCAGTTGTGGAGGTCAGATAGGCAGTCGCTCCATGTAAAATACTGGTATTCAGCTGCATCCGGTTAGACTGGACGCCGACCCCAACATAGTTGGGAAAAGGCTAGGCTGATGATGTATTTTTTTAAATAAAGTTTAATATTGAGGTGCTTATAAATACAGATCTTAGCTTAGATGAAATAGAGTGCTATTTTATGCCAGGAGGCGTACAAATATGGTGTTCTATTAAAAATAGGTAGGTACAAGTAATATCAATTATTTTAAGTCGCACTTCCAGTAGGTACTTATTGAAATAGAAAAAAATATAATAACAATTATAGTAATTCCACTCTAAATTACTTTGTTATCTAAGTATTCGTCAAAGGTATAATAACATTTATCAACAAGTATTTTTTTTTTCTTTTTCTTGAAAAGTATTCAATTTATTTGTTTTATGGCTTCGGGAGTTTCATTGTAAATACGTGAGGCCATAAACAGAACACTATTTTTTAATAATGCAGTTTTACATTTACGATTACATAAGGTTTTTTTTTTTTTTTTTGACTTCTTGGCGGGAAAGTGAAGCGTCATGTTAGCAATTTTGTTTTATTTTCTAAAATTTGTGTTTAGCCGAATATTAATGTGTAATAGTGGTGGATTATTAACCATTAAGTGTTCGTGAACCTGCATTAATGTAGGCAAATGAAACAAAACAGTGCAACATCACTTTAAGTTCTCTCAAGAAGTCCGCGCGAGGTTTCAGTAAAGTGCCGCGTCTTTACTTAAACTCAAGGGGAGCGGGGCGGGATATCATCAATCATCTTTATCATGCATTGAGTGGAGTTCATTTCATAATTATTATAACTTGGTACTTGTTACCTAATTTTACATGACACTGGCTAAATGCACAAACCGTGCGAAGCCAAAAAAATAATAATAATAATAAGGAATTTTTGTATTGCCTTCGAATCGGAACATTTCGTATATTTGATATTATTTCAAAAAGGAAACCTTTTTGTTTTCACGAAAATCTAGTTCCTAATTTATATAACGCCGGCAATGTAAGAAAGTTTAAGGATTTAGAGTGAAGTGCACAGCTATCATCTGTTTTCAGACCACACATGGCTCTTATACATCTTTTTTGTGCCTTAAATATTAATAATTTATTTGAAGAATTGCCCCAAAAAAATAATTCCGTATCGTAGAATCGAAGATACTAGACCGACAATGTTAAGTTTGTTCTTGGGATAAATTAATCCCAATTACGGAACCCTTCATTGTCCGTGGCCCGACATGCTCTTGGCGCGATTATAACAGATATATATTTACAGAACTATAATCATTTGAATCATTAAAGCCCGCAGATAAGCGCGATGCGACAGCGCGACGCGCCACTGGTAGCACAATTTCTATGAAAACTTCACGGAATGTGTCGAATTGCGCGTCGTGCGTCCACGATATTGCGCCAGTCTGCACGAGCTAATATATATCTCTAAGTTACATTTGTTCCATTGAATGACTTTTTCATGAAATCATGACATTGGGGAACAAATCTAATTTAGAGAGATGTATTAATGATTCTAAAGATTATAATTATGTCAATGAATATCTGTTATAGTGGTGAATCATATTTTGATCAAGATACAACCTGATACTGACCTGCAAATTGCAGGCAAGAAAGAAGCATTGCAACGTAAGAAAATTTGAATTTCACGACCTACAGCGGACCTTAAAATATTACAAATATACCAACATCATTGGATAGATATATAGACCCAGACAAGTTATTATATAGACCCAGACAAGTTATTGTGATACCTAGGTAGCTATTAAACGTAAAAACAGCAAACCCAGCAAACCCAATCTTCCAAATCAGTGAAACTTTATAATTTCAAAGGAAGGATTTAAAAGAGTGTCAATTATCTTGCTAAAGGCTTCATAATGAATTCACGGCGAGGCGGCGGATTTAATTAACTAAAGAGATAACAAGTATCTAACAGGTGGCGGTTTTTCAACCTGTTGCCATTCTTTGAACACCTCAAATAATTGATGTAAAATGGTCTCTAGGCCCTGTGGTGGGTATCTGGTAAACTAGAACTAAGTATCTACTTACAAAATATTTTTATCACAATCATTATTCATTAACATAAAAGTGTTTTTTTGTGGATAATTGATTGAGCAGTCAAACAAGGATACATTCGAAAATACCATGACTTTATTAGTGTCAGTCTAGGTTGGCAATAGGTAGTACAGTTTCAAGACAAATGAAAAAACAGAGGCAGTCTTAGGGACCGCCGACAGAAGTGAAAACATATCGCTCAACGTGCCTAAATAAGTTTTTACTTCAATAATATAATGACCTTAGACTGACTAATTATCTAAAACACAATTTAAACAATTCACAGTATCATCTTCATTTCAGCCGAAAGACGTCCACTGCTGGACATAGGCCTCCCACAAGGGAGGGTTTGCCATAATCGCCACGCTTGGCAGGCGGGTTGGCGATCGCAGCATGGTGTAAAAATGCATAGAGAACGCTGTTGCCCATTCTCTAGTAAGTCCCTTAGTCGCCTTTTACGACACCCACGGGAAGAAGTAGAATGGTGCTATTCTTTACGTCTGGCACCACACGGAACAACTAAGAAATAGCCTTATTATATTCAGTGTAGGTACTTTGACCAAGAAATAGAAAACAATCATAGTATTACTCAGCAGGCGCTCGAACATTCTGTTCACCGTTGAATGTATCTCCTTGAATCAAGAAATAAGGTAGGAGCAAGAAATGTAAAATTAACCGTCGCGTAGCTTTGAAAAAGAATTCCGTACAAAAAGCTATCTAGAAAACGAACGAACGAACTGAAGGCTTCCGGAGCGACTTTAGAATTCTATCCGAGAATGCGAGCAGTGACGTCACTGCGCTTAGGGATGTCACCCATTTAATGTCACACCGCTTTGCCACAATACTAGACAACAACGTGTCGTATATGTGGCAATGTTGTCGCGGTAAACTCTTACTGGTATATTGTAGAATAACAACCAACGCGGCGTTATTCGTCGACAATAACTATTAACGTGTCGTTGAAGAAACCGTTCGCTGGGAGCAGCTTATTGACAATTCAAACATTATTGCGATGAGGATCAGCACCTTTAGAGTTTGCTTTAGAGCAGTACTAGCTTTTGCACGCGGCTTCGACCTTATGGGATAATTCCCCACGAGAATGTACTACCCGTATTTAAAGTACCCTGACTGACATCCAGGTTATAAACTATCTGTGTGTAATTTGATCCCATGTTTACGTGGCGCACGCCAGTAAAGCTCCCAGTCGGCATGATGTTTTCCGACATCTTGAACAATCATCGTCATATTTCAGGCAATTTACACAAAACCTCAATGAATTATACACCTAAATCTTCCTCATGAATCACTCTGTCTATTGGTGAAAATCGTATGAAAATCCGTTTGGTAGTTTTTGAGTTTATCGCGTTCAGACAGACAGACAGACAGACGCGGTGGGACTTTGTTTAAATTATGCATTAGTGATTAACAAAAATGCATACTGTTTTACTGCTAACCTTCAGCTCACTTACGTTTTAACACTTCGAAACAATCGTATCCTACAAATATTATGAATGTAAAAGAGTGTTTGTTGGTTTGTCCTTCTTTTATGCAGTGATTTTTTCATAGATATAGTTTATGAGCCCGAGGGTGACATAGAGGCTACACTTTTTGTCCCGGAAAAATGCATGGTTCGTGTGAAACAGGCCACGGGAGCGAAGTCACGCGGTCGATGAAGTGATGAAATAATTCTGTTATAGAACTGAAGAAATAATAAAGTCGGGAGTTGTCGCGGGACACGCGGTTGGAACGAATTTCCTTTCGCTGTATATTATGTATCTCACAGAACCATCTAGTATGGTCTCAAGTTGCAAGTGTCGAAGTGTGAAGTTTTTAACTTGCTAAAAAGTTATAAAACAAAATCTTTTGACACTTAGAACCATTTGACACCTAAACTCTTGAGTTTAAGGTGTTCAGAACTGAGTTTTTCAGGCATAACGCTGTTTCGTTACGTGCCGGTTTCTGCGAGTTTAATCGTTTCTGATAGAGAACTTCGTTCCAAAAATAATCACAATCATCTTCATTAGTGTAGGTACCAACATACCAACTTCCTACGAAAATCGATCTTCCTAATAAGTTAGTTAAACTTGACGAAATCGAGACCACTTGAGGTGAAGTTTACCGAGACTCCGAGAGCTAGGTCATGAGCCGGTAAATGGGTGGCTTTCCTAAGCTGTCCCACTTTCACAGTCTCTAAACAAAGAGGCACTAGGTAAGCTTGATGACGTAACGCTACCTACTACGGTACTGTTGAAAGAAATAATAAAAATATAAATTAATTTAATTAATTTATATTCATCCTAATCCTAACTCCCGACTTCCTAGCTTTATTATAAATGCGAATGTTTTTTGTTCCGCTTTCACGCTAAAACGGATGAATGAATTTAGATGAAATTTAGCACATGGGTAGACCATGATATGAATTAGTACATAGGATACTTTAAATCCCGACATTTCCACGGGATCGAGACTTATGCGGGTGAAACTGCGGGGCGCAGCTAGTTCCGGATGAAATATGAAATAAAATACTGTGAAACTTTTAGTATACAAGCTTTTATAGAGCTTCATTTTGGATTACTAGGTACTTATTGCTTTGTCACGTTGTAATTTTGTATATTTGCATCGTTCTGTACCGATGAAAATTATGTACATTTATTTGGTACAGATTATCTGATGCTGCAGCCATGGCTCGTCTCCAGACGAAGAATTCTTTAACAGGTACTGGTAGTTTTGTTATATTGAAAAGGTCACTCGTTAAGATTGTATCTAAAGCTAAACGTAATAGTAAAAGGACCTATGTTTTTTAAGCTTTTCATAAATTTGTGTAATCTTTAGCTAGTCTACTTTGCGAAATTATAAAAACGCTATTTTCTTTTATTAACGATAAATCAGATCTGTTTTATCCTCTACACGATGCCGGTACTAATTAGCATTTAGTTAGTTCATTAGTGGCCCTTAAGCCGATTCCTCGGAAAGCCTCCTGAGATTTAATTCCCCTCCTTATCTCTGAAGAGGCTTATATCCTTTTTTTTCAAAAGAAAACCTAAGCATTTTACCTTTCTTTCAAGATTTCGAGTTTACAACAGTAACACTTAAATAAATTGTCTACGAAAAGCTGCTAAAAGCTCCCAAGATGTCAAGTTTCCGTCGCCAGTAAAACTTAGGCCCATCTTCCACGACGCTACTCAAAAGTAACGTGTTTTTAACAATTGAAATAATCCATTGAAATAAGGCTTTGCTAGGGCTGTGGCATTCAGGCTACTTATTGGTGATTTTAGTTTGACACACGTAACTTTTTAGTAGCGTCGTGGACGATGGGCCTTACACCATTTAAGATGGTCGAAAGGCCTAAATAAACAAGAAAACGAAAACAGAAACAGTCGTTATTAATTAATTAGAAGGCCAAAAGTCACCCAAAGGGCAGTGGAGAGGGCTATGCTTGGAGTTTCCCTACGTGATCGAATCAGAAATGAAGAGATCCGCACGCGAACCAAGGCAACAACACACAACAGCAATTTTTTTTGGAAAGGTTATACTTCTCAAATGGTTCCATGAAAGTTTTATCTAAATCGGACAAGCGGTTTTTGAAAAATCAACAAACATCTAAAAGTTTGTCTACATTGTCTACATTAACGATCTTTTCGTTTACTCTGCATTGCTTTTTTTGTTCGCGCATAGCTCCCGTCATTTACGAACCGATTTGGAAAATTCTTTTTCGGCACTAAAAAGCGAAAAATAAAAAACTTTTTACAAAAAAAAATAACCGACTTCCAAAAAAACACTACAAAGTGAAAAATAACTTTATCTTCGGAAGTCGGTGGCATAAAACTAAAATACAGATCCAAAGACACCGACTTCCGAAATTAAAGTTATTTTTCAGTTTGTAGTGTTTTTTTGGAAGTCGGTTTTTTTTTTGTTAGTTTTTTTTTATTGAGTAAACGTTGCCACGATTCTGATGCCAAAATATAGTTTTTAGAATTTTTGTCCGTTTGTCTGGATGTATGTCCCGGATTGGCCCTAAAAGTACTGAATAGATTCTGTTCGTTCAAATCCTAACTTACCTAATCCTAATCCTAACTATAATATTATAAATGCGAAAATAAGTTTGTTTGTTTGTTACCTTTTCACGCCTAAACCACTGAACCGGATTTTTTTATATATGTTGTCAGGTGTACAGAAACGGACATAGGGTACCTTTCATTCCGAAAAAGTACTGTTCCGATGAAAACAACAATAACGTTCTTATGATAATAGATGGCGCCACGTGTCTTTTGAATCATGATTAAATTATGTGGGATGTATTTAATAGCAATTTAGATTTCTAAAAGCAGAGTACAACCCAAAATGATTGCCAAATTCTAAATTAACGCGAGCGGTGCCGCGGGCAAAAGCTCCATAAAGGTTCATTGAATAGAAAAAGAAAGAAAGAAAAATAATTTTATTTGTCACAGAAACACGTGCAAGATATATGAAAACATAAACTGGTAAAACAAATAAGTAGTCGGCAGCTGCACGACATGACTGTGACAAGAAGGCTTGCACTCAGCATGATGCTGTGCTATGGGGGACCCACAGGACAGCGCTGATTTTCAGTGGTCACCCGCTGATTTTCAGTGGTCACCCCGAATAGGCTACATAATATCACGCTATTTTCTATGGGAGAAGCAGTATTGCATTATGTCCGTAGGTATTCCCCAGTATAACAGTTTACCGCGAGATTTAATTAGACGTCATTTCCTTTAATAGTATTGCAAATAGATACGGATTTAACCTATGAAATGAATATCATCACGTTATACCTACAAGGAGCTAAGCAGTCAATCTCGACATGTGTAATAACGGCTATTTTAGTTACATTGTCACGTGAGCGAAGCCGCGGGGTCAGCTATGTCCACGATAACTAATCTGTGCTATCTACGTACTAAATTTCCCCAACATATTTTATTTCAACATCAAATCATTTTCAAGTAGAGCTTCAGCAATCTTTCCAATGTTTCTAACTTGATAATGAAAAAAATCGTGATATTATTCTTATTATTATTCGTTCCTTCACCATTAAAATATCTAACATAAATACAAGCCATTTTCATTTCCCTATAATCTGGGATCAAAAATCATAACAGTTAAGCAGCTTATTTTCTTGACTGTATTAACAAAGGAAATTATGAGATAACAATCTTTTCTGGAATACGGGTACGTGGCCGTATTCCAGAAAAGATTGGCAGAGGTGTAGGCTAGGTATACGTGAATGTGAAAATATTATGTATCTAGATAAGTTCATAAAGAATACATAAAAGGGACCGGGCATTTACAGCAAAATTCTGTATTTCGGAATGCTGGACAAAACCTACACCGAACAGTAACACAAGAGTTTCAGAAAATAACTGGCTTCGGACCAGGGCCATCACATCAGCTGCTACTGCCTCATAGATTACCTTCACCCGCTTTACGACCCTCAGCCGTAACGGTACAATATCTTTAATTATTGATATTTTTTGTCCAATTGCGACAGAAATTATAACGTTATCTGTCCCTATAATTTCCAGACACTTTCACATTCCTACTACAAAATATTCGTTCACTACGAATTTGACCTTCATTTAAGTCTATTAGACTGCCCTCCGAAATAAGCTTTAGAAAAGAGAAAAAGCAATTATAAGCTTGTATTCGCCGCACTCAGATGCACAAAAGCCGTAAATTGCAACTAACCTTGCATCAGAGCCTCTAGATATCAGTCACGGATTGACGCGCGAGATAACGTTATCTTATCACTAGAGTGGCGACCGTAAATTGTGCAAATAAACTAATGAAATAGCACCACTCTACGAGTCTACACCTACACTACGTTTGCGAGAATTATTCGTTACAGGCAATTTAGAGCTTTTAAATACAGGACTGCCTCGTTGGTCTAGAGGTCCTGGGTTCGAGTCATAGGTTGGGCAAAGTATTATTGGGATATTCCATTAGGAATTTCTCAGTAGCAGCCCGGAGCTTTGTGCCCTGTTGATGGCAACAGGCTCGCCCCCTATTACATGAAACTTAAACATAACTAGCGAAATGTGGGTGTACTATAAGTACACCTCTGCCTTACCCTTCGGGGATTACAGGCGTGATGTTATATTATGTTAAATACAGCTGGGGCTGTATTCCCGAAGACATAGCTAAAGTTGTGCATGTTTTAGGTTCCATTTCACGGGGGGTCCATATTGGAAAAGAGTTCCGAGAGATAGGAAACACGAATTTGTTAGAGGAGGCCTTTAGCAAAAAGCACACTGAACTAAGAAACATTCTGTAAACTGTTACTGAAAATACCACAGCAATATTTTCTGAATTAAAGGCTTTTATATAACAGGGGGCGAGAGCTGTAGCCATCGACCGGGTCACGTTCACGAACACTTAATGGTTAATAATCCACCATTATACACATTAATATTCAGCTAAACACAAATTTTAGAAAATAAAACAAAACTGCTAAACATGACGCTTCACTTTCCCGCCAAGAACGACCACCCTTAATAATTACACGTAAGCAGTGTTACCAGTAATTACCGTAGAAGCACGGTCTACGGTTGTGGTTCACTACACCGTGTAATTTTCTACGATAATTTTAAATATTAAATACCGTTTTAAAGTACAAGTTTCGATTCCTTCCCACTTGTGTGTTAAATATTCTATTCTTACACCACACACAAATGCTGCCTGTGAAAGGATATTTAGCCAAGTCAAAGACATTAAATTAATAACAAAAACTATAAAGGGAAATTAATATTCTTGTGAAACAGTCTATTCACCGACATGGAAACAGCTGTGTTGATTTTGTACATATTAATTAAAATAGACTTGACAATTATTATGAAGTCAAAAATTACTGTAGCCATTGTAATAATGTGATCAAGAAGTTCATGTTTTAGATGATTAAGAAAGTAGTTAATTATAATTATGAATATTGATAATATTCATGGTATTTTCATTTGCTTGTTACACGATAATTTACACTGTATTTTGCGTCTGAAACATCGTATTTTTAATCCACCAACACGGTAGTTATTTTTTTATGTGTATTTACTCTCGCTTCCTGTGAGAGTGATTTCGTGAAAAGGGATGGAAGTGTGTAACAGGAAGTAACAGCTTGAGCATGGATAAGTAAGTACTTTTTAATAGCTTGGAATTATTAAGTATTTTATACAACATAATCAGCCTATAATGTTCCCACTGCTGGGACACAGGCCTCCTCTCTTCGAGAGGGTATGGGCTGTAAATTTACCACGCGGGCCCAGTGCGGGTTGGTAGATGTCACATGTCTTTGAATTTTTGGTTCTAGGACATGCCGGTTTCCTCACGATGTTTTCCTTCACCGTTTTGAGAGCAGTGGTGATGAAATTATTTACACAGAGTAAAGCGCCTGCCTGGGTTCGAACCCACGACCTACAACTCGTAAGTCGGGGACGTTACCACTGGGCCACCACTGCTCTCACCAGTATTTTATAATAGCATGGAATTAGTGTACCTACTCATGGAATTTTTAAGTACTATAGTAGTACTATATTTCCTGCTAATTACTGCACCAATGGGCAATCAATTATTATAGATATGTTCTTGCCCGAAACCAAGCGGCCCAAAAAAGCAGTAAAATATTCCAAAGAAACACTCGGGAATCCTAAATAACCTGGGGGCCGATCGCGCTAATTTTGAACGTTAATACTAAAACTAAACCACAACCAAAAACGTTACGTTAGACACATTTCGTATCGCGCTAATCATTTCAACGGAAACGATTTAGCTTTACTTTGGAAGTTACGATTTTGTCGCTCAGTTAAAATAGCGCGAAACCGTTTCTTACATCGGCTAAACCAAAACTAAACCAAAACCAAAAACGTTGAGAAATAGCGCGATCGACCCCCAGTTCGAGTTGCCAGACTGGGAGTTCCAACGGATTTTCCGCCTTCAAAATCTGGGTTTTATATAGACTAATATTTGATTAAAACGAGTTCAAGCGATTCTGAAATGTTGACCCCAGATTCGGTTAAAGACGAGGCAAATACAGTAATCGAAAATCTTTTGCCAGAAATTTCAAAGGAAAGATATTTAATTTAAATAGGTACATACAATGATTTTATGAAGTGGCGAGCAAACAAGATAACTACAATTTTTTACCTTCTTATATTCGAAATGAAAAGTAGAGTGTTTACACGGGTGAAAGTCACCGATTCCTTTCGGCCCTTGTATAACAATCTACTATATCAAGTCTGTTCACAAACGTCTTGGGTACGCTCGTACTCGGCCCGTAGTAAAGGTTCATTAAAGGTAATTGTGCTTACTTCATTATTAAGGTAAAGGTCGAGTCAGTTGGGATGTTTGATCAGGTTCCAAGAGGATAAATTAAGAGAATTGAATTAACTGTCATTCTAGATTTTGTTCGGTACAGTTTGAGTCTAATACAAGCTACTCGTTTTTAGTGTAATTGCTCATTAAATTACTTTGTTACCAGGCTTATTTTACAAGTGGTACTCGTATAAGCTACGAAACTAATCAGAATTTCGTCAAAATAGCCATCTATGAAGGGTTTTTTTTTTCTTCGCGTACAATATAGGTAACAACGCTTTCAGAATTCTAGTGGGGCTCCCACGTTTCTGCAGCACTTCAGGTAAGTTTGCTGATGCAAGGGTCGACGATTTTTATGCCATAATGCGTAAAAAAACAGCATCTCTGAAGTGTAGGATCCGGGGGAGCGCCAACGGTATTCTGAAGATGATATCAGAGAGGCCGGAGTCTGCAGTGCTGATGACGCAATGTTTTTATTTTTGTTTTATGTAAATTTATTAGAATGCTACAATAATCACATTGTTTTAAGACCTTTGTTACTAACATCTTATGGACAATTTTTAATTATATCTGAAATTAATTTATTATTTTAGATTTCGGGTACCATCCAGTCGGCAGCGGATTATTTTGTAGAACTAACCGTCGGCGATGAGTGTTTTCGACGAACCGTTTCGCCAGCAAGAATAGTACATTACTGCAGCGGCCTGCAATAGAGGCATGCATTGATGGACGAACGTGAAAATGTGGACCGAGGTGAAGCTGAGGCACACATACTTGAGTCCATCGATGCCTGGTTGCGGCCAAGGCATGTATAGTGCTTTCTCAAATAATGCGCGGAAATTCAAACAATGTAAATTATTTATAAATTCCAGATTCAATGACGAACAACTTTAATTATTCACGCGCCAATGTTTTCATTTTTGTTTTTTTCAATAAACAGCTTTCTATTTGCAAGCCAGTTCGAAATTTAAATAAAACCTTTGATAAGTTACCTCCTTGATTGCCATGTCTCGGAGTAAAAGATCGTTCCATTTTTAAATTACACGATTGGTATGAGTTTACTAAGTAATTTATTTAGCCGCTAAACCACGACAAATATAGATTTTCATACAAATTTTGGTGGCCGCTGCTCGCATTTGGCCAGTACAGCAATTTCGATTTATCTCGAAGAAGGTTGTCAAAATAATGCTCAAATTTCCAAGCATGTTTGAGAAAATTATTTTGTAGTAGTGACAAACACGCACACACACATAACTCCAGACAAATACATTAGAAACATTCACAACATTTTCTTATTTTTTTACGGTTTCTTTTCTTTTGTTTCTCTTTAACTTGCCCTAATGGATTTTTGTATTTAATGTGTGTCCAATTTTCTATAAGCTCATCACTTTGAAGGGACACTGGCTTCTAAGATACAGGTACATAAACCTAGTTCAGAAGTCAGGGTTTTTCACTTTGGAACACTATAGCTTAAGGCATATTTTTAGATCTAAATAATGTAAAAAAAAAATTTTGGAGAAATAAAGTTTTTTTTTTTTTTTTTTAATCAATTTTATTCAAATTTTTCGTTGATAATTTTTAAACCTATTTTCTTTTATCTTAATTTCATCTCTATGTAATTGCCGATGTTAATATTTTTTTATGGATTTCTTTAACGTTATTAATTTACCAATTTTTTTTTTTAATTCTTACCAATTTTGCCAAAGTTATAAGTAAGTAAAAGAATATCCATTTTTACATCTTCCAACTTTATAATTTTTATCAGAATTTCGTAAATTTTAATTTCATTTAAATTTACCGAAGATACCAATTTTCAATAGTAGCTCATATTACTAAGTAATACTTAAGCTTATTTCTATGATTAGTTAAGGCGAAAGCGTCAGGGTAGCCCGCGAAAATCAAAGGAGATTGCATTTTTTGGCATTACTAATTTTGGAAAGGTACAGAATTCAAAGCTACTTTAAAAAAAAGCGATTATTTTTATATTCAAGCCAGATTAACTTAATTATTGACAATGGGGATAAAATCTCGTTAAATATAAGTAACTGGATTTGATTTAACACAGAGCGGACTAGTCTTTGTTTTGAAGGCCATGGATACAAGGCTTTTTGGCCTTGTCATACTATAAATGATAATGTTTTCACTGAAAAATCTAGAAAATAAAATAAATTAATTAACATATTGTTTTAATTGTTAGTGCATAATTAATAAAAATGGAATAAAAGTTTACGAGGACATTATCAAGCTAAGAAAACGAATGTATTTTTTTTTCAACCTAATTGTTTCGATTTTATGTTTATTGGCAACACTAAAACCCATAAATATGACTCAAACGGATAATTTTTGACAAGTGACATTTCACTGCCACAACTTCACAAGTTCACATCACATGTCACATTCGCTCGCTCGTTACTGAGTTTTGTGTTGGTGTGAATATTTTGTGCTCTCGCTTACGTGGATTTTTACAACGACCTGGCTTGCCTTTGTATTCGAGGATCGCCGATGCGAGGGTTTACGCCCCGCAGAGCTGCGCATCTTCACGGATGGATCGAAAACAGGTAGTGGCACAGGTGCTGGAATCTTCTCGGATGACTTCAATATACACATAGCCACACCATTGGGAGTCCATAACACAGTGTTCCAGGCCGAATGCATGGGCATTTCTCTTGCCGCTTCAGCGATCATGGCCAGGAAAGTTAAGGACCACTCGATACGCATACTCTCAGACAGCATGGCTGTTTTGCAAGCGCTAAATAGTCATACAGTTGACTCTGGGCTGATATACGAGTGCCACCAGCGCCTCAACCAGGTGGGTTGCCTCAATAATATAACCATTCAATGGATCAAAGGACGCAGCGGTTCGCTAGGTAACGATGCAGCCGACGAACTCGCAAGAAGGGGGTCTAGCATGGCGCCAGTGGGACCCGAACCCATCGCGCCACTCCCCTTCGGTTATCTACGCACTCTGGTAAGGAAACGAACCAGGGACCAACATCACAAACTATGGTTGGACCAAAGTGAGTGCAGGCAGGCGAAGGAGGCACTCCCTACTATCGACGGCCGCCTCACGAAACGGGTTCTACAACTAACTAAACAACAGCTGCGCACAGTTACAGCCGCTATAACTGGCCATGGGTCATTTAATAAACACCTCTTTGTCATAGGAGTCACAGACAGTCCGCTGTGCAGGGCCTGCATGGAGGACGACGAGACAGCGGCTCATGTGCTGTTAAACTGCCCTGTGATCGCTACATACAGGGCAAAGTACTTCGGTAACCCAGGTATCCTACGTGAGATTGTCAGTAACACCAAGGCGTTGCTGGCCTTCCTTGAGGAGCTGGGGTGGATCGATTAATCGATTTTCCCACCCGTACGCAAAATACGCGCATTGACGTGGAGTTGCGGACACCAGCCCGTATTACCTATTACCTATTGCCTTTGTATTTCGAAGACTCCTACCTTTCTGAACAACCGTTCCGATACTTGGACCTCGACGTTTCCTACTTTTACGACAAACCTTGGCGCTTTATCTTGGACACTGATATTGCTTACGATAGTGTACGATCATCTCTCTTATTTATTTGTGTGTTTATCATAACGAGTCAACGTGATGTCAATCGCGGCGGCTGCGTAAACTGTAGAATATCTACAAATCGTTGCAGTACGATGTAATTGCATTGTTGGACGAAGAACAGTAGGATGCTGTGCCCATATCATGTCAATCATCTGATATTTGGCATGGGCACGTCATCAAGATAGTCTGTCTCCCCCTGCACCTTTCTTAGATAATATATTGGTAATATATGATGATGAGCATGAATAAAATATTATGATTAAATACTGGTTTTTATTTTACCTATAAAAATCCTGTCATCCTTAGGTCATAATAATATGTTATGCTTAGATTCCGATAAGTGAGTCTCTTAAGTCTCCTGGGTTTTCGACTACTGACAGAGTACACTTAAACTGTCATTTGGTTTATGATCATTAGGTAAATCATTGAACTAAACAAACTTCAACAATTAGTTATAATTTTTCAAGTCTTTATAAAGCATAATTAGAAATAAATTATGCATACAATAAACATATAAGCGTTAAAATAGTAATAGAGGTAAAATAACCAAACAAAGTACTAACATTGATGCATTTAACCTTGCTTTTACAAAAATTGAGATTTCTCTTTAACCCCATTGGTATTATTTTTTATATATTTTTTAATAATAGCTCATAATATATCCTATCAAACCATGCCACTTTTATTTCTGTAGAAACCAAAAAAGTTTAATGCCAGCGTTCTATGAACCTCTGCCATTCTCCTTTACTCGTATTACGTTTTTTTCCAATTTGCAGATCAGTATCAGGTTGTATGTAGTAGATCTAAATATGATTCGCGGGCGTATCAAATATTTATTTATAGAATTCATCATCATCATTTCAGCCGAAAGACGTCCACTGCTGGACATAGGCCTCCCCCAAAGGGGAGGGTTTGCCATAATGGCCACGGTTGGCAAGCGGTTTGGCGATCGCAGTATGGTGTTAAAATGCATAGCGAACGCTGCTGCCCATTCTCTAGTAAAGGCTTGTACAGACTAGTGCGAAATCGCGGGCGCGACGCGACATTAGTAGCACAATTTCTTTGTCGGTGCCTGTCGCGCGAGTCTGTACGAGCCTTTAGTCGCCTTTTACGACACCCACGGGAAAAAAGAGGATGATGCTATTCTTAACGTCCGGCACCACACGGAACAATAGAATTATAATCATAAAAATCATCAACTTTAGGAGTTGTATTGCTGATTCTATCGGTTCTAATTGTGTAAAGCCATATTTTTTCGGTCGCGAATCATATTTCAATTAATAAACAACCTGTCACTGACCTGCCAATTGCCAAAAAACGTAAGAACGCAAAGCATCCCCCTTAATTACAAATTGATGTAAATTATTTTGTTCCCATCTCCCGAACTTTAGAATAAATGAATAGTTCCAAACTACTTTTCAGCCTTTCATGAGAAAACTTCAAAAGTTCATAAAATTCACGCCAATATTTACTAAGTGGCAACTAAAACTCAAAGTTTTACTGCCGCCAAACAAAAACTTATCCAATCTGCCATAATTTAAAGGAAAAACGAATCTGTCAAACTAGCCGAGTTTCCAGCTAAAATCAATTTAGCGGAGCTTAAACAATCCCTAAGGCGTATCCTACGCCAGACAATAATTAAATAGTTATTTCAACATTTCATATTTCAAGTTGAAGCTCAAGTCAAGAGTAATTGCGCTACAAAATTGTAGCACTTACTAAAACGTTTTTGAGGAATTATTTCCTTAGTGAAATAGAATAGAGCTTACTTAAGTGGCGGAAGTAAACGTAGAAACAAAATTCTCTGAAGATCAATACATGGTATTCATGTATCGATCTTCTGAGAATTTTGTTTCTCTAGTCTATAGCTGTATGTTTGACGTATAATATATATATTAAATGGTTGAGCTGGATGGTGCTTATCCACGCGTCATGTTCGGAATGGGCGCCGTCAGTTGAGAATGGTCATCTCTTAACTGCCAGGGGCTTAATTATTTGTAATCTTATAATCTGCTCCGTGTGTGTGTAAAAGGCGACTAAGGGACTTATTAGAGAATGGGCAGCAGCGCTCTCTATGCACTTTAACACCATACTGCGATCGCCAACCCGCCTGCCAAGCGTGGCGATTATGGCAAACACCCTCCCTTAGGGGGAGGCCTATGTCCAGCAGTGGACGTCGTTTGTCTGAAATGATGATGATGATCTTATAATCTTACTAGCTGCGCCCCGCGGTTTCACCCGCGTAAGTCTCGATCCCGTGGGAATATTGGGATAAAAGTAGCCTATGTCTTATTCCAGGGTGTCAGCTACCTCCATACAAAGTTTTATCAAAATTGGTCAAGCCGTTCGAGCGTGAAGAAGTAACAAACATACACACACACACACTCACAAACTTTCGCCTTTATAATATTAGTGTGATATTTTGAATTGTTTTTTAAACGATTAATTATTTACATTGTTATTCTCACATATTTAGAAGCGTCAAGAATAATGTACCCAGGATTTTGTAATCTTGATTTAAAAGAGTGCCCTTGGAGTTTCTAGCCTGTTCTTCTCCATATAGATCTACGTTCTGGAATGGGCAAATAGCTTCAACATTTTGACTAACTGACCGACTCTTTGACAATTCAAAAGTGCCTGTAATTGGTTTAATTGAAATAAATGCTTTGAGAAGGAGTTTGACATATATTTTTAAGAAATTGTAAATAATGGTGTTCGTCCATCAAAAAAAAATATCTAATTAATGTAATTTTTATTTTATCGTATTTATATATAGGTACCCATCACGTCTGTAGAGTTTCGCCAGCTAATTTAATTTGACCCTGTATAGGAAACTTTTGTTTCTATAGGTACAGTCGCCAGCACATCAAGTTACCAGAAACTGTCAAATTGTCTCGTTCGATTTTGAACATAACTAACAACACTATAAGGTTTCAAATTATTTGGAGAATTTTGACAGTTTGGTATAAACTGGTGTGCTGGCAACTGTACTTATGTATGACACCCATATTTCTAAGAAAATACGGCAAAGACGGATGGAGAAAGTTACTGATAAAATATACCTACATTACAATAATGTATGTATTACTTCCCATAACATAATGCCTTTAAAAATCAAAGAACAATAAGAAAGAATCATAACGCCAGGCCTGTAATCTCCGAAGGGTTACGCAGAGGTGTACCTATAGTACACCCACATTTCGCCAGTAATGTTTAACCCATGTAATAGAGGGCGGCGAGCCTATTGCCATCAACCGGGCACAAATCCAGACTCCGGGCTGCTACTGAGAAGCTCGTAATGGAAAACCCAATAATACTTCGCCCGACCTGGGAATCGAGCCCAGGACCTCATGTACACAGCGCAGCAGCGCTTGCAACCACTAGACCAACGAAGCCTAAGAAAGAAAGAAAGCGCGTAATATGATAAACAAGTAGGAGCATTGATAGATAGGAAGATATAAAGAGGACCCTTCCCGGTCCGTCTATCGTCAACGCGAACATGGTCGAAAAGCTTGTTGTTTCATCCAGCGCAAGTGAAAAGTATAAACAAGCGAGTGAGAACGCGATAACATTGAACGAAAAATAATGTGCGGAAATTTCATAAAACTTGTTCCAGGAAATACGTGTTTTTGAGTAAGCCTTACCAGTTTGTGAAATAAATGTTGGTCATTTAGAATCTCCATTACATTTTCAAGGTTTCTATCGTAATGTTTTCTTAACATTCACAATTTATGAGTACATTATGAATGGCCAAAGTTCAGGTAAAATTTGTGCAAAAAAGCAGATTTTTGCAGATGATACTGAATTTGTTTTTCAAAGATTTTATTTTCTGCTTGCATAGAAACCTAGATATAGTGTACAAGATCCTATTAGTTCAAAAATTTCAAAGAAAGATGTGTTGCACTGTATGTGTGACTGTTTCAGAATATTTATACAAATTAACATAAAAATAGGGAGTCTCTTCTTAACCTACGCAGCTATGTGACACATAACCGAATTTAACACGTAGGTTGAGATAACAACAGTTTTAGATAACTGACGTCATCCTTTGTGACAATGACATTATCAGAAACTTATTTAGAACTGGGTGGGTGTACCTACTATATTCCCCTGCCTAACTCTTCGAGGAATACAGGTTGGATGGTATTTTATTAGGTCCGACATTTCGACCCTGATTAATGGGGTCACTGTGGTGTCTGTGTTCATATCTGGTTTTCACGGGAAAAAAAAACTCAGGACATTATTGACAGGAGTCGGTTCTTTTTTATACCTAAATTTTTGTGTCGATGTATCTAGGGATATCAAATTGCATTCCACATACGGGTGCATTCACTTTTAGGGTAATTTTCTCAATTGGCAATAGTCAAAAAATAACTCTAAAAGCGAAGCGAAAAATTATGAATTTAATGCAAACGTAGGTATGTATTTTCGATTGTCCGATTTAATTCGAACAAAATATTGAGGTGTCTAATCTTTCCGTTCCAAATTGGAAACGGAGAGAAATCAAAGAAGATCGTTTCCGTAGTCCGAAATTGGTGTAGGCTTAGTGTGTTTTATAATTTTCACGTTGTAAGGGCCTTCCGTGCCTCGTTAAGAGGAGGCTCCCTATTTGTATGTTAATTTGCATCAATATTCTGAAACAGTCACACATACAAGCAAAATGAAACTTTAGTATATGATTTATTGGATCTTTTTCTTTCTATGTTGAAGACAGTTACGTAATTGTAATATTTTCTCTCAATACATTTTTTTTCGAAAATCATGTCTTTTTTAAGGATCATTCTAAAAAACTAACCAAGATTGTTTAGCGTTTATGTCCAAAATCAATATTCACAGCAAGAAAATATAGTTTTATTTTATCCCAACATAAGGTATTTTTTATCTGAATCAATTATTAGTTCAGTTATAAACGAAATAAGAATTGAGACTTACGCTATTTAGTTTCGTGCTAAAACACGATCAAAGAGCGCACGCGATATTCAACTTTCTTACTGATGTATTAGCGTATAGCACATAACGGAGTGGCAGGGAGCGAGGGGCGGAACTTGCGTTCGAAATTTGATTTAGATTGCCTGCTCTTAATATCGTACGTCCCGGCTTTCATTTGGTGATCTTTGGCTTTGGTAACAGGTAGTCAAAAGCCTGAAAATCTTACAACCAGCCTTACCAACACAGGTGTCTCGTATTAAGTAGGTCGGATAGGCAGTCGCTACATGTAAAATATTGGTATTTCACTGAATCCGGTTAGACTGGAAGCCGACCGCAACATACTTAGAAAATAACTAGGACTCGGGCAGCAGATAATAAAAATCTCGTGAGAAGGAAATTCCCCTACTGAATCCAGGGGACATACCTCACATATCCTTTCCTCGGCGGGTAGTCCTTGTGGAAGACTGAGTGGTTGAGGATCATCTTCTCGTAGCCCGTGTCCAGCCACGACCGCTGCAGCACGAAGTCGCGATTCTTGAGGGGGGCCGGGCATGACACTGGGGACAAAACAGGTTCTATTACCATGACAGATAATTAATAACAAATTATAGCGTATACGAACTCCTCCGTTCTTACCGACCTCCGTGGCGGGCTGTCACCAATGTGGTAGCCTGTCAAGAGGTCTGACACATGGTGTAATAATATGGCACTGGACTTGCCAAGAGGGCCCGACACGAGCACGTTGTGTTGTAAAAGTTTTGACCTCAAAGGAAGCCTTTCAATAACTTGACCCACCCACGGACCGTCCGTGGTGGAATGAACAGAAAGGTTTGAGACGGGTCGGACTGCCCCAAGTCAAAAGTGATATAATTGCTGCTTTGACATCGGAATAAAAAACCAGTCAAGTGCGTGTCGGACCACGCACAATGAAGGGTTCCGTAATTGGGATGAATTTATCCCAAGAACAAACTTAACATTGTAGTTGAAAAACATATTACCCCATGTCCCCCATACATTCCAATTGCAAATATAAGTTTGTACGCAAAATATTGAGTGATTGACTATGTTATTTTAAGACCTTCTTATACTTACTTACAGTTCTTATACGTTTTCCTGTAATCTATAAGTATAGAACTATTATCTGTATTTTTTTCCTCAGCAGTTGTGGAGATAGGGGGGGGGGGGGGTTATAAGTATTTAATTTAAAATTATAAAAAATATGTATATCTGAAATCCTTATAACAAGCCCTTTCATTTGATATGTCACACGGTACAGCTTGCAAAACTTTTTAAAAAAATATTTTGCCCCCAAAAAGACTATAATACGAAATATTCAAAATTCATTTATTTTCGTTACACGCCCGTGTTTGTGTCACAGAAATATGTGTACCAAAGTAGATTCGGAGCAAATCGGCTGTGATAGACGGACAGACAGACAGACACACGAGTGATCTTATAACGACTCTGTTTTTCTTTTGAAGTACGGAACCCTAAAAAAAGAGGAATTGCAGATGCTTTGCCATTTCAGAGACATGGCTAAAATGTTTCATGTGTCTGTAATTCATCGGCCACCTTGCACAATGCTGCTTGGCGACAGAAGTAGAAGGTAGTTGTATTTCCCCGGACGAGCTTCTTCACAAAGAGTTATACCACGGTTTGAGTGTAGACGCCACTCAAATTGAATTGAAGAGAAAGTCAAGTCCACTTAACCAGTAATAGGTGCACTTAACTGTATTTTTGGTTCGTGACTGAGAAGTTAAATATTGCCTTCGTTCGCGTTATAGTTAGATTCTGTGTTCTTCTAACAGTAGACAATTTTTTTTATGAAAAAAAAGTTTTCTTATCATACATAACATCACGCCTGTAATTCCCGGAGGGTTGGGCAGAGGTGTATCTATAGTACACCCACATTTCAATTTCGCCAGTTATGTTTAAAGTCCCATGTAATAGAGGGCGAGCCTATTGCAGTCAGTCTTGGACGGATTCCGATAAGTAGAGTTTCCAAATTCAAGTACCTGGGGCATTGGGTCACTGAGGACCTCTCTGATGATTTGGACATTGAGAGGGAACGTAGGGCATTGGTAGTGAGATGCAATATGCTGGCGCGCAGAATTGCAAAGTGCACAAGAAATGTTAAAATTACTCTGTTTAAGGCGTACTGCCAGACATTGTACACCTGCAGCCTGTGGGTTCGCTATACGCAGAAGGCTTTCAATTCCCTACGGATCCTCTACAATAATGGGTTTAGGATGTTGATGGGGTTGCCGCGACACTGTAGTGCATCAGGGATGTTTGCGGAGGCCAACACCGACTGCTTTAGAGCAATAGTGCTTAAGAGAGTGGCCTCGTTGATGCGTCGTGTGCGGGGCAGCTCCTATGACCTTCTAAACACTATTACAGAAAGGGTTGAGTGTCCTATTGTGGGGCACTTGAATAAGGTACACAGCTCTGGTGGTGTCCTTTAGATTAATTTAATTGAATAAGTAGGTATAAGTACTAACATAGTTTTAAGCTTTACTAACAATTTTATATGGAATTTATGTTCTGAATTAAACTTATAAATAAATAAATTGCCATCAACCGGGCACAAATCCAGACTCCGGGCTGCTACTGAGAAATCCCTAATGGAAAATCCCAATAAGACTGCCCGAGCTGGGAATCGAACCCAGGACCTAATGCTTAGCAGTAGCGCTTGTTACCACTAGACCAACGAGGTTCGAAAATATTTTAGTTATTGTTACCTATATATACAGACGTTACCATGAATTGCATTATCCTCATCCCGTCCCTTGCAAGGAGCAAGTAGCTATAAATATTATCCCCAATAATAATAATAATAATCAGATGCTCTTGCTCAATAATCAGTAGCGTCCTAAGCCAAGGTTCGAGTCCCATTACGGAGCGCCCTTAGGCCTGCTACTTAAATTTCTATATTAACCCGGCGAGAGGCCCTTCAGGCCCCGCAAAAGTCCGGTAAAGCAGCAAAGGCACTACGGAGCCAACTGCAAAAACGCCCGTACCAAAAAAAAAATTGCATTATTTTATATCATCCAGCTGGTCATATAGTAGATCGTTAGAACACAAGGGGCTAAAATTACCTAAAATGGCTAACAAATATACGAGGTAGTTTCACTCCCGAGTTTTATCAAGGGAGTAAATAGAAACCGAGTTATAATGGGTTTTTAGCGCCGTGTGTTACACTATACTTTTCACTACGATTAAGATTGCGAGAAAATAAAATAATCCATTACACCTTGATAATAATATAATCTGCATAATAATTTGCACGGTTGCTCGCAGGCAGAATACAATGACTTTAAGGCTGTAAGATCTTCCCTTGTAAACCATGTAGGTATTTTCTTAAAAATAAACAATTTGAATTCAGTACCTACATGATTCTGGACAAAAATTTCGCCGGTTATTAAAAAAAAATCTGCAATCCTTTTTTTTTTGTATTTATAACAATTTCGTGAGTGACACTCATATTTACGAGAATGAACGAAGTTACTTTCGTTGTCAAGTCAAGAAGTTGTTGTATGATTGCTGGGGTGAATACTACCTAGATTTATAGCCACATTTTTATTTTATGAAAAAGAGAGAGTGATATTATTTTTACCCTAGAATAATGATTCTTCCAACACTTGATGGTACTAGCCTTGGGGCCCAAGTCTGCTATTTTTATAAATTCAGTCATTCAAACACGATCCCATTGTCATGCCGTTGTCATTTTGCTAAAAGTTCGTAATCTGGTAAATTCATAATGGTCGATCATTGGTCGGTCAATGTTCTCGTAATATAATTGTGTTATTATAATGGCATTGTCGTATTGCCATTATTATAAAACCCATTAGTAGAAATGTCATTCATTTGTCATTATGTACGAGATTACCAATATATGCAATTTCTTTCAATGTAGTGTCAGTGGCCGACCATTGGAAAGTCATAATGACGCCATTATAATAGTAGATTACCAAACTTGTCAAAATCAACAATTATGAAATCAATGATCGACCATTCTGACACTATTGTAATACCAGACTTGAGGCCCTGGGGCCCAAGTCTGCTATTTTTATAAATTCAGTCATTCCAATACGATCCCATTGTCATGCCATTGTCATTTTGCTAAAAGTTCGTAATCTGGTAAATTCATAATGGTCGATCATTTTCTTTGCAATTTCTTTCAATGTAGTATCAGTGGCCGACCATTGGAAAGTCATAATGACGCCATTATAATAGTAGATTACCAAACTTGTCAAAATCAACAATTATGAAATCAATGATCGACCATTCTGACACTATTGTAATAGCAGACTTGAGGCCCTGTTCACACGCCTTTAGAGCAAATTACAAAGCCTACGGCCCTTTATACAAGGCGCGGTTTCTTTACGGTATATAAACCGCGCCGTATAAAAAACCTGTCTGTCAACAAGCATCCATAGTTATCCATACAACGCGCGGCGAATAAACCGTAGTTTTTGACGGCAAGAATAACGTGTGTGTTCAAAGGGCCTAACTAAGTAGTCACACTGCACACGTGTGTTAATTCACACACTTATAAAATATTTAAACATTTTCCCCCTTCAGACCCAGGTTTAAAACATGGAGCCATTATGGAATTTCGAACTTTATTCCGACTATGGTAAAGTTCCTAAACACAAAACTGACAACTTAGTACCGAACTAAGTTTTCAGTTTTGTATAAAGAACGGTATTTCAATCACTGTTACGTTCTTATTACAAAAACTTAAAAAAAAAATAACAACCGACTTCACTTTTTAGTGGGTCAGTTTGTAATTTATCCAATTTACAATAGCCTAATGTCAAATGCTCATCTCCTATTACAAAATATTTCTTTTCCCGATACAGGGGCGTTAATTGTTGAGGAGTTCTCCTGGTAACAACCAGGAGAACTGATGGTGACTCCACCATATGCATTTTGACGAGCATAAATTGCTTAGCAACCATATTAAAGTGCCTAATCGAATCGCAACGGTGAAATACTTAGTATTAAGTAGTTCCGGTGGCCATCTGTGGTCTTCATCATCGGTTCCACTTCACCAAATGGTGCTTTTCGAGTGCAAATGCACGAGTTACTATAAAAAATACTCAAATCGCTATAGGTATACCTATTAAATTTGAGGATTTCCCTCAATTTCCATGGAATTCCCTCATCAGATTTTGATTTGGTGGCAATGGGACCACCTCGGGAGTATACCCTTCCAAACAAAAAAAGAATTTTCAAAATCCGTCCACAATTGACGGAGTAATCAAACATACAGCTGAACATATAACCTCCTCCTTTTTGGAAGTCGGTTAAAAACTGGCTCCACGGTTTAAGCCATGTCAAAATATAAATCTTGTTTTGTAATAAGGCGGGTGAAGTTTAACACACTTTCATTCCCATATCATTCATTCACTCATTCGTTCGCGTTAGGTTTATCAAAGTTGTAAGCTGTAATGATGCCCGGTCTATATTTTCATCACGAAACTGAGTTCGAGAGATCGCAGGAACGGTTGACTATCCGAATTGCATACGAATAACCCATAAGCCCGTAATAAAAGCCACAGACATACGCGTATGTACTCGTTTTATTTCAAATATTATTTAATAGAGGCATGAGGAATATTTAATAAGGCCGGGTGATGTAAAAGAGTGACGATGAAGATTAAATAGCAACATTTCCTTGGGAAAGAAATAATAATATAAACCGATCCAGCCCGGCCGTTGCTGACCTCCCCCAGCGACGCCATAAGCCGAGGTCCGTACCCCACAGGGTGTGCCCTCAGCGTGTAGTCGCTTAGTTTATGCCCTGGCTGGAGGCCTTAATATATTGAGGCACCCACAGGAAAGTCCGGTTAAGCAGACGACAACCTCCTAAGTTGCCCTGCGAGATGCCATTATAAAAAACAAAAGCGAATCAAATAGAAACATGCTATTAGCATCGAAAACTTTTCTGTTTGAACCGTAGACAAGTTTGAAGAGAAGCAGACCAAAGAAGATCAATACATTGTGTCAGAAATGATAACCCAAAAGAGAAGGTGATACTGAGGAATCTGCTATATAGAATTTTACATTACATTGTGTTGAACGAAATAAATTTGACCTGGCGGATAATAAAACGAGTTTGGTTAATAAAATGCTTCTTTATCGTTCCCAATAGTCAGAAAATCAAACTTTATTGCAGAACATGAATAATTGAAAGTGACACCTACAATGTAACGCACAATAGGAAGGATATATTATCATGATGAAGCTATTTATGACAGCTTGTTAAAAGTTTACTGCAAAGCGAAGCAATTTCACACAAGTTCACAGAGAGCTTCATCTTGTTTGAAATATGTCGTGATTTCTTGCTGCAGCTAGCAGTTTATATCTGCTTTGAAAGCTCACCCAATCTTTAGCTAGGTTATCTAATACTTACTGCAATTTTTTTTTCTTTGTAACTTCTTTGACGGAGTGATTTCGTGAAAAGGGACGGAAGTGTGTAAGAGGAAGTGACAGCTTGAGCATAAGTAAGTACTTTTTAATAGTATGGAATTAGTAAGTAATTTATAATAGCATGGAAATAATGTACAGTCGCCAGCACATCAGGTGATACAAAACTGTCAAACTTCTCCAAATGGTTTTAAACCTTTAAATGTTGAAATTTAAGTTCAAAATCGAATGAGAAAATTTTACAGTTTGTAACTTGATGTGACTGTACTCTTGGAATTAGTAAGTACTATAAAGAGTGAGATGTCAGACGTTACACATCATGCGACCACTGTAAGGATCGCTCTTTTCTTTTTTTTTCTTCTATTTGCAATCGGTTTATTTATTGCTACTGAAAAATAATCAAAAGATACTCTGATGAAAAGAGTAAAAACAGTCATCAATTAAATTATTTTTAACTAGTCACCCGCCCCTGCTTAGTACGGTTATTACGAGTTGAAAAGACATCGAGATTTCTTTATTATAACATAATATCACGCCTGTAATCCCCGCAGGGTTAAGCAGAGGTGTACCTAATAGTACTCCCACGTTCCGCCAGTTATGTTTAAGTCCCATGTAATAGGGGGCGAGCCTATTGCCATCAACCGAGCACAAATCCAGACTCCGGGCTGCTACTGAGAAATTCGTGGTGGAAAAACCCAATAACACTTTGCCCGACCTGGGAATCGAACCCCGGACTTCGTGCTCAGCAGTAGCGCTTGCGAACACTAGACCAATGAGGCAGTTTTCTTTATTATAATGTACCTGTTATATACCTTCCGGAGTAACTTCTGAAAAAACCGCATCAAAATCCGTTTTGTACTTACCTAGTTTAGAAGAACAACGCGATCACACAGACACGAAAAGCGAATTAAGTTTATAATTATGTTTAGATTTAATTGATGATGACTGTTTAACTGTTTCTGTGGGTGAAAAATTTATTAAAAGTTTTAGTATAAACGGTTTTATATTCCGCCGTTCCATTGGATATGAGATTCTTTATGGCACCATAAAATTGTCTTGGCTTCGGAACTACGTTTGGCCGTATTTCTTTTCAATTGAATCAGAGAAAGTTAAATCCCGGATCGAATCCGGTTGACGTCACCACGTCAACGCCGGCTGTCGCTGAAACCCAGCGCTAGGGCTCTGTCATAGGGTCGCAGCATTATGCTGAGCGATGGCCGTTTTGCGTGGATAAGACGCATATTTTTCCCTAATCTGTTCTTTCGTGTTTGTGTTTTTTTTTTCCTTTGCGTTACCTATGTTTAGCACAAATAAAAGTATTTTATTTCTTTTTCTTTCTTTCTAGATCAGAATCGTACACAAGATTTGGCTGTTATAAAATATATTTGAAATTCTATAAAAGCAAGACTTGAAATTAATAATAGAACGTGGTGGCGCCGGATTAAATTTCTGAATTGAACAATTCGTACTTCGGTACCCAAGGTTACGAAGCTTTTGGACTTAAAAAAAATTGGTTTACCCTAATACTGCGTAAACCGGTGAGAAGAAAGCTGAATTTTCGCAATATACCACATGTTTACGACCCCAATTAATATTCATCATCGCAAAACACCGCATAAATAATTTAATCTCATCTTATTCGAACATAAATCATGATTACCAAAGTTCTGAAGGAAATGAAATGCCACAAGTTGGAGACGAGAAGAAACTTGGGCCTGTTCGATCGTTTATTATATCGGCGATAAGACGCGGCGGTTGGTACAGCCGCGAGCTAAGTGGGAAAATGAACTGTGTGGCGATAATGAATAGTACATACCTACCTAACAAAATTAATGTTGGCGATTAATTTTGTTAGAATTGAGTACGGTTTTATGAAGTTCGAATTTTGTACTTCGCGAAATGATTGGCGTGGTTGTTCAACTACGCTTCGATAATGTCGCAAATACGAGATTAGAATTTAAACCAACAGCGGTCGACAAGACATGCAAAATCTACATCTTTTTAGTAAAAGAGGCGAAAGACACAATTATAGGACTAGAAATAGGGACCAATTAGTTCAACCAGGTTTCAGGCTGGCTAAAGTAGACTCATCTTTCATGGGGTACTGTTTAAAATGTTACAATAAAATACATACTTCACCTGAATGAAACGAAATTTAAATCATGTTTAAAACCCACACTATGCAGCCAGGCATATTATAAGTTGGGGGATTACAACGCTAATAAAAATGCTTGGCTCAACGCTGGTCCTGCTCCACAAGGTCGCAAATACTTAATTGATTAGCATTTGGAAATAGGTACTGTTGGAGCTGCTGAAGATTTCAAAACCTATCTTTGCAATGTATAAATCCAATCTATTAGTATTATATAATTGCATAGCACATGTGTGAGTACCGTGTATTTACTTTAAAGCTACCATTTACGGGGTACGTCTTTTATTGACTTGAATGTGCCCTGGCGGCTGAGAGTATGTCATGCTCACTGTAATATCTCGCTGATGGTGGCGGGTGTGTTGGATCATTAAGCTCCCTTCAAAATGGTTGAGCTGAATGGTGCTAATCCATGCGTCATGTTCGTGAACGGACGCCATCAGTAGGGACTGGTCATCTCCTAGCGGCCATGGCTTATTTTAATTTAATTTTTAAATTGTTTTTTTTTAACTTTTTATTACGGACGCTTTTGACGTTTTGCATCGTTCTCACATGTATAATTTCAATACGAATGATGTAACCAATATTTTGTAACCATATGTCAATTTAAAAGAATGTCCGTGGAGTTTCTTGCCCGTTCTTCTCTATAGGTACCTACCTACTAAGCTTTGGAATGGGCAACTAGCTTCATCTTTATGACTGACCGACCCCTTGACAATTCAAAAGTGCCTGTAATTGGTTTATTTGAAATAAAGTTTAGTTGAGTTGATAAGAAAAATGTTTCAAATAAAGTGTACTCTCTTCCAAAACAAATTATACTTACTATTTTCAAAAGAATATTCTCAGTTTTAACCCAAAAGCAATTCTGACGAACACCTAAAAATGCAGACAAGCAGCACACGTGAGCGAAAAACTTAAGACGACATAATTGTCTTCTCACCTCAAGCGTCAGTTTTCAGACATCTTTTAAAAATAGACTCTCACAAAGAAAGTTCTTTTAAGACCAACCACATCTTTTTACAGAAAACAGGGCTCTTATCTATTGAAACAGATGAACGGAGCTGAGCTAAGCGAGGAATACCTATTTGTCTGGATATATAAACGTTGACTTAGTTTCATAATTGATAATATTCAGCACAACTTTTATCACGCCTGTAGTCCCGACGGTTCTAACCTAGCTTCTAGGACCTAACTAGACCAACGCAACAGTCAATTTATTCAGTAAATTAATCTTAAATTAATTCATTTGCCCTTTTTAGGGTTCCGTACCAAAATTGTAAAAAGAAACCCTTATGGTGAGACTAAGTCTGTCTGTCTGCCTTTCTGTCACACCTGGATATCTCAAGAACTACTAATGCTATCAACTTGAAATTTAGAACAGTTTTAGATGACGTTTGCCCAACTATTTTGCAAACAAGAAATACATTTTAAAAAATATATCTTTTTTTGCAAAAGGGACTGAAAAAAAGGGTCTTAAAAATTTGAAAAGGGGCTACTAGAGCATGTGGGGTACCATATGAAAGAGCGCTGTTTGCACATTCTCAAACATTTTTTTTTAGGCTGCATGGTTTCCGACTTTTGATGAAAAATGTAAAAAAAATACCGTACCTTCCTTACCGTACCGTCCTTATCTCCGAAGTTTGCGTAGATAAAAATCTGAAATTATTCTATGTGATAGAAGTTTATGTAAAAATTACAGGAAAAATAAAACGATGTCTTTAAATAGCACAGTTTTTCAGAAATCATCAACATCATATATACGTACGGAACCCTCGTTGCGCGAGTCCGACTCGCTCTTGACTGGTTTTTAAGTAATTCAGAGAGCTATGGAAAATAAGGCTCAGCTTAACGATGAGTTCGTTTCCTTGTCTCATGAATTAGAAATCAAGTGTGTTCGATCCTTTATTTATTAGGCTTATATAGGAGAGTGTTTGAGGTTTGGGTTTCCCATAAAAATCGTAAATTATACTCTTTATATGTATGCTGCGAGACTGCGACATAGATTTTCGTATAGTACTTTTTTCATGCAATTCTCATTTCTTTACGAGTAGATAGAATAGAAGTTAAATTCAAAGGCAAATAATTTATTTCAAATAGGCACATAAAAGGCACTTTTGAACGTCAAAATTTACAAAAATATAGAATTGATTATAGTCGCCCCTTCCAAAAGGTAAAAGTAGCAGTAGGACGTAAGCAGTTACAATTTTTATTTTAAACCCGACTTATTGACCTTAATCAAGTAATTTGGTTTTATTGCAAACTAGCTTCTTCTGCCCGTCTTCGGCTTCAACTTCGTCCGCGTGAAATTAATCCATCCAATATATTAAAATATATCCTATGGCACTCGGCAATACTGTAGATTCCCATTAGTGAAAGAATTTTCGGAATCGGATCAGTAGTTTCGAAGATTACCCCCTTACATACTTACTCACAATTTGTACCTCTTTATAATATTAAAGTAGAGATTATAGATGGGGGTCGAGGCTAAATGGTATCTAACTACGCTTGACGCGGTCAGTTCGTGGATGGGTGATCATCCATTACATGTCGAGATGTCTCGGAAAGCACGTTAAGCCGTTGGTCCCGGCTGTAATTCGTAGATCTTTGACAATCGTTACGGGGAGTCAGAAGGCTATTAATGTACCTGCTGAATAGATATACCTACTACAATATATTACAAATTACTAGTATTACCTCTAACAGATCTTTGACAGTCGATAGGGGTCGTCAGAAGCCCGAAAGACTGACAACCAGTCTTACCAAGGGGTATCGTGTTACCCAGTAACTGGGTTGTGGAGGTCAGATGATAGACAACCGCTCCATGTAAAATACTGGTATACAGGCTAGGTAGATTGGTGTAACATAAGTATAGATTGACTCAATTTTTTTGTCATCATAATTACTTACTCTAAATTTGATTTATACGTCAACGCCGGCTGTCGCTAAAAACCAGCGCTGGGGCTCTATCTCGCATAGGGTCGCAGCATTATGCTGAGCGATGGCCGTTTTGCATGAATGTGACGACAATTTTCTCTCAACTTGTTCTTTCGTGTTTGTGTTTTTATTTCTTTGCGTTACGTTTACCGCAAATAAACGTTTTTTCTTTGTTTTCTTTTTTTTCTTTCTATAATTCTAGGAATGATAACAAAAATATCTTAAAAATACATCACAATAATTTATTGTTAGTCAAAGACTTTTAGCAAAATATGGCAGCGTTCCAAATAACCGGTGGGTTCGTAAAAACCAGTAGCTTTGGAACAAATAAATGACCAGTAAACAAACAGTACCAACTGCGCGCGAAAATTGCCGTATTTCCTAGGAAATAGGCAATTTTCGCTACCTACAGCTAGAAATTGTTGTTATTGTTATCACTAGGTACCGGCGTAAAATATATATTTTATTAGAAACCTAAGACCTAATTGTAGATACTAGGTATAATATTAGACCCTATGTTATAAACTTATAGTTACGTAAAAAAACCGGACAAGTGCGAGTTGAAATCGCGTGGTTAGGGTTCCGTACAATGACTATATTATCTACCATGTTTTTTATTCCATGATAATGAATCCCAAGAAGAAACTTAACAATGTAGTTGAAAAACATGTTCTCCCATACATTCCATCTGCAAATATAAGTTTGTACGCACAGTATTGAAAAATAACATGGTAAATCTTACCATGTTATTTTAACACTATAGACTTCTTATAGGCTTTCCTATAATCTATAAGTAAAGAACTATTTTATGTAATTTTTTACAAAATTTTAGGCTCAGTAGTTTCGGAGATATAAGGTCACGGAATGGTAAATTTTCATATATTTTCTTAGATTACTTTAAAACCATTTATTTAAAAAAAAAAATGTATTTGAGACCTTCACAACAATCCCTTTCATTTGATATGTCATAAGTGACCCTCATATTCAAAATTAATTTATTTACGTTACGCTTCCGTGTTTGGGTCACAGAAATTCATATGCGTAGGTACCAAATTTTCAACTTAATCGGTCCAATAGGTTCGGAGCAAATCAGCTGTGACAGACGGACAGATAGAGGACAAGTGATCCTATTTAAAGGGTTCCGTTTTTTCCTTTTGAGGTACGGAACGCTAAAAATGTATCACAACTAACACCAGAGGGACTCGTTTTTCCATACACATAGTATAGAGCTCAATACATACAGGATGGACTTTTCAGACGGAGCAGTAACCTTAAGAGGGCCCCTTCCCGGTCCGTCTATCGTCGCCGCGAGCATGGTCGAAAAGTTTGTTGTTTCATCCAGCGCAAGTGTGTAAGAACACGATAACATTGAACGAAAAGTAATGTGCGGAATTTTCATAAAACTTGTTCCAGGAAATACGTGTTTTTGAGTAAGCCTTACCAGTTTGTGAAATAAATGTTGGTCATTTGGAATCTCCATTACATTTGCAAGGTTTCTATCGTAATGTTTTCGTAACATTTACAATTTATGAGTACATTATGAATGGCCAAAGTTCAGGTAAAAATTGTGCAAAAAAGCAGATTTTTGCAGGCTTATACTGACTTTGTTTTTCAAAAATTTTATTTTTTGGTTGCATAGAAACTTAGATATAATGCACAAGATACACATTGGTTCAAAAATTTCAAAGAAAGATGTGTTACAACGCCATAATCACTTACGAGACCATAATCATTTACTGGAAAACCGACCACAAATGGTGTTATTTGCTGATGACACATCTCTGATTTTTAAAGTAAATAGACATGCACAGGATCTTGACGACGTAAATAACGCTATGCTTAAGGCCCATAATTGGTTTACTGTAAATAATTTGGTATTAAATGAGAAGAAAACTAAATGCATAAGATTTGCGTTACCGAATGTTAGAAGTAGTGAATGTCACGTTGTATTGAACAAAGAGATACTAGAATTCGTCGAAAATACTGTTTTCCTGGAAATCACGCTTGACTCAAAGCTGCAGTGGAGTGCTCACTTAACATCTCTTGCAGGGCGGCTAAGTTCAGCCGCCTACGCTGTTTGGAAAATCCGCCAATTAACAGACGTGGATACAGCGAGACTGGTCTATTTTAGTTACTTTCATAGCATCATGTCTTACGGTATTTTGCTGTGGGGACGGGCTACAGATATTGTTTCTATCTTTATTCTGCAAAAGAGGGCTATCAGAGCCATTTACAACCTCAGCAGACGCGATTCTCTAAGGGAACTGTTTAAAAAAATTAACATTATGACGGTACCTTGCCAATATATATATGAAAATATAATGTATGTTAGAAAAAACCTACATCTTTTCAGTAAGATTAGTGACAGGCATAATTTTAACACTAGAAATAGGAATAAATTAGATCAACCACGTTTCAGATTGTCAAAAGTACACACTTCTTTTATTGGGTACTGTGTTAAATGTTATAATAAAATACCATTAGATATTCTTCCACTAAATGAGAAGAAATTTAAAACATGCATTAAACGCACACTATGTAGACAAGCATATTATAAGTTGGATGATTATATCGTAGATAAAGATGCTTGGCTTAATGCTGGTCCTGCTCCACAACAACTTGGGCTCACTTGTTAGAATTTTAATATTTGGAAGTGATGCTTCCCCCCTTTTTTATTTTTTGTTTTGACATTACATTCGTAACTATCGTTTATTTTTATGTACTTAATCAAGTTTTTGTTGTTGAATACTTCAATAGGTAACAACGATTTTCTTTTTGCTAGTAAATTTTTATTAATCATTGAAATATATTGCAAGCTATAGTTTTGTATAATTTAAAAGCACTTTTTCGTTTTTGTAAATGTGAATACCATGGAGCCGTTTATTATGTTATGATGTATGTTGACTTAAAAAAAGCCTGGCAGTTGAGAGTATGTCATGCTCACTTAAATGTCTCGCTGATGGTGGCGTGTGTGTTGGATCATTCGGTTCCCTACAAAGTGGTTGAGCTGGATGGTGCTGATCCACGCGTCATGTTCGTGAACGGGCGCTGTCAGTTGAGGCTGATCATCTCTTAACTGCCAGGGCTTATTTTGTAATCTTTTAATCTTATATTTTGAATTGTTTTTTTTTTAATATATTTATTTTGGTTTTTTACATTGTTCTCACATATAGAAGCGACAAGAATAATGTACCTACCCAGGATTTTGTAATATCTTGATTTAAAAGAGTGTCCTTGGAGTTTCTTGCCTGTTCTTCTCCATAGAGATCTACGTTTTGGAATGGGCAAATAGCTTCCACTTTCTGACTAACTGACCGACTCTTTGACAATTCAAAAGTGCCTGTAAATGGTTTATTTGAAATAAATGCTTTGAGTTTGAGTTTAAGTTTGAGTTCGAGGGTTTGTATGAAAAGTATGTCGGGTTGGCCACCCTTAACCGTCCTAGTTACAGGAAATCGTTCTTACAAGACTGTCCTTAACTTTTTGAGTAATTGCTAACTGCATTCACAGATTTTGGGAAAATGGGACATTCAGTTAGAAAAACTAGTTAATAAAAAAAATAGTTTTGTATAAGGATTAAAAGACTCTAGACCAACTAAGGCTAGAGTAGGTACTAGAAAACCCATAAATCGCAAAATACTTTTCCCATATTGCCCCGTCTCAAAAATCCACTCTATAGGTACCTATATCGTTCTGAAACAAAAAAAAAACAAAAAAAAACTTTATTGGCCAAAAAAATGTGTACAAACAAAGTGAAGCCCTGACTCCTGCGCTAGATAAAAACCTGTGTTACAGGAGCCAGTGTCTTCTCCCAAACAAGAGGTTCTGGATTTTATGCAATATACATCGTTCGAATTTACTTACTACGAACAAAAGTAACAATTAAAATAGCAAAATAGTATTTACATTCATAATTAAAATAAATAATTAAATTTATGATAAGTTATAATAAAACTAATAACTTGCTAGTTTGTTCAGTTTTTGGTTTTCTAAGAACTTTCAGTGTCATCCTCGTAATAAACATACCAACCCATATACTCAATTGTGCTAGCGGTTACAAAACTTATTGAGCGGAAACCGCTTGATAACTTTGGACAGTTAGGCAAGATCACGTAGTTTCACTTGCGATGTCTCAAGAGAATTTGGGAAGTTCCCGAGCCGTGATTTATTCGGTGGATACCGACGTATGATTTTGTGGTCCCATCGCGTACTTATAGCTATATGTCCACAATATCGCGCTCTCATCTTTATTGTTTTATTTATGGTGCGTCTAGTGCATGCTTTATTGAAACAAAAAGATGCAAGATATAGATGAAAGCGCATAAATGTGGACATAACTATAATTATCAAACTTAAATAAATAAAATACATATGTTTCTATTTCGCAAAAAGCTCATGAATAAAACGACTTTGTGTTTTACTACTAGGTTACTAAGGGCGAATTTCACCAATGAAAAAGAACGCGATCAGCACATCTAAACCGAGTTCAAGAGCTGTCAGTGTCAATATTCCAAAGAAAATAATGACACTGACAGCTCTTAAACGTGGTTTATGTGCTGATTGCGTTCAGTGTCATTGGTGAAATTGGCACTAAGCTGTGCTTAGCATACTACGTCATCCCGTTCAGAATTAAATTATGAAAAACAATATTGAATGTCCTCACGAAACGTTCCACATCTATGTTTTATTAAATTCCTAGAATTCATATTCTACCCTGACATCACTAGCCCGCTTATGTCATTCGTGGTAGACAATAGTGATAAACTAATATTCATATGACATTCTTCACAATATAGGAATGCATAGAGGACACGGCTACCTGGCCCACGAACGCTACGCCGCGCGCCATAGCGCTACGCAGAATTCTTTGGGAGAAAGGAGACAATGGGCTAAACAAAAAATATATTACCAAATTACCAGTTATTTTGAAACTCCTGCCTACGAAAATTAACAAAAAGTACACACCTGTTATACATAACATCACGCTTGTTTTCCCCGAAAGATTAGGCAGGAATGTATCTAAAGTATACCCATATTTCGCCAGTTATGGTAAGTCCCATGTAATAGGACAGCCGATTTAACTGGTTTCTTTATTTCAGTTGTGTCGAAAACGAAAGCACATTCATTCTAGGAAGAAAAGCATGTGTTTTAGTCGAGTCAAGAATATGCTCTCACAAAGAGCTAGAAGTTATTGCCCCTTCCTATTCACCTTCTCAAACGTTAAATTATTTCTGTCATATCATAGCCACACATTTTTCAAACGTCTTCTTCGAACATCGCAAATAATATTTAAACGCTATCTTCAGCCGCCGTGCTTAGAATATCTAGTGCGTTCTTACACGTGTCACGTTCGCATTCCGAAGGCGAAGAAAACTCAAGCTTTGTTTAACACGCTCCCTTGTGATTTAGCGGTAAAACTGCGATTCTACGAACGACTCGTAAAAAATAGATTCCTATAAAACGGTCCGTTTTATAGGAATCTATTTTTTACGAGTCGTTCCGCACGTAAAACTTACCTATGAAAGGTTATTTGGGATAGTAATGTGCTTAGAAGTTTAGTGTAGCCCTTTTCTGTTTTTTGTAAGAGAAATTGTAGTAAATTACGGGATATTAACTTTGAGCATGTCGCTTTCCCTGAAGTCAAGTGGTTTTTTGCATAAAAGCAGGTTCTGCTTTTATGCAAAAAATAAAGTTATAGGCAAACCAGAATTTTCAAAACGAATTTCTTTCCTGAGTTGTGTACTTCTCAGTAGTCATTATTTGACCTAGTGCCTGTAACTAGGTTTAATAATGAGTACTGAGAAGAACCTAGAATGTGACTAGTTAGGTACTTTTAATAAGATTCTTTGAAAAATAATCAAAGTACAAGTAGCCTTCACTTCTTCGTATCGTGAACAATACCTTCACTAAGGAGAATAGATATAACATACATAAACTCACGCCTTCTTCCCATGGGGTTAAGCAGAAACTACAGAACGCCACCTGCTATTTGTTTTAGGCAATTAACGTACCTGCTGAATAGATATACCTACTACAATATATTACAAATTACTAGTTTTACCTCTAACAGATCTTTGACAGTCGATAGGGGTCGTCAGAAGCCCGAAAGACTGACAACCAGTCTTACCAATGGGTCTGGGTTGTGGAGGTCAGATAGGCAGTCGCTCCATGTAAAATACTGGTATTCAGCTGCATACGGTTAGACTGTAAGTCGACCGCAACATAGTTGAGTAAAGGCTAGGCAGATTTTTAATAGTATTACCACCACAGTCACGTCGTTCGCACTGAAAGGCACCTCTTTACTATTTAATTCATGTTTCCATAAATTATACCAATTTATTTTATTTCATTCACAGATAATGTTCGTTCAATTAAGAACCGCGTTTATTGTTTACTGCTATTAATAACACTAGTTTTTACCTACCATAAAAGTTCTTCAATCGTCTAAAGACATAATAAAAAGATCTTTGGAATACCAATAAAATAAGGCTATCAAGTAAGGTAATAGCGTAATTTCAGACGCAGCTTAATACAGCTCTTAAGAGCCTGATATATGAGCTCTTATGAGTTACAACGAGGGAGTAAAGGGATATTGTTTACGAGGCTAATAAAGGGTATATCTGACCTTGCTGAAACATTCGGAATGATACCTTAAAATAAAATTCTTAAGACCTGTTTTTCAGGATACCACATTACTACAATTAAAAACGAAACCGAATTTGGAAGAACTTATCGTCTATCATAGTTGCGTTTTTTGTATTTATTATTTTGCTATTAATGCGCTCTTTTTCCGGTGAGAACAAAATACTCGCTATCTTTTGATTCCAGTTATTCTATATAGTTCGGTGCAAAGTTAAGTGCAGGTTCTTGGATTTTAATCTAAGAGCACTTGTGTTTCTATTATTTTTATTAAATTACATTATAATTATTAATATTCTTGTGATATTTATTTTAGGATTATGTATAGGAAATGATGTATGTTAGTAGTATATTCTCATATTATTTGTTTTATTTTATTAAGTGAATTGTTTTTGATTATATGTATTCTATTTTCTCTTCTACTCTTACACACGGTGTCTACATCTCTTTATCTACTTTCCTATCGCAGGTATGCTGGAAGACATTTCTTTAGAATTAAGCATCACCTTTGCACGATTTTTTTTTCTTCTTGTCTGTTTACCTATATATGTACATAAATGGTTAAATGAATAAATAAGTTAATCAGGACTTATCCGGTGGTGGCAAAACAGACTATTAGTAACGTATAGAGTACCTACTTTTTACTAGAATTCTAAGGGTTTCCACGTGGACCATTAAACGCAGGGATCATTGAGAAAATCATCACTCACAGAATCCAAATTACTAGGTCTGTAAATACATATTTAACGTTCATAGTCCTGGTACAAGAACCATCACATTTGATTACTTATACTACAGCATTTCGCTAGAGTAAATAAGTACCAGCTGTTGCTGCCTGAAAATGCACCCGCATCCAGAATTTAGTGTTAAGTAACTAAACACTAGCAACTAAAAACAAACTTTAAACTCTAAATTATCCGTAGCATGTCGTACAAAAAAGACAGCGTAGGTAGGTACAGGACGACACAACTTAGAAGTTACATAAGTAACAGAGCCAAGGCTTTTCATGACTCGTGAGTGGAGTGTATAAATAAGCGATTGCTATACACACAGGGTCAAATTAAAATACCTAGCGAAACTAAGCAGAGATGATGGGTATCGACATTTAAACATGATAAAACAAATTTCTCTGTTCTGGACTAACCCACTTCTCCTTCTTACCTGACTTCCCAAATTAAACACTTATGCTCTGCCCATAATAAAAATCTTCGTTCCACCAACAATCGTCTTCTACGATGTCCTTCGCACCGTTCTGGCTTCATTCATTCTTCTTTCTTTGTCCAGGCGGTCATTCTTTGGAATGCGCTCCCTCTGAACATCAGAACGGCAACCAGCCGGTTATCATTTAAAGTGAAGGCACGTGAACATATTCCGAAACATCTCAGCGGTGATTTGCTGGAGTCGTTTTCTTCGCTACCGGTCGTTATTTCTCCTGACAAAGTTTATTTTGGTATTTTATATGTATGTATGTATCTATCTATGTATTTGTATTTATGCTTGTATTTTATAGTTGTTTCCAAGCTATCTATCCCGTACGTTGCACCTGCCATGTTTTGTCTCTGCATCACCCTAAGGTTGACTGGTAGAAAATGCCTCAGGCATTAATACCGCCTTTGTACAGTGTAGTTTTTACTTGTGCATAAAGTTTTAATAAATAAATTAATTAATAAAAACAAAATGAAAATTAATGAGATTTTTTTGGGGTCAACGTCTGTATTTCAAAATTAAAATATTGGATTTCACATAAACCTACATGGCCACAAGTATGAGACGTCAGAAGCTAGGTGCACGGTTCCAATATGGGTCGTTTTCTATGGAGAAGAAACTCCACGGTTACTCTTTTTAAAATAATTAGCTTTTACAATGTTTTCAAATTATAGTGTTAAAGGTATGATAAGCCAGTATAAGTCTGTCAACTAGTAACAGTTACTTAACAAAATAGAAAATGGTCTACAAAAATCTACAGTCTATTAAGCCTACAAAGTTCCACCATTTAGTCACACAGAACCATTTAGTCACACAGAACCATTTAGTCACACACAACCATTTAGTTACACACAACCATTAAGTCTTGTTACGTAAAATATCAGTAAAAAAACCAGCCAAGTGCGAGTTGGACTCGCGCACGAAGCGTTTCAGCAAAAAAATCACGTTTGTTGTATGGGAGCCCCCCTTAAATATTTGTTTAATTTAATTTAATTATTTATTCTTATATATTGAATATATTATATATTAAATTATATAGTGAATATATAACTAAATATTCTGTGAATATTTCAATCGTCTACCTGTTGCCGTTATCAATATCGAGTAAAAACGAGCAAAAAAATCACGTTAATATCACGCGTCTACGGAATTTCGCTATTTAATTAAATTTGAAACTGTAATTAGTGATAGATATAACACGCGATGCTCTCAAAACGGTGAAGGAAAACATCGTGAGGAAACCGGCATGTTCTAGAACTAAAAATTCGAAGACATGTGACATCCACCAACCCGCACTGGGCCCCCGTGTTGGATTACGGCCCACTCCCTCTCACAAAAAGAGGAGGTGTCCCAGCAGTGGAAACATTATAGGCTGATTATGTATAACACGCGATGGGACAAACACAGAAATCGCAAAAAAATAAATCAGCCGTCCCATATTTTTTTCGATTTATGTGAACACAGATGTACTGATCAGCTGATTTTATTTTCGCGTTTTCAAGTTTAGTCCCAAAGTAATATTTGTACGTAATGATGAGTAAAGTCACGTGTTTAAGTATCGGTCACTAATTACAAGTCCCCCTATACATGTACGTATCGTTTTTGCCATTCAGTATCACATAAGTTACTATCGGAGAACCAATATGGCTTTCGGGGTGGCAGGTCCACTGAGGATGCAGTAACTAACTTAGCCGACTTTATAACTATGAACCTAGGTCATGGACAGGCATGTACTGGCATCTTCCTGGACCTTGCAAAAGCCTTTGATACGATCTCCAGGCCAATTCTGGTCAAGAAAATGTAATTTCTGGGTGTTCGTGGCGTTGCTTTGGACTGGTTTATATCATATCTCTGTGATAGAACGCAAAGAGTTGTACTAGGGGAATATTGTAGCGACCCATCCATCGTACATTTTGGTGTTCTCCAGGGAAGCGTGCTGGGTCCCACACTTTTTATTATTTATATTAATGGATTATGCAGCATGAACCTCCCACAGGATAAATTTTCACATATGCTGATGACACCGCTATAGTTTTTCATGGGAAAACATGGGATGAAGTGCATTGCGCGGTGGAGAGCGGGGTAAAGGCTGTTGCGAACTGGCTACAACATAATCTTTTGACGATGAATATAGAAAAAACCAAGGCAATCAACAGTGCTTTTTCCAAACGATCTTCTCCTAACAGTGTATCTTGCTTACGGCTGCACGCTTGTATTGAATCCGACCAGTGTTCTTGCCCTTACATCGAACAAACTGATTCTATTAAATACCTAGGAGTGGTTGTAGATAAAAGATTGACGTGGTCCGCACACCTGAGGGCTTTAAAGGGTAGGATTAGAACAATGCTACGTATATTTAAGCAACTAGGCAAGATTGCTGATGATTCTGTCCGAAATATGATTTACTTTTCGCTATGTCAGTCCATTCTTAATTACTGCATAGTAGCATGGGGCGGTGCGGGCAAGACCTCACTAATTAAAGTAGAACGAGCACAGCGTGCTCTACTAAAAGTTGCTTATAGACGACCATACCGGTACCGTACGAATAAACTCTATACAGAAGTGGGAGTTCTTAGGGTGAGACAGCTTTACATACTGTCTGTCACCCTACGATTTCATAAAACAGCCGTGAGCACTTGTGTCATTTCAAGTCGAAGGGTAAATTGGGATAAAATCCGATGCCGTAAAACAATCGGCAGAAGGTCTTACGGTTTTATTGGGACCACACTTTTACGCGGAACTCAACGGTATACACAATATACTAAAAGTAACACATAAAAAATGCAATGAGACGGTAACAAACTGGCTTCTTACACTGGACTACGACATGACAGAAAGTCTCTTAGTTTACGTAAAAACCAACAGTACATTGACATTTCACAAATACACGTGCACTCACTAATATACGTATATCATACAGACACTCCCTTACAACACCAACACAACTGACTCAAATCGCACCACTATACATACACTTTTTTTTTTTTATATCCTTTTTATGTTTTAACAATGTATATATTTTATTTTGATAATATAGTGAACGGAACGAAGGAGCCTGGATCTCAAAACACAGGGAATCCTAGTGTGAGATCTAGGAATTCAATCCACTTGAATGTAAACAGCGAAATAAATTTATTCTTATTCTTATCAAGGAACTTCTAAACTGTGTCTTACTGTACTTGATCATAAAAGCTCTTGCTTACGCATGTAAGTAATTTTCTAACCACGACACTTCCCTCAGGGAGGTTTATTTCAAATCAATCAAGCGCTTGCTCCAGTCCGGCTCAGCAGGGGTGCCTTTATTAAGTGCCAATTTATAAAATAATTGTTTCAAGAGCGTCTGGCGTTAGAAGCAAGCATTTAACTTCATTATTTTCTCTTAAGTTCAGTAAAACACTAGGTTAGGAAGCAAGTGTTAATTTAAAAAAGCTAGTTTTTCTAAGTGACTTTTTAAACGTTAAATGCTACCTAATGGCTCTTGCTACTAATGAGCTCTTTTTCCGGTAAGAATAAAATACTCGCTATCTTTTGATTCCAATTATTCTAGTTCGGTGCAAAGCTAAGTTCTTTGATTTTAACCTAAGAGGACTTGTGTTTCTATTGTTTATTTTTATTCAGTCAGCAAAGAGTAATTTATAATAATAATTTCGTAATAATACACTATCAGTAGCAATGGGTATAATTTTGACAGTTCTACAACATTCATTGCGTTAATTATGGTGTTGAGCAGACAATTTTTTCGAACAAATGATTAAAAAATAAACTTGCAACCTCCTCCTTTTTGGCAGTCGGTTAAAATGATTCAGATTGTAATTCATAAAGTGTTACGCAATTACGATGCAGTCTATAAGAGCGGCATATAGCATAAAGATAAAAAAAACAACAAAAAAAAAATGTTTATTTCAATTACAAAGGTTATTGAGATACATTTTATAGGAGGAAATCATCAAAATAAACACACCAAACATTTAAAATCAAAAGCGTTTTTCTTTAAGTATCTATTAAAATTATGTGAGGACGATCAATTTTCCGAACACATTATTATTTTACGGTTTCTTCAATAATTTGGTCGAAACTTTTTCAGAGAACACATTTAGAATTTTATTTCACATCTTTTACACACGCCTCTTACTAGAAACAATTCTGACATCACATAAGTGTTCTGTAACAAAGGTCTCTAAACTGAATTCACAACTACGAGTATGTGAGCGTAGCAAGACCGTATTCTTCAAAGTAAGTGCCGTAAGCTGACACATGACACAACATACAATTTCTGTTATAGTATGCCGCCTAAGGGACTTACTAGAGAATGGGCAGCAGCGTTCTCTATGCATTTTAACACCATACTTTTTTTTTTTTGGGGGGTAAATTATACTAGAAGACCTATATATTTTTTGTAGCTCAGGCGTCTAGTTTCACCGCCCAAGGAAGCGATTAAAGCTATCAATGATTTTCTCGCTCAAAAATCGCACAAAAGATTGTAGGGTAGGAGATACATGTATATTGATTAGGAACCCGTCACCAAATTAATTCAAAATATTGCTGAGACCCATGAACACCGACTCCACTGACATGTGAACGTCACGGCAATTCAGCTGTTAGACAACACAAATATAGTGCGAACACTAAAACGAACAAAACCATTTGAGTTAGTGTAGTGTAAAAAGTGTAGAAATAATAGTGACAATGATACAAATAATGATAACACATGAACAAAGTGTTTTTATTATAATATCAGACTCTAAAGAAAAGAAAAAAACTTTCTAAAAGAAAGCGGAACGGTTTTCTGTAATAAACACTATTCTAAGTTTTAAAATAATTATCACATAAAAATTAGGTTAAAGATTACTTATTAGTCTTAAAGGCTGGATTGTAATTAATTACTTATTAAAAACCTGCTCCCTAATAGAGTAACAGTTTTTTCGGAAGCAGAATCCAAATTTGAGCAAACTCCAGTCGGAATCGTTTTCCTTATTTGGAATTGTGTAACAATTTTTTTTCCAATCCAGTAGAATTTTATAGAGGTGTACAAACCAATCGGACAGTGTTTCTTTGGTTGATGCGTTTTGTTTCATCATATAGGAATTATTTGTTTCCGAATTATTTTGCTATAATTTAATTTTGTTTTCATTAAAACTGGGGCCCAAGTCTGCTATTTTTATAAATTCAGTCATTCCAACACGATCTCATTGGCATGCCATTGTCATTTTGCTAAAAGATCGTAATCTGGTAAATTCATAATGGTCGATCATTGGTCGGTCAATGTTCTCGTAATATAATTGTGTTATTAAAATGGCATTGTCGTTTTGCCATTATTATAAAACCCATTAGTAGAAATGTCATTCATTTGTCATTATGTACGACATTACCAATATATGCAATTTCTTTCAATGTAGTGTCAGTGGCCGACCATTGGAAAGTCATAATGACGCCAATATTGTAGTAGATTACCAAACTTGTCAAAATCAACAACTCGTAATTATGAAATCAATGATCGATCATTCTGACACTATTGTAATAGCAGACTTGAGGCCCTGATGGTCTACTGGTTATTTTTAATAAGGCACAAAAACATGTTCATTGATAGTTGATCGCTGACTGTTCACACTGCCCGCCGCCGCCAGCGAGTATTCGTTTCTTGCATCGACAAAAGCTATCAAAGAGAGTACTCGCACAGCGACGGCGCAACACTCACTGAGAGACTCGCGCTTAGTACAAATGCATACCAGCGAGTAATCGCTAGTCGCCGTCACGTACTAGCTGCTCATTGCTCGCCAACTCGTTTTAGTTGCTAGCTCTACTCGCTTCTCGTTAATCGCCGGCAATGGGACAGGTGACTTAGGTAACCATATAATAACTGTCGATTTTCGCAATTACGATGTTGGTCCCGGGAGAAAGTTGTTCAGTATGACCCTTAATTTTCACCACACCGTATACAGACACATTGTATAAATAAATCATCAAGCTGTACTCACTCGCATAGTACCCGACATCGTTGTTAACATTGATGTGGCCCGCGTCCTCGGCCGCCAGCATGTGAGTGTCCCACACCGAGCGGTACTCCGGGTCGTGGAGGACATCGTACAAGGCGTCTGGTTCCACATCCTCGAACTCTGCCACCACCTGTAGGGAAGAAGGGTGGTGGTTTATATCTGTCGCCGTATAATTATGAACTTCGTTAGTCTATGTTCTATCCATATATATGTTACGGCTGATACCCGAAGTGCGGCTACACCTAGTTTTAGCCGGTTAGAACTAGGTGTAGCCACTTACTCTTGGTTAAACCTAGTACGAGCCGATTGTTTTTATTATTTCTTAATCGCTGCAAAGTCATCTACTGTTATTGAATCATTTGGGTTAGGTTAGGTTAGAACAGTAACCATTAACAAGCGAAGGCGAGCGAGCGAAGCGAGCGTGCCGCGGTAGCGGCCGCCGAGCGCCAAATCCCCTCTATTGGCGGGGCGGATCTAACCGGCTAAAACTAGGTGTAGCCGCACTTCGGGTATTAGCCGTAACATATATATATTTCCCAGAAAAATTGTGAACTGCACCATACTATATACAATTTAACGCATTATTTTTCGATAGTTTATACTTAATTAAGTATAATCTAGCCATGGGAAACCGGCAAATTGTGAACTGGTATCAAACTTGCTTGCAATGTAGCGTACCTCGCGCTAATACTAAATAGCCGGCCTAGCTGCGAGCAACTTGGAAGCAAACTTTTAGCTAAATTCTGAGCCATCCATAGGCACGCTTAGAAAATAAACAAAAATCATGGAATTTTATAATGTGGCTGACTGGCAGACAGTCTGAAGCGACTACGTTTTGATGGCATACGCATAATCAGCTTATAATGTTCCCACAGACCCAGACCTCCTCTCTTCGAGAGGGAGTGCACTCAGTGGGCTGTAATCTACCACGGGGGCCCAGTGCGGGTTGGTAGATGTCCCATGTCTTCGATTTTTTGATTCTTGGACATGCCGGTTTCCTCACGATGTTTTCCTTCACCGTTTTGAGAGCAGTGCTGATTAAATTATTTACACAAAGTAAAGCGACTGCCTGGGTCCGGATCCACGACCTACAACTCGTAAGTCAGGGCAGTTACCGCTGAGCCACCACTGCTCTCGTTCTCATTTTGATGACATAGCACAGATTTATTCTGTACTAGCGACCCGCCCCTGCTTCCCGCAGTTTTTCCATCTCGACAGAACATTCGAGATTTCTATATCATATGATAAGTTTAATATAAATGGTTTATACACATAAACATTCCTCGAGGAGGAGGAGGAGTTCATGGCTAAGTAATAACAGCCGCACAGGTCGATCCATTAGGTTAAGCGACGCTCGCTAGGGTTGGTCCGTGGATGGGTGATCATCTTTACATACCGAGACTCCTCCGTGCCGCGGAAGCTGTTGGTCCCGGCTGTCATTCGTGGATCTTTGACAGTCGTTACGGGTCATCAGAAGCCCGAAACTGACAACCAGTCTTACCAAGGAGTATCATATTACCCAGTTACTGGGTTGTGGAGGTTAGATAGGCAGTCGCTCCATGTGAAATACCGGTATTCAGCTGCAACCGGTTAGACTGGAAGGCGATTCCAATATAGTTAGGAAAAGGCTATAGGTATAGGCAGATTTTTTTGACACACCTTTCGGAATAAATTCTCTTAACCAAAATCAAAAGTCAAAAATTACATAAGACAGTCCCCAAAAACGCCCACCCTTCACCACTTCCTAGTGCTTTAGCTGGGAAGAAGAAGTGGCGCAACAAACTTCCCAGCAGCACAGCTGTCTGTTCAGATATAAAACTTGAATCTATGCAATAAAATGTATGATGAATGATGAATAATGATGTTGAAAACTGCATCAAAATCCGTTGCGTAGTTTAGAAGAACAACGCGGTCACACAGACAGACACGGAAAGCATCTTTAATTTGTAATATGTATAGACATAGAAATACGTAGTTACCCCGCGTTACTCGTATAGGAGAAAACAGTGAGAACAATTCATGGCTGTGGATCAAAGGAACATGCGACCGCTCATGCTCTTGCAATAAACCATTATTAAACAATATCGAAGAACGTGACGGAAATATAATACTTTATGACCTTTACTGATAATAATAGTTACTGCAAATGGATTTGTGATCGGAATTATTGTCAGAGCAAGGACCTCTTTTGCCCTTGATGATACCTATTACAATAAATATTTACTACTACATCCATTCGCAGAGTGCGAGGTATTATGAGACTTGGGGTTACACAGACACAGTGATAATATTAGATATACCTAGTTAAGAAGACTGATAACTTAAGTTTGAAAGCTTCCTCTCTCTCTCTCTCTCTCCTACTATTTTGCTATGGCCGACAGGGTGAATAATGATCTCATAACATTTTAAGTTACCACCTCCTCACCACCAGAAATAATATTACCTAATAAAACATTTATTTCAGGGTATAATGGCCTATAGACATATACAACATGTCCCAGAATTAACGCACAACCTCTTAAGGGGTCATTGTACTCATCATTATGTACAACTTTTACAATGGGACCAAACCTGAAATCGCGAAAAAAAAATCAACTGTTCCCTACATTTTGACGAGTTATTAGTAGTTAGGTTGGGGGGAGAGGTTTGGTTTGGTAGTTAGTTTAGTTCTCTTAAGTTTGTGCGTTAATTCTGGGACATGTTGTATACTTTATAAACTAACATATTTAAAGTGTAAAACAAAACTTGTGTTAATAAATATAGCTTAAAACTATGTTAGTAGCACTTCACTTCACTAGCTAGTCCTTGTGCTGTCCTGTGGTACTTGTTCGACGGAACACCACGTCCTGCAGCCCAAAGTCTTCATCCATGACGACGGACAGATAACAATTCGGTACTCGCAACACGTACGCCTTGAAGTTGACGTAAAGTTGCGGTGCGACTCCAGTAACTGCACTCTCGGCGTGTGCCTCGTCTTCTGGCGCACGTGCTCCACGATGTCCTCCGCCTTAGTGGTGTAGTGTAGGCGGGAGATATACACCGGTGTGTTCCACTTAGCTCACTTCGGGCTCCGTAGGAGCTTGCCGCAGCAATGTAATAAACAATATAACACGAGCCCATTTCTAACCGCTCCCGCTACAATCTGCTCGTCAAATAAGGGCGCAGCTTCTAGAATGTTCCAGAAGTCGTTTATGAAACAGACGACGTGCACCCTTCTTATGACATTAGTGGTCTGACCGCCGTCAACTCGGTTTTGCACCAAAAAAGGGATTCTTTGTGATACATTTTACGATACCCCTCGATCTTCGCCCCAAACCAAATCTTGTTTTGATATATATTTATGTTACTGGAAATAATGCACTTATAGTATATACATAATTATGTGTGTATGTTAAAACAGTCAATTATTTCACTTCTTAACAAAGATAAAGTAAGTAAATGAATTTGAGTGCGTTGTTGCGAAAACTCACTTTCGCAAAAAAATAGTTAGGATATGCATATTTGCATACTACTGAACACGCTGTCTGTACGTTCTATTTTTCGCTCCAAATATAATAGATAGTTGGAACAGCTAAATTTGTACTATCCTCGGCTTGATTGCGGTCGAGTTAATTAAAGTCAGATCCGTTGAATATGATATCATGGAATCCAAACCGCAATATGAGTGCGGTTGGCTTTATTTAACGAAGCATCGTTCCTACTTTTATATTTTTTGAAGATTTAAGAATTTTCAGTATAAAAAAGTCCATTTTCATTCATCGGGCACAGTTCCAAACAGATTCTTACAGAGAAATTGTCGGTAACTACTTCAAGTTGATTTGAGGATTTCAATTCAAGACCTCAGAAGTAATCTGTAGAATAACCATTTCACTGAATTATTGTCTTTATTTAAATATACAGAGCTTTATACTTGGCTTGCCACGGCTATTTATTACATAAGTTTTAGGTAGGTATGTAGAAATATTGACGAAATATGGGTACAGTCATGAGCACTAATATGTGAACACTTAGCAAAATTCGAAACCGATTTTCTCGTGGAATAACGATTGCAACTTTGAGAAAAGATCTATTTCGTAATACTATGTTTGTAGTAAAATAAAATTATAATTAATATAGTTGGAGGAAATTACTTTTAAAAGTTGCTAAGTATATTTTATGCTCGTGACTGTAGTACAGGGTCAAATTAAATTAGCTAGCAAAACTCCGCAAACGTCATTGGTATCGATAACTAAACACGAAAAACTGAAAAAGATTTGATGATTTATATGGGGTCATCGACCGCTGGTAGTTTTGTTACTGGAAGTATGAGTTGTGAATGTCTGCTTTTTTTGCATAAGAATGGCATTAAAAGTAAAAACGTGGTTAAAATACCAACTGTTTATTACTGCTGCTATTTGTCATGCCACCAACGCAATAAAAGTCAAAATCGATTGAGCGGACTGTAAAAAAGGTTTATTTAAATTTCGAATCTTATTTCAAATGGAGTATAGGTACACCTCTGTCTGACTCTTCGGGGAATACATGCGTTATGTTATGTTATGTTATGTAAACCTAAATATATCTACTGTGACTTGCTTAACGACACGTATATGAAAAACAAAAAAAAATACTGACGAGACGTATAGAAAATCTCCTTCGAGTTTCTTGGAAGCTGGTAAAAGTACGTAAATATTTTATTTTAATAATAAAATGTGAGGCTCACAATCTCAGAAGCGTGTTCTACAAAGATTCTCAAGTATGAATTTTGATTCAAATACGAAATTTACCGATAAGTAGCTACGTAGGTACTTTTACCCTGTACACTGTAAAATCGAATTTAAAAAAATCTTTGCATATTTTGCTTAATTGTTAATAGTAAGTCAAATTAAAATTATTTATTTAAAATATCAAATATATTAATTTTAGTTAGATAGTTTCGTAATGAGAAGAATGGGCAAGTAACTCCACAGTTAGGTTAGGTTAGATTACTCTTATATTTTTTTTACAATATTTTTATATTTAAGTGAAGACGATGTACCCATCTTCTATACAAATAAATAAAAAACTAAAGAGCCTGTTTGTGATGTCAAAATAACAGCTTTTACTAAATTCAAGTATATACGGTACTTTTATCAAAAAAACTTTTTTTTGTCTGTCTGTTTGTTCCGGCTAATCTGCGAAATGGCTGGACCGATTTTGACGGAACATTCACTGGCAGATAGCTGATATTATAAGGAGTAACTTAGGCTAATTTTATTTTAGCCACGCATGCGAAGCCGCGGACAGCAGCTAGTGAAGAATAAAACAATACCAAAAGTGCACCTCTCACAGACAGGAACATGTTGACGAGAAACAGACACACATCCCAACGGACGCACTACACGTACTTTTTTTATTACATTTCTTGTTATACAATATATCAAGGTATTTCTATCTAAAAATATATTAATCTTATAATGTCAAGTCTATAAAATTTAAAACTTCTCTGCTAATATGAATTCCATGTAGAAATAATTGAGATTATACACTGGTCAGCAAATAAACCGAGCCACCCGCTACCTAGGAACTCTGATTCGATTTTCTCAAAAAGTATAAAACTTTCAACTATCAAAGTTATACCTACAAAAAGTGCGTTTCATGGTGATTAAAATGACTACAAATTAATTCGAAAGTACCCTCAAATCACATTGTAATCAAGCAACAAACACAATGCTAACGATTTGCTCTGTTTTCACCAGAGTTTGAAATTAGCGTTCTTTTTCTCTACAATGAGGGTAGTCGGATATTTCTTATCATTTCTTTAGTTTTTGTCCATCGTTTGCTCAGACGCGTGTGTTTTTGCTACTTTTTTCGATTAATAATGGATACAACACCTCAGGAAGCAGCTCAAGCTGTAGCATTACTTCAAGCAGGCATTGCGCAACGTGAAGTCGCTCGAAGGCTTCGAATCAGCAGATCTTCGGTGCAACGAGTTTACAGACGATACCTAGAGACTGGAGCATTCGATCTCCGTCCAGGTACGGGCAGACCTAGGGCTACATCAGCAGCAGATGATCGTTATATCCACCTTACTGTTCTGCGAAATCGCCACCTCAACGCAGTTCAAGTCCAACAAAGTCTGCGTGACGAACGCCAAGTGGTCATAAGTTCAGATACCGTCAGAAGGAGACTTGCTGAACGGAACCTGACCCCAAAAAGAGCTGCAACAGGCCCAGCATTAACGGTAGCACACCGTCGAGCACGACTTGAATTTGCTCGAGAGCATAGGGATTGGACATTAGAGCAGTGGAGTAATGTACTCTTCACTGATGAGACCAGGGTGAGTCTACATGGAAGTGATCGACGTCAGAGAGTATATCGTCGCCCTGGAGAACGTTATTCTCAGTGTTGCATCGAGGAAACTGTTGCTTATGGAGGAGGATCTGTAATGGTCTGGGGCGGTATCTCGTTAACAGCACATACAGCGTTAGTTTTCATCGAACCGACGGGCCGTACACGTGGACTGACTTCTCATCGCTACATTACTGAAATCCTTGCAGACCATGTGGTACCTTACGCAGGATATATCGGACAGGATATGCAATTGATGCATGATAATGCACGGCCTCATGTTGCTCATGTGGTGACCCAGTATCTACGCGACGTCAGCATTCGTACGATGGACTGGCCAGCTCAAAGCCCGGACTTGAATCCGATAGAACACTTATGGGATGAGCTGAAACATCGGGTTCGAGCCCGGGTACCTGCTCCAACAAGGCTTCCAGAGCTGCGAATCGCAATTGAAGAGGAGTGGAATACAATTCCTCAAGATTTTATCGTCAGGCTCGTAAGGTCGATGAATACAAGGATGCTGGCAGCTATCCGAGCAAGGGGAGGGAATACGGAATATTGATCAAAAACTTTTTTTTGATTTTATCTTTGTTTTTGGCTTTAATTTTTTTTTTCACTTTATCATTACTAACGATTGTCACGACTGGAAAACGACTCTTCTTTGTAAAATCCTTAATAAACACTGAAATATTGATTAAACCCAATGAGTTTCCTTTCATTTTAATCACCATGAAACGCACTTTCTGTAGGTACAACTTTGATAATTGTAGGTTTTTTAGTTTTTGAGAAAATCGAATTAGAGCGCCTAGGTAGCGGGTGGCTCGGTTTATTTGTTGTCCAGTGTAGAAACGATTTTATGTTGCAAGATTGACAAGACAATTGAGAGTAGATCTCACACGCTGAAGTATTGTGAGGATTGCAATTGTGATACCACAATAGACTATATCACAACGTTTTATGTGAAATACTGGCTTTAGTTTACTAGGTTTTTGCCGAAGCACGAAAATGCTAGCTCTAAACACACAAGAAGTATGTTTTACAAAATGTTCATAGATTTTCCGTACCTACAGTTCGCTGCTGGAGGCAATTTAGCAAATGCAGCATTGTCCATTAGAGTTTATGAATGACCTACTTGGTAAATAGGTAGTCTTTGGACGTTACTCTATGGAATTATTGCGAACTAACTTTTACAGCTTTAAATATGTCTAGCTATTATACATCTATACACATCGCTACCGCTTTTCGTGTCTGCCTGTACGATAGTGTTGTTCTTCTAAACTACGCAGCGAATTTTATGCGGTTGTCATCGTCATTTTAGAGAATTTATTTAATTCAATTCAATTTATTTATTTAATCAAGTAATCATGACTCATTTGTTAGTAAAAACTTATCCTACGTTAGTTATTAAGATAATTTTATCCACATCCTAAACAAAATCACACTAATATTATAAAGGCGAAAGTTTGTGAGTGTGTGTGTGTGTTTGTTACTTCTTGACGATCAAACGGCTGAACCAATTTTGATAAAATTTTGTATGGAGGTAGCTGACACCCTGGATTAACATATAGGCTACTTTTTATTCCGATATTCTCACGGGATCGAGATTTACGCGGGTGAAACCGCGGGGCACAGCTAGTGTATAATATAGACAGCGGCAGTACTGTCCGATGCTTCACCGCGGCTGTACCATTCCATGGAAAATGGCACAGCAGCGATTCACGTACGGACAATCTAGCCTGCTCAAAGTTAGAGACAGGATACTGTTGTTGCCGCCCCACATCCCAAGCATCAGGGACGCACAGCGCTGACGTATTGTGGCAAAGAAACAATCCACATGTGCGTACTCGAATATCCTTGAAGCGCTGCAGTAGCGGAAGGTCTATGTTTATGCCACAGGCAGATTGTATGATTCGTCATTATACATACGGCACCGTCCGTTTACAAACGCTCGCAGTGAAATATGCAGAAGGCAAATTGGCAACTCGTTCAATTCTAAAACTGTCCATCAAATGTTATGGTACTTCGCCAGCATAGTACCTACGTTGGGTGACGGTAGCGCCTGAAGCCACAGGCCCGATTCCCACTCACCCACAGCCAGCAGGCAGGCACGGTCAGCAGTATTGGTGGACGTATTTATAACATTAAATAAATAAGGAAGTGCCTTACAATGAAAAATTGCAGAAACGAATCTAAGGATTTGTTGTTACCCTGCCAGGGTTGCGAGTTTGCCCTGGCACACAGGCTACGGAAGGAACACGGATGGGTTTTAGTCAGTAAAAGTCTGACACGCCCTCCCGCTCCGCCCAGAGCGGGAGAAGTTATTTGATAATTTCCCACGCAAAAAAAATTCAAAGGGTTTGTCAGCTGTCACTAGGAAGCCACTGGACTTTTCATTTGAAGACACTTCTCAACCAGCAAAAGGCCCCTCAGGCCCTCACCTCCTACGTGATCAAGTAACCCGTCTCACTTCATAACAATGTAAAGAGCTAATACAATAATATTCTGTTGTACAATCCCGAAGGAAAACCTTTCAGTAAGTACATATAAAGTAGCTTATTACTTGCGACCCGAGTTTCCTTTACTAACTATATTATTATCACATTTTTCTGTAGTGTTTATTGAGTTTTTTGCAGAGTATTGGTTTATTACTGTAATGGCGTCTTTGAATAATGGCTGAAGGGTCTCCGATGGACATGACTTTATGTAATATATCAAGAATGTGTAACAAATTTATCTATCATTGACAGTTTTGTGGCCAAAATCGATTATAGTCAGCATTTGTGTTAATGTCTTGACTGGGTGAACCTTTTTTTAATGTATCAAGTACACATAGGTGTTATGTCACGCAAGTCTAAACTTCAACTTAAGACGCTGACAACAGTTAGACCGCGGTCACTGTCAGACTGCATACAAAAGAAAGAGAAGCGCGATGCCACAACGCTTGTAATCTATTGCAAACTATGAAGCGATTATCTTTACTCAAAAATGAGTTGAGTAATCGAAAATGAAAAACAACTAAGTTCTGCGTACAAATAAGATATTCTTGTTATTAATTAAATACCAAACATACGTTGATATTTAATACAGATATTTTGTATTGAAACTCAAAGTCTTTGGGTTAGTTTACCGTTAATTTGTATCGAGACTTTTTTTTCCAAAATTGTTTCGGTAATATTCAAGTTCTGAGAAATATATTCAAGAATAACATATATTTTTTCCGCTACCACAAACTATACATATAGATTTGCCAATTTTTTTGTTTAAGACAAGCCTACTTTTATCATTTGCCTCTTGTCAGCGCCTTAATTATATTTGACGACGTTGCATTTTGTATATACCTATACAAGGAATGAGAAAAGAAATGGAAATATCATCGCCACCTACATTATAATGATAATATGTTGAAATTATATTATCTCTAAAACTACTTCATTAAATTGAGAATACAAATACAACAAATACAAAATACAAAAAATACTTATTGACATAAAACAAGTTGTATGACAAATTATAGAATTCTCTGACTCCTGCGCTAGGTATGTCATGTTATTTGTGTTATCAGTTTATCACCTAACATATTCTCACTATCTCAAAGTAAGACGCAAATTCACCCCTGTCAGTTTCCGACGCGTCATTCAAGCAAAATAACATACCTAGGAAATTGATTATCCCAGCAAACCTGCATTTACCAAGTATTTAGCAACCGGGACTCAATTACGCATAGTTGAAGAGAAGCGGAAAACATTGATCGAATAGTTTGTCTGAACTCTGCATCGATGCATCCATTACGGACTCTAAAAGCTTTTTAAAATCAATATAGCCTTCAGTGTTGATTAAATATTGAAGGGTAGCATTCATCGGTAAACTGAATAATTTGGGATGTATGCTACATTGACACTCAAGCGTTCTAAATGGCTTATAGTTCTGGATTTGAAATGAGAGATGCCGTGGATTAAGACCCTCGGTAGAAAAATCCAGTGGTTTATATAGCTGGAAATTGGTGTTGAAACTTGCTAATACTACAATATCAAATATATACTTTTACCTACCTGTCTACACGTGCCTACTGCTCCAAGCACAAAGGATCTATGACGTCACCGCTGGCACCTTGCCTGAGCTTTTTATTCAGACGACTCTCAGGTATTGTGTGCGTGTCTTTTAGGCTCAAAATACATCTATCAAGAAGTATCTAATACTACACAGCTATGAAGGTAGTTGTACCATTTTTAGGGTTCCGTATTCAACAAGGAATCTTTATAGTTTCGCTATGTCCGTCTGCCGCGGCTTAGCTCAGAGACTCTTAGTACCAGAAAGCTGTAATTTGGCATGTGTACATATTAATCACGCCAACAAAGTGGTAAAATCAAATTTTAATAAAAACAAAAATCTTAATTTGCAAGTAGAATGTATGGGAGAATATGTTTTTCAACTACAATGTTAAGTTTATTCTAGGGATAAATTCATCCCAACTACGGAACCCTTCGTTGTGGGTGGTCTGACACGCACTTGGCCGGTTTTTTAAGCTTAACGAAGGTATTTTTAAGCTAAACGTGCAGGAATGGTGTTCAATAAAACTAAAGTGCATCAGGCAAACATACTTGTGATTGAATGTCAGGAGAGCTGTTTGTGAAACAGTTCGTCTGAAAAATTATTTCGCCCATACCAATTTTACTGCAGCCGCATTGCTGCATTGCTGTATTCCCGTTTCAATTGCATAGCTGCGGGTGAAATTAGAGATGTATGTATGAAACCTGGATTGTTTGTCCGTATGGTGCCGGACGTAATGAATAGCATCATCCTATTTCTTCCCGTGGGTGTCATAAAAGGCGACTAAGAGACTTACTTGAGAATGGGCAGCAGCGTTCTCTATGCATTTTAACACCCTTCTGCGATCGACAACCCGCCTGCCAAGCGTGGCGATTATGGCAAACCCCCTTTGGGGGAGGCCTATATCCAGCAGTGGACGTTTTTGGGCTGAAATTATTAATTATGAAACCTGAATCCGTACGTTTCATAGAGCGAAGCCCATTTCTATTAAAAGACGACAAACGCTGTCTTGTCCAAGTTTTAATAATTCATACAAAATTTTCATAGAATGTGCACTTTCAGTTTCCCGAATTTTCCAATTGTTCGGGCATCTTTTAGTTTTTTTCTTTCCGTAAGAACCTGATTCGGTCTAGCCTTTCTCAAGTTATGCGCTTACCAACAATGACATCATAAGTAAAAAAATAGGTAGACAGGTACTACACGCTCGGCAAGTGGCACGTCAAAACATTTCTTCGTCTCGTCTCTTTTTCGCTCCCGATAATTACGACATGGCGTCCTACTTCCACGTGTCATCTCATAGTATGACATTGTGCTGTTTTTGAACATCGAATGTTGAGTAGGTAATCTATCTACGTCTTTTTACTTATAATATTAGATCATTGCTTACCAAAGAATATCATTTAATTGTTATTATAAAGATAATACCTAATTTAAAAATATATACAATACCCCGAGTTTTAGAAAGAGACACACATAAACAAACTATGGCTTTGTACAGCTTCTTCTGTAAGTCATAAGTTACAGAAGTAAGAAGCTCTCTCTACAGAGCCGATTTTTTTCTAAAACAAAACGTGCTATACACTTTAAAAAAACCGGACAAGTTTTGACAAGACCACAGACTTCTTATACGTTTTTCTGTAATCTTTAAGGGCATGTATTTAACGCGGCGGCAAATTAATCTGAATTTGGGATTAAAAAATAATTAAAGCCGGTAGCAAAAATAATAGGTTGGCAGCAAAAATAATAGGTTGGCAGCTACAACGAAGTATTATTTTAAGTAGAAAGTAGCAGCTCAATAATCAGTTTTTAGCTTTATTTTAATTTAAACTGGCATCGAATTTTTGTTTTGGTAACTGAATTTACCAACAATAGAGGGGATCTGGCGCTCGGCGGCCGCTACCGCGGCACGCTCGCTTCGCTCGCTCGCCTTCGCTTGTTAATGGTTACTGTTCTAACCTAACCCAAATGATTCAATAACAGTAGATGACTTTGCAGCGATTAAGAAATAATATTTAATCGCTGCCAAGTTATTATTTTAGTAGCAAATAGTTAGTCGCCCTTTAAGTTATTAGTCGCCAAGTTATTATTTTAGTAGCAAATAGTTAGTCGCCCTTTAAGTTATTAGTCGCCAAGTTATTATTTTAGTAGCAAATAGTTAGTCGCCCTTTAAGTTATTAGTCGCCTGGAAAATTATTATCCATCTTTAAGTATAGAACAATTTTCTGAATTATTTTTTCAAATTTTTTAATTCAGTAGTTTCGGAGTTTAGACAGGGAATGATCAATTTTCATCTGTTTTCTTAAATAACTTAAGAACTACATATTATAAAATTATAAAAAAAATATACTTGAGACCCGCACAGTAAGCCCCTTTCATTTAATATGTCACACGATACAGTACGCAAACTTTTTTTTTTTTTTTTTTATTTGACTCCCAAAAGTGATTCAAAATTCATTTACTTATGTACCACGTCCTTGTTTGGGTCACAGAAATGATGTATAAGTACCGCATTTCAACTTATTCAGTCCGTTAGATTCGGAGCAAATTGGCTTCGACAGACGGACAGACAGACACACGAGTAATCTTAAGAGGGTTCCGTTTTTTTATTTGGACGTACAGAATATCACATCATATACTTTAACGTTACTATAATAGAAAACAATATCGATAAATTAAAACCAATAGTAAACATAAAAGCACTCAAAGTTCCCGGATGTACACGCTTTTAGCGACTCGTGTAGTAGATACATCCTACTTAACTGAACTCTGAAAGTGTAGCGTAGGGTATATGTTGAATAACATTATAGGGAACTGTGGGTTTTGAATAACACACCTTTGGTTCCTCAGGGATTAGCAGGTGTACCTTCTACGCTTACATTTTTGGGTTGATTTGGTTATGTTTGGAAGTATCAGTCATCTCCAGAGACTTTGTTGATGCGGATTTTGCGCGTTGAGCATTGGACCGATCCAATAAGGTTAACAACAGTGTTATCAAAAGGTCAGGAGGCTGTTTCTCGTACCTAAAAAACGATCAAATTCAAATATCAATCTCGGCAGCGACAATCAATGTCAAAAACTGTGTGTAAACTCGTGCTCGTGCTGACCGGCGACTTGTCGGGCGACGCGACACCGGTAGAACAATTTCCATGAAATTTTCATAAAAATTGTTCTAGCTTTTTCGCGTCCCGCCAAAAGTAGCGCCAGTCTGTACGAGCCTTTTTTTATGTTAATTTGGGACTGAATGAGAACGCGAACTATCTTAAAAGTATGAGAATTGCCCTCAGAAAAAAAACAACATAAATAATTGATAATTGATATCAATTATTTATGTTGTTTTTTTTCTAAATGCCACAATAGTTGCATTTTGTTTTTTGTTTTGTTGTATGCTTAGTGTATTTATTGTTTATGTAAATAGTTCACCACTGACTACCTGCAGTACTGTCTCTCCTTCTCTTTTTAATCCATCCAAAGGTTGTCTGTAAAAGATCGCTTTTAGCGATAAGACCGCCCATTGTGTCACCCTGTGTAAAATTTCAACATTTATATCTGTAACTTTTATGGTGTACATAATAAAGAGTATTCTATTCTATTCTATTCTATTCTATTCTAGTGTAGGTTCCCCTTGCCTTGTACATTTCTGGACTTAGACCTTTGTAAAACTGGCTAGGTTGACATCTCCAAACAAATGGCTTCGGTAGGTACCTACGGACAGTTTTTATAATTCGTTACCCCCCTTTTCTAAGGTTATTTGTATGCGTGAGGGGTACCGGCGGCGGCGGCGTAATCGCCGTCGTTTATCACACTTACAATAGCAATGCCTTTAATTTTATCAATTCAACAACATTAATTGCGTGATTTAAGTTGTCGAGCAGATGAATTTTCACGACGAATCAGCAATGGTGTAGCAATTTCTTTCAAAATCCGTCGGAGTTTGATTAAAACTGTGTTCGCAATTGGAATGCGGGATACCAGAGAGCCACAATAAACCCCTCTTTGGACTTCTTGGCGGGACAGTGAAGCGTCATGTTAGCAGTTTTGTTTCATTTTCTAAAATTTGTGTTTAGCCAAATATTAATGTGTAATAGTGGTGGATTATTAACCATTAAGTGTTCGTGAACCTGCATTAGAGTAGGCAAATGAAACAAAACAGTCCAACATCACTTTAAGTTTTCTCAAGAAGTCCGCGCAAGGTTTCAGTAAAGTGACCACGTCTTTACTTAAACTCAAGGGGAGCGGGCGGGATATCATCCGTCATCTTTATCACGCATTGAATGGAGTTCATTTCATACTTTGTACTTGTTACCTAATTTTACATGACACTGGCTAAATGCACAAACCGTGCGAAGCCAAAAAAAGAAGAAAAAAAAAACCCCTCTTTTACCCCAGACCATCCCCCTATGTAACTCATCAATATTAAAGATTATTACGTCACAAAACAACACTTATACACCCAGGTATACGTTTTATACAGCATTAATCCCTTTACAAGAACGCTGTGTCATGGCGTCTCAGCAGTAAGCAAGTAAGTAATACATTATCGTCGTCCAACATACTTTATTGTTCGAGGCTATGAGATAGCTAAACACCGGAGTCACTCGTTAGGGGTGTGGGAATCTAGAGGAACTGGATTTTATTTCTATTAATTACACAAAGGTCGACTATTTTGTCATTCGTAGGTGTAATAGGAGTGATTGGAGTTGCGAGTTTGTCCGAAAGGGATATCGTGGCAACACAGGCAACTGAAAGAACACGGGTGGGTTTTAGGCAGTAAAAGTCTGACACGCCCTCTCGCTCCCCCAAGAGCCGGAGAAGTTATTTGATAATTTCCCACCCAAAAAAAAAAAAGCTTAACAATTTTCGATATGAACTCCTAAAATATATTGATATGTGGAAAAAAAAATGCGTTTGCAGCACCGTACAGGTGATAGAAGTAAAACTTTGTAAAAAATAAAGAATTAGAGAGATTTAGGGGGAGAGACAGAGAGAGTTATATCTTTCTTCTCTCTCTCAGGTAACGAATTGTGCCTAAACGTGACGCGTCCTTGAAATTTCACTCTCAATTCTCGTTTAAGTTTTTTTAAGTAAACTTTTTATTAATATTGGTTGTATACGAGTACATGCCAACCTACTTTAGGATGATAAGTATTTTTGCACATTTCGTTACAAAAGAAACAATTTCGTCCTGTGGCTGTTCATAATGCGAAATACTTTTAATTTTCCTTAGCGCTTTCCCGACATAACTCCCAATTTTCTTCACAATGGCTGGCGCTTACAAACGGGGCGTTAAATACCGGAGTTACCAGTTAAGGAGAATGGGGTGGAATCCTGAAGGATTTCGGGGTTTTATTTTGATTGAGCCGAGGCTGTCATAGCATCAAATCCTTTTCTATTCCTGACGGCACTGTCTGCCAAGATTTAATTTTATTGACAATTCATTGGCAGAATTTCATGAACCGTTCGCATTTTCCCGAGCTTTTTTATTTCGAACTAGCTGCTGCCCGCGGCTTCGCCCGCGTGTCTTTTTAAAGTCAAAATCGGTGTAGCCATTTCGGAGATTAACCGGAACAAACAGACAGACAACATTTAAAAAAATGTTTTTTTTTTGTTATAAGTACCGAGTATACTTCTTATAGTAAAAACACAAGTACATTTAGTAAAAAGCTTTTATTTTGACAATAAAAATACACACTTCAATTTTATTTATTTTAATGTATGTAGGTACATATACATACATTCAAATATATTAAAATGTAAAAGCTCCTACTTACCCGAAACTTTCGTAGAATATATTGGTTACAAAAAATAAATATCTTATATTATATTAACATTACTTATAGTTAGTTGTGGTGAATGGGAGGGGGCTCGTGGCTAAGTAATAACAGCCACACGGGTCGATCGATCAGGTTAAGCTACCCTTACCGCGGTTATTCCGTGGATGGGTGACCATCTTTATATACCAAGACCCCTCCGTGCCTCGGAGAGCACGTTAAACCGTTGGTCCCTGCTGTTATTTGTAGATCTTTGGCAGTTGTTACGGGTCGTCAGAAGCCCGAAAGTCTGACAACCAGTCTTACCAAGGGGTATCGTATTACCCAGTAACTGGGTTTTGGAGGTCAGATAGGCAGCCGCTCCATGTAAAATACTGGTATTCAGCTGCATCCGGTTAGACTGGAAGCCGACCCCAACATAGTTGCAGAGAAAAGGCGAGGTAGATGGCAGTTGTGGTGACCAATTGGGCCCAGCGGCAGGGGCCCTGACTTACGAATTTAGGTCGTGGGTTCGAACCCAGACTGGCACTTTACTTTTTGTAAATTATTATATCACCACTGCTCTCTAAACTGTGAAGGGAAACATCCGTGAGGAAACCGGCATGTCCTAGAACCAAACATTCAAAGACATATTGTGACATCTACCAACCCGCACTGGGCCCACGTGGTGGATTACGGCCCACTCCCTCTCACAGAGAGTAGGCCTGTGTCCCAGCAGTGGGATCATTATAGGTTGATTATGCTGGTTGTTACCCCACATATTGAAACCACAATTTACGTTTCACCTTTCCTAAATCACACGTAAGTCACAAAAATTGCAACGCATTCGTTTTTATGGTTCCGTACCCAAAGAGTAAAACAGGACCCTATTACTAAAACTCCGCTGTCCGTCCGTCTGTCACCAGGCCGTATCTCATGAACCGTGATAGTTAGACAGTTGAAATTTTCACAGATGATGTATTTCTGTTGCCGCTATAGCAAAAAAAACAAAATAAAATAAATATTTAAGGGGGCTCCCATACAACAGACATGATTTTTTTGCCGTTTTTATAGATAATGGTACGGAACACTTCGTGCGCGAGTCCGACTCGCACTTGGCCGGTTTTCCTTTGTAAATAAAAAGCAACTAATAATAGTAACTGGTTCTCCCATTTTCACAGACACTCAATCTCTTTCCTATTATTTTGGGAATATTTTTTATCAAAATACTTATCTAGCACTAAATCAACACCAGCCGATCAATTCTAATCATCGTCAAACTTAGGTGATGTGAGCAGTCAAGTCAACCCCTTGCATTAGCTGGAATGACAGCTCATTTCAACTTAAAGCTTACTTCACGTTTTTATATAACTTCAAAAAAAGGAGGAGGTTCTCAGTTCGTCGGAAACTTTTTTTAATTTTTATTTCCCCGTTTACTCGAAGACTGGCTGGACCGATTTGGTTTTTTTTTTTTTTTGTTTGGGATGATGTACTTGTCTTCCTAGGTGGTCCTATTGTCACCAGGTCAGCATCTGATTATGGGACCCTGGAGAAATCGAGGGAACTCTTAAAATATTATAGGCACACTTATAGCGATTTGAGTACCTATTTTATAAAGTAAGTCGTGCATTTGCTCTCGGAAAGCACCATTTGGAGAAGTGGAACTGATGATGAAGACCACAGATGGCCACCGGAACTATTTAATAATATGTATTTCACGGGTTGCGATTCGATTACTTTAATTTCGGTAGTCGGTGGCAAAAAACGAAAATACTAAACCAAAGACAGCGACTTCCGAAATTAAACTTATTTTTCACTTTATAGTGTTTTTCTTTGGAAGTACGTTGTCTTTTTTTTTTGTAATAGGTTTCACGCTGAGATATTGACAGAATAGACTGGCAGGCAAGTGCCAACCCTAACGATGAAACAGCTGGCTGCGACATTAACTACCCGTGGAGCATTGTTTAAACAGGCTTTGGCGTAACTTCCCAAGTTCCCCCAGTTCCCCCACAGACGCTTTACTAATGAATTTATGAAGAAAACTATCAACACAGGCGGCTCAACTTTTATTTCTACCCGTTTGTACCCCGCTTGGCGCTTTCATCTGAGCTTATTTAAACCCCCACCACTTTTATTTTAAGAGTGTTTTAGTTTCATTTGTCATTTGTAGTTAGATTTGTTTTATGTTTAGTTTGACTGGGTGGCTCTGTAGTTTCGTCTAGCTTTTGCTTTTCAGGGCCTCAAGTCTGCTATTACAATAGTGTCAGAATGGTCGATCATTGATTTCATAATTGTTGATTATGACAAGTTTGGTAATCTACTATTATAATGGCGTCATTATGACTTTCCAATGGTCGGCCACTGACACTACATTGAAAGAAATTGCATATATTGGTAATCTCGTACATAATGACAAATTAATGACATTTCTACTAATGGGTTTTATAATAATGGCAATACGACAATGCCATTATAATAACACAATTATATTACGAGAACATTGACCGACCAATGATCGACCATCATGAATTTACCAGATTACGAACTTTTAGCAAAATGACAACGGCATGACAATGGGATCGTGTTGGAATGACTGAATTTATAAAAATGGCAGAGTTGGGCCCCAGTGTGCTAGATATCACAAAAAATCATACCAGCGTAAATTCTTACCTACCTTACCTGTTACTTAAGTTCTAGGCAGCATAAAAAATCTGTACTTTTATTTTATTTATCTTTAAATGAGTTATTTCCAAAGTTAAAATAAAATGAGACCTTTTTGATAAGATTTAGGTCCAGCAGTCGTCCCAAAAGAGTCAACTCAAAGAAATTATTTCAAATAAACCAATTACAGGCACTTTCAAATTGTCAAGGGCTCGGACAGTCATTAAGTAGAAGCTAGTTAGTTGCCCATTCCAAAGCGTAGTAGGTTCCTATGGAGAAGGATGGGCAGAAACTCCACGGACACTTATTTGAATTAAAATATTGGTTACATCATTCAAGTTCAAATTATAAATGTGAGAACAATGTAGAAAGACGGGCACGTTAAAAGCGTCCGTAATAAAAAGATAAAACTGAAAACAATTGAAAAATTTAAATAAGCCGTGGCAGCTAAGAGTTGACCAGCCCCTACTGACGACGCCCAGTCACGAACATGACGCATGCATCAGGACCATTAAGCTCAACCATTTTGAAAGGAACTTAATGATCCAACACACACGCCCCCACCAGCGAGACATTTGAGTGAGCATGAGATAATCTCAGCCGCCAGGGAACATTGACAATAATTGTATCACATATTCTTTACAAACCAACGTAACAGAATGACATAAATTTTCATTGTGATTTTTTATCACGTCCGGATTTAAGAGTTTATGAGCTTGCAATTTATCGTGTCACTGAAACTGAAACGATAAACCGATTTTAATGGCGTATCCGCACATGTCCAACGCGGGAATGGACGAGGAACATAAATAAGAGAGACGGCGTAAATAAAACAGGCTTCCTTATCTATGGCTGTAATAAATCTGTGGGACGTGGCGCACATTGATATTATTATTAGTATTTATGCAGGAATCATTTTTGTCGCGTAAATGATGAATGCTTAGAGATTATGTCCAGAGATGAGTGGAAAATGCATGCTTTCGTGCAAAACTGGATGTTAATTTACAGTAATCAAATGGAGCATGGTGACTAAAAATTCACTGGAATCACCGAAAAGGTCGGATAAGAGTGACACTGGCTGCTGACAGTTAGGCCCAGTTTCCACCAAAGCGGAGAGGAGAGAAGATGTTTGTAAACGACCAATAAGATATCTTTATTTCCACATCTTGTCTCCGCGTAGCTATCTTATTGGTCTCTATCTTACTCTAGCAGAGCGTCGATGGTTGCGTGCTTTTCATTGTTCTGAGGTTGCGTGGCAGCTGTATTCTGATGACAGAGGATGCAGAGGAGCACTCTTGAGTATATATGTTCTGTGAGGTAGTAAAGGCTATCCCACAGATAACTTTTTATTGGGCTATCCGCCGTTATACCTAATAGAACAGAATATCATTATTTTGATCATAGATAGAACTGCGTTAAGCCTAATCTGATTAAGACAAAAAAATAACATTAAGAAAAACTTGTAAACTCAGAGCTTTTTAACGAGGCTGGATGGGATTAATTAACAGTTGGTGGGATAAATCATCATTTCAGCCGAAATAAATCGAAACAAAGCCGGGATAAATCAAAACAAATTATCAACTTAATTTTCATTAATATTTTCCGCATCCCCTAAGTATTCTTTGAAGCTTAACAATATACTTAGCAAAGTTCTCTTCATACTATTCCCGTTCTTACTTTGTTAATCCTAAGGTGTTCACAGTAACACAGTTCAAGTAACAAAGTTACTTCAAGTTAGCGAGATCTTTGAACTCGCCACGGTCAGTTTCACTTATTGGACTTAGTGGAAAAGTAATTTCGGGACGCCCTGAATCCCTGAATACGTGATATAAACGTCAGTGCTTTGGGTCAGTGTCAATGTGACAAGGGGCGAACCGCCATTTATTGGTTACGATAGACAGCCTCCCGGGATAACAATTGATTTTTTTATGAAGAAAATAGCAATTACTTTTTTGGCAATAGATTCTCTTTTAGAATCCTTAAAAATGTACCTACTTTAAAACACGGTCTTTATGTAAACAGGCAGTACGAATACCTGCGATACATACTTGAAATTAGTTACCTAAAAATACGTAAGCGTATACGTATACGTACCCGAACGATACTGGGCTAACATAACTTCCTACTTAGCCTAGTATCGTTTGTTTCGGTTCACTTTAGGCAATGCTACGGCATAGCACTGGGCTACCTGTATTTTATTAATTTTACCTATAAATACATACGATGCTACGGCGCGGCGTACCACTGTGCTACGTGTATTTTATTAATTTTACCTATAAATACATACGACTCTACGGCGCGGTGTAGCACTGAGCTACCTGTGTTTTATTCATTTTACCTATACATACAAACAACGCTACGGCGCGACGTAGCACTGGGCTACCTGTATTTTATTCATTTTACCTATAAATACAAACAACGCTACGGCGCGGCGTAGCACTAAGCTACCTGTATTTTATTCATTTTACCTATAAATACAAACGACGCTACGGCGCGACGTGACACTGCGCTAACTGTATTTTATTCATTTTACCTATACCTAAATACACTATCCTCTGGTTATTACCTGAAATCAGCAGGTGCGATAACCACTTTTCTACAACTTAATAATAACTTGCATCTGCATTTGCTCAATTCATTTCTTTGCGTTATGTTTACCGCAAATAAACGTATTTTCTTTCTTTTTTTCTTACAATTACTCCTGTGAATTAAAGCCTAACATTCATAAAAACTAATATTAAGTATTTAAGTAAAGCAACCCGTTATATTTATTACTTTTAAATGTTTAAGTAACTTTCGTTGAAAGAAACGATGGATGGACTGTGTGAAAGATGTATGGCTAGAAAGGGGGTGACTACCGAGATGACGACTAATAGAGAAGTATGGGAGAAAGGGACATGTTGCGCCGACCACAAATAAATTGGGATAAGGGCAGGAGAATGATGATGATGTTTAAGACGCTGACAACAGGTAAACCGCTGTCACTGTCAGACTGCATACAAAACAAAGAGAATCGTGATGACACAACGCTTGTAATTTATTGCAAAATATGAAGCAATTATTTATTTACTCAAAAATAAGTTGAGTAATTGAAAATAAAAAACAACCAAGTTCTGCATACAAATAAGACGTTCTTGTTATTAATTAAATACCAACCGTACGTTGATATTTAATACAGATATTTTGGATTGAAACTCAAAGTAAAGGGTTAGTTTACCGTTAATTTGTATCGAGATTATTTTTTCTAAACGTGTTTTGGTAACAAACAAGTTCTGAGAAATATGTTCAAGAATAACACATATTTGTTCCGCTACCATAAACTATATAGATTTGGCAATTTTTTTGTTTAAGACAAGCCCACTTTTATCATTTGCCTCTTGTCAGCGCCTTATCACAGCATAACATAACAATGTCTTAATTAAGTCAGCGTAGCAGAGCGCAGTCCCAAGTTATAATTAAGTACTCAAGCTTTGGTGCGTGCAACACTTCTTTATTTATTCAAAAGATTGCCAGTTCAATGTTAATTTTAGCCAGGCTATTCGGCCATGAATTAGCCCTAAGAACATTAAATTAATATGTGAAGTTTTCACAGTTTAATCCCGGGACGATCGTAAAACTTTCGAGTCTAAATTATTCAGTAAAGGACGTAAGTCCAAGATTAGTTTTAAACTTTTCTCGTAACTTCAGAAAAATTCAATTTGTAAAGTTTTTTACTAATGCAGTTTGCGTGTGGAAATAGGGATAGTCTAGTTTATGGAGGTTACCGGCTCACCATGGTAATGCACCCATAACTCAAGTAAAACATGCTGGAACACAACAGCTGAATAAATAATTATGGCGGCAGTAATTACGGTGGAATTTGCTATAGAATTATATTTTTGAAATGAAAACTTCCTTAGGCGCGTTGAGCGATTTTTGGTAAGGGAAAAACTTATGGGTTCGCGTCACCGACATGCCAATGACTGTGGCTATATATAGTTTTGAAGTTTTCACTTCTGTTGGCAATCCCCATGACTCCCTGTTTTTTTTTTACTAACAACAGCATCAGGTTTTTAATATTTAAAGCCAGGATTATACATGCGAGTAACTTGCACAGAAGTATGCAAGCAATTAGCTTGCATAATTATGTGCCATAAAAACTTCAGACTGGGGATATGAAAACATGCGTATGTAAAACTATCAAACACTGATTCATTATTTGTTAAAATGTTACGAAATATCATCTACGGTTGCAATATTTGTAAATATGTGAACACCATGAATGCTATAGCTTAAGCTATGGAGCTATTGTTATAAATAAATTATGCTATGCTTATGCATAATCAGCCTACATTTAATGTTCCCACTGCTGGGGCACGGCCCTCCTCGCAGTGAGAGGTAGTAGCCCGTAATCTACCACGCGGGCCCAGTGCGGGTTGGTAGATGTTACATGACTTTGAATTTTTGGTTCTAGGACATGCCAGTTCCCTCACGATGTTTTCCTTCACCGTTTTGAGAGCAGTGGTGATGACATAATTTACACAAAGAAAAGCGCCCGTCCGGGTTCGAACATACGACCTTACAACTCGTAAGTCGCAACCGGTACTATTGGGCTACCAATGCTCTTACATAATTAATTTATCTATCATTGCTTATTTTTAATACTTTGTACCAACCTATTGTAGTATATTAATTTTATTCTAGGTACATCATCTACATACATCACGTATAATTATAATTAAAGTATACAAAATTAATAGAACGAACGAATGATGACGAACGAACGAAGACGTATGAAAGTAAACGAAGCTAAAGGAGTACGAACGTAAGGATCGTAGCAGGTGACAATCTTTAGTTTCTGCCTACCCCCACGGGAACAAGGCGTGAGTTTATGTATGTGTGTAATGTATACTTACAAAATATTGTAAAACATTTTAAAATTAGTTTGCTTTATAGGGTTCCGTAACCAAAGGGTAAAACGGGAACCCTATTAATAAGGCTCCGCCGTCTGTCTGTCCGTCTGTCAACAGGCTGTATCTCATGAACCGTGATAGTTAGACAGTTGAAATTTTCACACATGATGTATTTCTGTTGCCGCTATAACAACAAATACTAAAAAACAGAATAAAATAAATGTTAAAGGGGGCTCCCATACAACAAACGTGATTTTTTTGCTCGTTTTTGCTCGATATTAATAACAGCAACAGGTAGACGCTTGAAATATTCACAGAATATTTAGTTATATATTCAATTTAAAAATAAATAATTAAATTAAAATAAAACAAATATTTAATAGGGGCTCCCATACAACAAACGTGATTTTTGTCGTTTTTATAGATAATGGTTCGGAACCCTTCGTGCGCGATTCCGACTCGCACTTGTTAGTTACTACTACTAGGAGTCTCTTGCCCTTCTCCTCTATACGAAACTTTTGATAAACTTTGACGTTCGAAACTGCCTTTTAATGGCCCACTGAAAATAAATTAGTTGATTTTGACAATGGCATGCAAGCACCTAGCATATCTTGTACTAGCTACTGGCATGTCTATTCCTGCCTTAAGGAATAAGTACTTCAAAAGAGATGTTTGATGTATCCTTTCCATTTGAATGCTCTTAATTTCTTCGAGGCCTTCGGTATCGATTGGGTTACGTTTACCCTTCTAAATTCCTGAAATAGATTAGCAAATTAGAGATGCTCTCATGCCATTTGAGTGGGCAATGTAAGCATAGATATTTCAAGGCTCATTTACTGTTTTTAGTACATACCAATCTGCCTAGCCTTTTCCAGCCTAACCGGATGCAGCTGAATACCAGTATTTTTCATGGAGCGACTGCCTATATCTATCTGACCTCCACAACCTAGTTACTGAGTAACACGATACCCCTTGGTAAAGCTGGATGTGAAACTTTTGGGCTTCTGACTACCATAACGACTGTCAAAGATTTACGAATGATGGCTTAATGTGCTTGCCGAAAATGAAGGAGTCTGGATATGTAATGGATGGTCACCCATCCACAAACCGACCGCGGCAAGTGTATTATTTAACCACGAACCCCTCTCCTTTTAGTACTTAAGTGGATATGTTTCTAAATTAGGTAAACGATAGAGCCATTAAGATGGCTGCATATAAATTATGTCAGATCTTTTTTTGAGTTTAGAAGAATCTAAAACCATCTCTGTGAAAAAGGCTTTTTGTGATCATAATTTGTTTTTTTTTTTTACTACCTCGTTGGTCTAGTGGTCCCAAGCACGACTGCTGAGCATGAGGTCCTGAGCATGAGGATTCCCAGGTCGGGCAAAGTGATATTGGGATTTTCCATTAGGAATTTCACAGAAGCAGCCCGGAGTCTGGATTTCTGCCCGGTTGATGGCAATAGGCTAGCCCCCTATTACATGGGACGTAAACATAACTGGCGAAATGTGGGTGTACTATTAGGTACACCTCTGCCTAACCCTTCGGAGATTACAGGCGTGATGTTATGTGTATTTAATTTACCTTTTACTATAAGTCAGTGCTAAGCTATCACAGCTTCCTCTTATTAGAGAAAGAGAGCTTATTGTTCAATATTTCTTTCTCCTGTATAAAGACTGTTGTTTGTTCCGTTATATAAACATCTAAAATTATCAAGCAGCACCCCAACCTCTTGTACCATATACATATAGGTACATAATTAGGTATATAATGTGTTTAAAAATGAACCCGACAAACTTTAAAGAGTGCTTTAGACCATCGAACTGAATTACAATCGCTATGGGACCAACTGTAAAACCGCGAAAAAAAAAGTGCCACTTGCGAAGCGTGTATACCTCCTCCTCTCCTCTTTTTACTTTCATTTCCTATCCCGAAGTGTGAAACTACGCAGGTTATCTCTTGCTACGGCCATCGTGCGATCTAAAATGAACGAACCGACCGCCATCCAAAATGATTGTGACAAACTTCACCCATGGTATTCCAACTGTTCGAGAAGTTGTCGGAATCGGGAAATGTGCCCGGAATACCCGACTACTACAACGATGTCAGAGAAAAGCTTGCAGTGTACATGTTATGATAGGAATGCTAGGAAGAGAAGAAAAATTAAAAACTTTTAAAAAGCATCCTGTAGAATGGTGAAATGTTTAACCAAAGTTAGGGACATTATTTGAATGCGAAAGATTTTTTTACTGTATTATATTTATGTATCAGGCAAAGTTTCAGGTTGTTTCGAGGCACCAACTTTGTATATAATAATAACAATGCTTTATTGTCAGGCTATTAAGGCCCATAGATAAAATACACAAATTATTTAGTCATAAATCCAAATGTGTGTATAGCTACAAACATTTAGATTAATGACTAAAAAGTAAAAATCAATCAATCTGTCTAGCCTTTTCCCAACTATGTTGGGGTCTGCTTCCAGTCTAACCGGATGCAGCTGAATACCAGTATTTTACATGGAGCGACTGCCTATCTGAACTCCACAACCCAGTAACTGGGTAATACGAAACCCCTTGGTAAAACTGGTTGTCAGACTTTTGGGCTTCTGACGACCCGTAACGACTGTCAAAGATCCACGAATGACAGCTGGGACCAACGGCTTTACGTGTTTTCCGAGGCACGGAGGAGTCTCGGTATGTAAAGATGGTCACCCATCCACGGACCAACCCCGGCAAGCGTAGCTTAACTTGATGGATCAACCCACGCGGCTGTTATTACTTAGACACTCCAACAACTCCTCCTAAAAATACACAACACAATGTGAAAGTTAGAATGTGCAACAATGTGTTTTTGTTTTAAACACATTTTTGCACATTGATAAAATAATATGTATTTTCACAAAAAAGTGAAAAGAAAAGAAAAAATATTTATTGACATAAAACATAAAGAACACATACTCGTTTAAACTAGCGCAGGAGTCATCCTGCGCTAGTTAAAACTGTGTTGCAGGAGCCAGCGTCCTCCCGTAATAAAAGACACAAATGTTTTATGACAAGGCAAAAACAAATAAAAAGGAAAAAAAAGAAAAAGAGACTCCACCTTATAATATGTAGGTACTTCGAAACGTGTTTAAAATAAGAACAAAAAGTTGTTTTTTTTTTGTAAGAAATTGACAATCACAAAATACACACTGTTTTAAATAACATGTCTGTTATAAGTTTTACGAGTTTTTACTGTACCCTAAGCTTTTGTGTACTAGCATGAGTTTGCATTATTATTGTACGCATCCCTGAAACCAGCGTTCTCTCCCAAGCCTTTCAGCTCTTTGACTAGTGATCTGCGACTAGAAAGGAAGGTCGAATAATAAAAAATCTACCCTCCATTTGGTAAAAACCCGAGGGGTTACCACACAATCTTTTCCAGGTACGTCTATTTACCAACATTAGATGAAACATATTGTACTTTCTTTGTATCTAAAGTCAGCTTTGCTTTGCTTATATGAATCTCTGCTCAAATGAAAAATATAATAGTTACATCGATGTTATTAAGCTTATATTTTTTATTTTTAAATACCTTCTTAACTCGATCTATTTTATCATAGTTCATTTTACTATCTTTTTGATAAGTTTATAACTAACATTATTGTAACTTTTTCTAACATCTAACATACCGTTCCGATACTCGTTCTAAGGAACGCTTATATGTATGCAACCAGTGTTTCTCATTCTAAGTGAATAATTGTATTCTGTTTTTGATAAATAAATGTCTTAAACCATAAGCTTATATTTTTTAATCATCGTTCTATTGATCGTTGGCACGACTGAGTACAATACCTTTATATCGTGCAAAGTTGATTGGGTTTTTCTGTTTGAGAAAGATATTGTAAGAGAACACGATGGGGGTGAATTGTGTCTGTAATAGGACTATAGAAAGAAACCCTTCAAGCAAGAATGCTGGAGAATGTCTTTCTTCTAAAACAGTAAATCCTACAATCGATTAAAGGTATGATATTAGGGGCCCGAACAATTTTAAAATGAAACATTTTGTTTGGGACATAATATTAACTAAGTCATCATAATCATCATTATTTCAGGCGAAATGCCTCTCCAAAAGGGGGGGGGGGTGCCATAATCGCCACGCTTGGTAGGCGGGGTGGCGATCGCAGTATGGTGTTAAATGCATAGAGAACGCTGCTGCCCATTCTCTAGGAAGTCCCTTAGTCGCCTTTTACGGCACCCACAGGAAGAAATAGGATGGTGCTATTCTTTACGTCCGGCACCACACGGAACAACTAAGTTTTAAGATTATATTCATATCCATGGGTGATACTAATTGTGCCTGATGTAAAATTTAACCAAAATGCCATAGGATAGTTGTATTCTCGATTCGAAGATCGTTCGTATTTACGTTATGATGTAAGTACAGTCGCCAGCACATCAAGTTACCACAAATTGTCAAATTATCTCATTCGATTTTGAACTTAACCATCAGCATTTTAAGGTTTAAAATCATTTGGAGAAATTTGACAGTTTGGTATAATCTGATGTGCTGGCGACTGTAGCTAACCAATATTTTGTAACAATATTTTGATTTACAGAGAGTATCCGTGGAATTTCTGCTAGTTCTTCTCCATAGGAACCACTACGCCTGGAACGGGCAACTAGCTTCATCTTTCTGACCGACCGTTATGAGGATTATGTTTTGTGTTTTAGAACTTTCGGAACTCTTATCGAAGAGTGTTTTTGGGGACTTTGTATCACACTATACGCTTTGCAATGGGCAACTAGCTTCACATTTCTGACTGACCGACTCCTTGACAATTCAAAAGTGCCTCTAATTGGTTTAATTGACATACTCGTAGATGTTTTGAGTTAAATTATAAATGCCATGAACAGCTTACAGAAAAATTTGGGACCCTGACTCCAGACCTGATTAGAGTATCTGTATTTCAGGAGCCAGTGACATCATCCATTTAGGTTACAGTTACTTACACAATTAAGTTTACGTCGCGCGTTCGTGCCAGGGCCTCTGTTTCAATGATAAATGATTTTTATTTCTGTAATTAGGTTTGTACAAACACTTTTACACGTCGATCATATTTTTCAATTAAAAGTAAACCGATATTGATATATAAAGCTCATCCTGAATCACTTCTAGCCGATAGAACCACAATAGCTAGCGGTTAGGCCAAGAGGCAATAAAGTAGTTGTTGTGGCCATAAGCTATAAAATAGGCTGTAAAATGACGATACGTTATGCCGCAGTAGATACAGACTGCCACAGAACGTGGAGGTTTGCGAGCAGGCATAAAGGCAGGCTTCTTTTGATCCAAGTGATTTTGGTAATGAGATGTGTAACAAAGAAGGGAAACAGTACTACTGTAGGGGTTGAAACACCCCATGAATATGAGGATGCGTGTGACGGGAATAGTGTACTTAGGCTACATAAAACCGACGCCTTTTTCCCTAATTTTGGTTTTATAAAGCATGGATGTTCCGATAAAGTATGTAGCTGAGTTTTCAGAGAATGTTGGGCTGCATAAGAACTAAAAGATGCTTAGGTGATTTATTTATCATAGAGAATTTAAATTTAAATTCGAATTCAGGCAGTCCGGAAGATTAATCACTCAAACACTTGAAGAAAGATTACAGGAACATAACAAACAGAATGGACGAACGTACAACTAGAGTGGAAGCAAGCAACTTACTTGGGACAGGACAGGGCTATATAATGGCAGCGTAACTAAGTGCACTAAAGTCAGCACCAATAAAAATATATTCATTAAAACCGCAGTTGCGTCATACATCCCACCTCTTCATCCATTTGCATCATGGCATATTACAACCCTTATCTTATTTCCACATGTTATCTATTGCATTGTAAAACAACATGATCATTTTAATGAAAAAAATCGAATCAATGCTGCCGTGTGTCTCATAATTTATTGAAACTAGAATAGTGACAAACCGCTAGGAATTCCCCATTAAAAGTAATGTTGTCATGTCATGGACTTACGTGAACTAGCGGTTAGTAGGCGTCTAAATAGTCAAACTCAACCTCTAACAAAAGCATTTATTTCTACTAAACCATTTACAGGCACTTTTGACTTGTCAAGGAGTCGGTCAGTCAGAAACATGAAACTAGTCCCAGAAACACCCTTCGTTAAAAGTTCCGAAAGTCCTAAAACACAACACATATTCCTCATCACAAACATAAACGAACATAGTCTTAATTGCCAAATTGGATATAAACAAACAAGTAACGTAAACTCAAAAGCTGAAGGAAAACCTGGACAGAATATTGAAATTAGTTACGTACTACCTATTAGATTAGCAAACGAAACAAGCAGCGCCGGCTTTAGGGGTGGGTGACCGGGGCGGCCACCCAGGGCGCCGTAGATTGTAGGGCGCCGGGGCATACAGGATGCTGTGGGCGCCGGCTTAACGTAACCACTTATCTCTATGGATCTAAAGAACTAAATTCAGCGTATTACCTTTTATGAACTTATCTTGTAGGTGTGAGTATGAGTATTCAACATGTAACTACCACGACCATTTTTTTTTATTTTTGGGTGGGAAATTATCAAATAACTTCTCCCGCTCTGGGCGGAACGGCAGACTTTTACTGACTAAAACCCACCCGTGTTCCTTCAATTGCCTGTGTGCCAGGGCCACGATATCCCTTTCGGACAACCCTGGCAGGCATTAGCCCTAATGGATCCCGTCAATTCGTGATGACGTCTCTTTGAGGCGCGCGTGGAACACGACGTGCCGTCGACCCGGGCCTGGTCCTTATCGGACGGCGAGCTACCCATCGCTCACCGTCCGCAAGCCCGCGCCTACGGTGGCCGGAAATCGGCTTGCGACTATCTACCACGACCTGACATTTCGTTGCTTGTTTTGTCGTATCTCTCACTAACATATTTATGTAGGATGACAGAGAAACGCACTGAGTGACAGGCGACATTGTTTTTCATTATAAGTTTCGTGACTAACTGACACACAATAAAGCTATTAGGTACGTACCTACATTGTTTAGAAAATGAATGGTTAAATAATTATGTTATTATCAATAATAATAAATACCAACATGTTTGTTTTCTATTAATTCAATAATAAATATGATACAAAATTTAAAATAAGTTTTTTTAATCATAATGAAATATAATTACGGGGCGCCAAATGCATGACTCTCCCGGGGCGCTTAGATGGTTAAGGCCGGCCCTGGAAACAAGATCGCTTGAAACTTCTGATACAGTAATGGGGGTCGAAACAAAGCCCTATTTAATATTACATAAGACCAATTTTCTTCAGCACCAATCAATGTCACAAACTTGTTTGAGGTTTGTTGATAGATTAAGACTGAATAATGAAATAAGAATGCGAACTTTCTTATAAATACGGGATTTTCCCCTCAGATAATACGACATTATTTGCCAAAAAATGACATAATGATCATATATTCACGACGGGTGCTGTTTAATATAGCAGAAACCTATGATAAAAACTTACAGAATTGTCAGACTGTCTCCTGTCGGCTGTCGGTTTTATTAAATAGGCCCCAGAAGCTTCAGGATTTATTAAAGAATATATGGACAACCAGAACAAAGAAGTGACTAGGAATACGAAAATCAGAAACCTAAGAATGGTCTGAATGAGAAGGCCCAAAAAAAGTATTCAAGAGGAGATGAAGAACAGTAAAAAGACCTTGCATCTTATGGAGTTCTTGAGGCATCTCGTTTTGTGGCTAGAAATGTTTTGAGCGGAAGGGCCTTTCATATGCAGGCCGACGTAATTACCAAGCGATGACATACCATAATGAACCTATATGTTCCCACTTCTGGGACACTGGTCTGTCTTCTCTGTGACAGGGAGTAGGCCGTAATCCACCACGCGGGCCCAGTGCGGATTGGTAGATGCCACATAATATATTAAGTCTTTGATTGTTTGGTTCTAGGACATGCCAGTTTCCTCACGAAGTATTACAGCAACGTTTTGAGAGCTGTGGTTATGAAATAATTTACACAAAGTAGATCGTAACCACTGCTCTTCGCGACCGTTGACATAGTTTGGTGTAATTTCAGTACAAATTGAAACTAGAGAACATACCCATACCTTGCTTGTTATCACTTTGCAGGTGTGTAATATACTCTGTGAACGTCAATATCTCGGAAACGTCCGCATTGCATATTCAAATTGTGGAAATTTAATTTTCATAAATTTTCTCACTTTATATCGTTTTGGATGACAGATAAAACTTTTAAAGCATTCGCTAAGACTAAGGATTGCTGAAACCGTTGCCAAAACTTTTCTGATTATGTTAATAAATCTGCGAAAGGAATGTCTGGAACTTGTCTGAATATCAAAGTGGTCTCTAAGTAAAAAGTTGTCAACGCAGCTGCGGACAGGCGGGCTGTTTTATTGCTACTAACTACAAGGTTAGCGCGTTTTGAGACACAAAATGAATTTCTATAATAAAATATGACTGTAATAATGGTAAATAATGAATAGTCTAGACCAGAATAGTCGTGTACAATCACAGGTTGCAGGTACCCATAGAAACAGTATTTTACTATTTGTTTTCAAGTAAGAATACAACAACACACCTTGACAGTTCTAAGCGCGCCGTGTGCCGCATCCTCGGCCCACACTTTCACGCCTTCCTTTTCGTACTCCAGGGTCCAGCCTACTTCGGAAGCGAGAAGCTTCTTCAGTGCTTCGAAGTCCGAGTCATCTGCAACGCGCGCTTCGCCGCGCGCCCATCCCGCGCCTCCCATTCGACCGCGAACATCACAACGCGAAGCGAACGACGAACTGCCGCCAGCCAGTGCTACGACCACACGAGTCGATGGCACGCGCATGCGTGGAGCTACGACCGCCATTTTAGTTTTTGTTCTTTTTTAATTTTGTTTGCCGGCAGTTGCCAATTGACTTTCTTCCTCACTTCTTTAATACTTGTGTCATTTTGCGAGTATTAACTTTGTTCTCCTTTTGTAACTTTTTAACAGCCAGCCAAGGTTTTCCGCCATTTTTACAGGTTTCAATGTTGTGTTTACCACCCAGTCCACCCACATGGGACATTGCGACTCTAATCAACTTTGTTGGTAATTGGGAAATTTCAATTATAGTAATTGGATGTACCGTAATGGAAATAACGCCAAACCTATTACACTCCGAATAAGACGACACGATTTTCGAATGGATTTTGAATAATTAATCACTGTTCGCAGAAGTGCTCTGTGTGTTCTGCGTTCAGTGTAGCGTATCGGTCTGACAATGCCATCCGTTTAGTTAGATTAATAGTTTAATAACTATCCTTAATAAGCTTAGCGGTTTCGGAGAACAGAGTGGTCCCTGTTCCCAACGTGTACTAATTTACTGCTGTGTCAGATAATGGCTTATTCATTTTTTAGGTTAAGTTTTCATACGTCTCAATTTTATGCTCAAGAAAAAACAAGAACAGCGACCGAAACTGGATTATTTAATTAATGACCTCAGACCAACCAAGACAAAGCGCTGCAAACAATTTAGTGAAGCTATGCCAAAACTACACCTCGCTCTGTGCATACACGCTCACACGCACACATTTACAACCCATTTCAACCAAACTACACCTCAGTAAGTGCACACATGTTTACGAAACCGGCCCCACGTCACTGCTGACAGCGCTATGTCTTGGTTTTTTTTTTATGTGATCAGAGTTATTGACGTACAATCACAACTATATTCGCATGTAGGTACCATAAATATCACAACATGATTATGATGAAGGCAAGACATTGTGTCAGACATGAAATAGTACTTATTCGATCTTTACACCAGCTGCCTAGCAGTCACTTAAATCAGGTAATGTCAGTTGGCAGCGTTTCTCCCATCCATGCCAAGCGAGGAACCCTTGGCGTCTGAAGATCTTCTTCGCACAAATCGACGCCTTTGTAATATCGTCAGTCACCAAATCTGAAAATGAATTGAAAGGACATGATACTAGATAATGTAATCATTGGTTGCATATTATAATTTTATTTTGGCTTTTCCGCTAAGCATCGAGGGTGGGTCTTCCATTAAGCTTCTAGTCGAAACAGAAAATCCGGTCCTTGAAGGAGAAATAAGAAGTCAGTTCTAGATGACCAAAGAAGGCAGTTAAATGACCAATTACTCTCTGAACATATTGTGCATTGTCTCTGGAGCTTCGAAAGGCCTTTGTAGGTATAACAAACATTAAACAGCTATTTAGAATACCAACTACCTCGTTGGTCTATTGGTTGCAAGGGCTACTGCTGACCATGAGGTTCTGGGCTCGATTCCCAGGTCAGGCAAAGTATTATTGGGTTTTTTAAACAGGACTTTCTCAGTAGCAGCCCGCCGCGGAGTCTGAATTGGTGCCCGGTTGATAGCAATAGGCTCGTCCCCTATTACAAGAGACTTAAACATAACTGGCGAAATGTAGGTGCTCTATAGATACACTTCTGCTTAACCCGTTTGGGAAACAGGCGTGATGTTACGTATGGGATGTAGATTCTCAACTATTTAAACTAACCAGCACAAGTGACGCGGCATCCTTTTCCGGGTTCTGTTGTGTTACTGCACCAAAGGTTGCCGTTGATCTGGAACAGCCCATGGTCCCGCGACCATTCTTGTTGCGTTTACCCACAATGTCCGTGTGGCGAGAACTCTCGCTGTTTATCAGGCATACCCCTGAAAATGTGTTGAAAACACTGTTGGGTATTTTCTTTACGTTCTCACTGAGAACGTGGGAAAACTATGTGAACAAGAACTTATTACAATCGAGTCTTTAATTATACAATAGTGAATCAATCTGCCTAGTTTTCCCCATGTTGGGGTTGGCTTCCAGTCTAACTGGATGCAGCTGAATACCAGTATTTTACATGAAGCGACTGCCTATCTGACCTACACAACGCTGGGTAATACGATACCCCTTGGTAAGCCTGGTTGTCAGACTTTCGGGCTTCTGACGACCCGTAATTTAACTGTCAAAGATCCACGAATGACAGCCGGGACCAACATCTTTACGTACTTTCCGAAGTACGGAGGAGTCTCGTTATTTAAAGATGGGCAACCATCCACGGAGCAACCCCGGCAAGCGTAACTTAAGCCTGATGAATCGACACGTGCGGCTGTTATTACTTAGCCACGAGCTCCTCAATACAAGCTATACAATAGTGAATGTCTAGTACAAAGAAAAGTAGCTTTCAAAAATTAATGCTATCAAATCTTATCATGAAGTCGCTAATATTGAAACTGTTGTAGATTTCGATCGTATCCGGACCTGGCACGGCCATAAATGTTGCTGCCTGGACCTCGGCTGGGTTTTTGTCTAGTTGAATGGTAGTGGCATACCACTCAAAACTGTTTTCGCCAGTTTTTCCAGCTCGTTGATTTGTCAAAGTCAATTTGTAGGTTAGCTGGCGGCTTTATTCCAGATATCTACTGCGTCCTACGTAGGCATTTTTAACCCACTTCTAAAAGCAGGAGGTTATGAATTCGAATGTTTATATTTTTCAGTATAGCATAATCAGCCTACAATGTTCCCACTGCTGGGACACAAGCCTCCTCTCTTTGAGAGGGAGTGGGCCGTAATTCACCAGCGGGCCCAGTGCGGGTTGGTGGATGTCACTGTCTTCGAATTTTTGGTTCTAGGACATGCCGGTTTCTTTTCGATGTTTTTCTTCACCTTTTTGAGAGCAGTGGTGGTTAAATTATTTACACAAATTAAAGCGCCTGGCTGGGTTCGAACCCACGACCTACAACTCGTAAGTCCGTTAACACTGGGCCACCGCTGCTCTCTCTCATTTTTCAGTATGTTAGGCACAAACTAACCAAGACATATTTGCTTAGGTTTTGGTGCGCAAGCAATAAATTGTTGAACCTAACTAGTAAGCTGCTTGCATAGTCATCTCTCGAGTTGACTGTATTTTCAACCTCGTGATTTTTTTTCTTTTTTATATGTAACATATTTCCTCTTGCTTCCTGTGGGAGTGATTACGTGAAAAGGGACGGAAGTGTGTAACAGGAAGTGACAGCTTGAGCATAGAATAAGTTAATTTTTAATAGCATGGTATTAGTAAGTACTTAATTATGGAATAAGTAAGAACTATATAGATTGCAGTCGAGTCCTGGAGTGGAGACCGCGTATCGACAAGCGTAGTGTGGGACGCCCTCCAGCTAGATGAACCGACGACCTTAAAAAGGTGGCTGGGATAGATTGGATGCGGAAGGCGGAGGACAGGGTATTGTGGCGCAGCCTGGGAGAGCCTATGTCCAGCAGTGGACTGCTATAGGCTGAGTTGATTGATTGTTTGATATAGACTGTAAGTAAAGGTGGTCGAGTTTCGACCACTAGTCTAGGTATAATTTATTTATTTATTTTATTTTCAAGAAAACTTACAGCTTAACAGATACATTAAGTAAGAGCTTAAACAAAAATATGGCCAATTACAAGTTTCCACCTGTAGTATATTTCAGTATCTAGCTTTTTAAAATTTTGAAGCTTACCTCTGTCGCTGCTCAGTTGCTTATTACCATGGTGAGATGTCAGATGTTTTAAAAATCTTATGCGACTACTGTAAGGCTCGCTCGTTTTTAGGGTTCCGTACCGAAATGGTATTACACCGATGGCTCCGCCATCTGTATGTCTGTCTGTCTGTCTGTCCGTCTGTCACCAGGCTGTATCTCATGAACCGTGATAGTTAGACAGTTGAAATTTTCACAGATGATGTATTTCTGTTGCCGCTATAACAACAAATACTAAAAAACAGAATAAAATAAATATTTAAGCGGGCTCCCATACAATAAACGTGATTTTTTTGCTTGTTTTTGATAATGGTACGGAACCCTTCGTGCACGAGTCCGACTCGCACTTGGCCATTTTTTTTTTTTTTTTGCATATGAGGCGATGTCGACTATTCTGCCAGCGTCATGTGGTAACGGCAGCAAGATGAGGTTTAGATATATTCGTTTATGGATGACCCGTCTTTGCATATTTATTACCCTAAGGTTGGATATCATATGCACGTCATGAAACAACAAGGTCTATTTGTCAACGTGCCAATGAGATATTTACAACCTTATTGAAGAATCAATTTCTGGAAATTGTTGTCTAAGTTGGTAACAGCAAATCAGGTTATACAAAACTGACAAACTTCTCCAAATAATTTTAACCCTTAAAATGTTGACGGTAAGTTTAAAATCGAATGAGATAATTTGACAGTTTGTGGTAACTTGAGGCGCTGCTGTGTGTACATAAATATCTACTTACAATCGTCCATCTTCCCTTCAGGAAACTGTTGCTTCCTCAGTTCATGTACTAAATCACAGTGTGTTTCAAAATATTTAGCCTCACTAAACAGGCAGTTAGCCCATAATACTAAAAAACATATAAATAATTTCTTCATTTTTATTTGAAGCTTAATGAGTTTAACTGCAGATTGTGTAGGTACCACAGATATTAGTACTATTGTGAAGGTACATACAAACTAGTTTAGGTATTTATCACAGCACAGTTTCTTTAAGATCCATTCACAATTGTTTTGCTCAGATCATGTTATTATAATACTAGCTGCGCCCCGCGGTTTCACCCGCGTAACTCTAGATCCCGTGGGAATATCGAGATAAAAAGTAGCCTATGTCTTAATCCAGGGCGTCAGCTACCTCCATACAAAATTTTATCAAAATTGGTCCAGCCGTTTGAGCGTGAAGAAGTAACAAACATACACACACACACATACTCACAAACTTTCGCCTTTACAATATAACTAGCTGCGCCCCGCGGTTTCACCCGCTTAAGTCTCGATCCCATAGGAATATCGGGATAAAAATTAGCCTATGTCTTATTCCAAGGTGTCAGCTACCTCCATACAAAATTTTATCAAAATTGGTCCAGCTGTTTGAGCGTGGAGAAGTAACAAACATACACACACACACACTCACAAACTTTCGCCTTATAATATTAGTGTGATGATATTAGTGTGATTACTAGTTTCTGCCCGCGGCTTCACCCGCGTGGATGTCGGAAAATATCCCACGGGAACGAACCTACTACCGGGATTAAACGGAAGCGAAGCGATGATCGTATGCCGAATAGGCCTTGCGCCGCCCGTAAACCATAACTATTTTGTTACGCGTAATTTTGTTTCTGTGATATCTTTTAAAGTATACATTTAAATTATACGATGTAAGGCATAGTTTAATCTAAATTAAATGCCCAATTTATATAACATATTTTATTGAATAAACATTAATATAATACCGGTTAAAATAGCTTCGGAAATAACATTAAATTTTTTATCAAATTCTGAAAAATAAAAACGGTTCCTGTGGGTCATCCTTAGACGATAGACATAATTATGCTATACCGGACTTTTTTGTTGTACTTTTTAAGATGTACAATCCTGTAGGATATAAATTGTATGTATCACGTACGGTTTACGCGGCTCACGCCAGTAAAGCCGGTTAGCATGATTTTTTCCGACATCTTCAACAATCATCGTCATATTTCAGGCAATTTACACAAAATCTTAATGAATTATACATCCAAACCTTCCTCATGAATCACTCCGACTATGTATTGGTGAATACCGTTTGAAGATCCGTTCAGTAGTTTCTGAGTTTATCGCGTCTGTCGCGTGGCGACTTTGTTTTATAATATTTAAAGACATAGGTTCTGCCCGCGACTTCGTCCACGAGAAATTAATAGGTTGGGGAAAAAGTTCCTTCGCATTTTTTAAGAAAATTGAAAACATTTTTTAATATAGTTTATTTACATTTAACTAAAGTATGTAGGTACCATTTTGTTCGATAACTTTTTGCCATTTTGTAGGTAGGGACATGATCCCATTGCTATAGAAATTTTGGGACTTCTGATCAAAATACCGCGACAAGTGGTTTTGGCAGTCCTCTCGTGATGTTAACCTGACACCGCCTAAAGAATTCTGAAGAGACCGAAACAGGTGGAAATCTGAAGGTGCAAGGTCAGGACTATACGGCGGATGCATTAACACCTCCCAGCCAAACTCTCTTAATGTTTGCTGAGTGGCTAAAGATGTGTGAGGTCTAGCGTTATCATGATGAAAAACCACACCCCTTCTGTTGATTAATTCCGGCCGCTTTCTCTCAACTTCTTGCTTTAATCTCATCAGTTGGTCGCAGTAGAGTTCAGAATCGATGGTCCTGCCTGGTGGTAACAGCTCATAATGAATAATGCCCTTCCAATCCCACCACACACACAGCATCACCTTGTTGCGAGTTAACCCGGGTTTCGCCAAAGTCTGTGAAGCCTGACCGGCCTTTGACCACGACCTTTTTCGCACGTTCTTGTCGTACGTGATCCACTTTTCATCACCAGTTATCAGCTTCTTCAAAAATGGTTCGGTTTCATTACGTCGTAATAAAGAATCACAAATGAGTACACGGTTCATTAGGTTTCTTTCAGTGAGCTCGTGAGGTACCCAAATATCGAGCTTTTTTGTGTACCCAGTTTTTTACAAATGTGCCAAAACTGTTTTGTGGTCAATTCCCAGTTCTTCAGCTACGTCGTAACTACTGATATGCCGATCTTGCTCCACTTTTTCAAAAGTGGCATCCATTTTATCCGTAATAGGGCGACCAGAGCGACGTGCATCTTTGACATCAAAATTTCCGGATTGAAAACGCACAATGCCCACTTTCCATACATTTGAAAACCTGATAATGTAAGTGTATGTATAGTTAGAAGGTATAGTAGAAAGACTACATGTAAGTTTATAAAATAATGTCTTATACTCATTTTTACGATTTAAACGCTACGAAGTCCAAAAAATATTAATATTACTTTTTAGGTTAGGAATTGCCGATACCAGAAACGAGTATAAAGAAATAAATGTGCTAGAACTAATTATTAACGCTTGAAGTTCAGTCTAAAATAGGAATACTTGGCCAGTGGGTCGTCTTAGGGGTACCTACTTACCTAGCTATGGTCTAAAACATCTTTTTTACTTTGTGAATTCCTTTAAACCAACTGTCCTCGTCACTATTTAGACTCTCGATGATTATCAATATAAATTGAGTGTCGAGCATTAACTATTGTTTCTCCAGCATACTTATGTACTTACTAACTACATTTTTAGTATAATAAACGATAGTTAGATAGTTTCTATACGTCTAAAATGTCTAACTTAGTTCTTGTATTGCCAAAAGTGATCACTTATGTACCCAACACATTTCATTGGCCTACGGTACACTATGTTAAAGTGTAATCTTTTATTAATTATCATCATTTTCCTCTAAATCTCTTATAACTACGTCGCGTCATCCAGAAATGTTGCTGGAACATATATATTTTCTTGATTGGAGCCTATTGGTACCAAGGAAATAGCCCATAAGCCCATCCAAGATACCACACTAATGTCATAACGTGAGCACACCATCCAATGGTTCGATATCAAGGTCCAAGAGCGGTAAATAGTGTCGTAAAAAGAAGTAACACACTCAAAATGGCACAGTTCACAACGAGATGCAAACACAACTATGAATGACTTAGGGGCGAGGCATATTTATAGTAACAGATACAAATAACAGGTATTTAAAAATTTCAAATAACAATTGTTCCTACCAATATAAATTATCTGTTACCTAACCTGATACATTAACCCATCTCTCAGTACTGCGCCAATGCCAATCGCAGAACTGTCAAATGTCAAAAAAATCCGTTTCAGTCGTGCGAATTCAATAACCTACTGCATGATTATTAATTATGTTATTTTTATTTAATCTGTAGGTATTATACAAAGACTAATAAATAAATAATAACTGATTAAATAAAACGTAAAATAATGTATAAAACTCAGAAACGAGAGTTGAATAAAGTCCAGTAGCAGTGTCTAAAATGGAACGTCGTAAAAAAGGGGTAGTAGAGATGCGTTCAAACATGGTAATACGTTTACACTTGACGTAGAATGAATAAAGAAATATTAAAAAATATATTTTTCCTGCGTTTCTTTTAACATTGTGATAAGCGTAATTAATATACAATTCAATTAGCTGAATTTTAAGATTTATTTCATGTCTATACAGTCAGGTGAAAAATGAACATTCTTCTTTGTGCTACTCTCACAGACACTGCACTAGGTCCATAAACATCGCAAATTTTTTTCGCGGCTTGCGTTGCATTTTTACCTTTTTGTAGTAAAATTTTAAAATGTATCGAATTTCTTCACTAGATTCACTTATCTTGACAGTACGAAAAACAAATGAAAATCACACATTTTCCTAATTAGAATTTGGAATTATGATCTTTAAAATTTAAACTTTCAATGATACCAAAACCAGCCAGATACAAATAGTATAGCCAAAGAGAATTTATTACAAGTTCATACATACTATTGTTCGCGACGATGCGTCACATATGTAGTATTATATTGTTTTTTAAATATTAACTTAAATTCCAGTTAAAATACTTATAGTTAACGTATAGAAATAACATATAGAATGTTTTGTATGCAGAACGATAAATACGACCCTTTCAACCTCAATTAAGTGGGCTATATAGCTATATATTTATAGTTTAGCATGCCCAGGTAGCCTAGGTCAAGACCTACGCCTGGACATAACTTTTGAGTCTCTAGTCAGATAAATAGACCCATTTGATTTAGCTTAAAGGCAGTGTTTCGGTAATTTTATAAATTGTTTAATTTCCAGTTTAACAGTTAACTTTTCAGGGCGCGTCACGCCCTGAAAAATAGACTTGTATAGTTTAAATTATTAGATTGTTGTAGGTCTATATATAGGCTTGAGGTATCCATAATCATAATGAAAATCGGTCCAATGGTTTCCGAGAAAAGCCATTGGAAAACTGATTTTAATTAAAAATAATATTATTTTTACTGTTTCCACTGAAAAGTTCTTTGAGTATAGTTGATATGGATATCTCAGGTCATAGGGAATTTCATGAGGATTCCAACGATATGTCACATGCCATATGTATGTAATCGTTTCATGTACTATTATGCAACAATGTACTTTGTAATTAGCAGAAACATCATTAAAATAAACTTTAAACCAGGAAGTAATTAGCGGCTCTCGTTACGGTAAAGTAGGCTTGTACTTAAGCAAACATAAGAAAATTGGATTTCGTAGTCATCGGCAAGGTATTTTTTGCACTTTTAAATAGCTTCAATGTAGTTTCATAGTGTCCCCAGGGGTCCCGAAATTGCTTCCTGGGTGTTCTTCAAGACTTGTGTTTTAATCAGGTAGTATACTCCTATGGCTGGGTCATTAAAAACGTTATCACTGAATCGTCAAAAACGCTATAGCTAAGAACGTCAAAACGTAATCCTTCGTCAAGGGTCAGTAAAAACTCTTCCCGTCTAACTGGTACTTTGAAGTTGAAGATCGCAGGCTGCCCGAAGATATCTGGAACTATAGGTGCAAGACGTCAGCGCCGCATGGACTGGGAGACCTACACATACACCGGGAATAAAACCCTGGATAGGATTACACACTCCCCGCACACATACCGCGTCCAGCGATCACGCCCGTCCGGCACAACTATAATGCGAAAAGACTTTTTCCCCAACCTATTACTTGTTCCCCCGACCCACTGCGTCGCATGGCATCCCCCACCCGCGCTTTTACTTCGTTTCCGCTTGACGTTCTTTCTGACCTTTTTGGTCAGCTGCTAAGGGTTGTAGCGTGATGTTAAATAACCTTCCTCAAGAATTTGGCTATCAAATGTAAAAAGAACAACAAAACCGACTGGTTGTTCCAGAGATTACAAACAAAACAAACAAATACCTCTTTGTAATATTAAGTATACATAAGCCTTTGGGGACGCCACAATTGTGGCGATAAGTCCCCTCTTTGAGGAGTGGCTAGAGAGGCGCCACGGCGTCCTTACCTTCCGCCTGACGCAGATCCTCACCGGACATGGTTGTTTTGGGAGGTAGGTGCGGACTTGCGAACAGTGAGCGATGGGTAGCTCGCCGTCCGATAAGGACCAAGCCCGGGTCGACAGCGCATTGTGTTCCACGCGCGCCTCTAAGAGATGTCAGCACCAACTGACGGGGTCCGTTAGGGCCAATGGCTGCCAGGGTTGCGAGTTTGTCCGAAAGGGATATCGTGGCCTTGGCACACAGGCAACGGAAGAAAGACGGGTGGGTTTTAGTCAGTAAAAGTCTGACACGCCCTGGCACTCCACCCAGAGTGGGAGAAGTTATTTGATAATTTCACACCCATAAAAAACGTATACATAAGCCTTGCGCCCGATGGGCTTTCCCATCGACAAAAATGACGAACTTTCATACAAACTGTCATCCCTTATTTAACCCCTTTAGGGGATGAATTTCCAAAAACTGTCCTTAACACTACGTTAATTAACGAAAGGCGTTCCCACTAACCCGCAATAGCATATCATCCATACATGCAAAAAAAATATTAATATTAAAAAAAGTTTTTCGGCTTCCTGGCTGAAGTTTTACTTTCAGGAAGATCATCCTTGAGTTGTTTTTAACTCTGATCAGGGTATTTCTGTCGTACGCGTCCAGTCTTCAACAAAAAAAGAACTTAATGTCAACAAACACAAAATAACCTATAAATTATAAAACATTCGTAATTTATTAACTTTTCCACTACAGCTGCTTTTTTACCAGTGGTAGACGGTTCCCCTCTCGTCTTTTAATTTAATTGTGGTACAGTCTAAGTCACATACATATTTGTCTAGTTTTCGTTAAATTTGTGATCGACACAAAAGCAAACATAAACAAAACAATGGTGGTTTGTAGACGGACAACAGTGCTGCCACTTATGACGAGCTTTCAGTTTTTATTCCCATTACATATGCATATCAGAATTCACTTGTTTACAATAAATGTATGGATAGTGACAGCTAGCTGCCAAATTCTTAAACGTTAGATAGCTTAGCGATATGTGAAGTGAGCAAGTGGCAGTTTTTATCCTCATTTAGGTACATAAAGATTTAAAAAATGCCAGAACATCAAAACGTAGCTACGATGTATGTATCTAATGTGTGTGGTGACTAACAGTAATCATACTGCTGATAATTATTATCTGTCGACGATTTCACATTCACAGTTTGTTGTGTAAAAACGGGGATTCCTCGGCGCATGTGACGCATCTCGCTGCACCTCTATTATACCTACAGCAGTTGACAGCACCTATAACTAAAGTTGACCCAAATACAAACAAAATGATTCGATAAATGCCTTTTCAGCTTAACAAGAATTAGCTAAAAGTTTTTAATATCTTAAACGTTTAACTATCGTGCTATAATTTAAAAAACTGAGTGTTAAAAGGCCTATTTTTATTATAATTATATTATATTATTTACTAAACTAAACTAAACTACTAAACTACCTAATTATATTATTTACATTTCGACCGTGATTTTTGCGTAATCGTAATCGTACAACATGACAAGCAACAGCAATATGGCGAGCTGTTGGGCAGTAGCGACCCCACGGACCCTAACTCCCGGGAGAAGTCTTGTTTCTCATCTCTAGCTTGCCTTTATTGGCCGGCTGGAGTGAACACTGACGAGGAACAGAGCTCCCACCTCATTCTTGCCTTTATTGGCCGGCTGGAGTGGAGATTCGCAAGAGCGAACGTGCTCGGATGAAGGAAGTATTCCAGTAAGTGCTGGTAGGGATCATCTTCCGTGCTCTTGGATTGTTCTGATAGCCATGGAATACCTCTCCACTCCTCAAGCACCTCAGGAAGTGTTGCCTCCTTGTCGGTATGTCACTATGTGCTAGCGACCGTTTTCTGGGGCCCTTATGAGTGTCCAAGTCACCCCGTGCCATATTTCCGTGTATTATAAAACATAGATCAGGCAGGGTCATAGTCATTTCATAGTTATAGGAACCAGTCCACTTTAGCCATCCAAACACATACTCCAATATCTTTGTTTACATAATTATCCTGCAATAGTCCCGCTCGCGCTGCCGCCCGAACAACGCCCGCTTGGTGTAGAAGCGGGCGTTGTTCTTGGGTGCACTTGCATAGTGCGTACAGGGCTAATCGTCCCTTGGTGCCTTATTTAATTAAAAGCGTCTCATGGGCCAGGGTCCTGAGTTAAGTAAACGATACTTTAAATAATAATAATAACTACAGTAAAAAGCGGTATATACTGGTTATAGTGCAATTACATTATGCTGGGGCCAGTAACGTAGATGTCCACGTGATATCAGGTGGGACATTGCCTTATTTGCCATTCCAGAAAATAAAAAAAACGAGTGGGCCTTAAGGCTCGTACAGACTCGCGCGATATCGCGGGCGCGACAGGCACCGACAAAGAAATTGTGCTACTAGTGTCACGTCATGCCCGCTATATCGTACCAGTCTGTACGAGCCTTAACAGTAGTCGCATAATGTGTATTATAACATCTGACATCTCACCTGGGTAATATAAGCAGATGCCAGCGACAGAAATTAACCTCACAAAATTAAAAAAAGCTAAATACTAAAATATTTATTCGAATAATTACTCATTACCAGTGGTCGCCCACTGGTCGAAATTCGACCTCCTCTACTTACAATCTATATAATTATAGTACTTACTAATTCGTAATGAGTAGGTACATTAATTCCATGCTATTAAAAAGTACTTACTTATTCCATGCTCCTGTCACTCCCTGTTGCACACTTCCGTCCCTTTTCACGAAATCACTCCCACAGAAAGCGGTTTGCAAATTTGACAAAAATTTGCAGTTTTTCGGTACATTTTGCTGCAAAATTAAAGTAAACCAAATATAACGAATAATTACCACAGATAGATTACTCCTTCATCTCCAAACGGTAGCAACTTTTTATTCGAAAATGTTGGTTTATAATTTATAATATTGTAAAAAATAATTTCCGTAGTCTCTTCACACGAAATTGACGATAACGTGTTGAGTTTAGGAACATTTTTCTTCAAAATAATAACATAAATTTAGTTATTTAAAAATATTTTATATAAGCACACATGATCAACTCAAAAAGGTAGCAAAAAGAACAATCAAAATGTTACAAATAGTTTTTTTTAAAAAACCTAGTTATTAATGTTTTTTTTCCTATTATTTAAACAACCACACTGGGCTTCAGCTATCCTTGTGACAAAATCAAAATTTTATTTTATGAGTATACAGTATCTTCATTAAGTAATTCAACGGCGAAATAAGCTATATTTTCGAGGGCGCAAAAGTGATGAAACTATTAACAGGTGCTGAGACTCACGAATGGTTTATCACAACGAAAACTGTACTTTTATAGTTACACATGAAGACATTAATGTTTCAATTATTTCAAGCTTTCTCACAATTAGATAAGCAATTGATGAAAAACGGGTTTTATTGTAAACGCACCCTTAAACATTAGAAATATGTTATTCGATTTGCCAATACGGATTCGGAATAAAAGTAGGTGCAACAAAAGAATAAACAAGGCTTAAGTCAACGGCAAAGCAGGAAAACGCAGTAGGTAGATACGTTACTTGAATTATATTAACCAAAAACATCATATGTATGACTAATCAACACAGACAGGACTATGTTTGCTTTCATTGTCTTTTTAGGGTTCCGTAGTCACCAAGGAACCCTTATAGTTTCACCATGTCCGTCTGTCTGTCTGTTTGTCTGTCTCAGGCCTAGCTCTGACTCTTAGTACTAGAAAGCTGTAATTTCAGAGCTAGAGGCCTTTTTTTTAAAATCTTTTTTAAAGGCCTAGCTCTGACTCTTAGAACTAGAAAGCTGTAATTTGGCATGGGTATACTTATTAATCACGCCGACAAAGTGGTAAAATATTTTTTTCTTCCATTGCAGAGCCCTGTACATTAGAAAAGTACTCAAAATAGTGCAATTTGATTTATAATAAATAACAGAAAAAGACAAATATATCGCTGAGTTTTTTCTACTAATTTGCAACTAATAATAAACTCATGAGTGTAGTTGGATCAATAACACCCGGTACTTGAGAATGACTTGAACAAGCTGACAAAATAACTAAATTAGAAGTCTAGGGAGAGAGATTTTAGTATTTTTTTCCAGAGTACATAAACTTTAGACACCTCTAGACTCTAGATACCCATGTACCTACGATATAGCCGCAATGACTACGCAACCCGAGCACTTAACCCGCCACACACTTGACCGATTTTTTTATCATGCTCAATGTTGAAGGGGCGTCCCCGTGCGTTTCAAAAGGAGGCAGACATTATTCATTTGAAGATCACGATTCCTTGTAACCAATTTACAACTCGATTGGTCTTACTTTAAGTGGCTAGGGACTAAACATCACTTTGAATCTCCGCCAAAATATTTTCATATAATGGCTCGAGTTTTTCATCACTGGATTTTTAGAGGGTGCTGAGCTGAACGCAGTATGCATACTTAATCTGCCCGAACATAAAATATGATAATTATGATACTTAATTACTTAATTATAGGCATAAGAACGTGCAATCAATCAATCAACTCAGCATCTGTGACTCAGCCTACCGCGGTCAACTGATAGACGGATACCTAGGCCTCTTCTTTCCGCATCCAGTCAGACCCACCAGGTCGTCGGTATATCTAGCTGCGACTGCGAGGGTCTCAGGACAAGATTCGCAGATCGCACTTTGACTATACTCAAAGTCAAATTATTTATTTTAAATAGGCACATATATTATAAAGCACTTATGAACGTCAAAATTTACAAAAAAATTGAACTGATTCTAGTCACCCCTTCCAAAAGGTAGTTTCGTATGGAGAAGAATGGGCAAGAAAGTCCATCGGTACTCTTTTAAAATGTTTTACAATATTGTGTATAGGTAAATTAATTAATTATAAGTATGTGAAGAAGAGTACTTTGCTTTCAAATTAAGGTGGTGCCAGAACCACCAAGACCAAATCCAGATGGACATCCTAGCTGAGTTGCACACTAAAAAAGACTTTCGGGGCTTCTGGAAGTTTACAAAAAAGCACAACCTTAGGCCTGGTTTGCCGGTGAGCGGCGCGGCGGCGATGGCGTGTGTGCTGGTAGGGATATTGCCAATGTTTTTAAATCCCAGTTTTGTGTCGAGCCAAGCAGTATTCCACCCTCTGAGGGGGTCGATGCTGAGTCACAGTGTACTGTCCTGGAACCAAGAGTTAAGTTCACAGCTGCGAACATAGCTAAGACCATAGGGTGTATGACCAGGGGTAAGTCTCCAGGACATGACGGACTCAGCATCGAGCACCTACAGCATGCAGGTCCCCACCTGCCACGAGTTTTGGCCATGCTGTTCACGTTCTGCCTTCGCCATTCGTACTTGCCGGACGAACTGATGAGGACGGTCGTAGTACCAATTGTTAAAAACAAAACAGGTAGTCTAGCTGACAAAAACAATTACAGACCGATCTCATTAGCGACAGTCATCGCTAAAGTATTTGACAGCATGCTTAATTCTCAGTTAAACAGTACAATAACTTTGCACGATAACCAGTTTGGGTTCAGGCCCAAACTGTCCACAGATAGTGCTATACTGAGTTTAAAGCATGCAGTCAGATATTACACGGATCGGAGCACACCTGTTTACGCTTGTTTCCTCGATCTTTCCAGAGCATTTGACCTGGTTTCGTACAAAGTGCCTGAAGTTGTTAAAATCTTCCAGCACTGGTACGGGAACCAGGTCAACAATGTTAAATGGTCGGGAGCTCTGTCGGACTCGTACAGGTTAGAGTGCGGGGTGAGGCAGGGAGGATTAAGCTCACCAACGCTCTTCAATCTGTATATTGATGGACTTGTTGCCGAGCTCAGCAGCCGCCATATTGGATGTCATGTTGATGGTGTTTGCTTTAACAACATCAGCTACGCTGATGATATGGTGCTGCTCAGCGCGTCAATAGGGGGACTCAGAGAGATAATAAGCATCTGCGAAACGTACGCGCATACTCATGGCCTGAAATATAACGTAAGAAAGAGCGAGCTTGAGGTTTTCTGTGCGGGTTCTAAGTGTCCGGCGGAGGTTCCACCAGTAAGGCTGGCTGGGGTGCCCTTGGAGCCGGGAGGACACGGCGCGGCATACGTTGGCAGAGTGTGCCGCATGGGAGGAGCCTCGCCGTGCCCTCATCTCAGGAGTAGGCAGTGACCTGTCGCTGCCGGCCGTGGTCGAGTCGATGGCCGGCAGCGAGGAGTCCTGGGACGCGGTGGTGTCCTTCTGCGAAACAGTCGTGTCGCAGAAGGAGGCTGCGGAAAGGGAGCGGGAGATCTCGTCCGCTCACCCAGCCCGCAGCAGGCGCACCGGGCGTCAGCAGAGGGCAGATAATGCCCTCTTCCGGCCCCCCTAAATGGGTCCAGGGACGGCGGACTCGGGGACGTCCGCCGCCCCCTATCACACTGGACCCGAGGTGGCGGCGCGTAGTGTTCCACGCGCGCCCCTTTCAGACGTCGCGGGGGGGGGGGGGGGTCCAACACCTCCCCCCCCCCCCGAACTTGAGGTGGCCCGCAGAGGCGGGCCGGCACTAGCCGGGGATTGCGGAAGTAATAACAGATCCCAAGATCCCCGGCCCAAGTGTGGGAAGGGAACACTGGGGTGGTTTTTAGTCAGTAAGAGTCTGACAGACCCCTCCGCCCGCCCCAGGGCGGAGGACATCCATGAGGATTTTCCACCCCGTGAACAAAAAAAAAAAAACAAGGGTGCCCTTGGAGCGGGTACATACTTTTAAGTATTTGGGCCATACTCTGACGTCCGACCTGAAGGACGATGCTGATATTGAGCGAGAAAGGAGGGCGCTGTCGGTGAGGGCGAATATGATTGCACGCAGGTTTGCTCGTAGCTCCAAGGATGTGAAGTAGTAGGTAAGTAGAGTGCGGGGCAGCGGCAACAGTCTTCTTACCGTTGTGGCCAACAGGTTGGACGGGCCTTTTATGAAGCACTGGCAGGCCTTACATGCGCCCGTGTATCAGGCTTGGGGCAGGTAGATTTAAAAGAATTGCTATATATTTTATATAATTTTTAATTTTTTAGAAATAATTTTTATTTTTAAATCTTGACATTTGAGGTTTTTTACAGTTTGACTTTTAATATTTTATATTTGACATTTTAATTTTTGTAGATTCCGACATTTTATATTTTATTTTGGCAATTTTTTCATTAATTAATTATAGTTTTTTTATTTTTATTTTATTGGTCACAGTTTTATGTTAGTTTTAAACTGTTGTTTGTGATTTGGAGTACAGTAGTGACCTAATGGTTAATTCGGTTTCAAAAAAAATCTTCGGGATTCGGTTTAGCTTCCCGAAGCGACCGACCGTTAATAAGTACATCTGGCGCACCCTGGACAGTTAGCCTCCACCAAACCTGAGGGCCTGAACCTGAACAATTCAAGAGGCAATGGCTTTCAAAGTGTTTCGAATACTACAAAAATCTTTTGGCACTCGAATGACGTTGTTTGTTGTGAAATTGTTTTGTTTAATGTATTGAAAAAATAAGATGGCGCGGTTAGTACCTACCGGTTTTAGCCACGCGCCAAAAGATACTACGAGATTGTCACAAGCTTTTCAGTACCTAGCTTAGGTTAGGTCTGACGTACGACTGTTTAACAAAAATAAAAGGGAAAATCTGCGGTAGTGGCAGTGGTAACGGTGATTTTACAATAATAATTATGCGAGAACGAACAAAGCAAGAAGTTTATTTCCAAACTTCTGCACTTAAAAGCTTGAGAATTAAGAGGATTTAGGATTCAACAGCGAGCGAAGCGAGCCCAAAAATGCTAACACCTTTGATATATTCGATTTTCTGTTGTAGGTATACACATAATATTAAAGTGACTTTGTCGACTTATTCATAAAAGCTAAGAGAATTTAGGATACAAGAGCGAGCGAAGCGCGCTAGAAAATATTAGCTCTCTGCCTCAGATATGTTACTTACATTTTTTTTTTACCATTCATTATATTATATTAGAAGTTAAGGGGCGGCTAGAAGATAAGTAGTTGCCTTAATTTCTTGTGGCATGAAAATAAGGCTGCCGCCCCGGGCCATCGCCCGCTTGTCCATAGGGTAAATACGCCACTGATGTCAGTCCAACAGAAGTCTTGGCTGACTATAGCTATCGAACATAAATTCGTGCGAGCACCAGTAAAACGATACTATGGCAAAATAACCAATAAGTATTTGACCTCTACACTGTACAATAGTATCGACTGGATAAGAAGAGATAGGTAATGGTGTGATTAGCAGGCAAACACTGGGGAATAAATTAAAGGCCGAACTGCTGAATCAAATGGTCGCAACATGTGGCAGTAATTGAGAGGGAGGCTGAAAGAGGGACACTGAATTATTTAAAAACTACCTGTATCTACCATCTTAGATGTCTAGTTAAATCGTTTAAACCAAGCTAATCTTGCCGACAAACTGTCACGCAGTTTGGCAGGGTTATAAAATTTTACAAGTGTTTGGTCCAAAATAAATTATTTATTTATAAATCAAAACATGAGCTCTTTCTATGTTACAAAATAGCTCATGGTTTCAATGGTGGCAAAAGATAGTGGAAGTGGCTATATACTATATGGTCCAAGTATCTACTTAGTTGGGAAATCTGCTGCATTTACTGATGCACAACAAAAACCTTATCGTATGCAATTCAATACGAAATGCTTTCGTACTAGTTATAATATAATTTTATTCATAATATTTATTTTAATTACGATCAATCAGTTCAGCCTTATCGAATGGTGACTTTGGAATAAATACCTTGTCTATTAGCAATACAATGTGGAAATGATAACAGTTCATACCTACTTTGCAATAGATAAGCAAGTAGTTTTTATGCCAATTTAATTAATCTAAAAGACCGATTGTCAGATCAGGACTTGGGTATGTAGAAGCTATCTCCCTAATGTGCTTATTGTTCACATAACAAAAGTCAGGAGCCGTAATGGACGCGTTGATAGGGTGGTCGATGAAAACATGACAGTTGTTTGCAACTAAATCTGGAACCTGAATGGCCTAACGTAGGTAGACCCCCTATACAGTGGACCGATGACCGTGTAGATCGGAGGAAATCCGCTGGATGCGGGAAGCACAGAACTGGTCGATGCGGCGCGCTGGTTTAGCAGGTCGGAGGGAATCCGCTGGATTTGGGAAGCATAAGACTAGTCGATACGGCACGGCTGGCGTACTAGGTCGGAGGGAATCCGCTGGATGCGGGAAGCACATGACTGGTCAATGCGGCGCGGCTGGTGTAGCTGGATGGAGAGAATCCGCTGGATGCGGGAAACAGGACCGATCGTTGTGGCAGTACTTGGTAAAGGCCTATGACCAAATAAGCAGTGACCACATGTTTGTTGTGCTGTCTCTGCAAAAACTACCTAAATAGGTAGTTAGGTACACAAAGTGCAGTTTACAGACCAGATAGATCACCGTCTCGCATGCAAAAGAGTCAAAATGAAGACTATAGAGAGTTATAGTAGATTTAGTAGATTTTTAATTGGTTTTTATTGGTAATGACTTTCTTAATTAAAGTATTTATTTCATATTTAGTAAATAATTGGCATCTATTTACTTTAAATACTTAAAACAGTTTTTTTGCAATCAATGAAGATAAGCAACGCAAAGGAGATAGATAAAGTACCTAGTTATAACCAAACCTGTTGATAACATTCGTTTAAAAACAACTCATCAAATCTTATATATTCGCCAGTAACATTGCATATTTTTTTTAATGTTTTTTTCTTTGTAAACATAGTTTTATACTTACCTACCTACACAATATGACTTCGCAACGAGTATCATCCGTGAGGTCCGTGACCCCGTCTGTTTTTATTCTGATAAAGAGGAATCCCCTGCTCCCAGTCAACTCACACACACACATGCCCTCGCATTTTAGCGTACCTACCTAGACCATATATAAATACAGCTTGCTGAATCTTCCTCATACACAGTCTAGTGTTCTTACAAACAAGTAGTGCGGAACCAGGAATCATGCAGAAGCTAACGGTATTTCTCGTTGCGCTTGCCACGATCTGCTTGTGTGACGCTAAACATTTCGCGACACGATGTGACCTGGTCCATGAATTGAGGAGGCAAGGCTTCCCAGAAGACAAGATGAGGGATTGTAAGTATATTATTTAGATATTTCGTGATTTTCTTCGAATTTTGTAATGTTAAAGTTAGGCTATAGATTGGTATAGGTATCCTTATTGCTAGGTTTTTTTTTTTTTTTTAGGGTTCCGTACCCAAAGGGTAAAACGGGAACCCTATTACTAAGACTCCGACGTCTGTCTGTCTGTCTGTCCGTCTGTCTGTCACCAGGCTGTATCTCATGAACAGTTTTCAGTCAGACAGTTGAAATTTTCACAGATGATGTATTTTTGTTGCCGCTATAACAACAATCAACAACTACTAAAAAACAGATTAAAATCAATATTTAAGGGGGGCTCCCATACAACAAACGTGATTTTTATAGATAATGGTAAGGAACTCTTCGTGCGCGAGTCCGACTCGCACTTGGCCGGTTTTTTTTTATTCTCAAATCATGTGAGAATAACGGTAATGCTAACAAGTGCAGTATTGCTATTAAAACTTTGAAGGAGTCTTCAAATTAAATTAATGTACCCAAAATTTCGTACCTATTTGATTATAATTAAAGCTATCAAATAACTGCAAAATACTATAAGTAAGTAGGTACATGATGTCCGTCGCATTGCCTAGTCAGGAGATTATCTGTAATTAGTAAAGCAATAGATAGAGCCCGATGCTGATCCAGTTTGCGTTAATTAACACTGGCACGGCAACTTGTTTTGCCTTCACTGTTTTTAGGGTTCCGTAGTCAACAAGGAACCCTTATAGTTTCGCCATGTCCGTCTGTCTGTCTGGGCTTAGCTCAGAGACTCTTAGTAGTAGAAAGCTGTAATTTAGCATGGGTATACCTACATATTAATCACGCCGACAGTGGTAAAATAAACTCAACAAAATACTTTTTGTTTAGGGTGTTCTACCCGTAAAGTGGGAATGATATTTTTTTTCTCATCTATTCCATGGTGCGGGATGTCTTTGGATAGGTCTTTCTTATATTCGCTTTAAACTATTATTTTTTTGTCAGAGTTAAATGTCCCCGCCCCCCCTCCCCGCCAGCTAAATAGTTATTTTTGGATATGAGAAAAAAATCATGGCAGTTTATATAACGAAATTAAAAGGAAAACTATCACAGGTAAGTAGGATTTACAAGTTAACGAGTAATAGTCGACCAACAGACCGTGACGTATATCGATGTATGGGAGAACATGTTTTTCAACTACAATGTTAAGTTTGTTTTTGGGATAAATTCCCCACAACTACAGAACCCTTCATTGTGCATAGTCCGACACGCAATTGACCGGTTTTTTTACTCTCTAGGTATGAACTCTAGATCTAAGTAGTTTAGGTCTCCATTTCTATAAACGCTGTTTTTTTTTTAAATGTTGTACTCACTACTCGTCATCTGCCTAGCCTTTTCCCAACTTTGCTGGAGTCGGCTTCTAGTCTAACCATACGCAGCTAAATAATACGATTCCTCTTTGGTAAGACAGACTTTCTGGCTTCTGGCTACCAGTAACGACTGTCAGCGATCTACAAATGACAGCCGGAACTAATGCTCAATCGTTTTCCACAGGGGTATGCCTGATTGATAACGAGAGCAGCAGGCACACAGACAAGATGGGCAGAGTGAACAAGAACGGTTCCCGAGACTACGGCCTGTACCAGATCAACGACAAATACTGGTGTAGTAACACTAGCACTCCTGGGAAAGACTGCAACGTCACTTGTGCTCGTGAGTACCCTCCTCTATAGTCTTCACAACTCTAGAGATACATTGCACATTTTCAACTTTATTTCAACTTCCCCAAGGTTGGTATTTGTTTGCCAGTGGAAACCGTGCTGCGACTAGCTTCGCCAGTTTTGCGTCGACCCTAAGGACTATTCAAAACCTAGTTTCCAATTTATGTTATTTCCACTGAAACGAATATTTACTTTATGCTAGTATAAATAAGGTTGGATTTCAGAATGATTAGTACTAGGTATTTAAAACATCAATTATAAAATATTATGAAATTTTGACGAAGAATTGAAGTTGTAGCTGAATAGAACTGCATTGTGGGTGTTAAAGTTGTTTTACAAAACACATAATATTTGTTTATATATTTGGAAACTAAATCGCGAACGCAGTTTTAGTTCAACGGGAAATTAGCATACACGGGTTGTATAAACCCTTAAAAAAAGACTCAACCAAGCTTCTACATATAACCAATAAAGCAAATATAAAAAAACACAAATACAAGCAATATTAGCAATATTTAAAGCAAATTTGAACTTGTAAGCTTTTAAACATATATTTTTAGGAAAGAGCGCTGTTGTCTGAGATACCTATATATCCTACAGGGTGGAATTTTGTAATGCCACCTGGAGGGAAAGTACTCTTAATACTGCAGATAGAAAGTTTTACTCAAAGGAAACATTCCTTTATTTTTGAATAGAAAGCAAACTGCATTCAAAGATTTTCGAAAATTCTCTTCTCCCACACCCGGGAATCGAACCGGCTTTTTTTTTTTTTGGGTGGGAAATCATCAAATAACTTCTCCCGCTCTGGGCGGAGCGGGAGGGCGTGTCAGACTTTTACTGACTAAAACCCACCCGTGTTCCTTCCGTTGCCTGTGTGCCAGGGCCACGATATCCCTTTCGGACAAACTCGCAACCCCGGCAGGCATTGGTCCTAACGGACCCCGTCAGTTTGTGCTGACATCTCTTTGAGGCGCGCGTGGAACACAACGCGCCGTCGACCCGGGCCTGGTCCTTATCGGACGGCGAGCTACCCATCGCTCACCGTCCGCAGGCCCGCGCCTACGGTGGCCGGAAATCGGCTTGCGACTCCCAACGCCCGGGGCGTCTCCTGCGGCGACTAGGGGCATGAGGGCGCGAACCTTGTCTCACCCTCACGCGTTCCGCCTCCTCCTTCGCTAACATAACTGCTTCGCAGAAGGAGGTGACGGCCTCCCACAATATTAAGCTTGTTCTTGGGATAAATTAATCCCAATTACGGAACCCTTCATTGTCCGTGGCCCGACATGCTCTTGGCGCGATTATAACAGATATAGGTATATTTACAGAACTATAATCATTTGAATCATTAAAGCAGATAAGCGCGATGCGACAGCGCGACGCGCCACTAGTAGCACAATTTCTATGAAAACTTCACAGAAAGTGTCGAATTGTCGTGCGCCCACGATATCGCGCCAGTCTGCACGAGCTAATACATAAGTCTACTCTGAGTTACATTTGTTCCATTGAATGACTTTTTCATGAAATCATGACATTGGGGAACAAATCTAATTTAGAGAGATGTATTAATGATTCTAAAGATTATAATTCTGTCAATAAATATCTGTTATAGTGGTGAATCATATTTTGATCAAGATACAACCTGATACTGACCTGCAAATTGCAGGCAAGAAAGAAGCATTGCAACGTAAGAAAATTTGAAATTCACGACCTACAGCGGACCTTAAAATATTACAAATATACCAACATCATTGGATTGATATACAGGGTGGAATTTTGTAATGCCACCTGGAGGGAAAGTACTCTTAATACTGCAGATAGAAAGTTTTACTCAAAGGAAACATTCCTTTATTTTTGAATAGAAAGCAAACTGCATTCAAAGATTTTCAAAAATTCTCTTCTCCCACACCCGGGAATCGAACCGGCTAAAATCTGAAAAAATTATACCCTGTACTTTTATTGCATCGATCGTTAGGGTCAATTATAAGAATGAAATCTCTCTAACAAACATGATAAATTAAATGAAAGGAAAACCAGGAAATCTTAAATCAATTTAATTATTTACAAAAAATGGTAAACTAACTAATTAATTGCTCGAAATGGGCTCCATTCTCTTGGATACACAAATTTATTATTTTAACGAATTCATTTCTAACCTTTAATAAAGTGTTGTGGTTAATATTATAAATCGTATTCTGAACTTCAACTCTCAACTCGTTGTCATTCGCATAAGATTTCATGTAAATTTGATTTTTTACATAAAAAAAAATCTAATGGGGTGAGATCTGGCGATCTCGCAGGCCATCTGATTGTGCCGTTTGTACCAATCCAGGTATTAAAATGGTTATTAATGTAGGCAGTAGTGATTCTGCTGTTATGTGCTGGAGCACCATCTTGCTGTAGAATTTATTTCGTTTCGCTCTTCCTCGGGGAAACCATTTAACTCGTTTCTTAAGAGATCCAGTATTTCAATATACTTGACAGTGTTTAAATGACCTTCGTACACGTGGACTTACACTACATTATTTCTCATAATTCCGCACCAAAACGTTGAAAGAAAATCTTACTTGATTGTTAGTTTCATGAACACGAACAGTATTCACTCGAGACCAATAATGGTTATTGCGGCGATTGTACATGCCATTATTGCTGAAGTTGGTTTCGTCAGACCATACAATGTTACTCAAAAAATTAGGGTTTCGGTCAATTTCTCCAAGCATGTTTTCACAAAATTGTAATCGTCTGTCACGATCCCCAATATGCAATTTTTGCACCAACCGATCTTCACGATAGTATTTATACTTATACTTTTTCAGCACTTTAAGTACGCGAGTGTGGGTTGTTCCTAATTCATCGGCAGCATCTCTACTTGAAGCCTTTGGAAATGATTCAAAGTATGTTAAAACATCTAGTTCTAAATCGAAATAGTTTTGCTGAATAGTTTGCCGTCTCTTCTTGAAACCACCCGTATTCTTTAAATTTTCTACCATTTTTTTCAATACGAACCGAGTTGGTACCTGTCGGTCTTGATATCTCTCTCCATACCACCGCAGAGCTAGATTCACGTATTTGTTATTTAAAAAATAAGCTTCCATTAAATCAAACTGTTCTTGATAAGCCATTTTCACCGTGAGACAAAATGTGAAATGAGTTGTAAAAACAATCAAATGTGAATAACAACTATGACAGTCTAATTTTCAAATTTTAATCTAACATTCCATATTTAAATTACCTCATACACGCAGCTACGAGTATGTCGTAAAGGAGTCTGCATTACAAAAGATGGATGTTAGTTAAAGAGCTTTAACTTGACTCATTGAATTTGTAACTTCAGATTTCCTGGTTTTCCTTTCATTTAATTTATCATGTTTGTTAGAGAGATTTCATCCTTATAATTGACCCTAACGATCGATGCAATAAAATTACAGGGTATAATTTTTTCAGATTTTAGCCGGTTCGATTCCCGGGTGTGGGAGAAAAGAATTTTCGAAAATCTTTAAATGCAGTTTGCTTTCTATTCAAAAATAAAGGAATGTTTCCTTTGAGTAAAATTTTCTATCTGCAGTATTAAGAGTACTTTCCCTCCAGGTGGCATTACAAAATTCCACCCTGTATATTTACTTAATACATTTATTTAAAATCTAGTTCAGACACAGATGTCTCGTCGAATTTCTGTTAGTATAAGCTCATTTAAGATATGTTTTTATTTATAATCTTACTTGAATTTGAATAAATTATTAAAATTATTAACATAATCATTATTTTAATTTGCAGAAATGCTGTTAGACGACATTACCTTGGCTTCGACATGCGCCAAAAAGATCTACAGACGCCACAAGTTCGAGGCCTGGTACGGATGGAAGAACCACTGCAAGGGAAAGACTCTGCCAGACATCAGTAACTGCTAAACTATAGCATGAACGCTATACCAAAGATTTAATATCATAAATATCCTTAATTTTAGATATTTTTACTCTGAGGAATAAAAGAGTTACAAACTGTAAATTACAAGTAAGTATTTTAGACATCAAAACAAATGCAAAGAAAAAACCTTAGATACAACTACCTACATCAATGTAGTAGGTAGGTATTTTGTATTAGCTATTTTCGTATTTCATATCAAGATTTTCTCGGATTTTAAATAATCCATTATTCAAAGATATAACAGAATTCAATATAATCGTAATGCCTATAAAACAATAAAAACTATTTTTTATTATTTCTTTGTTTTTTTTACTTCATTTCTAGGACTTATCCGAATAATTAGGTACTTTAAAAATTATGATTATGTAGGTAGGTAAGTAAAGAATTAAAAATAAGCATGAAAATGTGTTTATAAATAAGTACTTTAGAAAGATGGCTTTTAAAAATTGGCAAGTTTGTTATCAATGAATTAAGAGGGCAGTGGACGATATCACTCGTTTTAAAAGGGTCAGCGCAGACGGAGCTGCAGTGCTATTCTGTAAAAATCTCACAGTGAAATCCTAGGTGAAGTGAGCTTGAAGTGAGCTGTCAATAGTGTCAATCCCTAGCGATTCGTAGCATCAGGTGGAATGACGGCTCACTTAAATCTCAATTCACCTAAGATTTCACGGTGATGTTCTTACAGAATAGACCGGCTGATTTTCTTTGGTTGTCACGTTTTCAGACACATATCGAGCTCACTTTGCTCGCTTATAAATACATCCTACGTTTTCCTAGTTGCCAAACTTTTATGCATAAGCAGACAAAGCTTACTATTTCTGTATGAACGGTCAAAAGAAATCCTAATCTGTCCGAGGCAGAGTGCTATAAATTTTGAGCTTGCTCTTGCATCCTACATTCTCCATATTTGGCATAATTGCCCAGGGCCTCCAATATATTAAAGAGCGCCCTGGAACCGTGTCGGTGACTCAGTTTCTTTTCGAGTACTTTCGCAGCTTCCCTAACTTTCTTCTGTAATACAAAACATAAAACCGTTATTTTTCAAATATTTTATCATCGTAAGATTCTGGTAGCGCTACCAATCACGTCTGTGAAGTTTTAATTTAAGTTTTTTTTAATGCCAGTTAATTTAATTTGTCATTGTACCTATTGTAAACCGATTATATAACTGTAAGTCTATTTTCTTAAATTAATTATTTTATATTATGTACCTATAGTCGCCAGCACATCAGACCAAACTGTCAAATTTCTCCAAATGATTTTAAACCTTAAAATGTTGGTGGTTAAGTTCAAAATCGAATGAGAAAATTTGACAGTTTGTGGTTATTTCATGCTGGCGACTGTACAATAGTATAATAAATAGTACCTACTGTAGACATTGGCAGGTGAAATAGAAAACCAACACTCGCGTTGTGAAACCCTAATCGAATCTGTTGGCAAATGGTGTCAAGTGATTTGATTCGTTTCTTATAATTAATTGGCACTTATTTACTTCAAATAAAACTTTTTTTTTGCTTTCAAAGAAGATTACAATGCAAAAGCAATTCTAATAAGTTGGTGTGGTGTCTAATAGGTTGTATGCTTTGATTATTTATACGTCTACACATCTTAGAGCAATTAAATACTCTAAGGTCTACAGTGTCGCGCTGCAAAAGAACTACAACAAACAGGCAAACTTTGATAGGCTGGTGTGCATGACAGTTACGTCTTACACTCGCGCCACGTCATTGTGTTATTCTAGTGTGCTTGAATTTTGCGGCCAACAGTTGAACGCAATTTTTTTCGACGAGTTTACAGCTATAACTGTCTATCTAGACTTATGGAAATCTTTGGTTGTAGGTATGGTACCTATCCCTGTTGATATCAACACAAAACGTACCTAACATGTATGAAAGAAATATGTAAACATGGTGATATAATTATATACCTACTTAGGCACCTACATTGACGAAATGACTTCGCAACAGGCTGGGGCTTAGCGACAGTCGTAGGGTATCTATGAATGATACGGGGCCCCGAAGCTACAGCTGGAGCCCTCAGACGCGACGTAAGCAAAAATTCGTAAAATATCATCCAAAACCTCACATTTATATTGATGCCTGAAGTGGCCTGTAATGAGTGAATCCTACTAAAATTATAAATGAGAAAGTTTGTTACTCAATCAGGCAAAAACGACTGAACGGATGTGGATGGACACCTGTCCTCCGTGATGGACACACAGATACCTAGTTTATAACCTGGATTAACACAGGACATTTATCCCGGTAGTGCGTCCCTGTGGGATAATTTCCGACCACACGGGCGTAGCCGCGGGCAAAGTCTTACAAAGGCTTCTAGCTACAGGCGCGGTACTCGCCGCGCGGCGCGGCGCGGTACGCGGTAGTTCTCAAGCTCTTGCAATAATTTAGTAAAATCACAAAGAAAATCTTACCTACATATCAAAGTCAGAATGTTCGAGCTTGTTTTGCTCGGTAGGTATATTATATTCTCTTTGTAAAACCACAATGGCAGCATAATCTAGTATCCCAGTCAGGGTGCTCTAATTTTCTAGTTCGCTTTACTCGCACAATGCATCGCGATGACAGCTTAACCTTTCAAGTCAGTATGCCATTTTATTTGTTTGTGTAAAAACAAATAAAATAAATAAAAATGTAAATCCTTTGGAGCTTCGCCGCAGTCGGGCAAAAAGGGTACCCAACAAATTTTGATACAAGGTCCCTTTACTAGGCGCCACTGCGTCGCAACGAGTGCGAAATCATATTATCAGTATGTAATACCTAGGTATCATTCGTGACCCCGTATGTTTTTATTCTGATAAAGAAGAATCTCCTATTCCCAGTCATTTACACACACGCACACAAGGAATTAAGTAAAATATGAGGGATATTTTACCGTACCAACTAGTTCTTAAATAAATCATATTATTATACAGGGTCAAATTAAATTAGCTAGCAAAACTGCGCAGACGTGATGGTTAACGATATCTAAATATGATAAAACAAAAAAGAAATCCATTTGATGAGTTTTTTTTTGGTTCATCACCCGCCGGCAGTGTGTCACTTGAAAAATCAGTTTTTTTTTTTGTTAACTTCACAGACGTAGTGGGATTGATAGCTAAACGCGATAAAATAAAAACAGATATTCTCAGCTCATACTTCCAGTAAAAAAAACCACCAGCGGTCGTTGACCCCCAAAAAATCATCAAATCTTTCAATTTTAATGTTTTCGTGTTTAGTTATCAATACTCGTCACGTCTGCGGAGTTTTGCTAGCTAATTTAATTTGACCCTGTATATGTATACAGTCCAGTGTTCGTACGACACAGTCAAATAAGTAGTGCCGAACAAGGAATCATACAGAAGCTAACGGTATTTCTCGTAGCGCTTGCGACGATCTGCTTGTGTGACGCTAAATATTTCGCGACATATCTGGTCCATGAATTGAGGAGACAAGGCTTTGCTGACAATAAGATGAGGGATTGTAAGCATTTCATTAGATAAATTTCTAGATTTTCTTTGAATTTTGTTTCTTACGTTAAAGTCAGAAATTAGAAGCTTTAGGTACACGGCTAGGTTTATTAGGGTTCCGTAGTCAACAAGGAACCCTTATAGTTCCACAATTTCCGTCTGTCTGTCTATCCGCGGCTTAGACCAGAGACTTATAGTACTAGAAAAATGTAATTTGGTAATTTCTAATATTCAAATATCCCTTTCAATCCTCCTCTTTTTATTTTTTTCCACATATTGCATTTGTTCACAATGAAAACATTAATTCATGCAATCGAGTGACTGTGTCAGTAATACAGACCCTCATAGGCAGAAGTCATAAAACCACTGTATTTACAAGAGTGTACAATTACGCAATAAAAATAGGTTCGAGAACGGAGTTTTCATATACCATTGTACAGAAACAAGTATCAAGTGATACTATAATAACACTTAGGGCTGTAATAAGTAAGAGATCGCATGCAAAATACAGCTTGTATACAACTTTAACGATAAAACCAGATTGAAGTGTCACAAAATACTTAGTTTTAATATTCTGTTTAGGCACCCTAAGCTTACGCGGATCCCTTAACAAAGCTTTAGACCTGTATAATAACTCATAAATCACTCTTACAAAGACAAAATATTTTTTTGACATCTTTCTCTAAAATAACTAAGTTCTAAATAGGCTGATATATTGATGTTGAAAACGCTTGCGTACTGCTTGGGTATAGCATGGGGGCTTTACCAAAGATTTATATTTTATATCGCTGACCCGACAGACTTGGTCCTGTCCAAACAATAGTTCATGTAAAAATCCCATGGAAAAAGGGACTTTCAGTTTTTCCTATATTTCCAAATTTCCGAGATTATTAAGCATCAAAATCGTAATGGCTTTAAAACAATAAAAACTCACTTTTTATTACGTACTTCTTTGTTTTATTTTCTTCATTTCTAGGACTTATCAAATTAATTAGGTACAATGAATAACTAGAAACTAAAGAATTAGAAAATAACCCTTATAAGCATGAAAATGTGACATTTATAAATGCTTAAGACTAATTATAAATTATCAAGTAAGTGGACTTATTTTCATTTATATGTTATTATTACATCGTTTACATGTGTCGTAAAATTTAAATTTTTGAACAAAGACATGTTACGAGAAAATTCGTTCCGCCGAGTACATTTTTTAACGAAATATGGCTCATTTTGTGTTTTATCGCCTGGAAGTAGATGAATAATCATAAAATAATACTTACTACATCGTTTTAGATAATAATATCACTAATTATAAATACATATGAAATGTTTCGAAAAATCATACGTCTAAAGGCGGCCCCATGCACTGTGATGTTTGGGATTTATTATTACGCAAATATTACATAGAACTCTCTAAAAAACGCTGTTGTTAGATTACTTATCTATTCATAATGCAATGTGCAAAATTTCGTGTAAATTGAAACAGTCGTTTTATCAGAAATAGACATAACGTAAGACCAAAACAATGACAGCTGTTATCTAAAATCATATTTTTTTTAGAAAAACAATACACTTCCCAGATCCATTCTTGCAATTGTTTATTATGGCCTGTCTAATTAGCTTCTCGGAAAAATTTACTCTTTAGGGCTTATGTCTTTTGTTATTTATTGAAAAATATTTTTATGAGCGCCGGCGGGTGTCATAACAATGACAGGCCATAAAAAAAGGGCGGTCCTTGAGTTGTTGTTCGTCAAGCGCGAGCGCTCCTCAAGAGGTTAAGACTAATTATAAATTATCAAGTTTGTTGTCCTTGTCATTTTCATGTCAATGAGTTACGATGGCACTGTGGACGAAAACACCGTTAAGGGTAATTATAGAGAGAGCAGCAAAATGCTTAAGCATACTCAAAATTTTACTTTAATTGTCATGTTTTGTTTGAAAATGTGCGCGAATACACGCCACAGGGAATCTCTTGCACGCTATTTTGAACTCTATTTTAGTTGTGACTTAGTTAATTATTAACTTATCAATTAAAAACTGTTGGAGCATTTTGTTGCTCTATCTGCGCTGACCCTAAGACATTTATGAAAAAAGAGGTCAGCAAGCCACCAAGTTCTCAATACAACTCAGTTTTATGTCGCCTCATGCTATCCCCCTCACTTAACGGTGGTTTGTAGCGACAGGAACACTTCTAAGAACGTCTTAGGCCCGCATTACAGAACGTCACTCAATACTCAAGCATTACTTAAAACTAGATTCAAGCCATTTGATTGGTTGAAACAAGTTTTAAGTAATGCTTGAGTATTGAGTGACGTTCTGTAATACGGGCCTTAAAGTTAAGTGGGCTTTGAATTTTCGGGGGGTAATCCTGCCTATATATATTAAAATTTAGTAGTCCAACCGTGTCGGTCTTTCAGTTTCTCTTCGAGTATTTTCGCAGATTCCATTACTTTCTTTTGCAACATTTCATCCACAGATTTTATCTGAAAAAAAGTAAAAAAAATATCATCGTAATATTATGATATTGCTACCAATCAGGTCTATGAACTGTCGTCAGTTAATTTAATTTGACATTGTACCTATTGTAACCCGGTTATGAACTGTAACTCTGTTTTCTAGAATTAATTATTTCATTACTAGCTGCGCCCCGCGGTTTTACCCGCGTAAGTCTCGATCCCGTGGGAATATCGAGATAAAAAGTAGCCTATGTCTCAATCCAGGGTGTCAGCTACCTCCATACAAAATTTTATCAAAATTGGTCCAGCCGTTAGAGCGCGAAGAAGTAACAAACATACACACACACACACTCACAAACTTTCACCTTTATAATATTAGTGTGATTCTAAAGAACTAGCTGACCGGACAGACGTTTTCCTGTTTCATAGTACTCGATCACAGCGCCACCTATCCAATTGTGAATCGTAACCATCCAGGGGGAAACACACAAAAAAATTCATCAAAAACGGTCCTGCCTTGTAGAACTAGTACTTCTACAACCACAGAAGCATCCTCACTAATACTATAAATGCGAAAGTGAGTTTGTTTGTTTGCTACGCTTTAACGCTAAAGCGGCTGAACGAATTTGGATGAAATTTGGCACATGTGTAGACCATGACCTGGTTTAGGACATATAATACTTTTTACCCCGATACGCCCACGGGATCGAGACTTATGCGGGCGACCTAATTCTAATATGGTGTACCGTGTAAGTCAAAATTGGCAACTATTCAGGACACGAAAAAAACGTTTTGTTTGTGTGAAAGTTCTTAGGAAACGTAAAATTAATGTTTTATCGAAAATATGACTAATCAAATCTGGTTTTTTATTTTTAAGGTTTTATTACTTAAAACACTTTAGAAAGATCAAAATCGGACTACCTACGCCTTATTAACCGTTGGCAGGCCAAATTTTGACTTACGCTTTATTAGAATTAGGTCGACGATATGTAAAGATGACATTGGCAGATTAAATAGAAAACTAACACTCGGGTTCTGAAACCCTACTTGAATCTGCTGGGTAATAGTGTCAAGTGATTTGATTTGTTTCTTATTAAACACAGCATAGGACTAGTTTATTAGACGGAGAGCAAAGATTTAAATCATTAGATTCGCCCTACCGCGTCAAAAGTTGGTCGTTTTGACATCTCTGACACGCATAATGCTGCATGCTGCCAAGGAAGCGCCACATACGGAATGTGTAAGCTCACTGGTCTCAGTACCAGTGGCGTTTACTCCAAGATCATCACCATCATTCTCCTGCCCTTATCCCAATTTATTAGTGGTCGGCGCAACATATCCCTTTCTTCCATACTTCTCTATTAGTCGTCATCTCGATAATCACCCTCTTTCTAGCCATATCATCTTTCACTCAGTCCTTCCATCGTTTCTTTGGTCTTCCCCTACTTTTAAAGCGATCGACGTTCATACTCAAAACTTTCAGGAACGTTTACGCACCCTACTAAATGGACGGCACGGTTGGCGCAGTGGTTAAGCGATTGACTGCTGCGCTGCGTGTCGCGGGTTCGATTCCCGCACGGAAGGGAAATATTTGTATGACCTATAAGTAGTTGTTCCGGGTCTGGCTGTTTGTGTATGTAAGTTTAAATGTTTGTAAACGCACCTACGATACAGGAGAAATCCCTAGTGTGGGGCAACGTTTAAAAAAAAAGAAAAAAAAATGCGCGGCGAGTAACTATCGGTCTGCTTCAAAGGATAGGATCGCGCTACGAGTAGATTGATAAATTATTCCGCGCGCGATTAAAAAAAAAAAACAAAAAAAGGACTATGTCTTCTACTCCGTTCACCTAATATACCCTATTTTTTCAAGACGGTAAAAAAACTCATCCGGTATTATACTACGTCAGTATTGACACTTCGAGCGTCAGACGTACGATTAAGGAAAATCTAACAATATAAATCTTTACCAGAGAGTGCTACTTTTAATCACGAAAAAAAGCACGATTGCCATGGGAAAAATAAGCCGCGGGTAAAAGCTATTATCTAATATAAGAAATAATCATTATGTTTTAACCTACCTGGCTAGTAAATTCATTCTTGATCAAGGCTATTTGTTCAAATCCAGCGATCTTCTCTGCTTCGTACTTCGTTGTCAACTCTTTAATATCTTCAGTACGTCGGAGCGCCTCCTTAGATCGTTCGCGTAGCTTCTTGTCTTTTTCTTCAGCCTCTCGAAGTGCACTGTCAAATCCAGGAAAATTATTAATTTTACACATAACATAACATCACGCCTCTAATCGCCGAAGGGTTAGGCAGAGGTGATAGTATATATAGTAATACCCACATTTCGCCAGTTATGTTTAAGTCCCATGTAATAGGGGGCAAGCCTATTGCCATCAACCGGGCACAAATCCATACTCCTGGCTGCTACTGAGAAATTCCTACTGGAAAATCCCAATAACACTTTGCCCGACCTGAGAATCGAACCCAGGACCTCATGCTCAGCAGTAGCGCTTGCTACCACTAGACCAAGGAGGCAGTCATAATATTAATGTTATATCATCAATACTACTACTGAACACGGACTTCTCAAAAACCGGTACTGTCTTGTCCTGTTTTGACATATCTCGGGATCCGACGGCATTTGCGGACAGGACACAGATTGAAGTACGGGTACCGGTAAGCCATCTTACTAATTCAATCATAGAGAGCTACCATACTGCCTGCCGAGAGACCACACCGCGCAACACACCGGGACAACAACCCTGGCGGGGCGCTGATCTGAGTGCAAGCGCGCCAAGTTAAGAAAAGTCCTGAATATACCCATGAACACGTGCGAATGAGGACTGGGATAACGACAGCGCGGCCAAATACAGCTACAAAAAATGCATCAGATTCAGCGAACACCACAGGATGGCGCAGATTCTGTGGTGGCATTGAATCTTGTCAGCACGCTACCAGGGTAAGAAAAGTACTGGCGCAACAGAATACTCCTGGGGCTGCAGTCTCGACATACGTAACGGACCAATTTCGGTCGCAAAGTCCTATCCATCCGGATTTAACGATATTTGGTAGTTTCGACACGCAAACTTTACGATTTTCGTAATGGTTACGATTATACTTTGCGACTATTTTTGACAGCCAGCAAAGTGATGTTGTCAGCAAATGAATTACCGTTACCGTTAGCAGCGGCGAGGTGTACATTTTTGTAAGAGAGAAGCCGAAGAAAAGCCTGTTTTAACTTACCTACTTACATAACAATATAGTAAATAGTAGATGGTTGCACCGAGCGCAAAGTGAGTTATTAATGCACGAGGGTTATGTTAGATTTTTTTTAGATTTAGATTTTTATTTATTGAACAAATAATGGTTGAACAATCAAACACTTACAAACAACACCATGTGTATACAATAATAGCGTATTATAATTATAACCATTAGTGCTATATGCAGTCTTTGTATGAACTCTGGTATCCAAAGAAAGATTTAACTTGTGTTATGGATACCACTGTGATGTTGCACTAAATTAACACGAGTGCATTAATTACTCACTTTAGCAAGGTGCGTAATCTACTTTTCTTTCAACTACCAATCTACTCAAAATAAAAACTCAAGCGAATGAAAACAAAGTTTTTCACCAAGTTGGTTTTATTCAGCCGAATTTTATTTTCAGCCAATATCTTTTTGATCTAATGCATACATTTTATATTAAACTTAATGGGGGACATTAAACCTCTGTGGTAAATTTATATCTAAATAAAAAATAAAATCAGTGCAGAAATGTTGTATGAAATCTCATTGTTGCACTGTAAATATTTCTGCATTGTTTTGGTTCTAAGCAAAAAATGCGTGGTATGTGATCCGTTTTGTAGTGATTAGTGATAACATTACTACGTAGTTGAAAGAAAAATTAATTTATTGACTTCAAAATAAAAGTCTTTCCTTTACTTAATTTAACTTTACTGCCTCGTTGGTCTAGTAGTCGCAAGCACTACTGCTGAGCATGAGATCCTGGGTTTAGTTCCAGGGTCGAGCAAAGTGTTATTGGGTTTTTCTATCTGGAATTTCTCAGTAGCAGCCCAGTCTGGATTTGTACCCGGTTGATAGCAATATAATCGCACCCTATTACATAGGACTTAAACGTTACTGTCAGAATGTGGGTGTACTATAGGTACACCTCTGCCTAACCGTTTGCGCAATACAGACGTGATATCATATTATGTTATAATTCTAAAATTATTATAGAAATATAAAGAATCGGATACAATACAGCTGAACAGATGAAAATTAAATTAAATGTGCAATATTCCTCCATCTCGTTCTCGCTGACGCATTTTTCTATATCTCTATCTATCGTAACCCGTTGTACAGAGGCTTTTTTTTTTTTTGGGTGGGAAATTATCAAATAACTTCTCCGGCTCTAGGCAGAGCGGGAGGGCGTGTCAACCTTTTATTGACTAAAACCCACCCGTGTTCCTTCCGTTGCCTGTGTGCCAGGGCCACGATATCCCTTTCGGACAAACTCGCAACTCTGGCAGGCATTGGCCCTTTCGGACCCCGTCAGTTGGTGCTGACATCTCTTTGAGGCGCGCGTGGAACACAACGCACCGTCGACCCGGGCCTGGTCCTTATCGGACGGCGAGCTACCCATCGCTCACCGTCCGCAGGCCCGCGCCTACGGTGGCCGGAAATCGGCTTGCGACTCCCGACGCCCAGGACGTCTCCTGCGGCGACTAAGGGCGCGAGGACGCGAACCTTGCCTCACCCTCACGCGTTCCGCCTCCTCCTTCGCTAGCATTACTGCTTCGCAGAAGGAGGTGACGGCCTCCCATGCACTCTCGCTCCGAACCATGGCCTGAACCAGGCCCGGACGCGAGAGATCGCCGCCGCCGATCGCCTCCGTGAGGACACGGCGGTGCTCCGCCCAAGCTGGGCAGACCTCCACCGTATGCTCCACCGTGTCCTCCGGGCGATCCACACAGTGGTGACACCCGGGTTGAACAGAGGCTTGCTCTCGTCTACATCAAGCGGTGCCACGAGATTGCTATTGTATAAATGTTCCCGATTATGACGTTTTGGCATTTTTTTTTTGTTGTTGTTGTATTTGAAAACTAAAAATAGGCGTTTTTGTTGTTTGAATGTCATTTATGGTGAATTAAATACCCGTAGTGTCGGTAGTGTAATTATATTTTTTGAAAATAGTAGACACTATCTGACCGCCATTTTTCAATAGCAGTAGATGCTAACCTCCGAAGGGAAGCCGGAAGGGATCGTGTCGTAACTCGAGTCGTATGGTGCTTTCGCCACTGTACTTAGGTAATTATAAACAAAAATTGAGCGGAATGGGGCGTATTTGAAGGTGTGTATGTTCTGATAAGGCTTTTATATCCACCTATAGGTTACGAACATACTACGTGCGAACAAGCGTCGCCGATATTCACCGCATTAGAAGGATCCCACAAACCTGTGCGCTACAGTCCTCTCCTGCTGCCTCTTAGCCTGGTCCTCACTCCTCTTCCTGGCAGCGTCGTCCCTGGCGACCTGCAGCTCCGACAGTTGAGCTGACAGCTCACCGAGCTCCGTGTTGAGCACATCCAGCTCACCCTCCTTGCTATCTGAGTCTAGGTCGCCGGACTCGAAGTCCCTGGAAGAATTAGTAACAAATTATTTATGGTGTTATAGGCAGTTAGGATTGCCGTGATTAACCTCAATTAACGAGTCTACCTACTGGGATTAACCCATTTATTACATGTCTAGCTTACCTACCGCTACCCGCGCCTTCGTCCACATGAAGTTTTTCTGAACTGCGACGCATTAGTTTCACACGGGACCACATAAGAATGTGGTCCCGTTGGAATATTGGGATAAAAAGTAGCCTATGTCTCAATCCAGGGTGTCAGCTACCTCCATACAAAATTTTATCAAAATTGGTCCAGCCGTTTGAGCGTGAAGAGGTAACAAACATACATACACACACACACACACACACACTCACAAACTTTCGCCTTTATAATATTAGTGTGATTACGCTACGACCCATTACGGCGGGCGATTGCTCTATTCTTGAGAAAGGTTATATGCTATCAAATGCAAAAAAAAAACAAATATAACTGGTAGTTCCAGAGGTTACCCCCTACTTACCAAAAAAAAACAAATTTGACCTCTTGAAATATTAACATTAGTACGTTACATATTCCATCAACTCGAATAGAAGAAGTAATTTAGGACGAAGTTGTCTCAAGACTGGTATGGTATCCCACTGGAAAAAGGTACACTGACAGCCAACTTTCAACATACTGGCAACTTACATTTTAAGCACGATAGCAAAACGTAGTCGTGTGAAAACGCCAATATTATTTAAACTCTAATGAATTAGTCGAAAGATTGTTGATCTAACTTTGTAGTTATCAGCAGATGCAAGACGACATCATCTTTTCGTTTCTGTAATTCCTAGTAACTAATGTAGGTACTTAGATTATTTATATTTATGTCTAGATAGTGTCGCGCTGCAAAAGAACTAAAACAAACAGGCCAACTTTGATAGGCTGGTGTGCGTGATAGCTACGTCTTACACTTGCGCCACGACATTGTGTTATTCTAGTGTGCGTGCATTTTGCGGCCAACAGTTGAACGCAATTTTTTTTGACGAGTTATCAGCATTGACTATCTAGACATATTTATATCTTTGTATAAGTCTTATCTTGTCAACAAATTTTGATTTTTTTACATACAAAAACTGTTTATTTGCATGACAATACATACTTTGTAGGTACAAAAGTTTGGTCGAATTCGCCCTATTACCTACTGTTGCGATCCCAAATAAATTGCAGGAATTACAGGAAGGAGGATGATGTTTAGCAAATTATAACTTACTTCAAACTATCCGACAGCTTCATAATCTCATGCAACAAGTTATTAGCGGAATCCAGGTTAGGTTTGATGGTCTGTAAGTTCTTGAGGCTGTTCTCTTTCTGCATGAGTATGGCTCGGAGGGAGTCCAGCTTCTCTTCCAACTCCTGAAGGTTCTGGGTAGCCTGTTCAGCTTGTGCTGTTATGTCTTCGGCGTCATATACCCTGGAAATTGTGGATAGATAATATTATGATAGAACTAATTTAAGTTCCGGATTTGTGTCCATTTAATGGCAGTAAGCTCGCCTCTAAATGACCTCAATTTAGTGATTTGTGAGTCGCATAATTTACTTTCAATAATCGGTTACATACAGAGTGTAAGGGACAGCCCTCCGCGAATTAACAGGGTGCATTTAGCTCCTTATTTTGAATCATATTCCACTGATTTTTTTTTCTCATTTCTCTCAAATTTCAATTTTTTTATCGTTTTTTCGGCTACTATTCCTTTGTTTCAATGTAAAATTACATTCTCTGTACGCAGTACTCCATTAATGTAAATACACAGCTAAAATTAAAAAAAATTGCATTGGAATGGATGGATGTTGAAATTCTCTAACAATAAGTTACGTGGCGCGAGCACGGCCGTCCGGGATGGCGGGGCGGGCGTCCGAAAGCTCGCTGCGCTACCGTTCGCTGAGTCCGTTTTGCCACAGTAGCGATACATTGCGTGTAAGGTAATAAAACAAATCAGGTTCATTGGATTCCCATAACTTTCCTGAAATAATTTCATGTACTGGTCATCTTAGTGCGATATACTGAATTCACCCCATCAGTCTGCGGATGGCTGTCCCTTACACCCTGTATAAAAATGCGGTTTGTGCAAAATGAGTTGTCTTAGTCAATTCTATTTGATCGTAAATTGCCAGACTCATTTTGCATGACGCTTACATCTACAACGCAAATTACGCGACATAATTTCGGCCTGACATTTAATAAGTATTGCAGGAGTAAGCACGCCTAACTATCCGCATAACTGGCAAAATTTGGTTGAGCATTTCCTTGGAGAATACGGCCATTAGACCAACAAAGCAGAAGAAGTAATTTTATTAATCCATTCCATTCTCACCTTAGTGCCCTCTTCCTCGCCACTTCAGCCACCAGCGCATCCCTATGAGTTTTCTTCTGCTCCAACAGTATCTCTGTCTGCCTGTTCTCCTTTAGAATGGCTTCAAGCTCTTGTCTCTCTTCGTCGTGGACCTCTTTCTCTTGCTTTAGTTCTTCTTCTAACTGTTTTATGGCATGGTCAAGCTGGAATTGTTGTTATTGTTATGTTTTGTATTTACTTAAAATTAATTGAATTTTTAATGGTAGGTATATAAATTTGAATATTTATGGTATAAGTTAATTGAATTTTAATAGTATAAATGAATAGAATTTTTAATGGTACGAGTATATAAATTAGGTACTTACTTAATTGAATTTTTAATGTTATAAGTTAATTGAATTTTAATGGTATAAATTAAATGAATTTTTAATGGTACATATAATTTGTAATGACATAATAAATTATTATCACTCAAATGTGATATTATTTATTTAAATTGTTTAAGTACTTTTCTAATGATATCTGAATATAACCTATTTTTTAATTATGACGTACATACAATCAATTTATATTTATTTAATGATTTTAAAGCATGCTACTTTTCATATTGTATTGAATTGTTGTGCCCAACAGGGTCCATGTGAACTTTGTAAATCCAGAGAGGTGGGTCCATGAGATACACAATAAAGATTTGAATAAATGATAGAAAACCTAGATTACCTATTATTCCTATTAACAATTCTTCGTAGCCTGTTGCTGGCAATCTAAATTGTGTCAGCCAAGAACTTAGTCTAGGAGGAAAACACTTAGCCGGGGATCACGGAAGTAATACTAGCTCCCAAGATCCCCGGTGCAAGTGTGGGAAGGGAACACCGGGGTGGTTTTTAGTCAGTAAGAGTCTGACAGACCCCTCCGCCCACCCCAGGGCGGAGGACATCCATGAAGATTTTCCACCCCGGCAACAAAAAAAAAAAAAGAAAGGAGGACAACCACTACCTACGTCACTACGGAAAGATATGAGACGGAAATTCGTCAATAATGCGTTTTACATTACCTAATTTCGGCCTGAAGTTGCAATTGCTGGTAATTTAAAAAGCATTGCTGGCATTTTATTTATCCCCGAATATGTCACTACACTTACCAACAAGTTTAGCATCACACTAATATTATAAAGGCGAAAGTTTGTGTGTGTGTGTTTGTTACTTCTTCACGCTCAAACGGCTGGACCAATTTTTATAAAATTTTGTATGGAGGTAGCTGACTCACTGGATTAAGAGATAGGCCACTTTTTATCCCGATATTCCCACGGAATCGAGACTTACGCGGGTGAAACCGCGGGGCGCAGCTAGTTGTTTATAAATATAGATGAAGACGAGACGAAGATCCAGAGTCCAGTAACAAAATGTGATAATTACTGCTCTTCTGCCGATCTATCACACTTTGTTACTAGTCATTTATTGTAAAGATTGTAAAGAATATCACAGAATAGTAAAGAAAATGTATTCAATACCTTTTCCAAGCGTCCTGCACGTTGTACCTTTTCCATAACTTGTTCATTGAGCATTTCAATTAGCCTGATTTTCTTCTCTTCTAAAGCTTTTACCTTTAATCATCAAAATATAAGATTAATCAATGTGATGATCCTCAAATCAGTTTAGTATTTTGTTTCCTGGAGATCCCGTTGTTATTAAATACCAGAAACATATTAGTAAGTAATTAACTTCACTCAGAAATAACAAAAGTAAGAGTTCTATCCTTTGATAAATGATTTATATCTGTAAGTAGGTTTGTACAAACACTTTGACACGTCAATCATATAAAAAAAAAAACTAGATGAGGTTGGCGTTTTGTATCTACTCTGAGAAGAAAGGCCGAAACAAACTCAGAGGTCACAGTCTCTTTAAGTCCAGACATAATCTTGGTCAGATCATGTGAAGACCATGTAGATTGGGTGCCTGAAATGATCTTTTGATGAAAGAACCACACAGATTGAGGGGACCTGTCCAGTCAGCGCACAAATTTGTCAGTAGTCATGCAGCTCAACAAATTTTTTTTATTACCTTGATTCTAGTCTACTCTAAATATGTGAAACTAGTACTTAAAAAAAAAATTAAATGCTTAGAAACCTTCTAACTGCCTAAAATCCAAAACACTAAACAGCTGCAAGGTGGTGCAATTTTAGTGTACCACGTCTTCTCTGTCATAGTCTCACAACATAGCATGAAATTAACATCAAGCCTGTTTCTTTACACACGGGTAAGCAGAGGTGAGGAAGCAATTACGAAAATAAAGAATATTTGCTAAAATTACCTGATCAGTCTTCGCAAACAGTTCCTCTTCATGCGGAGCAATATTTCTCAACTGCTCCTCATTGAACACCATCAGATTAAACAGTAACAACAGTATAGAATGGGACGTAGTGGCCGTAGGTTGTAGGAAGTGTATGATGCTAATAGTAGCCTCTACTTGAGGCATTACGGAAACCAAGTGTTTGATTACACGTGTCATGTTGATAACGGGAAGCAGGTCCCAGTAGTATATGGTGTTCTCGTTGCGGTCTTCTTTGGGAGGTGCCTGAAAATGTTCATACAAATATAGCATAATCAGCCTATAATGTTCCTAATGCCAGGACACAGGCCTCCTCTCTTCCAGGTGTGGGATGTAAACAATTTTTTTAATAAATACTAATGAAAAAGGATTGAATATCTTAAGTTTATGTAGATTCATACATCTATATATACGTATATATAAATAAACTCACGCCTTCTTTTTCCATGGGGGTAGGCAGAAACTACAGAATGCCACCTGCTGCAATCCTTACATATTATGTGACCAGATGTATAAATGTAAAAGAGGCGAAAAGTAGATTCATATTTTATTTTAAATAGTAATCTATTTTCACAATATTACTTACAGCAAGTACAGCTTCAATATCAATTCCCAGTCTATCAAACACCTGGAACAGGGCACCCATCACAACATGAGGCTTCTTCAGGTCTGGAGATGTCAATGGATAGTTTGGAAAGTCTCCATTCCAATTGCCTATGAAGTTCTCCATAGTAAAGGCTTGTGCTGTAATGGTAATAAAAATAAATATGGAACTCCAACAAAAAAATCTATCTGCTTTTGTAGAATGCATGCAGATGTTACTAATAATTGAATATTCAGAATTTGTTTCCAATCTAAGTAAGATGACAAAAACATATTTATCTGTGAATAATAGCAACTTAATCCTAATCTACAAGCATTTTATGCAAGTTAAATCATGCATACTTCTTTCCATTGTGACTTGCTGATTAATTTGATTCGGAACAATAACAAATTTGATATCACTGTAGGCAAAATATTATCCCGAATCTGTTTTTTTACAGTAACACAATATTACAATACACTTTTTACAGTTTACACTTCACAAACAATAAAATTCACAAACAAACAATTAATTCAAGTAATAGTATTCTTTGATTCAACTATTCAAAATCTACCGGATCGTCGTAATGTCAAGCTCTGCTTGACCGTGTAAAAAAAATCATTCGTTCGGAAACTTAGAAAACGTCACAAACCTAATTTTTATTCAGAAATTGATTTACAACCATCCACAGCGAGTATTTTTAGCTTAGATTTTTAGAAAAACTATTGCGAATTGCCTGAAGGAGTGCTTAATTCATATTCCAAAGTGGCTACAACTCACAAAGAAATGTATGACAACCAAAGTATGTATTACGAAAATACGAAGTGATCTCTGTGATCTTGAACTGTGTGACTTCAGTCACTTCAGTGACTTGAACGTATTACATTACGGAACGTAGCGCTAGCGTGTTGACGTTGTCAATTTGTCATTTAAACGTCACCCGCCGAGTCGATCGTCGACGATTTCTCGGCACGTCCGAAAATATTTTTCTTTTTTAATTGCAGTTGTTATGTGCTAATATAAATAAGAAAAATGAGGATCACTAATGTGAGAAGGGGCCGGATAATCCGCATGGCATCAGCCTGCGCCATTCTATTAGTTTTGTTATACGCTTTGCATAAGTGGTCCACGGATAACGTTACCTCTGAATCCGATGTTGGATTAATTTCGGACTCCCATGCCGCATATTTTAAGTCCCATCACGATGTTTACCCGACGTTGAAGACAGGTAACAAAGTTTATTTACTTAAAAACGCTATTTTTTGGTGATAATATATGTTAAGAATAAGTACTGTTATGTGGCCCATAGGCCCGGCGTGTTAATGCCACAGAGTTCACAGTGTTTTTGTTACGTCAGTATGTGTTTTATGCACTGTATATTGCTACGTATCGTTGTATTCTCAGCTGTGTCGCAAACTATTGTGGCGTGCAATTTGTATTTTGCTTTCTATTGTAATTGAACTGCTTATTATGGTTTTATTATGTTTTGAAACTTCAAACCAGAAAATATTTGTTTTAAGTTCTTCAGTTATTTGATTTATCGGATTCTGTATGAAATTAATCAATATAATTTGTTAACTCTAATCCAAAATTGGTTGAAATATAATCTTTGATAGTTATCTATCACTTTTGTTTGATAAAAGTCAATTAAAAACTCTTAAGATAATGTATGTTAAAATGTCATTATTAGTTTAGATCAACCCAATTAAAAAGAATAGTACCCGCCTATTATTGTCCTACTGCAGAGCAAATGCCTTTTCCCACCCAAATCAATCAATCTGCCTAGCCTTTTCCCAACTATGTTAGAGTGCTTCCAGTCTAACCAGATGCAGCTGATTACCAGTATTTTATATGGAGTGACTGCCTATCTGACCTCCACAACTCAGTAACTGAGTAATACAATATCCCTTGGTTGTCAGACTTTCGGGCTTCTGATGACCCGTACCGTCTGTCAAAGATCCACGAATGACAGTCTGGGCCAACAGCTTAACATGCTTTCCGAGGCACGGAGGAGTCTCGGTATGAAGTGGTTTGAAATATTGACTTTGACATACATTGAAGAGTACCTTTCTATCGCCATTATCTCCCTATTAACAATTGCTTAAAAATAGGCATTTCAGTAGCTATCACAGACCATCAAATAACAATGGATCTGCATACTAAACTTAATGCTCTCATGTTTATTGGTTACATATACATTTGAGATAATAAGTTTTTTTTTCATATGATTTTCATGTAGGTATTAAAATAGATAAAAAGGTGTAAAGTTGATTTGAGAAATTTACCATTTTAGCTTTCTAAACAGTCCTTTTGTTAATCTAAATGCTATACTAATTTCATTGTTGTGACCTTTTTTATTACGATTTTATAGTTCATCTATTTAACTGCTAAATAATTACTTCAATGCTTTTTATTCATTATCAGTCTCAACATTCTCTACCTAAAAGAATTAAAAGAAATATAAAAAATTAAAGAATTTATTTATGCAAATTAATGGTAGAAGATAATACTGCAGGCTTGTTTTACATAACTAATTAATTCATTTATACTTAATTTTAAAAGAAATATATACCTTTCATGTTGTACAAATTCAGGCATATAATATGTTATTATTTATACTTATTTTCTAGGATGAAAAATAGGTTCTTTTTTCATGTGCCGATTTCTATCTGTCAAATATAATCACAATAATGAGGACCTAGCCCTGTTGACATCGTTCCATTTTTGTAACTTATGATCGCAACATTCATTTCATAGACCACAGCTTAAATACAGGAACCCTGTTATGTAGGTGACAAGTGTTTGTAATACATAATATACTAGAGACGTCAACAGCCCTACCATCAAAGCATCAAACATCCTTTAATGACCTTCATACATCCTTTAATGACCTTCATACATCATTTAATGACCTTCATACATCCTTTAATGACCTTCATACATCCTTTAATGACCTTCATACATCATTTAATGACCTTCATACATCCTTTAATGACCTTCATACATCCGTTAATGACCTTCATACATCCTTTAATGACCTTCATACATCCTTCAATAACCTTCATACATCCTTCACTGACGTTCACACATCCTTCAATGACCTTCATACATCTTTCAATGACCTTCATACATTTTCAATGAACTTGCCACACATTGACTCTCGTGGCCTCGTCTCTGGATTAACGAGTAGGTACACTCAGCAACAGTCGCAAATTTTCTCACAACATAATTAGTTACCTACTTAATAATGAACTTATTAAACTGGACACCCGCCCCAGCCATTAAGTACATGTTTATGCAAATTGCAAGAATAGAAAAACACACTAGGGATTGTTCAGTAACTATGAACTTTAATAAGAAGTAAACTTCCTAATTAGCCATTTGTTTGATTAACTCTACTGGGCAAACGCCCTTCCAGCTCTTTCGATCCTGGGCTCTTTCGAATAATTTCCTAGTCACGAAAATAACATAGTGTGCCTATGTAATAGTATTATTTTCGTTATTACAGATGTAAGACGAACATATTTTGTCGGTTATATAGATCGAAAACGTCATTCGTTCTTGTATCCATACATACTTAAAAGTTGAGTAAGCTGGGCCTTTGCTTTCCTGTCTTTTATTTCTAAACTTGTGTAATAATAGCTAATAGGCTTTTGTATAGATATGTATGTACCTAGTACGTAAATACGTATATTTTGTACCCAAAGCATTATAGTAGTAGACCGTAATAAAAATGGTAGTAATCATTGTACAAAAAAAGCGTAAACTTTTGTTCATACATTTACCCATTAATATTTTACGTAAAAAGAGTTAAATAGCTTATACATGCTCCGCAATGGCACGTCAAAATTTGGGTAATTAAGCAGTTAGCCACATTTTCTTCGTCTTGTCTCTTTTTCGCTCCCGATAGTTACGACATGCCGTCCTACTTCCACATGTCATCTAATACTGTGACACTGTGCCGTCTTTGAAGATCGAATGTTGAGTAGGTAATCTATATAAGTCTTTTTACATAAAATATCATTGCATTTACCCATAAAAAGACTCATCGAACTGTCAAAGCCCTACTATGTAAACAAGTATGATCCATTCCTAAAGTATCTGATAAAAGTGTAAACAAACCCTGTAGGTACAGGTTAAATTCTTCCGCAATCACTCACTGAAGGGAATTACTAACACATTCATCTGTAGTATTTTGAAGGTTTCAACCTCAGATTATAGAAAGAGGGTTTCAACTTTATATCCCAACACTTTTTCTAACAAATATTGTTTGAACAACATTATTAAAACGTAATTGAAAAATCATTGGCGAAAATTGAGGATATAATATTATCATTAATCGTCAAATAAAGGGTTTAAAAGATATTTAAAATATGTCTTGATAGACGGACAAAGCTGTGAACTCGTCGAAAAAAATTGCGTCCAGCTGTTGACCGCAAAATGCACGCACACTAGAATAACAGCAGTACACATGAACACAATGACGTGACGCGAGTGTAACACGTAGCTGTCAACGCATACCAACATAATATCAAAGTTGGCCTGTTTGATTTAGTTCTTTTGCAACGCGACATTTTATCTAGACATATAAATAATCAAAACCTTAAGTATTGAAAAGTCTGACACGCCCTTTCGCTCCGCCCAGAGCGGGAGAAGTTATTTGATAATTTCCCACCCAAAAAAAAAAAAAAAGTATTGAATGATCAAATCTCAGCACTCAATTTGTAAGTGGCAATGCAAATTGGCATCCACAGTTACATTTTCTTATCCATTTAAACATTGTAATCAGATACTTTTGAAACAGAATATTATAGCTTTCACTGCCATCATCATTCATCAGTAATGGCAGTTGGAATAGCTAGTGGCGGTAACTGACAGTTAGTCAGTTACCGCCACCGGTTGTTCTAACTGCCAGCCACCATTTAGTCGCCCGATCCGGCTGCCATTGGGGATTTAATCTAATCCAGCTTGTCCCTTGCCGTCCTACCCCAGCGACGCCCTAAGCCGAGGTCCGTACCCCACAGGAGGTGCCCTCAGCGTGTAGTCGTTTAGTTTATAAGTTTATACTTTGACTGGAGATATTTATTGAGAAAACTACAGAAAAGTCCGGTTAACCAGACCACAACCTCCTGCGAAATGACATTTATAAAGAAAAAAAATCTTTCAATGGCTCTCTCCTATCGGCAGTATTTAATAATAACTAAACTTCAATTTTGAATCTTATATTTATCAAGTTTTGGTGCCACAACCTCAATAGCATAGTTGACGAAGTTCAAATTCCAATGCAACCGAAATTTAAGATCTATAAAAAATTGACAATCTAAAATTAACTTAGACTACTTACTATATAAATGCTAGAGTTGACAGTTGAGTAAGAGGCAAAGGAATTTGACGGAATGGTTGGCGCAGTGGTTAAGCGATTGACTGTTGCGCTGCGTGTCGCGGGTTCGATTCCCGCACGGAACAAATATTTGTATTACCTATAAATAGTTGTTCCGAGTCTGGCTGTTTGTGTATGTGAGTTTAAATGTGTTTGTAAACGCACCCACGATACAGGAGAAATTCCTAGTGTGGGCAAGTTTAAAAAAAAAAAAGAATCCTATGAAAATATGCACCTTGGTTTTTTCATGGGGTTCCACTGATTATGGTCTACTATTGTGCACTTTTTGACTGCCAATTAAATTGTCCGTATATTCAAATTACAAGTTTGAAAGTAGCATGAAATGGCTATAACACGACAAATTTTGACATAGGGTGTCAATTTGCTTATCAATTCATTTCCCTGACTACGAGGTGCTGGCGGACGGTCTGGGCGTTAATAAAATTGATGGGTCAGTCAGTGAGTGAGACATGAGTTTTCTTTTAAATGTACCTATAAATTAATTAAATGCACCGACCCCAGCGTGGTTTGACCATGCTCGATGGTCAAACCTCTTGAACCCAGAGATTCACACTAGCTCCTGGAGCCTCATGTTTCATGGGACTACAGAGGCCATTGCATATCAAAGATTAGACCGAGGGGCGCGATAATGGTTAGGAAGACGTGCCCTTGTGATTTGGAAGGATTATTAGAGCCGTACCGGATATGAATTCTTGAATAAGCATTGGAATTGTGGAGAGACGGGTGATATTTATCTATGGGAGCAGACGTGACTTTATTTTTAAATGTAACGAATTAATTTATTGTTTTAGAACTCGGCAACTTTGAGCCCAGAGACTTAAACACAGTAAAAGGCCCCGGAGAAGAAGGCAAACCTTACCACATGGCTCAAGACAGGGCCAACGACATCGCCGAGTCGGAAAGTGAATACGGCATGAATATTGCTGCGTCCAACGACATTGCTATGAATAGGTAAGATTGTACTTGAAAAAAGTAAATGGATTGCGCTATTCTTATCACAAAATTGATAGCTACAGGCTGGCTCCATAAAACGAATGAAAACAGGCGCACGCTCGAATAGACGTGTATGTATACGGCGATCCGGGCGATCTCAGGCGATATCAAACAATGGCCTGTCGGGCAGAGTGTCCATTGTGCGTGTGTTTTCGTTTGTTAGATCAGTTATATATGGAGTATGGAGCCGACCTTCTGCAACTATTCATTTTGTCCCTTTATTTTCTGAACGAATCTAGAGATCTTAGCCTAGTGGTATGACCGTCGAACTGTTAAATCACAGCTAGTTCTCGAGTCAAGGTAAGTCAAAGCCAAAGTTGAAATCGCGAAAAAAAAATCAGTTGTTCCCTACATTTTGACGAGTTAAGCGAACATAAATGTAGGGAACAGCAGATTTTTTTTTCGCGATTTCAACTTTGGTTCCATAGTAAAAGTTGTCATAATGATGAGTACAATGACCCCTTAACCGATTTCGTATATGAATAGATACACCTTATATATGTATACTTAAAGATGTATATACTTTCTTACATACAAGTAAGTTAAATTATAAGAACATAGACAAAAAAAAATGATATCTCCCAAATAGTTATGGTTTCATCACCAATGAACTATCATGGATAGCTTGTTTCTTTTCTTTAGTTTATCAGTAAGAAAATAAATGTAAAAACTAAAACTTTCGGTTGGATATTGTAGATAAGCATAAAAACTACCACCCTGCAGACTGCAATTGTATCCTACTAAGCAATTACATTGGTAAAAAATGTTTTCTATTTATACGTTTCTTGCCCAATGTTGCCAGCAAGTTTGGAAACATTCCCGGCAGTTTTGACAACTTTGGCAATATTGCCGGTAATTTCAATGGCTAAGTAGTTAGGACACGGCCTCATGCTTTTAATTACCTATAATTTAATTTGAAACAAAAGCATAAGTTTTTTTTTGTTTCTGGTGTAATAATGCAGTTCAACAATAGCCTCAACAGGTGTCATTATTTGTATAGTATGTCACAGCTAGCATATTGTATAATCGGCGCGACCTTGGCTAATCCTATGGGTACGAAATACGACGATCAGATAAAAGTTTGTGAACCAAATTTGATTCAAAGTTATACGGTTTACCCGCTTTTTATTCTGCCACTCAGTAGCCAGCTATATCTAGTTTCAGCGATAGTAACTTTTAATTTTCATACGCCTTGGCGACTGAATAGTCGAAACCAGCACTCTAATTGCGTAACACAGTTTGAATCACAATCGGCATGATTTTGAAGTATATCGCTAATCCATTGTTTGATATGTTAGAAAAATTTGTCTGCTCAACAACGTAAATAACGCAATGAATGTTGTTGAACTTTCAACTTTAAACCGATTCCTACTTTTAGTGTAACGCAATTAGCCCGCTGGCTCGGCATGCGAAACGTGTGAAAATGCATTTACGATTTGTAGCTAGGTAAAACCTTCGTAGAAGTAATGGATTATCCGGTTGCCATTAAAAAAAACATAGGTAGTCATGGGGACTGCTGACAGAAGTGCAAACTTAAAACTATGCATAGCTACAGTTACAGATACTTACTGTTAAAGTGTTAACATTAGCATGTCGGTGTCGGAACCCATAAGTTTTTCCCGTACCAAAAATCTCTGAACGCGCCTAAAGCAGTTTTCACTTCAAAAACCCGCATCACGGGGCTCTGATTCCATATACTGTCTCCTCCTACTCATTCTGAGAGGTATAATAAGCTCCTATTCCCAGACTATACGCGTACCGGAAAGCGTAGCGTTGGAAGGCCCCACTAGGTGGACCTGTAGCGGCATCAACACACACGAACGCACCAACGCACATGCGAACTACGCGTCACACTGACGTCACGCAAATCCTGCATCGCGCAAGCAGAGTTCACCGCGCAACTAGCATATAATTATACAACGGCCCGACATCAACCGTCGGGCAGTTGCCCACCAGACACGACACCTCGGTCGGAGGATCCTCCCTTTTCTATGGTGGATGAGTGAACTTTACCCCTGTTTCTCATTCCACCAAGACCAATGACCTTGTGATCGCCGCAGGAATCCGCTGGACGTGAGAAGCACAGGACCGGTCTATGTGGCGAAGCTTGTGGGATTCCTATTGTCAGCAGTTTTTTGTCTTTTTTTAGCAGTGGACGTCTTTCGGCTGTAATGATGACAATGGTATGGGACAAGGAGATAACGTCTCAACATCATCATCGAGCCCTTATCCTCATTTATTTAGGGTCGGCGGAACATGTCTTCTACCATATTACAACACTTAGAAGACCGGAAGCTTAATTCAGCACTTTCATCCCCAGATCGATTCCCGACACTCGTATAGAAGAGTGCAAGTACTGGCACTACCCCGTAGAGCTGCCGACCACGTCCGTCATCATCGTGTTCCACAATGAAGGGTTCTCGGTCCTCATGAGAACTGTACACTCTGTCATTGACAGGTCTCCGCCGAAGGTGCTCCATGAAATTGTGTTGGTGAGTTGTAACAAATTAAATAGATACTTTGATTATTATTTATATATCTAGATTTAGTGTCGCGCAGCAAAATAACTAAAACAAACAGGCCTAATTTATTCGGAATATATGGCCATATCTCTATGGCCATATATCTCGGGATCTAGACATATTTATATCTTTGCTTAGATATAACAACGGCCGTTTTTTCACCATCCAAGCGGGGTAGTGTAACACATTTTGAATATTCAACTATATTCATTGCGTTATTTAAGATAATGAGCACACGAATTTTTCAAACCTATGAAGCAATGGATTAGGAATTTAAAACAAACTTTCATGAACTTGTGTTACGCAATTGATGCTGGACAAGTTCTGATTAACGTAATTATCTGGCAGAAAACTTCCCTCTAATTTCCAATTCCATTTTTATGCCTTAAAAAAACAAAACCATTTTCAACTTTGGGTGCTGAGCCGAGCGTTGAAAAACCAATAGAGTGCTTTAATTCAGGCTTTTCTTTAGGTGTCGCTTAGTATTAGCGAAAACGGGCATCAGTGTCCCGAGCGGGAAATCATCTAGTATCTTGTATTCGAAAAGACCCACTTACTTTGGAACGTTCTTACAAAACCCCGCAAGGAAACTAACAAGACATTTGCATCCTTATCTTGTCGCTATAAAGTCGGTTTTATTATTGCACGCTCTAAAATTACCCAAGCTGAATTGAATAGTGTATTTTCAACAGATATTTATTTTTATTACAGTTAATGTTACAAACTGAAGATTTCAAATAAGCTGCTTTATTTTGATTTTTGAACACACATCTTAATCACAAATAGTAGGAACAGAATATTTAAGAACATCTCAAAATTACCTACATCCTATTTGACGACTAAGTACTTAGGTATGCTACCGCACGTTAAGTTGGTCCGCTGGTTGCCGTTGGTTCTGACAACCAGTCTTAACAAGGGGTATCGTGTTACCCAGTAACGGGGTTGTGGAGGTCAGATAGACAGCCGCTCCATGTTTACTGGTGATTCAGCTGCATCCGGTTAGACTGGAAGTCCCCAACATAGTTGGGAAAAGGCTATACATTGGATTGACTGATAAGTAATATCTAAGTATCCTTTACGTGCCTATTTATAAGTGTGCATGTCTATTTTCATCTGTAGCAAAAAAATCATGATTGAGTAAAGCTGCCATTGTAGCATGGCGATAGCGTACCGATAACACACCGTCTTCGAAAAACGTAATAAATTCACAACACATACTTAACTACATGTAAACTATGAAAATAAAACATTCAACAAACATTTTTATCAATTAATCTACGCAATGTATCGCTGTTTGCATAGTTACCACATTTAGAATTAATGCACTCTTGAATTATGAACTTTAGTTCTTTTGAATACAGTTCAGTTTTCACTGCAACTGATATTGTTTTAATATATTTTCTAAAGATTTCGTCATTCTGAAATTAACTTGGTTGACATGGTCTTAAAATTGAGATTCTATTAGCTGGTAAACATGCAATTATCTTTGGATATACGTGGGACACGCTGAAAGTTTTTTCATGAAATCATTACATTTGAGACCAAATCTAACTTATAGAGATGTATTAATGATTCTCTGAAAACTCGAATTTCGCGGAGTAACGTTGCGGATCCACCTTAACAAGCAACTTTCTTGTATTCCCGTTATAAAATCAAAGTCAAAGTATAGTATATATGTTTTTGTAGTTTGTTGTAGTGTATAATATTTATTTCAAATAAAATAAATTTTGACGTTCTTTTATGTGCCATAAAAGGCGCTTTTGAACGTCAAAATTTACCAAAAAATAGAATTCATTCTAGTCGCCCCTCCCAAAAAGTGGTTTCGTATGGAGAAAAATCGGCAAGAAACTCCACCGTTACTCTTTTAAAATGTTTTAAGTGTACATTAATTGGGATCCTGCCGTTTTGCCGAAAAGATTTTGCCAAATTTTCATTACCCAAACAAATTTTAGCAACCTTTTTTTATACCATTGCAATATTTCGAATAATTTTAGTACGCATATTTTCATTTGGTCAAATTTTTACTTGGCAAAATATTACCAAGTATAAATTATGGCATTTGGTCTTTAATCAAATGATTTATTACAGCAAACAATCTTCAGACAATAAACGTTTTTGAGCGAACGAAGCGAGCGGTGCCGCGGTAGCGGCCGGCGAGTGCCAGACACGACTTGCATTAATAGAAAAAAATATATTGTTTTTAGTAGGTTACCCGGAACATAACTATTTAGATTAGGTTAATTTCTTTAAAAAAAAAATGGTTAGGTTAGGTTAAAACTGTGACCTCCTACGCACGAGCCGAGCGAGCGAAGCGAGCGGTGCCGCGGCTGCGGCCGGCGAGTGCCAGAAACGACTTGCGTTAATAGAAAAAAGAGATTGTTTTTAGTAGGTTACCCGGATCTGAACTATTTAGATTAGGTTAATTACTTATTTATATTATTATTTGATTTTTCGTAAAAACTGTTATTCCAACTGAAATATTTGACTAAATAAAAAATGTTAAAAGTACCTACTAGTTGGTAAACAAGTTATAGTTTAAACGTTCATTTGTCAAACATTAGGTTTGCGTTACAATTTTTTGTGAATAGATTTTTTGCTAAGTAATAATTTGGCAAATGAAATAATGCGAGAAATTTTTTGGGAAGTGAAAATTTGTCAAATTCCTTTCGGTCAAACAAGGGAGACCCACATTAATTATATAATTATATGTGAAGACGATGCACCTAGAATAAAATTACTATACCACAATAGGTAAAAAGAATTAAGAATGAAGCAATGACAGATAAATTAATTATGTGGTAGATACGTGCTCATTATTTACAAATATTGTAAAATATACGTTTTCATAAAAAAAATAATATCGGTAATCACAGAATGTAAAATAAATGTTATAAAACTAATAAATTATACAATTAAAAATAGCAACCAGTCTGATTTTGTTTAGACTCTAGATTGTCCTATGGAGCTGGACCAGCATGTTTGTAAGCATTCTTATCTTGGATATATAGTCCTCTAATTTGTAATAGGTATGTCTAATTTGTAGTCCGCCTTTGTACAGTGTAGTTTTTACTTGTGGATAAAGTTTTAATAAATAAATAAATATGCTTGTTTACAAGGTGTACTTTTAATATGAATTTTAAATTTTCCTTCATTTAATTGCATTATATCACAAGGTATTTTGTTGTAACATTTAACATAATACGAGAATACACGGTAACTTTCAGCCGATTATAATCACCATTATTATGTAAATAGGTGTCGATAAAATTAGGCATTCATTACTTTTTGCCGATAACGTGATAACTGTTATTGTTTTTTAATGGATGATGTTGATATCGCTGCCATTTAGCCATAGCACTTCCTTATTTGTCAAAAAACTAGGGAAATTAATTAAATTGCCAGCTATTAAAAGTATTTAATTTAATTTTTCTTATTTTGCAGCCTACCCAGGCTAGGTATAAACCACTGGGACTGTTTGATAAATATTGCATTATGTTTTATTGTTTGCTCAAAACCACATTGAAGACAGTTTAATTTAACTTTAATTAAGGAAAATTTTAATGACTAGGTACACGTAGGGCTAATTATTTTGGTCATAATATAAAGCTAGTTTGTACAAGGAGTAGTTAAAAAACACTTTTTAACAATAATAATTTTAAACAATCATGGAGTAGTTAAGTGGTGTTCCATTAGCACCAACGGCTAACTAACTGTAAATGATGCGGCGATGCTCTATTATCAAAACCTGTTGTGCACCATAAACAATTTTATTGTTTTCTTTATTCTCTGCGAAGTGATTAATAATAGCGAAATTAATATTCAATGACCGGTAGCGGTAATATAATATTATTTCTCGACTCATTCTCTAGATGTCATAGTATTGTTTTGTTATCACATACATTCTTGCACATGTATTTATTGAATACTAGCTGCCCGGCGCGACTTCGTTCGCGTAGTACCGAGACCCTACCCCTAAACCTTCGTGGTCGTATGTGGAAAAACTCACCAAAGTTTCATCAAAATCAGTCCAGCCCTTTCGGAGTCCATAGAGGACAAACAAAAAAACATTGATTTTTATTTATTATTCAATATTAATATTGTTTTATCATCCGTAGGTGGACGATTTCTCAGACAAGGAAAATTTAAAATCTAACCTAGACAACTACGTAAAAAGATGGAAGGGGAAAGTCCGTGTTGTAAGAAATGCTCAACGCGAGGGTCTCATAAGAACAAGGTCACGAGGAGCACAGGAGGCGACCGGCGAGGTCATCGTGTTTCTTGATGCTCACTGTGAAGTCAACCTCAATTGGCTGCCCCCTCTCCTCGCCCCCATATACAGGGACTACAGGACCATGACAGTCCCAGTCATCGATGGTGTCGACCACAGAACCTTCGAATACAGGCCCGTCTACCAACACGGCATGAACTACAGAGGCATCTTCGAATGGGGCATGCTCTACAAAGAAAACGAAGTACCCGACAGGGAATCGAACGTTCACAAACACAAATCTGAACCGTACAAGAGTCCTACGCACGCTGGAGGCTTATTCGCGATCAACAGGAAATATTTCCTTGAAATTGGAGCCTACGATCCCGGTCTACTCGTTTGGGGGGGAGAGAACTTTGAGCTGAGCTTCAAAATCTGGCAATGTGGAGGAAGCATCGAATGGGTGCCATGTTCGAGAGTGGGACACGTTTACCGCGCGTTCATGCCTTACTCTTTCGGGAACCTTGCTAAGAACAGGAAGGGATCTCTTATTACTATTAACTACAAGAGAGTTATAGAGACTTGGTTTGATGATGAGCATAAGGAGTATTTCTATACTAGAGAACCGATGGCCCGTTATTTGGACATGGGAGACATAACTGAACAGCTCGCTTTGAAGGACCGTCTGAAGTGCAAGAGTTTCAGTTGGTTCATGGACAATGTCGCTTACGATGTATACGATAAGTTCCCCAAACTGCCGAAGAACATTTACTGGGGCATGGTGAAGAATAAGGCCACTGGAGTGTGTCTTGATACAATGGGGAAGGGTGCCCCGGCTTATATTGGTAAGTTATGATTTTGATTCTATTGTCGACTATCTATATGGATAAAACATTTAGAAATGATTATTATGAAATTGGAACTCTAACGTTTTCTCTCTTCTGCTAATAAACAGGACCTGAAAAAAATCCCATCTTAATAATATATGTGTGATGGGATTTTTTTCAGCTTCTTTTTTCACGTTCACAAGTCTAGTTTCATTTAATTCAAGATAAATTATCATTTAATCGAATTTTAAAATCATAAAAATCAACGGGAAATGTTATAAATCCGTGTATCCGTGAGATTAAAAACCGACTCCTTACTGGAGGCATGTTTTCCGAAAATGTAGAAAACTAAAAAAAAACAAACCTTATTCCGTAATGGCATACATTTAATCAAACCTCAAATAATTCATATTTTGCTTGCCTCAAAATATTATTGAACACTAATAATGAATGCACCTAAGTTAAAAAGAGGCACATTTATTTAAAAAAGTGTACATCATTAGAAAGTCAATTTCTAGAGGATTAGTTACATGTTTCCCTTTCGTAATTTCTAGGCACTGCGTCATGCCATGGGTCTGGCAACAGTCAACTGTTTCGCCTCAACGAGGCTGGTCAGTTAGGAGTGGGAGAGCGGTGCGTTGAAGCCGACGTGGACAGTGTGAAGCAAGCCTTCTGCAGGCTCGGGACTGTGGATGGTCCTTGGAGGTGAGTGTCTAAAGTATGGTGCTATTAAGGTCATCATCAAATGACTATGTGGGGCTGACAACAGGTAAACCGCTGTCACTGTCAGATTGCATACAAAAGAAAGAGATGCGCGATGACACAACGTATGGCGTAAAAATGCAAATAAAATCGTATAAAATTAGATATTAACTAATTTATAAAAATTAATCCATCACCGGATGCAGTTTGGCATTTGCAATTTTATGGTATACTTTTAATTATAATTATAACTGTTAACGAAGGGATAAACTGCTTTCAAAAATAATTAAGAGTTGTCTTTGAAGATTGATTTGATGTATTAAACTATGTTTTGAGATCCATTACCGTATGCAAAAAAGACTAGAAAATATCATACTGTTTTTGTTTTGGAAAAAATATTTTCGGTTTAAGAGATACACTGCTTTAAAAAGCCACCTTTTTGACCATTTTCAAGGGATCTGAACCCAAAGGTTGTCTGTACAAGATCGCTTTTAGCGGTAAGACCACCCATTGTGTCACCCTATATGGTGGTAATTTTTATGGTCTACATAATAAAGAGTAATCTATTCTAAACCAATAATCAAAAAAAAAAAAAGCTTTACTGCTTTATGGGTTTTTAAAGGATTTTCATAGAACGCAATAGTCAAAAAACTGTTTATCGTGTTTAAATATCGATATACTATTACGTCTAGGTAAATTTCACAAACAAAAAACTGATATTTCTAGTAGATACACTAAGGTCGACACAAAAAAAGTCGAATTATTTTTTGTTTTATCTTGTTTAGGTATCGATACATCACGTCTGTGGAGTCTCGCTAGTTAGTTTAATTTTACCCTGCATAATATGGCTGTGCGCATAGTTTATTGAAGTGAAAACTTCTTAGGCGCGTTGAGCACTTCTTGAGTGAACAAAAATCATGGAACTCGCGTCGTCGTCACCGAACGGTTTCACAAGTTACTTAGTTTTCACTGCTATCGGCAGTCCCCAAAGACTGCCCTGCATGTTTTTTTTTATTTAATAGGTTCACCAACAATTGTAAACATTTATAACAAAAATAGTTTGCTTTTATCTATATTCCGTTGGTTTAGGTAGTTAAATAAAGGTAAACAAAAAAACCCACGTGACGAGAGAGCTGTCAAGTAACCGACTAAACGTAATACCTGGCACTTCAGTTGGCATGCTACGTCACAGTTGTACTCTTCAATTTAGCAACGTTTTATTTCGTTGACGTTTAGAGAACATGTCTTTTTGGTCTCTTTACAATAAACAGATTACAAAATGATATAGTAATTTATAAATCTAACTAAATATTTGTGCTCAAGCAATTACATTTACGAAGAGTAGTATAAGAATAAATGAAAAAGTTTAACATACAGTAAAAAAAGCGAAAACTATCGTAATAATAATAAAAAAAAATAGATTATAAGTTACAACGTATTTTTAAACAAGAAAGTGTCATCTATAAAAACCCTTTTTATGATTTGTTTACCTTTATTTAACTACCTAAACCTATGGAGTATAGACCCCGTTATCTTGTCGCACTGACGTCACTTTTTTGTAGGGATTGAATGTTTTAATTTATCGACTATCGAAATGACAATGGTATTGTACTTATATAATGTATGTCCCTGTTGTTGACAATGAGTCAAAGAAATTGTCTTTACTTTACTACTAACGGATAAAAATGGGATAACTAAAAGGCGCTGGTGTTCGTTAGTTAATGACTGTTTATCATAGTTTTCCACAATAATTACAATAAACTTTATACAATCATTCTACATCGCCAGTGTAGTTTTGGTAAAGACTTTACTAAGGTTATCGCATCCCGTAAGACCTACGCTATATTGAGATTGAGCAGAGATTTTAAAGGCAAAAAATCAATCACATTGTTGCATAATTTAACCCTTTGGCGGACAGTGAACGCCTGATGACGTCATAACAATAAAACTTCTATTGGGTCTCCTTCACCGCCCGTGAAAGCGTTAAGCTACAAACATCGATACAGAGACGGTCGATAATTTAAAACAATCAATCCCTACAAAAAATTCACTGCGACATGATAACGGAGTGTACTTGTAACTATGGTCTAGTATCAGAATTGTTTACAAGGAAGCAGGAAACCAAAATTGCTAAAAAAAATTATTGAATGAATTAATATTTGTGTCTCTAAACGCCCTCAATATATCTATTTCAGCTTCGACACAAAACACAACCACATAATCCACCGCCTGCACAACTTCTGCCTCACTCTCCAGCCTCACTCGCGACAGCTAGGTCTCGTCCCATGCGACCCCAACAACACTTACCAGCAATGGACCATCTCGCACAATAAACCGAACTGGTGAGGCTAACTTAAGTTCTTAAGATTCGTTAGATTTGTCCTCACTTACTTCGGTCACACATCCCGCATGGAACGATAGATACGAATTTCAGTATGAGTGAGCGAGACTCAGAATACTATTCTAATGTCATTGTCAACGCAACGGAAACGTGACCATGTTTTGACGCGGTAGGACAAATCTAACGAATTAAATCTTTGTTATATTTAGCCGTAAGCCTCGGTTAGTTTCATTAGATAGGACAGTTGTGATGTGTTTGAATCGATAAAAAAAAAATTACTCTTTAAAATTATGACGTATCTAGCGACCCGCCTCTGCTTTGCACAATTTTAGGACTTGACAGAATGTCGAGATTTCTTTAATAAATGTAACTGGAACACTCCAATTTGTTCCCGAAATATTATTGCCCTTCTAAATTTGATGCCGTACTACTATCTAAGAACCTAACCTGTGGCCAGGTCCACGTACCTACCGCGGTATCTGCCGTATCATATCGAGCCAAAATTCGTAAAATGTTATCCAACCTCAATTTAAAAATTAAATTTAAATTTTATTTTTCAAATTTAATTTTTATTATTATGGAGCCCGGAATTAATGAAAATATTTTAATAACGCAATTTGTTTATTGCTTACAAAGGCTTCAAGCTACAAGCGTGGTCTAATCAAATATACAGGGTGGATTTTTGAGATGGGGCAGTAAGGGCAGCTACCTCAACCGTTGTAGCTACAGGAAAACGGTCTTAAGAGACTGTCATTTTACATTTACATTTTTTTCAAAATCTGTGAATGCACATCAAAATTTCTCAAAGAGTTAAGGACAGTCTCTTAAGACCGTTTTCCTGTAGATATAACCTATCCGAGTGAGGATGCTCCAATTTTCGAGCTCGCTCTTGCATTGTCCTAGTAAAATCACAATAGTCAGGATTCTCCAGTTTTCTAGCTAACTTCGCTCGCTCTTGCATTATCTTAGTAAGTTCAGAATGACAGCTTAAACTTAAGGGTCAGAATGCCATATATATAACCTTTAAACATTACTAATCGGGTAATAAGGGCCCCTATTTTTTTTATGGGCCTTTTGTTCGGGCTACGCCACTGCCTACATCACTACCTATAAGCCTTTCGCAGCTAATCTTTCACTTATAGTTAGGTACCTATTAAGCAATACGACCGCAATTGCCTTTTAAAATAAGAAAGAGAGAAGAAAACATCTGTTTACACACAAACAAACAATATCTTTTAATTAATATGAATTGTATTAATTACGGTTAGTGTTGATATAACCATGCAAATATACACATACACGCCAGGCTGTCCTTGCCTCAAGTACAAGTACGTATAGTATGTTTATCTAACTTACTTTCTTAATACCTGCACCAAATAAAACTTTATATTTGGCACCAAAACGAATTGTGAATAGAATCACAAATTAATCGGATATACTTTTAAAGTTTTTTTCCTACTCTACATAATTATAATGTCCATTGTTATTTAATTTAAGTTTTCCTTTTCACAAAAATAATATCAATTATTATTTCTTAATCGAAAACGTACTAGAGAATGGGAGAATGCGACTTTAATTTTCGCGGGTACTCTAGCGCTTTTGCCTTAATATTAATCGATTCAAACACGTCACAATCGTGTATGACTATAATTTTGCCATTACTCGTAAGACGAAGTCGCCGAATGTGGTTCATTAATTTAGCAATGCTAGATATATTTGATAAGTGCATTCATTTTGTATTGTTCACGGTAAAATGGGAAATATTTATTCAGTTGAAATATATATACCAACAACATTTTTAGGGTTCCGTAGTCAACAAGGAACCCTTATAGTTTCGCCATGTCCGTCTGTCTGGCTGTCCACAGCTTAGCTCAGAAAGCTGTTCAACTCTTAGTACTAGGAAGCTGTAATTTGGCATTGGTATACATATTAATCACGCCGACAAAGTGGTAAAATAAAATAAAAATATTTTTTTTTCTTATGGTAAAGGGCCTCAAGTCTGCTATTACAATAGTGTCAGAATGGTCGATCATTGATTTCATAATCGTTGATTTTGACAAGTTTGGTAATCTACTATTATAATGGCGTCATTATGACTTTCCAATGGTCGGTCATTAACACTACATTGAAAGAAATTGCTTTGGTAATCTCTAATAATGACAAATGAGTGACATTTCTATTAATGGGTTTTATAATAATGGCAATACGACAATGCCATTATAATAACACAATTATATTACGACAACATTGACCGACCAATGATCGACCATTATGAATTTACCAGATTACGAACTTTTAGCAAAATGACAATGGCATGACAATGGGATCGTGTTGGAATGACTGAATTTATAAAAATAGCAGACTTAGGCCCCTGGTCTTATGAGCAAAGGGGATTATTTTTTCCCGTCTATCCCATTGTGTGGGATATCGTTGGAAAGATCGTTCAAAAATATTGCGAGTGTGTGAAACCATTTTTAGATTCAGGGCTCCGTTTGCGAAATATTAAGCTTTAAAGTGCATTTTTTGCTAGATCTAAGTGCCTCTGCCAGCTGAATATTTTTTTTTTGATATGTGAAAAAAATCATTTCATCTAAGTATATGAAATGATTTTTTTGACTTTGATATGTACCTATGTACATAATTATCAAAGTTAAAATAATCATTTGCAAATCATAGCATATACATATATCAAAGTTAAAAGTAAAACTATCACAGCTAAGTATGCTTTACAAGTTAACGAGTAATGGTCGACCAACGTATGGGAGAACATGTTTTTCAACTACAATGTTAAGTTGGTTTTTGGGATAAATTGTTCATGCCCACTACGGGACCCTTCATTGTGCGAGGTCCGACACGCACATGGCCGGTTTTTTAAAGAAATGTCATAAAGATTACATCAACAAATTTTGGCAAAATTTTTGACCCCGTCTTCTGGCTAAATTAGACAAAAATATAAAGTAAAAGACTGATTTTGAAAATAAATATTTCCTATTTTACCGCCATGCGATTCGTAAGAAATTCTATATTTTTAACTGTGTCGTCTTCTTAGGTGGTCTATTAATAAAATAAATTGTAAAACATTTTGTAAAATTTTGTATGTACTTAATAATAACATTTGGAAACATTCCTGTAAAATACATGATTACTGCTTAGTGATAAGCTTTTGGTCTTATGCTCAAGTTTAAGTATTGTATTACTAACAATGGTAGGCGCAGAATAGAAGATCCTTTTTTTGTTCAATATTCTAATATTTGGTAGTTGTCAAATCTAATCTAAAAAAAAACATAAATTTTCCAGTAACATGAAAGAATCTCGTATTCAATGACAAATATATATATATATATATTGTAGAAGTAACCATATTTAAATACAGTATGAATCATTACTATAGTTTATAGCATTTATTATATATTTTTGATGTGGTGTGGTTAACGAAGTCGCTAACTCGTAAGAGGCAAACAATGATATGGAACAAAATGTCTTGACACTTTTTGGCATTATTTGTTGTTGTGCCTGGTTCTTAAAACTAGAATGACATTTTAAGCGTTACTTATATCAAAATTGTTCATTATATACCTGGGAACACACGTTTGTGTATTTTTTTTTACATAATCTTGAACGGTCCACTAAATTGACGGCGAAGTGCCAATACCTCCTATGCGAAAATTTTCGCGAGACTCACTTTTTATGGTATCGAATTTAAAGGTCAAATTCGCATGTTCTAGCAAAATCTAAATCTACGTTTTTAATTGCAGGTATTGCAATAGCATAAATCAAGATGTTGAAATACCTTTTAGCTATTATAAACCACCCAGTCTATGGCATTACCTCCCAAATTCCATGGGACTCGTGTTGACTTTGACAGTTAGAAGTTATTGGCACTTCGCCGTCGAAATAAGGCTAAGTTCAAACGACACGTGCCAGCGCACGCTTTTTATTAAATTTATCTTGTCGCAAGAACGTAGTGAATTAAAAATGTGCACCTTTTGCATTTAGTCTTACAATGCAAGAAATACACTATAATACTGCAATGAAATTATCATTTTAATCATATTTGTTATCCTTCCGTACTTGTATAATAAGTTTTTAGTCTAAGGCTTTCTGTACTTAGTTGGATTATTTAAAACATGGTACACTGCATTGTGGCTTAGTAATTACAGCCGCAAGGGTCAATCGATAAAGTTAAGCTACGCTTGGCACGGTTGGTCCGTGGATGGGTTACCATCTTTACATACCAAGACCCTTCCGTGCCTCGGAAAACACGTTATGCCGTTGGTCCCGACTGTCATTTTTAGATCTTTGACAGTTGTTACGGGTCGTCAGAAGCCCGAAAGTCTGACAACCAGTCTTACCAAGGGGTGTCGTATTACCTTGTAACGGGGTTGTGGAGGTCAGATAGGCAGTCGCTCCATGTAAAGTACTAGTATTCAGCTGCATCCGGTTAGACTGGAAGCCGAACCCAACATAGTTGGGAACAGGCGAGGCAGATGTTGACACTGCATTTATTTACTTTCCGAATTATATGCTGTTACAATTTATCTTTAAATCCCGTATATTTTCAGTATAAGCTTATCAAAGAAATTGTTGTTAAATATTGAATGAAATGGAAATCGAATTGAGTGAACATAGTTTGGTTTCTCGAGCCAAATCCATGATTTCGCGAGAGTGTACCTATCGCCATACTTGTATTTTTATCAACATCTGTTGTGATTGGCATCGGTATTAACAAGAATACATTAATATTTATTATACTTATCCCATTATTACTTCTAAGTTTAAAAGAGATTATGAATTTATTAGTGTCATATCCTAAAAGCAATTTTTCTTATTATGTAGAATCCTCTAACATTAAAGGAAATTATTAAATAATGCATTATGTGTATTTATGTAATAATTTTATAAATGTATAATGAAGTGGAAATGCTATGAAATTTACTAGGACATAATTAAAGAAAATGCGTTCGACAAGTATTATTTGATCTCAAAATTGTATAAAGAAAAAAACAACAACACTGGAAAAAAAAGAAGGATTTATTAATTCTTTAATATCTACAGTTTCCAAAAATAATATCTTATGCTATCTGTTTTAGTAAATACATGGTATTTTCAGGTGAATGGTAGCTTTCTATCGTCATTGTGTTCTTATGGTCAGTGCACATTGAACAGCAAAATGCTTGAGCAGTTTTCATTTATAAATGGATAATTAACAAAAATACGTTTAAAATAGCGTGCACGAGATAATTCCCTAGGGCGTGTTTGTATTTTCAACTGTATATGAGTTGTGGTTTCGTTTATTAACAATGAGGGTTTTCATAAAAATTCACGACACCAGTTGGCGCCACTTTGACAAGAGGTCTTCCATTTCGACCATTGTTCTGAGATATCGACAATGAATTTAGAATATATGACGACATTCATCATTCATTCGTTCATCATTCAGTCACGACCATGGTCACGAATAAAGAAATTATAGGCGCTTTGACACTCAATGCTGTCACTTATTGAACCTAATTTCAAAAAACCCTCATCTATCAATGAAAACTACTCGATTTTTTTTCTGTTCAGTGTTTTTTTTTTAATATTTCACCAAGCAAGCATTATGTATACCTACAGGGTGGCAGCAGGGACATCGACGCACAACCTGTTAATTTTAATAAAAATAAAAAATCTGCTGTTTCCTACAAAAGGGCAATACCTACGAGGTCAAAATGCATGCCTTTTTGCATTTCTTTTTAATAACCTACGAAAAGTTTCAACACCAGAAATAACTCAGAATCATATACTCAATCCATGCAAGTTGCGCGTCGATGTCCCTGCCACCCTGCACACCTATACGTATTTTTATAATAATCTGAACTCTTCTACAACTTGTACATAGGTATTCTTAAATCGTTTTCCAGGAACAAAATGGAATACATTTTTATAACAGTACTAGTGTCGGATTTGTTCGTACTTATGTTTTTAGAATTGCCTACGAGTTTGGCTGAAATAATCGCTGTTGTTGTACCATCTACTTTTGTATGTATATTTGGTACTCTTAAAAACTACATTTCTTGAAAAACGAATGGGAATGGCTAGCGTAAAACACGTATCTAGCTCTACGCTGTCCTTATTGATTGCTTTTATTGAAGATGCCGCGTAGAGTGAGTAGGATTTAACAATAGTGCTATGATGTTGCCAATTTATTTTTAAATTGGGTACAATTAAAATAATGCTGCCACCTCACTGTGACCAACCTAAATGTTCCTGGAACCCTTCCTTTTAAAGATTTGTGTCGGCAAAATTACTGTGATTTTAACAACTTGACAGTTTTATATATTTTCCAATGTAGTGATAAATAAATTATTATTTATTGTTTGAGTGACTTTCATTTTGTATTTATGCCTCTTTGTGATTGGGACTGCTGTGTAGCAGTTAACAGTTTCTTATATTTTCCAATGTAGTGATAAATAAATTATTATTTATTGTTTGAGTGACTTTCATTTTGTATTTATTCCTCTTTTTAACCGACTTCCAAAAAGGAGGAGGTTATATGTTCGGCTGTATGTTTGTTTTTTTTTATTTATTTTTTATGTATGTTCACCGATTACTCCGTCAATTGTGGACGGATTTTGAAAATTCTTTTTTTTTTTGGAAGGGTATGCTCCCGAGGTGGTCCCAAATCAGAATCTGATGAGGGGATCCCATGGAAATCGAGGGAAATCCTCAAATTTTATAGGCATACCTATAGCGATTTGAGTATTTTTTGTAGTAACTCGTGCATTTGCTCTAGGAAAGCACCATTTGGTGAAGTGAAACTGATGCTGAAGACCACTGATGGCCACCGGAACTACTTAATAATAAGTATTTCACCGTTCCGATTCGATTAGGCACTTTAATATGGTTGATAAGTAATTTATGCTCGTCAAAATGCATATGGTAAAGTCACCATCAGTTCTCCTGGTTCTTACCAGGAGAACTCCTCAACAATTAACGCCCCTGCATCGGGAATACCCATATTTTGTAAAAGGTGATGAGCATTTGACATTAGGCTATTGTTAACTAGATAAATTACAAACTGACCCACTAAAAAGTGAAAAATAAAAAACTTTTTACAAAAAAAAATCAACCGACTTCCAAAAAAAAACACTACAAAGTGAAAAATAACTTTAATTTCGGAAGTCGGTGGCAAAAAACTAAAATACAGTTCCAAAGACACCGACTTCCGAAATTAAAGTTATTTTTCACTTTGTAGTGTTTTTTTTTTGTAAAAAGTTTTTTTTTGGTTATGGGATCCCCTAGATTCATGACTAAATTTGCGTCTGTGGCCCTAGCACTCTAGGGCCATTACCAAACGCAAATTTAGAGTCATAAATCATTGTGTCAATAACAATAACACAGTTACGCACAACTCGGCACAACACTAGCACTGCTCTCTGTAAGTGCAAGCGAGAGGTCCGATAAAAATGATTTATGTCTCTAACTTAGCGTTTGTCATGGCCCGAGTATAGTCATGCCCGTGCCCATGCCTTTTAACATCTCTGCTCAGGTTCGGTTGATACAGCGAGTGCAACAAGGATCTTTTGGTGCCTGAGTGACAATGTCCGTGACTACGGCCGGACCACGAACGCCAATCGCTTCCATATTTGGCAAATAATTAGTGCTCGAACAACAGAATTGGTGCTTTAGGTAATTATCGAGAAAATCGAATTTGAAGGTGGTCACGCTGTCTTCAACATCACACCGTTACATGTCCGTGACTACCGCAGGACCACGAACGCCAATCGCTTCCATATTTGGCAAATAATTAGTGCTCAATTGGTGCTAATTAGTGCTCGAACAACAGAATTGGTGCTTTAGTAGTTTTCGAGAAAATCGACTTTGAAGGTGGTCCTACGGTAGTCACGCTCTCTTCAGCAGGACCACCATGAGCGCCGAAAAAGGGGGCATGCTACAGCTATTCTAAGTATACAAATAATTAGTGCCCTTAAATGTGATTCATTTCGTAACAAAAAAAGAACTGAAACGTTTGTATTTACCGAGAAATCAACTCGCGCGCTCGTTCAGCAGGACCACGACTTTGAATGTTGATTCCAAGTTTCAGGAGCTAGTCGCTTTCCTCAAACTTACATAAAAAATTAGTGCTCTGCAAGATAAAATTGATACCCAAAATTCAAAATTACTACTCCAGTAGTTTACGAGATATACCATACCATTGGTGGGGTGGCGGTAGTCACGGTGTTAAATGTTCATTTGAAGATTTCCCTATTAAAAACTCTGTGATTTCTTCCCAAATTCATACAAAAATTAGTGCTCCTAAAGAAATTATAGTGACCAAAAATTCAGATCCCCAAGTGTTGTATTTTAAGAGAAATTAGCATTCATTACTTTTCCATACTAAATCTCCGCGTATAACCCGACCAAATTAAGTTGTTAATGGTATTGAGCTGTTTATGAGATGTACACTCGTGCACATAAATTGATGGATGTCTGAATAGTAATAACAACAGTTCAATATCTATAATTTGTATACAAACTGTGTACCTAGGTACATATTAAGAATAAAAAATAACCTATCGTTACCCATGGCCTGTGATACCTTTGTTTATGACGTGGGTAGGTAGGTACTCGAATAATTATTTTTCTGTATTGTAAGTACCTACCTTTTGTGTTATATGAATTTCATTAAAGAGCGATAGATATTTCTTATTTATTTATTTTCTACTAATTTACTGTTGCTGCAAGCAGTACCTAAGTATTAAAAACCTAATTTATTGCATTAACAATATGTTGCTAATAACGCATACTCCTATAATGTACATATTTATCTATATAATAATATATGAATATTATAAACTTACTAGGCAGACTTCACACAAACTCCTTCAAGTTAAGTCTCAATTAAGAAGACTAGATGATTTTACTCTAATCCAATTAGAGTAAAATCATCAAAAATTTTAATATTTTTTTTTTTAGTTTAATCTGAAAATAAAAATAAGTTACTATTTTAAATACGTACTGGTAAGTACTTACTAATTATTTTAAGTATTTAATAAATATAGATAGTGACATGCACGATATCTAGGTATACTTACATAGGTTTTGTCAAAAAACGTGAGTTAAGACACGTTCAAACTTAGATCAACTGGCTCTATGTTATAGTTCACACAAAGTAATTATATATCTCCATAGCACAGGGCTCATTTTAAGTTCTACTCAGTTACAACAAACAAAAGACAAAAGGAGCTAACTGACAGATTCAGATGATTTTGAATCTCATTTTTTTCTTGTCTATGGTCAAAAAAAATAATTTGTGGCATGGCGCTTGTTATTATTACCGAAGTAAAGTGTTCGCGAAGCGTGTCGTGGTACCTACATCGAGTTATTTTATTCGTTTATGGTTTCACACACACACACACTAACATAATACCACACACTCACACATACACACAAAATACAACAAAAACGCACACAAACTATTCAAGAGCATGTTTGCACTAAATTACTTGATTTTAATTTTATGTTATTTTAATTTTATTGCATTTATTGTTATTGTTCCAAAAACAGGGGAAAACACTGTGTAACATAGGTACCTACCACCTAGCACAGGAGTCAGGGCTTCAAATCAAAATCCAATGTCAATAAAACATTTTTATAATTATTATAATTTTTTTGACAAAGAAATAAATGAATATGCAATTTCAGAAAGGTCACTTGTTTCAATATTTAAAGTTTTCAGAAAACGATAAAACTAAGCAATATTTCCTGAGGAAGTATAACATTTATATATAAAAAAAATAGTTTCTTTTTAGGGCATTAGCAATCGAAAGTTACAGAAATATTTTGATGTTAACGTTATTAAAAGTTGATTTAGATATTTTAAATATATTATGTGCATGTCGAAAATAATAGGTAGTACATATTGATATGATAACACATATTATTTCCTAAAATATGCGTGATGTGCCCTTTGCATTGCATATTATTCAAATATAAAGGTACCTAGTACTTATGTAATACTTTTAATACGTTATTAGCAACATATTGTTAATGCAATAAATTAGGTTTTTAATACTTAGGTACTGCTTGCAGCAACAGTAAATTAGTAGGAAAGAAATAAATAAGAAATACCTATCGCTCTTTAATGATATTCATATAACAATACAAAAGGTAGGTACTTACAATACAGAAAAATAATTATTCGAGTACCTACCTACCCACGTCATTAACAAGGTATCACAGGCCATGGGTAACGATAGGTTATTTTTAGGGTTCCGTACCTCAAAAGGATAAAAAGGGAACCCTTATAGGATCACTTCGTTGTCCGTATGTCTGTCTCTGGGCACGCCACAATTGTGGCGATAAGTCCCCTCTTTGCGGAGTGGCTAGAGAGGCGCCACGGCATCTTCACCTTCCGCCTGACGCAGGTCCTCACCGGACACGGTTGTTTCGGGAGGTTCCTGTTCAGGATAAAGCGGGAGGAAACGCCCGGGTGTCACCACTGTGTGGATCGCCCGGAGAACACGGTGGAGCATACGGTGGAGGTCTGCCCAGCTTGGGCGGAGCACCGCCGTGTCCTCACGGAGGCGATCGGCGGCGGCGATCTCTCGCGTCCGGGCCTGGTTCAGGCCATGGTTCGGCGCGAGAGTGCATGGGAGGCCGTCACCTCCTTCTGCGAAGCAGTTATGCTAGCGAAGGAGGAGGCGGAACGCGTGAGGGTGAGACAAGGTTCGCGCCCTCGCGCCCTTAGTCGCCGCAGGAGACGCCCCGGGCGTCGGGAGTCGCAAGCCGATTTCCGGCCACCGTAGGCGCGGGCCTGCGGACGGTGAGCGATGGGTAGCTCGCCGTCCGATAAGGACCAGGCTCCACGCGCGCCTCAAAGAGATGCCAGCACAAACTGACGGGGTCCGTTAGGACCAATGCCTGCCGGGGTTGCGAGTTTGTCCGAAAGGGATATCGTGGCCCTGGCATACAGGCAACGGAAGGAACACGGGTGTGTTTTAGTCAGTAAAAGTCTGACACGATATTCAAGTTGAAATTAATATCAAATACGTAAGTCTATAGTCCGTTGAAGCTCTAAAAAAATCAAGCTTCCAAGTCAACGCAATAAAAAATTACAGTGACATAAGCGACATTACTCGTATTGCGACATATTTAAATACTCGCAAATAAATCAAAACCTATAGATAGGGTACTTCCCGTTGACCTAGAATCATGAAATTTGGCAAGAAGCAAGGTCTCAGAGCACAAGTTAAGGAAAAAGTCCGAAAATTGTTAATTTGTAGTTTTAACACAATTTTTTTTATGCGATTACAAACTTTTATTTTCAGTTGGAAAATTGACCGTGGCGTATATCGATGTATGGAAGAACATTTTTTTCAACTATAATGTTAAGTTTGTTTTAGGGATAAATTCATCCTAACTACGGAACCCTACATTGTGCGTGGTCCGACACGCACTTGGCCGGTTTTTTTTTCTTAATATGTACCTAGGTACACAGTTTGTATAAAAATTATAGATATTGAACTGTTGTTATTACTATTCCGACATCCATCAATTTATGTGCACGAGTGTACATCTCATAAACAGCTCAATACCATTAACAACTTAATTTGGTCGGGTTATACGCGGAGATTTAGTATGGAAAAGTAATTAATGCTAATTTCTCTTAAAATACAACACTTGGGGATCTAAATTTTTGGTCACTATAACTTCTTTAGGATCACTCATTTTTGTATAAATTTGGGAAGAAATCACAGAGTTTTTAATAGGGAAATCTTCAAATGAAAATTTAACACCGTGACTACCGCCACCCCACCAATGGTATGGTATATCTCGTAAACTACTGGAGTAGTAAATTTGAATTTTGGGTATAAATTTTATCTCGCAGAGCACTAATTTTCTATGTAAGTTTGAGGAAAGCGACTAGCTCCTGAAACTTGGAATCAACATTCAAAGTCGTGGTCCTGCTGAACGAGCGCGCGAAAGTTATTATCGTTGATTTCTCGGTAAATACAAACGTTTCAGTTCTTTTTTTGTTATGAAATGAATCACATTTAAGGGCACTAATTGTTTGTATACTTAGAATAGCTGTAGCATGCCCCCTTTTTCGGCGCTCATGGTGGTCCTGCTGAAGAGAGCGTGACTACCGTAGGACCACCTTCAAAGTCGATTTTCTCGAAAACTACTAAAGCACCAATTCTGTTGTTCGAGCACTAATTAGCACCAATTGAGCACTAATTATTTGCCAAATATGGAAGCGATTGGCGTTCGTGGTCCTGCGGTAGTCACGGACATCACCGTTACATCCATCACCTCACACTTTCAGATCCAGTTGAAAACCAGCGTCAGGCACTAGTTGTCTGGCATTTTTTTGCTGAACTGGGCCTTTTTGGCGCAGCCACTTGTGAGGCACACTTTACTGCTAATTTCTTACACCGCATTTTACACTTTTTACTTGTTTGACTTTTTTTTTTATCTGCTGTATATTAAACTGTGTGCCTTTTAGTCTGTGCTAAATAAATATATTTTCTTTATTTAAACAGAACCACCAGACTGCCGACAAAGGGGGCATGCTACAGCTATTAAAAGCTAACAGCTCAATACCATTGACAACTTAATTTGGTCGGGTTATACGTGGAGATTTAGTATGGAAAGTAATGAATGCTAATTTCTCTTAAAATACAACACTTAGGAATCTGAATTTTTGGTCACTGTAAATCTTCTTTAGGAGCACTATTTTTACCCGACTACGGCGAAGCAAAAAGGAGGGTTATGATTTTAACCGGTATGTATGTATGTATGTTCATCTGTTCCCTCATTACTTTTAAACCGCTTGTCATAATTTAACAAATGAGTAGAGTATGAGTATTGTTGGAAACGTCTTGATCGTCCGCTGGTTATAGGCTATGTGAGGTCACATTAAATTCAATATGGCGCCCTCTAGCGGGCATAAAGTCAAAGCCTAAAAACAAAAAATTGTTTATTCATGCCGTGTTGGGTATCAAATTAGCAATTAGCCTTAATTAGCACATTTCAAATATATATATATTGTCAGCTGTTGCTCATGACTTTGCTTGCATGCACCCAATAATTAGGTATAATTTCTATAAAATCATATGCAACAACAAACATATTTTCTCTCCAAACCTACACAAAAAACATAATTATATTATAAAGAATACGTATTTCAATGTGGCCAGGAACTTAATATGGCCTGCTCTTCGTCGTGACCAGCTGGAGCATGGAGAACAGCCAAGTGCAGTTCTCATACAATTCGATGATTGCACTATAAATGCAGATGAAGATGGGCTTGTTAGAGTTGAACCTTGTCAGACTGAATTTGACGGATTAAGACGATCGGGAAAAATTCAACGCAAAATGTTACCATTAATCCTTACTTGGGCACTTACTGTGCACAAGTTGCATGGGTGCACTCTAGATAAAGCGGTAATTGATTTAGGGAACTCACTATTCGCTAAGGGACAGGCCTATGTTACCCTCAGCAGACTCAGATCTTTAGACGGATTATTTATTTGTTCCTTGGATCATAACAAAGTGCTGAAAAATCCTCATGACTCACGATCTCTTCAGGAATTAGAAAAGTTAAGAAGTCTTTCAAATTTGGAAACACAAACCTATGGTATGTGTTTGGTATATTACACAGGTAGGTACATATAAAACATTAAAACTAATGAATAAATGAATGAGGTGGACTCGAATGAACCTAACCAAAAAAAAATTTAAAGCGCCACTGCGAATACTTTATCACGAAATTATAATCCCAAAATAATTTAAATAAAAAATAAGTTCAAAACTAAAAGCCGTGGTCGTAACCTAACCTATCAAAACACATTCTAAGTAAGCGATCATAATCTTTAGGGCAAAGTGGCATACGACCACGGCTGTCTTCTGAACATCATTATGAGTATTAAATACATTCAAATATATTACGTGTAAGTTGTTTATTTAATAGACGATAAATATTGAATAGTTTGTACACAATAATTTCAGATGAGAATATTTTCTTGTTTCATACTTTTTAGAGCGTGATTTTTCAGTAGTCGGGTTTTAGTTTTTCAGCTTTTTTTTTTTTTTTGTATAAATTCAGGAAGAAATCACAGTTTTTAATAGGGAAATCTTGAAAATGAAAATTTAACACCGTGACTACCGCCACCCTACCAATGGTATGGTATACGAGGGCGGCACTGAAAATTTCGGGAATCAAGGAAGTGACACAACATTACTATTTAAAAATGTATTTATTGCTTTTCGAAGTATTCTCCGCGAAATTTGACACATTTTTCCATACGATGGAACCAATCATTGAAGCAACCATTCCATTCGGAAGTTGGGGTCTCCAAAATGGCCGTTTTGTAGGCGTCCACAGCTTCTTCAGGTGATGAAAATCTCTGTCCACGCAATTTATTCTTTATTTTAGGGAAAGTATAGAAATCATTAGGGCTTAGGTCGGGGCAATACGGCGGATGGTCTAATAATTCTATGTTTTCTTGCTCTAAAAACTCTTTTGTTTTGTGCGAGGTGTGAGAACTCGCATTGTCGTGATGGAGGATGATGCGGCGTTTGCAGTTCTCTTTACGGAGTTCAGAAACGACCTGTGGCAAACAAATGCTAGCATACCATTCTGCATTAACCGTTCTTTGTCCCTCAAGAGGAATAGTCGTAACATGGCCGGTTTTGGAGACAAACGTGGCCACCATTTTTTTTGCAACACTCCGTGAACGAACAATTTTTGTTGGCTTTAACTCATTTTCGAACACCCAAACTCGTGACTGGTTTTTTGTTTCGGGTTCGTACGCGTATATCCAAGATTCGTCACCTGATACAATGTTGTATACAGCATTTGAGGATCCTGCGTGGAATCTTTCGAGAGTTCTGACGCACCAAGTAACGCGAGCCGCTTTTTGCTCTTCACAGAGCGAATGCGGTATCCATCGGGAAAACAACTTTTTTACACCTAATTGTTCATGCAAGATTATTTGTATTTGACTCATGCCAATATCTAAAGTTGCCTGAATTTTGCGGTATGTCACATGTCGATCTTCCTCAATCAGCTTACGCACAGCATCAACGTTTTCTTGGGTGACTGCAGTTTTTGGACGACCTTGACGGGGATCATCACTGAGCTTGACACGTCCACGTTGAAATTCAGCAAACCAGCGATAAATTGTGGTTTTGGATGAGGTTTCATCACCAAATGCAGAAATCATCCGGTCAACACACTGTTTTTGTGTTAAACCAGTTCGAAAGTCATAATAAATCATCGCTCTTGAATTTTCTCGAGTCAATTCCATTTTCTCAACGACTAAACAAGTTTGACAAAACCTTGTGACAAGACCGAGAATCATTTTTAAATAAATAAATGGTATTCGATTTTTAAAACCAAGGAGTTTTCAATTAAAAAGATTTTAATATGACAGGAACAGTGGAAATATTCCATTCCCGATACTTTTAGTGCAGCCCTCGTATCTCGTAAACTAGTTAAACTACTGGAGTAGTAATTTTGAATTTTGGGTACCTATCAATTTTATCTCGCAGAGTACTAATTTGTGCAGTGCAGTCCGCTCATTCGTCAATCTCAAATCAAATTTTTCCGAGCGAATCGCAAGAGCGTCTGGCGGCGTGGCGGGCGGCGGGCGGCAGAAACACATGTATGGGTCAGTACGGCGGCTGCGGCGCATGCCACGGGAACACGCGGCGAATAGTGCAGGAACCAGTTGTATTCGCCGCGAAATAATGAACACCGAAACTTTTATTGCAAAAATCTTATCTGCAGTTACCGTTTTTCCAGTTCTGGTAGTATATTCATAATTATAAAATAATAATCAAAGGTTTCGACACTCATTCGGGTATAATTTAAAAAAAAATCTCCCCCTATCCCCGCGCTGCCGCGCATGCCTAAGGCGCGATACAGCGGCGGCTTCGGTTAAACTATAATAACAAACATATTACATCTGTTCTAGGTGATGACTTTGATTGAGAGGACATTATGAGTTCACGCCGAGCAGGATTACAGGGATTTTACTATCAAATAAAACAGCTTAATCTAATAATACATTTATTTATTTAATAATTTATATAATTAAGTGAATTAAATAAGCAGATATTCGCCTAACATAATTTGTGGTTCACATACTGTTAAAAAATTTTATATCAGAAAAAATATTATGAATTTTTTTAATTATTACATGGGTAGCTATTATCGCAGAAGAAAGATACAACGCGTATTTGATATTTCATCGAGTAAATATCGGGAATTAGGATGTGAATGCCAGGGCATGCCAGGGTAAGCCAGATGAATAAATAGCCTGCAATGACAATGTTCTGAGAAGTCCAATGATAATGCCAGGCAATCAGCAAGTTCTATGAACAGGTACATGTTACGCTGATGGGTTTTGTATCTCTATACTGCGATAATTTACTTGTAATCAGAAGTAGAGTTGTCAAAAGACTAGCAAGGCAAGGCAATTAGTTAAATTAAAATATATAAAAAGTTTTACTTTAATCTCCTTTAAATGTAAAAACTAAAATCAGTTTCTAAAATAATGGCTATTTAAATGAAGACATCAAACCTGCGTATTCTTTGCAATTAAGTGATGTGTTCCAAATGAGTGCCTTACGTCATATTTTTCTGGCTAGTAATATAAGGCCGCTCACACAGTGATACATTTTCGCTCCATCTACATTTTGCACAAACCAACATTTGTTTCAAACATTGGACTTTTGAAGTGATTCAATGTTTGTGCGCAAAGTTCGACGTGCAAAACTGAACCATCACGCTTGGGTCGGTGACACTGAATTTGGTACACTCGGCTACAGTCGATCGCTGACGATGAATCGCGTATACATATCGCTGAATAGCGACTCGGCTCCAGTCGTAAGTTTTCACTTCTATCGTGTGGTAATAAGCACTCTCACTCAAAAAATTGTATTTGAATTGAAGACTAACTGGAGTGAATCGGCCCTTATACATAAATTAATTGCAGTAATTAAATAAGGTAGATGTTACTCCCTATGGATTATTATTAGGTTTAAATAACACTGAAAATGTTATTTGCTACTATCTAAAATTAGGAAGGAATTCGTGACCACCATTCATCCCAACTGTTGATGCAAAGCTCAGCATTTAAAACTGACCAATTTGGTGAAGGAATGTCTGGAGCCAACCAGTTGAAATCGTCCAAACAATCCCAGTTATTAGAATTCCGGTCCAAACTAGACATATTGAAATGCTTCTCTAGGTCTTCATAATACAAATTGTATGGAGCAGTGCATATCTCAGTACAATCTTCAACTATCCCCTTGCTTGTCACATGTAAGTAAATATCACAATTATTGGATGTGTGCATTCGTAACTGTTGACATGCAGTAACAATCTTACAATTTGTACATTTCTCCATAAATACTGATGAAGTGACTGGTCCGGATAGCACTATACAGTTGTCCAGATTGGTTAAATGCAAAGTTCCCATAACGCCCTTCAGGCCAATGGTACAGTTCGTAAGATTCCGTAAAGCAACATCCCTCTGAAACAACTCATCATTTTCAAGCACTAACACTTTATTTTTCTGTGAATCAAAACCAAATAGTTTTTCATCCCATTTGTTACTGTCTGTTTTTCTTGCTGCATCATTTTCATCAAGCGAGCCTTGTTTGTCAGTGTGGGACTTGGGAAGTTTTTTCTTTGAGAATCCAAACTTTTTTCGGGGCACATATCTTTCTTCTAATTCATAGCATTTTGTCTGAAGATTCTGTACTATACCTAAATATTTGCGCATATTGAACTCCTTCAAGAAGAATGATGATGTCACAACATATTTTTGTAGTTCGTTTACTTCTCTTTTTATGTTATCAAAGTGTGGAGGCAAAGCATTCAGTTCTAGTGTTGGAACTTGCATCAGCAAGTCTTCAATATATTCAGATTTGATTTTGAATGAGCCTGAAAAGAAATCTTCATTTTCGTCACAAGCATCTACTTCTTCCCTTGCCTTATGAGCCTTTTGTAATTTTTCTAAACGTTGTGCGTCCCGCCTACTTAATCTTTCTAAAACAGTATTTCGGTCACTCATTTTCCTTTCTTTAACAAATCGTCAATTGTTTTATTGAGTTCTGAATTCTGACTTGCAGCTTCTTTTAAAACACTAACAGTTTGATGACTCACTCTTCTTGCATCTGTATGTTTTGATCCTTCATCAAACTATAACAAAGAAAACATTTGACATAAACAATTATATTTATTAAATAGATAAATTATATTTTGATTTCTTGTAATGTGAGAAGAGACCACAAAACCATGAGGATGGTAAGACAATGACGTGCCATAGACATTCACAGAGACTAATATATGAACCACCCGTCAGTGTGGTGACTTTGGTTGTGTCCCTCCAGTCTCATTCATTTGTATTACATTGCCCCAAGTCTAATACTAAGCAGTGAAGTGTAGGCGCAGCGCAGACGACGGACTTTTTGTGCGAAGGAGTGCGGCGCACACCAATGTGATTACATTTTATTAGCTCACAAGCTTTCATTAATCACTCGATCCTTCGCACAAAAAGTCTGTTGTCTGCGCTGCACCTAAAGAGTGATTAATGAAGCTTGTGAGTGAATAAAATGTAATCACATTGGTGTGTGCCGCAGACTCCTTCGCACAAAATGTCTGTTGTTTGCGCTGCACCATACTCAGTCAATAAGAAGTGATAGTGAATCAAAATGGATCAAACTTGATGAATACATGTTGACATGAACTAAATATTAAATTTCAACATTAATGAAAAATGGAATGGGCACTGATGTAACTTAGTTTGAAATTTAGCAGTTAGCCACAAACTGATGAATTTAACTAAATCAACCCTTTGTACATATCATTTCTACTTGTCTAAATCAAAATTCATGATCAGAATCTGAAACATCACAGTAAAACCACAATTTGAAAACACATGCAAAGATTAGTCTCAAGAAAACCATCAAATAAGATTATTAGCTAAACAATCAGTGACCACAATCAACATAAACTAATACGGAATTCAATAATGACCTGCTTAAGAAGTTCATCATCAGGTTTGACCAACTTGAACAGTGCATAACCAAGGGTCCCAAATGTCACCACCCAAAAAGTGGCCTTAATACCAACAGACATCTCACCGCTTGTTTAAATTTGGCCTTCGTTTCTCCAAACTGCCTGATCGAGGTCTCTGATTTTATTCTCAGTAATGGCCTCACCAAGTCCGTAGTAACTTTCCAGTACCCAGTTGTGGTTCTTGAACATGTACAGACGGAAATCTGAAAATTACATAAGAAGAACTTGGTAGTTTTGTTTATTTCATAGTTGTAGGGAAGAGAAAAAATATAAGAGTAAAAGAGCAATTTGCAACCAAATTTGTATGAAAAGAACATTGATAAATCACAGATGCTTGTCAAGTTATTATTATGTGTATTTAAAGATACAGAATTATGAATAGGTAAGTACTCCACTGGTCAGAGAGCCATCTCCGTGGGTACAAGCACGATTTCCAAAGACAAACAAAGAAGCAGGCTTGATCCAGGTTTTTGACCTGTCAATTATTTTAGACTGCACATGTTGACATTTAGGATTTTTTTTTACTTTTCAAATGATATTTTCGTCTCACCGGCTATGTGAAGCGATAATGCTTTACATAATTTCTTTGTCCTAATGATATACAAAGGGTACATTAGACAGAAATAAACCAGTCCTCATACTTACTTCTGTCGGTATTCAACTTGTACCAAAGACTGTAGGATGCGGCAAGCCCAATTCCTTCCAGTAGCAATGCACCTTTTAAACCCCAAGTAATGTACCGTTTGTACGCAGGCTTTGGAGACTTTGTAAGCATAATAAAAAAGATGTAATACGATTATGATTATTGTTTTTCCAGAATCCTTTTTATCCTGACCCCGATGAAATTACTTCGTTGAATCACGAACAAACGTCTCACTCTCTCACTCGATGACGTAAGGAAAAAAACGTTCGGAAATCTAATGGTGCGTTCCGAGTTGCACTGTAGGCTGTAATCCGCACCGAATTAGCGTGAGCGCGAAAACCATTGACATAGAAACCTAAACGATGTCGTGCAAATCGGCATAGTCCATAGATGACGTCATGTCCATGACATGTGCCATCTTGGCATAACGCCGACCGTGCCCTAAATTAGACTGCATCGTATTAGACTTTAATCGCTGACAGCGCTCACATCAATAATATGCGTACCGAATTAGTTATTACGATTATGACAGCCGACAACTGTCATCAATTCGGTACGCTCGTGACCGCGCTCGCGGTTGGATTACAGTATTTCTTTGTTTAAACACCACACGCACACATTTGTACACTTCTTCTTCTTTGGTTAGATGTCGACGGTAGCCAGAAGCACAATTTCGAAAATGCCACGCTATTATAAACAAGATAAGACTCAAAACAAAACAACGCAACTGTCATTTTTGACAGCGCTCACGGTGATATTAATTTAGAGCATGGTCGGCGTTATCGCAAGATGGCGCATGTCATGACGTCATCTATGACGTTTCACGCGACAACGGCAACGTATTCGTGCTCACGCTAATAGGGAACGCGTTTAAGCGCGCTATAATCGATTACAGCGATTATGGTCTTAATTCGGAATGCACCCTTAATAAAACCGTGAGCGCTATCGAAAATGACAGTTCTTTTTTTCTAAATAGTGCTTTTTCTAAATAGTGATTTTCGAAATAGTGCTTCTGAAAGGAGAAGTGTACAAATGTGTATGTGTGGTGTATAGACAAAGAAATACTGTAATCCAACCATCACGTCACAGCGCGTTCCGAATTGTTGTCAGCTCTCAGCTGTCATAATCGTGCTATCTAAATCGGAACGGAAATTATTAATGTGAACGCTGTCAGCGATTAAGGTCTAATTCGGAATGCAGTCAAGTTATTAAAGTTTTCTGTACAATAAAAACCAGCTAAGTGCGAGTCGGACTCGCGCACTAAGGGTTCCGTACCATCACACTAATCACACTAATATTATAAAGGCAAAAGTTTGTGAGTGAATTATGTACGTCGCTGTCGGAGGACCCAAAAAAAACCAAAATGATTTTTAACTAACTTTAATCAAAGTAAAATTACAGAATAAAACTTATTACCAAACTAGTACAATAGTGGAATGCTATTCCGATCGATGTTAGATACAGAATACAATATGAATATTTTATTAGTGTTAGGTAAAATGGGCATCCGGTAAACAACTGCATCGAATGACGCAAGCCACGGGCGCAGCGTCAGCGGTTCGGATGTGAAGCGCGTGTTGTTTCTACGTGCCTTAACGAGGTCACTGCACGCTTGCAATTTACATAGTATTACATACTATAACACCTCCGCCGTCAGATCAGCAATTATTTTTGATGTTTGTACTGAGAAAATATTGCTGAATGAGTCTTTGATGCTCCAGCTTCCCCAGGTACTGCATATACTGCTTTATCTTCAGCGGGCTCCTCGGTAGTCTTGGGCTTACACATCTTATAACGTTTCAGGATGATTACTATAGCGAATAGCAGTGTTCCCGTAATAATGGTGTAAAACGGGATTGTTGTATGATATAGATATTCCGATTGGATTGGTTGTATCTGCAATGGAGGCTGGGACAGAACTTTATACTGGGCATCATGTAATTTCTTCAGATCTATCGAATTGAGATTAACTTGCGTTACTTCCATCTGCGTATCTGTCCTGTAATGCAGTTTTGTTATTCTTACAGGTTGTCCCTCCACGTGGTCATTAAGATTGGTGATTGTGAATTCTGAAGTATACAGGAAACAATTGATAGGTATAGTTGCCAGATAGCTACCATTCAGTATGATGTAATCTTCTCGCCCGCAGAGAGTGTGTACTCTTGTTGCATTTGGGAATGACAGAACATAGTGTTTCTCGTCCAACTCCTCCATAGATATTCTTGATAGTGTTATAGCTGCAATTTTGCAAGTTGCGTCGAATGTCTGATTCTTGATGAGATTCTGTATACAATCAGGATGCTGCCGCAGGTGATGATTCATTTTGTCTCCGCAGAGGTACCATTGATTATACTTCGGGCATTCAGCCTCTATGTACACAAAACCTTTCCTGCCAGTTGCAATCAAAGGATAAGGAGGGATAAGGGCCTGCTTGAATTTGTTAGGAGCTATTGACAACCTATAAAGATCATAAATTTCTTCAGCAAATATTGGCAATTTGAATATAACTACTATTTGGCTACCCGAATAATAATAGCCTGGTTTAATTATATCATAATATTCTCTAAGTTCTAGATCTAATACTTTTTCCTTACCATAAATCTTAATTAACCGTACAACCATATGACGTAAGACTTCAATAGAAATCATGGAATGATGTGAACTAGAACTATGAATAAATGCTAGCATGTTCTCTACTCTAATTAACTCGTTTTGTATTGCATCAACATTTTCGGTTAAAATAGTAAGATATTGACCAAACTTTGCGAACCTTATAAGATCACCATTTTTATGGGATTCCTTTTCTAGTAATGATTTTAGGGTTTCATTAATTTTTACTTGATTAGCTACTAACTGTGTTATGATATGAGTATGCTGAACCATCCACTCTTTACTTATAGTAATATGGTTATTTAATTCTTCAGTAATTTCGGCTTGGTTATCCCGTAGAATTTTTATAGTATTATCGTATTTAATGGCATCCGAATAATCTAAGTTTCCTGTTACGCTTTTTATTACGGAGCCTAAACCATCAATGAGACCTCGCTTTATACGACCGGGTTTTAAGGTTTCTAAATGACGCGTTACATCAAACAGCTTTTTAGAAAGGAAATCTAGTTGAAGTTCATATAGCATGTACGTATTATTATCTAACTTATGCTTATAACTATCTAATTGATCCTGTAATAACCTAATCTTTTCGTCGATGTCTTTAATCTGAATGTACTGTAAAAACGTATGATAGTGAGTTATGAGTTTAGTTGCTCCAAGGCGAAATGGTAATATTCCGGGGCCATCATCAAGGCTCTCAAGTGTTATCTCCTGACTTATTTCGTGGGCTGCTGTCAAAGGAGCAATCAGGACCAGTAGCACCCTGAAACAATTTAGCGCTTTTAGGGACTCGCTTAAGCCGGCTTTTAGCGACGGGGCCTCGCTTTCTAGAGGTATAAATGTGTATGGGTAAGTCTGCTAACACGATGTCTTGGGTATATCTTGGGGCTACCTTTTGGCGGCTGGCTAAGGGGTTGCCCACAAAAATACGTTGCTGGGGATCATATTCGACTTCCGGTTCGCGAGTTTTGTTGCGGTTTTCTATAATATTCGTACGATCTACTAGGGAGGATTCGTTTATTAAATCGTAAACTTGTTTCATCTTTTCCTTGTGACCGTGGGTATACTGTTGCAAGAGGTGGTTACTTAAATCTACTTCAAAAGGATCTCGGGGGTCAAAGTGTCCGGTGATGATATCGAACGGTCGACATTTAGTAAAACTATGGATGGTGCTGTTGTACGCTAATACACCATAGGGAATAAGATTTGTAATGTCTTCCCCCTTGTGTGACAACTTTAGAATGCGTAGATGCTCTAATAAGGTCGAATGAAAACGCTCCACGATTCCATTAGAATTTGGGGCATGTGCTAGAGTTTTATGATGAATTATCTTATGCATATTAATGAACTCACTGAATAACTGATTACTAAATTCTGTTCCGTTGTCTGACACGATAGTTAGAGGTAAGCCATGGTGTGTGCAAAATTTTAGTAAAGCTTGCAGTATACTGACCGCCGTACCATCGCGTATATGATACGCTTGAGCGTATTTAGAGAATACATCTACAATCGTTAGATATTTCTCAGACTGGATTGTTAATAAATCAATGTGAACGATTTCGAAGGGTTTACTAGCTGGGGGTACGATATTAAATTTTTGTTTGATGGGATGACGATCATACTTGGCCCGACCACAGTCGGTACAGTTGTTAATGAATTTGGTGATCTCATCTCTCATTTTTGGCCAGTAATAACGAGATGAAAGAGCTAAGAAGCATTCATTTATTCCGCGATGATTGGTTTTTCCATCGTGGTAATGTCTTATTATTTCCTGTTGATTCAAGTATTCCTTGACGTTTTCAACCTCCCGTTTAGTTAGCACTAAGTTCATTGATGAACTTTTGAACTTATCTTGAATAATCGGTATAATATCATACATAGCTAAAGTAGGGTTTATTAGCAGGGCCGTTTTAACTTTAGGGTTAACGTATTCCTTAATTACATTTATTATATCATTTTCTAAATTATATTTTGAAACTTGTACAGCTGTTCTAGTATGAGTATCGAAGGGTTTGGATGCTGTAGGGCGTTTTTTAATATCACCTACCACGGTAATATGTATTTGGCGATGAAATTTATTTAGCGGCTCGTCAACAATTGGTACTTCAAGTATAGGATTTTCTTGACTTGTATGGGCAGAGGCTGTAGAAGAGTTCCCTACGGATGGTGGACGCTCGGATGCGTTTGCTATCATGGAAGATGTTTCTTCGTTATGGATTTGGATACGGGAAAGGGCGTCCGCGTTTGTGTTACTGGATCCTTTTTTATAAATAACTGAAAAATCATACTCGGATAGCTTTAACTTCCATCTGGTTAGCCTAGAATTGGGTTCTTTTAGATTCATAACCCACTGTAGTGGTTTATGATCGGTGATTATCTTAAACTTTCTACCGAATAAATACGGTCGGAAATACTTCGTCGCCCAAACTATAGCGAGAAGCTCCTTCTCGATCGTACTGTAGTTAATTTCACTCTCGTTTAGAGTGCGAGATGCGTAACATACAGGTTTATCCGCGCCTACGGTGCCCTGAGAAAGAACAGCGCCTAGCGCGAAATTAGACGCGTCGGTCGTTAAAATGAAATCTTTTGTAAAATTTGGATACTGCAAGATCGGATCATTAGTTATCAAGTTTTTACATTTTTCGAAGCTTTCGGTGTATGAGGAATCAATAACTACCTTTTTGCTCTTTTTCAGACATTGCGTGAGTGGTTTTGTTATCTTTGCGAAATCTGGGATAAACCGTCTATAATAGCCAACTAACCCGAGGAATTGTTTAATTTCTTTAGGGGTAGTTGGAATGGGGTAATTTTGAATCGCGCTTATTTTGTCTGGGTTGGGTTTTATGCCGTCTCTTGTTATAACATGACCTAAATAAGCGGTTTCCAGCTTGAGAAATTCAGACTTGTCTAACTGTATTTTAAAATTTGATTCCCGTAATTTTTTGAAAACTTTTTCAAGGTTGATTATGTGTTCCTGGAGCGATGTGCTAAACACGACAATGTCATCCAAGTAGACCAGACAGACGGTATTCTGAAGTTCTTTGAGTACATTGTCCATGACACGTTGGAAAGTGGACGGTGAATTTTTCAGTCCCATTGGCATCCTTAGAAACTCATAATGACCGTTTTCTACGTTGAAAGCGGTCTTAGGCACATCGGCGGGGTCCATTTCGACTTGATAGAATCCGCTGGCGAGATCGAGGGTCGTAAAATATTGACAATTACCAAGCTTGTCCAAAACGTCAGTGATGTTTGGTATGGGGTATTTGTCATCATAAGTTTTCTCGTTTAGTTTCCTAAAGTCGACAACTAACCGCCACTTAGTTTTTCCTGAAGCATCAGCTTTCTTCGGGACAACCCAAATTGGCGAGCTCCAAGCTGATTCCGAGGGTCGAATGATGCCTTGATCTAACATCTTGCCTATCTGGTCCCTAACTTCATCTCTATGGACATAAGGATACCGATAGCTTTTCGTGTGGACCGGGATTTCATCGGTTGTTCGAATGTGATGTTTGATTTTATTGGTAAAAGTTAAAGCCTCACCGTCTATATAAAAGATATCAGCGTATTGACTGCAAAGTTTTTCTAAATTAATACGTTCTTCGACATTAAGATGACTGGTTCGCAGACGTGAGGTAACTTCCTTTGCGCGTACCGATAGATGTTCCGTCGTCCCATATCGGGAGTCATGGAGGGATTCTTCAGAACGTGTGCACTGAATATTGTAAGTCTCTGCTTGTCAAAGTCAAAGTCAAAGTCAAACCATTTATTTCAAATAGGCACATAAGAGGCACTTTTGAACGTCAAAATTTACAAAAAAATAGAATTGATTCTAGTTGCCCCTTCCAAAAGGTAGTTTCGTATGGAGAAGAATGGGCAAGAAACTCCACCGGTACTCTTTTAAAAATGTTTTACAATATTTTGTTTGATTACATTAATTATATGATTATATGTGAAGACGATGCACCTAGAATAAAATTACTATACCATAATAGGTAAAACGAATTAAAAACTAAGCAATGAAAAATAACTTAATTATTAGATAGATACGTGGTGTTCACATATTTACAAACATCATACAAGTATGTTTTTCTAAAAAAATAAGTCAGTGTGTGAGTATAGGTTATCACAGAATGTAAAATGAATATCATAAAAATAACAGATTTTACCATAAAAATAGCAACCAGTTTGATTTTGTCTAGACTCTAGATTGTCCTATGGAGCTGGACCAGCATGTTTCCAAGCATTCCTGTCCTGGATATAATCCTCTAACTTGTAATATGCTTGTTTACAAAGTGTACTTTTAATATGTGTTTTAAATTTTCTCTCATTTAATTTCAATATATCACAAGGTATTTTGTTGTAACATTTAACACAGTACCCCATAAAAGATGTATGTACTTTAGATAATCTGAAAAATGGTTGATCTATTTTATCTTTATTTCTAGTATTAAAATTATGTCTATCGCTTATCTTGTTAAAAATATGTAGATTTTTCCTTACATACATAATATTTTCATAAATGAATTGGCAAGGTACCGTCATAATATTAATCCTTTTAAATAGTTCCCTAAGAGATTCGCGGCGACGGAGATTATAAATTGCTCTGACAGCTCTCTTTTGCAAAATAAAGATGGACTCAATGTCAGCAGCCCGACCCCACAGTAAAATGCCATACGACATAATGCTGTGGAAGTAACTAAAATAAACCAAACGCGCGGTTTCTATATCTGTTAGCTGTCTTATCTTTCTAACAGCATAAGCGGCCGAGCTTAGCCGCCCCGCCAGAGAGGTTATATGTGGTCCCCATTGCAGTTTCTCGTCTATAGTGATTCCTAGGAAAACCGTTTGATTAATAAATTCCAGTTTTTCTCCGTTCAATATGATATCACATTCGCTACTTCTAACATTAGGTAATTTAAATCTAATACATTTGGTTTTTTTTTCATTTAATACCAAATTATTTACCGTAAACCAATCTTGGACCTGAAGAATAGAGTTATTCACTTCGTCAAGATTTTGTGATCGTCGATCTATTTTAAAGATCAATGATGTGTCATCAGCAAATAACACCATCTTCGGTTGATTTTGAAGTAATTGGGGTAAATCATTAATGTAAACTAAAAAGAGGAATGGACCCAATATCGAACCTTGAGGAACGCCCATTGCCATTTCAGACCCTAATGAGTTAACGCCGTTTATTTGAACTTTAACCTTTCTATCTTTTAGGTATGATCTTAGTAAATCAAGAGCTGCATTCCTAATCCCATAGTGCTCTAGTTTCAGCAAAAGTGTCTCATGGTTCACGCAATCGAACGCTTTAGAGAGGTCGCAAAAGATTCCAATGGCATCTTGTGCTTCCTCCCAGGCGTTAAAAATGTTCTTTATTAGGGTAACACCGGCGTCAGTGGTACAACGCCCTTTAGTGAAACCGTACTGCTGTTCATGAAAGATGGATTTTTTATTAAAGTGACGTAACATTTGATTGAGCATCAACTTTTCAAACACCTTACTGAGAACTGGCAGAATTGACACAGGCCTATAATTATTGGGTTCTTTACTATCTCCGGATTTGAACAAAGGAACTACTTTACTGTGTTTCATGAGATCCGGAAAGACTCCTTGATCCACACTGGTGTTAAATATAAAAGCTAAATAGGGCGCAATGGTTTCGATTATAGATCTACAGACTTTTACAGACATGCCCCAGAGATCTTCTGTTAATTTAATTTTAAGATCTTTAAAAGTTTTTATAACAGCCTGGGGGTTTGTATGTTGGAACCTAAATTCCAAAGGGCATACTTTTACATTCTTTCTAAGTAAGGCAGCCGAGAGCGCGGGTGAGGAATTTAAAGTTTCAGTAGTTTTAAGGGAAATATTAGCAAAAAAGTTTTCAAATTCCTGAGCTATTTCTACCTCTGAAGTGATGGGCCCATGTGCAGTTTCTAAATTTAATTCAGTATTACGCTGTTTTTTCCTACCTGTTTCATTATTTATTATTTGCCAGGTAGTTTTTATTTTATCATCAGCTGATTTTATTTTATTGCTAATATAAAGAGCTTTAGCTATTTTGCACACACTTTTAAAAGTTTTAGAATATTTTGCAACATATTGATGAAAGCTTGCATTATTCTTATGTTGCTTTAGGCCATAAAGTTCAAAAAGATTTTCCCTGCTTTTACGAATACCTGGAGTCGCCCAATCACTAAATACGAACTTTGTGTAAATACTTTTAGTCTTTAGTGGAAAAGTGTCATTAAATTGTGTGTTTAATAGTGAAAAGAACTCGGCGTAGAACTCATTTGGGTCACAAATATTATTAAATCTCTGAACACATAATGCACTGGCCAAAGAATTATTTAATTTCTCTAAATTTTTACTTGTAATTGGCCTAAACCTTATTTGAGTTGTTTGTACAGGCATATAGGAGCAAAATGTTATTGTTTGACCACTATGATCAGATGGCAACTTATTTACAATTTGTTTGTGTAAGTAATCACAATTACAAAAAATATTATCTATACAAGTGGCAGAAGAAGCTGTCACTCGGGTTGGTTCAATAAAAACATTTGACAAATCAAATGACCTAAAAAGACTTAATAATCTGACAGTGTTCGAGTTATTTTCTAATAAGTTAATATTAAAATCACCACATATGATTATTGACTTACTATTAGTACTAAGTTTTTTTAACACATCTTCCAGTACAGAATCAAACAAAGATAGATTCTGGTAACTTGGAGGTCTGTATACGCATACTATAACATGCTTATCAAGCTCAACACAGGACAATTCAATGGTGTGTTCAACCGACAGTCCGATGATGTCTTTCCGTTCTTTCGATTTGATAGAATTTTTAATTAATATTAATGATCCGCCATGTATCATACGTTTTCGGCTAAAATGGCTAACTACACAATAATTTTCATAATTAATTGACATCACTTGATGATCTTTTAACCAATGTTCTGTTAAACAAATGACATCAAACTTGGTATTTTCTAAAAACAATTCTATTTCCAGTAATTTGGAAGAGCAACCTTGGATATTTTGATGAAATAATTTTAAAGTATGTTGCACTCCCTTTGTTTTTTTTTTATGAGTTAAATGGCCAGAAGATACCTTTTTATTATTCTCTAATAATAATAATTGGTTATTTGAATGGGTAACTTCTGTTGTCTTACAGTCTAGTTTAAAGAATTATCTGGAGTGACCTCCACAACTACAACTGAAGAGTCTAGAATGCCTGTATGAGTTCCAGCAGGAAGAGAATACCCTATCTGACTGGTAGTGGCCTCCAAGGATGTTGGTATTATAGGTGGATCCTCCTTCGTACAACATGATGACTCATAATTAATCTCTATGTATTAATTTAATTATTAATGGCTTGTACCGCGCGATCCATTGAAAATATAAGATCGTGTGAAGTGGGGTTGATGACTTCTACGAGTCCACGGTTATTCGTAACAGAGGTAAAACATTCTCTTACAACGCAGTTTGAAATAATCTGCTCACTAATAATCGCATCTCCATCATGGATATTGACTGGTAGTCGAAGTAATTTTGATGAATTTGCTGGTATCACATCCTCATATAAATTTAAGTTTCGAGAATTGTACATACTAATTTTATTGGAAGAATTTCGGGTAATTAACAATTTACTTTTAAGATCTATTTTAGCCTCCCATTTTTCTAGTAGGTCTAAACCTATCAACCCATCAAAATATTCGTGGAACTTATAGATAAACAGTTTAATATTTTCAGATTCCTGAAATTCATCAAAAGTTGGAATGGTTATAGAATAGTTATTTCTTGTTGTAGCATGAACGTTCGTTACCTCGAACGGGTCAAAATTTAATGGGAAATGATGGAAAAATGTTTGTACAGCTTCCGGGCTAATGAAAGATTGATTTGCCCCAGTATCGATTAAGAATTTTAGTGGTGGCTGTGAAATCTGAATGTATGGAAGCTGCCTCTGCGCTTGGAGGTTAAGTTCTATTTTAATTTGTCTGACTTGTTGTCCTTCTGAAAATCCTGCTCATTGGTGGAACTAGTACTCGGCTGAGGATCGGAAACGGCCGCATTTGGCTGATACTCTATAGCAAAGTTATCATCCACTGACCCGTTGTTCACATAATAAATTGGTTCTGCATTATAGAATTCTGCACCTTCCATATAGATATTGCTATCGGGATCACTATAATAGACAGGATAATAGTATTGTTCACCGTAATCCGCACAGACGTTCATGTTCATTTCCTTAGTTTTAAAATAACCGGATGGTAGTGGGTTACCCCCTTTTCGCCAATCGTGACCGGATAATTGACCGACGGGTGGTTTTTCCTTAGATACGTAGTGGCTAACACCACTCATAGGCTTAGGGCCATAATTCTGCGGTACATGCCTAGGTTGAAATTGAGAGTTGTTATTCGATTGATAATACTGGGTCGGCGGCGCGCGGAAAGTAGGCTGTGTAGAACCCGGCGGCGCGCGAAACATTTGTTGGGTATAACTCATCGGCGCGCGGAACATTGGTTGTGATTGCGAAAGCATACCTGTGTTTCCATAAGGACCGGCAGGAACAGCTTGGAAACTTGGTCTCCATCCTTGTTGAGGTTGAACATAGCTAACGGGGCCCGTTCGTGCAGGAAAATTGAACTGTCTTTGAATAGTATTAGCACCTTGCGCCGACGACGCCGTCGACAGGGGTTTTTGTAAATTAGATTTCTTTTCGGAAATGGGTTCATGCCGATTTTGCAGATAAAGGACGTTCAATTCTTCTTGCACAAACTCGAGTGCCTTTTCCACACTATCAGGACGCATGCATCGGATGCGAGAGCCTAAGGGCTCTTTTAAACCGCGAACAAACGCTTGCGTGGTAAGTTTGCTGTATAATATGCGCTTAGCTTCTACAGTCGTTTTGATACTTTCGTGTAGAGTGACATAAGTCATGATAGTGCTGAACAAATTAACACAATGGTCATAAAATTCCTGAGGGGAATTGTTCCCCTGAGTTGCTAACATAAGGTCATTATAAAGGGTGGTCTCGTCCCTCTGGTCAGAGAAATTATTAATCAAGGTCTTTTTAATACTATCCCAATCTTCAGGAATACCATTTGAGTTGATAATACGCGCGGCTGGTCCAGTTATCTTATTCAAAATACCATTTATCAGACAGAGTTTAGCTAGAGCATTATCAGGATCCCCCACAATGAATTCGGCAACAATTTGGTCACAAAGGTTTATAAATCTTGGTAAAATATGTGGGTTACCGTCAAAATCCGGCACTAAACGTAAGGTTTTGAATATTGAGTCAGCAGTAGACATGGTGTCGGACTCAAGGATTTCGGACCTCAAAGAATCCTCCAAAGTATCTGCCGTTGTATTTAAATCTGCACTAATATTCCTATTAATATCTGTTTCTAACCTACGTGCTTGTCTAGAGCTCCCAACCCCGTTAGGGGTAGATTGCCTAGGGTAGAAAATGTTTGTAATTTAATTAAACTAACTTAAAAGGAGAGGGAATTGAAAGCAACTCACAGAAATGATTGTAAGTGTACTTACATTAACTGCATTTCGGTACCTCTGGGATCGATGTCTGGATGTCTCCTCCGCGCAGGACGTCAGGTTCTTGTTTCAGGATACTCGGCGAACGCGATCGCTCGCGACGGCGGTAGCGAATTAGCGGGACGGTTTTCGATGTAATGAGAACTCTATCTAGCTAGCTCGAGACGCCTCGAGTATCCTACCGACTGCGCCAATTATGTACGTCGCTGTCGGAGGACCCAAAAAAAACCAAAATGATTTTTAACTAACTTTAATCAAAGTAAAATTACAGAATAAAACTTATTACCAAACTAGTACAATAGTGGAATGCTATTCCGATCGATGTTAGATACAGAATACAATATGAATATTTTATTAGTGTTAGGTAAAATGGGCATCCGGTAAACAACTGCATCGAATGACGCAAGCCACGGGCGCAGCGTCAGCGGTTCGGATGTGAAGCGCGTGTTGTTTCTACGTGCCTTAACGAGGTCACTGCACGCTTGCAATTTACATAGTATTACATACTATAACAAGTGTGTGTGTGTATGTTTGTTACTTCTTCACGCTCAAACGGCTGGACCAATTTTGATAAAATTTTGTATGAAGGTAGCTGACACCCTTTTTTTTTTGGGTGGTATATTATTAAATAACTTTTCCCGCTCTGGGCGGAGCGGGAGGGCGTGTCAGACTTTTACTGAATAAAACCCACCCGTGTTCCTTCATTTGCCTGTGTGCCAGGGCCACGATATCCCTTTCGGACAAACTCGCAACCATGGCAGGCATTGGCCCTAATGGACCCTGTCAATTCGTGCTGACGTCTCTTTAAGGCACGCGTGGAACACAACGAACCGTCGACCCGGGCCTGGTCCTTATCGGACGGCGAGCTACCCATCGCTCACCGTCCGCAGGTCCGCGCCTACGGTGGCCGGAAATCGGCTTGCGACTCCCGACGCCCAGGGCGTCTCCTGCGGCGACTAGGGGCGTGAGGGCGCGAACCCTGCCTCGCCCTCACGCGTTCCGCCTCCTCCTTCGCTAGCATTACTGCTTCGCAGAAGGAGGTGACGGCCTCCCATGCACTCTCGCTCCGAACCATGGCCTTTTTTTTTTTTTTTTGTTGCCGGGGTGGAAAATCCTCATGGATGTCCTCCGCCTTGGGGTGGGCGGAGGGGTCTGTCAGACTCTTACTGACTAAAAACCACCCCGGTGTTCCCTTCCCATACTTGCACCGGGGATCTTGGGAGCTAGTATTACTTCCGTGATCCCCGGCTAGTGCCGGCCCGCCTCTGCGGGCCACCTCAAGTCTGCGGGGGGGTGAGGTGTTAGACCCCCCCGCGACATCTCAAAGGGGCGCGCGTGGAACACTACGCGCCGCCACCTCGGGTCCAGTGTGATAGGGGGCGGCGGACGTCCCCGAGTCCGCCGTCCCTGGACCCATTTAGGGGGGCCGGAAGAGGGCATTATCCGCCCTCTGCCGAACCGAACCATGGCCTGAACCAGGGTCGGACGCGAGAGATCGCCGCCGCCGATCGCCTCCGTGAGGACACGGCGGTGCTCCGCCCAAGCCGGGCAGACCTCCACCGTATGCTCCACCGTGTCCTCCGGGCGATCCACACAGTGGTGACACCCGGGCGTTTCCTCCCGCTTTATCCTGAACAGGAACCTCCCGAAACATCCGTGTCCGGTGAGGACCTGCGTCAGGCGGGTAGCTGACACCCTGGCGGCCCTGTTAGGACAAAACGCTGTAATCTGTAAAACGTCAATTTGAGAAAAACGAGTTTAAAAGTTTACATCTTTAGCTCGTTACCAAATTTTATCCCGTATAGATAAACGTATAGTTGTTGTTTTGACTAATTGGTCGTATTATTTACTCTTTTTCATTTTAACGTCCGATTACCGTATTTTTCAAAGGGACCTCACAATATTAAAAAAACATGTTTTGTTACAACAACATGTAGCTAGCCAATATTCGTCTTTGTTATGACATAACGTTGTAATCCTTGATTACTGCATTTTTATGTGATAAACTTCTGGTTTATTGTACTCTGCATTGACTCAGAGCATGAGTAAAAATAAATGTATTCTAGATAATGTAGATCTGTACAATGTCTACTACATTGTACAGATTAACACTCCTAACTGTACCCTTTCTAACAGGTAGGTACTTATTTGTAAGGTAAACAATAAAACAAAAAGTGGTCAGTACGTAATTTTTTTTTTTGTAAACTAGGTAAAAGGCAAAGCCATATATAGAAGGTAATAAAAATAGCTTAGGTAAAAGTTTCTGTAGCAGTTTTGTCCAAATCTTCGGTGATATTTTCATTGACCACCAAATCTTCATAAAACCGATGCCTGGAGTTCGGCATAAATTTTAATAGGTTTATTAAGTCATCCTTTTTTTTTCGAAAACCCTCTGCTTCTGTTCTTCTTGCTACATTTATAAAACATGTCAATTTCTTTCCATACAGTATTCATATTTTCTTTCTTGAATATGTTAGAATATGTCGACCTCCTTGAAATCATTAGCTTGGTAATTATTATTTACAAACAGTTTAGGTTTGCCTCTTCGGAATTCAACAATTTTAAATCTGGAAATGTTGTAATTTCTACCAATAAACCGTCAACCGTAAATAGGGCTGTGGTCATCAAGTGCACGGGGTTTTGTTTTCAAAATGATCAGATTTAGATTCCTCTGATGGTACTGAGCTTCGCCAAGTCTGCGTCTGCCCCAAACCGCACTCCCGAGCTGTCACGTAGGTAGGTAGGTACTTTACCTATAATATTAATCTGTCACCAAATCTCATAATATGTATATAACATAATTACAATAAAATTATGGTTACCTACTTGTCAGCAAGTATTATTATTATGTTTACCTATTATCTTTGAAATAAATTTAAACACACACTTACCTGCATCCTGTGAGGATTATTTCCACAGCAAAACTGCATATCTTTTTGATGCGTTCATATTTCGGCATTGTTAATCACTTACTATCACACATCCAACTACTTACAGCGACAGAAGAACAATAAAATATTGCAATCCAATACGCCTGACGCGTGCTCGCTCTGTTAAATTGTTTAGTATTATTCTGACAAAACGCAGCAAACTAAGCTTGCAATGTTTTACCAAAATAAAAAACCGCGCACGCTTGACCCGCGCGCCCGCACCACGCTTCTACCTATCACGGTAAAACGCTGCAATCTAGAGTACAGCGTTTAGCGAAAACATTTCATCCGAACTTCAGGTTACAGTGAAGTGTAATATTGAGTTTTCTTGATAATGCAAGCCATTATTGAACTGTAGATCGAACCCGTACCAAGCTTAGATCGCGTAGATTATTTTACGTTGTATTACCATAAAACAATGTAACCCGGGTTGCAATGTTTTGTCATAACAGGGCCGCTGGATTAAGACATAGGCTACTTTTTATCCCGATATTCCAACGGGATCGAGACTTACGCGAGTGAAATCGCGGGGCGCAACTAGTTATAGATATATATATATCTATAGTTATAGAGCCCCGCTTAAATTTTTTGTTTATTTAAATTTAACTATTTATTTTTAAAGTGAATATATAACTTGAAATATTCTGTGAATATTTCAAGTTAAATAGTTTCAAGGACATAATTTCATATAAAATTGTCAGTAAAGCTTAAAACTATGTTAGTACTTATACCTACTTATTGAATTCATCTATTTACCTTACATTAAACCGGCCAAGTGCGAGTTGGACTCGCGCACGAAGGGTTCCGTACCATTATCTATAAAAATGGCAAAAAAATCACGTTTGTTGTATGGGAGTCCCCCTCAAATATTTGTTTTATTTTAATTTAATTATTTGTTTTTAAAGTGAATAAATAACTAAATATTCTGTGAACATTTCAAGCATCTACCTGTTGCCGTTATTAATATCGAGCAAAAATTGGCAGAAATCACGTGTGTTGTATGGGAGCCCCCTTAAATATTTTATTCAGTTTTTAGTATTTGTTGTTATAGCGGCAACAGAAATACATCATCCGTGAATATTTCAACTGTCTAACTATCACGGTAACATAAGATACAGCCTGGAGACATACGGACAGACGGACAGACGGCGCGGCGGACCCTCAGTCTTTTTAGGGTTCCGTACCCAAAGGGTAAAACGGGAACCCTATTACTAAGGCTCCGCCGCGCCGCGGTCTGTCTGTCTGTCCGTCTGTCACCAGGCTGTATCTCATGAACCGTGATAGTTAGACAGTTTTATAGATAATGGTACAGAACCCTTCGTGCGCGAGTCAGACTCGCACTTGGCTGGTTTTTTGACTTTGGAGTCCTTACCCAACTTCAAGTCAGTTTTGACTTTGGCTTATCTCTTCGACTACCTTTTTTTTCGCCGGTGTCACCGATAGTTAGCCGTAGTAAAGAAATGACCGAACATTCGGCCGATACTTCGGATTTATGTTCGGAGTAGACCCCCAGTACAATAAAATCCCCTGGTGATTATTAGTGATTTTCAACCAACACATGAACCTTGATCAATTTTGGCGTCGAGTTTCACCAATTTTAAAGGACATTCATTCTATTATTTTTTTCGTAAATTAGGTAGGGTAAGTGCTCCAGTGAATGAACACAAACGATCTTCGAACTTCAAAAAATCATTACGGTATGTTGCCTCTAAGGGATTCGGTCCAAAAGTATATTTTGGTAATATGATTATATTCAAAAATGTTTTTTAAGTTAGGTTTACGTTATAACCTGTATACTTTGTTAGATATTTAGCAATAAATTGAAAAATACCCTAAAACCCCAGTGAATGAACGAAATTTTCTAGTAAATGAACTAAATAAAACCAGTAAATGAACACAATGTTTGTTTAATTAATAATACAGAAAAATCCTTAATATTATAACAATTGCAGTACAACAATCAACTAAATAAACGAAAATAAATTTCTGAGCCTCAAAATCAAACATTACCAAATATATTTTTAACAAAGTAAAAGCCTTCAAACTCTTACCTAATAATACACCTATAAAGGCCTAGCGTTAATATATTTTAATTAAAAGAAAATATAAAGTATATAGTCAAAATAAAAATAAAAAAACCGATGATTTCAATTTCATCGTTCGGCTTAGCTTTTTTTACCTGACTTTTTTGTTTTTGATTGTTTTCAGAGCTTTCTTCGTGTTCCTTACGCTTTCGCGGAAGCTTTTCTTCTTTATTTTCTTTGTCTTCTCGTTTTCTTCTTTTTTTGATTTTCTTTCGCCTCTGCTTTCGTTTTCTTTTAATTTTTTTCTCTTCTTCTATTATTCTCTTTTCCTCTTCTATCATTTTAATATGTTCTTTGTACCTTTGAACAGTTAATCCAAATGGCATAGGGTTAGCATTCATTGCGTGCGTTTTCTTCATTGAAGTGATTGTTATGGGTAGCTCAAAAAACATTCGATTTTATCTGTATCAATTCCCGGTTGTATTTCTTCCTCATTGATCGTACACACGTCACTAGCAGGAACATTATTTTCAGATGCCTTGATCTAGTTCCTTAAACCAAGCCCTGATCGATGTTTCAGTAACGGGTCTGCCTTTAGAAATTACTTCCGCATTTCTTTTAGTAATCTCAGGATGACGGTTTAAAAATAACTTGAGCCACTTTCTTCCTGGCCTATTCCCTGTGAACATGCTTTTTCTATTGTTGGTAGTTAAAAAAAATTCAACAGTATCAAAAACTTCCTCTAGGTACATTGGAAAACCTAATTTGGCTTTATTTATTATCGACTCACGTCAGCAATCTTATCTCTCTTATCCTCCATCTGAACTCGGATGAAGGACCCTTTTTCTATGCAAGGGAACTTTATTAGTGAATTCAGTATGTAGGGTGGATTTTGGTATCTTAAAAACATTACTTGCTTTATTAATAGTTAGTTCTCCATTAGCAATGGACCTAAGAGCTCTTTCCAATTTTTCTTGGGTATACCGAAACCTATCATATTTTTTTTTTATTGGAATCCATGGAATCATCAATACATCCAATCCATGGTCTAAAGGGATTAATTAATAGAAAAAAAGAAAAATTTATATAATAATAAAATGTAGGTTTCAAAAGGATGAAATCTAGCTCAAAATGGTGTGTTCATTTATTGGTTCCATCTTCATGACGAAAGCTAATATTTGAACATGATGAAAATGTTAGTTCATTCACTAGATTTTATGAACCAATAAATGAACATACCTGTCCCAATACTGGCCTAAAGATCAGAAATCTATTTTTAAAACTACTCGCAAAACATGAATCTTATGGCACAAAAATAAATTACTTATTCTAATAAAAATATGAAATTGACGTTTGTCCAGTGAATGAACGGTCGTTCATTCACCGGATTTCAACCGATTTTTAGTTCCAATGCTGGGACGCCTAATATTTTACTTAAAACTGGTTTAAATCGCAATGAAATCGATTTTATACATATAGTATAACTATCCTTTATTCGAATTAATAAATAACTTATAGTGCATACTTCAATTACGGCTAATAAGTGATATCAAAAACATTACGTCTTACCCGAGTCCTAAATTCTTGTCCGAACAAATACGCAGTTGCACCAACTCTGCCAACTTTAAACGCTCGCAATTTTAAAATGAACAATGAAAAAGGAAATGAATTTTGCTACTATAATAGAAAAACAAGTTGCAATTACGAAAAAAAATACTGCGTTGGGTAAAAATATCTTAATTTCTTATATTTTAGAAAAAACTCCGTTTTGTTCATTCACTGGGGTGTGTACATTCACTGGAGCACCTACCCTACTTAATTTATTAGCGGTGTTATTGTACTCTAAGGGTTAGAGGTATTATTTCAAGCACACAAATGTACAGTACAGCCGATCTGTTCTGAAAAAATCTCATCGTGTAAACGTAGGTGAAGTGAACTTAAAGTGAGTTGTTAACAGTGTCAATCCCTCTGACAGATCACTCCACTTCACCTAAGTTTTCACGGTGAGATGGTTACAGAATAGCACAGCAGGAGGACTTGCCTAGGTATTACTGTATTACTTGTCAAGTTATGATAATAATTAAGTTGTTCAGTGGAAAATACATTTCTCGAAATGATTCAGATAGCCTAGAAACAATCTAGAGCCAACTATCCATAGTTAAACAATTGGGACTGTGAAAGGGATAAGCTCCATGAATAAAAATATTATTATTATTTCGATAGGTATCTTTATTGATTTTGCCTGTAAAACTTTTATTTACTTAGTTATTAGTTACAACAACTATTCTTCTTCTTCCTCGGGTTCTTCCTCTGGTTGTAAATCCTCACACTCTTCTTCACAAGTTTGCGTTTCAGTGAGGGGCTCCATCAAACACTCGGGCGCAGGATTCTGCACATTTAAACAATCGTAAACACTTAAAAAGTCAATAAGGGAGGGCTAAAGCTTGTATATGTGAGCACCATGTATTTATCACATAATTATCTTATCTGTCATTGCTTCATTATCTTTTTACGAGTACCTATTGTGGTATAGTAATTTTATTCTAGGTGCATCGTCTTCAAATATAATTATATAATTGATGTACCGATACCAAATATTGTAAAACATTTTAAAAGAGTAACGGTGGAGTTTCTTGCCCATTCTTCTCAATACGAAGCTACCTTTTGGAAGGGGCGACTAGAATCAATTCTATTTTATTTGTAAATTTTGACGTTCAAAAGTGCCATCTATGTGCCTATTTGAAATAAATAATTTGACTTTGACTTTGACTAAACAAACCAATTAGACCTGAATCGTTGAAGGCAACGGGCGACAATAGATCTAGACAACAATCAAATGACCAGTGACCATTCTATCCGCATCACTATCAGGCGTTTGCAGTTTATTGTTGGACATAGGCGTCTTTAATTTCACGCCACTAAGCTGGATCCGAGATGCACAAGAAGGGTCGATGTGGCAGTGCTGCGGCCTCCCCGCAGCAACTGTGTGTCCTATGTCTAACTGTGGACGTCTTTCGGCTGAAATGGTGTTGATAATGAAGCTGGAGCTGAATCCAACGCCAAACGTTCGCTTAAATTCGCCCTTTGTCATGTGAGGGGGCAATATACCTTCATCTATTTTTTGGAGTACCTAGTAGGTTATAGGTATCCTGGAAGGCAACCAAGGATTCAAATTTATCATGATAAGAAGAAGTCATTCCTTTTTATGATAACACACTTCGTCCGCGTGGTTTTCGTATCTTCGCCTAGGTATAGGCGAAGATACGAAAACCACGTTCAACACTCTGCATTTTTAAAAGATAGTTTCCGAAAACTTATGATTACAATCTTTTTATTTATTACTTAATGTGTAGGTAACGAATAGAAGGGTCTCGATCTCTCCCAACAGCTCAGGTTTTGCGGATACGATCCTGCCATCATCGGTCTTCAGTCTCGTAAGCTGGCTCTGCCCAATAGACAGATCTCTTGGAAAGACCTTGCAGCCCTTAAGCGTAGGGCTGTTCGCTCACACCACGCGGCATTTATCTTGCTTTTAGAATTTGTATACCCGTCGCATCATAACTTCTAAACGAAAGGTCCGATTCGAATAATTTAAAGAGGAATTTACATGTACAGTCGCCAGCACTTCATTTCTACAAATAATTTTAAAACTTAAAGTGTTAATGGCTAAGTTCAAAATCGAATGAGAAATATTAGTTAGACATATAGCCTTGCGGACTTTTATGTGGGTAATGATGAGTACTATAAACATGTAGTAGGTACATTACTTTATGTATCTCAGCATTTCGCAGCTCTCTCCAATTAATGACTTATAAAAGCAAATTATTGATAGATATCTTGGGTAACATTATTGTAATTTTCGTAGGAATCACTATTTAAAAAAAAAAATACAGCTCATGTTACTCGCTGATAATGTAGCTTTCTAGGTGAAAGAATTTTTAAAATCAGATATTTAGTTTTTGAGTCTATCCATTAAAACAAACAAAAAATCAAATCTTTTCTGTTTTTAATATTAGTAGGTATATTATAGATAAGTACACTATTGACTTACTCCGATATGGTCCCGGAACCGCATCTGGTAACCGTCCAGCTTGTTGTTAATGCATTCGCCGTCACAATCCTGCCAGTCCCCCCATGGAGATATGGGGCAATCAGGCGATGACGTTGGGTCTACAGATGGTGGCTCCTCACTGTGCGAAATAAAAGAGATGAGGGAGATGCACCCGACTGGATAACCTACCTACTTATAAAAAAATCTTTAAAAACAATTATAATTTTTTCCTCTTGTCAGAAGCGTCCGTGTTAAAAAGATTAAAAAAGAAACAATTAAAAACTAAGATAATTAAATTAAGCCGTGGCAGCTAAGAGATGACCAGTCCCAACTGACAGCGCCCGTTCACGAACATGACGCATGGGTCAGCACCATTCAGCGCAACCATTTTGAAGAGAGCTAAATGATCCAACACACGCGCCACCATCAGCGGGACATTACAGTGAGCATGACATACTCTCAGCCGCCAGGGCACATTTCAGTCAATGAAAGACATTTTGATATCGATACCCATCACGTCTGCGGAGTTATGCTAGCCAATTTAATTTGACCCTGTATAACCAAAGTGAAGCTAATGAAGCACTATAGAAGGATTTTTGAAAATTCCTAATATGTATAATATAATAAAAAAACTTTTTACAAAAAATAAAAAACAACCGACTTCCGAAATTAAAGTCGTTTTTCACTTGAAGTGTTTTTTTTTGGAAGTCGGTTGTTTTTTTTTGTAAAAAGTTTTTTATTTTTTACTTTTTAGTGGGTCAGTTTGTAATTTATCTAATTTTCATTAGCCTAATGTCAAATGCTCATCACCTTTTACAAAATATTGCTTTTCCCGATGCAGGGGCGTTAATTGTTGAGGAGTTCTCCTGGTTGAACCAGGAGAACTGATGGTGACTTCACCATATCCATTTTGACGAGCATAAATTGCTTTGCAACCGTATTAAAAGTGCCTAATCGAATCACAACGGTTAAATATTTATTATTAAGTAGTTCCGATAGCCATCTGTGGTCTACATCATCAGTTCCACTTCACCAAATGGTGCTTTTCGAGTGTAAATGCACGAGTTATTATAAAAAATACTCAATCGATATGCCTATAAAATTTGAGAATTTCCCTCGATTTCCATGGGACCCCCTCATCTGATTCTGATTTCGTGGCAATGGGACTACCTTGGGAATATACCCTCCGTATAAAAAAAGAATTTTCAAAATCCGTCCACAATTGACGGAGTAATCGGTGAACATACATAAAAATAAAAATAAACCCTTTTTGGAAGTCTGTTAAAAATAATAATGATATGTATAATTATGATATGTGTGCGTGTTATGTATTATTAATTCATTATATATAATATATATATATATATATATTTTTTTTAGACGGGAATATAATTATGGAAGTTCGTAATTTTAGGGCATCCCAACGAGCACAGGGCTTGTATACTATAAATGCTCTGCTCACCATTCACCACTTCATAGCAGTGGATTGATCATTCGATCGACCTACCTTGTAGTGGTCGTTGGTGGGGAAGGATTCTTTGTCTCCTTTGTCCCATAGCCAGGATCACCTCCGCTTTCTGTAGTTCCACCGTCACCTCCTGTAATAAGTTAACAAATAACAATAATTTCTTCCTGCTTTTTACAAATAAGGTTTTGATATTGATTTCCTATACCAATAGGTACCTACACTTCCAAATTAATACATGCCAAATACACATGGTAATGTGGGACGTACAGACGAGTTGCCAATAGTGTTACCAGCCCGCTTGTCAACTGTTAAAGTGACTGATGACTGAGTACCAACAAAAACAGATCCAAAATATCTCTATTAGAGCAAGGTTACACGTTCAGTTTGGCGTCATTCTGGTCCACCAGTCTGGTCAGAATGATCGGAGAATGATCGTGTAACCCACGGATTGACAGACTGATGGTCTAGAATGATGAAAATTATTACTGTGAAAATCATCCATCATTCTGGCGTCAGTCAAGTCAATCCCGACTGATGGACCAGAATGACGCCAAACTGAGCGTGTAACCTTGCTCTTACAAATAGAGGCTATTTTGGATCTGTTTTTTTTTGCGTCTTTTTGGGAATAGCATAATTATTGTCAGCTATCCTAGCTCAGTTTTTACGGTCAGCCTATAATTATTTTATTATTATGTAGTTCCAGACAGCCCCGGTCATTTTAAGAGGCGACTTCATATTTTTAATTCATATTACCTATTTTAAACAAAAAGTACCTGTGGCTTCAGTAACCGTGACTACCGTGCAGTTGGGGTTGTAGTATGTCCGTATCAAACGGAACACCAATCTTGCGAACGGTTTCAAATTTTCTTTGGGTATGTCGGTGTCTATGCTTGCGGAAGAAATCGGTTGTGCTGGTGCCGTCGCCTCATTTGATGACTGAAATATAGAGTGATATTAGCAAGAACGTTACAGCTGAATGGATATTTTGGTGCGTGGCTAAAATCGGAACTAACGCCACTATTAACACTTAGCACAAAACAATTTCACAAATGTGAACGTCCAAGCAAAAAGGGTCAAAGTGGGGTAGTTAAGACTAGATTTGGTATCTAGAATAGTCAATTGATAATAAGGATTAAAAAAATATTCACAAAACGGCACATTTTTTTTATCAGATATTTTTAAGTTGAAACTCTGAAAAAGCTTGGTTTGATAAAAAGCATTTTCAAAGACATGCCGTATCTACCTCTGGTACCTTTTTAATAAATTTTAATCTTAAAATTTCTGGTACTACTTAGAAACATCGTATAAATTCAATTACTACTTATATGAACTTGTAGATATTTGAGCATTAAAATAATCAATTCAAATCGCGAAATGCATTTTTTCACCCAACTTTTATACATAGTAAATTAGCGTAGAAATGTATCTAATAGCTTGATGTGTAGCTAAAATAAGGCGGGATTATGAGTTACTAGGGTTCACTCATATTTTCACATCATATCATAAATAACTCTTGGTTTATCTAATCTGCAGGATATGCTAACTGCTTATCTTCAGAGGCTCTGATTAGCGAGATCTAGAGCCTTCGGGCGAAACCCTTCGTGTCTTATACTGCGGATAGCATTAACAAGATGAACCTAACATTCTGGGTGATTAAAAATTAAAGAAAGATTTACGCACGTCAAATTTCTTTCCACTGTCTGTGCCAGCATCCATTGGATACAAATTGAAGATGACACTTTCCGCCCACTCATGAGTTTTAGCATCGCAAAGTTCTAAGTTGGCGACCCCAAGGAACCAATCAGGAGAAGGCACGATGGCAGTGGCTAAAGACACCATGTGATGCTTTCTGCTCGCTCTGAAGGTGGAAAGGGTCTTCATATTTGTGTTTGGTGGAGCTGTAGCCTTTATTATAGTTCTGACGTTGGTGCCAAGCTGTAAAACATGAAGGTACGTTACTATGGTAAGTATGATCGAGTAAAGCAACCAAGAATTCAAGGGGATAGGCAGTTGTCATTTAATAAATGTTTCATTGTTACCTCCCGATAAATCTCGACCTCCAAATTGGTAGTGTTTCCTTGTTCAGCCAGGAGCTTCAGACCCTCACTAGCTTCAGAGTTGTACTTGAAGAGAGTGAAGTCCTTGCTGTGCGAGGCTCCCACGACGTCACTAAACCGTGCCATCAGCTCGGCTGGGGGATACATGGCGGGATGCGTGTTGTAGGACCACATGCCTTCGAATGTCAGCTGTTGGAATAAGAAAAACACTTTTTTAATCAGACAAAATTCATAGAATGTTAGTAGAGAAAAACTAATGAAAGTAGTGTTAGAACATTTTATTTACTTTCCTGATTTGGGTATTAACCCAGTGCCAGGACGTAACGCGTATCTAGCCTATCCACAATAACAGCCAGCGGGCTAATTGCATACCACACGAGGAAGTGGAGTAGGAATCGGTTTCAATTTGACAGTTCAACAGCATTCATTTCGTTATTTACGTTGTTGAGCAGACAAATGAAGGAATGGATTAGCAATATAGGTACTTCAGAATCATTCCGATTGTTTCAAACTGTGAACCGCAATTAGGGTGCAGGATGCTGTTGATTTTGCGTATAATGAGCCCACAAGCAGCTCTGTATAATGATGAACAATGCGCTCTGAACAGTGTTATTTTAACTTGTGCTCATCGTTGCGTAGGAGATCGGTGACTTTGTCCAAGATATGTAACAAGATAGGTAACCAGGTACCCACTTTCATGGGTGTTCCGTTCAAAGTCACGAGAGGAACCTGAATTGGTGACTTGTTACCTGCTTTAAATACCATGACCTCACTTTTTGGGACATTATACATATAGGTAGTAGGTACACTTCAGACAGATAGTTCAAAGCAAAAAATAACATTTTTCACTCCTCTTGCTTAAAAAGTCCGTCATTTCAGCGGACCAGAGCGGGGCTAAAATAGCATATCTTCCTGTAGGAGAAAAAGTTTTTTTTTTTTTAATGTTTGTCTTTTACTAACGAGCCTACAAAAACGAAAAAGTAATTATTCGTAAGGTGAATCCGTAGCTGTATTAATGATTATAATTATGTAAATACTTAACTGTTAACGCGATAACCGTTAGTTGCGAATCATATTGTGATTAAGATACAACCTGACACTGACCTGCAAATAGCAAAAAACGTAAGAAAATTTGAATTTGACGTGCTACATCTGCGCATTCACCTTAAGTAAAATAATCAAAAAATAATAATAAATAATAAATAATCAAAAAGGTCGGAAGTGTGCCCAATCTATAAGAGCGGGCAGAAATCAAATCAATAATTATAGGCCAATATCCATCCTACCTGCGATATCGAAAATATTGGAAAAAATAATAAACACTCGCTTAGTAAATTATTTGGAAAAAATAAACTACTGTCTAAAAATCAGTATGGTTTTCGGCATGGTAAGTCCACAGAACAAGCAGTGAACAAACTTACTAGCTTTGTAAGCACAAACTTGGATAAAGGAAAAAAATGTCTTTCAATATTTCTCGATCTCGCCAAGGCATTTGATACGATTTCTGTTTCCCTCTTATTGGCTAAACTCGAGAACCTATGTTGTTGTTGTTCCTATGAATAAGAGGTAAACAGCTGGAACTGTTTAAAAGTTACTTGTCTGGGCGAAATCAGTGTGTCCGTGTGAGTAAATACAAAAGTACCTTCCTTCCAGTTACACATGGCGTACCACAGGGCAGCATCTTAGGACCCACCTTATTTCTTGTGTACATACCAACGAGCTCACGAGTCTTAAACTCACCCAAGGCGAAATCATCTCCTTCGCAGACGATACTGCTTTAGTTTTTGCCGTCAATACTTGGGATGAGGTATTTGATGCTGCTCAGCAGGGCTATAATATCACTAGAAGCTGGCTTCAGGCGAACATTCTGACTTTAAACGTGGAGAAAACAAAATATATTTCGTTCAGCATCAAAAACTATTCAAGTCTCAGTTGCGGCCATAAAATTATCTCTCATGAGTGTACCCTGAAAGCCAACTGCGCGTGCTCATCACTGGAACGTGTTCACACCATCACGTACTTAGGTGTTACTCTAAGACAGAAATCTCAATTTCAAAGAACATATCAAGCTGCTTAGTGCACGAGTGCGCAAGCTCTTATATGTCTTTAAAAATTTGCGGCACGCTGCTGAGCCTTATCTTCTAAAACAAATTTATTATGCCCTAGGTCAGTCACTATTAAATTATTGTATTTCATCTTGGGGGAGACTAGTAAAACCACTATGAAGCCCATTGAAATCGCTCAGCGCGCAATTCTCAAGGTGTGTATTTTCAAACCTATTCTTTTTCCTACTGTCTCTCTATATCAGACTTGTGGAGTTCTGACCGTGAGACAACTTTTCTTCCTCAATATTATGTTGAAACGACACACAAAACTACCTTATGTATGACCCACTCACGCAAAAACATCGAAATAAAAAAGTATGTATGGAACGAATCCCTTCAAAAACCAAGTTTAGCGAAAGATTTATTGAATTTCTTGGTCCGTTTAATAAAGAATCAGAGCAGAATTAATAAAGAATTAAATATTTACTCTCTTACTAAATCTAAATTTAAACAAACTGCAAGTAAATATTTGCAACAACTTAATTATGAAGAAACTGAGTTATTGCTAAATGTTAATTATAACCTAACATTCAATTATTGTACAATAATTGAATGTTAGGTTATAATTAGTTAATTAAGTAAACTTAGATAAAACCATCCTCATGCACTCTCAATCACACACACTCGCCCCCTCACCCACACACACTCACCCTCACACGCCCTCATACACCAACACACCCACACCCACATCACTCAAACTTCACATAAATCACCTACTAGTCCACACATACTCATAAACACTTCACTCCCGTTTGGATCATTTACTTATTATATTTATAGGTAATATAATTTTAAATAATGTAACACTAGTTAGTTATTAGTTTTTCAAAATTAATTAGTAGAACAACCAAACATATTTGCTTTGTTGGCATTTTTATTGTTAAAAAATCGAGGGAAAAGGCACTGAAAACCGAAATACAGGCATTGCCTAGTTCGGTTGCAGTGGCTACATCCATTTTATTAGAATTTAATACTGCCAAACTATTTTATGTAAAACATTACTAAGTTTTTTGAGAAATAAATTAAATTATTATAAAATTATTATTAATCATGAATAAAGACTCGACTTATTACTGCTTCATAAAAAAAGAACATTTTATTTTTGATAATGGAACTAAAAGCGGCGATCTCTTCGGTAGAATGCGTGCATCATTATATTGTTCTGTGGCGTAGATAGAGAATAGTTCATTCTCTATCTAAGTATCTACGTTCTGTGGCGTGCATTGCCTTGCGGTCTCGTCGTAGGTGAGTATAGAATGTTCCTTGGTTGCGCCTACAGAAGAAATAAAAAAGGCATAGGCGCGAAATCTTTAGAATTTTTTGTTCTAATTACAAATTGAATTTGTGACCGTACTTTTTATAACAACAGTGTAAATGTCATCATCTAGTGAGAATGGAGACCCGTATTTGCAGAAGGAAGAGAAAGGAAAATAAATAATTTTAAATCTGTTGACGTCAAGGTGTATTGGATTATTTTATTTTCTCGCAATCGTAGTGAAAAGTATAGTGTAACACACGGCGCTAAAAACCCATTATAACTTGGTTTCAATATACTCCCTCGCTACAGCTCGGGAGTAAAACAACCTCGTACACATTGACTTTAGTTTGAAATCATTGACCTCGTATATAATGGGTCATTTTAGCCCCTTGTAAATCTAATATTTAACATATTATTTATTACTTTGTTATTTTTGTTCTGTACATAATATTCGTTTATTACTTAATAAATAATAATTCCCCTCTCTTGTTTGCTTTGCAGATGCCATATTAAATTTTTATTCCATATGTCACTCCCGCAATAAAAACGAATCTAACGATACCTCATAATTATGTTAAAACCCATCTAGTCGTGTAGGCTATAGAGCGTGCCAAAGAAATAGACATACATACATATTGAAAAACATAACCAAAAATAAAAAAAAATATGACTGTCGCGGTCCGTTTGCTGGACGATTATTATCAACCAAGATTAAAATAATGATTACTTTTTACCGACTGCCGCAGAACTCCTTCTGCGGCAGTCGGTAAAAAGTATATTTTTTTTTACACGGACCCCCAATTAAACTATAATTATTGGTGATCCCTGCAGGGCTAACATGACACACGCGACAATTACTCACTCTCGCGCGAGTAATTCTTGTCTATTTCTGCAACTATCTCGTTTTCTGACAGCGCTCCCATACAAAATACGCGACTCGTTCTGTCAAACTTGATGTTTTCTCGACAAACCCTAACATGGCACGTATTTTATCTCGAATTTTGACATTTCAACACGAGATATCTCTGATTTTTCTGTCATTTACTCGTCCTCGATTTTGACGACGAGAAGAGTAGACAAAATTATGATACAAAAAAAGGCATTCACTGGCGCGGGCGACAGACATGAAAAATTAAAACTTTGGAATAACATAATAAATACGTATACATATACACAGGCCGCTGTGGGACGCCAGTCTGCTGCAACACGTCACATTAGCATTTCGGTAACGTGGCTAACATGTTGACGAATCGGTAAGCATGTAGGTGACGCAAGTAGCATGTCGGGGACGCTGTTAGCATCTGGGTGACTAGGTTAGCGAGTTGGTGACGCAATTAGTATGTCGGGACGTGGTTCGAATTGCTGTGACTCAGTTAGCATGTCGGTGACACAGGTACTATGACGGGGACGCTGGTAGCATGTCGGGACTCAGTGAGCACGTTGGTGACGCAGTTAGCATGTTTTTAACATGTCGGGATTCTTATAGCATGTCGGTGACGCAGGTGGCATGACGGGGACGCTGATAGCATGTCGGGACTCTGTGAGCAAGAAGGTGATGCAGTTAGCATGTCGGGACGCTTTTAGCATGTTGATGACGCAGTTGGCAAGTCGTGAGTTGGTTTACATGTCAGACACACACTGACGGCATGTCGGTGACGCTATTGACATATCAGTGACGCGTTTAGCATGTTGATGACTCGGTTAGCACGTCGGTGACACGAACCCACCCCCTACTAAAAATGTCTCACTCATTTTCATTTGCGTGATTTTGTTTTGTATTATGCCAAAGAAAAACATTTATTTTTAATCAAAAGAGTCTGTTACACAAAAAAAGTAAACATAAATTAAAAGAGGAGAATGAAAATCAATAACTAACTAATTCCATGCGTAAAATCGAATGAATGAGCCGATGTTACTATCATAAATTGTTTTTTTTGTTAATAATTTGCTACATCGGTCTCTCGTCACGAGATAAAGAACTGTCAAAGTGTCTTTCTCGAGTTTACTCGAGCATAACGGTCATGTTAGTGTTTAGAATGACGTCATAATCGTCGACAAATTTCACAAATCGAGAACGAGAGCGTTCTCGCGCATGTCATGTTAGCCCTGCTGGTGTAGAGGAACGTTTCATCCTGTTCTTCATACCTCTAAACTATTGCTATGGTCGGGACTTCAAAATAAACGCAGGCTGCGTTTGATTTCAAAGAAGACCTTTTTGGAGCCAATTTTCTGACAACACCTGCATACCTACTTTCTCCGACACAAGTACTTTTGTAACTTACTGGGGCTGCCTCAATTTATGTATGACACAATATTTAAGTTAAAATAAATATTTTTGTATACCTTGTACCGAGCATCTTCACAAACTTGGCAGTCTTCGTTTTCCATCGGCTGCATATCGTCTGCCTTTCTCCGATCCTCGCAGATACGTTTCGACAACGGCCCCTCATAGCTATACCAAACATCTGGCTTCACAGCCACCACCGCAAAAATTGTCACACATTTGTTGTCTTTCTTTGGCGCTGTCCATTTTGCCTGACATATAAAATAAAAAGAGCGTAAGGAATTTGTGTTAAAAATTAAACTGCAGGGTAATTGTGTAACTCACTATCAGTAGCTATGAGTTTAATATGGATAGTTCAACAACATTGATTGCGTTAATTACGTTGTTGAGCAGACAAATTTTTCTAACACATGAATCAATGGATTAGCAATAATTCATTCAGATTGTAATTGACCGTCTGTTACGCAATTAGGTGCTGGTCTAACGTGAGCTTAGCATCGCCATTGGTAAATTTTAGCGATGACTATGTTTTTTTGGGGACTCACCTCAACAGAAGTCTTGGGCGTGATATCGGTCTGTATGACCGTATTTTCGCAGATGGGCAGGGGCTTGGTGTTGTTAGAATTACGCAGAGGTTCCAGCTTCCCGGCGCTCAGCAAGAGAGGCTTCCTAGGGTTGTTCTTGTTCTCCGTTGTATCCTCATGAAGGGATATCGTGAACGCGATGAAGGGAGATATCCCGTCTCGGGAAGATAGACGGACTATAAAATGATGCAAGTTTTATAGTTAGTGTAAAAGGACCAGACTGCATCTGACTTGCACTACAATTTGACATTCAAGAAATCCACCCAAATTATTGCAAAGTGCGTTTCTTTGAGGCGTCACGCTACACCGTCTATGGAAAGGGAATTCTTCCGCCGCGGGAACTCTTTCGATCTTAGTTCTATTGAGACATTGACTTAATTAATACCTACAAACAAAGTAATACAAATCACGTACCGGTATACTCTTTATTCGGGATGTACATGTTCTCTCTGATCTCGTCTACGCCAATCATGAACCGGTTGTCAGGAGGCAAGGGATCCGTGTTGGTTCCCAAAGGCCGTCGGTCACACATTTCAAGACTGTACGTGCAGGCTTTCAGAAGTACGATCAGGAATATTATCTGGTAGGGACCTAAAACTAGGTTTAAGTATGTTAGTTGCGAGGTTGCGACCCGATGTCGTATTCGGCAATCCGTCATTGACAGCAATAAACAACATTGAAAGTCCATCATGAATTGAATGATTACAAAATGTTTAAGGAGGCAATAAATCCAGGTGGCTGGTAAACTAAAATGTCTTTCTTTGCTGATAATATGATGTACTGCTGTATGATATGTATGTTACAAAGTTTACTTTCTCAAATAGTGAATAGGACAAAAGTAGATCCAAATAAAATCCAGACAAGACTTACCGAAAAAATTCAAACGCATTTTCACCTTTGTTCTTTCATAAATGTACTTTAAATAGGTGCCATACGGTCACAGGTCGTCGTGTTACTAAACCGTTCATTCACAATTACTTTAATAGTCCTGCTGCATCTCCCGTGCTTATTACTTAATTTAGACTAATTAGTGCTCTGGAATATGCTGTCAGGCGATTGTAGTCTTTAATGTGTTGGCATAAAGCGAAAGTATTAAAATCATGACGTAATAGGACAATACTAGGTTGATATTTTTGTAGATACCTACCTGTTTATTAATGGGATTGTTCTAGAGATACATTGACACAGTGGGACTAACATCATTGGGATCCCTGGAAAACTTCATTTGGCTCGCACGAAAAGTCGATTCTTACTATCTAGAAAGGAATTTCGATAATTTTCAGAGATTTACTCAAACGCTAAGTGCTTTAGTAAGCCCTTATAATTTTTTTATCATCGTTAATCTACCAGAATCTCAGGTCCTAAATATGCAGCGTGGAAGGAAGAAATGTTTGCAATTGCTGTTGCATGAACAATGATATTATTTATCAAACTTATCATATTGTAAAATTACATTTTAATGGATTTATAGACAGAACTGCCAACTCAACAATGAGGATAACTTAAAGGTATTTGTCCTAACGGTGCAGGAAATTATTTCTTGTCTTCAAGTCTCTTCGCTTTGAGTTCCACTTCCCTCCAGGCAATATTGGCGCCATGACTCTGCGCTCCACTGAAAGGAAAATAAATTCATTCACAACATTTTTAATACAACTTCCAAGGAAAATAAAATCGGTGATCACCACCTTTGGGACCTCAGGGGAAACTACTTAGAAAGGAATAGTCCGAGCATCTGGGATCTTTCGTATAGTTTGTGGAAGGTTAGGAATTAGGTTAAAACTTTTATGGACCTGTAAGATCCTCTTCGTCTTCTTCGGAATTGGTGCATTCATCTTCACAGGCTTCTCTTTCGAATGAATCGAAATGGTTCTTGCAGAACTTTGATACTTCTTTCACTTTGTGGTGGTGCTTAGCCTGTGGCGGAAAAATCATCAACTTACTTAATGGTAATGTTAAAGATGCCTCTAAAATCAGGATGAATCTAAGTTACGTAAACGTTTATTTATTTATTTATTTTATTATTTATGTACACACAGTAAAATACAGAGAGATACGACATAATTATAATATTAGTACAAAGGTACTGCTTATTTCTTAAGAAATTTCTTCCAGCACACCTGCGAAAGGAGAAATGAAAAAGAAATGTGTGAGAACAAGAAGAGAAAAATATGAATATGCGAAGTCTTATACTAAAATGTTAAATATACCTATACTATACCATATCTATATATATACATATAAAATTTACACACGTATATGTACCCGTACACACGTGCAAAAAACTTACATATACCTAAATAAATACATAAAGCATATAAATACAAACATAAAATATTCACAGTTGAGAGGAAAGGTAGTGCTCTTTTAATTGATATTTGAATGAGGAAATTGTTTTCAAATGACGAATGCTAGGCGGAAGTGAGTTCCACAATCTTACAGCATGCACCGAGAAGGAATAAGAATAGTAGCTAGTTTTATGAGGATGAGATTTAAGGAGGGATCTAAGGTGCGATCTACATGGAGCGTCGCTAGGACGAGCGTAAGAAAAACGCTCCCGCAGGTAGGAAGGATAAGACGGGTTGTGTAAGATGTTGAAGAGGAGACATAAAATCCGAGTGTTCCTGCGAAGGCGGATTGGGAGCCACTTGAGTTCCTTGCGAAGGTGAGAAACATGGTCATACTTTCGAAGACCAAAAACAAAGCGAATGCACAAGTTTTGCATGCGCTCAAGCTTGTTCAGTAGCTCCTCAGTAGCATCCAGATAGCAAGCGTCGGCGTAATCTATAATCGGCTGAATAAGTGTTTGTGCCAAATGAATTTTAGAGAAATGTACCTTTCGACTGACCTCGTTGACCTGATTACGCCATGAAAGATTCGAGTCAATAATGACACCCAGATCTTTGGCGGTTTCGGTATAGTCAATGTGAACACCTTCGAGATATAAAGGCATCAGAGATGTAACAGCAGCCACATTGCGAACGAATCTGCTACCTATGATCATGGCCTGGGATTTTGTTGGGTTAATTTGCAAACCAAAAGACTTAGCCCAAACGCTGATGCAAGCCAGATCATGATTCATAGCAGCAATTGCAGAACCCGCGTCAACTACATTAAAATGTCGGTAAAGCTGCAAGTCATCTGCATAGAGATGAAACCTAGAGGAGATTACTCTGGTAACAAAGTTTATGAAAATAGAAAATAGAAGAGGAGAGAGGACGCTACCCTGGGGAACACCCTCCGTGAGGCTACACCAATCGGAGAAGGATTCCTCCAGGCGAACACACTGAGAGCGCTCCCATAGATAAGCACTGAACCAAGCTAAAGCGGAAGAAGAGAAATTTATAGATTTGAGGACACCCAGTAAAATATCGAAATCCACTGAGTTGAAGGCGCTACTAAAGTCAAGCAATACTAGAACAGTGAGGGACTTATTCTCCATTGCCCAGCGGATGTCGTCAGTTACTTTTAAAAGCGCGGTCACAGTACTGTGACCCGAGCGAAAACCGGATTGAAAGGGGGAAATTATCGAGTTTGACGCCAAGAATAATGATATTTGTCTATGAACTATGTGTTCAAAAACTTTAGAGAGAAATGGGAGAATAGAAATAGGTCTAAAGTGCGTTAATAAAGTAGGATTGTTAGTTTTAGGTAAAGGTATTATGTGAGCCTGTTTCCAAACAGACGGAAATGAGCAAGAGGAAAATGAGTGGTTGAAGATGTGAGTGAGAACAGGAAGTAACGTAGAAAGGATAAGAGTTATCATTCTTGAACACAACTTATCATTACCGACTGCTGAAGAAGTAATCGCAAGTATAGATTTCTTAACGTCATCCTCAGTAACATCGCTAAGTTTAAAGTTAGCACATTGTGGTAACGGTAAACTAGAAAGACTCTCCAGTGTCGCTGCTTTGACAGACGGATCAAGAGAAAAGGGAAGGAGAGAGAAATGTTTATTTAGATAATTGAGATTCACATCCTTACACTGGTTGGTAGGTGACTTGCCTATACCTACAGATTTGAGAAATCTCCATACATCGGAGGAACTGCGGTTAATGAGTTGATCGTGAAAATAGCGTCTCTTAGCATCTTGACACAAATGACTGCAACGATTACGTAAGGATTTGTAATAAGAGAGATTCAGCTCTGAAGGTCTGCGCTTATATCTGCTCTTAGCTTTATCCCTGCGAGCCATAAGCTCTTTAATTTGTAGCGTTATCCATGGTGCAGGGTTATGTCGAACTTTGACACGTCGGATAGGGGCAAGTTGATCATATAAGTCGAGAACGGTTGCGTTAAAACAATTCACCTTATCGTCGATGTTATTGATCTCGACCAGAGGGGTCCAGTCGAGATAGCCGGCATCACGCTGCAAAGCCTCCAAGTCTATGCCCCTGTAGTTACGAAGATATAAAAGCTGGGACTTACGCTTGGGAACACGGATACGATAGGAAAGATAAATGAGTTCGTGGTAAGAAAAAGTAGCCGTAAGTTGACCATGGTAAGAAACATTATTAGGAGAGGAAAGAATCATAAGATCTAGAAAAGAGGGTGTACAATTAGGAAAATAGTGAGTTGCAGAGAGAGGCAAAACTTGAAGATTGAAAGAAGACAAGAGTGAAAGGAGTTTAATAGAGCGAGAGTCATTTTTAATCAAGCAAGTATTAAAATCACCCATTAAAATTACGTGCTCATACAAACGTGCAATTCAACGTTGTTATGGGTGCTGATGAAATTATGTCATAATTACCAATGCCTGCAATTCGATTGATGCTGTTGAACAGGTAGATAAAAAACCATTGACGCACTTACTTTTTCTAACGGCTGTTCTTGAGGGACAAATTAATGTCAGAAATCAGAACCTTCCCGTATCGAAGGATCAAAATAATTTAAAAAGCAAAGACAAAAGAAATACCGACACATTATGAAATGCAGTTCACACTTACATGAGGATCATACTTCTCAACAGGAACCCCGCCTACCAGGTGGTACCGCTCCCTCCAACGGAAGCCTATCACCTTTCCTTCCTCACATTCTCCGTCACACACACTCCAGTCTTGCCATGGCGACATTGGGCAGTCTTCTGAAGATTCTGAGTCGGTTACCAGAGGAGCTTCACTGTTTGGACAAAGGTATTTTGTTAACTACCTTTGTTAACTACCTACCGACCTGCTGCAGCAGATAATTCATCTTGAATTGGCAAAAGGATGCTTTCGAAATGGTTGGAGAATGTAGTTGTTATATTGCCATGGGCTTCCTGAGTTCTCCTTAGGCTGTCTGTGCTTACCTAACTACAAATAAATTGCATAATTTTCTTTAATTATCAGATCCAAAAAATAACAATCATGTCCTATTCAGCGTCATTTGTTTAGACTAGAGCTAAGGAAAGAGCTAAAACATGAGATGATATTATGCTGAAGCCTTTAAAATGTGAGTTTGATCAGTGAAAACTGGTGTGTTCTAGTCAACTACTATTATACTAATCATCAACTAAGCCTCACCGCCCGTCCTCGGCGCTATCAAGTTGTGTTTGATACCTGGATGGCTCTGGAGCCTCCGGCTTATCCTCCACACTCGTCTCAGCTGCTTCTTCTGATGATTCGGAGGCTTCTGTTGCAGGCGGTTCTTCTACAAAGACATCAGAATTTAGACTGTTGACATTGAGAACAGCTTCTTTCAAGAATTTTGAACACGCTTTGTGTTCAAATGATCAAATGTCAACTTTTTTGGTCTAACCTTTGACTTTGATTCTACCCTAAAGCTTCACATTAAGTGTATGACCTACTTACCAGTAGTTTCTTCTTCACATTCCCTGTGGTAGGTCCTTATCAACTTAATGTAGAACTTTCCAAATGGATGCATGTCTTTTATATCCACCTCATAGAATGGAGAGTTTTTATCATATGAACTCATTTCGACACGAGCTACTGAGTCTTGGGGATATGTTACGATATTAGCAGTCTGAAATTGGAAAATGGTGTCACTGTGTAGTTCTTCAGATCAAGAAAGGAAGATATATTCTGGTCAAAAAGTCAATAAAATTGGTTACTTCATATGACACGCCACTGTCCGTGCCAGCATCCCACGGATAAAGATTTAGCTCCCTTTCAGTCAGCCATGTGTTATCCTCCTGGCATAGTTCAAACCTGGTGACTCCTAGGAACCAGTCAGGAGAGGGATGAATTGCTACGGTTGCAGAGAATAGGTGGTTTTCTTTATCCACGCGGAAGAAAGAGTAAGTGGGTAATGCCATCTTGCGGTAGCCATGACCTTTGCCTTTTATTAGAGTGCGGACACCATCGCCGATCTGGAAAAGTCCCATAATTGAAGGAAGATACTGGCAAGTGTCCCAAACAAGTATTGTTAACCCATGACAAAACGACATGTCCTAATTTCTTACCTTTCCTCGAATTTCTGCTTCAAGATTACTGGAATTGGCATGTTCTGCCAGATCCCTAAATCCGTCCGTGGCGAGGGTGCCCGGCATCCAAAGGATATACTCCGCGTTGTGGGAAGCTCCCACAAGATCGCTGTACTTTGGAAGCCAGTCGTTCTCGGGGAAAAGGTATGGATGTGTGTTACGAGACCATACCCCGGTGAAAGTCAACTGGAACAGGAAAAAACCATTTTTTCTTTCAGGAAAAAAATTATAATTGTAGATATTATTATTTTGTTTCTACCCAGAATGCAATAATAATATCCACAATTTTAATTTTTTACCTGAGATGGATAATTTGAAGCACTTTTACAGCATTGATATCGTGAGACAAATTATGGTGAAAAACAAAAGCTAGCACACAAAGCATAAAATTATAATATTATGTGCCATCGAGTACCTATTGGTAAGGCTTCCCGCATTTACCTCATATTTAGCTTCATCACAGATGCCACACTCGTAGTTCAGTTGCGGTGCCACATCATCAGGCTGTCTTAAGTCCTCACACACCTTCTGGGTCAAAGGAGCTCCGTCTTCGTACCAGACTTCGTCATTTATGGCCACCATGGCGCGTAGAGTGACGCAGCCGTTACCTGAGACTGGAGCTTGCCAATAAACCTATTGAAAATGTTTTCGGAGGTTAAAACTAGCTTTCTCATAAGAAAATTGCCTATTCGTAACAGATAATAATGTAGTTAGGTTAAAGTAAAACCAAATCTAACGATAGATACAGCGCCGGCGCCGCCGCCGCCGCCGTGATCGTAAACTTAAGATGAGTGAGTTTAGTGTGTGATTATTTGCACACGTCGCATTATTTCAAAAGATACAAGACAACTCTACATAATTTAGATACATAGTTCGGAAAAGACTAGGGTGGTGATGACTTACCTCCACCGACGTCTTATAGGAGCCCATAGCTTGTTCAACTGAGTAGAGACATCTGTCACTAAACTTTGCAGTGGCAGTAGTTAGCGGCCTCAACTCGCCAGGGTAAAGTGAGACTATTCGCCTGGGGTTCCGCGAGTCTGGCTTGATGTCACCCTCCGCAGATATCATAAAACCCGTGAAGTGGGACTGGCCATCTGTTTCTGTTATTTGTACTGAAATAAGACCACCACTTAAGACGCAACTTGGGAGACGCCATCATGGTGTCCATTAATTATAACGTCGACAACGATTAGTTGACTCCAAGGATTTGCTGGCAATGGAACGCCAGTTATACGAAGGGATACCTACCCCCAGGTAGCCCTTCGCATAGCCAGTCAATATACCTATGCAAAGTAATTAAGTACTAGAAAATACAAGACCAGGTTAAATGGTCCTTCGAAACGACTTTGCAAAGTAATCTTATTATTTGAGGACTTTAAGTTTTTACGACTAACGTCTAAGCGGTTGGTGAGTTCAAAAAGTTACCTGTATAAAGCTGTTCAGGAATATAGGCATTATTACTGATGCCTATTACGTGCAGCTTGAAGCGCCCGTCAGGTTCTGAAGCTTGAGTATTCGACCCATACGGTCTTCGGTCACATCGAAAACTAATCGCAGTGTGTAAGATCAGGAGAAAAATAAATAAACAAAAGAAGAGCGACATTTTAGTTCATCAAGAACAGTATTGTCTTCTTGCCGATCTCGTCTAGATAAGTGAGCTGAACATTGGTATTAATGAAGCTGTTAAATACTAGGGCAATATGTAATAGTTTTATTGCAAGATCGAATATCACCAAGTATCGTATTGCTGCCCTAATTATCTAGATTGAAATGTATGTATCTTCAGGGTTACTGATTCGTATTTCATGTTAGTAATCCTACGCAAGCACCTTCGTCTCACACTGTATGGAGGAGTATCGTAAATTATGATAAAACTTCACTAGAGATTTTTAGTCTACTAATATTTAGAGTAGATAGGTAGGTACTATAAAGGTTGTCTGCAAAAGGTAAGCTTACACGATTATGGCTGACAGAAAAAAAAATCTGTTATCTTGAATATCGATCAGTCAAGCGAATAATTTAGAATAATAATTGAAGAAGACGCGATTGTTTTATTGTAAGATAAAAAAATCCTCTGTGATTGTTAGGCAGAATTGTTTTAGTCGCGCTAAAGGGAACACCTAAATATAAAAAAATCAGCGAAGCCTTTCATTGCCAGCATATATTAGGTACTTTGGATTTTATAAAAAAAAATAAGGACTAGGCTGTATGCGTCGACGCATACCTCCGTCCGACGCATACCAGCCTCCGAGTGTGGTGTGGCGCAAAAGCCACACAATCACAGAGATAATTATTCGAGGAGAGACAACAAGAATTAGTAAATTTACCGTTACCGTTACCGTTAGTAATGTTAGCATTCAACAGTGGCGGTGGGCTAGGTTTATGTAGACTTTGCCGGGAGGACACGGCGCGGCATACGCTGGCAGAGTGTGCCGCTTGGGAGGAGCCTCGCCGTGCCCTCATCTCAGGAGTAGGCAGTTACCTGTCGCTGCCGGCTGTGGTCGAGTCGATGGCCGGCAGTGAGGAATCCTGGGACGCGGTGGTATCCTTCTGCGAAAGAGTTGTGTCGCAGAAGGAGGCTGCGGAAAGGGAGCGGGAGATCTCGTCCGCTCACCCGGCCCGCAGCAGGCGCACTGGGCGTCGGCAGAGGGCAGATAATGCCCTCTTCCGGCCCCCCTAAATGGGTCCAGGGACGGCGGACTCGGGGACGTCCGCCGCCTCCTATCACACTGGACCCGAGGAGGTCTATGTAGACTGTGAGGAGCCGCGCCGTGCCCTCGTTTCAGAAGTGGGAAGCGACGAATTCTATGCCCGGCGCACAGTGGAACGAGTGTATACGAGAGGTTGGAATTACCCATTTCCGAATGGAAAGCTCGTCCCGCCATTCGCCACCAGGGCTTCGCGAAACTGCGACCGACGCAACTGGACATGTCACTGCATCAGCCACTCGCTCCGCGCCCTCGTTCCACGCCCTTGCTCCCTCGCGCCACCGATACAGTGACGCGAGTACTTTCGCCACGAGGTCCCAGGGCGGAGGCTTTACATAAACTTTTTGTTTTGGGTAATGGGTAGGAAATCTTCACGGATGTCCTTCGTCCTGGGGTTGTCGGAGGGGTCTGTCAGACTTCTACTGACTAAAACGCACACTTGCACCGGAGGCTACGGGGGCACTTAAGCACTCCTCAATGCAGCCCCCGACTGGTGCCGGTCCGCTTCTGAGGGTCCGTCTGCTCAAGCGGGGGGAGTGAGGTGTATGACTCCCTCCGCAACGTCTAAGAGTGGAACAATACGCGCCACCACCTCGGGTCTTGTATGATGTGGGAGGGCAGCGGATGTCCCCGACTCCGCCGTCCCTGGACCAATTAAAGGGGGCCGGAAGAGGGCATTATCTGACGATGCCCAGTGCCTGCTGCGGGCCGGGAGAGCACTCGAAATGTCCCTCTCCCTTTCTGCTGCCTCCTTCTACGACATTGCATTTTTGCAGAAGGAGATCACCGCGTCCCACGACGCTGCCCCGCCGCACTGTGGAACGAGTGTATAGGAGAGGTTGGACTTACCCATTTCCGAGAAAAAAAGTCTAATTTTGAAAAACTAATAATGCCATCGTATTTAACTATCAAATGCCTTCAAAACTTGAGCTGACAAAATTCTTATTATCTCTCGTATTTCAGGAGTTAATTGAGAAAATGTGAAATTTTACTATGAAAATGACTGTATCTAGCTCCCTGCCGCCTGATTCCGGCCTTGTTTCAAGTTGTGGGCTTTACTATCGTATTACGCATAGCAAAAGGTACATTTACTTCTAAGACACATGGTGCGCCAAACGTGCACCTTCTGACATATAGGGTAATGTATTTTTTTACTGAATCGAGCTCTCTGCCTCCTGAATCTGATCCTATTTCAAGTTGTGGTCTTTACTAGCATAATACACACACCAAGAGCTGCATTTAGTGCTAAGACACATGGTACGTCAAACGTGCATCTTCTGACATATAGGGAGAGGGAGAGGAGAGGTTGAACATAGGCATTTCCGGGAAAAAAAGGTCTCACTTTGAAAAACAAATAATGCCATCATTATTAGTTATCAAATGCCTTCAAAACTTGCTTCAAATTTCTTTTAATCTCTAGTGTTTCGGGAGTTAATTGAGAAAATGTGAAATTTTACTATGAAAATGAGTGAATCCAACTCTGCCTCCTCAATCTGGTGCTGGTTAAAGTTGTGTTCTTTACTATTATAATACACATACCAAGAGCAGCATTTAGTGCTAAGACACATGGTGCGCTAAACGTGCACCTTCCGACATACAGGTTGATTTATATATTTTTAACAAAAAACATATTTTGTCCTTATATTAAAATTTCGTTCGGTTTCGTTAAACTTACAGTAATATGATTCATACATGGACTGTATTGTGGAATAGCTATTAGGAGTATCGATACAAAATATAACTTTCCAGAGAACCCAATTCAATGTGATATAAGTTATTAAGAAAAGTGATTAGAGAAATTACTACTTAATGGTTTACACAGAATAACTAATGTAGTAATGAGCACTAACAAACTGCTTATAATAAACTAATTTACCATGCCTCATCAGCAAATAGGACCGTGTAATATTAATCAATCAATGAGGGTACCTGGATATAGTATAAATATGTCACCATAAGTAGCCTTCAAATCAGTATTGATTTATCTCGAAATGAATTTTCCAAATTTATTATTTTTGTTATTTAATTATTATATCAGAAGGTGCACGTTTGATGTACCATGTGTCTTAGCACTAAATGCAGCTCTTGGTGTGTGTATTATGCTAGTAAAGACCACAACTTGAAATAGGATCAGATTCAGGAGGCAGAGAGCTCGATTCAGTAAAAAAATACATTACCCTATATGTCAGAAGGTGCACGTTTGGCGCACCATGTGTCTTAGAAGTAAATGTACCTTTTGCTATGCGTAATACGATAGTAAAGCCCACAACTTGAAACAAGGCCGGAATCAGGCGGCAGGGAGCTAGATACAGTCATTTTCATAGTAAAATTTCACATTTTCTCAATTAACTCCTGAAATACGAGAGATAATAAGAATTTTGTCAGCTCAAGTTTTGAAGGCATTTGATAGTTAAATACGATGGCATTATTAGTTTTTCAAAATTAGACTTTTTTTCTCGGAAATGGGTAAGTCCAACCTCTCCTATACACTCGTTCCACTGTGCGGCGGGGCAGCGTCGTGGGACGCGGTGATCTCCTTCTGCAAAAATGCAATGTCGTAGAAGGAGGCAGCAGAAAGGGAGAGGGACATTTCGAGTGCTCTCCCGGCCCGCAGCAGGCACTGGGCATCGTCAGATAATGCCCTCTTCCGGCCCCCTTTAATTGGTCCAGGGACGGCGGAGTCGGGGACATCCGCTGCCCTCCCACATCATACAAGACCCGAGGTGGTGGCGCGTATTGTTCCACTCTTAGACGTTGCGGAGGGAGTCATACACCTCACTCCCCCCGCTTGAGCAGACGGACCCTCAGAAGCGGACCGGCACCAGTCGGGGGCTGCATTGAGGAGTGCTTAAGTGCCCCCGTAGCCTCCGGTGCAAGTGTGCGTTTTAGTCAGTAGAAGTCTGACAGACCCCTCCGACAACCCCAGGACGAAGGACATCCGTGAAGATTTCCTACCCATTACCCAAAACAAAAAGTTTATGTAAAGCCTCCGCCCTGGGACCTCGTGGCGAAAGTACTCGCGTCACTGTATCGGTGGCGCGAGGGAGCAAGGGCGTGGAACGAGGGCGCGGAGCGAGTGGCTGATGCAGTGACATGTCCAGTTGCGTCGGTCGCAGTTTCGCGAAGCCCTGGTGGCGAATGGCGGGACGAGCTTTCGCTCGGGAGGACGCACGGCTCCCTGACGTTTAGGGTGACGCAGGTACTCTCGGGGCATGGTTGCTTCGTAGTGTACCTGTGTCGCATAAACAGGGAGCCGGACGCCCAGTGTCTCCATTGCGTCGACTGCCGGGAGGACACGGCGCGGCATACCTACTACGCTGGCAGAGTGTGCCGCTTGAGAGGAGCGGCAGATCTCTTCCGCTCACCCGGCCCGCAGCAGGCGCAGCGGGCGTCGGCAGAGGGCAGACAATGCCGGAATGCCCCCTCCCGGCCCCCCTTAATGGGTCCAGGGATGGCGGACGTCCGCCTCCTATCATACAAGACCCGCGGTGGTGGCGCAGGCAGCGGTGTTCCACGCGCGCCCCTTTAGACGTCATGGAGGGGGTCAACCCCCACCCCCCTAGACTTTTTTTTTTTTTTGGGTGGGAAATTATCATATAACTTCTCCCGCTCTGGGTGGAGCGGGAGGGAGTGTCAGACTTTTACTGACTAAAACCTACCGTGTTCCTTCAGATGCCTGTGTGCCAGGGCCACGATATCCCTTTCGGACAGGCTCGTAACCCTGGCAGACCCCCCTAGATTTGAGGTGGCATCAGCCGAGGATCGCGGAAACATGCTCCCATGATCCCATGATCCCCGGTGCAAGTGTGGAATGGGAACACCGAAATGGTTTTTAAGCAGTAAGAATCTGACAGATCCCTTCGCCCGCTCTCGAGCGGAGAACATCTATGAGGATATTACATCACAGAACAAATAAAAACAGGTTTCTCTATATAGCCAATCGTCACCTCACTAATTAAAAGACCAAAAAGCTGACCACAAAATCAATCGGTGCAGTGGCGGCCCATAGATGATCCGATTACAGTTACAAACAGAGTATGGCAAACAAAACGGTTAATTTCATTAGTGAAAAAAGAACGTCAATATAAGTTTTTAGTTTTTGAATAGATACGACAGCTTTTGACGACAATGAGTAACGAAACGTAATCTCTTCGAAATAGAACTGTCATGTGTCAATTTTGTTTGACAACTATCAGCCTGATGTCGTCAACTTACGGGAAAATTAGGCGTTAAATTCGCGAGGTGTGGTGTGTTGTGGTGATTGTTTCGTGTCAAATGTTCAATAAATGTCTACTAAACCAATAAAAATGCCGTCGGCAACAAAGGAAAAGGATTCTACAATCCTCAAGATCGCTGTGGAGATGCTAAATGCTCAAGACAAGGTACCACAGTTAATAGAATTCGATCAAAGTCAGCCCTTATCGAGCATCATCCAACTTCTTTGCAAGCCTTGGGGGCTCCCCGACCCTGAAAACTACGCTCTACAATTTTCCGAAAGCAACAACCAGAATTATATTACGGAGAAAAATCGAAACGAAATAAAGAATGGCTCTGTGTTACGTTTGGAATTATCGCCTGCAAAAACTGTTCAGGATATCCTGGCAAAGATAAACAATGGCTCGGAGGTCGACCAAGTCGCTGCCCTCGCCAAATTGTCTGTATTGAGCAGTGATCTCACTTTTGCACTAGAGTTTATCAACAAGAAAGGTTTGACACTGATCATAAACAACATTGAAAATGGTAAGTTCAAGGGGAAATTGCTCAAGTACGCTCTTGTAACATTTGTTGAGCTCATGGACCACGGAGTTATATTCTGGGACATTCTTGAAAACCAATTTATTAATAAAGTTGCCAGTTTTGTAAGTAACCAAGCAATTGCTCAAGATCCAAAAGTAATACAGTGCTGTTTATCAATTCTTGAGAACATTGTACTTAATAGTTCAAAGAATTCTCATGTGGAAAAAGAGATTACCATTCCAAGTTTGATATCACATTTACAGAATACTCCCCAAGACAGTATTATCCAACAGAATGCTATAGCTCTTATAAATGCAATATTCTCTAAAGCTGATATGACTAAGAGGAAAACAATTGCCGCTACATTATCTTCCAAGCAAGTAAGATCTGTAATATATGAAAACCTTATTGGAGCAAGTGAGTTTTCTAAGAATGCTTCAGAACAAGGTTTGGGAACTGAATTAGCTCACCAACTGTATGTACTGCAAACTCTGATGCTTGGTCTTTTAGAACCTAAAATGAGACAAAGGGCTGATGCCCAAGAGCAGGACTCCCAGGAAAAAATTAAAGAACTCAGAAAAGTTGCTTTTGAAAATGATAATAACCCTAACATTGAAGTCACCATGAGGCGTCCAATGGGAACCTACTCAAAGGACTTCAAAAAACTTGGCTTCAAATGTGAGATTGACCCAATAAAAGATTTTAATGAAGTGCCTCCAGGAGTTCTAGCCCTGGACTGCATGCTGTACTTTGCAAGGAACTACTCAGAGGATTACACAAAGATTGTCTTAGAAAATAGTTGTAGAGCTGATGAACATGAATGTCCCTTTGGCAAGACAAGTGTTGAGCTGGTAAAGTTGCTGTGTGATATTTTAAAAGTTGGTGATCCTCCAAGTGAACAAGGACAGACTTACCATGCACTATTCTTCACTCATGACAGACCTTTTGAAGAATTATTCTGCATTTGCATAGTATTATTGAACAAAACATGGAAGGAAATGAGAGCAACCGCAGAGGACTTCATCAAAGTATCCAGTGTAGTCCGGGAGCAAATAAGCAGGGCTCTATCATCTGCCCCAAAAGGTTTCGACAAGTTTAGGCAAAAAATAAACCAGTTGACGTATACGGAGATAACTCAGCTTTGGCAGCAGGAGAGGAATAATAGGGAAGTGTGGGAGTCTCATGCAAGGCCTATTGTGGAACTAAAAGAGAAAATTACGCCTGAAATCATTGATCTCATTCAACAGCAAAGGCTAGGCGTCTTAGTCGGCGGCACGAGGTTCAAGAAATATTCGGCCAGGGGTCAAAGGATCAAAGACAAATTCTGGTACGTTCGCCTCTCGCCAAATCATAAAGTACTCCATTATGGGGACTGTGACGAAAAAAGTACCCCAACTTTAGAGGAGCTTGGAAACAAATTGCCTGTCACTGATATGAAGTGTGTGATAATAGGCAAAGACTGTCCTCACATGAAGGATTTGAGGGGGAGGAAAATAACGCCTCATTTAGCATTCTCCCTTATCATCAAGTCTGCTGAAGTGACTTCCTTAGACTTTGTTGCGCCCGATGAGCAGATATTCGACTACTGGACGGACGGCATTAACGCGCTTCTGAAAGAAAAGATGTCGAGCAAATCTTTCCAAAATGATTTGGAAACTTTACTGTCGATGGACATAAAAGTACGGTTACTTGACGCCGAAGGTATCGACATTCCTAAGGACCCGCCCCAAATACCCGACGAGCCGGAAGATTACGATTTTTATTACGATAATAACTAAAAAGACTTTATTTCATTCATAAACAATCTTTCTAATATTTTTTTGTAAAAAGGTGGTCGGCGGAATAAAATGACGTATTATTATATTTGACTAAGAATCGAATGTGAGATGTGAAGGTGAAGATACTATTATAAGTATCGTTTTTGTAGCGAAAATTATTATTACTTAATTAAGAGAGTTATTCTCTTTATTTACTAGACTGTAACATCAATGCATCATCCGAAAAGTCCCACTCAAAAGCAAATTATTATCTGCACAAGACAAATAACTGTCAAATTTTGCCTCATTACTTCCTGATAAGTTAACATGTTACAGTCTATTGAGTAAAGTAAAAGTATCCTTAGTCGGATAATTGAATAGCGAATAAGATACCAAATTAGGAATCTTTATTAATTTTATATAAAGGTGCATCGTCGTAGGTGTGTACGTCCGCGGACCGACAGCGTCCAATGAATACTAATGAGATTTAGATGTCGTACACAGGATCGTTGAGTTCGTATAATAGTCCTTATATTTGATCTGCGTAAGTGACGACCGATGTGAATGTTCTATAAATAATCATAAATATGTTAGGAGGCCCTACAACTCAACTCCCACGAGGAAGCCAGTTCAGAGCTTGGTTGCTATACTTACTATAGATGTTCAAACTGGTAGCCTGTTCAAGGTGGCCTTTTAAACAAGTTTATAAATCTTCTTTGGCCCTTTTTGAGGCCTTTCTCCATCAGCAACTGCTTCTTTTTGAGTCGATCTTGAGTCCAGTAGGTGGCCACGTTAATATAAGAAACCGGCCAAGTGCGAGTCGGACTCGCGCACGAAGGGTTCCGTACCATTATCTATAAAAACGGCAAAAACGAAAAACACGTTTGTTGTATGGGAGCCCCCTTAAATATTTGTTTTATTTTAATTTAATTATTTCTTTCTAAAGAGAATATATAACTAAATATTCTGTGAATATTTCAAGCGTCTACCTATTGCCGTTATCAATATCGAGCAAAAAAAAATCACGTTTGTTATTTATGTGAGTGCCCTTAAATATTTATTTTATTCTGTTTTTTAGTATTTATTGTTATAGCGGCAACAGAAATACATCATCTGTGAAAATTTCAACTGTCTAACTATCACGGTTCATGAGATACCTACAGCCTGGTGACAGATGGACGGACGGACAGACAGACAGACGGCGGAGCCTTAGTAATAGGGTTCCCGTTTTACCCTTTGGGTATGGAACCCTAAAAAAGGAATACCTATTTTATCATGTAAACTGTGTCCTTTCTTTTCAACGTCTGGGTTGTTCTTCAAAAATCCCCTTTTCCTAAGAAACAAGATTTTTCATACAAACAAAATCCCTCCCCTTTAGAGGTTGAATTTCCAAATACACCCCTTAGTACTTTTTTTTATAGTTGTCATCATTTCGTCACCTATGTAGGCCGGAGTTGATGGAAATGATAGCAAATTAAAGATAAATCTATTTTTAGTAAACCTAATTAGCTGCTGAATTGGGATCTTTAGAAAGTACATGACAGACCTACGTCCTACAGTTCGCAATAGTTTCAGAACTCGCGCCTCTAGCGTTTTAAGCAGGATCTTGGTTCGAGTAAACATACAAACCAATAAAAGCTAGGTCAGAAATGTGTGCTCGATAGCGCATAAAAAACTCAACAAACCTGAATAAGAATTATGAAATTATATTATCTCATAATAATTTCCAATAAAAGTTTTCCATTAAATAATTAAGAGAGCACAAAGTATTTTAATTATAGTTGATAGTTTCTTATATCTTAAATATTAAATTATTGTTATAATGTATTACTGATTTTCCATTTATGCTGTATCGACTGAATTCTATTAAACTTCCATTTTAACCTAATGTATTGTGGCCATATACCAATATTATATTTTATATACCAAAGATCGTGTCTAAAGAACAAATATATTTAAATGTGTAAGTATGTATAAATAAAAGTTTTAAAGCTACTTTGATTTTTTAATTATAAATTGAGAGCCTTACATCAAAAGCTGTGTGTTGTGCCTCAAGGAGAAACAACTTGTTTATTGAACTGATAAAAAAAGCCTTTTACACCACCAAAATTTTATAGGAAGTATCTAATATTCAATTAAAAATGTAAAAAAAAAAAACAAATTTCACAATAGTAAATATAAACATATGCTATTGTGAAACTAGTTTTTTTTTTAGTTTTATGTCACCAACTTCCAAAATTAAAGTTATTTTTCAGTTTGTTGTTTTTTTTTGAAAGTAGTGTCATGACAGCATGACATATTCTCAGCCGCCAGGGCACATTCAAGTCAATGACAGACATTTTGATATCGATACCCATCACGTCTGCGGAGTTTTGCTAGCCAATTTAATTTGACCCTGTATAACCAAAGTGAAGCTAGTGAGCGCAGGCCACACCCCCAGCTAGCGGGCGGGCGGGCTAGGCGGGCGAACATCGTTTCACCTTAGTCGGTAGCTCGCGGTGTGAATCGAAGTATGTAATGAGGTGAAACGATGTTCGCCCGCCTAGCCCGCCCGCCCGCTTAGCTGGCAGTTTGGCCTGCGCTTAAAGCACTATCGAAGGATTTTTGAAAATTCATAATATATATAATTAAAAGTTTTTTATTTTTCACTTTTTAGTAGGTCAGTTTGTAATTTATCTAAGTTACAATAGCCTAATGTCAACTGCTTATCATCTTTTATAGGATATTTATTTTCCCAATGCAAGGACGTTAATTGCTGAGGAGTTCTCCTGGTAAGAACCAGGAGAAGCCATCACCATATTGTGACGAGCATAAATTGCTAAGCAACCATGTTAAAGTACCTAATCGAATCGCAACCCGTTAAATACTTGTTATTAAGTAGCTCCAGTGGCCATCTGTGGTCTTCATCATCAGTTCCACTTCACCAATTGGTGCTTTTCGAGATCAAATGCACAAGTTACTAGGTACCTATACAAAATACCCAAATCGCTATAGGTGTGCCTATAGAATTTGAGTATTGCCTTTGATTTCCATGGGATCCCTTGATCAGATTCTGACTTGGTGACAATGGGACCACTTCGGGAGCATACCCTTTCAAACAAAAAAATAATTTTCAAAATCGGTCTTCAATTGACGGAAAAGTCGGTAAACATACATAAAAAAATAAGTTGCAGACGAACATTAACCTCCTTTTTGGAAGTCGGTTAAAAATATAAATAATATGCCTGTCACTCCGATAAGCCAGAAGAAAAGTAAAGTGTCGCCCATCATTGTTCCAGTGTTGGGACGGCGCGCGGCGCGGCGCCGCACAGTGGGCCCATACTGAAAATTTGTGGACTTAGGCAACAAAGTTCCAATATCGATGCGATTTTTTTTTATATGACGTGTTATGATATTCCTGACAACTTTTATTCTTATAAAATTTCTTCTAAAGTTGATAGTTTGTCTTGAAAAAAATTAATTAGATTTTTTTGTATGGAGCGAATCACGTTTAATTTTTTTTCTTCAATTGTATAAATATGTTGAGTGTGTGGCGTGAGTATATGATAGCTAGGGTCATTCTCTATCCACGAAAAATAAAATCAGCGCCGGCCATCCGCGGCAGCGCAACTAATCATTCGATAAAAAAAAAATGTTTTGTAAGATTTTTTTTGCCATTTAAAATAAATTCAAAGTATATTTTTGTTTCATGTAGCTGTTTTGACCTTCTTTTTAGTTAAATATATAGTTTTCATAGCGCATAGGTACTTATAACTAATTATTCTGGTAGAAATTTAGTTATTATTGCTATGTTGTCGGTAGCACCTGCATTGTGATTGATGACTCATTTGTTTGTGCGCTCGGCTAAGCGCATAACTAATGAGTCATCGTACAATGCTCGTCTCTGATTGGCTGAATATTTTTCACTCACTGTTATAAAAAAAAAATTATTTAATTAGGACCTTGATCCATAATGTTAGTAATACACAATACCTATGCTATGTTAGTAACAAATGCAACTCAAATTTTAGTTCAAATACCTGTTGCACTCACTTGACGCACCAGGTACATGCACATGTACATGCACCCAATGTGCCATAATGGTGCAACACGGCTTATCACTGATGACCTTCAGAATGTCGTTGACGCTCCCACGCACTCTGCGCATCATGGACGCATTTATTTTATTTTTATTTTATTAGAACTATGGCTGGATTTTGTACCAACCTAGATCTTTTTGTGAAATTAAGAAGTGGCGGTGATCTGAAAAATCATATGTTTCTGTATGAAAGTATCATTTCTGTCTTGACTACCGAAGTTTCTGAAGAAGATAACAACCGAATCAAGGAGTTCTGTCGACTTTTTTGTGTAAATTTAAATAAAAAGCGGATAGAGTCAAGTAGAAATCAAAAAACTTTTATGAATCGTGTAATTAATCGCAAGTGGTTGGAAAAAAACATCAACTGGCCTGTTTGTGACAGTGTTGATCTGAGAAGTGTGATTGGCTTTTCGGACGCAGCCTTATCTGAGCTTGTGGATATAGATTGCCATGTTCCTACTCTTGCAGTATGTACTGCGGAAGCGGGAACATCTACAGAAAAGGAGCACAGAAAACCGTTCGAAGAGTTAAGTAATAAGCAAAAAAAAAGACGTTCTACTTCCATAGTAGAAGAAAATTCCGAGGAAGAGTTGCAGCACTGGTACATAACAAAATTGAAAGACAACGGCAAAAAGAATCTGACAAAAGTGGTCGAATACCTTTCCAGTAATCCAGATGCGCTATCCGAAGTAGACGAGCGACTAATAAAAAAGCAGAGCTTAAGTACTGTCTCTGAAGATAGGTGTTTAGCTCTTTATACATCAGTTGCACTCTCGAAATGGAAGTACCTACTTAGCTCTTCGACAATTTCTGAAAGAAGAAAACTATGCTGCCTTTCCATCTTATCCAAAGCTTGTAAATGCCAAGAAAAGATGTTACCCACCACAAGAGAAGATGGAGATTACCGAAAAAGAGCTCACATTAAATTGCAAGCGCTATTGGACCACACTGTGAAGAGGATTCTACTAGATATTAATTCTGTTGATAGGTCTCAAAATGAAGAACTCAAGTTGACCTGGAAATGGGGACTTGATGGTTCTTCGTCGCAGAGTAATTATAAACAGAAAACGTCAAACACAGTTACAGAGTTCGATGATTCATCAGTAGTCATGATAAGCATCGTCCCTCTTGGGCTAGTGTCTTCTAGCTCATCATCTGGGAATGAAAATATAGTTTGGGAGAACCCCACACCTTGCTCAACTCTGTACTGTCGACCAGTGAAGTTCATTTTCACTTCGGAGACAGCTGATTTTATAAAGTCTGAAGAGTCTGAGATGAAAAAACAAATTGATGAACGGATATCTACACAGTGTGGAAATATTATTGTATCACATGAATTGCATATGACCATGATTGATGGAAAAGTGGCCAATATTATTGCTGAAGTACCATCATATGCAACGTGTCCCATTTGCTTGGCAAAACCGAGCGAGATGAATAATTTAGACGCTTTGACTTCCAAACCACTTTGCGAAGAAATTTACAAACATGGAATTTCTTCACTGCATATGAAGATTCGGTGTATGGAATGTCTTCGCCATGTATCTTATAATCTGGATTTTCAACGATGGACTGCTAGAGGCGAACATAAGACTTTGAAACAAGCTAAAAAAAATACCACGCAACAAGAGTTTCGTGAGCAAACTGGAATGCTGATTGATATAGTCAAACAGGTATGTATTTAATTTTCGCTCTTTTTTATGTTTTTTGTGTATTATATCTCTATGTATTGTATATTACAGTATTGTTTTTCCATTTTAGGGTTTTGGAACTACAAATGACGGGAATACTGCGAGGCGCGTTTTCCAAGATTACAAAAGAACATCCAGAATAACGGGAATTGACGAAAATCTGATTTTTAGATTTTCCGTTATTCTACAAGCCATATCATCAGGCAAAAACATTGACTGTGAAAAATTTAGAAGATACTGTAGAGAAACAGCTGATGTGTACGTGCAACACTATTCGTGGTACTATATGCCAGTTAGTGTACATAAACTTCTAATGCACGGTGCGGACATCTGTAACCACTTTGGTGTTTTGCCAATCGGTAAGTAAAAAATAAATATAGTTTGATGTATTATTTGACTCGATTACGTTTTGACATTAAAATGTATGTACTTATGCGTTTTAGGTACCTTATCTGAAGAAGCTTCTGAAGCCCGTAATAAGGACTTCAGAAACGTTAGGGAGAGGCACACTCGGAAAACGGGGAGAATAGCATCAAACGAAGACATTATCCATGGACTTCTAATAAGCTCTGATCCCCACATATCCTACATAAGGCCTAAATTAACGAAACAGGTTGATAATGAGTTGTTGCCTGAAGCAATTCAGTTGTTACAGACTACTGAGCCTCCCTGTGACAGTGAGATTATGGAGGAAGAAGAATGCCTCATAGCAGAGTCCGAAAATTTGCCGGACCCACTAGCACTTCTGGAACAAGAAATAATGTGATCCGGCGCTAGATTATTCCTACAAAAGCCCATCAAGGCTAGGAATATGACAAACAGCCCTTTTGAGGGCTACAATTACTTCACCGTTTCATATTGATCATACGTACGATAACTTATACTATAATATATAATACATACGCTTGATTATGTAGATAATTATAAAAGACTGCCCTATCATTAAAAAAAATAGTATAACCTGAAACTTATTACGATATTTTTTTAACAATAGATAACGTGCAGTTAAAAAAATAACACAGCCAATCAGAGACGAGCATTTTACGATGACTCATTAGTTATTTTTTTTACGGCGCTTAGCCGAGCGCACAAACAAATGAGTCATCAATCACAATGCAGGTGCTACCGATAACATAACAATAATAATTAAATTTCTACCAGAATAATTAGTTATAAGTACCTATGCGCTATTAAAACTATATATTTAATAAAGAGAAGGTCAATCAGCCTAATGACACAAAATATATACTTTGAATTTATTTGAAATGGCAAAAAAATTCTTACAAAACATTTTTTTTTTTACCGAATGATTACTCGCGCTGCCGCAGATGGCCGGCGTTGATTTTATTTTTCGTGGATAGAGAATGACCCTAGCTATCATATACTCACGCCACACACCCAACATGTTAGTACAATTTAAGAAAAAAAATTAAACGTGATTCGCTCCATACAAAAAAATCTAAATATTTTTTTTCAAGACAAACTATCAACTTTAGAAGAAATTTTATAAGAATAAAAGTTGTCAGGAATATCATAACACGTCATATAAAAAAAAATCGCATCGATATTGGAACTTTGTTGCCTAAGTCCACAAATTTTCATTGTGTGTGTATGTGTACACTGTGCGCCGGAGGCAGGCGGCGGGCGCTATAATAGCGGGGCGTTCTTTTAAATAGCTTCATTTCTTTTTGAAGTAAAACTTTAGGCACGCTTGACTTGGGGAGTAAGCTGGTGAATGTGTAACGAGATCGAGCGAGTAGAAGTTGAGAGGGAGATATAAGTTAGTGAAAATAGAAAGAGAGAGAGAATTACGTTTCGTATAATACTGTAGGGGCAAGAAAGAGAGGTGCGAGCACATATTTTCATTCTCTCATAGCCAGTTGCGTTTCATATAATATCTAAAGCCCGTATTAATAAACGTTCCCCAATGACGTACACAAGTGCGTAATTTTTTGATACGTCATTATTACGATATCAGCATCTCAAGAACAATACTAATTAATAAACACATGAAAACAGTATCTCAGTTACCAAGATCAGCTCCTCAAGGAGCTGTACTTGATGAACGATTACATCACATTGACCGAAGTTTTGAATGACATTCATCACATTTCGTTCTTGATAAGTCGTAGGATTTATTGAAATACTTGTATTTTGTTATAACTTTAATGTATAGCGCTGTATCACGTTATAAATATTTCTAGGGAAATTGGAAGACCTCTGTTACTGTATTTCACCAAAAAGTCTTTTTATTAATGTGATGACTTTTGAACAAATCTGGATCATTTTTAGGGTTCCGAAGTCAACAAGGAACCTTATAGTTTCGCTATGTCCGTCTGTCTTTCTTTCCTTACGACTCTTATTGATCACGTCGACAAAGTGGTAAAATAAAAGCTCGAAATTTTTTTTGTGTTGAAATGATGTTTTTTTGTCGTTTATCCCATGGTGTGTTATCGTTGGCCAGGTCTTTCAAAACTATTGCGGATCTGTGAAAACTTAAATTATTTTAAAACTTATTAAAAAATAAAAGGAAAGCTATCACAGCTAAGTGGGCTCTACAAGTTAACTAGTAATAGTCGACCAACTTACATTTGCAGTTGGAAAATTGACCGTGACGTATATCGATGTATAGGAGAACATGTTTTTCAACTGCAATGTTAAGTTTGTTTTTGGGATAAATCCATCCCAACTACGGAACCCTTCATTGTGCGTGGTCCGACATGCACTTGGATGTTTTTTTTTAAATGTTCACTTGGTAACTCAAAGGGATTCGAGGCATCCCATATATAGATTTTTGGCAAAAATATTGGCATAGTACAAGTTACTCTTATTCATCGTAATAATTATTTTCACCCAAAATATTTTCAAACTCCATATTTCGCGCTACTAATCACGACCCCAAGCCACGGACTGCTTACACTCAGATTTAAGCATCTCGAGTACACAAACCTATTGTATACTTAAGTGTTGATTTTCGTTTATTAATCAGTCCATCACTCGGCTGATAACGTAAACCCAAGCCGTAACTTGAGTACATCAATTATTATTAATACGATCATAACCTCAAGACTGTTATCAAGTACGAGCTCTTGGGCTGAGTAACGTTTATTAATACGGGCCTAAGACACTGTGTGCAGGCCTATTGTTGTAAGTAAGTATATATATTTAGTATTACTATTAGTAAGTTTTACTTCAGTCGTGTGGTCTAAAGCACACTCATTTTTTACACTTTCTTAAAGGACCCCAACCAGTGCGTATTTGCGTTCGTATAGGTACGCTAATTTAATGCGCTAATTTATTAAAAAATATATTTTTTGCTTAATGGAATGGTGGCGGGAATGGTAATTTTTTATCTATTTTCTTAACTTTCAAATTATAAAAAAATATATTGAGTACTTGTACCTATATTTTAAATCACAGAAATCCTCATAGCAACTCTTTTCATTTCATACCAGTAGATTCGGACCAAATCGGCTGTAACAGACATACAGACACATACGAGTGATCCTATAAGGAATCCGTTTCTTTCCTTTTAGGTACGGAACCCTAAAATTAGCGAAGTTGGAGCTTTAAAGTCTAAGCTAGACAGAGACAGCACTGCTGCGATCTGACGTCACGACACCGGAACGTTATTGTAACTTCGAGCCATTCGGAAGCGTGTAACTACTCCACTTTTCCAAGTTTTTTTTTACAAATGGTATTTTTAGTAAGTATTGGTTTATATGTATAATTTTGATAGTAGTCAAATTACTACTAGAGTGATTCCTTCGTCGTCATCAGCATTGTCAAGGTGAGTGAAGGCATGTCCTGGTTATTGTTCGAGGGACGCCACAGAACCATGATGACTGTCAGCACGCTAGCGAACAGCATCTGCCAGTATACCTCATCCATCCACACCTCCTTCCAGTCCTGGGAACATGCAAGTTTTAAGTTGAGCTACACGATTACTGACACATGCATGCACTGACTGGACAGGTCCACTCAAATCTGTGTAGGTAGTTCTTTTCTCAAAGTACCATCTCAGACACTGATTTGCATGGTCCTGATATGATCTGACCAAGATATTGAAGAGACTGTGACCTCTGAGTTTGTTTCGGTCTTTCTTCTCAGATAAGAACCACCGAAATATATTTTTTTATGTGTAGAAGTGTCGAACGTAGATCAACGCTCCAAAATAAGTTTAAGGTGGCTGCCGGAGCGTTTATTTACGCGTTATTATCGCACTCGCGCGCGTAACATATCCCGCGGCAGAAAGCGCTTTATGTACGCGGTGTGGGCCGGAATACACGAAATGTTAAACTAATGAGGGTTTTCATAAAAATTCACGCCACCAGTTAGCGCCACTCTGACAAGAGGTCTTCCATTTCGACAATGAATATAAAGTATATGATGACGTTCATCATTCGTTTCATTCATTCGTTCATCATTAATTCACGACTAAAGAAATTATAGTCGCTTTCACACTTTTGACAGGTGCCCGGACGTCTCAGTGCTGCCACCTACTGCCAGGGTTGCGAGTTTGTCCGAAAGGGATATCGTGGCCCTGGTACACAGGCAACGGAAGGAACACGGGTGGGTTTTAGTCAGTAAAAGTCTGACACGCCCTCCCGCTCCGCCCATAGCGGGAGAAGTTATTTGATAATTTCCCACCCAAAAAAAAAAAAAGTGCTGCCACCTAGTGAACGTCATTTAAGAAAACCGTAATTTACAGAAATAGTAGATTAGACCAACTCTATCATTTAGCTAACACAGGAATAGGTCAAGATGTTTTATTTTTGATGATTTTGTAATCATTGTGGTTTGAGGTGGCTTCACTCATATAATATTTCGGCAACACATCATTTTCTTTTCTCTCATTATCGTTTGAATTGTCTATAGAGCCCCTTCGGTTAGAACATCCACTAGCAACCCACTGCTTCGCTCGGTCTTTACGACTTGACAAAACATTGAGATTCCTTTATTATATTATTATAATTAATGTAATAACTAGCACATAAATCTTCCCGAATAAATTCACTACATGATGGTGAAATACGCATCAAAATCTGCTGGGTAGTTTCGGAGAACAGTCAGATGCGAAAAGCGACTCTAATTTATAATATCTAATGATAGATGAATACTTACGGTGATACAGGGAACCACTCTGTATAACTTCATTGAGTATAGCATGAACACTACAGATGATATCACTGCGAATATCAGCGTGTTAGTGAAATGTCTGTACAGCGAGAACTTTATGTTGTTTCTGCAACAATACAAACAATTAAGTTAACTAATTATTTATTTATTTAATATTTCAATCACACAAATACACAGAGGCAGACTTAATGCCATGTCGATTTATGAAGAGATGACCAAGGGCCGATGTTTGTCAACTGTCAGATAACTTGTAAATAAGGAATAAATATGGCGTTTCACAGTTTTTGTCAAGAAAATAATTATGTGAAACTGCCACATTTATTATCTTTAGATTTATAACTCTTAGCGTAGTACTTCCTTTAGTTTTAGTAAATTATGGGCTGACTTTACAAACGTCAGGTATTTTTTATCCATTTACTTGGAAAAACGATGTTATGACGATACATTGAATATTTGATTGAAACGGAACAGTTAGCTATTCAGTTTTAGTATAGCCATGTGACATTTATTAGCCCGTGTCTGTCTGTCTGTCCGTCTGTCGTATCACAGCCAATTTGCTCTGAATCGACGGGACCGGGATATGAATGTCTGTGACCCAAACACGGACGTGTAAAATATTTTTTTTTTTAATATGGGGGTTACTTTTGGGGGCAAACTAGAAAATGAAAAAAAAAATAGTTTTTCAAACTGTACCTACTAACTGACATCAAATGAGAGCGCTTGTGAGGATTTCTGATTTGTTTTATAATATTATAATAAATACCTACTTACTTTAAAAGTTATTTAAGAAAATACATAAAAATTTGCCATTCCACCCCCGCCCCTTATCTCCGAAACTACTGAGCCTAAAAATTGAAAAAATAAATAAAGTAGTAAGTAGATAGTTCTTTACTTACCTATAGATTACAGGAAAACCTATAAGAAGTCTATGTTACTGTGGAATTTTGCTTCAATTGTGATCACCTATATTTATCCCTTCATCCTACAGATTCAGCAAACAACTAAAACTTCTGGCAAGGAACCATGATTTTAGAATGAAGGGAGAAAATATAGGTGACCGCAATTTCAGCAAAATTCCACAGTGTGCTATTGTCTTAAAATAACATTAAATCTCTCAATATTGTGCATACAAACTTACATTTGCAGTTGGGATGTATGAGGGAACATGTTTTTCAACTACAATGTTAAGTTTATTCTTGGGATAAATTGATCCCAACGGATACCCTTTATCGGACACGTATTTGACCGGTTTTTACTTATATTTATTTAAGAAACCATATAAATCTAACCTTGCGTGCAGCGTCCTCTTAGTGTGTGCTAGCGAGACATACACCCACCAGCATATAACACTGTCTAACAGTGACAGCGGTACTTCTGACAGTAGCAGATCTCTATTGGAGTCATATGCCTTGTGAGGGAGTCGCAGCCAAGCGTTGATTCCGCCTAGGATGCCCCATATTACACCCGTGCCTACTACTCGTTGTAATGCTGGGTCTAGTCGGGGCCTGAAGGAAAAAAAATATTGTGTGACTGCCACACACTTGTTCGACTCGGCATGATTCGGCACAGCTGGGCGGCAGAATCGAAGATAATTATGTAAATATACATATGTTCGGGAAATGCCGGTCGGCTTAGTTCGAATTGTGCTGACCCGACCCAAATATTTGATTAAGCGAGGGTAGAAGCCGAACGAAATTTGTCGGTCGGCTCAAACCGAATGAAAGCCGAGTATGTGTAGTAATTGCATCAGGTAGGTAGGCTTTATTGTATTCGATGTTGCAAAATTTACTCTTTCAGTTTATGACAATATATCACAGTAACAAGTAATTTACGTACTTGTTTGAATTTCAGACTCTGTAAGCCTAGATCGCGCACTTTGCAACTTTATATAAGAACAGATGTTTGATAGGGTGTAATAATAAGGTCGCCTGGTAGATATATACTTAAATCCTGCTTTAATATTAATATCACAGACTTAGGCTCATTTGCATCACAAATCACTAAATTCAGCGCCAAACATGTTTAATAAAACATCATTCTGTCTCTATTATCTTTAAAACGAATGACAAAATTAGTACGATGTTTTAAAATCAGTTAGCGCTAAACGCAGGAACTTAGTGATTTGTGAAACATACAAGTAGGACTTAGAAGGCCATACTTATGTAGGTGAATATGCTAGGCAGATGACGGTTGATGAAGATGATTTATGTAGGTGCACTTACTTGATGCTACCGAATCCTAAGGACACGATGATGACTAACATTCTCGCTAATGCCCTCTTAGCGACTGATAACCACTCAGCAAACATGTACACTTCAGCATTGAAATAACTGTAAAATAAACAAATTAAATAAATAAAACTTAGAAAAAAATTCATCACTTTTTGTTATTCATATCATGTAGGTATGTCTCCTGAAATTGGTATTCGTTATTGCATTTCAAATGAGCGAACTTTAATCTAAATGTTCACTGTTTCTCCTAAAGACAGGTAATTTTGTAACCTATCTAGGAGAACAGTACGGCACACACTAACTAGATTAAGAAACTTTATACTTGTGCTTTCTATATTACCTTGCCATGTTCTAGAATTTAGACCTAGTTGAACAATAAATCTTATTATTACTATATTATTTGAAACCTTATTTCGAAGCACATAAAAGTGCCGCACTTTCGCGGGTACAGTATTGTCGACTTTTTGACATTACTATTTTAAGATTGACCATTGTATTATAGGTAGGGAGACACGAGATTTTCAGCAATCTATTGCCCATACACAACTAACACCACCATAATACATGCACTCACCCAGAACTATTGATAGAAGAGTAAACTCCGTAGTAAGTGGCGCTCTCAACCATGCCCAGGAGCGCTAGGGCTCCGATCCAGTACTGTATGCGGAGAAAGTGGCGCCATTGTAGCCAGCACACCAACAGCCAACCGGTACATAGCAAGGTGTAGAGGCCGCACATTACGCCGAAGAACTGGCAACAAATTCACGTAGGATCCTATATACCTACCGAGACCAGCGGACGATCAAGACGCTTCCAACGATACCTCATTTGTCAAATTATGATAAGTACCTAGTTTAGAAGTTATGAGGGAACATATGAACACACATACATACATACACATATACATACCGGTCAAAATCATCCTCCTTTTTGCTTCGCCGTAGTCGGGCAAAAACTGCATTATACTGTGGCTATTAGGGATGCTACACACAATGTTCGCTCGGGAAAAGTCGCTCGGTTTAGCTCGAATTGTGCCGAGTGAACCCGAACAGGATTCAATAAGGGTAGATGACGAACGAAGCTTGCCGACCGGCACGAGCCGAATAACCGCCGAATATGTGTAGTAATTGCTTTTTTTGCTTGGCTTTGTTATCCAACAAATACGGCCGAATCGTGCCGACCTGAACAAATGATTAGCACCCCTTAATGTAGCACATGTCGTGTTGCCAACAATTTTACTATGCGCCTCGCGACGTTGCGATGCGTCTCGCGGCGGCGGCGCGCGGCGCAGCGCGAAATCACTGGCCTCTTCCAGTATTGTCACGTCGCGTCGCGTCGCGTCTCGGTGTGAGCTGACCCTTAACCTTAACCCCTCCAGCTTAGCTAAACATGCTTGAACTAGGAGTTGGAGAGGAGCAATCGGTGGAGATTGAACAAGCGAACGACTTGTCGTTTGTCGCTGTCGTAGGTACTTGTACCTATTACGATCTCCAAAGTTTCTTCAAAGGTCCACACCGGACGATTCAGTGCGCTTCGATCAACCGCGGTAGGAGCGTGATCCAAATGCGCGGTCGGTGTGGAAGAGGCGCGCGCGATCCGAGCACACGTGGTGGAGCACGCTTTCCGTGGAGCGGCCGATCTGAGCTGTCAGTTTTTTGACAATGCTCAAAACCTCAGTCGTTTGGCGCGCTCGGTGTGGACGGTTGTATGCAGATCGGGTGATGCCTTGTAAAGCAAAGTCCCATATTCCAACCGGTTTATATTTACTGATTTTGATTATATTACTTTCTGACACAGAACCGTCTGTCCAATCTATATTTTTGTGATCTTTTGCGAGAATATGTAGTGAGCAGAATATATAGGTTACAGCTGCCACTGCAGTCTGACGACGCTGCCGTACGTGCGGCTCCATATCGAGTGTGTGTTCAACTGAAATGAATCCAGCTAAAACTTGGACTGGCACTGGAGAGCGCGTCAGGGTCGCAGGTTTCCTAAAAAGGATGGTGTGAAAGAATCTCCGAGCCACGATCGGCGCTCCACGATCTGTACGAAACGTCAAAATTCCAAAGTCGATCTATCGGCACTGAAATCAAGATAAAGGGCCCTGGTTTGTGTAGCGCCGATCCAAATTTGGATGGTCAGCTTTGTTGTTCAACAAATACTGCCGAATCGAGTGTACCGAGCCGAACAAGCGTGTAACATCCCTGACTCATAAAACATCCATCGACTTTGTTTTGCAAAAGACAAAAGAGAAAAAGTTGGTGGATGTTTTTGTGTCAGGGGTGCTACAAATTTGTTCGGTTCGGCACATTCGATTCGGCAGTATTTGTTTTGAACAACAAAGCCGACCCGAAGTCTTTACTGCACACATTTGGCTTTCGCTCGGCTCGTGCCGATCGGCAAATAGCTGGGTTCACACCGGATGATCCAAATTTTGTTTTTATTTACTAAAAATACTTAATATTAGGATTAATAAAATTACTGCCTATCGAATGTGGCAAACCGAACCGGGGGGAACACCTGACACATAAAATAACCACCAAATTTTTGGCAATAGTGGCTATCACTGTAACTTACCGGTAAAAGTGGCCAGATGGCAGCTGATAAGTATCCTGAAGGTGCCAGCATCTCTATGCTTGCTACAACTTTGAATTCCTTGAGTGAAGTCAGGGTCATCTTCAACACGTATATGCCTTCCCATTCGACAGTCAGTAACGTGTGACGTGCTGATTTCTAAAAGACGTTTTAATAATTATTTTATGTACTACTTACTAGCTTTTACCTACGGCTTCGCCTGCGTGGAAGTCGGAAAAACATCTTTAAAAACCTCGATGCAAAAATACATAGGTATTATGATATAAGTGTCAACCTTCATGGTGATCGGTCAAACGGTGTTGGAGTTTATCAATCTCATAAATACCAACATCCATTTTTATAAAAGAAAGAAAAAAAGAAAAATTGTTTATTCTGCACAAACATAACGCACATTACAACAAAATAACAAAGTAAATGAATGTGATGATGATGTAGTGTGTACATATGTTACAACTAATACCCGAAGTGCGGCTACACCTAGTTTTAGCCGGTTAGAATTATAGGTCCAGACAATCCCTGTTGGATAAAACCAATTTACCAACAATAGAGGGGATCTGGCGTTTAATGGTTGTTAATGGTTACTGTTCTAACCTAACCTAACCCAAATGATTTTACCCGAAAACAATCGGCTCGTACTAGGTTTAACCAAGAGTAAGTGGCTACACCTAGTTCTAACCGGCTAAAACTAGGTGTAGCCGCACTTCGGGTATTAGCCGTAACATATAGATACAGATAGCGCCGAGATACACATTAAATAGTGCGTTTAACGCACATAACATGGTTTAACGGCGCCGGCCGCAGGTACGCAAAAAAATACTGATTGAAATGTTATAATATTATAGACATGTATTTCATTTGTCAAGATTATTTTACGTATGGTAGATGCGAAACGAAAGACTTTAATAATGATGTTTGTAGCCGACGGGCATAGGGTTCGGGCCTCTGAATGAAAGTACCGCGTATTTTTACCGCATATTTGTATCGTGTCTCAAGCCGCACTCGCAAAGTGCCGGCCATCTTAGACCTCTAGTAGATTTTGTATTCTTGTTGTATGTTGCCCACCAACGTGTTACCTTTGCTTAAGTAAAAAATAATGTAGTGATTGCTTTTTTGCTCAACAAATACTGCCGAATGGAATGTGCAGGACCCGAACATGTGTCATACCTCCCCTTAGCTCTAAAAATCATTAAAATAGAAAGCTACTTACTGATACAGTAGTCACTCCATCTTTTTTGGTAACTGCAGGCTGTGCCGGTTCAAGGAATATGATTTGATTCGGATGCTGACATGAGATCATCGCCTTCTCTTCTTTTAACAGCTGCATTGTGCGGCTACCTTTTATATCGGCCGACGACTGATCCACCCTGTCTATGCATGATACCACTTTCTAGAAAAATAATATAAAGAGGTTAATTCTCACGCCTACTGTTACAGATGTTGCATTTCACGAACGCGCGTCCGTTATTCCTATTGATATACCTACCTAACTAGCTTTTGTCCGTGACTTCGCCCGCGTGAATGTCGGAATAACCCACGGGAACGTACTGCCAGTGACCTTGTGTGATTAGCTTGCGTGTTCTGTACTGAGCTCACGCAACGCGTCGTACGTTCAGCCAGTAATAGGACTCGCCCATCAAGGAGCGCTGTCCCCAATTTGACGCATTATTAATTTGTTATACACAAAACAAAAGGTATTTTAATAAAACGCGTGTACTAAAAGATCAATTATTAAATTGTCTTTAAATTGGTGAAGGTTTCAGAAAAATACGCTAGTGTTTGCGCCATTCTCAGTTTTTATCCGCGTTAGACATAACTCTAAATTAATTTCACTATGTAATATAAACATAACCTAAAATATTCGTATAAGTTATTGAGAAAATGCTCTAATTTAACATATTTTTCAAATCATTAACACTACTCGTTTAGACGTGATATTTAGTATAATATCATTTAAAGTAGGTTATCGTCGCCATAAAAGTAGTAATTCCTATGTGAATTCACTACTTTTAATCCCGATGGTATGTTCCACGAAAAATAAAATGTGTAGGTAACTAATAGACCAAGCGTAGAGCTGTTCGCTCACACCGCGGCATTTTTCTTACTTTTAGCATTTTTAGGGTTCCGTACCCAAAGGGTAAAACGGGAACCCTATTACTAAGGCTTCGCCGTCTGTCTGTCTGTCAGTCTGTCACCAGGCTGTATCTCATTTCTTTCAGGTTTTCGGAGGCTTTATTAAATACAGTCTTATCCGTTGGTAGTCTACTTAGATGCCAGATTCTTCGAAGTTGGCGTTTACCGAGTAGAGCATTTTTAATGTCTAGTGGATATCTTTTATCTTTTCCTCCGCGGTATTGATCCAGCATGCTTCCTGAATAAGCGATGTTATGTATTTTGTAGCCTATTCTATGTCATCCGGAGTTTTCAATGGTATATTCATTTGTATGTTGTTGTCAATGAGAGATTCCCAGTCAGTGTGTTTGGACGTGAGCATTTGTACGGTTTCCGATTCCATCAACATAGTGCTTATTGTTAATATAACTGGAGTGTGGTCCGAGGAGCTGTCATAGCAAGATTCAGGCTTGAAGTAGTGCCTCGGTAGTCCTTTCAGAACATAAAAGTCAAGGAGGTCTGGGATTTTGTTAAAGTCTGTTGGCCAGTACGTTGGTTCACCGGTAGAGGATACCCATAGGTGGCTTTTGTCTATGCTTACTTTAAGTTGTCTTCCACGCGTTGTAGTGAGTCTAGAGCCCCAGCTAATACGTTTAGCATTCCAGTCACAACCCGTAATGAAACGATTTCCGAGCTGGTGAAAGTATCGTGTGAACATATTTTCGTCTATTTTATGTTTAGGGGGCAGTATACCGCCGACACGTTAATGTAGCCCGTGCTGACCTCCACGGCAATTGTTGTTGCCTGAAGGTGTTCAGTTCTGTATTCTGGCATTAAATGATGTTTCACCTTCTTGTTAACGATGACCGCTGTTCTGCCATGTCCAGTGCTATCCGTGTGGTTTGTCATATAGCATTGATAATCTTTGAATTTGATATTTATGTTGCAGGTGCCATGAGCTTCAGCTACGAGAAGAATATCAATCTTGTGCTCAGAGATTAGAAGCTCAACCTCTTGTTTGTTGGGGGCTAGTCCGTTAACGTGCCAGGTGTTTTATTTGAATAATATATAGTTTTTTTAAGTTTAAAAGGGATTTTTTACATAGTCTATAACCACCACTCCCTATCCCCCTGAAAATGGATCCCCTTACACCAAAACTAAATTAGGTACCTAGTCTTCATTAGGGAGGCACTCCGGTATCACCGGATGCGACCTACCTCTGTCGCGTGGTCGAGGCCTATTTGACGGATAGGGCCGTCATCTACCCCGGTCACCAAGGAGAGTAGAACCGGCGAGAGATGTCATGCGGTGTCCCACAGGGATTGGTCCTAGGGCCGCATCTGTGGGACATCGGCTATGACTGGGTGCTACGCACCCACCTCCCTAGCGGCGACAGCGTAGTCGGCTACGCTGACGACACGCTGGTCCTGGCGCAGGGGAAGTCACATCAGGCGGCGGCCGAACTGGCGGCACGTGGGGTTACGACAATCGTCGATAGGATCCGGCAATTGGGACGCCAGGTGGCTTGGCACAAGTCCGAGGCCATGTGTTTTTATGGTCCTCGGAACGCGCCACTGTCGAGTTCCCAGATAACGGCAGAAGGGGTCCACATCGGCGTCGAGTCGACGATGAAGTACCTGGGACTCGTCCTCGACAGCCGGTCGAACTTCGTGGAGCACTTCCGACGTTTAAGTCCCAGACTGGAGTGGGCCGGGGCTGCCCTGAAGCGGCTCCTGCCTAATCTCGGGGGTCCAAACGCCTCCTGCCGGAGGCTCTACGCGGGGATCGTGCGGTCCATGGCCCTTTCCGGGGCTACGGTGTGGGCGCATTCTATAAGGCTGCGACCAGCCCGCCAATTGAACGCGTCCCTAAGGGTCATGGCCATCAGGCTGGTTCGAGGATACCACACGGTCTCCCGTGAGGCGGCGGGCCTCCTTGCCGGACTGCCGCCATGTGACCTTATCGGACGGTGAGCTACCCATCGCTCACCGTCCGGCATCCGCAAGCCTACGCCTACGGTGGCCGGGAATCAGCCTGCGACTACCGACGCCCGGGGCGTCTCCTGCGGCGACTAGGGGCGCGAGGGCGCAAATTTTGCCTCCCACTCACGCGTTCAGCCTCCTCTTTCGCGAGCATTACTGCTTCGCAGAAGGAGCTGACGGCCTCCCATGCACTCTCGCTCCGAAACTTAGGGAGTAGACCCGGGGCCCGGGTCGACGGCGCGTTGTGTTCCACGCGCGCCTCAAAGAGATGTCAGCACCAACTGACGGGGTCCGATAGGGCCAATGCCTGCTAGGGTTGCGACTTTGTCCGAAATGGATCTCGTGGCCCTGGAACACAGGCATCTGAAGGAACACGGGTGGGTTTTAGTCAGTAAGAGTTTGACACGCCCTCCCGCTCCGCCCAGAGCGGGAGAAGTTATTTGATAATTTCTCAACCAAAATATAGCGCAAGTCTTATCAGGTCATAAAGAAGCCCCTGGAAAGTTGGAACCAAAAAACGTAAAAAAAGTTTTGACAGCCAGCATGTTCTTGACGAACCATAGTGCACTAGCTTAGTTTTTTATTTGGTCTGAGGTCCAGGTGTCCTGATTACGTTTTCCTTCAACCAAGTGTCCAAGATAAACTATTATGTTAATTATGTATTAAGCTATACCTGCTCAAAATAATGTAGATAGTTTGGAGAACATTTAGACTTCGCCCACTTGTAGTGGACGGTCACGTTAGTCGCATTCGCCATTTCACATTTGACTGAAACAAAACGGTTTTTGATCTTTTATATCTTGAGAAAAAGAAGTTATTAAAAAAACCGGCCAAGTGCGTGTCGGACCACGCATAATGAAGGGTTCCGTAGTTGGGATTTTATCCCAAGAATAAACTTAACATTTTAGTTGATAAATATTATGTTCCCCCTGCAAATCTAAGTTTGTACGCACAGTGATTTACCATGTTATTTTAAGACCATAGACTTTTTATAGGTTTTCGTGTAATCTATACCTATGTGAAAATATTTTTGATGTGTCAACTACTAGTCTGTGGTTTGCAAACCTACTTACGGAAATGTGGAGTTACGTGTAGACTACCCGCAAACGGTTCCAATCACGACGGTCAATTGTGGTGATGGATTAGTGAGCTATTATTTAAACCAGCTGCAAAGTACGAAACGAAATGTGTCCTTGTTCAGTAATGGTAGGCAGCCTGCATTTTAATACATGGAGACGTTTTTTAAGAAATTATTATTTTGTATTTCCTGCCCGACTACTCAGAGAAGAAACATCAAAACAAACTCAGGAGGTAACAGTCAGTTTTAAAGTCCAGACATAACCTGGGTCAGATCAAGTGAGGACCATTTATATTGATGTCAAAAATGGTAATTTGAGGAAGGAACCACTCTGACTTTAGTGGACCTGTCCACTCTGAACTTATCAACTCAACAGCCTAAACGTATACAGAGACACATTGCAGGCCGCGCAGCACAGCACTGGGTAGGGCAGCATAGATTAAACTGTGTGACCACAGACTAAAGAAGTACTAGAGAATCTGCAGGCTTTGATTGTGACGTTTGTTTTTTTTTTTTTTGTCGCTCGTAGTGTTATGAAACCAAGTCTTTTGCTGAGGTTTGTCGAGCCTAGAATAGATTGAATACTAGCCTTTTAAGCAAATTAACCGACTGAAAAAAAGGGTTCTGTATTAAACCCACTAGTATTAGAATTGGATATCGTAATGAATAAAATACATTTGGTCATACATTTTTACTTTTATTTCGTTTTGAAACAAGTAGTTTACAACCGAGTAATACAGATATTTTTGGATACTTTTCAAGCTTTATACCTGAATTTAAATTTTACAAATTGATGACACAGTTTAGAGCTTGGCATAATTTGCTGACTGACTTTTTGTTTGATTAAAACAACATGCCTTGTTCAGACTAATTCTCCTTCTTTGGACTTCTGTTCTTTGGCCTAGCAACATCAGGAATAACTGCATCTGTAAAAGTGATGACAAGTAAAGCAAATATGAGGAAAAAGGAAAAAAATATATTAGAAAAACCAGAAATATCTGCATAGTGCTACATGGACTCGCTCACTAAAGATTCCGTACCAGCACAATTATTACAGTTCTCACTTCTTCAGTATCTGTTTGTTTTTTAAACAATAGATTATTAATATGCACTATAGTCAGATCGATTTAGACCCTGTATATATCCTGTGTGTATTTCTTGTTTGGGTTAGGTACCCTTGGGTTTTAGTTTATTGCCATGATTGAGGCAACAAACATAGGTAGTGTAAGCAAATATTAATATTTGCTGCGACACTACTGGGGCCCAAGTCTGCTATTTTTATAATTTCAGTCATTCCAACACGATCCCATTGTCATGCCATTGTCATTTTGCTAAAATTTCGTAATCTGGTAAATTCATAATTGTCGATCATTGGTCGGTCAACGTTCTCGTAATATAATTGTGTTATTATAATGGCATTGTCGTATTGCCATTATTATAATGACGCCATTATAATAGTATAATACCAAACTTGTCAAAATCAACAATTATGAAATCAATGATCGACCATTCTGACACTATTATAATAGCAGACTTGAGGCCCTAGTCAATGATAACCATGAAGCTTATAAGTAGATAAAAGTGGAGGCAACACTCTAAATACCTAAGTGAAGACGACTGTGGTCGGACTCTCTCTTTCTGAATACATACATATGATAAAGAAAGCACATAACACTGTCTCATTTCTATGTGCGTATTTAGAAAAAAAGCGTGAAACCACAGTCGTCTTCACTTAAGTATTTAGAGTGTTGCCTCCACTTTTATGACCTTAATGATGATTTAAATATAACGCAGTGGTGTGATCACAAGGTTTGAGTTGTGTACACCTGGACATAGACATTTGTTCATTCATTCAATTGTTATTAATGAGTTATTAGCGAGTGTTTCGTGAGATATGTGGTGTGGCTGTGCTTTTCTTATAAATAATTACATTTACCTACCTAGATATCTTTTTAATTTTCCTTATGATTATGATATTTCAATTTTTATTTCTATTTAATCATTTTTAAAGTAGCTAAGGTACAGTAACTATGAATTACATGGTTATTGAATGATGCATTTAGTATTATCGTGCTAATTAGGTTCTTACCTGTGCAAGTGTGCTCAGCAGTGCGATTCTGTAAGACCTCATTCTTAACTTCGAATCTGAATCCGCTGTGAGTTTCTTGCACAGACTAAGTAGATTGGTTTCTTGATTGGCATTCTAAAAACTCGGTTGATACACTAGCGCAACCCTTGCGAGCGTGTCAGCGAGTTGAACTAAATTGACCGTGAGATTTTGACAGTTAAAGTATGAGATGACGTAAGAAGTGGTATTATGTAAGGTAATTCCCCGTCACTTCGACGCTCACTTCGCATTCGAACCCGATTTAACTGTCAAATAAAAAGCATATTTTACGCATGGACGTATAAAAAAGTTTTTTTTTATACCTACTAACTTTTTTTATAAGTCCATGATTTTACGAGTGAAATTAGAAGAAATCCTCTATGAATAGCGTTAAAATATTTTTTTTATGTCACAGTATTAAAAATTAGTACAATAACTATAAATTTGTGGTTAAAAACTACTTTTTGGGCGTTTGTGTTAAGTGAAGCGATAACGATGGCAAGAATGTTTTTGTTTAAATCTTCATTAGAAGAGGCTCATGCTTAGGATAAACTAAAGAAGCGTCGACAATCTAACCAAATTCGAAGTTTATCTTTATTAACCAGAGATGACGACTATGTGAGCGTATATAGATTGTCAAAAGAACTAATTGACCAACTAGAGTATGAGTTACTGCCTCTGCTCTGATAAAGCCCACAAAACGTCGAGGCAAAGGCATGGGCAAAGGACTTTCAACTCGTTTAAAAGTAAGTGCTGCATTTTACTCAGTATATAGTTACCTTTGTAAGTATTTACACAGTTAATAGCTCATAGATTTGTAACCAAACACACAAACATAATTTATTGTTTAAAACTCATGAAAACACTTCATACTATGGAGTATTCCCTTTAGGTTGTTTCCCTGCTAGCTATGTTTTCGTGTTAGTCTAAGGACCCTATATTTATAGTTATAGGTAAGTACCTACTTGGTATTATTCATGTAAATAACAAAATTGGTCCCTATTTTGTTTTGACTAGATCTAGATTACTTAATTTTTTAATTGATTTTTTGTTTCACAGATATCATGCACCTTGTCTTTCTTGGCTAATGGCAGTTATCAGAAAATAATAAAAGAAAATATAAGAACATATTTATCGCAACCATCAGTATCTCGTTGCATAAATGAAGTAGTGGACGCTCGAAATAATCCGGCAATCATAAAAAAATATATAAGGTTTCCTCAAAATAAACAAGAAAGACAAATGTTAAAAGAAAGGTTAGTAGGTATATTATAATTAAAGTGACCCTTCTTTGATAATTACATTTTTGTGATAGTTAATCATGTTAGTGTAATATTGTTACTTGTGTCTTGCTGTGCTGTGTCACGCTAAACAGTCAATAATTCAATCTGCTTTTTCTGTCTATATCTATGTTCTATGTTAGCAGGTATGGTTTCCGCACTTAGTCCTTAATATGTTCAAAATGAAATTCCGAATCGCAAACAGTTACATTTTCCTTAAGCAAAGACTCAGCAACAGAAGGTGATGAGTGGATTTAGTAGTTGAAATATAATAATAAATAATATAATAGCAGTTGCTTCCCGAAACTGGTTAGATAATCAACCAATTGATGATCTATCCCGGGGTATAAGAAATTATCTAATAAATCTTCTTTAGTCATTACTGTCGCAAAATAGAACTCCATAAAGGCAGTCGTAATTTACTTTTCAATACATTTCTGCTGTTCATACAGCAGGAAGCGACGATAACGACGGTGCGTCTAAATGCAATAAATCTCTGGGGTAAGAGAGACTCACAACACACCGCTCTGCTTGAGGGACAAAATAAATGAGATCCCCATTACGAAAGCCATTAATGACCGGCTACCAAAACAAATTTTTTTGGATAAAAAATACAGAATCCAACATCACGAGGATCGCCCGCGCCGTTGCGAGGGATTGCGCTCCGCAGAGCTGAGCGTCTTCACAGATGGATCCAAAACAGCCAGTGGCACAGTTGCTGGAGTTTTCTCGGAGGACTTCAACATACACATAGCCACACCATTGGGAGTCCATAACACAGTGTTCCAGGCCGAATGCATGGGTATTTCTCTTGCCGCTTCAGAAATCTTGGCCAGGGATGTTAAGGACCACTCGATCCCCATACTCTCAGACAGCATGGCTGTTTTGCAAGTGTTAGACAGTCACACAGTTGACTCTGGTGTAACGCCCGCCAAAGATGTCGCCACTGTATTGACAGCCAGCCAGCCAAACCGCCATTGCCGTGACGTCACATCCTACCACAAGGCCAAGTGGGGGGTGTGACAGTTGCCGCCAAGCCAGCCAGCCAGCCACAGGGATTATAAAAACGAGTTGCACCTTGGCATGAGGCCTTTTGATAATTTGTAAAATCGAGGAAATATAAATGATTGCATTTATACCGTTTGAATTATTTCCACGCCTACTACCTGAGTGTTATAATTCAGAAGTGTGATCCACGCAAAATGCAAAGACGAATCTATTATGAAGAAGATGAAAGTGCCGATTCTGACGGTGATGAAGTGCCTTCACGCAACGCCGAAGACAACTCACCGCCTGCAAGGAAAATTTTGAAGACTCTTCTTACTCGTGAAGTAGAAAAAGCATTTCAAAACCTGTAAAATGAAGCCCTACCCTAATGCTATTGAAACAGCAGCGCGCGGCAGCCTTGATTCCGGAATTTGACCCTGATAGTGAGGAATTTACGATAGCAGCATGGAAGTACATCAGCAACAGTCTAGAAAAGGATGTTAGCTGGAAGGAAGGAACCATTTTGCTGCGTGCTGAAAGCTGCAGGGATATTCAGGTCAGTGCAACCGCCAGTAATTGCCTATTGCTTGACAACAATTACCTTTTATCTGCCAAAAATATACACTGTGCCAGTATAGCCTCTAGTAGTAAGCTTGCCGTAGGGGGGATAGATGTAGATCAATTAACGTAGGGCTCATAGGAACAGTAGCGCACAAAAAAAAAAAAAAAAAACTTTTATCACAAGTCGGCGACTGTTTCGCAGCTAGCACTCAAGAGTTAGGATCTACCGATCTTGTAAACATGCCTATTAAGCTTACAACCGATCAGCCTGTATTTCGTCGTCCCTATAGACTTTCTCATACGGAACAAGAAATTGGGTGAATTTCAACAAGAGATTTTTATGTGTTATTTAGGTGGGATTTTTTTATTTCAATGCTATCTACATATTTTTTATGACAAATAAAACTTTAGCCTATTTTATAACATTGTGCGTGAGTGGACATCAAATTTCATCAAAACTTACATAAATATTTAAGGATGAATTTTTAAGAGTCCACTGAAATGAAAAGTGTCTACCGAAATGATAAAAATTACCACCGAAATGATAGACTGTGCGCCGAAATGAAATAAATCCACCGAAATGATACAGCTAAGAACAACCGTGCCGGGCAGCCAGGGTTCCGTACTTTGTTAGGTTTGATTTCCACAAATTTTAGATAAACACTGAGACAGGACAGTATATACGAGACAGCAGTATTCGTTAGATTGAACTTGCATTTGTTTCAAACGCTCAGATGAAAGCGGCGCAATGTTATATGTGCTATTCCACACAAAACTGAGCTCTATTCAAAAAGCTTTTTAGGAATGGGTCCTAAATTATACAATAAGCTGCCCGTTGCAATAAAAGATGTTGGCAGCATACAGAATTTCAAAAAGGCTCTTCTAAACTTATTAGTCGCAAAAATATATTATACAGTCAATGAGTACTTAGAAGATGTATTTTAATTTTTTCGACTTTATTTTTATTACAGCTTTAATCCATTTGTATGTAATTAATTGAAATTGACGTAATAATATAATTGGAAATTGACATATTAATATATATTTATAAATTGACATAATAATACAATTAGTAATTTGAATTTGAATATTTTAGTAGAATATTTGTACGCCGCTGCCGGCAAGACATAGCGATCATTTTTAGAAACATTATCTGTACCTTTATATTTTTTTCACCTATGATCTACAAATAAAATGATTTGATGTTATGCTTTTAAAAATTAGTTAAAATATAATTATATCAACTGTTTATTATATTAACTGATCATTATATCAAATAAAATTATACATTTATTTGTTATATCTTGTAAAATTTAGAAATTTTGTAATTATATCAAATATTATTTACTCATAATATTTTTTTTTTTTTTTAACGTAAAAGTAAAGGTAAGTGACTTATAATGAAGATAAACCCTCGAAATAATTATTTTGTTGACAATTAGTAGGTATAATAATCTACACTGTGGTGACTCACACACTCATCACATTATTGTTGAGCCGAACAAATGTGTATCTAAAGTATATACATGTACTAACTACACAGATGTATGTAATTATATATCTTAAACACAAATATTACACAATAAATACCCCGAATAATCTAATCTACACTCTAGGTAAAAGTACATTACAAAACTATGACTTTGTATTTGACACAAGGATCTCTAAAACTTTATGGTTTTATCATTTCGGAGATACATTTCATTCCGGTGGACTGCAATTGGTATAACAGTCCACCGAATCCACTGAAATGATAACACTGAGATGATAAAATAGAGGTTCGTTCTACATTTAACTCCGAAATAAAATTATTAAAAAAATATAAACACTACTCAAACAAAACAGTACTTACGGCGAATTTAATACACAATGTTGAAACAAATTAACAAATCTAGCACGAGTTATAACAGCCACCGAAATGAAACTATTTTTGTCCCCATATTACTGAAATCATAAACTTACTTTTTTGGCGGGAAACCGCAAGACGTTGGGACCGGTGCGTTCGCGTCGAGAGCTTAAGCTGGACTGATCCGAAGTGAGGTGAAGGTGAGAGGGGCGTAACAACGCAATGTTGACATGGCTATTCTACTAAAACTTACTGTCCTCTGAAATGATAACTTTTTTCCGGACAAAAGTTGACTGCCTGTCAAATCCATGAGAAAGAAGATAAACAAACAAAAATAGTTTTATTTGATCGAATATATTATAATTTAATGATAACAAAATCGATTTAAATCCATATTACGAATGTATTTGCAGGGGAAGGTATTTTATGAGCGGAATTGGGTTCAGGACAGGCCACCGTGATGATAAAATAACAGTTTGTAATTTTTTTTTTTTTTTGGTATATTAGAGGGTAGAAATCAATGATTTTTTTTGTCAAGGTAGAGAAGTACTTACGTTGTTGAGAAAAAATATATAAAATTAAAAATCAGCACACTGCACTACCGTTCTCAGGTTTGCCGTGATTTTTTTTTGCTTGCGCAATTCACCCAATTGTTAAATCTAAAATGTCTGACTTGCTCAGTGGTGGTATTATTAAAGAATCTCAGTCGAGCTACAAGTCCCCGCAGTAGTGCTAGTTAAAAGAAAAATGGAGATAGTAGATAATGAAATCAATGATTTTTTTTGTCAAGGTAGAGAAGTACTTACGTTGTTGAGAAAAAATATATAAAATTAAAAATCAGCACACTGCACTACCGTTCTCAGGTTTGCCGTGATTTTTTTTTGCTTGCGCAATTCACCCAATTGTTAAATCTAAAATTTCTGACTTGCTCAGTGGTGGTATTATTAAAGAGTCTCAGTCGAGCTACAAGTCCCCGCAGTAGTGCTAGTTAAAAGAAAAATGGAGATAGTAGATCATGTGTTGACTACCGTGCGCTCAATGCCATCACGGTTCGCGATATATATCCACTGCCTAATATTGACGACCAGGTTTCAAAGTTAGCCGGTATGAATTACTTTACCAGTCTAGATGTAGCCCACAGAGCACTATATAATATGATCTCGCCCAAGGTTATCACAAATTATTGATTTACCGGAAGATACTCATAAGATGGCATTCTTAACACCTCAAGGTCATTACGAATACAATCGGGTACCGTTTTGCCTCGCGAATGCCCCATCTGTATTTATGCGCTTGATAAATAAAATCATAAACTCTATAAATAACCCTAGTGATATTAAATCATCATCATTAAGTAAAAAAAAAATCCGGAAGTACTAGCTTTCTTAGATGATTTATTATTGCCCTCTATTGACGTACCGACGGGTATTGAATTATTGAAAACGGTTCTCGTTAAATTGCGACCCGAAAATTTCAAGTTAAATATGAAGAAATGTTCATTAAAAAAAAAAAAAAAAACTATAAGTTACCTCAGTCACGAAATATCCCCGGGTGGCATTCAACCGGGTGATTTGAAGTTATCAGCTGTTTCACAATTTCCGACACCGCGTAATGTTCATGAGATTAGACAGTACATTGGTTTATGTAGTTACTTTCGTAACTTTATAGCTAATTTTGCATTAATAGCACGCCCACTCACGGAACTGACGAAGAAAAATGCAATTTGGACTTGTAAACCGTTATTAGTAATTTACGATCCGAAACTGACTACCGAAATTCACACGGATGCTTGCAAGTCAGGAATTGCGGGTATGTTACTACAAAAACAAAACGATGACAGTTTGCGCCCGGTTATGTATTTTAGCCGCGTCACTATATAGTCGGGAAGAAAGTGCCACCAGAAAGTGTACCATAGAGCATAGTTATGAACTCGAAACATTGGCTGTAGTGAAATCTTTACGTAGGTTTCGGGTTTAAGTAGTAGGTAAACAAGTACGGGTAGTGACAGACTGTACCGCCGTTCGCAACACAATTGCTCGGTGGTGGTTACTAATTCAGAAATACGATATATCTATCGATTATAGGCCCGGTGAGCGGATGCAGCACATAGATGCATTAAGTAAAAATCCTGTACAAACGTTTAATGTAGACCGTTTAGATGTAATAGATTGGTTTGTCACCGTGCAAAACGAGGATGAAAAATTAAAACACATCATAGATTTGTTAAAAGGCTGTAAGGATAGTGGTGTAGTAAATAATTACGCGTGGATTAATGAGAGACTTTATCGTAAAACCCTGAATGGCAACCGCTTAGTTATTCTGGGAGTAGCTAGGTGGAAAATATTACAAAAACACCATGACGATATAGGTCATGTAGGTCTTAAGCGATGTACTGAGGCTATTAAGAATATTTTCAGGTTTCCCAAAATGTCGCGCTTCATAAAAAAAGTATGTGTCATCATGTCTGCATTGTGCTTACGGAAAAGGTGAATATGGCAAGAGGGAAGGCAAACTCCACCCCGTACCAAAGCCTAATGAGCCGATGCGCATGGTCCATATTGACCACATAGGACCGTTCACTCGTACTAAAAAGGGGTATCAATACAATCATGATCGTGATGACTGACGCTTTCTCTAAATTTTTGGTAGCTGAACCAGCTCGTACTGTTAACTCTGTGGAAGCCATTCAATTTTTGAAAAAGATATTTAGTTTATTTGGGAACCCTGAACGAGTAGTTTCTGATCATGGCAAAGTCTTCACGAGCAGGTATTTTAAACGTTTTAGGCAATGATCGGTATAGGATTAGAAGTATTAAGGGATTCAGAGGATATAAACAGTTTACCGGTCTAGTAACAGCCGACGCTATTCGCCTATATAAGAGCACCCATGCACCCATGTCCGATAGTGCAAGTAGTACTGACGAGCAGCTAGATTTAATAGATCAGCTCGAGAGTTGATCTGGTCCCAGGGGTTCCTTCGTCCTATGCTATGTTTATTGTATGACTAATCGTGCTTTGTGTTCCCATTGCGGGAGCAATGCTTACAGAATGGCCGAATGTAACGCCCGCCAGGGATGTCGTCACTGTATTGACAGCCAGCCAGCCAAACCGCCATTGCCGTGACGTCACATCCTACCACAAGGCTAAGTGGGGGGTGTGACAGTTGCCGCCAAGCCAGCCAGCCAGCCACAGCGATTATAAAAACGAGTTGCGCCTTGGCATGAGGCCTTTTGATAATTTGTAAAATCGAGGAAATATAAGTGATTGCATTTATACCGTTTGAATTATTTCCACGCCTACTACCTGAGTGTTATACTGGGCTATTTTCAAAGATTCCATTTATTATAAATATTAATAAAATATTTTTATTGTTTGTTAGATAATAAGAGTCCCACCAGCGCGGCGCCTTAACCCAGGTACCCTAAGTGAGATTATCAGTAACACCAAGGTGATGCTAGCCTTTCTTAAGGAGGTGGGGTGGATCAAATAACCGATTTTCCCACCAATATACAAAATATGCTCTGTCGTCGATTTTCGCTCTGACACCAGCCCATGTTACCTGTCTTCCTTCACCGTTTTAAGAGCAGTAGTGATGAACAATTCAATGCTGAGATGTTATAGGTCAAGTGCATATACACTTGACCTATAACATCTCAGCATTGAATTGCTCATCACTAAAAAAGTGCTCTCAAAAAGGATGCATGGATAACTTAAAAGTTGTTTCAATATAGAAGCAATAGCCAATAAGGGTGTGATTTCAATAAAAGGATGTAGCATGCAATGTTTTTAGGGTTCCGTACCCAAAGGGTAAAAATGGGAACTCTATTACTAAGGCTCCGCCGTCTGTCTGTCTGTCTGTCCGTCTGTCACCAGGCTGTATCTCATGATCCGTGATAGTTAGACAGTTGAAATTTTTACAGATGATGTATTTCTGTTGCCGCTATAACAACAAATACTAAAAAACAGAATAAAATAAATATTTAAGGGGGCTCTCATACAACAAACGTGATAACGGCAACAGGTAGACGCTTGAAATAGTCACAGTATATTTAGTTACCTATGTATTCACTTTAAAAATAAATAATTAAATTAAAATAAAACAAATATTTAAGGGGGGCTCCCATGCAACAAACGTGATTATTTTGCCGTTTTTATAGATAATGGTACGGAACCCTTCGTGCGAGAGTCCGACTCGCACTTGGCCGGTTTTTTATTTTTTGCCAACAAATGGAGGAAAACAGTGATTATAAAGCAGAGTTAGAATAAATTATTAAGACTAATACATAATACTTACATATTATAATGAGCTGAGAATCCTTAAATAGTGACTTAGCTAGTGTAAAAACTCGATTATCCTGGAAAATTTGTAATTTTTTTTTTTTTATTCATCCTTGTAACTACAAGGATCCTTTCAGATTTTTTAAGCATATGTAATAGAAGTATTTAATCTGCCTAGCTTTTTCCAACTATGTTGGGGTCGACTTCCAGTCTAACCGGATATGCAGCTGAATATCAGTATTTTACATGGATCAACTGCCTATCTGACCTCCACAACCCAGTATCTGCTAGGTAATATATAAATGCAGCTGAATATCAGTATTTTACATGGATCAACTGCCTATCTGACCTCCACAACCCAGTATCTGCTAGGTTATAATTATATAAGACAATGCTCTAGATTATCAATGTTAGGAACCACTGCAATTTATAACCCGTCGCTTTTTTTATAGAAGCAATTTTTTTTGGTAGTATACTTTTTAGTGTATTTTTTAAAACTCCAAAGCGCGCAAAAGATTGAAGTAGGTGCCGAGAAAAATTGCTAATTTATTTCGGGATTTGTGGGATACCGGGAGTATTAAGGATGGGGAAGATCACGTGGTCTGTTAGGTATATGAGTGCAAGCAAAGCAGTAAAATAGAACACTTCGGTAATGATTAATATGTATTATAAGCTTACAATGAGCAGACACGACATAGTTGTTAAGAGGTAGCAGAGAGAAGGGAGGAGTGACCCATACTTACTTATCACATACTTATAACATTGCTTTGGATATCGGGTAATTTTCCCTAACAGGGTCTTTGTTCACTCGCTTCGCTCGCTCACTAGACCCCGCCACCCCCTTCGATTCTAACTTGTCCGAATCGGGGTGCCCCAAGTCCCGAGCTCGCTTCGCTCGTTTTTGCATCCTAAGTTCTCCTAGTAAAAGTAGTAACATTGCCTTTTGTACATACTAAGACGAGTGATACCTGTCAAACGTTAGCGTCATAGTCGTTGCGCTGTAATCGTTTTAGCGCGCTTACACCCGTTCTGAATTACCGTGAGCGCTGACAAAAATGACAGTTTTCCTGTTTTGTTTTGAAATGGATTGAATCGGAACGCAAATTATTGATGTGAGCGCTATGAGCGATTATAGCCTAATTCGGAATGCAGCCATAATCACTTACATTCGATTACGTTTCGTTACCCACGATCTTTTAAGGGTACAAATAAAACTATTTTTAATTTCATTAGTTATATTATTTGCTTGAGTTCATTGCGGTAGCAGCTATTTAAAAATGAATTAAAGTTAAAAACTTACAATATTTATAGTACAAACCATTAAAATCCGCAGTCACTACGTAAAACGGAACATCCTAGGAGTAAAATTCGTGCATTATCATAACTGTGGTAAAATGTCAATTTAAAATTTATGTAAAAATAAGTTGAGTTTTCTGAAACTAGGATTTTTTTCTCGAAAACTAGGCGCTTGCGCACTGTGAGATTTTGCGAAAGTGTTTTACATGATGACGCTATAAAATTGTGAAGCTTCGCACGAGCGGGTTATAAACTGCAGTAAAGCCAGAATTTCAGTAAAATAAACAATGAGTCAAAAAATATCCATACAGGCTTTTATTTGTCGTATTACGTATATCAGCAAAACTATGTTTGTATAATTACAAGGAAGGGGGTCATATCATACTGTATTTTCATCTTAGGGAAATGCAAAATATCCTCACCTCATTCAACGGTAGATCCCATTTTCCTATGTCCGAAAAACTGTGCGTTACTTTGACGATTGTCACAAACAATATGAATAGGTTAAACGAAAAACTATAAAGTATCATTTTAAAATAACGGCATAACCTCAGAATATTGAAAAACGGGGGCTTCACCTTCACAGCTTCATCATTTGTCAGTCTTGTCACTTTAAAAAAAAAAATATTTCAATGGCCTGGTTGCTGGGACCTTTTAGCTAAGTCTTTATTTAGTTACAAACTTTGTTTAATAATCATGAAATGATGCATGAATAATTGTATGATAGATGATATCCCTGCCCGCCCGCTCCCCTTGAGTTTCAGTAAAGATGTGACACTTTAGTGAAACCTCACGCAAACTTCTTGAGAGAACTTGAAGTGATGTTGCACTGTTTTGTTTCATTTGCCTACACTAATGCACGTTCACGAACTCTTAATGGTTAATAATCCACCATTATTACACATTAATATTCGGCTAAACACAAGTTTTTTAAAATAAAACAAAACTGCTAATCATGACGGTTCACTTTCCCGCCAAGAAGCTCCAGCACAGACCTAATTTACCAGGGACCACAGACTAGTACTAACGTGACTAGTTATTGACCTATTACCATGGAATCAGTAACCGACTTATTCTACGTTATTTAATTTTTATTTATTAAGGGATAATAAACAGCTACAACATAAATAATACATAAAGTTAACAAAGTTTAAGTAGCAATGTTGCAGTCCACTGCATTATCCGCAGATAGGACATATTTATAGATCAGTGGTTGCCACTAGACGAGCATTACCACAATTAACAAATATTTAGAAATAAATAAATAAGTTACTATAAAGCTAGCACTAGCTACAAAACCTGATCAGAAACAGATTCAATTACTTAAATTATGCAATAAATACGTAATAATAGTAAGATTACAATTAAGTTAAACATTTTATAACTAGTAAGATTAAAATTAAGATAAACATTTTATAAATAGTAAGCTAACAATTAAGATAAACATTTGATAATATTACTTAGATTTTTTATTTTTCGTGCGTGCATCAATATCAATGTTTGAATTATAGGATTCCAATATTCTATGAATAGGGCAGCGTAAACCAGAGTTCGTACGACAAGAATTTAGCGCGAACAGAGTACGTGCACGAATCTGACGCGCATGAACTGTTCTGGGGACAGAATAACACAGCTTACTCGTTAGATCAATGGCATCAAAATTATTGTGAACAATATCATGAAGCACATAATTGGCCTCAAGGTATTTGCGCCGGTTCTCCAAGCTGATAAGCTTGTACTTATCAAGAAGTTGTGAGTATGACAGATAAGTCTTAGTCCCACAATATCTGTAGCACATAGCATGGAGGTACTTACGCTGGACCCTTTCTATCCCTACTTGGTGGGTCTATCCTATCAGTAGATTAGTGAAAACAACTCAGATAAAGCACATAGAAAGGAGACGTTCACGAAATGTATGAGGCTTGGTACTAAAATAATTGAAAATTTAAACAGCCTTCTGACCTATATAGGCTGAAAGAGGGTAATTATTTTGATGTCTTTGGGCATTTAATTTTTATTTACAGCCACCCGTTTTTTTAAAACAAGTGTTGAAAAATAAAATGTTCTACAAGCATTATTTATATTTTAGGGATGGCAGCCCTGTGGCAACTGACGTGACAATGACAACGTCAGTCAGCAGGACTCGGCTTGACATTTGCAGCGGATATTTAGTCCGAGTTTACAGCTTTAACTTTTTTCGATACGTTTTGTTATTGCATTGTCATGATAATCAAAATTTTTTGTCTTAATTTCATGGAGCTGCAGCTAAAATTTTAATAAAATCTCAAAGTATTTAATAGAATCGGAAACATTAGCCACATAAAATAATTATATTGCATAGAAATGAATAAATAAAGACTATGTGCGTTTTGTTTGTATTGAAACATTTTTCACTTTTTCACAAAAACGGGCGCCTGAAAAAATCTGATTTAACTATAACCGAGTAGCATAATAAATAAGCTTTCTAATAAGGTACATCACATTAGCGTTTAAAAATCGTCGGAATATTATACCAATTTTGACCTCTCCTTTAATTTGGTTTTTCATGACAACACAGAAAATAACATAGTAATGACACACATCATATTCCTAACAAACATATTCAAACATCCGTCATCTCCCATACCAGCCAGTCTGAGTAACGCTTGCAAACCTCTTCTTAACACTCCTCCTCAAGCGTTTCCCTCTGACTCACTCTTGCACACCCATCTCCTTACGACAAAACTCATGCTTACTCTTAGGCACAGGTTTTGTCATAATATCAGCGACCATCACATTTGTTGCGAGATATTTCAATTTAATAATCTCCTTCTCTAAGGCTTCTCTAACAAAATAATATCGTAAATCGATATGCTTAGTCTGCTGATGGTGCACTGGGCTTTTTGCTATGGCCATTGCTGACTGACTATCCGTGTAAACTGTGATAGCTTTTCCTTGGGTGTCCACCAGTTCCCCCAAGAACCTTCTCAAAAATATGGCATCTTTAGCAGCTTCCGATAAGCTGACATATTCAGCCTCTGCTGTTGAAATGGTTATGCTTCTCTGCTTAGCACTCTGCCATGACACTGCTCCTCCTGCCAATATGAAAACATTTCCGGAATAAGACTTTCTATCTATTATATTTCCTCCATCATCAGCATCAGAGAAACCTTGTATCTCTGTACTACAGGCATCATTTGAGTACACGAGTCCCATGTTCTTAGTACCTTTAAGGTACCTTAGAATCCTCTTCGCAGCACTCCAATGGGTCTCTTCATAGCAGTTACAGAACTGACTCATAATATTCACAGCATGAGCCATGTCTGGTCGCGTACACACAGCCAAGTACATCAGTGATCCTATCAACTCTCTGTAAGGTATTTTGTCACTCGGTGTGTGTGAGCCCTCTGGCTTCTTGAAATGTTGACCAGGTACTGCAGGTGTGGCAACTGTCTTGCAGTCTTTCATGCCAAATCTGCGTAGAAGCTTCTCTATATACTCTTCTTGGTCAATCTTTATGTGGCCATTCTCTTGCTTTAGCCGCATCCCTAAAAATAATTCAGCTTTTCCTAAATCTTTCATCCCAAATTTGGACATAAGTTCTTTCTTGACCTTATGCATTTCTCTTGCATCGTTATAAAAGATTAGGATATCATCAACATAAATTGCAAGTATTATCATATCAGTCTCGATTCGCCTTGTGTAGACACATGGTTCATTCTTGCAACGGTGAAAATTCAGACTCTCTAGGCTCTGAATGAAGTTTAGAATTCCATGAACGTGGCGCCTGTTTCAATCCATAAAGAGATCTCTTCAATAAGCATACATGGTCTTCCTTGCCTTTCTCTTCGAATTATGGTGGCTGTCGAATGTAAACCTCTTCATTTAACTTCCCATTTAGAAACGCTGTCTTGACGTCCATGTGATTTATTTGCAGATTCATCTGCGCTGCTAGTGCTATTAACAGCCTCAAAGAGCTATGACGCACAACTGGGGAGAACGTCTCATCGTAATCAATACCTTTTCTCTGTCTGAAGCCTCTTGCAACCAAACGAGCTTTATACCGAGTCTTATTTCCCGCCTCCTTTTTGATTCGGAACAGCCATTTCGAATCAATAATGTTGCTCGCTTGGTTTGGCTCTACCAACACCCAGGTTTGATTTTTCTTTAATGCATCTAGCTCCTCCTGAACAACAAGTTTCCACTGTTTTGCATCTCTTCTCGTCAGTGCCTCTTTCACTGTTAGTGGATCTCTTTCTTCCACTATCGCCTCATAGGTGATATGATCCTTAAACTCCACAGGCTTTCTGTTCCTGAGTGGGTATCTTCTCTCTTCTACTACAGGTATTGTTTCAACAGGTTGCTCTTCCTCCGGCCTCTCTTCAAAGGATGTCCACAGTTCATCTTCCTCTTCCATGAATTCAGCGTCTCTAACATCATCTGTGTGATCTCTATCACGTTAAAGGTCAGTCTCTTCTTGATGAACAACTTGTCTCTCTTCATCATTCTCTAGATGAATTGTTGCAGTATTTCTTTCCTCTTCAGTATTAGTCAATTTATGGTTCATCTGGTTTTCGAAAAATGCCACATCTCTCGCTCTATGCAGCTCTCCATTCATAGGATTGACTAACCTGTAACCTTTCGATTCTTCACAGTATCCTACAAATACTAGCTCTTTACTCCTCGCATCCCATTTGGTTCTCTTTTCATCTGGGATATGCATAAAGGCTCTGCAACCAAACACACGAAGATTAGACAAATCTATTTCATGGTCACTCCAAACCTCCTCAGGTGTCTTGTTCTTCACTGCGATGGTGGGACTCCTGTTTTTCAAATACACCGCTGTATTTACAGCTTCAGCCCAGAATCGAACGGGAAGACCTGCTTCTTGAAGCATTGTTCGTGCTTTTTCCCCTATGGTACGATTAGCTCTCTCCGCCACACCATTCTGTTGAGGTGTGTAAGCAATCGTAAGCTGGTGTTTAACACCGTGTTCTCTCAAGAACTCATCAAACCTTTTATTGCAATATTCGCGCCCATTGTCGGTTCTTAAAACCTTCAGCTTCTTACCTGTTTGTGTCTCAGCAAAACTCTTGAACTCCTTCATCTTCTCAAAGGCTTCACTCTTTTGCTTTATAAAGAATACGAAAGTTTTACGTGAAAAATCATCAATAAAAGTAATATAATATCTAAAACCTCCAAAAGAATTCTCGCTCATTTTAATAAACCAATTCTAATAAACTTTTGGCTCGCGTGGCTTTATTCCTGTCAAACGGTTGCCGCGTTTGTTTACCCAGTCTAATTTCTCGTTATATTCAAACTTTACCCCAGTTGCCATTTTATGTCTCAATAGTGTCAAATTCCGTATACCCAAGTGTGCCATTCTCTTATGCCATAGCTCCATTGATGCTGTAGTCGCTATTGCACAGACCTGCTGAGAAGGAAATTTAATTTTATACACACCCTTATCCAGCAAACCTGTCACACATGGTTGTCCTCTCGACGTATACTCACACTCATTTTATATCTCACAACCTCTGTTGGTCAAAACAACAACATTATCTTTTTTAACAATACTACTAACACTCAGTAGGTTCGATGTCAGTCCTGGTACGTACAACACATTCTCAATGTTCAGATGCTCATCTGTTACATTACCATATCCCTTTCCATACATCTTACCTCCATATGCACAAAACACTTCAACCTTACGACTTGCCTCCGCAAATTTACTCATCCAGTCTTTTCTGCTACTCATATGCATCGACGCTCCTGAATCGGTTATGTAGTCCTTTATCCTCAAAAGCTGGCCTCAAAGACTCCCACGCCTCCTTTGCCGTTTTCGCATGTCTCACGTGAATCAGGCAATGCGGTTGTATCATCATACATATTCTGGCTCTCGCTTTTTGGTCTCTCCTTAAGCCAAATACATCTGTACTCTCTGGTGTCTTCTGAGTATACTCCCACAAATCATCATGGATTAAATACAACTCTGCCATAAACTTCCATGTACTATAATTCGAGTTTCCATCAAGTTTCTCTATCGACATTAAACTCATACCTGTATCTCGTACCGGCTGCGATCTCTCTAGTTCGCCGCCCCTAGTCGTGTTTACGACATCTTTCATTTCCATATTACCTACTCTCTACTACGTATCTGGGTCCATAACCTGGTGGGTCTATCCTATGAGTAGATTAGTGAAAACAACGCAGATAAAGCACATAGAAATTTTAATTTGGTTTTTCATGACAACAGAAAATAACATAGTAATGACACACATCATATTCCTAACAAACATATTCAAACATCCGTCATCTCCCATACCAGCCAGTCTGAGTAACGCTTGCAAACCTCTTCTTAACACAACTACGTACTTTTGGTACAAGGGGTTCCAAATAGGGACCGCATATTCTAACTGAGAGCGAATGAGCGTCTTATACAGCTAGAGATAGATTGAGGTAGGCTTAAATTCTTTTGAAGATCTCATCACAAATTCATACATTTTAAAAGCACTATTAACTATGGCTTCGATATGCTGGTTCAAGGACAGTTTGCCGTCTAAAAGAACACCTAGATCCTTCACTATAGAAATATTATTTAAGGGGATACAGATAAGGTTGTAATTGAAATTGAGGATGAAATTATTTTTAGTAAAGTGTATATAGTTACACTTGGGGATACTAAGATAAGATGAAGCTTATTGGCAATACAGTAGGCAGTTAGTCTGTCTAGGTCCTCCTGAAATAAATGGCAGTCATCTTTAGTACGTATCGCTTGAAACGCCTTCAAGTCATCAGCATACATCAAGAGTTTAGAGTTTTTAAAACATTTCTTAATATCGTTGATATAAATAACGAATAAAAGCGGTCCCAGAATAGAGCCCTGTGGAACTCCGGACGTAATATTAACAGAGACAGACTGATGATCGTTAACCACAACCCTTTGAGACCGGTTTTCGAGATACGAGACAAACCAACGCAATAAATTTCCACGTATTCCATTGTAGGCAATTTTACTCAGGAGAATTTCATGATCAACCTTGTCAAAAGCCTTTTTGAAATCAGTGTACACCGCATCTATTTGAAATCGCCAATCAATACTTTCAAAAAGGTAATTAGCAAATATTAACAGGTTAGATGTCGTAGATCCACGCTTCACAAATCCATGTTGATCTTTAAGGTGGCTAGTAGAACAGCAAGTGATCGAGATAAACAAATCCAAGGTCTTTCCTCCACTATTAGGCGTGCTGTTATATTGATGAGCATCTAGCGAAGACATGAGATGCGTCAGTTCTTAGCAAATAGGGTGTGTACAAACACATGCCCCACAGGCCTCATGCCCCGCCGGTATCGTGCTCCACGTGACATTAGGAAGATTATAATCACCGACTATGTAAACATTCATGACGCCAGTTATGACTTCCTTCAATATTTATTATACGGGTGCAATATATTTTTTGAAAAATTAAAGATTTAAAGGTGTTTATATAACCTTTATTCTGAGTTATTATTAGCAGATACTTGAAATTGATTTGTAATATCCAAAGTCCCACTGCACACAGAATGCGTCATAACCATTATCCAGCTGAATTTTGGTAAGGATTGTGGTAACTGAACTTGTCATAGTCCTAGAACTCTAGATTATCTATTTTTACTAATAGTCTGTTAACAACAGATATTAAATAAATTGGATTAGGGGCAGGTGAATGATGATTATGATAATTAAGTATTCAATAATCTTGTTTATAAAACTCATAATCTTATCTAATTTTATCATATTGAAAACCACCGTATTCGTTAAAGGCCGGTGAGAAAATAATATCGTCATTTTCCGAATCGCGTTATTAAGATTTTTTGCAGAAGGGTGACACTCATTCGTAATTATGACGTCAATGTATCTGTACATTTTTTTTTGATGTGTCGCTTTCTGTGGTAGTGATTTAGAGATTTCGTGAAAAGGGGGAAGTGTGTAACAGGAAGTGACAGTTTGGGCTCGGAATAAGTAAGTACTTTTTAATAGCTAGAATTTATACTTGTCAAAAAATAATAGGCCTGTTTTGACATTTAACTTGAATCGATTTATCATGAGTTCGAGTACCGAGTCGTTCACTAGTTACGTCAAGATAGTCAATCGCGACCTTAGAGCATTTGACCTGTATGGAGTAGCCTTATCTGTGCGTACCCCTCTGCTACAGTCATTTGGCCATATGACCATGCACGTTATATAAAACTAGTTCATTCGATGACAGCCAACATTGTGAATCATATTGTGTCGCAAGTAAGTCTTCCCAAATAATGGTAAATTGTGCAGTTTATTGTCGCAAAAAGCGATCTGCCACTTCTAATTTACGAAACCATAGTGTTTCCTACCACATCCGGGTGTAAATTATACATCAACATGGTTTAATGTTGGTTGGCACAATGTCGAAATAATCATTATGTTATTTACGATAGAAAATACAGTGGTTCGTTGGTAGCGCAAACGCAGTACAGGGTAGGGGTTTGGGGGTGCGTGCAGAAAACCACCCCGTATGACTGATGCCTGCTGGTCCCTTATGAATACGTTCGAGGGGAAGAGCAGTCGTCGGGCCGGTGCACCCTGGGCATGGACAATACTCTCTTCGAAAAAGGTTGTGGAGTTTTTCGGAGAGGGTATTGTTTATGGCGAATTTCTGCGAGGGGGAGAGCGTAATGCTCCTCCTGGGTGGACGGTGGCCAACTCCTCTCTCTGCTTACAGAGGGATGGTTGAGTGGGCGCAGGTTAGGACCTGAATGGTCCGTGGAGGAAGGGCCCAAAGGCCGAAGGAGGACGGTTCTCCATGTGTGGAGAAGCAAGGCGGTGCTCGTTGTGCACTTACCCTGTCAACGAGCTGGCAGCGGGAGAACTGATTCTCCTGACTGCACCCGTCGAAATCGTAATCCGGAAAGAGGTCATGTTTTGTGACTCGGAACGGGACGAGGATCTTGGCTTAGTCGCCCGGATCGCGAGGACGATAACCTCTATAAAAAATCCTCTAATACCAAGTTTTGGTGCGTGGCGAGGGTATGAATGGCTGAGGAGTAGTGCCATCTGTAACTTCGTAGTTGCAGGTGGCGCATCAGTCGTTAGCGCACCCCCAGCCAGGGACCAGTCGAACCTCTGGTTGGGAAACAAATGTAACCCGACTTACCTAGGCATAGGGAGTAAACCTAGGAATGGCGTTTTATATCCCCCACACTCGTGGGATTCAATATGGAAACTTTACAAAAACAAAACAAAACCCAAAAGACGACAGGAGAGGATGAGAGGAGTGATGCGGGGTCGGAGTCCGACGCCGCATCTGGGGAGAAAGGGCTCTTTTAAGAGCCCGGAGCCCGTGGAGGTGGGGGCTGCGAAGAACGCGAAGTTCTTGAAGAAGAAGCGCTCCAAACCAGGGGACGGCCAGGGGTCGTCCTCTGATGGCGGGTTGAGCAACGCCCGCAATAAAATTAGCAAGCGGGGCGGGGTTCGGGAGCGGGGGGTGGGTAGAGGGCTCACTACCCAGGAAGACAGCGAGTTGAACAGAGCCAGCCCAGCCGAGAAAAAACAACTTGGAGAGGCCAGCCGCAACTCGGCCCTCTCTGAATCCTCGGGCGGTGAGCCGGACGCCGCTGGCATCTCCAAGGCGAAGGGAGTGGCCAGTAGCTTCGAGGAGGTCGTTGTAGCCGCAATCAGGGGTGTGGCCTTGAAGAGGATTCAGTCCTCTAAAGACAAGGTCATACCCGCTGCCACGGCCACCATCATAGCGGTAGCGAGGGCCCTTCAAGTCGGAACTCCAGCGGACGCAATGTCCGAAATGCAGGCGGAGGTGGGCCGCTTGACGGCCGCTATGGAGCTTCTCCGAAAAGAGAACGAGGAGCTCCGAGCGGACCTGGCCCGGCTCCGAGGAGCTGGCCCGCAGGAAGTGCCGCAGGTGGGGGCGCAGCAAGAGCAGGGCCAGCCAGTGCCTGTGGAAGAACGGGTGCTAAGCCTGGAGGACCTGAGCGGCTCAGTGAGCCTAATTTCCTCGGCCGCCGCTGGTACCCCGTCCCTCGAGGCCGTCAATAGGGGACCAGGTTGCGTGGCAGCACGGTTCGGGGAGATTGTCGTGGTAGGAATTTACTTCTCCCCGAACCGAACTCTCGCCGAGTTCCACAACTCCCTTGGGGAGCTGAGAGTCGTCGTCGTCGGGTACCATCCCCTCCCCGTGCTCGTCCTCGGGGACTTCAATGCCAAAAACGTGGCTTGGGGTTCCCGGTATACGGACACACGGGGCAGGATGGTGGAGGACTGGGCTCTGGAGACAGGCCTGGTCGTCCTAAACCGGGGTTCTGTCCCCACGTGTGTGCGGATGCGGGGTGAATCAGTGGTGGACATCTCGTTCGCCAGCCCCACTCTGTCGCCGCGTGTCATCGACTGGCGCGTCATGGAGGGGGTGGAGACCTATTCCGATCATCGGTATATCCGGTTTGACGTCTCCACCCAGACCTCGGGTGCGCTGGTCCGACAGACCCCGAGTGGTCCGCGGTGGGCGCTGAAGCAGCTGGACCGGGAGCTCCTCCTGGAAGCCTCGATCGTGCAGGCCTGGGTGTCATCACCGAACAGGCCTGCCGACATCAATGACGAGGCGGAGTGGTTCCGGGAGGCCATGTCCGAAATATGTGACGTGGCAATGCCCCGGGTCCAGCCCGGACGTGCCCGGCGCCAGGTGTGCTGGTGGTCGCGTGAGCTGACCGCTTTACGCGAGGCGTGCGTTGCTGCGCGCCACCGGTACTCCAGGCACCGCAGGCTCCGTGTTCGCCCTCCGGGTACGGAAGCCATTCAAGCGGAGCTATACGAGGGGTACAGAGCAGCGAAGACTGCCCTCCGAGCGGAGATCCAGCGGGCCAGAGGTCTGGCCCGCGAGGAGACGCTGGAGTCTCTCAACAGAGACCCGTGGGGACGCCCCTACAAATGGGTGCGAGATAAACTCCGCCCATGGGCTCCCCCGCTGACGCAGAGCCCCAGCTCGTGGAGGACGTGGTGAGCGCTCTGTTCCCTTCGCGAGGGGAACATACTCCTCCGCCCATGGCTCCGCCTCCTGCGGTGCTAGATGCGGACCACACCGACGACGACGATGCTCCAGAGGTGACCGAGGTAGATCTGAGAGCGTAGGCTGAATGCCAAGAATACCGCCCCAGGACCTGACGGCTTGCCTGGATAAGCCTGTGTTCTGGCCATGGAGGCTCTCGGGCCTCGACTAAGGGGGCTCCTAAGCGCATGCTTGGAGAGGGTCCAGTTTCCACTTCGTTGGAAGACGGGGAAACTGGTCCTCATAAAGAAGCCAGGGCGCCCGGCGGACTCTCCGTCCGCTTATCGGCCCATCGTGCTGCTCGATGAGGTGGGCAAGCTCTTTGAAAGAGTAATTGCAGACCGCCTTGTCGGGCGGCTGGTGCGGGTGGGGCCGGATTTGGCGGAGAGCCAGTTTGGTTTCCGCAAGGGGCGCTCTACGGTGGATGCCATCATGCGCGTTCGAGCCCTCACGACGGGGGATGCTGTTGCCCGGGATGGGGTTGTCTTGGCGGTGTCTCTTGACATCGCCAATGCCTTCAATACCCTGCCCTGGAGTTGCATTAGGGAGGCACTTCGGTATCACCGGATGCCGACCTACCTCTGTCGCGTGGTCGAGGCCTATTTGACGGACAGGGCCGTCATATACCCCGGTCACCATGGAGAGTGGAACCGGTGAGAGATGTCGTGCGGTGTCCCACAGGGATCGGTCCTGGGGCCGCATCTGTGGGATATCGTCTACGACTGGGTGCTGCGTGCCGACCTCCCTAGCGGCGTCAGCGTAGTCTGCTACGCTGACGACACGCTGGTCCTGGCGCAGGGGAGGTCACATCAGGCGGCGGCCGAACTCTCAGGAGTAGGCAGTGACCTGTCGCTGCCGGCCGTGGTCGAGTCGATGGTCGGCAGCGAGGAGTCCTGGGACGCGGTGGTATCCTTCTGCGAAACAGTCGTGTCGCAGAAGGAGGCTGCGGAAAGGGAGCGGGAGATCTTGTCCGCTCACCCGGCCCGCAGCAGGCGCACCGGGCGTCGGCAGAGGGCAGATAATGCCCCCCCCTAACGGCCCCCCTAAATGGGTCCAGGGACGGCGGACTCGGGGACGTCCGCCGCCCCCCATCACACTGGACCCGAGGTGGCGGCGCGTAGTGTTTCACGCGCGCCCCTTTGAGACGTCGCGGGGGGGTCTAACACCTCACCCCCCCGCAGACTTGAGGTGGCCCGCAGAGGCGGGCCGGCACTAGCCGGGGATCACGGAAGTAATACTAGCTCCCAAGATCCCCGGTGCAAGTGTGGGAAGGGAACACCGGGGTGGTTTTTAGTCAGTAAGAGTCTGACAGACCCCTCCGCCCACCCCAGCAGGGCTAACATGACATGCGCGAGAACGCTCTCGTTCTCGATTTGTCGAAATTTATCGACGATTATGACGTCATTCTAAACACTAACATGACCGATAAGTTCGAGTAAACTCGAGAAAGGCACTTTGACAGTTCTTTATCTCGTGACGAGAGACCGATGTAGCAAATTATTAAAAATAAATCATTTTTATGATATCAACATCGGCTCATTCATTCGATCTTACGCATGGAATTAGTTTGTACTTTTTCATTTGATTTACGTACGTTACGTTACGTACGGTACGTTTGATTTTCATCCACCTCTTTTAATTTATATTTAGTTTTTTTGTAACAGGCTTTTTTGTTTAAAAATAAATGTTTTTCTTTGGCATGCTGAAATTAAAATACAAAACAAAATCACGCAAATGAAAATGAGTGAGACATTTTTGGTAGGGGTAAAATCTGTGGTGTCGTGTCACCGACGTGCTAACCGAGTCATCACCATGCTAAACACGACACTGACTTGTCAACAACGTCACCGACATGCTGTCAGTGTCCCCGACATGTAAACCAATTCACGACTTGCCAACCGTGTCTTCGACATGCTAAAAGCGTCCCGACATGCTAACTGCATCACCTTCTTGCTCACAGAATCCCGATATGCTATTAGCGACCCCGTCATACCACCTGCGTCACCGATATGCTAAAAGCACCCCGACATGTTTAAAACATACCGACATGCTACCTGCGTCACCTTTTTTGCTCACAGAATCCCGACATGCTATTAGCGACCCTGTCATACAACCTGCGTCACCGACATGCTAAAGCATGCCGATATGCTAACTGTGTCACCAACGTGCTCACTGAGTCCCGACATGCTATCAGCGTCCCCGTCATATTACCTGTGTCACCGACATGCTAACTGAGTCACAGCAATTCGAACCGCGTCCCGACATACTAACTGCGTCACCAACTCGCTAACCTAGTCACCCAGATGCTAACAGCGTCCCCGACATGCTACTTGCGTCACCTACATGCTTACCGATTCGTCAACATGTTAGCCACGTTACCGAAATGCTAATGTGACGTGTTGCAGCAGACTGGCGTCCCACAGCGGCCTGTGTACATGTATACGTATTTATTATGTTATTCCAAAGCTTTAATTTTTCACATCTGTTGCCAGTGAATGCCTTTTTTTTGTATCATTATTTTGTCTATTCTTCTCGTCGTCAAAATCGAGGACGAGTAAATGACAGAAAAATCAGAAATATCTCGTGTTAAAATGTCAAAATTCGAGATAAAATACGTGCCATGTTAGGGTTTGTCGAGAAAACATGAAGTTTGACAGAACGAGTCGAGTATTTTGTATGGGAGCGCTGTCAGAAAACGAGATAGTTACAGAAATAGACAAGAATTACTCGCGCGAGAGTGAGTAATTGTCGCGTGTGTCATGTTAGCCCTGCTGGGCGGAGGACATCCATGAGGATTTTCCACCCCGGCAACAAAAAAAAAACAACACAAAAAAAAAGGCGGCGGCCGAACTGGCGGCACGTGGGGTTGCGACAATCGTCGCTCCGGCAATTGGGACTCGAGGTGGCATTGCACCAGTCCGAGGCCATGTGTTTTTATGGTCCTCGGAACGCGCCACTGTCGGGATCCCAGATAACGGCGGGAGGGGTTCACATCGGCGTCGAGTCGACGATGAAGTACCTAGGACTCGTCCTCGACAGCCGGTGGAACTTTGTGGAGCATTTTCGACGTTTGGCTCCCAGACTGGAGTGGGCCGGGGCTGCCTTGAAGTGGCTCCTGCCCAACCTAGGGGGTCCAAACGCCTCCTGCCGGAGGCTCTATGCGGGATCGTGCGGTCCATGGCCCTTTACGGGGCACCGGTGTGGGCGCGTTCCTTAAGTCTGCGACCAGCCCAGCGATTGAACGCGTCGCAAAGGGTCATGGCCATCAGGCTGTTACGGGGTTACTGCACGGTCTCCCGTGAGTAGGGCATACTATCCGGATATCCGCGAAATATAATAATCGGATATAAATTCCATTACTATTCGGATAATACGAATAAACGGATAATTTTTGGTTTATCATGTTTTACGTATTTGAACAGAAAATATTTTTATTGCACAATTATTCGGGTATATTTCGCAAATGGCAACACTGAACTGAACCCTGCCGCCATTTTATGGACGTTTGTCCACCATTAGTTGCGGCTCTGACTGACATTTTCACGGACGTGTTCTATTGTGTAGCGTTGTGGTCTGGTGTATGTGCTGGATTTAGAAAGAGACTCGGTAAGTATCTACTTTTAACACTTTTTGTATTAATAACTAGTGTGTAAAGTTCAGAAGTTATTACTTTTAAAATTAATAATTTGTTATTTGCTAATAATACTGAGGAATTAAAATTAATTGTTTAAAATACCTTTTCTAGTTAAATATTATATAATAAGGCATACTGGGTTAGGCTATATGTGCTGTGTTACTTATATATGGCACATCTGACCGATTTATACCTACATAGTTCTCTGTATGCAGGAGAATATTATAAAAAATCTCAGTGCATATTTAAGGTTATGTTACTTTTAAATACTTCTGTATTCGGTCAACCATAAAGTTAGTTTAGGTATATTATTAGGCTGCTACATTCATTCATTTCAATTTAAATAGTGATCCTTAAAAAAAAATATTTTTTACAGGTAGTCCTACAACATTGCACAGCAAACAAAGGCCTTGCCAATTGTTAAAATGGCAAAGGCCAATCGAAATAATTTGGCAAATCTTTAAGGCATTATTTTCGTCTGACGGATTGTATGCTCAGTGCCAAAAATGCAATAAAATTCTGAAACACTCTGGCTCTACATCCCCGCTTCATAATCATCTTAAATTAGTACATTCCATAAACCTACAAACCGTAAAAGAACTTCAACAAACTACGAAAGACAACGAAAATACAGATTTATTGACACAAAATTCCAAACGTGAATGTTAACCAAAAAAGAAAAGAAAAAAGATTTCTTTAAAGCTGATGATGACGTTGAAACTGCTGTATCTAAGATGGCAGCATTGGATGGGTTACTCTTAGAAAGCTTTTTAAGAAGAGTGGCTACGATTTGCCTCAATCACCTAACGCCATAAAGGATATGGTAATGACTAAATGTGTCCAACTAAAAAACGACTTCAAAAAAGAAATAAATGAATTGATATATCGAAAGGCCATAAATTTTCAATAACACTTGATGAGTGGATGTCTGCAAAAAAATAGACGCTACATGAACGTCAATATTCATTCTCCTGACCTCAAGAGCAAGCCTTTCCGAAACTTGGGCTTGTCAAGAATAAAAGGCAGAGGGACGTCAGAGAACTGCTATAATATTTTGAAGGTAAAGCTCATACAATTCGGGCTTTCGGTTGAAGATGACATAGTGTGCTTTGTTACGGACGGGGCGAGTGTCATGCGGGCTTTTGGACAAAGAACATCCGCACACAGTAAGCTTTGTCTAGCAAATGGAATTCAATGCGCAGTATTGAATGTACTGTAAAAAAAGGATAGCAGTGAGACAGGTCCATCAGTAAGTTCTGCAACGATTCAACTAGCATATACCGCAGACCACAATAGTGATGATTCGGATAATGAAAACGAAGACGATGAAGAAGGGTTTATTATGCTCCCAGAAAATACTACAAACGTTCCGCTGAAGTTGTCTACAAGGATTTGATACACAAAGTCAGACAAATTGTAAAGTACTTCAAGAATTCACCCACTAGAACGGATCTTTTAAACACTCACTTAGACAATGACAACAAGAACTTGCAAGTCATTTTGGACTGTAAAACTCGCTGGAGTAGTATCGCGGACATGATAACAAGGTTTTTTCGATTGAAAGATGGAATAATCAAAACGCTGATCGACTTAAAAAAGTGTTGTTTTGTTGCCTACATTAGGTTTGATTATTTTACTTTTGCCTCGGTTCGTTAGACTGATTACTGAATATAAATGATTGATAACATTGTGGTTAAATTTTATTTTTATCACTCCTATCCAAGTTATCCGTATTATCCGGATTTATCCGGATAACGTAATTCAAGTATCCGAATTATCCGAATATTAAAATGAGCGGATAATTGCATGCCCTACCCGTAAGGCGGCGAGCCTCCTTGCCGGACTGCCGCCATGGGATCTGGAGGCAAAGGTGCGCGAGGGCACATTTGGGAGTGGCGCGAGGACGCGAAACGCCGGGTTGAAACTCCGCTGCCGCGAGAAATCACGGCACAGCGGACAGAGCTCCGGCGGGATCTCATGGCGACATGGAGAGTGCGATTGTCGCAACCCAGCGCTGGGCACGCCACAATTGTGGCGATAAGTCCCCTCTTTGAGGAGTGGCTGGATAGGCGCCACGGCGTCCTCACCTTCCGCCTGACGCAGGTCCTCATCGGACACAGTTGTTTCGGGAGGTTCCTCTTCAGGAAAAGGCGGGAGGAAATGCCCGGGTGTCACCACTGTGTGGATCGCCCGGAGGACACGGTGGAGCATACGGTGGAGGTCTGCCCGGTTTGGGCGGAGCACCGCCGTATCCTCACGGAGGCGATCGGCGGCGGCGATCTCTCGCATCCGGCCATGGTTCGGAGCGAGATTGCATGGGAGGCCGTCACCTCCTTCTGCGAAGCAGTAATGCTTGCGAAGGAGGAGGCGGAACGCGTGAGGGTGAGGCAAGGCTCGCGCCCTTAGTCGCCACAGGAGACGCCCCGGGCGTCGGGAGTCGCAAGCCGATTTCCAGCTACCGTAGGCGCGGGCCTGCGGACGGTGAGCGATGGGTAGCTCGCCGTCCGATAAAGACCAGGCCCGGGTCGACGGCGCGTTGTGTTCCACGGCGTCCTCACCTTCCGCCTGACGCAGGTCCTCATCGGACACAGTTGTTTCGGGAGGTTCCTGTTCAGGATAAGGCGGGAGGAAATGCCCGGGTGTCACCACTGTGTGGATCGCCCGGAGGACACGGTGGAGCATACGGTGGAGGTCTGCCCGGCTTGGACGGAGCACCGCCGTGTTCTCACGGAGGCGATCGGCGGCAGCGATCTCTCGCGTCCGGCCCTGGTTCAGGCGATGGTTCGGAGCGAGATTGCATGGGAGGCCGTCACCTCCTTCTGCGAAGCAGTAATGATCGCGAAGGAGGAGGCGGAACGCGTGAGGGTGAGGCAAGCTCGCGCCCTTAGTCGCCGCAGGAGACGCCCCGGGCGTCGGGAGTCGCAAGCCGATTTCCAGCCACCGTAGGCGCGGGCCTGCGGACGGTGAGCGATGGGTAGCTTGCCGTCCGATAAGGACCAGGCCCGGGTCGACGGCGCGTTGTGTTCCGCGCGCGCCTCAAAGAGACGTCAGCACAAACTGACGGGGTCTGGTAAAACCAATGCCTGTCAGGGTTGCGAGTTTGTCCGAAAGGGATATCGTGGCCCTGGCACACAGGCAACGGAAGGAACACGGGTGGGTTTTAGTCAGTAAAAGTCTGACACGCCCTCCCGCTCCGACCCGAGCGGGAGAAGTTATTTGATAATTTCCCACCCAAAAAAAAAAAACAAGGGTAGGGATTTGCATATTGCTCGGACAACGTGAGTGAATGATTGATAAAAAAATTAACAGAAACATTGGCGTCATAATTACGAATGAGTGTCACCTTTCTGCAAAAATCTTAACAACGCGATTCGTAAAATGACGATATTATTTTCTCAACGGCCTTTAACGCATACGGTGGTGTTCAATATGATAAGATTATGAGTTTTATAAACTAGATTATTGAATACTTAATTATCATCATCATCATTCACCTGCCCCTAATCCAATTTATTTAACTATTAGTAAAAATAGATAATTTTGAGTTCTAGGACTATGACAAGTTCAATTACCACAATCCTTACCAAAATTCAGCTGGATAATGGTTATGACTCATTTTGTGTGCAGTGGAACTTTGGCTATTACAAATCAATTTCAAGTATCTGCTAATAATAACTCAGAATAAAGGTTATATAAACACCTTTAAATCTTTCAAAAAATATATTGCGGCCCGTAGAATATATTGAAGGAAGTCTTAGCGTAGAATAAGTCGCTTACTGATATGGTAATAACTAGTCACGTCAGTACTAGTTTGTGGTCCCTGGTAAATTAGGTCTGAGCTGGGGCTTCTTGGCGGGAAAGTGAAGCGTCATGATTAGCAGTTTTGTTTTATTTTAGAAAACTTGTGTTTAGCCGAATATTAATGTGTAATAATGGTGGATTAATAACCATTAAGAGTTCGTGAACGTGCATTAGTGTAGGCAAATTAAACAAAACAGTGCAACATCACTCCAAGTTCTCTCAAGAAGTTCGCGTGGGGTTTCAGTAAAGTGCCACATCTTTACTGAAACTCAAGGGGAGTGGGCGGGTATCATCTAACATACAATTATTCATCCATCATTTCATCATTATTAAACTTTGTAACTAAATAAAGACTTGGCTAAAAGATCCCAGCAACCAGGCCATTAAAAAAATATATTTAAAAAAAAGTGTGCTGGTAAAAGTGGTATGTCAAACAAATATCTGTCAAGTGATGAAGTGGTTAAAAAAGCGAAGTTATAGTTCTTTCCAAATATTGGTTATTTGTAATTTAAAACCAAATTATAACGATGTTTCATAGTTTTTTGATATTAATATAGTAGTTTGTGGTTTCTCCGCCTAAATCAATCATAATGTGGCGAAACCTATTCATATTGTTTGTGACAATCGTCAAAGTAACGCACAGTTTTTCAGACATAGGAAAATGGGATTTACCGCTAAATGGGGTGAGGATATTTTGCATTTTGTACGATGAAAATACAGTATGTTATGACCTTCCTTGTAATTATATAAACATAGTTTGGCTAATATACTGATGCTGTTAAGCGACCAATAAAACCTTGTATGGATATTTTTTTGACTCAATGTTTATTTTACTGCAATTCGCATTCGCGTACCTTTATTGCTAGATACCTAGTTAAAAGGAGCAGAAATTACCTACATTGAAATCTAATAAAATATGTAATAATTATGTTTTCCTCATAAGAAAAGTTACACAAAAAAATAATGTAACATAAATAGTTCCCCTATATTATTTTGTCAATAAGTTAATATGCTTGCACTTAGTAACATTGATAATCCAGAACATTGTTTTATATATAACCTAGCAGTTACTGGGTTGTGGAGGTCAGATAGGCAGTTGCTCCATGTAAAATTCTGATATTCAGCTGTATATCCGGTTAGACTGGAAGCCGACACAAACATAGTTGGGAAAAGGCTAGGCAGATTAATTGTTTGTATTGTTTTATACATAAAACACAACAGAGAAATACTTCTATTATGTCTAAAAAATCTGTTTACGAATTACATAAAAATAGGATGACTTACAAAGATGAATGAATAATTTTTTATCACTAATTTTCCAGGACAATTGTGTGTTTACACTAGCTAAGTCACTATTTAAGGATTCTCAGCTCATTATAATGTGTAAGTATTATGTATTAGTATAAATAATTTATTCTAAATCTGCTTTATCATTACTGCTTTTCTCCATTTGTTGGCAAAATTAGTAATCATTGTGTGTTACATCCTTGTATTGAAATCACACCCTTATTGGGCATTGCTTCTCTTTATTGAAACAATTTGTAAGTTATCCATGCATCCTTTTTGAGAGCACTATGTACTTGACCTGACCTATAATATCTCAGGATTGAATTGTTCATCACTACTGCTCTTAAAACGGTGAAGGAAAACATAGTGAGGAAACCGGCATGTCCTAGAACCAAAAATTCAATGACATGTGACATTCATAAACTCGAAAAACGATTATGGCTACTCCCCCTCACAGAAAGGAGGCCCGTACCCCAGCAGTGGGAACATTAAAATTATAGACTATGTTGATTATATTATATTATATATATATAATTATAGAATGTTATGTAATGTAGTATGAATTGCCAATAATCAGTCCAGTAGATAATTATAAGAATCATATTATGATAGAATTTGATTTAATAGTACATTTAACATGAAAACTAAATTATTGAAAATATATTCACGATCAATGAAATCCTAACTGATATTATAATTGTGAAGGTGAGTTTGCTTGTTATGCCTTCACGCTAAAACTGCTGAAAACATTTGGATGAAAGATGGCACATTAGTAGACCATGACCTGGACATAGGACACTTTTTATCTCGGTAGTAAGTTTCCTTTGTATAATGTCCTACCTCCACGTGGGCGAAGCCGCATGCAAAAGCTAGTTTCTATTTAATGTATTAAAATCTTAGATGTTGAGTTAACTGATAGTGATTTAAACTATCTATTTGGCAGATAAAACACTTCCTTTCCATGCTATTTCCTGTCACCATGGTTCCTCAAAATGGTTACTTAAAACTACTTATCTCAACAATATTGATAATACAAAGGCAGCCAGTTAATTTCCTTTTTATAATCAGAAATCTGGGTTTAATTTCCCCCATGCCCTTAATTTTCACATGCCTTTCTGAATATTTCCAATAAAATTTATAAGGAGTGAACTGGCATAATTTCTTTTGTTATCCCATTCTGTTATGGCATGTTCTTTCTCTGTATGAGTAGGCAACTAAAGTGGAACTATAATAAGCTACCACTATTATTGCCAATGTGGTTTATTTGAACACCAGTACATGTTACCTGGATACTATCTTATCACTGGACATAGGCGAGTTATCAGATGCTTTTAAGATAAAACGTTACAGGCAGTGTTATCAGAACTGTAGAACTTTATATGACTCATGATCTAATGGTTGAATTAACTCTTTTGCGATTGCAATGCTACAGACACATCCTTATTTTTCGAAGGGTTGAGTAAAGTTGTACCATATTTAAAATATAGTACAATTTTGTCCCCAAAACAATTAATTGCTATTTTAAATTTTAACGTGGTTGATGATACACTTTGATGCGCCAATTTATCGTCTACCAAATGCAATTGAAGCGATTGACAATGTTAATACAATACAAATCAATGGCAATTTATCGTTTTGGGGCCCCCCTTTTTTTTTATTTGGGTTGGTAAATTATCAAATAACTTCTCCCGCTCCGCCAGAAGCGGGATGGCGTGACAGACTTTTACTGACTAAAACCCACCTGTGTTTCTTCAGATGCCTGACACACATTTTAGGGACAGGATTAAAATTGTTTGTTGTGTTGATAAGCTCCAAAGTTTTGAGTTGACAGGTCCACTCAAATCTGTGTGGTTCTTTCCTCAAATTACCATTTCAGACATCAATCTACATGGTCCTTACATAATCTGACCAAGGTTATGTCTGGACTTTCAAACAGACTATGACCTCTGAGTTTTTTTTGGTGTTTATTCTCTGAGTAGTTGGACAGGAAACACCAACCTCATCTAGTTAAAAAAAAAAAATATTGATAAAATTGATTGTATAAACCCAATTACAGAAATAAATATCATTTATCACATTTTATCCTTAAAAAAATCTCCATGTATTAAAATGCAAGCCTGTTATTACTCAACAAGGACACATTTCGTCTAGAGGAGCTCGTGGCCAAGTAAAACGGCCGCACGGGTCGATCCATCAGGTTAAGCTACGCTTGCCGGGGTTGGTCCGTGATGAGTGACCATCTTTACATACCGAGACTCCTCCGTGCCTCGGAAAGCACGTTGAGCCGTTGGTCCCGGCTGTTATTCGTGGATCTTTGACAGTCGTTACGGGTCGTCGGAAGCCCGAAAGTCTGACAACCAGTCTTACCAAGTGGTATCGTATTAGCCAGTTACTGGGTTGTGGAGGTCAGATAGGCAGTCGCTCCATGTAAAATACTGGTATTCAGCTGCATCCGGTTAGACTGGAAGCCGAACCCAAAATTTTTGGGACAAAGCTAGGCACATTCAAGGACACATTTCGTCTCACACTTTGCAAGTTGGTTTAAATAATAGCTACCATAACCGTTGTGATTGGACCCGTTTGGATAGCCTAATTCCACATGGTCCAGATAAATGATATTTATTTCCGTAAGTAGATTTATACAAACACTTTTACACATCAAAAAAAATATTTTTAATACTAGATGAGGTGTTTTCTATCTGACTACTTTGAGAAGAAACACCGAAATAAACTCAGACGTTGTCTTGGTCAGATCAGGTTAGCACCATGCAGATTTTTTGAGGAAAGAGCCACACAGATTTGAGTGGACCTGTACAGTCAGTGCACGCACGTGTTAAGTCGTGTTTACGCCTTAACCCAGATTTTTTTTCGCAAGATATTAAAGATCAAAAACCGTTATGTTTCAGTCAAATGTGAAATGGCGAATGCGACTAACGTGACCGTCAACTACAAGTGGGCGAAGTCTAAATGTTCTCCAGACTATCTACATTATTTTGAACAGGTATTGTTTAATACATAATAGTTTATTTTGAACCTTTGGTTGAAGGAAAACATCCATCAGGATACCAGCGGGGTAATACACTATCAGTGGCATTGAGTTGCATTTTGACAGTTCAACTACATTAAGGGTGCATTCCGAATTAAGACCATAATCGCTGTAATCGATTTTAGCGCGCTTAAACGCGTTCCCTATTAGCGTGAGCACGAAAACGTTATCCCGTGAAACGTCATAGATGACGTCATGACATGCGCCATCTTGCGATAACGCCGACCATGCCCTAAACTAATATCACCGTGAGCGCTGTCAAAAATGACAGTTGCGTTGTTTTGTTTTGAGTCTTATCTTATTTATAATAACGTGGCATTTTCGAAATTGTGCTTCTGGCTACCGTCGCTATCTAGCCAAAGAAGAAGAAGTGTACAAATGTGTGCGCGTGGTGTTTAAACAAAGAAATACTGGAATCCAACCGTGAGCGCGGTCACGAGCGTACCGAATTGATGACAGTTGTCGGCTGTCATAATCGTAATAACTAATTCGGTACGCAAATTATTGATGTGAGCGCTGTCAGCGATTAAAGTCTAATACGGAATGCAGCCGCAGTCATTAATTGCGTTGTTTACGTTGTTAAGACGCTGACAACAGCTGAACCGTGGTCACTGTCAGACTGCATACAAAAGAAAGAGAAGCGTGATGACACAACGCTTGTAATTTATTGCAAAATATAAAGCAATTATCTATTTACTCAAAAATGAGTTGAGTAATCGAAAATAAAAAACAACCAAGTTCTGCATACAAATAAGACGTTCTTGCTATTAATTAAATATCAACCGTACGTTGATAATTAATAAAGTTATTTTGGATTTAAACTCGAAATAAAGGGTTAATTAATTTGTATCGATTTTTTTTTTCTAAACGTGTTTTGGAAACAACCAAGTTCTGAGAAATATGTTCAAGAATAACATATATTTTTTCCGCTACCACAAACTATATAGATTTGGCAATTTTTTTGTTTAAGACAAGCCTACTTTTATCATTTCCCTCTTTTCAGCGCCTTAAGTAGAGAATTTTTTCGAACATATGAAGCAATAGATTAGCAATATAGTTCAAAATCATTCAAAATTTTGATTGATAGTGTGTTACGTTGGATGTTAGGTTGGACTTATAATTAGTATAAGCCTAATGTAATCGCCAATACGCCTTGAGCAAGGGTGGTGAGCAATACTGACGCCTTCTCTGTATGTAGGGTTGCCATCCGTCCGGGTGTCCCCGGATTTGTCCTACTTTAGAGCGTCCGGGGAGCGTCCAGAAGGGGTTTCAAAAAGTGTTCTTAACTTAAGATTAAGTTAAAAATTGACTCGTAATCGTGATCCGCATCTAAGCTAACTCCGGCGCTGCAAAATAGCCGACGAGACGGCCCACGAATGTAGTCGTCTTTGTTAATTTGTGTCTAACATTGTTAAATAAAGCGCAAACCTGCTGTATAAATGAATAAAAAAAATTGAATGTCATCTTTGTGTGAAAATGTTTTTTAGGGGTCTCCGGGAAAAAAACTCAATCTCATCTAAATATGCGGGGTTTTTTAAGTTTTTGTCCGTCATCGGCAATTTAGGTGATGGCACCCCTATCTGTATGAGAACAGACCTTTGCATTGTAGTGAGTTGACACAATAATAGGCTGGTGTTATACAGTGTGAGTCTTGATAATGTGCACAAACATCTAAATTAAGGAAACTTAGCTTAATTCTATAGACGAAAAAAAAAAATTACAAATAAAGGGTCTCTACCTGCTAAGGTAAAGTACGTAGCCGAGTGCAAGGCCTTTCTTTAACAGTTGATAGGAAACGTTGTGATTGACTTATAAACATGGTATTTTTACTTTTAGAAAGCTGATATGAGATGGAGCATAATTTAAAGCAATAAAAAAGGGTAGGCAATCGGAACTTTCATCAATTTTTACATTTTTTTATTATTATTTCCAGTCATTACTGAGTTTGTATCACCGTGATAGATCGTTTAATTTAACAGTTATACCGATTTGTTTACACAGGGGTCACAGCAGCGAACAAGAATTAAAAAAAAATGCTATAAAAAATTGGATTGTGTTTTTAGATTTTTTAAATATTTTTTCAGTCGATAACATCAAGCTAAGTTTCCTTGATTTCGATATGTGCACATTATCAAAAGTCACACTGTAAACTGTAGTTAAATACATTCCTACATATCATCACCCCTTTCCACATTACTACCTCCATTTCGCCAATATTATTGAAAGTCACGGGGCGAGCCTATTCGGTCACAAGTCTGAACTGCTGCAGCTGTTGAGAATTTCCTAGTGGGCAAACCTTGCCCGATCCGGGAATCCCAGAACCCCATTGAATAACAGCCTGTTATCAGTTTAGTTTTTTTACTCGCTAACTAAATAGTAACTATTACTAATTTAAGTACAGAGAGAGACTTCCGTGACGCTTGAATAGGTAATACGAATTTAATATGTTAGCAACAAAATTCTTAATGGAACTAGAAAATCGTTAACGTATGCGTATCGTAACGTAAACCATTTTTATTGGTTTTGAGTTTTATCAGAACGCCTTAATTACGTCTACGTTGCCGCGTTGTTTAAAGCTTTATCCATAGGAAGCAACATAAACATGGCACATTCAGGGGCACTAAACACCCATAGGCGAACAATAAAAGTTATATTGTGTCTGGGTGTCTACCCTCTAAGTCCGTCAACGAAGATACAGGCCCGTCCGTAAGTAGTTGATCCGTCAAAAAAAGTGACAAATTCTATTTTTCTAACGGGTAAATAAATACACTCATTGAAAATAGCAGACTTGGCCCCCGGTGCAGTGTCCTTAAAAGCGTTAAATAGCACTTAGAGAGTTTTTGTAAAATTTCAGCTTTGTAAGAGAGGACAGATATATATATTATGCTTTATTGTACAGCAAAATTGAACAAAGCTCATTTACATAACCATTAATATTCAGGTCACAACAACGGTCTATCGCTATTACCGTAGATAGCGTAGACTACGCTCTACGCCGCACAGTGACCACGACCTTTTTCGCACGTTCTTGTCGTACGTGATCCACTTTTCATCACCAGTTATCAGCTTCTTCAAAAATGGTTCGGTTTCATTACGTCGTAATAAAGCATCACAAATGAGTACACAGTTCATTAGGTTTCCTTCAGTGAGCTCGTGAGGTACCCAAATATCGAGCTTTTTTGTGTACCCATTTTTTTTCCAATGTGCCAAAACTGTTTTGTAGTCAATTCCCAGTTCGTCAGCTACGTCGTAACTACTGATATGCCGATCTTGCTCCACTTTTTCAAAAATGGCATCCATTTTATCCGTAATAGGGCGACCAGAGCGACGTGCATCTTTGAGACATCAAAATTTCCGGATTGAAAACGCTTAAACCAAATTTGTGCTACTCTCACAGACACTGCACTAGGTCCATAAACATTTTTTTTCGCGGCTTGCGTTGCCTTTTTACCTTTTTTGTAGTAAAATTTTAAAATGTATCGAATTACTTCATTAGATTCACTTATCTTGACAGTACGAAAAACAAATGAAAATCACACATTTTCCTAATTTGAATTTGGAATTATGTTCTTTAAAATTTAAACTATCAATGATACCAAAACCAGCCAGACATACAAATAGTATACCCAAAGAGATTTTATTACAAGTTCATACATACTATAATGCGAAAAGATTTTTCCCCAACCTAATAATTTCCGATCTCCAAGCGGGCGAAGCCGCGGGGAAAGGATAGTCTTAAACTAGTCTTATAAAGAGAAAAGATTTGTTTTTTTTTTTGTATGGTTTGTAATGGATAAACTCAAAATATATATAGTCGATTTTAAAATTCACATATAAAAAGCTACATTACGTTTATCAGCAAGTAACATGGGATGTTTTATTTAAAATAAAAAAATGTGATCCCTACGAAAATTGCTATTATGTAACCCAAGGTATCAAAAATTTGCCTATGAAAGTCATTATTTGGCGTGCGCTGCGAAAACTATTAATGATACATAAAGGCTCTTACAAACACACGCGATATCGCGGGCGCGACATGCACCGACAAAGGAATTGTCTTTGTTGGTGCCTGTCGCGCCCGTGATATCGCGTGAGTGTGTAAGAGCCTTAAATGATAAAATAATGTAGGTACGCCATGTTTAAAGTACCTACTCATCATTACCCACAAAAAAGTCCGTGAGGATAATATGTCGACTATTATAATTATTTAAACCAGGGCCTCAAGTCTGCTATTACAATAGTGTCAGAATGGTCGATCATTGATTTCATAATTGTTGATTTTGACAGGTTTGGTAATCTACTATTATAATGGCGTCATTATGACTTTCCAATGGTCGGCCACTGACACTACATTGAAAGAAATTGCAATGAAAATGATCGACCATTATGAATTTACCAGATTACGAACTTTTAGCAAAATGACAATGGCATGACAATGGGATCGTGTTGGAATGACTGAATTTATAAAAATAGCAGACTTGGGCCCCAGAATAAAAGTTCTTTGCCCAAATTAGTCAATCAAAACACGCGTAGAATCTAAAGTTGATGACATTTGTATCATGAAATTAACCCTTATCCAACTAAATAGTGTCATTAACAAGGTTGTTTAGGTACATGTAAATTCCTTTTTTAATTATTCGAATCGGACCTTTTGTTTAGAAGTTACGACGGGTATTAAAATGCTAAAAGTAACATAAACTTTTAATCCCGGTACTACGTTCCCGTGAGATATTTTACGACATCCCCGCGGGCCTAGCCGCGGGCAAAAGCTAGTTAGTTATAAGTTGGAATGACGGATGCGCGTTCGTGAAATGAAACATCAATGCAACATCTGTAACAGTAGGCGTGATAATTAACCTCTTTATATAATTTTTCTAGCAAGTGGTATCATGCACAGACAGGATGGACCAGTCGATGGCCGATCTAACCGGTAACGGCACAATGCAGCCGTTAATAGAAGAGAAGACGACGATCTCATGTCAGCATCCGAATCAAATCATATTCCTTGAGCCGCAACAGCCTGCAGTTACCAAGACAGATGGGGTGACTACTGTATCAGTAAGTAGCGTTCTATATTGAAAAAAAAAATACAGCTAGGGGGAGGTACATACATGTTCGGGCCGTGCACATGCGGTTCGGCAGTATTTGGTGAGCAAAAAAGCCAACCCGAAGCAATTGCTACACATATTCGGCTTTCACTCGGCTCGTGGCGATCGGTAAACTTTGATCGGCATCTACCCTCGCTTAACCATATTTAGGTTGGCAAGGCACAATTCGAGCTAAGCCAAGCGCCTTTTTCCCGAACATATATCTATGTCGTAGATGGATTGTCGAATCCGCTGTTTTACAAAACCGCTACTTGTTATGCAAAACAGCTCCGTTATGTAAAAAGTGTGAACAACGTTTAGCCGGATTGCCATTGCGCTACGTTGAAAAAACCGCTAGATATCCACGTTTAGACGGAATGTAGAATGACCTATCTGCATTCTGCAGTCACAATAAGCGTTTGATGTAGCTTAGTAACTGCGAATTGGTCGCAGTAACTAGGCTAGGGCACCCTTTTTTTTTTTTCCGCTGAGAAATGCATTACGCATTACGCTCGTGGGGGACGAGTCGGGGTATGTGGGACTCCTGTCACTACAGTGTACCCACTAAAACGGTGTTCCCACATCGCCGTGTTGGGAGGGCCATGGGATAACGGCTCAGCTTTTCCTTGCCTAGCTGGCGGGCCCCTCATGCCCCCCGTTACTGGGGGGCTACGGGAATGGCCGGGAACACCTGGCCGTTCCCGTCCGACACTGGTGGAGGCCTGTGAAATACAGGCAAGGGTGCCCCCGCACCCGTTGCCTGCTGGCCTCCACCTGGGAGGAGTCGGAGGTGACGTTCAAACTGACGTCTTCTTTCGACCCCTCCTCCGCCTTCGGAGCGGCGCCGCGGCGGGATCGTCCTCCCGCGTGCGCACTGCCGCCTCCTTCTGGGACATGACGTGTTCGCAGTAGGAGGCGACTGCCGCCCAGGACCCCACATCCCTCAGCATGGCGTTAACCAAGCCGGGGAGTGAGTGGTCCGGTCCGATCACCGCGTTCAGACTGTGGCGCGGCTCGGGCACACCTCGAGGGTGTGCTGCGCCGTGTCCTTCGCCGCGCCACAGTGGTGGCATGACGGCGTCTCCTCCCGTCCGATCGCCGTCGATGCAGGTACGATCTGAAACAACCGTGTCCGGACAGCACCTGCACCAGACGGAACGAGAGGAACCCGTGCGACCGCTCGAGCCAGTCTCGCAGGACTGGCCCAATCGCGTCGAGGGTTCGGCGGCCGAAGGCTGCGGTGGCGAGGTCCCCCGTCCAAGCTAGGGCACCCTGACCATTTGGTTTAGGGTAGGTTAGAACTACGACCAACCGCGCACGAGCCGAGCGAGCGAAACGTTTGGTGCCGCAGCGGCCGGCGAGCGCTACTTCCAAGTTGGTCGCAGATAAAGTACGCGTCAAACTTTATGGCGGCTCTGAAGTGCGCTACTCGCTGCGCAGTACCGCACCCGTCACCCTCGCTGACACATGAATTCGTTACTTCGCAGCGACTCGCCTCATGTTCCGAGTCGCCATAAAGTTTGAATCTGGCTGTACTTGGCTAATTATTATAGGACTGTCTTTCATAAAACTCTGATATTTTCATTTGATTTAGGGACATTTTCACTAATCGGACGCCATTTGTTGTTACGGCACCACGGCAGAGCCACGAGCGATAAAATTTGGAACTAAAATGTACAATCTGACGTTTCATTTCACGTTGTTTTACATAACCTCGATCCGCTGCATTGATCAACCAAAAAGTTTATGCAATTCTGCGTGTTTAAAGTTCAGTAATAAGTAAATGTGAAAAACCGCTAAACAACAACTAAGCAACTTTACATGAAAAAAAAAAATCTGATAAGAGACTTAAAATATGTGTTGATTCTAATTCTGTAAAGCCATATTTGTTACAGCCGCGAATCATATTTAGATCAACATACAACCTGTTACTGACCTGCAAATTGTAAAAAACTTAATAAAATTTGAATTTCGCGGGCTTCCTTAGCGCATCGCCCTTAAGATAAATGCGGTGACCCACGAATATAAATTTTTGCATAATTAGTTATATTTTGAGTATTTTGCTGTGGAATCAGTAATTTTTATTGGAATTCGGATTATTTTTGGAAACAATTTTTTTTTTAAATCTGCGTTTAAATACTACCCATTATTAAAGTCTTTCGTTTCGCATCAATACGTCTAATGATTGAGGTTTTATAAAGTACTTGTAGCAGGATATAGGTACACAAGTAACGTTTGGCGATAAGACCGTACCTACATTATACTCGTAGATGCGATTCGTCGTGTCCTAATAATTTAATTAACATTCTGTTCTACCATAATGTAAAATAATCTTGTCTAATGTCTACATATACAGGGTCAAATTAAATTTTCTAGCGAAACTCAAATATAAATATGGTATTTAAATATTATAAACCAAAAAATAAATTGAAGTGATGATTTTTTCGTGGAGTCATCGACCGCAGTTAGTGTCGTCCCTTGAAATATCGGGTTAACAAATCAGTGTATTTTCATGTAAACTTCACAGACTTGATGAATATTGATATCTAAACACAATAAAACAAGAAAACCCAAGTAAAAGTCGTTGACTCCCGAAAAAAAATTTATTTTTATTTTTATTGTGTTTAGATACCATCACGCCTTCATGAAAGTTAACACGTATATCATAATTTATGTATTTTTGCATGGAGGTTTTTAAAGGATTTTTTCCGACTTTCACGCAGGCGAAGCCGTGGAAAAAGCTAGTACTTACATAAAATAATTAATAAAACGTCTTTCTTTCTTTTAGAAATCAGCACGACACACGTTACTGACTGTCGAATCGGAAGGCATATACGTGTTGAAGATGACCCTGACTTCAACCAAGCAGTTCAAAGCTGTAGCAAGCATAGAGATGCCGGCACCTTCGGGATACCTATCAGCTGCCATCTGGCCACTTCTACCGGTAAGTTCGGGTCCACAATTGCCACAAAGTTGACATCATTCAGTCTCTTGCCATTATCCCAATTTATTTGGGGTCAGAGCAATACGTCTTCTTCTTCAATACTTCTTTATTAAGCGCCATCTCAGTAGTCACCGTCTTTCTAGCCATAAAATCTTTCACACAGTCCATCCATCTTTTCTTTGGCCTCCCCCTACTCCTATAGCCATTCCCATTTATACTCAAAACATTTCTCATTACATTTTCCTCATTGGCACAAAGATAACAACAGAGATAAAGTTGGTGAATGTATATATAGTAACAGCAGATTTTTTGAAGTAAAACTTCATTACGCACGCTTGACTTGGGGAGTAAGCTGGTCAATGCGTGACGAGACCGTTACGGAAGCGAGCGAACGGAACTTGAGAGGGAGATATAAGTTAGTGAAGATAGAAAGAGAGAGAGTTACGTTTCGTATATTACTGTAGGGGCAAGAGCCCGGTGTGAGCACACATTTTCTTTCTCTCATAGCCAGTTGCGTTTCGTATATCTAAGACACAGTGCAGGCCTATTGTTGTAAGTAAGTATATTTAGTATTACTATTTGTAAGTTTTACTTCAGTCGTGTGGTCTAAAGCACACTGGTTTTTTTTATGGCATTAGGGAAATAGTATAAATTGTTGAGATTGTTTTGCCTTTTGTTCGCTTATTTAATCTCCACCGATGCCGTAAACCCACGCCTAGTTCAAGTTTATTTAGCTAAATACAAGTTAACAGAAACATCAATTATACACAGCAAATCAACGAGAACTTTGGACCTACGTACAATAAACCGTCATCTTTCTTCTAATAAATCTATTTTTAATATTAAGGAAAGTAAATCTGTTGGCAAGTCCTGTACAGTACCTAACTAGAGAATACAACAAAACGGTCCCGACCGTTTTCTGGCCCCGAAAATCCCGGGACTGTACTTGGCTAATCTCGGGATTTTCGGGATTGCCACAAACAAGTCTAGTTTGTATTCCGTAGTCCGTTGCGCCTTGAAAATAACCTTGCCTAGATTATTTTAATACATTACGACAAAAAGCAACTCGTACAATACGTAGGTACCCACTATTTACTACACAGGTACAGTCCTAATAATATGTTTGTCGTAGAACTTAGAAGGGACTTCCCCACTCGGAATACTTTAATACAATACTCTTAAGGTAATTCCCCAACGAACCAACAGGGGAATCACCCGATCATCTCATATCATAATATTGTTGCGGGTATTTCCCGTCGGTCGGGGATTCCCTGTACGAAAGTATAAATATGCAAATCAGGTTTTATTTTTTCATTTATTGTTCTGTGAGTGACGGGTTACGTAGGCTACGTCAGTGACGACGGGTTACGTAGGCTACGTCATTAAAATTTAAAAGTCAATTATCTGAAATTAAGTATTTCAAATGGCGGGAGACTTTGTTAGACCTACTTTGACCCTAACTTTGTCATCGCCACCTGATATTGCAAAATCTTATACATGTATAAAAAACTGCTTATTCATATCTCCACATTGCTTATTAGGTTAGTACTAAAAGAAACTTAACCAACCATTCCTGGTTCCATAGGCTTAGCATGAGAACCGTAGAGAAGTGTTTTAAAGTAGATAAAAATTACGCTTCTGTGTAGACAGCTGACAGTTTTCTACGAAGAAAGATAGACAAGCGATTTCTATTCTACAATAGAGTAGAAATAGAAAGCATCATGCTAAGCCTGCTTTTAGAGTTTTCATTTTGTGTAATAAATGAAAATCACCAGTCTTTCAAAGAGCATGGGAGATGGGCTTCAAGTTAATCTTTGAGGATAATTGATGAAATTATTGTTGCTCTGCTATTATTACTAATATTCAGTTTGAAAAGCCTTATCAAATCCCCCTTAAAGTTTAAACTTTAAGTTAGCAATTACCCATGTTTATGGGTCTTGAGATACTTAGCTCAAGATACCATCTTGAGATACTTAGCTCAAGACACCATCTTGAGATACTTAGCTCAAGATACCATCTTGAGATACTTTGCTCAAGATACCATTTATTATTTTATGCCTAGTATCTTGAGATAATGCTTGTGAAGCATTGATGTCCCAATCACCCGTACAAAGGTAATGGGTAAAACTGTGACATTAGAAGGTCACTAGGCAACTTAGAGAGATTAGATAATAACTTATTGAAGACTTACTAGACTTACTTATTGTCTGGAGTCTTGACTGGGACCAACAGGCCATTGCATTATAAACATCACTGATCATAAATTTCTTTTTTTTTTAAACTTTGCCCCACACTAGGAATTTCTCCTGTATCGTGGGTGCGTTTACAAACATTTAAACTCACATACACAAACAGCCAGACCCGGAACAACTACTTGTTGGTCATACAAATATATGTTCCGTGCGGGAATCGAACCCGCGACAGGCAGCGCGGCAGTCAATCGCTTAACCACTACGCCAACCGTGCCGTGCCGTAAATAACAGATCCATACCGTAATCATGTAAAATATATGGAGTAGGTGCCGATATTAACTATTTGCTGTCAATCAATTACCACGGGATAGATATATTAGATACTTAGCTCAAGACACCATCTTGAGATACTTAACTCAAGATACCATTTATTATTTTATGCCTAGTATCTTGAGATAATGCTTGTGAAGCATTGATGTCCCAATCACCCGTACAAAGCAAAACCGAAAAACAAAAAAACAAAACTGTGTGTGTCAAAACTGTGATATTAGAAGGTACTAGGCAACTTAGAGAGATTAGATAATAACTTATTGAAGACTTACTGGACTTACTTATTGTCTGGAGTCTTGACTGCGGCCATTGCATTATAAACATCACTGATCATAAATGCTGTAGAGCTCCAGACCGTAATCATGTAAAATATATGGAGTTGGTGCCGATATTAACTATTTGCTGTCAATCAATTACCCATATTTATGGGTCTTGAGCTGCTTAGCTCAAGACACCGTCTTGAGATGCTTAGCTCAAGACACCGTCTTGAGATGCTTAGCTCAAGACACCGTCTTGAGATGCTTAACTCAAGATACCATTTATTATTTTATGCCTAGTATCTTGAGATAATGCTTGTGAAGCATTGATGTCCCGTACAAAGGTAATGGGTAAAACTGTGACATTAGAAGGTCACTAGGCAACTTAGAGAGATTAGATAATAACTTATTGAAGACTTACTGGACTTACTTATTGTCTGGAGTCTTAACTGGGACCAACAGGTCATTGCGTTATAAACATCACTGATCATAAATGCTGTAGAGCTCCAGACCATAATCATGTAAAATATACGGAGTAGTTGCCGATATTAACTATTTGCTGTCAATCAATTACCCATATTTATGGGTCTTGAGATACTTAGCTCAAGACACCGTCTTGAGATGCTTAGCTCAAGACACCGTCTTGAGATGCTTAGCTCAAGACACCGTCTTGAGATGCTTAGCTCAAGACACCGTCTTGAGATGCTTAGCTCAAGACACCGTCTTGAGATGCTTAGCTCAAGACACCGTCTTGAGATGCTTAGCTCAAGACACCGTCTTGAGATGCTTAGCTCAAGACACCGTCTTGAGATGCTTAGCTCAAGACACCGTCTTGAGATGCTTAGCTCAAGACACCGTCTTGAGATGCTTAGCTCAAGATACCATTTATTATTTTATGCCTAGTATCTTGAGATAATGCTTGTGAAGCATTGATGTCCCGTACAAAGGTAATGGGTAAAACTGTGACATTAGAAGGTCACTAGGCAACTTAGAGAGATTAGATAATAACTTAGAGAGCTCCAGACCATAATCATGTAAAATATACGGAGTAGTTGCCGATATTGACTATTTGCTGTCAATCAATTACCCATATTTATGGGTCTTGAGATACTTAGCTCAAGACACCGTCTTGAGATGCTTAGCTCAAGACACCGTCTTGAGATACTTAGCTCAAGACACCGTCTTGAGATGCTTAACTCAAGATACCATTTATTATTTTATGCCTAGTATCTTGAGATAATGCTTGTGAAGCATTGATGTCCCGTACAAAGGTAATGGGTAAAACTGTGACATTAGAAGGTCACTAGGCAACTTAGAGAGATTAAATAATAACTTATTGAAGACTTACTGGACTTACTTATTGTCTGGAGTCTTAACTGGGACCAACAGGTCATTGCGTTATAAACATCACTGATCATAAATGCTGTAGAGCTCCAGACCATAATCATGTAAAATATACGGAGTAGTTGCCGATATTAACTATTTGCTGTCAATCAATTACCCATATTTATGGGTCTTGAGATACTTAGCTCAAGACACCGTCTTGAGATGCTTAGCTCAAGACACCGTCTTGAGATGCTTAGCTCAAGACACCGTCTTGAGATGCTTAGCTCAAGACACCGTCTTGAGATGCTTAGCTCAAGACACCATTTATTATTTTATGCCTAGTATCTTGAGATAATGCTTGTGAAGCATTGATGTCCCGTACAAAGGTAATGGGTAAAACTGTGACATTAGAAGGTCACTAGGCAACTTAGAGAGATTAGATAATAACTTAGAGAGCTCCAGACCATAATCATGTAAAATATACGGAGTAGTTGCCGATATTGACTATTTGCTGTCAATCAATTACCCATATTTATGGGTCTTGAGATACTTAGCTCAAGACACCGTCTTGAGATACTTAGCTCAAGACACCATCTTGAGATACTTAGCTCAAGACACCGTCTTGAGATACTTAGCTCAAGACACCATATTATTATTATTAGTTATTATTTTATGCCTAGTATCTTGAGATAATGCTTGTGAAGCATTGATGTCCCAATCACCCGTACAAAGGTAATGGGTAAAACTGTGACATTAGAAGGTCACTAGGCAACTTAGAGAGATTAGATAATAACTTATTGAAGACTTACTGGACTTACTTATTGTCTGGAGTCTTGACTGGGTGGGACCAACAGGCCATTGCATTATATAATACAAAAGTAAGATACTGTGTACTGTAGGTAATTATATTATATATGTACAATGATATCCACGAACTCCTCCATTTTCGAACAGGCTCATTTCACGTCTAATACTATTTGCCAACCCCAATTCATTTTGTACTTGTACTTCAGGATCTGGGGATTTCATACTCTTGTTAACTTCCAGCTCTAACTTTTATAATTATAATTAATAATTTTTACAAGTCTAGTTTGTATTCCGTAGTCCGTTGCGCCTTGAAAATAACCTTGCCTAGATTATTTTAATACATTACGACAAAAAGCAACTCGTACAATACGTAGGTACCCACTATTTACTACACAGGTACAGTCCTAATAATATGTTTGTCGTAGAACTTAGAAGGGACTTCCCCACTCGGAATACGTTAATACAATACTCTTAAGGTAATTCCCCAACGAACCAACAGGGGAATCACCCGATCATCTCATATCATAATATTGTTGCGGGTATTTCCCGTCGGTCGGGGATTCCCTGTACGAAAGTATAAATATGCAAATCAGGTTTTATTTTTTTCATTTATTGTTCTGTCAGTGACGGGTTACGTAGGCTACGTCAGTGACGACGAGTTACGTAGGCTACGTCATTAAAATTTAAAAGTCAATTATCTGAAATTAAGTATTTCAAATGGCGGGAGACTGTGTTAGACATAAAAAAGACAGTGATACGACGTCAGTGTGGAGTTATTATTTAGTTGAGAAGGACGGGAATAGCGGTAAATGTAAGCGATGCCCAGCCATCCTCAAGACTTTGGGTGGATCAACTAAGGGATTACATACACATTTGTTATCAAAACATAACATCAAGGTTATATCAGCTTCAACAAGTCAAGATTCTGAAAATCTGAACACAGCACCGCCGCGGCCGCCAGCCAAGCGAAAGTTAGATAATTATTTTACTACTTGTTTTCAGCACTTGTGCTGACGATAGCCTGGATGATATTTTGGCAAGAATGATTGCATTAGATGGATTTCCATTCAGTGTGAATAATTTTCTCAAATCAAATTGATTGAGAAAATTGCTCTTAGCAAAATACACGGATTTACCAAAGTCAGCCGTCACTGTTCGAAAACGTGTTATGAATTACAGTGAAAAAATCAGAAAGCAAGTAACTGCAGAATTAAAACATTTGAAAAGTGCAGGTGAAAGATTTAGTCTTTCTTTCGACGAGTGGACTTCAACTTCCAATAAACGATACATGGCGGTCAACGTTCATTCATATAAAAAAATTTGGAACTTAGGACTTGTTCCTATTTACGATAGTAAGACAGCTGAAAATTGTTTTCGTATATTGCAAGAGCGTCTAAGTAAATTTGACATTTCCCTAGAAACTGACATCGTGGCTATTGTAACCGATGGACCGAATGTTATGATAAAGGTGGGCGGCTTATTTTCACTGAACAACAACTGTGTCTCGCACATGGTATCAATTTGGCGGTCTGTGATGTGCTTTATGAAAAACATAATAATTTGCAAGATAGCCCTACCTCAGATGATACTATAAATGAACCAGCTGTGACTGTTGATTATATGGACGACAGCGATGATGAACACCATTTAGAAGACTTAGACTGTCCAGAATCAGGTTTAATCGTAATGTCACAAAATGATCTTGCGCCAGAACACGTACCAGAGTTAACACAATATGAAAATATTAATGAGCTGATAAATAAAATCCGCAAAGTTGTAGTGTATTGTATCAAAAGATCTCCATTGAAAAATGAAACAGTACTTCAAAAATATGTGAAAATTGAACATGGAAAAGAGTTGTCACTTCTTTTGGACTGTAAAACCAGGTGGAATAGTCTTTTAACAACGCTGGAGCGATTTTATCTTTTAAAAACATGCATTCAAAAAGCTCTTATAGATCTCAATCATCCAATTCGTTTAGAAGATGTTGATTTTGAATTGGTAAATAAAATTGTTGATGTGCTGACCCCAATTAAATTGACAGTAGAAGCAATCTGTCGGCGAGATGCTAATTTATGCACAGCTGATGCCGCTTTGAAATTTCTTATAAAACAACTGTCTAGCAAAAACTCAGCACTTGCCAAAAACATTGAAACATCCTTAGTGGAACGTATAAAGCAACGACGAAGTGATGATTTAACTGGCGTGTTAAATTATTTACAAAATCCACGAATGGATGTTGAAAATCAGTTATTATCGGATTTGGAATGGCACGACTTATTTTCAGTTCCGACACAGGCTTTAGTGAGGAAGCAAATAAAGAGTATTGTTAAAAGACTTAATAGTCGAGATTACACGGAAGAAGAAGCAAGGTCAGTATCACAAACAGATGATGAGCTAAGGTCAGAAACCTCCCAACCCCAATTGACATTAAAGGAAAAGTTACAGCTGGAAATTAACAAGAGTATGAAATCCCCAGATCCTGAAGTACAAGTACAAAATGAATTGGGGTTGGCAAATAGTATTAGACGTGAAATGAGCCTGTTCGAAAATGGAGGTGTTCGTGGATATCACTTAGAAACAGCATATAAGTATCTATTGTCTATTCCTCCAACCAGCGTAGAAGCTGAACGAGCGTTTTCAGCTGCTGCTTATGTTGGAAATAAACTACACGAAGCAGGCTCGGAAGTCAAACATTGGATGCTTTGATATTTCTGCGATTATATTTTCGAAAAGCATGTATTTAACGCGGCGGCAAATTAATCTGAATTTGGGATTAAAAAATAATTAAAGCGGGTAGCAAAAATAAAAAAAAAGCGGGCAGCTACAGCGAAGTATTATTTTAAGTAGAAAGTAGCAGCTCAATAATCAGTTTTTAGCTTTATTTTAATTTAAACTGGCATCGAATTTTTGTTTTGGTAACTGAATTTACCAACAATAGAGGGGATCTGGCGCTCGGCGGCCGCTACCGCGGCACGCTCGCTTCGCTCGCTCGCCTTCGGTTGTTAATGGTTACTGTTCTAACCTAACCTAACCCAAATGATTCAATAACAGTAGATGACTTTGCAGCGATTATATAGTTAGTCGCCCTTTAAGTTATTACTCGCCAAGTTATTATTTTAGTAGCAAATACTTAGTCGCCCTTTAAGTTATTAGTCGCCTGGAAAATTATTATCCTTTTCGAAATTCTAAATAGTTATTTTGTACTGTTTTTTAATTTCTTGCAAAAGTATAGTATTTTTTGGTTTGTGTTTTTTCTTTTCTTATTATTATTCTGATTTGTGTTGTGCAAAGACATTAAAGACATTTTTTTTTAATTACTCGTGTTTTTTTTATTTTAGCCCAATTGGGCTCATCCCGGGATTAGACTATGTGGTTTCTAATTAGAAACCACATAGTCTAATCCCGGGATGAGCCCGGGATCCCGGGATGAGCCCGGGATCCCGGGAAAAGGCTTTGAAAAACCCGGGATTGAAAAACATGCTCGGGATTGTATTCTCTATACCTAACTGTAAATAAGTTAACCTTCGATGGAGCACAGTTATATAACAAAATACCCTCGTGTACAAAAAAAAAAAACTGGCCAAGTGCGTGTCGGACCACGCACAATGAAGGGTGGGTTCCGTAGTTGGGATGATTATGTCCCAAGAACAAACTTTAAAACGATAAAGTTGAAAAACAAGTTCCCTCATATATTCCAACTGCAAATGTAAGTTTGTACGCACAATATTGAGAAATTTACCATGTTATTTTAAGACCATGGGACTTCTTATAGGTTTTCTTGTAATCTTTAGGTAAAGAACTATTTTCTCTCGTGTCAGTGACTTTATTTTTTGACGATAAATATCTTTAAAAGCCTAAATATGGCACATGGAATGTCGAGAAAGTCCGTGGAGTTTCTTGCCGTTTCTTCATAGGAACCTACTACGCTTTAGGGAATGGGCAACCACCTTCATCTTTACGGAATGGGCAACTACCTTCATCTTTACGGAATGGGCAACTACCTTCATCTTTCTGACTGCCCGACTCCTTGGCAATTCAAAACTGCATGTATATAGTTTAATATAAATAAATGGTATGAGTTTGAAAATGTTTGGCTTTTTAGAGCGTCGCGGTCGTGTCTGGCACTCATAACGGTAAGTCTGTCTAAAATCACCGTATTTGTTGGACAACGAAGCCGCCCCGAAGCAACAAATTTTCGGCTGTCATTTGGCTCGTGCCGATCGGCAATCTTCGTTCGTCAGCAACCCTTACTGAATCCTGTTCGGGTCCACTCGGCACAATTCGAGCTTAGACGAGCGGCTTTTTTCCCCAGCATTTATTCTATTTTGCCGCCCGGCTGTGCCGAATCATGCCGACACAAACTCGTGCGTAGTACCCCTAACCGCCACAGTGTAATGCAGTTTTTCTCCTTCCATCCTTGATCCTACGTGAATTTGTTGCCAGTTCTTCGGCGTAATGTGCGGCCTCTACACCTTGCTATGTACCGGTTGGCTGTTGGTGTGCTGGCTACAATGGCGCGACTTACTCCGCATACAGTACTGGATCGGAGCCCTAGCGCTCCTGGGCATGGTTGAGAGCGCCACTTACTACGGAGTTTACTCTTCTATCAATAGTTCTGGGTGAGTGCATGTATTATGGTGGTGTTAGTTGAGTATGGGCAATAGATTGCTGAAAAGCTCGGGTCTTCCTACATATAATTCAATGGTCAACCTTAAAATAGTAATTTTAAAAAGTCGACTTTACTGGACACGTATTGCGTAACACACTTACAATATCAATACTAAGGATTTTGAAGGAAATTGCTAATCCAATGCTCCGTATGTTTGAAAAATTCGTCAGCTCAACAACGTAAATAGCGCAATGAATATTGTTGAGCTGTCACAATGAAAAGCATTGCCGTTGTGTGTTACGCATTCGACGATCCCGCCAATATTCTCATACAATGCGAAGCTAAGTACGCGCACCGGGGGCTGCTTTGGAGCGGCACTATTATGTGCTTTAAAATAAGGTTTAAAATAATATAGTAATAGTAAGATTTATTGTTCAACTAGGACTAGATTTCATGCCAAGGTACTATTCAAACCACAAGCATAAAGTTTTTTAATCTAGTTACTGGGTGCCTTACTGTTCTCCTAGATAGGTTACAAATAACCTGTCTTTAGGAGAAACAGTACAATTTGATTAAAGTGCACTCATTTGGAATGCAATAACGTATACCAATTTCCGGAGACATACATGATATGAATAACAAAAAGTGATGAATTTTTTCCTAAGTTTTATTTATTAAATTTATTTATTTTACAGTTATTTCAATGCTGAAGTGTACATGTTTGCTGAGTGGCTATCAGTCGCTAAGAGGGCATTAGCGAGAATGTTAGTCATCATCGTGTCCTTAGGATTCGGTATCGTAAAGTAAGTGCACCTACATAAATCCTCTTCATCGACCGTCATCTGCATAGAATTTTCACCTACATAAGTATGGCTTTCTAAGTCCCACTTGTAGGTACCACAAATCACTTAAGTACGTTTAGCGCTAACTGAATTTAAAACATCGTACTGTTTTTGTCATTCGTTTGAAGATAATAGAGACAGAATGATGTTTTATTAAAAATGTTTGGCGCTTACGAATTTAGTGATTTGTGGTACAAATGGGCCTATCATATGTGGGATTTAAGTATTTATCTACTAGGCGACCTTATTATAACACCCTATCAAAAATCTATTCTTATAAAGTTGAAAAGTGTGCGATCAATAAATAGGGTTCCATTCCAGATTCTGAAATTCTAAGTTACGTAAATTACTTCTGTAATAAATACAGGGTCAAATTAGATTAGCTAGCGAAACTCCTCAGACGCAATGGGTATTGTATATGTATATATCGATAACTAAACACGACAAAATAAATAAGATTTGATGATTGTTTTTGGGGTTAACAAGCGCTGGTAGTGATGTTACTTGAAGTATGAGTTCAGAAAAACTGTTTTGTTTTTGGTTTATCGTGTTAAGATATCAATACCCATCACGTCTGTGAAGCTTACATAAAAAAAACTGTTTTTAGGGTTCCGTACCCAAAGGGTAAAACGGGAACCCTATTACTAAGGCTCCGCCGTCTGTCTGTCTGTCTGTCCGTCTGTCACCAGGCTGTATCTCATGATCCGTGATAGCTATACAGTTGAAATTTTCACAGATGATGTATTTCTGTTGCTGCTATAGCAACAAATACCAGAATAACATAAATATTTAAGGGGGCTCCCATACAACCAACGTGATTTTTTTGGTCGTTTTTGCTCGATATTGATAACGGTAACAGGTAGACACTTGAAATATTCACAGAATATTTAATTATATATTCACTTTAAAAATCAATAATTAAATTAAAATAAAACAAATATTTAAGGGGGGCTCCCATACAACAAACGTGATTTTTTTTGCCGTTTTTATAGATAATGGTACGGAACCCTTCGTGCGCGAGTCCGACTCGCACTTGGCCGGTTTTTTTAAACTGATATTTCAACTTATTTTAAATTTTATCATGTTTAGATATGATAAAATACCCAACACGTCTGCGGAGGTTCGGTAACTAATTCACCCTGTATATAAATAATATCAATAAAATGTACTTTTTCAGTTTATGACAAACCCAAAATCCCGATGCCAGATTTCTACCTGATTAAGGGAAAAAAATAGTGTTGGTCGATTGACCAACACTATTTTTTGTTTTCTTGTTTTTTTGTTTTTTTTGTTTTTTTTTTTTTTTTGTTTTTTCCCTAAGGGGTCCTACACATGTTCGGGTCGGTACATTTGATTTGGCAGTATTTGATGAACAATAAAGCCGAATGTGAGTAGTAATTGCATACCTGATACAATTACTACACATATTCGGCTTTCATTCGGCTTGAGCCGATCAGCAAACTCCGTTCTGTTTCTACTCTCGCTTAATCATGTTCGGGTCGGGTCAGTAAAATTCAAGCTAAGCCGAACGGTATTTCCCGAACATATAATCCACATATTCGATTTTGCCGCCCGGCTGTGACGAATCATGCCGACCCGAACAATTATGTGGCAGTCACATAATCTTTTTTTTTCTTTAGGCCGCGACTTGGCCCAGCATTACAACGAGTAGTAGGCACGGGAGTCTTATGGGGCATCCTAGGCGGAATTAACGCTTGGCTGCGACTTCATCACAAGGCTAACGACTCCAACAGAGACCTGCTACTGTCAGAAGTACCGCTGTCACTGTTAGATAGTGCTATATGCTGGTGGGTGTTTGTCTCGCTCGCACACACTATGAGGACGCTGCAGCTGAGGAGGTTAGATATGTTTTTTTATTTTATTAATAACGGGCGTAGTTATTAGACAACGTGCCCCTGTCATTCTAAGAGGACAATTCCCGTATTTTTATGAACAAATAAAAAAAATACATTTTTTCCCTTTCTTTTTAAGTTCTTGTCATTGATTGTCGCTGAGATGGGATAGTGACTTGAATTTGAACGGTTCTTAAGTACGAGAATTGACCTTCTGGTATCTATCAATGACCAATACATTTCACATGGGCTATACCAAAACTGAATACCTTAACTGTTCCGTTACAATCAAATGTTCAATGTGTCGTCATTAGAGTAACCATCTTTTTCCAATTAAACTTCAGGCCTATTAAGGGCTGACCTTACCAACGTCACGTTAGTTTTAGTAAATTATTACTAAAATTAAAGGAAGTATTACGCTAAGAGCTATAAATATAGAGACAATAAATAGCCATACAATACTGTAGCACACATACTCTGTAACACACTATATGTATCACTGTTGGTTGCCTAAATAAATAAACTAAAAATAAATGTCGCAGAATGACATATTTTCTTTACAAAAGCTAGATAAAGATATATTTATAAAACATAAGTAAGTATTACATTATCAAGTATTATAGTAGTAACAATACGTGTGCATTGTGGATGGAATTAAAAATAAATAAAAAGGAGCTACATGTTTTGCCAGTTAAAGCGTGCAAAAAAAATACAGAACTTATTGTTAAACACCTTATAAACATCATAACTAACTAACATAGTATACAACAGTTTATTTATCATTGATAGACTAGGAGAAATGTCGTAATTTACTTAATTTCGCTCATTTAGGAACTCTGATAAGCTGTAGTAGCATTTGGCTATAAGATTTTTTTTTAAATGCACCTTAAACGACCTAGTGGGCAGCTGTTTCAGAGGTGTTGGGAGCTAATTATAATTTTTTGGGGCCAAACAGAATATGCTTTTATGAATCAAAGCCGTGCTTGACCTTATTATAGATAACTCATCCTTAACCCGACGACTACGAATGCTAACGTCCGATTGTTTTTAAACAACGTAAATAGGATTACTTTTAACATAATTAGCGGCTTCATATATAAACAAAGAGGAAAGACTTAATATTTTATGCTTAATGAAATATGGTTTACGGCTTTCGGTCATCTTTAGACCAAACATGGCCCTAATGCACCTTTTTTGGGATTTAAAAACTTTCTTTATTGGTCGAGTTTTCTCTCTTTTGTTTCTTTATTAGTCCAAACAATATATATACCTATTATTATAATAAATAATAATAACTTTTATAATAAATATATATATTAAATATTTATAATAAAGATATCCGACGATTGTAACATCGGCTCTTAGTCATCTCTTCATAGATATTAACCGACATGGCATTAAGTCTGCCTCTGTACATTTGTGTGCTATATTATTGCAATATTAAATAAATAAATAAATAATTAGTTAACTTAATTGTTTGTATTGTTGCAGAAACAACATAAAGTTCTCGCTGTACAGACATTTCACGAACACGCTGATATTCGCAGTGATATCATCTGTAGTGTTCATGCTGTACTCAATCAAGTTATACAGAGTGCTTCCCTGTATCACCGTAAGTATTCATCTATCATTAGATATTATAAATTAAAGTCGCTTTTCGTATGTGTATGACCGCGTTGTTCTTCGAAACTACCCAGCGGATTTTGATGCGGATTTAACCAACATTTTGTTGGTTTATTCCGGAATTTTAAAATGCAATCACAATTTAAAGATTTTTTTTTCTAAATTTCCTGGAAAAGTTGCTCATTATTTTTTAAAGCTTTTTGAAGCTTTGAAGGCAAGTTATAGAAAACAAATCCTGATAGGCATCTGGTTTTTTAAATGCTTTTTGTTATTGAAGATCAATAGCAGTTTTTAGAAACACTTTGAAGCCATTGCCACCATTTTTAATTTATACACAATATCATGAGTTGCACTTTTGTGGCTAACACGTTCAGTGCCGGGAACCCTCCTGGAGGACCTCACTCAAGTCGCATATGGGATGCCGGGAGCCCTCGCGAAGGGCTCATTTTAAATATCCGTTTTCTTAGCGAATACAGCATTATAAACTGTCAAAATAAAATCAATTGTATATTTTAGCATGATTTAATAGTATACCCGTTGGTTTTCAAATTTAATATTTTTTTATTAAAAAATACAAGCATTTTTATTTATATCTGGATTCATTTTTTTCATTATAACTTGCTATATGTATGGCGGCATGGCGTATGAGCTCTGCGAAAAGTGGGTGGAGTCGAAAGTGTTAAACTTTAGCAGTAATTTTGAACTCTTTACTCAATTTCAGTGATGTTCCATAAGGCCCAGGTAAACCACATTTTTAAGATGGTACTTGACATTATGGTGATGAATTATCACAAAAAAAAACCTCTACAAACATTCAATATAAACCGACGTCAGGTGAAAATTATCACAAAAATCATTTTAAAAAATCTGTTTCCTAAACTACTAATAATCGCGGAACATACATGGGGGTGTATCAGGTGCCCCGCAATAAAAGGCTTCCAAATTTTACCTTTAGACATCACTTCTCCGGCCACCCTGTATTTTATATTCATTGTCGAAATGGAAGACCTCTTGTCAAAGTGGTGTCAACTGGTAGCGTGAATGTTCTTGAAAACCCTCATTAGTTTAACATTTCGTGTATTCCTGACCACACCGCGTACATAAAGCGATATCTTCCGCGGAATATGGTACGCGCGCTAGTGCGATAATAAGACGTAGATGAACGCTCCGGCAGCCTACTGTACCTTATTTTGGAGCATTCGACACTTTTACACATAAAAAATATATTTTAAAACTAGTTGAGGTCGGTGGTTCCTATCCGACAACTCTGAGAACAAACACCGAAACAAACTCAGAGGTCACAGTCTCTTCAATATCTTGGTCAGATCACATCAAGACCATGCAGATCAGTATCTGCAATGGTATTTTGAGGAAATAACTACACAGGTTTGAGTGGACCTGTCCAGTCATTGCATACATGTGTCGGTAATCGAGTAGCTCAACTTAAAACTTGTATGTTTCCAGGACTGGAAGGAGGTGTGGATGGATGAGGCATACTGGCACATGCTGTTCGCTAGCGTGCTGACAGTCATCATGGTTCTGTGGAGACCAACGAACAATAACCAGCGATATGCCTTCACTCCCCTTCTTGACAATGCTGATGACGACGAAGGTATGGCTCTCGTATCAATAGGGTATTTAACTACTATCAAAAATATCCATGAACCAATACTTATTTTACAGATGCTACTAAAAAAGACGATTTGTGAAAAAATAAATAAAATCGGTGGAAAAGTTACACGCTTCCGAATGGCGCGAAGTGACAATGACGTTCCTGTGTCGTGACGTCAGATCTCAGCAGTGTTGTCTTTGTCTAGCATACACTTTGAAACTCATACAACTTCGCCATTTTATGAGATACATATTTAAAATAAAATAAAACTCTGGCCCAATTTTAGGGTTCGTACCTGAAAAGGAAAAAACGAAACCCATAAAGGATCACTCGTGTGTCTGTATCTGTCCGGCTGTCACAGCCGATTTGCTCCGAATCTACTGGACCGATTAAGTGGAAACTTGGTACACATATGAATTTCTGTGATCCAAATACGAACGTTTAACGTAAATAAATGAATTTTGAATATGGGGTTCAATTTTGGGGAGAAAAATTGGAAAATTAAAAAAAATATTTCAAACTGTACCGTGTGAATATCAATTAAAGGACTTGTTATGAGGATTTCAAATAATATATTTTTTATAATTTTAAAATAAATTGTTTTGAAGTTATTAAAAAAAAATACAGAGAATAGTTTTATACTTACTTATAGATTACAGGACAACTTATATGAAGATTATCTAAAGTTCATACATCTTTTATGGGGTACTGTGTTCAATGTTACAACAAAATACCTTGTGATACCTATATTGTAACTAAATGAAAGGAAATACAAAACTCATATTAAAAGTACACTTTGTAAACCAGCATATTACAAATTAGAGGATTATATCCAAGATAAGAATGCTTGGAAACATGCTGGTCCAGCTTCATAGAATAATCTAGAGTCTAGACAAAATCAAACTGGTTGCTATTTTAATTGTATAATTTATTTATTTTTGACATTAATTCTACATTCTGACGTGATACTGATTACCTTAACTCTACACTGACCTATTATATTTTATTTTTATGGAAAACGTATATTTTTATAATATTTGTAAATATATGTGAGCCACCATGTATCTATATAATTAATTTATCTGTCATTGCTTCATTTTTAGGGTTCCTTACTCAACAAGGAACCCTTATAGTTTCGCCATGTCCGTCTGTCTGTCTGTCTGTCCGTCCGTCCGTCCGTCTGTGCTCAGCTTAGCTCAGAGACTCTTAGTACTAGAAAGCTGTTATTTGGCATGGATTAAGATATTAATCATGCCGAAAAGTCGTAAAAAATCTTTAAAAAAAAATTTTTTTTTGAGTACCTTCCTTGCACGTAAAGTGGGGGATGATATTTTTTTTTCTCGCCTATCCCATACTATGGGGTATCTTTGGATATGCCGTTTAAAAATATTGTGGGTCCGTCCAAATCATTTTTCAATTCAGGGATCCGTTTGCGTAAAATTAAGCTTTAAAATGCTATTTTTTGTTAGGGTTAAGTGTGTCCCCCTCCCCCCCCCCTCTCTGCCAGCTAAATGGTTGGTTTTGGATATGTGAAAAAAATCATGGCACTAGTATATATAACGAAATTAAAAGGAAAACTATCACAGCTAAGCAGGCTTTACAAGTTAACGAGTAATAGTCGACCAACTTAAATTTGCAGTTGGAGAATGGACCGTAACGTATATCGATGTATGGGAGAGCATTTTTTTCAACTACAATGTTAAGTTTGTTTTTGGGATAAATACGGAACCCTTCATTGTGCGTGGTCCGACATGCACTTGGCCAGTTTTTTAATTCTTTTTGCATATTTTGTAATAAAGTTACTATACAATTTTATTTTAGGTGCATCGTCTTCACATATAATTAATGTACCTGTACAAAATATTGTAAAACATTTTAAAAGAGTAACAGTGGAATATCTTGCCCATTCTTCTACATACGAAACTACCTTTTGGCCTTCCAAAAGGTAGTTTCGTATGTAGAAGAATGGGACCGACTAGGATCAATTCTATTTTTTTGTAAATATTGACGTTCAAAAGTGCCTTTTATGTGCCTATATGACATAAATAATTTGACTTTGAAGTATATGGTCTTAAAATAACAGTCAATATTGTGCGTACAAACTAGTTTAACAACTACCATGTTAAGTTAGTTCTTGGAATAAATTCATCCCAACTACGAAACCATTGTGCATGGTCCTACACGCACTTGGCCGACTTCTTTTTCTGGGTTTCGAAACTTGCTCTTGTTCAATATACATTCTTCATTCACACTAAAATACTACCATTTATCTTAACAGAAGAGGAAGAGCAATTCGTGAACGACGCGTACGGCGTGAAAATGCGCGGCACGAACTCTTCGACCGACCAGGGCGACGCAAGAGAAAGAGAACAAGACCAAAACAACAGTTTGGACTCCGACCTACGCTGGGTGGAAGAAAACATTCCCACCAGCACATTACCGCTGCTTGACTCCGACGAAGAAATCATTAATACCAAGTTTGAAGTGTCCAAAATGCAGTAATTACTTATAGTTTGGTCCTGAGGGTTATAACTATAATCCCGGAATTAGATGACTGAATGAAATCGTGTAAAACCTTATCCCCCTTATTACAAAACAAGGTTTATCTTCAGACCCAGGTTTAAAACATGGAGCCATTATGGAATTTCGAACTTTATTCCGACTATGGTAAAGTTCCTAAACACAAAACTGACAACTTAGTACCGAACTAGGTTTTCAGTTTTGTATAAAGAACGGTATTTCAATCACTGTTACGTTCTTATTACAAAAACTGGCTGCATGGTTTAAGCCATGTCAAAATATAAGTCTTGTTTTGTAATAAGGCGGCCTGGGTTGTATGGTTGTGTTACGTGAAATACTAAAAAGTTTACCAATTATTTTTTACCGCTTCTTTTTTTTGTCGTGCAGTAATGTGAATTTTTCTAATTGTAAGTATTGTTTGTTCCGAGAAATTTTGTTAGTGAACCGTTATTGAGTAACAATTGGACATCAGAAAACACCATATTAAAAAAAAATGGTTGCTCCTGCTTGTTTTATGCTAATACAGCGTGTTAGGGAAAGGGTATATCCATACAAACAGGGTGAAGAGTGCATCTGGTTCAGAAAATTTAAGCTCAAAAAGAATAACTTTGAAAATGTTTTATATATATATATTTTTTTTTATTACATTTAAATCATAACAAACGTATCACCGCACTACGAGAGTTATTATCCATTATCTGTGTCTGCGCCTAGTACACACACACACCTGCCACAGCTCTGCGACACGGCGCCGCACCGACACGCGGCGGCGCGGGCGGCACGATTGGCGGCGGGATCAAACAAGTGGATTAAAACGTGTACCGATCAGCTGAATTGGTCTAGTGATGTGTAAAATTCAATTAGAAATATTTGATTTTTAATAGTAAAATGTTTCTTAACTTTATAATTATGTAGGTATTATTAAAAAAAATGTTGCCATGTAGTTTGTTATCACCAAAAGAATCCGTGCCTTTGATATGTATATACCCTTTCCGTAACACGCTGTATAGTACCAAACTTAAAGAAAAAACACGATTTGTACAATGAATAACGAATTAAATAGCTCTGGTTTCTATTGTTCAAGAACATCAAGTTGAATGTAATGAGTCGAAAGTTTTTTTTTTGCTTAAAAACGTCGCCCACACTAGGAATTTCTCCTGTATCGTGGGTGCGTTTACAAACATTTAAACTCACATACACAAACAGCCATTAGCAGATTAGCAAGTGTAAACGGAGAACGTCAACGTTAAGGCGAGCGAAATCTTCAAAGACGAGGTAATCGCGATAATAGTCAATAGAAACTCTATGAATATATCCATAAGGCGATATCGTCGCGGCGATAATTCGAAGGCACAGCGTGACTATCGCCGCGATTCTCGTCCGTGGAGATGGCACCTCAGTGTTATAAAACGCCCCATTATTACTACACTAAAACTAAATGTAAACAATATTCTACAAACATCCTCATATCTATCTTACGAGCCATGAATGCTCAAAAAATATTCAGAGGTACTCGTGACGTGTGATATTGCAAATGAAACTGGGCATGGAGTCAAAATTCCGAACAAATTGTAGCTGCAAGACTTTAACACATCCGTCCCGTACAGCGGGCGCTTCACTGAAGTCTCTCGGGTCGGATCGCGGTCCCCAAAGTCCGGTGTTTAGGTGACCCCAAGGAATTCACTTCGGGGGTCTTCGAGCTCTGGACCAGAGACAATGAGTAACAACAGTATTTTAAAATAGGCATATAGTTATAAGATGATCATCAGAAATATAGCGCGTGATAACAATCTCTGGATTGATCTCGACATCACGATGAACGCTAATGTTGGCTAAGGCATTTTGGGCTGTATCATCAGTGTGTTTGTGGTAACTGACTAGGAGCCCTAACGACGCCCGTCTGACCAGGTACCTGCTGCTGAGAACCCTAGTTCCCTAAGAGCCAATTGCCGTATAACGATTGCATTCTAATCTCCGTATCAATGTGTCAAAAATAAGTCTAATTTACCTACACCTTTGACATGTTTTTCACATTGATTGCAGAAATGAGATGGCGACTAGATTTTAAACGTTTGGCTTACTTTGATCATTTGCCTCGTGTCAGCACCTTAACTTAGAACGCTTTTTGTGCGGCGGGTGTTTGAGTAGGTCGCGTGTAGAGTGGGTGGAAGAGTGTGTGGTTGGAAAACCAATCTGCTTGGCACTTTGCATCGACATAGTATTTGAAACTGATGTCTCGGTGGCGGCCCGTGATATGCATGACGTGTGGCAAACTGCGCGAGCGCGGCGATCAACACGACACCACGCGGAATGATGGTGTACTAATTTTAACTATTATTTATGGTTTTCCTTTTTGTTGATCATTTTGTCAATCTTTGTACTATCCACTACCTTTTTAGAGTTTTAGCATTAAGTCTGTCTGTACATATTTTATCATGACTATAATATATACTGAAGTATCGTCTGGAGTTTCACTTAAATACCTACAATCACAATCGCTACAAAATCATAAAACTTACGACATGACTCTTATTTCAATACCGGGTACCGATAGCGATCCTAGACTAAGATACCTTAGTCGCCATTTTTTTTTTTTTTTATGGATGGGAAATTATCTAATAACTTCTCCCGCTCTGGGCGGAGCGGGAGGGCGTGTCAGACTTTTACTGACTAAAACCCACCCATGTTCCTTCCGTTGCCTGTGTGCCAGGGCCACGATATCCCTTTCGGACAAACTCGCAACCCCGGCAGGCATAGGTCCTAACGGACCCCGTCAGTTTGTGCTGACATCTCTTTGAGGCGCGCGTGGAACACAACGCGCCGTCGACCCGGGCCTGGTCCTTATCGGACGGCGAGCTACCCATCGCTCACCGTCCGCAGGCCCGCGCCTACGGTGGCCGGAAATCGGCTTGCGACTCCCGACGCCCGGGGCGTCTCCTGCGGCGACTAAGGGCGCGAGGGCGTGAACCTTGTCTCACCCTCACGCGTTCCGCCTCCTCCTTCGCTAGCATAACTGCTTCGCAGAAGGAGGTGACGGCCTCCCATGCACTCTCGCTCCGAACCAGGGCCGGACGCGAGAGATCGCCTCCGTGAGGACACGGTGGTGCTCCGCCCAAGTTGTCAGACCTCCACCGTGTCCTCCGGGCGATCCACACAGTGGTGACACCCGGGCGTTTCCTCCCGAAACATCCATGTCCGGTGAAGACCTGCGTCAGGCGGAAGGTGAGGACGCCGTGGCGCCTCTCCAGCCACTCCTCAAAGAGGGGACTTATCGCCACAATTGTGGCGTGCCCAAAACATTGAGTACCTATCTCTGACAAATATTTGGGCAGTCATGGCTCGTTGGGTTGGTTATTATAATAATCAGTTTAGGGTCATAGTAAAATCTTGAGTTAAACTACTTTACACAAACAAATTCAAACTCATAACTCTCTCTAACTCTAATTTCGAGGTTTATGCACTAAACGGACCATAGGTAGGTTATATATAAAGTAATAATTTAAGTAACTGTGATATTTATATGTGTTTTTCTTGCACTGGCCTCTAACATTCCCACTGTAGTGATCGAAAAAGCTTTGCACTACTTTAGCATAAACGAACGCAAATGCGCTCTGGTTGGGGTCGTAGAGGAAAGTGTAAAAAGAGATGAAGCTACACAGAACGTATAGCACCGTCCCGTTTACAAACTGGAACAATGATGGCACTTTACTTTTCTCTGGCCTATCGGAGAGACAGGCTTATAATAACTACTGTTTTTTTTTTTTGACATTTTATCTATACTTTTTGGGTGGTGTAAAACTTTTTTTATCAGTTCAATAAAAGACTTATTTCTCCTTGAGGCACGAAGAAATCACATAGCTTTGGATGTCAGGCTCACAATTTATAATAAAAAAATCAAAGTAGCTTTAAAACTTTCATTTATACATTTTTTTTTTTTCTTTTTGGCTTCGCATGGTTTGTGCATTTAGCCAGTGTCATGTAAAATTAGGTAACAAGTACAAAGTTATTTAAATAATTATGAAATGAACTCCACTCAATGCATGATAAAGATGATTGATGATATCCCGCCCCACTCCCTTTGAGTTTAAGTAAACAAAGCACTTTACTGAAACCTCGCGTGGACTTCTTGAGAGAACTTAAAGTGATGTTGCACTGTTTTGTTTCATTTGCCTACATTAATGCAGGTTCACGAACACTTAATGGTTAATAATCCACCACTATTACCTACACATTAATATTCGGTTAAACACAAATTTTAGAAAATAAAACAAAACTGCTAACATGACGCTTCACTTTCCCGCCAAGAAGTCCATTCATTTATACATAGACATTTAATTATAATTGTTCTTTAGACACGATCTTTGGTAGGTACACATAATTATATGAAATATAATATTGATAAATGGCCACAATGCATTAGGTTAAAATGGAAGTACCTATAATAGAATTCAGTTGTTACAGCATAAATGGAAAATCAGTAATAGAATAGGTACAACAACAACTATGATTAAACATTATGAAATTGAGTTTTTAACCAGTTTAGCTCCAAGAATCTGCAAAAGTATGGAAAACACCGCACAGGCGTGTAGATTAGGACTCGAGGTCGAGGGCCCGGTCCCTACCAAAATGTCACTGCTTACACGACAACGAGGGGCCGGATTTTCGCAGCACTAAGAACAACACAGAATTTCTATAACTAAATATTTATGGAACATCATGCATGCAATCAATATTTAATTAAATCATTGCAATTATCCAAATCACATTAAAATCAAAATAATAATAAAATAAAAAATATAAAAATAAATGTCTTAAGCCAATACATAAAATTCAATAAAATTTACATTTTAAATTACAAGAAATGGTAAAAGATGGTGATAGTTATTTATGTTACTAGAGCGGTAAGTTGGTTTTTACACACGAGTAGACGAATGTAAGCCCGAGACGTAGTCACGTGTTGGAAATACCAATTTCCGCACGTGTGCCATACAACGTTTTTCAACACATTTGCGAGAAAACAGTACAATAGGTGATGAAACAAGCCATCAAAACATAATCAGAGAATGATTGAGTATTTTTTCGAGTACCTATTCCATGATATAAAATAATTAAATAGCACTCTCGCGATTTTGGCGGCAAGAGAGCATTTTCTACAATTTGAGCATCATTCAAGATATCCGTTATGGAGTAGATTCCATATTAATGTCGGATTTCTCGCTTGAACTCTTATCTTATTATTATTTTGTTTAACAGTCGGAAAGTCGCAACAATCTTTGACGTTTGTAATAAATAAATAAATAAAATTTACAAATTAAAAATAACCGACTTTCAAAGAAACACTACTAAGTGAAAAATAACGTTAATTTCGGAACTCGCCGTCTTTGGATCTGTAATTAGTTTTTTGCCACCGACTTCCGAAATTAAAGTTATTTTTCACTTGGTACTGTTTTTTGGGTCGGTCGTTGTTTTTTTTTTTTGTAAAAAGTTTTTCCATAAATTATTGTGGCCACCTTTTTGCCTTTTGACTAAAACCCACCCGCGTTCCTTCAGATGCCTGTGTGCCAGGGCCACGATATCCCTTTCGGACAAACTCGCAACCCCGGCAGGCATAGGTCCTAACGGACCCCGTCAGTTTGTGCTGACATCTCTTTGAGGCGTGCGTGGAACACAACGCGCCGTCGACCCGGGCCTGGTCCTTATCGGACGGCGAGCTACCCATCGCTCACCGTCCGCAAGCCCACGCCTACGGTGGCCGTGAATCGGCCTGCGACTCTCGACGCCCGGGGCGTCCCCCCTACAGGGCTTAAGAGATCAACTCAAAAATAAGAAGCAGTTGCTAATGGAAAGGCTTTAAAAAGCGTCAAAGGTGATTTATAAACTTGTTTAAAAGGTCAGGAGGATGTCCAGGCCACCTTGAACAGGCTATCAGTATGAATATCTATAACAACGCCACTCGGAACTGGCTTCCTCATAGTAGTTGTAGGGCCTAACATATTTGTGATTATTTATTGAAAATTCACATCGTTATTCGTCAAAAGGTTAAATGCTCTAAGATACAAACCCAACAATCCCTGATACACACTGTAGGTATATCATAGTAAGTACTACTTACGATGTTATCGACATTCCGTATTTTTTTATGTGTAACATCTTTCCTCTCGCTTTCTGTGGTAGTGATTTCGTGAAAACGGACGGAAATGAGCATGGAGCTAGGAAAAATATATTTATACGTCTATGGAAATGAGTAACAAGAAGTGACAGCTTGAGCATGGAATAAGTAATTGCTTTTGAATAGCATCTAATTAGTAAGTACTTTATAGTAGCATGGAATTAGTGTACTCATGGAATTAGTAAGTAAGTACTTTATAGTAGCATGGAATTAGTGTACTCATGGAATTAGTAAGTAAGTACTTTATAGATTGTAAGCGGGGTCATTTCTGTCGCTGCTAAGTTGCTTATTACCAAGGTGAGATGCTCAGTGACATGTCCACATCTCAGATGTTAGATTAGGCGACTGTGGGCTCGCTCTTTTTTTTTTCATTTAGTTTAGGTACTGACGCCAGCACGTCGAGCTACTACAATCTGTCAAATTTCTCTAAAAGATTTTTAACTTTATCGTTTAAATATAAGGTTCAAGGTTTATTGGGAAAATTTTATAGTTTCGGGTAGCTTGACCTGCTGGCGTCTGTACCTACTAAATTAATTATCTAATTCACTGACAAGACAGTATCTCTTGTTGTCAGTGTCAACCAGATTCTACAACATTACAGTGCACTGCAAATTATTTAAAAATACAAAAAACCCGACGGCAAAAACACTATCATCTACATCCATTGAAGTTTGTTATTTGTAAGAACAAGGCATAAACAAAGGCCTCTTTTTGTATTTGCAGATGCATTATATTAAATAGCCTATATCACTCCCACAATTAAGATGAATCTAACGATACCCCTTATGGTCCATCAAGCCGTTTAGGCTACAGCACTCAGTTGCAGAAACGATATTTAAATTTTAAAGCCTACCGTCAACTATGTGCCAGGCAGGTGAGAATGTGCAATGGAGGCATTGGAGGCAACACTCTAAATACCTAAGTGAAGACGAGTGTGGGGCGACTCTCTCATTCTGAATAGGTACATACATAAGAACGAGACAGTCTGTTTTAAGTATGTATTCAGAAAGAGAGAGTCACCCCACAGTCGTCTTTACTTAGGTATTTAGAGTGTTGGCTCAATGGAGGGCATGGACATATTAGTGATTTCTTTTTAATTTTGATTAAAAGTCTGTTTTTTCATAAATTAGTTCATTTTATAAACATTTTCTCATTTATAATTTATTTTACAAAACAGTTACTGTCAACTACCAGTATCATTCAGTATAACGAAAGTTTTCAAAAACTTTTAGTTGTCCTGAAAAATCTGGTGGTTGGTGAAAAAAGATAAATATGTAAAATATTTTACCATTTTTGTTTTTTTTTTTCATAGCAACACATGTTTTTGTTTTTTTATCATTCCCTGGTAGACCATTTTCGAACTACAAATAGGTGTCATTGTGCGATTCCAATATTTGATTAAGTTATGAAAGAGATTCCCGCACGGAACAAATATTTTTATGACCTACAAGTAGTTGTTCCGGGTCTGGCTGTTTTTGTATGTGAGTTTAAATGTTTGTGTAAACGCGCCCACGATACAGGAGAAATTCCTAGTGTGGGGCAACGTTTCTAAAAAATAAAAGAAAAAAAAGATTAGGAAGTGGCACGAATGTGCCACCATTTTTATTTTTTTCTTCTTTATTAAGTATGTTAGTTTGAATAGTGGAGAAATATAGTCCGAAAAAAAAAAACAAAAAAAAAGATCAGAAGTGTATTTTTTCCTAAACATGAATAACCTTGAAATGTGGCACAGAGTGTGCCAAAGAAATAGACATACATACATACTCTCGAAAATCATCACCCTCCTTCTGGGGCAGTCGGGTAAAAACAAAGGACTTAGGGGACAAAGTACTCCTCCACATCGCAATCCGGAAACGTGCCCAGAAGACTGGCAGCATTGGTAATGCTAATTCTTTGGCAAATAAACGAGCATTCATTCCGTAGATTTATGTTTTTAACACCTCTGTCTAAACCTTCGGGGAAAATAGTCGTAATGATAAGCTATGTTTTATATTTTAATATTTTGAATACGTAATTGAATATTTGAAAATCAATAAGATTGAGAGAGTTTGTTTTCCCGAATAAATAAAATAAGATACAAATTCCAACTTCGGGAAATTCACTCGTAGATGAGCTCAATTTTGAATGTTGGGTAAAGGGATCACGACTATTCTTGATCAGTTTACTCTTAGTGCAAAGACTGGGGTTTGGTTTGGCTACAACAAAGAAAAAACTTTGACACCATTTGACTCTGACAGAAACAGCTTCAGGCTGGCGTGTCAAAATATTTTTGTTTTGTTCTTCGTGTATTAAAAAAAAAATCGCTTGCTATGTCATAATTGTAATGTTTTCTATTTATTTTAATGTTAAATTACGTAAATTAATTATAATAACACTAAATACTTATCATGTTTTGGTGATACAATATCCATAGTGTGGTACCGTAGTAGTCATGTCAGATTGCGCGCTGGTGTCCAATGTAAGCGAACACGATGCGAGTATGGACGTGGGGAACGACAAGTCTCTATTCGAGCCCTCTGTTGAAATGATGGTAAATGATTTTGATGACGAGAGAACACTAGACGAAGAAGAAGCTTTGGCGGCGGGAGAGCAACAAGATCCTAAAGCCGAACTCAACAGCCTTCAGCGAGAAGGTGATATGCCCTTGGAGGAACTACTAGCACTGTACGGATACGACAGAAGCATGGACAAGCCCATACCAGAGCAGGCCCCTGAGGTGGTGCCCGAGGAGATTGAGAAGCCAGAATCAGCATTACAACAATTATATAGCGAGACTGCTAGTCCAGAAGCCACAAGATGCCTTAGGTCTGGCTCGAGACCACCTTCTGAAGAAGAAGATGATTATGACTATAGTCCAGATGAAGATGATTGGAAAAAGACTATAATGGTTGGTAGCGACTACCAAGCTGCAATACCTGAAGGTTTATGTAGCTATGATGATGTACTACCATATGAAAATGAGGACAAATTACTGTGGAATCCAAGTACGCTAGAAGAAAAAGTTACAGAGGACTACATGAAAAAAATTGATTCAATGAACTCAGGAACAGGGGTAGATGCTGTGCCTCGGGGGAAGCAGCTACGAGATGATGAAGAAGCCCTTTACCTGCTTCAGCAGTGTGGTCACAATGTAGAGGAAGCTTTAAGGCGGCGACGCATTTCTGCCCAAACCCCAGCTCATGCAGCAAGTCTCTGGTCTGAAGAAGAGTGTCGCAACTTTGAAAATGGTCTTAAAGCCCATGGCAAAGATTTTCATTTAATCAGACTGTACAAAGTGCGGACAAGGTCAGTGGGAGAATTGGTTCAGTTTTATTACATATGGAAAAAGACAGAACGGCATGATATTTTCGCTAATAAAGCACGTTTGGAGAAGAAAAAGTACACTATACACCCGGGTCATACTGATTACATGGACAGATTTTTAGAAGAACAGGAGGCAGCAGGGGGTGGGGTTGTCAGACAAGTGTCACCTTCTCCAATGGAGTTTGGTCCATCTCCTCCTACCCAGCCTGACCCGTTAGCTTTGGGTGAAAAGGAGGTGTTTTCCCAGCTAACTGCCCACACTACACCTCCACGAGCCCTGTCTATGGAGGACCCGGAACCACCAACCGGTTCCTAATACATGTATTATTGGCAAATGCCATCCGTAGCAAGCACTGTTTGTAACATATTTAACTATGTTGTTATTAGCAAGGGTTGTTTTTCCTTATTCATAAAACTAAACCAATTTTTGTTTTTATAATAATATTTTATATAAAGGACTGACTTTCAACCTTCTTTTGTATTAACATTTTAAACAGTACAATGTAAATAATAAAGCTGTAAAATTATGTTACATGTTTGTGAATAAGGGAAATATGCTGAATGAAATTAAATGAATGATTGTGTACCCACTGGCTGGTGGGTAGTGTATGAAATTATGAGGAACTTTATTTTAAGAATAAACAGTGCAAATAAATGTGTTATTTTATTTTAAAATGGTTTTTATCATTTTTTTTTTGCTAAAAAGCTGCTGTTCTTATTATAATTGGGTGCATGCATAATATCTATTACTATCCTCTATGTCTATGGCATGATGGCGAATTTTTCATAAATTATTAATGTGGGCTCTTTTATGTACTCAAAGTTTTTGTATTCATCTTTAAGACTGGGCGTGGACTCAGTGTGAGTGTGTACCTAGCTGCCTCTAAATCAACTAAAAGTATGAGTTACGTGTTTTAAATCAGTGGTATTCCCAGTCAATAGGAAAAAGGTTTCCTGTTTGGATTCAAGTGGACTAGTGTTACAAGAATTATGATGAGTATGTGTTATGACTAATAAACCTACAGATAGTGAGATAGCAAGCTCACAAGTTTGAGTCACAGAGTACATTTTATACTGGTTTGAGTCATCAGTGTCATGTGTAGTCATGTCATCACACAGCCCCAGGGTTTGACGGTGCGTTCCGATTTGCGCTGTAATCGACTTGAGCGCGCTAAACCAAAACCCGTTCGTAATTAGCGTGAACGCGAAAACGATTTCGAGTGAAACGTCATGTCATGACATCCGCCATCTTGCGGTAGCGCCGACCATGCCTTGAGCGCTGTCAAAAATGACAGTTGCGTTGTTTTGTCGCATCGTAAAAATAATATCTAATTAGCGTGGCATTTCGAAATTGTGCGTCTGGCTACAGTGGCCATCTAGCCAAAGAAGAAGAAGTGTACAAATGTTTATGTGTGGTGTTTAAAAAAAGAAATACTGTCCAATCGTGAGCCGTGAGCGTTCACGAGCGTTCCGAATTTGTTGGAGTAGGTAGTAGAGTAATTAATAATACAATAACTTGTTTAATTGTATAGCTATATTAGTACTTCTAAGTAGACATATTTTTTCACAAGTGACATATATATTATTTAAACTAAAGAACAACACTTTACTTTTTCTGTGCAGTAGTCGCATGAGGTTGTATTCCTACAGAATTGTTGACAGCTGTCAGCTGTCATAATTGTGTTATCTAACTCGGAACGGAAATTATGGTGATGTGAGCGCTGTCAGCGATCAGGTCTAATACGGAATGCAGCCTGAGTTTCATTGTAGTTCATGTTGTACACCGACAGATGGCAGGATCGTTTCGTTCGGAAATCATGCGTTGTGTTTTCAAACTTCAATACAACACTCATTCATTTCATTTTTCTTTTCCTTCATCGAATTTGATCTTTATCAAATGATCAAAGCCTGTTCTATATGATGTATTATGTAGTCTGTGACATATATACAAATGTACTCTGTGGTCTGTGATCAAAGTGAATGACCGAGTTTGTAGAAGAAACATACGAAACGTCAGAAAAATAAAAAAATTAAGAAATATTTGATAATTGAGTTAAAATGTACTACGTACTGATTTGATTTTTCGTGCTAACTACCTACCTACATGTGTCGTGAGTAATAAGAACGGATTTTCAATCAGTTGTGGAAATAAAAAAGCCGTTAAGTAGGATAAATTGATTCATTTCGCATTTTTCCAACACAACAAAACTATGACTGTGAGCCCAGACATGTCGGAGAAGGAGATTCTTAACGATTTTAAAGAAAATTACGGTAAGATCCGTAAACTGCTCGATGAAGACAGCAAAAATGATCCGGAAAACGAACCCTACATGTCCAAATACAAAGCTAAAGGAATACTCGTCAGTATGTCCGACAGCTTGAAGAAATTGCTTAGTCGTTCAACTAGTTTTGACGAAATAAAGCTCCACGCAATGCTAGGGACCGTTTTACTGAACATAGGTATCATTGATATGGAAACTGAAGAGCTAACATCTAGTGAAAAGATTCTATCAGAAGCTATGGAGCTGCTAGCACCCAATTCGTCAAAACCAGAGATTATAATCAGTCTTATCAATGTTTATAATAACTTGGGCATATTGTGGTCAAATCGCGATGCGCCGGATAACGCTAAAACATATTTACTGTATTCTAAAGAGTTGTATGAAAATTTCAAATGTACAATGCAGTTGCCGTTGCCAATAGAGCAAATTGTAAGTCCAACAGGGGAGAGTCCTATTGGAGATATCATGTTACTGGAAAAAGCACACACACTAACTCTTTACTACTTGGCACAAGTATATGGTTCATTGAAGGAGAACTTGAAATCTGCAATATATTGTCATGTTACTTTACGAAAACAGTTACAATACAATGATTACGAGCCTATAGACTGGGCATTGAATTCTGCAACATTATCACAGTTTTTTGCTGAACAGAATGGGTTTTACCAATCAAGGCATCATTTGGCAGCTGCATCAACTATCCTTGAACAATATGAAGAGAAGTTGGGGTCTGCTGAGAACAATGATGAAGTGTTTCTCGCCAAGATAGAAACATTTAAGCACAGGTCAGCTGATGTAGCAAGGTGCTGGGCCAAGTATTGTATCCTGCTTTTGACTTCATCTAAAGCAAGGCTGATGACTGATTCTGAAGAGTCAACTGAACCTATAACAGGTAAGAGGTACTCTATAAATACTTACCAAGTAACTTGACAACACAGTTGGCGCAGTGGTTAAGCGATTGACTGCTGCGCTGCGTGTAGTGGGTTTGATTCCCGCACGGAACAATTATTTGTATGACCTACAAGTAGTTGTTCCGGGTCTGGCTGTTTGTGTATATGTAAATTAAATGTTTGTAAACCCACAATACAGGAGGAATTCCTACTGTGGGACAACGTTTAAAAAAAAAATAAGCGTGTTTGCTATTACAATCACTTGAAAACCTTATTTAGCTTACTCCTTATTCTTATCACAATCCATGGTAGTGGCCATTTACTCAGTCATTACCTAATCCCTAATCAGGTTTCTTTAATGTAGGCATATTTTATTGTATAAATTGTTGTCATTATCAATAATAAAAACATTTCAAAAAAAATGTTAATCTTTTCGATAAATTTACCATGTTTAACCAAACACTGTTACTTATTATTACAGACATGTCACATCTTACATTGGAAGACGATGAAAACATCTGTGGAGGTGATATCACCAAGCTAGTCTTTTCAGATACTGATGTCTCAAAGTATGAGAACAAAATTGGAGATAAGTTCCTTCTCACTTACCAGGATGCAAGAGAAGTCTTCTTGAACTGTCAGACTTGGCTGAACAAGGCCAAGGAGTACTATAAACTTGACACCTTAGCCTCAGATTATATAGAACTTGTACAAGATAGTTCCCAGTCATATAGCTACCTTGCTTTCTTTGAGGAAGACGACGAAAGGCGCGCAAAAATGCACAAGCGACGAATTGACATGCTCGAAGAATTGCTAAAAGAAATCAACCCTACATACTACCTCCAGTATTGCAGGCAACTGTGGTATGAACTAGGTGAAGTCTACTCAGACATACTTAACATAAAACTTGAAAAACTCAACAAAACAACTGAAAAACCAACTCCACACGCATTGAAGAAAATCAACAATCTTTGTGAGAAGAGCATCGAAAACTATGATCATTTCTTGAACTCTTGCAAGGATAAAAATGGTGTAATGCCAACAAAATTGAATTTCGAATTAATTAGGCCTGTAATCAGCGCTCACGCGTTCATTGGTAGGAACTGCATGAAGAAGGTTGCAGTAGACAAAGTTTCACAATTGTGGAATGTGCAAAAGAGTTTTGACTCCTATCAAGCTGTTGTAGATATTTGTACGAACTGTGAGGATGCTGCAGCAATGATGCAAGAGGAATTCTCCTTATGCCAAGAGATGGTGAAAATATTGCCCATAAAGATAAAAAAATTACAAATTGAGACAGCTGAATAGGAGAATTATGTACATTATAGTGGACAACACTATAATGTACAGAAATGCTGTATGGTATACTCTGAATGCTTGTAATATCTTGCTTTTGACTTCTGCAGAGTGAATTGGCAACTAATATTGAATTTGTGTGTGCACAAGCACGTTTTTTAGTACCCATAGTTGTCTGGTCAAAGACCTATCTTCAGTAAGTGCCCGTTTGTAAATGACAAATAAATTGGTGTTTACTTACTTAATTTTCGCAAAAATGAAATCTTAAAAATGGTTTATTTGTTTATGTAATTTAATTCAAAGATTCTTCCCTTTTGCAAGGTAATGGCCAGGGTGCTCCTTGCTTAGCTTGTGCTGTAAGTCAGGAGCGCGCGTTGTTTGACTTTTGTAAACATTGATATAAGGTTTAAATTACAATGATTGCTTGTTACGCCTGTCGCGCGATCGTAAAATGCAACAACATTATTCATTAGCTTCAAAGATCGCCCTTCACCCGTGAGGGGTAGGCAAAAACACAAGCAGACTGCTTTAATTAGCTGATTTCTCATTTTAATTAATAGGCCTGCATCATGAATAATATGACTTCTATGAATACATTTTGTAAGTCAATCTGTAATCTCAAGCAAACGACTTAGATAAGCATTTAATTCTCAGTGTATATGTTGTATAGAATGTGTACCTTATTATAAATGTTATTATCTTTTTTACAAAAAAGTTAATTAAAAAATGACCACGTAAATTATTGTTTTTATTAATATCATATCCATAAATACACAGTTTACAATTGTAAAAAAAAAAAAAGAAGAAAAGAAAAGAAAGATTAGTTGTAATTTTTTTTTTTATAAAAGACCTTCATGAGATAATTATATTTTGTGACACTTACAAAAATAAATACTAAACAAACGCATTTTTCTCGAGCTATGGAGGCGCTGCTTGCAAAGGCAAGTCGTAACCAATCTGTCAAATCCATTACATTTTTACGTTGCATTTTTGTAGGTCTAGTTCTATATTTCGACACACGCCCAGATAACTTTGTATTTTTTGTGTGCGTCACCGATATCGATCACACGCAGTGACTTTGTCTTGGGGGACGCTTTTTACTAATCAAATCGTAGAAATTAAGTAGGTACCTACTAAAATTAATTTACAAGTTGCTCAAGAGAATTGTATACAATCTGTATCGGTTTTTAGGGTTTAAAAAAAAAAAAAGACAATAAACAGCAACATTGTCATTAGGTAGGTACCTATGTGAACGTCACTGTGATCTGACTTGTGTAGAACAGGATCAGTAGGTAAAACAACAGTGTTAATAAAACATAATAATTAGTCTTAAAACTATTAATAATAATAATCTAAACTAAACCCTGCCGATTGTCACAGCACACGAACTATTTGGAACTACATAACAATTATTAATCTACATTTCGAACATAGACAAACAAATAACTTAGTAGGTACTTACATACAATCCACCTCGATTTTTGGGTAATCTTTTTATCTTTAATGTTTACTTAAATACTAAGGGCCGATTTCAACACTTACCGATATTACCTATGTTGGTAGGTGTATAGTTCAAGATAATCTAAGATAAAATTTAATTTTACTCCGCTACCGAACTCCGCAAGTGATGAAACATTATTATCAAAAAGTTACTTAATTCTTTCCAAATATTCAATAAGTTAATTTGTGTACGATTTCCCTTTGTTAACTGAAGGAAAATTCTACTAAAATATGCTGAAACTAGGAAAATGTTGGGAAATAGAAATAAAAACTGATTGTTAGGCACTTTGTTATCACACAAGTTTTTACTAGATTATTCTTGTTTTATTAATCTAATTCAACTATTGGGACGAACTATGCTTATGGGAAAATGTGCCGATTCTGAAATACATGGGTTAGGCAGAAGTACCTATCCTAAAGTCCATATAGTCGGTCCATTGTGTCATCGGAATTTTTACTAAAAATGTGCTAATATCAAGATGCCAAGGATCAACGTCTACTTTCTGTCCAACGCCGTTTACCTCATTATGATCTAGCACTATTGCGATATTAAAATCTTGGGTTTGATGACACTTGGACTAATGAAGAAAACATAAAATTTCATCATATGCCAGTCTGTCTTCATTGGGCCATATAGGTATTAATATTTTATTATAATGTTATCCGATATATGACCCATCACAGTCACAGCAAGAGCTTTAAAATGTATATTTTATCATCTTATGATATTAATTTGTGTCATCATTAGTACCTAGATAAATGCGGTTCCTATGTCCAAAGCCGGTAACACTAGTTCCAAATTCAAAGTCGAAGTCCCAGTTTGGCAGAGCGTTCAACCCGCGCGAGCTTGCAACGTCGCATTTCTAGATTTGATTATTTTATTAAATTTAAACCAAAGTAGGTAGGTACATTTTTTTTCAGCCCATTATTAGATCGTTGGTCTTTAAATGCAGGTATATATGCAATTATTTTTCATAAAAATGGACATAGTCTCGATTATTTTCTATTTGCAGTATCTATTACGATTAAATATTTTTATTTAATATAGAGTAAATGTTAAAAATAGTATTCTAGTAGATAGTGTGTTTGTAGTAGTAGTATTATTAGTAGGTATTCTATTCTAAAAGTAATTACAAAATATCAATGATCCAGTACTTGGCTGAAAAAAAAATTGTAAGTAGGTACCTACCTACCTACTTTGATTCAAATTTAATAAAATAATCACGATACCCCTCTAGAAATGCGACGTTGCCAGCTCGCGCGGGATGAATGCTCTTAGGAATACGATGTTGTACATAGAAACGCAGCATTAGCGTAAGAACTATTCTGACACGAATCTAAATAAACAGTACAATTCCTGAAACCGAGGTTGGTTCATATTTAGGCTCATTGCATTTGAGGCCGAGCAAAATAGCACTTTCCTAATGCAATTTCTCCTTTTTACTCATGCTAGCGCTCAGTAGCCGCAGAATTTGGTATAAAACTATCCTTAGAATTAAAATAAAAAATATGATAGCAAGTAAGATCACAGCTGCTACATCTAGTAAGTTATGTTCTATGAAAGTCAGGTCCCTGGCTGTGGAATGCAAGGGGTCCTGGTCTCCCCATCGAATGACCCTTTCGACCCAGTAGACTGCTGTGTCCAAGGGGTCTGCTAGCCTGTCTTGCCAGATTTTGGAAGCCCGTCGTGCACTCACTCGCATCCTGGAAGAAGAAAAAGGAGGGATAAAATATTTGGTATAGTGAAAAAATATAAAGTTCTGTAGATCTTACAACAGAACAGCATATTTTGTAGGTAGATACAGATCTTAATAATTTATTATGATTAATCGGACAATTTTAAGTGATTTGTGCCCATCTCAATGAGCTGATGCCGCTACCAGTTAATTAACCATGGCATGACAATTACCGATTAGCTAATTGTGGTCAATTTTTATTACGTCTTTTTACCTAAAACCTTCTATTTTATTATCTTTATTTTAGTATAAATCTTAGATTTTATTAGTAACCCGTGTTGAAATAACTCAATACGCTGATTGACAACGCTGGAAATAGACCCGCAGCTGTAGCCGAAGAAATTCAATTTTTGTTACGGTTTTTGCTATTTGCAGTTTGCAGGTCAGTGTCAAGTTGTATCTTGATCAAAATATGATTTGCGACTATAACAGATAATTATGTATTTACAGAATTATAATCATTAGAATCATTAATACATACATCTAAGTTAAATTTGTTTAATTGAATGACTTTTTTCAAGAAATCATGACGGCCACGCATAAAGCGCGTGAATGGATACGTTCGATTTTTCATTTGAAGACTTGTTTTTTAGGGTTCCGTACCCAAAAGTTAAAACGGGAACCCTATTACTAAGGCTCCGCCGCCGCCGCCGCCGCGCCGCCGCCGTCTGTCTGTCTGTCTGTCTGTCCGTCTGTCACCAGGCTGTATCTCATGAACCGTGATACCTAGTTAGACAGTTGAAATTTTCACCGATGATGTATTTCTGTTGCCGCTATAACAACAAATACTTAAAAACAGAATAATATAAATATTTAAGGGGGCTCCCATACAACCAACGTGATTTTTTTGCCGTTTTTATAGGTAATGGTACGGAACCCTTCGTGCGCGAGTCCGACTCGCACTTGGCCGGTTTTTTCACAATACCAAAAATTTAACAAAAAAAAATTACACTAAATAAAAATCTTGAAAATAATTTTTTTAGGTTACCTACACGTAAATTGGAGATGATATTTTTTTCTCGTTTATCCCTAGGTGTGGAGTATCGTTGGATAGGCAGTTCAAAAATGTTGCGGGTTTGTGAAAACCATTTTTCGATTCAGGGTTCCGCTTGCGTAATAGTCAGCTTTGAAGTGCTAATTTTTGTTAAGAGTCAAGTGTCCCCAGCTAAATGGTTGTTTTTGGGTGAAAAAACTCATGGCAATAGTATACAGGGTGGATTTTTGATATGGGGCAGTTAAGGGCTGCTACCTTAACCGCTGTAGCTACAGGAAAACGGTCTTAAGAGACTATCCTTAACTTTTTGAGATTTTTTTTGATCGGCATTCACAGATATTGAAAAAATGTACAGTCAGCAAGAAAATGAGCAATTTTCACAAAAACATTTTTTTATGCTAATCGATCCTCCTTCATAGAGGGATCAAAAACCTCTATTGGACCAATTGATGCTTGAGTACTAGAAAAGTGCTAAATCGCAAAAACTTTTCGCATACATTTCGTAGGAAATGAGACTTTAACTTAGTTTTTAGGATTCCATACCTCAAAAGGAAAAAATGGAACCCTTATAGGATCGCTCGTGTGTCTGTCTGTCCGTCTGTCACAGCCGATTTGCTCCGAATCTACTGAACCGATTAAGTTGAAATTTGGCACACATATGAACTTCTATGACCCAAACACTGAAACAATAAATGAATTTTGAATATAGGGTTCACTTGTAGGGGGCAAATTAGAATAATTTTATGATAAATACTTTTTAAATTATTTAAGAAAATAACTGAGAATTTACCATTATCCCCGAAACTTCTGAGCCTAAAATTATGAAAAAAATACAGAAAATAGTTACATAGTTACTTATAGATTACAGGAAAACCTATGAGAAGTCTGTGATCTTAAAATAACATGGTAAATCGCTCAATATTGTGCGTACAAAGTAACATTTACAGTTGGATTAAATATCATCATCATCATCATCATCTGCCTAGCCTTTTCCCAACTATGTTGGGGTCGGCTTCCAGTCTAACCGGATGCAGCTAAATACCAGTATTTTACATGGAGCGACTGCCTATCTGACCTCCACAACCCAGTAACTGGGTAATACGATACCCCTTGGTAAGACTGGTTGTCAGACTTTCGGGGTTCTGACGACCCGTAACGACTGTCAAAGATCCACGAATGACAGCCGGGACCAACGGCTTAACGTGCTTTCCGAGGCACGGAGGAGTCTCGGTATGTAAAGATGGTCCCCCATCCCCGGACCAACCCCGGCAAGCGTAGCTTAACCTGATGGATCGACCCGTGCGGCTGTTATTACTTAGCCACGAGCTTCTCTCCTCATATATATATGATATATATATTATGTGATTGCAGATCAAATTTCTCAGAAAGTTAAGGACAGTCTCTTAAGACCGTTTTCCTGTAGCTACAACGGTTAAGGTAGCTGCCCTTACTGCCCCATCTCAAAAATCCACCCTGTATAAACGTAGTTATAAGGAAAACTATAGCAGCTATGTAGGCTTTAAAAGTTAACGAGTACCTAGATAATGGTCGACGAACTTACATTTACAGTTGGAGAATTTACCGTGATTTAAACCTATATCGATATAATGGGAGAATATGTTTTTCAACTACAATGTTAAGTTTGATTTTGGGATAAATTCATCCCAACCACGGAACCCTTCATTGGCCGATTTAAAAAAAAATATTAAGGGGAATAATACTTAATACCTACCCTACCTATATACCTACCTATTAAGAAGTTTTTAGTAAAGAATCCTCTAAATAATCGTGAACAATACCTTTTCCCAATAAAGTAACAGTAGGTTTTTACAAATTACCTAAACGTGCTCGTTTAGAAGTCAACCCAAAATTACTTTGTCGGAAATGGCACTTCGCCAAAATTATAAGTGCTCCCTAAAATAAGCCTGTTTTACTAGGTTAGTGGTGTCGAAATGTGTTAAGAAATTATGTATTGAACATAATCGACCTAAGTAAATCAGCGGGTAATTGTGTAACACAGTATCAGTAGCAATGGTTTCATTTTGAGAGTTCAGCAACATTCATCGCGTTATCTACGTCATTGAGCCGACAAATTTTTCAAACTTTTGAAGCAATGGTTTAGCAATATACTACAAAATCATTCAGATTGTGATTCAAACTGTTTTACATTAAATTGTTTCAGATTTATACTAAATTATAGATAATAAAATAGAAGGATTTAGGTAAAAAAACGAAATAAAAGTTGACCACAATTAATTACCTACCGCTTTCATTAAATCGTGGCTGCGAATTAGATAATTATGTTATTCTTATTTTATATATAATTATCTTTAACTACCAAATAGGTAGCTATATATATGAACTCGGGTTTAAAGTCTTCTGTCCAGTATTATGAGAACAACCCTTTTTTCATGCGTAACTAAAAACAAAACTAAGTCTATTCAGTCTTAGCTAGGGATAGATATGCACTAATTGTGTTGCAGACTGAAAATCGATAGTTTGAAACAGGTCACTACGTTATTTGCAAACTAACTGGCAGCCTGTAAATGTCAGGCATTCGTGTAGATACGAGCTTAACTATCCTAGGTAGTAGGAACCTAGTCACATTTAGATTCTGTATCTAGAAAAAAACGGCTAAGTGCGTTTCGGATCACGCCTAATGGGATAAACTCATCCCAACTACGGAACTCTTCGTTGGGATGAATTTATCCCAAAAACAAACTTAATATTGTAGTTGAAAAACATGTTCTCCAATACATCGATATTCTTACGTTACGGTCAATTCTCCAATTGCAAATGTAAGTTGGTCGACTGCTACTCGTTAAATTGTAAAGCCTACTTAGCTGTGACAGTTTTCCTTTTAATTTCGTTAAAAAAAGTACTACTGCCATGATTTTTATCACATATCCAAAAAAAAACCATTTTGCTGGCAGGGGGGGACGGACACTTGACTCTAACAATAACTAGCACTTTAATGCTTAATATTATGCAAACGTCAGAATGGGATAGACGAGAAAAAAATCACTTTACGAGTACCTAATGGAGGTAAGTAACCCAAAAAAATTTTTCAAGATTTTTATTTTACCACTTTGTCGGTGTGATCAATATTATTATGTATATCCATGCCAAGTTACAGCTTTCTAGTACTAAGAATATCTGAGCGAAGCCGCGGACAGACAGACAGACGGACATGCCGAAACAATTTTTTTTTTTTTAAATAAAAACGTTGCCCCACACTAGGAATTTCTCCTGTATCGTGGGTGCGTTTACAAACATTTAAACTCACATACACAAACAGCCAAAATAAGGGTTCCTTGTTGACTACTGATCCTTAAAACAAGCAAAATACTAGAAGAATATAAAAAGTGGACAATGGAAATGGCGACAGATATTAGTAACCGTCGTTTAAAAAAAAAACAGAATACTTGTATAATTATACCTACGTATAAAATTACAATATTTTTTACATAAAGTAATATTCTTGTTATTTCCACCAGTCTATAAAAGACAACGTAATTTACCTAAATTACGATAAAAAGGACTATTATTTTCGGATTCGACGATATTCTATCTACCATGATCCTGTACGTAAGTACCTACCACAAATAAGATAATCATATCCATTGAAATCAGATTAGCTAGGACCTCTCCCTTACAAATCTAAAACCGCTAGAACGTGACTAACACATATTTTTTTGTATTTGCCTGGTTTTATTTAAAAGCAGAATATAAGTACTTGCACGGTTAATTTCCAAAAAGAGATGCAGGAACAGTCTTTAATTTGACTTTTCCTGGTACCTACTTGCTACGCTGAAACTTAGACAGCAGAGTTGAACAGAGCCCCTAGTGGCTCACGTACCTGAACCTTACGCAATATACCTATTTATTAGTTCCTGTACTGTAAGTACCTACCTAATACCTACATAATATATAACATACAGTAAATGGAAATGAGGTGCATTTCCATACTGACCTGACACATTGCAGACCTAAACGATGTAATCAATTTTCTCCTTTACGTTGTTAGGGTTCCCACAATTATAGAAGATTAATCGAAACATTCTGAACGCTTTTACAAAGTCACATCTTGCATCATGCGCAATAAACTATTTTTAACCGACTTCCAAAAAGGAGGAGGTTATATATATACTTTTTGTTTTTTAATTTATGCTGATTCTAATGATTATAATTCTGTAAAGCCATATTTGTTATAGCCGCGAATCATATTTAGATCAACATAGGTACAACCTGTTACTGACCTGCAAATTGCAAAAAAACGTAAAAAAAATTGAATTTCGCGGGTTACCTTTGCGCATCCCCTTATGCTGTGTTTTTTCTAGCTCTTAAAGCCACAGAATAAAATAAAAAAATGAAGCCGTCACGGGACGCCTGACAGATGTGAAACATCGAAATTATTTACACACTACTACATAAAGACTGTATAGTAGCGACGCGTCGCCACGCGGCATACGTCGCCCCGCCAGCAATCGGTTTTACGTGCGGCTATAAATGTTTCACATCAAAAATAAGGAGGTAGGGGAAATAACGAACAACTGGAAGCCTGGGGGTCTATGGTCTATTCGCGAACATAAATTCGAAGTATCGGCCGAATGTTCGGTCGTTTCTTTACTACGGCTAACTATCGCTAACTACGGCGAAAAAAAAAAGACAGTCGAAGAGATAAGCCAAAGTCAAAACTGTGACTTGAGGTCGGGTAAGGACTCAAAGTCAAAAAAGGAAACTGTGGAAGTTATAAAACGGCCGAACATTCGGCCGATACTCCGGTTTAGCGCTTCGGAGTCCCCCGAAGCTGGAAGGAACGTTTTTCCTAACCAAATCGAGCCGTTAGTGAAGATTGACCGTGCGTCGCGTCGTAGACTTTTTAAGACTTCTTAAAAATGAAGGAGGTTCTCATTTCGTCTATTAACAAAATAAAATAAGTTCATCGACTTAAATTTCGGAAGTCTGTGGAAAAAAATTAAACACAAAACCGAAGACAACGAAGATTCCGAAATTATAGTTATTTTTCAAATTGTAGTTTTTTCTCCATAGGCACTAGGCAGGCAGTGAGTCCCTGGAGATTTAATCATTTACTTACAAATTAATGCGATACTTAGGTACACGTTGTACAATGTTTTAGTGTTAACATTCATATTTTATTTAAATAGGAATATATTTGTCATGCAAAGCCTTGTCGGAATCGAGATTGTCATTACGGGTTTGATTAGGTGATCACGATGATAATAACTAGGTACCTAGGTAGATAATATCGATTAAATGGCCCATTTACTTTAATCTACCTGGCAAGCACTTACCTAGGTTAGTAAATAAAGGAATCGGTAGGTAGGTGAATAATTATTTACCTACCGATTAGTTATTACATTCACCGATTCTTCATTCATTTTCTGTTATCTCACTTCATTAATCGAGAGCAATAAATCAATAAAAAATAAATATAGTCTAGGTATCGATCTAAACCGATTCCAGCATTTGTAAAAGCATAAAATGATAAGTGCTCAGAGTCTCAGAGGCAACTACAGCCGTCAACAATCGTCAGCGGCAGCCGTAGACAAGTCGACGACCGACGCCGACGGCTGCAGTTGTCTCTGCCTGCCGTTAGCAACAACGTGCCAAAGCAGAAGCACTTATGAAGTGCAAGTAAGGGTGCCTAAAGTAAAAGTTATTCACCAATGTACGTATGTGTACGTAAATATTTATGATGTTGATGATTTCTCAAAAACTGTGCTATTTAGAGACATTGTTTTATTTTTCCTGTAATCTTTACATAAACTTCTATCACATGATAATTTCAGATTTTTCTCTATGCAAACTACGGAGATAAGGTACCTACGACAACGGTTTTTTTTTTTTTTCATCAAAAGTCGAAAACTATGATGCCTAAAAAAAAAATGTTTGAGAATGTGCAAACAGCGCTCTTTAATATGATACCCCACATTACACTACATTACCCCACATAGTAGACTCCATTCGAATTTTTAAGACCCCCTTTCACGCCCTGTTGCAAAAAGATATATTAAAAAAAACTTGTATGCAAAATAGTTGGGTAAACGTCATCTAAAACTATTCCAAATTTCAAGTTGATAGGATTGGTAGTTCTTGAGATATCCAGCTGTGACAGACAGACAGACAGACTGACTTAGTCTCACCATAAGGGTTCCTTTTTACCATTTTGGGTCGGAACCCTAAAAACGAGTGTGCTTTAGACCGAGTGTTTTTGTGTGACTAGAGTGTTTTTTAAATGTTTGCTCGCACCTCTCTCCCGCACTGGGCCCGCGTGGTGGATTACGGCCCACTCCCTTTCACACAGAAGCCTGTGTCCCAGCAGTGGGAACATTATAGGCTGATTATGTACCTCTCTCTTTTGCCCCTACAGTAATATACGAAACGTAACTCTCTCTCTTTCTATCTTCACTAACTTAAGTCAAGCGTGCGTAAAGAAGTTTTACTACAAAAAAACTTAGAAAACTCACTCTGCGCTCAGCACGCTCTGTAGCCCTTCTAGCAAAGTCTTCTCCGACAAGTCAGCATAAGATATGGCCTTCCCAAGACCGATAGCCGTGGCTGCTGCACCGTTCATGGGCTGGTCTCCATAAAACGGCACGATGAGCATCGGTTTACCGGCTGATATCGCCTCCGTCATGCCCAGGAGTCCTCCGTGGCCAATAAAGGCGATTACTTTCTTGTGTTCTGTGAAAAAAATAAGGAGTTTTGTTATTATGTTATGCAAAATCAAAACTAACTTGATTAGAGTGAGAATCAAACATTTTTAAATGCCTAGTTAATTTGCCTAGCCCTTTCGCAATTATGTTGGAGTCGGCTTCCAGTCTAACCAGACGCAGCTGACTAGATACTAGTATTTTACATGGACTGCCTGCCTATGGATAAAATGATAAATGATTTATTTCTGTAAGTAGGTTTGTACATACGGCTACACATCAAGCTATACATTTCCAGTATATATTATGCTGATCTCGCATTAGATAGGATTTCCGTACAGTGCCAGATCAGCGTAAACTGGAAATGTATAGCTTGATGTGTAGCCGTGTGTACAAACACTTTTACACGTCAATCATATTAAAAACAAAAAAAAACTAGATGAGGTCGGCGTTTCGTATCCGACTACTCTGAGAAGAAAAGCCGAAATAAACTCAGAGGTCACAGTCTCTTTTAAAGTCCAGACATAATCTTGGTCAGATCATGTAGATTGGTGCCTGAAATGATATTTTGATGAAAGAACCACAACCCAATTATTGGCTAACACGATACCCCTTCGTAAGACTGGTTGTCAGACTTTTGGGCTTCTGCCTACCCGTAACGACAGTCGTAGATTTAGGAATTACAGCCGGGACCAACGGCTTAAGGTAGTTTCCGAGGCACGGAGGTAATGGTCACCCATCCGCGGACAGACCGCAGCGAACGTAGCTCAACCTTCGATCGGCCAGTGCCGCTGTTATCATTTAGCCTCGAGCCCATGTAGCTATATAAACCTATAAGTATCAATTTCCCTAGACACTTTCATCTAAGTGTTCCTGTCTAGTCTAGTGTATTAGTCGTTATTGTAAGAAGTTGTATCAATAAAGAATTAAATACTTAGTATATACATACTGTACTTAGTATTATTACTGTTCTCAAAACGGTGAAGGATAACATCGTGAGGAAACCGGCATACAGTACTAGAACCGAAAAATTCTAAGACGTGACATCTACCAACCCTACCATTTCCCGGCCCGCGTCGTGGATTGAGACAGAGAGGAGGCCTGTGTCCCAGTAGTGGGAACATGGCTGATTATGTACTTAGTATAATCTTGCTCACTTTACACCACCCTTAATAACTATATGCCTGGTCTCCACGTCAAATCAATTTTTCGGTCGTGGGAAAACCAACAGGAAAATTGCTTTGACGTGGTGACCAAGCAAGCTGCTTACTTTGCAAACAAAGTGCATGGAGATTACAAATAAATCTGTGGTCCTGTAAGTAACGACTAAGAAAAGAAAGAAGAAAAGAAAGAAAAAATATTTATTCAGCACAAACAAAACGCACAGTACAACAAAATAACAGTAAAAAAAACACACATACCAAAGTAGCCAAAAGCCTCGCATCCAATACCCTAAACATTTTGACAATCTTGTCCATTGGTTGATGTCAGGGACCAAAGACAATTTACAAAGTGTTTACTAGTTTAGAATCTCATTCGACAGTAAAAATTATGTGCGTGTGCGTTGAATTTACCTATTCAAAGATTTTTCATAGTCATTTCACATGAAGCTAGATTTTCCCCGATCACGATGTGCGTTATTTTAATTCTTGGATTTAATAACGCTATTGTGATCAGATAAATTTATAATCACATCTGACCACAGGCAAGCGTGATGATAAGCATAATTCTAATTTAACTCTAAAATGTTTATCTTGATTGCTTCCTTCTTAGAATTATGTTTGCGGTAGGTACCTTAGTAGCTACCAACCATAATTTTTGTATGTAGGTATAGTAGGTATACGTATAGGAGCATCGACGCGCAACCTGTTAGGATTCAGTACATGATGCTGAACCCCACAGCGGGGTTATACTAATAAAAAAAATTGCCGTCTCATACATTTTGAGTAGGACACAGCAGATTCTTTTGTGTAACATAACGTGAAAAAAAAAATTTTCCAAATCGGTTCATAAACGACGGAGTTCTGAGGTAACAAACATTCAAAAAAAAAAAAAACAGGCGACTTGAGAACCTCCTCCTTTTTGTGAAGTCGGTTATAAAGGACGGAAGTGACAGCTTGAGCATGGAATAAGTCAATCAATCAACTCAGCCTATAGCAGTCCACTGCTGGACATAGGCCTCTCCCAGGCTGCGCCACAACACCCTGTCCTCTGCTTTCCGCATCCAGTCTGTCCCAGCCACCTTTTTAAGGTCGTCGGTCCATCTAGCTGGATGGAATAAGTAAGTACTTTTAAATAGCCTGGAATTAGTAAGTACTTTGTTATAGCATCGAATTAGTGTACTCATGGAATTAGTAACTATTAAATAGATTTTAAGTATGGGGAGTCGAATTTCGACCAGAGAGCGACCAATTGTAATAAATAAATTCGAATAAATATTTCAGTATTGAGCTTATTTAAATTTTGAGGTTAATTTCTGTCGCTGCTCAGTTGCTTTTTACCAAGGTGAAATGTCAGATAAACATTATCGACTACTGTAAGGCTCGCTCGTTTGTTTTTTTAATAACCACAGTGGTGGCCAGAATCATGTTCTGAATCCATGGTACCAGGTTGTGCGTCGATGTCGGGATGCCAGACTGTATATTATCTATCAAGTTTACGTACTTATATGTATAGATCGATACAAGTATGTACCTATACCATTATCACAAGTAATCACAACATGGGTGACATTGTGACAAACTGACCCCATAAATATGCCATTATTTTGTTCTAGCTAGAATTTGCATTATTTATGATCAAAGTAATTTTCTACATTTATACATATTATACATAAGTACAGACGCCAGCAGGTCAAGCTACCCGAAACTGTCAAATTTTCCCAATCAACCTTGAACCTTATTCTGTAGGGATAAAGTTGATAATCTATTAAAGAAATTTGACAGATTGTAGTAGCTTGATGTGCTGGCGTCTGAACCTATATACATAAACTCACGCCTTCTTCCCATGGGGTGGGCAGAAACTGCAGAACCCCACCAGCTACGATCCTTATATATAATACTAGCTGGGCCCTGCGGTTTCACCCGCGTAAGTCTCGATCCCGTGGGAATATCCGGATAAAAACTGGCCTATGTCTTAATCCAGGGTGTCAGCTACCTCCATACAAAATTTTATCAAAATTGGTCCAGCCGTTTGAGCGTGAAGAAGTAACAAACATACACACACACTCACAAATTTTCGCCTTTATAATATTAGTGTGCCTCCTTTCTATATTTATTCCTTTTCTACATATTGGAGTTTGTACATATTGGAGGTGGCAATATTTGTAAAAACCAATCTTAATTTATTTCCGTCACTTGACAATATAAGAACTTGCTACATTCGGGTAATTACAAAACAGCACTGTTAATGGATGCGCTAAGGTAGCCCGCGAAATTCAAATTTTCTTAAGATTTTTGCTATTTGCAGGTCAGTAACAAGTTATATGTTGATCTAAATATGATTCGCGGCCATAACAAATATGGACTTACAGAATTTTAAGCATTAGAATCAGCATTAGCACCCGCAAATTGCAAAAAACGTAATAAAATTTGAATTTCGCGGGCCGCATCCCCCTTTTAAGGAAGAGTATTATGAAAATGGGACCTGTCATTTATAATAAACTACCTCATGGCTTTAAAACCAAGAGGTAATTGTTCTGTGAACATTTTTAAATCTAAGGTAACTGCACTAGTTTTAGGCAAATGAAATACTTTTTAAAAATGATATGAGTTTGTCCAGATTACGATATTTATAATTAATTGCAAAGACCATGTAAGACAGAATGTACCTGACTATGTTAATATTAATTGACTTTTAATTACTGTTTTGTTTTGTTGACATTATTTTGTTTGTATTAATATTTTAATCTATATAATAATTTGCAGCCTGTAAGGTAGACTGTAGCCGATCTCATTAATTTATGTACTATCGAGGAATTTCATATCTATACACCTTAAGGACTATTTTTGCTTGCAGCGCTCGGCCGCTATAGAAATCTCATCAACCAATAGCATCGCACCATCAGATTTTTGATGAGACCCTTGTTTTTGTAAATGAAAAAAAAAGACAGTAAAAAACGCATGGCACACTTCACACCAATTGTCAACATTGTCCAAAAACTCCACCAAATTTAGCTGGACATTCATATCCAAAATAAAATGGTATGGACGTCCAGCCTCCGGAATTTCATCACATAAAAAACATGATTCTACTAGGATAAATGAACCTCTTGCCAGGGCCAAGACAGCTGATTGATGAATATATCAGCGTAATCACTGTATGTAAAATAGTTGTCCACATCTAAAATATTCGCCATGTTTGCTGTTGGCTGTTGCTGTGCATGTAACGAAATAAGACGTTTTCTGAGTCTACGCCGCAACAAAGAAACGCCGACAGTCGCTATTACTCTTGATATTTAATCCGTGCCCAATATATTATAAACAATACTTAAACAAAATTATTGAACGAATGAATCTTCTTTGTTCATAAAATGATGACAAAAGAGAAGCGCTGTTAGCATCGACCATACAGCTGGTCGTTGCTTGTCGGATCTTACGTGCGTTTCAACACAACGGGGATTTAACAAAAAAATCTGTTGTGATGGGCTAACTGTATTGCAGTTGGGTAAGTTATATTTTAAACTTAAGTAAATCGCAATACACAGTCTTATTTAATAATTTGGATAGACGAAAACGCCAGTTGAAATAAAGAACATCGTTTATTGTTATATTGACCTAATAATAACATCATAAATCATCTAAACCGAAAGCTCTGCAAATTTCCAACTGAACCCATGAAATGCGTTAGAACAAAATGTAAAGTATAAAAACATTAAAATTAAAAACTTTCTCAGTTTTGTTTCTTTTGTTCTATTCCTAGTGGTCGAGAAAGGGTCACCATATCCGTAGTCAGACATCTGTGATCATTGTAACAGAGCCTACAAAAAACGCATGAACAACAAAAAATCAGAAACGACAAAATATTACTATGTATTTTTGTTTCATTGGTCGATGCAAAAAGGGGCGTAAAACAGATGTGGTCATCGTGTTCACGGGATTTTGTTTTGAAACTGGTTAGATATGAAATTCCTCGATAGTACAACATCTTATACCTGCGGGCTAATTGCGTAACACACTATCAGTAGGAATCGGTTTCAATTTGACAGTTCAACAACATTCATTGCGTTATTTACGTTGTTGAGCTGACAATGTTTTCGAACATATGTAGCAATGGATTAGCAATATACTTCAAAATCATTCCGATTGCGATTCAAACTGTATTACGCAATTAGGATGCTGTACCTACGTTCACAGCAAATAAAGTTCTGATTCTGATTCTACATTTATATTTGTAATTAATTTGGTGTGCTTATTATTGGGTTTTTTGATCCATCTAGTTACACTAACATTATTAATTCTATTTGCCTGCTTTACATTTCCTTTTTATTTACCGAGTGCGTGACTGTGCATATTATCCAATGTAAGTATTTATAGCGTATACTTGTAGGAAGTAAAGTAGGTTACTGTACTTATGTAGGCTACAATAATGGAAGACGATACGTATACATTACACTAACGACACAACACGATAAAGGCTCCCGCAGACAGGCGCGACGTGACTCTAGTCTAGTACAACAATTTCTATGAAAACTTCATGTAAATTGTTCTACCAGAATCGCGTCGCACCGTAGCTTTGCGCGTGTCTGCGGGAGCCTGAATGTAATTCACGTGATTGGTTAACTGTTCTATTTGTTAATCTGTGTCAACACAGGCAGACTATACAACATTATTTTTAGTACATGCGAAACCTGAATATAGTTTGTTCAGAATAAGGAACTGAATCGATTTCAATATTTTTTTACACCATGTTAAATTTTGTCCCAAAAATATTTAAGTGTGATAGAAAATGTTATCCCCATTTAATTACTTACAATACAATCGCCGTCCGGTTAGGAACCTACTGCCAAATTATTATCAATGAGCTCAAGACGACCCTGGGCGCCGGCGCCGTTAGCATGTGGACTACCCGGTAACATAACAACCTTATAACTTTGTGATTTTTCATGATACAGTTTTGAAATTTTGTACATAGATTCTTTACATAAAAATACTAGACACGTGTTTCAGCTTTCGCATATACTAAAACTAATATTGTATACCTACAATCTTACATGATACACGATTCTGCACGAACACCCAAAAGCTGAACTACTATTTGAAACCTACACAGAAGTACCTATATTGTGCTCTGTAGAGACCAGCTGTAGGTATTAAACATAATTAACACCTTTGGAGGTGATAAGGGGGATGATACAGTTTGTATGAAAAAAAATCTTATTTTATTGATCTATAAACTTGATAGGTACTTCGCCCGAATACTTCATCATCATTCTCCTGCCCTAATCCCAATTCATTTGGGGTCGGCGCAACAAGTCTGCTTATAAACATAACATAACATTACGCCTGTAATCCCCGAAGGGTTAGGCAGAGGTGCACCCGCGTGTAAAGCGAGCCAATTGCCATCAAACTCTGCACTAATCTAGATTCCGGGCTGCTACTGAGAAATTCTGGCTGGAAAAACCCAAAATAACACTGCCCGACCTGGGAATCGAACCCAGGGGGTCGACTCCGAATATAAATCCGAAGTATCGGCCGAATGTTCGGTCGTTTCTTTACTACGGCTAACTAAAAAAAAAAAGGCAGTCGAAGAGATAAGCCAAAGTCAAAACTGTGACTTGAAGTTGGGTAAGGATCAAAGTCAAAAAAGGAAACTATGGAAGTTATAAAACGGCCGAATATTCATAAACAAAAGTTTAGCGCTTCGGAGTAGACCCCCTGGACCTCATACTCAGCAGTAACGTTTGCGAACACTAGACCAACGGGGCAGTCAGCAGAGAGGCTGAATTTTGCCTCACAAATTATGAATCAACGTCTCGAACAATGTAAGCAAGCTTGGATTATGGATGATGAAGAAACAGATACTCACGAAGTAACTCATACTGCGGGATCCACTTTACTTTCAGAATATTGCCAGTCAGCGTGCCTTCCTCATCACTGGTCTCATACTTCCAGATGACCCTCTGCTTCAACTTTGAAAGGGCGTTCACGATAATGTCCTCTTTGTACTTCGGAATAGAGGCGGTTTTGATCAGCGAGCCCCAACTGAAGAGGACGACTCCATGTTCTGATTCGTTCAGGAATCGCTCGATGTACTGTAACAAAAGATTTACATTTTTATTAAATGCAATAATATGCCTCCACGATGGGCCTTCATGCGTGGTTTTAACCCAAGAAAAGTATTAAAGTACCTAATAACTAAAACATATTAAAGAATCGAATATTTAGACAAACGTTGAAATTGGTTTCAATTGATTCTCAATTAATTTGACCCGTTTTGTAACGCAGCGTTTAAACGATCTATTTATTACGTTGATCGTGTTTTTCTGATACAGCGTTATTGAAGTCCATGGACAGAACAAGAACATTGTTCATAATTAGGTAGGTATCTAATGAGGAACAAAATGCTGCTACAGTCTGTGGAAATAAAGAATATTCTATCGGACGGAAAGTTGATGTATTAGTACATAGCATCACGCCTGTAATCCCCGAAGGGTTAGGCAGAGGTGTACCTATTATTATTTATTTATTTGTTAAAAACACGTTTACAAAAATCTTAACTAATACACCCACATTTCGCAAATTATGTCAAGTCCCATGTAATAGATGGCGAGCCAATTGCCATCAACCGGCCACAAATTTTGGCTGCTACTGAGAAATCCCCGACCTGGGAATCGAACCCAGGACGTCATGCACAGCACTTAGCACTTGCGACCACTAGACCAACTAGGCAGTCAGATGTATTAGTATAATTAGCTATATTTATTTTTCTCTTCACAAATGTACAGAAGTAGTGCATAGAAGGATAAGTTTACATTTGTGAGACACTGGTGCTTGAAATAGGCATTGCAAGCAACGCCTGTGGTACAAGTCACCATAAGCGCTACAAGGATAATTTGGCGCCTAAATGACATTGACAGGAAGGCGTTTTTTTTTTGTTTTCTTTGGTAACCGAGACGATGATTGTCTACTATTCTGCCAGCGTCAGGCGTTGTTGGTAAACATTTGGGTAGTTCCCAAAACAAGGGGCTTGAGGCTATTTCATTTTTGCGAAAATGATTTGTGTTCTTAGATATTTTAAAATTAGACTCCACCATTTTCCGAAAGAACCTAAAATTTGAAAATTGTGGCTACCTATTCGTAGATTTTTTTTTAATTAAACAGATTTCAAGAATAAGCAATAATTAAGGTTTTAAATTCGGACACTTTCCATGTCAAACATAATTGATTTAGAGTATTTAAATCACCGAAAACACATAATTGAAATAAAATCAAACCCATGGATGAGCACGAAATGGAATGAATGGACGAAATGTCAAGTTTATTGTAGGCCGGACCCTGCGCCATCTACAAATAGCTTTGACCGACCTTCCCATTGTGAAATTCTCACAAAAATTGTATAGACAAAACAAGATGGCGGCATTAGTTCGAATTCGAATTTTGACTACGCGCCAAAAGTATCATGGATCTTTGTAGGTAAGCTCATACTATTATTATTTATTCTGTGCCTTTACCTAAAACGCCAGAAGGTTCGCATTGGCATATTTATTGAAAATATAATTTTGGTTTTTGTTCCTAAACTAGGTAGGTACATATTCATAGTTATTTTGTTAATGGTTTCTGTTATACTCCGTTGGTTTAGGTAGTTAAATAAAGGTAAACAAAAAAAACCGCGTGACGAGAGAGCTGTCAAGTAACCGACTAAACGTAATACTTGTCACTTCAGTTGTCATGCTACGTCACAGTTGTACTCGTCAATTTAGCAGCGTTTTATTTCGTTGACGTTTAGAGGACCTGTCTTTTTGGGCTGTTTACAATAGACAGATTACAAAATATTATAGTACCTATTGTTATAAATCTAACAACAAAATTGTGTTCAAGCAGGTACATTTACGAAGAGTAGATAAAGAATATATGATAAAGTTTAACTTATAGTGCCTACTAATAAAAGACGAAACAATCGTAAAAATCAAAAATAAATTTAATTAGGTTATGAAGTTACAACGTATTTTTAAACAAGAAAGTGTCATCTATAAAACTCTTTTTATGATTTGTTTACCTTTATTTAACTACCTAAACCTATGGAATATAGGTACTTAAAATGCGTCTTATCGCTCACTAACATAATTTGGCAAGCAAATTGTCTACGCAGGGTCAAAGTAGGTCATCGCCGTTGTAGGTAGGTAACTAGGTACATAAGGAATAGCTGACTTTACATGTGGTTCATGGATCGTTAAGAATTAGGTTATTCTGTATAACAGTATCTACATTTACCTATAGTGTGGAATACGTGCTAACGATCATCTCGTTAGGATTCTGAAAGGAGATAAGATGTAGAGTAGTTAGAGTACCTTTGTCGGGGTAAGTTCGGCGCTGGGATAAGACCGTACGAAGCAAATTTCCGGCTAATTAAGCAATATTTTTTAATGTTGACAACATTCTGTTCTTTGACCGACGCGACGCACGGTGGGCTGGAAATCGGCTTTCATAGACTTAGGGATTTCAATTTGCAAGTGCTTGATTTTTTGCCGGATATCGCTTCTATTAGTCATTACTATGTACAAAAATGACACCCGAGTTAATTCTGCCCAAAAACGAAGGAAATATAATTTTTTTACGAAAAATTTGTATGAAGCTAGTATGAAAAATCGAATTATCTCCTAAACGGAATGTTTAACCGTACTATCCTTGGAAGTGGTCATAGTGCTAATTATTTATGATTTTTTGGTTGCCAATTTGACGAAAAATTTAATGCCGTTTTTTTTTAAAAATCGTCAAAATATTTTTATTTATTTATTACGTGTAAAACGATCCCTTTTAGTGTCCAAGTTAAAAAGTTCGATATGTTATTAACCCAAATATTAAGAACACACAAAACAAGAAAAATTAAATAAATAAATTGCTGTTTTTTGACACATTTTTATTAATTTAAATAAAAAAAGATTATCAAACTCTTATTTAAGTAACATATAAAGTTATATTATATACAAAATAATTTAATTTAAGGAATTAACACTAAGCATTTGTAAAATAAAGTAAAATAAATAAAAAAAAGACAAAATATCATTAAATATTACAAAAAAAAACCCGAACACACTCAAATACAAATTTACAAATATGTACATATATAATTTTTTTACAAATTTTCCTTATCACTCTCGTTGTCAGACTCCAATTCTGAGTCAGCATCCAGATTGGATATATCCAAAAACTCGAACTCAGTTTCCTGAAATTGAATTAAGTCGAGAGTTTCAGCAAAAAAGCTCTGCTTTTTCTTGGCATCTAACTTAGGCCTTTGTGCACTTAGCAAAGGATCCGAAGAAACAACAAGCATATTTAAAATGTCTTGATTGGAATCCTGCCTGCTTCTTTTCCGCGAATGATGTTCTCGAAACCTCCTAAAATCTTTGTTTCGAGACTCTGAGGCTTCTTCCGAGAGAGTCCCAATCGACACAATATTATTTTTCTCGATTATGTCAGCCCCATGGATTAATAATTTATGAACGGTTGACGACATGTAGTACCAGTCGTATAATAATACATACTTTTCTGCTGTTTTGCGGGCATAATCTCTAAATTTTATTATATCGACCTGCTCTCCAGATGTAATTGCTTGTAAAATTACAGCAAATCTTTTGATGAGGTCTTCATCCAAACCGGTTATAGCTGCGGTTTTATTAGGAAACTCAAAGAATTTTCTTGCAGTATTCCCGTCATTGGTGGTTCCCGAGCCTTGTTTTGCTATATCAATCAACAGATTGAGCTCATCTTTGAATTTATTTTGAATTATTTTCTTCCTTGCCTGTAGCATTTCTTTGTGCTCATCACTTCTCGCTGCCCACCGTTTGAAGTCGAGCCTGTATGCAATGTGTAACAGACATTCCATACAATTTATACGGGCGTGTAGGGATGACAAGCCAAATTTATACAGGTTAGAACACACAATTTTTGATGTTACAGCATCTAAGCGGTTCATTTCTGTAGGCTTTGCTAAGCACAGGTAGCACGATGCATTTGATCTGGTTTCATAAAGGTAAAACTTTAGCGTCGATTATCGTCATCATTAGTTTATGAGTCACCCTATTATTATTATTGCACTCTGTGGGGATAAGGGCCTCAATTTCTTCATCCATTTGTTTTTTCAGCTCAAGGACAGGACAACTGCTTCACTCTCCTTTACAAAAGTAAACTGAACTGGACGACAATACAAAACTGAGCATGGTTTTGGGTTCGTGAAAGATGTTGTCTCCATCTGTCAGTTTAAGTGGCACCAAGGAGGTCATGAAAATGCTCGAGTCATCTTCCTCACCCTCCATTTTCTGCTTGTATCGGCTTTGGTTGGAAGCACCATCAAATCCCCACTTGGATATCAGCTTCAACTGCTTGTTATGCTCTTCCTTAGAAAGGCTTTGAAGGATTCTTGTAACTGTGATATCAAGTAAAGCTTGAAGTGTAATCCTAGCCGATGAATCAGTAACTGTCACTGATTGCTTCGGAGGGTAGCAATCAAGCTTAGTTTGTTGCACTTTATAGTAAGATGGATAAATATCCTTAGCACCTTCCCGAATGGCAGCCTCTCGCAACGTAATATATTGCCACTTTGAGAGTTTTAGCGAAAGAAGCAATCCAAGCGCCTTTTCTGACGTAAATATGATTGTTTTTGCTGGTTTTTCAAATGGATGAAGAAATTGAGGCCCTTATCCCCACAGAGTGCAATAATAATAATAGGGTGACTCATGAACTAATGATGACGATGATCGACGCTAAAGTTTGCACTTACCTTTATGAAGCAAATTCATCGTGCTACCTGTGCTTAGCAAAGCCTACAGAAATTAACCGCTTAGATGCTGTAACATCAAAAATTGTGTGTTCTGACCTGTATAAATTTGGCTTGTCATCCCTACACGCCCGTATAAATTGTATGGAATGTCTGTTACACATTGCATACAGGCTCGACTTCAAACGGTGGGCAGCGAGAAGTGATGAGCACAAAGAAATGCTACAGGCAAGGATGAAAATAATTCAAAATAAATTCAAAGATGAGCTCAATCTGTTGATTGATATAGTAAATCAAGGCTCGGGAACCACCAATGACGGGAATACTGCAAGAAAATTCTTTGAGTTTCCTAATAAAACCGCAGCTATAACCGGTTTGGATGAAGACCTCATCAAAAGATTTGCTGTAATTTTACAAGCAATAACATCTGGAGAGCAGGTCGATATAATAAAATTTAGAGATTATGCCCGCAAAACAGCAGAAAAGTACGTATTATTATACGACTGGTACTACATGTCGGCAACCGTTCATAAATTATTAATCCATGGGGCTGACATAATCGAGAAAAATAATATTGCGCCGATTGGGACTCTCTCGGAAGAAGCCTCAGAGTCTCGAAACAAAGATTTTAGGAGGTTTCGAGAACATCATTCGCGGAAAAGAAGCAGGCAGGATACCAATCAAGACATTTTAAATATGCTTGTTGTTTCTTCGGATCCTTTGCTAAGTGCACAAAGGCCTAAGTTAGATGCCAAGAAAAAGCAGAGCTTTTTTTCTGAAACACTCGACTTAATTCAATTTCAGGAAACTGAGTTCGAGTTTTTGGATATATCCAATCTGGATGCTGACTCAGAATTGGAGTCTGACAACGAGAGTGATAAGGAAAATTTGTAAAAAAATTATATATGTACATATTTGTAAATTTGTATTTGAGTGTGTTTGGGTTTTTTTTGTAATATTTAATGATATTTTGTCTTTTTTTTTATTTATTTTACTTTATTTTACAAATGCTTAGTATTAATTCCTTAAATTAAATTATTTTGTATATAATATAACTTTATATGTTACTTAAATAAGAGTTTGATAATCTTTTTTTATTTAAATTAATAAAAATGTGTCAAAAAACAGCAATTTTTTTATTTATTTTTTCTTGTTTTGTGTGTTCTTAATATTTGGGTTAATAACATATCGAACTTTTTAACTTGGATACTAAAAGGGATCGTTTTACATGTAAAAATAAATAAAAATACTTTGACGATTTTTTAAAAAAAAACGGCATTAAATTTTTCGTCAAATCGGCAACCAAAAAATCATAAATAATTAGCACTATGACCACTTCCAAGGATAGTACGGTTAAACATTCCGTTTAGGAGATAATTCGATTTTTCATACTTCATACAAATTTTTCGTAAAAAAATTATATTTCCTTCGTTTTTGGGCAGAATTAACTCGGGTGTCATTTTTGTACATAGTAATGACTAATAGAAGCGATATCCGGCAAAACAGCCGATTTCCAGCCCACCGTGCGACGGGGCAGAATAAAATGATTCAGAATTTGGTTCATACGGTCTTATCCCAGCGCCGAGTTTACCCCAACATACCAACTTTATGCTTACAGCCATCTCAGCTTTAGCCACAGCCTCTATCGTTCATGTAATTGCGGTAATCCAAAAGCGTAGGTAAGTTAAAGCCCCTTGGACTCAAAACACACCGTATTTCTCCTACATTTTCTGATTTTCATGAGATAAAGTCAAAAATGTTCCATCAGTATTCAACTCATCCTACTCAAATGTAGTATCTATAAAATTATCTTTCATGCTATCTTATCGCTTCATTAGCAATCGTCGAAGACTGATTTATATTTGGACCATTAAGTGGGCCATAGGTGGGATAAAAATACACAGTATCTACTTACTTAATGACAGTGTAAAGGGCCTGGAGCATTATGGGGGCGAGGAGATGTTTCTAATAGGTTACAAAACAAAAAGTAACAATAGGTCAGAGAAAGCAAATGAGCAATATTGTGTATGTGTTTCCATTTTTAGGGTTCCGTACCTCATAAGGAAAAAACGAAACCCTTATAGGATCACTTCGTTGTCCGTCTGTCTGTCTGTCATTCTGTCAAGACCCTTTTTCTCAGGAACGCTTGGAGGTATCAAGTTGAAATTAATATCAAATACGTAAGTCTACGGTCTCTTGGAGCTCTAAAATCAAGCATTAAACTCTTCGAAGTCAACGCAAAAAAATACGGCGATTTAAGCGACATATTTTGATACTCGCAAACAAATCAAAACCTTTAAAGTACTTCCCGTTGACCTAGAATCATGTTTGGCAAGAAGCAAGGTCTCAGAGCAGAAGTATAGGAAAAGTCCGAAAAACGTTAATTTGTAATTTTATCTAAAAAAAAATTTTGCGATTATAAACTTACATTTGCAGTTGGAAAATCGAACGTGGAGTATCGATGTATGGAAGAACATGTTTTTCAACTACAATGTTAATACATCCCAACCACGGGACCCTTCATTGTGCGTAGTCTTCATACGCTCTTGGCCGGTTTTTTAGGGTTCCGTACCCAAAGGGTAAAACGGGAACCCTATTACTAAGGCTCCGCCGTCTGTCTGTATGTCTGTCCGTCTGTCTGTCTGTCCGTCTGTCCGTCTGTCATCAGGCTGTATCTCATGAACCGTGATAGCTAGACAGTTGGAATTTTCAGAGATGATGTATTTCTATTGCCGCTATAACAACAAATACTGAAAAACAGAATATAATAAATATTTAAGGGGGCTCACATACAACAAACATGATTTTTTCACTCGTTTTTGCTCGATATTGATAACGGCAACAGGTAGACGCTTGAAATATTCGCAGAATATTTAGTTATATATTCACTTTAAAAATAAATAATTAAAATAAAATAAAACAAATATTTAAGGGAGCCCTTAAATATTTGTTTTCAGATACAAAAAACGTGATTTTTTTTGCCGTTTTTTTATAGATAATGGTACGGAACCCTTCGTGCGCGAATCCGACTCGCACTTGGCCGGTTTTTTACAGTATGGTTGGCAACCCTAGTCAATAGATAGAAGGGAAGTCGTGGTTAAGAATACTATCAATCTAGCTGCATTCAAGAGGTGACAAGACAGGATGCGGGTCCATTCTTAACACTTCAAGAGTGCTATTCTGTAACAATCTCACCGTGAAAACTTAGGTGAACGTAGAGTGAGCTGTCAGTGTCATCCCACCCGATGCTAGGGATTGACCAACCATTACATAATTACAATCTTTAATCGAGATTTTAATAATATTTTTTTATGCTAATTCTATTGATAATTTTATATTATTTCAAAGCTAGTACATTGTTTAGAACTTTAGATACTTAAATACTAGCTTTGAAATAATAATAAATGATCAATAGAATTAGTATATATAATTTTCAATCTCGAATATCATTATAAATGTAATGCTTGGTCAATCCCTAGGATCAGTGGGATGACACTGACTGCTCACTCCACGCAAGTTTTCACGGTGAGATTTTTACAAAATCGACATACTGATTAGAGTAGGAGCTGTAACCCGTCAGGTCCGGTCTAGTTGACACAGTACGGAATATATTTATGACAATTATTGGGTTATTCCGTGTTGCCATGTACTCATGGCTAAATAATAACAGTTGTATGGGTTGAGCGACGGACAAACTACGCTTGTCGAGGTCAGTCTGTGGATGGCTGAGACAACTCAGTGCCTCGGAAAGCGTGTTATGGTCCCGGCTGTCATTTTTAGATCTTTAACAGTCATTACGGGTAATCAGAAACCCGAAAGTTTGTTAACCATGTTTTACAGAAGGATATCGTCGTTCTTAAAGAACGTTTCAAGTTCCTTCATGACACACATAATAGATATCTGAGGTCATCGGAAAACGTGAGACTAGAGATGGATGCATTCTACCAGTTTTTATGACAAGTCTTTTACAGTTCAAGCAGTACGGTTATGGAATGCCTTGCCCGTGTAAGGCGGTGATAAGGCGTGCTCAATCTTTGTCCACTTTTAAAATTCTGGTAAAAAAACACTTTCTCTGTTCTTAAACAGCATCATTACAGAATACAGTTCCTTGATCTTGTTTCATGTTTATTATTGTATATATATATTATGGATAAGTTATGCTTAGTGTATGTATGTATTTATTGTACATGTAAATAGTTCACCACTGACTACCTGCAGTACTGTCTCTCCTTCTCTTTTTAATCCATCCAAAGGTTGTCTGTAAAAGATCGCTTTTAGCGATAAGACCGCCCATTGTGTCACCCTGTGTAAAATTTCAACATTTATATCTGTAACTTTTATGGTGTACATAATAAAGAGTATTCTATTCTATTCTATTCTATTCTATCGTATTACCCAGTAACTGGGTTGTGGAGGTCAGATATACAGTCGCTTCATGTCAACTAATAATACGTAAAGAGCTACTACATCCGGTTAGACTGGAAGCCGACGGTTTGGGAAAGTTATTTGCTATTCCTGAAATTAGTACAGCCAAAAATCTATATAAGCGAATAATGATTGCAGGTATTCTAGTTATTATAAATTGTGCCAGCACAAGTATACGTACAATATAAAAAAATAATGTATAAAATGTGAAAGAAATCTTGGAATCAGAAAGTGACTACAAGTGCCCAGCCCGTGACTACCTTTGCGTTGGTTTACTATCTTGTTTCTTGTCTTTCACCGAGCCGTTTTATAGAAAGTGAAACTAAATTGCAAACCAACCGATAATGGTATAAAATATAGTTATTTTGAGGCCAATTTCATGGCTCTCTTCTTAACTTCTAATTACCACCGCGAAGGTTCCTAATAGATTACCGTTCAATAAAAAGACCGAATTTATATTCACTAATTGGACGATTGTGTGTGCTAGGTTCAGCAGACAAACTACATTTTCAAATATATTTCTTCAAGGCGATGAAATGTTTTAACAAGGCTATGAAATCGTCGGAATCGATGTCGAAAAATACGAGTATCCCACGGGAACGTACTACCGGGATTAAAAGTAGTAAATCATTTATGTGTTAATCCCGTCCTATCTCCATCTTGCCTTTCCTCTCCAAAGTCTTAGAACGCCTTGTCCACAATCAGCTTAGTACTTTTCTTTGTAAGAATAGTCTGCTGAATCCTTTCCAATCAGGTTTTCGTCCTGGTCACAGCACTACTACAGCCTTAGTTAACGTCACTGATGACATACGGTTAGGCATGGAAGGAGGAAATCTGACGGTTCTTTGCTTACTGGATTTTAGTAATGCATTTAATACTGTCGATTTCGATATCCTTCTTGGCATGCTTCGCTTGCTTAACATATCTCCAACGGCGATTGACTGGTTTCGTAGTTACCTGTATGGCCGCCGGCAACGTATATGCATAGAAGAGTGTTGCTCTTCTTGGTGTTATACTTCTGCCGGTGTTCCTCAGGGTGGCGTTTTATCTCCTTTACTCTTCGCAATATTTATAAACTATATTTCCAAAAAACTTATTTCTTCCTACCACCTTTATGCAGATGATTTACAAATATATAAACAAGCTGCCGTTGCGGATTTGGCTGATGCAATTAATACCATTAACAAGGATTTGGGTTCAATCTGCGAGTGGAGTGAGGCACATGGGTTGCAGGTCAATCCATCGAAGACTCAGGTCATTGTTGTTGGCAGCTCAAGGTTGACCCCCAAGATAAGCTGGTCGCAACTTCCCCAAGTTCAATTTAACGGAATTCCTATTCCAGTAAGCGAAAAGGTTAAGAACCTTGGAGTTTGGATAGATAAACATCTTTCTTGGGGTCCCCAGCTACAGGACGTAAGTCGCAAAATTTTTGCATCCGGGAAGTCCCTGAGACGATTAAGGAATTTTCTTCCAACTGCAACTAAAACTGCGCTTGCACAATCCCTTTTACTACCCATCCTTGACTACGCTGATGTCAGTTATCTCGATCTCACTGAGGCACAATTAGATAAACTTGAGCGACTTCAAAACTTTTGTATAAGATTTATATTTGGCTTGCGCAAATATGATCACATTTCCGAATTTCGTACAAAGCTCAAGTGGCTACCAATACGTCTTCGCCGGAATTTTCATATCTTATTTCAGCTCTACAGTATTCTGTTCAATCCTAAAACCCCCTCTTATCTTAAAGAACGTTTCAAGTTCCTTCATGACACACATAATAGATATCTGAGGTCATCGGAAAACTTGAGACTAGAGATGCCGATGCATTCTACCAGTTTTTATGACAAGTCTTTTACAGTTCAAGCAGTACGGTTATGGAATGCCTTGCCCGTGTCGATAAGGCGTGCTCAATCTTTGTCCACTTTTAAAATTCTGGTAAAAAAACACTTTCTCTGTTCTTAGACAGCATCATTACAGAATACAGTTCCTTGATCTTGTTTCATGTTTATTATTGTATATATATATTATGGATAAGTTATGCTTAGTGTATGTATGTATTTATTGTACATGTAAATAGTTCACCACTGACTACCTGCAGTACTGTCTCTCCTTCTCTTTTTAATCCATCCAAAGGTTGTCTGTAAAAGATCGCTTTTAGCGATAAGACCGCCCATTGTGTCACCCTGTGTAAAATTTCAACATTTATATCTGTAACTTTTATGGTGTACATAATAAAGAGTATTCTATTCTATTCTATTCTATCCAGGTTAAACTATAAATTAGTAGTTTGACAAATTTAAAAAAAAAATACGGTTATTCTGAATTAACTATAATAGTAAGTTAAATAGCCTCGCGGACTTTTTTGACTAACTACAAATAATGATGAATGGGTTACATTATTTAAATTTTCAAGGTCAATTTTTTTTGAAAATTTAATACAGCCTATATTACTCGCTGATAATTTAGCAAAAAAGAAATACATTTATATATTTTTTAATCAGTTATGTAGTTTTTGAGTTTATCCATTACAAACAAAGAAACAAAAATCAAATCTTTTCTCTTTTATTATAATGTATAGAAGTATAGATAATAATATGGCACTGGTGGTACACCACCACCGATTGCGCATGCGTTTATGCGTAGAACCATTTATCAAATCTATCCCAGTGACCGCAGCCAGAGGGGGCGACCCCAACAGATTATTACACTTTTATTGTATGTGTATCTATAACTTTTATTATATGTGTATCTATCATTTTTTAGGGTTCCGTACCCAAAGGGTAAAACGGGAACCCTATTACTAAGGCTCCGCCGACTGTCTGTATGTCTGTCCGTATGTCACCAGGCTGTATCTCATGAACCGTGGTAGCTAGACAGTTGAAATTTTCACAGATGATGTATTTATGTTGCCGCTATACTCGTAACAACAAATACTAAAAAACAGAATAAAATAAATATTTAAGGGGGCTCCCATACAACAAATGTGATTTTTTTTGCCGTTTTTTTTATAGATAATGGTACGGAACCCTTCGTGCGCTAGTCCGACTCGCACTTGGCCGGTTTTTTTTTATAGATAATGGTACGGAACCCTTCGTGCGCGAGTCCAACTCGCACTTGGCCGGTTTTTATTTATATGTGTATCCCTATCATACTTATCGGACTTGGTTTCACATACGGTATACGGTATTATGTGGCTATAAATTGTTAAATGTCCCCCCCCCCCCCCCCCCCCACAGTAATGGATTGAACTGAATCAGAAATTCAGAACCGAGTTGCATGACACACAGATTAAGTACTTATTTGTTGCGTTTTCACAAAAAGGGCAATCATTACACACACCTACATAAAGCAGGTAGGTACAAGTCATAGGGCGTGGAGTTGGATGGGGCTGGAGATAAATTTTTTTTTCTGCAACAGTCAAACGATTCTTCCGGCTGGACACTAGCCGCTGATGGTAAATGAATCTGGAGAACCTTTAGTTTGATGCAGTAACTGACGGTTTACCGTCAGTCGATAAACCGGTCGGTCGGTATTTGAATTTTCGTAAGAATAGTAGTTGAGACTCAAAAATTTATATAATTCCAACAGGCAATCAGGGGGCCAAGTCTGCTAACGCAGTTGTATCCGAATGGCCGATCATTGGCACCGTAATTGAAGAGTTTGACAGCTTTGCTAGTGTCCTAATTAAAAGGCGTGTTTATGATTTTCCGATGACGCGCCACTGATACTTCATTGGAAAAATTGTCTGTATTTGGTAATCTCGTACTGACAAGCTCCTATTATTTTGACTTCCTTATGGACCACCGTCACGCCATTATGAATTTAGGAGTTACAAACTATTGGCACAATGGTCATGGCGTTGCCTTGGTATGGTCGTCAGAATGACTAATCATTGAAAATAGCAGACTTGGCCCCCAGAAGCAGAACAACTAGTAACCGTCTCAGCAGATACGTACGAATTACTACTGAATGTCCGCATTACACATAGAAACAGAACTCATTCCAATGTTGACACACAAATGTATCATTTAGTCGTGTTCACAAACGCTGCAAGTCACTACAGTTGTAAACTATCACATCCGCACTTTACGAGTACTACTTACAACTTTACTGTCAGTAATGATCATAATGCTTCAACATTATCTGTTATTCAATTGTCTTTTCGAACACCACGGGCTCGTTATAAGTACCTATGCCATCCTTGCTTCTAGAATCTAGAATTTATGCCTCTCTGGTACTTTTGATGTACCTAATGATGCGTTGTTGGTTTCACTTTTTGCCAGTGTAGGTTTTAGGTTTGCTTGATTATATGGAAGGGCCTATGGGTAGGTGTTATTAGGGATCTACTGGTTTCCAGTAAACAATATTTTAAGTACCTTCCTAACGGATATTTAGGTGGCGGTTTATCAACCGGTATGCCTTCCCAAATGCAGTCCAATCAGGACAGCCCGACTAGTATTTTCGAGCTGGTTTCTTTCTATTGCTTCTCTCTGGAGTCATTCATGTACATAATCAGCCTATAATGTTCCCACTGCTGGGACACAGGCCTCCTCTCTGTGAGAGGAAGTGGGCCGCGTGGTGGACGCGGGCCAGTGCGGGTGCGGGGATGTCACATGTCTTCGAATATTTGGGTCCAGGTCATGCCGGTTTCCTCACAATGTTTTCCTTCACTGTTTTCAGAGCAGTGGTGATGAAATAATTGAGTAATTATTATTAAATAATCATAGGTATTTCGTGTCTCGAATAATTTTCCCCATCTGCTAAATATAACGTTTTGTTTGTCAAATATAATATTTTGTTTTTTGTATCCCTACCTACGTAGCCGTTTAAATATTCATTATTATTATAGGTACCAAACGATTAAAGCAACCGACCCATCCTAGACCCATCTGGCAGACATTTTAATTTATATACTTGTATACTTTAGAAACCATAATGTGACTGCTTAATGATAGTACACATTCCCGAGTTCTACTTATTTGTGCGTAGGTAATTACTATATAGCCATATATTAAACAAGTTCTTCTAACTTAATAGATAGCTGTGCAGCTGGGGAGTTAGTTGCGCTACTTCTTCTTCCCAGCTTAAACTAAGAAGTGGTGAAGCGCGAGCGTTTTGGGGGACTGTCTTATGTAACTATGATGTTTAAAAAAATATGCAAATTATGCTTATTCTCAGCATAATTTGAATAAATGACTTTTGATTTTTACGCACAGCACTTTTAGCACAAGTAGGTTATGGGTACCTATTGATAATCCTCTTTTCGTAGAGACAAGCACCCAGTTGGAACAAATGATACACGCACTAAGTGTGGAAAGTGAAAAAGTAGGCCTAAAAATGAATGAGGATAATTATGACAAAAGTAATGACGAACAGCCAGGCTTTCCCAATCACTCTAAACGGCAATTCTCTTAAATATGTGAATGGCTACTTATACTTGGAAAAACAATTATCATTTAGAAACAAAACTACTGAAAATTACGTTAAACGAAGAGTGGAATTGAGTATGAAGAAATGTGTCTTATTTATTTAGTTATTGATAATCCTCTAGACAAAGTTGAAAATTGGGAAGCAACATTGCAGTTTGCAGACAGCGCAAGATCGGACGTTGTGACAATTTTTGGGGGAGACCTCTATGTATGTCAGTGAGCGATGGGTAGCTCACCGTCCGTTATGGACCAGGCCCGGGTCGACGGCGCGTTGTGTTCCACGCACGCCTCAAAGAGATGTCAGCACCAACTGACGGGGTCCGTTAGGGCCAATGCCTGCCATGGTTGCGAGTTTGTCCGAAAGGGATATCGTAGCCCTGGCACACAGGCAATGGAAGGAACACGTAGTCAGTAAAAGTCTGACACCGCTCCGCCCAGAGCGGGAGAAGTTATTTGATAATATCCACGACAAAAAAAAAATGCCGAAGCTACTGGGAATAGGAACGTGCAATTTTGCACACGGCTTTCTTTTTTATTGGGTACTATAGGGGTGCACTAAAAAGGGTTTTTGGAAATTCGACCTTAAAGGGGAGATTTTTTTATATGAAAAATCTTATTCGTTGAGATAATACACTTGAAACTTGGCCCGAATACTTCATCATCATTCTCCTGCCCTACTGCACGAATATATTCTTAAATATTTATTCATAGTTTAGTTGTTCCTGTTTAGTTTATCATAACGACCGAATCCCCTCAAAGGGAATTTTAGGATGTGCTAAAGTTTTGTTTGGAAGAATTTTAACGCGCTGTCCGGTTACCTCGAATAACGGTATTAATACTTTTGACAACAAATATAGAAATAAGTTTTTGGGTTTTTCGAATGATTAAGTTAAAAGTAATCTAAACATTACATGACACACATGATTGAAGATTTTCGAAAATCATACCCCTTTGTGGTGTAAATTTGTAAATTGTTATTAGGTAGTATTTAATTAGTACATTTTGGAGGAAAAAATACGAAACAGGCGGATGCAATTGCGGGCAAATAGTAGTATTTAATAAATTACCCTATTTTACAACGAAATTTAATTTTAATTGTCAAAACGGGACATTCTGTGAAACCTGCGAGTTTTTTTTTACAGTGTTTCTCGCACACTAAATTTATTAATGACTCCTGTTGGAATTCATACATAATAATATATACCTAGGTATTTGGTTGGGTTCACCCTTGTTTGGTATAACAACTTTTGATGTAATGTTACTAATTCGAACAACGTTTAAGATAATAATCAATTTGTATAATATCGATTAACATAATTTTCATTTCATCGAATATTTATTTGCGATAACAACATTTGCGCTATTGATCAAAAGGTATAATGTTCAGGTGGTATAACATGTATTTTATCGAATATTCAATTGGTGTAATGTAATGTAGAAAAGAAAACATTGTAAATATTTGCAATTTTTTTTTTTTGAAAAACAAAACACTTAAATTAAATGCGATCGCTTTAAGTAAATCTAATTCTGTGTAAGTTTCAAAATGACGTAATATGGTCTCAATGTTGACATCCTTCTTAGTACACATGTTATCATTATTATCGGCACGAGTCGAGCGAACTAGATTAAATAGAAAAAAAAATGGAAAAAAAGAGATTATTTTTGGCAGGCTATCAAGAACCGAACTAGTTAGACGAGGTTAATTATAAAAAATAAATGGTTAGGTTAGGTTAGGTTAAAACTGTGACCTCCTACGCAGAAACGACTAGATTAGATTAGAAACGAATTATTAATGAACTGAATATTCGATACGATCTTTCGACTAAATCATTATTAGTCTAGTGAAACATTAGTTTAAATAAAATTAGTGCATTTGAAAATTCGGTCAAATGACATTATTTCAAAGAAATAATTATGCTAAATAAAAATCTACCAATTAATTATTCGGTCAAATGAATAATTATACGAAATAACTTTATTGTAACTAAAATTAGCCGGAGCGATTTTCGACAAAACGTTGTTATACCAAAAAGGGTGAACCATTTGGTTGTCTTACATAACAACGTTTTTAAAAATTAAAAAAATATACTTAAATTTTGATTTATTTAATATTTTAAGCACAGAAATGTACAGAGACAGTTAATGTCATAAGTACCTATGCATTTTCTACCAGTCAACCTTTGGGTGATGCTGAGACAAAGAGATGACTCATAAATAATTTGTGTTTTCTTTGTCAGTCGTAGGTAGATAATTTCCTCATTTGTATGTGTTTATACAAAATATGACTGAATACTATCTACCTATTGAAATTCGTTCCAAGAAACGTTTATTTGTATGCAATCAGTGTTACTCATTCTAAGTGAATATATTGTATTCTGTTTTTGAGAAATAAATGTTTTAAATCATAATAATGAACACTGCCACATTGTGCGAGAGGGTAACATTACCAATCAATGCTGCTCTTATCAAGACCATTCCTTTCGTACGTTTATTGCTAATGTAAAATAAACTTTATGTCTGATGTTTATAGTTTGTTCTATTTGCAAATTAAAACTGTCGTCTGAAAGTTGTGACGTGTCGCGTGTCGCGCTCTGACTCGCGTTCAATGTGATATTGAACGCGAGTGAGCAATGGCTTTATTTTTACACAAATATTTCTCAAAAATATGAATTAGGTAGTCTAAAATAGCTCATGTTTAGCTCACAACCATTCCACAATACAAAATTCATTATCAAGTGCGGTAGGAGTTGACTCGTAGAAAGCGTCACGTAAGGAAAAAGCGTTATGCCCCCTCTATGCGAATTTCGCTCTCTCTCTGTCTCTTTTTATTATATACGAGTGTGTGTAACAATGTGTGTATGTCCTTTGTAACAATATTTTAATTTAAAAGAGTGTCCGTGGAGTTTCTTTCCCGTTCTCCTCCATAGGAACCTACTACGCTTTGGAATGGGCAACTAGCCTCATTTTTCTGACTGACCGATCCCTTGACAATTTCAAAAGTGCCTGTAATTGGTTTATTTGAAATAAATGCTTTGAGTTTTGAGTTGAGGTTGTGTGCGTGCGAGTATCGCATAAGGAACTTCGTTCTTGACGGGGCCCGGGGGTCCCCCGACCGCACACATGTTTTTTTTCTTACTGGCAACTTGCCTATTGCTGAAAAGAACAACCTCTTTACAATTTCATCCTAGAAAGAACATCGATTTTAGGAGCTTTAGATTATGAGGAACTTACGCAAATACTCTAGTTCAATTCATTTGAAGTTCTACTGAGGCTCGATGGAAATTAGTGCATTCATAACAACTAGCATTGTCAGGGCTTCTAAGCTACATTTACGTATGCTGTCAGTTGGGTAAATATAGTAGTTTGACTATACTGATTCATTCATTGAATGAAGAATTTATGGTACGAGAAAATACCGCAGGTAGTGTAGTTAGAGTTACTTGAGATATCAGTTTAAAGATCCAGTTTTTTTGTATAAACTTCACAGCCGTGCTGTGTTAGCTGTGTATCGATAACTTTTGGTGGTATAAGGAACAGGGTGTAAAGTTCACTCATCCACCATAGAAAAGGGAGAACCCTCTGACCAGACGGGTGTTGTGTCTGGTGGACAACTGCCGACGGTTGATGTCGGGACGTTGTATATATGCTAGTTGCGCGGTAAACTCTGCTTGCGCGATTCAGGATTTGCGTGACGTCAGTGTGATGCTTAGTTCGCATGTGGCGATGTTGATGCCGCTACAAACTAAACACGATAAAATAAAAATAAACTACTACTAAAATAAATACTGGAAGTGTGAGTTGAGAAAATCTGTGACCAATGGGTGTGGATGGGTATCGATATTAAAACACGAAAAAATCAAAATTAAAATGATTTGATGGTTTTTTTGGGGTCAACGACCGCTTGTATGTCGTTACGTCACGTCTGCAGAGTTTCGCTAGCTAATTTAATTTGGCCGTAACTGTTACCTTTTCACAGTTTAATGGCTGAACGAAATTAAATTTGGCACACGGAAATGTTAAGACTAGGGATGCATCCGATACTGATATCGATACCGATATTAATCGGCTATACTTCGGGTTCGCCGATATATCGGCATCGGCGATATTTATATGGTCGATTCAACGAGACTTTTCAAATTTCGCGCTTTAAAAATGTAATATAAACGCGCGTGTCGTCTCGTCTAGTCGAGAGATACCTAAGGTCTCTTAATATCGAGAGACGCAGATCCGTTCTTCGTCTTTAGCAATGACGTCTTATACATCTGCCAGGGTTGCGAGTTTGTCCGAAAGGGATATCGTGGCCCTGGCACAGGCATCTGAAGGAACACGGGTGGGTTTTAGTCAGTTAAAGTCTGACACGCTCTCCCGCTCCGCCCAGAGCGGCAGAAGTTATTTGATAATATCCCACCCAAAAAAAAAAACCTCTTATACACAAACTTGAAAAAAATGGCGCAGACGTACTTTAGTATCCAAATGAGTTCCGTCGCATCTGAGAGACTATTTTCCACCGCTGGTCTTATTCAAACAGGTTTGCGAAATTGCCTTTCTTGCAAAACTAGAAAGAAATAAGAATCCTTATTTTTTTTTTAACAAAAATCTAATGTATATTTTAATTACTAAAACTATTGACTAATCTCAACCTGTATATATTTTTAATACGTAATAATAAAAGAAACTTGATAAAAGACTTGTGTTTTATTTATTTTACCTTTATTTTTATTTTTGAATTCAATAAGCGTATCGGTATCGCCGATATATTTATAAGAGTATCGCTATCGGTATCGTATCGGCAAAAAGGCGTATCGAGGCATCCCTAGTTAGGACATAATATTGGTGATATCTCTTCCGCTCACCCAGCCCGCAGCAGGCGCACCGGGTGTCAGCAGATGGCTGACAACGCCCTAAATGGGTCCAGGGACGGCGGACTTGGGGACGTCCGCCGCCCCCTATCATACTGGACCCGAAATGGCGGCGCGTAGTGTTCCACGCGCGCCCCATTCAGACGTCGCGGGGTCAAACACCTTTTATTAATTAGATGTTTTTTTTATGATCAGAACTAATGAACGAAGTGTCTAAAGCTGACGTTGTGTTTTTTCTTTGGATAAGACTGACGTTTTCTTTCGGCAAACTTCAATACATTTCGCTATAATATATCCGGTCCCACTTTCATAACTTCCCAGCTGCATCCGGTTAGACTGGAAGCCGACCCCAACATAGTTGGGAAAAGGCTAGGCGGATGATGACTTTCATAACTTCCCAAACTCCAATATATCGTATCAAAGTCAAACCCCTTTATTACAAAACAAGGTTTATCTTCAGACCCAGGTTTAAAACATGGAGCCATTATGGAATTTCGAACTTTATTCCGACTATGGTAAAGTTCCTAAACACAAAACTGACAACTTAGTACCGAACTAGGTTTTCAGTTTTGTATAAAGAACGGTTTTACAATCACTGTTACGTTCTTATTACAAAAACTGGCTGCATGGTTTAAGCCATGTCAAAATATAAATCTTGTTTTGTAATAAGGCGGAAAGTATTTATTAGTGTGATTTTTGGTAATACAGTGGATCTTATAGTTAGGTTATGGTAACTCAAAAACTACACAAAAAAGAAAAAAAAAAAGAATATTGTTCGATAAATGCTATGGCAGCCTCTCTTTGCACTTCTTACGAAAGTTGTCTAGATCACGTAATTCACGACTTTTCTTCGTTTTTCCTGACGTTGTGTATTCCAAGCCAGTGTTACGATAAGGTTTTCTCTTTACTCTATCCTGTCTTTTTTCTTTCTCACTTTTTCTTGATTTTTAGGGTTCCGTACCTCAAAAGGAGAATACGGACCCCTTATAGGTTCACTTCGTAGTCCGTCTGTCCGTCTGTCAAGGCCTTTTTCTCAGGAACGCGTGGAGGTATCAAGTTGAAATGAATATGAAATACGTAGATCTACGGTCCCTTGGAGCTCTAAAAAAATTAAGCTTCTAAGTCAACGTAATAAATAAATGCGGCGATTTTTGCGACATGTTTTGATACTCGCAAATAAATCAAAACCTATAGGCAGTTTACACATAATGATTGATTTGTGTAGAATGATGTAAGTCGAGATGTACCTTAATAGGTACATCTCGACTTCGTAATCGTATGCTTTCTTGGTAATCGTATGCCTAATTTGTGATAACTAATGTTATCACAAATTAGGCATACGATTAGATTCGGATTTGTAGGTACTTACTACATGTTGAAATGTACCCTAATCATTATTGTTACAAATTGGTTAAATGTGTATAACTCTAAATAATAACTAACTACCAATAATAACTGTATAATGTCACGATAAATATACTGAAAAATAAAATGTGAAAAATAATATAATCGCTGCTATACCACGAAGCACGAAAAACAATGTGTGGAGCAATTACTTAAAGGGGTTACAACTTGACTTATACAGGGTCAAATTAAATTAGCTAGCGAAACTCCCCAGACGCGATGGGTATCGATATCTAAACATGATAGAACAAAAATAAAATAATTTTGAAGAGTAGTTTAGTTAGTAGTTTTTTTTTTGTGGTCGTCGCGGCGGTAGCCCCGCGGTCAGTTGAAACATCAGTTTAAAAAAATCAGTTCTTCTGTGTAAACTTCACAGACGTGTTGGTTATCAATAACTGAACACAATAAAATAAAACAGATTTCCTCTACCAACAGTCGTTGACCCCAATTTTTTTTTTTCAAATCATTTTAATTTTTTCGTGTTTAGATATCGATACCATCACGTCTGTGAAGTTTCGTTAGCTAATTTAATTTGACCCTATATATAAATTCACGATTTTTTTTGCCAAATTCCTGGCAGTGCCGAAACTATAGCAGATAGGAAAACGTAAGTTAGACCAAAAAAAATTTTTTTCAGATAATTTCTATGTAAAAATCACAAAAAGGGTACATCATCATCATAATTTCAGCCGAATAACGTCACTGCTGGACATAGGCCTCCCCAGGCACCGCTGCTTCGACTGGTTCTGTGCTTCCCGCATCCAGCGGATACCTGCAGCCTTCACAAGGTCATCGGTCCACCTTGTAGGAGCCCTCCAACGCTACGTCTCCCGGTACGCGGTCGCCAGTCCAGAACCTTTCGGCCCCATCGGCCATCAGTTCTGCGAGCAATGTGCCCTGGTACAACTCGACTAAAATCACTCATCACAGGACGCTGAAGATGTTGGCTTAACCTATATCAATCGGTTAAGGCAAGAAATGTTCGAGTCGGTTGACAATATTACACAAGAAGTAAAACCAGATTTCAGCAATTACACGAGTTAGATGTCAAGTATTCATTTCTCCCATCAAATAACTTACTGATTAAAGAGTACAAGTGTGTTTGAAGAAGAGCCAGAAGGCATCGATGTCAAAGAGTTTGAAATCGAGAGGCCGAGACTGCCGTTAATCTGAAAGATCAAGACACCGTCATGGAAGGACCACTTGTACGACATAATGGTACACATAAATAAGAAGACATAAAAGACAGGAAATAAGTATTGATGTTATGAGGTGAGAAGGTCAGACATAGTTCTAAGAAGACATAAAAGACAGCAGTTAGGTATTGATGTTATATAATTTAGAACCAAGTGACGTTCATAGCGTATAGCGTCACAAAAAACAGGTTTTGATTTAATAAACATAAATTCTATGTTGATGAATAACATGAAAAATAATGAATCTAACTTTCTTTATATATCTATATCTACTTTTAAGACTGGTTTAGACTTAATTTCTCAATAAACCCAAAGTAAACACTAACTTCACTAATTACTTATGAGCAAGAGAAGCAAGATTCATCTCCAGTGCCTGCCTTTTGTGATTTTACGCCCTTTTAACCACAACTCTGAATTTTAATTTGCTAGACTAGAACGACAGCTGCGATCGACCATTTAAAAAAATAACACGATTAATAATTAATAATATTACAAAGACAACACGACAACAGTGAAGATCGTTCTGCAAAGAATGATTCAGTGAAAGTCACTAGATTATTTAATATGTTATTTTATGTCGACACCAAATGTAATTTAAGTCTAGCAAATTAAAAATCTGAGAAAAATAACTTTATCTATAGACCCATGGACGTATAGACGTCCATGTATAGACCTAATAATTAAGGATACTGGCAAGCAAAATTACGACTTGTCATTACTTCAGGCACATTACTTCCACACGAAAAAAAAGAGCTATGGATGTATGTAGGTAGATGTAGTCGATAATGCATGAATAGACAAAATAATTACTTACAGTATACAGGTGGAGCAAAGCCCTAACGGAATGGGAGATACGGTACAAGAAGCGTTGACAGACCAATAACCAGGTGGGTGTACGACCTACAGAAGATCGCGGGAGAGACCTGGATGTGACTCGCACAGAGCAGGGAAGCATTGTACAAAAGGGAGGAGTGATATGCTTAGTAGTGGGTAGTACAAAGCTGCCAATGATGAAGAAACTCAGATCTACAAGAGATCTATTCCTTTTAATTTCTGTTTATTTTTTACGCTGTACGTTTTTATACAAACGGCTAATGTTCTGCATTGTGATTGTGGGTTATTTATGTGCACAGTGAATTTATGTAATCGTGATCTTATTCAATTAATCTACCTTCCTAGCATTACACTTCAGTAATCAAATTCAAGCCAGTGAAATACAGGATGGCCCATTTACAGTAGTCCAAAGTAACTAGTTATTTGGAGAACTATATAGACAGTAAACTCGTACCTAATGATGCTTATAGAATATGCGTTATTTTGTCTTTCTAACTTCATAGGAATATTATGAATCTATTACTTATAGATTTATTTGTAAATCACTGCAGAAAGCGATAAGGCAGCCCATTATATATTTTGTATTGTTTGATTTATTTTTTGTTATGTAATATCTGGTGTGTCTATAAAAAGAAAGCCATCTTATGCTCCGCTACAAAATCACTTTCTTTTTCATGTTTTTACTTCATAAAGGTAATCAACCTGGTCACTTGGTAAACGTCAATTTCGTTGATTAATTGACCTCATTCCGTCAGAGTATTACGTACTGTACAACCGTGTTGAACACCCTACTGTCTTAAAAGAAACCATAACAATTTCGAGTAAACAGGGTCGATTGTTCAAGGCAAGATATAAGTATTATGTATGTCATTAGAGTCTGTTTTATACATATATCTATGTAGTGCAAGTAGGTATTCAATACAAGCCTTTAGTATGGAAATTGTCACGTAAATTAGATACATTGGAGTAACATAAACGTAGCTAATCAAGAACAATGTTCATTAGAAAAACAAGTAATATATGTATGTAATGCTTCTTTAAAAGAATTTCCATTTATTTATGAAGTTTTTTTACGGTCGTCAATCATCTCATAGTTGATCACATGTAACTATGTTACGGCTGTCAGCAGCGTCACTCGAGACGAATCGGAAAAGGAGTGCGTAGTCGATCAAGCTGTATAATTCCATAGTACTTACATGCGGTATCGGTTTCCTGCTATGGTCCAAATGCATTCCACCCACTTCAATAACACCCGGCAGTAGAGGACGTACACCATTCATACTGTGGAACGTATTCACCATACTCAAGCTCACATTCTTCGCAAAGTCTTGCAGATCGGGAATCCTCCTTCCAAAACGCTTCTCAATAATCGCCTTTTCCTTCAACTGTATTGCGTATCGATACCAGATCTTATAATATACGTTCATCACTGTATTCTCCAACCTTTCTAGGAAGGTCATCTTCGAAGTAAACTCGGAGCTCACAATTGGCACATATGACGGGTTATCCGTCAGCCCTATCCGGTCAGGGCTCCATTGCATCAAGGAGCTTGAAGACAACGCTATGTAAGGCGCTTTCAACCCGTAAACATGAGCAAGACCAAGCATGCAGTCACTGTTGAAATTTTCCACTAGAAGAACATCATAACTTTTCTTCAAAACATCCGCTAATGGATTGAAATCCACAATTTTGGAGCATACGCCCAGAGCTAGATCAGCTAGCGGTTCGAACTCCATAATTTGCTTGATAATTTTCTCAATGCCTAAAACTTTGAGAATCTTGCTTGGACTATCGAAGTACGCTAAATCAATAGTTTCCAACCCTTGAGCAGCAATGCCTTCGAGGCTGACGATAGTATAATTCGCTGGTGGATCTTTGATGGGGAAGAACGAAACAACGGTAACATCATGTCCTCTCTCTGCTAGTGTTTTCAGTAGCGGATCGAATACCATTTGGTGGCTTTTCCCTGTGTGAGGGAAGAGGCCGAGTATTCGCGCGGATTGCACATTATGGACGGCAAAGATCGCGAGTAGTATTATAGAGAGAGTCCGCATTGTGAACGAGCGATGTACACTGCGCCGCGGCTCAAACGGTACTGTCTGTAGTGTTGATAGGCAAGGCGGTCGTCCGCGTGTTATTTTCAGAACATCATTCTGTTCTGTAGGGTGGTGCGATGGTATATGTGCATGTGCATTAGAGATATAGTAACGTGTTTGAAAAGGGCAAGGTTAATTTTAATGCTACTGCAGTTTAGAGAAGAGAGAGAGAGAGCAATCGATACGTTTTGTTTGAAGATAGTAGCCAAGCATACAACGAGCCATTCATATTTTTATATGAATCAAACACGAGTTAGGCTCATGCGCCCCAACTATTTTCTAATTTAAGAAATAGTAGCTCTAAATTCTTTGCAGATATTCCGATTCGTTTATTCAACGACCCAATTTTGTTAGTTAAAATAAAAGCAGCACAGACGCAGTGAGTATACCCAGATACATTCTAATAAGTCGTTTAATTGAAATAATTATGCGTAAAATTTTAAAAATCACGAAAGTAGACTCTATTCGAAGCATAAACAAACTACTTAAGATAATTATTAAAAGTAGCATCAATTATCAGGAAGTGAATTGCGCCTCAAGTGTGAAAGATGAGACACACACACATGACAGTATTAAAGTGCCCTACGTATCTAATAATTGAACTCTTTTAACGTATGATCTTATATAAAATTTATTATAGATAATGACTCTCGGATATTGTGATAACCTTCGTTGACCTCCGTTTATACTATTTATCTATTAGCTAGTTCAAAGTCATGGTGAACAGTATAACCTTCGATCAACAAAAGTACTACATACGCAATTAATAACTACAACTATAAGAATTGATTATATATTTCCTACCTGTATTAGTTTATTTTTGTAATTTTAGTTTTGCAGTCTTGAAGAGGCGAGTTCAACTGTCCGTTGTGTCTGTTGTGACCTAGTTTGGGACCAACGCTCAATCTCAATATTGTATTCTTTATGTTAAATAAAATATTTTTTATTACTTTTTACTTTACTAGGTATTCGATCAACGCATCAAAAACGATCGGAAAAATAAGATCACAAATAATGTGGTCTTATTTTGCAACATTATAGTTTTTACAGCATTGTAGTTTTTGCTTAGAAATTATGTTTTATTTATTTATTTATTTTATGTTTTATTTTTCGATACATATTTTTGTTATTATTTTAAAATAAAAATACGTTATAATCGAACTAGTAAATATTTTGCAAACGATAATAAACTTTAAGCTCGAGTATTAAGGTTTATAATCAAGTTATATGCTACAGCGGCCACTTGAGTGAAGTGTTTTTGTTCCTAATCCTTAACCTAGTGCTGTTATTGATCGAAGAGTATAACCAGTGGGTAAGGTCAGGGTATGGGGTTCTTCGGTTCGTTGGACCATCTATTCGTGGGGCAACCATGGTAGGGTACGCACGCAGATCGGGCCGGTCCGGTCCACGCAGAAAGATGGAATTGGAATGATCTAAGTCAAAGTATGTATTTCAGTTAAACCAGTTACAGGCACTTTTGAATTGTCAAGCCGTCGGTTGGTCAGTCAGAAAGATGAAGCTAATTGTCCATTACAGAGCGTTGTAGGTTACTATATGAAGAAGAACGGGTTAGAAACTGCATGCAGCATTATTAAGCACGTAGTTTCACATCAAGCTTCGTTCTAAACGGTCAAAATTGCTTGACAAGCAGGAAAAATTCACGTGCTTGTCAAACAATTTTGACCGTCAGGGACTCCAATACACATGTGCTCATTTTAGCGAAAATGGTAATTATTTATTAGAGTAATTCTGGGTGATCTTCTATATGGTGTTAATATTGATATTCCACAAAGACTTAAAGTGAATCTGCAGCTGTAGCCCGCGAAATTCAAATACGTTTTTTGCAAAGTTAGATTTTTTTCCCAATGTCTGTTATAGTCGCGAATCATATGTTGATCAAGATACAACCTTAACATTGACCTGAAAATAACAAAAAACCTAAGAATTTCGCCTAAAATCGACAGGTCAGAAACAGGTTAGAGCTTAAAAAATATTTATATGGCTGTCTAGTGTAATCTTGTGTTGACGAATTTTAATTTTGTAATTTAGGACAGAATTTATCTAAGGCTAAATAGAATATCGGAAGTAGACGGTTCTCACACCTTGAAAAATTCTGAAATTCAGCTGTATCTAGGTGAGACCTTCAATAGAATTGGGAATCAGGGTTATTTCCAAACAATTAAGCACCACAATGTGTCGTGCTCGTGAAGGCAAAGTTGATAATCTAATTAATTGTAAAGTCAGAAAAATTTATTGTTACATATCAAATTGACTACCAACATATAATGTCCTTGTATTAAAATTACAACTGCCATTCTTTGGCAGTTGTATGAAATTGCTACAATACGGCAAATTAACGCAGTATGTCGATTTGATAAATAATTTAATTTCCCTGACCGTGCCTATAAAATGTTATAAAGAAGGTTATCGCTCGACCTAAAAGTTCCCTTAAGACGCTGACAACAGCTAAACCGCGGTCACTGTCACACTGCAACTGCATATATATAAAAGAAAGAGAAGCGCGATGACACAACGCTTGTAATTTATTGCAAAATATTAAGCAATTGACTATTTACTCAAAAATTAGTTGAGTAATCGAAAATAAAAAACAACCAAATTCTGCATACAAATACGACGTTCTTGTTATTAATTAAATGCCAACCATACTTTGATATTTAATACATATATTTTGGATTGAAACTCAAACTAAAGGGTTAGTTTACCGTTAATTTGTATCGAGATTTTTTTTCTAAACGGGATATGTAACAAACAACCAAGTTCTGAGAAATGTGTTCAAGAACAACATAAATATTTTGTCCGCTACCAAACAATATTTAGATTCGGCCATTTTTTAGTTTAGGACCAGCCTATTTTTATCATTTGTCTCTTGTCAGCGCCTTAACGTTTCACTTAGATAAAATGAGGAAGAAGACGTAGTCACCCTCTTAATATTTATATAATATTAGGTTGGGGAAAAAGTCTTTTCGCATTATAGTATGTATGAACTTGTAATAAAATCTCTTTGGCTATACTATTTGTATCTGGCTGGTTTTGGTGTCATTGAAAGTTTAAATTTTAAAGAACATAATTCCAAATTCAAATTAGGAAAATGTGTGATTTTCATTTGTTTTTCGTACTGTCAAGATTTTACTACAAAAAAGGTAAAAATGCAACTCAAGCCGCGAAAAAAATTTGCGATGTTTATGGACCTAGTGCAGTGTCTGTGAGAGTAGCACAAATTTGGTTTAAGCGTTTTCAATCCGAAAATTTTGATGTCAAAGATGCACGTCGCTCTGGTCGCCCTATTACGGACAAAATGGATGCCATTTTTGAAAAAGTGGAGCAAGATCGGCATATCAGTAGTTACGACGTAGCTGAAGAACTGGGAATTGACCGCAAAACAGTTTTGGCACATTTGAAAAAAACTGGTTACACAAAAAAGCTCGATATTTGGGTACCTCACGAGCTCACTGAAAGATACCTAATGAACCGTGTACTCATTTGTGATTCTTTATTACGACGTAATGAAACCGAACCATTTTTGAAGAAGCTGATAACTGGTGATGAAAAGTGGATCACGTACGACAAGAACGTGCGAAAAAGGTCGTGGTCAAAGGCCGGTCAGGCTTCACAGACTGTGGCGAAACCCGGGTTAACTCGCAACAAGGTGATGCTGTGTGTGTGGTGGGATTGGAAGGGCATTATTCATTATGAGCTGTTACCACCAAGCAGGACCATCGATTCTGAACTCTACTGCGAACAACTGATGAGATTAAAGCAAGAAGTTGAGAGAAAGCGGCCGAAATTAATCAACAGAAGGGGTGTGGTTTTTCATCATGATAACGCTAGACCTCACACATCTTTAGCCACTCAGCAAAAATTAAGAGAGTTTGGCTGGGAGGTGTTAATGCATCCGCCGTATAGTCCTGACCTTGCACCTTCAGATTTACACCTGTTTCGGTCTCTTCAGAATTCTTTAGGCAGTGTCAGGTTAACATCACGAGAGGACTGCCAAAACAACTTGTCGCGGTATTTTGATCAGAAGTCCCAAAATTTCTATAGCAATGGGGTCATGTCCCTACCTACAAGATGGCAAAAAGTTATCGAACAAAATGGTACCTACATACTTTAGTTAAATGTAAATAAACTATATTAAAAAATATTTTGAATTTTCTTAAAAAATGCGAAGAAACTTTTTCCCCAACCTATTATTATCGGTTTATAGTAGGTACAGCGGGGTAATAGCGTAACACACTATCAGTAGCATTTTGTAATACTCCTACTAGTTCCATACCTTTATGGAACCATAGTGAGTTGGAGTAGTTCCATGTGGAACTAGCTACATGGAACTACTGGGAATAAAGACCTAAACTTTGTTAATACTCCCACTAGTTCCATAACTAGTGAGTTGCAGTAGTTCCATGTGGAACTAGCTACATGGACCTACTGGGAATAAAGACCAAAAGTTTGTTAAACTTCCACTAGTTCATTAACTAGTGAGTTGCAGTAGTTTCATGTGGAACTAGCTACATGGAACTATTGGGAATAAAGACCTAAAGTTTGTTAATACTCCCACTAGTTCCATAACTAGTGAGTTGCAATAGTTCCATGTGGAACTAGCTACATGGAACTACTGGGAATAAATACTTAAAGTTTGTTAATACTCCCACTAGTTCCATAACTAGTGAGTTGCAGTAGTTCCATGTGGAACTAGCTACATGGAACTACTGAGAATAAAGATCTAAAGTTTGTTAAACTCCCACTAGTTCATTAACTAGTGAGTTGCAGTAGTTTTGATGTGGAACTAGCTACATGGAACTACTGGGAATAAAGACCTAAAGTTTGTTAAACTCCCACTCGTTCATTAACTAGTGAGTAAGTAAGAGTAAGTATTTCCAAGTGGAACTAGCTACATGGAACTACTGGGAATAAAGACATAAAGTTTGTTAATACTCCCACTAGTTTCATAACTAGTGAGTTGCAGTAGTTCCATGTGGAACTAGCTATATGGAACTACTGGGAATAAAGACCTAAAGTTTGTTAATACTCCCACTAGTTCCATAACTAGTGAGTTGCAGTAGTTCCAAGTGGAACTAGCTACATGGAACTGCTGGGAATAAAGACATAAAGTTTGTTAATACTCCCACTAGTTTCATAACTAGTGAGATGCAGTAGTTCCATGTGGAACTAGCTATATGGAACTACTGGGAATAAATACCTAAAGTTTGTTAATACTCCCACTAGTTCCATAACTAGTGAGTTGCAGTAGTTCCATGTGGAACTAGCTACATGGAACTACTGGGAATAAAGACCTAAAGTTTGTTAATGCTCCCACTAGTTCCACAACTAGTGAGTTGCAGTAGTTCCATGTGGAACTAGCTATATGGAACTACTGGGAATAAAGACCTAAAGTTTGTTAATACTCCCACTAGTTCCATAACTAGTGAGTTGCAGTAGTTCCATGTGGAACTAGCTATATGGAACTACTGGGAATAAAGACCTAAAGTTTGTTAAAACTCCTACTAGTTCCATAACTAGCTAGTTGCAGTAGTTCCATGTGGAACTAGCTACATGGAACTACTGGGAATAAAGACCTAAAGTTTGTTAATACTCCTACTAGTTCCATAAGTAGTGAGTTGCAGTAGTTCCATGTGGAACTAGCTACATGGAACTACTGGGAATAAAGGTTAATTTTGACAGTTCAACAACATTAATTGCGTTATTTACGTTGTTGAGCAATCACATTTTTCGAACATATGAAGCAACGGATTAGTAATATACTTCAAAATCATTCAGATTGTGACTGATATTGTGTACACAATTAAGGTACTGTTTATTTTGTTGTAGAGTCATAGACTCCACCATAATAACGTTCCCACTGCTGGGACACCAGCTGGGACCAGAGGCTAACCTAACCTAACCTAACCTAACCTAACATTTGATTAGCGATGACGCTAGTAGAAAAGCCACAAAATAGAATAGAATAGAATAATCTTTATTATGTACACCATTTTTAGGGGTGGAAAATTAACAAATAACTTCTCCCGCTCTGGGTGGAGCGGGAGGGAGTGTCAGACTTTTACTGAATAAAACCCAACCGTGTTCATTCAAATGTCTTTGCCACGATATCCCTTTCGGACAGGCTCGTAACCCTGGCAGGCATTGGCCCTCTCGGGCCCCGTCAATTGGTGCTGACATCTATTTGAGACGCGCGTGGAACACAAGGCGCCGTCGACCCGGGCCTGGTCCTTATCGGACGGCGAGCTACCCATCGGTCACCGTCCGCAAGCCCGTGCCTACGGTGGCCGGGTATCGGCATTGCGATTCCCGACGCGGGGCGTCTCCTGCGGGGACTAGGGGCGCGAGGGCGTGGATTTTGCCTTTTCTCTTGACGCACCACACAGTGGTGACACCCGGGCGTTTCCTCCCGCTTTATTCTGAATAGGAATTTGCCTAGGCCCTAGAGAGGATTGGTAGATGTCACATGTCTTAGAATATTTGGTTTTAGGACCAGCCGGTTTCCTCACGATCACGAGTTAAGGCTCTTACACACTCACGCGATATCGCGGGCGCGACAGGCACCGACAAAGACAATTCCTTTGTCGGTGCATGTCGCGCCCGCGATATCGCGTGTGTTTGTAAGAGCCTTTATAAGTATGTAGACTAGCTGGACCATAAACATGGCGTTTAATTTCCGCTCCTGATTAATCAGCCAATGAGCAAACGCAAAGGGATTTAAAGTACACTTCTGAAGGCGACGGCAGTGGCGTTGCGGTTGACAAAGACCGCAAGCGACAGCGCCACTGCTGTTTTAATTCCGTACACGACAGCATCGGCACTTTTCTTCAGTTTTGCGAAAGTCGTGGACAGCACTATTGGGGCCCAAGTCTGCTATTTTTATAAATTCAGTCATTCCAACACGATCCCATTGTCATGCCATTGTCATTTTGCTAAAAGTTCGTAATCTGGTAAATTCATAATGGTCGATCATTTTCTTTGCAATTTCTTTCAATGTAGTGTCAGTGGCAGACCATTGGAAAGTCATAATGACGCCATTATAATAGTAGATTACCAAACCTGTCAAAATCAACAATTATGAAATCAATGATCGACCATTCTGACACTATTGTAATAGCAGACTTGAGGCCCTGGGGCCCAAGTCTGCTATTTTTATAAATTCAGTCATTCCAACACGATCCCATTGTCATGCCATTGTCATTTTGCTAAAAGTTCGTAATCTGGTAAATTGATAATGGTCGATCATTTTCTTTGCAATTTCTTTCAATGTAGTGTCAGTTGCCGACCATTGGAAAGTCATAATGACGCCATTATAATAGTAGATTACCAAACTTGTCAAAATCAACAATTATGAAATCAATGATCAACCATTTTGACACTATTGTAATAGCAGACTTGAGGCCCTGGTATGCCGTCTGCAGTCGCCGTTCGACCGCCGCAGCAGGCACAGACTAAGTAGTACTGCAGCAGGCGGCAATGTTGCCATCTACTGAAGCATTTTCACTCTCACTTTGAATATTATTGTTTTCATAATACTTTGTTAATTAGGACTAATGAGAAGAAGAGGAATATTACAATATTCCAACAGAAGTAATAAATTAAGTTTGTGTAAATGTTTTTTTTCAGTTCAAAAAAAGGGGTATTTGATGGAAAAAACGTATGACGACCCTCGAACCGCCATGACAGTGTACCCCCGTTCTGACAAAATTAAACAAAATTAAATTCGGGACTTCTTGGCGGGAAAGTGAAGCGTCATGTGCCGAGAGTTGAAAATTCAACAGTTTTTTTTTCAGTTTTGTTTTATTTTCTAAAATTTGTGTTTAGCCGAATATTAATGTGTAATAGTGGTGGATTATTAATCATTAAGTGTTCGTGAACCTGCATTAATGTAGGCAAATGAAACAAAACAGTGCAACATCACTTTAAGTTCTCTCAAGAAGTCCGCGCGAGGTTTCAGTAAAGTGCCGCGTCTTTACTTAAACTCAAGGGGAGCGGGGCGGGATATCATCAATCATCTTTATCATGCATTGAGTGGAGTTCATTTCATAGTTATTTAAATAACTTTGTACTTGTTACCTAATTTTACATGACACTGGCTAAATGCACAAACCGTGCAAAGCCAAAAAAAAAAAAATCGCTAAAAAATTAGTTACGTTACATAATGATAATATTTCCCTGAAATATTGATATTTACAGGAAAATACAAGTAACGTTATCTACTAATTGGTTTCTTAGAAATGGTCAACTAGTCTAAAAACCTCTGAAATGTTCATGATAGGAAAATTTCAAAGAAAGGGTGCATAGCAATCACTGGCGCGATATTGCGGATGCGGTAAGGGTCGCGTTGGTGTAAATTACAAACTGACCCACTAAAAAGTGAAAAATAACTTTAATTTCAGAAGTCGGTGGCAAAAACTTAAATACAGATTTAAAGACACCGACTTCCGAAATTAAAGTTACTTTTCTCTTCCTAGTGTTTTTTTTTGGAAGTCGGTTGTATTAAGTAAAAAGTTTTTTTTAAAATTATTTCTTATTCATTTATCTTTTAACAGTTACTAACCGAGTGCCATTGACCAGTCCATTTTTTCACAACAAAAAAATGATCTGAATGTTACTTCTAAACCAGTGAGGCAGTGATTACTCTCGCTTTTATATTAGAAAAAAAATGGAGTTACAGTTAAGTTAAAAATATAACAAACGAGTTGGTAAAAAACTGTTAAGTCCATCGAGGGGTTATTGACCTTATGTTTTCAAGGGACCTATCAATAAAGACACTTTTTGAATTCATCACGCTACCGCGAGTATGTATACATATAGGTAAATCATTCTTTTAAAAAATGTAAATAAAAAAATAAAAGAATCCCGACTGCGTAAAAAGTGATCTTTAAAAAAGATGGAAACACGATTTATATACATATACATACGTATTATATATGTTACGGCTAATACCCGAAGTGCGGCTACACCTAGTTTTAGCCGGTTAGAAGTATAGGTCCAGACAATCCCTGTTGGATAAAACCAATTTACCAACAATAGAGGGGATCTGGCGCTCGGCGGCCGCTACCGCGGCACGCTCGCTTCGCTCGCTCGCCTTCGCTTGTTAATGGTTACTGTTCTAACCTAACGTAGCCCAAATGATTTTACCCGAAAACAATCGGCTCGTACTAGGTTTAACCAAGAGTAAGTGGCTACACCTAGTTCTAACCGGCTAAAACTAGGTCTAGCCGCACTTCGGGTATTAGCCGTAACATATACACGATCTCATGCCTGACTGCATGAGACTGTTGGCAATAGGTATTTATTGTAAAATTTTCATCTTTTTTTTTTAAGTTCACTTTTTATGCAGTCGGGTTTTTTTATTTTTTGTTATTTACATTTTTATTATTTTACACTTTTTAGTTAGGATCTTAGGACGGTAAGTTGGGATATTTACCCACTTCTATAATCTAGTGATAAACGAGGAAACGTTTATTATTATTTATTTATTGCTCTTACTCCAAAAGTTCGGGATACTTTTTTTTTAAGTGAAGCTTCTTTAGGCGCGTTGAGCGATTTTTGGTAGGGGAAATACTTTATGGTTTCGCGTCACCGACATGCTAACCGCGTCACGTGACGTATTGCGCCAGACTGGTTTTTTTGTAAGGGATAAACGCAACCGTTTTTAAAAAATATTTCACCTGTAGCAAGCAACATTATCAGCGAGTAACATGGGCCGTATACTTTATTTAAAATAAAATAGAGATCCCTACGATAATTGCAATAATGTAACCCTAGGTAACAAAAACTTTCCTATAAAAGTCATTATAATTATGGCGTGCGCTGCGAAAACTATTAATCTATTTATATAGGTAATAAAAATGAATGGCTAATAGTGTTGCTAAGCGCATAACTCGAGAACGGCTGGACCAATCTGAACATAATTATGTATAAATAAAAATGAATGGCTAAATGTGTTGCTAAGCGCAAAACTCGAGAACGGCTGGACCAATCTGTACATAATTATGTATAAATAAAAATGAATGGCTAAATGTGTTGCTAAGCGCAAAACTGGAAAAAGGCTGGAGAAACTCGGCATATTTTTTTTCGAGTCCGAGTAAGTTTAACGGAAACGCGTAAAACCACATTTTTCTTTTTCCCATTCCACTGTTCCTAGTTGTAACTGAGCAGTAACCTAACAAAAAGTACCTACTAGGCTTGTATTTTGCTACTAATAGGTTTTGGATGAAATTTGGCACACAGATAGTTTATAACTTGGATTAACACAGGATACTTTTATCCCGGTGGTAAATTTCCGTGAGATAATTTCCGAACTCCATGCGGGCGAAGCCGTAGACAAAAGCTAGTGAAACATAAAATAATGTACTACATGTTTATAGTACTTACTCATCATTACCCACAAAAAAGTTCACTAGGCTATATTATGTCTAACTATTATTGACCGGTTTTTGTTTAAATTTGTCAATCGAAACAGGAGTAGAAACGAAAGACGTGACATTCGTGTCATGATATTAAATAGTTTCATAGTCAAGGTTGATTAATGTAAATTACTCTTTAAATTATTCGAATCGGACCTTTCGTTTAGAAGTTACGACAGGTATAAAAATGCTAAAAGTAGAAAAAAATGCCTACGATTTAGTACTTTTGATGTGGAAATATCCCATCCACGCGGGCGAAACCGCGGGCCAAAGCTAGTAAAATTATTTATTTGTTTATTTATTTATAGGAGAACCAACAGCTATAACAGATGGATAACAATTGTATACAGGGTGTAGGAGACAGCCCTCCGCAAATTAACAGGGTGCATTCAGCTCCTTATTTTGAATCATATTCCACTGACAATTTTCTTAGGAAATTTTTAATTTTTTTTATCGTTTTTTCAGTTACTATTCCTTTATTTTAATGTAAAATTACATTCTCTGTATACAGTAATCCATTAATGTAAATAACACAGCTAAATTAATAAAAAACAGCAATGGATGTTGAAATTCTCTAACAAGAAGTTACGTGGTGCGAGCGCGGCCGTCCGGGGTGGCCGAGAGGGCCCAGGCGTCCAAAATCTCACTGCGCTACCGTTCGCCGCGTGCGTTTTGCCACCGTAACGATACATTGCGTGTAAGGTAATAAAACAAATCAGGCTCATTGGATTCCCATAACGTTCCTGAAATAATTTCATGTAGGTACCGGTCATCTTAGTACGATATACTGAAGTCACCCCATCAGTCTGCGGAGGGCTGTCCCTTACACCCTGTATGTAACACAGAGCCAATTACAGGTCTCAAGGGTAAAAATAGAAAAGGTAGTAGAAATCTTTGGATCACTAACAAGTATGATATAAAAGAATATGTATATATCTAACGTACAATAAGCACATTTTTTTCTACACAACATGGCGCTAAAATTCCGCCATTTAGATTTTTTTAAACATCCAACGACATATCATTCATCAAAATCGGTTCTGCCGTTTAGTAGTTACGAACATAGGGACGGACATACATACAAGTCAAACACAACACAGCCTCCTTTTTTGGCTTCACAGTCGGATAAACGAGTATTATTAATTGATTAAATTATCTCTTCTAATATATAATTTATTCATTTATTCACTGACAGATAACACAACGCAGTCTAAGCCACTAGGTATAGAAGTATGAATGTTTGGACAACAGTTCGTGGAGACGAAAATATACAATAAATTCAACTTAATGTATCTAATGACGTTCGCAGTCTGCCCACGAAAATTCAATCAAATATATCAAATAGTTTAGTCGCTATAGCTAGTCAAAGATGGCAAAACCGATAGTCGATACACCACTGCTATATAGTTTGTTTAAAGAAATCACTTTTATAATTTCTATGCTAGAATTTATTTGATCGTTCCAAAATACTCTTATGCATTAGCATTGCCAGTGTTTTCATTTATTGTCGTATCGTTGTCTCCACATTGTATATTATTAATATTATTAAAAAAAAAGTCGGCACTAAAGAAGGATATTTTGTAAATTCATTCCCTAAAGGGGTTAAATATGGGATGAAAGTTCGTATGAAATTGACCGTGACGTAAATCGATGTATGGAAGAACATATTGTTCAACTACATTATTGTTTGTTTTTGGGATAATTCAGCCCAACTACGGAACCCTTCATTGTGTATAGTCCAACACGCACGTGGCCGTTTTTTTTTTAATTTCATCTCCTTCAGGGCTTCAGCTCCTGAGAAGTGGCTGATGGAAAATCGAAGCGAGCAAAATACGGCTCGTTATTCTATAAATACTTAGGTACTGGTAGGTATTTACAATTTATTGTAAATTAATCCGATTATCCTACGTTTAAATTCTACACGTGGCTCACTCATGTAATTTTCTCGTAACTTCTGTTATATTGTATTATTTGTTATGTAATGTTAAGTTAGAGCATAATAATTAAAATAAAATAATGAAGCATCAGTGAACTAAACAGCACCCTAATTGCGTAACACAGTTTGAATCGGAATCGGAATGATTTTGAAGTATATTGCTAATCCATTGCTTCATAAGTTAGAAAAAATTGTTTGCTCAACGACGTAAATAACGCAATGAATGATAAATGATAAATGATAAATGATTTATTTCTGTAAGTAGGTTTGTACAAACACTTTTACACGTCAATCATATTAAAAAAAACTAGATGAGGTCGGCGTTTCGTATCCGACTACTCTGAGAAGAAAGGCCGAAACAAACTCAGAGGTCACAGTCTCTTTTTAAAGTCCAGACATAATCTTGGTCAGATCATGTGAAGACCATGTAGATTGGTGTCTGACATGGTCTTTTGACGAAAGAACCACACAGATTTGAGTGGACCTGTCCAGTCAGTGCACGCATTTGTCAGTTATCGTGCAGCTCAACTCAAAACTTAAGGAGCTCAGCGATTCGACGAACAATACCAAAGAAAGGACAATTGGTTAGGCCGCATAGAGTACTCAAACTGCCAGACCTGCATTAAAAATTTTTTTGATTGAGAATAAAAATAAAAAAACAATTCACATAGTCCTCACATTCATAATAATTAAAATAATATAATACTTTACAAAGTAAATATTCATGTCATAGTTTAGGTATTTAAAAATTTCAATCAAAAAATAGTATAAATAGTTGGAAAAAAAATCAAATCAAGATTCACTGTAAATTGGAGCAGCTCAATCCCAAGCCTTTTTGTCCTCAATAAAGTCTTTAACAGTATAAAATGCTTTCTGGCACAGTTTCCGTTTTATAAAACATTTGAATTTATTAAGGCTTAATTCTTGAATATGGCTAGGAAGTTTATTATAAAAACGTATACACTGGCATCTAAACGAGCCACCTATTTTTTTAAGCCTGGTTTTAGGAACAACAAATTTGTGCTTGTTCCTAGTATTTACATTATGGATATCACTGTATTTTTTAAACAGATTAATATTTTTATGTGCATACAATAGATTTTTATAAATATACTGAGAAGCTACAGTCAGTATATTAATCTCTTTAAATTTGTCTCTGAGGGAGTGTCTGGGACTTAATTTATAAATTGCACGAATTGCTCTTTTTTGTAAAACAAAAATTGTCTGAATGTCGGCGGCATTTCCCCACAACAGAATACCGTACGACATTACACTATGAAAATAACTAAAGTATACTAAGCGGGCTGTCTCTAAATCAGTTAAATCACGAATTTTTCTAACGGCGTATGCTGCAGAGCTAAGCTTTTTCGACAATTTATCTATATGGGGGCCCCATTGAAGCTTGGCATCCAAAGTTATGCCTAAGAACACTGTAGAATCTTCGGGTTTCAACTCTTCACCCTTTATGAGCACACTAGTTTTTACTTGTCTAACATGAGGTATTGTAAACTTAATACATTTAGTTTTTTTCTCGTTAAGAAGTAGGTTATTAACATTAAACCAGTTAACTACTTTTTCAAGGGCACTATTGACATTGTCAGTAACCAACTGCTGACGTTTGAGTTTAAATAAAAGTGAAGTTTCGTCTGCAAACAACACTATATCATGTTTATCCTTTATGAGGTAAGGCAAGTCATTTATATAAATAAGAAACAAAAATGGGCCAAGAATTGAGCCCTGGGGTACCCCCATTCTTACTAAAGATCCGGGAGATCTTTTTCCGTTAACATCAACTCTCTGAATCCTATCACTTAAATATGAAGTAAGAAGATCCAGAGAGGCATTTCGGATTCCGTAGTGGTGCAGTTTCCTGATTAATGTTTTATGAAGAACGCAATCGAATGCCTTGGACAAATCGCAAAAGATGCCCAAAGCATCGCATTTATCCTCCCATGCATTATAAACATGTCCTAAAAGTTCAACACCGGCATCAGTAGTCGAACGACCCTTTGTAAAACCGAACTGTTTGTTATGCAATAACTTATGTTTATTAAAAAATCTTTGCATTTGATCTAAAATAAGTTTTTCAAAAATTTTACTAAAGGTAGGTAGCACTGAAATAGGTCTATAATTAGTAGGGTCTGATGTACTACCCGATTTAAACAACGGTATTATTTTACTGTTTTTCATAAGATCAGGAAACTCACCAAGGTCAATACAATTATTAAAAATAACAGCTAAAGTAGGTGCTACAATGTTTATAATCGACTTAGCAACGTCCACAGAATTACCCCATAGATCTGCGGTCTTTTTAACATTTAATGTGTGAAAGATTTTAATTACATCTTTACAGGTGACATATTCGAAATGAAATTCAGAATCACAAACTGGAACGTTTTCCTTAAGTAAAGACTCTGCAGCAGTGGTTGATGAGTTTAGAGATTTAGTAGTCAATACAGGAATCTCTGCAAAGAAATTTTCAAAGGCCGCGGCGACTTGAGAATCTGATTTAATTATACTGTCATCAATAGCAAGGCTGTAGTCACTACTTCGGTTGCATGACCTTCCCGTTTCACTATTAATGATATTCCATGTCATTTTAATTACATTACTACTATTTTTGATTTTTGAACTTAAGTAACGTGACTTGGCCATACAACAAACATTTTTAAATAATTTTGAATAATTCTTAACATATAAATTAAATTCAGCAGTGTTTATAATAGTCCGTTCACCATACAACTCATATAGTCGTTTTCTACTTTTATGTATACCAACGGTGGCCCAGTCACTGAAAGAAGCATTACTATTAACCAAGAATGTTTTTGGAATGAAAGTGTTGGCAAATTGTGTGCAATACATACAAAAGAAATCATTATATTGTTGATTAGGGGCGACATTAGTTGACAAAACTGGTAATTTACTCAACAGTTTAGTTTTAAATGTTTCCAAGCGCTTAGTAGTTTTTGGGGTGACAGTGATATCTTTTTTAATAACTTTTTTGTTCGGATTTGGAATAGTGATTAATTGTCCGCAATGATCTGAGTCTATTAGATTAATAATTTCTTTGTGGGTTGGTATAACATCTGTATAAATGTTATCTAGGCATGTGGCACTAGTGGGAGTTATTCTAGTGGGCTCCAAAAATTGGTAAGCAAGATTGTATGACTGAAACAAACTTATAATTTTAGTACTTAACCCGGAATTTTCTAATAAATTAACATTAAAATCACCACAAGTGATGATAGACTTATTTGAATTACAGATTTTGTGCAATACATCATCCATAACCTTTTCAAAACAATCATACAATCCTGAGGGAGGTCTGTACACACTTAATATAATGAACTGCTCCAATTCTATACAGGCTATTTCAATTGTCCGCTCAACAGAGAGGCTCACAATGTCCTTGCGGTCTTTAAATCTAAGCTGGTTATTCACTAAAATTAATGAGCCACCATGTATAGCATTTACTCTGCTGAACGAACTACCAACCTGGTGATTACTAAAATTGAACATGAACTGGTGGCTTTTAAGCCAATGTTCTGTCATACAAAGAATATCTATATTGTTACAATTCAGCAATAATTCTACTTCTAAATCTTTGTTCAAAAACCCTTGAATGTTTTGATGCACCAAGTTGATACTATTTGATTTTTTTACACTTTCATTTGATTTATTATTTGCTTTCATAACATTTTTGCAAGAGTTTTCCTCCATTGTCCTAATTTCTAATTTAAATGATAATCAATGTCATCAATTGTTACCAAATTATTGACAGAATAGTTTAAAATTACACTGCATTGCTCAAAAGAAGCAATTTGTTTAGCCAAATTTTTGGCTGAAATAGTAAAAAAATATGATAGCGACACAGCTATCTGTCTTTTGTGGTAGTTAGAAAGATAGTACATAACAATATTATATCTATCCTTTGTCAAATACAAATTATTACTAACATAATTGTTAGTATCAATTAAATGGAAAAGATTATCATTATAAGTTAAATTGTGCAATGTAATATTAATGTCAAATCTTATGTTATTTTCTTCCTGTGGCAAACTGTTACTATACGGGAATGTAAACAACACAATTTTTTGTAAACGTAGGTTGCACAATGTTCTATGATATTGGAGTAATTCTCCTTTGTTTACATTTCCCCTATTTTCCATAAAAATTAATAATGTTGTTTCCTGTTTAAAGTTACATTTAATAATTTCTTTCATGATATCAAATAAAGAACAACCAGGCATGCAGTAATTTATTATTGAGTGTCCTGGGTATTCATTTGTCAACAAGTGGCCTAAGTCCTTGCCAATCTCATCACAAAATAATACAATATCATTATTTACGATTTGTTTACATTGTTTATTGTAATTATTAGTATAAGGAATTTTCAAATCCACACAAGGCAGCGGTAAGGTGGTATTGCATGTTGCCAATGAATGGTCTGGCGTAGGTACATTGGATGTTGTTTGACAATGCTCACAGTTGTTTGTTTGTGAGTTAACCAAATCATTCATTGCCAACATATATTCCCTCATTAGATGTTCAGAGGTATTATATTTGTTTGTCATTGAACTAAGTTTCTCTTGTAGGTGGTCAAGTTGTGATTGCAAGTCCTGTGTGTCAATGTTGTATTTCCTAGTACTTTGCTCCAAATTAAAAGAATACATATCTAATTGTTTAAGTAAATTTAACCTTTCTCTATTGAGTTTAACATTTTTGATAAAGAACCTCTGTCTTTTTACCATTTTCTGTGTTTTTACAATGTATTTATTAATTTTAATGTATTTTTTTAGTTTGTTTTTACTGGTGACTACCCTCACTGAATAACATGACTTCGAATCGTCATCACCTGTTAAATCTATAGTGTAAGAGGGTTTTATGGCAGAAACCATTGATGGGGCAATAGGAATCAATTCATTGAAAAGACTTTGTATTTTGAATGTTGTTGAACTGTCAAATTGAAACCGATTCCTACTGATAGTGCGTTACGCAATTAGCCCACAGGTGTCTTGTTGAGGCGCGCTGCTAAAGTGCTAACCAGGCCATACTTTTAGGCCTCTGTCTCGAATCTTGCGGGCAGCGGGGCGGCGCCGGCGGCGCCGGCGGCGGCGGAGGCGCGGGAGCTGCATGTTCTAATGCGTAAAATCAAATGGACCGGCCCTCGAAACCAGCGCGGCTCGGCAGCGGCGGCAGCAGCAGCGCCGCGCCGCTACCGCGCCGCCACCGCCGCCGCCCCGCTGCCCGTAAGATTCGAAGCAAAAGCCTTACTGATATGTAGCTGCCAGCAGCATAGCTATTCACAACCACTCGATACGCTTCCGTGCCGAAAAGGATATCAATCAATGGTATCGAAAAAGTTCTTTAAACGTTGTTCACAAATCGAAAACCCGAAAATTTTGTGAGTTCAGATCAAATAGACGACCGCTATTCTTTCGGCAGCTGTGTGCTGTCTGGAGCTAGGCAAATCAGGTAATCGAAATGTGTAATTTTCGACACGATAGCCTATCGAATAGTTGTGAATAGCTATGCTGGAGCACTTCGCAACATTTTTATCCGACAGCAAAGACAGACTTATGTTCAAATTCTTTATTGCATTCATGTGTGCATTTAGTTGTTACAATATAAGTAAGTTCCAACATGAAACCCGGTTAGGGCATGGCAACATAATAATATTAATAATTTTAAAATAATAATAATACGAGTATGTGTGTTTTTTTATGACTATATTATAATATGTTATTATTTATCTAGCTATCATATTTTACTAAATATTTTGTTCTAGATATTCTGCGACCGAGTAAAAAGCATTTAAATTTGTGTTAGGTATTCTTTTAATTTTCTGTTATGAAACGCGCAGCGCGTTTCGCGCGTGATGCGTAGTTCATACAAACGTAACACCAAAATAATTTGTAAATCAAACATATTCTTAAGGTAGTGTATCTTTATTCCTATTGGAATACAGAATATCTAGGTTCCCAAATATATATTTTGAATGAACACTGATTTAAACAAGAGTTATGAGAAAAATAAGTTTTCTATAGAAATTTGAAACTCCTCATATCTCGTCTATATATCATTGTCCTGTCAAAATATATATTTGGGAACATAAATCTTCTGTAATTCAATCGAAATAAATACAGACTACCTTAAGAATATGTTTGATTTACAAATTATTTTGGTATTACGTTTGTATGAACTACGCATGCTACGCCGGGCCCCTTAAATATATTGAACTTGGTTTCTTCTTTTATTTGTCCGGTAATTTGTTGAAAAATTTTACTGCCATGTAATATGGGCTGTGGTACCTAAAGAATTTTGATCCGAGAGGGTGGAAGACGTAATCTATTTTTATATCTAGTTTTTCATGCGTATCTATATAAACTCCATTATTATTATTATTTATTTATTAACAGATAACATGATCCATTGTCGTTAGTAGAAGTAAATGTATGTATGTATACGTAATAAATGAAAATAATAATAATCTCCCTAATGTTTAAATAAAAGTTGTAAAATTATTACCATTTTATTTTTACGGTCGTCAATATGTTGCATAGATAATCACATTTTAGGGCTCCTGTGACGTGGCCACAGTGACGCGAGACGAACCGATGCAATAATTGAACGTGCTTGAGTATGAAGTTTTGATTTTATTATTGTACTTACATGCGGTATAGATTTCCTACTATGATTCAAAAACATCCCTCCGACTTCAATAACACCCGGCACTAGAGGACGAACGCCACTCAAACTGTGGAACACGTTCAACAAACTCAAGCTTACATTCTTCGCCAAGTCCTGCAGATCGGGAATCTTCCTTCCAAACCGCTTCTCTATAATCTCCTTTTCTTTTATCTGTATCCCGTATCGGAACCAGAGCTTGTAGCAAACGTTCATCACAGCATTCTCCAATCTTTGCAGAAAAGTCATCTTCGATGTGAACCCACAGCTCAAAATTGGCACATAGGACGGGTTATCAGTTACCCCTATGCGATCAGGGCTCCATTCCATCATGCCCACCGAAGACAACGACACGAACGGCGCGCTCAATCCGTAAACATGAGCAAGACCGAGCATGCAGTCACTATTGAAATTTTCCACCAGAACAACGTCATATTTTTTCTTTAAGACATCCGCTACTGGAGCGAAGTCCACGATTTTGGAGCATATGCCTATAGCTAGATCTGCTAGCGGTCGGAACTCCATAATGTGGGTGATAATTCTGTCAATGCCCAAACATTTGGAAATCATGTTCGGCCTGTCCAAGTTCGATAGGTCGAAGGTTTCCACCCCTAGTGGAGCAACACCTTCTAGGCTGACGATGGTATAATTCGCTGGTGGGTCTTTGATCGGGAAGAACGAAACAACGGTAACATCATGTCCTCTCTCTGCTAGTGTTATCATTAATGGATCGAAGACCATTTGGTGGCTTTTCCCGGGGTGTGGGAAAAGACCTAGTATTCGCGCGGTTTTTACATTATTGACGGCGAAGATCGCGAGTAGTATTATAGACCGCATTGTCGACCAGGGATGTGCACTGCGCTGTGGTTCATTGTCGACCAGGGATGTGCACTGCGCTGTGGTTCATTGTCGACCAGGGATGTGCACTGCGCTGTGGTTCTAACGGCACTGCTCGTAGTCCCAAGAATTATAATTAGGGCCTAACAAATTCGTTCACGCAGAAAAATATTATCAATTATTTCCGCAAGATAAGTTGGTAAGAACTTAAGTATATGAATAACGTTTAATGTCGTAGAATATAATTTCACCATCTCTTTACTCTCATACAGTTGCTGCCAATTGCAAAAAATGTTTTAGCAAATAGCAATGTAAGCCCTCCTTCACACAATCTTGGTCACCAAAGTTTTTTCGCGAATTTCAGCTAGTAAAACTACATATATATCATAAAGTGAAAGAATGGTAGGTATTTGTGCAGTTATCCGACTTTCATGCGGACAAAGACACTGGCAAATCTGCATAATAATATCTACCTATATATACATAGATTAAAGTGAGTCTGACTGTTTGTTATATACTCCTTTAGGTATTGTATTATAGATTTAGTTCGTACCTACCTAGGTAAGTATATGTAGCATTGTCAAACGCGAGCGTTGCCAGACGGGCGCGACCCTGGCACTCGTGGGTTGAAGCTGAAAATCAGCGTCAGGTGGTACACACGGCTACACATCAAGCTATACAGTTCCAGTATACGATGACCTCTCATTGTACGGAAATCCTATACAATGCGAGATCAGCTTATACTGGAGTTTTCCTATAGCTGTAGCTGTGTGTACGTACACCTTGTGTCTCTGACATGCTGAGCTGAGGCCCTTTTGCAATTTTATTATAATCATTGTTTTCTGTTTTTTTATAGTTTTAAAGTGTATTTTTTTGCGGCATTGCCAATAATAGTAGATTGTTATACAAGGGGCTAAAATGACCCATTAATATACGAGGTAGTTTTACTCCCGAGCTTTAGCGAGGGAGTAAATAGAAACCTAGTTATAATGGGTTTTTATTGCCGTGTGCTACACTAAAAAACCCTTTTTTTTAGGAACGCGTGGACGTATCAAGTTGAAATTAACAAATACGTAAGTCTGCGATCACTTGGAGCTCTAAAAAAATCAAGCTTCTAAGTCAACGCAATAAAAAAATACGGCGATATAGAACATATCAAAACCTATAGGGTACTTCCCGTTGCCCTAGAATCATGAAATTTGGCAAGAAGCAGTCTCACAGCACAAGTAAAGGAAAAAGTCCGAAAACCGTAAATTTGTACATTATTCACATAAAAAAAAAATTGTTTTAATAAAAATTGTTTGGATAAATGAACGTGACATGAAATTGTAACATGAAATTTTTTGAATGAATGTTTGGATGAATGAAAATAAATGACAGATGAGAAAATATGGGATGTGCAGGCAGAATTTAGAGAGGGAATGGGATGTATGGATCAGATCTTCTCCTTAAGGTGCATAGCCGAAAAATATCTGGCAAAGCACAAGAAAGTCTAGTGTGCTTTCGTGGACTTGGAGAAGGCTTATGACAGTGTATGGAGGGAAGAACTGTGGTCAACACTATCAGTGTACGGTGTGGACTGGAGCTTGGTACGGGCACTGAAATCTTTATACAAGGAATCCAGTGCTTGTGTTAGGTTAAATGGGGCATACACGGAGCGGTTCTGCATCTCAAGGGGTGTTAGACAGGGTTGTGTAGCGTCACCGTGGCTGTTCAACTTGTACATGGATAGTTGTTTGATAGATTTGAAAGAGAGTGAATGCGGATTGAGAATGAATGAGTTGCCTGTCAAATGCCTTCTCTACGCAGATGATCAAGTTCTACTTGCTTCGTCTGCAGAACAGTTGCAAGACATGGTGACTGTGATGGATGAAGCATATAAGAGGAAAGGGATGATTATAAATGTGAATAAGACGAAGGTTATGGTGTTTGAAAGAGAAGAGGATGTATTGGTGTGTGATGTGAAAATAAATGATAAGAGTGTGGAGCAAGTAAGTGAGTTTAATATATTTGGGGAGTCAGTTTACAAGAGATGGAAAGATTGATGAAGATGTGGAAAGGAGAGTAAATGCGGGAAATAAAGTGAATGGTGCTATACATGCGATTGTGACCAATCAGTCGATGCCCAAAAAGGCTCGACTGGCTGTTCACAATGGTGTGCTGGTGCCTACGCTTATGTATGGAAGTGAATGTTGGGTGTGGCAAAAGAAGCATGAAAGTAGAATAAATGCAGTGGAAATGCGTTCCTTGCGAAGCATGTCTGGCGTGACTATGAATGATAGGCTGAAAAATGAGGTGATAATGCAACGGTGCAGTTTAAAAGAAGATGTAGTAACAAAAATTGAAAAGAGTATGCATACTGTTTTCAATTTTTGTTACTACATCTTCTTTATTCTTCATCTAAGCATGCTTAGATCATGCTTGCTTTGGTCATGTTGAGAGAATGAGTGGAACGCGACTAACAAAAGGTATTTATAAAGCAGAGGTGAGTGGAAACGCCGGGAGGGGACGCCCTAGGAGGACATATACTGACCAAATTGGTGATTTTCTTCAGAACGGTCAGGTGCGTGTACTCGCAATCGGCGTGCGTGTATGACCAGATGTATGAACGTAGGCGAAGCAAAAGGAGTATGTAAGGAGCGTAGCAGGTGGCGTTCTATAGTTTCTGCCTACCCCCATGTGAAGAAGGCGTGAGTTTATGTATGTATGTATGTATGTATGTGTTTGGATAAATTCATCCCAACTACGGAACCCTTCATTGTGCGTGGTCCGACACGCACTTAGCCGGTTTTTTTTAGTTTCTTCCGCAACCAAGGAACAATTATACTTACATAATTATGGCAAGGCCGCAACGCAATGCACGCATTCTACCGAAGAGATAGCCGTTTTTAGTTCCATTTTCCATACAAATTTTAGCAACCTTTTTTTATACCATTGCAATATTTCGAATGATTTTAGTACGCATATTTTCATTTGGTCAAATTTTTACTTGGCTTAATATTACCAAGTATAATGTCATTATGGCATTTGGTCTTTAATCAAATGATTTATTACAGCAAACAATCTTCAGACAATAAACGTTTTTGAGCGAGCGAAGCGAGCGGTGCCGCGGTAGCGGCCGGCGAGTGCCAGACACGACTTGCATTAATAGAAAAAAAAAATATCGTTTTTAGTAGGTTACCCGGAACATAACTATTTAGATTAGGTTAATTTCTTTAAAAAAAAAATGGGTAGGTTAGGTTAGGTTAAAACTGTGACCTCCTACGCATGAGCCGAGCGAGCGAAGCGAGCGGTGCCGCGGCAGCGGCCGGCGAGTGCCAGAAACCACTTGCATTAATAGAAAAAAGAGATTGTTTTTAGTAGGTTACCCGGATCTGAACTATTTAGATTAGGTTAATTACTTATTTATATTATTATTTGATTTTGCGTAAAAACTGTTATTCCAACTGAAATATTTGACTTAATAAAAAATGTTAAAAGTACTAGTTGGTAAACAAGTTATAGTTTAAACGTTCATTTGTCAAACATTAGGTTTGCGTTACAATTTTTTGTGAATAGACTTTTTGCTAAGTAATAATTTGGCAAATGAAATTATGCGAGAAACTTTTTTGGGAAGTGAAAATTTGTCAAATTCCTTTCGGTCAAACAAGGGAGACCCGCCGATTTATGATTATTTTACTTAAGGTGAATCCGCAGCTTTAGCACGCTAAATTCAAATTTTCTCACGTTTTTTGTTATTTGTAGGTTAGTGTCAGGTTGTATCTTAATCACAATATGATCGCGACTATAACAGACATGTATTTACATAAATAAAATCATTAATAGAGTTACAGCTGCGGATTCACCTTAAGAATAATGACTTTTTCGTTTTTGTAGGCTCGTTGTCGTTGGTAAAAGAAAAATAAATCCCCTAAAGGAAGATACGCTATTTAATCCCCTCTCTGGTACGCTAAAATGACGGACTTTTTGAGCAAGAGTAGTGAAAACACATTTTTCTTTCAAACTAACTTTGTTTTTTTTTTTGCTATTTCTTATGATTTATGTTTATATTCTAAAATTACTCGGCCACCTACGAAATAGTCACGTAAGGAAAACCTTAATAAAAAAAAGTCAAATTACAGTAAACAGCATAAGTGGGTCTCCCTTGTTTGACTGAAAGGAATTTGACAAATTTTCACTTCCCAAAAAAATTTTCGCATAATTTCATTTGCCAAATTATTACTTAGCAAAAAATCTATTCACAAAAAATTGTAACGCAAACCTAATGTTTGGCAAATGAACGTTTAAACTATAACTTGTTTACCAACTAGTACTTTTAACATTTTTTATTTAGTCAAATATTTCAGTTGGAATAACAGTTTTTACGCAAAATCAAATAAGCCAAATATTTAGTATCGTCAGTTTTCTAATCTAAATAGTTCAGTTCCGGGTAACCTACTTAAAAACAATCTCTTTTTTCTATTAATGCAAGTCATTTCTGGCCGCTACCGCGAATTATAACAGAAACTATAGAACGCCACCTGCTAATCGCAAGTGGCGTTCTCTACTTTCTGCCACTTAATTTTCTTTCTGAACGTAGACGAAGCAAAAGGAGTATGTAAGGATTACCTTATATACTTAATTTGCTTCTTCTACGTTCATACACGCTGGTCATATACGCACGCCAGTTGCAAGTAGGCACCTGACCTTTCTGAAGAACATCATCAATAAGTTCACTATATGACCTTCTATCTATGGCGTTTCTACTCACATCTGACATTCATAACTTTCATTCGAAACGACCAATAATTGGAACCGTGCACCTTGCTTCTGACGTTTCAAAAGTGCCCATGTAGGCTTGTGTAAAATAAAACATTTTGATTTTGATTCATCCTCTCAACATGACCAACCCATATAAGTATACTCTTTTGAATTTTTGTCACGACATCTTTTAAACCTGCAAAGTTGCCTTATCACATAAATTCTACCTACCTACTTACCATTTCAAGTGCTATAAAACGGAAATATATACTTACTCAACTTATAATAGCTTCATGAAATTGAACCATTATTGTTCGATCGGCCCTAGACCATGCCTAGACCAAGGTAGTAGGTACCGTAAGGGCCGTGACTCAATGACCTAGACTTAGAAATGATACTAGATAGGTAGGCCTAGGTAGTGACGATTATGTCGGAAATAATGTTAAGTCGACATTGTTTCGTTCAACGTAGGCAAATACATATTTTTCATTTCTCATACTCGGAAAGTAGTGTTTGTTTGATCTGAGTAGCGGGAGGAAACCGCTGGTTCCCACCCTTGGGCGGGAAAGATTCATAGTAATTGCTTCCCTCCCAATTTTAAATAAAGAACTTTTGGTTAGGTAGTCTGCGGTCTTATGAGTGTAACAGCCAGTGTGAATTAAAAAAAAATACCTATTAAGCGAAACGGCCCGCGGCGGGCGGTGAAGCGGTGTGTTCCATATTTAAAATGTAAAAAAAAACTATTATAATTTGACGGAATACTAACTCTGTAAGCTGTACCGAAATTCAAAATCTGAGTTTTTACTAATATTTGATTAAAATGAGTTCAAGCGATTCTGAAATGTTGACCCCAGATTCGGTTAAAGACGAGGTAAATACAGTAATCGAAAATCTTTTTCCAGAAATATCAAAGAAAAGATATTTAAATACATACAATGATTATATTATAAATGAAACAGCAAACAAGAAAATAAAATATTTTAGTTTTTTTTTTACTTTCCTTGTATTTGAAATGAAAAGTAGAGTGTTTAACACGGGTGAAAGTCACCAATTCCTTTCGACCCTTCTATAACAATCTACTATTCTTTGTAAGGTAGCAATGTAGGTAACGCATTTCATTTGTATTAAAAATATTCTTGTACAATTTCGGACATTTTAGGACACATAGGTTTGTGTGTTCCGGACAGGTAAGTACGTGTGGCGACGACGACAGTCACGGCTGCTAGCGGAGCCACGCGCTCGAACCAATCTTTTAAGTGAGGCGCCACTGACGCGGGCACTCCGCACTCTCAACCTCATAGCTTGTGACACGGACCTATTCTGTTGTTCTCCGAGTGAATTCACAAAGAATGCATTATTTGTAATAAGTTAAAAAAAAATAATTATAATAATAAGTTTAATAATTAGTTAGGATAAGACTAGATAAGTACACTATCGCATTAGGATTACCCCTGTAATGATAGATGTAAGTTAGAAAAAATAAAAAAATCTGTGCATAATAGTATTAGCTATAATAATGCTTGGCAACAGAAGTTTTTACTAGACAGTACAAACTTGTGTAATGGAGCTAAGCATTGTTTTCTACGACTAATAAAACGAGTGAAAAGTTATTTAAATGTAAGCTCAAAGATGAGGGCTGTAAGAGACAATAATTATGTTTGGAAGAAAAGGATACAAAATGAATTGGAAAAGAGTTGGAGGATGTTGATGACAAGTTGAATAAAATATAAGTACTCACAGGTGGTACAGATTGGCTGCTACCACGTTTTAAATGCATCCCTCCAACTTCAACAACACCTGGCAGCAATGGTCGCACACCATTCAAACTATGAAACGTATTCACCAACATCAAGCTAACATTCCGTGCCAGCACATCTAAATCAGGTACCTTTCTCTTAAACTTCCTCTCAATAATCGCTTGCTCTTTCACCTGTATCGAATACCTGAACCACAGCTTAAAATACAGATTCATTGCTGCATTTTCCAGTTTTTCAGAAAATGAGAGTATTGAGCTGGTTGCTGATGTTATTGTCGGCACATAAGAAGGGTTATCCGTCAACCCGACACGATGAGATGACCATTGCAACATTGGACATGAAACCAAAGAAATCACAGGTGCTTTTATACCGTAAACGTGAAGCAGACCTAACACACAGTCACTGTTAAAGTTTTCCACAAGAACAACATCATAATTGTTATTCAATACTTCGATTAAAGGTGCGTATTGGACGAGTCCTGAGCAAATGTTCAGAGCCATGTCGCTAAGTGGTTGAAACGCGAAAATCTGAGTCACGATCGTCTTCAAACCCAAACTGTTGATTAATAATTTACTCGAATTTTCAAACACTTGTATATTAACTGCTTCTTTTCGCACTTGAGCTAACTCCTGGAGGCCCACATCAGTATAGTTTGCTGGTGGTTTCTTCTGGGGAAAGAACGAAGCCACAGTTACTTGGTGCCCCCGTCTCGCCAACTCTTTCAGCAGTGGTTCGAAAGCCAAGTAGTGACTTTTTCCGACGTGAGGAAAGAGACCCAAGATATTCGCCGGTTGAACATTTTGTATCGCGAAAATTGCAAATAAATATCCGAGTAAATACATTTTGCGGGACTTCTCATTTACACTGACTTTCGAAGACTAATGTCCTGTTGCTGATACGAAGTGGTATCAAATACTCTGTAATTTAATATACTTATGATTTTAGTGACTTTAAAATCTGTGTTCCTGTTTGTTTTACGCCTACAAATAATGCAAGTAAGTTAATCAAAAAATTTCTTTAAGTGAATATTTAATTTTCTTCATGCGGCAATATTTTACGAAAATTAGAGGAATTGCTAATGATCAGCTAGGAATTCAGGAAATGAATCGCTTTTAGAGGAATTTATTAATGTGATCGTTTTAGGAACCAAGAATTGGGCAGACTCATTGGTCTTAATCTTAAGTATTAACGGCAGCACAATAGTTGCAGCTTTTTAGGTTTATCAACTTTGATAGCACGAAGCACCTATAAATAAAGGAAGCACAAATAAACATTCAAAAGCAAAAGGAGTATACGTAAGGATTGTAGCAGGCGGCGCGGCGGCGGTTTTTGCCTACCTCTATGGGAAGAAAGAGTAAGTGTATGACGAGTGATTAAAAATTCAGAAAAATATTATAACCTAGCAACACGCCTATAGGGGTAGGCAGAACTGGAAAAAGAGAGAGGGTACGACGGTCAGTACTTACGCAGATAAATTATTGTCTGCTAGCCTACATCATTGTATCCATGTTATCAGGAAGCGTTGAACTTTGAACAATGGAAACAAAGACTGCAGAAGTTCTACCTACCTACTTTTTTTCGTCCTTTAACAATTTGTTGTACGTTCCGTGTGATGCCGGACGTAAAGAATAGCACCACCCCATTTCATCCCGTGGGTGTCGTAAAAGGGGAATAAGGGACTTACTAGAGAATGGGCAGCAGAGTTCTCTATGCATTTTAACACCATACTGAGATCGCCAACCCGCCTGCCAAGCGGGGCGATTATGGCAACAAACCGAAATGTTGGAGGAGGCCTATGTCCAGCAGTGGACGTCTTTCGGCTGAAAAAATGAATGAATGATGATGAATCGGAATTGAAAACACTGTGTCCAAAAAAAACAACCAAAAACCAATCTGCCTGCCTGGCCTTTTCCCAACTATGGTGGGGTTAGCTTCCAGTTTGACCGGATGCAGCTGAATACCAGTATTTTACATGGAGCGACTGCCTTTCTGAACTTCATAATCCAGTAACTGGGTCATGCAACGATACACCTTGGTAAGACTGGTTGACTTTCAGTGTTCTGACAACCCCTAACGACTGTCAATGACCCACGAATGACAGCTGGGACCAACGGCTTAATGTGCTATCCGAGGCACGGAGGAGTGTCGGTATGTAAAGATGGTTACATACCTATATCAGGAAACAGAAATATATTCTTTATAACAGGTGAATTTCTACTTCTCAGTTAATATACAAAGATTTATCAAGCATGCACATACTTACATGTATGTCTCAAAATGCTCTAAATGGTGCTAAATGTCATGGGGCTTTGCACCCAGCTAAACACCCTGATGTTTGTATTGTAAATCAAAGTCGCTTTCCGTGTATATCTATGTGACCGCGGTGTTACTCTAGCCTACGCAACGGGTTTTGATGCGGTTTTCATATATCAATTATATATTTTATTTATTAAACTAGCTGCGTCCGCGGTTTCACCCACGTAAGTCTCAATCCCGTGGGAATATAGGGACAAAAAGTAGCCTATGTCTTAATCCAGGGTGTCAGCTACCTCCATACAAAATTTTATCAAAATTGGTCCAGCCGTTAGAGCGTGAAGAAGTAACAAACATACACACAGACTCACAATACACCTTTATAATATTAGTGTGATGTGATTATATTTATTTAGAATTTATTCCGGATACTTACATAATTTTAATAAGTATAGAAATCTCGATGTTTTGATAAGTCGTAACAACCGTGCGATGTAAAGGGGCGGTGCTATATTCTAGTTAGAGATTTAAAAAAAAATAGGCAGTCCATTGGCGAACCAATGGCATGCGTGTCATTGACAAAATATTTTGGGCACGCCATGCACCGATCGAAACGAAAATGCAAGCAATTTAAGTAAAAATGCCAGTAACAAAATTGAGGAAACATGGATTTCGATTCCAACTGTTTGAAGATGCTGGCTTGTGCTATTTTAACCATATTTTCATCTAGCAGGCATTCGCAGGCATCCTGAGTCATTATTTTCAGAGATGAATAATATTATCTCGCTTGGAAATAGTTTGGCGGATGACTCGTTCGGCATGTAGGTATAATCCTAATATAAGTTATTTGTCATCTAAATAATCTGCACCAACAGTAGTCACACTAAATATGTTACTTTAATTTGAATTACACGAACATTTATTACTAATTTTACAGCTAATTAATACAGTGCATTTTTTTTTGTTGAATTAAGAGTTTTAAGCTGATATTTAGTTTTATTATTTTCCTAATAAACACTAAGTCAAAATTATTTGACAGCACGTCTATGACCTCAGTAAACATTTCTTTAGAAAAAATGGCACAATTATCCTTAAGGTACGCCACTCCGAGTCCGGACCCGTGCTTCACCCAGGTGCTTCACCTGGGTGAAGCACGGGGACCTAAGGTCCCGTGCTCCAACTGGTGACGTTATTGTACAGTGATGCAGTAAATTGTTTTCCCTATATGATTCAATACGAGTAGATCTAAACAATTTTAATAGGAATTAATTATGAAACGTGTATCAAAATATGTCTGGTCTAAGCCTTCTGGGAACTGCCGACAGAAGTGAAAACTTAAAATTTTGGAATAACTTAAATATATATATATAAATTAGCTAGCGAAACTCCACAGACGTGATGGGTAGCGATAGGTATCTAAACATGATAAACAAAAAAATATTAATTTGAGGAGTTTTTTTTTTGGGGGTCATCAATTCGATAGTGTAGTTACTTAAAATTTAAGTTGTTTTGTATAAACTTCACAGAGTTGATCGATAAAATAACACAGGGTATCGATAAAAAAACAGGATAAAATAAAAATAAACATATTTTTTCAACTCATAATTCTAGTAACACCACCAGCGGTCATTGACCCCCCAAAAAAAAACATCAAATATATTATTATATGTTTATTTTTATGTCTAATTTAATTTGACCCTGTTTATGCGTATACATGTGGATACACAGGCCGCTGCTCGTCGCCAGTCTGGCGCAACACGTCACGTGACACGTTTAGCATGTCGGTGACGCGAACTCAGTGGGCCTAGACAAAGTAACATTCGATTAGCGATGACGCTAGAAGAAAAGCCAAAAAATGTATGGGGTTGACATAAGCTATCGAAATGTCACGTGATCATAGGTCAACAAAAAAAAAAAAAACGAATAGAAATTAGCTAGACAATGTTATCATCATTCGATTCCATGAAACGAATCGACAGAGTCGAACAATAACTTCCTTAGAGATGCGCAGCCACTACTGCGTGCTGTTTTTCCCGTACCAAAAGTCGCTCAACGCGGCTTAAGAAGTTTGTTTGAAAACTGTAAGAAAAGTAAACGCTACCTAGATATTGATACCGAAATTAATAATGCTATAAACGATTTGCAAAACGGGCAAATAACTGTGGGCCACTGCATTGGAATAATTTCACTTACAATAATAAAAATGCATATGGTGAAATTATTTCATTGCAATTATTTCGTTTTGCCCGTTTTGCAAATCGTATAGAGCATTATCAATTTCAGTATAAATTTCTAGGTAGCGTTTACTTTTCTTACAGTTAGTTTTAAAAATATACTGACTTTGGTCTCCTTAATTATTATATCTAGTAAATTGGCTACTGTACCTGGTAGTTAGTTTATAATGTAAATAAAACAAGATATTGTTACGTTGCATTTTTTGCAACACTTAAATTAATTGGAAGGTTATACTTTATAAATCTCGTTTATTCTTTAATATTTAATCTAATTAAACTACTACACGGAACAGTACTCGGTTTATCACCAACCCCCTACGACCCTAGTTCTTATTAAAGAGAATCTAAGCTGGCTGGCATACCTTAGGTTTTATTGTCACCTACCTAATCTAAGTTAGGCTACTTATATTTGTTATAAATATATTTATTGTTTGATACATTTTGTAGTTTCTTTGTGTGCAGATACTAACCCACCCTTACATCGGAGCTTTTGTTATTTTGTCTAGAGGGACAAAATCGCTATTGTAACAATATAAATAGTATCTTTAATATGTTTTCAATTCAATTATTCATATCTCTCAGTAGTCAGTTGTATTAAAATATATAGAATAACAAAAAGAAAGTGCCTACTAACTTTTTGCACTTTCTTCTTTCGTAGTCAGTTTCGTAGGTGGCTTAAGGAACATTGGATAATTACTCCTTCGAAACCAGTTACATAGTAGTATAAAAAAGCCTTCATGGAAACCAGTTACGTAGACGTATAAAAAAGCCTTCATGGAAATCAGTTACGAAACCCCGGTTTCCTTGACGGCTGAAGCGGATTCGCATCCTTAAACTACGTCCTGGGTCAACCGCACGTCAGCACTACAGATAGTGCCATCCACGTTTTCCTAATCTCTTACAGTGCAAGTGTGCATCCTTTCGCTAGTGTTGTAGTGCTGTCGATACGTACGAATTGCCAATGAGACAATGAGTGCGCACGCAAACAACGATGAATAAATCAGCTCGGATCAAACACCCCACACCCCGCGGCCCCCTCGGCAAAAAAATAGTGGGGCGCGTCTTCGTGAATGGCACTATCTGTAACACGTGACAAAAAAGGGGGGGGAGGGTGAATAAAAGGTGCTACCAATGGCAAATTGTTACTATTCATCTCCGACCAAAATAATAAACCGGCCAAGTGCATGTTGGACCACGCACAATGAAGGGTTCCGAATTTATCCCAAAAACAAACTTAACATTGTAGTTGAAAAACATGCTCTCCCATACATCGATAAACGTTACGGTCAATTCTCCAACTGCAAATTTAAGTTGGTCGACTATTACTCGTTAACTTGTGAAGCCTACTTAGATGTGATAGTTTTCCTTTTAATTTCGTTATATATACTATTGCCATGAATTTTTTCACAAATTCAAAATTAACCATTTATCTGGCAGGGGGGGGGGGCACTTGACTCTAACATAAAATAGCACTTTAAAGGTTAATATTACGCAAGCGGATCCCTTAATTGGAAAATGGTTTTCACAAACCCACAATATTTTTAAACGGCCTATCCAACGATACCCCACACTATGGAATAGACGAGAAAAAAAAATGTTTTTCATTGTTTTATTTTACGACTTTTTCTATGTATTCCCATGCCAAATTACAGCTTTCTAGTACTAAGCGTCTCTGAGCTAAGCCCGGGGACAGACGGACAGATGGACAGACAGACAGGGACATGGCGAAACTATAAGGGTTCCTTGTTTACTACGGAACCCTAAAAACTATTTGGTCTAAGCCATTGCCCGATGGACGTGCGTTTGGTGTCGTGCTGTCGTATGGCCTCGCACACACGGCGATGATCAGCGCGATAATCGCGTAACGTACTCAATCTGCTTAGCATTTTCCCAACCATGCAGCCAGCAGTCAGCAGCAGCAGCAGCAATGGAGCAGCAGTTTAACCGGATGCATGCAACTGAACACCAGTATTTTACATGGAGCGACTGCCTATCTGACCTCCACAACCCAGTTACTGGGTAATACAACATCCCTTGGTAAGACTGGTTGCCAGACGTTTGGGCTTCTGACTACTCGTAACGACGTAATTGCGTAACAAACCAGTAGCAATGGGTTTCATTTTGACAGATCATTAACATTTATTGCGTTATTTACGTTGTTGAGCAAATTTTTAACCTACTTCCAAAACGGAGGAGGTTATAATGTTTTTCCGTATGTTTGTTTTTTTTTATATGTATGTCCACCGATTTCTGTCATTTGAGGACCGATTTTGAAAATTATTTTTTTCAAAATCAGCGCGATCAGCGAATCAGCGTTCTGGGAACTCGACAGTTTCCAGTGTTCGCCAGTTTCGTTGATTCGTTAGCTTTATCGAATTCGTCAGTCAAAGCACAGTCGGTAGAAAACTGCCCACACGTCTGCTAAATTAATGATGATGTTAGAAAACAAATATACTCGTATATAAAAAAAAATATAGTGATTGTAAAAATACAACTTTAAGTTTGATTTAAATTGTGTTCGTTACATGATCCACTTTTGTTTACTTAAACGTAAACATATCTTTTACGTTGAGTGTACTAAACTGACGAATCGAGGAAACTGGCAAACACTGGAAACTGTCGAGTTAACGCAACTGTCTAATCGGTAAAACTGACCAATCAGTGAAACTGACTAATCAAATTGGACAACAAAACTGGCAAATTAAATAAACTGACGACTGAGGGAAACTGACCAGTGGTACGCGGGCTCGTCATAATGCTTATGGTGAAGTGGAGCTGATGGTTCTTACCAGGAGAACTCCTCAACAATTAACGTCCCTGCATCGGGAAAAGCAATATTTTGTAAAAGGTGATGAGCGGTTGACATTAGGCTATTGTAACTTAGATTAATTACAAACTAAGCCACTAAAAAGTGAAAAATAACAAAAAACTATTTACAAAAAAAAACACTACAAAGTGAAAGTTAATTTCGGAAGTCGGTTGTAACAACAACAAAGTTTTAAAATTTTTCAACATAACAAAGTTTTTTTTCGAACGTAACGAAGCAATGGATTAGCAATAGGTATACTTCGAAATCATTAATATTTTGATTGCATTGTGTTGTTATTTATATTGAGTTTGTGTGTAAATGGTATCGCAATTAAGGTGCAGTAGGTAGGCTATGATATTTTCCAGAAAAAGTTAGGTCAACATGCCCCAGTTCATAAGGGTAAGTTAAATGAGTTTGTTACCCGTGGTCCCTCCCGTAGTCCCTGGTAGGGACCACGGGTATTTTTTTTACCCATGGTTCCTTCGAGAAATACAATGCTGCCTATCCCCCAAAATTATACTATGGCTGTACACCGCAGTGATCCGCCCCATGATCACCTACGGGGCTGTGGTCTGGTGGCCCCGCACCAGGCTGGTTACGGCCTTCAATAAACTACAACGCATGCAAAGACTAGCCTGCATGGCGACCACGGGCTGCATGAGGACCACTCCGACTGCAGCAATCGAAGCCATGCTGGGTCTACCACCGCTCCACCTGTTCATACAGCAGGAAGCGACGATGGCGGCGGTACGTCTAAATGCAATAAATCTCTGGGGTAAGAGAGACACACAACACGCCGCTCTGCTTGAGGGACTATATAATGAGTTCCTTATTACGAAAGCTATTAATGACCGGGTACCCAAACAATTTATCTTTGATAAGAAATACAAAATCCAACTTCACGAGGATCGCCGATGCGAGGGTTTACGCCCCGTAGAGCTGCGCATCTTCACGGATGGATCCAAAACAGGTTGTGGCACAGGTGCTGGAATCTTCTCGGGGGACTTCAATATACACATAGCCACACCATTGGGAGTCCATAACACAGTGTTCCAGGCCGAATGCATGGGTATTTCTCTTGCCACTTCAGCGATCATGGCCAGGAAAGTTAAGGACCACTCGATACGCATACTCTCAGACAGCATGGCTGTTTTGCAAGCGCTATATAGTCATACAGTTGACTCTGGGCTGATATACGAGTACCACCAGCGCCTCAACCAGGTGAGTTGCCTCAATAATATAACCATTCAATGGATCAAAGGACACAGCGGTTCGCTAGGTGACGATGCAGCCGACGAACTCGCAAGAAGGGGGTCTGGCATGGCGCCAGGCGGCCAGTGGGACCTGAACCCATCGCGCCACTCCCCTTCGGTTATCTACGCACTCTGCTAAGGAAACGAACCAGGGACCAACATCACAAACTGTGGTTGGACCAAAGTGAGTGCAGCGCCTCACGAAACGGGTTCTACAACTAACTAAACAACAGCTGCGTACAGTTACAGCCGCTATAACTGGCCATGGGTCATTTAATAAACACCTCTTTGTCATAGCAGTCACAGACAGTCCGCTGTGCAGGGCCTGCATGAAGGACGACGAGACAGCAGCTCATGTGCTGTTAAACTGCCCTGTGATCGCTACATACAGGGCAAAGTACTTTGGTACCCCAGGTATCCTGCGTGAGATTGTCAGTAACACCAAAGCGTTGCTGGCCTTCCTTGAGGAGCTGGGGTGGATCGAATAATCGATTTTCCCACCCGTACGCAAAATACGCGCACTGACAGGACTGCGCGCACAGACTGAGTTGCGGACACCAGCCCGTATTACCTATCTATCCCAACTTTTTCTAGAAAATATCATAGCCTACCTACTGCATCTTAATTGCGACATAACACACAAACTCAATTTAAATAACAACACAATGCAATCAAAATATTAATGATTTCGAAGTATACCTATTGCTAATCCATTGCTTCGTTACGTTCGAAAAAAAACTTTGTTATAAATATACAACCGACTTCCGAAATTAACTTTCACTTTGTAGTTTTTTTTGTAAAGTTTTTTTTTTTTCACTTTTTAGTGGCTTAGTTTGTAATTAATCTATTTGTTATTAATCCAGGGACTACGGGAGGGGACCATGGGTAACAAATGATAAAATGCAACCCTGTCCCCTCTTGACGGCCTCGAGGGACGGGGTACCGGCGGCGGCTGACGAAATTAGGGTCACTGAGCCGCTCAGGTCCTCCACCCAGTCATCCCTGGGCGGGACAAAGTACGGCTCAGCGACCACGGCGATGTTAATCGACCACTGCGCCATGCTCTGGAGCAACAGATCCTGAGCGGCGGCGCAGTGGTTGATGTTCGCCTGGAGGAGGCGTAATGGGGCCATTTATTGGCATTCCATATCAGCCTCCTCCCGGGCCCTCTGGGATGGCCCTGCCGCGGTGGTAGCGGCGGCAACGACGACGGTGGAGGCGGCAGCGGCGGCGGCAATCGTGGCGGCTGCGGCGGTGACAGCGGTGGCGGAGGGCTTGCCCCTGCCCCTCGGTTTGGGGGGAGGAGCACAGGCCTTGCCCCCAGCCCGGTGATCTGCCGGCTTGCCAGCCGCCGCACATGCAAAACAGTGCGGCGTGGCATTACAGGAGCCAGCCTTGTGACCGGGCTGACCGCAGCGGAAACAGTGATCGCTGCGGTCCACCTCCGAGGTACAGCATGCTCCCACGTGGTTTCCCACCCGGCAGCGGAAGCACCTCAGAGGTCTGGGTTCCAGCAGTTTCACCTGCGCGGATACCCAGCCCACCCGGAGCCTTTGGCCCTCCCCGAATATTTTTTGGGCCGCCGACACGGGGCAGCTCACCGTGATGGTTTGCATCCCCGATTTGTCAGGACGGAGGGTGCCGGCCCTCACCTGCTCGGCAGAGCACTCTCCAGTCCTAGCCACGGCGGCCACATCTTCCGCCGCCACGCAGTCATCCAGGCCTAGGATGCGCATGTCAGCGCACTTGGTGGGCCTGGAGACTCGAGCCTCCTCCGCATTAAGGAACGCCCTGAGCCTTTCGGCCAGGGCGTCAGCGGTTGGGCCGCTTGCCACACCAGGGATCTCGAGCATCCGGGCCCCAGTCGCCGTGACCTTCATCCTGAAGCCCTCGGCGACGCCGATCTCCTCCAGGTTCACCACCTTCCACGCCTTGGCGAGCACCTCACGGTAGGTCACGCCCTTCTTCTCCGCTTCCGGCTGTAGTGTGATCACTACAGCTGCGGACTTCGGGGCGCGGAGCCTAGCCGCAGCGCTTCGCTTCTTGCGCCGTTGCCGCCTCTCCTTTTTCTTGGCCGCCCTTTTGGCCTTAGCCACCTTCTTTTTCTCCCCGGCTACTTGCCATTCGGCGTTGGCCGGAGGGGGATTAGGAGGCTGGGGTGGGGGCGACCGTCCTGCCGCAGTGGCTGGGGCCCTTACCTTCTGCGTAGCCGCCTGTGCAGCCGCCCCGCCCTTCTTGGGCTTAGGCTGCGCCGATTTCGCCGGAGGCGCGGGCTTGGCCGTAAGCTTGGCCGCGGCAGCCACGGTGGCCGCAAAGGTGGCCGGCCTGCTCGCCGCAAGCGGGGGGCGCAGGACAATGCCCTCAAGTACGGAGAACCGGCTGTTGAAAGCAGCCAGCTCCTGCCGCACGAGGGACAAAACCCGGTCTTCCGCCGGCAAGAGCAGACCCTGCCCTTGCTGCACCCCTCCATGCGGCACCTCCTGAGGGCCAGCTCCTCGGAGCCGGGCTAGGTCCGCTCGGAGCTCCTCATTCTCCTTTCGGAGGAGCTCCATAGCAGCCGTCAAGCGGCCGACCTCCGCCCGCATCTCGGACACTTCGTCCGACGAAGGCCCGACCTGAAGGGCCTTCGCTGCCGCCAATATGGAGGCCGTGGCAGCGTCCGGCCGGGACCTTGTCTTTAGAGGATTGAATCCTCTTCAAGGCCACACCCCTGATTGCGGCTACCACAACCTCCTCAAAGCAGGCAGCTCGCTCCTTGGAGCCGCCAGCGGCATCCGGCTCACCACCGGACGACTCAGAGGGAGCCGCTCTGCGGCTAGTCTCTCCGATATGGAGCCCCTCCGTTACAAGCCCTTCGGCCCGCTGGGCCGGCTCGGCTGGAATGGTTCGGCTGGGCTCGCTGGCGTCCTGGGTGGTGAGCCCTCTGCCCACATCTTGTCCTTGGACCCCTCCCCGCCGACCAATCTTTCTCCGGGCCGAGTTCAACCCGCCATCAGAGGACGACCCCTGGCCATCCCCTGGTTTGGAGCGCTTCTTCATGAACTTTTTGCAGTTCTTCGTTGTTGCAGCTCCCACCACGGGTTCCGGGCTCTTTAAAAGAGCCCTTCACACTAGATGCGGCGTCGGACTCCGACCCCACATCACTCCCTTCCTCTGCGCTTGTAGCGCCGTTTTTTGTTTTTTGGTTTAAAATTTTTTCCATTTTGTTCCCACGAGTATGGGGGATATACGTTGTCATTCCTAGGGTTACCCCCTGTACCTAGGTAAGTCGGATTACATTTGTTTCCCAACCAGAGGTTCGACTGGTCCCTGGCTGGGGGTGCGCTAACGACTGATGCGCCACCTGCAACTACGAAGTTACAGATGGCACTACTCCTCAGCCATTCATACCCTCGCCACGCACCAAAACTTGGTATTAGAGGATTTTTTATAGAGGTTATCGTCCTCGCGATCCAGGCGGCTAAGCCAAGATCCTCGTCCCGTTCCAAGTCACAAAACATGACCGTGATCTCTTTCCGGATTACGATATCGACGGGTGCAGTTAGGAGAATCAGTTCCCCTGCTGCAAGCTCGTTGGCAGGGTGAGTGCACAACGAGCGCCGCCCCTGCTTCTCCAAAAATGGAGAAACGTACTCCTACTTCGGCCCATATGGGCCGCCCCTCCTCAGCGGACTATCCCATAACCTAACTTAACCTAACCTAATTATATATACTTTTTTTAACCTAACCTAATTATATGTATATATCTTTTTAACCTAACCTAATTATATATACAATATAATATATTTATGTACACCTATCCTAACCTAACCTACCCAGTGGGCCCCTCCGCCGCGGACCATCCCGTCCGCCTTCCCACTCTGCGCCCGCTCGACCTCCCTCTGTAAGCAGAGGGGGGGAGCGGGCGAATGTCGATTGGCCTCGAGAGACCAAAGAGCCCTTAGGCTCTCCCCCCACGCAGAAATCCACCGCAGTCAATACCCTCTCCGACATGGAGAGACTATTGGCCGCGCCCAGGGTGCACCGGCCCGACGACTGCTCTTTCCCCCGAACGTATTCGCAAGGAACGAGCAGCAGTCAGGCACACGAGGAGGTTTTCTGCACGCACCCCATACCTACGAGGCTACGATTAAATATCGTAAGTACTTATCGTCGCCGTGTGAATGGGGCCTTTGTTGGTAACTCTCATTTGTATTGAACATTAATTGTGCACTGCGTCGATTCAAATTAGAGCTATCATCCTAAAATTAACAAACCTTTCTTGCATTTCATGCAGTAGCATGCTAAATAAAACAAAAAACTTAATCAATAATGTTTAATTATCAAAATACTGCGAAGTCTCCTCAACTATACAACATTCCTTGTTCATCGGACACCCGATACGACCGCGGGCTAACAATAAATTAAAATTAATTATGACTTATTGGAACGAGTGACTAAACGTATTCGATCTCTCATGCTGCAATCAGCACGACAATCATTCTGGAACAAATAGAAAATGGGTTAATATAGACCTTATTGACACAGATATTATATATGAAATTGCATCGTTAAAGTTGATCGATAAAGTTGCATCTGGGTTTGGGTGCGTTTCCACTGAAGGGGGACGAACAGATACAAGAATGACCAATCACAGACGAGACGAGAAAAGAGATTTCAACTAATGTGGTTGCACAATTCCTGCACGTCTCTTCTCCGCTCCGCTCATCTCAGTGGAAACACACCCTTATATGTACTAGGAGCGAACTAGAAAATAAATGGCGAAAGATTAGATTGTTTACGTAATGTTTTCGTGACTCTTAATATTTTCCAAATAGGTGAATCACTTGAAATTTTTCAAATAACTGACTAAGTATAGTTACACATCATAAAAATTAACAAAACGACTGATCATTTCAAGCAACAGGGGGTCTACTCCGAAGCGATAATCAGAAGTATCGGCCGAATGTTCGGCCGTTTTTTGTCTTCCAAAGTTTTATTTTTAACTGAGTCCTTACTCGACTTCAAGTCACATTTTTGACTTTTGCTTATCGCTGTTGTTTTTTTTTCTTTCGCTGTAGTCAGCCATAGTTAGCCGTAGTCAAGAAACGGCCGAAATTTCGGATTTATGTTCGGAGTAGACCCCCAGACATTCATTAACATTTTACCTTAGTTCTTGAACTAGTTTTCATTTTAACAATTCATTGTGTTTCGACAGTCTGTTTAAAACGTCAACTATGTTGAAATGCTTCTTTTGCATCAGAATAAGTTATTTTTAAAGTCGTGTATTGTTTTAAATTAGAAAAAGATTTGTGCGCGTTTTCTTACAATGAATCTTCATGTTAAGACTAATGATTACCTAATTGTTCCTGACCTTGAGAAAACTCATTATTTAAATGACAGTACCTATATTTGCTTTAGAAATGGAGAAGGCTGAGGTTATTGAATATGGTTCACCCTTGTTTGGTATAACAATTTTTGATGTAATGTTACTAATTCGAACAACGTTTAAGAAAATAATCAATTTGTATAATATCGATTAACACAATTTTCATTTCATCGAATATTTATTTGCGATAACAACATTTGCGCTATTGATCAAAAGGTATAATGTTCATTTGATGTAATGTTCAGGTGGTATAACATGTATTTTATCGAATATTCAATTGGTGTAATGTAATGCAGAAAAGAAAACATTGTAAATGTTTTTCATTGTAAACATTGTAAAAATAAATGGTTAGGTTAGGTTAAAACTGTGACCGCCTTCCTACGCACGAGCCGAGCGAGCGAAGCGAGCGGTGCCGCGGCAGCGGCCGGCGAGTGCCAGAAACGACTAGATTATATAGATTTTTTTTTCTGTAATGTCATATTTGAGTTTTTCAATTTTATGGGTATGAAATGTATGCCAAAAGATGATTGTAACTGTAAACTTTCTGAGAAATGATAGTTCTGCGTTTTAATGACTGTCGATATGAAGTGTCTTTCGACTAAATCATTATTAGTCTAGTGAATCATTAGTTTAAATAAAATTAGTGCATTTGAAAATTCGGTCATTTGACATTATTTAAAAGAAATAAATATGCTAAATAAAAATCTACCAATTAATTATTCGGTCAAATGAATAATTATACGAAATGACTTTATTGTAACTAAAATTAGCCGGAGCGATTTTCGACAAAACGTTGTTAAACCAAACAAGGGTGAACCATTGAATATCATAATTATCACTTATTAAAATAACTAAATGTTTTAGTGGGACTATGCAAATTTTTTGGTCTATTAGACCGAAAAGGAGTACTTTATAAAACCTGGCTAAAAATGTTTGTGTACAGTACACGCAAACCTTAATGAGCTCTCGCAAGTTGCCCGCGAGTAATTCTAGCTAATTATTTTTGTACAAGTATACATGTAATAAAATAATAAAAAACCGGCCAAGGTCGAGTCTGACTCGCGCACGAATGGTTCCGTACCATTATCTATAAAAACGGCAAAAAATCACGTTTGTTGTATGGGAGCCCCCTTAAATATTTATGTTATTCTGGGTTTTAGTATTTGTTGCTATAGCGGCAACAGAAATACATCATCTGTGAAAATTTCAACTGTCTAACTATCACGGTTCATGAGATACAGCCTGGTGACAGACAAACAGACAGACGGCGCGGCGGAGCCTTAGTAATAGGGTTCCCATTTTACCCTTTGGGTACGGAACCCTAAAAAGGGGGAAGTGCTCATTGGGTATCAAAATATTCGCCCGGATCGCTGTCAATACATATTTTAGAGTTAGTTTATGTATTTTTATTAAGGATCAATTGTTGTAAATAAATAGGATCATACAATTATTTTTGTGATGAACAAATCAATACTGTAGGTAAATAGGTACTATAAAAACGTTATGATAATCAGCTATTAAATATACTTTTCGGCCACTTGGGTGCAACTACAGAGAGCTCGTAAGGTTTTGTGTGTACTCTACTAACATAATTTACTATTTAAATTAAAACTATTGTCTTCTTTTTTTAAATGAATCCAACTGTTTGCTATTTTCAATGGACATATTTACGTACCTACTTCTTATCATTCTGAAACCATTGTAATGCTTTATATTTAAAACCTTTGTTTTTATGCTATTCAGAAAAGTAATCATAATCTTTCACAGCTTCTTATCAAGTGTTTATAAACGTTTATTACTTGTGCTATAATGGTGATAAATGTGGCTTGGGATGGAATTACATTACTTTTAGGATAAATTGAAGAGTTGCTGGCACAGAAGGCTGGTTATCTTTATGCCATAAGAATAAAAGGAGTTGACTACAAGCCATAATTAATACAGGGGAAGGAAGAATTTGCTCAGAAAACTAGATGATATTTCATTTTGCGATCTATTTCTAGATAGTTTCACCTCTTTGTATAAAACAAATGACTGTTTTTTGCTATTGTTAAATTTAGGCTATTATATTATAACCTTAAATAAAGTGATTTTAAAATCCTTACCCATAGAGGTACAAAAAGAATGATAACAAATAAAATGCAAGCTTGATCCAGCCTTCCCTCTGACAGACCGTCAGCACATCGGCATTCATAATGCTAGTCGGGTCATACAGTCCCGGGCCCGACATTACTGGCCGTGTGTAGTATCTGAAACAAATGATATTTATTTATTTTATTTATATATTTAGTTGATTATATCTCCCTATATAATAACTTTATGGCTAAGAGAGGTTGTGGATTAGCAGCTAGAACTGTACTCAGTTTAAATTTAGAATTGAGTTTAGATTATTATGAAAACTACCATGTTCCAAAATTTAAATATATCCTAGAAAATATCTGTGGTATCATATCAACCAACAGTAATTTTGGAAGCTGTTAAAATAAATAATTTATGAAGTTACACCTTTATAATTTACATAAAGGCTAAAGACCTTCAAATTATTATTTAATACTATGTCACTATCACAAAAGCTTTTAGTGCATAATTATATAGAATAAAAGATTTGAGATGAGTAGCCATTTCAGATTTTAACTACCAATATTTATGATGATAATTATGTTGGAAATTGTAAAAATTCTTTAAAAGTAGAAAATGTAATGTGACTAAAGTTAAGTTAAACTTTCTATGAATTTTATTACTTTAGCTTTGCGGAATAACATACAATAAGGAAAACTGGGATTATCCTCCTACATATTAGTTGAAACAAGATTCCATGATATTTTATATGTGTACCTATCTGTTGTTTAATATCAAGGCAATATATTTTTTAATAAACTGCAAGAAAACTGATGTTTATTGCTAACTATTTATGAATGTTTGGTTGAATGAAATCTAAAGATCACAAAGTTATTCCAAACATGTTGTTATCCACAGTTTTCTATTTGTATTCAACGCAAATACCATTTCAAGGTGTCACTGCATTGTTAAAGACAAGACCTTGTCCTTACACTGTCCTTACATTAACATTTCATAAACATAACCTAAAAATGTTTATTATATTTACCTGTGCAGATGATACAAGATCAATGGAATGTTTATTAACAGTGAAAACCATTCTCCCGATAATAAAAACAGTACGTTTATAAATAAATGCAGCAAGTACTCCGGTAATACCAACTGAAATAGAAAAATATAGGTTAGTTACTGATTGAATTCCAATGAACTTTGGTTGCACCTTCGAGGTATAAATACGCACCGGATTTAGACTATTACACTGGTCAATTGGATTTTTATAGTCAGTTTTTAATTCGTCGAACGCAATAACATGGAATATCGAGAAAAATATTAAGAATGCGTCAACTATTAACCCAATAATATAGGAAAAGGCTGGAAAGCTGAACGCCATTTTTACAGAATTTACGAGACCAGACTTGACAATGACAGCTGACTAAGCGGATTTGACAACTTTCAACGACATTGCTCAAGTTTTTTTTAATTGGTCATCTGAATACGACTCTTTTGATCACAAGGTGTTATCATATCATCATCGCCGCTTTTAGTTACAAAAGAGTAGAATGCATGATAAAGTTTTCACTTCAAAAATTTCATTTTGATTATTGAAAGACTGTACGAGTAAAAGAAGTATGTAAAAATCGTAGGATGTAGCATTCCATAGTTTCTGCCTCCCCCCATGGGAAGAAGGCATAAGTTTATGTATATATACCCAGATTGGGTAGAAACTAAAATTCTGAGGATTAGTATTGAGGATTGTATCAAATCAGATGGGAAAAACGTAAAAAAGCTTACAAAAAGCTTAAAAAAGCTTAAACTTACAAACAACTAAACTAAAAATACCCGGTCACGGGTATTTTTAGTTTAGTTGTGTTTGGTAAGTTTAGTTGTTCTTCCCGCTATTATGATAATTGGGTTAAAAACTGAAAGCTCGTCATAGGGGGCAGCACTGTTCACCGTCTAATAGCCGCCATTGTTTTGTTTGTATTTACTTTTATGTTACATATTTTTTTTGTTGAAGACTGGAGGTGTGTGACGGCTTAGTGACGGCAATAACCGGATCATCGGAGTTGAAAACCAACTTGAGGATGATCTTTCTGACTGAAAAACTTCAGAAATATTAATTATAGGCAATGCTAATGTAACACACACACCTATAATTGACATAATATCACACTCCAAGTGCCTATATGTGCACCTACAAGAGTTCAAGATCGAACGTAAGACAGTCAAAGATAGTCTAAATTTGCCGACCCGGTTGGCGCAGTGGTTAAGCGATTGACTGCTGCGCTGCGTGTCGCGGGTTCGATTCCCGCACGGAAAAAATATTTGTATGACCTACAAGTAGTTGTTCCGGGTCTGGCTGTTTGTGTATCTCCCGCTCTGGGCGGAGCGGTAGCACGATATCCCTTTCGGACAAACTCGCAACCCTGGCAGGCATTGGCCCTAATGGACTCCGTCAATTCATGCTGACATCTCTTTGAGGCGCGCGAGGAACACAACGCGCCATAGACCCGGGCCTGGTCCTTTGCGGACGGCGAGCTACCCATCACTCACCTTCCGCAGGCCCGCGCCTACGTTGGCCGAAATCGGCTTGTGACTCCCGACGCCCAGGGCGTTTCCTGCGGTGACTATGGGCGTGAGAGCGCGAACCCTGCCTCTCCCTCACGCGTTCCGCCTCCTTCTTCGCGAGCATTACTGCTTAGCAGAAAGAGGTGACGACCTCCCATGCACACTCGCTCCGAACCATGGCCTGAACCAGGCCATCAACCGCCTCCGCGAGGACACGGCGGTAATCCGCCCAAGCCGAGCAGATCTCCACCGTATGTTCCACCGTGTCCTCCGGGCGATCCACACAGTGGTCACACCCGGGCGTTTCCTCCCACTTTATCCTGAACAGGAACCTCCCGAAACATCCATGTTTGGTGAGGACCTGCGTCAGGCGGAAGGTGTGAACGCCGTGTCGCCTCTCTAGCCACTCCTCAAAGAGGGGACTTATCGCCACATTAGTGGCGTGCCCAGCGCTGGGTTACGACAATCGCACTCTCCATGTCGCCATGAGATCCCGCCGGTGCTCTGTCCGCTGTGCCGTGATTTCTCGCGGCAGCGGAGTTTCGTCCCGGCATTTCGCCTCCACGCACCACTCCCAGATGTGCGCGAGGACTTTTGCCTCCAGATCCCATGGCGGCATATCAAGCAGACCCTTGGAAATCGCCTAATTCACGAAAAAAAACTAGCGGTAGTAGCACGACTTCTACCCACCTCATTTTTTTACACGCTGTGAAATAATCAGCACCTCTAAAAAATGCAAATCTATGCAAATAATTTGTAATATAAAACATAATAATAATAATAATTTGACTTCGTAATTTTTTTTTTTTCCGTTTTGGCAACTGAGCCGATGTCGACTATTCTGCCAGTGTCATGTGGTGACGGCAACTCAGCGAGGTGGACCGTTGAACTTTGAACTTTGTGGTAGTCTAATTATAAGTTAGTAGCTGAAAGGACGAGACAATTTTTGTTAGTAAACCTAGCTACAAATATAATAATATATATGTATTTAAAAAACTACAAATCTACATACAACTATTTACTAAGTTATTATTACTACACACCAAGCTACATTTTGATATCATTTAAATTAAAAAAAAATGATAGAACTTGGATTAGTTTAGGAGAAAAGTTAGTCAAGAGGGAATGGAAATTAGTAGGAAGAGGGATTTTAATTTTGGAAAGCTTATGGTACAAGTCAAAGGAATGGGAATTTAATGGACATGAGAAAAAGATATGGTCCAGAGTACCATCATCAAGACCGCATTCGCACAGGGAACTGTCACGGACACGGATCTTGTTCAGGAATACTGGACTGCAGCAATAACCTAGCCTCAGCCTGCACAAGGATGTAACAGTTCTCTTGGACAGTTTAAAAAACCAAGGTTTCCGCTGGATGTTAGGTTGAATACTGGCGTAGTACGCTCCCTTAAGTTTCGAACTTACCTGCCACTCAGCTGACCACGAGTTGAACAACTTGTATTTGGTGTCAGTTCGTAAGTCGTAACTTTGCACCTCGTAGTGCTTCCGATCCACCGGGTTAGATGAAGCAAATTTAGCCAGAGAGTCGGCGCACTCGTTGCCACCTATACCCGAGTGACTAGGAACCCAAGCTGTCTCAATGCTTAAACCGTTGTTCGAGCAAGTAAATTAGTAGATTATTAACCAAGGGGATAAAGCAGTGTCTTCTGTCGCGGATGACGATTTAAATCGCGAGCATAACGAAGGACTCGAGGTTTACTCCCGAGCGTAGCGACGGTGTTAAAAACTTAAATCACGAGCGAAGCGAGGGATTTAAGACGACTCCTGAGTGTAGCGAGGGATTTAAGTACACAAAAGACTAAGACAGCTTTATCACCGAGGAAAATACTCTACTTTTCGTACCATTTGCGAAAAAATTAACACAATAATAATATGAGATAAGCATTTATTAAAAATAATGACAATTAAAAGTAAAAGTTAACATTCGAAACATTGGTCCAATTATTGATAGAGAGAGTTACATTTTTGTTTGGTACATTTATTGATGATGAGTTGATTTGAGTATTTCTCTGTTCTTGCGTCTGAGGAACTTGCGTTTCATTGTAGATAGTATACGTCGGAGATAGTGGTGGTGGTGCATCGTGAGTTACGGACGAAGATAAGATGAAGTTGATGGATTAAGTTTTATATTTTTGTTAATTTGACTGCTTAATATATGGTTTTATTCGCCATTGAGCTTTCGATATAACCCTCAGCTACTCTATCAGAGCTCTAACCACCGTGTCTTTTTATTGACGTAATATCCGCCCTTGAATCCGCCAAGAAAGTCGCCGAAGTTCTTCTAAAGCAGTGACCGGTGTAGAGTCCAACATCTATAAGTTTTAAATATTTAGCAATTTCCTTTGGCATATTGCTAATTTTATTTTTGCCGATGGCTTGTCGAGTACATTTCCCATTCCGATAGTTTATAAAAAATCTATTGTTTTCCATGTTGGTGGGACGTAATGCTTGGTATTTATGAATGATTTTAGTATATTGTCCTTGTACAATGAATGACCGATTTTTCTTTGTCTTAGTTTCCTTTACATTAATCAGCAGTAACTCATTGGAATGATTTTCAACGTCCTCCACCAGTTTACAAGTTCACATCCGCGGCAAGCACCATTGAGTCCAAAAATTAAGGCCACCTATAACAAAGATAAAAAACAGGTAAATATATAGAATAATTACCATTACTAAGATACGAAATATTCATAGTTAAATCATGTATACTTACTTTTGTGGCCAGAAAAATTTCGTCAGGAGCTTTTTTAAGAAATTTTTCCACATTTTGAGTCGTAAAAATTTTAGAATTCTTTGCGCAATGCCCTTCTGATTTTCTTTCAAAAAAAGCCAGTAATTTCGTAAATCTATTTATTTCAATGCTGTGTTTGATGCTTATTGTAGCTTTCAGTTTTGAGTAAGTATATGCACCAAAGTGTATTCGGATTCTTTGTCTTGGATAAATAATCAAAATAGACAAGTACTGATTCTGAAATTGATAGGCCTTTCGCACTTCTCCACGTTGAAAATTCTTCATAAGTTTTTAAATAATTTTCCTTGGATTTTGTTGGAAGCAAACTATTTATAATTGCGACAGCATTTGCACTGATGGAATCCGACAATTCACTGTCACTGTCGCTTTGATTTAACATCGTAACGTATTTTTAGAACATTAACTTATTTATAAAAATAAATTAAATTAAACTTAACGTTTATGTATTTGAAGAAAACAAAAACGCGGCAAATTCCTAGACTAATATTTTTTGTCGGAAAGCAAAGGCATCAAGCTCATACGGCCTCGTCGGTTTTCGTAATTTTATTTAATCATAACTGCATAATAAATGCGTATTCCTTTTTCAAAAAGATGTATAGTGCTTTATATACAAACTCAATGGTGTAAACACAGATGTAGTTCAATATAAATTTCGGTAAGTATTCCAAATGTAAATCACATTTTCCCCCTAGAGGATGAATGAAATTCAGTACAATTTTCTTTCCTTGTTTTTAACAGATTAAAAATGACTATTGTTATGTTCCATTGACATATAAACCGATTTAAACCGAAATTGACATGATACTGCGTTCGAATCTCGCTGCGGACGTGTTGTGTGCTGGTATCGGTGTGCTCCCGCCCTCCCGCCGCTCTCTCGTGCCCGGTATTGTTATGCTTGCGTAACGCTCTCGTAGTCGCCCCGACTACATCCGATCGTCGATTGATTGGGTAGATTAATTTATTAATTAATTCAATCGAAAGACCTGGATCCCAAAAATTGTCTTTTTCAAGACAGGTGTTTCTCTGACAGGTAAACGTTATTTAAATTCATTAGGCCCCTTCTGGGTAAAACCACAGTTTCGTGGTCCTCGGTGGATACCTTTCGGTGCCAACGAAACTGAGTGGGGTGCTGACCCAAACGCACCCGCCGAACCCCCTCAGGGAGAGGCAATAATTTGGACGGGTCCCAGAGTTAACCGGCCTTGGGGGATCTCCTAGTCGGCTCTGGTGACAGTTTTCCTCCCACGGCGACTCACCTAGTGTCTCTAGGGTGTGTCTACACCTTTCGCGCTAGACCAAATAGGGCCCCCTTGCACAATAAGATTGGCAACGGGATCACAAGCTCAGGGCTCACCATAGGCACTCATCCTCCCTGTCTACACCCGACAGAGAGCGAAACTCATCCCCGGGCCAATCCACCCGGGGAGTTAGGCGTAGGGCCACGATAGGCTTTATTTTCAAGTAGTGGAGTCCGGCTCCAAAATTCCTTTTGAGGGCTACGCCATCAGCAAGCCTCTCCCAATTTAGCGATGCGCTCGCTAACAACCCAGACGACTCTGACTCACAGAGTCGGTCTGCTAGCCCGTTAGTGTCAATGGACACCACCGCCCCCGCGGACAAAAACGCGGCGGCGGCGAACTCAAACTCCGACTCTTCGGATGCGGAGACAGGTTCTTCTTCTTCCTCCTCTGGACCAGAGGAAGGGGGCATCACCTCAGGCCCTGGCAAGAGGAAGAATAACAAGAGCAGGTCTCCGCAACCAAGCAAAATGGTTGCGATCGAGGCTCCCTCGACCTCCGCTCCCTCTACCCCCGCGGTAGTCGTCCCTAGGGCCCCTACCCCGGGTCCGTCCGCGCCGTCGCAAGCTATCATTTCCGGTACCGCGACCGCTTCCGCCAAGACTCCTTCTGCCTCCAAGAAGGCATCCCGTCCCCCACCCATTATCATTCAAGATAAGGGCAGGTGGACGGAAGTTTCGCAAAGGTGCTGTGATCTTAGGATCAACTTCACCAGTGCAGTCAGCACCCAGCCTGGCATCAAGGTTTCCGTTCCAACATCGAACGATTATAGAGAACTAACCAAACTTCTTCGGGTGAGAGGAATCTCATTTCACTCTTACACCCTCCCCGAGGACCGTCAGATACGCGTGGTGATCCGTAGGATCCCCAGTGAGATCGCCACGGACGACATCAAGGCCGAACTCGAAGTCCACAGAATGCACCGATCCAGAGGTGGTTCCCCATACGACATGGTTCTTGTCGTGTGTTCCCAAACCGAAGGGCATCACCCAATTTTCAAGGTCAGCTCAATATGCAGCCTTAAGGGCTTCGCTTCGACGTCCAGAAGCCCCACAAGTCGAGCATCATAGGCCAATGCCACAGATGCCAGCTATACGGACACGCGCAAAAGAACTGCTTTGCGAAACCCAGGTGCGTCTGAGTGCACCCGTCCAAAGGACCGTGCCCTCTGCACCGAGCCTCCCAGCTGCCTCCTTCTGCGACACGACTGTTTCGCAGAAGGATACCACCGCGTCCCAGGACTCCTCGCTGCCGGCCATCGACTCGACCACGGCCGGCAGCGACAGGTCACTGCCTACTCCTGAGATGAGGGCACGGCGAGGCTCCTCCCAAGCGGCACACTCTGCCAGCGTATGCCGCGCCGTGTCCTCCCGGCAGTCGACGCAGTGGTGACACCGGGCGTCCGGCTCCCTGTTTATGCGACACAGGTACTTCCCGAAGCAACCATGCCCCGAGAGCACCTGCGTCACCCGAAACGACAGGGAGCCGTGCCTCCTCCCGAGCCAGGGCTCGAGTACCGGCCGGACCGCCTCGATGTACCCCGCTACCCTGTCCCAACCTCCGCAGCGTCTGAGCCCTCAAAGGTCCAGTCCGTGGAATTATTTTAATCACCAGCAGGCCTTCCCTGCCTTCGGCCAATATATGGCCCCTCCTCTCCTTGGACATAGCGCTCCTAAAGAATATCAACCTCCGGTTGGATTCGATAGAGGCGATGGACGAACTGACTTCCGACCACCGACTAGTCGTCATGAGACTGGTCCCTCGCGACGGACTCCCTGACCCGGACGAACCCTCTCGTAACAAAGTAGTCACGGACTGGAGGAAAGTAAGCGATCGCTTGAAATCCACCACTTTCCCTCTACTAGACTCTATACCAGATCAGTTTACCTCAATCGCTGACACGACGGCCACGATCGGCTCACTCACGGAACACGTACAATCGGTCCTGAACGATTGTTCAAGGCAAGCTCCGGCGATGGACGAACATCGCTTGAGGCTGCCGGACGATGTGCGTGAACTGCTGACTGAGAAGAACGCGGCTACTCGTGCCTACGACGTCTTTCCCTGTGACGCCAACAAAGCTCACATGCGCTATTTGGAGAGATCTGTAAAGACACGCTTGGCCGAGCTGCGTGACGGTAACTGGGACAAGATGTTGAGCGAGCTAGAGCCCACTCATCTGGCATTCTGGGAACTTCAGAGAAAACTCAAGTCCCAGCAAGTAGTCTCTATGCCTCCCCTGACACGACCCGACAGGACGATAGCATTCGACGACATCGACAGGGCTGAATGCCTAGCTGACAGCCTCGAAACCCAGCTCTCATCCAGTAGACCAGGCTCACCTCGCCGAGGTGGATGCCGAAGTCGAACGTAGAGCCTCTCTCCCTCCGGTCGAAGACCCTGATTGTCCTCTAGACCCCGTCTCCCCGGACGAGGTTCACGATATAATCAAGGGTCTGAAACCCCGTAAAGCCCCTGGATCAGACGGTATCACCAATAGGGTGGTCCAGATGTTCCCAGCCCACCTGATTATGCGAATGACCACCATTGCCACCGTCATCGGTATCCCGAAGCCCGGCAACCCTAAGACCGAGCCTTCCAGTTACCGTCCCATCAGTTTGCTCGACGTTTTCGGTAAGGTCTATGAGAGGCTTATTTATAAGCGTCTCAGAGACTACGCCGAGACGAAGGGGCTCATCCCCAACGAACAGTTCGGTTTTAGAACCCAACATTCTTGCGTACAACAGGTCCACCGTATCATAGAACACATAAGCGCCGGTTTCCAGCGCGGGTTCATGACGGGTGCTGTTCTTCGTTATCGCGAAAGCGTTCGACAAAGTCTGGCACAACGGCTTATTGTATAAGCTATACTAATTCGGTGTGCCAGATCGTCTCGTGCTCATCTTACGGGACTTTTTGTTGGACCGCATCTTCCGCTATCGCATCGAGGGTGCGCTCTCTTCCCCTTATCCGATCCGCGCAGGCGTCCCTCAGGGGTCTGTGCTGGCTCCGCTCATTTTTACGCTGTTCACCAGTGACATCCCGAAATGTAGAAAGGCGCAGTTAGCTCTGTTCGCAGACGACACGGCCATCTACTACACCGGCCGCAGTCAAGACCAGATCTCCCGCATCCTACAGACCGAAGTCAACAGACTCGGTGACTGGTTCAGGAAGTGGAGGATCGAGGTCAATCCTGATAAGAGCCAAGCGGTCCTCTTTTCTAGGCCCCGGCGTAGACCGGACCTATCACGACAGATCAAAATGTTCGGCAAGCCTATCCCTTGGGAGAAGCGAGCCAAATATCTCGGTGTGATCCTAGATCATCACATTTCGTTCGCTGAGCACAGTGAGCACATAAAGCAAGTGCGTTCGCGCGCCGCTTTCGCTCTCGGTAGGCTTCATTGCGTTCTGAACTCACGCAGCAAGTTGTCCCTTAAGGGCAAATTGCGTATTTACACAGCGTGCATCCGGCCGATTATGACGTACGCGTGTGCCGCTTTCGCACACGCCCGTCCCCACGTCATTCATAGAATGCAGGCACTTCAAAATCGATTTCTCCGTAAAATTACGGACGCTCCATGGTTCGTTCGGAACGAAACCCTTCATGTAGATCTTAGACTCCCCACCATCAAGCAGTTTATGAAACGCGCGACAAAGCGGTTCTTCGAGTCCGCAGATAGACATCGCAACCCCTTGGTTGTGCAGGCAGCTAGCTATAGGCCTTCTCAAATTAGTCAGACTCGCCGACCTAGGCATACTCTCTCAGACCCGGATGACCACATTACTCTCCTTCAGGAAAGCAATAGGGCCACAAGTACAGTGCACAAATACAAACCGTCATTCCGTCCTCGCCGCCGAGGTATCACGCGAAGTTTAAGAATTAATTGTTCCCCCCGTCCCTTGCACGTCGAACCGCCAGCCCCCTCATAGGCGGAAGAAAAGACAGGAAGAGAGGGGTATTGACAAACAGGTGAGGAGAGGTGTTTAAGCTCTCTGTACCTATTCATCAATGGAATAGATTTATTATTCCAGTAAGAAGACGAGAAGTGGGAGGAGGACAGAATCATAGGCAGAAATGTCTAAGAAAACGGCTACCACAGACTCATTCCTACTAAGGGCCAGTCGGATCTCTGATGGAGGAATATAACCGGAAGTAAGACAATAATTGACTAAGTCCAGATAATATTGATGGGTCTTATCACCAGCTTTAGTAATGAAGGAGTAAGGGAATCCATCCACTCCAGAAGCAGAATCCTTAACATAGGCGAGGACCGATTTAAGTTCACCGAGAGTAAATGGCCCATCCAGAGGATCATCTGAAAACAGCTGAGAGTCTGAAGCGACACACTCGTCCACACCGGGAACATAGACTGAAGCGAGTTTCGAAAAAAACTGCAGTTCCGCAGATAGTATGCTCCCGGAGGGGGGCTTCAAACTACCTCTGAATGATTTCAATTTACGCCACACTGCTGACGTTGGAGTGGATGGACTCAGTGAGCCACAATACTTCCGCCAACCTTCTCTCTTCTTATTTTTTAGTAATTTCTTGGACTTGGCCAAGACATGTTGAAAGGCAATGATGTTATCCAGGTTCATGTCAGAGTTGAAATTAATTTCGGCCTCATTCCTGGCTCTGATCACGGCAGAGCAATCCCTATCCCACCATGGTGGAGATTTTGCCCGTGGGCGGTTTTTTTGAAGGGAAGCAATCATCCGCTGTAGAAGATATGGTGTTGGAAAATGATGAAAAGCTTACCTGAACAGTCTCAGCATTAATGGCCGGAAGAGAAGAAACACGTAAGTCTAAAATTTTTGAGTAAAGATCCCAATCAACTGAGTTTAGTTGGTATTTTAACAAAGGAGGGGAGATTTTGTCAGGGATGGTCTTGGAAGGAATTTCAACCATGATGGGATAGTGATCACTCTCATAAGTCATATTCAAGCGACTCCAATTAAAAAGGCTGGCTAGACTAGATGAACAGAATGTTAGATCAACACAGCTGCTGTTCTGCCCTGGTGCAGACCTACGTGTGGCACTGCCATCGTTAATTATACATAGGTTAAGTTCATCTAATATATCCACTAGGCCAATACCAAAGTTGTCACAGGTTTCTGACCCCCATCTATAATGATGGCCATTAAAATCACCTAAAATTAGTAACGGGCCTTGTACATTACTCGGCAAGCTTTTTAAGGTCTTCAATTTGTGGGTGTGCAATATAAAAACTAAATATATTTATATCCTCAGCCTTAACAGCAACAACATTGATGTTGTCACCAACAAAGGGTAGAGGTATTGGGGAGAATGGTACTTTGTTATTGATGAACAAAGCACATCCTCCATAACCATCTGGTCTGTCATGGCGAACACCACTGAAACGTGGAATCCTGAAATTACTTTCAGAATTAAGCCACGTCTCAGCGATACCGCAGATCAATGGTTTGTACTTATTAATCAGGAAGAGTAGGTCAGGTTTCCTGGGAGTAATACTCCTCACATTCCATTGAAGGATTGTCAGGGGATGGAACATTGTGAATATAATTAACAATGGATGTCAGTTTGTTGGCAACGTGGTCAGGTAGGGATTGTTTCGGGTTTGCTAATACAGTCATTAGCATACTGGATATGATATTCAGAATATTTTCTGAGTTATCAGGACTGGTTGCACCTTCTCTTGGGTAAGCGCAACCGTTTTGGGAAGGGGAGAAGGAATAGTTCTGAGTAAGGGCTTGGTGAGCCTGCTTATCATAACTAGGTGAGAGTGGGGCATTGGGTTTTGGTTTAAGGAAGACCGTTTTACGATAAGATTTAGGATTTTGCGGGAATGAACTGGAAGAATGGGATGGGTTGGCTATTGGTTTAGTCTTTTCAGATACTTTCGACACTTCAGCATATGATCTTGAACCCGGAGGAAATACCTGACTTGCTTCCGCATATGAGACTGACTTCTTTGCCATAAGAGCTGCCATAAGGGCTGCCGGCCCAATTCAGGACAAGTCTTATCGTTAGCATAATGATTGCCAGAACAGGAAACACAAAAGGCAAAGTCAGAGGAAACTTAGCATCCATCTCCTGGGTGATCTTGACCATATTTAAAACAGCGGGGTTTCGAGCGGCATACTGTGCGTGTGTGACCATACCGACAACAATTGAAGCATTGGATAGTTGGGTACATGTATGTCTCGACTGAAAGAGCAGAGTAAAAACAAAAAACACGCTTAGGTAAAATTTGGCCGTCAAAGGTTAGAACAACCGTTTGAGTAGGTTTCCATTCAGTAACACCCAGTGAAGTCACCTTACGGCTCATTCTCCTAGCCTTAATTACAGGGCCGCATCCAGTGGGAACCTTGATGTTCTCTATAACTTCTTCCTCAGGCCATTCTGTGGGAACGTCTCTGACAAGACCTAAGCGAGTGATGTTAAATTGTGGGATTGAGGCAATGAAATTATTTTTAATTAAATTGGGACTGATTAAAAAACTGTTAGCATCCTGATGAGACTTGAACTCGATTGAAACCCGGTTTCTTCCTAAGCGTTTGACACTGCCCAGGAGTATGTTACTGAAATTATTTTGAGTTAAAAACATACAAAATTTGACAGGGTGCAGTATAGTACCTGGGGTCTGACCATCTTTTAAGGATGCGTGAACTATATACGGGGGGTAATCTCTCATCGTATACATTTGTCTTGCAATTGTGTTTTTAGGTAGCTTAGGAGGGTTACTTAAAGTAGCCGGGGGGGAAACGGCCGATCTTTTGTTGTTTGCAGTTTCGGAGTCCATAATATCTAATTGTACATTGTCGTCGGGGAGGGTAACAGTTAAAACCGGAGTAAAATCAAAGGAATCGGGAGGGTCAGGTGGTTTTTTGGTGTCCATAATGAACGCCGCCGGGTAAAATCTTTAAAAATAGACTAAACTAGTGTTAAAACAAACCTTACGCTAAAACACAAACAAAGAATAATCTCGATTGAAGTTCACAGTAACAAATACCACTAAAATCGAAAAAATTCGTAACACAAATAAAGCACTTGTTATTCCTTCACCACTACCCACGAAAGTCATCGTTTGTAATTTTGTTTGTTTGTGTAATTTTGGAGATTTGAAAAGTGCAAATGTCAATCCGAAATAAATGAAACTTCTAATTTGATTTAAAATGAAAAACAATAAATTGAGAATGTATGTGCACGCATTGAAAACCTACCTCAATGAGTGAACGCGACTAAAGTGTTTGACAAATGACAGCTCACCAACTCATTTAGGAAATTACCTGACCGAATTACAAGAGTGTAGCCTTTAGTGTACAACTAAACCTTCCCGTGGCTTTCAAATTTGGTCATGTTATAATTTGTTTGGCCAGGCCAGTGCATGTAATTTATTACAAATAGGGATTATTTTAAAGTTTTCGTTTACAATGAACTAAAACGTGTAAAATGTGGGGTATTTGGGTGCTGTGTTTGTGTGTTGTGAAAGTAGCATCGAATATAGAACACGACTTTAGAGGATTTGATGATAGTATATTATTTGGAATCAACTGGCCCGGCAGTCAGGATATTCAGCATTTAGTCGATGGGGAAGTTAACAAACTTGAGGTATTATATTCTACTAGCGAACCACGTACTAGGGTAAAATCTAAACAGACCTGAACTAATGTTTATTTTTACTGCAGTGTTGTTTAAGTGCGCAGCTTTTCTGGTAAAGATAGAACACTACCTCAGTACATTCACAAGGTAGTCTTAAAAGGTGACAGGCGACTAGTTATTTTGGAGCAGAGAATCAGCGCCAGTAGGCGAGAGGGTTGTATTCTGTGGTGCTCCAAAACGTTCAAATTCAAATCATTACTCCATTTCTGCAGAGCTGAAAGTGTTCTGACTAGCGTACTAATAGTGCTTATAGTGCTGTAGAGGTCTTTGTAAGGAAGACGCACAAATAAGTTTATGAATACTATTTCCAATTATCTATTCTGCCCTTATCATGTTTAGATTCAGTCACATTTACTTAAAATATTTAATTTACTTCAAACAGTTTTTGTTCTCTTCCCATTAGCTACCAAAGAAAGAGGTCTTAAAAGTGACAACAGCAAACAAAGAGAAATATGAATGCCGTATACCAGAGCTACGTGCCAAGGAGTCAACAAACATAGAGAATTATGATGGTCCATCTCCCATCAGTCTTCTAAAACCGTTGTTTTCTCAGAAAATATGTTCCTACCGGCTAGAGAGTTACTGGAGCTACGAAGTGTGTCACGGAAGATATATCAGACAGTATCATGAGGAAAGAGAAGGTATTACTTGCTTATAAATAACTAGCTTCAGCCCGTAACTTCGTCCGCATGAAATTTCTTATTTTTAACATAAAATATGATACTCGGCAATACTGTAGCTTTCCATTCATGAAAGAATTTTCTAAAATTGGATCAGTAGTTTTGATTAGTTTTTATTTTACCCCCTCCATACTAAGTCACAAATTTTACCTCTGTACTAATATTAAGAAGAGAGAGCAAATTTTGTGAGTTTGATTATGTGAAGGATAATCTCCGGAACCACAGTTCCTATTTTAAAAATTCTTTCACCATTTGAAAGGTACATTGTTCCAGATGGACATAGGCTACATATTATGTAAATATATACAAACCGAAGTACTTAATAATACTAATGAAATACTATCTTGAATTCATGAAAACCCAACCTTACCTTTTGTTAGGTTACTGCTCAGAACTAGTGCACAATGAGTCATGAACAGATTACCGTCTTCACATTTAAATTGCACCCGTGTAAAGCCGGGGTCTTTTTGAATATTTCTTATGTATTTAATGAATAAAACATTTCTTTGTCTGTGACCATTTAAAATCAGTGGTGAAAAGAGATCAACTTGGTGCAGTCACCATTTTTGTCAAAGGTAACATTTGAAATTTTTTTATTAGCTATTTTTTCATAATACATCATCATTATCTGCCTAGCCTTTTCCCAACTAAGTTGGGGTCGGCTTCCAGTCTAACCGGATGCAGCTGAATACAAGTATTTTACATAGAGCGACTGCCAGTTACTGGGTAAGACTGGTTGTCAGACTTTCGGGTTTCTGACAATTCATAACAACTGTTAAAGTTATTCTTTCTTAATACATAGTTGGATTTAAAATATACTTCTAATTACACAGGTACCATACTTGTGTCGCAAACATAGCTCAAGCTATATAAAAATAGCAGTTATTTGCAATTCATTTGTTTTGTGTTCAATACTGCATAAATAAGGACTTAGGACATCATTACTGTTTGTGGTTTTGGTTTTAAAGAGGGTCCAATATCTATTCCACTAAAACGTATTTGTTTTTTTCCTATGGGCAATTGGTTTCCAGCATTAACATTTTCTTGCAGCTTTTTGATATTAATATCAATCAAAGTGGCTTAAGCGGACGGATGGGCGATTTATTAATGTGACGATTATTTATCGTACACTGAATTTTAAACTCTCGGTGTTGAACCGAGCATTGAGAATCCAACAAGCACTCTGTTTGATCCCTGCACGTCAAAAAAATATACTGTTGGATTTTCAGCTCTCGCCGCTAAGCAGTGCTTTGAAAATCCAGTGCGCGATAAAAAATAGCCGCATAAAAAACAGGGGTGCTACTCACTTGTTCGGGTCAGCATGATTCGGCACAACCGGGCGGCAAAATTGAATATAATATGTAGATAAATGTTGGCTCTTTGTTGTTCAGCAAAAACTGTCAAATTGAATGTTGGAAAATGGACCCAAACATGTATGTAGAACCCCATAGATGTCAATAGTCAACACTGGTTAACTAGAGTCTAGTTAGATTCTAGTACGAATATTGTTTTTGAATTGAAAACTTCTTTATGCACGTTGGGCACTTTTGGGGTGGGGAAAAAAGCATTGAACTCACGTGACTGTCACGCTCAGAAACATTTGAAGTGAAAACTTCTTTGGGCACGTTGGGCACTCTTGGGGTGAGGAAAAAGCATTGAACTCGCGTGAGCGTCACGCTCAGATACATTTTAAGTGAAAACTTCTTTAGGCACGTTGGGCACTTTTGGGAAGGGGAACAAGCACTGAACTCTAATGCTTACAAGTTTGTGAAGCTACGAAATGTTCACTTCTGTCGTGCAGTCTTACGACTGACAGTTTTTTATTCTTTTTTTCCAGTGGTACCCTTGAAGTATTTTTTAAAGTCTCTAAAACATGATATTTACAGGTAAACAAGTAAAAACCCAGGAGTATTATCTCGGCCACTGGAGCTCAGAGAAGCATGCTAAGTTGGAGGCTGATGTGGAGGCAGCACAGGAAACTAAAGAGCCCTACAGGATGACCAAAGTTGATGGTGTTAAATTACCTTCTGTAGAAATGGTTCTAGATGATGGTAAGTGTCTGGTATTGTTTGGTTGATAAAGAATAATGAGATAGCTATTTAAAATGCTATGAAAATAAACCTACCTGTATCAAAATAAACCTACATATTTACACAAAATAATCCTAAATGTCCATTAAGTATTGCATAAAGATAACTTTAGCACGTACACACGGCTACACATCAAGCTATACATTTCCAGTATAAGCTGATCTCAAATTGTATATAGGATTCCTGTACAGTGAGAGGTCAGCGTATACTGGAAATGTATAGCTTCCGTGTGTACATTAGAAATTACTACAACATTATTTACTGCTGATCGTATTCTTTCCAATAAAGTGCGTAATATCATAGGCCTCTTTCAAATTATGCCGCACTGCCCACTTTCTGCATTTCGCATACAGTCAATGTCCATCTTGTTGGCCTTAATACTAACACTAATATTCTCGGTTTCCAGGTACCGTATGTGACCTAAGCGGCAAACCTCGTTTAACCAGAGTCCTATACGTTTGCTACTCCCACGGAAAGCACGAAGTTTACTCCTTCAAAGAGACAGCAACCTGCGAATATGAAATCATCATTCTGTCTCCCTTACTCTGTGAGCATCCTCAGTTTAGGCCAAAGGATGTGAGCGAGAACATCATAGATTGTCTGCCAGTCGCCGACGCTCCGAAAAAGCCACGGAGTCTGTTGAAAATGGAAGTCGATAGTTTGAGGTTCCACCATCAGACTATTAGGATGATGAGCAATGTAAGTTGCCTTTTTATTCTAGTGTGACGTTTGTATTTTTTTTGTGTAAGGTCTGTTACACATAGGTAGGTAATGTTTGACTTTAGAATACAAGTAGTCAGAGATAAGATGTACTTAGTCTGATTTTTTTAATGAATTTATTGAATTGGTCACATAAGATTTAAAATACATTGGAACTTCATCATTATTATGATTTTGCAAAAGACAGAATAAGTTAATTTAAGAAAAAAAAAACTACTTTTATTTCATATTTGCTTTGGAATACTCATAATCATTTCAGTATGTATTTAATTTGGAAGTAAAATCGCGGGCGTGCAAATCGGACGACTTTCAAAACAAAATCCTGTGCTCACCGATGACCACATCTGTTTACCGCCACTTTAAGCGTCGATCAAAAAAAAAAATTGTTTAAATAAATTTCTCAGGCACTGTTACAATGTTCACAGATGTCTGACAACCCTTTACCTGTTTTCTAACGCTTTTTTTTTCATTTACAAAACAAGAGGCTCAGCAAAAAACTGATGCGGCGATGCTATTGGTTGATGAGCGTAGGTAAGGGTTACTATAGCGACCAAGCGCTGCTAGCAGGAATAGTCTTGTGGTCGGTGGTCCGATTTGCACACCCGCGATAGTACCTTTAGCTCTTTTTAGCACTGATCAAGTTGAAGTAATGGTCTGATAAAAGTACTGATAATAACCTTTTTATTAATGAGTGTGTTTGCTACTATTACTTGAGTGTGCTCTTTCACTTATTAAACACATTTCACTTCAGAACTACCATTTTCATATTTTCTAGTGTGTAGCTTTATTTTTCATGAAGTTTGCACATTTTAAACACATTTAATTTTTGTAGCATGGACATAGCCAGGAAATTTAGTTATCCTTCTTATTCGTTAACCATCTAAATAAAATATATACCTATATTCCGTTGGTTTAGGTAGTTAAATAAAGGTAAACAAAAAACCCACGGAACGAGAGAGCTATCAAGTGACCGACTAAACATACCTGGCACTTCAGTTGGCATGCTACGTCACAGTTGTACTCTTTAATTTAGCAACGTTTTACTTCGTTCACGTTTAGAGAACATGTCTTTTTGGGCTCTTTATAATAGACAGATTACAAAATAATATAGTAATATATAAATCTAACTAAATAATTGTGCTCAAGCAATTACATCTACGAAGAGTAGTATAAGAATGGATGATATAGTTTAACACACAGTAGTAAAAGAAGAAACTTTCATAATAATAATAAAAAATTGGTTATAAGTTACAACGTATTTTTAAACAAGAAAGTGTCATCTATAAAAACCCCTTTTATGATTTGTTTACCTTTATTTAACTACCTAAACCTATGGAGTATAGTTCTAAATAAATTGCTATGATAAGACTACTCCATGCGGACTAAATTATGTTACACTGGGGTCAAAAATTACCTGTTATATTAAATGGTGTCGGAAAGACTCCGTACCCATTGAAATAGCAATGGGTACCAAAATTACCTTTGTAAAAATTACCTGTGGCAACTTGTACAAAGTTAGCCACTGTACATTTTGTCACTTGAATTGGGATTAAAATTGCCACGATCGAATACCTGAGTTTCATGAGTCAAATACAATAAAATCAGTTTTTTTTTTATCTTGCTAAAAATTATCGCTAGATGGTACAGTAACCAAGAAAATAGCAATCTCGGTTAACATCCCTAACCACCTTCCCTGAAAGAGTTAAGTAATAAATCATTATTTTTGTGATTCTCTATAGCCCTGGCTACGTCCATATTTAGTAGTGTAGTATTTAGAGGCTTATTTAACATTTTTGTTGGCGTTATTCAGGATAACGATCCTAAGGATGTACTAGCTGTGTTGAAAGTTGAGAAAATTGATAAGGTAATATATTTTTTGTTTTTTTTTTCCCGCACTTTTTGCCAGTGTGTTTGTTGTTCGTCGTTTTCAGATCGGTAAGTAGTTTATGTAAAAGTTACTTGTTATTTTCGGGCATTTGTAATTCACAGCTTCATAAGTGAGTCTTTATGAGCAAGGTTTTCACTAAATTAGATTTTACTTGGTACTTAGAGGAGTTAAAAATGTGTAAATCAAGTTGTTTCGTGCAAATAAAGAAAGTTGTGACCAGGTTAGTCCATATCTTTTTTTTGGTCACAACCGAACTTATTGGGCAGAATCGTTATCTTTATTAAAAAGTCTAAAAGAAAACCGGAAAACAAATAAATAAAGCTTAATGGGAACATATTTGGCATAGACAGAGCTCTAAACCTGCTGCGCCATATTGCAACATTTTCTCATACCCTTTCTATCTGCAGGATGGAGAAACACATCTTAAATTCGAGCTGCATCCATTGAATGAAGATGAAGATTTAGTTGAGGAAAGTAAACCGCAGTTGTCAGATAAACCGGCGTCTGTCATTACTGATGATTCACCAGTAAGAGCGTTCTTAAATGGAGAGAACTGTCTTAATGGGGTGAGTTGAGTTCATTCTTCACTATTCACTAACATAATTATTACAAAGTTGGTTTGCCGAGATGTACTTATGAAGAAAACAGCTTGGGTAAACGTAACTGAAATGTAACTTGTGTGGAACGTCTACTGTTTGATCCTTCGTGGTTTCCGACCCAGTTTATTTTAGAAAATAAATCCTCGATGTTTTAGGTGAAAAAAACTTTAAACTCAAAAATGCTTTCTAGAATTCCTGGTGACAGCTGTAATGTCATTAAGCGGTTTTTATTGTACTAATGTGATTAGTTTTTATAACCGAAAAAGTCAACTATACACTAGGAAATAGTAATTTATTTGGTAAAACAAAATCTGCCCCTTGATTCACCAACATTGGGGAAACACTCGGTAACAAATTATTATTTTTTCTGAATTTTTCTCGCCATTACTTTTATATTCCAGGGTACAGGCTGGTGGAAGTACGAGTTCTGTTACGGGAAGCACGTGGTTCAGTACCACGTGGACCGCACGGGAGAGAAGACCACGCTGTTGCTAGGCAAGTTCGATGAACGCGCACATTTGGACTGGATCAAGGAGAACAGTGGAAAGACGCCTAAACCAGTCGGTATGTATACATTTACATGGCTAAATAGTATAGGGCAGGGATCACCTACTAGATTTTTTGGGAGTCCGTTTAAAAACATGGTATGACTCTCGCGGACCGTTTGGTAGACGATTACAAGCAACCTAGATAAAAAATATAAGCAAAGGAAAAAAAAATGCAATAAAACAAAAATAATATTTTTTTATTAAGTTAATTAAGTACACAAATAATATCTATTGAACAAAAAATATAAAGTTCCTAATTAATGTGAAATTCTTTTTTAGGGTTCCGTACCCAAAGGGTAAAACGGGAACCCTATTACTAAGGCTCCGCCGTCTGTTTGTCTGTCTGTCCGTCTGCCACCAGGCTGTATCTCATGAACCGTGATAGTTAGACAGTTGAAATTTTCACAGATGATGTATTTCTGTTATCTATAACAACAAATAATAAATAAATACTTAAGGGGGCTCCCATACAACAAACGTGATTTTATTGCTCGTTTTTGCTCGATATTGATAACGGCAACAGGTAGACGCTTGAAATATTCACAGAATATTTAGTAATATATTCACTTTAAAAATAAATAATTAAATTAAAATAAAACCAATATTTAAGGGGGGCTCCCATACAACAAACGTGATTTTTTTGCCATTTTTATAGATAATGGTACGCGAGTCCGACTCGCACTTGGCTGGTTTTTTTACTTGTACTATCTGTCTGAAGTCTGGAGTACAGTTGGTGCAAGGCAAATTAAAAGTCTAAACAAATATATTAATATTTTCAGATTACTTTTAGTTATAAAACCAGTTATATACGAGGATACCAGTTATAGGGTTTATCATTACCTTATATTTATTATTTAATGTTTGATTTTCACGATTTTCAATTTCCCGTCAATAATAATAACTGCAATAATGATTATTGACATAACGGTCCCTCATGACGGGAACCTCGTGAAAGCCGAAAAAGATAAACAAATCAAGTATCTTGACTTGGCTCGCGAGGTTGTCGACATGTGGGATGTGGACTCAGCAATCATTGTGCCGATAGTTGTATCAGCCAATGGCTTAATTGCCAAGAGCCTCGACCAACACCTAAGGAGGCTCTCGTTGGGCAGCTGGATTAAGGGCCTGGTTCAGAGAGCGGTACTTCTGGACACGGCTCGCATTGTTAGGTTATTGTTAGGTTCCTCTCTCTGGAGCCCTGACCGTCGGTAGCTTGGACCTTGTTCCCGATACCGGTGGGCTACTATTTTTTATATTTTTAAATGTTTTTATATATTTTTTTATATTCTAATATTTTAAAAAAATAATTTATATTATATATATGATATGATATTATCTATATGATGAAATAAAGGAGATAATAATTACAATAATAATATAATAATTGCAATTTAAGGCGAAAGCGCCAAATCCCCCCCTAATTTGAACTTAGTGAGTTGTATTGATGTTTTTAATCATTATAATTATTCTGTAAATACATATTTTGTTACGGTCGCTGACACTGCAAGTCAGTGGCAGGTTGTATGTTGATCAAAATAGGATTTGCGACCAATTGCAAAAAACATAAGAAACTTTGAATTTCGCGGGTTATTATCTCATTCCGCTGAAACCCTGTAATTATAATAAAAATACCCCACCGCCGTATCTCTTCGTTGAAGACGTGGTGGGGTTTGCACATTCTAATGAACTCTAGGTCTGTTCCGGTAGAATTTATTTTGCAAAAATAGGTGAGGAGCTAGACCAACACCAACCCCACCTACATAAACCTGCAGGGCAGCATTGTGGCGAGCTGTTGAGCAGTAGCGACCCAACTGATCCTATCTCCCGGGAGAAGTCTTGTTCCTCACCTCTGGCTTGCCTTTATTGGCCGGCTGGAGTGAACACTGACGGGGAACAGAGCCCCCACCCCATTCTTGCCTTTACTAGCCAGCTTGAGAGTCGCAAGAGCAAACGTGCTCGCGAAGTATTCCAGTAAGATGCTGGTAGGGATCCTGGCCGTACCTCCGGGATTGTCCTGATAGCCGTGGAAAACCCCTCCGCTCCTCAAGCACCTTAGGACATGTTGCCCCTTGTCGCTACGTCACTATGTGCTAGCGACAGTTTCCGGGGGCCCATTATTGAGTGTGCAAGTCACCCCCTGCGATTTTATTCGTGTATGTATGAAACATTACAAAATCTGACAACCTATCTTGGTTGTCAGATTGTTGGGCATCTGACTACTCGTAACGACTTGCAAAGATCTACGAATGACAGCCGGGAGCAACGGCGTAACGTGCTGTCCGAGGCATGGAGGGGTCTTGGTATGTAATGGATGGTCATCTATCCATGAACCGACCGCAGCAAGCGTAGCGACCACGAGACCATGAGCCCCTCAAATTTTTAGTAAACAAAACATTAAACTTAATAACTATGTTAGTAAACATGAAGGATCCACCTTATGCCACTAACTTATAAGTCTCATGACCCACGCTTGTGAAGTAGAACGACTATACCTGCGCATGTAATTTGTAACGGCGACAAGATTGTTATTAACTCTTGACTCATAAATTTAAAACCAAAGATTCGTGTTACTTATTACTAAATTATTTTACTAAGTAAAGATAAACCTAATAAATGTATTCTTTCATTTTCCAGAACACCGCACATCGGTATCCCACTTCTACGCGAACGGCGACATTTGCGACAAAACCGGCAAGCCGCGACAAACCGAAGTCAAACTCAAATGCCTAGAGAACTCCTCTAGTCCTGCCCAAGTGTCCCTCTATTTACTGGAACCTAGGACATGTCACTACATACTAGGCGTCGAATCACCTCTCATATGTGATATTTTACCTCTCGCTGATAATACAGGATTGATCAAATCTGTTAAGTCGGCTCTGGAAACTCCAGATGCGACGCCTGATAAGAAAGAGGATGAAATAAAGCTGCATAAGGAAAAACTCGCCCAAAAGTATGGGAATGATTAGTTTTGGTTAATTATTATTAATAAATTGTTTATTTATTAATATTTTGTGTTTTATTTAAATTAACAATCCCAACTATGTACTTGAATAGATGATGTGATGATTTGTGAGCGTCAAGATGACGGGATCAAGTCCCCAATTTGAAATTGATCACATTAAAGTGTTTGTACTACATATGTACTAATTGTACCCAAAACAAGACATTTGTACCTCTAAAGGTAAGGTAAAGAAATTATGTCAAGACGTCCCTGGACCCGCCACTTTGACATCAAAATGGCGGGACCTTCTGGAAGCGCTACTCGGAGGCAGGTAATTCACACCCGAAAACTTAGTACCGGTACTACATATGTACAGGTATATACTCAATTTTCAATACAAATTATAAGTGAGAAATTCAAGTAATGTGATTAAAACATTGGCCCCGCCAATTTGACGATTCTTTTTATCGCTGAATTCATATGAAAATCGTTAGAGCTCGTGCAAAATCAAATGTGTAAACTTAGTACGTCCCAAGTACATGAAAGTATGTAATTTTCATATTCATAATCTAAGTACATCAAAAGTTATCTATCATTCATCGTTACCTTTAATGGACACACATCTATGCAGAAATGAAACAAGCGAAAATGATTTTCATAATTATATTTATATATATATTGATCCAACTACAAATACAACGTTTGCCTTTAGTGTTAAAAGTTACTTATATAATAAAAAATAATTTTGATATGTGTTATTTTTGCGCATATATTAAACAATTAGGCACTATGTATGTTTGACTCTTCTTCACTTTCGTCTCTAAGTCATCGTAGCACTTAGCACTTACCAATTATTCGAGAAATATGAGCTCGATAATGCCCGATGCCGCTAGGTGTAGGGGGAGCTATATAATAAACTCTATAGCAGGTAGATTAAAATAGCAATTCCCTTTTAAGACAATTTTTCTCTTCATTGTTAATCCTTCACGTAGCTAACAGAATATAAAATAACTTAAAATAACTTGTTATGTTGCTCACGTAAATACGGATATTAAAATAAGCAATATTACTACAATTAACTGTTGTTATCAAACGCATTCACATACAGAATGACGAAAACAGTAGGTATGGTTGAAACGCAATCGAGTACCTACCCTCAAGTTCAATTATATTTTCTCATAACATATAGAAACGGTTATGAGATATTACCTCGTCAAATAAAAACTACGTAAAGTAATTCGGGTTTCCACTGATCAAAATATATATCAGAATCATTCAGATTGTTTGTTTCATTTCTGCATACATCTGTCCCATTATATAATTATTAATAAGCTAATCAATCTTTTTATTACATAAGTAACTTTTATCATTAGAACACTAATGGCAACAGTTATAATTGCAGTTGGATCAATAGATATATATAAATAAGATAATCGAAACCTGGCTTGGTTTATTTCTGCATAGCTGTGTCCATTTCAAAAATAAATGATAGGATGAAACGAATGATAGATAACTGTTGATGTACTTAGGTTATGAATATGAAAATTACACACTTTCATGTAGGTACTTATGACGTACTAAGTTTCCACATTTGATTTTGCACGAGCTCTAACGATTATCATTGAATTCAGCGATAACATGAATCATCAAATTGGCGGGACCAATGTTTTAATCACATAACTTGAATTTGGCACTTACAATTGTATTGAAAATTGAGTATATACCTGTATATATGTAGTATGCGGGTGTGAATTACCTGCCTCCGAGTAGCGCTTTCAAAAGGTCCCACCACTATGAGGTCAAAGTGGCGGGTCCAGGGACATCTTGACGTACTTTCTGTTAACTTCTTGTTGAGGGTTCTCCCGTGGATTCAATCAAAGAAGTGAAGAAGTTGTACACCAGATATATTTAAAATAATAAAACATATAAAATATACAAGCGCAGCCGTCAGGCGATCATATTGGCGAATACAAATGTCATTCTCAATTCAAAAGCCTACGACAGTAGTACAGAATAGAGGATCCATGACTCGAAACAGTGACTGCACAAATAAGGTCAACATTCAACACTTCCCCTCAATCGCTGTTTGAATTCAGACATCACCGCTGGCTCAACTGGCCTAAAATTAAGCCCAAGTTCACAACACAGAACATATGCTTAGGAGCACACAAAGACTTAATTAGTACATCAACCACCATTTCCTGAGTAGACAAATAATTCAACTTAATCACCTGATTATTAACAGCCTCCCTAACATAGTGTTACCTGATGTCTATGTGCTTAGTCCTCCTATGAAACACTGGATTGACACTAAGTTTCTGAGCAGACTGATTGTCATTGAACAAATCTATAACCAACCCAGAACTACCAGTCAATTCAGTCACCAAGTTCCTAAGACAACTTGCCTCCTTAGCAGCCTCGTTAAGAGCAATGTACTCAGCCTCTGTACTTGATAAACTAACACATGTTTGTTTTCTGCATTCCCAGGAGATGGTGTTTCCCCCATACTTGAAAACAAACCCCGAAAATGATTTTCGGTCACGTACGTCACCGCCCCAGTCCACGTCTACAAACCCCTCAACCGTGGCATGACCGACCTGTTAAACACAAGGCTAACACTTTGAGATCCCTTAAGATACCTCGATACACGTTTCGCAGCCCTCCAGTGTTCCATAGTATGACAAGTATTAAATTGGCTTAGGTACGAAACTGCATACGTAATGTCCGGCCGTGTAAATACACTCAAGATACATAAGAGAACCTATTAATTCCCTATACAGAACAGTACCCTCGCCTAACACACTCGTATCAGTAAACTTAACATTTGCATTACGACATACCGAAACTGTCGAGCAAGCACTCAACATACCGCGCCTGACAAAGCTTAAGAGTTTTGTTCCACCGCGACCCCGAGAACATGCCGCACCGCACCCAAGTCTGTAATCTTGAACGGTTTACGCAAACTCTCTTTCAGCTCTTCAGCCATGTGTGCATCATTGTAACAGACAATGAAATCGTCCACGTACAAAGCAATATAAACAACCGACTTACCATTTCGTTTGTAGAAGATGGCATTGAACAAAACCTGTCGACAGAAGCACGTCCTTCACCCTCTGATACCAAGCTCGCGAAGCTTGTTTCAGTCCGTAGACTGCCTTCTTCAATCTGTAGACTTATTTTTCTCCACCAGGTGAAATGAACACCCCCGGTTGAAACATAAATATCTCTTCATCTAAATTACCGTTGAGGAACGCCGTCTGTACGTCCAGGTGGTCTATATACTGATCCATCTCTACAGCAATCGCCAACAACAGTCGCATAGAACTGTACCGTAATACCGGTGAAAACGTTTCCAAATAATCTTTACCATACTTTTGGGTGAACCCCTTGGCTACTAACCTAGCTTTATACCGGGCTATCTTCCCCTCGGCGTCACACTTAATTTTGAAGATCCATTCATTCCGAACCACATTTTTGCCCATAGGCCGATCCACCAACTCCCAAGTCACATGTTGATTGAATGAGTTAATCTCTTCCTGCATAGCTTGCCGCCACAAGTCGCTCTGCCCAGAACCCAGAGCTTCCTTAACAGTGCGCGGTTCAGCTGGGATCGCATCATGTGCGTACATACCCTTAGGTTGTCTAGATCTAAGGTTGTACCTTGGTTCCGGAGGTTCCTCCACCTCCTCAACGCTATCTTCAAAAATCAAAGTGTCGTCGCCGCGATCATCACCGCTCGCTGACACAATCCCCGTTACCGGCTCTTCAGTGACAGGCTCTCGAGCTGCATCACCAGCCACCTCACTCTCAGGCACGCTTGACTTCCCCTCACCAGTGAAATCGTCAACTTCTTCCCCTGAAAGAAAGATTTCTATAGTGGCTGATCCGTGTCCAGTTCCTAGCTCTTTGGCTGGGAACAAACTTTCATTAAATATGACATCACGGCTCCTCTTTATAGTATGTGTCTCAGAGTCATACAACCTGTAAGATCTGCCATTATCTGCATAACCGACCAAAATATACCTCTTACTCTTAGGTTGTAACTTATTCCACTTAACGTCATCAATATGTACATAGGCCTCACAACCGAAAATCCGCAAGTGGTCATACTTTACACTACTACCCTTAACCTCCTTGGGCGTCTTCCTAATCTACTAGACGGAGACCGATTAATAAGGTACCCGGCAGTGTTAGCCGCCTCAGCCCACAGCTTGTGATCCAAACCCGCGTGATACAACATACAACGTACCCGTTCCAAAAGAGTTCTGTTCAGCAGAGGCTGAACAGAACTCTCTGAGCGGAGAGCCGCAGCACCATTCATTTGGGGCGAATACGGAACAGTGACTTGATGCACAATGCCCTTCTGTCTGAAGAATGCGCTCAGCTCTTTGTTTACGTATTCTGTACCGTTATCACTGCGTATAGCCTTTACCTTGGATTCACATTGATTTTCCACGAGCCTAACAAAGTCTTTGGTGACGCTAGCTACTTCGCTCTTATTCTTCAAGAAGTACAAGAATACTTTCCGCGAGTGATCATCTAAAAATGTTAAAATGTACCGCTTACCTGAGTGGGACACAACAGGAATCGAACACAAGTCCGTGTGCACCAGCTCCAACCGCTTAGCCGCTACATCACGCCCCGATTTCTTGAACGGAAACCTAATTTGTTTTCCAAGAATGCAAACATCATTATCAATTATTTGCAATTTCTGTATTCTGAAAATCAATAACGTGTGACAGTGACTTCAAGCTGTCATAACTTAAATGACCCAATCTATAGTCCAAGACTCCTTTGAAACTTTTTTATTTACACTACTTAAAGCTACCGCGTTAGTCAGCAGTTTGTATACCCCGCCAACAGACCGAACACTAATTATACAAGATTTATTTCTAATAATCTTACAAGTAGATCCATTAAATTCCACTCTAAGCCCTTTAACTGCTAAACTATTTACAGAAAGTAAATTTACACTCAATCCTGGAACGTACATCACTTCTTTAAGCGTCAAATCATAATCGCCGAGTTTTAAACACACATTACCACCAATACCGACGTATTTCAAAGTCTGTCCGCTCGCCACGTTTACCTCTACACTGCTTGTAGAAAAATCATGTATCCAGTCTCGCTGTCCCATCATGTGACTCGACGCACCCGAGTCTACGTACCACGTATCAGCCATGAACCGAGTCGCGACCATTGCCGCCCCTTTCTGGGTACACTCCTTCTTTACGTGACCAGACTTTCCACAGTTCCAACACCTCGGCTTCTTGTCTTTGCGACTCTTACCAGACTTATTTTCCGACTTACCAGCAATCAGGCAATCTCCACCTTTGCAATTGTCAGACCACTTCATATCCTGAAGCAATTTAGCCTTCACGAAGTCACTGGTCAGGTCGCTCACACTACTCTCCAAAGCCATGATCATTGGATCAAACTTAGGAGGTAATCCCTGAAGAATAATCGCCGCCAGGAACTCATCGTCAATCGGTTTATTTACAGCCGCCAACTGTTGCGACAGCGACAAACATTCGCCAACATATTTGTCCATATCGCCACCGAAATCGTCCAACTTTACCGAGCACAGCATCCGCAACAGTTTTAATCTCCTGCCTATGCCCTTATCGTCGTACGCCTTCTCTAGGCTCAGCCAGGCATCCTTACTCGTCTTCGCAGTCATCACGTGGGACACGCACGAAGCGTCCAGTGACAGGCAGATCTTAGCCAACGCCTTTTCCTCCTTACGCCGTTTCAGCTCTGGAGTCGACTTATCGTCCTCCGAATAGCCGTCGATAGAACACCAAAGGTCGTCATGAATAAGTATGTTTCTCACATTAAACTTTCAAAGGAGGTAATTCTCAAGCCCCCTCAATCGCTCAATAGAAAGCCCACTTACGCTTCCGCCTTCTGCAGACATAGTTGCCTTCTCACGTCCGCTCGTTGTATATCAGTACAATTCTTCTACTTTACGTAATCTGGGCCCATAATCCTTGTTAACTTCTTGTTGAGGGTTCTCCCGTGGATTCAATCAAAGAAGTGAAGAAGTTGTACACCAGATATATTTAAAATAATAAAACATATAAAATATACGAGCGCAGCCGTCAGGCGATCACATTGGCGAATACAAAAGCCATTCTCAATTCAAAAGCCTACGACAGTAGTACAGAATAGAAGATCCATGACTCAAACAGTGACTGCACAAAGAAGGTCAACATTCAACACTTTCTTTACCTTTAGAGGTACAAATGTCTTGTTTTGGGTACAAATAGTACATATGTAGTACAAAAACACTTTAATGTGATCAATTTCAAATTGGGGACTTGATCCCGTCATCTTGACGCTCACGATGATTTATATTCAGTGATCGGACGAGTAGAGCTAACCTTAAGTTCTAAGAACAAAAGTGGAGACTTACATTTTTTTTTTGTAATATTTATTATTTATATATTAATGTTGGTTTTGTTTTACTTTATTTCATGTTGGCATGGTGCTTGCACGGGGGTGACACAGAAGGGGATAAATTTCTGTATTTTTTTCCTAAAAAATAAAAAATTCTAAGGAAGTCTCCACTTTGTCTCTGTTCTTTTTCGAACTTAAGATGTTTTAGCTCACCTTTTCCGATCACTGTTTATAATCATTGTCATCAGCTGTTACAGTTTCTATAAATTAAACGGTACAGCATTTTTATCTCGCAAAGCGACGCGCGTTTTACTTGTGTGTCGACCAATTGTGCGTGAAGACGAGTAGCGTCAGCATATAACACACACACGCTCGCACGCACACACACACACACTTCCGATTTCATCCGTGTCTCGGACGGTAACGACTAACGAGAGCTCCTGAGCTTACACACACATTCACACCTTGTTTGTACACTAGTACACGGTTCGTTACCACAAGTAAAGCGCGCGTCACATCGTGAGATTAAAATAATTTATTTACTGTTTAATATATTAAAATTGTAACAACGTCATCTAGTGCGTGAATCTAGAACTAAACAAGTGTAGTAGTTTGGTCGATGTATTTGTGGAATAAGGGGTGGCGCTGCTTGTTGAAAATTAAAGTTATAGCACTTACTAATGCCATGAGTTTATTGCAGCCAGCAAGCATAGGGGTATAGTATTATCCAGTTACTGGGTTGTGGAGGTCAGATAGGCAGTCGCTCCATGTAAAATACTGGTATTCGCTGCATCCGGTTAGACTGGAAGCCGACCCAAACATAGCTCTAGGTAGTTGGGAAAAAGCTAGGCAGATTGATTGAGTGCAGACAGCATGCTTATCAGTGAACGAATTCTCGCCTATGCGATATTTGATATCGAATCACGTCAATGTATTTGTCATTCTATCAAAATTATTGATCCCGTGCTATAAATTGTGTTCTCGTAGGAAATAATATAAATAGGGTAAAAGTCTAATAAGTAGATATCTATTAGTAACAGACAACAGATGCTTGGCCAAAAAAATTAAGTACCTATGCCAAAATTGTTCTCATGAAAAACGATATAAGAGCTCTTACAAACGGCAGAGGTAACTGCAGCCGTCGACGCGCGTCGGCAACTTTACAACTGACTCCTATACTAAGAGAGCAGACGACGGCTGCCGCTGATCTTCGAAGTTGAAATGTCGACGGCTGCCGTCGACGCGTCAACGGAAGCCGTCGATGGGCGTCGACGGCTGCTGTTACCTTTGCCGTTGGGAACATGCCGCTCGTGTGTAAGAGCTCTTACAGCCACGACGACAACGACGGCGACGGCGACGATCTGTCAGATACCAAAATGAAACCACCGTTGCGATTGGATGCTAGTTTAATACTGTCATAGCGACTGCGACACGAATAAAAATTTCATTATTTTTGACCTAGGGCGTTTTTGAGATGTTTGCGAAAACTCCAAGTTGTCCAATGCAATAAAGAATTCTGAATTGTCAATTTTAGGACGCCACTTACGATTAGGTACACTTGTCTTTAATTCATAGCAGACGATAAAATTTAGCCAAGTGGTACAGGCGCTATAAAGAATCTCATTTGCAAAATTCAGTTGCAGAAAGTGAGCACTAAATAGTTAATTGGTTTACAAAGCCCTAAGGTCAAGGGTTCCGCTCGACGCAAGTACATAGAAATACTTACGTCATAAGTAGGTGTTTGTGTGGTGTGTAAGGATAGATGCGTTGCGTAAAAATTATGGAGGTGTTAAATTGGACGACAAAATGCCGCGTCGAATACAAATAAATTGGGATATGGTTAGGACTAGTATTGCCAGATGTCCCGCTTTTGGCGGAACACCCCGTTTTTAACCCTCAGGACGCGTCCCGCCAGCACCCTGAGCGGGATACCCAAAATCCCGCTTCATCATATATGTAGCCCATTGGCGCTGTAGGAAAACCATCAAATCAGTCGGTAAAAGTGGAAGCGTAGCGACCGGGCGGATCTTTTTTGATCTCATTGAAGTCTGGTTTTGAATTAAAGGATGGTAACCTTTTTTTCTTTCTACGTCCCGACCTTTTCGTCTCGGTTCCGGTTCTTTAATTTATGTCCAGATATTTAGAAAAACGGATCTTTGGAAAAAAGAAAAATATTAACCAATAGGATTGCAAATCCCTGTCCACTTGCAATACTATTGGTTAATATTTCTCAGTTTCTCCGCTCCACAGCCTCGCTCCCCTTCGGTGGACAGGCAGCCTTAGACTGAGGGTGTTGGTGTGTATATTAAGGTAAGCCGTCCACAGTTCCACTCGCTTACCGGAAAAATTAAACACATGTTTTTTTTAACTTGACATTTATTTACATTCATATCAACAAAACGGGTGTTTGTATAAAACAGTTCTTTTATAATTTTCCATACCAATTTTATTAGAACTAGTGTAGTGCCGCGAGAATGTAAAAATAATTTTTATTTTCTTGCTTCAATTTTAAGATATGCTGTATTAGATACCGTGACTCGATTCAAACTATCAAGCTTTACTTTGCCTTTAAAAAAAGTATACAATTCAAAAATTGCATAATGCACCCAGATTCTGTAGGTATTTTTGTTGTTGTTGTATGTTTAAAATGTAAAGTCAATATTCAAAATATCTACTCGGTTGAATAACTTTTCGTAATTTTGAGTCAAGTTATTGGTTGTTTGTATGTTGGTAATAAGTTTTCTTTATTCTTTAGTCTAATCCAATAATAAAGTCTAAATAGTCGAAAAGTCTTCTAAAGTCGGCTAGGTCCATATTCAGGTTTTTTTTTTAATTTCATCTTACAAGTTCATGTTCGATATCTCAAGAATCTGGGCATACATAAATCATAATTATGTTTTCATAATAACGAGACGCATCAGTGATAATTTCAATCCTCCACATTCCTTTAGAAAAACTTACCGTCAAAAAATGACATCTAGTTTTTAAAGTTTGCGAGGATGATGTCTCGTATAGTCTCAGCAAGAAATTCACTAAAATATTGTTTTTTTACATTTTCGGATTTTACATAGGTACCATAGTTTGACCGATGCCGCTGTGTCGCGCATTAGATATTTGCACGGCGAAACGGGGGGGCAGTACAGGCTCACTCGTCTACGCTCACGACGCTCCACCCCCCGCCTCCCCGCGCATTCCTAAGGCGCGGTACAGCGGCATCGGTCAAACTATCGTTTATAGGTAAATAAATTTTGAAAGCATCAAAGGCGACATTTATACAAAATATTGAGCTTGGAAATAAGCTTATGGCATATCACCGGTAACATTACAGGCTCCTGGCGATTGTGAATTATATCGTCAAGGTGTATCGACATTCGAACCGGCCGTATGTACGAGTAGTTATTGTAAGTAAATACTTAAATGCCCTTGCAGATCGTTGGGCATTTAAAGGTAAAAGATAGATTTTTTTGTCTAAATTGTAACGGGTCGGTTCAAATCTCGACAGAAGCAAGCTGACGGTAACCAGATAGGTCACCAAAAATACCCTCTTCTTAAATAAAAATGCCTTCGTCCTCTATACGCTTTTCCAATCATTTAGTGGTAGGTACAAAACTTAGGCAATAGCAACAATTAGGGTTCCCATCAAACACCTAGAAAATTGTAGGTAAAAAATTCTATTCACAATATTTTTGACGTCTATCTATAGATCACACGTTGGGGGCTCGCTAATATTATTGGTGGGGCTGCATACTGCAAAAGCAATGCGATTATTTCAACGTATTCATACTATGTACAGGATTCAGAAGTATAAACACTCGTCACGAAGTCACGAAAATAAATAGCAATACTACGTTACAGCCCCAGCAATGATATTGACGCACATTTAAGAGGCTAAACGAGTGGTCATGTCCAGGATCGCAGCTCCAGTAACACTATATCAATATTCCCAATGTCCACTTTTTAACAATACGTACATGCCTTTATAATAATTTATTTACCTTAACAACAAGAAAATAATATTTGCAAGACGAAGAAAAAAGATGTTTACAAGTGTCGACTAATGAACTTACTAAAAGGAATCACAAGACAAATATTGTGTCGCTGTATCATCTAAGAAGGAAACTTATTCAGTCTAGATATTGTCTTTCATTAGACATCAAAAACGTTGACTAAAATTAAACTAAATAATATAGACCCATTTTGATAAACTTTTTTTTTAAATATAATAATAATACTCAACTAAATTTAATTAAGTTATTATAATTATGATGCTCTCTCTACATAAGTTCTTTTAGAAAAAAATCATGATTAGTGATGCGCAAAGTAAGAATAATTAAGAACCGACTGTGCAACAAGCAGTCGTCTGATCTCTGAACAAATAAATAGATAATATTTTCGTCTTGTCGCGCGCCTTGCTAAATTCGTCTTGATGCAAGACTGACTTTGTACATCACTAATTATATCTAAAGAAATCCACAATTTTTAGACTTAAGATTGGTCGTAGCTCTTTTTCGAAACAAACGCATTGGCACAAGTTATTAACAAAAATAATTAAAAACAATTGAAAATGTAACCTTAAATATTTTCGTAAAAGAAAAAATTAAATAAACTACGCAGTTTTCCCCCCAGTGGTAAATAAAATTCCCTTATTTTTTTTCACATATTGAGCGTTTTTATAACATTAAATGTGGTCGTATTCAAGAAATAAATGTAATTAATACTTAATTTAATAGCTAATTAGAAGGTAAACCTTTTTATATTTACGGTCAGTGTCACGGAAAAATACCATTATTTATCTACTTATAGTTTCGTGAATAGCGTTGGTTCGAGGTATTAACTTTTTCACAGTTTACGTAAAGTAAGCAAAGTAGGTATAAACTTAAGGATAAATTTGATTGGTCTCATGAAAAAGAAATTTTGTCATTTTGACTTATCTTGTAATTGGTATTCCTAACGTGATGTGGTATTTTTCCGTTACTTACATTTTTAATGATCCGTAAATATTACAAAATTATGAAACAATCAAAATGTGCCAGTGACTATAAAGTAAATAGTGACGAACAGTATTTTTTATAGAAACATATTTTAAGAAGATGAATGAAATATCAAAACTTACATACGAACGTATTTCTATAATTAAATACTTATACTAACAAAAATTTTTGACTAAAGGGCCAGTGTTCGATGTGTTAAAATTGTATAAAGTTGTTGACTGTGGTACATTAATTACACAAAACAAGCACAATAGTAGTTAAGTAAAGCACGACAAGATATTTCAAATATTTCATGAAAAAACGCTTTGTAACGGAATTCTTTATTCGAAATTCATGTAACGTAGCAGAATTCTTTACTCGAAATTCATGCGACGAAGCGGAATTCTTTATTCGAAATTCAAGTAATATAGGTAATGGAAAAATTACTTGAACGCGCGTAAATTTTGTAACGTTCAAATGAAGACGTTGTAGTTCGTACAGTAATTATTGTTTAGATATTTGACATTACATAGTAAACTTATAGTTACAATTTTCTTTGCATAAACCATTATGTTATAATTAAGCTTATGTATAGGAAAGGTGCATAGTATACCTACCTATATTTGGAATTTTGACATAGATTTGATATATATTTATTTGATTTGATATAGCAGGGGCTTGTGGTCAAGTAATAACAGCTAAACGGGTCGATCGATCGGTTAAGCTACGCTTGCCGCGGTTGGTCCGTGGATGGGTGACCATCTTTACATACCAAGACCCCACGTTAAGCCGTTGGTCCCAGCTGTCATTCGTAGATCTTTGACAGTCGGTCCGGGACGTCAGAAGCCCGAAAGTCTGGCAACCAGTCTTCTTACCAAGGCGTAACGTATTACCCAGTAACTTGGTTGTGGAGGTCAGATAGGCAGTTGCTCGATGTAAAATACTGGTATTCAGCTGCATCCGGTTAGACTGGAAGCCGACCCTAATATTGCAGATGATGATCAGAGTCGATATAATACAGAAAATTTCTAAACCACTCATTTGAATTATTCAGCGTAAATCATTTGAGAAATACTTGAAATATCTTTTCATTATGAAGGTAGTTTGCAGACGAGACGTGGGCACGGTCCAGTCAGGTCCATGTTAAGTACACTATTTGACAACAAGTATTTGTAAACAATAAATACACTGATCACTTTGAGATCACTTCGTTAATCTAAACACTTAAAATTTTAAACGAAAAAAGTTGACTGCAAAACTGACAATGGCCACAATAATTATATTATTTTACGATTAACTATCAAGTTGGTAACATAAAAATAAAAGAAAAAAATAACTGTAACAAATAATAATTATATTGTTCTAATGAACTTAACGGTGTATAAGCAAATACTTATCGGTACTAGGTACTACAGTACCGACCGAAACTTTGGATGATGAAAAATACATCATTGTATAATAAACAATTTTCTCGCCAGTTATATTGCTGTAGATATAATATTCATTCAGAAATTATCAGCTCTTTGGCGCCTGCGAAATGTATCGATCCTTCAACTTATGCTTAATGTGACTAAAACTTATATGTTAAGACAAAAATAATTATAATAATAAACAATTTGGGGAATACTTTGGAAACGATAAATCCTTTGACACAAACCTTAACGTTATTCTTATTTAGTTAACAACTGTGCAGGTGGACTCCACCGTTACGAACGTACCTTACCAAACTAAGTCAGTTGAAGTGCACCGGATACATCACAACAAACGTTCGGAATCTTACAACCTCATATCAAAGTTTGTTTTCTTTTTTTTTTTGTAAATTCACTAGGAACGAGTTCTGGAATATTTAATATGGTCTCGATAGTTCTTTAGAACGTTTCAATTGAACTTTGAGTCTCTTTGTACCTATTTGGAAACCGTTCATGGCCTGAATGGCGGCCTGCGCGGACGCAGCGTTGTCGTATGAGACAAAGCCGAAGCACTTTGAGAGGTTCGTCTGTTTGTCTATGAACACTTTGGCCGATATCACGTGGCCGAACGGCAGGAACGTGGACGCCAGGTCCGTGTCAGTGAACTCCTGAGGCAGGTGATATATGAACAGGTTCCCGCCTTCAGGACCTGTTGGGAAAAATCCAGTTAGAAGTACAGTTACAGCAAACAATACAGGGGAAACAGTGGTAACTGAGATCTTCGACACATTTGACAGAGTTCTGACTTGTAAAACAGGGAAGTTCAAGCCATTCATGAATTTCTAGAAAGTTTTATTCATGATAAAAAGTTGGAGCCAAAAATATTTAATCTTCGTATCGTTTCAGTTTGCCTAAGAATCAGTGACTCACAATGTAACTGGACACTGACTTTAATTCGTCGATTTCACTTTAAAACAGCTGTTAGGTTTCCACCGAGAATAGATCACCTAATTCTTTCTCGTGGAAGTTGTAAAAATCGACCAAGAGGTTATATCCGGTGGACGGACAGCTGCACTAAAGTCATACTGAGATCACGAATCCGTTAATTTGAAAGAAAATGCATTTATTGGCATTCGGTAACCTCACTTCTTTTCTATTAGAACAGAGCCCCACCAAACCACCCCAATCCCTCGGTGGTTTAGAAGTGAAAGGTGTTGGTAATTTATTTACTCCTTACAATAGAAGAAAATTACAGTTTTAATCGGATTTTTATCAGCCAGTGCAAAGATAAAAAAAAAAAACAATGCAATGTTCCGATTTTAACGGTTGGAACAGGAAATTGGCGATCAGCCAAAGTTTGGCGCGTGTCCGAAAATGTATGTAGGTACGTCCATATTGGAGGTTGTTGGAAGACCATCAGTTGGTAATACTTTTTGCCTATCATGCAAGGTTCTTGCATGTAGGATTTATTTTATGAGCCCGTAAATATTCAATTTTGGTCATGGCTCTCCACATTCACGGCCTCTCCTTGGTGCTGTCATTTACGAGTCATGACAGATGTGTTCGGTGCATGTTATAAGCCCGCCAGAGGGTGCTTTCCACCCTCACGAAGCAACCCCAGTAGCCTTTTACGACACCCTCGGAAATTGGCCTAAGGCCACCTGAAAGAGGCTGGCTTATTATACACTTACCAGCAAAATAAAGATTACCCGTACCTTCAACCTGCTTTCCAGCGGCTGCGGCGGCAGCAGAGCCTAGTACGGATCCTAAGGGTGCTGCTGCGAATGCTGTGCCAAATTGTGCGGCGTATGCCGAACCTAGAGGCTCAGCCGTTGACCCTGGAATATTTAATTTGATTTGTTAATAGATTTAAAACAGAAATTTGTGAATGGGACGTTTTAGTCAGGAATGCGAGGCTTTAGATTCCAAATGACAGGTGTTCGATTTTCGTTTTTTTTTCTTTTCGAAAGTCTGCATTTTCATACAGTGTGTATTTCTCGACATTCTCGTGAATTTCTAATGCATTTTTCTTCGTCAAAGTTCTATTTTCACAGTAAAGTGACTGCTATTAGCTGACTGACATCATCAGTTAGATGATGTTTTGTGATTAATGACAACTGTGGGTATCATGTTACGCCAGCTCATTTATTTATATTTAGAGACTGACATATTTACAGTTTTACACAATTTCTACACAACGTAACTTTTACTTTCTATATTGAATAAAGATAATTTTCGAAAAATACTAAACGAACCACAACTAATAAACCAAATGAAAAGAGAAACGAACATCAGATAGAACCAAGGAGTTGCTAAAGATTTAAACTTTAAACAAGCATACTTAATGTCTTGTAAAATGTAAATCGTCGTCAAATTACGCGAGCTGTAAGTGTTCGTGTTAGCTTAATGGTTGAATCGTAGCTACTTATAATAAACGGTAATGTTAGAGCAGCTGAATTTATTCTGAACATAATCTGGTAAAGGATTGCTTTGTAAAACTTATGATTGCATTTGAAAATTTCCTTGTCTCTATAACTTGGCTAAATTCATATTTTTTATGGTTAGGTTATTAGTAGGTACTAGCTACCAAAAACTACCATACAGAAAAAAGAGTGTAGGCAAAGATAAATCTGGTGATGCCCAAACTGCCAAATAAGTAAAAAAAAACAAGATGTCAAACTACACACAAACACTGCATGCCATAGACAGTGTCATACAACATTAGTAATCATACACACATAGAAAATACAAAAAAAAAATAACATTATTAAACATAAAACTCACGAATCGCATAAAAATAAATATTAAAATTAAGTTATTTTAGCACTTTCATGCAGAGACAATCAAAAGTGTTAATTTTACATGAAAACTGTTTTGTGTCGCAGTTATTTACTACTCTATTTACAAAGTGAATACTTTGTAAAACTTATGATTTTACAAAGTTTTTGAACAGGGCAAGTTTTTAATAAGTAAAACAATACGCCCATGTTTAAAATCTAATTATTGTAACAGCTATTAATGATAAACGTTCAAAGGCAAGGTATATAATATATAAAAAATATTACAAAGCATTCGACGATATTTTCGATAGCTGAATTTCATGACTACGTAATGCAAATAAAATTAATGTTTCATGGTGTTAAATGCATAACCAACCGTTATTATGATTACAAAAATCGCAATAATAGACAAACGTGGTCATAAATTATAGCAATTTACTTCAATATTAACAGAAAAACCTAATAAAAAATAACGTTACGGAATACCCGGGGGGAAATGCCAATTTACTTCAACACGAATCGTCGTACTTTACCGACCCATAAGGTTACATAGCCTATGCAAAAAGCAAGCGAAGGTAGACCACTCTACCGAAACAATGGCAACATAGAATCATACCAGGCGAGTACTAGATTCATATGATAAATGATGCACTTCAGCCATTATAGAAGGAACAACGTCTGCAGCCTTGGCTGTGAGGTAAACAGTCTGTTTGTCATATATTACAATAGTCTGCTACATGGTATAGGACAAATAACAAAGTATCTATACATTTTAACTTCGTTGAAAGTATAATTTATGCAAATGCTAGAACGGTTCCTGTGTGAAATATAAAAAATACCGGCCAAGTGCGTGTCGGACCACGCACAATGAAGGGTTCCGGAGTTGGGATGAATTAATCCCAAGAATAAACTTAACATTGAAAAACATGTTCTCCCATACATCGGTTTATGTCGCGGTCAATTCTACAACTGCAAATTTAAGTTGGTCGAATATTACGTTAACTTGTAAAGCTCTGATAGTTTTCCTTTGAAATTCGTTACATATACTACTGCCATGATATTTTCTTTCACTTAACCAGAAACTGGCACTTTTTTTTTTACAATTCAACTTCAGCCAGCATTCTGGCACAATTCAGCTGGCACATACACACTTGACTCTTCAACAAAAATTTGCATTTCACGCCGGTAGCACATCTCCACCGCGAAACCATAGCAGCGAAACCGCGGTAGTTCAATTCAACTGGTTCGTGTCATGTTCCGCTAGTCGCATCCGATTCGAGTAGCGAAACAGGACGCGAGCCAGTTGAATTGAACTACTGCGGATTCGCTGTGATGGTTTCGTGGCGGAGGTGTGCTACTGGCATTAAAGCTTAATATTACTAAAACGTATTCCTGAATCGGAAAATCATTTTCACAGACCCACAATATTTCACAATATTGAACGGCCTATTCAACGATACCCCACACTATGGGATAGATAAGAATAAAAATATCATACCCACTTTACGTGCAAGAGAGGTATACCCTACAATTTTTTTTTTTTTTGAGATTGTTTTATGATGTCGGTTGGATTTGTATATATACCCACCCTTGCCAAATTACAGCTTTCTAGTACTAATAGTCTCTGAGCTAAGCCGCGGACAGACAGACAGACGGCAAGCGTTTCTTGTTGACTACGGAACCCTAAAAACGACCTATGACAGTGTTGTATTGTTTTCGATTTAAAAATACATTAATGTTTGTAAAAAAGTCACTGATATTTAAAAATGAAATGACTTTTTTTACCGTTCCTGGAAAAATCGTACTATCTGAGAATAACAATTTCCTTATGTAATGTGTAACGGTTGATGATTATATACATTATTTAAATATATGTACTTTCCATGTCTATAAATAAATACACATAGGTAACGTGACTTCATTTTTATATGCATGATTTGTTTGCTGAATAAAATAAAGTTAGGTAAGTATAGGTATAAATCAAATGTTTACTGCAAAATTATACGCAATAATGCAATGGCTTAGATATCATTTATCACATGAATCTACGAAGCTAAAAAAATGTCATTCCATGTAAAAAAAACACACAATATTTCTTTTTATTTCATTGCATTGTTACCTGTGATGTTAGTCTTCCCGAGAAGACCTGAAGTGTGAAAAATTTTCATCGTTAATTAACTTTTTTTTTTTTACTTAAGTCGAAACGAAACCTGAAAGAGGAAAGTTTGCGGACAAAAAGGTCGGTACATGGTTTTTTTTTCTTTATTCTTACATAAGTGGGTTCCAATTTTGAATTTGGACAAGTGTGCAATGGTGGGAGTATCGAGTTGAAAATATAAATCGATAAGATCAAAATTTTATACGGCTTTTAATATGGTAGGTACCCGTAGACATTACTTTTGATGCTGATGTAATAGTTGTAAACTGCATCATGTTTATTTAAGTACTCAACTTGAGATTTAATATTGCCATAAACTTAGATCAGCAAGAAGGCAGGTTAAGGTCTGTGACAACATTCAAGTTGATTTAAAACATTTTTAATGTCTTTTTTTATCTTTTAAACTAAGAGATTTATACATCAAGAGATTTCATGTAAGGGGAAAAAAAGAGGACATATATTATTGTATGGGACACAAATTGTTCGTGTAATACCTACAGAAATATTTATGAACTTATGTAACCCACTTTCTTGGTATAGTTTATTAATAGCTTTATATTACCTGTCAATAAAGGAATTCATTACCATTAGCAGATGGATCTTATCACTAATTATCTTACAGCTACCTAATGAAACTAAAATTCTAACTTAAAACCTCCGCGACATACGACTACAAAAAAAAAAAACAAAACAACTGGCACTCTATGCAAATTAAAAAAAGAACAACTTACACAATTGTGGCGCGGGTTGTTGTGGCGCGCTGGCTTGTTGGATCGAAGCGGCTTGCGACACTACCGGTGGCTGCGTCATCGCTGCAAGCGCAGCTAAGTTCTGCACCGACACGGGGGCTAAAAGACCCCCAAGCTGGTCGGCTGCACCCCCACCTAAGGACCCCACTCCGCTCACGGTGCCCCCACTCAGGCCTGCACCATTGAAACCCATATCCTGATAGTTAACACCTATGTAACAACAAAAGGGTAGCGTAAATAAAAATAAAACGGGAGAAAATCAAATCAGGTGGGATTAGGGAGTGGTGTTGCCAAAATCAGTCGATTGTTTGAGATACGATCAAACAATCGATTTTCAGATTTTCAGACTGATTTTTAAATAAGTTACTTTTATATTTTCCCCAAAAAAGCAAATATAATTAATGGATCACATTTTCCTTCTTTGGTTACATTGTACCCAATAAAACCGAAAGTAATAACACTAATCCAATGAGGAAGGCTAGTAACCCCATAATTATCACAACAGGCAACACCAAGGATAAGGTCAAATTAGGTTGAAAGGAAACAAAATATAAAAACGAGTGTCCCACTAATTAGGCAGTGTTCATTTGGCTAAATGAATCATTAAAACACTGCATCATGGCTTGATATACTGAAACAAGTCTTGTTTACTATTTAAATAATACGTTGATGTCATACATTTTGTTTAAATGCACATTGAATCATTTGAACTACTCACGTGGCGTGGGGGTAAATCCCAGGACACAGAGTAAAAATATGAAAAACGCGCAGTACGACCAAGAAATTCTAGTAATGTTTTACAGGTCAGCTTATGATTAATTATTTTCTAAATATTATCCTTCTTGTTTCTGTTTTGATTCATTATTTAATACAGGGTATTTCGTAGAACTCGTTCAAGTGTTCAAACCAAAAATAACAAGGGGGAGTTAAAAATTCGAAAAGCGACTACAACGAAAAAGAAAGCGCATTACCTACACTGCTAATTATTTAAGATAGAACAACGCTAGAACAATTTGTTAACGTTCCAAATCCAAAAAGGTTACACACTAACCTTGCAGAAGCTGTGACCCCTGTCCTTGCAGCAGTTGTTGCTGCAACCCAACAGCTTGCAGCTGCTGCAACAGTTGCAGCTGCGTTGCTGGCGACAGCGCCGCCTCTGACGCGAGGTACGTCGCTGGGGCTATGGGAGCCGTTAGCCCCCATAAGCTCGCCTGCATAGCTTGAAGTTTCTTCTGTTCCTTCTCCTTCTGCGTGTCAGCGAATTTCACAACCAGCGGTGCCGAACAACCCTCCATAGTTTGACTGTGGTGTAACGCCTGGAAATAATTGTTGCACTAATTTGAGAAAATTATGAATTATTCCGGTTATAAAAATAAATAAAATAATAATATGTCGTATCGGCCAATGGCCTGATGGTCGAAAGCCTCGATCAACATCTCTCGAGACTCTCGTTAGGTGGTTGGATCAAGGGCCTGATTCAGAAGGCAGTACTCCTCGATACGGCTCGCATCGTGAAGAGGTTCCTATCTCTGGAGCCCTAACCACCGGTAGCTTGGACCCTGCTCCCGATACCGGCGAAGCACTATTTTTTATATTTTTATATAATGTTTTTATATATTTTTTTATATTCTAATATTTAAAAATGTAATTTATATGTGTATAAAAATCTTTTATTTCGGACGCATAGTTATAGTCCATTTGATTAGTCACGACTTAGAAACTAGTGTTAGTACTGACATCTACCAGAAAAACAACACAAACTATTAATTACTCCGTCACAGTGGCTGGCATGTAGGCGTTACCAATGTCCCAGTATGGGGCTGTGCCACCTATCAGCTATAGTTTATAGCTAGGATGCTGTTGGGGCTGGCACGGACCCTGCGCATGATGACGTGAAAGACATCTATTCTCGCCTCTGCGAACATGCCGGAAGCACTGAAATAGCGCGTTAACCCCATCAACACCCTGAAAGCATTATTGTATTGTACGCGCTGAGCGCTGTATGCCCTCTGCGTGTAGTTGACCCAGAGGCTGCATGTATAAAACAACTGACAGTACGTTGCAAATAGTCTTTACTTCAGTCGTTCGTTTCTTTGTCGTGTATTATGAAATAGGATAATTCTTCGGTTATCCTTTATTATCATTTCGTATTATTGTTAGCCGTCAAACTGTCGGATTTTCCGTATTCTGTACTACCCTTATCTGCATTTACGTTAATCCCATCACTCATTCGTTACTACTCTCCAACATCAACCTATGTATTTTGTACTTCCAGTACAGTCACAATGGTTAAGCCAATTATATAGGCTTGCATCGATGAAACAAATGAAAGCGGCTTTCGTTACAAATTCAAACATTGATTGCTTGCTATTTTAATTTACAGAAATATCAAATATGTCTGTCTCTCCAGGATTGACGGATTAAACAGTAATCTGTAGGAATTTTAATCTACTTTTCCCAATTAAAATTACTTAATTAAAGTCTTTGCATGGAAGGTTCAACGTACTATTGCAGATATGGCATTAAAAAACAAATAAAAAATAAATATTACTCTCAGATCTGTATTTATAATACTTTAGGAATACATTACTTATCATCACCATTTTTGGCGAATTCTTGAATACAAAATGACGTCATTAAGGAGATTTGTGTGTTGCAGCATCTCTTGTGCATCTTTGCATCAATCATCCTGTGAGTCACAATTTTTTGGTTTGTGCTTTTCGTCCCAAGTCTGATATAGAAAACATAACAGGCCTTGTCTTGCCTTGACAGACACATATGTCGTTCAAAGCTCCTCATCTGCTTAGATCTCTTGTCCTCTAGTACTCTGGTACATTTATCTGAATAGCAGCAGTGACAGCCCGGTGAAAGCACGGCTCTCTTTAATCTTCATTCGTACGCAAAATACACGCTTTGACTTGGAGTTGCAGTCAAAAGCCCGTGTTACCTATTACCCTACCATCTTCTAGGACTTAGCTGGTAAATTTACCTTAATATCAGCAATAGCTGCCTGCTTCGACACGAAGGTGACGAAAGCGCCTTTGCTCAGGCCTTGTGGGTCGCGTAACACAGTGCACTCTTCAAACACTATACACTTCTCATTTTACCATCTCCTAGGATTTATGACACCCTGGTATATTTACCTTAATAGCAGCAATAACAGCCAGTTTCGACACGAAGGTGACGAAAGCGCTTTTGCTCAGGCCTTGTGGGTCGCGTAACACAGTGCACTCTTCAAACACTATACACTTCTCATTTTACCATCTCCTAGGATTTATGACACCCTGGTATATTTACCTTAATAGCAGCAATAACAGCCAGTTTCGACACGAAGGTGACGAAAGCGCAGCGTTTGATCTGGCTCTGTGCATCGCGTAGCACGGTGCACACCAAATCCTAGGATTTATGACACCCTGGTATATTTACCTTAATAGCAGCAATGGCAGCCTGTTTAGGAATGAAGGTGACGAAAGTGCACAGTCTTTGCTCTGGCCCTGTGCATCGCGTAGCACGGTGCACTCTTCAACCATCCACTTCTCATTCTACCATCTCCTAGGACTTATGGCACCCTTGTATTTACCTTAATTGCAGCAATAGCAGCCTGCTTCGACACAAAGGTGACGAAAGCACAGCCTTTGCTCTGGCCCTGTGCGTCGCGCAGTACGGTGCACTCTTCAATCGCGCCGTGACCAGCGAACAGTGACCTCACGTCGTTTTCAGACAGCTTCTTGTTTAACATGCCCACGAATAACTTGCGTTCTGTTGGCAAAGAGAAAAGTGGATGCTAGAGCTCAAATAAACCAGTAGAAATGCTAAACATAAATACACACGTTACTAAAAAACGCTTAACCTTAATCTGTTAAAAATTGCCTATTCAGCGACGACACACATTAAGTGCTAAATAATGTTGTGTTATTATCACAGAGACCATTACCAAATGATATGTTTACGTAATAGAGGAAGCAGGTTTCCTTTGCAAATTCTTATGCCTTAGGCATGATACCTTAGGCCTAGCGTTCATAATAGATGGCAAAGGAGCGATCAACGGCGTGGCGCGCTAAGGAATTTAACGGTCTTCACGTCTTTTATCGATAGGCGATTTTAGTCGCTCTGAATCGCTTGGCAGTCCCGTTCTCGCTCTCCACATCAGAGGTAGCCTTAAATCGACGTGTTATTTTCACACCCATTCGGAGTAAACGAAAAAGAGCAATGGAAACTAAACGAACAAAATCTCTCTTGTCGGACGCATATCACGTTCGAATTTGCATCGCACCATATCGAAGTGCATTGTCGTACACAAGAGTATCGTCAGAAATCCAGGCGTGATCCTGAAATATGTACTCTGTGAACCCCTGAAGCTCGGCGGTCGCGGGGTTAACTGGGAAATTTACGACTTTCGACCCCGAACGGCGTCGGTCATAAAGCATTTTCCGTTTCGGTGCATACGAATTTTTGATGCTGTTAAATCTTTGAGGTTCTGACAAGTGTGTGGGAGAGGGAGGCGGCGACGGGATCCTGACCTAGATTTAAGGTTTCGCTATTTATTAACGTGGTGTGGTTGTCGCGGTTCCGTCGCATTTCTGAATCTGCGTAAGAGATTAGGAAGTGTTAAATATGGAAGGGGGTTAGTGTAATTTGCGAAACGGTGTCATTATAATATATACTCACTTGTATCATGTCTTAATCTAAAAATTAGTTTTAAGCCATAAACGATCCCAACAGACGATTACGGAGAGATAAACTATAAGCCGAGCTTAGACGCGGATCGGTGGTCGGGCACCGGAGCGAGCATGGTCGGTCTATACCTGACATAATCCATTACTTACTACTTAATAACGACACCCACGGGAAAAGGGCGAGCTTATCCGTAACAAAATACCGGCACAATTCCCAAAAACAGAAGCCTTTGTGAAAACAGTTGAGGAGACGACCAACAAAAAGGCTAATCGTGACAAAAACAAGTTCAAACTACCCACTACTGTAGACTCAAAATCCAACACACGTGACAGAATCAGTCCCAAAAAAAATCAGAATAAAAAATGAGGTCGCAAGGAACCACGATTAAAAACTGCAAACACACGTTAACGTTTGCACAGACAGACGTAAAATGTTCAACGTCAAAGGAGTGCGATACACAATGCACGGTGTGGGGGAGTATTACGCGTAAAATCCAACATTTGGGGGCCTCTCAATCCCCCAGTGAGGCAGGCGAGAGGCGAAATTGAAAAGGCACCGAGACTGTTCAGTTTGTAGTGCGAAATGAGCGAGGGATGAACGACGTAGTGGACCTTTGGTAAGGAATAGTTCAGAGTTTTTTTCTGTACTTTCACAACTCGAATATTCAGGTCATTTTCAGTGGGATTGTCTTGTCTTTTTATAATTTCCTTTGCTTTTGCAGTATCTGTCTTAGTATTTTTGTATAGGGTAGGGCGGGGCTAGTTGAGCATAGGGGTAAGTTGGGCAATCGAAATATCTCAGAAACTATACACCGCACGCTAAAGCATCAAATTGCGGAAAGAAGCGGTGAGGGGAGGGGAATGCATGGCGCGATCTCCGGTGACGCGTTGGCAATCGAGTGAAGTACACGCAGGCTTTGTTTATTTTGCAAGCAAAAAGTAAAAAAAAGGTAAGTGGGAATATTTCTTCTGTACGAGTCAAATATTATCCGTTTTCAATCAAGTAAGTGTTTAACTTCTATAAATTCAGTATATTTTCGATATGTATAAAGGTTTTGGATGTAATTCTAACAGTTTTTTCATAACCTCATTTTTGTTTCAAATTTTCGTGTTGGGGTTAGTTGAGCAATAGTTGCCCAACTAAGTAAGTAAGTAACTAAGATTGTAAGTTTCCAAGATCTCATTATTATTTTCTTAATATAAACTTAATTGATAATTATACATTTTTAAGACTGATTTTAAGTAGAAAGACTTAGTCTAATCCAAAAGTTAAGATTATTATATGTTGAGTTTCTGTTGATTCTATTTTTTGTTTAATATTAACAGAAAATTACTTGTAAGTTTCCCTGTTATGCCACTGAAAAACTATAAATAAAAAGTTGATTGTCAAATATAAGTTTTATTTCATGTCTAGTAAACATTGAACCCATGGTTTGCCTTTAATTTGTAACTGCTCAATTTGCCCCATACCCTTGCTCAACTTACCTCACCTATGGGGTACGTTGAGCATGTCTGACTTTGTTCACTTAAACGGCCGTGGCTCCTAAATGCGATTTGTTAGAAAATAAATACTATAAACACTTTGGCAAGGGATAAATTACTTACCCATCAGTATAACTACAAGCCATTTCGACCTATCGTTAAGGAGCTATGACCGATCAAGTGAAAAATTGCTCAACTAGCCCCGCCCTACCCTACCTTCAAAATCGATTTCTTCTGTCAACTTTTCAGGAAAATTCTGCCACATTAAATTAATGAAATTTTAAAAGGAGCTAAGCGAGAAATGCCACCGTAAATATTACAGTAAAGACCCACCTAATTCAGGTTACAAATATTTCATGCCAGCGAAATCAGCGCTCTCGTACCAAGATTAGCATGAAAATTGTGCGAGAAAACGAAACTGGGAATCGCGCAATCGTCGGCGATAATGCAATACCTCGTAACCATACATTTTTGATGCCAAGTCGATTTTGGTGGAGGAAGATTGAGTGCGGCGCACCCCAAGTGAACTTGGTGGAATTTTAAATTTCTTTTGAACAGTAATGTATTGTAAAAGTTTAAATGTTGAAAGGAAATACCTTTAGATTCCAATTTATGTTTTTAAAAAGATCAGGGGGCCGATCGCGCTAAATTTGAACGTTAATACCAAAACTAAACCACATCCAAAAACGTTACGTTAGACACATTTCGTATCGCGCTAATCATTTCAATGGAAACGATTTAGCTTTACTTTGGAAGTTACGTTGGAGGAACGATCGATCGAACTTTCAGTATTGGGTAACGTCAACGATTTGGTCGCTCAGAAAAAATAGCGCGATACCGTTTCTTACATCAGCTAAACCAAAACTAAACCAAAACGTTCCGTTCGAACGGTAATTACGTTGAGAGATACCGCGATCGGCTGCCAGGATAGTCTGATGATTGAACACTTTTGGCATTATTATGTATTTCCTGAGAAAGATGAGATAAAAACAGGCCAGTTTAGAAAGAAATTTATGTAGTTTTAGCCACTGAAATAGTGATTTATACCGCAACTTCTTGAATTGATACAAAACATAAATCATACCTAATTTTCAGTTTCGCAGTATTTCAGAACGAACGTGTAAACTCCGTTGGAAATGCCGCATGTTTCTCTTAATACCTGGCGCTTTCCACCCCATTCAATGTGTTTGGATTTAATATTAATATACACGAGAATTATTTTACGACAGGCCGTATGAACTCGTCGGTGGTAATTATCAGCTGCGAAATATTTTGAGTATAATATATACAACATTATTTTTAGTATATGCGAAACCTGAATATAGTTCGTTCAGAATGAGGAACTGAATCGATTTCAATAATTTTTACACCATGTTATATTTTTTCCCAAAAATATTTAAGTGTGATGAAAAATGTTATCACCATTTAAATACTTACAATACAAACGCAGTACGGTTAGGTACCTACTGCCACGTTATTATCAATGAGCGCAAGACGACTCTGGAGGCACGGGGGCGCCGTTTGCATGTTTTTGTACGGACAACCCGGTAACATAACAACCTTATAACTTTGTGATTTTTCATGACACAGTTTTGAAATTTTGTACATAGATTCTTTACTTATAAATACTAGACACGTGTTTCGGGTTTCGCATATACTAAAACTTATATTGTATAAGGACCAAGAAGTAAATACGAAAGGATACATTGATTCAAGCGCGCAACATTGTCAACCGCATCATTGGCTTCATAATTCAGTGAGATTGTTCTTTGGTCTAATAATTAACGATTAATTGCGTAACACACTATTAATCAAAATCTGAATGCAGCATTGCTACCATTATCCCATTTCTTACATCAGCGTAACCAAAACTAAACCAAAACCAAAAATGTTCCGTTCGAACGGTAATTACGTTGAGAAATAGCGCGATCGGCCCCCAGGAAACGCCAAGCTAAGGAAGACAAAACAACAACTATTCACAATTGAAACAAACTCCAGCAAAACGACAGAGTCAAACTAATTAGAATAATTTAAAGTGAATCTTTAAGCAGAGTGTAATCTGTGTAAATGCACAAGTAATTGTGTACTTAGAGCAAATAAGGCTTTAAAATGGTAATGTTCTAAGTGCGCCATCGAGCCGGTAACGGAATCCTTCGTTAAACAATTTACATAACCTCTTGACTGAGAGGGGGGAGGGGAAGCCCCTCCCATCGATACCTGCGATGACCCGGGTTCGTTTTTATAGTCGTACGGTAGATTCTTTGACGTTTACAACCTTTCCCGAAATAAATCAAAAGGTTCGGCTTAAGATAAGAACCAACGATTTCCGGGGATGTCATGCCATATACGAGTTTGTATTATTTGTTTCGGAAAATGTAGTCATGGCTTATGTTTATCGTTTCAGTATATAATTTTACCTACTAAAGATCCAAAATTGGTTAAATCTATTGTGACTCTGTTGTAGAAGATACTTTTTGAAGTTTTCTGGTCCTTGCGTTAGAAATGTGCTTCTAAGGACCACATTGCCAGTCTGTCATCAACAATATGGGTTTCATAAATATTGTTCCAGAAGGCATTAGGTATCTGGGCCATTGTGTCACTGAAGACGTTAAAGATAATTGTGACATTGAAAGGGAACGTAGGTCGCTGGCTGTCCGTTGTAACATGCTAGCTCGCAGGTTTGCACGATGTACGAAGGCAGTTAAAGTAACGCTTTTCAAAGCTTACTGTCAGTCCTTCTACACGGGCAGCCTAGGAGGGTCAATTTCACTCAGCGGGCATACAGCGACCTACGCGTTCAATATAATAATGCACTGAGAGTACTGCTACGGCTACCGTGGCGTTGCAGTGCGTCAGGGATGTTTGCGAATAACAACATTGATGGTTTTGCCGCCATTATCAGAAAAATATGTGCATTCCTGATGTCGCGTGTTCACTGCAGCATCAACAGTATTCTCAGTGTGTTCGCAGATCGGTGGGATTCCCCGACGTTGTGGAGGTGGAGCCTATAGACTTTGTCTGAAAAAAAGTATTCTATTATATGCAAAAAAAAAAACTCTACCTAAAGTTAATAATGATTTTCTCATAAGGTGTAATCTCCTGAAACAACAGCTTTCTCTGAGAGAAATTAATTATGTTCTAATGGTTACTTGTATTAAATAAACAAGAGAAACAATTTATAACGAAATGTGATATTAACAACGTGATGATAAATAAGTTCTGCAAAATTATTATAAAAACCTTTTTTTAAATTTAGGTTCCATTTTCAGGCCAACTAGACATGTCATATAAATAAAGCTACCATTTACCAATAATTTCTTTTCATAACTAGGTACTGTTTCAACAAAAAATCCTTCAAATGACTTTTAAAATTCTTGTTAATGCTATCCACTTAGCGGAGGACGTCCTTACAATGAACATGCATGTTTAATGGACGTTTAAACTGACAGTGTACTAGCTCTAAAGTGTTACATTTTATGTTTTTTCTTCATAGTTAAGTTTAACCTTGAATATTTGATGACGCGATTAGTTAGAACATCGTGCATCGTTATTATGAAGACATGTTGTTTGTAGACTTAAAGTTGGAAATAATATAGGGTGATTTATCCTACTGTGGGTAGAAAATTTGTGAAATAGAGTAAAGAGTAGGTATAGAAGAATTAACGAATAACGTTATTAGAAAATAAAATATAAGAAAGAATCAATGTGTCATAGAAAAACAGTAAAAAAATCACCTGTTTCGGTTGTTTTCGTTACCAAACCAAAACTTATGAAACAGCGAAACTAAAGACAACTTATGATATTATACAGTTTTTTTATAAAATAGGTTTCCCCCGGGAAAGCAGATTTTTCTTTTAGTTTTCAGTTAATTTATTCATGTGTTATTCTTGTCAATATCATGTACGCATGGGGGTCCTTTCGATCCCAAAAAATATTTTGACACATTCGTGTCACACCTTGTATATCAACTACAATTCATCGTCACGACAATTTTATTGACAAGAAAATCACAGCCAAGTTCCACAATAATAATAATTATAATACGTAATAATTTTCATTAATTATTAAGAGAACGGCTCTGAGGTACTCAATAGTGAATAACAAACAGGTGTTGTCTCTGAGTTCGACCCCTGACAAGATTATAATGAATCGTATTCATTGTAATACTCTATTGACATTTTATTACACAATAAGGAAGTCCGGGATTTATTATTATAATTGAATTGGAAAATGTACTAAGAGAGTCAGAGATAAACAACTAAGAAGCCATTTGATTTATCTCGTTTGGAAAATATTGACGAAAAGTCGCTGAAAGCCACCAATTAGATAGCTTGAACGCAATAAAAACAGGGGGCAAAGCGATTCTTTTGTAGTCCCAAAAATACTATGGAATGGAATAGCTACAATGGTAACCACTTACCGCCTGTGCATGACTTCCAAGCAGCCTTAGAAGAAGAGAAGAGAGGAGTAGAGACTAGGAGTCGTCAAGTATTCACTAGTTCCGATACGCATGCGAAAATTTTTATAAGCTCTTGGAAGTTGCACTCGAGTGGCCTAATACATAATTATACTATCAATATATCTATATATATATATCGATACTATCAATGCTGTAGATAGGCATATAGGTACTATCATTTCAGCCGAAAAACGTCCACTGCTGGACGTAGGCCTCCCCCAACATTTGGGGGGGTTGCCATAATCGCCACGCTTGGCAGGCGGGTTGGCGATCGCAGTATGGTGTGAGAGAATGGGCAGCAGCGTTCTCTATGCATTTTAATGCATAAAGACCGCTGCTGCCCATTCTCTAATAAGTCCTTTAGTCGCCTTTTACGACACCCAGGGGAAGAAATAGGATGGTGCTATTCTTTGCACCACGCGGAACAAATGGTATTTATTTAAAATAGGTACTATAAAAATGTTATTTAATATTATAATATGTTATGTAATTAGCAATTAATATATTTTTAGGCCACTCGCGAACAGCTTCAGAGAGCTCATAAAGTTTTGCGCGTACTGTACCTACCAATACACAAGAAGGAATACTAGTATTAAATAAATTCTTTCAACTGTCAAACAGCATTTAAAAAAGAACTAGACACTAACTTGCAGGACATAATTAAACCTCTTGCAGGACATAATTAAACCTCTTGCAGGACATAATTAAACCTCATTTTTACGCCGCCACCCTATCCTAACTTTATTGACCGCGATCTCACGTAAAGACCGCGTTAGCCCGGGACCACGCTATCAACATTGCGCTAGTCCAGGCTACTTTACTAGCTATTATCCTCGCCAAGCTCGTAACTCATGCCCTTCAAAGTGCGTATGCCTGTTGCCACGTACAGAGTCGTTAAGTTGCGAGTTATGAGCTAGTGATGTTACCAGCACGTCTTTTAGTGATCACGGATTTTTGTTGAGACGTCGGAATTTGAGTCGGATTTTTAAGTACCTACACAGTCGTAAAAATAAGATACTGTATTATTTTGTCCGTGTGAATGTAAGATAAGAAAGTTTAAATGAGCAAACATTATCTTATTGTTTGAGAAAATTTTGCGTTTTCTCATAGAGATGAGCGTTCACGTAATCACTACAGACAGTTACGAGTTACTCTAATTTGTATTGTGTCCATGAAATAATGTGATAATTGTCAACAATAAAGCAAACCCTATTTCCAAATTGAATCGGAATTTCAGTAAATCGGATGAAAGCTAATTTTTATACTTCCACATCAATTTACTTTAACCAGACATCAAAACAAAATCATTCATGTGTAATTATTTAGTCAAATGGATGCGATATTCGCAACAAACAATGGAAATCACATCCGTTTAAACTTCACCAGCAAATTGTCGGATAAAAAAATGCTGATGTGAAAAACTGCCGGATTATCCGTGGTTTCGGTATCGGTATTGTGTGTCGGAACATCCCTAGTTATGGCCGCGTGTGTATTATCTTTTGACACAGATCCTCCATTTTGTGTGCTTATGTCATTGTGAGAATAAGTCAAGGTGATTTTTTTTTTGCACTTTCCGTTTCGGTTTTCGACATTTTGGGTCAATTTATTCAATGTCGTAGTTTTGTGTTAAATTGTAGGAACATTAACATCAACCTTGAGGTGCTCACTTTAGCATAATGAGGTCTACTTGTTACAAGAAAAAATACAGTAGGTGATGTGGTGCAACTGTATATTACTGGTTTTGATTGATTGAATGGCGAAATTAAAAGATTTTCCCGTCGCAATGTTGAAGGACGTCATTTATTTATTTATTTTTTTGGTTCACCAACAATTGTTTACACAGGTTATATGCTAAAGGTAACGTATGCGAAAGTGTGTATTAGACATGGGTAGTTCGCGAACGACTGAAGGAAATGAACTACTTCATTTCGCAAAATAAACTTATCATTCAATCAGTAGTCATTCAAATGTGTCTCTACTTCATTCAGTTCAGTCTTTCTTTTCGCTCGCAGGAACTATGATTTCGATTTTCAAATACGCCAACCTACACAAAACGTTCTCTAATTATACACATACAACAGAAAACATACTACTTAATAAAAATAGTTTTACTTAAATGAATATTTCATGGTTGCAGTCCTAAGCCTGTATAAAGTATGAAAGAAAATTGATATAGAAGATAGGTATAAAACTGAACTACTGAAGTGCATCATTCGTGGTAACTTATCAATCACTCTCTCGTCATCTTATGGTTACGGACTCGTTCAGTTTTGATGAACTAAATGAAGTACTGAACTAAATGAGTGGACTACTTCATTCATTCATTTCTATTCACTGACACATTTTGCGCATGTCTAGTGTGTATGCAACAATTACTTACAGGCATAGGCTAGTTTTCATGATTGGAACATTGTATCGACATCAGATAAGAAGTTTGCAAGAAGTTAACAACAGTAAAATTGGGTTAAATTAAGAAAATCCAATTTTACGAAAGCAAACCTTTTCAGTAAAACTTAAGCTAAATTATTTACATCACTTCCTGAATCTCACCAGTTTCGTGAACTGAATCGCAAAAGTTGGGACTGATTTAAGATTCATTTAATTAGTGGTTTCCGTTCCTCTTTGGTGATGTATACACATTAGTAGTGTTTGCGACGCTGAGAGTACACTCGCGTGCAATTATATGCACACTACACGTTGCGTCAGGCAAAAATAATTTTATATGAACGAGATATTGAAATCTTCAAATGAAATTTGTAACTTTCTCATAAAATAGGCAAAAGAGTTTGCTTACTCTCTGATTCAGATACTGGACCTGTCAGTAGGGGTTTGTTAGTTAAAGAAGGAGTATCTATTTTAGCGCAATTTAACAATTTCACTAGGAATAAAAAAATGCTTAGCTGACCCAAGAAGTACAATAACGTAGACGTAAAGGACGCTGAACAATATAAAAAAAAAAAACTTGGAAGTAAGGAGTGTCTCTCTTCTCTCAGTATATTCCATTAGCATGCCACTCTACTCTACCAACGTTGGGCAGCTTTAGTTAGCTTGTTTCTCGTTTTAATTTATGCACGGTCTCATTGAAAACAATTACCTTTTGCACTTGGCTTGATGAGGTAAATTAAAATGGCCGAATAATTCAGGGATCTTGTCGTTTTTAAACATTTAAAAAGCGGTATTTTTCCAGCTGAGAAATGAGGGACAGCGAATAAAAAAAAAAAAACGAGGGAACCACAGCGTTATGGGATGGATTGTTAAAATACAGCTGGGTATTCGATTGTCCTGCTTGATTGATGAGCTGTGCCTTATTTTCATAGTGTGAATGAGTGGTCTTTCCAGGTAGAAGTCCGAAACTCTGATAATCATTCTAACTAAGGATGACGTATCGCTTTGTAACTGAGTTATGGGAGTAAAAGTGGGTATTACTTACCTACTTAGGTAGGGGGGTATTACCTACCGTAAAAAAAAAACAGGCTGTCATGGGGACTGCTGAAAGAAGTGAAAACTTATCGCTCAACGCGTCTAAAGAAGTTTTCACTTCAATAATATAAACATTATCTAAAACACAATTTAAACAATGCACGTGGTCAATTTAACTTCACTTACTGCTACTACAGCATGTCAGCGCGGGCATGTCGGTGACGCAAATCCATAAGTTTTTCCCCTACCAAAAATAGGTCAACGCGCCTCAATAAGTTTTCACTTACTAATAATAGTAATAATTAAGGGTTGGGGGTGCGTATTAAGTAAATTGTGGAAAAAAAAAAACTATTAATGTCATGCCGATGCGGCTGAGGAGGTGTGACGATTTGGACGTACCTATTGGCTGGTAAGACGCGGCCCTAAACCGCTCAAAATAACTACTAAGGCCAGGAACGTTTGGGGAAAGAGGAGGCCTTTGCCAAGCAATGGACAACGATTAAGGCTAAAAGAAGAAAGGAAATCACGTCATACTACAAAACCCCTGCCAGGGTTACGAGTCTGTCCGAAAGGGATATCGTGGCCCTGGCACACAGGCATCTGAAGGAACACGCGTGGGTTTTAGTCAGTAAAAGTCTGACACGTCCTCCAGCTCAGCCCAGAGCGGGAGAAGTTATTTAATAATTTCCAACCCAAAAAAAAAATACTTCAAAACAACATTACTTCTTCTAAGCAATCAAAATTCAGTAAACCAGCCATACCTACTCAAAGTTTCCTCTGCGGATGCCTCCGAAAAGCCTCAAAAAAACTAATTGCGCATTATACAATGTGTCCCAGGGATAAGTGACCGCCCGGCGTTTTTTGAATATTTGTACAAAATTATTAATAATTACATTTATATTTATGACTTTAGCGGCTTTAGTTTTTTTTTTAAGATTTTTTTTCTTTTTTTTTGTAAAGACGCGTGACGTGCTGCAGTTTTTTTACGATATTTCCTAAGTTTGTTGATCTTTTTTCATTATTTTTTTTTTACTGACTAGCCGACATCATAGTTTATCAATTAAAATCATTAAAAATAACTAAAATATAGTAAAACATTTATTAAATTAAAAACAAAATTAAAATTCGAAGAAAAAAAAACTCTTCTTTTCAGTTTTTTCAAAATAAATCTAAAAAATGCCCCTTAATATCACATTTTTTTATTATTAATTATTAATAATTTTGTCCAAATATTCAAAAAACGCCAGGCGGTCACTTATCCCTGGGACACATTGTATTATATTGTACTCTGCGACCGAGTAATAAAAATCTATCTAAATATTCCAACATAAAGAAAAAAAATGTCAAGTAATTTGAACCATTTTTAATTATTTTAGGGCTCCGTCAAATATTTTGTTTTCCAAAAGGGTTCCGTCGCTAAAAAGTTTGAGAAACACTGCTCTATACAAAAGAGTATGAAAGAGGTTTCACCCGACCTCGTTAAGCATATAAACCCTACTCCACAAGCCAGTACTAAGTACAGGCTCTACAAGACATACACAGTCGACCTCACGACTGCGCGAAATATGAAACCGACATAAGTGTTTATTAGCTTGTAAACAGTGGATACGACGACGTGTCACTGTTACACTTGTGAGGTTAGCTAGCCAGCACGACATGTCTAGGTTTGTAGTACGCCAGGCTACTTAGAGAAGGCTCCCTATTTTTATGTTAATTTACATGAATATTCTGAAACAGTCACACATACCAGCAAAATGAAACTTTAGTATATGATTTATTGGATCTTTTTCTTTCCATGTTGAAGACAGTTACGTAATTGTAATATTTTCTCTCAATAATTTTTTTATTCGAGTATCATGTCTTTTTTAAGGATAATTCTAAAAACAAACAAGATTGTTTAGCTTTTATGTCTAAAATAAATATTCACAGCAATAAAATATAGTTTATTATCCCGACACAAGATATTTTTTCTCTAGATCATTTATTACTTTAGTTATAAACGAAATAAGAACTGAGACTTACGCTATTTAGTTTCGTGCTCGAACACGATCAATGAGCGCACGCGATATTCAACTTTATTACTGCTGAAAATCAGCGCTGTGACGATAGGTTTGTCCGAAGTCACAGCATTTTGCTGAGCAGAGACCTGTTCTTGCACAGATGTGACGCACGGTTATTGTAATTGTTCATAATTAGTATAGTTTGTTTGTTTCAAAAGTAGTTATTTTTCCACTCGGCAATCGGCATTTTGTTTTTGTTTTCATTGTTTGTTTGTCGACTTTGTTGTCATCACATAGACCATAGACTAATATATATATAATGAGTTTTTATACTAGTAAACAGTTTGTAAATTGTCTTTGGTCCCTGACATCAACCAATGAACAAGATTGTCAAAATGTTTAGGGTATTGGATGCGAGGCTTTTGGCTACTTTGTATGTGTGTTTTTTGACTTTTAGTTGTACTGTGCGTTTTGTTTGTGCAGAATAAATAATTTTTCTTTCTTTCTTTCTGATGTATTAGCGTTTAGCACATAACGGAGTGGCGGGGAGCCAGGGACGAAGCTTGCGTTCGTTTGATTTAGACTGCCTGCTCTTAACCAGACAACAACTGACGAACAAACCACATAACAGCAACAGTACTACTAAGATTTGTTAATAAAGGATGCAACATAAACAGAAATGATTGCCTATCTGACCTCCACAACCCAGTAACTGGGTAATACGACACCCCTTGGTAAGACTGGTTGTCAGACTTTCAGATATTTATCAGAACTATTACAGATAGAAAACTATAAAAACTGCTTTTTGTACCTTCACGCTTCAGCTTTTCGCTACTTTAAAACAAAAACACATTGGCAACACCCCGTTCCTTCTATCGACTCCCATTTACGACAGAAAACAGTTAAAACTCAAAGATTTTCTCCTCAACTTGCCAAGTTAAATAGTTTTCGCAGCTGGCAATTGCGTCGGCGGGACTAATTTTCTCTTTATTATGTTGCTAGTTAGAAAATTTGTCAAAACTCGTTAACGCGCCCCGGCGGCCGTTACATCGTTTGTTTAATTTGTACGACTTCCTCTGGCAAACAATTGAACTAGTTGTATAATTTGCGCTTATTATAAAATTTTTGCTGTTTTTTAAAAACATCAAGCTAATAGTTGACTATAGTCTAAAGAGGCAGTGAAAATCAAGGACTGAGCCCAATTAGTTAGTTGAGTAACACAAGTAACAACATGATAAACTTTGACAGTATAAGTACAAAACAATTTTCATACAAAATCCCTGCAAAGGGTAGAATGAACCCAAGTTGAAAAAAAAAAAAAACCGATGCTTCCAACAAACTGCATACAAACATTGTCAGCTCAAAAAAATCAGCATTATACAACAAGGGACACGACTTTTTCTGTCTACAAACTTCACCGCGAGATCCTTTTACAGAGCACGTCGAGCCATAACTCGTAGCTGAAAACATCCGTACTCTCAAAACACTTCACGGCTGCATTCGGGAAGGGCACGGCTTTTGAAATTACGGAGCAAACAGCGATTCCGTCATAGAAACTCGTATTGTTCACCTCAGGCGTGTCTCTCAACCACGTTTATTTCGCCCACTGTACTTATTTGACGAGATTTCATTATGTACGCTAGCTTTTCAACCGTACCCCCCACCCCCTCCGTGAAAACTAAGAGGGCTGCATGGAATGTTGTATGATTAGTTTTAAATTGTATTGGCCCAATTTTCGCCGTATCTCGGATGAAAATTGAGAGATTATGAATTACGTACGTGGCGTGTATTACGTAAAAACAATTTTGGAAACATGCTGGCGTGGTGGAATATTTTCAGGCAGATTATTGTGTTATATGATTGTAGGTCGTAAAAGTTGTTTTGTTCCTAGCAATTTATTTAATTTGGGTTGTTATATGATTGCTTCGAAAAGCGCCCAAAATAATGTTGAATAGACAGCAATTAAGAAATTGTCACAAAAGTCGTATTCTGTCCAAAAACAGGGCGCCATCCTAAATAATTCTTGGATCGAAACAAAATTCAATAAAGCAAAAATAATGGATATTTCGTTTGACTTATCGTCTACGTAATCTAAAACAAAATCTTTGTGGAGGCATCAAAGAGAAAAAATCGTAAATAAAAGATAGAATAAATAAAATTAAAATGTTCGGAGGGAAACCGATTGAGTGAAAAGAGAATCCTGTCTGTCATTACTTTGTCATTGGTCGCTCGTGTGTGCAAAGATACGGCGATTTCCGTGCGACTTTGTGCTCAAAATATCGTACGATGAGGACAATTGAGGCTCAGTGGAAACGTATTGATATTTTGAATCAGACGTTCGATTTATTTTTTGTTTACGGTTTTAAATTCAACGGGGTCTGCTGATAGCTTTTTGTAGTTATTTTTAAATTAGTCCTCTAAAAACATGCAGCATAATATATGCTGCATTTCTCATGTAGTTATTGTGACGTCGTTGGTTGGTCGCAAGCGTTACTGTTGAGCATGAGGTCCTGGATTCGATTCCCAGGTCGGGAAAAATGTTATTGGGGTTTTCCATCTGGAATTTCTCAGTAGCAGCCCGGAGACTGGATTTGTGTCCGGTTAATGGCGATAGGCTCGCCCCATATTACATGGGACTTAAACATAACTGGTGAAATCACCTCTGCCTAACCCTTCGGGGATTACAGGCATGATGTTATGTGTCATGTTATTGTTACAAACTACATTAAACTTAATAAAGGCATGGGGTACGGCCCATGGTTAAAGGCGTGCTGGTCACCTTAAGTAACGTATTGTCACTCGTAGAGGCCTTAATGCATCCATAAATCGTGATAACACTCATTTAGAACCACGTTTGTTCTAAGTGGGTAATACCAAATTGCTTAGTTAACCTAATTCTTACTTGTAGTATAAAAATTCTAAATTGCGTTGTACAAAACTAATAGAAAATAATTTTATCAATATAACTTAACACGAGGTTATAAGAGATTCTAACCATACGTGTGTAAGAGAAAATGAAAGTACAAACACAAAATAACGCAATGAAAAAACCAACAAAATAAATATGCGCACTCAAACCATTTTTATCGCGACCATCAAGGCGTCAATAACTTCGTGAAAGGGGGAGAAGTAGGAAAAGGCTTGAAAAAAACAGCAAATAGATCCTCCGTGTGCACCCAACTATAACAATGACGTGTCGGCATCAAATGCTAATAGAGAAGGAAGTGTACCATCGTGAGACGTTTCATTTCCACAGCGATCGCGCCTCGAATTGAATAAATTTGAATTCGGGAACAAGTACCTTTAGCGGGTTGGAAGGGGTGGTAAGCGTCAAAAATGGGGGAGCGCAATCGAAATATTGTTTGTTCATTATTACAATACTCTTCGCTCGGCAGGGCAGGGTTGACGTACAGTCAGCAAAAGATAAGTAGTCAGGCAGCTAACTTCAACGATTTTTTAAGCCAAGGAAATCGTCTGGCACGCAAGAAAACAAAGTTGTCAGCATACTCGTAGTGCCGTGTTTGCCAATCACCTGCTTACCCAACATTTTTGTTGACTGTACTTATGTGTGCGAATAAGGGATGAAAACTTCGAGTAATAAAATACATGTTTATTGAAATATATGACTGGGGCTGATGGAATTATTCGCGCAGCTGGAATGGCTTAAGGATTCCGACAAAGTTATTAAATTATTTCGCCATAAATTAGTTGGGGCAATACGAGTATGAAGCGTAGCGTTGAATTGAATGCCGGCTGTGATAAAAATATTTGTGACAATAATATAAGGACTCCTGCCATTTATACCAAATTGTATCCGGAGCGAAATGATCGGAATTTATCATAATTGAAAATGCTTCACGGAAAATTATCTGTATTTTCCTCATACATAACAAGTTCTTGTGATTATCCGAGTACTCGTAAATAAGGTGTCCTCATTAATCAAAATCGATAAAAGCTCGTCGATTCCACCATCGTTTGTGATCTTAGAAGAATAATATAAAAAGCCGACGTTACCCGACAAAGGTGCGCTTAGCTCGCGAAAAAAATATGCCATTTTATTTTATAAGCAATTCGTATAAATATCTGTGTTCGGAGGAGTGCTTTGCCAATACCGTACTCAGTCGATGGAGCAATTTCATCGCAAATTGAAACGTCGTACCTGTTCAGTATATTATGTTGTTCCTTTTGTTGCTCTTTGATGCGAGAAGATATGAGAATAATACAATAAATAGCGATATTACTCGCGAGAAATTTGAAGGGGGGATTATTTTCTCGCGAATAAAGGAATGCGGGTCTTGTCAACATGGCGACGTGAAACGTAATATAATTTTATTTTTTTGTACGTTTGTCGACAATTTGTTTGATTGCCGCGGGCTGAATCATGTTTTGTTTGATTAAAATGTAATTGTGGTTTTCTATTTCAAGGGATGTTGCTGTTGCTGATCAATCAATCTGCCCAGCCTTTTCCTAACTATTTTGGGATCATCATTCATCATCATTTCAGCCGAAAGACGTCCACTGCTGGACATAGGCCTCTCCCAAAGGAAGTGTTTGCCATAATCGCCACGCTTGGCAGGCTGGGTTGGCAATCGCAGTATGGTGTTAAAAATGCATAGAGAACGCTGCTGCCCATTCTCCAGTAAGTTCCTTAGTCGCCTATTACCACACCCACGGGAAGAAATAAATGGTGCTAATATTTACGCCCGAAAAAAAAAAGAAAAAGTAAATCATTATCATGGTTATCACAGTATTTGTAAAGTACACGTTTTCAATAGTGTTTAGTTATATTCAATAACATTTTTAATAAGATTCAAATTGGTAACAATGCCTTTTTTTTCTATGTGTCTTACTAAATAGTAAAACATCACTTAAAACCATTTCAATCAAAAGAAAACACCAACTTGTCGCATTTCGTCACAAACAAAGCCATATCTCAAGATACGATGATATTCATTCGCTAACTTCTCATCAATTTGTTTACATCATTTGAATCTATGAGCGCCACGATCACGGTTAAGATATGACGTTGGTTGTACAATGGGGCCGTCATTGTGTCCATTCGGCTGGAATTTTGCAAAGATGTTAGATAGCGTCGCCCAGTCGCGGTAAATGGAACTGCGGACTGAAAGATACGCACGGTTATTAAGATGTTGTAGCTTGGTTTTTACTTATTTATAATGATTTGCCAACAGCTTTTGTACACAAAATATTATAGTATTAAACATTAGCCTTTAACTTGCACAGTCACCAATTACAGGTTAAAAGGATTGTAAAATAAATTACCTTTTAAAGTATGTTTATCGTTGGATCCCAACTAGAGATCGATAACGTCTCAAAAAATATATTATAAAACATTTGCACAACATTTCTACCGATTATTGAATTCGATTATGAGAGACAAGTAAGTCGATTGATGAAGAAGACACTGACCCAATAAACAACTACCAAAATATTGTTTGCTTTGTAAATACACAGCAATATTTAGACAACAATAATTATCTGGCAAAGTTATAACAATAACCCAATAATATTAACGCCAGTAGCACACCGCCGCGAAACCATCACAGCGAAACCGCAGTAGTTAAATTGTACTGGTTCGCGTCATGTTCCGCTACTCGAATCGGATGCGAGTAGCGAAACATGACGCGAACCAGTACAATTTAACTACTGCGGTTTCGCTGCTATGGTTTCGCGGCGGAGATGTGCTACCAACGTAAACAAGTAAACATTCAGACACAGTCAAACAATATTAAACGCAAACGTAAACAACTTCTGACACGACTCACCTGTCAAACGTGTGTCAAACTGTGTCAGAAAACATTAATAAAACATTCGCTCGCCAGCTGAACCATCTGTGTGTCCCATACACACAAAACGTGTGAGAAAATTAAACAACACTATAGATTGTGATTGTGTCAACGCTTTCCATTCCACTTGAGTGTATGACACGGGTGCTCTTATTCCGTGTGGTCTGTGTGTGTTGTGAGACGATGCGCAAATAGGTTAAGTACGTTCCCACTGTCTGATTGCCTGATGTCCCGGTCTATAGTCAAATGAGCAAATCGAATTATTAGCCCGAGATGTGATTGTGCGAAACGACGTATCTCTTTGTAATATGTGAGATACAGCTTTATGTTCATGTAATATTGTAAGCGTATGATCTACTGTAGTGAAACTTTAGAGATAATAAGATTATAGTGTGTTGTATCAGAAGTTGTAAGTAGATTTATTTATACGTAATTTTATTATGCGCTTCAGTGGCGATAGCGTGACTATGTAAGAGATACTTGAGAAAATTAACGCTTGCGTGGTCTTAAAGACCTTTAGAATAACTCCCGGGTTCAGAAAGCCCACCTAATTGAATCTGTTGTAAAAGCATATAATATGAATCTATACATATAACATAACATCACGCCTGTAATCCCTGAAGGGTTAGGTTGAGGTGTAGGTAGCTATAGTACACCCACATTTCGCCAGTTAAGTTTAAGTCCCATGTAATAGGGGACGAGCCTATTGCCATCAACCGGGCACAAATCCAGACTCCGGACTGCTATTGAGGAATTCCTTAGATAAATACTTTCATAATTATGCATTTAGTAAAACGCTTATATTTTTACATTACAAACAGACACTTCGATTTATTTATTTGTATAGATTTAAACACCGGACCGGTCCATTCGTCCGTACCGGTCGCCGGCTCAATACGAAGTGTCAATATTTGGTATCGCCAACGATGCGAGCGGAGTCTGTCGAATCGATTCGCATCCGATCATTCCAGGTATCGAGTGGGGCTTAATTTAGGATCGAGTTGTCGTCGGAGCGTTGAGACCGTCGAGCGAGTGAACAATAGTATTATAGGTGACAGGTAGTGTTGTGTGAGTCCTGGGGTTTACTTGCCGCGAGTTCGGCGGGATTAACATTAAAAGGGGGTGTCTGAGGAGGAGCGATAGGTTAAATAGATACATGGTAGGCTAGGCCTCAGACCAAATAAAAAAAACCAGCCAAGTGCGAGTCGGACTCGCGCACGAAGGGTTCCGTACCATTATCTATAAAAAAGGCAAAAAATATCACGTTTGTTGTATGGAAGCCCTCCTTAAATATTTGTTTTATTTTAATTTAATTATTTATTCTTAAAATTAATATATAACTAAATACTCTGTGAATGTTTTAATCGTCTACCTGTTGCCGTTATCAATATCGAGCAAAAATATCACGTTTGTTGTATGGGAGCCCGCCCCTTAAATATTTATTTTATTCGGTTTTTTAGTATTTGTTGTTATAGCGGCAACAGAAATACATCATCTGTGATAATTTTAACTTTCTAACTATCACGGTTCACGAGATACAGCCTGGTGACAGACGGACAGACAGACAGACAGACGGCGGAGCCTCAGTAATAGGGTTCCCGTTTTACCCTTTGGGTACGGAACCCTAAAAAACGACTGAGCCTTATATTAGTCGCATATGATGTGTAACATCTGACATCTCACCTTGGAAATAAGCTACTGAGCAGCGACAGAAATTACCTCCCCTACTTAAATCTATATCGTACTTACTAATTCCATGAGTGCACTAATTCTATGCTATTATAAAGTACAATCATTCCATGCTATTAAAAAGTACGTACTTATTCCATGCTCAAGCTGTCACTTCTTGTTACAAACTTTCGTCCCTTTTCACGAAATCACTCCCACATAAAGCGAGAAGAATTATGTTTCACATAAGAAACCTAGACATACCATTGTCAACAGCGACGTGAGGCCGGTTTCGAAAACATGTGTGCAGTAAGTGAGAGTTACGGTGAGGTGTAGTTTGGTTATAAATGTGTGCGTGTGAGCGTGTATGCACAGAGCGAGGTGTAGTTTTGGCATGCTTCACTGTATTATTCGCAGTGCTTTGTCTTGGTTTTTTATTTGGTCTGAGGGCTAGGCGTTGCTTTTTGAAAAATAAAATGTACATATAATTATAGTATTCTTCATGGTGAAAAGATACGATTAAATAATTAAAGGACATTCCGTTCACTGGAATGACTCTTATTGTGATTAATACAGTGACAGTTTATACAAAAAACCCGTGATTCAATGGTTTTCTAATATAAAAGCGTACAAGAAGTAGCGTTTCATTAGGAACACATTAAATTACACACACACGTACATAAACTCACGCCATCTCGCCATACTATAGAAGTAGGCAGAAACGAACGGAACTATAGAACGCCACCTGCTAAGATCCTTAAAAACTCCTTTACACACACATAATACAAACACGTTGACATTTTTTGACATTTCGTTATTACCCTATAAAACTAGAGATCCGGTAGGATTACATCTGATATCAACCAAAAGCATCGACAACTTCAACCCGCCTATCAGGCCACACAAACACAACCCAAGCTAGGTAGGTACATTCAAGCTAAAAATATTCACTGGACGTCCCTTTAAAAAACGGAACAAATAAATGTACGAATGAACAGTTTGATAGAATCACTGTCAATTTACTTACGGAGCTACAGTAACAGCTTTTACGGAATGTCCAGTTTATCTTGACCCGCGCTTAAATATGGAACTAAAATAAAAATGTATGGAATTTGACAGTCTATTGACATTTGCCTTGACAAGTAGCGCCGTCACAAAGTGTCAAGATTTAATGGACGGTGTTTATTGTTTGCATTGCTCTAGCGTCAAGTGTGAATTAAATTCGCTAAAAGGTGTTCAAATGAACAGTTAGAAGTGTTGCTGCGAGGGAAGAAGGAAATAAATTCATGAATTTTGTTTGTTATTGACACAAATCCGTTGAGAGCGCGGATTACTTGATTATGAAGCTCTAGGAGCGGCTTAAAGATATTTGAGTCGAGTCGAGTAACAGATTTGAAAGTCTTGACTCTTGAGAATTGTATTTACATATTTTGCCAATGGAAAGCTGAAGAATATATTTTAGAATTCACTTAGAATTAATTTGCTTTCAGCATCAACTGTTTGCCGTATATTAATGTCATGAAATACAAACTTTTGAACAAATTGTATCGTCTAAAACACAGGATAAATTATGCCATTCAAACTTCCTGTGTCCCTAAAATTAACCACAAACAAAAATTTTGTAGGTAGGCAACGAAATTTTTTAATTTAGAAACTATCTCAAACACACAATTTTGTACTTTCACCGTGGCCGTGAGTTTTCAATTGTATTTTTTTCTGACAAACTCTTGAGAGCCACCACGGGGCACATCCTTTTAATTAAAAGTATTAAAGCGGTGTTCAGGGGATTCGCACTGGCGTTAACAAATTAATTCATTTTGTTTTAGTTTCTCGTAATATTTACTCTGCTCACTACTTCATAGCGTTTGTGTAAACGTTCTCACACACATAATGCTTGTTGGTTTTATTTTCAAGAGGAAAGTAAGTTTTCTCATGGTCTCGGACCACAATGATCAGTGATATTTATGTAGAAAACGTAATGACAGACAAGTATTGTCGCAAGTGATGTTTACATTTTGACAAATGCCCATTGTGTGCAAATTTTAAAGACGCACATTATTTTGTAGTCGATGTAATTTTCGTATGTTGTGTTGCAAGTTGGAATTTCGGTTATTATAACTTTATTTTTCGATGTCGGTGTTAAAACAGTTATTTTTCGTAAATATTGCTAAAAACTAAATTGTGTAAAATACATTTTATAAAACTTTTTTTAAAAATTAATATTTAGATATATGTAGTTTTAATGTCACAAAAAATAACAACTCGCGTTAAAACAGATGATAAATTTGGTAGCAGCGAAATGAATGTAATAATTGGTTCATTTAATTCCGTGACAAAAACATAAAACGCGTGACGTGAGTTTAATATGCGTGAAATTTTTTGTAAATGCGCACGTTTCAATAACCGCAGTGGACAGATTTTAGTTGCATTTTATTACTTTTATGTGAATATTACTGGAAAATGATATTAACGTTGGTATTGTTACAGTCGATAAAATGCATTATACCTACATATAACGTGAAATTATTCTAGATATATACCATCAGCTAGATAACGCTGTTGCGTCGACTACGAGGAGAAATAATGAAAAAGGAGTTTCTAGGCGTAACTTGGGAGGGGTCCATGTCCAGCAGTGGACTACGATAAGCAGATTTTTTACTATAGATATGTACTATTGGCCAAAGTTCCGCATGCTCACCTTAAAGGCGATAATCGCATAGCACGACTCACGACTCGATCGCACAATGCACGAGTTTTGACCAATAGGATGCACAAAGCGTATTTTAGTGGTGTTCGTATTAGTATAATCATGTATAGAATGTGTGACACTCACACTAGGAGCGTACTATGCTCACTTGTTTCTGCTAAGAGACGAGTTTTTAAAGGGCACGGCCAGCGCGGCGCGGCGGCGGCGTGAGCTCTTTGTTATTGAATTGAATTGTTATTTTATTATTGACAAGAATTAATTTTAGTACTCATATCTTCTGTTTGTTTGGTTTAGAAAATGTATTATTGATATTGCAGTATTTACAAAAATAATTTGTAATAACTAATAAACTACAATTTATATGTATTAATCCACTTTAATATTTTCCTCTCTCTATCGGGTCTATAGATATAGGTTATTTATGAACACTTTCACTGCCTCTCCAATTTTCACCATATCCTATGTGATGCCGCATGCCGCAGCAACCGCACCATATTCCCTTCACAATAAGATGAGACATTGAAACGAACCGTTTTATTACAGTCCGTTCCACCGATTTTGACTTCTATTCCGTAGGCTTATGGATGGCATTAAAGGCAAAAAAGTGGTTACAATACCAACTGTTTACTGCAGCTGCCATTTGTCATGCCACCAACACAATAGCATTCAAAATCGATTGAACGGACATTTATGGTTTGTTTACCTTTTATCTCACGGCTCCCTGAATACGTTAGGTATAGGTGCGTTGACCGGCACTGCATGAAGGTATCAAATGTTTATATTGAAATTTTTTGTGTTTAATCGACTTTATTAAAAGTAAATAACTATCTAAATTTCTATGTGTTTGTTTATACTTGGGCAATTTGGGAATACTTGAAAATTACAGTAATATTTGAACCAATACTCTGCGCAGTTCATACAATGTTATCAGAGCTTTTTGTTTGTAGCTAACGCAAGGCCGCAAGCCGCACAACTCTTGCAACTGAAATAAAAATAAGTTCATTATCTAAGACCCATTGTTATTTAGTGGGAATGTCTGGAAATTCGGTTAAACAATAGAGGACGGCTTAATACAAGGGCCATACGTTTTTTTATTACCTTAGGATTATCTCAAATGTTTTGCAGTTGTTCCTTGTATTTGGTTTAATACTTTTAACAGTAGGTAATTGTAATATTACCTTTTATTCATTAAAATAATACAGGGTGAAATTGAATTCATGGGCATCCTTTTAAGGGGTCATTGTACTCATCATTATGAACAACTTCAACTATGAGACCAAACCTGAAATCGCGAAAAAAAAATCAGCTGTTCCCTACATTTATGTTTGCATAACTCGACAAAATGTAGGGAACAGCAATTTTTTTTTCTCGATTTCATATTTGTTCCCATAGTCAAAGTTGTTCATAATGACGAGTACAATGACCCCTTAAGAGGATACCCATGAATTAAATTTCAGCCTGTATAACGAACAAGGTATCGTTGCAATTAAAATGCCCAGGCATGCCGTGCAGGATGAGCACTTTAAGACTGGATTATAATCAAACCAACACTTTACTCTTTTATAATTCATGCTCTAGTCAAAGTTTGACAATTCATGATTTTAAGCGAAATCAACGCTACAGGCGCGTTACCGGCATTGCATGTCAAGTTTTTTTTTGACAAATCTAACAATGATTCAGTTCCTACGCCACTTTAAAATTCAGAAGCTTATCAAGTAATTAAACTAAACTATAATTTGTGCCTTGGCAGCAGTAAGAGTGAAAGGATTGAAATAAAATGTTGGGTACTAGTGAAATATATATTTTTAGTTTGTGTTCATTTAACATTATGCAGGATTAAAGATTTATTTAGGTTGATATTTAAATCTTATCTGTATAATAAAAGATGTATAGTAAGTGCTTTTTGTATGAAACTATCGGCTGTAATCTCAGTGTGAAAAAATAAACAGTTAGTTAAAATCTACTTGAGAACAATTTTAAGGATTTGCTGTTGTAGAAAAAAAAACAATATAAGTAACTTAATTTATTTTTAATAGACTTTTTCAAAACATTAAAGATTCATCCAGAAATTAACATATTATAACAAAAAATTACACAGAAATTATCATCAAAATGCAAAATATTATAAGTGAAAAGATTCTTACTCATAATATCATTTATAAACTGTATTTATCTACACTTATATCGTAAAGTTCAAAATATGAAATCAACACAACAATGACAAACAGACAACACAACAACAACAGGCAAAAAGCCTGTCAGTAAATAAGATTAGGAGAATATTGCTCGTGCAGTTCTAATGAAATTGAAAAGTTTTAAGATTAGTACAATTTAAGAATCTCAATAATTTTTATAATTTGCAATAATTACATTACACTACAGACTAGGTTTATCAAGCAAATGAGATCAATTATTTATGAGGTGGACGGATATGATGACACTACTGAATATGTAAAATAACAAACTAACGAGATCGGGGCTTACGACAACATTGATTGTAAATAAAACAACAAATCCACCAATAAAGGCAACATGACACTAAATTGACATCAATAATTTTACAAGAAGACTTCAAAATCGTTGGCAATATTTTAAACTATGATTACGGTCTACAGTCTACCCTGTGACATTAATCAACGAAGTAATATAATACAAATTGGAATAATAAAAATAAACCTAATAAAAATAGCTATACAGGGTTATTTGCAAGCCGCCGGAGTCGCGGGTTGTTCGAAAGAGATACCATGGCCCTGGCACAGGCAACTGAAGGAACACGGGTGGGTTTTAGTCAGTAAAAGTTTGACACGACCTTCCGCTCCGCCCAGAGCGGGAGAAGTCATTTGATGATAAAACACTAATAAGCTCGTAGGACTATAATACTAACATCATAAATAACAACTTTTGTTGTATGACTTTTAATAATTCATAAAAAAATAATTTCATAATACAATTAAAAATATTTATTTTGATCGCTCTAAATTTGAACAACTCTGCCTACGCGGTACCAAAATATGTAAGTAGTTAAATAAACAAACAGTGCGTTGCGAATGCAGCGTCGCAGCGGTACTTACTACAAAATACAGATCTAAAAAGTGTTATTACAAATATTACAACAAAAACTTGAAAGTTTACTTTTGGTATTCTAAAAAGTCATAGATCAAAAGTGGTTGTACTAATATAGTCCTACCAGGTGTTAGAAAAATAACCCTGTATAATGTAATTATACAGTATGTTAATTAACGAAAGGCGTTCCCGTTAACCCGCAATAGTATAGCGTCCACATGCTACCAAAATATGACCATTCGAAAATTCACGAAAAAAAATCTGCTGTTCATTACATTTATGTTCGCATACCTAGCTTAAAAATGTAGGGAGCAGCTGATTTTTTTTCGCGAATTTTTAAATGGTAATATTAATTGTAGCATGTTTGGACTATTGCGGGTTAACGGGAACGCCTTTCGTTAATTAACATAGTGCATGTTAAAAATTATATTAACTTAATATTTCGTCGCTGCTCCTCCCGCATCTATCACAGCATCGCAACGGCTACGCATGGACCTAGCCAGGACTTCGCACAAATTCGAACCTCTGAATGTGTCCCAAACTTGTTCGCAATGTGTGACAAGTGCTTCCTTCGTTCTTTCTGCTCTACTATCCCATCTCTGGACCATTAAACCCCACAAATTTTCAATGGGGTTTAAGTCTGGCGATCGGGAGGGCCATGGCACTGTTTTAATTTGTGGTTGCCCTCGCAACCACTCTTGAACAACCCGCGCACGGTGTATCGGGCAATTGTCCTGGAAAAAATAAAATTCTGGCACGTCCAGTTGTGGATACACCGTGCGCACTGTGGGTACCATGATGGTTTGTAGCACCTCTAAATACGTTTGGCCGTTTGCTCTCCCTGGTATAAAAGCGAGCTCGCCTGGTCCAGCAGCACTCATCCAGCCCCACATGTTCACTACAATTCTTCCCGATTCTGCATTTGGGTTCACATTTCGAGGTTCGTATCTTGTGTTATCTACACGCCATAAATTCCGACGACCTTGTTGGCTAGACCTAAAGCACTTTTCATCAGAAAATATGGCGTAAGAGAAATCGAAGTCCCTGTAGTCACGAGCGAATCGCACGCGAGCAGCTTTCTGCTCCTGCGTCAAAATATTTTTTTTTGCGGGACGTCTGTGATGGACTCCAGCTCGATGCAACTCGTTTCTAATAGTTTGCATCGAAACTTCGTATTCTTGTGCGAAACTGCGAGTGGGTGTGAACGGGTTCTCTTCATACGTGGCTATCATATTATTTAACTCGTTTTCGTTTATAGCCCGGGGTCGAGGTGCACGAACGCGTTCTGTAATTTCTCCTTCTTCATATCTTCGCACCCAGCGGCGCACCGTTGTTCTCTAACGAAAAAAAAAAAAAAAAAACAAGATTTTTTACATAATATAGGAACTAAGTATAATAATACGAGTACACTACAAAATTCTTATTCAAAGGGCACAACTAGTACACTATAAATAAAAATTATAAGTATTGAAATACTTAAGGTGTGCATTTTGGTTGACTTCATGATAAATAAACTCTTAACTTTTCTATAACTAATTTAAGTAGTTATAACATTCATAACTATATTTTAAAATACAAGTTGTAAATGCAATAACTGAAAATCTCATAAGGGGTCATTACTCATCATTATAAACAACTTTTACTATGAGAACCAAACCTGAAATCGCGATAAAAAAGCAGCTGGTCCATACATTTTGACGAGTTACGCGAACATATATGTAGGGAACAGCTGTTTTTTTTTCGCGATTTCAGGTTTGGTTCCGTAGTAAAAGTTGTTCATAATGATTAGTACAATGACCCCTTAAGAGGTTTTCAGATATTGCAATTTACACCTCGTATACCTATGAGTAAGAAGAATGGCATAGCGTAAATTCCAACATTGTATGAAACTGTCCCAAGCAAATTTGTGCTTTATCTCTACTATTTAAAAGTGTTTATCCCGTGCGGGCTGGCAACGTGGCATTTCTAAAGGTTTTTCGTGGTTAAATACCAACGATCTAGTGCTTGGCCGAAAAAATAGTAAGTACTTGCTATTTTATCGGCCAGCCAAGCACTAAATCGTTAGTATTTAAAACTATGTGTGCTAAGTTTTTTTGGTAAGTATTTACGAGCACTACTAACAAAAATTTACATTATTGTCAATTACTTTCCATCTGCAGTATTATGATAAAATAAATGTTAAAAATAATTATAAAAAACAATTATCTTGTGCTTGGGCGAAAAAAAATTGTAGTTTGAAATATAATGATTAAGCCTCTAGAAATGCGACGAATGCGCTCTGGTTTTTCTAATTAAAATGCGGCAACGACGCTGTGAGATAAGGCACCATTGTTTAGGTTGTTTTGGTTTAGGATTTATTATCGGGTCATAAAAGGCTCCAACAACGTCTTTGAAAGCAAAAATAAATAAAAAGAACAATCTTATTTGAATGCATTACTATAAGTAGGTAATATCTTATGAGACTTTTAAAAAGAATCCATCTGAAAGTTATAATAATTTTATTATTTTTATATATAAATCTGCCTAGCCTTTTCCCAACTATGTTGGGGTCGGCTTCCAGTCTAACCGGATGCAGCTGAATACCAATATTTTTCATGGAATTTGTTTTTAAATTGCAATATAAGGAAAAATGCAAACTATGAAATAATAATATTACTATCACTTTATTTATTTCTATATCTCTCCCTCTATCTGAATACAAAAACATAACTTACTTGCATGTTCAACTCCACTGCTATTTGGGATATATTTAACCCTTGTCTATGCAAAACAATAATTTGATTCCTTTCTTCCTGAATCAGGTTTCGGGTCGTCATGGTTGCACCACGTTAGTCACAGCCCACACACAATACACACACAGTCCAGGATACAAGCTAGGGTCAAGAAGAGGCTTTCGATCACAGTCCGGTATACAAGCAGAGGTCACAGTTAGGCAGGCAATCAGTCCGATAGAAATAAACAGGTCGTAAAATGAAATGGCGATAGGAATTTAAGGGAAGCGTCAACAATTAGCGAGAGCAAATTGGCACTGCCGCGCTCTAGCTAATGTTTGTTATTTTATGTTACTCGCTCATTACTCACACAAATGCATATTGTCTCTAATTGGGGGAAACTAGGAAGGGGTGTGGTTTGTCACTAGCTGCGCTCTCGCAGGAATATTTTCTTAAGTGAGCATGCTTAACTTGGGCCGATAGTACTTATTTAAGTACATATCTATAGTAGACAGATCTCTACGAGTTTTTTTGAAAATTCAAAGAAAATTATCAAACAAGAAAATAAAAAACATAACCCTCCCGGATTCTGGAGCAGACGGGTAAAATGATCAAAACAGTCTGACCGTCTGAGTTCAGTCTGTGTCTGAACTGAAAATTTTGCCTACTTAATTGAAGAGAGATTACGAGAAACTCAGATGGTTAATCTTACTCACGCATTTGGTTTACGAACCGCGGAATCGATTGCAATCGGTTTTTAGGTTCGCGACCACTAATTACCTACGTGTATTCAAGAATATTTTTTTTTAGAGAAAATCGACAGCTTCTTACCGTCTTCCAATCAAAATTTGAAATTCAAAAAATTTAAGAATAAACACTTGCTAGAAACCAAAAAGTTGTAACCACAGAGGTCACGCTGCAGTAGATACTGTTTTGGCTCTAGAACGATCGGTGCTTGCTAAGACCGTCACTTGTGTTTTTTCCATCAATAATTCGCGTTTTTGGCGTTTCCAAGATAAATTACTGCTTAGTTGTAACCACAGAGGTCACGCTGCAGTAGATACTGTTTTGGCTCTAGAACGATCGGTGCTTGCTAAGACCGTCACTTGTGTTTTTTCCATCAATAATTCGCGTTTTTGGCGTTTCCACGATAAATTACTGCTTTAACTCAAACCTACCTTTCACACCAGAGACTACGAAATTACAGAGCGGAAAACATTTCCAATTATTATACCTACTGTAACAGCCCACTGAAGTACAACATGTATCGGTACATTTCACCCGCGGGAGTTACAATACAAGGGATCTACGTATCCAGGTGTCCGTTACACGTTCATTATTGATCTCCACTGTTAACATTTGAAGGGTATTGTGCCTATCACATTATTGTCTTGTCCAACTGTTATTGTTTGCTCATCGCGTTGTTTAGGTATTAATTAATGTTGTGTATGTTTTTGTTTTGTTCTAATAGTTAGTAAACTTCGGTAACGTGAGCTTGAGACTGCTCGGAGGCATCATTATGAGAGATGTGAGCAAATATGTTAGTGTTACAGACGTAAAAATCTTTGGTTATTATTCAAGAATTAATTAATTAATTTGACCCAGTTCCAAAATATAAGACATTTTCTCTAGATAGTATTTTAATTCAAAATGTAATTGATAATGCTATTGGGCAGGATAGTAAGTTGATGACATGAAATAATTTGCATATTTAGATGCTGCTGTAAAAGTAAGAATTTTGTCAATTTAGAGATTGTCCTGATTGTCCATATTTAAGTAACGGAATAGCACTAAGATCAGCGTTTTCTATTTTTCAAATTCAATCATATATACCTACCCTTTAAAGTTATGAACATACCACATCATTTCTACTTCTACACCAAGTAGGCACGTATATTACGCCTACTTATTCACCAAAGAAGAAGTAACTAATACAATTACAACGTTAAATCGCAGTTTAATATTAATTACAGTTTCAAGGTTTAAGTAAGGGTTGAGGCCCTTTGAATATTTCACCGCTTTCAGGTAAATATATTTATCTTGAAACAGATAGCGATGTGGCCGACAGTATTGAGATATGCACAGAAATACGGGTCGGTCCTCTTGATCGACATTACCTGGGATTGTTTCGTTTGTCAGGTTTAAGCTAACCTTAGTTAAGATTGGGTTGTCAGAATGATAGAATTGGGTAGAAAAAATATCGAAGATATTGTTTCGGCATGGGAATGGAACAAGAACTGTCCAGGACAGTTTCAGAAATGTGATTTGGACTTATATTCAAAAGCAAGATTTTACTAAGCAGATATCCTTGGCTAGCCAAGCTTTAGGAAAAGCGGATTATCACGAAAATTCTCCAGAAGTAACAAGAACAGAAGAATACAGAAGTATAAACCCATAACGCAGCAAATAGACCCATGATGTGCAATCATCATAAGGTAACGAACGTGACGATTTCTAAGCACACAATTATATACCATACTAAAATTCATTACCAGCTACTTACGGCGAAGGAAAACTTATTAAGGAAAGGCGCACGTTTAATGATAAATACGAAACGTGAGCTCCTTGTGAGCAGCGATCGGTAGTAGACACTATCACGTTTGGAATCCATTACTGATGAAACGGATACATTGAGTCTTGACTGTGACGTAGTGGATTAAGCGTTAATAGTGCCTGGGTTTAGTATAAATCATAATGATTTGGATACGGAAGCCAGCATCATTGATTAGAAAACTGTAGGTTGAGTTAGAATTAATGCTACGATATATGTTATAATGAAATTAACAATCAGGCCGAGACACAACGGTAAGGAAAGTTTTTGTCTACACATAATTTCGAGAATTCAAGGGAAAGCACTGGGGCACAGATACCTAAGTATTTGTGGCCCAGTGCTTTCCCTTTCCCCAATGCTACTATGCTAACATAGCAGCATTGAGAAATACAAACAGCAGTGTTAGTAGAGAGACAATAAAGATAGTTAAATCCTAAAAGCATTTAGTAGCATTTTAAGTAATATTATTAATTTATTAACATTTTGCTAAACTGTTCATAGTGCCCCACGCCTTCCTTAAAGTGTCCTTGGAAACGTAACAAACACGAAACATAACAATTTCTTATCAACACCACACTGGTCTAAGTCCTAAGTGTGTCACAGAAATTGTAACGCGATAGTACCCCAGCGATCCCTCGGCAGACCCATAGACAATCGGACGCAAAACAATGAAGAACGTGACATACACACAAAGGTACACTTCTTGGACGGCCATGGATTAATAAGTAAATGGAGTTCTAATGTGCGGGCGACCTATTTTCGAACTGTAAAAGCCGTTGTGAGAAATGATTTTTAATAAACGGTTAAGCAAAATAGGAATCTTACTAAGGTGGATCCGCAGTGGTAGCGCGCGAAATTCAAATTTTCTTACGTTTTATGCAATTTGCAGGTCAGTGTCAGGTTGTGTATCTTGATCAAAATATGATTAGAGACTACACTAAAAATGTATTTATAGAATTATAATCATTGAAATCATTAATACATCTCTCTAAGTTAGATTTGTTCCATAAGAACTTTCTTCGGGCTACCACTGCGGGTCCACCTTAAGACAAAGTTAATAAAAATAACAATAATAACGAACTGTTCTTATGCCATTCAATTTGGACAAAGCAACCAAATATTGAAATGTATAAACACAAAAGTGAACTATTCTAAGTAGGCCATATTTAATTTCAGCGACTTTTAACCAAAGTGAATTAGTTTGGTTAAACACTATGTACTACTATTATTGCCATGACGATATAGAAAATCGTGTGGCAATCACTTATCCACAGACAAACGTTTCTGTTTTCAGAATACGTATTTGGCAACAGAGAAAATAATGTGTACCTATTATTAACCCTCCATTCCTTCCTACTCCGTGTCCGGGACATAACAACGGCTTCAAGGCGCGAAGTCAGCATAACAGATGCATTGTTGTCACATATATGTGACACAGGAATAGGGCTGGCACAGGACGTTTGAGACTCGTATCAGTGTCATACAAACTTTAGTTTTCAATTAAATTTTGGGACGTGTAATGTTCGTTGTGACTTTGACGTTGATTTCAAGTACGAAGATTACACGAAGTTAATGTATGAATCGTCGAAAGTGTACAGGTAGAGTGCCTGAAAGTTACGTAAGTAGGTAAGTAAGGTTAAAGGCTGTTACAAGCGTTGTGTGTCAGTACATGTAAGGCATTTGCTCTAAATTGCATTGTTGTCGCATACTCGTACAGGGGACCACCGTATATGCGACAACAATGCAATTAAAATAGTGAAGTCATAAAAACTAAATTAGATCCTCATGTGTATCCGAAAATACCCCATGTATGTTCCAATTCTTGATAGTTTACGAGTAATAATTATTTTTTAAAATTTCTCAAAATTTTTGGGGACCTGCTTTAAAAAATAAATCTATCTTTTTGACATTATTTTTTTACAATTTTCATTGTTATGAAATATTCTTTCAGACATGAAAAAATCATCTTTCTATCATTAATTCAAGGTACAAAAATATTGATCGAAAAGGAGGAATTTACCTTCGAGTATACAGAGTCGAAATTTTTGAGTCAACTTTTTTGTAATATTGTGCAAGCCTACGTTCTGTATAGGTTTTTTGAAAAAATATATATTACCTAGTATTAAAAAAATATATATATTTCAAGCAGAAATTTCGATTCTCGAACGAATATGTGACATTAGATGACGTATAATTATACTAAACAACAAAAGCAAAAGTAATAATAAAACTTATTAATCAACGATAGAAAACCTTTCCTTTAAATATTCACTCAAACAGCTTAAATACCGAAATATCCCAAAATACGGCTTATCAGCCCTGCGATCCACACAAGAACGATGTCCTTATATTTACAGCACACACACACATTTTACCTGTCAACGCGAACATTTCCCGTGTACTATACCACATTAGTTAAACACACACACACACACACACAGCATACTACGTATTTAACGCACACACAAAACATTTGAAACCGCAAATGTGTAGGTACAGGATTGATATAAAAGTCGCAGCTGCTTCGTGAAATCGGTGAATTATGTAAATGTCAGGGGATATTTTTTTTTGGTTACGTTTTTATTGGTAACGGACATGGGAGGAGTGTGGATTTAATTGCGCATTTTTTAATTAATTTTATTGTGGTAGACGTGTCGGTTGGAAGGTTTAAAGGGTTGGACTAGCGTCATTATTATTTATGTATTTTTTTTTTGTAATGTGCGCTTTGTTTGTGCAGAATAAACATTTTTGTCTTTCTTTTCTTTTTCTTTTATTACTTGTCACACTGGGGATAATAAAACAATACCTGATCAGAATAAAACCGGCAACAAGATTTGTTTGTTTGTTAATCACATCACACTAATATTATAAAGGCGAAAGTTTGTGAGTGTGTGTGTGTATGTTTGTTACTTCTTCACGCTCTAACGGCTGGACCAATTTTGATAAAACTTTGTATGGAGGTAGCTGATACCTTGGATTAAGACATAGGCTACTTTTTATCCCGATATTCCCACGGGATCGAGTCTAACGCGGGTGAAACCGCGGGGCGCAGCTAGTCTTTCAATAAAGGAGAAATTGTGATTCATAAGCAATTACGTACAGCAAAACAGCCAAGAGTAACATAAAAATCAGTATTCAAGATAAATCACTCTCATTTTAATCCATTTTTTTTTGGGTCAGTTTCCTTCCAGTCGGTTTACTAAATGTCTAAATTCCATTGTTGACAGCGACATATCTGTAAGTAGAACAATAGCTACTATTTAGCGGCAGCAGTGTCGCATAGGTGCTAACATTCTTGAAATACAACGCCTGGCGATATATGGGCTTCATATATCCGAGAATACGTATAATAAATATTTCAATTCTGCCAGACATTAAGTTTAATACAATTAAATTTGTAACAGGATGTTGTTTTATAGTGCATTAATAGTGTAATAATTTATGCTTATATTGTTAAGAGAAATGTTAACATGGATGCGCTAAGGAAGCTCGGGAAATTCAAAGTTTCTTACTTTTTTTGCAATTTGCAGATCAATGTCAGGTTGTATGTTGATTAAAATATGATTCGCGACCGTACCAAAATATGGGTTTACATAATTATAATAATTAGAATCAGTAATACAACTCCTAAAGTTAGAATTGGCCTCAAATGTCATGATTTCATGAAAAAGTCATTCAATAGGATTATATGAATGTAGGGAATTGTATTGATGTAGAATCAGATGAAATATTTGATACGGCCGCGAATCATATTTAAGGCCGAATTTCACCAACGAAACTGAACGCGATCAGCACATCTAAACCGAGTTCAAGAGCTGTCAGTGTCAATATTCCAAAGAAAGTAATTACACTGACAGCTCTTAAACATAGTTTATGTGTTGATCGCGTTCAGTTTCATTTGTGAAATTGGCCCTAAATCAATATACAGCCTCATGCTGACCTGTAAATTGCAAAAAACATAAGAAAATTTGAACTTCTCGGGCTACCCTGACGCTTTCGCCTTAAGCACTAGTACCCACGAGAAATTTTTCATCGCTCACTGGGTTTTGAAAGCACTGCTTGTCGCCGACGACGCGCGACGGTTAAAAATCTAACAGTGTATTTTTTTGACACGATAGGGTGCACTCTATTGGATTTTCAATGCTCGGCTGAACACCGAGAGTAGATAATCCAGTGCGTGATAAAATATCATCGCGTTAGAAAACCGCCCGTGCGTACATGGGCATACTCTTCGTAAAGAGATATTTGCAAATAAAAGTAAAAATCGATTATATTTTAGGTATAAAAATAGTCAGAAAAACTATGTCTAAGGCAATATTTAAGAAAATGCCTATTTTATCTAACCTTTAATAATTCCCATTTTGCGCTCTAAAATATCATTGAACACTCTAATATAATAATTGCACCTTTTTTTGTAACCCTACAATAATAATTCCTAATTTGGAGGCCTAAAAATACTTAAAAAGCCAGAAAACTCCGCCTACCGCGGTACAGCTCGCTTCGCTCGCTCGGCTCGCGCGCTGATGGTTTAAACCTACCCTATCCCATTTGGTCGGGGTACCTTGTCTTGAAGCGGCTCCTGCCCAATCTAGGGGGTCCAAACGCCTCCTGCCGGAGGCTCTACGCGGGGATCGTGCGGTCCATGGCCCTTTACGGGGCACCGGTGTGGGCGCGTTCTTTAAGGCGGCGACCAGCCCAGCGGTTGAACGCGTCCCAAAGGGTCATGGCCATCAGGCTGGTACGGGGTTACCGCACGGTCTCCCGTGAGGCGGCGAGCCTCCTTGCCGGACTGCCGCCATGGGATCTGGAGGCAAAAGTCCTCGCGCACATCTGGGACTGGCGCGAGGAGGCGAAACGCCGGGGTGAAACTCCGCTGCCGCGAGAAATCACGGCACGGCGGACAGAGCTCCGGCGGGATCTCATGGCGACATGGAGAGTGCGATTGTCGCAACCCAGCGCTGGGCACGCCACAATTGTGGCGATAAGTCCCCTCTTTGAGGAGTGGCTAGAGAGGCGCTACGGCGTCCTCACCTTCCGCCTGACGCAGGTCCTCACCGGACACGGTTGTTTCGGGAGGTTCCTGTTCAGGATAAAGCGGGAGGAAACGCCCGGGTGTCACCACTGTGTGGATCGCCCGGAGGACACGGTGGAGCATACGGTGGAGGTCTGCCCAGCTTGGGCGGAGCACCGCCGTGTACTCACGGAGGCGATCGGCGGCGGCGATTTTTCGCGTCCGGGCCTGGTCCAGGCCATGGTTCGGAGCGAGAGTGCATGGGAGGCCGTCACCTCCTTCTGCGAAGCAGTTATGCTAGCGAAGGAGGAGGCGGAACGCGTGAGGGTGAGACAAGGTTCGCGCCCTCGCGCCCTTAGTCGCCGCAGGAGACGCCCCGGGCGTCGGGAGTTGCAAGCCGATTTCCGGCCACCGTAGGCGCGGGCCTGCGGACGGTGAGCGATGGGTAGCTCGCCGTCCGATAAGGACCAGGCCCGGGTCGACGGCGCGTTGTGTTCCACGCGCGCCTCAAAGAGATGTCAGCACAAACTGACGGGGTCCGTTAGGACCAATGCCTGGCGGGGTTGCGAGTTTGTCCGAAAGGGATATCGTGGCCCTGGCATACAGGCAACGGAAGGAACACGGGTGGGTTTTAGTCAGTAAAAGTCTGACACGTCCTCCCGCTCCGCCCAGAGCGGGAGAAGTTATTTGATAATTTCCCACCCAAAAAAAAAAAAAACCTTGTCTTAGTTACTGCGATCATATACAAATATTTAGCGGTAGTGATACCTATAACTGACACACTAAGTCGCTGAACAAGATTTCTATGCTGATAATAAAGCATAAAATTGATAACTGTTGGAAATGGATTGGAAATAGTACTTATTTTCTAAACTAAATAAACTGGGATAACAAAAGGTTTACAAGGCAGATGTGACTGGAAATGCCCTAGAAGGACATATAGTCACTTTATTGGTGTTGCGCTTCAGTAGCAGCGTGGTACTCGCAGCCAGCGTGCGTGTATGATCCCTCTGGTCATGGCCTGCTCCGTAGCCATAATCCGAAGTATTGGCCGAATGTTCGGCCGTTTCTTGTCTTCCAAAGCTTCCTTATTTGACTTTGAATCCTTACCCGACTTCAAGTCACATTTTTGACTTTGAATTATATCTCTGACCGTCGGTTTATTTTCTTCTTTTGCTGTAGTCAGCCATAGTCAGGAAACGGCCGAACATTCGGCCGATACTTCGGATTTATCTTCGGAGTAGACCCCCAGATAGATGTATGAACGTAAACGAAGCAAAAGGACTACATATGTGAGGATCGTAGCAGGTGGCGTTGTGTAGTTTCTGCCTTCCCCCTCATGGGAAAAAAGCGTGAGTTTATATATGTATGTATTCTTGAAAAGCGGAAAATAGTGACAAACTCTATTGTATACCTTCATAACATAATATTAGCTAATTTTATCTCCCGAAAAGTTCCCGAGGAGTCAATCACGATCTATATTATTTCATTGCCATTTCTTCTCATTATCTCGTGTCGGCACGAGCTGTACTACAATAGTACTTATGCGTACTGCGTGTCGTAGTACGTAGTCGGTGGCGGAGGCTCTTTTCATACTCGAACTAGGTTTCAAACTTATTTTTACCTCATAATGTAGGAACTCACTACGTAACATAAAATCACACCTATATTCTCCGTTAGGCAGAGTACACCCACTGCCATCAACCGGGCATAGATCCAGAGCTGCTACTGAGAAATTTCTAATGGAATCCCCAATAACACTTTGCCCGTCTCAGGAATGGTGCCCAGGACCTCATATTCAGCTGTAGCGCTTGCACCCTGGTGATCAACGAAGTAGTACATTTACGCAGTATGTTTTCGCCTCTACGTTTACACAGTAAAACGTAAACCACGTAAGCAACGTAAACAAGCTCTAATTAGTCAGCGTAAAGTACGTAGTAGGTCGTATCGGCAAAGACTCTCGTTACAATCAATAGGCAATTAATTCGTGTACCGCGCACTTCGCGTCGAGCCGCGCTCTTTATAGGGTTGTCAAAATGTTGTTGTTCTTTTGAAAGAGAGTTGAATAATGTATATGCAGCTGTGGACTATTGAGATGATTGATTGAAAGGGCAAGGTTTTTTTTTCTTTTAGGTTGTAGGTACAGTGAGGAAATGATTTTCGGAGGAACCAGCAATCGTAAAATCGCCACTAAAATGAAACTTAACTAACGTAAACTTTTATTTTCATTTTATAACACACTTGCGGTAAACCACAAGGCTGTATTTCGATAACACGTCCTATCTAATTGCGTCTGACATTTACCAAAAGATAACCTAACGGTCCATCCATTATAATAAAATGACATTATCATCCCATCATATCATTCTTCAAACACGATTGACCTTAAAACCAATACCGCAGTATTCTCATCAAACACGTCAAAAGCAAAATTAATCAAGTTCTCGGCGGCTATAACAATAATTTATAACGTGTCACGTCAAGCTACACTTGCATCACACCCCTCGAGTGTGCGAGGGAGGCAAACTTACGTATTGACGTGCAATATAACTTGGCGTTGTGTCCCGTGATTAATTTCGTTGGGTGACAGCCCTAGCAGTTAGGATTGACAAGTCGCTAGCGTGAATCAGTCGCGAGTCGCGGCGTACCGCGGGACCGAAATCTGCGCCATTTGTATGTATTGTTTACGGGCTCGAAAGTTTCGACAACCAAAGTTGGGAGTGAGAAATTGCTTCGGGTAACAAGACAGTTGGCGGAACTATTTGGTTTTATTGGTTAGGGTGTTAATTATTGGCAATTTGGGGTTCGAGTAATCACGTAATTGTATTATTTTGGGATTCGAAATGAATACGGAAGAAACTAAAGGAAAAAACATTAAAAAGAGGTTTATAATAAGAAACAAAAAACTAAGTGCTGATATTGAAAGAGGCATTAACAATGTATGAGATGATATACTGTCACTCCGCAAGTATTTACGAAATAGTAATGGCACGTAAGTAATTAAAGGTCCGCAGGCGAACCAAAGTAACCGACATAGCCTGAAGAATTGCCGCACTTAAGTGGCAGTGGGCAGGGCACATTGCTCACAGAACAGATAGCCGATTGGGCCGAAAGGTTCTGGAGTGGCGATCGCGTACCGGAAGACGTAGCGTTGGAAGGCCTCCTACAAGGTGGACCGATGACCTTGTGAAGGCCGCGGGAATCCGCTGGAAGTGGGAAGCACAAAACCAAAGTGTCGGTGCTTGGGGGAGGCCTATGTCCAGCAGTGGATGTCTTCCGGCTGAAATGATGATGAAGTAATGGTAGCTAGTTGTCCATCTAGTAGGTACTCTTTGAAAATAAATTCGAGAGTAACTAATGAAGAACAATTTGGCATACTATGGCAATCTGTAACTCTAGTCATCTCAGTCCCCAGATTCCTTAGCTAACATGAAACTGGAGCAAGATAATAATTAAGATTAAAGCCTTTGGTTAGTTCGGCATTACTCCATTTATTTGTACCGTTCACCAAAGATGGAAAGTTCTCAGTGAGGAATTGCTGTGGCTTTGGCTAACTTAAGACAGTTGGAGCTATTAGTTTTATTGATGTTGCTGATTACTACTAGTTTGGAGGTCTGATGGTTTCCCAAGATCCTTTAAGAGAAGGTACTGAGTTTGAAATATTACTATAGAAAGTATCTTTGAAGCAATATTTGTTTCAAGAAAGGATCTACTCGTTAAATTATGTTTGGGGATGAAAGACGTAAACAAGTAAGCAAGTAACATAAGGTAAACTTCATAAATAAACATAAGTAAGAAGAACAAGCTAAAATTAAATTATTAATGGGTACACACAAATGAAAATATCACATAAGATTTAAACTGAAATTACCGATACCTAGGTACCTACATACAACAGCCATTATTAACGTTACCAATAATAAACTAGCAATCCAACTGAAATTAGCAATAAATAACCCAACAAATCATCATTCTGTTACTGATAATATTAGCCGTGATTACATTAATTGGGCCCGCGTTACTAGAGGTGTCAGATGGACAACTTGTCGATATAAATTAGAGCTGGTCTGGCGTGCCAGTTGGCTGATTATTTATGACCTATCATATTGTTAGGTAGGCTGAAAGAATCGAGAGCCAAAAGTTACGATATCTCAATTGTGTTAGTGGAACTTCATTGTTCCTCTTTCGATCATAATCATCAGCCTATAATGTTCCCGCTGCTGGGACACAGGCCTCCTCTCTTCGAGAGGAAGTGGGCTGTAATCTATCACGCGGGCCCAGTGCGGGTTGGTCTCTTGTTAAAATGTTTTCAGTTCTGATAAGTATTATTCTGCAGGTGCTATTGATATTCTCGTAAACCTGGTACAATATTACAACAATCAGTCAAAAAACTATCTATATCGGGGAACAAAAATAGTTCATGCCAAACAAAATTAACAAATTCGAGGTCTCCGACATTCATTTTAGCATAATAGGTGACAAAAAATCAAAGCTTATTCTGGTAGTCAAAATAACCTTTATAAATCCAACACGGGCGTAAACGCATCTAACCTTCCGATCTTTCGATGTCAAGCTTACGACAGCCATTATCATAGCCCTTAAACTTTTAACTAATAAATGGCCGCCGAGTCAAACGTCAGGGACAATTTTAGAATTAACATTTTTTTCACTTCCGAAGATTATACGAGAATACGGAATGAGTGCCATCGTCGATGTCAACGAACTTGGGTGCTATTTCCTTTGTTTTGTATCGTTCGACATTGTTTTTTTTATCTTTCGACATTTGCATATACCGTCCAAGTGCTTCGTCTATTTGGAAGGAAGTCGGTACTTAATTTTTCTTTGCTGAATTTAATTATTATGACAAATTTGGAATTTTTTCAAATAGGTTTTAGGAATTGACTGGGAATAATGGTAGAAAAAGTGATATTCTTGATTCGAGTTAGATCATCATCTGCCTAGCCTTTTCTCATATATGTTGGGGTCGGCTTCTAGTCTAACCGGATGCAGCTGAATACCAGTATTTTACATGAAGCAACTGCCTATCTGACCTACACAACCCAGTTACTGGGTAATATAATATACCCTTTGGTAAGACTGTGTCAGATTTTCGGGCTTCTGAAGACCCGGTAACGACTGTCAAAGATCCACAAATGACAGCCGGGACCACGGTTTAATGTGCTTTCCGAGGCACGGGGTCTTGGTATGTAAAAATGGTCAGCCATCCACGGACCAACCGCGGCAAGCGTAGCTTAACCCGATTGATTGACCCGTGCGGCGTTATTACTTAGCCACAAGCCCCACTACTAGTCTATTTAGATCGGAAAAGAGAAAAGGCACATCAATAAGATGAAACAAGACGTTTGAATGCTAATTTTGGAACGAATACGTGAAATGCGTTCTTAGGTCTATAGTAATTTAACTTAGTATGCACTTGCTGTTCATAGCTTCAAACTTTAGTTCATTCAGTTTAGAGTTAGTTTCACTTCTTACTTGTGAGGCCTAAGAATTTGAGCCTAAGATATTAGCATCAACACATTTTAACTGACATCCATTCAGCTGCCTATGTGGTCCAGTGGAAAGCTCATTGTCTCAAGACCCAGAGGTCCCGGGTTCGATTCTCAGCGGGGAAAAAAAATCTGCTCGGTTTGGTTGATGATAGGGTCTAAGTCCGCTTGGCTAGCTACCACCATCTTATCTAAATCTGTCGCCATAACAACAATGTTAACAGCATTTTTGTGTCTCGGCAGAGGTAAGATAGCCAGTTCCTCTGTGGTTGAGGATTCCGGATGAAGCTCGCTTCCACCTTCGACCTTGTCATCACTTACCATCGGGTGAGATGGGCCAAGAACCCGTTGTGGTTAAAAAAAAAAGACATTTATTTCAATTGTCTAGACTTGCATAGTTAACTCCCCAAAACCATTAAGAATTCCATTAGCCAAAATAAAAGGGATTTCGGAAGTTACTTCAAAACAGTTCATTCATACTATATTGAACCTGTACCACATACAGTACTACGCAATACCAGTATATAGTATGAATTGGATTCTAATTCACACTCCAACAGTTTGAAATGTAGGAAGACGGCTTAATCGGCACACTTTAACTCAATCAACGTGATCAAATGCAAAATAGGTTTGCCGTAGCCGCACCATAATCGCTTTAGTACCGAAACTAGAATGTTAAGCTTCATTCATTTGTCATACAACTTTCCCTACTATTTGGGATTCAATTGTAATGGGTATGTAAGTTTAGAAGGTATGATTGACAAATTGGATGATTACATCATGTTGAAATTTTGGTCTTTTGAGGCATGATGTTGGCAAATGTCGTCAACATTTTGGATTATCCAGAAGTACTTTTTCATTTTTCATTCTTTTTTCTTCATTCTTTTTAATTTTTTAATTCATCGTTATTTTAACACTTAATTGAATCACAAAGTTTCTCCCTAAGAACATTGATGCATCTAAGAAGCAGTGGGGAATGATTGACAACTAGCATAATTGCATTACGTAGAAATGTTGGTCTTTTGAGGTATGATAATTATATGCAAATGTCGTCAACATTTTGGACTATACGCACAATAATCGACTATTTAATTAAAATTATTTGTGGGTTGCAACATTGTTATTTTTAAATACATATACAAACATTTTGGACTATCTAGAAGGACTTAGATTCATCATTATTTTTACACTTCATGATTGCGTACATTGATGCATCTAAGTTTCAAGTAAGCTGCAGTACACAGTCTCTAGCTTTAGTGAAGTTTTGTATATATTTGAGTTAGTAGTGAAAGTGCGTAATGTATTCCTGGCAAAACCTAAGGTTAAGTTAAAGGCACCGGAACCGGTATCTGTTCACACTTTAGGGTTTTGAGGACAAGATGTTAATGCATTTTCTGTTCAAGTGTCATTTGTCATTTTAAATTCTATGGATATAGAATAGTGACAAATAACTATTATTGATAAAACGAATTCATTTATGCATGTTTGGCTATTTATAAATTCCTACAGATATTTATTTACAAAAAACTCGGGAATGCAAAGCACACATCTTTTTCAACGCAAAAAATAACCATTGTTCTAAAATCAAAACTCTCACTTGGAGCAGGCTGCGCCGGGGCAGCAAACGGACGCGCACCGTCGCTGCGTTCGCGCATTGAATATTAAACCATACACAGAGGATCAATAACCTGCGCCTGACTAGGGAATCCGTGTCGAACAACGGACAGGTAAAAAACTATTGAGAAATCACTTCCTAAAATATTTAAGAAGTTTCTATTCTTCTAGGAGAATACAAAGAGAATATAGAGTTCCAAGGAGCAATCGATGTGTTTAACAAAAGTACAAAACTGTATTAGGTTATGGTCAAGTCATGAATATCTCTTGTCTCTGTATCTCTAATTGTCAGTGTGGTGCCGGACGTAAAGAACAGCACCACCCTATTTCTTCCCGTGGATGTTGTATAAGGTAACTAAAGGACTTCCTAGAGAATGGGCAGCAGCGTTCTCTATGCATTTTAACACCATATTGCGATCGCCAACCCGCCTGCCAAGTGTGGCGATTATGGCAAGCACCCCTTTTTAGGTGAGGCCTATGTCCAGCAGTGGACGTCTTTCCGCTGAAATGATGAGGAATATAGTTGGTATTTAATATTAGCAACACGTAGATTGCTGTTTGCTTAGATTCCCTATTCTTACCTTAAAAACGATCATTTCTAAGTACTTATTTCAGTGTGATGATTTGCTGAACTTACCTGGAAAAAAGAAATAATAATTATTAATAAAAACAGTCTTACGAATGGTCATAAATATAACAATAGTGATAAAGAAACGCCTTTATGTGAAGGGCAAAATAAGGACTTAGAATTATAATCCAACGTAACCAATCTAGTTACGAAAGAAGAATCCCTACAGATGCTGTAACATGAAAAGGAAACGCTAAAACTCTTTAAAACGGCGATTCCTTATCTTTCAATAAAGCAACGGTTACGGAGATAATGTTTAATTATTCTTTTCCTTTTTAGATTTATATCAGAATTCAACACAAAGTCTTAGTAAGGTTACCGTTTGTATTAATCTTGCAAATGTTATAAACGTTATACGGGTGTTGGGATTTTTTTATCGTCGTTCTAATTTTAGATTTCAGAGACATTTCACAAGAAGGTCTAGGTTGTCCATTTGATGCCCCTATTTATAGATTTAAGTAATCAAACTTTTTTAGTACAGTCAAGACTGTCACCCGGTTTCTGAATTGAGAATTTGAAGTGGAGAACTTGTCAAATTCTAATGTAGCATTACTTAAGGTGACTGCCGCATTGGTCTAGAGGTTGCAGCTACTGCTGAGCATGAGGTGCTGGGTTTGATTCCCAGATCGGGCAAAGTGGCTCGCCCTTATTACATGGGACTTAACTGTAACTGGCGAAATGTGGGTATACTAATAGGCACACCTCTACCTAACCCTTCGGGGATTACAGGCGTGACGTTATGATATGTGTAAGTTGAACAAAGTGAACAAAAGATCTACATTAAAGGAATCACCTTAAGAAATGCTAAAGTAGAGTACGAAAATTTCTCAACTTCAAATTCTCAATTAAGAAATCGGGTGTGTATGTTTCAGCTTTGCTTTAATCAACAAGCTGAGTTTGATCATCATCCTTCATGTTTATCCTGTCAATCCTAAGCGCTAGTTTCGACATCTCCCATCAATTCGTCTCACGTTTTCAAATAGTACCTACATTTATTGCTGACGTCATTTCGAAAATTTAAAAAAAATCGAAATCCCATGTGTTAACGATACTTAGCTGGAACCAAGTGTTTCTAATTCCGAGTGCGGCAAAGCGCTCTACGTGTTCAGCTTCACAATCGTACGGGTGCTGTTCTTGCGGAAAATTCTGTTAATTCAATTCCTGTTCTATGAAAAACGTATGGTTACTTGAATTGATATTTGTTTTAGTATTGCATTAACATTAGAAAGTTTTTAGGACAACCTGTATTTTTTAGTTGTGTTATTTAGCTTATGCATATTTTTTTCGCGACAGTGTTTCCTAGATCCAATTACTGTTATTTATGAAAAATAAAACCTATTTCATTTTCCATTATAAAATAATACCATTTCGAAATTTCCCGCCGACTGATCGACACTTCACGTGACCAGAGGGCTGGCTCGGTCTTTGGCCAAAACATTAGCATTGCCATTCAACGTGGTAATGCTGCCAGTCTTTTGGGCACATTTCCGGATGACAGCGATGCAGACGAGTACTTCGACGCTTAAGTGTCCTTTTTTTTGTATTTTTTTCGTTTATTTAGTTAGTTAGTCATTTAATATAGCACCTAGTGTAAATAGTTAGTTGCGTGATTTATTGTATATAATAACTTACATTAATAAATACCATTTCAATGTTCCCAAAATATACAGTTTACGTGAAAGTCGAAATATGTGTTTCTCAGCGTCACCAGATTATTAGATGATTTATTCAAAATGGCGGTCCAAGTTACAGCCGGCCTAACTCACCTGTCAATGCTGCCAGTTCCGTCCGATTGAATTTAAACCACAAATTTAATGTTGTTCGGACTAAAATCCGTTTTGGAAACGACATAATTTAGTTTTAGCCCGCTGCGTCATACAAGATACACTAAATACAGTTTGTGATTAGAATGTTTTGGGTTTTGATTCATTTTAACATTCTTTTTGGTAGGTACTAAGTTCGCCAGCGTGATACCTATCTTTATAAATTATAGACTATGTTACTCAGTGATAATATCAAGCAAAAAGGGTCCAGTTATGGGGTTATTGAGTTAAAATAATTCATAACAAGGATTTAAAAAGTATTCAAAAACTAGCACTTTTCTTTATCAGATATTTGATTTCAGAAAAACTATATGAAATGCAATTTTTTCACATAACATTACAAAACTGCGTATATCTCGGCTACTTAATGCCGAGAACTAGACCCTTTTAGCTTGGACGCCCACTTAAAGCCTTCAACTTGTGAAAGATTTTTTAGATCAGTCCTGTAGTTTTGAGTTTTTTAATTACAACAGACATAAAATAATACAAATATTTTCTCTTTATAATTATTAGTGTAGATTAATAGGCTTTCTCTGTTTGAGAAGAGGTATTTGCCGCAGTCCACGACAGTAATAGGCATTCAAAAATAATAATTAAGAACCAGGTAGGTATTATTGAGAAAGTCGAAAATTGTTCAGTCCGCGAGACCTAATAAGTTGAGCTTTGCATTTGTGTGAGTGCACATAGATAAGTAGTGTAGGTGTGACGTCGGCCTAGAGCGCGACGCGTCCTTTGCTTGGTTTAAACCGCTTTATACCGTTTTTTTTTGGTTTATACTCTACTTTTGGTACTCACTTACACAAATGCAAAGCTCAGCTTAGGCCTCGCGGACTGTAAGTAGCTATATGAAAATAGAAAATACTGGAATTTTGAAAAATACAATGTTAAAGTCTTTCATTTGGAAGATCCGGTGGTAATTTAAAATAACCTTTTCTCAAGCACCTATGAACTTGCACTCCTGTTAAACCAAATTAACTCAGGCTTAATTTTATAAAACCATTTCCCGTGGTATTTTTTTATTTGCTCAGAACCATTCATAATTAGTTTCTAAGAATCGCAGCAGGAGAATTTGGAATATTTTTTTTTTGCTGTCACTAGAAATCCGTAAGATAGTTCTAATCGTTTTTACGCTGATGCAGTGACCTGAGACGACATTGAAACGATTGTTGCAATGCGATTTAGGTGGAACTATTTTAAACTTCTTTGCTTCGGTTGATTTTCAAACATCGTTACTTTTTTTAAATCTAGTATTGAAGTCTAGATGTAAAATGGCTAAGTTAATTTATTTGGTATAAATATGCAAAATATTACAGACCCAGATCCAATTTAATGCATAAAACAAAAATATTTACATATAAGGAAGAAATAACAAAAAGAAAAAAAAAAACAAGCGAGCCTTACAGTATATGATGTGTAACAATTGACATCTCATCTTGCTAATAAGCGCACAGTCGAAACCTCTAAAGATAGTAACTTGAATGTTGGACAGTAAGCTAGTAAACATTTAATTCTTTGGGTTTTTTTACTTGGTTTTTTAATGAGAATTTGATAATAGACTTATAATTAATAGACTTGTTTTTTCACTGAGCAGCGACATAAATGACTACCTACAAACTATATAGTACTTACTAATTCTATGAGTACACTAATTCAATGATAAAGTACTTTCTAATATCCAACGCTTAATATTCATTAGTATACTCTTAAAAGATTTTTATGAAAATTAAAGTACGTGTCTACGGTTATCTACGTAAATGGCAGTATTATATAGAGGTCCTTTCGTAAATTTCGATAACCATAAGTTTGAAGATTTATTTCATCCGCATCATAATCGGAACATAATTAAACTGCGTTATCAAACTTAGAATCACTTCAGAATTCTCTGATATCACTAACCTTACCTTATCATAGCACAAAACTCCTTGAAATCCTCTCAAACTATAAACTAGATCCAGACTAATATTCAGGAACACCTGACAACATCAAAGTCCACTTATCAAGATTCCCTGTACGCGTCACGTGATGTCACAGAAATTAATTTCGGCAAATTTCTAATTACTATCCCGAATGATTTACAAAGCGCCGCTCGCGTTCATTTTGATTCAGTCTGATTTATTGGATGGAGCTGAACATTGTGACATGTCGTGGTCACTGGCTGAATGCTGGAATGGAAACGAATGGGCCAGCTCTCACCATGTTTTAGGTAATGGACGATGATGGATTGGGGTGAGTGACGGTAATGGTAGTGGAAGATCTAATTTGGAAGGATTGCCAAGAGTACTTTCTGTTATGCTATCTTTTAAACAATTTTTACTGGAACTATTTGTATCTAAAATTGAGCGTCTCGAATACTTATTTCAATTAAACCGATTTTAACCACAAACGGGGCTATGTTTAAAATCAATATCTCTTAAATAATTGGAAATATAGTCCATGATAGAGTCATCAATCAATTCATCTACTCGACACAGACCCCTTATTTCCACATCCTTATACGGAACAAATATTATACAAAATGTCATGGTGGTCCGAATGCAGCTATACGGATCCGAATCTTGGTTGGCGTCTCAAAACCTATAGCTAAGGTCCTAAAATTTATGTCTTATAACTACCTTCACAGAGGGTGGTTTCATGATAACAAATATTATACAAAATGTCATGGTGGTCCGAATGCAGCTATTACGGATCCGAATCTTGGCTCAGGTTGGCGTCTCACAACCAATAGCAAAGATTCTAAAATTTATGTCTTATATCTACCTTCACAGAGGGTTTAATGATCATCTGGCTAGCCTTTTCCCAACTTTGTTGGGGTCGGCGTCCAGTCTAACGGATGCAACTGAATACTAGTATTATGCTTGGAGCGACTGCCTATCTGACCTCCACAACCCAGTAACTTGGTACAAGTGCCCAACAGGTTAAAATGGTGTAGGTACTCTTTCAGTTCTAAGGATGATGGATTAAAATATTGTATCAAAATTAGCATAAGCATAGCATAGCCAGCCTGTGTTCCAGCAGTGGAGACAATAGTCCCCACTGCAGGGACACAGGCCTCCTCTAGATGAGAGGGAGTCAACATTTAACTGAGTGTAATTTAGACTGTCGGTTCGTCCAGACATTGCATTTTGAATGACAGATATACTGTGGTCGGTGCGATCGTTCATCATAAGGTAAACTAGGCTTGAGCGTTGAAAATAAACGCTCTAGCGTGAGCCGGTAACAGACTAACAGAAATAACTGGGTAATAATGTGGATGACATTATAATAGTGTCGATGCACTAGAAGCGTGTAGGTACAGGGGATTTCCTATGAATTGTTCTGATGTCGTATTGTTTTGTTAAAATATTGACACACATAACTATGTTCATACTTTAATATGTAAAAGTACTACTGAACAGGCTTCGGGATGCTTTCCTCAGGCCTTCCGTTTCCTTCCTGTATTAAATTCGCCGCCACTTACATTAGCCCATCGCTGTGAGTGCGACAAGGACAACGCATCGCTCCCGCCATGTGACGGCGTGAAGACGAAAATTGTGTTCGAACTCAACAAAAGGTCCGGCCGGCAGAACCGACGCGCGCGGTGTAAAAAAAACTCTAAAATGTGGTGAAATACGACTGCTAGTGATACAGTGTGATGATCTCCTGGCTCCCAGCGTCCCCTGACCTCTTTCAATTCACATTCTTTAGCCTGTTTCTGAGTAGGAAACTTCAAAAAGCGTCCTTGGCTATACGCGTTACTCAACCAACTACGAGTACTATGTCTAAGGTATTTAAGAGGAAGTCTAAAAGTGAAACCGGTGACTGAAAATTTGTGTGGAAATAGGTCGTATATGGGCATGTGATCGGGAGGAATGAGGGAATTATTGCCAGGAAAGTTGTATGTATAAATGAGTATGCATGTGGATGGCTATACGATTAGGGGAAGACCAAAGAAACGATGTATGGACTGTGTGAAAGATGATATGGCTAGAAAGGGTGTGACTACCGAGGTGACAACTAATAGAGAAGTATGGAAGAAAAATACATAATGCGCCGACCACAAATAAATTGGGATAAGAGAAGGAGAATGATGACAAAATACGTTGATACTTTTGGCAAAAACTTTTGATAGAAGGAGATCTTAGAGCTGTTTTCTATGCAATAAAAACGACCACAAGAGAGTTTTGTTAACAAATCTCGTGGTATACTAGAACACGCAGTACGTAACAGAAGGTTTCATGAAGTTGTCAAGTTTTGCCAAGCTCAAATAGAAGATATATTCACGATTTAAATGCTCCTAGAATGGAATGTCTAGATGCGGTGATTGCCGGTCCATTTAGAGTTGTCATTGTATTGTTGTTGTGTTTGTATTGTTGTTGTTTTGTTTGTTTTATTAAATGGTACACCACTGACTATCTGCAGTATTGTCTCTCCTTCTCCCTTTAATCCATGCAAAGATTGTCTGTAAAAGATCGCTTTTAGCAATAAGACCGCTCATTGTGTCAACCTATGTAATATTTCAACATTTCTATCTGTAATTTTTATGGTGCACATAATAATGAGTATTCTATTCTATTCTATTATTTCGCCGTCTATATTTAGTTTTAGGCACGCTGAAAGATGGAGAGTGTCATCTTTTCTCTGTGCTGCTGGGGAGTTTGTTGCGCCACTTCTTCTTCCCAGCTAAAGCACTAGGAAGTGATGAAAGGCGGGCGTTTTTGGGGGACTGTCTTATGTAATTTTGACGTTCGAAAAGTGGTAATTCTCAGCCTAAATTGAATAAATTACTTTTGATTTTGATTATATCAAATAAACATTTTGCATTTGCATTTTGCATACAGACATAAATCATTAGATAATTCACCGCCATTAACACTGCCAGCTCAAACCTTTCTACCTTATAATAGGTTTAAAGTTGTTTCAGGGAAAATTCAGGTGAAGTTCACCTCGATGTTAATCGCGCGGCGTACAGTAGGAATTTTCTATTAAGTCTGTGACTCTGGGACGCCATGCGCAAGAATTGACTTGTAGTGCACCGCGCATGTCTACTCTGTGTGGTGCTGGACGTAAAGATTTCTTCCCGTAGGTGTCGTAAAAGGCGACTAAGGGACTTACTATAGCAGCAGCAGCAGCGTTCTCTATGCATTTTAACACCATACTGCGATCGCCAACCCGCCTGCCAAGCGTGGCGATTATGGCAACCCCCCTTTGGGGGAGGCCTATGTCCAGCAGTGGACGTCTTTCGGCTGAAATGATGAATGATGATGAGTGCATCGCGGTGGGCCCACTACAACCGCGAGTTGGCATAATGAAGGGAATTTCGTCGTTTTCGTCGTCTATTAACCCTTCGTGCGTTGCTTCTGATGGAGTAGGATTAAATTAAGAGAATAATGACGAACAATATATAATAGTTTGTATTATGTATCTAGATTTACAGTCAACTGCACGTCCATGGTAAGAATGCGACCTCTCTTTTACCAGGAGAGGGCTATTCTTAGTACTTCTGACGTGCAGTTAAACCAACCTTGTTCAAGGTAATAATTATATTGTTGTGGAATATTTCCCACTCATGACTAAAAACATGTGGGTAAGCGTAAAAAAGAATTAAAACATAAAAATAATGACAATACATATACAACTACAGGGTTTGAAGTAAAACCACAAAGATTTCTGACGTAGACGTGTTATATCTACAACATAACTAATGTAAGCGTTAACATTAATTTCTGAACAAAAAACACGAGTTCCTGTTAGGTACTTATTTAATAAACTGCTGTGAATGATTGCTATCACAGAACGTAAACTCACATCAGAGAGATCAAAGACCATTATCTTTAATATATCTTTAAATAACTATAGATCTAATAAACAAGTACACCAAGAACAAACCAATTTGTTTACTGCGGGGATTTATCGCAAAAACGCTTAGCCACTGCATCTGAGGCTAAATCTGACAGTCGAAATCTATGAATATTTTTTAAAACCCATGATTTAATTTAAACATGTTAATCCATAATATACTTTACTATATCATAATCATATGCAAATTCAGTCTTTTAATGTTCCTACTGGTGGGACACAGGCCTCCTCTCGGTGAGAGGGAGTGGGCCGTAATCCACCACGCGGGCCCAGTGCCGGTTGGTAGATGTCACATGTCTTCGAATTGTTGGTTCTAGGACATCCCGGTTTCCTCACGATGTTTTCCTTCACCGTTTTGAGAGCAGTGATGATGAAATAATTTACACAAAGTAAAGCGCCTGTCTGGGTTCGAACCTACGACCTACAACTCGTAAGTCGCAGCTGTTACCACGGGGCCACCGCTCACCTTTACTATATAGACCATACTAATATTATTAATGCGAAAGTAATTTTGCCCGTCTGTCTTTCACCTTCTCACGCCTTAAGCTCCATTTACAAGATGCAAGTTTATTTCCAGTGGCGTACCATAAAATTGAAGGGCAACTAACTGGCACCGTCTAAACAACACGTACAATTGTTGCACGATACGGGCAAGTTAGTTGCCGTTCAAAACTGGTATAGGTTTATACAGCACGTACAATAAAATTGCACGTGCAATAAAATCGCATTGAACTCTAGAAGTACGAACGAATGAAACAAGTTAAAAAAAATCTTGACAAGACGTTGAATATTTTTTTATGTATATTTAAATATTTTAATTAAATATTTGGTAGCGCAAATACGAGCAATACTTGAATCAATTGTACAAGGACGTGCAATTGTATTAGGACGAGGAAAAACTTGCATGCAGGTAAAAATTGCAAACGTTTTGCAATAAAATTGCCGTGGTGTAAGTCACATGCAATTTTATTGAACGGCAAAACTTACATTCAATTATTGAATGCCATTCTATGGAAATCCAACGCGTGTAAACACTTGCATGCAATTCTTGAATGGCAATACAATTATAATTATGTGCTTTATGGCATGCGATTATTGCTCTAGAATGTTCCAGAAACTTGCACCGTGTAAAGGCTCTTACAAACACACGCGATATCGCGGGCGCGACATGCACCGACAAAGGAATTGTCTTTGTCGGGGCCTGTCGCGTCCGCGATATCGCGTGAGTGTATAAGAGCCTTAAACGGGGCTTGACTGAAAGGATTTCTATGATTTTTGTCATAATTATGGATAGACCATGACCTGGGACCCTAGGACATAGGATACTTTTTTATACCGGTAGTACGTTCCCGTGGGGTATTTCCGACCTCCAAGCGGGCGAAGCCGCAGGTAAAAGCTAGTTATATAATAATAATGATTCCAGAGAGGCATTCATATAAACCAGCCTAAAAATACTTGTCGGGCTGTCCTGACTAGACTACATTTGGGAAGGCATAGCGGTTGATCAACCGCCACCTAAATATCCATTAGGTACTTAAAATATTGTTTACTGGAAACCAGTAGTAGATCCTACCTATAGGCCATTCCTTGAAATCAAGTAAACCTGAAACCAGACACTAGCAAAAAAGACAAACATCGCATCATTACATCAAAAGTACCAGGGAGGCATAAATTCTAGGTTCTAGAAGCAACGATGTCATAGATACTTACAACGAGCCCGTGATGTGATAATAAACACTGTAACAATGAATGAAATTTGTTTCTAACGCTACGTGTCCCGACGTTTGAAGGACAGTATGGCTCCATTTACATTATTAGGTTTCGTTCTAAACCTAACTCTATTGTTCCTTCAGTTAACATTTTGTATCCTGCAGTAGTTTTGCTTGAATGATTTTGAAGTATATTGCTAATTCATTGCTTCATATGTTCGAAAACTTTGTCTGCACAATAACGTAAATAACGCAATGAATTTTGTTGAACTGTCGAAATGAAACCCATTGCTACTGATGGTGTGTTACATAATTACCCCGTTGTTTTGTACTAGTTTTTGGAATGTCTTGCTTTACTATGAAATTGAATAAACAACAACAATTAAAATTGATAGAGGTGCTACATAATAATTTAAACCAACAACAGAGCTGCTGGTTTAAGAGGAGGCTTTTTATGTTTATTTGCAGGAATATTCTGAAACAGTCACACATACAAGCAAAATGAAACTTTAGTATACATGATTTATTGGATCTTTTTCTTTCCATGTTGAAGACAGTTACAATTATTGTAATATTTTCTCTAGATACATTTTTTATTCGAAAATCATGTCTTTTTAAGGCTAAATTATAAAAAAACAAACAAGATTGTTTGGCTTTTATGTCTAAAATAAATGTTCACAGCAAGAAAATATAGTTTTTTATACACCCACCAGATATTTTTTCTCTAGATCAATTATTACTTTAGTTATAAACGAAATATGAATTGAGACTTACGCTATTTAGTTTCGTGCTCGAACACGATCAAAGAGCGCACGCGATATTCAACTTTATCACTGATGTGTTAGCGTTTAGCACATAACGGAGTGGCTGGGGAGCAAGGGGCGGAGTTTGCGTGGAAATTTGATTTAGACTGCCTGGTCTTAAACCTGACCTTGTAAAAAAACATCACTAACATCCATAACTAATCAATCAATGCATCGTAAAACAAGACAAAGCACTAATAAAATAACAACTACACATAGTGCCAGCGCAAACTGTGCGACTTCCCGCTGCAACAAGACGTGGAGTTGTCGTTTGGATCTACGTCTTGTCACTGTGACTAGACGCAGAACTGTCACGCGTCGTGTAGGAAGCGATAATTTTCTTTGAGTGTTTGAGAAAGACGGTCGTGTTGCTCATCTTGTGAGTGAATATGGAGCGCCTAGTTGCACTTGCGTTAGTTCTTATTATACGAAGACTGATGTTGACCTGTCGCATGCGACTGTCGTCGGGTGTGCGCATCTAACGTGCGTCTAGTCGCTGCAAAAGTAGTGAGAGCGTGCGACTCCTCTAGCCTGTCGTTGCGACTCTGTATCTTGACCGCAGCTGCGTCTAGTCGCCGAGCTGTCGTAGTCGCATGTCGCATAGTGTGCGTCATGTCTAAATAGACATAGCAACTCCAACATAATTAAAATACAAACTTAATTAATTACTAGATACTGTAGCAACATAGTTGAACCCGTGCATGTGTGCATACGGTCAATAGGTGATACAAACGTTATTATAAATTCGCACATTAATCCTCTATACATACATATTGACTTGGTAAACTCGAAACAATGTTGACAATAAATAGGTGATTCAGAAAACCCACTTTTACAAGACAAACACTGTTTCTGAATTGAGAATTTGAAGTGGAAAACATGTCAAACTCTACTCTAGCATTACATAAGGTGATTGCTCTAATGTAGCCAACGAAATTAAAAATAAATCACGGGCTTTACCTTAATTAATGTCAAAGTAGATTTACGACAAGTTTATAACTTCAAATTTTCAATTTATATAACGGGTAAAAGTTTCTCTAATCTATATCAGTACGTAGTACTGAAAACGTTAGCCGATAAGTGTCATTAGGTAAAATATAATTAGATAGAATCGGAGATTCACGATTTTCCATTAAAAAAGCAAAGGATCAACAAGTGCAAGTACGAGTAAGTGCTTTAATAGATTATATCTGTCTAGTGTAAACAAATGAGATTATAACCTGTGTTAGTTCCAGGGACCATTTTGGTTACCCATTGAAAGGGTTTTCGATAGGGTTTTTCTAAGCGGTTAAACAAAAACCCATACGATATGGGTAACCCTTTTGAACGGCTTAAATTAAATTTTGGTTACCCGTTGAAAGGGTTTTCGATAAAAACCGATATGGTATGGGTAACCCTTTTGAACGGCTTACTTTAAGCCATCCAAAATTACCCACACCGTATGGGTTTTTGATTAACTGCTTAGAAAAACCTCATCGAAAACCCGTTCCATTGAAAGGGTTTTCGATAGGGTTTTTCTAAAATGGTAACCAAAATGGTCCCTGGGGTAGAATAGAGATAGAATTGGTCATGCTACGCGTGCTGGGCGGATATTGAAATAACATAATATTATGAGTTTTTTATGTCACTGGGTTTCAAGTAGGCATAGAACCCATTGAATGGGTTATCATGTAACCCTTTCGATGGGTTTCAAGTATAAAACCCATACATTGGGTTATCATGTAACCCTTTCATTGGGTTTCTAGGATAAAACCCATTCAATGGGTTACATCATGATAAAGGTAACCCATTGAATGGGTTACCCCTTCGAAAGGCTTAACCCTTAACCGAGGTTGTACGGCCCCTGGTTAGTTCATAGCAGCATCTTTTAAATAGACCAATCCGGTCCCTTTAAATTGCACATTGTTCTCTACTAGCGGAGCGGTGGCGGCGGCAGTGATTACCTAACACTTAATCAAAACTAAATAGATACGCATCGACGCATTTTAAAGCCGCGTTCTCACAAGCGAAACAATGTCCCCAATGATTCATCTGCAACATTGCGGTCCTAAACACAAGAAGAAGATGGTTAGGCTTAGCACGAGAACCATAGAGAAACGTTTTGTCGACGGAAGAGTAGACACAAAAGACGTTTCCGTGTAGAACAGTTAACAGTTCTCTACCGAAAACGGTAGACAAGCGATTTCTATTCTACAGTAGCGTAGAAAGCCAGTAGATCACTAAAAAGTTGATGTATTGGGTCATAGAGATTAGTTAGCACCATCTTCTACCGAAAACAGTAGACAAGCGATTTCTATTCTACAGTAGCGTAGAAAGCCAGTAGATCACTAAAAAGTTGATGTATTGGGTTAAAGAGATTAGTTAGCACCATCTTCCTGTTTACTAGTAACAAGTAAGGTTTGATAAAGAATCTAATTAATATAGGTATTTTTTACAATGACGCAGGACGGTTCTTTGTAGCGGTTCACATTGCTGAAAAGCGGTTATTAGGTCCAGCCACTGGGGATATTGTGGAAACGAGAAACAGACAAAAATGATCCAAATATATGCAGAATGAAACTTAGAAAATATTCGTTCGCATTGTCTGAGAAAAATCGCCTAATGTGGTTGCATTAGGCGACTTTCCTCAGACAATGCGAACTCAGCTTTACAGTGATGTAACTACACCATAGTCGGATCGCTGAAATATCTGCAGCGCTGCCAAAAGCGCTTCCAACTGCTTGCAGCGACACGTTTGACTGACGAGACATCTTATCTATGACTGGCACGCGACAGCCAGGACAGCCTAGCGACGTACATTGTTGCAATAGGCATATCGGAGAAAATCACCCGTCGATTTTATTGGCATGACAGCAGTAATCGATATAAAATCGCAATATCGATTATTGCCAATCGATTTTGAGCGTCGGTTATTTGTTTTATATTATAGCAGGATGAATTTTATATTAGAAATAAGGTCTACTCCGAACACAAAGCCGAAGTATCGACCGAATGTTCAGCCGTTTCTTGACTACGGCTGACAACGGCGAAAGAAAAAAAAAAGAGAGTCGAAGAGATAAGCCAAAGCCAAAAATGTGACTTGAAGTCGGGTAAGAACTAAAGTCAAAAAAGGAAACTGGAAGTTATAAAACGGCCAAACTTTCGGCCGATACTTCGGATTAGCGCTTCGGAGTAGTACACGAATGACATTTCATCAGAGATTTCAATGATTAACAAAAGCATCAATTCCAGCCATTTTCGTAGCTTTAGAGGAACTGTCTCCAAAGGACGCTGTAGCATTATTCGCACTAATAATAATCCTGCGAAAGAGAGTTTGTTCCTTACGCTTTCACGCTAAAACAGCTGAAAGTATTTTAATGAAATTTGGCACATGGGTAGATCATATCAGGATATGATCACATTTCCGACCACCACGCGGGCAAAGCCGCGGGTAAAAGCTAGTCTTTCATATTAATAATAAATCAGCACGTCAGATACGCGAAATGCACTATGAACATAATATCCTACGATTAAGATAAAATCTAACATCTGGATTGAGGTGAGCCATGTTAAATGAAATAATGAAAATTCTTGGCTTATAAACGGAGTCATTCAATCGTCTAGTTTTTATCATTCGAATCACTAATTACTTATTACCAGAAAAAAGAATGCTTTGAAACTATTAGCAAGAAATTATTCTAGTATTTTGCACATTACACAAACAAAAATGCAATAAAAATGCTAACAATTAAACAAACGATATTCCTTAGTGTTGTAATTGTAGTAGTTACAGTATTATTGAAACAACGGATACACTAAGACACTCTGGTTGCTCAAACATTTGTTTGAGCAACCAGAGACTAGATCTTCACCCGATTTCAAGCCAATTTATTTAAATTGGCTTGAAATCGCGTGAAGATCTAGTTCAGAATATCACAAAGCGATTTCATTGCTCACTCGTATATTAAAAGCGCAAATAATTGTCAGAACATAAACACAATCCGCTTGCGTTCAATCCATTTTACAGTTAAACAAACATGCGTAGACGCAGCAATAATAAATTATTATAACGACTGCCTCATACATTCTGAACAAACCTTTGATATCATCCGTTAGACCAGCAATGGACAGTCCATTAGGTAGACTTATGAACTGTTCTCGTCTATTGTCTTTAAATACTTAAAAAAAAGCAAAAATGACCCATCAGTCATTAGCAGCTCAAAATAAAACTCGTCCAGTTCAAGTAGAGCTGAGGTGATCGAACTAGTTGTTAAAATGTTGGTATTTAGAGCAGGTGTCAGAGGTCTTTTAACATTGGTCTTTATATAAATAGTGATGTCTTTTAGCAGTGTAGTGTTCGGTTCCCGAATGCCGGTGCAGAACTAATGTAGGCCGGTGGCGTGTCAATCTGCACGGCGGTGTTTCGACGCGAATCGTTTAGGTGATTTATTTTAGTTTTTCTTTAGGAGGGGAACACGTGTTTTAAGTTTCCGTTTCATTTTCTTTCACCGATTTCCTGTAATTTTGGGTGGTGTTTTTAGAGGACGAAACTTTACAAACGAAAATTTAGCATTTTTTTCGTTCTGTTTGAAAGTCGCATCACTATTATTTGTAGCCTCGATAGAAGAGCATTGAATTTTTAAATAAAATATTTTGCATGTCATATTTCATTTCAAACGATTTCAACATTTCAGCTCGTCAATGTCGTTCAAAACTTTTTACTAAACATCTATTTGAAAGCTAATTAGCGTTAGTCACATCACATAGGTTCCCGCAACTAACACTAAATCCCATCACCACAAAGTACATAAAAAAAAGAAAAAAAAAACATCGTCCACGCACAAACTTTTCCACACCCCATCGAATTTTCGCAACGTCCAACATCCGGCGTCCGGTTACGTCCAGGCTCCGACATCCGGCATCCGGGTCGGATCCGAGATTGATAATAACATAAACACCAGTCCGACTGTGCCGTATCAATCAACTGCCACGCCCCCCTTGGCAGCTACGCGATAATATTCATTCGGGTCTGTCGAAAATCTCCGAATGTATTCACTGATTTAAGGTATTGTATGCGAAAATCGTTGGCGGTTGTAAATGTGAGTAAATAGTTGTAGATGGGTCAATCAGAAGCTGAAATTATAGTCAGATGAGTGATTGAACGGGTAGGGTGTTTATTTTTAACCGACTTCCTTCACACTACGATTGTTGATACGCGGTCTCCACTCCAGGACTCGTCTGCTCCACCGGCCATCGGTCCTTCGACAAACATGGCCAGCCCACCGCCACTTCAGCTTGCTTACTCTGCAGGCTATGTCGGTAACTCTGGTTCTCATTCGGATAACTTCATTCTGATCTTATCCTTCAAAGAAACTCCGAGCATAGCCCAGTTCATAGCACGCTGAGTGACCTTGAATTTGTGGACCAGCCCGACTGTCAGTATCCACGTTTCGGCACCGTATGTCATAACGGGCAGGACGCACTGGTTGAAGACCGTAGATTTCAAACACTGCGGGATTGGCGACGAGAAGTTCACGACACGTTGTCCACAATTTCTGAGCAGTAACCTAACAAAAAGTACTAGGATTGCAGGAATTCACAATACTATTTCAATCATTAGTATTATGCTTCTAATAGGATTTGGATGAAATTTGGCACACAGTCTGCAGATAGTTTATAACCTGGATTAACACATAAATGATACTGTTTATACCGGTAGTACGTTTTGGTGTGATACTTTCCAAGGCAGGCGAAGCAGCGGGCAAAAGCTAGTCTAAGCTAAATATCAATGTATTAAACACATTAAACCTTCTGAAATAATTTTTCTAAATTATGGTGAAACCCGTAGAGCTAGGAGATTAGAAAGACACGAAAATCGACTTTGTTTTATACGATGTATGTTTGTTTAGTATAATACATATTATTCTATAGGATTGTAGGACGTGTCACGTTCTGTAGTTTCTATCTTTCCTCTTGGGACAAAAAGCAAAAGTTTATAGTATAACAGATCCATCATCCTAAAACTTTTTCCAAACTATTCCAAGTATCAAAGTCCGAAGCTACCCGAGTATTCACGAACAGACCCGACTAAAACCGATCTCACAAATATACTAATATCCCAAGCAGTATTCCGTTTAAGATCCAATGTCAGACACACAGTGTGATATTGTATTGCCATGCTGCGTTCTCGTGCAGTTGACAGCACGGTTTCTGCAGTGTGTTCGGAACTTGTACGATAAATCCTTTAGTTATTAATCTGTGCTGTGCAGATTGGAACAATAAATCGTTTAGTTCCAGCTTTCTCGTAGAAGGATTAAAGAGAGTAGGGGAAAGTTTTATTTAACAATTTATAAATTGTCTTTGTAAGATTTTGCATATCAAGGGAAAAGTTTATGAGTGTATATTAGTTTAAGAATGATTTAGCCAACATTACTTTAATCATTCATAAAGTCAAAGTACTTAACTTTTAATTAAAACAACCAAAACAATGACCTTCTAACACACTTTTCAGTACATATGAAACCAACGTGAGAAAACGTAGAAAAACTACGATATTTATAACGTTCGAAAATGTCCTAATGAAAATATACAACTTTACCGTGTGCATTCAAAACATTGTAATGTGATCGTTATGGTTTGAGTGTTAAGGGTCACGTGTAATATATGAAGAAACTAGTATAATTTCAGCCGTTGAGAGTAACGCACGTCATGGCCGTCGTGAGAGATTACATCTGGGCGTAAAGAGTGCTACACGAGACGGGTCAAAACTGATGAATATGTAGGTACTGAAAATGTTACATTTCTGGTATTAACTAGAAATGTAACATTTTCAGACCTACGTATTACTATTATTTATTACCTGACTGCGCCGAAGACAAAAAAGGAGGTTTATGTGTTTGACCTGTATGTATGTATGCCCGTTCCTATACTCCCTTGTAACTACTAAACGGCTGAACCGATTTTGATGAATGATATGTCGTTAGATTCGTATTTATTCTGCGAGTGTCACTGGGTATAATTATAAAAAATAAAATGGCGTATTTTTGGCGCCAAAAGGTGTGTTTTGTGTAAGGTGTGTTCGAGTGGGGTATCAAAATGAAGGTTTTAAAAAGGTGATTACAAAAATATTATATATACATAATGTATGTTAAAATGTAATTTAAATTAAAAATGATAAAAACTATCCCGGATGCAGCTGAATACCAGTATTTTATATGGAGCGACTGCCTCTCTGACCTCCACAACCCAGTTACTGGGTAACACGATATCCCTTGGTAAGACTGGTTGTCAGACTTTTTGGGCTTCTGACGACCCGTAACAACTGTCAAAGATCTACAAATGACAGCCGGGGGATTAACGTGCTTTCCGAGGCACGGAGGAATCATGATATGAACAGATGGTCACCCATCCACGGACCAACCGCGGCAAGCGTAGCTTAACCTAATCGATCGACCCGTGCGGCAGTTATTATTTAGCCACAAGCTCCTCAAAATAAAATAAAGTAAATTAAAAAAAATCAAAAACCCGACTGTTTCCATCTTTTTTTATTTAAATTCACTTTTTACGCAGTCGGGTTTTTGAATTTTTTAAATTTAGTTTACTACGTACGTGAAGTTTCACTACGTTACCTACGTTACGTCTTTTCCTTGAATTTCACTGTTCTTTCCTTTACAGCTTTTTAAACCTACAAAGATGAATGTCCGCAATAAGATCACCCATAGAACAATCTGGAGCTAATAAATCTCTATAGATAACTGTTTAAATCTACACATCAGTCCAGCCTGAACATGTGTAGTTTCCATTAAGTCGACGTACAACGGTACGACCGACGAAGCGTAGGTTAACGTAGTCCCGTACAGTCGTCCACACAAGTAATGTAAGTGTGTTTGTTCGAAAAAGTTCTGAGAGTCGTACAAACTTCGGAGAGCAGTTTCTAGGATCTGTGTATCATTGTACTGATGTAAGGAATGTAAGGATTAAGTAATGTTATTTACTTTTTTGTTTGTTTCTACCTGTAGGGGAGATAGGAAGCCTTGTAAGAAATCATAGGAGCAGGTTACTGCTGATTGAACGAACGCTGTTTTGACGAAGTTCTGTTTGATTAGCCAGGTTTATTGTGTATCGGATGAGAAGATAGATTTGATTAGAAGGAAACTAAGAACAAGTGCTTCTGTCTGCAAATACGTTTGTAAGGAGACCTTAAAAAAATTAGAGCATAAGAAGTTTGCATCCGGATTTTGTGTATTGGTTTGAGGTACCTACCGAAATCTGTGAGCTTAGATTTGACTGACATGAACGGTGAAATAGGCTTCTAAAAAAGAAGCAGTTCCGAGTCTAGGGAGATAATGGTGAAAAGGTCAAATAAAAGTCTTATTTATAACTAAGCAAAGGAGATTTTTCAATAGAATATTACTTATTACTCGTAATACATTAAGAACTTTTTAGCTCGATCATATTTACTTTTCGTTTTGTTATAAAAATCAAATTACCAAAGATGTACAGCCAAAGCTTTAGGGAATTAATACTGAGATAAAGTAAGAAACGAAAGGTATTATTATAAAATGAAAACTTGAGAAAAGATATTTCATGAAAAAAAATTTGTACCTATTTATGACAATAAAGGTAATATACAATAATTTATGGTAAGTTTAGAAATGGGATTAAAATATAAAATGATGACTGATTTTAGTATAAAGATTGACAGCTTTGACTTACCAGTATAAATAAAAAGACATTTAATTTTGAGACCATAATAACGTAGTTTGGGACGCCAGGTTTTTATGAACGTTAAATATTTAAATGATAAAACTATTAGCATGGTTTTAATTTTGTCTTCTTTATTCATTTCACGATCACGGTATAAGTCACAAAGAATCACAAACAAAACACCCGATCTCAATAACACAAAGAAAGCCTTGAAGCCTTTTCCAATAAGGACAAAACAAACACATCAACAATCAAAATTATATCACTGGATTCCATTACCACATCTCTTAGCAGTCATACCATCGAAGTACCACTAAAACCGTCAACGTATTACGTGCAAACTGTCACTAACACATTCTGTTTAGTGGCAGACGAACGGCCGCGGCGCGGCGATAATAGTTCGTTTCGTATTTGTAACTCGTACCCTACAGAAATGTCTGTTGACGCCGCTTTTAGAATATTAAGACTATGCGGTCTCGGGAAAATTATTTGGGAATCTTCGTCTGATAAAATCCCGTAGTTATATGGGCTCAAAGTTGAGGAAATTGTTGGCGAATAATGGGAAATAAGGCTTTTCGGGTTTTCTCGATGTATGTTTGTTATATACTGGGTAAACCATTTAATTTACCTTTTTCCTTCAGATAAAATAGTTTATTTTAATTAAAGAGTTATGTCTATAAAAATCAAATTATTTATTTCATAGTAAAAAAAATACAATTTTGAACGTCAACATTTCCAAAAAAGTAGAATTGATTCTAGTCGCCCCTTCCAAACAAGTTATTCTTTTAAAATGTTTTACATTATTTTGTATAGTTACATTAATTTTTATAACCCTTTCATTCAAATAAACTATAAATCCACCGTAAGTTCCATTTCGTTGAAGTTTTTAAAATGTCCAAATCTATGTTTGTGGCTAGGAAAATTATATTGAAACTTAGAAAATTATTGTAAAAACTAAAGTTATTAGACTACGTTTTAGTACGTAGACTACGTTTAAAAGCTGTCAGTGTCATCATTTTCTTTGGAATATTGACACTGACAGCCTCTTGAACTCGGCTCAGATGTGTTGATCGCGTTCAGTTTCATTGGTGAAATTCGCACTGGTGTTTAATTTATATTTAGCGAATGAATAGGGCTGGTGTATCTCCTTCGAATTCTATTATGTAAACCAAACAGTTTAGACGTAGGAGAATTCCTAAGTCGATTGTTATTTACAGCGACGCGTACGTGGGAAGTGTGGGAACCCTCGACTCACTGAGATAAAGTGTGTACAATAATATTAATATAATCATCGATTTTAAAGTGTCAAGAGCTCATTTTAAGTCTGCCTAGCTTTTGAGATTTTCAGAAAGAGTAAGAGCATACTTTTATGGCCGTCTCTTTCAGTTCGAAAGCTTATGAATGAGCCTGTGTAGCTTTGTTGTAACTTACTGAAATATTGAAGCCGAAATGTAAAAAAAAAACTTCAGTCCCGGCACTGTTTGTTCTCCGGAAAAATACGCATCAAAAGTTTCTATATTTATTTAAAACGAAAACTCAGAACGACAATAAAAAGAGAGTTTTTTTTTTAATGAAACAAGATGGCCGCCGAAATGAAAGCGAAGCGCACCGACTCGAAAACGCAAGCGACACGCAACGAATTTTATACACAGTTATCGAACACCAAATATAACAGTGTCGATTCAAAACTGACATTGTAAATAAACCTATCGAATTTTCACGCACACAGAGAAAAACGATACGGTGACCATAAATTAAGAAGATACAGAAGGCTTAGTCCTGACTGCGGGCGATAATGAACGAACTGAAACTGTTGTTACGATATGAATCGTATCCATTGGGCTAGAAAGCCTGTTTTAATGAAACGTCCCCAATTCCCTTGAGCTAATACTTGCAAGAAAGTCCTTTTATTAGCCTGAACGGCTAAGATCTTCACATTTACATCGCCTTTCTTCCAAGATCGCTTTTAGCGATAAGACCGCCCATTGTGTCACCCTATGTAAAATTTCAACATTTATATCTGTAATTTTTATGGTGTACATAATAAAGAGTATTCTATTCTATTCTAAAGCCCAGGATAAAAAGTACTTGCCAAATTTTTTTGACAATATTACATACAGAGTGACGTTTCTTTGATTAAGCGTTTTTGCATTTTGTAAGCTTGAGTTTGACGTTATCACACCCAGCATGAAGTGAGCCTTCTACACCCATATATTTTGCTCCAATGCCCATGATTCATGAGCTTATAATTCGGGACTGGGGAAATTACAGAGCGCAGAGGGTAGGGGGAGGTGAAAAGTTGCTGTTATTGCCGATATTAAGCCATGCCTACACCTGTGTGTGTGCACTAAGGGTGTGTGTGTGGCTAGTAAATTATTACACCCTCGTGCATTACGTGTGCGTGTAGGGTGACGATATTACAGGAAATCAGCGGAACAATTTAGATACGGCACGCGAATGAAAATAACGTTACGAATAGCGTTTTTTATGTTATCAGCGTATTTATTTACTATTATTTTTGTTTGTTTTCGCATCGAGTGGATAATGTATCGATGTTCTGCTGAATATTTGAATGATATATTCAAGTATTCAGCATATTCAATCTCTTTTTAGGAAGAAATTTGTTTAGTTTTATTACTCTTTCTGTCTGCGAAAGGAAATGTATGTTTTAATTTATGTTTGTTCTTCGAAATGGTTGAGTGAATATGAATGGATTTTGGCAGACCGTCTAGTTTAGATTTGAGATGGCAACCGTAAAATATCGGTTACGCTTTACGCACTCATGATGCTATTCTTGTTACCTGTGATATAGTGCTGAATAATTTGAATGCTATTTAAATTATGGACACTATGTATTTACATGCCCGTTGTTTGTGGGTATTTTTACTATTATGACAGCAAAGATGCAGATTTCCGAATACGGTGTTTGTAAAATCAAGAACGGTCCTGGCTATTAGAAACCACGTGGCTACTGTTCCCATCTCGGCCAGTCGACTGAAACAAAAAAGCAAATATTTCGCGTCGCTCGGTAGCGGAATTTGATTAAGAGAAAATATTCAATGAAATATTAACCTTCTGTAAACTACGATGCAAGGACCACAGAAATAAATTGCTTGCTGTGAAATATGAATAAGGAACTTGTCTATGTAGTAAAAGAGATGTAGGTAGTTACCTCATTAAACTTATTATTTTTATTATATCTTTAATGAGAAATAAGAATAGAATATAATAGAATACAATTAACCCCCCCCCCCCCCACCCTTCGTCTCTCTCTCTCTCTTCTCGGTATAAGTTACTATTATACCTTAAGTTTGAGTTGAGCTACACGATTACTGACAAATACGTGCACTGACTGGATAGGTCCACTCAATTTGTGTGGTTCTTTCATCAAAAGACCATTTCAGGCATCAATCTACATGGTCTTCACATGATCTGACCAAGATTATGTTTGGACTTTATAAGAGACTATGACCTCTGAGTTTGTATCAGCCTATCAGCCTTTCTTCTCAGAGTAGTCAGATAGGAAACGCCTCATCTAGTTTAAAAAAAAATATTATTGACGTTTAAAAGTGTACAAACATACTTACAGAAATATAATAATTTATTATTTATTATCATATAAATAATAAAATAATAATAATAATGCAATCCGGAAAGATAGTTTCGAAGAAGCTACTAGCACTCATAGTAACAATTGGACGTAGGTGTAGTTTTTGTACAGACGCCAGCAGATCAAGCTACGCGAAACTGTCAATTCTTCCCAATCAACCTTGAACCTTATGCTGTAGATCTGATGTAAATATATTAAAGAACTTTGACAGATTGTAGTAGCTTGATGTGCTGGCGCCTGTACAAGGCATTATATTTTTAACCGACTTCAAAAAAAGGAGGAGGTTATGCTTTCGGTTAGTTTTTAGGTTCGATTTCCGAAAACCACGTCGTGCGTTTACCGCCCATTTACTATGGTAGATTTTTGGCAAAATTATAATCGTTTTTCGGTAGATACGTTTGTAATGAAATTTAGCGCTGCGCATTACACAATCGTAAATAGCAGTTACATTTGAAACAAAGTCAAATGGAATTTTAAGCATTCACGTAAAAGAGAAACTATGTGCTGAAATGAATCGGTATTCAATTAAACTTTATGTATTCATACATACATTAACTCACGCCTTCTTCCCATGGGGGTAGGCAGAAAATATAGAACCGCACCTGCTACACTCTTTACATACTCCTTTTGCTTCGTTTACCTTCATACTCGTACATTACCCCAAGTGTAAGTTTGCAAGAGAGTAAACGTAACTATTTCGTTTGCGTTAAAATTTGACCGATAGATCATAATGCTATAAGCTAGCTATAAGGGTGAGAATAAAAATCTTAACGCAAACACGCTAGTTACGTTTACTCTCTTGCAAACTTACACTTGGGGTACTGGGGGCCGATCGCGCTATTTCTCAACGTAATTACCGTTCGAACGGAACGTTTTTGGTTTTGGTTTAGTTTTGGTTTAGCTGATGTAAGAAACGGTATCGCGCTATTTTTTGTGAGAGTATTGTTCGATCGATCGTTCCTCCAACGTAACTTCCAAAGTAAAGCTAAATCGTTTCCGTTGAAATGATTAGCGCGATACGAAATGTGTCTAACGTAACGTTTTTGGTTGTGGTTTAGTTTTGGTAAATTAGCGCGATCGGCCCCCTGGTCATACACGCACGCCGATTGAGAGTACAACGCAACTGAACTGTCTTAAGAACATCACCAACTAGGTCACTGTTTATGTCCTCTCACCTCTGCCTTGTAAATACTTACCTTTTGTTGGTAGCCTTTCATTCATCCTCTCAACATGACCAAACCATCTAAGCATCAGCTCTTTTAAACTGTTGTCACTACATCTTTTAAACGGCACCGCCGCCTTATCACATAATTTTTCAGTCTAGCAACTATTAATGATCTTTAATAGTCACGCCACACATGCTTCGCGACTTTGAAGCCAGTAGCACACCTCCGCCGCGAAACCATCGCAGCGAAACCGCAGTAGTTCAATTCAACTGGCTCGCGTCATGTTTCGCAACTCGAATCGGATGCGACTAGCGGAACATGACGCGAACCAGTTGAATTGAACTACCGCGGTTTCGCTGCTATGGTTTCGCGGCGGGAGATGTGCTACCGGCGTGATTATGTATTAAATTACAATTACATATTATGGTACACAGTAGCTATGATATTAAATATATTGGTTGGTTGGTATTGGTATGTTGGTATGTTGGTATTTAACAAAACCTAACTGGCAATTGGTCCTCAGTACTCCTGGATCGAAAGAGCTGGAAGTCATGGGGACAGCCTTTTGCCCAGCAGTGGGATGATGCAGGGTAACAGTAACTAGCAATGCCATTATCAGAAGTGACGTAAAAATAGTCAAAGAAGGCATCTACTATTGAACCATGTCGATGTCACCAAGTAAAGAAGACACGTATAACAATTAATCCTACATATTTAACTATTACAACACTATTATTGTCTTTATCTACAACCTTATTTATGCAGAAGGCTACAGGCAAAGACGGTACGCAAGGTTATATTATTGTTAACTAACAACTTACAACAATAACTTGCATTAACATGTCCATCGGTCATTTTCTATGGCTACTTGAATTGCTTTTACAAAGTCAAGCAGCAATGTATATCGTTGTAAGTCATAATGTCGCGTTAGATGCTAATTATAATTTTTCGTCGATTTCTCTTGCGCGCGCGCAGTGGCGACCTTTGCTTTGCGTTTACTTGTTCCATTACCTCATTGCTAGTAAATAAGCTTGTATTTATGAATTTTAATTTGTGTGTATTGCTTATTGTCGGAAGACTGATAAGCGGTAATTTTTTGACCTTGAGTATAAAGTTATTATGTACATATCCTACCTACTCGTCTATATATAAAGATATATGTAAGTAATTGTGTTGGTATTTAAACTATAAGTTCTGTTAACTATCTCAGTTATGAAATCAGGTTTGAGTTCTAGGACGAATGAAGAAACAGAGTACAACGATGTGCCATAGGGAAGATCTATTTTCAAGCAATCAAGTACGCAATATCTTGAAAACTTGACTTCACAAATTGGTTTCATACGGTTTACTCGCTCTCGCATATATAACAAAGATATAAAGTATAACAAATAAAATTATTATCATAACAATGTATTACATTACCATTTACCGCTAAATAAATTACCCATCCATAGTCAACTATAATACGGTACGATGCGCAAGCGCAGGCCTTCTGTCGCGATTAGCGCAGCCTTGCAAACTGTCCACGCACGAGTCGATGTGTCTATCACTAATCATGTTAACATCATACAGGTAAAATATTATAATAATGTAGGCAAAGATATTGTTTTCAAAATGGCGGCTGAAGTGTGAGTCCCTCTACGTGCTAACATGAAGATTGTATGATTAGCATTAGGTTTACGAAGTGCGGTTAAGACGCTTACAAGAGACAAACGATTTAAGTAGGACTGTCTTAAAATAAAAAAGATTGACAAATCTATATAGTTTGTGGTAGCGGAAATAATATATGTTATTCTTGAACATATTTCTCAGAACTTGGTTGTTACCAAAACACGTTTAGAATAAAAAATCTCGATACAAGTTAACGGTAAACAGCTAACCCTTTACTTTGAGTTTCAATCAATTGGTATTTAATTAGTTACAAGAACGTCTTATTTGTCTGCAGAACTTGGTTGTTGGTTTTTTCGACTACTCAACTAATTTTTGAGTAAATAGATAATTGCTTCATATTTTTCAATAAGCGTTGTGTCATCGCGCTTCTCTTTCTTTTGTATTCAGTCTGCCAGTGACCGCGGTTTAGCTGTTGTCAACGTCTTAAGTATTTTGAATATTTAAATCATGTAGGATTTAAGAGGTCGTTATTAACTGTGGATATTGAAAGTTTTCTGTTTAACTAGCTGTTGTCCGTCCCTTCGTCTGTTTGTATTTTGTATTTCTTCATTTTTAATTCAAATATATCGGATGAAAAGTAGCATTATTCCTTTCTCCAGGTCCTAGGCTACCTGACTGTCAGTTTCATAACGATCGGATCAGTGGTTTAGACGTAAAAAGTTAACAGATAGGCGCTACTTTCGCATGTATAATATTAGTATGGATTATACAGTTATACAGTTATGGAGCATATTGACACCTACTCTTTCAGAGCAAAAGAAAAAAAATAATAACATAAATGCGAAAGTTAGCTTGTTTGTTACGCTTGTACGTCTAAACTACTCAACTGATCATAATTAAATTTTGCGTACACGTTGCCAGGGGTACAGAATAGGACATAAGGTACTGTTCCCGAGGGATAGACACTGAACTGGCAAAAGCTAGTACTCTAATCGACGGGTCAGTACTTCAGTAGTCCCTTATCTTTCTACTCAAGGTCGCATGATCATAAATATACTTTGTATGAAATTAGTCTCTTGATCACAAGTTGCTCTAATAATACATTTTCTAGCCACGAGGATCACGAGTTTTGTCTACTTAGCATTACAATAATAAAATGCATGACTGGTTTACATAGTAAATACTAAGGCTACTTAGTACAGCCGCATACAATCTACTTATCCATCGAGTTTAAATTAAATAATAAATAGCAAAATGTGTGGTTGAGCAATACATTTAATTCATGCATCGGAAACGCCTAAACCTTCTAAGAATTATCTACTTTACCCACGTCTTTGCATCTGAACGATCACATGATATTAAAATTATATATCTATGCGGGTCTTAGCATTGTCCCACATTTTCGCAACACCTACCAGCACCCATATGCGAGCATGCGCCGTTACTTCCAAGTACTGTCGTCAACTAAACACATACGGTGCCCGTCGCAACCTTCTGTTACGATTAGCACAGTAATGCCAACTAGCTGCGCAGGAGTCGATTGTAATGTTTGTAACTTCATGTGTACAGTCAACAGCTAAAGAGTTTACGCAAATTGGTGAGAAATGTAAACCTAAATATAACTAAATTATTGTGCAATAATTTTGAGTCGTTTCTCTACGATATTTTCGCAAATGATATTTTAAAGTAAACACAAGTTTTGTATTGGTCACATGTCGGTAGTAAGTATTCAATGGTTTTCCTCAATTACTAGAGTAGGTTATATTGTGATTATGTTGTTATTTCTAATATACCTACCTATACAGCCCACGTCATGTTTATGACACCACGAATTGATTTGGGATTTTCCGAACAGAATTTGCCTTGATTCGCAAATCTACTCTAGACTTGTACGTACTACTTATTTCCTTTTAGTGTCGCTTCGAATTCTTTTCGAAAATAAAGAGCAACGTAGACACTTAAGATTTGTAATTAAAACTAACGGGTTTCAAGCTTATAAAATGATTGGGTTAACAGTTCTCATCTTCTCTCATCTCATTAAATACTTAGTGCTTGTGTCCATGTAATGAAAAGATAAACAAAATAATACCCAACCATGAAAGGACAACGTCACATATTTCTGTGCCTTATTAAGGTCAAGTGTTTTTCTTAAATATTAAGCACTCAAAGGGCCATTTAGCCTTAGTAGTACACTTCAAAAAATAATAATGATTTTGCTTTAGAAAGTTAATGGGAGTCATTAGACTAATTAGTATGCAAACTACTGTAATTACGCTTGTTAAGGTTACTTTCAAAGGTTCAATGGTGATTTTACGCAACCCATTAGCAACAATTATAACTGTATAAGACATAACTATTTACAAAATTATGACGCTACTGTGATATAACAAAATACCTTTCCAATCAAGAGCTACACGGAACACGTGAAATGCCTGTATGGAAATTTTTGTCAGCAAAAATTAAAATACCAAATTCAATTTTATTTTAGCATACACTTATGTCGGTAACTGTACCTCCGAAATAAATTCTAGCATAAAATTATCGTAGTCAAAAAGCGTACATTACCGTGTAATAAATGAGATATATTTTGCAAATACAGGTGCTAATATTGAAGCATTTTCGGCTAGGTATTTTGTTGTCAAATATTGCAAAATAATTTTTGATATTTATTTCGTAAATATAATTTTGTCGGAGGACTAATAAATGATTTGTTTGTGTTATGTCAAATATTTAAAATGTGAAATGTGAACGCTGAAAACTGTTCTTAATAGAATAGGTACACGTTGCCCATATTTTATTTGAACTTCATATTTCAACTAATAAAATTGAATACAAGTTCTGTAACTGTAACAGACTGACCTCGTAACATCCGTATATTTTCTACGAACAGTTCCAAAGGTGCAAATTGTTCTTATAACGTTTAATAAGCAACAGATCTGCCCAAAACAAACGTCTTGAACATGCCAGTAAAATTCGACAAACCATATTTACCGTACCATAGACTAAGTAAAGGCACAAAAAAACTTTTTACAAAAAAAAAACGACTTTTTGTAAAAAGTTTTTATTTTTCACTTTTTAGTGGGTCACTCAGCCTAGGCATTGTGGGCGAGCATAAATTTCTTAGCAACCATATTAAAGTACCTAATCGAATCGCTACCCGTTAAATACTTATTATAAATTTGTTCCGGTGGCCATCTGTGGTCATCATCATCAGTTCCACTACACCAAATAGTGCTTTCCGAGAGCAAATGCACGAGGTACTATAAAAAATACTCAAATCGCTGTAGATGTGCCTATAAAATTTGAGGGTTTCTCTCTATTTTCATGAGATTCACTCATCAGATTCTGATTTGGTGGCAATGGATGGTCCCATTGCCACCAAATCAGAATCTGATGAGTTAGGAGCATACCCATTCAAACAAAAACAAAAAAAAACAAAATCGGTTCACAATTGACGGAGTAATCGGTGAACATACAAAAAAAAAACAAACATACAGCCGACCATTATAACCTCCTCCTTATGGAAGTCTGTTACAAAAGGTGTCACAGATCTACTATGTACAGACGACAGCAGGTCAAGCTACCCGAAACTGTCAGATTTTCCCAATCAAACTGTCAAATTGCACCTTAAGCTGTAGGGATAAAGTTGAAAATCTATTACAGAAATTTGGCAGATTGTAGTGGCTTGATGTACTGGTCTGTACATGACATTATTTTATACGTGACTAATCACAATAACATAATAATTTGCCTCGTCTCACTTATCGACATAATGGCTGCAGACCACACGCATTGCCCTAAGGGTAAACGTGCACTACAGTGGATGGGGTCACGAATAGGTTTACACTTGGCTTTGTCTAACTAGAGCAAATCGTGTTAGGGAAATGTCAATAGCTATTACCGATGTGGTTACTGATAGGATTTGTTAGTAACGTAATCTCATAATTTCTAAGCACAGTAGTATTAGGCGTGCTGTGCTCCCACTGTTCTAAATAAGCTCAAGATATAATAAAAAATATAATAAATAAACAATAATATAATAATAATATAATATAATAACTCTTAAGATCGTCAATCTGCCTAGAAGGTGATACGAGTAACTAACATTATGTATTGTTTATCCTTTCTAATCGTTTTCATAATATCCCATTCAAACATGTGGGCAAAAAAACATGACAAAAAACAGGACTAGTGTTTCTCAAGTTCAAAATAAAAATCCAATAGGCATCAATATGTAGTTCACAAAGCATGCTTACTGGTAGAATATGGCTGAACTTATTGTTTTTAGGGTTCCGTACCCAAAGGGTAAAACGGGAACCCTATTATTAAGGCTCCGCCGTCTTTCTGTCTGCCCGTCTGTCACCAGGCTGTATCTCATGAACGGTGATAGTTAAACAGTTGAAAATTTCACAGATGATGTATTTTTGTTGCCGCTATAACAACACATATTAAAAAAATACAATAAAATTAATATTTAAGGGGGCTCCCATACAACAAACGTGATATTTTTGCTCGTTTTTGCTCGATATTGATAACGGCAACAGGTAGATGCTTGAAATATTCACATAATATTTAGTTATGTTAGTTATTCACTTTAAAAATAAATAATTAAATTAAAATAAAACAAATATTTAAGGGGAGCTCCCACACAATAAACGTGATTTTTTGCCGTTTTTATAGATAATGGTACGGAACCCTTCGTGCGCGAGTCCGACTCGCACCTGGCCGGTTTTTGTGTCTATGTCCCCGATTTTCAGTTGCATAATCACTCCACCTATCATAAAATACATTGGCGTGCAAACGAGCTATCGTGCCGCGTTACTTGACAATCGATTTGCTATTTTTCTGCCTCAGCGGCATACACTTACGTCATAGTTATTGCCTTTTCTTTACACGCTGAAATATGGATAATAATTAATAACTTGTGCCAAGTTACATATTCGGTTGTAAAGATTTTGAGAGCTCTCTTTGACTTTCATTGATGGTAACTTGTTTGTTGAGTGGATTTGAAACGTTTTTGCATTATCTAAATCAAGCTAAAGATCTTGCAATTTTGTTCAAAATGAATAACTAAATGAATAGAATAGAATAATCTTTATTAAGTACGTCACGAGCACTAATATTGTATATACTTAGCAACTTTTAAAAGTGATTTCCTCCGACTTTAATATTGATTATAAATTTATTTTACTACGAAACTCAGTATTTTGGAAGCCAAACTATTATGAGATAGGTCTTTCTCAAAGTTGCAATTGCCATTCCACGAGAAAATCGGTTTTGTATTTTGCTAAGTGTTTACTTATTAGTGCTCATCATAATTTAAGAAGTAGGTACCCTACAGTTTTGAAGGTAAGCTTGCAATAAGATAGCCCTGGTTAGGTAATAATTTATCATAGGTAATGCCAAGAAGATTTTATTGGTAATAACTTCTGCCCAATTTAAAATCATCTTGCTAAGCATCATCATAATCATTTCAGCTGAAAGACGTCCTCTGCTGAACACAGGCCTCCCCCAAGCAGATTCTGTGCTTACCGCATCCAGCGGATTCCTGCGGCCTTTACAAGGTGGGAGAGGCCTTCCAACGCTAAGCATACTATTGTAAAGTATACCTGACTTCGATGATTTTCCTGAAGAAAAATCATTGTAAAATTAATTTCCGCACATTTTCTTCAAAGACTTATGAATATATTATGAGTTATTGGTGTATACTCTGTTAATATTAACATTAAATTATCCGTTTCAGACGAATCGCTTCTTAAAATACTTGCCTTGTCGACAAAGACAGCCGATTGGTTGTAACTAATTAAATCAGACCACACTATTGTATCCCCGTAAATCTAAATGTCAATGGCTAAATGTTGTACAATTATGAACGGTCTTGTTTGATAATTAGGTACACTTTAAATTACAGGTAGGTACAAATTTTGTTGAAATTAAATACTGGTCGTATTGTGAATTGATTATTATTTTGTCGTATTTTGTACTGAACTATTAATTTGATGCTTTTCCGCCATTTGATAATAGAATTCTCGTAAAATGTATACGTATCGCCCACGAGCGATTTTGTCGGCGATTTATGTCAGAATGTATTACATATTGCCGAGAAAATCGCTCGTGGGCGAGCACCCTTAGACATGTTACTGAAATTTGAGTGAAATACGTATATATACAGAGTGCGTTGTGTGTTGTGGAGTTTTATGCCGGCTCTTCTCCATAGGAAATGACTAGTTGGAATTGGAACCGTGCACCTAGCTTCTGACGTTTCTTGTGCCCATGTAGGTCTATGTGAAATAGAATATTTTGAATTTCAATTTGAAATTTGTAGATAGCTAAACATTTTGTTAACATTTTATTATTTTTTTCTTTCGTTTCAGTATTGCTCAAATACTTGGTACAGCTATGCAATGTTTGGTACATTGTACAATTTCAAAATAAATTATTTTCTTGAGTGTTTCTAAAAAAACATTTGATTATCTCATGGGATTCAAATTTTACGACTTCAAGACTGAAATACATTCAGAAATACTCTTAAAGTAAGTTGTTTTTATTTATTACAAAATACTTTCATTGATATATATAAAACTTCATGGCGGACATAGATTAAACCCGACCTGTTAAACTGACACGAACAGTTTTGAGCTCTATTTTGAGAGCAACACAATGTATTATTGCTTGATTAATGTTACGATATTATAGATTAATAGCGAAACTAAATGAATTGATATGTGATGACGTCATTAGTCTAGTAGGCACCTATATCGGTCTGTAAATCGTAGATCACTAATTGACCCGAAAATGACAAACTAAATGGAGATAATATAATAAAAATAAGCACTAACACATTTGCAAGAAAATATTAAATATTGAATAATCTTGAATGAGTCAACGTGATTGCATTTATGAATATTTAGCAGTTTGCGAAACTCGTCGTTTATGAATGGCAGAACCATGCAGGCGTGGGAAGCCTAAGGTACCAGCTGTATTCCATTACTTAGTACTTAAATATCTCCATGATAACATAACTAGTTCCACAAATAATAAAGGTTCTAATAGTAATAGAAAACAACATCCAATAATATCAGTACTAGAAACTAAACATCGGTATAAACAACTCTATATTTATCGATAATCGCTAATCGGTATACAATCGAGAATCGAATGATCGCGTGCATAGATGCAACTGCTCGTATTGCTCGTTGGTAATCGATTGTCTGCAACCGTCGACTGTATGTGGGTCAACTTAAATTGAAAGACACTGCGACACGTGACGTGGTGGGTTCCGCTATGAGCTGGGGGATGCACCCTGTTATTGTTTATGAAACACGCCGCTAACCACCGTTATTTAACACCTTTTGTATTACCGCATTTAAAGCTAATGCTTCAATTAATTCTTCTTCTGCGATGAAAGAGAATTATACATATTATTTAGGTACCACCTTTTGTATTACCGCATTTAAAGCAAATGCTTAAATATTTCTTCTACGATGAAAAAGAATTATGGAGAGTTAAAGTCTTGTATTTACATGAATTCTTCAAAGATTGCAGATAATCTATAATAATAATATTCTAAAGAGGTAAAGTTTGTGAGGTTGTAGACGGTAATCTTTGGATCTACTGATAACTGAACCGATTTTGAAAATTCTTTTACCCATTGAAAGCCACTTATTTGTGAGTGTCATAGACTATATATTAATCCGAAAAGTGAAAAAACTTTCCGCCCCACGAAGTGGGCTAGTTATACAATAAACATGGCATATACGTAATAACAAATTAATTACAGCCTACAGACATTAAGACTTTTAGTTGGTGTCGGGGCCCTTAACTTGGACCCGCTCAGGCAGAGTGGGTGTGGTGTTAATAGGGTGAAAAGATTAAAATGCGTAAACGCATCAAGTAGTACCTTGTAAACCTATAAGACCGCCCATTGTGTCACCCTATGTAAAATTTTAACATTTATATCTGTAACTTTTATGGTGTACATAATAAAGAGTATTCTATTCTATTCCTATTTCAGCTATCAAAAAACTACGAGTTTCCAAAGATTACATTATGATCATTACCTTTGTCTACCTTTAAACAGCTCCATAATCTCTAAGTGGAACAAAACAAATCCGAGATCAGGTATGAATGAATTACATGTACAATAAATAAACTAATCGCGGAAGCTCTTGCGTATCGAGTGAGTATCATAGACGGTCTACCTCTACATTGATAATTATAGCTAATTAGCTGACGTTGGCAGGTCCGGATTTCAATAGTTCATACAAAAATTATATATAAACAGGACGTTCCGGGACAGTTTTCCATGTTTTAAACCGAATTCGGACTATTTCGAACATTTTAAAACAAAAAAATTGCCAATTCGGTCCAGCCGTTCTCAAGTAAAGGCTCGTACAGCTCCGCGCGATATCGCGGGCGCGACAGGCACTGAGAAAGAAATGGTGCTACTAGTGTCGCACCGCGCCTGTGATATCGCACTAGTCTGTACGAGCCTTAATGCGCTTACCAACGACCAGCATTTAATGTTTATTTATAATAGATATATTAATGATATGAGAGCAATGATGGCCCAGTGGTAACCACCCCGACTTACAAGTTGTAGGTCGTGGATTCGATCCCAGGCAGGCGCTTTACTTTGTGCAAATAATTTAATCACCACTGCTCTCAAAATGGTGAAGGAAAATATCGTGAGGAAACCGGCATGTCCTAGAACCAAAAATTATCTGCCTAACTTTTTCCCAACTATGTTGGGGTCAGCTTCCAGTCTAACCGGATGCCAGCTTACCAGTATTTTACATAGAGCGATTGCCTATCTGACCTCCACAACCGTGTTACTGGGTAATACGATACCCTTTTGACAAAGGCTTCAGACGACCCGTAACGACTGTCAAAGATCCACGAATTACATACGTAATTCTATATGTACAGCTAATATACAAATACATAGATATCGGTAAGTATTTACAGACACAAATACCTACATACGTGTCGTAGTTATTAGCACCGGTACGATACGTGGGCCTTTAGTGCTAACACTTCGCAATTATCGCATATAAAACAGGCCATACAGGCCGTTCGTAACGGTATGAACAGTTTAACGCGACATTCAAATCCAATAAATACCTTTGAGGATTTTAAAAGCTACTTTGAAGATTCATTAGTTACTAGATTATCATCCCATTTCAAGATAAGGGACTCTCGTTTATTGAAAGAAAGCTAATAGGGTATATTATTCATGACTAACGATGTGAAGGGTGGGAGTTTTTGGGGGACTGTCTTATGTAATTTTTGACGTTCGAACGGTGCTAATACTCAGCCTAGTTTGAATAAATGACTTTTGATTTTGTAACATCTTTGCTCTCGTTTTTTGTAGGAATGATTTCGAGAAAGGGGACGTTTTACCCGACTTCAAGTCACGTTTTTGACTTTTTTTTTTCTTTCGCCATTGTTAGCCATAGTCAGGAAGCAGCCAAACGTTCGGCCAATACCTCGGATTTATGTTCGGAAAAAAAGACCCAGGTTATTTACTAATCACACGAAAAACAAGAAAAATACAGACCCAACAAAACCCAATAAATACTTTTCTATCCAAATTCAGTTCACACTAAACCCTGCAATTCCGTAAGAATAACATCACTTTTTAGATTAACGTTCACAAAAAACAATTTGAAGAGCTGAAGAAAAGGTAGGTATCGATAAATAAATATTAGGTAGACTTCTGCAACATTAGGTACTAATACAAACATCAGCACTTCGATTCGTATCAAACATGAATAACGAAAAACCCCAACAATCCAAAACAAAAAGCAACGTCACTAGAAAAAATTAAACCAACCGTTGTTGGGGGAACTCAGGCAAAAAAAAAACTCAAATAAACATCAAAATATTTTATTAAACGCCAATTTCGAGCTACAACTGACAAACGCTGGAAACGCCATCAACTTTTCACGCTTCACCCGACTTGCCCCATTATGGCCCACTGTAGCCCAGCATTCCCCTATTGTATCGTAGTCGTAAATTTTTGAAAAACGCCGTTGGCGATGTAGCTGTAACTGGACTGTGCCTGTATATCACGTGGACATCCAAAGTGGACGATGTGGCTTTAGAGTTAGCGATGTGATAACTAGATGACCGGTAGGTACGTGGTTTTTGTAACTCGACATGATTCATCATCATTCTCCTGCCCTTACCCCAATTTATTTGGGATCGGCGCAACATGTCCCTTTCTTCCATACTTCTCTATTAATCGTCATCTCGGTAGTCACTACCTTTCTAGCCATATCATCTTTCGCAGTCCATCCATCGTTAACTTGACATGATTATCATAGCGATTTTTTTTGCGGTTTTTATAGATATTGGTACGGAACGCACTTGGCCGGTTTTTTTTATAATAGTCAGTACTTACACTGCAGTTTAAGTTCACTCACACTGCACTAAACTAACTCAAAAGGTTTTACCCTTTTTAGTCTTCGCACAAATTCAGTGATATCAAGGAGTTGGATAGCCTTGACATTCATATGATGATGAAGAGATCCCGGTGAGTAAATGATTACTAAATAAATAGGTAAATGGTGGTGGTAAATGGGACCATTTATTTAGTAACCATTTTAACTATGGCTTCTCAACTATTTTAGTAAGTGTATGTGTCAAAACTAGTTTTCACCGGTTAAAACTTTTTATAAAACTATATAAAAAATTGCTAACATATAATATATACTTAGAAATTCTTACTTATGAAGAGCAATGGAGAGGGCTATGCTTGGAGTTTCCCTACGTGATCGAATCAGAAATGAAGAGATCCGCAGGCGAACCAAGGTAACCGACATAGCCCGAAGAATTGCCAAGCTTAAGTGGCAGGTAGGACACATGAGGGGCAGGACACATTGCTCGCAAATCTGATGGCCGATGGGGCCGAAAGGTTCTGGAGTGGCGACCGCGTACCGGATGTAGCGTTGGAAGGCCTCCTACAAGTTGGAACGATGACCTTGTGAAGGCTGCAGGTATCCACTGGATGCGGGAAGCACAGAACCGGTCGAAGTGGCAGTGTTTGGGGGAGGCCTATGTCCAGCAGTGGACGTCTTTCGGCTGAAATGATGATGATGATACTTAGAAACCTATTAGCTTAGGTTAGTAGGTTTTTTATTGTTTTTTAAACGATTTTTTAATAGAGAACACGCGTTTTAACTTAACGGTTTAAACCTATACCAATCAAAACTGGTTGTGACCTACTAACAGTTTTGACTGTAACATAGGTACTATGTAGTGAAAGAAACTGAACTATTAATATTTATGTAAGTCTATCTATCAAAAAACTTTCCGTTCGATGCAATAGCGTGCAAAAACTGCATGCCAAAACGGAATAAATACGAGCATTGCAACGCTGTTTGCGTGGCCAAACAATGTCTTATCAAAGTCGAAAGTCGCCCGCGGCGGCGGCCATCAATTGTGAACTCTTTCGTAAACGGCAAGTATGCAGATCCAACGACAAATAGTTTCAACGATTTCCTTTCAGATTGTTACTGAAACTCGTCCGTGTATGAGAATTTAGTGGCGCCAGTTGCAGGCAAGGATTTGCAATAACGGTGTTAGAATCTGACTGATCGGTATTCTTGGCAATTAGATCATCACCATCATCTCGGTAGTCTCCCACTTTCTAGCCATATCATCTTTCACACAGCCCATCAATCGTTTCTTTGGTCTTACCCAACTCTTATAGCCATCCATATTCATACTCAAAAATTTAATCTATTATCTATGTTTGCCTGTGATGATGACCTTTTCAGACGGTAGAAGGAGCTTTGGCAGACCGAAGACGCCCAGGTGGATGGACGGCCTTTATAAGATCGCGGGGAAGACCTGGATGAGACTCGCACATACCAGGGAACCATGGCACAAAAGGGAGGGGTTCTACCCTCAGCAGTGGGTGGGGACAAAGCCTTGTTCCACCCAACAACAGCTCATCAGCATCATCTTCACTGGCAGCCGCATGCTGGTGACAATTCAGGAATTAAGCTTTTAAAAACGGCCTGCTTACCGCTAGTTGCACGTAAGCCCATTAAATTTGATTCCCCTTTAAAAGTAATGGTGTCTTTATCTAACGGAACGTAAATGAAAGAGACAGCATTACTTTTAATGGGGATTAAAGTTTAATGAACTTACGTGCAACTGGCTGTTATACTCACAATTTTTAATCTCCTTTGCTTTGAATTCAGAACAATGTGTGTATTTCCCGTTAAGTTACAGCTCGGTTTCCGCATTGAACTAATTTCGGTCGTTGACGATGCCACAATACTTGATTGAATGATTCCAGCCTCTAAAGTATTCATTTTGCACTATTTGGAGGTCGAAAGTTGGATGCTTTATAATTACAAAGGCTATTAAGAGTAACTCTTCACTTAAAAGCAGCATTTTCCTGTATTTAAAAGCATGGTTTTGAACTACTAACTACCAAACATTGCTATTTAAACCTTTATCTAGCAGGAAACTTCCTTGTTCAAATTACTGGGAGAGTCAACCAATGGGATGGGATGGGAAATACTAGTTACTGTGGGACAAACCCTGAATTCGAGAAGAAAAATAAGCAGCTCCATACATTTATGTTTTCATAACTCGACAAAATTCTTTAGCCGCGTTAGCGTTTTTGTTAGGGGCCAAACTTATGGGTTTGCGTCATCGACATACTAATGTGACATTTTGCGCCAGACTGGTGACGCGCAGCGACCTGTGTACATGTATACGCATATTAAATAAATATCTAAGTATTATGTTATTCCAGAGTTTTAAGTTTTCACTTTTTTCGGCAGTCCCAATGATTTGCAAACATTTTTTTTTTGTTGTTGGCAAGAAATATAAGGCTTTTTTATATATTTTTTTATTTATCTCGTCAAAATTGGGAATAGCTGATTTTTTAACGATTTTAGGGTCTATCACATAGTTGGTCATAATGACGAGCACAATAAACCCTTTTCAGTTTGTCAGTTATTTCATTACGGTACATATTGTAGAGACCATTATTTAAATTAACTATTTTGTACTCTTTGCCGCATTAACTTTTCTCCATAATTATAAAACATTCAATAAATATTCCCGCGGTTACCACTCGACACTGCTGGTGTAATTTAAAAGCTGTTTTGTATGCTCTGTAGTAGTTGGCGGTTTCATGTATGGTTTTTCGGGTTGACCACAATAACATATTTTGCTGTATTCAGATTTTATTTTACTAGCTTTAGCTCTTTGTCCGGGAGTAACTAAGCGTATTGCTATTAATGCCAGGGTCAGCATCAGCACCTTTCGGCTTATAAATAGCGAATATGTATTGGATAGTCAAACCAGGGACCACACAACCCCAGTTAAGAGTTAAGCCGTATAAGAGGATACCTTTATCATGAAGTAGGTATCTCTTTGAATGGGTTTTTGCTTGAAACTCAGTAAAAGGGAAACCCAGTAAAAACCCATATCGTATGGGTGTTTGATTAACCGCTTAGAAAACCCCTTTCAAAGGGTTCAGCGAAAAAATAAAAAAAAAAATGTATTTTTTCCTTAAATTAATGTTGTTTTTTTTTAACTTAAATTCATGTTAGCATAGTACTTGCACGGGCGTAACACAGGGGGGGGGGGTTAAATTGTTTTTTATTTTTTTGCCTAGGACGCACCGTTTTCGAGATATTTGAATTTCTATATATTTTATTATTTAAAAAAAAAACACCGTAGCCACACCGTATGGGCTTTTGATTAACTGCTTAGAAAAACCCAATCAAACCCCCGGTTAACCAAATTTGAATGGGTTGAAATTAAGCCGTTCAAAAAGGTTACCCTTATCGTATGGGTTTTTGAAAAACCGCTTAGAAAAACCCTATCGAAAACCCTTTCAATGGGTAACCAAAATGGTCCCTGAGTTAAACTGCGCAATTGTTACACTTAAACGTACTTCCTGCTTAAACAGCGGCTATACAAGGAAATAGCTAACCCGACCTCCGAACTATAAATATTACCTACCATTGTAATATTATCGAAAATCATCAATACTAAAGGAATTCAATCCAGACAATAGTACCCCTTACCGACCACTCGAGAGTTTACAAAACACTCAAGTTCTATGATATCGGCAGATATTAAATTACTTGGCTTGGCCGCCATGTTGGATCTGCCAATAGAGGTGGTCTGATAAGGCGCATTCACTGGATAGTGAGACATGGTCTCACCGTGAGCTAAGAGGATTTTGTGTACATTTTAAATCTCGCTATGTTTAAGGCTCTATTTATTTAGTTTGCCATCAGGACGTGGGCCATCGATATTGCATCATGGGTTTATATTTTACGATGCAAAGCGAGCATTACTTTTAAAATAAATAAGTAAATAGCTCATATCCTTATTTTGTAATCAAACAAAGCCTGCGGTTTCGATTATTATCACGACTTATTTACATATTAATAAACGTTCAACTGGAAATCTTGGTATATTTAAGACATACCTCAATCAAGTACACCCAACAACCTCCGAATTACATATTAATAACCTTCAACTCGAAATCATGGCAGATTTAAGACATTCCGCAATCAATTAAACCCAATAACTTCCGAAATACATATTAATAGAAAAACAACTGGAAATCTTGGTATATTTACGACATTCCTCAAACAAATACACCCAAAAACTTCAGAAAGATGTAACAGACATCTACGAGTATACTTAATTACTAATATTATAAAATTTGTCTGTTTGTATGAGTGTAATCCCTGGAGCTAACAGTCGGATTTAAAAAAATATTTTTGAATTTGATATCCCAATTCTTGATGAAGGATATAGGCTATTTTACACCACGATACGACCCTAAGGAGCCGAGCAAAAGAAAAATGACAGAAACAACGCTAAGCGAAATGAAGTAATAGCGCGGGCGGGCGATGCAATGCGACGCAGTGGAGGAACAAAAAAATCACGCGAAGTCGCGGACAGAAGCTAGGAATAAATATTCAGAAAAAAGCAACGCACAGCTCCGCTCAGCTACAGCTCAGCTCATCTAACTCCGTAGCACTACACAAAAGTACACGTTGCTAGCTTGCTGCTACCTCCTAGGTAAACTGATAGAACGGAAGCATCACTGATAATGATCTCGAGATCGCTTCGTGCCTCCCGACGACGCCTGGCCGTGACAACCGTCAAGCAAAAAATAGTTTTTTGGCCGAAAAGAGCGTGACTTGCTTTCACAGTTTTTGGGGGTTTTGTTTTGTCTGGCTCTAGAGGGCATGAAATTATTAGTGAAAATGGATGGCTTTTAATGTGAATGCTTTCTGGATCGTGCAGTTAAGAGTTAAGACTTTACTAGGATAGGGTTAATGAAACACATGATGGTAAGCAGGAAAGGGTTGGTGAAATACATGATGATGAGTAGGAAAGGGTTAATGAAATACATGATGATCAGCAGGAAAGGGTTGATGAAATACATGATGGTGAGCAGGAAAGGGTTAATGAAATACATGATTATGAGCAGGAAAGGGTTAATGAAATACATGATGATGAGCAGGAAAGGATTGATGATATACATGATGATGAGCAGGAAAGGATTGATGATATACATGATGATGAGCAGGAAAGGGTTGGTGAAATACATGATGGTGAGCAGGAAAGGGTTAATGAAATACATGATGATGAGCGGGTAAATCATAACGACGTCGGTTTAGTGGGCAACAAACAAAATACGGTATTGAAAAAATGCTATATGTTTTTCTACCGAACAATGTGATTGAATCATGGCCGGTTCAGAAAAACAACAGGCACACAATGAGCAATATTTCTAAGAAAATGTAACTGCATATGATTCTCGTGGCGTTTACAAGCCGTCCAACGCCATAATATGCAGGCCATAGAAATAAAAGTCTAATAATTCATAGTAAATGCCAAAACATATAGGTATATAGTTGAAACTAGCACTTAGGACATTTTGCGTCATGCAAACTCATTGGCATGCTAGTGACGTCACATTGAATGCGGGCTGTTCCAGGAAACTATGTCGAATCGTATTTTATTTACAAGCGAAAAATATAAATACATCATCTATTTCCGAAGTTTTTATTTTTGTACCTATCGCGTTTAGAGGTTGAAGTGTTATGAGAAAATACATATTAATATATACAACAAATACGTGAAGTGTAAGTTCGTAAGATTATTTGGTTGTATATTAGTTTGGTTGATGATCAAAGCATTTGCAAAGTATTTTCAGCGGTACTTGTAGATTACACCGATAACCAGTCCTTTATCAAGGACGATTGCGGTGTGTTATCAGTAGTGATAACTACACTTTAACTAAAAGCTCACCCCGCAAGAATGACGTCACTTTCATAAATTAATAGCCTATACAAAATAACTGCTACAAGATAAAGTAATTACTTATGTAACTTTTCGCCACAAAATTTGACAAAATGACGTATTAAAAGTAAGTTAAAAAAAAAACTCAACTAATGAAAAATCACGCTCTAAAAAGTATGAAACAAGAAAATATTTTCATCTTAAATTGTTATGTATAACTATTAAATATTTATCGTCTATTAAATAAACAACTTACACGTAATATATTTTAATGTATTCAATAATACATAAATTCATAGTGATGATCAGAGGATAGCCGTGGCTTTTTTTATGACTTTGTCCCCCTATAGGGCGCCATATTCGAAAGTGTATTCGATAATGTGCAAGCTGCGTCTACCTGTAATTGAGTTTGCAGTACAGGATGATGAATATTAGACAAGTTTTTATTATTGTAAAAGATAAATTATAATGTATCTCGTTGATAATCCTTAATAAAAATAAATAAATTAATTAATATTCAATTTAATGTGACGTCACATAGCCTATAACCACCGGACGATCAAGACGCTTCCAAAAATACCTCTTCAAAGTACTTTAGAAGTTTTACTTAAGTTTTACTTTTACTTTAGAAGAAGGGCAAAAATAAATATACATACTGTATACGATACATACATACCGTTCAAAATCATAACCCTCCTTTTTGCGTCGGGTAATAAAAGTCTTTCTAATCCATACGTCACTGCTACACGTGGCTTAACTTGATTCATTCCACTTTAAGTAAATAAACAAACTTCCTTGCACTTTAACAAATTTCACTGGGACATTCAAACTACCTTCTGCTTTTCCATAGTTTTTGTTAGGCACACATCACTTGCATACAGGCATTCAGACAACGTTCTTAGGATCGTAAATCTCTAGCTTCAAGTCACAGACATCCGCATTTACTACGAAAAGGGGGGAGGGGGTGTTAAGGGGTGAGTAGGACAGTGGCATCCGTCCCGTCTTTTGTTTTGCAACTCAATTAAAACTTGGCTGTTTGAACCGACCACGCTTAGAAGGTCGTTAGTGAGTTTAGAAATACACACGTCACGGCGTAGATCACGGATTCAAGTGGATTTTGTACAATTAAACCCTGATACATGCTTCGTAGAGTTAATTCTGAACTGCGTGAAGTTCGTACCTTTTACTATTTTCTTTTGCGAGTGACGGGTGCAGGATAGAACCCTGGGGCACGCCGAGCGTTATTGCTCTTTCTTCATCAATGTTCACCTGAGTGACAGGGTGAAAATGGTGATAATACGTAATAAGGACGACCCAAATATACCGTCGTGCTGGGTCCCAAGAGTATGGACTACGTCTGTACCTAGGATAAGCCCTAGATGATCTGAAGCTTAGTGTTAATTACTCGAATACCTGACATAAAACAAAGACTATTTGTATTATAGGTTAGTTTAATTTGTACCCATGCGTCCACCTTCATATTTTATTCGGTTTGCGTTCAGTGTATCATGAATCAGTCCCCACATACGTTGTATGTCGTAGCCGTAACGTTTCAAGTTTTTGATACGGTTCCGGTTACGGGAAGTCAACGGTTGACGCGACCGGATTCGGCGAAGTTTTTGAATTGTGATTCTGAAAGGACACCTGCGTTGATATGTTGTATGAATACTGAATGCTGATTTCGTACTTCGTGATGCTTTTCTATAAAAGTTAAAGTGAGCACGGATAGGTCCCTTAAGCAACAACTAAATTGATAGTCTTTTAATTTTTTTTTTTTTTGTTATGAGTTTCAGTATCCTAGATTTTAACAAGAAGTCTCTTCAGATTTAATATTTAATTTGACTATTCACAAGAGATCTTTAAAGACGATAGAGTATACTGATCTACGTATCTGTAGGAACTTACGACAGATACGTACTCGTAGCTGACAAAAAGGCGACATTATCTATGTTCCAGCGGCTCAACTCTAAGAATTTTAATTCCATCCTTAATCCAATTTACAATTTCATAAGAAAAACTATCAAAAATAATGTCACGGCGCGTTAATCCCGCTGTTCACACATCGCCTTGTTTCTCGGTAATATACGTAATCTGACGATCGTTATCAGTAGGCGGTGCGAGCGCATGTTTGAACAAGTGTTGCGCCTCATTATGAGCATGACGTTTAACGACTATAGTTTCTGAGGTCCTGGTATAAGGGTACAATCGCATATTGCATTATGTGGTATGTTTTGAACAGAGGTATGGTCTAGGTTACCTAGAGGTTACGTGCATTTCTTATTTTGACCGTGATGAGTATTAATTACATCGCCAGAACACACGAAACCACACCACTCATACAGTACAAGTAAACTTTGAAAAATAGGTAACATTTGACGTCTGTCAGTTTAGTGGAATCAAATCGTAAAATTACTCGTATCGGTCATTATTACAATAAATATGTAATCGTAATTCAAAAAATTGTGCAGTTGTAACAAAACGAAAAAATATATTATTTTATGCCCGCCGTTACAAGGTTTACAAAGTTACTTTGTTGAATTTTGATGAATTGTCAAATGTTACCTATTAAAATGACTCCATATAAGCAACATTTTAATTCGTTGACGTTTACAAGACCTGTCTTTTTGGACTCTTTACAATAGACAGATTACAAAATATTATAGTATTGGTATAAATCTAACAAAACAACTGTGTTCAATCAGTTACATCTACGAAGAGTAGTTGAAGAATATATGATAAAGTTTAATATACAGTAATAAAAGAGGAAACTATCGCAAAAATCAAAAATAAATTTAATAAGTTACAACGTATTTTTAAACAAGAAAGTGCCATCTTTAAAAACCCTTTTTATGATTTACCTAAAAGGGACTTCTTGGCGGGAAAGTGAAGCGTCATGTTAGCAGTTTTGTTTTATTTTCTAAAATTTGTGTTTAGCCGAATATTAATGTGTAATAGTGGTGGATTATTAACCATTAAGTGTTCGTGAACCTGCATTAATGTAGGCAAATGAAACAAAACAGTGCAACATCACTTTAAGTTCTCTCAAGAAGTCCGCGCGAGGTTTCAGTAAAGTGCCGCGTCTTTACTTAAACTCAAGGGGAGTGGGGCGGGATATCATCAATCATCTTTATCATGCATTGAGTGGAGTTCATTTCATAATTATTTAAATAACTTTGTACTTGCTACTTAATTTAACATGACACTGGCTAAATGCACAAACCGTGCGAAGCCAAAAAGAAAAGAAAAAAAAAAAACTACCTAAACTGATGGAATATATGCCTATCCGTTTTACCTTCATGCTCATAATTATACAATATAATTATAATTATGGTGCTTACATTCTTTAACACTTAAACATTCCATATAACGCAGCCATTATCAGAAAGCTACTCATATTTGTTCAAGTGTAGTCTGTAGTAACGCAAACTTGTCGTCGGCGTTAAGTTTCAGTCACAATTACGCTGTACCATGGCATTACACTTTTATAAATAGTTTTGATGACAACAGATTTTTCTGTGTATATATCAAGATTTTTCTGTGTATATAGGTATCACCACATCAGACTAACATTATAAAGGCGAAAGTTTGTGAGTGTGTGCGTATGTTTGTTACTTCTTCACGCTCTAACGGCTGGACCAATTTTGTATGGTGGTAGCTGACACCCTGGATTAAGACAGGCTAGGGGGGGGTGGGGGTAGTATTATAAAGTGAAAAGATTAGATTTCCGTGTTTGTTTATTACGTGTTCACGCTAAAACGGCTGAACGGGTTTGCATGGGCAGACTATGACGTGGTTTAGGACATAGGATACTTTTTATCCCGATATTCCCACGGAATCGAGACTTATGCGGATGAAACTGCAGGGCGCAGCTAGTATTTTAGCTAGTGTTACCATAACATGGGTAATAATTGTGAATAGACAAATTGCTAGCTTCTTCTAATGTCTACCAAATTCCACCATTTCGTGCAATTTTGAACACGATCACCGAATTACGAAACCGCATCAAAAAAGTGAAATTCTCAAACACAAATTACAAATTCGAGTGTACAAGCAGTATAATAATTTTACCGTCAAGTGTGTGCACATACAGGTAATGATAATGCTCACACACACACACATACAAGGTCTAAAACAAACATTGCGACATGGATCCATTGTTCAAACATCGCTTGTGACTAACGCTTTAACTTTTTGTTCAGTACGGTCTAAAAGACCACCCTATAACTTCCCGTCTGCAAGCGAATATAGGATCACCAATATATCAAAATTACCATTATCATAAGCATTATCAGATAAGGAGAGCACATCAAAGGCAGTCACCAATGTATCAAAATTATCATTATCATAAGCATTATCAGATAAGGAGAGCACATCAAAGGCAGCAGGAAGGAGAGGAGAACAGTGGAAGCCTAGTGGTAATCGGCCCCGATTATAGACATTAAATTATTTACTTAACAATAAGACGGACATAGCGAACAAAATCGTAATCCAATACATTTTTGTCCTAGTGGGCAAAAGTCGCTCAGTCTAGTGTGCTACGCCTGCATGAAAGAACATTATTTCCGAAATACAATGCCTCATTGTGCAATATAGTATTGCGAATCCCGTATTGATAAAACGACTAGACGCCATAACCACGGTTTATTTTCACTGAGACATGGGATCACAATTTTTATATGACATTACTTCTAATAGCCTTTCTATAGTAATAGTATCTATTTTAAATCTCTTTGGCTCCGACTTACAGAGTTGTAGGTCGAACCTACGAGTTCGAACCCAAACAGGCGCTTTATTTTGGGTAAATAATTTCACTACCACTGCTCTCAAAACGTTGAAAGAAGACATCGTGAGGAAACTGGTATGTCCTAGAACCAAAATTCAAAGACATGTGACATCTACCAACCCGCACTGGGCCCGTGTGGTGGATTACCGCCCACTCCCTCTCGAAGAAAGGAGGCCTGAGTCCCAGCAGTGGGAACATAAGCTGATTATGCTTATTATTTATCGGACAAGGAATAAAATAAACCCCATCAAAGCTTTAGAGGGATGGAAGATCTTACGAATGATGAGAAACTTTTAAAGATCGAACAGAGTTGCATTTTCTTGTTTCGGAGATCAAGTATGGGAGTGAATCAAATTGTGATTTTAGAGGTGTGTACCTCTGGAAGAAGAATACTCCTAATAAATTGGGCCAAGGCAGGATGATAATGATGATGACAGGGAAAAATACAACTTAAAAAATATTTATTTTTATTTATTATTCATATTTTTTATTATTATTATTATTATCTCCTCACAATCAGAGCACCAGCCATCTTATCTCTTCACCACCCTTGGTTGATTGGTAGAGAATGCCTAAGGTATTAAGTCCGCCTTTGTACATTTTTGTTGTGCGAAAAGTTTCAATAAATAAATAAATACAAACAGATGTAGGCCTGTTTTCCCCGGAAGGTTTGGCAGAAATGTACCTATAGTACATCCACATTTCCCTAGTTATGTTTAAGTCCCATGTAATAGGGGGCGAGCCTATTGCCATGAACCGGACACAAAACCAAACTCCGGGCTAACCCAATAACACTTTTCCCGACTTGGGAATCAAACCGAGGGCCTCAAGCTTAGCAGTAGCGCTTGCGACACTAGACCCACGAGGCAGTCACATTCAGGAAGTTTATATACATATTACATTTTTATTGTAAACAATACAAATGTTTTACATGCAGTTCAGCAATACCAATAGTTTAATATCCCCGTAACTCGTTTAATTGTACTTCACTGAGGTCTGTATTGAAAAAGTGATTTAAATCCAAATCGTTTAGCATTCAACAGAAATTGCATTTTTTCACTTTAATCCCCGAATTCGTTGTAAAGCTTCGGTAATAATTCCGAATGGCAACAACGTACCTCTATCGATTCTTCGAATGTGACTACAACGGATGTGTGTTTAACGTTTGCATACATTGCCGGCTGCGAACTGACGCGCGACTGTATCGTGCGTACTAAGCCAGCCGTGTAAACACAACAGTTTAACCATGGTAAAATGTCGAATTGGTGCGATGTGTCGCGTTAGCCGGTGCAATGTTCGACACTAGGGTTGTCAAATATATTGTTTTATTTATAGTTAATTCTTTGAAAAAAATACAGCAGGTATGTCAAATATTTCTCTTCAATTAAAACATTTTAATGACCTAATTCTATAAATCTGTTACTGAAGTGTAAATGCCTACATTACTGGTTATTCTACATAATTATTATACCACTTTTAATCATTACACCACGATTATTATGAAAACATTAATTACTAATGGCCTGCACTAAGTAGTTAAACGTGGTTATTACGCAATTATTGTACAAACGTTCTAATTGTCCACAGATTTACAGAGTCTTTTTTAGTTAGTAAAATCAACCATGGGTAGAGCCACAGGTAATGCAACACAAGTGCCATCTACAATGACATAATTCATTCAAGCAAAAATCTTTATTCAATCTGTTACTTCAAAAATATAACATAGGTACCTAAATATATTTTTAATTGAGAATCAAGCTTGAGCTTCAGTTCATTATTATTTTAAAAAAACATCACTATCTGCCTAGCCCTTTCCCAACTACGTTGGAGTCAGCTTCCAGTCTAACCGGACGCAGCTGAATACCAGTATTTTACGTGGGGCGACTGCCTATCTGACCTCCATAACCTAGTTATTGGGTAATACTATAATATCCCTTGATGAATTACAGCCGAGACCAACGGCTTAACGTGCTTTCCTATGAACGGAGGGATCTTGGTATGTACCTAAAGAAGGGCACCCATCCACGGACCAACCGTTAAAAAATAAAAATCAAATATTTCAGAATAATTTAGATTCCATAAAATCTTGCTTTCTCTATATAAGCTTTCCAACGCGTGCCAACCCTGTCTAGTCGTATTTAATCGCCAGCGCTCTGTGATGCATCTATTCTCTTTAATCTGTGCCATGACTGCTAAACTAGAAGCGCCGACTAATTGTAACGATTCCAGCGCTTGCCGAGATTTCTAATTTATCGTCTAACAATGGAAACGGGCTGTGTTCCCGTGTATAGTTACCGGACGGAACTTCGGCGCAAATTGGATCCGACATGTTTTTTGGTGCAGTTTTTTAGACGCAAAAGCACTACATTATCACGTTAAATCGAAGTGGCAGAAGCATTAAGTAGTTGCTAGATTAAGAATCCACTCATAAGCATCATAGCTACTTTGATTAAAGTTTAGGACCCACTGAAAACTAGACTACTTCAATTAACTGCCATGTTTTTTCTTCTTAGCAGCCACCATTTTTTTACCAGCGATTAATAAAGAAAAGCTCCCGTATTGTACAGGTCTAGCTTCAGGCAATGCCTTTTTCTGGTGACTGTTTTTATTCTACATCTACTACTAACAGTGATTTTCAATAAGGTACCTGTAATTCAGGTGGTTATAAAATTCAAAGTTTGTTTTCATGATATAGGGTAGTTAACATGATTTATTTTCAACTGAAATATAATAATTATGTACTTGTAATTAATCTTTATTTTCTCTCTTCACAAAGGTTCACATATTTATAAACATAAGAGAAGAATTATGGCGTTTTGACAAAAATGCATAAAATATGATCCTTTATGAGAGACTGGCGTCCATACTAGGATACCCTGTATAACGGATCACCAGGCTCTCACCCAGACAAAATCTAACTAACATTACAGCGGTCAATTTTCAAACTATATGAAACACTGTAATTATATATCTACGATTCATTACACAAACCAAGTGCATTAATTCGCCATCCTACACAAGTAGACTACATCTGTAATTAATTAGCAGTTACGTCCATTACTCAATTAACGAATTACCGGCTTTACATTGACGATTCGACATTACTTTCATTGTGGCTCACATAATGAATACATTAATTAAGTATGGAACATAATTATTAACATTTTGCATCAACGTTGACGTTGGAAAATTGGAAAGTGATCGAGTTACGATTTGTACTAATAATGATTAATTATTTCGTATTTACTTGATAAAGTTGATTATAATTATTTATAATATGATTTATGTAATAATTTGAATACAAACTATTAAAATTATTACATAAATCATAATATATCTTATCAAATAATATATTTCAGGGTGCCTACTTTTATTTTATGATGTTAACTAACCTTTATTATTTCTTTGAAACAATGGTTTGTTATTATTCTTATAAAATATAAGTGCAGGAGCAAGTAGGTGTTTCTTATACACTACGTAACTACAAGAAATAAATAAAAAAACGATAGGAACTATATTCTTTTGATCAAGGTTAAAAATTATGTGAGGAAATAATAGTAAGAAAACGAAAAGTCGAAGCAACAGTGCTCTTTCTGCTGTGTTCACGATCACGGGATAGACAGAAGTCTAAGGCCCGTATTACGGATCCTCAGCACCTAAAACTCAAGCAGAACTTATAATTAGTTTAAAGCCATTTTATTGGTTGAAACTAGTCATGAGTAAGATTCTGTAATTCGGGCCTAAGAGACTCTACTCGATACAACTCACGAGTAATTCGGGCCTAAGAAACTTTACTCGATACAACTCACCGAGTAATTCGAGCCTAAGAGATCCTACTCGGTACAACTCATGAGTATTTTGGGCCTAAGAAACTACTCGATACAAATCATGAGTAAGAGACTACGAGGACAAATTACTACACGTACTGAACCAACCACAAACAAAACCACACAACATCAGCATGACTGAATCTCCAACCACAGCACAGTCAATAAAATGCTTCACAAATTACTGCTATTACAAATATCAAAATGTTCACATCGCAGTAGGATTCTTTCGATGTACATTGTTTATTTATTTAGCGACAGACGGCGGTTCATACAAACACGCAGCGTTGGAATGTGATTGTCTTACGGACTTTGTTTACCGATGTTGATGCATAGCCCGTTGTTTTGGCAGTGTGTTGGCTGATGACAACCGTGGTGCATTTTGATTTAGAATTGGGGAAGGTAGTAATTCTGATGGATTGAGGCGGATACAGCATCAATCTTCAAGGTAAATATCCATACAAAGTATGCTTGTAATATCCTCAACGAAAACCGGAATTCATCGTGAGTCATTTTCAGCAGTGGATGATTTGGAGCTGATCTGAACTTGCAACTAACAATTTATGCATTTAATACTGATCAGTTTCAAAGAATTGAATTCATATTTATATTTGTATGGAACCGTAGATTACTCTACCGGGTTAGCCACCGTGCATTCTGCTCAGGCACAGCATTTGTACCTAATATTGCAAATAATAAATCAAAAAATTAAAAATAACCAAAAGATCAGTGTTTAACGAACATTCAAGGTGGTCGGTATCATTTTATAATACCAATAGAATCGCCCCGTTATCTTATCAGTAAGTGACGTAAGTGTAGAGATCCCCTACACTATTTTTCTTACAAAATCTGGCAAAGCTTCTAAAGAGAAGAAAGATGTGTCAAGATCTTGAAGATCCATTGTATTCTCTAAAAAACCGTCTCTTCGTGTGTTGTGTCCCTAAAGACCTAATGTAAACGTATTTTTAAGTTATTGAAATAAATATTTTGTATTTGTAGTTTCCTAGTGGCTTTTACTTACATTTAGATTTATTGCTGATTTCATTATAACGTAAATTCGTAATAAATGCAATGCATCGCCTGAAATACAACGGCGTAGCGAGTAGGTATAATGTAACTATTGTGTAACCAAATTCATTGATTACAAAGCGTTGTCGATTCGGAACGAATGAAGACTGCATGCCAAATAATGCGAATGACGTCACGGTTGAAAGATCAATTAGCAATTCCAATTAATTGGTTCCAAATTGTCTCCCGAAAGTGTGAAGATGATAATAAATACATCATTAATTTGTTTTCTCTGCGTAGATGCGTGACGATGACATTTCTTTTGACAAAAACGTTTATAGCGGGCGAACCGATTGCCATCAACCGGACACAAATCCAGACTCCGGGCTGCTACTGAGAATTTCCGGATGGTAAAACCCAATAAAAATTTGCCTGATCCGGGGTATCGAACCCAGGATCTCATGTTCAGCAGTAGCGTAGCAGAAACTAGACCAACGTGACAGTCACATTCAGGAAGTCAGTTGTGACAGAAGTGTGTATAATTAAACCAGATAAACCCACAAAATGCTGACATACAGACGTACACAATGATAGGTCACATGACTTCACAATAGTCGGAGAAAGCAAGACAGAAAGGCTATGGGGCGATTGCTTGAATAAGCAATTGCCTCACGTCCGAAGTAGCATAGGCCGATGGATATCTTGCTACCAAGACACTTAAGTTACAGTACATCCAATGCTAGCCTAGAAGAGATGTCCTGGTAACGATAAGATGATCAATTGAACCTCGAGTCCTTATAACGTGGTGTAATTAAGAATCCTATTCTAGAAAGAATTTTACTCTTCTATGATCAGAATGTTGGCCACAAAAGGGATGAATGAAAAGGAATTGCATGTAGCTGAGATGAGAATGCTAACAATGTGTGGTGTGACAAAAATGGATAGAATAAGAAATGAGTACATAAGAGGAAGTCTGAAAATGGCACCGGTGACTGAAAAGTTGTGCGGAAATCGGTTGTCATGTGATGCGGAGGAATGAGGAAAATGTGAGGAAAGTTTTGAGTATGCATGTTGATGGCTATAAGAGTAGGGGAAGACCAAAGAAACGATGGATGGACTGTGTGAAAGATGATATGGCTAGAAAGGGAGAGACTACCGAGATGACGACAAATAGAGAAGTATGGAAGAAAGGGACATGTTGTGCCGACCCCAAATCAATTGGGATAGATGAAGTGATGATGAGTCTGGTTCACCAACTACCATCATATTGTATGATTTCTCCACCATTTCTGCACTGACACCCGGTTTCTGAATTGAGGTTTTGAAGTTGAGAACTTGTCACGCCCTGCTTCAGCACTACCTACGGTGAGTTCTTCAATGAAGCCCGCAAAATTCAATAATTCTTAAGTATTTTGCAAACAAATTTTGGATTTCGCGTTCTACCTTAAGTAACCCTAAGGTATATGTAGACTGTACAGTACGCGTCAAACTTTATGGCGGCTCTGAGGGCCTAGACAAATGGCATTCGCTTCGGAGCGATTCTATTTCTACAATCGCTATCGTTATTTTACTTTGACAAGCGTTATCGCTAGTTTTCGATTCGAATTCCGTCATACGAATCGAAAACGCTTGTCAAAAAGTGCCACCTGACTACGCACCTCTATGGAAATTATCGTTCGACGCTGTCGATTCGTTTCGTGGAATCGAATGATGATAACATTCTCTAGCTAATTTCTATTCGTTGACCTATGATCACGTAACATTTCGAAAGCTTATGTCAACCCCATACATTTTGTGGATTTCCTACTAGCGTTATCGCTAATCGAATGTTACTTTGTCTAGGCTCTCTGAAGTGCGCTACTCGTACAGCGTGAGTACCCCATCCCTCACACCCGCTGACACATAAATTCGTTACTGCGCAGTGACTCGCTGCATGTTCCGAGCCGCCATAAAGTTGGACTGTACATTCTCCACTTCAAATAAATGTTTCTGAGTGAAACTTCACATTATTCATTCATTCACGCACGAGACTATTTGATGAAAGAATTCAATAATACATGACCTAACCTAACACATCCAGACGTTTGACCCGATCAATCAACGGGATATTTCTAAGCTGTATAATTCAATTTTGGTCTACAAAGACTTTTAAATTGCTTTAAACTTTTAAAGTGTCTTCTTAGATAGTGGTCGCAAGCGAGTGACTGCTGAACGTGGAGTCCTAGATTCGATTCTCAGGACGGGCAAAGGGGTACCTATTTGGTTATGTTGGGGTCAGCTTCCAGTCTAACCGGATGTAGCTGAATACCAGTGTTTTACATGGAGCGACTGCCTATATGACCTCCACAACCCAGTTACTGGGTAATATATATGCTCGCACTCTATTATATGAGATTTAAACATTGCTCGCGAATTGTGGACCAATGAATTATCCGCCGGTGCAGTGGACGTATTCAGTTTTTCGGATCTCTATATCAACAATTCTTTTGTACGCTATATTCCTAGAGATAATATTTTGTTTCGAGTGTGTGTTTGTGTATGGAGATGCCTGCTTCCAACGATACAGGAAAAATCCACATTTATGGTTAAAAATATAGAAACTCTAGCACATTCTAGGTACAAAATAATTCTAGCCCAGCCTGCAACAATAATTCAGATATTTTTGATGACCGCAGTGGACCACTTTTTTTATAAAGGCTATGAAATTAATTTATGGGGCCTAAAGTAATTTCAGAACGTTGAACGATTACGTGTTATTATTTGATAATCACAAGAGTTTCCGCCTCGCATCAAAAGAAAACCTAATTTTCACGGAGTTTTCACAGAGCATCACATGTGTCCTGAAACAACATTCTCAGTACACACAACCCGGTCTAGACTACCTCAAAATACATGGTAATGACATTTCATCTAGACAACTCCACATCATCACTAGTACTAGCACTAGATGGTACATAGATCCATCATCCACATCTCAATCACCGCTACTTCTAACCGAGAGTTAAATATAACTTCACATTTGACAGACGAGTAATTAATGTATGTGTCGGTCAAACGCGTGAGGTTTGGTCCACGGTGAGGAGTTTGCGCGGGTGCATAGGCGCGCACGAACAATTTGCATTTGAGACCGCGCCGCGCGCCGGCGCCGTTTTGTCCATACTGAAGTGCGACGGAACCACATTAGACATGTTAGTATTAACATACAGTATTTCAACTAGAAATAAATGATCGAATTGGCTCACTCAAACATGCAAACGCGTTTACACGAAATCTTAAAAAGTTTGACAACCGTAACTCCCGTTGGAGCGTAGTTTTTTTTTTCCACAAAGAGTCTAGTTTAGGTACCTACTGATCATCTTTATACTGTGATGGGATTGAGCGACCTAACAAGCGAGCGTCTATTGTTTTATCCTCTGGAAACAGTAGAAACTGTAGCTACCAAAGATTTCAAGCGTATTTTGCCTCACTGAAAATTGACAATACTAAGGAGAGTGAGCTCACACATCCCGAGTATGAAGTTTCCATGACAGCCAAGTCAAGTCACTGCAACATTGTGTGTCAAGAGGTATCAAAACGAAACCAAAACGTGACCATCTTGACGTGGTAGGGCGAATGATTTAAATCTTCAGTGGCCACCTAGTCGCTCCCGCCACCGCATTCACTTTGGACGTGACCTGATGGTCCGATGTTCGAACGAGGATAATGCAAAAAGGAGGAAACAAAACATGTTTATTTCAGTACTCGGCTTTGGTTAACAATAGTGTTATGTGATTTGGTGTTAGCTGTTACATATATTTTGATTTTCTTGTTTGCAGATTAGCATGTTGCATATTTATTGGTTCACTTTTCAGTTTTCAGCGCATACCATTTAAGTTATTTTTATGGCATGGTTAGTACTTAGTATTATTGTATTTGTACATACATTGGGTTGGTTAAAGGAGTCATTTATTCGCATGATTATTTTAGGATGTAATCATAGCCTGAAAACCTATATACAATTTTGCAGTTATCATTGAGAAACTTATAGAGCTTATCTAGTATATCCTTGGCGGTATACCATCTAATATTAGAACCGTAGAGCTGTAGATACCTAATTGAGTACTTAAGTTATGTTTAAAGTGTAAGTTAGGTACCATCGTTCTTATCAAGTCAGCCTAAGACAACGTCAGAAGGAAAGTTTCCTTGAATTAACAGTAAGTTAGTATAGAAATATTATTAGCATCATTACTGTCTGCTATTCTATCGTAGTGGTAAATCACATCTTTATTAGATTTCTGTGTCTTAGAATCATAATGAGGTTTAGTATGTTCATAGAAGTTAGTACCTTACCTACATAGAGATGATTTATGTATTCAGTAGGTACTTCGCCTATTGTGAATACATATGCGAATGACTCGTATAAGTCTCCGTAGGCCGTAGACTCGTAGTACAAACTTTTAAGTTGTTGTATTAACTTGAATGAATAAACATTTAAAAGACACTTTTGACATAGATACTGGTAGTGAAAATCGCAACGGTACTATTCAACTTTCGGATGAAATAAATAAAAGGTTTAATGAAGAATCAAAAGCGTGAAATGATTTACAAAATCAATGAAATTATCATTAGAAAAGTTTCTAATGATGTTTAAATAAACTTTGGTCCATTTCAATATTCCCACGGTTAATGCAAAAGCCGTCCTTGATAGGATCGATTAGTATTCCAACAAATTGCGATGGCGGCTAAGAATTTGTGCGAAAACTTACTAAAACATTGTCTTCGCCTCTTTGCGCCAAGATCATAAATAGTGGTGTGACATAGGTATTGTTAGCGTTTCCCAGCTTAGTTAATTACCACACCGATTAGGAATGACGGAATTCCCAATCGATTTCAAGTGTCGCGCCACTTGACTCTGCCTTTCTTCATTCAATGAAATAAAGAACACAAGAGGCGTGATAACGTGAACAGTCTAAAGAATTTACATAGACATTAATTTAAATTACAAGAAAATTAAAACAAGAATAGAGTTTTAAAATTTAAACGAAACTAATCATTTACCGTCCGTTCCAATTTTCTCGGAACGAGACAAAAATAAAGAAAATTAAAAAATACGAAATGTCACTTAATTTCCACAGAGTTTATAATATCTTGCGTCAGCGGAGACGTATTGTTTTTCAGTCGGCATATCGGTCAATGTCAGACACGCTTTCCGTTTGTAATGAAAAAAAAAAAATTGCAGACGACGTACAAAAAATCAGTACTACGATTGCATCGTCATTCATAGAAGCACTATGTCAAGGATAATCCAGCCGAGCATAAAGGCAGACGCTACGATGATCCGACAGGCGTACAATACACGTGTTTAGGTAATGAATGAGGGGTTAGCTCCGAACCTGGTACATGGTAGGGGGTGGGGTTCGACGGCGGTAGCCAGTAGGCGGCGCTGATAGGGGGATAGTTGCTGCCGCTGGTCCGAACCCCCGCCTTGCCGCGCGCGCCGCCCGCCTCACCACGCATCCTTAGCACTACACAACACATTCACATCACATGCCACGATCACGTCTGCATTCAACCGCGGCCGACACACAACTAAACGCGAACACTATCGGAGGTGCGCGGGCGCCGGCTCTGACGGTCGATCAGTCATTCCTCGTGGAGTTGTGTCACCTAAACTCCCCCTTCCCCGCTCTTCAGTGGCTAATGAGCTCCGTCCTGCACGTCATACGGTTTTCAATTGCATCGCATCTATTGTGTTCCAAGTTAACATTGTTGAGTCGTAAAGACACCTACGCGGATGATAATCGCGCGTTTTATTGGGGGCGACAGTGTTAACGCTGAAATGTAGTGTCAATGTCCTCGGCACAATAGGGTTAAGAGTTTCTATAATAAAACGAAAAGCCGATCCGACGCCGAGAGCCGATAATCGATTTGCAAATCGATAATGCAACAACTGTCAGTATTTATCGATTCGAAAAACTGAGTTTTCAAGTTTTTCACGTGCCTGATCTTTTCTGATTTTCAATTAATTACACAGTATCTAATATGTAAGAACCATTTAACCGATTTTTTTACCATTAGGTACTTACAATAACCAGTCTTACCGTGACGTATCGTATTACCCAGTTACTGGGTTGTGGACGTCAGATAGGCAGTCGCTCCATATAAAATACTGGTATTCAACTGCATCTGGTTAGACTGGAAGCCGATCCCAACATAGTTGGGAAAAGGCTAGGCATATAGGTACTTACAATAAAATTAATGTAAAATAATTTTAAATACATAACATCACGCCTTGTTCCCCAGGGGAAGAAGGGTGGGGCAGAGGTATACCTATATAGTATACCAGTTATGTTCAAGTCCCATGTAATAGGGGGCAAGCTTTTTCCCATCAACCGGGCAGCTATTGGGAAAGTTTAGATGGAAAAATCCAATATCATTTTACCCGACCCGGGAATAGAACCCAGGACCTCATGGTCAGCAGTAGCGCTTGCGCCCAGTATACCAACGAGTCAGTAATTTTAAATATATTACATTCATTTTATTTGAACACATAGAATTATAAGTATTACTATTAGTACTAGTGTTATCTGAAGCGTGGTATATGAGTCAAGTTTATTTTGACAGGTGGCCAGTACATAGCGGAGGTAAATAGAATGCATACCATTTCACAATGGATGTAAGGCCGAGGGCACACGATTCGTAATTTTGTCTTAGAAACAACTTTGAAGTGCTAAAGTGTCCATTGTGTTTATAGTTTTGTATTGTCGTTCCCTCTGTTATTGCATTCTGAGTACCATAAACAGACACAGTAATTTAAACACAACACAAAAGTATTGAATAACAGTTTGACAGATCTAAAGACGCGATTTACAAAGTTACATCACTGATAAATAAAGAAAAATAAACAAAAAAAACTCTCAAATCAAAATAGAACATGAATGAAACAGCTGTTAATGTTTTTATATCAATCTCAGATCAGCTGATAACATAAGACGCCGGATATAACAAATCACGAGCGATTAATTGATTCGACTCGCGACAAAAAATCGACTCATTTGCAAGCGCCCCGACACCCAGCACACGCAAACACTGTGTCACATAGATGGAATACCGAACTAGGTGAGGACTAAAAATCGTCACGCAGCCACTGGTGGCGCTCGGAACGTGCTCTGTGTTTAAACGTGTGCTTAGGTACAGTTAAGGTATCTATGTTGAATCATATATTGCAAAGTTAATGTATTAAATTGAGTATCATATCTTTAATAAAATCTGAATCATAATTCGCAAAACAAGTCAAACTATTCAACGACAAACGAAACTGAAAAGTGTGACTCAACATTCATGTTTTAAGCCCCTTATCATTGGATATGTAGTATTAATGTACCAAATTCTTCCTTAGGGAAATGCTTTAAACAAAAGTTTAACCATAATAATATCAGTTACTATTAGTAGAGATTAACTACGTTAATATGGGCCGCCCCTCAAAAATTCAAAACGTTTGTAAGTATTTGTGAAAGCGTAATGAGACGGCCGTCAAACAAAAACAAATCACGGATTTGTTGCTCGACTATTGTCGTCATTAATCGCTCATTATTATTATTATGGCGCTGCACTGACGTACTCTATGAAAACGACACGTGCGTTGTCTTGCGCGATCAGCTAGTTATGATTAGTTGACCAAAAAATCTGGTAATAAGTGAGATATTACGAGTACTTACAACTACATACAAACTCTTTCGTGAGGATGTGACTACACACATTGAAACAGTTATTTGGAGGGGCGAGCCATGTTATCGTAGTTTATCTCTATCAGAGGTACCCGGATAAACATTCGGAATGAAACAGTATGTTATTTAAATCACATCAATAAATAAAAAAACCGGCGAAGTGCGTGTCGGACCTCGCACAATGAAGGGTTCCGTAGTTAGGATGAATTTATCCCTAAAACAAACTTAACATTGTAGTTGAAAAACATGTTCTCCCATACATCGATTTATGCCACGGTCAATTTTCCAACTGAAAATTTAAGTTTGTAATCGCAAAAAATGTTTTTTTTTATGTGATAAAACTACAAATTAACAATTTTCGGACTTTTTCCTTTACTTGTGCTGTGAGTCCTTGCTTTGCCCAAATTTCATGATTCTAGGTCAACGGGAAGTACCCTATAGGTTTTGATTTATTTGCGAGTATCGAAATATATGTCGCAATAATGTCGCTTATATCGCCGTATTTTTTTATTGCGTGGACTTGGAAGCTTGATTTTTTTAGAGCTTCAAGGGACCATAGATTTACGTATTTGATATTAATTTCAACTTGATACCTCTACGCGTTCCTGAGAAAAATGGTCTTGACAGACTGACTGACAGACAGACAGACAGACGGACAACGAAGTGATCCTATAAGGGTTCCGTTTTTTCCTTTTGAGGTATGGAACCCTAAAAACGAACCTAGTATTATTGTAATCGAGCTCATCATCTGCCTCGCCTTTTCCCAACTATGTTGGGGTCGGCTTCGAGTCTTACCGGATGCAGCTGAATACCAGTATTTTACTCCGCATTGAATGTCAAAGAACTACGAATGACAGCCGAGACCAACGGCTTACCGTGCTTTCCGAGGCACGGAGGGGTCTCGGTATGTAACGGATAGCCACCCATCCACGGGCTGACCTCGGCAAGTGTAGCTTAACCTTGGATGGATCCGTCGGTTGTTATTACTTAGCCGCGAGCCCCTTTTTTAGCCTGGATTGTCCAACAGCTGGGGTGAAGGCCTCTCCTAAGTCCTCGCACGAATTATTTTCCTGTGCCACTATAAACCAGCAACAATGGAATAATAAATAACCTATAAAAAAAATAAAAAAAACAACCTCTAACGCAGAAAAAAATGACCCAGGTTTAAGGCCCAATCTACACAAAAAAAAAACTGTATAAACAGTAATTTTTTTATTTTATTACATTATTGATGTACCAATATTATACGCATTTGTAAAAATAAATAAATTTCAATAAGTTCTGACCACGCACAACATTATGTACACACGGCTACACATCAAACTATACATTTCCAGTATACGCTGACCTCTAGTTCTACAGAAATCCTACACTATGAGAGATCAGCTTATACTGGATATGTATAGCTTATTGCGCATATTGCCTACCTATTCAAGGTTTTACCGAGATTTTCCTCATTGACTCAATTCGGTAGAGAAACTGCATCGCTTCGGTGCGCGCGCGCCTCTTGATTGGCTCGCACGATTTATTGTTATCCATCCGATGCTTATAAATAGCACCGACATGCTATTATTTGCATACTAGTGTTTTCATTCCGTTTTACTCGCATTTTATTTGATATTTATTGTTGGGTGTTGAGATTTGTTCGGAGTTTTTAATAGAACTGAATTCTTTGTCGGTGCGAAACAAATTAATTTAACACTGTCTCTCCACTAAATAGTTTTCTCTATGAATTAAACCAGAATTTTCGCATAATCTTGGTAGAGAATAAATAAAATAAAATTACTGCATTGATCAATAATGTTTTTTACGAAAAGGTGCTTAAAAGTTCCTCAGAATATCAAATAAGATAAATTCACTCTCACACTGACGTCACGTCACACTTTCATTATTTTTAGGAAATCAACTACTTTTATAATGTTTGTAAATATGTAACCACCATGTATCTATAACATAATAAATTTATCTGTCATTGCTTCTTTTTTAATATTTTTAACCTATTGTGGTATAATCATTTTATTCTATAATATAATTATCTATATAATTAATGTACCTATATAAAATATTGTAAAATATTTAAAAAAAGTAACGGTGGAGTTCCTAGTCCATTCTTCTCCATACGAAACTACCTTTTGAAAGGGGCGACGAGAATCATTTTTTTTTGTAAGTGCGTTTTATGGACCTATTTGAAATAAATAATTTGACTTTGAAATCTCATGTTAAAATCCTTCGGTATTTCACAATTTTTAGGGTTCCGTACGATCGAATGAAAAAACGGAACCCTCACGGTACCTTTCATTGTGCATGATCCGACACTCACTTAGCCGGTTTTTCTATCTCCTATTTACTAAATAAAGACAATCATCCCAACATTTCACACATAATCCGTTGATATGATGTGTTTATGAGTAAGTCAATCAGAAATATCAATCAGTACGGCATTACACAAACGTGTAGGTACAGACGCCAGCTCATCAAGTTACTACAATCTGTCAAATTTCTTTAATAGATTTTCAACTTTATTCCTACAGCATAAGGTTCAAGGTTGATTGGGAAAATTTGACAGTGTCGGGTAGCTTGATCTGCTGGCATCTGTACATCATAATGTATCGATCCCACGTGTTACTGTGTGCCGATTTTGTAAAGGCAAAGACACATCATCGGTCATTATTGCTGCACCGGTTGACGTCATCAGGTCGCCGGCTGTCACTGAAAACCAGCGCTGGGGCTCTGTCTCGCATAGGGTCGCTGCATTATGCTAAGCGATGGCCGTTTCGCGTAAATGTGACGCATATTTTCCCCAACTTTTTCTTTTGTATTTGTGTTTGTTTATCGCCAGGGCTCGGAAACCGGTTAATTTTCTATGTAACCTTAACCGTTATTTTAATGGTTTTCGAGCACATTTCGTTAATTATTTAATATTTTGTTACAAAATCAATGCTGAACTTAATGTGATGAATCAATCTTTGAAGCTAATATCAATTGTATCAAAAATATTTTGTATCTTCGGAAATAAAAATTAACCGGTTTCAAGCCCTGTTTATCGCAAATAAACGTATTTTCTTTCTTTTTTTCTTCTTCTCTTTACATTATTGAATGCACAAAATATTTTTTTTTCATGCTACAATAAATTTGAAAATCAGAAAATAACAAAGTACCGTTATTTCATAGTTTTATGTTTTCACTTCTGTCGGCAGTGCCCATGACGGCCTATGTTTTTAAGCATTTCAATCAATGCCAAATCTATCTGAAAACTCTATATAAATCAGTACCCTAATTACGTAACACAGTATGAATCGGAATCGGGAAGTATATTGCTAATCCATTGCTTCATAGGTTAGAAAAAAATGTCTGCTCAACAACGTAAATAACGCAATGAATGTTGTTGAACTATCAAATTGAAACCGATTCCTACTGATAGTGTTTTACGCAATTAGCCCTCTGGACTTGCGTATGTGTGCGTGCATTGAAAGTTGAATATATATTATTATTCAAGTGTTCCGTATATTAAGACCCCATAACCCTCAACTGTCCTGTCAACAACTACTGTCTTTACGACGACCTTAACTGCTACCTATATCTGTCAGGTTCAACGTTATGCGTATCGCTATCTCTTATGTAATCTGTGGTTTACGTTACGCAGTGGATAAGCAGTGACACAGCACGCACGTGGTTCCTTTTACACATATCAGGTGCGAGTAACTCTATACGTTCCAGTGAGTTTTATATGTGAGGTACCGTCGTTTGTTTAACTGAGTGAGGAATTGTTCGTTTTGAAGAACAAATTGTGTTATACAAGCTTGATGTTTGTGATGTGTTTGTTTAAATAAGAGAGCCTTAACACGCTTGAAGTAGATTTTTAGTTTTATTAACTAAACATTGTTGTGACGTGTGTTGTGGTAAATTAAATGTTAGAGTTATCTCTAGTTGCAATACTTGCACTGAGACCAGGCTAAAGCAAAAACTATAAATTTTCAGCAAGCTTGGTTTCATAAGCATCTCAATCGGATAGTGAAGTTTGGGAAATAAGTTTTGTTTGAGAAACTTGACTAAACTAACTTCACTCAAAACATGTTGAAACCACAGATTTTCACTTTTTCATCCACATTTGCATTTATATGTATAATGTTACACATGTTTACAAATAAATATATCTTTATCTTTATCTTTTACTTTTCAAAGAATACGAACGAATATGTTTGTTATATTATAACCAAAGACATTCAATTATTTATTTAACAATAGACGGGACATAGCGAACCAAATCGTAATACGATACATTTGTCCTAGTGGGCAAAAGTCGCTCAGTCTAGTGTGGTATGCCTGCATGTCAAGTCGCAATTCGCATTCATGTCCACCAAAAGATTTTTTTTAATGTTTTTTTATGCCTAATTGTGCAATATGGTATTACAAATCTCGTAGTGATAAAACGACTAGACGACATAACCGCGGATTATTTTCGCTGATACATGGAGCACAATTTTTCTATGACATTACTTCTAATAGCCTCTCTTTATTACCTATCTTAAATCTCTTTGATTGTAACCGATATTTGCAAAACAATTATTCATTTCCTTATCAAAACTGTATAGTGTAAACGAACCCTAATCAATTTGTCATGCGTTCCGTATGTTGAGACCAGCCTTATCAAATATTTAGCTAAACACCGCCAAAGTCAACACTATGTATTTACAATAGCCCCTCTATAGTATCTATCTTAAATCTCTTTGATTATAACCGATATTTGCAAAACAATTGTTTTGCAAATTTCAGTTATAATCATTCATAATTTTTTTCATTCATTGAAAATTATGTATGTTGTAAATTAACCGATATTTGCAAAACAATTGTTTTGCAAATTTCAGTTATAATCATTCATAATTTTTTTCATTCATTGAAAATTATGTATGTTGTAAATTATTTTCGTATCGAAACTGTATAGTGTAAACCAACCCTAATCAATTTGTCATGCGTTCCGTATGCAGTCCTTGAGACTAGCCTTATCTATATTTAGCTAAACTCCGCCAAAGTCAACACTATGTACTTACATATACGGCTCAATACGGCTGTACTGTGCATAAGGTCTAGAGTCAGTGTTTTTCAACCTTTTCCATGGCAAGGCCCCCTTAGTATGGGATAATATTTCGCGACAGTTAGACACAGCGGAGGGTAGGGACCTCCGCTGTTTTTAACTTGGAATTCAAGTCTGTCAGTTTGGGTACCTTTTGGTTAAACCGAAAAACAGAATAAGTACCCACAGTTAAATACACAAGCTTTGAAATGTTTGATTCCATTTGGAACCTCCTACTTGTGAGAGTTAAAGTTTTCGTCGATGGCTCAAATAAAAGGCAAACAGAGAAATCGCCTAAATTAAAAAAAAAAAAAAACTATTTAATCCTATGTGTAGCAAAACCCGATCCGCGATAGGAAAAATTTGTTAATGATATGTATGTGACTTGTAGGTATTTGTTGATCTGTGTTAGCCATTAATTAACTTTTTCTCAATAAATATATAATTCTGTACTAGTGTGGATTTATATTTATGAGCTTTTAATTTTGAAGTAACGGCGACCCCCTTAAAGAGGCTTGGTGACCCCAGAGGGGGTCTTGACTCACACGTTGCAAAACACTGATCTAGACACTACAAGAGCGTAGTTACTGCCGTGACATATATTATGTCACAGTTTTGTCGAAACTTGGTTTATGGTTTTACAATGCGACATAATGTCTTTCAACGGCATAATGTATTTTATGTCTGATCATACAGAAGTGACCTTATCAATCATTTCTAGGATGCATACACAATCTATTATCTTAGCGTGAAGGTCGTTTACGTACGGTGACTCATTAGCATCTAAGGCTGGTGAAGTCAGGCAGGCATATCTAATTTGAAAAGCAGCTCAAGTATACTTGCCACAAATTCTGCAGACATTTTCTTTGGGTGAATGTTTTTCATGTTTATTAGTAGTTCACATTACAATACCAAAATACCAGAAGATAGCTCAAATTTATCCTCAAAACAACTCTTTTGTTTTTTTTTTTTTTTTTGGGTGGGAAATTTTCAAATAGAGAGTTATTCCTGTCAATGTCCCACAATTGTCAAACTACAAGTGCAAGACAGAGGCAAGAACATATATAAGTGTAAGCCAAAGCGCCTTGCTAAGTAACGTGTATAGATCTCGGCTTTAAACTGCTATCAAACCATACATTTTGTTAGCTTTTATCGAACATAGTTTTTTTACGTCACCGACCTTGGTACTCTATAATGATTTGTACAAACAGTAACTAGACGCTTGAGGGGCCGTTTTTTCAGCGTCTAAAGTGCGGACAATATTGCCAATGATGAACTGAAGACACTTTTTTGGGTATTCTTCAGTAAAAAAACTTCGACAAGAACTGCAGATGACCAAACATGTGCAACAATTTTTTTGATAGAGTAGAGGTAAGTTACATTTGGATCGGGAAATAACATCCGCAGTACTTTGCTATTATTATGATTATCTTATGAAAATGACTTACCATTTCTGTTTTCACTATCAGCCGGCTTCATCTGAATAGGGTGGTGCATCTGTTGAAAAAGAAAAACAAACCGTTAATTAATATTTTGACAGGATTTTTACAATAACTTATTAACTAGGCTGGCATTTTTTTAGGCAGGTAGGCAGATAAATAGACAGAAATATTAATAATATACAGTAAATCTGTTGTCTGACCAGATTGACTGTCTATACTTTATTGACTGAAAAAAAATCCGATCAAGTGCGTGTCGAGCTATGCATAGTGAAGGGCTCCGTAGTCGGGATAAATATCTTCTTCGGAAGATAGTTTAATTAGTGGATCTGGTCAGGAAACATAAATTACCACTGTCTGAACGACCAACAAAGAAGATCAATAAGAAGCTGGCTACCGTAAAAACATGGATAATAATTTTCCAGGCGACTAATAACTTAAAGGGCGACTAATTATTTGCTGCAAAAAAAAATAACATGGCAGCGATTAAATATTATTTCTTAATCGCTGCAAAGTCATCTACTGTTATTGAATCATTTGGGTTAGGTTAGGTTAGAACAGTAACCATTAACAAGCAGCGGCCGCCGAGCGCCAGATCCCCTCTATTGTTGGTAAATTCAGTTACCAAAACAAAAATTCGATGCCAGTTTAAATTAAAACGGAGCTTATTACTGATATATTAATATGCTACCTATTACTTATTACGATACTCCTTATTAGCTGCCAACCCATTATATATGGTACCCACTCATTTTTTTTTTTGAAACCTATATTCATTTTACTTAGTTGCCGCATTAAATACATGCCTAAAAAAATTGCAATTCTAAAATAGTCTACGTCCGTATTGTCCATGCATCGGCGCAGAGCGCAAACAATGTTAACCCCATTAGGATGATTAACAGCATATCGGCCGACGACATTAATTCGGCTTTGAACACCGATACTAAACAATTTATGGCTACAGAATGTCCAGTCTATACGAATAGGTGTAAACTTGCACATACTGAAAAGCTGTGCTTTTCATGACAATGTTGTCATTTGGTTTAAATATGTAGGTTTTTATTTTTATTATTTTAGTAATATTTTATATAGATTCTTTTTTAATTTGTGAATGTGAGAACGTTGTAGGCTTAATAGACTGTAGCTTTGTAAACTATCTTTTATTTTGTTAAGTACTTGGTACTTGTTGACGGGCCTACACTGTCCTCCCATACCTATTAACACTGTAACTTGGAAACATTGTTAAAGACCACTTTTTTTAAAAGAGTAACTGTGGAGTTTCTTGCCGGCTCTTCTCCATAGGAAACGACCAATTGGAACCGTGCACCTAGCTTCTGACGTTTCATAAGTGCCCATGTGGGTTTGTGTGAAATAAAAAATTTTGATTTTGTTTTTTTTTTATTTTCTTTGCTATTAGGCAAAGCACAGCTTTTCAGTATGTGCAAGTTTTACTTTTGCACTTTTTACTTTGTGCAAGTTTTAGTTTGGCTTCTGGACCACTAGGTCGAAAATGGTAACCTTGATGGCCGAGACGATGCGTTAGCTTTTTTTAGAGATCCGTTAAATTAGAAGCAAGCGACAGTGATACACCCTTAAGACGCAGATATATGATTTTAGTGACTTTTAAATCTGTTATTACGCCTTCAAATAATGCAAGAAAGTGTTACACGTGCAAAACAATTATTGTAGGTACCTAGAATGCATACACATCAATTCTATATGTGAATGTTTAAGTATTGTAGTAAAATACTTTATGAAATAAATTCAGGAAGTAATGCCTAGCTAAAGCATTAAAAAAGATATTACTTTCAAACTACTTAAGATATTTTCATGTTTTTTTTTATATGAATAGACTATTTTATTGTCTATAATTCTATTTGTGATTTTTTTCAAATATTCATATTTTTGTTATTAAAAATAAATATATCCTGTGAAACCGAACGGTGCGGCGCGGCGTGAGCGCGACGCGCATTTGTATGGCCAAGATCAACGGCGATTACCCGACCCTTAACTCTTTAAACCAAAGCCTACTCGTAGCAATGCTGCTTGTTGAATTACATAAAGAAAGAAACAGAAGCTTTTCTAACATTATATTTTGAGTCAACAATGCATTGTTGAGATGCCTCTACCGAATAATTCCATTTAAGGTGAATCTACAGCTGCAGCCCGCGAAATTCAAATTTTCTTACGTTTTTTGCAATTTGCAGGTCAGTGTCAGGTTTTATCTTGATCAAAATATGATTCGCGACTATACCAGATATGTATTTATATAATTATAATCATTAATAAATTTCTCTGTAAATACATAGGTATATGTTGTGGTGTGGTGGGGTGTATGTTGAGTATTCTATTCTATTCTATTCTATTCGACCAGAATTTGGCCTCCTTGACAGCATTAACGTTGGTCTCCCAACGGTCTCCCATAGTGCAGATGTTATTGGCCAGAGAACACGTCAAGAGCTGAGTCATCGATTGTGATGTGTGGCTCCACAGTCATACATTGTGGCCCATTGGAGTGCCCCTACCTGACTAAGGCCCGTATTACAGAACGTCACTCAATATTCAAGCATTTCTTAAAACTAGATTCCAGCCATTTAATTGGTTGAAACTAGTTTTAAGTAATGCTTGAGTATTGAGTGACCTTCTGTAATACGGGCCTAAGATGACACCGAGCTGCATTTCATCTCTTTATTTGTATGTTTGACTGTCATTTCTCAACATGCTTTAAACAGAGTGCACCTTCTGTTCCTCCCACACTGATAAACATACAAATTATTTAAAAGTTAGGTATGCAAACAATCCCGAACTATTTTAATTATTCGTAAACATAGGTCCAGCACATCGTGACGTGTTGTGTTGTCACATTATTGTTGTTTCGATTGTGTATGTGTTGATATGCGCGTGTGTAGTGTATTGATTCACGCTTGCTTGCATGTTTGCAATATCTTGCAAGTGAGATTTAACGGTTTTAACGTTTAGATGGTCGAAGATAGGTACAACAGTCAGGTCTCAAACACGGTAGTAGTTCAAAATGCCGTTGGTGTGTTTAAAACGGTTTGATATGGTCAAAGAAGAAATTATGAAGAAAGAAATTATGAATTATAAATTACTAGCTGCGCCCCGCGGTTTTACCCGCGTAAGTCTCGATCCCGTGGGAATATCGGGATAAAAAGTAGCCTATGTCTCAATCCAGGGTGTCAGCTACCTCCATACAAAATTTTATCAACATTGGTCCAGCCGTTAGAGCGTGAAGAAGTAACAAACATACACACACACACACACACTCACAAACTTTCGCCTTTATAATATTAGTGTGATGTGATGAAAGAATCTAAAACATAATATATCTATGGAAGTCTAAACAACAACTGGGGGCCGATCGCGCTATTTCTCAACGTAATTACCGTTCGAACGGAACTCTTTTGGTTTTGGTTTAGTTTTGGTTTAGCTGATGTAAACGGTATCGCGCTTTTTTTCATGAGCGACAAAATCGTTGACGTTACCCAATACTGAAAGTTCGATCGATTGTTCCTACAACGTAACTTCCAAAGTAAAGCTAAATCGTTTCCATTTAAACGATTAGCGCGATACGAAATGTGTCTAACGTAACGTTTTTGGTTGTGGTTTAGTTTTGGTATTAACGTTCAAAATTAGCGCGATCGGCCCCCTGGTCTCAAAAGCGCTATTACGTAGTTGAAGGTGCCGTTAGTTTTAAAGGGAGAATTCTAAATTATATCAAGAGATGTCAGCTTTGGTAATCGGCCTCTCCAAGTCCCTATAGCAGCAATGTCCTCTATGGAAACTGGGACCGAGTATTTCTCTGGTCTACCCAATTCGTAGGACACAGTAAAAACTGCCTTATAAATTGTGTACCATAACTTTAGGTACTGAAACGATTAGTGCGAATTGAAAAGCAGAGACAGGCTTGACTATCATAATAGCCACTGTACACAAGCTTCAATTATTACAAATTGAAAAGAAGAGATAGAATACTCTATAATATGTACACCATAAAAAATTAAATTATATTAAAAAATCGTATCTCATATGGCGGAGATATCCAGTAGCCCCCTTTTTGCCCCTTTTTGGAGGAAGTAACAAAAATCCCCTAAGAAAAATAAATCTATAAAGTCGTAAACCTGTATACCTACCAAGTTTCGTCCAGATCGTACGAATAAAACTGACAGAAGAAAGCAAATTTTGCCAGACTTGAAGCAGAGACGCTTCGCTCGCTCCTCAGTGATTTACTACCGATCAAAACAAGAAGTGATTTTATGGTGATGCGTTTATTACTACTACTTTGTATTCGATGGATGGCTATCAAGAAATCGGGTTTACGCGCTTGCGTTTCAACTTTTTTGAAGTACTTAAGAATTGTTTCCGATTTGATTGATAGAACACTATCTTAGATATATTTGTTACGCCTTTTTGTATGAACAGAAAATACTGCTTTAATAATTGATAACGTACACACTATTCTCCTTCGGTGTCCCCAATATCCATTAAGTACTCTTTGCCTTGAACTTCAATTGGACTATCATGGCTAGCTCTGGATCAAAAGTACACCCTTCCACTCTAATATTACGCTGTTACAGCTGCGTTTATGATTATCATGCTCTTGGTGGTAACTTCTTTGCAACCATCATTATTTTCTGCAAATCATCATCATGACCACAGCTGGAAATAATCTTCACAGATTTCCTCACGAAACAGCTTACATTCACCATATTATAACAAAGAAACATACGCACACAGCGCAACAACATAGTCCCAAAGCGCCGAAAGAAGAATTCTTAGAGCGATCAATCAGCGATCACGCTATTTATAATCTGACATATATATGAGTATATATACACTTGCTATTGAGTAAGTATAATGGCGGCCAGTATTGGCAGTCAGTCACAATCACAAATGCTAAAGTTTCCATTCGTCAATACGAGTATTCCCTACCTGTTTAGTTATTATTTACAGAACTAGAATGGTGTGACGTGTTACTACGGAGTTAATAATAATATAATTTAGTTAATATCTATAGACCTAAAATGTGGTGACGTATAACTACGTTGGTATGTTTTTTTCTCGCTGTCTTAATTTATTTCAGAGAATTGTCTATGTGAGATGGCCCTTGTTGCTAGGTGATTCGCTAACCATTAAAATGATTATAACATACATAATTTTAAGGTTTTATTCTCATGCCAATGAAAAATCATTGTATAGCTAAACTAAGTTGTATAGCCACTTAATATAATTGTTTTTATATGAAATTTCTATTATTATATATTTTTTTCTTTAAATTCAATTTATTGATCTAAATTTTATTTTAATTTAAATTCTATGACATTATAATATTTCTGTCTACTCATGCCTTTATTTTAATTGCGTTTGACATTAAATTTTTATTTTTATTCTGAACCTTTTTATTTTGTACCTACCTACCTGTCCGTTTATTTTAATTGTATTGACATTTTATTCTATGCTGTTGCATTATTGTGAAATTTTATTTTATTTTATCTTGTGTATATATATATATATATGGGTTTTGCCTAAATTAAATGAATTAAATTTTTTTATTTATTTTAAACTCCATTTCAGTTGGTAGATGCTTGTATTGTTATGCTTGCATTTACGAAGAAGGGATGGGCTTATCGTGGCCATACTCTTGAGAGAAAGCATCATTGCCTAATCCCGTCTTTTTTATACCATGAATGTACAAAGTAGGTATAATAAACAATTATTATACGATTTGCTTCATTCATTCGCGCAGCGTTTATTCATTCATCAAACTCCAAATTGACGAACATTGGCCGTTTTGTCTCACTCAATGGCAAATACCCGCGCCCAAATATTCGCGCTAACAACGTAACAAAGACGTAACCACGTAACACGCATATCATGCGCGTGCGCCAATTCACGCGTCAAAAGCCTCATCGAGACGAGCCAATCAAATAGAACTAGTATTGTTCACAATCAAGTTTCCAAACATGTACACAAATATGTGTACTTGGAAAAATAACTTTAGTACCTACAAATAAAGCTTAGTTTGCGCTGCATTACATTTTTTTACTTTTTCAAAAGTACGAGTCATTCTGAAATCAACTTAATTAACACTAATATAATATTTATATTCATATTTGTTTAAGTGAAAATTACATTTATATTGTTAACAAGAATTTGAATACACTTTACCATAGTATTACACATGTACTGATCGCATTTACGCTGGTAGTGCACCTCCGCCGCGAAACCATAGCGTTAAATTGTTTTGAACGCACATTAATAAGTGAAGCTAGTTTCAGGTAACTTTCTTAAGTTTTTTCGAGTTTACCTATTTTTCATAAAGGCTAAAAATACAATGTTAACGGTTTTGACGTTTTTATGTGTAAATATTCGGTTTTATGACGATTATTATTTCGTTAACATTGTAGAGAGGATCAAATCAAATCAAATCTTTTTATTGTGGGCATAGGTTATACAAACCGATGTTAGGTAAATTACAGATCCATTATGTCCTGCCTAGTAGGCAAACAATAACAAATTCAGTCACCATGCAGTATAAAAAAAATGGTGACCGATTGTAGTAGGTACTAATTATTAAGAACATCTTGGATTGTGTAGGGTGCAGTAGTATTGAGGTTTACCATCGTATCTTTCTATGAGGAGATTTGAATTTAGATATTATGTGGTAAGCAGAGAGCTTTTAATGAAAAACTACTAAGTGCCTAGTTATTAATATTTTTCTTTTCAGTTCTTCAGCATCTGAAAAATATTTTAAAATCAAAATACTTTATCAAAATAAAAAGGTTCTCGCATACTTTTAAATCATACGGTTCCGCTCAAAAAAGGCGTGGTATACAAAAAGTCGGACGTGCTCAGGAGGCAGGCAGCATTGCCAACGAAAACGAAACGAAAAATATTAAAAAACTCGAAAGCATCAATTTTTAGTTCAACACGCGCCATATTGTGTTTTTTTGCAAAAAAAATCGTGATGTTAGTGTGGAAATAAATCCCATAGAGGTTTTTAGAGATGGCCCTAAGCTTTCATAGGCTAGCAATCTACCGTGTATGTAGCTAACCTCATTTATATGAAAAAAAAAAAAAACGAATTCGGACCTTGATCCTTATGATGTTAGTCATATACGCTCTTTTATGCTATGTTAGTAACAAATGTAACTCAAAATTTTAATTCGTATAACTGTTGCACTCACCCCACTCACCTGACGCACCGGGTACATGCACATGTACATGCACCCAATGCGCTATAATGGCGCAACATGGCGTTATACGCTTTCCTAGAAGAGCGGTAGGCGCCAAATAATGGCCGTAATGACAGCCGCACGGGTCGATCCATCGGGTTAAACTACGCTTGCCGGGGTTGGTCCGTGGATGCATACCGAGACTCATACGTGCCTCGGAGCACGTTAAGCCATTGCTCCCGGCTGTCATTCGTGTATCGTGACAGTCGTTACGGGTCATCAGCAGCCCGAAAGTCTGACAACCAGTCTTACCATTACCTACGGGTATCGTGTTACCCAGTTACTGGGTTGTGGAGGTCAGATAGGCAGTCGCTCCAAGTAAAATACTGGTATTCAGCTGCATCCGGTTAGACTGGAAGACGACCCCAACATAGTTGGAGAAAGGCTAGGCAGATTGATTGAATGACGGCCGTCATGAAAATGATGGCAGCGGACTTTACGGTGTCAAAAAACGCTCTCTAGGAAAATACACCAACTTACTTTTATAAATAACGTTTCAGTGACGTCATTCGCCGGAAAATGCGACGCTATGTGGCGGCCACCGCTGTTCGGGGAATCTGTAGCTTTATTGTGTATGAGCTCAAAGGGTACTAGCACTGATTTGTCATCGTTAATTTGTGAATTGGGGATCCTATAAGTTATACCCAGTAAAATATAAAATATTTAAGATTTTTTCTAAATTTTTTGGCACAACGGAAATTATACTGATAATGGTACATTTAATATGTTTTATGTGAGCAAGTTTTACATGAAGGCGCTAACGTAGTTCGCGAAATTTCAATTTTCTTACGTGTTTTGCATTGTTGTGTGTTTTGTTTGTTACTGTCAAGTTGTATACTCGTATTGATCAAAATTTATGATTCGCGACCGTAAAAAATTAGTTTTGATATAATTATGATAATTAGAATCATAAGTATAACTCTCTTATTTAGAATTAGCTTCAAATGTCATGATTTCCTGAAATAGTCATTCAATAGGGTATAATGTGAACTTAAGGATTTGTATCGACGATTTTAATTATAATTCTATAAATACATATTTGCTGTATTTTAATCAACTTACAACGTAATACTGACCTGCACATTAGAAAAAAATAAAAAAGAAAGAAAATAAATTTATTTAGCACAGACTAAAAGCCACACAACACAACATGTTATACTACAAGTAAAAACAAAGAACAAAAAAATAAAAAAAATAAAAAGTGTAAGAAAATTTGAATTTCGCGGGCTACCCTGTCGCTAACCTAACCTAAAGTTGACTTAGTACGCACCTAAATCTAAAAATCCAAAATTATAGACATAATATGGTTCGATAGTAAAATAGATCTTGTTTTCAACCTCTTACTCACTAACGATAACATTAAAATTGTTCTCAAAATAGAGATTACTATAGAAAAGCAATTACAATGAACTTTGGACATTCGAATTGTCCTAGATTTTAGGTGTAGGTCACAGAGCTGGATAGCAGTCGCCCATCGCAGGTTTATTGCCATTTGCCTCCATTCAATATAAATTCCCGATAAACGCGAAAGGCATCTCTGCCTATAGGGTTGACAACAATTCGCTATGAATTTTTTCTACGTAAAAAATGTGCTTTAGGTTTTTAGTTGAAGGGTTACAGCTTTACAGGCCATATAGTCCGGGGAAATTACGCTGAAAAAATTCAGCGTAATTTCCCCGGACTATATGGCCTGAAAAGCCACAAAAAAAAAAAATCGCTGTTTTAAATTAATGCAAAGTTAGCCTAAAAAGGCTAACTTTGCATTAATTTAAAACAGCGATTTTTTTCGTTTAATGTCTACGCGTTAAATACGCATACTTCCTTGTCCATACCGTAGTATGGACAAGGAAGTAGTACCTATGTTAAAACGTATACCGCGAAAAGTTCACCCCCGCGTGTGCGTTTTTTTTTAAAGAAAACATGGTATTTCAATTTTGTTTTGTAGAAAAAAAATTAGCATATCTGCTAATATTTAATAGCATATCTGCTAATATGTTTTATGTTGTTTGTATGGAGTGTTTGTCGAAGAGATGAGGTATTAAAAGAAGGTTAGAAAATTAAACATATAAATCCACGGAAATTTTGTTATAAATAAAATTAAGAAATGTTTGACTACATGTTGTACTACATAACATCACACACACACCCTCATACTCACATTCACACACCCCTACTCTCACTCACACATTTGCATGCTTCTTGTCTAGTTTTAATTTTCTCTTTTCATTTTAAATGGCCTGTTTTTATAACACTTAAAACAAGTATTTTTATGTTAATATTTTAAGTTTGGAAGAGCTGAGTCTCCTAACACAGGTTTTTTTGCTTAAAAGGAGACTCCAATCACTAGTTGTTAAATTTACTTGTATAACAAATAAAACATTTTTCATTCATCATATTTATGTAGACACGCTAGAAATACGCTAGTATTCAAATATTTAATTAGGCAATTTAATGTAAAAAACCCCTGTTATTATTTTGCTTGAAGTACAATTTAATAATGTATTTTTTTATCGAAATTTCCGTGGACGAAAATGTTTAATTCTGAAAAAATATATTGGTTTTCCCAATATTTTTACATATTGTGACCAAAATTTTTCTGTTAATTATTTTGCCTCAATTTTTATTCACAAAAACGCGTTTTCGTTTTTTTTACCGTGATACGGTCCTGGATAATGTTTAATTTTTTATTATTATTTGAAGAGCTAAGTTCAAAAACACGTTTCAAGAAAAAATCGACATTACAATGTTTATAAATTAGTAGATTCAGGCCCCAAGTTTACGTTTCGCATCCAAACATGGATGTGACTATCTATTCGAATTTCAGAGACAATAATAGCCCCTGAGCATTCTATGAGACACAAAGAAATCGAGTGACCTCTTAATAAGGAAACCCTTATCGCCTACACGCACTTTAATCATTTAATCCATTTCTGCTCAGAAAATTCTAAAGGGAGCACTAGACCAGCGTTACCAGGCGCGATTATCCACGGAAGAAATGAGTCTGAAGAATTCATGAGAATTCTTTTTCATCGCAATGAAAATGCATCAAAGCGGAGACCTCATATTAAAATTACGCAAATTACGTTGGATCACCCTAAGCTGAGCTGCCCTTGGGAGTTCCACACTCCCGGGCTGATTACTGTGCGGTTGCTACAAAAGTTGCGATATTTTTTCGTTGTCAATACAGCCGCACCGCAGCGCGTCTGATGTGTGAAGCTCTCTTACAATGTGCGCGGGAGTCACAGCTGATACTTGTACGTTGTCTTCCATTTAATTAGTTGAATCATTTGATTTAGAACGGCCAGACCCGTTGTAGTGTTATGATGATGTATTGCTAACTAAAATAAAAATAGCTGTCTATGAGTAAGACTCAGTGGACATCAGATCTTGACAACTTTCTTCTGCTAGTAAAAGAAATAAACATCCTGTATTTATTTGATTTATGCCCCACTTTATTGAATAGATTACCCATTTTTATTTTGAGATTAGACCCCTTACCAGATTTAAATGTACGACTGGTGCATCCTGGGCAGTCAGCTCCAGTTCCACCTTATGATATTTTTACAACGGCTTGATTAATTTTCTTTAAATTCAATGCGCGCACGAGAGAATATTACTGTTTTCCTCAGTACCTATAGCAAAGCCTTTTTATACGAGTAGTACATTACTGCCGCGGTCTGTAATGACTGCGTTGCTGGCTGATGATGACCGAAAGCGCAGCGTAGCGTAGCTCCAGGCCAACAAAGACCGAGACCGAAGGTGGAGGCCGTCATAGCGCGGACAGCAAGGGTTACAATGATGACCAAGCTTAATGGCCGAGAGCGGCATAGCTAAGTTCGAGGCCATCACAGCGTGGCCAGCAACGCAGTCATTGCGGATCAAGGCTTTTATAGTGTTTACTCAAACAATGCGAGTATTTAAAAAAAAAAGCGGCCAAGTGCGTGTCGGACCACACACAATGAAGGGTTCCGTAGTTGGGATGAATTTATCCCTAAAACAAACTTAACATTGTAGTTAAAAAAACATGTTCTCCCATACATCGATATACGCCACGGTCAATTTTCCAACTGAAAATGTAAGTTTGTAATCGCAATAAAGTATTTTTTTATGTGATAAAACTACAAATTAACAATTTTCGGACTTTTTCCTTTACTTGTGCTGTGATATCTTGCTTCTGCCCAAATTTCATGATTCTACGTCAACGGGAAGTACCCTGTAGGTTTTGATTTATGTGCGAGATATTCGCAATTTTTTTTTATGTGATAAAACTCCAAATTTACAATTTTCGGACTTTTTCCTTTACTTGTGCTGTGAGATCTTGCTTTTGCCCAAATTTCATGATTCTAGGTCAACGGGAAGTACCCTATAGGTTTTGATTTATGTGCGAAATATTCGCAATTTTTTTTTATGTGATAAAACTACAAATTTGCAATTTTCGGACTTTTTCCTTTACTAGTGCTGTAAGACCTTGCTTCTGCCCAAATTTCATGATTCTACGTCAACGGGAAGTACCCTGTAGGTTTTGATTTATGTGCGAGATATTCGCAATTTTTATTATGTGATAAAACTCCAAATTTACAATTTTCGGACTTTTTCCTTTACTTGTGCTGTGAGATCTTGCTTTTGCCCAAATTTCATGATTCTAGGTCAACGGGAAGTACCCTATAGGTTTTGATTTATGTGCGAAATATTCGCAATTTTTTTTTATGTGATAAAACTACAAATTTGCAGTTTTCGGACTTTTTCCTTTACTAGTGCTGTAAGACCTTGCTTCTGCCCAAATTTCATGATTCTAGATCAACAGGAAGTACCCTATAGGTTTTGATTTATGTGCGAGATATTCGCAATTTTTATTATGTGATAAAACTACAAATTTACAATTTTAGGACTTTTTCCTATACTTGTGCTGTGAGACCTTGCTTCTTGCCAAATTTCATGATTCTAGGCCAACGGGAAGTACCCTATAGGTTTTGATTTATTTGCGAGTATCGAAATATGTCGCAATAATTATTTATTTATTTATTTATTAAAACTTTATGCACAAGTAAAAACTACACTGACACTAACTACAAAGGCGGACATAATGCCTGAGGCATTTTCTACCAGTCAACCTAATAACCAACCAACCAATAATGTCGCTTATGTCGCCATAATTTTTTTTTGCGTTGACTTGGAAGCTAGATTTTTTCAGAGCTTCAAGGGACCATAGACTTACGTATTTGATATTAATTTCAACTTGATACGCGTTCCTGAGAAAAATGGTCTTGACAGACTGACAGACAGACAGACGGACAACGAAGTGATCCTATAAGGGTTCCGTTTTTTTCTTTTGAGGTACGGAACCCTAAAAAACACCTTAGTATAGTTTAAAGTAACAATTGTTATACCTACAGCCAAATTCTGAATAAAGTCTTTTTGCACCTGACTATATTTGAAAGAAAACTCGACCATAATGGATTTTCAAAGGAAATTGCTGCTGGTTAAAACTCACAAGCAGTGAAATTACATACAACTTTGCTACGCCTATTTAAGTAGCGCGGAAAGGTTGACTTTGCTCAAAGAAAGTTGTCAAAATAATTACTACGTTACAAGCGTTTTTGAGTAAAGAACATTACTAGAACATTACTCCTTTTCTCAAAAGCCATTTGGCATCTTCGATCGAAAAATAAATGTTTTCAACAACAATAGAAGAGGGGCTTTTATTGATATTAAAATAAACTTAAGCTGTATGCTATTTCACAGTCCGTAAAAGTCAGTTGAGTTTTACAGTCAATTTGTAGTTACAAATTGAAAAGTTTTATGGAATGCGATAGACAAATTCTTGGAGGCGACGACGACGGGTTTAACAACCTCTTACTGCCTAATGTTAAACAAGATGTTTGGTAGTAAACTCATGTCCGAACACTCCCATATAATATAATTCCCATTTTGCGCTCCTAAAAATATTATTGAACACTCCGACCCAATGACTACTAATCATTCATACAAGTAAAAAAAATATTTATTAACTTTTTTTTATAATATTCATAGTGACGCATGATGTAGTTTGAACACCCTGTTATGAGCGCGGTGCGAGCCTTGCGCTCCATTCCACACCGCCCTTGGAACGCAAGGCTCGCATCGTGCTCGTAACAGGGTGTTTCAAACTACGTCATGCATCATAATGAATAATATATATTTTTTTAATTATTCATATGTTAATAAAAAAAATATTACTTTTAAGAATGATTAGCAGTCATTGGATACATGAAATGACCTGCCGTTGTAAGACGATTAAAATGCCACGGTGTATAATGATTGCGCCTCTTTTTGTGAACCTCAAATAATTCCTGTTTTGGGGTCCTAAAAGTACAAAATAGCTAAGTTACTGCGACCAACTTGCCTGTAGCGCTCGCTCCCACGGGGTGCCACTGCCGCGGCACCCCTCGCTTTGCTCGCTCGGCTCGCGCGTATTTGGTCACAGTTCTAACCTAACCCATTTGGTCGGGGTGCTCTAGCTTAGTTACTGCGACCAATTCGGCTGCCGCACATGGCATAGCTGTAGTTTCTGTCAACCCTCGTGAGAAAAAAGGCGTTCCTAAGTTCTGTCTTTTCAATATGTATACATATATAATTGTCATGTACCTACTCTTTTCACTATATATAAATACAGTCATGTAGGATCACATATTATGGGTTGTGAGTTTTTTCCTCATTAAAGAAAAAAGACTTACTTACTCACTTTATTTTATGCTCTCAGAGATACATTTTAAAAAACAAACCGAGTAATAATTATAACCTTGTAATGAGTATTTTTAAGTTTGCCCTTATTGTTATTATTAACAGTACCTATGCTAATTATTTTATATGGTAATCTGTGGATAACGTCGTGAGTAGTGTATTTGTTAATTCTATTAGTTTAGTACTCCTATCATGTGTAATATTTAATATACTGCTGTTTGTTGTCCCTAATAAATAAAATAAAAAATAAAATAAAATAAACATTAATAATGCGGTTTAGGAACAGTGACTAGTAGCCCTGACACTCGTCAGCCGTCACAGTAGTTAGTAAATGTCGATAGTAATCCGCACAGGGCGGGCAGTGATTAAAAATAAGTGAGCTGTGACATACAAGACGATTTACACACTCAAGACTTTGATCAAATATGTATGTTAAACTTTACAGACGTTTTGATAAACGCGGAGAACTAAGTTTATGAAAAGCTCAATTTGAATAAGTGTTGACCTACTTGTTATTTCTTTTAGAAATGATGACTTCTTTTTACATTTTTACGAAAGAACGTAATAAAGTTCATACTTAAGGTTTTTTAACTACCAATGTCCTACCCTATCGGGGTACAAGAGAAGAAGCGAGACAGCCCCCAACACACATGTATATTTTATAAATTACTGGGGTTACCTCTAACTGCATAATTGATGTATACGATAGAATAAAAACAGTTTGCTTAATTTTTTTATTTGTCAAGGCCTTTCCCTTTTTTAACTACTCCATTTTCACAATAGTCCATACACATTTTTTTTCCCCAAATATTTTCTTACTAGAGTTTTCTCTCACACAACACACAAGTACGTATATTTTATAAATTACTGGGGTTACCTCTAACTGCATAATTGATGTATACGATAGAATAAAAACAGTTTGTTTTTTTTTTAATTTATAAAGGCCTTTTCCTTTCAAACATATTTTCACAGTAGTCCATAGACCATTTTTTTTTCCTGACAATTTTCGTACCAGAGTTTTCTCGTAAAGCAGCAGCCCTGTGCGGCACGTCACCCATCACTGCAGAACGTGTCGGTAATTCCGTAGTAATCCACACATCGGACACTGTTTAAAAATAAATGAGGTGTGACAAGCCGCCAAGACGACCGCCTCGTTAGACGAACCAAATTAATTTATATTATAGTACACAAACTTATGCGTGTTATTTTTGCAAATTACGAGGAAAAACACTGACCAAATAACCTATAATATAGCTCTTATGGGTTGAGAGAACTGAATGAATATATGTCGTCATTGTAGATCTTGACGAGTGGATTAGTTCGAAAGATCGGGAATGTGAATGGTAAATATAAGACAAACTCTGAAGATGACACGGATGTGAATGATTTAAGTTTGAACTGCCTGATAATGGTGCGGGGAAATGAGATCCTTCTATTATTCTTCTGTGGACAGAACATCATGGAAAGCTTAGCTAGGTTGCAACTTTGGTAGCGGGGGCCTATGATGCTCCGGACTCGCTCAAGAATTACATAGCAAGCACAATCAGAGCACCCGCCATCTTAGCTCTTCACCATCCTTGTTTGACTGACAGAGAATGCCTACGGCATTAAGTCCGCCTCTGTACCTAATTGTGTGCGAGAAGTTTAAATAAATAAATAAAAGACGGAAAATAAAATCTAAGCTATCTAAGCTTGTTTTCTAGAGTGCATGTGTTTAAATATGAAGATCATGCATCATTTATTACGAAGCCAAGGTAATTATTTTCTAACCCACAAAGGGAATATCAGCTTAAAGACCTATTTTACTTTATGACAGATTAGGAAAGCCGTGTGGTTTGAGGTGACGACGTTGACGAACGTCGGGAGCAGACGCGACGTCGTGGCTCGTGGCTCACATTGCGTCTGCTACTAATGTGTTTTTGTAACATAAATCGTAGCCAATTTATCAATTAAAATGTTTAAGCTGAAAGAAAATGTATGTTTTAAGACGCAATATGCATGATTTATACATTAATCACACGAAGCGGCGGAAGAGAATGTTTTGAATCGTCCCACGCGTTTTATCAATGAATGTATGAAAATATATTGCTTCCGCGGTGAAGAATTGTGGAATGTTTTTGCAGTTTGTCATATCACGGTTACTGTTTGAAGAATATTGTGGCTACTATAGGACGGGGGAAGCTGTTGATCTATTACAATTAATAGCCACTGATATTGGCCGCTGTAAAATACGGTCTTAATTTTTAAACACATGCAACATACCTAGGCTCTTTAGCCCTAAAATTAGCACAAACTTTAATTTGATGGATTTACGTCGAAATCTTTGATCCATCCCTATTATTTCAGGAACATATGGGGTGGCCTATGATTCAGAAACCACAGTACGGTGAAATTAAAGAAGAAACTGATCCAACAAAAATGCACAGTTATTTAAAATAATGTTTGGCACAGTTTTCCACAGTAAAATATTTGTGTCTAATAAAATGTATTCAACACTTTTTTATTATGATAGTTTTATATGAATGTTATGAGTTCTTGTATGTTTTCGACGTCATTTGGGGAGTTAACTGTCTAATTTATGTCTCGACTAAATTAAAATACTTCACGGCAGATGATTTCTGGATGAATGTGGATTTTCATTAGCTCTCGCGAACTTCTGTGAGTAACATAAATTGTTTAATGATGATTAAAGTTGTGTCTCCTTATTTTAATGTCTATAAAACCACAAATGAAGCGTTATGATATTAGTCATTTACGTAGATCGGTATAATTTACATTAATATCTTCGAGTGGCGTCTACAGTTGACGTAGATTGTTTGGACCAAAAAAGGGATTTTTGATTGAAGCTTCAAACAAAAATAGAATTGGTTCAGTACACTTTCTAATGGTAAACACGTTAATATTTAATTCAATATAAAAAGTAATCTCCCTGACCTATCATAAAAGGAACAGAACAAAAAGGTTCACAAGTAAATCAACCCTACAAAAGTAATAACGTTTCAATCCACGCAGAAAATCTTTCTCAAACACTGCCCGATAATCCGGAAGCGGTCATTTTCCTTACATCAAAGCTGCAAAGACTGACAGGTAGGAAAGAAGTAAAAAAAACAGAAAATAAATGGCCACAAAACAAAGAGACCACTTAATACCATTGTGGACGTCGCGATGGGTCAAAGTAGACCCAAATCGCAAGTCCCCCACAAAGGTGAAGTACCCACATTTAAAAGGTAGGTACCTACTGGTCGAATCAAAGAGGACCCCTGCCCCCTTTTAGGCTTATTATACGGTTCGGAGATTTCGGGCTGTAAAAAATGTATGAGCAAGTTCGAGTTGAGATAGAAGCTTATGATTCTGGGATACGTTTGAAAGTTTTTGCAATGTTACTTGTTTAGAATTAAATAAGGACCAATGATATGTTTGCCACGCTTAGGTATATGTATTTTTGCATACGCTATTAGATTAGAAAAGTTACATCAAAGAATATAGTTGGATAATGTTATATTTGCCCGACAACATCGATCCTGATGCACTTCCATACCGTTTCTCTATCCCCCGCACAGACCCCTAATACCGTCTAGCTTCTCATTGCCAGCGGTTCAGTCCCTAATGCCGACGCGACGGCAATTACAATGAGTGCTGCTTTGTCTCCGCCACGATCACGTTGTTGCAGACTTTTTTCAAGTTGCTGTCTCGTTATGGGACCCTTAAAACCATTGTGACATTGTCCCGAAATATTGAGAGGAAAAAATGGGAGACTTTTGAATTTGGATGGTACAAAAGTCGTGGGTTTTAATATTATAGGAGTCTATTGTTTACTTAAGGAGGCAGTAATGGTGGAGGAGCCTTATAAAGTAAATAAAACACGAGTGGTAGTCAATATAATTCCAATCACGAGTTTTCGGAAAAATGTCGAGGTTTTGAATTTTACTGGTCGTAGTGGTATATCAAAACTTGTTCAGTGGCAGAAATATCGGACCCTACACCAGCACTACGGGTTTTTTTTTTAAATATCGCAGCATTATGCTGAGTCTTTTTGGCGTCGCACAGGCTTTTTTTGTGTTTTGTTTATTCGAACAAATGTGTCAATTTTCTTAGTTTTAACTTTTTGTACCCTGTGCTTGTCACAAATAAAATACTTTTCTTTCTTACTTTCAAACAGTGGACATAATCAGTTTATGTTCACAGACAAAAAGTCTGATTGTGGTAATTAGTCAAAATTCAAATGCAATCTTCTACTAATTCCAATGAGCCATTCGTTACGCTTTTCTTTTTAACCAGCAACAAACATTTTCTAATTAGTGCAAAATAAGGCTGCTTAGGTACGCAAAAAACATCTATTTTAATAACAGAATGGAGTATAATATCGTTTGCGGCTTAAAAAGAGATATTTAAAAACAATTTCGGTCAATTTGAACAACGCTTTTAGGCGGACCTATGTTGAGCTGAATTTTTAAAGTCGTTTTTAATGTAGATGAAGATTTAATGGCTTGCCGCTAGCCAGGGAAACAATGGAAAACAGTTGTTTGAATCTTGTTACCTATTAGGCTTTTGTTTTAATTATTAATTATGTTTTTTTTACCATTCGTTGTACCTACAGTATTTAGGATTTATATGAAAACGAAAAAATAAATGAGAAACTAATGGAAAAATAAACATAGGTAAGGAAAATCTACATATTTACTTACGTGTTTACTCGATAAAAGTGCATATAATGATCATGATTTGAGTATAATTCCAGTGACACTATAACACAATCTGACGGAATTGCCAGGAAGAAAAATGCTTGAGACAATAAACAAAAGAAGGTTTTTGTGATAGCCTCGATAATGGTAGCCATACACGTAACGATATACATGCACAAAGATGCATTTAGATTTCGTGACACTGAATAGCTCGGATACTTGTGCAAATTCATCCCACACACATTAATGTATACTTGTGAAAGTCTAATTTTGCGCAAGTATATCGTAACGTGTGTGGCCTGCTTAAGGTAGAACATTTCCATCAATGTAAATCAACAAAACCCAGCATCATACACAGCAAAAACACATCACTATAATCTAGATCCGTGGTTCTCAAACTTTTTTGGCGAAGGAACCCTTTTGGAAAACGAAATATTTGACTTAGCTCTAAAATAATCAAGAATGATTTTTCAAAAATGTGTATTCTTTATAAATAGATAATTATATTACTTGACATTTGCACTTTTTTATGTCAGAATATTTAGATAGATTTTTTTTTACTCAGGTTGCAGAGTAAAATAAAATATCATAAGTATTACTTGCCATTAACATTTGCATTTTTTTTTACTTTTATGTTAGAATATTTTAGGTATCTATATTTTATGTTACTCTGGTTCATCATCATCTGCCTAGCCTTTTCCCAACTATGTTGGGGTCGGCTTCCAGTCTAACCGGATGCAGCTGAATACCAGTATTTTACATGGAGCGACAGCCTATCTGACCTCCACAACCCAGTTACTGGGAAACACAATATCTCTTGGTAAGACTGGTGGTCAGACTTTTGGGCTTCTGACGACCCGTAACAACTGTCAAAGATCTACAAATGACAGCCGGGACCAACGGCTTATCGTGCTTTCCGAGGCACGGAGGAATCTTGTTATGAAAAGACGGTCACCCATCCACGGACCAACCGCGGTAAGCGTACCTGATCGATCGACCCATGCGAAAGTTATTCTTTAGCCACAAGATCTTCCTCCTTTATTATACTCTGGTTGCAGAAAATAATAATAATATATATTTTTTTTTCATTATGACCATTATTTTCGCGGAGCCCCTACAGGCTTACCCACACTTTGAGTATGGCTGATTTATTTTCACGGAGCACCTACAGGCTTAACACACTTTGAGTATGGCTGATCTAAATCACAATCATACCCTCAATTACTTATGTAACTACAGGCAAATAAATAAACGTAATAAATAAAAAAGTCTAACAGGTAATTCCCTCACATACCATCTTATCAGGTAAAACCACACACTATATACGTCCAACGTCTGGTAAATCCCAGAACTTTTGAAACAGTGATCGAAACTAACGGCCATTGTAAATTTCCGTTCCAATAAGCGTTCCGTTGAATTCTCTTCCAGTTTACGATAATCGTTCAAGTTTTCTGTATTTGCTCGGGTTACAGCACCCTTAGGGTTCGGCTGCACTAGTGGAGCGAAGCTATATAGTGGTGGCCGGCCGCGCTTGCTTTAAAATTAATACATCTATTAAGTTCACGGCTGTAATCTCCGAAGGGTTAGGCAGAGGTGTACCTATTACCTACACCCACATTTCGCCAGCTATGTTTAAGTCCCATGTAATAGGGGGCGAGCCTATTGCCATCAATCAGACAAATCCAGACTCCGGGCTGCTACTGAAAAATTCGTAATGAAAAATCCCAATAACACTTTGCCCGACCCGGGAATCGAACCCAGGACCTCATGCTCAGCAGTAGCGCTTACGACCAATGAGGCAGTCTACAGACATCTATTAATAATAATTCATTATTATTTGTATTATGTTTACATTTTATTATTTTGTTATCTGTTTTTTGTGTCTCACGAACTGTGTCTAAATGAATGTTATTCTTTCTTTCTTTACATCTGTCGGTTTATTTTGTAAGAATCTTACCGTGAAATCTTACGTGAAGAAGTGAATTAAGAGCACATCTTACAAAACCCTATCGATCTTACAGCTTCGTTAGTCTAGTGAACATGAGGTCCTGGGTTCGATATCCTAGTTGGGCAAAGCGTTTTGGGTTTTTCTACCTGGAATTTCTCATTAGCAGCCCGGAGTTTCGATTTGTGCCCGGTTGATGGCAATAGGCTCGCCCCTTATTATATGGGACTTAAACATAACTACCGAAATGTGGGTGTACTACAAGAACAGCTCTGCCCAACCCTTTGGGGAAACAAGGCGTGATGTTACGTCTTACGAAAAAAAGAAAAGAAAAAATAATGTGAAAAACGCAATGAGTGACGGAAAAACCGAGCGGTCTTTATCCCGAATCTTCATAACCTAGTATTTGATTTTACAGCCCGGCTGTGCTGATTAAAGGCTCCCGCAGACAGGCGCGACGCCACACAAGTAGCACAATTTCTATGAAATTTTTATGGAAACTGTCCCGTTGCACGTTGCGCTGCCTGTCACGAGCCTGAATGCCGAGCTGAACAAGTGAGTAGCAACGCTTCACTAGTGAATCCCCGACCTTAAAATTAGGGGTGAAGGTAGTTCTGTGATCCATGTGATCCTCAAGTATTTTACTACCTAAGGCAGGTCGTGAACATATTAAAAGGGCCCATTAGAGGCTTTTTAGAGGACCATCAAGTGTAAAGGGACGCGTTATAATTTAAGTGGCGAGTGTATATAGTTCCCGTTAGGGCCTAAACTGTTGGGTACATTTTGATAAATGGGATCATCCTGTTTCTAATGAGTCCTAAAGCGGAGTTGGTCTTTAGTTTTTGAGTAGATCCTGATGTTTTACAGATTTGCCAAAATCTAATAAGTACCTACCCATATCTTTCATGTGTGATATTTTGACAGCGAAAAAGTCGATTTTACACCAGAGGCGCTTCAAAGAAAAAAATATGATAACTTTTTTATGAATACAGATAATTTATTGAAATTTTCATTGTTGTGCTCTTGATAATACATGAAATGTCGTTATTTAACCATAAACCACTATGTAATCACTCGTAAGACTGTAGGTACCTACTCTCTACTAAGTCGTGCCTCTTTTGCTATGACCGAACACGAACGAACTGTACCTTCTAGGCTAACTAAGAGATAGCGTAATGTATAATTAAAAAAAATACATTCACTTAGCGTTGTGTTAGATTTGTAAATGCGTTAAGTTTTTGAACTTCTATAGTATTGTTTTTGTACTAATTTATAGTCCATATTAAAAACAATTTGGCATTAAAAACGGAAATTGCCCAAAATTCAAGTTATCGTAGTGTAAATTTCTGGTGTCGATTTGTCTGATTAGAAAGCTGAACTCTAAACGATGTCTAAAAGCCTACTCAATAAGACCTGTTGTCCCATCTCATGTAAAATTATTGAGGGCGAATTTCACAAATGAAACTGAACGCTATCAGCACATATAAACCGCGTTCCTGACCTGTCAACGTCTATATTCCACAACAATGATGACACTGACAGCTCTTGAACGTGGTTCAGATTTCCAGATCGCGTTCACTTTCTTTGGTGAAAAGCCAATGACCAAAACTGGTTCAATTTAAATATTTTTCCGGCCATCAATCAAACATTATTAATTAGATGCAGAATAGTTTGACATACAAAAGTTTATGAGCGGTAACGTAACATAGTCGAACATCAGTCTGAACCAAGTTGTATAGACATTTTTTTTTTAAACTTATTTATCATCTAAAAGCAGGTTTGTACAGCATAAAGCTTATTTTTACATAAAAAATCAAGTTCAAGTACATCTCGGACTGAACTTGTAGAAAAATACTTTACCAGTTCATTTTTGTGATAGGCTTTCCAATACCTAGGTACCGACTATAAGGTTTCAACGATGGCCGCGGTATAAAATCAAATGCACCACTGCTCATAGAATAGAATAGAATACTCTTTATTATGTACACCATAAAAAATACAGATATAAATGTTGAAATTTTACATACGGCACACAATGGGCGGTCTTATCGCTAAAAGCGATATTTTACAGACAACCTTTGGATGGATTAAAGGGAGAAACAGTCTCTCTGTTTCTCCCTTTAATCCATCCAAAGAATATCTAATACTGCAGGTAGTCAGTGGTGTACCATTTACATATACAATAAATACATACATACATAAAGCAATACACTTATCTATATAAATACGAGTATTCATAGTGCTTTGGTCATTGGTTATATAACGAAGTATTGTATTTATTTTATTTCTTATTTTGTTTATTTTTATCTCATTTAATGCTGCACCGGTTGACATCATCACGATAACGGCGGCTGTCGCTGAAAACCAGCGCTGGGGCTCTGTCTCGCATAGGGTCACAGCACTATGCTGAGTCATGGCCGTTTTGCGTGAATGTGACGCATATTTTTCCTCAACTTGTTCTTTCGTGTTTGTGTTTTTATTTCTTTGTTTACCGCAAATAAACGTATTTTCATTCTTTATTTCTTTCATCTTCTTTCTTTTCTTTATTTCTTTCTATTGTCCTTTGCCATTGTCGACCAGCAGGCTTAGCATGACGCTTTCAATTTCTACTCTACTGTAGAAAAGAAATCGCTTGTCTACCCTTCATGGTAGAAAACTGTCAACTGTCTACACGGAAACGTCATTTTTGTCTAATCTTCCGACGACAAAACGCTTCTCTACGAATCTCGTGCTAACTAAGCCTGCAGAATTTTGAAAACTGAAGGTTTTTTAGGCTGACTATTCATTTCAGTACTTTACATAACACTGAAAATAATGATTACCAAAAACAGACGAGAACACATAGTTATTAACTCATATTCACCTGAAACTGAAGCAGGTAAGTCGATAATTCCCAACCGGAGATAGGAATGCACTTACCTACAAATGGAGTCGAGGAAGTGCCCTACAGAACAATCTATATTTATAGTAGTAGAGTAGAATGTCTGATGTTCAGAGCGGAAACGAGTTGAGTACAGAAAATAAACTACACTGAAATGTACTGCCGAGATGTCAGGACTGCAATCATATTGATTGATCTTTTTATAGGAGTTATGCAGTAGGCTGGGACTTTAGGTAGCACTGGAAAAGTGACAGGTATAACACCTCCTGCGGTTAGATGCCTATGATTTAAAAATAATATAAATGTAGGTGCAAATGTAATGATAAAAGTAGGCTTGTCTTAAACAAAAAAAACGCCAAATCTATAATAGTTTGTGGTAGCGAAAAAAATATTATGTTATTCTTGAACATATTTCTCAGAAATTGGTTGTTACCAAAACACGTTTAGAAAAAAATCTCGACAAAAATTTACGGTAAACTAACCCTTTACTTTGAGTTTTGATACAAAATATCTGTATTAAATTAAATATCAACGTACGGTTGGTATTTAATTAATATCAAGAACGTCTTATTTGTATGCAGAACTTGGTTGTTTTTTATTTTCGATTACTCAAACTCATTTTTGAGAAAATAAATAATTGCTTCAAATTTTGCAATAAATTACAAGCGCTGTGTCGTCGCGCTTCTCTTTCTTATGTATGCAGTCTGACAGTGACAGCGGTTTACCTGTTGTCAGCGTCTTAACTAACATTATATTAAGAAACATAATATAAAATTTAGTTTGTTACTAAATATTATAATTATTATGTTTCTTAATTTAAAATTTACATTTTTTATTTAACATTAAAAATTAAAGTAAAAAATAAAAAAAAGTTTGTGGAAATACCAGAGTGTGACAAAACTTTAAAAACCTACTTATTAATTTATTTTCATGCCTTTCTCCTTTAGTTTTTCTGTTTATCAATCATTTTGTGCTTATAAAAACTAACAAATCAAAGTTACTGACGCAAACCCGACGGAACCTCATCTGTTTTACCCTGCGAGGGCTAGTTTGACCTTGTTTTCTTGTCAAGTAAATTGTATCGTGTCCCTTATACGAGTACCTACCACAAGAATGGGATATTGCAGAAGGTGCACTTCTTAAATTATTACTACGGCATTGATAAATCATGGTGACCTACTGTCGGCGATTGAAACATTGTTGACTCAACCATCACTATGTAAATCTGCATCAGCATCTGTTTCTTTTTATGATAAACTAGTTGCTGTGGACGGTGTGTGTGCGACTTCGCCCGTTTGGCGTTTTCTAATATAAAAGTGGCTATCTGCCAGTGAAAGTCCAGTCAAAATCGGTCCAGCCGTTTCGGAGATTAGCCGGAACAGACAAACATACAAACAGACAAAAATTAAAAAATCATGGCTTTCTTTATATTATAATGTAACGTGTATACTTTTTATATTGTTATTCCGTGTGGTGCCGGACGTAAAGAATAGTATCATCCTATTTCATCCCGTGGGTGTCGTTAAAAGCGACTAAGGGACTTACTAGAGAATGGGCAGCAGCGTTCTCTATGCATTTTAACACCATACTGCGATCGCCAACCCGCCTGACAAGCGTGGCGATTATGGCAACCCCCTAAATTGGGGGAGGCCTATGTCCAGCAGTGGACGTCTTTCGGCTGAAATGATTATGATGATACGTTTTTATGTATTTAGTAAAAAGTTGTTATTTTGTTAAATTACAAACAGATACTTAAATTTTATTTATTTTTACTTTTACAAGTGAAAAATACAATTTTTGTGTCTATGGACCTAGCACGAATGCGCGGAGTAAACGTAACGTAAATTCAAATGATCTTAAAATTGTAAATACTCGTTTTGCACATAATATTTCTCTACTAAGGCGCCATGTCTACGGATGAAAAAATCGCGGAGATAGTCAAGTTGTGCTTCCAAATTAACGCCGCGACGATATCGCAGTGTGGAGTTTGATTCATAGAAACTTCTATTGAGTTTGATAGCTAGTAGTTTGTTGTTTTTATTTAAGTTTATTCATATGTCTATGGATGACATACAATTGTGCTTGTCGCAAAAAAATAACCAAAATGCTATAGAATAGTTGTAATTTCAATACTTGACTTGAGTTTAAGTCGTGCGTTTGTGTTAGGGCTTCTGGTATTAAATTAGTGGTCAAATTGCATGTTAGCTTTTCTGATTGGTAATGGTCAATAATACTAAATAGGCTTCTAGAATCGTGAAAATTCGCAACCTTTATAGTTATTTAAGATTTTTTCGATTTTCTTCCGGTAACTCATTCTCTCTTCCGGTAATTCAATTAGTAACAGTTGTAATGGCAATCATGTCATTTGGTTTAAATAGGTTTTTATTTTTATTATTTTAGTAATATTGTTTGTACATTCTTTTTTTAATTTGTGAATGTGAGAACGTTGTAGGCTTAATCGATTGTAGCTTTGTAAACCATCTTCTATTTTGTTAAGTACTTGGTACTTGTTGACGGGCCTACACTGTCCTCCCATACCTATTAACACTGTAACTTGAAAACATTGTAAAAGCCCATTATTTTTAAAAGAGTAACCGTGGTGTTTCTTGCCGGGTCTTCTCCATGGCAAACGACCAATTGGAAACGTGCACCTGCCTCTGACGTTTCATAAGTGCCCATGTAGGTTTATGTGAAAAAAAATATTTTGTTTTGATTTGATTTGTTCGATAGTTTCTTACAGTGTTATGTGAACTAAAACTTCTGTAGAAACCCCCTCTTATTTTACCAACCATCCGTACAAAGTCGGTGTTATGACTTTGGTAATTTCCCTTGGCGGAGAGTTTTCATTTGTCGGCATTGCCGTGCCGTTTGTTACGGAGTTCAGGCGAGTTCAGGTGAGGCGTACAAATTGTATTGATGAAATAAATAATTGATTTGTGTACAGGGTGGAAGTAATTTTAGAAGGCAAAAGTGTTCAGGAGTTGAGCTGACATCTAATAAATTGTTCATAACTTTCCTGGTAGTTTCACTTATTATATTTTTACTTGTTTCTGCACCTGTAAAAAGATATTTTTAGAGAATAGACAATTTATTTCTTGCATATAATGTGATCGAATCAAAACTGAATTACTGCGCCTTTTTTAATTATTTTAGATCCTAAAAGATGGGTGTACTATAGGTACACCTCCGCCTAAGCTTTCGGGGTTTACAGGCGTGATGTTATGTTTATTTAGATCATATAAGAAAACGTTCTACTTTGTTACAAACTATTTTTTGTATACCTACCCCTACATTTAATTAGAAACTTTACGTAACTAATAGAAACTACCTATGAGTAGTTAAACAAAAGTTTATAACTTTATACGAGCAGTATACAAGAAACGATGTAGGCACCTATTACGTTTAGGTCCTCGGGAGACTGTCCAGGAACCGAACCTGCTCAGTTTCCAAGTTATTACAGCACTTTATAAGGCCCGTAACTTGGCTTGACTTGATATCCAGCTTAAGGCTTATAGTTACAGTATTAAGGCGAAGTATGGGCTGAAGTTATTGTCTTTGATATAAGATAAGTTTTGAACTAACCGATATATTGATTAGATTGATCATTCTTAAGCCTATGCATGTTTTTTTTGCTTTTAATATATAATTACCTACGTATTATTAAGGTGACTATATCCGATAGGGTGTACAGAAACGTCATCCTTTTAGCCAACCATAATAAACTGAAGAGCTTATCTAAACATTTGTCTTGATTATGGCCTATTTTTTATTAGGTTCAGTGGCATAAGGTATCGAAAAGACTGGCCCAGAATAGCAGAAGTGTGTGGAAAATTGAGACGAAGGACTTTTCCCAGCAGTGGGGTATTACAGGCTAGACATGTCGGACCGGCGCGGGCAGGTTGCGGGCGCGGCGTCGAACACGGACACCTCCAGACAGATACGTACTAAGATTTGTTAGTGTGCGGTGCCCGCGGCTCGTTCGTAATATGTCCATACCCGTGTGACTGAATCCTTGAGTAAAATAATGCATAAGCAACACCTCTTTACGTATTTTTCTTTTCTTCTTGTCTGCTTATATATGTATGTATACATAAACGGTTAAATAAATAATTAGTTGGTAGTTTTAAGGTAAGTTTTTACTAGAGTATTTGTATATTAACAAGCCCTTCTCGACATCAAAATAGAAAGTTTGGTGAGTAAATTTGTAAAAACAATAAATAATGTGTGTTAGAGAAAACATAAAAAGAAAAAAGAAACAGCCAAGTGCGAGTCGGACTCGCGCACGAAAGGTTCCGTACCATTATCTATAAAAACTGCAAAAAAATCACGTTTGTTGTATGGGAGCCCCTTTAAATGTTTGTTTTTTTTAAAGTGAATATATATAACTAATTATTCTGTGAATATTTTAAGCGTCTACCTGTCGCCGTTATCAATATCGAGCAAAAACTAGCAAAAAAATTACGTTTGTTGTATGGGAACCCCCTAAAATATTTATTTTATTCTGTTTTTTTGTATTTGTTGTTATAGCGGCAACAGAAATACATCATCTGTGAAAATTTCAACTGTCTAACTATCACGGTGACAGACGGACAGACAGACAGACGGCGGAGCCTTAGTAATAGGGTTCCCGTTTTATGCTTTGGGTACGAAGCCCTAAAAAAGGCAGCGTCACATTTGAATGAATGAATGATTTACTTGCTAGAAGCGAGGACCTAAGTTCAGAAGTGGGTTTGAGGTGGTTGACTTGACACGACAACCCTCATTGTTACCGTGTCAAAATTCCAATCAGCACTAAAATAAATGTCAGCGTTGAAGTATTCGTTGACGAGACAAAGATTTGTGGTCCAATTGACAGTTTGATTGATGTGTGAGCTTTCATCGAACAAATTGTTAGTAAATCAAGTGCACTTTGTAACAGAACAATATGTTGAGTTGGGATAGGACTAAGTTTGATTCGGTCATAACGTCGCGGATTTTTAGAATATAATAAAAAAAAAGTTTTATAATAATCCATTTAGTTTAACAAGTAACTAGCAAGATTCTGAAACTGAATAGATTGGACCGACACAACTGCCATTTACCTAAAAGTTTAAATCGAGTCATAATCATAACGTTTCGGATTTTTAGAAAAATACAAAAAGAAAGTTTAAGAAAAATCCGTTTAACAACTAACTAGCAAGATTGTTACAATGAATAGATTGAATCGACATTACCTTAACAATAACTGTCATTTACCTAAAATACTGTCTACCTTTTAACGCAAAAACACTCAAAATTCCTTAGCGTTTTTCATTTAAAATTCGTTTAAAGCTCTTGTATAACTTGGAAATAGGTACCTATCTTTATAAACTTATACTCAATGAAATCTTACTAAACTGAGTTCTAAAGACGAAATCGATACGATGTTGTTGCTCTGAGAATCTTTTGTAGTAACGAAAAGGAAATGAAAGACCCAGTTCACACAGTAAAGGGTCGTACAGACTAGAGCAATATCGCGGGCGCGACATGCAGCGCGACCGTTGTCGCGCCCGAGATATCGCACCAGTCTGTGTGAGCCTTATAGGTGCTATATCGACAAATTCTAAGCTCCGATTCGAGTCCGATCTAGTCTAGACAAAATCAAATTGGTTACTATTTTAATTGTTTAATTTATTATTTTTTATAGAGGAGCTTGTGGCTAAATAATAACTGCCGCACGGATGGATCGATCAGGTTGAGCTACGCTTGCTGCGGTTGGTCCGTGGATGGGTGACCATCTGTTCATACCAAGATTCCTCCGTGCCTCGGAAAGCACGTTAAGCCGTTGGTCCCGGCTGCCATTTGTAGATCAGAAGCCGTAAAGTCTGACAACCAGTCTTACCAAGGGATATCGTGTTACCCAGTAACTGGAGGATGTCAGATAGGCAGTCGCTCCATGTAAAATACTGGTATTCATCTGCATCCGGTTAGACTGCAAGCCGACCCCAACATAGTTGGGAAAAGGCTAGGCAGATGAATTTATTATTTTTATATTTGACATTGATTTTACCTTATGTGATTACCTTAACTTACACACTAAGATGTTACTTAAAGAAAATTAGGAAAATCGTATACTTCTACAATGTTTGTAAATATGTGAGCACCATTTTATCTTATCACATAATTAATTTCTCTGTCATTGCTATTTTTAATTCGTTTTACCTATTTTGGTATACCTAGTAATTTTATTTTAGGTGCTACGTCTTCACATATAATTAATGTATAAAAACACACATCATAACATCACGCCTGTAATCCCCGAAGGGTTAGGCAGAGGTGTACCTATAGTAACACCCACATTTCGCCAGTTATGTTTCAGTCCCATGTAATAGGTGGCGAGCCTATTGCCATCAACCGGGCACAAATCCATACTCCTGGCTGCTACTGAGAAATTCCTACTGGAAAATCCCAATAACACTTTGCCCGACCTGGGAATCGAACCCAGGACCTCATGCTCAGCAGTAGCGCTTGCGACCACTGACCAACGAGGCAGGATGTATAAAAAATATTGTAAAAAGTCTGACAACAGTCTTACCAAGGAGTATCGAGTTACTCAGTAACTGGTTGGTGGAGGTCAGATAGGCAGTCGCTCCATGTAAAATACTGGTATTCAGCTGCATCCGGTTAGCCTGGAAGCCGACCCCAACATAGTTGGTAAAGGGTTAGGCAGATTGATTGTATACAAAATATTGTAAAATAAGAGTAAAAGTGAAAAGTGCCTTTTAAGTGCCTATTTAAAATAAATAAATTTGACTTTGACTTTGATTAAAATATTCTCAAAGGAAAAACAATCAACAATTTGTTCTTTTGATACTGGGCTTATACCTACGATTCGAAAATCTGAAGAGAGCATTTGTAGATATCAGAGGCTCAAAGCGCACTTAATGGATTGTTCTAAAGCATCACACTAATATTTTAAAGGCGAAAGTTTGTGAGTGTGTGTGTGTGTGTGTGTGTATGTTTGTTACTTCTTCACGCTCAACGGCTGGACCAATTTTGATAAAATTTTGTATGGAGGTAGACTCTGAAATAAGACATAGGCTACTTTTTATCCCGATATTCCCACGGGATTGAGACTTACGCGGGTGAAACCGCGGGGCGCAGCTAGTAATCTATAAAGAAGAAGTTATGGATGCAAGCCAAAGTGGACCATCCAAAAGTGATCAATGTGATGGTCCTCCCAAATCTTTAACTAAATGTGTCGAGAAATATATGCAAAACCTCGACAAAAGAGTCATACCTTATTGAGTACTACTAAATAAAAGTGAAGATATAGGCTATAAAAAAACTATACATAGCTGAGCCACACTTTTATCTCCTGAACGCTTTTACGTCTCCAACTGTAATATTTCGTTTCAGTACAATTTTATTACAAAACTTCGAAAATCAGGTCAAAAATCGTTTTAAAACGATAAAGGAGCATCAAATTTTGCTGAAAATATAGTTTAAATTGTTATTTTTACACGATATTTTGCCCGAAAGCGGAGATATGATAAAGCGGGTCATTCACGGTGCTTTTCGTTGCACTTTACGTTTTCACGACCAGTCTTAAAGTCGTCGGGTGGCGAAATTTTTACGAGTCAGGTCAATTACGAAACGTGGAATGTGTACGTGGCATGCATCTCTATGGGTTTTGTTACTCAGAAATTAAGAATTTAGAAATGTGACTCGATTTCGTAAAAAAATGCGGCAAATCGAATTACCTACATTTGGAAGTATTTACATAAAAAATCTCACTGTCTACGTAGTATCTGAGTAGAATTTAAAACAGTCCTCTTCTGTGGAGTTCTATTAACCATACCTTTTCACATAGGACTTCGTTTTGTTTAAATCTATAACAAGATGAATACGTTTTACTTTAATTTTACTCAATGAAGCAGTTTAGAATATATTTAATACTAGCTGCTGCTTTTTTCTGCCCTGCTGGCTTATTCTCAAATAAAAGTAGCCTAAATTACTCCTTATAACATCAGCTATATCTGCCAGTGGCAGTCCCGTCAAAATACGTCCAGCCGTTTCGGAGATTAGCCGGAACAAACAGACAGACCGACACAGACAATATTTTAACATTTTTTTTTGTTAACAGTAAATATACTTTCGTATGCATTTAGTCTAAAAGCTGTTATTTTGACATTGCAAACAGACACAGATAAAATTACATGAGATGTTTAAAATCATAATATTGTGTGCACAACCTGCCAGAAAAATAATCGTCAACAATAATTTCTAAACACGCGACAAATCGTGTAATGAACAGCCAGTCTTACAGAGAATCGACGTTGGCAAGTTTAAGTTCATTCCCGTCGCACGCTCCATTAGTTTGGGGGCCGATTTTTTCCGACCCTCTAACTTTTGGGGGCAGTGTCTCTGTCCCCCAACTTTGTTCCCCGACGAAAATAAACAGGGATCAGACGAGTTTTTCTCTGATTATTTCCACGTGAAATATCACACGTTTAACTTGTGGATAAGTGATTATAAACGGGCGGTGGTGACCCGGGTAAAAAGTTACCGGGTCGTCTTTTTTTGCATTTTTTATGTAGAGGTTGTCCATTCGGTTGACAACACATTTGGGACAAAACCGACATAATCAGTCTAGCTTGGCAGATGAGACGGGATTAACATTTTTGGGAAACAATGTTCAGTTTTTCATGTAGCTCGGAAGGCCTAGTGAGTGATATGAATTTCAGTAAATAGGTACGTTCTCGATACGCTTTTTATATAGAGACGGGCAATCATCATCATCATTTCAGCCGAAAGACGTCCACTGCTGGACATAGGCCTCCCCTAAAAGGAGGGGGGGGGGGGCATAATCGCCACGCTTGGCAGGCAGGATGGCAATCGCAGTCTGGTTTTAAAATATATAGATAACGCTGCTGCCCATTCTCTAGTAAGTCCCTTAGTCGCCTTTTACGACACTCACTGAAAGAAATAGGATGGTGCTATTCTTTATGTCCGGCACCACACAGAGCAATAGACGGGCAATAGAGGACAGTAATATAACTGTACAGCCCCCCCTTGGTAAGACTGGTTTGTAAGACTTTCGGGTGTCTGACGGCCCGTAACAACTGTCAAAGATCTACAAAAGACAGCCGGACAACGGCTTAACGTGATTTCCGAGGCACGGAGGGGTCTTGGTATGCACTGATGGTCCACGGACCAACCACGATAAGCGTAGCTTACCCTGACCGACCGACCCGTGCGGCTCTTATTACTTAGCCACAAGCCCCTCTTGTACAGTATAAATTGTACAGTATAAAATAGAGTACAGTAATATAAGTTACTGTACTCCACCACTGTACACTCTCACCCCCCACCTTCTGTATTGTACTGTGTATGTGTATCTGTAATTTTTGTAATAAAGAGTATTCTATCTTATTCTGTACTCTACCGGTGACTAGCTTATCCCATAACCACGGCAGGAGGCTATTGCCCGTATATGTCATGCCACAATGCAAGGTGTTCTCGTCAAATATAGAAACAAATCTTGTTGTTCGCTAGTGAACTGTGTACATCTCATTAAGTAACGATGTTCCAACAATTTAGTTAGCCCAACCCTAAAATGAAAAGCGAGTAAAAGTTACAGTTAAAATGTGAAAACGTTGGCAATGAAGTTAATTATGAGGAAAAAGGTTGCCTTTGTCATTCATTGTTCTCTTAAAGGGTGACGGAAAGCAACTAAAGTTACTGTCGTGGCATAGAATTAATTAATGCCACTGTAACGTGCTGTGGAATATGGAGAACTCCCACGCTTCCAAGATGGCGTTTTTCAGCTCCAGCAAAGTTTCTGGAGCTTATTGATTAGCTCAAATACGTCTCGTCAAAACAACTAACGAAATAACTATTGACTTATAGATGCTCTAATCAAAACTTGTTGCTTCTTTAAGAGTGACCAAATTCCAATTGTCTTCCCTTTTTCAAATTCGCGAATTTTTTATTTGGAACAATGCTAATACTGTGGCGGCATTAACATCGCCACATTAACTACGCGTCACAGTGACGTCACGCAAAAAACCTGCATCGCGCAAGCAGAGTTTATCGCACGACTGGCATATACGTGGGACACTCAGAAAGTTTTGAGAAACTGAAAAACCAACTTATAGGGATAAAATAATTTTATTAAAATATTTTTTCAAAAAACGTTCCAGCAGCCTTTATACATAGTTTCATGCGTCTAAACCAGTCCACCGCGGACACCTCTTCTACGACCTTCTCGAACGCTGTTAACCATACTGACAACGCATTTTCCGGTGATGAAAACAGTATCCCTTTCAGTTGATTTTTTATTTTAGTATTTAGTGTCCAGGAAGTCCCTTGTTTTGAGCGCTGAGTGCGCGGGCGCGTTGTCGTGGTGAAGCAGTAGCCCGCGGAGCCCGGTTTCCGGTCGCTTGTTGCTCATTGCAGTGAAAACTGCTGACAAGCATTTCATAGTATACCATTCGGCGTTAATGCTGCTTTGATTTTGTAATAGAATCGACACCAGATACCCCATCAAAGTGAAGAAACTAGCGATGAAAACTTTCCCTGCGCTTCTCGATCGCTTCACTTTGGTAGGCGTTGGCTCGTTTTGAAACAGCCAAACTGTTGACTAACGCTTTGTTTCATGATCGTATTGATAAATTCAGGATTTGTCCCTGGACCTGTCGCAATGTCGTAAACGCGCCGAGACGAGCCTGCTTCAAATTTATTAATCATGTCACGGCACCGTTCCACACGGGCTAGCTTCTGAGCTTCGGTGAGGTTGTGCGGCACCCAGCGTGGAACTATCATTCTCACGCAAAGGTGTTCCCGATCCAATCTGCAATATATGTTGAATCTCTTCGTACGTAATTCGCCTGTTTTCTTGAATTAAAATTTTCACTGCTAGCACGTTTTCCTCGGTAACAGCCGTCGAAGGACGACCACTTCTTTCTTCATCCCCAAAGTTAGACGACCACGCTTAAATTCGTTATACCAGCGGTAGATGGTTGCTTTATAAGAGGTTGATTCATAAATTCCATTTGAAAACGATCAAACGACTCATTGGGTTTTAGGCCACATTTTGAAATCATAAAAAAGCATCGCACGAAAATGTTCCGACGCAGATTCATTTTTCAATGAAACACGATAATTCAATTTAGCTCTCAAAAAAATATGGAGGGAAATTCAAAATTCTAACAACGGCATTTTTACTTGTAAATAATCATATTTTTTTAAATAATTATAATCTGCCAGGGCTTCATACGTAAAAACTTTTTTTCGCATTACTTTCTGAGTGGCCTGGTATACAACATTCCGACATCAACCGTCAGGCAGTTGCTCACCAGACACAATACCCGTCTGGTCGGAGGAACTTAACACCCTGTTCCTCATACCTCTATAATACCAAAATGATGGCCAGTATGTAGGTATGTCAGATTCAAAACTGCAAAAAACTTTTTCTCTGCTGACTATCATTATTTTGATGTTTGAGGCCTATAAACATAAAAATGCACGGTGGTTCGATTTAGGAGTACGGGAGTGTATTTAATTCAAGTTAAAGTTTTGTTGAATAAAGTTAAACATGAAACTTCTCTAATCCTCTGTTACTGCAAATTGGTGGCACACAGGCAACGGAAGGAACACGGGTGGGTTTTAGTCAGTAAAAGTCTGACACGCCCTCTCGCTCCGCCCAGAGCGGGAGAAGTTATTTGATAATTTCCCACCAAAAAAAAAAAACAAAGGCTAAATATGAATTGCATGTTCATTAAATAAATATAACTAACTAACTAACATTAACTACAACAAAACCATTCATCACTATGCAATTGACATTTTAATTACAACCCGAAAATACCTACCTTCCAAAACAATTAACCTCAAGCGAGCATTTCGGCTGCTTGCTCACTAAGCAGTTTTATTGAAAACATCTCTATTGAACGGGAATCGCGCGGATACCTTTACCGAGCAGCTTTGTAACTTCAGTCGCGTTCTAATATCCATGTTCGAGACTTGCTTGAAGGAGATATTGCTGGCCAGACGACAGCACTGTTTGGCTTCCTATGCAGCCAATAAGGCGGTTTACACACCTGGATACTGAATTGTTGGTGGGTAAAATAGCTGGTAAGTTGGGCGATAGTTGCGGAAAAACATAAGCTTTAGACAGGTATTTGGTTTTTGGAATATTATTCTTTTTGTGTTAGCATGAGGTCCTCGGTTAGATTACCAGGTCGGGCAGTGTTACTGGTTTTTTTTCACATAAATTTTTCAGTAGTAGTTAACCCGATTTGTGCCTGGTTGATGGCAATAGGCTCGACCCTTATTGAACGGGACTTACATAACTGGTGCAATGTGGGTATAGGTACTTTAGGTACACCTCTCGTCCGGGATCGGTCGGGAGAAACAGGCGTGAAGTTATGTTTTACTGTTTCAACTGTTACAATGAAGCGAATGTTGGTTGCGTTGAATTCAATCGTGGCGACAGAACTTTCATTAGTGTTTATTGCAAATAATTACATACGCGGGCGAGTCAGAAATTAATTTAACTACTGTTCCGTAATCATGCATTGGTCAAATTAATGCGCATTTCCGACAACCATTATTTTAGAAATATTTCATTACAATCACCAAGCGTTATGGAAATGAGTGTAAAGAGCTAACTACGAAAATACGTTTATTTAGCGCAGAGTAAAAGGCAGGCACACAACATAATTATTATTATTCTGCTTTATATAAGATTCACCTATATTCCTTCGAAATAAAAAGTATACGTAAACTGTTTAGGTATAATTAAACATAATTTTCACGTTTTTAAACAAAATAACCAACCACAAAAAGTATCCTCGCATGCGGCCCGCCTAACAAATGCCCTATTCTAAAAATTCTCCATTCTCGTCAGACGTACGGTCAGCACAAAAGGCGGACACGGATGGTAACGTCGGCAATGTTTGTAAAGCCTCAGCGAGCTTCAAGTCTAATATGTGGCGGGTTGTATTGTAACGAGAGAAGCAGGGATGCTGTGCTTAGAACATAAGATGTCTTGGAGTTACGCTGACTCCGTTTGATATGCAAATGTTACTGTTTTACTCGTAGTATTTAGATCGGCGGTCGGCTGTATTTCAATTGAACACATTTTAGGTAATCCATTTTCCAAGGTACCTAGTCTATTTCAGAGTAAATTATTTTAAGCGCCTGATGAAAATGCAATAGCAAACATGACAGCTCAGTTTTTGAGATCCTGTCTGAAGAATGAGAAAGTAATGCTGTTCACATCTAGGCATATAAACTGTTACCTGTAACACTTGCAACCACATCTATCTCTTAGTGACTATCGCGATTATTAACTATAGATATTAGTAAACAAAGCTAATCCTAGGAGTATGTAAAAATCGTAGTAGGTGGCGTTCAGTAGTTTCTGCCTACCCCCATGGGAAGTCTTGAGTGTATGTATGTGTGTAACTATGGAGTATGTTAACGAGTTCTAATAACAATTTTTCTCTTCACAAGCTGCAAATGAAATATCACGAAAAAGTATTAGCGCGCAAAGAAAGATGTTGCTGCCCACCCCGCATAGAGATAATACCTATGTTGCCCAAAGGGCACCTTTAGGACTTCCTATGGAAGGATAATGTAGCCTATCCTTTTCTAGGAACCAAACACTCACCGCACGAACACATAATAATATGTAGGTAGTAGTGGTCGCCCGCTGGTCGAAATTTGACCCCCTCTACTTACAATCCATATAGTACTTATTAATTCCATGCTATTAAGAAGTACTTATTTCATACTCAAGCTGTCAGTTCTGTCACTGATCTATTTTCAAGTCATGAGGCCCTGGTACTGTGTGTGTGTGTGTGTGTGTCAAACGTATGGTAGTGTGTAAGGTTTGTTTATTAATTTAATTTATTTATAATGCATAATATAAATATTAGCTTTCTGCCCTCCTCCTCCATATAAACATTAATTGTGCCAAATTTCATACTCCTTCGTCCACGTAATTTTCGTAAAAAGGGGTACTTACAAAGTTTTCGCTTCACGTATTAATTTAATGATAAGTAACAGAAATGTAACTACTAAGCGGTCGTGAACAAGGTCAAAGATTACTGTTTTACATAAGTAAAAACGAAAGAGCTTTACCCAAACTGTACACAGTAGACAAAGCTAAAAATATATGCAAATAATTTCCCTCCCAACTTATTATGAACGGATAATTTTTACGTAGGATAAAAGCATCAAATGTCAAAAGACTCTTATGTACGTCGACGTGGGAGTCGACTCCATTGACGAGGATGTCAAAAGGCGTCATAAAGCGAAAACTTGACAACATACGACTTTAACAGGAAATTTAACTTGGAATTCTGAAGGTAAAACATGTAGATGTAAACTGGTAATGAGAGCAGAGATGATTTATTTTCATGTTTTTTGTGTTTTCATTAATGATAGAGCCTTATATAGGTTTATAAGTAGCCAGCAACTTGATTTCTGAGATTATAGTATTGCTAAAGTTGTTGAAGAGAAAAGTCAAGCCATTTTGATGATGAGAGATCATATAAATTCAAAAGTAGAATCCACTAGACATAAATATTTCAGATTTAAAATCTCTCATAAGTCAGAACTTAAATCTATTTTGAAATAAAACTGTATCGGAACAAAGCTACGCAAAACTTCTATCTACTCCGCCATCCAATAACCCGGAAACAGATTTAGGATCACTCGCAATACGGTTCTTTGTCAAAGCGGAATAGGGGAATACGAATAAAACCGTTACTCGGGATTCGCTTATCAATACATTTATAATTCCCGAGAACTATCTCTATATCTATCACTATTGTACGAAAACTCGTTGCAAACCGATATACCACGATTTCAATCCGTCGATACGTGCATCGAATGCAATGGTAACGTTATATAGACATTTCTCTATTATAGCAGCAGACCAATTTCATCAGATCTCCCCTGCCTCTTTTGGTTCCACAAACTTGTGTGAAAATGAAAGATTTTCTGCAATATCCAAGGGTCTCATGTGGTTGGTTGCGAGGAGGTTACCTCAACCCGTGTTAGGATAATAACGGCTAGTATTCAAGTGAAGTTCCTTTCGCGAAGTTCTCGCAACGTAATATCAACTAGTTTTGAAGACTTACCTCATTAGAATAGAGACAGCGCCGTAAAGTTTGTGGGTGAGTAAATATACTGAATGTGGCACAGTTTCGGATTTAAATTGAGGTTGGCATTGTTCTTTACTTTAAATATTTCAATTTTCTGTATGAGTGTGTGTTCTGTTTTAACTTGTAGTTTTCAAACTGTGCGATGCAGCTGTAGTTACTTTGTGAGGAAGACGCATTGTTATAATGTTTCAAATGTGTTTCTATAATTTTCACAATGTAAAAACAAAGTCAACCATGTCATGAATTGTAAGATAGAACTGGGACATAACAATTCACCAAATCACAATGCACAAAACCAACAAAATCTGCTAAGTCTACCTAATGCTTTGTATATGGTAGTTGAACTCTGCCCTTGTTGTTTTTAACTCCCCAAAACAAGCCATAACATACAAACACCCTCACAACAAAAAAAAAAAAACTTCTATTCCAGCACTTTTTTCCATCCAAGTAAGTCCGCTTCATATAAAACTTTGTGAAGCATTCTATTCTGCCATTATGGCGAACTTTAGTAAGTGACATTTGATTTAGGGAACAAGTCACAGTTATAGGATATTCACCGAAAACTTTGGCTCAGAATGTTCAGTTCGCTTTATGCTAGATATCTTGCAGATAGATGGGGAGAGGTAGTTAATGCCGTATAATCTCCGGATGAGAATGGGGTGGAACATTTTGATGTAGATAGCGTTAGAGGTAACATGCATTTGTGACTGAGGATTGATCATTGTACCTGAGATCTTATTACAATGTGATGAAATGAAATTTATTTGCAAGAGTTGTAGTACATTACAAGTTGGTCGGTTTTTTTTCTAAAACAATTTGGTAAAACAAGCATGCTAAATAGATTGATTAGATTAATTAAATAAATGAATATAATAAATTTGGAACGTAAATCCTAGATAATATATTAAGAATAGAAATGTCAATCAATGTCAAATTATAATAGTTAAATGTCAGTGTGAATCTTTAAAGTTTAGGTACTCATTCACAGAATGGAATGATTTTTCTTTAAGCCATTTGAATAAGACTGTTTTAAAACGATTGATTGGTAGTTCCCTCGTTGGAAAGCAACTTCTGTGATATAAGTGGCTTTTCATTGGAGGAATAATTAGCCTATCAGGATATATTGTGTTAAACGTAACAGTGTCTTGTCTCCAAGTTCGGAGTGCATTTTAACAAATTTACAGCATTCAAATATGTACCTAACGGGAACAGTTTTTTGAGATCTTTAAAAAGAGGTTTACATGAAGTCAATCAAAAAGAGCACATCACAAAGAGCACGGATGTGATGTTGCTAAAGAATAGCTAAATTCAGGTAAATGAAGCTACTTTTCATATTAGCTACTAAACATTATTGGGGATGTTACATCCCTCATGGCTATCTTAGACGAGGCGGAGGTGCAGAGCTTGACCTTGATCGAATGAAGAAAAAATGGTACGCTCGAAATTACCAAATGACCAACTACAGTTTTGTTGGACTGACGTGCATTTAATAAATGCCCATTGAGCCTTGAGCGGTGTTTTTCTGATAAGGTAAGTTGTTAAAACTAGGAAGAAACAAACTACTGCACCTTAATAAAGCCCCATTTAAACCTGCCAAGTTCTCAACCCCACGAATTTCATTCAAACTTCAAGTGAGTCTTGTAACCATGAAACGCTGGTCGTAACCCGTAACTAGGAAAGGGGTCTCTTATAAAAGTAATGAAAAGACTTTTTTGTTGCACGCGAGAAATAAAAACTCATTATTTTAAATGTCTTTAGTATGAATGGATGGGAAGAAATATGGTGTAGACAATAGAACCTTTACGTTGTGACCTTTTGAGTTAGTATGCATCAGTTTCCATTTTTAACAAGGTTGTTTCAAGTGGGGTTGGTTGTCTTGTTATCATGTTTTTGGTTCGGTTCACTTAAAAAGTGGATGCAAGGAAGGTTGTGGAGAATAAGGGGGTGTTTTGTTTTGTCTGTATGCATGGTCTTTAAGGGAAAGAGTATAAAAATGTTTTGCAGACTTGGTCTTTTTATTTTGTAGCAGATAAAATGTGTTTTGCTTACGTGTATTTTAGAAGTGCAGGAGTCAGAGGATGGCGGTTGGTTATTTATGAGCACATTTGAATATTAGTTTTTAGATAAAACTTTGTCAACTTAATGCTTGCACTTGCGTGAAGGTTATAGGCATAATACAATTAACTTTCAGGCAGCCACGCGCCAAAAGCGCCACCTATTGGGTTCAACACTATACAATAGAATAAAATACTTTTTATTATGTAGGTACACCCGGCTACACATCAAGCTATACATTTTCAGTATAAGCTGATCTCGCATTGTGTAGGATTTCCAAACAACGAGAGGTCAGCGTATACTGGCAATGTATATCTTGATGTGTAGCCGTGTGTACACCTTAAAAATTACAGATAAAAATGTTGAAATTTAACTATCCTATCTTTCAAGCTGGAACCAACCATACACATTCACAAAATTTCATTGAAATCGGTTGGGTGCTTTCGGAGATTAGCATGTACAAACATAAGTGACACGTGATTCTTACATCTAAGTATATATTTAGATTATTTGAAAATGTTGGATGCCGTAAGTTGAAATGTATCAGTACTATTTATGAAAACTACCTTTGTAAAAATATATTCTTTGTACCTACACTAAAAGCAAATAAATGATTTCTATTTAAATGAGATTTTCTCGATAAGCAATTGCTTATCAAGAAAATCTCACCGAAATTTCGGGCTCCGAATTATAACACCCTAGTCCAAGCTAGCCTAGTTCAAAATCTGCACCCTGTATACCGTATTACACAGACTATAAACACGAGCGACCATTGCTCGAGTTTCAACGTAAAGCAACATGCATTTCGGTGAGACTCGTTAACTACACGATACCAGGCTCACAGCACTACGTTGGAAGTGTTGTAACATTTGGGTATTAAATTCTCTGTTTCTGGACCTATTGGAAACACAGGCACACGAGCAGCTCACATAAATAACGTAAAACACTTCACACTGCGGTGAACACACGTAGAAACTTTGGTTACTAACATCATTGCACAAAGCTGGGACCGTAGTGTATATATGTAGTGTGCTGTGACAATACTGAAACTTCTGAAAGTGAGGTACTTACACGTAAGACGTAATAAAGCTGTCCGTCAACGGCTAAAGGTGTGCTAGTCTCGATATTCAGAAACAACTAGCTGCGCCCCGCGGTTTCACCCGCGTAAGTCTCGATCCCGTGGGAATATCGGGATAAAAAGTACCCTATGTCTTAATCCAGGATGTCAGCTACCTCCATACAAATTTTTATCAAAATTGGTCCAGCCGTTTGAGCGTGAAGAAGTAATGTTTGTTACTTCACACACAAACATACACACACACACACACACACACACACACTCACAAACTTTCGCCTTTATAATATTAGTGTGATAAGATTTTAAAGTGTCCCATGAGTCATTTTAGGCAAGATAAATTATTCCAACTGATTTAATTTTACGTTTTTTTATATAGTTGGCATCTCGCAGGTCAATCTAGGAAGTTGTCGGCTGCTTAACTGGGCTTGTATATAAGGTGTATATACACGAAATCTCTTAAGGGGTCATTGTACTCATCATTATGAACAACTTTTACTATAGGACCAAACCTAAAATCGCGAAAAAAAATCTGCTGTTCCCTACAAATATGTTCGCATAACTCGTTAAAATGTAGGGAACAGCTGATTTTTGACATTGAACCCTTAAGAGATTTTGTGTATGATTATATACACCTTATATACGCCTTAAGAAATTAAGGCCTCAAGCCAGGGCATAAAATTTAAAAACTAAGCGACTACGCGCTAAAGGCACCACCTGTGGGGTACGGACCTCGGCTTAGACCGTCGCTGCGGAAGAGCAGCAAGGGATAAGCTGATTCGGATAAAATTTTACGAAATCATGAAGTAATAACGTAGGCTATTTCTGTACGCCCCAACTCCTATAATGTCTGACCCAAGCTTTAATTTTCATATTAAATTCAGCCACTGCGTAATTAAAAATGTAATTAACCTTTTTTCTCTATTCAGCAATATTGTGTATTAATTTTAACACGATTAAGTAAACCCACTCTGGATTCGAGCTTAATTGAAAAATTTAATGTACTAACGAACGAAATTTGCCACTCGTAACAATATTGGGAATGTGTATCTTTGTAACTTTGTTTTAGATTTTGTTGGTAAGTTTTCATAACGATCATTATCGTCTATTGCGAAAATCATCAAGGCTTTTTTGATGATCTTAAGTGACTTAGACCATGCAAGTTTGTTGCCTGTGGCTTAAAACAACAAAGCAACTTGTCTAAATCTCGTTTTATCTCTCTCTCATCGTTTAATTATTGTTGCTTCCGTAGCTTTAGTTTGTTATAAATACATTTTTTGAGACATTCTAACCTCACTTTTAAGGATGTCAAAAATAATAACACAATATTCCTCTATTTTCATATTCTAATATTCTAATATTCCGTATCCTCACTATCACCCTAAACATAAAGCACTCACCGTTGCGCCCGCTTCATTATTTCGTGCCATAAACCGTATGAAGTTTCCAATGTAGCGGTATAATTCGGTGCTGGGGCGGTGCATCGTCCGGACCGGCCCGGTCATTCCTTCCGGTACATTGTCTTATCCGGCCCACTAGGCTGGCCATCAATCATACACCGGCCACAGAATGCGACGGCCACACATGGATATTTTCGAGTGTCGAAAAATATTCAACTTTCATCCATTCGATTGTGTACTTTAACCGCATAAAGGTCAAAGTCCAATTTCGTGTAGTGATTGTATTTGTATTATTCTGTTTACTATTACGAGTACCTATACTGACTTAATGCTACCGGTAAATGTGCCATATATACTGCATAGACAGAGCTTTATTGATAATTCCATATATCGGATTCTCTATCGGCGTTCTGTTTGGGAGATATATTAGCGTTGCAGGGGAATATATTGGTAGCCTGTGGCTATTACGGCCTAGCCTACCTGGAGGTACGTATTACCCTTCATTGGGCACAAATACACGGATTGTATTTAGTTGACATTGCATGGACACGTGTCGAGGCTAGCAATTACTCTGGCTGGGGCAAAGGGTCGTCCTGCATGCAGCCAGGCGAATGAGAACGGATCTATGCGTCCTGATGACTGTCAGGGTGCACAAGGCTATGCACAGTAAATGACGTCTGTGTGCTAAACATATGAAGCGTTTATGTCCAATCAAGGGACTAGAATGTTGGGGCTAGGATATATTATGTCAAGCGTAACTGTTGTCAGAATTATCATTGCTTATGACAACAACTGTAAAATAAATATTTATGATCAATAGTTATCTAGGAATTACTTTTATTGCTCACTTCAAATATGTTTATTAAAAATAAAGAAAATTGAGAATAATACTGAATGGTCGAAATTCGTTTGCTGCGACGTTATTAATATTTATTTATGAGTTATCCAATAAATAAACATGATATAGTAAATGCTTCAAAAGAGGGCCAGAATAATAAATTGAGAAAAAATATGTGAAGAAGACCCATAATTTCGTTGAGAAGTAGATTGATAATAAAAAATACCGGCCAAGTGCATGTTGGACCAGCCACAATGAACGGTTCCGTAGTTGGCATTAATTTATCCCAAGAACAAACTTAACATTGTAGTTGAAATACATTGTTCTCCCATACATTCCAACTGAATTAAGCACTTTAAAGCTTAATATTATCCAAACGGATCTTTGAATCGAAAAATGGTTTTCACAGACCCCACAACATGTTTCAAAATCAAAATCACAATATTTTATTCCACATAAACCTACATGGGCACTTCTGAAACGTCAGAAGCAATGTGCACGGTTTCAATTGGTCGTTTCCTATGGATGAGAGCCAGCGCTGCGCGATTGTTATTTTTTAAGTGCCGCAGCATCATGCTGAGATAGGGGCCTTTTGGCTTCGTACAGGACTTTCTTTTTTTATTTTCATTTTTACTTTGTTTTATTTTTGTTCTTTATGTTTCTATGAGTGTGTTTTAGTTTAGTTTAATTTGTGATCTGTGCGAGTCCCAATAAATGCTTTTTCTTTCTTTCTTTCAAGGAACTCCACGGTTAGCTTGGCAGATGAGACGGGATTAACATTTTTGGGAAACAATGTTCAGTTTTTCATGTAGCTCGGAAGGCCTAGTGAGTGACATGAATTTCAGTAAATACGTTCTCGATGAGCTTTTTATATAGAGACGGGCAATCATCATCATTTCAGCCGAAAGACGTCCACTGAAAAGGAGGGGGGGGGGGGGAGGGTCACTGAACAAATTCTTAGAAAATAATTTTTAAGAAGTTGCTTGAAGTAAAAAAAAATGGTACAAAAAATCTTGTCATTAGCTTTTAGCTTACGAGACAAGTTTTACATGGAACGGCTGCGTAAGACTGGTTGTCAGACTTTCGGGCTTCTGACGACCCGTAAGGACTGTCAAAGATTCACGAATGACAGCCGGCAGGCCTTGGTATGTAAAGATAAGCTTAACCTGATCTGAAGAACCTGATCGATCGACCTGTGCGGCTATTATTACTTAGCCACAAGTCCCTCCAATTGTAGCTACACATTGCTAGCTATTTTTGAGGCTGGGTGTAGTATTACATAAGCATCCTATAATGTTCCTACTGCTGGGACCATAGATATAAGAAGTTTTTTTTTATATTTCTATAGCTGGAACACGGCCTCGTTTCTGTGAGAGGGAGTGGGCCGTAATCTACCACGGGGGCCCAGTGCGGGTTGATAGATGTGACATGTCTTCATTTTTTTTTGGTTCTAAGACATGCCGGTTTCCTCTCGTGATGTTTTCCTTCTCCGTTTTGAGAGCAGTGGTGATGAAATGATTTACACAAAGTAAAGCGCCTGTCAGTGTTTGAACCTACGACCTACAAGTCGTAAATCGCGGCCGCGGAATCGCCACCACTGCTTCTCCACTGGGCCACCACTGCTTCCTAAGTAGACACAAATTCAAAACACATCAACAAACATTCATCATAACACCAACTTTGTCGAAACACTCTTTTCCCGGCAATATTATCTACGCCATTCCCCATCGTTCAAGTATTAGTTCTCATCAATCATACATACCTCTTTTGGGCATTGTCACGGTATTAGAGTGCGCCATCAATAATAAATGTTTGTTTTGTGTTTTTCTGTCCCTAAATAACCTCCCAAAACGACGATAGTTTGGCGTTTAGGAAAAATATAGGAAAGAAAACTTTTGCCCTTCGTTTCGCCCTCATGGAGGTCGGATTCGAATTATCACACGGGTTCGTACCACTGGCATAAAAGTATCCTATGACCCCAGGTCATGGTCATGGTCTGCCCGTGTAGCAAATTGAATCCAAAGCCGCTTCTAAGCGTGAAGAGGACACCAGAGTTACTTTCGAGAGAATTAATATTATAAATACCAAAGTGAGTTTGTTTCTTTGTTTGTTACGCTTTCCCGTTTAAACGGCAGAACAGACTCGGATGAAATTTGGCACATGGGTAGGCCATGACCTGGGTTAGGACGTAAAATACTTTTTATTCCGATATTTCAATGGAATCGAGACTTATGCGGGTGAAACCACGGGGCGCAACTAGTATTAATATGTATAGAACATGGACGATGTGACCCGGTAAAATTTTTCGCTTCGCAATTCTAATTCCGAGCGAAGAGTTGCAAAAATGTAATCCCGCGATTTTAAAATTTTGGAGTCGGATATTGCTCTGACTACAAACTTTCATTGCAACGGAAAGCTTTTAAAAATGCAATATTCCCCTAAGAAAATCCTTCACGTGTCTGTTTTCGTTTATGCAAAAGCCTTGTTTATACAGCGTGTATCAGACAGGTCTGGTCAATTTTAAGCGTGTGGTACCGACCATCAAGTTGAACACTTTTCCCCAGGAACCCAATATCGTAATCATGAAATATTATCAACTGACCCATACAAAACCTTAATACCTATTCGACCCAAATACAAAAAAATATTTACTGACAAAAAACAAGTTTTACAACAACTAGTAGAATTCTCCGACTCCAGGTCCTGTGCTAGTAGTCCTGCTCCTGCCTCGCAGGAGCCAGTGTCCCCCCGTAATAAAAGACACAAATTTTAATGTTTTATGACAAAAAAAAAGGAAACAAAAGAGACCACTTTATAATTATGTACTTTGAAACATGTGTATAAACTAAGGAAAAAAGAAAAAACAATAAGTTTTAGTTCTTCTTATGCACGAAAGTATGTATATGTCTATGAGTGTGTGTGTATTTATATGTGTGTGTGTGTTTATGTGTGCATTGCATGGGACGTCTGATATTTTTTTTTGAGATTACAATGTTGGTCCCAAGGAGTAAATTCTTCAGTTTGATGGTCTGTGCCAGACCCTTGAATTCCACTACACTTTTTGATACATGCTGTATAGGAAACAAAAAACGCATTATTTCCCACAAAAGTACTAAACGAAATCGAGTACCGCCCTTGTCAGACAAATTTGGTCATCCAAACAACTGCTATACATTTCCAGTATAAGCTGGTCTCGCATTGGAAGGATTTCCGTATAATGAGAGGTCAGCGTATACTGGAAATGTATAGCTTGATGTGTAGCCGTGTGTACCATAACAAATCATCACTAAAGATACTCGTAAAGAACATAAAGACGAACCCGCTTCGATTCGGCCACAATCAAGGAAATTGAAAGGTCGACCTGGGTAGATAGAACAGGGTCTGCCTTTCCGCTACATTGTCTTATCCGGCAATGCATCATTTTTCAAGGACTTCCGGGTAACTAATACGTATGTACAGTCGAATAAAGGCATTGGTATATATACTGGCAGCTAAAGTTAGCTGCCAGTATATTAATTTATTAAAAAAATTGAATTGTTTTTGTTTTTAGTTTGATTACGGACGCTTTTAACGTGCACGTCTTTCTACATCGTTCTGACATGTATAATTTCAACATGAATGATGTAACCAATATTTTGTAACAATATTTTAATTTAAAAGAGTGTTCGTGGAGTTTCCTCCCCGGTCTTCTCATAGGAACCTACTACGCTTTGGAATGGGCAACTAGCTTCATCTTTCTAACTGCCGGACCCCTTGACAATTCAAAAGTGCCTGTAATTGGTTTATTTGAAATAGATCCTTTGACTTTGAGTTTATAATAATTATGCTGTTAGTGTGTTAATTAGTCAGTTTTACGTCACAATTATAAGGTTTTGAGCGTAGAAGTTTATTACGCACATAATTAAAATGAATATTGCCAGTGTAGTGCAAAGGTAAACATTTTTGCATGTAATCAAAACTCTTGGTTTGATTGTATGTACCTACCGTGCGGTTATTTGAATACATCCAAGATTTGATGTCGCTAAGGGTGCGTTCGTACTGACTTAAAAATTGGTGGAAGGCTGAGAATTGCTCCACATTCTTTATGTACCTACTCCTACACCATTCTCAACGGCTGAAGATGTAAATGAGAGGTTTTTGTGAGTCGAAAACGGAACTTTTGAGGTGGGGTTCAAAGCGTTGAGGACTCGTTTCAATGCTGGCGTCAAGTGCCTTCGAAAGGAGGTTGACAGTTTTATTTTTGGAGGGTTTTTCATGTGAGCGTGTGTGAGTTAGTGCGTGGTTTTTTTGTGGAACTGTGAAGCTTTATTCCATACTTGTATTGACGCAAGTGGAGGATTTCATGATTCTGTTAACGTGGCCGGACAAGATCGGTCATTACCTCTCTCAAACATGGGATATTCTCGTGTAATAAAAAGTTTTAGGTGGGATCATTATTTATGCTTTTTTTGCGGATTAATTTGTATGTTATTTAATTACATTTATACTTAGGTAATTTTATTTTGTTACCTACTTATATACAATTCATTAAACCTGACTTGATTTCCGTACGTCTTTTTCGGGTGACCACTGAAAATCAGCGATGTGCTGTGGGTCCCCCATAGCACAGCATCATGCTGAGTGGAAGCCTTCTTGTTACAGTCATGACGTGCCAGCAGCTGCCGACTATTTCTGTTTTGTGCTCGTGATTATGTAGATCTATTTTGTTAATATTACCTGAGTTAATCTTTTTGTATGCACGTGTTTCTGTGACAATTCCAGGGAAAACAGACGTGAATTATTTATTCTCCAATAATCTTTATAAAAATAATATCAGACACAAAAATTAATAACAGACCTAGCAATAATGAGTCACACACGTTTCACAAATTCCAAATCATTCATGCAAACGTTTCGGGAGCCCAATTGAAAGGGTCCATATAATTGAATCGTAACAATAATGCCTTCTATAATAAATTGTGTCCCAAATGTGTTGCGTATTCAGAAAAATAATCGAAATAATGTATCGTCTTTCATATCGGAGGGTATTAGATATTGTTATTGTAATTCTTCGTTGCTCGTGAATTATTTGACTTTTATTCTAGTCATGATTCGAAACATTTTTCTATTACAAAATATTATTACATATCGAGTTTTACTTTGTGTAAATAATTTCATCACTACTGCTCTCAAAACGGTAAAGGAAAACACCGTGAGTAAACCGACATGTCCTAGAACCAAAAAATCGAAGACATGTGACATGATGACATCTACCAACCCGCACTGGGCCCGCGTGGTAGATTACAGCCCACTCCCTCTCGAAGAGAGGCCTGTGTCCCAACAGTGGGAACATCATGTGACTACCGAGATGATGACTAATAGAGAAGTATTGAGCAACAATACATGTTGCACCGACCCCAAATAAATTGGGATAAAGGGCAGCAGAAAGATATAATGTTACGTTAACATCAAGAACACGTCAATAAAAAACAATAATTTTACCTGAACTACAACTTCCGATGAATCCAGATATTATACTAATCAAGACACGGACTTAGTCAGTGAAAACCAACCGAACTATAATATCTTATATCATATAAACATGATCAAGTCGGGGTCCTTAATAAACATATCAAGAATCGGACGGGCCGCAAGACCCCTGTGGGTCCGTGAGTCCGTGAGGTCGCCGGACCCACCCTATAGATATTATCGTGAAAGACAGTTAGGAGAAGGTCGGGCTAAGGTATCGGATACATTGAGTAGGTATGGTTAGACGAGAGCGGAGGGTACCCGATTTTTATAGGTTAAGTTTCAGAAAAAAACTCTTCTGGACAGGTTACAATAACTTTCTTATAACAAGTGAAAATGTTTTAGGAAGAAATAAAGAATACTTAGCCTCCTGCAGATGACAATCATTTCAGACGAAGACAATTATAATTGTAGGTTGAAAAGTGATCCTATGTTATGTCGTACATAAATGACGACGTAACTTTGGTTGTATATATAACTAACAACGAAACCCCTAATATTGTTAATAAAGATAAATTAATAGCAAACAATTGTCTACAAAATTCGTGACTACACAACAACACTGGAACAGATTTTCATGAAAATAATGTTAATATGTAACGCTGTTCGTACACTAGGGTTTCATTGAGTTCATTGTAATGTGAAGAGATAAGCGGCCCTTTATTACATTACCAAAAGGCTCGGGCGATAACATAATAATAATGCCTTCATGCTGCTCAAAAGCAAAATTTGAGTAAACCATTTTTGAGAATGCGGGCTAATAAAAATAGATAATTTAAATACTGATGTTTTTCTCCTTCATAAGATCGAAAACAGGCCAGAAATTTTAAATATTTTGTTCAACTTACTACGACTACATTTTCATAGTTTCATGCATGAGTTACTAAAATACCTATGCATTAACATATATCCTTCATTTCCATTACCTCCACTAATGAGCTGTCCATTTCATGCCATAATAACCGCTTTTCTCGGTCCAATGAGCGCTCACCCTAACCGGGGGGGTATTATGAAATATGACGGGCCACATCGCCCCGATACTCGGATTAAGGGCCCCGTGCTAATCTCTGGCTGACTCCGACAAAATTGCTCATATCGTCCGACAATGGAGCTGGTAATTCGTACGCACCTGTTTTCGGGACTAAATTAAAAAAGTTTTCTGAGCCATCAATCGGATTCCGTGATTAGGAAGTTTTTACCGAAGGTAATTGCGTGGAGTTTGGTGTGAAGTTGAGATTTTATTTGTTTGGTGTCTTAATGATTTTTTTGTGTGGTGAAGCGGAATCTAATTTCATTCGATTTGAATTTAATTACTTTAGAGAAGAATTATTGACTGATCGAGTTGTTCACTGTGCTGTTGACATTACTCGTATACTGAAAACATAGTTGAAAAGTATCATAAGTAGCATATATTTTGCTGATTTTGCTTATTGACAACATATTTGTGTATCTCTGATTTTTCTGTTACTCCATATTTAGCCCATTAGTTTTACAGAATACTCAATTTAATTTCAATATGATAAAATTTTATCCAGACAGACACACAGTCCTCGCCACAATATTACATCGACAACTGTTTTGTCGACTCGATGACGTCATTATCGTTCGCACGGAGAAATCTGAATTTCGTCCCTGAACCGGAGTCGACTCGTAAAATTTCAGCATCAAATAGATTGCATTCTTCGTGAAGGTGGAAAATAAGAAGGCAGCATGGCCGATCATCTTTATGCCTATTTGTAAAGAGGCATAAAGATGATCGGCCATGCTGCCTTTACAAATGAACGGAACAAACTAATGTCCAGGGAAGTCGGAATATACCATTACTTGAAAGGTTATGTACGTATAACCCAATTATTTGCTTTGGAAACTTATATAAGATTTCAATGCTGACCCAAATTCCAATTTTTTTTAAATGGAAATCTTGGAATCTCCCGAGGAATCTCCATTTAAAAAAAATCATCTGAAGTTAAGAAGACTGTTTGCAATTTTCATAGAATCAAACGGAAAACTCCATTATAATCCCAACGCCTGTTTCTTTGACGTTGACAATATTATCATAAGAATCAAAGACATCTGTACTCAGCCGTACGGGGGGGGGGGGGGGGGGGAAGCAAACTCGTAAAATTTAACACCACCCCATCGCGATCGCTTTGACACTTTTCAAGTATTACAATAATTATTGTCGGCTCAACGATCTCTTTGCGATAAATTAATTTAAGAAATTGGATATTACATATAATTGGTTGTGTTACTATACGTCTATGTACAATGGGGCTTTTACATCGAATTTCTGAGGAAGAAAATTGGATATTGTATACTTATTTCCTCCGCCTCGCTTATTTTTCTTCTGATTAAATTCTGTTCTTACAATGTTGCTTTCATTTCGACTGAATTAGGCCTTTTGTTTCCTGTTACAGTAATAACGTATTATATAGCATGGTTTTTCTGATCGTGGTTTTGATCAGTTATGGTTTATGTTCTTTATTAGGGTTTTTAAAATTATTTAATTTAAATCACTTGTTGCCATGTTATATATATTATCTATAGTTAATATATCATTATATTCTTACGTGAAGCGAAAACTTGTGAAAAACCCCTTTTTACGAAAATTACGCTGACGGAGGAGTATGAAATTTGGCACAGTTAAAGTTTGGAGTTTGGAGGAGGAGTGCAGAAAGTAAATATTTTTATACATATATAATATGCATTAGAAATAAATTAAATTAACCCTTAATAAAAAAAAACATTACACACACTCCCATGCTTTTGACAAACATATATAGTAGTACCAGAGCCTCATGTCTTGTAGATAGGTATCAGAAGTGACAGCTTGAGCATGGAATAAGTAAGTACTTTTTAATAGCATGTAATTAGTGTACTCATGGAATTAGTGTACTCATGGAATTAGTGTACTTATGGAATTAGTGTACTCATGGAATTAGTGTACTCATGGAATTAGTGTTTTCATTGAATAAGTATACTCACGAAATTAGTGTACTCATGAAATTAATGTACTCATGAAATTGGTGTACTCATGGAATAAGTGTACTCATAGAATTAGTGTACTCATGGAATTAGGTACTCATGGAATTAGTGTAGTCATAGAATTTGTGTACTCATGGAATTAGTGTACTCATGGAATTAGTGTACTCATAGAATTAGTGTACTCATGGAATTAGTGTACTCATGGAAGTAGTGTACTCATGCAATTAGTGTACTCATGGAATTAGTGTACTCATGGAATTAGTAAGTACTATATAGATTGTAAGTAGAGGGGGTTGAATTTGGACTAGTGGGCGACTACTAGTATATCTAAGAGATCATCATTTCACATTATCTATTCAATACCTGCGTGCACGAAACTTTTATCTACCTTTCCTGTTTCCTAAAAAACACATTACATCTTCATTTTCACACCAAAAACACAACCTTACAATCTCTCAATCTAATCGCATTTCAAGGAAGCAACCGTTACTATTCGACTAACATGGCATCATTCGATTCCGGGATCGACTAACGGCAAATTGCTTAATCGCCATCACTATGACCGTCTATACGACACGTGAGGCGTATACTAATCGCCTTATTAAGTTACGCTACACCTATGCGATTACTTATGTAATTACCAGGACCTTAGGACCGCGAAGTGGTCTTGTGCGACGCAAACGATGCGGGCACGAGATTCGTGGGTTGGGGGCTTAAGGTTGAATTTAAGTTTGGTACGTGATGTGTTTTGCACGTGGGTTTGCTTATAATGTACCTTCTGAGGGTTTAGGCAGCTTTCGTAAGCCAAATTCATGGTTAGTAGTGTTTCGAGGTCAGCTAATACATAGAAATTAGCTGCTCTTTTTCTAAATCGCCAGATAAAATCCGGTCTTAATGTAGTAGGTACAATGTTACTGGCTAGAAATGTTAAAACTGAGATAAAATCGCTGTGTCGGGCTTTATCTTCGATGTCGTTCAAGCAGTATGGTCCCCGATCGGTCATTAGAAACAATTCAATCGCTTAGTCTTCGCCCGTGTTACGAATGCAACGTTTTGCAAGTAAATGATCGTATATTTTGTCGGTTCTTTGCACAGCCAAATTTTCTTGAGTCTTAAAACACAATTACTAATGTAAACTTTAGATTTGAAAGCGATCTCAGGTGCTTTTAAACTAAAAATATGATACAGCAGGAAGCTTTATTTACCAATACGTTCAAAGCAAAGCCTTTGAGCCTTTAGCTAATCAGGCAGGTAAGCCTACGACCCTCATGGTACGTTAGACTGAATGGAGGCTTTGACTGACCAATGGATTATCGGGATGTTTCTGTAAACCTTACGTATTTTAAAATCCTATAGTTTTCATTGTTTAAACCAAGGAGTACGATGCAAAATAGATAGATAGAATACTCTTTATTATGTACGCCATAAAAGTAAAAGATATACCTAAATGTAGAAAATTTACATAAGGTGACACAATGGGAGGTCTTACCGCTGAAAGCGATCTTTTAAAGACAACCTTTGGATGGATTAAAGGGGAAGGAGAGACAATACTGAAGGAAATATTACCTACTACAAAGGAGGTTTAAGGCTCGTGCCGACTGGCGGGATATTGCCGGCGCGACAGGCAGTGCGACATTTTCCATAAACTTTTCATAGAAATTATGGTACTAGTTTTACGTCGCGCTGTCCGTTGCGCTTGTCTGCGGGAGCCTTTATATTCGGGCCACTTCATAAGTAAATCAAGAGGTTACACCGTACCTACCCGTCCTCTTTAATACAACCTAAGCCGACCGCAACTATCTGAACCTTCCCCTCTATAAATACCACAACAAAGCTGAAATTAATAAAACCGGGAGCACACTATAAACTAAACATCAAAACACAAACTATGTTTGTAACGTACGGAACCCTGAAAGGCAACTCCCCCCACTAATGGAGCCGGTCAATTACTTAAGACGGGGGAAACCGGATCATAAATCCGGGCTATCGATCAAAGTTCGGCAGTCTCCGGCCCGGTCAAACATGTCCGGTAGATATTCTGAGTATAAGGGAGGTTACAAAGCAAGAAACTTCAGAAAACTTACATGTAACATTACATAATAAGCCAATGTTCTCACTGCTGGGACACAGGCCTCCTCTCGGTGAGAGGGAGTGGGCCGTAATCCACCACGCGGGCCCAGTACGGGTTGGTTTATGTCACATGTCTTCGAATGTTTGATTCTAGGACATGCCGGTTTCCCTCGTTGTTTTCCTTCACCGTTTTGAGAGCAGTGGTGATGAAATAATTTTGACAAAGTAAAGCGCCTATCTGGGTTCGAACCTACGGCCTACAACTCATAAGTCTCTGCCATACCACTGCGCCACCACTGCTCACTACACAGTCATGTAACATTAAGCGCTTCTACTCGTAAGGTAAGGTTTTGACGCTGTTCAGCAAGAAATAGGAACATTCTTCAGGCTAGCAACGAATGTTGATATTGTTTTTCGACCCTAATTGCATTGTTATCCTGCTATCATTGCGTCCTCAGAGTACTGTCTCTCCATGGAAAGGTAATATATCTACTTACTAGTTAGCTTAGTTTTAAATACTTCTTTTTTAGGGTTCCGTAGTTAACAAGGAACCCTTATAGTTTCGCCGTGTCCGTCTGTCCCAGGCTTGACTCAAAGACTCTTAGTACTAGAAAGCTGTAATTTGGCATGGGTATACATATTAATTATGCCGACAAAGTGGTTAAGAAAATCTTTTTTTTAGGGTACTTCCCCCTCTCTTGCACGTAAAGTGGGGATGATATTTTTTTTTCTCGTCTATCCCATGATGCGGCCTTCAAAAATATTGCGGGTCTGTGAAAGCCATTTCAGATTCAGAGATTAGTTTGCGTAATATTAAGCTTTAAAGTGCTATTTTTTGTTAGAGTCAAGTATCAGCTAAATAGTTGGTTTTGGATATGTAAACAAAATCAGTATATATAATGAAATTAAAAGGAAAACTATCACAGGCTTTACAAGATAACGAGTAATAGTCGACCAACTTACATTTGCAGTTGGAGAATAGACCGTGACGTATATCGATGTATGGGAGAACATGTTTTTCAACTACAATGTTAAGTTTGTTTTTGGGATAAATTCAACCCAACTACGAAACCCTTCACTGTGGGTAGTCCGACACCCACTTGGTCAGTTTTTTACTTTTTGTATTTCTGGTGCATGTCTCAAATAAAATATTTTTCTTTCTTTCTTTTGTTTACTACACACTAATGACTTATACTTCAGCAGCTGAAACAGCTAAGCTTCCTGTCCTAGTCTTTCATCGTGCATTAAGCCAATTGGACCTTCTGTTCTCATATTCTGTAGTGTGTTCATACGTTCTGCGGTTGATTGATTTGTTACCTAAGTAAAAGGTTATTTCTAGGTCAGTGTGGTGTGTCGTGATATCGCTTTATCATGAAGAGGAATCAAGGAAAATAGCAACACACACGATAAGTTGAACAAACCGCGGTTCTTCTCAATTCAGAAAATACGTTCAGTGTTTTCTGAATTGAGAAAAAAACTCCCGGCAAAGACAATACCATTTTTACTGTGGCCTTTGTGACAATAAACAGTTGCTACAACTGTTTATTCGAATTAATTATAAAAGAACATAAAACGTTTATTTTTATTATGTATTTTTGTGCTACTAATATAATACCCACATAGGTGGGTGTGGGTGTACTATAAGTGCGCCTCTGCCTAACCCTTCCGGGATTACAGGCGTGATGTTATATTGTGTTGTTGTAATATAATACCTAATGAATCGGGAATAATCATCATTCATCAGGATTTATTTGGTTAGTGAAAAAGCCATGCAGCATCTCTATTCAAAATCAATAGTCATTTATTGAAACTAGGCTGGGAATTGGCACTTTTCGACCGTTAAAATTATATAAGACAGTCCCCCTAAAACGCCCTCCCTTCACCTTAAACACCTTATTATAGTTAGACGAACACTATTAGAAATCAACGTAACCCCTGAAAGCCCTTAAAAACATCCCGTTGCACATAATCACTAATAGAATACGAGTAATCAACTTAACTATCTTATTACACGATGCGAAATTAATAAGTGAAAAATTCCATAAATTCCCAGGGTACCTTTTCGCCCCGCATTCGCTTCGGCTACATCTGCCGGTCGCGGACAACTATTTCAAAAATGTTGCCCAAGACATTAAGGCTCTTACAGACTCACGCGATATCGCGGGGGCGACCGACGCGACACTAGTAGGACAATTTCTTTGTCGGTGCCTGCCGCGCCCGCGATATCGCGTGAGTCTGTAAGAGCCTTTATTGTAGGTGAAACCGAAATTGGGGGGTGTAAGTGGGGGTGGAGTAACCGCATGTATGAAGTAGTGCTTTTAGAGGGTAGTCCATACGTTAATATATAAGGTGTTTAAAAATTAACCTGAAAAACTTTAAGGACCATCGAACTGAATAACTTTTATTAGGGGACCAACTTTGGAATCGCGAAAAAAAATCTGCTGTTCCATACTAAAGTTTATACCTACTGTTTTAAACTGTATGGACAGCTGTTTTTTTTTCGCGATTTTCTTATAGAACACCTTATAGAAGCCAAAACATGCACATACCTGAAGTTCAACCGTTATTACAATTTTTCTTTGAAACTTTGTTTTTCTATTAGTATGTAGATCCCGTGGCGATTATGCCCCTCCCGTTGGGGGAGGCCTATGTCCAGCAGTGGACGTCTTTCGGCTGAAATTATGAGGTACATACTTGCCTCAGTTGTTAGGTCCCCAACTTCAAAGAGGGGTTTTTTATTTACTCTTTATCGAGCAGTGCACTCGCAAGAGGCTGAAATAGTTGATTCAGTTCCTATTAACTTTCTTTTCATTTGGAAAATACACGCTCTTACAATTTTATTTCTGTTTACATTTAAAACTGTACACGTGTAAGACGGCTTTTGAGGGTTAGTAACCCTTTAGGGTTCCGTATACGCAAAAGTTGAAGTATGCAATTGATGATTTTGATTAGACACGTTTGTGGCTTCAATAAAAGCTTTGTTTATACTATAGGGTAGTAAGTAAGGGGTTCTTATGGGGGTCAGTCTGCATAGTTTGTGTAAATACAAAGGTGGTTACCCGGCTTAAGTACACCTCCTACTCAATTTGTGTTAAATAAATAATTTATCGACTTCTGATCCTTATTTCTTTAAATAAAGATCAGAAGTCGATAAATTATTAAGGTGTTCTATAATCTTTCCTTCTGATCCATATTTAGAGAATATATTTACTTATTTTAATTAAAATAAAAAAATAAAACTGCTGATCCTTTTTTAAAGAGGTAATCTATATTTCTGCCTTATTATCTTTACTTCTGATCCTTATTTGAAGAGGTAATCTTTACTCATGAAGAGAGGTGAGAACGTACTTTATTCACTCAGTTTAGTACTTGTACAGGTTTCTGAAGGCTTTTTGAATGGGCGGCAGTCCTTTCAACCTTTTAAATGGACCCTCAGATCGCTCGTTAGCTATCAATAGCTCAGTACGTCTTTAAGTTCATTCATCTGCCTAGTCTATTCCCAACTATGTTGGGGTCAGCTTCCAGTCTAACCGGATACAGCTGAATACCGTTACTGCATATCTGACCGCCGCAACCCAAAGTTATATCAGTACAATAAAGCGCAAAACACTAGATTTACTACAGCAACTATTTATCTCGAAAGTTCAAACTTAATCACCATAACCATACCCAATCCAAAATAACTGATAACAACAAGATTAAACGCAGGTACCACCAGATTACAATAATTTACGACTCGCCCTACGACCCGTACCTCAGATAGTGAGGGGAAATAAATTATTCGGAACTTAAAGTTCGGATACTCTCGGCTATTATTTATTTAAGGCTCAACTGCGGATAGTTCGCGGCAACTTTCGTCACTTCCGCTCAGTTGGAGGCACAGTTGTAATTTTCTTGTTGTGACTCTTCTTATTTAGTTCGGAGTTGCGGATAAACTGTGCTAGGAATACGATTGACTTGGTGTTGGAGTTATTTTGCGAGATAAATCTCAAGCGGAGCTTTTTATGTTTGTTTTCCAATGAATTTCAGATTGTGGGTTGGTCGTATTTTCTTTTGCTTAGGTTCTGAGACTGTTTTAACGTTGTCTGGAGACAGACAGGTTAAGTGCTTCTTAGTGTCGTTGGTTTTGTAGGTTTAGTGATATTTTATGTACACTTGAATAATTTAAATGAAGATTTCTCTAGCGTTAAACATCACAATAATTTTAAAGCAATTTACGTTGATTGTAGGTAAGTAAACGCAATGGCCTGCCTAGAGATAGTTACTGCCACTGGTCCTGGGGCGGTATTTTTGGCATTCAGCCTACGTACCGCCACACTCAGATCTACCTCGGTCACCTAAAGACACCTGATTAGCAAGAAAAAAAAAACTTACATGCCGTCGCCTTTACAGACAAATTGAAAAGCTTCAAGCACCAAGTGCTTGTAATAAAACATTGCTTAAACAGTCATACATACCCCCGTAACGAGCCAAGCGTCTCAAAATTACAAAACAACACAAACAACACTTCCCCTCATGAAATAACGACAAAGAAACAAAACACTCTACAAATATTGTCGTTTCTCCTATCTCGAGAGGCAGCCCTCACCTGGCGTTCCGATCAAAACGCGAGCATTTTGAGAATCAATCGAGAGAGAAAAACCTCTCCGATAATATAATGGAATCGAATTATCACCGAGATGAAGACGAGACGGCTATAGGGCTGTCTAAACAGACCCGTAACCTCACTATTCTATTTTTGTTCCATTCCGTTTCGGATTAGTGGGATATTTTTTCAAGTTGCGGATATGCGCTGCGGCACTGGCGTCGTAGGGTGATGCTTACTATTTATACAGGGGTTTTTCCGTGGTTTTAGAAATGCGAAACAATGGTTTTTGCATTATTCAGTATTTTCAAGGTGTATAAGATGACCAAATACAAGCATGTAATGATAGAATACATTGATAAAGCTAGTAATAAAACAGATAAGTTTTTTTTAAACTACTGCTCTTAAAGTACCGTTCGAAATGTGCAAATTATTATCAATTCCTACTTTTTTCTTAGACAGCCCTACAAAAAAAGGGGGGATGAGTAGACAGGATGAAAGTCTGTAATTCCATTGTGTTCGATAACAATCGCGAGTATCGAATTGTGTGTTTGTTCATCCCCTCTTCCTCGGATGCTGTAACGAAGATTGTTATGGAACTTTTCTGACCAGCAACAGGTTCCATTGATGATGTTATTAATTCTTATTGACTGTTATCTTGATCTGTTTGTTGGCTGCGAGCCTGAGAACGGGGGAACTGTACTGGGCTTTCAGATTGTGAAGTATGAAACGTTTACGTTAGTACACGTATGTTTGAAGGTGAATACTTTCGGTTCCTCTGTTTTTGTTGTAAAAAATATAGCTTTCTGGCAAAGGTACTGAAGGTACAATGATGTGGTTTTTGACTAGTCTAAACCGCATCCTTGTATCACCACACGAGAAAAGCCCTGCACTTCGTTAGCTTATAATCTATCGGTATTATTTCCTTGAGATTATAAACTATCGAAAAATTGTGAACTGCAACAAACCATTTACAATTTAATGCATTATTTTTCGATTATAATCTATCCATGGGAAACCGACAAATTGTGAACTGGTATCAAACTTGTTTGCGACGTATCGCACCTCGAGCGGATACTAAATAGTCTGCTTAGCTACGAGCAACTTGCGCTCACCAGACGCTGCCGCGGCACCGGTCGTTTCACTCGCTCGGCTCGCGCGCGGTTGTTCAGTTCTTTTTTGTTTCCGTGGTGGTAAAATCATGGACTTCCTCCAGCCTGGTGTGGGCGGAGGGGTCTGTCAGACTCTTATTGACTAAAACCCACCCCGGTATTCCCTTCCCACACTTGCACCGGGGATCATGGGATCATTTGCGACTTCCGCGACCCCCGGCTGGTGCGCCCGCCTCTGCGGGCCACCTCAAATGGTCACAGTTCTAACCTAACCTAACGCATTTCACCTATAGTTCACAATTATTCAACAGTTTATAATCTAACGGAAATAATACCAATAGATTATAAACTAACGGTTCTCACAATCGTACAGTGACATAATTATTCTTATTATAAAGAGGTACAATTTTTGTTCGAAACTACTGATCCGATCCCGATAATTCTTACACTAATGAAACAGTATTGCCAAATTTTAAGTAATTTTATGCGGAAGAACTCGACGGCAGTATTTAGTAGTTCATACGAGACATACCCTTGCTTGTAGACGTGTAGCGTTATTTTTTGTATACTGCATAGTAATTTCAGTATTATACATCGTATAGTATAAACATAACATAAATAAGCACATGAATTCAAACATGGTATGATTATTTACATCCATATTATTAATTTGATTGCTTTAAATAATGGTTTACACTTTTAATAAGTTCCACACAACATTTAATTGGATAACAGAAATATACGGATCGGAAACCAATGCATTAACACCATTACAAATTAAATTATGCCACAAAATAGTAACTTTACACCACCATCATCGAATTTAATATCTGTTTTTTATTAAACACGTTGATTTCCTGTTATAAGGCAACGCGTATAATTTTATACAAAGTACGTAATTACATTAACGAATTGTAGGTACTATAATAAGAAAAACATTTTTTAAGTCCATAGAAAATATGCCAATAAAATTATGCGCCAAGCCATAAGAGGTGAACATATAATAATTATAACATATAAAACGCACTTACCCCGCTCAAAGTTTTGATATTGTGCAAAGCGTCTTGGGCTTTCAACGCCGCTTTGCGAGTGAAAAACGTCACAAAACAGCACCCTGTAACAGAAGCGCACACTTACATAACATGACATACACATAACATACAGGGGGTTGCCTACGACACACCTTACTTCAGACAAAATATACATAGAAAAAACAACAAAAACAACTATGTTAAAACTACAACATAAACCTATATTTGTTACTAATTGTCAAATGTTTTTACTAAAAGTATTTCAATTAATACTTTCACTGTTTATAATTGGTAGTCGTATCACCATTCATCCAATAATAATTTTGCATTTTTATCACCCTCAGATAACCATTACATATTATTTTCAAAAATGCATTACATGTCATGCACGGACGTATAGGCCTACGCTTTAGTGCATTATATGTAATGCATTTATGCATGGACAGTGAAAATGTTAAATTATTTGTTAGTGTTGACAACAAATCTTAATGATACCTTCATAGACTACATCCTACATTTCATGTATCTTTCGTATACTAAAAGCATGTTTTATTTGATTAGTTTTCAAATCTCGTGTGAACAAAGATTGGCTTTCGTCATAATTATTTTGGTAAACCAATCCAACCAATTATTATTAGAAACTCATTAGACGGAAACTGAAATCTAATATTAGTATATACCTTATAATAATTAATTAATGTTGAAATTTTACTGAATCAACACTTTGAAATTATAATAGTTATGACATTATCAATTACAATTTACAATAATATATTCATGATCTGACATTATATTAAACTTTATCTCTTGAACTGAGAGTATAACTTTAACATCAATTAATTCATTTATTTCATAAAAAATCCTAATGCATGAGCTCTCATTTGTCATTGCTATCTGTTTACTTAATTAAAATAATAAAATTGTGCAGGATAAAATTAAATATTTGCACACCTTATAAAATGGTAGAATGTAAAGGGGCCATTATAGTTTTAAGATCATACAGTGTCTACCTACATTCGGGCAAATAAATTTATTTATTTTTATTTATTTTCTCACCACAATAAACATACAGACATTATTAACATAAAGGTACATGAAAAGGTTTGAATTTACTGTGGGAGACTGATGCCTAAGCTAGGCTTTACGGGCCTGTGTTTCAGGTCACCAGGTCTCCACCCTCTAGCAGTTAAAAAAAAAAAAAAAAATCAATATGTGAGTGTACGAGTAGGTTGGTATGCCTACAAAATATTTGGCATTCATTAATTTCGATAATGTCTTTCGTCGAAAGAAAAGCTAGGTGTATTTACAAAGCACACATTTGCGAACATTGACGCCAGTAGCACACCTCCGCCGCGAAACCATCACAGCGAAACCGCAGTAGTTAAATTGTACTGGTTCGCGTCATGTTCCGCTACTCGAATGCGAGTAGCGAAACATGACGCGAACCAGAACACTAACTACTGCGGATTCGCTGCTATGGTTTCGCGGCGGAGATGTGCTACCAGGGTGAAGTCAAGAAAAAATGGTCTGAAATGAAGTGTGACACATGAAAACATATTAATCAGTAAAAGCTCTAGGACGTACGGATATCACTCATCGCAAGTTTACAAACAAATCTAGATTAATAAAAAACATTAACAATTTACATAAATTCACAGCACATTTAAAATTTTCTATTAGTTTTATATTTTAGTATATTCTGTTTATTCGTTGATTTTTAATAATGCCTTCAATCTAAGCAGTCTGTGAGCAGCGCTCAACACAGATCTTTCAACGCTGAACGCAGTATGCTCTGATGTAGATTTTGCAATAAAGTTCAAAATTCCTAAGATTTTCTTTAATATTTAATACAAATATTTACTAATGTGTTGGTTTCATTCATTTCACTTTGAACTTATTTTTCATCAATGTTAATCAGCAGTTAATGTAATACATTAGACCCTAACTTCCCTTTACTATCCTGAGTCCTCATCAGCATTTTCTGCCGACACCTTCCAATATTTCAACCAAGAATATCACCTATTCTTAAATCAACAAGTCTCAAAATTGAACACCGCAACACTCACAACTTTAACATTATAGGTAACGACAGTGTATTTACTGCACAATTCTAATTCTGTTGAATGATCGACAGGCCATTTTACGTACGTCAGACTAACACGCGGATGGCGTGCCTCTGCTAACGAGTTCACGATATAGACTGTTAATTGTGACACGAACACTATTTACATATTAAGAACATACATAGCATACTGTTTGAAGTGTAATAAAAGTCGTATTAAAGAAAAATAAGCTTTAATTGGTTTATCGGAGGTGAAATTCATTGCAGAAGTTTTGATCGAAAAAAAAGGGCAGCATTGTTAGATTTGACGTTCGGTTGAGTTCTACGAATTTGACAGTGTAGTAATTGTCTGTGTTTTTGTATTGTAAGTTTTTAATTTCAGTAACTTTTATACAATTCAATTTAGCTGTTGAAAAGTTATTTTCAATGATTTTGCTTTCACTTCTTTGATAAGTTTTCCCACTTACATTTACTCTCTTTGACGAACATGTTCGTTAAATTGTAAAGTGAAGCTCTTTCAAAATATAAACGAGAGACAATATTCACTGCTCACAAACAATATAAAACACAACATTAATTACGTGATGCCGAAAATAAAACAAGGAGAAAACATGAAAAAAAAAAAACAATAAAAAACAGCATATTTAAAAAATAATAACCGAGGCTGCTCCTGTGCAGACCTTGTCCGCGGTACCTAACAAAAGAAGAGACATGTTACAAGTGAAAAAGGGGGGTTTTTAGCACAAAAGACTTTAATAATGGGACAAACAAAAATGTCAACATGTATTATATCGTGCAAGGGGACCTGACCCTGTTGGCTGGCAAAACAATTATACGTGGAAACGGGACAACTCGCTTAAAACACATTGGAGCGAGAATACATTTTTTATTCCTTTTGTATGTGCTGTACATTTTCATGAGTGTATTTAGGGATGAAAGGTACTTAACTTTTTGAAATAATGTGATTTCATATTGTTTGAATAAATCTGACTTGTATGTGGCAGGATTATACAACTTTTTTCGGGATTAAGAGGAGCTTAGAGAAGCTACAGAGATTGATTTGATGTAATTTTATTGGTAGCCTCGCTTATGGGGGAGTGTTTATTCAGGAACATCTAGAACAAAATTACGCCAAAAGTTTTATATCATATAATATTTAGGTGTATTTGACTAGTTTTTGAGATGTAGACAAGTAGGGACTTGACATAGCTGTGTATTTAAGAAGTTATAAAGTTTTTGTTGAAGTAGTCGCCCCAAAATATAATTTCTTCTGTCTTCAACTTTCCCTTTGTTAAATGAAGCAAAGTGTCGACCAATCTCAGATTACATAATGAAGATCGACAGTTGCTAAGTTTGATAATTACGAAAGCACAAAGGAAAACTTTTGGATTTAAATACAGACAGTTTAATACCAAAGTTTAGAATTTAAACCAAGTTTCAACTGATATTTTATATTCGTTGAGAAATATTAAAACGATGGATTAAGAAAGTTTAATTCAGACGTGGTGAAACATTCTCTTGGGATGAAAGTTTCATAACATTTCAAAAATACTTTTTCCTTTTTTTTTTGCTGCCCAAATAAGATGACACTCGCAAAGGCAACTTGACTAAACTTTTAAGACAAATCTAATAAATGATTCAAAAAAAATATACAGAAGCAAGGTACAAAGTATAATTTAAACTATTCAAGAGAAAATTGGAAACTCAAAACACTAGAAAGAGAAGTACGAGCACTGGCCCAGAAAAGAGAAAAAAGTCGAACAAAAATACCGCCATTCTACTTCCCGAACAAAGTTAACTCCAACAAACTGGCTTCGGGGTATGCAGAGGAAAATTAATTCATTATTTCAGTTCACAGTTATATCCTTAAACATCTCACTCCGTCGAGTAGCTTTTAATCTAAACATAACTTCATCAATATTGAATAAAGATGGTTTAATTAAACGTTCTGCCACTGAATAAGTTCCGATATTCTCGATACTAATATTAACAATTTCAAATTTAATTTTCATCACGATTGAAATATCGGAATATTGTACTCAAATATAATCGGGGAATGTTCATTTGTATTTTAACTTATTTAAGGATTACTAATCATCTCGTTTCGGCCTATTTTTGGTTTTATCCAGAATTAATTTGCGATGAGACCAAAATAAGTTTTCATTTGTTAATTTCTATGAACTTCATGAACATTCACAAGGGTTGACTGTTCATGAAGTACATAGATTTTAACAATTGGAAACATTTTTCATGAACAATCAACACTTGTAAAGTACTTATAATGGCGTTTATCAAAAATAAAAATATTTAAAATAATATTTATTAGAAGGTGGCTAGATTTAATTGTGTCTGTATGTGTCGTATTTTGGAAACAATAAACAACATTCCGTTCAATAATTAAGTTCGACTAACTATTGAACCATGCAGTGTGTTTTGTTATATGGTCACCTCAAATTGGTCATCAAAATGACATGTCTCCGTAGATGTATGAACATAGATCTAGTTCATTGGCAACTTCGCTTTGTAACCGAAAACTGTTCGGAAAATCTGCTACCAGGATCTTTTGGCGCTCAAATGACTTTGACAGGTCACAGACATTTGCGGACTTGTTTTTGAAAAAAACAAGATGGCCGTATTAGTTCTGATTTTGGCCACACGCCAAAAGAATATTGTAGCGCTATACGTGCATATTGGACGAAGAACCGATCCCATGTTTTTTTTTGTTGTAGCCAGGTCTACACAGAACATTGAACAACAAACCTTTGCTGGCTCCAGTGATCTTGTCCCTTAGCACGTTGATCTGATGCACCCTGCCGAACTCCTCGAACATCTGACGAAGGTCGTTCTCGTCCATGCTCCGAGGTACCTGGCCCACGAACATCTGTAATGTGGCGCACAAAAGGATGTATTAGTAGGAGATGAATATGAGGCATATTGTAGGGTTTACGGTAGGTGGACCAACGCGACGGCTTAATGAAGGTCATGGAAATCAGTTAGATACAGGCAGCATATAATCGGTCGTTGTGAAGGTGCTGGGGAAGGCTTGTAGCGGCATCTAAATCGCCACATGCGAACTACGCATCACATTGACGTCACGCAAAATCCTGCATCGCGCAAGCAGAGTTTACCGCGCAACTAGCATATACAGGGTGTGGCGTAAATAGTGGTCCAACTTTAAGGAGTCGACATGCGATATATTCAGCTACCACATAACACTATTTCATTTTTATTTTTACCAGGGGTCTCAAAAAAAAACATTTTTAATTTTTTTTTTGAAAAATTAACACCTCGCGTTGCTAATCTGGCTCTAATTTCAACAAAAAACATTATTTTCCCATTTTGTTTATGGTTTATAACTGCTGAATACATGTGATATCTTATTCAAATAACTGTTTTACTGTAAACTTATAGATATTAAAGAAAAACGTGTTTATTTAAAATTTTAACTATAATCTTCAGAGAATCAAGAGACTTTGGGCACGAACGGTGTAAAAGAAATGTAATACACTGTTGGTGCCCATTATTGAAAAAAGTCGTACATTAAATGCAGATTATAATCTCGTATAATACGAGTAATAAGTGATACCATAATTTGAAATAAAAATATTGCCATTTAAATTGAAAAGGAGTTAAATTTATAATAGAGAGATAATCTATAAGTTTACAGTAAAACAGTTATTTGCATAAGATAGCACATTCATTCAGCAGTTATAAACCAAAAACAAAATAGGCAAATAATATTTTTTTGTTGAAATTAGAGCTAAATTAGTAACGTGAGGTGTTAATTTAAAAAAAAAAAGTTTTAGTCTGAGACCCATGGTAAAAAAAAAACAATTTGTGGTATGTGGTAGCTGAATATACCGCGTGTCGACCCCTTAACGTTGGACCACTATTTACTGTATATAACGTCCCGACATCAATAGTTGGGCAATAGCTCACTAGATATAAAACCCATCTGGTCGGAGGATCCTCCCTTTTCTATAGAGGATGGGTGAACTTTAGACCCTGTTCCTCATACCTCTATAGCCTTAAGTCGATCAGAGGATGTCTTTCGGCTTTTACAATGGTAATGCTACTTGCTAATATTTTATCAGCCTGTCATTGCAGCTGGGTAAAGGCGTCTTCTCCTAAAGAGTAGGAAAAAGTATTCATCACTATGTTTGCGTAAGCCGGTTTGGTGATTTAAGGCGAAGTTAGTCAAGGTTCTCTCGAGGTGTTCTCAAATACAGACAGCTGTGCTACTGGGGAGTAAGCATTAGGAAGTGGTGGTGAAGGGCGGGCGTTTTGGGGATTGTCTTATGTAGTTTTGACGTTCGAAAAGTGCCGATTCTCAGCCTCGTTTGAATAAATGACTTTTGATTTGATTTTAAATCTTTATTCTGGTGCTCAACAAGCAGATCCTTCCTTCTTTCCAAGTTTAAATCCAGGAAGACAAACACATTTCAAATAAGACATATTGTATAAAGTCAAATTATTTATTTCAAATAGGCACATAGGTATATGGCACTTTTGAACGTCAAAATTTACAAAAAAAAAAATAGAATCAAATATAAAATCAAACAAAAAAAAAACCAAAAGGTAGCTTCGTATGGAGAAGAATGGGCAAGAAACTCTACCTTTAATTATAGGTACGAAGACAAAATAAAAAAAAATAGAATTTTTTAGAATAAAATTACTACGAGTCTACCACAATAGGTAAAAAGAATTAAGAATGAAGCAATGACAGATAAATTAATTATGTGATAGATACGTGGTGCTCAAATATTTACAAGTAGGTACGTTACCAGAAAAGTAATAGAACCATTTCAATGTAGGTTACTAGGATCTTCAATATAAAACCAGTTGAATAAGGTATTGACGTTCAATTTTGATTTGTAGTCCGCTTGGTATTAAAGGTAAGCTGTGCCCGTTCCTAGGTGAATAAAATACAATACCGACCAAGCTAAAATAATACAATAATGTACTACTTAATACAAGAATTCTGTTATTTTATTCAGAGAGGCTTACAATCGTATATTGAGTTATATTGTTAAAGCTCTTCAGTTCTTGGAAAGCTGTTGACAGAAATAAATTACGCTACTCACGATAATTGCAATAACAACATAAATTCCAAATTAATGGGGACAATTAATAAGTCATGGTTTGCGTACTCGGTGCATAAAAGCAATCATGAGGATGTAATTGGTAGCGGGGCGGTGCTGCCACCTAGCGGGTCTGTAGGCAACCACGCGGAACATTTTTAATTACATCGGTGCATCACTTCATTTGCAAATTTTCAAACTTCATTTTCTTTGGAGCGAAATGAATTAAATGAGACTCGAGCGGTAGTACGATTTCTTCCGTTCTGACTAGAAATGTTTCCAACGTTGCACTTGACGGTTTTAAGATGGTATTGTTGAACAGTTGCTGGTTTGCAGAATAGGTTTAGAAAATAAAAAAAGGGCTCTATGTGTCCCAGCAGTGGGAACATTATAGGCTGACTTTGAAATCCCTTTTCTTTTAAGTTTTCATCCTAACTAATATTTTAAATGCGAAAGTGAGTTAGTTTGTTACGCTTTCACGCTAAAACAGCGGAACGGATTTGGTACATGGGTAGACCATGACCTGGATTAAATTGGACAATGGATACTTTTTGTCCCGGTAGTACGTTCCTGTGGTATAATTTCCAACCTCCACGCAGGCGAAACCGTGGGCAAAAAGTTGTTGTTAATAATTATATGAATGTCAGGGTAAGGACACTCGTTCTGTCTCCTCCTTCGCGAGCATTACTGCTTCGCGTGAGGGAGAGTCAAAATTCGCGCCCTCGCACCCCTAGTCGCCACAGGAGACGCCCCGGGCGTCGGCAGTCGCAGGCCGATTCCCGGCCACCGTAGACGCGGGCTTGCGGACGGTGAGTAATGGGTAGTTCGCCGTCCGATAAAGACCAGGCCCGGGTCGATGGCGTGTTGTGTTCCACGCGCGCTTCATAGAGATGTCAGCACCAACTGACGGGTTCGATAGGGCCAATGACTGCCAGGGTTGCGAGTTTGTCCGAAAGGGATATCGTGGCCCTGGCACACAGGCAACGAAAGGAACACGGGTGGGTTTTAGTCAGTAAAAGTCTGACACGCCCTCCTAAGTTATTTGATAATTTCCCACCCAAAAAAAAAAAAAAGGGTATTGACACTCATCAAATTCAAGTATCTAAGGTAGTATTACGAAATTCCTAGTAATATGGTTGGGTTTCAATTTTAACAGTAATTTTAAAAACATTTTAGTTAAATCCAATCTAATCAAATCGATAGATAGAAATATTATTTTGTACATTGATTGATTAACAATTATCACCACAAAAAAATTACTTTCAGAAGCAAGTTTTCATAATCTTCATGGAAATATTCAACCATCTTAATGTACCATTTGCGTTCTCATGAGCGATTACCGTTATCATAAGGCCCCGAAGTATGTGGGTTACTGAAAGAGGTCACTGACGTGCTCACGAAATGTTTAGATTCATTCTGAAGATTACATTATTTTCATGAAAAATATAAGTTTCTGTTTGCATAAGCAAGCATAATGTTTTCTTAATTTCTGCTGTAGGTTTCTGTTGATACCAGTGTGAAAATACCTACCAACGATATCTTTTGGATATTATAATATCTTTAAATTTGTGTAAATTTATTAATAATAAGATTTGCATGCCTATGTGACGGTAGAATATGGAGGACTATTATAATAAAACATCTATGTACTAATTACCCATGATTACAAACCAATAAATGATGATTTGATTCTAGTTTTTTTAGGTTACTAGTTAAGGGGGATGCGTTAAGGTAGCCCGCGCAATTCAAAATTTTATGGACAAAAAAAGAAACAGGTTGTATGTTGATCTAAATATGATTCCGGCCATAACAAATTTGGCTTTACAGAATTATAATCAATAGAATTAGCATTACAACTCTCTAAGTTCAAAAAATCCTACTGAATGATTATTTCAGAAATAATCTTTCAGTAGGATTTATTGAACTGATGATGATGGTTTTTGATTCTAATGATTATAATTCTGTAAAGCCAATTTTTTTATGGCCGCGAATGATCTTTAGATCAGCATAAAACCTGTTACTGACCTGCAAATTGCAAAAACGTATTAAAATTTGAATTTCACAGGCTTCCTTAGCGCATCCCCCTTAACCTAAAAAATCTTCAGTTCAACATCACGCCTGCATTCCCCGAAACACTAGTCAGAGGCACTTTACCAGTAGGTACCAGGGCCTTTTAGGGTGACTGCCTCGGTGTAGTCTGTTAAACACGAGGTCCGAGGGTTCGATTCCCAGGTCGGGAAAAGTGTTATTGGGTTTTCCCACCAGAAATTTCTCAGTAGCATCCCGCAGTCTGGATTTGTGGCCAGTTGATGGCAATAGGCTTGCTACCCATTGTCACTTTGAGACAAACATAACTGGCAAAACGTGAGTCTTCTATAGGTACGCCTCTGCTTAACCCTTCGGGGATTACAGGCGTTGTATCAAGGCTCATGTTGTCAAACCTATTGCCATTAAAAATGTACAAATTCAGTGTCCGTGACAGCTACTGAGAATTTTCTCACGGAAAATCCTAAATCACATTAAGATTGAACTCCGGACTTTACGCTCAACAATAGCACTTCCGAACACTAGAGCAACAAGGAAGCTTACGCCCGGTTTCTGGGGGGGGGGGGGGTCTACTCAGAAGATAAATCCAAAGTATCAGCCGAATATTCAGCCGTTTCCTGACTACGGCTGACTATGGCTGATTACGGCGAGAGAAAAAAAAAAAAGACAGTCAAAGAGATAAGTCAAAGTCAATAATGTGACTTGAAGTCGGGTAAGGAATCAAATTAAAAAAAAGGAAACTTTGGAAGTCAAGAAACGGCCGAATATTTGGCAGACACGTCGGATTATCGCTTCGGAGTAGACCCCCTGGAACGAACACCAACATGAAAATTGTCAAGCGCGCGTAACCTGATGTGAGTTAATTAAGTTGATTAATTATCAACAGCCCATCGCATCACTTGACATGCGTTTAAATTTGACGCGTTGATAATGTTCGTTCCAGCAAACGGGCGTTAGCGTTTTAGAGATCGAAGTAAAATGCCTCACGTTATGAAAAAAATCTACCTAGACTTTTCCTATGTTGGGGACGGCTTCCAATCGAACCGGATGCAGCTTAATACCAGTATTTACATGACTGCCTATCTGACCTCCACAACCCAGTAACTGGGTAATATGATATCTCTTGGTAAGACTGGTTGCAAGACTTTCGGGCTTCTGACGACCCCTAACGACTGTCAAAGATCCAGGAACGACAGCCGGGACCAACGGCTTAACGTGCTTTCCGAGGCACGGAGGAGTCTCGGTATGTATATTTCACTTTAGAAACATTGAACATACATCTAACTAAAATCTAAAGCGTAAGGTAAATATAAATATCGTAAATTTTCCGCAGCTTCAGCTTTCCAATAGAATAAAATTCAGGTTTCTCGATTGCTAATTATTTATTTTTAATCCCCCTAGTGATCAACCCGTGCGACTGTTTACCACGAGCTCTCCACAAGCCTAATTCAAAATGCATGGAGCTTCTGATGACCCGTCACTATTGTAAAAGATCCACACACGTTATGAAATATCCTCTAGATACTAATTTACATGAAACAACATTACCTAAGCATAATATCTACTTTACTGTGACATTACCTTGATGTAGTCGGGGTCCGGCATTTCAGGCTTCTCGTCATTGTTGTTGTTGTTTATACTGGTGATGTTGTTATTGTTGATGTTCATGTTCATCCCACTGTAACAACGGGAAGCGACCGGTTAGATACGTTGGTAATAGTGGAGGGTTGTTTGGTAACATTTATAGGAAACAAAACTAATAGAATTATAAGTATAATATCATAGTAAGAGACAAAGATATAAATATGTCTACAGTCAGACAGTCAAAGCTGTTAACTCGTCGAAAAATATTGCGTCCAACAGTTGACTGCAAAATGCACGTACACTGGGGGGGCCAAGTCTGCTATTTTCAATGATTGGTCATTATGACGACCATACCAAGGCAACGCCATGACCATCGTGCTAATAGTTTGTAACCTCCTAAATTCATAATGGCGTGACAGTGGTCCATAAGTAAGTCAAAATAATAGGAGCTTGTCAGTACGAAATTACTAAATACAGACAATTTTTCCAATGGAGTATCAGTGGCACGTCATCGGTAAATCATAAAGATGCTTTTCAATTAGGAGATTAGCAAAGTCTACAATTACAGTGCCAATGATCGGCCATTCAGACACAACTGCGTTAGCAGACTTGGCCTCCTGGAATAACACATTGACAGTACAATGTCGTGTCGCCAGTGTAAGACGTAAAACTAGTAAAATGGATATAATAGAAAGGGACAAAGATATAAATATGTCTAGATAGACAAAGCTGTTAACTCGTCGAAAAATATTCCGTCCAACTGTTGGCTGAAAAATGCACGCACACTAGAATAACACAATGACGTGGCGCGAGTGTAAGACGTAGCTGTCACACATACCAGCCTATCAAAGTTGGCCTGTTTGTTTTAGTTCTTTTGCAGCGCGACACTATCTAGACATTTATCCAGTCAAAGGAAAGGGAGTCTCAATAATTATGAAGTTAGTTAATATAGGTTTAATAATGGCAGTCAATTCTTTTTTTTTCACTATTATTATTTATTTTTTCCCCATTATTCTCCTGCCCTTATCCCAATTGATTTGGGGTCGGCGCAACATGTCCTTTTCTTCCATACTTCTCTAATAGTCGTTCACTCGGTTGTCTCTCCTTTTCTAGCCATATCATCTTTCACATCATGTATCCCATTATCAAACATAGTTATATCTATAAAAATAATGTTGATAGCCTAAAAAACCCATAAACATTATTATTTCAGACTTTCAACATTCCATATCTCTTCTTTCACACGTTGTTAAAAACTGAAAGAATTCTAAGAAAAAATCTCAGTATAAAACCTTGAAAGATTTAACATTATTTTTGGTTATTTTACAATAGATGGAATGTTGCTGAAATAATTGAAATTCTGAATACTTCGCTTCAATATAAGATTTCAGCAGACATAGTCCAAAATTATTATTAAAGATGAACCCAAGCTGAAATACATATTTTAGCCTTTATGCCTATTAAAAACAAAAATAAACTTGTTTACTAAATATTCAACGGTTTGCCTTTTCCCTTTGTAATATTTATGGGTTAAATAGATATTTCTACAAACTATTTAAGTTATTCTTTTGACCATGTCAACCATATTTTGGTTGACAACTATTATGTGCCACAAAACTGTAAAAATCATCTAAGAAATTATTAATGATGTGTTACAAATGATAACCAAAGGAAACAAGATTATAATATGGGTACAATAATAAGTTAAAGATCTTATCAAATAAATTGGTTTTTGTCACTATAAATAGGTAGATATAGTAATAATACAAGTCTAACAAGTCATTATTTTTATATCCCATTTACTGTTGTTTTATTGAGAGATACATACAACATCCTAAACAATAAATTATAAGAAAATCAAAACAAAATCACACAAATATTTGTTGCGTGCGAGCAGGATTCGAACCTGCATCCCGTCACGCAGAAAGCCAATTACACACTCACTGAACCGAAATGGTAACGTAATTGCAATCTGTCATTAGTTTTTCTTAACCTCATCTTCAAACGTGGTTTTAATCAATGCTTTGGTGAAAACATATCATCCTAATTATCTCGTTATCGATATTATGACCCATTAATAACATAGTAACAACTTGAAAATTCGACATACATTAACTATAATACTGTCTTCTAAACTTGGTCTACAAAACACGTTCAAAACAGTTGTTACTACATAAAAACATGCAATTTATAGGTTACAAATTGAAGATACGTAAGTAAAGGTGAGATATTCGCCATGCAATCATTAATCTGAATAGGAAGAAGCTAGGTATTTCACATTTGAGAGGCATTACTACGTTTTTAGTACCCCTAATATTGGAAACACCAAAATAATCCAAGGAAAATGTATCAGGCAACAAAAGGAGAAAAAAAAAAGTATGTACCGAAAGATTCTAGAATATCCATAATACCATTCTCGCGTGTGTGCGACGCACTTGTCGGCACCGTTATCACTGATAAGGCCGAACATCGCTCGATTACACCACCTTATCACTTATCACACTCGATCAACCAGCCACTCGCGGCGAACTAACGTTATGACGTTACAGTTACAATGTGAGGTAGAATTAGCCTAATATTTTGTTGGAATACCTTACGTTTTGATGATAATTTTGTTAGAAGAATGTTGTAGTAAATTATTTGTGGTCATGTTCTGTTGGCGCACGGGTAGCCCGCGAAATTCAATTTTTCTTACGATTTTTGCATGTGCAGCCCCCTAATTCTGTACACACTATAAATTACAATATGAATTATTTTTAAGGATATTGCTAATCCATCACACTAATATTATAAAGGCGAAAGTGTGTGATTGTGTGTGTGTAACATACACACACACACTTTCGCCTTACTTCTTCCCGCTCAAACGGCTGGACCAATCTTGATAAAATTTTGTGTGGAGGTAGCTGACACCCTGTATTAAGACATAGGCTACTTTTTATCCCGATATTCCCACGGGATCGAGACTCACGCGGGTGAAACCGCGGGGCGCAGCTAGTTGCTTCATATGTTCGAAAAAAAAATCTGCTGAACTACGAACACAATGAAAGTTGGTGAACTAACAAAATGAAACCCATTTCTACTGTAATGCTACGGCTACATTATCGCGATGACGCGAACACTTCGCTCGCTCTGTTGTACAGCGAGAAATGTACCTATTTACAGAATTATAATAATTAAAATCATCATTCACAACCCTTTAAGTTCATTTATCCTATTAAACGTCTTTAAAAAAAAAAAGACTATTTCATGAAATCATGACATTTCAGGTCTATTCGAACTAGAGAGTTGTATTAATGATTCTAGTGATTATAATTCTGTTGGCGTTAAGGCATGTATTATTATTGCTTATACAGTGTGAGTATTCATAATTTATTGACGGAAAAAATATTTAAAAAAATCTAAAATAAAAAATTTACAAAAGAACCGGCTAAGTGCGAGTCGGACTCGCTCACGAAGGGTTCCGTACCATTATCTATAAAAATCGGCAAAAAATCACGTTTGTTGTATAGGAGCCCCCCTTAAATATTTGTTTTATTTTCATTTAATTATTTATTTTTAAAGTGAATATATAACTTAATATTCTGTGAATATTTCATGCGTCTACCTGTTGCCGTTATTAATATCGAGCAAAAACGAGCAAAAAAATCACGTTTGTTGTATGGGAGCCCCGTTAAATATTTATTTTATTCTGTTTTTTAGTATTTGTTGTTATAGCGGCAACATAAATAATAATAATAATATAATAATATAATCTTTATTTATCCAAAAACATACAGAGTTTGAAAATACAGTGTGATATTTGGTATAGAAAATACATTTATAGTTTGTTGCAAAATCTGTACAAGAATAATATTCACTACCTCTTAAGCTAGGGTATACCTGTATTATAAGAGGTAGTTACGGTCAGTAATCAACAAAAACTTATATCTCAAGTGGACTGTGTCATTCTACTGTATGGTAATAATAGAGTAAAATTGTATGTTGTGTGTTAGTGTATGTGAGTGGTGTGTGTGTGTAGGTGTGAGTGTATGTGTGTGTGTGTAGGTGTAGGTGTAGGTGAGTGAGTATTATACAAGAAAGGTGAGTAAAGACTCCGTGTAAGAGTAATCCTTAAGGAGCAGCCACTCTGTTACTTTAGATTTTAGTGCATTTGAGTTTAGATTTATAATATTGAGATGTTTGTTAATGTTTTTATAGATATGGGTACTTAGTATATAATATTGATGTTTTTTGGCGAACGTGGTCTTATGTTGTATATTTGGTGGAACGTACGTGCGTTTGTTTGTCATATGAGGAGGAAGGCCCGCGTGCTTTCTAAGGGTGGATTTAAGCACATAAAGCTGACGGACCGTAAGTACTTTACAGTCAGAGAAGAGTTCAGTTGTTGGATACCGGTAGGGCTTTTTCGTCATGACTTTAAGAATAGCTCGCTGTGCTCTTTCCACCCTCAGAAATCTAGTCTTAGCCGCACCGCCCCACGTAACTATGCAATAACCAATCACTGATTGGCATAGTGCGAGGTACACCATCTTAAGAGTTTTTAGGCCGGCGGATTCTCTAAGAGACTTAAAAATATGTATAAGACGTAAAGTTCTGGTGGTGACGGCGTCAATTTGTCGGTCCCATCTCAGTCCGTCGTCTATGTATACTCCGAGGTATTTAACGCTTTCAGATCTTGCAAGCGGAGGACAAGTGCAAGGGGTGGACGAGTTTGGGCAGGAATGTGGAGTTATACTAAAAGAAGGAGATGGTTTAGCGTTACGGCGTATAGCAAAGGGAATATAAGTAGTCTTTTGTAGGTTTAATGTAAGAAGGTTCGAGTTTAACCACATCATAACCTTAGCCATGGCCACCTCCGCATTTGATTTCACAATGTCCCAAGTGATTCCGTCTACAAGAATTGCAGTGTCATCTGCGTAAGCGTAAATTCTTCCATTTGGGAGACTCAGTCTACAGAGGTCATTTACGTAGATCTGAAATAGGGTGGGGGAGAGGATCCCTCCCTGGGGAACACCATAGGACACGAGAAACTCATCACTTAGGTGAGTATCAATTTTAATGCATTGCTTACGGTTTTTAAGGTAATCCTTAAATATTTCTAGCGGCATTCCACGCACACCGATAGTTTCCAGCTTCGTGATGAGCTTGGGAACAGAGACTGTGTCAAAAGCCTTCGAAAGGTCCAGGAATATACCTAGACATTTCAATTTTTTATCTAGGTTTGAGGCAACCTGTTGCGTGAAATCCAGTACTGCCTCATCTGTAGATAGACTTGTCCGAAATCCGTATTGATTATTAGCAATGAGTTGGTGTTTGTCGAGAAATTTTCGTAGCGAGTTATTGAGGAATTTTTCGAGAAGTTTAGAGAGTGCAGGTAGGACCGATATCGGTCTGTAGTTATTAACACCAGTCTCTGTTCCCTCCCTTGTATATAAGATGGACCACAGCTTTTTTAAAGGCCTCCGGAAAGACACCCTCCTGAAGGCAACGATTAAAAAGATAAGTAATTGGTGGAACCAGTACATGTCGACAGATTTTCAATATAAGCGATGATATGCCGTCCCAGCCGACTGCACAGTCAGAACGCAGCTGTAGGATTAGGGACTCGACCTCAGCTTCGTCTACTTCCAGGATGGTAAGAGAGTTCACAGGTGAGTTTCGGGTGTCCGAAGGTGAGGGTGGGGGATGGCCACAGGCTGGTGACGATGCAGTGTTATTAATTATTTTTGAAGCCAACTTTTTGCCAATGTTGGCGAAAAATTCGCCTACTTCATTAATCGCCGATTTTGGGCTGTCTCGTATTGTGAGTAGCTCCACTGGGCTAAGTTTTGATTTATGGGTATTGGTTATTTGTTTTATTGTTTTCCATAGGACTTTGGGATTATTTTTGGCTTTTTCCAGCTGGCCGTTTTCATAAGACTTTTTTAGTTTCCTGAGTAAGTTATTGCAAAAATTTCGATATCGAGAATATGTAGTTTTTAGAATAATATTATCTGGTGATTTTTTAGATTTTATGTGCATTTTATCTCTATGTTTTATACATTTTAAAAGACCCGGGGTTATCCAGGGTTTAATGATTCTCTTTTGTCTTGGGATTTTGACTTCTTTGGAATGATTTGATATTACTACTCTAATAATACTGATACTCTAAAAATACATCATCTGTGAAAATTTAAACTGTTTAACTATCACGGTTCATGAGATACAGCCTGGTGACAGACGGACAGATGGACAGACAGACAGACAGACAGACGGACAGACAGACAGACAAACAGACAGACAGACTGAGATTGAGTACGAAGTATTTCTTTTTAAATATTTATTAAAAAATTACAAAAACCTTTTTAGTTCTCCAAAGCCATTTGGAGAACATCAAGAGAAACAATTTCAAATTACTTGCTACATTCGAAATAGAGGTTTACGGTTACCAGTCGTAGTATAGTAGTGTGGACGGTACTTAACGAGATTACAAATTTACTAATTACTACTCGTGAAGGAATAGTAATTATGACTATAGTTCGTGTTTTGACTGATGAGAATGTCAAACTCCAAATTAAGAAAACGAACAACTATCATTTGTTATCAATCAATCGAAGAGTTTTATTAGTTTTTATTTTATTTTCTTCATATAATTGTTTTATTTTTATTTTCATGCACACTTGGTTTCTCAACTCACTTTAGACATTGGCAGAATAGTCGACACCGGCTTTGCTTGCCATACAACAAAAATAGAATAGAATAGAACTATCATTTGAAATGTAAAAAAACTAACTTTTTTACTACATATTTACACACACACACACACACATAACATAACATCACACCTCTAATCCCCGAAGGGTTAGGCAGAGGTGTACCTATAGAACACCCACATTTCGCCAGCTATGTTTAAGTCCCATGTAATGGGGGTGAGCCTATTGCCACCAACCAGGCACAAATACTCCTGGCTGCTACTGAGAAATTCCTACTGGAAAATCCCAATAACACTTTGCCTGACCTGGGAATCGAACTCAGGGCCTGATGCTCAGCAGTAGCGCTTGCAACCACTAGACCAACGAGGCAACATATTTCACACATCCTCATAATCCTTAGCTTTATATGACAATGTTTAAAATCTTTATCAGTCGCATTATCGATCGGTCTAAAAATGTAGGTTGATCGGTGTTATGATGCAGAAACATGGTGCCGTCAGAGTGTCATCTTTTTATTCGTAGCCAAAAGCATTCTTTTAAAACTAATATGGAGTCTAGTGTGGAGCAAGTAAGTAAGTTTATATATTTGGGGAGTTAGTTTACAAGGGATGGAAAGATTGATGAAGATGTGGAAAGGAGAGTAAATGCGGGAAATAAAGTGAATGGTGCTATACATGCGATTGTGACCAATCAGTCGATGCCCAAATAGGCTCGACTGGCTGTTCACAATGGTATGGCAAAAGAAGCATGAAAGTAGAATAAATGCAGTGGAAATGCGTTCCTTGCGAAGCATGTCTGGCGTGACTATGAATGATAGGCTGAAAAATGTGGTGATAAGGCAACGGTGCAGTTTAAAAGAAGATGTAGTAACAAAAATTGAAAAGAGTATGCTTAGATGGATTGGTCATGTTGAGAGGATGAGTGAAACGCGACTAACAAAAGGTATTTATAAAGCAGAGGTGAGTGGAAACGCCCTAGGACATTTATAGTGACCAAATTGGTGATGTTCTTCAGAAAGGTCAGGTACTCGCAATCGGCGTACGTGTATGACTAGATGTATGAACGTAGGGCGAAGCAAAAGGAATATGTAAGAAGCGTATCAGGTGGCGTTCTATAGTTTCTGCCTACCCCCATGGGAAGAAGGCGTGAGTTTATGTGTGTGTAATATAAAAAAAAAATGTTTTAAAATCTATGGAAAATGTCGTGAGAAAAGTTTAGAGAATGAATGTGGATAGCTATATGAGTTGAGAAAGATCAAAGAAACGATGGATGGACTGTGAAAGATGGTGACCGAGATGACGACTCATAGAGAAGTAAGGAAGAAAATATCGACAACATGCTGAACCGACTCCAAATAAATTGGGATAAAGGCAACAGAATCATGAATCTAATCATTGACTCCTCTAACAGTTCCAAACCCATCTCATAAACTTATTCTCTTACAATGTAGTAAGTATATACCCAGAATTATATTAGCAGAGCCGTGGTGGCCCAGTGATAACGTCCCCGCCTTACGAGTTGTAGGTCGTGGGTTCGAACCCAGACAGGCGCTTTACTTTGTGTAAATAATTTCATCACCACTGCTCCCAAACGGTGAAGGAAAACATCGTGAGGAAACCGGCATGTCCTAGAACCAAAAATTCAAAGACATGTGACATCTACCAACCCGCACTGGGCCCGCGTGGTAGATTTAGAGCCCACTCCCACTCGAAGAGAGGAGGCCTGTGTCCCAGCAGTGGGAACATTATAGGCTGATTATGTATTCGGTGAGCTTAGGTGAGGTGATTTGTAAATTTTATGAATCTTTTCCCACACTGAAAAGTGAATTTTTTTCCTTGATAGCCTACTACAACTGAAAAGCTTTCAACCACGCACCTAATTATGTCAATCACTGTAAAAGAACCTCGCCAGCTGCCTTTTCTAATAATACAATTTAACCCCGTACCTAACTATTTAACCTTTGATATCATTATCCCTGTTAGCATCCAAGTTCGTTACCTACGTTATCTAACCGTAATCTACCGATCGATACGATACTAAAGGGGTATTACTAGTAGAACGAGGGTTAGATTTATCGTTTCAATATATTTTATCATCTGCCTCCCCACGTACTTATTGTCTGAGTACATAAATACATAGTTTTATCGCGGTACGTAATAATAGTCAGCGATAATATGAGAACACATTGCCGAATTGAAGGGATGATTTTGTTGAAATGAAATTAGTTATAGCTTAGTTCAGTGACCCCTTTATATCAAAAACTTGGTGCTGTTCTACTATTTTTTTGATTATAGCAAGGGAAGCCGATGTCGACTATTCTGCCAATGTCTATAGTGAAATGGAAAAGCAAGTGTCCGTAAAATAAAATAAAATAGAATAATGAAAATATTTGATGTGACAGCACTCATTAATAAAAAAAACTTAAAAAAAAAACAATTGACTTGGTGTCTTTGGATCTGCATTTTAGTTTTTTTGCCAGCAACTTCCGAAATTAAAGTAATTTTTCCACTTTGTAGTGTTTTTTTTGGAAGTCGGTTGTTTATTATTGTAAAATGTTTTTTTTTTATTTTTCACTTACACATTTATTATTTTATTATTTATGTACACACAGTAAAATACAGAGAAATACGACATAATTATAATTTAGTTAGTATATATATATATATATATTATTAATTAAATTAGTTTACCTTTTTTATTTTTGTGGGTCAATTTCTAATTTATCTAAGTTACAAAATAGCCTAATGTCAACTGCTCATCACCTTTTACAAAATATTGCTTTTTTCGATGCTGGGACGTTAATTGTTTAGGGGTTCTCGTGGTAAAAACCATCAGCTCCACTTCACCATATTCATTGTGACGAGAATAAATTGCTTAGTAACCATATTAAAGTACCTAATTAGTTCCGGTGGCCATCTGTGATCTTCATCATCAGTTCCACTTCACCAAATGGTGCTTTCCGAGAGGAAATGCACGAGTTACTATAAAAAATACCCAAATCGCTATAGGTGTGCCTATATAATCGATTTCTATGGGATCCGCTGATCCCACCACCCACCATCCCCCCACCCACCTCGAGAGCAAACCCTTTCAAACTAAAAACGAAATTTTCAAAATCGGTCCACTATTGACGGAGAAATCGGGTGACATACATAAAAAATAATAAAAAATCCTCCTCCTTTTTGGAGGTCGGGTTAAAAATACGAGTGTAATAACGGAAAACTGAATGTGGATATTTTTGATGTTATTTTGCCTTGTTTAGGTTCGACATCAATTATATTAAAATAAAATAAAATAGAAGTGGATAGTAATCGTTTATTAAAATTCGTCGTTGGATTAGGTCATAAACAAAATCAATAGAACTTAGTAAATGTTATTAACACTGAACGAGACGCAATAGATGTTTTATTGTTATATGTTGTAAACAGCATTGAATGTTAACTAAAAAGTCAAAAATGTGACTTGATGACGGGGAAGGACAAAAAAGGAAACTTTGGAAGTTATAAAACGGCCAAACATTCGGCCGATACTTCGGTTTAACGCTAGATGGACCGACGACCTTAAGGTGGTTGGGTCAGACTGGATGCGGAAGGCAGAGGACAGAGTGTTGTGGCGCAGGCTGGAGCGGCTTATGGCTAGCAGTGGACTGCGATAGGCTGAATTGATTATACAGATAACTAGCGTGATAAGATTGGTGATGGAGTGAGGTGTTGGCAAAATCATCATTTCGACTTGAAGATTAACAGGTCTTTATAGGAGCGAACGCCGAAACAGTTGAGAAAGCAGTTTTCTATGAGGAAAAAAAATATGACCTAGAGATACCACTGACTTCCGGTTACCGATGTATGTCAGTAAACACAGCCATGATACCCACCTAAAGAATAAATCTAAAAGAGAAGAGGCCCGTAAAGCAGTGGAATTAACGTATATAATCCATATTTCATCACTTAAGTTAAGCCATCAAACCTCGAAAGGAGTCTTCATGAGTTCATGATACACAAAACACACAGTTTGATCAAAATAGCTGTAATCTAGGACATTATAACGTACAAGTATATGACTAACTGCCGCCAAGCAGCCATTTAAACAAATGCTTAGATAACAATGTAAGTATGTTCACATGGATGTGTTTGTATGTATGTGTGTATGTCGGCTATCAAGTATATCATTCAAGAATGATATCATAATATGTAAGAAGACCGTTTAGATTTTCGATAAAATTGTTTTATAAGACGTATTCTTCCTAGATACTTATGAAACTATCAGGACTTGTGGAATTATAAGGTTGTGTGTTAACTGTGTTTGTTTAATTAGTATATATTAAGTAATGTTTTAAGGTTTAAACATACATTTAAGCACGTGTTTGTTATTTCATTAGAATTTTATAATGAAATAACAAACACGGATAAAAGCAAGCTAATATTCATAACTATCTATAACTTAAATGGTCTAGTTGGTCCCAAAGCCACTGAGGAACGGTCTCCTAATCCTAAGGGCGCCTAAAACTACTAAAGGGATATTCTCCACAAAGAAAACCCAAGCTTACAAGTCTGAAAATAACATAATATTCCTAAGCCTAAAAACGGGTATCCGAAAGAATATTATTTGAGCACTTACTTAGCCTAAGCCCCAGTCGATTGGACTAAGAAAAAGGTTGGGCTTAGGAGAACGGTCTACTTCTGTACTATGGTGATGTCATATATGTGTTTGAACAAGATATAGATTACAAACTCGAACAGGCGAAAAGTTCAGGATAATGACGTCACTGACGTGAAATAGTGGGTGGTGACGCAAACACATGGTTTATGCTTCGGTAAACAGATATTCATTAAGGTTGACGGCTGGCATGTTAAGGCAGTGAACACATTAGACGATTTCGATAATCTGGCTGCCATAGATAGGATGAATAAGCCAATTGGAACGTCTGCACTACGTCAAGATCCGTTAGATTACCTGCTGCTGTAGCTGGTCGGTGCAGCTAATTGACATAGTGGATTATCCGTATCACGCATTTGGGCTATGCCACTCATGAAAATATTGGAATTACAAGTGAAGTAACATAAATTAGTATTCCTGTTACATCAATAAGGTTCAAATATTTTTTTTTAATCTAACAATGACGCTAAAAAAATTTATTTAAAACAGCAATGTAAATAGATAGTAAGCATGATTCTCTCGTACTAACCAATCCTAAGCGTTTGTCATGAATATGTAATTAGTTTTTTTTTTATAGACCCAATGCATCACCAGGATACACAAAATTCACCATTCGAACTGACCAACTGTTCAAGCTGAATCTCAATACAACAGAATTAGTCATTGTCAACAAAGATTTGCTACTAACTCATTAGTAATAAGGTGTGTGCAAGTTAATGAATGGACAGAATAATGAGCATCCAACGTGCAGACCGATGAATGGAAAAGTATGAAAGATGGAAATTCAGAATCACTCGCAATAAGGAAGACATAGGCTCCAAGAGAATACTGTCTTAATTATAATCAACTACAATTTTATTGTATCTGTGTCATCAACGTTATCTTGGTGACAGCCAATCTGATTATTGCCCATAATTCTATGAAGATGATAAAAACATGTTTGCAACTGATGCTGAGATCTTAATATTACCCACAGGAAAACAAGAAGCGGCCAGGAATAAAGCTGTGTAACGTAAAAAAAATAAGAATACAAAAAATTACTAATGACACTGAAAATGTAGAACGACTAATTTGTAAAGATGTTCATCCCAATTTACATGACTATCAGACATCTCAGTTAAATTTTGGCAACAACTCACTCAAAGTGAACACCAAAATAGTAATAAAACTTATCGTGTATCCAAAGATCCAACTATTCATCAAATCTGTCGAAATGCTTGCCAAAATCTAACTGAGGGGCAAAGTTTGAAATCTGTAATACACGGCAACACTGAACTTTCTGGCAAGGTCGGCAATATAAATGAGAAACTCTTACTTTGGTAAAGTACGATGGCTTAATTGGGATATTGATGGAAGTATATTAAATAAAAGGTGGATTGATGGAGGGAAGCCTAAACACAAATAACACTGATGCTACGACTCCAGTCTTATTTTCTTTCTATCTTTCTTTTATTTTCACTATTGCGATAACGCGAACTACACTTCGCGCGTTCTCTTTTGCACACCGCTCGACGCCTCACTGTACAACAGAGAGCGGGCGAAGTTTAGTTCGTGTTATTGCGACAATGTAGCCGTAGCATGATAAACACTGTCTATGTCACACGAACTTTGTGATGATTTTTGTTTGTGTGATGTTCTACCTTCATTCCAAAAAAAAAAATATTTTGTTCCAGTAATATTTGTGTTTTTTTTTGTGACAGCGATTTACTAATTTTTACCCCTTTCGCTTGATTTTGTTTGAATAATTTAATTTCGGTCACTAGATAACTATCTTATACGATTAACATTAATTTATTGACGTTTGTTAAGTTGTAAATATGCCAAAAAGTGCATAACTAACCGTCATGATTTTTTTTTTGTTGTAAAAGCCATGGATAAAGATGGAAGTGGGTTTTCACCTGAAAAAGTAATTTCCTGAACTCAGGCCAACCAGATAAATACTAAAGAGGGAATATATGTTGGCCCACGAATACGGGAACTAATGAAGCTGATGTACTTTGAAAAGAAATTCAATGATTATGATTAATCCTCCTAAATTTTTTTTGTTAATGTCGTAATTAATTGACCCTAACAATTAAATATGAACTAAATATTACAGCAGAAGGTTGGAGAAGCATGAAAAAAATTACTAAAGACTGCAAAGAAAACGACAGGCTGGAAGACTAGTTTGAAGTACCAGGGTTTGGGCAAAACTGTAATGTGTGCAAATCTAGAAGAAAATCTTTTGGTAGATGGATGCTAAAGCTAAACAGTAAAAATTAAAAAAAAAGAGTCTTTGGTATTGTAACCGATACAATTATGAACATAAGATGTGATAATGAAAGAATTAGCATGTATGAAAGGCAAATGCAATCTATCGAACAAAGCTAATGTGGATAATATGTATTTTAAATAATACAGTTTGTTATGTCGCATGCCACTCCATTACCGCTAAAAACACGTGTTGTAGTAAAAACAAACTTAATATAAAATATGATTCAATTCAATCATTTTTTTTATTGCAAATCACATAATATGTATATTTTAACAAGATACTGAATGAATATAGTTTCTTAACAGATTAGCATTTAGCAGATTTATTCTTAGCATTTTTTGCTCTTCTGAATTGTCAAGAACCATGTTTTGTAATGATTCTAAATTATACCAGTGCAACAAATTATCAAATGCTAAAATAATGTAAGCGGTAAGCGGACACCACACCCCCTTTAAGCTTACGTTTTTATTTTTTATTTCTGCTTGAGTATAGTTTACAATGTTTTTGTAAATTTTTAAATTTTTTTTTTGGTATGTTTGCGTGTGCTAGCTGACATAATAATATGACGGAAAATTTAATTTACTTACTTACTATTGTATAGAGTCAATTAGTTGTTCTAACTGAACAGACAGCTGTGCTGCTGGGGAGTTTTTTGCGCCATTCCTTCCCAGCTTAAACATTAGAAAGTGGTGAAGGGCGGGCGTTTTAGGGGTATCATATAATTTTGACGTTGATTTTGATTTTGCTGTTTTTTAGCCTAGTTTGAATAAATGACTTTTGTTTTTGATTTCTTTTGATTTTGAATGTAAAAATATGGGGAAGGCTTTTGCCCAGTAGTAGGACCATAGAGGTGAACTAAAAATTAAAGGAAACCCAGTAAAAACAGCGGTTATAAGCGACAAGCCGAATAATAAGAATACTAATAGCAAGTTGATTATGAGAGTGGTGAACTGGTGATGGAATATTAGGTACTGATACGATGGTATGTCCACGGTGGCTAAAGAAGCAGAACAGCATAACCAATAAACATATAAGTTTACCCGGTAGCCATTAAAACACAGGTTCACAAACAGATATTAGACTCACATTTGATCAAAGATACGTATTTATGTGAATTGAAGCAGTAATGGCTGCAGATAAGAAAGGCTTAAAATCTAACTGCCAAGGATTGGACGATCATAGTGTTGCTGAAAACCACTTACCTCACCTTATCTTTGAAGTATATTGTCTTATAGCATTCAAAGGAATATTACAACAACTGATATCAACACGTTATTATATTGTGCCACAAATGGTATTGATACAATGTTAATACACAGCTCAGGCAGGAAAATATGAAAATATTTTTCAGCAAAACTTGTAAGACAAAACCTCCGGTAGAGTCTCACCTGTCTTTTACTTACAAATAAAAAAACGAGACAGCAATAATTAGTTCAAAGACACTTTTGGTATAGGCTGTTCATTTAAAGTAAGTACGATGATTTTAATATTAACAAATCTATATAATAGTTATCACATTATTCATATACTTTCAGTTTCCCTTTAAAATACCACTGCACGTCCTGGAGAACGCTTAATGCCAGGTCTGTACACTTTTCTAAATTACACAAGAGAGCTTAAAAACTACACTTACTTCGGTTTGCTGTAGGGCGACGATGGTGATATCTTGTGGTTCTTGTTCGGCAGCGTGTGTCTGTTCGCATTTGTGTCTAGGCCGCCGCCACCGCCTGGGGATATTTTGCCGGCGAGTGCGTTCAGTGTATGTAACATGGCGGGCGGCGGCCGCTTAAGTCCAAGCGACCTGGTCACACTGATGAGTCGACCACGTTTGTCGAGACGGTGCTGCTTGGGAGCCACGGCGCCTTATCTCCTGATAAGAGGCGCGGGGGCACAGACGCCCCCCGCCTCATCTCCACCTGACAGTCTCACGAACGCACACACTCACGCGCAACGTAAATGTTTGCACTTACTACGCGATATGGGTCAGCGTCCTGTCCGATCTATACATGGTTTTCGCATTTTTTCATTACTATTTAAAGTTTATATTCTATTTTGCACTAGTTTTTGTACACGTTTCACTTCGTTTTGTAATTCACTTGGCTGTTGGATTTGAAAATGATTTTGAGTAAGGTTGTTGCGATGTTTTGTTGTTACAATTTCGTGGGCTTTACTTTGTCTAAGAATAAGTCGCTATAACGTTCTGAAGAATATAAAGAGTGGATTATGTGGTTCGATATCAGATTTTCCTCGTGTTAGAAAAGCGTTGACAATACTTTCGCCTGAAAGCCCAGCTGACAATTTCTAACCTTTCTTATAAAATATTTTCAAGAATCATAGCGTGTATACCCGCTGTATAAGTCAGTTTTTATACCAAACAATATATATCTCCACGTCTCGTGGATTACCGAAAAAATATGGTTTCTAAGGTGTCAGATTTACAAACGCCTGAACAAAAACGCAAAGCAAAGAGAAATATCCGCGCGTCGTCGTAATGAAATATGTGACCGCAGGCGGTTTGAGAAAAGCCTTTTTTATTATTTTTTGTATGATAAATTCAAAGAAAATGAAAATATCATTAAGTAAGCTTTGGCTTTAGCTTGTTATTTACTTTTGTTTTGATAACGAAAAGGTTAATGTTTATTAAACATAATGAAAAGTAATTCTTCATGACAGTCTTTCTTTGCATTAATAATAAGAATTTATAATAAAAGTTTATTTTTGCATGGCTGTCAAAAATGACAGTTTTTATAAGTTTAGATTTGGCAGTTATGTCAAGAAGTTTAGCTTATGTGTATTTTTACACCAGTGCAGTGGCTGGGCAAAGTTTTTCCCATGCACTATTACATCCTGCTTTCCTCTGTTGTCTTCTCTGACCAATCCGTCATGAATGAATTCAAGTCGTAACGCCAATGCTTCCGTGGCCTGCCTCGATGACGAACGCTCGTCTTCAGGGGGTCTACTCCCTAATTACGAAGACGGATTAAGTCCGTAGTTTCAGCCGAAGTTTTGGGCGTTTCCTACTTACGGACATAAGATTAGTTTAGGGCCCGTATTAAAAATGAATGACAACATGATTTGACAGTTGCCCCTAATCCCGATGTGTACCTATTTGCCAGTCACAAAAATTGAATTTGTCACTTGTTTTGACGGATCAACTAGTTTAGGACAGGCCCGTATTTTCGATGACGGACTTAGAGAGTAGACCCCAGGCACGCACTACGATACGACTTTAACCTATGTCTACTGCCAATTTATACCACCAAAAACAAGAGCCAACAAAATCAAGACGTTTCCATCTTAATAGTGTATTTGTTGAAAACACAAACACTAAGCCAGTAACATGTCAATTCAAACGAGCCCCTTGGGGCGACCGCTCGGTCCGCGTTGACCCGCTCCACCGAATTGAGACACCGATATACCTACACTCTGTCAACTAATTAACTATTAGGGTCGTTGCTCACTTGGTTACTAGGCTGTGGCGGAGATAACATTGTTGGTCTTACTAGCTACTTGTTGGATAAAGGTCTATCCACACATATCAGGGCCGTGTCCGGGACGTGACAGGGCATAGCACACACAAGGTAGGCACTGAAGCTTCGTCGCCAGCCCAGGAGGTCTACTCCCTAAGCACGAACTTCTCTTCTTCTCTTCCTACTCCGTACCACTTACGGAAATAAGATTAGTTCGGATTCCGAACTAGGAATGAATGACAACACGATTTGATAAATGTCCCTACGCCAAATGTGATATTGCCCGTCCGAATAATTGAATTTGACACTTGTTTTGACGGAAGTCCGCAACCGTTCTCCGACAGTCGTTTCTCCTTTGGACTGTTCACCGACAGGACGTTTCGTTTTTGAGAGATTCGTCGATAGAACGTTTCACCTATGGATGTTTCGCCGACAGAATGGTTCGCATTTGTTAGATTCGACGACAGGACTTTTCATAGGTTACCCGGAACTCAACTATTTCGATTGGGTTAATTTCTTCTTTAAAAAAAATGGGTAGGTTAGGTTAGGTTAAAACTGTGACCTCCTACGCACGAGCTGAGCGAGCGAAGCGAGCGGTGCCGCGGCAGCGTCCGGCGAGTGCCAGAAACGAAACAATCGTAGATAAAACGATCTGACGGCGAAAAGTATGATATAGTTAGTTGTAGTATGACATAGTTGAAAAGTCCTGTCGTCGAAACTAACAAATGCGAACCATTCTGTCGGCGAAACATCCATAGGTGAAACGTTCTATCGACGAATCTCTCAAAAACGAAACGTCCTGTCGGTGAACAGTCCAAAGGAGAAACGACTGTCGGAGAACGGTTGCAGAATCTGTTGACGGATCACACATGTATCTATCACATAATTAATTTATCTGTCATTGCTTCATTATTAATTCTTTTTACCTATTGTGGTATAGTAATTTTATTTTAGGTGCATCGTCTTCACATATAATTATATAATTGATGTACCGATACAAAATATTGTAAAACATTTTAAAAGAGTGACGGTGGAGTTTCTTGCCCATTCTTCTCCACACGAAGCTACCTTCTGGAAGGGGCGACTAGAATCAGTTCCATTTTATTTGTAAATTTTGACGTTCAAAAGTGCCATCTATGTGCCTCTTTGAAATAAATAATTTGACTTTTTTTTTTGATCAACTACTTTCGGATGGGCTCGTATCTTCGTTGATGAACTTAAGAGACTTGAGAGTAGGCCCCCAGACACGGACGTAATATGTAAACGAGTTCCTAGAAAAATAAATACACACCGATATTTTTATAGAGCCCCTGACGGAGCACGGCCATCCACGTCCCAAGCACGGCCTTGATATGTGTGGGTAGACCTTTACAGATTCGATTTCTTCAATGATGTTAAAGATAAGGTTAAGAACATCGGGTACTTGGCACCTTATTCTAATAAAGAATGGTTTACAGGTTAGATCAGGGCTACCACCACTTCTTATAGCAATATAAGTGTGGGGAAGAGATTAAAATAATATATAATATACTCCTTTATGAGGTACCTAATGTAACCTGTAAACCAGTCTTTTTCTTCGTTGTGGTAAGCCCCCAGGTTAGGGACGGCCTTTTAACAATGTTATTTTCTAATTCAGTATTCCCTAGTGGATTTACCTTAGAACTTATGTTTTTTTTTTATTTCTCATCAAATTGTTTCCAGTAGTCGTATTATCAAACAGTTTTCAGAAAACCGCTACTTAGTCCAGTGTTAAACAAGCCTAAAGAAAAAACAATCAGTATAAGCTTATCGAACGCCATGCATAAGTATAATCAACACATTTGCAAGGATCGGGCGTGATCACACGTCCCGGTTTGCGGAAAAACCCGGCTTTTACGGGTAACGTCACCCAAATAAAATTAACTGGTAACACAAATTGGTGTGTGTGAGATCCAATTTGGGGTAAAACGTTGTCCATCTGTCTAAATTAGGCTTAATTACTGGCCATTGGTATTATGATCGGGATTCAGTGCGGAAGTTGTAGACAATTTGTAACGGGTATGTAGAACGTGGTGCATGTTGATAATGGTGGGGAAAAGAATAATGGAGGGTAGGTTATATGGGGTAAAATAATTTGAGAATGTTGGAGTTTGCTACAAAAGAGAAAGCAAATGTAATCATAATTTCAGCCGAATGACGTTCACTGCTGGACATAGGCCTCCCCCAAGGGGGAGGGGAGGGGCGGGGGGTTGCCACAATCGCCACGTTTGGCAGGTGGGTTGGCGATCGCAGTATGGTGTTAAAATGAATTAATGCGTCCGGCACCACACGGGACGCATTTATGTGTGTAGGATTGAATTAGCACAAGTATCCAAGCCATTCGGTTTCACGTAGACATGTGCAAGTCAAAACTTGCGCAAGTATATTGTATGGCTACCGTAAAATAGCCGTAAATGATGATTTTGAAATCGACGGTTTTGTTTTATATTATATTATAGGTACCTAAAAATTCACGCCAAATAACTTCATATTTTATAGCAGGGTGCATTCTGAAAATGTGCAACGGCATAAATAAGTAAACGTCAAGTTTTCCGACGTTTTGATGAATTTACCAATATTAATAAATTAATGTTGAAATAACTGTCTCTTGTCATACTCCTACAGGAACTCCTAGTACAACAGCCGGGCTACACATAATATGTTTGAGACTTTGAAGTGTAATTAAACACATTAATAAAAATGATGTAGTAATAAACATTTTTGTAAAATTTTAATGGACGGCGCGCCAACACACAGATAAACCCTTTTCATTGAAATAAATAATAAAATAAAGTTGAACAAATACTAAAACTTTGGAGAATTTAAGTAGAAAAAACCGGCCAAGTGTCGGACTACGTACAATGAAGGTTCCGTAGTTGGAATGAATTTATCCCAAAAACAATATTAAAATTCTACTAGAAAAACATGTTCTCCCATATATCGATAAACGTCACAATCAATTCTCCAACTGCGAATGTTAGTTGATCGACTCATCATTCTCCTGCCCTTATCCCAATTTATTTGGGGTCGGCGCAACATGTCCCTTTCTTCAATACTTCTCTAATAATCGTCATCTCGATAGTCACCCGCTTTCTAGCCATATCTTTCACACAGTACTTCCATTGTTTCTTTGATCTTCCCCTACTTTTATAACCATCGACATTCATACTCAAAACTTTCCTCACGAAATTTTTCTTATTCTTCCGCATCACATGCCCAGACCATGACAACCGTCATGTCGAATATTGCTCGTTAACTTGTAAAGCCTACTTAGCTGTGATAGTTTTCCTTTTCATTTCATTATACAACATTAATTTTAGTATATGCGAAACCTGATTATATTTTGTTCAGAATAAGGAACTGAATCGATTTCAATATTTTTTAAACAATGTTATATTTTGTCCCAAAAATATTTAAGTGTGATGGAAAATTTTATCACCATTTAATTACTTACAATACAATCGCCGTACGGTTACGTACCTACTGCCAAATTATTATCAATGAGCGCAAGACTACCCTGGAGGCGCGGAGGCGCCGTTAGCATGTTTTTGTACGGACAACCCGGTAACATAACAACCTTATAACTTTGTGATTTTTCATGATACAGTTTTGAAATTTTGTATATAGATGCTTTACATAAAAATACTGGACACGTGTTTCGGGTTTCGCATATACTAAAACTAATATTGTATATACTACTGCCAAGAATTTTTTCACATCTTTTGACTCCGCGTAATATTAAGAATCGAAAAAAGGTTTTAACGGCCTATCCAACGATACCCCACACAATCACACAATGGGGAAAACGAGAAAAAAAATCATCCCCACTTTAAGTGCAAGAGAGGTACCCTAAAAAAATATGTATACCCATGCCAAATTACAGCTTTCTAGTACTAAGAGTCTCTTTGCTAAGCCGGGGACAGACAGCCAGACGGAAATGGCGAAACTATATGGGTTCCTTGTTGACTATGGAACCCTAAAAATGCTTAAGTGGGTGCCTGCATGAAGAGCAACACCATCTAAGATATGGGTGTAACACCGCCTAATAACACACACATACACACCCTCCCACACACTCACACACACATTGATGGTTAACATAAACAGACCAATAACAACAACATAAAAGAACATAACAATTATCACACAATAACCCAAAACCTCGACCATACCACTAGAACTTAGTCGACGAAGACCATCGTACAAGGATTCGTTACGTAAACATCCCGAGCACACTTTATGGGCAATTTCGAGCGCAGTCACAGCAAGATAACAGCTTATAAATACAACAATAAAATCATTTTTTACGTTTATTTTTATTAACGTTTAAGCTTCTGTGTTCGTAAAGGGGTACCTGTTTGGCGTGCCGATTGTTTTTAGATAGGATTTATTGGATAAGAGAAGTAGGGTATGTACTTTGTGACAAGGGTACGAAATAGACTGCCTAATTTTACATAGATTTTTGTATCTTGCAATAAAAACAATCTGCCGAAAGGCTTTTAAATATGCGATACTCGTGTGAGTATCAAACGTCAATTACGTTATCAAGTGTAAATGTGAAGCTAAGTGTAAATGTGAAGCTTTGGGTAAAGTTATTTATTTGTGGATGATAGGTTTGCTCTTGTAGATGTTATTATTAATACGAATAAAACAAGATTCTAAGTGATTTTCACTGGAAAGCGTAACCCATGTTATATTGGTTTACTTACACAGGAATAACAAAGTGGAAACTGCATTGACACTCAAAACCTTATTGCTTTAAACCTATCACACGATTCCAAATTATACTAAAACATCCAATTTCGAATCTGCTTACAAACCAACTATCTTAACTCCCAAAAAAGGGCTAAAAGCCAAACGAAATCATATAACCATTAATAAAAAAGTATCCAAACGTTCTAATACAAAACTCCGGAATTTATCCGAGACATTAATGTGCCATTTTTGTCGGTAACATTCGCATAACGCGCCGGCTTTAGATTTGTTCCGTTGCGGACCCTAATATTAATTCCATTATCATAATTCCACTCTTAATACTTTCCACAGAGGGTGGTGAGCCAAAATCTTGATGTTTTTGTTTCCGTGCCAAATATTTATTTGTTTATGTACTGCAACTTTGTTTTACAGAAGAACTAGTTGGTAATTCAAGGGACATCACGCACAAAACTCTAGGCGAGAGATAAGGAAAGCAAGAGCTCTAAGGGCAAGATTCACAAAACGCACATTAGCACACACACACACGCGCACATTATTTTTAAATCTTGATTGTTTTTTTTTTTCTTTACCATCAGTTGGCTTCGGCCCCTCGTACGCCTTCGAAATTTCCGGAACCACAGGGTGCCGAGAAACTTAATTATACCTGCATTACAAGCTTGATTGTATTTTCGTTAAATTTCCAAATTCCATTCGTGAATCCCTTATCCTTGGGTGCGCTTGCATAGTGCGAACAGGCATAATTTTCGGTTGGTGCTTTATGTCATTAAAAAACTGGCCAAGTGCGAGTCGGACTCGCGCACGAAGGGTTCCGTACCATTATCTATAAAAACGGCAAAAAAATCATGTTTGTTGTATGGGAGCCCCCCTTAAATATTTGTTTTATTTTAATTTAATTATTGATTTTTAAAGTGAATATATAACTAAATATTCTGTGAATATTTTAAATGTCTACCTGTTACCGTTATCGATCTCGAGGAAAAAAATCACGTTTGTTGTATGGGGGCTCCCATACAACAAACGTGATTTTTTTCCTCGTTCGCCTTCCAAAGATCCGGGACCCCAGGGTGCCGAGAACCTTACTTATACCATTTCATTAAAAACGTCTAACGGGCCTCTTTGAGTAGGCTTCGGCCACTCGTTCGCCTTCCAAAGATCCGGGACCCCAGGGTGCCGAGATGATTTCACGGGTAGTTTCAAGATATATTTTTTATTTTTATCCAATCCTAAGTTAATATGTGAACCTTCTGTGTACATTACCTGTCATCTGGTATTCATTAAGCCTTTAATTCCACGAAAAATGTCGAGGATCGCTTGTCGGTTCAAAGTTTTTGTGAAACAATTGTAGTGTCAAGGAGTACATGGATGTATGCCAAATGGTTGCTCTAAGTATTGTTCGCGTTTATAGGACGACTAACAAAAAAAAAGGACGAGCTCGTGGCTAAGTAATAAAAGCCGCACGGGTCGATCCATCAGAGAGCCTAGACAAAGTAACATTCGATTAGCGATAACGCCAGTAGAAAAGCCACAAAATGTATGGGGTTGACATAAGCTATCGAAATGTCACGTGATCATTGGTCACCGAATAGAAATTTGCTAGAGAATGTTATCATCATTCGATTCCATGAAACGAATCGCAAGCGTCGAACGATAATTTCCATAGAGATGCGTAGTCAGGTGGCACTTTTTGACAAGCGTTTTCGATTCGTATGACGGAATTCGAATCGAAAACTAGCGATAACACTTATCAAAAAGTGAAATAACGATAGCGATTGTAGAAATAGAATCGCTCCGAAGCCCGAAGCCCGTCCGAATACCATTTGTCTAGGCCGTCAGGTTATGCTACGCTTGCCGGGCTTGGTCCGTGAACCATCTTTACATTCCGAGACTCCTCCGTGTCTCGGAAAGTACGTTAAGCCATTGGTCCCGGCTGTCATTCGTGGATCTTTGACAGTCGTTACGGGTCGTCAGAAGCCCGAAAGTCTGACAATCAGTCTTACCAAGGGCCGGGTATCGTATTACCCAATGGGTTGTGGAGGTCAGATAGGCAGTCGCTCCATGTAAAGTACCTACTGGTATTCAGCTGCACCTGGTTAGATTGGAAGCCGACCCTAATATAGTTGGGAAAAGGCTAGGCAGATGGATAGGACGAGCAACAATTTTGGGCTATGAATAAGTTAGCCGGGTATTTGTATCACAAATTAAGGCATATATAAGTCAAATTATTTATTTCAAATCACACTAATATTATAAAGGCAAAAGTTTGTGAGTGTGCGTGTGTGTGTGTGTGTGTGTGTGTGTTTGTTACATCTTCACGCTCAAACGGCTGGACCAATTTTGATAAAATTTTGTATGGAGGTAGCTGACACCCTGGATTAACATATAGGCTACTTTTTATCCCGATATTCCCACGGGATCGAGACTTACGTGGGTGAAACCGCGGGGAGCAGCTAGTAGGCATATAAAAGGCACTTTTGAACGTAAACATTTACAAAAAAAAAAGATATTGATTCTAGTCGCCCGGCGGCGGTTTGTTGTCATCCAGCATTATGCTGAGCTGAGGCCCTTTTGGCATTATAAGCATTATTTTATTTGTTTTTAGGGTTCTATATTCAAAGGGTGCCAAACGGAACCCTATTAGTAAGTCTCCGCTGTCCGTCCGTCTGTCAGCGGGATGTATCTTATGAACCGTAATAAGTAAATAGTTGAATTTTTCACAGATTGTGTATTGTCTCTATTGCCGCAGTAACAAAAAATAATAAAATTAAATAAAGTTAATAATTAAAGGGTGTCCCCATATAAGAAGTGTTTTATTTCGGGCTTAGAATGGTACGGAACCCTCTGCATGCGAGTCCGACCGGCCGGCTTTTTAAAATCGTTTTAAGGTGTTAATAATTCATATAAAATTCCCATAGCAAATAAACCAATTTTCCCGGCAACTTTTCAAATTTTTCTTTCCGTGATAACCTAATTCGGACTATCACAAATATTTTAAAACAAAAAAAAGCCAAATCGGTCCAGCAGCGAACGCATTTAATTTTTATTGGTCTACTAAATTTTGTCAAGGCATCGCCCGCGTGGAGTTCGGAAATTATCCCATAGAAACGTAATATAGGCATAAAAGTATCCTATGTGTTAACTCCAAGCGCTAACTCAAACTACATATTATATGTGTGCCAAATTTCGACCAAGTACTATTAGTTGCAAAATTAATGATCGAATTACTATCGTGAAATTCATGCAAGCCTAGTACTTTTTGTTAGATTACTGCTCAGAAGCAGCTAGGAACAGTTGTAATGGGAAACATAAAATGTAGTTTTTATGTTTTTCCGTTAAATTTTTCTCTTCATATGAACCTTCCTCGGACTAGAAAAAAAAAAAAAAAAAATTGCCTCATTGGTCCAGCCGTTCTCAAGTTTTAGGCTTAGCAACACATTTAGCCATTATTTTTTATCTATATAGATAGATATTACGTAGGTACGAGTATATAGATATATATAATATTATGTGTATTCTAAATATATTTATTGATCGTAGCATACGCAAAATGTAACAAAATCCCTAACATTTTTCTCTATTGTACATGGTTGGTATATATATTAGCTACAAAGTTTCCCCCAGAACCTACTCAACATACTTATCGAAGTCTGGGGAGATATTAATCCTCTGAAAGCGATCAACGGAGACTCGGAACTTATACAAAGTCTGCAACATTATAATACCTTAGTATAAAATAAAAAAGTAATTTCCTTCGTATATTTTACATACCTAAGACATTTATGTCTCCTAACGAGTTGAGTGGATGTAGTTAGTGCTAAAGCTCGGTTTGAAACTTTAGTTAAAGTAGGTATTTGTATGTTAAAACGGTGGTTTAAAAGAGGATAAAAATGTTAATAGGAACAGGAGAGAGGTACTTGTTATTCTTAATATTGTATCGCTATTTAAAAGTGCGATTGGAAATACAAATATGAAATCATACCGTCTCTACTACGTTTCTTGTTACGTTTACACCTAAAACAAGTTTTAGATGGCTAATTGTGCACAAAACGTGTCTAAAATGTCGAAAAAGTGAACAAAATAGTTAACAATACAAATCAGAAACAACGTAAATACATGTTTGATACACGACATAAGTCTTTTACAAGCATGGCTGTCCTGCAAGCGCTAAGCAGTCCGCCTGTTGACTCTGGGCTAATATACGAGTGTCATCAGCGCCTCAACCAGGTGGGTAGCCTCAACAACAAAGGACACAGCTGATTAACTTGCCAGAAGGGGGTCGAGCATGGCACCGGTGGGACCTGTGCCCATCGTGCCACTCCCCTTGTCCCTCTGACTTGTCGAAAACAAGTATCACGTCTTGAAGGTATATTGTAAACGCTGGGTTATGCTAGGGTAAGAACTTCCGTAATTGTTGCAGCAGAGGAATGACGAGTGGGACAATGATAGTGACAAGTCGCCTCGTCTTGATAGCCTCAGCCCAACCATGGTGGGGCCAAGTTGCTACATGATGTAGCAAGTTAAAAAGTATATCTACTGCTATAAAGAATATACAGCCTATAATGTTCCCACTCATGGGGACAGGCGTCCTCTCTTTAGTTAAAAGGTGTGGGCCCAGTGCGGGCCACTGAGCTTACGACGGAGATTGTGATCTTCGGATTTTTCGTTTTAGGACATGCCGGTTTCCAATTTAAAACACATATTAAAAGTACACTTTGTAAACAAGCATATTACAAGTTAGAGGATTAAAACCAGGACAGGAATGCTTGGAAACATGCTGGTCCAGCTCCATAGGAAAATCTAGAGTCTAGACAAAAGCAAACTGGTTGCTATTTTTATGGTAAAAGCTGTTATTTTTATGATATTGATTTTACATTCTGTGATAACTGATAACCTATACTCACACACTGACTTATTTTTTATTTTATTATAGAAAAACATACTTTTACGACGTTTAAATAACATAAATAACTTAATTATTAGATAGATACATGGTGCTCACGTAAATATGTGAGCACCATGTATCTATCTAATAATTAAGTTATTTTTCATTGCTTAGTTTATGATTCTTTTTACCTATTATGGTATAGTAATTTTATTCTAGGTGCATCGTCTTCACATAATTAATCATATAATTAATGTACTCAAACAAAATATTGTAAAACATTTTTAAAAGAGTAACGGTGGAGTTTCTAGCCCATTTTTCTCCATACGAAACTGGAAGGGGCAACTAGAATCAATTCTATTTTTTTTGTAAATTTTGACGTTCAAAAGTGCCTCTTATGTGCCTATTTGAAATAAATGGTTTGACTTTGACCTCACGATGTTTTCTCTCACTGTTTTGAGAGCAGTGGTAATTAAATTATAATCACAAAGTAAATCGCCTGCCTGGGTTCGAGCCCACGACCTACAGCTACAGCTCGTTAGTCGCGGCCGTTACCACTGGGCCACCCCGCTGCCGCTGCGTTCTTTCTTTCTTTCTTCCTTTCTTACAATGTACTGCTATACAATGTTATGGAAAAATATATAGTTTTAATTCCGCAATAACTAGATTCAAGCTTTTTGAATGCAGAATGCAGCACCACTTTTTTGTGGGCGAATATGCGGATTTTATGATGCAACATGCAGCCCAAACCTATACTCGACACGTATTTAGCACCTCCATGGGACATGATATCATGTGTATTTTTGCGGGCGGTGCTGTATTCTGCACCCAAAAGCCTGGAAATAGTTATTGCGGAATTAAAACTAACTATTTTAGTATAACATTTTATAGCAGTACGTTTACATTTAAGCATGTTACATAATGTAGCACATTGGCTACAGCATAGTTGGGGGCCAAGCCAAAATCAAAATATGTTTACATAGCATTTGGTGTGTGGAAGTTGGTTGTCATGGTATAGACATGTGATGCGGAGGAATGGGGGAAATGTCGCCAGGAAACGATGAACAAGAACAGATGGACTGTGTGAAAGATGATATGGCTAGAAAGGGAGTGACTGTCGATATAGAAGACACGTTGCGCCGACCCCAAATAAATTGCGATACGGACAGACGAATGATGACGATTATACTGTCACTGATTTCCGCAAAGTAACAACTGATTCCATAACTTACCTACAGCTATGAATACGTACAGCCATAACATTTATATACATACATAAATCCCTTAATTATTACGACACTGCTTAAACTAGACCTAATAACCCAGATTTATATCCGAACATCACAATTTTACTTCCAATTCAATAACCCGCTTAACACAGCCAACAAATCGATTACCCTCCAGCATAAAACAGCAAATATTAATAAAACTAACAGATAATACGGAATAACAAACACGTCAATTTAATTAAGGGAAGCATAATAATAATTATGATTCCAGCCTTCAAACGGACGTTGCATAATCATTTGTTACTAATTAATCGTTGCGTTCTACGCTTCATTACAGAATGTTTCATTGTTTTAGAAAGTTTGTTATTGCAGCTGTTGTTGTGATTGGATATTAATTAGTGTAAAATATTGTGTTGTAGCCTGTAAACATTCGGTTCTAATTACGGTGCATTGAACAGTCAAAAGGGATAATTTTCAGAACCATCGCATGTTTAGTTTGCGCTTTGGTAAACACATTTTCTAGAGCTGAACATCGCATTGATCTTACCTTATTTATTTATTTATATACAGGATGTCCCAGAAATGAACGTCAAGCCAGATTCGGGTGATAGGGCAGTCCTGACCTTTATCACAAAAATAAAAAATAAAATCTTGGTCATTACTTTTTACATTATAAGTATCAAAAATGTATCGGAAAAACGGACATCCTGTGTGACAAAAAATATTAACTTTTCTTTGTTTTTTTTTCTTTGGTTTTGCAGAAGGGTTATTCATGGTTACATACAAAAAATTAAAAAAAGATGAGTTAATATTTGTAGTCACATGACTTGAAAGATCATCACAGGGTGTCAGTTTTTCCGATACATTGTTTGATACTTACAGTTCTTATTTTTTTGTAAAAAGTTTTTTATTTTTCACTTTTTAGTGGGTCAGTTTTGAATTTATCTAAGTTACAATAGCCTAATGTTAACTGCTCATCACCATTTACAAAATATTGCTTTTCCCGATGCTGGGACGTTGATTGTTGAGGAGTTCTCCTGGTAAGAACTGCCACTCACCATATGCATAGCACGTGACGAGCATAAATTGCTTAATTGCAACCCGTTAAATAGGGGTACTCATTATTATATTGTTCCGGTGGCCATATGTGGTCTCCATCACCAGTTCCACTTCACCAAATGATGCTTTTCGACAGCAAACGCACGAATTCCTATAAAAAATACCCAAATCGCTGTAGGATGCCCATAAAATTTGAGGGTTTCCCTCGATTTCCATGGGATTCCCTCATCTGATTCTGATTTGGTTGCAATGGGACCACCTCGGGAGTATACACTATCAAACAAAAAAAGAATTTTAAAAATCGGTCCATAATTAACGGAGTAATCAAGTAACATAAAAAAAAATTGATCAAGTGCAAGTTGGACTAGCTGGTATGGGTCCCGTATCTACGAAAGGCTATGAGCCAAAGCGTGTCTGTAGCCTAAACAATACCGCAAAAGTTTAGCAAACGCAGTTAAGTTTAAGCTAATAAGAAATATTTACAGTCTCTCTCATGCCAAATGTAAAAGCGATGGCTTTGAAAATATACAAGACGTGACGAAAGTCATTCAACAGATGGACGCTATGGATAGCACGGAAGATTCACCATAAGACGTTTTTAAATGTATGGTTACCGGCTAAGAATTATATCAACAAGGGTAAGGAGGTAGGGGGAAGATAAGGGTTATATCTTTTCGGTAAGTACCTACACATTTTTGCATGCCAAATGGTAGAATGTACCTGAAACCAAACATTTTGTAACACCTCACCTGACATTCTATGGAAATAAGCATTTTTAAGAACCTAAACCAACGGAACTCTAAAAAGCTTACTTTTTTATTATGAACATTAAATGTGGGACCGTAGCGAATTATCCGCAGTGCCTATTATGTGAACGTAAATTGGGGATTTTTTTATTGAGCACGCCAAATCGACGACGTCACGAACGGGGGCTCGGCAGGCACGGGGGAAAATTATTTAGCTCGTGGTAAGAACCACCCCTTGCTGTTATGGGGAAATAATTTTAAGGAAATATGATGGGTTTTTTAAAGACATTTTTGCTTTGGGCTTAAAGAATTGGGACGGTAAATTGCTTTCATTACATTAAAATTTGTATCTGGGATGGTAATGTGATAAAATAATTAAGTTTAAAGAATTTTATCTTTCTTTATAGCATGTAAAAGAGTTTGCATCTGAAGGAACGATAACTTTTAGATCTCCTACGGCAAACTAGCTCCAAGTCAAGGAAGTGGAGCTGAGAAACGTTTAAACTGGAGGTAAAATAACGAATGGGACATTTTCTTATAATAATCACTTGCAATAAACGCAAACGTGAGGTAATAAACTACGCAAGCCAGCCATTTTTACACTGCCACTACTTCAAAACTTCGCGCCGAGAAAAGTAGTCACGTCAGATCAACTCATATTTTACAACTTGCAACACTTTCCAACTTCCAACTCAAGCACAGTCGTAACTCTATCATCTCCCATTTATAAACACAAACTTAAAAAAAAAAAACAAACCAGCCAGACACTAAAATTGTAATTAAAACATTCTTTATTCAAAGCACGACTTAAAAAAAAACAAAACTAAACCGTCAAGCCCCACTTTTGGCAGCAACTCAAAAAAAAAGAACTCGGCGACTGGCTGGTATTTAAATTTTTAAAAGTTTGCGCAGTGGCACTCCAGTCTTCAGAACTTGTCTCCAGTAATTATTTGTGTATTAAAGCTGTGTCGAGCATTTGCAGTGGGTCAGTTTTGTACAAGTTATAGTAGTACGAAGTTGGTGGTAGCAAGTGGAGCGAGGCAACAGAGTGGGACACAGAGTTATGATGGTCAGGATGCGCTACTTTTGAGGACGAAAATGAAATTAATACACTAGTAAACTGGAACAACGAAGAACTCAATGAACGAGTCGGGGAAAATTTAATAACGAAGACAGACCCAGTTAAAGTTTAGAAAGTTCCATGTGGACTTAACACTATCTCGAAAGTAGGCATAAACGATCAACGAACTTTGGCATTTCATCCAAGAGGCAGTAAGTTTGTTAGTCTTTATGCCAATATAAACACAGCCTGCTGCGTGTCAGTGTGGGCGCGATTCCTGAAACACAAAATGATTGGTACAGAAGGCCGACTCTTTACAATGAGCGAAAATAGGTACAGGCACACATACTCTTAGACGCGAACGGTACAACGAACGATTTTTAAAATACATATTTTTATCCACAACGGGGAAGCTCACCTGAAGATAAGTGATGTTAAAGCCGAAGGTGGCAGCGAGCTTCATCCGGTATCCTCAACCACAGGGGAACTGGATATCATACCTCTAACTACCGAAACAAATGCTGTTAACATTTTTGTTATGGCGACAGACTTAGATAAGATTGTGGTAGCTAGCCAGGTGGACATAGAACAAGCCCTACCAAAAACCAAACCGAGTAGAAAATTTTGCCCCCCTGGGAATCGGAAACCCGGGACCTCTGAATCTGAGACAGACCACAGAGGCGGTTTAAAGGCGATAACAAAGGCGGAATTCTAGTCACACGCGAGATTGCTTGCGCTAGCTTTATGCAGACGTGAACGTGTGCGTTTTCGCTCTTTTTTATGGAACCGACCTTCTGTACTTATCTCTTTCGTGTCTGAAAACATCTCCTAACCTTGGCCGAAATCTATTGAGCCAATATACACCATCCACAGCTTAATATTAGGCTCAGCACAAATCTGTTTTGTACTGAGTTAGTATACTCAGCGTAACCTTTCCTCCCATTAAAAGTCTTACCAAGCGGTATTATCCAGCTAATGGGTTGTGGAGATCAGAAAGGCAGTCGCTCCATGTAAAATACTGGTATTCCGCTGCATCCGGTTAGACTGGAAGCTGACCCCAACATTGTTGGGAAAAGGCTAGGCAGATTGATTGCGGTAGGCATTAGTACTTAATAGAGATAATTAAAAGGGCATCCCTGAGAATAGTTTGGCTTTCAAAGTGAAAAGATGAACAAGTAATTTATACAGTTCATTATTAATCTAAACAGAAACGAAACAAAGACAAGCTGCGCACCATAGCCAGTAAAACAAAGCTTTTGCACCAAAGCATCTTTTGTATGGGCCCACGTATCATTAATAATCTTCCACCTTTTCTCAGAACTGTGAGCGATCATAATACCTTTAAAAAAAACTACACGAATTATTGATGAGTAAATGTTATTACTCTATATGAGAATTTCTAAATGACAAACCACCAACATAACAACAATCATACTATTTTTTAAAATGACTAATTTGTAATTTGACATAAATATCATACTAATTTAATCTTAATGTATTGCATGACAATTTGATGTATTGTATTTGAACTATGTACCGAACTTATAATATCAATTTTGTAAGCCTCAATGGCGGGACAATGACCTACCTACCTCTAACTAACACAACATTATTATCCACAATTAGAATTAAAAAAAAATAAACAAAATTTCAGCAAGTTTGGATTTAGAAGCTTTTTGGTAAACAATTTATTGAGTCAAGTCAAATCATTTATTTCAACAACCCCATTGCTTTTGAACTGCCCTTTTCAAAATAATTAATACTCTTTATAGGACGATTTGCTAAAGTGTCGTTTTGTTATTAAATTAATTTGCTTTTAGGATCTTTTCATAAGGATTGGAGATAATAGGCATAAAATCGGACAATTTATAATGTCAAAAAAATATTCTGTGTACGATCCATTTCATCCTCACTCGGGGTTCAAAACTTCTCGTACGGACACTGGCTTTGTAAGCCGAGCCGTCGACTGTGTAGTGGCAGAATTTCATTAATTTACATCCGTCCCAACTTTTCAACTCTTTCACCCTCCAAGAGTCACGACTGTTTCGTACCCCGGATGCTTTTCCAAGTAAACAGACGGAAATATTATTTTAGTAGACAATTTTAATTAAGTAATTATGGAGATGGTTTTGTTTGTTTCATGGTTTTGCAGTGATTTGGGCTCTATGGAATAGTTCCATGGTAGGTAGGTACATAGCAAGGAAAGGTTTCAGTTATACGGAATCAGGATTACTTACAATAATCATTTGTATTATAACTAGCGCTGGCTCGTGGCTAAGTAATCACAGCCGCACGGGTCGATCCATCAGGTTAAGGTACGCTTCGTTCCGGCTGTCATTCGTGGAACAGTCGTTACGGGTCGTCAGAAGCCCGAAAGTCTGACAACCAGTCTTAATAAGGGGTATTATATTATCCAGGTACTGGGTTGTGGAGATCAGATAGGCAGTCGCTCTAAGTAAAATAATGGTGTTCAGCTGTATCCGGTTAGACAGGAAGCCGACCCCAATATAGTTGGGATTGATTTTGAAACATTTGTATGATAACGTTAATAATGGAAAGCCGTTATTTGCTCCAACAGAAAAATACTACCAACATACATATTTTAGTCACCCAACCAACACAGACGTCAACACAGCTCAGAATCCACACAAAATACGGCACTAAGAATAAAAATTGACAGTCACAAACAAAAATTGGGACAGACCAGAACGCCCGCTGTGGAACGCAAAATTTATGGGGGCCTTCTCCGGCACGAGCTATTTTGATTTCAATAATATCCACGACAAAAATGTTGGGGGAAAAACGCCCCCGGCGCGGCGGACGCGACGCCTCGGCCACGACACGGGGTGAATATCACCCACGAATAAAATATGTGTAGGAGAATTAACGGTGCCGGGAATATGGACGACAGTTTTGTGATGAAAACTGTTGCAATGTACGAATTGTGGTCTGTTTGAGAAGTATTTGCAATCTACTGGAATAAAAAGAAAAAGTATTGAAATAAGTAATGTTAGTGGCGTTGTAATGATGTAATGTAAGTAATAATCATGATGAGTCTGAGTGAGGTGCATTAGTTGTTGAAATTCAAGACCTAGATGTTGAATACACTGTCAGTTTTACTGATGAAGTCCGGGTAAAATTAATGTTTGTTTGTTTATTTATTTATTGTTTTGATTTTATTGTTTTTTTTTTATGGTGTACATACTAAATCAAATCAAATTAAATAATTTATAAAGAGTAAAAGCAAAAGAGGCAAAAGCGCTAAAGAGCAAAAGACAAAAACTACTAAAGAGCAGTCAAAAAGGCTAAAGAGTATACAATTCTATTCTATTAATGAGAACAGCAATGCTTGATTAATTGTTTTTTTTAAGCTTTATTAAAAAGAATCAGGTTCTTAATAACTAATTACAATCTAGCCTTAGACTAATAAGCAATTTTAATGTAACTTATTTTATTACGTGATAATTATTTAAAACTTAGAATAGCGTTTATTGAACTTTACACAAGTCCGTTCCACTTTCTTAGAGTCTGATATTATAAGAAAAACACTTTTTTCATGTGTTATGTGTTTCATTGTCACTATTATTTCTACACTTTTTACACTACACTAACTCAAAGGGTTTTTTTCGTTTTAGTAATGATTGATTATTAAACCCCTAATGTATACAAATATTACTTAATTTTTGCCCAATCTCTTTAAAAATACAATGCCAAGAAGATCACACAGTACCTATATTACTGTAGGCAAGTAACATAATAGTACCTGTTAACTCAGCAAAGTCCATTTGGAGTGACTAAGATAGTGGATAAAGACAAGGGCTCTCCACCCTCCATGCTCAGACTTGTCCACTAAACGATTAATAAATCAAATAAGTAGATCCCCAATCGGAACTCTTGACAAATCCGATTTCCTTAATATCCCCCGTCAAAGACGAATCTTGTAATAAATCCTCTATTAGATTAATTTTATTCATGTCTACGGGTCTATTTATATTCAAGAGACATTTAATAATAATGTCGGCATAAAAGTGCGTTAAACTTGAATACTTACAGAACCATTGAAGCTCGACAAAGAAAAAGTTTGTAGAGAACAATAAAAGAAAATAAGTGAAAAAATGCATTTTTTTATTTTCACCAAGCTCCCCTAAATGGACTCCCTACATTCCAATTTTAATTAACTTCACAAACATCAAAGACAGACCACCCTAACATCAGAATTATAACTTAAAAGAAGACTCATACTGCATTGCCTTAATGAAAATTAAAACCTGCCAAGTGCGTGTCGGACCACGACCAATGAAGTTCCGTAGTTGGGGATGAATTTATCCCAAGAACAAACTTAACATTGTAGCTGAAAAACACGTTGTCCCATACAAATGAAAATGTAAGTTGGTATAGATTTTTGCTCGATAACTTGTAATAATACTACTTAGCAGTGATAGTTTTCCTTTTAACTTCGTTATATGTATACCTATACTACTGCCGTGCCTTTTTCCCTTATCCAAAAGCAACCATTGATCTACCACACGGGGGAGGGATACGACTCATACGAAAATTTGCACGTTAAAGCTTAATATTTTGCAATCGGATCCCTGAATCGAAAAATGGTTTTCACACACCCGCAATATTTTTGATCAACCTTTCCAATGACACTCCACACCATGGGATAGACGAGTAAAAAAACGTGTAGGGGACGTAACCTAAAAAATGCCTTTTTTTCTAAGATAAGATAAGATATTTATTTCGCAAATATGGGTAAACACGGTGACTTAAAAAAATATTAATAACAACAGCCATATTTAGCCAGAAGGCATGCAAAAGTACAAAAATACAATAGAGATGGCAAGTACATAATAATAAAGATAAACAATGTCAATTATTATAATTTAATTATGATTGATTCATTGAAGTACTAGATAAATGAAGTTCTAGATTTTATTTTACCACCTTGTCAGCGAGATTAATATGTAGCATAATCGGCGCATAATGATCCCACTGTTGGGACACAGGCCTCCTCTCGGTGAGAGGGAGTGGGCCGTAATCTACCACGCGAGCCCAGTGCTGTTATAAGGGTTCCTTGTTGGCTACGGAACCCTAAAAACGTTCAGTTTGGAATTAAAATTTATTTTGAAGGTCAAACTCCTATAATATAATAATGTAATACCTACATGTTGGCGAACGCACATGTTTTCTTAATGTACGAGTCGCGACTCCTGCTTATACAGTTTCCGAATCAGAATTCACGATGTGACCCAAACCGTGGGGCTCGAGTCTATACTTCATTTTTCATCTTATCAGAGACCTCGGGATTCGACGGTTTGAAGGCGAGGTCACACTGAATTTGAATACAGCGATAGTAGAAGGACTTTTAATGTATGAAACATGTCTACATAACTCAAAAAAAAAAACACTTCAAAAAATGCGTCCAACTGTTGGCCGTTTAATGCACGCACACTTAGAATAACACAATGACGTGCCGCGAGTGTAAGACGTAGCTGTCACTCACACTATAAACACCATAACAAAGATGGCCTGTTTGTTTAACTGTTTTGCAGAGCGACACGCTTTCTAGACATATAAATAATCAAAGGAATGAAACTCTTTGTAAAGTGTTAGACTAAACGCATTGCACTCACACTAAAACTGCACAGTGTCCTCACTATATAGAGTTACAGGGATACTAGGATCTTTTGGTACTCTAATGACGATGACAGGAAAACGTTGGTGCAGTTGCTTCGGTGGCGTTAGTTCCGATTTTAGCCACACGCCAAAAATCCCTTGTACACACGGCTTCAGGATGATGTTTAGCAATAATGTGTCAACCCCCAAAATCTCAAATTCAGAGATACTGATGTATTCTGGTAATGCAACCCGTATTTAACATTATGCAAGAGAGTTTCAAGTCACTTAAATCAAATAAGTACGGAAAAAATAATCTAAATCATAAATCAAATAGGAAATCACGTATATACAACAATTGTCAATACACCGTAAAGGCTTGTCCAGACTGGTGCGAGTCTGTACGAGCCTTCAAGCTCCGTAACACGGTCGACATTCAAACTAGCACGTAGTATAATAAAGTAGTATGACATCTTTAGAAGCCATTTTCTCAAAATAAAGTCCGTGTGGCTTGACATTGTATTGTATCAGCGTCCATATTTATATCAAGTTATACCTATATTTCCAGTATAAGCTGACCTTTCATTGTACGGGAATCCTATACTATGCGAGATCAGCCTAAACCGGATATATAGCTTTATATAATTATGTAGCCGTACATACATCTTTGTTTTTTTTTTACTAGCCTACGCTGTCCCACTGATGGGCAAAGGCCTTTCTCCACTCCTTCCATCTTTCACGAGCCCGCGTGTCTTTCTTCCAGTTTTGATGGAACCTATCCGGTTCGTCCCGCCATCTCCTACGTGGTACATATGTTACGGCTAATACCCGAAGTGCGGCTACACCTAGTTTTAGCCGGTTAGAATTATAGGTCCAGACAATCCCTGTTGGATAAAACCAATTTACCAACAATAGAGGGGATCTGGCGCTCGGCGGCCGCTGCCGCGGCACGCTCGCTTCGCGAATGATTTTACCCGAAAACAATCGGCTCGTACTAGGTTTAACCAAGAGTAAGTGGCTACACCTAGTTCTAACCGGCTAAAACTAGGTGTAGCCGCACTTCGGGTATTAGCCGTATCACATACATCATACACTACCAAATTTTCTTAATCTCCCTCAGAATTATTCAAATTCAAATTCTTTATTAAAAGTGTACAGGATTTTAAAGATGTTAACAATAGACTTAAAAATAAATATTAAAAAAAACATAAATATTAATAATACACAAAAATACATAATCATTTACTTTATTTCAGAGCTGTATTCAGAGAATCTTCTATATCAAAAAGGTTTTTTTGTGGTGTACTCCTTAAAGTACACCTGTGGATACCGGAAGATGAGTCAGCCCATCGCCCGTCGTGTCGTCTCGGCAATTACTCAGTGAATTAGGGGAACCCGTCGACCTTTCGCGGTACACTCAGAACAGAGGTACAGGAAGTACACGCACTAAGTAAGATGTTGCAGAAGTACAACGATTTCAAAAAAAGTACTCGCACTTATATAAGGTCAAATAAAATTTATTTGCGAAAATTCACAGCCGTGATGCCTATTAAAATCAATATCATAAAATGCTAATCAAAAAAAAAAAATATTTTCTTAACTCATATTTTCGAGTGCAATACGGTAATTGCCCTAGTGTCCGGGGTGATGATCTAACTGAAAAGTAAGGACATTCGTTGGTAGAGATAAACTACGATAACATGGCTCGCCCCTCCAAATTACTGTTTCAATGTGTGTAGTCACATCCTTACGAAAGAGTTTGTATGTAGTTGTAAGTACTCGTAATATCTCACTTATTACCAGATTTGTTGGTCAACTAATCATAACTAGCCGATTGCGCAAAGCAATGCACGTGTCGTTTTCATAAGAGCACGTCAGTGCAACGCCATACTAATAATAATGAGCGATTAATGACGCCACTAGTCCAGTAACAAATATGTAATTTGTTTTTGTTTGACGGTCGTCTCATTACGCACACATGCGTATAAATACTTCAAACATTTTGAATTTTGGAGGGGCGGGCCAAATTATCGTAGTTAATCTCTATTGACACTTTGGAATCACGTAAGTTTTAATAAAACTTTCTAAGCCCGCCGTTCACGACGATTAGTATTTCAATAGCGGTTCGTGCACGACGCAACCAATCATAAACTAGAAAAATAGAGAGGGAGGAGGAGGGGAGGGGAGTTAGTAAGTTGCGTCGCGTAGGGGCCGCAATTGAAATACTAATGCTGTGACATTCTGCGGGCTAATTGCGTAACACACATAAAATGACGATTGATCGCAATGGCTTTCGTTTTGACAGTTCACCCAAGTCCGTTGCGTTATTTACGTTGCTGAGCAGAAGAATTTTTCAAACCTATGAAGCAATGGATTAGCAATATACTTCTAAACTCTCGGATTGTGACAATTGGGGTGCTGGTTTATAACAGGTTTTTTTTAGTAATGTCGTGGACGATTGTCCTAATCCTGCAGCCATATCCTGGGTAGTTTTCTAAGGTGTGATTACCAGTGATCGGAAAAGGTGAGCTAAAATACCTTTTTTTTGTTCGAAAAAGAACAGAGACAAAGTGGAGACTGCTTCACGACAATTAAAAAAAAAAAAGTTGTATGTAAGTCTCCACTTTTTTGAGTTTGTTCTTAGAACTTCAGGTTCTACTATTCCGATCACTGCTTATCACAAACTCAATAAAGTAGAACTTCTGAATTACCTATTTATCGGTAAACCGAGCGGTAGGAAACGTAATTTCCTACCCGCAATGTTTTCCTGCCGCCGACGTACACGGATATAATGTTAATATAGAAAAGCCGAGGGCTTGATTGAATCTGTCGTGAATGCGGTAAGGAACCTCTGCGTTTAGCTCTGCAACGTTTATTATACTCTTATTTATGCTTTCATAGGTTCATTAATTTATGGCTTTTTCTTGAGTTAAATAAAAGTAATAAAAATGGCGGTGTAGCAAGGAACTTTACAAATACATGTTTATAGTTTTTGCATATGATATCACGAGATAATCCAGCGGTTAAGTTCAATATAACACAAAGTGATATAACGAGTTATCCCAGTGGCAAAGTACAATTTAACACTAAGTGATATAACAAGATATTCCAGCGGTTAAGTTCAATATAACACAAAGTGATATAACGAGTTTTTCCAGTGGGTAAGTACAATATAACACAAAGTGATATAACGAGTTATTGTAGTGGCCAAGTACAATATAACACAAAGTGATATATCGAGTTATTCCAATTGCTAAGTGCAATATAAAACAAAATGATATAACGAGTTATTCCAATGGCTAAGTACAATATAAAACAAAGTGATATAACCAGTTATTCCAGTGGCTAAGTACAATATAACACAAAGCGAACAAGATATTCCAGCGGCTAAGTACAGTATACACAAATTGATTTATTGACATATTCCAGCGGCTCAGTACCTACAATTAACACAAAGTCTGATAGTTATAGCATAGTTCAGGCTTACAATAAAAGACCAATGTGTTTATTGTGATGAAATGTGATGGTCGAAATGGCAGGAGGTCCTGGGGGTCTACTCAGAATATAAATCCGAAGTATCGGCCGAATGTTCAATCGTTTCTTTACTACGGCTAATTATCGCTGACTACGGCGAAAAAAAAGACAGTCGAAGAGAGAAGCCGAAGTCAAAATTTTGACTTTAAGTCGGGTAAGGACTCAAAGTCAAAAAAACTGGCCAAGTGCATGTCGGACGACGCACAATGAAGGGTTCCGTATTTATCGCAAAAACAAACTTAACATTGTAGTTGAAAAACATGCTCTCCCATACATCGTTATACGTTATTCTCCAAGTGCAAATTTAAGTTGGTCGCCTATTACTCGTTAACTTCTAAAGTCTACTTAGCCTTGATAGTTTTCCTTTTAATTTCGTTATATATGCTACTGCCATGATTTTTTTTACATATCCAAAACCAACCATTTAGCTGGCAGCTAAATGGTATGGGACACTTGACCCTAACAAAAAGTAACACTTTAAAGCTTAATATTACGCAAACGGATCCCTGAATTGAAAAATTATTTCCACAAGCCCACAATATTTTTGAACGGCCTATCCAACGATACCCCATACTGTGGCATAGACGAGAAAAAAAATATCATCCCCACATTACGTGCAAGGAAGCTTAATATTACGCAAACGGATCCCTGAATTGAAAAATGATTTTCACAGACCCACAATATTTTTGAACGGCCTATCCAACGATACCCCGTACTATGGCAAAGACGAGAAAACAAATATCACCCCCACATTTATAAAAAAAAAAACAACGTTTTCTTTTACGACTTTGTCGGCATGATTAATATCTATACCCATGCCAAATTACAGCTTTCTAGTACTTAAGAGTCTCTGAGCTGAGCTGGGGACAGACGGACGGACAGATAGACAGACGGACATGGTGAAACTATAAGGGTTCCTTGTTGACTACGGAACCCTAAAAAGGAAACTTTGGAAGTTATAAAACGGCCGAACATTCGGCCGATACTTCGGTTTAACGCTTCAGCGTAGACCTGGCAGTGACAAAAATACCACGGGCGCCAACAAGTCATTAAGTCTTTGATTGATTGCATAACTTTTTATTTTTAAATGATTTCATGCTTAATCTGCGTGTAAACATTTGTAAACAAAGTAAAATGGTTGAAAAAATCATAAATTATGATGAACAAGGCATGAAGTTCGAAGTTTCGTTAGCTAGCTAATGGTTCGCAGCAAGGGGTTGAATTTAATTGGAATATGCTAATTAGTATTTGGAGTTCTTTTATTTAATCATAATTAAGTGAAAACCGATGGCAAGCAAAGTTAATCTAGTCGCCAGTCGAAGTAGCTTTGCGAAGTTTAAAGCCTCTTTCCCGTTCCTGTTTACTGAAAAACGAGGTGTCTGCTGCTGGCGTATAATAAAGTAGGTACGTACTTTAAAAATGTAAGTAGGTACTTCTATATCTATATAAATCCTAACTAATATTTTAAATGCGAAAGTTCGTTTGTTTGTTACGCTTTCACGTTAAATCGGCTGAACGGATTTCGATGAAATTTGGGACATTCGTGACCGTCGACGTCTCCCCTCTCAGAGGTGGGCGCTAATGGCTGCAAAACAGTTTTTAAAACTTACGTAGCTGTTAGTAACAAATACATTTTTTTTTGTAAATCTGTGTTTTTGTTTCAATAAAATATTTGTTTTTATATTTATATGACCTGGATTAGGATATTGTATACTTTTTATTCCAGTAGTACATTCGCGATGGATAATTTCCGTGTGCGCGCGGGCGAAGCCACTGGCAAAAGCTAATGGTATAATAAAATCGCTTTTCATGTCTGTGTGACCGCTTAGTTTTTCAAAACCACACAATGTATTTTTTGACGTGATTTTCAACATCATTTGAGAATTTATTCTAGAAGTTTTATGTGTATTCATCAATAATGAACTTAATTAACGCACGAAAATCTTTGTGTGTTGAAATGTCGCCACTTTATCAGCAGGTAGGAACATTCCACCGGCATATCAAAAAAAAAAAACACCGTGTGAAACGGGCGGGTCCACTAGCATATCAAAAAAAAAAACACGTCTGCCCTGCCAAAAAACGCACTCAAAAGTAAAAAAACAACAACGCGTTTTATATAAACAGATTAACTTGTACAATTATTAGTCAATCTGTATTTACAAAGAGAAAGATCACTCACTTACTCGCTGACTAAACAGATTAATAAAATTATCATTGGTGTCGGTGGACCCCTCTGTGGAACACTTTTTAATCGAAGAGCTCCCCCGGCATTAAAAAGTTACGACGGCACAAAGAATCTCACATAGATACATACATACATGAACCATAAACGCATTACACTCTTTGTTGGACAGTTGTGTAAAAATAAAAATAATTTAGTGTAAAGATTCGGTTCTACAAATTGACCTAAAAACTGTCCCGAGCTATGTGCAGTTGAATTTAACTTCAACGTACCCGAAACTAACATTTTAGTATAAATTATCGATTTAAAATTACGGATAATATCAATAATCGTCAATCCACACTAAATCATGGCTTCGTCGATCTATTCATATTGAATGTTAATAAGTTATCGACAAAATGGACGTTTTACTAAGTTATTATCTCGCCCGATGATTCGATGGTACGCTGCGCTCTGTACGTAAATTTATTACACCGTAAATTGTGATATCTGCGCTTTAAATTATGTTGAATATTTTAGTTTGTAGATTTTTGACGGTAAAGCGCTTTATGAGCTGGATTTTATCTGTACTTAGTAACATTATAAAAAGGTAACATTTTTGAGTTTGTATCTAGTGGTTTCAGGGGGGGGGGGGGGGACATATCTTTGGAACACCTGAACCACTTTCGAAAATTCTTTCACTAGTGGAAAACTACATTAACTATTGCTGAGCGCCATCGAAAATATTTTATGTTAATACAAGTCAGGAGGCAGTAGCTAGTTAATAAATTATAAAGAGGTCAAATTGTTTGTTTATTTTTGTGTATATGTTTGTAACAGGTAATCTCTGGAATTGGTGATCCGATAACAAAAATATTTTCAGTAATAGGAAGCTACGCTATTTCCGAGTGATGCAGTGTAAAAAGGGTAGACATAATAGTGACAATGGCACACATAATAAACACATGAGCACAACAAAGTATTATATTATTATACCAGACTCGAAACGTAGAAGTGGAACGGACTTGTTGGTAAAGTACAATGAACACTATTCTGTTTTAAAATAATTATCATGTTAATAATTAAGTTAGATTAAAATTACTTACCTATTAGTCGTATAGGCTAGATTGTAATTAATTATTAAGAACCCGGTTCTTTTTAAAAAGGAAAAAAATAGGTTATATTTTATGTTAGAACACGCGGACAAAGTCGCGGGCAGAAGCTAGTATTACAATGATTATTATGACGATAAAATACGGTCAAAATCGATAAGATATAAAAAGCGAAAAGTTATGATAAAGGAATGATAAAAGCTAAAAGCAATTTAGCCTAAAATCTCAATATAATGAGTACCTACCTACCTAAATATTTTACTAAAAAGCATTCCTAGAGCAAGCATCCAATACGAAATTTCTACATTACCGTTGCTACACGGATTTCTCTTTTACAAGACTCCGAGCGAACGGTTTTAGTATTAACGCGCTACTAATCCGCTAACACAAGTAGGTACCTACATAAATCAGTACATTCACAGGTATAAATGTCGCCATCTACAGCGTGTTTCAGAAATGCGTGGTCATATTTAAGGGTTGTGGTACGGATAGGTTTTTTGATGGGAAACATCTATTGGCGCGCCTTGGGGATAAGACCGACTCGTATGCCATGGCGGCAAACGATATGATGCTCTCGTAGTGCTCATACACACGAGCGGCACGCGTCAACAGCAGAGGTACCTGCAGCCGTCGACAACGTGCCGCTCGTGTGCATGAGCACTTATGCAGTCATTCCTCCATCTCAGCCGCCACTCTTTTTCGATATTTCACATCTGCCGGGCGTCCCGTGACAGCCACATTTTCTATATAATTTTTCCTGTTTTTCTTGTTACTCTGACACAGAAACCTATTTAGTTTTCTTTCATTCTTTCTTTCCATGAGACCGATATCGTAATCGCGAAAAAATAATCAGCTTTGCCATACAAAACTTCAATACCTGCTCGACTCAAATGGGTTAGTGAGACATCTGATAATTTTTTCGCGTTTGTCCCATGAAGGAAGTTATTTACCCTTAAATACGTCCAAACATGATACACGCTGTATATGTAGGTACGTAAGCTTCATCTCCCCTCTCCTCACGCTCAACGCCTTTCAGCACAAATTATTTCATGCATTGATTGCTCGGCACCCAATTATAGGACACAAATTGCCAAGATTCCTGAAACGCGTTACACATAGCGAGAGAAAATAATTGGTACATATTAGTACTGTACCAGAACTCTGTGTATTTTTTTTATTATTTGTGTTTTATTATGTATGTTTAAGGTAATTTGTATGTATGCTTACACGAGTTGAATGAAATTGGGGAGTAATTGACAGGAATATGATTGATAATGTTGGGTAGGTATTTGATCATTCGAAGGTACTCTTATGTTCAGATGTAGGGATATAGTCATTAAATATTTAGGTGGTATTCTATAAGACTGATTTGCTTTGTATTTAATTTGTTGTCAGTAGTTACCTAATCTGCCTAGCATTTTACCAACTATGTTGGGTTCGGCTTCCAGTCTAACCGGATGCAGCTGTAAACCATTATTTTACATGGAGGTACTGCCTATCTTACCTCCACAGCCTAGTAACTGGGTAATACGATACCACTTGTTAAGACTGGTTGTCAAGACTTTCGGGCTTCTGACGGCCCATAAAGGCTGTCAAAGATCCACGAATAATAGCTGAGACCAACAGCTTAACGTGCTTTCTAAGGGAGTATCGGTATGTAAAGATGGTCACCCATCCACGGACCAACCCCAGCAAGCGTAATATAACCTGATGGATCGACCCGTGGGCTGTTATTACTTAGGCACGAGCCCCTCACACCTTTTTTGTTGTAATAAACAGAAATTGTAGATATATACTACTGGTACCAGACAGTGTTCTCGAAAGTACGTTTTAGATAACGTCTTCCCGAAATTAACAGTCATTAATAGAAATAACGAAGCTTAAAAACGACAAAACCATTTTCCAGGAATTTACAGAATCGTCAAACTTTCCAGTAAAACGACAAAAATTAAAAGAAAAAATCATTTGACATTCAAATAAAGTACAGAAGATAAAATCACGAGCTTCCTCGAACTGAATATTTACTTTTGGGATTGAATAGTAACTTGGAGCATACTCTTTGAAACAAAATAACTTTGTGGACGATGCCTCGCGAGATATCCTTCAGGAAATATGAATCGTAAAGGGCAAAATGTAAATAAATTATTTATATATATAGAACTCTGGTATTAATGACAAAGTGAGTGTGTACGTTTTGCTTAGCAACACTTGGTTTTTGGAAGATCAAAGGAAAATAAGGGTGTGCCTGTAAGCTGTTTAACTTCATGTCTCTATCGTTAAACTAGCTGCGCCCCGCGGTTTTACCCGCTTAACTGTCGATCCCGTAGGAATATCGGGATAAAAAGTATTGAATGTCCTAACCCAGGTCATTGTCTACTCATGTGTTCAATTTTATCCAAACCCATTAAGCCGTTTAAGCGTGAAAGCGTAACAAACAACCAAACTAATTTTCGCATTTATAATATTAGTTAAGACGCTGACAACAGCTAAGCCGCGCTCACAGACAGACTGCATACAAAAGAAAGAGAAGCGCGATGACACAACGCTTGTAATTTACTGCAAAATATGAAGTAACTATCTATTTACTAAAAAATGAGTTGAGTAATCGAAAATAAAAAACCAACAAGTTCTGCATACAAATAAGATGTTCTTGTTATTAAATACCAACCGTAGTACGCTGATATTTTATACATATATTTTGGATTGTAACTCAAAGTAAAGGGTTAGTTTACCGTTAATTTGTTTCGAGTTTTTTTTTTCTAAATGTATTTTGGTAACAACCAAGTCCTGAGAAATATGTTCAAGAATAACATATATTTTTTCCGCTACCACAAACTGTATAGATTTGGCAATTTTTTTGTTTAAGACAAGCCTACTTTTATCATTTGCCTCTTGTCAGCGCCGTTGTTTATCAAGGAACATGTAACCTATTCCGGGGATTTCAATATAACTGGCGAAATGTGGGTGTACTATATGTACACGTCTGCCTTAACCTCCGGGGTAAACAGGTGTGTTATGTTGTGAAAAATATAATATGGAATTGTCAATTGGTTTTGCTACTCGTACGTTGTATGAAGAAGAATTTACACCACAAAACTTGGCCGTAAATAGAATGTGTCACGCGGTGAGCGTGGATATGAATTTTCGTTACTTCTCTGTATGAAAAAAGGCTTTTGTCCTTACGACATACTTTTACAGGCTGATGATAACACTCAATTGTAACAGTCACTCGATTAAAAGTCTAACTGCTTTCATATTCAAAGCCATAATATTTCCTTTTAAAATTGACAACTTTTAAAAACACTTTAAACAACTACAAAAACCATCTTCTTTGACTCTCAAAAGCGTCACAAAGTTAAAATCAACATTTCTTAACAGCAATGCCTATATAAATAGGCTCCAGCATTCCTAGGTTTTTAAACTTGGAATCCCAAGTCAAACAAGTGAACGGGGCCGGGGCGACCGACTCGGTTTACAGTTAATTAACTAATATTTACATTCGGAGGGTAGAAACAATTTCTGCTAGAACACCTGCTGGCTCTTCTGTGGCTTGGAAGGCTGCCTGTGAAAATGTACGGGCGAGAATTATGGGCGGCCAAGCGGCAATGTATAGACAGGATTTAGAGCGGGAATGAACCCGACACAGTGCGGTGTTGGCTCGATAGTGGTTAACGATATACGGGTATTTAAATGTGGATTACGTGTGATACGTTTTGCTTGCTTAGTGATTGCTTTTTAGATTCTATTGTGTTTAAATATTCAGCGAAAACTGGTCCTATAAGAACAAAATCACTAACCTAGGTACCTGAACGGTAATTTTTGAATTGGTTTCACGATTTAATATACCTTTAAAAAGTACTAAAGATGCACCCAATGAATGGTGACCTATTTTCTCTAAAAACACAATAAAATCCTTTATCACCACCAAAACTACACAACATTCTCGAAAACAACTTTTAAAACTTCCCATTCAAATACTTACTGCACAAAGTTCACACATACCTGCTTACAATAAACGCAAAATTATTTGCAAACTTCTGCTGAACGCGGCGGCAGCGCCCGCAAACTACGCCCGTATGTCTTTGAGTATTACTTCGCACAGTATAAAGGTGAGCTTACACGGTCAACTTAAATTGCCTAATTCTGGACAATATTGGTTAAATAAATGATGTCTCAAGAACTTACTAGCAATTGAGTGCACCACAGCAATATATTGAGCGTTGTGGAACAACTTGATAAACTAGTTAATTCATTGATTGATAATTGAGAATATATAATGGAGCAACCTACTTTTTAGCGTATTGATGGGAATATTTATTGAGTCGGTCCAGAATTTTCTACTTGTTTGGCACCTTCAGTAGCGTCTATCAGTTCCTGTAACATGCAGATAACAGAACACGCTGGACACAATATCATGTGTCCCATCAAAAAAACCAGGGCGGACTCATCCGTGAAACTCCACCTGAGTAAGTTTTTTTGTTGCGGTCAACGTTGGTCCGCATCTGTTTAAAGACTTCCAGGTTAGCCAAGGCAGCCCCTGGAGCGATTAGAGGTACATAATAGGTGTTACCGAAACAATAACTAAACTAGATAGCTCCACTACCTCCAGAAACTGTTACATAATCAGCCCATAATGTTCCTACTGCTGGCACACAGGCCACTTCTCTGAGAGAGGGAGTGGGCTGTTATCCACCACGCGGGCCCAGTGCGGGTTGGTAGATGTCACAGGTCTTCGAATTTTTAGTTCTAGGACATGCGGGTTTCCCCACGATGTTTTCCTTCATCGTTTTAAGAGCAGTGGTGATGAAATAATTTACACAAAGTAGAGCGTCTGTCTTGGTTCGAACCCACGACTCGTAAGGTGAGTAGTAGGCCGCAACTGTTGCAGGGCAATCATTGCTGGAAAAGGCACCCATGTAAGCGCAGCTTTACGTCCCCTAGTAGAAGTGAGGTGCATTCCAAGCGATTTAGAAATACAGCACAGTTACACGATGTCGTTATAATATAATTTAAAGTTAGATTTGGTTTAGCCAGCCAGCTCGTTAGTGGATGTGCATACGGCTTAACGTTAATGCACTTCGTTTGGGTCTTGTTCGGTATTAAATTATGTACCTTGTATTACTAGCTGGTTGAGTTTTATAGGATTTGTGGAGTAGTGTCGTTGTTTCGGTCGAATAAGGCTTAACATTTAGTTTAGTTTGCAGTAGCTGTTTTGGCTAATCGCTAGTAGAAAGAACGTCAAAGCTTTAGATTTCATCTGTTTGACACTAGATAGTCATAACGAGAAATGGGAGTTTCTTTTCGAAAGACCTATATACAGGGTGTCCGCTAAAGAATGGGTAACCTTGAAATAGCATACAGTAGACCTTATGGCCATTCTAAAAAAAATATATATAAGTATGTCCCAGTTGTACCTATTTAAAAAAAAAAATATTACCTAACTTTTTTACCTTATTTTACATTCTTCTTCACCACGACCACAAATAAATGAATTCCATCGGTTATTTGTTGTTATAATATTGTACGTTGGGCAGTAAATTGTGTGTCTAGAAGAACTTTTTACAAAAAAACACTACAAAGTGAAAAATAACTTTAATTTCGGAAGTCGGTATCTTTGGATCTGTATTTTAGTTTTATGGCACCGACTTCCGAAATTAAACTTATTAACCGACTTCTAAAAAAGGAGGAGGTTCTCAATTCGGGATGTTTGTTTTTTTTATGTTTGTTCGCGCATAACTCCGTCGCTTGTCAATCGATTTGAAAAAATATTTTTTTGTTGGCAAGGGTATACTCTCCAAATGGTCCCATAAATTTCACATTTTAATTGAAATCGGACAAATGGTTTTTGAAAAACCAACAAAAATCTAAAAAATACAAACATCTGAATTGAGAACCTCCTCCTTTTTTAGAAGTCGGTAAAAAATGCACGGTATATTTTTCTAAAAATTCGTATCTTAGGTACTACTTGGGATATAAATTTTTTTTGGATTTTATTTAGAACGGCCACAAGATCTATTATATGCTATTTTAAGGTTATCCATTATTTACCCATTATTTACTCTATAATATCAACTCTTTTGATTAGAAATCATCGGGTATAACTTGCTTTCGTGAGGTTAACCAAAGTATTCGTGAAAAGTCGGTATAAAGCTATGATTCTGCTTACTGCTACATCATAAAAGTCATTTTTCAAGCTCTAAGTCTTCAACAACCCAAAGAACAATTTTTCTCTATTAATACTTACTTAACTTAGCCTATATAAAAAGATCTTAACAGCCACTAACAATTCTTAATGGTCTCTTCGCCTCTAAATAATATTCATTCATTTTAATTACTCGTAAAAAATCTCTACTAAAACTTTCAAAGAACAACAGAATAAAGAATAAAAAGTTCAGTTATTGGAGTTTGTAAGAAGTTCGATTAATTAAGTATTTTACGAAAAGAATTTAATATAAAAGATCATAAGAGTTGGAATATTTCTAAGTTTTTCGAGAGAGAAAACGGTTATTTTTGGCTAGAATTATTGTAGCACCTAGTTTCATAGACTGTAATGAAATTAAATGTTAAGGACGCTATCACATTTTTCCTCAAATATCAGTGCTTTTCAGGTACCGTATTAACGATTTAGGAGTCACAACTGCAAGGATATCATTGTCTTAAATTAAAGATAGTATATTCATCTCCAGAATGGGCACATAAAAAATGTACCCCATACAAATTTTTCACGAAAATACGTTTTAACAATCACAATAAAACCAACAAATGAAAAAAATATAGGTCTGAATAGGAACCCATATAGCTAAATCCACTGCATAGTTATACATAAAAATAATAACAAACTATTGTTTATATAGTCCTCTATACGGTCAACTAAATATTTTGTACGTAAATAAATAACTTTTTTATTTATGATTAAAATAAGAAGCGCCTTCAAATTTCTCCATACATTTTCTACTCGCGGTTCGTCATTCCGCGCTCAAACGCGCTCGTGGAAGCACCGGTGTATCGATTTTTCGCAAAAAAATATTTACGTACAGAAGTGTGTGCTGTATTGTATACTGTGGGAGGACGAAGTTGATACTTTTTCGGACCGAAATAAAAGTAAGTACGACCGAAAATAAATACATAGTTCAAAGTTTTTGTATGAATCATGGTTGTAGATTACGGATAAACATTGTGTAAATAATTATATTATCTTTAACCAAATGGCAGAAATATTTATTATTTGAGATATTCGATACATAGTCAATTTTGGGGTTTTTGGGGGTGGTGATTACGTATTTCATATTTTTTTAATCCAAGATGGCGGGTGTATTTTTTAAAATAAAAATTCGACATTGTTAGCAATTGTGGAGGTTTGTTATCAATTGTTGAAGGTGGTGTTTACAAATATACCATCCAACTTATGATTCATGATGGCGGATGTACATTTTGGTGATAAATCGACTTAGTTGTCAATTCATAAATCCAGAATAGTAGATGGTTATAACTTTCGACACCAAGTATAGTTTTTGATTGTGGTGTGCATTCCTAAAATATTTACATTTGTTATTACAGATGCCACGAATTCAGAAATTTGGATAAAGGACAAAAAAACCGTACACGTAGCAGTAAACAAAAGTAATGAGACTGTATTTTCATTCAGAAATCACAAATCTACTCTGGAGTTTTGTTACAGACGTTGATATACGTCTGTTGGTAATTTGTTTTATTTGATTTACCTTAGGTACTTACTAATGTTGTCTTTTTAGGGTTCCGTACCAAAATGGTAAAAAAGAACCCTTATGGTGAGACTAAGTCTGTCTGTCTGTCGCACCTGGATATCTCAAGAACTACTAATGCTATCAACTTGAAATTTAGGATAGTTTTAGATGACGTTTGCCCAATTATTTTGCAAACAAGAAATTTTAAAAAAATTACCTTTTTGCAAAACGAACTGAAAAATTTGAAATGGAGCTACTAGGGCATGTGGGGTATCATATGAAAGAGCGCTGTTTGCACCTTCTCAAAAATCTTCTTTTTTTTAGGCAGCGTGGTTTCCGTCTTTTGGTGCAAAATGTAAAAAAAAATACCGTTCCCCTTATCTCCGAAGTTTGCATAGATAAAAATCTGAAATTATTCTGTGTGATAGAAGTTTATGTAAAGATTACCTACAGGAAAAATAAAACGATGTCTCTAAATAGCACAGTTTTTCAGAAATCATCAACATCATATATACCTACGTACGGAACCCTCGGTGCGCGAGTCCGACTCGCTCTTGACCGGTTTTTTATTTTCAGGATCAAGAATGCGCAATAAGAGAATATAAGCCAAAAAGCACAAAAATAATCGAGATGGATTTCCTTTTTGAACAGCTAATCCTTGTAGGTAGCCACTCCTCTTTTTGATTACGGCGCGGCGTGAATTATCTTATCATGAATAAAGAAAAAACAAAGGTTAACAAGATGCTTATACTGTGAAATTTTAAAGACTGTAGCTTTATCAACCGTTTGGTTGTAAAACCTGTGTGATAGACGGACACGTGAGTGACAGAAATAGTGCTCCGCTTGGACCCTTCGGATACGGAACCCTAGAAAGAGCTGGCCTTCATTCTAAATTTGAACTTCTTTGAAACATGAAATGAAAATATACTTTTTACTACCTACTTTGGTTTTAATTTTTATCAAAAGTACTGAAATCGCGCCCCAGTCTCTGTAAATAAAATACTGTTTTCATAAGGCAATGATTATTTTTAAATATCACAACGAAAGTCTACGATAAACTCCCAGGCTAGTATTTGATTATGAAATGCTCCAACATTTGTCAGCAAAAATAATATTTACAAGTACCTGATGGCTGATGAATTTAAAAAATACTAAAAACATAATTATCACGCAGATAGTACTTAGCCACAGTTACTCAAATTCGATGACCAACTTACAATTAACTTTATTCAATCAATACCAGTAAAATTAAAAAAATATACCTTCAAGTACCAAGATTAGTTAAGTTACGTATAAAATCGAGCGGTCAGCGGTTTCAATGTGTGCGTGCGCGTAATGTTGTTGTGTTGCGATTCAGATACCTAAACTCGAGCGAGTTCAAAATGTGATAGCGTCCTTAAGAGCGTATACGCCGTACGGCATTTCATACAAACTTTCAAGCCTTTGTTTTTCGAAATTACTGAACCGATTTTAATGAAACTTCATAACTACACATTTTCGAAATGTCTTATTTAAAAATGGAAAGAAAAACTGGAATGGAAAACTGGAAATATCTGTTTCTATGGAAAATTTAAAATCAGTCTAATTTGGGTGTAACACTATTTTTATACACTATTTGGGTTTAAGTTTTTATTTGCCTTCAGGATATTTTCAAAATGAGGAAAATAGTTTCGAGGCTGAGTCGTGTTGGTTTAGCTTAAAGGCTCTTACACACTCACGCGATATCGCGGGCGCGACATGCACCGACAAAGACAATTCCTTTGTCGGTGCATGTCGCGCCCGCGATATCTCGTGTGGATACCTACGTATTAGGAAATCTAGGCACACCTAAACCATCCCAATTTGGTATACTTAACTATTTTTTTAGGAGCTTTCGGTGTAACCAAAATCTGTGGAATTACTTACAACAGAAATTGTTGAAGGCTCAAATAACATGGTTAACAATTTCACTACCCCAAGATAATTAATGGTCCTATCACCATACGTCCAATAAGGTCATTTACTAATTCTACGAAAGCGAAAATTCGTCTGTCATCCTCCAGATAACCATTACATACAATTTTCAAAAATGCATTACATGACATGGACGGACGCATAGAGCATTACACGTAATGCACGAACAGGGAAGTGAGATATTATTGATGGGCAGTAGGTACAGTCACAAGCATAAATACCTTACAGTTACGCAGAATTATTCAAGTGGTTTTTCTCGTGAAATAACAATTGCAACTTTGAGAAAATACCTATTTCATGAAAGTATCGTTTGGATAATACTGTCTTCGTAACACCATACAATATCTATCAATACTCGAGAAAATAGTAGAAAGAAAAAAATCGTTTTGTATTTTGCGTAAGTTTCCTTACAGTTACGCAAGATACGAAACGATTTTCTCTATTTATGCTCGTGACTGTACACAGCAGTGGCAGAAAAAAAACAAACAACCTTTCAGGCTCATTTTTATTGATCGATAGGGCGGCGAATGCGGGTGCTGGAGATTTCTGTAAAGCATGCCATAGGGGCCGTATTCGGGGAACCGTTTTCATTAGTCGATAGGGAACGACTGCGTTATACAAAGAACCTGTACCGCACGTTTGGCAGTTGCTTTGAAGGCTCATTTTCATTGGGTGTGCATCTCCGCTCGCTTTTTACTGACTGATGATTTCCATTTGTCATTAGTCAGATTTATACACGACTAATGAACATGAGCCTTTCTACCTTTGAGGTAGATGTTCATTAGTCGTGTTCAGATCAGAATTGCGAAATATTATTACGAAACTACAGAGCTTTTTAGAACCAAAAAAATAAAATATTAATTAAGAACACGGCTTCAAAAACTTAGGACTTAGCTCGCTAAAAATGACAGCCGCTTACTACCGATAAATAATAAGGCGTATAAAACTTTTCAAATTAACTACTAAAACAGACAAGAAAAAACAATCTACAATTAACTGTTAAATGCCACAAAAGTGAAAAAAAAAAACATAATAATTCCGCGGTCGTAAGTTTCTGACACAATCAGAGAGGAAGTGTCGGAAAAAATAAAGAGCGGGACCGGGGGGGCGGGATCTTATAAAAACGTCACCTCATCGGACATTGTTCACAGGTCGCGGGATTAGTGTTGTCAAATGCCAGGTGAAATTCCCGGGATCGATTTAGTTTGGGCCCGGATTTAAGGGAGTATCCCATTGAGAAATTATTGCTAATTCTATAGAATTGAAACAACTTGCTAATAGAGTATCTGATAGAATATAGCATTTTTTATAAATTGCTTACCTTTTGAGCAGTTATCCGACGGGATCTTATAAAAACGTACCTCATCGGATATTGTTCACAGGTCGTGGGATTAGTGTTGTCAAATGCCAGGTGAAATTCCCGGGATCGATTTAATTTGGGCTAGGATATAAGGGAGTATCCCATTGAGAAATTATTGCTAATTCTATAGAATTGAAACAACTTGTTAATCTGTTATATCTGTTGTATCTGTTATAATGATTGTTTTTTTTAATTGCTTACTTATTCACTGTCAACTTGTAACTTGGTGTTCAAAATTACAAATTGAAAGGAACAACTACTAAACTCAATTTCGACAAACTGTAACACGACAAGACTTAATTTCGACAATATGGAACTCCGATGCGTCTTAGTTTCGACAATACCTAAGTTCGAAATACCTTAAGTCCGATACTACTATACTCCGACAAGGCGTTCCTTCGATATGACTTAACTAGGAAACGACGCAACTTCGACCACATATTGATTCGACAACTATGCTAGTCCGACATGAGTCAATTTCGACATAGTCTACTCCGGCATGCTGTACTTCGACAATATCTTAAAGCGACGTGATACTTCTGAGACACGATGCTACATTACATTAAAATATTTTTTTTTTAAAATAATTAATGTGGAATTGTTTAATTGACAGAGATTTTATCACCTTTTTTGTGTTTCTTGTTTATTGTTTTATTTATTAGGTTGTTTTTTATTTGTTTTTTATTAGGTATTCAGTAATATAAGCTTAAAGTAGCATTTATATGATACTCACTTAGCAATGTACTAATAAAACAAAGTTCTTTTTAAATAAAAGTTATTATTTATTCCCTAAATGCCTAATAATTTCGAAGCATTGTGTCTCAGAAGTATCACGTCGATTTAAGACATTGTCGAAGTACAGCATGCCAGAGTAGACTATGTCGAAATTGACTCATGTCGGACTAGCATAGTTGTCGAATCAATATGTGGTCGAAGTTGCGTCGTTTCCTAGTTAAGTCATGTCGAAGAAACGCCTTGTCGGAGTATAGTAGTATCAGACTTAAGGTATTTCGAACTTAAGTATTGTCGAAATTAAGACGCATCGAACCTAAGTATTGTCGAAATTAAGACGTGTCGGAGTTCCATATTGTCGAAATTAAATCTTGTCGTATTACAGTTTGTCGAAATTGAGTTTGGTAGTCGAAAGGAACAAGTAAACAATTTAATTGCAACTTCATTATGTTAACAAGTTCCAAAACAACTATTAGAAAATAAAATTTAACAATGAGACAGTTGACACTATTCTATTTCGAGTACCTTCCTCTACCACAACACATAGTAAAACACAATAATAATTCACCACACACAAAGGGGTCAACGAAATCCCGGGATACACCGGAAAAAATTGGGACACCTTGCAACACTAATCGGGGTACAAAGTGGCAGGAAAACTTTCTTAGTTCCATCTCCCTTACCCCAACCCTCCGTAAACCCGCCCTGGGATTAAGTGAGTGGTCTCCTGAAGGATTTGCTGACGCGACCTGGCTCGCAAAAAGTCGCCAATGTCCCGGGAATGATACGCGAGGGACGTGAGCTAGTAATTAAAGGTGACAAAGGTTATAATAATGTGAGTTACTTATTTCTAGGTAGACATAGGAACAAGAGAAGATTGGCATAGAAAAATAAGAAAAACGGGATTCAGATTTTTCTAAATATTGTAGCTTAGGATTTAGTTAAAGTGTTATCCTAAAGTTTCCTATATATAAAACGATTCAAATTCAAGCGATTTACTTAAAATTCTTTTCAAACCCGTAACGTATTTACGCTTTTAAGCTCCCTTTAAGCTAAATATTTTCCACATTTTTATTACAACGAACATTATTGCGAAACTTTAAAACGCGTTATTAAAAGCCATGAAAGAGAAATATAATAAAAAAGAGAGAAAATCGTATCACAATTCAGGGCAGCTACACACGAGCGGCCGCAGCGAACATTTTCTGTACTAAACCTCGCAAGAATCTTATTAAAACTTGCCGGTACGACGTCCATTTGTTTAACTTTTATTCCCATAGCTGGGCCGCGGCCGGTCGCAAATGTCCGGGAAAACTCCACGCAATAGTGTTGGACTTACCGATATAGTTCGCGGGATTGGGAGTTCTGAATATGTAAGTAGGATTGAATTACATTTCGTTTTTACGAGATTTTTCGTAGTTTCAACATAGGATACTCGTATAAATGACTGCCACTTTGTGCTAGTGGTCGCTAGCGCTGCTGAGTTTGATTCCCGGGTCGGGCAGAATGTTATTGGGTGTTCCCATCTAGAATTTCTTAGTAGCAGCCCGGAGTCTGGATTTGTGCCCGATTGATGGCAATAGGCTCGCCCACTATTTCATGAGACTTAAACATAACTGGCAAAATGTGCGGTGTACGTACTATAGGTGCAACTCTGCCTAACCCTTCGGGAATACAGGCGTGATACGTTTTGTTTTGTTTACGTTTTTGTTACGTTATGTTATAAATACTGTACTTTTTATCAAAAGTACCTACAAACCTACACTTGGAATCTTTCAGTAATTAGATTACATGTATGAAGCATTTTAATTACAACATCAATATCAGTAAACTAGTTTTCCAATTGAAATCCCTAGTTCACGTAAACTTACACAAAGTCATTAAGAAACTATAAGCTAGTTACAGTAAAGACAGCGGTTTCATTAACATTCTTGTTGAACAAAATACAGTTTTTAATTTTAACATAAATTATAATAAAAATGTTTACTCTAAAGGTTCTCTCAAGGGGGGTGTTGAGGCAAGATATCCGTAGCGGGTATTTAGATTATGTCCGGGATGGTCCAATAATCCGGGATGTCCCACCGTGGCCGCGACAGTTTAGCGTCACTAGTGTGCTACTTAAGTAGTATACTGAAAACTTGAATGTAACTTAGAGAACGTAGGATTTGTTCATACGGTTTCGATTCCATAGGTTTTGTTACAATATTGAAATACTAGCTGCGCCCCGCGGTTTCACTCGCATAACTCTCGACCCCGAGGGCATCTCGAGATAAAAAGTATCCAATATTCTAATCCAGGTCATGGTTTACGAATGTGCCAAATTTCATTTAAATACGTTCAGCCGTTTTATCGTGAAAGTGTAAGAAAAAAATAAACAAAAAAACTCACTTTCTCGCATTTAAAAAATTGGTTAGGATTGATTTTCTATAAAAAAATATAAATAAATAAGATATTATACATTTAACGATGAAATGCAAATTATATACATAGCTAAACTTGAAAATGATAAACGATCTAACCATGCCTATTGCATAACTACATGGCTCTCTCAGCCATGTAGTTATGCCTGATTGATCCTCTACTGATCAATGCGGTTTTTAGTCGCTTCGGATAAAACCAAAAACTTTAATGCTACGACGCTTGTTAGGATATAGGTACACGAGTTTATTTTGGTTTGCAACGCAGAAACGCATACACCTATTGCCATGTTACTAAGGGCGTATTTAACCAATGAAATTGAACGCAATCAGCACTTCTTAACCGCGTTCAAGAGCTATCACACTGACAACATCTAAACACGTGTTTTTTCGGTGAAATTAACCCAATTTGTTTAATTATTGTAAACCAATCTAGGATGGAAAACTAATTTCGATCAGTCTCCAAAAAGCCACATAATAGAAACACGCTGACCAACTTACACGAGTAATTTAGTCAGAAATTAAATTAAAATGATGTATCAGTTCGGCAATATAAAGTTGTGCTCCGGCGAGTGAGTTTTCATTGGAAACTTTATCAATTTTCGACTGCGCCGCCCGGAGGTCGGACGACTTCCAATCAATTATGTCATCGGTCCTATACGGCGACGTTGGGTAGGTTGACTGGGTGGCAACCTGACGTATGTCGAGCATATACTGGTGGATAGGAATATCATACATTGTTATTGTTGTCAACGCCGATTAAGCTTCGGTTGACCTGATTTTCGAGACTGGTGCGTATTTATTTGTAAAATTATGGCTCAATACCTATCATTTTAACCGGGATCGGCCCAATATTGAGCTTTATTTATTTAACTATTTTTGTGCACACATGCATACAAGAAGAAAATAACAGAAAAATACGTACAAAGTTAATAATGCTTAGCTTTTTATTCTTGCGGTATTTTTTTATCTCCTATGTTCTGATAGACAGAATTTGTGTAAGTTGCAAATTGTACACAGGATTTGTTTTTATACAGGGTAATTTATAGCCCACAGAAAACTGAAAACTTTTCTCGCACATGCGAGTCGCTGGCATTTTTGGGTATTACTGTCATCATCGTAGCTTATCCATCATCTCAATCGAAATGCTGCTAAGTTTACGTGTACCTATGTCATCTAGCAGTGTGGACAGTGAAGATTGTGTGTAAACTTCACCATAATTATCTACATAATTATGTCACCTGTTGTAACCACCACATTGACGCTCGTTAGTTAAATGGTGATATTAATTACAAGTATTGTGCCGTTGTTTGTGTAAAGGATTAATCGCGGACGCCATTGTCCCTGGGGAGCATCGCGGCACGGAATATAGTGGCGCGAATATACGTAGAAGGCGAATATACTTAATCGTACGAGTACGTAGGCTTGTTATAGTACGGATGAATGTTTTTAGGAGAGAGAAGGTGATAAGTTTGAGGGATAACCATAATAAAATACTGAGGCTCACTTGTTGCGCCCTAATAGGGTCATGTACTCATAAGTTAAGCTTAGTTTTAGCCAGTAATTTTGTGTACATTGTGTAATTTTTTTTAATGAATAAATAACATCTATAGGTTTTTGTCTAAATCGGTAATGGTACTTGGAAATAAAGCAAAACGATTCTTGTCGTTGTCACTTAAAATAAAGATTAAATATTCCAGGTTTTCATATTAATTCAACTTCTAATTTATTGCGAACTGCACAGTGACACTTCCTTGCAATGATTTACTCCGAAAACTATTCTTGGTTTTGCTTACAGTTAGCAAGGATGAAAGGGCAACTCCATAAATTCCTCCTATTAGCATGTATTTCAAATAAGAAAATAATTTCCTTCCTTCAGATTATTTCCTAATTAATCTCATTATAAAAATAAAAAATGCCAACAAAAATTAAAATCCTTTTGAATACTCGTACTACACATAATTCCTGTAAAAGCGTCTTAGACGAATTATGTGGTTTATTCAAAGGGATTTTAATTTTTGCTGGCATATTTTTTTTTATTTTAGATCTAAGAAGGCGGAGAGAAGTAATTAAAAAATGACGTTATTATAAGAACATTATTTAACGGAGCGATTTCTAAACATTTGCTTACCCGTAAATTTCCGGTCGAAAAGTTTATTGGCGAGGAAAAAGAAAAATCTCAGCAAAATTAAATTTCATTAAATCCCTTCAGACCTTTCTGGTGGAAACACAGGGGGAACTAGATTAGGGGCGAACACGCTGACGCTAACTAGAGCAAAGAAATTTGAGTATATGCTAAAGAAGATTGTAGACGTCAAAATTTTCTCAACAATTACCCGAAACTATTTGTTTATAAGACACTTCACACACACATCTTTGCGTGAACAGTGTTTGTAATCGCTGAAGCATACGGCCCGCGTTTCCTGTATTATGAGAATTGGGGGTCTACTCCAAAGCGATAACCGAAGTATCGGTCAAATGTTCAGCTGTTTCTTGACTTCCAAAGTTTCCTATTTTGACTTTGAGTCTTTACCCGACTTCAAGTCACATTTTTGACTTTTACTTATCTCTTTGACTGTCGTTTTTTTTTTCTCCATAGTCAGCCGTATTTAAGACACGGCCGAATATGCGGCAGATACTTTGTATTTATAGTAGTAGATATACGAGTATACGAGTATACTAGTAGACCCCTGGACAGTACAGTATATTTTGATAAGCACAAAAATAAAAAAAATCACGATACACAGATCGTTGAATGAAAAAATGCATCGAACACGCATACATTTCTACATTTCATCTATAAAATTTTACGCAGTTACTGCAACGCGCGTTACCGGTCCAACTTCCACCCCGTATACACCCATATTTACCTACTACGAGTATTAAGCACTTCTCTAATAAGTCTGTCCAACGCGAACTTAAGGGTGGTTTTTTTATGATCACTCCATCGTGATTTGAAGGGGAACGACCCCCTATTTCTCAAGCTCACCCCTTAATGCGCGAGCGTGATTATACGCGTTTCAAAGACGAAAAGCTTATTACAATTAATTGGCATCTCCTGTTGATTTTTGAAGTAATGAATGTAAGGGGTGGATCTCTTGGAAAATAAATATAATAATGGTGAGAGAAAAAAATTAAAAGGATGTTCGTGTGTCGACGTTGTTAAGTTATGTGAATGACGACTCAAGAGATAAATGCCTACCTGGTACTGAAATGAAATGATTTTATTTCTGTAAGTAGGTTTGTACAAACACTTTTACACGTCAATCCTATTTTAAACCCTCGATGAGGTCAGCGTTTCCTATCTCACTACTCTGAGAAGAAAGGCCGAAACAAACTCAGAGGTCACAGTCTCTTTTAAAGTCCAGACATAATATTGGTCTGATCATGTGAAGACCATGAAGATTGGTGTCTGAAATGGTTTTTTGAGGAAAGATTTACACAGATTGAGTGGACCTATACAGTCAGTGTACGCATTTGTCAGTAATCGTGCAGCTCAACTCAGAACTTAAGGAGCTCAACGATTCGACGAACAATACCAAAGAAAGGACATTTGGGTAGGCCGCATAAATCACTCAAACTGCCAGACCATGATTAGAACTAACTGAGAGAAAAAAATTAATAAAACACAATGACCCACATAGTCTTCACATTAACAATTATTTAAAAAAAATACAAGTATAATACTTTACAAAGTAAAAATCCTACTGGCTACAACTTGTTACCCATGACGTTGTAGAGTAATCAAATCTTTGTCATCTCCCTTAAGCGCAGGCCACACCGCCAGCTAGCGGGCGGGCGGGCTAGGCGGGCGAACATCGTTTCACCTCTTTACATACGTCGGTTCACACCGCGAGCTACCGACTAACCATGTAAAGAGGTGAAACGATGTTCGCCCGCCTAGCCCGCCCGCCCGCTAGCTGGCGGTGTGGCCTGCGCTTTATGTGAATGAAGCCAGACAAACGCCAACGCCCTAATAACAAAATGGCTTCTACTCGTATAGGTGGTTACCTTTATTGTTAAAAATAAAATAGAGCCTGTGTATCAATGATCAGTTAGCAAATTTCATTTTAAAATTGCATCTGCATTTGACAACTTTCATTTATAATTAATTCGGTCTGAACCCTTAACCGAAGAAAAGCACCTTACTCATAATATCGATACTCAGTTATAACATCCCCGTCGTCGTCGATTCATCCTCAAAAAAATTGACTTCGTGCGAATCGCCTACAAAAATAATAATATTATTTAAAAGTGTCGATTCGCTCGTTTCAGGAGAGTAAATTAGTGCGAACCAATAAACAATAAGCCCCTTCTCAAGCTTCTTAAAAAAAACACAAAATAGACAGTCAAGCTTTAATCTATTTTTAACCGACTTCCAAAAAGGAGGAGGTTATATGTTCGGCTGTATGTTTGTTTTTTTTTTTTTTTTTTTATGTGTGTACACCGATTACTCCGTCAATTGTGGACGGATTTTAAAAATTCTTTTTTTGTATGGAAGGGTATACTCCCGAAGTGGTCCCATTGCCACCAAATCAGAATCTGATGAAGGGATCCCATGGAAATCGAGGGAAATCCTCAAATTTTATAGGCATACCTATAGTGATTTGAGTATTTTTATAGTAACTCGTGCATTTTCACTCGAAAAGCACCATTCGGTGAAGTGGAACTGATGATGAAGACCACAGATGGCCACCGGAACTTTCTAATAATAAGTATTTCACCGTTGCGATCCGATTAGGCACTTTAATATGGTTGCTAAGCAATTTGTGCTCGTCAAAATGCATATGGTGAAGTCACCATCAGTGAGAACTCCTTAACAATTAACGCCCCTGCATCTGGAAAAGCAATATTTTGTAAAATGTGATGAGCATTTGACATTAGGCTATTGTAAATTAGATAAATTACAAACTGACCCACTAAAAAGTTAAAAATAAAAAACTTTTTACAAAAAAAAAAAATAACCAACTTCCAAAAAAAACACTACAAAGTGAAAAATAACTTTAATTTCGGAAACACTAAAATACAGATCTAAAGACACCGACTTCCGAAATTAAAGTTATTTTTCACTTTGTAGTGTTTTTTTGGAAGTCGGTTTTTTTTTTCTTGTAAAAATTTTTTTTTAACTTTCCACTTCCAAACGTTTCCTCCTAGTAAAAAAAAAATATATTAACACATTCTCTTGAAAGACTTCGCTTGGCATCCAGACGAATATGCTGAAGATTATACTTCTTTTTTCAACGTCGAACGAATGGTATTTTAATTATAGTACCGTTAATTACGAGGCAAAGGCTTGGCGGGCGAGCTTGTTCGTTTAAAGCGTAGGTATTTTACTTTTAAACTCGCCTCATTTGTTCTTTAGTCTTGGCTGTTCTCGACTGATCTTAGAATAAATAATGTATCCTGTTTTTTTAACGAGCTGCTGACTTGTTTAAAAAACGTTTTATAAGGATCTACGAGTATCAGTATTTCACAATTAATAAAGGTGTTGTTACTTCGATAAATTTAAATAATCGACTGTTTTTTTTTATTAAGCTTCACAGCTTTTTAGAAAGCGGAAGTTATTTTTGTTAATAACACTCAACACTGATTTATAAAAAATACTGTCATTATAATTAGTCGGCCTTAGAACATTTCAAAATACTGCTTATGTGGCTAAGTCAAACCGTAGTACAGTCAGTTCTCTGCTTAACCCGACCCATTTTTTCCCCCTATTCTTCTTTATAAGAGGGGTCAGATAATGCAGAGCACTGTCTGTACGTGCGTACCAATTTGTGAAGTGGCTTTGCAAAAACAATTTGATTAAACGCAGTTTGGAAGATCCTTACGCCTCGTAGAAATCTACAAAGACTTGATGTTTAGTTCCACCTAATCCATTGGATAGAATTGCCTCTCAAAGTATAGTTCCATAACCACCCTTCAAGTTAACTTGACCGTAAACATACTCAAAGGTACTCAATCCAACAAATACAAGGCAGCATCAACTAAGTACGTTCCGTAGTGCGGAGACCTCTCAAGTTTTTCCCGTTGTCTAATCGCCCGATCCGGGATAGTGGGGCGCTCGTTAGTATAATGGCTGTATTAATTGCCGCTCGTATTGTTTGCTGTCCCGAGGTAGGGAAGTGACGTGGCGAGACTAACGTCGAGACGGCTGACAGTCGACTGCTGGGATCGAAAAGCGTCTGTGACGGGAGTAAGGTATTGGTGACTGTGTTTGTACCATTATGAGCTTTGACTCATAATTAAATTCAAATACCTTCGTATAGGTTGGTTTAGGTAAGCATCTACTTAAACCACACCCCCACCACCCTGTCTCCTTACTTATCTTCTTAGTAGTATAAGCAAATGCATTTTGTCATTCAATTATTGTACGGGAACTATGTCCGTTAGAGAATAACGATTCCCGTGTTTTCCCGCAAAACGATCCGATGCTTATTATATATTTGTAAAATCTACATAACGAGAACGTAAAGGTATCAGACGAGATTAGTATGAAAGCTGTTAGTTTTAAGTCTAGATGCGTGAAGTTATTCCCTCTAGAATAAGACCCATTTTTTTTTTCTTCAAATTTTTAGGGTTCCGTACCCAAACGGTAAAACGGGAACCCTATTACTAAGGCTCCACCGTCTGTCTGTCTGTCTGTCCGTCTGTCACCAGGCTGTATCTCATGAACCGTGATAGTTAGATAGTTGACATTTTCACAGATGATGTATTTCTGATGCCGCTATAACAACAAATACTAAAAAACAGAATAAAATAAATATTTAAGAGGGCTCCCATACAACAAACGTGATTTATTTGCTCGTTTTTGCTCGATATTGATAACGGCAACAGGTAGACGTTTGAAATATTCACAGAATATTTAGTTATATATTCACTTTCAAAATAAATAATTAAATTAAAATAAAACAAATATTTAAGGGGGGGTCCCATAGAACAAACGTGATTTTTTTGCCGTTTTTATAGATAATGGTACGGAACCCTTCGTGCGCGAGTCCGACTCGCACTTGGCCAGTTTTTTTTTTCCCACTGACATTGTTAATTCGTTACAATCCTCTATCGAAAACGAGTTGAACACTACCCCATCACTACTCCACCGGACTGCGGGCTAGGGATTAACGAGTCCCGCGCTACCCCGGGCAAAGTTGAGAGATATCTACAAACGGTCCCGGGCTGATTTGTTTGTCTTGTTCCGCGTCTATTAAGTTAAGAACAGTTATTTCGATAGTTTATACTTATTCCAGTCTTTACTGCATTTTTTAATCACTTAGTCGCTTACGATCGGAGGGATTAGTTGCAGTTCGTACGAGTATTAAGTCTTTATTCGTTTTGTAGGGGGGCTTTGTTAGGGGGTAATTAAAAGTGTAGTTATTGTGTTAGGATATTGTAGATCATGGGACTAGGTAGAACTTGGCACCAACCAACTACGTCTTGGAATGGGCAACTGGCTTCCTATTTCTGACTGACTCGTGCCGTAAATTGTCTAAATGAAACAAATGCTTTTTTTTTAGTTTTTGAGTCTTATTTCGTTGTTTTGGCAAATATAATCATATTATATATATAATTCGTCTGTAAGTGTGTTTGTCACCTCACTCCTCCTAAACGGCTGGATCGATTTGGTTGGAATTTTGTATTTATATTTCAATGAGTTTCTGGATGGCTTGAAAATATTATATAATTAGATCCGCTAGGTGGCGCTACTGTCGGTATAAGGCGAAGACGAAATTCGTGCAAAAAGTGTAAAAAGTCTAACAGGCCGAAAGCTTTTAGAAGGTGATTTTCCAATGGCATCAATAATGCTTGGGGATAAAGATGATCAGGCATTGACTTTATCAAGGATCTATGGAAACGATTCCTAGGTTTCACATACATAATCAGCCTATAATGTTCCCACTGCTGGGACTCAGGCCTCCTCTTTCTGTGAGATGGACAGGACCGGAATCCACCACGCAGGCCCAGTGCGGGTTGGTGGATGTCCCATGTCTTCAAATTTTTAGTTCTAGGATATGCCGGTTTCCTCACGATGTTTTCCTTCCCCGTTTTGAGAGCAGTGGTGATGAAATTATTTACACAAAGTAAAGCCCCGTCTGGGTTCGAACCCACGACCTACTACTTGTAAGTTGAGGCCATTAGGTACCACCACTGGGCCCACTGCTCTCAGGTTTCCAATGCATCTGGGAATTATCTTGTAAGAAATCGTTTCCTATAACTTCAACGCCTTTTTAACATCATAACGATGCATTTCCCCCAGAATTTCCATAGCTCAATAATAAATTACTCCCTTTGAGACCCAAAATGAGAATGGAGCTATCTCCCATATACTCGGATCTATTTTTATCAGTTTGTTACATCGATAAGGGGCGATGCAGACGACAGAAGGGATAAAAAATGAGACAGATACAAAATATATTTATTATGTACGTATAACGGTGCCAATAAAGGCAATGAGAGTTATACTAGTAATAGGTATATATGGCACATCCCATTGTCCCTTAGGGGATTGTATAGAGCTTTAGGGACTAACTACACTTATTCAGCTCTGTTCAGCTTTTGTCCATAGAAAACAACGATTTTGTAAGGAGATGCTTTCTGCGTCTATTCAGTTTTCGTGGCAAACAGGTTTAAAATCAGAATAAATGTGTTTTTTATCATGCGAACGCTATAAAGTTCAGCGCTGTTCCGCTGCGTTCAGCGCTGTTCCACCACGTTCAGGGCTGTCCGCGAATGCAACTTGTCGACGAGGAGTCGGGAACAGTTCACGTTCAGCGCCGAACGTGGCGCTGCACACGGATGGTTCTCGACTCCTCGTCGACAATTTGCAACCTTTTCACAATCTAACGATGGTGCACATGGCTGATAGAAGCAGAACTGTATAAGTGTGACCAAAATCGTTAAACAGTAAAACGAGGTGTTCCCATTCTCATTTAAAGAAATTGAAGGTGCTTTGTAATTTTTCTTTTTAAGTCATTATTCACTGCCTGCTTGAACAATGTAAATACGCTAAAATCTAGTGCACTTGCACTTGCTCCCCTAATGCTTAAATGGATACCTTAACTAAAACTTTCTTGATAGATAGATCATTTATTTGTCCGGAACTTGAGTATGCACACACAAAGCATGTAAGAAGTTAAGTACATTGCAGAAAGGATCACAGTCATGTTTTACCTAATGGCACGGCCTGTACCGCGTGGTGCTAAACGTAAAGATTAGCACCATCCTATTTCTTCCCGTGGGTGTCGTAAAAGGCGACTAAGAGACTTACTAGAGAATGGGAGCTTATGCATTTTAACACCATACTGCGATCGCCAATCCGCCTGCCAACCGTGACGATTATGGACCCTATGATGGGCCTATGTCCAGCAGTGGACGTTTTTTGGCTGAAATGATAATGGTGACCTTTCTTTAAAATTTGTAAGTTGAATTAAAATGCAGAACTTCAACTACTAAGCTTGGACTCTTGACAAAAAAGGCAAGGGAACACTTCCCACGACTATTATTATTCCTCCCAAAAATAATCGTCAGTCAACTTTTGGACATTCCTGACAATTCAGACCCGGCATAAATTAAAATCATTGGACCCTCTTCTTTCAAATAAAAGGTCAACTTTATTAAGGGCAGAGCACACTCGACGATTTTTAATTTAAGGACTTATACGCACTTACGACACAGACGGACGCTTCAAGTGATGAATTAAAATTGTCAAGGGTGATTTGCTTTAGGAAGCTTTTTATGTTGTTATAATAATGGGACTGGTTCGTGTTTATTTTTATTTTAAAGTAATTTAGTACGATTTATTGAAGCTAGAAAAATAAATGACCTCTTAGAAAAATAAACAATGATGTTCTTTCTTCAATATATTTTAAAACATTTGCTATGAATGCTTGTGTGTTTTCAGTACAAAAATAAGGACTCATTAGCACATCTCTTCCGACGCGAATATAATGATGCGAAACCGCTAAACAAATTTCGCTGCGAAACATTATTACATTATGACACGATTCGAGTAGCAGGACATCCTGCGAGTCAGTTGAATTGTAGCAATCGGTGCAAAATGTCGTCGCTTTCGACTTAGTCACTACAGTTATAGTCTACTTCGGACCTCTTGGATTAGTTTTTCCGTAAAATCAACAAAGTATAATATAAAGTTTCGCTATAGAAACTTGTCCACTACCACAGATACTTGCGAAACAAACGCGGCACTGCAAAAAAATGGCGGGCTGCGCGCGGAGGTGTAACCGGCGGGGTAGCAGAGCGACTGAATCATGCGGGAAAGAGATAGAATCATAATCAAATAAATCACGCGGGAAAGAGATAGAATTATAATCAAATCTGTACGTCAGAACAGGCAGTTTCGCTTCTGTTTCGCTTGTCGTACAACGGACAAATCATGGTGAAAATACTGCGGTTTCGCTGATTTGTTTTCGCGGCCGAGGTGTTATGCTGGCGTAAGTATAATTCTATGTGAAGTTGTAGAATCGAAAGCGGCTAATGGCCCTCTAAACAAAACAAAACCTTGACTCATTAAAAAAACACATTATTAATACGTCGCTACATCACACAGAGATAAAACTCGATTCCCAAACCAACTGTTTACATTAAACTTCGGAAAAAAGAAAACAAGTTGTTTTTTCTACTGGTGACATTATGCAGATTCGTCCTCTCAGATTACTTATTTTAAGCAATAAACGGCGTGGGACATCGTAGAAAAATCTTCGCCTGAAGAAATGACTTCGAAAAGTTTGGTCCAAGTAATAAACTTTCGGCCTCCGCAGCCGCGGGTTGGGCTTAATGTGACAACTTCTTTTTATGATGTGACAATATGTTCTGAACGTGAAGGAATGAGGCCGGGGAGGAATTCCAAATTTTTTTTTTGCAGGTATTTGGTATTGGGTCGTTAGGTTTTTAGATTTTTAGAACGACTGGTGAAGTGGTGAACTGTTTGAATATATTCTAGGAGGATTTTTTTCAGTATTAGAAAGAATTATTTTATAAGATTGATGAAATTTTTATAAGCCATTTATTTTGACGTTTCTACATAACCTCAAATAATATGTACATAAATGACAACTTGTACCTAATTAATTAATAAAAATAAAAATAAAATATCCTAAAACTATTCATAAACTAAAATATGGCGTAAGGTCAAACTAGAAATGTCACTCATGTCAAATATCAAGATACTATCACTTTATAGCCATTTATTTGTAAAGTATATGAGTTGTCGTTGACTTCCCTGTATACAGTGAGCCCTTTTTCGAAATATCGTGTTCTTCATTCAAAAACAGTTCCAGTAACTATTCAATGCCATGAATACTAATGAATAGTCCAATCACCCAACTTTCTTTCCACACATAAAAAAATAAAATAAGGAAGACTAATCCCGCTGCCACGTTCAACTTGTACCACACGATATTCCAAAGGGCGGGACAGTGATAATGGTTATGTTTAAAGTTAGTCGTTCCAACTGTGGTTGGTATTCTGTGGTATAGCTGCGAGCGATGGCGACTTGTATCGAATAAGAGGCGGTTAGAACGGGGGGCAGAAGGATAACAGTAAAGAATTGCTGCAGGCTAATTTTTTTTTGTCTTTCTAAATGGACTACGCCCCCTACTTTTTCAAGCGTAAAATACATTTATATCTCTTCTTTCGTTCCAAAGAATAACAAGTTTAATGGTTAGGAAACTATAATTTTAATAAAACCCTCAAAGACTCATTAGAAATCTGTAATTAGACAAATTTCTTGTTGGTTTTCTTCTACTTTCAGATAAATAAATGTCTTATTTCAGACAGTATTACAGTCCATATCATTACAACACAATGTTAAGAATAATATTACAACACTACTTAACATTGACAGTTTATATTTTGAAATAAGATTACATTACACTGACTAGGTTAACATAATGATGAGATCTATTTATATTTTGGACGGATATTCTTAGACTACTAAACTGCTTAGTTTAGTAGTTTATAGTGTGCCTATCCAAAATTGAACCCTGCACGTGCTAAATAATAGGGGCTTGTGGCTAAGTAATAACAGCCACACGGATGGTTCGATCAGGTTAAGCTACGCTTGCCGCGGTTGGTCCGTGGATGGGTGACCATCTTTACATACCAAGACCCCTCCGTGCCTCGGAAAGTCGGAAAGCACTTTAAGCCGTTGGTCTCGGCTGTCATTTATCTTTAACAGTAGTTACAGGTCGCCAGAAGCCCGAAAGTCTGACAACCAGAGGGTTTACTCCGAAGCGCTAAACCGAAGTATCGGTCGAATGTTCGGCCGTTTTATAACTTCCACAGTTTCCTTTTTTGACTTTGAGTCCATACTGGACTTCAAGTCACAGTTTTGACTTTGGCTTATCTCTTCGACTGTCATTTTTTTTTTCGCCGTAGTCAGCGATAGTTAGCCGTAGTAAAGAAATGACCGAACATTCGGCCGATTCTTCTGTTTAGCGCTTTGGAGTAGATCCCTTTTACCAAGGAGTATCGTGTTACCTAGTAACTGGGTTGTGGAGCCTAGGTCAGATAGGCAGTTGCTCCATGTAAAATACTGGTATTCAGCTGCATCCGGTTAGACTGAGTACCCCAACAGAGTTGAGAAAAGGCGAGGCAGATGATGACATGCTAAAGAATAGTTTTAAGGACGTCCTCAAGTTACCCTTAGAAGTATTTCACCTAGTACTTACTACACCCAGTTTCAATGAATACATGCTATCGACGCCGTCGATTTGCGAGTTTTCACATCTTAAGGCGCTGAAAAGAGGCAAATGACCTAAGTAGGCTTGTCCTAAACCAAAAAAAAAAAAGCCAACTCTTTATAGTTTGTGTTAGCGGAAAAAATATGTCATTCTTGAACATATTTCTCAGAACTTTGTAGTTACCAAAACCCGTTTAGAAAACAAAATCTCGATACAAATTAACGGTAAACTAACCTTTAACTTTGAGTTTCAATCTAAAATATCTGTATTAAATATCAACGTAAGGTTGGTATTTAATTAATAACAAGAACGTCTTATTTGTATGCAGCTTGGTTGTTTTATATTTTCGATTAATCAACTCATTTTTGAGTAAATAGATAATTGCTTCATATTTTGTAGTAAATTACAAGCGTTTTGTCATCGCGCTTCTCTTTCTTTTTTTGTATGCAGTCTGACAGTGACCGCGGTTTAGCTGTTGTCAGCGTCTTTAAGGGAGTTTTTATTTCAGTACAATTTGTTATGCTATTATTAGAAGACAAAGGAACGAACTTCTGTATCGCACATACAATCGTCTGTTTATTATGTTAATGTATTCAGTGCTTTTCTTTTAAGATGTTGACGTCTTGGGAAAGAAAGGACGTCAAGTGTGCCAAAAGTTCTTTGTGTATGGAGAATAATTTAACGTAGGATTTTTGATGTGGTAACATCAGCTTTCCTCTCGCTGTCTGTGGGACTGATTTCGTGAAAAGGGACGGAAATGCGTAACAGCGTGGCATCACAGCGGGCCCTATCAGAATACCAGTGCTGTGGTATTTTTTTTTTAATATCGCAGCATTATGCTGAGATTTTTGGCATCGCACAAGTCTTGATTGTTTTTTTTTTGTGTATATTGTTAGTTTTAAATGCTATTTTGTATTTCTTGTGCCTGTCCCAAATAAATATTTTTTTTTCACTGGTAATGAATAATTATTCAAATAAATATTTCAGTATTTAGCTTTTTAGGTTAATTTCTGTCGCTGCTCAGTTGTCTTATTATCAAGGTGAGATATAATATATATAATATATATATATATTGGCCTTCTTAAGGCCAATTCTCGTAATTTAAAACGTTCAAAATCTAGTCGCAATCTCATCTTGGCGACAAACAAACGTCAAAAAATTGTCAAAATGTAGGGAAATAAGAGGTATTTTTGACAGATTGAGACTCAGATCCGACTGTGAACGTTCTTAAAATTAGTAGAATTGCCCCTAAGATGTTACACATAATAATGCGATTACTGTAAAGCTCACTCTTTTTTTATTTTGCCTGTATTGTGTACAAAACAACGAGATTACTCTTTAGTTACAGCATAGATACCTACAAAACGCGTGAGTGAAACAAAAAAACAACTAGAAATCTTAAGTGAAGTGAGCTTGAAGTAAACTGTCATTTCACCTGATTATATAATCAGCCTATAATGTTCCCACTGCTGGGAGGGACACAAGCCTCCTTCCTTCGGGAGGGAGTGGGCCGTAATCCACCACGCGGGCCCAGTGCGGGTTGGTAGATGTCACATGTCTTCGAATTTTTGGTTCTAGGACATGCCGGTTTCCTCACGATGTTTTCATTCCCCGTTTTGAGAGCTGTTTGATGAAATAATTTACACAAAGCAATGCGCCTATCTGGGTTCGAACCTACGAACCTACTTGTAAGTCTCGGCCGTTCCACTGGGCCACCACTGCTTCACCTGACAGATCCCATTAAGCTCACTACTTCACCTGAGATATCACGGAGAGATTTTTACAGAATGGATCGGTCCATTACGTACAAGTTTTTTCTTTCACTCCTGTAATAATTTAGAAGGTTTACATACGCTGAAATAAGGATTTGAGTGCTTTCCTAAAGTCTCATAAATGAGCTTTTATTTCCAGATACTAGTATACAGGGTGGCAGGGACATTGACGCGAAACCTGTTACCATGGATTCAGTACATCATACTTGACCCCCGTGTTTCCTACAGAAGTGCAATACCTACGCGGTTAAAATATAAGGAACAGCGTTTTTTTTTTAATAACTGGTGATAAATTTTAACGCAGGGGGGGGGATAAAGAATGATGTACTGAACCCATGGTAACAGAATGCGCGTCGATGTCACTTCCACCCTGTATATACAGGTTGCTCGGAAATTGGACCTATTCCTTGAAAGGGGTTATCCTAGAGGTAATATCCAACAAATAAAGCCCGCCAACTAGGGTTCGGAAATTAATGGATTCCGAGTTACGGAGGTTTTTGAATTATTGTTCAAATTTTCAGACTGGTCACCAAAAACAAATAATTTAAAAATAACTACTTCTCTCTTGACACTTATTAGTTATTTTTCTGTCTGATGATAAATGAGTGCTCATTTATAAAAAAAAATACATGCCCTAAATTCCCATAACTTCAGAAATAAAAGGTCTTGAGTGGAAAGGAAACCCTCTTTATTTTATAATTTTTGTAATTAAGACGAGTTTTACTTAAAAAGGCGCGGGATTTATTTCTTGGAAATGGCAACCAACCACTTTCAAGGAATATGTCGAATATCCGAGCATCCTGTATATACTAGTATACATTGTGTACCCAGTATTTCTGAATGAGCTCTTCCAGATTCCGTAGATTCAAACCTTATTAATGTGCTCGGTAAGTTTTCGATACCGAAACTAAACTGAAAGCGATACCTTGCCGAACAATGAAGGAACGAGTTTAGGTATTCTCAAGGCAGAATTGATCTATAACCGTTTATTAAGCTGCTTTAGAAACTACGGATTATAATATTACCTATCCAAGATAAGAATGCTTGGAAACATGCTGGTCCAGCTCCATAGGACGATCTAGAGACTAGACTAATCAAACTGGTTGCTATTTTAATTGTATAACGTATTATTTTTATGACAATTACTTACATTCTGTGATTACTTTAACTCACAAACTGAGTTATTCCTTGAAAATTTTAGGAAAATCGTATACTTTTACAATTTTTGTAAATGTGTGAGCACACCATCATTAATTTACCCGTCATAGCTTCATTTTTAATTATTCTTACCTATTGTGGTATAGTTCATTTATTCTAGGTGCATCGTCTTCACATAAAATTAATTTATATAAAATATATTGTAAAAGCCTTTAAAAGAGTAACGGTGGATTTTCTTGCCCATTCTTCACCATACGAAACTACCTTTTGGAAGGGGCGACTAGATCAATTCATTTTTTTGTATAGTTTAACGTCCAAAAGTGCCTTTTATGTGCCTATTTGAAATAAATAGTTTGACTTTGACTTTTGACACGAGCAAAGACAGGGTGACCTTAGAATCGAAAACATGGCGTAATGACACACCTTGTCAAATTCGTGCAAACATTTTTTCCTCATGAAAAATGACAAAGCATAATACTAGTAATAGACCCACCCTCTTTCATACTAACATTTTTATTACATTTCTAGACGAAAATGAATGATCGCGTCCCAGAATCTAGACTAAAAGCCTTCACATTATGAAGTAATAAACTTTTTTCACCGAATCAAAATGAGATTTTATCGTTTCACAGACGCAATTAACGAACTTTTCTTTACAAAACGTTCGTTTTTTGATCAAAATCCTTTCTTGAAAGTCCTTTTATACGTCTAATCAGATTGTTACAAGTTTTTATCGTCAGAGTTGAGCCTAACTGTGTAGGTACTCTTGCAATTGACCATTTGTTTGGAACTTGGTCCATAAACGAGGAGGATTGCATTTGTCATTGTTATTGTGTTTGTTTATTTGTTTTTATCTTGTTTCTATTGTAATTGGTTGCTGTTACTTAAAGAATTAGATAAAGACGCGGGAAAGATTTGTTAATTCAGTTTTCTCGTAGTTTTTGTTTTCGCTTGTGTTGTTTATTCTTTAGTAAAATAATAACCAACCTTTCACTAAATGTTTTTCGAACAACTGCCATAAAATAAAAAATACAATACTAAATGGAAGTGCATATTTGATGTAAAGCCGAAAAAAGGCAGCATATTTGATACAAAGGCCGGAAAATTGCTGTAAATTCGTTAAAAAGCATAAAACACTGTGGAAAATGTTGCCTACTCGGCGCGCAAGCCTAACAGCATTTAATCCTCACGTCAGAATAAGGCCGCGTCAGGACTGGACGTGATTTACACGCGACACAACTCGAGAGCGCGACAAACGCGACAGCTCTGCCCACCGACACGGGCACGAGTTCAAAGCGGGCCTCAAGCGACTGAAACCAGTGTGTTGCGCTTACAGGAAATATACGCGGAAATTTTAATGGATTTGAAAGGTTTTTCGCTGCCTTTTTGAAAGAGACACGGACTGTGTTGGGCTGTTGTTGGAAATGTATGATGAATACTATCGATTTCAATGGAAATATTTTTCCTAGAATTAATATTGTACCTACACATCTAAGTATAGTCTGTTCCTAAATTATCTTATGTAAGGGTAAAAAAATCCTGTTCAAGCTGAATTTTTACGCAGTCACTCACTAACACGAAATAACACATTCATCTGTATTTAGAAGGTTTCAATTTTATATCTCACCACGATTTCTAACAATTATCTTTTGAAGTAAGTAAAAACTTCTTTAGGTGTGTGGAGCGATTTTTGGTACGAGAAAAACTTATGGGTTCGCGTCACCGACATGTCCGTGCCGACATGCTGTAGTAGCAGTAAGTGAAGTTAAATTGACCACGTGAAAAGTTTAATTCGTTTATACTGTGCATTGTTTTTATTAGTATTATTAGTTTGTATTGTGTTTCAGATATTCATTATTTTATTGAATTGAAAACTTTTTTAGGCGCGTTATGCGATAATTTTTCACTTCTGTCGGCAGTCTCCCAGACAGTCGATAGAAGTGACGGCAGACTGCTGCCAGTTTTTTTTTCTTTTGTTGTTAGAGCTTAAACGACGTACGGCATTTCATACAAACTTTCGAGCCCTTGTTTTTTTTAAATGAATTTTTATCCTGCTTATGCGTATGAAGTTTCATTAAAATCGGTTCAGTCATTTCGAAAAACAAGGGCTTGAAAGTTTGTATGAAATGCCGTACGTCGTATACACTCTTAATAACAATGTTAAATTGAAATTGAAAAATCGTCGACGAAAATTGAGGTTATTACAAAATTAACCTCAATTGTCAAATAAAAAACATCTTTAAGGTAATTAAAATTAGACTTTCGGGTTTAATTATTCAAATCATATCAACGCACTCAATTGCGAGGCACAAAAATTTGGCATCCACAGATACGTTTTCTGATTCATTTGTTTTCATCAGAAGCTTTTGGAAGATACTATAATACATGTCTGTTCGTGTGGAGCAAGCTTTACCAGCAAAATAAACGTTTCAAAAACCGCTTAATACAATATAAACTTAATTTTTAAAAACGTGCTATACAGTTTCATAAATTATTTAAGTTAAGTTCATAAAACGAGTGATATAAATGTACCACTACATACTTTATTGTTATTTCAAAGCCATTAATAAAAAGAACTGAAAGTTTTTAATTAATGATTTACTTGACGTCAGTTTTATAACAGGTCTAATCCATATAGCTTGAACTTAGTAGCGATTCATTGAAAAGTTCTTCAGAAATTATTAGAAGGTGGATTATCTTTTTTTAATTTCTATTTACTTTAGGGGATTAATTTTTCGTAGTCATAATAAGTGCTTATGGGACATAATTAGTTTTAAGTTTTAGTTTACGTATTATGAGTCCAAGAATCGAATGAAATAATAATGTTAATGACAGTTTCATAAACAATATTTCAGACGAAAATTAGTCCTGGGTTAAGCCAGGTCCAAGATACCATGATCCCCGGTGCAAGTGTGGGAAGGGAACACCGGGGTGGTTTTTAGTCAGTAAGAGTCTGGCAGACCCTTCCGCCCACCCCAGAGGGGACATCCATGAGGATTTTACACACCGGAACAAAAAATAATGAAGTGCTACATTACACAGATCCTATTTTGTCTACGTTCGATACCTTAGCTTCTGCTGAAGTCAACTATTAGCTAAAAGCTGAAGACTGCTCAACTGCTCACCCTTCTGAATAATCTTTACTTATGATAAAACTGGCACAAGACAAAACTACCCCAGAATTCAAAGAAAGAATAACACCGGCTCCATTTTTAAAACGGAGCCAATTAACACAGCCACAAGCCAATGAGCGCTTTGTGAAAACGACTTTTTATAGTCAAGATAGTACTAAAGAACGTGAAAGAAACTTGCTTCTTTTTTAACTAGCCACTTGAAAAGTTCACAGCGCACAGCACAAACTCTTTGCTCCACAATTGACAAGTTTGCTTTAGTTTTTTTTTTGTGATTATAGTACTTAAATAGGAACTTTGTGAGGAGAGCGTTTAGGTACTTCGTGAGGGTTGGTCTGGTTTCAGGTATATCAACTTTTACAGTTCAATTAATAATACTGTGTATGTATGTGAGTCTGGATTTGTGCCCGGTTGATGGCAATAGGCTCGCCCCCTATTACATGGGACTTAAACATAACTGGCGAAATGTGGGTGTACTATAGATACACCTCTGCCTAACCCTTCGGGGATTACAGGCGTGATGTTATGTTGTGTATGTATCTATTCTCAAAACGTATAGGAAGTGTGTGCTTTTGTGCATGTCTTAAGCTTGCTTTAAATGTATCGTATCTATGTCACAGGTGGGACAAAAAGTACCAGTTTCAAAAATAGTTTAACATAAACCAGTAAAAGCCGCACATCATAAAACATGGCCTTCCAAAGGATGCTACAAAGATTGGTCAGTCAGAACCTACTATAAACGCCATGCTTGGCAGACGGATCAATATTGTTCATCCATCCTTACTATTATTATAACTGTCTGTAAATTACTGTCTGTCTATCTATAACCTTTTTACGCCTTATTAAAAAAGGCTGAGCGGATTTCGATGACATTTGAAACACAGTTAGAACATGATTTTTGTTAGGACATAGATATTTTTTTGTTCCGGTAGTAAAATACTATAAGATAATTTCGGACATACACGCAGGTGAAGTCGCGGGCAAAACTACATATAATAGATAATATAATAATATCAACTCAGCCTATAGCAGTCCACTGCTGGACATAGGCCTCTCCCAGGCTACGCCACAACACCCTGTCCTCCGCTTTCCGCATGCAGTCTGTCCCAGCCACCTTTTTAAGGTCGTCGGTCCATCTAGCTGGGGGGCGCCCCACACTACGCTTGCCGATACGCGGTCTCCACTCCAGGACTCGTCTGCTCCACCGGCCATCGGTCTTTCGACAAACATGGACAGCCCACTGCCACTTCAGCTTGCTTACTCTGCAGGCTACGTCGGTAACTCCGGTTCTCTTCCGGATAACTTCATTCCTGATCTTATCCTTCAAAGAAACTCCAAGCATAATATATTAATATAAAACGTTTATTTTCTCTACACAAGGTATGAACTTAATGCTAAACCTTGACAGTTAGTGCACGAACAAGAACCTAACTTTGTGAGAGACTGGAGCCTGAGGTAGGTTTATATTTATATAAAAACCTGTATAACAGGTCACCAGGGCCCTCCCATATAAGAAAACAACCAAGCTATCTTCCTCACACGTCTGGTAGAGGCTGAGATGGAGTGGTTCATTATGTCTACAGAACCATACGTGGTTAGTAGTAGCAAGAGTTAAGTAAAAGTACACGTTTAAGCACTGCACGGGTCGGTATCACCTCTTCACATCAGCTCGTCGTCAACCAGGCATCAACCCAACATAGCTGATCATGGGCCGAGGCAATGCCGTTACGATGCTTATAAGTGTGCGTTGCAGTATGGAGTTTCATAGAAATAATCCTAAACGGCTCGAGACGAGGCGTTGCTAATCCCACGCAGTGCTTAAACTTGTGGACTGAGCTTACTCGTGTAGAACAAAAAAAAAATCCGTACCAATTAATTATTAAAATACCGTCTACCATCGATCGTAACTACACACAAATCGCTGGTTTCGTCGGCAAGAGTAGACAAAACAACGATTAATATCGTCGTTAAACTAACGACAGGCCATTTGTTACGGCAATATTACTGAACTGAGGCGGTGCAAAGTTACAGAGCTAGCAGACGTATGTACGTTCAAAAGTGTTGGGCTGTGAATGGTTTGATTATTTTATTTTGTGTTTATTGATTTTGCACCTCACTTAGGTGGCACAAAGGTATACTTTTCAGTGTTTATGTAGATTAACATTACACTTTCCTCCTAAAACAAATATAAATTTAAACATACAGTACAAGTAGTTGTGCAGTATGTTCATAATTTACCACAGAGAAAGGTGGGACAGGTAACCAGACACACATGTGAAAACAGTAACGATAATTTTCGTCTCCTGGAATATACATAGATCGTAGATATTTTTTGTAATTATTTGAAAATATTTTCAGCTCGGGAAACAATCAAACCATTTTCTAGGTAATTATGTCATAACTAAGTCATGTCACGAATAAACACAAAGCTTTTAAACCATCCTAATAATAACCACTTACGTACTATACAATATTTACTTAAAACCTCCAACCAAGTAACCATAAGTTTTTGATAGATAGATAAGAAGTGAAAACACACAGAAAGTCACAGAAAGTGACAGCTTGAGCATGGAATAAGTGAGTAATTTTTAATAGCATGGAATTAGTAAGTTCTGTATAATATCATGGAATTAGTAAGTACTATATAGATTGTAAGTAGAGGGGGTCGAATTTCGACCAGTAGGCGAACACTAGTAATGAATTATTCTTATTCGAATAAATATTTCAATATTTAGGTATCTTTTCATTTTGAGGTTAATTTCTGTCGCTGCTCAGTTGCTTATTACTAAGGTGAGATGTTACACATCATACACTCGGTTTTTTCATTACGCTTTGACGGAAAGATACAAATTTCTTCACATAACAAAAAATCATAACAAACAACGCTGTTCCCGACTGTATAAACAAACCCCTAACAAATGATTTAACCACGTGAGTCTTCGCGTCCGCGAATCATATCTAGCCGTATTTACATTCGGTTTCTTCAACCACGACCATCTTGATTTATTACCGTGAACCAGTACATCGTTTATATTCTACAATACTGGAAGTACGCTGACGGTAAATTAGTTTTTGTCCGGTAACGACGAGGCAAGGAAAAGGATAGTTAGTCATTTCTGTGGTATGTTTGTTGAGTGATATCCTTGCAGTATAAGGGATGAAAAATAATATTTATAAGAGTCAAGGTATTCTAGTCTCATACAGTCAGTGCTCTGCATAACCCGACCCCCCTTTTCCCCTATCTTTATTTAAAAGAGGGGTCACGTAATGCAGAGCACTGACCGTAAATACTTCAAAAATAAAAAAATAAAAAATTGACCGAAAAAGAACGGGAGTTACCGACATAGCTTGCAGAGTAAGCAAGCTGAAGTGGCAGTGGGCTGGCCATGTTTGTTGAAAGACCGATGGCCGGTGGAGCAAACGAGTCCTGGAGTGAAGACCGCGTATCATTAAGCGTAGTGTAGGACACCCCCCGGCTAGATGGACCAACGAACTTAAAAAGGTGGCTGGGACAGACCGGATGCGGGAGGCGGAGGACAGGGTGTTGTGGCGCAGTCTGGGAGAGCCTAAGTCCAGCAATGGACTGTGATAGGCTGAGTTGATTGATTGATTGACATGATACTTAATTGATTGTTTTTAAGAGGAGGCTCCCTATTTTTATGTTATTTTGCATGAATATTCTGAAACAGTCACACATACAATCAAAAAACTTTAGTATATGATTTATTGGATCTTTTTTATTTCCATGTTGAAGACAGTTACGTAATTGAAATATTTTCGCTCGAACCATTTTTTATTCAAAAATCATGTCTTTTGATTTGTATGATTATAAAAAAAAACAAGATTGTTCGGCTTTTATGTCTAAAACAAATATTCACATCAAGAAAATATAGTAGTTAGTAGTTTATTATCCAGCCACCAGATATTTTTTCTCTAGATCAATTATTACTTTAGTTAAGAAATAAGAATAAGAATTGAGACTTACGCTATTTAGTTTTGTGCTCGAACACGATCAAAGAGCGCATGCGATATTCAACTTTATTACTGATATGTTAGCGTTTAGCACATAACGGAGTGGCAGGAGCATGGGGGGGGAGCTTGCGTGGAAATTTGATTTAGACTGCCTGGTCTTAACTATGCTCTGTTCATTTGATGATCAAACATCTTGGTAAATATTTTAGAGTCACGGGTATGAAATAAAACGAATACTAGTAGGTAGTACTAGTTTTTCACGCTCTTTTCTTAACTTTCAGTCCATATTGTTGTGATGTTGGCGTTCCAATATTTACTACAAAGTAATATAAGATTTTTTTTTTATGTGAACGTCATTAAATATATTTCGAAATAATAAAAAATATAAATAGATCACTTCAGAAGCCATCCACTGCATGTAAAACTCGTATGAAACCTAAGTAAATAAACAAAAAAATTAGCGTTTCTATGTAACATTGTAACGCAGATAGTCATATTCATTAAACTGTCACACCCACGCAACGTAATAAATTGTTTAATAAAGAGCAGCTCTTTTGATTTATTTATTTTATACAATAAAGTGATATGAGAATATAGAGTGTCTATAAAAGTGCTAACGTTCCGTGAAGTTTTAAGAAGTTCATGATTTATGTGGAACCTCAGAGGCTCGGTCTGGTTTCACGAAATTCTGAAATATGCTTTCGTGAAAACCTACGAACATCTGCACTTTGCATTTTAGCGGGCTCTCACACGTACTTAGGTTATTTGATAAAGTGCTTCAAGCCTCAAAACTTACTTCGGCGCACGTAATTTTGTGAAAATTTTCATTGCGAAGTACAAAACAGTGAAGAATCAAGCAAAGTACAGTGCTTCTAGTTTCTTAATGTCTCTCGGAAATCATCACGTTTGCGACTTTGGCAGCTTTCCTCCCATTTTTTTAAATAAATTACATAATAAGTAAAAAGAGTATTAACAACTCTATATACTTCCAAATCGATTGAGAGCGTCCGGCCAGTACCAAGTGCAAAGGGCAACTGATAGAAATGCGACGATTGACGAAATATGAAGTTTGCCGAGAAACATTAAGAAAATAGAAAGCACTATACGATGACTTTTCCGCCGTTTTAAATTAAAACCAAGATTTCCAACTTTTGTACAGAGCCTTACATTCAGCTTAAGAATTTTGAACCGAGCTTCTTTCTATAAGAAAAAACCTGAAGCTAAATCATTACCTTCATAAAAAGCGACAACAATAGTTCGGAAAAACTTCGCCATTTAAATTCTCCGACCTTTTCAAGTCAGAATAAAAAGACTTTTCTTACAATCAGTGACAATAAATAAAGGCAAAGATATGAAAAGAAAAGCATTTGAGTTTACATTCGCTGTGTAAAATGGACGATTATTTATGTCTAGACGCATAACGACGTATGTCAAAACAGGCCCTTTGAGGCGACCTAAAAGGCAAAAGGCCGAGTTTTTGTGTTCGATGGTAATATTACGTGAAAAGTGGGTCGTCGCTTTATTGTTTGCGTAGATACTGAAGATATTGATATAGGTACGCATGTGATATCTAACATTAACAGAAAATAATGCCCTATTTCTTGTGAATTGCCTTCTCAAAGCTATAATAAAATTGTTTACTAAGTAGTACCATCAAAGCACGTTATAGTACGTTACTGCAGCGGCCAGCAAAAGCGGCAATGATGGACGAACGTGTAAATGTGGCGAAGCTGAGACACGCATACGTGAGTCCATCAATCAATGCCTGGTTGCGGCCAAGGCTCGTATAGTGATTTTCTCAAATAATGCGCGGAAATTGAAACTAAGTAAATTATTTATAAATTCCAGATTCAATAACGAACAACGGTCATTTTTCACGCGCCAATATTATGTTCATTTGTTTTTTTTTTTTTTAAATAAACAGAAGCGAGTTCGAAATCTAAAAAAACCTTTGATAAGTAACCTCCTTGGTTGCCATATTTTGGAGTAAAAGATCATTCCATTTTTAAATTATACGATACATGTGAGTTTACTATGTAATTTATTTGGCCGCTAATCAAACCACGGCAGATATGGATTTTCATACAACTTTTGGTGGCCACTGCTTCCATGTATTTGGCCAGTACAGCAATTTAGATTTATCTCGAAGAAGGTTATCAAAATAATGCTCAAATTTTCAAGCATATTTGAGAAAAAACATTTTAATCCGATCCATCCTGTCCATTGCTGTCCCCCCCAGCGACGCCCTAAGCCGAGGTCCGTACCCCCCCTCTCCTTAGCGCGTAGTTGCCTGTTTAAGTTTATGCCCTGGCTGGAGACCTAAATTTATTGAGTCACCCACAGGAAAATCCAGCTAAGCAAACGACAACCTCCTAGATTGACCTGCGAGATGCAATTTATAAAAAAGAAAAGTTTCGTTATTCTAAATCAATCGAGAACACATCCACCACTTAAACAGCAATGAAAACACTTCAAAAAGCATTTAAAACAAATCAACAACAAATCCGAATAATTCGGCCGTAAACAACATGTAAAAACATGTTCAAAGTTCGGCGCGCGTAATTTACTCGCGTGTTAATTTACGCGTTTTTACGCAGTCACGCGGTTGTGTGCCGGCCCTTACGCCCTGGTGATATATTGTGACAGGTTTAATGCCATTTTACGGTTAAGGTGCGTCCGGTATCAACCGAGTGTTGTTATTTATTGACTTGTTAAGATTTTTGTGTTTGTTAGATTGGTATCTTTATGATTTTGCACATTACTGGGGTGGGGCGGTGTTATTAGCTGTTACGTAATGATGTAATTTATATTTACAGCCGAGTTTTTAGGGTTCCGTACCCAAAGGGTAAAACGGGAAGCCTATTATTAGGCTCCGCCGTCTGTCTGTCTGTCTGCCACCAGGCTGTATCTCATGAACCGTGGTAGTCAGATACTTGAAATTTTCACAGATGATGTATTTCTGTTGCCGCTATAACAACAAATACTAAAAAACAGAATAAAATAAATAATTAAGGGGGCTCCCATACAACAAACGTGATTTTTTTGCTCATTTTTGCCATTATTATTATTGCCATTATTTTTGCCATTTAATATATTCATTTTAAAAATAAGTAATTAAATTAAAACGAAACGCACATTTTTAGCCGTTTTTATAGATAATGGTACGGAACCCTTCGTGCGCGAGTCCGACTCGCACTTGGCCGGTTTTTATATACATTAGTCTAATAATACATATAATAATACATTAGTCTAAAATACATTAGTCACTTCTGCTAAAATATGGGATAAATCACTTTGTAGTTACATTGTATAAAACGTAATACAATGGTAATTTTTTGAATGCAAACGACATTATCGATAAAATAAACGAATAAAGCTTACACAAATAAATCGCCATTATAACAAGAGACATCAATTTTATTATTATTATGATTTGCTACATATTAGGTTTCACCCAATAATACGAAGATCAAAAGAATCCAAAAGAGTTTATTATATCTGAGCCATCATTTAAAGGAAAGGTACCGGTCCAATTCCTTTAGGCTCAGACCATTAGAAACACATTTAGCTAAACGAAATTCTAGGTAGGCATTTTTATAAATTACCTATTACAAAAGCAGTCTATTGTAGCAAGAGCAAACATTATTTTATTTTACGGCCTGTAAACCATTCTGGGTCGGACACGTTAATTTGGACGAGACGCTTTTACGTGTCACCATTGTGCGTCAAAAGATATCATGTGACGGATTACAGCGTCACTGATGTGTCAAGGTACAGTGTTAAAGCTAGGCTGTATAAACTTCTTTTCTTTGCAACTTTTGGTGAAAATAGTTAAAGATGCTACATTTTTTTGTCTGTTTACAACATGGACGTATAAAAAATTATACGTCCATGGTTTACAAAGATAATCTTTTTTCGTCGTTAAACAGTTTTCTTTTCCTTCAACGTGAAATATCCTCATGTTATATCCTAGTTTCTCATTATAAAGCTTAAACCGAAAGTCTAGATTATTCAGCATATACTTAGCCGTTGACCATAGAGCAGAATCCCATTTCGGAACACATTATTACATTAAAACTTTAGCCAGTCCACTGCCAAGTTTCACTGTATTTAGTTGTAATACTGGATCAGTATCGTTATATAGAAAGAAAGAAAGAAAAAATATTTATTCTGTACAAACAAAACGCACAGTACAACAAAATAACACAGTCAAAATACACACATACAAAGTAGCCAAAAGCCTCGTATCCAAAACCCTAAACATTTTGATAATCTCAAAAAAAAGCTTTATTTTATGATAGTCAAAATGTCCCACTAACCCACATACCACAAGTTCATTGTGAAGCACCGAAAATATATTCACGACCCACGAACATAAATTTAAATAGATACGATCTTCAGCAATCACAATAAAACTACTTGCTTTTATTTTCAGAATAAACTTGAACGGACTGATTTTTTATTTATTTTTTATGATTGGTTTTTAATCTAAGTGGATGCTTTTTGAGAGGCAACCTGTCGGGTTTTAGTTTGGTTGGTGCTGATTTATTGTCACGCTATCACTGTTCAGAAAATCAAAACGGGGCAGTCTTTGGGGACTGCCGATAGGAGTGAAAACTAGCGTTCGGTGACGATGACGCGAGTTCCATGATTTTTATTCAACAAAAAAGTACACATATATACACAGTATACATCTAGCGCATGAAGAGCGTCTGGTGACGATGACGCGAGTTCCAAGATTTTTGTTTACCCAAAAAGTGCTCAACGCGCCTAAAGAAGTTTTCACTTAAAAAAATGCAAGACTTTTTGTGGTGGCCTGAGAATATACTAAAAGTGTGTATGAAGAAGTAGACAGAGTTGTTGAATATACGCTTTTTAAATAGGTTGCTGGTTTAGGCTACGGTTTCCTAAGAGAGCGGTTCCGTCATGTTCTAACGGCCGTCTTGGGGTCGGCTTCCAGTCTAATCGGATTGCAGCTGAATATCAGTATTTTAAATGTATCGACTGCCTATCTGTCCTTTACAATCCAGTAACTGGGTAATACGATACGCCTTGGTAAGACTTTCGGGTTTCTGACGACCCCATAACGACTTTCAAAGACCTATGAATGACAGCCGGGACCAACGGCTTTACGTGCTTTCCGAGGCACGGAGGAGTCTCGGTATGTAAAGATGATCACCCATCCATGGACCAAACGACCAAAATGAGTAGCTTAACCTGATGGATCGAGGCTGTTTATTACTTCAACATACGTTCAACCTAGGACTTCCAGTGCTATATAAATATCTCTCTTTACGGATTTTGTAAATAGTCGTTACGGGTAGCCAGAAGCCAGCAAGTCTAGCAATCGATATAAGCTTATAATATCGATTCCATTGTGGAACTAGGCTGATGTTCAACCACATTTCGTTAGACTAGAAGCTCTAAGAAAGCTAAAAAAAAGCTCAGTTATTTTTATAAATTAATGAGAGATTGTTAGCCAACGCCCCTTGAGAACCATCCATATTATATCCTAATATTTTAAATGCGATAGCAACTTTTTGTATCTCTATCTGTCTTTGAACGGATTTAGATGATAAGATGTTTGGCACACAGGTAGACTACTACTGACTTTCCTCTTATCCTGGCAATTATGTTTCCGTGAAACCACAACGCAGGTGAAGCCGCGGGCAAAAGCTAGTCGAAAATTAAACCCAAAAATATTTAACTTAAAGCATTATCTGCCTAGCCTTTTCCCAACTATGTTGGGGTCGGCTTCCAGTCTAACCGGATGCAGCTGAATACCAGTATTTTAAATGGAGCAACTGCCTATCTGGACTCCACAACCCAGTAACTGGGTAATACGATACCCCTTGGTGAGAATGGTTGTCAGCGTTTCGGGTTTCTAACAACCCATAACGACTGTCAAAGGTCCACCAATGACAGCCGGGACCAATGGCTTAACGTGCTTTCCGAGGCATGGATGGGTCTTGGTATGTAAAGATGGTATAAGATTTAAATCAAAGCGACGCCTTTTATTGCAGTAGGTTAGGTACGAATTCCTTATGTTCAGTTGTACGAGTATGTAATATTCTTGGAGTACTAATATACAAAATAAGCCATTCATTACCACATAACCAACAGCGACTAAGTACATAATGATATTGTGATACACATCAACATAAATGGTACGGCGTACTATGTACCGAACGGCTGTAAGGCCATTCAAACGTGCTCTGCCGAAATTAGGCTTAGCTCACAACGAGGACTAAGGTCGATACCAATGAACTCGACCCATTGATACTAGACAACGTACACATATGGTGCGCCTGTGTGTGGTGTGGCAACAGCTTCATGATGGTATAAGTAACATTTTGGAGAAATAGTTTAAGGATGGAGTAAACACAGGATTTATAATAACACAATTTAGTCTAGATATTTTGTCAGCAGCTGGACGAGAGTGGTTGAAGTTCGAATTAAAAAGCATGTAATATTGAGAGGTCTGCGTCTAGCTGTGAACTTCTTTAGGTCGATAGCTCACCGTTTTTACAATTTTGATGATAAAAATCATATTATCTTTATCTTATATACATATTTATGCTTATTACTATGATGATATCTTTATATAAATTTATTATTATCAAAATTGTAAAAACGGGTCTTACGGCATCTACTTGGATATCTTTTGAGACCTTTGCTGAATCTGCCAAAAAAGGAATGTATGATCGGGCTTAAGAAATTATTAACAGCCTCACTCACGACTGCAGGATTGGCTAGAAGATTGTCATGTGCTCGATAAATTCTTGTTTCAGCGTACATATTAACAATTTACGCCTATATTCATCTGATGTGGCAATGTGTGAACATTTTGTTACTCGCACACATTCAAAATTTGGTTATGATTCGTATGCTTGTGTGAGTGAACTGTAAATAATATTTATTGGAATTTGAATGAATTATTGGGAACACAATTATAGCAATATTAAATCGATGGTGCGGATCGGCTAGAAATGAACTTTGCTGTAGAGTATTAATACTAGTTGTTGCCCGCAATTTTGTCTGAAATCCAGGCTAAAAAGTAGCGCATGTCCTGGAGAAGGACATAAGCTACTTCACCTAGACTTAGGCGTCTTGGCTTTGGCACATGTGCCAAATTTAATCCAAATCCGTTTAGCCGTTTTATCGTGAGAAACTCGCTTTCCCATTTATAATATTATAAATAATGATTAGGATTATTCACAGCAGCTACACAGCAGTTTAAAATGATAATAAAATATTTTTTCTATAGGTAGGTCATATTTAATATAATTAAGAAAACTGACACACGGTATGATGTTTAAACAAATATTTTTAAATTGAGTGTTGAACCGAATTAAAGATTACATTATTATTCACTTTTCAATACGATTCTAACATAGAAACATAAAGCTCAGCACACACAGGCAGCGGGTGCAGGTCGGGATGGCAGTACGGTAGGCTGAATTATCTGTATTAATGTGAATGACACCACACGAAACGCGTGCGCAGGTCGGGCGCGCAGCGGGTCGGCGGCGGGAGCCGCGCACGCGTTTCGTGTGGTGTCATTCACATTAATACAGATAATTCAGCCTACCGTACTGCCATCCCGACCTGCACCCGCTGCCTGTGTGTGTTGAGCTTAATCGTACACAATGCGTTAGAAACCATAAAAATAACTTCACGAGCCCCATAACATGAACACAAAAGTTTCTTGTTACATTACATAAGGGGCAATCATGGCGACTATCGATGCATGTATGACGTCATATAATCCTGGAGCCTATAGGTACAGTCACGAGCATAAATACCTTACAGCTACGCAAGATTCAAAAGCGATTATCTCCTAAGTATAGATGAAAATTTTATGATGATTCGAACATTTTTCAAAAAAACATTTGGAACCATCATCATTCATCATTTCAGCCAAAAGACGTCCACTACTGGACATAGGCCTCCCCCTAAGGGGGGGGTGTGTTTGCCATAATCGCCACGCTTGGCAGGCTTGTTGGCGATCGCAGTATGGTGTTAAAATGCATAGAGAACGCTGCTGCCCATTCTCTAGTAAGTCCCTTAGTCGCCTTTTACGACACCCACGGGAAGAAATGGGGTGGTGCTTCGGAACCATACCGTTATGAAATAGGTCTTTCCCTCAAACTCACAGTTGTTCTTTCACGAGACGATCGCTTTTGTATTTTGCGTATGGGTTGACGCTTTTTTTTATTTTTTTTGATACGGACCTATTGCAGATGGTTCTGGAGTGCCTTTCTGCGTAACCGAGCGTTGGCGGGGCCAGAGAAGGGCCCTCTCACCGGGTTAGAGAAATCACTTAAGTAACACAGGTAAGGGCGTCCCATAGTGGGACTCGAACCTAGGCTTAGGGCGTTACTGACTCGGAGCACCGCCGTGTCCTCACGGAGGCAATCGGCGGCGGCGATCTCTCGCGTCCGGGCCTGGTTCAGGCCATGGTTCGGAGCGAGAGTGCATGGGAGGCCGTCACCTCCTTCTGCGAAGCAGTTATGCTAGCGAAGGAGGAGGCGGAACGCGTGAGGGTGAGACAAGGTTCGCACCCTCGCGCCCTTAGCCGCCGCAGGAGACGCCCCGGGCGTCGGGAGTCGCAAGCCGATTTCCGGCCACCGTAGGCGCGGGCCTGCGGACGGTGAGCGATGGGTAGCTCGCCGTCCGATAAGGACCAGGCCCGGGTCGACGGCGCGTTGTGTTCCACGCGCGCCTCAAAGAGATGTCAGCACAAACTGACGGGGTCCGTTAGGACCAATGCCTGCCGGGGTTGCGAGTTTGTCCGAAAGGGATATCGTGGCCCTGGCACACAGGCAACGGAAGGAACACGGGTGGGTTTTAGTCAGTAAAAGTCTGACACGCCCTCCCGCTCCGCCCAGAGCGGGAGAAGTTATTTGATAATTAAAAAATACTCGAAATACACATGGTATAAATAGCAAGCTTTTTTGCTAGCAAGTAGTATGCTTATTTACAGCATGCTCTCCGTGTGTATAAAATGATCATACTCTTTTGTTTCATATTCTTTCGTATGAACAAGCTAATTGTGAGCTCCTATCCTAGGTGGCATCTACTCTTAATTAGCACGCTTTTGTGGTAATACATAGCATGTGTATTTCCATCTTAAATGTATTTATGCTTTTGAGTGTACAATCAACCAAAGAGAATAGCTGGATGCATCCAACTACAAGAGCTTTTTAACCCGTGTTGGACCTGAGTACTTTTTCAAGTATTTGACTTCTCATGTTTATAATTGCTTAATTTGTTAGCTAAAATTGCCTAGTTTGTCTAAACTGTGCAATTTTTTTTCAGCCAAGTAAGCACAGCCACCAAAAAAGTTTGATACGCAAGCAACAGTACCATAGGGCTTCGTCTTATAATACCCAAGTGGACCAGTTGCGGCGAGCGCATGTCTGTGGTCACTTGATAACGCCACCAATCGCTTAAATTAAGCGCTGCGCTGTGTGGTTCCAGTTGCCGCGTAGAGGTAATATTGTCGGATGAACACGTAAGGGTACGTTATATTTCCAATGCTGCAAGTCCCACGTGTATACGGTTGTTTTGATCTTGCAGCAAGCGCTTGCTTGTCTTTATTCACAGCAAAAAGTTGGAAGTTTTTAGCGCAAGTTGCAATATTCTAACTTAAGGAAGTTAACTTCTAAACACTTCCAATAGCGACTTGCAGTAGAAAACTCGCAGTCAGTGGAAACAGTCGTCGATTGACTTCTGCAAGAAATTTCGGGAGTTACTTGCCAGTGGACACTTCGTTTAAGGGGCCGGCGTAGCATGCGTAGTTCATACAAACGTAATACCAAAATAATTTGTAAATCAAACATATTCTTAAGGTTGTGTGTATTTATTTTGATTGAATTACAGAATATCTATGTTTCCAAATATATATTTTGAAATAACTATGTTAGAAAGACGAGATATGAGGAATTTAAAATGTCTATAGAAAACTGATTTTTCTCATAACTCTTGTTTAAATCAGTGTCCAGTCGCTCCATGTAAAATACCAGTATTCAGCTGCATCTGGTTAGACTGGAAGCCGACCCCAAGTCCAGTCCCCAGTTATTTCAATTCAATAGTTAACTTAGTTGAAACACATGGGAATTTCTAAGAGGGAGTCCCCTCTTAGAAATTCTTGTGTGAAAATGGGGACTTATAAGGATGAAAGACACAGTATACATCATTATTTCAGCCGAAAGACGTCCACTGCTGGACATAGGCCTCCCCAAAAATAGGTTGCCAAAATCGCAACGCTTGGCAGGCGGGTTGGCGATCACAGAATGGTGTTAAAATACTTAGAGAACGCTACTGCCCATTCTCTAGTAAGTCCCTTAGTCACCTTTTACGACACCCACGGGAAGTAATAGGATGATGCTATTCTTTACGTCCGGCACCAGACCACTCACAGTATACATGCCACTTGTTGAATGATTACTTTTAGAAACCTCAAGAGGACGCTAGAAGGAAAACGTGATAAATATTATTTGATACACTTGCATTACTCAACCTAAAATTGTTAGACAAAGAGGGATAATAAAACCAGTGTGCTTTAGACCACACGACTGAAGTAAAACTTACAAATAGTAATACTAAATATACTTACTTACCACAATAGGCCTGCACACTTCGATATACGAAACGCAACTGGCTATGAGAGAAAGAGAGAAAGAAAATGTGTGCTCGCACCTCTCTCTCTCTCCCGCACTGGGCCCGCGTGGTGGATTACGGCTCACTCTCTTTCACACAGAGGCCTGTGTCCCAGCAGTGGGAACATTATAGGCTAATTATGTACCTCTTTCTCTTGCCCCTACAGTATTATACGAAATGTAACACTCTCTCTCTTTCTATCTTCACTAACTTATATCTCCCTCTCAACTTCCGCTGGCTCACTTCCGTAACGCTCTCGTCTTCCGTAACGCTCTCGTTCTGCATTCACCAGCTTACTCCCCAAGTCAAGCGTGCCTAAAGAAGTTTTACTTCAAAAACCGTTAAAATAAATCAATAGAAAACATAACACAGAATACCTCAACCTAGATTAATATTCCTACCCATAATCATAACTCCCCAATTAATAATAAAATTTAATTTTAGGCACATCCATAAAAACTTTGATCATTCAATTCAGAGGTCAGGATCGCAAAAAAAAACTCAATTCAGTTTATTACCGTACTCAATGGCTACGGCGTAGCGGCGTAGCATCGTAGCACCGTAGCGGTCGCTTTTAGAAGCGGCCAACCGTTAAACGGCCTGTCGTAAATAACGGGCCGGGTTACAATAAATGAATAATTATCGGATGGTTACCGTTTCACGGCGGAGAGTAGCTTTTAGTAGACGCCTCCTCTTGATGGAAAATCAGGTAGATAATGATGGTTTAATTGGAAGGATAAAATTGCTTTTAAAAGCTTAATTTATAAAGTGTCAGGTGTTTTAAAGCGATACTTCAAACGCAGATTTCGCTTCAGTAAAGGTAATTAATCAATCCACATAAAAAAAAAAAAACAAATCAATCACTCACTCTAAACTTCACCCCAAATCAATCACCGACTCTAAACCACTCTAAACAGACATATTCATTATTCGCCATTAATTTTTGTCTGGAAAACAATCTACAATCGGCAACTAGCTCGGGATTAATAGGTCAAGCGCGAAACAACATAAATCAGGCGGACGCTAAACGAATAATTGATGGTACAAATGGACGCACCCCCCCATGCCCCCGTTCCCCTCAAACACGCGAAAGCTAAGCGAATTAATTATCAACGGAGCCTTGTATGGGATATACCAACGAGAATGTGTTGGGTGTAAGTGTATGTATGTAGATAGGGTGTGTGTGTGTGTGTGTGGTGGGGGTGTGTTTGTGTGTGTGTGTTTGTATCGTTTTCTCGGTAACTTTTATTGGTTGTGATGGAAATAGAATTTCAGGAACTCGTACTCTTCACTTAATAAACCGTATACATCGAATTTACCTTACGCTGCGAACGTCATTTGATATTGATGTGAAAGTTTGTATTGCAATGAGCTTGGAGGCGTGTGGAAATGGGACGAAAGATGAATTAATGATGGCGATGATAAATGATTGTATTATAGCTCATTTATAGTTTTTTGTTTTACATAATTTTTTAAGTTATTTACTGGGTTTATTAGTGGCTAAAAATATAAGGTAGGTTCTGATACACAAGCAAGTTCTAAGTTCTAACTTGTGATTTGCATCAACAGAAAAATAAACCTCATTCAAATACTTGACAGATAAAAGAGACATGTAAAAACTAAACTTAAATGAAATGAGGATCCTATATATTCCTGCTACCTACAACCAACCAAATCATTGCGTTTACCATCCACTCAGCAAGTCGATGTTAAGGGCAAGGTACTATTTTCTAATGAGCTTTTTTTCCTTTTCTGGTCCCCTGCATTAAATCCGAGTAGAAATTCGGCGTGCCATCAAAATTCTTGTCTGGTGCGTAATTTAAGGGGAGGTGAGGCCAAACGTCAGTTTTTATTTTCAGAGTTCCCTTCGTTGACTTTTAAATATAATAAGATTGTTTTTTACTTTTGTGAATGGATTTTTGTGGTTAAATGTGTTAATCAAGTTTGTGTTAAATCAAGAGTTAAAAGTAAATAAGTCAATGATTTCCTTTTCATTCAGTAGATATAATAAAATATTACGCTGTGATATTGATTCGACTAAATACAAGTATTATTAAAACAATATTTAACTAATAAAAAGTGGATTTCATCTCACAATGAGCTTCTAAGAACCTAGACAAAACGTTTGTAGCACCGTACTAACTACGTCGTAGCGAGTGGCGTAGCTCGTAGCGTAGAGGGCTTCTGAACACGTGAAGACCATAACGTTCGTAACACTGTGTTAGCTACGCCGTAACAAGTGGCGCAGCTCGTAGCGTAGAGGACTTCCGAACACGTGAAGGCGATCAATGACGTTCGTAACACTGTGTTAGCTACGCCGTAGCGTGTGGCGTAGCACGTAGCATAGATAGCTTCCAAACACGTGAAGACCATCAATGACAGTCGTATCACTGTGCTAGTTACGCCGTAGCAAGTGGCGTAGCTCGTAGCGTAGAGGACATCCGCACACGTGAAGACCATCAATGACGTTCGTAACACTGTGCTAGCTACACCGCCCGTAGCGAGTGGCGTAGCTCGTAGCGTAGAGGACTTCCGCACACGTGAAGACCATCAATGACGTTCGTAACACTGTGCTAGCTACGCCGCCCGTAGCGAGTGGCGTAGCTCGTAGCGTAGAGGACTTCCGCACACGTGAAGACCATCAATGACGTTCGTAACACTGTGCTAGCTACGCCGCACATAGGAGTATTACACATAAAAAACCGGACAAAATTGAAAATAGTGATGTTAATCCAACCGCACCCAAAATACATGTTTCTTTACCTACGATAACCGGTTGATCAAAAGGCAGACCCCCAACCCTCAACTCCCGCGCAAGTGCCACACAACGTCAGTCGGAACCCAGTCATCGCACTGTACGCGTGTCTTTGTTCTCGGCGCTCTCGTTTGTGTTTATCAGTTTTCTGTGCTAAAATGGCTTCGTGTAGCAAACGACAGGAGACTAACTATTCGGACATGGATATAGAAGGTTAGTACTATAGATTGAAGTTTATTTTACTACGTTTCTTCCAAATTTATTACTTGTATAGCCATCAATAAACAGCGGCACTTTTTTGACTTTTTTTTAAAGAAATTTGAAATATATTAGTGTTTTTGTTTATGTGTCGCGCCTTGTCGCCTCGAAATTTTTATGTGGGCATAAAATGTAGACTCTAAGGAAGTAGAAACATGAATAAAATGATCCCCCAACGTACCCCATAATTTTTTATAGTGGTTCAAACAATATGGGGAAGATTATAATTATACTGACAAAGCTTATTTTTTTGTTTTCTTTTGTCATAGATCCTTCGGAAAGAGTCAAAAAAATCACCAGAATGGAGCTCTATACTATTATCAAAGAGTTCAAAGGAAAGAAGATTGAAGAAAAATTTTCGTTGTTGGAAGAAAGACTTGCGCAACTAACTTCATGTCCACCCGAAGAAACAAGTGTTCTTACCCGTTCTTTGAAATATTTCAAGACCAGTTTCAAAGAAAGATGGTCAGCAGCCCGTAATACTGATAAGAGATTCGTAGAAAACAATATGGAATGGCTTAATGTATCACTGGAACTACCTTCTTGGACCCACAAAGCAGGCCGACGAACAAAAGAATTCGGAGAATTGTGTGATCGAAGCAAGCGTCGAAGAACAAAAGATTTACGGGACCGGGTACCTGTTGAGGAATTGACGTACGCTGCAAGCGTGAGTCAAGGTACTTCGGGAAATGTTGATGCGTCTAAGATTATGAAAGAAATAACGTCAACGCCTACCAGAGCTAAAAAGTTCCGAAAAGCAATACGGTCAGCTAAAAAAGTACCAATCGCGAGAAAATACACACCACAAGAAGCATTAGCGTTATTTGTAGAAGGTAATTTTACAAGAGGGCAGTGGGAATTAATACAAGGTGGCCGAAAAGAAATTTATCCTTGCTATTCGCTTTTACAAAAAGCGAAAAAGGACTGTTATCCCGCCGAAGATAGCATAAAAGTTACTGAAACTAGCTTTGAAGTGGAACTTCAAGCTTTGCTGGACCATACAGCTTTGCGACTACTTCAGTATTTAAAAGAAGTGATTGAACCATTATCAGAGTTTGAGAAACAACATCTTACCTTAATATCAAAATGGGGCTGTGATGGATCTAGCCAGACACAGTTTAAGCAGACATTTGCCAACACTGGCGACGATGATGCCAACATATTTTTAAGTTCTCTTGTACCTGTGAGAATGGTTGTTTCTATTAGTGGAGAGACAAGAAAACTTGTATGGCAAAATCCAGTGCCTTCTTCAGTGAGATTCTGTCGTCCTATCCGGGCTCGGTTCATTCACGAAACAAAGGATATCACAAAGGAAGAAATCACCTATATTGAAGAACAAGCAAGGAATCTCAAAGAAACAACTGGTATGGAAGATTCCGTTAAAATAAATCACACCATTTTGCTCACAATGGTCGATGGAAAGGTGTGCAATGCCGCGACTGATACGGCTTCAACAATGAGATGCTACATATGTGGACAGACATCTAAGGACTTCAACAAACTTGAAAGAAGTAATGTTTGTGAAGAGTCTCTGAAATTCGGACTCTCCATTCTGCACGCGAGAATTCGTTTCTTCGAACTATTGTTGCACCTGGCGTACAAAGCGCCCTTACAGAAGTGGCAAGCCCGAACGGCAGAAGACAAAAATGTTTTGAAAGAAACAAAACAGAAAATACAAAAAAGCTTCAAAGAAGAGATGGGCCTTCTTGTTGACATACCCAAAGTCGGTTACGGCAATAGTAACGACGGAAATACGTCGAGAAGATTTTTTGACAATCCTGAATGCTCATCTCGGATTACTGGAATAAATATAGATTTGATAAAAAGGTTCCAAATCATTCTTGAAGTGATATCAAGCGGATATGATATTGATCCGGCGAAATTCGATGACTTTGCTCACACAACTGCCAAACTGTACGTGGAATTGTATGGTTGGCATCCTATGTCACCTACAGTTCACAAGATTCTGATGCATGGCGCTCAAGTAATATCAAGTCACATTGTACCTATCGGACAGCTATCAGAGGAGGCTGCTGAAGCCCGGAACAAACATTTCCGTAAATATCGCGTAGACTTTGCAAGAAAATTTTCAAGAGTGGACTGCAATAGAGATATTTTAAATAGGCTGTTGCTGACATCTGATCCCTTCATCAGCTGCAACCGAATAAAACGGAAGAAGAAAAGCAAGTCTTTTTCCCAGGAAGCTATTAGTATGCTGCTCACGAAAACACTGAATTGTGACAGTTCCGACGACGAAGATGTTGAGGACCAAATCACATGTGAACTCGGAGACAGTGATTCTGATTGATTCGGTCTCCTCATGATTATCCTCTTGAAAACCAATCCTGTTTTAAGAGTAAATACTCTCTTATATTTCTAATTTTTTTTTTATTGTTTTCTTTTTAAATAAATGCCTAATTATGATGAATTATTGACTTTTATTTCATAAAATAGTAAAATAAAATATAAAATAATTTTGTCCGGTTTTTTATGTGAATTACTCCTATGTGCGCCGCCCGTAGCGAGTGGCGTAGCTCGTAGCGTAGAGGACTTCCGCACACGTGAAGACCATCAATGACGTTCGTAACACTGTGCTAGCTACGCCGCCCGTAGCGAGTGGCGTAGCTCGTAGCGTAGAGGGCTTTCACACACGTTCTTAACATACTGTTAGTTACACTGTAGAAGGCTACGCAGTTAGTAGCGTAGAGGGTCGTGGGGCGTATTTTACAAAAAAACGAAAGGAAGAAAAATACACCACATTTATTAACCTGAAGGCCAATTCTCGTCCTTAAAAACGTCCAAATTCAAGTTGCGATCTCATCTCAGCGACAATCAATGTCAAATACTTGTCAAAAATGTAGGGAAATTAGAGGATTTTTTGACAGATTGACACTGAGATTGGAATGCGAACGTTCTTAAAAATACGGGAATTGCCCCTCTGATGTATTTGTCCGGACATACTTTACATTTTGCAGTCATATTGGTAAGACATTCGATGCCTAAGTGTCCTTTTGTTTTTGTATTTATTTGTATAGTTAGTTAGTCATTTAATTTCGTACTAGTAAATAGCTTCTGTATTAAATTGTAGGCGTATAAGTATTTTAATGTTAAACATTAAACTTATAGCTGTTTAGACATTCACGTCCAAGACAAGATCTGGGAAACCACGAAGATAAACAAATTACCAACACCAACATAAATTAATTATTGTTTAAACAATGAGCGTCTTAATGAAGCCTATCCGATGGCACAAGCGGGAGGGGAAAGTGATCTCAATTAGATCCTATAAACACCCTATCTATTATGTTGTACCGATAGTAAACCAACACCCGGTTTCTGATTTGAGAATTGTGAAGTTGATAACAACAACAACAACTTTGAGAGGGTTAACAGAAGAATTCAGCTGGGCTGGGCAGCATTTGGAAAGCTTCGTCGAGTCTTCTCGTCACGTAGTCCACAGAGCCTAAAGACGAAGGTCTTCAATCAGTGCATCCTGCCTGTAATGACTTACGGGACCGAAACGTGGACACTCACGGTACGGCTGGTCCATAAATTCAAGGTCGCTCAGCGAACTATGAAACGGGCTATGCTTGGAGTCTGAGGGATCGAATCCGGAACGAGGTGATCCGGCAGAGAACCAAAGTTGTCGACATAGCCTACAGAATAAGCAAGCTGAAGTGGCAATGGGCCGGCCATATTAGCCGTAGAACCCATGACCGTTGCGGTAGACGTGTTCTTGCGTGGAGACCGCGAATCGGCAAACGTAAGGTGGGACACCCTCGGGCTAGGTGGAGCGATGATCTTCGCAGGGTGGCTGGTGGCAGCTGGATGAGAGTTGAATGGCGTGCAATTGGAAAGGCCTATGTCCAGCAGTGGACTGCTATGGCCTGATGATGATGAAGTTGAAAACTTGTCGAACTCTATTATAGAAAGAAAGAAAGAAAAAAGAAAAATAGGTTTATTTGACACAGAAACACGTGCACATAAAAACATAATTGTAAGAACATGCCGCTTTAATAGTAACATTAATATAATACACCTTTACGGTTTCGCGTTTTATTTTTATGAAGACATATTAATTTCAATAAACGTTATTATTTATAGCCCGGAGTCTGGTATTGTGCCCGGTTGATGGCATTAGGCTCGCCCCCTATTACATGGGACTTAAACATAACTGGCGAAATGTGGGTGTACTATAGGTACACCTCTGCCCAACCCTTCGGGGATTACAGGCGTGATGTTATGTGTGTTATGTTATTATGTATTGATTTATTATCAATTTTCTAAAATAGCATTTTTGGGCAACCTGTACTTAAAGAACTGTAGCGCAGAAGTAATTTGCCGGGGATCGGATCATAACATCGCATCAATGAAATCAAAATGAATAACGCACAAAGAGTAGGCGAATTGAAGGAAACAGAGAGCTTTATTATTTAGTTTATTTGAACATTTTAATTTTTTAATGTACGAAATATTTTAAATTATTATATTTTTTATGATTACTGGACATTAGCCCTACCCGTGGGCCGTGTGTTAAATTAATGTCCCTAATGTAGCGGCACGTTTTATAATCACACGAACAGAAGTAGTCGCAGCTGCACGCCATGACTTTGACAAGAAGTCTTCCACTCAGCATAATGCTGTGCTATGGGGGACCCACAGCACAGCGACACCACTTCAGTTCAGTTTCAGTGGTTACCCGTACGAAAACCGAGCCAGGTTAAAGATTTGTACAGATTAAGCAAATAGATAACACAGCTTTAAATAACTTAAAGTGACTATTTCAATGTAGCTCGCGAAATTAATTTTTTGTTCGGTTTTTTGCGAATAAATTTCGAATTTCGTGGGTTTTCACCTTAAGTAAGGTTAAAGTATAGTCTGGCAAGTTCTCAAACATTGTTTAATACGTTTCTGAATTAAGAATTTGAAGTTGAGAATTGAAATTGAAGTCAATCTCTTTACCAAACACATTACTGTTGAGTTTAATTTGGAACCGAAAAAGATTTAATATCACTTAGAACTTTTACTTACATTTTTGTCTATACAGGTTTACCATCTACATATTATTATTGCTAAAGTTTCTGTCTATTGAAATATGAAAGGTTTTGATAAATACAACGTTTTTATTTATAATTTCAGTATTATGGATCTTTCATTCAAAGATATTTACTAAGGTTGACTGGTAGAAAATGCCTCAGGCATTAAGTTCACGTTTGTAGGTACGGTATTTTTTTACTTGTGCATAAAGTTTAATAAATAAATATTTATTTATAGACATTGAAAAAATGCTATGATCCTGCTCTCTTATTCATTTACCATATAATTATATACATTATGTAAGAAAATAAGGGCGAACTTTGAGAAGAAGTGGCCCAGTGAAAACGACTGTGGCTTACGAGTTGTAGGTCGTAGGTTCAAACCAAGACAGGTGCTTTACTTTGTGTAAATTATTTACTCAAAAAAGTCAAGGAAAACATCGTGAGGAAACCGGCATGTTCTAGAACCAAAAAATTCCAAGACATGTGACATCTACCAGCAGTGGGAACATTGTAGGCTGATTATGCTAGACAAGGAGACTTATTCCTGTTGACAGTCAAGTCTAGCATGGATAAAAAAATAGGTTGGTTGATTGGTTAGAATATCAACAATTTATCAACAGCTTAAATTAATTTAACAGATTAAATTAAGATGGCCCTTCCCGGTTCGTCTATCGTCGACGCGAGCATGGTCTTAAAGCTTGTTGGTTTATCAGCGCAAGTGAGAATTATAATTAAGGTTGACTAGTAGAAAATGCCTCAGGCATTAAGTCCGCCTTTGTAGAGTAGTTTTTACTTGTGCATAAAGTTTGAATAAATAAATAAATAAATTACTAACAAGCAAGTGAGAACGCTAGAACATTGAAATTCGGGATTGTGACCATCCCTGCACTGATTCGTTTTCTCGTCGACCAATCGTTATTTCTCCTGACAATTTTTATTTTTTTTATAAGTATGGCTGTATTGATGTGTGTCTGTGTGTGTGTGTGTGTGTCTATGTATTAGTATATATTTTTAATTTTTGAGATAATTATTTATCCCCTATGTTGCACCTACCATGTTTTGTTTCTGCATCATGTTTTGTTTGTTCTGTTTTTGAGTAAGCCTTAATAATTAGTGAAATAGATGTTTGTTATTTAGAATCTCCATTACATAATGCAAGGTTTCTACGACGATGTATTCTTTGCTTCTACAATTTATTAGTACATTATTAACGGCCGAAGTTCAGGTAAAATTTGTGCAAAAGAGCAGATTATTTGCAGGCTTATAATGAATTGTTACTCCAAATTCTAGCTTTATGCCGTCATAGAAACCTAGGTACGAGCACAAGATACCTATTAGTTAAAACAATTCAAAGAAAGATGTGTTACAACGCCATAATCAGGTACGAGCGTTTGTATGAAAACTATTACGGGTTAGGCGTTCTTAAGATGCTGACAACAGCTAAAGTGCGGTCACTCTCAGACTGCAAACAAAATAAAGAGAAGCGCGATGACACAACGCTTTCAATTTATTGCAAAATATGAAGCAATTATCTATTTACTCAAAAATTCGTTGAGTAGTCGAAAATAAAAAAAACGACTAAGTTCTGCATTCAAATAAGAACGTTGATATTCAATACTCGTACAGGGTTAGTTTACAGTTAATTTGTATCGATATTTTTTTTTCTAAACATGTTTTGGTAATAACCATGTTCTGAGAAATATATTTAAGAATAACATACTATTTTTTCCGCTACCGCAAACTACATAGATTTCGATTTTTTTTGTTTAAGACAAGGTTACTTAGATCATTTGCCTCTTATCGGCGCCTTAAACATGCACGTAGGTAAACACATGAGGAAAAAGTAGATTTGATCTATTCACTTATCACATGCAATGCACAATAAAACAATTAGTTTTATTGTGCATTCAAAATAAAAATCTCAAAACGAATTCAAACATTCTCATAACTTTTAACGTTTAATTAGTATCACACACACGCTAAGTGACCAAATATTTAAATGCCAAACACTGGATAGCGGTTGTACAAATATTCTCAAATTGAATGAAACTATTCTCAGCGAAACTCCCACCAACTGGTGGAGTTTCGTACGGTGATTTGATGCCTCCGGGCGAGCGAGCCGGGACCCGGCGAGTTCCGATGAGTACCGAGGTTTCACGAAGCCAAGATAAACTAAGCGTTAGATTTGAGTTTTAGTTTCTGCTTGATTAGTGTAATTTGATTCATGAGTGTGTGATGTGTTCAGGTCTAGGGTTCTAGGTTTAATGTTATGATAACCGTTTTTTTTTTTTTAACTTTTCTCCACACTAGGAATTTCTCCCGTATCGGGGGTGCGTTTACAAACATTTAAACTCACATACGCATACAGCCAGAACCGGAACAACTACCTATAGGTCATACAAATATTTGTTCCGTGCAGGAATCAGTGCTTAACCACTGCGCCAACCGTGCCGTCATTGTTTCATCGAAATTATTTAAGTCTGGTGTTGATTGAAGTCACCGAAAAATAATATATTAAGGCGCTGACAAGAGGCAAGTGATAAAAGTAGGCTTGTCTTAAACAAAAAAAAAATCAAATCTATATAGTTTGTGGTAATGGAAAAAATATATGTTTTTCTTGAACATATGTCTCAAAACTTGGTTGTTACCAAAACATCTTTAGAAAAAATTATCTCTATACAGATTAACGTGAGTTTCAATCCAAAATATCTATATTAAATATCAAAGTACGGTTGGTATCTAATTAATAACAAGAACGTCTTATTTGTATGCAGAACTTGGTTGTTTTATATTTTCGATTACTCAACAAATTTTTGAGTAAATAGATAATTGCTTCATATTTTGCAATAAATTACAAGAATTTTGTCATCGCGCTTTCTTTTTTTTGTATGCAGTCTGACAGTGACCGCGGTTTAGCTGTTGTCAGCGTCTTAATAATAATTTATGTCAAACAAATTATTATTTTGAAACTATTTTGATTTGTTTTGGTACTTTTATACTCGTATAAATATAAATAAGTTTTATTTATATTATAAAAGCCGCCGCGTTGCCGTTCATACTAATTCTGTGCAAGTGTCAATATACAACTCTATTTCAATTGATTCCCAGACGTTTGCCGATTCCTAACCTCCCAGGCATTGTGTTAGCCTACGATGTTACTAAACGTCTGTTGAAGTAGCCAAACGAAGTTCACACATGCTTAACAACGACCACAATACGTGAACTGTTGGAGGCACGTGGTGGCCGCAATCTAAGCAAATACAGAAGATCCGCTGACCGATCTAAACAAAGACTGTAAAAGCTTGCTCTTATTGTGTTTTTTTTTGTTTAAATCCTGCCTTGTTGGTCTATTACTGCTGAGCATGAGGTCCTGGGTTCGATTCCCAGGTCAGTCAAAATGATAATTGGTTTTTGTCATCAGTAATTTCTCAGGAGTCTGGATTTGTGCCCGGTTGATGGCAATAGGCTCGCCCTCTATTACATTGGACTTTTAATTAGCGAGTTGTGGGTGTACTATAAGTACACCTCTGCCTAACCCTTCGTGGATTACTGGCGTGATGGTGGTGTTTTTTTTTTTATAAATCATTAAGCGTCACTTTTATGGTAAATAAATTTATTTTCTTCCTTTCTTTCCTTCTAAGAGTAAGGTATCACACAGCTAGACTCTTCTGAATGTAAGATTGTCAAACAAACAAGTAGCTGCTATGTAATAAAATAAATAAAAGGTGAGTTCTTATCTTTCAAGGCAAAGCATTTAAAAAACAGCTATTGGAGAAAAGGAGGAAACGGACCTGCTTTGCAGTCAAAATACTCTTTTCCTTGCCATTTTTAATAACATCCGTTTTTGCAGAGCCATTTTCAGGTGAACGGTACGACGGGCTAACATAAGCCCGGACATATGTGAAGAGATAAAACGGTAGTCAACAGCCTCGAACTGTAGCATTTAAATTGCACATTTTTTTTATGTTTTTAAAACTTGCTAAAGTGCACAACAAAACACGTCTGTAAAATCAATTAAGTTTAACTATGGTTTGGCGTTACGTTTGTCATGTTGTCACGTGTACTACCATAATAAACTATACCTTCTGTCTACACCTGTTTGTTGTGAAAGCGTATAAAAGCGTAGCGTGTAACAGTCCAAGTAACGCACTCTAATTGACAGATTGAGTGAGCTTCCACTCTCTGCCATCGATGGCGTAGGGTGGATACGCCACCGTGCACCGGTTTAAACGCAGGATCTTATAAGTGGGCAGATTGAATTATGTGTAAGTGGGGGATTGAGACGGGTATGTAATCGAATGAGAGACACGGGAAATGAGTTCTGATAAAAATTAAACAGAGATAAGAGGATGGCTAATAGTGAAAAATAAAAGGTAAATACGGAGGGATTTGAATGGTGCTTTTTTAAGAGAAGAATCATTCTTGAAATCTGTTTGATGTAAACAGACCAAAAAAGATCAGGCAGTTTTTGTTTGTTAACTAGTTTTTTTTTAAAGTAATACTTACATTGGTAAATTATTCAAGAGCTACATAAAACGTATGAAGTTCTAAACTTTTCAATAAGAAAATTATTATTATGTTTCAAGCATCTATCTCACTTTAATGCTTTCACACCACACCTCTATGATGTAAAGTATTTTTTCTAATACTTATTACTCAAGACACAATTGAATATCCGAAACAACCCTTATACATGGTTATCCTCTTACGTGGTACAGAACGGGCGTCGAAGGTAATGCGAGCGATTTCATTCGGTAGGTACACAGTATCGCATCGAAATGATTCGATTGTTATCGATTGTACGTATCGAATCGATTCGATTATTTTAAATAAGCGTAGCACAAGTGATTCGTCTGATGAATACGGTTTGAAGAATTTATTTTAAGTGTGTTAGTTATTTTTATTGATTGGCACTTGTTCTTCTTTATTTTTGTTATTGTTTTGGGTAGGAAAAAAGTTGGATTTGAATTGTTTTCATATGTCACAATAAACAGAAATAATAGTCCTTTGACATTCAAAATAACCACGTAGGTTTTGTCTACGTCTGATTCATTTATACCGCCACTATTAAAGCAATTTTTAATACATATCGTTCTGCAGTGTCTGACTGACCACGGGAAGAAGCTCGCGTGAGTTTATGTATGTATGTGTATGTCATAAAGTATTCAAAACACATACTCCAAAATAATAATTATAAAAGTTTTATGTTACTGATTAACTACCAAATTACGGGTTACCACAATAACAATATTAGTAAGGTTAATACAACAAGGGTATCCGTATCCTTTGGCCTCCAATAATAGCAAACAATGGACGAAAATAATTGGGATATACGAGACGCAGGTAAAACACATCGGCCCGGTGCAAAATATCCAAATTACCACAAGATAAATAAACAGGTATCGAAGGTTAATTTTGTGCTAATGATGAAAATTTATATTTATTTTCTGTAAAAAATACTTTTACACGTCAAAATTAAATTATGTTTTAAAACTAGATGAGTTTGGTGTTTCCTAACTGACTATTCTGAGAAGAAAGACCGAAACAAACTCCAGGGTGCGATGTGCTAATATGGTAGTGGACTTGAATCAGTAGTGGTTTTAATGTATTTTTCATGATTCGAATAGCCATAAATGGAAGAGTAGTTATAGTTTAAAACTGTAAAATTATATGAATAACATAACTTCACACATAACGTCACGCCTGTAATCCCCCAAGGGTTAGGCAGAGGTGTATCTATAGTACACGAACATTTCGCATTTTGCGCATATAGAATTATTATTTTGGGATAACAAATGAATTGACCTTGACCGAAAGGCTATTCAAGGTCATTCTCACTGTTCCGTTGAATTTGTGGCAGAACCTATTGTGCAAGCCTTCCATTCCGGATTATTGGCCTTCTGTAATTTCACACTTTGTACCCTCAAGCCCAATATTATACAGGGTTGGGCTATACATCCCCAAAGTAGGGGGTTGGTGCGAGTTTATTTTCAATTCCGACAACAATACGCTGTTTTTCTCACAAACTACCCACTTAAATATAATGCGGCCGATACGGAGAGCGATGGAGCGTTTTTATTCGCGTGTTTTAATGTTGTAAGTCATAGGATGTAGCGAGGTTTACAATCATAGTTCTGTTGTAAGTTTTTTTTGCAGCGTATTTACAGAATTTTACCAAAACATTTCTAGTTTCAGTGACTATTATGAAAAAAAAAAATACGTTAGTCAAAAAATAACAAGGAATAGGTATTACATAAACAAATTGAGGTGGTACACTTTTTGTTTAACCTAAATTATATAAAAGGGTTCAATCGATGTTTGCACCAAATACAGTTTATTGCTTATCACATGCACCACATAGCATTTCAAGTCCCTCAAGGAAGTATTTTATTTAGAAATATTGTTTTGGGACACACAGGACTCTCCGACAGGCGTTCTTGCTCAGATACGGCAGGTATTGAGTTAGAGGACACGATACCATAGGTCACTACAGAAAACCCATGTCGTCAGACCCAGCAATTGTATGCAGGATCCTAACTAATCACATTAATATTATAAAGGCGAAAGTTTGTGAGTGTGTGTGTGTATGTTCGTTACTTCTTCACGCTCTAACGGCTGGACCAAATTTGATAAAATTTTGTATGAAGGTAGCTGACACCCTGGATTGAGACATAGGCTATTTTTTATCCCAATATTCTCCCGGGATCGAGATTACGCGGGTAAAACCACGGGTGCAGCTAGTATTATAAATGCGAAAGATAGTTGTTTGTTTGTTACGCTTTTACGCGAAAACGGCTGATCTGATTTGGATAAAATTTGGCTCATGGGTAGACCATGACCTAGAGAAGGACATAGGCTACTTTTTTATTCTGGATCGCAAACAAAGTCGCGGGGAACAGCTAGTTAGACAATAAAATAAGGTAAGAGTTTAAAATAAATTAATATTCATCGTCGGATTTACTATTACGAAATCTTTTTTTTAAAGGCCAGTATCTGAAAAAATAATCTTGGTTTTAGTCTTCTTAATTTTCTTTCAATTCGAAGGGCCAAACCCTATAAGGAAAAAACACGTACCCTATATTTTCATGTCAATTTTGTAGACTCGTTTTTCTATTTTTCCCAATTATTCAGTGACTTTCTTATTGCGTGTTTCTAGTCAAACTTCTGCGTATTTATATTTTGTGGTGACGAAACGACGACGGCTAGAAAAGGTAACAATTTAAACTCACCTATGCACGATATATTTGTGGTTTTTCAGGTACACTTTATGGCGTGAATGGGCCGCTTTATGTACTCGAGTGATTTAATGATGTTAGTTTTCTGTTATTTCTCCATTTATTTTTGAAATTGCTTTACTTTAGGTTCTATTGGATTTTGGTTCCGAAATGTGGGAACATAAACATTATTATTAGTTTTTGAGATTAGATTACAGGCGGATTATTTCAGACTCAGTTTTCTACTCACTTTAATTGAGCTATAATTTACTCCAAACAAATTTTCATAAGTTTCCAAACAATTTACATTTCCCTTTTTGTTACTAATGTACTTTTCTTATGACCAATTTTTTTTACGAACAGGTCTTTAAGGGGGACGCAGTAAGGTAGCCCGCGAAATTCAAATGTTATTACTTGTTTTGCTTTTTACAGGTCATTGTCAGGTTGTATGTTGATTAAAATTTCATTCGCGATCGTAACAAATATGTTTTACTGAATTATAATCATTAGAATCAGTAATACAACTCCTTTTTCATGAAATATTCATTCAATAGGATTTTATGAACTATTGATGATCTATAAGATTATAATTCTATAAATAAATATTTGATACGGCCGCAAATCATATTGAAATCAACATACAACGTGATGTTGACCTGCAAATTGCAAAAAAAACGTAAGAAAATTTGAATTTTGTGGGCTACCCTGAGGCTTTCGCCTTGAGCCGAAAAAAATTCTTCAAAACAAAAGAAGAAGAAAAAAGGTGACAACGTCCTATAAGCCCCCTGTATTCAAAAGCTCAGGTATCGACAAGGGTGGCAAAGGGTTGAAAGGAGCAATTTAAACGCGTCGATCTAAGACGTATGCGGTTTAGGGCAAAAGGGAATCGAATGAATCTTATGTGAGTGAGTGAGTGAGTGAATGAATGAATGGTTTATATATGTAAGTTCGTTGAATAAGTAATGCTAGAGTTGGTACCTATTGGAAGCGGGTTAACTAGATTCTTTCATTGACCTGATTTTGACGGTCACTGTGTATAGATAGGGTAAGTCTTGTTTTGATCTAAAAGCGCATACATTACAATATTTTGAAGGCTGTTTGTTCAGAGAAACTTATCAGATTTTTAATCTAGGCTTGATTGCACGTATTAAGGTGGTGTAGAAATTTCACAAGCCTCTGAAATTTTGTTGTCATAGAAATAATATGATAATATTATTTGAATACGTCTCAGTGAAATCATTACTACGGCGCGGTGCCACTACTAGGTATGTACAGAGTATTACTAAGGAGTCTTCATTTGCTATGCTAAGCCTTGAGGATAGGTCTCATTGATAGCGGAGGTTATGAGTGATATAATATTAATAAAATCTGTTACCATATACATACGTATACATAATAATTATAACATAACATAACATCATGCCTGTAATCCCCAAAGGGTAAGGCAGAGGCGCATTTATAGTACACCCACATTTCATATAAAAAAAACAGAATGAATGATGAAATAATGAATAATTATAATTTTAATTAAATCTATTATCAAAGTTACTTAGTTTCTTACATAATGAAGATATGTATTTGGATTAGTAAACGAAAGCCAAACAAAATATCACCCCGGCGTAATGCTTGTTTGATCATGAAAATGCGTAGCCATTTTTATCCGTAAACTACAAGCGAAATACGTTTTAATAAAATATAAAAAAAATTATAGTACTTCACATAAAAATAACGCAAGAAATCTACAACTCTTCTACCTTAAAATTTCCTAACATCTCAAGCTAACAAAAAGGCTAAAACATACTTGTAACATCGCCGCTGTCGCAGCGACAGTACAACAATACGCGTTGACTTAATGATGTAAGAAATATGAGAAAGGCAGGGCCGGTGACAATGCGCTCTAATATTACACAGGGTGATGCTACGCGCTCTAGTTTGCTCTTTAATAATACAGCCGACTATGCCAGATGAAATTTCACAGCGCCTGGTGTAAGGTTTTTGTATACACTCGCGTTTGAGTCGCTGCAATTTGTAGCATTAGATTTAGAACATTTGGATTGGAACGTTATTTTATTTTTAACATATTGAGGAATAAATATCGTTTTTTTACGATAGAACACAAACATGAAGGTGTAATTATTACATTTTTGAGAATAGTTATTACTATTGTTGTTATTGTTTAGTTGTTGTTTTTATTTTGTGAGATTATTTGTGTATTTTGTCTATGGGCCTTATGTTGTCTGAAAATAAAGCAATTAATTATTATTATTAAAACTCTTGATATAACGGTGTTTTTGAGCTGCCTTTGACTAATCAAAAATGTACTCAAACCTTTATTTAAGATTTATGTCTAAAATGAAGGTAATAATATTAAAAGTAGTTATTCAATCAATCTACCCCTAGCCTTTTCCCAACTATGTTGGGGTTGGCTTCCAGTCTAACCAGCTGCAGCTGAATACCAGTATTTTTTTACATGGAACGATTGCCTATCTGAACTCCAAAACCCAGTAACTGGGTAAAACGATACCCCTTGGTAAGACTCGTTGTCAGACTATCAGGCTTCTGATGACCCCTAACGACTGTCAAAAATCCACGAATGACAACCGGGACCAACGGCTTAACGTGCTTTCTGAGGCACGGAGGAGTCTCGGAATGTAAAGATGGTCAGCCATCCACGGACCGACCCCGGCAAGCGTAGTTTAACCTGATTGATCGACCCGTGCGGCTGTAATTACTTAGCTACGAGCTCTCCACAAGCATAACTCAATATTCTCATCTGATAATCTTTCCAACATTATTACCACCATCATCAACGCAGCGACAAACGCCCTTGTGTGAAGCACCTTAAAATAAAGCGAAGGAAATTTCCATCTCCTCGTTACCACTAGAGGCCCTAACCTCGGTTGCATTAATACTCTACTGAGCATTTTTGAGGCTTCCTCGAGACGTTCATAAGGTACTAATAGCTGATATTAAAAGAAGAAATTTCTACGCTCCTAGGCAATGGGAGGAAAAATTAAGTACGTCATTTACTTGCGTGCATGAACTAATAAACTGAGTCTATTATTATATAAATTTTGTAGTGCATTTTTATAAGCTGTTATGTAATCTTGTTGTGACTTTATTGCTTGGGTTAATAATGTAGAAATTTTTGAGCTAAATTACGTACATGTGTAAACAGTTAAATGTTAATGATTTTCATATCATTCAGATTCACATCAGTAAATGTGGGTCAATTAAATTACCTGGGGGTCTACTCCGAAGTGATAATCCGAAGTATCGGTGGAATGTTTGGCCGTTTTAAAACTTCCACAGATTCCTTTGAGTTACCCGACGTCAAGTCACATTTTTGACTTTGGTTTATCTCTTTGACTGTGGTTTTTTTTATTTCGCCATAGTCAGCCATATTTAGCCGTAGTCAAGAAACGTATGTTCGGAGTAGAACCCCAGGATTGGAAAGTTTCGAAAGCTTAGTAGTGAAAGTAGTCTAGAGAGTTAGCTTTAGACTGGAAAAGTGAATATTTTCTGTGTTCAAAAGAAGATCAAACATACATTAATAATGTTCCCACTGCTGGGACACACACAGGCCGCCTCTCTCCGAGAGGGAGTGGGCTGTAATCTACCACGCGAACTCAGTGCGGGTTGGTAGATGTCACATGTCTTCGCATTTGTGGTTCTTAGGACATGCCGGTTTCCTCACGATGTTTTCCTTCATCGTTTTGAGCGCAGTGGTAGTGAAATTATTTACACAAAGTAAAGCGCCTGAATGGGTTCGAACCCACGATCTACTACTCGTTAAGGCACAAGCCGTTACCGCTGGGCCACCACTGCTCTCACTGCGTAATTACGTAACATGATTAATAATCTTAAAACAAAACATCTCTGAAGGATTAATTTATTAGTTCCCAATTTTATGGTCCTTCGACTCCAAGCGATCTCAACTCAGTGACCACGGTCCCGTATAATATTGTTAATATTTCACAGTTATCTTACATGATATTAAAGTTAATTCTCTAAAGACAAAAATTAAGGGCCGCTTGGAAGCGACAGAGAGAGAGAGAAAGAGGGATTTTTTACGATGTGATTATAAAATACGATGCAATAAACAATATAGCGGTTTAAAGTGTTTGCTTAGACGTTAAAGCTAATTGAATTGAAGTATCACGATGTGATGGTGTCATAAAATTGCTCTGTTGCAGTGTGATAGACAAAACTTGTAGCTAGCAAGCAAAGGGTGCATTTTCGGTTCTCTTAGACAGCACATTAATCCATACGAACAAATTAATGTAACACAGTCTACGTGTGCAAGCATATGAAACTCGAGAATTAATAAAAGAGAAAAGGGAGGTCATCGCACATCCTACGCCAATAAAAACCTCTTTATCGATACCAATCTATCAGAAATCACCAATACGCAAAGAAAATCGACTCCAACAACACACTCCTTTAGATTAAATCAAGGTAACCCTACCCCATCTGCTAATCCCGTGCACAGTAAACTGCGCCAACGAATTACTGTAATTACGTTCGGCTGTGCCCGCGGGGAATAATTTGTTGGTTTTCGGACCCTAGCGAAATGTAACACCAGCCGGAGAGCTTGAAACCGGGGTGAATGTCTGTGGGGAGCGGTGAAGGTTAGGTTGTACTGTGTTCTGGGTTGAGTTGAGGCCGTACCGTGAAGTGTGAACGCGTTTATCGGGTTTGGGATAGGTATGTAAAAAGCTATATGTTTTTTTTTTATATTAGCTTTTAGGCTAAGTTCTTATACCTTATCTACCTTTTTAACCCACTTCAAAAAGGAGGCGGTTCTCAATTCAACTGTTTTTTTTAGTGTGTGTTTGTTACGCGTATACTCCGCCAATTATGAATTGATTTTGATGATCTTTTTTTTGTTTGGTATGCCATATTTCAGAGGTGATCGCATAGAATAAAGAAAAACAATAAATATATACACAGATGACGTTTTTTTATTTATGTTCATCAATATTTTCGTCGTTGACCGATTTTGGAAATTCTTTTTTTATTTGGTAGAAGAAGATTGCGCGACGAGCGTCTCATATAAATTTTATTAACTTTGCTTTTGAAATTTTTGAGTTAGCTTCAATAATGTATTTTTCCTATTTAGTCTATGTGGATGATGTTATAAACTATATAGTCCTGGTAGTGGTATTCGAATTTGTGTGGGTTAAGTACTACAACTAAAAAGTGAAAAATAAAAACTTTTCTACAATAAAAAAAAAACAGCCGACTTCCAAAAAAATCACTACAAAGTGAAAAATAACTTTAATTTTCGGACATCCATGTCCTTGGTTTAGTATTTTCGTTTTTGCCTCCGACTTCAGAAATTAGTAATTTTTCACTTTCTAGTGTTTTTTTTTGGAAGACAATTGTTTTTTTTTTGGAAAAAAAGTTTTTTGTAAGTCAAGTGATGGATTAGTTCTGTGTTTTATGAATATTATGATTATTATCAGAATCCAAAAAACAAAATGTTTGTTGCCGGGTCCTAGCTGCAGAAAAATACACTTTAATTAACTTAGTAAGTAGTAACACTAATTGTTTAACGTATATTACTGTCTACACGTTAATCTAATCAAATCAACTATCACATATTATGCACCCACCCTTCCCTAATTCGTAGGGTGCTGACATTCGTGAGTTACACCCTGTGGTCATAATCGAGGGGGTGCATTTAAAGCCTCCTAAAAATGGAAATTGTATTAGCAATACTCCTTCTGTCTGTATATATGCCTCTAAATGAAGATTTATTCTGCCTTTGTTCTTAAAGAAACCCAAAATGAGTTGTAATTAAAGTGGGCAGGAGATGAAACCTTAAAAATAAACGTGGAAATGTTTCGAGTATTGTGATATCTGAAAATGTATTAAATTACGGAATCAACGCTGCCTTATTATATAATATTACTCGTATCTTTCTAACAATAAAGGTAAATGTTTTATTTTTGTGTCATAATTACGACTCATTCTGTAAGTTAAACTGAGATTAACTTGATCATCAAACAGTGGTCACGTTTAGAGTGATACATTGCTTATTCGTGTAAAGTTTGTTTGTAAACCTGACAGATCATAATGCTTTGCTGCTTTCCACAGCACTGTACAAAATTGAGACATTTAGATTCCATAGTCTATATCGATTCTCGAGCCAAAAGTTTTAACTAAATATCCGCTTCATATTATAACATACCGTCTAATATTGCCAACTGCAATCCTGGCACGTAGTTGAAGTGCCATTTTAATAATTAACAGTATCAGTGCATGCAGTATCTTGTACAGTCGTGAGCATAAATATGTATAATTTAAAAATTGCTTTTGAAAAGAAAATCAATCTGCCTAGTCTTTTTCCAACTATGTTGGGTCACGTTTATCCTTCTAATCTCCTGAAATAGATTATCAAATAGGAGATGCTTTCATGCCATTTGAGTGAGCAATATCGCATTGATATTTATTTTATTTAAAGGCACGTTTACTGTTTTTAGTACTTACATCAATATCACTCTGCCTAGCCTTCCAGTCTAACCGGGTGCAGCTGAATACCAGTATTTTACAAGGAGCGACTGCCTATATCTGACCTCCACAACTGGGTTACTGGGTAACACGATACTCCTTGGTAGGACTGGTTATCAGACTATTGGGCTTCTGACTACTCGTAACGACTGTTGAAGATCTAAGAATAACAGCCGGGAATCACGGCTATTCGTGCTTTCCGATCCATGGAGGGGTCTAAATATGTAATGGATGGTCACCTGTAGCAGACTGACCGCGGCAAGTGCAGCTTAGCTTAACCTTCAAGGTTGAAACTATCTGTCTTTCACATAGACCTTGCCGTTTTATGACGTGCAATTGATATTCATTCTTAGGGGTGGTAAAGCTCCGCGGGAGTCGCAGGCCGATTCCCGGCCACCGTAGGTGCGGGCTTGCGGGCGGTGAGCGATAGGTAGCTCGCCGTCCGATAAGAACCAGGCCCGGGTCAACGGTGCGTTGTGTTCCACGCGCGCCTCAAAGAGATGTCAGCAACAACTGATGAGGTCTGGTAGGGCCAATGCCTGCCAGGGTTGCAAGTTTGTCCGAAAGGGATATCGTGGCCCTGGCTCACAGGCATCTGAAGGAACACGGGTGGGTTTTAGTCTTAAAAGTCTGACACGCCCTACCGCTCCACCCAGAGCGGGACAAGTTATTTGACAATTTCCCACGCAAAAAAAAAAGAAAGGTTGTAAAGCTATTACGAGTTCGACTATACATAGTGAAATTCAAGTTTTTTCTCGATATATTCATTCGAGTTTATGTATTCATTCAAACGTTGTCTATTCATCAATTTAATTCCTTATGAATCCATGGATTGTATTGAGTAGGTAAACTATAAGGCCCTTTGTACTCGGCACGTTTTCTTTTCAGTACGGTGTATAAACCGCGCCGTAGAAAAAACGTGTCTGTCAACAAGCTTCCATAGTGATCCATACAACACTGACGACCGTGCATACACACAGCGAATAAACCGTAGTTTTTCACGGCAAGAAAAACGTGTGTGTACAAAGAGCCTAAGGGAAGAACTGTTTAGTTATGTACCTTTTTATATTTTTCATTTAACAGTGCAGTTCGCATAGCTGAATTTTTGGCCAAATATTTATTATATGAACTTTTTGCCACCTATACGCTAAGAATAAGAACACAAACTAAAATGGTTTGTAGGTACTCGTATAGTATTTCAACATTTAAATCAATACGATAAAATAGTTTTCAAACTACGCTAAGTGTCTACATATTTATGCTCATGAGTTTACAGTGTACATGGTAAGTTTATATGGCCGCCGCGTGGATTACAGCCAGTATTATCTCGATAGTGTTTACAGCGGTCATAAAACTAATTTGGCCATAATGAGGACCCATTAGTTGGTGTAATATGCGGCACTTTTAATATACTACCAGTGAAAAGAATTGCGCAAAATCAGACTTTATTTTTTGAGGGATAAGATTGGTTTTTGGGATTACTGAACTTTTCTAGCACTTATTTATGGGACGCCTTTTATTGTATGTATACGACTACGTTTATAGGTAACTAAAATTAGAGGGTAGGGTAAAAATAAGCCCTACAAATTAACAGACTAAAAAGGGAAAGCTAAAACAGAGTAGGTACAGCAGCAGTAGAGACAAATACTCCATTTTGTAATTGAAATTGATAGGTAAATAATTCGGAGGATTTATAATTTTCCAAACACTCAACAAAACTAATTTTGCCAGTTATTAAATTACGAATATTTCTGAGAAATTATAGTTTACTTTTTATTCACATTTTTGTACAAACATAAATATTAGGTTAAGTAGATACCATACTCAATTTTTACCTAAAATGTTTTAGTACAGTTATGAATATTGTACTTTTTTTGTAACTACTCTTATCTATTAGTAAGTATAAAACTGACATTACATCTATTAGTAAGTATAAAACTGACATTATATCTATTAGTCAGTATAAAACTGACATTATATCTATTAGTCAGTATAAAACTGACATTATATCTATTAGTCAGTATAAAACTGACATTATATATATTAGTCAGTATAAAACTGACATTATATCTATTAGTCAGTATAAAACTGACATTACATACAATAAAATAATTAAAAATATCACGGTGCATACTTATCGCATGGGACGATTAATATTTCATTAGAAATCCACCTGAAACAAAAGAAAAGTTCACATTAGAAAAATTACAACACATACCTAAACATATCGCCTGTTTTCCCCGAAGGGTTAGGCAGATGTACCTTGAGTAAGTACACTCATATTTCACAAGTTATGACAACTACAATAATTTTTCTCGAATACTTAGGTAACCATAAAATGAAATCGCGCCTGTTTTTGATTAACAAATAAGCTAAATGTAGGTGTGATATACTACATTATTTTTAGTTTATGTGAAACCTGAATATAGTTTGTTCAGAATAAGGAACTGAATCGATTTCAATAATTTTTACACCATGTTATATTTTGGTCCAAAAATATTTAGGTGTGATGGAAAATGTTATCACCATTTAATTACTTACAATACAATCGCCGTACGGTTAGGTAACTACTACCAAATTATTATCAATGAGCGCAAGACGACCCTGGAGGCGCGGGGGCGCCGCGCGCCGTTAGCATGTTTTTGTACGGACAACCCGGTAACATAACAACCTTCTAACTTTGTGATTTTTCATGATACGGTTTGAAATTTTGTACATAGATTCTTTACATAAAAATACTAGATACGTGTTTCGGGTTTTGCATATACTAAAAGTAATATTGTATAGATAAAGGTATATTATTTAGGTAAAGGTAGGGAATCTCATTGTTACCTCAAGTTGATAACCGTTTAAAATGGTCCGTATATTCAAATCACGGGGTTCGTGGGTGTACTATAGGTACACCTCTGCCTAACCCTTCGGGGATTACAGGTGTCATGTTATGTGTTGTGTTGTGTGTATTCAAATAAAAACTGTCATCCTTTTGATAGTTGTATGAAATGGCTTTATCACGGTAAATTTAGGTAGGGTGTCAATTTGCTTAAAAATCCATATCCCTGACTTCAGTCAGGGATATGGATTTTAAGAAAATTTAGAACATTTTTTAACTCCTCGTACAGGAGAAATAAGTAAAGAGGTATTATAACAGTCTTATTAATATCATACAAGAATTACTATCATCAAATTGTGAGTGTATAACTTTGCAGGGGAATAAAGGCGTACCGGATGTTCGTATCTCTTTACACGAAAACAGAACACGAAGACAGGTAATTATCCTACCGCGGGCCTGCGGACGGTGAGCGATGGGTAGCTCGCCGTCCGATAAGGACCAGGCCCGGGTCGACGGCGCGTTGTGTTCCACGCGCGCCTCAAAGAGATGTCAGCATCAACTGACGGGGTCCGGTAGGACCAATGCCTGCCAGGGTTGCGAGTTTGTCCGAAAGGGATATCGTGGTCCTGGCACACAGGCAACGGAAGGAACACGGGTGGGTTTTAGTCAGTAAAAGTCTGACACGCCCTCCCGCTCCGCCCATAGCGGGAGAAGTTATTTGATAATTTCCCACCCAAAAAAAAAAGAAACAAAAGGTAATTATCCTACAAGTATCCCGTAATTACTTTATAACAGATTGCTCCGAGCATCGATATTGATTGCCGAAGGTAAACGTAAAATTGATGAGGGCATAACTCACTAAATCATGCGAGACGGCATAATGTAGCGAACGAGGGGAACTTTCTTAATGATTATGGATTTTTTTATAAGGAAATATGGCACAGGTGGTAGGATAAAGGCTTTAGGTAGGTCGCTAATGTAACTATAGAAGCAAAAGGAAGAGGGTGTAAACTTCACTCATCCTCCATAGAATAAGGAGGATCCTCCGACCAGACGGGTGTTGTGTCTGGTGGGCAACCGCCCGACGAATGATGTCGGGACGTTGTATTATACCAGTCGCGCGGTAAGCTCTGCTTGCACGATGCAGGATTTTGCGTGACGTCATTGTGACGCATAGTGCGCAAGTGGCGATGTTGATGCCGCCACATAACGATGACTATAGGTTTTATAGGGATTCAGTTAAGACGTATCGTGACGTTACTGGTCAATATTTTAGTCCACAATTCAAAGTCAAAGTCAAACCATTTATTTCAAATAGGCACATAAGTCAAAATTTACAAAAAAAATAGAATTGATTCTAGTTGCCCCTTCCAAAAGGTAGTTTCGTATGGAGAAGAATGGACAAGAAACTCCACCGTTACTCTTTTAAAAATGTTTTAAAATATTTTGTTTGAGTACATTAATTATATGATTATATGTGAAGACGATGCACCTAGAATAAAATTACTATACCATAATAGGTAAAAGAATTAAAAACTAAGCAATGAAAAATGACTTAATTATTAGATAGATACATGGTGCTCACATATTTACAAACATCGTTAAAGTATGTTTTTCTAAAAAAAAAAATAGCAATAAGTCAGTGTGTGAGTATAGGTTATCACAGAATGTAAAATCAATATCATAAAATTACAGATTTTACCATAAAAATAGCAACCAGTTTAATTTTGTCTAGACTCTAGATTGACTCTGAATTAGTTTACGTTAGCGTTAAACTTATCATACATGTAAGTATTATACAAGGTTTTCACTCAACATCTTATTCTTTTTCTTTACAATGATGAAATACCTATAGCAAGATTTAATTAACATGTCCTTAGCTCAATTATTTCATGGAAAATAAAAATAAAGTCTTTCTTCTTTAAATCAATCCTTGATTTAACGGTACATACAGTAGGTACCGTTGTGCTTGTCTTATTTGAAATAGATTCGTACAGTGTACTGAAATATAAGGTAGTAACCTTAATCTATGTAAAACGGTTTAATTGACAACAGGAAACAGACGAAAAAAAACCGGCCAAGTGCGTAGTGGGATGAATTTATCCCAAAAACAAACTTAACATTGTAGTTAAAAAACATGTTCTCCAACTACAATGTTATCATTCAACCACAAATAAATGATTTCCGGACTGTTTCTTTTACTTGTGATGTGAGACCTTGATTCTTGCTAAATTTCATGATTCTAGGTCAACGGGGAGTACCCTACAGGTTTTGATTTATTTGCGAGTATCAAAATATGTCGCATAAATTGCCGTATTTTTTTATTGCGTTGACGTTGGAGCTTGATTTTTTAATGCTCCAAGGGACCGTAGGTCTACGTATTTCATAGATACCTCCAAGCGTGCCTGAGAAAAAGGGTCTTGATGGACTGACAGACAGACGGACAACGAAGTGATACGATAAGGATTCCGTTTTTTCCTTTTGAGGTACGGAAACCTAAAAATGAATAAGAAAACTATTTCAACCCGAAATAAAAACGTCACGCAATCCAAACATAACAATAGTCATTATAAATACGTTCCGCCAATACGAGACACCCGACGCCATGTTTTGCTATCATCAATTCTGTACGGTGCCGGATTAATGAATAATTAATATTAAGTCTGTGTTCGTGCCGTACACGATTTAATTTTCATTTGATTTGATTGTTCACGGCCTGTGGGAATGCGTCACGTTGTGAAGTGTAACGTAAATATGTGCGAATGGTTGTAGGAGTGTGTGATATGTATGTTGGTTGGTTTTGAAATGTAATGCGCGAGCTTGTGAACGCCGCGGGCTTCGCGGTGGCGCTTTCCTTTCAGTTAGGCCATGCAATTATTATAGAACCGGATAATATAGTGAAGGAAAATGTGCCGAGAACCTCGACTTACAGATATGTTGTAATCACCAACATGTAGCGAGCTAGCGTGGTGATCAATGGTCATTATTTTTCTGATGTAGAAATGATCACATTTAATTAAGATGCAACCCCGAAAGGTCAAACAAATTATAAAATTAAAAAAAGTATTTTAATTTTAGAATTGTTTTTTTTTTCTTTTTATGACGGATGCTTTTGACGTTTTGCATCGTTCTCACTATATAACTTCAACACAAATGATGTAACCAATATTTTGTAACCATATGTCAATTTAAAGGAGTGTCCGTGGAGTTTCTTGCCCGTTCTTCTCCATAGGTACCTACCTACTAAGCTTTGGAATGGGTAACTAGCTTCATCTTTATGACTGACCGACCCCTTGACAATTCAAAAGTGCCTGTAATTGGTTTATTTGAAATAAATGCTTTGAGTTTGAGTTTGAATTATGTTGGTTTTATAGAAAAGTGGTTTCTAATTGTAATTAAGGAGCATACACGCTATAAGTAAATTCAAAATCATTTTTTTTATTTCACATAAACCTACATGGGCATTTATGAAACGTCAGAAGCTAGGTGCACGGTTCCAATTAGTTGTTTCCTATGGAGAAGAGCCGGCAAGAAACTCCACGGTTACTCTTTAAAAAAAAAATACTTCGGAAGGCCACCAAAATGACTTGACATAACATGACATAATTTCACGGCTCTAATCCCCGAAGGGTTAGGCAGAGGTGTATCTATAGTACACCCACATTTCGGCAGACATGACATGACATTGAATAATTTTAACCACGTCAAAGCTAACTTCTAACACCATATTTATTTGTTTCAGATTAAACATTTATATTCATCCACCACACTGCCGTATCGGAGTAACGTCTTCATGTTGAGTTATGGGCTTCCGCTAACTTTTACTATATTTTCCCTTCTACAAATTTTAGGGTTTTTAAAAATATATTTTGAAAGGTAAACAAAAATCTGAACCAAAATCTATATTGTGTAACTGCCGTAAACAATATAGATTTTCGTTGAGATTTTTACGAGTTTCTGTTAAAATGATTATCTATTTTGAAGTTTTCAGGTGGATTGTTACTTGCGCGTAATGGTAAGTATTTATTTGAGTGAATTGGTTCTAAGAAATAGAACTTAAAGGCCTTATTATTATACTAAAAAAAATACGTAATAATGGTAATGTAGTAAGGAGAAAGTTAGTTATTTTTTTTGTAGTTTTATGGTTTTTAACGGGATTGTTTTATAGATACATATTTCAAAATTCTGAGGCTTCTATGAACTAAACCACTATTTAAGAAATATCATTCTATAAATCTAATTTCGTTTGCTAATGTACAAGTAATTCAATCTACCAGCTCGAAAAAGTGCTTTTGCGCATTTTATGACAACTTGCTTTGGAATTTTGGCTTTATTTATATAGATAAAAAAAAGGAAAAAGGAGACCGTTATAAACTATACTAATAACTATTCTCCACCGCTTAATAAGGTCGAAATGTAAAAACAAAAAATAATGGCATGTAAATGGCCTCTTAACTTTTAGGTTTTGTTATAATTCTCTTTGAACATTTCTGGTTTTTTGATATTTTTAGTATCAACTTTAAATTCTATGATTTCATCCAGTATTAAATTAAGAATAATCCAAATTGAACAAAAAGGCGGGGGGGGGGGGTACCAACCTATCACCATATTATAACTGCAGAACCGTAATGGTTTTAAAAGCCTACAATTCATACATTTCCCGTTATTTTTACTTCCCGGCATCCCGTGGGAACACTGTTAGGGAGGAGGGGGGGGGGGGGGATATCAGGTGGGGTTGAACAGATAGTCGGGCGAGCAGTTGAATTATATTGTTATTTCTGCGATCAGGAATCGATTGTGCGTCCCGACGGTACGCGGTTACAACGCTCGCTCTCATGGATACCTGATACCTGTGTTGTTTTGGATGTGGAAATAAATATTATTAAACCCTATTTAGCTGAGTAGCTATTAGGTAAGTTAAAACCTAAAACTGAAGGAATAGTTTAGTTTTTGCATATGGTGTATATTTTGTAAAACGTGTCAATCTTCTTGAAGAACACTGTCCTTCAAGATACAGGATTTTGCTAGTTTGAAGGGCAGGGGTCTTACTCAGTAGTAACAGCCATATCAATCCTTTATTGACACAAAACTGATGTTACTTAGGCTAAGTTTTTGGTAACTATATGATTACTTACTTACTTAATTGCGGCGTGTATGACCAGATGTATGAACGTAAGCGAAGCAAAAAGAGTATGTAAGGATCGTAGTAGGTGGCGTTCTGTAATTTCTGCCTACCCCCGTGGTAAGAAGGCGTAAGTTTATGTATGTAAACAAATTAGTATTTGTTTCTGTTTTTGTTTTGATTGTTTGTAAATTGTCTTTGGTCCCTGACATCAACCAATGGACAAGATTGTCAAAATGTGTAGGGTATTGGATACGAGGCTTTTGGCTACTTTGTATGTGTGTATTTTGACCGTGTTATTTTGTTGTACTGTGCGTTTTGTTTGTGCAGAATAAATAATTTTTCTTTCTGTCTTTATGCATGTTAAATTCCCCTTAAGTTCAAATCACAATTACTTTAATTCTTTGTGAGAAGTATTAAATGTCTATAGCCCATTTAGTTGATATACCTAGTGTGCCAATCAGCTCAACAATCTACCGAATTTTAAACCTAATATTATAAATGCAAAAGTGAGTTTGTTTTTTTTGTTTATTTGTTACGCTTTCACGCTAACACGGCTGTACGATTTGGATGAAATTTAGCACATGGATAGACCATGATCAAGGATTGGACATTGGATTAGATATAATTATTATTTATTTATTTATTTGTGCACAATTTATTCCCTAAATATAGGCTGTTGACAGTATATATATAATAGATAGGAATCTAGATAGGAGTTTTTATTCCGGTAGTACGTTCGCACGCAGGCGAAGCCGTGGGTAAAAGTTAGTAGAGTATGAAATAGATTTCGTTGAGATTTTTATCCTTATTTTTGTGCGACACTTTAATTAATATGATTGGGTTGTTCGAAGTTACTCAGTTATTAAACTTTACATAAAATAGAATTGTAAAAATATTAATAAGCCGAGTACCTACATAATTCTACTGAAATATCCCAAAAAAATAGACACACAAGTAATATAATATGAGAGTAAATAAATCCCCCTCTATGTCGGTCGTCAAGGACGATATAGCCTTTTTTGATTAACGCCCACAAGTACGTCTCAAGGAAAGGGTTATATTATAATATTCCAACGTAGGGTTGTCATATTCCAGATTATTACAATTTATCAAGACTCGTCTCGTGATTAAATCGTCAATCTCTTGGAAGGCAGTTGCGAAGGTCGAGTAATAGAAAAACAGGGATGTTTTCTTTGTTAACTTGGAAAAGATTGAATACAAAAGTAATAAGTTTCTAGCTAAGTACTTCACTTAATATTACTAGACCAACTAGACTAGACTAGGAAGCCAACCATTGACATGATTTCTAAATATTAATAAGATTTGTAGTGATTTTAAATACTAAATATGATATTGAAAGTATGTGTTTTGTCTCAAATGATTCTTGTTTCAGGCTAGTCAAAGTTTAAAAAGTATCTCATTTGACAGTTACGGTAAAAGTACCGGTTTTTTATACAGAATGGAACGAAAAGCATGACATTTGGGGCGTCACGTAGTTGATAAGTCAATTCTCTTCGAGCCTCGGAACCTAAAGAATGTCTTCAAAAAGTCTATACTGATATTATTTTGAGTACCTTACTAAATGTTTAATTAAATATTGCTTTAATACCAGTTTGTATGTGTGCTAGAAGATAAATACAGAAATATTCGTACTGAAAGGGTGTTGCATTACAATATAGTCGGAAAAATGCAAACTTAGCAAAACTTAATATCCGCAAAAAAAAATCTGCCTATGTCATGGATGATTTCATATATATGTACAGTCGCCAGCACAGGTTACCACAAACTGTCAAATTTTCTTTTTCGATTTTGAATTTAACCATCAACATTTTAAGGTTTAAAATCATTTAGAGAAATTTGTACAGTTTGGTATCACCAGATGTACGAATGTACGTTGCCCAGATGCAAGAAGGCTACTGTGTTTATGTAGACTATATTAAAATTACAAACATAAAATATCACCACTAAAAACCAACATACAAAATACGAATCTAATTCCTAACACAATCTTTAAAGCCGCCATTACATTTTCACTAAAGTCTAATAGAACGCGACAGCCCTATTGCGAGCCACAGCAAAAGAATGTATACCTACCCACCCGCAGAAAAATATCCTGCGCTCATCCAACACGCGTATTACTACTACTTATGTTTTATGTCAAAACATAAAAGTATATACGGTTCTCTGTGTGAGAATAACAGAAATAAACGGGTGAAATTTAAAATGAGCGATGTAAAGAATCGCGATGCTATGAATATGTGGGGTAGCATATGTAGGGGTGTGTGTGAGTGTTTCTTTGAGCGATGGATAAAGGTATTTTATCGATCAAAGAAAGTCCAAGGATGCCGATCGTGGATCGAGAAGACGTTCAGGCTATATCGTAGGTAAGTTAAGTTTAAAAAAAAAATGCTGTATATAAGAAAATCAAGAAGGAATATGAATGGTACAGTAGATTGCAAGTCGGTAGTAACACTTTTGTCTTGAGCTGGCCTAGCATAGTTTGCTACCACTGACGTAGCTGGCCTAGCGTAGTTTGCTACCAACTGCCGTGTGACCTACAGTACTTGCTATAAAACAAAAAATGATTCAGAAATACAAGTGATTAAATTCCTGCGGATTACGAACATAAGCTCTAAATCGTAACACTTTCGTGAATTGTTTTTTTGATAAAAAGAAGTTATAATGCAACCCCAAAATATATTCCAAACACGAGCAAAGTAAGACTTAAGACCCTAAACTTTCTACTTCCCGTAAACCAGTCGAACGGCGCTTTCGAAACTCGCCAAACAAAAAAAAACTTTGATCATTATTTATAATACTTTTTTTACGTGGATAAATAAAGGCTCCAGCTAAATGTGGCCACTCTTGAAAATTTATTATGATCTATAGATTCTCAGTTCTCTCTTCATAAAAGTCTTACACCCTTCGTACAGGCCGGAAAGTTGGAAACTCAGCCAAAATTATGTCACGAGTTGGTACCCATCGTACAAAAGTTATTTTACTACTCCACTAAGACTTTAAGTAGGAAATGAAGATGGGGGAATAATATAAAAAAGTTCCTTTTGCAATATAAAAAAATGTACGGCTTATTTCTATGGAATTCGGTTGAAAGTCGCCAGGAACGTTTAGCTTTATTGTTTTCAAGTGGCAAGTGTCGTTAATACCGGTTTGGGGAACTTTATTATTGAAGCCTGGCGGGAGTGAAACAATGCCCAGAATACACGAGGCTAGGATAGAAAGCTAGGATAGCAATTTAGAACCTCTGTATTCTGTCCTGGCTTGCTGTCCTGGATTGGCACAAGCTAGTGCTGTTTACACGATGGTGGGAAATGTTAAGCTAATAGCATTGCGGCGATATAGTCCGTAGAGTAAAATGATCCGTTTAGGTACTATCTTTGCCGGCCACACGAGGTTAGTACACAAGCCAGGATAGTAAAATCGGTAATGGGGGGCGCTGCTAGCTCAAAAATTGAAACGCTAGCTTACTGGCCTAGAAATGAAGCTATAGTTCTGTATACACGAAGCTAGAGTTACTAGCATGCTAGTTTACTGACACTAGCTTACCATCCTAGCTTCAAAAATTAGCCTCGTGTATCCCGGGCATAAGACCATTCGTTGAGATGATGAAAGTTCAAACTCAGAGGCACTTGGCTATAAAATTGTGAAAATAAAAGTTAATGACACTGTTGATAAAATCTTTCAGTAGAATTATATTATTTTATTAAAGCACGATGAAGTTAGTTAAACTAGAAAGTTAAATGCTACTGAAAATTCAAGTAATCCTCTTCAATTTAGAATTCCGAATCTGCTCCACTTACAAATAAAAGACAATGATCTATCCGCATAATTTCTAGAACAAAAAAAACTCGCAATCTGCAATTTGGCTTCAATTGTTATAATACTTTTGGATACCTTCCAATCAGGATGCGTTTCCTTTTCCAATCATATCTTTCATTTTAGTCGTTCTTATAAGAATATTACTATCGCTTATCCAAGTATCCAAACTGCTCAGTAAATCTGTTTGAAAGAGGTTATGGATGGTGAACGTTTTCAATCCGATTTATGGTCAAATGAAATCGGAAACTTGCATACGTTTGAGTACAATAGTTAGTTGCTGCAGTTGTAACTAATGTTCAAAATGTTTCGTTTTTCTTTGAAATCGTTAGAAAAAGAAATACATCCAGTACTTCTTTTTTTTATCTATGGGAGCTACGTCTACCAATAAAATGCTTTGCAGTTTAGCAAGGGCAATATTTTCTGTAAAAATTATCTTTCTGTGAATAAACTTCTTGTTTTAAGCAACGGTTTTAATGTAACATCATTTCAGAATAAGATTATATTATTATTAACGAGCTTTATAATTGGTCGTATTTTTATCAAGGGTGTTATAGTACGGCATCCTCGAGAAGTACTAAGCTGGAAATATGGAGTAGGATATTACCTCATAATTACCATATCACCGTTTTCCACTTCCAATACGTCTATTTAATTACCCAAAATTTGAGTATTTAGTAGACATTGCTAAAATATATTTGGTTCAATCTGGCAACTTTGCAGCACCAACTTGTTGGAAATAATTAAATTCCATTCTCGCAACATTCCCTTATTATTATTTATTGGTACAAACTACCCTCGGGCCAACTCGGCTTCTGTGTGTTATTTTATGAAAAATATTGTTTTCCGTTGTAAACGTTGGGAATATTTTAAATAGTACGAATAAAGATTGTTGCTTTTAAGAACTGTTTTATAATGTCGTTATTCGGTATGGGTTATATTGTTATTTTGTTTCTGCATAGTTTTAATGCTTTCAATATTCTGTTCTGGTTTAGCTGTGATATTTCGGGGAATGAGTTCGGTATTTTTAACGTGTAACAATTCTGAAAACGCCAAAATAGAAAGTTAAAATGTGAATTATTTTTACAGTGAAGTGCCAGCTCGATTTGTTAAAATGCTTTTTGGTGAAACATTTTTTTAAACTCACGTCGAATTGAATTTAAATATCCAGTGGCGCAGTCATTGTTATACTCAGGTGGTTATTAAATTCGGAAACCATATTGGCCGTTTATTACTGTGAATCGAAATGAGACCAAATACAAGTGCTGCTCAATTTTTTGCAAAAAAAAATCTGCTTATGTACAACGTACTCCTGCCTAATACATCTTGATAAAAGCAACGGAATGGGGCCGTATTATGAAGTATAAATGCCATTATGATTCCAGACCGAAAAAGGGACGGTGCTAGCGGTCATAAATGATCCATCTCTTTCTTGCACTGGAATCATGATGGTATTGAAACGTCATAATACGGCACATGATCACTCCAAAGAAAAAACAAACAACCATAAATAACAGCAAGATCACAAGCATCTGTATAAAAACTCCAATTTACTGCTGCAGCTCGATACCTTGAATCCAATCATTTCGCAACAAAACTGCAGAGCAGCGCTTATTAGGTGGTTACAAGACGGAGTGGCTCAGATTTCCCCAGAGCCCTTGTATTCCGTTGGCGTTGGTCAATCTTGCACCGATAGTTGCGATGACGAGCTCCGGTCTGTGTTCCAAGGTGCTTTGTGTTAAATTTTGACGTACAAGCAGCTCGTTGGTAGAAATGTTGTAGTGGTTTTGTGAAATCCGATTTGGTCTGAATTTGTAGATTTTCTTGGAACTATTTCTGGGAAAATTAGTATTGGACTCAAAGGAAAAAATGTTATGTCTGGTCTTGATCGAGGATTTTGATTAGAATGTTTCTTTTGATACTGAAATGTCAATCTAAATATTTTTCTTTACTGCCAGAAACCATTTCATTAGTAAGATAAAATAGGGCCGGGTTCACAAAGCTCTGTTAGTTAGTTATGAAACCTGTTAAGCATTTACACGTAAGTACCGACTATCTCACTATGCAAAACAGTTAAAAGGACAACCATTTTTATGGTGTACATAATAAAGATTATTCTATTCTATCCCACCGTGTAAATGCTTAATATAATAATAAATTACTAGTTTAAAAAACACTAGAAAAACACGCTTTTATAAATGCACGTAAAAACAGAAAACCGGCCAAGTGCGAGTCGGACTTGCGCACGAAGGGTTCCGTACCATTATCTATAAAAACCGGCCAAGTGCGAGTCGGACTCGCGCACGAAGGGTTCTGTACCATTATCTATAAAAATGGCAAAAAAAAAATCACGTTTGTTGTATGGGAGCCCCCCTTAAATATTTGTTTTATTTATTTATTTTTAAAGTGAATATTTAACTAAATATTCTGTGAATATTTCTAGCGTCTACCTGTTGCCGTTATCAATATCGAGCAAAAACGAGCAAAAAGAACACGTTTGTTGTATGGGAGCCCCCTTAAATATTTGTTTTATTCTGTTTTTTTAGTATTTGTTGTTATAGCGGCAACATAAATACATCATCTGTGAAAATTTCACTTGTCTAACTATCACGGTTCATGAGATACAGCCTGGTGACAGACGGACAGACAGACAGACAGACAGACAGACGGCCGAGCCTTAGTAATAGGGTTCCCGTTTTACCCTTTGGGGTACGGAACCCTAAAAAGACTTTTCTAAGAAATCAAAAACAGCTATGATACGATTGTCCATCACAAAGTTCCAGTTCATATCTTCCGGCTCCATCATCAGATCAGTTCGACAGTACCATATTATTGTATTGTTATCAGAACTACATACAGCTGCCAATTTTCATTACGCTACGACCCTTGGAAGATGGTTAAATTAGTTACCTTAGATTCCATTACATAGTTAGTTACATACAGGTCGACCTAATAAAAGCGTGTTAATTCAAAACTAACAGTTTCGTGAATGTGGTCCCAAAAGCCATAAACTTCAAATACTTACTACGTTAGTTACACCAAAACTTTTCGATCCACCTTTTCAATCCACCATTTCACTCCACATTTTTTGTCTAAAAAACGACTACGATCAAATCGTAAAATGCCTTCAATAGTGAAAAGAATTGCTACCACCACAGTCACGTAACTGCTCGGTCGTTCACTATCCTGATTGAATATCGATGGGCTCCCCTAGGGCAGAACGTCATTGTTTTCCCATTGTGTGCCACTATGGGACAATAGATTAATGATTATACGTGCCCCACCAAATTGTTATGCCATCATCGTGGAAATAATATTTTAAGCGGCACATAATTTATTACATTATTCATGATATAGTTTTGAGTTTAGAACAGGTACATATTTCATAAAAAAAAAACCGGCCAAGTGCGTGTCGGACTACGCACAATGAAGGGTTTCGTAGTTGGGATGAATTTATCCCTAAAACAAACTTAACATTGTAGTTGAAAAACATGTTCTCTGATACATCGATATACGCCACGGTCAATTATCCAACTGAAAATGTTAGTTTGTAATCGCAAAAAAGTATTTTTTTATGTGATAAAAATCCAAATTAACGATTTTTAGACTTTTTTCTTTACTTGTGTTGTGAGACCTTGCCTCTTGCTAAATTTCATGATTCTAGGTCAACGGGAAGTACCCTATAGGTTTTGATTTATGTGCGAGATATTCGCAAATTTTTTTTATGTAATAAAACTACAAATTTACAATTTTCGGACTTTTTGGTTTACTTGTGCTATAATACCTTGCCTCTTGCTAAATTTCATGATTCTAGGTCAACGGGAAGTACCCTCTAGGTTTTGATTTATTTGCGAGTATCGAAATATGACGCAATAATGTCGCTTATAATTATCGCCGTATTTTTTATTGCGTTGACATGAAAGCTTGATTTTTTTAGAGCTTCAAGGGACCATAGTCCTACGTACTTGGTTTCAACTTGATACCTTTACGCAATCCTGAGAAAAACACAGACAGACAGACGGACAACGAAGTGATCCTATAAGGGTTCTGTTTTTTCCTATTGAGGTAAGGAACCCTAAAAAACACCTAGGGCCAATTTTATTCTTCGGTCGTATTTGGTCTAATGGTGCAATATCTTTCATGTACGACAAGTGCTTAGTTGAATCATCGATCAAAATAAAAATCAAGTATAGATGAGGTGACAAAAATGCCAAAATATACCGATACCTTTCCACATTTCCCTACGTTGAAAGACAACAATGGAAGGTGCCGCGGTTAATCAAAACCTAGGCACTACAAACTAAGTGGAATCAAATGCGAGCAGTTAAAAAAATAACGCGACATAGAAAGAAAAATAATTATTCGAAACAAGCGATTCAAAAAATTCAAGCAATATTGAGACGGACACACTCAAGCCGTAAACAAAGTGTGGCCGTCGCAGAACTCGACACCTGCTCCTATTTCCCGTAAAAAAGGTCATAAAAATGGTAGGACGGGGGAAAAATAAAAAAAAGGAGGAATGAGGACATTAGCTCAACAAAAGGGAGCCGAGAGGGTCATAACTCGAAGCGCATTTTCCTTTGTCACTGTGACGTTGCTAAATCCGCAACTGACGTTATATTGTTTAGGCCGAATGAGGAGTGGCGATTTTTTCATGCGACTCGATTTTGATGCGACGTAGGTACGGTCCTTGCTTGGAACATACTATGTTATAAAATTCTAAACTTGTATCTAGAATAGGTAGTATGTATTTTTAGTTCATTTTGTTTGTAGCTCTAAACAATCTAGTAGGGATAGCCAATAATAGTTACGAACAGCGAAAATGTAATTGATTTCTATTAAAATCCTAATTTCCACGACTAAATCTCACTTCGAATGTTAACTGTTTTCAGACTCTCCAAGTGATACCTGAGCACCAACCTGCAATGGGGCATGGTGACGTACTCTCGGATGAAGTAGTATAATAGATACCATTTTCAACCGCACTAACAAATCACCCAAATTTTATTGAATAACGTTTATGATACTTATTCTAAATAACTAATTTATTTCTTCCTACATTTCCCACAGAAACATACAATTCAACGACTAGACGACCCAAAAACGACAGTCGCAAACGTGCACCCGGTCTAAATCCGGCTGAGAAATCATCCACCGTACCTGGGGATCGCTTCAACTACTCATTTCATGCATATCATATGTAGGTCGGCAGAATTACAGGCGTACAAGTGTCACGAGCATTAATCTTGTGGCTCCGAGTGGATTTGTGAGGTCTGCGCTGTCATTGTTTATTTATCAATGTGTCATTTATGATGTACAGTTGGATTTTAGGGGTATGTCTATTTTTAATATACTGTTATAACATAACATAACCTCACGCCTGTAACATCCGAAGAGTTAGGCAGAGGTGTGCATAAAGTACACCCACATTTCGTATTTCATAATGATAAGTAGCTTTATTAATTAAATTAAACAATTGGCCAAACTCGCGACCCAATGGGTTGCGGACGAAGAGGACGGGATGCGGATGGAGCTTGGTAGCTTTTGACAAAGAGAAGTGAACATGAAAGATGGTAGACAGTTCCTTATATTAAACAGTGACAATACAGTTTTTAAATATTTAACTACAATGTGACAAGTTTTGAATAAACACAATGTACAAGATAAAACAGATAAAGAAAAATAATAAGATATAAATAATAAATTAAAACCAAAAACACATAAAAGGTATGACACAAAAGCCAGAGTAATCATTTATAAAATTAACTATTGTACAAACAGATAAAAAAGCTGTTTTATCTCCAGACTTAGTATTATTTTCTCCACGTATTATTTTCGATTCCAAAAACGAGAGCAATTTTTCCTAAAATCCTCCACAAAGAAGCCTATGAACTATTTTATTTATCAAGAGTCTATCTGTATCGATTATTTTGTTCTGTTAGGAGTCCATTTCTCCTTGAATGGAGCGTACGTCGACTCGCCTCGAGCAACGAGCCGCAATGTACAGAAATCAAAACGAAATAAATGAATTTTGCAAAAGATGGTGGTACCCATTGAAGGTCGTTGAGTACTTCTCTATTCGCGATGTATATCACTTTTAGAAATATACAATACAAATAAAATAATGAAGATATGAACCTTGTGGATATTTGTGTCTTTTCCAATTTATGTAGTCTATCTGACAGGGCTATTATTGTTTGAGTAACCGTTCGGATTTGATGAAGACCTTCGATATCTAACTTTAACTAGTTTTACACAAAGGTCCTGAATTCCAAAATCTCTATCCCAAAGCCACAATCAATTTATTGCTAAGTCGTTAACATATTGCGATTACTAAACTCAGTACCAAATGGTTTCTATGGCAACCTTACTTTTACTCATGATCATTCATGAAGTCAACAATCTATCGCCCTATTAGCATTCGCAAAGACTCCAAATAATATCCGAATCCATCTTCTTCCTAACCACAAATTAACCAACTAATTAATTTAAGCAAATTTTGAAACGTGTCAAAATGAGGATTATCCTTGACCCCTCGCCCCTGGCCCACAAGAGAGAAAACATGAGCGATAACGCGCACAGTGTCTATTCATCACCTACAATGAAAGCTTTGCAGATAAATCGCGGCCATTCTCATCGTTAAGTAATAGCCCAGCCGTCTCCAGGAGCATTCCGGTTGGGTGGATACGAAAAAATATGGACATTTGTATTTGACTTCTAAGAGTGCCTATAACGTACTATCTTACCAACATTTTGTTTAAGATTTTCGGGTGTTGTTTTTGTCACTAGCCAACTACTCATATTAAAGATTGATCCAAGTGCTACAAAGAATGAAATGTCAAGAAATCTTTTAATGAAGAATGTGTGTCTCATGGAAATAATAAAACGGTTTAAGGGATAAGAAGATAGTAGAATGGAGGTGTATGCCAAAGATAAATCTAAAAACAAAACTAAAACTAGCCTAGGCGAAGAATTTGCTTAAAAAGCTAAAATATAGTTCAGAGACACACATAACTTAGACGATGAATATGAAAAATCAAAACACATCTTCGAACTTTTGCCGCAGTGGGACAGAAATTATGGATGTTTGTTTGACTTCGTGTACAATTTTTCGCATTTTACGAGTATAATCCGGTTTTTCACATCGCTCAATATTCGACCTTGGAAAGTTGCGTGTACTTTTCGATTGACAAAAGAAACCACGCGATGAAACGTTATAAATATATTCATTTGTTGGTGGAGTGTAGGGTTATATCTTGATTTTTTGTAGGTCGCCGTGAGTAATTTGTAGTTCTTTTTAGAAAAAAAAAAACAACCGGCCAGCAGTCAGTCTCAAAGAGGTGGCACGCATTATTATATGTGTGTCTTATTGTGAGGACGTGCGGTCGTGCGATCGGCCGCACTCGGTGATGGGGTCCACTAGCATGGCGAGCTGATACCAGTTGGGGGTGCAGTGATTGTACAAGCATCTCCCGGCCCCCAAACTTATGGTACTAGAAGGAATAGTGGGGTTTTACTTAACCCTCCGTTCTTCCCAGACGGAGGGTATCCATGAGGATTTCCTCATGGGAAAAAAAAGACGGACTTTTTCGTTTACTTGTGCTATGAGACCTTGACCTTGCTTTTTGCCAAATATGATTATAGATCAACGGGAAGTATCTACCCGTAGTTTATATTTATTTGCAAGTATCAAAATATGTCACATAATTATTGAGTTGACTTAGAAGCGTGATTTTTTGAGCTCCAAAGGACCGTAGACTTACGTATTTGATATTAATTTTAACTTGTTACCTCCACGCATTCCTGAGAAAAAGGTTCTCGACAGACAAACATACTGGCGGATGGAAAACGAAGTGTAAGGGTTCCGTGTTTTTCCTTATGAGGTACGAAACCCTAAAAATGATTTCGGTAGTTTTGTGTGACAAAAAATAAACAACTCTTGGGGCAGTGCTCTTTTCGTTGTTATTCGGGCCTGCAAAATTGTCAATTGGACGCTTTCCTTCTTTACTAAAAACTTTTCCAATCGAGATTCATTCAGCTAACTAGTAAATCAAAGAAACGTAGATATTCCAAGTCAAAACCAGTAACTCAGTTTTTGCTAACACAAAAAGGGACGTGACACGTAAAGAAAACTATTTCAAGTGAGAAAACTATTTCAAGTGAAGGATTTGGGCATGCTATAAAAAGCAGCCCGTATGTACCTACGAACGAATTTTATGACCCTAAACCCGCTATTTCTCTCTAGTTACTCTCTGATTTGTATCTAACATGTATTTTGTTTTTCCACCGACCATGGCATGTCTGGTATATTTTCAGATAGAAAGTGATTTTTACTAAAGAATATAAAGAATTTTCTGAGACAAAGGAACGAGGAATCTAAAGCATGATAGCAAAACATGGCTACGATGTTGAAATTCAGATGCTTTCCTCAACAATATTAGTTCAAAAATGCCTTTAATCGCTTACAATGGCAAAATACAAAAAGTCGTTTACTTAAATGAAGAAGTGAAGCGAGATGACCTTTTAAATTATTCATGCTACTTCCTTCAGTAATTGTTGAAATACTGTTCCACATTTTGATTGACAGCAACACCGCGTTTAAGCTCATAATCTAAAATTCAATCTACATAATATTAATATCCAGAAAATAATAGAAGCGACTCTAAATTTCTATAACATAATTATAGTTCTAGCCTTTCAATTTGGGTGTAACAGTATGTTATTTTCGTGAGTATTTTTGTATCAAGTGCAAACAAAAGTATCATTAGTGTCGTCCTGACGAAACAATCATATTAGGTGTATAGAATATTTTAACGTTCTTTGTTCAGTATTGGGGTTAATCTCTTTCATTGTTTCTAGTACATTAATATTCGCTATTTTATATACAACACTGTCAACGCGAAACAAATTGTAGAGAGTGGGCATTTGTGTCTGATTGATTATGTTAACATCAGTTACCTAAATCAGTTGCCTTGGAATCTACCGAGTTAATTTATTGTACAAAAATCGAATATGTTCTGAAAATAACGGCAGTAATTTATTTGAATTTGTATATCCGTTATTAGCCAATAGTACTTTAGTTAGTTTTCAAACTTTTCGTAAAACTGTAGCAAATGTGTTTGGACAGGCATAAAAACAAGAGCATAAACAGCAAAGGCCCCAAGATATGTCCTTGTGGCACCTCACCAAAAATAAAGCTAATATTATGAAATTACCACGTCTCGGCCCTTAATTTCTTCACTTAGGGAATTTTGCCTCAAAAATGTGGAAGTTTCAAGGACATCAGCTGTGTCTCGTCACATCTCTGTCGCTTTCGTTACAAAATTGTTGGAAACAAATCCTCTAATGAAACAAAGGACTCATCTTACATCCAGCGAATTTAAATTTAATTATCAAACTCTTACTTTTGGAGTTCATTACAATTTAGGTGAGATGGTATTAAGTTGGTAGTATCGTGGGCGAGTTTCGTGTATATTGTTTTAATTAGCAAGTAAATGTTTACGGTATATGTTGTTATCTGACTTCACTGGAAGAAAATGCTACGTTGTTTTATTTATGAAAAATTTGATTTGATCAGTGATAATGAATCAGAAATAGCCACACTTTTATTTAGAGTCTTGCATTTCAATGACGTAGTTAGATACTTGGAAGAATTACGCTGCTGGGGCTACCACGATTCTGCAGTGCTTCGACTATGTTCGCAGAAGCGCACACTGATGGGTTTCATGCTCTTATAAGGAAGCAGTGTGCGTCGCTGCTGAATAGTGTTAGGTCCAGTAGCAACAGTATAATAAGCGTGTTCGTGGACAGGTAGGACTATCCACTGCTGCGCCACTGGATACGTTTACATACTGCACTGTGAGCAGTGGACAGTTCCTCCCGGTTCTAATGTGTGTAACTGTGTCCTTGACTGCTTTTATTTTTTGTGTCTAGTTTGTTTGTGTGTTGTTTGTTGTGTATTGGTTTGGTTTTTTAAATATGTGTCATGAAATATGGATGTTATCTGAAATAAATGTTTGTATTATATTACTTTTACTTTTATCGGACGAAGTAATAAAATATGAGCAATTTCTTCTTATTTTACAAGATAAATAAAGGTTCACGTTAAGTCGTCAATATCACTTTAAAAAGTACTTTTTATACAGAGACACTTGACTTTCAAATTTAAATAAAAAGTAATTTAAAAATGAAACACTCGGTACGGTGACTTTCATGTTATTCAAATCACTGTATCTAAGTTAGGCGAATAGATCTCGGATTCTCGTCTGAAGGGTTTACTGATAGCCTGGGGCAAGGAGAACTAACGGGGGAGGGACGGGGAGGTTGAAACGGAATATTGTATTAAACGCGGATATCCCCTTTTGACAAGTTTTTCTTTGAAGCACCTGTTACAGCGGTGTTTTAATAACTTTCCGATACTTGGCGCTCTTTTTGACTTAAGTAAAGTGAGATGAACTTAAAGGGGACTCGATATCAATGACTTGGCTTGACTATCTAAGCGTTATTCATACTGCGACACGTATTGATATTGCTAATGGAAAATAAACCTAAACTGTACTTCGCAATTTCTATTTAGATAAAGTGGAAGGTAATGAAAAGTGAAATTTGAGTGTGACACAGACTAATTACAAATATGACTAACTACAGACTAATAGTAACTAAAGGTTCGTGACTTAAATTTGGACCCGTCTCCAACATAATTCATTTGCTAAACTAAAGACGACCAATGTTTTATGAGAGAAGCTGTATAGTTATGGCGAGACAAACTAGTTAGGGTTTATGTCCCACCCAGTCTTCTGCAGTTAGATATATCAGTCTGTGATTAGGTTGAAACAATATAGATGTTATTACAGGTTATGATTGTATTAATTAGACATTTGTATCAGCGACATCGAACCAAATACCATCAAGATTAAATGGGTTATACAACTGAAAGTAGAACTTTAATTACACTGTGGCATTGCGGTATCGTGCCATAATACAAACTGAAACGGAACCAATGATGGAGGAAATACAACAGTGATAGCAATCGGTGATTAACATTACGATAGTACTTGCTAATGGTATTGGTCAGAAATGCGATACCAATAAGTTCTGGACGCCAGCCAAATAGCAAGCATGTCAGTAATTACATGTGTTGAGTTGCACTGGCTTGTGCTAAACGAGGCTTAGCATGTGGTTAGTCTTAGCTACAAATAACGTATTAGTTTTCATAGATGTCATGTTTGGCATCTGGAATGGTGTCAGAGAAATTAGCAGCAGGTCAATATATGGTTTTGTGGCGGCATTTACATCGCCACTTGCGAACTACGCATCACATTGACGTCACGCAAAATCCTGCATCGCGCAAGCAGAGTTTACCGCGCGACTAGCATAAATACACAACGTCCTGACATCAATCGTCGGGCAGTTGCCCACCAGACACAACACCCATCTGGTCGGAGGATCCTCCCTTTTCTATAGAGGATGAGTGAACTTTACACCCTTTTCCTCATACCTCTAAAGTTTCATAATTTCATACCCATACGTTTCACTATAGTGCGATTTGTTGCATCATTGAAGGCTAGGTTGATTGGAATGCATTTACTTTTTCGATTTGAATTTATAAAATGAGTATCAACAAACTATTGAATGGACTGTTCACTCTTATACAACTATTGACTTTTCAGTTTTGGTCTAAATTCAAAAAACTGATTTGCCACGTGTTGTGACTATGAAGTATTCTTTTTAGGCAGCGATTCCATAATTGGACGAGAATTGAGAGTGAAATTTCAAGAATGCGTTACGTTTAGGCACATTTCGCTACATGAGAGAGAAGAAAGATATAACTCTCTCTGTCTCTCACACAAAATCTTTCTAATTCTTATTTTTTAAGAAGTTTCACTTCTATCGCGTGTAGAGGTGCTGCACGCGCCATTATTTTTCTTTTTGACCTTATTAAGTTCTTTATTGATTGATTATCTGCGTCATTTTTGAAATCATTAAAGCAGCTCTCACGATGCTTTTACAAGTTTTTATTCCTATGCTGGTATGTTGTCTTTTCCTCAATCGATTTTTGCCACTTCCTTACTGTTTAAATCACAAAAAATAAGCAAAATAAATTCTCCAACACAAAAATATGCATGATAGCCGCGATTGAATCGTGTTAGGGTGGCGATTTACGCCGGTGACGCGTTAATAAATTTCGACCAACAGCAGGCGAACGCTAGCGGTTGGGGCGTGTTCAGACTGTAATAGTTCAATTTCTGCTAGTACTGGAACCGTTTAATGTGAAGATGCGTATATGCAAATGCGTTATCAACGTGTCAGTACTGGACATTCTGGTCATCCATTATGAGAGTTTCGATGTTGATAGGGTTTTTTGCACGATTGAGTAACGCTATAATATCTTTTTGGGAGATTTCACTTCAAATGTGGTTAATTTCTATTTGCATGAAATGCATCGATGATTATGGTTATTCAAACGTTATATAAAAAAAATGGTAAATTATAAAAATACTTTGAAAATTCTCTCAAAAATACATAAAAATTCGGCTAAGTGCGTGCCGGCACGCACAATGAAGGGTTTCATTATTGGGATGATTTTTTTATCCCAAGAACAAACTTAAAATTGTAGGTAAAAAACATGTTACATACCAATTGTAAATGAAAGTTTGTACGCTCAATATTCAGTGATTTTGCCATGTTATTTTAAGACCATAGACTTCATGGTTTACTTGTAATCTATACGTATAGAAGTAGTAGATTTCATTTACTTTCAGAACTATTTTCTGTATTTTTTCAATATTAAAACTCTAAAACTGCTGCTATACTCAATAGCAGCAGTTTTAGAGATAAGGGGGGAACTGGTCAAATTTCATGTATGTATTTTCTTTAATAACTTTAAAACGAATTATTTTAAATAAAATATTTGAAATCCTCATAACAAGTCCTTTCATTTGGTGTGTCACACGGTACAGTTAGCAAAGCCTTTTTATCCCCCCCCCCCCAAAGTGAACCCCATAATCAAAATTCATTTATGTTCACGTTCGTGTTTGGTTCACAAAAATTCAATTATGTGTACCAAATTTCAATTTAATCGGTCCAGTAGATTCGGAGCAAATCGGCTGTGACAGACGGACAGACAGACACACGAGTGAACCCATAAGGGTTCCGTTTTTCTAAGATATACGTAGTTTTGTAGAGTTGGGTGATAAAATTGCATTTCGCGATTTAAATTGATTATTATTAATTAAATCTCAATTATCAACAAGTTCATATGGTTTTTCTCACATCAACTTCAAATGTCTGATTAAAAAAAGCGTCAGTGTTTTTAATATTTTTTTTATTATAATCCTTATTATCAGTTGACTATTCTAGATACCAAATCTAGTCTTAACTCAATACCCCTACTGGACCCTTTTTGCTTGGACGCCCACATTTAAACTCGACCCATCTGATCCCAACTTAACGTCGCGCTTAACCGACCCTTATTTCATTTGAAGTTATTAGATTGTTGTTACGCGACCGCCTGCATTTATGATAGGCTACATTACCACCCACTAAACGGTATAATATGTTCTAGGAATTATACCACATTATTTACTGGGAAGTTATGTTGTCTAGATTTTTAGCAGCGTTCTAAAATGCGAGGTGTGATGAAGAAAACTATAATAGAGGTCTTAAGTTTCTATGTGTTGAACAAGAAGATTACCAACGATTTTCAATTTTCTATAGTATAATCAGCCTATACAGCGTGTTACGGAAAGGGTATATCCGTACACACAAGGTGAAAAGTGCATCTGATTCTGAGGCTGTGTACAAAATTTCAACTCAAAAAGAATAACTTTTATTTCTATAGTTTATTAAATTTAAATCATAACAAACGTGTCACCGCACTACGAGAGTTATTATCCATTATCTGTGTCTGTGCGCCTAGTACACACACAGTTCTGCGAATCACTGTGCCACCACTGCTCAAATTGCTGGTCAATAGTATACCAAGGTTTCCACAGCTGTTCCTATCTAATTGGAGTACCTAAGCTACTGACTCGATTCTAGAAACTCTCTTACTATCTGGCTTGCGTTCATCTACGTGCAAAAAAATGACGTTGAAGAAAAGGCATTTGTTTTGACAGTTGGCAAAGTAATAGATAGCTAATCTGACATAGCTCTCGCTGCCTAACCATATGTTCAGGGTATAGTATGGTTACAGCATGAAACGGGCAAACTACAGCAAAATTTGTGAGAGTTTTTTTTTTATTGTGAGATTAATATGGTACAGTATAATGTGTACAGTTAATGTAATGGTTTCAGTTAATAATTTGTTCAATTAAACAAAACCGCAGCCTGGCACCGCTTGCGTTTTATGCAATTAATTACTATTAATAATAATAGCAGCGGAAATTATATTTTATGGTGTATTGAAAATAGTAAATATTGTATTTGTATCATGTTACAATATTATTTGCGATATTTTACGATAGGCCAATGGCAATGCTCAGTAGACAAGTGGCATTATCTAAATCACATAATAAGACAAATACCGATCGTCTTAAAATCCATTTGAATTTACGGTGAAAAAACGATACAAATTAAACACTAAGGGCTAATAAACAACAAGGGCGAATTTCACCGATGAGAGTGAACACATTAGCACCATCTATACCACGTTCAAGAGGTTTCAGTGTCATCATTACTGAGGAATATTAACTCTGAAAGCCCCTAAATTCGTCAATAAGGTGAAATTCGTTCAAAGATGTTGTGTAAAATGACGACAGAACGTTTGCCAACAGTGTCAACAGATCAAGGAGCAAGAAAAGCAAGTCACGATCATTCAAAAAGTTTAACAATGAATGGGCCTGTGAAGAAGTTGAACGAGGAAGAAGAGTGACCCGAATGAGTCTTTTTGAAGAAGCTAACTGTAATAAATCCAACCCCTGAATGCTAAGATCTACAAGAAAATAGTTGTATGAAGTCCATGACTAGAGGTGCACGATTACTGATAAATGCGTGCACTAACTGATCAGGTCCACTCAATCAATGTGGTTCTTTCCTCAAAAGACCATTTCAGACACCAATCTACATAGCCTTCTCATGATCTGAGCAAGATTATGTCTGGACTTTAAAAGAGACTGTGACCTCTGAGTTTGTTTCGGCCTCAGAGTAGTCAGATAGGAAAAACCAACCTCATCTAGTTTTTAAAATATGATTGACATGTAAAAGTGTTTATACAAACCTACTTACAGAAATAAAAATCATATAGCATTTATCATCATGACGCAGTTGTTTCTGACCCAGAAATCACCCAATGCTAATGTGACATCAAACCAAACCGTACCAATTTTGCGTACCTAAAAAATCACCAGTTCATTTATAACTTACACCCATAAATTACGCAATAAATAATCCCCGTAAGTCTCGAGAAAGCACTTCTTAGGGACTGAATAAAAAATATAATCGGGTTAAATAAATCACGGGGTGACATGTAATGTACCGGGGACCGGTCTTAAGACCGCCACCAATGGAGTATACACTCGTAAAACAGGAACCGAGATGTTTTGTACCTTTGGTGTATGTATTTTGGTACTTAGAATCTAGAAGTCGGGATTAGTAGAGTTAGCTGAGTCTGTGAAAAGAAAAAATAATGTTACCTAATTTTTGTCATGCTAGGTCATGGTTTTCCGTGTGGTACCGAACGTAAAGAATAGCACCATCCTATTTCTTCCCATGGGTGTCGTAAAAGGTGACTAAGGGGCTTTCTAGAGATTGGGCAGCAGCGTTCTCTATGCATTTTAACACCATACTGCGATCGCCAACCCTCCTGCCAAGCGTGGTGATTATGGCAACCCCCCCCCCCCTTTTTTTTGAGGGAGGCCTATGTCCAGCAGTGGACGGTTTTCGGCTGAAATGATGATGATGAGGTCATGGTTTGTTGTGACATTCATCAAACTCGACAACAGACATGTTTTCGAATCGAGATAACGGGATTCAAGGTAGAGATATAATAATAGTACAGTTAATTTAACGCACGCGCGTTTATTTTGTGCGTGGATGACCAGATGTATGAACGTAGGCGAAGCAAAAGGAGTATGTAAGGAGCGTAGCAGGTGGCGTTCTATAGTTTCTGCCTACCCCCATGGGAAGAAGGCGTGAGTTTATGTATGTGTGTGTATGTGTAGTTAATTAAAAAAAAAACCGGCTAAGTGCGTGTCGGACCACGCACAATGGAGGGCTCCGTAGTTGGGAAGAATTCAGGCCTTAAACAGACTTAAATTTGTATTTGAAAAAATCTTTTCCCATACATCGATATGTCACGGTAAATTCTCCAACTGCAAATGTATGTTTGTAATCGCAACAAAAAGAAGTACTTGGGAGTATCAAAATATGTCGGATAAATTACCCTATTTTTTATTGCGATGACTTAGGAGCTTGATTTTTTAGAGATCTAAGGGATTGTATTTGATATTAATTTCAACTTGGCACCTTCACGCGTTCCTGAGAAAAAGGATCTTGACAGACAGACGGATAGCCCATTTTTCTATTTTATGGTTCGGAACCCTAAAAACGAAACATACAAAGAAAATCATTGTACATTCTATTTTAGAAAAATATGTTTGCATCGGCCATGTTCAGATGTATGCCGTGTCGATAATATTTTATTTAAACAGAAGAGAGATAGGAAACCCAACAAAAGCTTTCAATAAACAAGAAATTCACGATGCAACCGATAAAAAAAGCGAGGAATAACAGTAAATTGAATAAAAATAAAATGAATGCCCACCTAAGAGGTTAGGGAGGCCGAGTAGACAGAGGGGCCGTATTTAAATAAAACTGATAAACAGAAAAAGCGGGGGAAATGCCCTTGTACAACAACACGACACAGTAACAAGAGGACATCGATAAACAGCTACTAATATGCACATACTAATGAGATTACTCTTCCACGCTTCTACATTCCACGTCCGTACCAACTGGCTGCGTACACAGAGCGCGCCCTAACATAAATCGTAGGACGGTTGTCGTTACGGTGGCCATAAATCTCACCATTCACTAATACACCACATTCAAATGTTACCGGCAGGGGGGGGGAATCTCGTATGCGACTAGATTTCTTTCTACCCCCAAACGCGGGGAGTTTCTTTGCACCTTAAAAGCGGTGCGTAAAGTATGACCACATTTATCTCGAGCGAGTTACGGTGACGTAAAGGTTAGGTTAAAGTGTAGGCGATTTAAATAAATCTTTGTTAACGTTGTTATTGTAATTTAATGTGTTTTAACGGGGAGGTGGTGAATGTAGACTTAAATTGAGTCGTGCTTTCGATTTTTACTCGTCTTAAAACTTTCTGGTGAGTGTTACGGTAGTCCGCCGCTGTACATTTGTGTGCTTAAAGTATTAAATAAATAAATAATAAATAACGAACATGCCATTATAAAATTATGGCTTTATTGTTCTGTGCGCACTTGTAACTTATGCTAAATAATATATACGCTAACAGACTTAAAATAATAATACGTACATGTATATTAAAAAAAAAAAACTGCCTTATTGGTCTAGTGGTCGCAAGCGCTACTACTGAGCATAGGGTTCTGGGTTCGATTCCCAGGTCGGGCAAAGTGTTATTGGGATTTTTCATTAGGAATTTCTCAGTAGCAGTCCGGAGTCTGAATTTGTGCCCGGTTGATGGGAATTAGGCTCGCCCCCTATTACATGGGACTTTAACTAACATAACTGGCGAAATGTGGGTGTACTATAGATACACCTCTGCCTAACCCTTTGGGGATTACAGGCGTGATGTGCGTGAATATCAAACAAAAAGGAGGCGACAAAATCTTATGGCATCAAAAAATTATGATTTTTATTGATAACAAAATAACGCCATACAAAAATTAAACCATTACCAATTATAATCATCATCATTCTCTTGCAAAGGCCTGCAAAATTCCCAAACGTCTCATCACATTTATTACAAATTGACATAATTAATTGCATTTGTTATTCATACTAACCCAACCCCATAAAATTAATAAATCAGAAGCTCCCCAGAGTTCAATAAGATCACATTTTTCCAAAACACGAACCGCTCCAACCATAGACAGTTTTATGCCACGTAAGGGGAAGTTAGTCAGTGAGGGATGTTGAACTCTTTGGAGGTCTCAAGGGGTTGTGAGGTACAAGCAACCAAACTAAATGCACCGCAAGGAAGGCACAAATCTACGGGTCATTGTGGTATGAGGAAAAATTACGAAAATCCCTTCAGAACGTACAATGAGTGAGTGAATGAGATTCCCGATGGTGCTTGAGTATTGTGAATATCGTTAGGAATGATGGTTTGAGGAAAGTTAGGAATGATGGTTTGAGGAAAGTTAAGAGGTTTGCTCATAGCTATATATCGTCGTTGCAAATTTAAAATCCATCAGCCATTTTGAATACTTGGCAATAACTTACATATGAATAACTTTATTATTTCGATAAAGCACGTATCATTTAAAAAAAATCTGAAAAATCATCAGACAAATAGGACATTTTGATTTACAATTGACGGTACGGTTGGCGCAGTGGTTAAGCGATTGACTGCTGCGCTGCGTGTCGCGGGTTCGATTCCCGCACGGAACAAATATTTGTATGTCCTATAAGTAGTTGTTCCGGGTCTGGCTGTTTGTGTATGTGAGTTTAAATGTTTGTAAACGCACCCACGATACAGGAGATATTCCTAATGTGGGGCAGCGTCTTTTAAACAAAAAGAAAAAGAAAGAAAAAAAAAAAAATATTAAAATAAATAAAAATGTCCTATTTGTCTGATATAGGTACACTTGAGAGTAATTAGTAACAGTTTTATGTTTAAAAAAAATTTGAATGAAAATATCGTGATCACCCAACGTCGAGCACTACAATTTTGCGCCTATTTTGTGCTAGGAAGTTTTTTTTAATTTTTTTTTTCAAAAAGTTATTTTCACGAGATTTGAAATTGCAACGACGATAGTGCTTTTTTATATTTTTTTTAGGATATTTACATTTTAATGCTCTGAAATAAATTGTAAAGTTGACAACTCCAGTACAAATTTTTGTTTGATTCCCGACATACATCTCCAAAAAAGGTAGATTGAATGTAATCATTTTGAAACATTAATTTATGCAAACCTATAAATTTTATTGGTATACTCAGCCTCAAAAAGATGTTTACATCGAGAAGAATTAATCTCGGAAATATCGTATCAATTTGTAGCCAAAAACATATTACACATTGGGTACTTAATTGAAGCTATTCATTGAAACAATACTATGGAACACAGAATGTAGACAATCAAATGATTTTTTGTTGGCGTTCACAATTATGTTTTTAAGGTTGACTGTACAATAAATATCAACTGTTTTGAGTCTAAAAAAAAACCGGTCTAAAGCGAGTCAGACTCGCGCACCGAGGGTTCCGTACGTATGTATGATGTTGATGATTTCTGAAAAATTGTGCTACTTATAGACATCATTTTATTTTTTCTGTAATCTTTACATAAACTTCTATCACATAGATTAATTTTAGATTTTTCTCTTTGCAAACTTCGGAGATAAGGGGGGGGGGGGGTTTCATTTTTCATCAAAATTCGAAAACTATGATGCCTAAAAAAAATGTTTGAGAATGTGCAAACAGCGCTCTTTCATTTGATACCCCACATGCCCTAGTAGAGTCCATTCGAATTTTTAAGACCCTCCCTTTCGGGCCCTGTTGCAAAAAAGATATATTTTTTTAAATTTATTTCTTGTTTGAAAAATGAGAATTTGAAATGAGTAAACGTCATCTAAAACTATTCCAAATTTCAAGTTGATAGCATTAGTAGTTCTTGAGATATCCAGCTGTGGCAGACAGACAGACAGACAGACTTAGTCTCACCATAAGGTTTGCTTTTTACCATTTTGGTACGGAACCCTAACAAGGGGGGACTTGACTTTTTAAAACTAATATCTGACAGAATTCATTTGACGCTTTCCCGCCCCGCTACCTCTTATCATACTCTCCACTTACAATACAACCTTGTTGAATGCGTGACGGCATTTTGTTTGCATCCCGTATTCCTTCGACATCTCTAATATTTCTCTCGTGCCAAATATTGTTGGGTATAAAACATCCCTCTTCACCGATCTGGTATTTCAATCGAGCACAGCAAAAATGTTGGGAGGAATAGAATCTGAAACCTATATCCATGTAGATTCAACGTTTTTGGGAAAATATTTCCCACCGGATTTTGCTCTATTAGTAAAACACTTTATACAATTCTTAAATATAAAAATGTTGTGTAGTTGTTCATATTTCTTCACGTGGAAATAATAATACAGTTTTATACAAAGGCAAACAATTTTGGGTGAGTTACATTTTTTGGAACGAAGTTTTTAATGCGGCTTGCGGTAGGAGTAAACTGGTAGAAATCGTCACGAGAAAAAGCCATTGCCCGAAAATGTCAGTTTACCATACTAGATGGCTCTGTATTAATACCTACATAATATAGAACGAAAGGAAATAAAGGAGCTTGTGGCTAAGTAATAACAGCCGCACGGGTTGATCCACCAGGTTAAGCTACGCTTACCCGGGTTGGTCCATGAATGGGTGACCATCTTTACATACCGAGACTCCTCCGTGCCTCGGAAAGCACGTTAAGCCGTTGGTCCCGGCTGTCATTCGTGGATGTTTAACAGTCGTTACGCGTCCTCAGAAGCCTGAAAGTCTGACAACCAGTCTTACCAAGAGGTATCGTATTACCCAGTTACTGGGTTGTTGAGGTCAGATAGGCAGTCGCTCCATGTAAAAACTGGTATTCAGCTGCATCCGGTTAGACTGGAAGCCGAAAGGGCTAGGTAAATTGATACAATGAAAGGAACTTCGATCCAACCGGGTGTCTCACGACACTTTTTTTTTACATAATGTTAACAATTACTGAAAATGTATTCCTCCACCACGTGGGAGTAAATCTAGGAAAAGAGAGAGGGATAGATATTTTTGTCTCTATCATGACGTGTGCTCGTCCATAGTATCGCCGATGAATCTATTGTTACACATCCAAAGCCGCAGGTGTACCCAACAGCAATATAACTATAACTTCTGACAACATTGAAAAACGATCGAAAAAAGCAGGTGTCCAACGCACACAGTGACAACCGAAAATAACATAAAAAGAACAGTAGATATTATACGAAATCACTCCGAACATAATCAATCTTTCTTAAGGCAAGGTAGGAAGGAGCTCCTGAGTGGTAGAATTTGACAAGGAAAATGGAAACTTTATATTGAGCGGCTCTCATCCGACTCATGGAAAGTTGAACAACTTGCTCGAGAAATTTAAGAGGCAAGTTTATGCCGAATAATGGAAGAGTGCTGGCTCGAAAAGGGGATTTACCTCGGTACCGGTCAGAGAACCTCGAAAATACAGAGCTTTTCCAAAAAAGGCAAAACATTTTTGGAGAACTAGTCGGAGGGACGAACTTCTAGAATTTTCCTCTCGGAAATCGAATTCAAAAGTGAAATTAAACGTTAATAAAACCCCTGTATATAAAAAAACCGGCCAAGTGCGAGTCGGACTCGCGCACGAAGGGTTCCGTACCATTATCTACAAAAACGGCAAAAAATCACGTTTGTTCTATGGGAGCCCCCTTAAATATTTGTTTTATTTTAATTTAAGTATTTATTTTTAAAGTGAATATATAACTAAATATTCTGTGAATATTTCAAGCATCTACCTATTGCCGTTATCAATATCGAGTAAAAACGACCCAAAAAATCACGTTTGTTGTATGGGAGCCCCTTAAATATTTATTTTATTCTGTTTTTTAGTTTTTTTTGTTATAGCGGCAACAGAAATACATCATCTGTGAAAATTTCAACTGTCTAACTATCACGGTTCATGAGATACAGCCTGGTGACAGACGGACGGACATACAGACAGACAGACGGCGGAGCCTTAGTAATAGGTTTCCCGTTTTACCCTTTTGGGTACGGAACCCTAAAAAGTCAGTTTTGGTATTTGCTTTGAGCAGCATATTTATTTATTTTATTGTGTTTACAAATAGTAATAGTGAGGTAATTCACGATAAGCCATTTACAAGCCTCCACAGTTAACAATAGACTATTGTTGTACAGGTTCTGTAATTGACTAAGCATGACACTAAGAATAGCATTTAACTATTACATTAAGAAACTCCATAGGCACAATGAATCTTCGCAACCACTATTTCGATGCATCAGATAGTTTTTAGATAAAATAGTTCTAATGGACGCCATACTGCTTGCAAACAAATCGATTAAGGAGTGTTCGTTTATTTCGTGGTTAAATGCATTGACTGAACGAATCACATTGGAATTACTAAGGTTAATCGTGCGAGCGTCAGGAGCATGGAGAAGATGTCTAATAATCAGATAACTAGAATGTCGAGACATTCAGAGACAGCTTAGAAAGAAGTTTAGGTTAGATTGTACAATTTTCAGTTGGAACCGTATGTCAGGTATATTTCTTCGATTTACAAGTGGAAAAACTAAAATTTGTTCTTGAGCAGAAATAAACTCTTTTGAAAGTCATCCTATGGCTCATCATCATCCACAGCCCCACTTCACACACCACTGAGCGTATGGACTCTCTTTACTTACGAGCTTATGTCAGGTATATTTCTTCGATTTACAAGTGGAAGTAAGTGGAAAAACTAAAACTTGTTCTTGAGCAGAAATAAACTCTTTTGAATGTCACACTATGGCTCATCATCATCCACAACCCCACTTCACCCTCTACTGAGCGTATGGCCTCTCTTTACTTACAAGCCTATCTCCTGCTCCTGTGCCAGAAAGTTAAAACTCTGCTTACAAAAAAAAAAAACTTCTAAAAACCTTTCAAAATAATTAACTTTTTTCCGAATATTTTATAGTTACTTCACCAACAACAATGAATATCATAAAGGCTGTACCTCAACTTACAAGCTTTTTTCGGCGAACGAAACTAAGTTATAGCTCAAAGTTGAGAATAAACAAGTGTTGTTTTAGTATTCAAGTTACCTCCAGCAGAATGAAGTTTAAGTTAAAAAAAGAAGTGAAAAATCTCAAGAGGTGAAACTTTGAAAAAATAAGTACAGTTCGGAGGATTGTCGGAGAATTTTAGTTTTTATGTTTTCTTAGTTGCGGCTGTTGTACTCGTTAACTTAGAAGTTAAGAGTTTAGAACAATTGATGTGAATCTGGGGATGAGTGGAAACATGGAGATACATGTTTGAATTGTTTTGACTTTTAAAACATAAATAAACAAAACACACACAAAACTTTTAGATTTTTATTGAAATGAATATTTTTCAGCTTCAAGGGACACACTGTAAACGTACCTACGTTTGAAGGTGACAGAAGAAATATGTTTTAAATCTGTTTAGCACTAAACGCGTTTAATGATTTGTGGCGTAAGCTGGTCTAAGTACACAGTTAATTCCTGCACCCCGCCACCCATGCTAATACATGCTAGTAATAGATTAATGATCAGACCAGAGCCAGTGGTGGCCCAGTGGTAACGTCCCCGACTTACGAGTTGTAAGGTCGTGGGTTCGAACCCAGGCAGGCGCTTTACTTTGTGTAAATAATTTCATCACCACTGCTCTCAAAACGGTGAAGGAATACATCGTGAGGAAACCGGCATGTCCTAGAATCAAAAATTCAAAGACATGTGATTTCTACCAACCCGCACTGGGCCCGCGTGGCACTCCCTCTCGAAGAGAGGAGGCCTGTGTCCCAGAAGTGGGAATATTATAGGTTGATTATGTAATAGATTAATGACAATGGTCTGATTACCAAAGTTCGAACCATGATCTCTTGCTCACCAGTCTGATGCTGAATCCTGGGCTATTGTTGCTTCTAAAGTTGTTTATTCAAACTCAAACTCAAAGCATTTATTTTATTTAAACCAATTACAGGCATTTTTGAATTGTCGAGGTGTCGGTTAGAAAGATGAAACTAGTTGCCCATTCCATATCGTTGTAGGTTCCTATGGAGAAGAATGGGCAAGAAACTACATGGACACTCTGAGGAAGTTAGTTCATACCTTCTCCGAGGACATTTTTTGTAATCGCAACCAGCTGCGGTCAACATATGTTGCGTTTTTCATACAAAACAACTGCATGCCGATAACTACCCCTTAACGTGGTCATTGTTGGCCGCATAAGTGTACATTTTTCCTGAGATTAGTGCAATTGCAAACTGAAGTTTAGAATTACTGTGTGCACTTAGTACGTCGACTTACTATCGGAGAAAAGTGGCAGTCATTACCTGCCTAGTACATTGAAAACAAAAGAACACTACCCATTACATTTATTTACTGCATTGTAAATTGTTAAGCTGGTACTTTATAACCTACTGGCTTTTTTTATCATAAATTATAAATTATATAAATTTAATATTATAAAGTGGTAAATTTTTTTTGTTTGTTTGTATCATCATCTGCCTAGCCTTTTCCCAACTATGTTGGGGTCGGCTTCCAGTCTAACCGGATGCAGCTGAATACCAGCATTTTACATGGAGCAACTGCCTATCTGACCTCCACAATCCAGTTACTGGGTAACACGATATCCCTTGGTAAGACTGGTTGTCAGACTTTTGGGCTTCTGACGACCCGTAACAACTGTCAAAGATCTACAAATGACAGCCGAGACCAACGGCTTAACGTGCTTTCCGAGGCACGGAGGAATCTTGATATGAAAAGATGGTCACCCATCCACGGACCAACCGCGGCAAGCGTAGCTTTACCGGATCGACCGACCCGTGCGGCAGTTATTACTTAGCCACAAGCTCCTTTGTTTGTTTGTATGCAGGGGTAATCTCCGGAACTAGCCATCCAATAAAATAAAAAAAATCATCACTGGTAGAAAGCTATATTACTCCTGAGTGCATTCCTGGGCTATCACGTTTTACAGTCAACTCATAAAACAGAATTCACGCAAATTGTTATGAAATAAACCATCAAATCGATGTCTCGGAAGCAGCTGACAGAACTATCCTGTCGTGCATACGAGTACATCACTTATATATCATAACATAACATCACGCTTTCTTTCCCCGAAGTGTTGGGCAGACGTGTACTGATAGTACACCCACATTTCGCCAGTTATGTTTAAGTCCCATGTAATAGGGGGTAAACCCTTTGCCATCAACCGGGCACAAATCCAGACTCAGAAATTTCAGATAGAAAAAACTTAATAACACTTTGCCCGACCTGGGAATCGAACCCAGGACCTCATGCTCAACAGTAGCGCTTGCGTCCACTAGACCAACGAGGCAGCTAACATCACTCATATTACAAATGTATCTAAATGTAATACTGGCTCCAAAAATCTCTTCAGGTGTTATTTAAACCTACCTAAAGATGTCTTATATATACCTAAAGGTCTCTTTTAGCTGCTTATACTATACAATCTGAAATCTTAAGGAGCCTTTAGATAAGATAATATTTATTTTGTAAAACATGAGTACAGTATGACGGTCTTATAATTAATATGAGGTGGCTACATGTTTTGCCATTTATGGCGTACAAAACTAGATGCACTAGACAAAAATTACAATGTCAATTTTTTTATTAAATTCAACCATTTATGGCGTACAAAACTAGATGCACTAGACAATACAAAAATAATACAATGTCAAAATTTAAATCAAATATTAAATCACAATGTCAAAATTTAGATTTCATTCAAAATTACAATAAGTATCAAAATTTTAATTAAATTCAAAATAACAATAGCTAGCTAGCTAGATAGTTTAGTAGCTATAATCATGCTTATAATGCTTGGTTAATGTACACGAAACAATATTTTTGGTAATCCAGTATTTTCAATTTCATTAAAGTTTCTTACACCATTTCATATGAAACTCGGATTTAATTTCTTAATTGAAGTTTCAGTAGAAGTTGAATTAGAAGTAATCACAGAATGAAGGATCTACATACATTGGTGCCTCCGACATATCGACAAAGGTAAGGGTAGGTAGTTGTCTAAAAACGTACTGTTTCAACTGTGTAAAGTCAAGAAAATAAATTGCTAAGCATATTGACTATCAACTTAAATTAACTACATATTAAAATCTCAACTGTCATTCTTTGACAGTTGTATGCAATGGCTATGACATGACAAATTTACCTAACATTGGAATTATTTTCTGCACTTCTCTTAAGAGTATTTCGGCATAAACATACATAGTTTAGTAACCTCGATATCTGTGGATTGACCCCTCTGCAAGCTTAAGTATTTAGTTAATTAAAGCCAAGTGCACGCTATGCTAGATACAACCACTGTGGTTACAGTGCGGATATGCGGTCACGTAGGTTCGGATATTTCGGATACGATAACCGGAATCACTGAGATGTTTAATAGATTGACTTGGTAACTGAAATTTTGTTACAGGCAGGTAAATATCATATGTATTTTGAATCAGTATTTATTTGTTCAAACAAGTCGATCAAAAGTCGAGCGAATGAAAGTTTATAATAATAAAAAACATAAATTTTGATTATTAATAAAAGCCAGTTTTCGAAAATCAATGCTGTAGTTTTTTAAACCTGTGCAATTTACAATTTTCTGTTTCAATTTTATACATATCAGATAGTCGTGAACCACTTTGTTTAATTAAACGTGAAAAAAAAGCTACAAAAAGGAGAAAAATTATTTAAATATAATAAAAATGTTTATACTTTTTTAGGTACCATTTTAACAAAACAGTTGCCCTCGTCTTTATGAAAGCGGATCTAAGAAAATATTGTATCTGCGACATGACGAAACGCGGATATTTTTTTATTTAATGGTCCCAGCACATCAGTTTCCCTTACATTGGCTTGTCTATAAAACAGCCCCTCTGTAAAACGGTTGGCCGTGCAATAATGGCGCACAAACACATTTACATTAGTTCTCGTAATGTACCACATTAGGGGCTATTGCCTACAACGAGATAATATACGAGTATCCGAGGAAAACATCTCAACAGTTTGTATTGTATTCTCAAGTAATTTGTGCTGGCGGATATTTTCGTTGAGTATAATATTGCTCGTGTGGATATTTATCGGATTTTGAATCGAGCGGCACTAATGTGGAATTATCTTTACTTTAGTTTTTGTTGTTACGTGTTTTTGGTGCGGTACAATATTTCTTTGTTAAGAGGCCTATCACAAAATTGCGTTCTGAAAGATTAAGCAGCGGATGCATCGCATTATGTAGCAGTTTGGTAGTTGTAATTAAGTTTATTTTGTTATAGAAAAAAAAAAAAAACTTTTTTTTATGAAATTTAATTTCTTATTAACTAACGATTATTCTGGTATATATTTTACGTAATAATATGAATGTAGTAAGGAGAAAAATACAGTTAATTCCGGACGTTTTTAGTAGTTTTATGGATATTCCATACATTACTCAAAATTCTGAGGCTACTTCTTCAGAATTATGAACTAAATCACTATTTAAGATATTTATTATAACTATATAAACAGGGTGATTGGCAGATGGGTGCAAAGCTTTATAGTACAAACAATATAGAACTATTTAAGCCATGGCTGTCTTAGACGAAGACTTACCATTTTTTTTAACCCTTATTTTTGTTTTTTTCAAATATTATTATGTCCAATATTTTAAGTAAACTGCTTATTTATGGCCAAATTGAATTATAAATGAATTCATTTTTATTTTATTAAATTATAGTAACGTGTAAGTAATCTATTAAAACTACAGACTTTTAAAGTTCATAAAAATTGTATATTTCATTTCGATTGCTAATGCCGTTTCGTATTTTATGAAAACTTGCTTCGGAATTTTGGCTTTATCTATATAGATTTAAAAAAAAAAATAGGAGATTGCTATAAACTATACTAATAAATATTCGCCACCAATTAATAAGAACACCAAAGTTGGCCATTTAACGCAAAAATCACGGTCGAAATGTAATAGGCATCCCTCCCTCTTAAGTAGCTAGAAAATCTACTATACGTAGGTACTCATTTAAGTTATTTGAAAAATTAATTTCCGTTTATCCATAAGTTTTTACTGTAGGCCGCACTCAGTGGTAAGTCAAAGTCAAAGACAAATTATTTATTTCAAATACGGTCAGTTGCACGAAACCAACAGTAGTTTAACGGAGACATTAAATTGATGCTGTCACTCTTTTTGATACAAAATGTAAGTGATGGCATGAATTTAAAGTCTCCGTTAAATTAATGTTGGTTTTGTTCAACTTTTTCTTTCTTTTTCTCTTTTTTTAAAACGTTGCCCCACACTAGGAATTTCTCCTGTATCGTGGGTGCGTTTACAAACATTTAAACTCACATACACAAACAGCCAGACCCGAAACAACAGATAGGATAGGCACATAAAAAGCACTTTTGAACGTCAATATTTACAAAAAAATAGATCTGATTCTAATCGCCCCTTCCAAAAGGTAGTTTGGTATGGAGAAGAATGGGCAAAAAACTCCACCGTTACCTGTTTAAAAAAATTGTTTTACAATATTTTGTATAGGTATACTTAATTATATAATTTTGTGTGAAGACGATGCACCTAGAATGAAATTACTACACCACAATGTTATGGGTATCAAACGCAGTATTAGCTGGCCTCTTATTTTAATAAAATTCTGTATTACGGTAAGCCATCTAGGTTAAAGTGTTACTACCCACTTGCGGCCTACGGTACAAGCGGTCTGCCAAAAAAAAATGGCTGTTGTAGGACCCCTACTTATCTAAACGTTATTTCTCTTGTAAATACAGTAAATATATCAAGTTATCATAGTTTTAATACAAGAAATTATACTGGAAAAGTACCCATATAGAGAAACACTTAATTATGGATAATGATGGATTAAGCGGTTAGAGTCCACCAGTTTCTTTGGTATTGTTCGTCGAGTTGTTGAGCTTCTAAGTCATGAGTTGAGCTACACAATTACTGACAAATGCTTGCATTGGCTGGTTGTCCACTCAAAACTGTGGGGTTATTTCCTCAAAAGATCATTTTAGACACGGATCTACAGGTACAGGTACGAGCGGCGCCGCGGCCGCGGCCGGTGAGCGCTACATCCAAAAGTTGGTCACAGTTACTTGCCTATTTAGTAAGAATTATATTTCTGAACTTTCCAAATTCAACATTTTGGGATTCAACATTATGCAAATTCAACATTGTAGTCCAGAAGGTTCTTTATCATAGGTCACTTAATGCATTAAGCAAATTTGCATTTTATTTATCTGGCAATTAGCGGGGGTACCGTAGGCCAAATAATTTGCCCATGGTACCCCTTTGTCCTTTGTCCCCCAAGGGCGACTAGACTGGGGCACCACGGGCATGTACCGGGGTCTACATGGTCCTCACACGATCTGACCAAGATTATGTCTGGACTTTAAAAGAGACTGACCCCTGAGTTTGTTTCGCTATTTCTTGTCAGGGGTAGTCAGATAGGAAATTTCGACTCCACCTAACGTTTTTTTAATATGACGTGTAAAATTGATTTTAATATTCTATTTAGAGAATAACCAATTTAATTACAGGTGACACAAGACCTTAAGTCCAAAAAAGTAAATGTAATAATTTTCTTCAATCGTACCAAACAACCTACCTACTGACTTACATGCAATAAAACCCATCCTTAGGTATAATCCACACTAATAGGTTTTACGGCTACGTTCATCCCCACAGTAAAACGTTACCCTAATTCGTTCGCCAATAAAATCGAACAGCGCTGTGCGATTGAAGATTTTTATGTACCTGGAACAAGAAAACAAAGTCGTTAAGTGCGAAGACGTAAAAGAATTAGTAAAAATATATTATTACTAGCCACACCCCGCGGTTTTACCAAACAAACTCACTTTCGCATTTATAATATTACTTTAAAAGTGTAAATAAACTAAACTTACACCGTTATAAATAAAGAAAGAAATAAATAAAAAGCATTTATTGGGACTCGCACAGATCACAAATTAAACTAAAACACACTCATAGAAACATAAAGAACAAAAATAAAACAAAGTAAAAAAAATAAAAATAAAAACAAAGTCCTGGACGAGGCCAAAACGCCAAAGGGCGTATAATAGTAACTTAGTCTGTAATTGGGAGCCAGTCTGGGTTTTGCCTTATGGCTCATTTTCATTAGTCGATAACTCTGTCGATATACAGCAAGCGGGGACTTCCTCGCAGGCGGGGTAGTGACTAATGAAAGTCATCGGTCGGTAAAAACCGTGCGGAGATTCACACCCAATGAAAATGAGCCTCCAAAGCCACTGCAGCCAAACGCGTGGTGCTGGTTCTGCTTATACCGCAGTCGTTCCCTATTGACTAATGAAAACGGTTCCGCGAATACGGGTCCCTATAGCATGCTTTACAGAAATCTACAGCAACCGGCATACGAGCCCTGTCGACCAATGAAAATGAGCCTTTACAATGGCCCAGCACGTCTTTCTTTATATAACAATATGTACCAAAATAAACACTGATATAAAAAAAAAAAACTGTGGGATGCTATATGCTACACCTCTGCCCAACCCCCCTTCGGGGAAACAAGGCGAGATGTTATGAGATGTTGTATAAAAAAATAAAAAACGTGAGACTAAATGTCAAACGAAAATTAAAAAAAGAATGTTTGCACTCACTCACCTATACTCCATTTGAAATAAGATTAGAAATGTAAATAAACTTTTTTACAGTCCGTTCCACCGATGTTGACTTCTATTCCGTATTCAAAGCAAAAACGTGGTTAGAATACCAACTGTTTATTACAGCTGCCATTTGTCATGCTACAAACGCAATAGAAGTCAAAATCGGTTGAACGGACTGTACAAAAGGTTTATTTAAATGTCAAATTTTATTACAAATGGAGTATAAGCTATTCCTGAAAATCTCTACTAATACAACGAGATTTTTCATGCCGATACCGAGAATATAAGATATTCGGTTTAGGAATTTTAACAAAAATCGACTGAACAACTTATTGAAACGGTGATCACAAAACAATTTCTGATAATTTACGTTGATAGCCTATTTAATTAATTCCAAGGCGGCTTCTACGTAAGAACAACTTAAGCAAATAATAACAAATAAAGCAAAATAATACAACGAGTTTCACAAACTTATAGGCTCGTAGGGAGTACATAACACGGGAGCATCTGTAGCCGAACTAGGACGAGTCCTGTATCTCGGCATACAGCGCCAGACCCCTCAAAACAAACAATAATAAATATTAGCCCAAAAGACATGCAAAAAGATGTATCATTCAATGATCATAAACAAGAAAAAGAAAAACTAAAACCATACAAAAGTGAGTTTGTGTGTGTCTGTTGTGTATGTGCGCGTAATTTTGTGTAGCTGTAGAGTAGTGGAAGGTGTTGGGTAGTGTGAATACGTCTTACCGAAAAATAAATAAAAATTGATTACCTGACAAAAGCATTAGTTATCTCCAAACAATGAACAGGTTCTCTGTTTCCTCATAAGAAAGGCCAACTAGGTATTTATGCACCTTCTTCTTACATAAAGATTTGTTGAGCGGATATATGTTGAGTTCTTTATTTAATTTATTGTAAAGAAAAGGAGCAATAAATGTGTAAAATCTCCTTATGAAAGATGTTTTGGGCTCATAGGATCGTGTACATACCTCGTGCTTTCGGCGCTTGTTGGTCAGTATTGGTTCATAAACGAGTTCGCTGTGTTTCTTTAAAGCATTTTTTTCTATGAACAACTGCCTATTGATAAAGTGTTTTAGTCGGGAACAATATCGGCTTAAAATTGCTTACTTTCAGTATCGCTCGTTGTGCAATTTCTAAGCTCTTGATGGTGGTTTTAGGAACTCCACCCCAGGACAAAATGCAGTATGAAATGATTGACTGGCACAAAGCAAGGTAAATATTTTTTAATAGAGTCGGATTTGCGACGTGCCTAAGATTTTTAAAGACGTAGATAAATTTACGTACTCTAGAAGATAACAGCTTAATGTGTTCTTTAAAGCTGAAATGGCAGTCAACTGTAATACCCAGGTATTTTATTTTATCAACGCTCTCTAGCGGTTCGCAACTGCAGTTTGTTCTGGAGACACATTTGTGTGAAATAATGTGGTGCTCTCTATTGATTCCAGTTTTCTGACGGATAGAAAACGCTAGGTATTTAGTTTTTTCAAGGTTAAGGGTTAGGATATTTCTATGTAACCACTCTTGGATCATATCGAAACCGACCTGGGCAGCATCGAAGACCTCATTCCAATTATCTGCAGAGAAGAGAAGAGCAGTATCATCCGCATATGAGATTATTTCGCCTCTTAGTATATATAGGTTTGTTAGATCGTTGATATATACGAGAAATAAAGTGGGTCCCAGGATGCTGCCCTGTGGAACTCCGTACGAAACAGGAAGTTCCTCACTGCAGTGGTTACCCACCCGTACAAGCTGAGAACGTCCAGTTAGGTAACTCTCAAAAAGCTGAGCTGAATTCCCCTTATGCCAAGGTTTTCTCATTTTTGTATAAGTACTGGGACAGAAATTGTATCAAAGGCCTTTGCGAGGTCAAGAAAGACCGAAATACACTTTCTACCTTTATCCAACTGAGTTGTGATATAGCTAGTTAGTTTATGTACTCCTTTTCATCAGTGGATTTTCCTGCATGGAAGCCAAATTGGTTTTCAGAAAAAAGTTTGTTTTGTTGGAGGTTGTCAAGATATTTGACAAATCTGGTATTAATTATTTTTTCAAGAATCTTGGATAAAGATGGTAGAATTGAGATTGGCCTGTAGTTATTAAAACAGCATCGATCTCCTCCTTTATCTATGGAACGCACGACAGATTTTTAAAGGCTTGGGGGAAGGTTCCAGTCTCAAGACATAAGTTGAAAATGGTTGTTAGTGGCGGGACAAGGAATTCTTTAAATTGCTTTAATACTCAGTTTTTAGTCCATCTATGTGACGATCAACCTCCTCTTCATTTGTATCTTTGAGAAAGAAGGAGTATAATGTAGAATCATTTACAGGGTTAGCTGATGATATTTATTTGATTTTGATTTTGATTGATGATATTTGAGACCTGCATATGTATTACGTGTAAGCATTATATTTTCAGCTAAAGACTTGCCTACATTTATGAAATAGTTGTTCATTTCACTCACTGTTTCCTGAGGAGAGGAATATATTTTTAATAATTCAGACGGACAATGTTTGTCCTTTTTTGTGTTAGTGATGCTTTTAATGGCATTCCACAATTTTTTTGGGTCATTGCCAGCCAATTCAACTTGATTCTTATCGAAGACTCTCCTGACTTTTTTTAAAATTAGGTTACAAAAATTTCTGTAGCGGATATATGTAGCTTTTATAATTTAGTTTTTAGGTGACTTGTTATAGTTTGCATGCAAGATAAAGGGGATGAACGGTCAACTTTCATTTATTTTCATAAAAGTATTTTTATTCTAAAATTATAAAAAGATATATCTGAAATCCTTACAACAAGCCTTTTCATTTGATATTATAATACACGGTATTTTTATAATTTGGCCCCCAAAAGAAACCCACATATTCAAAATCATTTATTTACGATAGACTTCAGTGTTTGGGTCACAGAAATTCATATGTAAAACAAATTTCAACTTACTTAATCGGTCCAGTAGATTCGGAGCAAATTGGCTGTGACAGATGGACAGACAGACATACACACGAGTCATCCTATGTCCCTAAAAATCATAAATCCATTAATCCTACAATCACCATTTATATCAATTTAACAGATTTCAAGAGAGAAACGAGTGCGAAAAAATAAAACATATAAAAGTAGGTACTTTTCAAACAGTATTCAACAGAAACATTGAAAGCTTTCAAGGCACTAAGTAGCCAGAAACCTTTTCGTTAAAACTTGTAAATCATATTAAAAGGTTTTCATGTGAAATGCCTCACCTGCTCGCGATTTCAGAGATAAAATAAATATTCCAGACGGGGTACGAAAAACCATTGGAAAAAACTTTTCCTACAGATCCTGATTTGCAAGTTGGTGACTCTTAGGGTTCCGTATTCAACATGGAACCCTTCTTTTTTTCACCTAGTTTCGCCATGTCCGTCGGTCTGTCTGCCCGTGGGTTAGCGCAGAGTCTCCTAGTACACGGTCGGCGAGATATTTAATCACGCCGACAAAGTGGTAAAATAAAAGCTGTATAATAAAAATAATTTAATTTTCATTAAATTATTTTATAGGGTAGCTCCCTTGCACGTAAACTGGGGATGATACGTAAAAGTATGTAACAGGAAATTACCGCTTGAGCATGGAATAAGTAAGTACTATTTAGTAGCAAGGAATTAGTATACTCATGGAATTAGTAAGTACTATAAAGATTTTAAGGGGTCGAATTTGGACCAGTGGGCGACCACTAGTAATTATTAATTATTCGAATAAATATTTCAGTATTTAGCTTTTTACATTTTGAGGTTAATTTCTGTCGCTGCTCAGTTGCTCATTACCAAGGTGAGATGTCAGATGTTACACATCTTATGCGACTACTGTAAGACTCGCTCGTTTTTTTTTTCTCGTCTTTCTTATGGTGTGTAGTATCGTTGAATAGGCCGTTCAAAAATACCTATAGCGGGTCGGGTTTTTACTGTTTATCGGAAGTAAATATCATTGCGTCACGTTGAAGTATAAATTTATTATTTCAGTTAAATTTCAACTATTTATTGTCAGTTAGTATGATTCGTGATAATTTAGGAAAATGGTGATTGAGGTTTGTCAGAGTCAGTTATATTCCATGAATAAAGTTAACCAAACAAAAAAAAAATGTTTTTCCTTGCTCATTGTTTTAAATTATAATAATGGCATAGTTCAGTGACCTCTCTCAACAAAATCCCCCCAACCTTCACTTTTAGCTTCACCCTCAAACAAAAACCCTAACTTCCGAACTCAAACCCACAAACTATCGACTCAACAATCCAAATATCACAAATGATCCCTCAGTAGATTAAACAAATCTGCAGACTTAACGCCGAGTACACACAGTGCTCACTCTCACCTCTAAACCGTTCATATCGCTACGTTTCTAATTAAACCGCCGAATTCACAGTGAAGCGTCGACGCGCTAATATAATAAAGCCAGTATAAACCGCACTAAACGGGTTTAATATCAAGAGGGTGTAGCTCAACTTTTCGACGCGGTCGGGCGCATTACAACTTACAACCGGAGCGGATTAGCGGCGGTGTGTATTCAGCTTAATGTTGGCTTCTTTGTTTGCTGAGAAGTTGTATCTTTGTGCGCTGATTACAGTTGTATCTAGACATGGCATTGGGTGCGCTGTTTGAATTTAAGTGGTGGATTGGCCTTTAGTGAGATAAACTATGTTAGTATATGGGTAGTATTAAAACGAGTGACTGTAAATTAAGTTTTAAGTGACAAAAGTAATTAGTTTACGTAAAAGTATTACTAAGTGAGCGACTGACTGTGAGTGACGAGAAATCAACAGAACAACAACATACAAACATTAATTTGAGTTACTTAAAATACAAAATTCTTTCAGTTGACCTAATTTTCATATTTACAACCCCATCTAACCCAAATGACACTACATACACATACATAAACTCACGCCTTCTTCACATGGGGGTAGGCAGAAACTATAGAACGCCACCTGCTACGCTTCTTACATACTCCTTTTGCTTCGCCTACGTTCATACATCTGGTCATACACGCACGCCGCGCCGATTGCGAGTACTACGCACCTGACCTTTCTGAAGAACATCACCAATTTGGTCACTATATGTCCTCCTAGGGCGTCCCCTCCCGGCGTTTCCACTCACCTCTGCTTTATAAATACCTTTTGTTAGTCGCGTTCCACTCATCCTCTCAACATGACCAAACCATCTAAGCATACTCTTTTCAATTTTTAACCCAAATGATTCACCAAGAATAGAGGGAATCTAGCGCTCGGCGGCCGCTAGCCTCGGCACACTCGCTTCGCTCGCTCGCCTTCGCGCGTTAATGGTCACTGTTCTAACCTAGCCTAACCCAAATGATTCAATAACAGTACCCTCTCTGTATTTCTAGTTGCTCACTTAGTCATTTAGTCGCACGACTAGAATTTTAATATCTGAAATGGTTTAGTCACAACCCACTTTTAGTTAAAGTTATTAAAACAGTATCTCATCATCAGTCGTTAAGTTTTTTTTTATTCGTTCGTTTTATAATTCCCCTAAGTATAATAAGGCTTGATGAACAAACAACTGCTAATTCAGCATTTTGTTATTAATTTAGAAAATACAAGAGATTAAACTCGCATTTAACACATAAATAATTACAATCAAGCAACCACGGTAAGGTTAGTAACATACATGGAATAGCCATGTTGTCTCAGAGAAGTAATAATTATAAAAAAAAAAAACGGAAAAATGTTTTAATTGCGCGCGTTAGGAAAAAAAAGTCAAAAAATCTCACAACCAGTAATTCCTCGATTTAAGGCTCGTGCAGACTGGCGCGATACCGTGGGTGCGACAATTTCTATGAAGATTTCATAGAAATTGTGCCGCTTCGCGCTTGTCTGCGGGAGCCTTTATGGTCAACAGCAACAACTAATGGAATATTTTTGTTCTATTATCTACCTACTGAGCTCACGATTCTTATACTAGGTTACTTTGATCCAAAAAGGTAACATAACCTCAAAATATTGAACCCATTAATTCTAACCATTTTTCCCCAAACTACAAAGTTGTACCCAAAAACCACAGGAAACTAATTTCATTATATGAATCTGCGACTTCGCTAGGGGACCCAACATAAAGCGGTTCCAACAAATTGAAACGAGAATCGAACCCGTGACCCTTCACGTCGCTCAATAAACGGACCCCGAATGTGTTTATCGGCATTTGATGCTGGACGTTTTGTATCGCAGTATAAAAAAATTTAGAAGTTTATGTCCTAACAATATTAGATAATAATATCGGAAAAATTTATGACCGTCACGAAATATTCGTTAACGGTGTCAAGCGGGACACATTGCTAGCAGAATAGATTCTGAAAAGTTCAGAGATGACGAATACGTACCAAAAGGCCACAAAATAGACCGAATTCTGATAAAGGCAGACTGGTAAAGGCAACGCGACTGTAGTAGAACAATCCCCATGAAGTTTTCATAGAAATAGTTCTACTAGCGTCGTGTCGCACCTGTCTGTGGGAGCATTAAAGGTAGTTGGAATCCACTGTGTGGCGATGCTTGGGGGAAGCTTATATCCAACAGTAGATTTATTTCGTCGATGATAATGAAGCTATCTTTACCGCAAATAATTTTAACTTCGTAACATTTCTAACACCCTGGCGGCTCGGAGTATGTCATGCTCAGTCTAATATCTCGCTGATGGTGGCGTATGTGTTGGATCATTTAGCTCCCTTCAAAATGGTTGAGCTGAATGGTGCTCATCCATGCCTCATATTCGAGAACGCACGCTGTCAGTAGAGACTGGTTGTCTCTTAGCTGCCACGGCTTAATTTATTCAAATACTTGTTTTTTTTTTTTTACTTTTTAGTACGGACGCTTTTAACGATCTGCATCGTTCTCACATGTATAATTTCATGAACTAATAAATGATGTAACCAATATTTTGATTTAAAAATGTGTCCGTGGAGTTTCTTGCGTGTTGTTATTCTCCATAGGTACCTGCTACGGTTGGGAATGGGCAATTAGCTTCATCTTTCTGAATGACCGACCCCTTGACAATTCAAAAATGCCTGTAATTGGTTTTTTGCTTTGAGTTTGAATTAAACGAGCCACGAATATATAAGGTGCTAACAAATTAAGTACCAATATTTTAAGAGGTGTTACATTACGTCACTTTTTATATGATATTTTTGTTTTAATTTACGGAAAAAAAAAAAAAATTAAAATTTCGCCCAAACATAATCATCCTGTGCTTTTAACTGACAAGACACACTTTCTGTCAAGTGAACATCGTCGTTTGTGACTAACGTCAATGTTTGTTGACTATCTATTAACAGGGTGTTTTTACGCAGTAACGTTGTTTGCCTAATTATCTCCAAAAAGTAACATAAACTTTTCAATGTTTCATACTTAAGTCTACTCCTAGAGACGAGTACTATCAGCTCTAAAAGTATTGGTACCTAATATATATAATATTTACTATCACATAAATTGCCTTGACAATGCAAGTACTTGTCAACACTAAATGCGCTTATACAGCATAGTCATTTTAGTTGATGTTCTATTATTAGTACAACGCCTGTAGTCGAAATGGAATCGTCTCGATCTAATACACGCCAGATTGCGTATCAGACAACTAAGCTGGACCGTGGTCGATTATATTACCATAATGGTAATCGAATCTGGTAAAGCCTAGTTCTACCCAACTGCTGTTTACTGCAAATGTATGATTCAGCTGAAGTTAAAACTGGACAAGATGACATATTATATAGGTACCATAAGTATATAGGTACAGATATTCTATTTCACGAAGTCCGTTCGGCTTTGATTGTAGTAGTGACGTATCCCGACAAGCGCGCTTGTGTGTGTAAAAGTAGGTAACGTTAGCAAAAAAATCTGATATATATTCAAGTCGAGATTTAATAATCTAAATAAAATTTTGGTTTTAAAAGTATATACATTTTGTAAATAAATTAGATTAGGTTGCAATAAATACAAAAATATTAAGAATATGTAGGCATTTAATTAAGCATTGGTGTTAGAGAATGGAAACGAAACAAGTAGGACTATTCAGTATTTTCAATCACTATCAGATAAATTTTTTGATGAAGTGGATGGGAATTCCTTCTCTTCTTTTAATATTCTTTGAACTGTTTTTTGGCTCACACCCGTAGCTTCAGCTGTACGGCGTGTAATGTCTCGTAAATGAGACAAATCACAGTTGAGTTCCATTAATGATTTTGTAAATTCATATTCTTCTCGCAGAAAATGATAAACACTAGCTATCATGTTTCGACCCTAAAACAAAATGTAATCAAAATAATTAAGTAATATAAACATTTTATAACACAAAAAAACATTCATTTATAAATACTTCTATTGCTATATTAAGTATCTTTGTATAACATTTTAATTGAAAACGTATAAATAAATATTACCTCACTATGGACAACTCTTCTTCGTTTTGTTGCCATGCTGACCTTACTCCGTGAAACAATTTGGCGCGAACTAAAAACCACTACTGATCCGGACCGTGTCCCGATCGACACTGAGCGCTCTCGAGGTTACGCACACAAAAACAATGTGCATGTGCACGCTTGACAACATTCATAGCCAAACGGACTTCGTGACGTAGAACATCTGTACCTATGTATAAATGCCGACCGGAAGCAATTACTACACATTTGATTCGGCTCGTGGCGATCGGCAGACTTCGTTCGGCATCCACCTCGCTTTATAATTTTCGGGTAGGTTCGGCACATTTCGAGCTAAGCAGAGTGGCTTATTCCCGAGTATATATTTACATATATTCGATTTTAATGCCCGGCCGTGCCGAACCATGCCGACCCGAATATCTGCGTAGCACTCTTGAATCCATACGAATTTACATAGTCTGTAATGATGCGACAACATGCTTCATATCAGCATACGGAGTACAGCATCCTCCGTAAGTACTTATTTATAGTATCACTAGCAGCGCCCCGCGGTTTCACCCGCATAATTCTCGATCCCGTGGGATTATCGGGATATACATTACTATATGTTATAACCCAGAATATAGTCTACCCATGTGCCAAATTTCATCCAAATCCGTTCAGCCGTTTTAGGGTAAAAGCGTGACAAACAAACGAACTTACTTTCGCATTTATAATATTAGTTAGGATTATCAATGCACCACCGTTGTTTGTGGTAGAACCTTTAAAATATGTGAAGTATGCCTATCTATGATAAGTTTATTTCAGGCATCAACTTACCCAAAGGTTAACTAGTACAGTTCCAGATACATTTGATGAATATTACAACAACACAGCGTTCTTTATAACCATTTTCGTATTGCTGTTTTCTGTGGTCCTTCTGTACGTCTTTTTATTGTGAGACTGGTCCTTCCTCAATCCATCCGTCCGTCCCTTCGTCAACTAGACACGTGACGTAAATACACGTACTTATATATATATATATATATATATATATATACATTTTATTTTCTATTATTTAACTGTCCAATATATTGTCCGATTTTCTTTGAATCTAATGTGGGTCTGGAGTAAAAGCTTTTTGTGAATTTCCGTAGCAGGAAGCATAGTCGGGCGCATGCTGATTTGGGTTCCTTTCTGTTAAGAAAATAATAGGATGAAGAAAGATGTCTTTGTTGTCACCCTGTAACCCAGTTAAGAATAGAAAAATGTGGTATATTGAAAGAGGGGAAACTACATAATATCTAAACACGTCTCAGAAAATTGAATGCACAAAACTTATCAAGTAATATACTGGATCAAATTAAGTTAGCTAGCGAAACTCCACAGACGTGATGGGTATCGATATCTAAGCACGACAAAATAAAAACAAAAAAGATTTGATGATTTTTTTTGGGTCAATGACCGCTGATAGTGTAGTTACTTACTTGAAGTTAGAGTCTGTTGTTGAAATCTGTTTTATCGTGTTGAGATATCGATACCCATCGCGCCTGTGAAGTTTAAACAAAAAAAAACCTGATTTTTAAGCGACTACAGTACCGGCAGTAACTGACCTCAAAAATAAATATTATCAAAATTATTTATTTTTTATTTTATCATGTTTATATATCGATAACCATCACGTCTGCGGAGTTTCGCTAGCTAATTTAATTTGACCCTGTATTTATTGTGGATCATAGGTAGGTACATAATACAGGTCTTAAAAATAAATAAATTGTGATCAGCTATGTCCCGCCCTTAGGGCATACAACAGTTTTAAAGAAATACAATTTACATTATTGTTACAAATTATTAAGATTTCACATAAAATAAAATAAAAAAGATAATAAAAAAACGGAACAAATTAAGGTAGGTACACATCAGTGGGACGTGAGAAGTGATTTGTCTGATAGGAAGTCTTTTATAGAGTAGTAGCAATTGTTTACTAACAGATCATGGAGATTCTTTTTAAATCTTTGTGTTTCCGTAATTATTTTATTAGGCCCCGGAATATTATTAAAGATGCGTAAAGCTGTACAAAAGATACTTTCATGCATTAGATGAGTCTTGCTAGCTACTGTGTGCAATTTATCCTTACGCTGTACACGCGGTACACGCTTATATGGTATCATTACTCGTGTATTTCATGGTCTGTCTTACTAATTGAGGTTTAAATGACATAATAAAAAGTCACCATCTACCTTTTTCCAACTATGTTGGGGTCGGCTTCCAGTCTACCCGCATGCAGCTGGATACGTGGAGCGACTGCCTATCTCACCTCCACAACCTAGTTACTGGGTAATACGATACCCCTTGGTAAGACTGGTTATCAGACTTTCGGGCTTCTGAAGACCCGTTACGACTGTCAAAGATCCACGAATGACAGTCGGGACCAACAGCTTAAGATGCTTTTCGAGGCAAGGAGGTATTGGTATGTAAAAAATGGTCACCCATCCACGGAGGAACCGCGGAAAGCGTAGCTTAACCTGATCGATCGACCCGTACGGCTGTTATTACTTAGCTACAAGCCCCTCCTAATTAGACATAATAAGAAGTACCTAACGAAATCATCATAAATATGAAAATCTCGTAATAAACTGACTTTTACTACTGACTAAACTGACTGACTTGACTTTGACTTTGACTTTGACTAACTTGAACGATAATTCTGGTCCTTTGTGACGCGGGTTCTCATGCAGGATCATAAGACCAATCCTCAGAAACCTTTAGTTATTTAAATTAAACATAAATATAAAAATCTCATCTCTCATCAACCTAACATAAATATGAAAATCTCGTAATAAACTGACTTTGACCACATAAATACACCATCTCAAACAGTTTCAATATCCACATAAAACCAATAACGAATAATATCGAGTCTCGGCACATTTTATTAAAACTAATCTTAAAGAAAAAATAAAATAAAACTAGTTTTGTTCTCAGTCTACAATCAGGCGGAGAGTCGACTCAATTAGCCAGCGAGCTCGAATACGCTCAAATAGGCCCCCGGGTGAGCTGAGCAAGGGGAAGACGGGGTATGGTCCTATTGCGAGCGAAAATCGGGAATATCTTAGACAGTAGTGAATGTCATGCAGTATTCAGTGGATAGCAAATGCAATGGTGAGTTTCGTTTAGGAGAGTTTACTTTCTTCAATAGACTTTAGAGTTAGTAGAATATGCAATTTGATAGAGACATCAGTGCTTTTATTTTCTTATGAATCCTTTTTAGGGTTCCGTACCTCAAAAGGAAAAAATGGAACCCCTATAGGATCACTTCATTGGCCATCTGTCTGTCAGTTTATCAAGACCCTTTTTCTCAAGAATGCTTGGTGGTATTGAGTTGAAATTAATATCAAATACGTAGGTCTACAGTCCCTTGGAGCTCTAAAAAGATTAAGCTTCTAAGTCAATGCAATAAAAAAATACGGCGATTTATGTGACATATTTTGATACTAAATCAAAACCTATAGGGTACTTCCCGTTGACCTAGAATCATGAAATATGGCAAGAAGCAAGGTCTCACAGCACAGGTAAAGGAAAAAGTCCGAAAATCGTTAATTTGTAGTTTTATCGCTTAAAAAAAATGCGATTACAAATTAAAATTTGCAGTTGGAAAATTGACCGTTGTGTTTATAGATGTATGGGAGAACATATTTTCAACTACAAGGTTAATTTTGTTTTTGGGATAAATTAATCCTAACTACGGAACCCTTTATTGTGCGTTGTTAGTCACGTTATGAAATAGCAGTGCTTCATTTCGAATTGTTAGACTTACTTGAACAAAAAATTATTCGGGTCTTATGTGGTTCTCACGAAGGATCATAAGACCAATCCTTAGAAAACTTTAGTTATTTAAATTAAACCAAATGAAACCTCTCAATGATCTGGCTGAAAGCCTTAATTTATTGAGGCACCCACAGAAAGGCCAGTTAAGCAGACGACAACTTCCTAGGTTGACCTGCGTGCTGTCAATCACAAAAAATCTCTACATGGCTGTACGTCAGTATACAGTCATGAATAAAGCTTATAGACTAAATTAAGCTTTCCGCTTTCAGCCGAAACCTAGCCCATTATCCACGTATGAAGGGGTAAGATCGTGTGAAGTGTCTAGGGGGTTTTAAAGCGGTGTAATCCCGCTCGCGAACCTCCAAAGGTGTTCATAGTGTTTCAAAGATCGGATGCAGGTACCTCTCGATTCTCTTAAGTTAATTATGATGGTAAAAGCGAAGTTTATATGTATTACAAAGTTTATGTTTAAATGCGAGTCTTAAGTAGGTGGAGTTTATATGACTGATTTATGGCAGAGCGTATATTAGGGAGTAATTTGGTTACAGCTGTTAAGTTGAGGGTGTTAAGAACGCGTGTGTGGGATATGTTAGTTTTATTGAGTGACATTGTTAGACGGGCACTAAATTATTGCAAAACTAAAGGGTTTAAAACAAGTCAAGTAAATGCTTTAAATATTTCCTTCACACCAATTCATCTTTTATCACCTTCCTTTACTATCTTCAGGATTACACCTTAATTTCCCAATATAGCTTTGTACATAGGTACATGGAAACTAACACCTCAAAAACCCGCTTCCAATTTTTTCGCAAACGAAAATCAAACCAAGCAATGTGAGCCGGCAGCGTACAACCGGTTTACACTAGTCGCGAACGGTGATAGTCCGAAGCCAATCAACACGGTTGATCCGGCTGCCGATATCGATCCGAAACCCCGTTGAAACATATCGCCCCCGTGTATTGCACTAATCGAAAGTGCCGGTTGATTTGTGCACTGCATTGGAGGGTTCATTTTTTGAAAAAAGAACTGTTGTTTGTTGCGTTGGGGTTTGCAAGCACGCTTGGGTCGTCGTACCCCATGTGCTGTGCATTCAGGAATGTAATGAGAGGCATTTCCGGCTGGTGGTAAAAGCTGTGTTTTAATTGACAAAAATTATATGGCAGTAAAATTCATGTGAGCGTTGCAGAGCTTCGCAATTTTACGTACTCAGATAAATGAAAAGTCCATTACATGAAGTTCATTATCATTTATGAATGTGGAGAGTATAATAATTGATTATTATAAACTTCATGACTAGGTAAAGTTTGGTCAATGAGGTCGAAGAATGACTGAAAATATATGTCATAGTGTATACTACCTAATTCAACGAAATCAAATTCTCAAATCTTCACCAATTCCCTCAATTTGTCGTGACACACAGGACACGAAAAGCTAGATAACCATATATCCCCGAAATCAGTGAAGACATATCGCCACGGTAAATCTTGCAAAATCTTTTCGACGTAACGGATAAAATTACCAGGCGAGCAGAGTGTCACAAGAGGACACTTACTAAGAGCCAGTGAATATCGTAAATCTCCTGCGACCTACTATTGTCCTAGTACTTTCTATTTTACTTTTGGAGGTCACAGCTGAGAGCATTATTTTAGTCTCTAGGCGTTTTCGGGGACTTTTAATCGATTTGGAAAGTGATGTAGGTTCTGTGAGAAGGGGATAGAAGTTTAAGTAAAATTTATATCTGGATTAACGGAGTTTTATGTGGTGACTGTTTACTAGAGATACAGGGGCTATACGAGTATAGCTAGGAATACAATAAATGCTTAAAGGATAAATCAATTAAAAAAGCGTATAATTAAAATGTTGGTTATAAATCAAACACGCTAAAGTTGTTCCTGCCAATATATTTGCTATTTTTATTAGTATCAATTCTTCAGCACGTCAAACGGGTTATTGGTCGATTCGCATGAATTTAATTTATTTGTGTTCGAATCGACAATTCCTGAAATACGCGTTAGGCAATTGGCACACAAAATATTTTCTTTTATATTTTAAGAATAAAATATTTTCACAAAAATATTGTGAAAATGTAGTTTCTAGTGTAATTTTTTCATAGCTTTTAGCACAAAATTCAAAACGTCGACATGTGTACCTGTAAATGAAGGTTTACTTCATTCGCATAGTCTTTAATGGTAGACGAACTGTGTTTAGTACCTAGCTCTATGGGCTAAATAATAGAACTGTAAAAATAAATATGACAGTCATAATGACAATTTTGTGAAGATATAGAAAATAATTTTGTAATTGTAATTAATAGCTTTAATTGTTGTTTTTCTTTCCAGGTAAGGTTAATGTTTGGTTATTTTCTATTTAATATATTTTTTATGTAAAATGTAGGTACTTACCTATATTAAGATTAATAAATATTGTTTCCAGAACAACACAATTTAGCATAATATTTCAATATAATAAAGAAGCATATTATATACATAATATTATATAAAAGTATCGATTCGCCCGTTTTGGTCGAGTGAATTCGTGCGAATCAATCAACAAGCGTCAAACGCTTTACCTATTGCAAAGTCATATACTCTATTGTATCTAACCAAATTAATTGAAAAAGTTACTCCTTCAGATAATTCACACATCAAAGTCTATAAAATAACAAGACCGCTGTTATGTTAGACGCTTGAGAATCCAATGGTAAGAGCTCTCACTTGAGGAAACTAGTCACTCAAGAGGCTAGACGGAGTCGTTTGAGCTCGGTGCGGTCGCAAAGTATGTCGTATGATGTAGGTAGCCCTTAAATCACTCTTATGTGATCTGAGGGCTTTGTTTTTTTCCCAATTATGCCTTTGAAGGCCGTGGCTGATATGCCTTTGAGAATTTTCGGTGTTATTTGTCTATAGAATATAATGCGGTTGACTACCGAGATGACGACTAAAAGAGAATTATGGAAGAAAAAGATAATTATGTTGAGCTGACCCTAATTAAGCGCAGGAGAATGATGATTTTTCTATAGAATATTTTTAGTTTTTAATTAATGTATTCTAGTCACACTAATATTATAAAGGCGAAAGTTTGTGAGTGTGTGTGTGTGTGTGTGTGTTTGTTACTTCTTCACGCTCTAACGGCTGGACCAATTTTGATAAAATTTTGTATGGAGGTAGCTGACACCCTGGATTAAGACATAGGCTACTTTTTATCCCGATATTCCCAAGGGATCGAGACTTACGCGGGTGAAACCGCGGGGCGCAGCTAGTTTCACACTAATATTAAAAAGGCGAAAGTTTGTGAGTGTGTGTTTGTTTGTTACTTCTTCACGCTCAAACGGCTAGACCAATTTTAATAAAATTTTGTATGGCGGTAGCTGATACCCTGGATTAACATTTAGGCTACTTTTTATCCCGATATTCCTACGGGACCGAGACTTACGTGGAGGAAACTGCGGGGCGCAGCTAGTTGATTATAAAATCCATTCTGGGCTACACAAAAACTTAATTTAGATAGAATATACCTAGAGTAATCTTTCATTCACATTTTAGAAGTACGCATGAAAGACTGAAAAATGGTGGTGAAAAATGTGAAAAGCAATCCCTATACAGGGGGTACAAAACTGAACCCTACTTTCAAGGATGGCTATGAATAACCCATTTCACTGATGATTGATAATAGACAAGGGTTGAAATATCGCCGACATTATTTCGACATTATCTTACTTTTGTATTCAAAATAGGCTAAAGATTTGAGAAACTGAAAATCTTTATTTTGTGGATTGTTTAGACATGAGATACAATACATTTAACCTTTCGTGTGGATTCAATGGAGTAATATAAATGTCTACTAGTTACGAGTCACAAGTAATATATTATTTTATACCGTGCATGGTTCAGACTTGACACCATAATTGACATAGTATTCCTGCCTGTGATTCAAGACATAAATATTAAAATTAATAATCATCACACTAATATTATAAAGGCGAAAGTTTGTGAGTGTGTGTGTGTGTGTGTATGTTTGTTACTTCTTCACGCTCAAACGGCCGGACCACTTTTGATAAAAATTTGTATGGAGGTAGCTGACACCCTGGATTAAGACATAGGCTACTTTTTATCCCGATATTATCACGGGATCGAGACTTACGCGGGTGAAACCGCGGGGCGCAGCTAGTTAGTTAATAAAGCTGAAAATTACTGAACTATGGTTAGACCAGATAACGTATCTGTGCATGGTTGAGACATGACACCATACTCGACATAATATTATTGCCTGCGAGTCTAGACATAAATATTAAATGAATATTTAGTTATTAAAGCTGAAAATTATTGAACTATGCTTAGACTAGACAATGTATAATTGGAGAAAATTCAACAGTTGACAATTAGGGGAAACCAGTCGCACACTGCCTGTATCAGATAATTGCAAACAAATACAAAGACACATGGACGAGAATCTTAGCACCATCGACACAGCCGAACAGATGAAGTTTTCCACACAAACCTTCACATCTGTCGACCCCTTTGTTCCACAATTATAACAGAATAGGCAGAGCCCGGGGGCGACACTTGGCCGTTATTAACTTGGGGTTCCGGCACGTGACGAATTCTGCGCGATTATGAAACTTGGCGAGCTTGGGAACTTGTGTTCCGAGCTTTAGTATATTTGCTTCTACGTAACTTTCGACGAATCAGTTTACTAGGCGCGCATGAGTTTACGAGAGGTAGTTTGCTAACTGTCGATCTATTAGTAACGGGTTCTGTGAAAGATTTGGCTGAGTATCGTTTGTTCGGGTTGGTTGCTTTAGAGATATTCACGACATGATCCATACCTATTAAACCTCAAAAAAATAAAAAACTTCACTTGAAAGTACAAACAAACATGGAAAGCACACGCCAGAACTAAAATATTATTAATAACAGACTTTAGTAGTATTTTCCATGTCAAAGGGATCAGTTAATTGATTTCTGTGGGGATAGTTACGACATATCTCATTAAGAATGTCGTAATGGATAAGTCGTGTGACAAATATAATAATATTTCGTCATTAATGGATATCATATATACATTTTGGGCAGGGCTGGATTTGGAACTGCACTTTGCTGCTTATTTCGCACGGGTAATAATTTGACAAGTGACATCATAATAAACACGTAATAAGCGCTAAAATAATAATTTAAGGAGTCAAAAGGCACTTATATTAAATGTAACGCTCATTTATAGCATAAAGAATTAACATGATAAGGTAATTTTTTAAATTATTAACTTAATTAATTACTTCGTTATATATTTCATCACGCCTGTATTCCCCAAAGGGTTAGACTGGGGTGTTAACCATTCCCTTTTCTTTGTTTGAGAAAATGATCTACTTAACATGCACATCTGCTACTTTATAAAAGTAAAACAAGCGCCCACATTCCAGCCGGAGCTTATCAAAATCCATCCCTGCGCCGAATAATTCGGGTCTTTTCATATTTTCCCTTACGCTTAATAACTGGGAATTCCGTGTACATTACAAAGATGACAGCTCCCTCCGTGTCTCCGTCATTACTTTTCTTTTTCTGGTGCTGAGGTACAAATTAATCTTTCCCTACTATAGAGCCTTGTAAGTGGCAGTTCTTTTCTGTGAGACCATTGTGTTTGAATTTCCATGGAGTTCTGAGTGCGTTAGGAATATGGTATGGGTTGATTGTTTGGTTGCGTTGATTGTTTTGGTGATCGAATGCGTCTTATATTGGTAGGTAGGTTTGTGACGCCATTTCGTTTTGTTTAGTTATTTGGTTATGAATCGGTGTATCGGTTTCTGCGTGAACGTGAAATAAAATGGTTGTGGAAAATATTACTAGACTTGGGTCTATTTTGTACTAGCTTTTGCCCGCGGCTTCGCTCGTTTGGAAGTCGGAACATATCCCACAGAAACTTACTATCGTAACGCCATGATTTTCTACAACATTTTCAAGAACAACAAGAAACTTTAATTAATTATACACGTAAACCTTTCTCATGAATCACTTCGTCTATTGGTGACAATCTTATCAAAATCCGTTCGGTAGTTTTTGAGTTTATCGCGTTCAGACAGACAAACAGACGCGGCGGGGGACGTTTTAAAGTAGTGATTATTGTTGCATAGCAACAATTTTTCACACAGAGCACGAGGATGGGTATATCACCTTAATATTTAAATGTTTATGTTTTTGAACGAATAAATTATTCTTGTTCTTATGCCTCAGAGGCCACTGCTAGAGGCGCCATTGTCGACAATTTCCAAACAAACCGAGTCAGCGTACACTTGCACTATGACACACATGACGTATAGAAACTGACGGCTTTGGGCGTTTGGGTACTGCCACGTCAACGGGACGGACTTCAACGAGAACGATTTCAACGACGGCGCCGAAGTAGCGATTCATACATTTACTATGGCCGCGTGTCCACCGCCCGTCAACGGACGTCACGTTCGGTTCGAATAATCTCGTTTCCCGTTGACGTCCAGTTGACGGTGGTGGTGGACAAACGCTATTTGAATGGCGGACCCTGACAGAAAGTGTGCGGCTCAACGAACTTTCGGCTTCATGAATTTTATTAGTAGGTAGGTACCTACCTACTGCGGTCTCTGTACTCCATTGGATTAGCTAATTAAATAAACAAATTAGGTAAACAAATCATAAAAAGAGTTTTAATGATGACACTTTCTTGTTTGAAAATACGTTGATAACGAAATTAAATTTATTTTGGATTTTTACGACAGTTTCCTCTTTTATTACTGTAAGTAAAAATTTATCATATATTCTTAAACTACTTTTCCTAAATGTAACAGCTTTATTTTGTAATCTGTCTATTGTGAAGAGCCCAAAAAGACAGGTTCTCTAAACGTCAACGAAATAAAACGTTGCTAAATTGAAGAGTACAACAGAGACGTAGCATGACAACTGAAGTGACAAGTATTACGTTTAGTCGGTTACTTGACAGCTCTCTCTTTACGTGTTTTTTTTTTGTTTGTTTTTATATAACTACCTAAACCAACGGAGTATAGACGCTACCAACTCGGGGATTCCGGACTGTGTAGTTTTTGTCATGGATCAGTTTTCTTAAAGCTTGCTAAGTGAGCAAAGTTCTCATATCCGTCACCAGTTCATCACTGATACAAAATAAACATTCATACATGTAAAAACTCACGCCTCCTTCCCATGAGGGTAAGCAGTAACTATAGAACGTCACCTGCTACGCTCTTTACATACTCCTTTTGCTTCGTTTAAGTTCAAACATCAGGGGTCTACTCCGAACATAAATCTGAAGTATCGGCCGAATGTTCGGTCGTTTCTTTACTACGGCTAACTATCGCTGACTACGGCGAAAAAAAATAAAAAGACAGTTGAAGACATAAGCGAACCTCAAAACTGTGACTTGAAGTCGGGTAAGAACTCGAAGTCAAAAGAGGAAACTTACTAATATTATAACCGAATACTTCGGTTTAGCGATTCAGAGTGGTCTACTCCGAAACGCTAAACCGAAGTATCGGCCTGGTCATCTCCCCAAATATACAAACTCACTTACATAGGAGTGAAGACTCATAATTTATTTTCACATCACACACTGATATATCGTCTACGTAAAGAAACTTTACGCCCGTTGTTTTAAGATACAATTCTCTTTGATTTCTATGTAGGTAGCCAGCAAAGAGCAGCCTACAAGAAGAATTCTCACATAGATTGTAAAACAGAACAGTTTACAGGCCAGTCCAGCGAATACTTTAATTTATTCAGTTAACCGGGTGCAGTCTGGCGCGCGTTTAATTGTTATTGCTAGCAGACTACACCGCGTTTTGGAATTTTAATTAAATTAATATTTTTAGTTTGTGAGTTGGTTGAATGTCTGTCTGGTGTTTCATTGCTTGTTGAAATACGTGATTTCGTTGTGCTAGCTTATTCATGTTCTCTCAGGCTGGAAGGACAATCAGCAAAATTATCCGTTTGTATTAATTAAGATAAGGCAGACAGACACAAAAAAACGTGGTAACGCAATTACGAGTATGTACAAAGTTTTTTTTTGTGTTTCTAAATGTTAATTACTTTGAATACTATTATATAGCATCAAGTTTTTCTAACTAAACAGACAGCTGTGCTGCTGGGGAGTTTGTTGCGCCACCTCTTACCAGTTGGAGCATTAGAAAAAACACTAGTCAATTGTTTTTAAAATCAAAATCTAAACAAAATTATTCAAACTAGGTAAGTAATATTTATTCAAACTAGGCTGAGAATCATCAGTTTTACATAAGACAGTCACCATTGTGGGCAAGGGCGAGCGTTTTGTGGGACTTTCTAGATTTTAAAACCAATTTCCCAGTGAATTGAAACTTCACTAAGTTTGAAATTGTCTAATTGTCAGATCATAAGACCTTGTCGTCTTATGTCGTGCAAGTGCCATTCAATCTTACGGTGGTACATCAATTCTATGGTCAACTATAAAATAATAAAAAAAAAAAAAAAAAAAAATCTTGACATTTTTACAGTACTTTTACTATTTTATATTATATTTGACATTTTAATTTTTAATTTTTGTAGATTCTGGCATTTTATATTTTATTTTGGCAATTTTTCATTAATTAATTACAATTTTTAAATGTTTAAATTTTATTGATCACAATTTTACGTTAGTGTTATACTGATGTTTGTGATTTGGATGTGTGAGTGGTATTGGTGCGGCTGGTATGTTTCTATTAGTTTATGTTTGTCAATGGGTGTTTTTTTACCTGAAATAAATGAATTTATTATTATTATAAATATCTAAAGGAAAGGTAAAAATACTCATATATATTTTAACGTAGCTACTTATAAAAGTGCGTGTCTTAATAAAAAAACAACAGACTTCCAAAAAAAGCCGGAAGTCGGTGTCTTTGGATCTGTATTTTTAGTTGTTTGCCACCGACTTAAAGTCACCGACTTAAGTAATTTTTCCCTTTGTTGTGTTTTTATTGGTTGTTTTTTTTTTTTTGTAAGAAGTTTTTAGAGTTTACTCCTTAAGAATCGATTTTCATGTGAAATTAATACAAGCGTTACGTTTTTATGCGCAATGTACCTTGCGCACCTTTCAAGGAGTCAACTCCAGTCGTGGGGCAGAGCTGACACACACACAAACTTAAAAAATAAAAAAAACGTAATTAATATAAATTTTAATAATATTTATTCCTCAATTCTCGCTATTGCACCTACCACTGTTTGTCTCTGCATCACCCAAAGGTTGACTGGTAGAAAATGCCATGGCATGTCCGCCTCTGTACATTTGTGTGCTTAAAGTATTAAATAAATAAATAAAACATAATATTGTACATACAGAAGTCGGTTAAAAAAGAATCATATTCTGAATCGATACTTCCATTTAGAGGAAACCTAATATAATACAGTACCTAATAATCTCTCCTCCTCAATGCGATATTTGTAAGCGATACAATTTATCATCCAGATTCAATTTACTATTTCTCTTACTATCTATTCTAGTAATAGCGTCGTATAAGGTATTTTCTTATTGGTCCTTTGGCCTAGTAACGAAATAGAAACGCCTGTAACCTTCTCATCATCATCAAAAAAACAAAATAATAGCTACATAGCTTGCAAAATATTGAACAACCCTATTTATCGAAAATCCGTTTAGTGCCGGATGTAAAGAATAGCACCATCCCGTTTCTTCCCGTGGGTGTCGTAAAAGGCGACTAAGGGACTTACTAGAGAATAGGCAGCAGTGTTCTTTAAGTATTTTTAATACCATACTGCGATCGCCAACCCGCCTGCCAAGGGTGGCGATTATGGCAAACTCTCCTTTTGGGGGACCCCTATGTCCAGCAGTGGACGTCTTTTGGCTGAAATGATGATGATGATGATTTATTCGAATGACCACAGAATGACACGAACTCAATGAAAATGAATAAAGAAAGTACCCGCCATCTTATCTCTTCACCACCCTTGGTTGACTGGTAGAGAATGCCTAAGGCATTAAGTCCGCCTTTGTACTTTTATTAAGTGCGAAAAATTTAAATAAATTAAGTAGTCGCTTCTAAAATACGCACATAAAATATAATATCTGCACATACGTGAATATCATCACGCATTCAAACCTATTACGTAGTAAGGGAACAGTCTATGGTAATGAATAACTACATAAAGGGTTATTTTAAATTGTCTAGCTAAACTACGCAGACGCCATGTGTCGTCGATACCTAAACACGATAAAAAAAATATAGGTTATTTTTGTTTGGGGTCGTCGTCGTTCGCAGTGATTGTGTGAAAAAAGTTTAGAAAATCTGTTTATTTTTTTATTTATATTTAATGCATAATTTTACAGTTTTAGTTTAACATAACACCTGCCAAACTCAAAGTATTTTATCAATTTTCGTCACCGACGTGATGACTATCGATAACTAAACACGATAAAATATAATAAAATAGTTTTTGTCAACTCATACTTCGTTCTAAGTAACAACACTAACAGAGATCGTACACCTCCCGAAAAAAAAAAAACATTATTTATTTATTATTTTTACTTTAACGTGTTTAGCTATCGATACTTTACGCGTCTGCGGAGTTTAGCTAGCCAATTTAAAATAACCCTGTATGTCTAAATGTTTTCCGAAGAACCCGCTTATAAAATACCATACCAAAAACAAAAAGTAATAATCAAAAGCAACACTAATCTATCCACATTCCATCAAACAAAAAATCCAATAAAAAAAACTAACTTTAGTAACCAGATCAAAAGTTAGATTAACATCAAAATTGCTAGCCGTAAAACTAAGGGTCAGAACTTATTACGTTTGTATAATTCTCGGGCCATAAAACGGGCGGGAACTAAAACCTTATCTAATTAGTATCGACGGGCGTCATGTCACGTGACTGGGATAGAACGCGACGTAAATCCGTGTCGCAAACTGTACGTGATATAATGTTTGTGGGGCCATTACATCTGCGATCATACCTACTAAAGAAAAGGATGATGTTTAATGTTGCAGGTTGAATAGATTATTAGGACTAATTTATTACGATTGTTTTGACAATGTGAAGGTACTTCACGAAGACTACTAATGACCATTAAAAGCATAACTAGCCTAAAATTGTCTATCTATTGAGACACACACACAGTCATCTCTGTGAGAAGGATACAAACTAACTAACAAGTAAGAAAAAAGCAAAACAACACGTTCAGGAATAAAATAACTGGGTAGATACTCTTAATTAATACAAAAAAGAAAAAAACTCAACACCTCAACATAATTTTGCTAAAACGAACAAGCAACTTAAACGGACCTCATGCAATGAAAACACAAAACATTAATTAGTTCCGTCTCGACTCACGTAGAAAAGTTGATAAATTCTTTTAGTCTTCCACACCAGAGGAAATTGGTACTATAAAAGATAGAACCAAGGCTGACCAAGCAAGTTTCTAAAGGTGCACTTACACGGTCAATTTTTCCAGCAATTATTGCCCGGGCCACAGCCTAGTGGAGTTTTTGGTGTGGCTTGTGGCTAAGTAATAACGTATAGCCGCACGTTAGATCGATCAGGTTAAGCTACGCTTGCCGCGGTAGGTCTGTGGATGGGTGACCATCTTTACATACCAAGACCCCCCGTACCTCGGAAAGCACGTTAAGCCGTTGGTCCCGACTGTTATTTGTAGATCTTTGACAGTTATTACGTGCCGTCAGAAGCCCAAAAGTCTTACAACCAGTCTTAACAAGGGGTATCGTGTTACCCAGTAACTCGGTTGTCAGATAGGCAGTCGCTCCATGTAAAATACTGGTATTCAGCTGCATCCGGTTAGACTGGTAGCCGACCCCAACATTGTTGGGAAAAAACTAGGCATATGATGAACAGCCTAGTGGAGTTTTTTCCAAAAATTCCTTCAATTGCTTCAGCAAATGTTTCACTTAATTGTATTGCTTACTGATGGACGTATTGCCCACCCAGTATATTAAGTTGATCCATATCACTCAATGTGTTGTCTTAAATTAATAGTTAAGCAAATTTTGATTCCCATTTTAAATTGTCCATATATTCAAATAACAATTGTCATTCTTTGATAGTTATATGAAATTGCTATAACACGGCAAAAATTCGTAAGGGGGCACCCTACGTCTTTTTGAAATTTGCTTAACAACTAATTTCCCTGACTATATCTATGGGTATTGAGCCAGAGTTGCTCAATTTTGGCAACGAAGTAAACTGCTTGATTTTGTCATGCCGTCATATTTGACCAATATTGCCCAGAATTGAGCAATTTCAGTTGACCGTGTAAGCGCACCTTAACATAACGAACTTAATTTCAAAGTAGATATTTGCCTTTGTAGGTCGATATTTATTTAAGCTGTGGAAGCTAGTGAGCTGGATAGTTAGAGGAGGTTTAAGTAGCTGCGGGTGAAACGGGGGTAATTGAGCCACCAGTGTATGTTTAGTGCCGTCGTATTTTGTTATAGAAATACTAGCTGCGCTCTGCGGTTTCACCCGCGTAAGTCTCGATCCCGTGGGAATATCGGGTAAAAAGTAGCCTATGTCTCAATCCAGGGTGTCAGCTACCTCCATACAAAATTTTATCAAAATTGGTCGAGCCGTTAGAGCGTGAAGAAGTAACAAACATACACACACACACACTCACAAACTTTCGCCTTTATAATATTAGTGTGATATAGTTAAACTATTTCACGAAGTCCTCTCTTGTCGCTCTAATGGCGGTAAACATAAGGTTCAAATTGCAATAACCAAACGGACTTCGTGAAATGGTTTAACTATACTAATACTAAATATGATCGTGAGTCGTGAGTTTGGTATCGATAGAAAATTAAATTATTGTGTTTTTCGTTTTATTTTCTTATTTTTGTTTACTATATTATATATCTCGCTACAGGGTCATGAATAATGCATTAATAAAATAATAAACCTACAAAACTTATAACGATTTTAAAACGTCGTCTGCCAAATTATTTTGAAAATAAACGCCACAAACGCTCCCTAAAAAGACCACATGTAAGACCCTTTTAAAGCATAATGATTACTTAATCATTAGAGGCCCAAATACCATCAAATTCAGCGTTATGCGACCGAAAAACAGGTAAAAACCATAGGCGGTCGTCGCGGCGTACCAACGCTCATTAGTAAGGTTTGAACCTCAGAACCCTAACAAAACCGAAACAATTTTGCAAATTTGTCATCGCCACGGGATTACAAAGCACTGCTCCATTTTCGTCGGACCTTTAGTAATTAACCCAAACACTTTGTCATAGAAATTTATTCGGGAGCCAATTACCATCGTTTGTTGTGGTATAGGTCCATTTTTCCCTGCTCCACTATTATGCGTTTGCTTTTGTCGAAAACGGTATTTTTTATTATTTTTTAGACTGCTTGCTGTGGTGAAGACCTTTAGGTACATTATCCCTCATGTTTTTTTTTTTTTAATTCATCGGTTTTAAAATGCTACTTTTCCACTAAATGAAGCTTTGATATTCTAGTAGAATTGTTACCTTATTATCTTCAGAATTGCTCATAATTCAAATCCAGAATTCTAAGAAAGCTGTAAACATAATTTAAGATTGTAAACGTCTTGTTATTACACAAAATTACGAGTAACAACAAACGGTATAACTCTTTTTGTTTTCCCGCGATATTAATATGAATTATCAACTCGAAACTTCCAAAGTGAAAATAATTATACGAATGATCACGAAATACCTAGCATTTAAACTTCTCAAGTAATTAATAACGGTATTCCAAGTATTTCCAAGTAATTAATAAAATTCAGAAAGTTGTGAGTTTTAATAAGCCTCTGATATGAAAACACGGGACTTGAGAATGGGGTCATGCCTTATATTCGCGGGGGGGGGGGGGGGGGGTCGGAGGTGTTCCGCTTTTTGGGATCTCGCTTGTGCTGCGATCCGATGCGGACGCGTATTCTATATTTCGATTAGCGCGGCGCAAGCTGTCATTCGTAATTTACCCGCCATGAGTAATGAACTAGTGCCGAATGAGCTGCTAGCGTTCCTGCAGCAGAAGCTGGATGTGATGGATGAGGTGTCTTCTGTCCAGATCTGCGCATCGAACTTCAGCGAGGATGACATAGCTGCTGCAAAGCTAGCATAGTTGTTCAGTGTGCTGAATAAGCGCGACCAGATGGTGTGACGGGACTAAGAGGAGACTGCAGGATATAATCACGCTGTTCAAGGAGACTCTGACGACGAGTCAACGTTTGTTGCGAAAGAGCTACACAAGCTTCCTTCGACCAAGTCGATGTAACGACCCTTCTGAAGGACATTGTCTTTCTGAAGGCCCGCCTCGCGGACGTGCTAGCGAAATTTGATGCATTTTGCGCTGATTTGCGCAAAGAAGTTAGCGAGTTGCGCAACAGTGTGGCGGTAATAAGGTCACCTGTCGATGCGTCAAACATGAACGCGTGTCGCGGAGCCGGCCTCGATATATTGTCGTCGAATTCCACGTCAGCAGTTTCGTCGCCAGCGCATCTGTCGATTGCTAAACTTGCTGAACGCCCCACCACTGCTGCGTCCTGCAGCTCCGTGCTCGTTACGGTGGCTCCTCCACGCAGTTTCACCCTCGCCCGTCGCCCCATCCTGCTGCCAATGTATGCAGCCCAGGTGAAACCCCTACAAAGGGATTACGTCGCTGCGAGGGCCCCTGGTGCTCCTAATATCAAGTCCATGCCAGAAAAGGCGCCAAATAGGGCTGATAAAGATGACGGTTTTGTGACGGTGCAAAGAAGAAAGCGCCGTTTGCGAATTAACAAGAACCGCTGCTGCAAAGCTCCTACTGAGCCCAAAGTAAGCCTGCGTGCCGCAAAGCCGAACACACTGGTGTACATCTCCCGCCTACGCTACACCACTAAGGCGGAGGACATCGTGGAGTACGTGCGCCTAAAGACGAGGTACACGCCGAGGGTGCAGTTACTGGAGTCGCGCCGGAACGTCAACTTCAAAGCGTTCGTCGTGCGTGTACCGAACTGTTATCTGCCCCTCGTCATGGCAGAAGACAAGTTCCACAGATCAGCAAAATTTAATATAGTGCAAAGTGAAGTGCTACTAACATAGTCTTAAGCCTTTTTATTAACACAAGTTTTGTTTACAATAATATGTATGTTTATGTTAAGGTATTTTTCTATGGGCCTGTGTCGCCTGAAATAAACGGTATTATTATTATTTATTAAATAATAATAATACCGAATGAAATGTGAGCGTAGGTACTATTAGGTACACCTCTGCCTAACCCTTCGGGGATTACAGGCGTGATGTTATGGTATGTGTTATGTTAAGTGGTTATCTATCTATATAAATAATAATCAATGATTGTTTGTTTTCCTCTATGGACTCCCCGAAAGGGTTGGACCGATTTTGATGAAACTTTGGAGAGTTTTCTGCATACACCCGCGAAGATTTAGGGGTAGGATAGGGTATGACACCACGCGAACGAAGTCGCGCCGGGCAGCTAGTTGGTTATATCAAATTGATGAATAAGTGATTATTTACCTACTTTTGTGAAAAGATGATGTAAAACTAAAGCTAAAGAAATGCATAGATGCTTGTCCGATTGGTTTAATGTGATGCTCTCAAGAGTAACCTTACCTGAATATAATCAGGGAAGACAGCAATTGACAACCATTTACATCCTATATCCATCCATTAAATAATTAGGAATTCATGGTTAGGATAAAAATATACATGAGGATAAAATTATGGCTTTTCTATTAATTATTTTTGCTTATTTTGTAATAAAGTTACTATACAATTTTATTTTAGGTGCATCGTCTTGACATATTATAATGAATGTACATACACAAAATATTGTAAAGAATTTTAAAAGAGTAACGTTGGAGTTTCTTGCCCATGCTTCTCCATACGAAACTACCTTTTGGAAGGGGCGACTTGAATCAATTCTATTTTTTTTTTGTAAATTTCGACGTTCAAAAGTGCCTTTTATGTACCTATTTGAAATAAATTATTTTACGTTGACTTTCACTTTGCTTTAAGTACATCTACATAAACCAAGTCATTAGAATACCAGTGTGAAAGATGTGCTAAAAATTTATATTTGTTATGTTTCTATTCAATATTTATTTAAAATATTCATTCTATAGAAACGAAAACACGTTGTGCTTGCATTTCTCACCTCAATTTCCATCTTTTACATGAATTCTATAACGTCTGGCAACCTTCCAAAACTAGATCAAACGCAATCCTCTGTTCTAAAAATATACATATCGAACCTTAGTTTAGACATAAAGCCTTTATGGTAAGCACAATAAATAATATTACAAACGACTGATTTACTGTGAAGAGATCATCATCTGCCTAGCCTTTTCCCACCTACGTTGGGGTCGGCTTCCAGTCTAACCGGATGCAGCTGAATACCAGTATTTTACTTGGAGCGACTGCCTATCTGACCTCCACAACCCAGTTACTGGGTAACACGATATCCCTTGGTAAAACTGGTTGTCAGACTTTTCGGTTTCTGACGACCCGTAACAACTGTCAAAGATCTACAAATGACAGCCGGGACAAACGTGCTTTCCGAGGCACGGAGGAATCTGGGTATGAAAAGATGGTCATCCATCCACGGACCAATCGCGGCAAGCGTAGCCTAACCTGATCGATCGACCCGTGCGGCAGTTATTACTTAGCCACAAGCTCCTCCTGTGAAGAGATATGTCTTATTAAGTGCCGACATTTGTATTAAAACGTTTCTTTAACCTGCAATTAAGTGAATCCCCAACATTTTTCTGTTAATTTATCGCTGCCAAAGTATTGAAAGGTCTACATTTTCATTTCAAATTCATTCAAGTCAGTGTAATAAATTATCAATTAGGGAACCGATAAATCTCCGGGGGCCCCATTCAGCAGTTGTACGTACTTTGACCTCCGATTTAATGGCCATCGACTTAATAACTTCAACTTTTTACAGAGCAGAGAACACTTTAACATGAATCCATATTCATGAGGGTTTCTTCTTGATGCCTTGGAGTTCTCTCGCTCAAAACTGCGTTATATTCAATTAATTCCCGATATCGACGTAGATCTTAACCGAACCACTCAACGCTCCCTTTTAAAAGGATCCCTGGTCTATGAATATTCTGCAAGGTACTTGAGCTAACAAGTTTTAGTAGGGGAATTGTTGAATCGAAATTATAGCCTCAAGATCGCATTAAGAATGGGCGTCGAGTACGGCGATACATTTTAATATGGAAATTACTTTGTTACCGTGAATTTATCTAAAGAACTTTTCAGAATTACATATTTTTATTTACGCTTTTATGTACGTTACTCAATACACTGAAATATTTTTGCTATATTTAGAATATACCCCCAGTACTCGTATATTCTAAATATAGCAAAAATATTTCAGTAACAATGGAAGTGATATTAAAATATTTTAGGAGATAAATTTTACGTACTAGAGTTGAGCTAAAACCATTTCAACTAGGTACTTGTATAGTGTATCTACGTGAGAGCAAAATATTGGGTTTCACAAAGTGTATTCATATTTTGTACTTTATTTACTTGGACAACGCTATCTCCACATTAATTTGTGTAAAATTACACAGTCATTTGTGCAATAGTACTTAGCATTTTAAGTTATATTTAAATTACTTATTAGCTAATAGGCTAGATTGTAATGTGAATAAAGTATCACCAATTGTGATACTTTATAAAGGAAAAAAAAAAAAAATATGCAATGGTTTAGGAACGCAGTAGTTTACATTAAAATGAATCACACTAATATTATAAAGGCGAAAGTTTGTGAGTGTGTGTGTGTGTTTGTTACTTCTTCACGCTCTAACGGCTGGACCAATTTTAATAAAATTTTATATGATGGTAGCTGACACCCTAGATTAAGACATAGGCTACTTTTTATCCCGATATTCCCACGGGATCAAGACTTACGCGGGTGAAACCGCGGGGCGCAGCTAGTGAAACATAAATGATTGAATTAGTATTCAAATAAACGAATAGAGGAATATATTTTTTTGTTGTTTCGGCACCAAAAGCCGACTGAAAGACTGTGCAATAATTTTGTTTCATCAGAACTACAGAACTATAATAAACGCATATTATATGGCCTCACCAACAATACGTCACAAACTTACATCCACGGATCTGTAGTTGCAAAGTGCGATCGGGGGAGAGCGTGTTGTAGGTAATAAAATATATAATTTGCATAATTTATAGTGTTTACTCAGTGCGGCTGTCATGATACGAGCATGTTACGGTGGGGGTGAGCAGATGTGAACTATCGTTGAGTTTCAGCACAGTTTGCAGACCACAGGGGGAGTCTATTGCAATTAATTATGGGATATAATGGCTGTCAATCTTGGTGTGTATTTGAAACTTTATTCTAAACAGTAGTCTAAAAAGTACGTTAAATTTCATTTTGTGTGAATATATAAAAACTCCATTTACACCGTGCAAGTTTCTTGCCTGTGGCATGCAATTAAAATTGAAGCGACAAACGCCTTACATTCTCGTCTAAGCACTGTTTACACGTTGCAACGTCTTTTTTTTTTTTTTTTTGAGTGGGAAATTATCAAATAACTTCTCCCGCTCTGGGTGGAGCGGGAGGGCGTGTCAGACTTTTACTGACTAAAACCCACCCGTGTTCCTTCATTTGCCTGTGTGCCAGGGCCACGATATCCCTTTCGGACAAACTCGCAACCCTGGCAGGCATTGGCCCTAATGGACCCCGTCAATTCGTGTCGACGTCTCTTTGAGGCGCGCGTGGAACACAACGCGCCGTCGACTCGGGCCAGGTCCTTATCGGACGGTGAGCTACCCATCGCTCACCGTCCGCAGGCCCGCGCCTACGGTGGCCGGAAATCGGCTTGCGACTCCCGACGCCCGTGGCGTCTCCTGCGGCGACTAGGGGCGTGAGAGCGCGAACCCTGCCTCTCCCTCACGCGTTCCGCCTTCTCCTTCGCGAGCATTACTGCTTCGCAGAAGGAGGTGACGGCCTCCCATGCACTCTCGCTCCGAACCATGGTCTGAACCAGGGCCGGACGCGAGAGATCGCCGCCGCCAATCGCCTCCGTGAGGACACGGCGGTGCTCCGCCCAAGCAGGGCAGACCTCCACCGTATGCTCCACCGTGTCCTCCGGGCGATCCACATAGTAGTGACACCCGGGCGTTTCCTCCCGCTTTATCCTGAACAGGAACCTCCCGAAACATCCGTGTCCGGTGAGGACCAGCGTCAGGCGGAAGGTGAGGACGCCGTGGTGCTTCTCTAGCCACTCCTCAAAGAGGGGACTTATCACCGCAATAGTGGCTGTATGTAACAGGCAATTCAATCGTACCGTGTAAATCTGTCTTTAAAATTTCTATCTTCAGGGAGTTGGTTTAAGCAATCAAAGGATAATAAAATTAAATGCGTGGTTGAAATAAGAATTATAGTTGTACACACGGCTATACATACCCAGTTTAGGCTGATCTCTCATTGTATAGGATTTTCGTACAATGAGAGGCCAGCATAAACTGGATAGGGATAGCTTGATGTGTAGCCGTGTGTACAAATCAGTGGGATAATTGCGTAACACACATATAGTGACAATTGATTGCAATGGGTTTCATTTTGACAGTTTAGGTACATTCAATTGATTGAATTCTGGAGGGACGGGCCATATTATCGTAGTTAATTTCTAATATCCTTTAAAACTCTCGGATTGTAATTAAAACTGTATTACGTAATTAGCATGCTGTAGCTGACTAATTTTTACCAGTTTGTCGTTTTGATAATCCACATTATTATCTACAGCACGCAGCGATATTACATATCGAGTTTTGGACATATTAAACTTACATACATATATGACTGACCAAAAAAACGCTCTACAAAGCTGAACTTGTTAAAACTCCATGTGCCATATTAACAAACGGGAACTGTAAAGTCAGAAAAATTTATAGTCTTTCAAATTGACTAACAACAACTACAATTGTTCGTGTATTCGAATCACAATTGTCATTCTTTGACAGTTGTATGAAATGTTATTAACCATGAAGGTATAGATAAAAGTGGAGGCAACACTCTAAATACCTAAGTGAAGACGCCTGTGGGCCAACAATATATTTGTCACTTTCTTATATGTCTTCAGAGTGAGAGAGTTAGCCCACAGTCGTCTTCACTTAGGTATTTAGAGTGTTGTCTCCACTTTTATCTTGGTTTTAACATGCTAAATTGACTTAATCTCAATTTGATAATAGTTATTTATGATTCTAAGTTGGCTAGTTGGTAAATTGGTTTATACTTAAGAGTAGATGAATGTACCATAGCCACGAGTTTGTAAATACCAATTTCGCCAAGTGTGTCGTACAACGTTTTTCAGCACATTTGCGAGAAAAGAGTACAATAGGTAATGAAACAAAGTCGTAACAATCTTTGACGTTTCTAATATGAAAATGGAGCAAATTTGCAAATGGCGCCACGTGCGCGTGGTGAAAATTAGAACTATATTTTTCGTCTCATTTTCTCTTTAGTGAGACAAACGTATTAGGCAAAAGAGCTTCTAAGGAGGTTCGATCAATTAGCTTATTTATTCTCATAATGTGAAACTCCTTGGTATCCACCAAGGAGTTTCTTTTTTTCCAATCTTAATATATAAAAAAATAAACCGTAAAACATACACACGGCGCTATACAACGGAGTATGCAGTAAAACAGGTACTTAGGTGAGGAGTACCTATTTTACCGCACATCTTTCAAACAATGTGTAGCACGCTTCGTAAATGCATGTTTTGAGCAAATGTGTTGAAAAACATTTTCCCTGACTGCGTTGGCACTTTTGCACTGACGCAAAACCCCACGTTCCAACTGTATAAATTACAGCAAAAAAATGTTCCTGAGGGACTAAAAATCATCAGCATTGTACTGCACACAGAGCACAGAGACGATAGCCACTGCTAGAGGCGGCATTGTCATATTTCATACAAACCACGCGTGTAACTGTGTACTGGCACTTGGAAACCAATGACGTATAGAAATTGATGGCTTTGAAGGCGGTCCGTGAAAGAAGTTCTTCAGCGACACGAATTTATTAGTACTGGCGTCTCCAGACGCTGCCGGCGAGGCAAAACCATGCTCAAATGTAATCATCACTGTATTATTGTAAAACGTCTCTTACAATTCTAATAAACGCTCATTCTATGGCCCCAAATAACTATAACGCGGAGAATATCGTACAAAGTGCACACGATCCGTTTAATTTCAGTTTGCAGTGTAAACGAGAATCCGACTGTACTCGTAATAAACAAGTGATTAGCTTTTATTTATGTCGGCGACTGTACTTTATGTTAATGACTTAGAATATTAGTATTGTGTGTATGACTTATAGTTGCTTATGTGTACATGAATTCTGAACATAATTATGGCAAAGTTAAAAACATTTTTATTGTGCTGAATATATGACATTTCTGTTAAATTAGCGACATGCATAATGTAACCTTGAAGAATACGCGGAATTATCATCATACTTGGTAAAAATGTGCATCTTACCAATCACTAATGTGGTAGAGATCTTCCAGTTTAAAACTGCACACCCCCGTATTAAAATGTTTATACAAATATTTAAAATGTGTATACAAGCAGTGGAGTGCCGTGCAGTTTTATACTGGACAATTTCTACCAAACTGACCGCGCAATTACTGCTCAGTAAGCCCCCAAAGATATAAATACTAACTGTGTAGGTACACTACTATCCGTTGAGGGGTTTTGACTTACTTTAGTAGGTAACTCTGATTAAAGTAACTAGATTCATTGTTCAATCACTGATTGCAAATTAGAGCTGTATTATCAAAAATCTGTTAAAAATCGTCCTAAACAAATAAATAAAACTGAAATGTCTGTTTGTAATGTCAAAATAACAGTTTTTTACTAAATGCATTATAAAATATTATACGGTATATATTATATTAAAATAAAATAAAAATTGTCTGCCTGCTGTTTGTTCCGGATAATCTACGAAACGGTTGGACCAATTTTGACAGATTTTCACTGGCAGATAGGTAATGATAAAACGAGTAACTTAGGCTGCTTTTATTTTAGAAAAAAAACACGCGGGCGAAGCCGCGGTAAGCAGCTAGTATTAAATGAGATACTCGTGCCGTTAAAATAGCTATAAAAAACGCGTACATAAAGAAAGAAAAAATGTTTATTCTGCACAAACAAGACACACTTTACAAAAATCAAAATTGACAAAAACACACATTCTAATACAAAGTAGCCAAGTACAATCATATTTTATGACTATGATGTAAATATACAAAAATAAAAATAAGAAAAAAAAAATTGCTAAAAGCCTAGTATTCAAAACCTTAAAAGTTTGACAATGTTGTCCATTGCTTAATGTCAGTGTCAGGGCTTGTCAAGGCAGGCCAAAGACAATAAACATTACGAGTTGCGATTGCGGTATTGGTCACAGAACACTATTACTCAGGTATTGTTACATGATAAGTTTTTATTAACCTTGTTCTCGTAGAAAGAACCGACCTTGAAAAACTCTAATGAAAAAAGCCTGTTCTTCTAGCACCGTAACAATAACTATTATTTTTCATTAAACCGTGACACGCATTGTATTCTGTACAAAGGCTTTTCAGTGCTGCTTTTCTGATAATTTATTAAGAATGTAATCATTTTGATTGCTCAATTTTTAGTCTAAGACCTGGGGTAATAAGAGCAGGCCAGCAATTGTTAAAATTTTAATAAAAAGGTTATCCTTTTTTAATCAGAATTAAGGTTAATCCGCAGCTGTAACCCGCGAAATTCAAATGTGTTCCATTGAATGACTTGTTCATGCAATCATGACAGGGGAAAAAATCTAACTAAGAGAAATGTATTAATGATTCTAGTTATAATAATTCTGTAAATACATATCTGATACGTTCGCGAATCATATTCTGATCAAGATAAAACCTGACACTGACCTGCAAATTGCAGAAAAAAAATTAATTTCGCGCAGCTGTGAAGCTACGGATCCACCTTAAAGGCACCTCACCGCCAGTGAGATTAACAAGAAACGACTAGAGCTAACAACTAAAGCGAGTTTGCAAGCAACGAGCAGCGAGTGCACGACGAGCTATTACTTGCTGGTATGCGTATGTAACAAGCGTGAGTCTTTCAGCGAGTCTTCTGTCCGCCAACCGAGCGTTGCTGAGCGAGTACTCTGATAGCTCTTGTCGCTGAGAAAAACGAGTACTCACCGCCGCTGCCAGTGTTAACAGACAGCGATCAACTATTCATATACACCGTGGCATTTTAATCGTCTTACAACGGCAGCCCACTTCATGTAAAAATAATTTTCAATATCCGTCCACAATTGACGGAGTAATCGGTGAACAAACGTAAAAAAAAAAACACAGCCGAACATAAAACCTCTTCCTTTTTGGAAGTCGGTGGCAAAAACTAAAATACAGATCCAAAGACACCGACTTCCGAAATAAAAGTTATTTTTGACTTTTTAGTGGATTTTTTGGAAGTCGGTTGTTTTTTTTTTTTGTAAAAAGTTTATTACCATCGCTTTGGTTTCCCTTTCATTCAAGAACAGTACCACAACAGTGTCAAGCAATTTATCATAATATATACCTTGACTACCTACAGTGGGCAAGTGGCTATCATGTCCCCTTAATAGAGATTGGTGTATGCAGGAAGGTTGACGTCCAAATTAATTTATTGTGCAAATATATTACTCTCGTGGTAGAGAAATGTGTTGGAACTTTGGGACATTGTATAAGGGTTCCATTTTGGTGGTTTTCGAGTAGCTTAGTAGTGAATAACACTGAATTATGAAGCTTGACTGAAAGAGGGACGGAAATATGATCTCGGGGAAGACCTGGATGAGACTCGCACAGACCAGAGAAGCACAGCACAAAAGGGGTCTATCCTATATATACTATGGGTCTCCTCCTTTGCTGAGTATGCTGCTGGGCTGAGTTTGCTCAGCAATGGGTGGAACAAGGCTGCCAATGATGACGATGAAGCTTGACACAGTCTGATACTTATATGAGAGCCACTGTTTAGTATGGGAACCAAGTTAAATAATTATTGATGATTGCAAGTAAACTGAGTTGTATAAGTACCCAAAGATTTTTTTAAAAATATTATAAATAAAATGAAATGCTATTCGTTGGTAAGCGCAAAAATCAAAAACAAAATAAAAAAACGCGCTTGATTTGAGAATGGCTGGACCGATTTGGCTATTTTTACCGACTTTGTACTTTTCGTAATGTTCATAACGTCCGTAATAGTCCGATTTAAGTTTTTATAGATAGAAAAATTATAAAGTTAGAAAAATAAAAACGCTTCTCGGAAAATTATACATTTCGGGATAAACTGACGTATGTTAGGTCAGTCAGTTTAAGATAGAACAAAAATAATTTACATCCCAACTTTAAAGAGCAATTAAGTTTGTAGCTGTTTGGAGAGGTAAAGAAAATGAGAACATAAACCATTTGAGCGGCTTAGACATTTTAATAAAACTTTAACCCCCTTATTACAAAACAAGGTTTATCTTCAGACCCAGGTTTAAAACATGGAGCCATTATGGAATTTCGAACTTTATTCCGACTATGGTAAAGTTTTTAAACACAAAACTGACAACTTAGTACCGAACTAAGTTTTCAGTTTTGTATAAAGAACGGTATTTCAATCACTGTTACGTTCTTATTACAAAAACTGGCTGCATGGTTTAAGCCATGTCAAAATATAAATCTTGTTTTGTAATAAGGCGGTAAGTATTCTGAATCGAGACCTACTAAAGATCGGTACCTAACTATTATCTTAAATTATCTAATAGGGTCACCTAAACAGTGATTCGTGTAAACCCAGGGTTGGTGCCCAAAATGAATTTATGAGACAAAAGGTTGTCTCCTAGGCCTCGTCCAAATTCGAGGTAAGTTTTAAACGAAACCAACCGGGGGACGAAAAAATAATGACAATTTAACAACTTGCTCTGCCATTGCTGCTTAGATTTTTTTCTTTTTTTTGGAATAACCTCTTGGTTCAAAGCTTTGAAAATACGAGTTAAGGCTTCCACATACTGGCGCGACGCGACAGACCGGTAGAAAATTTTCCTTGAATTTTTCATAGAAATTGGTCTACCGGTGTCGCGTCGCACCAGTATGTAGAAGCCTTTAATGTGCCTAATAGTCGTATTGTGAGTTGACGTAAGTTTGAAAGATATTTTGGCTATTTCAACGCTCAGGTTTGTTACAGCGGCTGGTCAATTCGACTAGATAGAATTATATATTACTAGCTGCACCCCGCGGTTTCACCCGCGTAAGTCTCGATCCCGTGGGAATATCGGGATAAAAAGTAGCCTATGTCTTAATCCAGGATGTCAGTTAACTCCGTACAAAATTTGATCAAAATTGGTCCAGCCGTTTGAGCGTGAAGAAGTAACAAACATACACACACACACACTCACAAACTTTCGCCTGTATAATATTAGTGTGATTTTGTAAAATAAAAGACAATGTTACCTACAAAATTACTTATTTATTGTGTAGTGCCCCCACATTACCTTACATCACACAAACAGAAAAAGAGCCAGGGGGCCGACACTTCGGTTTAACGCTTCGGAGTAGACCCCCTGAGTTGTATTACTAAAATCCTAGGTATAAGCATTGTGTCTAATCCTTTAACATTCACCCTATATGAGGTGGAACTATAGATGTGAAATCTATAGTTCCACCTCATATTTTCACACAGATCGTCAGTATAGCACCAATGATTGAGTCTCCAAAGCACGCTTTTATCAATACCGTACCACCAACTCGACCGACAGAGTGCTACGAACAAACTTTTAATTGGAACAAAATCCTTGTACCAAAGGCGTTTTAATTAGGAAAATTTCCTATGAACAAGCGGACGATATAATTTCTATGCAAATCGAGCGTTTAACTTCGCATAACACAGTGGTGGGAACCGTTACTTCACAAGGAGGATACCGCAGTATAATATTTCTGAATTAATAAAGAGCTAATTGATCAAGTTCTGCTGACGGATTATTAATAACTTCGTTTGTTTTGATGGCTTGCGGGCGTTCGGATGCACGTGGAAACATGATCGGGGGTTTGTTGGTACACGTGGCAATAGATGGTGGAAATTATATTAATGACTTTTTGTTTTCGAGAATTTTGCTGAAACTGAACTTTCCTTCCGTATCTACAAGCGTTACAAGCAAATTGACAAATACTTTAGCAAAACGTTCACGTTGTCCACTGAGAGTAATTGGTGAAGTAAAGACACAAATGTTGTCTGATTTTAAACTTGTGTTGGTTTGTTATCATATTTATTTTGTATATAAAAAACATTTATATTTACTACAGTCTCCACGGGTGACGATACTAACCATTTGCCCGGCGCATCCTAGGCAGTCTTGAGGGGTTTGTGGCTAAGTAATTACAGCCGCTCGGGTCGATTGATCAGGTTAAGCTACGCTTGCCGCGGTTGGTCCGTGGATGGGACTGTTGGTATTTACTCAATTTGAATGTGCAAAAATTAATCGATTCTTACTTTCTCATAATGGCAACACTGTCAGTACTGTCACTCAATGTTTAATATAAAACCGACAACTGTCCTCAGTTAGTTCCTCTTTTCATATTTACTGCGTTAGGAGACAGACATAATTCCTTCTTTGTGAAAAGTCAAACATAATGAACGTTATTCAATTTAAAGTACTGCTTTTTAATTCACGCCCGTAACCTAATTTCATACAGAGTCGTAGATCTTTACATACCAAGATCCGTCCGTGCCTCGGAAAGCACGTTAAGTCGTTGGTCTCGGCTGTCATTCGCGGATCTTTGGCAGTCGTTACAGGTCGTCAGAAGCCCGAAAGTCTGACAACCGGTCTTACCAAGGGGTATCGTATTACCCAATAACTGGGTTGTGGAGGTCAGATAGGCAGTCGCTCCATGTAAAATACAGTCAGTAAATTCAGCTGCATCCAGTCTATCCGACTGGAAGCCGACCCCCAACATAGTTGGGAAAACGCTAGGCAGATGATGGTCCTAGGCAATCTCTAACGCTCTACCAACCTGCCCACGGGCCACCAATAGAAAAAGACTATTAAAGATATTTTATCAGTTAAATTATGCCCACTGATTTTTATTGAGAAATCCATCCCAGACCATCACAATTCTACACTACAGACAAGCTAACTGTTAACACATTGACAAAAGTCACAGGTACACAGAATCAAATGTTATCCCACATCAATAAATGCCTCTGTTTACGTATAGGTAATCAAATTAAGTTGCCAAACTATCTCTCCACTCTGTGGATCCCTCGCTCAACGTTTGGCAATTATATTGATAATCAAATAATATAGAACAGAACGTTATATTATACCCTTTGGTATTTGTCTGTATTATTAGTTACCCTATCAGAACGATGTCCTCTGGATTTTGAATTATCATTGTGTCATGCTCGCCTAAAATTAAAGTACATTCAAGATAGATCTCATCCATATTAGGCTACATTTGTATTGTGTCATTATACAGCAACATTTTGGTGCACTTTTGGTATAAATTACCGTGTCTAGAAGCTTTCAAAACGCAAAACTTAAGTTTATCAAAAATTACGCTGACAAATGTACAACACGTGGCCTGTATACTGTTAGGGAAATCAAAGAGGCAAATTTACACATTACAACAATTTGCCGTGTGGCAAAAGCTATGTGGGTGAAAGAATACGTTGTGATTTAAAGGTGAAACTCAATCTGACTTTACTAGGCTTTTTTATGTGATTACTTTCGCAATTTCAACCTTATCCAATGCTTCTCAGAATTTGGTCTCAAAAATACAGTTACGAATATCTTCAAAGGTCAACACTACTCAAACACTGGTTTCCAAGAATTGCTTCTAGAGAATTGCTTCTAGAGACACGTGTATTCTAAATTAGTGATTGTACACCTGCCTAAAAGTAAGTGCTTCTAAAACATAGCTTTGTGCCTCGTTCTTAGTAAGAGATAAAGGGCTTCTTAAGTATGTTTTAGGTACCCTTAAGTACAGGTAGGTAATCTTGGATGTAAGTAAACTTTAGTTAAATATTGCTAGAGAAGTATGTGAGATCAAGGCCTATTTTTTATAGGAACGAAGTGATAATATGAAAGAATTTTCTTTTCGTTTTCTTAGAAAACTGGCAAGGACTTCAACAGCTTGGTCTGTGTTTTCGCCTAAAGTCCTTATTATGTCAGAAGGAAAACTATATATACTTAGTTTACCTATCTGAAATGGCACAAACCGAGAACCGACAAACGTTAGTAACTTCCTATTTTATTTATTTTTATCTTTAACAATTTTATAACTCCAAAAACTTAATAAACACGAGCATTCAGCCGAGACAATCGAAAAGACAAGTGTCAAACTTCAAAGAGTTTTCATTCAACGCTCAATTAAATCGAACGACTCGCGAATCGATTCAACTCGGTACTCGATTGAATACCGATTGTAATCGACACTCGAGTAAATTGATAACTCGGGGAAAAGACCGCTCCTAATGAATATGCGATTGAGCTAAGAAAGTTAATATTGAAAATTAAGTCTAGGATTGGAGTTATCTCCAATCTATATTAGCATATCTACGGCAGACCATCTATTAATCTGAAAAGGAAAAGGTTGAAAATGGAAAGGGGGATGAAATAGGTTTTAGCTGACTGATAATAGTTAAGATAATTTTGTAAAGGTTAGATAGATTTTGGGTTGTTTTTGAAATGTTTCATGTTACAGCTCAAAATGTTTGTAGAACTTTTCGTTACCCGTCCAACTAGTTCAAACTGATTCCATCTTATTACAAAACAACGTTTATCTTCAGACCCAGGTTTAAAACATGGAGCCATTATTGAATTTCGAACTTTATTTCGTCTATGGTAAAGTTCCTATACGAAACTGACAACTTAGTACCGAACTAAGTTTTCAGTTTTGTAATAAAAGAACTGTATTTCAATCACAGTTACGTTCTTATTAAAAAAACTGGCTCCATGGTTTAAGCCATGTCAAAATATAAATCTTGTTTTGTAATAAGGGGGTGTGTGTTTTACATTTATAAGTTTTGTATCTGTAAACGCAACAAAGATACAGACAAATCATAATATGGGGCAAAGATAAAGTAAAATGTAGGTATCTCAAAATAATGTGCTGTCTCTTTCTTCAGAAATAAATTTTCAGGAGTTGACATTTTGAATTTAAATGTTTCCTTTCTGAGGCCTATATTCATTTCTTATGTGTCATGTTAAATATTACAAACAGTGCTTTATACCCGACTCGCTTTAGCGTGGAATTAGCGGTCATTGCCCTTTCCCTGATATCTCTCTAATATATTGACAATAAATTATGTATAGTTTTTCGTTATTAGAACATGTTGAAGATCACGAATTCACAATAGCTATTGTATCAGGACGTTAACGGACTTTACGAGTATTTCAGTTTCTAAAATAAAGAATGCTAGAAAACGAAGGTAAGTAGGTAATGACTGCGATTACCACGGCGCTAAAGCGATTTCGGTATAGTTTTTAACAAGGACTCACACGACATTACGTGTATGCTTTATGTATGTATTTATTGTATATGTAAATGGAACATCACTGACTTCCTGCAGTATTGTCTCACCTTCTCCCTTTAATCCATCCAAAGGTTGTCTGTAAAATATCGCTTTTAGCGTGACCGCCCATTGTATCCCCCTATGTAAAATTGAAACAATTATATCTGTAATTTTTATGGTGTACATAATAAAGAGTATTCTATTCTGTTACTGATGAAAAATAATATAATAATTAAAACGACCATTTTATGTATGCACTTACCAATAACCTAAATACAAATTAAACGAAATAAATTACTGGTGACAAATAACATAAGAATTAAAACACCCTTAAGTATGCACTAATCAATAGCCTAAATATAATTAGCCACACTATAATGTTACAATTGTTCTCTATACAAATACTGGCAGACGTTCAAAGCGTAATTAATCTATTATTGGCGCGGTGCGATCGACTGCAGCTGATTAATGGTGACGATTTAATTTAATTACTCCTGTTTATATTATTTAGTTGTTAGGGTGTTCTAGTGGGTTTCTAGCTATGTGTCCGGGAAGTACTACCGCGCTTTATTTCTGCTGGCAAGCAGTAGGTATCGTCGTGTTCAGGGTTCAGGGTCAGACTCACAAACATGACTTTCCATGTTAGTGACATTTGTCACTTTTCCAAGGTGACAGGCGAATGTGGACATATTTTTTTTATTAAATTTTATATTCACTAGATAACTCTATAGCGAACCAACATTATGTTTTTCAGTGCCCTGACAGGGTTCATGTACTAAACCGACAATTATGAAAGAAAGAAAAGAAAAAGAAAGAAAATACGTTTATTCGTTTATCTACTTATTGTATGTGTGAGAGAAACAACTCGGTAGCAAACCAAAATTATGTTCTGCAGTGCCCTGACAACAAAGAATCGGTTCCAATTTCCCGAAAAATTTGAGGTTATGTAAAAAATAGAAAGAAAGAAAATACGTTTATTTGCGGTAAACATAACGCAAAGAAATAAAACAAATTATACCCTATGACACTTCCGCAATTAAAACGAATCTAACGATACCTCATAATATGTTAAAATCCATCAAGCCGTTTAGGCTACAGACCGTGCCAAAGAAATAGACAAACATACATACATACACTCGAAAAACATAACCCTCCTTCTGAGGCAGTCGGGTAAAAACACAAACATGAAAGAACAAGTTGTGGTAAAATGTTAGATACAAAAGTTGTTGATCTTTTTATTATCAACAACTTTGCCGTTTAATGTTTTTCGATAGGAGGTCAACTTTCGTTGTAAATCGTGAAAAACCGTGAAATATCACTTTCAACCACTAAAAGTTCACCCCGTTCCACCATTATCCATTTTGTCGACTCCAAATTATTTTTCCCGTCATTCGACCGATATTTTTCTCCTCTTCAAGTAGGTCTCATGGTGTTATTTTTTTTTTCTCAAAAATGCTTCAGCCCTGGGGGTCTACTCCGAAGCGTTAAACCGAAGTATCAGCCGAATGTTCGGTCATTTTATAACTTCCATAGTTTCCTTTTTTGGCTTTGAATCCATACCCGACTTAAAGTCACATTTTTGTCTTTGGCTTATCTCTTAGACTGTCGTTTTTTTTTTTCTTTCGCCGTAGTCAGCCATAGTCAGCCGTAGTCAAGCAACGGCCGAACATTCGGCCGATACATTTAACGCTTCGGAGTAGACCCCCTGGTCTATAAAGTTGTAATAAGTAAAGGTTTGCTATTAACATCAGTTGGGCTATAAACTACTTCAAACCCAAAAGCTCTCTACTATAGTAAGTTAGGTACTAGTCTGGTATACTTTACAGGATAGTTCATAGGTACTGAATTAACCTCACCTGTTGAGAAAATCTATTACAAAATATCTGGATCGCGCAAAGAGCATAGCACTAAAATAAATAGGAGCAAATTGAGAATACTTAACTGAACTTACTCGATTAGGAAGACACAAAAAAAACAACATGACCATTACACGCTAAACAAACCTGTAAGTACAAGTGCACAATCATCAACATAAACATGCGTGTTTTGTAATTTCCCAAGATATAATCGTCTGCAAAGTTTTCAGGTCTGCACTATAATTGATATTCATGCAGTAGCCGTTAGGGGGGTAGCAGAGGTGGTGGGGCGGAAGTAATAAATCGAGTTTTGTTTGTTAGTTAAGTCCGATAACATCGGGGGTGTTATAAATTGTAATGGGTGCATTTGTTTAGATTAATGACTGTGAAAGTGACTGAGGTAATGGTTGAGTTCCATTGGGACAGGTGAATTTGGATGGGGTTTTTCTTTCGAAGGTTTACATGGACGGTAGTTGGGAAGTTGTAAGGGGTAGGAAATATGATGGATCACTTTGGAATCATAATTGCCTTCGAGACTTTGCACTGTCATAAAAAAAATCTGCGAAATTGAGATGTATACCAAATTGTTGCTAATTATTTTCCATAAAGAGTAACTTTATTATTAAATTGTTTAGAACTTATTCAATTACCTACTCGATTTCCTGCTTATGCTTTCTGGATAATGAAAAATAAATTTCCTTGCTTTCCATTTCCAGAGAAATTAAAACCGAAGCATCATTCTCGTGCCCTTATCCCAATTGATTTGGGGTCGGCGCAACATGTCCCTTTCTTCCATACTTCTCTATTAGTCGTCATCTCGGTAGTCACTCCTTTTCTAGCCATATCATCTTTCACACAGTCCATCCATCGTTTCTTTGGTCTTCCCCTACTCTTTTTGCCATCGACATGCATACTCAAAACTTTCCTCACAACATTTTCCTCATTCCTCCGCATCACATGCCCATACCATGACAACCAATTTCCGCACAACTTTTCAGTCACCGGTGCCATTTTCATACTTTCTCTTATGTACCTACTCACTTCTTATTCTATCCATTAATCCAAATCCAAAGCCAAAAGCGAATAATTACATTAATCAACCGAAGTTAAATTTTTCCGCGCAGCCCTAAAAAGTTGAAACCAGATCCTGAATATCAAGAACCTCATACTAGTTATGGGTAAGTGTGGTCAAAACGATAGGAAAAAATTAAAGATATTGGCAGTAGCAAGCATCCTTTCAATTTCTCTGCCAAACATAGTGTTTATGTCGCGGGCCTGCGGACGGTGAGCGATGGGTAGCTCGCCGTCCGATAAGGACCAGGCCCGGGTCGACGGCGCGTTGTGTTCCACGCGCGCCTCAAAGAGTTGTCAGCACCAATTGACGGGGTCCGATAGGACCAATGCCTGCCGGGGTTGCGAGTTTGTCCGAAAGGGATATCGTGGCCCTGACACACAGGCAACGGAAGGAACACGGGTGGGTTTTAGTCAGTAAAAGTCTGACACGCCCTCCCGCTCCGCCCAGAGCGGGAGAAGTTATTTGATAATTTCCCACCCAAAAAAAAATCACTTTTATAAGTATCAGGCAATAAGAGGGGTGAGGGTCGGGGTGTTATGTTCAGCAGTTTATGTCTATCTACCTTTAATACAGTCGATACTTCAGTCAATAATTATTCTAAAACTAGCTGTTGACCGCGACTTCTGCGATCGGGGTGAAAATGTCCTTCTCCAGGTCACAATCTATCTTGCGCATTTATAATATTACTAGATGCGCCCTTCAGTTTAGATCCCGGGAATATCAGGATAAAAGGAACTCTTATGTCCTAATCTAGGTCATGTTCTACCCATATGCCAAATTTCATCCAAATCCGTTCAGCCGTTTTAGCGTAGCGTAGCGTGAAAGCTTAACAAACAAATAAACAAATAAACTAATTTTCGCATTCATAATAGTTACTTATTGATTTTATTATGGAAAACAAACAGTAGTATATTAAAAATAAACGGAAATAACTTAACATTTAACTTAATAAATAGGATAAGTTATAAGGATGTATCGTAATATTTATCTATTGGGACTATTATGTTGATAACAGATCAACATAATTTTGCTTTAAACTTGAAAATATGTACATTATAGTATTTATAAATAATATAATATTTTATTATAGTATAAGAGTAGTTTCTGAATATAGCTTTATAATGTGTACAACTATCGCGTATCGAGGTGTTAAACAGTAAGAAATCCACCTAAAGTAGTTTCTTTTGGCTTCTTTGTTTGTGTGAAATTTATGTTATTTAATTGTAATGTGCGTTTTGTTTGTGCAGAATAAACATTTTTTTCTTTCTTTCTTTCTAAGACTCTCCGGATATTAACTCAGAAATGTATGAAAGAAGGACTAATCTAACACGAAAATATCTACTGAAGATATAAAACAAAACACTAACCCACATAAAAAAATCAACGAAAAACCCGGTCATTCCTCGGAGCCAGGACATAGCAATCAACTTGGGTATAATAGTTGAAAAGCGTCGCATAGAGTGGTCAGGGCGAGGCAGACTATTTGAAATCACACTAACGAGACACTCGGTAACGCTTTGAGCTAAAGAAATAGTCACTACTCTGTGGAGGTGCGGTTTCGACTAGCCGGATTAAAATGGTGGTCAGAAACATTTGTAACCCAAACTTAGCAGGTGAATTTCATCATTTAGGTTTTTATACAACATTATTTTTACTATTATATGCGAAACCTGAATATAGTTTGTTCAGAATAAGGAACTGAATCGATTTCAATCATTTTTACACCATGTTATATTTTGTCCCAAAAATATTTAAGTGTCATGGAAAATGGTATCACCATTTAATTACTTACAATACAATCGCCGTACGGTTTGGTACCTACTGTCAAATTATTATCAATGAGTGCTAGACGGCCCTGGAGCCGCGGGGGCGCCGTTAGCATGTTTTTGTATGGACAACCCGGTAAAATAACAACCTTATAACTTTGTAATTTTTCATGATACGGTTTGAAATTTTGTACATAGATTCTTTACATAAAAATACTAGACACGTGTTTCGGGTTTCGCATATACTAAAACTAATATTGTATAGGTAACTAGCTATAGCCCGCAACTTTGTCTGCGTGTATTTTGTATTCAAATATCCAGAGTAAAACGTAGCCTATGTCCTCCAGGTCCCAGGCTGGCCCAAGCAGGCATCTGTCAAATTTCATAACAATTGGTTCAGTGGTGTTCAGGCGTAAAAAGCTGTAAAAAGCAGACTTACTACTACCACTGACTAAGAGGGTTACTTTCGCATTAATATAATTATGGATAAAGACGTATTATTATTATTAAGTTCCGAACCTGTTTGCCTCGATGGTCTAGTGGTTGCAAGCGTTACTGCTGAGCATTAGAGGTTTTTGGTTTGATTCCCAGGTGGGGCAAAGTGTTATTGTGTTTTTCTATCTGGAATTTCTCTGTAGCAGTCCGGAGTCTGGACTGAACTGTCGAAATTTGTGCGTACTATAGGTACACCTCTACCCGACTCTGCGGGGAAACAAAGCGTGATGTTATGTTGCAAAGTCCATCCACATTTTAGTTTAAATGTACTAAGATTTTAGTTCAACCGCAGCTTTACCAAAAACACTCACGATTGCAAAACATGACCCACAGTTTAAGAATTACATTCCACTGAAAACCTACAGCCAATTCAAAAGCCAAATCTAAAAATGAAACACGAACCATCGGAGCAATATTTAGAAAGCAACTGACCAGAATACACTTTCGGACAGAATTAGGGAGACGCAAAAAGACTGATAAAACATTTATAAGGGTACAGGGGAAGCGTTTTCCATGCTCATGGTAGAAAGGCTGAGTGCATCAGTTGTTTGAAGTGGCGCAACGGTTTTCAAAAAACGAATGCCGGAATTTGCATTGTGTAGTTCTTTGGAAAATGTTGTTTACATCAATGTTGTTGCCAGCTGATTCTGAAATAGATTTGATAAATAATTTTATATCTGTAAATAGGTTATTACAAACATTTTTACATGTCAATCATATTTAAAAAACTAAATGAGGTCGATTTTGTAATGTCGAAATGAGCATGTTTCGATTATTTAGACCGCTGAAACTGTTTTAATAAGGGTTTAAATTCGTTCTAGAATGTGTTCAGCTTTTTAAGCATTATGAGATCGCACCTATGAGGCAAAGTATCTTGAACTTTCGGGAGTTACCGACACACTAAGTTTTCACCTATTCCTTTGTCCAACAAGGCCTATTTTAACAAGATAAAATTAGACCAAACCAACTTTACACTCCATCCGTTCAGCATAACAAAAAAATTCATCATATCGCTAACATGTCCAGTTGTATACGATACACAACTGGGTCGAGCGAGCGTTACTTATTTCGTATGTATGAGACGAATGTCTGCGGAGGGCGTATTTAAAAGTAGACATTTGACTGGACCGGCTACCGACTGAATACACAACAATTTAATAGAGTGCAAAGTGAAGTGCTACTAACATAGTCTTAAGGCTTTTTATTAACACAAGTTTTGTTTATATTACAATATGTATGTTTAGGTTAAGGTATTTTTCTATGGGCCTGTGTCGCCTGAAATAAACGTTATTATTATTATTATTATTATTAATACTAAGATGAGAGTTCACGTTTTCTGCTATACTGATGGTAGTCGAAAACTATTTCATTTTTAACTAGCTAGCGTTCGCTTCGATCTTGTGAAAAATTGGGAAATAAAAGTGATCGGACTTGAACATGCATCACATGGTAACATGTAGGTAGATATGTATGTACATAAAATGTCTTCAAAATGTTCTCCACATTCGATTTTATTTTAGTTAATACTATAGGACCACTTTCCTATCAGGACTGACAAAACTAAATTCAAAGAAATGAATTCAGAAACATTTTATTTTTCAACTTTGTAGCGAATTACATGGAATTGAGATAGGGAATGAACCAGTTTATTTTATCAGAAAATTTCCAATTCTACGAGAGCAAAAATACAATCTGCGATAATAATCGTTGGCAAGCAAAACAATTTGAATTGGAAAAGTTAAATAAATAACATTAGCTGAGTTCAATTTATTTTTATTGGCGTTTTATTATTTGTGTAATTCAGCACTATTTTATGCAAATCCTATTTTGATGGAGCTCTGAATAAATGATGAAGTTAACATTTTGGTGTTACCTTTATTAAAAATATATTCCCTTTTGCGTGAAATAGTTTATTTTAATGTTTAAATTGTATTGTTTTGTTTCATATTTATTTGTAATTTTGAATAATAGGATGATTTTGAATAATACTAATAAGATTTTATTATGTGACTATAAAATCTTTTTAGTAAACCATTAATTAATTAGGTATACAAAACTAAACTCATTTGAACAAATACCTAATTAAAAACACCACCAGTCAGTTAAAAAGAAGATTGAATAATGATATTATTTTTCTAAGAGTCAAAAAATTGCCTTTTGCCATTGATTTTTATCACATATCCGAAAACAAGCATTTAGCTGGCAAGGGGAGGGGGTACATTTGACACGAACATTTGCACTTTAAACCTTAATATTACGCAAACGGATCCCTGAACCAAAAAATGGTTTTCACAGACCTAGAATATTTTATAAACGGAACGGTCTATACAACGATACACCAAGGGATAAACGAGAAAAAGAAATATCACTTTACGTGCAAGGGAAGTATACCCTACAATTTTATTTCACCAGTTAGTCGGCGTGATTAATATGTATGCCTACGCCAAATTACAGTTTTCTAGTACTATTAGTCTCTGAGCTAAGCCGCGGACAGATATACAGACAGACAGACCAACATGGCGAAACTACGGGTTTGTTGACTACGGAACCGAAAAAAGCAGGTATTCCAAACGAACATGCCACATAAAATACCTACACACATAACAAAATAGTAAACACAAAGCCGACATTGTCATATTAAGCCCTCACAAGATCAGGCTAGGAGACTCTGCTGTAATCTTTGGAACCAAGCAAGATAACACAAGACGCTAGCTAAAGCCAAGACCAGATTATGTTAGTATTTTAGTCAGCTGACGAATATTTTGGTACAAGACTGCTGAAGCTGGTTTTGTAGGAGAAATGCATGGAGAGATGGTATTTTGTTTCATTACATGTTGACATAAGTTATTTAAGTAATAACCAGCCAGCCGCACGGATCGATACATCAGGTTAAGCTACGCTTGCCGGGGTTGGTCTGTGGATGGATGACCACTTTACATACCGAGACTCCTCCGTGCCTCAGAAAGCACGCTAAGCCATTGGTCGCGGCTGTCATTCGTGGATCTTTGACAGTCGTCATGAACGCTCGTCACTCGTGAGAAGCCCGAAAGTCTGACAACCGCTCTGACCAAGGGGTATCGTGTTACTCAGTTACTGGGTTGTGGAGATCAGATAGCCGGTTGCTAAAATACTAGTATTCAGCTGCATCCGATTAGACTGGAAATATTTCGATTGTAAAAAAGTTAATTACGAACATAACGGCCTTAATAATCTAAACGACTGAGCTTCTCAACGAAATGTTAAATAGAAAATTGACATGGAATTAAGAATTAATTAAGAATGGGTATACAGGGTGATATTTTTATTGCTAGCTAGTATGAGTAAGTTACAAACAACAGGCCATACAGAAAATTGCCGAAAAGAACCTTGGGCAAAATATAGAAAATAAAAAACCTATAGACTCCTCACGAACCATAAAACACGAAACATTTATCTACTTACTCCGTTGTTTTAATTAATTGACATAAAACAGTTACAACAACAATGCGAGCCCTTCTCAAGGATCGTACGAAAAATATTTTTCCTACATTACCATTCATATCCTTTCTCCCGTGCACAATGTAACAAATGTTCGACCACCCGAAAAAGCCACAAACAACATTACGACATGAATTAATGAACAAAAAAATAAACACCAGAGTCCTATTCAACGAAAACCATCGGCTTACAAACGTTGGGCCTTTTTAAAAATAATAATTCAAAACAAAGAATAAAATACGAAACAGAATGGACTCTCCATATTCTGGTCAGAATGGTAAAGACGGGGCCTCTAGAGAAATGTAAATAATTTAGAGAAGCGTCCTTTGAGTACCGGGTCCCATTAAATTCCTTCTGTTTGTTGCCCTAATTAGGTAAATTACTCTAGGGAATGTTTTTTCCTTGTATAAAAAAAAGTTTTCGGTGAAATGGAAATCACGGTCGTAGGTGTAAAATTATTATGGACACGCACGCTTGCTTTGTTTTTTTCGTCCCCCCCTTACTTTATGAAGGCTTTTTAGGGTTCCGTACCTCAAAAGGAAAAAACGGAACCCTTATAGGATCACTTCGTTGTCCGTCTGTCTGTCTGTCTGTCAGACCATTTTTCTCAGGAACGCGTAGAGGCATCACGTTGAAATTAATAAGAAATACGTAAGTCCATAGTCCCTTGAAGCTCTGAAAAAATCAAGCCTCCAAGTCAACGCAATAAATAAATACGGCGATATAAGCGACATTATTGCGACATATTTCGATACCCGCAAATCAAAACCTATAGGGTACTTCCCGTTGACCTAGAATCATGAAATTTGGCAAGAAGCAAGGTCTTACAGCACAAGTATAAGAAAAAGTCCGAAAATTGTAAATATGTAGTATTATCACATTAAAAAAAAAATGCGAACATCTCGTACATGAATCAAAACCTATTGGGTACTTCCCGTTGACCTAGAATCATGAAATTTGGGCAGAAGCAAGGTCTCACAGCACAAGTAAAGGAAAAAGTCCGAAAATTGTTAATTTGTAGTTTTATCACATAAAAAAAAAACACTTTTTTGCGATTACAAACTTAAATTTTTAGTTTGAAAATTGACCGTGGCGTATATCGATGTATGGGAGAACATGTTTTTCCACTATAATGTTAAGTTTGTTTTAGGAATAAATTCATCCTAACTACGGAACCCTTCATTATGCGTGTTCCGACACGCACTTGGCCGGTTTTTTTTATGAGATCTCTGCTTGATTAAAACGTTACATTCCCTTTAGTTAATCCTTTGAGACAGGACATGAAAGAAAGCATGGGGGATGTTAACGGGTAGTGGCCATAACTAGGTCGTTCTTGGGTTGAAAGGGTTGTAGGGGTGGAATGTATGATAATAGGTCTCTTTGGTACTCGGAAAGATATAAAGTTGAATGGCATGCTGGCCTATTAACGGTTTTATTAGCTACGAGTATGTATACGTTGACCTTGAAAGAAAAATAAACAATGCAATGTTGTGAATGTTTTATTACGATTCGAAATGACTCCAAATCCACATACGACAGATGTCTTGTCACAAGGTTGATAAATTGATGCCTAAGGTTTAAAATTATTTTACTATTACGGCCAGAGAGCTGGAGCCATTGATATGAAAAGATGACAAAAAACAATGAAAAATGTGGGCCATTATAATCGTGAACAATACAAGACAACAAAACACAGTAGGTACGTACTACAAAGAATTACATTCGCGTTCCTACTACCAACTGTATTTTCTAAAAAAGCACGCCCAAAAGCACATTTTAATTTGTAAAAAAGCAGGAAGGTATTCACAGTACGTTGGGTCTGAATTCCACAACTTTTCAGACACACACACATAGGGTAGGTACCCTATGTGTGTGTGTCTGAAAACTTGAAAACAGAGCATTCTTACAGTCGTTGAGGTCATATCTTTTCAGAGTCTGTTGAGTGCGAGACAAATTAAAGAGAAGTCCTACTGTAGGGTAACTATGTTGTGAGGTAGAGTTGGAATAAAAAAATAAGGTTTTTAAATTGATGAGTGCCATTCATGTATTTTTTTTTATCATTTTCGCAATTATAACATATTATACTTTCAAAACCGTAAAAAACATTAACTGGTATTACAATTTTGAAACCGTATATTACGTTTGTGTTTTTTTTTTATTACTACAGTGAAACCGTATTACGTTTGTGTTTACTTTTATTACAATAGTGAAACAGTATATTACGTTTGTGTTTTTTTTAATTAATAAAATTAAAACACGAAATGTGAGTACATTTCGTGTTTTAATTTTATTAATTATAATATTTATAAATATTGTTCTTTATGTCATAAAATATGTTATATAATATGCTTAGTATCAATGCATTGTGGTTTTAAATGCTTTGGCTTCTTACTAAGATTATGTTTTCAGTTCATATTCCTTTACGGGAAAGTCGGAACATGGAATGGCAACACGCCATATTTCATGTGAAACTTTTAATATGGTAATTGAGGATCGCGTTTTATAATCAGACTGCTGTAATTACTTTTTAAAAAGCTCATTTTATCAAGATGTTAATTACTAGAAATAGCGACGTAACTTTTAAAAACTACTGAAATATTACGGCCATAAAAACCACAAATAAAGTAATTGAAAAAACAAAAAAAGGGTTTTGATTTAATGTTTGAGCGTTTAAACAATATTCATCGTACTGAGAGTTTCATGAACGTTAAATTATTAATTTGATAAATTGTATATGTATTTTTATACATAAAAATGACGATGACTTGTCGTACTAAAAACACTAGAATGCCTTACTAACACTAGAATATTTTGGCATTAATCTAAATATTCCAGTGATAGTGTGTAATGGCAGTCACATAATAATATATAAAAGCGAGCTACATTCTAGACTATTCATTCTTTTTTATTATTAACGTAGTAATAATAAAAAAATGGATAAAAAACAAAAAAAAATGCTTAATAAATCCGCATATCCCCAAAACCCATGGCCACCCCGCGAGCCACCGAGCCGGCGAAGGAGCGGCATTCATACTGCGACGCTTCTCGTCTCGTTCCCCATTCATTGTGATGATTGCTCCACACTCATTATATGTACCTACTTGCAAAATACCGCGACTCTTGAGTGTCCCGCCAGGATGTTTGACTCATAGTAAATAACGGGAGGTTTTTGCCTTTGTGCGATTGTGGAAGGTTTTATGTTGAACATCAATATTGAGGATCAATATTACGATGTAGGATAATGATGATGTGTTTAGCAAAAGCGGAAATCTACAATCGGTAAAAGAGCCTTGACATGACACATCTAGTTTTAGAACGGGTCACCTTACAAGGAAAGATTTGCCATAATATGTATTAACGGGTGGGCACAGTACCATTGTATAAATATATCGAAAGAGCGTAAAGATAATCTTCTTATCTCATAACCTTAAAAGAATTTAGCAAACTTGGCAATAAATAGTACCGAACATAAGCGTCGAATTATCGCTCTTACAGACTCACGCGATATCACGGGCACGACTTGCAGCGACATAGAAATTGTGCTACTATTGTCGCGTCGTGCCCGCGATATCGCACCAGTCTGTACGAGTCGTTTACTTTCAAGATTGTACAGAGCATGTCGTGTCGTGCCCGCGATATTGCACCAGTCTGTACGAGCCATTACTTTCAAGATTTTCCAGAACACACACTCACCATAATTATGTACTCGTTGCACACCGAGACTCTCGAGTGTCCCGCCAGGATGTTTGACTCATCCTTCTATAAAATAAATAACAAGATTTTTATGCCTTTAAGGGATTGTGAAACATTTTATGTATTTTTATCGATATAGTGGTGGCTCGTGGCTAAGTAATAACAGCCGCACGGGTCTATATATCAGGTTAAGCTACGCTTGCCAGGGCTGGTCCGTGGATGGATCTTTACATACCGAGAGATCTTTACTCCTCCGTGCCTCGGAAAGCACGCTAAGCCGTTGGTCCCGGCTGTCATTCGTAAATCTTCGATAGTCGTTACGGGTCGTCAGAAGCCCGAAAGTCTGATAACCAGTCTTACCAATGGGTATCGTGTTATCCAGTAACTGGGTTGTGGAGGTCAGATAGGCAGTCGCTCCATGTAAAATTCTGGTATTCAGCTGCATCGGTTAGAGTGGAAGCCCACCACAACATAGTTTAGATTGATTATCAATATTGAGTGAACGTTTTAGGGTATTGATACTTTTGGTTTCCTGTGTACCTATACAAAAAATGGTAATATTATATCATTGTTTTACTGTTCCTCTGATAGAGAGGACGCTTGAGTCCCAGCAGTGGGGAACTAATGATGGGTGTATCATGATGATGGTTACAGTAGCAAACCATGTGAAGCCAAGTCAGAGGCCCAGGGGCGGCATAAAAAACGTAGGCAGTCATGCCAACAGAAGTGCATAGCTACAGTTAAACTGTTAAACAAAGTGTTAACATTAGCATGTCGGTGACGCGAACCCATAAGTTTGTCCCCTACCAAAAATCGCTCAACGTGCCGAAATAAGTTTTCACTTCAATAAAATAATAATTATAAATAACACAATTTAAATAATGCACAATTTAACTTCACTTACTGCTACTACAGCATATCGGTGACGCGGTTATATTAGCATGTCGGTGATGCGAATCCATAAGTTTTGCCACTACCAAAATAGCCTTTTGCCTATCTGACCTCCACAACCCAGTTAAGTACTGAGTAAGACGATACCCTTAGGTAAGACTGGTTTTCAGACTTTTTGGGCTTCCGACTGCTCGTACTCGTAACGACCGTCAAAGATCTACGAATGACAGCCGGGACCAACGTGTTAACGTGCTTTCCGAGACACGGAGGGGTTTCGGTATGTAATAGATGGTCACCCATCCACGAACCGACCACCACCAGGTTAGTCACTAACAAACAGAAAATCAAAAAGAAAGAAGTAGCAAAGGAACGTAAAAATAACTTCTAAATCTGTAAATTTGCGTTACTGGATTTAGCAAATTGGTAACCTAAAGTATTGCTTTCAGGTTTGTACGAAGCAATTCACTTGAAGTATTACTCGGACCTGATTTAATTCCAACTGAGATCAAGGACCTTACAGTAAACTACTTTTTAGGGTTCCGTGACGTAGGCACCTATCTCCAACAAAGTCTCGTGTTGTAAAAGAGGTCTCTAGAGGATTAAAATGAGTTGTTGAAATAATTGCGTTTAAAACACTGTTTAAACCACGAAGTAATGAGACTGTTAGCAAAGTGGCAGAGCGATTTGCTTTTGCACTTTGTCAAAAGTTGTAGATAGGTAGATATATCGTTTATTTGCTGCACACAAAAGCGAACATACAAAAACACGATGAAATAATAACTAATTACATGAAAATTAGGAAATAGCCCAATAGGTGCTAATATACAAAAAAATATAAGACATTGTGATGACACTATTGTTTATAACACACACTTTAAAATAATGATATAAAGAACATATAAATTGCGGTGTGCGTCTCAAGGTCGCACAAAATGGGAGTCCAGCTCAGCATGTGTCAGGAAAATATACGTAGGAGGTACATGTAGGATTCGTGCATGGGATAAATATTGCCTACAATATTTATTTATTCTTCTCTTTATTCTTTAATTTATTCTGACAGTATCATCTTTCCTTCATTCGCAAACATATCAAGATCTGTGTTTGAGTTCAGGAGAGCGTTAATAGCGGCTAATGTCCGAGGAATAGGTGACTTGGAATGTGCAACAGTATGGCAAGTTGGTACAGCCAGTAAGCGGAATTTTTTGCCACGATAATAATTGTCTGGGACAAACAGATTGCAGATTTCATTATGCAGATCAGGAACATCTATACGTATAATCCCCCTAAGAAAAAGAAACAGAATATAGTTCATGCACTCACTGTAAGGAAGAAATTCCTCGAACATGTAGGTATGGGCAACGTTTTCTATCAACATGCACACAAGAATATGCATATTTTCTAAACAATAGAAGTATGAGAGGACTCATACGCAAATAAAGGGACGTGTGTTCGTTTCCTCCCGCATGTGCTATCATCAATATCTGCCTAGCCTTTTCCCAACTATGTTGGGGTCAGCTTGCAGTCTAACTGGATGCAGCTGAATACCAATTTTTTACATGGAGCGACTGCCTACCTGACCTCCACAACATTGGGTAATACGATACCCCTTGGTAAGGTTGATTGACAGACTTTCGGGCTTCTGACGAACCGTAACGACTGTCAAAATTCTATGAATGACAACCGGGACCAACGCATACACTATCATCAGGAGAACATTTATACATAGTTATTACTTTTTTGTAACGATGTTGCGTACCTAAGTTTGTGCAAGTCGCCTCTCGTGTTTGTCGTTTGTGTTGATGTTGTACGGTATTGTTAAAATTAAAGCAGGTACTAGTTATAACATAAATAATGCGAAAGAAAATGCTTTCAAGTCTAACTACCTTAGTGTTTGTGCATCGAATACATACTTAAATTTAAGTGTATTGTAAACTAAGGTAGCTGACTGAAAATCGTCAATCAACATTGTTATTTGACAAAGAGATTTAAGATAGATACTATATAGAGGCTATCAAAAGCAATGTCATAGAAAAATTGTGATCCCTTGTCTCAGTGACGCCATCTAGCGTAATATAGCAAAATTACATAATAGCTAACTTTGACACGTTACACTTTTACCGACACCAACCTTTGATTGAAAACCGTCAGATAGTTTGAAACATCTAAGAAAATTATTTATTTTATCTAAATATTGGTTAAATTACAAAATACTAACAAAAATAAACCGTGGTTAAGTCTAGTCGTTTTGTCACTACGTGATTTGTAATACCATTATGCACAATTCAGTATAAAAACTTCGAAAATAATTTTCTTTTGGTGGACACGAATGCGACTTGACGTGCAGGCGTACCAGACTAGACTGAGCGACTTTTGCCCACTATTAGGACAAACGTATCAGATTACGCTTTTCTTCGCTATGTCCCGTATATTGTTAAGTAAATAGTTTAATGTCTTTGCTATTTGACGACAAACGCTAAGAAAATAATATAGTCAATTTGATGCAACCCGAAAAACTCATCATAGTTTTGTAATAAAAACCGGCCAAGTGCGAGTCGGACTCGCCCACGAAGGTTTCCGTACCATTATCTATAAAAACGGCAAAAAAATCACGTTTGTTGTATGGGAGCCTTAAATATTTGTTTTATTTTATTTTAATTATTTATTTTTAAAGTGAATATATAACTAAATGTTCTGTGAATATTTCAAGCGTCTACCTGTTGCCGTTATAAATATCGAGCAAAAAAATCACGTTGTATGGGAGCCCATTATCATTATTTTAGTCTGTTTTTTAGTATTTGTTGTTATAGCGGCAACAGAAATACATCATCTGTGAAAATTTCAACGGTCTAACTATCACGGTTCATGAGATACAGCCTGGTGACAGACGGACAGACAGACAGACGGCGGAGCCTTAATAATAGGGTTCCCATTTTAACCTTTGGGTACGGAACCCTAAAAAGAAAATAATATAGTAACAATTTAACCTGAGAAAATCATTCAGTGTCGTAAAACAGCACAACTAAGTCTCATCTACAAGTCGTCGCTGCCATTTTTAGTTCTGTAATTGTGAGCTGACTGCAGACAGAAATTGCCATAATTGCTGCAGCAACACGGCAAGGATCTTAACTGTATTATCTTCAGAAGAACGCCATTAAGTCATTAGTGTTGAATAGATTAATGTAGTTAAATGTTGGGCTGCTTTAAACTGGAACGTCCGAGGTTTTGTTTCTGTACCAGGTAAGGATAAATTGAGTTCTTTTTTCTACTTTCTGGCATGCTATGATTAAAATATAGTCTTTGGAATGTCAAAATCAAAAGTCATTTATTCAAACTAGGCTGAGAATCAGCACTTTTCGAACGTCAAAAATTACATAAGACAGTCCCCCAAAAACGCCCACCCTTCACCACTTCCTAGTGCTTTAGCTGGGAAGAAGAAGTGGCGCAACAAACTCCCCAGCAGCACACCTGTCTGTTCAGATATAAAACTTGAATCTATACAATAAAATGTAAAAGAATTTGCATTACACAACACAACATTAAATTAAATTATTTGCCTTATGTTAGCTAGCACACGCCACTATACAAAAAAAAAAAAACATAAAAATCGTCGAAAACTATACTCAAGCAGAAATAAATAATGTGTAATAATGTAAATTTGTTAATAATTAAGGACTAGTCAAACTAATGGGAATCCTGTTTGCGTCGATTATTTCAATAGTTGGAACACACACGACTATTTGCGTCAGTATGAGCACCTCTATAGATACCTACAAGTTAGTTGACACAATTTGTGTGAGCAAATTTCTTTCCGAACCCTCCGCGAGATTCGCCTCAGATTAACCGGAGCTTACAATTTTTTTTTTTAAACACATCAAAAATCTTAACTTAAGAACTTTGTCTCGCAAAAACGTTTTCAATTGACTAGCTACGCCCCATGGTTTTTACCGCATCGATCCCATGGGAATATTCGGATAAAAAGTATCCTACGCCCTAACACAGGTCATGGTGTATCCATGCGCTAAATTTCATCCAAATCCGTTTAGCCGTTTCAGCATGAAAACAACAATTTTTCCAACTTACTTGATACTAAACGTTATATTATAGCCAAATCGCACAACATCTTTATTAATTGTAGCCTATAAGTGTTATTCTGATGTATAAGTTATATTACTGTAAAGTTTCATCAAAATCCATTCAGTAATTTTTGTGTGGAAGAGTAACAAACATCCATCCTCACAAACTTTCGCGCTTATAATATTAGTAGGATTAATTCAAATCATAACTACACTCAGCATTTAAAAATACACTTTATTTATACCACTGTCTCACTTGTATGCTTGTTTTAAGATTGTGTCGTGTGGCCTGTCATTAAAGTGGATCCGGAACTGTAGTCAGCTATGTGTAGGTTAGGGTTAGGTCGTATCTTGATCAAAATATGATTCGCGATTATAACTGTTTTTACAGAATTATAATCATTAAAATCATTAATAATTAATATCTCTCTAAGTTAGATTTGTTCCATTGAATGACTTTTTCATGAAATCATGACATTGGGGAACAAATCTTTTAGAAATATGTATATAAGGTGTACCTATTCATACACGAAATCTCTTAAGGGGTCATTGTACTATGGGACCAAAGTTGCAATCGCGAAAAAAAATCTGCTGTTCCCTACATTTTATGTTCGCTTAACTCGTCAAAATGTAGGGAACAGCTGATTTTTTTTTCGCGAGTTCAACTTTGGTCCCATAGTAAAAGTTATTCATAATGATGAGTACAATGACCCACCCCTTAAGAGATTTCATGTATGAATATATACACCTTATATATTATGTTCTCATATTATTTTTTTTATTTTAGTGAATTGTTTTTGATTTTATGTAATCTATATTCTCTTACACACGTTGTCTATTATATGTGTCTGTATATCTTTATCTACTTTTATACTACGTATGCTAGAAGAGATTTCTTTACAAGTAAGCATCACCTTTATACATATTTTTCTGTTCTTTTCTTCATGTCTGTTTATATGTACATAAATGGTTACCTAAATACATAAAACAGTTACATACCAGTTAGTCGAAAGTCATTCGTACTTACCTATTATGAAATGTAACGTTCAAATCACGAGAAGAAATAGAGTAGTTACTAGGAAAGTGGTCATGTAGTTAAGCCAGTAAACCAGAATTCTCTCTAGTGTAAACTAAGCTTAAGCACTGCAACTAATAAGTCCAGTAACCATGCCAGTGAACTGTGAGTTTATTAAGTATTACCTTCTCAGTCACGGTGACTAGCAATAGACAATATTTTAAAACATTAACAAACCTTAAAAAAATAGAGCAAGCCTTACAGTACTCGCATATAATGTGTAAAACCTGACATCTCACCTTGACCTCTGAAAATAAGCAACTGAGCAGCGACAGAAATTAACCTCAAAATTTAAAAAAGCTTAATACTGAAATATTTATACAAATAATTATTCATTACTAGTGGTCGCCCACTGGTCGAAATTCGACCCCCTCTACTTACAAACTATATAGTACTAACTGATTCCATGCTATTATAAAGTAGGTACTTACTAATTCCATGCTATTAAAACTACTTATTTATTCCATGCTCAAGCTGTCACTTCCTGTTACATACTTCCGTCCCTTTTCACGAAACCACTCCCACAGAAAGCGAGAGAAAAGATGTTGCACATCACAAACGAAACATAACATAAAACAAAATAAACAATTAAGAACATAACAACAACAAACATTAACATTTATCGTTTTCTTTTTGGCTATAAATTAGTAATATGGTATACATTTTATAATGTATCCTACTACTGATCAAAAACGCATGTAAGAAAACAATCACTTCAATGAATTATTTTTTTTTCAAATATACTATCTAAGGCCATATGAATCAAAAAACTAAATTAATCGTATATTCATTTTCAAACGGGAACACTAGCCAAATTAACTATGTTGTGCAGAACTCTGCACCTTCCAATGATTAGGAAGTTATACTATTATCCGCGAAACTTTGAACACCTATAAACACGCTAGTTGACACAATCAGCACGAACGAGTTTCTTCCCGCATCCCACGCGGGTTTCACCTCAGTTTGACCAGAGCTTTAAGGCGCAGATATATGATTTTAGTGGCTTTTAAATCTGTTATTACGCCTTCATACAACGACAGTAAGTTATCCAGTTGAAGCCACATACCGCACCAGTGCGGTGTTTTTTATACTTTTGCAGATTCTTGGAGCTAAACTGGTAATCACTGATGTGTATTTGATTGTATCATTACAAAGTGGTACCTACATTAACAAGTAAAGAATCATAAATAAAGCCTCTAGTAGCAGTAGTTCGGTTGACCGAACTACTAAAACTCTCAATTGCGATAGTTCGGTTCTAACAAAGCACCGAACTACTGAAACTTAAATATGTACCCCTTCAGTTCGGCAAATAAACCAGGCATATAATGTAAACAAATTATGTCTTAATTTTATTTTTAACACATAAAAAGAGCGACTTTGTGTAATCCCTGTACCTATACAACAGTTCGGCCAATAAACTATATAGTACTCGTATTGTCCATACGAGTATTATATAGTTTATTTGCCGAACTGTATATTTAAGTTTCATTAGTTCGGTGCTTTGTTAGAACCGAACTATCGCAACTGAAAGTTTCAGTAAAAACAGGTAGGATAAAACCTCTAGTAGCAGTAGTTCGGTTTTAAAAGGTACATAACTATACGGTTCTTCCCTTAGGCTCTTTGTACACACACGTTTTTCTTGCCGTAAAAAAACTACTGTTTATTCGCTGTGTGTATGCACGGTCGTCAGTGTTGTATGGATCACTATGGAAGCTTGTTGACAGAGACGTTGTTTCTACGGCGCGGTTTATACGCCGTACCATAAAGAAACCGTGACGTGTACAAATGGCCTTAAGGTACCTAAGACCCATAATATATGTCACCCAACTTCATTGTAATTCAAATTGCCACTAGTTCAAAACCGCCACTTCTAAAACTTGGCCAATAATCTAAAACTTGAAATTGCACCAGGCGAATCCGAAACTTTCCACCAATTATCCACATTGATTTGCATATTCAGGGTACAGCAATAACCTCCCCTACACTTGTACCTACTTGGTTAGTAACACCTCTGGGAAAACAGCATTTCGCACTGGCCCTATCCATTGCTCGTTACACTCAGGCTAATATAGCCACTAAACATTTTGAATAATTAATGTACTACAACCACAAAGATAATTATATCGTTCCGGATCGTTTTTGGAGCAAGGAATCGGAAAGTAGGACGGTGTTGGTGGATTCTTCTTGTGAATAAGTAATGTATTGTTTTGGGTAGAGAGTGGGCATCTGCATTATGTAAGGGCGCATAAATAAAATGGGTTTCATTTCCCGCCGCGTATTTCTTTGAATCAAACGGAAAGCTCACTAACTTGTGTATCGAGCCTCTTGTTATGGATTTGAAAAAAATAATGTCTATTCTATTCTATTCTTCAATGTCTATTACACAATTTGTATTCCAAGTTGACACCCTGACAGAAGACTTTTTTCCTTGCATCATGTTAAATTGCATGCTAGCGAGTTTATTAGCAGATTATGACTATAGAAAATGACTTCTTCCTCTACTATTTGAGAGCAGTGGTATCAGCCCCGACTTACGGCCCTTTACGGGGCACCGGTGTGGGCGCGTTCCTTAAGGCTGCGACCAACTCAGCGGTTGAACGCGTCCCAAAGGGTCATGGCCATCAGGCTGGTACGGGGTTACCGCACGGTCACCCGTGAGGCGGCGAGCCTCCTTGCCGGACTGCCGCCATAGGATCTGGAGGCAAAAGTCCTCGCGCACATCTGGGAGTGGCGCGAGGAGGCGAAACGCCGGGGTGAAACTCCGCTGCCGCGAGAAATTACGGCACAGCGGACAGAGCTCCGGCGGGATCTCATGGCGACATGGAGAGTGCATTGTCGCAACCCAGCGCTGGGCACGCCACAATTGTGGCAATAAGTCCCCTCTTTGAGGAGTGGCTAGAGAGGCGCCACGGCGTCCACACCTTCCGCCTGACGCAGGTCCTCACCGGACACGGTTGTTTCGGGAGGTTCCTGTTCAAGATAAAGCGGGAGGAAACGCCCGGGTGTCACCACTGTGTGGATCGCCCGGAGGACACGGTGGAGCATACGGTGGAGGTCTGCCCAGCTTGGGCGGAGCACCGCCGTGTCCTCACGCAGGCGATCGGCGGCGGCGATCTCTCGCGTCCGGCCCAGGTTCAGGCCATGGTTCGGAGCGAGAGTGCATGGGAGGCCGTCACCTCCTTCTGCGAAGCAGTAATGCTAGCGAAGGAGGAGGCGGAACGCGTGAGGGTGAGACAAGGGTCGCGCCCTCGCGCCCTTAGTAGCCGCAGGAGACGCCCCGGGCGTCGGGAGTCGCAAGCCAATTTCCGGCCACCGTAGGCGCGGGCCTGCGGACAGTGAGCGATGGGTAGCTCACCGTCCGATAAGGACCAGGCCCGGGTCGACGGCGCGTTGTGTTCCACGCGCGCCTCAAAGAGATGTCAGCACAAACTGACGGGGTCCGTCAGGACCAATGCCTCACTTCTTATTTTATCCATTAATCCAAATCCAAAGCCAAAAGCGAATAATTACATTAATCAACCGAAGTTAAATTTTTCCGCGCAGCCCTAAAAAGTTGAAACCAGATCCTGAATATCAAGAACCTCATACTAGCTATGGGTAAGTGTGGTCAAAACGATAGGAAAAAATTAAAGATATTGGCAGTAGCAAGCATCCTTTCAATTTCTCTGCCAAACATAGTGTTTATGTCGCGGGCCTGCGGACGGTGAGCGATGGGTAGCTCGCCGTCCGATAAGGACCAGGCCCGGGTCGACGGCGCGTTATGTTCCACGCGCGCCTCAAAGAGATGTCAGCACAAACTGACGGGGTCCGTTAGGACCAATGCCTGCCAGGGTTGCGAGTTTGTCTGAAAGGGATATCGTGGCCCTGGCACACAGGCAACGGAAGGAACACGGGTGGGTTTTTTAGACAGTAAAAGTCTGACACACCCTCCCGCTCCGCCCATAGCAGCAGAAGTTATTTGATAATTACCCACCCAAAAAAAAAAAAAGCCCCGATTTACGGGTTTTAGGTCGTTCAAACCCAGACAGGCGCTTTACTTTGTGTAAATAATTTCATCACCACTGCTCTAAAAACGGTGAAGGAATCGTGAGGAATCCGGAATGTCCTAGAACCAAAAATTCGATGACATGTGGCATCCACCAACCCGCACTGGGCCCGCGTGGTGGATTACAGCCCACTCCCTCTCACAGAGAGGAGGTCTATGTCTCAGCAGTGGAAATATTATAGGCAGATTAAATACTATAGAAAACTGTAGGTTATTGGAAATTTTGATTTTTTTTACAGGTCAGTATCAGGTTGTATCTTGGTCAAAATATGATTCGCGATTATACAGATGTGACTGTATTTACAGAATTATAATAATTGGAATCATTAATACATCTGTCTAAGTTAGATTTGATCTAATGAATGACTTTTTTATGAAATCCTGACATGGAACAAATCTAAAACAAATCAAAATTAAAGAGATGTATTAATGATTCTTGAGTTGGTCAGTGGATTGGGGGGGACCATCTTTACATACCGAGACTCCTCCATGCCTCGGAAAGCACGTTAAGACGTTGGTTCCGGCTGTCGTTCGAGGATCTTTGACAGTCGTTACGGGTAGTCAGAAGCCCGAAAGTCTCACAACCAGTCTTACCAAGGGGTATTATAACCTTGTTACTGATTTGTGGAGGTCAGATAGGCAGCTGCATCTAGTTAGACTGGAATCCGACCCCAACATAGTTGGGAAAAGGCTAGGCAGATTGATTGATAGTCGGTCTTTGGGAAAACTATATTATTAGCTAAGATATTGTCCTTTTATTTATCGTACCAAAGGTTGGTTTGTCTTACGTAATTGCCGTGATTTTCGCACGACACATGCCATAAAAGTATTTTTGAATGCGTAAAACTTAGTAACTTAGAATCCAGCTCCTGTGTGTGGCATCCACACGAACGTACCTACGCGCTTTTATTGGAAAAGATACAAAAAGCATTTTTTAGGTTTTTATATAAGCGTAAGCACGGTTAAAACTCAAACTCAAAGCATTTATTTCAATTAAACCATTTACAGGCACTTTTGAATTGTCAAGTTACAAAGTCGGTCAGTTACAAATATGAAGCTAGTTGCCCATTCCAAATAGTAGGTCCCTATGGAGAAGAATGGGCAAGAACGGGTTACCCTTACCTCTATTCGACCAAATTTATATTGGGATGCCTGGGATATAACTCATTAGAGGTAAGGCGAGCACTAGACCAGCTCACCATAGCCTGCAAGACGCTCCGTGGCACTATTGACACACGCTGCATGCTGTGCTGGCTCGTTTCTTTGTCCCAGACAATTACTGCCGTAGCAAAAACCACAGGCTGTTTGCTGTGCCTCCATGTTACACCGTTTCGCGTGCTAATTCTCCAGTACCTGGCACTCTGGTCGCACTTAATGATCTCTTGGATTCTAATCCAACAAACGATCTGTTTACGGATGAATGGACGAAAATTTTATTGGCATGCCAGAAATACTGTGAGAGGGATTCATGAAAGAATTGTATTTTTTTCATTGTTTTTATTATTTTACCTGAATTTTATAATTTTATATTTTATTTTCTATGTGTATGTGTCTGCCTTTAATATGTAATTGGTTTAACCATGTTAATTAAAGTTAAAAATAAATAAATACGTACCTACTGATTTAATATTCGACTCACCAAACTGTCTTTCTGATTCTCAACAAGACAGAGAAATATAAACTCCCAGATTCATAAATATTAGGATCAGATATATTTTGTGAGATGAGTCAAAGCGACCACAGACACATACGTACTTCAGGTCACGTACTGCGTCACATGGCTTTCTGAGAGAGATCCTTCATCAAATATCGTTCACATTTCACTTTTTTATATCAAAAGGATATTTTTTATGTCTATAGAGATAGAAGATTGTTTTGCTTTGACGTAATGAGTAGAGCTTTATATAACTTATATTTTTTTCATTCACTTCTTATAAAAATATAAAAAAAACTTTCTTTTATATTAACACAACGCCTTATTTCCACGAAGGGTGAGCAGAGGCGTACCTATAGTACACCCACATTTCGCCAGTTCTGTGTGTCCATTTATATTATACTAGCTGAGCCACGCGGTTTCACCCGCGTAAGTCTCGATCCCGTGCGAATATCGGGATAAAAAGTAGCCTATATGTTAATCCACGGTGTCAGCTACCTCAATACAAAATGTTATCAAAATTGGTCGATGCGTTTGAACTTGAAGAAGTAAAAAACACACACTCACAAACTTTCGCCATTATAATGTTAGTGTCATTATTATTATTTATATAAATTCATTATTATTTTATGTCTATATCTTAATTTCATTCATTCAATTATATTATATACATATATATTTATTTTGTCTATGTCGCATTGAGTTGAGGACATTTTTGTCAACCTCGCAAATGAATATCAGTGAGGTCGAATTAATTTTCGAGGAAACTTGTAGAATAAACGGGAAATACACCATGCAAGAACTAGTAATTAAAAACTTTAACAATATAATTATCTAATGCAGTAAAGATTACCATTGATTTGAATTTTCTTATTTATCGTAGTCGACTGATACATAGGTAATAATATTTGGGTGGGAAATCATCAAATAACTTCTCCCACTCTGGGCGGAGCGGGAGGGAGTGTCAGACTTTTACTGACTAAAACCTACCCGTGTTCCTTCCGTTGCCTGTGTGCCAGGGCCACGATATCCCTTTCGGACAAACTCGCAACCCTGGCAGAGTAGGTACCTACCTATATTTAATAATAGAAACGTACATTTAACGTTCTAACTAGATACTAAATTCCGTACCTGAGGTAAATCCCACCTGCATACGACACATCCGGTAACTGACGTACGAGATTACGTCCGAGGTACCGTAGGGTAACCAACCCGGTTACCAGGCTAAATATGTCAGACCAATGACTGGCAGCTTATGGTACAGAAACGTCACTATCTATGAAAAGAAACTTAGTAAAAAATAAAAGAGGCACGCTGTCATTTACAAAAAGAATCCTGCAATATTTACCTACCGTTAAAAGCTTCGGTGGCAAAGAAAAAAAAACGAGCGAACCTTACAGTAGTACTTACCTACCATATAATGTGTAACATCTGATATCTCACCTTGGTAATAAGCAACTGAGCAGCGATCGAAATTAACCTCAAAATTTAAAAAGCTAAATACTGAAATATTTATTCGAATAATTATTCATTACTTAGGTACTAGTGGTCGCCCACTGGTCGAAATTAGACCCCCTCTACTTACAATCTATATAGTACTTACTAATTCCATGATATTATAAAGTACTTACTAATTCCATGCTTTAAAAAGTACTTAATTATTCCATGCTCAACCTGTCACTTCCTGTTACACACTTCCGTCCCTTTTCACGAAATCACTCCCACAGAGAGCGCGAGGTAAGATGTTACACATCAAAAAACATTAAAGGTCTATTATTCGTTTTCGGGATATTTCTATTATAAGGACATTCGAAAGACTGCCTAGTTTTGAAAGGTCCGGGCCCACTCGACCCACTTAGACTCGCCCCGAAGAATAATACCAGATATTTTGGACGTATCTTCAGTTATATCTATCCAAGACTTGTAGAAATAGGTATTCATAGATGTTACTATGGAGTGGGTTTTTCAAACGCCTACTTATATCCAACTAAAAAGCTTAACAAGATTATGTACCTACTGATATTTATCTTAATCTCTCACATATCTATCTACCCGTATTCAAAATCTCACCAGTTTTTCTTTCAAATATATTTTTATAACAGTTATTAAGTACAAGTGTTGTGGCGTTTTATACGCGACCATGATTAGCATAGCCTGTGATTAATGAAGCGGCAACCAGTGGTTCTGGACATTAGAAAAACTCATAGTCTTTGCATGTAATTACAATAACTATATCTAAAACATTTTAAGAGTTTCTTGCCCGTTCTTTACCATATAAAACTACCTTTTGGAAGGAGCGCCTAGAATCAATTTTATTTTCTTGTAAATTCTGCCTTTTTAGTGGCCTACTTGTAATAAAAGATAATGATTTGACTTTGACTTTTACTTTCTGACTAAGGCTTTTAACGTGTCCTCCGTTAAATCTACCTAGAACTGTTAACATGACTGCCCAGACTTGTAGAAATAGTATTTTATAGCTGTTACTATAATTATTGCAGGTTGAAGCACCTACCTTCGTCCAACTTAAAAGCTTAGCAAGATTATATACTGACATTCACCATCTCTCACATATCTACCCGTATTCAAACTAGCACCAGTGGGTCTGTAAATAGATTTTCATAGCAGTGTAAGTACAAGTGTTGTGGCGGGTAGTTAAACGAGACCATGATTTGCATAGTTTGTGATTAATGAAGTGGCGACCAGTGGTTAAGGGGGCAACGAAATGGTTATTAGTGTTAAACTACCTGCGTTATGGCTTTTTGGAACAAATTGTAAGGGGTATTTATGACTAAATCAAATAGTGTACTAGAAACTACCCTGAAACCACTACCACTGAAAAACAACTTACTGAATTTTTGAAAAAAAAAAAACAAAAACATATTAATTGAATTGTGTAATTAAACATCATCCTCTACTTCACCATTGAACTCTTTGTTGACCTTATTTATTACTCTAAATAAGCTTGTTTCTAAAACAACTAAAAATAAGAAAAAGATGAAAATTATAATAAGATTTTCGCCCTAAGGAGAAAGCTACTGCCCGAAGCCTAATGAAAATAGGGCAGTAGACTCAAATATATACAGCATGTATATCTACAGCAGATCCATTGCTGTTTCTAAATCGACTTAACAAGTACGTTGTCGAAAAACTATATAAAAATCAAGGAAAAGGTGACAATTATAATTCTCCATTACATTTTAGCTCTAAGACTACTGCCCGAAGCCAGATGAAAATAGGTCAATCGACTTAAATCTGTACCAGCAGCTCCATCACCCGCAAGCTTCACCAACACCTTGTTACATGCGTCAGAACTAAAACAGGGTACGTGTCAATTCTCAACGAAAACAATTACGCGTGCAAACGGGCCGAGCAATTTACATAGAGGGCGACGTCGCCCGGGGCGCGGGACCGCCCGATTAAAATCCCTAAAATACACGTCAACGTGTTGACGTTTTGATGAGGCGAAATAAATTGTGCGGGATAGAGGGGGGCACCTCCTAACCCCCGGGGTATATGCGTGCCCCAAGAAAATGAAGGTAATCAGCCGACTGTGTCGCCCGTTTTTCCTTTGAAAACTGTGCCGTGCGCGAATTTTATCAGCTTACACAGTCCAAATGCTGGGTTGTGTATTTTTTTAGCTTTTTTTTATTTTGTTCGTGTTTTAATTTTGTACATATTACGTGAGATTTTTTCTATGGTGAAATGTGACTCAATACAGCATTTTTCCCAAATGGTTCCAGTAATTAGAGCTACATTTCATATTTCAAGATCATAAGCTTTTGATTCGACATAATAAGTTTTCTTGAGTTTAACTAGATCTTTTTATATTTTTTTTCAAATCACCACTGTCATTTTAGTGTTTAAAATTTTCGATAGAGGATAGCTGAAAAGCACATGTAAAACCTTTAAATTGATTGACAAAAATTCGTAACAATTAATCGAACCCTATCGCATTCTATTAGATTTACTTCTTGATAAAAATCTCTTTCGTATGACCATACAACACCTTTTTAAAAATCCTTATAACAAACCCTAAACTCTTAAAGGATAACCTCCTCAATTTTCCCACGGCTACCCATACGGTCCACATCAGTCCAGCGTCCGACAACCACAACTTCACACGAAGGCCCGAATCAAACTGTAACCATGCAATAATAGGGCCGTCACGACCCACGACACCTCTCACACACACAACGGTGACCATTTAAAACTTTCCCGAACATGCGACATGAGGTGACAACCCTAGCATACAAACAATTTTAAACTCTATTGTCTGGGTTATAAGGTCGCTGCTGATGACAATGTGCTTGAAATATGGATGGAAAATGTAACTTTGTCGCTGTGAGATGAAGTTGTTTGTTGCAAAAATATGGGGAAATTACTTAGTGTTATTCCTACGTCATAAATGTTTGGGATACACCTAGTTGTAGCTGTAAGTTCAGTAAAGCTATCAAAAATGGTAGGCTAAAGGATTCAAAAAATTATATCGATACCTTTTTAACTAATACAAGATTTATTGGATAGAAGGACATGTAAATTATACCTCGGTTTACTTCGGTGATTGGGCACTGCACCATAGATATTTTTATACCAAAAAGTATAGAGGAAACGTTACGAAGCTTTATTCAATATTTGCAGCTTGTATCCTATCCTACCTACCTACTTTTACCATAAAATAAAAGCTTTTCCAATGCTTTTGACACAAAAAATAACAATACTTTTTCGAACACGAGTTATTGCAAAAGCTTACAATGCCAACCAACACTATTTTTTAGAAAATAAATCGTTGCAACATTTTACATAAATCATCAAAGCCAAAAAAAACTGATGTCAGTATTTATAAATTGCGAAGTAGGCGTAGATATGTGGCAACACTGCAAAGCAACCCTAAACAACCTTTAAAAACATAAAGACTTGTAATATAATAGTTATCGATAATTAAAGAACCGATATCGAAACGATATTTCTGTGACATCAAAACACAGTTTAATATAAATCGTGGTATTGTTTTCGTTCACTTGTAGTTCGTTACAGCTGTGACGCCAAAAGCAATTTAACTTCAAACAATAGAGGTGGCACCGCGTGAAACGTAAATAGATTGTCGCCGTACATCAATATTTTGTACAGTATTTATGGTTTTAGCTCATAATCAGTAGTTGAGAAGCAGGCCTAATACTTCACTGCTACAGGCATCTTTTGGAATTCAAATGAGGGGAGGCGGTCTTAGAAAACATTTGTGATTTTTTTTTGTGAAATATATTGAAAAAAAAAAACCGGCCTAGTGCGTGTCGGACCATGCAAAACGTAGGGTTCCGTAGTTGGGATGAATTTATCCCAAAAACAAACTTAACATTGTAGTTGAAAAACATGTTCTCCCACACATCGACATACGTCACGGTCAATTCTCCAACTGCAAATGTAAGTTGGTCGACTATTACTCGTTAACATGTAAAGCTTACTTAACTGTGATGGTTCTCCTTTATACTACTGCCATAATTCAAAAAATTTCACATATTATCCAAAAACAACCACTTAGCTGGCACACTTTTCTCGCGCACATATGGGAATGGCGCGAGGAGGCGAAACGCCAGAGCGAAACTCCGCTGCCGCGAGAAATCACGGCACAGCGGACGGAGCTCCGGCGGGATCTCATGGCGTCATGGAGAGTGCGATTGTCGCAACCCAGCGCTGGGTACGCCACAATTGTGGCGATAAATCCCCTCTTTGAGGAGTAGCTACATAGGCGCCACGGCGTTCTCACCTTCCGCCTTCCGACATGGTTGTTTCGGGAGGCTCCTGTTCAGGATAAAGCGGGAAGAAACGCCCGGGTGTCACCACTGTGTTGATCACCCGGAGGACGCGGTGGAGGCCTGCCCGGCTTGGGCGGAGCACCATCGTATCCTCACGGAGGCGATCGGCGGCGGCGATCTCTTGCGGCCCTGTTTCAGGTCATGGTTCGTAGCGAGAGTGCATGGGAGGCCTTCACCTCCTTCTGCGAAGCAGTAATGCTAGCGAAGGAGGAGGATGAACGCGGGAGGTAGAGGCAAAACTCACGCCCCCCGTCCCTAGTCGCCGCGGCAGACGCCCTGGGCGTCGGGAGTCACAGACCAATTCCCGGCCACCATAGGCGTGGGTTGCGGACGGTGAGCGATGTTGCTCGCCGTCCGATAATGACCAGGCCCGGGTCAACGGCGCGTTGTGTTCCACGCGCGCCTCAAAGAGATGTCAGCACCAACTGACGGGGTCTGGTAGGGTTAATGCCAGGGTTGCGAGGTTGTCCGAAAGGGATATTGGGGCCCTGGCACACAGGCATCTGAAGAAACACGGGTGGGTTTTAGTCAGTATAAGTCTGATACGCCCTCCCGCTCCACCCAAAGTGGATGGTGTGGTGTATGGTGGTAGTGGTGGACTTATTTGATAAATACAAACCAAAAAGAAAAAAAATTGCCAAGTGCGAGTCGGACTCGCGCACGAAGGGTTCCGTACCATTATCTATAAAAAAGGCAAAAAAAACACGTTTGTTGTATGGGAACCCCCTTAAATATTTGTTTTATTTTAATTTAATTATTTATTTTTAAAGTGAATATATAACTAAATATTCTGTGAATATTTCAAGCGTGTACCTGTTGCCGTTATCAATATCGAGCAAAACAAGCAAAAAAAAATCACGTTTGTTGTATGCGAGCCCCCTTAAATATTTATGTTATTCTGTTTTTTTGAAATATTTAAGGGGTTGGGGCTTTTTCTGTTGCCGCTATAACTAGCGGCAACAGAAATACATCATCTGTGAAAATTTCAACTATCTAGCTATCACGGTTCATGAGAACCCTAAAAAGGGGGCACACTTAACTCTAACAAAAAATTGCACTTGAAGCTTAATATTACGCAAACGGATCCCTGAATCTAAAAATGGTTCAGACACACCCGCAATATTTTTGACCGGTCTATCCAATGATGGGGTATCATTGGATAGGCCGGACACCATGGGATAGACTAGAAAAATAATATTTTACGTTCAAGATACCCGAAAAAAGTATTTTATTCAAGATTTTTACCACTTTGTTAGCGTGATTAATATGTATGCCCAAATTACACCCATGCCAAATTACAGCTTTCTAGTACTAAAAGTCTCTCACCTAAGCCCCCACAGACCGACGGACATGGCGAATAAAAAAAAAAAAAAAATTCACTAAAAAGTTTGGCTTAAATTGGAAAAGGGAATAAAGATGGCGTTAAGAGAAAAAGTCTGGGTAAAAGTGTTTTTTTTTTCAATAAAACCATGATTATGAATGACAGTTATTTTAGCTAGTACCTAGGTACATAACAGGTTTAGTGACTACAATAATTTGTAGTTATTTTAGCTAGTACCTAGGTACATAACAGGTTTAGTGACTACAATAATTTGTAAACTGTAGGTACCTAACTTAGCGGCCATTGTTATTAGATAACCAGTCAATTGCTTTCAATTTAATTATTATACAGGGTGAATTTTTGAGATGGGGCAGTAAGGGCAATAACCCTAACCGTTGTATCTACAACGATGAAAACGGTCTTAAGAGACTGTCCTTAACTTTTTTAGAAATTTTGATCAACATTCACAGATTTTGAAAAAGATATACATTCAGCAGGAAAATGGGCAATTTTCACAAAATTGTTTTTTATGCCATTCGATCCTGTTTCTTATAAGGATAAAAAAACCTCTATTAGTCCAACTGAGGTTTGAGTACTGGAAGTCATAAATCGTAAAAAAAACCCATACATTTCGTTACAATGAAGACTGGCCCAAAATAAACAAAAAAAAAATTTGCTTACAAATGTCGAAATTGCATTAATCGAATTCCGGTAATTCGCAAGGCAGTGGATCCAAATGTAATTATGGTCCTATACCGTGACCACCTAGAAGTCTTGATTTCACGCCTCTACACTTTTTTTATGTGGCGCTATTTAAAACGGCTTACTTTATAAAAATAAATACGACAGTGTTCAGGAACTCAAAGATTTATTTATCACGATTCTCAATGGAATTAATTCTAGCTTAGCTAGCATTATCAGCTGCTAGCCGCTCTGTAATAAAGATAATAGACCTATGCCTACGTCAAAACGGCTACCATGAACACCTCATAACTTAGAGCATGAAAGTAAAATTTCTAGGTGAGTCCAAATGTAAAGTTTCAAGTTATTAATTATAAGGTGAAATAATACCCAAAGTAGAAGTTATTGTTTTTTATTTGTTTTTGATCAGTCTTTTTTGTAGCGGCCAGTTTATAGATGGTAAAAAATGTAAGTTCGAGTCTAATTTCCTACGAAATGTTTAAAGTTTTTTGCGATTTATGACTTTTATAGTACTCAAACTTCAATTGGTCCTATAGAGCTTTTTGATCCTTATAAGAAAGAGGATCGATTGGCATAAAAAAAGTTTTTGTGAAAATAGCCCATTTTTCTGCTGACTGTAATTTTTTTTCAAAATCTGTGAATGTTAATCAAACTTTTTCAAAGAGATAAGGACAGTTTCTTAAGACTGTTTTCCTGTAGCTACAACGGTTAAGGTAGCTGCCCTTACTGCCCCATCTCAAAAATCCACCCTGTATATTATATTTTAAGTAAAGATTAAAGGTACAATTAAACAGAATGTCTATGGTTACAATTTGAAAGTGACAGATCAAATATCTCTCTTACCAAGCGGTATCTTATTACCCAGTAACTGGGGTCAGATGAGCAGTCGCTCCATGTAAAATACTGGTATTCAGCTGCATCCGGTTAGACTGGAAGCTGACCCCAAAATATGGGAAAAGGCTAGGCAGATGATGATATGCTTAGCAAATTTACAAGCTGATAATATAAAAGGTGACTGATGTAAAATTGTATAATGAATGACTGATAATGTTAAGTTATTATATAAATAGACGCAACTGAATTTTCCCTTAACATTCATTTACTCAAACATATTAAAGCAAGCGTCTAGTTAGAGATGCATATTATTTTAATTTGGGTGAGCGTCTGCTTCAATAACAGAGTCAAATTACCTCGCACACTCTAGGCAATTTATATAGACAAAATTACGCACGTAATTGAGATGTATTCAAGCCAATGAATGTGGTGTAATAAGGAGCCTGTTTCAGGAGGCATGTAATACAAATGCCTGTCATTTTATTCATGAGAAAAATGTAGATTCTAAAAAGAAAAGCACTATTTGAACACATTTTTCGTGAACACCAAACCTCATTTTTTGTGTTTTTAGAAAGATCAAAATCGAAATATTTTGTTTCACATAAACCTACATGGGCACTTATGAAACGTCAGAAGCTAGGTGCACGGTTCCAATTGGTCGTTTCCTATGGAGAAGAGCCGGCAAGAAACTCCACGGTTACTTTAAAAAAAAGTGGGCTTTTACAATGTTTTCAAGTTATTTTTTTTCAGGGGAGTACAGTGTAGGCCCGTCAACAAGTACCAAGTACAACAAAATAGAAGATGGTTTACAAAGCTACAGTCTATTAAGCCTAAAACGTTCTCACATTCACAAATTAAAAAATAATCTATATAAAATATTACTAAAATAATAAAAATAAAAACCTACCTATTTAAACCAAAATATGACAAGATTGCCATTACAACTGTAACAAATCTGAATTAATATTCTGTCCACAGGTCACTAATATTCTATCCACAAGTCACTAATAAATATTTTAAATTAAAATTGTAGGTTATGTCAAGGTACATAAAAAAAGAAAAAAACATTGTAATTTAGGAGCAGTTAACAGACATTTACATAGTTATGCGGTTAATGCGGTACCAGGGAAGCCACATGTGCAGAAGGAATTATTGCCAAACTTCCTTGTCTTCAACGTTGTCCTTAATCTTATAATAAGTATGCTTTTTTTATTAAAGAAAGATAGAAAGGAAAATAAGTTTATTTGTCACAGAAACACGTGCATACAAAAAAAATATTAACTCGAGCAAAATTCACAAAATTTATCTACATAATATCACAAGCACAAAACAGAAATAGTCGGCAGCTGCTGGCACGTCATGACTGTGACAAGAAGGCTTCCACTCAGCATGGTGCTGTGCTATTGGGGACCCACACTACAGCGCTGATTTTCAGTGGTCACGTACGGAAGCCAGCACAGACGTACGAAAGTCAAGTTTAATAAATTGTACGTAAGTAGGTAACAAAATAAAAGAAAATAAACAGTACTTAGAATAATAATATAATGGAACTACACAACCAATTATTTATATGAATACATATTAAATAACATTAATTTAGCAATAAATTCCGTTCACTTGCATCTTTGTCCACCGTTCACTTGCACCACAGTCCTCCCATACTTATTAACACTGTAATTTGAAAATAAACATACTAAAAGGCAATTATTTTTAAATGAGTAACTTGAGTTTCATGCCGGCTCTTCTCCATAGGAAACGACCAATTGAAACCATGCATCTAGCTTCTGACTTGTCATAAGTGCCCATGTAGGTTTATGTAAAATAAAATATTTTGATTTTGATTTTTGTAGCCACAATTAACGTGGCTACAATATAAAATCGAAGTAACATCGACACGAGAAGTAGAAGAAGCAATAAATGAAAATATACTGTTTTAAAATTTTTGAACACTGATTATTTTACCTAATACGAAAAGAACAATTAAATTATTGTGGATATTTCCACCTTTTACTAGAATTATACTTAACGACGAAGGTACTTTTTTATAATTTGACGTTATTATATATATATATATATATATTGCCATGCTATGTAGGTCATCTTTTATCATAGTTCTTAAAAATATGCCAACATCAAATTAAATAAAAATCGACAAAAAACCGCCCTAACTCAAGGGGGGGGGGTTGAAACGGTGAACATTATTATTATAAATAAAGCGAAATGTCAAAAATGCTGCCCCTAAGGGCCAGGGCAAAGCGTGGTGACGCATAAAGAGATTCGTCCCTCCGTAAATGATTACAATAAAACTACCACCATGCTGGGGTAAGCAGAGAGGGTGGTCGATTTGCATAATTTTACGTTTATTACAGTCACACGCTTTGTTGAAATTTGCGTCTCAAGTTATGGCCGGTTCTTTGGTTTATTTCTGTGAATTATTTCTTATAAAAGAATTTGTAAATCAGGTAAAAGGGAATATCATGCTATGTAACCACTATGTTTAACTATGGAAATTAGGCAGTTAACGTATTATAAAATATTAACATTGGGTATCGAAAGTAGTCCTTTAATCTAAAGACAAGTACTCCTTCAAGCCGGGCCCAAACATTTTCCATCTCTGAAAATAATACGAAAATAAAATCTTATTTTAATCAAAGAGAAATCCTATAGAAACAACATTCCAATTTGCAATTACAGAACTGAGCACATCGTATCACATTCTCATTAACAACAAAAGGTTTTTTCAACCGAAACACAATACCAATAACAAAGGTCTTCATTAAAAATGCAGGGTATACGTATACAAAATATTTAAACAGAATCGAAATAACGAAACATAATAAACTACAATTATCTGTAATTATTGCGTATACTGTGCTCAATTTACAAAGGACATGAAAAACATTCGGATACGGATTCCGATTTCAATTTTAATAATTAGCGGTATTGCTGACTCATTTATTTTATTTGAGCAGTACTCGTAGTGGCCCAGTGGTAACGGCGTCTTAATATTAAACTTACATTATACCTAAGGGCAGTGGTAACGCCCTAGGTTCGGACTCAGACAGGCGCTTTACTTTGTGTAAATTATTTCATCACCACTGGTCTCAAAACGGTGAAGGTAAACATTGTGAGGACGAAAAATTCGAAGACATGTGACATCTAGGTACCAACCCGCACTAGGCCCGTGTGGTGGATTGCGGCCCACTCCTTCTCACAGAGCTGCTTCTCAGCAGTGGGAAAACTATGGGAGGATTATACTGACTCATTTGTTTAAAAGTTATAGTATAGGGAACCAAACGTCAAAGTAGGTCTTCCCGCTATCTTAAAGGTAGGAACAAATATTGTCATCAGCGAAATACAATCGTACCTACAAATTATTGAACACTCCAGAAAAAAAAATATAAAATGAGACACCAGTACCAACCGTAATAAATAAAGGACACTGCATACCCTTTAGAGTTATGTAACCGTGAGGATACTTCAAAACCACCCCCTAACCCGGGCTTTTAAATCAAACCCCCGCGATTGTCGCGCATCAGGAATACCGGAAACAATTATTTTTGGACCCCCATCATATCGACAAGGGTGGAGTCGTTAGCCGTATAGATTTGATACAGTGCCGTATTGCCATTTTGTTTTAAATGACTCAGGATTATTTGGATTTATTGTATTTGTTGGGAGCAGGTGTCTAGTTGGAGATGTTCAAAAGTGGACGGTCGTAGGGACCTTAAAAAGCTAAAATTATATTGGTTCATATATTAATTGATTTAACTCAGAATTTACAGATGGTTCACCTCTATTGTAACAAAATTAGCCGTAGACATGGAAAACACTAATGCATGAAAACTTTATTTTCAGAATTGGTAGATTCTTGCTTATGCTTAACTGGTTTAATGATGATACAATTGAACTTCCAACAAATAACAAAACGGCTAATTAGAAGTACTTAGTGTAGGCAATCCAATCATCATAAAATACTTTAATTCCGCAGCTCAACGAACTGCCAAAACATAACTTTATGTCTTTAATTAAAGTCTCAAGAAAACAAAATCAAGTAGATCTCCTACAGATGTCGTGCCTCATCTAAAGAAACCGCATCTTACGCTGTTTCAACTAATGTGTTTACACCATCATATACAAGAATCTAACAACCAGCATGCAAGACCTTCTTCTCTCCTCGAAACATCACATAAAACTGTCTCGAAAGACGCAAGAGATGAGCAAATCAAAGGTCAAATAAACTGGTCGTGCAAAGGTTTTCGACAAACATCATCAGCAACAGACGCGTTAAGTTTTATTACTTGCCTCTTGCAAATTATACGTGTAATATACGACCTGCCTACATTTACTGGTTCGCACTGAGATACTTTCCTTGTAAAACGATAAAAATGTGAAATTCTCCAAGGGTTTCGACTGTTTACCGTGGTGATTCGAACGCCATGATTAATTTATGACGCGCGCGTAAATAACGCGGGGAATATGTAAAAATATGTGTTTGGATTGCAAAAATTTTGCGATGTTTCATACCTGAAGTGATGGATATGGGTCGATGTTGACAGTACAGAGTAATTGATTAATTGAAATTGAAAGCAAACGGTAACAAAACGGGCGTTGAGTAAACCCATAGAAATATATAAAAAACTGCACTTGTTTGAATGATTGATTAAAACTGAATTTGAAAACAAACCCCGATGAAAGCCAAATAAGCTATGCAAAAAAAGAACTAGACAATACAGTTATTTTAATTGGTGATTCAGGGTTAAAAACAATACGTACTAGAGCCAAGCGCCATGCATATAAATGGAAACTACAAAATACCTAACAGCACGAAGCAACGAAAACTCCATGAATATTTTTCCCACATGTACCTAGGTTTTTATTTTTTTTCCAAATTCAAAAAATAAAAATAAAAGTCCACGATTGGCCGCGGAGCACACAAATTCGTAGCAGATGCGTATCGCGAAACGAATTGACTGGCGCGGGTTACCGGCGTCGATGGTCGCAAAAAAAGAAAAAATACAGCAATAGAATCAAAAATGTTAGATGCCGAACATTGGGTAGACACGAGGATGTGTCGCATCATAGATTGAAAAAAAATGTTTCTGTATTGGCTTTTTAGCTGAATTTGGAAAGGAGGTTTTGCTGCAGACGATTACGTTGTTAAATAGTTATTTTAAATGCGAATCAGCACATCTAAACCGCATTCAAGAGCTGTCTGTGTCAATATTTCACAGAAAATAATAACACTATTTCAAGAGCTGTCTGTGTCAATATTTCACAGGAAATAATAACACTATCAGCCCTTAAACGTAGTTTATGTACTGATCGCGCACATCATCATTGGTGTAATTCCCTCTGAGTGTTTATCTGTATAAAGTTTCGATTTTTTATGTATATTTTTGAGAGATTTGCTGATATTTTTTTTAAATAAATAAACTTTGCTATCTATAAAGTTTACTTAGAAGACTAACAATTAGCGAATAGCAGTCCAGTGTTGTTTTTAAAGTTTTTCTCAGTTAATTAGTTCTGTCTTATCTTCATCTTTCCTTTACCTCTAAACTCTAAAAACATTATTGGAATTTTTTGCTTAATACCTAGTATTAAGCAAAAAACTGCAATAATGATTTTCGATTTACGAATCGAACCAAATAGGGCTCAAAAATAATAATGTCAGACCAATGAAGCAATCATAGTAAAACCAATAATAAAAATAAGAAATATCACCCCGCTCAGGGAATAAAAATCACAAAAATTCTCAAAACAGAATGCTAAAAAACGTATACAAAAGCTCGAACAATTCATACTCCCGTTTTCATTTCGACCGGTAGCTGAGCCAATTATAGATATTTATTTGGCATCAACAAAAGCCTTGCCAGACCAACAGCAGTGATCAAAAACAAAGGTACCTGGTACGTAACTAACAATGAAATATGAATCCGATGTAAGCATTGTAAAGAACTTCTGTCTGTATGCTTTGCATGTACATTATTTTTTATTAAATAAAGTTGTGGACGTAGGGGTAAAAAGGATTGGGTATTGAATGTGCATAGAGTAATGTGGGTATTTTGAGATGCAGTTGTGGTTTTTCTTCGTTATATAGCGTAAACTCACCAACTCAAAATCAGAACTACAAAAGTATAACGACTATGGAATACGTTGTTGATGACTTAAATGATTATGTAAGGCATAAATAGCGTTATGGAAATTTTATAGAACACATTGCTTATGGGAGATGTATGGATCGGAATGTTGGGCCATGAAGAAGACGGATGAAAATACGAGTGCATGCAGCGGAGATGAGGATATTGAGATGGATGTGTGGAGTGACGAAAATGAATAAAGTAAGAAATGAGTATATAAGAGGAAGTTTGAAAGTGGCGCTAGTGACAGAAAAGAAATCGTTTGGCTTGGTATAGACATGTGATGAGGAGGGAGAAAACGCAAGTGAATAAAAGAGTGATGAATATAAATGTTGATGGGTGCAAAGGGAGAAGGCCAAAGAAGAGATGGATGGATTGTGTGAGGAATGATATGAAAGAAAAGAGAGTGAATGATAGCGTGACGACTGACAGGGGAGGATGGAAAAAGAAAACGAGAAGCGCCGACCCCAAGTAACATGGGACAACGCCAGGAACATGATGATGATTGTATGAGCTGATGAGTGTATTCGCCTTTTGCAAGAATGTGTAAGGCAGTAAATGGCTACAATGGTCTCCACTTTGAAGGATCTCTTGCTAAATAGAAAGCCATCCTTAATTGTTTACCGAGCAACGCCTAATCCTAATTTTGTATATGAATTGTGACAAGGTTCCAATGTAATAAATTTAACAAATTTATCTTTTATTTTTACAGATGTTATTTATTTATTTTCTCACCACAATAAAAATACTGACATTATTAACATAAAAGTACATGAAAAGGCTTAAATTTACTGTGGGAGACTGGTGCCTAAGCTAGGCTTTAAGGGCCTGTGTTTCAGGTCACCAAGGTCTCCACCCTCTTAATTCGTTATCAATTTAATTCGCTTGATTTTTTTTTGGTTATCATTTATTAATATTGGTGTCATCATGTTAATATTCTTTATTAGTTTGCTTGGTTAAATTTTTAGTTTATCTATTTTTATAAATTTTTACAATTTTTTTTTTTAATTTCTTATTTCTTATCAATTTTACCAAAGTTATAATGTCAAAGAATATTAAATTTTACCTACACCAAGTTAATGATTTCTAATCAGAAATTCAGAAATTTATTTTCACTTAAGTGTAACTTTTCACCAATGTTACCAATTTTTCAGTGTCGGCGCTTATTACTAAGTAAGTTAGCTTATTTCTCTAATTCATTTTTTTATGCATGTGGTGTTTACCTATAAGTAACTGATGTACTGTTATTTTAATTTAAATAACGTATGTGTTTGTATCAGTGTAATCAATTGTTGGTGAACCTAATAAAATAAATAAATAAGGGAGATAAAAGCCGTCATAGGAGAAATACTTACTAGACTGATATAAATTTTGTTATGTATAAAAATTTAAGTGAAATAAATGCAGATACACAGAGATGGAACTGCTAGTAAATCATAATATGTTATCAACATGTTTATTATATCTTATTTATTGTATGCGAATAACATAACACATACCCCCATACCTATACGCATACATAACAATAGTGAAGATGGTATTAGAAAAGGACCTTTCAATCGAAGGGAAATTGAAAGCACAGCCAAAATATCTTTAGTTCGTTCAAAACGCGACCCCACATCAAGGGTCTTCCTAGGGGAGACAAAATTAAGTACTACGATAGATATAAATCACTACCCATGACCGCAAAATGTGCATGCATCATGAAAACTGGGTATTACCCGGGTAGATGAAGCGTTTTATGAAAATATGGGACCCCAAGTAAGTAGGAGGCAGAAGATTTTGATGAGATTGATGTTTTAGGGATGCAAAGGAAGCTTTTTATTCAGAAAGTATGTAATAATAAATATTAAGCCTAATCAAACTAGAGTTTGTATTGTAAATCATAAAGTGACTCATGGAGTTTTTGAGTTTCGTTTCCAAAACCAGTGGATAAGGACAGCCATAGGCATCGGTTAAGTATGGAACTACCAATACTAACACGATTTATATTTTGAACCGACTTCCAAAAAGGAGGAGTCTTTTTAATGTATGTTTTTTTGGAAGTCGGTTGTTTTTTTGTAAAAAGTTTTAATAGGTACAATTTGTTAATTAAACTAACATTTTGTGATTTATGTTTTTATTGTATGATATGAGTAAGAAACCTATTTGAAGTTTTCTCTGAAATAAATAAATAATAGTTATTATTAAACGTGGTGCTGATATGAACCGTATCGTAGTTAAAAAAAAAAAAAAAAAAATCTTTTCACACCAACAAAAAAACCTCACTGTCGTATAAAGTTATAGCGAATCATAAAACAAACAGCCTAAAATAATGTTACAAGAGACAATGCAAGGACTTAATTGTATTCACAATTTATGACAGTTTTTAATCAAACAATTCATTCTAACAAAGTTTTGATTACATTTCATAACGGTCGACACATTTTATAAAGGTTATAATTTTAACAATACGACTATTGTTTGTATTTTTGATGTAATCAAATTTTATGACAGTTTTTGAATGTATAGGGAGAGTAAATATTTGATTGGAGATTTAATTAACGAAATATTTAATTTAACATTAACGTACAACATGGGATTTAAACATCTGGCGAAATGTCGGTCTACTATAGGTACACCTCTGCTTAGCCCTTCGGGGATTACACGCGTGATGTTATGTGATATGTACATGGGCAACATAGTAACAAAATATATTAGTTAATACTACTATCATTTAAATTTAGAACTTGTTTCCTGGAAAAAGAGGCAGCAACAGGACCATAATTACCCGACCACCGAATTCAAAAGCATCGTACTGCGTTTAACTGAAGAAGCTTTCGACTTAAAGCCAAACCCTCCAGCCAACCACAAACTCCTTCAACAGGCAGTGAAAACGAAACGAAGATAACTCTTCAAGTAATGAAATAAAAGCGAGTCACAAGCAAATTTTCTTCGAACAGGCCAAGGAATTAATTAAGAGACATTCATTGGATTAATAACTATCTAGCTAAACAAATTAGTCTTGGACTTTTACAGATGATTCAGTATAAATTAAGTCTATTTGGGAAGTTTTGTAAAGTTGCTTGTTGTTGTCGAGTGTACCTACAATTTTGTTGAATTTAAAGGCCTTGTCATAGGACAATTAAAAGTGTTCGTCATAAGTATTCGAATAATAATAAATGTTCTTAGTATAATACCTATTTCGCAAAAATATAATGAATGCTCGATGTCATCTTTTTTTCTTACTATCCCTTATCAAATGACATGTTGACAAAGTAAATACGACAGATAAATAACAAATTAATTTTCATTTAACTTTTAGTACCTACCTATCGCCCAAACAATGTATCTATTTTCTACTCCCACATAAAATCGCCCACATTTTGGCACGAGGCGTTCACAATGAGGTGTTGGTAAAATAAGGTACGGAAACTACAACCCATTTCGTTCCAAAATTCGAGAACTAACCCAGCATTTGCGTCCCCCAACATAAGTCTTGCTACACACTTGTTCGGGTCGGCATGATTCAGGACAGCCAGGCGGCAAAATATAATATATAATGATAACGCGAACCTATTTCGAACCGCTGCCACTACAATTCGCTCGTCCAATAGAGGCACAGCTTCTAGAATTTTCTAGAAGCCGTTTGTGAAACAGACGACGCCCACCTCTTTTGCCGTTAGTTGTCCGACGTCTGTCAACTCGGCTGTGAACCGAAAATTTGTGATATAATTTACGAAACCTCGATATTCGCCCCAAACCCTATTGTTTATATATTATTAGCGTAAAAACGTTATTTTCAAACTACCGTGTGATGGTGCCTATAAAAGCGGGGCGCGGCAAGCGCTCGCCCCTCTCGATCCTCCAACTCTCTCGTGTCTTGAAGTCTTGAAGTGTCTGCATGTAGACTAGGCATGTCAGGTCATAGACCGATTACGATAGTTTCGGCTTACATGCCGCCCACCGCGACCTCGTCAGCAGACGGTCTCAAACTGCTCTCTGACGATCTTTCAATTCTTTTTGGCCTGAGCGAATCCGTTATCATAGCGGGTGACCTCAACGCCAAACACCCGGCCTGGAATAGTACCAGTACCACGTTCCGAGGCAGACACTTGTTTGACCTCTGCCCCGTCCTAAACTTTGACGTCATCGCCCCGATGACGCCCACCCACTACCCTCACGACCCCAACCATACCCCTGACGTATTGGACATAGCGCTCCTAAAGAATATCAACCTCCGGTTGGATTCGATAGAGGCGATGGACGAACTGACTTCCGACCACCGACCAGTCGTCATGAGACTGGTCCCTCGCGACGGACTCCCTGACCCGGACGAACCCTCTCGTAACAAAGTAGTCACGGACTGGAGGAAAGTAAGCGATCGCTTGAAATCCACCACTTCGCCTCTACTAGACTCTATACCAGATCAGTTTACCTCAATCGCTGACACGACGGCCGCGATCGGCTCACTCACGGAACACGTACAATCGGTCCTGAACGATTGTTCAAGGCAAGCTCCGGCGATAGACGAACATCGCTTGAGGCTGCCGGACGATGTGCGTGAACTGTTGACTGAGAAGAACGCGGCTACTCGTGCCTACGACGTCTTTCCCTGTGACGCCAACAAAGCTCACATGCGCTATTTGCAGAGATCTGTAAAGACACGCATGGCCGAGCTGCGTGACGGTAACTGGGACAAGATGTTGAGCGAGCTAGAGCCCACTCATCTGGCATTCTGGGAACTTCAGAGGAAACTCAAGTCCCAGCAAGTAGTCTCTATGCCTCCCCTGACACGACCCGACAGGACGATAGCATTCGACGACATCGACAGGGCTGAATGCCTAGCTGACAGCCTCGAGACCCAGTGCTCGCCCAGCTCTCAACCAGTAGACCAGGCTCACCTCGCCGAGGTGGATGCCGAAGTCGAACGTAGAGCCTCTCTCCCTCCGGTCGAAGACCCTGATTGTCCTCTAGACCCCGTCTCCCCGGACCAGGTTCACGATATAATCAAGGGTCTGAAACCCCGTAAAGCCCCTGGATCAGACGGTATCACCAATAGGGTGGTCCAGTTGTTCCCGGCTCACCTGATCATGCTAATGACCACCATCTTCAATGGTGCTCTTAGTAACAACATTTTTCCACAATCGTGGAAAAATGCCACCGTCATCGGTATCCCGAAGCCCGGCAAGCCTAAGACCGAGCCTTCCAGTTACCGTCCCATCAGTTTGCTCGACGTTTTCGGCAAGGTCTATGAGAGGCTTATTTATAAGCGTCTCAGAGACTACGCCGAGACGAAGGGGCTCATCCCCAACGAACAGTTCGGTTTTAGAACCCAACATTCTTGCGTACAACAGGTCCACCGTATCATAGAACACATAAGCGCTGGTTTCCAGCGCGGGTTCATGACGGGTGCTGTGTTCTTCGATATCGCGAAAGCGTTCGACAAAGTCTGGCACAACGGCTTATTGTATAAGCTATACAAATTCGGTGTGCCAGATCGTCTCGTGCTCATCTTACGGGACTATTTGTTGAACCGCACCTTCCGCTATCGCATCGAGGGTGCGCTCTCTTCCCCTCATCCGATCCGCGCAGGCGTCCCTCAGGGGTCTGTGCTGGCTCCGCTCATTTTTACGCTGTTCTCCAGTGACATCCCGAAAAGTAGAAAGGCGCAGTTAGCTCTGTTCGCAGACGACACGGCCATCTACTACACCGGCCGCAGTCAAGACCAGATCTCCCGCATCCTACAGACCGAAGTCAACAGACTCGGTGACTGGTTCAGGAAGTGGAGGATCGAGGTCAATCCTGATAAGAGCCAAGCGGTCCTCTTTTCTAGGCCCCGGCGTAGACCGGACCTACCACGACAGATCAAGATGTTCGGCAAGCCTATCCCTTGGGAGAAGCGAGCCAAATATCTCGGTGTGATCTTAGATCACCACATTTCGTTCGCTGAGCACATAAAGCAAGTGCGTTCGCGCGCTGCTTTCGCTCTCGGTAGGCTTCATTGCGTTCTGAACTCACGCAGCAAGTTGTCCCTTAAGGGCAAATTGCGTATTTACACAGCGTGCATCCGGCCGATTATGACGTACGCGTGTGCCGCTTTCGCACACGCCCGTCCCCATCTCATTCACAGAATGCAGGCACTTCAAAACCGATTTCTCCGTAAAATTACGGACGCTCCATGGTTCGTTCGGAACGAAACCCTACACGTAGATCTTAGAATCCCCACCATCAAGCAGTTTTTGAAACGCGCGACAAAGCGGTTCTTCGAGTCCGCAGATAGACATCGCAACCCCTTGGTTGTGCAGGCAGCTAGCTATAGGCCATCTCAAATCAGTAAGACTCGCCGACCTAGGCATACTCTCTTAGACCCGGATGACCCCATTACTCTCCTTCAGGAAAGCAATAGGGCCACAAGTACAGTGCACAAACACAAACCGTCATTCCGTCCTCGCCGCCGAGGTACCACGCGAAGATCAAGAATAAATTGTTCCCCCCGTCCCTTGCACGTCGAACCGCCAGCCCCGAGGCTGAGTGAGCCGTAGCATTTAATAGTAATCCCCGTTAATAATCATGAATTTAAACTTTTGATCCAGCCCGTCCCCAATTTGCTTTGTTTTTCCCCAACGACGCCCTAAGCCGAGGTTCGTACCCCACAGGGGGTGCCCTTAGAGCGCTGTCGTTTAGTTTTTAATACTTTTATTTACGCTCCTGGCTGGAGGCTTTAAGCTAATACCTTAGGGCAGCCACAGGAAAGACCGGTTAAGCAGTCACGGCCTCTCAAGGTCAACTGCGAGATGCCATATAAAAAAAAAAAAAAAAAAAAAAAAGCGCTCGCCCCTTATTCCATCTCAAGCAGCCGTCGTGATAACATCATTTTGCAATATTGTTTAAAAGTCGTTATTTTAAATCAAGAAGTATATTTTTAAGTCTTAAATTGTATTTGTTTTAAATTGATTTAAGTTTAGTCATTTCGTTCGTTTTTTTTTTAATAAAAGTGATATCAACCGCTATTAATATATATATTATGATGTGTGTAATTGTGTATGCTAAATACATTATGATGTGGGTATATTAAACTGGCGCACAACGTGGGGCCGAGCCCACGACTCTGAGATTAAGAGTTCCATGCGACTGATTTTGCCGCTTGGCTTTTCCGAATCATGCCGACCCGAATAAAAACTTTCCCTATTCATAGTAAGCACTCTGAATAGATTATAGTAGAGCGTAATATCATTGACAATGGGTGTTGAGGCATTTTACAGTACAAAAGGAGGGCTTCATTAGGTATGTCATCTTTAACACATTAGCTAAAAAAAAAAATTCAGATGAAATCGATACTTATTGTATACCTAAGTATTAATAACATATAACTCTTCTACTTTTTCATTTGTGGGTCGACATGATTTGGCAGAAAAATATTATATTTTCGATTTTATCGACCGGCTGTGCCGAGTCGTGCCGACCCGAACAAGTGTGTAGCACCCCTAAGACACCACAAAGCGTCCATCACCCATATTTCTTCCATTCTCAAACTTTCCCTATTCATAGTAAGCACTCTGAATAAATCAAAGCAGAGTGTAATATCGTTGACAATGGTTCATTCGGTCCGATGATGCTGGCATGCCATGTCGGCCGTCACACAAAGCGGACATAACGAGGGCGGGCCGGAAGCGGCTCGCTGGCGCCCGTGCAGCATCCGCCGCGAGAGGGCGCCACCGGCAATATTTCCGTTCCGAGTCTGAAGTGAACTGACGTGAGTTAGAAGGCGATGTGGGTTTATTTATTGGGAATATAATGTGTTGGTTCGTTTATGGGAGACACATTCTTGGAGAATTTACGGAGAACTTAGTTTTGGAAAAAGTAACATCAAACACACAGAGTTAAATAAGTAAGAAGACGAAAAAAAAAATATACTTACACGTTATTACAGGTAAGAAACAAAATTAATATTAACGTTTTTAATTTCCTCGTTGGTCTAGTGGCCACAAGCGCTACTGCCGAGCAACGAGGTCCTGGGTTCGATTCCCAGGTCGGGCAAAGTGTTATTGGGCTTTTCCACCAGGAATTTCTCAGTAGCAGCCCGGAGTCTGGATTTGTGCCCGATTGATGGCAATAGGCTCGCCCCCTATTACATGGGACTTCAATCAAAATAACTGGCGAAACGTGGGTGTACTATAGGTACACCTCTGCCTAACCCTTCGGGGATTACAGGCGTGATGTTATGTTAGGTTGTGTTATGTGTGTGTGCTTTTAATTTCATAGTACCTAATCACCATGAATTATTTCTTATTTAGGGCGTAGTCATCGAAAATGTATGACATCCAAAAACTGCAATACAAAAATAAAACATCTCGAATACCCATTCATTCATACTTAGAGAAGCACAGCGCTCTTCGAGTCAGTTTTCTTGCCAAAAAACTTCAAGAGATACGTTTCTTTTTATCTTTTCCTGTCCTGTCAGGTTATTATTTTGTGAGTGCGATGATTTATATTTCACCCGGAACTTTATAGGATTTTAAAATACAAAGGCATGCTTTGTCACACCTTTTGCATTTTCATTTTTTGCATGAGGAATTTAATTTCCTGTTCTATTTAGGGGATTTTTTTTGTAGAATAATAAGGCAAAAGAATACGTTTACTTCGTAATATTTTGTTATTATTGAAGAAACTATAAAACACAATGATAATGATAGTATTTTTTTACTTTTTTTAAGCCATAAAGTAATCAGTTGCTTAAATACCTAGATAGATAAAATACTCTTTATTATGTAGGTACACCATAAAAATTACATTTGCTAAAATGTATTATTATTTAAAAATAACATTATTATATTAAAAGTGTTGCGTAAAAGAATTTCATTCATTTATTCAATCAGCAATTCACGACTCAGAAGATATGTTTCTTATTTTATTATTTCCTGGCTGAACTAAATGTTATTCCGTTTTATGAGTTATGGAGCGATTTCACAGGCTTACGAGTTTATTAGTTGAAATGTCACGTATTTCTCACAACGGTTTTTTTTGCATTGATCTATGGCTACAAAAGTGATGCGTTATGAAAGAAAGTTTTGGCTGGAATTAAATATAACTACACCGAAAAAATGTTGCATCGCAATGCACGTGCTTTAATTGTAATTAATAATAAGCAAAAACACGGTGTCCATTAAATCTTTAATTTATTAATATAATACAATAATTCTATTAATTAAACAAATTATGATGAAATGGTGTGTGAAAACCTTCATACTTAGCACTGTTTTACTTTTCACAATCGTTTCGGTAATTCTCGAGACAACAATTGAGAACAAAGGGTCCAGTTAACATAACCCTCACACGTCCACCATACAGTAGCCCTAACCCCAAAATACTAATAGATACATCACCGAGACCTAATAAACTCCTAGTATATACGTGGGCGGGTATCTGATACTTGGCGATGTCAAAATAATCCAGTTCGAGAAAACATATTCATGTCAATGTCTGCCAACGGAAATAGAAAATGTGGGCTGTCTGTGTGGAAATAGGTGCAATTCTAAATGTAGACACGCTTTTACGGAGAGCCAGGTATTGGCAAACTTAGGCCCGTTTTACACGGCGCGGTTTCTTTACAGGGCGCTAGCCGTACCGTAGAATAATCACCGTCCATTCCAAGGTAGCCTGGAAGAGAACGCAGAAAGCGATAAGGGCCATTGTATATTTTGTAGTGTTTAATTTATTTTTTGTTATGTATTTTTGAGGTGTACAATGAAGCATAAATAAATAAATAATCGTGTGAGCTTGTTTATGACAGACACGGCAAACCACCGAATGACGAAAACGGTAACGGCGCCGTGCCGTATTGCTGCTGTGTCTGTCAATAAGCTTCCCTATTGATCCATACACCACTAACGACCGTGTCTACACTACACACGGCGAATCCACATTAGTTTTTCACGGCAAAACCGTAGCTTTTCACGGCAAGAAAAACGTGTGTATAGTACGCGCCACGAAAGATGAGATTTGACAAGTGTCAATAGTGGTGAGCCTGCGCAGGTACAGTCGTGTAAAAGTAACATTAAAGAAAGGACTTTATAATTGAGACTCGCACAAGAAATAAAAAAATAGCATTATATTATAAATGTATATAATGTATTTATACAACGGGCCGCTACAATGGCGATATTAATTTAACACACAGATAAGGCTACTGGCCACTAATCATATGAAAATATAAGTAATAAGATAAAATAAATCGTACATTAAAAAAAAAATAAACAAACTAAATAATAAAGCTCTCTCTTTCCTTCAATTCGCCTACTATTTGCACGTTATTCATTTTAATTTCATTGATGCGATGTTATGATCCGTGAAAAATGGCAAATGACCTCTGCGCTACAGTTCTTTAAGTACAGGTTGCTCAAAAATGCTATTTTAGAAATTTGTTAATAAATCAATAAATAATGTTTAATGAAATTGAGATATCTTCATAAAAAGTAAACGCGAAACCGTATAGGTGTATTCAATTAATGTCGCTATTAAGCGGCATGCTGTATAATCATATTTATATCATTAATAAATCGTTTACTGTACAAGTCCAACTACGTGGTGTGTCTAGTCTCATCTTTACTGGCACGTATATTATTGTACAACGCGGCAATGTCCCTAAGTATGCGGCGAAGGCATTAAAAAGTGTTCAATTAAGTTGTCAAATGCATAGGGTCGTTAGTTTTAGTGACGTTTTTGCTGATATCGACATTTTTAAAATTAGGTTTAATGGGTATGATCTAAAGTAAAGGTACCTACATAAATTGAATCATCAAGTATGATAGGTTTCTCTAGGAAACCGCGCACCAGAATTAAACTCAATTTTATCAATAATCTGTAGAGATCATACGTTGATACCACTTACTTGTGATACCTATTTTAGTAATTATGTTCTATTTCAGAACACAAAGTCATAATCCCAAAAACAGCCATTACCTGAAACCAAGATAAAAAATAATTAATATTTGAGTAATAGCAATAATAGTAATATAGTAATATCTAGGTAATTTAAGTAGCCTATTTCATTTGTATCTATTTAGAATTATATAGCTTTGTAAAAGTAAATTGTCCAGCTGGTTCCGAGGCTACAAAACACACCGAATTCTATTAAAGAAAAAAAGTTACACCCACACTCTGTATAATGTACACTAAAGTTCGTTTTTAAATACCAGAGACAAATTTGACATTTCATACGTTTGTTTTTTCAATTTGGAGTTTGACATTAGCACCTGTCAAATTAGTATCTTGGATTAAAAAACGAACGTTAGTATTTTAAAAACAAATAAAAGTGACACCGTGACTGTATTCTCTTTCAGGGTAAACAGAGATTTATGATTAAAATCGAGGTCAACGGTGAACTGATATTATATAATAATTATATTAATCCTATAAGAGCTATATTAATACGTGAAGCAAAAACTTTGTACCCCTTTTTACGATAATTACGCGACCGGAGGATACATGACGTATACAATTTCGCACAGTTGAATGTTTATATGGAGGAGGAGTGCAAAAAGCTAATAATTTGATATATAATATGCATTAGAAATAAGTTAAATTAATAGCAAAAAACATTACACATACTACCATGCGTTTGACTTACAATTATAATCTGATGACGTAGGTATGTTAAGCTTTGTTCAATATAACCTGGATGTGTAGAAGTTGGGTGTCGTAAAAGGCGACTAACGGACTTACTAGAGAATGGGCAGCAGCGTTATCTATGAATTTTAACACCATACTGCGTTCCCCAAACTGCCTGCCAAGCGTGGCGATTATGGCAACCCCCATTGGGGGAGGCCTATGTCTAGCGGTGGACGTATTTCGGCTGAAATTATGGTGTATGATGTGTAGAAGATGATACATAAACGAAAACACAAAGCGCCACCAAATAGTACTAAACCTAACAAAAGCTTCGTTAACACTTCCAGCTCAATAATACCACTTGTTGCATCAAAAATTTAACACAGACGACGAGAAGACGTGAAATAAAAATGGCAATTCCTTTAAACTCCCGAATATCGTACGCTCACACGGCTTTACTGAATACCATCAAAAGACATCTTGAGAACGTTTCTGTTCAGCCAATGTTGTATTTATTTCATCTCAGGATTAGGCTCGGGGCAACAGGTGCCACCCCCCGCCCCGCACCGCCTCCCCCTCTGCCTTCACTACGGCAACAAAACAAGCACAACAAGATAAAATACACCCTCCGGTAACTAAACACTGTTTGTGCACATGAGGCCGAGAAAAAGTACACAGTCTAGTGTGGATCGTTCCGGAGCAGTTCGGTGCTCGCCGTGCGCCGATTGAGTTTGGCTTCGAAATTTCATTTGGTGATACGTAAGACAAGTGCAGGCAGTTGCATCTGGCGAAAGAGTCGAATAGTGTTAGTTGCATTCAGCATTGACTGTTTCGCAGAAAAAATCTACCAAAATTACCTAACTACTTTAAATAAGTTTTAAAGCCACACTTCACTACATTGTGTGTGTGTACATAAAACTGATCGAAGGACACTACTTCTAGAAAATGTGATGATTTTAAACGAGTACACTTGACCCAGGAGTCGCGAGAGACTTGACCAGACCAGACTTGAGTAGTCACACAAGAGATTTGACCCAGGAGTCGCAAGAGATTTGGCCTAGGAGTTGCAAGGGATTTGATCCAGGAGTCGCGAGAGACTAGACCAAGGAGTCGAGAGCACTCAGGGAGTAGGTAGTGACCTGTCGCTGATGGCCATGGTCGAGTCGATGGCCGGCAGCGAGGAGTCCTGGGACGTGGTGGTGTCCGTCTGCGAAACAGTCTTGTCGTAGAAGGAGGCTGCGGAAAGGGAGTGGGAGATCTCGTCTGCTCACCCGGCCCGCAGCAGGCGCACTAAGCGTCGGCAGAGGGCAGACAATTCCCTCTGCCGACGTTTAGTGCGTAAGTAATAACAGATCCCAAGATCCCCGGCGCAAGTGTGGGAAGGGAACACTGGGGTGGTTTTTAGTCAGAGGCTGACAGACCCCTCCGCCCGCCCCAGGGCGGAGGACATCCATGATGATTTTTCACCTCGTGAACAAAAAAAAGGAGTCGAGAGCAGGGTTGAGACTGCTTTACAATTTTCACACCCATACTGTTACCATCTAATAAACAATTATTATAGAAAGCAAAGTATCTATTTCCAACTTTCCACTAAAATTTAGGTCAACATATTAAGGACATGTTAATCTTGTTTTGCTATATTGTACGGGTTAGTTTATTGTTATCGATGGGCTGGGGTTTATTATTCCGGTATTGATTAGGTGTTTATGTTGTTTTTGGGAAGTTTATACGTGTGCCTTAAATAGCAATAAACTTAACAACAACTCGTGAAAATACAATCAACCTCAGTACTGTGTTACCCGGTCAACTGGGTTTTGGAGGTCAGATGGGCAGTCGTTCTATGTAAAATACTGGTATTCAGCTGCATTTGGTTAGTCTGGAAGCCGACCCCAACATAGTTGGGAACAGGCTAGGCAGATGATGAGATACAGTCAGCCTCGAAAGAGATGAACATCGACTAGGCCTCATTTGATTGTCTACTTGTATTCTGTGATACTGTATTAAGGCTCGTACAGACTAGTGCGATATCGCGGGCGCGACGCGACTAGTAGCACAATTATTAAATTGTCTCAATAATTAACGACACTGAATCCTTGTCGATGTATACATATGTTTGAGGTTGACTGTACTTACCGTATCCCAAATCTAAAGTGATACCTACATTTGGCATTTATATTACTGTATACTGCTTTTATTACCTTTCCTATTTCCTGAGATCGAAATGACTAACCAAGCTGCTGCAACGTGTATCCTAACTAATATTATAAATTATAAAGTGAGTTAGTTTGTTTATTTGTTTGTTACACTTTCACGCTAAAACGGCTTCAGCCGCATTTGAATGAAATTTGACACATGGGATTAACCCGATATTTCCACGGAATTGAGACATATGCTGATGAAACCGCTGGGCACAGCTAGTGTTAAAATAAATACCAAATAGGCACCCACTCTTTCCTATTATAATAATACCTCAGTAACAATTATAGGGACTGGTACCATCGCAAGCTAACAATGCAAGACTGTACAAATTAAAAGCTCAGCCTTAATTACAAACCAGCCTTTACGGAAGACATAACACATTGTATCCCACCCTACCTCATTATCTACCCAAAATTACAAAAAAAAAAAACAAAAAAAAGCAAAAATGAACAAAAGATTTTTCAATGTCGCAACAAATTATATTCGTATCACACTAATTAGGAATCAATTTGAAAGGGACCATATTGTGCTCTTTCAGGTCTAACAGCGAGCCATTGTTAGTTGACCCGTCACGTGGGAAATATGGGCATTCATTGTTCCATTTTTGTGACAATTAGGTACGTGTTCCACCGCGAGTAACGAGAAGCGAGTAGAGCAATAAACTAAAAACGAGTTGGCGTACAATGAGAAGTGGTGCGCGACGGCGACGACCGATTAAGTACTAAGTATGCGTACCTAAATATAGTACGCGCAAAACTTTATGAGCGCTCGGAAGTTGTACGCGAGTGGTCTACAAGTATACCGGCGAAGACCCGCCGGCATCGAAAAGGTGCCGTAAACAATAGGTTCATTAGCAATAGATATTAAAAGTCTGAAGGTGATACGTAAAAAATAAATCATAGCGAACTGGGCGGCAATAAGAAAGCACCAGAGTCAATTATTTCCACATGCGAAAAAAATACCGCAACAATGAGCTGGAACCAAAATAAAACAATGTAAGAACGCCAAACCAAATAAAAATTAAGCTATGTATCAAAAATATTTTCAGTCAGAGTTTTCAATTACGCACATTTTGAATGAAATTACTTAGGATTTTAGAATCACAGAAAAATAATAAAAATAAAAGAGGTCTTTTCGGAATTAAATTCTATGGAGGAAATTTAACCCAATTGCATTTTCCTTCAGTCATAGTATTAATCAAATAGTCAATAAACATATTATATCCAAAATTTAAATCCACACATGCTGTAATAGTGAAATAAATGGTTACCAAAACGCCCCCAATTTATTTTGGTATCGCCTTAATAGCGAATTATTATTGTGATGAACAAATCAATGTTGTAGATAGGCATCTATTAAAAATGTTAAGTTATAATATGTTATGTTATGTAATTAGCTTATTAAGTTGCTGACAAGAGGTAAATGATAAAAGTAGGGTTGTCTTAAACAACAAAAATTGCCAAATCTATAGAGTTTGTGGTAGCGGATACAAATTAACGTTAAACTAAACCTTTACTTTGAGTTTCAATCCAAAATATCTGTATTAAATATCAACGTACAACTGTTATTTAATTAATAACAAGAACGTCTTATTTGTATGCAGAACATGGTTATTTTTATTTTCGATTACTCAACTCATTTTTGAGTTAATAGATAATTGCTTCATATTTTGCAATAAATTACAAGCGTTGTGTCATCGCGCTTCGCTTTCTTTTGTATGCAGTCTGACAGTGACCGCGGTTTTGCTGTTGTCAGCGTCTTAATATAATTTTAGTTCACTCGCGTGCAACTTCAGAGAGCTCGTGAGCTCGTGTCCTGCCCGCCAAGCGAAAGTCGTTGAGCGAGTACTGTCTTGGATAGCTCTTGTCACTGCGATAAACGAGTACTCGCTAGCGGTGTGAACAGTTAGCGGTCAACTATTAATATAATAATGTACCTTTAACTTACACGGGACCTAATATTTCTTGAGCGTTTCTTAAGCGAGAAAAAATCGTTTATAGCTTATAGTCGCTTCCTCGTCGTCAGTGGAACAAGTGCCTAAAGATAGCAGGGTGGGTCATGTTATGTTGGTTGGTTCGCTTGCCATTTCGGTATAATTGATTTCGCTTTTTTACGGTCGGGTGAGAGTGCTGCGTCACGCGTTGGGATGCGTCGGGGGCCAGGTTAAATGGCAAGCGGCATATATTATGCCTATTGTGCACAAATTGGACGATTTTCTTTGAAAATATCTGTATGGAGTTCCGAAAACCGTTCAGTAATTAATGTTGTGTCACGTAGAAGACATGGGACGTAATTTGTCTAACCTCTGGCGTGACTAGGGTCAAAATGTCACAGACATAATTGTTGGTGTTTCTATGTTTAGATGCCCTTGAGACATCAGTTTACCCATAGCTAAAGGATGACATAAATTGGTCTATTTTAGGCAAGGTGACTCGTACTTGACATTTTATCAATAAAAGGTTGTAAGGTCGTGTCTGCTCGACTTTTTACAGGCACTGCAGTGCCCCCAGTACCTACTTAGTGAATTGATTTCTTCAATCTTATCTCAACTCAACTTCTCCATACGAAACTACCTTTTTGAAGGGGCAACTAGAATCAATTCTATTTTTTTTGGACATTTTGACGTTCAAAAGTGCCTCTTATGTGCCTATTTGAAATAAATAATTTGTCTTTGACTTTGACTTTCAAAGGTTCGGTACCTCAAAAGGAAATAAACGAAATCCTTGTGTTTGGAAGACATCATTTATTACCCCCATGCATAAAAAAGGCCCTAAAGACAATGTAGAAAACTACAGGCCAATATCTAAGCTTTATTTATTTATTTAAACTTCTCACACACAATTAGGTACAAAGGCGGACTTAATGCTTAAGCTTTGCTTGTTTGCAAAGGTTTTAGAAAAATTGCTTACTCTTCAGTTTATAGTGCTATTAAAAAATCACATCACTGTCAACATGGCTTCTTAAAAAAACCGGCCAAGTGCCTGTCGGACCACGCACAATGAAGGGTTTCGTAGTTAGGATGAATTTATCCCTAAAACAAACTTAACATTGTAGTTGAAAAACATGTTCTCCCATATATCGATATACGCCACGGTCAATTTTCCAACAGATAATTGAATTGCAAAAAATGTTTTTTATGTGATAAAACTACGAATTAACAAGTTTCAGACTTTTCCTTTACTTGTGTTGTGAGACCTTGCTTCTGCCCAAATTTCATGATTCTAGGTCAACGGGAAGTACCCTATAGGTTTTGATTTATGTGCGAGATATTCGCAATTTTTTTTTATGTGATAAAACTACAAATTTACAATTTTAGGATTTTTCACTTTACTTGTGCTATAAGACCTTGTTTGTTGCCAAATTTCATGATTCTAGGTCAACGGGAAGTACCCTATAGGTTTTGATTTATAATATGATATATTCGCAATTATTTTTTTATGTGATTAAACTACAAATTTACAATTTTCGGACGTTTTCCTATACTTGTGCTGTAAGACCTTGCTTCTTGCCAAATTTCATGACTCTAGGTCAACGGGAAGTATTTATAGGTTTTGATTTATTTGCGAGTATCGAAATATGTCGCAATAATGTCGCTTATATCACCGTTTTTTTTTATTGCTTTGACTTGGAAGCTTGATTTTTTTAGAGCTTCAATGGACCATAGACTTACATATTTTTTTTTTAATTTCAACTTGATACCTCTACGCGTTCCTGAGAAAAATGGTCTTGACAAACTGGCAGACAGACAGACGGACAACGAAGTGATCCTATAAGGATACCGTTTTTTCCTTTTGAGGTACGGAACCCTAAAAACAGGTCTATTGTATCGAACTTGCTTATCTGTTCCGACTACTTGTCCTCCACCATGCCTGAACCCTCTCAAGTGCATACAGTGGTGTACACTGACTACAGCAAGGCATTTGACCGTGTAGACCACGGTGTCCTTTTGCGTAAGCGCCTTGCAGTGGGTATCAGTAGTAATTTAAAATAAGATGTAATATTTACACTTTATTAACCTAACATCAAGCTTCTAGTCTCCAAAAGGTTAGGCAGAGGTTTACCTAAGTCATCATTCTCCTGCCCTTATTCCAGTAAATTTGGGGTCAGCGCAACATATGTTTTTCTTGCATATTTGTCTATTAGTCGTCATCTCGGTAGTCACTCCCTTTCTAGCCATATCATCTTTCACACAGTCCATCCATCGTTTCTTTGGTCTTCCTCTACTCGTATATCCATCCACATGCGTACTCAAAACTTTCCTGGCGACATTTCTTTCATTCCTACGCATCACATGCCCATACCATGACAACGTTTTTCTACGTTTCAGTCACCGGTGTCACTTTCAGACTTCCTCTTATATACTCATTTCTTATTCTATCCATTCGGGTAACATCACATATCCCTCTTAGCATTCTCAACGCAGATGCATTCAATTGCCTTTTATTCATCCCTGTTGTGGCCCAACATTCTGATCCATACACCTTACTTTAGTTCCACATTTCTCCAGTTATGTTTGAGCCCCATGTAATCGGGGGCGACCCTATTGCCATCGACCGGGCACAAATCTAAACTCCGGGCTGCTACTGAGTCATTCTTGATGGACCACCCCAATACCACCCAGGACCTACCTTCTTATTAACTACCTACATAATGCAATGTCTGTTGTTCTTTCAGAACTACCTAATTCAATAATCTCACAAGTAAGTAAAAAAAAACCGGTAAATGCGAGTCATACTCGCACACAGAAGATTTCGTTCCACCGTACAATATTTAGAAAAAAACGCCAAAAAAAACATGTTTCTTGCATGGGGACCTCCTTTATTTTTTAATGATTTGTTGAAGCAAAAGAAATACACAATCTGTGTAAATTTCAACTATCTCCCTATGACGGTTCATCAGGTACAGCCCGCTGACAAATAGACGGACGGACGGACAGCGGAGGCTTAGTAAGTACTATATGTGTGTGTGTGTGTCAAACGCATGGTAGTGTGTGTAAAGTTTTTTTTTATTAATTTAATTTATTTCTAATACATATTATATAAAAATATTAGCTTTCTGCACTCCTCCTCCATATAAACTTTAGCGGTGTCAAATTTCATACTTTTTCGTCCGCGTAATTTTCATAAAAAGGGGTACAAAGTTTTCGCTTCACGTAGTAATATAATGATACCGGATAATCATCTCCCCATATTCAATCTACATCCTAACTAAATGCTGACTAGGTAAATACAAAGTTATACCCGACACCAGTGTATAAAGTTGCTATTACAGCCCTAACCAATTTAGCAGATATTGTATGTAACTTAATAGTGATGAGCGCAGGTAATACCGTTTCAAGTAAGACAGAAATAGGGCTGCCGCGGGCGTGGAGCTTCGTGAGATATCAAATGTTAATAATAGAATTTTTGTATTTAATATAGCTTGGTAACAGTAACTGCACAGATGATACTAATATTCTGGTAATGTTAATTATGATAAGACAGGTAATATCTGTAAAAAGCACGTCACTGAGACACGATATTTCAATTTATTGTCAGATTGACTAAAGAATAAATCGATTTGTTTGACATACAAACAAATCACAGGCGTCCCTCCCCCCCTTCCAGCGTTTCCACTCTTTCAAGCCACACCGTTGCCTTATCACATCCTTTTTAAGCCTGTCATTTATAGTCACACCACACATGCTTCGCAAGGAACACATTTCTTCTACTTTCATGCTTCTTTTGCCACACCCAACATTCACTTTCATACATAAGCATAGGCACCAGCACACCATTATGAACAGCCAATCGGCCAGCGTTTTTGAGGATCGACTGGTTGATCACATTTGCATGTATAGCTCATTAGCACCATTCACTTTATTTCCCGCATTTATCACATTATATTTATCTCATTTCCACTATAGTCACGTTTTTTTTTAATTAGTCAAAATTTAATTTATTAATACTTTTTCCTTGAATATTTTAGGTATTTCTTAACACTTAATATGTTAATGCTTTATTTTTATTTCTACTAAAATATCCAACGACTCTATTATTTACTCTACTATTTCTCTACAAATTAAATTCTCATCATTATCTGCCGAGCCTTTTTTTAAACTATGTTGGGGTCGGCTTCCAGTCTAACCGGATGCAAATAAATACCAGTATTTTACATGGAGCGTGACCGCCTATCTGACCTCTACAGCCCAGTTACTAGGTAACACGATACCCTTGTAAATCTGCTTACGAGTATCAGACTATCGGACTTCTAACGACCCGTAAAAACTGTCAAAGATCTACCAATAACGTGCTTTCCGAGGTATGGGGGTCTTGGTACGTAAAGATGGTCATCCATCCACGGACCAACCGCGGCAAGAGTAGCTTAACCTTACCTTAGCCACAAGCCCCTCTACAAATTCAATTCTACTGCTTCAATTCTCGCCAGCCCTATCGCTGAACCAATACCTAATAGTACAGTGATTATACTAATCACCTATGAATATCCAGTCGAGTGTGTGCAATTATACGCTCAGGATTATATCTGGTGGAGCGTTTAGCGCTGATTGTAATAAATCATATTGCAGATCGATATACGTATTGTTATGTGAAGTACACCCTGTATAATGCGCGGTATTGTTTACTCACGAGTGTTGGTGATATTGGAATGAGTAGCGTGGTTTTTGGAGGAGATAACTCACAGGGGAGGCTATGGATTTTGCCCAGCAGAGGTAAAGAACAGGGGGATTCAAAATTAGATGGGCGAGAAAAACGTGCTGATCAACGCGAAAAACGCTTTACTATATTTTTTTGTATGGAAGGGAGTGAAAGTTTTTTTTTTTTATTTGGGGTGGGAAATTATCAAATAACTTCTCCCGCTCTGGGCGGAGCGGGAGGGCGTGTCAGACTTTTACTGACTAAAACCCACCCGTGTTCCTTCCGTTGCCTGTGCCAGGGCCACGATATCCCTTTCGGACAAACTCGCAACCCCGCCAGGCATTGGTCCTGACGGACCCCGTCAGTTTGTGCTGACATCTCTTTGAGGCGCGCGTGGAACACAACGCGCCGTCGACCCGGGCCTGGTCCTTATCGGACGGTGAGCTACCCATCGCTCACCGTCCGCAAGCCCGCGCCTACGGTGGCCGGAAATCGGCTTGCGACTCCCGACGCCCGGGGCGTCTCCTGCGGCGACTAAGGGCGCGAGGGCGCGAACCTTGTCTCACCCTCACGCGTTCCGCCTCCTCCTTCGCTAGCATAACTGCTGCGCAGAAGGAGGTGACGGCCTCCCATGCACTCTCGCTCCGAACCATGGCCTGAACCAGGGCCGGACGCGAGAGATCGCCGCCGCCGATCGCCTCCGTGAGGACACGGCGGTGCTCCGCCCAAGCTGGGCAGACCTCCACCGTATGCTCCACCGTGTCCTCCGGGCGATCCACACAGTGGTGACACCCGGGCGTTTCCTCCCGCTTAATCCTAAACAGGAACCTCCCGAAACATCCATGTCCGGTGAGGACCTGCGTCAGGCGGAAGGTGAGGACGCCGTGGTGCCTCTCCAGCCACGCCTCAAAGAGGGGACTTATCGCCACAATTGTGGCGTGCCCAGCGCTGGGTTGCGACAATAGCACTCTCCATGTCGCCATGAGATCCCGCCGGAGACTGGTTGCCATCCTGATGTTCAGAGTGTGCGCATTCCAAAGAAAAGCCGCCTGGACAAAGAAAGAAGAGTGAATGAAACCTGAGCGATGAGAAGGACATCGTCGAAGAGGATTGATGGTGGAACGAAGATTTTTTTGGTGGGTTTGTGGGTTTGAAACCGCGGGCTAGTTATGAAATAAGTACGGTGGTTTTCAAAACCACAAATTTCCATGTAAATGCATAGGTAAATATAGTTTTCAATTAAAGTTTATACCGGGCTTTAATGATTCCTGGTAACATTATTTGTTTATTTCCATTACAGTCTAGATCAGTCTCCCATCCAACTAAATGTTCACTCAAAGGCACACTTTTCTGAATGAACTCGGTAAACGAGTAAATCAAATTAATTCTACAAGAATTTTCTACGAAGACAGATCGAGAAGAATTTCCTGGAACATTAAAATATGTTACGTGTTGTTATTTACCCATATCAATATAGATCTTGTTTTCTGCGAAGAAGTCTTACATTGAAATGTACGTAAGCTAACAAAAATGCCGTTGTTTTTTCCATTCAATTGTGAGCTCTTCGTCACGATAAGGTATTTAGAAACAAAATCAAGATACGACTTACACAAGAGAAATTCTGATTAAAAAAATAGGACAGTGTCGGACAGTTCTAAGAATTAAAGCGCTTAGAAAAATCTCTTAATTAAGCTAATCTAATGTAGTTCAAGCAACAAACTACCATTGTATAATAAGTGTCTTGGAATTAATATTGAAATTTTTATATTGATTTACGTGACATTTATGTGAGGACTATGGGAATCATATTTTTTTTAATGTTAGTTCTAATGATGCCGTATCTGTTAGTTGCCATGCCATATCATATGTTAGTTCTAATGATCCCAGTCTGGCAATCAACGTGGTTCTTTCCACAATAGACCATTTCAGACACCAAACTACGTGGCCTTCACATGATCTGAACCAAGATTATGTCTGCACTTTAAAAGGAGACTGTGACCTCTGAATTTGTTTCGGCCTTTCTTCTCAGAGTAGTCAGATAAGGAACGCAGACCTCATCTAGTTTTTAAAATATGATTGACGTGTAAAATTGTTTGTACATACCTACTTGGATGCGAGGCTTTTGGCTACTTAGTATGTTTTTTTTTTTTGGACTTTTTTTGTTGTACTGTGCGTTTTGTTTGTGCAGAATAAATAAGTTTTCTTTCTTTCTTTTTTTCTTTTTTTACTTACAGAAATAAAATCATTTATCATTATCATTTAAGTCTTATTTTTCTGGAAATACCAGTCATCAAGTACTGTCTCTTCAGAATGGATACGATCTTGAGCACCAAGAAAAACAATAAAAACTTTTGAATCTTCTTGACTATTGTCTTCTCATCTTCATGACATCGCCTCAGAGTTAAGAGCAGGCAGTCTAAATCAAATTTCGAACGCAAGTTCCGCCCCTCGCTCCCTGCCACTCCGTTATGTGCTAAACGCTAATACATCAGTAATAAAGTTGAATATCGCGTGTGCTCTTTGATCGTGTTCGAGTAATAAACTATATTTTCTTGTTGTGAATATTTATTTTAGACACAAAAGCCAAACAATCTTGTTTTTTTTAGGGTTCCGTACCTCAAAAGGAAAAAACGGAACCCATTATAGGATCACTTCGTTGTCCGTCTGTCTGTATGTATGTCTGTCTGTCAGTCTGTCAAGACCCTTTTTCTCAGGAACGCGTACAGGTATCAAGTTGAAATTAATATCAAATACGTAAGTCTATGGTCCCTTGAAGCTCTATAAAAAATCTCTAAAAAATACGGCGATATAAGCGACATTATTGCGACATGTTTCGCTACTTGCAAATAAATCAAAACCTATAGGGTACTTCCCGTTGACCTAGAATCATGAAATTTGGCAAGAAGCAAGGTCTTACAGCACAAGTAAAGGAAAAAGTCCTAAAATTGTAAATTTATAGTTTTATCACATAAAAAAAAAATTGCGAATATCTCGCACATAAATCAAAACCTATAGGGTACTTTCCCGTTGACCTAGAATCATGAAATTTGGCAACAAACAAGGTCTTATAGCACAAGTAAAGTGAAAAATCCTAAAATTGTAAATTTGTAGTTTTATCACTTAAAAATTTTTTTTTGCGATTACAAACTTAAATTTTCAGTTGGAAAATTGACCGTGGCGTATATAAAACTACAATGTTAAGTTTGTTTTAGGGATAAATTCATCCTAACTAAGGAACCTTCATTGGGCGTGGTCCGACACGCACTTGGCCGGTTTTTTATAATTATCCTTAAACAAGAAAATATTACAATTACGTAACTGTATTCAACATGGAAAGAAAAAGATCCAATAAATCATATACTAAAGTTTCATTTTGCTTGTATGTGTGACTGTTTCAGAATATTCATGCAAATTAACATAAAAATAGGGAGCCTTAACAGGGATAAGACTCATCGTACACCGCAACCAACAAGGGTAAAGATAATTCTGGAACTACACGGTTCACTTTAGCTATATTTGGAAGAATAGATTTATGGACTGCCTAGTTGGTCTAATAGTCGCAAACGCTACTGCTAAGCATATGGACCATGGGTTCGATTCCTCGGACGGGTTAAAAACTGTTATTGGGTTTTTCCAGCTGGAATTTCGCAGTAGCAGCCCGGAATCTGATTTTTGTACCTGGGTGATGGCAATAGGTTCGCCCCTATTACATGGGACTTAAACATAACTGGCAAAATGTGGATGTACTATAGGGTACACCTCTGTCTAACCCTTTGGGGATTATAGGCGTGATATTCTGTTAGATTAAATTCAATCGTGTGAACACAAAAGTGCATAGGGTATTTTCCACACCTCGAATATACTTTTCAACCAAAGTAATTCAATATGGTTGAACTTTGTAACGTGGTCTTAAGGCGCTGACAAGAGGCAAATTATAAAAGTAGGTTCGTTTTAAACAAAAAAATGGCAAATCTATATAGTTTGTGGTAGCGGAAAAAAATATATGTTATTCTTGAACATATTTCTCAGAACTTCTTCTTAAAAAAATCTCGATACAAATTAACGGTAAACTAACCTCGAGCCTAACTAACTTTGATTTTCAATCCAAAATATCTGTATTAAATATCAACGTAAGGTTGGTATTTAATTAATAACAAGAACGTCTTATTTCTATGCAACACTTGGTTGTTTATTCAACTCATTTTTGAGTAAATAGATAATTGCTTCATATTTTGCAATAAATTACAAGCGTCGTGTCATCGCGCTTCTCTTTCTTTTGTATGCAGTCTGACAGTGACCGCGGTTTAGCTGTTGTCAGCGTCCTGCGGGTTACAAAACAAAACACTTTAATCAAACGGCTGCAGTAACTTTGTGTAGGTAATCAGATTCTTCCCTTTTGTGTTAAATCGACATAATTAGGCTTCAGAAATCGGCCGTAAGCAGATTAGAAACAAACAAAGGAAGTATTTTGCCCAAGAATTTCCCCTTTTTGACAAATCTGTGTAATTAAATTAAAAATAATCCCGCCTTCAGTGGGCTTGGTTAATTTGTATTACAATCTATTGTATTTTATTGGCCATTTTGAAGTACGTTTCATAATTATAATTTGTACTTTTATGCCTTCAGACTTTATTACGAAGAGATGTAAAATAAATAATAATAATAATAAATCCAGATGTTAAAAAAAAACGAGTGTGCTTTAGACCACATGACTGAAGTAAAACTTACGAATAGTAATACTAAATTATACTTAGTTACAACAATAGGCCTATACTGTAACTTAGATATACGACACGCATTTGGCTATGAGAGAAAGAGAGAAAGAAAACGTGTGCTCGCACCTCTCTCTCTTGCACCTACAGTAATATACGAAACGTAACTCTCTCTGTTTCTATCTTCAGTAACTTATATCTCCCTCTCAACTTCCGTTCGCTCGCTTCCGTAACACTCTCGTCATGTATTCACCAGCTTAGTCCCCAAGTCAAGCGTGCGTAAAGAAATTTTACTTCAAAAAGTAGCGTCAGAGATCAAAGAATTGTGTAGTGTTTAATTCTTTAACAACAATGAGGGTTTTCTGAAATTACGTTCACTAGGTGGCAGCACTGAGACGTCAGGTCCACGCACCTGTCAAACAATGATGAACGAATGAATGAAAGGAATGACGAACGTCATCATGTATTTTATATTCATTGTTGAAATGGAAGACCTCTTGTCAAAGTGCCTCATTAAGTAGGGATTATTTGAAAGTCTATTACAGTGTATAGTTGAATTTTTCCCAACAATACTGCATTGTAATTATATTATTTCTCGTCTAGACGCGCGTAGGCAACTCCGACTGTCAATAACCACACTAATTTCTGCAATTAAGCCCATTATAAATTTAATAACGGAGGCAAACAATAAGCACGACTACTTTAAAATTTAGGCAAGTCTTCGCAATATTATGAGTATCATATTCGAGTCCACAATGGGCCATTACAGACGAGGGGCTTCCCATCACCAAATATGTACACAAAAGGGGAACAGTCTTGTCTACGTCGGCTTTTTGTTGTTCGACTTGGAATTAATTTTTTAGGGGATTATTTTGTATGCGATTTGGTAAAGATATAATAACGTTTTGGGCCAAATGTTTGTAATATAATAATCAGCCGATAATGTTTCCACTGCTGGGACTCAGGCCTCATCTCTGTGAGATGGAGTGGGCCATAATCTACCACGCGGGTCCAGTGCGGGTTGGTGGATGGCACATTTTTGGTTCTAGGACATTCACACACGTTATGAAAGACGTCAAAAATACACAACGTCAAGCGCCTACCTTTTTTTTGTGTGGGAAATTATCAAATATCTTCTCCCGCTCTGGGCGGAGTGGGAGAGTTGTCAGACTTTTACTGACTAAAACCCACCCATGTTCCTTCCGTTGCCTGTGTGCCAGGGCCAGGATATCCCTTTCGGACAAACTCGCAACCCTGGTAGGCATTGGCCCTATCGGACCCCATAAGTTGGTGCTGACATCTCCTTGAGGCGCGCGTGAAATAAAACGTGCCGTCGACCCGGGCCTGGTCTTTATCGGGCGGCAAGCTTTTTTTTTTTTTTTTTTTTTTTACTACCCAACGCTCACCGTCCGCAAGCCCTCGCTTACGGTGGCCGGGAATGGGCCTGCGACTCCCGACGCCTAGGTCGTCTCCTGCCTGGGTTTGAATTCACGACCTACTACAACTCGTAAGTCGGTGCCAGTACTACTGGGCCACCACTGCTCCAATCAATGTTTGTAATGGAGCAGTGCAATTCAATTGAACAGTTCATTTATTTCAGTAGTTAATAATAACGACAACGAAAAACACTATCATCAATGGGCAAAGCCGATTGGCATCGCAAAAGCTGGTTCACAATAATCTACGCTCATTTTCAGCGATTAAACGAAAATAGCTACAACTATTTTAGTTGAACACTGAGTCGGCTAATGAGAGAGACCATTCATCAATGTAGCCAGCCACTTGGTGCAAGTTTGCATGATGACTCGGCCACGAAAATATCGCTAAAGGTATGGTTTTCTGGAAGAACGGCGCTGCCACATAACGGCCGTCATGAAAATAATGGCACCGGGGTTTGACGGTGTCTAAAAATAGTCTTTACACACACCAACTTAATTTCATAAATAACATTTCAGTGACTTTATTCGACGGTAAATTGCGGACGCTATGTAGCGGTCACCGCAGTCTTAGGACATCCTAGCTTTAGGACGTTTTAAAAGAGCAGGCAGTCTAAATCAAATTTCGAACGCAAGCTCCGCCGTTCGCTCCCCGCCACTCTGTTATGTGCTAAACGCTATACTTGTCAAAAAATAATAGGCCCGTTTTGACTTTAACTTGAATCGATTTATCGTGAGTATCGAGTACCGAGTCGTATAGTTACTTCATTAGTTACGTCGCGATGGTCAATCGTGACATAACGGGCTGTCTAAACGTAATGTCAAAACGGGCCTATTATTTTTTGACAACTTTAATAGATCAGTAATAAAGTTGAATATCGCGTGCGCTCTTTGATCGTGTTCGAGCACAAAACTAAATAGCGTAAGTCTCAATTCTTATTTTGTTTATAACTAAAGTAATGATTGATCTAGAGAAAAAATATCTTGGGTCGGGATAATAAACTATATTTTCTTGCTGTGAATATATATTTTAGACATACAAGCTAAAGATGGAAAGGAAAAGTTCCAATAAATCGTTAACTAAAGTTTCATTTTGATTTTGTAAATGTGACTGTTTCAGAATATTAATACAGATTACTATAAAAATAGGGAGCCTCCTCTTAACAACATAATGAAGTCTATCATCCATCCATCGCCATCCATCAATCTTCCATTAAACGTTACTTTCACTTTAAAACAAATGTCAACTTTACACTTTTATAAATTAAATTGATTTCAGAACGAATAAACAATTGAATCGACTAAATATATTTGTACTCCGCTCGCCGCTGACTTTTGAACTGCAGAGTGAAAACGCTAAGCGTTCTTTTCGTGGCCCCCGAGTTAGTGTGTATAATAGTAATTTTAATTAAAATTAAACTGTAGGCAATAAATTCGGTGAATTAAAGGGTTACGATTGCATTTGTAACCAATTAATTTTAAATTTTTGAAGTTTAGCTTGGTTTTATGATTAATTGATGTGCGTATAAGCTTGCTTGCAGTTGTACAAATTAATACATTTAATTTTGTTCGTTTGTTTTCATCTCTCACATCTTTCTTTTCATATTCAATATGCATCAAATATCATACTGAAGAAAGTCATTATAAAAGCATGGCATAAGATGCGTATCTACATCTGCAATATTAAGAGCGGCCAACCCGACATACTTTTCATACAAACGCTCGTACGTGATTATGGCGTTGTAACACATCTTTCTTTGAAATTTTTGAACCAATAGGTAACTTGTACACTTTATAATTTTCCATGCAAGAAAACTTTCGAAAAACAAATTCAGTATGAACCTGCAAAAATCTGCATTTTCGCACAAATTTTACCTGAACTTTGGCCATTCATAATGTACTCATAAATTGTAAATGTTACAAAAACATTACAATAGAAACCTTGCAAATGTAATAGAGATTCTAAATGACCAACATTTATTTCACAAACTGGTAAGGCTTACTCAAAAACACGTATTTCCTGGAACAAGTTTTATGAAAATTCCGCACATTATTTTTCGTTCAATGTTATCGTGTTCTCACTCGTTTGTTAATAGATTTCACTTGCGCTGGATGAAACAACAAGCTTTTCGACCATGCTCGCGTTGACGTTAGACGGACTGGGATGGGCCCTCTTAAGCCCAACCAGCGTGTCTTTACAAATAACGATGTATAAAAACACTGCTATAACACATACCACATCGTTAAAAAGACACTACACAGATTCACAGCCATCAAACCAGATTCGCCATTACTTGTCAAACGACGATTACAAGCCTAACACACTTGCCGAGCAATCGCAAAATTTAATAAAGCCAGAGAGGTTGGCGTGTGTAGTCATTTACATTTAAAGCACCAATTATTTGACGTCATTAGCGCCCTCTGGTGGTCATAAAACGCACCCAACACGCGCTGAAGCGCCCCTCTTTCGCTTTTATAAATTAGAAGTAAAATGGCGATTTTTAATCTGTGCCTCCCGTTGAGCCGGCCGTTTGTCTGTCTCGGTGCGTTCCTTGGATTAATTTAATCAATTCTGTTGGAGTGTGTTTATGTTAGGACTGCGTGTATGGGAAAGTAACTAATTACAGCTTGTATTAACTGAGGGATAAGTGAACTCCGCATCCTATTTAGTGTTTCTCTTCATAGTCAAATACGCAAGTAAGTACCACAAGCAACCAAAATAAGGGCCACTGTGTCATCCTCCTATATTATTACTATTCAATTTTCAAAGCAGCTGTTGACGCTCAAGAAACAATACACGGCGCACCCGCTGCAAAGTTAATGCAAATTTCAAGTAGCATTCCCACGAAACGGCAGCTCTGAGTAGTCATTTAACCCCGCCTCATTTCAGAACAAGTACCAACGAATTTAAATCACATTCAAATTTTGCACTTCGATTAAAAGCTCTAAGAGCAGCGCGTAAGTGTTGAACAAACATTGGTACAGGCTAACTTAAACCTACGCTGGACAGACCGGATTACCAGGAGCTCAGATCCCTAAGGCAATGGTCCCCACGTGAACCTAAATATTGTAGGTGTCAGGGAGGGGACAAGTGTCTAACTGAATTGGTCGCGTTCATGTGATCCCAATTACTATGTGCAGAGAGCCAAGCCGCTTATGCAAATGACGATTTCCCGCGGACGCATCTAATGGGCCGTGAGGGAGGTGGGAGACCGATGCACTTTTAGAAGCATCCTTGTTAGGGCTGTCAGCTGCAAGCTTGCATAATGTAAATCCAGGTATAAAATCTATTTCTGCCAGGGTCACGAGTTTGTTCGAAAGGGATATCGTGGCCCTGGCGCACAGGCAACGGAAGAAACACGGGTGGGTTTAAGTCAATAAAAGTCTGACACGCCCTCCCGCTCCGCCCAGAGCGGGAGAAGTTATTTGATAATTTCACACCCCAAAAAAAAAGGTGTAGAGTAACTGAATAAGCTGGCCAAGTTACACATATAAACCGTCAAGAAATTAAAGATTCCAGAAAATTATACAACATGGAAATCGAGCCAAAAATAAGTTCACTATCCAAAATGATCCCCAAACTTTGCAACAACTTTGCAATCGAAACTCCCCGTTGGCATAACAACCCAAACTAAACAGCCTCTATTTCTGTCAACCCTATATCTCCCTACCCCCCCTTTCGGTGCTAAATCAGGATCGTGGTGCTGAGGACAAAGTGACCAACGGATAGACACTGGCAGGTCGTGTTACAGTCCAGACGATTGAACTGAGAGAGTTTGGTCTTTGAACGGAGATAAATGGAATTATTTATTTACTGAGTTATAAGGAGATATTGCTTCCTTTCTTTTGAAAAATGTTTTTTTTTTGTAAATGATAATAGTTTGGTTCCGTAGTCCTGTCAGGTTACAGCATATGAGTACTAATATTACGGATTGATACTATTATAAATAATCACTTGTCATGCCTAATTTTTTTAAGTATTTAAACAGGATCACTTACAAAGATACAAAATAAAAATTTCAATAGTTTTTCTCTGTAGTGTGTATATTGAAACCAACTGCTGGAATGCATTTTGTATGCAATGTAACCTAAAATTTGTATATAGATTAGCAGGAATACCTTTTTTAAATATTATTGTAAGCCAATATCGAATATACACGCTGTTGTATTCCATAATAAATGCATTTCAAAATAGTGGTTTCATTAAAAAAAAACCGTTGTCACAGATGTACGATTATGTTTCATGAAAGGCCCAAAAGCTCTTCCCAAGCCATACATTGGCCGGGATCCCGCAATTTGATCAATTTATAACTAAACCGAGCACTTTTATTGGCGCTTATCCCCTTTAATTGCCATGGGTGCGAGCACGTACCGTTTTGGCTGTTTTGTCGTTGAAGGTAGGCAGAGATTGTAGTTCGGTGATTTAAGGGGGCAATTACGACGTCCGCTTTGGAGGTTTTTATGTTGTTTTTGATAGATAGGTAGTTAAGTACTTTAGGTACAGAAAATGCAAGTATTGGTGTAATTTTCTAATAGCTTTTACATTCATTTGATCTTTAAAAATAAAGTCCTCCCACCGCGTCTGTTTGTCTGTCTGAACGCAATAAACTCAAAAACTGCCGAACTAATTTTCATACCGGTTTCACCAATGGATGGAGTGATTCATAAGGAAGGTTTAAGTATACACAATTAATTAAGGTTTTGTGTAAATTGGCTGAAATATGATGATGATTGTTGAAAATGTCGAAAAAATCATGCCGACTGGGAGGTTTACTGGCGTGCGCGTTACGGTAGTACGTTTCCATGGGAAAATTTCCAACCTCCACGCCGGCAAAGCCGCGGGCAAAAGCTAGTAAGAGATTCTGTTCATTCATAGTATATTTAGCTAAAAAACAGGATTTTGCTCACACTCAAGCTAAATAATTATGAACATGAGACAAATGTTCGCTAAACCAAACAATAGGAACTAACTATTGTTATTCCTCTGAGGTCCTTGGCCTAGAGGTACCTTGGCCTTGGCATAGACCGAAACCTCTTACAATATTCCAACTTAGTAATCATTAATAATTATCAAAAAAAGTAATCATTAAAGTAAGTAATCAATAAGTTTCTCTTTTAATTAAATATAATCAAACAACAAAACTTAACAAAACCCTATTAATGAGGCAATCAAAAGATACAAGATACCTTTTAAACTCTAATAAACTTCCTTGAAAATGGTTTCAAAAGAGCAATATTAACGAGCGATTGTCTATCAAACTAATACTCGTAACGCGATAAAAACATGTGTTTTCATGTTTCGTATCACCGACTGATCAGTGTTTTATCGCCGGGCAGGCGATATTTGAATATAATTTGCAGCATTTTGCATAATTTCGAAATTATAGTGTGTTATGACGACTTGAATAGGGGGGCGGGGGGGGGGGGGGGTTAGTTTTTAGTCGTGTGCTTTTAAATACTACACGTTATTGCTTTGAGGTTATGTGGAACTTGTGTCGACAAGTCCCATTTAAAATGCCTTACGTGTTAAAATTACTGTTTGTTACAGTCTGTGTCGTAGGCTCAGACCAAAAATAAAAAACCGGCCAAGTGCGAGTCGGACTCACGCACGAAGAATTCCGTACATAAAAATATTCCGTCTATAAAAATGGCAAAGAAATCAAGTTTGTTGTATGGAAGCCCCCATAAATATTTATTTTATTTTAATTTAATTATTTATTTTTAAAGTGAATATACAACTAAATATTCTGTACATATTTGAAGCGTCTACCCCTGTTGCCGTTATCAATATCGAGCAAAAACGAGCAAAAAAAATCACGTTTGTTGTATGGAAGCCCCCTTAAATATTTATTTTATTCTGTTTTTTAGTATTTGTTGTTATAACAGCAATAGAAATACATCATCTGTGAAAATTTCAACTGCATAACTATCACGGTTCATGAGATACAGCCTGGTGACAGACGGACAGACAGACAGACGGCAGAGCCTTAGTAATAGGGTTCCCGTTTTACGCCTTGGGTACGGAACCCTAAAAACTAAGACATAGCGCTGTCAACAGTGACATGAGGCCGGTTTCGTAAACATGTGTGCACTTAGTGAGGTGTAGTTTGATTATAAATGGGTTGTAAATGTGTGCGTGCGAGCACACAGTGAGGTGTAGTTTTGGCATGTTTCACTGTATTTTCACAGCGCTATGTCGTTTTTTATTTGGTCTGAGGTCGCAGGTAGTAATCCCAAGGTCCAATTTCTACTGTTTTTTTATGATTATTTTATGCTCGGTAAGTGAATCGAGAATTTGTGGTTGTTACTAGATTTCGTTCGTGTCAATAACCTACAAAGAACAAGAATGATTTTGGTGCGGATTTTGTACCAAATGAAAACCTAACAACAGCCAGATCTCACTAGTCGGGTGTCAGATAAGTTTTATAATCTGATGACCTCAATGAAATTCAATTGGAGAGTTTGAATCAACAAATGTGAATAGCGAAATACAGAATATTTTCACACTTTAAGCACTCAACACCAGACATGCGGGAACGAGCATTATATCTTTAATACTTTAGAAGAAAAATAAGAACAATCAAATCATAATATATACTTAAATAAAATCAACTACAAATTAATCTAAATACGTCAGGTCATCAATCATCGCATTGGCGACATAGATACGCAACATCATAGGCAGTCTCATGCCATCGGTATGATGTTAGACGTGTGACGCGCCAAGAATCGACGCACGCGCTGACGGATCTTTCATAGGGCTTGCGTGATAATTATTTAATAGGCAATTTGTCTAAATTGTGACCGACTAATTGCTACTTGAGACATCATTGAAATTACAGTCAACAGATCAGATCAGAGTAACATTCTGCACCCTAAGGCGCTATGGCCGAGAAAATCGTGAAAAATCGCCGCGATTCTCATATTCGCAGAGATGGCGCTTAAGTGGCTAACCCTTCGGGGATTACAAGCGTGATGTTATGTTATATTTATCAAAACACCCTTTTGTCTGTGGTGTCTAACGGTGTGTGGTGTCAAAATGAACTAAAACAACTCCAGTTTAATAATAAAAAAATATTATCACTACATTACAGAGGCATGAGGAACAGGGTGTAAAGTTTACTCATCCTCCATAGAAAAGGGAGGATCCTCCGACGGGTGTTGTGTCTAGTAGGCAACTGCCCGATCGTTGATGTTGGGACGTTGTATATTTATGCTAGTCGCGCGATAAACTCTGCTTGTGCGATGAATTTGAAAAGACGTATGCGGAAATTAAGGCACTAGGTACACCTCTGCCTAACCCGTCGGGGATTACAGGCGTGATGTTATGTCATGTATTATGTTATATTATTAAAAATAAATAAACATGTATGGATGATTATATTTCTACTAACGATTGTAATTTATCTGAAATAAATGAAATTATTTGAATTGAAGCAGGGGCGGGTCGCTAGTTCACAATAAAATAATGTTAAGTTGATGATACAATGCATAACTGAATACCTTATAAACGATTATTTAATTCAATGATGGTTTACGTACAAGCCCTAACAACATAACAAAAACACTGCAACATAAATATGTGTGTCAACATTACTATGTCACTTGTAATGATAGATTCAACGCTTTGAAGTGGACGTGACACGCTGTTGAATCGATTTCAATTCGATTATTTAATCGATTTGTTCTACATTTCGTATGAACACGACATGACTATGTTGTGCATTGACAGGTGGAAAATAACACTTGATTCAATGCTGAATTACGTGTCGAATAATAATTATTAAATAATGATAAAAATATTAATTTGATTACTATCAAATAATAAGTCACTAATCAAGTAATAAGTAGTTTATTCCCGTGTCTTGTGTGGTGCCGGACGTAAAGAATAGCACCACCCCATTTCTTCCCGTGGGTGTCGTAAAAGGCGACTATTAACACCATACTGCGATCGCCAACCCGACTGCCAAGCGTGGCGATTATGGCAAACCCCCTATGGACGTCTTTCGAATGAAATGATGATGAATGATGAAGCAGTTTATTTAAGTAATACTCAAAACTCTAAAATATTCATTTTGGTTTGAGAATTGTTGGTAAAATAATATACTGATGAAACAAACGAAATACAACCCATCAGCGCCTTATTAAACTATCCAGTTTGGTTATTCATATTCTTGAAATTCAACTTTGAATAATATGCTACTTTTTCAACTTAAATCAATATCACACAGCCAGTTGGCTTAACTCAAAACTCCCTTACAACCAATATTCAATTCAACCAATAAAATAAAATAAAAATTCAATAAAACCCTACCGAGCGATTGAAAAGTTGCCAGACCTAATGAAGCTTGCGATTAAAAAACCAAACTTCTTTTTTTAATTTGCATACAAGTACGTATCAGACGGTAAACTTTTTTAATCTGGCCTCCCCGTCTGACGGCGTAGCACGCACTCTACGCCGTAGAGGGCGCGTAGCGGGTCTACACATATCGAGATTATTATGTTTCGAGAATTGTGTTCAATACCGGAGGAACGATTTTGTCGTAAATTGATTTCAGTAGTCACTGACTTAACGTATTGATTATAATTATTTTTATCATGATCTGCCTAGCCTTTTCCCAACTATGTTGGGGTCGGCATCCAGTCTAACCGGATGCAGCTGAATACCGGTATTTTATAACATCAGTTGAAATATAATAATTGGGCACAAAGGTTCTCATCTCTTTTTTTCATAAACAACCCAACAATCTGTAAAATGATAAGTTAATCGTTTTTAGGGTTCCGTACCTAAAGGGTAAAACGGGAACCCTATTACTAAGGCACCGCCGTCTGTCTGTCTATCTGTCTGTGTCTGTCCGTCTGTCACCAGGCTGTATCTCATGAACCGTGATAGTTAGACAGTTGAAATTTTCACAGATGATGTATTTGTCACACAGACGATATTGATAACGATATTGATGATGTATCACAGACGATATTGATAACGGCAACAGGTAGATGCTTTAAAAATAAATAAATAAAAATAAAATAAATATTTAAGGGACAAACTTGATTTTACCATACAACAAACTTGATTTTTTTGCCATTTTTATAGATAATGGTACGGAATTCTTCGTGCGTGAGTCCGACTCGCACTTGGGCAGTTTTATTTTTATTTTTGTATGTTGTGCTTTGTCTTCTGTGTGCACCAAATAAAAGATTTATCTGTCTATCTTGGTGTGTGTTTTTCTGTTTTTCTGTCTGTCTATTTATCTTTTTTTATACCTACTGGTTTTACAGTGTACCAATTAATTGCACATAAACCGCTTCATGTATCCTAGTGTATCTTCATTAAAATTAAAATAACAAATTTTCCACTTCAAACACATTAGAAAATAATCAACTAAAAATAAATAAACCCAAAACATAATACTTCCGTAAACAAATAATTAGTTAAACTAAGCCATTAGCGAGTGACCTTCCATTTTGGGTGAGGGTAGTAATTTATTCATAGTACCCAACTTGTCCGGGACACGCCGCGATTCTATTGTGATCAATAATAATGAGTTTCTGAAGTGTGTTTTCTAGGGTAAACAGATCTGCTGTCCCATTTCAAAATCTAGTAAGGGACATTTTTTAACAAAAATCGTTTTATTGCATGATCTTGCTAACCTGGACAAGTTAGCGAGATTATGCAATAAAACGATCCAGCGGCCGAGATGTATAATGTACATAATTATATTATTAGTTTCAGTGACAATTTTGTTTTTCGAGAGTAATATGCGTTTAAGTAGTGAATTAGATTGCCTTTAAAAAAGCATAATCATCAGTCTTTTGCCCACATGTCATTTACTTGGGGCTGCTCATTTACTTTCATTTATTTGGGGTCGGCGCAATATGTCTTTTTCTTCCATACTTCTCAATTAGTCGTCATCTCGGTAGTCACCCCCTTTCTAGCCATATCATCATTCACACAGTCCATCCATCGTTACTTTGGTCTTCCCACTCGTATAGCCTTTCACATGCATAATCAAAACTTTGGATCTTTGCTTGTATAGTAATACCTAATTATACATGTAGGCTTGACTTTGACCGGTCTTATTTTGTTAATTTGTTTGAAACGCAATAAACGTGTTCTCAAAGTTTACCAGTCTTTTAGTTGCCACAACCTAATAGTTCCAAAAAGATGGCTGGGACAGACTGGATGCGGAAAGAAGAGGACAGGGTGTTGAGGAGCAGCCTGGGAGAGGCCTATGTCCAGCAGTGGACTGCTATAGGCTGAGTTGATTGATTGATTGAATAGTTCCACCCCTAACAACTAGGAAGTGACGAAGGGTATGCATTTTGGGGAACTGTCTTACGTAATTTTGAGGTTCAAACAGCCTAACCCCAATTTGAACATTATGCCTTTTTATTTTGATTTTAGATCATCATCATCAGCGGCGAAAACGCCGGGCACGCCCTAGGACGACAATAAGTGACCTAATTGGTGGTGGTCTTCAGAAAAGTCAGGTGCGTAGTACTGGCAACTGGCGTACGTGTATGACCAGATGTATGAACGTAAACGAAGCAAAAGGAGTATGCAAGGAACGTAGCAGGTGGCGTTCTATAGTTTCTACCTACCCCCATGGGAAGAAGGCGTGAGTTTATGTATGTATCATTATTATATTCCTTTTCATCCTGGACGATACCATTCCGTTATAGCGAAGTGAACGATAAGAACCGAACCTATTTGAATGTTAAATTATACCGTGATTATAAACCTTCTATATTGTCTAGGTAGGCTTGCAATTAGTAAAACGTTCTTAGAGGAGAACTGGATGCTATTTTAATGCCTAGACTCGGTGGTTAGGGGAAATGGAACGAATAAAGTCTACTTTATGCACGAATATGTTTTATGTTCCTGTTATTGTTCACCTTAGGATACGTGATTACACGAAACACGAAGCGAGCGAGGATATGAAACAAGAAGATAGAAACTCCCAGATCCCCTGATCTTTCTTTAATTTCGCACGTCGTAAGGTAAAATGTTTTGGTACCTATTATTATACAAATTCCACCATACTTTGTATACCTATATTATAAGCAAATGTTTTCTATGTCTATTTCGTAGACTGGGAATAATTCTAGGGAAATTGATAGAGTAGGGCGTGTACCGTGTAGTGCGGAACGTAAGGAATAGCACCATCCTATTTTTTCACATGGGTGTCGTAAAAGGCGACTAAGGGACCTACTAGAGAATGGGCAGCAGCGTTCTCTATGCATTTTAACACAATACTGCGATCGCCAACCCGCCTGCCATTAAGCGTGGCGGTTATGGCAACTCCCCTTATTTTGGGGGTTTTCATTTACCGAATTGTGAACTGGTGTGTTCTATATAAACTACTAGCTTCTGCCCATGACTACGTCCGCGTGAAATTTCTTGTTTCCCCATCGCATCGCATCGCATCGCCTGCGTGCTCGCTATTACTTCGTTTTCACTTAGCATTCTTTCTGACTTTTTTCTTCTTAATCGGTTCCTTAGGTGTGATGTTCAATAGCCTATATCCTCCCTCAAGAATTATCAAATGCAAAAAAAATCTATTCAAATTCGACTGGTAGTTCCAGAGATGAGCAGCGCGTCCAAACAAACAATCAAAGAAACACAAAAACAAACTCGGCAACTTTATTATTGGCAACTTCAAATCTTTTAATTTTTTTCAATGTATTTATAAAAATTGCGAATTCTTTCGTTACCAAGACACAACACCATTAAGACCCTTTTTGATATAGATACCGTCAGACGCACATCAGTGCTACGATACAATCAAATACGGCGCTGTCAATGTAAAATTATTACAATTTGACATTCATAGCGCCTTTGTGTCGTAGTGTAGTAGTAAGGGAGATTTACTAGCGCAAGTATTACCACTAATGTGCAGTACACTGTACTTAGATTTATAGTAAAGAAAACCGTTATAACTCAGTTTATAATTACCTTCTAGTCTTAGCACCCAACAATATGTATTTTAATGTAAATTTTGATGTTAAAAAGTGCATTTTATGGGCCTATTTTTTTTTTTTTGTAAACGTTGCCCCACACTAGGAATTTATCCTGTATCGTGGGTGCGTTTACAAACATTTAAACTCGCATACACAAACCGCCAGACCCGGAACAACTACTTGTAGGTCATACAAATATTTGTGCCGTGCGGGAAACGAACCCGCGACACGCAGCGCAGCAGTCAATCGCTTAACCACTGCGCCAACACAAATTAAAAACCGAGCAGAAAAAAATTTGAAATAAACGATCTGACTTTGACTTATATGGCCTTCTACATTATAACAAATGCGTTCATTCACATACTAATTAATAAAGGACAGCATAGTGGATATTCAATATTAATGTGGGAACACAAGCCGGGCTTGTAGTCATTAGTTGTATGGTAAATTGATGCCCCTGGATTATGAAGGGGGGTTTCTCATATTTATAAATTGTTTTGTATTGATTGGGAAGGTATTTATAGCAAAGTGAATTGATTTTAATTTATTGTGTCATGCGAGGATTATTTGGTTCGTAAATTAGACTGAAATATATGAGATAAATTGACTTGGAAACTGAAACCTGACCATGACTTTTGACGAGTTAACAAAAAAGTAGTTTTAGAGTAACAACAGATTAAATATGTAGTAACACAATGTAAATTGTCTTTGGGCCCTGACATCAAGCAATGGACAAGATTGTAAAACTTTTATTGTATTGAATACGAGGGTTTTGGCTACTTTGTATGTGTATATTTTATGTTATTTTTGTAAAGTGCGTTTTGTTTTTGCAGAATAAATATTTTTTCATTCATATTTCTAAGAGAATTTATTATTTATTAATTTATTTAATTCTTCAATGACAAAAACAGAAGCGGACTGGTTACAGCTGACCTAGTTTTTGGTAGCTTTATTGTGGTTTCTTGGCTCAAATATATCATTATATCATTAGCAGAATACCTAGAATCTGCCGTACAAATTTATCGTTTAAATGCGTTTATAAGTTGACGATTTATGTGAAAGAGGGATTTTTATCCGCATTTTAATTTAACAAAACTCTTCCCAAATTAAATTAATAACCACTCGTCTATCACCAGATGCGACTTTGTAAATTACGTGAGCGATAAAGGTGACGCCGAATTTCCTTCTAACTGCTAGTGGGCATCTAAGGGTGCGCAGTGATGTGTTATTATTTCGCGATAATATATCCGCGTCGCGGGTCGCCTCGGTGGCTAGCCGCGTGACCGACGGCATAGGGTTGGAAGCTGCAGCGGTTTTTTATGCATTATTAGAAAAATTCGAACAGTTAGCTTGAGAGTAGAGGTGGAAAATATTTAGATTTCTCAGAGAGTATTTTCTAATAATCGCTAGTCAGCTACAGGGATTTACTTTGCAAGTAATTGTAATTACATCTCTTTGTGATTGGCCATGCAGACGATGTCATGAAAATAAGTAAATGAATATATTTTTGTTTGTATTTTATTCAAAGCACTGTCAAAAAACGTAATTTGTTCGAAAAAAGTTTCATTTCCGACCCACACAAGCTAATTCCCAACATCCATAACAAAATACACCAACAAAACTTTAATAATCAAAGCCCAAATTCATTTTCCTATTCATACACACGCAACGTCAAAAGCAATTCTCATTCAACATTTCAGCAGAAAACTAATAAAATAACCACGCCGCAAAAAACGCAATTCATATAATATCCGCGTCGCGCCATCCCTAATTGGACGGGCGTACGTACATTATTAAAACTGTCGACTACCACAGTAGATGCAATGCTATCGAAAATAAATAGCGACATCGCGATGCGGAATATTCAAGTTATTTTTGTAATTACTCCGAGAGTTATGACAAAACGCTTTCTAGGATTCCTTGGGCCGGGGTTCTTATTTCTTGTTTACTGACGTTTAAGGCTATGGTTATTCGTGGGGAACAGTCGCTTCATATTTCGTGAAACTGATCGCGATCAGCACATCTAAACTTCGTTTAAGATTTGTTTCAATGTCAGCATTGTTGTGGAATATTTACACTGACAGCTCTTGAACATCATTATTGCCTGCCCTTATCCCAATTCATTAGAGGTTGGCGCAACATGTATTTTCCTTCCATACTTCTCTATTCATCGTAATAGTCACTCCCTTTCTCGCCATATCATCTTTCACAGAGTCCATCCATCGTTTCTTTGGTCTTCCTTTACTCTTGTAGCCATCCACATTCATACTCAAAACTTTGGATCTTTGGTATGGATAGTAATACATAATTGTACCTACATGTAGGCATGGCTTGACTTTTTGACTGGTGGTACTCGTGTAGCCATCAGCCACATCCACAAGCATACTTGAAACTTTCCTGGCGACATTTCCGTCATTCTTCCGCATCACATGACAGCCCAGCCCAGCTGACAGCTCTTGAACGTGGTTTAGATAATGCTAGATCACGTTCAGTTTTATTGGTGAAAGTCGCCCTTAATCATTGATCTTTGTCTTTGAACTGTCTCGCCATATAACATTATTTCGGACTTTTGTTTTGTTTTTATCATTATATATTTCACCTTTTTATCATTTTGTTTTAAAATGTAGGTGACAGGCTTGTCTACGATAAAATAACCTATATTTTTTTTAGTAACCAAATCATGCATAAAAAACAAAATTAAGTATTCTATAGCACGAATTTGAGACAGCTTTAGAGATAAAATTTCAAAGTTGATGGTAACAGTTCAAAATTAACGTTAAGTTCGAGGCATTAATCTCACAGCTTTAGCAGTATGAACATAATTAAGGCAATTAAACAAATTAGAGCGGTAGGCTGAACCACGTGCTGTTGTGGGTAGAAAGGTAGGATATACCCAAACCAAAACTCAAAAACCTTGCTGACGAAATTAAGGTACAACCAACTTCAGCCCTGCAAAGCTAAGACTGATACTGTCTGGGATAGTGCAAGTCGATCTACAGAGTTAGAAAACTGTACTTTAACGTTACACTGTTAATATATAAAAAAAAAAAATCTCAAGTTTAAAGTGGCTGTCTTCTTAAATTTGAGAAAAAATGTGCAATTTTCTTTCTATGTTAGGTATAGACGAAAATTTAAAAACTTGTAAAACGTTTTACGAAATTCACAATCGATTTTGGCTTTCTTTCGTATATTTTTACGAAAATATTCATTCACTTCATCATTCATCATCATTTCAGCCGAAAGTTGTCCACTTCTGGACATAGGCCTCCCCCAAAAGGGGGTTTGCCATAATAGCCACGCTTGGCAGGCCGGTTGGAGATCGCAGTATGGTGTTAAAATGCATAGAGAACGCTGCTGCCCATTATCTACTAAGTCCCTTAGTCGCCTTTTACGACACCCACGAGAAGAAATAGGGTGGCTAGGCTATTCTTTACGTGCGGCACCACACAGACACACACACATTTACTTGTAAATACCTAATTCTGAAATGTCAATCTTACTTAATTAGCAGTAGGTCTGTCAACCGTACAACCACTCCTGCACTCCGGCACGTAACACAGAGTTCTATCACTGGACAAGACATTACGACAAACTCAAATTAACACGTTGACCAACTTTCACTAAGTATAACTGCGCTCGCTTCACAGAACGTTGTATAACTTACCGGCAAGTGATGTGTTGTGTGGTCCAGGGCACATCTAGGTTTAGTTTTACTCCGATCAACTTGCAGTGAACTTATGGCGATTCTGATCTAGTAAAGTTATTAGTTGGTAGAGTAGTCAGATAGGAAACGCCGACCTCATCTAGTTTTTAACGTGTAAAAGTGTTTGTACAAATAAAAATCATTTATTATTTATTGTTAATTGAATACTGACTTAGACTGTTCGTTTATTCAAATCACCAACTGTCATTCTTTGCCAGTTTTTCTTTCTTTGTCATTATTTTATTTATTAAGGCACTAAGTCCCAATATATCAATCACAATACATAAAATTAAAACGAAAATCACTACATCATTAAAATACAATACAATAAAATTCATTACATCATAATAAAAAAGAATTGTCATCAAAAAATTAAAAATCTTTATCGTCCGTTGGCACTCCGATGAACTTTGAGCCAATACCTGTGGATCGGACTGCTCCTATCATCACTTCGTTAGTGATAGTCATCCCTTAACAGTTGATTGGTCGATTTTCTTAAAGTACTGTAAAACGATGCTATGCGCGATCGAATACCTGCGTGAAAGTCTCGCTATAACACGGCTAATTGATGTAGGGTGTCAATTTGTTTCACAATTTACTTCCTAACTGTCTAAGAAACTTTATTGGAAAAAAATCAGGATCTTTCTCCCACTGATACGTACAAAGATCTTTGTTACTCAATGTTTTGTAATAAGGGGTAAGACAGATGTCCAGAGAGGCTACTGAAACATATTTAACTGTCAAATGAGAACTGGCGTATGAAATTCTAAAGATTTTCTATTTTCAATATTCTATTCAAATACTTTTTTTTTAAATACAGAATTTCGTTCAAGTACTCAAAATTCAATCTGCTGTTCATCATGTTGGGGTCGGCATCCGGTCTAAACGGAAGCAGCTGAGTACCAGTATTTTACATGGAGCCACTGCCTATCAGACCTCGTAACACGATACGCCTTGGTAAGACTGATTGTCAGACTTTCGGGCTTCTGACGACCCGTAACGACTGATAGATCCACGAATGACAACCAGGATTAACTAATATTCTTACCGAGGCACGGAGGATTCTCGGTGACCCATCCACGGACCAACCCCGGCAAGCGTACCTTGACCTGATGGATCGACCCGTGCGGTTGTAAGTACTTACCCAGGAGTTCCTCCGAGATCTAATCTAGCAATCTAGTTAATCTTTCAAGTGCTCATAAGTTTGAATTTATATTAACATGAAAATTACCACTTGCCATTTAGTCGTGTCGATTCATATTTGAACATTATTCTAGATTATAGGCCCAAAGAAACGATTCATGGACAGTGTATAAGATTATATGGCTAGAAAGAATGTGAATGTTGAAATGAAGACTATAGAAGTATGGAAGAGGGTAACATGTTGTGCTGATCCCAAATAAATTGATCAGGGCAAGAGAATGATGATGGTTCTTGAATATGAGTAACAATCATGTTCACTGCAATCTATTACACAGGGGAAGAGGAACGTACAGCAATATCATACTAACACACAAGAGTGACAAGACAAGTCTCGTCCTCCTCAAGGCACTCCTAGATTGTATAACCTAAGACTACCCACTTCGCCCGTCCGCCCCGAGTTACCAGCTTAAGGGAAGCTGTTGTGTTGGGGTCATAAATCTCCAGCTCGATTATCGACTACCTGTCTGGGAGGGGTAGAACGTCCATGTAGGTACTGAGTTTTCTAAAAACAGGGGTTGGTTTTAAAGATATTGCTTTTGTAGACTTATCAAGCTTATTAGAAAAAATGGCGTATGGTAGCGTAACCATTGATTCATCAATTTGCAGGATGAGGAGAAGCATCTCAGAGATGAAAAGAGCATTGAAATACTATGCTCACGTATTTTGACTCAATTTCAATAAATTAAGGCAAGTTTGTGTTGTCCAAGATTAAGTTAGAAAGAACCTACATGATTTTGATTGATATAGGTACTTTTTAATTACCTGGTTTTAAACTCAGCCTGGTAGATAAGAAGCCAGTTCACTACGGATATTTTTATTTGAATTCTGAATGAAAGACTGCCGGAAAGCTATCGACTTAAAACTGCAAAGAAAAATATCCTTTGTTGATCCCTGAACCCCATGAATAGACAACACTCGTGCTTGACAGTTTTCTTTGTTAGCTAACCGTTCGTGCCGCGTCGCAATGATTATTCGAAAACAAAGAACTGAACTAAAATGTTTTGAATGTGCCTCGATACGCCGGTAATGGTTATCTACGTAATGAAAACTGGTGATTAAAAATACTTTATGGTTTATGATTGTGTTATTGTTTACTCACTGGTAGCGTTGAAAAGTATAATTTACTTTAATTAAGGGCTGGAAATTATATCTGTTATATTTATTAATTGGCGATGGTTCTAGAATCAATGACCTCTTAAGTAACTGGAAATAGGAATATAATACAGATTGCAACCATTTTTCTAACTCATAACCTGAATGAAAATACGTTTAATGAAACTGACAAGGTAACTAGTTTAAAAATTTGACTGCGTTCATATTCACAAACAAAATACGGTTGAATTTATAAAAAAATCAATCATTGCCAGAAACCAATAAAAAAACAGGCAAATAGGTTTTTCGAATTAAGAATTCACATCACTAATAAAATTAAAAAGCTCAATTTTTCAATTCAAAAAGGCACCCCTACCAAGAACACAAATTAAATTCTTCTTCAAAAAAGAAAAGAAATGCGAGGGAAAAGTATTTGATTCCAATTAATGGTGGCAAATTCGTAGCGAATTTGACGAACAATTTTAAAGCTTTGATGTTTATAAAATGTTCCGTGGCGCCACTGTTACAGATTAGCGGATTGTGGGGGGCAAAAAAGGGCAGTTTGCACTCCTTCATTCGGGGATCAACTTTATTGAGAGTAAAACGGGACGTTTTAAACGATTTGTTGAACGTTAAGATGAAAGGAATTCGTGTCTTTGGGTTTGGCTTCCGATGCTACTGACTTTTCGATAAGGAAAATGTGTATCAAGTTATATTTATATCAAAAGCTTCCTAATTTCAAATAATGTTGTGGCATTTGTACGTAGTTTATACCATAAAAAATATTTAATCTAACAATGTGACTAATTTACTAAAGTTAACAGCATGCTTGAAGAGCAAAATGCTGTGTCTTTCTCATCTCTTTCTTTTCAATATAGAAAATTATACCAAAACCACAACATGTAATATTTTCATAAATATAATATTTTGTCATAAACCACAGAAAAAAAATGCCCACACTTTCGACAAAACTTTAGACCTCTTTTTGTAAAACACGTGACTACATTCATTAAGGCAGCGGGCGTAGGGTTAGGGACGCGGTTTTTTGTTCTACCCTCATTAATTGTTCTTTGATGAGAGCCTGCTGCGGTCAAGACGTGCTTTGTAATAATTATGCACAGTATTTACGTTTAATGTAGTCTGAAAGGGTGGTTAAGTAAAGAAGAATGTATTTTTTAATTAATTTTGTCTACGCTTGGATTTAAATTGGTTAAAATTTTTGTTTAGTGGTGAAGGCATAACTTTGAAACGAGAAAATAATTATCGTTCTTCATATAAAAATTATGCTCTGTACAAGCATACCCAGCGTATTTTTTTAAGTTTACAATGATCTCTTACTTTTCAGATTCATGTGCGTACGAGTTTTTTATAATTATCACTTGCTTATAAAACGGTGAAGAAAAACATTGTGAGGAAAGCTGCCATGCCATGAACCTCCCATGCCTGCCTGACAGCATACCTGTGGGTTATTTCTAGACGGCATGTGAAGCAAAGTATGGGCCTCAGACTTGGCTTCACATGCGGCATAAAATACAAGAGAAGACAGGACCCCATGTTAGTCACTAACCATACGAAAAAGAAAAGAGAGAAGAATGCCAACATGCGTTAACTGTTCTACTCTACTGATAATTATTGTCATACATAACGCTCACCGCCTTTATTATAACACAAGGGAACAAAATTAGACTTTTTTTTCTGGCATGGAATATTATGGCTGTTGTTTACTAATTCGAGGTCGCTGATTTCAAATCTACTCTCAATTTTTCTCTAACAGCTCTCTTCTCTTTTTGAGGTACAGCTATTAGCCACATTTTTGTACTAGTTAACACTACCAGTTGTTACCATTTAACTTTCATAAAACCGGGCTGTTTTTTTTACAATGTCCACGTCAAGAAATATCTGTAAAAACGATCCAACTATTACTGTAACATCTGTGGTGAATATACATTCAAAAACTGTAGACTAAGAGTGTATCGGAGTTCGCAAAGCGGGTGTATTTTGATTACTTTGGATTTTCTTTGGATACCCGCGACAAGTCCTGGGTACCTTATATGGTATGTAAAACATGCGTGGACTCTTATGGAGATTATGGGCGAATAAGAAAAATCAAAAATCGTATGAATATATGATATAATAATAATATAATATAACATAATATCATCATCGGAACCTTCAAATCATCAGGATGATTGTTATGTTTGCGTGGTTGATATAAACGGGATACTACTGTTGGAGCATTAAAAACAGACCTTGTGAATAAAAAAATAGAAATTAAAAATAAAAAAAGGCAAGAAAATGTTATAAAATATTTTTTTTTTTGGTTGTTTTTCTAATGTTTTCTTTTTTAATAAAATATTTTATTCTTGGAAATCACGTTTTCATTATAATATCTCAAAAACTAAAGCTGATACAAAAAAATCTGACTTCAGATCTAAAATCAGCACCCCGAAAATGTTTAATGTTAGTCATATTTCATGCAACAAAAATGCTGTTCCCTTGTGTAATTAATAAGCCACTCACAATACTTTTATATTCACTAATATTTAATATTATAAGAAGTTTGAAAGTTTGGATGTTGTAGCCGCGGATGAAGTCGCGGGCAGAAACCAGTCACTTCTAATTCCAAACATTGTTATTACATTATACTCATATTTTATCGTTTCCAAATTGTCCCCAGTATTAAGTGGGTAATTTCCCTTGTCTGGCTAACCACGTAATGTCTGTAGAGAAACAAAGTATCTACCAGGTCAGAACCCAAGGGGATTCTATGACCTTCCGATACAACTCGATTTTAAACGGACAAGAAGGGGATCATCAGGAATTTTAATATTTTTACCGAGTTTATGTAAGGTTTTTCTCTTCAGGGTATTTTATTTTTAAATAATAGTTATAGCGGAGGTCAATATTTCATAAGCCAAAGTTCAAGCTTTTACGTTTGGAAGGCATCAAATCCAATAAGAATTTTTAATGGGGATGGATGGCTTTTTCGATTGTGTGGTTTTGCTCGTTTAATATAAGAATAGAATAGAATAAACTTTATTTCCAAATTTACAATTTACATAAAGGCGATATGTTAGTAATAAGGTTCGAACTTTGATTATTTATATGTCTAAATATAGTGTCGTGCTGCAAAAGGACTAAGACAAACAGGCCAAATTTGCTATGCTGGTATGCGTGACAGCTACATCTTACACTCGCGCCATGTCATTGTGCTGTCATGGGCTTACTCTAGTGTATGTGCATTTTGCGGCCAACAGTTAGATGCAATTTTTTTCGATGAGTTTACAGCTTTGAGTGTTTAAGTAGACATATTTAAATCGAACAAGCATAAAATCTTCATTATTTTGTGTTTTTTTATTAGAAAAGTATATATAAGAGTACGAAATGGAAATAATAATTGAAAGAAGCCTTTGTCCAGCGGTAATACAGCATGGGCTGAAATTATTTATTTTTTTTATTAGTACCTACAGAAAAAGTATCCTACCTGAGGGCCTAGACAAATGGCATTCGCTTCGGAGCTATAATCGCTATCATTATTTCACTTTTTGACAAGCGTTACTAGTTTTCGATTCGAATTCCTTCATACGAGTCGAAAACTAGCGATAACGCTTGTCAAAAAGTGCCACTTGGCTACGCATCTCTATGGAAGTTATCGTTCGACGCTATCGATTCGTTTCATGGAATCGAATGATGATAACATTGTCTAGCTAATTTCTGTTCGTTGACCTATAATCACGTGACATTTCGATAGCTTACGTCAACCCGATACATTTTGTGGCTTTTCTACTAGCGTCATCGCTAATTGAATGTTACTTTGTCTAGGCCCTCTGGTTTCCTAATGATTATCCATCAGACAACGGAGTTTCTGTATTTTTAAGAACGTTCGCATTCTAATCTTAGTCTTCTTCATCATTCTAATCTTTTTTCTTCTTAGCGTGTCGACAGCAATCTAAATGGACTCGGCCCAGAACTCGGGCTACGTGTTTGGCACCACCAGTAGCGTCCATCAGTTCCTGTAACGTGCAGCTGACAGGACTCGCCGGACATAATATTAAGTGTCCCATCGTTTGTGGAACGGCACCACATTTACACTCGCAAGGCGGATTCGTCTATGAATCTCCACCTGAACAGATTTTCTTGCAATCAAAAATATCTCTAAGTTACCTACATTTAAAGTTATTAAATTATTTACTTAACAATGTACGGGACATAACGAATAACCCGACACATTTATGTCAAGACGCATTCTTGTCTACCGAAAAAAAAATACTTTCGAAATATATATGCAATATAATATTGCAAATCTCGTAGTGACAAAACGACTAGACTTACCCACGGTTTATTTTCGTTAGTATTTTCTCATCTACCGAGAATTTAGATAAAACAAAACATTTCCTTAGATGTTTTAAATTATTTGACGGTTCTTAATAAAAGGTTGGTGTCGGTAAAAGTGTAAAGTGTCAAACTTAGCTTTTATTGAATTTTGCTATATTACGCTAGATGGCGTCACTGAGACATGGGATCACAATTTTTCTATGACATTACTTCTGATGGCTTCAAATTCAAATTCAAAATCTTTATTGCGAACTAAGTGTAAAGGATTTTGTAGATGTTAACAATAGGTAGGTTCTAGAACTTAGTTGCCTGTTAAGGCATTGCAATTTAAATGGTTAAAAATATAAGAAGAAAAAAAATTACATACTCAATATTACAGTTATACAGACTTAGCATTATATTATAATAATTATCATTATTAACTCATATATTTTATATTATCATTATTCTTTATAGTATCTATGTTAAATCTCTTTGCCTACATCGTTGACAAGCTTTTGACATTGATTATTGCTGCATGAGATTGCGACTATATTTTGATCGTTTTTTTAAATACGGGAATTGGTCTCCAGATTACAATATTAGTATTTTGCTTAAAGCTAAGTAACCTAACCGCCTATAACGACTCTCATAGCAACTATAATTATACTATGTCCTATGCATTCACTTCCAAATTCATCAATGGATTACAAACTTTGATGAACTTCTTGTTGGTAAACTCTAGCCATGCTAGCGTTAAACTGCAACCTCAAATCCACTGAGCTGAGCGTAGATTATGGAGATGTGCTTCTAAGGTCGTTTATGAACCATTTGTGGAAGTGAATGTTTAGTCACCAGTGGAGTATTTTGATATCTGTGACGTAGGCTCTTATTGACTTTAGCTAGAAATACCTAGCAATTGATCCTTTTAGGGTTCCGTACCTCAAAAGGAAAAAAAACAGAACCCTTATAGGATCACTCGTGTGTCTGTCTGCTGTCTGTCACAGCCAATTTTCTCCGAATCTATTGGACCGATTAAGTTGAAATTTGGTACATATATCAATTTCTGTGACTCAAGGTCGTGTAACGTAAATAAATAAATTTTGAATATGAGGTCACTTTTGTGGGGCAAATTAGGAAGTTAGAAAAAAGTTTTCCCCAACTGTATCGTGTAACATATCAAATCCCCCTTTTTAGGGATCCGTACCCAAAGGGTAAAACGGGAACTCTATTACTAAGGCTCCGCCGTCTGTCTGTCTGTCTGTCTGTCCGTCTGTCACCAGGCTGTATCTCATGAACCGTGATAGTTAGACAGTTGAAATTTTCACAGATGATGTATTTCTGTTGCCGCTATAACAATCAGAATAAAATAAATATTTAAGGGGGCTCCCATACAACAAACGTGACTTTTTTGCTCGTTTTTGCTCGATATTGATAATGGCAACAGATACACGGTTGAAATATTCACAGAATATTTAGTTATATATTCACTTAAAAATAAATAATGAAATTAAAATAAAACAAATATTTAAGGGGGGCTCCCATACAATAAACGTGATTTTTTTTGTCATTTTTATAGATAACCCTTCGTGCGCAAGTCTGACCCGCACTTCGCCGGTTTTTTTTTATTTTTTCTTCTGTAAAGTATCGGCTGGTGATAATTTATTCACATTACAATCTAGCCTGTTCGCTAATAAGAAATTTAAATAACTGCTAAGTACACACAAAATTAAGAAATCGTCCAATAACGTCTTTCTTATTCACTTTGCATTTCAAATGAAAGGGATTTTATTAAAGGATTGCGGCGTCCCGCGGTTTCACCTGCGCAAGTCTCGATCCCGTGGGAATATCGGGATAAAAAGTAGCCTATGTGTAATCCAGGGTGTGTCAGCTATTTCCATACAAAATTTTTATTAAAACTGGTCCAGCCGTTTGAGCGTGAAGAAACAAACACACACTCACACTCACAAACTTTCGCCTTTATAGTATTAGTGTGATTTCAGACATATTTTTCTAATAATTTTAAAATATAAATCTTTTTAAAATTATTTAAGAAAATAGATGAAATTTACCATTCCGCCTTATCTCCGAAAGTACAGAGACTAGAATAAAAACAGAAAATAGGTCTTTACGGGTCAAATTAAATAATACTCTGCACAGACGTGATGGGTATCGATATTTAAACATGATGAATTAACAGCGTTGGGGCTTGTGGCTAAGTAATAACAGCCGCACGGATCCATTGATCAGGTTAAGCTACGCTTGCTGTGGATGAATAACCATCCTTACATACCAAGACCCCTTCGTGCTTCGGAAAGCACGTTAACCCGTTGTTACGGTCGTCAGAAGCCCGAAAATCTGACAACCAGTCTTACCAAAGGGTATCGTATTACCTAGTAACTAGGTTGTGGAGGTCAGATAGGCAGTCGCTCCAGGTGAAATAATGTTATTCAGCTGCATCCGGTTAGACTGTAAGGCGACTCCAATATACTCGTAGTTGGGTAAAAGCTAGGCAGATATAAGTTTACAGGAAAACCCTATAATAAATCTATGGTCTTAAAATAACATGGTAAATCTCTCAATATTGTGCTTACAAACTTACATTAAATTTTCTGTTGGAATGTAACAACAACAATGCGTGCAACAATGTGTGTGTGTGTTCATGTGTTGTTGTGTGTGTGGTGTGTTGTTGTTGGAATTGTAGCTATATAATATCAAATAATGAAAAATTAAGTCAAGGAAGTATAAAAATAAAAATAAAAATTGTAATTTGGGAGCAGTTCATAGACATTTACATAGTTATGCCATTATACAAGTTAACGCGTATAATACCACTGAGTTATATCTCAAATTCTTTTCCTGAAAGCTTAACGCTCCTTACATTTATGACCCCAACATCATAGTTTAATCCAAAATACCCTCACTAATCCACTTCAGAACAGTGTATACAACATAATAAATACAATGTAGAAGGCACTACTGGGAAAACGAGAACAATACATTTTAACGAGAGGAACCGGTATGACATAAAGATATTTATCTGAGATGACTGTAAAGGAAGAGGGTTGTTCGCTTCTATCTTTAGTCTTTTGATTGGATGCATTTACCTGGTTCTGAGCTAAGTTATGCATTATATCAAGTGAGCGCAGTCTGGATGGACTCAGTCAAGATGGTTGCATGAATATTTTGTTGTTTATAAGAACGTAGATACGTAATTGAACAGTTTTTCAGTCAGTGAGAGTTGAAATATGAAGAAAACGTAAAGATAGCATGACGAATTGTAAGCTCGTGCCTTTCTTTGTGTGAAAGTTAAGTTATGCATTGTATCAAGTGAGCGCAGTCTGGATGGACTCAGTCAAGATGGTTGCATGAATATTTTGTTGTTTATACGAACGTAGATAGTTATTGGAACAGTTTTTCAGTCAGTGAGAGTTGAAATATGAAGAAAACGTAAAGATAGCATGATGAATTGTAAGCTTGTGCCTTTCTTTGTGTGAAAGTTACATCGTCAGATCCACACGAAAAACCATTTAATATTTAAATTCCTTAAAGTAGGGGGGGAAGACAAAAGAAACGATGGATGGACTGTGTGTAAAAGATGATGTGGCTAGAAAGAGAGTGACTACCGAGATGACGATTAATAGAGAAGTATTGGAGAAAAATACAGTCATGTTGCGACAAGATCCCACATACATTGAGATAAGGGTAGGAGAATGGATCAATTTTTAAAGATGAATTGATATGAGAGTAAGAGATGATGATGATTCAAAGAGCAAAAAGACAAACATGCTATGAGGCCGCCTCCACGAGCGAGAGATTATTCCGCCAACGTATCATCACGACTCGTTACGGACGCCTGCGTTAAGCCTGGTAGCATAGCTCCGCCGCGAAACCATAGCAGCGAAACCGCAGTAGTTCAATTGTGCTGGTTCGCGTCATGTTCCGCTACTTACATCCCATTCGAGTAGCGGAATATGACGCAAACCAGTACAATTGATGAATAGAATACTCGTAGAGCGCGACGTTCCGAGGCGAAAGACCGGCGGGCGCGAAGCCAGTAGCGACGAGCGCGGTGATACGATGACATTTCGCTCGTACTCAGCCACTCGTCGCATCGCCGCGATTCTCTCGGTAATATTGGGATAAAAAGTATTCTATATCCTAATCCAGGTCATGGTCTACCCATGTACCAAATCCGTTTAGCCATTTTAGTGTGGAAGCGTAACAAACAAACACACTTTCGCATTTATAATATTACTCAGGAAATCGTTTGTTACGAGATCTGGAATCGATTCCAATGCCGAAAATATTTTTTTTAGAATTTTTGTCTGAATGTAATGTTCCAGCATCACAAAAAATTCTACCGGATAGATTCTGTTATATTCCCTGTATGTCTGTCTGGTCTGTCGGTAGGCTGTATATTATCACGCTATTTGCTATGGGGGATGAGCAATATTGCATTATGTTTCGCTCTATAAATGCATGTTCCAGCATCACGCAAATTCTACCGGATAGATTCTGTTAAAATTTTGCATGGATATCCTCTATAAATTAGTCTGGTCAGTCGGCAGTCTATATATTATCACGATATTAGATATGGGGGATGAGCAATATTGCATTATGTTTGTGTTCCTCTATAGTTTACAGTAAATTGTAAAAAGACGATCCAAACGGTTGGAACATTGCAGTGTCTCAAGTAACTTAGGTTGTGTGTGCATGGGAATAAATTAAATGCGTAACATACTGATATTCAGCTGTTGGCGTCGGATATAAGGAAGGTGGGACACTGAAAGATCCTTTACCCAAAAAGACAATACAGCACAAATCAACTAAGCTTCTTTACCAGTATGGAGACAGACTGGAAATTAGTGTGATGTCTGGGTATACTTCTATTCACCTCAATAATTGGGACATTCTACACCTGCTAATTAGTGGGCATCAGATAATTGTATACGTAGTTAGAACAGTTAGACATACTTAATTGAGTAGTGTCGTGTGGCTGGAGACTTATAGCTTAATTGAAACCTGAATCAAGACACTATGTTTGTAATTCAGATGAATCAAGACACTATGTTTGTAATTCAGAATAATCTATACAGGATGATGATTGGGCTGTTTACCTTACAGTGTTCGTTTGGATTGATATATTATGTCTGAAATGAGTGACTTTGTTACAACGTCTCTAGCTTATTATAATTATTTTATGGGTAGTTACAAAAAATGCTGAATAACTACTTCACCTGAATTTACGGTAACTTCAGGTAAACCTTAAAACTCATCTGTTTGAAAGAGCAGCACCTTTTTTAACAAGACTAAAACAAGCTGCAAATAGGTTTCCAAACCAAATTAACATTAATTCGATGTGCGTTTATTCCGCACCGTGGTTCAGCCTTTCAAAGGTGTATCACAATCAATGCGTCTGCCATTTGATTGCAAACATGTATTTCAGTATTTAACTATGTAAACTAATAAACCGAATGCATGTTTGTTAAAACTTATCGGGAAACTGGTTTATGTGAAAGCAAACAGACGGGTCAATCAAATTTAATATCAGTGGAAATATAGAGAATTTACTTAACGTATCAATTTACTGAAAGTCTGCGATTATTGAAAACAAACATGTTTTAAAGAGACTTACCATATATTTTATTTAACAACTATTAAGTCTGAATGTTTGCCAATTATACTGTTTTACATCCATTACATTAATATTTGAGTTAATGTTACTCTGATAAATTATTTATGGATCGTAAAAATATTTCTTAGCCTACAGTATCGTTCGTTTTGCTTTGACTTTTTTGAAATGAAAAGTACCTACTCTCTTTAATACTTTTTACAAGCCATGATTTTGTCGTGAAAACGTACTGATTAGACAGACCGATTCACATTATCATTGAAAAATATCCTGTGAAAATATGTATATTTTAAAACTACCTATTAAAAAAATAAGAAAGAACAGGTTGTTTTATTAGTAAATCTGCAATTAAAAATGAAAACTTTTTTCATAGAAAACTTTCTAAGAAAGAAATCTTTCTTTTCTTTTCTCTTTTTTAAGCGACTAGAATTGATTCTAGTCGCCCCTTCCAAAAGGTAGTTTCGTATGGAGAATGGGCACAAAAATTCACCGTTACTCTTTTAAAATGTTTTACAATATTTTGTTTACATTAACTATATAATTTTATGTGCAGACGATGCACCTCAAATAAAATTACTATACCACAATAGTTGAAAATAATTAAAAATGAAGCAATGACAAATAAATTAAATATGTGATAAATACATGGTGCTCACATATTTACAAACATTGTAAAAGTATACGATTTTCCTAAAATTTTAACGTAAAAAGTCAGTGTGTGATTTGCTTATAATGTGACTGAAATCAGGAGCAACAGTTACTTTAAAAAATAATAGTACAGCCGCTACCTAATGACATTGTTTTATTGGATTGTAAACACACTTATTAGGCTTACCTACCAAATGAATATTTATTCACTGACAATGTGAAGTCAATTTCAGAACGCATTTTATTTGTAACCTTTATAAGTACCCATAATCCTGAAATTCAAATCAAAAGTTATTCATTATTTGACTTGGAAACAAATATATTTTACTGATCAAATGAATAATGTTCTCTTTTCAAAACGCTTCATAACTTGTTTAATATTTGACCTAAGTAGGTGGAAACAAGATTATATGTATATTTGAAGATGTATTTAAATTGGGATTAATTTTCTCAATCATTGGATGGCACCACCTTTGCACGTATTTAGCTGTTAATTTCTTCTTGTCTGTTTATATTATTATATATATAATATGTGTACATAAATGGTTAAATTAATAAATAAATTATTCCTACATCTTAACATAATTATATTTTATTTACTTTTATCAATAGCAGATATTTTCTATTACAACAAAATAAACATAAACAAGTATGCACTCGGTTCCATGTGAATTTTCCGGAAAATTCCCTATTCTGCATAGGATTCCTGTAGGTAAATTATTTCTCTTCTTATTTCTCTTCGAGTCTATCTTACAAACTATGGTTTATTTTCAAAGTTATACATAAAATAAGAACAGCCATGCGTATAAAATGCAAATGTGTACCCGACAGCGAAATTCAGAGGAAAATCGTTATTGAATTCCGCTTTGTGTTTACATGTGACTGTACCAAAATATTTGTTTTCATGAAACGCTTCCACCATTACTATCAGTAAAATCTTTCTGAGAATACATTTTCCTGCTCTATTTGCGCCAGATTCTCTATAGAAATCGAACTATCAAGCCGATGTAAGCTTCCCGATTTCAGCGTTCACCTTAGAGCCTGATAACCGTGTCTGTTCAGAAATTCTGCAACCACCAAATTGGGATCGCTTTGCAAGACATCTACGTAATATATCAACGTTATACAATAATGCAATTATCAAATAATTTAAGAAAGAGCTTCTCACCGTTTAATGTAACTGACAAGCAGGCCGCTTTCGCGTGCAACATAACAAGCAACCACGTGATTGGGGAACAAAACATCGCAACAATGACGTCACTATTGTATATTCTCTATTTGAATAGGTTTTATTTTATGAAAATTGATAAACACAAACACTTGTTATCGCGAGCGTTTGGCGGGGAGCGTCGGGGCGTTGTGACGCGTCCGTTTTTGCCGACTGCTCGGCAAGCACTGCCGGTTGCCTGAAGCTTCGCCCCCGCCCGCCCTTTACGGGCCTTTCTTTGTTTCCCTCATCTCCCCCCGCGCCGTGTTAAACAAATCTCCTCGTGCCGTGATCTTCTTCGTCAATTGATTTGTGACGAAATAATTTCGCCGTGATAATTGTTTTAGCGGGAATTAGCGAGTGTTTTATGCTTTGGGCGGGTTTAAGTATATAATGGGTGGCTGTAACAGGTTTTAAGACAGTTATGGGGTTGCTTGCTTTTGATGAACAGATATTGGATTTTTTTTATGGTGAGATGGGTGGGTATCTATTTTTTTTTTTTTTTATTGAATAATGAGAAAAATACCTATTTTTAAACGATCTATATTAATCTAATTTCTACTTGCATATAAAATTGTTTACCAACACATCATTACCAGCTTTCATTGGAATCATCATGGTCAACTACCTAGCCTGTTACCACCTATATTGGGGTCGGCTTACAGTCTAACCGGATGCAGCTAAATACCAGTATTTTAAATGGAGCGAGACTGCCGATCTGACCTCCACAACCCAGTTACTGGGGTAATACAATACCCCTTGGTAAGACTGGTTGTCAGACTTTCAGGCTTCAATTCATGGATTGTTTAAGGCGCAGATATATAATTTTAGTGACTTTTAAATCTGCTATTACGCCTTCATATAATGCAAGTAAGTTATGTGTAAAATATATGTTAAACTAGAACGCATACACAACAATTCTTTAAGTATTGTAGTAAAATACTTTATGAAATAAATTCAGGAAGTAATGTCTACCCAAAGCATAAAAATCGATATTACTTTCAAACCAATTAAGATATTTTCATGTTTTTTTTTGTATGAATAGAATTTTTTATTATCTATAATTCTATCTGTGATTTTTTCAAATGTTCACATTTTCGTTACTAAAAATAAATATTCCATATTTTATGGAAGTTAATGGTGGCGCAGCGACACGCATTTTCTTTGGCCAAGGTCAACGGCGATTATCTGACCCTCAAATCAACAACACATCAATTATGATTCCTAAAATAATGTAAGTAAGTATCTGTTTTTAGGGTTCCGTACCCAAAGGGTGCCGACGGGACTCTATTACTAAGGATCTGTTGTCCGTCCGTCTGACAATATTTAGAAACGTAATAGGTAGGACATTTGAAGTTTTTACAGAGTGGGTACTACTACGGGCCCTATCAGAATACCAGCGCTGCGGTATATTATTTTTAATACCGCAGCATTATGCTGAGCTGAGATACGAGCCTTTTTGTCGTCGCACAAGTGTTGATTGTTTTTTTTTTGTATTTTGTTGGAACAAATATGTAAATTTTATTAGTTTTAAATGCTTGTGGGCGTCCCAAATAAAATAGTTTTCTTCTTTTTTCTTCTTTGCTATGGCCGCTATAACAACTAAATTGTAATAAAATAAGAGTGTACGACTAAACGCCGACAGACACAACGCTGACAGACTGAACACCGACAAGACTTTACTTCGACGGGACTCTTCGCCGACAGGACACTTTCCCAACAGGACTCTTCGCCGACAGGGCTCATCAGCGACGCAACTTATCTCCAATAATCAGTCGTATACTCAGCTTAACAATCAGTTGTTAGTTTTGTTTTAATTTATACTGGCATCGAGTTTTAGTTTTGGTAAAACAACAGAGGGGATCTGGCGCTCGGCGGCCGCTACCGCGGCACGCTCGCTCGCCTTCGCTTGTTAATGGTTACTGTTCTAACCTTTATTTTTTTTTTTTTGACGCTGGGAGAAATGCGTTACGCATACCCACCCATCGGGGGATGGGAGGGGTATGTGGGACTCCCCGGAAGATCCGGTATACCCACTAAACGACCCAGCGGCGCTCCTACATCTGCAAGGAGGAGGACTGGGAATCTGGCAGAGCCATAACATCCAGTCCCCCGCTGACGACCGCCCGCCTTGCAGGCGGGCCCGACACGCCCCCCCCGTCGGGGAGGGGCCCAGGAATGACCGCGAGCGCTCTGTCATTCCCGCCCGACGTGGATGGTGAACTGTGCAATGCAGGAGAAGGCGCCCCCGCACCCGTCTCCCGCTGTTCACCACCAGGGGGCATAAGACGACGATCGTACAATCGCCTTCTCATGCCCCGTCTTCGCCTGCGGAGCGGCGCTGCGTGAGGGTCATCCTCCCGTGCGTGCTCCGCGTCCTCCTTCTGCGACATTACGTCCTCGCAGAAGGAGGCGACCGCTGTCCAGGCCCCCTCGCTTTCCAGCATCGAGTTGACGACGCTGGGAAGCGAGAGGTCCTGCCCGACCGCTGCGCTCAGACCGCGGCGCAGCTCGGACCAGGCCGGGCACACCTCGAGGGTGTGCTGTGCCGTGTCCTCCGCCGCGCCACAGTCGTGGCACGACGGGGTCTCCTCCCTTCGGATCCGGTGCAGGTGCGTTCCGAAACACCCATGTCCGGACAACACCTGCACCAGACGGAAAGAGAGGAAACCGTGGGACCGCTCGAGCCAATCCTTCAGAACTGGCCCGAGCGCGTACTGTTCTAACCTAACCTAACCCAAATGATTCAATAACAGTAGATGACTTTGCAGCAATTAAGAAATAATATTTAATCGCTGCCAAGTTATTATTTTAGTAGCAAATAGTTAGTCGCCCTTTAAGTTATTAGTCGCCAAGTTATTATTTTAGTAGCAAATAGTTAGTCGCCCTTTAAGTTATTAGTCGCCTGGAAAATTATTATCCTTTTAAAATATCACTGTCTCCGCCAACTTCAAACAATTTACAGAAACAAAACGATGTTTTAAATTCGTTGAGGGCTAAACGTATTTAGTTAGTAATCGGAGATAAATTGCGTCTCTGATGAGCCCTGTCGGCGAAGAGTCCTGTCGGCGAAGTGTCCTGTCGGCGAAGAGTCCCGTCGAAGTAAAGTCTTGTCGGTGTTCAGTCTGTCGGCGTAGTGTCTGTTGGCGTTTAGTCGTACACTGATAAAATAAAGTTAAAACTAAAGGGATCCATCCGCTGCATAAAGGAAAGTGTTTTGTTCGGCGTTTAAAAAATATGTTGTATTTAATATTGTACGGTAGTACGGAACCCCTCTAGTCTAACTCACATTTGGCCGCTTTTTTAACATCTTTTTGGAGATTAATATTTTAAGACTAATATTTAATCAACTATTTGATAAAATAATCTGTTATATGGTATTTCCGGTAAAAATATTAATTCACAGTATGTCTGTTTTGTAACTTTGACATGTATTTTGCTATCAAAAACTCATCAACGCATTCGTACAGCATTTTTGATTTATCGATAGTTTTATAGCAATGCTTTTATGTGAACTGTACGTTGTTAATATTTTATGTGCCAAGCTTTAAATGGAATATAAGCATTGTCCGGATTAACATTATGTTCTCGTGATTGGAAACAGGTGTTGTTTAATTGCCTTGATGTTTCAAATGGGTTAAATAATATTATAAATAATGGTTTTTGTTTTACACCAGGAATTTCTCAGTAGCAGTGCAGTTTGGATTTATGCCCGGTTGATGGCAAAAGGCTCGCCCCCTATTACATGCGACTCATACATAACTTGCAAAATGTGCCCGTACGGTTACTATATTTCTGCCTAATCCTTCGGGGATTAGAGGCTAGATTTTATGTTTGTTAACATGTTTATATATGTTCAATAATGTTTGACCAGGAGAATGATCTCGCTGACTGCATGAGTTGATCGTTTTGAACCTGTCTGAACGTACCTACTTACACCATTATTGTTTGCATAACACATGCATAATCAGCCTATAATGTTCCCACTGCTGGGACACAGGCCTCCTCTCTGTGAGAGGGAGTGGGCTGTAATCCACCACGCAGGCCCCGTGTAGGTTGGTGGATGTCATTATCTTCAAATTTTTAGTTCTAGGACATGCCGGTTTCCTCACGACGTTTTCCTTTACCGTTTTGAGAGCAGTGGTGATGAAATAATTTACACAAAGTAACGTGCCTGCTTCGGTTCGAATCCACGACCTACAACTCGTAATTCGTGGCCGCTAGCACTGGGCCACCACTGAGCACCATTGTTGTTTATTTATAATGCTGAAAATATTAGGTAACATAGTCTCTGCCTACCCCTTCGATAAATACATGCGCAACATTACGCTACAGCCCACTGTAGGTATGGTAAGCTTGTCATCATTCTCCTGCCCTTATCCCAATTGATTTGGGGTCGGCGCAACATGTCCCTTTCTTCCATACTTCTCTAATAGTCGTCATCTCGGTAGTCACTCCCTTTCTAGCCATATCATCTTTCACACAGTCCATCCATCTTTTCTTTGGTCTTCCCCTACTCTTATAGCCATCGACATGCATACTCAAAACTTTCCTCACGACATTTTCCTCATTCCTTCGCATCAGATGCCCATACCATGACAACCGATTTCTGCACAACTTTTCAGTCACCGGTACCACTTTCAGACTTCTTCTTATGTACTCATTTCTTATTCTATCCATTCGTATCACACCACACTTTCCTCTTAGCCCTGTTACTTAGCTTTATTTCTTGTAGTAGTACATAAGCTTGTAATTAACTGAATTTCGTCGCCTATAAAGTTATAGTAATAAAAATATAAGCTTTCAAGATCAGTCGTCAATATTAAGTAACCGGATGTTATGATAAGAAATTAATAAGGAATTTTTATTACATAAGTACCAAATTATATCGTGAAAATTCCGACAATTACAGACCCCTCCATTTTGCCGTACATAATTGGCAAATGTCATTAATGAAACGTGAAATTGTAAACGCTTATGATATTTTTTATTGATCCAGCTCATGTATGACGACGCATCTAACGTCTTTAAGTTACGGTGGTACTTTCGGCATCTGTCCTGTCCCATCGCCAAGAGGAAGCGACTTGCTATGAACGATTTTCTCTCTCAAGAAACGCACAAAAGATTGTAGGTCCGTTTAAGGACGCAAAATCTGACAAAATTTGCACATTTTGCGGCAAAATTGAACTAAACCTAATGTAACTAATAATTTCCACAGATAGATTACTCCTTCATCTCCATTGATAGCAATTTTTTATTCGAGAATGATGGTTTATAATATTGTAAAAAATAATTTCCGTTGCCTCTTCACACAAAATTGATGATATCGTGTTGAGTTTAGGAACATTTTTCTTCAATATAATAACATAAATTTAGTTATTAAAAATATTTTATGTAAGCAGACGTCATTTTCAACTCAAAAAGGTACCTAGCAAAAAGAACTATCAATATGTTACAAATAGTCTCATTAAATAATGTTGAAAAAACCATCTTTTTTTTTTTTAATACTGTCAGTAATGTTTTTTTTCCTAATATTTAACAAACCATATTTTATGAAATTTTATTTAAAATAGAATATCTTCATTAAGTAAATGAACGGCCAAATAAGCTATATTTTCGAGTGCGCAAAAGTGATAAAACTATTAACAGGTGCTGAGACTGACACGAATGGTTTATCACCACAAAAACTGTACTTTTATAGTTACACAGACTTAATGATTCAATTACTTCAAGCTTTCTCACAATTAGATTCTTATCTACGAAAAACGTTTTTTTTGTGATAGCATCCTTAAGTAAAAAAGAGATACATATATTATTAGTTGTTCGCTGACTGCTCACAACTGCGAGTACTCATTTGACGTTGTGACAAGAGCTACAGAGAGTACTCGCTTAGCGACGCCCGCTTGGCGGGCAGAACCACTCACCGAGAGACTCAATAGTTGTTCGCTGACTGTTCACACCGCCGGCGAGTACACATTTGTCGCAGTGGACAAGAACTACCACAAAGAGTACTCGCTTAGTAACGCTCGCTTGGCGGGCAGGACACTCGTTGAGAAGTTCTAGCTTGGTACGTACTCATACCAGCGAGTAATCGCTCGTTGCCGTCGCGCACTCGCTTCTCGTTATTCGCCGGCTATGGGACTGGTGCCTATAGTAGGTAAACTTTACAAGAAAACTTAAACAATGACTTACAGATCAGGGGCACTAACCTATAAAGTCATACAATTATTTTTCATGCGGGAATTGAATTGCAGAAGCTAATAATTACAATTAGAAAAGTACTCGTCAACTAACTTCTTCATAATTCACAAGTATCTGTAAATGGCATTATTTCATAAACCAACAAAAATTACATAATTAGCTTAACTATAGTGGTCGTCCTCTGGTCGAAATTAGACCCCCTCAACTTACAATCTATATAGTTATACTTACTAATTCCATAATTAGTACTTACTTATTCTATGGTCAAGCTGTCACTTCTGTCACCCATCTATCTTCAAGTCATGAGGCCCTGGTACTGTGTGTGTGTCAAACGCATGGTAGCGTGTGTAATTTTTTTTTTAAATTAATTTAATTTATTTCTAATGCATATTAAATAAACATATTTGCTTTCTGCACTCCTCCTCCATATAAACTTTAACTATGCCAAATTTCATCCTCATCATTCATCTCCGTTTGCGTAATTTTCGTAAAAAGGGGTACAAAGTTTTCGCTTCACGTATTACTATACCTAATGATAGCACAAAGGTATCTCTAACGGCCATCTGAACACCCAGATCCATGTCAGTTTCAAGTGCCTAAATCAGGGTTGTCACCGTTAAATTTAAAACCCAAAAAGCTGTGTCAAAATGCGGGGCAACCCTCGGACCCGTAATTACCTAATATCATTAGCAGCGACGAGCAACCGTATCGACGTTATTTTATTAAATTCGCATCGGGTAATTGATGAACGATGTCGCATGCCTTTGTTGTAGCTAGTATTCAATTTGTTTGTTATCAATTTAGATATGTGTGTGGAATAAACATAGGTGTTTCTGTTATAATGTCTAGTACCTGAACAGTATACCTAACGAGCTATGATAACGTGATGAATAAATTGACGTTTATAAGTGTTTGTACAAACCTACTTAAAGAAATAAATCATTAATCATTTATTTTCACAATGTAAAACAAGAAGTTAACAAAAGGCTTAGAGCTGTTGTAGAGACCCTGTTAGGGCACATAAAAAATATTGTTAGATACATAGCTATTACTTAAAAGTTAAAATGTAAGTCGTAGAAATTTAAAAATTAAAATCATATTTTATATGAAAACTGAATCGCATAGAAACCATTTTTCATTATCAACGGTGCGGAAAACAGATGCTTGGGTGTAACCTCATTATGATCCAGTTGAGGACTATGATAGGCTTTGTCAAGATTCAAAGCTACACCAAAAGATGTTAAATTGATTGCAGACTTGAAACAGAATGGATGCGAAAGGCCAAAGCGAACATTCGAAGACATTGAAGCTGAACACGACCTGTACATCTAAACAGCGTTCAAGAGCTATTGACACTGACAGTCTGTCTGGTGCTCTACACCCGTTGTTTTTCATTCAAATTTGAATTTCGCGCCTAACCGCGCTCAGCAGAAGACCGTTATGAATTTATGATCCAGTTGAGGACTATGATAGGCTTTGTCAAGATTCAAAGATACACCAAAAGATGTTAAATTGATTGCAGACTTGAAACAGAATGGATGCGAAAGGCCAAAGCGAACATTCGAAGACATTGAAGCTGAACACGACCTGTACATCTAAATAGCGTTCAAGAGCTATTGACACTGACAGTCTGTCTGGTGCTCTACACCCGTTGTTTTTCATTCAAATTTGAATTTCGCGCCTAACCGCACTCAGCAGAAGACCGTTATGAATCGCTAGACGTCCTCTGCTCGCTACCTCAGTCCGGAGAACGCTCCCGTAGTAGTAAGACGTGCGTAGTTCATGCGGGTCTTTGTAACACTGTAATGTACGTTTTAAATTAAGAGTAACGAAGTCTATTTTTATGTTAAAACGCTACCTGAGTTTAAAAATAATAATTAATAAAAGTTGTTGATTTGTAATATTTTTTATTATAACTCTAATACACCCCTAGTAAAAACATTAGTATATTATAATAACTTTATCAAAAATGATCACGCTAATATTATTATAAAGGCGAAAGTTTGTGAGTGAGTGTGTGTGTATGTTTGTTTGTATGGAGGTAGCTGACACCCTGGATTAACATATAGGCCACTTTTTATTCAGATATTCCCACGGTATCGAGAACTACGCGGGTGGAAAGGCGGTGCGCAGCTAGTTTGAGAAATAAGCTTAAAATCCGGCTCTGATAAACCCACAATGTAACTTTTTGCCTTCAGGCATACCGAGGGTTTTAACGAGGTTTCAGTGATGAAATTTGCCCTAAAAAGCCAAATGATAAGTCAAGTTGATTGACACATGAAAAGGCAGAATCTATATAAATAAAAATGAATTGCTGTTCGTTAGTGTCGCTAAAACTAAAACGGCTAAACTGACTTGAACTTGACCAATTTGAATATTTTTTTTTTTGTTTTGTTTGCTTTTGTAATAATAAAATTATGTAGGTAGGTAGGGTAGGTAGGTAAATTGGTAGGGTAGGGTAGGGTATTATAGGCAGTTAAGTAGATAGGGTAGGTAGGATAGGTGGGTAGGTAGGTAGGTAGGATAGGTGTAGAGATACTTAGTGCTACCTGTGAAAATCCGGGCCGGGTAAAGCTAGTAACCCATTACAAATTTGAAATATAATAAATAAACAATACCCATTAACTTTTTCAATCTTTCAACGAGCCGATCTGTGACTGGCAGTTCATTATTAATATTTAAATAGCAACTTTATTAATTACAAAGCGTATATTTGCCGACGGCCAGTGTCAATACGAATTAAATATGTTTTAATTTCGCGTTCACAGGACATCAGTCATACGGTATCTGGGTAATTAATTATAATATTATTACACAACTCGACGGCCCATAGTAATATGGATATTTTATGTGTAACATGATTGAACGAATCGCTGGTGCTTGGCAGTTTAATTTAGCCGGAAATTTGAAGCCAAGAAGGTTTTTTTAATTCATTTTCCTGTTGTTGTATTAAAATGTTAATAGATTTCTCGGATAATGTACCGTTGACGCTGGTAGCACATCTCCGCCGCGAAACCATAGCAGCGAAACCGCAGTAGTTAAATTGTACTGGTTCGCGTCATGTTCCGCTACTCGCATCCGATTTGAGTAGCGGAACATGACGCGAAGCAGTACAATTTAACTACTTTATACACTAATATTATAAAGGCGAAAGTTTGTGAGTGTGTGTGTGTCTGTTTGTTACTTCTTCACGCTCAAACGGCTGGACCAATTTTGATAAAATTTTGTATGGAGGTAGCTGACACCCTGGATTAAGACATAGGCTACTTTTTATCCCGATATTCCCACCGAGACTTACGCGGGTGAAACCGCGGTGCGCAGCTAGTTTTATATAGATTTTTTATGTGAATGTGAGAACGTTGTAGGCATAACAGACTGTAGATTTTTAGACCATTTTCTATTTTATTAAGTACCTGGTACTTGTTGACGGGCCTATACGGTCCTCCCATACCTGTTAACACTGTAATTTCAAAACATTGTCAAAGCCAATTATCTTTAAAAGAGTAACCGTGGAGTTTCTTGCCGTCTCTTCTCCATAGGAAACGGCCAACTGGAACCGTGCGCCTAGCTCCTGACGTTTCATATGTGCCCATGTAGGTTTATGTGCAATAAAATATTTTGTTTTGATTTTTTAATGCTGATGACCGTGATGAAGATCTATTTTATACCGATAATTGGCAGTTAATTATTAAAAATCATCCGCCATCATTGATCTGAGGTATCTCAAGAGGAAATTAAGTGAAAAATAAATAAATAAGGGAAATCATGAGGAAAATATAATTCTTGGACGAGGCAATTTTCAGCCAACGTCTTTTAAGTATGACTGAACCTACATTTGGGTTATGAAGTTACATGTTCAAACAATCCTAATCGGTTCTTACTGAAACCATTTCACCATATCGAGTCGCAAAATCTGGGTTTGTTAATCATCCGTGTGTACGAAGCTTTAGTCATTAGAGCAAGCTTATCTGATTTAAAACTTCTATTATACCTTATTTATTTAAATTACAAAATCAAAAGGGTTGGCAGAAGCGTATGGCTAATGATGATCATTCCACAACTGTCTGCTGGACAAAGACTATACAGAAAGTCTATCTACGCAGTATTCCCTGCTAGCCATTCTCCGCCCCACTTTATCGAATCGCCGATGGGAATTTCTCACATTTCAACGTACATTGCTCGCTCACAGGTGGCCCTTATCCCAGGTGCCGTGGAAACGGTAGCCACCAGTCAATGCATAATGTATGAATTGCGAGCGCCGATCGTCGACACAATGTGTTTTGTTAAGATGTTGCTCGTCTATTGGAAATTAGGTCACATTAAAGATACACCTTTGGTGAAGGTGGATGGTAGATCTTTCTAAAACGAAACGAAGAAACTACATACACAGCGGTATAACGATTATTCGGATCGTCTCATTTAAGTTTCCATAGAGTTTTAAGGATAGTGCTGTACTAAAATATAGGATAAAACCTGCTTGTTTCTTAATTCCGTACGCTTCCAAAATAGCAATAGCGGATGGACATGGACAGAAGCATTATTCAGGGTGATAAATGTCTTATATAAACTTATCGATTGTAGTCAACAGTAAACATGCAGTGAGAAAAGCTTTGCAATCCGCAAACGTACTGCCTGTAAGAAAATGCTATTAAACAAATCACACCTGAAAATTGAGCTCATCCACTTTGATGCAAAGAGCTCTTCAATCTAAACACATAAGATCCCCTATTTAATCAACTCCCTCCCCACCCCTATGTCATTTATAGACTCAAAACACTTGATTAAACTAAACACGTGAAAAATAACTCCAAAACGCTTCCGTGTGAGGATCGAGTGTGTGAGAGTGGATGCCAGCATAAAATAGATAGGTACAGAAGGTCGGCTCCATACAATGAGCGACAACGCACGTAGACATTCGTCTGTGTTCAACACAAGGACACTTTAACTTTATTTCCAAATTTACAATTCACACAAAGGCGATAGGTCCATAGACCACACATGTTTCGTCATGTCCGTCTGTCTGTCTGTACGCGGCCTAGCTCAGGGACTTAGTACCAGGCAAGCTGTAATTTGGCATGAGTATACATATTAATCGCCGAAAAAGTGGTAAAATAAAACCTTAAAAAAGATGTAGGGAGGTACCCTTGCACGTAAAGTGGGGATGATATTTTTTTAGTATATCAATGTATGGGAGAACATATTGTTTTTCAACTACAATGTTAAGTTTACTCCGTGTGGTGCCGGACGTAAAGAATAGCACCATCCTATTTCTTCCCGTGGGTGTCGTAAAAGGCAACTAAGGGACTTATTGAAGAATGGGTAGCAACGTTCTCTATGTATTTTAACACCTTACTGTAATCGCCAACCCACCCGCCAAGCGTAGCGATTATGGTAACCCCCCTCCCCTTCCCCTTTGGGGGAGGCCTATGTCCAGCAGTGGACATCTTTCGGCTGAAATGATGATGATGATGATGATGATAAGTTTGTTTTTGAGATAAATTCATACCAACTACGAAACGCTTCATTGTGCGTTGTCTGACACACACTTGGCCGGTTTTTTTAAGCACATTTGGTCTGTTCCATCTGATGAAAATGTTAAACAAATGGATCAGAAAATGCACTTGTGGATGCCTATTTGTAGAGCCACTTACAAAAAACATTGTTTTTTCTATTATTTAATGGCAGATGTGATGGTTTTTTGATGGCAGATGGCTTCCAGGCGGTGTATAGTAGTGTAGGGTAGCACCAACACGCTACTGAGCGTGATGTCGGACAGAGTGGACAGCCAAATCCTGAGGCATTAGTAGCTCATGCATGTCCAAAATAATAATTATTTAAAATTTTACTAACAAAGCTATAAGTATCTACCTTCTAACATAATATTTTCAATTTTAATTTCAATTATAGACGTTTCTCTCTTCTTGGTCTGAAATAAATATTTTGAATTTCAATATCAATAGATATTTCTCATTTGACAATTAAGGTTAATTTTATAACCTCAACTTTCATATCGACGAAAATTGAGATTTTTCAATTACAATTCATTAACTTTATGCAATTATGAATTATTGGAAAATGTTGAGAGATTTATACTCTAAATCTAAATGTGTTACTTATTCCCTTTATAGAGAGATTGCCTACGAACTTACCCTGAACAAGGTTTGCTTATACTTTCAATAAATACTTTTGAAACGGGCTATAATTTATTTATTAGGAACACCAACTAAATATTTACAATACATTTTACATTTGATTTTACATTCTTCGTTCTGTGTAAATATGTCACTTAAATGTGTAAATAACTCATGCATATTATATATTAGATAGTGTGTCTACTAATTTACAAACTTTGCAATGATGTCTTCATTGTGAGTTTTTGACAGATTTTGTAAGGCAAATCTATCAAAAACTCAACTCCCAAGTCACAGGCTTGTGTATGAGTAGACGTACGTAGACTCGTGTCTACGTTTGCATGCGTTTTCACAAGTATGTACCGAATCTTCTGTATCAATTGTAGTTGTGGTGTTAGCGTGCACTTCAAAGCGTTCGGTTGCCAAGCAACGGGACGGCATACCGCGTCGCGTGTCACCCGTGCAACGCGACCGTTCTAATTAACCCCCCCCCGCTGACACCTTCGCTCGGTTATATTGGGATGAAATCGGGTTTACTTTGAAGTGATATTGTTGTAAATGTAAATAATAACATGCCCTTCGGATGAGTTTCATATTTGATAAATTTTTAATACACTCAGCATAACAAAATATAAAGACATGCGGGCGTCGTGTTATGTTTACACCCAGCATTTATATCAACTGAAAATACATAACCTACTTCCCATTTAAATAAAAACTGTAGTAAACAGTAAAAAACCTAAACCATATTTATTAGTAGTAAGTAGGTAAGCCAAAGGCACTTTATTGCTATAATTAGAGCTGACAACCTCGATACCTTATGTTCGATTCTCAGAAATTACCTTTAATTTTCTAAGCTATTATGTCGATGGTATAATAATTATAGCCCTATAGGAATCTACTAAATTGCCTACCGTATAAAACATCACATTTATAAACTACAATATAATATTATTATTTAATAACTTTATTTTATTTTTGTACTTAAGCGATAGCTAACCCAACGCAACTCCGTACGGAAGTTTGTATAAATTGGAAAAAAATATTTATAGAGAGAGCCCTGGCACCCATAACACAACTTTAATCTTAGCTTGGGGTATCATTGAATTATGCAATTTTAGAAAAACAATATTGTCTTAGTACTAACCTATTGCCTTTTGTGTAAATTGTAAAAAGTTTATTTTATTCTATTCCATTGTTATTTTTAGTTACCTACATATTCTAGGAGCCCCTACATATTCTAACTATAATTTAGATTCTACTCAATTATCAGAAAATCATGTGCAAATGCAACAAATGTTGCAGGGCTTCCCGTGCTTAAAATAGCGGGTTCTATTTCCGCGACAACACAAAGCAAAATACGGCTAACAAAATACTTGTTGCGACTGGATGTCTGTAGTTATGTGAAATAATATCTGTAACACTTGGGATACATCCGTGGTATTTAAAGGGTTACACATTCACGTGAAATGTTATATTTAAAGGTTTCTTATTTACAGTTTTCTTTTTACTTTTTTTCTAACACAAATTAGGCTTGTCTATGCTCTTTAAATGCGAATGATAGGGTTCAATTTAATTGGGTAATAGGTATGAATTGAACTCACAACCTCTAGCTCGCCATTTCACGATTGAATCGCTGGACTATTGCCGATTGCCAGCTAAGTTTCAGCTATTTCAGCGTTTGAAAAGAGAGTATATACGAACATAGTAACATAGCGTAGCCACATATGCACAAAACTCAATCAATAACACTTAAATTACCGCACCACATAATCGTCGCCCACTCGGCCGTCCACACACGATGACTAATATTCATACCCGATGGCATAGAATAAGAAATACCGTTTAGAAGCGAAATGTATTGTATTTTTGAAGTGAAAACTTCTTTAGGCGTGTTGGGTAGTTTGGGGTGGGAAAAAAGCACTGAACTCGCGTGACCGTCACGAAGTGAAAACTTCTTTAGGCACGTTGGTCATTTTTGGGATGGGGAAAAAGCACTGAACTCGCGTGACCGTCACGAAGTGAAAACTTCTATATACTCGTATACACGTTGGGCATTTTTGGGATAAGGGGAAAAGCAGTGAATTCGCGTGACCGTCACGAAGTGAAAACTTCTATATATACACGTTGGGCATTTTTGGGATAGGGGGAAAAGCACTGAACTCGCATGACCGTCACGAAATGAAAACTTCTTTAGGCACGTTGGCCATTTTTGGGATGGGGAAAAAAGCACTGAACTCAATTCAATTCTCAATTCTTTATTGCGTACCATAATGTATACAGTTGGTGGGAAAAACAGTTACATCAGTCTCAATTATGGACCCTGTCGGGCACAGCATAGATAAAAGTAGGAGAGAGGAGGAAGAACGCTTGGCATTTAATAAGTCAAACTATGAGTTTATATATGTATTTATTAAAAATATTAGTAATGTTGTAAACTAATTACTTTTAAAAATATTAATTATTGTTTTATATATGTACTTATTATTAATTTTATTTATTATGTCAGTAATTTATTTATTATTAGTTTTATCAATTATTTAAGGTATTTAGTTATTATTATTTTTATTTACTACGTAAATAATTAATTATTATATTTTATTTTATTTAAAGTAACTTTAATTAATATTATTATCCTACAGGGGTAAGTCATTTATTTCATATTTATAATTTATCATCTAAGTATTCGCCTATACTATAATAGCATTTACTTTCAAGGAAGATTTTTAATTTATTAATAAATATATTATAATTATCTAAATTCTTAATTATTGCGGGTAACTTATTATAAATTTTTATGGACATGACAAACGTACTATCGGAGTGCATTTTTAATCGCGATAGTGGTAAGTTTAGTCTGTTTTTGTGTCTTAGAACAATTTTCTTTTGTATGTCCTCTCTTTTTGTAAAGAAATCTGGGTATTTACGTACGAACTTACAAACTTCAAATAAATACAAGCATGGTAGGGACAAGATCTTTAGTTCCTGAAAGTGGGGTTTACAGCTATCAGTGACTTCAATATTTACTAAGATCCTAATTAGTTTTTTTTTGTAATGTAAGTAACGTGGGCGCGTCAGTACTGTTTCCCCATAAGATGATACCATATGAGAGCCATGCGTGGGCGTACGTTACTAATGCTGTTTTTAGGTCTGTGGTTTTTTTTATCTCGCGGAGGGCGTATGAAAATTTTGATATTTTTGATTTCACTTTCTGGATGTGAGACTTCCAATTTATGTGTGTATCAATATCTAAGCCTAGTAGGGTGAATTTATCAACTACGTCTAATTTATTATTATTGAAGCTAAAGTTAATATATAATGGGGTTTTTTGACGAGGGTGAAATGAAATTATTTTAGTTTTATTGAAATTTATTTCTAGATTGTGTTCAGTCATCCAATTTATTGTAGAATCTAATATGGAGTTTAATTTATCATTTAAATTGGTGTTATTTTCGCATGAGGTAAGTATAGATATGTCATCCGCAAACAGGACACATTCCTCATTTATATTTTTTGGAAGGTCATTTACATACACCAGAAATAAGAAACACCCCATTACGCTTCCTTGCGGTATTGAGGCGGTGATTTGTATGGTGTGGGATGTGATAAATTGTATTTCATTTGTACTATTGTTGCAATGTTCGATTTCAACTACTTGTTCCCTATTTTTCAAATAAGATACAAACCAGTCGTAACATTTTCCGCGGAGTCCTATACTATATATTTTATTTAATAATATTTCGAATTGTACTTTGTCGTATGCATTCGTCATATCAAGCAAAAGTCCTATCGTGTACTTTTTATCATTGATGATATCAAGGGCTTTTTGAATGTATTTGTAAACGGCCAAGGTAGTGGAGCGGTTTTTTCGAAAACTGTTTTGGCAGTCATTAAATATATGATATTTTTCACAAAAAGCATATACACGATTGCACATGGCTTTTTCGAATATTTTGGAAGCTGTCGGTAAGAGGGCAATTGGGCGATAATTATTAGGGTCGGTTTTAATATTCTTTTTATGGATTGGTTTTATGAGGGCTTTTTTTAAAAGATTGGGAAAAGATCCTTCTTCAAATGATTGATTTAATAGTTTAAAGAATGGCAATGTTAATTCATCTGCACATTGCCTTAATAAGGTAGGTGGTAGTTCGTCAACGCCATGACTTTTTTTATTTTTTAAGTTTTTTATTAATGAATTAACCTCGTAGGGATCAATTGGACTGAGAAAGATTGAGTTTTCTGTAGGGCATTCGACTGGAGAGAATCTTTTCGGTTTTCCGGTCAAGTTGTTTGTGGCCTCCCCGATAGAAGCGAAAAAAGTGTTAAATATGTTAGCTACCTCTTTGGGTTCAGAAATCGCACTATTTTTTGTTTGAAGGGTTATGTTAGATTTCTCACTTGCTATTTTTTTATTTGTACGTTCATTTACTATGCTCCACATTGTCTTAACTTTATTATTAGATTTGGTCATTTTATTTTTGTAGTGTAGTTTTTTAGCTGTCGTTACTGTCTTCTTTAGATTTTTTTCATAGTTTTTGTAATGTCGAGTTAGTATAGGATTGTCTGTTTTAGTTGTTAGTATTTTTAATAATCTTTTATTTTTGCAAGATTTTTTTATGCCAACGGTAAGCCAGTATTTTTTATATTTTGATTTTAACTTTAGTTTTTTTAATGGCATACATTGATTTAGAATGTCAATGAGGGTGCCACTAAAAGCCTCATAATTACTGTTCATATCTTTTCCAGTAGTAATGATATTATTCCAATTTAGTTCTTGTAATTTTGACTTAAATTTTAAAATATTTGTGTGATTGAAAAATCTTTTCTTTACATACCAGGTGATTCTTTTTGTTTGGTTGGGCAGGTGTAAATGTAAAACGGCACTATTATGGTCTGAAAAACCTAGTTCTTCTACAGTTGTGTACATATCTCTGAAATTAAAATTTGTAAATATTAAATCCAAGCATGTAGTTGTATTTTTTGGCGTTACGCGTGTTGGGCTTTTTATGAATTGGGTAAATTTATATTCCTGCATTAAATTTATGAATTGATTTGATTTAACGTTATCTATTAGTATGTTAATGTTAAAGTCACCTCCTATAATTACGTTTAGTTTAGAATATTTATCATTTATATATTTTAGAATTAGTTTAAGTTGTTGATAAAAAACTTCTTCCTCTCTTCTATTCCAATACATAGTTATAATTAATAAGTTTTCAACTCGCGTGACCGTCACAAAGTGAAAACTTCGTTAGACACGTTGTTCATTTTTGGGATGGGGAAAAAGCACTGAACTCATGTGACCGTCACGCTCAGATACATTATACAGATGTTTACAAATTGGCGAAGCTAAGACGTTTTCACTTCTGACAGTTTTTTTTTTTACTGTACTCAAGTACCTACTTTCAAGCCGATATCAGACGCTTCACTTTTGTTCATTTTTCCTTTTCATTCGGCATCTTACCCTTAAGTTTAACGTCTGAACACAAAATTAATCAAAAGTATTAGATTTCAGCACTCTTTCTTCTCTGATCTTTCACTCGCCTACCAGATGATCGAAAAATGAATTGAGCAGATGATAGTTAATTCCTATATGATTTTGCGTTGCGTGAACATGAAATGAAAAAAAAAAAATCTGCACTACTATGACACAGATGAGGAGAGACAGTTGAGAGAAAGTAAGCGCAGGAAAGATTTTAAAAGAAAAATAATACCCCAACTTAAGATTGTTCAACATAGTCCTCAATATCAAGCAGTGCAGATTATTAATAGGTTAGGTATTGGACTTGAAAACTATAATTTATAAGAGCTCATTTAAGTCAAGACTCAAAGCGTTCCTATTGGAGAAATGTCTGTATTCGATAGACGCTGACATTTATAATCCAAGATTTAAAAATTTGTTATTTGTGTGATAATGTGACACTGGGTAATATACTAATATTACCCAGTGTCACATTATCACACAAATGCAGTAGCTTGTAAAGTTATTAAAATTTTAATTGTATTGATTGTTGAAATTTCTATAATTTATTGTAATATGAATGTGTTAGTTTTATAATTTTATTGAACGTGATTTTATTTATTTATGATTTCAAACACAATGTGAATTGTTCCTGAATAAATTGAATTGAATTGAACAAAAATGATCATTGATGATATCGGCTTCAGTACTTGCACCGGTGCTATTAAAATAATAATAAAAAATCACTTATGGCTCTCCACCACCTTACAACGGACTTGCAGTGTCCCGAGCAAAAACGAAGGGATGTCAACTTTGTCGATAACCGACCATACAACTCTTGACTGTTTTGAACGTATCTTACGCCCCAAAATTATAGGCATTAAGTCAGCATTAATAACTGCGGGCCTAAGACAAAGTGACACCCCAAAATTATAGGCATAATTATGGCAGCGTTCAAAACCGAAGGCTTCGACAAAGTGACATTTCATTACCGAAAACGATGATGGAAAAGTTTATTAAATTGACATATGCCATCGAAAATGTCGATCCTGTTGAAAGAAGTTGTAAAATACGAAACGCTTTGGAAGCGATTACCAATTTGTCTAGGCCCTCTGGACTTTCCCTTCTACACATCTTTATTCTATGCTAATATTCATAGCCGATGGACAGCGGCTAATAAAACGCACAAAACCGTCTCTGGCAACAGTGCGAAGCGACACGGGTGATTGATGACGCACGATCGATTACCAGCGAGCCGCGGACGCGTCGCTGTCATTGTATACGCAAACGTGTAGACGGCCCTATGTCATCGCGGGAGCGTGTTGGTGTCCTAATTGGGCATATGGCTACATTATGAGAATTTTATATCCGAAAACATGAGTAAAAGCTTGAAACACCACGACCAAAAGCAACCCCGAAGCAAGCACAAAGAAGCTGAAGCTTGACTTGAAATATTTTCCACTCCGATTTTTATATTTTCCGCCAATACTGTGAAATTCTACGGTAAGCAAAACAGTCAGATTTGCGAACATAAGAAACATGACCCATGTTTCTTATGATCCAAAATCTGACTGTTAATAAACAAAAAACTATTATATTTCATCCGAAATACTCATTGGGACCAACGCAACACACAACAGTCGTAAAAGCCTTAAATCTTCAGACGACCTACAAAAGTAGAACAAATCTCTCTTGATAAATATCTTTCAAAACTGACCATTTACAAAGCGTACACCAACGCTCAGGTAGTCAAAAACATACATTTTCGGTAAGCTTAGCTTATAGGGTATTTCCATCACTTTTGAACCTACTCATATAAGGGGGCTTGAGCTACTTAGGATGCCCTTGGGCATTGCATCGGTTTTGAGACCGTAGACTGTATTGGGCGAGTTTAGTATCTGTGCATAATATCTTACCTTAATAACCTTGACCGTTTTGAAATCTATAAGGCAATGTTTTTGTTTTTGGTACATAAGAGACTAAAACTTAACATCCAATGTATCAGCTAATCGGCTATTACATGGTTTCTTTGTTTCTCGAAATTTGATACAGTTAAAATAGTCTCCAAGCGCGATGATTTTTAAGTACGCTCTACATCAAAGGTCTTTATTAACCCGTGGCCCCCGGGCCGCCTGCGGCCCGCGGTGGCTCATCCCTGGCGGCCGGGCAATATTTTGTCAAAATTAAATTTATTTTTTTCTATTTATAATTATATCTAGAAATTTTCCGTGTGGCGCGTAAAAAATAGCACCATCCTATTTCTTCCTGTGGGTGTCATAAAAGGCGACTAAGGGACTTACCTACTAGAAAATGGGCAGGAGCGTTCTCTATAATTATGCATTTTAACACCATACTGCGATCGCCAACCCGCCTGCCAAGCGTGGCGATTATGGCATTTCGTTGACGATTGAAAGTTAATTTTCACGTGTCTCAGCGTTTTAGATAATTACACCCCTGTAGGGTTAAAAAGGGGGATGAAGTTGTATATGGAAAGTCCTTAATTTTCACAGTAGAAATCACAAAATTTATTATCTAGGCTTATGGTTGAAAGCTAACGCAACGGTGTTGTTAGATTTTCAACCCTAAAGGGGTGAAAAGGGGGATGAAATATTGTTTTTAATTAATGTTCTTTATTTTTTAGGTTAAAATCACTACAATATCGGGTTATGGTTGGAAACTAACACAGCTTAATTCGTGCACGTGTCTATGTTGTTTTTATGTAAAGCATCTATGAACAAAATTTCAAAACTGTATCACAAAGTTAGAAGGTTGTTATGTTACCGGGTTGTCTGTTCAAAAACATGCTAACGGCGTTCCCGCGCCTCCAGGGTCGTCTTGCGCTCATTGATAATAATAATTTGGCAGTAGGTACCTAACCGTACGGCGATTGTATTGTATGTAATTAAATGGTGATAACATTTTCCATCACACTTAAATATTTTTGGGACAAAATATAACATGGTGTAAAAATTATTGAAATCGATTCAGTTCCTTATTCTGAACAAACTATCAGGTTTCGCATATACTAAAAATAATGTTGTATAATAACTGCAATAATTGTTGTTTTTTAATTACTCAGGTACACCTATTAATAAGTTTAAAATGGAATTTAATCAATTTCCCTTGTGTTGCGGTCCACCGAACCAAAAACAAAGTAGTCTCGGCCCTTGACTTCAAAAAGGTTGAAGAGCCCTGCTCTATAGGCATCCAGGGCAGTCGGTCCGTTCACCATTTTCGGTAATTAGATAAACGTACCACTATCGTAACACGAGATAAGGAAAATTTTCGAGATAAAACTTTGATTAGAGACCGCGATAAGGTATGCAACTTTCAGCTGAAACTTTAAACAGATGTTCTACCGAACAATAACATAGTTACGAAATAAAAGGTTCTGAAAATACTACATAAAAGGTAAATAAAATACAACCTAAAATTGTAATTTACAAATAAATTCGAGCTGCGGTGAGCTGTATAGCAACTTATTGATATTGACATAAAAGATTGATGATCTGCGATCTGTAATAAAATACCCTGCCGTGGACATTTTTGTGGACCAACACTTAGGTATACATTATACAGCGTGTTACGGAAAGGGTATATACATATCAAAGACACGGATTCTTTTGGTGATAACAAACTACATGGCAACATTTTTTTAATAATATCTACATAATTATAAAGTTAAGAAACATTTAACTAATAAAAATCAAATGTTTCCTATCCGCGCCGCCGCCACCGCATCACGCCGCGTCTCAGAGCTGTGGCAGGTGTTTGTGTGTGTGTGTACTATGCGCACAGACACAGATAATGAGTAATGACCCTCGTAGTGCGGTGATACGTTTGATGTGATTTAAATTTCATATTCTATAGAAATAAAACAAATATCAAACATTTTCAAAGTTATTCTTTTAGAGCTAAAATTTTGTACATAGATTCTGAACCAGATGCACTTTTCACCCTGTTTGTATGGATATACCCTTTCCGTAACACGCTGTATAAGTACTTTTACTCTTTTACTTTTGTTTCGTATTGAATACGAAAAAGGAAGGTCAGTGAAAGAAAAATGCTGCCAATTTTATGATGATTTCATAAGATTGAAATATATATGTTGAAATATGTCCCTCTCAATCCTACCGTAGGTTTTTAGTGTAGCAATAAATTGATTGCTGATAATTATAGGACACCTAGTATATTTTTAATTTCTCTTTAAAAGAAGTCCCAATTAAAACAATCCTGCTTAAGAACATTTTTTTGCTTGCCATCATTGTGGCTGCGCCTAATTTCGGACATTGGGCTTATAATATGCTCAAATTGCGGGTAGAATGAGCTTTAATTATTCAAGACAGGCACCAACGTGGGCCGGCACACTTATACGCCAATTTGAAGTCCACACAGTCGCTGTATTCATTATAAAAAGTAATGGAAATGTAAAATGTGGAGCGGTTTGAAAGCGTGATTTTGTGACTGAAAAAGTCGGAACCTGAAGTTGTAATAAATTTCTGTAGATTATTAAGAGTAATAAAAAATGGAGGGAATAGATGGAGGCAGTGGATGGGGAAAAAAAAAAGGTTGAAATTTGATAAGCAATATTGAAATGCCATGCCATAGGAGTTCAATCCTGAAAAAGACAAAAAAACAAACGTCACTTAGAGAGAAGCGACACGATGCGATGCCGGTGCGTTGAGAGACTCCTGAGTGGTGACGCTGTGTCATTCTACATACAAATCACACGGCACAGTGAAATGCCACACGGTGCGTTGCAATGATGTGCAACGACGCAACACACGCTCAACGGACAAGGATACCAGAGAAATGAAGCGGGGAAAGATGCTGCGGTGCGATACCGAGCGTCGGAGTGGAATCGTAGCGCAGCGCATTGTTGCTTGTACTAAAGAAAACTAATACCCCCAACACTGAGATGCTGTGACGTCGAAGTAAGCGGCGTTGCGTTGCGACACCTCATTGCCCGAGTGGCACTCGGTGCGTTGAAATCATAGCAGTGCGACGACGCGCGTAAAGCACCGGCAACGCCCGTGTAGCCTCACTCATACTGTTCATAACTATCAAAGTTATATCCTGGTTATTAGTAGGTCCATCCCGTAATTAAACAAAGAACGAAGCGAGGTAGTAAAAAGCTTATAAAAAACTTTTTACAAAAAAATTAAAAATAGCTTCGGAAGTCGTTGTCTTTGGATCTGTTTTTTAGTTTTTTGCCCACAGACTTCCGCTATAGGTGTGCCTATAAAATTTGAAGATTTCCCTCAATTTCCATGGGATCCGCTCATCAGATTCTGATTTGGTGACAGTGGGACCACCTCGGAAGCATATAACCTTTCAAACACAAAATAATTTTCAAAATCAGTCCACCATTATTGACGGAGAAATCAGTGAAAATACATTTTAAAAAAACATAACCTCCTCCTTTTAAACCGACTTCCAAAAGAAGTCGGTTAAAAAAAGAACTACCGATGCCAATTCTTCACTTAATAAAAATGTGCCTTAAATTACACTGTAACAACACTGAAGAACAATTAGGCAGGAACCATCTTCATTTCCGCAACTTTGTTGTTTTGGATAGCACAGAAAGAGCTCACGAGAAAATTATTCAAATTCGAGGAACAAAATCTTGGGGGGGAAAGGGTAAGGAAGGGAAGCTGGCTTATGATGCTAATTTAATTATTGCTGTGACGTTGCATCAAGAATCAGGTCATGAGTCCAAATCTGTTAAGGCGGATGCGCTAAGGTAGCCCGCGAAATTCATTTTTTTTTACGGTTTTTGCAATTTGCAGGTCATTAACAGGTTGTACGAGTATGTTGATCTAAATATGATTCGCGGCCATAACAAATTTGGCTTTACAGAATTATAATCATTAGAATCAAAAAAGCATCATCATCAGTTCAAAAAATCCTACTGAAAGATTATTTCTGAAATAATCATTCGGTAGGATTTTTTGAACTTAGAGAGTTGTAATGCTGATTTTTGATTATAATTCTGTAAAGCCATTTTTGTTATGGCCGCGAATCATATTTAGATCAACATACAACCTGTTAATGACCTGCAAATTGCAAAAAACATAATAAAATTTGAATTTCGCGGGCTACCTTAGCGCATCCCCCCTTAAGTCAAACTTTTCAGTTCGAATTTCCGTCGTTTAACGTGGTTTGCATGAACATAGTTAAATATTTTCTTTAGCAAGAAATAATCTTCAATAAAGAGGGTAAGTTTGTGAGTTTGTGAGGTTGTAGGGGGTAATCTCTGGACCTACTGAACCGATTTGAAAATTCTTATACCCTTTGAAAGCCACGTTATTCGTGAGTGTCATAGGCTATTATATTAATCCAAAAATTGAAGACTTTCCGCCCAACGAAGTGGGCACGGGTCAGCTTGTAATATTATAAGGAGGTAAAATTTGTTTGTTTGTATGCTTGTGCGGTAAACTTTGGACCTACCGGTCGGATTTGAAAAATTCTTATTGCATTTAATAGCCCAAATTCATGAGAAAGGTTATAGGAAATTTAACATTAATCTAAAACCCTTAGGAGCCGAGCAAAAAGAAAAAAGAAAGAACGTTAAACGAAAACGAGGTAATAGCGCGGGCGGGCGTTGCAATGCGACGGCGAGTGGTTCGAGGGGAACAAGAAATTTCACGCGGACGAACTCCCGGGTAGAGGCCAGTTAATACTATAGGTCTTCTTATTCCCACGGAAATGTCGAGGAAGGAAAAGGAAAAGTGAAAACTAAGGCACGTGTATAACCCTATACACGTGCCTTAGTTTTCACTTTTCCTTTTCCTTCCTCGACATTTCCTTAAGGATATCGGCAACCAAACATAACAGAAAATTCTCGAAGGGTAATCAGTCCTGTAAAAACATCAGGAGGTTTCCACGTCATTTTGTATTATATTGTATACAGGGTGAATTTTTCAGGTGGGTGATGGGGGATGAATTCTTCCTAGAAATAAAAATCATTTATTTGCTTATAATGTATGAATTTCTCCCCATTTCTTTCCGTGGGTGTCGTAAAAGGCGACTAAGGGACTTACGAGAGAATGGGCAGCAGCGTTCTCTATGCATTTTAACACCATACTGCGATCGCCAACCCGCCTGCCAAGCGTGGCGATTATGGCAAACCCCCCTTTGGGGGAGGACTATGTCCAGCAGTGTACGTCTTTCGGCTGAAATGATGAATGTAGGAATACAGATAGGATGTAATTTATATAAACAGTCCCGATACATACCTTACTACGGCATGCAAAATTTTCAAACAATAGGATTTATTTAAATACTAGCTGACCCGGCGAACTTCGTACCGCGTTAAACCGACAGCAGCGCCACCTACCGGGTCCAATTGTATTTTCAAACCATCCAGGAACCCGTACAAAGATAAAAAACAAAATTTCAACCAAATCGGTCCAGCCGCGTAGGAGGAGTTAGGTTACAAACATACGTTCAGAAAAATTATATAATATTCTCTATTCCAATTGGATACTCGTATTTAGTCAAAACAGTAGGTGAGTGAATTTACATATAAAACTCAGTTTATCCAGTCTAGTGTGTATCCTGTATACGCTGTATCCCATTTTCTCATACATGTCAGAGTACCGAAAATAGAAAACCACGACAACACACAGCTACACACAGCCTAAAATATTTCACCATGCTTCTATCGAACACTTCCTTTGAACCACCCACTTCAGCCTACATACCTTCGTATTTATTACAAGTGGTCCATCGCGATCGAGTTGCAGCGTCACCTACTCCATGCTAAGCCGTCAAAGCCCTGTTACGGCCACATGAATGGACCCTATGTCGTGCGTGCAACTCTAGTTACATGCTGTCCTCCCTAATTGTTCGATGCGTCGCCATCTTTGTGAGAACACAAAATGGCCGAAACAGGTAGGCAGTGAAGAATAGGAATATACAGATGCGACTGTGGACCTAATTTAGATACAATGAAAGTTCTAGAATGTATTTGGAATTAAAATAATATGTTACAACTTAAGGCTCGTACAGACTAGTGCGACATCGCGGGTGCAACGCGACACTAGTAGCACAATTTCTTTGTCGGTGCCTGATGCGCCTGCGATATCGCACGAGTGTGGACGAGTCTATATACCTTATTAATTAATTTAAATAACAAAACTATATCTTAACTTAACTAAATCAATTCACAAACTATGGCGTCGCTAAATTCCTCCGCATCTCTGTCGACTGGTAATGTACCCAAGAAACTGGCGGCATTGCCACGTTCTATGGCAATGTTTAGAGCCTCTGGCCAAAGTAAACGCCAGCCCTTGGGTCACGTGAAGTGTCTTTAATGACGCGAAGTGATTTTTATTGTGGTTATCCTTTTTGTCAAAGTCAAATCAATAATTTCGATGGATCATCACCTCAAATCTCGTGTCTTATGTCAAATCTTTTAGTGGACCTTATTATTTAGTAAGGTGCACTGAAAGATTTGTTTTGGGAACAACTTTAGTTCGCAATGCAATTCTTAGTAATACGGTAAAAGGTAATCGAATAGTTTCAGGAAAATAAAACGTGTTTCGGCACTAAAAGGTTAAACCAGTAAAGATAAAACCCCTTAATCAAGGTATTTATTAGAAGCTTTTTCGTCGGTCCCGAAGTCTACTAAATGCTTTTCAGATAAAAAGGAAAGGAGACGTTCACGAAATGTATGGGGCTTAGTACTAAAATAATTGAAAATTTAAACAGCCTTCTGACCTATATAGGCTGAAAGAGGATAATTATTTTGATGTCTTTGGGCATTTAATTTTTTTTTACAGCCACCCGTTTTTTTTTAAACAAGTGTCGAAAAATAAAATGATCTACAAGCATTATTTATATTTTAGGGATGGCAGCCCTGTGGCAAATGACGTGACAATGACAACGTCAGTCAGCAGGACTCGGCTTGACATTTACAGCGGATATTTAGTCCGAGTTTACAGCTTTAACTTTTTTCGATACGTTTTGTTATTGCATTGTCATGATAACCAATATTTTTTGGCTTAATTTCATGGAGCTGCAGCTAAAATTATAATAAAATCTCAAAGTATTTAATAGAAACGGAAACATTAGCCACATAAAATAATTATATTGCATAGAAATTAATAAATAAAGACTATGTGCGTTTTGTTTGTATTGAAACATTTTTCACTTTTTCACATAAACGGGCGCCTGAAAAAATCAGGTTTAACTATAATCGAGTAGCATAATAAATAAGGTTTCTAATAAGGTACATCACATTAGCGTTTAAAAATCGTCGGAATATTATACCAATTTTGACCTCTCCTTTGGAAACAGTTCAGCCACTTGTTTGAGCTACTTAGAAAAACTGCACGCGTTTGAGTAGCTGCAGTATCAAATATTTTGACACGACCCTGCTTTTTGAGAACGGTGTCATGTGCTTAAAGTCAAAGCTGTACGTATAAAAGAATCGCGTCATTGAAGCGAGTTTTTGAACAGCTTTCCACTGCGCTGCGGGTTGGGATAAGCGCCGACACAGGTGTCTCTCAGTCATTTAGTGGATGTTCATAGATTAAGTGGGAGAAGATGGTCCATATTTGCATAATCTTATCAAAGCTAAGTGATTAGACTCGGACGGATGATGAGGACTGCTAGCTTTTTGTTGTGATACATCTTTAATGGAAGATAGCCAAATAAAAATCAACCACAATTGTCAAGAATCTACAGCATATTCGACAAAATTATAATAAAAGTTATGTTTATTTCTACCGAAACCTTGAATCCTATCAGTTATTTTGCTATGCTATCCAAAGATTTAAATCGTTAGATTCGGCTTACCACGTCAAAAGCTTGTCGCGTTTGTGTTTCGTTTTGATGCCTCTGACACACATAATTGACTTGCCTGACATGAAAATGTCTTATAGGGATGTGTGAGCTCAGTTTTCTCAGTATTAACACTTTTCGTACAACAAAGGTACATGTAAATGTAAATATTTAAATATCTAATGCTAACATGACAGACTTAGTAAGCTTACAATCGGTCACGATTCCATAGACAATACTTCCTCAACAAAGTCTAGGGAACAGGCTTACTCATCTTTCATCATTCCAGCCGTAAGACGTCCACTGCTGGACATAAGCCACCCCAAGCACCGCCACTTCGATCGGATCGGGGGGGGGGTGCCATAATCACCACGCTTGGCAGGTGGGTTGGCAATCGCAGTATAGTGTTGAAATGCATAGAGAACGCTGCTGACCTCTAGTAAGTCCCTTAGTCGGTTTTTACGACATCCCACGAGATAGGATGGTGATATTCTTTACGTGCGGCACCACACAGAACAGGCCAACTATAACAACTAAACTCTTTAGTACTGGCCACAAAAAATTGTAAAAATTTTGGAACAAGGAGCGAAAACCTTCACTTTGTCGCAGCGTGTGGCGTTTTGAAACGTAATAACTTTAGAAATTTTTATCCATTATTTTTTTTCTTGTGAAAATTATTTTCGCCTTTCTTGTAAGTTTTGTGATTCTAGAGCGTTGTCACGTCGTCATTTAATGCGGTAAGAGATGCTTAGCGCTGTGAGTTATGCTGGAAGCAGGGCGCAGTCAACGTAAAACTGCCAACGCTGTCAATGATGGGTTTTTATTGATATAAAACAATCACACTAATATTATAAAGGTGAAAGTTTGGGAGTGTGTGTGTATGTGTCTTACTGGGTAAAACGGGGTGAATAGAAATGCAGGGGTGAATCGAGACGCAACTTTAAAATGGATTTTAACCTTGAAATAATAATAATAGATTTTTGCCAAGGCACTATTAATCGTTAATTACGAGTATAGTACAAGTAACACATTGTAGTCCTTTTTGGCAACCAAAGATATTATTTCAACGTTAAAATCCATTATAAAGTTGCATCTCGATTCACCCCTGCATTTCTATTCACCCCGTTTTACGGTACTTCTTCACGCTCTAACAGCTGGACTAATTTTGATAAATTTTACGGTATTGTACGGTGGTAGCTGACACCCTGGATAATAAATATAAGATATAGGCTACTTTTTAGCCCGATATTCCCACGGGATCGAGACTTACGCCGGTAAAACCACAGGGCGCAGCCCATTTACATAAAAAGAGTTAAAATTAATATATTTACTATGAATAAATTATTTTAATAGACTTTGTTGAGTAGTATACTTGACCGTCAAAGAGCTCAGTTAAAATCAAGCACAGGATACAGTGTCTCAAAAAAACCTTCCCACAACACAGCACGCACAATAATAAATAACGCTACTTAATATCAAAGTCGCTACACTGTGACATCTATTCTACGAAGTTGAACGTGATACGTAATATCTCGCCTATTTTCCCGTTTGATCTGTCTGGACCAGTCCAATGGTGCAGGTGCTTGAACAGACAGACACACGTCCCGACAAAGGGACGAGTGAAACTCAAAGTGCTATTGGTGGTAATCCCAGAGCTATTCAAGATATACGTTTAAACCTTACACTCATTTTCAATAACTAAAATCTGTGCAGAATATTTAATTTTGAATGAGCAATTTTTTGTAACTGTTTATCAAGCTGCCTAGCCTTTTCCCAACTATATTGGGGTCGGCTTCCAGTCTAACCGGATGCAGCTGAATACCAGTATTTTACATGAAGCGACTGCCTATCTGACCTCCACAACCCAGGAACTGGATAATACGATACCCCTGGGTAAAACTGGTTATCAGACTTCCAAGCTTCTGACGACCCTTATACGACTGTCAAACATCCTCGAATGATAGCCGGAACCGACGGCTTAACGTACTTTCCGAGGCACAGAAGAGTCTCGGTATACACCGTGGCATTTTAATCGTCTTACAACGACAGCCCACTTCATGTATCCAAGAACTACTTATCATTCATAAAAGTAAAAAAAAAAATTTTATTAACATTTGAATAAACAAAAAAATATTCATTATGACGCATGATGAAGTTTGAAACACCCTGTTACGAGCGTGGTGCAAGCCTTGCGTTCCAAGGGTGGCGCGGAATGGAGCGCAAGACTTGCACCACGCTCATAAAAGAGTGTTTCAAACTACATCATGCGTCATAATAAATAATATTAAAAAAAAACATTCTAATGTTAATTTTTTTATTTTTTATTAATGATTAGAAGTCATTGGATCCATGAAATGGGCCGCCGTTGTAAGACGATTAAAATGACACGGTGTATAAATAAGGTCACCCATCCATGGACTAAACCCGTCCAAGCGTAGCTTAACCTGATGGATCGACCCGTGCAGCTGTTATTATCATCACGTAGCCACGAGCTCCTCACATTTTTAGTAACTGTTTATGCATGCTTAAAACGGTTAATAGGATTTTTTATATAACAGTTTTTATTACACTGATGTGGCTAAATAATGATCGTTTCTCTATTAAGATTATTTTGGGAGTTGATTGCCAAAAAAGTTCATTTTGTAACGTTCGTAGATAAATGTTTTAGTTGCTTTTATTCGTTAATCCACAAAAAACATTTCATAAAGCATCTTTTGTTTATTTAGAGTTAGTTTAAAATAACGATTTTCTCTCATGTACACAAATGGCGATCTGTCCTATACAAACAATTAGATTTAGTCTATCCTATTTAACTTTATATAAAATTATAATCATAATTTGTACTACACAAAAGGTTCAGTAATATTGCTGAATAATTGTATTAAATTCATTAGGTATTATTGACATTTTAATTTTGACATTTATGATTTCTCAATTTAATTGTACTAATATAAAATAAAATAATGTTATTCACTAATAATTTATCCGTGTGGTGCCGGACGTAAAGAATAGCACCACCCCATTTCTTCTCGTGAGATCGTAAAAGGCGACTAAGGGACTTACTAAAGAATGGGCAGCAGCGTTCTCTATGCATTTTAACACCATACTGCGATCGCCAACCCACCTGCCAAGCGTGGCGATTATGGCAAACACCCCCCCTTAGGGGGAGGCCTATGTCTAGCAGTGGACGTCTTTTGGCTGAAATGATAAATGATGATGAAAATAAAATAATTAAGTAAAAATAATGCTCAATGCATGCTAATTTAAGATGATATGGGCAGGTGAATGATAATTTTAATGCTTGTAAAAGGCTGCTAAGTCCTACCAACATAACATAACACCAACATTGTACACTTAGTTTGCAATAAATGTTTTGAATTTGAATTCAAACCAATTATATTTTTATCATGTTTTGAAAAATAGTTCACACTCCTTTCCCTAGTTATGTATCCCCATGTAACAGGGGGCGAACCTATTGCCATTAAGGGACACAAATCCAAACTCCGGGCTGCTAATGTACTTCAGGTAGGTAAACCTCTGATAAGCCCTTCTTAGGAAACAAACGTAGCGTTATGTTAATGAATATAACATCATAACATCACGCCTGTAGTCCCGAAGGGTTAGGCAGAGGTGTACTTATTGTACACCCACATTTCGCCAGTTATGTTAAATAAGTTATATAAATCTTTAATTAATTTTCTAGACGAAAACAAAGAAAATAAAAAAGAGCGATTCTTACAGTAGTCGCATATGATGTGTATCATCTGACATACAAACCTTGGCAATAAGCAACTGAGCTCTGACAGAAATGAACCTTAAAATTTAAAAAGGTAAATACTGAAATATTTATTCGAATAATTATTCATTACTAGTGGTCGCCCACTGGTTGTAATTGGACCTACTTACAATAAATATAGTAAAACTCCATGAGTACACTTATTCCATGCTATTATAAAGTACTTACTAATTCCATGCAATTAAAAAATACTTACTTATTCCATGATCAAGCTATCACTTCCTGTTACACACTTCCATCCCTTTTCACGAAATCACTCCCACAGAAAACAAAAGAAAAGATGTTACATAAGAATAAAAAAAACCCTGTAACGTCACATTTTATTTCTGTAATAGCGCGTGTCTCCCAGTGTGCGATCTTCACAAAGGAAGCGCGCGATACAGTTGAGCACAGTCGTAAATAACGCGGTATGACAGTAGGTAATATACGCTCAGCTGTGCCCCGATAGTTTGCCATCTACAACTATTCTGTGCTCGATTGTACGTGACGTGTTGTTCGGAGTTTCTGCGTTTAATCGCTTCTGATCTCTGGTGGAAAATATTGCAGCGTTATGTATTGTTGAGATATATTATTTGTATGTAATCTTTTTTTTATCAACAAATAATATATCAAAATTGTCAGATAGAAGCATTTCGATATCTATCAATAAATATTATCATACTATCATACGAATAATTAAAGCTTTAAAGGACACTGAACAAGACACAATAGACGTTTTGTTATGAAGTCTATGGGCGTTTAGTGTCTCTAGACGGCTTATTCGTTGATTCGCACAAAACTCGTCTGAAACAGGCGAATCGACACTTAATAAATAATATGATTTTTTCTGTAGGCGATTCGCACAAAGTTAATTTATTAGTGGGTGAATCGACAACTCCAGCAATACGTATTAGGCAATTAGCACATTTTTTAATTTTAAACTACCTACACCTACATGATAACCGTGCCAAGTTTTTATCAAAGCACGCAATCTGACCCCCAAAATAAAATACAAGAAACCAACCAATTCCTAACAAGAAAAACCTCGAATTTCATAGGAAAAACCCACAAAGTCTATAAAATACTCGCCTACGTTTTTTCCAGCGTCCAATAATTAGTTTGGGCATCCTGCTATAGCTTCGTCACTTGCAACGCTGAGGACTCACCGCCAACCCTTTTTATTTTTATTTTAACCCTGTTGCTGCCACGGTAAATTGTTGACAGAACTACATTTTTTAGACAGCCTGTCTTTCAGCGAAGGGACTTTTATTTTAAAAGTGAAATGCAATATTTTGCTCGCGTTCAAGTTTATAAAATTGGTACATACAATGATCAATATTACATACCGTATTTTTGTGAATGTAAAAGACTAAGCTAAAAAGAGGGGACTGTCTCCTGACTGTCAAATTAGTAATCGTCTCTCTAATGCTTTACAAACTCGCGGTTTGAAATAATAACATTAGAAATAGGTAATCGAAACAAACTATTGTAAAGGCAATGAATTCAATTTCAAATTCACTTTTTAATTTATTTAGACAAGTCCCAATCAAAACATCAAACAAAAAACTTATTAAACATTTCAAAATTAACTTTTCAAAGTAGATAATATTCCAGACCGAAAATTTTAAATTGTAAAGAACCCTTTCCACCTGTTGCTGGTTTAATCAATCAAGAGTAATCTAGGTTCCCTCTACGTAAATATTAGCATTGGGCCTTTGGTATGCTACATTTCAATCAATCAGGTAGTAGCTTTCGCTCATTGATTAATCTTTTTGCTATTGAAGGCGCCTGTCCCACCGCCTACGAGGAAGCGACTAGCTAACAATGATTTTCTCGCTCAAGAAACGTACAAAATACAGGTCCTGTGTCACTTAAAGAGATATATATGTCGGAGGAGTGAAGTAAAAGACCAGTAGCGCCATCTATTAGCGCGTTTCAGATACGTACCCTAGCCGATTAATCAAATCGATAACAATTGTCATTGAGTCAGTAGTTCGAGTCAGGGCTGTCAATTAACTGTCGCGTGTGACGTTTGACATATGTCAAGGTCTCACCTTGACATCTGACAGATGTCAAGGTGAGACCTAGTGTGTTAGCGACACAACATTATTGACGTCCAGAGCTCGACCGCGCCGGGTGTGCGCACTGATTCAGCTCGACCACGTGCAACATGGCGAACACTAATGATATCTCGGCTAAAAATCCCTCTGCATCTCCGCCATATATAAGTTATTAGTTGATCGCATACTGTTTACGCCACCGGCGAGTACCTACTCGTTTATTTACCCCAGCGACAACAGCGGCCTACCCAAATGACCTTTCTTTGGTATTGTTCGTTGAATCGTTGAGCTCCTTAAGTTCTGAGTTGAGCTGCACGACTTACTAACAAAAGCATGCACTGACTGGACATGTCCCCTCAATGTGTGTTGTTCATCAAACGATCATTTCAGGCACCAATCTACATAGTCTTCACATGATCTGACCAAGATTATGTCTTAACTAAAAGAGACTGTTACCTCTGAGTTTGTTTCAGCCTTTCTTCTCAGAGTAGTCAGATAGGAAACGCCGATCTCATCTAGTTTTTAAAATATGATTGACGTGTATGGTGTTTGTACAAACCTACTTACAGAAATAAATCATTTATCAACGACGACGATTGGCGGGCAGAATAATCGCTGAGAGACTCACACTTGGTATAAATGCATACCAGCGAGTAATCGCTCGTCACCGTCGCGTACTCGCTGCTCATTGCTCGCCAACTCGTGTTTAGTTGCTAGCTCTACTCGCTTCTCGTTAATCTTCGGCAGTGGGACAGTTGTCTAACTATAGGGCTACGTGGAGTGGGTCGAATTCTGAGATTTTATCTTAATGTTTAATAAATTATTTTTTAATTCTTTGTAATGGGACTTTGAAATTAATATAGAAATAGTCGAAAATAGTTCAGAAGCTACATTCAAATCTGTATATTTAATTCCAAAAACAAATCTACAGCTTTACCAACTCTGTTTTCTCAAATCTAATCACGAAAATATACTGTGTTTGCAAAATCTGCCTTATTTCAGGCATCACTCTACCAAAAGAAATCTCGTTATCACAATAAATTGCTTTATCGACCGAGTTATGGACCTCTTTGGGTCCACATATGTTAGATACCAGACCTCATTTGGTCTCGAAAATTTACGTGCGTGTATGTAAATCGGTATGAGGTCGCAAACAACGGGTTGATTTTGGACAATCACGAACAGTCTGTTTTGGACTTAATTTATAATTTTTTAGCCTATTTGTCCCCCACTGCTGGGCAAAAGCCTCTCGGTCTCCTTTACAATCCTCTCTGTCTCCTGTCTGTAGGCGTCGAGCTCTTCCAACCATTTCTGGGACTTCATGTAAAATTGTGAAAATTAATTTTGTAAAATGGGACTTTGCGAACTAACTCCAATTTTGTTATTTAATTTTATTATTTTACGGGACAGACTCAATCCAATTACGAAATACTAATTATGAGAAAGATGTAAGTTTAACGTAATTAATAACAATTCCATCTTGATTAATGTCCAAGTTTCTTTGGGGCTATTATCGGAATTAGAATCTGTCGACATTTCTATTCTTGTTTTTGTACTCCCAAGATGTGAGATAACAGTCTCCCTTTATTTTCAGATAAGAAAAAGAGACAAAAAACTAAAATGTGTTCCAGGGTAAGTAATTGAAATTGATTATCGTGCCTTTGCGTAATTAAAGAGTGAATTTTACTCGACTTTATTAACCGACTTCCAAAAAGGAGGAGGTTATATGATCGTCTGTATGTTTGTATATTTTTATTTATTCATGTTCACCGATTTCTCCTTCAATTGTGGACTGTTTTTAATAATTATTTATTTGTTTGAAAGTGTATGCTCCCGAGGTGGTCCCATTGTCACCAAGTCAGAATCTGATGAAGGGATCCCATGGAAATTGAAGGAAAATCCTCAAATTTTATAGGCACACCTATAGCGACTTGGGTATTTTTTATAGTAACTCGAGCATTTGCTTTTGGAAAGCACCATTTGGTGAAGTGGAACTGATGTTGAAGACCACAGTTGGCCATCGGAACTACATAATAATAAGTTTTTAACGGGTTGTGATTTGATTAGGTACTTTAATATGGTAACAAAGGAATTTATGCACATCACAATGCTCACCATACGTGAGTGGCAGTTCTCCTGGTGCTTACCAAGAGAACTCTTCAACAATTAACGTCCCTGCATCGGGAAAAGTAATAATTTGTAAAATGTGATGATCTGTTGACATTAGGCTATTGTAACTTACTCGTAGATAAATTACAAACTGACCCACTAAAAATTGAATTCGGTGTAAATTTCGGAAGTCGGCAAAAAACAAAAAACAGACCAAAAACCTACCTTCTGAAATTAAAGTTATTATAACAAGTCTTGGAGAATATAATTGACATTGTAATTAGTCTCCTCTTTTCCCGTTTTATGGACCTACATTTTGAAGTTGCCCCTTTTGATAGCGGATTTTATTGTGTTCCATCCAACTCTGTTGAGCTTCTGAAGAAATCAGAAGCTCAAATAACGTAAAAATCACAAACAGAAAAGAAACTCTAGCACTTTTGACCGCAATCTTACCTATACGTATACGCCCAGGTAAATTCCGTTCACTCTCAACCTGAATGTTTTGTTCCGTCCCTTAGGGTGGGCTAAATTACGGAGCCCTTTAGTCTTGCAAGGTAATACATAAATATATAACAATAGGGCTTTGTCCATTAAACTTCATGCGAAACCAAAATTTATTTCGCGAAACTTTCTGATTGGATACCCCTGGTTTTGTTTATCGGGCCTGGCCTATGCCCATCTGTGGGATGGACAGCCGAGATTGTGGCCCTGGTTTTGACATTGAAATAGGTATCAATTTAGGTTTTAACGTGGGTCGGATTAATATCTTAGCTGGGGCTGCGAATTGGACAAGTCCGATTTTGTAAAATAAATAAGTTTGCAATTCAATTATACCGGGTGTTACAGTATTTCAATCAAAATAATTTTACCACATTACTGAACAAAAAGATTGGAATTTCAATTTGTAGAAAACGAGAATATTTTTTAAAACTCCATGCTGGTTTTAAATTAAATCATTTAACACGGTAATGGAAGCCTTCTGAATCCAGTCTGTTGACAAATAGTAGTCAAATTCATCTATTATATTTACATTTTAGAAACAAAGTTTACCCCAACAAGAAGCCTAAAACATTCATAACCATACGTAGAAGTGAAAAATTCGCTCTACTAAAAGGTCAAGTCATTCGGGAGACGATGCTTTGGGTTTTACCTGCTCCCAAGGTCCTATGAAAACGGCGCTTTACTGGCAACAAGTTCTCTAGAAATATAACAAGGCTTTAAGAAAATATGATAAAACACTCCACTGAAAAAGTGAAGAAAAGATTCTTATGAAAAACGAAAATCTTGTTTTTTGCGGTTATTAAGTGTTTTAGAGCTTTCCTTTTAGGTCTAAAAATATCGTCAAGTATTATGAAGCTTAGGTTGTGCTCAAAATAACTTTTACGGGGATAAAAGTTTACACTTAAAAGCAAATTTAAGTATCTGTTTATTACTGTATTCAGTATCGGGGAGAATCTCAATCGTGGGCGATAATTCAGAATATTCTGGAGAAAAAATCCAGTCAGCTGTTGCCACACCGTCAACCTCAACGCAGTCGCCTGCTAAACCGGTATAGCACTAATAAACAAATGTGCAAAGAAATGTCAAATTTACAGGCAGTCAGTCTTAAAGTGGGTTACAAATCCCGATCGATAATTTAAATCGAAAGATGAAGGCGAAAACCAGTGGACATTTATTTATTACTAGCTGCACCCCGCGGTTTCACCCGCGTAAGTGTCGATCCCGTGGGAATATCGGGATAAAAAGCCTATGTCTCAATCCAGGGTGTCAGCTACCTCCATACAAAATTTTATCAAAATTGGTCCAGCCGTTAGAGCGTGAAGAAGTAACAAACATACATACATACACACACACACACACCCACACTCACGAACTTTCGTCTTTATAATATTAGTGTGAAGTGTGATAGTGTGATGGCTATTAAAATATTCAAAGCTTGTTCTTATAATTTCAGTTTTTCCAAAGAATTTATCCACTTTCTACTACTTTTTGAAACAGTAGAAATGTTACAGAGATTTGTCGCAGTATTTCTGTAACACATAGACGAAAAAATAAAATAAAATTGAGGATGTTTTTTTCTGCAAAAAAGTAATATGTAGTCTCCAACCAAAGCGAAGTACATAAACGAGTGAACGTCTCTCTGCGACAAATAAATCAAAGTGAAATATTTTTTGTGAAGCAAAGTTTTGTTCAAATTATGAATACGGTAGTCAAGTCACCTGTTCTTGACAAGTTTCCTGTCTTCTCCTTTGTTGCTAAATGTAAGAAAAATGTTCAGGGAGAGTCAAGTGCACCCGTTAGGGCTAGTACTTTAGAAATAAAATCTTCTTATGAATAGAAAATAATTTTCTTAACAGAAGTTGTTTTCTCAAAATCATAGTGATGTATTACTGGCTCTAAATTGTTTAGAGGTACAACAAAACAAAAAGGTATTATGACTTAAACAGACAAAAATATATTTCCCCACTAAAATAATTGCGCCAATACTAAAATAATTGCGCCAATGTAAACATATGTTTATTGTTGACTTAACGTTGCAAAATAAAATTTGTTTTATTAACTAGAAACTATTTGTAACTAACAGTTTAAAAAGTGTTCCTAACCACGAAAATAGCGCAGTATATTTGCAGCCTTCTATTCATTTCCAGTTTTTTAGATAGATTTTTATCCAAACTAGATCAAACTGAACGCTGTGGATGATCGACTGTTTTTGTGTGTCAATGACGCGAACTATCATTTGTATGCAAAATATCTGCCAGAACATTTGAGTGGATTCTGTGTGGAAAATATACGAGTGCGTTTTATATTAAATCTGAATTCAGAACTGTGAGCAATATTTTGTTTAACACTTACGACCTTTCGATACTTCCAGGAAAATACAGAATTGTATATTTCTACCCCTCCGTCATAAGTGTCCCCAATGTCATATGTCTCATTTTTACTTTTGAAATCCTACGCATGTAGGCTTTTCAACGCCTACATAACGCATACGCGTACGCGTTCATGCATGTAGGCTTTTCAATAATTGACGGTTCTCGTCCTCATTCGCCATTATTATATTTCCTTTCCAAAAATAAACTTCTTATTGCATTTCAGTATTAAATCCTGCCTATTTACAAATAACGATCTCCAAACGCACCTGTCACTTGCCAACTCCCAACTAAACAAGTACTCACCTACCTAAAGCAGCAGAACCCGACAGCATCTGCGAATGTCTGCGATATAAATCGCGCCGCACCCCACATCGACGTTACTTCAGGAGCAACTGACTCAATTTGATCAGTATAACTGCGTTCCAACTGTCGCCCAGTAACCGCGGCCCGTTCGCCATCCAAGTCACGGAGTTGGGTGCGGCTGTTATGACAGCGAGAGAGGATAAAATAATATTTTTAATAACTAGTGACAAATATGAATTACAGACAGACAGTATTTAGGTCCCTCCCTCAGCAGCGTGCAGTCGCTTAGTGATTTGCTCCGACTGGTGGCTTTAAGTTAGCTTAAGGCAGCTACAAGATTGACCGGTTAAGTAGTCACGATCTCTTAAGGTCAACTACGAGATGCACTACAGTAAGAAAGTGCACTGGGTTTTTTGTGTGCAACACTCAAACAACTCATGCACTGCTGATTCGTACATAATTATAAGCTCAAAAACGAATGAACTTACATTTGCGTTCACTGGCTATTCTTTTTGGCTTCGCACGGTTTGTGCATGTATCCAGAGTCATGTAAAATTAGGTAACAAGTACATAGTTGTTTAAATAATTATGAAATGAACTCCGTTCGATGCATGATAAAGATGATAGATGATATCCCGCCCCGCTCCCCTTGAGTTTCAGTAAAGACGTGGCACTTTACTGAGACTTCTCGCGGACTTCTTAAGAGAACTTAAAGTGATATTGCACTGTTTTGTTTCATTTGCCTACACTAATGCAGGTTTACAAACACTTACCCCCTTATTACAAAACAAGATTTATATTTTGACATGGCTTAAACCATGCAGCCAGTTTTTGTAATAAGAACGTAACTGTGATTGAAACTGTGTTCTTTATACAAAACTTAAAACTTAGTTTGGTACTAACTTGTCAGTTTTGTATTAGGAACTTTACCATAGACGGAATAAAGTTCGATATTCAATAATGGCACCATGGGTAAAACCAGGGTCTGAAGATAAACCTTGTTTTGTTATAAGACGGAATATGGTTAGTATAAAGAAGAAAGAAAATACGTTTATTTGCGGTAAACATAACGCAAAGAAATAAAAACACAAACACGAAAGAACAATTTGAGGGAAAATATGCGTCACATTCACGCAAAACGGCCATCGCTCAGCATAATGCTGCGACCCTATGCGAGACAGAGCCCCAGCGCTGGTTTTCAGCGACAGCCGCAATAATAATAATCCACCACTATTACACATTAATATTCGGCTAAACATAAATTTTAGAAAATAAAACAAAACTGCTAACATGACACTTCACTTTCCCGCCAAGAAGCCCACTGGCTATTTTGTCAATAAATGTCACTGTCATCTGTCAGCTGGCATCCTAATCAGTCTAATTGACAGCTCGCTTGTCTAACCTTTTATTTTGGTAACGCCATCATTGTGTGTGCTTTGAAGTAACGTGTTTAATAAAACTATAAAACCCTAAGAACCAGTGTTTAGCTAGATTCTGTCTGCCATAACCCTTCACAGGTTATGGACTCAGCTAACTACTTACCTACTTGCTCGTATAGCTACATGTATTTGTTTAGGACGAGAATAAGCACTAGTTTATCAATTAAGTTATCAGAAAGAAGTCTCAATTTAATTACGATTTGCAGAAAAAATATAATTATTTTTGTATTTCTACACTTTTGTGCCTAGAACTGGAACCACACTTTTATGAAGACCGCGGACAGAGTTCACTAAGAGGTGTTTGTATTGAAATTGATTTATGTAAATTTTGTGGAGAAGACGCGTCCTGCAACCCGCTCGCTCGGCGTGCAGATCGTTAAAATGAACAGATTTCGTTTTAAGTTTCACGTGAAATATTGTTGAGGAAAAGCATTACTTCCGAGTTTTTCAAGCTCGAATAGTTGGTTTATGTCGAGTATTTTTACTGTCATTGTAAGTGGTATATAATATTTTACACGTAAAAGATGAAGCGATGGCTTGAGTTTGATGTTTTATCAACAATATATCTTTATTTCTGATACTGGTCGAAGTGGTGGTGCTTGGGGGAGGTTTATTACCAGTAGTGGACGTTTTTCGGCTGAAATGATGTGATGATGATTATTTCAGACACACAGTCCATTAAAATGAATGACAATGAATTTGGGAAGGTGAGATAAAGCTCTGCCACAGATAGCCAGACAGAGATATATATTGAGCAATCAAGAGACAAATCAGCTTAAAATATGACATCTCTTTACTTACACTACTCGTATAAGGTAAGGCAAAATATTTTTTCATTAGAAAAATATTGGTATTTTTCTAAGCTCATATACTGTCACATCAGGGAAAAAAACAGCGTCATATAAAAATTACGTAACACCCAAAGCTACTCATAAGGATAACATAAAAAAATAAATAAAGAGAAGGCATATTTTTCCATCATGACATAAACATGGCAAATGTACGACATGAATTGTGTCAGTAAACATCTCTTGAGAGTTTCAGTACATTATAATCATGATTCAGCATTTGATGGGAATCCTATTAGGATTAGTAGTACTCTCTTATGTGGGTATGACAGATCTCACAAAAAATCTGAAGGTATAAAAAAAATGTGAATATATTACCAAGGATTTGTGGTTTGGAGTTCGTAGAGAGATAAATTGGGTGAATTTACCATTAGGTCAGTCACCGTAGAGACAAAAAAATTCGGCCAAGTGCGTGTCGGACCACGCACAATGAAGGGTTACGTAATTGGGATGAATTTATCCCAAGAACAAACTTAACATTGTAGTTAAAAAACATGTTCTCCCATACATTCCAACAGCAATTAAATTGGTTAACTATTACTTGTTAACTTGTAAAACCTACATATATGTGATAGTTTATTTTAACTTCGTTATTTATATGCTATTGCCGTGAATATTTTCACATATACCAAAACAACCATTTAGCTGGCAGGGGGGCGGGGAGGACTTGACTCTAACAAGCGACCTTTCCGATGATACCTCACATAATGGAATAGACGAGAGAAAAAAAGCATCCTCACTTTAGGTTAAAAAAAAAAAAAAAAATCTGGCCATTTGAAAAATAGAAAAAGACCAAACCAAAACAGAGGAAATTTAGAGAACTAGCACACGTTCTGTTACAATGCCCACCTTGTAAAACTGACCAAACAACATTCAAGTTTGAAAAAGACTGGGTAGGATTTAGGTAGATTGTCTGCCGATTTCAAAACCGGCAAAAGCAGGTTTTGAAAAATCTACCCAAAAGTGTTACTCAAGTAAAAATAAGGAAGTAATGTAAAAACCCATCCAGTTCGTTCCTGCCCCAAATCCAAAAAAATCTCTTTGATGAAACTTATTATTGCTAAATTGATGGAATATTGATAATGTACACACTTTTCTCGCTAAAAAAATAAGGTGAAACACTTTGATCCCGTGTTTTGAAAATTTCGTATTCTAGTGACGGAGGCTGTAATCAAAATTTATACGATCATGGCCCTGATTGAGGTCTGTTTTGACAGAGATCCGGTAGGTACAGTCAGCCTTAAAAGATGTACCTATACATCGACAAGAATTATTTTTTACCGACTTCTTAAAAATGTCTTAAAAAAACATAATTTCCGAAGTCGGTGGCAAAAAATGAAAATACAAAACTGAAGACACCGACTTCCGAAATTAGTTAATTAGTTTTTGGTGGTATGAGGAACAGGGTGTAAAGTTTACTCATCCACCGTAGAAAAGGGACCAGACGGGTGTTGTGTCTGGTGGGCAACTGCCCGACGGTTGATGCGGGACGTTGTATATAATTATACTAGTTGCGCGGTAAACTCTGCTTGCGCGATGCAGGATTTGCGTGACGTCAGTGTGACGCGTAGTTCGCATGTGTCGATGTTGATGCCGCTACAAGTTATTAAGTTTTTTTCACTTTGTAGTGCTTTTTTTGGAAATCGGTTATTTTATTTTTGGTAAAAGTTTTTTTGCGGTCTTAAATCTATGTTCCGAACCTATTGCTCAATTAAGTAGGTACACATTGATACATAAGATAACTGCCTCATTGGTCCAGTGGTCGCAAGTGCTACTGCTGAGCATGAGGTCCTGGGTTCGATTCCCAGGTCGGGCAAAGTGTTATTGGGGTTTTCCACCAGGAATTTCTCAGTAGCAGCTCGGAGTCTGGATTTGCACCCGGATGATGGCAATAAGCTCGCCCCCTATTACATGGGACTTCAACATAACTGGCGAAACGTGGGTGTAAAAGAAAGAAAAAAAAAAAGAAAGAAAAAGCACTACTACACGTGCGCGTAGCGGTACTGGGACTCGCACAGACCGTCGTACCTACTACAGGTATACCTCTGCCTAACCCTTCGGGGATTACAGGCGTGATGTTATGTTATGTTATGTTACATTGATACAAAATTATGGAACACAGATTAATCAATCAATCTGCCTAGCCTTTTCCCAACTATGTTGGGGTCAGCTTCCAGTTTAACCGGATGCAGCTGAATACCAGTATTTTACATGGAGCGACTGCCTATCTGACCTCCACAACCCAGTAACTGGGTATTACGATACCCCTTAAGACTGGTTGTCAGACTTTCGGTTTGAAATACCAACGGCATAACGTGCTTTCCGAGGCACGGAGGAGTCTCGATCACGCAAACACGGACCAATCTTATTACTCAGCCACGGAACAAAGATCGTTGACAGTTAAAATAAATGAGGCAACAGTTTTGAACTATAAATTTCACATTCAAATTTATAGTTCAAAACTGTTATGTGCTACAAAACCATTGTGAGAGAAAAAAAAACCTATTGGTACATCTTTTTGAGCCTGACTGTACTCTGATAGACTAGGTTAAATCAAACTGTGCGACGTGTCTTATGAATTTTACAACAGACACAAAGTTGATATAATTATAATTTTTATTGAATTATGTGTACACATAATTTGATTTGGAAAATGAAGTAACATTTCGGATGGAGGTGGGAAAAAATATTTACACTTTTTTTTATTTTCACTTTTATTTATACTTTCAAGATCTCTCGGCTATAATAAATGATAAATGATTTATTTCTGTAAGTAGGTTTTTACAAACACTTTTACTCGTCAATCGTATTTTAAAAACAAGATGAGGTTGGCTTTTCCTATCTGACTACTCTGAGAAGTCTGAAGAATGAGAGAACTGAAGAATGTCGACTCCATCTAGCTTATACATGTATAATATTTTTAATATGATGTGTGAAAGTGCTTCCGATATCCTATTTACAGAATAAACAATTTCATTTTCATGTCTTTGGCATGTCATTTTCAACAGTATGACATAGAAGTTAAAGTTTAGTTTAAATTGACAACTTCTCAGTATCTTGGCCGCGCCTCGCCAGATGTGCGCTGGGCCTATGACTATGCCAGGCCCATATCTATGCGATAGTAATCTACAGAAAAATCACGAAAACACTCAATCACACTTCACGTGTCCAAGCCCTGGAGACTTCACGACATTCGCCGGTCGATTAAACGCCTGAATTAGTGTAGGGGGGATTCACAGCTGGGACCCTATCATATTTCAATATAGAACCCCTAGAGTAATGAGGCATTACGGTGATTACTACAAGCTTGATGTACATTGCCCCTTGAGTACCGAGGTTCGTGACGGGAATGCTAAAGTAGCGTTCGTGTGATATGCTTTATGATTCCTTGGGTTTATGTGGAGGAAAATTGGAAAGGTACCTACGAGTTTTTTTTATTTTTAAGATTTTACCTTGGACGTATATAAGTAGATAAATCTTTGTTTTATCTACCTAATGTCTTACTTTTAATGAGTAACGCGCGTTACGCGTTAAATTAATAATTTCAAACGGACGAATAATGATTACGATATTAATGACCTCATGTATAATGGCTCGTACAGACTGAAGAAATTTTGATACTTCGCGTCAGTCAACACGAGCCTTAAGAAAGAATAGTTTTGGCCTAAAACTATAAAAATAAATGTAATCTGCGGACTTGGGTCTTTTACTATAAGTTTCGGTAATTATAAATGAAACTTTATTAAAATTAAATGTTAAGACTTCTTATTATCCTTGACAATTCAAAAGTGCCTGTAATTGATTTATTTGAAATAAATGCTTTGAGTTTGAGTTTATGAAATCTATTAGACCCTGAGATAAATAACACTGCCTTGGCAACTAATCGTACAAAAGTATAAAAGAAACTAACCATTTCCACTGAACGACAACCAAATCTATTTTCAAACCCATTACGCAATGTATTCGCAACAAATCGAAACACCCGCCAATCATTAAGTTCTGCCCCAGGTGTCCCCTAGACGGACATAACGGCTAATGCACCTATTTATGTTATTGAAAACTCAATGTCTTCAAGACAGTAACAAATGGCTCACGGCACCGGTGATCAGTCTTTCCTATTGTTTAATGGAATTTTCGGAGTCCTTTAAGCTCTCGGCATACTTTAAATAATATATCATAATATGGCATAATATTTTCAGTATAGTGAGTGAGTGAGAGAGCAGTATAGTGGCTCAGTGGTAATGGCCCCGATTTAAGACTTGGTAGTTTCGTGGTTTAGAACTCAAGCATGCGCTTTACTTTGTGTAAATAATTTCATCACCACTGCTCTCAAAACGGTGAAGGACAATATCGTGAGAAAATCGGCATGTCCGAGAACCAAAAATTTGAAGACATGTCACATCTACCAACCCACACTGGCCCACTCCCTCTCAAAGAGAGAGGAGGGCTGTGTCTCAGCAGTGGGAACATAAAAGGCTGATTATGATGATGATTTTTGTATTTTAAAGAAAAAGAAAGAAAATACGTTTAAATGCGGTAAACATAACGCAAAGAAAAAAAAAACACGAACAAGTTGGGGGAAAATATGCGTCACATTCACGCAAAACGGCCATCGCTCAGCATAATGCTGCGACCCTATGCGAGACAGGGCCTTAGCGCTTCAGCGATTTTCTGTCACGGTGCGTTACTGTAGGAGATGTCAAACTGTGCTTAGATTCTACATTGCTCGAACATCAATCTACAAGGTTATTTTGGCGCGTGGCCAATTCAGAACTAACGCTGGCATCTTGTTTTTTGAATACAAGTATCAGAATACAAATTTCAAGTAAAAAGACAAAAATTAATTTCACAAATGTCTACCAATAGCACCACCCTGTCAACGTCATTCGAGTACCAAAATGTACTTGTAGCAATGTGCTAGAAGCATTTTTTTTTTCTATATTTTTGGCTCAAAGGTCAATTTTCATCTATTTTCTTATTTATCTTTAAAATTATTTTTTTTTATTTAAAAAAATATTTGAGACCCTCACAACAAGCCCTTTCATATGTCACACGGTACAGTTTGCAATTTTTTTTTATTTTGCCCCCCAAAAGTGACCCTCTCATATTCGAAACTCATTTATTTACGTTACACATCGGGTGTTTGGGTCACAGAAATTCATATGTGTACCAAAGGCGAACGGCAGATTTCGTACCGCATATTTTTGTTGTTGTTTTGTTATAGAATTTATACCACTTATTAAGGCAACTAAGACATTTATTTTCATGTAAGTGTACTATTTTTAGAAGTTCGGATTAATGAATAATATCAATAAAAAGATTTTAATAATTAAACGTAATAAATCGTAAACTAAACGCAGTTATGTTTTTTAAAGCTGTCATAAGTAAAATAACACTAATAACGAAATGATCGATTAATTATTTAGAAATAGAAATAACACTAATATATTATACCTAAGTATGCGTGATTGTTACATAAAATCATAACAGTTAACAATATAATGATAGGAATGATTTTCGTCATCAATATTATTTTTGTTCATACGGCAATTATTTATTGACAGGTAAAGAAAATCTGTATTACTGTTATTGTCTTTCAGTTCAGTTCTTTGCTGTTGTTTTGGATTGTGGTTTGTGACTGCATCTGAGCAATTTAGCGAATTAACTTCATCATTATCAAACTGTTGCAGTACGCAGCTGGACATAGATATCTCCTAAAACACCCCTCACTGAGTAGGTACGATTCTCATCTCAATCTACCTATTTAATAGTAAATAGAACACTACAAAGCTAGCGACAAGCAATCTAGAACATTTACTTTATCACCAAAACAATGTTTATGTACATTTAAGTAACAATCTACATTGGTACACTAGTACATAACCTTAAAAAATAAAACTCGTTATAACTTTTACGTCCCAACTTCTAAAAATCTAAAAATTTAAAAAGGGCTTGTCTATCTTATTAACTACCAATTAAAACAAAAAATATCCCAAAACACGAAATTTTATTAGCGGTACGAAGTTCCCATACAAGCCTGCCGTTCACCTTTATACTTGATTGATCCATTAGATTCGGAGTAAATCGGCTGTGACAGACCAGACAGACACACGAGTGATTTTATAAGGGTTCCGTTTTTACCTGTAAGTTACGGAACCCTAAAAATACTCTTTGTCTGGGAGTGGTTATAGAGAAACAGGTTAGATAGATACATCTTGCCCAGTCCTTCGGGGATTACAGGCGTGATGTTATGTTAGAAGAAGGATACACATGGATAATAGATTCTTCTTCTCTCGTATCGGCGCGAAATAACCATGGCGTGGCGACAATATTAGCCAACCAGCACGGTGTTATCAGGGTTGACTGAGCAATGGGTAGCTCGCCGACCGATAAAGACAGTCTCGACAGTCAAAATTGCTTGACAAGCACGAAAAAATCACAATCTTGTCAAACAATTTTGACCGTCTAGAGACCCCGTTAGGACTTTGCGACCGAACTCGGTCGTCAAGCGACCGCTATATAAGTCGTCAACTCGAGACTGCAGGCCCAGGCCCAGGTCGACGGCGCGTTGTGTTCCACGCGCGCCTCAAAGAGATGTCATCACGAACTGACGGGGTCCGTTAGGGCCAATGCCTGCCAGGGTTGCGAGTTTGGCTGAAAACGATATCGTGGCCCTGGCACATAGGCAACTGAAAGAACACGTGTGGGTTTTTCAGTAAATGTCTGACACGCCCTCCCACTTCGCCCAGAGCGGGAGAAATTATTTGATAATTTCCCACAGAAAAAAATAAAAAGGGTGTGCCAGAAAAACATTTAAGTAGTACTCCTGGAGGCAATTTGATGCCCTCCACTATTAGAGATAGATATCTCACGAATAGCCTTAAGTGTGGCGAAGACTTTACCAAGTAAATAGGTATTATAAGAACCTTCCGAATTTCGTGTAATCTTATTTCATTGGTAGTTCAAGGATCAATTGTTTGAATTTGATATTTTGATGTACTGTTATTGAATTTTGACAGGTAACCAACCTGTCCAATCTGTAACTAGTTTTGTTCGACCTTCAAGACTTAAGGCGCTGACAAGAAAAAACTTGCCAAATCTATTATAGTTTGTGGTAGCGGGAAAAAAAATATTATTCTTGAACATATTTATCAGAACTTAGTTTTTTCCAAAACACGTTTAGAAAAAAATTCTCAATACAAATGAATGGTAAACTAACGCTTTACTTTAGAGTTTCGATCCAAAATATCTGTATTAAATATCAACGTAAGATTGGTATTTAAGTAATAACAAGAACGTCTGATTTGTACTCGTATGCAGTACTTGGTTGTTTTTTATTTTCGATTACTCAACTTGTTTTTGAGTAAATAGGTAATTGCTTCATATTTTGCAATAAATTACAAGCGTTGTGTCATCGCGCTTCTCTTTCTTTTGTATGCAGTCTGACAGTGACTGCGGTTTACCTGTTGTCAGCGTCATAGGGAACTTTTGAATACTAACAAGTAATGGAATAGTAATTTATAATTTCAAGCTCGGATCTCGGAGGAGCTCGTGGTTAAGTAATAACAGCCGCACAGGCCGATCCACCAGGTTAAGCCACGCTTGCCGGGGTTGGTCCGTGGATGGGTGACCATCTTTACATACCGAGACTCCTTCGTGCTTCGGCAAGCACGTTAAGCTGTTGGTCCCGAATATCATTCGTGGATCTTTGACAGTCGTTAGGGGTCGTCAGAAGCCCGAAAGTCTGACAACCAGTCTTACCAAAGGGTATCATATTATCCATTTACCGGGTTGTGGAGGTCAGATGGGCAGTCGCTCCATGTATAATACTGGTATCAGCTGCATCCGGTTAGACTGGAAGCCGATCCCAACATAGTTGGGAAAAGGCTAGGCAGATTGATTGATTGAATTTCAAGCTCGTGAAGCCATTCAGCCAAAAATAGATTTCAATTCAGTGCGAAAATTTGCTGATGTTATTTCATACTTTTATATCATTATAATATAGTTATAGGAAAGTACACGCTAATATGATATCCTCAAAATTTATTTTATTTTAAACATCTACAAACCGAAAATAGATGACAGCAGACACAAAGTAGGTATATATTCTAATCTAACAGCCCAATACAAAAAAAATAAACGTTTTAATAATACCTATGCTCAAAATGGTTATTGATTTAATTCCAGGGGCACACACGACAAACTTCTGATTACAAACTCCCAATAACTGGCAAACTGGACATTTTCCAACGTCAGCTGATTAAAAACCGACCAAGTTGAAAAACCAAATAGGTTGAAAAAAAAACTAAGCGGGTTGGATGGGGGAAACTTTTGTCTGGCACTAATCTTCGGAATAGGGTTCTCTCATCAATAACATATTATGGGCAGGTTGGAATTGAACCTTTTGATTGAAGGAGTCGGGTTGAAACAGGCGTGTTTATTTTAATCTGAGACTGAGAATTTAGTGTGTATTAATGTGCAGTGTTTTTAGTTTTATTTCAACGATGACATTAAATGCAAGGGGTAACTTACTTGTCTGTAACTCCACGTCAATGCGCATATTTGCGTCTTGTCGTAATTAAATGCATTAAGGCTCTTACACACTCACGCGATATCGCGGACGCGACAGGCACCGACAAAGACAATTCCTTTGTCGGTGCATGTCGCGCCCGCGATATCGCGTGTGTTTGTAAGAGCCTTAATGCATTTAATTACGACAAGACGCAAATGAATAAGCCTTTATGTAGTGTATCATCAAAAGTAGGTATTAGGGTATAATACCTAAAGCAGTGTTGTTAACATAAAAAAAAGTTTGAAAATGTTTTTCTTTACTAAAACTACTTTCTGGCCATCGCTTTGTCCGCGTGATTGAAGCTAATAAAGTCTGACTTGTCTTTCTTAGTTATCCTTAGAGAACACCTGCCTAGGTTTTGTTAGCCGGATTAACCGACCAACATGCAAATAAATACAAACTAATATTTTCTAAATAACATAAGTACCTAACCTTAGATACCGATATCTGTATGGCTCTAAATAGAATACATACTTAAAATGCATCACCATCTTCAACACCACTCTCTCACAAACCCTTTAAAAACACGAATAAAATCTTGTCAGTTAACTTCGTTATATCAGAAGCTGAAACAAAAAAAGGGTTGTGTAATATTTCAACCTAGGTTTTTTACCCTATCAACCATCACTTGGGCGCTAACCTCGGCCGATAAGGTCGGGTACCCACTGTATTATCTTGCGTCCTTCGCACGGCTCACTCTAAAGCTCTTTATGTTTTTATTCCATTACTTTAGGCCACACAGCGAATGTAGCCGCAGGTTTACGTTCCCTGCGGCTGTCGTTAAGGTAACGTATTGCTATAGGTAATGCCTTTTGCCAGCGTTGCTTATTTTAACACGCGAATGTGTTTTCTGTAAGTAAAACAATGGCAAGTTCGTGCTCACGTTTTCGTTGAGTATGCTCTTTGGGTTTTTTATTTCTTTCTAATATCAATTTACCAAGGTTATTCGTTTTTACTTTAGTAGCAGCGAATAAATTATGCGTAAAAAATATTTACATAATTATATTTTATTTTTTCTCGGAAAAGAACCGGAGTTACCGACATAGCTTGCAGAGTAAGCAAAGTGAAGTGGCAGTGGGCTGGCCATGTTTGTCGAAGGACCGATGGCCAATGGAGCAGACGAGTCCTGGAGTGGAGACCGAGTATCGGTAAGCATAGTGTGGGACGCCCCCCAGCTAGATGGACCGACGACCTTAAGAAGGTGGCTGGGTCAGACTGGATGCGGAAGGTGGAGTACAGGGTGTTGTGGCGCAGCCTGGGAGAGGCCTATGTCCAGCAATGGACTGCGATAGGCTGAGTTGATTTTCTCCGTTTTGTGTTTTGAACTGGAAGATGTGCGCCTTTTGCTCACGACAGCTGAATAGCTAGCGATACGTTCGAACTATAGAAAATACCTTGCCTTTGATAACCTCTTGACATCATCTACTTGTATTAAAATTATTTATTTAGCATAATCAATCAGCCAATAATGTTGCCCCACCTGCGACACAGGCCTCCTGTGGCAGACAGGCCTCTGTGAGAGGGAGTGGGCCGTCATTCACCACGTGGGCCCAGTGCGGGTTGGTAGATGTCACAATGTCTTCGAAGTTTTGTTCCAGGACATGCCGGTTTCCTCACGATGTTTTCCTTCACCGTTTTGAAAGCAGTGGTGATGAAATAATTTACACAAAGTAAAGCGCCTGTCACGTTGTAAAGCTTTATTTATTTAGCTTGAATTACACAACCTACTTTTCTATCAGTCTTCAAAAACCGATAACAATTTCATTACTGAATACTCGACACTGACTCAGTCTTACAAAAATTTAAAGTACTTAAATATTTCCCATTTGATCCAAAAATATAAATAGTGAATCTCAGTAGCTTATCAACCCTCGCAAATTGCAAGAGTCAACAGAGCGAGCGAGTTATTTATTTAACCCACCTGTTACTACTAAAGTGATATATTAACTTGCCACTTTAATGCACTCCACTTACTTTTTAGGGTTCCGTACGTCCGAATAAAAAACGGAACCCCTATAGGATCACTCGTGTGTCTGTCTGTCTGTCACAGCCAATTTGTTCCAAATCTATTGGACCGAAATTAACTTGAAAATTGGTACACGTTTGAATATCTGAGACCCAAACACGGACGTGTAACGTACATAAATGATTTTTTTTTATATGGAGAGCAAAACAGAAAATTAAAAAAAAAGTTTTCTCTGACATATCAAAAGTTTTAAATGTTAAAATAAATGAAAAATGGGCTTCCCGTATATCCGAAATGACAGCCTACAATTTTGAAAAAAAATACAAAAAAAATGTTTTTACATGCATACCAGGGGGCCGATCGCGCTATTTCTCAACGTAATTACCGTTCGAACGGAACGTTTTTGGTTTTGGTTTAGCTGATGTAGGAAACGGTATCGCGCAATTTTTTGTGAGAGTATTGTTCGATCGATCGATCCTCCAACGTAACTTCCAAAGTAAAGCTAAATCGTTTCCGTAGAAATGATTAGCGTGATACAAAATGTGTCTAATGTAACGTTTTTGGTTGTGGTTTCGTTTTGGTATTAACGTTCAAAATTAGCGCGATCGGCCCCCTGATATCTATAGTCTTAAAACAACATGGTAAACTCTCAATATTGTGCGTAAAAACTTTAATTTGCAGTTGTAAAGTAAGGGAGAACATTTTTTTCAATTACAATGTTTTTGTTCTTGGGACAAATTTATTCATTGTACGAAACCCTCCGACTTCAACTCCCGGTTTTTTGAGTTACTTGTACTGGAGCGTAGCTAAAGCTTGACGATGCATTTGTGTGTGATTTCAGTAAATACTAGACACACCACCAAAAGTAGCACTTATTACCCCGTAGTAGTTATTTTTAGTACCGTGTGTTGCCAACGTAAAGAATAGCACACCATCCCATTTCTTCCCGTGGGTGTCATAAAAGGTGACTAAGGGACTTACTAGAGATTGGGCAGCAGCGTTCTCTATGCATTTTAACATCATATTGCGATCGCCAACCCGCCTGCCAAGCGTGGCGATTATGGCAAACCCTCCTTTGGGGAGATCTATGTCCAGCAGTAAAAAAAAACAATAATCAATCACGGAAATAGGTATTTAGAATATCAAAATGATCGATCGATCAGGTTTAGCTACGCTTGCCACGGTCAGTCCGTGGATGGGTCACCATCTTAACATACCGAAACCCCTCAGTGCCTCGGAATGCACGATTAGCCGATGGTTCCGCGTCATTCATCTTTGACAGTCGTTACGTCAAAGTCAAAGTCAAATTATTTATTTCAAATAGGCAGTTATGGGGCACTTTTGAACTTTTACGGGTCGTCAGACGCCCGAAAGTCTGACAAGGGGTAGCGTATTACCTAGTAACTGGGCATTCGCTCCATATGAAATACTGGTGTTCAGCTGCATCCGGTTAGATTGGAAACTGACCCCAACATAGTTGGGAAAAATGCTAGGCAGCTAAAACGACGAATGAAGAAGAAACAGAACAAAAGAAAATATTGGTCGGTCGTCTTTTGAACCGATGGTTTCTGTCGTGAACGGCGCGGCGCACAGTCCACGTCGTACCGTTTCACGGTGGCGGCGCGGAGGGGCCGCGCCGCGGTGATATGTCCACGTCCCAAAATGTTGTTCAAAATTCCGTTCCAATACCAACTAATCTACTCGCCCAAAGCGACAAAAAACTGTGAAACATCATCACAACCCCAACGCAGACAAAAATATTTCCTGCAAAATTGAATTAGGGAAAATTTGCAAAACAACAGTCTAATGTAGCAGTCTAACAGCCAGCCGAATTCTAATTAAACAAATTAGTTACCAGAGTGTTGTACGATCTAGCGACAAATTCAAAGTTTTGAAAAGTACGGACTTTACGTAAGTACGTGAGTAATTTACTAATGCACTGACGTCGCACTTTCGTATCGTAGTGGGAATGAAATGCGGTGGGCTGCGACTGTGGGCAGCGGAGAGGGCGCGATGGCGATATAGGAAATATTTATAGCAGTCGGATGGTGCGTCGTCCTTTTCTTTTCCCAATGAGGCTTCACGTGTCGTGTTACTGGATAATGAGATAGTCTTTGAGTCGAATACTAACATGCTTTTAAAAAATGTCGGTAGGTAGACCATTTTTTATTTTGTTAAGTAGGTACCTGGTACTTGTTGACAGGCTTACACTCCCTTACCGATAAAACAACCTTAATGATATAGTTGGAATAAAAGTTGGATATTTTTTTAAAGTTCCTACAACTTTTACATTTCACTTTTTTCGATAGGACGTTGACCCATAAATAGTAAAAACCGCGATCCACCCCCAAAACACATTTTCGCACCCCCACCCCTCTTCCGGTCATCTGTTGCGGTCCAATCGATTTTTTCCCGTCTAAGTATAATTTATCCCAAATTTTCCCGCCATCCCTATACTGCTAAGAATTTCTAAGATCTTTGGAATCTCAAAAGCTCTTTAGCACTGGTCTATAAAACCCAGTTCTTTTTTTTACTAAAGGGTTTCAGTGTGAGCACTAAAACCCCTTAGTAACACAATACTTCCGTCTTTTCGCAAAACCACTGTACTAAAATCCCGCTCTCTCCCTATCTGTGCCCTGACCCGAACCTCACCACCACCCTGAACGCGAAGCGCGCACCTCTCTCTCATCATATTTGCAGCTTTCATTACAGATATTAAAAACTATGCAGTCGGGATCCGATTCATTAATACGAAAGAATGCAAAATGCTATACTAGTGCTGTTTTATGTATTCCAACAATGTAAACATAAGTGCAGCTTTTTATCTTTTTAGTCTCTTTGAATTTGAGAATTCCACTTCCAAACTCAAAGAGATTCATCAGTCATAGTTGCCACGGACTTTTGAAACATTATTATTTATTCAGCCAGACAAAAAAAGTCGCCCCTGATAATTGCCGCATTTCGGAGCTTCCTTGTTTCATAACTACCTCAGAAACACGTTCCTGTTTTGCTTATCAATAATTCTTAGAATTTTCAGGTTTTGTTTCGATATTTACAGTAGCTACACGTGTTTTAACAGAATCAGCAATTTCTGCAAAAACACGCTATGATATTTAAATAAACGAAATATAACCAAAGATTGAACGGAATTCCTTAATCGAATGCTTTTTAAATTGATTGAACAAATTGTCTTATTTTATTTTCGAACAAAAATGTGTATTTATTTTTCAATAATTTTAATCTTTCTAGTTTTACCAGATATTGTCAATTATAGTCAACTACCACTTCATTTAAAAAAATACTAGCTGTTTACAAATGTGTGCTGGTGCCTGCCTACGCTTATGTATGGAAGTGAATGTTGGGTGTGACAAAGGAAGCATGAAAGTAGAATAAATGCTGTGGAAATGCGTTCCTTGCGAAGCATGTCTGGTGTGTCTGGCTGAAATCGTGCATATGTGACATGGCAACGGTGCAGTTTAAAAGATGTAGTGACAAAAATTAAAAAGAGTATGCTTAGATGGTTTGTGTGACTACCGAGATGACGACTAATAGAGAAGTATGGAAGAAAGGGACATGTTGCGCCGACCACAAATCAATTGGGATAAGGGCAGGAGAATGATGATGATGCTTAGATGGTTTGGTCATGTTGAGAGGATGAATGTAAGGCGGCTAAACAAAAGGTATTTACAAAGCAGAGGTGAGTAGAAACGCTGGGAGGGGACGCCCTAGGAGGACATTCATCAGAAAGATCAGGTGCGTAGTACTCGCAACTGGCGTGCGTGTATGACCAGATGTATGAACGTAGGCGAACCAAAAAGGAGTATATAATGTATGCGTAGCAGGTGGCGTTCTATAGTTTATGTCTACCTCCACGGGAAGAAGGCGTGAGTTTATGTATGTATGTACCACTTCATTTCTAAATGAACCACAGTCTAGTTCAAAACCAGTGCACAAATGCTAGAATATTTAACAATATTCTCTGCAGCATCCATTAACAGTCCGTCTACAATAACCACCGGGCCACAAAATGTCTAATAAAACGCAGTAACTATTTACAAAGGAAATTGTAAAATTGAAGTTAGTGTATATTATATAGAAAACTATAAAATCGGAGCGTAGCCGACAGCATTTTAATTAATGTATTACAAGCTGTCAACGTCAACCACTCTTAGGGTTGTGACACTTTCCAGTTTTCGCGATAATACACGTAGGTATGCTGTGGCGGAATACAATATAGAATGTTTCAAGACAGTTTGTTATTTATTTTTTAGTCCAAATTCGTTAAAAACTGTACTAAAAGATAAACAAAAAAAAAAAAAAAAAAAATAACGGAAATACAAAATAGACAATTACAGCTCCATAAATATTAGATCTCATCATCGGACGTTCGCATTTCTGAAGATAGACGGTGATTGACGAATCGTACCCTTTTTTGGTAAATCTGTACCTACTGCTTACCAGTTTTTTTCCCTAGTGTAATAAACAACAAAACATTAATTAGTTCAACGTTCATTAGTCACTAATAATTCTTTGGTTAGAAATAAAGAATGAAGAAAGAAAATACATTTATTTAGCACAGACTAATAGGCACACAATAAAAGCAGATAAAAAAATCAAAATCAAATTAAAAAAGTATAAAGTGCGATGTAAGAAATTAGGAGGAATGTGTGCGTCGCGGCTACGCCAGGTTTTTCTAGGCCCAGGGGGTCTACTCCGAAGCGCTAAACCGATGTATCGGCCGAATGTTCGGTCGTTTCATAACTTTCAAAGTTTCCTTTTTTGACTTTGAGTCCTTACCCGAGTTCACGTCACAGTTTTGACTTTAGCTTATCTCTTCGACTGTCTTGTTTTTTTTTTTTTCGTCGTAGTCAGCGATAGTTAGCCGTAGTAAGGAAACGACCGAACATTCGGCCGATACTTCGGTTTAACGCTTCGGAGTAGACCCCCAGGTCCAGAACAATGCCCGACAACCTGCCAACAGTGCCTGACGCTGTTTTTCAACTGGACCTGCGCCTGCGCCAGACTTTTCTTTGTCTTCCACAAACTGGCCTCGCAAAACACTAAATAAAATAAATAAGAGACAAATTTTAGAAGTTGTGGTAACCCTGAACGCGACGCGAGTAGTGAATCAATAGCGTACGTTTTCCAGTTTAATTAAAATTTCGACATAATGTTACCTTTGCGCGACCCTACATTGTACCTAGTAATTAAGGCTGCACTGATAAATGGCTGTTTTTCATTTTAAAATATCACCAAAGTAAGGTTAGAGGTTTTTTACCACACCTATAAAACTAATCATCATCATCTGCCTAGCCTTTTCCCAACTATGTTGGGGTCGGCTTCCAGTCTAACCAAATGCAGCTGAATACCAGTATTTTACATGGAGCGACTGCCTATCTGACCTCCACAACCCAGTTACTGGGTAACATGATATCCCTTGGTAAGACTGGTTGTCAGACTTTTGGGCTTCTGACGACCCGTAACAACTGTTAAAGATCTACAAATGACAGCCGGGACCAACGGCTTAACGTGATTTCCCAGACATGGAGGAGTCTCGGTATGAAAAGATGGTCACCCATCCACGGACCAACCGCGGCAAGCGTAGCTTAACCTGATCGATCGACCCATGCGGTAGTTATTACTTAGCCACAAGCTCCAGCTCCTCCTCCTCCTCCACCTATAAAACTAATATTGAATTTAATTGTAACATAGATCTAAATGTATTTCTGGTCGTAGCATCAAAAAACCTTCCATAACATTGTGATTAATTATAATATAGCTAGAGATAGACACATAAATAATTAATTTTACTTGAAAAAGAAAATCGTCAATTCGGAGTTATGGTTTGTTTTTAGTACTTCTAAATAATTTGCCGATCCTTTTTCATTGTCAGTTAATCATTTGGCATAAGAAAACGCATATAATTTCAAGCAACACAAAAATTACCAAAGAAAATTTAGGTGATTGCATGTATATGGGCGAGAATTTTCTCTTTTTTTGGGTTCCGTACCCAAAGGGTAAAACGGGAACCCTATTACTAAGGCTCCGCCGTCTGTCTGTCTGTCTGTCTGACTGACTGTCTGTCTGTCTGTCTGACTGACTGTCTGTCTGTCTGTCTGTCTGTCACCAGGCTGTATCTCATGAACCATGATAGCTAGACAGTTGAAATTTTCACAAGTGATGTATTTCTGTTGCCGCTATAACAAAAAATACTAAAAAACAGAATAAAATAAATATTTAAGGGGGCTCCCATACAACAAACGTGATTTTTTTGCACGTTTTTGCTCGATATTGATAACGGCAACAGGTAGACGCTTGAAATATTCACAGAATATTTAGATATATATTCACTTTAAAAATAAATAATTCAATTAAAATAAAACAAATATTTAAGCGGGGCCCCCATACAACAAACGTGATTTTTTTGCCGTTTTTATTGATGATGGTACGGAACCCTTCGTGCACGAGTCCGACTCGCACTTGGCCGGTTTTTTTCTCTCTCTGCAATATATACTTAGCATAATGTGTTTAGCATATTACTGAGAGGGAAAATACCCAATATACCCTCCTTTTTAACCTTTTAAAGACCGCAATCATACAAATCGCTTTCCAGGTACCCCGATGCTAAAAATAAGTTGAAGCATTTTGTAAAAATAATAGGAGTTGGGACCTTTTGTCCAGCTTTGAACTGCGCCCTAATTGCGTAACACACTATAAATCACTATTTGCTGTCCAATGCTTCATATGTTCGAAAAATGTTTCTATTCAACGAAGTAAATAACGTTTTTTAGGGATTTCTCCTGTATCGTGGGTGCGTTTACAAACATTAAAACTCACATACACACAACAGCCAGACCCGGAACAACTACTTGTAGGTCATAAAAATATTTGTTCCGTGCGGGAATCGAACCCGCGACACGCAGCGCAGCAGTCAATCGTTTAACCACTGCGCCAACCGTGCCGTAAAAAAAACCCCATTGCTACTGTGAAAAATGAAACCCATTGCTACTGTGTGTTACACAATTATCCCACTGGTCTGGTTTGATGATGATTGGTGAATAGAACCTCGATATTTTGTCTTTATTTGTTGTCCTTGTCACTGTCATATCAATAAAGGGAGAAAGCAATAGACCACGATCCATCTCCATTTTAGCTACTAGTTGTGTCGCTCTGTCACGCTACTAGTTGTGTGTGTGGTGCCGGAGGTAAAGAATAGCACTTCCCTATTTCTTCCCGTGGGTGTCGTAAAAGGCGACTAAGGGACTTACTAGAGAATGGGCAGCAGAGTTCTCTATGTATTTTAACACCATACTGCGATCGCCAAACCGCCTGCCAAGCGTGACGATTATGGCAAAACCCCCCTTTGGGGGAGGCCTATGTCCAGCAGTGGACGTCTTACGGCTGAAATGATGCTGATGACTAGTTGTGTTGCTGCTTACTTACCTCATTTTGATAGACACCTTATACCTTATGTTAGAATAGTCAACGGCGGATATAGTCAAATAAAAGCATCAGTAAATATACACATAATAGGACATCACGCCTGTAATCCCCGAAAGGTTAGGCAGAGGTATACCTATAGTACACCCACGTTTTGCTAGTTATTTAAAAACAACTGACAGATTTCAACAAAGATAATGATAGAATTATTAATTAATTAATTAATTTACTCAACATTGAAGCGTACAGCTAAACGCAAGAGAATCCTAAAACCATGGATTACTCCAGGTCTACTGCGGTGCATGAGGAACAGAGACATTTTGCACAAAAAATACAAACAGTTTCCTGATAACGAAGTCCTTAAAGCTACCTACACAAGATACAGGAATTTTTGAAATAAAATTCTAAGAAAAGTTAAAAGACAGTTTGATTCGAACGAAATTGCCAAAGCTGGTCGTAATACAAAGATGTTGTGGGATACAGTCAAGCGTGTCACAAACACAACTAAAACTACTCACCCTCCCACGGAGTTACTTTACTCCTCGGAAACCCCTTCTCAATCTCTTAACGATGTTAATTCATTTTTTGTAAATATAGGCAAAGATCTTGCTGATCGTATTAGCAATATACAGGATAGCTACCCTTCTCACTCCCAGTTCAATACCTCCAATACTTTGACTTCTTTCGTGCTCTTGGAAACAGATCCTGATGAGATAGCTTCTATTATTGGATCTCTAAAGGCCAATTCTGCAGTGGGCTTTGATGGCATTTCTTCAGCCATGTTAAAAAGGTACTCTGCTATCCTCACACCTGTGCTATGTCATATCTTCAACCTATGCCTCGTCTCTGGTACCTTTCCATCTTCTTTCAAAAAGGCCATTATTCATCCCATTTTTAAAGGGGGGCTATAAGGCACCGTGCTTCTATTTCTAATTATCGCCCTATTGCGGTGCTACCTGCTCTATCCAAGATCTTAGAACGACTCATTAATAACAGGCTTATTACATACCTTGAAAGCAATAATTTATTGTCTACCAACCAATTTGGGTTCAGGAAGAAAAAATCAACTTCTGACGCCGCCTTGAAACTGATAGATGGAATAGTTGATAAACTAAATCAACGAAAAAAATGCCTCACACTGTTCATTGATCTTGCAAAGGCATTTGATACCGTTCCTCTCCCCTGCCTTCTATCTAAACTAGAATCTCTAGGCGTACGTGGCATGCAGCTAAAGCTTTTTGATTCATATCTCTCAGACCGTAGGCAGAAAGTCAAAATCGACGGTTGCTATAGCAACGAGCTTCCTATATCATATGGAGTGCCTCAAGGGAGTGTTTTAGGCCCTACATTGTTCCTCGTTTTCATAAATGACCTTTGCAACTTTCACCTGAGCTCTGGTAACATTGTCTCTTTTGCCGACGATACTGCAATCACTTTTCATGATGAATCCTGGACTAAACTACAAGCAACTGCTCAAACTGGATTTGATTTAATATATAGATGGCTTATCTTACACTCACTCACGCTAAACACTAATAAAACTAAACTCATAACATTCTCTCTAAACTCTACTACGCAACCCATAACACCCATTACTCTACAAGCTCACATCTGCCAAGCCAATTCGGCCTCTTGCAACTGTCCTGCCATTTCTTCTACTGATACAATTAAATACCTTGGTATAATCCTAGATAAACACCTTAACTTCAAAGCACATATCATTCACCTTACAGCTCGAGTTCGTAAACTCATATATTTTTTTAAGACGCTCAGACACATTGCCAATACTTATGTAATACGCACCGTGTATCTCGCCATGTCTCAGTCTGTTATCTCGTACTGTATTAATAGTTGGGGTGGAGCTGCGAAAAGTACATGGCTCTCTGAGCTACTTCCAGAGGTTTAACCTCTGGAAGTAGCTCAGAGAGCCATTCTAAAGGTTGCGACTTTCCGGCCAATTCTCTACCCAACCTTTGATCTTTATAAAAAATGCAAAGTTCTCACTGTCCGGCAGACATTCATTCTCAACGCTTTATTACAACAACACACAAAAACTCCTGTTACACATACTCAATTTTCACTTAGGCGAAAGAATGAAATTTGCAAAGTACCCTTCACACGCTTTGCTTTTACTAAACGTTTCTTATACTACCTTGGACCATTTTTATATAACAGAATAAACAAAACTCTCCCTCTACATCAATCCTCTTACGAAATGTGTAAAAAACAGATAACATGCTTTCTAACCAGTTTAAACTACGACGACACTGAATATTTGTTTACTTCACAATCGTAGTGAGTTCTCTAACACTCCGTATCCAAACTCAACCTCTTTCCCTTCCGTTTACACACACACAACATCTACCTCATAACACTCATACACACCACACCCCACCTCATCACAAAACACACACATACTAACACTTCACACACTTAGTATAAGTTAAAATATGTTTTCACCTTATAGTCCAAACCAGTCTATTGATTTTTTTTTTTGTACTCCTTCGGGAACCTGGGCTGGCGAACCTTAATACAGGTTACCATGTAACCTAGCTAGGACGCCAGATTCAACTATGTTGTTACTTACTCTCTTTACGATTTTTCCCTAAATTGTTAAATGATATTTGTGTAACAGACTGTATCTACCACACTTTTGAAATAAATTATAATAATACATAATTTAATTCAGGCCACAAGACCCGTAACATAAATGCCTTATAAACAACATTATTTTTAGTATTATATTCGAAACCTGAGTATAATATAGTTTGTTCAGAATAAGGAACTGAATCGATTTCAATAATTTTTACACCATGTTATATGTTGTCCCAAAAATATTTAAGTGTGATGGAAAATGTTATCACCATTTAATTACTTACAATACAATCGCCGTACGGTGAGGTACCTACTCCCAAATTATTATCAACGAGCGCAAGACGACCCTGGAGGTGCGGGCGCGCCGCGCTTCTGTTTTTGTACGGACAACCCGGTAACATAACAACCTTATAACTTTGTGATTTTTCATGATACAGTTTTTAAATTTTGTACATAAATTCTTTACATAAAAATACTAGACATGTGTTTCGGGTTTCGCATATACTAAAACTAATATTGTACGAGTATACTAATATAAATAATTATTCAAACCAAAATGCCATTAAATGGAAATTCACAGAGGCGTTTAAATGTTTTGACTAATAAATAATATTTAGAGTTTTTAGCTATTATAGTGACTAACCATCTATTTCAATACTTAGTTATTTAGTTAACTACTCGGAAAAACGGTAGTACTTCTCGCAAATGGTAAAGCAATTTACTCGTGTTTATTCGGTGACATTCGCAGAGCATGTGGATCAACTAGTTGCTGAAAGTGAATTGCAGTGTAATCGCTAATTTAATAAAACTGCTAACTGCTAGTGTTTTTTGGGATTTTCCATCTGGAATTTCTCAAAAGCAGCCCGGAGTCTGGATGTGTGCCCAGTTGATGGCAATAGGCTCGTCCGCTATTACATGGGACTAACGCGTCATGTTCCGCTACTCGAATCAGATGCGAGTAGCGGAACATGACGCGAACCAATACAATTGAACTACTGCGGTTTCGCTGCTATGGTTTTGCGGCGGAGATGTGCTACCAGCGTTAAACATAACTATAGGTAAACCTCTGCCTCTGCTCTCTCTTCGGGGAATACGGGCTTGATGTTATGTAAATATAGCAATATATCACACTAGCTTCTGCCCGTAACTTCGTTTGCGTGAAATATCTTGTTTGTCCCCCGACCCACTGCGTCGCCCGCTCGCGCTACTACTTAAATTTCGCAAAGCGGTATTTCTGCACTGAAAAAAAAAAGTGTTCGCTTTAACAAAAATCTTGTTTAACTTGATCACGCATCTTGACTCCATACGAGCCTAACAAGATCTTGACTTCTGAAGCTAGGAGAACTTTGTTAAATTATCATAGTTCCGTCAACTAAGTAATGAATTAGTTTAATTACGAGTACTTATTTAATTTAGCTCAAATGTTGGCCAGTTTAAGAATGATAATTATAATTTTTACAACTTGCTTGTTACCATGAACTTAAATTATTATTTGATAAACAAAAGTGAAGAAATAAAATCAAACAAAGCTTATTATGATGTAACAAAGACCGGTGATTATTCTGCACATGTCACATTGTCGTTATAAATAAAATGAATTTGTTCTGGCAAATATGCTATCTTGTTTATAGTAAATAGATAAATAAGCGTTATTTATGTACGTATGTATTTATTGTATATACGTAAATGATACACCACAGATTACCTGCAGTATTTTCTCTCCATCCCCCTTAATCCATCCAAAGGTTGTCTTTAAAAGATCGCTTTGAGCGATAAGACCGCCCATTGTGTCACCCTATGTTCTATATTTATATCTGCAATTTTTATGGTATATATTAAACTGACAAAAAAGAACAAATAAACACAAACAAATTATTAATGTTGTAAGAAACTTTTAAATGTATTTTCATTATGGCAACTGAATGTATTATTTTACTTTGGCAACACAGAAATAACGGTTATGATGTTATCGTTATTTCTGAGTGGGAGAAAAGTCATTTTAAATAGTAAAATGTAGTGCAGGACCAGTCGTCATTTCTATTCTATTCTACAGCTACCCCTTCTCAGAGCACAATGTAACCAGCACCTTTATCTTCTCTAAACAAAAACACTATTTACCTAATGCATTGTCTATACATTGGGTTGCAAACCGACCTTAATTGAAAACTGTCCCTACACCGGCTTTAGGTTATGGCTTGATTTTAATAATAGATAACATTGACGTCCATAGTCTTCAGCCGATGGCTTTATACCGGATTAGTTGGTGGTTTTGAGCATGGGTTTACTAGAAAGTAAATGATATAATTATGTTATTTAAGAATGTGTGCTCGTGAGGAGCTTGTGGCTCAATAACAGCGACAAGCTCGCCGCGGTCGGTTTGTGGATGGGTGACCATCCATTCAACATTGCGACCCCTCCGTGCCACAAAAAGCACGTTAAGCCGTTGGTCCCGGCTGTCATTCGTGGATCTTTGACAGTCGTTACTAGTAGTCAGAAGCCCATAAGTCTGATAACCAGTCTTACCAAGGGGTATCGTGATACCCAGTCACTGGGTTGTGGAGGTCAGATAGGCAGTCGCTCCATATAAAATACTGGTGATATGTGGGATCCAGTTAGACTGGAAGCCGGTTCAAACATAGTCGGGAAATGATTAGGCATAATTATGATGATAATAAACGATTCAAACTTTGTAGCTACGACTAACTTATATTCGATGCGTTTGAATTTACAAACTGACCATCTAAATTAACTAGCCTGTATTGTCCCACTGCTGGGCAAAGGTGGGCAAAAGTCTATCCCTTTTTCACGCAGCTCCAAGTCCCCAAAGTCATTCATAGTGACCATGGCCTTATTTATTTTTATAAAACCATTCGACCAAAAGGTGGCTGGGACAGACTGGATGCGGAAGGCGGAGGACAGGGTGTTGTGGCGCAGCCTGGGAGAGGCCTATGTCCAGCATTAGACTGCGATAGGCTGAGTTGATGGATTGGACCATTTATATTGAATTTTTGGCAGCTTAAGCAGCCTACTAAATTCTTGAGCCAACATTTTGCTAGAGTTAGGTTATTTAGCCCGCCCGGCCATTTTTTGATGATAGTGATTAAAAGTCGCCCGTGCACCAGGGTTAATATGTGACACCGTTTCATTACTAAATGAAACGATTAAAGGCTTGTACAGACTAGTGCGGTATCGCGGGCGCGACGCGACACTAGCAGCACAATTTCATTGTCGGTGTCTGTCACGCCCGCGATATCGCCCGAGTCTGTGCGAGCCTTTATTTATGGACTCAATATAACTAACAAGCAACTAGCAAAAAAAAAAAACTTTTGCTTTCATTTTTTAATCAAGTTTTTTTTTTTTATTACTGTAAAAAAAAAATATTTTTTTTTTATGTACCTATTCTGTTTTTAAAATAATTTGTCTAGAGTTTAAAATTTACCATTGTAATGTTAATTACATTTATTTCGGGGTGAGAGCCTGCTGGTGATCCGTCACACAGGGTATCCTGGTATGGAAGCCAGTCTCTCACAAAGGATCATATTTGATGCATTTTTGTCAAAACCCTATAATTCTTGTCTATAACTGTGAAGCTTTGTGAAAAGAGAAATAAAGATTATACTTATTATTATAATTTTTATTTTATCTGTAATATCTCAACTGACCAAATCATCCAGTCAATCTATGAAAAGAAAAATTCCATCCTAGCACCATTTCATCATCATCTCATCTCATGTTTTATTAAAACCTCATGCAGCAAAGACAGTTTGTTCCGCCACAAATAAAACCATCTTCTCGAATGTTCCACGGAAAGTTTCAATTGAAATGTCACGATAACGAATAACAATAGTCTGCCATGCTGAGCGCCTGTTCGTACTGAGGACGCAGTTTCTGACAACTTTTTGTATCTATGGCAGTTTGGTTAGATCGAATTATTTTTGTTGTTGATTTAGTGGACAAAGTTAAGATGTGTTTTAGCTGTTTTTAGGGTTCCGTACCACAAAAGGATAAAACGGAACCCTTATAGGACTGACTCGTGTGTTTGACTGTCTGTCCATCTGTTAAAGCTGATTTGCTCCTAATCTGCAGGAACGATTAAGTTAAAATTTGGTACACTTATGAATTTTGTTGACCCAAAAACTGACGTGTAAATGTAAATAAATGAATTTTGAATATGGGGTTCTCTTTTGAGGGCAAAATTTGACAATTAAAAAAAACGTTTTGCAAACGGTACCGTGTGTCTTATCAAATGAAAGGACTGTAAATAAATTTTATTTATAATTTTAACAATAATTGGCTGTTTTAAAGTTAAAAAAAAATAGATGAAAATTGACCAACTAAATTGAAACCTCATCATTTCAGTCAAAAGATGTCCACTGCTAGACATAGACCCCCACCCCCCCCTATTAGGGGGAGCCCTATGTCCAGCAGTGTACGTCTTTGTAAGTATTTTTTTGCCATAATCGCCATCATGGCAGGCGGGTTGGCGATCGCATTATGCTGTTAAAATGCATAGAAAACGCTGCTGCCCATTCTCTAGTAAGTCCCTTAGTCGACTTTTACGACACCCACGGGAAGAAATGGGATGGTGCTATTCTTTACGTCCGGCACAACACGGAGCAATTGAAACCTAATCTCCGAAATAGCTAAGCCCAATATTTTGGAAAAAAATAAAGAAAATAGTTTACCTATAGATTACAGAAAAACCTATAAGAAGTCTATGGTCTTAAAATAACATGGTAAATCTCTCTATATTGTGTGTACAAACTTACATTTTCAGTTGGAATATATGGGGGAACATGTCTTTCAACTGCAATGTGAAGTTTGTTTTTGGGATGAATTCATCCCAACTATGGAACCTTTCATTGTGCGTGGTCCGATAAGCACTTGGCCGGTTTTTCCTTTTAAGATGCCGCGTGCCCGATGGGATTTCCCGTTTGCAAAAATTACGAAAAGCCATATAATCTTTTATCCCTTATTTAACCTGCTCGTAGTGCTCATTTTGGTTCAAAGTCAAAGTCAAAGTCAAATTATTTATTTCAAATAGGCAGATAGATGGCACTTTTGAACGTCAAAATTTACAAATAAAATAGAATTGATTCTAGTAGCCCCTTCCAAAAGGTAGCTTCGTATGGAGAAGAATGGACAAGAAACTCCACCGTTACTCTTTTAAAATGTTTTACAATGTTTGGTATTGGTACATCAATTATATAATTATATGTGAAGACGATGCACCTAGAATAAAATTACTATACCACAATAGGTAAAAAGAATTAATAATGAAGCAATGAGATAAATTAATTATGTGATAGATACATGGTGCTCCCATATTTACAAATATTGTAAAAAAAAAAAAAAAGTGGTCCTAAAATAATCAGTGTGTGAGTTAAGAGTGTAAAATAAATGTCATAAAAATAATAAAATATACAATTAAAATAGCAATCAGTTAGATTTTGTCTAGACTCTAGATTGTCCTATGGAGCTGGACCAGCATGTTTCCAAGCGTTCTTATCCTGGATATAACCCTCTAATTTGTAATAAGCTTGTTTACAAAGTGTACTTTTTATATGAGTTTTAAATTTTCTTTTATTTAATTGCAATATATCACAAGGTATTTTGTTGTAACATTTAACACAGTACCCCATAAAAGTTGTATGTACTTTAGATAATCTGAAACATGGCTGATCTATTTTATCTTTATTTCTAGTATTGAAATTATGTCTATCACTTATTTTTTTGAAAAGATGTAGGTTTTTTCTTACATACATAATATTTTCATAAATGAATTAGCAAGGTACCGTCATAATATTAATCCTTTTAAAGAGTTCCTTAAGAGATTCTCGGCGACGTAGATTATAAATGGCTCTGACAGCTCTCTTTTGCAAAATAAAGATAGATTCAATGTCAGCAGCCCGACCCCACAATAAAATACCGTACGACATAATGCTGTGGAAGTAGCTAAAATAGACCAAACGCGCGGTTTCTACATCTGTTAACTGTCTTATCTTCCTAACAGCATAAGCGGCCTAGCTTAACCGCCCCGCAAGAGATGTTATATGTGGTCCCCATTGTAGTTTCTCGTCTAGAGTGATTCCTAGGAAAACCGTTTGATTAATACATTCCAGTTTTTCTCCATTCAATATGATATCAAATTCGCTACTTCTAACATTAGGTAGTTTAAATCTAATGAATTTGGTTTTTTTTTCATTTAGAACCAAAGTTTTGGTTGTATACTCGTAAGGAACTCCTGTGCAAAACTTCAAGCTTATACGAGTTTCCAGCGATTTAGGCTTTGCGGTCTGCCAGTGATTGAATAAATTTAAGATTTTTGTTAAGTAGCTATTATTTTATTTATCATATATTATTATATTATATTTATTACTTACATTATATTTTTTATTTATTATATATATAATATATTTTTATTATTATTATTATTTGAACCCATTAGTCAGACAAGGGGTATCGTGCTACCCAGTGAACTGAGTTGTGGAGGTCAGATAGGCAGTCGCTCCATGTTAAATACTGGTATTCAGCTGCATCCAGTTAGACTGGTAGCCGACTCTAACATAGTTGGGAAAAGGCTATGCAGTGGGGAATGTTTTTACTCAATTCACGAGTTTTTTGTAAAATGTCCCTGTTATGTTTTTTCTCTTGATCCTGGCATCAAACGTGCTTAAGTCATTATTTAAGTTAAGTGATACTATGTTAAACTTATTGTTTTATATAATGACATGGTAAAAATAGAAGTGTGTAGTCTTATAATATAATAATTAAAATAAATTTTTTTTTCAATGATTTGATGTCATTGTAAATTGATTTTGCATACCGTTAAAACGATGAGTGTTAAAATAATGTAAATCGAAAATTAATGCACTTCAATGATTTGATGTTATTGTAAATTGATGTACCGTTAAAACGGTGAGACATGTAGTACTATGCAGTTATACGAACACCATTGTAAACATACCATGTTTCTGGCAAATAAATAAATAAATGATGACTATGTTTTGATTCCAATTAAATGTCTCTAATGCATCTTACGTGTTTACAGAGTGCTAAACCTGATCACTATGTGTTTGTTTCAAAATTAAATAAGCGCTTCTTTTGCTAGCAACTAAATAATGCTCAAACCATCCCCCGACTTGTCTTTTAAAAGTAAGATCCCTACACAAGTACTCTGTCAGAGGGCTACCAAGAGCTCTAGACGATTTCATAATGCGAGAGAGAGTGAGTGAACTAGACTCTTCGAACGTTCTACTCAGAGCTGACGACAAAAAATGTAGAACCAGATTTGTGCATGTTATGCAATATACAATATTAGTTTTAGTTTATGCGAAACCCGAAACATGTGTCTAGTATTATTATGTAAAAAATTTCAAAACTGTATCATGAAAAATCTCAAAGTTTTATGGTTGTTATGTTACCAGGATGTCCGTACAAAAACAGCGGCGCGGCGTCCCCACGCCTCCAGGGTCATCTTGTGCTCATTGATAATAATTTGGCAGTAGGTAACTAACCGTCCCGGGTCGACGGCGCGTTGTGTTCCACGCGCGCCTCAAAGAGATGTCAGCACCAACTGACGGGGTCCGTTAGGACCAATGCCTGCCAGGGTTGCGAGTTTGTCCGAAAGGGATATCGCGGCCCTGACACACAGGCAACGGAAGGAACACGGGTGGGTTTGAGTCAGAAAAAGTCTGACACGCCCTCCCACTGCGCCCAGAGCGGGAGAAGTTATTTGATAATTTCCCACCCAAAAAAAAAAAAAAGGTAACTAACCGTACGGCGATTGTATTGTAAGTAATTAAACGGTGATAATATTTTCCATCACACTTAAATATTTTTGGGACAAAATATAACATGGTGCAAAAATTATTGAAATCGATTCAGTTCCTTATTCTGAACAAACTGTATTCAGGTTTCGCATATACTAATTTAATGTTTTATAAAAGTGGCAGTGTAAATTGAATAAACTATGACGATCAAGGACTTGTGTATATTTAAAATATTAAAATTTTTATACGCGGGCTTATAATCTAGCCATGTACGAAATTTATGACGTGAGACATGGATTACAATATATTAAATGCATAAAATTTCTTATCACGATTCCCAAAAATAATATCACATTAGCAGAATCTTAAGAAAGTTGTTCAACACCCTTCATTGATTGACGATATATATATATATATATATATATATATCTATTTAATCACCCCTCTAATCTTAATCACAAGGAAGCGACTATGAATGTGTGAGCTTCCTAACTACCTAACACACAATTGAGATAGACATTCCACTCGAAACCGTCCCGACTGCTTGAGATAATGATGAGGGGGATTTTCTTCACAAGTGTCTTTGAGTAGTGCAGACGCAGACAGTATCGAATCTATACACACTCCGAAATAAGACATTTTTACGTAATGTTTTAAAATCAAAAAAACATTTTCCTCTACTACTCGTATGTCTACTTAGATCTCGACAGGAAAATCTGAGTAAAAACAAGTTTTTTTGTCATAAATTTGGCTACGCAACAAAATTGATGATGGAAACTTATTCATGTGAAAAGGAGGAAGATTCTGCATTACGTGGGCCTTATTATTTATTATATAATCATTATCTCAGCGTAATATCCTGACAATGCTTTTTCAAAAGCCTAAACACTTCCCTAAGTCACCCGTTTTCAGCAAAACATACCTATCAACTTCCATATACTACCAGAAAACAATCTCCACTAGAAAATCCTCTCCCCGTCAAAACATTACTCGACAAAACACCGTTAAAGTTAACACCTAATAGTTATCAAGAGAAAATATGAAGAGGGGCGTCTTCAGTTTATCGACCGTCTGCTGTAGTTACAGAGATCGCGGCACCTAATCAGGGGCCCAGGTAATTCTAGCGGCCGTAGAGAGCAGCTGATTGGTTATCGATCCGCCTGCTTCCTTGCCTTGGCTTGGCTAAAGATAGTTCCTGTTATTGATGGACGCCTGCTGGGAGACTTGCAATCTTATGGTTGTATTCAAGTTTAAGAGTTGGTAGTTGTCTGGATCTTTCTTTGAAGTGTGGTGTTTGACTTTGTTTGCAGTTGTGAGTTGGCTTTGAAACTTTTTATGGGAATTCTGGAATCCCAGAAAAAACATGATGACTATCAGTATGTTGTCTCAAATAATGCTGCAGTTTAGTTACATACATTCTATAGGAAGCGAATATTATTATATAGTAGATTTAAGTGCACTTCTGATGGTATAATATTTACTAAAGAAATGAACCGTTCTTTGAAGCAAAGTAACTACATTGAACTCATAAGTAACAAAAAAGTACTCGAACGATATGTAAAATTGGTATTGGAGAGCATAGATCAAATTGGTTGAACTCTGAAGTAACAATAAAAAAGTGCTCGCCACGTGTCGCTGTAAAGGAGCTTAGCATGTAATATTGGTATTGGTGCATAAACCACATTGCTATTTATACAAAATCCTGATGAAGCGGACTTGCTGATTAATAGGCCAGCGAGCAATGATCTTACGCATGAAGTTACTTACATTGGAGCGGAGTATTAATATCTGGCGTAAGCCACGAGCGGCCAACACTCGAAAAAAAACGCGCTGCATAAAATCCACCTTCCTTTTTGCATTTAATTAATAACTAGTTAGCGCCATCTACAACCACTGGCTGCACCAATGGGATTGCTTACCATCCACCATTGACCATCTCATGTTAATAGTCTGTTATTTTATTGCAAGAATAATTAATTTAATTTTATCTATGAGTAGGTTTCATTACTGCATGGTGTATATTTATTTATAATATACGAGTAATACCTACAGAAATATGCATATTATTTCATATCACTTGATTTCTAACATGGTTAAGTGTCATTGATTAAATGGTAATTTTTTTTTTTTAATTTTTTTTTTTTTTTTTTATACGTTGCCCCACACTAGGAATTTCTCCTGTATTGTGGGTGCGTTTACAAACATTTAAACTCACATACACAAACAGCCAGACCCGGAACAACTACTTATAGGTCATACAAATATTTGTTCCGTGCGGGAATCGAACCCGCGACACGCAGCGCAGCAGTCAATCGCTTAACCACTGCGCCAACCGTGCCGTCACATTAACCAAATGCCAATTAAACATTTGAATTATTATTATATTATATTATTCAATTTTAACTTATTCAATTCACTATTAGCGACTATTTTTGCCTTTGATTTTGTGTTGCTATTATTATTTGTTTATTATTTATTAGTAAAGGGTTACCAACAGCTTTTGTATTTAATATATCTTAAGTACTAGCCACAATACCCACGAACTTACATAGTCACCAACCACAGGTTGACCTGCCATCTCAGAAATATGTCAATTTGCCTAACCTTTTTCCAACTCGGTTTGCTGAATACCAGTATTTTACATAGAGCGGCTACCTATCCGACCTGCACAACCCAGTTAATGGGTAATTCGAAACTCCTTGGTCCAGGTTATCAGACTTTATTAGCTTCTGACTACCCGTAACGACTGTTGAAAGATGTACGAATGACAGTCGGGACCAACGGCTTAACGTGCTTTCCGAGGCACGGAGGGGTCTCGATATGTAATGGATGGTCACCCATCCACGAACCAACAGCGGCAAGCGTAGCTTAACCTTCAATCCAACTGTGTGACTGTTATTATAATATTTAGCCACGACATCCTCGCATTCTCAGAAACAAGTGATAACACATAAGAATATTAAAACTAGTGGCTCTAGAATTAAGTTCTGGCATAATTCTTCTGCAGTGGTGGCCCAAGTGGTAACGGCCGTAACTTGAGTTGTAGGAGGTCGTAGGTTTGAACCCAGACAGACGCTTTACTTTGTGTAAATTATTTTATCACCACTGCTCTCAAAACGGTGAAGGAAAACATCGTGAGGATCAAAAGTTCGAAAACATGTGACATCTACCAACCCGCACTAGGCCTAAATCGTGGATTACGTTACGGTCCACTCCCTCTCAACGAGAGTAGGTCTGTGTCGCAGCAGTGGGATTATAGGGTGTTTATGTAAAATTCTTCTTAAACTTAGGATTAAGAACATACAAGAACTGCTAAGATAACTTTATTATTCCCCATTAATCCGTACACAAAAGACGCCTCTGACGTAGAGTTATGGACACCAGCCCGTCTTACCAATACGAGGGTGACACTGAAAGTTCTTAGAAAATCAAAAACTGAACAAACTAGCAAGTTATTAGTTTTATTAAATCGTTTCAAAATAGTGTCCCTTTACATCAATACATCACTGAATCCGATGGAACCACTGAGAAAAGCACTTTGCCTACTCGTCCTTAGGGGTCTCTTCGACGGCATTTTGAAACGCAGCCACTGCTTCCTCGCCGTCCATAAATCTTTTTCACGCAGATCATTGGTGAGATTAGTGCGACCACGTTTAAACTCATTAAACCAGTTGTAAACAGTGGCACGAGATGGAGCTTCATCGTGAAAGGCCAATCGAAGTCTATTATAACTTTCTTGTTGACTTAAATGACATCGAAAATCATAACAAATCATTGTACGAAAACTTTCTCGCGTTAAATTCATGCTGACGTGACACAGACAATTTTCAATTTGCCGCCAAATCGTAAACAAATGACAAATTAATAAAATCACACAATAATACTGGCAACGAGTTCAATTTTTTAACAAATTTGAATTTATTTTTTTATTATATCGTTTACAAGTGGCCAGTTCTAAAAACTTTCAGTGTTGCCCGTACTAATATTCCCCAGTAAGCACCTGTCGCCTGTAACTTGGATACCCTATCAACAATATACCAACATAATATTAGAGCTCAGAGCAGATGTGCCACACTGGCCGCACGTTAACACACGGCCGCGCTCGTCAGTCCCTACCCTACCATCAGATCCTTCATCCATGATGTGACTTTGCCTATAATAGACTACTACTGCTGGACAAAGACTCATTCTAAAAAAAGTTGTGGTATGCATAATCAGCCTTCGACAGCTACACAGGCCCTCTCTGTATGAGAGGGAGCGGGACATATTATACCATGCGGGCCCTTGCAGGTAGCTAACCACGTCATGTATTCGTGACTAGGATTTCTTCTGTATCTTGTGTGCTTTTTTAATAAATACAAACATGCATAAATGCAAAAAAAAAAAAAAATGCATAAACACCCTGACAAACAGCCTGTGACCAAATTCGAAACCCTGCTTTATATAACATTAATACTCGTAATGTCTACTATCGCAACCGGCGAGCGTGTATAAACAGATGTATGAACGTAAACGAAGCAAAAGGAGTATGTAGGTAAGGATCGTAGTAGTTGGCGTTCTGCAGTTTCTACAATTTTTGTCTACCATGGGAAAAAGGCGCGATTTTATTTATGTATTTAATGAATAATATTTACCGCACAAATTCAAGAAATCTTAATTAAGAAAATTATAAAAATTATCTCAAATTCAAGAAATCTTAATTAAAAAAAATATGAAAATTATCTCAAGATGCTACGTGGCCTTGCTTTCAGAGAATTCTGGACCAAAAAGGTAGTGACTGAAGCTTAGTGTATTTTATATTTCAAGTATTTTCATCAATATTTTTAAAGCACTTTTAACATGTCAACTTAAAAACAAATCACTAGTTTCAACATCAACGGTTAAAATCTATACTCAGTGTCTGTCTACTTTATGTTTAGTGGAGGCTACAAGTACGTGCTACGGCGTAGCCCTAATGGTGGCCGTCAGCTACGCGGCTACGAGTTGCTACGTACACTAGAACTTTTATAACATCTTGAAATGGTTTCAGTATTTTATACGGCACACATAATGTGAGACCGGGTTTATGTTTTGATAAGTACAATACGAGTTGCAATACTACACGGCAGAAATCTATTAAGTACCTCTGATTTTGTTACAGTGTTTCTTTAAGGAAACACCGACCTCATCTGGTTTTTTAAATATTATTATTTATTTTGACGTGTAATAGTGTTTTTTACAACCATTTTCAGCAATAAAATACCATTTAACATAGCATTTATTTAAAACCAACTGTAGCAGTTTATGTAGGCCTAATATTTCTTGTATTTTGTACTACAAAGACTTGAATAAATATACTTATACAGCGAGTTACGGAAATGGTATATCCATACAAACAGGGTGCAGAGTTCTTCTGGTTCAGAATCTCTGTACAAAATTTCAGCTCAAAAAGAATAACTTTGAAAATGTTAGTTTTTTTTTTTTTCTATAGTTTATTAAATTTAAATCATAAAAAATGTGTCACCGCACTACGAAGGTCTTTATCCATTATCTGTGTCTGTGCGCCTAGTACACACACACACCTGCCACAGGTCTGCGACACGGCGCCGCACCGACACATGGCGGCGCGGGCAACACGATTGGCGGCGGGATCAAACGAATGGATTAAAACGTGTACCGATTTGCTGACTTGCTCTAGTGATGTATAGAATTCAATTGGAAACATTTGATTTTTATTAGATGTTTCTTAACTTTATAATTATGTAGGTATTATTAAAAAAATGTCGCCATGTAGTTTGTTATCATCAAAAAAACCATGCCTTTGATATGTATATACCCTTTCCGTAACACGCTGTATACCCGATGGTAGGCAAATCAAATCAACTATGTTCTACAAATATCAATATATGCACAACGAAAAACCGAATTACCCAGAACCAATAACACAGCTCAAAGCTCAACAGTTCCACGAACAACTAACAAAACTGTTTATACCAAACGATTGAATGAATAAACACATTGCATTCACCGTCCGAAAACCGATCCGACGTCTTCAAAGGTCGAAGTACATAATACATTTGTTACTCACGAATCATATTCCCGACAATATCATTTCGTGAGTCGACGTAGCATGAAATACGCCCTGAGTGACTCGGCACAAGACGCCGACACTAAAAACGATATGTATGTGCTGTACTGAAGGCAATAATATGCTTTTAGACAGTAGAAGATGTAAATAGAATTTACAATACTATATTTTATTGCCTGGTGCCTGGGTGAAGGCCACAGGAATCCGTTGGATGAGAGAAGCACAGAACCGGTTTTTTTTTAAAAAAAAAAACGTTGCCCCATACTAGGAATTTCTCCTGTATCGTGGGTGCGTTTACAAACATTTAAACTCACATACACAAACAGCCAGACCCGGAACAACTACTTGTAGGTCATACAAATATTTGTTCCGTGCGGGAATCGAACCCGCGACACGCAGCGCAGTAGTCAATTGCTTAACCACGGCGCCAACCGTGGCGTCAAAAGGTTGAAGTGGCGATGCTTATAGAGGCCTATGCCCAGCAGTGGACGTCTTTCGGCTGAAATGATGTGATGATGATATTTCATTGCATATTATTACAAAATTACGAAGCAAAATGAGTATTTATTTATTTAAACTTCTCGCACACAATAAGGTACAAAGGCGGACTTAATGCCTTAGGTATTCTCTACCAGTCAACCAAGGGTGGTGAAGAGATAAGATGGCGGGTGCTCTGATTGAAAGAAAATAATAATATTAAAAAAATATTAATATTATAACATAATTAATTATAAATAAAACAGGTGCACAAGTACATAAAAAGGAGTATGTAAGGATCGTAGCAGGTGGCGTTCTATAGTTTCTGTCTAACCTCATGGGAAGGAGGCGTGAGTTTATGTATTTATTACAAAATTATATTGATAAGATAAACCATTTTTTTAAAGATTATTCTTTCATTTCAAAAGCTACGATGTCTTCGCTTCGGTGTAGTCATAGAAATATAAAAAAATATTTCTTAATAATAATAAGGTGTAGTACTTTTGAGTTTTTACAAGTGAGATAATTTTCCGTGCTGTTTTTACGTTTAATGTCAGTTGGTGAGTTATAATTTCCTTCATGTAGCTAAAAGAGCTTACTGTCAATCTACATAGCCAATCTGACGAAAGCGCTGTCAATATGCACGGCAAGATATGGATCTTTAGTAAATTAACTGTTTATCCCCTCTAACGGAAACGCACAGTAAAAAGCTTTACTATGTATAGATACATAGCTCACACTATCCTCGCTTTCTTTACCCTACATACCCAATCAAGTCGTCCTTTCGGAAACGAACCTTTTCCCCGTTGTAATATTTCATCCCCCTGCGCCCCTGAAATCATGAGACTTCTTTTACAGTGATTTGATGATATTGCACTTTGACGAAGCCTGGCGCGAGGATACACGACACAAAAAAAAAAAACAAGATGGATGACTCGAGTGAATGAATGGAAGCGGATTGGAGGGTCCTTGAAACCTTACAAGCATATGTTCTAGAGTTTTTGATATTTTTTTACAAGCTTTCATGTTGATCAAAATGTTATTGTTGACAGTTTCATTGTTACTTTTCTACGTTTGATATTCCATCGCACTGCATTCTGTATTATTGTTCTTTGTGATTGGTGTCAACATCTCAATAATGAATATTATTTTATATTTTTGACTTGAAAGGACGGAGCCAATGGATGAAGAAAATGAAATTTAAATGTAATGGACGTGAAGCATCCAAATGAATATGATTTTTGACAAATCAACATTTTAATGGGCGTATTTATGACGGTTTTCTTTTTAATTTCTAAATAAAAAATCATGTTTTTGATTAAAGTATGTTAAACCCTTTGGTTTTTTTTCCGCTTTACAGAGAAAATTGTTACTGAATAATTGTAGGTTACATTTATTGTTACATACCTAAACAATACTTACATAAGAAAGTGAAGGCTCTTGTTTTATTAAGTCGGTTAAATATTTTATATAAAACACGTATCCTATACATATTTAGGCGTAGAGTGGGAATAGTTACGGGAAAAGTATAAGCCAAAAATGTTACTTTCTTGTGTAGGGTACCTACCTACTAAAATAGATCTTAAGAAAATTGTTACTAACACTTTTATGGATTCTGTCAGAAATAAAATTGATATTATTATACGTAAAGTTAAATGTGCATAGCTCTACTGAATGACATCTGAAAAGCGCGCGCCCAATGCTGCAGCTGAATGGCTCCTAAATCGCGTGACTAAAAAGCCGATCTAAAAATAACATTCGTTTACAATATTATTGAGTATAAAACTTTTCTTTTTTTACCCGACTGCGGCGAAGCCAAATGTATGTACTTATGTATGTCCCGTATGTTCCCTCGTAAGTACTAAAAGGCTGAACGAATTTTGATGAATGATATTATGTCGTTAAATTCGTTTTTATTGCGCTGGACAAGATTTATATAACTTCATACTATATACAATCTTATGCAGTCGGATGCATCGTCTAAAGTTTAACAATAATGACCTATTGCCTCCGAATCCATGAGATTTTTTTTATAGTATTAAGTTAAATATATCTTGTTTCCACCTTTTTTAAAGTTTACTTTTTGACGCATCAGGTTTTTTATTTGTAATTTTTTTTTTCATATAGAATTTTTATAATTCAATTTTTTATTAGATGAAGATTTCAAGAAGAGTGAGTAGGTAAATTATTATATTACACAATTTGTTTTAGCTACTTATACTTATGCTTAAAAGTAAATCAGTTACAATTCTGTCAAATATTAGCATCTACTGCCGAACTAGGTTTATAGCCTGTGTTTCAGCAGGCAGCGCTTCAAGCCCTCGAACTGGGTATGCAAGTATGAGCTTACGAACAAGAATTAAAACACTTACCTGTCAGTTCCACCGGCCATTGCCTTGTAGTCTTGTATATCCATGTCACCCATGTACTGAGAGAAATCTGTAAAAAGAAAAGAAAAATTTGACATATTTTAAATTGCTGGTAAAAAATAAAATAAAAATCTTTATTTCATACATGAACACATACATAACTGTCCATAGATTGTTTAGTGATGGGTTAGTAACAGAAAGTATTTATAGTCTATAATAGTATTGTTAGTAAGGACTCAAACACAGCTAAATTGCTTAAGCTCGAGGCTCAGTGTGGTAGCACCATAGGTTACATCGACGCCTCTGCCCAACTCTTCGGGAATCACTGGCATGACGTTATGTGATGACATAATACGTTATGAAGTAATACGATTGATAAGAAGTAAAAAAAAATTTGCAACGTCAATAAAAAATCTCATCATAATCTAATATATCTGTAATTCATATGGAACACGTGGTTATTTTTTTTTTGTTTCTAATATTGTATTTAGAGGGTAATCTCTGGAACTGCCAGTTCAATTTTAATAAACGTTTTTGCATTTGATAGCCAAATTCTTGAGGAAGGTTATACGCTATTTGAAATCTAGCAAATACCTTAAGGAGCCGAGCAAAAAGAAATAAAAAAGTCAGAAAGAACACTAAGCGAAAACGAAATAACTCGAGCGGGCGATGCAACGCGATGCAATACAATGCAGTGGGTCGGGGGAACAAGAAATTTCACGCGGACGAAATCGCGAGCAGAAGCTAGTTACAGTTATAAACAAAGACATTGGATTATGTACACATGTACCTATTACCTGTATTATTTATTTATTTATTTTATTATTTATGTACACACAGTAAAATACAGAGAGATACGACATAATTATAATACTAGTACAAAGGTACTGCTTATTTCTTAAGAAATTTCTTCCAGCAGACCTGCGAAAGGAGAAATGAAAAAGAAATGTAGACAATAGTGTAGTGTATTATATTTTATTTTAGAATAATAATACTAAACAAAATAATAATAATAACAAATATGATTTTCGTAATCAATTGGCCGACATTGATGATTTGTTATGGGCATCAAAAATGTTGAGTCAATGAAAAAAATGTTGAGTCAAAGAGTCAATGGTGATCACTTCGATGGTGCTAGTTTATCATTTGTGACTTCGAGTTACAGCTATAGCTTTATGTAAGCGGGCACGCACATTATGCCTGGAGGCTTTATATTTAAGTACGTTCTGTTTACGTTATTTCTGCTTGAGTATAGTTTTTTGACGATTTTTATGTTTTTTTTTTTTTTGTATAGTGGCGTGTGCTAGCTCTATCATAAGGCAAATAATATAAATATCTTTAATGTTCTGTGTTGCGTAATGCAAATTATTTTACATTTTATTGTATAGATTCAATTCAAGTTTTATATCTGAACAGACAGCTGTGCTGCTGGGGAGTTTGTTGCGCCACTTCTTCTTCCCAGCTAAAGCACTAGGAAGTGGTGAAGGGTGGGCGTTTTTGGGGGACTGTCTTATGTAAGTTTGGCGTTTCAAAAGTGCTGATTCTCAGGCTAATTTGGATAAATGAGTTTTGTTTTTTTTTTTTTTTTTGATTTTTAATGAAAAAAATGTTTGAGTCAATCAAAAAGTTGTAAGCGGTGGTTGTTGCTGCTCATCAAAAGGTGGACGGACATGATCGTGTCATCTTCTCGATTTCCTGACCGAGACCCGTCATCATTTCGTTGTAAAAAAACAAAACAAACACCCACCACCACCCACACCCATCACCATATAAATCAAAGCGAAATCTACGAGACGAATGCCGAATTATTAATAACGCAAACGATTTTCGACATCAATTGGCGGCCGTCGGCGAAATTCGTCGCTATTTTGTATTCGGACCACGTGGCCCCTCCCTTCGGCGCGTCGACGGGGCGAGGGGGGGCGACAAATCACGCGCACACTGTGGCCAAGCCACTAAATGAATATTGACATGCCACTAGCTAACGGGTTGAATTGATAATCGGGTGGTGATAGAGTATTTTGTTGGTGTGAACTTAATTTGTGATCTATGTTTTATGGCCTCTTTGTTAACATAGGATTTAGGTACATCTGAATTTATGGCTTCCGCCTAACCACCGCAGAAGAGATCAAATAAGAACAGTGGCGGCCCAGTGGTGATGCCCGCGAAGTAGTGGGTCATAGGTTCGAATCCTGACTGGCGCTTTATTTTGTGTAAATTATTTCATCACCACTGCTCTCAAAACGGTGAAGAAAAACATTGTGAGGGTTTGACATGTCCCAGAACTAAAAATTCGAAAACATGTGATATCCAGCAATTCGCACTGGGCCCGCGCGGTAGATTACGCTCATGACTTTTAAAACTCCCTTACTGCCAGCCTCCCTACAGCCATTACTATAGGAGAACTGGAGTCCTAAGCAAGGAGTTCTAACCATGCAAAATGGTGGAATATTCACATAATTACCAAGGTGCATCGCTGTACACTCTAGGTAAAACACAATGTAAATTGTCTTTGGTCCCTGGCCCTGATATCAACCAATCGCAACCAATGGACAAGATTGTCAAAATGTTTAGTGTTTTGGCTACTTTGTATGTGTGTATTATAAATTATGTTTATTTGTTGAAATGTGCGTTTTGTTTGTGCAGAATAAACAATTTTTCTTTCTTTCTTTTTCTGTACATGATGTTATTGTTAAAATATCTCTTAGAAAGTCAAAATTAGAATAGAATAGTATTATGTACTCCATAAAAATTACAGGTACAAATGTTGAAATTTTACATATAAAATACACTCGCGAGCAATAACCTGGAATCAGTTCATTGCGCGTTGCTCAAGACATGATTTTGCAATTTCTATACGATGAGCTGTGGATTGTGGTATATCACCTGAAAGGTAATTTTATTAGCTTTCAAATGATATCAGAAGCTTTAAAATTATTAAAATTTTCTACCTAAATTTAGAGAATTATTGCAATAGGTCGAAGTCTAAATGAATAGGAAGTAATATAAAACGATATTTTTTTTATTTACAATTTATGTTATTTACCCGTTAATATATTGTATTACCCCCCTGGCCCTAATGACTGCTTGTAGACGGTTTTTCATTGAGCGAATGAGTTTCCTGATGGAATCCTGTGGGATTTCTTGCCACTCTTCGACTAAAGTAGTTTTCAGGTCTTTTATTGACGCCGGCCGGAGCTGGACATCTTCCTCGTACCCGCCTTTTCAGCTCGTCTCATATTCGGCTTCGATCGGATTCAAATCCGATTGAACATATTATGTTCAATCGGATTTAAGTCAGGGCTGAGGGCTGGCCAGTCTAGTGTGGGAATCCTGACTTCTACAAGGTACTGTCTAGTCACTGCAGCGGTGTGGCAGCGGGCATTATCGTGTATTAGCAGGAAATCTTCGCCAATAAACCGTAGGGGATCGCCTAGCAGAATGTCGTTGATGTATCTTTCTGCGGTTAACCCCACCCCCTGACCTCCACCAGGTACGAATATCAACTCGTTTTTGTTTCAATAGATATCCCCACCCACAGCACACAGGACCCACCCCCGTACCACTGTTTCCGCAAAACAGCATTGTGCGAATCACTCCCCCGTTCTCCTATAGACTCTCTATCGACGGTTGCTACCATGCAGGCACATCCTGGATTCGTCCGAGAACAGGACTCGCCTTCATTGCTCGACATCCCAATCTAAGTGATCGCGAGCAAACTGAAGCCTGGCTTGTCAGTGGGCTGGAGACAATTTAGGTCCCATGGCTGGCCTTTTTGGGGTCGAGTTCGCTTCTTTGAGTCTTCGCCTCACTGTCCAAGCGCTGACAGCCCACCCTCGAACTTCTCTGAGTTACTGCTCGAAGTCCACGCCGGTCAGTTGTCAATTTCGGAGAGAAGAGGTGACAATAAATCGGTCAGCTCTCACCAAAGTGCATCGCTGTCATCCAAATCCTGGTCTCCGGACTAATTTTCCTGTCTTCCTGAACCTTTTGTATACCTTCGAGACACAAGACTGGCTCAAATGCAGCTGTCGAGCGATAGTACGCTAAGACAATCCTTGCTTTTTTTTTTTTTTTTTTTTTTTTGGGTGGGAAATCATCAAATAACTTCTCCCGCTCTGGGCGGAGCGGGAGGGCGTGTCAGACTTTTACTGACTAAAACCCACCCGTGTTCCTTCCGTTGCCTGTGTGCCAGGGCCACGATATCGCTTTCGGACAAACTCGCAACCCCGGCAGGCATTGGTCCTAACGGACCCCGTCAGTTTGTGCTGACATCTCTTTGAGGCGCGCGTGGAACACAACGCGCCGTCGACCCGGGCCTGGTCCTTATCGGACGGCGAGCTACCCATCGCTCACCGTCCGCAGGCCCGCGCCTACGGTGGCCGGAAATCGGCTTGCGACTCCCGACGCCCGGGGCGTCTCCTGCGGCGACTAGGGGCATGAGGGCGTGAACCTTGTCTCACCCTCACGCGTTCCGCCTCCTCCTTCGCTAGCATAACTGCTTCGCAGAAGGAGGTGACGGCCTCCCATGCACTCTCGCTCCGAACCATGGCCTGTACCAGGCCCGGACGCGAGAGATCGCCGCCGCCGATCGCCTCCGTGAGGACACGGTGGTGCTCCGCCCAAGCTGGGCAGACCTCCACCGTATGCTCCACCGTGTCCTCCGGGCGATCCACACAGTGGTGACACCCGGGCGTTTCCTCCCGCTTAATCCTAAACAGGAACCTCCCGAAACATCCATGTCCGGTGAGGACCTGCGTCAGGCGGAAGGTGAGGACGCCGTGGCGCCTCTCCAGCCACTCCTCAAAGAGGGGACTTATCGCCACAATTGTGGCGTGCCCAGCGCTGGGTTGCGACAATCGCACTCTCCATGTCGCCATGAGATCCCTCCGGAGCTCCGTCCGCTGTGCCGCAATTTCTTGCGGCAGCGGAGTTATGCCCCGGAGTTTCGCCTCTTCGCGCCACACCCAAATGTGCGCGAGGACTTTCGCCTCCAGATCCCATGGCGGCAATCCGGCAAGGAGGCTCGCCGCCTCACGGGAGACCGTGCGGTATCCCCGTACCATCCTGATGGCCATGACCCTTTGGGACGCGTTCAACCGCTGCGCTGGTCGCAGCCTCAGAGAACGCGCCCACACCGGTGCCCCGTAAAGGGCCATGGACCGCACGATCCCCGCGTAGAGCCTCCGGCAGGAGGCGTTTGGACCCCCTAGATTGGGCAGGAGCCGCTTCAAAGCAGCCCCGGCCCGCTCCAGTCTGGGAGCCAAACGGACTGGAGCGGGCCAATCCTTGCTGGATTAGGACAATCCTTGGACAATCCTTGCTGGATTAGGATGATGACTTGAGCGGCTTCTATAGGTGTGGTTTTCATTTTCTTTTAGCTTCAGGATACCCAGTGACGTGAAATATTGGACTGATGATCAATTTTCATAAACCTTTTATAGGGTTTCAGGACTACCAAACAATATGGTGTTTTGTTTTAAAATGTTTTTTGTTTTACGTTCCATGACATAAGGTGAAATTTTTTTGGTTATTATTGAAAGAGGTTGAAATTGCCATTCAAATGATATGCATACAAGTTGTAAAAATTTGTTTCGAGCAGCGCACGATGAAGTGATTCCAGTTTATTGCTTGCGAAAAAAAAAAAACAACCTAAACTGTTTTGAAGTACACTTACTTCAAAAGAGTTTAGTTTGCCTTTTTTTATTATTAAATAATATGAATCTAGACATTTTAAAATAAAGTTCAACTCTAGTGCATTTATTCTGATATTACAAAATTAATATTACCCGATATTGCAATCGCCAGAGATATTAAATATCACAGTTTTCGCGTAAGATTAGTTGGTCTCTTGGGGAAAATAGCTCATTTTAGTAATTCGTAGGCACTAGGCTGGAATAATCCAAAATGATCTGGAATTGTACTACTTAAGCAGCAATACTTAACTATTTCTACAATCTAAGAAATAGAAATGTAAGTCTAAGTAACCGATTTAATAATGACAAATGGTTAGGTTTGATTATCTCGAAAAAAGAAAAAACTTAAATATTACACATAGCTTAATAGCTTTTAATTTTTTATTCTTGTTTTATTTAACTATTTTGAATCCGGTTAGACTGGAAGCCAACTCCAACATAGTTGGGAAAAAGCTAGGATGATCATGATTATTTTTTTTATGTTTTAACATATTTTTTTTTTCCACGTTACAATAATACACAATAAAGAAACTGTCAAGTCTTACCCCCCCAAAAAACTTTTCTTCGCAAAAACTTAAGCATGATAAATATCGGAAAAATTCTTCTGCTACCCTCACCTGTCCAATTTAAAACCCGCAAGGCAGCGGAACAATGGCAAACGCTCACCACTCGGCAAAAATTGAAACAGATTGCTCAATCTATCTTATATATTTTTCATAATTTCCAAGTAAATAATTTTGTCCATTCCTCAGAGATAATGGAGGGGTAGAAGTGGGAGAAGAAGAGGGGGGGTTAATGAATGGCACAGATTTTGCATAATTAAAAAGGGGTGCTCCAGATGATTGCTTATTTCTATGAGTAATGGTGCCGTTGACAAGCGACGGTTTCGACTCCGTATCGTAATATTGCGACGTCTTTAAGAGTTTCGTGGCAGGCGTGAAATATATTTGATAAATGTTTAATGGATGGACAAAAGTGGAGAGGCTGAGAAAGGTTTTTGTGGGTAAAAAGAAGATGCAGATTATTTTCGTTTATTTTTGGCCTTTCCAGGTTATTAGGTAAGTAAATACTACATCGCGCTGTAGGAATCCAGTACTAACGGTAAAACGTACATGAGAATTCAGCTTTTAATACTGCATAAACGTGCTATCGTGCCGTATGAAACACTGGTAGGACCACTTTTCGCAATGAGACTTGGAGTAGGCCTCGAGTTTGCAACATTTTGTGACCTCCCTTCAAAGAATCATCAAGAATCAAAGACTATTCCATTAAGTTCTAGAAGCATAATAACAGGTGAGGACTCCTAATGAAATTAGTTTAAAAAAAACAGCTTTTTATAAGAAATGACACGAGATTTTTGTTGTTGTTTTTGTTAAAAGACAGCTTAACTTGAGACTTTATGTAAACAAAGTTAAGCCAATAACCAACTTAAGCGAAAAGTTTCGTCTTAGTAAGTACACAGGTATTTTGTTATTATAAGTAAGTACCTTTACGGAGCTTGTAAAGTTATACTTATTTGTTTATTTTTATTTGGAACCCCTCATGGATGTCAGAGGAAAACAGAAGATTATTTCTGTCTTTTACCGACTAAAACCACATTGTGGCCGTTCTAAGCATATTTTTAGGGGAAATCTCGAACGACGAACATTTTGGAGCAGTTTATTTCGTGGTTAGAGATTGCCAAACAATGTCTACAATTTTTATTGAAAAATCTTAAGCAACATGACTCAAATTGATCCCAATCGTGTATGGCTTGTTGCCCAGAAAAAACTTCGGGAGTTTTAAATTTTATAATATTTCACGTAGTTCTTTCACGATAACTACAAAATCACTATTAATATACTAAACCCGCGACACAAACGCAGAATCTCAGACAGCTTTAATAAAATCTACATACCTACAAAAACTTAAATCTTAAGCCCAAAGACACAAACTCAAGCCTCGAATTTTATGACAATCCCCAAATTTCGGCGACAGTTACTTCTAATTCGTTCCACTAGGAGCGAGCTACTCGCTCCATACTTTTGTAGAACTAAATGGGGCACAGACGTTTCTCTTGTTCGACCAAGCACCCATGGGAAATGGCCTACTGAAAGTTTTGCCTGAAAAAGTGCTTTATTTATGGAAGTATGTTATATAAGTGGGTTGTATGGCCTGTTTATGAGTTTTTATGAGGCAGAGCTTTTAAAATGAGAACATTTTTATTCGTTTAGGTAATGTGCTTTGTTATTTGAGTGGCGCTCGTGTAAGGGCTGATGTAATGTGCACACCTTAGTATTTGTTACGTTTTAGGGTAATACGACATATTTACGATCGATGAACCAACACAGACGACTCAAAAGGCTACGCAATAAAGTGGAACTATTTTCATAATAAAAGTATCTTTTTAGGACTTGAAATGTTTTCCACATTTCGCCAGTAATGTTTAAGTTCTATGTAATATAGGGCGAGCCTATTGCCATCAACCGAGCACAAATCCAGACTTTGAACTGCTACTGAGAAATTCCAAATGAAAAAATCAAATAACAACCAGTTAGCAGTTTTATTAAATTAGCGATTGCACTGCAATTAAGTTTCAGAAACTAGTTGATCCACATGCTCTGCAAATGTTACCAAATAAATAGAATAGAATAGAATAAACTTTATTTCCAAATTTACAATTTACACAAAGGCGTTACGTTAGTACTATAACAGTATTGTTTTTTTTAAACTGCATAAATCACTGATTATTACCTCCAACACCCAAGCTAAGATTAAACTTATGTCATGGGTGCCAGGGCTCTTTCTCTATAAATATTTTTTTACAATTTATACAAACTAGTACGGAGTTGCGTTAGGTTAGTAGCTATCGTTTGAATACAAAAATAAAACAAAGTTATTAAATTAAATTAAATAAAAAAAACAGTAAAAATAAAGTAAAAAAAATTGTATGCCTCAACAGTGTTAATTTGGGAGTGTAAGTGAAAAACAAACACGAGTGTAAGTGTGCGTGTGTGTAGTGTGTCTGTGTATGTGAGTGTGTGTGTGTGTGTACAAGTGTGTAAGTCAAATACGAGTAGATTGCTTTATCATTTGCGAGAAATACTACATACTACCGATTTTTCGAGTAATTAAATAAATAACAAAATTTTGAAATAGAAGGTTCGTCATTTTATAGCTAAAAGCTCTAAATATTAATAGTCAAAAAATTAAAACGCTTCTTTGAATTTCCATTTAATGGCCCATCTATTCTCCCATAATATACACTGTCGATGAATAATGACGTAGCCGAAATTTATTTTCTCTTCATTTTGACATCAAGTTATTACTAAAGCGTCCGAGAGAACCTGTTAAATAAATCTCTCAAACTATTTGTCTCCGTACTTCGTTATTTCAATATTTATAATGTCAGCTGCAAATCTGTTTATGTTTAGGCTGGGAAAGGTAATAGGCAATATTCTGGAGCGAAATAAAATCAGGTTTCAGTTTAAAACTCATTATTGTTCAACTGAAATTATATTGATCGTTTATTTGTTCAACAATTTTTGATTAAAGTTGTTCACAAGTGGGACAATTAGCTTTCAGCTATGTAATGCAATGGGTTTGTTGTTTTATATGTCTGAAAAAAAAAGAGAACCGTTTTAGTTTTACATAAAAAATAGCCGAGAAAGTACTTTACAGACTATGTGATTTGTCAAAATCATATTCTTTACACTTCGTTAAACAGTTGGGTCAACTTAACGAATATAAAAAAAACCGGCCAAGTGCGAGTCGGACTCGCGCACGAAGGGTTCTGTTCCATCATCTATAAAAATGGCAAAAAAATCACGTTTGCTGTATGGGAGCCCCCTTAAATATTTATTTTATTCTGTTTTTTAGTATTTGTTGTCATAGCGGCAACAAAAATACATCATCTGTGAAAATTTCAACTGTCTAAGTATCACGGTTCATGATATATAGCCTGGTGACAGACGGACAGACAGACAGACAGACGGCGGAGCCTTAGTAATAGGGTTTCCATTTTACCCTTTGGGTACGGAACCCTAAAAAAAACATTTGTTCGATATTACTAAGCCACAAATTCAATTTCATTTAAGTCAGGTTATTTTTTTATATTATTTATTTAATGTCAGCCTCATACTCAATCAATTTAACTCCATTTATTATATTTGAAGCGACGCCGCGACGATTTATCAATCACTTAACAAAAGACTTGGAGCAATCAATTGTATTTTTACAAGCTTTTATTATTTTATTGACAATAAAGCCGCTACTTTCGCTTGTTCATACTTTATCGCACGTTTCTTATCAAGTTAGAATTCAGAAACTCGAGTTATCAAGTCTACCTGTTTAGGTACCCGCGAAATTACCGCAGTCTTCAGATCCGTGGCACCAAAACTTTCCAAATTCCCCTACATTTTCTTGCGAAATTGTTTTTTTTTTTCACACCGTTGTGAAGAAATTTTTCTCGAGTGAAATGTGCCCCTTTTATAAATTGCAAAGCAGCGGCACGGATAACTTTTGTAACGATGTTCGCGTCAACTCGAAAAATTGGCAATTGACAATTTAGGGGATAATTTGTGAAGAAAATAATTTGTAGGCTTCAATGTAGCGAACATTGTGGCTCTCGTTGTGGGGTTAACAAAGAGAGTGGTTTTGGCTACGTCAATAAGGAAGAAGCGGAGTAGGTAATGGTTATAAAATTAATTGGAAGTCAAATGCTTTTATAATAAATATAATATTAAGTAATACGAGAAGATTTTGTTTCTGATAGTCATAATAACTATTCCAAGTAACCAGCACCTTCATTGCTTAACAAACTATCAAGCATCTGAATGATTTTGAAGTGTATTTTGCTAATCCATTATGTTCGAAAAATTTGTCTGCTCAACAACGTAAATAACGCAATGAATGTTGTTGATCTGTCAAAATGAAATGCATTGCTACTGTTTGTGTTTTACGCAACTAATCCACTGTTCTGTTCCAGTCAAGTTCTTGATCCCATCAGTACGTTGAAGTGCGTTAAACTCGACAGACTACTCAACAATGGTATCCGGTTCATATTTAATTTAAGAAAATATGACCATGTGTCGAGTTATAGGTCTGAGCTCATATGGATGTCCATTCGCCAGAGAAGAAGTTTGCGCGTTTGGACCACACTTTTTTCCCTTCTCAACTCTCCGAGCCCTCCTTCTTATCTTATGTCTCACTTCCAATATCTATGTTCTTCTACTCTGTCCTTCTCATACTTCTGACTTCGTTCATTCTTCCTTTCATATTCAGTCCATTCTTCTCTGGAATGCGCTTCCTCTCAATATCAGGACGGCCACCTGTCGGTATGCATTTAAGAGAAAATTGCAGAGTTATTTGTCAAAACAAATAGCGTAGAGTCATCTCAATTTATTTGTATGTTTATATAATGTAGGGATATATTATAGTAAATATATTTGTATTATAACTAAGTTTATAACCTATTTATATACTTTTGTACCTCTTATATTTATATTTAATTATATTTTATAATATTATTATTTTCTCTCAATCAGAGCACCCGCCATCTTATCTCTTCACCACCTTTGGTTGACTGGTAGAGAATGCCTAAGGCATTAAGTCCGCCTTTGTACATTATTGTGTGTGAGTAGTTTAAATAAATAATAAATAAATAAGTGCCTACATAGTCGGAAAGGATTTTGTTATTTGCGTCCGTTCCAGAAACTTGCACCGTGTATATGGGGGCTATATACACGGTGCAAGTTTCTGGAACGGACAAGAGCAATAATCGAATGCCACAAAGCACTTTCAATTTTATTGCCATTCAAGAATTGCATGCAAGTGTAAACATGCGTGCGATTTCCATAAAATGGCATACAATAATAAATTAATAAGTAATAATAAAAATTAATTTATTAATCCTAATAAGTCCTTGTACAATTGATTCAAGTATTGCCCGTTGTTGCGCTGCCAAATATTTTATTAAATTTTATGGAACGTCTTCTCAAGATTTTTTTAAAACTTGCTTCATTCTTTCGTACTTGTAGAGTTGAATACATTTTTTGCACGTGCAATTTTACTGTACGTGTAATTTTATTGTACGTGCTGTTTACACATATACCAGTTTTGACCGAGAACTAACAGCCTGTATTGTGCAACAATAATTTACGTGTTTGTTTAGACTTTGCCAGTTAGTTGCCCTTCAATTTGATGGTATGCCACAGGCAATGAACTTCCACCGTGTAAATGGAGCTTTTATGATAACCCTTAGCCATCAACAGTTTGGTAATCGCAGTCCCTATAATAATACCTTTAAAACTGGAGAATGGTGATATCCATCTTTTTGACGACATACACTACAACTTTGGTAACACCAAGTAGGTAAAAAAAAACTTATTTTTTAAAAAAGGGTTTAAAACAAATCATGATAACCTAAATAACCTGCTGGGGAGTTTTTTGCGCCACTTCTTCTTCCCAGCTAAAGCACTAGGAAGTGGTGAAGGGTGGGGGCGTTTTTGGGGGACTGTCTTATGTAATTTTTGACGTTCGAAAAGTGCTGATTCTCAGCCTAGTTTGAATAAATGACTTTTGATTTTGGTTTTGATAAACCGGAAGAAATAAAGGAAGAGAGCAAAGGGGGGAATAATGACGGAAAGCACTATTTTTATCAGGAAACTGCGAAATATTCAGGTTTTTATATCCCGATGATGATTAATATGAACGTTCGGCTCTTTGCATTTGACTTTATTAGTTCCGCGACCTTTTAGAGCCGAAGCTAAGCGGTTATTTATTATTATGGCAATTCAATTTCTTGAAATTATTTTTTTGTAGCTAATTGGTTTAGAGTTTGAATAGAACATAAACCATAACAGTGCGTTGTCCGTCGTCTATTATTGAATACCTATGGTCCGGAATATTAAGCATTATCTAAGTATGGTAGGCAGATATTGAAGATAGAATGATGGGCATCTTAAACTGAATATTTATGGGGTAATACATACATACATAATCTCACGCCTTCTTCACATGGGGGTAGGCATACACGCACGCCAGTTGCGAGTACTACGCACCTCACCTTTCTGCAGAACATCACCAATTAGGTCACTCTATGTCCTCCTAGGGCGTCCCCTCCCGGCGATCCCACTCACCTCTGCTTTGTAAATACCTTTTGTTAGTCGCCTTTCACTCATCCTCTCAACATGACCAAACCTGCTGACCAAGTATACTCTTTTCAATTTTTGTCACTAAATCTTCTTTTTCTTCTTTTATCGGGTAATAATCCTGAGTTAACTTCACAGGTAAGACTCATGAAATATATAATCTAGAAGATAGCTCATTATCAGATTTGTAACCATCTAATGAACTGTCAATGTTAGCAATATTTTTTTATCGATATTATAATTAATATGAGACACTAGTTGTAACACACATGACAAAAACCAACCAACATTTTATCCGGAAAAATCCAAAATTATTACATTTTTAAACTCGTTCAGTCTCGGGAAATTCTGCCCGTCTGTTCGCATCCTGAGTAATGTTTATTATGGCACAAAATGGGTTCCCCCTACAACGTATTATGGTGACATTAGGACATATGAAGATTATTTGTTTGGGAGCGAAGGTTCACTGAGATTACGACGAAAATGATTTTTATTGGGGTATAGGAATAGATTCATATATCGTTATTAAGGTGAATAATGAGGGTGTTTTGGGAAGGAGTATAACAAATAAGATGTAAATGCTGTCACAGTTTTAGGCTGTTAAGAATCGTTAACCTAGATTTCAGAGCTAGTGTATGCTATTTGTAGTAGCTGCCTTCTAATTTAATTAGGGAAACTGTGGTCCTGATTTTATTTTGAAGTATATTGAGGAATAGGTTTGTCAAAATAAACACCAGGGACTTGAATACGAGTTTTAGCAAGCAGTCGATAATTTTGATAGAATGACAAATAAAACATGCGATATTTACGTAAACCGATATCTATATCGCATAAAATATCACAACGGCGGAGATTGGGTGCCTGTAACCTGCTTGAATTTGATCAAACTCAAACTCAAAGCATTTATTTCAAATAAATCAAGTACAGGCACTTTTGAACTGTTAAGAGTAGATCAGTTAGTCACAAAGTTGAAGCTAGTTGCCCATTCCAAAACGTAGATATCTATGAAGAAGATCGGGCAAGAAACTCCAAGGACACTCCTTTAAATCAATATATTACAAAATTCTGGGTACATTATTCTTGTTGCTTCTTTATGTGAGAACAATCTAAAAATAAATAAATTAAAAACAATTCAAAACATAGGATTAAAAATAAGTCCTGGCAGTTCAAAAATGACCAGTCTCGAGCGGGTCAGCACCATCCAGCCAAACCATTTTGTAAGGAACCGAATGATTTTCATAATAAAACGATAGTTATTTTAAATTTCTGATTGTGCCTAATATCTATTTAGCGCATCAAGAGCAAGCAATGTCTATCTGAAACAAAAACCTCATAACGGTTTTCACATAATCCAATTTCACAAAACACCCGAATCTCCAAAAACCGTTCTGTTCAAGAAATATTCCATCTCACACTACGATTGTTCCGAATCGTACCTTAGCGTTTCCCTTCCAGGCTATATTTCTTGATCCCCTGTCCGAGGCACAATATGGGTGTGCTGTTAATCTTTTTATGTCGACTGCATTATTTTACGTGAGTTCTCCACTTTGTTTAAGGTGCTTAGATGGAATCTTGTTGGATTTTTCGTAGGATAAAAGGTTAACGCTAGTGTATGGAGGTTTAAGTAAATTGGGTGATGTATATTTTGGGATTTATAAGTAGTTGGGAGGGTAAGGGAGTTAGTTTGGGGCATATAAATAAGTTTAATGGATCTTCATAACTTTTTGGGGTTCCTGCAACGTCAACGATATCGAGTCGCGACAATCTAACACCTGCACTCATCATTATTCTGCTGCCCTTATTGCAATGCGGCCCGCTTGCGTTTTCGTAGGTTATCCTAAATAACTGTTAACAGTTAACAGCTAACCCAGGTTTAATCAAATAATTCATCTTGTGCCACCAAGAGTTAGAGGTAAACTTAGGGTTAACTTTTAAATATTTAACTCACTAATGTGGGTGAGTTCAGAAGCTAAACTCTGGGTTAATGTTAGTAATGTCAAAATAAATTGACGTCAAGAGGTACCGTTGATAACATATTTTGTATTTTATATTGTTCAACGTTATAGTAAAGGAAAATTCGGGACTATATCAGCAGGCAATATAATCATGAACTCATATAAAAATAAATACAAATATTAAAAAATACCAAAAAAATATTTTTCCATAACTGACGTTTTCGTCAATCAATAAACTAAATCTCCATGGAAACCTCATACAATACGATTAAAATGAAATGTCATAGAATGTTGTAATGTAAAAGAGATGGTGTACAATTTCCGTTCAAATATTTCTGGTCGGATTACAAATCAGGGTACAATGCAACTATATTTTTTGTTTGGTCGATTGAACTACAATGTTCAACTCAAAAAAAAAAATATTGTGAAGTTAACTAACCCAGTGTTACTTTTTAGTGACGCAACGCGCAATACGAGGGAAAATATTAATTACTTAACTCCAGACTTTACAAAGTTTACATGTATTCATTTAACCTGACTAAACGTGCAAGTGGGCCTGAGGGTTTTCTGAAATGACGTTCACTAGGTGGCAGCACTGAGACGTCAGGTCCGGGCACCTGTCAAAAGTGTCAAAGCACCTATATTTTTTTAGTCGTAACTGAATGATGAACGAATGATTGAAACGAATGATGAACGTCAACATAATATTTTATATTCATTATCGAAATGGAAGACCTCCTGTCAAAGTGGCGCCAACTGGTGGCATGAATTTTCATGAAAAACCTCATTTATTTGGGGTCGGCGCAACATGTCTTGTATCACCTGCACTATATAACAGAACAACAAACCTAAAAATCTTCTGAGTTTTTATCAAATTTTTATAAATGAAACTTTTATGAGAACTTTGAACTTTTTTGTTATTTATGTTAACTGTTGTATAATAAGGGCGCCTCGTGTGATAATAGTATCACATGACTGTTTTAATACTTACACACGAGTGTTTTAACCATAGACTCTATGTAAATTCATGGAAAGTTTAATTGCTTAGTATCTAATACAAACAAACTATTTATAGGTAATAATATATTCTAGTAATATGTTCTAGTATTCTATTCTAACATAATTATTAGTATTTAAAAGGAGTATGTAAGGAGCGTAGCAGGTGGCGTTCTATAGTTTCTGCCTACCCCCATGGGAAGAAGGCGTGAGTTTATGTATGTATGTATGTGTAATATAATTATTTATTGTAATAATTAATATACATTTTTAATTTACGGCGCTGTGGTAGTGAAACGCGCGTGCATGACAATGTTCTTTTTTTGAACGTCATAAAGATACCACAAATTGAGTAGGTAGTGAGAATGTGGCTGTTTAATGAGTAAGGACAGGATCGATAAAGCAAAGAATTTGCATTATGAAATTTAAAAATTTAATACAACATTATAACACTCGTTTGGATGATATTATGGTAATTAAAACAACCAAACTGTTTCAGACACTTTTATAGAGGATTTATAGCATAATAGGTATTAAAAAAAAAAGTACCTGGGGCCCAAGTCTGCTATTTTTATAAATTCAGTCATTTCAACACGATCCCATTGTCATGCCATTCTCATTTTGCTAAAAGTTCGTAATCTGGTAAATTCATAATGGTCGATCATTGGTCGATCAATGTTCTCGTAATATAAGTGTGTTATTATAATGGCATTGCATGGCATTATTATAAAACCCATTAGTAGAAATGTCATTAATTTGTCATTGCATATATGCAATTTCTTTCAATGTAGTGTCAGTGGCGTCGGCAATGGTCGCATTGGAAAGTCATAATGACGCCTTTATATAATATTATAATAGTAGATTTCCAAACTTGTCAAAATGAACAATTATGAAATCAATGATCGACCATTCTGACACTATTCTAATAGCAGACTTCATCAGGCTCTGTTTTAAAAACGGAACGTGATAATAATAAAATCGCTACTCTGCGAAGTAAAGAGGTTTCAGGTAAATAAGTAAGTACCTACTGCGTCCTGCCGAACATGGTTTGTTAAGCGGAATAATGTAACTGGCAGCTGATGAATCACTTGCTATCGGGGGGGGGGGGGGGGGTTGGGGGTCTTGTGGTGTAAAAGGAAAGTAAGCATAAAATAACTCGATCGATATGATCATTACCGTTATAATAAACAGAATATTATAAACCAGTAACCAAAGCAGCTGAGCACGGCTTTTTCGCTAAATACTTTTAAGGTTTCCGTAGGTCCGAATGAGAAATCAGTCGTGTCTGTCTGTTTTGTCTTCTAAGGGAAAATCAGAAAGAAAAAACCGGCCAAGTGCGAGTCGGACTCGCGCACGAAAGGTTATGAAAATGGCAAAAAAATCACGTTTGTTGTATGGGAGCCCCCCTTAAATATTTGTTTTATTTTAATTTAATTATTTATTATTAAAATGAATATATAACTAAATATTTTGTGAACATTTCAAGTGTCTACCTGTTACCGTTAACAATATCGAGCAAAAACGAGCAAAATAATCACGTTTGTTGTATGGGAGCCCTTAAATATTTATTTTATTCTGTTTTTTTGTATTTGTTGTTATAGCAGCAACAGAAATACATCATCTGTGAAAATTTCAACTATCTAACTATCACGGTTCATGAGACAGACAGACAGACAGACAGACGGCGGGGCCTTAGTAATAGGGTTCCCATTTTACCTTTTGGGTACGGAACCCTAAAAAACGTTTTGCAAACTGTACCGTACCTGTACACATCAAAAGGGTCTTAATTTTTTTATAGTTTTAAAATAAATACTTTCCCCCTTAACTCCGAAACTTACAGATTAAAAAATGTTGAAAAAAAATTCAGAAAATAATTCTTTACTTATCGATTACAGGCCAACCTATAAGAAGTCTATGTTCTTAAAATAAAATGGTTAAGCTCATAATATTGTGAGTCCAATCTTAAATTTGCAGTTGGAATGTATGGTATAACATGTTTTTCAACTACAGTGTTAAGTTTGTTCTTCGGATAAATTATGTGAGATAAAAAACGTGGTAGATAACATATTCATCGAATGGAACACTCACCAGGCGAGATCAACTTGCACTTTTCTGCTTTTTTTGGTAAAAACCGTGCTCAGTTGCTTGCAGACAATCAAGCATGTAGCCACTGCGCTAAGACCCACAGAATAAATAAACTTCTCTGTAAAAAATATGGTTTTACAAATTCTGTACACATACCAGCATTGCTACTACACTAACTGTCTAAAGGTTTACAGCTTGAACCGGCCAAGTGCGAGTCAGACACGTAGGGTTCAGTACCATTATCTATAAAAACGGCAAAAAAATCACGTTTGTTGTATGGGAGCCCTCTTAAATATTTATTTCTATTTTGTTTTTTAGTATTTGTTGTTATAGCGACAACAGAAATACATCGTCTGTAAAAATTTCAACTGCCTAACTATCACTGTTCATGAGATACAGCCTGGTGACAGACGGACGGACAGCGGAGCCTTAGTAATAGGGTTCCCTTTTTACCCTTTGGGTACGGAACCCTAAAAACGAGCAAGCTTTACAGTAGTCGCGTATGATGTGTAAAGTCTGACATCTCACCTTGGTAAAGTACTGATTACTAATAATCCCATGAGTACACAATTCCATGACATTATAAAGTCCTTAACTAATTCCATGCTATTAAAAAGTACTTTCTTATTTCATACTCAAGCTGTTACTTCCTGTTACACACTTCCGTCCCTTTTCACGAAAGCAAGAGGAAAGATAAACAAAATATAAAACTCTGGCTAAAAAGAGCAATCTTTGTTCACAATTAAATTAGAATGCACACTGTTTACCCATAAACAGGATTAAACTTTCGTTTACTTCCTCCAGTTTACAGCCCCAACCTGAACACAGCTTGGGTTTATACACTGCCGTTCAAAAGAAAGTGCAAGCACCCTCCAATTCGTATTCAATCCACACCCTACTACGTGTCCCAAAATTTTTAAATTCTACTGCCACCGCAATCACGAACCCTCGACAATTTACCGCGATCGACTTTACGGGAAGAATTTAGAAGTTTTTTGTAGAAAAAAAAGGCAATTATAAAAACTTTTTAAATACGTTAACTGTCTTATACGAAAGAGTAACATCATTATTTTTGTTTTCATCATAAATGACAATGATTTGGTCGATTACTTATCTGAGGTTTTATCAGTTAGGTATTATTTTTAAACTAGGAAAAAGAGACTATTTAGATGCGAAACTTATCTAATCTACTCCAGCGATATCAAATATCGCAATGCCGCATTCCAAGCAATAAATATTATATAGATCAAAAAATCATTCTGCCTATCCTCCTCCGAACTATGTTAGGGTCAGCTTCCAGTCTAACCGGATACAGCTGAATTTTACATGGAGCGACTGAACTCTGACCTCCACAACTTATGGTCTCGGTATGTAAATATGGTCACCCATCCACAAATTAAAGGTAAGCATAGCTTAACCTGATAGATCGACCCATGTGGCTGTTATTACTTAGCCGGGAGATCCTCAATATATATAGATCAGGAGACCATAATAAATAGGTACGAGCAGAAAATGTATTCTTAATAAGTAGGTCCAGTCAGGAAAATTAATTGTTAAGCAAATTATCAAACTACGTCAATTTGCCGTGTAATAGCTATTTCATACAACTGTCAAAGAATGACAGTTGTAATTTGAATATACGGTCAATTTAAGTTGTTAGTCAATTTGTTAACAATGAATTTCCCCTGATTTTACAATTTTGTGACTCACGCACTGGGCAAACGAAGATGTCAGTCGAATTTATGAAACACCATCATGCATTATTCCTATAGAACTTGCTCGTCACACAATTCTTACCCCAAACAGTTAAGACTCAGGAGTGCGAAGAAAAAAATCAACGCAAAAGTGAATTTCCGACAGTTAGATTAGCATAAAGACGGCGCGAACTGTAATCATTGCTCCGGCGCATCGTGACTTGAATGTCGAATGTAGAATAGGTACAGTCAGTCTCAAAAATACCAACAATAATGCATTTAATTGTCTACAATCTTTTTTAAGAGGTGGAGCGTGTGGCTACGTAATAATAGCGGCACGGGTCGATACAACAGGTTAAGCTTAGCTTGTCGGGGTTGGTCCGTGGATGGGTGACCACCTTTACATAACGAGAGTTTTTAGTTCTATGACATGCTGGTTTCCTCACGACGTTTTCCTTCACCGTTTTGAGAGCAGTGGTGATAAAATAATTTACACAAAGAAAAGCGTCTGTCTGGGTTCAAACCTACGACCTCCTACAACAAGTTACGGCCGTTACCACTTGGGCCACCACTGCAGAAGAATTATGCCAGAACTAAATTCTAGAGCCACTAGTTTTAATATTCTTATGTGTTATCACTTGTTTCTGAGAATGCGAGGATGTCGTGGCTAAATAATAACAGTCACACAGTTGGATTGAAGGTTAAGCTACGCTTGCCGCTGTTAGTTCGTGGATGGGTGACCATCCATTACATAATATCGAGACTCCTCCGTGCCTCGTAAAACACGTTAAGCCGTTCTTCCCGGCTGTCATTCGTAGATCTTTGACAGTCGTTAGCGGTCATCAGTAGCCCAAAATTCATAGCAAGGGGTATTGTATTGCCCAGTTACTGGGTTGTGGAGGTCAGATAGGTGATTTCTCCATGTGAAATACTGGGATTCAGCTGCATCCGGTTAGACTGGAAGCCGACCCCAACATAGTTAGGAAAAGCCCAGGCAAATTGATTGTTACTACAATCTTTGTTCCATAATATTGCACCAATGTGTAGCTACAATTAAGTACCAAATGTGTAATATGTTTTGTTTGTAGACAATCATATGAATTCAGGTACATGTTTTTGAGGTGGACTGTACGTACGTACACTGTCTAAGATGGGGAGGCCGTCATTTCTTTGTAATTTATTTGGTGATTTCTGGGGGCTGATAGTAAAGGACAGTTTTTTTTTGTGGTTGTGAGATTAAGGGGCCAGATCAACCAAGGGAATGAGCTGTGTGACCCAGATATATTATCAAGCATAACGGGACTGCGTTTTCTAGTTTATTCTTTTGATTTTTTCTAAGTACAGTTGATCGCAATATTATACAAGGTGTAATTTAAAACACTAACAACTATGGGACCAAACATGAAACCGCTTTGACGACACGGTTGGCGCAGCGGTTAAACGATTGACTGCTGCGCTGCGTGTCGAGGGTTCGATTCCCGCACGGAAGAAATATTTGTATGACCTACAAGTAGTTGTTCCGGGTCTGGTTGTTTGTGTATGTGAGTTTAAATGTTTGTAAACGGACCAAGAGAAATTGCTAGAGTGGGGCAAAATATAAAAAAACATGGCTCCGCGAAAAAAAATTGCTGTTCACTACGTTTATGTTTGTAATATGGCGATTTCACGTTTAGTCCCATAATAAACGTTGTTCATAATGATGAGTAGGTACAATTATCCCTTAAGGACGCTATCACATTTTTCCTCAAATATCAGTGCTTTTTAGGTACCATTTTAATGAATTAGGAGTCACAACTGCAAGGATATCATTGTCTCAAATTAAAGATAATATATTCATCGCCAGAATGGGCACATAAAAATTGTATAGCCCCATACAAATTTTTCACACAAATACGTTTTAACAATCACAATAAAACCAACAAATGAAAAAAAAATATTTCTGAATAGGAACCCATATAGCTAAATCCACTGCATAGTTATACATAAAAATAATAACAAACTGTTGCTTATATAGTGCTCTATACGGTCAACTAAATATTTTGTAAGTAAATAAATAACTTTTTTATTTATGATTAAAATAAGAAGCGCCCTCAAATTTCTCCATACATTTTCTACTCGCCGTTCGTCATTCCGCGCTCGGACGCGCTCGTGGAAGCATCGGTGTATCGATCTTTCGCAAAATAATATTTACGTACAGAAGTGTGTGCTGTATTGTATACTGTGGGTGGACGAAGTTGATACTTTTTCGGACCGAAATAAAAGTAAGTACGATTATTGGAATTTGTTTTAAAAATAAATACATAGTTCAAAATTTATGTATGATTTATGGTTGTAGATTACAGATAAACATTGTGTAAATAATTATATTATCTTTAATCAAATGGCGGAAATATTATTTTTTTGAGATATTCGATACGTAGTCAATTTTGGGGTTTTTGGGGGTGGTGATTACGTATGTTATATTTTTGTTTATCCAAGATGGCGGGTGTATTTTTTTAAATAAATATTCGACATTGTTAGCAATTGTGGAGGTTTGTTATCAATTGTTGAAGGTGGTGTTTACAAATATACCATCCAACTTTTGATTCATGATGGCGGATATACATTTTGGTGATAAATCGACTTAGTTGTCAATTCATAAATCCAGAATAGTAGATGGTTATAACTTTCGACACCAAGTATGGTTTTTGATTGTGGTGTGCATTGCTAAAATATTTAGATTTGTTATTACAGATGCCACGAATTCAGAAATTTGGATAAAGAACAAAAAAACCATACACGTAGCAGTAAACAAAAGTAATGAGAGTTTGTATTTTCATTCAGAAATCACAAATCTACTCTGGAGTTTTGTTACTGACGTTGATATACGTCTGTTGGTTATTTGTTTTATTTGATTTACCTTAGGTACTTACTAATGTCGTCTTTTTAGGTTTACGTACCAAAATGGTAAAAAAGAACCCTTATGGTGAGACTAAGTCTGTCTGTCTGTCACACCTGGGTATCCCAAGAACTACTAATGCTATCAACTTGAAATTTAAAATAGTTTTAACAAGAAAGAAATTAAAAAAAATATATCTTTTTTGAAAAAGGGACTGAAAGGGGGTCTTAAAAAATTTAAATGGAGCGACTAGGGCTTGTTTAATTTTTTTAGGCATCAAAGTTTCGACTTTTGACGAATTTTGTCTTCCCCCCTTATCTCCGAAGTTTGCATAGAAAAAAATCTGAAATTATTCTATGTCATAGAAGTTTATGTAAAGATTACAGGAAAAATAAAACGATGTCTCTAAATACAAGCAGCAAAGCAGCTTCCCTGCTGACTCGTATACGGGGTAGCAACAACGGCATTATGAACGCAATTGTTGTACGTTTTGACTGTCCCTTTCAGAAACAGTGGGTCATGTCTTGTGTAGGTGTGGCAAGTTATAGCAAATAAAAATGTTCATTCATTCATTCACTAGATTAAGGTTTATATGGGTCTATGCCACCCGAAATAAAGTTTGTATTTATTTATTTTAAATAGTACAGTTTTTCAGAAATCATCAACATCATATATACGTACGGAAACCTCGGTGCGCGAGTCCGACTCGCTCTTGACCGGTTTTTTATTTTCAGGAGCAAGAATGCGCAATAAGAGTAGGTATATAAGCCAAAAGGCACAAAAATAATCGGCGATGGATTTCATTTTTGAGCAGCTAATCCTTGTAGGTAGCCACACTCCTCTTTTTGATTGCGGCGTGAAGTATCTCATCATGAATAAGGAAAAAACAAGGGTTAACAAGATGCTTATACTGTGAAAATTTAAAGACTATAGCTTCATCAACCGTTTGGTTGTAAAACCTGTGTGGTAGACGGACACGTGAGTGACAGCAATAGTGCTCCGCTTGGACCCTTCGAGTACGGAACCCTAGAACGAGCTGGCCTTCATTCTAAATTTGAACTTCTTTGAAACATGAAATGAAAATATACTTTTTACTACCTACTTTGGTTTTAATTTTTATCAAAAGTACTGAAATCGCGCCCCAGTCTCTGTAAATAAAATACTGTTTTCATAAGGCAATGATTATTTTTAAATATCACAACGAAAGTCTACGATAAAATCCCAGGCTAGTATTTGATTATGTAATGCTCCAACATTTGCCAGCAAAAATAATATTTACAAGTACCTACTTACATCTTTTCTAATTACGATTATTCCCCAGGCTACTATTAAGTAGCCTGGGGAATAATCGTAGGTGTTCCTTGTAATAGTAAAATGTTTAGGTTGTTATTTATGTAAAAATATGGTATTTAATCCATATGACCAGCGCTTGAAATTTTTGGGTACCTACCGACGCTACGTAATGGCTGATGAATTTAAAAAATACTAAAAACATAATTATCACGCAGATAGTACTTAGCCACAGTTACTAAAATTCGATTACAAACTTACAACTAACTTTATTCAATCAATACCAGTAAAATTAAAAAAAATATACCTTCAAGTACCAAGATTAGTTAAGTTACGTATAAAATCGAGCGGTCAGCGGTTTCAATGTGTGCGTGCGCGTAATGTTGTTGTGTTGCGATTCAGATACCTAAACTCGAGCGAGTTCAAAATGTGATAGCGTCCTTAAGTTGTTAGTGTTTTACCAATAACCCTGTATAATTTAATTTTGACTTTTGTTTACTAGAATCATATGTAAAATTTATTGAACTGTCTGGACACCCAGACTGAAAAAAATGCAGACTAACTAAGATACATATTCTCTTAGTTGGCATTCAAATGATTGGAATCATTATTTACCTATTTACTATAAACAAGATAGCATATTTGCCAGAACTAATTAATTTTATTTATAACGACAATGTGACATGTGCAGAATAATCACCGGTTTTGTTACATCATAATAAGCTTTGTTTGATTTTATTTCTTCACTTTTGTTTCTCGAATAATAATTTTAAAAGTTCATGGTAACAAGCAACTTGTAAGAATTATAATTATCGCTCTTAAACTGGCCAACATTTGAGCTAAATTAAATAAGTACTCGTAATTAAACTAATTCATTACTTAGTTGACGGAACTATGATAATTTAACAAAGTTCTCCTAGCTTCAGAAGTCAAGATCTTGTTAGGCTCGTATGGAGTCAAGATGCATGATCACATTAAACAAGATTTTTGTTAAAGGAAATACTTTTTTTTCAGTGCAATTTGCTGAAACATAGACACGCATAAGACTTGCATTTGATATTGAATCAGCGTCATGTGCATACTGATCTTTTACAATATACCTACTTTCTTCTCTTTCCATTTCCACACTGCCCCACAAAGAGTTAAACTTAAATGGATTTAAAAATAAACTTAAAGACATGCTATGTAATAAATGTTATTATAATTTAAACGACTATTTGAATGATACTTTGACATCTTAAATAGATTGTGTGTGTATATGATATTCTTTTGAACTGACAAGTCTCAAATTGTAATTATAGTAGTAACCTAATAATTATATGTACCTAATATTTGCACGCCACACTTGGCAGAATGTGATGATACCATAGACTAATTCTTAAGACCATAAAATGTACCATATTCTGACAAATAAATGATTATTATGCCCCAACATTTCATAGCATCAAAAGTGTAAATGATAAATGATTTATTTCTGTAAGTAGGTTTGTACAAACACTTTTACACGTCAATCATATTAAAAAAAACTAGATGAGGTCGGCGTTTCGTATCCGACTACTCTGAGAAGAAAGGCCGAAACAAACTCAGAGGTCACAGTCTCTTTTTAAAGTCCAGACATAATCTTGGTCAGATCATGTGAAGACCATGTAGATTGGTGCCTGAAATGATCTTTTGACGAAAGAACCACACAGGTTGAGGGGACCTGTCCAGTCATTGCACGCATTTGTCAGTAGTCGTGCAGCTCAACTAAGAACTTAAGGAGCTCAACGATTCAACGAACAATACCAAAGAAAGGACATTTGGGTAGGCCGCATAAAATCACTCAAACTGCCAGACTATGATAAAAACTAAATGAGAAAAAAAAAGGAAAATGAACAATAACCCACATAGTAAAAACCCCTTTAAACTAAAATATACAAAGCACCTCAAGTTATTTAAGAAACTTCGCGACGACCAAGCTTTTAAAACTACTATTTTAGTTCAAGTTTCGTCTTAGTAACACTGGCGCATTTTATATCGAGAACATAAAAGTTAGTTTGGACAAAATGAATTTCTTACGACTCGTAGTTTTATAAAAAGGTAGATATTTTAATGGCTCTGTTTACGAAGCTTGAAAGGTTGAGGTATAAAATGTTTATGTCAACAATAAGACAATAAGTGCGCAGATTAAACGCAGAAGCGTCATAGATATCTTTGTTGGCACTGAGGCTGAAAGAGAAAACTGCAGCAAAAAAGAAAAAATCTTACTGTACTTCTTTATAAACGTCTGATTATTGCAACACTTGTTTTTTTTTTTTAATCTATTCTCATATCGTAAAATTCGAATTATAAACTTCAAAATGAGTTTATAACACTTTTTCTGCAACAAAATAATGTAAAAAAAACAACTTTTTACCAATACGATACAAGGCAAATCCAAGAAGTTAATGTCACCAAGAAGTTTCCGTCAATATTTGTTTTCTAATGGAACGCATATTATTAAAGCGTTACAAAAAGTGATTCCAATTTTTACTTGTCTGTGGCAGCGCCCGCTTTACTGCATGTGCGGTGATGTGCTGGGTTTTGGCACCATTCATACGTTTTTTATACTGAATGTCGTGGGGCTTTTTATTCTTGCATCAAATAATTATTATAAGCAATAAACTATTTCTTACTCTTTTCACTTTGATCTTTTATTTAGTAGGTTAAATCCCCATGTATGAGAAATTAGTGTATGGAACTGCACATAACTACTAAAACACTCGTGTTTTAATACCCCTCATTATGCAACAGTTTCATAAACTACTACTCGTATTATATTACTTGTGGTTAAATAATAACAGCCCCACGGGTTGATTAAATGTTAAGCTACGCTTGCCACGGTAGGTCTGTGGATGGGTGACCATCCATTACATAATTATCGAGACCCCTCCCCGTTTCTCGGATAGCACGTTAAGCCGTTAGTCCTGGATGGGAGTCCTGGTCATTTGTAGATCTTTGACAGACGTTACGGCTAGTCAGAAGCCCGAAAGTCGGACAACCAGTCTTACTAAGGGGTATTGTATTACCCAGTTACTGCGTTGTGGAGGCCGGATAGGCAGTTGCCCCATGTACAATACTGGTATTCAGCTGTATCCGGTTATACTGAAAGCCGACATAGTCCGGCTTTTCTCAACATACTCGTAGTTAGGAAAAGCTAGGCAGATAGTAATTACCTGTTCACAGATATTATTTCACATCTTTTGGGAGCAATCCATAGGTACCCAAAAAATATTTTTCCATAATAGTACCCGATACACCGCGTATCGCCAAACTTAGTTTGTGACGCCCCCCAGCTAGATGGCCCAACGACCTTCAGAAGGTGGCTGGGACAGACTGGATGCGGAAGGCGGAGAAAGGGTGTAGTGGCGCAGCCTGGGAGAGAGGCATATGTCCAGCAGTGGACTGCTATAGGCTGAGTTGATTGATCGTTTGACTTATACATACCGCGCAGAGAAAATGCCTCAAGCATTAAGTCCGCCTTTGTACAGCGTGTTTTTAATTGTGCATTAAGTTTTAATAAAATAAATAAATAGTATCTAACATTATTACTAATTTAGCAAACCATAGAAAACTGGAAACCGACCCCAAAATTGTTGGGAAAATATTTACAAGAAACTACACTATATTTTACTGACGAAGTAGAAACACTATCTATTATATCTATCTCGTATCAGCCCAAACTATACCACTGAAAATAGGCTTCCTAAATACCGCTACAAAGAATGTGTGATGGACAAGATCCTGGTAGCCAAAGAACAGGTCCAACTACACAGCAACAAATACAATTTCAAATACCTAATTGGGTTCCAGGCATCAAGTACATTTCGTCTGAAACAAACACAATTTTAAGGTGAATAAGGTACAATAACTCAATAGGAATGTTCCCATTAACGTTCCCATGTAAAGGCAATCGATTTCTTTGAATCTTTACAAATGAATCTGTCGTACCTATGTCACATCGCAACCGTATCTGTGCACTAGTTGTCGCATGTGGCGTCACTCGCGTGAATATAAAACATGTAAACAGTAGATAACTTTAATGGGTTTAATCCGATCCAGCCTTCCTGTCCTCCCCCAGTGACACCCTAAGCCGTAGTCCGTACTCTACAGGGGGTGCCCTTAGCGTGTAGTCGCTTAGTTTATAAGTTTATCCCATGTCTCGCCTTCATTTATTAAGGCACCCACAGAAAAGTCCGGTTAAACAGGTGACAACCTCCTAGCTACACCTGGGAGATGCCATTTATACAAATAAAATAAAAATAACTTTAATGAAAATGTGGGGAAGTATTTATCCAAAAATATATGGTATTAAAAGATATTATTATAATTATGGTTATAAAATTAAATGGTAAATTAATTAAAAGGTTAGCAGAGCGTAGCATTACAGTATTTTCATTGTCGATAAACGTTGAACATAGGCCTTCCAATTAAGGTTCAAAGGTGAATTTACCATGCACCAAATTTGGACTACTGCAATCAGTCAAGATTGAAACTGTCATGTCCAATACGAATTAATTGGTGACTGCAGTTGGCTATAAGTGGCAGATAGGATGACGTTACTGCTTCTATTGTCAATGCTCATTACGTATTTTGTTTGTTCCTTTTGATATCCACACCTCATCACCATAATTTCAGCCAAAAGACGTCTATAGGACATAGGCCTCCCCCAAGCACCGCCACTTCGATACCTACCTATGGTAGAGCATATCTGACATAAGCTTTGAAAGGCGAATACCTAGCCTTATAAAATGCCTCAATTATAATGAGTGAATGTAGCTTAGGATAAGTGTTTTTTGATCATTGTTCAGTAAGTTGATAAATAAAGATATTTGAAAATGAATGAAAATCAATATGGTTGAGATATTTTTCAAATGGCTGGTTGAGAAAGAGTACGTGTACATAAAAAACACGAAACAAAATAAAATTTTACAACAGCCAGACAAAAACAATTCAAAAACAAAGTTTAAGCAAAATTTGGCAATTTCGATGGGCTCGTTATACTGGCAATAATTCACGCGAATTGAAGAACATCGTTCGACGTAATTAGTATTCGAGGGGGTAGCGTTAAGCCCTAATAAATATCTTTTAATTGGTTGTGTCGTGGTTTAAGCCTTGCAAGCCTGGTGACGTGGACTGACGTACAGACTGACAGGCATTATCATGTCGTATTAGAGGTGAAGATTTACGTGCGTCTCGGTTATGTTAGGAGAATTTGGTCGGGAAATGTTTTTGGTGAATGTGATGTAAATAATATTTTGTTATGAAATGATAAAATTTTCAAGTTCTTCTATGGGCACTTCTAAAATGGTTAATATTTTATTATTATTGAATTCCAAGAATGTGGATTTAGCTTTTGTTTTGCCAATCTGGCTTTATCTATGCTGAATTTATTTTAATTGTAATTCGTCTAAAAGTCTGAGGTTTCGTTCAAAAAAACGAAGTCAAAAGAGGTAAATATCGTCTAATTTAAAACTGCACACCCCTCCACTGCTTCTTGCATACACATTTCAAATGTTTGTATATAGGTACATTTTAGTGGAGGGTGGTGCAGTTTTAAATTAGACGATCTCTGCCTGCGTTCAAAGACACGCATAGATATCTACAATATTGTAATTATTGTATGAATCGAGCACAATGAGTATACTTTCTACGAAGTAAGTTTCATCGTACTTACTAATAAAGCCTGCTGCTCTGCTGACCCAATTTCGTTCTCAAATAATAAAAACTGGCCAAGTTCTTGTCAAACCACGCACAATGAAGGGTTCCGTAGTTGGGATGAATTTATTCTAAGAAATTAAATGAAATCGTTTATTCTGTAAATAGGATATCGGAATCAATTTTACACGTCATATTAAAAAGTAAAAAAATAAGCTAGATGTAGACGACATTTCCTATCTGACTACCCCTGAGAAGAAATGGCAAAACAAACTCAGGGGTCAAAGTCTCTTTTAAAGTCCAGACATAATCTTGGTCAAATCATGTGAGAACCATGTAGATCCGTGTCTGGAATGGTCTTGTGAGGAAAGAACCACACAAAATTTAGTGGACCTGTCCAATCAGTGCAATCATTTGTCAGTAATCGTGCAGCTTGACTCTAGACTTAAGGAGCTCAACGACTCGACGAACAATACCAAAGTAAGGACATTTGGGTAGGCCGCATAAAGTGCTCAAAATTCCAGACCATCATTAAAACTGAGAAAAGAAAAATAAAATAGGAAAATATTTTAAGTAAAAAAAAAAGAAATGACCCACATAGTGCTCACATTCACAATAAATTAAATCAGTAAATATAATACTTTTCAAAGTATTAATTCATGTAATATTGTAAATAATATTCTGCAATGTCAATATGTATATAAAATCATGCATAATAATTAAAAATGTCAAGTTTTCTAGTTTGATCACAAGGCTTGCAGAGCGAGCACCTCAATCCCAAGTTTTTTTGTCTTCTAAATAATCAGAAATTTTATAGTACCCTTTTTTACAAAGTTTGGTTTTAATACAGCTTTTAAATCGTTTAATGGGTAAGTTTCGAATGACAGTAGGAAGTTTGCTGTAAAAGCGTATACATTGACCCATGAACGAGTTGCCTACTCTGTGGAGGCGAGTGCGATGCACAGCAAGATTGTGTTTATTCATGGTATTTAAACTATGAATATCGGACATATTCTTAAAATTTGATATATTTTTGTGTACATACAATAGATTTTCAAATATATATGAGAGGCTATAGTCAGAATATCTATTTCTTTGAATTTTTCACGAAGTGAGTCTCTTGGACCTAGATTTTAAATGGCTCGAACAGCCCTTTTCTGTAAAACAAAGATGTTGTCAGATGATGATGATGTCAGCACAGGTTCCCCAGAGAAGAATCCCAAGAACAAACTTAACATTGTAGTTGAAAAACATGTTCCCCCATACATTCCAACCGCAAATGTAAGTTTGTACGCACAATATTGAGTGATTTACCACGTTATTTTAGGACCATAGACTTTTTATAGGTTTTCCTGTAATCTGTAGCATAGAACTACTTATTCTCAGTATGTTTTTTTATTATTATTATGCTCAGCAGTTTTGGAGGTAAGATGAGATAAAATGGTCAATTTTAATCTATTTTCTTTAATAACTTGACTAATTATTTCTAAATTATAAAAAGTCCTTTGATATGTCACACGATACAGTTTACATTTTTTTTTTAATTTTCAATTTTTTTCCCTCAAACGTGAACAGCATAATTTAAAAATTAATTTATTTACGTAACACCTTCATGTTTACTGTGTACTAAATTTCAAATTAATTGCTCGAATAGATTCGGGGCAAATCGGCTTTGACAGACAGACAGACACACGAGTGATCCTATAAGGGTACCGTTTTTTTCCTTTTGAGGTACGGAACCCTCAAAATATACTCATAGAAAAATATGGTTAACCTTTCAAGCTTTTAGCATAAAACCTTTTATTCCAAAAAAGAAATGATTCGTCCCATCAATTTTGTCCTCATAATACAAAATCTACTCAGGCCTTATCATTCGTTATACACAATAGTTTTATAGAAACTCAGTCATAGATATTAGGGGGATAGATACCCCTAAAAAGGTTGACCAATCCTTTGTCGTAGAATTCCAATATCGGATGAATGTATAGAATTCAGTTCTATAGGGGATGGCCTATTCATGTTCCGAACTACGGGTACGGTTGGCAGAGAAATATTGTCACGATAAAATTAAGGAAACAATTCCTTCATGTTATCGTGGCGGTATTTTAGTATAGTTGTGCAAGGATCTTTCGGAGTGTGGCCAAAATCAGAACACATTTCACAAAACAATAATTGGAAAGAAAAAAAAACACATACAAAGTAGCCAAAAGCCTCGTATTCAATTACACAAACGTTTACCGTTATCCCCCTGTCAATGTCATTGGTGCGCCAAAACATCCTTGAGCAGTGTAGGTACGTATTATGCCGCGGTCCCTCGGCCCGCTTTCTCACAGGCCAGATCGCGCCAGGCCAGGCCGACAGGCCCTGGGAACCGTCGATTCGATGAGGCCTGTGGTGGGAATGCTTGAAATTGGCCGCGACAGGCCTCGACAGGCCGTGGGACCGCCGCTTTACAGGGATGATTGGAAAAAGATTTTTTTTATTTGACTAAATTCTTAGCTAGAATGGGATTGGGCAGGTCACATCAGCCGCTTGCATAGTGACCACTGGGCAAGTCTCCACACGTGGTGGGTGCCTGAGGATGGATGGGGCTGCTGAGGCCAGCCCAGGAAGAGGTGGCGACATGACGTAGACGCGTACCGCAAGGGTTGGATCGAGGTGGCCCTGGAAAAGAATCCCTGGAAGGATTTGGGAGAGGCTTAGCAATGAGATAGTGTAGACAATAAAAATAAAAAAATCCTTAACTGGTTAAATTACCAGTAAAGGATTTTTTTTGTTGTCTATTGAAAATTACATGGATATTTTAAACAGAATACCTATTTTAATTAAATAGTTGGATTCATAAAACACAAACCGATTGATTAAATTGACATACAAAGTGAAAAAACCCAAACGGTTCTTGGAATTATTATTGAACTATTATAAGTTATTACGTCATTAGCACAGTAAAGACGGATTCTGATAAATTAGGTCCCATTTTACGACAGTTGCCGAAATTTTAACACTTACAAACTTGACCACAGCTTTTAGTACGAAATTGGCTAAAATTATTTTGATCTAAAATATATTATCAAAATCAAAAATCAAAATTGTTTATTTCTTCAACCAAATTACACAATTAGTTTGTGATTGGAGCCTTCTTCTAAGCAAACAATGCCTGTACGAGTATTAGAAGACTCCGCTCTTCCATAACAAAAATGAGAAAATATTTATAACAAATCTATCATATACAACGTGGCGATTAGGTTATCACATTAAATAGTACAGCGGTTATTACAAGTTGTTATCAGTCTGTTAAAATAATAAAAATAAAAATAGACCTAAAAATAGAAAACTGAATTTTTCTAACAAACTAAATAGCGTAAAAATTGGCAATAAATAATCCACCCTTGATACTACGGCGCACACGCCAAACGACAGTGAGACTAGCGGAGGGTAGGTACTTGCGCTCACGCGCGGGGCGTTATAATACATGATGTTGTTAAATACTAAAAGGGAAAAAAAGGTCTCACGGGTAGAATATTAACTTTTATTAATTATTTTATTTATGTATGCTTAAAATACGTAATGTAGAATACGTGGTTTGAATTAATGTGATAACCTAATCGCCACGTTGTATAAGAAGACAAAATTAGCATAAGAATAGTTTATGTGTGAGAGTGTGTGTGTGCTTGGGTATGTGTATGTGTTTGTGATTATTATTTCTACTTTGATTTTGTATGAACTGGTGAAGATTTTTAGCCTATTTGAAATGTAGATATGACTTGATATCGTTAGCTAATGCTAATTGAAGTGCTTTGAATTATAATATTAGATGTTATCAAAACAAAACATTAAAAAAAATATGATTCTTGGATGAAAAATCAAACATTTTTATGCTAACAGTACTTATAGTGAAAGAATCTGACCCATGGCATTGTGAAGCCCTCCATAGGATGATTATTAATTTGTCCACCATAATACATTACTCGTTATTAATTGGTATCTGCTCTTTGGCTTCAGATGAAATATTGTTGTTCAGAAAATTCCTAAAACCTATGTTTATCTAGAGACTGTTGGTCTTTAGTGGGGTCAACTGATGCTGTTGTTCATTCTTTGAGCTGCTTTAGCAAGGGATATTATGAGTGTAGTTTGAGCCGCAGTAAAATGATTAGGTTAGGTTAGCCAGGCAAGTTTTTTTTTATCATCCTTGTCTCAAACATGCTTGGAAATACGAGCGTTATTTTGATAACCTTCTTCGAGATAAATCGAAAATGCTGTACTGGTCAAATACATGCGAGCAGGCGACCGGCAATGTTAGTATGGAAATCCATATCTTTCGTGTTTAGTGGCCGAATAAATTACTATGAAAACTCATATCTTTCGTGTAATTTAAAAAAATGGAACGAACTTTTTACTTCTATAAATGGCAACCAAGGAGGTATCTTATCAAAGGTTTTACCTGAATTTCAAACTGGTTTGCAAATAAAGCTGTTTACAGTAAAAAAGAAACATATGAACATATTGGCGCGTGAAAAATTATCGTTGTTCGTCATTGAATCTGGAATATAAAAATAATTTACTTAGTTTGAATTTCCGCGCATTATTTGAGAAAAGCACTATACAAGCCTTGGCCGCAACCAGGACTCACTCTTGTTGGACTCACGTATGAGTGCCTCGGCTTCGCCTCGACTCACATTTTCACGTCCGAGTAATAATGCCCCTTTTGCAGGTCGCTGCAGTTATGTACTATTATTAGAAATAACCAGGTTTTTAATAATTAATTACAATCTGGCCTATAAGACTAATAAGTAATTTTGATCTAACTTTGATTTTTATGTTTTACTAGCTGCACCCCGCGGTTTCACCCGCGTAAGTCTCGATCCCGTGGGATTATCGGGATAAAAAGTAGCCTATGTCTCAATCCAGGGTGTCAGCTACCTTCATACAAAATTTTATTAAAATTGGTCCAGCTGTTTGAGCGTGAAGAAGTAACAAACATACACACACACTCACAAACTTTCGCCTTTATAATATTAGTGTGACTAGCTGACGCCCCACGACGTTGCCCACACCTACCCCGTTTTTCCCGTTCTCGTGCGTATTTCGAGATTTCTTTCCTTTTTTTATCCTTAACCTAGTTTGGACTATTAACTAAATTAAAAAAAAATTGCCAAACGGATTCAACCGCCTTTGAGTTTTACGCTTAGCAACACATTTAGCTATTCATTTTTATTTATATATATAGATAGATTTTACGTTTTAATAAACAAGGTAAAGGTGAAAGTGATAATTATGGCCGTCATAATTAATTTAAACTTATTTATAAGGTACCACAGGATAGTCCGATTAAGCAGCCGACCACGTCCTACGTTGACCAGTGAGATGTCATACATATGCATGCCTCGGCTTCGCCTCGACTCACATTTTCACGTCCGAGTAATAATGCCCCTTTTGCAGGTCGCTGCAGTTATGTACTATTATTAGAAATAACCAGGTTTTTAATAATTAATTACAATCTGGCCTATAAGACTAATAAGTAATTTTGATCTAACTTTGATTTTTATGTTTTACTAGCTGCACCCCGCGGTTTCACCCGCGTAAGTCTCGATCCCGTGGGATTATCGGGATAAAAAGTAGCCTATGTCTCAATCCAGGGTGTCAGCTACCTTCATACAAAATTTTATTAAAATTGGTCCAGCTGTTTGAGCGTGAAGAAGTAACAAACATACACACACACTCACAAACTTTCGCCTTTATAATATTAGTGTGACTAGCTGACGCCCCACGACGTTGCCCACACCTACCCCGTTTTTCCCGTTCTCGTGCGTATTTCGAGATTTCTTTCCTTTTTTTATCCTTAACCTAGTTTGGACTATTAACTAAATTAAAAAAAAATTGCCAAACGGATTCAACCGCCTTTGAGTTTTACGCTTAGCAACACATTTAGCTATTCATTTTTATTTATATATATAGATAGATTTTACGTTTTAATAAACAAGGTAAAGGTGAAAGTGATAATTATGGCCGTCATAATTAATTTAAACTTATTTATAAGGTACCACAGGATAGTCCGATTAAGCAGCCGACCACGTCCTACGTTGACCAGTGAGATGTCATACATAAAAAAAAAAATCTGTTTTAGTGCATCCATTTTATCAGAACTAAGTGACTACCAAAACACATATACGTGTCAGTGATTTTTTGCCCTAAATGAAAAACCCATTCAGGAATAAAAGTTGTTTTTGTATTAAGGTTTTAGGTTTTGCTCGATCAAATGATCTTCATTATTACACCATAGATTTTCTTTTCAAGATTGTATTTGTCGTTTTTCACGTAATTCTATTAGGTTTATAAGGAATGTTAAGCTGGCACACGTCATAAAGAGATTATGCTGCACACTATGCAGTTCATATTCCGTTACAGCCTTTAGAAACAATATACATAATTATAATTTTCTGCAGGTGCAGTGAAAGTGATTTCTAAGGGAGACTCCGCAGGTAGTCAGTCTCCCTTAGCAATCACTTTCACTGGAAGAAGCGGCAAACCGGTGGACATACAATAACGGCTGTCCAAATAGGCATTTTCTGACACCATAATGTCAAATACTGGTGAAAATGAGAGTTGTTCATGATGGCCCGTTATTATTATAACCGCGGAACCGCTTTCATAAGAAACCAAAGCTATACTTATCACTTTATTAAAACCCCGAAAAGAAAAAGAAAACACTTTTTCCACCCTTTATTATTACCCCTTTTCAATAGCGCCAATCTTATCGCCATCTTGACGTACAAACGAGTGTAACATCAAAATGTCCTCCCTAATCAAGTTTAAAGCAGTCCAAACCAGTTAATGCCGGTTCGTACACCCTATCTATTATGTTGTGCCATATACCCCTCAAAAATCCTTAGTAATGGGCCGTTTAAAATTTCCAAAGGTGTATTGATTTCTGCCAACCCTCTGATGCTTCTCGAGGGTTGAAAGTAAGGGTGCGTTATCAATAGTCAATATGGTATTGGCTTGGGGACGTGTATCTGCTGCGATAATCTAAGTATAAGTATATAACATTATCTGCACGAGCAGGTGAGGTGTTTATTTTATGACCTAATTCAAAAATATGAAAACTTATTTCATGTTCTCTACATGGGCATTACCCATGGAGAAGAATTGACAAGAAGCTCCATTCAATAACCATTCTTGGACATCAAGAACAGTACGTTGTATGTCTATGCACCATGATGTGCAAGGGCGAGATAATACTGATTAAAAAAAATAAAGCCACAAAAGATTAACAAGAACTTCAATATCTATTACCAAACCTTCACTAACAGACCTCACACTCGATTAAATACCTCTTGCACTACTAAAATGTAAGCATGACTGCCCTCTTCAACTCAAAAAGGCCAAATCTAAATGACTTTGGGCTACTGAAACCCCCCAAACTTGATATAAAAAAAACTATACTCCCGGGCACATCACTCCATGAACCAAACATGGTTGCTCATGCGGTAAATTGATTCAAAAATATACCGTCAAATTGAATATCAGTAAGTGAGTTACGTCCCGAAATGTTTCAAGCGTGACCCTATATGGTGTATTGTTTTTTATGGGCCTATTTTCGCGCTTGCCGATGTTGTAAAAAAGCCTTTTTAATTCAGTAGCATATACATTATTACCCTTCATTATGCATGTCGGACGCACAATGCAGGGTTCCGGAGTTGGCATGAATTTATCTTAAAAACAAAATAAAGATTGTAAGTCACGGTAAATTCTCCAACTGCATGATTATGTAAGTTGGTCGACTATTACTCATTAATTTGTTATGCCTACTTAGCTGTGATAGATGTTAGTTTTTATTTTATTTTCGTTATAGGTATATACTAGCCTTAAATTTTTCACATAACCAAAAACAACCATTTAGCTGCTAAAATAGCACTTCAAAGCTTAATCATCGCAAACGGATCCTTGTATCGAAATAGTTTCCACAGACCCGCAATATTTTGAACGTTCTATTCAACGGTACAAAATATATCATCCCCACTTTACGCGCAAGAGAACGTTCACCCTTTTTTCAAGATTTTATTTTACCACTTTATCAACGTGATTAATAAGTGTATTCCCATGCCAAATTACAGCTTTCTAGTTCTAAGTCTCTGATCTAAGCCGGGGACAGACAGACAGATAGGCGAAACTATAAAGTTTCCTTGTGGACTACGGAACCCGAAAAAAGGCTTTTTAGTTCCAGTGGCTTAGATATTAAAAAAACCATGTGCTCGATAGAATTTCCCGTCGGCATAGTTCACAAACTTCATCCCATAATTAATTCCTTCAGGGGATGAATTTTCTAAAATTATTTCTGAGTGCTCACTTTGTTTATGGAACTCTTCTGAAAAATTTCATCCGTCTAGGACCCAGCAGTTTAGGCTGTGCGTTGCCTGCTATTGATCGCTGGTTTAATGATCATAAGCACTACTGATAAGCGTTAGATCCTGGCTAGGTTCGATTTTCGATTTTCAGGTCGGACAAAGTGTTATAGGTTTTTTCGCCACGAATTTCTCAGCGGAAGCCTAGAGTCTGGATCTGTGCCAGGTTGATGCCTCCCTCTATTACATGGGACTTAAACATAACCAACGAAATGTGGGTTTAACATAGGTAAATCTCTGCCGAACCCTCTGAATAAATAAAGGCGTGTTGTTATGTTACCTAAACAATACTATACTAACTATTATTAAAGAGAAAATATTTGAATTTTTGTACATTTGTTACGCTTTCACGCTAAAACGGATGAACGAATTTAGATGAAATTTGGCACGCGGATAGACTATGACTTGGGTTAGGACATCAATTATTTTTAATCCCGATATTCCCATGGGATCGAGACTTATGTGGGTGAAACAGCGGGGCGCAGCTAGTGTTTAAGTATAATTGAGGTTTTCATATTCTCATTTACTATAGGTTTTCTAAAGGACTAGTAGTATGAAAATGATTTGTCTTTCCACCCTAGCCAGAACATTATCAGTTTGACAGTGGTCTGCCATTTGTGTCTCTCAAGTTTAATGATGTAAAATTGTGTTTTAATTAGTATTTTTATAACTAACACGAGAGAAGAAACAGCTTCATGGAGCCAAGTCTACCAATTTACGAGATTTTGACAGATTCGCCATACAAAAATCTGCTAAAACTCACAATGGTAAGACTTACCGCCTAGGTAACAAGTCCTTAATTGCATATGCCATACAATGATGACCGGCTCTCTCGAAACATCTTCTCAATTACCCGACAAACATGTGATAAAAACTCTGCAAAGGTAAGCCGTAGTCTACACGAATCAAAGTAATTATAAAAAACTTCTTCAATAAAGAGCCTTTGTAATATAATATTTTCCTCTTTGAAACAGTCTTTTATAAAATTTCCTTTATCGGCGAAGTAAAAATTACATTGCAAAGAGCGTATCAAGAAAAATAAGAGGCGGCATTTTATTTACACTTTTAATTAGTGTTTATTTATCAGGCTAATTAGCGACTCTTTGCTAGAGGTCGCATTTTATTTAAAAAAAAAAAAAGTTTTGTTTGTGTTGAATTTGAAGTAGATTTGCTTTGGAAATAAATGTCTGCGGATGTTAAGCTTAGGGCTGTCCTTTACATAGGATTACAATTAATTTAATTCAGGTAAAACCCATAAATGTCCTATTATATGGGTTTTACCAAATTAAATTAAATATACTAGCTTCTGGCCTCGACTTCGTCAACGTGAAATTTCTTATTTGAACATATTCTATGACACTTGGCGAAACTGTAGCTTCCCATTACTGAAATAATTTTTAAGATTACGCCCTACATACAAACTCACAAGTTTTACCTCTTTATAATAATAAATTATAAGTATAATGTATATTTAGTAGTGACCTATGAATCTTTTGTGAATTTTCCACGAAAAGATAATTGTAGTAAAAAGGAAATGATTAAGATGACATTCAGCATAATTAGATGGACAAATTGTATCTACACTACCCACAAATCTATGATGGACGAATACACATTGTACATAAATTGAGTTTAGTATTATTAGCCATCTTAATTATAATAAGAAAGAAGAAACATCATGGATCATGGGAAGAAGGCATGAGTTTAATAACATGTACGTATGAATTATAATAAAAACCGGCCAAGTGAGAGTCGGACTCGCGCACGAAGGGTTCCGTATCATTATCTATAAAAACGGTAAAAAATCACGTTTGTTGTATGGGAGCCCCCCTTAAATATTTGTTTTATTTTAATTTAATTATTTATTTTTAAGGTGAATATACAACTAAATATTCTGTGAATATTTCAAGCGTCTACCTGTTGCCTTTATCAATATCGAGCAAAAACGAGAAAAAAAATCACGTTTGTTGGCGGGAGGCCCCTTAAATATTTATTTTATTCTGTTTTTTTGTATTTTTTGTTTTAGCGGCATCATCTGTGAATATTTCAACTGTCTAACTATCACGGTTCATGAGATACAGCCTGGTGACAGACGGACAGACAGACAGACGTCGGAGCCTTAGTAATAGGGTTCCCGTTTTACCCTTTGGGTACGGAACCCTAAAAACGTGCTTATGGCGAATTTCACAAATGAAACTGAACGCGCACATCTAAACCACGTTCAAGAGCTGTCAATGTCATAATTGTTGTGGAATATCGAAACTGACAGCCCTTGAACGCGGTTTTGGTGTGCCGATGTCTTCGGTCAATAATTGCACTGATGTAGTGAAAAATATATGATGATAATTTTGATGATTGATTAAAGGCTTTTTACAGACTCGTGCGATATCGCGGGCGCGACAGGCACCAACAAACAAATTGTGCTACTAGTTTTGCGTCGCGCCCACTATATCGCACTAGTATTTACGAGCCTTTATCAAATTGTGTAACCTATAACCTATATTTTATTTATTAACCAAAAATATGTATTGTTTTTAGACGTAGAAACTTTTTACGGAGATTAAAAAAAACGCACAATGAAGGGTTCCGTAGTTGGGATGAATTTGTCCCAAGAACAAACTTAACGTTGTAGTTGAAAAGCGTGTTCCCTCCTATAATCCAACTGCAAATGTAAGTTTGCACGCACAATATTGAGATATTTACCAAGTTATTTTAATATGTAGGTATTTCATATAGGTTTTCCTGTAATCTATAAGTAAAGAACAGTTTTCAGTATTATTTCAAAATTTTAGAGGCAGTAGTTTCGGAGATAGGGAATGGTCAATTTTCATCTATATTCTTAAATAATTTTAAAAGTATTTATTTTAAAATTACAAAATATCTGACATCCTTACAATAAAGCCCTTGCATTTGATTTGTCTCACAGTACAGTATGCAAAACTTTTTTTCTAATGTGACCGCCTAAAAGTGACCTATACCTATATTCAAAATTAATTTTTTTCCGTTAAACGTCCGTGCTTGGGTCACAGAAATTCATTTGTGTACCAAATTTCAACTTAATCGGTCCAGTAGATTTCGAGCAAATTGGCTAAGACGTGACGGATACACGAGTGATCCTATAAGGGTTCCGTTTTTTCCTTTCGAGGTATGGAACCCTAAAAATATTAAGTAAAAAAACACTAGTGTGGTAAAGTAAAAAACACCAATGTATGTTAAACTGAATTATGAACCTAAACGCGTTGCCATAAGAGTCACTTTACAAGCAAGTGTGTTGAAACATATATTACAGCACTGACGTAATAACCAAGCTTTTCAAATCGATTGGCGATTGCAGTAGTATAATTATTGCTGTCCAATCCTTTGCCTACAAAAGCTCAAAGATGCGACAGTCATCAATAAAATAATTGTATGTATTGATCCGAACTGAAATAATTGGGCTCCAATATGTAACGGTATCCGACGGATGCTGCTGTCTTTATTACATTTTAATGGAACAATGTAATGTATGGACATGCACTTAAATGTATTATACTTTTACGTATTGTTACCAGTATGCCGGTGATTTTCGAAGAGATAGGCAGAGGTTTTACGTGATTTAATGCTTTTTCTGTAGCATGTTTTTTTTTTTTTTGGAAATGTGTGGCGGTACAAATTTTTCTAGAATATAAGAATTACAAAATCTCGTTACGGGCCGTCAGAAGCCCGAAAGTTTGACAACCAGTTTTACCTGGTATCGTGTTACCCAGTAAATGGGTTGTGTAGGTCAGATAGCCAATCGCTCCATGTAAAATACTGGTATTCAGCTGTAGCCGGTTAGACTGGAAGCTGACCCCAACATAGTTGGGAAAAGGCAAGGCAGATGATGATAAGAATTACAAAATGGTCTGCTGCTAGCGTTTTCTTTAAGCTATTTGTGCGTCATTTGATCCGTTGTCTATATTTTATGATGCTTTTTTAAATATTTCAAAAATTTTCAATTTGCAACATCTGGTATAAAACCTTCAATTACCAATTAAAAGTAAAAAAATAAAATAAAAACGTAATCATTAATAACACTCAAAAATTGAACGATTACTGAACGAATGTCTATAGTCCATTCTTCGTGAACAAGCCATCAATTTCAATAAAACGTTGGAGTGAGACAAAAAATGACGCAATCAATCATTCGACCTGTCATTTTGACGTCGCGTTTTGGGGCGGCCGACCAACGCTTCGTTTCAAAAGTTTCCCCTTAATATTATATTTTGGGGTGGCACCATTTGTTTGTATAGAGATATTACCTATGATTTTGTCGATGGGTGCAATAACTCTTGTGTCATTATTTTGATGGACGAATGGAGAATATTATTTTTAAACAAAGAGTACACAACCCGGCTAAATTGTTTTAAAGATTGCTTGCAACTTCAATTGCATGATACCTTTCCGTCCTCTGTTTGACCACCTCAAACAGATACAATGTTCAAATTGTTTGGGAGAAACTATGAACGCGAGTAGAGCATAGCAAAATTTCTAGGTTCCAGTCGTCGAAATAAGTGAGAAACATTTCAATTTCTATATGGCGTACGAACAAAACATGCATGGTGAACACGAACATCGTACAAGGAACATTTGCTTCGTACGTGTGGACGTAAATTAGCAAAGCGAATACGAACACAGTTCGTCTTGTGTTCGCGCTGAACTGCCCCACTCTTTCGTAGCCATGGGATTCGTCGACTGTTGAATACTCGTAGATGGCTTTTTTTTTCTTTTTTTTTGGGTGGGAAATTATCAAATAACTTCTCCCGCTCTGGGCGGAGCGGGAGGGCGTGTCAGACTTTTACTGACTAAAACCCACCCGTGTTCCTTCCGTTGCCTGTGTGCCAGGGCCACGATATCCCTTTCGGACAAACTCGCAACCCCGGCAGGCATTGGTCCTAACGGACCCCGTCAGTTTGTGCTGTCATCTCTTTGCGGCGCGCGTGGAACACAACGAGCTGTCGACCCGGGCCTGGTCCTTATCGGACGGCGAGCTACCCATCGCTCACCGTCCGCAGGCCCGCGCCTACGGTGGCCGGAAATCGGCTTGCGACTCCCGACGCCCGGTGCGTCTCCTGCGGCGACCAAGGGCGCGAGGGCGCGAATCTTGTCTCACCCTCACGCGTTCCGCCTCCTCCTTCGCTAGCATAACTCTGCTTCGCAGAAGGAATCCCATGCACTCTCGCTCCGAACCATGGCCTGAACCAGGCCCGGACGCGAGAGATCGCCGCCGCCGATCGCCTCCGTGAGGACACGGCGGTGCTCCGCCCAAGCTGGGCAGACCTCCACCGTATGCTCCACCGTGTCCTCCGGGCGATCCACACAGTGGTGACACCTGGGCGTTTCCTCCCGCTTTATCCTGTACAGGAACCTCCCGAAACAACCGTGTCCGGTGTGGACCTGCATCAGGCGGAAGGTGAGGACGCCGTGGCGCCTCTCTAGCCACTCCTCCAAGAGGGGACTTATCGCCACAATTGTGGCGTGTCCAGCGCTGGGTTGCGACAATCGCACTCTCCATGTCGCCATGAGATCCCGCCGGAGCTCTGTCCGCCGTGCCGTGATTTCTCGCGGCAGCGGAGTTTCACCCCGGCCTTTCGCCTCCTCGCGCCACTCCCAGATGTGCGCGAGGACTTTTGCCTCCAGATCCCATGGCGGCAGTCCGGCAAGGAGGCTCGCCGCCTCACGGGAGACCGTGCGGTAACCCCGTACCAGCCTGATGGCCATGAGCCTTTGGGACGCGTTCAACCGCTGGGCTGGTCGCAGCCTTAAAGAACGCGCCCACACCGGTGCCCCGTAAAGGGCCATGGACCGCACGATCCCCGCGTAGAGCCTCCGGCAGGAGGCGTTTGGACCCCCTAGATTGGGCAGGAGCCGCTTCACAGCTGCCCCAGCCCGCTCCAGTCTGGGAGCCAAACGTCGAAAATGCTCCACGAAGTTCCACCGGCTGTCGAGGACGAGTCCCAGGTACTTCATCGTCGACTCGACGCCGATGTGAACCCCTCCCGCCGTTGCCTGCTTGCACGTAAAATCATTGCACAAACTTGGCAAAAAAACGTTGCTTCAATAATATTCATGGAAATACAAAGACCAACAAAGTATCGAATAAATTAAGCGAAAAAATAATATGTACGCTCAAGACTTGGCTCAAATAATTACTAGAACGCTTGAAACGGTTAAAAAGAAACTACTAAACGATTCCAACAGAACTTGGGCGCACGTTTCAGACGTTGGTTTTCAGGAATTCATAATTAAATTTCAGTAGCAAGTGAAAATTTTGTGATTTCATTACGGGGAACGATGAATTAATTATTCGCTTCTTGGTTGGTCAAAATCCGAGAAGAGTAGAATATGTAATCAGAAATGAAACTTTGCTTAGCTTGGGCGAGAGTTATAGCGGTATCACAATTTATAGGACAAGCAATAAAGAAGGACAGGATGAAAAAAAATGCGAACGCAGACGGTTTTTAGGGTTCCGTACCCAAAGGGTAAAACGGGAACCCTATTACTAAGGCTCCGCCGTCTGTCTGTCTGTCTGTCTGTATGTCCGTCTGTCACCAGGCTGTATCTCAAATTTGATTCAAAATTTAAATTAGACGACGACTTGCCTTTATCCTCCTAATAATTGAATGGAATTTAATTTTTTATGACATTGTATTGAATAATTTTCTACATTATAATTAATAATTCTTGATATTATATTAATAACCCTGACATTGTATTTGATAGTAGTTAACGTTTTCTTTGACCTTGACATTGTATGGTTTAATTTCGACAAATTATTGTTCTAATACTCCTAATTAGAATATTATGGACATCATATTACGTATGCCACCTTTGTAACAACAATATTCTAACAAATAAATTATTACTTACTTACTAACATTTTTTACGAACAAAGTGTTTGATGTTCATGTTCTTGTTCGTTCGTGCGTGCGTACACGCCTTTATGACTCTTGTTGTTTTAAACGTAATGAAGGTTTGCTTTGGGTCCTGGCTTCAAAGTCAGCTAATAGACTTGATTATCAATTTACTGCTGTCAATAAGCAAATATAAACACAGCTAGGTGCAATATTACGATTATTGCAAATACAGCTTAGCAATATAAAAGTTGGGTTATGGACACACACGGTTTCTTGGTAGCATTTCGAATTTTGACATTGAATCATAATGCTTTGTCTTGACATAATGTTAATCTCTAATAACATAACTTATCTCGCCCCCTTTTATATGGGACCTATACGTAACAGGTGAAATGTGGGTGTACTATAATAGGTGAACTTCTACCTACACCTTTAGGCAAATAGGCGTGTGTATATGATTTATGTTATATGATGTTATGTTATGACTATGGCTTATAATTATGGCCTTTCAGTAACAATGTTATATTTAAGTAGGAACTTAATACTTTATTTGCATTCCACAATGTGTACTTAGGTGGTAGCTTAAAATTAATTTGATCATTATGGACCCTGTCGGGTACAGCAAATTAGTAGGAGAGAGAAAGCTTTGAAAAGCTTAGCTATCATTCTTCTGAAACAAATATAACTTAATTAATTCTTTAACTAAATACCTCACGATTGGATGATATAAATATATTCTCTATATATTTTACATTTTCTGTTTTTATTAGAACTATTTGGACACGTGTTTTTATTCTATAGTTGTTTATGGGAAATATTTAACTGACCTTCTGACAGCTTATTGAACTTCTAATGATGGACAGTTTTTAAAATTAATTAACCTTTAAAAACTTTTGCGCTTCTAATGATGCAAACTTTTTTTAATAAGCGAACCTCTTTGAAACTTTCTGGCCTTTTCTCACAGTTGGTCGCAGTAACTTAGCTAGAGTACCCCGACCAAACGGGTTAGGTTAACTGTGATAAAACGCGCGCGAGTCGAGCGAGCGAAGCGAGCGTTTTCACGACAGCGGCGAGCTCTATATCCAAGCTGGTTGCGGTTACTTGGCAATTTAGTATTTTTAGGACCCCAAATTAGGAATTATTTAGGGTATACAAAAAGAGGCACAATCGGTTAATAATATTTTTAGGGGCGTAAGATGGAAGTTATTAGGGGTTCGATTAAATAAATGATTCAAAATTATTTTGTGAATTATTCTTGCAGCATTTATATTTCTTGTGCCCCGACCCTTACCGATAACCTTAGCTATATTGCTTTGGAATGCCCAGATGCATTGGAATGACAGCCCGAAGCAATAGGCTGAACCAATTATCGTATAGCCAATACCATGGGTCTATTAATACTGAGTAAGCCTGTAGTATTATTATATTGATAGCAGTTAGGCACTAAAAGAGAAAGGAATGTGAGTGGGGATATTATGGGGTGTAATGCCGAAAGTGGCGATACAGTTTAGGTATTATTTAAGTACGAGTGAAAATCAACACCAATTTTTTTTTCACATAAACCTACTTGGGCACTTATGAAACATCAGAAGCTATGTGCACGGTTCCAATGAGAAGAGCTGGCCAAGAAACTTCACGGTTACTTTTTTTAACAATATTTGGCTTTTACAATGTTTTCAAATTACAGTGTCAATAGGTATGGGGGGACAGTGTAGGCCTGTCAACAAGATCCAGGTACTAAACAAAATAGAAAATAGTCTACAAATCTACAGCTTAATAAGCCTGCAACGTTGTCACATTCACAAAATATAAAATATTCAAATATAAAAATCTATTTAAACCAAACGACATGATTGCCATTACAACTGTTATCTAGCAATATTGATTGTCAAAAACTAAGAGGTCCCAGTCAGACCTTAAATTAGGTAAGTTTATGGTGGTCAATGGTTGATTTTTGTGATTTGTTGGCCATGTTACTGCCTTATTTTGTAATAATCATAACATCCAAGTTCGATACAAAGTTAGTAAAGTAAAAATTTGAGAATTTTTTGAAACGGTTGGCCTTATACCTAAGGTAAAACGACAGGTTTTATTTACAGAGCTAGTACAAGTTTTACGACTCAGAACGACTTTACTTCACACCCCTATACCGTACTCCTAACAATCACAACCAACAAGAAACGCAACGAACGAAAACTCGAAGCCGCAATTCCAACGAATAAAAACAATTTTGCAAAAACATTGACCGCACCGCAACGACTATTAGCCATTACCGCGCTCTAGCTAGTATGGCTTCACCCCGTTGCGCCCGGCTGTACTTCCTAAGGCTTCGAGGTAAGTAATGAAGCAGCCGCTTGTTTATGGTACAGTCAAGTACTGCAGCAGGGTTAATTTATTTTTGCTATTAAAAATAAAAGCGCAGAGTTCTGTGGTGACTTGGGTTAAAAATTGGTGGACTGAAAAGGGGGTGAAAATTTTTCGTACATTTAAAAATATTTCTGAAGTGCGAGTCTTTTGGTTTTTTATTTTCATTTTTTGCCACTGACTTCCGAAATTAAAGTTATATTTAACTTGTTTTTGTGATGTTTTTTTGGAAGTCGGTTGTTTTTTAAAGAAAAGTAGCGGTGGCGCAGTGGACTCCGCCTTACGAGTTGTAGACCGTAGGGTGAACCCAGGCAGGCGCTTTACTTTGTGTAAATTATTTCATCGCCACAGCTCTCATAACGGTGAAGGAAAACATCGTGAGAAAACTGGCATGTCCTAGAACCAAAAATTCGTAGAAATGTAACATCCACCAAACCGCACTGGGCCCGCGTGTTGGACTACGGCCCAATCCCTCTCACAGAGAGGAGGCTTGCGTTCTAGCAGTGGGAACATTATAGAACTGATTATGGTTTAAAAAAGACTTTTGAGAAGTGTTACACCCCTGAAATTATAATATATTTTTTAATATTTTCTTTGCTCCAACAACACAAAAAAAACGTGACAAATCTTTGAAACTACTGAAATAAACTTTCCAAAACGAACACGGCGACAAAACTTTGAAATGTGAAGCAATGTTCACAAAGACGCCGAAGCCTAGCAAAAAGAAGTTGACCCGAACACGCTATGTTTACACCGAGACTTTAATTTCAAAAGAAAACACTACTATGTTTTGTATAACACGGAAACAATTGTGGCGTTGCGTAACATTTTGTAAATATTATTTTATTTTTAATTATTTTAGTTCGATGGAGTTGTATGTTATGAAGAAGAGGAAAAGTTTTAACGGTTACCATTAGAGCTTGACCAAAAATCGATGATGGTGTGACAGATTATCCCAACAAAATCAGGACAGGGATGCTTAGGTATCGCCTCCAATAAATACCTTCCTATTTGCTCAATGACTGTAGAGGAAAGTTGAAACAATATCCAATTTTTACTGAAACTTACAGTAAACTTTTTAAATAATAAGCTAAGCTTAGGTATCCTACTAATATTTGAAATGTAACACTTTGTATGGTTGGATTTTTCTTACTCAATCACGCAAAAACGGTTCAATGGATGTCGTTATGAAATTTGACAGATAGGTAGCCGGGGATCTGGAGAAGAACAATCTATTTTGCAACCTGAATCGCAAACGAAGCCGAAGTCGCGGGCAAGGCAACAGCTAGGTGTTACAATAAAGAATTGGAAAATAAGAAACAAACTAGGTACAAATATTCAAATACTCAACACAACATTGCTTCACTGCACTTCATTGTAAAGGACGATGGGAACTGGCGTCCCCAAAATTGAAACTTAGTCAACAGACTTGAGACATATCTCATTTAAAAGGTCTTAACTTACTGATCATTCTTTACTATGGCGACGATAGTCAAAAGCATGGGGTTTTAAGGGAAATCAAGGAAATGTAATGGTACTACTGTAGTACAAAATAAGAAAAAAAAGTGAAAATCGTATTGGTTTTTACTTATGATACTTCATATTGTATTTATTTTCCATGACATAACATATTCACGCTTGTATACCCCGTAGGTGTAGGTAGATATTGTGTACCCAGGGTACCCACAACACGATATCCAAACTTAGTCAACAGACTTGAGACATATCTCATTTAAAAGGTCTTGGCTAACTGATCATTTTTTATTATGGCGACGACCGTCGAATGTATGGGGTTTTAAGGGAAAATAATAAAATGTGGTCATAATTATTTTGTAGTAGAGAATAAGTTAGATTATTAAAAATTGAAAATCGAATGTTATTTTGCTTTATTGCATATTTGTTTTAAGTATACTTACTTTTTTATTTAAAATGGCATAACATAACATCTCTGCCTACACTTGCAGGGAATAAAGGCGGTATCAGGTCACTTTAAATAAATTCCAGATCACTCTGTTGAAATTGACTTTGAGAATGTTCCTGGTGTCTTGTAAAGAGTTTTAAATAGATTAAAATAAAAACATAGTCGTAGACAATTCATTTTGACGAAAAATACAATGCAGTAGTGCCTACCTATGATAGGGGTGGCCCTCTGCCTTCCCCTCCCTATGAGAAATACTATTGTGATATCATGTAAGTAAAATGAGTATAATAGATTACATCGCGAAATACAACATAAAGCAAAATGTGAATGTTCCACACATGTCTGCCTATCTATTCTTTTGTGGAATATAGGCGTGATGTTTTGTTGTTTTATGTTCCATATTAAATAAGTAGGCAATTATTATGTTTTATCTCATTTATTGTGACGAAAAATAGAAAACAATCATCTATATTCTCGTTAGATAATTGAAACTAAAACATGAATTTTTCAGGAAACCCCATATATTTAAGACTTGAAACCAGCGGATTGTTATTTTGTAGTTTGTAACGAAAAATATGAGACAAAAGCGAAGTCTGTTGGATCAAAAAAAAAAGTGGGGACGGGGTCCATAGTAAATTGCCCATCGTCCTTTAAAAAAATAACTTTCTTTCATCTTTTTTCAGAGTTGCTCATTTCGCTCGTGCCCCGGGGCTCTAAGCTCAAATGCTCCTTCCATGTTTGATTCTTATTTACAAGGCGGCAAAAGTAAATTACGTTCCAGCTTGCGATTGATTGTTCTCGGCAATCCCTCGACGTTGCAAGTTGCAATTTTATTGCAACCTCTGTCGGCCGTACTAAGAAGTAAACTAAGAATCGACTTTGTTACTTTAAAAATGTTTTTTTTTTAATATATTATTTTTAAATAGGTGTAAGCATCATGTATCTATCAAATAATTAATTTACCAGTCATTGCTTCATTTCAAATTATTTTTACATAATTATTGTGTAATAAAATTACTAGGTGCATCGTCTTCACATATAATAAAATTAATATACCTATACAAAATATTGTAAAATATTTTAAAAGAGTAACAGTGGAGTTTCTTGGCCATGCTTCTCCATACAAAACTACTTTTTCGAAGGAGCGACTAGAATCCATTATATTTTTTTTGTAAAATTTGACGTCCAAAAGTGCCTTATGCCTATTTGAAATAAATAATTTGACTTTGACTTTCTTTTCTGCTTTTCTGAGATGATGCTCTGCAGATTTTCGTAGAGAAGAGAGTTTGGAAGAGCTCGTGGCTAAGTAAAAACAGCCGCACGAGTCAATCCATCAGGTTAAGCTATGCTTGCCGGAGTTGGTTCGTAGATCGGTGACCATCTTTACATACCGAGATTCCTCCGTGCCTCAGAAAGCATATTAAGCTGTTGGTCACGGCTGTCATTCGTGGATCTTTGACAGTCGTTACGGGTCGTCAGAAGCCCGAAAGTCTGCCAACCAGTCTTACCAAGGGGTATCGTATTACCCAGTTAGTGGGTTGTGGAGCTCAGATAGGTAGAAGCTTCATGTAAAATACTGATATTCAGCGGCATCCGGTTAGACTGGAAGCGTACCCGAATATAGTTGGAAAAAGGTTAGGCAGATTGATTGATCTGGAGATTTTCGTTTCGCGTTTGTTCTTTTAAAATAGTCTTTGTATGATATTTATGGGAAAAGAAATTTGTAATTTTCTTTTAGTGTTAGCTATTTTTGCTTGCATTTTCAAATAATTTGCTAGAGAGTGCAAAGATTTTTGTTTATTACTAAACATGTGATGTTTTTTATTGATTTTATTACTATTAAAGAATATTATTAGATATTTGTTTCGGTGCAAATATTATAATGGAAAACTCTAAGCATGGGTCAAGAATAAAATAATAAAAAAAATCACAAACGATGCCGCAAATGAATTATGTGAACCACTTATGTTTTTTTTTATTAAGGATACATTTCGGAATTGCCCAAAAAATATCCGTAACCAGTTACGGTTACCTAAATCATATCAATAAAATAAAACCCTAAAGTACTGAGCTTAATACAATTTTAAGGATAATACGCGAGCACTCGTGGTAAGCTCGCAAAGTCGGGCAAATGTTTCCCGCAAATAAATAAAGGTGCAGAATTTCATCTGGCATTTATAGACGTGGCTGTACTTTACGACTTTTTTGTTGACTGTACGCGCGAATTTGTACAGTAGATTTGTTGATGTGGGGAAAAAAGAGAGTTGCCATACCTAATTAATTAACCGATAGCAGTTAAAGCGGACTAATAGGCTAGCTCAAATCTAACATTTTAAGATATATATTTCTGTTTATTGTTAAGGCGAAAGCGAGGAATTCAAATTTTCTTTAGATTTTTGAAATTTTTTACGTCATTGTAACAAATACACAATGTGTGTCTGTATACGGTATGGCAAAAATTAAGTGTATGGATGACATTACAGACCATCAAACTGAACAATTTTCTCCCGGGGACCAACATCGTAATCGTGAAAAAAAAAGCCGCCCAAGTGCGAGTCGGACTCGCGCACGAAGGTTTCTTTACCATTATCTATAATAAAACCGGCCAAGTGCGAGTCGGACTCGCGCACGAAGGGTTCCGTACTATTATCTATAAAAATGGCAAAAAAATCACGTTTGTTGTATGGGGCCCCCCGTTAAATATTGGTTTTATTTTTATTTAATTATTTATTTGTAAAGTGAATATATAACTAAATATTCTGTGAATATTTCAAGCGTCTACCTGTTGCCGTTATCAATAGCGAGCAAAAACGAGCAAAAAAATCACGTTTGTTGTATGGGAGCCCCTTTAAATATTTATTTTATTCTATTTTTTAGTATTTTTTGTAATAGCGGCAATAGAAGTACATCATCTGTGAAAATTTTAACTGACTAACTATTACGGTTCATGAGATACAGCCTGGTGACAGACGGACATACAGACAGACGGCGGAGCCATAGTAATAGGGTTCCCGTTTTAGCCTTTGGGTATGGAACCCTACAAACAGTCAGCCCATACAAAACTTCAATACCTGACGACTGATAACTTTTTCGTGATTACGGTGTTGGTCCCCGAGAGAAAGTTGTTCAGTTTGATGGTCTGTACACACGGCTACACATCAAGCTATACTTATCCAGTTTAGGCTGATCTCGCATTGTATATCATTTTCGTACAATGAGAGGCCAGCTTATACTGGATACGTATAGCTTGATGCGTAGCCGTCTGTACCACACCCTTAATTTTCGCCACACCGTCTACAGACACATTGTATATTTGCAGAAATAAAGTTAAAAAAAAATCATCAATACAACTTAACTTATTAATTCTCAGCTTAACTTGACTTAATCACACGGTACAATTGATGTACGCAATTTGAATCCTTACTAATATTATACGAGTAAATACGAAGGTAAGTTTGCTTGTTTGATTTTTGTTACGGTTTCACGCTAAAACGGCTGAACGGATTTGGATAAAGGATTATGACAAAGGATACGTTTTATCCTGATATTCCTACGGAAGCGTCACTTATGCGGGTGAAACCGCGGGGCGTAGCCAGTGTGGTATAAAAAAACCGGCCAAGTGCGAGTCGGACTCGCGCACGAAGGATTCCGTACCATTATCTATAAAAATGGCAAAAAAATCACGTTTGTTGCATGGGAGCCCCCCTTAAATATTTGTTTTATTTTAATTTAATTATTTATTTTTAAAGGGAATATATAACTAAATATTCTGTGCATATTTCAAGCGTCTACCTGTTGTCGATATCAATATCGAGCAAAAACGAGCAAAAAAATCACGTTTGTTGTATGGGAGCCCCCCTTAAATATTAATTTTATTCTGTTTTTTAGTATTTGTTGTTATTAGCGGCAACAGAAATACAGCATCTGGGAAAATTTCAACTGTCTAACTATCGCGGTTCATGAGATGCAGCCTGGTGAGAGACGGACAGACAGACAGACAGACGGCGGAGTCTTAGTAATAGGGTTCCCGTTTTACGCTTTGGGTACGGAACCCTAAAAATGGCAAAAAAATCACGGTTGTTGTATGGGAGCCCCCCTTAAATATTTGTTTTATTTTAATTTAATTATTTATTTTTGAAGTGAATATATAACTAAATATTCTGTGAATATTTCAAGCGTCTACCTGCTGCCGTTATCAATATCGAGCAAAAACGAGCAGAAAAATCACGTTTGTTGTATGGGAGCCCCCTTAAATATTTATGTTATTCTAGTTTTTAGTATTTGTTGCTATAGCGGCAACAGAAATACATCATCTGTGAAAATTTCAACTGTCTGTATATATCACGGTTAATGAGATACAGTCTGGTGACAGACGGACAGACAGACAGACAGACGGCGGAGCCTTAGTAATAGGGTTCCCGTTTTACCCTTTGGGTACGGAACCCTAAAAACCGTCTGCGTTCGCGTTTTTTTTTCGTCCTGTCCTTCTTTATTGCTTGTCCTATAAATTGTGATACCGCTATAACTCTCGCCCAAGCTAAGCAAAGTTTCATTTCTGATTACATATTCTACTCTTCTCGGATTTTGACCAACCAAGAAGCGAATAATTAATTCATCGTCCCCCGTAATAAAATCACAAAATTTTCACTTGCTACTGAAATTTAATTATGAATTCCTGAAAACCAACGTCTGAAACGTGCGCCCAAGTTCTGTTGGAATCGTTTAATAGTTTCTTTTTAACCGTTTCAAGCGTTCTAGTAATTATTTGAGCCAAGTCTTGAGCGTACATATTATTTTTTCGCTTAATTTATTCGATACTGTGTTGGTCTTTTTATTTCCATGAATATTATTAAAGCAACGTTTTTTTGCCAAGTTTGTGCAATGATTTTAGGTGCAAGCAGACTCTAAGCCAAAAATCAAGCATAAAATATACAAGTTGTTGCCTACGGCTTTGCCCGCGTGGAAGTAAAAAAAAACCTATACAAACCTTTTCCATTAACATTTTCATGTATACACGGCTACACATCAAGCTATACATTTCTAGTATACGCTGACCTCTCATTGTACGGAAATTCTGTATAATGTGAGATCAGCTTATACTGGAAATTATAGCCGTGAGTACGTGCACTACTTTCATGGTGATCGTTCAAACGGTTTCGGAGTTTATCAATCTCATACATACCGACATCATTTTTTAGGGTTCCGTTTAACTAGAAACCCTTATAGTTTCGTCATGTCCGTCTGTCTGTCTGTCTGTCCCCGGATTAGTTCAGAGTTTCAATTGCTATTTTTTGATTCAAGTGTCTGCCAGCTAAATGGTCGCTTTTGGCTATGTGGAAAAAATCACGGCAGTAGTATATACAACGAATTTATAAGGAAAACTATACACAGCTAAGTAGGCTTTACACTTTACAAACTAACGAGTAAGTGCCAATTTCAATAATGAAACTGAATGCGATCAGCACATAAACCACGTTTAAGAGCTGTCAGTGTCATTATTTTCTTTGGAATTTTGACACTGACAGCTCTTGAACTCGGTTTAGATATCCTGGTCGCGTTCAGTTTCATTGGTGAAATTCGCCTTAAATAGTCGGTCATATTTTTTGCTACGATCAAATTTGCAGTTGGAGAATTGACCGTGACGTATTATATATTGATCGATGTATGATAGAACATGTTTTTCAACTACAATGGTAAGTTTGTTTTTGGTGTAAATTCGTCCCAACTACGGAACCCTTCACTGTGCGTAGTCCGACACATACTTGGCCGGTTTTATATACATAAATTTAGCCAGTTTAGCTAGCTTTTGCGAGCTTAGCGGTCCAGTTACACTAGATGACGCTGCAACCGAAATGCGTGTGACGTCAATCAACGTCATGACTACACGTTGACGTGACGTTGGGGGGACTGGCGCAATTTATCTATTGCTTAAATGCCTCTCGCGTTGCAATATTGCGCGTAGCTTTGATGTGCGTTATTCATCCTGTTGACTGTAAATGAAGTTAATAAGTGGCGTTTATAATTGTAGTGCAGTGATCGGAGATTTGAATTATTTTGGGCGATGGTACATAAGGTACACAGTAGTGGAGCGAAATAGGTATATTATTTTTGTTCTATTTTTGGGTTCCGTTGGCTACGAGGAACCCTTATAGTTTCACCATGTCCGTCTGTCTGTGTGTCTGTCCGCGGCTTAGCTCAGAGACTCTTAGTACTAGGAAGCTGTAATTTGGCATGGTTATAGTAATTATACCGACAAATTGGTAAAATAAAAACATGAAAAAAAAAAGATTAAGTATTTCCTTTGCATGTAAAGTGGGAATAATTTCCCACTTAAAAAGATTCAGGGATCCGTTTATGTAATATTAAAGCATAATTTTGTTTTTTTTTTTAAGTATGACTGGTAGAAAATGCCTATGACATTAAGTCCGCCGCTGTACATTTTTTGTGCTTAAAATATTAAATAAATAAATATTTTTTTGTTAGACTCGTGTCCTCTTGTCCGTCTGCCAGCTAAAATATTGTTTTCGGATATATGAAAAAAAATCACGGAAGATAATATTATATTATAACGAACTTAAAAGGAAAACCATCACAGTCACAGCTAAGTAGGTCTTACAAGTTAACTAGTAATAGTCGACCAACTTACATTTGCAGTTGGAATGTATGGGAGAACATGTTTTTAAACTACAATGATAAGTTTGTTCTTAGGATAATATCATCCCAACTACAGAACCCTGCATTGTACATGGTCTGATACTCACTTGGCCGGTTTTTAACTCGTGTTTTGTTAATGAATGACGCAGCACACGTTTTCTTTTAAAAATACCTCATGATGTTAACTTTGTATGCTGAAATCTGCTGCACTAGAGATTCTTAATCTACAAGTGAACAATGGAAGTGGAAGAAAGTGGTTACAAAGGAAAAACATATATAAAAAAAAAAACTTTTTACAAAAAAACAACAACCGACTACCAAAAATAACACTACGAAGTGAAAAATAACTTTAATTTCGGAAGTCGGTGTCTTTGGATCTGTATTTGAGTTTTTGCCACCGACTTCCGAAATTAAAGTTTTTTTTCACTTTGTAGTGTTATTTTTGGTAGTCGGTTGTTGTTTTTTTTGTAAAAAGTTTTTTATATTTCACTTTTTAGTGGGTCAGTTTTGAATTTATTTAAGTTACAATAGCCTAATGTTAACTGCTCATCACCTTTTACAAAATATTGCTTTTCCCGATGCTGGGACGTTGAATGTTAAGGTGTTCTCCTGGTAAGAACCAGGAGAACTGCCACCCACCATATGCATAGTGACGAGCATAAATTGCTTAATCGCAACCCGTTAAATAGAGGTAGTCATTATTATATTGTTCCGGTGGCCATATGTGGTGTCCATCATCAGTTCCACTTCACCAAATGGTGTTTTCCGAGAGCAAATGCACGAGTTACTATAAAAAATACCCAAATCGCTATAGGTCTGCCTATAAAATTTTAGGGTTTCCCTTGATTTCCATGAGATCCCTTCATGTAATTCTGATTTGGTGGCAGTGGGACCACCTCGGGAGTATACCCTTTCAAACAAAAAAATAATTTTCAAAATCAGTCCATAATTAAAGGAGTAATCGCGTAACAAACATACAACAAAAAAAAAAAAAACATACCGCCGAATTGAGAACTTCCTCCTTTTTTGGAAGTCGGTTAAGAAATAACGCTCCACCTAGTACACAATATTGACATATAATCATATATAACTGACACTACTACTTCGAAGTCAGGTCTCTTTCGTATGAATTATGAAGCTTACTAGCTGCGCCCAACGGTTTCACTCGCGTAAATCTCGATCCAGACAACTAGTGCCTGACGCTGGTTTTCAACTGGACCTGAAAGTGTGAGGTGACGGATGTAAATCAGTTTTATACTGCAACGTGTGTATGCATACATAAATAGAATCAATGTGGGTCAGATAAAAAATAATAACGAATAAGTACATAAACAGTGTGCTAATCGAATCGCAACGGTGAAATGATAATACAAGTAGTTCTGGTGGCCAACTGTGGTCTTCATCATCAGTTCCACTTCACCATATGGTGCTTTTCGAGTGCAAATGCACGAGTTTCTATAAAAAATACTCAAATGGCTATAGGTATGCCTATAAAATTTTAGGATTTCCCTCGATTTACATGGGATCCCCTCATCAGATTCTGATTTGGTGGCAATGGGACCACCTCGGGAGCATACCCTTCCATACAAAAAAGAGTTTTTAAAATCCGTCCACAATTGACGGAGTAATCAGTGAACATACAAAAAAAAAAAAAAACAAACATACAGCCGAACATATAACCTCCTCCTTTTTGGAAGTCGGTTAAAAAGTAGCCTATGTCTTAATCCAGGGTGTCAGCTACCTCCATACAAAATTTTATCAAAATTGATCCAGCCGTTTGAGCGTAAAGAAGTAACAAACATACACACACACACATACACTCACAAACTTTCGCCTCTATAATATTAGTGTGATAAGATCGACCTACTTACAATATTTTAATGAAATGAATCCGTTATTTTAATGAAATGAATCCAATATTTTAAAACGCAACTTTATTAAAACGTATAAACAACTAGCACCGGGGTTTTATTAAAATTTATACAAGCAGCCAGGGGTAGTGAGCATTTTTGTGAAATACCATCCAAAAACAAGAGGGGATACAATTAAGCTATAGAACTAACCTTGTTGTAAAGACAGCTAAACTAATTGTCATGCAAATTGACTACCAAATTATTTTGTCCTGTATATTCCAAATCACAACTGTCATTCTTTGACAGTTGTATGAAATGGCTATGACAACACGGCAGACTCAGACCAAATACACGGTCACGGCAGACTGTAGCCGATCTCGTTAATTTATGTACAACATCTTATACCTGTACCTACATTCATAGCATACTATTTGGAATGGGCAAATAACTTCATATTTGTAACTGACCGACTTGTTGACAATTCAAAAGTGCCTGTAAATGGTTTAATTGAAATAAATGCTTTGAGTTTGACTGTGAGTTAGCAAATAAAGTTCTGATTCTGATTCTGAAAAAACCAAGATACTCGTATAGCTCCGAACAAAACAGTGAAGCATGCCAAAAACTACACCTCACCAAGTGCACACATGTTTACGAAACCAGGCTCACATCACCGTTGACAGCGTTACGTCTTGGTTTTTTATTTGGTCTGAGACGACAGATTGTCGTAAGGCGTAAGCAAGTGTGATTAGCAAATAATTTCCCTGATCGTACACCGGGTAATCTTGGCTCTACAGCTCGTTTTATTTGGATGTACTCCAAAAAAGTTTCCAAAATACCCGAACTTACATTCCCATCTGCGGAGTTCTCTTTCTAAGTGAAAAGTTAGAAGCAAAATTACATTTCGTCGCGCCAGTAAAAAAAAGGTATATTTCGGTATTTCGGCGGCACGTCCGCGTTAAGAATATAAGAGGCTTAGAATAACGCAATCCGCGTGTTTTTTCAGAGTGTCGCGAGAATGACTTGGCGTGGGGTGCGTCTTGAAGTTTTTTCATTCGCGGCAGAATCGCCTGAGACTGTGATACTCAACCTGTGGTTGTAAACATATTGTCCATGCTTTTCTTTCTTCGTACATCTTTATAAACAACCAACACCCGGAGGATCTCATACACGCCCAGACAATACAACGTCCTATATGTGCAATATAATAATGCGTTCAGGATGCTGATGGGGCTACCCCGATCTGTAGCGTATGAAGGATGTTCGCCGAGTCGTAGACTGTTTCTATGCTACTATGCGAAAACGATGCACATGTCTATTGCGCAGGGTTCGAGCTAGCTCCAGGGGCATCCTGAGGGCATTTGCGTAGAGGTTCGATTGTCAGTACCTGAATGATTGCTGTATGGTTCAAGTACTGAGCAATTGAAGTTTGTAATATTTTTTCATGTGTATCAATTGCAGTTTGTAATATTTTTTCATGTGTATCAATTGAAGTTTGTAATATTTTTTCATGTGTATAATTGTAAAAAAAATAATTACTAACCATGACCCCTTGTTGTTGACTGAGACTAGCTGGTGAATATGGAGCACAGAGTTCAATCGAGCATGTTACACCGATTTTAGAACACGGCGTAACATGCTCGATGCGAATGTTACATTACGCCCCGTAACTTTGGTCAGTACCCAGCTTAAAGTTGATTGTACAGTCACGAACATAAAAACAAAATACCTTACACATGCAAGATTCAAAAGCGAATTTCTCCTAAAGTATTGATAGATATTTTATGGTGTTACAAACATAGTATTATCGAAACCATATTATTATGAAATAGGTCTTTTCTCAACGTTGCAATTTCTATTAATTTCACGAATAAAATTTTGTGTATGCTATTTATGCTCGTGACTGTACTTGAAGTTTATTGTCGTCCAAAAATTAATTAGGTACATATCTCAATGTGATAATCAAACAAATATCTTCAAAAACACCATATAAATATTTTTATTTTTAAACTTTGAGCACCACAGATCTAAACTTAAAATCCTGGTTTGATTTCGTTCGGCCGCCCATAACGGCTACTTATGCGCAGGTGGTTCCCCTTTTTCACAACTTTATGCAAAATAGTATTCGACTTTAATATTTCGTGGAACGTATTACGTTTTATAAATTACTACGCGACTTGGCCCAAAACAAAGTTTTCGGTTCGACTGGGAATTTTTATTCAAATAAATTAAAACTTTCCCTGTAGGCATACGATCAAAAAGATGGGTAATAAAATTGTTTGGTAATGTTGGTGAAAATACTTTCGTGTTTACTAAAATTGGAGGAAAAATAAAGTAGTATTTTGAAATTAATTATAATCAACTTTTACTAAGTAATATTATAGGACACAAAAAGTCCTACGATGTCATGTAGAACATCGCACAGTGGAATATTCAGGTTATTTTTATGTGTTAAACTATAGTACATGCTGGCAAACTTACTTATGTGCGCCAGCTTGCCGACTTTAAAAAACCTGAAAAATAAAGAAAATTTTTGATAAATCTTATGTTTTTCTAAGAGAAAAATTGTCAAAATATTTTTTATCTGATCAATGAATAGTCGTACTGATAAGCTATAAAATAATATATTTGCTCGTCGCTGAAGCTTTTCTGGTCTTTTGAACAGAAGACTTAAGAACCCATAAATTGGCAGCATACTCCAGGAGTGACATTCACTTTGAAAAAATCAGTTGCGGTTATTTTCAAATAAATGTATCTAGTTTTTTTTTTGCGAGTTTATTATGATGTGTTTTATTGGTATCTTGGCACCGTACGCCTCGCAGTAGAAACATTGGCAGATGTAATTTACACTATAGTTGGCAACGTAATCCCTGAAGTACATACATTTTCGGGAAACTATAAAATATAGATTTTTTTCACAATTGTTTTCTGTCTCCTGGGCAATAAAGTAAACTGGGAAATATAACAAAAAAAACACAGTAATTAGACATTAAATCTGTACGGGTTGTAGTAGTTAACTCCGTACATTGATTTGTCGTAAAGGTTTGTAAGTTCAGTTAGTTTAGAGAAACTCGTTCCACTAAGATGCACCAAGTAGTTGGTTTATTTAAGTTAAGAGTAAGTAACAATACTAGATTGGAAGGCGATTACTCCTCTCAGTTGTTGATAGCTACACAGTTAGAAGTTCACTATATTTTGATTCGTTAGTCAAATCATGTTATTTTATTATGCTAAATTATGTCGCGAATCGTTATCCTAAAGTAGATTACAGAGTAAGCATAAAAATGTACAGCAATGAGACCGCACAAAAAATTAAAGGATTAAAACTACAAGTAAACTATTAAATTTACAGCATCCAATCAAAATACACAAACAAAACACCCGAACAACATTTAATTTCCACGCTTGTACGCATTATTACAGCCAACATTTTAATTTGACAATCTGTCACCTGTCAACGCTTCAAATACACGTCGCTCGCAGCATTCGCAATTATTATCGCCGCCATACTGTAGCGAGACGGTGAAAAGCGATGACAGATGCTCAGTGGAGATCAAATAATGAATAAAACGCAAGACTAAGGCGGTTTTCACCCCCGTGCTAACGAGAAAAGTTGAGTTTGGCTGATACGCTCCGAACCGCACATTTCACTCTTTTTGGGAAGCGTTTTTGGTGATACGGGAAGCGATTTTAGGTTAAGGCGGAGATTTCTTCAAATGGTCGAAAAGGTGGTTTTTTAAAGCAGTGTATCTCTTAAACCGTATATATTTTTTCCAAAAACTAACAGTATGATATTTCCAAGTCTTTTGTGCCTACGGTGATGGAACTCAAAACATAATTAAACAAATTTAATGCATCAAAAAATCATCAAAGACAACTCTTAATTATTTTTAAAAGCAGTTTATCCCTTCGTTAACAGTTATAATTATAATTAAAAGTATACCACAAAATTGCAAATCCCAAACTGCATCTGGTGATGGATTATTTTTTATTAATTATTTTAATATCTAATTTTATACGATTTTATTTGCATTTTTACGCCATACGTTGTGTCATTGCGCATCTCTTTCTTTTGTATGCAATCTGACAGTGACAGCGGTTTACCTGTTGTCAGCCTCGTATGTCTAGTATAATATTGACCGAGCGAGCGAATCGTCACTGCTTCAAGTCTAGCAAAATTTGCTTTCCTCTGTCAGTTTGTTTCTACTCCTCTACAGGTCGTATTTCACAACCGATCTGGACGAAACTTGGTATACAGGTTTTTCGACTATAGTTTTTTTTTGTCTTCGGGGATTTTTGATTGGACTTCCTCCAAAAAGGGGGACTACTACTGGATATCTCAGCCTTATGAGATCAGATTTCGATGGTTCTTTTTTTATTTGAAAGGTAGTAACTTGTAAGTTAGTTTTATAGAAATTTTAAGATCTGATGAGGATTTCGGCGTGATAAGCAAAATAGCTCCTCAAAATGCAGTAAGTTACTCACTTTTAGATTTCTACCAGTGGAATCGGCTGGTATATTGTTTTTAAAAAGTTTTTGCTCGCGAGGTGGCGCGTTACATGTATGGGGATACCCATACATGTAACGGAGGAAGGGATAACAATACAAAGAATGCTCATAAGCGTGTGGAGTATCGTTGGATACTATACTTAAAAAGATTATTAATGCTCCTAAGTGATACAACCACCGCAGAAATGTTTGTTTTTCATAGATTTTTCGAGAAATACTATGAAGTACAAACTTATTTTTGCGATCGATAAAATCAAAACTGTGCGTGCGTAAATATTCTTCGCAACTACGGAACCCTTAACTCTACGTGGTCCAACACGCACTTGGTCGGGTTTTTTCTTTCGTAATGTAATGCGCTGCTGCCTAAATAATGCGGCGTTATAACATTATAGGCTGGAATAAACTTAAGCTAAGCTTAAAAAGTTACTACGCACACAAGAAAAAAATAATAATGACAGTGTACTGGAAAGAAGAATATTTTTTCCTATAAACCAAATATTTTTTGACTGTACTATCAAACACTTATAAAATTGATTTCTTAGACCAAGCGTGCACTATGACTTTAATCGCGCGACAATTTTTTCGCCAAAAATGCAACGTATTGGTTTATATGGTAACGTATGGTAATTCGCGGCGAAATCTTTCTCGTATACGCGCGCACTGCCATACGTATATGCGCCCTTATAAACCCGAGAATTGTCTGTGGTGTACGATGATTTAAGGTGACCATAATGAATGAATGCTCATTAATAACTAGTGTGTTTGGAAACAGATTATTGAAGATCAAAACTTAAATAGGCGTGTAATGTTATTGTCTTGTTTGATAACATACCTAATTGTTTTGTAGAAAGTAGGTATGTGACCCAAATTTTTGTTGAATATGTCCTAGTTTCCTTGTTTAATTTTAGATACCGCGCATGAATGTATTTAGCTTCGTATTTATGTATGTGTTTTCAGCTTTTATTTATTACTAGCTGCGCCCCGCGGTTTCACCCGCGTAAGTCTCGATCCCGTGGGAATATCGGGATAAAAAGTAGCCTATGTCTTAATCCAGGGTGTCAGCGACCTGCCAGGGTTACGAGCCTGTCCGAAAGGGATATCGTGGCCCTGGCACACAGGCATCTGAAGGAACACGGTGGGTTTTAGTCAGTAAAAGTCTGACACTCCCTCCCGCTCCATCCAGAGCGGGAGAAGTTATTTGATAATTTCCCACCCAAAAAAAAAAAAAAAAAAAAAAGGGTGTCAGCGACCTCCATACAAAATTTTATCAAAACAAATTTCCAGCCAGAAGTCCCTCGCCGAAGCAAATTAGCGAATGATATGGTATCCAATAGTTTCAACTATAAGCAGCCAATCTGTCTATTGCTTTTGTCTGGATTTCTAACACATACACATACATAAACTCACGCCTTCTTCCCATGGGGGTAGGCAGAAACTACATAACGCCACCTGCTACGCTCCTTACATACTCCTTTTGCTTCGCCTACGTTCATACATCTGGTCATACACGCACGCCGATTGCGAGTACTACGCACCTGACCTTTTTGAAGAACATCACCAATTTGGTCACTATATGTCCTCCTAGGGCGTTTCCACTCACCTCTGCTTTATAAATACCTTTTGTTAGTCGCGTTCCACTCATCCTCTCAACATGACCAAACCATCTAGGCATACTCTTTTCAATTTTTGTTACTACATCTTCTTTTAAACTGCACCGTTGCCTTATCACCTCATTTTTCAGCCTATCATTCATAGTCACGCCAGACATGCTTTGCAAGGAACGCATTTCCACTGCATTTATTCTACTTTCATGTTGCTTTTCTGCTTTCATGCTGGATTTCTAAGTCCACCTGAAACAGCATTAGATAACTCACTACTTTAACGTCTACGATATTTACAGTCGCTGCTACAGTAATTCTCCGGTCAAGTGCTTTTAATTGCTTATAAACTTTATTTATAACTCGGAAATTATCCCACGGCAACGTACTACCGAGATAAAATGTCGAAAATGTCATATGCTCCGCGATCGCAACAATAAGGGGTCTAAAGCTATGATGGAATGGTAAATTAGAGATGGATCGAAAAGAAGTAGAGGAAGACAATGCAAAAGCTGGGACGACGACATAGTGGTGACAGCTGGTGCTCTGTAGGCTAGATATACACGAGACCGTGACTATGGGAGAGCCTGGGGCCTATGCGTCAAAGGACGTGCTGATTGACGAACACACCGAAGTGCAATGGTCATGTTTTGCTTAATTTATTTTATATTGTAATTATTTTTAGTTTGTCAGTAAACTAGCTGACCCATGCCCACTTCGTTGGGCGCAAAGTCTTTTCATTATTCGGAATAATATATAGCCTATGACACTCACAAATAACGTGGCTTTCTATGGGTAAAAGAAATGTCAAAATCGGTTCAGTAGATCCAGAGATTACCCCCTACAACCTCACAAAGTCACAAACTTTACCTTATTATACGAGAATATTAATATAGATGTAGACAAAGGCTATAATATAATTATATGATGTACTAGTTGGAAATGAATTCTTTATTTATCTTTAGACATTTTTGTTTGTAAATATTTATGTGATATATTCGTTTTCAGTTTTTCTCGCTACTTTATATCAAGTGGTAACATTTACATATTGTAGGTACTAAAAATGTGAGTAAACAATAATTTTGTCAAACACAAAAGATATTATAAAACCTAAGAAAGAGGTAAACAGTCACATAGTAACAGCTGTCCAAATAGAGGGCGTTTTTTGACATGTTAAACGTAAAAAAGTGTGTGGGGGTGAGTCGTTGCAGAGTTCCATATCATTGATGACCTAAATCAACTGATGATCTTATTTATTTCTGAGGCTAGTTTTGTTCCCAGAGTAATTACGAAATGTATATAGTCTTTGGTCCCTGGCCGTGACATCAAGCAGGGGACAAGATTGTCATACTTATATTGTTTGAATACGAGGCTTTTGGCTTCTTGTGTATTATGTTATTTTTTTGGAATGTGCGTTTTTTTTTTTAATGAATTAACAATTATTCTTTTTTCCTTACTTTTTTTTCTAGTTCCTGAAAAATTACAGGCACTCTTTATGTTATGTAACATTATTTTATATTAAGATCAGCACTACTGAGAAATGAGCCCGGAGTCTGGATTTGTTGGCAACAGGTTGATGGCAATAGGCTCGCCCCCATATTACATGGGACTTAAACATAACTGGCGAAACGTGGGTGTACTAGGTAATTACATACACCTCTGCCTAATACTTCGGGGATTACAGGCGTGATGTTATGTTAGATAAGCACTCACGGCGAATTTCATTAATGAAACTGAACACGATAAGCACATCTAAACTGCGTTTAATATCAGTCTGTCAGTGTCATGTTAGTTGTGGAACATTGACACTATGACCTTCATCCGTCACAATAGCAAAGTTATGGATTAATCTGTCTCTGTGGTTGTGGTATGCGTACATTTTAACAATATTCATTTATTTTTTGTTTTTTTCAATCCCGTACTAATCCAACCAGATCTACATTGTGTTCAACTGTAGCAATCAGAGAATTATATTTTTTTTTTGTACACTTATTTTCCCAACTCACTTTAGAGATTGGCAGAATAGTCGATATTGGATTTGCTTGCTATTTATTAAAAATAGAATAGAATCGACACTGCCAGCTCTTGAACGCAGTTTAGATGATGTGCTGATCACGTTGTTTTATCCGTGAAATTCACCCTACGACTAAATACATCATTCATTCATCATTTCAGTCAAAAGACGTCCACTGCTGGACATAGGCCTCCCCCAAACGGGGGTTGTCATAACCGCCACGCTTTGCGGGTTGGCGATCGCAGTATGGTGTTAAAATGCATAGAGAACGCTGCTGCCCATTCTCTAGTAAGTCCCTTAGTCGCCTTTTACGACACCAACGGGAAGAAATAGGGTGGTGCTATTCTTTACGTCCGGCACCACACGGTACTGCGGACGGACACGGAATAAATACAACTTGGGGATAATAATAAGTAGGTATCAGGTGTACTCAAGGTGTACTAGTCCTCAAAACTTGCTTAGTAAGTTTGTTTGTTTGTTTGTTACCTTTTCACGCCTAAACCACTGAACCGATCATCCTGAAATTTTGCATAATATAATACGTTGTCAGGTGTACAGAAACAGCCGAAAAATTATACCGTTCCCGAAAACAACAATAACGTTCTTATGATAATAGATGGCGCCACGTGTCTTTCGAATCATGATTGAATTGCGAGTGAGTTTGTTTGTTACGTTTTCACGCTAAAACGGATGCACGGATTTGGATGTATTTTGACACATAGGTAGACCATGATCTGAGTTTGGACATAGAATACTTTTTATCTCGGTAGTACATTTCCGTAGGATAATTTTCGACCTCAACGCGGGCGAAGCCGCATACAAAAGCTAGTTAATTATAATGAACGGAAGGTGTAGATTTCGGCCTACACCCTGGACAGAAATCGAATAACCAAAACTGTTTTTTTTATAGTAGTAAAAAAATCTATCTCGCCCGCTCCGCTCATCACCCAAAACCACAGACTCATACAGAACTGCCGCTCGCGACTGTCAGCGATTCTAGTTCATCTGCCTCGTTAGAGCACAATTGCCGACGTGAAATTAAAACCACCGCCCATCTGAACGTACGTACACGTCATTGTGAAATGTTGGAAACGCGATCAGTTATTGTTCACAATTTAAAGCCCGTTTTTGTTCATTGTAGTCGTCTATTGACGGGTGTAGAATATCCTACTATGTGGTGTGTAGTTGGATTCTGGGATGGTTGGGTTAATTAAAGCAAAAATGTAAACAAAGTGTTGCCAATTTGAAATAATAACCTCAATTGTGTAGTTTGTCGAAAAGTACTGTAATAAAGTGTTAAAATTGTGACTACGTCTTAAACTGGTAAATTATAATATTGCACCATAGTTTTCAGCTTTAAAGTGGCGTAAAATATGATCCAAGAACAAAATATAACTGTTTGAAATAAAACCGTTCAAATTTTTTTTATGACACTGGCAATAACGCAGAAGCTCTAAACACTTGGACTTTCATTTATTGTTTTATATTTATAAAAATTCACTAATAATAATGCTTTATCCTTATGATCGATTAAAGTCCCTACAGGTCGCCATTTTGTTTTGGTCATTATTTGGGCCTAAAGGAAAGTAACATTGTCATTCGGTTTCTGACGTTTGTCGTTGAATGTGCCTTGAGTTTTTATTTGTTGTTAAGTTTTTCTGTGTTGATTTTACGTTTTTGTTTGTTTTATTGTCGCGTAAAGTCGTGTTTACGCGTACTAAAATAGACTTCTTTTATTTTCATTAGTTTACGACGGGACCTTAGGCTATAATGTTTCATTTTGACACGCCGCTTCAGCTTGCTTTCAAAAGCACGAAATATAATAAAATCAAATAATTAGAATGACTAGGGAAATGTTGACTACATCTGAAACGTCACTTTGACAATGACATTTCTTTATTTACATTTTTGATCTCGAATTTAATTTCTGAGTCTAGATATTTAGTTACGATAAGGACTGCGGGCAGTGTTGCCGAAGGCCTTTCTCTGTTGGTATAAGATTGGAAACAATGTTGGAGATTTTTAAGATAGTACAGAGAGTATATGAGAAGAATTGTCATAGAAAACCCGTGAAACCATGATATGTCTAGCGTAATATTGCAAAATTACTTATTAGCCAAGTTTGACACGATACTGCACTTTTACGACACCATCCTTTGATTACCAGCCGTCATATTATATCTAAGAAAATTATTTATTACTAATGATTTAAGTATGTACTCGATAAATGATAAAAAACGGAAGAAAATAAACCTCATTTTATCACTACGAATACTACGATGTATCTACAATTCGGTATATTTTCTTTGAAAATAATTTTCTTTTGCATGTGGGGCGCATGATACGAGACATAACACTAAACTGAACGAAGTGAACCCTATAGGACCTACAGTGTAGTAGATTTTGATGTTGTTCGTTTTTTCCCGTCTATCGTAAGTATATTTAAATCTCTTTGTTTGGAAATAAGCAAACAGGCTGGCGTCGGTCCTGCAGATTAAAAATGACTACCACACTGAAAAAATACATAGGTACTAATTGAGATACATTTTCTCTTAGTTGGCATTCCAATATTATTATTTATCTATTTACTATATAATAAACAAGATAGCATATCTGCCAGTACAAATTCATTTAATTTATATCGACAAATGTGCACGTACAGAATAATCACCGGTCTTTATAACATCATACATGCTTTTTTTGATTTTACTTCTTCACTTTTGTATTATATCAAATAATAATTTAAGTTCATGGTAACAAGAAACTTGTTAGCATTATATCATTCTTAAACTGGCCAACATTTGAGCTAAATTAAATAACTACCCGTAATTAAACTAATTCATTACTTAGTTGACGGAACTATGATAATTTAACAAAGTTCTCCTAGCTTCAGAAGTCAAGATCTTGTTAGGCTCGTATGGAGTCAAGATGCGTGATCACATTAAATAAGATTTTTACTAAAGCAAACACTTTTTTTTTTCAGTGCACCGTTTAGGTATCTGCATTTCAGCCAAAAGACGTCCACTGCTGGACATAGGCCTCCCCTAAGTTTGCCATATTCACCACGCTTGGCAGGCGGGTTGGCGATATACCGTTTAGGTATACAATATAACATAATCTGCCTATAATGTTCCTACTGCTGGGACACAGGCCTCCTCTTTCTGTGAGAGGGAGTGGGCCGTAATCCCCCACGCGGGCCCAGTGCGGGTTGGTGGACGTCACATGTCTTCGAATTTTTTTTTAGTTCTAGGACATGCCGGTTTCCTCACGATGTTTTCCTTCACCGTTTTGAGAGCAGTGGTGATGAAACTACACAAAGTAAAACGCCTGTCTGGGTTCGAACCTACGACCTCTACTTAACTCGTAAGTCGAGGCCGTTAACCACTGGGCCACCACTGCTCCGCGTCCGCGTCTGCTTCCATTTAGGTATACGTATGCACAAACAAGGGTTGACAATACTCTGCAGCAACAGAGATGTAAAGTCGAAGGTGCCAGTAAATTTGAAACACAACCAAAGCAACGCTGTTCTGCTTCGTGGCAGAAAAAAGAATGATCAGACGTCCCCAAATACGGTATGGCGATGACTGGTTTTACTTTTAAAAATCTTTTTTAGGGTTCCATACCTCTAAAGGAAAAAAAACGGAACCCTAAGAATTTTGAATATGGTCACTTTTGGGCGGCAAATAAGAAAACTTTAAAAAAAGTTTTGCATACTGTACCGTGTGACATATCAAATAAATGGAAGATAGATTTTTTATATCTTTTTTAAATAAATACTTTCAAAATTATTTAAGAATATACCTAGATTCAAATTGACCATTCTCTCTTCCTTATCTCCGAAACTACAGAACCGAATATTTTGAAAAAAAAAAAATACAGAAAATTCTTTCTTTTCTTTTCTTTTTTAAAAAACGTTGCCCCACACTAGGAATTTCTCCTGTATAGTGGGTGCGTTTACAAACATTTAAACTCACATACACAAACAGCCAGACCCGGAACAACTACTTGTAGGTCATACAAATATTTGTTCCGTGCGGGAATCGAACCCGCGACACGCAGCGCAGCAGTCAATCGCTTAACCATTGCGCCAACCGTGCGCCAATTGTTCTTTACATAAAGATTACAGGAAAACCTGTATAAGAAGTCTGTGATCTTAAAATAATATGGTAAATCACTCGATATTGTTCGTACAAACTTACATTTGCAGTTGGAATGTATGGGGGATAATGTTTTTCAACTAGTTTGTTAACTTTGTTCTTGGGCTAAATCCATCCCAACTACGGAAAACTTCATTTTGCGTGGTCCGACACGCACTTGGCCGATTTTTAACCTAGCTTAGCATAATACCACCCATTGTGTCACCCTTGCGAATCAAAGCAACGCTGCTCTGCTTCGTGGCAGAAAAAAGATGGTCAGACAACGTTCCCAAAATATTCGATATGGGGGATGCCTGGTATCTAAAGCTTTTTCTTTTTTTTATCTATATTTTCTTAGCTTTAGACCGCCCATTGTGTCACCCTTTGAAAAATTTCTACATTCATATCTGTAATTCGTTTAGTGTACATAATAAAGAGTATTCTATTCTAGTCAAACCCTTCTGTGGGTCAGGAATACGCTGAGGGCATACAAGGCCCTGCGTCTCCAGTATATCAATGATGATGATTTAGGATGCTGTTGGGTCTACCACGCTTTTGTAGCGCTTCCGGGATATTTACCGAGGCCAGGGTTGATGGTTTTCTTGCCCTGGTTGATACGGACACGGTGTGCTTCTATTCTTGGTAGAATACGTGCTAGTTTCCCACAGCATCCTTACTGTATTGTGTGATAGGTGGGGTAGCCCCATGCTGGCTCACTGGATACGGCTGCCCACATAAGTGTCAGACGTTTAAATTTTTGTACATAGAGTGTGGTTTTTATTAACATTATGTTAAGACTTTTACTGACAACTTCTGGATCTGATCTTGATCTGAAATAAATATATATAACCATCACCAAAATAAGCATCACCTTTACCTTTGTACGTATTTTTCTGTTCGTGTTTTAACTGTTAAATAAATAAATAAAATAAACATATCACACTAATATTATTAAGGCGAAAGTTTGTGTGTGTGTATGTTTGTTACTTCTTCACGCTCAAACGGCTGGACCAATTTAGATAAATTTTTGTATGGAGATAGCTGACACCCTTTTTTTTTTTTGGGTGGGAAATTATCAAATAACTTCTCCCGCTCTGGGCGGAGCGGGAGGGCGTGTCAGACTTTTACTGACTAAAACCCACCCGTGTTCCTTCATTTGCCTGTGTGCCAGGGCCACGATATCCCTTTCGGACAAACTCGCAACCCTGGCAGGCATTGGCCTTGAGGCCCTGATTGGAGCTGACATCCTGGATTAAGTTTGTGAGTGTATGTGTGTGTATGTTTGTTACTTCTTCACGCTCAAACGGCTCGACCAATTAAGATAAATTTTTGTATGGAGGTAGCTGACACCCTGGATTAAGACATAGGCTACTTTTTATCCCGATATTCCCTCGGGATCGAGACATACATACCCGGGTGAAACCGCAGGGCGCAGCTACACACAAAGTCAAATTAAATAAATTAGCAAAACTCTGCAGACGTGATGGGTCGATTGATATCTAAACACGATAAAAGAAAAATAAAAACGATTTGAAGTTTTTTTCTTGAGGTCCACGACAGCTGGCAGTGTTGTTACTTGCGGTATGGGTTGAGAAAATCTGTTTTCTTTTGTTTTATCGTGTTTAAGCATCGACTCCAGAGATTTAGGCCCGGTTTCCACCAAAGTGGAGAGGAGAGGAGCTGTTTATAAACAACCAATAAGATATCGTTATTTCGATGCGATGGTACGGTAACGGTATCTTATTGGTCGTTTACAAAGATCTCCTCTCTTCTCCGCATTGGTGGAAACCAGGCCTTAGACTAGGCTAGATACCACGAGCCGTCCGACCAAGCGTGCCCCGAAGTTTGTGTTGTGCACAAACTTCAGAGAAGCTTGATTTTTTTAGAACTTCAAGGGACCGTAGACCTACATATTTGATATTAATTTCAACTTGATACCTATACGCATTACTGAGAAAAAGGGGCTTGATAGACTGACAGACAGACGGACAACGAAGTAATCCTTTAAGGGTTCCGTTTTTTTCCTTTTGAGGTACGGAACCCTAAGAAGAAAAGTTATCTTTTTAAATTATCTATCCATTAGTGTAATCCTCAAATTAATAGAACGTTAATTTTAGCAAAAGATGCATGCAACCAATAATTTTAAACACATAACAACAAATAAGAACGTGCAATGTGATGATAGATTATCGAAAATTATTTATGTGCTTTTACATGTAGTTTATTTCTCTTATTTAATGAGCGATTATTGTCTGAATAACCAAGAAATCGAAGTTTTTCTCGGGGTAGCGCCTTAACCTATATGTATCTAATTATATGTAATGGTAATTAATGAGAACCTATGCTCCGTGTGGTGCCGGACGTAAACAATAGCACCACCCCATTTCTTCCCGTGGATGTCGTAAAAGGCGACTAAGGGATTTACTAGAGAATGGGCAGCAGCGTTCTCTATGCATTTTAACACCATACTGCGATTGCCAACCCGCCTGCCAAGCGTGGCGATTATGGCAAACACCCTGAGAGGGAGGCCTATGTCCAGCAGTGCACGACTTTCGTTTGAAATTATGATGGTGACTCATTATCGAATCGGAACCGTATCGTTACTGCACAAGACATGACTTCGATTCGGTTTTAAATTAATAAATGATTTAAAATTTGTATCACTATTTAATCACCCCTTTCGGGGGAGGCCTATGTCCAGCAGTGGACGTCTTTTGGCTGAAATGATGATGACGATGGTATTTACCTATTATTATGATTAAAGGTTACTAGAATTAAAATGATTATAATATTATTATTTTCATCTCTTGACGTACCTAATTTTCTGTTTGTGAAAAGTATAATTATAGCCCCTATTTGCCATGTTTTTAGGGTTCCGTACCCATAGGGTAAAACTGGAACCCTATTACTAAGGCTCGGCCGTCTGTCTGTCTGTCCGTCTGTCACCAGGCTTTATGAACCGTGATAGTTAGACAGTTGAAATTTTCACAGATGATGTATTTCTTTTACCGCTAGTAAATATTTAAGAGGGCTGCCATACAACAAACGTGATATTTTTTATCGTTTTTGCTCGATATTGATAACGGAAACAGGTAGACGCTTGAAATATTCACAGAATATTTAGTTATATATTCACTTTAAAAATAAATAACTAAATAAAAATAACACGAATATTTAAGGGGGGCTCCCATACAACAAACGTGATTTTTTTGCCATTTTTATAGATAATGGTACGGAACCCTTCGTGTGCGAGTCCGACTCGCACTTGGTTGGTTTTTTTATGTATTTTTGTTTTGTTTTATCTCAAACGAAATGTTTTCTGAAATGAATAACTAAACTCTTCTATACTAAAGATCGACACCAACAACTTCCAAAAACATAAATACGATCTACCAGAACTTATCCACTACAGTTAAGCATCATTTTGTCTATCCATCCCCTCAGACACCCTTACAAGTCTCCCTGTCTGTCTGTACGGCAACAATCGTAGTAATTATTGTTGGAGTACCGGCAGAATGATAAGTGCGTTGTTGATTCATCGCGAGTTGTCGCAAGTAGTGGGGGGGGTGTGATGCGAAAATAAAAACCAGCCTAGTGCGTGTCGGACTGCGCACAATGACGGGTTCCGTAGTTGGAATTAATTTATTCCAAGAACAAACTTAATATTGTTGTTGTCTCATACATTACAACTGGAAATGTAAGTTTTTACGCACAATATTGAGTGATTTACCATGTTATTTTAAGATCATAGACTTCTTATAGGTTTGCCTGTAATCTATACGTAAAGTAGTAGTTTTAATTTTTGGCTCAATAGTTTTGAAGATAAGGGGGGTCAATTTCCATTTTTTTTAATAACTTTTAAAGTATATATTTTAAAATTATTTTAAAAATATACCTGAAATCCTTACAACAAGCCGTTTCATTTGATATGAAACACGGTACCATTAGCATTTTTTTTATAAATTTTCTAATTTGCCATTCATATTCAAAATTTATTTATTTACGTTACACAATTCAAGTTTCAACTTAATCGGTCCAGTAGATTTGGAGCAAATTGGCTGTGACTGACGGACAGACAGACAGAGTGACTGACGTTTTTTTTTTTTGAGGTACGGAACCCCAAAATTCATGTGCTTTCATTTTTTTTTATCGATTGTGGAAGTTTTTTTTAGTTTAAACGTTGCCCCACACTAGGAATTTCTCCTGTATCGTGGGTGCGTTTACAAACATTTAAACTCACATAGTTTGATATACTCGTACGAGTATACGACTATACGTGACATTATGAAGATAACTCATATTGGTATTCAGGCTATTTCTTCCCGTAGAAGCTAATGTTTTAAAACATGTTACATACTGTATGTGCCTGTTAGAGTATGGTTTTGAATACATAATAATAGTGAGCAATATAAATAATTTAATCATCGGGGTGACACATATTCTTTACAGAAAAAACCCCGTAAATAAATAAATATTAAAAAAAATATATAAATAATTGTTTTGAAATAGTAGAAGACTGAGAAGAAGAAATACACATCCCATCTAACGTATTTTAATCTCCGGCACTCAATAAGATTAATTTGAGTACTTACCCAATTATGTTCTAGTTTCATGAAAAGACTTTTAGGCTTTGTAAATGAAAGGAAGTAAATGAGTTTAATTTGTATAATAATTTAGCCTTTGATAGAGGAATTACGTTGAAATAGGGCTTCAGCAAATTATAATCTGCGTTGAGTTTCCTTTTATAATCCTAATTAAATAACCTAATTGCTATCAGAAAATGGATGGATAAATTGAACAATACGTATTTCAGGGAGGAACTGAATTAATTATTTTAACTTCAAAATATTTTTCAAGAGGGAGTTAGTAATAATACTTGAGTAGGAAGCTTTTTCGAGTGAATGCTGCTACGCCAAAGCAGTAAGCCGATTAGAATCCCCAATGAGACTTATATGGGGTGACACACGGCGTTTTTTAATGAAGAGCCTTTTTTATTTTATTTGTGGATGGAGATTGCTTTCAGCTCCAATTTGGAAGACATTCTGGGTTCGTAGAAAATGGTAATTAGTTAGAAAAAGATTTGAATTAACGGAGCCAAATATTATCTAGGCCGATACCAGACGCTTCACTTTTCGTTCAGTGTGCCTTTTATTCGGCATTTGTCAAACGTTGAAAAATGTATTAATCAGTGAACCGATCCAATGATGTTGGATTTCGGCACTAGGCATCTTTCATTCGCTTACAGAATGATCGAAAAATTGAATGAAAGGAGCGGATGAAACGTTCATTTCTATCATTTTGTTGGTGTCATGTGAACGTGGAATGAAGAAAAATTAACCTTCACTTGACCGAACCCTCAATCGGTCCAGTTGAGGTTTTTGATCCTTATAAGAAAGAGGATCGATTGGCATAAAAAAAGTTTTTATGAAAATTGCTCATTTTCCTGCTGATTGTATTTTTTTTTTCAAAATCTGTGAATGCAGATTAAAATGTCTCTAAAAGTTAAAGACAGACTCTTAAGCCCGTTTTCCAATAGCTACAATGGTTAAGGTAGCTGCACTTACTGCCCCATCTCAAAAATCCACCCTGTATAATAGGTAGGTACCTAATTGAAAACAACAAACCTAGATTTCAACTTTTCATCTAGCATTTTAATACCCAAAACTGCCACAAAACATTTAATAACACACTGAATGTAATTCTGAGACTAAAGCGTTGTTTTATGAGTAATATTTGCAAAGTTAAAACAGTAATTGCACAAAATATAACAGACTAAGGACTAATTACCTGCATTGTTCTGAAAACGCAAAGTTCAAAAGAACCATCTTGAATTTCAATGCTATTATAATTTTGTCTTCACCTGAAAATTGCAACATTATAAGCAACTTTAGTAGACAGTTTTTTTGATTTACGATAGTTTTTGTAATTGTGAGACGAGTGTTACCAATAAAACAACGGTATGTGCTGCTTATAGCTTGTCACAGTTTATAATAGATATTATATGTGCGCTTTTGTAATTTCTAACGTGACGATATTATCGTGGACGTCCACGTCATGTTGCAGCATCACGATAACACAGGGAAGTAAAATGTATCAAAATATATGAAGACGCTTTTAAATTTCCGTCCACGATAACGTTACAGCGTATACGTATGTCCATACATAATATGGACGTGAGGCGTTGACGATAATATCGTCGCGTTAGAAATTATAAAAGCGCACAATGGAAATATTTCATATTTCAATTGAATTAAAGTTCCTAAATAGGTACTTATGTACTATGTAGGTACACTACTACTATATAGGTACTTATAAAATGTCTTTAAAAAAGCATTAATTTGTATTATTTAGTATAGATTTTCATTACAATTTGCCCGTCCATTCAGCGTGCAGTTAATTAGGTACGTCTACAATAAATTATTGCATTCCTCGTAGGTGTAGTGATTACAAGTACTACTGCTAAGCATGAGGGTTCGATTCCCAGGTTGGGCAATGAGTTATTGGGTTTTTCCATCAGGGATTTCTCAGTAGCAGCCCAGAGTGTGGATGGATTTGTGCCAGGTAGATGGCAATAGGTTCACCCCCTATTACATGGGACTTAAACATAACTTGCGAAATGTGGGAGTACTACAGCTACACATCAGCCTAACTCTTCGGGGATTACAGGCGTGATGTTATGTTAATAATTCTCGATGTAAGTAAGCTGTAGTTTGGTCATGAACTTATTGTACGAGTATATTTGTATTTCAACAGAATTAAAAAAATCAATATAACGTTTTAAACAACGTTGGACGAACAAATCGTCCGTATGTCACACACAGATTGAGATGGAACCGTTTTCCTTCCATAGTTATATAAAACCCTATTTTATAACGCATAAATTGTGAATACTTAGGGGAACTTTGTTCCCTGAAACTTATATCAGCTATGATTAAGTATTCCTTTGATAAATTATTTTATAGGATTAAGTAAGCAATGATTCGCACAAACTCAAAAGTCTTTATAACTACCTATAACAGGATAAAATCAAGAACGTGTCGTCTTTTTAGGGGCAGATTTAGTAAAAGAGGCTATAAATCTAGGGGAGCTAAGTCGAATTTTAATTTCATAAGAAATTTTTCTTGAGACATCTTTCTCAGAATTTAATTCCCTTGAAATATCAGAATCAAACTTGATAAATTGATGAAAGTAAGAATCATATTCTAATGAAGGTCATGTTTTGGGAAGATTTTTACCAGATATTAAAATTATTAGAGGCAGAGATATAAATCGATGATTAGAGGTTGCTTTTTAGGTCACCATTTTTGAACTATCATAACCAAAGTCTGCGATGACATGCCGCCATCCAACCTGGCAGGAATAACAAGCTTTAAAGTACGTAAAATTCTGCTTACCTCTTAAATCGAAAATTTGTTTACACGGCAGTCTTCTGCTCGATAGAATGGTGAGTCACGGTAAATTCTAATAAAAATTAACGCGACGTATCAAACACTAAAATTTCGTACAAAATCAAAGATTAAATCAAAATAGAAAAGACTACATAAAATATATAAAAAAAACACACAACACAAAATATGTAATAACTAAAATTTTAGTCACATTGCTCCGCCATTTATCTCACAACTGAGAAAAAAATAATGACATGGAAAAGTCACGGTTTTTTACGATTCCATATGTTTCATATTTTTTTTGCCAGTGTCAGTTTTGTTTTACAAAGGATTTAATCGCTTTTAATATTTTATGAAACCTTTTATTTTACTACAAAAATTATGTCACGTTGGGGAATGAATCAAAATATTTATTTCACATATTATAATAGAATACTCTGTACACCATAAAAAATACAGATATAAATGTAGAAATTTTACATAAGGTGACATGATGGGTGATTTTATCGCTAAAAACGACATTTTAAAGACAACTTTTAGATGGATTAAGGGGGAAGGAGAGACAATACTGCAGGTAGTCTGTGGTGTACCATTAAATATTGACAATAAATTCATATGTAATACACATTAAACTTATTTATATAAATACATAAACTCACGCCTTCTTCCCATGGGGGTAGGCAAAAATTATAGAACCACACTTGCTACGCTCCTTACATACTCCTTTTGCTTCGCCTACGTTCATACAGGTCATTTAAATACAGTGTGAGTCTTGATAATGTGCACATTTCAAAATGTGCACATGTGTGTGTGTGTGTGTGTGTGTGTGTGTTAAACTAAGTTTAACTTTATAGACGGAAAAAAAAAAAAAAACGGTGTCTACCTGCTAAAGTAAAGTACGTGTACCCGAGTGCAAGGCCTATCTTTAACGGTTGATAGGAAACGTTGTGATTGAATTATAAACATGTTATTTTTACTTTTAAAAAGCTGATACGATGGAAAATAATTTAAAGTAATAAAAAAGGGCAGGTAATCAGGACTTTTATTGAGATATTTTACAATTATTTTAAAAATTTATGAGAAAATAACAGATTTTTGTCATAAAATCACCCTAATTCTCAATTGAGGGCAAGGTCTTCCTTTAGTTTTTATTTTATGAAAACGCCCTGTTATTTCCAGTCATTACTGAGTTTGTTTCATCGTGATACATCGTTCAGTTCAAAAGTTATACCAATTTGTTTACACAGGAGTCACAGCCAGCAGCGAACAAGAATTTATAAAATGCTATAAAATATTTTAATAATTTTTTTAGAATATTTAAATATTTTTGCGTCAATAAAATTAAGCTTAGTTTCTCTCATTTTGATATGTGCAATGTGCACATATAGTCAAGACTCACTCTGTATATTCAATAATAATCATGAAACAAGTGCAAAGAACAAAAAAAAACACTCACATAAATTTACATGGGCACTTATGAAACGTCAGAAACTAGGTGCATGGTTCCAATTGATGATTATCCTACGGAGAAGAGCCGGCAAGAAACTGCACGGTCACTCTTTTAAAAATAATTGGCTTTTACAATGTTTTAAGTTACAGTTTTAATAGGTATGGGAGGACAGTGTAGGCCTGTCAACAAGTACCAGGTACTTAACAAAATAGAAAATGGTCTATAAATCCACAGTCTATTAAGCCTACAACGTTCTCACCTAAAAGTCAACTTATAATCATTTCTAAGCGCAGGTGGGTCCCTCTTACTTTCCATTTTATTAAAAAATATATAGGTAGGTATATTCTGAATCACGAAAACAAAATCAAATAGAAATATACACAACAAAAAACAGCTATTTTCATTCATGTTGCCAATACCGTAGACTAATCCTCTGAACAGATTTTCAGCAATATCGTCTATATCGGGACTAAATAAAAAAGAGCCGGATTTTTTCTGCGCACGAAAATGCAAATCGAACGTACCCATCTTTATAAAAATGCAAAAACGAACCATGAAGTTTATAATCGTATTTTATCAAAGTCAAATCGTGTTTCGACATTGTGAAAGCTTCGGATTTTGGGGTAGCGGAAGATGAGCTAAGCTATGCGAGTGCGTATCATTGATTTCAGACCAAAGACGTTCCATTTTTAGGGTTCCGTACCTCATAAGAAGAAAAACGGGACCCATAAAATATCACTGTCTGTCTGTCCTTCTGTTACAGCCGATTTGCTCTGTATCTACTGGACCGATTATGTTGAAAGGTACACATATAAATTTCTGTGACCATACATGTAACTGTTTGGGACGCCGACATGTACCTAATGTAAATTTAATCTTGAATAAGAGGGTCAGGTGTTTTAATCTGTACCGTATGACATATCAAATGAAAGGGCTTGTTGTGGGGGTCTCAAATATTTTTTTTTTATAATTTATATATAAACAGTTTTACAGTTATTTAAGAAAATAGATGAAAATTGACCATCCCCCCTTATCTCCGAAACTAGTGAGCCCAAAATTTTGAAATAAATACAGAAAATAGTTCTTTACTTCTAGATTACAGAAAACCCTATTAGAAGTCTATGGTGTAAAATTACATGGTAAATATCCCAATATTGTGCGTACAAACTTACATTTGCAGTTGGAATGTATGGGATAACATGTATTTCAACTACAATATTAACTTTATCAGTTTCTGACACTCTATCTTCAAACTCTATCTTTTTCTTTATCAGATTAGTTCATGGCATAAATTCATTCCAACTACGGAACCCTTCATTGTGCGTGGTCCGACACGCACTTATGGCTACAGCTAGTAAGGTGGTATAATGTCGCGACCTGCCACTGACATAGATATTTTTTGTAAAACTTTCATAATGTGAATAGTTTACCTATTGTAATCCTCTTCACATACCTTATCTTTTACCACTGACGATCAAACCTGTAAAAAATAAACAAATATGCTTGAGAGGAGGCTCTCTATTTTTATGTTAATTTGCATGAATATTCTAGAAAGGACAAGCAAAATCAAACTTTAGTATATGATTTATTGGATCTTATTCTTTCCTGGTTGAAGACAGTTACGTAATTGTAATAAATATATTCTCTCGATACATTTTTTATTCGGAAATCGTGTTTTTTTTTAAGGATAATTATAAAAAATCAACAAGATTGTTTGGCTTTTATGTATAAAATAAATATTCACAGCAAGAAAATATAGTTTATTATTCAGGTACCAGATATTTTTTCTCTAGATCAATTATTACTTTAGTTATAAACGAAATAAGAATTGAAACTTGCGCTATTTAGTTTCATGCTCGAACACAATCAAACAGCGCACGCGATATTCAACTTTATTACTGATGTATTAGATTTTGACTGACTGCTCTTAATATAGTTAGATTATATAGGGAGCCTAATCTTAAGCGTATACCCCGCAAGCCGCACAGCACAGGGTAGGCCAGCATATATGGTAATCAATGTGACAGGGTGTCCTAGTGCAGATACCAGTCTTCCACAAAAGGTTTATTGGAGGTTATAATATTCATATTTTTAAGGCGCCTTTGTGGAAGAGAAATAAAATATATATTTATTTATTATCCGATACGACCAGACAATCTCTTCTTCTTCTTAGCGTGTCGATAACAATCTAATGAATTAAGCCCAGAATTCGGCTACGTGTTTGGTGCCATCAATAGTGTCCATCTGTTCCTGTAACATGCAGCTGGCAGGACACACAGGACATGATACTAAGTGTCCCATCGTTTGTGGAACAGCACCACATCCAAGGCGGAGTCACCTATTTATTTATTAAAACTTTAGTAACAAGAAAAAAAAAAAACTCTACAAAGACGGACTTAATGCCTGAGGCATTTTCTACCAGTCAACCTTTGGGTGATGCAGAGCAGAACAAAACAAAACATGGCAGGTGAAACATAAGGAAAAGATAACTCGAAAAAAAAAACTATTAGATAGATAAATTCATACATATAAACAAAATAAAAAGTGTCGGGAGGAATAACGATTGGAAGACGGGAAAACGAATCAGCGCTGGGATGATTCTGCCGATTTCTTACGAATATATTCCTGTGCCTTCACTATAAATAATAATCGACTGGTTGCCATCCTTTTTTTTTTTTTGGGTGGGAAATTATCAAATAACTTCTCCCGCTCTGGGCGGAGCGGGAGGGCGTGTCAGACTTTTACTGACTAAAACCCACCCGTGTTCCTTCATTTGCCTGTGTGCCAGGGCCACGATATCCCTTTCGGACAAACTCGCAACCCTGGCAGGCATTGGCCCTAATGGACTCCGTCAATTCGTGCTGACGTCTCTTTGAGGCGCGTGTGGAACACGACGCGCCGTCGACCCGGGCCTGGTCCTTATTGGACGGCGAGCTACGGCGACGTCCGCAAGCCCGCGCCTACTGTGGCCGGAAATCGGCTTGCGACTCCCGACACCCAGGGCGTCTCCTGCGGCGACTAGGGGCGTGAGGGCGCGAACCCTGCCTCTCCCCCACGCGCTCCGCCTCCTCCTTCGCGAGCATTACTGCTTCGCAGAAGGAGGTGACGGCCGCCCATGCACTCTCGCTCCAAACCATGGCCTGAACCAGGGCCGGACGCGAGAGATTGCCGCCGCCGATCGCCTCCGTTAGGACACGGCGGTGCTCCGCCCAAGCCGGGCAGACCTCCACCGTATGCTCCACCGTGTCCTCCGGGCGATCCACACAGTGGTGACACCCGGGCGTTTCCTCCCGCTTTATCTTGAACAGGAACCTCCCGAAACAACCGTGTCCGGTGAGGACCTGCGTCAGGCGAAAGGTGAGGACGCCGTGGCGCCTCTCTAGCCACTCCTCAAAGAGGGGACTTATCGCCACAATTGTGGCGTGCCCAGCGCTGGGTTGCGACAATCGCACTCTCCATGTCGCCATGAGATCCCGCCGGAGACTGGTTGCCATCCTGATGTTCAGAGTGTGCGCATTCCAAAGAAAAGCCGCCTGGACAAAGAAAGAAGAGTGAATGAAACCTGAGCGATGAGAAGGACATCGTCGAAGAGGATTGTTGGTGGAACGAAGATTTTTTTGTGGGTTTGTCAAGTATGGAAAACAAGAAAGACAGCCCTCAACTATCTGCGCTGACGAATAAAACCAATCGGTGCGCGGACACATGATAATGATGGGCGTAGTTTTCGGGTGACGATGAAGAAACACGTTTTTCCTAGCATAATATAATAGCTTCGCCAGCACTGGAATCATAGCTTTCCACCTGACCTGATTGCATCGCAAATTGTTCATGAATAAATAATGTCGAGACAGTATACTTAAGGGGAATCACTCTAACAAAACTGATTGTGTATGTAACGTAATTTCTTTACTTTGAAACGTTTAACGTACTTTATTTTATAAATAGGGGCAAGCGAACCCTTTTAGCGAATCGCTTTGGTATTTTGTAGAACATTAAATCTGGTTTAGATTGTATTACCGGAAATTTTAGATTTTAAAATTAAGTATTTTGGGTGTTTTCGTGTATACCTATGTCGTGTATAAGGTAGATTTTTTTTATAAGTGCTAACTGCACTAGGATTTTTAATTTCTATTTTTCGTCTGCATATTTCACATGTTCTATCTATAAACAGACACCATACTTAGTCGTATAGATACATGTATGCAAAACATACATAAATAGATAAAATTATAATATATGATATTTTATGTTCAATTGACCTTAGAAAATAATTAGCACGTACCACAACCTATAATTGATCATAATAAAAATGTTATATATTTACTTAATTAATGTTCATAACCTATTTCAAATTCTTGTTTGTTAATTAGCTTCCTAATTTTATTTTTAATTTAACAATTAATTTTATTATACCTTTTGTTGTGACGGGTCCGTAATTATACTTTAGTTTTAAAACATTGTAACACCTTTAAACATGCAAATAAATATATGAATATGAATATCTTCAAATACAATAAATATCGAACTAAACCAATAGATCCCCGTTGGTCTCACTAGACCATGATCATGAAGTCCTGGTTTCGATTCCCAGGTCAGGCAGTGTTATTGACTTATTCCATCAAGAATTTCTCAGTAGCAGCCCGGAGTCTGCGTTTGTGCCCGGTTGATGGCAATAGGCTCGCCCCCTATTACATGGGACTTAACTATTACTGACAAAATGTGTACTATAAGGCACACCTCTGCTTTACCCTTCGGGGATTACAAGCGCGATGTTTTGTTTACAATAAATAACCAATTAATAATATATATATATATATATATTAATAATAATAATAACCAATAAATAACATATTATATGAGAGCAGTGGTGGCCCAGGGATATCGTATCGTATCACACAGGCAAATGAAGGAACATGGGTGGGTTTTAGTCAGTGAAAGTCTGACACGCCCTCCCGCTCCGCACAAAGCGGAAGAAGTTATTTGATAATTCCCCACCCAAAAAAAAAAAACAAAAGGGTAACGGCCACGACTTACGAGTCGTGAGATCGAACAAAAGCATGCATTTTACTTTGTGTAAATAATTTCATCACCACTGCTCTGAAGACAGTGAAAGAAAACATCGTGAGGAAACCGGCATATCCTAGAACCAAAAATTCGAAGAAATGTGACATCTGCCAACCCGCACTGGGCCCGCGTGGTGGATTACAGCACAGCCCACTCCCTTTCTCGAGAGAAGGCCTGTGTCCCAGCAGTAGGAACATTATAGGCTGATTATTTATAAAACTACATAACTCACGCCTTCTTCCCATGGGGGTAGGCAGAAACTATAGAACGCCACCTGCTACGCTCCTTACAAACTCCTTTTGCTTCGCCTATAAAACTACCTGCAAAAAAACCTTCCTAGACGCCAAGTAATAAATCTGTCATAACAGTAGGAAAGCCAATATAAAATATTGAATAGAAAAGTCTAATTTTAGACCGACAATGCAGGGCATCACTGACGCTCTATTGAATTATTGAAGAGGTTGTAATGCAGCCGACATACTGTTCTGATGCTACTCTTGCATGTCTGTCATAGTTCGAAGCTCCTTCAAATTTTAATGTCTAGATTGGTCTAGACATAATCATTTCAACAAGGTACGGTCTTGAAATATGAAAACCAAAGTTACTGGTACTAAATAAAGGCGCTTTCTTAGTCAAAGAATAACTATAGAAATGCGGTTAACAGTATCTTTATTTTAAAATTTAAAACATCAAAAACCCTGACTGCGTAAAAAGTAAACTTTAAAAAAAGATGGAAATTTGACTATAAACATTCTCATGGAGTCGGAGGCATCTTTTTAAATTTAACAATTAAAACTTATTGCCTCCGACTATTTAAATTAAATAATAATATTCTTGTAATCACCTTTTAAAACCCTTCATTTTGATACCTCACTGGATAGGTTTGAGAGTTTTTTTTTTATAAAGAAACATTTTGGAGCCAAAAATCCGCCATTTTGATTTTTTATATTTTTCTTAACCCAGTGACACTCGCCTAATAAAGACGAATCTAACGCCATAATAATCATTCAACAAAATTCTGCCGTTTAGTAGTTACGAGGGAACATAGGGACTGACATACATACATACATACAGGTCAAACACATAATTCTCCTTTTTTGGCTTCGCCGCAGTCGAGTAAAAACTAGCTTCTATCCGCGACTTCGTCTCCTAAAGGTCGTAGCGTGTTGTTAACTAGCTTATAACCTTCCTCAAGAATTGAGGTTTCAAATAAATAAAAAAAAATTAAAGAATTTTGCAAATCTGACTGGTATAGTTGTCAAAAAATAATAGGGGGCGATTAACCATCGCGACGTAACTAGTGAAGTAACCATACTACTCGGTACTCGATACTCACGATAAATCGATTCAAGATAAATGTCAAAACGGCCCTATTATTTTTTATATATAAGTTTAGTTCCAGAGATTATCTCTTACATACAAACTTACAAACAAACATATTTTACCTCGTTATAATATTATTGTAGAAAACTTCAAAAAGCACGGGAGCAATTGGAAAACTTAATACCTTAGCAATAATGAGTTGGAATCAACAGAAATCATCAAATATGAAACCGTAGTCGTGTCGTATCGTAAGTGAGTTTCAGACAGATATAAATAAAGACCGAGATCCATAAACGATACTTTGACAATTGTCAAGTGAGCGTCAACTGCTGCGATCGGCTGTTCATCTATGATCACGGCTGGTAATCAATGACATCAGTTTACGCGCGCCTGACAATTCGTCTTAATAATTTTGCAATAGTTTTCGTTCAAGTAACTGGCCTGTAGCACGTGCTTTGCTAGATTGACGGCTGTGCAACTGTGACAGGAACAAAGACATTAAATTATTTACCTAACAATAGACGGGACATAGCGAACAAAATTGTAATCCGATACATTTGTCCTAGTGGGCAAAAGTCGCTCAGTCTAGTGTGGTACGCCTGCATGTGAAGTCGCATTCGTGTCCACAAAAGAAAAATATTTTCTAAGAAAATGCCGAGTTTCGCATTAGGATATTGCAAATCTCGTTATGGTAAAACGACTGGAACTAACTTCGGTTTATTTAGATGGCGTCTCTGAGAAATGGCATCACAGTTTTTCTATGAAATTTCTTCTCATAGCCTCTCTATAGTAAGTATCTTAAATCTCTTTGGACAGGATTAACGCTTAGCTAAAGTAAGGTTTATAGAAGTCAGCCACAGTCTTTAGTTACAAGTTTCTCTTTAAAACTAATTAAGATTAGAACTTGATCTCGATCTGATTGAATTTCAAAGAATTATTCCGCCGAGAGTATCAAAATTTAAAGCATATTTTAATCTCTTACTTATTTCATTACTTAAAATAGATAATGTAAGCAATAAGTTTTATTGAACATTAGAAGGCACTTCAGCCATTCTAGGTTGATTTATTGCAATAAATCTGTAATAAATATAATTGAAGATATAATTGTTTGTAATGTCAAAATAATAATTATCTTTTTACTAAATGCATATGAAAGTATATACGGTATATAACAAAAAAAAACAATTATAAAATTTTTGTCTGTCTGTCTATTTGTTCCAGCTAATCTCCGAAAGAGCTGGTTCGATTTTGACGGGACTTTCACTGGCAGATAGCTAATGGTATAAGGAGTAACTTATACTTTTATTTCAGAAAAAGCCACGGGCATCAGCTAGTTCGCGATCAATACGTCGGATTAGTCTAGATTTGACCAACAATCTCAGAACAAGCTATCCAATCAAAAGTGGAGCAGAAACATCAAATTTAGATTCGTTAACATGATCCACGTAAAATGCATGCACTTGCAAATTGTCTAATTTATATCATTAGATATTATTTATGAGACCAATCATCGTCTCAAAACTCCGATGGAAAACGTCGTGGGGACACCGGCATGTCCTAGAACCAAAAATTCCAAGACATGTGACATCTACTAACCGTGCCCGCGTGGCGGATTGGAGCCCACTCCCACACAGAAACGAGGCCTGTGTCCCAACAGTGGGAACATTATAGGGTGATTAAATATTGATACAAATTTTAAATCATTTATTAATTTCCGAATCGAAGTCATATCTTGTGCAGTAACGATACGGTTCCGATTCGATAATGAGTCACCATCATAATTTCAAACGAAAGTCGTGCACTGCTGGAAATAGGCCTCCCCTAAAGAGGAGGGTTCGCCATAATAGCCACGCTTGACAGGCGGGTTGGCGATCGCAGTATGGTGTTAAAACGCATAGAGAACACTGCTGCCCATTCTCTAGTAAGTCTCTTAGTCGCCTTTTACGACACCCATGGAAAGAAATAGGTTGGTGCTATTCTTTACGTCCGGCAACACACGATAATGAGTAGGGTACTATAAAAGCCTTGCTTCAGTAATAGCGGGGTCAATAAGCGCTTCGTAGCGCCGTATAAAGTTGAAACTGTTCTAAGTCAAAATCAAAACATTTGTTTCAAATAGGCACATAAAAGGCACTTGAACGTCAATATTTAGAAGAAAATAGAACTGATTCTAGTTGCCCCTTCTAGAAGGTAGTTTCGTATGGAGAAGAATGGGCAAGAAACTCCACCGTTACTCTTTTAAAATGTTTTACAATATTTTGTATACATTAATTAATTATATAATTTTTTTTTTTTTTGAAAACGTTGCCCTACACTAGGAATTTCTCCTGTATCGTGGGTGCGTTCACAAACATTTAAACTCACATACAGAAACAGCCAGACCCGGAACAACTACTTATAGGTCATACAAATATTTGTTCCGTGCGGGAATTGAACCCGCGACACGCAGCGCAGCAGTCAATCGCTTAACCACTGCGCCAACCGTGTCGTCATATTGACGCCATGTGAAGACGAAGCACTTAGAATAAAATTACTACATCACAATAGGTAAAAATAATTAAAAATAAAGTAATGACAGATAAATGAATTATGTGATAGATACATGGTGCTCACATAATTATAAACATTGTTAAAGTAGACTATTTTCATAAAACTTTAACAAGTAATGAGCCAGTGTGAGGTAAAGTAGTCACAAAATATAAAATCAATGTCATACAAATAATAGATACATACATAACCTCACGCCTTCTTCCCATGGAAGTAGGCAGAAACTATAGAACGCCACCTGCTACGCCCCTTACATACTCCTTTTGCTTCGTTTACGTTCATTTATCTAGTTATACGCGTACACCGGTTGCGAGTACTACGCACCTGACCTTTCTGAAGAGCATCTCCAATTAGGTCACTATATATCCTCCTAGGGCGTCCCCTCCCGGCATTACCACTCACAGCTGCCTTGTAAATACCTTTTGTTAGTAGCTTTTTATTCATCCTCTCAACATAACCAAATCATCTAAGCATACTCATTTCAATGTTTGTCAGTACATCCTCTTTTAAACCACACCGTTGCCTTATAACATAATTTTTCAGCCTATCTTTATCCTATATTTATAGTCACACCACATATGCTTAGCAAGAAACGCATTTCCACAACATTTATTCTACTTTCATGCTTCTTTTGCCACACCCAACATTCACTTCCATACATAAGCGTAGGCACCAGCACACCATTGTGAACAGCCAGTCCAGCCTTTTTGGGCATCGACTGCTTGGTCACAATCGCATCTTTATCACTCATTCTCTTTATTACACACATTTACTCTCCTTTCCATATCTTCATAATCTTTCCATCCCTTGTAAACTGACTACCCAAATATACAAACCCACTTACTTGCTCCTCATTCTTATAATTTATTTTCATATCACATACCGATTATATCCTCTTTTCTTCCAAACCCTTCGTTTTATTCACATTTCAATTCAATTCAATTAGCAACCTGTTAATTCTTAGAGCCATACCTTACCGGAACGCCATGGCAATTTCGCCAGGTCACGCTGCCAACTAAATGTATACAGCTATAAAGTGGGTAACTCATCTGGCGTCCGCTTGGTTACGCATCCAACCATACATTTTGATACATTCTGTTGGTGACCTGACCTTGCTGCGCAGCCATGACGTCCCGGTGAGGTATGGCTCCATATAGGTGTAGCGTGATGAAGCGCATTTAAAAGGCGTAACTATCTGCAATATTCTAACGTTTAGGCTCGTCTTTTTACAATCTGCGGTAAACTATAAAAGAATACGAACATAGTGCAATATTGCTCATCTCCCATAGCAAATAGCGTGTTAATTTATAGCCATAACTAAACAGACAAACAGAAAAAAAATCTAAAAACTATATTTTGGCATTAGAATAGTTCCCTTGTAACAATAACTTTTTTTATTCAAAAGTATTCACATGCACAGTTTTGATTTCGCTACAATTTTATTATATTGTAATAAAACTGCTTCACTCCAGTATAGATAATTATTTATTATTATGGTACTACAATATAACAATTTAACTCTGATAACTTATTATTTTCATGCAGATGTAGACCAATCATCTTTAAGACCAATTGTGTGTCCACCAAACCGTCGCCCGCCATTATCCATATCCGCCATATCACGCCGTTTCGGTGTGGCCAGCACAATTAGTCGATTACCTACAAATAATCAAAAACAAAAATAAACAAAATTAAAAACTAGATTACAACAAATTTCATCTTAAAGTCCAAATAACATAACAAAACCTAACAATAATAAATAATCCTTAAATACAAAAGCACCACAAGTCAAAATAAGCAAATTATACAGGAGCGGCATTTGCAAAAATAATTTGGATTATTTTATGATTTTTGTATAAACTATGTGTATTACGTAGACTTTTTTGTATCAAAAGATGCGTAATTAAATAGCCTATTTTTCAATAAAGCAATCTTAACCATACCTTGAATGGACTCTGGAAAAAATGCAAATAAGTTAGTTTTGTATATAGACTTTGACTTCGAGCACATTAAAATTTTAAAAATTAAACCACCATTATTAGGAAAATTTGAGTTTTATTTTCAGTTGTCAACTGCACAAAACGTAAATTTAAGAAAAAACTGGCAGATACTAACTTACTACATAGTAAACTTGCTAAGGGAAAAAAAATAGTTAAATCTTATCATGAGATCATCAATTAAGTCTAAAATTAATGTTACCTATATTAGTAGATAAGAGTAATAAATTTGAGTTAAAAACGAAACAAACCTTTTAAGCTATAAAATCAAAGATGCATAAAACTTTTGCATAGAATTAACAAAACAAACATAAGAATTATTGTAAAAATAAATACACTAACTAAGTATTTAGCTGGCTCCCTAAAAGATAACAGCTCTCAGTTACAACAGACTTTTTAAACAGAATAACACTTACTATTTTGTATTGTTTTACCATACCTAAAACGAAACTAGACTAATTTATACGTTACAGGACTTAAACCGATGTTTTGTAATGTGTGTTGTAATAAACATTGAGTATCTTCTCTTAAAAGCTGTATTAGCTTACTTATCACAGGTGTGTGGAATGCAATTCAATAATGAAAAATACCTAATACGAGTATTAAGCTGTCTAAACCATAATGACTCGTATCTAAATAGTGTCTCGCAGTTAAATAAAACCTTGTTTCGCCACTGAGTTACGATAAGATCATTACTCCTTTTCTACAATTTAAATGAAATATTAAAGCTAAGTTAATCAACTTGGTCCATAACATTACGTTTCAGAAACAGAGGTAACTTTATCTTAAAATAGTATTAGCAGTTATGGTTTTATAAAATAAGGCACTTAAGGAGTGAGACACCTTCAATATTAACTATTTCCATGATCTACACTCATCACAATCGTATAAAGCACATAAAAGTGGTGTATATAGTGTTCTTACAAAAATATTTTTATAAAACGTTTATTTAAAACTACATTGAGCGTAATGCTCGTAAAAGTATAAAAAAAAAAACTTAAACTAAAACATTAAAAATCATTTCCCAACAGTAACTTATGTACTAATTTAGAGATTAGCATAAAAAGATTCATAAAATCTTGGCACGACGTTTTTTTGGATTAGCTTTAGAATGCCTTGCTTCTTTGCTTCAGGAACTGTAAGCTTTTCAGTGTAAAGTTGGTTTAGAGTCAAATTATTATCAGGCACTGTCTTCGACTTGGTGCGGCGTTTTCTCAACGTAGATACCGACCTGAACTCTTCCTCTTTGTAGGATGTTTTAAAGAAAAATATGCCATTGCTTACTTTATCCGCCTTCAGAATCTATCCATGTCGGTCCATTTGAATTTATTGCCATCGTCATCTATATTGTAGTTTCCTGTACACAGAGGTTTGAGGTCAAAAAAATTCTTATGTGTCAGTTCTTCAACAGTATAAGGCTTTCCAGTTTTCTTTGCTGTTTTGATTAGAGTGATATATTGGTCTGGAACGTAAATTGGAGAAGATTTTAATGCCCTCGTAATGTAACGTTGGATGACAGAATGAACACAGTCTCCTTCGTTTTGGGTATGTCCTTTTATTAAGAACTTATGAGTAATACTTTTGATGTTCGGTAATTCTTGAGTCGCATATTGGTACATTGCCAGCATGAATTTGTTTTTTTGCTGGCCACAGCAATTATCGCTATATAAAGTGACATCACAAGGTTCCGTGGCATTATCATTCAATTTTCTGAGATACATTAGAACACAGGAGCCAATTTCATTAATACCTCGGGCGCCTTCTCCCTCATGTCATACAAAACAAGTTGTGTCCTTTGTACCGAGCTCGGTTATTGTAAAATTAAGTAGATTTCATTTAGACGTATAATAGAAATTAGACACATCACCCATAGGACAAGGCATCACCGCTTGGAGGTCGTACACAGCCACTAGGAAGGTATTACTCACAAGCTCTTTATCTCTATCTTTTTCAACTCTAGCGAGAGTCTTTTGATTCAAGTGCTCGTCGTATGTCTCTTGTAGTAACGATTTATCTTCAGCGTGTTGGTAAGCCATTCAATCTTTGCATTGATCCTTCTTAGGCTGCCAGAAAGATAAGTTAAAATCATGTGTAAATATGTTGTAGTATACTTGATATGAAACGTGTGGTGCACCCTCAGATTCACATTTGTCTACGTAATGTCGATGTAGTGCCGCAACTGTAAACCCGCCCTCAATATACTCCCGAGTCGATCGCGCCCTACAGTAATGACTTTCTATGCGGGGTATTGAATTGATGTGTGCTTTGACACCACCGGTCAGCTCTGAGTCTAGTGTCTTATGGTTGTTATGTTTTCCCCTGTTATCTTTAAGGTGCAGACCAGTTTCGTACTGCTTCTTGACAACGGTTCTGATCATTGTGTCTGAGATTCCAAGGGTATTCATGAAGAATACTTTACATACCCGAGTTTTTTTATTATTTCGAGTCAGAAAATATGCGTGATTGTAATTTTTGCGACTGCTACCTTCACGAACGTATCTATATTTTGGTTCTATCTTGGTCGTGTGGTCGTGTCCTTGGATTTCCAGATCACCGCACTCCCAGAACTTTTCAAAGATATCTTTTCGTTCTTCAAACGTAACCTCTGCTGAACATTTTAATTTACATTTACCGAAACATACAGGACCCATTTTTTTGGCATCATAAACTTTCTTAGACTTTGACATAGAAGTATAGGACATTCCTTAGTTTTTCAATAGCTTGCTCATGTTTCGTTTCCATAAGAGGGGTTCTGATTTTCTTTTACGACATCTACTGCGCGATGCAACGTCAACACTAGGAGACTGCTCGCCGACGCTAGATGGGTGCTCATCAACGCTAGGTGGCTGATCATCAACTCTGGCAGATGGTGAATTAATATTAAATAACTCCAGGTTATCCACGGTTGATTGCGGAAAGTCTTGAATGTCAGGTAACTGTGCTTGTGGTTGTTGCTCTTCATCGGAATCTGACTGGGCTTTGCAGTTTTCAGAAAATGGATCTTCATACGTAGGATCTTTGACACTATCATCGGATGAGAAATCTTTGAGGTTATTTGTGATAATCTTTGAGGGGCATTTATAGGTGGTACCATGTTCAAAATACGGTGCGCTCTTGATGTCATTCTGAAAAAAAAAATAAGTACCTACCTGTATCAACCAATTTACTTTCTCGTAAATAGGCGTTATAATGTATCTATGTGGGTAAGTAAAATTTAATTGGTTTTAATAGCTCTTCTAAATTAATTTGTTTAATCCATAAGATTACTGCAAAAACTACAAAAACTTTCAGACAAAACAACATTAAAACTAAAAATTGCTTTTTAATGTAAAATAAAATCTATTTAGAGATCACTTTCAAATACAAAGACACCATATTTCGAAATATGTTACTTTAGCATAAAGAAATAAGAAAATAATTCTAATTATTTTTTGCAAAACTAACATAATTCAAAATATGGTAGTATTACAAACAAAAATAAGAGAAAATATCAGATTAATAAATGCAAGACTAACCTATTTCGAAATATGGTACTTTAGCATAAAGAAATAAGAAAATAATTCTAATTAATTTTTACAAAACTAACATAATTCAAAATATGGTAGTATTGCATACAAAAATAAGAGAAAATATTAAATTTATAAATGCAAGACTAACCTATTCCGAAATATGGTACTATTGCACATAAAAATGATAAGATACTTACGTGAATGTGATCTGCAATACGAATATATTTTAGAATGTGGCACTTTTGAATATATAATTTCACCTGTTCTAAAGCAGTTTTTTGGAATGTGGTAGTTTTTCACAAAAAATGCGTGTGCTCGTGCCAAATGACTGTTGACAACTGACAATATGGTACGCGGAACTCAGTTACAGAAACGGTACAAAGAAAACTAACGTGTGTGCGTGTATGGGTGTTTTTGATCGTAAAACGACGGCTGTTTTAGCGAAACATTAAAGTTTCATCGTTTAAGATGCATTTTATGCAAAAAAATCATTTTTGATATTTTTTGAAATGTGTGACTTTTGTATTTAAGGAAGTATGTATAGTTAATAATATGTGGGCGTCCAAGCAAAAAGGGTCCAGTTCCCAGCATTTAGTTTCCGAGATATACGCAGTTTTGTAAGGTTGGGTGAAAAAAATGCATTTCGCGATTTTATTGGTTGTTAATTAATGCTCAATTATCTACAAGTTCATATTATTACAGTAAAATAATTTATATGATGTTTCTAAGTACCAGAAAATTTAAGAGAAAAGTTTAGTAAAAAAAGGTACCAGTGTACAAGGTCGGAAAATGAAAAAATGGAATAAAATAAATAATTGAATAATTTTATATATAAAAAAAAAAAGAGATAAATTTGAAAATGCTTTTTTCCAAATCAAGCTTTTTCAGAGATTCAACTTAAATTAATGTCTGATAAAAAGAAAATGAGCCAGATTTTCAATATTTCTTTTAGTACGTATTATTTTTAGGGTTCCGTACCCAAAGGGTAAAACGGGAACCCTATAACTAAGGCTCCACCGTCGGTCTGTTTGTCTGTCTGTCTCTGTCTATCTGTTTGTCCGTTTGTCACCAGGCTGTATCTCATGAACCGCGATAGTTAGACAGTTGAAATTTTCACAGATCATGTATTTTTGTTGCCGCTATAACAACATATACTAAAAAACAGAATAAAATAAATATTTAAGGGGGCTCCCATACAACAAACGTGATTTATTTTCTCGTTTTTGTTCGATATTGATAATGGCAACAGGTAGACGCTTGAAATATTCACAGAATATTTAGTTATGTATTCACTTTAAAAATAAATAATTAAATTAAAATAAAACAAATATTTAAGGGGGGCTCCCATACAACAAACGTGATTTTTTGGCATTTTTCTAGATAATGGTATGGAACCCTTCGTGCGCGAGACCGCCTCGCACTTGACCGGTTTTTACTATACTAGATAGGTACCGAATCTAGTCTTAACTCAAAACCCAGTACTGGATCCTTTTTGCTTCGACATATAAACTATTTAGGTAGATACTTGGACACATCAGTAAATCGGGAATCGTGTCTTGACTGCTATCGATACGGTTCCGATTCGGTGAACAGTAGGCGGCTCTAAAAGCCCTATTCCAGTAATAGCCAGGTCAATACGCGCTTTGTATCGCCGTATCCAAGTAACTGTCGACCTCATCAACTATTGACCGCTCCGTATCGACCGACACACTTGTCTACGATACCTATGGTAATTTGTATTATTGGTTTCTGTGTTCATTTTTATAGAAGCGCTGTTCGGAAGTTTTTCACGGAATGATTGACAGACAACGCAGATCCGAATCACTGAAGATGTACCGAACTCATAAAATTATGCAGTATCGGTAGTATCTCTGAAAACTTTACGCATCTAGCAAATAGAATTCAAATTATGTACCATTTTGGCACGGTGGCACGGCTTTTTTAGAAGCCATTTAATAATAATAATATATACTTTATTGATACAAGTCCTTACAATATGCTTAATATCTACCTAAAGTTCACAATAATTAAAGGCGCACAAAAGTTGCAACCCTGGCTCCTAAACTAGGGGTACCTGTGACTTAGGAGTCAGTGTTCTACTGCCACTTGGACACTATAAACCCTTATGGAAATTAAGAGTTAATAAGCTGATACGAAAATAATATTATTACTAAGTAGTGATTTTAGGTTATATGTGTCTTAGAAGGCGATAAGGTACACAATGAGAGGATTTTTCAGAATTACAGCCCAGAGTTATTTAAAGTGAGTTGTAGGTTAGTTTATTTGCCGAAGAAGTCGTGGCCAATTGCTAGTTGTTGATGCTACGAAATATCATAGTTAACTTTGTCACGAATCCATAAATCAACACCTAGCTCTTTCACGTATTCGGGAGGTTCCTGTTTAGGATTAAGCGGGAGGAAACGCCCGGGTGTCACCACTGTGTGGATCGCCCGGAGGACACGGTGGAGCATACGGTGGAGGTCAGCCCAGCTTGGGCGGAGCACCGCCGTGTCCTCACGGAGGCGATCGGCGGCGGCGATCTCTCGCGTCCGGGCCTGGTTCAGGCCATGGTTCAGAGTGAGAGTGCATGGGAGGCCGTCACCTCCTTCTGCGAAGCAGTTATGCTAGCGAAGGAGGAGGCGGAACGCGTGAGGGTGAGACAAGGTTCGCGCCCTCATGCCCCTAGTCGCCGCAGGAGACGCCCCGGGCGTCGGGAGTCGCAAGCCGATTTCCGGCCACCGTAGGCGCGGGCCTGCGGACGGTGAGCGATGGGTAGCTCGCCATCCGATAAGGACCAGGCCCGGGTCGACGGCGCGTTGTGTTCCACGCGCGCCTCAAAGAGATGTCAGCACAAACTGACGGGGTCCGTTAGGACCAATGCCTGCCGGGGTTGCGAGTTTGTCCGAAAGGGATATCGTGGCCCTGGCACACAGGCAACGGAAGGAACACGGGTGGGTTTTAGTCAGTAAAAGTCTGACACTCCCTCCCGCTCCGCCCAGAGCGGGAGAAGTTATTGGATGATTTCCCACCCAAAAAAAAAAGCTCTTTTACGTAAGCTTAATGTAATAGCATTTTAAATGCATCAGAATGCCACCTGTCACATAATACATGAGTTACCGTTGCACCGTTATGATTGGCTGCCAAGCATGCGCTGTGGTCACCGAAGCGAATAAATCACAAAAATTAGAACACTCTAGTTAATAAAATGTCTATGCACTCTAGAACAAAGACTGGAAGATTATTCCTGGTGGGTTATACAGGGTGTTAAATAAATTGCGTGCCATAGCTTAGGGGAAGGTTCAGTATCAATAAAGGAACCCAGGAAAAAAAAGTTGCAAGATAAACCAAATTTAGTACCTACTAACTTACAATAGCAATCGTTTAGAATTAAAATTATTTTATTTCTTTAAATGCTTTAATTACTTACCTACTATCGAACGCGTTAGTAAATAGGTAGTACTAAATTAGGTTGATCTTGCAATATATATATATTTTTTTTATTATTTATCCTGGGTTCCTTTATCGATACTGAACCTACCCCTAAGCTATGGCACGCAATTTCTTTAACATCCTGTATAGTCTAGAGGTTGACTAGGTCCTAGCTAGATCTGGAATAGGTACATAAAGTCAAAAGCACTCCGTATTTTCGTATAATATCATGCCGAAGGACCTGATTTAAGTTAGGTTCGTAAGAGTTACACGTAAATGGACGATTACCAAAAGTACTGAAGATTTATCGTTTTTAGCGTTGTGTACCCAGAGGGTGCATCCTACTATTAAGGCTCCACTGTCCGTCCGTCTGTCACAGGGCTGTATCTTTTGAACCGTAATAGGTACAGTCCACGAGGCCTAAGCTGAGGTTTGCATTTGTCTGAGTGCACTTAGACACTATAGGTGTGACGTCAGCCTAGAGCACTACGCGTCCTTTGCTTGGTTATACCGGCTTATACAATCGGGCTGAAGCGCGGTGCGTCCCTCGCGCGACGTAACTCTGCCGCGCACCTTCCACGCTTCACCTCTTGTACTGGTAATCACTCACACAAATACAAAGCTCATCTTAGTCCCTGGCATACAGGCATCTGAAGGAACGCGGGTGGGTTTTAGTCAGTAAAAGTCTGACACGCTCTCCCGCTTCACCCAGAGCGGGAGAAGTTATTTGATAATTTCCCACCCAAAAAAAAAGGCCTCGCGAACTCTAGACACTTCGAATGTTCAAAGTGTGTACTACTATATGGCTGCTATAACAATAAGTAATAAAAATAAAATAAAGTTAAAAATTACGTTACGTTAATAAAGTTATAAAGTTAAGTTGTACGGTGGTACGGAATCCGTTGTATGCGAGTCCGACTAGCATGGCCGCTTTTTGTAGAATTATAAGAACATAAATGTACATACATGCCCTTTAGTGCGTCTGCCGTACGTAAAGCATTAAACAGCAGCCAACCGGTCATACTTTTCATACAAACGCTCGTACGTGATTATGGCGTTGTAACACATGAATCTTTGAAATTTTTGAACTAATAGGTAGGTATCTAGGTTTCTATAAAAGCAAAAAAAAAATTGAAAAACAAATTCAGTTTAAGCCTGCATAAATCTGCTTTTTTTGCTAATTTTACCGGAACTTTGGCCGTTCATAATGTATTCATTAATATTGTAAAAGTAAACAAAACAGCTTCATAGAAACGTTGCACATGTAATGGAGATTCTAAGAGATAAGCATTTATTTCACAAACTTGTACCTACGAGTAAGGCTTACTAAAAACACGTATTTGCTGGAACAAGTTTTATGACCGCACACTATATTTTTCGTTCAATGTTATCGTGCTCTCACTTGCTTCCTAGTAGTTCTCACTTGCGCTGGATGAAACGAGTTTTTCGACCAAGCTTGCGTAGACGATAGACGGACCGGGAAAACCTCCCTAAACCTTCCGAATTGCCGATTCTAATGATTATAATCCTGTAAAGCCATATTTGTTACGGCCGCGAATCATACTTAGATCAACATACAACCTGACACAGACCTGCAAATTGCAAAAAACGTATTAAAATTTGAATTTCGCGGGCTACGTTAGCGCATCCCCCTTAATAGCCATTGTTAGGTCACCATCTAAACCTCGCCTAATTCAAATGCCACCCCAAAACATTACAAAACTTTTTAGGTAAGCATAGGGGAAGGTTGCTTGCTATGAATGGACCACTTAACTTTACGATAACATATCTTAAAAAAATATAAGTGACAAAATGAAAGTAGTTTATTATTTTTATTTCATAGGACCTTTATTTATAATTATCAAACGCACAAACAATTCGGGCTTACACTTTTTGGTATAAACGAAGAAAACTAAATCCTGGGCTGTTACCTTCTTTGGACCATGGGCACCTTCATTGAACCACCAGGTTGCCGTCAATGGACTTCGAGAAATTTGTTCTAGAGGTCCAATCAAGGTAACTTATTATAATTATCAATATGATTAAATTATGGCATACGAGGAGAGACAAACAGTACCCGGTATTTGGACGTGTTCTTTGGTTTTTTGGTTTACTCCATCTAACCTTCGTTTAAGTGTTGCTTTCGGGACTCCGTAAATTCTACTAGCTTCATTTAAACCAGTTGTTGGTTTTCTCACTGATTCTAGAGCGAGGTTCATGCTAGTTTTATTCCAAGTATTTTCTTTTATTCGGCGACATTCTGAAATTATAAATCTATAATGATTTTTCAAGAGTTTTTTACATAATTATTGAAATACTTGGAGCCTAGGTACTCACATAATTATGACAAAAAAAAACAAAAAAAAGCTGCTATGATTGGACCGATTCAACGGTGGAACTCTCTTGAGGTCCATCGATGACAACAAGGTACTCGTTAAGAAAAGAAAATCTAAAATATACATAGACATGATTAGACAAAATTGAATAACACTCATGGAATAACAATTAAATTATCTAATATTTCATACCAGTGCACACAAACAAATATGAATAGAATGATACTTACATCAAATTCTTCCGAGTCAAATAATAAGATTTTGACCGCCGCAAACACTACCACACGCAGTACTCCTCGCCACGTGCCGCAGCGTCACTGAGATAAGAGGGGGGTGCAACTGAGTCGGCACGGACTCGTTTCGACTAGTTTGGGTGTTGCAAACTTGGACAGTTTTGGAAATACCTTGGTGGTCCAATGAAAGAGCTAGTCCAATGATCGCAACTTTCCCCTAATACAATTTTCACTACCTCCATATATACAAAAGCGTCATACTTCCACGCCACTTTTTAATTAGAACCAATAGCAAGCCACTATGCTTTTCTACTCACACTAAACATAATAGCTAACTGATTAATGTTTTAATAAGACAAGCTTGTACACGATATAAAATACGCGTCAATGAATCATTCAGAACAAAGAGCTTTAGAGTGCTTATGAATGGGACAACAATAAAGCCGCAGCTACACATTATCACTACGTATAACACAGTAAGCACTGTAGTGCATCATGTCAACGATGCAAAATTATCACTTCGTATAACACAGTAAGCACTGTAGTGCATCATGTCAACGATGCAAAATTATCACTACGTATAACACAGTAAGCACTGTAGTGCATCATGTCAACGATGCAAAATTACGTGGCAAGTTGGACAATTCGTTTCCGATGACTGTTACTTTCCTTGAAGATTGTCCAGTTTTTCAATACTCCCATACAACTTTCCTAGAAAATACACATAACATAACATCACGCTTTGTTTCCCCGAAGGGTTCAGCCCTTCGGCTAAAAACTTAAACATAACTGGCGAAATATGGGTGTACTATACACCCACAATTCTCTAGTTATGTTTAAGTTCCATGTAATAGGGGGCGAGCCTATTGTCATCAACTGAGCACAAATCCAGACTGGGCTACTACTAAGAAATTCCAGATGGAAAAACCCAATAAGAGTCCTTCCTAAGTACTTTTGTGCCCAAAATTATAATTATGTCGTATCTCTATGTATTTTACTAATTAGACTATACTATACATAAATAATAAAATAAATAAATAAAAATAAAACTTTGCCGGACCTGGGAATCGAACCCAGGACCTCATGACCACTAGACCAGTGATGCAGTTTCAGAAAACAGTTTTGGTTTTCATCGTAGTGGCTTGCATTGACAAACTCGATTATGCTAGTCTTACAAGTATAATTTTAGTAGACACGAGACTGTCATCATCAGCGATTTTTTTAAACTCGGGTCAACGGCGAGTTTTGTTCCACGCGCGCCTCAAAGAGATGTCAGCACCAACTAACGGGGTCTGTTAGGGCCAATGCCTGCCAGGGTTGCGAGTTTGTCCGAAAGGGATATCGTGGCCCTGGCACACAGGCATCTAAAGGAACACGGGTGGGTTTTAGTCAGTAAAAGTCTGACACGCCCTCCCGCTCCGCCCAGAGCGAGAGAAGTTATTTGATAATTTCCCACCCAAAAAAAAAGATGCTAAATTTTCTACCGCCTCTGAACGCAGAGTCGCCAAAACATGATGCAAACATGTCAGCTACGGTCCTTAATCACAATGTAGTCACTATGTCTCTTGGTAGTCACCAATGCCCTGATAATAAACTAAGTAGTAAATAATAAAAATACCAATCTGACAAACCTCAATCTTTCCAACCGCACGTGCGGTCTCAAGATAAATGAGGCAAGTGACAATGTAATTTAAGTGAATGCCAAGTATCTTAACTCAATGGCAGAATCAATACATCTAAATCCATAACCACGTGTAATAATTAGCTCTAAACATAATGATACGTTGGGATAGAACTATGACAAGTAAACTCATTCACTACAAACACAAGAGGGTAATAAATATCACAGTCCGAAATAGTTTCAGGTCGTTGCACTGCGAACCAATGTAGCGATCCAACATTCATGTTTTAGCGATAATTTCATGTTAATAGAATGTTAGCGAGTGTCATATTGAATCAGTGATTGAGTTATGTGACTGATTTAAATTATTTAAAAATAGGTGCAGTCCTGCAACAATGATTTGCCCACTACTTTTTTAATCATAAATTATTTCGCATAAATGGATAATACGATACCCCTTTTTTTTGTGGGAAATTATCAAATAACTTCTCCCGCTCTGGGCGGAGCGGGAGGGCGTGTCAAACTTTTACTAACTAAAACCCACCCGTGTTCCTTCATTTCCCTGTGCGCCAGGGCCACGATATCCCTTTCGGACAAACTTGCAACCCTGGCAGGCATTGGCCCTAATGGACCCCGTCAATTCATGCTGACATCTCTTTGAGGCGCGCGTGGAACACAAGGCGCCGCGGCCGTCGATCCGGGCTTGGTCCTTATTGGACGGCGAGCTACCCATCGCTCACCGTCCGCAGGCCCGCGCCTACGATGGCCGGAAATCATCTTGCGAATAAGATACCCCTGGATATGACTGGTTGTCAAACTTTCGGCCTTCAGACAACCCGTAACCACTGTCAAAGGTCCACGAATGACAGCTGGGACCTACGGCTTAACGTGCTTTCCGAGGCACGGAGGAGTCTTGGTATATAAAGATGGTCATCCAACCTCGGACCAACCCCGAAAGCGTAGCTTAACCTGATAGATCGACCCGTGCGGCTATTATTAAGTAATAACAGCCGCACGGGTCGATAACAGCCGCATGGGGCGATCTATCAGGTTTGCTAAGTAGCCACGAGCTCCTTTTATTTATGAGACCTGTTCATCTCCATGTAGAGTCGATTGCAGTAGGTTAATTTTATGGTAGGTACCTACTTGTAATAAGCCGTCACGTTATCATGGACAGTTATAGTTTACAGCGTGCCGCTGGCAAATTAATGGCGACATTAATTCAACACACGGGTAGGGCTAGTGGCCAGTGATCATAATAAAATAATATAAAGTCGTATCTATTGAGAGATGTACGAGATAATAATTCATAAATCAAATAAAACCTATAATATATTATTCCGGGAGATTTTGTACATTAATGTACAATGTAACGTCCGAGTGCGCGCTCAAGATATTGTGGCGTTTATATCAAACAAAGGCTTCTGTATTCAAGTGTTTTCACTAAAACTTCAAATTAATGTTAACTTTCTCTTACAATCCTAAGGATTTTGAAAGAAATTCCTAAAACAATTTTTCATATGCATGAAAAATTCGTCTGTTCGACCACGTACCTAAATAAAGCCATAAATGTCGTCGTACTGTCAAAATAAAAGACAATGCAATTATTAGTGTGTTACGCAATTACCTCCTCTAATGACCTCCACATGAAGGTTGGAGAAACAAATGCTATTGCTGTGGTTGATTGTCTGGAAACAAGAAACTTGTAAATGGTGAATAGAGTATCGTTCGGTCGTTTAATAACCACAAAAGGCAGTCGAGTACAGACCATTCACAGTCCATTGTAGTAACTATTATAGCCAAGCTGTTCTACAATACCTAGTAAATTTCTCGGTGTAAGTATCATTTGGAAAGCGTATTATGGGATTGCCGAGCCTTCTAGGCTCCCGCAGACAGGCGCAACGCGACACTAATAGCACAATTTCTATGAAAACTTCATGGAAATTGTTGCGCTGCCTATCGCGTCAGTTTGCATGAGCCTGTATTCGTATGTATTACCAATAATCATTGAGACATCAGGCATTTTCCAGATCACTAAAAGTAAAAATATAAATAAAATAAATTGTTGAGAAGAAAATGTAAAGGAAAAATGTTTAAAAACCCCAACACAAACAAAAACCTTCAAAAAGTAAATTTATATATAAATGTATTGGCTCTTTAAGTTTAATTTAAGTCTAAGTATTCCGTCGGCGGTAAAAATTACTGAAAAATATTCAGATCATCCCATAAAAACAAATTTTGACAGATTTAGTGAATCACCTCGATAAATATGTAGGTAGACACAGGAAGTGAGTCAATCTTTTTAGTAAATCATCGCCATTGTTTTTAGAAGGAGAAGTAATAAGAAAACTTATCTTTTTTTTAAATATCGCAGCAATATGCTTAGGTAGGAACATTTTTAGCTTCACACGGGTCTTCTCGATTGTTTTGTTAGTTCTAATGTTCCATTTTTATTGTTTGTATGTATATTATTAATTCTTTTCTATCGTATGTATTTCAACACATATATAAAACCTATAATAGTAGAACATGTTTATTAGTTTATACATTTCCTTATCTAGATAATTGATCGCCGTAATGATGTGTCAAAAAGTCACGGTTGTAAATATCACATTTAGCAGATGAATTGGTGATTGCAATCTGACTTGATTTGTTCCAATAGTAGTAGTAACCGTTTTCAAATAAATCATATTTCTTTACAAAAACATTTTAATATGTTCTCTACTACATCTAAATAATCGGAAATATACGCCACCAAATATGAATCGGCTCGTTGCCAACTAAACGTATGAAAGCCCATTCATTTATTCATATCAGTTGGTATGTATGTCACCTATTATATCATTAACTCACATAACGATTCTAATGAGAATGTACAACGCTCATAAAACCGCCAAATTATATATTTTTTAAGATTACAGCATATTTTTAGTTGGCAGACATTCGCATAGTGCTCTCTATTATAAAATTTACAGAGATTAGCTTATAGAAGAGGAAATTGAATGTATTAATGTTGCCGATGACAATTTTAAAGATGTCGGAGAAGATTTTTTTTTATTTTAAGAATAAAAGAATTATGTATATTGAAATATCATGTGACTTTTGAAGTGTAACATTTTCCTCTTTCTTTCTGTTCTGGGTTTCGTGAAAAGGGACGGAAGTGTGTAACAGGAAGTGAGAGCTCGAGCATGGAATAAGTCAAGGCTTTTTAATAGTATGGAATTAGTAAGTACTTTATAAATATTTATCTTTATATTTTTCTTTTAAATATTTCAATAATCACCTTTTTATTTATTTTATTTTTTTGTATTAATAAGAACTAAAGTTCCTAATAATTTATTACAATCTATAGCCTAATAAAGCAATTTAACTCTAACTTATTATTTTACGTGATAGAATACGTTATAACTAAGAATAGTGTCAATTTGCACTGTTACACAAGTCCGTAGCACTTTCTTAGAGTCTGATAATTAATAAAAACATTTTGTGCATGTGTTACATGTATAGCACAGCATTGTTGCTATTATTCATTCACTATTTATACACTACACTAACTCAAATGGTTTAGTTCTCTTTAGCCTACGCACTATGTCCGTGTTGTCTAGCAGCTGAATTGCCTCGACATTCACATGTCGGTGAAGTCTGCGTACGTAGGCGTCAGCAAATTTTTGGGTGATGGTGGTGACGAATTCCATTTTAAGGTCTCGATGGAGGTCGTCATTTCTAATGTATCATGGTGCATTTACAGCGTCCTTGAGTACTTTATTTTGGAATTGTTGGATTATTTTGACGTTGCTTCGTTTAGTACAGCCCCAAAGTTGGATGCCATACGTCCAAATTGGCATAAGAATATGCTTGTATAATATAATTTTATTATGTTTTGATAGGCAGGATTTTCTTCCGAGTAACCAATACATACTTTTATAACGTATGTAAAGTTTTTAATATTTTGACGTTAATTTCTGTCGCTGCTCAGTTGCTTATCAAGGTGAGATGTCAGCTGTTACACATCATAAACGACTACTGTTAGCCTTGTTCTTTTTTTATGTGGGTTGTTTTATTCGGAGCCACGCCTACTTTGATGTCATGCCATAATCTCAATCATTATCGTCTTCCCCATAGCAGAGTCAATCAAACTTTGAAATAGTTAACTACTGAAAATACCATTGACAATAATATACAATTTACAATCTATAATACAGCAACAAATCTGGCCCTTCCATCAAGCTTTCTGTAGTGCACGCATGCATAATTATTATGCTTGCGTCAGCGAAAGGGATTCGCGTGGCTGAATTTTGCGCTAAACATATTATTTGAATTTTCACAAAAAAAAAACCTTATTTACAATTGATACGCTAAGAAGAAGGTATAATTTTTAAAACATTCTTATACTTGTAAACTTCGAACCTATTCCCAAAAACAAAAGTCACCTGACTGAATCTCAGCCGCCCTTTAAGACCAAAGTTTGGACCATTTAAAGATAGGTCGAACACAATATCCCCCGGAATAAACACAGCAATAAAGATTTTGTTCCCAATACTGAAATGGTTCCCAAGGCGGCTTAGAAAGTCTGTACCATTTAGGACGTCGTTTTATAAGTATATTTTTTTGTTTATTCAGAAGGCAATAGTCGGTAAGTATGTACACAATAGTCTGTGAGCTCAAATATGTCCCCAAGGACCGGTTACGGTAAACATACTCCTAACATAAGCACATTTAGCTTATGTAGAAGAGGTTAATAGAAATAATATAGGTACTCGTTGCAAGAAGGCTTAGAAAAATACCAAAACTTTGTACAACGAAATTTTTGGTCTTTTAGTACGGTTGCCTTTCGGTAAACATCGCGAAAGTAGTGTAGCTATTTTAATAAAATTACGTTGTACAAATTGGTACTAAAAACAACATTTTCGAAAGGTCACAGTTTTGGCGAAAATGGAATATGATTAATGACTACTGATTACCTATTTGATAAATTATTAATGCCAACTAGGGTTAACCTTTAACGGTATTGCGATTTCGTTGTTAAAACAAAACATTTTATGTAAACCCTAAATATCTTAAAAAGCCGGATCGGATCTTGAAATCGGAAAATGCTCTTACATCAACATCTGCCTAGCTTTTTCCCAACTATGTTGGGGTCGGCTTCCAGCATAACCGGATGCGGCTGAATACCAGTATTTTTCCTTGAGCGACTGCCTATCTGACCCCCACAACCCAGTTACTGGGGTAACACGATACCCCTTGGTAAAATTACTTATTTGTCAGATTTCTGACGACCCGCAACGACTGTTAAAAATCCACAAAATAAATGACAGCCGGGAGCAACGGTTTAACGTGCATTTCGAGGCACGGAGGGGTCGATTCGATCTTACATACATCAACAAAACAAACGTTTCGTCGAAAAGTCCTGTTCAGTGGTTCTTAACCGTTGATAAACCACCCGAAATTTCCTGCCACTTGATACAACACCCATTCAGAATGCATGGCCATGTTTATTCCGGCCAGAACAATAATAAGCCTGTAGTTAAATCAAGTGTTAAAATGCTCAACTAGACTGCACTAAATGCATTTGGAGGCGTTTTCCCTCAATTCGCCAAGCCGTTGGCGGGTACTTAGGGCTGCCAAGTGTTAAAATTGTTTTTTAATGTCTACTCTATTTTTAAACTTGGAACAGAAATGTTTTATAAAAACGGGCTGAGTAAAAATCTGGGCTAAGTAGTGTCACTGACGCGGAATATTTCCGGATTAAGACTTACAAACATATATACGCCAGAAATCATTGAATAAAGTGATCGAAGAATGTTTTGTGTTTTCTAATGGCTGGTATTGGTACATAATATAATTGTTGATTGTTAAAAATAAAACTTAAAATTATCTCTCAGCATTTGGCTTTACACACATTTTCCTAAAGCTTAAATACGTTTTCGAAAAACATCTCAAATTGTCTCAAAAGACAAAGGATTTTGGCAGACAAGTGATTGTTTACTAAGAAGATATTTTGACTAATATACTGTCTATACATCTACCAATCCACACTGGGCCCGCGTGGTAGATTACAGCCCACTCCTTCTCGAAGAGAGGAGGCCTGTGTCCCAGCAGTGGGAAATTTATAGGCTGATAATTCTGTCTTATTTTCAACATAGTTCAGAAAAAGAAAGAAAGACAAAGTATTTATCGGGACTAGCACAGGAGGTCACAAATTTCACTAAAACTCATTCTTAGAAAACCTTAGCTTAAAAATTAAAAACAGAAAACTTAAGTAAAATTAAAATAAAAACAGAAAGTAATATACAAGGCCAAAAGACTCCCATCACAGCATGCTGCTGCGATAATTAAGCATATCTATTCCCTCCAATAAATCTTCTGAAAATTCTCCGGGCAAAATTCAAGAAGCCCCATAAATCTTTACGTTCTCAACTAAATCAAAGCATTCGACAACCCTCGGGGCACAGCACAAACTGCACTAATTGTTTTGGAGTCGATCCAAAATATATACTTACCAAAATTTCACTCGTAACACGGTGCATTTGTGAATTGTTTCAGTAATATACTGGGTGCAAGATTAATGTCTATATTCTTACATTTATTGGAATTTATCGGCACAGCAGATGGTTATATTTTGAGGACTCGTAGTGTATTTTGGGATGTATTTAACAAAAAGCCGGTACAGGAACCTGGATTTATGCCATTGTTTTTGCTGCCGAAGGACGGTATACGAAATATCCTGTATTACAAAGTTTCTTGTCGTCAAATGTCTTGGGATTAATTTATCTGAGGTTCAAAAGAGCCTAGGGTATTCCCAGAGAAGACCAAGTTTTCGTGTGCAAAAACTTGGTTGAAAATCCGTGCAAGATGATGTTTTGTTCAAGGAGAGACATTTAATTTAATTTAATTTATTTATTCAATAACAATAAAATGAAATTTGTGTTGAACATTACATATTAAATAAAATGATCACATGCAGAAACAATACATTTAAAAGCCTAATTAAAATTGATGTGAAATGTTTTGTCAATTATTTTAAAATAAGTCAACAAAAAAATATAATGACAAATTCAATGTCAAAATATTAAGAGTCCCACTTTATCAAGGTCCTACAAGAACTACAGGGACTATATAAAGGGAAAGAAGAGATACACTGACCTATTTTCATTAAGGAACTGTTGATTCTGTAGGTGTACTAACTTATGTTTCATTCAGATAGTACGGAACGAATTTATTATTAGATAGCAGTTAGATAACAATAATGTATAAATTATATTGGATATTAAAATGTCTAGCAAATCAACTGCAGACGAGGTCCTTCCTGCATTGATAAAACTGTGTTAGACAATAAAATATTGTAAACAAACTCGTTTTAGTACCTAAAAAGTGAACATGGAAAGTTATTACTAGCTACTTTCGGTAAAAACCATTAAAAAAAAAACAGCCAAGTGCTTGTCATGCACAATGAAAGGTTCCATAGTTGGAATGAATTTATCTCAAGAACAAACTAAACATTGTAGTTGAAAAACATGTTTTCGCATACATTCCAACTGCACATGTACGTTGGTACACACAATATTGAGAGATTTACAATGTTATTTTAAGACCATAGATTTTTTTATAGGTTTTTTGCAATCTACAAGTATAGAACTATTTTATGTATGTTTGTTCAAAATTTTCAGCTCGGTAGTTTTTCAGATAAGGGGATAGAAAATTTTTATCTATTTTCTTAAGTAACTTTAAAACTATTTTTATTTAAATTATAAATAAAAAACCCATACTTGAGACCATTACAGAAAGCCGTTTCTGTGATGGTCTTAATTATGTAATGTTACGTTATGTGTTTATCACTGAAGTACGAATGTACTGTTTCTATAGCTTGAACAAAATATCACAATTATTCAAGTGACTTTAGTACCCGTAGTATTGTGCATCGGGTCATTAGGCTTTAGTACACCAGAGCTAAACTACACGTTAAACTTATGAACCAGCATCCTGGGGGCCAAGTCTGCTAACGCAGTTGTGTCCGAACGGCCGATCATTGGCACCGTAACTGTAGAGTTTGACAGTTTTGCTAATCTCGTAATTGAAAGGCGTCTTTATGATTTTCCCATCACGTGCCACTGATACTCCATTGGAAAAATTGTCTGTATTTGGTAATCTCGTACTGACAAGCTCCTATTATTTTGACTTCCTTATGGACCACTGTCACGCCATTATGAATTTAGGAGGTTACAAACTATTGGCACAATGGTCATGGCGTTGCCTTGGTTTGGTCGTCATAATGACCAATCATTGAAAATAGCAGACTTAGCCCCCTGAGATTGCGTAAAACAGTTTGAATCACAATCTGAATATACTGTCAATACTCAATACTAAAAGCTTATTTGAATTAAACCATTTACAGGCACTTTTGAATTTTCAAGAAGTCAGTCAGATAGAAATATGAAGCTAGTTGCCCATTCCAAAGCGAAGTAGGTTCCTATGGAGAAGAACGGGCAAGTAACTCCACGGACACTCTTTTAAATCAAAATATTGTGACAAAGTATTGGTTACATCATCCTTTTTGAAATTATACATGTAGAAAGACGTGTACGTTACAGGCGTCTATAATAAAAAGATAAAAACAATTAAAATAAGTTAAAATAACCCGTGGTAGCTATGAAATTACCAGTCTCTACTGACGGCGCCCGTTCACGAACATGACGTTGCTTGTTATTAGTTGACATAGATGGTTGTAGATTTTTGGTCCTTCTGTCCGGGACCTATTTGGTCGAGTCACAATCATCATCATCATTTCTGCCGAAAGACGTCTACTGCTGGACATAGGCCTCCCCCAATTTAGAGGGGGTTTGCCATAATCGCCACGCTTGCGCCGCGGGTTGGTGTTAAAAGCATAGAGAATACTGCTGCCCATTCTCTAGTTAGTCCCTTAGTCGCCTTTTACGACACCCACGGGAAGAAATAGGGTGGTGCTATTCTTTACGTCCGGCACTACACGGAGTCACGAGACACAATATTATGTTAGTATTATGTATATTTTGCTAATGGTTGCAAGCGCTACCGCTGAGCATGCTGGCAAAGTGTTATTGGATTTTTCCATCAGGAATTTCTCAGTAGCAGCCCGGAGTCTTTCGGATTTGTGCCCGGTTGATGGCAATAAGGTTGCCTTCTATTTTAAGGGACTTAAACATTACTGACGAAATGTGGGTGTACTATAGGTACCTACACACCTCTTACCCTTCGGGGAATACAGACGTGATATTCTGTTATGTACACTTTTTCATTCATCTGTATTTTATTTTAATAATAAAGTTATTTTAGAAATGCTTTATGATATCAATGATATCGCATTTTACTTATAATTCAGTTAATCCCTTTCAATAAGCTAATGTTTAAACTGGGAGTAGAGATAAACTACGATAACATGGCTCGCCCCTCCAAATTACTGTTTCAATGTGTGTAGTCACATCCTTACGAAAGAGTTTGTATGTAGTTGTAAGTACTCGTAAAATCTCACTTATTACCAGATTTGTTGGTCAACTAATCATAACTAGCCGATCGCGCAAAGCAATGCACGTGTCGTTTTCATAAGAGCACGTCAGTGCAACGCCATACTAATGATAATGAGCGATTAATAACGCCACTACTCGAGCAACAAATCCGTGATTTATTTTTGTTTGACGGCCGTCTTACGTACTTACGTATTATGCACACATGCGTACAAATGCTTTCAAACGTTTGAATTTTGAAGGGGTGGGCCATATTATCGTAGTTAATCTCTAGTAGCACTTCAATAGCGTTACGGGTGGAATTCATTTCACGATCTCTTGCTGGCGCGCCCCCTATTACATGGAACCATGCATGAACAATTCTGCCTACCCATTCGAGGAATATAGGGATGATGTTTTGTTATGGCCAAACTAACGCATAAGCAGAATAGTATTGCGCAGGTCATAGAAAGATGGATTACTTATCTCATTTTCTCTGTCGCCTCTGCCGCCTACGACTGTTCGAGAGGATATTTACGTCTTTCAGAAATACTACTGACATGTACTCACCGGTAATATTGTTGTCGCGCTCTTTGTCAATCAACTCTCGTGTTTGAAAATAGACTTGTTTTATGTTGCAAATCGTGAGAATGACTTATGACGGATGAAATCAGACGTTAAATTATTGATTCAAAAGTCGTGTATCTCTGATGGGATTTCCCACCGGCAAAAACTACAAGCTTTCATACAAACTTTTATTCTCCTTTATGCATTTTAATAATTCATTATAATTGTTATAACAAAAATATACAAATGCTGCTAGGCATTTCCTGACAGACCACACACAGCTTTGAAACCGCTGAGTTTAAAAGCTGTGTGTGATCTGTCAGGAAAGGCATGAATTAAAGTTTATTTTAATTTTTTTATTAAGTAGAAGAACTTATCTAGTCTTCAAAAAAGAAAAAATCTTGAAATTGTTGAACAATTATTGGACAATTTGCCATTATTTGGAGTAACAGATTATTATTTTAAAAAAAAATCCTTTATTTAACCAATATTTTCATCCAGCTGGCTAAATCCAAACTATCTAAATTCTTTTGTAACAGCTTTTGTAACAAGTCTATTACTCGAGAATAGAAGAAAACACATAAAAACTTCGTGTTCAAAAGAATGTTATTCTCAACAGACGATTTTATAGCCTAGCCGGTTGGTGACAGCGCCGTGTCCATGCACTGTGAACGTTTCGCGTTGCAAGCCCAAAATAATTACACTTTCGAGGTCACTGCCTACGTACGCATTTTATTTTCTTCTGTGCATCATTCAGTAGGTAAATCTGCGATATATTTACTTGTGTTCTCTTTGTTTTTTGAGACGCAATTATTGTTTTGTTATTCTTGTTTTGTAGAGGTCAGTTTAAATGACATAAATGAAATTGGTGTCTATCTACAGTTTGTGAGATACACAGATAGTCAAGATTGTCAATTGTCTTAAAGTTATGTTGTTCTAATGTCGCGATTACTATTAATTCATGTTGATGGTCTTCAGTTCTTGAATGATGAGTTTATTCACAGTCGTGGCTTCGATTGAGGATTTCGTGACAGAAGTGTTCAGTAACCGCGGAGTTTTTGGCTGACTCATCTCCATAGGAAACGACTGGTTGGAACCGTGCACCTAGCTTTTGACATTTGATAAATGCCCGTGTAGGTTTACGTGAAATATATTTTTGACATTTGATATGTGTCCGGTTAGGTTTACGTGAAATATATTTTTGACATTTGATATGTGCCCGGTTAGGTTTACGTGAAATAAATTTTTAACATTTGATAAGTGCTCGTGTAGGTTTACGTGAAATATATTTTTCACATTTGATATGTGCCTGTTTAGGTTTATGTGAAATATATTTTTGACATTAGATAAGTGCCCGTGTAGGTTTACGTGAAATATACTTTTGACATCATCTTTCCTCTAGCTTTCTGTGGGAGTGATTTCGTGAAAACGTACGGAAATGTGTAACAGGAAGTGACAGCTTGAGCATGGAATAAGTAAGTACTTTTTGATAGCACGGAATTAGTGTAGTACTTTATAGATAGTAAGTAGAGGAGGTCGAATTTTGACCAGTGGGCGACCACGAGTAATGAATAATTATTCGAATAAATATTTGAGTATTTATCTTTTTAAATTTTGAGGTTAATTTCTGTAGCTTCTCAGTTGCTGATAACCAAGGTGAGATGTCAGATATTACACATCATATGCGACTACTGTAAGGCTTGTTATTTTTTTTTGTAATATTAAACATCCTTTGGCCTGCAGACGGGAGTCACTAGCGTATTCTTCCTCACTCCTGCAGGCATAACCTGCCAGATGCATTATTTCGTTGCCAAGAGAGACTTCCAGTGGATCATAAAGGTGATTAACCTGGTACAAAATATAACCTCAACTATTTTTTCGGCCATTTGCCAGTATTTTTTTTGGTGACATGAACTCGAAGATGCGTTGAACCAAGACTCTTTGCAACAAGATATGTGTCAAGAAGGTGAATAACCTCTGTAATGTTGATCAGAAAACTGTTGAAAGAAAAACTTCCGTCGAACACTTCATTCAATTGGGGAGACACCAGTCAAAAGTTCGTGGAACATAATTACGAAATTCAGGCCAGCCTTTAATTGTAGAGAGGTATTCCAAGAGGATACAAAGTTTGAATTAGATTTAACTATTCAGTTTCATTTGTCATTTCGTAATAATAAAATTATCTGAGACGATTGAGACTTTTTTAGACACGACATGCTGTCAAGAGCTATAAACAATAATATCTTGTAGACACAGTTTCAAATACTACGGGACACCACCCCCCTAAATAAGCAATAGGAAAGGTAGATGCGTAAGACAAAAAACTGAGTAGGTATTATGATAAAAAATTGGGAGAAATCTGTGGAACTTGGGATAGGCCGAAGCCAACAGTGGACAATAGTGTTGAACACTGAACTTTTGCGACACAAATACCATTCGGCACTACACATTTAGCATACCTACATTTTTATACCTTCAGCAATGTTTTGAAATCCACAGGATTAAGAATTTGGTACCAAGCCAACAATTCGGTCACTTTGTCGAAAAGTTTTATTTGAATGCATCTCAACGAATTCTCAGTTTTTGTTGCAAAATGTTGTCTTGAAGTCTTAAAATTAACTAACGTGCAGTATCTTATAAAAAAAAAATATCGAGGCTCATTGTTTTTAATGTGACCGCAACTACTTATAAAAGTAGTGAGTTAGGATTATTCTAAGAATAAAATTGTCTGTGGGATTTTGAGATTTCTTACAAGTTTATTTATTTTGGGTATTATTTTTGTTATAAATGAATAGTTTAGCTAAAGCATGAGACAAGAGCTTAAGGTTAGTTTAAGAGTTTTAGAAAAAAATACCTAAGTTTAGAGCTGGTATGAAAATCATAGTAAAATGAATTTTGTATTTTTTTCTTTTATATTATGTTTTCTTGATTCAACATTGTATGATGGTCCAAATTACAGGTATATAGCTGAGGGAGGGTCCTGGTGACCCGTAATACAGGTTTTTATATAAACCTACTTCAGGCAGCAGTCTCTCACAAAGCTAGTTATATAATTCAATCGTGCTGTGACCAGGGGACCTATTTAATTTAGCTGTCAATTTATTTATTTTACTTTAACATAACACGAATATAGGCCGATATTAGCTATAGACATGTTGACAATGCGACATGTATGTCAAAAAAATATTTTTTTTAGTTAAGTACAAAATGTATGAAATATATCGTAATATTGTCGGATTGCCGCCTAACAGTTTGATTAAATGGGGGGGCTCATTAATAAATCGACAGATGACGGTGAATTGATTGATGTATAAGTGAATTCAAAAACACAAATCGTGATTCGTACATGCTCCTTATCACCAATTATTTATCAATACATTATTATATACCAATATTATGATATAACATTATAACTAACGATCAAGGAATAAAGATAAAGATAGATGGGCACGACAGAAATGCGTTGACCTGTGTGACGGGCTGCGATAACCCTCGGCTCGGTTGGCTCGTCCTTATGGAGTGTGCACAATTATTGCTGTTTGCATTTTTTTTTGAATATTTTTCATTTGTACCTATTAGTTGTAAATGTTGTTGTGTGGTACCAGACGTAAAGCATAGCTTTAGAATTTCTTCCCGTGGGTGTCATAAAAGGCGAATAAGAGACTTACACGAGAATGGGTTGCAGCGTTCTCTATGCATTTTAATACCATACTGCGATCGCCAACCCGCCTGCCAAGCGTGGCGATTATGGCAAAGCACCCTTGTGGGAGGCCTATGTCCAGCAGTGGACGTCTTTCGGCTGAAATGATGATGATCCGGTGGAAAATCTGCATTCAACAAATGAGACCGATGAGTCAGCCAGTGTCGTCACACAGTAGGTAGAAGACGGGCATCGGAATCTTGGCGTAATTTTTTTCCGCCTCTTGTCTGTACTAAAGATATGTCATGAAAATTTAAAGCGCTTTAGGGCGCTGTTACGGCTGCCACGTTATTGCAGTGCATCTGAAATGTTTGCTCGTGCCGGAGTAGATAGCTTCAAGAAGAATGTATCTCTTCTCACCAGATTACGGGACAGTAGCAACAGCCTCCTAAAAGTTATTGCTGATGGGCCTGACGAAATCCCCTTAATAAGGCATTTGATTAGCAAAACGCTGTCGGTATTTGAATTTAAGTACGAACATAGCAAATAACATAATTTGTTTACTAACATCTAGAATTGTAAGTGTTCTTGGTTATTTTTGTATTTTTATTGTAGGTAATTGGATCTTGTTGTCTGATAAATAAATAAATTACTGGTTGGGGAAAAAGTATTTTCGCATTATAGTATGTATGAACTTATAATAAAATTTCTTTGGCTATACTATTTGTATCTGGTTGGTTTTGGTATCATTGAAAGTTTTAAAGAACATAATTCCAAATTCAAATTAGGAAAATGTGTGATTTTGATTTGTTTTTCGTATTGTCAAGATGAGTGAATCTAATGAAGAAATTCGATACATTTTAAAATTTTACTACAAAAAGGTAAAAATGCAACGCAAGCCGCGAAAAAACTTTGCGATGTTTATGGACCTAGTGCAGTGTCTGTGAGAGTAGCACAAATTTGGTTTAAGCGTTTTCAATCCGGAAATTTTGATGTCAGAGATGCACGTCGCTCTGGTCGCCCTATTACGGATAAAATGGATGCCATTTTTGAAAAAGTGGAGCAAGGTCGGGATATCAGTAGTCACAACGTAGCTGAAGAACTGGGAATTGACCAAAAAACAGTTTTGGCACATTTGAAAAAAACTGGGTACACAAAAAAGCTCGATATTTGGGTACCTTACGAGCTCACTGAAAGAAACCTAATGAACCGTGTACTCATTTGTGATTCTTTATTACGACGTAATGAAACCGAACCATTTTTGAAGAAGCTGATAACTGGTGATGAAAAGTGGATCACGTACGACAAGAACGTGCGAAAAAGGTCGTGGTTAAAGGCCGGTCAGGCTTCACAGACTGTGGCGAAACCCGGGTTAACTCGCAACAAGGTGATGCTGTGTGTGTGGTGGGATTGGAAGGGCATTATTCATTATGAGCTGTTACCACCAGGCAGGACCATCGATTCTGAACTCTACTGCGAACAACTGATGAGATTAAAGCAAGAAGTTGAGAGAAAGCGGCCGGAATTAATCAACAGAAGGGGTGTGGTTTTTCATCACGATAACGCTAGACCGCACACATCTTTAGCCACTCAGCAAAAATTAAGAGAGTTTGGCTGGGAGGTGTTAATGCATCCGCCGTATAGTCCTGACCTTGCAACTTCAGATTTCCACCTGTTTCGGTCTCTTCAGAATTCTTTAGGCAGTGTCAGGTTAACATCACGAGAGGACTGCCAAAACCACCTGTCGCGGTATTTTGATCAGAAGTCCCAAAATTTCTATAGCAATGGGATCATGTCCCTACCTACAAAATGGAAAAAAGTTATCGAACAAAATGGTACCTACATACTTTAGTTAAATGTAAATAAACTATATTAAAAATGTTTTGAATTTTCTTAAAAAATGCGAAGAAACTTTTTCCCCAACCTATTATTAAAAATTAAACAAATGAATCAGAAAACGTACATGTGGATGTAAATATGCAGTGCCAATTACGAATTCGGTGATTTGATTAATTATTTCAATACCTAAACACTTCTGGATGCTTCTTCTGAAATAAAATGATTATTATAATAATATTATTAATGCCGAAATTCTAATTGTTTTTCATTTCACAATTGAGGTTAATATTATAACCTCACTTTTCGCTCATGTTTTTTCAATTAAAAATTAATAGATAATGTTCTTCAAATAATAATTGTTGAAAAAAAGTGGTGAGATAAATAGTTGTAACCTTCTAAATACAGATGAATGTGTTACGAATTGAGTGATTGCGTAAGAATTTAACCTAAACCAGGGTAAATTATCTCAGTATTTATTAATAAAAGGGTTTAAATGTTTACACTTTGATCCGATACTTTTGAAACAGACTATAGTTAATATAGATGCAGACGTTTCCCAAACTTATATTTGCAGGTGTATGACGAACTGTTTACTCACCAGCTTGTTACTGGAAAATGGATGACGCAGCTATCTTTCATCTTACATTGGTGGGCTTGATTGCCAAAGTCAACAAAATATATGGCTCTTAGGACTGAGTTATAAAATTATTTTAATTTAGTAATATTTTCTTTAAACCTAAACTTAGAAAAGTTTTTTATTTGTTTTGTTTGCCAGTTTTGAATTATCAACTGGTAGAGATAAGGTTCAAACGTGGGCCCTTTTAAACAAAACTAGCTGCGCCCCGTGGTTTCAAACACATAAGTCTCGGTTCCGTGGGAATATCGGGATAAAAGGTATCCATGTCCTAACTCAGGTTATGGTCTACATGTGTCAAACTTCATCCAAACTCGTTTCACCGTTGTAGCGTGAAAGCATAACAAACGAACAAACAAACAAACTCATTTTCGCATTTATAATATTAGTTAGGATAATTATAATAGTTGGTTTGAATTTTTGATTGAAATTGAAGATAAATCAATGTGTAAAAACTTTCTTTTAATAAACGCATAAAATGGGTTAGTTATTAAACCAATTTCGTATACTAGGGGTGTGAATTGTGATACAGTAATCGTTTTCTAATCGAATATTAATTAGATCGATGTTGAAACAGGTATCAAAATAGGGGGGGGGGGGGGGTATTTGACTGCCCTCAAAGATATATGTATGAATTAATGCTTATTTTTAAAGGTGTTACTAAAAAAGACGATTTGTGCAAAAATCAAGAAAATCAGTGGAAAATGGAGAAGTTACTGCTTTTGAAAGCTTTTGAAATTATTCTACTATCCTTGTCACGCAAAACGATCATTGTACTGAATGGCGCGAAGTTACTATGGCGTTCCTGTGTTGTGATGTCAGATTGCAGCAGTGCTTTCTCTGTCTAGAATAGACTTTAAAACGCATACAACTTCAGCATTTTTCGAGATATTAAAACAATATTTTTACTGCGGTTTAATTTTTTTTTGTCTCGAAAAACCTAAATTAAAAAAAAGCTGTCAAATACTCTTGATTTACACGCATTGTTATTGTTTAGCTTACTGCAACACTGCCCAATCAGTTTTTGATATGATGATAACGCAACAAACATACAACAAAATTGTTGTACTAACAACAACAACTTAAAGTACTTAACATAATTTGACAAATGAGGTATCGTTGGAAGCGTCTTGATCGTCCACTGGTTTTATAAGCTCTGTGACATCAATCGTCTCATTAAATTGCCACTTACCCTAACAAAACAATACATTCTAACAATAGTAAGCGATCATAAGCTTCACGCCAGTAGCACACCTCCGGTCCGCCGCGAAACCATCACAGCGAAACCGCAGTAGTTCAATTCAACTGGCTCGCGTCATGTTTCGCTACTCGAATCGGATGCGACTAGCGGAACATGACACGAACCAGTTGAATCGAACTACCGCGGTTTAGCTCCTATGGTTTCGCGGCGGAGATGTGCTACCGGCGTTACGGTAAAGTGAAAGTTGTGACCACGGCTATCCTCTGAACATCACTATGAATATGTATTAAATACATTAAAATATGTTACGTGTAAGTTGTTTATTTAAGGGTAGTATTTAAACGAGTGACTGTAAATTAAAGTTTTAAGTGACAAAAATAATTAATTTACGTTATAGTATTACTAAGTGAGCGACTGACTGCGAGTGATGAGAAATCAACAGTACAGCGACTTACAAACATTAATTTGAGTTACTTAAAATACAAAATGAGAAGCTTTTATTTATATTTATAACGTTCAGTTGACCTAATTCTCATATTCACAACCTCATCTAACCCAAATGATTCACCAAGAATAGAGGGAAATCTGGCGCTCGGCGGCCGCTGCTGCGGCACGCTCGCTTCGCTCGCTCGCCTTCGCGCGTTAATGGTCACTGTTCTAACCTAACCTAACCCAAATGATTCAATATCAGCACCCTCTCTGTATTTCTAGTCGCTCACTTAGTCATTTAGTCGAACGGCTAGAATTTTAATATCTGAAATGGATTAATCACAACCCACAAAAGTTAAAGTTAAGTTATTAAAACAGTATCTCATCATCAGTCGCTAAGGTTTTTTTTTGTCGTTCGTTTTATAATTTTCCTTTATTTAATGGACGATAAATATAATAGTTTGTACATAATAATTTCAAATGAGAATATTTTCTTGTTTCATACATTATAGAGAGTGTATTTTTTCAGTAGTCGGGTCTTAGTTTTTGAACTTATGTTTTATTTATTAATTATTTAGCCTTTGCGATGTTTAATATTTTGATGCCCGATGCGCCATTCCTCTTTTTATATATCGATAACTACATATACATGAACGTATAATTTTTTTTTTTAAATCAACACAAAATAAAATATTTTATTTCACATAAACCTACATGGGCACTTATGAAACGTCAGAAGCTAGGTGCAGGGTTCCAATTGGTCGTTTCTTATGGAGAAGAGCCGGCAAGAAACTCCACGGTTACTCTTTAAAAAAAAAGTGGGCTTTTACAATGTTTTCAAGTTACAGTGTTAATATGTATGGGAGGACAGTTTAAGCCCGTCAACAAGTACCAAGTATTTAATAAAATAGAAGATGGTTTACAAAGCTACAGTCTATTAAGCCTACAACGTTCTCACATTCACAAATTTAAAAAGAACCTATATAAAATATTACTAAAATAATAAAAATAGAAACCTACATATTTAAACCAAATGACAACATTGCCATTACAATTGTAACACATCTGAATTAATATTCCGTCCACAAATCACTAATAAATATTTTAAATTAAAATTGTAGGTTATAGACATTTACATAGCCGTTGATGAGGTACCAGGGAAGCCACATGTGCAGAAGGAATTATTGCCAAACTTCCTTGTCTCCCACGTAGTCCTTAATCTTATAATATGCTTTTTGGATTAGGACACGTTTGATGTGGGTTTTGAACTTTCCATCGCTAAGTTCTATAACCGACTTTGGCAACTTGTTATAAAAGCGGATACTGTTTTAAGACTAAATAAAATTATGTTCGACTTTAGAAACCAAATAAGAACTAGAACTAGGTACAGAAAAAGTTCAAAACATTTTTGGTTTCATATTCCAGTTAATATCGTACCTACCCACAAAAAAAATATCATGGAAAATGATTTCAAATATTTATGAATCAATCAATCTGCCTAACCTTTTCCCAACAATGTTTGGGTCGGCTTCCAGTCTAACCGGATGTAGCTGAATACCAGTATTTTACATGGAGCGAATGCCTATTTGACCTCTACACACGATACCCCTTGGTAAGACTGGGGTTGTCAGACTTTCGGGCTTCTGACTACCCGTAACAACTATCAAAGATCTACAAATAACAGCCAAGACCAACGGCTTAACGTGCTTTCCGAGGCACGGAGGGGTCTCGGTATGTAAAGATGGTCACCCATCCACGGACCAACAGCGTTGCTTAACCTGATCGATCGACCCGTGCAGCTGTTATTACTTAGCATGTACCTAATTAAATTAAATTCTGCTCCTTTCAATGTCTAAAGCTAGATTCATAGATACTTAGATTATACAATATTAGTTTTAGTACATGCGAAACCCGAAACTCTAGTCTAGTATTTTTATGTAAAGAATCTATGTACAAAATTTCAAATCTGTATCATAAAAAATAACAAAGTTATAAGGTTGTTATGCTACCGGGTTGTCCATACAAAAAAAAATGCAAACGGCGCCCCCGCGCCTCCAGGGTCGTCTTGCGCTCATTGATAATAATTTGGCAGTAGGTACCTAACCGTACGGCCATTGTATTGTAAGTAATTAAATGGTGATAACATTTTCCATCACACTTAAATATTTTTGGGACAAAATATAACATGGTGTAAAAATTATTGAAATCGATTCAGTTCCTTATTCTGAACATACTATTTTCAGGTTTCGCATATACTAAAAATAATGTTGTATATCTATGTTGTTGTTTGGAAATCCAAGTCAGAAAACAACATTAAAGTTCCTGGTTTCCGTGAGCATTATTTTTTCTACTCGTAAGTTTGAACGGAGGTTGAGGAAATCTGAAAATAGATGCTTCCTATTTTATGTAATAACAGAAGGTAAAACTTAAGGCACCAGCTAGTACCAATAAATAAATAAATACAATTATACATACTTCAAAGTTGAATTAATTATACTATTATTACTGTTTCGAATAATAACCTGTTTATAAATATTAAGGGGGAGTTGTGTCAGGTGGGTTCTTTCTCACATAAGTACCTATCATCGCCCAGCACCAAAGTCGATTATCAAGGCATAGAGTTATGTATGTCACAGGCAGATTGCATGATGTCTGAAAGGGATATCGTGCACACAGGCAACTGAAGGACTACACGGGTGGGTTTTAGTCAGTAAAAGTCTGACACGCCCTCTCGCTCCGCCCAGAGCAGGGAAAGCAATTTGATAATTTCCCACTCAAAAAATAAAAAGTCTGATTATATGATTCGTCATCAATCATTATACACACGGCGGGCGCGCAGTTTAAAAACGCTCGCAGTTATGAAATATGCCGAAGGTAAACTGGCAACTTGTTTAGTTATTATAGTTTTGATTTCCAGGGCACCCCGACCAAAGCTAAAACTATGAACAACCTTAAGAAGATAGCTTTAGGTACATTTTACCTTTGGCATATTTCATAACTGCGAGCGTTTTTAAACGGACGACGTCGTTTGTAAAAAGCGGAATCATACAAATTGCCTGCGACATGTATACTTTATTAAAATTTATGTTATTGATAACACTAATCATCATTTACTTCGAGTCATAACTTTTCAGTACAGTGAACTACTTAATTTTAACGTTAAGTTGGTTTTCAACAAGATAAATGATTTCTAGGAATTTGTTAAATAGCAGGTCCATTTAAATGTTTTGTTATCTTTAAAGAATAAAGAACTTGTTTTTTTATGACTAGTTTTTTTAAAGTTAACAATTGTTCGGCAACACCTCGGTTGATTACACCTCCAACACCCAGAGTTTGACCAATAATAAACCTGCAAAAGTTTCGTGTGCGTGTAAAGGGTCCCCGAAACGAACAATTGAAATTGTCAATTTTTACCCGATTGATACACATTGATGCGCAAATTGATCGTTTACCGAGTGCAATTGACAATATTACTGCGATAGAAATTGATGGCAATTGATCAACTGCGATTTATCGTATCGGGGACCCTTAAATTGATTGGTGACCTGACCTACCTAGCGTAGTAGGTAACTATGGAGAAAAACGGGCAAGAAACTCCACGGACGCTCTTTTAAATTAAAATATTGTTACAAAGTTGTAGACACTAATGATGCTTACGAACGGAACATAATAGGGCTGGTAGAGAAAGAATTATAACTAAGTGGAAACCCTTCGCTACTGGTAGTTATCTAGGTACGTAGAAAGGTAGGGATGCTATACCCAGTCCTATTGTAATATTATTATTGTAAGTAGGTCAAGCTAATAACACAACTTTGACGTAATTTATTTGTAATTATAATATGCAATAAGTATATACTCTCCTTAATAACTGTATAAGTATGCATTAGATACGCCGTTTTAATTTTTAAAGGTCGACAGAGGGTCACTCATTAATTAATGATTTTATTAAAATATGTATATTGTTAAAATGAATCATTAACATTTTTTCTAATTCCAAAGTTTTCTGCAAAAAAATAAAATAACGGGCTGTCTGTAACAATATTTAAGAATGATCTGTTTAATGTTTAGGTACTTACAATGTGATTATTACAACGTAACATTATACTAATCTTTGAATAAAGTTGTAATGAACTTATAAAGCCTGACATGAAACATCTCCACCGAATAAAATACTTACTTACCATTTCATAAAAAAGTCAAGTAAAAGTTACATCACTTTTCGTATCGTAAGAACGTTTCAAAGTTATACGATTCTCTATTAAAACTTGCTAACTTAGATAACCACGTAACGAGAACCCGAGACTCATACTGAAACTGTCAAGAATTTTGATCCAAATTTTTATGTAACACTGACACCTCTATTACTAAAAATTAAATTCAACAACAGATCGGCAATAAAACCGAAATTAAGAATAATCACCGGTCATAAATACGAGATAATTATTACGTCAATAACGCTCATAAAAATACGTAATACAGTGAAAGCAGTACAATAAACAATTAAAAACAATAATAAAATTAGCATAATTCACTCACTGGTTGAATCCGATAAACATCAAACATGCACACACCACAAATTGAATCACACACTGCACGTAATTGGGACGGCTACCCCGTCGAAAAGTTTTGCTAATCAACCGGATTGTTAGCAAACTTTCGTACCAGAGTCCACGTGTTGCACACTTTCCTACACTTTCGTTCGCGAGCAAAACAATTTTATTTCATGAGCGGACGCGCGAGTCGGCCTTCTTTCCCGCTAGTAACTGACAACTGACTGACCGTATTTTCTTGTACATATACATATAAACAATTTATTTTCATAGCGCATCGATGCGACTAATGTACCTACGCGGCGTGTCGGATTTTTGATTTTAGAAATGATGATGCTATTTTCGTTTTGCCAATGACGCGACAGTATCGGTTCGGAGTTTGCGCAGAAAGATTTAAGAGTTATACCCGATTTAATAAGTAGGTTATTATTAGTGTTAAAGGTGAGTGTGATGTCTTTTTCCATCAAACTTTTTAAAATACTCCGCTTTAGAAGTTTTTTCGTGATGGAAAAATATGATAGAGATGTTTTCAATCGATTTGCAAAATACCAAAACACATCGTTCAATTGTTTACTCCTATAAATATCTACCTAATGTTAATGACTCCGTAATAAACATGAACTTTTTAAAGCAAATTGTAAAACGTATGATACGACACATCGGGATCGTTCAAGCGTTTTCGTGAGCATTAATAAAAATCATACGAAAGTGCTACTAAAGTGTGGCTGACCCAAACGGGATTCTGCCGTTTTGCCGAAAAGATTTTGACAAAATTTCACTACCCAAACAAATTTTAGCAACCTTTTTAGGGTTCCGTACCCAACGGGTAAAATGGGAACCCTATTTCTAAGGTTCGGCCGTCTGTCTGTGTGTCTGTCTGTCTGTCTGTCCGTCTGTCATCAGGCTGTATCTCATGAACCGTGATAGTTATACAGTTGAAATTTTCACAAATGATGTATTTATATTGCCGCTATAACAACAAATACTAAAAAACAGAATAAAATAAATATTTAAGGGGGCTCCCATACAACAAACGTGATTTTTTTGCTCGTTTTTGCTTGATATTGATAACGGCAACAGATAGACGCTTGAAATATTCACAGAATATTTAGATATATATTCACTTTGAAAATAAATTATTAAATTAAATTAAAACAAATATTTAAGGGGCTCCCATACAACAAACGTGATTTTGTTTGCCGTTTTTATAGATAATGGTAGGAACCCTTCGTGCGCGAGTCCGACTCGCACTTGGCCGGTTTTTTTTTTACCAATGAAATATTTGGAATGATTTAAGTACGCACATTTTCATTTGCTCAAATTTTTACTCGGCGGAATATTACCAAGGATAATGTCATTAAGGCAAAAAATCAAAAAATAAAAAAAATCTTTAGACAATAAACATTTAGTTAAATATTCATTATTTTTAGTAGGCTACCCGGAACCAAACTAGATAGATTAGGTTAATTATAAAATAAAATAAATGGTTAGGTTAGGTGAGGTTAAAACTGTGACCCTCTACGCACGAGCCGAGCGAGCGTAGCGAGCGGTACCGCGGTAGCGGCTGGAGAGTGCCAGAAACGACTAGAATATATAGAAAAAAAAATACTTAATAGGTTCCAATTGACTGAACAGAAATGGTACATTGAAAACTGACGATACTAAATATTTGGCTACATTAAAATTGCTAAAAGTACTAGTTGGTAAACAAGTTGTTGTTTAAACGTACAATTGCCAAACATTAGGTTTGCGTTACAATTATTTGTGAAGAGATTTTTTGCTAAGTAATAATTTGGTAAATTAAATTATGCGGAAAATTGTTTGGGAAGTGAAAATTTGTCTATTTCTTTTGCGAAGAAACAAGGGTAACCCGACCCAAACACATTAAATTATTTACTTAACTCTCTTACATCTCTTTGGATTGACCTAATTCTTTTCATGTAAATAAAAACAGTGACTTAAATCTCAAATAAATATTTACTGTACGTAAATAAACTGCTACAAATAAATCGTACATAATTTATGCCTAAAATAAATACAATGTGTTTACAGATATTAAGCACCTCATTATATTTACATGATTTTTTAATACATTTCTATTTTTAGATTTAGGTGGGTTTTTATGTCACCATAATTATTATAAACTATTGTGAAAAATAAAAAATAATTGTGACATACATCAGAAAAGGTAGTCTTTTTCGAAATGTATTGTCCAAAAGAAAGGGACACCTAGACACGCGAAGAGCACATTACCCGTTGACAATAACGGACATTATTAGCTAATATCGGGTTAACAAAATAGTCCGTTTATTGTAAAACTAGCTGTTGCCCGCGGCTTCGCCCGCGTGGAGGTCAGAAATTACCCCACAGGAACATAATACTAAGACAAAAAGTAACCTATGTCTTAACCCAGGTCATGGTCTACTCATGTGTCAAATTTCATCCAATTCAGTTCAGCCGTTTTAGCGTGAATGCGTAACAAAAAAACTCACTTTCGTTTTTTTTAATTTTTAAAACGTTGCCCTTCACTAGGAATTTCTCCTGTATCGTGGCGCGTGGGTGCGTTTACAAACATTTAAACTGACATACACAAACAGCCAGACCCGGAACAACTACTTGTAGGTCAAACAAATATTTGTTCCGTGCAGGAATCGCACCCGCGACACGCAGCGCAGCACTCAATCGCTTAACCACTGCGCCAACCGTGCCGACAAATCCGTGCCGTATTTATAATATTACTAGCTGCGCCACGTGGTTTCACCCGCGTAAGTCTCGATCCTTTAAGAATATCGGGATAAAAAAGTAGCCTATGACTTAATCCAGGATGTCAGCTACCTCCATACAAAATTTTATCAAAATTGGTCCGGCCGTTTGAGCGTGAAGAAGTAACAAACATACACACACACACTCACACACTCACAAACTTTCGCCTTTATAATATTAGTGTGAAGTTAGGATGATAATAAAAAAACCGGACCAGTGCGAGTTAAACTCGCATGGCGGGGGTTCCGTACAATTAAGTTAACTACCATGTTTTTTATCCCAAGGACAAACTTAACATTGTAGTTGAAAAACATGTTCTCCCATACATTCCAACTGCAAATGTCAAATTCAAACTCAAAGCATTTATTTCAATTATACATGTGGGAACGATGCAAAACATCAGAAGCGTCCGTGATAAAAATATTAAAAAAGAAACAATTCAAAACTTAAATAAGCCGTGGCAGCTAAGAGATCCGGTCCCAGCTGACAGCGCTCATTCACAAACATGACGCATGGATCAGCACCATTCAGGTCGTCTGTTTTAAGTTTTTACGCACAATATTGAGAGATTTATCATGTTATTTAACACCATAGACTTCTTAAAGGTTTTCCTGTAATGCATGTAAAGAACTATTTTCTGTATTTTTTTCAACATTTTTGGTTTAGTAGTTTCGGAGATAAGGGGGAATGGTCAATTTTCATCTATTTTGTTAAATAACTTTAAAACTACTTAAAGCTATAACTTTGAAACTGACACGAATGGATAGAATAGGAAATGAGTACATAAGAGGAAGTCTGAAAGTGGCACCGGTGACTGAAAAGTTGTGCGGAAATCGGTTGTCATGGTATGGGCATGTGATGCAGAGGAATGAGGAAAATGTCGTGAGGAAAGTTATGAGTATGGATGTTGATGGCTATAAAAGTAGGAGAAGACCAAATAAACGATGGATGGACAGTGTGGAAGATGATATGGCTAGAAAGAAAGTGACTACCGATATGATGACTAATAGAGATGTATGGAAGAAAGGGACATTTTGCGCCGACCCCAAATAAATTGGGATAAGGGCAGGAGAATGATACACTTTAAAGCTCTTTATTTTCAAATTATAAAAAAAAGAATCGAGACTCTCACAACAAGCCCTTCCATTTGATATGGTACAGTTTGAAAAACAATTTTTATTTTTCTAATTTACCCCCCAAAAGTGACCCTCATATTCAAAATTTATTTATTTACGTTACGCCTTCGTGTTCGGGTCACAGAAATTCATAATAAATACGTTTACCAAATTTCAACTTAATCGGTCCAGTAGATTCGGACCAAATCGACTGAGACAGACGGACTGTCGTGTTGTCATTTCGTTTAAATATGTAGGTTTTTATTTTTATTATTTTAGTAATATTGTATGTAGATTCTTTTTTGCATCTTACGTTAATTTTGGTAATTTGTAACGTTTGATCGATAATGTTGGTAATACTTGAGAAATGTAAAAAAAAAACTATTTTGCATTTAGTAAATACGTTGGAAAAGTATTTCAAATGAACTAAAAAATGTTTTTTTCGAAAAAGTATTTTATGTAAATTAGAAATAGGTATTCTGTATCTGCATTTTAAATGGAACTATTTCAAATATGTCACATAGAGCGGATTGGCAGGTGTTATGTGAAAATAAAACTCGGTAACATTATTATTATTACAATTGGTAGTCCGGGGACTGCCTATAGAAGTGAAAACTGTAAACGTACGTAAAGAATAGCACCATCCTATTTCTTCACGTGGGTGTCGTAAAAGGCGACTAACGGACTTACTAGAGAATGGCCAGCAGCGTTCTCTATGCATTTTAACACCCTACTGCCATCGCCAACCCACCTGCCGTGGCGTTAATGCCCCCCCCTCCTTTTAGGGGAGGCCTATGTCCAGCAGTGGACGTCTTTCGGCCTAAAATAATGATGATGATATAATTACTTTATAAAAAGAAATACGACAGTGTTCAGGAACTCAAAGATTTACTTACCACGATTATCTATGGAATTAATCCTAGCACATTATCAGCTGCTACCCGCTCTGTAGTAAAGAGAATAAACCTATGCCTACGTCAAGAAGGCTACCATTTTGAACACCTCATCTTAGAGCGTAAAAATAGGTAAATCCAAATGTAAAGTTTCAAGGTGAAATAATAACCAAAGTAGAAGTTATTGTTTTTTATTGATTTTTCGATCAGTCCTTTTTGTAGCGGCTAGTTTATCGATGGTAAAATGAATGTAAGTTCGAGTCTTATTTCCTACGAAATGTATGGGAAAAGTTTTTTGCGATTTATGACTTTTCTAGAACTCAAACCTCGTTAGTCCTATAGAGATTTTTAATCCTTATAAGAAAAGGAATCGATTGGCATAAAAAAAAGTTTTTGTGAAAATTGCCTATTTTCTTGCTGACGGTACATTTTTTCAAAATCTGTGAATGCAGATCAAAATTTCTCAAAAAGTTCAAGGACAGTCAGTCTCGTAAGACCGGTTTCCTGTAGATGTAATGATTAAGATAGCTGCCCTTACTGCCCCATCTCAAAAATCCAGCCTGTATATTTGTGGTATATTAAATTGTTATGTCGTGATTTCTCCTGACAGCCCTGAATCAATACTAACTAATTGGACAGGAGCACACCGAGCGTATTTATAAAAAATAAATGGTACGATAATAATATATTTTTTTACTAGCAACCCGTCCCTACTTTGCACGGTTTATACGACTTGACAAAATACCGAGATTTCTTTATTATATCTAATTTTAATATTAACTAGCTTTTGCCTGCAGTTTTGCCCGCGAGGGTACCGGAAAATATTTCACGGAAACGTACTACCGGAATTAAGAGTAGCCCATGTGTTATTCCAGGTTATAAAATGTCTGTGTACCAAATTTCATCCAAATCACATACTAAAAAGTCACTTATTTTAAAGACATTACGCTGAGTTTTTCCATGCAAAACAGCGTACCAAATATCTATCAATGAAACGATGAAACGTTTAAAAAAAAAAACTACTGGTCCGAATTGTTTGGTTTAAATACAATTATAATTTAGATAAAGTACTGAAAACGAAGGTATGTTTAAAAGCATTTTCTAGCAATATATTTTCGTTATTGTGTGTTAGTACTAGAAGATAACATATAGCGTTGCTACAGCTTAATAGATCTTTTTAAGACAAATAATTCCGTAATACATTGTTTTCGTGTAGCTATTGGTTTACGTGGCGTCCGCCAGTAAAGCTCCCCAGTCAGCATGATTTTTTCCGACATCTTCAAACAATCATTGTTATATTTCAGCTAATTTAACACAAAACCTTGAATTAATTATACACACTTAAACCTTTCTCTTGAATCACTCCGTTTATTGGTGAAAACCGTATGAAAATCCGTTCGGTAGTTTTTGAGTTTATCGCGTTCAGGCAGACAGACAGATGCGGCGGAAGGACATTATTTTATAATATTATGTAGTGATGTAATATACACATGAACCGTCCGGAATAAAATCACAAAATGATGGAGAAAAAAGCATCAAAACCCGTGGCGTAGTTTATAGAACAACGCCGTCACACAGACAGACTACAGAATATGTAGAGATTAGCAAAATTTATATTTTCTTGTCATCATGCTCGACGGTGTAAATCTTACCTACGCATCGCTTTTAATAATTTAAGCTGCTGATGACAATCTTAATGCAAACGCATCAATACTACTCAAAGTTTTCTGCATTTCCACCTAGAAAAATTGGAGAAGAGATTTTTTCAAATGTCGGCAGAGGTAAGCTATATTTGTATTATACAAGATTTAACATAAATAACGTAGGTACAACTTCTGAAAAGGTCACTGTACTCATCATTATGAATAACTTTTACTATGTTACCAAACCTGAAATCACGAAAAAAATATCAGCTGTTCCATGTACTTATGTTCTCATAACTCATCAAATTTTTTTTTTTTTTTTTTTAACTTTGCCGCTAACTAGGAATTTCTCCTGTATCGTGGGTGCGTTTACAAACATTTAAACTCACATACACAAACAGCCAGACCCGGAACAACTACTTGTAGGTCATACAAATATTTGTTCCGTGCGGGAATCGAACCCGCGACACGCAGCGCAGCAGTCAATCGCTTAACCACTGCGCCAACCGTGCCGTCAAAATGTTGGGAACAACTGATTTTTTTTCGCCATTATATTTATGTTGCATAGATGAATTATCATGTCCGTAGCTTTCACTAACAGGTGGGTAGCAGTACTTTCCTAAAACGTCACAAGGACATCTTTGTCCCGTTTCGTTGGTCTGGGTGGTCGAAAGTGCTACTACTGAGCATGTGGTCCTGGGTTCAATTCCCGGGTCGGGTAAATTGTTATTGGGTTTGTCTATCTGATTTTTCTCAGTAGCAGCACGGAGCCTGGATTTGTGCCCGGTTAATGGCAATAGGCTCGCCCCCTATCACATGGTACTTAAACATAACTGGCGAAATGTGGGTATACTATAGGTACACCTCTGCCTAATCCTTCGGGGAATACAGGCGTGATGTTATGTTATGTTATATCAATGTTTGTAAAAAACAAACCTTTCTCGCCATTTTCAACACACGACATAAATGGAGGTAGAAAATTCTAATCCAGGACCACCATGTACAATTTTTCACGCCGACAAATAAAACAAAAACTGTTCACGTAATTATGTCCAGGCGGTGTACCTCAAACGTAACAAAGGTAAGGCTAGCTAAAAGCAAATGACCAAATCGATACAGGGCCTTTAATAATTGATAGGACGTTGGACTCGGAACTTACTTTTACATGTCTTATCGACCCGGCGAGCAAGGTTCGATGTAATTCTTGGTACGGAAAGGGGACTATCGGGTAATAACTTTATGGGTAATTTTGCTGTTTCTTTTTAGGGTTCCGTACCAAAATGGTAAAACGGAACCCTTATGGTTAGACTAAGTCTGTCTGTCTGTCTGTCACAGCTTCAACAACATTCCGCTCTGCGTACGCACACGAACTACTAATGCTATCAACTTAAAATTTGGAATAGTTTTAGATGACGTTTACCCAACTATTTTGCAACTATGAAAGAAATTAAAAAAATATATCTTTTTTGCAACAGGGCCTGAAAGGGGGTCTTAAAAAATCGAATGGAGTGTACTAGGGCATGTGGGGTATCATATAAAAGAACACTATTTGCAATTTTTTTAGGCATCTTAGTTATCGACTTTTGATGAAAAATGTAAAAAAAAGTACCCCCCCCTCTTAACTCCGAAGTTTGCATAGAGGAAAATCTGAAATTATTCTATGTGATAGAAGCTTATGTAAAGATTACAGTAAAAATAAAACGATGTCTCTAAATAGCACAGTTTTTCAGAAATCATCAACATCATTATATACGTACGGAACCTTAGGTGCGCGCGTCCGACTCGCTCTTGACCGATTTTTTCTCTGTAATTTTTAGGGCTTAGGACGAACGTATAATGTCGACGATGAAAGTTTTCTCATAGATATTTCGTTGTGCTGTTAATCTTTTATGTATGACAACGATGTAGTCATTCTTTTCGTTTTATCAAGATACGAGTATCCGACAAACAAAACTGCCAACAGTTTTTTACGATTAATTAACCCCAGTTAAGACCACGGCATGGTTGGCGCAGTGGTTAAGCGATTGACTGCTGCGCTGCGTGTCGCGGGTTCGATTCCCGCACGGAACAAATATTTGTATGACCTATAAGTAGTTGTTCCGGGTCTGGCTGCTTGTGTATTTGAGTTTAAATGTTTGTAAACGCACCCACGATACAGGAGAAATTCCTAGTGTGGGGCAACGTTTTAAAAAAAAAAAAGTTACTTCAATCAAATCACCACGACAAAATAAAGCTTTTCAAACTTTAGCTGTCACTAACAAAACTATTTCCCACGTCAGCTTATTATTATTTTTTACCTCATTTCTTCATCAAAGCAACCTTCAACACAGCAATCGTATCGACCGACAGTCCACCAGAATTATCGATACTCGCTATGCGAACAACCCTTTGCTTCAGCAAAGGGTTGTTCGCATACCGAGTATCGATAATTCTATAAATAGAGAAACGACTACGCGAGTTGCATTCTACGGGCTTCTAACAATGCGAACAATAACTAAGACGCCTCACATGTTTATAGGGCATTCGTTGACACAGTAAGTGAATAGACGTGTCTGTTTCTGTTGAAGACAGTTACATATCCTGCCTGTATTAAGTTAGCTGCTGGAATAGTGAGTTCTTTGAAGATAGGGAGCATAACTTAGAATTAGATTGAACATTGGTAGCGAAAGGTAATGCTGTCGAAAGCTTACCTACATTTTCTTTAATGTAAAATACGAATATCTGATTTTGACGTCTGTGATGTGGTGACCTAATTCACGTTTTTGCTTGTAAGCTCTAAGCGCTGCCTAATTTTCATTATTTTGAGTCATAATTTCAGCTGAAAGACGTCCACTGCTGGACATAGGCCTCCCCCAAGGGGAGGGGGTTGCCATAATCGCCACGCTTGGCAGGCGGGTTGGCAATCGCAGTGTGCGAGAACGCTGCTGCCTATTCTCTAACCCCCTAGGTGGGTGGGTAAGTCCCTTAGCCACCTTTTACGACACCCACGGGAAGATATAGGAGGTTATTTTGAGTACTAACTAAAAAATGGGTTAGTACTGAAAGGAAAGACACTAACAATGTGACAAATCCTTTTTTAATAACACTATACTTTATACACTTAGTCTGTATTGTACAGCTCGGCAGTCCAAAATATAATGCCCCAGAAAACATTATTCGATTTACTTGACATCTCTGTGTCCACGTTACAAAGTGGGGGAAAGCGCGCGAATTTTAAGTCAATAGATAGACGTTAAACTTATATAAACTGGTAACTATTTATTATATTAATCATGAATGTTTTGTGTATGGATTCAAGTTAATTTCTACGTATTTAATCATAACATAATATTTAAACACAGTATCATCTTTTATGGAACCAAAAATTACAGTTACTAGTCAAGTTGCGTACTAATAACATTTTAAATTCACATTAAAATATCTAGATTTATTTTGTAGTTGCTTACAGTAAGTATATTGTAGTAAGTGTAACAGGCTATCATTCATTTATTACCTTTAAGTACATTAAAATTATATCTGAACCAATTTTTGATCTGAAATTATACAGTTAACCTAGTTTTCAGACAGGCCGACTATTATGTAAAGGTCAAGATGTTATTAGAAGGATGCGGCGAAACATGTCGGCTTTACATTTACGTTCCTCGATCGTCAGTCAATGTCTTAGCCGAACTTACCTATAATAACCTGAAGTCCTCTAGCCAAAGCATGCGAAATTCGGCATGAAATGACAATGTATGTGGACCCTGCTCTCCATATGTGTGGTAACAGCCGACCGCAAGGATTGCGGTCTGTCGAACATTGTGAATATTGCGATGTGTAGCATTATGTGACGAATGCTTCATAGCTCGTAGCACTTCAAACTGCTGAGTAGAAGAAAAGCATCTCCCAAATTTAATGTATGTATTTATTGTATAAAAGCTGCTGCCCGCGGCTTCGCCCGCAGGGCTTTTCATAAAATAAAAGTAGCCTAAGTTACTCCCTATAACATCAGTTATTTACCCGTGAAAATCCTATCAAAATGGGTCCAGCTGCTTTGGGGATTAGCCGGAACAAACAGACAGACAGCCAAAATTGAAAAAAAAATGTTTGTTATAAGTACTGTATACTTTCATAAGCATTTAATAAAAAGCTTTTATTTTGACCTATCAAACCGACACTTCAATTCTTTTAATTTGTTATCATGTAACTGGTACACCATAGACTACTTGCAGTATTGTCTTCTTTTCTGTTTTCTTATTTTATTTTTGCTTGTAATATAATATGTTGTGTTGTGTGGCTTTTAGTTTGTGCTAAATAAATTTATTTTCTTTCTGTCTCTATCTATAATCCATGCAAATGTTGTCTTTACAAGCATGAGGTTTTTACAAGCATCACTACGTTAACAGCGCAGCAACGTTTTACGTTGCTTGCAGAGTAAGCAAACTGAAGTGGCAGTGGGCTGGCCATGTTTGTCGAAGGACCGATGGCCGATGGAGCAGACGAGTCCTGGAGTGGAGACCGCGTATCGGCAAGCGTAGTATGGGACGCCCCCCAGCTAGATGGACCGACGATCTTAAGAAGGTGGCTGGGTCAGACTGGATGCGGAAGGCGGAGGACAGGGTGTTGTGGCGCAGCCTGGGAGAGGCCTATGTCCAGCAGTGGACTGCGATAGGCTGAGTTGATTTGATTGACTACGTTAACTTCGCTGTGCACGCGGTGCGGTTGTGGAATTCACTGCTACCTGATATAAGGAACTGCCAAACTGCTTCAGTATTTAAAAGAAGAGTGAAAGAACACTATCTTTCCACTTCGTCATAGTTGCGTATGTATTTATTATTTTAATTGAATTATAATTATTAATATTCTAGTGATATTTATTTTAGAAGTATGTATGTTTGTATGTATGTATATTCTCATATTATTTGTTTAATTTTATTAAGTAAATGGTTTTTGTTTTATGTATTCTATTTTTTCTTCTATTCTTACACACGGTGTCTACATCTCTTTATCGACTTTCCTATCGCAGGTATGCTGGATGAGATTTGTTTAGAAATTAGCATCACCTTTGTACGTAGTGGTTAAATAAATAAATAAATAAACTTCTTTGTACCTACAATGCATTGGTAAGAAGTCGGCTCGAATGTAACGCAATCAGGCTCCGCATGAAGCTAAATACAGTCGTAGCTAGGGTGTATACAAAATAAATTTACTAGGTTTCTGCACCTTTTTTTTTTTTTGGGTGGGAAATTATCAAATAACTTCTCCCGCTCTGGGCGGAGCTAGGGCGGTCAGACTTTTACTGACTAAAACCCACCCGTGTTCCTTCATTTGCCTGTGTGCCAGGGCCACGACGTCCCTTTCGGACAAACTCGCAACCCTGGCAGGCATTGGCCCTAATGGACCCCGTCAATTCGTGCTGACGTCTCTTTGAGGCGCGCGTGGAACACAACGCGCCGTCGACCCGGGCCTGGTCCTTATCGGACGGCGAGCTACCCATCGCTCACCGTCCGCAGGTCCGCGCCTACGGTGGCCGGAAATCGGCTTGCGACTCCCGACGCAGGTTTCTGCACCTAAAGTGGTATGGTGTATATGCGTTTTATCAATTGATGTATCCAACTTTGTTTGTTATAAGCATGATGGGATACAATAAATTGGAAACAAGGAGGGGCAGAGCTCTTACTACCTATATTTTTAAATTATTGCGTGGCAAGACTTCAAACCCAGGTATTTTAAAAGAAATAAACCTGTGTGTGCCCGACAATTATGTATTGCGAAGGCGTCGGCCACGTTTATTGGCGGTGCCCAGTAGTAGTACCAATCTACTGAGTAAAGCCCCTTTATCGCATACCTTGCGCGTACATAATGACGTAGCAGACAGCATAGATATTTTTACTTGTTCTCTGAGTGAGTTCACAAAAACTACGATTTACATAAATTGTTATGGTAAATAATAAAACTGTAATTATGGTCATACTATTGAATTAGGACATTCCTATAATGATGATGAGTTTAAAAGATCGCTTTTAGCGATAAGAGCGCTTTTTGTGTCAACCTATGTATTTTTTTTTTACTTTTTTATCTGTAACTAGCTGACCACAGAGACTATGTCCTGTCAAAATTTCAATCATTCATACAAAATCCCAGAGTTAATTTTTTTCCGAATTAAAAAAAAATCTATAAAAACCTATTTCGGACTATTACAAATTTACGAACATTTTAAAATACAAACTTTTTACAAAAAAAAAAAACAACCACAAGCCCAAAAACAACAAGGGACCAATAACTTTTAATTTCGGAAGTCGATGTCTTTATATCTATATTTTAGTTTTTTGCCACCGACTTCCGAGATTAAAGTAATTGTTCAATAAGTAGTTTGTTATTTTGAAGTCGGAAGTTGTTTTTGTAAAAAGTTTTTATTTTTTACTTCTTAGTGGGTCTGTTTGTAATTTATCTAAGTTACAATAGCCTAATGTCATCTGCTCATCACCTTTTATAAAATATTGCTCCTAACTAACAACACACGCTAATACTGCTCCTGGTAAGAACCAGGAGAACTGTAGCTGAAGTAACCATCAGCTCCACTTTAGCATATGCATTGTGACGAGCATAAATTTATTAGCAACCATATTAAAGCATCTAATCATATCGCAACCCATGAAATAGTAGTTATTAATAAGTAGTTCAGGTGGCCATCTGTGGTCTTCATCATTATCATTAGTTTCATTTCAACGAATGGTGCTTTCCGAGAGCAAATGCACGAGTTACTATAAAAAGTACCCAAATCGTGTGCCTATAAAATAAGAGGATTTCCCTCGATTTCCATGAAGACCTTAGATGCAGGCTTGGTGACAATGGGACTATTTCGAGAGCATACAAACAAAAAAAAAAAAATCAAAACCAGCAACAATTGACGGATAAATCGGTAAACATACATAAAAAATAAAAAACCGACATCTACAGACGAACATATGTATAACCTCTTCCTTTTCAAAAGTCGGTTAAAAATATAGCCAAATTGGGCACGCACAGTGGTCCATATGAAGGACTAAATGCGGAAACCAAAACCTCTAACACAGAACATAACCAAATCGGTTCAACCGTGCTCCAACTACCAACGAATAGCATTTCATTGTATTTATATAATGTAGATTTTAAATTGAACCTATATAATAAAGAAAATTTTAATCTATCTGAACCCGAATGTGACTATAATTATTTGATAAGAATAAAGCCCAAACCCTAGCCCTAAAGGCCCAGTGCGGAATGGCAGATGTCACAAATGTATTTGTGATATCCGCCATTCCGCACTGGGCCTGCGTGGTGGATTATACGGCCCACTCCTTCTCACGGAGAGGAGGCTTGTGTCCCAATGCAGCACTGGGAAAATTTTAAGCTGACTGCGGAAGCCACATTTGATTAGTAATTTTTGACACAGAAAATCTAAGTATGGCACTAAGGTTCGTACTAGCAGTAGCACTTACTCGCCAACATATTGAGAGTAAAAAGTAGCTACGCAGTACCATTTTTTACAGAATCAGTTGTCTGTTCCATGACAAAGGCCTATCCCAGAAAACTATCCGTGGTTGCGATAAAAGATGACGAAGATGTCATTAGATTACCCTTCTCTTAGTAATCTCCCGTTTGCTATAATCATTAAACTGTCGTCACCACAATCTTATCCGTTGTCAAATCCTGCAGATTAGGGTCGTTTCTCTTATGACCATTAATTGAGGAGATGGTCTGCATTTAGCAATATTCAACTATTTGTTTAGTGTCTTATATATATTTACATGGTAATGTATGTACGGTAATGTTTTCCCATTGTCTGTCTTATTTGTTTTAATATATATATGTATATTTATTTGTGCCTAGATTTATATATAATTAGGTGTATACATTATTTTATAGTTTTAATAGACATGACATTTAATAGACATTTAATAGACATCTTAATACTTAAATAATATTTATTCCACAATTCTCGCTATTGCACCTACCACTGTTTGTCTCTGCATCGCCCAAAGGTTGACTGGTAGAAAATGTCTATGGCATCAAGTCCGCCTCTGTACATTTGTGTGTTCAAAGTTTATTTTTTTTAAACGTTGCACACACTAGGAATTTCTCATGTATCGTGAGTGCGTTTACAAACATTTAAACTCACATACACAAACAGCCAGACCCGGAACCACTACTTGTAGGTCATACAAATATTTGTTATTAATACCTAATAATATATAGGCTAGGACAACGTTGTATCATTGTCTGGTATCATCATGAGACTTTTTTTGGGGTCGGCTTCCAGTCTAACCGGATGCTGCTGAATACCAGTATTTTACATTCACGCGGAAGTTTTACATGAAGTGACTGCCTATCTGACCAACAACAACATTGTCTGGTATACAAAACAAAATAATAATATAATTATGTCACGACAAACTAAGAGCGCCTACTCCAAAGACACTTAATTATATTAAATCCTATACGTATGAATGTGCAATTAAAAATAACCAAAACTAGGTCATTTGCTAATGTCGTTACGGGCTATTACTCCGTAAATAATTCATTCATATTTAGCCTATATTGCTTGAATATTTTGTTCTGCAGTATCTGGCTGTGTGCCAACAGTGTGTCGGTGCATGGTCACTTTATAACTGGCATCTCTAAAACTATCATGAGCTGGAAATAAAAAATAACCTTGATTTAATCTTTAAGATACTATCGTTGCGAATGGTCAGTGTTAATGCATGTTTTTTTTGCAAATGTGCGTGTGGTTTACGTTAAAACTATGTTGATATAACTTCAAAATCAGATGAGTGTGTCCTGATTTGTGTTTTATGTTGGAGATTAAACAATAAGTACAATGGGGATCAGCAAGTTTGTAGTTGATACGAGCTTTCATGTTCTGGCAAACGGGGCTCCTTATGCTTTGTCTGTCGCGAGCACAGAAAAAAGCAGTGAATGATGATGCTGTCCATATATTATTGGCTTGAACTAAATGGTCAGTAATATTTTGATCTTTACAATTATGTATATATTTTATATAATTGCATATACCTACGCCTACCGCAAGGGCTGGATCGAAGTGGCTTGAGGTGTGGAGACACAAACATGTGACTTATCCATCTATCTGCCTAGCCTTTACTCAATTATGTTGGGTGAGCTTCCATTCTAACCGGATGCGGCTGAATACCAGTATTTTATAAATAATGACTGTGTCATACCGTTTTATCAGTAAAACGGTATAATGATTTCAATTCCAGCCTACAACAAAATTGGAATTTAAATCTAACCCCCTCCCCTCGCGCCCCTAGTCGCCGTAGGTTTTAGTCAGTAAAAGTCTGACATGCCTTTCCGCTACACCCAGAGCGGGAGAAGGTATTTGATAATATCCCAATCAAATAAAAAAAAAGCCTACAACAAAATTGCATTGCAACAGTTATTGTTTACGGTACCCAAAAACGTTACAACTGTATGATTGAAAGTCTTGTAGCTCATAGCAGAATTTCATTGCAACAATATTTAATATTTGCGACTTATTTGCATAAACGTTCAGTATCTACTTAAAATAAAGTTGATGCTCTCTGGACCTATTTGCTTTTTTGATATTGGAAAACAAAATGTACCTTTGAATGCATGTCGTGTGTGAGTCGTAATATTGGAAGTAAGTAAATAATGCATTCAGGAATAAAATGCTTGCTGTAATAGTGCAGGAGAATACATATCAAGGCGGGTGTTGTGCATAATAATTATATCCTTTTTCTCTGTCTTACGATCTCGCAAGAGCAGCGGTGGCCAGTGGTAACGTCCCCAACTTACGAGTTGTAGGTCGTGGGTTCGAACCCAGGCAGGCCCTTTACTTTGTGTAAATAATTTCATCACCACTGCTCTCAAAACGGTGAAGGAAAACATCGTGAGGAAACCTTTATGTCCTAGAAAAAAAAATTCAAAGACATGTGACATCTACCAACCCGCACTGGGCCCGCGTGGTAGTTTTACAGCCCACTCCCTCTCGAAGTGAGGAGGCCTGTGTCCGAGCAGTGGGGCATTATAGGCTGATTATGTAAGATCTCGCATGAGGAAAAAGTAAACAGGTACGTATTTGTTTTATTTTGATAAATTGAGAAACCTGGCCATATTGCTTTTTGTGTACATCGAATGATCTGTGGGGTTATTATAATCGCCGCTCAACCAATCAGTTACAACTTTCATTTATAGAAATAATTGGGAACTGCTAAGCAATTTAATATAAAAGAGAAGCCAGTAAGGTCAGACACATCTACAGCAGGATAAAAAGTAGAAGGTTGTCTGTCTCTGGGTCAACCTGACCTAACTCGTCGTTTCTCCAGCGCTGCGGCGGGCCCTATCAGAATAGCAGCGCTGCGGTATTTATTTTCTAAATATCGCAGCATTACGCTGAGATAGGAGCCTTTTTGGCATCGGACAAGTCTTTATTGTTTTTATTTTTGGATATTGTTAGGTTAAATGCTATTTTTAACCGACTTCCAAAAAGGAGGAGGTTATATGTTCGGCTGTATGTTTGTTTTTTTTTTTTTTTTATGTATGTTCACCGATTACTTCGTCAATTGTGGACCGATTTTGAATATTCTTTTTTTGTTTGAAGGCTATGCTCCCGAGGTGGTCCCATTGCCACCAAATCAGAATCTGATGAGGGGATCCCATGGAAATAGAGGGAAATCCTCAAATTTTATAGGCATACCTATAGCGATTTGAGTATTTTTTATAGTAACTCAAGCATTTGCACTCGAAAAGCACCATTTGGTAAAGTGGAACTGATGATGAAGACCACAGATGGCCACCGGAACTACTTAATAATAAGTATTTCACCGTTGCGATTCGATTAGGTACTTTAATATAATTGCTAAGCAATTTATGGTCTTCAAAATGCATATGGTCAAGTCACCATCAGTTCTACTGGTTCTTACCAGGAGAACTCTTCAACAATTAACGCCCCTGCATCGCGGAAAGCAATAATTTGTAAAAGGTGATGAGAATTTTGAGATTAGGCTATTGTAAATTAGATCAATTACAAACTTACCCACTAAAAAGTGAAAAATAAAAAACTTTTTACAAAAAAAAAACAACCAACTTCCAAAAAAAACTAAAATACAGATCCAAAGACACCGACTTCCGAAATTAAAGTTATTTTTCACTTTGTAGTGTTTTTTTTGGAAGTCGGTTGTTTTTTTTTTTTTTAAGTTTTTTTTTAAATTTCTTATGCGTGTCCCAAGTAAAATATTTTACTTTCTTTTTTAGGGTTCCGTACCCAAAGGGTAGAACGGGAACCCTATTACTAAGGCTCCGCCGTCTGTCATGAAATTAGTTAAGTACTTTATAATAGCATAGAATTATGTACTCATGGGATTATTAGTAATTAGTACTTTACCAAGGTGTCAGACGTTATACATCATACGCGACTCTACTGTAAGGTTCACTCGTTTTTAGAGTTCCGTACCCAAAGGGTAAAACGGGAACCCTATTACTAAGGCTCCGCCGTCTGTCTGTCTGTCTGTCCGTCTGCCACCAGGCTGTATCTCATGAACCGTCATAGTTAGACAGTTGAAATTTTCACAGATGATGTATTTCTTTTGCCGCTATAACAAAAAATACAAAAAGATAGAATAAAATAAATATTTAAGGGGGGTCCCATACAGCAAACGTGATTTTTTTTGCTCGATATTGATAACGGCAACAGGTGGACGCTTGAAATATTCACAGAATATTTAGTTATACATTCACTTTAAAAATAAATAATTAAATACAAATAAAACAAATATTTAAGGGGGGCTCCCATACAACAAACGTGATTTTTTTGCTATTTTTATAGATAATGGTACGGAACCCTTCCTGCGCGAGTTCGAATAGCACTTGGCCGGTTTTTTCTTTCCTTCTTTCTTCCATTTGAGTTTTAGACGGCACTTTTTTTTTGCAGTTCGTTATAAAATTAAAATAACAAGGAACTTCTAAGCTTTGCGTGTGTGAACTGTGTTTTTTGTGTTTATCGAAACACTGTACACTACACTCTATTATAGACACTATAACCAAGGTGAATTGAACTCGGCCCAGCTGCATCTAGCCGGATCAAGCGAGAGAAAGAGAGAGCTAGAGCAAACCTAACTGAAGCTTGGCAAGACGCACGTGGCCTGAAGTAAGAGTTTTTCTTTGGTTGTGCGTTCGGCCCATTTGATTACTTTAATTTAACTGCTCCGAATTATAGAGGTACACTATTATGGTCCTTATAGTCTTCGCACAAACAGAGTGGTTGAAAAACGATTGGGAGACGGGACACAGCGATCAGGAGGAACAACATCCTGTTGGACGATAGCCAGCAATCTCGATTGATAAATACTTCAGTTAGAATTGTAAACTACATACGAAACGTACGAGTTTTGCCTGGTAACGAAATTATTTCTACTGGGCGTAATTTTTTGTTAATTGATGTGTAGGTAATTTGTAGAATTTGTAACAAGCAGGTACCACCAATGTGAGCGGTCTTGAAAACAGTATTTAAACAACTATCCTACTTAAGTGAAGTTTCACCATTATTACATGAGTCACTGTATTTGAAGAGATTTACATAATTCACCCGGTAGTGCACTCCTAAAGTAATGTACTAGCGATAGAAAAAAAAACCATAGACCGGTGTTGGGGCGATCGGCGCGCCCGGCCCGTCACGCCTACTAGCTTATCATTGATTTCAGAGGGCTATTTATCTTAAACTAGCTTCGCCCCGCGGTTTCATCTGCGTAAGTCTCGATCCCGTGAGAATATCTGGATAAAAAGTAGCCTATGTCTTAATCCAGGGTGTCAGCTACCTCCATACAAAATTTTATCAAAATTGGTCCAGCCGTTTGAGCGTGAAGAAGTAACAAACATACACACACACACACACACACTCACAAACTTTCGCCTTTATAATATTAGTGTGATGTGATGTGATTATTAGTGTGATAATTCTAATATCCGGATTGCTTGCAAAAGCGGGGTTGAGCGGGTGTCAGTATCTAATTACACTTCCCCGCTGCGTCTCGGAAAACATCGTTGGGAAACCGGCATGTCCTAGAACCAAAAATTCGCAGATATGTGACATTTACTAACCCGCACTGAGCCCACGTTGTAAATTACAGGCCACTCCCTCTAGAAGAGAGGAGGCCTGTGTCATAGCAGTGGGAACATTAAAGGCTGATTATGCAGTGCAGGTATTCCATTTTTTTTTAATCGAGCGTAACATAAGGCGTCATCACTGTATGATTCCCTTACAGATCTGTAAATAAACACAAATTGTTATTTATTATCAGCCAGAGGTTACAACTCAACACACACAGGCAGCGGGTGCGGGTCGGGCGCGGGTCCAGACGGCAGTACGGCGAGCTGAATTCTCTGTATTTATATGAACGACACCACACGAAACGCGTGCGCGGCTCCCGCCACCGTCCCGCTGCGCACCCAACCCGCGCACGCATTTCGTGTGGGGTCGTTCATATAAATACAGATAATTCAGCCCGCCGCGCCGTACTGCCGTCTGGACCCGCGCCCGACTTGCACCCGCTGCTTCTGTGTGTTGAGCTTAATAAACATGATTACCTTAGTTGTAGTACTTATTTGAACATATTTCTTTGATTTAGGTATATTATTACATTAAAATACCAAATGCACTGTACCGTGGGAGAGGTACTTCAATAAAACATATCTTTCAGATAAAATAAATGGAGTCCGCGTATCACTGGTCAGTTTTCCTCAGTAGTCAGTTTATTTAATTCGCAATTTTCGTTGATTAGTCAGTTTCACTGATTGGTCAGTTTTACCGATTAGTCAGTTGCTTTAACTCACCATTTTCCAGTATTTGCCAGTTTTCGTCGATTCGTCAGTTGGAACCGCCATATGGAAGCTTATTAGCAATTGTAAGCGCTATTGTACATAAATTAGTACCTTTACAGATATTAATTAGAATGTAAGCTTTCTGAAAAACAAATAAATACCTCCCTTTATTCTAAACTCTGTAATAACGTTAGTATTCTCTTGTCCGTTAAATTCATCATCACAGTACATTATTTTGTGAAACAGATCTGTTATCGCGACATGCTTACTTAAACTCCTAGAGACATTATATCTGTCTTTGAAACATAACTATTGAAGACTTATATCTCTTAGTTTTTGGATATTTGTGGATAATTAACTGCCAGAGAGCTGTACTTAAGCTACGTTAGAATTATGAACTAGGTTATTAAAACTGATCTCGATCAAAATAATGATGTTATAATTATTGCGATTATCTAGTTCTTGCTCACTTGAATCACAAGCAATTGTTGAAAGGCTGGGCTTTTATGGAATTTTGATTAAATTAATTTATCTTATAGGCTCAAAAAAAGCCAATGAAGCTACAAAATAAGACAAAAGTTTAAAGGCTTTTTAATGTTGGTCAAACTTCAATAAAATGTTGTGTGATCTTTGAGTGTTAACTTTTGAGTACCTACTACTTGTAACTACTGTCACAAAAGTAAAAATTCAATATACGATGTTCCTAGCAAACCCAAAAGTCATTTCGACAAGATTTACTTTAATATTAACCAGCTTCTTGTAAGAACAGAAATATACGAAGTAATATCAAAATTCCTAGTTATTTTAGCGTTTCAAACAAAGGAGCAACTAAAAATTTTATCGCGGTAAAATAAATTCTCCGGGGAGAGCTAAAATTATTCTTGTGTAGTTTCTTAACGCACGGGTTTCATATTATGTATTTCAGGGAATTTCAAGTATGAGAATCACAAAGTGTGTCGAAAGAACATGGTTTACTAAAGACTAAGAAATCCTTAGGTATATTAATTAAACTGTAACTTAACTGTGTGCCTGGTGTCTGTTTTTCTTCGCAAACAAAAAAACCTCCGAAGCCCCGAGTTGATTCTTTTAATGAGCAAGCGTTTTTCATAGTTTGGCTACATTGTGATTAATGAGCAACGTCTTTCGCAAGCCTATCTAGACTGAGAAAAGACGGATTTACTTACTAATATGAGACTATATTGTGCGCTTTTATAATTTCGACGATTTTTTTGGCGATTGTATCGCGGACGTTGATATCCACGTCACGGTATATGAAGACGCTATTAAATTTCCATCCGCGATAACGTTATAACGTGCATGTATTTTGATAGATGCTAAGGAATTGACGTCACTATAATATACAAGGTTACTGGTAACTTGACGTATTCCTTGCACGACGTCATAGTATGGTTAAAATACAAAAAAATAAGCCACCAAATGTTCTACCAAAATTCAGTAGTTTTTGAGTTATTTAGGTTTTTAGTTGTTTTATGAAAAATCAAATTTAAAAATGATTTACGGCGCGACTATATTGCAATTTAAGTCACTATCATAGTTGATGCCGTAGCCGATCTTCGTTAATCATTAAAAGTTCCAAAATACCTAAAACTTTGGCAGAGATTTTTGTCATTACTCTATTTAAAAAAAACTGGAACTACTGAATTTCGGTAGAACATTCTGTGGCTCAATTTGTTGTATTTTAACCCAACTATGACGTCGTGCAAGGAACACGTCGAGTTACCAGTAACCCTGTATATAAATATTTTTTTTATACGGAGAATTTAAGGATTCGCATTACGAGATAAAAAATTATATTTAAAAACAGGAAATATCATCATTATAATCTTAAGTCACCACAGAACGAATTACGATACCAGGTCTGGTCAATCTCCTTTCATGACAGTCATGAAATTAAATTAACAAGAACTGTAGCATATATTCATAAGTGGAGATTAATAATAGGCCCTCCAAATTAGGGGTTATTAATGTTCAATTTTACCATGTGCAAATAATTTCTGTCTACTTAACTCAAGAACATAATTATTAGTATTATAATGATCCGTTATACAATAGAATAAGTTAAGCAATATTCCACATTTTCCTTGAAGATGGAAATTGCCGTAAATAACCATTGAGTGCCGACGAGAGGGCGTGAGTGCGCCGCCATTTTATAAAGTCCTCCCTGTGTAGAGGATAATCGTTCTCGAGATGCCTTGAATTGAATATTTACTGTAAAACAATTGTTAGTACATCTTTTCTATATATACAATAGCTTCTGCTCGCGACTTCGTCTACATGGACCATTTACCGGGATAAAATGAAACCTATGTGTTAATCCAGGTAATAAACTATCAGTGTGCCAAATTTCATTCTAATCTGTTCAGTTGCTTTTGCTTGATTGAGTGACAAACATCCACAAATATTTATTTAAAATTTATAATATTGGTAGGATATACATAAATTAATGGATGATGGTACATAATATACATACATACATCAATCAACTCAGCCTATAGCAGTCCACTGCTGGACATAGGCCTCTCCCAGGCTGCACCACAACACCCGGTCCTCCGGCTTCCGCATCCAGTCTGTCCCAGCCACCTTTTCAAGGTTGTCGGCCCATCTAGCTGGGGGACGCCCCGCACTACGCTAGCCGATACACGGTCTCCACTGCAGGGGGTCTACTCCGAAGCATTATTCTGAAGTACCGGCCGAATGTTAGGCCGTTTTATAACTTAAAAAGTTTCATTTTTGACTTTGACTTCTTACCCGACTTCAAGTCACATTTTTGACTTTGGCTTATCTCTTTGATTGTCGTCTTTTTTTTTTCTTTCGCCGTATTCTGCCATAGTTAGCCGTAGTAAAGTAACGGCCGAGCGTTCGGCCGTTACTTCTGATTTATGTTCAGAGTATACCCCCAGGACTCGTCTGCTCCACCGGCCATCGGTCCTTCGACAAACATGGCCAGCCCACTGCCACTTCAGCTTGCTTACTCTGCACGCTACATCGGTAACTCTGGTTTTCTTCCGAATAACTTCATTCCTGATCCTATCCTTCAAAGAAACTCCGAGCATAGCCCGCTCCATAGCACGCAGAGTGATCTTGAATTTGTGGACCAGCCCGACTGTCAGTGTCCACGTTTCGGCACCGTATGTCATAACAGGCATGACGCACTGGTTGAAGACCTTAGTCTTCAAACACTGCGGGATTGCGCGTGGGCGACGAGAAGACTTGACGAAGTTTTCCAAACGCTGCCCAACCCAACCGAATCCTTCTGTTGCCTTCTTTCTCAAAGTTGTGCCTGCCAAGCTGGAAAACATACATACATAATTAGCCTATAATGTTACCACTGCTGGGACAGGCTTCCTCTCTGTGAGAAGGAGCGAGCCTTACGCTGATAGCACAGACAAATCAGCGTTAATCCACCACGCGGTCACAATATTATGTCTTCGAAATTTTGGTTCTAGGACATGCTGGTTTCCTCACGATGTTTTCCTTCACCGTTTTGAGAGCAGTGGCGATGAAATTATTAACACAAAGTAAAGCTTCTGCCAGGGTTGGAACCTACGACGAACTCGGTAGTCACGGTCGTTACCACTGCCACCACTCCTTGTAATCTCAATAAGTTGGTAAAAAAGAGATTGATTGACAAACTCGTCAAACAACACCGCAAAAGGTTTGATGAATTTATCAATTAATTCAAAACACAACAATCAAGAAACTTGACACCGTACCTACTTGTATCTTAAATAATACCACATATCAAACTACGCCTGTTTATTTATTCATCAAGGTGAACTGTGGGCACAACACTTGCATAATTATATTTCTTCAAGAAGAAGGTTTTTATTAGTTTTTTTTCGAACCTTCACGTGGGCGATATCGCGGGAAAAGGGTAGTTTTGTATAAAATAAGACTGTCTTTAATTTAAGACGAAAAATTGGGCCTGAAAGATGTGATTTTTGGTAGAGATGTTGACGTAAAATTAAAATACCTGAATAAAACATTATTCTTAGTAATATTTTTCAATTATCTTAGTCAAAGTTAAGCTGGATTTCGGATTGTCATAAAACACGGTCATTCTGTGATTAAGTTCGCTTTTAGATTAAGGGGCCGTGCACGAAATCGGCTGATTTTTAACCGACTTCCAAAAAGAAGGAGGTTCTCAATTCAGCTGTATGTTTTTTTTTTTGTATGTTTGTTACGCGATTACTCCGTTAATTATGGACCGATTTTGAAAATTATTTTTTGTTTGAAAGGGTATACTTCCGAGGTGGTCCCATTGCCACCAAATCAGAATCAGATGACGGAATCCCGTGGAAATTGAGGGCAACCCTCAAATTTTATAGGCAAACCTATAGAGATTTGGGTATTTTTTATAGTAACTCGTGCATTTGCTCTCGGAAAGCACCATTTGATGAAGTGGAACTGATGATGGAGACCACATATGGCCACCGGAACAATATGAACCTCTAATAATGAGCCCCTATTTAACGGGTTGCGATTAAGCAATTTATGCTCGTCACTATGCATACGGTGAGTGGCACTTCTCCTGGTTCTTACCAGGAGAACTCCTCAACAATCAACGTCCCAGCATCGGGAAAAGCAATATTTTGTACAAGGTGATGAGCAGTTAACATTAGGCTATTGTAACTTAGATACATTCAAAACTCACCCACTAAGTGAAAAATAAAAAACTTTTTACAAAAAAATAAGAACCGACTACCAAAAATAACACTACAAAGAAACTTTAATTTCGGAGGTTGGTGGCACAAAACTCAAATACAGATCCAAAGACACCGACTTCCGAAATTAAAGTTATTTTTCACTTTGTAGTGTTATTTTTGGTAGTCGGTTCTTATTTTTTTGTAAAAAGTTTTTTGATAAATTTTGTTCATTGGCTGTGAAAAGTGAAAATGAATTTAAACAAAATTATTTGTGATTTGAAATGTCGAGTTCTTTGTTTAGCATGCGACGGAAAGGGATTTTCAAATAGATTAAGTATTCATGGAAAATCACTAATATTCGCAACAAGTTTTCCGAAAAATGATGCGAGACTGACGTTTGATCATCTTTGAACAAGACACTACTTGTGATTTTGAAAATTAAAAAATATATATATGGTCTACTTGCATGTGGCGGAAGCACTTTTTTATCAACTATGATACAAAATATAGCAGACGAATAATGTTTGAAAAACCATTTTTTTTTCAAACCCAGTCATTAATGTATTTTTCCTATCATTAAGCAAACCATATCAAGAAATTTAAAAATCAAAATTTAATTTTATGATTAGTAAATCAAAGGCGCAATATACTATATTTTCGAGAGCACCAAAGTGATGAAACTATTAACAGGTGCTGTGACTGACACGAATGGTTTAGCACCACGAAAATTGTACTTCTATAGTTACACAGACTTAATGTTTCAATTATTTTAAGCTTTCTCACAATTAGATAAGACATTTATGAAAAAGGGCTTTTTTCGAGCACGGAGGCTTAAAGTAAAATAAAAAACAATAGATAATTTACTTTTACGTTTAGTAAATTATGTGCTTTATTAACATAACTTCATTGCGAAGCCACTATGTCAGTCCGACTCCAGGGTCAGACCTCAAAATCTATCGTTCTGCTACATGGTGTGAGACAGGGAGACGTTTTCTCTCCGAAACTGCTCACCGCTGCACTGGAGGATGTCTTCAAGGGTCTGGACTGGAAAGGGCTAGGCACCTTCGGTTTGCCGACGATATAGTCCTTTTATCGGTGAGACTATGGAGGACCTCAGTACAATGCTCGATGACCTCAGTAGAGCTTCCGAAAGAGTGGGTGTTCCCAGTGATAACCTATGGCACTGAAACGTGGTCCCTTGGAGTTTCCGTATGTGAATCAGAAATGAAGAGATCGGTAAGAGAACGAAGGTAACCTAAATATCCCGAAGAATTGCCAAACTTAAGTGGCAGTGCACATTGCTCGCAGAACAGATGGCCGATGGGGCCGAAATATTCTAGAGTGGCGATTGCGTACCAGAAGACGGCCTTCCACAAGGTGGACCGACGACCTGGTGGAGGCTGTAGGAATCTGCTGGATGCGGGAAGCATAGAACAGGCCGAAATGGCAGTGCTTGAGGGAGGCCTTTGTCCAGCAGTGGATGTCTTTCGGCTGAAATTATGATGAAGATGATTTCGAAGCCACAATGGAAAATAATGATTATCGAAAATTTGGTAATTTGATAATTTACTCGGTTGTTTCAGGGAATCTCAAATAAAGGTCATCGATCCAGTTCGAAAATCACATAAACCTTGCCATAAATATTAATAACTAGTAAGGGAGGCCGGGGTTCAAGGTGCCGGGGGTAAGTTGTTCCAGCACGAACAACTTCGTCAAGAAAAGAGGTAGAAATGTGAAATGCATCACTGAACGTTGTACCATCGCGCTTCTATGGCAGCCGATTAGTGACGCTGTAAAGACGTGTTAGTTTGGATTTCGCTTGGTGGCTCATATTTCTAAAAAAACAGGCTTTTAGCCTAGTTTAGGAGGCATCAGTTCGCCCTTTAATGTGACTCTATTGTACAACATTTATATAATCCTTGTGTACATAAGTATGTTTTCAAAGTGTACAAATAAACATTTTTATTATTATTTGTTACGTAAGTAAATTTTGCCGTTCTTACACTTATTGGTGTAACTTCAATCAATTTTGCAGGTAACTACCGATTTTTTTAGGGTTCCGTGGTCAACAAGGAAACCTTATAGTTTTGCCATGTCCATCTATCTGTCTCTCCACAGCTTAGCTCAGCGACTCTTAGTGCTAGAAAGCTATAATATGGCATGCATATACATCTTAATCACACCGACAAAGTGGTAAATAATAAAATCTTAGAAAAAAATATTTTAGGGTACCATACTTGCACGTAAAGTGGGATAAAAAAAACTCGTCTATTCCATGGTGTGGGGTATCTTAATATTGCGCGTCTGTTAAATCCATTTTTCAGTTCAGAGATCCGTTTGCCAAATATTAAGCTTTAAAGTGCTAATTTTTGTTAGAGTCAAATATCCCCCCCCCTGCCATCTAAATGGTTGTTTTTGGAAATGTGAAAAAAATCATGGCAGTAGTAGGTACACCACACTGCGATACGTACACCATACTGCAATCGCCAACCCGCCTGCCATGCGTGCCTTTGGGGGCGGCCTATGTCCAGCAGTGGACATCTTTCGGCTGAAATGATGATGACGATAGTATGTACTTATATACAATATAATTTTAGTATATGCGAAACCCAAAACATGAGTCTAGTATTTTTATGTAAAGAATCTATGTACAAAATTTATGAACTGTATCATGAAAAATCACAAAGTTATAAGGTTGTTATGTTACCGGGTTGTCCGTACAAAAACATGGTAATGGCGCGCGCGGCGGCGCCCTCGCGCCTCCAGGGTCGCCTTGCGCTCATTTATAATAATTTGGCAGTAGGTACCTAACCATACGGCAATTGTATTGTAGGTGTAAAAATCATTGAAATCGATTCAGTTCCTTATTCTTAACAAACTGTATTTAGGTTTCGCATATACTAAAAATAATGTTGCATAATCAAGTTAAAAGAAAAACTATCACAGCTAAGTGGGCTTTACAAGTTAACGAGTAATAGTCGACCAACTTACATTCGCAGTTGGAGAATTGACCGTCGTAGGTACATCGAACTAACGGAGAAAATGTTTTTGTACTATTATGTTAAGTTTGTTTTTATGATAAATGCATCCCAACTACAGAACTCTTCATTGTGCGTGGTCCAACACGCAATAGGCCGGTATTTTTAAGTGTTGTTTGGGCACTTAGTAATGCCCAAATAGTAATGTGCACTTAGAACCCCGGTTTCCCCTACCCACAAACTCCAATACTTTACAGGCCGATTTAAACAAAACAATATGTCTACAAAATCGAAACATTTGTTCATTTGAAACGCAGAGGTCGTTATGGTCTACCTAAAGCATAAATTCATTGTAACACAAATCGTTTTCGCTCGGTGCGCCTTCGAAAATGGTCTTTAACGTCTACGGGGCTTTGTGTAAATAATGTTCTTTAAAATTTATCGCCATAATAAATGTTGGGTACCCCTTTCTCTATGAAAATAAGTTTAAATTTACTGGACGCTGTAGGTCAAATGCTTGTTCTCATTTAGTTTGTACTTTTTATGATTTCAATTATTGTCAAGGTTTGGCGAAGTTTGATGATTCATGGGTACATACATAACTTAACGGCTGAAATCCCCGAAGGGTTACTAAACAAATAAATGTACCTATATAATTTATAAAACAGTAATTATAATTCTTAAATTCATGTCTGTATTAGTAAAGCAGTATACATACTTACTGACTACTTAACTAATAATGAAGTTTATCACATTAAACACCCAAGGTTCTTCCTCCACTCTCCTACATGATCTATGCTGTGCCTGAAAGGGTCCATAATTGTGTCTAATATAATTATTTCCCTACCAAACATATACATTATGATACGCAATAAAGAATTGAGAATTGAGGGCTAGGGAGAGATGCAGCCCACATTTCGCCAGTTATGTTTAAATCCTATGTAATAGGGGGCGAGCCTATTGCCATCAACCTGGCACAATTTCGGACGCCAGGCTGCCACTTGAGAAATTCCTGATAGAAAAACCCAATAACACTTTGCCCGACATGGAAATGCACTCAGGGCCTCATCCTCCACCTCCTTCTGCGAAGCAGTAAAGCTCGCGAAGGAGGAGGCGGAATACGTGAGGAAGAGGCAAAGTTCGCGCCCCTGGTCGCCGCAGGAGACGACCCGGGCATCAGGAGTCACAGGCCGATTCCCAGCCACCGGAGGCGCAGGCTTGCGGCTGGTGAGCGATGGGTGGCTCGCCATCCGATAAGGATCAGGCCCGGGTCAAAGGCGCGTTGTGTTCCACGCGCGCCTCAAAGAGATGTCAGCACCAACTGACGGGGTCCGTTAGGGCCAACGCCTGCCAGGGTTGCGAGTTTGTCTGAAAGGGATATCGTGGCCCTGGCACACAGGCAACGGGTGGGATTTAGTCAGTAAAAGTCTTACAAGCCTTCCTTCTATGGAGAAGTCACTGATAATTTCCCACCCAAAAAAAAAAAAATTACCTCATCCTCAGTGACCAGTATACCAAAAGACCACTACTAGACCAACGAGGCAGATTAATACTTATTTAAAAACCAGCCAAGTGCATGTCAGACCACGCACAAAAAAGGGTTCCGTAATTCGGATGAATTTATCCAAAGAACAAACTTAACATTGTGGTTGATAGACATGTTCCCTTATACATTCCAATTGCAAATGTAAGTTTGTACGCACAATATTGAGTGATTTACTATGTTATTTTAAGACCATAGACTTAAAGGTTTTCCTGTAATGTATAAGTATGTGTAAGTAAATAATTATTTTCTGTATTTTTTTCAAAACTTTAGGCTCAGTAGTTTCGGAGATATAATTATGGGGGGTCAATTTTCATCGATTTTTTTAAATAACTTTAAAAGTATTTATTTAAAATTATAAAAATATATATCTTATACATCTAGCATTTGATATGTCACGTGGTACCATTTGCAAAACTTTTTTTTATTTTCAGTTTCCCCCCAAAAGTGACACGTCCGTGTTTCGGTCACAGAAATTCATAAGTGTACCAAATTTCAACTTAATCGATCCATTAGATTCGGAGAAAATTGGCTGTGCTGTGACAGACTGACAGATAGACAGCCAGACACACGAGTGATCATAATATAAGGGATTCGTTTTTTCCTTTTGATGAACGGAACCCTAAAATTTTAGTTTTTAAATCCAGGTTATGCTGTTTCACATAGGTAGTCCAAAAAAAACCCTTGTTCAGAGATTTCGCTTTTCTATTGGAAACTACCAATTTGGTTAAAATAGGCAAGTATTTCCCAGCAAAGTGACAGTGAACTCTGTAATAGACTGTCGCGTCATTATTAAACCCATTCTATACTTCATCCCTTAATATTCCCGCTCAATAGTCTTAGGGATGGGACACGACTGAAGAATATTTCAGAATGTTTTAGTATAAATTATAATAGACCAAAGAGCAGTAGTGGCCTAGTGGTAACGACCATGACTTACGAGTTGTGTAGGTCGTAGGTTCAAACCCAGACAGGCGCTTAGCTTAATTCCGCCAGGGTTGCGAGTTTGTCCGAAAGGGATATCGTGGCCCTGGCACACAGGCAACGGAAGGAACACGGGTGGGTGGGTTTTAGTCAGTAAAAGTCTGACACGCCCTCCCGCTCCGCCCATAGCGGGAGAAGTTATTTGATAATTTCCCACCCAAAAAAAAAAAAAGCTTTGTGTAAATTATTTCATCACCACAGCTCTCAAAACGATGAAGCGAAACATCGTGAGGAAACCGGCATGTCCTAGAAAGAAAAAAAATCGAAGACTTGTGACATCTACCAACCCGCACACCGTGTGGTGGATTACGGCCTACTCGCTCTCGTAGAGAGGAGGCCTGTTTCCCAGCAGCGGGAACGTTATTATAGGCTGATTATGTGACCATAAAAAACCAACCACAAACCTTTTGCTGTGTGTCAATAAAATTAGTTTCAATCTATGGTATTTTATTATTGGAAAAAATACTACATAAGGGGTTTTGTCTCAATACAAATTTACAGCCTGATTCAAGTTTTATGGCGGCTCGGAACATGAGGCGAGTGGCTTCGTAACTTAAATTAACGAGTCAGCGGAGTGAGGGGTGCGGTACTGTGCAGCGAGTAGTGCACTTCAGACTGTCAGACTGCATACAAAAGAAAGAGAAGTGCGATGACACAACGCTTGTAATTTATTGCAAAATATGAAGCAATTATCTGTTTGCTCAAAAATGAGTTGAGTAGGTAATCGAAAATAAAAAACAACCAAGTTTTGCATTCAAATATGACGTTCTTGTTATTAATTATACCAACCGTACGTTGATATTTAATACAGATATTTTGGATTGAAACTCAAAGTAAAGGGTTAGCTTACCGTTAATTTGTATCGAGTTTATTTTTTCTTGACGTGTTTGGGTGACAACCAGGTTCTGAGAAATATGTTCAAGAATAACACACCTAATTATATTTTTTCCGCTACCACGAACTTTATAGATTTGGCAATTTTTTTGTTTAAGACAAGCCTACTTAGGTCATTTGCCTCTTGTCACCACCTTCACAGCCGCCATCAAATTTCAATCGAGCTGTAATTATAAAAGTAGGTAAAAATAATTGAAATAACCTGTTGTGTTTGAAAAAAAAAAACTAATATTGATAGCGTTTTAAAATGGAAATGAAAAGTCGATTACATATTTTTGCGCGAAATGTGTTAAATTCAAAATTCTTCACACCTCTGCCTTTGCCAAACGTCAATCTCGTCCCATCCCTACAAGGTGCGTCTGTAACATATTCGTAGATAATTTAGATGATAAACCTTATTAAACCCAGTAGGGTTGGGTTTTGTTATAGATGTTATCACGCCCTAATCATTGTCAACCCTCTTGTAGGGATGGTTTGATGTCAATATCAGGGTCGCAGCTAAAACTTGCTTGAATGAGATTGTTTTCAACTTTTCTATTGAGTAAATTTTAATAACTTGCGTGATAATATGGAAATAAGGACCAGATATCGGCTATAGTTGGTCCTTTGGGATGTTATTAGTATGTTATTAAGAGAGAAGACGAGATCCGCAGGCGAGCAAAGGTGACCGATATAGCCCGAAGAATTGTCAAGTTTAAGTGGCAGTGGGCACGGCACAGGGCCGAAAGGTTCTGGAGTGGCGACTACGTACCGGAAGACGTAGCATTGGAAGGCCTCTTACAAGGTGGACTGATGACCTTGTGAAGGCTGCAGGTATCCGCTGGATGCGGCAAGCACAGAACCGGTCGAAGTGGCGGTGCTTGGGGGAGGCCTATGTCCAGCAGTGGACGCCTTTCGGCTGAAATGATGAAGTAAATAAACATAATTATAAATAACCAGTCCTCTTCTAAAAAACACAGACTTTCCTTCGCCTTTAATTTAAACTTTACCATACTTTAAATCCTAGCCAACAGAGCCACAAAAACTAAATCAAACAAAGTACAAATTTCGCAAGCATAATCTTCAATAAGAAAAAAAAAATGTTCAAATAAAGTCGACGGGCCACCCCAAGTCCGTTTTTATCTGTTCAGTTGAGACCATCTAGCCGTCGCGAACCCGGTCCTCTACAAAATTTAATCCCAGGATAAAGAGTATCGCTACCCGGTATTCGTTGGTATATTTTTGGGTATATTCCCCGGGTTATATCCCGTCGAGTGGTCACATGGGGGATTTGCTAGCGGTACCCCGTACCCCCCTCGCTGCAAATTTTCTTCTCGCAATTGCCGTTTTTATTTTGTCGGAGTGAACTTAATCTACATATTTGTGCAACTGTACGGGCTTTTGACTGGTTTATTTTTGTTTTTCTGGTGTAATTTACTCTCCTTTGGCGAGTGCGATATGAATTGAGTTGTTGGCGGGGGATACAGTTAATTGCTAAACCAAATAAAACTGCGAATCATGTCGTCTATTCTGTAAGCAGATTGGAAATGAGTTTTGTGAATTTTGGAGTTTATATTACCATCCCAATTTTGATGTTTAAATAATAATTACCAACTTTCACGAAGGAAAGTTACAGACTCAAAATTAACAGAAATCCATAAATTTTACGATCAAAGCGAGTAAATAAAGACGTCAATGTCAATGATATCTAAATTTTAATTACTTCAAGTTCAAAACCTTGATTTCGATTAAAATCACACAAGCCCAAGTTCTATTTGCTCAACGAAATCTGCCAAAAACGACTGGAAAGACCAAATTGCTCAAACTCGCCGAGCACTGCCGAAGTTTCCCGAGATGACTCAAAGTTAACAGTGTCTTGTTTGTACATAATTATGAAAAGCTTTCACTTAACGTGGTTAGTACAATGCTGTGATTGTTTTTTTTAAATATGCTTTTAAAGTTTTGATGTAGTCGCGTAATTTATCGGTTTGCGAGCACAATTGCAAGCCAGTCCGGTCCACTCAGTTTTCAAATCCCGGATTTTAATAGTCTTTCTACGCATGAAATTGCCTTTGCATTTGACCATAAAGTAACTATCTCTCTCACTCTTTTTCAATTTGTAGATTGTTATCCTCGTTTTGCAAATCATAACGGTCAAAATGAAATAAAGAGTTTTTAAGTAAGAACGTAATTCTAGTCTTCTATAGCAAATCTGGTGAAACAAGCAGCGCCATCTAGTGCCATTCTCGAGATGTCACCAAAGGTGGCAAACCTGCCGACATAATTACCTATAGCAATTTTCCCACGAGATTTTCATTGCTGCAACAATTTCGAACATTAATTTTAGTTCTAAACCCAGCCCATTACGAAGAGCCATAAGTATATATAGCTACTAATTATTGGAACTGCTAGCAAAAAGTTAGAAAACCAGCTTACTTGTCCGTAAACAAAGTTAGTTCACAGCTGAGGCCAGATTTTAGTAACAGGCAACACTGAATTTGGCTAATACACCAGAAACTTGGGGCAATATCTAAACTTTTCTGTGAACAGAGCTAAAACTTTACTCATGTATGCCAAAACTCTATGTTCATAATATAAGCTTCAAGTTAAGACAACTTTATATTCAGCATGAAGAGATTATTTCAAACATAATGTATTTAGGATAAATGCTATGATGACATTTTTTATGCTTAGTATCATATTCAAATCTGGTAAGGAGTCAAAATCAAAATGATTTATACTCTGATTTTTAATTTGCTAAACTAAAATTACATTTGGTGTCGACATAAAAATAACCTAGTAAATAATCTATAGTTATCGAGTGACTCTCACCAAGGACCACTGAATCATTCTCTGCAGGAGAACCTTCACTCTTTTCCTGTTGTCTCTGTATTATAATTATACATGTTAAATAAACAGAATAGTTCGATTGGAGCAGAAGTCATTTTGATCTAGCAAATTAAAAATCAGAGTTTAATTAAATTAGACTATATCACAACATTCTTACGTTTGGACTTCAAGAGACTCCACTTAGGAGAGAATTTACAACAAATTGCTAAATGTAATTTATTTTTGAAGTATTTTCTTATCAAATGATCTCACTAGTAATAAGAGTTTATTAACATTTTAACTTTAAGTTTTATTTTTTATGCTAAAGTAAACAAGAAAAATCTGTGTAGAACCATTTTATTTTTATTACAAAATGGGCTTGCTCTTGACCCAGACCGTTTGTGTTCCATATTGGAGGAACGCAGTATTCACTGCGGGAGGTAGGACAACACGGTCAAAGCAGAGCACCGGCAAGATGGTCAAATGCGATCAAGATGGCTGCTGGAGGTAGCATTTACCGAGCGGTCCACACTGCAGAAGACCGCATAGCTTGGAGACGTGTTGTATGTGGTCGCGATCCTCAGCATTGAAGGAACGATCAAAAAAAGAGGGTTGTTCCCTATTTTATGCAAAATAAAAATACTTATTAATACCTATTCATAAATCCTGTAGGTACCTACATGTGTACAGTCATGAGCAATAACATGTAAACACTTAGCAAAATTCAAAACCGCTTCCCTCGTGGAATAACGATTGCAACTTTGAGAAAATATCTATATCATAATAGTTTGGGTTCCAAGATACTATGTTCGTAGTAAAATAAAAATACAATCAATATAGTAGGAGGAAATCACTTTCAAAAGTTGCTAGGTTAAAGTTAAAGGTCAAAGAAGTGTGTCTTATCGCAAAACTAGTTTCAGAAATGTAATGTAGAACCGTTTCTTCAAACTAAGTATACAGTTCCATTCACTCCCGATGAACCAATCTCTCACAAGGCTTCCAAATTAATCACAGCCTTAAAATTTAGCTAGAAAACGGAAGCCTATCTGGTAGTTGGACTGATGCCGAGCAGAATGATGTCGTCTGAATTCTGGCTAGTACAACAGTCAGGTAAATAAGTCTGCCAGTAAGTGAGCCCACACAATAGCGTCAGGCTAATTTATTAGACAGCGCTTAAGGACAGTTAGGCTGCGAAAACAGCGGAGGTAGTAGAGGCAGCGGTTCCGTTTACAAATGCTTGAAGTTAGGAATATTCCAGATTTGATTTAAATCGGCCGCTCTTTTCTAAAAAGCCTATTATGGGTGGACGAGCTACAGAAGTTCGTGGAGAAGACCTCGATGAGACACGCACATACCAGGGAAGGGTTACTTGTTTCATCGTTTGATTGAAAAACACTCTTTCCTTGCTAACACTTTATTCCGCACAACTGCACTATTTCACAACTGACGACGCGGACGACTCGTCCTGCACTACATTTTACTATTTTAAAATGACTTTTCCCTACTCAGAAATGACGATAACATCATAACCGTTATTTCTGTGTTGCCAAAGTAAAATAATACATTCAGTTGCCATAATAAAAATACATTTAAAAGTTTCTTACAACGTTAATAATTTGTACTTTGACAATGTTGCCACAGTGAATATTATAATTCGGTATTAAATTAACACATTGTTTTAAATTAAATCAAAGAAACCACGATAATCGAAAAGAAATTGACGAATTATCACTTCCCAAACAATTTTCCGCATAATTTAATTTGCCAAATTATTATTTAGCAAATAATTGTAACGCACACCTAATGTTTGGCAAGTGTACGTTTAAAAAATAACTCGTTTACCAACTAGTACTTTTACCAATTTTAATGTAGTCCAATATTTCAGTTGGTTTAACATTTAATATTTTACGGAAAAAAAATAAGCCAAATAACGTCAGTTTTCAATTTACCATTTCTATTCAGTGAATTGCAACACAACCTACTAAAGTATTTTTTTCTATATAATTATTCTCGACGACACTCGCCGGCCGCTGCCGCGGCACCGCTCGGCTCGTGCATAGGGGGTCACAGTTTTAACCTAACGTAACTCATCCATTTTTTTTAACATAATCTAACTAGTTTGGTTCCGGGTAGCCTACTAAAAATAATTAATATCATTTTCGACTAAATGTTTATTGTCTAAAGACTGTTTGCTGTAATAAATTATTTGATTAAAGACCAAATGCCTTAATGACATTATCCTTGGTAATATTCTGCCGAGTAACAAATTTGACCAAATGAAAATGTGCGTACTAAAACCATTCCAAATATTGCATTAGTATAAAAAAATTGAAAATTTGTTTGGGTGGTGAAATTTTGTCAAAATCTTTTCGGCAAAACGGCAGGATCCCACCTGGGAAGCATAGCACAAAAGGGATGAGACCTATACTATGCTCAGCAGTATGTGGAGCAAAGCTGCCAATGATGATGATGATGTTAACAATAAGGGTAGAAAAATTCGTCTTATTCACTTAGAACAACTTACCGCGTGTCTGCATGCAAACACTATACAATCTTTTTTGTTTTTCTTATTAAACTTTTTTCTATCTCTATTACTTAAGTAAACTATATACATTATTATTACATTGTAAAAATGATTATGTACATGATACTAATGAAATGTTAATGGCTAATAGATATGTGTAATACTCGAGGGGTTTGGCGCTGATAGCCGAAATACAGGCTCTGCCTAGTTCGGCTACAGATGAACATACCACTTAAACTGACCTTTTTCTTTCAACAGTTTTTTGTTGGATCAACGATTCTCTTATTTGCTTTTCGCTAGCTACAAAAAATTGACTCTGTATATACAGTTATGGACCTTCAAGATACAGGATTTTCCTAGATAGAAGGGCAGGGTCGTAATAATGTATAATACATTGTAGTCCTTCTTGAAACATCAGTGATGTTACCTTTTTTTTTTTTGTTGCCGATGCGGAAAATCCTCATGGATGTCCTCCGCCCTGGGGTCAGACTCTTACTGACTAAAAACCACCCCGGTGTTCCCTTCCCACACTTGCACCGGGGATCTTGGGAGCTAGTATTACTTCCGTGGGACCCGGCTAGTGCCAGCCCGCCTCTGCGGGCCACCTCAAGTCTGCGGAGGGGGTGAGGTGTTAGACCCCCCCCCCGCGACGTCTGAAAGGGGCGCGCGTGGAACACTACGCGCCGCCACCTCGGGTCCAGTGTGATAGGGGGCGGCGGACGTCCCCGAGTCCGCCGTCCCTGGACCCATTTAGGGGGGCCGGAAGAGGGCATTATCTGCCCTCTGCCAACGCCCGGTGCGCCTGCTACGGGCCGGGTGAGCGAACGAGATCTCCCGCTCCCTTTCCGCAGCCTCTTTCTGCGACACGACTGTTTCGCAGAATCACTGATGCCTGATGACCTAGGCTAAGTTTTTGGTAAATAAATGATTAGTTACTTACTTACTTATGTTGTTTCCAAAAAAAAGAATGAAGATGACAGTACCTATTACAATGGCGGCGTATGTATTTTTAACAATGATGCTGCAACCCAAAAATAAAAGAAAAAAAATCTTTATCTTTGCAAAAATAAAATTACATTTTCTAACTTTATAGCCCCACAGCACCGGGTAGTTGGCGAAATTTACACCCTCTAGCTTGTGGCGCTCTCTTAACAAGGTTTCTAACAAACACTGAGTAGAAATTATATGAATTCACCGCCTCGGTTATTAATACTGGTTACCTATAGAGCTATAGGCAGCTCACATCTTTTGCTGTGTGAGAGCTTTTGATTAATTTTATCGCTGGGGATATTATTATGTGGGTGCTGTTTATAGTGTTTTATGTTTTTTTTTGCTGGTTAGTCAAAATTGGTTCGTGGAGCTTCTGTAAGTATGATGTGTTTCTTAACATTTGAAATTGTCACCCATGTTTTATGTTGTTTGTTGAGGATTTTTCAACCTCAACATAATAATGCATGCATGAACTAGAAAACCAAATTCGTGTCTCCTCTGAACTAGTTTCGACCTTAAAATAATTATTAAAACCAAATAACTATTTTGTTTTTGTGTGGAAGTCCAGTCGGTACCAGTCTTACCGAGGGGTATCGTGTAAACTGGTTTGTGAAGGTCAGATAGGCAGTCGCTTCATATAGAATACAGACATTCAGCTGCATCTGGTTAGACTGGAAGCCGATCCCAAAATACGGATAAGACTAGGCAGACTGACGGTACCTATAAATGTAATGTATACTCATTGCAAAATTATAAATTACTAGCTGCGCCCCGCGATTTCACCCGCGTAAGCCTCGATTCCGTGGGAATATCGGGATAAAATCGAGGATCGAGGGTGTCAGCTACCGCCATACAAAATTTTATCAAAATTGGTCCAGCCGTTTGAGCGCGAAGAAGTAACAAATATACACACACACTCACAGACTTTCGCCTTTATAATATTAGTGTGATTAAGTAGTGCTGTATTATTCCTAAATTGTACCAATATGAACTGTAAATATTATCTGAAATAATATTTATATTATTATGATATTATTTATTTAATTTAGAATACAAATTGATCACATGTTTAAATCATTTTATTAAAATAAAGAAACGTTAAAAATATAAAAAAAATGTAGAACATTGGCATCAGGAATAAGCTGCCGGTGATATAATAATAATATTCTCTCTAGAGCCCTGACCTGCCCGGTCAGGGCTCTAGAGAGAATATTATTATTATAAAGTAGACATTACTATGGACCTAAGTAAAGTATAGGTAAGTTAATTAAAGATAAGCACAACAATTATAACCAATAGCACAGTACGAGTACAAACACACGTACAAAATACAAATACGAAAGCGAAAATAATTTGTAAGGATTCCCATCAATTAGAGAGGATACCGAAAATGGGAGAGAACCCTGAACAACTCCCCCTGCTCATCATTATATCACCCCTTTTTAGAGGGTAGTTTTAGAATCAATAAATAAGAGGCTTATATCGAACCGGTTGCAATTAGGGGTGGAAATATTGGAAATCTACTTGTTTGCTTAAGTAGGTGGTGGAGTATGTTTGTTCGGTTAATTTAGACATAATTTGTTTTGTTGTCTGGTTATTTTTACCCGACTCCGGCAAAGCCATAGGAGGATGGATGTATGTATGCTCATCTGCTTCCTCATAAATCATAGACTTAATCGTTGTATTTTGACAAACGAGGTTATGTTTTTCCGCGGGCTATATTCTGACGTCACGTAAAATATGGCGGCTTATTACGGTGTAAAGTATTACAGATTTTTTTTTTTTGATTAATTCATTATATCGTGTTTGGTATGTAATTAAAGGTCTTTAGGAGTACTTACTGAAAATACATTTAACGGTCTTGTTTATACCTTAGCTAGCGTTTTTGTCATAGTTGGGTTTTAGTTTTTAAGACATGAAAACACGATTTTTCTGTTGTGGTCTCAAATACCAGATAAAAAGACTCCTAGAGAAAAATACGTGTGAATTTAATAAATGTCTGCTTGTTGTTTTTATTTGTTAAGTGTTTTTTTTTTCAATTAGTAAGGTCATAGTTCTAACTCGATTATAACTTGCCATCACCAGACCAGACAGCTGGAATTAGACGTATGACATTATCAGTTCTGACGCACCTGTATGACGTTATCAGTTATGTATTGAATATATCGTATTCACACCTGGGGCACTGCAGTTAGGTTGTCAAAAGGGATTAATATATATAACATAACGCCTGTATCCCCGAAGGATTAGGCAGAGGTGTACCTATAGTGTAGCCACATTTCGCCAGTTTTGTTTAAGTCCCATGTAATAGGGGGCGAGCCTATTGTCATCAACCGGGCACAAATCCAGATTCCAGGCTGCTACTGAGAAATTCCTGGTGAAAAAACTCAATAACACGTTTCTTGACCTGGGAATCGAACCCAGGGCTTCATGCCCAGAAGTAGTGCTTTCAACCACTAGACCAACGAAGCAGACACATGAAGTGGTTCGAACATGGTGACATGATCGACATAGTGCCTATAATAACTTGACTGCTTATTTCAATCTTTTGGCTACAATGATACAATGATCAAATAAAACCGGTCAAGAGCGAGTCGGACTCGCGCACCGAGGGTTCCGTACGAAAACTAAAAAAAAAAAAAAACGTTTATATGATGTTGATGATTTCTGAAAAACTGTGCTATTTAGAGACATTGTTTTATTTTTCCTGTAATTTTTACATAGACTTTTATCACACAGAATAATTTCAGATTTTTTTCTATGCAAACTTCGGAGATAAGGGGGGGAACGGTATTTTTTTTACATTTTTCATCAAAAGTCGAAAACTATGATGCCTAAAAAAAAGTTTTAGAATGTGCAAACAGCGCTCTTTTGTATGATACCCCACATGCCCTAGTACTCGTAGACTCCATTAGAATTTTTAAGACCCCTATTTTGTTGCAAAAAAGATATATTTTTATTTAAATTTGTTTCTTGTTTGCAAAATAGTTGAGTAAACGTCATCTAAAACTATTCCAAATTTCAAGTTAATAGCATTGGTAGTTCTTGAGATATCCAGCTGTGACAGACAGACAGACTTAGTCTCACCATAAGGGTTCCTTTTTACCATTTTGGTACGGAACCCTAAAAACTATATAGTAATTTGATGTATTTTAGTACATTTAAAACAAACTGAAATAACTTTAGTAAGTCTAAGTATCTACAATGATCATAAACCCAATAGGATAGCGAAAGACTTCGTACCTATTCATAATTAGGTATGATCATAAAAGTCAAAGAAGGTTATAAATACATCATGTTTCACCTATAAAACTCAAATACATATGAGTCAAAAGTTTCTAATACAGCTTTAGTAAAATATTTATCTTGTACACGGAGTAATTACAAAGTTTTCACCCCACTTGGAAGTTCATGCGTTATAAAGTGGCGTATTTAAGCTTAGATTAATTAGGCGAAATTTACCCCTTCGACTAAAACGATAGACGTTGGTGTAGGGGATATTGAAGTGGCCCAAAGAAGAGATATACAAAATGGAACATAGTTATCGATTGTAGCTCTACATGGCGTCTTTTGTACCATAAGGTGCTTTCAATTAAGTTATAATAATTATTATTTCAAGTTCAAGTACAAACACCCAAAACAATGATGGACTCGCAGCGAAAGAGTCCTTTGGTGGAATGAAGAACAGGGTGTAAAGTTCACTCATCTCAAAAGGGAGGATCCTCCGACCAGACGGGTGTTGTGTCTGGTGGGCAACTGTCCGACGGTTGATGACGGGACGTTGTATATATTATGCTATTTTCGCGGTAAACTTTGCTTGCGCGATGCAGGATTTGCGTGACGTCAGTGTGACGCGTAGTTCGCATTGTAGCGATGATTAACCCAAATCACTGATCGCTGACTCAAATTACATATTGTATATTATTCATTCGCTGTCGATGTCAGCATAAAGCTTATACAATTGCTATGTACGGGTTTTCTCGTACATCTATTAATGATTTTTACTGACGTATGTCCAGGGTACAGTGGACATACATCTCTCTGGCAGCATTTTTTTATAAAGGCTTCCATCAATGGTGCTCAATACTCAATATATTTATTGCTTCCACATGTGAACTTAGGTGGTAGGTTTTACAGAATTATGATCATTGTGGACTCTGTCGGGCACAGCAAAAGTAGGAGGGAAAGGGATATCGTGGCCCTGGCACACATGCAACTGAAGGAACACGGGTGGGTTTTAGTCAGTAAAAGTCTCACTCCGCCCAGAGCGGGAGAAGTTACTTGATTATTTCCCAAGCTGAAAAAAGAAGAAGAAGGGTAGTTCATGCGCGGAAATTATAGACATACTTCTAATAATTTAATACGCCTCTCAGATAAGAATATACATAAAATCTGTTTGTTCACTTGCTACGAATATAATTATTGTTTTTAATAGGATGCAAAACTATTCTTATTTCCTGAGAATTCTCTAACGGGAGACTCAAAACATGAATTGACATGAGAAACAAATTCAAAATCTCACGCTCTTAAACCGCGCAGAACTATGTAGATTGACAAGGGAATTGCTCTGTGCTTTATTTTTTTTTTCGTGCCACTTCCAGTAGTAGGGTTGTTAAAACACTGAAGTGCTAATGTTCTCGTAAGATAAGGCACACACGCGACTGCTTTTTGTCTCATAATACCAGTCTTAGCGTGTGAACCTTTGTATTAAATCGTTAGCTTGTGTGGGATTAGCTCGAGTTCGTACGGATCTATGTTTAAATAATGAGAATTCGTTAGTGTTCAAGTTTGAGTTAAGTTTCCTGCTTCATTTGACTTAACTTGCGTACGTAAGAAGATAACAGACACTGTATTTACTACACAATAGTAAGTTAATCGTGTGTGTCAGGAAAGCTTACTACATATACACATGGGAATTTTAATGAAGTAGCCTGTTGTCAGAATACAGCTTTATCTATTACATATTATCTAGTTTTTTAATTTATTCACCAGAATAAGAACACGTATTACAGAATTTAATAATAACAATATACACTAAATAATAGCTTAAAGTTTGTAATATACAAAGTTTGGGACTCTCTGCATCCGAACTAGGTGGTAAACCTGTATCTCGGATTCCATTTGATTCCCATAAATAAATTGTGAACAATAAGTAGCCATTTTTAAGTTTAAGTTTGTATACATTATAAGATTGCCATGTAAGAATGTATGTGGAAAGTATGCATAATGTATGAGAAAAATTTAAGTGTTGAGTGAGTGTGTGTGCGTGTGTGCGTGTGTGGGTGTGTGTGTGTGTGTGTGTTTGTGTGTATGAGGTTGATGAGAATGGGATGATTGTTAAATATGAGTGATTCAAGTAGTAGCTTGTCTATTTAGGAATGTTCAGAATAGCTTCAGTTTCATCAGAATAAAGTTTTAGTAGGTAGTCTTGTATATTTTTCCTTTTACAGTGGAAAATACCAGACTACGTACTAAAAATTTCTTATCTGTATTCTAAAATAACATAAAGCAGGAGTGAGCTCGAAATTTGACAGATGAAGTAAGAGCCAAGAAGTGTAATTTATTTTATATTTATATTTTAATTAAAGGAAGTTAAACGTACTATTTTCAAGTTTCATTTCAGTCTGCACCCCTACCACCCATAATATGATTTCATCATAATCATCTCAGCCGAAAGTCGTCCACTGCTGGGCATTGATTTTTGAATTTGAATTTTACTGTTTGTTTTTTTTTTTTTTTTTTATTGTTTTAGATAAATTGATTTGTAACTGAGGGGCAGTTCTCGTATTTTTAAGAACAATGACATACTAATCATAGTCTCAATCTGTCAAAAAATGCCTTGAAAAATGCATTGAAAAAAAATATATTTGTAGGGAGGCATCCCCTTGTAATTAAAGTAGGGATGATACTTTTTTTTATTCTCGTCTGTCCCATGTATCGTTGAATAGGCTGTTCAAAATATTATGGGTCTGTGTAAACCTTTTTTCAATTCAGAGATCCGTTTGCGATATATCAAGCTTTTAAGTGCAAATTTTTGTTATTCAAGTGTGGCCCCCTCTTACCAGCTAAATGGTTGTTTTTGGAATGATGTAAAAAAAATAATGGCAGTAGTAGGTATATTTATCGAAGTTAAAAGGAAAATCCCAGCCACATGAGCGACGTACACACACAACAAGTCGCTCGTTACACCACAATACCCCGCGCTCTGTAACACTACCGGCTAGATCTGGTTACGTTAACGAAACTGATTTACATCCGTCACCTCACACTTTCAGGTCCAGTTGAAAACCAGCGTCAGGCACTAGTTGTCTGGCAGTTTTTTGCTGAACTGGGCCTTTTTGGCGCAGCCGTGAGGCGCAGTTTACTGCTAATTTCTTACACCGCATTTTACACTTTTTACTTGTTTGATTTTTTATTATATATTTTTTTTTATCTGCTGTATATTAAATTGTGTGCCTTTTAGTCTGTGCTGAATAAATGTATTTTCTTTCTTTCTTTCTTTACTTTGTTGGGCACGAGGACAGCACACACTGTAGGTACGCGTCAACCAAAACCAACGCCCTCCTTGCTAGATCGGCTCTTGCCGGACCTTCCCTAGGGAACTAGGGATCTCACCCAGCAGGGGCCTGGCCGCACGGGCGTCGTCGGGAAGAACTTCAGGAACTCCTACAGCCACACCGCAAAAAACACACTTCAGACCGCTGAGAGAGATAAAATCCTCAGCGAATAGGTGTGCAATAAAGCACTCGGGAGGTAGGGGAACCCAATGACCGGTCCCTAATCCCGGGGATCGAAAGAAACGCGGGGTTTTTGCCCGGGGGCCTTTCAGGGGCGCAGAGATGACCATGCGAATAAACTATCACAGCTAAGTAGGCTTTACAAGTTAACGAGTAATAGTCGACCAACTTACATTTACAGTTGAAGAATTGACAGCGACGTATATCGAGGTATGGGAGAATATTTTTTACCACTACAGTGTTAATTAAGTTCGTTTTTGATATAAATTCATCCCAACTACGGAACTCTTCATTGTGCGTGGTCCGACACGCATTCGGCCGGGTTTATATATTACTAGCTGCCCCCCGCGGTTTCACCCGCGTAGGTCTCGATCCCGTAGAAATATCGGTATGAAAAGTAGCCTATGCCCTAATCCAGGGTGTCAGCTACCTCCATACAAAATTTTATCAAAATTGGTCCAGCCGTTTGAGCGTGAAGAAGTAACAAACATGCACAGACACACACTCACAAACTTTCGCCTTTATAATATTAGTGTGATTAAATAACCAACTCAAGTGGGACTCGAACCCGCAACCACTGCGTAACATGTTGTTTTTTTTGACCACAGAGGTATCTTGCTTCATTCGTCACTTGTTATTGCAATAAGTATTATGTTTGACAGACCTATATTTACTAATGGTAATATGTGCCCATCCCATCCTCTTGAGATAATGAAACTTAACATAATTATTATGTGGTTAGTAAAAGTTGATGATATAATGTATACATAGATAAAGTAAATACACATTCTACAATTAATTAGCATCCCGACAACTGTAATTACCTACATACAGACATAATTGCATACATCTCTAGGTACAACTCACAAATCTGTCGACAATACAACATCTACAGCACATTGAAACTAATTAGAACTAGGCTAGCCACAACAATGCCACGGACATAATAACGTCACAATATGGTGCGTGCGTACATACGTCATTGATGACGTCATCACTCTCGTGGAGAACGATCAATCAGTATTAACTATACGTTACGGCGTATAAATAGAAGTGGTGACAGATTTAGGGCACTGTAATAATAGGTTTTGGTGTAAATGATTATAATATTCATTATCGTGGTCTTCTTTACTGCTTCGTTGGTCTAGTGCATGGGTCTTCAACCGTTTTGAAGTCAAGGGCCGATAATACTTTGATTTTGGTTATTGATTGGAAATTGATTATATTCAATTTTAAACTTATAAATAGGTAAGTAATTTAAAAACAGTAATCATTGCAGTTAACTAATATATAATTTTTCAAGGCTAGAAACAAGAAATGATACTAATAAAATTCAATCAATGAGATGATTGACAATTTTTTACTCTTAACTAATTTATCAATATCTGCTATACTGGTTTTTTTGCAATTCTCAAACTGTTTCTACGCGTTAGTGTAAGTACCTGCCCATTTTGTTTTAATTTCCTGACATGAATAGTAATAAATAAACGGGTTTTAGACCTTTGGTGTAGTGGTTGGTCTTGGGTCCGATTCCCAGGTCGGAAGAAGTGTTATTGGGTTTTTCCATCTGGATTTTTGCAGCTGTCTGGAGTCTGGATTTGTGCCCGGTTGATGGCAATAGGCTCGCCTTAAACACGACACACGACTTAAACATAACTAAGTGAAAAGTGGGTGTATCATACTATAGGTACCTACACCTGAATGATGTTATGTTATGTGGTCTTCTTTGATGGTTTGGTCAACCTAATTACAAGAAACAGAAGGGTAGTAAACACTTGGGGGTAGCCACTCACTTGTGAGGGGATTACAAATATGCATGTTTTAGCTCTTCTCTTTGTCTTTTTCGCTTATCAGTAACCCCCTTAATAATAAAAGAGGAGTAAAGTTATGCCAAACTGAAACCCCGACAAATGTATGACAAATTTGGAGTTTATATTGCATTGGTTGTAAATTTTACTCTGCTTTTATAAAGGGGTTAATGTTTTAATAATGCAGGATTCCTGATAAATCGCCCTTCTTAAGTAAAACTAAGACTCCCATCTTTTCCAATATCAAAGCAGAATCTCCGTTCCTAAGGACCAGAATTTAAAGGCTACAATTCGTACGCAAAACGACCCATTCTGAAAACCAACTTGAAAGTACTTGTAAGTTTTAATATCTAGTTGATGTCTAAGTCTTCTTATATCTTCGAAGCTTAGCTACTATTTTCCTCATTCAAACGTGTGCACAGTCGAATGTCAATAAAAATAAATGAATCATCAAAAACAAACCAACACCCTACTCCTACAGACCTGAAAACTTGAAACTCCATTATAAGGGTTATCGTGAGTAGAAGAATTTCCCCTGTCTCTATTTGATAGAGGTCGGAGCTATTAGCAGATTGGATCCCGAAGTACATCAATCAATGTTCAGTACTGACCGAGACGTGGTGATTTATTGAGTGAATGCATTGTTTTTTGAATGGTTAAGCTGGTAAAGACAGGTCGGAGTTGTATGGTTTGGAAGAGCGGGATTAGCCCATGATGGGTGGCAGTCGTTGTATGGGGCTGAAGTAATTTTTGGGAATTTGGTTTCAGTTACTGAATTTAGCACACCAGCAGAATCAGCATCATCACCATCTTCATAGAAAGCATCAGTGGTCGTTATTTAATAGTACCGTGATATTTTTTTTGCCCTGGTATTGTCGATTTTTGACCATAATTATATTTCCGGTGGCTGTTTTTCCAGTGAGTGCGCAGTCACTTCTATTAAAACTTTGTGTCTAACCAACTGAGCAATTCACTTGCAGTTGGCATGTAGTTACGGTGCAGTTTTAAGGCAGTCGGTTGGCAGTTTCCATACAGTTATGTCAACTGGAACAGATCTTCATCCAGACTACAATTTTGCGGCTGAAATGCAAATGCAATCTGTTTAGACCCTTATGTTTGTAAACCAATAGAAGACCATGGCTGTTGACTATCACGAATTGTCTCAATTTCAGGCAAAATCTATCAGTTACCCTTAATTAAATTACTACTGGCCTGCAAGAACCTCATAAATAAAAACAAAAACAATCGCCCACAAACTTCGAAAATATCAACAACCATTATCAATTATCGACCCCAAAACAAACTGCGTACTATCACATGATAGAATCTCACGTTTGAGACGTATTGTCTCAAACTCCATTGTGTGGTAACTTGGAGATTGTTCTAAGGAGAATTAATAGAAGTTTCCACGTTCAGCCCGTGCCTGGAGCCCTATTGTATCCCTGATTTATCGGCCAAGAACAATGATAAATCAAATCGGAATTGCCCTGGCGTTCTTCGAATTACCTTCGGTTTGGCTCAGAGCGTAGCGTAGGTGGGATTTGCGGGCTGGTTTGGAACTTCATTTTCTTTATGAAGGGATTTGATTAAACAGAACGTGGTGTAGTAACGTAACGTTACTATAGTAATTGTCAAATGTCAGCTGTCACTTAGCTGTCAAGACTATTGTGAGACAGATCATTACTAAGTACTTGTATACTGTGAATACTAAATATTAATAGAAAGATCTTTGTTTTTTAATAGGAAACCATCTAATACACGTGGCACCTGTTTTCTTAAGAACATAATGATGTGCAGTGCTGAACTAGCTTAACCCGTAACCCGCCTAAATAATTTGCTTATGTTATTTTTCTGGAACTGGAAGCCTGTTTTCTTTAGAAAAATACATGGTATATTAGATAAAACCTGTTTCCGCCTGAATTATTTGTAGTTATGTGATTTTTCTGGATAAAAATCACCCTGGCCTTATCCAGTGAAATATCATCAATATCGATTTGGCAAAATACCTTTTACGTATATCGGTATAAAATGAAGGGTGTATGCACACGTACGATATTTATGTAGATGAAATGAATGCTCCTTCTCCATCCTAATCATTTGAAAAGCACATTAGAGGAATGTTAAAAATGTTAGAAACTTTTTTGTATTCCTTCTTATTAATATAAATTTACTGAGAGTTGCCCTTACTTCCATATTGCGTCATAACACATAAGCGCAGTACTTAACGGCTACAATACACATACTTTAATAATATAGGTTTTCAAATATTAATTAGAGATGCAACAGACATTTCGGCCGAACAACCGGAAACCGGACGTCCGGTTGATACTAAAATCCGGAGAGCTTTATTCATTTTACATAAATAGTGCTTCCTGTGTGGTGGGTTGTAAATAAGGTAATATATTTCTGGTTCAAATGGACTGGTGAAAAGTGGAAAAGCTTGCTGCTTTTCAAGTATTTCAAGTACAGAGTAAGTCGTCACCCATGCAAGGAATGACCGTGAAATGTGTGCCTTAACTTCGCAGATATGATCTAACTCTCTGATTAGTATTCTTAATCAAGTTAACCTTAAAGTAATAACAACCATCATCATCATCTGCCTAGCCTTTTCCCAACTATGTTGGGGTCGGCTTCCAGTCTAACCGGATGCAGCTGAATACCAGTATTTTACATGGAGCGACTGCCTATCTGACCTCCACAACCCAGTTACTGGGTAACACGATATCCCTTGGTAAGACTGGTTGTCAGACTTTTGGGCTTCTGACGACCCGTAACAACTGTCAAAGATCTACAAATGACAGCCTGGACCAACGGCTTAACGTGCTTTCCGAGGCACGGAGGAATCTTGGTATGAACAGATGGTCACCCATCCACGGACCAACCGCGCGTACAACAAGCCTAGTAAGCTACGCTGATCGATCGAACCGTGCGGCAGTTATTATGTAGCCACAAGCTCCTCAAAGTAATAACAACTAATTTTGATTATACAGAGAAACTACTAAAGATCCCTGAAACTAGAATCCGTTTATGAATAATTAAGCTCCACTCGAGCCGTAGATTTTTATAAAAAAGGTAAATAAACTGTCGATAGGAGCCCTCCAGCGTCCACGTTTGCCCCCAGCCCTCAACATTCCCGTCACGTCCCATACTTCTTTCTGAACGGAATTGCTTCCAATAATCTTGTAAACCAATTGAATTGAAACCTTTTTGGGTTCGTAACACGCCACATTTTGGCACGAGCCGTGTCGACGCAGTGATTCTCCAAGAAAATCTGAAAATCTTTCTGTGCTGTACACTTTGTATGGATCGTGGGTTGTCGTGTTCAGGAACGGTGCGGCTAAAGGCTTTTACATCAATTTTCGTATTACCAATGGATTAAATCCAAGGGTTATCCCCCTAAGGAAAGTTTTCGATTGGATTGGGAGGTTGTCGTGAATCAACGATAAAAAATTTGTATTCAGGTGAGGTACCTTACTTTCTCTGGACGTTAGTTGGGGCGATTTTTTAAAACTGTGCGCTATGTTTCTTGGGTATTGGCGTATGAAGGATTTATGGTGTGTGCTGAGAATTTGGAATGAGTTTTTCTTTCTAAGTTTGCTGCACAAGGTTGAGAAGTGGTGGTGCATTAGTTTTGAAGTTTGATTTTAATTCAAGTCAGGTTGGTCGCTGTATTTCAACCATTTGGGACCTCGTGAACTTTTGTTTTTTTTACCATAATCTCACTTATAGAAGCGACAAGAATAATGTACTCGGGATTTTGTAATATCTTGATAAAATAGTGTCCTTGGAGTTTCTTGCCTGTTCTTCTCCATAGAGATCTACGTTTTGGAATGGGCAAATAACGTCAACTTTCTGACTAACTGACCGACTCTTTGACATTTCAAAAGTGCCTGTAATTGGTTTAATTTAAATAAATGCTTTGAGTTTGAATTATGAGTTTTGAAAAATGTTGACTGTTCAAAATCTTTAAGTCCTTGGAAGGTTGATCACTATTATTTATTTAACTGAATTTATCATAATTATATTGTTTTGGTTATGTTTTGTACGGGCTTCATTTAAGCCAACAGACAATAACGTGTTGCTTTTCTAGGGCAACCGTCTGTGCACTGTTTTTTCTCTTTAGCTATGGAGGCTGTCTCTTGCAATAAGAAAAATCACCTTATAATGTTCCCACTGCTGTCTGCCCCTTATCTCCGAAGTTTGCATAGAGAAAAATCTGAAATTATTCTATGTGATAGAAGTTTATGTAAAGATTACAGGAAAAATAAAACAATGTCTCTAAATAGCACAGTTTTTCAGAAATCATCAACATCATATATACGTACGGAACCCTCGGTGCGCGAGTCCGACTCAGTCTTGACCGGTTTTTTTTTCTTGAAATTAGTTCCTTTTTTTTTCTTTTTCTCGATTAGTTTTAATGATGGTCTGGCATTTTGAGCACTTTATGTGGCCTACCCAAATATCAATATCCTTTCTTTGGTACTGTTCGTCGAGTCGTTGAGCTCCTTAAGTCTTGGGTTGACCTGCACGATTACTGACAAATGCTTGCATTGATTGGACAGGTAAATTTGTATTGTTCTTCCCTCAAAATACCATTTCAGACACGGATCTACATGGTCCTCACATGATCTGACCAAGATTATATCAGAACTTTAAAAAGAGACTTAGGACCCCTGAGTTTTTTTCGCAATTTCTTCTCAGGGGTAGTCAGATAGGAAATGTCGACTACATCTAGCTTATTTTTTATTTTTATTTTTAATATGACGTGTAAAGGTGATTCCGATATCATATTTACAGAATAAACGATTTCATTTCTGGTTATAGGAAATGCCGGTTTCCTCACGATGTTTTCCCTCACCGTTTTCAGAGCAGTGGTGATGAAATTATTTACATAAAGTGCCTGCCTGGGCTCGAACTCACGATAATCCACTCCACCACCACCACCATCACACCTCCACCCCCTCGCCCCCTTCCCTCCTGGGTCCACTCTTGCAATAACTGATATATTATTATAATACAAGTAAACGTCTACATTCGGCAACTAACAAAGAAGAATTTATACTTAACTAGCTTCTGCCCGCGGCTTCGCCCGCGTGGATATCGGAAAAAATGTCACGAGAACCAACTACCGGAATTAAAAGTACGTGTAGAGTATGTGTTAATGCAGATTACAAACTATATGTATGTTACCTAATTTCATCTAAATCCGTTCAGCCATTTTTGTGCCAATCCGAAACACAACATCATCCCCTCTAAAATTGACTACCTCTTTTAGATTTTTTGACAACTCTGTTAAACCTTTTCGTTTATTTCCGATCGTAAATATAAATACCGAGTTTCCAAGTAAATAGAACCGCGCGTTAAAATCTTTCCATACCAAAAATTTTCATATTTTCCCCACAAAATTCAACACCCCGTTTAAAAGGTTGTTTTCGAAAATTTATGCTTATGGTCGTTTTATTTATTAAGAAAATATCCGGGTCAATTTTCAAGTTTATTGATTAAAGGAAACATAATTTTGATAGAAAATGTCTCCCCCTTTTCACCCCGAAAGGATTTTATTTTTTTTAAATATTAAATCATGTTTTATTCAATTACTTTATAGTTTATCAAGACGCGCAGTAAAATCCTTCCCTAAAAACTTAATTACCCCCTTTTGCCCAGTAAAGGTTACATTTAAATAAACCCAAACACATGTCAGGCTTTATATTTTGTGAGGTATATATAAAATACCGAGTTTCAAGTTAATCGGAACGCACGTTAAAATTCTTCTATACAAACTTTGACATCCCCAAATCCGAAACGGTACACGTGTATTTATATTATTTTTACTTGAATATAAAATTTAGCGAATGAACAACTTCAATACAAAACTTCATCCCCCTTTTCACCCCCTTATGGGTTGAAATTAATAAAAACAATGGTTTGCGTTCTGTTAGTTTCCAACCATAAGCCAAAATATTAGTGATTTTAACTTGCGAAATAATGAATTTCATCCCTCTTTTCACCCCTTAAGGGATAAAGTTCTTACAAAACCGTTGCGTTAGCTTCCAACCATAAGCCAAGATGATAAATTAAGTGATTTTTACTTCGAAAATTAAGGACTTTCCATAAACAAATTCATCCCCCTTTTATGTATGTGATAGCTGAATATATCGCGTGTCGACCCCTTAACGTTGGACCACTATTTACGCCACACCCTGTATATATAGATAAATGCTATTAAAAAAAAAAACGACGATTTACGTTGTGTTAGTTGCCAACCGTAAGCCGAAATATTATTGGTTTTAACTAAAAAAATAAAATACTTTAATTAAAATGAAAATTTCATCCCCTTTTCACCCCTTAAGGGTTGAAATTCTTACAACACTGTTGCGTTAGCTTCCAACCATAAGGCTAGATAATAAATTTAGTGATTTTTACTTCGAAAATTAAGGACTTTCCATACATAACTTCATCCCCTTTTTAACCCTTCGGGTGGAATTATCAAAAACGCTGAGACACGTATAAATTAATTTTCAATCGTCAGCCTATACACCAAATTTGAAGATCCTAACTTCAAAACTGACGAACTTTCATATAAATTTCCATCCCCTATTTCACCCTCTTAGGGGAGGAATTTCGAAAAACCCTTTCTTAATGGATACCTACTCTTCACAAAGAACACACCCTCCAAATTTCATGTTTCTAGGATCAGCGGTTTAGGCTGTGCGTTGATGACAAGGTTCGCGCCCTCGCGCCCTTAGTCGCCGCAGGAGACGCCCCGGGCGTCGGGAGTCGCAAGCCGATTTCCGGCCACCGTAGGCGCGGGCCTGCGGACGGTGAGCGATGAGTAGCTCGCCGTCCGATAAGGACCAGGCCCGGGTCGACGGCGCGTTGTGTTCCACGCACGCCTCAAAGAGATGTCAGCACCAATTGACGGGGTCCGTCAGGACCAATGCCTGCCGGGGTTGCGAGTTTGTCCGAAAGGGATATCGTGGCCCTGGCACACAGGCAACGGAAGGGGGTGGGTTTTAGTCAGTAAAAGTCTGACACCCTCCCGCTCCGCCCAGAGCGGGAGAAGTTAGTTGATAGTTTCCCACCCAAAAAAAAAAAAAAGGCTGTGCGTTGATATATCAGTCAGTCAGTCAGAAAAAACCGGCCAAGTGCGAGTCGGACTCGCGCACGAAGGGTTCCGTACCATTTTCTATAAGAACAGCAAAAAAATCACGTTTTATTTTAATTTAATTATTTATTCTTAAAGTGAATATATAACTAAATACTCTGTGAATGTTTCAAGTGTCTACCTGTTGCCGTTATCAATATCGAGCAAAAACGAGCAAAAAAATCATGTTTGTTGTATGGGAGCCCCCCTAAAATATTTATTTTATTCTGTTTTTTAGTATTTGTTGTTATAGCGGCAACAGAAATACATCATCTGTGAAAATTTCGACCGTCTAACTATCACGGTTCATGAGATACAGCCTGGTGACAGACGGACAGACATACATTCAAACAGAGCCTCAGTAATAGGGTTCCCGTTTTACCCTTTGGGTACGGAACCCTAAAAAGCATAAATTACTTAACGAGTCGGGGTATGTGGGACTCCTGTCACTACAGTATACCCACTAAAACTCAGCGGTGTTCCCACATCGCCGTGTTGGGAGGGCCATGGGATAACGGCTCAGCCTTTTCTTCCACAACCCTCCCGGCGCATGCCCGCCTAGCTGGCGGGCCACTCATGCCCCCCCGTTACTGGGGGGCTACGGGAATGGCTGGGAACACCTGGCCATTCCCGTCCGACACTGGTCGAGGCCTGTGCAATACAGGTAAGGGTGCCCCCGCACCCGTTGCCTGCTGGCCTCCACCTGGGAGGAGTCGGAGATGACGTTCAAACTGACGTCTTCTTCGACCCCTCCTCCGCCTGAATTAAAACATCCTAACTTAACTTATATCCAACCAAAAATCAGCGCTGGGGCTCTGTCGCATAGGGTCGCAGCATTATGCTGAGGGATGGCCGTTTTGCGTGGATGTGACACATATTTTCCCCCAATTTGTTCTTTTCGCGTTTATGTTCTTTCTTTGCGTCATGTTTCCTGGAAATAAACATATTTTCCTTTATTCTTCTTAACTTAAATAAGTGGAATTGCAATCGTGACGTTTAAAATGTCCAAAATGTATTAGCCCATCTTTTAAAAGTAACCGTTGTTAATAGAACACTTGAAAGTATTTAGTAAAGTCAGTGTCTTGCAAAACTCGACCCCTTTACCCCTCATTTTCTTTATAAGAGGGATCTGGTAATGCAGAGCACTGACCGTACGTCAAACTAGCAAAACGTAGAGTAATTTTATGCCAAATTTTCACAGAATATTTGTGTAAAAAGGCGTGTAATGTCTTATAGACACACCTAATATCCAGAAAGGGGAAGTCGGTTCAATGGTCACGCGTAATGTCACGGGAGATTCCGAGGTCAAACATTGTGCTCGACCGTGACGAGGTCATTGAGGTCACGCGGTTTGATGATATTATTTACTATTCTGTGTTTTGGACTTACAACTGTGTAGGTTTTACAAAATATGTCATGTTAGATAGTTTTTATGTGATACTTCAGAAAAACAAGCTGTTTTTTTATGGATGGTTTCTGTAAAAACAATGATAAAACTGATAGTTTTTAATAGTTTGCGAGTTAATTTTGAGTGCAAGAATCTTTATAAAATACTGTACTTATAAATACTTTGGTTTTCATACTATTTACGGATAACAAAACATAACTAATTAGCTAATTATTATTATTATTCATTAATTTCAGATTTTCAAATACATCCATAAAACTTGTTAGTAACACAGAAATGCTTATAAGAAACTAATGTTAGTAATGACAAAACAAGACACTTTAAAAATAAAACAAAAATACAAAAGACACTCACGGAAACTCCGATACCGATGCGCGTGTTTACTTGACTGCGTGCAGTCGTATCCAGAGCGCGAGCATCGGAGAATCCCACCTGTCCGACAATACACACAGGATTCTGTTGTTACTAGCACGCATGCGCGTAAGGACAGAGGTGCAGCGCTTGCGCATGACTGCAGCAAAACTGTCTACGTGTGCCTCGGCAAACATGCCAGAGGCACTGCAATATCTCGGTAGTCCCATCAGCATCCTGAATGCATTGTTGTACTGCATTCTCAGGTCACTGTATGCCCTCTGCAAATAGTCAACCCACAGGCTGCATGAGTAAAAGGACTGACAGTATGCTTTAAACAACGTTATTCTAACTTTTTTGTGCACCGAAAAAAAATGAAAACTAAACTTGTTTTCATATTACGATTTTTTATTTAAAAATTTCCATGGAATTTCTAACCCGTTCTTCTCCACAGGAACCTACTACGCTTTGGAATGGGCAACTACCTTCATCTTACTAACTGACCGATTCCTTGACAATTCAAAAGTGCTTGTAAATGGTTTTTATAATAATAAATGCTCTGAGCTTGAGTTTAAAAATAATCAGTCACCACTAGTATCTTACGAACGCTAATATTGTTCTACTAATAACATTACTAACAGCATTATCGCGACAAAATAAAAGTATCGCGTGTACATTGCCATTAAGTCTATAATAAGTTAGACCTAGCACTAAACTTCTTATAGTTAGTGCTAAGACTGTACTTTTAGCTTTATACCTATGTGTCATGCGAGGGAGCGGGCTTGATTGAACCATTTTCATCCTTATCAAAGTGCATTCGTTGAAGGTTTTGTATTTTATGCTGTAGTTATACGAACAAATAACATATTGACACGCTCTGAGTGCTTGCTAAGTAAGTGCTTCGAGGTATAAAAAACCGACTAAGTGCGTGTCGGACCACGCAAAATGAAGGGTTCCGTAGATAGAATGAATTTATCTTACATAATCTGTTCAGTAGATTCGGAGCAAATCGGCCGCGACAGACGGACAGACAGACAGAGACACGAGTGATCCTATAAGAGTTCCGTTTTTCATACCCTAATATACTAGCTGGGCCCTTAACTTTACCAGATAGAATTAAGTGAGCCTGTCGTATTCCAATGCTGAATAAATACTTCTAAAATTTTGCTTTAAAAAGGTTTTTTTAAGGTTGTTTTTAAAAGATCGCTGTTAGCGGTATGACCGCTCATTGTGTCACCCTATGTAAAATTTCTACATTTGTATCTATAATCCTTCATATGTATCTTAGTCTTCCGTTTGGTGCCGGACGTAAAGAATAGGTGTGCGTTACGATTGCTCCGCCAAGTTATCCAAACAGAAAAAAACTTAGCCCAAAAATTTGACGAAATTTGTCAAAATCGAAGGGAACAAACCAAAAATTTGTCAAAGTAGAAATAAAGAAGTTATAAGGGTTTTAAGTTGGCCGCGCGAACGTAACGTGGAGGATTGCGCGTAACTGTTATAAGGATAAAACGATATGTCATTCTAATGAGGTAAATATGTCGAAAAATTGGATGTTCACACCGAACTCCTAGCAATTATAGATAATGAGATATCAGCGTACAAAAAAACTTTTCGACTGCGCGGCCACGTGCTTTTTGTTTTGAAATGATTTCGTATGTTTAACTAAACTTTTGAAGTATTTATTGCTTTCGTTAGTTTTGACAAATTAAGAGCATTCTTCTTGTAACAGTTTTACTGTATAAGTCTTAAGTTTTAAAGAAATAATCAACAATAAAGTAACAACAAGTGCACGATTGCGCGGCCATAACTTCCAAGGTGAATATCTCGTAAAATATTGATCTAGAGCTTATAATATTGTTTTTTCGAAAAATTTTGACAAATGCAGTCTTCAACTGACAAAAAGAATTAGATCTCTAACCCAAGTAGTTCATGAGATCTCCATGGCTGCGCAATACTCCACGTTACGTTCGCGCGGCCAACTTAAAACCCTTATAACTTCTTTATTTCTACTTTGACAAATTTTTGGTTTGTTCCCTTCGATTTTGACAAATTTCGAAAAAAATTTGGGCTAAGTTTTTTTCTGTTTGGATAACTTGGCGGAGCAATCGTAACGCACACAAAGAATAGCACCATCCCATTTCTTCCCGTGGGAGTCGTAAAAGGCGACTAAGGGACTTAGTCGATTAGCTTATAACTTATAATCCATAATATGCACATAATAAAGAGTATTTTATTCTTTACAGTACTGATTGTTTGCCATCAGTTTAAGGAGCAGAAAAAATAAACAAAAAAATGGGTGAAATGTGTACTTTATATCCTTCTACTTCAGATGAGATGGCCAGCATCTTCTTTTCAGTATCTCTCTTTCTATGTCTTTCATCCACGTCTGCCATTTGCTCTTAGTTTCCATTTCGGTTCACCTACTAACTATTTTTTTGTTCGTAATCTCTCTTTAGATGACCTATATTTTTTGCAGACCAGACAATAGATTTTTTCTTCCATGATTATTTGCATTCACACTCCACGGCTGAGTTCACTTGCCACCTTCCTAGACTGCAAGCTTTACGCTTCGTCGCTCACCTTGTTGCACTTGTCTCTGGTGTTACTTAACGTCATCTTCTCTCTGATGTCATCAATATGCTTCTAAAATCAACGAGGTTGCAGGCAGCAATTGTCATTTTCAAAACTTAAAATTCAAAATAAAGGAATGTAGTCAATATACCTAATGTCTTTATCGTTGCCAATGTTGTTTATTGTTATATACGTGTTATTATTATATGTTTTTTTTTTTTATAAATTATATGTATATCTGGACAATAAATAATTTAATTTAAATTTTTATTTCAATGGATTAGGTAAAGACATGGCTTTATTGTTTAACCCTCATGTCGCCGATGACAATTTTGGTCATGCATAATCTGATTATATATGCATTATAAGAGCCACGAATTGGTTTTGAAAACTACACACTGAACAAGGGACGACAGAAGATGACGGGGGCTTCATTCGCTCACTTTGCTCGCGTATTAGCCCCGTCATACTCTTTGAACCTAATCTGTCCGTGTCCAAGTGCCCCAAGGTTTTTTACTATGGCATAAGTTAATTAATATATACCTACTTTTTAATTATGTACTCGTACCACCTGATGTTCCGTGTGGTGCCGGACGTAAAGAATAGCACCACCCTATTTCTTCCCGTGGGTGTCGTAAAAAGCGACAAAGGGACTTACTAGAGAATGTGCAGCAGCGTTCTATATGCAATTTAACACCATACTGCGATCGCCAACCCGCCTGCCAAGCGTGACGATTATAGCAAACCCCCCCTCCCCTATTGGGGGAGGCTTGTGTCCAGCAGTGGACGCATTTCGGCTGGAATGATGATGATGACCACCTGATGTAGGTAGTTTTATCAGATAGACTTGATGATCAATAGCCATTTTTTCCATCTCACTGAGCCACTAGGAGCGTCTCAACTATTCTTTAAAAAAATATAGGCAGTCTTAAGGACTGCCAACAGAAGTGAAAACTTAAAACTATTCATAGCTACAGTTATACTGTTAAAGTGTTAACATAAGCATGTTGGTGATGCACCCGACATGCATATTTTAACACTTTAACAGTACCAACAACACCCAAAAAATTTTTTTTCTACCAAAAATCACTAAAGAAGTTTTCAATTCAATAAAATAATAAGACATTTATATTTAATTCATTAATTATTTCGATTTTTTTAGTCTGCACTGTAACTACCCATTAAATTCGACTATGGCTAATAATAATCGTAATAGCAGTATCTATATTACTATTCAATTCAAACCTAATATTCTGCATGCCGTAAGGTAAAATGTATGGGGACACTCTTAATAACTATTCCAACTTATATGTATACCTACTTTATCAGCAAATAAATGATTTATTTCTTTCTTTCTTTCTATCGTTATTTAAAATACAATTTAGACAATGCACAGTACACACAAGTTCAACCTTTCACGTGGTTAATTTAACTTCATTCACTGCTACTACAGCATGTCGGTGATGCGGGCATGTCGGTGACGGGAACCCATAAGTTTTTCTTATACCAACAATCGCTCAACGCACCTAGTTCACTTCAAAAATTCTATAAAATTAGTTGGAAAATCCTCAAAAACATTTAGAACAATGGCTTACTAACTATTCTGGCTGATGCAGATACCCGGAAATAACAAACAAATAGTAGTTTCCACGTCATCACCGACTTATTTGCAATTAGAAACATCACAGTTTACAATGCCATTGTCATCAACACTACAAAGAAAAAATACAAAATTTTGACAACTACAAACTGTCCGACATCGGAGGAACATTGGTTGTTGTTTTTAATACAAGCTATGACATCTATACAGGGTAGATTTTTGAGATGGGGCACTAAGGGCAGGTACTTACCTCAAACTACAGCCAATTACAGTACTCAAATAGGCTCACCTCTACCCAAGAGGCTGTTTTCCAAATTCCCATTTGTAATATCTAGCTTTGTAGCCACTCTTGTGATACTCCATTTGAAATACTATAAGACATTTAAATAAACTCTTTTTTACTGTCCATTCAATCGATTTTGACAGTTTTTTTTTGTTTTTATATGTTTTAAGTACCTTATGTATGCATGCTATTTTTGTATTTCTTATGCGTGTCCCAAATAAAATATTTTTCTTTCTTTCTTTCTTCTTTATATACATTTTGCAAAAACCAGCCAAGCGCGAGTCAGATTCACACGAAGGGTTCCGTACCACCGTACAATACTTAGCAAAAAGCGCCGAAAAAAATACGGTTCTTGTATAGGTTCCTTTAATTTTTAATTTTATTTTATTTTTATATCTTGTTGCTATAACGGTAATAGAAATACACAATCTGTGAAAATTTAAACCGACTAACTATAACGGTTTATGAGCAGGGCTTGGAAACGGGTTAATTTTCTATGTAACCTTAACCGTTATTATAAAGGTTTTCGAACATTTATTTCGTTAATTATTAATATTTTAGCGCTACTATTGAGCACGAGGTCTGGGTCTGGGTTTGATTCCCCTGCCAGGGTTAGGAGTCTGTCCGAAAGGGATATCGGGGCCCTGGCAAAAAGCCATCTGAAGGAACACGGGTGGGTTTTAGTCAGTAAAAGTCTGACACGCCCTCCCGCTCCGCCCAGAGCAGAAGAAGTTATTTTATAATTTCCCACCCAAAAAAAAAGAAAGGGGTTTGATTCCCAGGTCGGGCAAAGTGTTATTGGGTTTTTCCAACAGGAATTTCTCGGTAGCAGCGCGGAGTCTGGATTTGTGCCCGGTTGATGGCAATAGGCTCGCCCCTTATTATATGGGACTTAACCATAACTAACGAAACGTGGGTGTACTATACTATAGGTGCACCCCTGCCTAACCCTTCGGGGATTACAGGCGTGATGTTATGTTATGTTTATTAATATTTTGTTATAAAATCAATGCTGAACTTAATATGATGAAGCAATCTTTGAAGCAAATATCAATTGTAACAAAAATAATTTGAGTCGTCTGAAATAAAAATTAACCGGTTTCAAGCCCTGTTCATGAGATACAAACCGCTGACAAACAGATGGACGGATGGACAACGTGGGCTTAGTAATAGGGTTCCGTTTGGCACCCTTCAGTTACGAAACCCCAAAAAGCTGTTATTTTGTCATTACAAACAAGCACTTCAATTTTATCTATTTGTATAGATGTGGAAGTTCTCATACATCGGTCACTGCCTTACCTTGTCATCAGTGCGCCTTTCCAGGTATCCTGCCCAATTCCATTAGAGTTCCACGAATCGTTTTGTTCAAAGACTGGAAAACGAAGAGTCGGTCGTTCGGCGGTTAGATGGGCGGACGATATTGTTACCATCGCGAGTAAACTCTAGGTAAGCACGCACAATGAAGGGTTCCGTAGTTGGGATCAATTATTTATCTTTAAAAAACATTAATCATCAGCGTAGCTTAACGTGATGGATTGATCCGTGCGGCTGTTATTACTTATCCACGAGCCCCCTAAAAAAAACATTGTACTTGAATAATATGTTCCCTCATACATTCCGACTGCTAATGTAAGTTTGTATATGTTACGGCTAATACCCGAAGTGCGGCTACACCTAGTTTTAGCCGGTTAGAATTATAGGTCCAGACAATCCCTGTTGGATAAAACCAATTTACCAACAATAGAGGGGATCTGGCGCTCGGCGGCCGCTGCCGCGGCACGTTCGCTTCGCTCGCTCGCCTTCGCTTGTTAATGGTTATTGTTCTAACCTAACCTAACCCAAATGATTTTACCCGAAAACAATCGGCTCGTACTAGGTTTAACCAAGAGTAAGTGGCTACACCTAGTTCTAACCGGCTAAAACTAGGTGTAGCCGCACTTCGGGTATTAGGCGTAACATATACACAATATTGAGAGATTTACCATGTTATTTTAAGACCATAGGCTTTTTATAGGTTTTCCTGTAATTTATAAGTAAATAACAAAATTTCTGTATTTTTTCAATATTTTATTCTCAGTAGTTTCGGAGATAAAAGTTATGGTAAATCATTTTAAAAGAATTTATTATTTTGTCTCAAATTCTTACAACAAACCCTTTCATTTGATATGTCACATGCTACAGTTTGAAAACCTTTTTAGGGTTCCGTACCCAAAGGGTAAAACGGGAACCCTATTACTAAGGCTCCGCCGTCTGTCTGTTGAACCGTGATAGTTAGACAGTTGAAATTTTCACAGATGATGTATTTCTGTTGCCGCTATAACAACAAATACTAAAAAACAGAATAAAATAAATGTTTAAGGGGTCTCCCATACAACAAACGTGATTTTTTTGCTCGGTATTGATAACGGCAACAGGTAGACGCTTGAAATATTCACGGAATATTTAGTTATGTATTCACTTTAAAAATAAATAATTAAATTAAAATAAAACAAATATTTAAGGGGGGCTCCCATACAACAATAATTTATAATTTTGCCATTTTTATAGATAATGGTACGGAACCCTTCGTGCGCGAGTGCGACTCGCACCTGGCTGGTTTTTTATTTTCTAATTTGCCTCCTCAAAAGTGACCCCCATATTCAAAACTCTTAGGCTCGTGTTAATAAACGTTACTGAGCCCAAGAGCTCGCACTTGATAACAGTCTTGAGTTCATGATCGTATTAATAAACATAGTAATTGATGTACTCAAGTTACGGCTTGGGTTTACGCTATCAGCCGAGTGATGGGCTGATTAATAAACGAAAATCGACACTTAAGTATATAATAGGTTTGTGTAGGTACTCGAGATGCTTAAATATGAGTGTAAACAGTCCGTGACTTGAGGTCGTGATTAGTAGCGCGAAACATGGAGTTCGAAAATATTTTGGTTGAAAATAATTATTACGATGAATATGCCGATATTTTTGCCAAAAATCTATATATGGGATGCCTCGAATGCTTTTGAGTTACAAAGTGATTTGTACATTTTTAAAAAACCATCCAAATGCGGGTCCGACCACGCACAATCAAGGGTTCCGTAGTTGGGATGAATTTATCCCAAAAACAAACATAACATTGTAGTTGAAAAACATTTTCTCCTATACATCGATATACGTCACGGTCAATTTTCCAACTGCAAATGTAAGTTGGTCGACTATTTCTAGTTAACTTGTAGAGCCTACTTAGCTGTTATAGCTTTCCTTTTATTTTTTTAATAAGTTAAGAAGTTTTCAAATAATTTAAGTTTTCACAGATCCGCAATAGGTTTGAAAGACCTGGCCAACGATAACACAACATGGGAGAGTCATAAGGAAAGACAGAAAGACGGACATAGCGGAACTGTAAGGTTCCTTGTTGACTTCGGAATCCTAAAAATGATCGAGATTTGTGCAAGAGTCACATTAATAAAAAGACTCTTTGGTGAAATACAGTAACAGAGGTACAATTTCCCTAGAAATATTTATAACGTGATACAGCGCTATAAATTAAAGTTATAACAAAATCACAAGTATTTCAATAAATCTTACGAGTTACTCGTATCAAGAACGAAATGTGATGAATGTCATTCTTAACTTCGGTCAATGTGATGTAATCGTTCATCAAGTACAGCTCCTTGAGGAGCTGATCTTGGTAACTGAGATACTATTTTCATGTGTTTATTAATTAGTAATGATCTTGAGATGCTGATATCGTAATAATGGCGTATCAAATAATTACGCACTTGAGTACGTCGTTGGGGAGCGTTTATTAATACGGGCCTTAGTGTTCCGTTTTTGCCTTTTGAGCTATGGAACCCTAAAAAGAGAGGCCTATACTCAGCAGTGGGTGAAGTGAGGCTGTGACTGATGATGGGGATGCTGACTCATACATCTACTAACATAATTAATCATAAAGGCTCTTACAGACTCACGCGATATCGCGGGCGCGACAGGCACCGACATAGAAATTGTGCTATTAGTGTCGCGTCGCGCCTGCAATATCGCACCAGTCTGTACGAGCCTTAACTCAGACTTGTAGCTTCACTGTAATCGGTACCTATATGGAAACCAAATCTTTTCAGCATTACACTTTACGACAAAAATATTTGCACAGGTGATTAACATAGCATTACACACCACGTTATGTTTTATTTGTGAGTCACGCAGTGGCTGTTTGAAGATTATATTGTATTATCATCGCATATAAAAAAAAATGTTCAAACGCAAACGCGCGCGTTTATGTTCTGAAAATCCTGACGGTAAATATTTATTGTGTATGTTTCTCTGTTTTGAACGGGAAATTTGATGTTGTACACATTGCGAGTATTTTGCAAAATGGTTCAGCAATGAATGTTAGGAATTCAGCGTGTTTCATTTGCTATCAATAACAAACTTGATCCGAATAACTGAATAGATCGAAACATGAACATAGGATCAAGTCGTTTGTGGTGCGGGTTCCAACTCAGTACCTAGAAACCTTCATGAAAGAAGAGTATTGGCCGAAAGGTTTTCGTGGTAGGTTACATGACACCACGCAGCGCAACACGACGCCGACACAGTGCACTTCGTGTACAATAATGCAATATCAAATCTATAATAAAAATATGTATGTTTAAGTTAAGATATTTATATATGGGCCTGCGTCGCCTGAAATGAATGGATTATTATTATTTTCATTTATTACGTACACAAACATAATGATTACATTTTTAAATATTATTACAAATTCCATAAAAAAAATCATTTAAAAATATAAAAAATTGTAGTCCATCGGCATCAGGAAAAAGGTCTAAGCTGCCGGTGGTTAGGACTCTAGAGGTTATTATTATTAAACACTGAACGATGCATAATTTTGTAGTCAATAAACGCAGACCGTCATCATACTCCTTCCCTTAAAAAAAAAAAAATACAGTATGCTTTGATGGTTTGGTCATGTTGAGAGGATGAGTGAAATGTGAATAACAAAAGGTATTTATAAAGCAGAGGTGAGTGGAAACCCCGGGAGGGGACGCCCTAGCAGGACATAATTATAGTGACCTAATTGGTGATTTTCTTCAGAAAGGTCAGTTGTATGACCAGATGTATGAACGTAGGCGAAGCAAAAGGAGTATGTAAGGAGCGTAGCAGGTGGCGTTCTATATTTTCTGCCTACCCCAATGGGAAGAAGGCGTGAGTTTATGTATGTATGTATACTCAATACTTTATTTATATTCCACAATGTGTACTCAACTTAAAATTATATGTGATCATTATGGACCCTGTCGGGCACAAAAAATAGTAAGAGAGAGAAAGCTTTAAAAAAGTTAGCTACCTGATTAGTGTTCTGAACGAAATACAATAATTAATATAAGTGGTTTTTACATATAATTATTATTATATCGTTTAATTCTGGCACTAAACCCATACTAAAATTACAAAAATACAATCCATTATAAATTTAAATTAAATTACATGCATCAAAATAAAATAAAATTACAATAGAAATTAAAAATTTAATTAAATTAAATTAAATACAATAAATTAAATGAAAAATATATCACCGTCTTAGCATGTACACACAGCGAAGTACTACAGACACTTTTTTTTTATGTAGACTGGCTGGGTGTGGGCTGGCTGGGTGGCTGGCTGTACTATTACTTATTAGATATGTTAGCACTTATATTTTGTCGTTTAAAGTCGTCGTGTAGTTAGATCAACCAATCTGATACAAAATATTGTATATTTGTAAATATTGTAACATAAATGATTTAATATGTAGATACTACAATGTTTTGAAGACAGCATTATGTTAATAATAGTGCTGTCATCTTGTTATGATTGTGGCGTTACTACAATAATGTATCCTTGACGTGTTTGTACATCCTTAGTAATAACTATGTTATGTTGTAATGTTTTGTAAAACATTGTGTGGGCATATATATACATGATACTAAATAAATTGGTTAAACTACTGGCAATACTTTATCCGGTGATTAGTCAACTTGGTGATCACGTCTGATATTAGAAGGAAAACACTATTCAATGTCGTTTATTTTTCTTAGAAGAAGTAGTTAAAGGCTTTTTGTTTAGCAGGAATCCACTCAATAAATGCATGCTAGACGTAATTCCTGGCTCCTTCGAAATTGGGCCCGGTCATCCATATGTATGTACGTGTTTGTTCTACAGGTCATCCGTTTATCTGGCCGAAAGTGTCCCATGCTATGTTAACCAATTTTGATGCTCAAATTCGAATAATCAGTAATGACATGAGATCCTAACCTAATTTTATGATGAGATAGCCCAACGTCAATATCAACGCTGATTTATTTAAAACGTGTCTTCTTGGAACTCTTTCAACCTCAACTCAGTATGAGGTCAATGATCTGTAAATACTAATCAAAAGGTTATTAAACGTTATTACTAGTTCTAAACTAACAACTTGCATGTAAATAGGTGTCGCGTGTTAGTCTTTGATAATATCTATATATTATATAAAAGAAAGTCGTGTTAGTTACACCATTTATAACTCAAGAACGGCTGGACCTATTTTTATGATTTTTATTTTTTTGGGCTTGTCTTCGTCCGGAATAGGATAATAAGTATTAAAAAATAATATTCATGAATAAAAAAAATTTAACAGTCAAAACATCAGTCTAGCCGTTCATATGTTATAAAAACAAAACGCAATTGACAGCTAATAGTAGATAAATATAAAAATGAATTGCTGTTCGTTTGTCTCACTAAAACTTGAGAGCGGCTGGACAGATTTGGCTACTTTTGGTTTAGAGATATTTGTGGAAGTCCAGGGAAGGTTTAAAAGGAGATAAAAAAAAAAGTAAGGTACCTACCCTACCTACTTAACCTACCTACCTACAACCTACCCTACGATCCTTTTTTTTTCTCTCCTTTTAAACCTTCCTTGGACTTCCTACAATACCCTATCTCCTACCTACCCTACTTAGGGTAGGCAGGTAGATACGGTATTGTAATGTAGATACTTAGCGCTACCCATGCAACGCCGCCGCCGTCGTAGGTTCGAACCCAGACAGGCGCTTTACTTTGTGTAAATTATTTCATCACCACTGCTCTCAAAACGGTGAAGGAAAACATCGTGAGAAAACCGGCATGTCCTAGAACTAAAACATCGAAGACATGTGACATCCACCGCACTGGACCCGCGTGGTGGATTACGGCCCACTCCCTCTCACAGAAAGAGGAGGCCTGTGTCCCAGCAGTGGGAACATTATAGGCAGATTATGAATGCAACGCCGGCCGGGTAAAGCTAGTAATAATATAAAGGTACTCGTAAGAATATAGCAGTGGTAGCACAGTGGTAGTGACCCCGACTTACGAGTGATTTCGAACCCAAGCAGCGGTTTACTTTGTGTAAATCATTTTATCACCACTGCTCTCAAATCGGTGAAGGAAAACATCGTGAGGAAACCAGCATGTCCTAGAACCAATAATTCGAAGACATGGTGACATCTACCAACCTGTACTGGGCGCGTGGTAGATTACAGCCCACTATGTCCCAGCCGTGATAACATATAGGCTGATTATGATGAGTCGTAATAATATGCTAAACTAGGACTATAAAAGATACCTACGTATCTTTTATAGTCCTAGTTTAGCATATTAGTCACTAAACTTGCGATAGAATAATGAGTTTGTTTAGACAATGTCAATGTCTTCACACAATATTACTGGCCTGTATAATTTTCCGGCTGCAGGGCAAAGACCAGCAGTGCTATTCTGTAACCATCTCACCGTGAAAACTTAGGTGAAGTGAGCGTGGAGTGAACTGTCAGTGAGGGATTGATACTATTAACAACTCACTTCACCTACGTTTACACGGTGAGATTTTTTCAGAATAGATCGGCTGATCTCATACAGAGAATGCACGAACATTGTTCACGATGCTTGTTCAAATGCTCATCGGGTGTCAGTTTGAACGGATCGTAAGATTTTGGAGTCATTTGAAAATGTACTTGTTAGGGTTCCGTACTTCAAAAGGAAAAAATGGAACCCTTATAGGATCACTCGTGTCTGTCTGTCTGTCACAGCCGATATGCTCCGAATTCACTGGATTGATTAAGTTGAAATTTGTTACACATATGAATTTCTGCGACTCAAACACGACGTGTAACGTAAATAAATGAATTTTGAATACGAGGGTCACTTTTGGGGGAAAATGAGAAAAAAAAGTTTTTCGAACTGTATCATGTTACATTATCATTTTTTTTTTTAATAAATAAGTGGTTTTAAAGTTGTTTAAGAAAATATATGAAAATTCCTTATTTCCGAAACTACTAAGCCCAACATTTTGAAAAATATACAGAATACCTATAGTTCTTTACTTATAGATTACAGGGCAACCTATAAGAAGTCTATGTTGTGAAAATAACATGATAAATCTCTAAATATTGTGCGTAAAAACTTACATTGCGGTTGGTATTTAAGGGAGAACATTTTTTTCAACTACAATGTTAAGTTTGTTCTTAGGATAAATACACTCAACTAAGGAACCCTGCATTGTGCGTGGTCCAACACACACTTGGCTGGTTTTTATTTTCATGACGGCTTTTGACTGAACAAACCGTTAGAAATTACGGCCATAATAGACATGTCAACTTTGTCTCAGTCTGGGATGGTGACACGTTTTTTGTTTTTATTCCCGGTGGATGGGTCTGTCAGACTCTAACTGACTAAAAACCACCCAAGTGTTCCCTTCCCAGACTTGCATCGAGGTTCAAGCCTCCTTCTGCGACACGACTGTTTCGCATAAGGATACAACCGCGTCCCAAGACTCCTCGCTGCCGACCATCGAGTCGACCATGGCCGCTAGCGACAGGTTGATGGTGACACACCTGTGATAACTCTGGTAATAACTAACCTACCCCGTTGGTCTCGTTATTGCAAGCGCGACTGCTGAGCGTTGGGTCCTGGGTTCGATGCCCAGGCAAAGCGTTATTGGGTTTTGCTGTTTTCAATTTGGAATCTCTCAGTAACATGGAGTTTGGAAATTGGCGATGTGATACCCCCGTGCCTCGGAAAGCACGTAAATACGTTGGTATTGCGGCTGATCTCTCTCTGGTTGTGTTGGATTGTCGTCCTATCGGACTATGAGAGTGAGGGAAGAGAGAGTGCACATCTAAGTCTTTGCACACACTTCATCTCATCATTTATCAGCCTAGCCTTTTCCCAACTATGTTGGGGTCGGCTTCCAGTCTAACCGGATGCAGCTAAATACCAGTATTTTACATGGAGCGACTGCCTATCTAACCTCCACAACCCAGTTACTGGGTAACACGATATCCCTTGGTAAGACTGGTTGTCAGACTTTTTGGCTTCTGACGACCCGTAACAACTGTCAAAGATCTACAAATGACAGCCGCGACCAACGGCTTAACGTGCTTTCCGAGGCACGGAGGATTCTTGGTATGAAAAGATGGTCACCCATCCACGGACCAACCGCGGCAAGCGTAGCTTAACATGATCGATCGACCCGTGCGGCAGTTATCATTCAGCAACAAGGTTCTCTGTGCACACACTTGTATACTATAATATCTCCCGCGCCGATGGCTGGTCTCCACTGAGATTGGGCGCCATGGCCAAAATTTGGTATGTAGGACTATTATTATTATCTCTGATAATGTAAATGCCTAGGTATAAGACGCAGTGACCATTTACAATCGGGGGTTCCATCCCCATCAAAATTTGGAAACGAAAGATGTATCTTATGTTTTCAGTTAGCTACTAAAAGAAAATTAGTTTTTTGTTATCAAAACAAAGATCTGACTTCAAAGTTCATTCATACTATTAATTAGTATAAATTAAATTAACTCTCAAAGCGTTCACTGATGACTTAGTTTTTGCGACGGTCAATGTTCCCACAAATTAAAATGGCTACGTCAACCACTGTAAAATAATACACAAAAAATATAAGAAAAACTCTACGAAAACTGAATTTAAATATATTTTAACTGACTATTGTTTTACATAAGTTTTATTTTTTTACACTTTGTCGCTTTGAATAATTTAACAGAGACAAAAAGTGTTCAGAGACATTTGAATTAATTCATGAATATATTCTTAAACTTTTGGATGCCATCATAGAAATACATAATAAAAAAACAACGGACTTCCAATAAAAACACTACAAAGTAATTGTCGCCATCGACCCGAGTAATTTTTGGAAGTCGGTTAAAAAGAAGCTTGGTTTAGGGAACACGGGTTCAGCTATGGATAGTTAAGACTCCAGAAAACAGAATCATCTAAAAATGTATGACCATGTATAGACACACCGCATCTACATCTAAGTACCCCAGTGCTCGCCCAGCTCTCAACCAGTAGACCAGGCTCACCTCGCCGAGGTGGATGCCGAAGTCGAACGTAGAGCCTCTCTCCCTCCGGTCGAAGACCCTGATTGTCCTCTAGACCCCGTCTCCCCGGACGAGGTTCACGATATAATCAAGGGTCTGAAACCCCGTAAAGCCCCTGGATCAGACGGTATCACCAATAGGGTGGTCCAGTTGTTCCCGGCTCACCTGATCATGCTAATGACCACCATCTTCAATGGTGCTCTTAGTAATAACATTTTTCCACAATCGTGGAAAAATGCCACCGTCATCGGTATCCCGAAGCCCGGCAAGCCTAAGACCGAGCCTTCCAGTTACCGTCCCATCAGTTTGCTCGACGTTTTCGGCAAGGTCTATGAGAGGCTTATTTATAAGCGTCTCAGAGACTACGCCGAGACGAAGGGGCTCATCCCCAACGAACAGTTCGGTTTTAGAACCCAACATTCTTGCGTACAACAGGTCCACCGTATCATAGAACACATAAGCGCTGGTTTCCAGCGCGGGTTCATGACGGGTGCTGTGTTCTTCGATATCGCGAAAGCGTTCGACAAAGTCTGGCACAACGGCTTATTGTATAAGCTATACAAATTCGGTGTGCCAGATCGTCTCGTGCTCATCTTACGGGACTATTTGTTGAACCGCACCTTCCGCTATCGCATCGAGGGTGCGCTCTCTTCCCCTCATCCGATCCGCGCAGGCGTCCCTCAGGGGTCTGTGCTGGCTCCGCTCATTTTTACGCTGTTCTCCAGTGACATCCCGAAAAGTAGAAAGGCGCAGTTAGCTCTGTTCGCAGACGACACGGCCATCTACTACACCGGCCGCAGTCAAGACCAGATCTCCCGCATCCTACAGACCGAAGTCAACAGACTCGGTGACTGGTTCAGGAAGTGGAGGATCGAGGTCAATCCTGATAAGAGCCAAGCGGTCCTCTTTTCTAGGCCCCGGCGTAGACCGGACCTACCACGACAGATCAAGATGTTCGGCAAGCCTATCCCTTGGGAGAAGCGAGCCAAATATCTCGGTGTGATCTTAGATCACCACATTTCGTTCGCTGAGCACATAAAGCAAGTGCGTTCGCGCGCTGCTTTCGCTCTCGGTAGGCTTCATTGCGTTCTGAACTCACGCAGCAAGTTGTCCCTTAAGGGCAAATTGCGTATTTACACAGCGTGCATCCGGCCGATTATGACGTACGCGTGTGCCGCTTTCGCACACGCCCGTCCCCATCTCATTCACAGAATGCAGGCACTTCAAAACCGATTTCTCCGTAAAATTACGGACGCTCCATGGTTCGTTCGGAACGAAACCCTACACGTAGATCTTAGAATCCCCACCATCAAGCAGTTTTTGAAACGCGCGACAAAGCGGTTCTTCGAGTCCGCAGATAGACATCGCAACCCCTTGGTTGTGCAGGCAGCTAGCTATAGGCCATCTCAAATCAGTAAGACTCGCCGACCTAGGCATACTCTCTTAGACCCGGATGACCCCATTACTCTCCTTCAGGAAAGCAATAGGGCCACAAGTACAGTGCACAAACACAAACCGTCATTCCGTCCTCGCCGCCGAGGTACCACGCGAAGATCAAGAATAAATTGTTCCCCCCGTCCCTTGCACGTCGAACCGCCAGCCCCGAGGCTGAGTGAGCCGTAGCATTTAATAGTAATCCCCGTTAATAATCATGAATTTAAACTTTTGATCCAGCCCGTCCCCAATTTGCTTTGTTTTTCCCCAACGACGCCCTAAGCCGAGGTTCGTACCCCACAGGGGGTGCCCTTAGAGCGCTGTCGTTTAGTTTTTAATACTTTTATTTACGCTCCTGGCTGGAGGCTTTAAGCTAATACCTTAGGGCAGCCACAGGAAAGACCGGTTAAGCAGTCACGGCCTCTCAAGGTCAACTGCGAGATGCCATATACAAAAAAAAAAAAAAATCTAAGTACCTCCTAGTAGTGAAAACCTGTCACAAATGGTTGGTTTCCGTCATTTTGCAACAGTAAGTTGAGACATACTCACGTGGTCAAGTAAGTGCTTCAGAGGCGAAAGCACCGTATAACTCGATGCCTACCGGCTTCCCTCCGGAAATTCGGAACACAACCACTCTATTGTTATTGAAAGATGCACAGTCAGTAGTATTTAATAATGCTAAATAATATAATCACACTGTAGAATAGAATAAACGAATAAAGCGACAAGTCGCGGTGGTATATAGGAGCCTTAAAATTAAAACATTACAAAATGCCTAAATCATATTTTTGTCTTTATATCGTCTACTTCATGACGAGTTTATTTTGTATAAAAACTTATTTTTTTTATTTAATTTTTTTTATTAAAAAAAATATCCTGTATTAAAAAGATGGTGATTGCTGTACTTAAGAGCCTATACTACCTTAAATGGCTTCGCATGATCCTCGGTTATGTCGAAAATACTGCAGCTTTACTTTTGAAATAAATATATGGTAAAGTTGAGGATTAATGTTAAGTTGTTTGACGAAAACACGATTCCATAAAATTTTCTCTATATAAAAAAACCAATGTTACCTCCAAACCGAACAATAAACCGCTCGTATTGAAAAAAATACTTCAAATTAGATAATGAAACTTTGCATATTAACTGAACTAACTATGTATAAAGCAGGTCTTATGTTTTTTTTTTTTTAATTACCATTATTTTCACCGTAAAAAGAAATAAACTAAAATATCGGTGGCTTGGAGTTTCTCCCTGCCACCCTGTCTCGCTTGCTCGCGTGACCACCATCAGTAGGGGCGAGCGGGATAAAGAGTGAGGCGGCGCTGAGGTAGTATAGACTCTTAAGAGGGCGTACAACGGTCGACTAGCGCCACTCCTTTAACGTCACGAAGCAACTAAATACGATCTAAAGAAAAGCAGCCACATTCCTCTAGATCGTATTTTGTTGCTTCGTGTCTCAATATGAAACTTTATAAAAGGTATTAGAAAATTCTAGGCACACTTACCGAGGGCCGTTATTCATAATTCCTTCTCAGTCACGAGATAATATTTTTTTAAAGGAGTGGCGCTAGTGGACCGGTGTACGTCCCCTTAACACAAGTCCATTACACTTTCTTATAGTATGATATAATAATATAAACACTTTGTTTATATGATATATATTATGTGTGTCATTGTCACTATTAGTTCTACACTTTAACACTACACTAACGGTTAAAGGTTTTGAATATTTGTATAATGAAACCTGAAAATCAAAACTTTAATCGCCTTACATATTTTTTTTCAAATTTTGACAGCTGCGTTTAATTCTACAAGCTCAATTTTACTACGATTATTTTACAGCTACAATTAACTAATGTTAGTCAAAAAAAAATGTGAAAACGTGTTGAGATGTTGATTTTCTTCTAAATACAGATGAATGGGTTACTTTAGCGTTATGATAATTCCCTTTAGTGGTTGATAGCATAAGAATTTAAACTGAACAGAAAAACGAGCGAGCTTTACAGTTGTCGCATATGATGTTTAACATCTGACATCCCACATTGATAATAATCAACTGAGCAGCGACAGAAATTAACCTCAAAAATATTTAAATATTTATTCGAATAAAATGATTCATTACTAGTGCTTGCCCACTGGTCGAAATTCTACCCTCTCTGCTTACAATCTATATAGTAATTACTAATTCCATGAGTACCTACACTAATTTGTTGCTAATTTTTATTACTTATTCCATGCTCAAGTTGTCACTTCCTGTTTCACACTTCCGTCCCTTTTCACGAAACAACTTCCACAGAAAACGACAGGAAAGATACACATCTCAAATATCTGGAACAATAATGAAATATTGATGCAAGCTGCGTGTTTCCTTAATAACAAAAATAATACATATTATTTAAACAAAGAATCGTGCATGCCACTGCATCGTAAACAATCGAAATATGCAAATAAAACAATTTTATGCTATTCTGACATTGTAAAAAAAAACTAAAATGCAAAAATTAAATCAAAATACTATAATCGCTGTGAAATAACTGTACCTACACGAATTCTTGAGGTCGTCAGTAACTGGCATACGTAATTGGAGAAGACAAAAAAATTAATAATACAGTGCTAAACGGTGTTTACAAGGTTACAAATGGGCATCACACTTTGGAGGACTAGCTAGTATATATATTGTTCTCATCCAAGTCAAGTAACTAAATAGTTTTAAATGAAGCAATGTATAGTACCTACCTACTTTTTAAGTTGAGTTTTTCATTTTAATTACTCCTCAAAATTCTAGTCTTCTGGAATCCTGATTTTTTGTCAAACCTCCGTTGACCACATTTTCTTACGTCCTTTAGTAATTCTCGTTTATTTATTTACATTGGCACCTGAAATTTATTCAAAAAACCATCGTATACTTATCAATATCTACCGTCCATCTTTTTTAGCATAATGAAATCGACCCATTTCAAGTAATGAATCGAGTTCAGTAGTTCCTGATTAATTAGCGGATAAAATATGAAACCCACTAAAATGGTACATGGTACAAATCGTTGGGCCAAGGCTAGGCAGATATAAGGTGTTGAACGCCTAATTGCATCTTCTGCTACATATTAAATAGTTAATATTGAAATCCAAGTACTTAGAATAGACAACAGACTAATAGTCTAGATTTTCTAATTCAGGAAGTAGACAGAAAGTTTCTAAACATTGTTAAATTAACAATATGAAGACCCTTTCAAGATATAGTGATGTTCAGTGACCATATCGATGGTAATTACTCAGTGTTTTTATTTTTACCAGCCCGAAGTTAATTTCCATAACTGAGTAGTGTTGTGCGCGGTGTACCGTGGCATGCTCTGACGCCGGTAGTGTTGTGGATAGTCGACATTAATTTTTGTAAGTACCTCTGATGACTTTTACCTTTGTTAATGGTTGTGAGTTTTTATTTAAAATGGTTCGTAAACACTTTTTTGTTACACTGTAAAAGAATAGAATACAAAACTCTTTATTATACACAAATATTAATGTAAATGTTGTGTTTGTTATTGTTGTTGTACTGAATGTTTATGGCATTAAGTCCACCTCTGTACATTTGTGTGCTTAAAGTATTAAATAAATAATGATGTAGATAATGTGTGATGTAGATGCACATAGGGTGACACAATTGACAATTGTCAATTTCCTTCACTCCCCCATATAAATATTATTTCATAAGTAAAATAAAAATAAAAAGGAATATTCCTATGTAGATAAGATAAAAGATAAAAATATACTCAACACAATTCTATAGTAACTACCGGGTAATACAATTTTACTATTACTACAAACCGTGACCCATTAATATTAACAGCACAATAAAACCAAACATAACTCACGAAACACCTCGTCACTATAAAATAATATCGATATAACCGCACATCACTCGAGCGCACCTTCCGAGGCAGTTCAGTGTTACGTGTAAAGCGCATGCGCGCGATTGTGTTCTAAATTCAATTTAAAAATTATTTTTTATATGGCAGTGGTGACCCGACCGTGTGGTGAATTCCATTGTACTAGAAGCAAATCATGCATAGGACGGACTTCTAAATCTGGCTGGGTAATGTTTAGTCTTTATACTATTGACCTTGTTTGATGTTTACCAAGTGATACTGTAATTGAAGCGAAGTTTACGAGAAATAATAAAAAAAAATGTGATTAGTGAATCAATCTTTTTCTTTGAAAATCGTCGTTTGTAGGACGAGGTCTTTGTCACAGCACGTTGGATAATTTCAAGCTGATTATACGTTCCTGCTGTAGTACATAGTGATGTAAATTCTGTGTTTATTTGTACTTGTGTTTTATGTTGTTGACCATTCTTGAATGAAAAGTGATACAAGTTGAGATATAATTATTACATAGTCACGCCTGCGTTCCCCGAAGTGTTAGGCAGAGGTACACCCAAATTTCGTCAATTATGTTTAAGTCCCATGTAATAGGGGGCGAGTCTATTGCCAATCGGGCACAAATACAGCCTCCGAGCTGCTATTTAGAAATTCCAGGTGGAAAAACCTAATAACAATGTGCCCGACCCGGGAATCGATCCCAGGACCTCTTGCTCAGCAGTAGTGCTGGTGACTGCTAGACCAACGAGGCAGTCAAACTACGCGAATTATCGTAGCCAAAATGTGATAAGTTTAGTGCTGACAAGTGTGGTCGCTGATAATGAGATCCTGATGAGAGGTTGGATTACCAGATAAGAAAGAAAGAAAAATATTTTATTTGGGACACGCACGAGAAATACAAAAATAGCATTTAAACTAACAATACACAAAAAAAAGCAATCAAGAAATGTGCGATGCCAAAAAGGCTCCTATCTCAGCATAATGTTGCGATATTTAAAAAATAAATACCGCAGCGCTGGTATTCTGATAGGGCCCGCTGTGATGACGCGGACTCACCTATGGACACACATAAAGATCCCACTAGGGTAATAAAAAAAACAACACTTACAATAAATAAATAAAAAGATGGAGATTTGTTTCAAAATCAAAATTCATTAATTAAAACTATGCTGAGAATCAACACTTTTCGCACGGCACAATTACATAAGAGAGTCCCCTAAAACGAACGCCCTTCACCACTCCCTAGTGCTTTAGCTGGGAAGAAGAAGTGACGCAACAAACTCGCAAGCAGCACAGCTGTCTGTTCAGTTAGGAAAACTTGATTCTATACAATAGTATATTATTATTCTTGGTTCGAAACAAAACACATATGTTTTCTTTTAGACTTGTGGCTGGATCGTTTTTCATTCTGATCTTATTATAGGCATAAAGTCTACCCATAGTACCAACCACGTTACCAGTCTAGAACATTCCTTGCTTATTTCTTATCAAAAAGGAAATAATTATAATTAACTAATCGACAGGAACTTTCCTATTTATTTCCTCATCGTTAATAACGTTATTTTAAATTTATTCGATATTAAGATAGGGTTAGGGAAAACCGTGAACATATTAATTATACCTCAAAAGGAGAAAACGGAACCCTTATCTCGCTCTCTGTCCTAAACGGAAATGGAATCCTTGTCTGTCTGTCTGTACGTCTGTCACAGCTGATTTGCTCCGAACCTACTGGACCGATTAAATTTAAATTTGATATACATATTCTGTAACCCAAACACGGACGTGTAAAATAAATAAATGAAAATTAAAAAAAAAAAAAGTTTTGTGAACTGTAGGTACCGTCTGACATAATTATCAATTTATTTATGGGCAAATTGTCAACTCCAGAAATACGTAGGCAATTGGCACATTTTGAATTTTATGCATAAAGATAAATTAAAAAAGTACACTAGAAACTATATTTAACAGTTATTTTTGTATAAGTCTATTTATTTTATTCAGCAAATGTTTATCACAGCACACTAATATTATAAAGGCGAAAGCTTGTAAGTGTGTTTGTTACTTCTTCATGCTCAAACGGCTGGACCAATAATGATAAAATTTTGTATGGAGGTAGCTGACACCCTGGATTAACAAATAGGCTACTTTTTATCCCAATATTCCCACGGGATCGAGAGTTACGCGGGTGAAATCCCGGGGCGCAGCTAGTGAGTAAATATAAAAGAAAATATTTTGTATGCCAATTGCCTAATACGTATTTCTGGGGTAGTCGAATCGCCCTCTAATAAATAAACTTCGTGTGAATCGCCAACAGAAAAATTATATTATTTAAAAGTGTCGATTCGCTCGTTTCGGGCGATTGAATTCGTGCGAATCGATCAATAATCCCATACTATTTTGACTTTTCCATAATCGTTATCCATCGATAACAATGTCACTTTGTAGAGGCTCTCTGCATTGTCTGTTTTCACTGTTATTTACTACTTTCCAAGGTATTCTTGTTCATCACACAATTCTCGTGAAAGAAAACATTGTATGGAATCCTGAACTTCATGATCTATACTCAAATTTAGGCCTTTGTTATACCAGGCAATGGGCCCATTACTAGCTGAGCCCTATAGGTAACTGACAATGCGAGACATTTGTCAAAACATGACAAAATTTACAGATTTTCACAATAGGTGCTCAATGGTTATTTTAATTAAGTAAAAAGAGGTAGATAGGATAAACACGGTCCGCAAGTCGCATCGAAATTCGGCTTAAGTTGTCAAAAAATAATAGGCTCGTTTTGACATTTAACTTGAATCGATTTATCGATTAATCGATTCATGTTAAACGTCAAAACGGGCCTATTATTTTTTGACAAGTATAATTACTTTAGGCACATTTTTTTCGTCTTGTCTCTTTTTCGCTCTCGATAATTATGACATGCCGTCCCACTTCCACGTGTCAACTAATGGTGTGACATTGTACCGTTTTTGAAGTTGGAATGTTGAGTAGGTAACCTATCTACGTCTTTTTGCTTATAATATCATTGATAGGTGCTGTTTATTAAAGCTGAGATCTATGAAAATAAGTACCGAACTCACAAAATTGTCGGATAGTCTATTCTATTTTTAATTATGGCAAGCAAAGCCGATGTCGACTATTCTGCCAATTCCTTAAGTGAATTGAAGTAATGAAGTGTGCATTGTAGTAATAAAAAAAAAAGTTGAATGATAAAAATCTTTGATTACCTACTGTTAAACTTTATGTAGATCTTGTGGGGTTAGTATTAGACTGAAACAAACAAAAAGATAAAATTACGTAAATATTATAATTTTTAGCACATTAAATATACATATACCACATTCACACAGACATAATATTTAGGGGAAAAAAATCATAATTTGATATTATTGTGACGAATGAAAATCATCAGCGCCACAAGCAGATCTGGAGAGGGATAAGTTAAAAGGGAAGGGAAATTAATCGGAAGAGGGATCTTAAATGTCGGATAGTCAGATTATCGTGTGTCACCTATCACATAGCCTGTTGATTTTATGAAATAGACCGGTTTTTTTTAAATATAATTGACATTTACAATTTTAACATCCCACCACAAAAATTCTACTCAAAGTGTTGAAAATGACTACCCAGTCCATTACGTGATTTAACTTTTCTTTATAAGCATCATAATCACAAATTACTTCAGAATGTAGTCATTACTTACTATTAGTCAACATGTCTGCTAATCACAAACAGTTACAGGCTCTTTTATCTTCCGGTATACTAATCCTTCTCGAATGAAGACTCATCACTGATAGCATAATCAGCATAAGTTTCCTCTGCTGGGACACAGTTCCTCTCTGTGAGAGGGAGTGGGCCCAGTGCGGGTTGGTGATTTCGAATTTTTGGTTCTAGGATAAGCCGGTTCCCTCACAATGTTTCCTTTCGCCGTTTTGAGAGCAGTAGTGATGAAATAATTTAGACAAAGTAAAGTGCCTGTCTGGGTTCTAACCTACGACCTATAATATTCGTAATTCATCACCGTTTCCACCACCACCACCTACAACCGTCAACCTCGTAATTTGTGTTTCTGTTTATTCTTTGCGTCACCTTTTAAGCAAAGATTTGCTTGTATTAGATGGTTCCACTCTTCCAGTTTAGATTGACTATACATGTGTGTGAGAGAATAAACAATACATAATTTACAAATAAAAGTATTTTTTTCTTTCTTTTCTTTGTATATTTTGCTTTGCCCCATTGGTGTCGTGGTCGCAAGCGGGACTGCTGAGCGTCGGGTCCTGGGTTCGATTCAACTGGATTCATCGGGTCCTGGATTCGAAAGCACGTTAAGCTGTTGGTTCTGCGCTTAATCTCTCTCCGGTCGTGTCGGATTGTCATCCCATCGGACATTGAGAATGAGGGAAGAGAGAGAGCATCTGTGTCTGCGCAAACATTTTTTAACTATAATATCTCCTGCGTAAATGGCTAGTCTCCGTTTGAGATTGGTAACCATGGTCGAAATTCGGTCTGGAGGACTATTATTATGTTTTTTTTTAATACAAGTTCTAACTAATATTATAAATGCGAAAGTAAGTTTGTTTGTTTGTTACCTTTTCACGCCTAAACCACTGACCCGATCATCCTGAAATTTTGCTTAAACGTTGTCAAGTGTACAGAAACGGGCATAGGGTACTTTTCATCCTGAAAAAAATGACTGTTCCCGAGAAAAATAACAATAACGTTCTTTTGATAATTGATGGCACCACGTGTCTTTCGAATCATGATTGAATTATTTATATTGTATTAGCGCCAGATAGAAGAACTTACAACATTGTGTATAGGAGCGTCCTATGTTAATGTTCTGTTCTGAGCCCATAATTGCAACGGCCAAACAACAAGCAGAGTACAACCCGAATTTATTGTCAAATTCTAAATTAACGCGAGCGAAGCCGTGGGCAAAAGCTAGTGTTAGATAATTACAACCATAGTGAAGTTTAAATTTACTGTTTTTTTTTTTCAAGTTTGAAAGTGAGATAGTCATAATATTAATCGAATTTAAAACATTAAAATTTCATATTAATAATCTATTTCTCAGTCTATCTTTGTTTCTCATTGTTCCTGAAGACAATAGTGTCACAGTAATATACTTAAGTAGGATTGTATAGGACCTTTTTGTAAAAGATGTGTCACCTGCTAGCTCATGTACTAGCAATTCCGGAATCCCCAAGGTCCCCGTCGTTTTCTGAAGCCTAAGGCCAAGGTTTCTTGGTGATTACATTTTCATTTTAGTGCCATCAAAAATTCATTATAAACCACATAAGCTTCTTTTCCTGTAAGTACTTAATTTTGACCTTGTGTTAATGTAACAGTCGTGGTCTAGGCTTCCTTGTATGTATGGATATTAGTAGTATTGGAGATACGTAGAAAAAAAAGAATATTTAGTTTTTCGTTAGCAAGTTATCTTCAGAATATAACGGTCCCCTATGTCCCCTGCTGGGACACAGACCTCCTCTCTGTGGAAGCGAGTGGGCCATAACCAATCACGCGGGACCACTGCGGTTAGGTGGATGTCATATTACGTCATAGAATTTTTTGAATTTTTTCATTCCCATGTGTTTTCCGTTACTTGTCTGTAAATCGTAGATAGTACGTTTTCGTGACAGTATTCGTTGAGTTTTTCCAAAAAATCATATTTTTAGGGTTCCGTACCCAAAGGGTAAAACGGGAACCCTATTACTAAGGCTCCACCGTCTATCTGTCTGTCTGTCCGTCTGTCACCAGGCTGTATCTCATGAACCGTGATAGTTAGGCAGTTGAAATTTTCATAGATGATGTATTTCTATTGCCGCTATAACAACAAATACTAAAAAACAGAATAAAATAAATATTCAAGGGGGCTCCCATACAAAAAACGTGATTTTTTTGCTCGTTTTTGCTCGATATTGATAACGGCAACAGGTAGACGCTTGAAATATTCACAGAATATTAAGTTATATATTAACTTTAAAAATAAATAATTAAATTAAACCAAGCATCTAAGGGGGCTCCCATACAACAAACGTGATTTTTTGCCATTTTTATAGATAATGGTACGGAACCCTTCGTGCGCGAGTCCGACTCGCACTTAGCCGGTTTTTTATTAAATTATGCTCACACATGCTTCCCATTGTTTTTTTTTACGGTAACTCAATTTCAAAAGACCTATTTTATCTTTTTCTAAAACGAAGGTTTTAAGATCTTCTCAACGTTTTTTTTTTACAGTATTTAGGTTATTTATAAAATACCATACGGAATCACTTATTTTTTATTTGATGGTGAATTATTATTTAATTTGCTTTTCACGTTTTTTTGCAATGCCAGACAGATAATTTGCAATGGTGCATTAGTTAGTATCGCTGGTTGTAGCTAGGTATTGCTTGTTTACAAAGTAATTACCATACCGCATACCACATTATCTAATCGCTTGTGTTAATAGATAAGAAGATACACTGTTTTACATAGTTACATAATCCTTTTTTTTTTTTTTTGGGTTGTAAATTATCAAATAACTTCTCCAGCTCTGGGCGGAGCGGGAGGGCGCGGCAGACTTTTACTGACTAAAACCCACCCGTGTTCCTTCCGTTGCCTGTGTGTCAGGGCCACGATATCCCTTTCGGACAAACTCGCAACCCCGGCAGGCATTGGTCCTACCAGACCCCGTCAGTTGGTGCTGACATCTCTTTGAGGCGCGCGTGGAACACAACGCGCCGTCGACCCGGGCCTGTTCCTTATCGGACGGCGAGCTACCCATCGCTCACCGTCCGCAGGCCCGCGCCTACGGTGGCTGGAAATCGGCTTGCGACTCCCGACGCCCGGGGCGTCTTCTGCGGTGACTAAGGGCGCGAGGGGTTTTTTTTTTATTAGTTACATAATCCTACCAATAAAAAAAAAATGTCTTACAATGATGCAAAAAGTAGCATTCTATTTTTCTAAATTTGAAAAAAAACATAAATGTATAAGCACTTGAGTGAGATACCTGAGACGCAGGATTATTCCTAGTTCAGGTAGAATCCAATTATTTTTTCCTTAACCTAGAGGTTAGGGTTAAAAATAATTAATTAATAAATATTTTAATAAACAAACAAACAATCCTACTAATATTATTGTGAAAGTTTGAATGTTTGTTACTCATTATAACATAATATCACGCCTGTAATCCCCGAAGGGTTAGGCAGAGGTGTACCTAGAGTACACCCACCATATTTGTTACTAAATCAGGCAAAAACGGCTGAACGAACTTCTATGAAATTTGGCATACAGGTAGTTTATAACCTGAATTAACACATAATACCTACATATTTATATCTCGGTGGTATGGTTCCGTGGTATAATTTCGAAGCCGCGGGCAAACGGTAGTATTATAATATTTTTTTTAATTAAAAACTTTTTTTTTTCTTCTTCTGCGTCGATATCGAAATCATCCTTTACACTAACAAAGGGAAAAAAAAACGAGCGAACCTTTCAGTAACCACATAACTATCATAATTATGACGTGTAACATCTGATATCTCACCTTGGTAATAAGCAAATTGTTCAAAGCAACAGCAGCGACAGCAATTAACCTAAATAATTTAAAAAGCTAAATAGTACTAGTGGTCGCCCACTGGTCAAAATTTGACCCCCTCTACTTACAATCTACATAAGGTGTATTCATACATGAAATCTCTTAAGGGGTCATTGTACTCATCATTATGAACAACTTTTACTATGGGACCAAACCTGAAATCGCGAAAAAAAATATCTGCTGTTCCCTACATTACATTTTTATTATTATTATTTTGTTTATTGTATGCGAACATAAATGTAGGGAACAGCTGATTTCCCCCCCCCCCCCTCCCCCTTAAGAGATTTCGTGTATGAATAGATATACCTTATACAATATTAGTTTTAGTATATGTGAAACCCGAAAAACGTGTCTAGTATTTTTATTTAAAGGATCTATGTACAAAATTTCAAACCTGTATCATGAAAAATTACAAAGTTATAAGGTCGTTATGTTACCGGTTTGTCCGTACAAAAACATGCTAACGGCGCCCCCGCGCCTCCAGGATCGTCTTGCTCTCATTGATAATAATTTGGCAGTAGGTACCTAACCGTACAGCGATTGTATTGTAAGTAATTAAACGGTGATTTTCCATCACACTTAAATATTAGTAGCAATTATGATACACCCATCCAATGCATTCAGCTTTTAGGAAGCGTGTTATTTGTGATTAAATATTCATAAAATTGAGTTTTGAATGCATTGAATGAGCGTAACTTTTATACATGAGGTAGACATGAGAGTATTTTGTTTTATAATTCTGCTCCTTCAAAAGTTTTTTTTTTGCCAAACTTAGTTCTAATCTTCAATACTTATTCCATGCTCAAGCTGTCACTTCCTGTTACACACTTCCGTGCCTTTTCACGAAATCACTCCCACAGAAAGCAAGAAAAAAGATGTTACACATCAAAAACGAAGGAGGCTTACAGTAGTCGCATAAGGTGTGTAACATCTGATATCTGACCTTGGTTAGCAACTAAAATGATAACAAGCAGCGACAGAAATGATCCCATTACAATCTATATAGTACTTACTAATTCCATGAGTACACTAATTCTATGCTATTATACAGTACTTACTAATCCCATGCTATTATACAACATAATCAGCCTATAATGTTCCCACTGCTGGGTCACAGGCCTCCTCTCTGTGAGAGGGAGTGGGCCCCATCCAACACGCGGGCCCAGTGCGGGTTGGTAGGTATCACATGTCTTCGAATTTTTGGTTCTAGGACATGCCGTTTTCCTCACGATAATTTCCTTCATCGTTTTGAGAGCAGCGGTGATGAAATAATTTACACAAAGTCACCTGCCTGGGTTCGAACCTAGAACCTGTACAACTCGTAAGTTGCGGCTTTTACCACCCACCAATGCTCTTTACACTGCTATTGTACAGTACTTACTAATTCCATGCTATTAAAAAATACTTCTTCCATGCTCAATACACTTCCATCCTTTTTCACGAAATCACTCCCAGAGACGACGAAAGGAATGATTTTACACATCAACAGTTTCTCTGTAGTACAAGTTTAGTGTAGGTAACACAGATAGTTAGAAATTGTTGTTGTTTACGCAATTATTTTACATGGCGTAAACAACAACACACAATATCACGCCTTGTTTCCCGGAAGGGTTGGGCAGAGGTGTACCTGTAGTACACCCACATTTCGCCAGTTATGTTAAGTCCCATGTAATAGGGAGCGAGCCTATTGCCATCAACCGGGCACAAATCCAGACACCGGGCTGTTTCTGAGAAATTCCAGATAGAAATACCCAAAATACGTAACCAACAATACCTAACATATTACGGTGCACAAAAAATGCATGCAGAGAAACAGGTGTCTGGTGTATAAAGATTACACGTGGTGATCATTAGTTTTTTAGGGTTCCGTACCCAAATGGTAAAACAGGAACCGTATTACTAAGGCTCCGCCCCGTCTGTCTGTCTGTCCGTCTGTCACCAGGCTGTATCTCAAGAACCGTGACAGTTAGACAGTTGAAACTTTCACAGATGATGTATTTATGTTGCCGCTATAGCAATAAATACTAAAAACCGGAATAAAATAAATATGTGCTCGTTTTTGCTCGATATTGATAACGGCAACAGGTAGACGCTTGAAATATTCACAGAATATTTAGTTATATTTTCACTTTAAAAATAAATAATTAAATTAAAATAAAACAAATATGGGGCCTCCCATACAACAAACGTGATTTCTTTGCCGTTTTTATAGATAATGGTACGGAACCCGTCGTGCGCGAGTCCGACTGGCACTTGGCCGATTTTTTCTACCAGCACAGGAAATAGCAATAATCCATACTTAATATTATAAATGCGAAAGTAACTCTGTCTGTCTGTCACCTTGTTACGCCTAAACCACTGAACCGATCGTTATGAAATTTGATATATAGGTAGCCTTGGGCCTGGACAAGGACATTATGCTACTTTAAAAAAAATTACTATACAATTTGTTCTAGGTGCATTGTCTTCACATACAATTAATGTACCCATACAAAATATTATAAAACATTTTAAAAGAGTAACGGTGGAGTTTCTTGCTCATTCTTCTCCATGCGAAACTATCTTTTGGAAGGGGCGACTAGAATCAATTCTATTTTCTTGTTAATTTCGACGTTCAAAAGTGCCTTTTATGTGCCTGAAATAAATAATTTGACTTTGACTTTTGACTTTGTTTTTATTGATGAAATACAGATTACACGCAGACGAAGCCGCGTTAATTATTTCAACATGTGCTTGGTTAGCAACCTTATTACGTTACCCACTCACAATCGGAATCCAATACGTTTTGGCAATTCAACAATATTCAGTTTAACTTTAAAATGACATAATCTAGTCCGTCTAGTTCATTCGCAGAAATAAAATGTGCCAACCACCATTGTTCACACTACTATGCAAATAAACGCAAAGACACTACTCTAATGACGTCACACATCCCAGTAACACTGTATCTAATCTTCTTATATAAGAAAAATGTGCGTGAAAATATTACTTATAACAGAAAGTAGTAAATCATCAACAGTCTATACTTCTAATGAGTGATTGTCGAAACAAGATCGCGTGCGCAGGCAATTCACTCTCTAACCATTAGACCATTACTTTTTATTTCCTAACTATTCCAAATGACTAAGTAATGCACATAATTAATGCTAGGAAAATGGCTGTTAATGTAATTAAATGTTATAATGTAACATTTTTTGTGATTGCATCTGCAGATGACTGACTGTATGAGTATCTGTAGCTCATTATTGTTATTTACTTTGTGTGGATGTTAAATAATAATTCCTTTACTAATAATGTAGGGAAATGTTTATTTTCTCTACACAAGTAATGTACTTAATGCTAATCTTTTTATCAGTAGCGCTGAGCATACTATGGATAATTTGTCCGCGAACAAATTGTCAGCGACGATAGAACATATGTAAAATCCTAGCAGTCTATAAAATCTACGTGTACGTTATTGAATAGATTTCGATCCTCGCGGACAAATTTTTCGTGGACTAATTGTTCCATCCTCTGCTAAGCGGCTAAGTAGTGCGCAAGGAGCTATCCTAAAAAACTTATGAACTAATTTAAATAAATTTGTTTTTTATTTTTTATTATTGTATAATTGCTAAAACACTAATGAATCCAGGCGAAATTAAGTTAGTAATTCCATTTAATAATACACAGTTCTGTGAAAATAAAAAATAAAACTAATAACAATATCAATAAGAGGCTGGTGGCTAAGTAATAACAGCCGCACGGGTCGATCGACCAGGTTAAGCTACGCTTGACGCGGTTGGTCCGTGGATGTGTGACCATATTTACATACCAATCAAATTCCATTTAAATTCCGAGACACGGAGGGGTTCTCCGTGCCTCGGAAAGCACGTTAGCACGTTAAGCCGTTGGTCCCGGCTGTTATTTGTAGATCTTTGACAGTTGTTACGGGTCGTCAGAAGCCCAAAAGTCTGACAACCAGTCTTACCAAAGGGTATCGTGTTATTCAGTAACTGGGTTGTGGAGGTCAGATAGGCAGTCACTCCATTTAAAATACTGGTATTCAGCTGCATCCGGATAGGTTAACCCAGCAATACAAAACATCTATAGTTTACGTTCCAAAGTAACAGGTATTTTGTTTACATACTTCATAGTAGGTATTCCCGAGAATTGTGAATGACAACAATGGAAAAAATGGCGTCAATTGATTCGTCTCTGACGAAGACGCCATAATTATTCGCCGGAACCGAGTGAAAAGTATGGCTACTATCGAATTCCAAAATACAAATTATCATGTTGATCAACAACTTAGTCGAATTTAAGTCAAGTTAAGCATAAGACTGAATTGATTGTTTATTTAGATTTATAGAGGTACCAGCTGCGCCCCGCGGTTTCACCCGCGTAAGTCTCGATCCCGTGGGAATATCGGGATATAAAGTAGCCTATAGCTTAATACAGGGTGTCAGCTACCTCTATGCAAATTTTTATCAGAATTGGTCCAGCCGTTACACGTGAAGAAGTAACAAACACACACACACACACACACACACACACACACACTCACAAACTTTCGCTTTTATAATATTAGTGTGATGTGATTAGGAACAGGGTGTAAAGATCAAGAAAAGACGGGTGTTGTGTCTGGTGGGCAACCGCCCGATGGTTGATATCGGGATGTTGTATACATGCCCGTCGCATGGTAAACTCTGCATGCGAGATGTAGGATTTGTGTGACGTCAGGTCATTGGTTGGTCAAGATCGCATATGGCGTTGTAGATGCCGCCTCAAATTAGCACCTTACTTTGATATTAATAATATTTGCATTAGTAGGCGGCCAACCTGATAGTCAGTAGTCACCGCCTATGGAGTTCGACAAAACCAGAGACCATAAGTGGCCAACTCAGAGACAAAGTTCAAAATAATGTCTCATGAAGTACAAGTATTACACCGGCATGTATACCCTTTAAACCGGAACACAGTCCCACATGCACTGCTTGGCAGCAGAAATAGTTATGATTTTTTTCAACGGTAATAATTTAAGATATGTCTTAAGTACAACCATGATTGGAGCAGAAATGGTCCTACTATCAATTAGTTAATTTTTTTTATATTTTTTTTGGCTTCGCACGGTTTGTGCATTTAGCCAGTGTCATGTAAAATTAGGTAACAAGTACAAATTATGAAATGAACTCCATTCAATGCGTGATAAAGATGATGACACGAAAACTTACATCACCAACCACCAAATACACACTAACATAGGTGACTTTTTTTTAGGGTTCCGTACCCAAAGGGTAAAACGGGAACCCTATTACTAAGGCTCCGCCGGCGCCGTCTTTCTGTCTGTCTGTCGCAATGCTGTATCTCATGAACCGTGATATTACACATATTATTCTCAGCTGATTTATTCATATTTATTATTCACAGATGATGTATATATATATATTGATTATTCACAGATGATGTATTTCTATTGCCGCTATAACAACAAATACTAAAAAGCAGAATAAAATAAATATTTAAGGGGGCTCCCATACAAAAAACGTGATTTTTATGCTCGTTTTTGCTTGATATTGATAACGGCAACAGGTAGACGCTTGAATTATTCACAGAATATTTAGTTATATATTCACTTTAAAAATAAATAATTAAATAAAAATAAAAATAAATATTTAAGGGGGCTCCCATACAACAAACGTGATTTTTTTGCCGTTTTTATAGATAATGGTACGGAACCCTACGTGCGCGAGTCCGACCCGAACTTGGTCGGTTTTCTTTTCTTCTCACTTTTACCTATATAACCTTATCTTTGACAATTCTCTAATTCTAAATTTACTTGTATGCTCACAAAAATCACTCGACTTAATGTAATACGAAGACACTGTCTCAAAAGATACAGGATTTTCCTAGTTTGGGGGGCAGGGTACCTATTCTTATTAGATTTTCGACCCAATTACAGTTACTACCTACCTTTTGTATCCAATCATTGCGTAATTTTACTCAAGTCTGTTTACCCTTCTGTGTCAAAGGTTATGTCTTATAAATAAAAATGCTTTGTATTTGTATTTGTTTGATAAACACCGTGGCATTTTAATATGAAAATGTTCTTAACTAAATTTTTAGACCTTTGTATCCTGCTTATGCGTATGAAGTTTCATTAAAATCGGTTCAATGATTTCGAAAAACAAGGGCTTGGAAGTTTGTCTGAAATGCCGTACAGCGTATACGCTCTTAAGTAGAGATATTTGTAATAGGCTTAGGTAATGTATAATTAGACTACCATAGGTACTCGTTGGTCATGGCGGTAGTAAATAGCCAGAATTTTCACTTTAAGTTTAACTGTTTGTTAAATGCTCATTCAGTCATGCTCACTTAAATGTCTCGCTGATGGTGGCGCGTGTGTTGGATCATTCGGTTCCCTACAAAATGGTTGAGCTGGATGGTGCTGATCCACGCGTCATGTTCGTGAACGGGTGCAGTCAGTTGAGACTGGTCATCTCTTAACTTCCAGGCCTTATTTGTAATCTTTTAATATTATATTTTGAATTGTTATTAAATAATTTTTTTTTTACATTGTTCTCACATAAAGAAGCGAGAAAAATAATATACCCAGCATTTTGTAATATCTTGATATAAAAGAATGTCCTTGGAGTTTCTTGCCTATTCTTCTCCATAGAGACTTATTGGAATGGGCAAATAGTTTCAACTTAAGAATGCTGTCACAATAAAATTAATTCATTTTGTTAGCCACTTGATTTAACTTCCACTCTTTCTTTAAAACTATGTACTTTAAATACAAAGAACGCCTTACAGCTGACATAACATAACATATTGATTGTTGCAGTTACTTGCACCTAGCATAACATTCAATGTGTTAATGATAATGTAAAAGAATGTCTTCTAAACATTTAAAACAGACCAAAACAATATTAAACAAAAGGCAGCCTACTTACATTCAAATGGATTATACTGAACTGCGCAAGCGCATCAGTTTTCTGAATTACATCTAAATTACTTATATTCAAAGATACTTGTAAAATAATAGTACAAAAGGAAAAACTGGCCAAGTCCGAGTCGGACTCGCACGCGAAGGGTTCCGTTCTTCCGTACAATATTTAACACTACATTCTTTTTTAATACTTTAGCAAATAAAAAACACGTCTCTTAACATAGTTTAATTAGTAACAGCTTAGTTTATAAACATAGTTTTTAACTAATTCTTACTAATACTGTATGGATTGTGTGTGCTTCTATGTTTGTGTAGTCCGAATAAAAAAAAATAACGGGGACCCCTGTAATTTTTAACTCGTGTCTTGTTGTCCAAGTGTCTACCTATACCAGTTTAAAAGATAAAGCCCTGTGACAGACGAACAGACGGACAGCTGAGCCTTAGTAATAGGGACCCGTTGGCACCCTTTGGGTGCGGAACCCTAAAAATAAAATAGTAACGGATACTTAAGTATTAGTTATAGCAAATAAAAACAATATATCGTGACGTGTTAAGAACGGTTCCGGACATAAACCCAGTTTTTCAGACACGGTAAGATATGTCCGACCGATAAATCAGTTGTTTAACAGAAAAGCAAATATTGGGTGTAATTAGGTGTACATTAACACAAAGTTCATTAACTCTTGGCCCCGACCACAAATGCGACCGCCTGTTGGTCGTGGTCGCTGTACGAGGCATATTGTTTATTGTCATATTCAGTATTTCAGGAGACTAAACGAGGTTTCGAGATCGATGAAACTGGACTGAAATGTTCCAAGATCGATGAATGAATATTTGCCTAAAAGCTCCGATTGATCTTAATGATTGTAAAAACTGTTTCTATTATAATATTTCTTTTTACCATTTTTAAGCTATTTAGTGTTCCAGGCTAGTTCATTTTTTTGATGTTTGTAAATATGTGAGCACCATGTATCTATCTCATAATTAAGTTATTATTCATTGCTTAGTTTTTAATTCTTTTTACATATTATGGTATAGTAATTTTATTCTAGGTGCATCGTCTTCATATATTATAATCATAATTATAACTAATGTACTCAAACAAAATATTGTAAAACATTTTAAAAGAGTAACGGTGGAGTTTCTTGCCCATTCTTCTCCATACGAAACTACCTTTTGGAAGGGGCTACTAGAATCAATTCTATTTTTTTGTAAATTTTGACGTTCAAAGTGCCTCTTATGTGTCTATTTGAAATAAATAATTTGACTTTGATTTTGTAAGAAATTTGGCTATGCTGCTTTGATATGTTTATTTAATTCATAATTATTGTAACATCATTTAAGTAAGACAAAAAAACTCGAATGCAATTAATTAAAACAAGTATTTACTTAATTTCCATTTCATTTTTTATGTAAAACAACGGGTCAGTTTTTTTTGTTAGTTTACTGTTAGGAAACGACAGGATGTGGACGTTGCATTAAGATTCTTGTGCATATTTTATTTATTTGAATATAATTATTGCATTGCACTAGTTTATTGTTAAACATTTCTTCACTATAGTATTACTTCAACCGTTTGCAAAAAAATAGACAACTAACGCGTAATTAAATAGTACTTCTGTGTTGGTCAACCTTTTTAATTCAAAACTTAGAAAAAAAAGTGCTTAAATTAAAGATTTTAACTTCAAAATTATAAATGTACTATCTATTCATAGGTTCGTAGGTACAGTCACCGACAAAAGTCGATTAACACTTCAGTTTTTTTCAATCTTATTTAATGAGCACAATATTTCATTAAAATCAGAACAGGAGTAAAAATAAAGGAATAAAAAAAAACCTATTAATACGTGAAATGCTAAAATATTATGTATCAAATACGTATCAATTTGATGATGTGTCAAACAAGCAGTGTAAATCGTCTTCCTGCCAGGGTTGCGAGTTTGTCCGAAAGAGATATCGTGGCCGCCAACAGGCATCTGAAGGAAAACAGGTGGGTTTTTGTCAGTAAAAGTCTGACATGCCGCTCCGCCCAGAGCGGGAGAAGTTATTTGATAATTTCCCAACCAAAAAAAAAAGTGTTAACCGTCTTTTGTCGACCCTACAAACTCTTTTTGAAGACGGCAGGAGGACTCCTAATTTTAAGTCTGTATCACATGATTATTCCGTCAACAACTTCTCAAATCTTTTCATTTAAAAACCGACAAAAAACAAACTTGAACTCCAAATTAAACAATTACACAACCAGCCACTTGCCTAGATCTCACGTAATCGATCACTTGTCATTGGAACTATGACGAAACTTTATCATTAGAATTTTACAAAGAGACTAACAGATTTGAACCACTGGACTGGAGAACCGGGGCTCTGACGTAATAGTTGTGCTGGAGAAAAAAGGTTCTGATAGTTACACAATGTAAGGAAATAGACTGATTAAAAGTTGGCAGATCGGAAACGTAGCGATAATTATGTTAACACCTACTAGCACAAATACGAGGATAGTTTTCCGCAATAGTACTCGAGACGTGTCAAAATTCTCCGCTAAGGACGACTACGATGTCATTTCTGACTGTAGTTTGTCATCGCCCTTTTAATTTTTGGTATTTTTACTATGTACTAGCAGTTGCCCATTACTTTGTCTGAGATCCACGGTCATGGTCTATCTGTGTGCCAAATTGCATCTAAATCCATTTAGCCGTTTTTGCGTGATTGAGTTACAAACAAACTAATTCTCTTTCGCATTTTTAATATTAGTTAGGATTTGGTTCACCATGTAAATCGAACCTAAAAATTTAATTAACACAAATAATTTTAGCTGGAAAAGGCTCCCGCAGACAGGCGCAACAGTGGTAGTACAATTTCCATGAAGTTCTACTAGAGTCGAGTCGCGCCTGTCTGCGGGAGCCTTAATAAAGGGTTATGATTACCACAGTCCTTTGTTAAGTTCTCGGTAAAGCCTTATGTTTAAGCTGTTAAATACATATATTCTCTCCGGCAAAGCATGTTCAAGGATCGCTGTAAAAGTACAGTCAGCCATAAGCAAATAATTTAAAAACCGCGCACCTGAGTTCCCTCCATTACAATGGCATTTGACTAATTAAAAAGATATGCCTGTTAGTGATGTCAAAGAGAATTGTTCCGCTCTAATTAGAGGCCCGTGCTACTAAGTAGGAAGTTCCATGATAATCACATTGTTAAGAACTTGATACAAAATAATATGTATTAATGTATCGTAATATCAGCGGTGTCTTTCTGAATGCAAAATATTTTTATTATAAGCCATCAAAGCTTTGTTGTAAATAGTGAAAATCCGAAGCATATTAGACATAAACATTGTAGCTAAAAAATAAAGACCATCTAGATAAATAATATATACAACATTATTTTTCGTATTGGCGAAACCTGAATATAGTTTGTTCAGAATAGGGAACTGAATCGATTTCAATAATTTTTCACCATGTTATATTTTGTCCCATTTTTTTTTAAGTGTAATTGAAAATGTTATCACCATTTAATTACTTACAATACAATCGCCGTACGATTAGGTACCTACTGCCAAATTAATTATCAATGAGCGCAAGACGACCCTGGAGGCGCGGGAGCGCCGTTAGCATGTTTTTGTACGGACAACCCGGTAACATAACAAACTTATAACTTAATGATTTTTCATGATACAGTTTTGAAATTTTGTACATAGATTCTTTACATTAAAATACTAGACACGTGTTTCTGGTTTCGCATATACTAAAACTAATATTGTATATATCCTTTCTGCATAATCAGCCTATAATGTTCCATCTGCTGGGACACAGGCCTCCTCTCATCGAGAGGGAGTGGGCTGCAATTTCATCACGCGAGCCCAGTGCGGGTTGGTACATTATATCCAGGGACCATTTTGGTTACCCATTGAAAGAGTTTTCGATAGGGTTTTTCTAAGCGGTCAAACAAAAACCCATACGATATGGGTAACCCTTTTGAACGGCTTAGTTTAAGCCATTCAAAATTACCCACACCGAATGGGTTTTTGATTAACTGCTTAGAAAAACCCTATCGAAAACCCGTTCCATTGCTTTAAAGGGTTTTCGATAGGGTTTTTCTAAAATGGTAACCAAAATGGTCCCTGGGTAGAATAGAGATAGAATTGGTCATGCTACGCGTGCTGGGCGGATATCGAAATAACATAATATTATGATTTTTTCATGTCACTAGGTTTCAAGTAGGTATAGAACCCATTGAATGGGTTATCATGTAACCCTTTCATTGGGTTTCTAGTATAAAACCCATTCAATGGGTTACATCGTGATAAAGGTAACCCATTGAATGGGTTACCCCTTCGAAAGGCTTAACCCTTAACAGGGGTTGTACGGTCCCTGATTATATCACATGTCTTAGAATTATTTTTTTGGTTCTAGGACATGCCGGTTTCCTCACGATGTTTTCCTTCACAGTTTTGAAAATAAAATGAAATTATTTAGACAAAGTAAAGCGCCTGCCTGGGTTCGAACCCACGACCTACAACTCCTAAGTCAGGGTTATTACCACTGGGCCACCACTGCTCTTTCTGACCAGCGGGGTAATAGGGGGAAGCAAACCAGAAACTTCGAAAAAAATCTGCCATTTGATGAGATATGAGAAAATAAATGATCGTAAAAATCATATAAATTTTGCGATTACAGTTTTGGGTCCGTGTGGTGCCGGACGTACAGAATAGCACAACCCTATTTCTTCCCATGGGTGTCGTAACAGGCGACTAATGGACTTACTAGAGAATGGGCAGCAGCGTTCTCTATGCATTTTAACACCATACTGCGATCGCCAACCCGTCTGCCAAGCGTGGCGATTATGGCATACTTTACTTTTAGGGGAGGCCTATGTCCAACAGTGAACGTTTTTAGGCTAAATGATGATGATGATGAGGTTTGGTCTCATTATAAAAGTTGTTCATACTGAAGAGTACAATGAGGTTGTGCGTTTTTATGTTAGATCTTGTATAACTAAACATGTTTTTACCCATTTTGCCTGATATACTTATTACCCAAAAAATTACCTTACAAAATATTTGAAGCCTTGAATAGCTTTTTTCTTTTGTATGTTTAATTAAACTTACATATTTTTTTTCTTTTACAGACACTAAAATCAACATGCGAGTTCATCAAAACACAACTATGCACCATAGCCATATCTCTGACGCTGTTCAACTCAGTCCGACTCCCGAAGGAGGCCTTCAGATATGGAGCAGTTCCTTACCTGGTGGTCTACTCCTTCTGGCTTCTGGCTGCAGGACTGCCGACGACGCTGTTGCAGCTTGCAATGGGGCAGTTGAGCCAGCAGGATCCTGTGGGGGTGTGGAGAGCTGTGCCTATATTGAGAGGTGAGACTATTGTATTTCTGTACTTTCAACTTTTATCTTTGATCAAATTTGTTATAGATGGGTATAGACGTCAAACCAAGTTATTTCCTAAGTGTCACCTACAGGGAAGAGCGCTGATGTCTGAAATAGAGATAATTTATATCTACTCGTAGTTCAGACACAGATGTTCAAAATCTGATCAAAGAATAAAGTGTCGTATAGAGTAAAACCATATTATTTAAATTGCTATACATTATAGAACATTTTTTTTCTAATTAAATCTTGCTACGCGCGTATTGTGAAAGACAATTTTTCAATATTTATGTCCCAATGATCAATAAAATATTGCGATCGAAAATTTCCTTGCAGGGATTAAAAGAATGAGAACAAAAATCTGATTGCTTAGCATATGATGACAATCGCCTCTACCTAAGTCTGTACGTAACAATTCAGGTACCTAGTGGCTAAGTAGGTAGGTAGAGTGATGGTAACTGTGTGAAAATACCAACAAATCATTTTGAAACTATTTTATCTTCACCTCCTTAGCATAGATAAACTTATTTTACTAAAACCGCACTCGAAATTACACAAGCATCAATCAATCTGCCTGACCTTTTCCCAACTATGTTGGGGTCAGCTTCCAGTCTAACCGGATGCAGCTGAAGACCAGTATTTTACAAGAAGCGACTGCCCCTTAAGCGATACCCCTTGGTAAGACTGGTTATCAGACTTTTGACCTTCTGACGACCCCTAACAACTGTCAATGATCCACGAATGACTACCGGGACCAAGGGCTTAACGTGCTTTTCGATGCTACGGAAGAGTCGCTTTGTAAAGATGGTCACCCATCCACGGACCAACTCTGGCAAGTGTAGCTTAACCTGATGGATCGACCCATGCGGCTGTTATTACCCACGAGCTCCTAATTACACAAGTTTACAACGTGCCGCTACAATGGTGGTGACATTAATTTAACACACAAGGCTTTCTGGCCAGTAAGCATAATATACTCGAAGTACATTACTGCAGCGGCCTGGAAAGGGATATTGATGGTCGAACGTGAAAATGTGGGCCGAGACGAAGCCGAGGCACTCATACGTGAGTCCATCAATGCCTGGTTGCGGCCAAGGCTTGTAGGTATAGTGCTTTTCTCAAATAATGTGCGGAAATTCAAACTAAGTAAATTATTTATAAATTCCAGATTTAATGACGAACAACGATAATTTTCACGCGCCAATATGTTCGTTTGTTTCTTTTTTTACTTTAAAGAGCTCTATTTGCAAGCCAGTTCGAAATTTAAATAAAAAATTTGATACCATGGTCAATGGTTTTGGTTGCCATGTGTCGACGTAAAAAGTTCGTTCCATTTTTAAATTACACGACAGATATGAGTTTTCATAGTAATTTATTCGGCCGCTAAACACGACAGATATGGATTTTCATACTAACATTGCCGGCCGCAGCTCGCATGTATTTGACCAGTACAGCATTTTGGATTTATCTCGAAGAAGGTGGTCAAAATAATGCTTGAATTTCCAAGCATGTTTGAGAAAAAATAAGATAAAATAATTCGTACATTTAAAATTTAAAATTTTCAAACAAACTAAATGATAAAGCACTCTCTTTCCTTTAACTCGCCTACTCTTTGCAAGTTATTCGTTTTAATTTCATTGATGCGATGTTATGATCCGTGATCCTGAAATGAATAGAATAGAATACTCTTTATTATGTACACCATAAAAGTTACAGATATAAATGTTGTAGTTTTACATAGGGTTACACAATGGGCGGTCTTATCGCTCAAAGCGATCTTTTACAGACAACCTTTGGATGGATTAAAGGGAGAAGGAGAGACAATTAAATACTGCAGGTAGTCAGTGGTTTCCAGTGGTGTCTACAGTTTTTTAAGTACAGATTACTACAAAATGCTATTTTAGGAAATTGTTATTACCTTAATCAATAAAATAATAACGTTTAATAATATTTTTGTAAAAAGAAAACGCGAATGGGTGTGTTCAATTAGTGTCGCCATTAAAGTGGCACGCTGTATACCATTGTTATGCTATGAAAAGACGTAGACAATATACATAGGTATCAAGTTAAGCCTACAGGTAGATAAAACTCAGCTGCCTACCTTCTGTGTACAAGCTGAATCCGATTATAATGTTCACATAGCTAGCAGTGGTATTATTTTTCTTGTGTTTTAGCTGTTGAAATATTATGTTCTTGGTTTTTTTCCCGTGTCTATATTATCCTAACTAATATTTAAATGCGATGTCTTGTTTGTTTGTTTGTTACTCTTTCACACTAAAACGGCTAAACGGAGAACGGCTGTGGTGCTCCTTAAGTTCTGAGTTGAGCTGAACGATTACTGACAAATGCGTATACCGACTGGACGGGTCTTCTCAATATGTGTGGTTCTTTCCTCAAAAGACCATTTCAGACACCAATCTACATGATCTGACCAAGACTATTCCTGGAGTTTAAAAGAGACCTCTGAGTTTGTTTTGGCCTTTCTCAGAGTAGGTAGTTAGATAGGAAACGCCGACCTCATCTAGATTTTAAAATATTATTGACGTGAAAAAAGTGTTTGTACAAACCTACTGTTAGGTCTGGAAATTAAACTATGAATACTTTATAACAAATTATCATATCCTGACTAATAAATTTGCGAAAGTAAGTTTGTTTCTTTGTTTGTTACCTTTTCACGCCTAAACCACTGAACCGATCATACTGAAATTTTACATATTTATGTTGTCAGGTGTACAGAAATGGACATAACCTTTCATCCAGAAAAAAAGTAGTAAGAAGTAAAAGGGACTTTTTTGTCGCCAAACGTCAAACACAAGCAGTGTGTACAACCAGATTTTATTGTCAAATTCTAATTTAACGCGAGTGAAGCCGGGGGCAAAAGCTCGTATTGTATACAAAGAAACAACACGTCACTCTCCGGCGCACTCCCGAATATTGTGTCGTCTATTGATCGCTTCGTTTCGATCGCTAGTGCTGCCCGCCCTAATACGTTTAGGGTTGGGACACTATTTACAGAAATAAAATCATTTTATCATTTCATTTCTGATTTGGATGAAATTTGGCACATTGGTAGACATGACCTGGGTTATGATAAAAGCTACTTTTTATCCTGGATCGCGAAGAATTATACACTCAAACTCAAAGCATTCATTTCAAATAAACCAATTACAGGCACTTTTGAATTGTCAAGGGGTTGTTCAGTCAGAAAGATGAAGCTAGTTGCCCATTACAAAGCGTAGTAGGTTCCTATGGAGAAGAACGGGCAAGAAACTCCACGGACACTCTTTTAAATTAAAATATTGTTGAAAAGTATTGTTACATCATTCATGTTGAAATTATACATATGAGAACGATGCAAAACGTCATAAGCGTGCGTGATAAAATAAAAAAATAAACAATTCAAAAATTAAATTAAATTAGAATAAGCCATGGCAGCTAAGAAATGACCAGTCCCTACTGCCGGAACCCGGTTACGAACATGACGCATGGATCAGCACCATTCAGTTCAACCATTTTGAAGGGAATTATCCAACACACGCCACCATCAGCGAGACATTTGAGTGAGCATGACACACTCAGCCGCCAGGGCACATTCATGTCAATGAAAGACTTAATCAGTAAATGGAATATAAAGAAAATATCCACCTATTAGAAATCTGGCTAAGATAATCGGACTTAAAAGTATCAGGAAGTTTCATGGTTGTTATACATCGCACCTCCGATAAAATAGGGTTACAATTACAACTCGAAAAACCTGTATTTTCAGAAAAGCGAAAATAAACTCACAGATTTGTTAATCAGTCCTTTATTCCTGTAATATTAATAAAATGTGATACAAATTATATATTCTTAAAAAGCTTTAAAAAAATACGTTTCGATGACATAAACAGTTTTTCAATTTTCCTGAAAAACAACCTGAAAATTCCCAATTGTAACAGTATTTTAGATAACTATTTGAACTTCTACTAACAAAAATACAATATGACAAACGTAACAAGTCTTATTATAGTAAAAATCAGGCCGTTCTTTATACGTTTTTCAACTTAATAATTATTTATATAGCTGTAGACTTGGGAAAAAAATAAACTTTAACAAGCATTACAAAATTTTAACTAAAACAAAAATATTAACAATTCTAGTCATCACAACTTCAACGAATCATAATTAAGCCACGCTTAAATAATATTTGGTTTAAGTTCTCCTTAATGAAATAATGTTTAAAGATTACGTAGGAACTATAATCATCACTATAAAAATCAAAATCACAGACAAAAACTAAGTTTCAGTCGTCTCTTAATTAGAAATTACTGGTATTTAACTACAATTGGTTGTAAAAAGGCGCATAGAATCGCGGTATATGATTACTATTAACCAAACTCATCAAATTAACTTTCTTCCTCGCGCTTATTGAAGGCTGTCTGATGTATGCAGGTTTTAGTCCGGGCAGAATCTGGCCAAATTTTAGCTCCCGAAAATTCTTCCTCTTCATAAGAGTTCTTGTAATAAAGACAAGAAAAACACAAGGTGTTTCTTTCATGAATATAACGACTGACATCTTTCAATTTCATGTTACCCGTACCGAGGCGTAGTTCTGCATGTAACTTCTTCAGGGATATATTCATTAAATGAAAGCTCATTCACCGAATATGGGGGTCCAGTTTTTTGGATGTTCTATAAATCTCGACGAGATGGCTTTTGAAATGTTCACTTCTAAATGGCAGTGTTTCAACTTTCGCTGGAATTAATTCTTGTTCTATTTTCTACAAAAACAATAATTCATAGATTAGCGCATTATTCAGACATCAAAACCAAAGACAAAAATAACCTGGTATAAACCTGTTTATACTAGGATATTTTCGTAATTCTAAAAGTTAAGTAAGATAAGGTAAGTGTAGTAAGCATCTTACCTTGGAAGTTTGTTTCCCCAATCTTTTGATGATCATCAGTGAGTTAATTTTACTATCCTTTAGAACTAACCGCAGAATTGCGTTTCATTTTGACCCTAGAATCATAAATCGTTATTCACAGCAAATATTTCGAAAAAAAAAAACTTTGTTATCAAACAAGGTTACAAGTTGAAATTTAAAACGAAACATACACATTTTTCGTCAAATACTGTTACAACGTGGAGAGTAACACAACATTACAATAAATCGCATCTAAAATACTTATACAATACCACTTTATTAAAGAAATGTTGAACTAGTTTGATTCAAACTTTTCGCAATAAACTATAATATTTCGACTTGTAACCGCCTATTAGATAATTTTTTGTAAGCAAAAAGATTTTACCTCTAAAACACTGTTATATTTTGATTTGTAACACTATTTTTCACAACACTAAATGTAACACTAATGGAGATCACTCTGAAGACAAAATGCCTTAGTCATGTAGCGTTACAACTCCATCTAGCGGCGAGTTTTAGAGTTACAGGTGTAACGATTTTTGAGCAGATAGGATCACTTGTTGTAGGATCACAGGCTGATTAAGTTGAAAGGTACACATATGAATTTTTGTGACCCAAACACGGACGTGTTACGTGCAATAAATTAATTTTGAATAAGAAAATCACTTTTGGGAGAGAAATAGGAAAAAAAACGTTTTAGAAAATGTACCGTGGGTCATATCAATTTATGTTGGAAGTCAATTTTCTTAACGATTAATGTCCCTGACTTTATCTACCTATATTATTTTTCCAGGCGTCGGCCATTTAAAAGTTCTGACGTCATATTTGTGCTGCGTGTACTACATGATGTACGTGGCTCTGTCGTCTGCTTACCTCGTGTGGATCGGCAAGGGGTCCTTCCCTTTGAAGGATTGCACTAAACTGCATATAACGCCGGTAAGCCCCTTTGTTTCTTTGTGCTGTAAAATAGGGGATATTTTAATAACTGCTCGACTTTTAGGAGGGAAGGCATGTATTAGGTATGTTAACATTTGTTATGTGGTTTTATAATAATATCTGTAGATTTGGAAAACTACAGCCGATCTTGACTTCTAATGGCAAACTAGAAATAACATATTGATCATTTTTTGCCATACATTGGGACCATTGTTCAATCTTGTTTATCTTCTTTATCTTCTTTCTGCCTATAATATTAAGATAGATATACATACATACATAAACTCACGCCTTCTTCCCATGGGGGTAGGTAGAAACTAGACAACGCCACCTGCTACGCTCGTTACATACTCGTTTTTTAGCTAAATTCAAAACAATATTCTGGAAAAAACATATGGCAAGTTATTTTATGTATAATGAACTATTCTTATATATTATTTCTTGAAATTCTATTTTTCAGAACGGATATGAAAATAAAATGAACGCAACCGAGTGTTTCAAGTAAGTATATCAATAAAATTGATCATACGAGTAAATATTCCATAAAAATAAAACTTATCTTGATTCAATTTAGTTTTATTGCAGATTTTATGGTAAACATTGTCAATATCGTTGGCTTTCTTAGAGATAAATATGGGTCATTTTGGATGCTCGGAATCGTCTTAATAGTTATCAGAAGTTGTGCTCGGATAAGTGATTTTGGTATTTATGGTGATTGCTGATAATGGCACTTATGATGCTGACACTCATTCTATTTACGTAAACCTGAGTAACTTTCAACGCAATGGGATTAAACCCATTAGTTAGAGTTCCGTATCTCAAAAGGAAAAAACGAAACTCTTATAGATTCACTCGTGTGTCTCTCTATCTGTCCGTCTATCACAGGCGATTTGCTCCGAATCTACTGGACCGATTAAGTTAAAATTTGGTACACATATGAATTTCTGTGAGCCAAACACGAAATTGTAACGTAAATAAATGAATTTTGAACATAGGGCTCACTTTGGAGGGAAACATAAAAAAAAATAAAAAAAAGTTTTGCAAACTGTAAGTACTGTGTAAAATATGAAATATCTTGTATGATCTTATTGGAGTCTGGATTTATGCCCGGTTGACGGTAATGAGCTCACCCCCTATTACATAGAACTTAAACATACCTGTCGAAATGTAGGTGTACTATAGGTACCTACACCTCTGCCCAACACTTCGGGGATAACAGGGCTGATGTTATGTATGGGACTATTATAATATCTTGGTTGACTGGTAGAAAATGCCTCAGGCATTAAGTCCGCCTTTGTACAGTATTTTTTACTTGTGCATAAAGTTTTAATAAATAAATAAATATCTAAAAGCCTGCTCTAGAACTAACAGCCTATTGCTTTAAAATATACATAATCCTAACAGATATTATTTTAACTTTCAGTTCAACGTTTTTGGCGCCGTTCACAGAATACCCCCAGTATCTTGGCATAATGGCGATTTTAATATTTCTTCTATGGTTCTTCGTGCCCATTCTGTAAGTACTAATACTCTTATTACAAGTAATATTTCCTTCTTCGTTTTTAATAAGCCATTTCTCAGAAATATCTTTAGGTTTTAAGTGAAAATTTTGGGAAATAACATTTGGTATTGTTTAAAAGTTGAATACTTAGATTCAACTGCTTTGTTTTTATGAGTTTCTTGCATGAAGGTCTTAAAATCTGTTCCTTTCAGAATGTCAATAATAATGTGAAAATCTTCAGTAAAAATGAAAAACTTCAGGTATACAATTAATTGTAGTAAACTGATTCTTAAGATTGAATCGAAACTTTTGAAATCAAATTAAAGGTCATTTATCCAAATTAGGCTAAGAATTTCGCACTTTTCGACCGTCAAAACAACACAGGATAATCCCCAAAAACGCCCGCCTACACCACTTCCTAGTGGTTTAGCTGGGAAGAAGTAACGCAACGAACTTCTCAGCAGCACAGCTGTTACAGTTACTTTTAAGCCTGCCTTACATAATGCAAGTTTCTTTCCTGTGGCATACAATAAGATTGATGCAACAAATGACTTTTATCGTCTAAATACTTCTTAGAACAGTGCAAATTTTATTGCTGCTGAAATTTACAGTATGGCACAGACAATTAAATCGCACCGTCTAAACGCCCCCGCAGACAGGTGCGATGCGACACTGCGACGCGACACAAGTAGCACAATTTCTATGAAAACTTCATGGAAACTGTCGCACTGCCTGTCGCGCCCGCGATATCGCGCTAGTCTGCATGAGTCTTTAATCAGGCTTTAAGTTCCTTTGGTCTAAAACTAGGCTAATACATGTTAACAGAAAAAAAGGCAGGTGAGTTGGAGGGGGTCTGCTGACAGAAGTGATAACTTAAAACTTTGGAATAACATATACAGGGTGGAATTTTGTAATGCCACCTGGAGGGAAAGTACTCTTAATACTGCAGATAGAAAGTTTTACTCAAAGGAAACATTCCTTTATTTTTGAATAGAAAGCAAACTGCATTCAAAGATTTTCGAAAATTCTCTTCTCCCACACCCGGGAATCGAACCGGCTAAAATCTGAAAAAATTATACCCTGTACTTTTATTGCATCAATCGTTATGGTCAATTATAAGGATGAAATCTCTCTAACAAACATGATAAATTAAATGAAAGGAAAACCAGGAACTCTGAAGTTACAAATTCAATGAGTCAAGTTAAAGCTCTTTAACTAACATCCATCTTTTGTAATGCAGACTCCTTTGCGACATACTCGTAGCTGCGTGTATGAGGTAATTTAAATATGGAATATTAGATTAAAATTTGAAAATTAGATTGTCATAGTTGTTATTCACATTCGATTGTTTTTACAACTCATATCACATTTTGTCTCACGGTGAAAATGGCTTATCAAGAACAGTTTGATTTAATGGAAGCTTATTTTTTAAATAACAAAAACGTGAATCTAGCCCTGCGGTGGTATGGAGAGAGATATCAAGACCGACAGACACCAACTCGGTTCGTATTGAAAAGAATGGTAGAGAATTTAAAGAATACGGGTCGTTTAAAGAAGAGACGGCAAACTATTCAGCAAAACTATTTCGATTTTGAACTAGATGTTTTAACATACTGTGAATCATTTCCAAAGGCTTCAAGTAAAGATGCTGCCGATGAATTAGGAACAACCCACACTCGCGTACTTAAAGTGCTGAAAAAGTATAAGTATAAATGCTATCGTGAAGGTAGGTTGGTGCAAAAATTGCATATTGGGGATTGTGACAGACGATTACAATTTTGTGAAAACATGCTTGGAGAAATTGACCGAAACCCTAATTTTTTGAGTAACATTGTATGGTCTGACGAAACCAACTTCAGCAATAATGGCATGTACAATCGCCGCAATAACCATTATTGGTCTCGAGTGAATCCTGTTCGTGTTCATGAAACTAACAATCAAGTAAGATTTTCTTTCAACGTTTGGTGCGGAATTATGAGAAATAATGTAGTGTTAGTCCACGTGTACGAAGGTCATTTAAACACTGTCAAGTATATTGAAATACTGGATCTCTTAAGAAACGAGTTAAATGGTTTCCCCGAGGAAGAGCGAAACCAAATAATTCTACAGCAAGATGGTGCTCCAGCACATAACAGCAGAATCACTACTGCCTACATTAATAGCCATTTTAATACCTGGATTGGTACAAACGGCACAATCAGATGGTCTGCGAGATCGCCAGATCTCACCCCATTAGATTTTTTTTTGTAGGGATATGTAAAAAATCAAATTTACATGAAATCTTATGCGAATGGCAATGAGTTGAGAGTTGAAGTTCAGAATACGATTTATAATATTCACCACAACACTTTATTAAAGGTTACTAGAAATTAATTCGTTAAAAGAATAAATTTGTGTATCAAAGAGAATGGAGCCCATTTCGAGCAACTAATTAGTTAGTTTACCATTTTTTTGTAAATAATTAAATTAATTTAAGATTTCCTGGTTTTCCTTTCATTTAATTTATCATGTTTGTTAGAGAGATTTCATCCTTATAATCAATTATAAGCATATCTTAGGGTCAACCTAACGATCGATGCAATAAAAGTACAGGGTATAATTTTTTCAGATTTTAGCCGGTTCGATTCCCGGGTGTGGGAGAAGAGAATTTTCGAAAATCTTTGAATGCAGTTTGCTTTCTATTCTAAAATAAAGAAATGTTTCCTTTGAGTAAAACTTTCTATCTGCAGTATTAAGAGTACTTTCCCTCCAGGTGGCATTACAAAATTCCACCCTGTATATATAAGTATACTTGCGTATATATACATGTTTGCATGTCGGTGACGCGAACCCATAAGTTTTCCCCTACCAAAAATTGCTCAACGCGCCTAAATAAGTATTCACTTAAAAACACAAATTGTGTTAATTAATTATATGATCAAACAATTACAAAACAAAACAATACAAAAAATAGTGCCACAAATCCAGTTTACTTAAAAAACAGACAAATTCATCTTGTTTACATCAATTAGTAGACACAAAACATGAGTAATTATTTTTTAAAGCAGACCAATTAAGTTCAGTTTTAAAAAAAATAGTCTAGCCCGTCTTTTGTTTTGAAACAAACACGAATGATCAACACAAATAATTTAGCACACTTAGTATAATTTATAGAAGTTAAACGTACTGAAATTCTGCCAAATATGTATGTGTCTATTTATAAAAATTGGGACGTGTTTTCCGGGTGTCATCAAGTATTTCAGTTTGAACGACGTTAATGACTTATTATGGTTCATCAAAATATTGCAGTAATTGAATATAATTATGGTGTTTAGTAGCACGATATTCAACAGTAAAACAATAAATACAAACCAGTGAATAATCAGTCTAGTTTATTTTTTATTAATAAGTAACTGCTGTTCGCGGCTTTGTCGACGTGGCTTCTTCTAAAATAAAAGTTACTCCTTATAACATAAAAGAAAGAAAGAAAAAGCATTTATTGGGACTCGCACTTATCACAAATTAAAATAAAACACACTCATAGAAACATAAAAAAAAGAAAGTAAAAACACCAACATCAGCTTTCTGCCAGTGAAAGTCTCGTCAAAATCGGCCTAGCGATTTTGGAGATTAGCCGGAACAGTTAGACAGACAGACAAAAATTTAAAAGAAAATATTTTGTTATACCTATGTATCGTATACTTTCATAATATGCATTAAGTAAAAAGCTGTTATTTTGACATTAAACACAGACACTTCAATTTTATTTATTTTTTATAGAAAACCCCGGTTATTTCAATGAAAAGTTATCTGAAAATTTGATTAAATTAACACAATTTCTCACCTAATATAAACTATTTTCACGCTCACTGAATTATTTTAAATCTATTTTGGTACACGAGAGTGATTGAATAAAGCTCCATCAAATCTATGACGTGATTTAGGAAACCTATTTATGAATACCCAGCTATTCCTAACAAAGAAGGATTAGTCGAAATACCTCCATTGTGTAAAACGGCTACGCATTTCACGAAACTGACAACCCAGGCCTCGGAACAATGTGCACGTGAAACCTTTTAACAGAATAGATAAAAGATAGATAAGGGTTATTTCAATCAAACAGCATAGCGATCCATTGGTGGACAGAAGCATCTTTTAAAAGCTGTTTATAAAAAGTTCTAGAGAGATATGAGGAACAGGGTGTAAAGTTGACTCATCCTCCATAGAAAAGGGAGGATCCTCCGACCAGACGGGCGTCGTTTTTGGTGGGCTACTACATGACCATTGATGTCTGAATGTTGTATACAAGGTGAAATTTAATTCATGGGCATCCTCATAATCATGGTACTTATCATTATAAACTTCTTTTATTATGAAACCAAATCAAAAAAAGTCGCGAAAAAAAAATTTGCTGTTCCCTAGATTTATGTTCGCATATCTGGTCAAAATTTAGGGCAGAGCTAACGTTTTTTTCGTGATTTCAGCTTTATTTTTTTTAAAGTTGTTCACAATGATGAGTACGTAGTAGTATCCTCTTAAGAGGATGCCCGTAAATTCAATTACACTCTCTTTATGCCAGTCGCACGCTAAACTCTGCTTGCGCGATGCAGGATTTGTGTGACGTCAGGTTTATGATGTGTAGTTCGCATGTGGCGTTGTAGATACCGCCACAGTACTAATCTTCTTCTCTGCCCAGCTTCAACATTTCCTGCATAAAACCTTTACCAAAGGTTTTTATAGGTTTTTTTTTCGAACTCCACGCGAGCGAATCTGTAGGCAAACGATAAAAAACTGGAAAATATTCGTACAACAGAACCCAATTTATCCTGACATAACCTTATAGTAAATTTTATGACGATAGAATTATAAAACATTTATTTCCTTTTTTCAGTTTATACCGCCTCCACAAAACCTTGAAAACGACACTCGCCTTCTTGGTCATAATCGTCGTTATAATTGCCATACTGCTAACTTCATTTCTGGCTGAGACCGCAGTTCTCGATTCGATGTTCGAATCGTGCGTGCAATGGACATCGCTCTCACAGCCTTATATTTGGCACAGTACGTTGGTACAAGCACTAATGTCTACGCAAATTGTTAGTGGATACTTGACCAGCGCCGGTGGGTCTGTTTACAGACATTCTGATGTTCGGTGGTAAGACTATATTTATTTACTTGTATTATTTACCTTTGCAATCAATGCATTTATCATTACATTCATCAAGCCCTATTCACATGGCATTCATTAGTACGATATTTTACTGTTCCCAATTTTTTATTTGATCCAACAGACTTCATTTTTGTCTTATATTTTTCGTTACGGGCTACAAAATACCAAACCGAAACAAAGTCTTCAATGAGGTTTTTTGAAAAAATCATCTTGCAGTTTCATAAATCTAACGAAAATATAGATGGATATTTTCTATTTTTCGTTACAATAAAAGAAATAAAACTTAATAATTTTCGATTTATTAACCTGGAACATAAATGTCATGGAAAATAAAATACAATATGAATCCCGCCTGTTATTCGTGGATTTTTGATAGTCGTTAGGGGTCGTCAGAAATCCGAAAGTCTGACAACCAGTCTTAGGGGTATCGCATTACCCAGTTACTGGGTTGTGGTGGTCAGATAGGCAGGCGGTCCATGTAAAATACTGGAATTCAGCTGCATCTGGTTAGACTGGAAGCCGACACCAATATAGTTGGGAAAAGGCTAGGCAGATAACTTTTTTTTTTAGTACTATAATATTGTTAGATGTAAATTGTTATAAAAGAACACACTAAGATGACGTTCTAAAACATATTTTATTTCCACGTTTCAGGACATCAGCCCTCGTAATAATGACAAACATATTCGCGGGCTGGTTGTGGGTGTTACTCTGGGAGTCGATCGGAGGAACCAACAGAAAGGATACCAGTTTCATATCAATACTAGTCTTAATATACCAGTCTTCTGTCTCTGAGAAGAGGAATAAGGAATGGCCGCTTCTTGCTTTCGGAGTTGTGTTCTTTTCTGGTATTATTAGTGTGGTATGTATCAAAAGTTGTTTTTAATTGGAATCTGTGTGACGTAAAACATTAATCAATAAAAGCATCCTAGCCACCGAAGCGTAAGACTTAAGGGCCTAGAATGACATTCTATTAGTGATGCCGATGATCTAAAAGTCGAACATGTATTTGATTGACTTAAGTTACCGGAAAACTTATGTCAATCCAGTTGAAAGTTGTAGAAATGCGAAACACTTTGAAAGCGATTTCTACTTGTCCAGGCCCTCTGGTCAGTGTCTTCCCAGCAAACAATTAAGAGAAAAATAATATTCGCAGATCCTATCATAATCATAATCATTTATTTGTCAGAATATGGTACATTTTATGGTCTTAAGATTAGTATATGGTATCATCACATTCTGCCAAGTGTGGCGTGCAAATATTAGGTAGGTACATACAATTATTAGGTTACTATTAAAATTACAATTTGAGATGTGTCAGTTAAAAATAATATCATATGCACACACAATTTATATAGGATGTCAAAGTATCATTTTAATGTCAGAGTATCAAAGAGTTAGTTAGAGATGTCAAAGTTTAAAATATTACAATTCATTTAGGATGTCAAAGTATCATTCAAATAGTCGTTTAAATTATAATAACATTTATTACATAGCAAGTCTTTAAGTTACACAAATAAAATGACGGCGAAGATCTGTCTACTATAATCCACGCCCAAGTGCTAGTCACCGCCTGAGGTATCTGAGCGGTGAGACGGAATGGTAAACAATGGTGAAGCTAACTCAGTCTGCTAATCTTGTCGACGGGGCCTCCCCCCGTCTCACCGCTGACATACATCGAAGTCGCACATGATCCCTTGATCCCCGGTGCAAGTGTGGGAAGGGAACTCCGGGGTGGTTTTTAGTCAGTAAGAGTCTGACAGACCCCTCCGCCCGCCGCAAGGCGGAGGACATCCATGAGGATATTCCACACGGGAACAAAAAACAAAAGGTGGCGTCTAGCACTTGCGCGCGACTATTCAAAAATCTTGTATACCCTACTAGAAATACAGTAAAAATTATAGATATTTAGATCTAAACTTCAGTTTACCCAAACCAGATTAACATTAACCCAAAATATTAAGGCTGATCCCACATTAGGCGCGCGCGATCCTCGGGCGTGTGAGTAGCGCGGGCGCCGTGCGCGCGCCGCGAGCGCGCTGCGTGAGCGTCGCGTTTTGCTGCCCTGCGGCGTGTGTGGAGAGTGCACACGGCGAGCACGCGGCGCTCGAGTCGCGTTCTTACCCCTTCGCCCGCACACGCCCGAGGAACGCGCGCGCCTAATGTGGGGGAGGCCTAAGTTTATCACTGCGGTAAAATTGTCATTGGATCTCAGTTCTAAAAGTCTGTTTAAAGAGAACATTAGTTTAGATTATAAAATACACTTTCTTGTTAGCTTTTTTAAGTGGAGCAGTTTTATATTAGATATTTTACGAGAGCCATGGAGCCAATCTATTAATTATTGGTTTAACGTAGTTAATTGTTCATTACAAAACCAATTTGATGTTTAGTGTATTATAAAACATTATTGTACTATTCAATATTTGGATAAGAGTTGCCGAGGATTTAGTTGAATGGCGTGCGATTAGAGGTACCTACACATGTCCAGAAGTGGAATGATATATGAACTGATGATGATGATCAGATGGACCTGTAATCTGTGATAATAGCCGTGTTATTAAGAGTGTTCCTTCCGCGCGAGCTGGAAACGTCGCATTTCTAAAAGTTTTTCGTGGTTATTTTATTAAATTTAGGTAAAAGTGCTATTTTTTTTTCAGCCAAGTACCAGATTATTGTTTTTTATAATAATTTTTAACATTTAATCTATAGTAAATAAAAATATTTAATCGTAATACTGCAAATAGAAAATAATTGACAATATGTCAATTTTTATGAGTCGATACCAAAATAACTGTCAAAAAATAGCATACATACTTAAAAATACCAACGATCTAGAACTTAACCCTTAAAAATGCGACGTTGACAGCTCGCGCGGGATGTACGCTCTTAAACGTAAAAAATATTTTTCTTTCAAAGTCGACATTTTCCTCATAGGTTCGCAATTCATTCTCAAAACCTCTACTTTACACAATTTCTTTTGCATTTTTCAGTTGATCCTCCTATACCCAGTCTACGACAAGCTCCACCGAATGACAGGCGACCACTGGCGGCTCTTCGCCTGTGCTAGCTCAGCAGTGGGTACTGCCCTCACCGTGGCAGTACTAGCCCGGGGTTTGGAAGTAGCCACCATGTTGGACGAACTGATCATACCAGTGCTGGCAGTATTTACTACTGCTGTTGAAGTGGTTGGATTTGTGTTTATTTATGGTGAGTTTAAATTGTAAATTGTGTTTGGTTTCTCTTATAATGTCTACCAGGTGTGTATACAAGTTTTTCGAAGCCTCCTTTCTCCTACTATTTTGCAGTGCCCGACAGGATCCATAATGATCACTTAATTATGACTTTAATTTACCACCTAAGTTCACATTGTGGAATGCAAATAAAGTATTGAGTATTGAGTCCTCCAAACCGAATTTCGGCTATAGCGACCAATCTCGGTGGACACTTGCCTTCGTCGGAAAGATAGTATAGTGCACAAGTGTGTGTGCTGACACAGGAGCACTCTCTCTTCCCTCACTCTCTTATTCTGATGGGACGGAAATCCGACATGTCCAGAGAGATACGGACCAGGACCAACGGCTTATCGTGCTTTCCAAGGTACGGGAGTAATCACACCGCCAATTTCCAAACTCCGGGCTGTTACTAAGAAAAGACCCAAACGCTTTGTCCGATCTGGGAACCGAACCCAAGACCCCACGGTCAGCAATCGCGCTTGCAACCATGAGACCAATAGGGCAGGGACTAGGAGTTGATAGATATCCGGTGCCATCGATAGGTACCAGCCATTCCATACCAGTAGACATTCGTTTGTGTTTCAATTATAATTATTTCCGTACTAGTTGTTGCCCGCGACTTCGTCTGCGATCCAGGATAAAAGGTAGCTTATGTTATTTTCCAGGTCATGTTCTACCCAAGTGCCAAATTTCATCCAATTCCATTTAGCCATTACAGCGTGAAAGCGTAACAAACAAACTCACTTTTGTTTTTATAATATGACTAGCTGCGCCCCGCATATTCACCCGCATAAGTCTCGATCCAGTATGAGCATCGGAATAAAAAGTATCTTATGTCCTAGCCCTGGTCTTTTGCCAAATTTCATGACAATCAGTTTAGCTGTTTTAGCGTGAAAACGCAACAAATAAACAAACTCATTTTCGCATTTATAATATTAAGAGGAGGCTCCTTATTTTTATGTTAATTTGCATGAATATTCTGAAACAGTCACACATACAAGAAAAAATAAACTTTAGTATATGATTTATTGGATCTTTTTCTTTCCATGTTGAAGACAGTTACGTAATTGTAATATTTTGTCTAGGTACATTTTTTATTCGAAAATCATGTCTTTTTTAAGGATAATTATAAAAAACAAACAAGATTGTTCTCTTTTATGTCTAAAATAAATATTGACAGCAAGAAAATATAGTTTATTATCCACCCACAAGATATTTTTTCCCTAGATCAATTATTACTTTAGTTATAAACGAAATAAGAATTGAGACTTACGCTATTTAGTTTCGTGCTCGAACACGATCAAAGAGCGCACGCGATATTCAACTTTATTATTAATGTATTAGCGTTTAGCACAGAACAGAGTGGCGGGAGCAAGGGGCGGAGCTTGCGTTTGAAATTTGATTTAAACTGGCTGCTCTTATGTAGTTAGGATTATTAATGTTCATTACAATGCTGCACCTCATCAGTTTCCTGTCCTTGCTCCATATTACTTGGGATCGGCACAACACTTTTGGCTGCACCTGGTGATAAATGAATTTATCTGAACTGAAGTTCGATATAACAATAATATTGCTGTCATCAAAGAACAGAATAGGGTCAATTTGTGGGCTCAAAAGTAATGGATACCGTCTGACTCTTAAAAAGATCTCTTTCTTTAGGTTTTTTGTTATGTCTTTTTGCTACATGATATCATAGAAATTGATCATTAGGTATTTGCATAGTTAAATCATCATCATTTCAGCTGAAATACGTCCACTGCTGGACACAGGCCTCCCCCAATGGAGGGGTGGGGGAGTTGCCATAATCACCACGCTTAGAAAGCGGGTTGTTGATCCCAGTATGGTGTTAAAATGCATAGAAAACGCTGCTGCTCATTCTATAGTAAGTCCCTTAGTCGCCACACCCACGGGAAGAAATAGGATTGTGCTATTCTTTACGTCCGGCACCACACGTGGCTTAGTTAAATAGTTCTTATTAAATCTCTTAAAATAACCCTTTTATCATGTTTTAGATAAAAACTAAATATAATCTTTTTCTCCCATTTCAGGTTGGTGTTACCTTACAGTAGACATAGAATTCCTCACCGGTGTGAAGCTCCCATACTTCTGGATAGCCACCTGGTGGCTAACCCCTGCCCTCTTTATTGGAGTCTCGGGCTGGTGGCTCCGGGCCTTACTGAGAGTATCCTGGGGTAATGGCCACACGCTCTGGCCTTTGTTAGCAGTTTTTGTAGTAATATTAGTGGTCATGGTCATGTTGGCAGCAGTAGCAGTTGCTAAGGAGGAGCAGTTTAATTTAGTTACAGTGAGTACCTACAGTTTTTAATTAAATATTGATAATTTTAGTATCATCGCCGTCGAGGTAGACCGCGGCGACCTCTAAACTGATGATCAAATCTTATTTGTGGGGCAAACATGGCCAGAGATCGCACAAGACAGAATTTTGGAAGGAAAAGAACAGGCTTTTACCCAAAGCCTTACAGTAGTCGCATAAGATTAGTAACGTCTGACATGTCACCTCAAAATTTTAAAAAAGCTAAATTGTTACTTAAATATTTATTAGAATAATTATTAATTACTAGTGGTCGCCTACTGGTCGAAATTCCCCTGTACTTACAATCTATATAGTACTTACTAACTCCATGAGTACACAAAATCCATGCTATTATAAAGTACCTACTGATTCCATGCTATTAAAAAGTACTTACTTATTCCATGCTCAAGCTGCCACTTCATGTTACATACTTCCGTCCCTTTTCACGAAATCAGTCCCACAGAAAACGAGAGGAAGGATGAAACAAATAAAATAAAATAAACATTATTGACTTCAGGTCCTTGTTATTTCTACTCAGAAGATGGTTACAAACTACCGTGCTTAGCATGTTTGTTCGGCCATGTTAATAGGAAACGCAAACAATGTGATCAGAGACATAAATTACTGGAAATTTTTAAACGTTTAAAAGAAATTTGTAATCCCTCTCTGATTATCAGTTCTCCAAAGACCATAAACTTACTTACAACAAAATCTTCTTTCCAGAAATTAGCTTCAGCGTTCCGCCCATCCCGATTATGGGGTCCTGAAGAACCTATGGCGAGATATGTATGGATGTCACAACGATACGTCAACGCAACACTAAGCACAGACAACGATTCAAATTCAGAACCAAACAACTACTCAACAATAATGTATAACAAAGAAATGGATAAGAAATACCAAGAAGAACTATGTAGAAGCGATCTGTACCAAAGGACCTATAATAATTATAATAAAAATGAAGTTGTTAATAATGATAACCACGTATACGGAGGCATAAGATCGATATATGGTACTCACACAATACCCAGAGGTAAGAAAAAGAGTACAGATGAGAAATATCGCTCACCAAATATTTGTATTGCCAAAGGCAAATTAGGAGGTCCCACAGAATGTAGCTGTAATAGACATTTTACACTTAACGTTCCAGATTTGAGGAGCAATGAAGTAACTACCAGTCTTTAAATACGTACAACGAAAGTAACCTAGTCGAATTATTTATTTAATATTATGTTAACACTTGAACAAATAATTGTATAGGTAGGTTGTTATGGCAACCACAATGAGCACTTGAGAGCGATGTTATGTATATTAAATTATAAAGTCTTTTTGTGTGGTTATATTTTACTAACCTTATCTTCATATAATTATATTATATTACCTTTATTATTGAATGATGCATCTGGCATAGAGTCGCTAAATACTTATTAAAAAAATATACGTGTACTAAAAGAATCTATGAATCCACCTGTACACTTTTATAAATACTTACAGTAAATTACGGTGTCCCCAAGGATTGTGGGAGCAGCCACTTAGACGCTCCTACAAAATAAGGGGAGGTGATCAATTTCTTAGGTAGGGACCACACAATACAGACTCGACTACAAAGACAATAAATTCAAATTAAGAACCAGAAAAAAATCAAAGACTTGAAATAAGAACACGAATTTAAATAAACATAACATGTAAATGTAGAACGTTTCATTGTCCCTATTTTGAAAAGGACCACGCGGGTGTAACCGACAAAAGAAAGTTTTTTTTGGGCTAAGAAAAAAGAGGATGATAATCGTTCACACAGTGAGAGACGGGTATGGGGGGGGAAAATGAGAAATGGACGAACTTTTTAACATAAATCTCGGACAAAAGTATGAAAAGTATTACTTTTGAGAGTCCTGCCCCTCGGTTTGAGTGTACTACGGTTTTATAGGTATGTGTTGTGATGTTAGATAACAAGGACATTTATATGAATGTATTCGGTGATATTTTTTACAAAAAAAGCAGTAAGATCCTCGTATTAATAGATAATTCAGTCAATTTTATTGGGTAAATAATTATGTATCTTTCCTTTTGCCTCGTGTCAGTCTATTTTTAGATGTAATAAAAAAACAAAATATCCAATTAAGTCTTGTGATAAATAATTTACATTAAAATTTGATATTTATGTATCTAGAACGACAAAAGTATCGCTAATGGAGTTAATTTATTCCTTCAGATAACCTAAAAGATAGTGACCTAACAACAAAAATATATTAAGGCAGTTATACACTCGCCTTAGTTAGCAATTTTAATGATAAGGCACGCGTGGCGCATCGTTTTGAGCTCTAATTTAATTGAATCACCTGCCCTTAATGAAAATAATAAAGTTTATCACCGTATAGCTTTAAGGTGTGGTTCCATCGCTGCGCTATGGCTACAATTAATATTATTAAAGGTGACAATTTTCTTTTTCATGAAAGTTTTCAAGTCTTCAGCAAGATTATACAATATATTATTTTCTCGACGGACGTTGTAATAGTCAGTGCAAAATGTTCTTGTATATTTATGAGAATCATCAAGATCAGAAAAAAACCAAACTTTAAAAAAAAAAAAACGAGCGATCCTTACAGTAGTCACAAATTATGATGTGTAACATCTGACATCTCACTTTGGTAATAAGCAACTGAACAAAATTGATGTGAATGAAATATTTATTCGAAAAGTTATTCATTACTAGGTTTTTTTTTTTTTAAAAACGTTGCCCCACACTAGTAGTTTTTCCTGTATCGTGAGTGCGTTTACAAACATTTAAACTCACATACACAAACAACCAGACCCGGAACAACTACTTGTAGGCCATACAAATATTTGTTTCGTGCGGGAATCGAATCCGCGACACACAGTGCGGCAGTCAATCGCTTAACCACTGCGCCAACCGTGCCGTCACCGTAGATGGTAGCGGTAGCCCTCTGGTCAAAATTCAACCCCCTCTACTTACAATCTATATATTACTTATTAATTCCATGAGTACACTAATTCCATGCTATTTTAAATTACCTACTAATTCCTTTACTTTACTTATGCTCAAGCTGTAACTTCCTGTTACACACTTCCGTCCCTTTTCACGAAATCACTACCACAGATAGCGATAGGAAATATGTTACACATCAAAAATATTTCTTTATAGACTTTTCAGAGTTAGTATTGATACGCAAACATTAATTATTAGATAACATCATTACTTTGATAATTTTGTTGTTCAAAATTTGACATGCACCAAATTATTTTGATAACCGAAACATGGCATACCGGCGGCGATCCCTCGCGTCCGGCCCTGGTTCAGGCCATGACTCAGAGCTAGAGTGCATGGGAGGCCGTCACAATCTGCGAAGCAGTAATGCTCGCGAAGGAAGAGGCGGAACGCGTGAGGGAGAGGCAAAATTCGCCCCCTCACGACCCTAGTCGCCGCAGGAGACGCTCCGGGAGTCGGGAGTCGCAGGCCAATTCCCGGCCACTGTAGGCGTGGGCTTGCGGACGGTGAGCGATGGGTAGCTCGCCGTCCCATAAGGACCAGGCCCGGGTCGACAACGCGTTGTGTTCCACGCGCGCCTCAAAGAGATGTGAGCACCAACTGACGGGGTCCGGTAGGGCCAATGTCTGCCAGAGTTGCGAGTTTGTCCGAAAGGGATATCGTGGCCCTGGCAAACAGGCAACTGAAGGAAGACAAGTGGGTTTTAGTCAGTAAAAGTCTGTCCCGCTTCGCTCAGAGTGGGAGAAGTTATTTAATAATTTCCCACCCAAAAAAAAATCCTAATTTTTACATTATTGATTTATGTAAGCTAATACGAACTAATTTGTCGCATTAACAAAACCACCCTCTAAACAGATAATATAAAATTAAGGGTCGCGCTACCAGATGCCTGAATTTTTCAATATCTTGCTCGTTGTAAATGAGAATTTATTAGAGAACCGCACTTGAACACAGCTGGTGACGAATTATGGTTCCTTAATCATATTCTTCATCATTTTGGGACAGCTTCTAATGGAAATTGGTACAATTATTATGTGGCTTTAAAAAAAACAGACGGGGAACGATGTTTCTTGGATATTTTGGCAGGCTTAGGTCTCGGTCATGGACACATAATGTGGTTTTCTGTATTTTATAAAATTAGATTAACTATACGGGCGTTAATATTTTTCCGCTTCATTCAAAAAATAGAATCTAATAGAAACTCAAACTCAAAGCATTTATTTCAATTAAACCAATTACAGACTCAAATAATTATTTACCCTAACTAGGTACTAACTACAAAAAAAAAAATACAACATAAAAAAATAAAAAAAAACACTTAAGCGTCGAAGTACTCGTCCGCATCGCTGTCATCCGGAAACGTGCCCAGAAGACTAGCAGCATTACCACGTTGAATGGCAAAGAACGAGCCAGCCATCTGGTCACGTGAAGTGTCGATCAGTCGGCGAGAAATTTCCTTATAAAGGAGACGCGCACTCGGGCCCCATTATAGACACTTTTGAATTTTCAAAGAGTCGGTCAGTTAGTCAGAAAGTTGAAACTATTTGCCCATGTTCTATGTTGTTCTATGTTAGAGGGTTTAGTTTCCGCACTTAGTTCTTCATGTGGACCAATGTGCGTGGCTATATTTTGCCCATTCCAAAACGTAGATCTCTATGAAGAAGAACAGGCACTAAACTCTAAGGACATCACTCTTTTAAATCAAGGTATTATTACAAAATCCTGGTTACATTATTCTTGTTCCTTCTAATGTGAGAATATCGTAAAAAAAATAAAAACAATTCAAAATAATATAAGTTTGGGAGATTACAAATGAGTCTCGGCAGTTAAGTGATGACCATTCTTAACTGACGGCGCCCGTTCACGAACATGACGCGTAGATCAGCACCATCCAGCTCAAACATTTTGTAGGGAACAGAATGATCTAACACACGCGCCACCATCAGCGAGACATTTAAGTGAGCACGACATACTCTCTACTGCCAAGCTTTTTTAAGTCAACATACATCATAACATAATAAATGGCTCCATGGTACTCACTTTTACAAACTATAAAAAAAAAATATTCTAAATTATACAAAACTGTAGCAATGTCGTTGAGAGATTAATAAAAAAAAATCAAGCAAAAGGAACATCATTATGACCTATTGAAGTATTCAAGAACTAAAACTTATTTACATGAAAATAAACGATAATATTGTAATGACAGAACAAAAAAAGGGACGCATTCTTCCAATTATTAAAATTTTAACAAGTGGGCGCAAGTGGTTTTGGAGCACCAGCATCAGAAAGTAGAGTTTATTGTGGTGCCTCAAATAGTTTTACTTTTATTTCTTACTAGCTGCGCCCCGTGGTGTCACCCGCGTAAGTCTTGATACCGTAAGAATATCGAGATAAAAAGTAGCCTATGTCTTAATCCAGGGTGTCAGCTACCTTCATATAAAATTTTATCAAAATTGGCCCAGCCGTGAGAGCGTGAGGAAGTAACAAACATACACACACACTCACAAACTTTCGCCTTTATAATGTTAGTGTGATAACGCGATGTACCTAATCTTGACCACGTAAGGGCAAGGGCAGCTATAGCTGAAAGGTTCATTTTCAGAATCAATCGAAATGCGAAATGTCCAAGATTTCGTTGCACATCATTAATTAATTCAAAATATTCCTAAGTACGAGCAAAAATACAATAAAACAGTTTCACTCTACCCAATTTATACGTAATACTTACCAACATTTTTTATTTCCCCAAAATAAAGAACAAATAAAACGCCGCATCAAACATTCACCAGAAAATTTTCTTATTAATGTCGGGAATGGGACCGATAAAAGACTGACTGATACAAATTGAATGATAATTTGTTCCATGTCGGAGGCATAGGGAAAAATCGCTTCCCAACGTCTCGAACAAGATAGATGCCCTTAGATAACGACCGGGCTATTCCTTACATCGAGCTTTTCAATTGGAAATATCGATTTGCACAATCGATATGAAAAGTATGTGGTTTAAGATGTTGTAATAAGGCATTTCTTTATAATTATTGTATGGTGCGCGTCCCATGTCTTAGTACTTGTTTAAAGAGATGCAACGTGATTTATATTTACTTAAATACTTTATACAAGCTATTTTTTTTGGGTGGGAAATTATCAAATAACTTCTCCCGCTCTTAGCGGAGCGGGAGGGCGTGTCAGACTTTTACTGACTAAAACCCACCCGTGTTCCATCCGTTGCCTGTGTGCCAGGGCCACGATTTCCCTTTAGTGCAAACTTGCAAACCCTGGCAGGCATTGGCCCTATCGGACCCCATCAATTGGTGCTGACATTATACAAGCTGACACTAAAATATGATGTAGTATTATGTACCTACAAAAACAAAGTGGATAAATTATCGGGATTTTTAGGTAGAAACTGTTCAAATTGTTTATCAAACAGATGTTATGTTCTACGTGTCGAATTTTTATTTTACTTGATTAAGATTATTATATTTTCCTTCTGCGTCTGCCTTTCCTTTTGACACAAACTATGCACCTTTAAACATACTCTTCCATAACAAAAATGCAATTTATTATTTGCTTCACTTTTTCCCTACCCAGTTTAATAAAGAACTCTATACAAGCCACAACACACGCTAAATAATTACTTTAATATCGCAGATAAAAATGTAAAAGGAAGCCGGGCCATCCAGGGCACGGTGGAAGGAAGGTAATGCCCGTAATAGCCAGTGTATAAGAAATCTCGGGAGGCTGTGGTGAGTTAGAGCCACATTTGTCGCTGTCGTGTGACCTACGTATCTGATTGTGGGGGCGCTAAAAATACGCTTTTGTGTGGGATAAGAGATGCGATGCGCCTCAAGTGGAGTTGGGCAGGACATCTAGTTAGACGCGGAGATGGCCGATGGAGCAAAGCTGTGGCAGAATAGTGGTCAATGTTAGACCAAAGAAACCAGGGCCGTCCAAAAGTGCGGGTTGGTGATATAGTTAAAGTCGCGGAAAACACCTGGATGAGGGACGCACGGAACTGGGAAGTATGGCAGAAAAAGGGGAGGCCATAACTGTACTGTGATATTGCTGGGTAGCAGTGGGTAATTCCGGGCTGAAATAATGATGAAGAAATGCTTAAGAACTTAGAAATCCAGACATTATTGGAGGCATATACAAAGCCGTGGCAAATACTTGTTAGTACAGTGTAATATTGTATAACTTGATTTTTTAAACAATACATCATATTTTTTTTATTAAACACCTGATTTAATGGTTTTACAGCAAAAACCTACAAAAAGATCACAATTTTTTTATTTTTTTTGGTAGGAAATTATCAAATAACTTCTCCCGCTCTGGGCCGAGCGGGAGGGTGTGTGAGACTTTTACTGACTAAAACCCACCCGTGTTCCTTCCGTAGCCTATGTGCCAGGGCCACGATATCCCTTTCGGACAAACTCGCAACCCTGGCAGGCATTGGTCCTGACGGACCCGTCATTTGGTGCTGACATCTCTTTAAGGCGCGCGTGGAACACAACGCGCCGTCAGCCCGGGCCTGGTCCTTATCGGACGGCGAGCTACTCATTGCTCGCCATCCGCAGGCCCGCGCCTACGGTGGCCGGAAATCGGCTTGCGACTCCCGACGCCTGGGGCGTCTCCTGCGGCGACTAAGGGCGCGGACGTGCGGACGTTGCCTCACCCTCACACATTTTGCCTCTCCTTCGCTAGCATTACTGCTTTGCAGAAGGAGGTGACGGCCTCCCATGCACTCTCGCTCCGAACCATGGCCTGAACCAGGACCGGACGCGAGAGATCGTCGCCGCCGATCGCCTCCGTGAGGACACGGCGGTGCTCCGCCCAAGCCGGGCATACCTCCACAAGATCACAATCCTGGCATATGATAGATTTAAAACATATACGTTACCATGACGATTCTAATTATACTTATTATTGCCTAGTAGCTTACTATTTTTCATCTCTTAAGAGTGAGTTTTCATAAAACTTACTGATTGACAGCAGTTGGCATAATCTTTGCTGGAAACATACAGTTCATCCGTGGGCAAAGACCTTGAAAATAATACCTACCCGTTATTATGTCACATCAAAAGCGCCATCTTACCGCCCCTCCAGATAAAGTCATTATTAGTGGCTATTAATTCCCTACAACCTCTCTTTTCTTGCTCGTTTTTATCATATCGGACAGGGTTCCACTCATTTTTTGTATACAGTCGGGTAAATGTCATAATGTTAGCAAAAATAGGCACCATACGTGTAATGTGTGTAAGAACTTTGTGATGAATTGCTAAGAATTATATTGCAGAGAAAGTGGAGTAACAATAGACTTACTGCTTTTGTGTTGGACTGGAGTAAGGTTATAAATAAGTCATATTATCTAACACATTTTGGTAGTGGACCTACTCAAAATGAGTGTGTTTATTTGACTTAGTTGGAGGAGTCAGCGTTAGTTTTCAATCTAAATTAGTCAAACATTAAGGGTACTTTCAAAATCAGCAGTGGTGGCCAGACAACCATATCTTAAGGGTCCAGTAATCGCTGTTGACTTTGGACATACAAAATAATGCGCGTCGCGCTTACGCGGCTGCCGTGCGGTTTCATAGGCAATATTTATTTTTAGTTACGAAAATATGAATATATGAAACAAACACAGATAAAATTATAGATAAAAAATAATATATTCTTAAAATAAAACAAACAATTAATTTGGAAATAATTTCAGGAAGTAATGTCTACACATTACTTCCAGAATTTATTTGATACCTGAAGTATTTTACTACAATACTTAAATATTCACATATAGAATTGATATGTATGCGTACTTCTTTAACATACATTTTTTGCATATAACTTACTTGCAATAGATGAAGACGTAATGACAGATTTAAAAGTCACTAAAATCATATATCTGTGCCTTAAGGTGGCTTCCCAAGGTGCGTGACGGACGCGGACTAGCCCGCACCGACGATGGACACACCATGGAAATAGTGTTGTTCATTGTAGCGCAGACACGTCCGTCGCAGTGCGTCTGATCTGCGGCGAGTGTGTAACTTTAAAGGTGCGGTGCGAGCTCTCTTTACGAGTTCTCTTTCACTTTGCATTTTGGAATAAAAATGTCTTCGAATTTCAAGACCCACACAGACCAACACGCACCGTTGGAAGATCCTTGGTGTGCGGTGAGTGGCTGTACGTGGTCGTCACCATACAGAATGGTCCACATCCCACGTCCTCAATATCACGCACCGTGGGAAGCCGCCTTTAGGTCTGCAATCTATCAAAGTGGAGAGAAGAAAAAATGGAGTCTCAAAGAGTACCTTATAATTAGTTGTTCGAGACATCTCTTCAAGATGTTTATAGTAAACAGTATCTGCTTTGGAGTCCCATGACATACTACATAATTAAATAATCTTAAAATGTACACAAATAACGCTCAATGTTAAGGAAGCTGGGTGTTATTAATTTTTAAATTCAAGGTTGGACTGCAAAAATCATTATCCCAAGCAATTAACTCCCTAATCAAAGTGCGAAGCGTTTAACTTAAGAACTAAGTTCGCACAAACTTATATATTGCAGGTAAAATGGTGAACAGCAATTAGGAGAGAGAAACCGAGCTAGGCAGACAGGTGGCTTCCTTATTAAAGTTGGTCCGGCAACCGGCGTAATTTATGTAACTATCAACTTACCCGTGTTATGGACATAACTGGTTGTTGGTGTTTTGTATTAAGTTCTCTATGTGAGGTGTACGTGGAGTTTCTTGGATAGCTGGGACTTTGTAGGTGGTTGCTTTTAGAATAGGCTAAATTATATCCGCTTAAATAGTGCCGCACTTTGAAAATTTCTTCGAAATGCGAGCAGCAGAACGCACCACGGATGTAACTATACCCGCAAAAAAAAATTGATACAAAGGTGCACCAAAATTAAAGACTAAATTGTTACCGATAACATTGAATATTTCGAATACATTATATTACCTTTAAGGCCCGGGCAAATTGGGGCGATATCGCGGGAGCCACAAGGGTCGCGCTGCCTTTCGCAATCGCGATATCGCGCCAGTCTGCACGAGCCTTTATACTGTTTAGATGCATCGTCACTATTTGAGCGTGCAGACTATACATGTACCTATAGTGAAAGGCTAGGATAGTAAAGGCAATACTGTCTCCGTGGTTGTCCTAGAAAAAGTACGTTCAAAAACTAAAACCCGACTACTGAAAAATAACACTCTAAAAAGTATGAAACAAGAAAATATTCTCATCTGAAATTGTTATGTATAAACTATTAATTATTTATCGTCTATTTACCTTACACTTTAACTTACACGTATACGTTTTAATGTATTTAATGCATATTCATAGTGATGTTCAGACGATAGCCATGGTCGTGTTTTTTTTTATGGCCTCTTGTGGGCGCCATGTTTAATGTGACGTCACACAGCCTATAACCAGCGGACGATCAAGAAGTTTCCAATGATATCTCATTTGTCAAATTGTGATAAACAGTTTAGAAGTTATGAGGGAACAGATGAACATACATACGTTTTAACATACATACAAACCGGTAAAAATCATAACCCTCCTTTTCATTTCGCCGTAGTCGGGTAAAAACTCATATGAAATTAATCGAACTTTCGTAGAAAGGTAATGCTTACTAATCTAAAATCTAGAAGTAGGCTACCTAATTTTTCTCACCTAGTTAAAAGCAGGCAGTCTAAATCAAATTTCGAACGCAAGCTCCGCCCCTCGCTCCCCGCCACTTCATTATGTGCTAAGCGCTAATACATCGGTAATAAAGGTGAATATAGCGTGCGCTTTTGATCGTGTTCGAGTACAAAACTAAATAGTAAGTCTCAATTCTTATTTCTTTTTTAAGATAACATAACATCACGCCTGTAATCCCCGAAGGGTTAGGCAGAGGTGTACCTATAGTACACCCACAATTCGCCAGTTATGTTTAAGCTAAAGTAATAATTGATCTAGAGAAAAAATATCAGGTGGCTGGATAATAAACTATATTTTCTTGCTGTGAATATTTATTTTAGACATAAAAGCCAAACAATCTTGTTTGTTTTTAGGTTTCCGTACCCAAAGGGTAAAACGAGAACCCTATTACTAAGGCTCCGCCGTCTGTCTGTCTGTCGGTCCGTCTGTCACCAGGCTGCATCTCATGAATATGATAGTAAGACAGTTGAAAATTTCACAGATGATGTATTTTTGTTGCCGCTGTAACAAAAAATACTAAAAAACAGAATGAAATAAACATTTAAGGGAGCGCCCATACAACAAACGTGATTTTTTTGCCGTTTTTATAGATAATGGTACGGAACCCTTCGTGCGCGAGTCCGACTCGCACTTGGCCGGTTTTTTATAATGATCCTTAAAAAAGACATTATTGTAAGATTTACAAAATATTACAATTACGTAACTGTCTTCAACAAACTAAAGTTTAATTTTGCTTGTATGTGTGACTGTTTCAGAATATTAATGCAAATTAACGTAAAAATAGGGAGCCTCCTCTTAAACTCTTGTAAGTACATAACGACATCGTCTATAAACCTAGAAGTAGTTATGCCGCAAACTTAGCTGTATCAGCTAACTTACATACATAATGTAGATGTGTATCTACAGAAACTGCGGTACTTCGGTGATATGGAACAACTTGACTGTATTGCTTGATATGCATACTAAGTGTTATGGGAACTGTGGGCCTAGCACGAACGCGTAGCCTAATCAGCCTATAATGTTCCCATTGCTGGGACACAGGCCTCTACTTGGTGAGAGGGATCAGTGGGTCGCAATCCACCACGCGGGCCCAGTGCGGGTTGGTAGATGACACAAATGTCTTCGAATTGTTGGTTCAAAGACATGCCGGTTTCCTTGCGATGTTTTGCTTCACCGTTTTGAGAGCAGTGGTGATGAAATGATTTACAGAAAGTAAAGCGCCTATCAGGGTACAAACCTACGACCTACAACTCGAAAAGGCTCGTACAGACTGGTGCGATATCCCGGGCGTGACGCAACACTAGTAGCACAATTTCTTTGTCGCTGCCTGTCATGCTCGCGATATCGCACCAGTATGTACGAGCCTTAAGTCGCGAGTGTTACCACTGGGCCACCACTGCTCTTGCGAACGCACAGAGAAAAACAACTTTCAATATTTTTTTTCGTTTTGCACATCATATTGTCCTAATTATTTTTAAAACTTTATAAATTATATTTATCGGTGCTACTAATTGAGTTTAAAAATCAATATTCTATACTTTAACATAATATCGTATCAACTGTTTTTATAATTATAGTGTAGCAATATTTTAGCAACCAACTAGACTTATCAAAATTAATCAAATAGGTATTTTAAGTGCACAATTTGTTATTGAAAATAAGTTTAACTAATTCGTCGTATTCAAATTCCAATAAAAAGACCTAGAGTAATTGCTAATTAATCTAGGTCTTCTTATTGGAATTTGAATCAAATCATGTCGATCGTCAGAATTAACTAGACAGAATTAGGAGAATCTGAAAGCTAGATTAGTTTAGTATAGTATTTTGCAGAATCCTTCCTTCCAAATTAAACTACGAAGTACGGTTTGAAAAGCCTATTAGCCATATTCTTTCAGTCATATTTTCCACAAATAATATAATAATGTTGGACCCAAATCAAACTATTTGTTCATAATAACCAGTTTTCAACAATAAATTGTTTATAATATAAACCCTAAAATCAAAATCAAAATCAAAAGACATTTATTCAAACTAGGCTGAGAATCAGCACTTTTCGAACGTCAAAATTACATAAGACAGTCCCACAAAAACGACCACCCTTCACCACTTCCTAGTGCTTTAGCTGGGAAGAAGTAGCGCAACAAACTCCCCAGCAGCACAGATGTCTGTTCAGATATAAAACTTGACTCTATACAATAAAATGTAAAGATAATGGGCGTGCCCGCTTACAAAAAGCTATAGCTGTAACTCGAAGTCACAAATGATAAACTAGCACCATCGAAGCAAAATAAAAAACAGTTAATCATTAATAACAATAACAAAACCATGATCAGCAAGACGACCAGTCACCACAAGCAGCACCCGTTTACGAGCATAACGCAAAGATCAGCCATCACCCCCTAAGTAAATAGAAGTTGTCCTCGAAATCATAAACAGACTCGTATTAAATGTATTAGTTTCTTAGTTTTATAAAAAAATTAACATTGTGTGTCAACTGTGTTCAAAAATCTGATTTGAAAACTTTCGTGGCACAACGACATTATGTACCTAACAGCATACCTGAAACTTACTTCCCGAACTTCAGAATAATAAACCATCCCCAAGCATCCATAAGTCTTTTCCCATAACTATGTTGGGGTCGGTTTCCGCTCAAATCGGATGCAGCTGAATACCAGTATTTTACATGGAGCGACTGCCTATCTGACCTGCACAACCCAGTTACTTGGTAATACGATACCCCTTGGTAAGACTGGTTATCAGACTTTCGGGCTTCTAACTACCTGTAACGACTTTCAAAGATCCATGAACGACAGCCGAGACGAATGGCTGAACGTGCTTCCCGAGGCACGGAGGGGTCTTGGTATGTAAAGATGGTCACATTGGTCACCCATTCACGGACCAATCGCAGCAAGCAAAGCTTAACCTGATCGATCGACCCGTGTGGCTGTTATTACTAAGCCATAAGCCCCTCAAAGCCAAGCCTCCCAAAGAATAAATCACACTAATATTATAAAGGCGAAAGTCTGTGAGTGTGTGTGTGTTTGTGTGTGTGTGTATTTGTTACTTCGTCACGCTCAAACGGCTGGACCAATTTTGATAAAATTTTGTATGGAGGCAGCTGACATCCTGGATTAAGACATAGGCTACTTTTTATTCGGATATTCCCACGGGATCGAGACTTACGCGGGTGAAACCGCGGGGCGCAGTTAGTAACTAATAAATATTAAAAGTCGAATCATTAAACCGGTCTAAACGCAGCACCACCATGACCATTCTATCCGCTATGGCAATGAATAATTCGTTCGGAGTTTCACCGTACAACTTTATACAAATGGCGGGGTGGGTGCCATATTACAGACGGAACAAGTTATAAGTGACAGTATTAATTGGTGGAGTCACTCCAGGAAACTAATTTTCCGCATTTAATGTTGGGAGAAAACAGATAAGAATTAAGAGTGATAAGAAGTAAGAGGGGGTTAAGAGAAACAAATGGGGGAAAAGCTGGTGCCCACAAAGTGCTCCAGCCTTTCTCCTATTTGTTTTTGTGTTTTATTTTTTTTTGGATTATATTGTCGCATCCAGATCGATCGATCAGGTTTAGCTACGCTTGCAGCGGGTGGTCCGTTATGGACCATCTTTACATAGGTACCAAAATTCCTCCATGCCTCAGAAAGCACGTTAAGCCGTTGGTCCCGGCTGTTATTCGTGGATCTTTGACAGTCGTTACGGGTCGTCGGATGTCCGAAAGTCTGACAATCGGTCTTACTAAGGGATATCGTGTTACCCAGTAGCTGGGTTGTGGAGGTCAGATAGGCAGTGTCCTTATGTAAAATAATGGTATTCAGCTGCATCCGATTAGACTGGAAGCCGACCCCAAGCAACATAGTTGGGGAAAAGCTGATGATGATGATTGTCGCATCCAGCAACCAATACCATAATGTGGATATTGTGGATAAGTCAGTCAGCATGTTGGTAATGTATTGGCACTCTTGAAAGCCCCAAATTGATGAAATATGATTAGTCAGGACAAATCAATTCTGCAGTCTCCCATTTCAACGCATAAACTGGAAGTTGACTTCTGTTTCTCAGTGTAATTGCCGAGATTCCGTCAAAGATTAGGCCTCTCTTGATGGTCCATGAGAGGGAAATAGATTTGAACCCGCTATCTGGTATTTGTGAGTACAAATCCGGACAAATAAATTCTGCAGTCTCCCATTTCAACGCATAAACTGGAAGTTGACTTCTGTTTCTCAGTGTAATTGCCGAGATTTCGTCAAAGATTAGGTTTCTCTTGATGGTCCATGGGACGGAAACGGATTTTAACCGACAACCTGGTATTTGTGGGTAAAAATCCGGGCAAGCAACAATGTGATTTTCAAATCATACCTGTACTTTTTATATCTTAGAGTTAAAATAAGTCTGAAATTGCCAACCCGTCTTGAGCAAGTGTGGTGATCAATGCTCTTGCCTTCTCTGTATAAGAAGAGGCCTTTGCCCTGCGATTGGTTATAAGCCTATTAATAATACCAGCCTATTAAGGAATAGGCTGGTATTGTTAATAGGCTTATAACCAAATCGTTCCTACCTGTGTGCAGTTTATAATAATTGATGGTCAGTAGCATCTCGTTGTCTGCTCATAACCACAAAACTACATAAACAACGAGATGAGATAAATTTGATGCCTTGAAATTAAAAACTTTAACATAATTGCATATGTTTCAGTTTCCATTGCAACTAAAATTATTTTATGATGTTTTAATCAATTCAGTCTATCGCAGTCCACTGCTGGACATAGGCCTCTCCCAGGCTGCGCCACAACACCCTGTACTCCACCTTCCGCATCCAGTCTGACCCAGCCACCTTCTTAAGGTCGTCGGTCCATCTAGCTGCGGGGCGTCCCACACTACGCTTGCCGATACGCGGTCTCCACTCCAGGACTCGTCTGCTCCATCGGCCATCGGTCCTTCGACAAACGATATTTAGTGATAGTTTTTCTTTCAAAAAATTAACTGAGATTACTTGAGTTTAAAGTTGATATTTGTGATGAAATTTTATGTGTTCATCTAGTATCGTTGGCCTGAGTATATTTTATCAAACGTGATAATTTCCCCTTTGACCCTGTAATCAACATTGACAGTCCAATTCAGTCAACAAAGGCTGCAAAAAAACACGAAAGTACAAAACGACCAAATCGCTACTCGCTTATGCCATCAACTTGTTCACTTTGACAAAATTTACTGCGTTTTGCGCGATTGTTGCAATTCAACATTTTAGGTTATTCCCCTGCACCCATTCGTGGTTCGTTAACTTTGTTATACGAGTATTCGGTACTTAGTTCATGATGCTGGAGCGGTCAGTGTGGTACAAAAACTAGCTAGAAAAGGTTGGATTTGTGTGGCGTTACTTTTTTGGCCGCACCTGGTTTACAGTTTGTGTTTCTGCGCTTTGTTTTCCTGGTTGAAATGGAAATGTTCTAAGTGTTCATGATGTGTAGTTGGGGGTTTTGGTTCCTCAGGTTTTGGTTTTGTGAGGAATTATTTTATTTGTCAAAATAGTACTTGTTTTCTGTTCCGTTTGGGGTCTCATTGTTCGTGTTCAGAAATCTTTTTTACAAATGTGGTATACTCGTATACCATCATAAGTTACTGTATTCACCAAGTTATTCCATTTACATCATTTGGTTTAAATAGGTTTTTATTGTTTTAAATAGATTATTTTATATTTTGTGAATGTGAGAACGTTGCAGGCTTAATATAGGTACTGTAGAGTTTTAGACCATTTTCTATTTTGTGAAGTACATACCTGGTAGGTACTTGTTGACGGACCTACACTTTCCTGCCATACCTATTAACACTGTAATTTGAAAACATTGTAAAAGTCAACTACTTTTAAAGAGTAACCGTGGAGTTTCTTGGCGGCTCTTCTCCTTATGAAACGACCAATTCGAACCGTGCACCTAGCTTCTGACGTTCCATAAGTGCCCATGGTTTTTTTTAGGTTTATGTGAAAATATTTTGATTTGGATTCCCCAAAAGACAAAGTCATAAGATTTGTAAACAAGAATTATAAGCCATTGCCTTTGTACTCTAATATCCATTGAAAATTCGGGCTTATTAAAAGGTGATTTAGCATAATCAGCCTATAATTTCCCGTCTGCTGGGACACAGGCCTCGTGGGTCGTAATCCACCACGCGGGCCCAGTGCGGGTTGGTGGATATCACTTGTCTTCGAAATTTTGGTTCTAGGACATGCCGGTTTCCTCACGATGTTTCCTTCACTGTTTTGAGAGCAGTAGTGACGAAATTATTTACACAAAGTAAAGCGCCTGCCTGGTTTCGAACCAACGATCTACAAACTCGTAAGTCCCGTTACCACTGCAGGCGGCCACTGCTCTCAAAGGTGGTTTACCTCATATCTCTCACGAGCCATGAGATTGGGCTCATGGGACTTAAACATATCTGGCGAAATGTGGGTATACTATAAGTGCGCCTCTGCCTAACCCTTCCTAACATAACATAACATACAGGCGTGATGTTATGTTATGTTATGTCTCACGAGCCCTACTCATCATTGGATTCTAAACATCTAAATCTTTACATATAATTAGTAGTTTAATATGTTTTATCTACGTTTAAATGTATTTACTGTATATTATATAAATAGTACACCACAGACTATCTGCACTATTCTCTCTCCTTCCCCTTAATCCATCCAAAGGTTGTCTTTAAAAGATCGCTCCAGCAGCCCATTGTGTCTGTAGGCGGAGCACTATAATTATAGGCAAAACATTAAAATGAAATTACCAATTTCATTGAAATACAATAACGTACCCAGTAAGGGTAATCAAATGGCATGTCAAGCCATTACAATAACAATATATGTATGATAGGATGCTTGTACAGATGTGTAACATGAATGTATTAATGTAAACAAAGCCCTTTCAGTAGGCACCATGGTCAAGATGCCTAAAAACAGTTCCGTCATAGTTACATAGTTAAATATGTCAATATCTCTGTAATCCAAATAAATAAAGTATTTTAAAGTTGACATATGATATCAGTAGACCATCAGCAACCTAATTAACATGTTTTCCTATCGTATTGTCACCTAGATAACCAAAAGTAGTGCGAGGCAAATCATAACAAAGAACGTACCTACGACTGCGCAATGATATTAAACATTGCATCATGACTTTCAAAGCCAAAGCATACTACGCTGTAGTATTCCTTAGGGAAAGTTCATTTCTAAGAGCCTTGTATGGAAAGGTGGCAAATAATTTCTTGGACCCTCCCGCTACTTGTGCATACGACCAAAACTATATATCAGGTCACTTTTTGGTCAAATTAAGTTCAACAAGTTTCAAAAGTTTCAGTTTTAAATTTCAAGTTCAATCTTCAAGAAGTCTCCGGTGAAGTAACAGCTCCGAATATCTGTTAGCTTTACAAGTCGCGCTCATAACCTCTTTAATTAGCTTAGGGCAGTAAAGTATGTCATAGTAGGATTTTCTATTTGTTTTATAAACGTGTACTTCTATCTGATTTACAACGTGAATCCTATTGATGAACCTTTTATGCTTATTGACTGTATTTTTGTGTGTGTGATTTCTATTTCCGTGTAATAAAGTTATCTCAGTTTCAAATTGGTTTCTATTTAACATTCCCTCGTCATGGGAACACCGTCACCGGGGCCTACAACACCTGTCTCCCGTGTTAATAACAGTGTCACTGTATGTAAAATTTCTACATTTATATCTGCCATTTTTATGGTGTATATAATAAAGAGTATTCTATCTATCTACAGTTACTCGTATTATAGGTTAAGCAATATATTAGACAGTGATCCGTAGAAATGCCTGTACCTAAGTGAGTACCTGACTCTGACCGATTTATCATAGAAACCTATATTATATCATAAACAAACTTTTTCTAACGATGCGCGATGGAATGAATCAATTCTAATTTTACGAAATAGTTGTCTTTAAAATTCTGTAGTGGAATTATTCTATTGCTTCAAGTTGTAATTGGTTACATTAATAAAATAATTTCAGTAATTGCATGTCCTAGTTGGGGTCGAAGAAAGAACGCTGAATATTTTTTGTGATTTAATTGTATTATTTTATTGTCTACTGATAGAGACGGGTAGGTTATAGGGGTAAAAGGTTTATTAGAATAATAAAGAAAGATAGGAAAGTGACATCGCCTGAACAAAAAAGGTGCCAAGTCAAATTTAAGTTGCGTTTGAACCCTACGAAGTTTACCTTGATATACTTTATCAAAATTATTTGGTTCTATACAAAATTAGAAGAAAAATAGTGCTGTATTTGCAGACTCATAGATGCTACTTTGTTTTTATTTTATTTTCTCTAATGTAAAATATACCATCGTGCGACTTATTACGAGAATTTTATTTTTTGAATAATTTTAAAATGATAAGTTTTAAAGTTATTAAAGCAAAATGAAAACTTAACATATTAGTTTTATTTTTAACTAAAACATTCAGTCATCATTTTTAGTTTTTAGCTAAAATTAATTTTCCTTTTTAATTAAATATCTAATTAAAGTACAGGATAAATAGGTAATCTATCAATAATAAGTTATTATCATCACTTAAATTGTAGGTTCAGAGCCAACATGAGAGTGCTTTTAAACACCTGGCTGGAATAATAGGTACTTATTAATACACAATGAGACAGCATTCTCGGAACGATGTATTTATTTAATTTTTATTTATTGTACGGATATTGTTTTCTTTATCTATGTACTTCTCGCTCACTCGTGCTGTCTGGTGATAATAGAACGTTTTTTTTTTTGGTAACTCATCACAGAATATTATTGGTAAATAAGTATCGTTTACCTAAATTCAAATAATCATTAGTTTTAGTTTGATTGAAATTACTCACTTTCCTTTAATCAAAACAAGTTATATCTTACAGGTACCTAGTTTCCTGTATAAAGCCCATTCCTGTTAGTGTCTCTATGCAGCAGGCTTCTCAGACTTCTCACCACAGACGACGGTGGCACCAGTCGCGACGGAGCCGCCCTCATCAGGAGACACCGTGCACGCAAGTACTGGGAACTTCTGGTACAGAACAGCGCGGTATTTAGGATGGCTGATACCATATACAATAGGGTTGTACACGGCATTAGCCTTAGCGAACAGTGATCCCCAGATGGTAGCCAGTGGACTAATAGGCGCGCTTTCAAACACCCCCGTGTAGTTGATCACAAGGTATGGCGTCCATGCCATGAACCACAGGGAGATGGTCATCAGAGCCACCTTAGCCAACTTGCACTCAGCGCTGGTATTAGCTGCTTCAGATGACCTTAGCGAAGCCACGTTCATTTTCTTAGCTTGATCCCTCATAGCCTTTTCGTGAGCGGTTACAGCCTGGACGATGAAGTAATAGGAGTAGATGATAAGCAGAAGTGGTAAGAAGTAAACAAACACGGAGTAAACCACGATGTAGCTTCGGCTTAACCAATCCTTTGACAAGTAGTCAGTTCCGCAAGCCGTCATGTTTCCCTCAGGCACGTACCGGTTCCAGCCAAAGAATGGCGCAATGGTCCATGCAAGTGAGAACAGCCAGATTCCAAGTATGCGCTGAAGAGCTCCTGTTTTGGTCATTGGCTTGGCGGCGATACCCTTCACAATGACATTGTAGCGGTCGAAGGCGATCATGGTCATGGTCCAGATAGATGTACATCCAAATAGTGAACCAGCACAACCGTATAGTTCACAGGCAAACGGACCGAATACCCACGTTTCATTGTAGCAATTAATAACCATAGCCGGAGCCATAGCGCACATCATGAGGAAGTCGGAGAAAGCGAGGTTCACTACCAGCAGATTAGATGGTGTCTTCAGGCTTTTGGTGCTTGAAAATATGTAGATGACCATGCCGTTGCCAGCAACAGATATGAATCCGAGAACGCCGATTGTGAATCCCAAGAGTGCGTGCCAGAGTGGGTTCATAGGGGGAAACTGATACCAGTGAGCATCGACCATGTGGAGCATGTCAGCTGATACTTTGTCCACGACGGTCTGGTTTGTCGCTCCATACACCGCAGCTTGGCCTTCCCAAGCTTGCAGGGCTGCCATTCCAGGTCCATGATCCGCCTTCGCCATGTTGGTTGTAGTTCTTTCAATTTTAAATCAGTAGAAATCTCGGCCGTAGATGTTTGTTACAGGATACTGGAGAAAATCGTTAGACGAACTACTCCAGTCTATGAGGTGGGAACCTGCCGAGGCCGTGGAGACTACTCGTCTTTTGCTGTTTCCCCAACGTCTTATATACTCAAACCTTAAGGATTAAACATGACGTCGCCTAGACAATCGATATTCATAATTAGATATACGAATCTAAGAAGGTAAGGTCAAGACTTAGTAAAATTTGTAGTATTTAGTATTATGCCATAACTCATAACCATAAGGTGTCTTATCCAACCTCAGTGCTTTCGTGGAACTGATATTTATTAAATTAGTAGCAGTTAACACAGCCTTACCCCGGAACGATTGATCTAATTTAGACGCTTGTACCATTGTACGACTCCGTTCTGTTGTTGTTGTTATTATCATACGTTCGGCAATATCATTCAAAGCTGGAGTATGTGGTACTGTTAAGTTGTAACTAATACCTTTCTGCGCACACAAGTCTTTCATTTCATTGGGTACAAATTCCCCTCGATTTGGAATAATATAAGTTATCAATATAAGTTAACAATTCTCAGACAAAACAGAGCAACATTTTCCGACATAATCCCGAAACGTAACGAAAAATCTGATTAACGTGCTAACAAGTAGGTCGCACAATAATGAGAGTATTCATCCATAAAAATCAAAAATAATATTTTGCCATCAATAAACGAAGGAGTAAGAGGACCACATTCTGTGTGCACTTTAAATAAAGGAAGTTTGCAATTTGTTAAATGGCAATTATGCTTGTTTTCTATAAATACAAGCATCACACAATTTATCGTTTGGCATAGGTAATATTACCAATTTATCGATATCAGAAAATAGTTTATTTCTTTTGATATCCATAAATTTGGTGTTGCCAATATGGGCTAACCTTTGATGCCACAATTTATCATTATTATTTACGGCTCTAATTAATGAACATTCGCTATTTAAATCATGTTTTAAAAGTAGACAGTAAACGTTGATTAGATTGTTCAAAGACTCACCCTTTATTACCAGCTTACCATCTATGTTCAACAGGCACTACCGGTTCTATAAAAAACCGGCCAAGTGCGAGTCGGACTCGCGCACGAAGGGTTCTGTACCATTATCTATAAAAACAGCAAAAAAATCACGTTTGTTGTATGGGAAAAATATTTAAATATTTGTTTTATATTAATTTAATTATTTATTTTGAAAATGAATACATAACTAAATATTCTGTGAATATTTCAAGCGTCTACCTGTTGCCGTTATCAATATCAAGCAAAAACGAGCAAAAAAATCATGTTTTTTGTATGGGAGCCCCCTTATATTTTTATTTTATTCCGTTTTTTAGTATTTTTTTTTATAGCGGCCACAGAAATACGTCATCTGTGAAAATTTCAACTGTCTAACTATCACGGTTCATGAGATACAGCCTGGTGACAGACGGACAGACAGACAGACAGACGGCGGAGCCTTAGTAATAGGGTTCCCGTTTTACCCTTCGGGTACGGAACCCTAAAAACGACAACCATTCCCGCTTGCTGCATTTTCTTTACCGATAGTAGTTTGTAGGCAGTGTTGGGTTCAATCACTAAAATTTTCAATCGATTGATTAGTCAAACTTAAAATTTAGTCATTGAATTTGTTTTACTAAATTAATCACTATAACTGAATATTAAGTCATCAATTTTAGTTTTAGTTAAAAACAAAAACTAATATTCTTTTTTTAATATTTAATTAAATAACTGGTTAAACAGGTAATAATAAGTCAATAATAAGTTAAGTTTCTTTCTTTTTAGTTTTCTTTTATCTTTATTGTAAGGATATTATATTCTTTATCTATCTCCCGTTCACTCGTGCGGTCTGGTGATAAGAGGATTTTTTTTGGTAACTCATTTCAATATATTATTGGCAAATACGTATCGTTTACCTAAATCAAATATTCATTATTTATTAGTTTTAGTTAGATTGAAATGACTCAGGTTCATTCAATTCAAAACAAGTTATAGGTATCTTACAGGTACCTAATTTCCTGTGTAAAGCGTATTCCACCAACAGAGATTAACAGATTGATTAAATAACTATTTACGTGCATACAATACGACTTCTTATTTGCACACTTTGTATGAAAAAACAAAGAATAAACCATTTGTTTAATAAAATAATCGTTTTTTTTTGCATTTTCTTTGTCATTACTATTCAAGAAAAAAATAACTGTTTGGATTTCTTTTTTTTTAACTTTTTCAATCGACTATTTTAATTTTTTGCATAACTAAAACTAATTCAATCTTCAATTGTTAGCTAACTTCGTTAGCTTAAGTTTTTAATCGTCAATCAAACTATTTTTTTTACATACAAACGTACATATATAGCCTGACAAAATCATAACCCCTACTTTGGCTTTGCCGTAGTCAAGTAAAAAGGGGGAGGAAGGTATCATAGCGCATCATAAACATCGTCCGCATCGCTGTCAACAGAAAAAGTGCATCAAGAAAATTGGGTCCCCTATGTTGTTTCGAACGCCGCTGTTGCGACACACGCTGTTGCGAATTATTTTTCCACTGCCTCACAGGTTCGAAAGCTCATGGACTCGAATGAAGTAGTCGCGAAAGACGCTGTTTCGAAAAACATTTTCACTGCCTCATACGCTCGAATGCTTGTGATAGTAATTTAGTTAAATTGGATATTGATGAAGAGTTTTTGTTTTGGTAACTGAATTTACCAACAATAGAGGGGACCTGGCGCTCGGCGGCCGCTGCCGCGGCACGCTCGCTTCGCTCGCTCGCCTTCGCGCGTTAATGGTCACTGTTCTAACCTAACCTAACCCAAATGATTAAATACTTTTCTGTACACTTTATGACTAAATAAATCGAAATCACAAGCATTCGAGCGTATGAGGTAGTGAAAATGTTTTTCGAAACAGCGTCTTTCGCGACTACTTCATTCGAGTCCATGAGCTTTCGAACCTGTGAGGCAGTGGAAAAATAATTCGCAACAGCGTGTGTCGCAACAGCGGCGTTCGAAACAACATAGGGACCCCAAGAAAATTGACTATCAGCTTTATCTTAGTCTGTATATTCGAATCACAACTGCCGTTCTTTGACAGTTGTATGGCTATATTACGGCCAATTGACGACGAGTGTCAATTTGCCTAACAATCAATTTCCCTCACTGTACATAAATCACTAGCTTTACTTATAGCAGTTTCAAAGCAGCTTTATTAAACAGAGATTTTTTTGTCGTATCGATGTGCTAATCCTGGAGAAGTTCCAGTAATTAACGTTCTTCTCGTCTAACGATGTTCAGTTAAATTATCTCTTTTTCACATTTATATCCTCTTAGAAACGCTCAAAGGATTTAATTATTACTCGCCGGTTTTATTTTTCCGGTTGCTGAAAGGATTAAAATAAAGTGGAAGGTACTTTGGTGTTAAGATAGATACTTTTGTGTTAAGTTAGCCATTGTTTCTTATGACAAATCAGGACCAATAATACTATTTATGTCCGATTCTGGACTTAAACGGTAATGATAGCTCTGATTGGACTCTCAGACCAAATAACATACCAAGACGTGGCGCTGTCAACAGTGACGTGAGGCCGGTTTCGTAAACTTGTGTGCACTTAGTGATTGTTCCGGTGAGGTGTAGTTTGGTTGTAAATGGGTTGTAAATGTGAGCGTGTATGTACAGAGCGAGGTGTAGTTTTGGCATACTTCACTGTATTGTTCGCAGCGCTATGTCTTGCATGCTTTTTAATTTGGTCTGAGATTGGACCATTTAGGATGTATATTGTTTGTTATTGAAACTAAATACAAATGAAAAGATGTTACGGAAAATTATTAAATTATTATTATGAAATAATAAAAAACTAATGTACTTAACAATTCTTTTCAAATCAATTATGTCACTTAGAAAATACCATGTTAAAACAAATAAAAAAAAATTAATGCATGAAATAAAAGGCGTTTTTTATTTTTTATTTTATTTCATTTTTATTGTTTCGAGCTCGTGGCTAAGTAATAACAACCACACGGGTCGATCCATCAGGTTAAGCTATGCTTGCCGGGGTTGGTCCGTAGATGGGTGACCATCTTTACATACCGAGACTCCCCCGTGCCTAAGAAAGCACGTTATGCTGTAGGTCCCGGCTGTCATTCATGGATCTTTTTCAATCGTTACGGGTCGTCAGAAGCCCGAAAGTCTGATAACCAGTCTTACCAGGCGTATCATATTACCCAGTTACTGGGTTGTGGAGGTCAGATAGGCAGTTGCTTAATGTAAAATATTGGTATTCAGCTGCATTCGATTACACTGGAAGCCGACCCCAACATAGTTGGGAAAAGGCTAGGCAGATGGATTGACGTATATTGTTTAATGTTTTATGCATAACTTCCGGTCAACATTTAAGTTGGTTTAAACCTACTGATGATAGGGTTTGAATTTAAGAAGTTTGACAAGAGGTTCCGGTGCTTCATCATTCATCATCATTTCTGCCAAAATACGTCCACTGCTGGACATAGGCCTCTCCCTATGGGTGTTTGCCATAATCTCCACGCTTGGCAGGCGGGTTGGCGATCGCAGTATGGTGTTAAAATGCATAGAGAACGCTGCTGCCCATTCTCTAGTAAGTCCCTTAGTCGCCTTTTACGACACCCACGGGAATAAATGGGGTGGTGCTATTCTTTACGTCCGGCACCACACGGAGCATTATTATCGTTTATTTCCATTCAATTACTTAGTGATGAGTAATTTTCGCTTTAAAAAAATAGTATTTTTTTATATAAGCTCGTCCTTTATTCGTGTTAACTTTCACCGGGTTGTATTTTGTCCAGAAGAAATACTCACACTGTCATGACCAACGTTTTATCAGCTTATATCGAAATAAACATTTGATCTCCATAAGAAGGTAATAAAAAATAAAAAAAATGTAATTCTCATTATATCTTTGCAAAAGACAAAACACTTATACCCAAAAATTGAGCGTAACGAAAAAACATTAATGATTTCTCAGTCTCATCAATAATTTAATTTCGCTGATAAAAGCCTTCTTATTTTAACATTTTAACTTGAAAACCCGTACACAAACATAAGCGCTGTTGGTGTGGCGGATATCAGGAATTTGTACATCATATCCGGTGTGTACCGGCAGCTTCCGGCGGTGTGTGCTCTACATCCGGCGTAAAGCGCTAAGGCGCGACGAAAATGACGTAAGCAAAGGTTGGATTTATTTTGGTACCTCATTTTCGTGGTGGGAAATCATTTTGGTGGTTATTTGGATAGTAACTTCGTGTGTATAATAAATAAAAATAATAATAGTCCTACTACTGGTAGCTACTGGTCCATGAAGGAACTACTCAAGGGTGAGTTACCTATGGCTCTGAAATGCAGGCTCATGGACATGTGTATCCTTCCCGTCTTAACCTATGGTGCATAGACTTGCTCTTTGACTAACATCTAGAAGTCCAAACTCAAGGTCTGCCAACGAACAATGGAGCACAGTATACTAGGCGTTAAATTAACTGATCGTGTTCGAAACACAATACTACGCTCCAATACACAGATAGCTGACGTGGCTCAAAAGGCTGTCCAACTTAAATGGGACTGGGCAGGACTTGTCTGCCGCATGCTGGACCAACTGTGGGCCCGAATGGCACAGAATTGGTGCCCGGAGACAGTGCGACGGGGTCGCGGCAGACCACGTAGGAGATGGCGGGACGAACTGGAAGGAGGACGCGCGGGCTGCGAAAGATGGAAGGAGTAGAGGAAGGCCTTTGCCTAGCAGTGGGACAGCATTGGCTAGAGAAAAAAAAAATAGTCCTCCGGACCGAATTTCGGCCATGGCGAACAATCGCAGCAGAGACCAGTCTTTGGCGCGGGAGACATTATAGTGCACAATAGTGTATGCGCGGACACAGGTGCACTCTCTCTTCAATCATTCTAATAGTGCGATAGGATGGCAATCCGAACCGACCGGAAAGAGAAGGCGCAGGACCAACGGCTTGACGTTCTTTCCAAGGCACGGGGGTATCACACCGCAAACTTCCAAATTCGGGGCTGTTACTAAGAAACTCCTAATAGAAAAACCCAATAACACTTTGTCCAACCCGGGAATCGAACCCAAGACCTCACGCCCAGACGTCACGCTTGCAACCATGAGACCAACGGGACAGTGCGCCATCCTGCACATAGCCACTAAAATAATGTTCAATCTGTAGTAAAAAATAATTGAGAATATTGCAGTATCTGCCTAATATCCTTCTTGCCTTGTATCCTTATATGCTTGTTGTTGAGGGGCTTGTGGCTAAGTAATGACAGCTGCACGTGACAATCGATCAGGTTAAGCTACGCTTTCCGCGGTTGGTCCGTGGATGGGTGACCATCTTTACATACCAAGACCCCTCCATGCTTCCGAAAGCACATTCAGCGGTCCCGGCTGGTATTTGTAGATCTTTGATAGTTGTTACGGGCCGTCAGAAGCCTGAAAGTCTGACAACCAGTCTTACCAAGGGGTATCGTGTTACCCAGGAACTGGGTTGTGGAGGTCAAATAGGCAGTCACTCTGTGTGAAATACTGATAATCAGCTGCATCCGGTTAGACTGGAAGCCAACCCCAATATAGTTGGGAAAAGGCTGGGCAGATGAGGATAATTGTTGCCAAAGTATAGCCGGGAACTTTAAATTAGTCTGCTTATAAGTTTTTGCACTTGGCTCTCCCATGGCCTGCACGAGGACATCATGATCAGACAAAATCACGTTCAATCACTGGCAACGGGGAATCAAATGACTTCTAGTCTGCGTAAACTTTAATTATTTACACATTATTTTTGGATAACATCGTGAGGAAACCGGCATGTCGTTGAACCAAAAAATCGGAGACATGTGACATCTACCAACCCAGCACTGGGCACGCGTGGTGACTGCCTGCTCCCTCTCACCGAGAGGAGGTCTACGTCCTAGCATAGGCTGAATATGCTACATACTATTTTGTATGTAAATCATGTTTTTAGACGTAATATAAACGCCTTTTGCCATTATAAATAGCTTGCCTTAAAGTTGTCAAAAAATAAAAGGCCCGTTTTGACATTTAACTCGAATCGATTTATCGTGAGTATCGAGTACCGAGTCATATGGTTACTTCACTAGTTACGTCGCGATGGTTAATCACGATACTCACGATAAATCGATACGCGCCTATTATTTTTTGGCAAAAACTTCACATACCCAAGTACCCACCTAAAATTGTCTGAATTCTAAAGATGACACAATCATTCAAACAGGCACGCGAGTAGTCTAAAAGTATAATAAAGCCCTGACAAGAGGCAAATGATAAAAGTGGGATTATTTTAAACAAAAAAAAATTGCCAAAATATCTTTATAGTTTGTGATAGCGGAAAAAATATATGTTATTCTTGAATTTTTTCTCAGAAGTAGTCAGATAGAAAATATCGACTCCATCTAGCTTAATTCTTTTATATGACTTGTTAAAGTTTATATTTATTATCACAAGTTTGCTAACAGATTATTAAAAAAAAAAAATGATATCCTAACCTAACTAAAACTATTAACAAACTAAATTGACAATGCCGCCAGTCTCTTGGGATACATTACCAGTCGACGGCGATGCGGAGGAATTTAGCGACGCCATATTTTAGCGCGTGATTCAGATATCCTATTTACAGAATAGACAATTTCATTTAATTTCAATTAAAATCTTAACCAACATCAGCAGGCACATCACAGGCCAAAAAAACTAAAAGTCACGCTTGAATCCAAATGTATTAGATTACTAAGTCCAAAACTTTGTTTCTTAATTCTCCTCCGGCGTTGGACGGCGCAAATTGTGTTAACGTCGCGAGATCACAAGCTTTATCCGGATTTCATTTAGATAATTGAATGAGAATCTATTCTGACTGAGAAAAGGTCCGAAGCGAGTGAGTGGCGGTGGGGCGACGAAAACAGCGTGCAGTATATTGAAATAAGCCTTTCTGTCATAGTCAGCGTATGACGTTCCCACTGCTAGGACACAGGCCTCCTTTCATTGAGAGGGAGTGGGCTGTAATCTACCACTCGGCGACTCCCAGTGCGGGTTGGTAGATGTCACATGTCTTCGAATGTTTGATTCTAGGACATGCCGGTTTCCTCACGATGTTTTCCTTCACCGTTTTAAGAGCAGTGGTGATGAAATTATTTACACAAAGTAAAGCGCCTGCCTGGGTTTGTACCCACGGCCTACAAACTTGTAAGTCGAGACTGTTACCACTGTGTCACCATTGATCTCTTTCCTTTCTATAATGGAAGCATAATATGACGTGTTGGAATTATCATTGTTCAAGGTTGAGGGAGATTATACGTGTAAGGAAATTTTTCAGTCTACTTAGCATTATCTACTTAATAAAAATCTTAAATTCACTGACAGACAATGCACAGCTTAACCCCTAAAATAAAGGAACTACAAGCAATAAAATCATAAAATAATAATTAAATATGTAAAATTTGCACGCCGACATTAAAGGCATACTAAGAGATCGATAATGAACCTTCTGTACATATTATGCAAATATATTATATATTTTTGCATGAAATTTTGCACAAGAGTTAATTTTATAACAAAGTTGAGCACTAAGGATGAATTTTTGAAAATCCACCCCTTAAAGGGGTTAAATACGGGGGTGAAAGTGTATATTGTAGTTCGGCATTTGTGCCGATGGGAAATGCTGTAAGGCACGGCTTGTAACGGAACAACGATGCGATGCGATGTGTTGTGCAATTTGCAATGGAATAGTGATGGCTTTTACTTGTATTCGAAGAACTTGAGCAACAAGTGACTTCCAATGTGATTCGATAACTATTTAACAGATACAAAATTCTAGAAATCTTTATAATACGTATTACCAAAACGGAGAAAAGCTGACATCACAGGCACACCGTAAGGATTGCAAATCATGTCGCTAACTACCCGCTATTTTCCTAGCCGCACATAACCAAATGCTGACTACAGCGCTATCACACGGCGTCCGTGTGATTAATTCTATACGTTTACCTGATCCGGTTCCGCAGTTAACCGCGATCACTAACAAGACCCTTTTTCTTGGAGATTGGGTAAGCGGTAATGTCTGATAGCTTCACGCTCGCTCTATTTTATGGGTGGGCCGATTGCTAATAAGTGTTCCAACATTAAAAGGAAAGTGCGATGTGGGGTCTTCTGTGTTTTGCTTACTGAAGATGTGCCTGAACATTTTCTTTTTTAGAATTAGTTATCGTTTGAGAAAAAAAAGCGTTTTTGTTGAATTTAAAAGCGCCTGTTCGAGTTTTAATCGAACGCTCAGCAAAAATGCATTATTGCATCGAACGCAAGTATGCACATTCGCTCGTTCACCAAAATATGGGCCAGTTCGCGACCAGATCTCATTAGAGACATCACGTACTCCATTACCAATACCATTTTACCAATATATTAGTTAAATAGTTTACCATTTTTACCATTTCTTGTAACTCCGTGTTATTGTGATTAAAGGCGAACGGCAGATTTCGTACCGCATATTTTTGTTGTTGTTTTGTTATGTAATTTATACCACTTATTAAGGCAACTAAGACATTTATTTTCATGTAAGTGTACTATTTTTAGAAGTTCGGATTAATGAATAATATCAATAAAAAGATTTTAATAATTAAACGTAATAAAATCGTAAACTAAACGCATTTATGTTTTTTAAAGTTGTCATATGTAAAATAACACTAGTAACGGAATGATAGATTAATTATTTAGAAATAGAAATAACATTAAATATAATTAAACACTAATATATTATACCTAAGAATGCGTGATTGTTACATAAAATCAAAATAGTTAACAATATAATAATAGGAATGGTTTTCGTCATCAATATTATTTTTGTTCATATGGCAATTATTTATTGACAGGTAAAGAAAATCTGTATTACTGTTACTGTCTTTCAGTTCAGTTCTGTGGTTCAGTTCTTTGCTGTTGTTTTGGATTGTTGTTTTGTGACTGCATCTGAGTAATTTAGCGAATTAACTTCATCATTATCAAACTGTTGCAGTACGCAGCTAGACATAGATATCTCCTAATACACCCCTCACTGAGTAGGTACGATTCTCATCTCAATCTACCTACTTAATAGTAAGTAGAACACTACAAAGATAGCGGCAAGCAATCTAGAACATTTACTTTATCACCAAAACAATGTTTATGCACCTTTAAGTAACAATTTACATTGGTACACTAGTACATAACCTTAAAAAATAAAACTCGTTATAACTTTTACATCCCAACTTCTAAAAATCTAAGAATTTAAAAAGGGCTTGTCTATCTTATTAACTACCAATTTAAACAAAAAATATCCCAAAACACGAAATTTTATTAGCGGTACGAAGTTCCCATACAAGCCTGCCGTTCACCTTTATTTATTTCCTCTATAGTTCAAGTCTTTAACTTCTACCATATTATACCATAATTATCGTATCAATACTAGAAATAAGTTTTAGGTCACCATAGCACCGAGCACTAATTTCTACAGCGCCTGATGATTTTCTATCACTCGTACGCCTTTCTAAAACACATTGCTCAGATGGAGGCTTTACGCAAAAGTACTTTTTAAAAGTTCCTTTAGTAATCTAATAGTACTTTAAAGGATGCTATATTGTACCCTACATGCTTCAAACTGTATAATAAGGGATGTCACTAATCATCAATGTCATATAATTTTCATTGAAACTAATCAGAACAATATTATAACCAAGTTACCAAATACTCCAATAATGTAATCAGCTTAAGTGCTGCGTCCAAACTAGCTATAGGCCTTTGTCTGTCTTAATTAGCAGCAACGTTACATGAACAGTGGACCATGTAGGTACAATTGGCTTCACTGGACTATAAATGATTGCGAAATGTCCTAATTGAACTATTAGGCTGATTATCTTATTGTTATTAGCTTATTGATTTACGGTAATTAATTTGATTGATAATTGGAGCAAAAGGATGCATTATTTGCTGATTTGATTGCATTGTTTGCTGTGAGAAAATTACCGATCATCGATTTAATAGATTTTTTATGTGGCACGTTTATGTTTTGTAAGTGCTTACTTTCTTTAACGCCCATCAAGCTATCGCTTATTAAAATCGGTGTCCTTATAATGTCACGGTTCACGGTTATATTTGTTGTCGTTTAAAGTCCATTTTTCTTATGAAAATTGGACTTTAAAGGGCCGGTCGATAGGTCGTTTGTCGAATTACCTAACTAAGCAGAGGCCAAGGTAGAAATAATGATAATGTTTTGGTATGTTACGGTTTTTCAAACAAATATAGATCGACCAAAACCACACAGTTTTCTTTGCTTTTGTTTTATGTCTACTAAATCAAATATGTTTACATAGACACGCTTTTTTTTAATTAACTCGTATATTTTTCTTAAACTGGTTTATTACCGGTCGGTCCTAATTATTATTATTTCGCTCCCATTGTTCCGTTTCATTTAGAATGAATTGATCCATACAACATTATGAATAATTGCATTTGTGACAAACATGTTTACATTGAATAAAATTGATGAGCCATTCGATACAGCCTCGACCACGTTTATTCCACCTAGGTGCATTGTTTGTTCCGCTATTCAACTCACGGTACCTAGGCAATCTATTGAGTATCCTTAGAGGGTAAAATTATACAATAAATGAGTGTTTCTTATAAGGCTGTCATATCTTAAGGGTTCGCCAAGGGTTTATCTTAGGTCCTAATTTAATGGCGGTTTTTGTTTTCGTAATCTTCTTAGTCCTATAGTCCTCCAGACCAAATTTAGGCCATGTTGATGACTCGCGCAGGGTTCCGTACCATTATCTATAAAAACGGCAAAAAAATCACGTTTTTTGTACGGGAAATATTTGTTTTATTTTAATTTAATTATTTATTTTTAAAGCGAATATACAACTAAATATTCTGTGAATATTTCAAGCGTCTACCTGTTGCCGTTATCAATATCGAGCAAAACGAGCATAAAAATCACGTTTGTTGTATGGGAGCCCCCTTAAATATTTATTTTATACTGCTTTTTAGTATTTGTTGTTATAGCGGCAACAGAAATACATCATCTGTGAAAATTTCAATTTTCTAACTATCACGGTTCATGAGATACAGCCTGGTGACAGACGGACAGACAGACAGACGGCGGGGCCTTAGTAATAGGGTTCCCGTTTTAGCCTTTGGGTACTGAACCCTAAAAAACACAACTGCCCTGCCAAAATAAGGAATTAAAAAGTAAAAGAAAAAATTGTATTAGGTAATCTTTATATACAAAGCGAAAGGTACATTATGCTGCGACCCTAGGCGAGACAGAGCCCCAGCGCTGGTTTTCAGCGACAGCTGGCGCTGATGTAATAACGTCCGGTGCAGCAAATAATTAATAGGACGCTGTACCGGTACAGCATACTTATAGAAATTTTTAGTAATTTAATTTAAAGGCTTGTACAGACTCGAGCGATATCGCGGGCGCGACAGGCACCGACAAAGAAATTGTGCTACTAATGTCGCGTCACTCCCGCGATACGAGCCTTAAATCTGATAGAATGAACTAAATAGGAATATTAAAAAAAGACATACATGCTGTGAAAATATCATCCTCCATAACCCACTCTATAGATATCGCACCAATCTGTACGAGCCTTAATTATGAAAAAAATAAACTTATTATGTTTTGTTTCTCCGAAAAGCTTAGGCCCAAAACGTTTTTTCATTATTTGCATAAATGTGATATTGCGCACCGTTTGTTCTGCGGTTCGACTATAAAACCAAAAAAAAATTAAACTAATTATGTTTTTTTTATATCTGACAACCCTATTTAAACTAAAGAATGAATCAACGGTGGATTCTCCGCCCAAAAGTTTCAAGACGATTTTCTTTTTATTTTGGGATAAATCCCAAAATAAAAAGAAAATCGTCTATAGAAGTTCTAACCTTATGCCTTTTGATAAATCATGCTCTTTCATATATCGTCATCAAAATCCTCATAAAATCATCAGCAATGATTCAGAATCATTCGCTACCACCTTAGTTCCGTTTATTCCGGCTAGGTGCACCGTTTGTTCCGCCGTTCGACTCTAATTAACTAGCAGTCAATTGCAGGACGCCTTCAGACATAGCCCAGCCAGGCGGGGCAATTATACGCCAATTAAATTTGCAATAACAACAGGGTTGGTAACGTTATACTTGTGTGGGGCAAGTGAGTTAGATTGTGTTAGATGGAAAGAAAAGTTTCTTCACACCTTGTGTCCCGGAAAGGGTGGGCAGAGGTGTACACCCACATTTCGCCAGACATTTTTAAGTTCCATATAGATTGATTGCTAGATTGCCAACAACCGGACATAAATCCAGACTTGGGGCTACTACTGAAAAATTCCAGTTAGACAAACCCACAAACACTTTGCTCGACCTAGGAATCAAACCCAAGACCTCATGCTCAGCGGTAGCCTAATTTTTTTCTTACCGTATATTGTGTCTCAGCTGAATGGTTAAGTTCACCAGAGACGCAATATACGGTACAGTTTTTCAGTTCTGTAGTTCCAGTAATAATGAAAAGTCTTGAAATTTTGCCAGACTACTAGGAAAAATCATGATATTTTGATTGTTTTTTGTGACCTTTAAGGGAAAACTCAAATTTTCCTGGAATCCATATGTAACAATGGTATAGTAATAGATTTTATATACGCCTTTTTATTCTATATTAATAATATATTCTTGGTCATCCACTCAATATTTATCGACTTATAAATTAGCTACAGCTCCACGAGCTGTAGCGAACTTACTCAAAAGTTGTGGTTTCTAAGACTCTCTCCACTACTTGCGAGATCTCAGTCATTAATCTTTTACAACATTTCAAAGAAGTGCCCTCTAACTCGCGACACTTTTATGTTTACTACTCAACACTCAGAAAACAAAGTTTAAGCCTTAAGAGGAAACTTCCAAATGGAAAACTACGTCAAAATCAAGTTATTTACGAGGTAAGTACTTCTGTCTATAGGTTTACGCCGTTTATACTTGAAGAAGGCAGCAGTAATGTAGGTTTTACTATGTTAAAATTTCGACAGTTATTATTACGAACTCAATGTTGTAGAAATTATTCCACTAATATGTACAATAACACTCTTAAATCTTATATTTTTTTCTATAGATTCTTTCGTAAAAAGTTGGCCTCGAAACGGCTCATAGATTAGAGAAGAATTTCATATTTCACCTATTAAATAATAAATTAAACAAACTCACATTTTCACATCAGTAATTAATTATTATACTTACTTAGAACACAATCAAACTCTCCACATCCAACAACGTCACAACTAAAACATAATTTTCCACAGCAAGCTTAATCAAATTAGAATGTTTTCGCAAACAATTTCGCCCCTAATGAATTTTTGACAGAAACCGGGAACAACAAGCACGCACTATGTACGTTAACAACTTATTAATTAAGTGATCCAAGTTAATAGTGTGGCATTATTCGATACAACACTTTAGCAACCAAGCAACAAATATTCGCTAAAACATTTTCAGCTAATATTCGTAAACTATGCGAGGCCAATGAAGTTGAGTCAATCAATCAATTAAGTAAGACCGTCAGTACGACTTGATACTTTGCGGTGTTAAAGTAAACAGTAGGAGTTAGTTGCGTATTTTAAAATGTGCTTTTCCTGGAATATCATTGACAAAAAACAGTTCATCATTGTGTACGTTTCCTAGGAAGATAAACTAGGCTAGGCTTATTTAAAGATAATTATAATTTAGTTTTACATACGTGAATATGATTGTGAAAATATGAGTAATTGTAGATCTTTCAGCAATCATTAGGTCATAATTTTGTAGCAATTATTATTCGTAGTTATTTTTTGCCAGCAGTTTTTGTCAAAACAACTATGAACGAAGAACGTGTTATTTATCCGAAGTAGCTTTAAGTTGCATCTATGAGGTTAGCTATGGAACCTAGATTTCTGTCTCCACAATTTTTACGGTTCCGTAGCTTAAAAAGAAAAAAACGGTACCCATAGAGGATCACTCGTGTGTCTGTGTGTCTGTCCGCCTCTCACAGCCGATTTACTCGGACTACTAGAACGATTAAGTTGAAACTTGGTGCACATAAAATATGTATTTCTGTGACCCGAACACGAACGTGTAACGTAAATTAATGAATTTTGAATTTTGGGGTCACATTTCGGGGGCAAACGAGAAAAAAAAAACTGCTATTGGTACCATGTGTACATGGCATACGAAATGAAAGGGCTTGATGTAAAGATCTCAGATATGATTTTTAAAATAATTTTACAATAAATACTTTGGAAGTTATTTGAGAAAATCGATGAAAATTGACCATGCTTTAGGCCATCGATTATTTCCGAAACCATTGAGCCAATTTTTTTTTTTTAAATCCAGAAAATAGTTATTTACTTATAGATTACAGGAAAACCTATAAGAAGTCTATGGTTTTAAAATAACATGGTAAATCACTCAAAATTGTGCGTAAAAACTTACATTTGCAGTTGGATTATATGAAGTAAACATGTCTTTCAACTACAATGTTGTTTCTTCTTGGGTTAAATTCACCCTAACTACGGAACCCTTCATTGTGTGTGGTTCGAAACGCACTTGGCCGGTTTTTTATGCTTCTAGCATTTTGCATGTAAAATCTCTCTACTTTAACGTTTAAATCAATCACCTCTTAATGTTGAAATGTATTCAGAATAGAAAATAGATAGTCTATTTTCTTGGCTCTCAGAAATGACCACTTAGTCGGGTCTCCTACAGACAGACGTTCGTAGTAACTTGGGTTCGTAGCTACCGTTCGTAGTAACCGCTTTCCTAATGCATTTGTTGTGTTAATTCCGTATTGCTTATTAAGAATTCATGGCAATTTACTTTGACATTATTCTGAAACTCGAAACCTTAGGTGAGGAGACGCTTGAGTTGGGCCTTTAGAATAGCGATTGTGTAAATGTAAAATTACATATTAAATTCACAAGGTGTAAGGCTTAAAATTGCTAAGCTAACATGAAAGAATAGTTTATTTCAATGTCGATATTAGTCTTTTTAATCCATATGAACTATAAATCCACTTCGTCATAATTGTATATAATGTATTTATTATTTTCTACTTAAATTATATTTTAGTGATATTCATTTTAGAAGTAAGTATGTATGTAAGTATATTCTCTTATTGTAGGTATTTTTATATTTAAATTAGTGATCAGTATAGTAATAATATTTGTAAGTTTTTATTTTGATTTTATGTAGGTATTTTGTTTTCTCTTCTACATCTCTTTGTCTAGTTTCCTATCGCAGGTATGCAAGAGATTTCTTTAGAAATAAGCATCACCTTTGTACGTATGAATCGGTGATTTTTAAAGGTAATTTAATTCTAATAGTATTTGTAAGCATTAGCTTTGACTCACCACCTTACTGTGAGCACTATTTAATCAATATTTTTAAAATTATAAGTTTGTAATTTCTTAAAAAAAAAACTTCATGTTAAAATAAAGAACGTTAGGTAACAGTCATCATCATCATAATAATTTCAGCCGAAAGACGTCCACCGCTGGACATAGGCCTCCTACCTAGGGTTTACCATAATCGCAACGCTTGGCAGGTGGGTTGGCAATCGCAGTATGGTGTTAAAATGCATAGAGAACGCTGCTGCGCATTCTCTAGTAAGTCCCTTAGTCGCTTTTTACGATAACCACGGGTAGAAACTGAGTGGAGCTATTCTTTACGTCCGGCACCACACAGACAACAGGGGTAACAGTAATTTTAATGTAATATCAGTGTTTGCATGGTGAACCAATAATCCAGACTTAGCTATGAGTGTTATGATTCCTAGTTTAGTGGTATCATTCAGGTATACTTCCCAACTCCTCACTTCCAACATCTCAGTTTCGCGTTCCTTAAGGCCTACACAAGACACGTGATACATATTATATTAGAGCAAGGCGCGCACTCAAGTAGGAACCTACGTCGACACACTGCAGTGTCGAAAGCTTTGAGCCTTCATTTTAACTGTTCTGCGAATTTCACGCCAACGACTGCGTATAGGATACAGAAATATTGATGAATGATTATCTCTTTTTGCATTAGCACCAGCGTATCTGAGGACCAGATTTACTCCATAAAAAAGACATGGCCACTTTGAGCTGGTGCTGAAAGGATTTTGTCAAAGAGAATGCAATGTGACGTAGTGATAGTGTTGGCCATGAAAGTGGTCAAAAGCAAGTCTGTTTGAAATTGGATGGTAGGTTTCTCGGTATTTGGTATGGCAATACCATTAGTCTATCCATGACATCACAGCGGGCCCTATCAGCACTGCGGCACTTATTTTTATTTGTCGCAGCATTATGCTGAGATATGAGCCTTTTGGCCTGGTATAGGACTTTGTTTTTATTTTCATTTTACTTTGTTAATTTTTTTTGTTTATATTTTTTATGTTTCTATATGTGTTTGTTATAGTTTAATTTGTGAACTCCTATATGAGTCCCAATAAATATTTTTTCTTTCACCGATTTTTTTTTTACATAATATCTCTATACCTTTTAAATTGAATATTTTTTAGTCAACCAGAAAATAGTTCATGATCAGTTGGTACCTACGATCTTAAGATATTTGCGCGTTAAAAGAGATTAGTCACGACTGCTTCAACTTAGTGGAAAACATCTTTGGTCTTAAAGTCTTGAAACTTACGAGTAGTTTGTAAATCCTGTAATATTGGCACAACTTCAAATATTTCGTTGAAGAATCTGGTCATTTCGAGATAGTTGTACGCTTGAGTATTTTGAATTTACTTATGTTAGACTACCTTTAATTCCATGTGGTGCTGGACATAAAGATTAGCACCATCCTATTTCTTCCCGTAGGTGTCGTAAAAGGCGATTAAGGAACTTACTAGAGAATGGGCAGCAGCGTTCTCTATGCATTTTAACACCATACTACGATTGCCAACCTGCCTGCCACGCGTAGTGATTATGGCAGTTAGAGATAAGAAAGCCAGTTCCTCTGTGGTTGAGGATTCCGGGTGAAGCTCGCATCCACCTTCAACCTTATCATCATTTATCATCAGGTGAGATAAAGGCCAAGAGCATCGTCGTTGTGGACTAAAAAAAACACTATCGTGCCATCGACACGCCAAAGAAGAAGAAAAACCGGCCAAGTGCGTATCTAACTACGCACAATGAAAGGTTTCGGAATGGGGGTAAATCTATCTCAAGAACAAACTTAAAATTGTAGTTGAAATACATGTTTCCCTCATATAATCCAACTGCAAATGTAAGTTTGTATGCACAATTTTGAGAGATTTACCTTTATGTTATTTTAAGATCATAGACTTCTTATAGGTTTTCGTGTATAAGTAAAGAAGTATTTTTTTCAAAATTTTAGATATTGAAATCTGTCAATATTGCATAGGAGATGGTAAATTTTCATCTATTTTCTTTTTCTTAAATAATTTTAAAAGTATTTATTTTAAACATAGTAAACTATATCTGAAATTCTTACAAGCCCTATCATTTGATGTGTCACGTGGACTATCTAATTTGCCCCCCAAAAGTGACCCCAAAATTCATTTATTTATGTTACACGTCCGTCTTTCGGTCACAGAAGTTCATATTTGTACCAAATTTCAACTTAATCGGTCCAGTAGATTCGGAGCAAATCGGCTGTGACAGACGGACAGACAGACAGACACACGAGTGATCCTATAAGGGTTCCGTTTCTTCCTTTTGAGGTACAGAACCCTAAACATATTTTTTGAACATTTATCTTGCACTTTCCAATCATACCAAAATGATAACACTCTTAAAAACCCAAGAGAACCTTAGGAAAATCAATATCCTGCTGCTATTTCCTTCCAATGCGTGCAGGTTGACAAAGCGGTGTATAAAAGTGCAAAGCCATTGAAGGCCAGGTAATCGCCCTGACAAGGGTCCCACGGTCGGACACCTGAGCACTTGAAATATTATGCGGAGGTCTGAAAGGATTTGACGGAGGAATTTGGAATTTTTTGAACGAATTATAAAGATATAAAGTTTTGGGGTGAGGTGGGTGTATTCGGAATAAATTTTTAAAGTAGATTTTGAAGTTTATTTTTATCAGTTGGAAAACAGACACTTGAATAATTATGTGGAGGTTTGAAAGGATCTGACGGTGGAATTTGGAATTTTTCGAACGAATTATAAAGATATTTAGTTTTGGGGTGAGGTGGGTGGATTCGCAATACATTTTAAAATTAGTTTTTTTTGGTAAACATGCCTTCAGTTCTCCTGTGGGTATTTTTAACTGTTTGTAAAACCTTGTATCACTCTAGGAATTAGAAGATGCACCAAGCAGGAATCCGCTGGATGCGGGAAGCACAGAACCAGTCAAAGTGGCGGTGCATGGGGAGGCCTATGTCCAACCGTGAACGTGTTTCGGCTGAAATCATGATGAATGATGAGGCACCAAGCAAAAATATAATTACTAGCATGTGGGTAAGTGTGCTATGTCTTGTAGGTGATGTTGTATGTCGCATTGGCACTTTCATAATTATGCTAAACAGAGGAGAAACCTAACAATGAACATAAAAGTTTTGTATGCTATCTTTTGCGTCCATTATTTTAGATTAAGCTTCCACAAAATTTGAATACACACGACATTCCCCCAAGATCTAAGAGCCTGTTTACACCCACTAAAACGCAGCAGTCAATAAACATCTCATCGGGTGCCAACAGCCCAACAGGTGAAAAACAAACGGGACTCCTTTATCGCATCACGTCAAATCCACCGGTACTTTAACTGGCAAATGGGCTATTACGTCAAGTGTGGGTAAACCGGACGATTTTGTTTGACGAATAAAAAAATCCCCTTTGTTTGGTAGCTGACAGATAAGACGTGTGGTTGTTTTGAGTGTGTGGTTGTTAAAATGATATACCTACTTACTTGTTTAGAATATTACAGCTGAATGATGTACTTTATTAGTTGAAAAACGCTGCGAATCATAATACACAATTTGTCCCGGAATTAACGCATACCACCAAACATCACGATTAAAATATTATGTTATATTAAAAGATACTCTGAATTTTTACTTTTATCACACTAATATTATATAGGCGAAAGTTTGTGAGTGTGTGTGTGTATGTTTGTTACTTCTTCACGCTCAAACGGCTGGACCAATTTTGATAAAATTTGGTATGGAGGTAGCTGACACCCTGGAATAAGACATAGGCTGTTTTTATCCCGATATTCCCACGGGATCGAGACTTACGCGGGTGAAACCGCGGGGCGCAGCTAGTTATGTATAAAAATTGTTTATTTATTAAATTAGTTATACTGATTGTGGGAGAAAATTGTGTTCACATTACAAATCTACGCACGCACACAGTTGCAGACGTAAAAAAAGTCTAGCGGTTTAAGGTAATTCACCCATTTTGCTTTGTTTTGACTGTATAGTCGAAGTGTGACCGTAATTTACGTTGTTTTAATTATTTTAAACAAAGTACTTTCATAATGTGCATTAATTCAGTTAAACATTGCATAAATAGGAGGTTTATTAGATGTTGCAATTGCCCCGACTTTTGGGCATCTCATCATCATCGTTTCAGCCGAAAGATGTCCACTGCTGGACATAGGCCACTCCATAAGCGGGGGTTGCCATAATCGCCACGCCTGGCAGGCGGGTTGGTATTAAAATGAATAGAGAACGCTGCTGCCCATTCTCTAGTAAGTCTCTTAGTCGCCTTTTACGACGCCTATGGGAAGAAATAGGGTAGTGCTATTCTGTACGTCCGGCACCACACGGAACATCGCATCTTTGGGAAGAAGTAATAATCCTAAGTACAAAACACGCTGCTTTCTTTAAATTACAGTTAATACTGAAACAAATGAGTTGGTACAGGTTGTGCAACCTCTTTTAAATAGTCCTAGACGACATATCAGAACATTCAGAACTATCCCACCTAAAACACATTTATTAGGAGTAAAGATAATAACTAAGTCTTTTTAGGGTTCCGTAGCCAAATGGCAAAAAACGGAACTCTTATGGATTCGTCATGTCTGTCTGTCTGTCCGTCCGTATGTCACAGCCACTTTTTTTCCGAAACTATAAGAACTATACTGTTGAAACTTGGTAAGTAGATGTATTCTGTGAACCGCATTAACATTTTCACACAAAAATAGAAAAAAAATCAATAAATTTTGGGGGTTCCCCATACTTAAAACTGAAACTCTCATCAACCCCATACGTGTGGGGTATCTATGGATAGGTCTTCAAAAATGATATTGAGATTTCTAATATCATTTTTTTCTAAACTGAATAGTTTGCGCGAGAGACACTTCCAAAGTGGTAAAATGTCCCCCCCCCCCCCCGTGTAACTTCTAAAATAAGAGAATGATAAAACTAAAAAAAATATACGATGTACATTACCATGTAAACTTCCACCGAAAATTGGTTTGAACGAGATCTAGTAGGTAGTTTTTTTTTTAATACGTCATAAATCGTAAACCGCAATTTACCTTTCAATTCAATCAACTCAAATATAAAAACATAAAAAAAACATTTAATTTCATAAATATAAACCTTATGCATAAACCGTGAACCATTATTTTGGAAGTCGGTTGTTTTTTTTTTGTAAAAAGTATTTTTTTGTTTTTGCCTTTTACTTAAAAGGATAGTTAATATTTTACTTGGTCCATCAAATACAGTGATTTATTTTGCAATATATATTCAATTTAAAAATAAATGATTAAATTAAAATAAAACAAATACTTAAGGGCAAAGAAATCACGTTTGTTGTATGGGAGCCCCCCATACAACAAACGTGATTTTTTTGCCGTTTTATTAGATAATGGTACGGAACCCTTCGTGTGCGAGTCCGACTCGCACTTGGCCGGTTTTTTAAGTATCACTCATCACCACTCTGCCTTATTTCGGTCGAACCCAGAACGACCAAAACAAAGCCAAGGACACAAACAAACTACAAAACCTCAAATGTACTCACACCCTTACCAGAGCTTATTTAAACTAATAAAATCCTCCGCAAGTTTCTCGGAGGCCATTCCTACGATGTCCTGTAACCCGACCCTGTGGCCTGTTGCTTTTATTTTCATTTACCCAACCTAACCTAATAAAGTGGTATTCTGTGACCACAAAGAGTTGTGGCATTTTCATTAAAAAATCATATTTACTAAAAGCTTTTGTTGCTTAGAAAACGTGATGTAATTAGATATTTTTAAGGTCTTTTTCGTGAGGTTTGTTTTGGAGGCACTTTTCACAGGTCTTTATGTGTAAGAATGTGATATTTTAGCTATTTTTGTATATAACAAACAACTAGACTAAAGTGTATATATAAATGAAATCACACTAAGCTGTCAATAATAACCCAGCCAAATTCCAGCTTCAAAAGCAATTATTCAAAATGACTTTCTAGTAAAAATAAAATGGAAATAAAGCTCATTAAATAATTATTCATCTTTAGAACGCGTTAAAAGTTAATGTTTTAGAGTAACCTGCTATAGTATTTAAACGTGATTTTCATTACTTTATGAAATGAAGAGGTCGATACAGAATCCTCACAAAAACAAGCTGTGAGAAATACCTAACAGGAAAAATATATTTGTAAAACACACATGTTTTATATTAGCGAAACATGTTGGTCTACTCTCATGATATTAACACCAATGTATACCATGTTTTACGCAAATAAATGATTTACTTACTTACAAATATTTTCAATATCTATTTTCCCTATTACATGGGACTTAAACATAACTGGCGAAATGTGGGTGTGCTTTAAGTAGACCTCTGCCTAACCCTTGGTGGATTACAGGCGTGATGTTATGTTATTTTCTTTATCTCATATAAACATCAAGCAAATATAACAAACGGCCATTATTATCTCGTCGCCATCTAAATTGTATAGGAATTGTACATGGAACAGTATAGAGAAATATAATATGGAAATGCTTAGTGGTAGTGAGGGTCACGTAGATTCATAAATATTTTGTTCACAACTTTACGTTGCATCCTCTGCTGCTAGGCCTGCCTAAGACAGGCAGTCTAAATCAAATTTCCACCCAAACTCCGCCCAGTGCTCCCCGCCACTCCGTTATGTGCTAAACGCTAACACATCAGTAATAAAGTTGAATATCGCGTGCGCTCTTTGATCGTGTTCGAGCACGAAACTAAATAGCGTAAGACTCAATTCTTATTTCGTTTATAACTTAAGTAAAAATTGATCTTGAGAAAATATATCTGGTGGGTGGAACTATATTTTCTTGCTGTGAATATTTAGTTTCGACATAAAAGCCAAACTTTTTTTTTTGTTTTTTTATCCTTAAAAAAGACATGATGTTCGAATAAAAAATGTATCTAGAGAAAATATTACAATTACGTAACATGGAAAGAAAAATATCCAATTAATCATAATTATACTAAAGTTTCATTCTGCTTGTATGTGTGACTGTTTCAGAATATTCATGCAACTTAACATAAAAACAGGGAGCCTCCTTTTACAGATTGGCCAAAAATTATCACGGCATAACCTTTTTCCGGAGGAGAAGGAAAATTATTGTGCTAGGGAACTTGACAGGTATAGAAAAGATGAACAGGACGCTTTTCAATTCAAACCAGCAGAGTAATTGCGTGACACACTAACAGTGTCAATGGCTTTCAGTTTGACAGTTCCAAAACATTCATTGCGTTATTTACGTTGTTGAACAGACAATTTTTTCGAACATAAGAAGCAATGGATTAGCAATATCCAGTGTGTTACGCAGTTAGGGTAGGGAATTAATGTCTGTATGCTGTACATCGAAATATTCATAGATTTTTTTGGAGTGGAGTCTGTTACATATGGACGAGGAAATCGTGCTGCGCCGACTTCAAAAAATTAGGATGATGGCAGGAAAATGTTGATGTGTTTGGAGTGGAAATTCTGATACTTTTCTGTTGTGAGATTATTTCTCAAGAGTTAGATCATAAAACTTACATTTACGTATAAAGTCGGAGGACGCGGAGACAATGAACATTTTATGACAAGACTTCACTGAATTATAAATAGAGATTTTTGTTTTACGATCTTTCTTTTTGTATAGTATGAATAAATTGAATGATATTTTGACAGCGTTATCAATTTTGTATAATTTTATAAATAAAAATATTGTCTAGTCAGACATTCATGAAGTCAGTGTGGGATATAAAAGTGCTATGATTTCATTTTATAAGTTTGCCAATTTATATTTAAGAATTTAGCGGTGTGGTTTATGTATTTCGATGGCTATGTGATAAACGTATTTCATACCACGGTTTTTAACCTATCATTATGCTTATTAATTACATAACACATAAACATAATAACATAAAATCACGCCTGTAATCCCCGAAGGGTTAGGCAGAGGTATTACACCCACGTTTCGCCAGATATGTTTAAGTCCCATGTAATAGGGGGCGAGCCTATTGCCATCAACCGGCCATAAATCCAGACTCCGGGCTGCTACTGAGAAATTTCTGGTGGAAAAGCCCAATAATACTTTGCCCGACCTGGGAATCAAACCCAGGACCTCGTTCTCGTGCTTATTAATTAGTACAAACGAAATAAGTTTGTAAATTTAGGGGTAACGCGGAAAACCAATGAAGGCTCGTACAGACTAGTGCGTCCGCGATTTCGCGCGAGCCTGCCTTTAAACGCGCGACATCTCGTATTCACTAAAAAAAACAAACAAAAAACACGGACTTACACGTATTCTATTTAAAACCCCCCTTTTCTTATCATCTTCGTACAAACTACACGATCGGGACGTCACCTCCTATATAAAAGTTTTATGGTGTGGAAAAAGGGGTTCCTATAAAGAATGTTAGTCCAAGTTTTTGCATCAACTTATATTTTTTACGCGAACATTTTGTTTGTGGACCCTCCCGAAGTTGAACGACCGGCCGAGATCAATTATACGGGGTGTAAAACTTTTACGAAGTTTGTTACCTCGTTTTTTTTTATCTGTAGGGGTGCAAGCACCCCTGTGACATTGCAACGGGGAAATGTTGAGGCACTTAAAGAAAAAGACTTTTAAAATGGAGTCAAATTGCGTGAAATTTTAGCTTAGCCACCTCATTCCTTTTTTAGGGTTCCGTACCTAAAGGGTAAAAAAAAACAAAATTTCTCAAGAGATAAGGACAGTCTCTTAAGACCGTTTTCCTATAGCTACAACGGTTAAAGTAGCTGCCCTTACTGCCCCATCTCAAAAATCCACCCTGTATATTCACTTTAAACATAAATTATTAAATTAAAATAAAACAAATATTTAAGGGGGGCTCCCATACAACAAACGTGATCTTTTTGCCGTTTTTATAGATAATGGTACGGAACCCTTCGTGTGCGAGTCCGAGTCACACTTAGCCGGTTTTATTAACTTGTTCTCTGTGAACTGAATAGTTATAAAATTAATAGGGGTTTAAATATGAAATTGTCGTTTTAACGTGCTACTCGTATACGATTCCACAGTGATGAATTTTTCAAACGATGACCATCACATTGTAAATTGAAAAATGTACAGCATTCGATTGTTTGACTTTCAATTGTTTTTTCATTCGGCTTTTAAAATAAAGATGGATTACATTGAAAATTAGAGTAATTTTTGAATAGGAGTTCCGACGTGGAACTAAGGCAGCAGAAACAGCTCGCAATAGAAATGCTGTGTTTAGAGAGGATACGGCTAATGAACGCACCGTGCGTTTTTTTAAATCGTTTTCGTAGTGGAAACTTCGATTTGAAGAATGAGCTCCGAGGAAGACCAGCCACTAAGATAAATAAATATGAATAGAATGCGATGGTGGAAGCCGATCCGTATCAAACTATCAAGGAATTAGCGGCATAGTTTGATTTTAGCTTATCCACAATATTGACCATTTGCATCAAATCAGTAAGATAAAAAGCTTTAAAAATGGGTGCCCCTCGATTTGACTGATCTGCAGAGAGAAGCGCGCGTTGAAGCTTTTGTCTTACCTTGTTGAACCGGTACTGAAATTAAGCCATTTTGGGGCGAATTGGGACGTGTGATGAAAAGTGGATTCTTTACGATAATCGCAAGCGAACAACGCAATGGCTGACTCCAGGTCAAACGCCGCAACATTGCCATAAAGCGAAGCTTACCCATAGAAATTTTTTGATAACTGTTTGTTGGTCACTTCATGGTATAATTCACTACAGCTTCCATTCAGCTTTCATTCACATCTGCTGTTATTGTTTGACCGGTTCTGAATTCAGTCAAGTAAGACTCGTCAACCGATCTTCACCACTATTGGTCCATGATAACGCAAGACTTCACACTGCTCTAGAAACCGTTTTAAAACTACAGAACCTACAGTTAGAAACCATCCGCCATCCGTACTCGCCGAACCGACTACCATTATTTCCGCGATTCGAACAAATTTTTACATGGTAAAAAAATTTCCTTTCAGGAAGCAATACAAAATGCATTCTGCATATAGAATAAATGAACTTCCCATGAGATAGCAGAAATGTGTAGACATTGAGAGAAAAACTTTGAATAAATAAATATATTTTACCTTAGAAAAAAAAATTGTTTGAATTTTTCAGTTCAATACGGTAATCGAGAGTAATGTAAAAAGCATTTAGGGTCATAATGAGTCAGCAGTGACCGATCATACAAGTTTTTACTGCAATTTAAATCTCCATCTTACGAGTACCTCTTCAAATCCTTTAAAAGTGTTACAATACTCGTGAAATTTATCAAAAAAGGCACGTCCGCTCCATAGTCGCGGAGTTTTCTTCAAACAAACGTGGCTTGAAGTTAGTGCACACTTTTAAATTTATTTCTAAAACCGACAGCGCGTTCGACAAGATGTTATGACTGAGTTCGACTGGGGAACACGAAAGTGATTTTTCTGCTCATGTTAGACAACTTAAAGCTGATTTGACTAAAGTTAGGTGTCTTATAAGCATGGATAAAATTCACGTCTGACAGTTACTGTTTTTGTATGGAAAAACTGTCAATAGTTAAAAATTTAATGACAGGATAAAACTAGGCATAAAAGTTGGGGCGAATTCGCTTTGAGGCGCAGATAATTATGATTTTAGTGACTTTTACATCTGATATTACGCTTTCTTATTCTTAAAATGCAAGTAAGGCATGCAAGAAATGTATGTCAAACTAAAACGCATACACATCAATTCTATATACGTATGTGAATATTTAGGTATTGTCTCAGTATTGTAGTAAAATACCATATGAAATCAATTCAGGAAGTAATGCCTACCAAAGCATAAAAAACGATATTACTTTCAAACTCCTCAGGATATTTTTGTTTTTTTTTTTGTTTGAACAGACTATTTTGTTATTTATAATTGTATTTGTGATTTTTTTTCAAATATTCATATTCGCATTTGTATGGCCGCTGTCAACGGCGATTACCCTTAAAGGAACTATTGCAAATGCAATCTTCTATAAACCCATTTCATTAATTACCATTTAGCCATTATCCATTAAGGTGAGCATCCTGTACACGATAGTCATGTGCCAGCTAGCATGCCAGTATCTTTCGATTACCCTGTCAAGTGTCAGTATAATCAAGATAAGGTTGCATTCATGAACGAAAACCCTTTACAGGAAAAAAGTGGTATTTTATACTAAAATAAATGATACTCGTTCAAAATCTCCGACTTTTGTACCGAGTAACATACCTAAGTTCAAAAAAATAACTGCTTGGAAAATCCCAGAGCATACTGTACGTGGCTGTCATACATTCTTGTATTGTATCTTTGAATTTGATATTTTAACTTTGATGTAAGTATTGCTCTATTTCACGCTAGCTTTGTAAGGGAGTGTACACAACTTTCGATGTTTTACATAATAAGATAAATTCTCATTGTTAATTAGAAGTTTGCTGCTGAAAAGAAACTGGTGCATACTAACCACTTCAATGCTTTTATGGAATGAGTAGAAAGCTTTATTTTTGTCAGTTGTATATCCAAATGGTAGCGAATGGGATGCTTTATTAACTTGATTTTGGAATGGTCGGAGAATTAGTTATTTGTTTTTTTTATTTGGCAGAGCTGTTGTGTTTTTTACTTCACCTTTTTTTTTTTGAATAATATAGTTTTATTGAGTTATTCGGGACGTATATGTAGGCCAAAGCTGGAAAAGGGCCGCTACATAGACCCTATGGTGATTTTTTTACGCTTTTGCATAATCATCACACTTAGTCTTGTGACAGCGGCGAGTCGTTGATGATCAGAGAAAGATATTGATGCTGCTAGTCTTTCAGTATTTCTTCAAGTTTCTAAGGAACCTGCAGGAATTTTCGAGAGGGCCATTTCCAACATCACACGGAAAAAAAAAATGTTTTAAACTAAGAATATTTCACTTGGTCAAGACATTGCGTGATTCATATATGCGGAAAACATTATATTCTTAAAATTAGTAAATATTTGTCTTGTTATTCATTTTTCTTCCAAGTATATTTATTCACTAACCAAGGCAATATCTATTCTTGCAATGAGAAAGCAACGATTTCTTTGCATAAGTAAGTAATTTTTTTTAAGTCTAGAATCTTAAATTTCTCAAATTTAATACAATTATGTCTTAAATCTAGAATATACGCTTCGAAGTTACGCTTGATTATACACCGATTACTCCTCCTCAGTCTACGTTAAAACTCATGAGAAACAGGAAGACACTGGTGCTCAAAACTGCATTTTTAACATAAAAACAGCTAGTAGTTCAAATTCAATATTTCAGACCATTTGTCAACGTTTTACGTGAAAAATTATACCTTTATAGTACTGCTAACGGTTTTATTATTTCAATATATCGAGACAGACAGGTTTACGGCCGTTTTATAGGCGATGAAACTTAACCATTGCGATTTTCAGTTTTTTCTTGACCCATAAAAATATCGGCTAGTGAATTTTTATTCGGAATTTTAGTACATAGGTTAGGGTTTATAAAAAAATACTTTATTAACCGACTTCAAAAAAAGGAGGTTATGCATTCAGCGACATTAAAAAAATATTATTTACACCGATTTCTCCGTGATAACTGGGCCAATTAAGCTTGCGGAGTGGTCCCATATAAATTTTATTAACTTCGCTTGGGTAGTTTTTGAGTTAGTTTCGATAGATAATACGTATTTTCTTCACTGTGTAAGCTGATGATGTTATTATAACTCCCTGTTAGTGTTATTTACATAGTACGTCGATCGATCAGGTAAAGCTACGCTTGGCGCGGTTGGTCCGTGGATGGGTGACCATCTTTCATTCTAAGATTCCTCCGTGCCTCGGAAAGCACGTTGAGCCGTTGGTCCCGGCTGTCATTTGTAGATCTTTGACAGTTGTTACGGGTCGTCAGAAGCCCAAAAGTCTGACAACCAGTCTTACCAAGGGATATCGTGTTACCCAGTAACTGGGTTGTGGAGGTAAAATACTGGTACTAAGCTGCATCCTGTTAGACTGGAAGCTGACGCCAACATAGTTGGGAAAAAACTAGGCAGATGAGGATGACTGTTATTTACATAGTAAAGTAGTGGTATACGAATTGTTTGGAGTAGGTATCACAACTAAAATCCGGCCAAGTGCGAGTCGGACTCGCGCACGAAGGGTTCCGTACCATTATCTATAAAAACAGCAAAAAAAATCGCGTTTGTTGCATGGGAGCCCCCTTAAATATTTATTTTATTCTGTTTTTTAGTATTTGTTGTTATAGCGGCAACAGAAATACATCATCTGTGAAAATTTCAATTGTCTAACTATCACGGTTCATGAGATACAGCTTGGTGACAGACGGACGGACAGCGGAGACTAAGTATTAGGATCCCGTTGTACCCTTTAAGTACGGAACCCTAACACCCTAACTTTTTACAAATGAAAAACAACCGACTTCCAAATTAAACGAAATTTTGAAACATTTAAATAAGTACTTAACCAAAGACACTGAATTTCGAAATTAAAATAATTATTCACTGTGTACTGTTTTCTTTAGAAGTCGGTTATTACTTTTTTTTGGAAAACAGTATTTTTAGCTACATTTAAAAGACTGCATCCTAACTTAATATTATTATTATGTATGCGAAAGTGAGTTTGTTACTTCAGTTTGTTTGTTTAAAACGGCTGAACTAATGTGGATGAAATTTAGCAGACGTTAAGGCCATGACCTGGATTAGGGTATAGGATACTTTTTATCCAGATATTCATACGAGATAGAAACCGCAGGGCGCAGCTAGTGTGTAATATAATAATGTAAGTAGTGGTCCTTAAATATGACATTACTGCAGCGGCCTGCAAAAGGGATAAAAAGTGGATGGACGAACGTGAAAATGTGGGCCAAGGCGAAGCCGAGGCACTCATACGTGAGTCTTGTATAGTGCTTTTCTCAAATAATGCGCGGAAATTCAAACCAAGTAAATTATATATAAATTCCAGATTCAATGACGAACAACGATAATTTTTCACGCGAAAATGTGTTCATTTGTTTTTTTTTCTTTCAATAAACAGCTTTCTATTTGCAAGCCAGTTCGAAATTTAAATACAATCTTTGATAAGTTACCTCCTTGGTGTTTGTGTTGTTTATGTTTCAGAGTAAAATATCGTTCCATTTTTAAATTCCACGATAGATACTATTTATAGTATAGATAGGTATTAATAGTAAAAGATACTATCGGTAGTTACTATGTAATTTATTTGGCCGCTAAACCACGACACATATGGATTTTCATATAACTTTTGGTGGCCGCTGCTCGCATATATTTGGCCAGTAAAGCAATTTCGATTTATCTCGAAGCATGTTTGAGAAAATAAAAATACTATCTAATCGGGCCATTCATATTTCTACAATAGTATTTTATTATCAAATTCTGCTTGTGGTCACTAAACTAATCAATTTGTCTTTTATAGTTTTCCATTGGGCATACCTAGATCTCTAGTAAGTTGCAACACGATTGTCTGTACGTTTTTCTCTATCATTCTCAAAAAGGAATCCAGTTGACATACATAATGTACCGACTACTTGCAGATTTGCTGTACTTTTATTATCACCATAAATTGGCTAATACAACGAAACGACAGCAAATCGAACTCCACAGCGCCAAAACATCAGTCGGTACAAAAGTACTCAGATACTTAGATAAACTCCCTTTTCTGATTATACGGATAGGTACTCCAACAAATCCATCCTTTTCTCTACTAATCGGATATTCGATTAAAGAAAATAAAGGAGCCACTCCACCTAAATTGTAGTACTAGTTAGGAATACAAACGGTTGTGAGAGTCTAAAAATATTTGCCCGCTAGGTGGGCCACTGTCCCCTGTCCCCAAAGGGTCGTTGGAAGAAAGCCTCTTTGAGGGGTGGCCGTATTCTGATGCTCACTATAGTGGTATTTTTGTACAGAGGAAAAATATTTTTTAGAACTTACTTGAAGGATGTCTAGAGAAAAGATAAGCACTATAGACTTATGACTGGCAAATAACTCTAAAAGTAAGTAGGTATAATATGGTTGAAAAATTCCCAATACCTACATAATTATACATTTTGTCAACAGACAAAGCGGACAGCAGAACGTAAATGACGTAACAATAGTTCAACAATACTATTTACTAACTGGTCAGTTTAAACTAACTCGCAACATGACCTTGAAACACCAGATCCGGCGGAAGAAACAAAACAAGTTTAACACTATTTTACTACTCGGTATTTGGTCAAAAAAGAGTTTTACTACTATCGAGTTTACCAGGTCAATGTTATAAAATAAATTTCGATTTCCGATCAATGCGTCTCATCGCTAAAGATAAAGACGGAATCAATACATATTTGAATGAGGGCGACGATAGGAACAAAAAAATAACAAAACCAAAACCCAAACCAAATACTTATCTACATATACTTACATATCATAACATCACGCCTGTATTCCCCGAAGGGATAGGCAGAGGTGTACCTATAGTACACCAACATTTCGCCAGTTATGTTTAAGCCCCATGTAATAGGGGCGAGCCTATACCTATCGAGCCATCCAGCCAGTACGTATCAAGTAAGTATTTGCTCTTCAGTGATACAGTTAGCCAACCAAATGATCGAGTCGATGACCTCTTGAACGATCAAACATTTGCTACACTTTTTGCTACCTTCACCCAATTTTATTTCGTAGTTCAAACTGTTATTCACATAAACTGTTTTCGCTACTAAGATGACGTCAACAGTGTAAATCAATACGTCAGTAGGGTAAGCATGGTAATTTCTAATTATTTCAAGTTCATTGGTCTTATGAAAATAATTGGTACGTCATACTCGTATCTAAGAAGAAGTGCAATACTTTACATGTTTTGTATATTTATCATGTTCCTCATATTTGTAAATACCAACTATTACATCAAAGGATCTAAGAATGATTTAAAACCTTCTAGAAACCTCATCATCACCATCATCATTCTGTTTTTCTGATATTGTGTTCCTTTCTATTAACCTAATATATTGTATCCAAAGAGATCAATAGTATTAAAGATAAAATAAAAATAGATGCCAGCTTGACGAACTAAACTTTTTATTTCAACTGACTTTATATATTTTATATTTAGATAGATAGGTAGATAGGTTTTTGGTAGTTTGTAAGTACCTTTGTTTTTTGTGCTAAATCCTAACTTCCAAATCCTAACTAATATTATAAATAAGTTTGTTTGTTACCTTTTCACGCCTAAACCACTGAACTGATCATCCTGATTTTTTTTATATATGTTTTCAGGTATACAGAAACGGACATATAGTACCTTCCATCCCGAAAAGAAGTACTGTTCCCGAGGAAAACAATAATAACATTCTTATGATGATAGATGGCACCACGTGTCTTCCGAATCATGATTGAATTATGTTATAGGGTCTTGAGAGATTTTTGCCACCAAACGCCAAACAACAAGCAGTGTACAACCCGAATTGATTGTCAAATTCTAAATTAACGCGAGCGAAGCCGCTTGCAAAAGCTAGTAATATTATAAATTGCGAAAGTGAGTTTGTTTGTTTGTCTTTCACGCTAAAACGACTGAAAGAATTAAATATCCTGGATCACACACAAAGTCGCGGGCAGCTAGTTGTTTTATATTTCAAACCCACAACATGCAGACTCGTACTAAAGGACCACTTGAGTTGAAGAAAAAAGAACTAACTCACTTACCACCATTCTAGTTCACAGAATAACCTTCAGAACGAGTACCGACTGCGGACAATCCGTATTGCTGTTTTGATTAAATTTTGACAGAGAAATTCAGATTGTTCGTTTTATGCAGCACCGGAAAAATTGAACTGGACCAAGCTAGAAATATTTTTATTGACAACGCCTTTTGACTGGAATACGGGAGTACCGTTCAATGCAGTTAGGATTTTGGGAATATTTTATGTTTTTATAGACCTGTGTCCTTTTAAATAGTCAATCTATGATTGGGTAAATTGAGTTCAAAGTTTTTGGCAGGTGCAATATACAGTCGAATGACTAGCTCAAAACAGGTCTAAACGAGATTTATAGATTCAAGCTCAAGTCAGTCGAAAAAAAGAAAATCGATGAACTTCGAGGTCTTGAAGTTTACAATGTTATACAGCTAAATATACTAATGTGTTAATCAGATAATAACAAAGAAAATACCCCAATAATGTAAGCAGGAATGAAAATTGCATTACAGTTGCTACGACAGTCCAACGATACGGCTCTTAATTTTGATAGGCGCATCACGCCATCTAAAATTTGATTCGGTTAAATTAACCGTAACTGTGATAAAAAAGAAGCGCGGCAACGCCTTAATGGTTCATCGGTTTCTCTCACATTCAAGATCAACATAAAAAAAATATATGTAAATAAACAAATCCCAAAATTGTTTGTAACAAAAGAGCGAAAGTCATATTCAGACATTTAGACAACCATATGTACACTGAATTCAAATTTCCAATACAATTGCAATAAGTGTACACAACTGTAGCAAATCACAATGAAATGTAATTTGTACTGTCCCAGCAATCGGCGTAACGCTCCACCGGTTGTCTCGATCTTGTCCCTGAAGTGTTGCGGTGCTTGCCCAACGCTTTCCTCATGATCCAAACTAAGAATTAAACTATAAATAGCTTCGACAACAGTAGATCAGCACAGTCAACAAACAAACATGAAGTTGTTAGTAGCAGTGGCACTCTTGTGCCTAGCCTCGGCTTACAGTCGAGAGTTGGGTGAAGAGGAGAAAGATCTCGTAGTGGCAGCCAGTGGAAAGAGCCATCATCATGAGGAAGGCGGTGGCAAGGAGCACCATGCCGACCACCATCATGAACACGGTGAGAAAGGACACAAAGGTCACAAAGAACATCATCACCACCACAAGGGTGACCACGGTCACCATGGCAAACACCACAAAGAAGGACACCACCACGAACATGGTGGCCATCACAAGAAACACTGGGATGGAGACGACCATCATGGACATCATCACGAGCACGGACACCATCACAAAGGTGGCAAACACGGCGGCCACAAGCACCACGACAAGGGTGAAAAGACCGACGGCTACCACAAGAAGTACCACAAAGACGAGTTCCACAAGGATCACCACTTCTACGATGACCACCACAAGGAAGGCAAGCACCACAAGCATGGCAAGCATCACGGGCATCATGAAGACAAAGGAGGACACCACAAGAAGGGCGGCCATCACGAACATGGACACCATGAGGATCATCATGGCAAGCACGGACACCATGACAAGCACCATCACGACGAAGACCACAAGGGACACAAGGGTCACCATGGACATGAAGAACACCATCATCATCATCATGATCATGGCAAGAAGGGAGGTCATCACGACCACAAGGATTGGGGTTTCCATCATGGAAAGCACTGAGTTGCCAAAAATATGCTGTGATATTATTTTATATTTTTGTTACGGGTTTTTGTTAGTTTTTTATAAATTATTGAATAAGCATCGTTACAAAAATGTGCGAATAAAGTTGTTATATTTTTATTTATTTGTTTGTTTATCCTAAACACGACAGAATTTACGATTAACACATAGGAGACTTTTTATTCTATAATCTCCGACATCCACTCGGGTGAAGCCACTGACAAAAGCTAATAATTTTGTATTGATACGTATTGTACGAGTGTGAGAGCTTAGTCTTAATATGTTATTATCACACTTTGTTAATATCATATCGTTATTAACGCAAGTTAGGCCATTACTTGTATATAAATAAATTCATTCATGTAAGAAAAGGTCAGATAATTGTAGTTAAAAATAAGTTACATAACAATAAACTTTCTTGTACCGGTAACTACTGAGAAAATAATATTAAATGTTGATAATGCTATACATAAATATTGACTAATTTATTTATTGGTTTTTTAAGAGGAAGCTGATCGTAACAATAATATCAACATAATAATAATTAGGAAAACAATAATTGTATCAGTCTGGGGTATTATTATGTCACATTTGGCTAACAGAAAAAGCCAAATATTAAATAATTATGTTTAGACGCAGCGGTAAGTCCCCTCTTTGAGGAGTGGCTAGAAAGGCGCCACGGCATCCTCACCTTCCGCCTGACACAGGTCCTCACTAGACATGGTTTTTTCGGGAGGTTCCTGTTTAGGTTAGGCGGGAGGAAACGCCTGGGTGTTACCGCTGTGTGAATCGCCCGGAGGACAAGGTGGCGCATACCGTGGAGGTCTGCCCGGCATGGGCGGTGCACCGCCATGTCCTGCGGAGGCGATCGGCGGCAGTGATCACTCCCGTTCGGCCCTGGTCCAGGCCATGGTTCTGAGCGAGAGTGCATGGGAGGGCGTCACCTCCTTCTGCGAAGCAGTAATACTCACGAAGGAGTAGGCGGAACGCGTGAGGGAGGGGCAAATTTCGCGCCCGCGCTAGCCGGCGCAGGAGACGCCCTGGGTGTCGGGAATGACAGGCCGATTCCCGGCCACCGTAGGCGCGGGCTTGCGGACGGTGGCAATGGGCAGCCCGCCGTCCGATAAGGACCAGGCCCGGGTCGACGGCGCGTTGTGTTCCACGCGCGCTTCAAAGAGATGTCAGCATAAACTGACGTTGCGGGTTTGTCTGAAAGGGATATTTTGGCTCTGGCACACAGGCAATTGAAGAAACACGGGTGGGTTTTAATCAGAAATAGTCTGACACAGAAGTTAATTGATAATTTCCCACCCAAAAAAAAAAGTCTGTTTAGACAGTTAATTACTATCATTTTTTTACGAATTTCATTGGCAGAGGATGACAATGATTGGATTAAAGAAAGCATTTAATGTTTAGCATACAGATAGGTTGATGTCAAGAACAAAGCTTACGAGAGGTTCAACAGGAACGTGAGGGGCCTTATTAGGCGAGGTTAGAAAAAAAAGATATAAAAATTAAAAAATGTAAATTTTTCTCATTCGATTTTGAACTTAATTATCAACATTTTAAGGTTTAAAATTATTTGGAATAATTTGACAGTTTGGTATAACTTGATGTGCTGTTTTAAATTTTGATACTTTAGGATTAAACCAAACCATACTGTGTTGAAATCGACCACTATTCAACAAAACCTACGTTTATTCTTGTAAATGAAGACATCATTCATTCATAAATTAAATATTAATTCTGACAGTTGCCCAACCTGCCCAGGTGACCAAAGAATACTCGTAGTTTGGATATTGGTTAACATAGTACGTGATGCGATGGGAAAAGTGAAGTATGTCGAGAACAGTTTTAAGGGCTATAAGAATAAATAAAGACCATGAAAGAATAACCTAAGATAACTATTATAGACATATTGTACTCGTATGAAAGATTATAGTAAGAGAGTGAATATGAATACTGATAAAACTATTGATTAAAATTTATGGAATACAAAGCCTTGATGCTTTTACCTGAAATATAATAGATGTATGTATCTAAACTTTTTTTTTTTTTTTGTTTTGGGCAAAGACAAAATTTGGCGCACAGATTTATAAAGCGTCTACGTGCAGTCTGTGACGTTTAAATGACTAGCACGAATCGATACGATTATTTAACTTTTAGATGACTTCTTCAAGAAACACAATTTGTGTTAAAGAAAGCGGTTAAATATTAAATACCCCATGTTTTTATTTGCCCTTTCTGTCCCATTCCTGTACAAAGGCCTTTCCCCATTCCATTCACTCTACCGATGTTTTGCTTCCTTTGCGAATACTTAAGCAAGCCAATTCATGCGTCCCGCCACTTTCTCCTCGGTGTGCCACGAACTCATCAGCTAGCTATTTCAGGGCTCAAGTATTGTTGTGATATACGAGCCCACAGTTTCGCTGGTAATCTAGCAAACACGGCCAGCCCATTGCTGTATTTTGAGTTAAATCGACAATATTAATTTGACCTTGACATTCGTTTCTACTAAATGGCCCGTCAGCGTACCTTCAGTTTGAACTTGTGAGGGTCAATCAAGGCCAAATAAGTGTCTGCGACTAAAGAAGAACTAATATCAAAAATTAGGATTGCAGCAGAGGAAATTATATAATATATGATAGAGCTATGGTCCACCGCTTTACTCAACAAACCATAAGAGCAAACAATTTGTTTGCAAAACAGAGGAAGCCATTTATATTTTTTTAAATAATTAAGAATATTCAGCCTACTCCAGTTCACTGCCGGATATGATCTTTTTATGTTCAGTTTATAAATTATTTTAAATAAAACAATTAAAAATATTTTTATCTTGTTTAATTTTCCTTTATTTACTCTTAAAATAATTGGTGCAGAGTCAATATTATGGTATCAGTTTGTAGGTTGACTCAAATACTTTTGATTACATATAAAAACATACCTACATTACGGTTATGTTTGCACTAGAGTAGAAAATGTAAAAAAGGAAAAAATAAGTTATTTTTTTGGCTTGTTTTGTTTTTTACTCAGGAAAAATTATTGTGTTATTCGATAGCCTCAACGTTTACCTTTACAATAAGGGAATTGTACGTTTGTATGTCTCTTAGATTCAAAGATATTAGCATTTTTTTGAACATACCCAATTTCAACCGATTCAAAAATAAGATGGCTGCCATTCGCCATTCGTTGTTGGGTTAGGAGTACTTATAAAAATGAATTTGTCAATAAAATGAGTATTATAATAATAGTATGCCCTTAAAGTATCGGTAACCGTTCTCCAAACACGCCCTTAAAGTATCGGTAACCGTTCTCCAAACACGCCCTTAAAGTATCGGTAACCGTTCTCCAAACACGCCCTTAAAGTATGGTAACCGTTCTCCAAACACGCCCTTAAAGTATCGGTAACCGTTCTCCAAACACACTGTATTGCTCTCTAGAATATTTTTATGAGCAAATTCGTAAAAAAAAAAAGTCAAATTAAATTAATATAAAATAAGCCTTTATTACTGGTTCCACAATGTTTTTCATGGGAAACATCTATAGGCGCAAGGTAAGGTATAAGGGGTAAGGCAGACTGATTTGCCGTTACGGGCGTCCCGTGACGTCGAATTTTTTGTTTAATAAGATTTTGTGTGTTATACCTACCCAAAGTTATTTTTTCTAAATATCAATGTTCGGTGCACTCTTTTTTATTTAAACGTTGTCCTTCGACATACGCCTATTCTAAATATTTCCATATCTCACTGTTTCTCGCCCTTTGAATCCACTCTGGACCAGCTACTCTTTTAACGTCGTCTTCCTAACGCTTCGCTTGTCGTTCTTTGCTTCTTGTTTCATCCCTTGGGTACCACTCTGTCATTAATTTGGTAAATTTTTCTTTTTCCTCTCATTACTTATGTCCTGTCCATTGCCACTTTTGAGTCTTACATCCTTTTCTTTTAAATTTGTTATACTTTTTATTTCTTTTAATCTTTAAATATCAAATATTTTATTGGAACAAAAACATATAACAATTTTCGTGTACGTTAATACTGCATTAGTTTAGAAACTGTGTCGCAGTTATTAGCGCCCATCCCAGAAGCGAAAGACAATACTGAGTTCCATAACAACAATTTTGGTTGAACTTATAGGTAGTAACTAGACATAAACAATTAATTAATAATAAAAAAACTAGAACTAGACATTACTAGTAATAGTTGTAGCTGTATAAGGGTGTGTGTGTGAGTGAGTGTGTTTTTGAGGGAGGGTGTGAATGTGCGTGTGTCAGGGTGTGTGGGAAGTGTGCGTGTATATGTATGCGGAGGATGTGATATTAATATATTTTAAGTTTGTATGAGTATCTCTGTTTCCTCATGAGTCAGGGTTTGGAGCCATTTTTAAATTTTCGGTTTACATTCTCGTAACGAGAGCGGATATATATTTAATTTCTCATTAATTTTGTTATAGATAACAGGAATCAAAAATGTATAGTGTCTTCTCGCAATTACTAGATTAACGCTCTCTGTCTGACATATTCTGTTAACTCTACGTTTTAGAGTATTGAGATTAGGGTCATATTTAATATCAGTATGCTTACGTAATAATGTGCTTATTAGAAATGCTTGTCTTACAGTAAGAACCTTGCAAAGAACACACAAGTCATGCGTGGGGAAGCGAATAGGTTTATGTGTTACTTGGTCTCTTCCTTCATATACTATTTTGACAGACGTTTATTTTCTGAATGAAATGTTCTGTTAATGCCCATGTTTGACAACCATAGGTAAAGCACGGCAGAATATACATGTTGTAACTTTTCTATTATCTTTAACTGGCAATGTTCTTCACCACTTTGTTATTTGATGACCTATTTCTCCTAGAGTATAGGTATGAACCTATATCCAAATAATAAATTGGCTACGAATTAACATTATAACTATGGTAAACACAAAAATGCAAACTTACATAGATTACACATATACACACACACACTCCACAATTCCGCACCATCACACTTTTAGGACTTATATACACGAGGAAGTTTTCACGCACGTTCGAGTTGCTTATACGCGCTGCAAACGCAACTAGCGCAGCTTTTTCAAGGCATAAAAAGCGCAGTCGATGCGCGGACGACACGTGGTGCATGAAATGCGCGTGTTAGAAAATACCTTGTGCCTTGAGCACCTCCGTACTCTGGAAATCAAATTTCGAGCCCCAAGATATCTGAATCTTGGGGCTTGGAATTTGATTTAAATCCCTATTAACTGTCTAGTTTGGGGCTCACTGGCAACTAACACTAATGTAATCTAGCTGTACGTAATATTTTAAGTCACTTATGACATTTAAATTTGTGTTCAATCTGTGTCTCCCTGCATAAGTACTACATGGATGATAAACAATTTTCTTCCTTTCTATCATTGTATTTTTTCTGTGTATTTTACCGCTTTCTTCACGATTTCACATCTTAGAAAACTTGAAAACTAAAGAACACAACTTTTTTAAACCATATTAAAATTTTCCCTGTATTAAAAACAACTACAAGAATGAAGATACAGTATATAAAGGTAATGGAACGCGTACGGTACAACTTATTAAATTGTCTTTTAAAAAAAAATATTATCAGATACGTGAACATTATCAAAAAAATCTGGTTATGCCACAAATAAATCATGTGCCTGATAATATCAACCTGAAAATATAAACAACTCTATCTCATCTGTTAATGCATAATAAATCTAATAAAAATTTGGTTTCTACGAATGCCGCATTAAGAATCCTACATTTGCCAATAAAAAAATAAAAACACAATTAAATTGAGCAAAATTTTTAACACAATTATCAGCAAATCGGAAAAGCACGCGAAATACTGAAGACTGCCAAATTAATTTCGCCGCGCGGAAGCCATTTACTCTTGACCCTGAAATGCCGCGACGCTTACACAATGCTTTCCTCATCATCTAACTAAATTAAAACTATAAATAGCTTCAACAATAGAAGATCAGCACAGTCAACCTACAATCATGAAACTGTTCGTAGCAGTGGCACTGCTGTGCTTAGCAGTGGCATACGCTCGGGAGTTGGGTGAGGAGGAGAAGGATCTCGTGGCAGCAGCCACTGGCAAGGGTGGTGGTGGCGGCCATCATGAAGAAGGCGGCGGTCATGAACACCATGCCGACCACCATCATGACCACGGTCACAAAGGACACAAAGGGCACAAGGGTCATCACCACCACCACAAAGGCGACCACGGTCACCATGGCAAGCACCACAAAGAAGAACATCACCACGAAGATGGTGGCCATCACAAGAAGCACTGGGATGAACATGACCATCATGGCCACCATCACGAACATGGTCATCACCATAAAGGCGCCAAACACGGCCATCACGAGCACCATGACAAGGGTGAAAAGACCGACGGTTACCACAAGAAGTATCACAAGGACGAGTTCCACAAGGACCACCACTTCTACGACGGCGATCACAACGAGGGCAAGCACCACAAACATGGCCATCATCACGGACATCATGAGCATAAGGGAGGACACCACAAGAAGGGCGGTCATCACGAACATGGACACCACGAAGGACATCATGGCAAGCACGGACACCATGACAAGCACCATCACGATCATGACGATCATGGACACAAGGGTCAACATGGACACGAAGAACATCATCATCATCATCATGATCATGGCAAGAAGGGAGGTCATGAGGGCCATAAAGACTGGGGCTTCCACCACGGAAAACATTGAGTCGCTAAGACTAAACTGTGATATTGTTTTATGTTTTTGTTACGAGTTTTTGTTGGTTTTTTATAAATTATTGAATAAGCTTTGTTACAAAAATATGCGAATAAAGTTGTTATATCATAATTTTATTTGTTTTCTTTAGTTGGTTTTTTTCAATTCTGATGTTGATTGGGTAATAGTTCCATTTGGTAAAATCATTTAGGAAATAATGGTAGTTAGCAGTGGCGAAGGGTGATTTTATAAGAAGGTTAAGCCGGAGAAAAAAAATATTTTCTATTTAAAATAAACTCCTCCTGACGATGTCGATTTTGTATAGAAACTGAACATATCTCGCAATTGCGTCCGGCATGCTGTGACCAAGCCGGACGCGTCTGCGAGTTATTTTAGAGCAAAATATTTTGTTGTTGGGATATAAAGACAAAAAGTGTAGTGTAGGCGTTTTGTAATGTTTTAATTGTATGGTGTATTAAATATCTACAGTGTGATTATATTATTTGGCATTATTAGACACTACTAACTGTGCCATTTTTCAATGACGATAGACTGGTTGTGTTCCGAATTTTCAAAGGGAAGCCGGTAGGAATCGTGTTATACGGTGGTTTCGCCACTGGTAGTTAGCCAGACCGTTGGTGCTACAACCTACTAATTAGAGATGTTTTACCTAAAACAGAACTATTTGAAGACACTGAATAAAAAGTACAGTTTATAACACTTGTCTGTATGTTTATTCAGTAGATAGTGACTTCAGCGCGGCTCATTGTTATTTTGCTAAGTACTAATCAATATACTCGCATCGTGCATGCACCATTAGAAAACACTAGCTAATCTATTTATTTCGTTATTTCCAAATTCCTAACCAACCTACATTGCAAATTAAAACATAATTAGCATCAAAATTAAACTGGCTCAACATAATTACGTACGTAACAAGCTGACCGTAATCAATCTTGCCAAAAAGATCACTTGTCCCTTTGGATTAATAAGGGGAATTCGTATGTGGCTAATTTCAAATCCTGGATAATAGATGACTTTTTTACCACGGGCAGTTGTAAGCTTAGCTGGATTTGGGGACATTTTTATGGGACAAGACTTTTTGTTTGTCGGGTTATGTTGATTGTAATTAAATTCTACGGCAACTCAAGAATTACCCTTTTGCGAAGTATTTCAATTGGGATTGAAGTGCTTAAGTGTTTACTTTATAATAATAATTGAATTTACCTATCTTTATGATCATTGACATTTTGGTCTTATACACGATGAGACACAAAATACGTTTTATTCTTACGACAGCTTTTTAATGTCCGAGACTGTGTTAACTGTAGTAATGAACAGCTGGGTCCAAACCAAACGATCCAAATTAGGATCGGCACTAGGGCGCGTACCAAGATCGCAGTTTTCCTAAAAATGGATCCTGCATAAGAATCTCCGATCCACGATCGGCGCTCCATGGTCGTGAAGTGTGGAGCGCTGATTCAAATTTTAGATCGTCCCGTGTGGACTCAGCTATGAGATATCATGTATAACTAACACTGCCACTGGTAACCTATCCTACACTAGTTCATTATTACTCTACTAAAGCTTTTATCTCCTATCAATATTCTCTAAGTAACTAACAACTAATTGCCTTAAGAGTCGATCCAATAATTCGCTCTTTATCCAATTACTCGATGTCTACTAACAAGATCCCAAGAAAATAGATTGGAGCAAAATTGACAGAGGCCCAAGTAAGGGCTCTGAACTAAAATAACATTGTAGACAAGCCGTAGATTACAATACAATACGTTTAAATACATATTAGATTATTCTAGACCTTCCCCTATTTGGGTTGTGGTACCAATTACAACGAGTGGATACAGTTTGGATTGTATGGTGCAATATTTATTTGAATGGATAAAAAGGAATTTGATAAATGAGGCATACTCCAAGGCCTGTTTCTAGGACCATTTTTTAAAATGCAGTTTGTTTTTGGGTAAAAATAATTGAATGTTACAAAATATAGACCGAAGTTCAGAATCTATTAACTAGTACTATAAAAGTAGTTGGAGTCTGTTTTTTAAATAAACGTTGTTTGAAACCCTGAACTTCCATGGCAACATACTAAAAAAAAAACAAATTCCGCTGGAATACGCAACCCACCTTCAAACTAATATAGCAAAGTCTGCCACCAAGTTCAACCATTTGCCGGCAGTAACTGCTAATGTTTGACCCTAACTCTTGTGACGTAGTGCAAACTTCAGCGATGTAGTAAGTATACATAATTGGACAGAAATCACAGCACAAATCAAGTTGTAAGGATTGGAATGAGGTTGTTCTTTACTGTAAAATACTGGTATTCAGCTGCATCCGGTTAGACTGGAAACCGACCCCAACATTGTTGGGAAAAGGCCAGGCAGATTGATTGATATGAAGGTAAGAAGATTGCAGGTCTGCATGTATAGCTTGCTGAAAACAAATGATTTTAGAGATACTGGTTAGTTAAATTTAGACTGTCAAAATGATTTTGCAGTATGAATTGCCTAGACTAAAGTCCAAAATACAGTACCTAGCTACGAGTACTTACCCAGATCTTAAACACACTGAAATGACATGTCTTCATTTATTCCTAACTAGCTGCGTCCTGCGGTTTCCCTCGCATAAGTCTCGATCCCGTGGGAATATCGGGATAAAAACTGTCCTATGTCACAACGCAGGAGGTCATGGTCTAGCCATGTGCCAAATTTCATCCAAATCCTTTTAGCCGTTTTAGCGCGACAGCGTAACAAATGAACAAACAAATATATGTAACATAATTATGTGAGGATTCCCAAAGCATACTTCAAAAATAGTCCACATGCGGCTACATATTATAAATCCGAATTTACATTAATTAATACTACATAATTATTTATTGAGCAGTCGTGACCAAGTGGTAACAGCCTCAACTTATGAGTAGATGAGTAGTACTTAGGACGTGGGTTCGAATCCAGACAGGCGCTTTACTTTGTGTAAATTATTTCATCACCACTGCTCTCAAAACGGTAAAGGAAAATATCGTGAGGAAACCGGCATGTCCTAGAATTAAAAATTCGAAACATCCACCAACCCGCACTGGGTCCGTGTGGTGGATGAAGGCCCACTCCCTTCCACAGAAAGAGGAGGGCTATGTCCCAGCAGTGGGAACATAATAGGCTGATTAAGTAATTATTTATTTATTTATAAAATATGAATCTTTGTACACATTAAAGGTGCAGACGCGAACTTAATGCCTTAGGCATTCTCTACCAGTCAACCAAGGGTGGTGGAGAGATAACGTGGCAAGTTATATTAAAAAAAAACTTTATTACATGGAACAGTAATTAAAGTGTAGTTAAATGAACAAAATAAAACGACATGGCATAAATAACTATAAAATATCTCTAATAGATTACATTTGCACACAGTAAATTCATTGTAACTTACGCAAATAGGGTTAGCACGTGAAATATTGAAGACTGTCATATTAGACTGCTCGCGAACCCATTTTCACGCTACACAATGTAAATCATGAGCGTAAGCGATACTACAAGACACGCGCGGGCGTGCGGACGGTGAGCGATGGGTAGCTCGCCGTCCGATAAGGACCAGGGGGTCTACTCCCTAAGCGCGAAGTCCGTTGTGTCGGCCTTCGTAACGGGCGTTTCCTACTCCTTATCACCTTCGGACGGATGATTCGTTCCGGGCCCGAACGAAGAATGAATGACAACACGATTTGACAGTTGTCCCTACTCCCGATGCGTTTTTGCCCGTCCGAAAAGTTCAACTTGACACTTGTTTTCCACACTTTTTGCCGCAGTGGTTGAGGCCATTTTTCAACATATATTGAAATTAAAATAAAATAAGTAATCCTTCCCGCCTAGTACGAACTCTGACTGACATTTCATTTGATCATTGCCGTCTAAAACAAAATAGGCAAAAACAGGATAATGCCGGTTTCGGAACAAAAATGGCAAAAATACTTAAACTCTATATTTAGACATAATAAAAAGTATATTGTTAAAAATGCGGTCGTTTGTAACGAGAAAAATATTAATTTTTGAATATTTAAACCTGAAAACCACAAAATAAGTAAACCGGTAATCGACCGGTAAAATTGCGCAACTCTATAGTCATGCGTCATTCGTTCACGAAGACTGTCTATGATTCCGTTGGAAACTGATGAATCCGAAATCATTAGGCAGTAGGGTTCACTGCGTCGTATCGGACTACTGTCGGACGAGCCCGTTGCTTCGTTAACGGACTTAGGGAGTAGACCCCCAGGCCCGGGTCGACGGCGCGTTGTGTTCCACGCGCGCCTCAAATAGCTGTCAACACCAACTGACGGGGTCCGTTAGGGCCAATGCCTGCCAGGGTTGCGAGTTTGGTAATAGGTAATACGGGCTGGTGTCCGCAACTCCACGTCAATATGCGCGTATTTTGAGTACGGGTGGGAAAATCGATCATTCGATCCACCCCTGCTCCTTAAAGAAGGCCAGCAACGCCTTGGAGTTACTGACAATCTCACAGAGGGTACCTGGGTTACCAAAGTACTTTGCCCTGTATGTGGCGACCACCGGGCAGTATAGTAGCACACGAGCTGCTGTTTCGTCGTCCGCCGTCGTCTGCCAATGCCATGGAATTATTAGTAAGTACGCTGCTCAGTTATTTATTATCAAGGTCAGATGTCACATGTTACACATCTTATGCGACTACTGTAAGGCTCGCTCGTTTTTTTTTTACATGTTTTTTGTATAATGTCGATTTTTCTAATGTTAAACTCCAAATTTTTTAAAGATAGGCAGTCCCCTGAGCCAATACTCGCCACCCCACTCCATCACCTTCTACTTCTACTCCTTCAGTATGCACGTAGTGAGGTTGTGGAATTCACTTCCACCTGACATTAAGGACTGCCAAACTCTTGCAGTATTTAAAAAAAGGGTGAAAGAACACTATATTTCCACTTCGTCATAGTTATTATTAATATTCTAGTGATATTTATTTTAGAAGTATGTATGTATATGACATTATTAGTTTTATTTTATTAAGTGAATTGTTTTTGATTGTATGTATTCTATTTTGTCTTTTACTCTGACACACGGTGTCTACATCTCTTTATCTACATTCCTTTATCAGGTATGCTGGAAAAAAATATTTAGAAGTAAGCATCACCTTTGTACGTATTTTTCTGTTCCTTTCTTCTTGTATGTTTATATATATGTGTGTACATAAATGGTTAAATAAATAAACTAAATATAATTTAAAAAAAAGTCGCTTAATGGTTCTAACTTGTACCATAGTAATACAGAGCCTGATCCATGGTACCCACCGTGTCACTTGTAACTTGAAGCATCATTCAGGCGCATCCTTTGAGTGCGTTCACTTTGCTCATTGGTACGTCAGTTTAACGTCAACTGCAAGTGCAAATATATATATATTCTGTCATTGAATTTCTGGGAATTCACCGCGTTTGATATGTGAAGTTGTGGATTGTGCAATCGGTTGGATGGAAATGAAGATATTTACTTTAACTTTTAGTTTTATGGATTAGACCAAATAGGCCACAAACGGATAATGACAGAGGGAGCACCTACTACCCCGAGCTAAGAACTCACCTTATATAAGGTTCTTGTCCCCTTTATTATTTTGTTTTTCGGGGTGGAAAATGCTCATGGATGTCATCCGCCCTGGGGCAGGCGGAGGGGTCTGTCAGACTCTTACTGACTAAAAACCACTCCAGTGTTCCCTTCCCGCACTTGCACCGGGGATCTTGGGCTCTAGTATTACTTCCGCGTTGCCCGCCTCTGTGGGCCACCTCAAGTCTGGAGGGGGGAGAGGGTAAGGCGTTTGACCTCCCCCGCGATCTGAAAGGAGTGCGCGTAGATTACTAGGCGCCGCCACCTCGGGTCCAGTGTGATAGGGGGTGGCGGACGCCCCCAAGTCCGCCGTCCCTGGACCCATTTAGGGGGCCCGGAAGAGGGCATTATCTGCCTTTTGCCAACGCCCAGTGCGCCTGCTGCGGGCCGGGTGAGCGGAAGAGATCTCCCGCTCCCTTTCCGCAGCCTCCTTATGCGACACGACTGTGTCGCAGAAGGATAGCACCGCGTCCCAAGACTTCTTACTGCCGAGGTTCCTGCCCCCTAAGAGAAGGTAGATTACGCTTTGATAGAAATTGCGGTTTCTCCATTTAATTAAATACTCTTAAAAATAAACTAAACTTTGCTTTTAGCGATAAGACGTTCCATTGTGTCACCCTATGTAAAATTTCTACGTTTATATAAAGAAAGAAAGAAAAAAAAAACAAAATGTGTGTGTACATAATAAAGAGTATTACTATCCATCACTTACTCGTACTGTAACGTTTTCCTAACATTTATAATATTAATATAATACAAATAATCCTACATAAATATAATAAAATTAAGATAAACACTATTGTAATTATGAAGTGGAAATGTCCTTTACTGAAATGTTTATCAAATCATCCAAATCAAAATAGGCGGAATGGAAATGTAATCTAATTTACTTTAACTATCTAAAACAAAGAACGTTAATGTTCTAACACTAATGAAATCGGTATAAGTTACAGACAGTTGTCTGGAACCAATAGAGTTAAGTGGCCGGAGCTGCATCACTAGTTAACTACTTTTCCGATATTTGTTTCTATTGCTGTTCTACGTGTACGTATTAGTCGAAACACTTTTGAAGTATTCGCATTAAGTAAGTCGCTTTGGATGCTGTTGACTACTTTTTTCTTTATTTCAGTTTGGATCCCATCAGCTGCAAACCCTGCTGCTACCTTGCTTAAAATAATTTACATTGTCTAACGGTTACGATTTTGATTTTTTAATTGGTTTGGTTTATTTGTTGAATAATTTCAGCTGCTGTCTGTCAATTTTCAGATATCTAATGATAGTAGTAGTATGTGGAATAATTCTACATTAAATGCAAGCCATTATTTTATTGATTACCATCTCTTATTGTCAAGTATTATCAGCCGATCGAATCTAGATTCAAAGCTGCTCCAGTCGTTACTTATTTTTTTATCTGTAGCACCGGTATCAAATGAAACCACAACAATAGGAATACTTCGATGTTTAGATAGTTGTATTACAGCAAGCCCAAAGAGTTGGAATGCAAATCGTTTTTGTTATAAAACTGTAAGTCTTATGCACATTCTGGAGTCTCCAACGAACTATTGAACGAACAGAATCGGTAATCGTTTTGATAAGTTTAGCCTGTTAACTTTGTTTATTTATTACAGGATGTCGTAGTTCAGGGGTCAAGACCTCATTGATGTAACGTGTACTGAAGTTTGGATATAAAATTACTATTACTATTTTGATTTATTTAATTAGATTAAACACAGAATCACGATGAAGAATACGTTTCTCAGTGGTTACTTACTGCTCTTTTTGAAAGTGCCAACCTGTGTACTGCTGTATTTAAAATTTGAAAACTAAGCGTGCTTGTACACCTGTCAGGGTTGCGAGTTTGTCCGAAAAGGATATCGTGGCTCTGGCACAGAGGCAAATGCCCATTCTTCTCCATACGAAACTACCTTTTGGAAGGGGCAACTAGAATCAATTCTATTTTTTTTGTAAATTTTGACGTTCAAAAGTGCCTCTTATGTGCCTATTTGAAATAAATGGTTTGACTTTGACTTTGACTTTGAATGAAGGAAAACGGGTGGGTTTTAGTCAGTAAAAGTCTGACACGCCCTCCCGCTCCGCCCAGAGCGGGAGAAGTTATTTGATAATTTTCAAAAAGGGGGCTTGAAGAATTTTAAGCGCATTTACTTAGATTCAGTTATCTACTTATGAAATATATTATCACAGTTTCGAACTAAATACAAAATAAAAGATGGCTTCGAAATATTCCACCGCATTGCTGTCAACTAGTATTGTGCCCTCATGGAGTAGATATTTAATTACATTCAAACTACGTTAAAATTATCTACAGTTACCAGAAAATAACAGAATTAATATGAATAACATAATAAAAGTAACATTCAACGCTTCCCACAAATAAGAGTAGTTGTTTTGCCGTTTAACTGTGGTCAGTCATAGTTAAACCACAGTTAACGATGGCCGCGTTACAATGATTTTGAACCGTTGCATTTAGATACAAAAGGTCATTGGAAATAGGGCGTTCAATTCAACGTTTACGTCCAAATGGTTAGTTACGTTACGAGTGAGGTGATAAAACTGACTATTACATGTTGTTAGGTAACGAGTCAATGGCTTTTTGATCAATGGTGTCAGGTGGAGCACCGCCGTGTCCTCACGGCAGCGATCGGTGGCGGCGATCTCTCGCGTCCGGCCCTGGTTCAGGCCATGGTTCGGAGCGAGAGTGCATGGGAGGCCGTCACCTCCTTCTGCGAAAACGTTATGCTTTCGAAGGAGGAGACGGAACGCGTGAGAGTAAGGCAAAATCAACGCCCTCGCGCCCCTAGTCGCCGCAGGAGACGCCCCGGGCGTCGGGAATCGCAGGCCGATTCCCGGCCCCCGTAGGCGCGGGCTTGTGGACGGTGAACGATGGGTAGCTCGCCGTCCGATAAGGACCAAGCCCGGGTCGACGGCGCGTTGTGTTCCACGCGCGCCTTAAAGAGACGTCAGCACCAATTGACGGGGTCCGAAAGGGCTAATGCCTGCCAGGGTTACGAGCCTGTCCAAAAGGGATATCGTGGCCCTGGCACACAGGCAACTGAAGGAACACGGGTGGGTTTTAGTCAGTAAAAGTCTGACACTCCCTCCCGCTCCACCCAGAGCGGGGGAAGTTATTTGATAATTTCCCACCCAAAAATTTGGGTGGGATTTTTTCCAGAAATTTGGAGGTAGAAAAGGTAATTTAGAAATGATAGGATGACATGAACATAGGGTTTATAAAATTATAATGAAACGCCTTTTCAGTATGAATATTTCTGTATTTATATTCTTACACACATATGAACTTGATTTAGAGCAATATTTAACGAACTATTTAATTAGGTACTCAATATAATATCAGTAAAGACTTTAGACTTCTTGATGGCAACCTTTTGGTACCGAGGCTCTAAGAGAATTGACTTATCAAGTACGTGACGCCCCAAATATCATGTTTTCCCATTTCATTCTGTAAAAAAACCGGTACTTTTATGGTAACTGTCAAATGAGATACTTTTTAACTTCATACCTGACACAAAAATCATTTGAGGCAAATCACATAGGTACTTAATTTTTTTTTTCGATATTTAAAATCTCTAAAAATCTTATTTGGAAATCATTACAAAACGGTATCAATGGAAACCAGCAGAATTAAAGGCTTTTACGAAATAAGATTTTGGGGAAAAAAAAACAATTCAATGACGCGAAGGTCACATCCTTGGTGGACATCAGATGCGAGTTATTGCCCGTATGACATCTGTCATTAACGGAATACTAGACAATTCAGTTTCTTACTTACGAGTAGATATAACAAGACGAGAGAGTGTTGGCTTGCTTGCCTATTTACAGAAACTTCAACTTTTATTAAAATTGTCACATTATCATAAATATAAAGTATCTTACTTAACGAAAGGCGTTTCCGCAATAGTATTTTTTTTTTTTTAATAATAATAATAATAATTTTATTCATAAGTTCACATAAAAATTACCAAGAAGTTACATCTTTACCAAGTTACATATTAATTAGTAAGAACATGTTAAATTATGTCTAAAATAAATCAAGTGTATAACTTATAAAGATTAATTAAGCTAAGGGTCTAATTGAACACAATAGCGAACTGCCTGATGTAGGTTTATTCAAACCTGTGTTTCAAGCCATCACTTAACAACGCTGTGTGCTTTAGTGGACATTAAGTTACTGTACATAGAGCTAGCATTGATACATAGTAATTATAGTTTTAAATAAATATTGATTTAACACTAATAAGCTTATTGCATTACATCTAGCAAGTTTTCAGTGTCTGAGTAATTAAGTGTCGCTAAATATTCACACAACAATTCACTACATTTTTTACGACTTACACTATATATACTTAGAGACTTATTGATTTTATTATATAAGAACGGTCCTAAAAATACATAAAATTTATTTATAAAAGTAAGTCTAGTTTGAGGCTTTATGCAAACCAAGTCTTTTCTTCTCTTATCTATAGATATTGGGATATAAGGAAGTTTGCTGTGCTGGTGTAGTACTATATTCAATATAAATAGTTGACGCACGGTTAAAACCTTATATGCTGTGTAAAGCTTGTGTGTGGGAAATCTGAATGGGCGAAAGGTGGCTACCTTAAGGATAGCTCTCTGCGCACGTTCTAATGGCAGTAGGATTGATTTAGCAGCAGTATAGTGCCAATATATGTAAAAAAAAATATCATGCAATTTAAAAATATTAAATTCTGCTTCTTCTCTGTACACGCGCACTTGTTTTTCAACATGGAAAGACTAGTGCAACAAGTACGCGTGTGCAGAGTGTTTCTTTTACGTATACAATTTAATAGATATGTGCATATTTTTGCAAAAAATAGTAATTTTGTTTTTTTTTTTAATAAAAACGTTGCCCCACAGTAGGAATTTCTCCTGTATTGTGGGTGCGTTTACAAATATTTAATTCACATATACATATACACAAACAGCCAGACCCGGAACAACTACTTGTAGGTCATACAAATATTTGTTCCGTGCGGGAATAGAATCCGCGACACGCAGCGCAGCAGTCAATCGCTTAACCACTGCGCCAACCGTGTCGTCAAATAACGTCGTAATTTTAGGCATATATGGACGCTACACTATTGCGGGTTAACGGGAACGCGTTTATTTAATGATCATACTGTATAAATACACGTCCCCAGAAATTCTAAGGTTACCATGACAACGCAAATTATGGAAGTGAGTCTCAAAAATGCCCGATCAAGCTGCAGTCATAAATCGCCCGTGTGCGGAGAACACCATCAAAGTTTGCCCAACTTAGCCCTCGAGGGCATTATACAGGGTGTTTGGCAGAACGTTGAACATACGAAAATGGTGGATAGGTGGGGTCATCTGCTACTTACTCAGCCCTAATTTATTTGGCCCTGGCCCCCTAGATATTATTTTAATTTTAATTTTTTAGCTAACATCTGAGTAAAGCAATAACTTTATAAGCATCTGCCAACATTAAAGATTTAAAAAAAAACAAAAATATTGCCTGTTTTACCCATTTTTAATAAAAATTACACTTTAAAGTTAAGAAAGTGGTGAAACTAGAAGAAAGCAAAAAAAAAATTAAAAAATACCAGGGGGCCAGAGCCAAATAAATTAGGGCTGAGTAAGTAGCAGATGACCCCACCTACCCACCATTTTCGTATGTTCAACGTTCTGCCAAACACCCTGTATAACTTAAATGGAAGTAACTTAGAAGATAAAGGTATATCTGGTGGGGAGGGGTATTATTAATAGGATATAAGATGCATAATAATGCTGAAAGAATACAGTGTCAATTTTGATGGTAGCTGATATTAGATTATTTGGCAGAATGGCCGGGAAACTGAGAAAGCCAATAACTAATATATATTTAATAATCTAAATGCTAGAATAAGCAAGTTTCTTTACTATGATACGGATGCGTTCAAATCTCATAAGCACGGACAAACAGGATGGAAATTAAATTAACTTCAAATCGGTTCAGTTAAAATCAAACCCAAATTCATCATGCTTAGCCAGTAGAGTAGGTTGATAATGTGGACATTGCTGCCCATCCTCTTGACAAGATGAGTCACAATGACTCGACCCACTCTGCTGTCATCTTTTCAAGAACCATGAGGTAACAGTAGATTGTGTCATAAGGGACCAAAATAATGTATTGAAGACAAGAGCGATTGTTTGAATCCCGAGCGAAGTGAAGGATTCTAGAGTAGAATCCTAAGCGTAGCGGGGGTTTCAGAGTACGTTGCTCGTGGTTAAATAATTTTGGTACCGTGTGGCACACTCTGATTTTCATCCCCCTCTATGAGAAAAATAAATACCAGATGTTTTTGGTAGTGACAAATATTTATATTTCTCTTGATTTGTTTGGTAGTAAATTGTTTCCGAGTTTTATTTTACAGTTTTAACTGGTGCTAATGTTTCACTTTCACTGCTAGAACTGATCTTTTATTCAATTTGTGTGAATCAAATTAAAATCGTCTGTAATATTTTGCTAAAAAATACATAATGAAAAGACAAATAAGAAGTTACCGCGTATTTTTTTTTATTTTGTTTACCAATGTCACGTTGGCAGGCGCGCTTTTTTATTAATTATTTTTTTAAATAAAAAGTGTTTTAATTCAAAAGTCATTTCATCACTGTTATTAAGTGCGCCGGAATGACCCATTTTGCTCGCACTTATCAAGGAACCCTTTGGCTCTTTTCGAATAGATTTGATGAAAAATAAATTAAAAGGTGCCTCTGCTAATTAAACGAGATCTTTTTAAATTCCATGAAAAGATCCTACCCTAATAATCGCAGGTACCAATCCTCTTAGGCAAATACTTGCTTACACGTAATCAATGAAATAAAGTGCACTTTACAGAATACGTGCCACCTGTAGCGAGCGAGGGATATCGCGCGTGTACACAACGCCGCGTTTTATCCCCCCGTGTGTGCTAAGCTTTATTTAAACTTTTTCGTTTTATTCGACAGTGCGTTCGCACCTTTTGTTTTTCGTACAATGTTTGTTGTGGCGTGATGCGGGTACTATCGTGTGTATTTTAAGTAGCTGTCTATCTAACTTACCTATGGGTTTTAGTTTGCACGGGGTAAATATTTTGAAAGTATCTATTGAAATATTGTGTAACATCTTCCCTCTCTATCTTTCATCTTGTGAAAAGGGACAGAAGTGTGTAACAGGAAGTGACAGCTTGAGCATGAAATAAAAAATAAGTAGGTACCCACTTTTTAATAGCATGGAATTAGTGTACTCATGGATTTAGTAAGTACTATAGAGATTGTAAGTAGAGAGGGTCGAATTTCAACCAGTGGGCGACCACTAGTAATGAATAATTATTCGAATAAATATTTAAGTATTTAGCGTTTTTAGGGTTCCGTACCCAAAGGGTAAAACGGGAACCCTATTACTAAGGCTCCACCGTCTGTCTGTCTGTCTGTCCGTCTGTCACCAGGCTGTATCTCATGAACCGTGATAGTTAGACAGTTGAAATTTTCACAGATGATGTATTTCTGTTGCCGCTATAACAACAAATACTAAAAAAACAGAATAAAATTAATATTTAAGGGGGCTCCCATACAACAAACGTGATTTTTTCGCTCGTTTTTGCTCGATATTGATAACGGCAACAGTTAGACGCTTGAAATATTCACAGAATATTTAGTTATATATTCACTTTAAAAATAAATAATTAAATTAAAATAAAACATATATTTAAGGGGGGCTCCCATACAACAAACGTGATTTGTTTGCCGTTTTTATAGATAATGGTACGGAACCCTTTGTGCGCGAGTCCGACTCGCACTTGGCCGGTTTTTTTTTAATTTTGTGGTTAATTTCTTTAGCTGCTCAGTTGCTTATTACCAAGGTGAGATGTCATAATGTTATCTAAACCTCATAAGCGATTACTGTAAGGCTCGCTCGTTTGTTATTTACTGACGGTTTATTTATTTAAATTTCTCGCACACAATAAGGTACAAAGGCGGATGTTTCTCCGTCACTTTGTCCTTGTAACCTCCATGTTTGACGTCAAACTTTACAAAATAATAGAATTGATTCTTGTTGCCCCTTCCAAAAGGTAGATTTGTATGGAGAAGAATGGGCAAGAAACTCCACCGTTACTCTTTTAAAAATGTTTTACAATATTTTGTTTGAGTACATTAATTATATGATTATATGTGAAGACGATGCACCTAAACTCCGTTGGTTTAGGTAGTTAAATAAAGGTAAACAAAAAAAACCACGTGACGAGAGAGCTGTCAAGTAACCGACTAAACGTAATACCCGGCACTTCAGTTGGCATGCTACGTCACAGTTGTACTCTTCAATTTAGTAACATTTTATTTCGTTGACGTTTAGAGGACCTGTCTTTTTGGGCTCTTTAGAATGGACAAATTTCAAAATATTATAGTATTGTTATAAATCTAACAAAAAAATCGTGTTCAAGCAGTTACATCTACGAAGAGTAGTTTAAGAATATAATATGTTAAAGTTTAACATACAGTAATACTATACGTAAAAATCAAAAATAAATTTAATTAGGTTAGAAGTTACAACGAATTTTTAAACAAGAAAGTGTCATCTATAAAAACCTTTTTTATGATTTGTTTACTTTTATTTAACTACCTAAACCGATGGAATATAGAATAAAATGACTATACCATAATAGGTAAAAATAATTAAAAACTAAGCAATAAGAAATAACTTAAATAAGAGATAGATACATGGTGCTCACATATTTACAAACATCGTAAAAGTATGTTTTTCAAAAAAAAAGTCAGTGTGTAAAATCAATATTATCATAAAAATAACAATTTTTACAATAAAAATAGCAACCAGTTTGATTTTGTCTAGACTCTAGATTGTCCTATGGAACTGAGCCAGCATGTTTCCAAGCATTCCTGTCCTGGATATAATCCTCTAACTTGTAATATGCTTGTTTACAAAGTGTACTTTTAATATGTGTTTTAAATTTTCTCTCATTTATTTGCAATATACAAGGTATTTTGTTGTAACATTTAACACAGTACCCCATAAAAGATGTATGTACTTTAGATAATCTGAAAAATGGTTGATCTATTTTATCTTTATTTCTAGTATTAAAATTATGTCTATCGCTTATCTTATTAAAAATATGTAGATTTTTCCTTACATAGATAATATATTCATAAATGAATTGGCAAGGTACTGTCATAATACTAATCCTTAAAGATTCGCAGCGACGTAGACTCTGACAGCTCTCTTTTGCAAAATAAAAATGGACTCAATGTCAGCAGCCCGACCCCACAGTAAAATGCCATACGACATAATGCATACGGCATAAAATACAAGCCCTGGCTTAGTTTACGTATCAGTTTCAGTGCCAAATTCTTGTGAATGCTCTCATTCGTGTTCTTGTGAGACGGGTCTTTGAGCTCCCTAAAATAGGGTTGAGCTACACGATGACTGATGCATGCCGTCTGTAGGGACAGGTCAACTCAAAGCTGCATTGGCTCATTCTTCAGTTTCTTCAGACATTTTTTTTATCCTTTATTAAAAAGAACCTGGTTCTTAATAATTAATTACAATCTAGCATATAAGACTAATAATTAATTTTAATCTAACTTATTTTGTTTAGCTTAACTTACATAATTATTAAACTTAGAATAGTGTTGATAGGATTTCACACTAGTCCACTGACAGGGATTCCACTGTCTTAGAGTTTGATAATAATATAAACACTTTGTTCATGTGTTATATGTGTGCCATTGTCACTATTATGTCTACACTTTTTACACTTTACTAACTCGAACCGCCTTATTACAAAACAAGATTTATATTTTGACATGGCTTAAACCATGCAGCCAGCCAGTTTTTGTAATAAGAACGTAACAGTGATTGAAATACAGTTCTTTATACAAAAGTGAAAACTTAGTTCGGTACTAAGTTGGCAGTTTTGTGTTTAGGAACTTTACCATAGTCGGAATAAAGTTCGAAATTCCATAATGGCTCCATGTTTTAAACCTGGGTCTGAAGATAAACCTTGTTTTGTAATAAGGGGGAAAAGGTTTTGTTCGTTTTAAAAATGACTCACATAAAATCCTAATAATATGATATTTGAACTTTAAAAGAGACCATGACCAGTGAATTTGTTTTGGTATTTCTTCGGGATCAGTCAGCTAGGAAATGTCGGCGCCATCTTATTTTAAAATATTGACGTGTAAACGTGTCTTAAAAGATCTACTAACAGAATTAAACATTGAATTTCTTACAATAAACTTTTTACTTTACTTTACGTTCAAGAATTAACTCACGAGCTCAAAACTGCGAGCTGAAATTCACTCACGAAAGTAATTATTTGAAACAAGAATCATACTTGCCTACTCATCTTCTCTACATGGTAAATAAAGTTCTGGAACTGACTAAGAGATGGCGCTACGGCACCTACATAATGAATCACACCTTTGACCCAGATAGGTATTTTCCAAGGCGCTCAACACAATGTACGTGCATACAAATAAAAACCTTTATTTACAATTCTTACAAAGTCATCATCTGCCTAGCCTTATCCCAACTATGTTGGGGTCGGCTTCCAGTCTAACCGGATGCAGCTAAATACCAGTATTTTACATGGAGCGACTGCCTATCTGACCTCCACAACCCAGTTACTGGGTAACACGATATCCCGTGGTAAGACTGGTTGTCAGACTTTTGGGCTTCTGACGACCCGTAACAACTGTCAAAGATCTACAAATGACAGCCGGGACCAACGGCTTAACGTGCTTTCCGAGCCACGGAGGAATCTTGGTATGAACAGATGGTCACCCATCCACGGACCAACCGCGGCAAACGTAGCTTAACCTGATCGATCGATCCGTGCGGCAGATATTATTTAGCCACAAGCTCCTCACACAATTCTTACCAAAGTATCACAAGATATTGTACATGAAAAAAAAAAAAATTTTTTTTTTTACTGTTGCTTCACACTAGGATTTTTTCCTATATCGTGGGTGCGTTTACAAACATTTAAACTCACATACACAAACAGCCAGACCCGGAACAACTACTTGTAGGTCATACAAATATGGTTCCGTCCGGGAATCAAACCCGCGACACGCAGCGCAGCAGTCAATCGCTTAACCACTGCGCCAATCACGCCTATGATTCCCTGAAAGGTTAGGCAGAGGTGTACCTTATTATCATGTACACCCACATTTCGCCAGTCATATTTAAGTTCCATGTAATAGGGTGCAAGCCTATTGCCATTAAACGGGCACTAGTTTAGACTCCGGGCTGCTACTGAGAAATTCCAAATAGAAAAACCCAATAAAACTTTGCCTGACCTGGGAATCGAACCCAGCAGTAGCCCTTGCGAAAACTAGACCAACGAGACTGCTGCTGACTTGTTTGCTGTATTTTAGGGTTCCGTACCCTAAGGGTAAAACGGGAACCCTATTACAAAGGCTCCGCCGTCTGTCTGCCTGTCTGTCTGTCCGTCTGTCACCAGGCTGTATCTCATGAACCGTGATAGTTAGACAGTTGAAATTTTCACAGATGATGTATTTCTGTTGCCGCTATAACAACAAATAAATATTTAAGGGGGCTCCCATACAACAAACGTGGTTTTTTGCTCGTATTGCTCGATATTGACAACGACAACAGGTAGACGCTTGAAATATTTAGTTATATATTTACTTTAAAAAAAAATATTTTTAAAGTAAATATATAACTAAATAATCTTCTGTCAATCAAAAAAAAAAAAAAAAAATATTTAAAAAATGACGTTTGTTGTATGGGGTCCATACAAAAAACGTGATTTTTTTGCCGTTTTTATAGATAATGGTACGGAACCCTTTGTGCGCGAGCACGAATCGACTCGCACTTGGCCGGTTTTTATTTCGTGCATACAGTACAGTAGGTACACAAAAATCACATCACTATTACTCTATTTTCATGGTGCAAGTTCATTGGCTGTGGCATACCATAAAATTGTAGGAACAATTGACTGAAACAGTCTAAACGACACGTACAATTGTTGGACGATACGGGCAAGTTAGTTGCCGTTCAAAACTGATAAAGGTGTAAACATCACAAACAATAAACTTGTACGTACCATTTTATACCTGTAAATAAAAGCAAATAAAATTCTGATTCTGATTCTAGTTCGTAGATTCGATACGTACAATAAATTGCTCGTAGCAATTACTTTGTTTCAAAAATATTCAATGAACAATTTTGAATTCGCTATAATTTTATTAAATGTACAGATAATTTTAATGAAAAATTTGGCAGCACAAATACGGGCAATACTTGTCAAATTGTCCTTGTACAATTTGATATCGTGCAACTCTACGAGGCAAAACTTGCGCGCAATAATCGACTTGCAATAAAATTGCCATGGTGTAAGTCGCATGCAATTTTATTGAACGGCAAAATTTGCATTCTCTAAGGTATCCCATTTTATAAAAATTGCACGCGTATAAACACTTGCATGCAATTCTTGAATGGCCATAATTGAACGTGCTTATTGCTGTTATAAATGGGGCTTTAGGTACCTACTATGTCATTGGTAATAAAAAAACATAAGCTGGCATCTCAATCTATTGAAACTCCGAATTACGCTTGGCTAGCTCAAGTTCAAAGTGTTACCACCAACGTGCGGTCAACTGTACATATTTGTGCCACTAAAAGGTGTATTTTTAGTCCACTATAAAGTAAGCAGGTACTTATATAAACTAATGTTGCGTTTGATTTATTTTCCAAGTGGTAAAACATCTTAGTTCGATTGATCCTATTTTACGACTAACGTTACTTTCTAGATTTCACTGAATCTTACATTCGCTTGAAAACAGTAAAATTCTAATAAAACTCGATGCATTTTCGAATCGTTCCAAAGGATCAATCAAGAACTTTATGACGTATTTGACGCATTACGAGCAATCGAAGGTCAACATTTTATTTTGCAATTTTATTACACTCGCCTTACAAATATATATTATATTTCAGAAAAATTCAATTTGGTTTTATCGTTTACCTGTGTAATTTTATTTCTATTAGCAACCATTAGGCTAGAAGGAAGGCAAATGCAAATTTTTTCCAATAATTTGAAAATTAGCAGAATATTTCCAAATATTAGAAAGATAGTTATGCCCTCAGCGTCTTTAACACGTTGCCACATTGTTTCTGTAAGCCAATAGAACACACAACCAACCCGTCATAGTCCTCAAAGAGACTATCAAGTGAATGGGCAGATGATAACATTACAAAGCATTCATCACTCCGATACTTGACTTTATTGGATTTATTTATTCAATAACACATACATTTTGTTTTAACAGGTAATACCCAAGCTAACAAAAGTAGTCATAATTTCTAATTATTCGGTCCCAAATAACGGGTCCGGATAAAGCACAAATTACACAGTGGACAACATACTAAGTGTCACCCACTGAAATTCCGCCAAAGAGCAAGAAAATATGCCCAACCGACGAGAGACACTATTAAGAATTTTTACTGCACGAATCACTGGTGTAAACTGTAATGAGTTTGTACGGGTTGCCGGAACTTTAAAAAGTTGTCCCCTCGTTGTTGTATTTGTCAATGTGTAACCTATGTAAACCCAGGTATCCAAATGAACACACTTTAATTATTGTCTGTATATTCAAATCACAACAGCTATCATTCTTTGACATCGACAGTTTTATGAAATGGCCTTAGCGCTAAGGTAGCCCGCGAAATTTAAATGTTTTTACGTTTTTTGCAATTTACAGGTATGTTAATAATAAATTAATAGTTTAAAAAACACTAGAAAAACACGCTTTTATAAATGCACGTAAAACAAATCAGACCTTGAAACCTAATCGTGGTCAAAGTTCATTACAAGATTTTCTAAGAAATCCAAAACAGCTATGATACGATTTTCCATCATGAAGTTCCAGTTCATATCTTCCGGCTCCATCATCAGATCAGTTCGACAGTACCATATATTGTATTGTCATCAGAACTATATACAGCAGCCAATTTTCATTACGCTACGACCCTTGGAAGATGGTTAAATTAGTTACCTTAGATTCCATTACATAGTTAGTTACATACAGGTCGACCTAATGAAAGCGTGTTAAAAATATGATTCGCGACCGTAATAAATATAGCTTTACAGAATTATAATCATTAGAATCACCAACACAACTTTTGACCTCTAGTGTCATGATTTCATGAAATGTCATTCAATATCATTTTAAAGAATTTATAAGATTATAAGATTTTATGAACTAAGAGTTATTTTGATGATATTTATGATTATTATTCTATAAATAAATATTTGTCGTTTTGTTTGTTAGATCAACATACGACCTGATACTGACGGCAAATTGGCGTAGCGTTTCAATTTACTTAACAATTAATATCCATGGCTGTAAGTAGGTACTTAAAAGGTAAGGTAGGTATTTTAAAGGTCTCTAGGTCCTTTGAATATCGCCGTTCTTTTGTTTATCCTCCAAACAAATTCCTCAGCCACTCTTCATCTCATCAGCTACCTACTCCATAAATTACGTTTGCATCACACTAAATAATGCAGCGGATGAGCGTGCGGCTGATAAATGTTGCAAACTAGCAGATTGCGAGTGTAGGGAGCGGGCTAATCAAATATTTTTATGATCGACGCCATTTTTACGGCCGTAGAGGTGGGCGTGGTGTGCAGTGGAAGAGAACAGCGGGTTTATTAATGGAGAGAAAGCTGCAACGGTAATTTATTAATTACAAATACGCATTAACACATGGCAATAAAAATAGTAGCCAAGAATGATGGACATACCTAGATTTTTCCCTTCTCTATGGTAGAACAGTGATATGCACCTTGAAATTCTATCCTTTTTGAAACACCCTTATAAAAAAGTTTTTTTTTTACAATGATTTGAAAATAAGTCTGATAAAACATTGAATTTGGCACTCAATTTCACACTGGCACTTTTTCATTTGTTTTTTTTTTTAAATGGGTGATACATGAATGCGTCCCTGCTTCTTGATCGTGGGAAGCTACCAGCATCTAGGTATACCTAATCATGAATATAGACGCTGGTAGCTTCTCACGGCTGAAACAGAGTAAACGTACAGAGGGTAAGCTTCAACGCTCGTACAGACTGGCGAGACATCGCGGGCGTGACAGGCAGCGCGATCCTTGTCGCACCCGCGATATAGTACCAGTCTGTACGATCCTTCATAAGCCGCGTTGCCCGCACACACGTGCCTCATGCTTGTAGTAGTGTACCTATCATAGCGCCGTTGTACGAAGCTTACCCTCTGTCCATTTACTCTGTGGAACCGTGACGTCAGTGTAGTCTATTATCTCGTCATCATTGTAGACATCCTCCATCGCCTTCCACCAGGCGAAAGACCAATAGATAGAGAGTTCTTATGACTTACACCATTCCTATATACAGAAGCGTTCTTCACAACGTTTGCTCATTTGTATACATAATTTGCTTAAGGAAATAAATGTGAATAATTTAAGAGCCGCTAGACGACGGATTTCGTCGAGATTTTAATTTTGAGAAATACCCTTTGATCTTACTTGTCCTTATGTTTTTATCGTTTTAAATGTAGGTTATTATTGCGGCAGTGTGTGTCATATTTCCACGGTGTTTTTCCAAAATACACAAAAAGTACGAAGAGATCATTCACTTACTATGTAGAGTCTGTGCCACCACTGTTGTCCCTTTGACCCGGTGCACGGCGCTAGTGTCTAATTCGAACACAGCTTTGCATTAAAAGAAAAATTCTTCCATAATATTCCGCGGGCCTTCTTTCGTGGCGCGCAATCTACCTAGACTGCTGGTAAAATAAATAAGTTACACTGAATTTCCACATTTCCGTTGCATGCACAAAACATTGTGCATGCAACGGTACAACAGTAGTTGTATTTGAAGTTAAGTTATAACATTTAAAAAACTTTTTACAAAAAAATAAGAACCGTCTACCAAAAATAACACTACAAAGTGAAAAATAACTTTAATTTCGGAAGTCGGTGTCTTTGGATCTGTATAATTGAGTTTTTTGCGACTGACTTCCGAAATTAAAGTTATTTTTCACTTTGTAGTGTTATTTTTGGTAGTCGGTTCTTATTTTTTTGTAAAAGTTTTTATTTTTCACTTTTTATTGTTCAGTTTTGAAACAGCTTTTCCCGATGCTGGGACGTTGATTGGTGAGGAGTTCTCATGGTAAGAACCAGGAGAACTGCCACTCACCATATGCATAGTGACGAGCATAAATTGCTTAATCGCAACCCGTTAAATAGGGGCTCATTATTATATTTTTCCGGTGGCCATATGTGGTCTTCATCATCAGTTCCACTTCATCAAATGGTGCTTTCCGAGAGCAAATGCACGAGTTACTATAAAAAATACCCAAATCACTATAGGCCTATAAAATTTAAGGGGTTTCCCTCGATTTCCATCTGATTCTGATTTGGTGGCAATGGGACCACCTCGGAAGTATACCCTTTCAAACAAAAAAAGAATTTTCAAAATCGGTCCATTAAGTGACCGCGTACCAAACATACAAAAAAAAAAAAAACATACCGCTGAATTGAGAACCTTCTCCTTTTTGGAAGTGGGTTAAAAAGGCTTTCGTGAAAAACTGTTTTAAAAAAAGTTGGTACTTTGACCGCCAATATCTCCGTATCCAGAAGGGTCTCAGGTATAGTACAGCAAAAAAAAAAAAAAAAACGGGGAGCGCAAGTGACTCTTAGCTTCGTTAAGTTTCTTTTTACATCCGTTATATTTAAGTACACTGGGCACACCTTGGAAAGTCACCAACCTTATCTATTTACCGTGGAAATTACTCTTAGAGCCTTGCTTATCCAACACATGAATTCAAGATAAGAAAGGCAGATTCAAAGGTTATTTTGGGTTTCAGGTATATAGTACAGCAAAAAAGTAAATAAAAACAACACAATGACTGGGAGTACAAGTGACTTGGCTTCGTTGCGTCTTTTTACATCCGTTATATTTAAGTACACTGGGCGCACCTTGGGAAGGCATCAACCTTATCTATTTACCGTGGCAATTGCTCTTAGAGCACTTGCTTATCCAACAGATGTATTCAATATAAAAAAGGCAGATTCAAAGATTATTTGTTGAGGTATAGACGGGGGAATATCACGAGTTATTATTCAGATATTTTATTATAGTTTATAGAGATATTCAAACAAATCAAACAGCGTTTGATCGTTATTCGGAATGATTTAGCATTCCTTGAATGTCAAATATCTTCACACTTCATTATTTTCAATATTGATAGACCCAATATATGATATATAGTATGCAAATATGAAGTCGGCTGACTTTTTTGCTGCCTTGGGGATAAGTCGAAGGATAGGCAGCATCTTTATTTCCTAACATGATGATTGATAAGGTATTTCAAATAACAGTCCACTGAAACATTCAACAGTTTATCAGAATTTATTTCAGCCAATAAAACTGTAGCTAACTTACCCAAAGACTTTTCTAGGCACCCAAACTAAAATTTCCTTTTAATAATTACAAAGATTGCACATACAAATCGACTGCGAATACTTCTGAATCAGTTTTTGTTCGGGCGGCGACCCTGATCATTCAGACCGTTCACGTATTCCTTTGTCAACGTTGATGTAGTAAGATCAGTGACCCACAAACTTGCACATAAAAACGTTGTATTGCGAATTTTATTAGACTGTGGCTGTTTTCAAGAGCACGTCTCGTCTAGAAAAGACAGATATATAAATAAAATACGCTTTTTTGTGGACCAAAATTGAAAAGTTGGTCAGTAGATTGGTGTTTGCGTTTTGGGGACCGTTAGGGTGAACCCATACGATGCATTGCCGGTGCGTTGCGACGCCTGAGCGGTGACGCTGCGTCAAACTTCATACAAATCACAGAGAAATGCCACACGATGCGTTGCGATGACATGCAACGACGCAACGCACGTTCATCGAACTGAGAGATCAGAGAAACGAAGCGGGGAAGGATGTTACGGTGCGATGCCGAGGAGAATAGTAGGAGCGCGTAGTGTAACAGCTTGTACTAGAGAAAGCTGACACATCCAAAACTGAGACGCTGCGACGTCGTAGTAGTAGCGCATTGGCCGTGTGGCGCGTTGACATCATAGTGGTGCCAGGACACAACGCACTAGCAACACCCATGTGGCCTCACTCTTAGGCACCCGTCCCACCGAGTAACGAGAACCGAGTAGAGCTAGCAACTAAAAACGAGTTAGCGAGCAACGAGCAGTGACTCCGCGACGGCGATGAGCGATTACTCGCTGGTATGCGTACTTACCAAGCGTCAGTATCTCAGCGCGTATTCTACCTGCCAAGCGAGTATCGCTGAGCGAGTACTCTCGATAGTTTTCCTTTTAACTTTGTTATTTATTACTACTGCCGTGATTCTTTTCACATATCCAAAAACAAGCACAGGACACGTGGAAAAAATATTAGAACTTTAAAGCTTAATATTACGCAAACGGATCCCTACAATTTTTTTTTTAAGAATTTAGTTTATCACTTTGTCAACGTGATTAATATGTATAGCCACGCCAAATTACAGCTTTCTTGTACTAAGAGTCTCTGAGCAAAGCTGCGGACAGACAGACGGACATGGCAAAACTATAAGGGTTACTTGTTGACTACGGAACCCTAAAAGTAACGTTTCAAGCATCAAGTCAATGAAAAGCATGTTTAACCAAATCGAAAATGACGACTTGTGAAACACGCACATTCTTTTTTATACCTACCAGTTTTAACTTCTTTGTCCAAACCTGTTTATTTGAACTACGGAACTACTAAGATCATATCGGCATCATCACTCATTGAATCATAGCATTATGCAGGAAGTGGGGCATATACCATGAAGCACGCTATTAATCAGGACATGTTTGCATGCGCTCCCCATAAAATATGAGATTACTGAGGATAATCCCGGCAGCAGATTTTCATGGGATATTTAGAGCTTGTTTTCTGATTTGTTTTTATGATTATGTTTCGTGAAGGTTTATAATCCCTAGGAAGGTGGAAATGTAGCGTTGTTTACCAAACTCTTTGGCAGTGAGACTTTTTAAGCCTTTACAATAATCCTTAATAATTATTTCTGGATCAGGCTTGAATCCATCGGGATTCCTGCCTGAACCCGTTTTAAGGCTTTAGTCAAGCTGCAGGCATCAGAGTTGAGTGGATACCTAAGCTTTTCTGGAATACTGAACTAATATAAATAGCGGATAGCCTTTCCAATTTTATTTCTATTTAATAGACCTAATTTAGTACCTAAATTTTTTAGCCAATTAAAAAGCCATTTAATAAGAATCATAAGGCACTCATTGAATGAAACTACCGTACCAAAATAAAGGATATTATATTATCTTGGAAAAAAAACAAAGCGAACATCTGAACAGGTTTCATTATTATAGTGCCCAGTTTAAATTATGCCACATTTCCATAACTGAACAGTCATAGCGACGTCCAAAGTAACGAATAATGAACGAAGCTTTTAAATAGACACACTTGGCCACTAATTTTCTATACAACATTTCAATAAACACTGACGAGGTCCAAGATTTTGACCAACTTTTCTGACCTCCGTATAAGAGAAAGCGACTTGTCTCAGCAATCAATTCAGCTGACTAATGTAAAAACAGATAAACACCTTTCTCTATTAACAATTAAGAATTATTTCTTCTATTAACTCGAAAACAACACTTATGTGTGAAAAATGACGGCTACTTACCCACTTTGACGGGTTATAAACTCGAAAAACGGTATTGTCTATTCATGGTTTTTGAGCAATAACTGTACATAGCTCAAAACACTACGCATTTTTATTTCGGGTACAACTCGAATTTAAAACACAGAAGCAGACGACGCTGTTCTCTGCTTGTGGCGCTTACTAAGATGGAAATCAAATCACAGATAAACACTTTTTTTTGTTTCTTTCTCTTGTATGATTGGGTATTGTTCTTTTTATCAGTAGATTTGACAGCACACTAACCTACTAATATTGCAATATTTTACAACAACTTGATTACAATATTTTGGGTAAGTCTTCAAAGTATTTAAACATTGTAGTTAAAGTTAATAAACTAACTAAGTTTATAACCTATTTATGTACTTTTGTACCTATTATATTTATGATTAATTATGTTATATATTATTTTTTTATAATATTATTATTTTCTCTCAATCAGAGCACCCGCCATCTTATCTCTTCACCACCTTTGGTTGACTGGTAGAGAATGCCTAAGGCATTATGTCCGCCTTTGTACATTATTGTGTGAGAAGTTTAAATAAATAAGTATTAAGATCATCTATAATTTCAGTAGCTAACTAGTCAAACTATAGAAAAACAACCGTGAGAAATCCAACTTACTCGTTCACCATACTACCAGTTACCATAACCAACAATAAGACAAATCGGTTGACGTAAGAATCATCAAATCCGACCCACGCGTTGGGCTCTAGAGCGCCATAAAGAAACTTAAATAAGCTGATAAACACATTACCCTTTGCGTCACGCAGTCAGGTCATAAGTCTGCATTAGACTCAACAGACAAAAAACCTTCAAATTATAACTACATTCACCCTTCATTCATAGTCACAGCCTACCTCTCTATGACAGACTCCAATATCAGGCAACGCCGATGGGCCCCGGGAAATATTTCCCTTTCACCCCTTTGGACGCCGGCCGTTTTTAGGAACCCCTTTGTCATTGTCAATCGTATTGATTTTCACAAGCCGCTTCTGAGCGATAAAAAAAAATGACTGAAAATTGAATCGTGTTGAATATGGCCAGGGAACGCTAGATGTATCAAAATATATGTGTGTACTGTAATACATGTTTGTGTACTGGTAGTTTAAGATTTTTTAGGCTGGACGCCAATATAACTATTTTGGGAAAGATATAAGACGAGAGTTTAGTAATAATTACCATTACAATTTTAAAATTTTTACCAAGACGGGTCAAGAAAAGTTGTCATGTGACAATACTTTGTTTTGGACAGACTTATGGCGCGATATCTAGTTAACTGTTATACAATCAAATTAATGGTACTTTAATGCACTGCAGAAGCCTGTGGTGACAAAAAGGCTACGATTCTGGGGATTCTGCAGTGATGCAAGGTTCCACTTATTATAAAAATATTAACATCACCTTGTCTTGTCTTGCCATCATCATTCATCATCATTTCAGCCGAAAGACGTCCACTGCTGGACATAGGCCTCCCCCAAGCACCGCCACTTGGACCGGTTCTGTGCTTCCCGCATCCAGCGGATACCTGCAGCCTTCACAAGATCCTCGGTCCACCTTGTAGGAGGCCTTCCAAAGCTACGTCTTCCGGTACGCGGTCGCCACTCCAGAACCTTTCGGCCCCATCGGCCATCAGTTCTGCGAGCAATGCTGCCCACTGCCACTTAAGCTTGGCAATTCTTTGGGCTATGTCGGTTACCTTTGTTCGCCTGCGGATCTCTTCATTTCTGATTCGATCGCGTAGGGAAACTCCAAGCATAGCCCTCTCCATTGGTTTTTGGGTGACTTTTATCCTTCTGATAAGGCCCATTGTGAGCGACCACGTGTCTTGCTATGCTAATAGATAAATATCAAATAAAACTCAAGACATTATGTATTCTGTAATTTATTGTATACATGCACACTATAAATAGTTTTTTTTATATGAGATAATCTTTAACTCATAAAAGGTGCTACTTACTTACTTAAAGCTACTACGTACTTGAGCTCGAAATCAGTGAAAAATAAGAATACTAAAAACTAAACAATAAAATAAATCTAGACACCAAATACTATAACTCACATTAATTAGTTGTATACCATTGTAGATAAATAATTACGAAATTTTAATTCTAGGGAAGAATTTTTTGTACGTTAGACCACGGTGCAAAAGTAAAAATACACTTCCCATGTCATAACTTTGTAACTAATGAGTCCTTTTGTTATAGGGGGCACTTTTATCATACCTAATGCCTTCTTATTCTAATTTGTCATTCAAAGGTTATAAATAATTAAATTTAAAAAATTGGTTCATTATTAGGTACCTACCTTTCTCAAATACATCTATAAATTATTTGTTTATGAGCTGTAATACATGTCTGAGATTGGGTTTTTTTTACCTTTGTATTTCCAAAGCTGGATTAAGGTCTCTCCAATACCTTTTCAAATACAAAATTATAATTATACTCATTCGATCTCTTTATACTCGTGCCTTAAACCTTAGCCAAATATCCCGGTCCACAACTCTCCCAAAGTTATGGTCAACCATGGTCAATTTTGACGGAGTTTTGGCGCAAGGTTCGATTTCATATTTCTTCAATAACGTCTTGCTTACATTTTTTATTATTTTCAAAGCCAGCTGTTCTCCTGAAACAATAAAAGTATATTTTTTTAGATGAGAAAATATACGTAGTTTTATATAATATTACCAATTGTTGAGTGATTGCACTAAAGAATCTAAAATACAACCGTGTTTTTTCACTAATTTGAGAGACTTTTAAAAACGTACAGCTTGGCTAAATAAATAAATAAAACGAAAAAAATTATCCTCCCAAAAAAAGACAAAGTTAAGAAAAGATTTTAATTTGCATAAATATCTTTATCTAAAGCAAATGTTGGGGAACCCAAATGACTTCTACGAAGGCAAAACCAAACCAGTTTTTGACCCATAGTTTTAATGTTTACTTATGAGGTTTCTCGTCATATTTATGTAGGTATGTGATGCAGGATATAAAGTATTCACACAAAATCAACAACGTGTTTATGTCTTGGTGTGATCGTAGAATTGGCCATATCGTGATTTGCCTGGCCATTTCACGATACGCTGCCATTTCACCATCTAACATCCGCCATGTCATTCAATGCTCAGCGTTCGACGATTTGCCGAGCGATGCTTGGGCATATCGACCTAGATACACGTAAAAAATATGACCCTGTCTTTGCTGCCGCGGAGTCGAGTAATAATTCCTATTCGACTTATTCCTACTCAATTATTTCCTATTTTAGTGTCCTAAAAATACTAAATAGCGAAGTAACTGCCATCAACGTGGAAGTAGCGCTCACCGGCCGCTACCGCGGCACCGTTCGCTTCTCTCGCTCGGCTCGCGCGCGGTTGGTCATAGTTATAAACTAAGCTATTTGGTCAGGGTGCCACTAGCGGCATGAAATGCAAATACTTTGCGATACGCCCAGTGGTCAGCTGGGAATATCGATAAACAGGTTGCTTTCGTCGATGCGCCCAAACTTTCGATAAATAGTATCGTGATATAACTGGCCATGAAAAAGCGGCGTATTGTGAAATGGCCAGACAGATCACGATATGGCCATTAGACATATAAGTACCTATATCATTAGTAGACAACAATATAAAATTAACCATAAATAGCAACAATAAGATGTTAAAAAAAAAAAAACAGTTAGTTACTTAATAATTTAAAAACTAAGACAATGCATGAAAAACTGCGTTATTATGCCTGAAAAGAAAAGAAAATTAAGAAAGAAACTAAATTTATTTGACCCAGGTTAAGGCATACAATATTCACACAAAAAACGTTAAAACATTAGGTATTGTGTTATACATGTTTTTTATTTTTTTCAGTTTTTCAGCTCCTACAAAAGAAGATTTATAAAAAATAGTAAGCAAGTGGCGCCATACCCGAGTGTCATGAGAACATCTAGGTATGTATGTATAATTAATCAGCCTACGTAATTATAATATAATTAATAAAAAAGTGGTTGCAGGTTTGATACGAAACAGCTAAAATACCTAGCGAATTAAAATAGCGAAAAAAAATCGCCGCGATATAAAGTCGCTCGTCGCGGGGACGAACCCACGAGCGATTTGTTTTCGCGTACTGGGTTTTTAAAGACTGCTTAGTGCCGAGAGATGAAAACCAAACCGTCAGTTTTCTTGACGCGCTTTTTTTTTTTTTTTTTTTTTGGGTGGGAAATCATCAAATAACTTCTCCCGCTCTGGGCGGAGCGGGAGGGCGTGTCAGACTTTTACTGACTAAAACCCACCCGTGTTCCTTCCGTTGCCTGTGTGCCAGGGCCACGATATCCCTTTCGGACAAACTCGCAACCCCGGCAGGCATTGGTCCTAACGGACCCCGTCAGTTTGTGCTGACATCTCTTTGAGGCGCGCGTGGAACACAACGCGCCGTCGACCCGGGCCTGGTCCTTATCGGACGGCGAGCTACCCATCGCTCACCGTCCGCAGGCCCGCGCCTACGGTGGCCGGAAATCGGCTTGCGACTCCCGACGCCCGGGGCGTCTCCTGCGGCGACTAGGGGCATGAGGGCGTGAACCTTGTCTCACCCTCACGCGTTCCGCCTCCTCCTTCGCTAGCATAACTGCTTCGCAGAAGGAGGTGACGGCCTCCCATGCACTCTCGCTCCGAACCATGGCCTGAACCAGGCCCGGACGCGAGAGATCGCCGCCGCCGATCGCCTCCGTGAGGACACGGCGGTGCTCCGCCCAAGCTGGGCAGACCTCCACCGTATGCTCCACCGTGTCCTCCGGGCGATCCACACAGTGGTGACACCCGGGCGTTTCCTCCCGCTTAATCCTAAACAGGTACCTCCCGAAACATCCATGTCCGGTGAGGACCTGCGTCAGGCGGAAGGTGAGGACGCCGTGGCGCCTCTCCAGCCACTCCTCAAAGAGGGGACTTATCGCCACAATTGTGGCGTGCCCATTTCTTGACGCGCTGGAATGTACTTTGTTGGATTCTAAATGCTCTACTCGATGCCGAGACTTGAACAGCGCAAAAAAAACCGTCGCGCTAAAAAATCGCCCGAGCGTGCCAGGGCTAAGTATCATAACCCAAATGCTGATGAAAGTGCCAACCACACTTCAATTTCTACCAGAAAACAGGGTTAAAGCCACAGTCAACAAACTTTCTAAATCATTGACAACTCCAAGTGATGTTGAGAACTAAACACTTGCAATATCATTGTGCTATTTATCATAATAACTTCTGTGGCCTCGATGGCTATGTAAGTGGAGAAAGCCTACTAACGTGAAAATGTATTTATAATAGTGTCAGATAGTTTAGTCTTGTAACACCTTTATTCGTTAGCCTAAATCCAGTGAGTCTCTTCTATAAAAACATAAAACTACACGATATTTATTTTTGTGAAGTGAAGTGAAATTAAATTAAATCGTTTATTCTGTAAATAGGATATCAGAATCACTTTTAGGCTAAATAAAATAAAATAAAAATATAACTTAACAGTATGGAAATAAAGTTGAAATTTCAATGTTAACGGTCGTAAGTACAAAACCAATAGCGCGGTATTATGCTTATGCGTAACATTGAAATTTCAACTTGATTTCCATACTATTAAGTTATATTTTTATCCGTCACCTAAAAATACCTTGCCATGCCGTGCCACCAATGGGCGCCGGGCCTTACACGTCATATTAAAAAATAAAAATTGTAGTCGACATTTCCTATCTGACTACCCCTGAGCAGAAATGGCGTAAAAAACTCAGGGATCTAAGTTTCTTTTAAAGTACAGACATAATTTTGGTTAGATCATGAGAGAACCATGTAGGTCCGTGTCTGAAGAAAGAACCACACAAATTTGAGTGGACCTGCCCAATCAGTGCACGCATTAAAATTTGTCAGTAATCATGCAGCTCAACTCAAGACTTAAGGAGCTCAATGACTCGAGGAACAATACCAAAGAAAGAACATTTGGGTAAAAGGCATAAAGTGTTCAAAATGCCAGACCATCATTAAAATTAACTGAGAAGAAGAAAAAAAAGGAAAATATTTAAAGAAAAACAAAATTTTACCCACTTAGTACACTAAATTAAAGTGAGCTTGAAGTGAATTATCTCGGAATCTAGGATTTGACAGCAGCTTACTTCAAACCCACTTCAGCTAAGTTTTCATGAGATTTTTACAGAATAGCACCGCAGAAAACAACTAAACGAACGATAGATCCGGACGAACAGGACACGGAGCCAGAGTCGGTCGATTCTTATAGTTTTTACTCGGTATATTCAACACGTGACGGCACGGTTGGCGCAGTGGTTAAGCGATTGACTGCTGCGCTGCGTGTCGCGGGTTCGTTTCCCGTACGGAACAAATATTTGTATGACCCACTAGTAGTTGTTCCGGGTCTGGCTGTTTGTGTATGTATGAGTTTAAATGTTTGTAAATGCACCCACGATACAGGAGAAATTCCTAGCGGGGCAACGTTTTATAAAAAAAAAAAAAAAAATCTTTGTAGTATTCAGTAATTTTAAAACTGTTCCAATAAAATTAAAATGTAAGCTTGAATTTGACATACCAACAATAAAGGTCAGTTTAAAGACTAAACGACCGAATGCTTATTCTATCACCAGTCAATTTAAAAAAAAGATTTTTAAGAAAGAATTTCGTTAAAGATAACATGAAATGTAACACAGAGTAGTCGTCTTCTGCCAGGGTTGCGAGTTTGTCCGAAAGGGATATCGTGGCCCCTGGCACACAGGCAACGGAAGGAACACGGGTGGGTTTTAGTCAGTAAAAGTCTGACACGCCCTCCCGTTCCGCCCATAGCGGGAGAAGTTATTTGATAATTTCCCATCCAAAAAAGAAAAAAAAAGAGTAGTCTTAATTAATGCAATGTAACACAACTAGGCGTTTTTGTGTATTTCACAAATCTCCCTAAAAATGCCTAAGAATAGTAACAATGTCACGATCTATTTTTATGTTCTTCTTTTGGTTCTATGTTCGCTTGGTCAAACCGACCGTTTGTTATTTAATTCAGTGTGATGATGGTTGATGGCTCTTCAATAAAAAATATGTAACTATAATGGCTGCGTCCCTATGAATATGATTACTAAGATAATTAGCAATATACAACATGAACAAAACGGCTTATTCCGCTATTCCCCCCTGAGAGAATCCCCCTCAGGGGGGAAAACTGGACTCTAATGTAAAAAATATCCAGAAAGTCCCCTTTTCATTTTGAGATATTCCACAATTCCCCCCTGAGAGAATTTCGATCAGGGGGGAAAACTGAACCCTAATGTAAAAAAAAGTCCAGAAATCCCCCTTTTCATTTTGGATTATTCCACTTTTCCCCCTTATTTTCAGTTTTGATTTCTACGCTCTATAAGTAAATAAAAAAAATTGTGATTAGATAAAATGTAATAAACAAAAGACGACAATATAATATAATATAATATAATCAGTCTTTTATTTTTCACAGAATTTTGTTATAATAAAATGTGATGAAGAGTAAAAACAATCACAAACAGACAGCGTTGAGGGAAATCGGTTGTTTTTAGTAAAAATAATAATTAAAACAGTTTAAATAAGATATCTAACCAGAAAAACTAAATTATTATTACTGGTAGAAGTTTCATTAAAGTCGGTTCAGTCATTTCTAAAAACAAGGGCTTGAAAGTTTGTATGAAATGCCGTACGTCGTAAACGCTCTTAACACATCTCAGCCTACAAAAGTCTACTGGTAGACGTAGGCGTCTCCTAAGATAATGAGTATTATTTTTCCATACCTGGCAAGTATGGGCATATAAAACCAATGGGATTACGAATTGATGAGCAACCTACTTACACTTAAGCAAGATATATAGATATCTAATTAAAATAAAAACTTACTTGCATGGTGATTTGTCCACGACACTTAGTTTTTTTGCGGTTCATACATTCCGACACATCTGATCCATTTTTATAACTTATTTTATAGCAATATTGGTGCCTGGCATGTAAAACAATTTTACTACTTTTTAATATTAAAATCGGTTGTTATTTTAAAGTGACTTGGTATTTTCAATTTGTGATTTTCTTAAAGTAATTAATGTTATTGCTTGTGACTTCGGTTATATTGCGTTCCCTAGGGACTATTCCCAAGGGAATTTTGAAGTACCTATGTAAGTACTTTAAAATTTCTCCAAACCAAGTTTCATTACAATCGATTGAACGGATTTGGATGAAATTTGGCACATGGGTAGACCTGGATTAGGACTTAAGATACTTTTTATCTCACTATTCCTACAGGATCGAGACTTAGATATGCGGGTGAAACCGCGGGGTGCAGCTAGTTACTAATAAATAAACAACAACAACATGTCTGCCTATTTAAACAATTTAGACTCGAATAACATAACAATTCAGTATGACATTTTATATTAGCTTTATTGACTATATTAACGAAGGCCCGCTTGGCGGTGCTCCTACTCGTATTAGTTTGAATGGTCAACATTATCCCCATTCTAGGTTATATCTAAGTAAAATATCTGCCGGGCAGCGCCTGCGGTAAGTATTTTAGCAACTAGCACCGGCGAACAAATCGGCGCCCAGCACCAGCAGCGTAGCAGGGTAACAGAGGCACTCCTTAAATTTTAAGAACCTCAGTGGGGATTTCTGGACGTCGGTTTTTTCAGATTCCAGTTTTCCCCCCTAAGGGGGATTACCAGGGGGGAATTCTAGACTTTTTTTTTTAAAATTCCAGTTTTCCCCCTCAGGGGGGATTCGTGGAATAAGTATTTTTTTCAACTCCAGTTTTCCCCCCTAAAGGGGATTATCAGGGGGGAATTCTAGACTTTTTTTTTATGCATTCCACTTTTCCCCCTAGGGGTATTTTCAGTGGGGATTTGTGGAATAAGCCGAACAAAACGTCGTGCTGACCCCAAGTAACATGTGACACGGGCTGGAAGATAATTATGATGAATCAACAATGTACCTAAAACTCCAAAAACTCTACTTTATAATAATTATTTACCGTTGCTTGCGTATATTCATCCTCGTTTACCCATACGGTACCAACACTAATTGCTTTGGCACTTAAAGCCACAGAGCAGTGAATGCGTTACTAAATATTACTCAGAATGCAAGCTCTTGCACTGGTTACTAAGCCATCCCTTTTCCCTCGTATTGCCATGAAAGATATTAGGTATTATCAGAATAGGTCATACTGTAGTAAAGATATGGGCCAGTCAGCCAGATGGTAGCAGGGCTCATTGCCACTCGTGCGAGGCTATATTTCTTTTCTAACTTTTATTTGTTTACAACTTGTTATTGTACACAAGATTGAACTGTCTGGAAGCAAACACCTTTATAATAATACAAAGGTATTGTTAAAATAGATATTATCTTTGAACAAAATTATTTGTATATTAGATAAGCGAGAATAATTCCGATAAAAAGGCAACCGCCTCGTTTTCCAATATTCATAAATTCCTTTTAAAAAATCTGCCACTGCGGCGTTAAAACATACGTGACATAATTAGATGATTTACGCATACAATAAATATCATTACTTTTTCTAGAGAACTGAGGTTTCCGAGAACTCTAACATACTTCACTCGTATGTTATTGCGTTGGAATTTGTTAACACTGGCTACATATATCTATAACAGCATATACAAGGGTTAAAGATCGTGTGAACTTAGTTACAACGACGACAGCTACAATGATTATATCTAACCTTAAAGAATACATTCAGGAAGCGACAATACACCTATTTGTTGACAGTAGACAATATTGCTTTAATACATTAGGTAAAGAAAAAAAAAACCTTACCTATGCATTTCCTAGGTCCGGCTCCAAATGGTAAATAAGCATAACAATGCTTAGACGCACCTTCGTCATCCAAAAATCTATCAGGATTAAAAGTTTCTGCTTTCATATAATGTTCTTCATCCCTATGCAAAGCCATTACAGGAACATTGATTGTTATTTTACTATCAATCAACATACCACCTTCGGGATGGTAAGTCTTCGTACATTGTCTTGCTATAATTGAATATGGAGGATGAAGTCTCAATGCCTCTTTTATAGCCACGTCCAAATACTCGTCCCTATTGTGTTTCGAAACTGAATTCCTGGATTTGTCTTGCGCCTCTGGATGCAATGCTAGTTCATAGATCAATGTTGTTAACGCATTCAAACAAGGTATGTACCCCTCAGTTATGAATGACGATATTATTGAATAGGCGAATTCGACATCCGAATGACGCTTTCTATTCTTCTCTTTAATTCCAATTTGATATACGTTTCCTAAATTCTTGATTTGAGACAACAGTTTTGATTTTTCAATGTCACTCTTTGTTTTTGCAGAGGGCTCTCCAAAAATAGTCGCCAATCCAAACATAATGTACAAAGACGGGAAAATATCCTTCAAGTAGCTCTTAAATCTCTCTATCAGTGAACGCTTTTGTATTGCTGATCTCACTTCCTTTACAACTGACCCTCCACCGCTACCGAGAAGCAAATCCTCGAAGACTTTGTCCAATACCTTCGACAAAATCTCTTGAACGTTAACATCACCATTTGTTCCCGGCAAACAGTCACTCAAACTCTCCAATTCACAGTCCATGCTACTCAATAAAGACTCGTATCCTTCACGCAATAAGGTCCACTTTTCTCCATCGGCGTAAAACAAATTGTCTCGTAAACAAACATCCTGAGATTTGTCCAAGCAGAGACCTCGGCTATGAAAATTCGCGAAATCCGTTGACAACATCCGTTTTACCGTGTCGGGATCTTTCACTATCAGGTCGGGAATCCTGCATTTCAGGCGGCCGACATACTTGTCTTTGGGAAATTTGGAGTAAAGTATGTTGACATCTTCGGTGCTGCTCCTGATTCCAAGGACTCGGTGGTAGTCGCCTCCGAAGAACGGGACAGATGACTTGTAGGGTACATGGCGGACATACCAGTAGCTGAAGAACTTGGTTACATAGTCGATGATTAGGGCGATTATAAGCACGACGATTATGGCGAGATTTAGGAGGAAACTTTCGAAAAACATGTTGCGTTCGGCCGCGGTGAGCTGTCGTCGGAGACTGTAAGCTTGTCGCAAGAGGCTCTCAAAGTGGGTCGCCTACGGTACTATGAGTGATCTAAAAGGCATTGCGTTCATCTTCGTGGCATTGAACTTAACATTGTGATGCTGTAATTAAACGCACTTGTATTTTATGGCAGTTAAATTAATTATAGTAATTGCTTTATACCTATGCAGTGTTTTATTAGTTAAGATGTTATAATACTGTTCTAGGTTCTAGAAATAAATGAGTAGAGACACGCAGAGGAGTCTGCGTGCTACTATGATAAATCACTTAAACCTGTTTACCAGTCTTTGATTCATTACTTTTTCTTTAAAAAACCTACCTATCTTCATTCTGTTTCTACTTAGATTATACGGAGTTCGCTCTAACTTTGCTAGGAATATAGCATGGAATCTCTGTCTACCAACGAATTAATTTAAGTGTTTTGAATTAACCGTTTTCATCGTTTTGAATTTTTTTGTGGAAAATAACAATAACTTGCAAAATGCCTGTTTGGTTTCAGTTCTTGACGACCAAAATCGCAGAGCACACCACGGTGTGTAGGGTCATGGATTCTATGTCAGTATTGTTACTAACAGAATCAGATTCATACAAATAACCCCAAGAGATAGTTATGTACTTAGTTTTTTAGAATTATCGTAATTTTGTACTTAGTTACGCTATGTACCTAGTTGTGTAACAATTACAACCATGTATGTAATCTTGGTTCGTTTTATTAAGTTTGAAAGATTTTATCGCCTTATTGGTCGATTCGCACGAATTTACTCGCTCGAAATGGGTGAATCGACACTTTAAAAGAATATATTTTTTTCTGTAGGTGATTCGCATGAAGTTAATTTATTTGTGGGTGAATCGACAACTCCAGAAATACGTATTAAGCAATTGGCACACATCATATTTTCTTTTATTTTTAGGGAGATACTCATAAATATTTGCTGAATAAAATAATTATAAACTTGCACAAAAATAATTGGTAAATATATATAGTTTCTAGTGTACTTTTTTCATTACTTTCATTGCATAAAATTGAAAATGTGCCAATTGCCTAATACGTTTTTCTGGAGTTGTCGATTTGCCCACTATCTTCTTCATGCAAATCGCTGACAGAAAAAAAAATATCTGATAGTTTCGATTCGCCCGTTTTAAACGAGAAAATTCGTGCGAATCAACCAATAAGCCATTATAACAAAGTGTCGATAATGCAGGCTGTTGCTCATCAATTACTTCAGATAGGTCTCTATCATTATAAGTAGGTAATGGCCTCGCATCACAAAACGTAATTCCTATCTTTTACCTACCTACTTAGGTAATTATAAATCTTTGTTTTAATAATAAATACCTCTATACAGTTTCAAGTTTTAAATACTTATAACTTCCTTTCAGTTTTGCTCTAAAACACAATTTGTTATTTGTTTTGTAGGTGTACCTACCCATTTTTCGAAGTAATTATTATTATAAATATTTAATTCGCAAATGAGATAATTTAATAATATATAGCTAACATTGTTGTTAAATAAACATAAAATTGCAATAAAAGAAGCCATTTACAGTTTACTGCTACCGAATCTGCAACTTGAAGAATTTTAATAACTCAATCAATACATTGATTTAGCGCAATCTATCTTTCATACACTGAATTGCTTTGTTCAAAGAAAGCTTCACACAGTCCCGTTTTATTACAGCACCATCTATGTTTTTCTTTACGCACTTCAAAACTTGACACTAAGCTCGCATTGGAAGGTGATATAAATTGTAGCTGGTTCATAACGTTTTCTTTAGGTGGCGCTACAAGTTTTACCATCCGTTCCCAAACTACTTTGGATTTTATTGTAAAGACAACTAAGGTTGCTGCCCTTTCAAATAACTTACTTATTCCCAATTACCCTTTTCAAAGACTACGTAAGACAATCGGGTGACCTATTGATAAATGCTTTTGGAAAATGCTTGTTCCTATTAGAAAATTTACTTTCAGCCGCCGTGAAATCATGCTACTTTGAACCTTAAAAAATCCTTTTTCATTAATCATAAGGTTTAAAGATATTTATTCTCAAAAAAGACACAAAGTCACTTACATGAGAACAATGCTTAGCATAAATTATAAATATAAAGTTCGTCACAGACGTCACGGTAGCAAAATGATACACCCATCCAATGCATTCAGCTTTTAGGAAGGGTGTTATTTGTGAATAAATATTCAGATAATTGAATTTTGAATGCATAACTCAATCTAATCCATGCATTAACAATAAAGCATCTACTTAGTTACAATGTTAATATATTATCTACCAACCTATACTAAAGTACCTAGCCACAAAGTCATCATTCATGGGGCAGTCCCACACAGTAGTTACTACGGCACAGCTAGGACATATTAATTTGAGACAAAATGTAGGGACACCCTCAGGGGATAGCACGGTACAGGTATTGTGGCGCTCGGTCCTTTGGTACGTATATCACTGTATAAGTTTCTTGATCTTTTGTTCTCATCATCATCATTTCAGCCGAAAGACGTCCACTGCTAGACATAGGCCTCTCCCAAAGAGGGTTTGCCATAATCGCCATGCTTTGCAGGCGGGGTGGCGATCGCAGTATAGTATCAAAATGCACAGAGAACACTGCTGCCCATTCTCTAGTAAGTCCCTTAGTGGCCTTTTACGACACCCACGGGAAGAAATGGGGTGGTGCTATTCTTTACGTCCGGCACCACACTGACAATCCTTTGTTCTAGTCTAATGTAAATATTTTTTTGAGATAGCACTGGTAAATGCGAAAATGGATCAGAATATTGAGAAAAGGAAGGAGGAGGTAGAAGTTTAAAAGTAGCGCCTAGAGAGATAAAAGCTAAGGAGTTATCGATTGTCTTCGTATGGACATGTAAATAAACCATTTATTTTCAGGTTACAAAGACCCATAGATAAATACAATAAGCTAAGTAGATATACATAATTAACAATTGCGTTAGTAAATAAAACTTAAAGCTATGTTAGTAGCACTTAGATGCACTAAGTATTTGTACGTTCTGGTGGCACTTGACGTGGCATCCTGAGGCCAAAAGCTTTCTTCAATCACCTGATGCAGGTAGCACGTTGGTATGTGCACCACAAACGCCTTAAAGTTGACGATGCGATGCGACTCTAGCAGCTGCACTCTCAGCGCGTGTTCAGCCTTTGGCGCACGTACTTTACGAGGCCTTCCGCGTCGGTAGAATAGTGGAGACGGGGAATATACACCGGGGTATTCGGCTTCGCAGCACGCAGTTTTTCGTTTGGCAAAATATGTGATGCAGAGGAATGAAAAGTATGTGGTAAGAAAAGTTTTAAATCAAAATCAAAAGTTACTCATTCAAATTAGGCTGAGAATCAGCACTTTTCTAACGTCAAAATTACAAAAGACAGTCCCCCAAAACGCCCACCCTTCACCACTTTCTGTGGTTCTTTAGCTGGGAAGAAGAAGTGGCGCAACAAACTCCCCAGCAGCACAGCTGTCTGTTCAGTTAGAAAAACTTGATTCTATACAATAGTAGGTATGCAAAGTAATTAACAATTCTTACAATTATTAGCCGTATGTCAGCTACCACACGCCAAAGTACCAACAAATACAATGAGAACCATACATAAGCAAAAAACCGGACAAGTGCGAGTTGAACTCGCGTGGTGAGGGTTCGGTAGAATGAATATGTTATCTACCATGTTTTTATCCCAACATAATTTATCCTAGAACAAACTTAGCAATATAGTTGAAAAACATGTTCTTCCATACATTCCAACTAAAAATGTAAGTATCTAGCGATTGACTGCTGCGCTGCGTGTCGCGGGTTCGATTCCCGCACGGAACATATATTTGTATGACCTACAAGTAGTTGTTCCGGGTCTGGCTGTTTGTGTATGTGAGTTTAAATGTTTGTAAACGCATCCACGATACAGGAGAAATTCCTAGTGTGGGGCAACGTTTTTTTAAAGAAAATAAAAAATATTGAGAGATTTACCATGTTATTTTAACACCATAGACTTCTTATAGGTTTTCCTTTAATCTGTAAATATAACTATTTTCTGTGTTTTTTTTTTCATATTTTAGGTTCATTAGTTTAGGAATGTAAATTTTTCATCTATTTTCTTAAATAACTTTAAAAGTATTTAAATTAAAAATATAAAAAAAGGCGATTTCAAAGTTAGTCCCATAGTAAAAGTAATTCAGTTCGATGGTCTAAAGCACTCCTTAAAGATAGTTGGGTTAGTTTTGAAACACCTTTTATAAGAAGTTGGCGAAGATGAATTGTGATGCCAGCTCACCCCACCATGAGCATACCAGTATTTTTTTTTAAATCTTTCATAAAATCTCTGGCATCTAGCTTGTAAATTGCTCGAACAGCTCGTTTTGATGGACAAATATATTTTAAATATCAGCGGCTTTGCCCCACAGCAGAATACCGTAAGACATAACGCTGTGAAAATAACAAAAATAAATGCCAACTGTGCTGTATCAACGTCAGTGTATTGTTTTATTTTCCTGATGGCGAAGGCGGCCGAACTGAGTCAGATAAATAATTATGTACGTGGATAGCTTTATGAACAGTTAACCACAATATATGAACGCAGATGGGCGAATTCATTAGTGCTATAAAATAACCTACTAATATTTCCAAAATTGTACCACACAACATGTACCGGGTTACACTGACGTATTAATCAGTTCCATATGCGAGGCTCGAAGCAACGCTGATCAGTAATCATAAAGAGCGAAGCAGCACACATTGCTATGCAGACCTATCCGTCGCCCCTAGCCCCAAGGGATACTACAGATGCAGAGAAACCTTTAAGACTACCTTTAGTCATGTAGGGGGTCATAAAATTGTTCATTCGAAATTGCTTCAATAGATAGAAAGGTAGAAATAAAGCGGCAATTTCCTATTGGCTAAGGAGTCGCGCGAGACCTCTGTCCAGCAGTGGACGTCGTTCGGCTGAAATGATGAAGGATCACGCGTGGTTCTGAAGACTGAGAGTACCTACGTGATCTTGAACTTGGCTCATTGCAGTATCGATATATCACATTTTTTTTTTTTTTTTTGTAAGAGAGTTATAACAAGTAATTTTAAAAATAATGTTATAATTTTTCATGAGCCAACGCCGCCACGCGGCTTGGAGCCAATTCGGCACCAAAATACCACAGTCATACTAACCCATTCAAATATTATTTCTGTGGATGAATATTTAGTTTCCAGCAATTTTCTATATCGTGGGACTAGTCCATCGTTGGCGAATGAATTTGACCTCATTACCACATAGAAGGATGCTGCTGTCATCGAATAAGTTAAGACTTACAACCATCAAATTGCTTACTACGAATGTAAGGTAGCCACATAATGTATGTATGCAACTGTCCTGTCCCAATGCCGCAGCCATATGCAATTTATTTCCTTCTAAATGAAGACGTAGTACCTTGTATCTAAAAATAGATTACATGCTACCTACAAATAAAGTAGCACGCAATAGTTGGCTGTCCCCTGAGGCTCTCATATGGATGGGAGATATTAATCTATAGATTACTCCTATCTTATAACGATATCTTGATCATCTATGATGATTTGCGGTCATAGTAGATTTCTAAGTGGTAATTTTTCATGTTATTTATATAAGTTGCTTCGTCTTGATAATCTCTGAAATTTCAAGACGCGTACCTCGGTAATATACCATCATGTTTTCGAAATGACTGTCTGATTTGAACTAAGTTATAATAGAAAACAGGTATCCGAAATTAAAAATCGTTTAAATTCTGTGACTCTTATTTTAAAACTAAATTACTAATAGCCACAAAGCTACACATAATATTAATCTATCACTTCTATCATCGATCTATGCACGTGAGCATGATTCATTGTCCTGTAAGGTTGTCGCCTAAATCATCTAAAATGAAGAAGTGACATGCAGCTAAGGTAATCGAACGACAACTTTTTTTCTAGAGCCATCTAATTTTATTCATGAAAATTCTTGATTTCATGGAATTTGAAATGGAGGGTTTTAAGAATGCAATATATAAAATGTGAAATACAGAGTACTTCACGAGTGTCTATCAGACAACAGCTACTTCAAACCGAACGAACAAATAAATATTTGTACTCAAAATCTTTCATGACTTTGTTAAGTTGATACTTAATTTATTACCTTCCCTAGCCCAACCCTAATACCACATGACATCAACCACAAATCTTGATAAACCAAGCTTGCAAGGTCGATCATTACTCACTCCATTGTATGATCAAACAAATGTTCTATGACAACTTTAATTGTTAGACTTTATTAATTGTTGTTAACTTTTTCTATCCGTGGGTTTAATGAATCACTAGGAATTCTTGCACTTTCATTAGTGCTTGAGATTATTGATAAAAGTACTCGGGAATGTATGGAGTTTGTTAGTAGTATGGCTTAAGCATCTGGAGCACTCGTACCTTATGACTTATTGAATCCTCTGCTGGCAGTGCAGGTCTGGTATTTGTGGTAATCTCTGGCCTGTTCAGCAGTAGCCACCTTTCAGCTGGAATAAAATGATGCTGGAGATGACCAGAGTTAACAAGGTTTCCTTTTGGTTGTATGGAAAATTGTAGAAGCATTACATGGGTACAATCAAAAACCTGCCAAAGCTCAAATTCAATACACTACTTATTTTTATTATAAATATTTACAAGTACCTGTTTATTAATTTTAAAGTTTGACAATTTCAATCAAATCAAACATTACTTTATACAGAAAGTATTTGTATGGAAAGCAATTCTATAGATCGACTATATTGAATTCGTGTATGGGAAACGGTAATCATCTTACACGAAGCCGTTATAATCTTTCAAAAAGTCCAATCTTCCAGGGAGCCATATGTTTATGTCGGAACAAAGCCTCAAACACATTGACAAAAATTCCAAAAAACATAATAGGATCCTTTGATGGACCTCTGGATTCCAAAAAGTCTGGATTCCAAAAAAATCCAATCAGGCACTCAGTGACCCCAAGAACGACAAAAAATCACATCTATAGTCGTTGTGACCGTTTCATTTGCGACGTAATCAAAAATCGAGATCGATTTCATTCAACAAAAGATCTATAGATCGCTGATCGATCTCTCACTGTGCTCGGGAAAGTGGTCTATTTGAGTGTATTATTGATTTTAAATCGGCCGTGGAGGTTCCATCACAAAGGGTTTTTGATGGCACGTGGAACCTAATCGATATTATTTCGTGATGCATCAAAACATGAACTTCTTTTAATGATTCTCTGTTCCTATTTTCAATAACGAATAGTTTCTTATTACTTATTGCTCAGACTTAGAGATATTTATTTCGGCTCGTTGAACTGCCTCTGAAAACTTCTCGAATGATGATAGTCTTCTGCTAAACATAAAACCCTCGTACTACGGTGATAAAATTAGCTGAGCTTTGAATTTTTTACTATTAATCCGGTTTTAACTTTATTATAGCACCATATTTTTTGCCATATCGCTCCGTCTACAAAATTATAGTTTTCAAATCATTAATAAAACAAGAATACGAGGCGACACAATGTCGGTGATCCTGCGCATTACCCTAATGACTACAGCATTATGGTACCTGACCATATCCTCGTTTATTACCCTTAATAAAGGTAACGAGTTTTTTATAAGCTCATATTAGCTTTTTTGGGTATAAGTGTGGTACAAATGATATGTCTAGGACTATGGTTTTAGACTGATATGGTATGGTCCACGATCCTAATGTTATGATAATCGATTGACAATAGAAGATTAATGTTTTCATGCATGAATTATTTTTTATTAATAAATTTTTGGCTGATCAACACTTTTGTTGTTGGTCTATTTTACGTTCGTTGGTAATGATAATAAACAAATTCAGTTCACGAAAAAAACTCATTAAGAGGCTGACAACAGGTAAACCGCTGTCACTGTCAGATTGCATACAAAAGAAAGAGATGCGCGATGATACAACGTATGGCGTAAAAGTGCAAATATATCGTATAAAATTAGATATTAACTAATTAATAAAAATAATCTATCACCGAATGCAGTTTGGCATTTTAAATTGTATGGTATACTTTTAATTATAATTATAACTGTTAACGAAGGGATAAACTGCTTTTAAAAATAATTAAGAGTTGTCTTTGAAGATTTTTTTGATATATTCAATTATGTTTAATTATGTTTTGAATTCCATCACCGTATGTACAAAAGACTTGAAAATATCATACTGTTTTTGTTTCGGTAAAAATATTTACGGTTTACGAGATACACTCTTTTAAAAAAACCACCTTTTTGACCAATTTCAAGAAACCTCCGCCAAAAATCCACTGCCACGTGCCCATAGCCCACCTATTATGTAGCTCCACATATTATGGGTCTATCCCGAAGACAAACCCGAAGTATCGGCCGATAGTTCGGTCATTTCCTGACTACGGCGAAAAAATAAAACGACGTTCAAAAAGATAATTCAAAGTTAATGTGACTTGGATTCGAGTAAGGACTCAAAGTCAAAAAAGAAAACTTTGGAAGTCAAGAAACGGCCGAACATTCGGATTATCGCTTTGGAGTAGACCCCTTGGTCTTAAACATCGAAGACGGATTTATTGCCAATAACTGGGCACCAATAGTCATGGGAATTCGATAAAGCCTCGAATTTTCGACCAATCCAAAAAAGTTATACCTGGTTATCAGGCTCAGTAACACCCTCGTCCAAAGAGGGTCAAAAATGTAGACCAGCGAACCTAAAACGACATTCAACAAGATCCAAAATCACTTAACCAAAACCAATGAAGCGGTACTAGGGTACCAGTTATAAAAAGAGATCAAATGAACACGCGATAGATACGTCACAGGCGATAGCGTTAGATTGACGTCGCCAGTAATTTCGTAAGCTGTGTGGCGAAGCGCAAGAGATCACCGCGCATGCGTAGTAGGGATTGAATGAAGACTTGATCTTATAAGGAAGGTGTTTGGGATTGCGTATACAGTTGCAGTGTAAGTGGTGTTAAAATTAAATTAATAGGTAGGTAGGTTTTTAAGTAGTGACATTTACCGGACAGGGCTTGGCTTATCATAGAGATTCGCTTGCTCTTTTTAATCTACCCTTTTGAAAAGGTCAATATTGTTTTAGTTTTAAAAGTACTTTAAGCTGTATCTACGTATAATAATTATAAATATGTATTTTAAGATGGAAAAATAGAAATACAAAATAGTTACTACAGGTACTACAGCAGGTTCACTGGTTAACGCAAGTTAAGACGATATGAGTAGCTTAAAATATTACCAACAAATAGATTAAAAAGTTTTATTTTCCAGTGAGCCCCAAACTAGACAGTTAGTATGTATTTTAGGCCTCGGGGTACAAATTGCCATTTAAATGAATTACGACACTGTTCTAAAATGAAGGAAAATGTCTCATTGGTTCTTTGCCGGTTAAATTACATAAAATCTTTTCAGAACAATACTCATTTCCACACACAATTAATTACTAAAAAGACTCAAGCTGAACACCTTACAAATACAAGTCTACCAAAATAATCCAAAAAGATCAACTATTTATTACTATATTACCGACAGACCGAAGGCCCAAATAAAAATGCAAAAATTGTTAGGAGCTGACCTTGCGGTCTTCGGGACCGTTATACTGATCCCTTTTTTTGCCGCAAAACCATGGGGCGCAGCCATTCCTCTGATCTTTTTAAACGCAAAAGGAGCGAATGATATAAACATTATAGGGACCGAATACATTGGGGTTTATTCGATTTAATGTTATAAATGAATATGAAATGCTTTTTCATCAGTTTTGCAATAATAGTACTTAGCGATATTTCTTTCTTTTTTTAGAGGTTTTGCTGAGTTTGAACCGTTGAGAGGCCCGTTATAAGTTTAGATAATAATATTTCAATAATATATACGCTAACTGACTTAAAATAATAATATGTACGTACGTGTATAAAAAAAAGAGGGAAAATAATCGTCTGCATCGCTGTCAACAGGAAAAGTGCCCAAAAGGCTGGCAGCATTGCCACGTTGTATGGCGATGCTGATGCTTTGGCCAAAAATAGACCAGCCCTCTGTTCACGTGAAGAGTCGATTTAGTTAAATATATTTATTAAATAAGTCTTTGTTAAATATAAAAAATAATTGCTGTTCGTTAGTCTCGCTAAAACTCAAAAACGGCTTGACCGATTTGAATATTTCGTTTTTTGTTTTCTTCTCCTCCTTACTGGAGTGGTTTAAAAGTAAAATAAATAGGAAAAGACCAATCAGCTTACATATATAAATTAGATAAAGTTTAGATTGTTTATAAAATTCCAAACTTATTTATTTTTACTATTTTAGGTTCTGCTTTTTACAATATACAGGTCTTATAGTGAATTTAGACTCAATCGAATAATCGTAATGGTGTTTCTCAGTTTTATATTAATTTATTTGTAATAATAAAAAAAACACCTATCAAGACAAAAAAAGTGTAACTTATTCATACCTTAGCTAATTATCTTTAGGGACAACATGTTATAATATGTAATACAACAATGATGATAGTTGTATGTGTATTCAAATAAATAAATAATAAATAAATAAATAAATAATAAATAACTGAAGCTTATCCATCTTAGATCAATACCCTGCATATCATAAATGAAAACAAATAACATTCTCCAACTTTTTACAGACGACAACCGAAAAAGTATCCGGTGTACACTCCCCGCAACAGCTTTCGCCGGGACGCTATGGCGAAGACAGTTTTGACTATAAATAAGTGTTGTATTGTATTCAATGTTGCTACTGTTTGCCTGGGCGGCAGACTACAAAAGAATTTGGAATCTTTTTACAATAACTAGCCGTGCCAGCCGGTTCTGTTCGCATAATCGAATAGGTGAATTTATTGTTTTTAGTTAATTTTTTTCTTGTTGCGTATTAAAATTACTGTCGGTTACATTGTTGTTATTATAATTTAATTTGTATGTGTTTTATTTAAATAATGGGGGCTATTTTTGCAAGTTCAGAATTATGTAAAAATATTGAATAGGTTCAGGCAGCTGCATTGCCACGATTCTAGAACAATATCTGTAATACAATTCAGTTTATGGGCTATTCCAAAAGAGGAGATTTCTACAAAAAAGTCGTCCATTTTATTCATCCTGTCACTCTTGACACAGAGCTTTCCATTAAAAAACATTAACGTGCAGATATATGATTTTAGTGACTTTTAAATCTGTTTTTACCCCTTCATATAATGCAAGTAAGTTATGCAAAAAATGTATGTTAAACTAGAACGCATACATATAAATTCTATATTTGAATATTTAAGTATTATAGTAAAATACTTTATGAAAAAAAATCAGGAAGTAATGTCTACCCAAAGCATATAAAACGATATTACTTTCAAACTACTTAAGATATTTTCATGTTTTTTTTTGTATGAATTTATACTGTTTTATTATCTATAATTCTATCTGTGATTTTATTCAAATATTCATATTTTCGTTACTAAAAACAAATATTCCCTATGAAAATAAAGGGTTGCACGGCATGAGCTTGACGCGTATTTGTATGGCCAAAGTCAATGGCGACTATCTGGACCTTAAACCAAAACCAAAATATCACCAAAAACACATACACACACACATTTCTTTCACAAACTAAATATAACTGTGGGACCGTGGTCCTACGTTTTTTTGCTTAGAAGCCGCTACAGTTATCGTGCCACAAGATTTGGGCCGTATTAGCGACGCACACGCATCGATGCGTCATTATCAAGGTGATATGCGCGTGATTTGTGATGTAAAAAAAGATTTAAGAAGTCAGGTGTAAGTTGGTGGGATGGTATTTATTATTCATACTGGTTACCTGACTACTATAGTGTGGTCAATGGAGATTTGGTCTGTATGTGTCAGTAAGATACTTGTGATAAATCCAGCATTTTTCAGACACGTACTTTGAATAAAGGGATTTTTTTTATAATGTAGCTGCCGCTTACTTAAGTTTACAAATACCCCTAACAGCCATGGTGATTCTGTACCTAATATGGTGAAAATATTCCAAAGAATCTCTTTCTTCTTCTAAAAATGGAGCATAGCGTAGTAAGTTACTCATCTATCATCTACGGTAGACTTTTCTGTCTTATTTTGATGACTGCATTGATAGACCAAATAAAGTTAAAGGCGAAATGGTCAAAGGCCACCAAACCAATATCATGAACTACCGAAATAAACTGATTTAACAGGACTCGATGGAGGGCGAGTTTTAACTTCGATAAAGGATCACTCATCAATAACCGGAAAAACCTTCAATAAACCAATACATTTTCTCATTTTAAGAAACCAATTAACTTCCAAGCATATCCCATGTCAATACCGAACATCTATTTCAGTCGGATAGTTAAAATCTTATTAAAACCATCCCAATTTGGTCAGTTCCAATATAGTCTGTCGATAAATCTAGTGGCCATCAGACGTATGAATGGGGTTGGCCACTCAAGTTAATAAATTAATCGTTCGTGATACAATTATTATTGTAATGATCGGCTCCCGTCTGCAAGAGTAAAATAAAACGCATAGTATCGTAATTGAATCTCTTGTGGAACGCGTTACGAAAGAACTGCTTGTAAAACTGCTACTTTTCACTGTTATTTTTGATAGCTGCTAATTATAACGTTGGTTCAGTTATATTAGTAACGCCACGCCTCCTAATCAATATGATGACTTTGGTCTACCTCTTTCAATTAACCAGCCTCTAACTGTGATCTACCGAAAAAGCCAACTATTAAAACACCCATTAAATTATGCAAATGGAGTTACTGATGTTCAATTAACAGCTTTAAATGATGTTCTGACTATACAATATGGTATAGACCATAAAATTGCCAACGACGGTCACAGTTAATTTATAGTAATTAACATTTTTAGTTAATTTAGGGTTAAATTCATCTCCGGCTGTAGCTTCTTGTTTCCGTTGGTCATCTATAATTTGATCATTAACGACTTTAATGTACTTCTCATTCATAAACACTTTCACCGATAGAATAAGATAAGATTTTTTGATTAGTGTCAAGAAAACTTTCTTGGTCTCTTTTGTACATATTTTCCTCGTCTTTCCAGCTTCCAGTTGAGTTTTATTCAAGATGAGTCTCAAAATATCACATTTCTATTTCTCAGCTGATATTTTAGTAACTGTTCCACAATACTTGCCTATCACTATATTGTAATCTCAGTCTTGTAGAGTTGCACCACATCGTCGCTAGCAAGTTTATGGTTTTTTGATCTAAATCTAAAATTGCTTTTGCGTCTCGATATTGCTTCTTCAATTACATCAAAAATTCTACAGCGTCGTGTAACAATGCACCGTTCTGTATTATAGTGTTTATAATACCTTTTTTTTTTCTTTCAATAAAATGCATGTTAATAAAATAATCATTACAGCGAAAAACTTTTAACCAAGGTCGTTTTTGTTTTAACAAAGACTGTGAAAACCACCCTCAAAAATCTTTGAAGATCATCACTAGATTCCAGTAAATAATAATGATGGTGTATGCATGATAATTGCGGAAATTATGTTTCAAACTCATCGGAAACTAAACAAAAACCCAATGATACACCAAAATAAATATTTATTATTTTTAATTAAATCTCAAAATTAGCCCCATCCTTTTACCTCCAAAATAATCCCAATCTAACTCATAAAGTGACAAAACCATATAATCAGGCGGCTAGTAAACTCAAAATTGGACGCAGCCAGACGGTAGCTGGATCGAGTCGCATCCATAATTATAGTAATTTCTACCACGTTCCGAGTAGCCATTTGCTTGATATTGCGTTGGTATCGATTTCATTAGATAGGCTCAGATTTTTATAATAAAACGTGCCGGATAGTATAAGTAAACTTTTTGTAACTAGAGTAGTAATTACAATGAGTAGGTGGTGGTGTCGGTACTGGTGTGGCTTTAGAAGTAGCGGGTGACATAGCGGTGGTTACGAAGTGATCTACGGTGATGCATACTAAACAAAAACAGTTGCCTAGCTTAATAAGATCATTTATTTGTCCAAAACATGAGTATACAGCAAGGAACATATTACTCTGTATACACATGGCATGCAAAATATTGTAATCAAAATATATTACAGTCATGTTCTGCCTTAACAGCGCGCAAATATAAATAGGTAGGATTTTTTTTTTTTTTTTTTTAAAGTTGCCCCACACTAGGCATTTCTCCTGTATCGTGGGTGCGTTTACAAACATTTAAACTCACATACACAAACACCCAGACCCGGAACAACTACTTATAGGTCATACAAATATTTGTTCCGTGCGGGAATCGAACCCGCGACACGCAGCGCAGCAGTCAATCACTTAACCACTGCGCCAACCGTGCCGTCAAATTAACATCAAATAATTATAAACTTATCCATTATTCAAAAAAATACTCTCTTGACTACATAAATATTTTGGATTCACTTCTAGACACTTGTTTTCGCCTCAGCAGAAGATTCGGCATATGGTAAACCATCTTTTATATTATCAATTTCCATCTTTACATGTTTCAAGCTGGTTTTAAGCAAACAGGATGTTTTTACAGAACTTATTGGTCGGTTTCCTTTATTTCTCTTACTTCAGATATAGAAAAATAATGAAAATATAAAACAAGCGCTTTATAATACACTTACCGTCAAAACGTTAACGATAATGAAGATACAGGTTATGGACAACATTTTCACCTAAAAAAACGAAATTCAAATCCCTTTCACCGCCAACTTCCTAGCCTGATCCAATACCCGAAGTACTAGCAACATTAATGATCCATGCGCAGACAGCGATTGATTGATTGAGCGTTTTATTGGCGTCAGGCGATGCGTCTCTATGTGATTATCAGAAGTCGACTTTATTAGGGCACTGTGCTCGTACGATGTAAAATGATCACCAATACTGTGTACGTGCTTACTTGTGAGATAGTTATTGCCCGAGGCTCTGATTGTATATTAATTAAAGAGTTGATGGAATCATCTTAGTGGTCGTACCTACGTATTGTGTGTGACCAAGAGAGGAAGTTGCTTCCATCAGTTTTTATCAATAATAAAACCATATTTAAATTGTTGCATATTCACTTATTTATTTTAATATCATCGTCCAGTTCTACGCCTTTTTGTTTCTTTCCTCAATAATCTAACTTCACACCATATTTTCTCTGTGTGCAAATCCTCATTGTTGAAAACTATGGTCGTTAATGAAGGCGGAGGATTTATAGGCGAGTACACAAAAGCGGGTTGCTATTCCACAAGTTCATAAAAAATCCCGAACGGGTCTACTCCGAAGATAAATCCGAAGTATCGGCCCAATGTTTGGCCGTTTCTTGACTATGACTAATTATGGCGAAAAAAGAAGTCAGTCAAAGAGATAAGTCAAAGTCAAAAATGTCACATAAAGTTACGTAAGGAGTCCAAGTCAGAAAAATAAACTTTGGAGTTCAAGAAACGGCCGAATAGTCGACCGATACTTCGGATTATCGCTTCGGAGTAGACCAAAAAAAGAATTCCCGCAAAACAGTTTTGGTGTATTTGAACTGCTCCTGAAACAAGTTTTAAGATTTTTTTTAGTACCTTCTGGTTTATTTCTTTTTCCAAAATAACATTGACATAATTTAAAAATTTACAGTCTTATAATAATAATAATATCACCCCTGCCATTTTTTCCGTGTCCGTGTCCGGCCTTAGTCCTTCCATAGTTCTAGTAACCAGTCCACTTTAGCCATCCAAAAACATAATCCAATATCTTTGTTTCTATATCGCGCAATAGACCTACATCAACCAGGGGTTGTCCTTGGGTGCACTTGCACAGTACGAAACAGCGATAATCGTTTGTTAGATTAAAAACTGTTTCACAAAACGGTTCCCCGACATCAATTGTGCCAATAATATTATTTATCTGTTTAGTCAGCGAGTAAATGAGTGACCTTTCGCTTTGTACATACATTTATTAACTAATACAACTTGATTTTTACTTTTTAATTCGTTTTTGGCAGGGCAGTCGTGTTTTTAACTTTTTTAATGATTTTTTTACATAAATAAAATCGTCATTCTCTTAACAAATTACAACGGAATTTCATAAATATATCAATGTGAATTACGACACACAGCACGCAAAGAGTGGCAACATTGTCCAAGAATCTTCAGAAGAAAACAATTTGCAACAATGTTTCAATTATGTTTATAGAAGGAACCGGTGTTATCTTAAGCGTAATAATATTGTAATGAAAACGTTTGATAAAAATTAATTACTTACTAAGACACATTCCTGAAACAAGTCCTTTGGCCCTAATGATAAGCCAATGTTAGTAAATATTGTTTTAATTGCTCTATTAAGGAGTAAGTGGGAGGCATCATACTTAGTTTAGAGAATTAAGCTATTCCTTTCACATTAGCATATTTTATCATATGTAATGTGGTTTACATTACCTAATATAAAATATGCTAATGTTTTTGCTAGTTTAGATTAGTATTTCCTTACCATGTATAATCAGCCCACTGCTGAAACACAGGCCTCTCTGTGAGAGGAGAGGAAGTGGGCTGTATTCCACCACGCGGGCCCATTGCGGGTTGGTGGATGTCACATGTTTTCGATTTTTTGGCTCTAGGCTTACAGCATTTAACCTATAAATGCTCTAAGTTTTTAAGCCGTTTTCCTCACGATGTTTTCCTTCACCGTTTTGAGAGCAGTGGTGATGAAATAAATTACACAAAGTAAAGCGCCAACTTAGGTTCAAAACCACGACCTGTATATAACTTGTAAGTCGGGGGCGATAATTATTACTGGGCCACCACTGCTCCTTTATTTTTAACTTTAGTCAATTCAAATTAAACTTACTGAATGGGAGCCAGTAAGATCACATAAAAGTTACGTATCTGAGTTATAGAGCGGATTTTTACGAGAAAATTGACATATGATTTGAAGGAAATGACAAAGATCTATAATTTCAAGTAAATTCAGGGAAATTATTTTTCATGCAACTTTCAAAGATGACTTTAATTAAAATCATACAAATCAAAAAAGGGCTAGTCTCCTTAGTTAATGGGTGATGATGATATATTTGTATATAATAAAATTTTATGTATGTTTAGGATAAAGTATAATTTTCAATGGGCTTGTGTCGCCTGAAGTAAATGGTATTCTTATTATTTATTATTATATTATATTATCTGTCAAAAACATATCTTTGAAGGCTCCACCTCTTTGCTTTGTACTTTTATTGATTAGACTTGACATTTATTTGAGACTCTTAATTTTATGACAATTACGAAATTTAATTAATTAAATTTATCTATTACGCACTTATACAACATTATTTTTAGTATATGCGAAACCTGAATATAGTTTGTTGAGAATAAGGAACTGAATCGATTTCAATAATTTTTACACTATGTTATATTTTGTCCCAAAAATATTTAAGTGTGATGGAAAATGTTATCACCATTTAATTACTTACAATACAATCGCCGTACGGTTAGGTACCTACTGCCAAATTATTATCAATGAGCGTAAGACGACCCTGGAGGCGCGGGGCCGCCGCGTCGCACCGCTGTTTTTGTATGGACAACCCGGTAACATAACAACCTTATAACTTTGTGATTTTTCATGATACAGTTTTGAAATTTTGTACATAGATTCTTTACATAAACATACTACACACGTGTTTCGGGTTTCGCATATACTAAAACTAATATTGTATATAAAATTGACATACCTAATTGTGTATTGTTTTTTGTATTTAATATGGTTCTAACCTAAAATAAATGAATTTTATTTATTTATTTATTCTTCTCTTTTTTCTTTATATAAGTTACTTGTCGGCAAAAGAAAAGTTCTTAACTCCAATATGTTTTGCAATATTCAGTCGATGGCCAACACGTGTGGCAAGGACTGCCTACTCTATTTTGTATCTTGATTTATGATAGAAACTCCTTTGTATTATCTCATTAATTATTCCATTGATTCTCTACAGTAGTAAGTTGGTACTCTTTCAGCCCAAAATATAAACTGAAAACACAAATCTAGTTAATCTAACTCTTTACTTCATATTGCACATTCCTGAGTTAAACTAGCAATGAGACAAAAATATACGTTGCACCAGGAAGTTCTTCCCGTTCAACATGTCAAGTTAATTGAAGAAGAACAGGTTCCAACCTGCAGCTAATAGGCCATGGGCTAAACCTGTCACTATTGGTATAGAACTGCAGTTTTAAATATTAATTTACTAGCATGCGTGGCTTAAACGGTATCAGAAGTCATTTTGTATTACATTCCTTGTTTGATTCATAGGTCTATTAAAACTAGATTTTGAATTTCGACGTTGCTTCCAATTTCTATGAATAACATACATTACATACATAACATCACGCCTTGTTTCCCCGAAGGATTGGGCAGTGGTGTATCTGTAGTCCAGGGGCGAGCCTATTGCCATCAACCGGGCACAAATCCAGACTCCGGGCTGCTACTGAGAAATTCAAAATGGACAATAACACTTTTCCCGACCCGGCAATCGAATCCAGGATTTTACTGACTAAAACCCATCTGTGTTCCTTCAGTTGCCTGTGTGCCAGAGCCATGGTATCCCTTTCGGACAACCCGTAACCCTGGGAGGCATTCGCCCTAACGGACCCCGGCAGTTTGAGCTGACATCTCTTTGAGGCGCGCGTGGAACACAACACGCCGCCGATTTTTTAAAAATAATTCTAGGCTAAGAAAGTGTTCTAGAGACCGTCCTGATGAAAAAGTGCCCCGTCTCTGGTGATAAGAGAGTAGTAGCAAGGCAGTACAGTGTGTTCCTTATTTAAGTACTTTGTTATTTAGTTTAAAAAAAATCTATCCCGTTGCACAAATACATAAGCACACAAACACATACACACATAGGTCACATACATTCGTCGTATACATTTGGCAATCAAGATCATCATCATCAGCCTTTAATGTTCCAACCTGGGACACAGGTCCTCTCGGTGAGAGGGAGTGGACCGTAATTTACCACGAGTGTCCAATGCGGGTTGGTAGATGTCACATGTCTTCGAATAATTGATTCCAAGACATGCTGGTTGCCTCACGATGTTTTTCTTCACCGTTTTGAGAGCAGTGGTGATGAAATAATTTACAAAATGTAAAGGACCTATCTGTGTTTGAACCTACGACCTACAACACATTAGTCGCGGCTGTTACTACTCGGTCACCACTGCTACTCAATTTCTCTCTATTGAGATTGAAATCTAGCTTATTTTTAGGGTTCCGTACCCAAAGGGTAAAACGGAATCCCTACTACTAATGCTCCGCCGTCTGTCTGTCCGTCTGTCACTAGGCTGTATCTCATGAACCGTGATATTTAGACAGTTGAAATTTCACAGATGATGTATTTCTGTTGCCCTATAACAACAAATACTAAAAAACAGAATAAAATAAATATTTAAGGGGGCTCCCATTCAACAAACCTGATTTTTTTTGCTTGATAACGGCAATAGGTAGAATATTTATTTATATATTCACATTAAAAATAAATAATTAAATTAAAACATAACAAATATTTAAGGGCATACAACAAACGTGATTTTTTTGCCAATTTTATAGATAATGATACGGAACCCTTCGTGTGCGAGTCCGACTCGCACTTGGCCGGTTTTTTTTGTTATTTTTAATATGACGTGTAAAAGTAATTCCGATATCCTATTTACAGAATAAACAATTTCATTTCATTTCAATATATCACCAAAATGACTCCAAACTTTATTTTGCTCTAATTACAATGCCAATCAATAGATAGTGTCTAAGCTAATCTCCAACTTACAATCATCCATCCAAAACATTTACAAATAAATTACGAGATTCAATAAAACAAAATGCTGTATGATTTCATCAAATTTAAACCATAAGTACGCTTGGCTTATAAAAGCGAAGTGATCTTTAAATTAGATGGTAACACAGGAAGTGGCTTCTTAGGCCGTCAGTGTAGCGGTGATTAGCGATCGCCGATCACCGATCGCCTATCGCATCTAGTGAGCAGTTGATCACTGACGGTTGAGTGCTCGTAAAAAGTTTTGCAAAGATTAAAAGTGTTGGCTTTGTAGTTATGACACATTTTTGAAGTCAAAACTTCTTTAGGCGCGTTGACCACTTTTTGGGTGAATAAAAATCATGGAACTCGCGTCATCGTCACCGAACGCTTTCCATGAGCTATATGTATACTGTGTTTAAATGTGTACTTTTTGGGTGAACAAAAATCAGGGAACTGGCGTCATCCTCACCGAACGCTAGTTTTTACATAAATCGGCAGTTCCCAAAGACTGCCCCGCATGGTTTTTTGAAATAATTGCAATATTATATCAATATTTAGAAGAAAAGGTTCAGGTTCGAACTTTGACAGGCGCTTTACTTTGTGTAAATTATTTCATCACCACTGCTCTCAAAACGGTGAAGGAAAACATTGTGAGGAACCCTATGTCCTAGAACCAAAAATTTGAAGACATCTCACATCTACCAACCTGATAATGATGTGAAATACATGTGAGTGTGTGATATTTGTAAACAGTAAAAATGTAAACACGCATGATTGGTGCAAAATTTCGACTTTGGATAATTATCATAAAACTTAATTTCCAGTACTAATCAAAGTTGAACAATGGATGAATTCATCAGATAATTAAATCATGCGTTAATCACTTCCCCTGTAGTGGGGCATGGATGTCCGAAATCCGTTTCTTTTTGTTTTTAGCCTCGAATACCATTAAAATAGTGATTATCGAATTTAGACAATTGGATTTTATAAAGTTACATTAATATTTAATTAATAAATATGAAAGATGACTTTGCTTTTAGGGAACACTCATAAGATTTAATGGGTAGCTTAATAAATATTTACATAGTCAATTTAGGATTATACATGTTTGTCATTCTGGTGCCCAAATGGCCCACTACCAAACCAACGGACGGGCAGGTGCCGGGGGCGCTTCCAAACTATACCGTTACTAACAATATTATAATATCTCTGTAATTATAATTTTATCTTTCAGGACATCTGCCGCACCAGCCGCACAAATCTCACCGTGGAAACGTCAGTGAAGTGAACTGTCATTCCAGCTGATGCTAGCGATTGACACTATTGGCAGTTTACTTGAAGCTTCACCAAATTTTTCACGGTGAGATTATAGAAAATAGTGCGTTCACTATAATTTGACACGTGACGCAATTGATAGCACTGAATTTTGCAGTCTTAGTTTTAATAATAATAGAGTTCAAAATGGCAACTGATAGAACAGAACTACCAGTCACGTGGCTGCAAAATTCAGTGCTGCCTGCAAGTTATAGTGAACGCACAGTACAGTAGATCGGCTGTTCAAAGTTTAACAGCGAACGACGCCCGTCGCGTAGAACGAGTGAATCAAATATGTGAGTGAATTGAAAAGGAATATACCTTCTGCCACCAACATACTCTATGCAAAACCAGTGCGGTGTGTTTAAGTATGGCACGATAATTGAAGATATGCTCGTATCTTACTGTGGAGCTACTTCCAAAGACCTGACGCCTGATTACTTTGTACCTAGCTGAATGAAATTACTGTTTTGGCCATAAAGTAAGAGGGTACTTTTAAATTAAATGAAAAAAATAATAATGTGGTAATGTTTTAATAGTTACTTCTGTTGATTTTAGTACCTATGGAAGTCCTTTGTGAGGCCAATGCCGTTAGCATTTGTCATCTGTCGACGTGGTTGAGTCCTCTTCAAAACTTATACAGGGTGGCCAATTCGGAAATTTACTTAAACTCAATTATTTTATATTATATATACAAATTCTATAATTGTATTATTCAGGCTTGGCAATTTTATATTTTTAAAAAGATCTGCATAATCTCCTCCCTTTTTATTCTAAAAATGCGATCCCTTTTCATAGACTTAGCTGATAAAGTGTGCGAAAATGTAACGAGGTTTTCATTACATTTTCGCACACTTTATCAGCTAACACTAACAAAGTCACAAATATTCTGCTTTTCGTATTCAAGATTGACCACGACACGTCCCTTAACATTAGATAATCCCATAGAAAAAAAGTCAGGACGTGTCGTGAAATCCTCAATGAAGGGAAATTGTGTAATTTTTATATTATTTAGGTTCCATACCTTAAAAGGAAAAAACGGAACCTTTATAGGATCACTTCGTTGTCCGTCTGTCTTTAACTAAATCAAATCATAACGGGCACTTCCCGTTGATCTACAGTCATGAAATTTGGCAAGAAGCAAGGTCAAGATTTTTGCGATTACAAACTTCCATTTGCAGTTGGAAAATTTACCGTGACGTTCATCGATGTATAAACATGTTTTTCAACTACAATGTTAAGTTTGTTTTTGGGATAAATTCATCCCAACTAAGGAACCCTTCATTGTGCGGGGTCCGACACGCACTAGGCCGGTTTTTTTTTCTTAACGTTATCCTATATATATCCTAACAGTGTATCTCAGTTGACGTCCTGACATTGTGATTAAAAATGTTAGATTTTCTTTTAGAAAACGAAGAAAATGATTCTTAGGAAATTTCGCATCAAACAGGTCATCATCATCATTTCAGCCAAAATACGTCCACTGCTGGATATAGGGCTCCCCCAAGCACCGTCACTTCGACAGTTTTGTGCTTCCCGCATCCAGCGGATTCCTGCAGCTTTCACAAGGTCATCGGTCCACCTTGTAGGAGGCCTTCCAACGCTACGTGTACGCTTCGCGGTGGCCACTCCAAAACTTTTCAGCCCCATCGCCCATCTGTTCTGCGAGCAATGAGCCCTGTCCACTGCCACTTAAGTTTGGCAATTCTTCGGGCTATGTTGGTTACTTTGGTTCGCCTGTGGATCTCTTCATTTCTGATTCGATCACATAGAGAAACTCCAAGCATAGCCCTCCTCATTGCCCTTTGGGTTAATAGGTACTCATAAATAATAATTTATGATGTTATGTTTACCTAGTTGTTATACATATACGTAACTTTAATAATTATATATATAAATAATATACATAAATAAAATGTTAAAAACTGATTAAAACATTTTGTTTCGGGGCCACAAAGTTATCACATATTATTTTATCCTATAGCAAATAATCAAGCTTTACTGATAGTATTTTCAGGTTGTCCATTTTTAAAAGGACTATAATCTGAAATTGATTCGATATCTTGAATCTCAAAGGTTATTAGGGATATTGCTTGTCAATAATGACCTTGGTTGGGTCCCTAGATTAATAATTCTTGTGGAGGTTCAAGTTATTTCTAAAATTATAATTATTATCTTACCTCCATGACTTTAATCGATTTTTCTTCCCTGCTATATTTTCTTTATTTTTTTTGTGTTAAGACATGAAGAATCTGGCCTAACTCCTCGATGTCAGACTAAACAGATCAGAATCGATACAGAACGCACACTAAAAATGCCCCTGCATTACGCATAAAAAATATTTAAATGAAACGAGGATCGCGATTAACGAACATATCGAATGGAATTAACAATATCATCCTGCTCCTGAGTTGTGAAGTAATCAAAGAAACAGTAGTCATTTTTTTACGCACGGTTCCCGGTATAATCATAATGTACGCTCCTTGTGCTGGCCAGGATTCTGTGGAACTTAGGACATACATACTTATTAAAATTTTAAATACAAACACAACGCACGACACAATGCTACAAAACGGTGAATGAAAACGTCGTGAGGAAACCGCCGTGTCCTAAAACCAAAAAATCGAAGACATGTGACATCTACCAACCATCACTGGACCCACATGGTGGATTACGACTCACTCCCTCTCACCGATAGGAGGCCTGTGTCGCAGCTGTGGGAACATTATAGGCTGTTTTTTTTTACTTGAAATAAAATAATGGTACTAGACTCATTAGAAAAAAATATTTGAAAAGGAAGGAGAAAAGCTTTTTTGGAGAGTCTCGGGTCCCAGGCAAAGTGAATAGAGTAGTAAAACCACCTTCGGCTAAACCGAGTTTATGGATCAGGAGGGTAAAGAAGGAAAACCTAGATACACAATAATAGATACAAGGTAAATGAAACGCAGCAATAATTACAATACAGCAACGGCAGATAATAATTTTATTACGAAAGTCATAACAGAGAATAATTTGAGCAATCATAATAAAAAAACCCGCCCAACTGCGAGTCGGACTTGCGCACGAAGGGTTCCGTACCATTATCTACAAAAACGGCAAAAAATCACCTTTGTTGTATGGGAGTCCACCTTCAATATTTGTTTTATTTTAATTTAATTATTTATTTTTAAAGTAAATATATAACTAAATATTCTGTGAATATTTCAAGCGTCTACCTGTTGCCGTTATCAATATCGAGCAAAAACTAGCAAAAAAATCACGTTTGTTGTATGGGAGCCCCTTAAATATTAATTTTATTGTGTTTTTTAGTATTTGTTGTTATAGCGGCAACAGAAATACATCATCTGTGAAAATTTCAACTGTCTAACTATCACGGTTCATGAGATACAGCCTGATGACAGACGGACAGACAGACAGACAGACGGTGGAGCCTTAGTAATAGGGTTCCCGTTTTACCCTGTGGGTACGGAACCCTAAAAACAACTACAAGGACCAACCATTCTCCTGAGCAACAAGTTTTTCATTTACTTCAAAATACTTATTTGTTGGCCATATTCGTACCGATATCCAACAACGGGCGACAAAATTTAACTTGCATGTTGCATTTTTATTTTTATTTAGAACTAGTTGCGCCTCGCGGTTTCACCCGCGTTAGTCTCGATCCTATGGAAATATCGGGATAAAGAGTAGCCTATGTCCTTATCCAGGGTGTCAGCTACCTCCATACAAAATTTTATCAAAATTGGTCCAGCCGTTTGAGCGTGAAGAAGTAACAAACATACACACACTCACAAACTTTCGCCTTTATAATATTTTAGTGTGATGAGATGTGATTACTAAAACTGAAACATACTCAAACAGCACTCGCGAATGTTTAGCAAGTAAAATATGAGTATGTCTTAGTACTAGAAGGAAAAAATATCAAATTCTACAGGATCCCAAACCCATGGTCACACTGTCACTTTGATTGTAATAACTGGGAGCGAGATGGGCCGCGCTAATGTCGCGCCTCGGGCCCGCTCACTATCGGTAGGCATCACATGCTTCAAGCGACGTGCCATTACACGCAAACAACGTTCAACTTCGTAGTTGTTAGTGAGGAGTGGTTTCTTAATCCAGCACACCTTTATGTTTTTTAAATCCAAGGATAGGTGCTTGTGGCTAAGTAATAACAGCAGCACGGGTCGATCGATCAGGTTAAGCTATGCTTGCCGCGGTTGGCGCGTAGATGGGTGACCATCTTTACATATCAAGACCCCTCCGTGCCTTTGCTTAACGTGCTTTCCGAGTCACGGAGAGTCTGCGGACAGCCATGTCCAACGTCCCGTCTGTTTAATGTAGATCTTTGACAGTTCTTACTGGTCGTCAGAAGTCCGAAAGTGACAACCAGTCTTATCAAGAGGTATCGTGTTACCCAGTAACTAAGTTGTTGAGGTCAGATAGGCAGTCGCTCTATGCAAAATAGTGCAGGTATTCAGCTGCATTCGAGTAGACTGGAAGCCGACCGCATGATATTTCATTGGATAGTTTATTTCTGGAGTTCTGTTCTGCCTGAACTATCCCCGTGGCAATAGTTATCAAAATCTTTTACAAGATAGGTGATGTACAAAGCAGATCAAGATGACAGATTATATAAAGTTGACCCACTCCACTTTTCATCAAATATTCACTTGTCATAAGAGTGCATGGTAAGCTCAATGTTCTGTATTTAAACCCACCTGACTCATTTAGTAACCTCGAGTCTTTGTTTTCCATCGTAAGAACACACTCATCATCTGCCTCGCCTTTTCCCAACTATGGTGGGGTCGGCTTCCAGTCTAACCGGATGCAGCTGAATACCAGTATTTTACATTCCACAACCCAGTTACTGGGTAACACGATATCCCTTGGTAAGACTGGTTGTCAGACTTTTGGGCTTCTGACGACCTGTAACAACTGTCAAAGATCTACAAATGACAGCCGGGACCAACGGCTTAACGTCCTCTCCGAGGCACGGAGGACTCTTGGTATGAAAAGATGGTCACCCATCCACGGACCAACCGCGGCAAGCGTAGCTTAACCTGATCGATTAACAAGCTCCTCATCGTAAGAACACACTTCATGTTCTTTAAACTTGATCGTAAGAACACACTATCAAGTTTAAAGAATATGAAAACCATAATACTGCCAACATTAATAAGGCCACAGAGCCAGAGGACAATATTGCTACTGAATTTCCCTAGTGTACAATATTGACCCTAGTGTATGAATGTAAGGAAGTCAATACCTGTTGTGTTGAAGCAATGATTTACATGCATTACACGCTCGTTTTCACACTACCGTCATAATGTGTCTGTATTAAAGTAAGTAAATGGACACTAAGTCAAGTCATTGACTTAATAGCGGGCTTGAGGTCGCTCACACTTATGAGATCTTGTATTCAATCCATGATCAAGTGTGGCGAAGTTCAAATTATCTTAAGGTTTTTGCAATTTGCAGGTCAGTGTTAGGTTGTATCTTGATCAAAATATGATTCGCGACTCTATCAGATATGTATTTTTTACAGAATTATAATCATTAAGAATCAATAAATTAATAGTTTAGAAAAACACGCTTTTAATGCACGTAAAAACAAAAAACTTAATCGTGGTCAAAGTTCATTACAAGACTTTTCTAAGAAATCCAAAACAGCTATGATACGATTTTGCATCATGAAGTTCCAGTTCATATCTTCCGGCTCCATCATCAGATCAGTTCGACAGTACCATATTATTGTATTGTCATCAGAACTACATACAGCTGCCAATTTTCATCACGCTACGACCCTTGGAAGATGGTTAAATTAGTTAGCTTAGATTCCATTACATAGTTAGTTACATACAGGTCGACCTAATAAAAGCGTGTTAAAAATACATCTCTCTTAGTTAGATTTGTTCCCCAATGTCATGATTTCATGAAAAAACATTCAATGGAACAAATCTAACAGAGATAAAAGAAAAGCTACTTTAATTAATAATTTGTATAAATTCTAATTTTGACATTATTATTTTGGTCGTCATATTATTTCGTGACAAAAACAGAATGCTTGACGCAAACTTAGCTTAAAATTCGAGAATTCCTTCTGGCCCTGTGTGCACGTTGTACAAAATATGACAGTCGATTTGAAGATATCGTATGACAGTTAAAAAAAAGCTATTATTCCATACAGTAGCCCTTGCGTTCGCCCTGCGGAGGAGAATACTGCAGTATTGTACTGGCGGGGAGAAAAGTGCTCCGATTTATTTTTCAGTAATATCAAAGTATTTAGAATAACAAGGCTAAAGACATGCCTTTTGTACAACAATGTGATAGTCAGATAATTTCCTCCAAAATTATTATAAAAAGAATTACTGGCTAGCCGCAGTCGCTAAAATTGTAGTAGGTGGGTTGATAAACACAGGGAGTAACAAGACGTTACTCATAACTCTCAAGCAAGTACAAGACTAGACAATACGTCACATAAATTAGTAGAAACTTCCTTGATGAAATAAAAAAAAAATGCGTAAAATGTTTATGGAGGATGATATTCTCACAGCATGTATGTCTATTCTTATATTCCTGTTTAGTTTATCATTATTTTTCTTTATGTATGATGTACCGGTACAGCGTCCTATTAATTGTTTGCTGTACCGGACGACGTCATTACGTCGGCGCCGGCAGTCGCTGAAAACCAGCGCTGGGGCTCTGTCTTGTATTGGGTCGCAGCATAATGCTAAGTGATAGCCGTTTTGCGTGGAAGTGACGCATGTTTCCCCCTACCTTTTCTTATTTTTGTGTTTATGTTCTTTTTGCGTCATGTTTACCGCAAATAAACGTATTTTCTTTCGTTCTTTAATAAATAAGGCTATCTTTTCTGACAAGCAAAAAAACTCATCTTGTTGCTAACAATTTGAAGCAATTTATACTCGTTAACAGAATCCAATAATTCTTTCAATCATTTAATATTCTAACCGGATTCTAAAGTCGGTTACAATAATAGTGTCCACACCTTCCTCAATCTTTTTAACTAGACGAAAATCATATTAATAAACGCGTCAAATTGGAAAGCCTAAACTGGAGCATATTATTAAAATCTATTAGACTCAATAACACTTTAGTGGGCGCCTGTACCGCTGTACTGTGATTATTACCAGTTTTTGTGGACTCCACAGACACGTGGGGCGATGAAATTATGGTAATCACAGCTGGTACCAAAGCAAGCCACCGGTTTTTAGGGTACCTTTGGTGTAAATTCTGTAAGAGTTTTTTATTGGTACGCGATCGTGCGGTAAAGCACGCTTTTGCCTTTCGCAAAAGTTCGAATTTGTGTTCGAAAAATATTATGGGTAGAGTTCATTTTTACAGCAGCCTATAAAAAAACAGCCTATAATGTCCCCACTGCTGTGCCACAGGCCTCCTCTTTCTCTAAGAGGGAGTGGGCCGTAATCCACTACGCGGGCCCAGTGCGGGTTGGTGGATGTCACATGTCCTCGATTTTTTTGTTCCAGGATACGTCGGTTTCCTCGTGATGTTTTCCTTCACCGTTTTGAGAGCAGTGGTGATGAAATAGTTTGAACAAAGTAAAGCGCCTGTCTGTGTTCCAATCTACGACCACTCGTAAGTCGACGCCGTTACCACTGAGCCGCCACTGCTCTCAGAGTTCAGTATTGATTGGTTTTAACTTATTTTTTTTTTAAGTCAGCATGCATTACTATATGTCATACCTACTTGTTAAACAAATTGTAAAAGGACTAATTAATATATTTGAAACTAGCTTCTGCCCACGACGTTATTTGCGGGGAAGTCGTCAGATACCACTATATACTAAAATAACAGGAAAAAAAAGTATTTAGTGATTTCTGACATCCAATTTTTTTTTTGTGAAAATTGCCCATTTTCTTGCTGTCTGTACTTGTTCTTCAAAATCTACAGATCAAAATGTCTCAAAAGTTATGGACAGTCTTCTTAGACCATTTTCCTGTAGTTACAACAGATAAGGTACATGCCCTTACTGCGCCATCTCAAAAATCCATCCTGTATATGTCATGATTGACTACTTAGCTCCATAAAGGTATAGCGTAATGATAATCACTTAAAAGGTTGAATCCATAATTATTTGCAATATTCTAACCATTTGGCTCGTCTTTTTACAATTTTCGGCAAACTATACAAAAATACAAACATAATGCAATATTGCTCATCCCCCGTAGCAAATAGCGTGATTATTTATAGCCTACAGACTTACCAGACATATAGGAAACTAGCTGTGCCTCTCGGTTTCACCCGCATAACTCTCAATCCCGTGGGAATATCGGGATAAAAGGTATTATATGTCCTAATCCAGGTCATGGCCTACAGTACTCATGTGCCAAATTTCATCCAAATTCGTTCAGCCGTTTTAGCGTGAAAGCGTAACAAACAAACAACGAATAAACAAACAAACTCACTTTCACATTTAAAAGAAAAAAAAAAACGTTTATGTGCGGTAAAGATAACCGCAAAACAAAAATAAAAACACAAATACGAAAGAACAAGTTGGGGGAAGTTATGCTTTACATCCACGCAAAACGGCCACCGCTCAGCATATTGCTATGACCCTAAACGAGACAGAGCCCCAGTGCTGGTTTTCAGCGAAAGCCGGCCAGTTGACATGATTTATAATAATAGTTAGACTATCTACGCAACTTTTTGAATTTAACAGAATCTATCCGGTAGTATTATTTAGCGTGATGCTGGAACATGCATTCAGAAAAACAAGCAAAATTTCTGAAAACTATATTTTTGGCATTAGAATTGTATTATTCCCGGACCTCGTAGTAATTACTTTTTTTCAAAAATATTCAATGTACAGTTTTGACTACGCTACGATTTTATTATATTTCTAGATTTATTAGTCATACATTTGCAAAATGAATTCTCAAATATACAGTGTGAGTCTTGATAATGTGTGCACAATATCAAGACTCACACTGTATAGTATTCATTAAAAAAAAAAATATTATTAACATCCAGTTTTTTTTTTGTAATTTAATTCCATGTACCTAATTTCAGAAATTTCGTCGGAAGTGTTTTCGAAGGAGACAGTTCAAAGTTCCAGGCTACAAAATAATATTCTTTACAATCGTTCCTTACGGAACCCAACCACAGCAAACAAAACAGTGGCACAAGGTAATAGTAGTATTTTTTAAAACAATAATTGTCGCCGACATTCATCAACATCTGGTCTATTTGGACCATCAACATCACGCATACGATTCAGTATCACCGACTTATAATGAGGGAAAGTTTAGACCTTAGTGAGGTTTGAAAAGCGATCGTAAAATGCGGAAAAGTTGTAAAGATTTATACAAAATGGAACTGAAATAAATGAAAACCAATTCAATTACAAAGTGCATTTACATACATTTGAAGATCACCTTTTAAGCAAGAATTGCCTATTTATATTTTTTCAAGGAAAACGTATATTTATACATTATTTGTAAATATGTGAGCACCATGTATCTATCACATAATTAATTTATCTGTCATTGCTTTATTTTTAATTCTTTTTGCATATTGTGTAATAAAGTTAATAAACAATTTTATTTTAGGTGCATACTCTTCACATATAATGAATGTAAGTACTTACCTATACAAAATATTGTAAAACTTTTTAAAAGAGTAACGGTGGAGTTTCTTACCCATTCTTCTTCATACGAAAATACCTTTTGGGGGGGGGCGACTAGGATCAATTCAATTTTTTTGTAAATGTTGACGTTCAAAAGTGCCTTTTATGTGCCTATTTTAAATAAATAATTTGACTTTGACTTTATGTAACTAGCTTTTTCCAGCAGTTTCGGAAATTATCCCATGGGAACGTACTACCGGAATAAAATGTATCCTAAGTGCTAAACCTAGATCATGGTCTACCCATGTGCCAAAGAAGAATGGCAGGCCGCCATGTAATCTGGGTGTCACACTTAGACTTCGCGTACATTTCTACAAATACTCTCAAAAGATAGATCTCGGTCAATTAAGAAAAAAGGTAATCGTAGCAATTTTTTAAATTAATTTAATTAATTGGGTTTTCTTTAGAAAAACGTTGTTTAAAGAACAGGTGACTCCATTTACAGAGCCCATGACAGTAAACCAAAGAGCATGATATTATTATGTAACTACATAGCTACCGTCCCACGTTCTGCATTAAGATATTGCAAATAATTGCCTTTATCAAAACGCACAACAAACACCTAGTTACCTAGTTTATTAAATCAGACTATCAAGTCAAATTTGATTAAATATTTGTATTTTTTTTTTTCTTTCGTGCAGTTTAATTTGATTGATTTATTTATGTAAAACCGAGACGTGGCAAAGCTGCGGTAAGTTACTAGTAATGTAATTATGAACTGGTATTATTTTAAAACTTGATGAAATAAACATGATTAATTTTGTTCAATACTTGTCGTTTTGGTTTTGCGAAGGTTGGTAGTAAAGTCTGATTAGCGCCCGATCCATTATGCACCTTTATTGAGGTGTTTTGATTTGACTTGATAATGTGGCTGTCAAATTGAATACAAATGTTTTATTGACTGGTTGGACTGCAATACTTTTAGGCAAGGATAATGCCGAGTACAGATTGGTAAAGTGTAGCATGAAATGTAACACAAATTAGTCTTCCTAAATGCAATGCAATATGAAATGTAACGCAACAACCAGGTGAATTTGTTTCAACGTGTGTTACATTGCTTGTTACGTTTCGCCAACCTGTACTCGAAATTAGGCAAATTCAAGCGAAACAGCACTCATCTAAGTCTGATTTTTAATTGCATTTTCTGATCAAATATATTTAATGGCCATTAAATTTTGCCCAGTAAAAAGATACATAAAATAAATTATCTTTATTATTAAAGAGAAAATATTTGATATTTTTGTTTGTATGTTTATTTGTAATGGATAAACTCTAAAAATTCTGCACTTTCTGAAAGTTACATTATGAGTACGAGCGAGTAACATGGTCTGTATGTTATTTTTCAAAAAAATTAGAGATCCCTACGAAAATTGCAATAATGTAACCATAGATTAAAAATAAAAAAAAATATATATTATTAAAATTAAATTATTATTTTTCAATTAAAAATTCAATTAATTATTTGAAGTACCCTGCGAAAACACAACGTAAAAAAAATAAAATAACTCATAAAAACACACATGATACATAAAATAACGAACTAAATGTTTATACCCACAGAAAAGTCTGCTAGGCTTTAGTTTGTCAAATTACCATTTTCTGTTCAAATTACTAATTTAAAGTTTAATAACTAGGATTAACACATAGCATTTAATACTTTTAATCCCGGAAATACGTTCCCGTGGGATATTTTCCGACATCCACGCGGGCAAAGCTGCGGCCAAAAAATAAATTTTGTTAAATACCTACATTTTCACGTACCTATCTTGCTTACATTATCGCTATCGCTTATGACTGTAACCGCTCCATTACTTTAAAAGCACCGATACAAAATCGCGCCGTCGCCATACAAGTATGGTATAATTAAGAAAGAAATGCTCTATTCGTGTTTTTAACTCGAAACAAAATGTTTTGTCGCGCGAATTATTTGTGCGACACAAAGGTGGGAAAGAATATACCAATTTCATATGATTTTTTGAATAAAAGTGATTTTGGTAATGACTAACCTACTTATGTTATGTTGCTTAATGTACGAAAGTAACTGTTTTTAATAAGATATCAGCAATTTTGAGTCGTTTTTGTTACCTTACTATGTATTGTTGTTGATCAAAAAAATGATGAACTCATTATTCCTTTTGTTTAATTGCAGTGTCAGTTTTGCTATAGTCAAAGTCGAAGTCAAATTATTTATTTCAATTAGGCACATAAAAGGCACTTTTGAACGTAAAAAATTTACGTATGGAGAAGTTGATACTCTTTTGAAAAGTTTTACAATATTTTGTATAGGTACATTAATTATATAATTATAATAATAATATGTGAAGACGATTCACCTATATTATAATTATTATACCACAATAAATAAAAAGTATCAAACAATATGCAATGGCAGATAAATTAATTATGTGATAGCGACATGGTGCTCACATAGTTATAAACACTGTAAAAGTATACGTTTTCCTAAAAAAAATAAAGTAATACAAAATGTAAAATCAATGTTATAAAAATAATAAATTATACAATTAAAAAATAGCAACCAGTTTGGTCTTGTCTAGACTCTAGATTGTCCTATGGAGCTGGACCAGCATGTTTCCAAGGATTCTTATCTTGGATATACTCTTCTAATTTGTAATATGCTTGTTTACAAATTTATATCTTCTAAATGACTTTTTGCTTTGGAGTAGGTATATAATATGAAATACATTGTCAAGCAGCACTGCATTTACGGCCGCGACTGTAGATAATTAATTAAAATAAATAATTTAATATTGAGTCAAGGACCGCAAAGTGCTATTGGTCATCTTCAAGACTAATGAGGCAATCTATCAAATTCAAATATTTGAATATTCCCATAAAATAAAAAATCAATTCAACATTGTCGCTCAACTTAAAAGGCGGTATCTCAGGATTATCTTAAGAGTAATTAAAAAGTATTGGAACATAAAATCGGAAAGCTTTTTAAATTTTAATAGAACAAGTCAAAATGCTACTGTTTGTCAACCATCAATCATTATGCTTTCAATGAACTAGCTTTTAGCCGCGACTTTGAGTGGATTTTATTTTGTAAAGGCTCGCAGCAATACTTCATTATTTAGCTAACATATAGTGGATAAAGTTAGAAATAAATAAAAAAGTGTGTGTGTGTGTGTGTCAGCTCCGATACATGACTGGAGTTTACTCTTTGACATAGACGCAAGGTATGTTGCAGAAAAACTTAGCGCTTTTAAGTTAACGCTTCTATTCATTTCACTCCTCATAAAATTTCCATACCTTATAATTATGAAAATCGATTCTTAAGGAGTTAACACCAAAAATGTAGGTAAAAAGAACAATAAGCAATGCCTAACGTGATATCAGCCAATAAGCAAGCTTATTCAGTATTAGCTAGCAGCGCCAAAACGGACCTCAACAAAGGAAATAATCTCTTGCCAGTGAAAATATTTTTTAAATATATTTTTAGTGTTCGTTTTTATTATTGATCAAACCACGAAAATGTTTTTTTTTCTGTTCTGAGGGCCAAACAGCGGGGTAATTACGTAACACACTTACAGTAGCAATGTCTTTCATTTTGACAGTTCAACAACATTCATTGCGTTATTTAAGTTGTTGAGCACACAAATATTTCTAACAAATGGATTACCAATATCCTACAAAATCATTCAGATTGTGATTGAATGTGTGTTACTCAATTATGGTGCTGTTCAGTAATGTTGATCAACTACGTTATTGATAACAAGTTCATATTTTGATGTCAAAGTCAATTATTTATTTTAAAATAGGCACATTTAAGGCACTTTTGAACGTCAAAATTTTCAAAAAAAAATAATTGATTCTAGTCGCCCCTTCCAAAATGTTCAACATTTTGGAAGGGGCGACTAGAATGTTGTTAACTTCCAAAATATTGAAGAGCCATAGCCAGAGCCAATAGCCATCTTGCCCATTCTTCCACGGAGAAGAGTGGTCAAGAAACTCCAGCGTTACTCTTTTAAAATGTTTTACAATATTTTGTATAGGTATATTAATTATAGAATTATATGTGAAGACGATGCACCTAGAATAAAATTACTAGATCGCAATTAGGTAAAAATAATTAAGAATGAAGCATGATGTGTCATGTCATCAATTTTTTTAGGAAAACTTATACAATGTTTGTAAATATGTGAGCACCATATCTATCATATAATTAATTTATATCTCATTGCTTCATTTTGAATTATTTTTACCTATTGTGGTTTAGTAATTTTATTCTAGGTGCATCGTCTTCACATATAGTTATATAATTAATGTACCTATACAAAATAGTGTAAAACATTTTCTTGCCCATTTTTCTCGATACTCGTATGAACCTAGGTAGGTTCATAAATCGGAAGGAGCGACTAGAATCAATTCAATTTTTCTATTAATTTTGTAAATTTTGACGTTCAAAAGTGCCTTTTATGTGCCTATTTGAAATAAGTAATTTGACTTTGACTTCGCTTAGCACAGAAAGAATGTGACACATTCCTTCCACACCACATACCGACAAATTGAATTTTCGCACAATACTCCTTATAGCAGCTAATCCAAGTAATTGCAGGAAGTAAATTTACTCACAATTTCCTGGCCCTAATATCGCCCACAATACAATCAAGCCGTTTATATATTTACTTAGCTAATTGGTTGTAAATCCGACTCGGATTGTTCAAAATGGTCGGCAACGATTTTGTGTAGTAAAACTCATAAACCTCCCTACGCGTCCGTTGTCGGTTAATGGGTCCATGATAAGGCCTTTATGGTCTAATTGGGGATTCAAATGTAGTTCTCGGAATATTTTTTGTCTCAATCATTATTAATTTGAACGCCAATTAGTCAGATGAGGTTCTGTTTTTGTTGGTTGTTTTATACATTGATAGTGAGTTGTAGATGGTGCAATTGGGGTCTTAACTCAGCATTCATAATCTGAAGCCTGTAATGTTCCCACTGCTGAGATACAGGCCTCCTCTCGGTGAGAGGAACTGGGACGTAATTCACCACGCGGGCCCGGTGTGGGTTAATGGATGTCACATGTCTTCGAATTTTCGTTGCTAGGACATGCCGGTTTCCTCACGATGTTTTCTTTCACCGTTTTGAGAGCAGTGGTCATGAAATAATGTACAATGTCAAGCATATCTGGTTTCAAACCTACGACTTTCAACTCGTAAGTCGCGTCTGTTACTACTAGGGCACCAGCAGCGCTCTGATGAGGCAGCCATTTTTGCACTCCAAATTCACGGTGCAATGTATTCCTAAAGCTATGGTTTCCTAGAAGAGAGCATCCACCACATATCGTCCGCAATTTACCGGCGAATGACGTCACTAAAACGTTATTTATGAAAGTAACTTGGTGTGTTTTCGCAGAGAGCGTTTTTAGGGTTCCGTACCCGAAGGGTAAAACGGAAACCCTATTAGTAAGGCTCCGCCGTCTGTCTGTCTGTCTGTCCGTCTGTCACCAGTCCGTCTGTCCTCATGAACCGTGATAGTTAGACAGTTGAAATTTTCACAGATGATGTATTTCTGTTGCCGCTATAACAACAAATGCTAAAAAATAGAATAAAATAAATATTTAAGGGGCGTTTTTGCTCGATATTAATAACGGTAACAGGTAGACGCTTGAAATGTTCACAGAATATTTAGTTATATATTCACTTTAAAAATAAACATTTAAAAATTAAAATAAAACATTTATTTAAGGGCGGCTCCCTTACAACAAACGTGATTTTTATGCCATTTTTATGGATAATGGTACGGAACCCTTCGTGCGCGAGTCCGACTCGCACATGGCCGGTTTTTTGACACCGTAAATTCAAACGCCGCAGCTATCATTTTCATGACAGCCCGCGTTGCCACTACGGCCGTTGTGTGGCGGCCAACGCTCTTCTAAGAAACCGTAGGTTAAGCCCGCATGCGGTTGCCTGCCCGCAGTCTTGATACACCATGCTAATACAAAGTATGAGAAATTCTCTTGCTTATCTAAGCGCAGACGAAAGGCCATTACATACAATGATCTACCGACCTTTAGACACCCATAAGTTCGCATGTTCTATAGTTTCCTAGGCTCTTTTCTGTATGAAAGATTAAATAAGCTTGTAGATATACACACACATATAAACTCACGCCTTCTTCCCATGGGGGTAAGCAGAAACTATAGAACGCTCCTTACATACTTCTTTTGCTTCGGCTACGTTCGTGGCTTGTAGATGTATACGCCTTAAATACGAACAAATGGAAACTTATGGTAGTAGACTACATTTGCAAGCTAAACTACAATGAGACCGAAGACGTGATGTCTATAGTTAAGTAGCTTATAATAATACTCACCCAGATATCCACTTGTTTACACTCTATTCACAAATCACTTGGCTGAGTATATTCGTGAGTGTGAATCACAAGAGGAACGTAAGATAAGAGAAAGCACAAGAAGGAAGGAATTTAAACACAAAATGGCACCAAATTTTAACATAGCAAGGCATTGTTCCGGATACCAAGCAGTGGAGTTATTTAATAGGTTACCGACTGACTTAAAATTATTAATTTTGAGCTCTCACTCTTTTAAAACTAAATTAAAAGCCTTCTTGTTGAAAAAATGTTTATACTCCGTATCAGAATTTAAGTGAAGAAGTTGTACTCTTAATATTATTGACATTCAATTTGACATTTTACCTGCTACTAATTTTAAATTAATTGACTCTTAAACACATTTCACATTAATTTTAATTAGGCCTTTAAATGTATTGTTTCTGCATGTGATAATTTTATTAATATGTAATGTTCAAGACAATGTTAATTGTTAATGAATAAATAAATAAAATGAAATGAAACTCCCCGGAGGCCATCACTACACAACTAATTTAAGATTGTTCCTAAATTCAATTTTGTCACTTCCTTTTATTTTAATATAATATTATTATTATTTAAGTTATTGAATGTGTTATAGATGTGTGTAGAGGTCAAACAAAGTTAATTTCTACAACAGGGGAAGAGTGCTTATGTCTGAAATACAGATATTTTATATCTAGTTCAGACAGACATGTTCAATATCTGATCATAGAATAAAGTGTAATAGAGTGTATCAGCATATTATCCCCCCCTACCTTTTTTTTCTCGTTTTTATTTTTAGTGTTTATCAGTGAAAATTTGTAAAATGCCTTCATTTTTATATTCTATAAGAACACTGTATAAGTTAACTGTAAGTTTTCCGAATAAAATAAAATAAATTATTTAAATGTCTCTATATTTTTAATTTTTTTTTAAATTACTTTATATATTTTTTTTTTTTAATTAAATTAAAAGGCAGAAATGAGTGTAAACACTGGAAGGGGACGCTCTAGAAGTAAATATAGTGACCTAATTGGTGACATTCTTCAGAAAGATCAGATGCGTAGCACTAGCAACAGGCGTGCGTGTATGACCATAATATGTATTAACGTAAACGAAGCAAAAGGAGTAAGGAGTATAACAGCTGCTGTGCTATTCTGTAAAAATCTCACCGTGAAATCTTAGGTGAAGTGAGCTTAAGTGAGCTGTCAATAGTGTCAATCCCTAGCGATCTGTAGCATCAAGTGGAATGAACAGCTCACTTAAATCTCACTTCACCTACGATATCACGGTGAGATGCTTACAGAATAGACCGGGTGGTGTTCTATAGTTTCTGATAACCCCCATAAGAAGAAGGCGTGAGTTTATGTATGTAACGGCACGGTTCGCGCAGTGGTTAAGCGATTGACTGCTGCGCTGCGTGTCGCGGGTTCGATTCCCGCAAGGAACAAATATTTGTATGACCTATAAGTAGTTGTTCCAGGTCTGGCTGTTTTTGTATGTGAGTTTAAATGTTTGTAAACGCACCCACGATACAGGAGAAATTCCTAGTGAGGGGCAACGTTTAAAAAAGAATGTACGTATGTAAATTATTCTTATTCTTAAAGCTGACTATAAGTACAGTTTGATGTAGAAAACTATCTATCTGCCTAGCCTCTTCCCAACCATGTTGGGGTCGGTTTTCAGTCTAACTGGATGAAGCTGAATACGAGTATTTTACATGGAGCGACTGCCTATCTGACCTCCACAACCTAGTAACTGGGTAATACGATACCCATTGGTAAGACTGGTTGTCAGACTTTCGGGGTTCTGACGACCCGTACCGACGAATGATCAATCACGAAAAAAGATCCACGAATGACAGCCGGGACCAACGGCTTAACGTGCTTTCCGAGGCACGGAGGAGTCTCGGTATGTAAACATGATCACCCATCCGCGGACCAACCCCGGAAAGCGTAGCTTAACCTGATGGATCGACCCGTGCGGCTGTTATTACTTAGCCACGAGCTTCTCCTCGAGACATAGAAAACTATTGAACGATAAACGGATGTAGCTCTAAAACCCAGGAGGCTATATTTATTCTCTTTATTAGTGTTGCTCCCACTTTAAGAGCAAGGACCTCTTCACTCAACTTCAACACCGCACTCGGCGACGTATTATTACTACGGTAGAATCAATCACCAATAAACAGGATCCTTACTCGTCCCAAAACATAATTTTTCATAACCTAAAGCATTTTGGTTACAAATTTATGGGCCACGGGACCAATTTACCATTGGACAAGGGTATAGTAAATCGTCAGCGCATTATTACGTCATTACCATAATGCAACCGAATTTAGGATGTATGGTATGAATAATATGATCATTTGTATGTATGAGTTTGTTACAACCTTAAGGTGAATCCGCAGCCTGCTGTAGCCCGCGAAATTCAAATTTTCTTACGTTTTTTGCTATTTGCTTAATCATTACAATCATTAAGGGTGCTATCACAAAACAAAAAACGCTTTTCATCAGTTTCTTATCTAATTGTGAGAAAGCTGGAAATAATTGAAAGATTAAGTCTGTGTAACTATAAAAGTACAGTTTTCGTGGTGATAAATCATTCGTGTCAGTCTCAGCACCTGTTAATAGTTTCATCACTTTTGCGCTCTCCAAAATATAGCTTATTTCGCCGTTCATTTACTTAAATGAAGATATTGTATAATCATAAAATAAAATTTTGATTTTATCACGCGGATAGCTGAAGCCCAGTTTGTGATTTATAAATTTCTTGATAAGGTTTGTTAAATAATAGGAAAAAAAACTTACCGACAGAGTTTAAAAAAAAAGAAAGGGTTTTTTAGCATTATTTTCTGAGACTATTTGTAACATTTTGATAGTTCTTTTTGCTACCTTTTTGAGTTGAAGATGTCTGCTTACATAAAATATTTTTAATAACTACATTTATGTTATTATATTGAAGAAAAATGTTCCTAAACAACACGATATCGTCAATTTTGTGTGGAGAGGCCATGGAAATAATTTTTTACAATATTATAAACCAACATTTTCGAATAAAAAATTGCTACCAATAGAGATGAAGGAGTAATCTATATGTGGCAATTATTAGTTACATTTGGTTCAGTTAAATGTTGCCGCAAAATGTAACGAATACAAATTTTTGACAGATTTTGTGATACTCGTAGCGTCTTTAATACGTCTCTCTAAGTTAGATTTGTTCCATTGAATGACATTTTCATGAAATCATGACATTGGGGAACAAATCTGAATGATGAGAATGATTATAATTCTGTAAATACATATCTGTTACAGTCGCGAATCATATTTTGATCAAGATAAAAGCTGATGACACTGACCTGCAAATTGTAAAAAAACGTAAGAAAATTTTAATTTCGCGGGCTACAGCTGCGGATTCACCTTAATAGTTTAAAAATTCTGCGCACGATTAGTTTCATTTTAACTTTTTTGTAAATGTTTTGCTGGTATTATGTAGTATTTTATTGTATGGAATTGACAATGTTTTCGGAATCCTTGATGCAAAAACAAGGTTTTTGTCTAAACCAGAAATCTATAAACGATATTTAGCTCATGCTTTGTAATGGATGGTTCTCCATCCACGAACCGACCGCGACAAGCGTAGCTTAAGGGGGATGCGCTAAGGTAGCCCGCGAAATTCAAATTTTATTACGTTTTTTGCAATTTGCAGGTCAGTAACAGGTTGTATGTTGATCTAAATATGATTCGCGGCTGTAACAAATATGGCTTTACAGAATTATAATCATTAAAATCGGCAGTACCTACAACTAACTCTCTTCGTAAAATCTTATTGAATGAATATTTCTGAAATAATCATTCAGTAGGATTTTATGAACTTTAAGAGTTGTAATGCTAATTCTAATGATTATAATTCTGTAAAGCCATATTTGTTACAGCCGCGAATCATATTTAGATCAACACACAACCTGTTACTGACCTGCAAATTGCAAAAAACGTAATAAAATTTGAATTTCGCGGGCTACCTTAGCGCATCCTCCTTAAGAGGGCGTAGTAAACCAGAGAAAAAAAATATTTCACCCGCGCCTCCTGGCCTACCCCTCTCATCAAACACGATGAAAATAAAACACAATCCCTTCCCGCCAGCAGCAGCTTTTCGCCCGGCGTTTACATAGGTATTTGAATTTGAATTTTTACTTATAATTATTAGCTTCTAGTACAAAAACGAACTTAATACAGCTTGCAATGCTACTTGGGCGGTGTTTATTTGATTTATTTATTAGTTTATTTCCTTCGATCGAACCGTGCGGCTGCTAATATTTAGCCACTAGCCGTGTGTTAACTTAGATCCTCTATTACAAAGGGAATCATGAATAGACCTCATCGATAGGCCCTATTCAATAAGCGAGAACGTTATCAGTATAATATGAATGAGTAGCAGTATGACTGAACAGGTTTTCGTTCAGTAACCAGGGATGAATCTGGAAATCTCAATTTACATTGAATTTCTTCAAATGCATTTAATATGTACCCATCTTAAACCTAGCCCGTCAAATGGTTTAAATAGTAATACAGCGGAATCTTAACGTCCAAAATTAATAATAAATCTTGGATCACTTGTTGACAATGCGCAACATTTTTTTTGGGTGAAGTTTACCAATAACCAATCAATAGAAAGAGTTTGCCATCTATATCTTTGTGAAAGTAAATCACAAGCAGCAGTCAAATATCGGGGTCAAGATTGGTATTGATTGGTATTTTAATATATAGAACTAGAGCATCAATGTTACAAATGCAAATGATTTTATTTTAATGCGGGAAGAAATTAACTAGAGTTCTTGGATGAAATATAAAATAAATTGATATTACGGGTCCTTCAAAGACTTCACCTGAGGAGACGTACTGTGGAGTACGTCTCCTCAACTCAGTGACCTCCAGTACGTCCCTGCACAGGATATTACCCGAGTGTAATTATTGGGAGGGATTCATTATGACGTTACGTGACAGGCACTGAGGTTCATTTTATCATCGTATGCAATTTGCTGGCAACATTAAATTATAAGATAGGAGGCCGAAGACTATATGACTCTCGGCTCTGATCGGAGGTAATACAGTCGATATTAACAATCAATTTTGACGAATCCTGTCATTACTTCCCTCCGGCTTCTGTAGACTGTTACATAATGAAATGTTTGTTGTGGCAATGATAGAGATAATGCAGAATGTAATGATGATTTTGATTTTTATTCTGTTTTAGTTCGGTACGTGAGGGAATGTAATTGGTGTCTGCACAGTCTACAACTTATTCTTTTTTCTGTAGTTATACTTACAAGTTTTTTTTCTTAATAATTAATTACAATGTAGCATACGAGGGTGACACTGAAAGTTTTTAGAACTGGCCACTTGTAAACGATATAATAAAAAAGCGGCAAAGTGCGAGTCGAACTCGCGCACGAAGGGTTCCGTACCATTATATATAAAAATGTCAAAAACATCACGTTTGTTGTATGGGAGCCCCCCTTAAATATTTGTTTTATTTAAATTTCATTATTTATTTTTAAAGGGAATATATAATTAAATATTCTGTGAAAACCGAGCAAAAAAATCACGTTTGTTGTATCGGAGCCCCCTTAAATATTTATTTTATTCTGTTTTTTAGTATTTGTGTTATAGCGGCAACAGGAATACATCATCTGTGACAACTTCAACTGTCTAACTATCACGGTTCATGAGATACAGCCTGGTGACATACGGACAGACAGACAGACAGACAGATAGACAGACACAGACAGACAGACGGCGGAACCTTAGTAATAGGGTTCCCGTTTTACCCTTTGGGTACGGAACCCTAAAAAAGTAAGTTAAATTTTGAAAATGGAACTCTGCCATTATTTTTGTGTACGTATTTTATTAATTTGTCATTTGTTTACGATTTGGCGGCAAATTGAAAATTGTCTATGTCACGTCAGCATGAATTTAACGCGAGAAAAATTTCGTAGAATGATTTTTATGTTCTTCGATGTCATTTAATCCAACAAAAAAGTTATGATAGACTTCGATTGACCTTTCACAATGAAGCCCCATCTCGTGCCACTGTTTACAACTGGTTTAATGAGTTTAAACGTAGTCGCACTGATCTCACTGATGATCTGCGTGATGGACGACCTTCTACGGCGACGACTGAAGATAACATCAGTGTTGTGCGGCGTATGATACAGACTGACAAAAGAGTGACTTATCCGCAGATTCGGACGAGCTTAGGCATCGGTATGAGTTAAGTGCACAAAATGAACATTTAGCAGTCGGGAAGCTTTGTGCCCGGTGGATACCTCATAATTTGACAGCGGCCCAAAAACTCCGTCGTGTTGATTGGTGTCGTGAAATGGTTCAAAGATTTAACGGAGGTGACTCAAATGCTGTGTTCAACATACTTACGGGTGACGAAAGCTGGATTTTTTGTTATGATCCTAAAACTAAGAGACAGTCTGGTGTCTGGGTGTTTCCTTCCGAGGAGTTGCCAACTAAAGTGAAGAGAGGTCGAAGCGTGGGAAAAAAGATGGTGGCCTCGTTCTTCGAAAGGACAGGTCGCAACAATTGTTTTAGAGGATCGAAAAACAGTTACTTCAGAGTGGTATATTAACAATTGTATACCACTTGTCTTGGAAACAGTTCGGGAGAAACGACCTCGCAGTAGGATCCTCCTTCACTACGACGACGCCTCGTCGTACACCGCCAAGCAAACTTTCGACTACTTGGCGACGTCAGACGTGGAATTACTGGGTCATCCGCCCTATAGCCCCGACCTCGCACCTTGCGATTTTTATTTATTTCCGAAAATAAAAGAAAAACTTCGAGGAAAACGTTTTATGGACGCCGAGGAAGCAGTGGCTGCGTTTCAAAATGCCATCGAAGAGACCTCTAAGGACGAGTGGGCAAAGTGCTTTTCTCAGTGGTTGCAGTGGATGCAGCGATGTATTGATGTAAATGAACACTATTTTGAAAGATAAAACGAATAACTTGCTAGTTTGTTCAATTTTTGATTTTCTAAAAACTTTCGGTGTCACCCTCGTACAAGACTAATAAGTAATTTAAATCTAACTTATTTTTTACGTGATAATTATTTTAAAACTTAGAATAGTGTTGATTGCACTTTACACAAGTTCGTTCCACTTTCTTAGAGTCTGTTAAAATAATATAAAAACTTTGTTCATGTGATAAATGTATGTCATTGTCACTATTATTATGTCTACACTTTTTACACTATACTAACTCTACTAATTTATGTACAATATCTTATACCTGTACCTACACATTCATAGCAAATATAGATCTGAATCTGAATCTGAAAGGTTTTTCGTTTTAGTCTTCGCATTATATTTGTTTGGTCTAACAGCTGAATTGCTTCAATGTTCACATGTCAGTGGAGTCGGTGTTCATGGGCCTCAGCAATTTTTTGGATTATGTTGGTGACTGGTTCCATTTTTAGGTCACGATGGAGGTCGTCATTTCTTTTATACCAGGGCGCATTAACAATACTCCTGAGTACCTTATTCTGGAATGTTTGTATAATTTTTATATTGGTCGGTTTAGTACAGCCCCAGAGTTGAATGCCATATTATGTCCATATTGGCATATAAATATGCTTATATAATAAAATTTTGTTATGTATCGATAGGCAGGAATCCCGTCCAATCAACCAATACATGCTTTTAAAAAGCATGTCTATTTCTTTTTAACGTTCGCTTTCAAGCGCAGTTTCGCGTCAAGCGTTATGCTAAGGTGTTTGGCTGTATTTGCGAATGGCACTTGTTAGCCATTTATGAAGATGGGTAGTAAACACATTTCCTGTTGGTGAAATCAATGTGAAGTGACTTCGATTCATTTCTCCATTTTTGTGCCCAGTCATGAACTTTATTTACAGCAATTTGTACCTTTTTGATTAGCCTCCGTTTGGCATGACCCTGTAGCCATAATAGCAGTGTCATCCGCAAAGGCTGCAATAGTATTATTTTCCAGCTTTGGTATAACATACATATACAACAGGTGGAGGACTGGACCCAGTACAGTACCTTGAGGCACGCCAGCTTTAATAATTTTTAGTTGGTCCCGGCTGTCATTCGTGGAACTTTGACAGTCGTTACGGGTCGTCGAAAGCCCGAATGTCTGACAACCAGTCTTACCAAGGGATATCGTATTACCCAGTTACTGGGTTGCGAAGGTTAGATAGACAGTCGCTATATGTGAAATACAGGTATTCAGCTGTATTCGGTTAGACTGGAAGCCGACCTCAACATAGTTGGGAAAGGGCTAGGCAGATTGGTTGATTGAATTAATTAACACAGATTTTTTTTTGTTTTTTCTAGCCTACGCTGTCTCTCTGCTAGGCAAAGGCCTCCCTCCACTCCATCCTTCTTTCGCAGCCCGCGCGTCCTCCTTCCAGTTTTGACGGCACCTATCCAGTTCGTCTCACCATCTCCTACGTGGTCTGCCACAACCCCATCGCACTGTCTCAGGGTAGCAATTCTGTGCCATTTAGGCCCACAGTTGGTTCGGCATGCGGCAGACATGTCCTGCCCAGACCTATTTAAGTTGGGCAGCCTTTTGAGCGACGGCAGCTATCTTTGTTTTGGAATGCAGTATTGTGTTTCGAACACGATCAGTTAATTTAACGCCTAGTATAAAGGGCTACTGGGTGATAAATTAAGTAGTCAAGACTGGAGACAAAAAAAATAAGCCAGTACGACACACTCCAATTCTACCATACCAAAACAATTACACCATATAAATAAAACCCAATCCACCAGAACAGGTCCAGTTAATCACGCAAATAAATTCGCGGCGATCTTAAACACCATCTAACGATGTCAAAACATTTAACAGGTAATGCAGTTATGCTGAGTTCTAGTCTAGCCATAAAAAACGTAATAAAATACAGAGAGGAAGTATCTAATAATGACCAAGACGCAGTAAGCTCGAGGCAAAATTGTTATAGCTCTTATTAATCGGAAACTGCCTTAATTTTGGTCAATGATTTTGAGAATGCAAATGCTACTGGTCGTCACAATCAAACTTCTACCTTATTTGATAATGATGAAAGTTGATTTTCGGTTCGTTCAGAGTTTTAAGGCACGTTATCCGGTCACCGAGTTTCGCTAGAGGCAGTAATTTAAGAATGTTCGTACGGCTGCTTTGATGGCACAAATTAGACAAAGGTACATGGAGGCATCACTACAGTCTTCATTCTTTACTGAATTATGACGTTATTGAGATGTGGCAGGCTTTTTTATGGTAACGGAAAGTTGATGATTAATAGTTTCTATAAAAAATATGAACTCTATGATTATGGAGTTTGGAAAATATTGGTTTACGGTTTTATTTCAATGGATTATTGAAGGAAAGCTCTTAGATATTATACAAAAATGTGATATTATACAAAGCTATAGATACAAAATAATTCTGGGGCAAGTGACTTTTTTGTTTTATTTTGTAATAATAATCAAGATTCAGTCTGCCTAGCTTTTCCCAACTATGCTAGCAGTCTAACCAGAAGCAGCTGAATACCAGTATTTTACATGAACCGACTGCCTATCTGACCTCCACAACCCAGTAACTGAGTAATACGATACGCCTTGGTAAAGCTGATGGTTGTCAGACTTTCGGGCTTCTAACGACCCGAAACGACTGTCAAAGATCCACGAATGACAACACCAAGACGTTGGAAGAACGTGGTAGCCTTAACGTACTTTCCGAGGCACCGAGGAGTCTCGGTATGTAAATATGGTCACCCATCCACGGACCAACCCCAGCAAGCTTAGCTTAACCTAATGGATGGACCCGTGCGGATTTTATTATTTAGCAACGAGCTCCTCGAGTAATCATCGAGATTCACTAATTATATTAATTTCAGATTCTAAAATGTTTTATTTACATTATTGTGAATAAAACACTGCAAATAATACTTTAAAACCATTAATGCCATTAAGAGTATAACCTATAAAGGCTATCATTTTAAGAAATAATAATAAAGAGTTGTTCTTTTCTTATAATATGCAACGTTTATCATCTGCCATGTTATTTAATTTTTTACTGGTAAACCAACTGCGTAAGATGAGTACAGTGCCAAGTCTTCTCTCAAGATTTCCTCATTAGAATAGTCATTCCTATCGACAGCCGGTATCATATCAAACTTGACCTATTTTTAAAATAGGTGGGCAACACAGACCATAAAGTAGGTATTAATTATCATGGTCTACTTTATCCTACCATCTCCATCGTAATAGACAGGATAAAACTCAGCCCAACACTTAACCGCCTACGTACATCGAAAACGACCATATGGTCAAACCTATAGTTATAAAAAAAAAAGAAAACTAATAAATAGACGCCGAAATCAGCTCCCAGCTATTACGGTAAAGCAGTAATGTGGAGATATGATTTTTTTTATGAACCCACAATGAATAGTTATTACTGTGAGATGAAAGCCGATACTTGGGCACGCGCCGAGACTTAGAATTATTTCGGAATGTACGCACAGCAGATGTTATCGCGTACGGTCTTTAGAATTATCGTTTTTGTTTTAATGTATGGTACAGTATTGGGGAACAAGCCAGGAGTGGTACGATTTTTGGGAGTAATTTGGTTTAAGTGTGTGAAATAAACGCTATTTTTTTTCCTTTGAAGAAAGTTTTAATTCGCCAATAAAATCTTTTGAGAGGATTATAAATTTATAAGGTATGTCATTAATTTATTGAGTCAATGGCATAAAAACAGAAATTGCAAAGCAAAAGCCTGTTTCTTACCACCATTCATTACATAGTACTCCAATAAATTCGTCATCATTGTGTTTCAGAGCCTGTTAGATTCGGGCATTAGTGAATCTTCTTAGCATATTGATGGCACATAAGGTTGTGAAAATTTATAGTAGTAAGTTTAGCCCAAAATTCTGCCCAGTGAATTTCGTTCACTGACGCAGTCCTATGATCCTCAAGTGCACAGGTGACAAATATCAGGTCTGAGTTGTACCGGTGCTTCCATCGATCGCTAACAAAAGATGCAGGTTGTTCTGGGTCGTGGATTCAAAACCAAAATATTTTATTTCACACAAACCTACATGGGTACTTATGAAACATCAGAAGCTAGGTGCACGCTGACCAATTGGTTGTTTCCTATGGAGAAGCATCGGCAAGAAAGTCCGCGGTTGCTCTTTTAAACATAATTGGCGTTTACAATGTCTTCAAGTTACAGTTAGTAATAGGTATAGTATGAAACAAAATAGAAAATAGTCTACAAATCTACAGTAAAAAAGTTCTCACATTCACAAAATATTTAAAAGTCTGTTTAAAATATCAATAAAATAATAAAAATAAAAATCTATTTAAACCAAATTAATATCCTGTCTACAAAAACCAATAATAAATAGTTGTAATTAAAATTGTAGTTAAGAAAAATGACAAATAATGAAAAGATGGCCCATTGGCCCAGTGGTTACGTCCATGACTTACAAGTTGTAGGTCGTAGGTTCGAACCCAGGCAGGCGCTTTACTTTGTGTAAATTATTTTATCACCACTGCTCTCAAAACGGTGACGGAAAACATCGTGGGGAAACCGGCATGTCCTAGAACCGATAATTCGAAGACATGTGACATCTACCAACCCGCACTGGGCCCGCGTGGTGGATTATGGCCCACTCCCTCTCACAGAGAGGAGGCTTGTATCCCAGCAGTGGGAACATTATAGGCTGATTATGAATGACAAGATTATGTCAAGGAAAGTCAGTAAAAAAAAAAAACGTAATTTTGGGAGCAGTTAATAGACATTTACATAGTTATGCCATTAATGAGGTACCAGGGAAGCCACATGTGCAGAAGGAATTATTGCCAAAATTCCTTGTCTTCAACGTAGTCTTAAAATATGGTTTTTTGATAAGGACTCGTTTGATGTGGGTTTTCAACTTTCAAATCAGGTGTATCGAGTTGAAAAGAAGTGGTGGTTTATACACAGATGTTACAGTGCAGATACCTAATAGATAGGTCTAATGTGAATTTCGATAGCATTATTATTACAGCATTTTGTGGAGATGATACCTACGCGGAGAGCAGCAAACACTGCATTACCGTGATTCGGGTGACAGCTATCGGCGGTAAGTGACAGTCCAGGAATATGAGGCCTGCTTTGGGTGGAATTCCGATGGGTCTTTTGAACACATAAGATGTCACAATCTGTTGCGAGATAATTACGAAAGAATTTCTGTTTTTATCCTGAGAGATCCCTTTGATATTGATCGAGACTACACACAAGGCTGGTTTTGTTAGTGGACGGTTTGGCCCTGAGGAGAGCCGATTTGAAATTATATTTGCCATCGTGGTGAAAGTATTCCATATTTCCAATCGACAGAAGTCGATTGCCCAGGGTGTGCCGGACGTAACACGAAGTTCGGAGGGTACGTCGCTCGGGAAGGCCCCTTTTATGCACCCCATTAGTGCTTGTAAATTGAACCCTAAATGAATTCTTACAGCCCTTTAAAGACTATAATTTTTACCAACAATCTGTTGTTGGTAAAAATTACCCCCCCTCCCCCAGGTATTTGCCCTTACAAAACTGCGTTGAATTTATATCATCAATTTAGTTTAACACAACTACAACAATTTTGCTAAACTTATGCCAAATATCCACCGTTCGCTTATACCTTGCGTGACTTGCCCGCAGTCTTACATTTCTACAGAAATACACAACAAAAAATGTCAATAGGAATGGCGTATAAACAATGTTGGTAGTACAAGTATTATTTAAACTAAAACACTATTGCAAGTAACAATTTGGCCCGCAGTACCGTTGTGGCTATAGATCAGCTCAGGTGTTGTCGGCCTGCGGGCTTTTTGTGTGGTGCAAGTTACGAGAGCAGCCGGTTTATTCTATACGAATCTCACAGTGAAAACTTAGCTGAGGTGAGCTTGAAACCACCTGATTCCACCTGATGCTAGGGGTTCTCACTATCGACAGCTCATTGCACCTATGTTGTCACGGTGAAAAGTTTACAGAAAAGATCTACAGAAGTTGAAACGTCGCGTCGGCGCGGCGTCGTCGCTTGGAGATACAAATTCTTGGGTAGTACGTCCTGAGAACACAGCGACTATGATAAGTGAACTAATTTTAGAGAATAATGTTTACTTTTAGACCAAGGTATCAAAGGACCACAGTTTTTTCTAGGCGTACGGTTTATAATGCTCCTTTTTACTGTTTGTATTTCCTGTGCGTGTCCCAAAAATATATTTTGCTTTCTTTCTTTATTTAACAGAATTATTATAAATTATATTTTTATGCCTACCTACATACCAAGTTATTATGCTTGCGTAAACACCCAGCGATCGTAACACTGCTTGTCTGCAAATAAACCTGTTTACACTAGATTGTGCCGAGATACGTAGAGCTAGGATTTTATTGACATCGTAATTTTGGAATCTAGTTTAAGAGCCTTCACAAGTTACCAAGTCTTCCGGTGTACCTACCCTGGGCTATCAGCCATGCAACCAAATGGCATCTCAGAGCATACGATCTCCATCGCGATATATCATTGAAAAACTAACTTCACTGACGATCAGCGGCCTAGAAGACCCCGGACCCTAATTGCGTAACACATTCTGAATGATTTAAAGTAGAAGTATATTGCTAATTCATTGCTTCATAAATGTTCGAAAAATTTGTCTGTTTAGCAACGTAAATAACGCAATGAATGTCGTTGAACTGTCAAAATGAAACCCATTGCTACTGATAGTGTGTTACGCAACTACCCCGCACGTCCCGCTTACTCAAAATATGGACAATACAATCTGTTCCTATTCTCAAATAAAATAGGTGACATAGTATATATAATATAAACAAATCCGAGAGAGGCAAACCGCTCCAGAAAAGAACAGCCTTCCCCCGTCAGTATAGGCTTTGAGTCGCAGAGTCATTCCAACTTTTTTATGTAACGTCAGGTCTAAGACCTGATGGGATCTCAAAACCAAAACTTCGCACACTTGTTTTATAAAATTCAACCGTGTGTAAAAAGAATTACACAATAGGTTGCGAAAAATTCCCTCCCGGACAAACTGCGCCAAATAAAATACACCGAATGCACTTGTAAAATTCTGATTTGTAAGTGACATTAACCTTTAATAACCCTTAATAACCAATTAAATAAATAAATATTCTATTCTATTCTATGCAATCAAAATGATGACTTATTACCACGACCACGATGAGCTAAAATTTTCCAACCTAACAACTTTTTGCTACCTTACTACCCAACTTTTGAGTCGGGTAAGTACACTTTATAAAATCGCTTTTCGTGTATACCTTGGACCATTTCTTAACCAAATGGCAGGTGAGATCCTACCTTATAGTAACCACCACGCCCGTCCATATGGAAGAATAAATTTGTAGTTGTTGGCTAAAATATTGGTAGTTACGGTTTACGATGCCCACACTGTCAACGGATTTATGTATGGAGATGTATTTATGAGACGTATGTCTGTCTGTAGTCTAACCTTAAAAACGGAGCACAAATTCTGAGCCTATAGGTTTTTTATTGTATTATTGGAACGAAGTTCCTTAACGCAGCTGGTGGTAGGAGTTGACTGGTAGAACTCATCATCTAAGGAAAAAGCGTTTTTTTTTTCTTCATGCGATTTTCTTTCTCCTTCTCTTTCTACTATACACGTGCGAGAATCGTGTAAGGAACTTCGATCCTGACAGTGGTCCCCGCACACGTTTTTGAAGTGAATACTTCTTTAGCTGCGATGTGCGATTTTTCGTAGGGGCAAAACTTATGGGTTCACGTCATTGACATGCTAATATGACGTTTGGTGCAGATTGGTGATGCGCAGCGACCATCGTACATATATAAACATAAATGTTATTCCAAAGGTTTAAGTTTTCACTTCAGTCGGGACTGCTGGTTTTTTTTTTCTTCTCTTGTATCGTCGTGAACAAGCCAGTCAGCAAGATAGCATGCTGACTCTATAGAGTGCGCCGGACGTACCTTTAGTCTGTTCCAAAAGAATCTGACTATAATGTAAACAAATGAATCAGAAAATTGTGTATACCTAATTGTAGTGCTACCAACGAATTAAGTGTTTGAATACTTAAACCTGAAATTCTAATTTTAGTCACCCTTTTTTTTGGGTTATCAAAAAACTTGATACGAACGTGAACTTCAACGGAGGGCGTGTCAGACTTATACTGACTAAAACTCACCCGTGTTCCTTCAGTTGCCTGTATCCCAGGGCCACGATATCATTTTCAGACAAACTCGCAACCCTGGCAGGCGTTGGCCCTAACGAACCCCGTCAGTTCGTGCTGACATCTCTTTGAGGCGCGCGTGGAACACAACGCGCCGTCGACCCGGGCCTGGTCCTTATCGGACGGCGACCTAAAGTCACCCTAAAGATGTTTTAGTTTTATAACCTTAACCCGTAAATAATGTTCGTTGATGACTTTTCAATTACAATTTAATCATTATTATTTAGACAATAATTTTATTGTTGGAAAACATAGTGAAAATTTCTGTATACAGATAAATGTTTAAAAACTCTGACGACAAAGTGATTGCGTGAGAATTAAACTTGCACAAGGTTTGTTTACTTTTTATCAGATTATTTTGGAACAGATGATAAGTGGCGCCCCTCGTGGAAGCTAAAAGCATCCGCTATATTATTATCTAGTTTTTTTTTTGTAGCTATGAAAGCACAGTATCTACTTACGTCACATATAAAATCCAAAATACGTTAACATCTAAATTAACTTAAATTACTAATTTTTAGCAAAATACAAGCAACCGGCGTGCGTGTATGACCAGATGTATGAACGCAATGCAAAAGGAGTATGTAAGGAGCGTAGCAGGTGGCATTCTATAGTTTCTGCCTACCCCCATGGGAAGAAGGCGTGGGTTTATGTATGTATGTATGTGTACAAGAGAGAAAAAATCAAAAATCTAAAGTCATTTATTCAAACTAGGCTGAGAATTAGCACCTTAAGAACGTCAAAATTACATAAGACAGTCCCGCAAAAACGCCCGCCCTTCGCCAATTCCTAGTGATTTAGCTGGGAAGAAGTGGTGCAAAAAAATCCCCAGCAGCGCAGCTTTAAATAACCAAAGAGGATGAAGCTGAGAACAAGAACCGCAAACTTCTCTGCAAAATAATTAAGGCTGACCTCATAACAACAAAACTATATTGATCAAGCACGATCCTCATTAAAAATATAATTACCTACTTGCAAAGTTGGATTTCAATAACGAATTTGACTTTTAAATAAAGATGCCACTGCAGTTTTCAGCTGACTACTCCCGGTTCGGACGGACAGCATCCGTTCACGAGTTTGATGCATGAGTCAGCATTGTTAAGCTCAACCATATTGGTTTTAAAATGCTGATGAGCCTTATGATTTTTTGTTTTATGTGGGCTCCCTGATGTGTTAGCATTTTTGTTGATCGGTATAAAATTATGTGTAGAACCAAGGACCAAAGACCAATCTTGGGTCAGATTTTAGGTTTCATATTTTTACTGACTGATATTTTGTTAATGAACCTATCTATAATATTACTGACCAAAATAGTGGAATTAAATTAAATATCATTGCTGCAATGATATTAAATTGAAGTCCACAATTTTGGTCAGTAATATTCTACATAGTCATTAACAAAATGTTCATTATTGTTATGTTTTACCCACGTAGGTAAGTAACGTCTTCAGTATGAGGCGCCTATACAATTAAAAAGATACCACCATAAAAATTACTCCAAACTGTTTGTAAATTAATAGGCACCAATATTAATTAATAAAACTATAAGTTACGATCAAACATTCAAATAATTGAACAAAAAAGGTTTTAATTGATTCAATGCCGGCGCACATCTTTGATGATCAACATTAGAAATCAATTAATTGAATTAAATAATTCGCGTAAAATCATTATTACTGATCGTTTCAATTTAAACGAAAGTGATTCAATTCCGTGTTACATGAAAATAGATTCCACTCTCATTTATTTAAAGAATAATATGTTTCATATTGATCAGAAATTCTTGGTTGAATATATCCAGTCATTTTGTGGCCACCTGTGAAGGATTTGATCGTTTATATATTTCCGAATGTGTTATAGTGATTCTGTAGCCTTCTCGTAGTAACGTTGGGCTCTATTATTTAATTTGTTACGAAGCCGCTTAGGTGGCCCTCATCTTCATCACAGATAGGCTGTACCTAAACTCAAGTTCTTACTCAAATAAGACGTGTCCTTATCGCAAAATTCTGGTGTACTCGTATTTGCAATAAACTTTCACACTAACTTTGACGCCTAAAGAAAAAACTAAAGCGCACAAACATAAAGAGAACAAGTTGGGGGAAATATGCACCATATCCACGCAAAATGGCCATTACTCAGTATAATGTTGTGACACTATGCGAGACAGACCCACAGCGCTGGTTGTCAGCGACAGCCGGCGATGATGCAATGTTGTCAACCGGTGCAGACTAGAAAGAGATACCTAAACCCAATTTAAAACATCATAGTTCAAGTAGATAAAACTGGAAGGTTGACGCACGTGCTCACGATAGATGGAAGGAGTGGAGGGCAGCCGTTGCTCAGGAGTGGGGTAGCGTAGTCAAATATAAAAAGCAAAAAAAGTAGGTGCATCTCTATACAAACACATTATTTTTATTTTCGCATGTCTTGCGAAATATTAAGCATTGCTCGGTTAAAAGTTGACAAGTATGATGTTAGTGCACAGAAATTTGAAATACTATGAAAATCAGTAAAGAGTAGACTAGGAAAAACGTTTTGTGTAATGCTTAGCTGCAAGCAGAGTTTATCCTTGTGTGTGACTACCGATAAAAGTCCATGTCCTTGTATCCGACCGAAACAGGATTTTCAGCCGAAACAGAAATCTGAACTAAGTATTCGGCTCCTCTTCTAGTTTCGGCTGAAACTGAAGCCTTCTCTCGTATCGAAAACCGACAGCTTACAAACGCCAGTTTCGGTCGGGGCGAAGGTTTGGCTGTAACTGAAACCGCAGCCAAAACCTGATTTATTGGGCGAAACTAGCCGAAACCTAAACCGAAACTTCAGTTGGACACACTTCCTTAAGACTTCTACATACTACGCGACACCAGTGAAACAATTTCTATGAAAAATTCAAGGAAATCGTTGTACCGGTGCGGTGTGGCGTCGCGGGACAATACGCGCCAGTATGTAGAAGGCTTTATTCCTATCGGTTCCTGAAATTACATAAACGAAAGCACAGAAACACAAGTAACTTAGTCGCTAACGTTTTTATTATACCGCTTTTAATGCAAAGTAATAAATCAATAATTCTCTAAGATAATCGGAGCGGTAAAAATCCGGTTGTGTTGCGTAGGTAGCCCGTAATTAAGGAAAACGTTATATGAAATCGATCACGGTGACGCCGTGAGCTTGTTTCGTGTGTTTACTTTTATTATTATCATTTCTTTGACGGTGATTAGGAAGTGTATTTAAAAATATAGAATTTGGGTGCCGGCTAAGATCGGCCGCCTTACGCAAGCTACGAGGTGAAAAATGTTTACAAATGCAGTTTTATTTTTATAACATACTTATAATAATTTCTGAAGACGGCTTTTGTTTTTATTTTTTTATGTAAGCATTTTATTTTGAGATATTATATTTATTTATATTTTTTTTTTTGTTTTTTTTTTTTTTTTTTGTTTAATGTCTCTGCTTACTAACATAGTCAGTAAGTTTTACTAACAATCTTGTTGAGTCTTGGTTACTCGAATAAAGAAATTTCTATTCTATTCTATACCTTTATTTCTTAATCATATTGTGCGTTTATTCCGAATACATTTACTACAACGTACGTATAAATTAATTAGACTGGACGACATTAAATAAAATCGCATAAATAAAAGCACGCGGCATTAACGTAGTCCATTTACTAAATGATATCACTGATTAAACATAATTACAGTTTACGTTTACTGATTTACAACTGTCTTGCATTTGAAATATCTGTAATACGCTCATTAAATCGGCATAATTAAAAAATCTAGACCGAAAAAAAAGAGTAATCAGAAATAACGACCAACAAATCGTTTAAAAGATATTAATTATAAATCCACAGTAAATCATTTGAGGGAAATAGGCGAAAAGGTGTTTTATACTAATAAAATAATGATCGTCTGCCTACCGAACGCTTGAAGTATGTATCATTTGGCAGGCGTGGTCAGTTCACACGAATTTACAATTTATGTTACTCTTAAAACTATTAAGAAACTTCAAAAAATCATGCATAAGTGATACAATGAATGACTGCATAATACATTGCTGGCTCAACTCCTGACAACTTCAAAAATGTTAAATAAAACCGGCAATGAATTGTGCAAAGCTCCCAAGGCAATGTTCCGTTTTGTAGCGCCAGTGTTAAGGTAGCTTTTGAGTTGGTAGCACTCAAATGTTGTTCTGATATTGTTTTTTGCTAAGAAACAATTTCCTGTCGGAATCAAAGAAAAGAAAAGGATCGTAAATTGTATTCGTTTGTACACTATCGATTTTTTTTATGTAGCCTGACAATAACTTTGAAATATTATTTTGCAATTAAAATACTATAGGCTATTTAATCTGCTGGTTTGATGTACTGGAATGGCTTCATTATTAATATTTAAAAATGCAAGGATTTCGGAGAAAGAGCATAGTTTTTTAAAGGAAATATGATTTCTGTCTTGGAAACTATTGCTTACCGAATGAAACCCACATAACTACTACTATCACCATTCAGTGAATTGAATGGTCCACGAAAATCTGTTTCTAGGCACGAGGGGTTATCGCCGCAGCTGCAGTCAGTCAGGCTCGCTACTGTACCAGCAGGACCAGCAGCTCACCAACGATGTGGGAAGTACTTTCAGCAGTAATCGCCTAACTCAGGTATAAAAAATGGGATGATATTTTTTCACTTCTCAACATTAAAACATAAGCTAACTCAAATGTCCTTAAGAGGCATCGTCATCATCGTGAAAAATAACGTTAATTTCGAAGTCGGTGGCAAAAGACAAAAATACAAAACAAAGACACCGACTTTATAGTTACCGAAATTAAAGTTATTTTTCACTTTGTAGTATTTTTTTGGAAGTCGGTGTTTTATTTTGAAAAAGTTTTTCTTTTTCTTTTTTTAGTTGCGGTACCTACCCCACACCAATTCTAATATCAGTACCTGCCATGTATATAACAGTAACAGGAAGTTATAACATCATCCACTTTATGTATACTAGTGAGAAAAACTTTTTGTTTTGGTGATTTTTTCACAAAGCGCTGGATCAATTTCGATACAATTTATATGGAACCACCTGTGAAGTATAAACTACCAAAAAAAAAAGAGAATCGTGAAAATCGATTCATAATTGGTGGAGTAATCGTGTAACAAACATACAAAAAAAACATAAAGTCGAATTGAGAACCTCCTCCTTTTTTTGAAGTCAGTTAAAAACACTTGTTAATCACTTCGACAGGTTACCAAACTCCATTCATATCTAAAACTCAACAAAAAGCCAAACTAATCCATCTTTCCTCACAATAGATCTAATTGAACCACTGTTCCATTGGACCACCGTACAATTTGTACCACTGTTCGCTACCATTTCGAATAAAAGGGTGAAATAAAAAACGGTACAAAAGGTGTTATAGAGTAAAAATTACCAGGCTGTTATGAATATTTATATATCATTATGGTACGGAACATATGCGCGACACATGTTCAATGGACCATAAGGTCCTATTGATACGAATATTTTATTTATTCATCGCGTGATAAAAATCGTAGGTGAGTTTTTGTTGCAGATAAATTATTGGGTATTTTTTAATGTTTGAAAGGTAGGTAGCATGTTGCTGCTGATATATTTGTTTAAGATTCTACATATCTTGGGTAAGGTTATAAATGAATAACATGATAATTATGGTTTTGGGTTGCATCTATCATTCTAATACGCTAGGTACGAGATTTAATGCACAGAAAAAATAACTGCAGATAAAATCTCCTAAAAAAATTTGTACTAAATCTCTCTATAATTTGTACCAAATGTTTGCTCTTAAGGACGCTATCACAAAATCTGACAAAAATTTGCAGTTTTTCGGTAAATTTTGCGGCAAAATTTAACTAAACCAAAAGTAAATAATAATTGTCACAGATAGATTACTCCTTCATCTCCATTAATAGCAATTTATTTATTCGAAAATGTTGGTTTATAATATTGTAAAAAAATATTTCCGTTGCCTCTTCACACAAAATTGATGATATCGTGTTGAGTTTAGGAACATTTTTCTTCAATATAATAACATACATTTAGTTATTAAAAATATTTTATACAAGCAGACAAGCTAAAAGAACTATCAATATGTTACAAATAGTCTCAGAAAATAATGTTGAAAAAACCTATATTTTTTTAAAAAACACTGTCGGTAATGTTTTTTTCCTATTGTTTAACAAACCATATCAAGAAATTTAAAAATCACACACTGGGTTTCAGCTATCCATGTGATATAATCATAATTTTATTTTATGATTATACAATATCTTCATTAAGTAAATGAACGGCGAAATAAGCTATATTTTCGAGTGCGCAAAAGTGATGAAACTATTAACAGGTGCTGCACTGGGACTAACACGAATTATAGTTACACAGACTTAATGTTTCAATTATTTCAAACTTTCTCACAATTAGATAAGAAATTGACGAAAAACTTTTTTTTTTGTGATAGCACCCTTAATAGAGATAACCACAATGATTTGCCAATTTCGTCTCATTAGCTACATTATATGCTGGCTGATACGAAATATGTATCAAGCAATGTCAATTGTCAAGACAGCACTGTCTTTAACAAAATCCTGGAGACTTTGTTTTATTAAAGTATTCCTTTTCGTTGAATAATCGATCTACTCCGTTTACCCCACAAATCATAGGGCCAAGAAGATTTGGTCCTATGATCCGTCCGATGCAACAACCGCAAAACTATTTCACTATCGGATGGAACATTTGTTTTTTCTCCATGGTTCGTTGGATGCTGGAAGCGTGCGCACCCCGGCCGTGGTCCGTCACGCAGCCGCGTGCGCAGCTCCGCACCTTGCTGTGTTTCCCGTTTTTTGTAAGATAGATAATACTGTCAGTTCTTGGAGTGGTTCCGTTGATGCAAAGTTGAAAAAGGCTTTTTGGGTTCGTTGTAAGTTTAAGTTTCTTAATCGTTACTGCAAATATGACTGTTGAATAATTATTTTTATACAATTCTAAATCATAAGCAGAAGCACTTTTGTTTTGTCCTTAACTATTATGTCCCTTTATTGTAAGATTTCGACTGATCTACGGGTAACTGCGATTAACTTTGATTTTTGTGACCAATTTCAACTTAAACTCTTACCCCCTTATTACAAAACAAGGATTATCTTCAGACCCAGGTTTAAAACATGGAGCCATTATGGAATTTCAAACTTTATTCCGATTATGGTAAAGTTCCTAAACACAAAACTGAGAACTTAGTACCGAACTAAGTTTTCAGTTTTGTATTAAGAACGGTATGTCAATCACTGTTACGTTCTTATTACAAAAACTGGCTGCATGGTTTAAGCCATGTCAAAATATAAATCTTGTTTTGTAATAAGGCGGTTAGAGACGTACTTTTTAAATAAGTTCACATAAATTATTTTATGTATCATAAAAATGGTTCCCTCACCAACAGCTTACGGAATACTAAAGATCACCCATTGAACGATGACGAACGGAAATTTTGTGGTCCTGGCACGAGCGGCGTAAATGACTCGGAAAAAAATCGTTACGCCGTATTCCGGACACTAAAAAGATCGTGGATACGATTTAATTTGATTTTTGTTGAATTCATCGCTTTGTCGTAGGTCTCTGGTTGAAAAAACTGTGACTATATCCGATCGGTTCGGTATAGTATCGATACTAAGGTGTACGTTTTATTTTTTTTCCTTCTTAAGGCGCAGATAATATTATGATTTTATTGACTTAAATCTGTCATTACGCCTACAAATAATGCAAGTAAGTTAGCAAAAAATGTAATTTAAACTAGAACTTTGTCTACCCAAAGTATAAAAAAAGATATTACTTTCAAACTACTTAGGATAATTTCCTTTTGTTTTTGTATGTACAGACTATTTTATTATTAACTAGCTGCGCCCCGCGGTTTCACCCGCGTAAGTCTCGATCCCGCATAGTGGAATGAGTGTAAAGGAGAGGTTGGACATAGGCACTTCCGAGAAAAAAAAGTCTCACTTTGAAAAATAAATAATGCCATCGTATTTATTTATCAAAAGCCTTAAAGCTTGTGCTAACAAATTGCTTTCTATCTCTCGTGTTTTGGGAGTTAATTGAGCAAATGTGAAATTTTACTATGAAAATGAGTGAATTCAACTCTCTGCCTCCTCAATCTGGTCCTGGTTAAAGTTGTATTCTTTATTATCATAATTCACATACCAAGAGCTGCATTTAATGCTAAGACACATGGTGCGCCAAACGTGCACCTTCTGCCATACAGGTTGGTTTATATATTTTTAACAAAAAACACATTTTGTCCTTATATTAAAATTTCCTTCAGTTTCGTTAGACTTACAGTAATATGATTCACACATGGACTGTATAAAAAGTTAGTTAAGAAAATATTCGAAAAATAGTGTTAAAGCCAAATTAGACCGATTTTAAATTTTCTATAGAAACAGAGATTTCCAGTTATCAGATTTCAAATAAGACATTTCGAAAAATTTTTTAACTAAATTTTTAGACCTTTGTATCCTGCTTATGCGTATGAAGTTTCATTAAAATCGGTTCCGTCATTTCGATAAACAAGGGCTTGAAAGTTTGTATGAAATGCAGTACGTCGTACCTATACGCTCTTAACAAACGATGGAATAATCAGTTTTCAACAATAAGTAAGAGACTCGAAATACTAGTTTTATTGTAAGAACATAGATCATTTTCTATTAAGTATTTAGCAAAACTGGAGGCATTACTAAAACAATGACTCGATCAAAGAAAAGAGGTTCGGTACAATAAGGTTTGGGGTTTTGGACAGTTGGTGCATCCGTTAAGCCAAAGGAAGCTTGCCCCTAATAAATTATTGATTGTGCCACTTGTTCCACCCCATTGTAATGCACTGAATTAGCCACGACGTGGCTCACGTAGTTTTTGTTTCAAAGTGGTTCCTGTTTCTACCGTTTGATATATAGTCCCAAATATATAATTATAGTTGTAAAGATCCGTTTCAGATGTTGTCTCATGTCTCAATGTCAAATCTTTAAATCCAAGATGTCTCTGCATATCTAATCCATTCATACACCAAGCATTTACAATATATTGCAGTCATTTATTCAGTGAATGTAGCTAAGAACCAGTAAAATAATTTACATACAGTCATTACAAATAAAGCATGAAAACCCAACCATTACAAGAAGCTAAGACTTATTCGTAATGACAGAGTGTTTGAAATGACAGGTAGTGAATATTTGCACACGAAAATATCATTTTAATTTCAGGCTCCGTTGCAATACACTCTTCAGACGGCTTAGAATGGAACAGTCATTATAAAAATGTACAGAGAAGAAAAATGTTAGAGCCTGTTTGACGTTTTGAACCTATTCTTGATTGAAACTGTTGCCTTTCCGATTTCAGAGCTGAGTGTGCGAGAATAACCCAAGTAGCAGTGGTAAGTTGTATGTGGCCCTTTTGGTCATAATATCTCTCTATGCCTTGATGTCATTCTCAGATTCTGGTGGTGCCAAACACCGGTCAAACCTTTTATGACAAGCAGATACGGAGAAAAGCAATTTTTGCACAGTTAAAGCATTTTAGTCAACATTTCCTGTTTAGTCTGGAAGACAATACCTCAACTTAGTTAAAAAGTACGTAAATTAAATACAAACTTCTAATGCACTGCAATCAAATCAATCATTAATCTTGTCTACCACCAAGACTTAAGAAGTCTTTGACGTCATAGTCTTTCCGACGATAACTAAAGAACCAGACATGTCGCCTCTACAAGCAATCCCAATGTAATCTCTCTAGCGTCTTATTGCTAGTAGCATTAACGACTGCTCCACATTTGCGTTGGGCAGCTACAAAAAACGCGAAGGCGTGCAGTTAAGTAGATAAAACAACAGTGCCCGTCAAATTTCCTCCAGACATTAATCACACTAGTGAGTTCGGTAAGCCGGTAGTGTGGCCATGGGTTTAGGTTAAAAAAATGAGACTTAAAAAAAAGATAATTATGTTTTTTTTTTTGCAGAAGTACTAATTTCCGTCAAAAAAGTAGAAGTAACAAAATCAAAAAGTCAATAAAGGTGAAAATGAAAACGAAATAATAACATTATTTTTTTTTTCTTTTTTTTGTGATTAATTTAAAATACTTCTGTGACTGCGACAAAAAAGTGATAATATGATAAAGATTTAGTTTTTCGTAACCTTAAAAAATTAAGAAAACCCTTCCTCCATTTTTATTCCATTCCATTTTTGATACAATAACCTTCATGACTGTCTTATGGAGTGGAATGTCGAATCTAAGAAATTACATACCTACCGTAAATGATGTGGGAACTGAAGTGAATCAGCACGTTTAGATAGCGTATACCGTCTGGGATAGCGGAACCCCTCGCCCTCTTTTGCCACCCTTAATAAGGCGAACTTCCTTGACAAGGACGTTATGGGTGGTTGATTCTGCCTCGAGTACTCTAGTTAAATTTTATACAGTACTAAGAAATAGAAATGTGAAAAATTACCTGGATCTACATATAATATGAAATTACATTAATCTAATTTCCATAAAAATATATTGTTCTTTTTCAGTTTTTACTGTTTACACCATTTGATTCCTGTCCACACACGAATTACCTTATAAGGCCTTAAATATTTATTTGTCATTCACAATCTAAATTAATTAACTAACAGCTTTCTTTATTAACAACTTTCATTATAGAAAAGAGGATTATACAAAATATCTATATTTGAATTGTAATATCGTAGTCACAGTATTCGCGTGCCGGCGCGGTCGCGCACTTTCTACTGCTAACGGTCGGCGCGTGCGCAAAGCACCTGTCCCGCGACCCCAACCCGTGTGGTTAACATTATGTTGTTTCATTACATTTGTATTCGAGGCTTCTAGTTGATGTTTGTTGGAAATGTATCTAGGCTTTGTTAGGACTTCTGTTTTTTTAAACAATTGATTGGGGATTAGGAAATTCCTTTGGTCTTTATACAAAAGTGTAGTTACCTTCTGTAGAGATGCGTGCCATATAAACCAGCCTAGTTGTACAATAAAAAAAATATGAATTGCGCCGGATAATTGCTGAATAATGCTTTCCATGTCACTTCAGTTCCTTAAACGGGTTCTGAATTAAATCAATCACAATAATAAAGCGCACGAGCCTGAGGAAATCAGCTGGAGAAGAATAGATACGGGAGGTTGAGAACCGGATTTTGTAGTTTTTTTAAAAAGGCCTAAGTCGATCAATAGAATACGATAGATTAAAATATAAATTGATTTATCCGTAACAGCCTGTCAAATTCAATTGACGCCTAGAAAAATAGGAAAGCAGTAACAAAGAGGTTAACCGCGCGTTTGTAACGAATATAAAGCACCGCTCCTTGAAATTGTTAGGATACTAATTCAAGTATACATAAGATAAACAATCGCGTTTATTAAAGTAGATATCACTACGGCATCCGGGTTTTTCATTTCGCTCTAACGAATCCAAGAATACGGAAAGACTAATCGAGTTTCTAACACGAAAAAATATTCGATCAAAATGGTGTATTATATACTGAAATTAAAATGACCTTTGACACTTTCAGCTAACGTAATTTTTTTAATCCAATTTACAGTTTAACCGTTATTTCACGGAGCTATTTTTCCGATCGATTACAAAGTGGAATAGATTCGACCGGGCAATGGAGCCTTTCAGTATCTCCAAAAGCCTAAAATTTGGTTTTTTATTGCATCAAATTCAATTTAAAAGAGAAACCATCTGGATATTGATTCGATTTTACAGTTCACGTTGTTAGAAAGCTCTAAATCGTGATAGATATTTTAAGGTAGCTGTATCTACTGTTTTGAAAATAGAACCTTTTTTGTTTGGTCATTTTGAAGACTATTGTAACTAAATGCTTTACTAAAACCTTTTGTTAGACTTTAATAGTGGGACACGAAGTTAATAAAGATCGTGTATCGTCATTACTGTGTGGTCTGTGACTCAGAATAGGCCACGCCCTGTTTTATTGTCGATGTTTTAACGAGTGCGCAAGCGTCACCTGTCAAGCGGGACAATTATTGCTTTAGAATTTCCGTTAATAATATCTGCAGTACCATTTTTGGCGGCTTAGATACAAGTAGTTTTATTTTAACATAAGATTTAAAAAGACATATCCAAAGTGCTGAAATATTGGACAGAGACAGAGGGGAGATTCACAAAATAGTCTTATGTCCCTCATTGTTCTCACCATAGCTAGGCGCCGAAGCGCAAGAGGCACTCTTCCCACGTATTATCCTGTTTCGGGCGTTAGCTCATATTCCACATACAAAAGATTTCAACGCAAAGGTAAATCGTTTAAAATAAAGAGATCTCATAAGAAATAATAATTATACTGATTTTCATGTTCTTGTATCAGTCTTTGTTCTAATATCGGTTAACTGAGGGGTTCCAAAGCATTTGTTGTAAAACCTTGTGTATTCTCCTCAGTTAACAGTTAGAAATAATTAAAGGGCAAGCAAACCGCACTTTACTATTTCTGGTGCACATTCAAAAAGACCTGTGGCTAAATACCTACTGGTATTATTTTTATACTTTTATTTAAATCTGGATGTGTTATAACCACAGATCGGAATAGGTAGAGCTTATTTACATAAACTTCGAGGAAGGAAGTAACATAGAGTAGATAATACCTTTTTTTTTTTTGCTGTCGGGTTGGAAAATCCTCATGGATGTTCTCCGCCCTGGGGTGGGCGGAGGGGTCTGTCAGACTCTTACTGACTAAAAACCACCCCGGTGTTCCCTTCCCACACTTGCACCTGGGATCTTGGGAGCTAGTATTACTTCCGTGATCCCCGGCTAGTGCCGGCCCGCCTCTGCGGGCCACCTCAAGTCTGGGGGGGGGGGGGGAGGTGTTTGACCCCCCCGCGACGTCTGAAAAGGGCGCGCGTGGAACACTACGCGCCGCCACCTCGAGTCCAGTGTGATAGGGGGTGGTGGACGTCCCCGAGTCCGCCGTCGCTGGACCCATTTAGGGGGGCCGGAAGAGGGCATTGTCTGCCCTCTGCCGACGCCCAGTGCGCCTGCTGCGGCCTGGGTGAGCGGACAAGATCTCCCGCTCCCTTTACGCAGCCTCCTTCTGTGACACGACTGTTTCGCAGAAGGATACCACCGCATCCCAGGACTCCTCGCTGCCGGCCATCGACTCGATCACGGCTAACAGCGACAGGTCACTGCCTACTCCTGAGATGAGGGCACGGCGTGGCTCCTCTCATGCGGCACACTCTGCCAGCGAATGCCGCGCCGTGTCCTCCCGGTATTCGACGCAGTGGTGACACGGGGCGTCCGGCTCCCTGTATATGCGACACAGGTACTTCCCGAAGCAACCATGCCCCGAGAGCACCTGCGTCACCCGAAACGACAGGGAGCCGTTTCTCCTCCCGAGCCAGGGCTCGAGTACCGAAGTAGATAATACCTCCTCTAACATCCCGAAATAATTGTAATCACTTTTAAATCCCGGGATTTATTTATTGTACTTTATTCAAAGTTACAAATTATTGATTTGTAAAATCATATCATATTTAGTTGTGTGACAATGATATTTTGAAACAATGGAAACCGCCACTACTATCTGTTCTTGGACACGATTAACTAAATATTTGTACAACAAAATGTATGTAGTTAAGTATTCGAAGCACAAGTTTTAATGAACCAGCCAACTTAATTTTATTTTACCTACATAAAACAAAACACTTGAATTTGACACAATTTTAGTACGTAACCCCTAATAAAAAAAAAATATTCTTCAAATCAATAATTTGTAACTATAAATAAATTCCAATAAATAATTCGTGGTGTTTAAGTCGCGGGATTTTAACGTCATTATAATTATTCCGGGCTTTTAGAGGAGGTATTATCCATTCTATGTTACTTCCTTCCTCGAAGTTTAGGTAAACAAGCTCTACCTATTCCGATCTCTTTTTATAACTTACTAACTGCACCCCGCGGTTACACCCGCGTAAATCTCGATCCCCTGGGAATATTGGGATAAAAAGTAGCCTATGTATTAATCCAGGGTGTCAGCTACCTCCATACAAAATTTTATCCAAATTGGTTCAGCCATTTGAGCGTGAAGAAGTAACAAACATACACACACACATACTCACAAACTTTCGCCTTTATAAATATTAGTGTGATAACATAAAATAGTATGACTACAAAGTTCAAAAAGGCGTGACATCTGCAACAAAAAAATATAAAGAGGTTTATTGCAGAAACTTGTACAACTTTTACAGTAAATCTTACATAGGGACCTCCTTTTAAGTAAAAGATATACCTGTGCTAGGAGATCCCGCTCTCTAATGACAAAATAATAAATTGGTAAAAATGGTGTACAATACGAAAATAGAATTTAAACAAAAATGCGTGACATCTGCAACAACCCGAAAACATCATTGAATCTCTAAACAAAAATCATTACCACCTTTTCCGGTCACCCTTTCATTGATAATAATGAGACGTTGCGTCAATGTATCCGAATTACTTAACGGTCACGGGGGTGGGGAAGAGGCGCGGGCGCAGGAGGTTGAACAGGTGACTACGCACCTGCCAACGGTCGGTTGCTTCCTTTATGCGACTGACATTACGATGGGTAGATTAGACTTATGGATCTGTATAGCTAAATAGTGGGGATTGCTCTTTTTTTGCTTGATTGGTCGGTAGTGTAAATTCCAATTGCGATTCTATGTATGGTTTTTTGTGAGGGTATGAGTTAGTTGTTGTTTGGTAATAGGAGTAATTATGTTAATAAATCTACTCAAACAATATATTTTATTTATTTATTATTAAGAGGCCTATCATAAAATTGTGCTCTGAAGGATTAAGCAACCAGTTTGGCAGTTGTAATTACGTTTATTTTAAGTTTCATACATTTTTTTTTTTACTTTTTTATATGAAATTTAATTTCTTATGAGCTAACGGTTGTGGTATAAATTTTACGTAATAATATTAATGTAGTAAGGAGAAATTCACAGTGAATTCTGAGCGTTTTTAGTAGTTTATGGTTTTACCGGGATTTGTTTTTATAGATATTCCATACAATTTATTTAAAAAATCTGAGGTCACTATTTAAGAGATATTATTACATATATTTCATTTCGTTTGCATAAGTACAGTAGGTCAATCCACGAGCTCGAAAAATACGCCATCGTGCATTTATGAAAACTTGTTCCGGAATTTTGGCTTTATATAAATAGATAAGGAAAATTGGGAAAAGGGAGGCCGCTATAAACTATTCTCCACCACTTAATAAGTAAAATTTGTCGAAGTCTTTCAGTTTCTCAGAATAAGAACACTAAAAAAATGTAATAGGCCTCTTAATAAGTAACTTATATTTTCCGTTAATACCACATATACAAGCTGTTAGTCGTTATAGGTAGGTAAACATAAAATCGATTAAATTTTTAGGGATAAAAATAACTTTATAAGTGCAATAACTACTCGGTCAAAATGTATGGAACAGGAGTTTTGTTTTTTTTTATAACCGACGAAAAATTTCAACGCAGGGGTGTCCAGAATCATGTACTGACTCCATGGTAACAGATTGCGCGTCGACTTCCAATCCCACTGCCCTGCCACTTTGAATACAACTAGACAAAATTATATAAAATTAGACAAATCTAGATCGAATATTCCAGGCCGTTCACACACAGTAGTGTCTCAAAGCTTAAGACCATCAGTCATAAATTCGCATGCTAATTTGCCCTTACTAATGATTAAAGGCTTCACAAATAATATCCTTTCCTTTAGAAATAAAATATTGGTAAAAAAAACATACATAGGTCTAAAAGAGACCTACGTATGTTTATGAAAACAGATGGTGAATATTTTTTCAGAAATTGCAACAGGCTAATGAATGCGGAAGTAAAAACAAAACACACCTACTACCAGTATCCTCAAATTCCTATATCATAAACCAGAACACATGATCGAAGGTACACAAAGAAAATAAAACGCTGCAACAAACAACACTTGTAAAATAATCAGCACTACAAACAACGATTCGAACGTGAGCTATCTCCTCGACAATCCATCAGAAAACCTGTCGCAGAAAAAGGAACCTTAGTCCCTTGTGCTATGGAATACGGAAGTGCAGTGTTATCGTGGTGTTTTCCTCCAGCGAAATTGTTTTTGCTCTGGCACGCGTCTCCTGGCCTAGCCTACTTCAGGGTGATCAGTTCGTAGGGCTGTGCTTTCTTTGTTATCGAGTTTTTATAGTAATGTCGTGACTGTCAGGTTTTGTGTCTGTCAGTAGACTACGCATGTTTTAGAGATGGTCTTCGCTTTGGTTCGTGTGGTGAAGGACGGGAGTTTTTGGGGGACTGTCTTATGTAATATTTTGACGTTCGAGTGCTGTTCTCAGCCTAGATTGAATAAACGACTTGATTTTGATTTGATTTTGTAGTAAATGTAGTGTATTTAATATACTGAAAGATATATTTTAAATAGAATCCTTGAAGGTAGTGAAACAGATGCAAGAAACGGTCAAGAGGTTGCTAATCGAAGTGCGTTGGCCTATACGAATGAGGGTGTAGACTCCATAAGTGACGAGACTTTAGTAATTCCGGCACAACCTGTATACTCAATACTCAATACTTTACTGGAGTGTCATATAGTTAATTTTGCTGACTACGACGTTACTTTTCTACCAAAACACGAATTACTCTAATTGTTATCTTGGCGGCTTATGCGGCTTTGATAGAAGAATCTGAATTCACTACTAAGACCTCATTCACTGGATCAGAAAGATGCAAAAAAAAATATCCATGTTAAAGTAGACGTTTAAATCTTTAAAAAAACCGGCCAAGTGCGAGTCGGACTAAGGGAAGGGTTCCGCACGAAGGGTTCCGTAGCATTATCTATAAAAACGGCAAAAAAGCACGTTTGTTGTATGGGGGCCCCTTTAAATATTTGTTTTATTCTGTTATTTAGTATTGGTTTTTTTGTGAAAATTTCAACTGTCTAACTATCACGGTTCAGGAGATACAGCCTGGTGACAGACGGACAGACAGACAGATGGCGGAGCCTTAGTAATAGGGTTCCCGTTTTACCCTTCGGGTACGGAATCCTAAAAAACAAAGGAACATAATCCCAAAGAAGTGCAAAACAGACTTTTATCTGGATGCAACGGAAACAACCAACCCAAACCAACCAACCAATTTCAAATGTTTTTTCTGAGTGTTAACATCCCTATTCCAATAGTTCTGGAATGATTGGCGCGATGTGGCGATGGTCAATTGTAATAGTTTTTGTTTCAGCATTAGATGAAATTACACCTCTATCGTATTTGCTTGTGGTTCAAATAATATTGATCTGCCTGTCAGTAATACCTCGTATTGTTCTCGGTTATTGTTTGTTTAGTGTTAATATTTGTATCGGAAGCAATTTCGTTTGAGATTGATTTCTTATTTACTTCTATAAAAAAAGTAAATAAAAATTGGTGGTACAACGAAGTACGTGGTTTAGGGCGTTGTATAAATATTTGTCTTTTAAACCTGATCGTAAACGGAAAATTACCTATATGAGTTAGATTTGACGTGTATAGACGGAAAAAAGATGAGAGAAGCTTTTCGAAAACTCTGAATAATACAGACTACGAGTATGTTACAAACTCTAGGTATTATCACTTTTCTTACTACCATGAGACTTGAATACTGCTGCTGTGAAAAAAACCGTCTCCAAAAGTTAACTCTTTTCATCTAGTTCGACTCGACGAAACTGATAACTATCTTAGAATTAATTCAATCGCGATTAACCAAGACTGATTAGATTTTTCTCCTACCACTACAGCAAACTAATCATGACAGTTATAACAAAACAGTAACGAAGATACTGCTTAGCTACTAGCACGCCTCAACGCATGAATAAGTCACACAATTAGGTACCCAATAGCCTCCCCAGCCCGGTTCTCGCGCCAACATCATAAACAAAGATTGCAGCTCATTCCCAACTTATGTACCTTAAGCACGCTATCCTCCATATTATTCTCGAACGATAAATTTATATCTTCGCACCCTGATGCTGCTTTGTGCAAATCGAACACCGATGATTTATGAACAATTATCGATTAATTCAAGCAGCGGTCGTAAGTTTAATCGGGATTATTAAGGACTCGATCCGAGTGAGCAAAACGACGGCGTTTAAATCATCTGATGGCTCCAAAGCTTCCTCAATTAACACTCCGCTAATCGTTTTATGGAGATTTGAATATGGATTTTGTTATTGAATTTCCGTTTTCTAATTGTTTTTTTTTAGGTTAGGCGGTTTTCCACTTGGTGAAAAATAGTAGGTTCTGATTATACCTAGACACTTGAACACCTGGGGGTCTACTCCGAATATAAATCCGAAGTATCGACCGAATATTCGGCTTTTTTCTGACTACGGCTACGTGACTATGGCTGACTACGCCAAAAGAAAACAAAATAAAACGATAATCAAAGACATGAGTCAAAGTCAAACATGTGACTTGAAGTCGGGTAAGGATTCAAAGTCAAAAAGGAAACTTTGGAAGTCAAGAAAGGGCTGATTATTCGGCCGATACTTCGGATTAACGCTTCAGAGTAGACTCCCTGGAATGGCTAGGGATATGCTGAAACATTTTTGCTCACCAAAATACTATTATAGAGTATCTGTCTGTAGTTCACCGTGGACCCATATTCTTCAAAGCATGTTTTGTATAATCTCTTGCACAGCACAGCCGCATCTCTCTCTAAAATTACTTTAAACTAAATTCATTAGTAGTAGTCTGCTATTGGGCTGCATGATAATGACGTTGTTCGTGGCAGAAGCATGCAGTATCTATAAATGTTTTGGAAATTGCACTACCGGTTTCCCGAAACATACTGGCACTCCACTTTTTACCAAGAACTGCGGATGTTGTATTTCTGATTCGATTCTTTTACTGTTTTAATGCAGGATGTTTTTACGAGAACAAGTTTTTCTGAAGACCCCAAAACCACACAACAGCGCACTACTGTATCTGTACCCGCTCATAGTAGGTGCATATACCTCATCGATTGTTGCGGCGACCGATCAGTTTTTTGTTGACCAAAATGGGAGCAATACTCATCAGATAGCGTTATAAAAAGCCGATGACGGCCGAGCACAAAGCCGCCACCGTCTCACCTCGATTATGGTCTATGACAACGCAGTTTGTTCGGAACAACACTCCATATTGATCCAAACATCTCTTCTATTTTACTTTAGCTTTATTAGATTTTTTGTTCAGGCGATAGGACTGTGGAAACGTCTAGTGTTTCTTGAACTATCATTGCTCATATTCTGGTCGGAAGTACAGGTCAGTTTATATTTGGTTGAAGTAGTGGGTACACCGACTCCCGTCGCGCGATCTATGGCATTGTACGGCCGCGCCTATCTCAATTGTTAGTTTAATCGAGCTTTTTGTAATCACCGTTTGGATAGTGAATGCAATACTTCTAATGACCGTCGTAAGTTCAACAAAAAGTGAAATGGAATTTGAGGAAAAAATTGTCTCCGCTTGCACAAGTTTGCGACTTGATTTTAACTAAAAATTTTATGAATCGGAAGAAAGAAGTCTTCCGGTGCTGTTCGTAAAGTTGGGCGCTATAAACAATATAAAACTACGCAAGATTTTGTAAATTTTATGATAGATGATAGAAAATATATGGTGTGTCTAAAACCTTGTACCAAGTGAAAATCTGTAAGAAATAGTGTAGCGAAGTAAAAGCACATCGTCAAGACAACCTCCGTTTTATAAAAAATTGTATAACTTTAACTGAAGTTTATTTTTCAATGGTTAGTTTTTCATTGAAGATTTAAAACGATCCAAAACTGTAAAGCTATTTCATGTGCACCTTTAAAATAATACTAAAATAAAAAACCGGCCAAGTGCGTGACGGACCACGCACAATGAAGGGTTCCGTAGTTGGGATGAATTGGTCCCAAACAAAAAACTTAACAATGTAGTTGAAAAAACTTGTTCTCCCTAACATCGGTGTATGTCACGGTCAACTGCAAATATAAGTTTTTAATCGCAAAAAAAGATTTGTTTATGTAACAAAACTACAGATTAACAATTTTCGGACTTTTTCCTTTAGGTACTTGTGCTGTGAGACCTTGCTTCTTGCTAAATTTCATGATTATAGGTCAATAGGAAGTACCCTATAGGCTTTGATTTATTTGCGTGTATCAAGATAAGTATGTCGCTTAAATAACCGTATTTTATTATTGCGTTGACTTAGAAGCTTGATTTTTTTTAAACTCCAAGGGACCGTATAGACCTACGTAATTTATATCAATTTCAACTTGATACGGCCGTGCGTTCCTGGGAATAAGGGTCTTGACAGACAGACTAACAAACGGACAGACAGACAGGCGGACAACGATGTGATCCTATAAGGGTCCCATTTTTTCCTTTTGAGGTAAGGAACCCTAAAAACGAGCATGTCCAACAGCAGTCACATATAATGTGTAACAACTGACTTCTCACCTTGGTAATAAGCAACTGAGCAGCGACAGAAATTAAACTCATTTAAAAAAGTTAAATACTGAAATATTTATTCGCATAATTATTCATTTCTAGTGATCACCCACTTGTCGAAATTAGACCCCCTCTATTTACAATATATATAGTACTATATACATTGTAAATAGAGGGGGTCTAATTCGATATGATACTAATTCCATGCTATTATAAAGTACTGACTTATTCCATGCTCAAGCTGCCACTTCCTGTTACACACTTCCGTCCCTTTTCACGAAATCACTCCCACAGAAATCGAGAGGAAATATGTTACATGTTACATATCAAAAATATTATACTTCATCAAATTAATAAGCCTACCCACACAAAATGAGGCCTGCTTTCAAATTATATTGTACTAATAGTTAATAAGAAAGAGTTTAATATAACATCGTGATCGCTTACTGTTTCCAACCATTTTGGTGGTCTTAATGGGTCCAATAGGTAATGGACCACCCGGCTGGGTTAAGTTAATAATTGTATCATCATACAAGATTTATAATGTTACTGATTGACGTGTCTTGTTGGATAAATCCACCAGTTGTATGGTATGTAGTACTAAACTGGAAGTTTTATTACATAAAGTTCGATATAAAGTATTACTGTCTTTTTTTCGAAAGCGTGGAAGCACATTAAGCAACAGTTCCCGATGATCATAGGAATACTTATGACAATAATATAGTAGTCCGAAGGTATAGAATGTATAAGTTAGCCATCTAGACCCACGGACGTCGATAGATATTGGTAATTGGATTGCGAATGGTGTATAATTTCAGCCGAAAGACGTTCACTGCTGGACATAGGCCTCCCCCAAGAACCACCACTGTGACCAGTTCCGTGCTTCCCGCACACAGCGGATTCCTGCGGCATTCACAAGGTCATCGGTCCACCTTGTGTAAGGCCTTCCAACGCTACGCTTCTTGCAGTACGCGGAACCTTTCGGCCCCATTAGCCATATGTTCTGCGAGCAATGTGCCCTACCCACTCCCACTTAAGTTTGTCAATTATTCGCAAAAGAACCAAGGTAACCGACATAGCCCGAAGGGTATATGAATAATCACAAATTAATTTTTAAAAAAGGTCCCTCGATTCCTAGGTAAAAACTCCAGGATAACTACCTAAGTAGTTAGAAAAGAAACAGTAAGACAAGATTTCGAAAAATCATTACACTGTAGTAGAGCCTTAATATTCAAATGACCAGATTTGCATGTCAGATACAATACCAATTTTGTACAAGTACATTTTCCGTTTCTGATTACTGTGATCCTCAGGATCTTCAACAAAGTAATTAAGGTTTTCTAAAAAAATCCGTTATAGCACAGGATTGCAAATTCAAATGGGCAATGGGCTCGCCCACTAGAACATTGAAAGCTAATACTGATTCAACGAAGGGTGGGCGTATAAAACTACATCCACATTCATAATGCCCACATTAGCATGCACATTAACTTAAGTGTTTCTATGCACCGAAGATTTAAACACGTATTCGATCAAATTTTGATAAAATAATGAGTTTAATTTAATTCTCAGTAAACCTAGAGTCGATCTCCGAAGCAGCAAAGTCAAAATGATAAGCACCCACATTTTTCATCGGTGTATAATACCGTGCATACTTTGCTTGAAAATATGTAAATAAATAGCTATATTATAAAATATATAAATTATCCTACGGAAACAAACAATACCGAGATAAAAAGTATTGTATGTCCTAACCGTTTTAGCGTAAACGCGTAACAAACAAACAAACTCACTTTCGCATTTATAACGTTAGTTAGGATTATGGATTCTTATCTATACCTCCATCCACTTGGACAAAAATTAAGTAATCTTTTACTTAATTTTTGTCCAAAAATTTCAACACGCTGTATAAATTCACGAAAATGTAGCTGCTCAAGTCAATAGCATTTATCATCGTCATTAAAGAATCGTTTTATATAAATCAATAAGTTTAATTTATTAGTTTTGACTTAGTGAAAGTTAAATGATTATGTGAGCCGCTATTTACTAGACCAAGTTATGTAAAGCATTTACATTACCATCCAACTTATATAATTAATTGAGATTCTGCTATTTGTGCAATTAGTTTTTGCATTTTAAGTTGTCATGAAATAAATAGCAGTATACACGATGTCACAAAATTGTGCAATAAAAAATAATGGCAAGAATAACTGTTCGAGTTACATGGAGTGCTAGCAAATAACAAGAAAGCTTTATAAAAATAAGATAAAAACTTTTTTTTTTTAATTTGGGATGGGTTTGCTCTTGACCTTAGTCTATGTCATGACATGGTCGACGATGGAGTGAGCTTACCACTCTCACTTTGAAGAGATTAGGGTTGCATGCGTTCGGAAACACAGACGCAGGCAGCTCTCTACCTGCGTCTGTGTTTCCGCACTCGTTTGCTGTGCGCATTATAAAAGACATTTGGAAACGCTTAGTGCGAATTGGTGGAATAGCAATTCGCACTAAGCATTTCCAAATGTCTTTAATTCAGACAGAATCAATATAAAGTAGAATAAGATTTATGAAACTAGTTTTAGTACATTATAATTACTTATTTCCTAATGTGGGTAATAACCCAGTGCAGGACGTAAAGCGTATCCAGCCTACCCACAAAAACAGTCAGGACGCTGTTGGTACTGGCGCGCAACCTGCCGAGCGCCGCGGCTCATCGCTTGCGCAGCACGGCGTAGAAGCCATCAACGTGTGTGTTCGCGAACATGCCTGACGCACTGTACCAGCGCGGCAGCCCCAACAAGGCCCTGAACGCGTTGTTATATTGGACGCGCAGCGCAAAGATCTTTGCGTATAATGTGCCCACAAGCAGTACGTGTTTATTGATGTACAATGCGCTCTGAATATTGTTATTTTAACTTGAGCGGTACAACGTTTAAACCTGTGGGCTATAATGTTCGTTCTGATCGACAGCGCCCTACGCTCCCTGTCCAAGTCCTCATCGTCGCGTAGGAGCTCGGTGACTAAGTGCCCCAGTGATATTTAAAACAGGTAACCACTTCCATGGGTGTTCCGTTCAAAGTCACGGGAGGAACTTAATAAAAATAATTTATATTTTTTAAGTATTTACATAGAAGGTGAACACACTACTTCTTTTTTTATGAGCTACCTACTGCGATTCATTTTATTTTATTAAATTAATAATAACGAATAACGATATCAATGCAATCAACTTTTTTTTTTATTGATTGATCTGAGTTATTTTTTTCCCCAGCACGCACTGTTCTCGTGAAGCTCTTGTCAGGACAATCGATGATTGAAACAATTCCAGTCTACATTGTTTGTCATCTTCAGGATGAATTTGTATAATAATTTTATAAATTTTCACATCTATCACAAAGGCCTGCTTGCACTACAAATCACTAAATGCGTTTAGCACTAAACGTATTTAAAACATCATTCTGTCTCTGTCATGTTCAAACGATTGATTGAAACAGAAAGATTTTTTAAATTAGTTTAGCGCTAAAAGTATTTGGTGATTAGTTGCGCACATGAGCCTAAAAATCCGCCATCAAATTAACTGAATTGAAATTCAACCAATAAATGTCCTGTATAGTTTGTTCCCACTTTATTCCTCACTCACACCTCAAGATGCAAACTTAGCTCCAAAGCATGAATCAGATCACACAATCGCAAAACCCAATAAAATCGAAGTAATAATAAAATCTAACAATAAATAACGATTCAACATTGAATTTCCTCGCCAATGAAATGTTGGTATGGCTTTTATCGAGACCACGGTTCATGTAGCGTCCCACAAGGCACGGACACTCCACGGCAGCAACAATTAAGTCTTAATACACTCCACTGGAGTTGTTTTATGCAAATCAGTTGAGGGCTTGCGTGTACAACGCCTACTCGCTTCGAGAAACTTCTAAATATAAAGCAGATAGTTTTAAATTGCGATTAGTTTTGCTGGTTTCACGCTGCTTGACATGGCCCCCTCCAACATATGTACAAGTAATGATGTACGGATGATCATGTTATTAAGTCATATTTTATGAGGTTCTGTGTATTGGATGTCGTAAGCTGGTTCGATGGAGACAGTTTATTGTGCTGTCTAGAGCGATTGATAAGCTACCTGTCGTTTATGGGACCCTGTTACGCCTCTACGATGCTTTGACCAATGCGTGTACTTGTCTATCGATGTGTATAAAGATGGACTTGGTATATAATAAACGACATTTGGACGTAATTGTTGGCCACTTTTGGTTTATTAATCCTTGGTTAGGTTCTGGGACTCAGCTGAGAAGATACTTTCATCTGAATTTTGTTCTAAATATTAATCTAATTTTAACGATATTATTCGCCGAGCCCTTGTCACCTTACCAGCGGTATTAGAACCAAACGAATTGGTACGTAACGATGGGAAGAGACTAGACGGCATGACGTTATTGCCTTGGAAAGTGGGTAGGCCTCTGGTTTGGGACGCAACCTGTGTCGACACCCTTGCGCCATCTCACGTTCCAAGCACGGCTGGCTGTGCTGGCTCTGCTGCTGCGGCTGCTGAGACCCTCAAGTGGCGCTAATAATAATCTTATGGATAACTACAGTTTTGAGCCGTTTGGGATCGAAACGCTCGGTTCATGGGGTCCGAGTGCGTGTCTCCTTTTTAAGGAAATTTCTCGCCGACTGATCGACACTTCACGTGACCAGAGGGCTGGCTCGTTCTTTGGCCAAAGAATTAGCATTTCCATTCAACGTGGCAATGCTGCCAGTCTTCTGGGCACGTTTCCGGATGACAGTGATGCGGACGAGTACTTTGACGCTTAAGTGCCAATTTCACCAATGAAACTGAACGCGATCAACACTTATACTACGTTTAAGAGCTGTCAGTGTAATTATTTTCTTTGGAATATAGACACTGACAGCTCTTAACCTCGGTCTAGATGTGCTGATCGCGTTCAGTTTCATTGGTGAAATCCACCCTGTCTTTTTTTTTCTTGTATTTTTTTTTTCGTTTGTACCTAGTGTAAATAATTAGTTGTGTAATCTATTGTATTTAAGCATAACATTATATTTTGTTCTTTATTCATCATCATTTCAGCCGATAAACGTCCACTGCTGGACATAGCCCTCCTCCAAAAGGAGGGATGGGTTGCCATGATCACTACGCTTGGCAGGCGGGTTGGCGATTGCAGTATAGTGTTAAAATGCATAGAGAACGCTGCTGCGTGGCAGCAAAGACAAGTTTAAGTTTGTAATAATTTTACTTTGAATTTACAATTGTACATTCGTGACTTGTGTGCAGTCACTGTTCCTTAAACAGTTACCTATAGATTACAAAAAAGCAAAAAGCGAGGCATCTGACTTAATATGACTTTGGATATATTCCACACTTACGTCAGACGTCGTTAAACTTTCTTTTTTTTTTTTTACGTTGCCCCACTCTAGGAATATCTCCTGTATCGTGGGTGCGTTTACAAACATTTAAACTCACATACACAAACAGCCAGACCCGGAACAACTACTTATAGGTCATACAAATATTTGTTCCGTGCGGGAATCGAACCCGCGACACGCAGCGCAGCAGTCAATCGCTTAACCACTGCGCCAACCGTGCCGTCAGTTTAGGTAATAGCATTCTCTCTTAGATAGGAATTATGATTATTATTAATAGGAAGGATCATTTTTTAACCAACTTGGATTTTTAAGACCAATTACGTACTTATTGAAGAAATAAAATGCAGATTAATTTATAGTAATTTATTTACTGAAATACTTACCTAAAAATATAAATAATATTCATAATTTAATCATTCGTTGCGTGTATGCACTTTATATACAATAACATGGACGGAGACATAATCACAATACACGTACTCAATGTAGGTATATCATAGGCTCTTATAAGTAATATTTACAAATACATCTAATTCTACATAAATCTATGTAGTAAATTCCAACACTTTGTTGACTGCTGCGTAGCCAAAGAAAATATGTTCTGTATGACAACTGATAAAGATTAGGTTTTAATCCGATAAAATTATCGCCCCAATAAAATTTGCGCTCCAATAAACTGTTTATCAACAAATCATCTTGTGTGTATTTAGCACTGAATGCATTTCCGAGAGACGAAAGGTACGATTGGAATAATAATTTAATCGAAATTATTTTATAATCTATCACCATCAAAAAATGTAGGTGGTAAATAAATAATTTTGACTTTAAAAATATTTTTCTTTATAAATAGCAATAGTTTATCCTAGAGATACAACCGCTATTCTAAAGACGTTTCCATATATTGATTTTGCTTATTTAATTCTTCCAAAACACTAACATATATAAATTAATTTAAAATACTTTACACCCCAAAATTAAGTCCATAAAAACCGTATGAATAAAGTTGAATTTATATACACGTACAAAAAATCTTAAAAATTACAAAAAGCCCCCAAAACTTAATTTTTTGCCAATCCCTTATTTATTACCCTACGTAAAATAAGCAAATCATAAATACAAATTAAATAGATAACACTTAGAACTAATTAGTCTAATATCACACTTTTATATTTTGTAAGACGTATAAAGTCCTAAACGTAAAAAATAATGTAACTTTACATCAATTTTGATGTAAATGTAAACATAAACTTTATTTTTGCAATTCAAGTGGCGTCTCTGGCACTGTTCCTTTGATGTTTAGCTGTAACAATAGAAAACAAAATATTAAAAAATATTCGTAAATTTTTGCATTAGGTAAACAGTGTCAGAAAGATCAGTCAGATTTTGATTGACATTACGTAAATTGATTATTTTTTTGTACTGGAATTAGCCTTCGAGTAAACTTTAAGTACATTACGATATGACCGGATTATTCATTCAGTGGCATAAATCATTCAAGAACCCTTGTATCTACAAAAATAATATATTAATTTCTTCATTCATTTAGGTAGGAAAAGGTAAATTGTAAACAGGTCATGTGGAAAATATTGAAGCATAACCTGCCTTAATTAGAAGAAGAAACAATTAAAGAGAAAAAAGAAATTTAGAAGAAGCAATTAAAAGCAAATATAAAACTTACCAGTATGCAAGAACAGATGGTTCTTGAGGTTGGTGTGTTTGGAGAACCCTCGGGAGCAGATATGACATTTGTAAGGCCAGGATCCGCTGTGGACGTACATGTGCGACTTGAGGTCCCCAGGAGTTGGAAACGACTTGGAGCAGAGGTTACATTTGTGGGGTTTCTCCTGCGAAAGAAGGTTGATCGTTAGACATTGATGTGATTGAATGATGACATTTTTTGCGTGGTTTTTCAGACTATTTAGTCAGATATTTTCAGATGTAGCATAAATTGTAGGTCTGCTTGTTTTTTGATATATAACAGTATTTTTTTACATAATAATTCCTGAGCAAAATTGTGACAAGTTTAAAAAATAAAAAAAAACTGGTCAAGAGCGAGACGTACTCGCGCACCTAGGGTTCCGTACGTATATATGATGTTGATGATTTCTGAAAAACTGTGCTATTTAGAGACATCGTTTTATTACATTAAATTAAAATTTTACTTACAAAACTTTTAAAGTTTGAATAACATTAAAACTTACAAAACTTAAAGTTTTAATAACATTAAAACTTACAAAACTTAAAGTTTTAATAACATTAAAACTTACAAAACTTAAAATTTTAATTACATTAAAACGATGTCTCTCAGGTGTGTCAGGAAAAATCTGAAATTATCTATGTGATAGATTACATACAATAATTTCAGATTTTCCTCTATGCAAACTTCGGAGATAAGGGAACGGTATTTTGTAAAAATATTTTAACATGTGCAAACAGCGCTCTTTCATATGATACCCCACATGCCCTAGTAGACTCCATTCGAATTTTTAAGACCTCCTTTCAGGCCCTGTTGCAAAAAAGATATATTTTTTTAAATTTATTTCTTGTTTGCAAAATAGTTGGGTAAACGTCACCTAAAACTATTCCAAATTTTAGGTTGATAGCATTAGTAGTTCTTGAGATATCCAGCTGTGACAGATAGACAGACAGACAGACCTAGTCTCACCATAAGGGTTCCTTTTTACCATTTAGGTACGGATCCCTAAAAACGTGTTAGTAACACTGTCGATGTCTTTGACTTAAGTTTACACAGCGATTGTTACTTAGGGTAAGGGTACAAATTTTAATATTGGTTTAAAAGGCTAGGAGTAGTTTCTTTGTTTCCTCATCATCATCATTTCAGCCGAAAGACATTCACTGCTGGACATAGGCCTCCCCCATAAGGGAAGCTTGCCATAATCGCCACGCTTGGCAGGCGGGTTGGCGATCGCAGTATGGTGTTAAAATGCATAGAGAACGTTTCTATTCTTGATAAAGCCAAATTTGATGAATAAAGAAATGTACGTATAACGAAGTCAAACATTGAGAGGTAATAATATTGAAGGTAAAACTAAGCACCGAACAACAAAGAATCACTGTGTGTCCTACACATTCATCAAAGATAGCCAGATAAGTCAATACACGTAACATCTCCAGTCCATGTAGAATGACTAGTAAGAAACATGCATGTCTTAGAACGGGCTATGTCCTTCAAACGTCCAGGAAAGCCATTAGATGAAATGCAAGTTATAGGTATAGGTAATGTCGGAAAGGATTTATAGGAAGTAATGGTCCTGGTCATGATAGTTCTGGAATGTATTAGGAATTTCATTGCGTAGAAAAGAAAAGACATAAATAAACTGGCATTCAATCCATCTGGTATGGATGATGCTAACATAATTTGACCTGAACAAAGTTCAATATCCTCAGCAATAACTAGCAGTTTTCAAAAATTCCAATAAAAAATCCAATATAGAAATGACAGAGAATTGCACAATTTTAGTTGCCCATGTTCAGCTCACCACTGCAACTGAGTTCTAATGATGCGCTTGCGCCATCAGAACTCAGTTGTGTCAGAGCTTTGTCCAATGAAAAAAAAAACATTTTCACCTGATACATTTAATGTGTCAGGTGGAAACGAATTTTATTATTTTTTGACATGCATCAATCTTAACAGTTTTTCTGTTTTAGCATGACATATTTATGGTAAAAAAAATTTAAACAAAGAGTATTCACAAAGAGTATTTACAAAGAGTATTTACAAAGAGCATTTACTAAGAGTATTTACAAAGAGTATTTACAAAGAGTATTTACAAACTAGAAATTATGTGGTTCGCCACATAAGCTTTCAATGACCTAGGCCTTCTACTGTACATATTAATTCCAAATAGTTATATTCTGCCTCTGACTCACAATGATATAATAGTGACCCACAAAAAAGAAAATCAATAATTTAAACAATAAAAGACCTAATAACACTCATCACAGGCAATAATCAAAGTCATGACATCGCACATTGCGCGCAAATGAATTTATAATGAAGGATGCGGGCTCAAACCTGTTGGGTTCAGCCAATGTGGTTCAATGAGTCTTGATATTTGATAGGTATTTAATAAAGCTGGGGTATCCAAAGGGAAGGTACCTTAAATAAAGGATGATTTTGGCGTGGAATGGTAATTCTCTCATGGCATGAAAAATATGACTGGTCTTCTTTGTGAAAGAAAGCAACATTAAAGAAAATACAATACGTTAGTACCTACAAGTTTATGTAAATATCTTTAATAAAATACTCAGAATTTTCACAGGAAAGGCTGCATTAGCTAAAATAATAATCAACAGAATTCAAAAACTTGTTTCTGTAAGAAAATCTTTGAGCAAAACGGATAACTAAACAGCTACATTCAATTAAAACATAAAGCCCAAAACATCACATAAATATTTCAGAAGCACTACTAAAACATCAGCTCGCAACACTGCTACTAAACTTTACACTTTTTGTCGCACTCATAATGAGCCCGTCACTAACCGCGGTGACATTAGTCGCCAGTATGCGCGCAGCCTAACACGCGTTACGAAGCAGTCATTACGTGATATTAGGCTCGGTGGTAATGTGCGCACGAGCGCCTCGATTGTCGCCACATGACATTCGTAAAAGAAATGTAAAGTTCGAGGTACTAAAAAGGCAATAAACATAAAAATAATATAAAATAATGTTTATTTCGGATAAGCAACATCCATAAGGGTTAGTAAAACAAAAAGAAGGCAATAAAAAGGCAATGTTTTGTCGCAATGTGTTTTAAGGCTCCTGCAGACAGACGCCACGGGACACTAGTATCACAATTCTTATGATAACTTCATGGAAAGTGTCGCAGTGTGCGTCGCGCTGCCTGTCGTACCCACGATATCGCGCCAGTTTGCACGAGCCTTTATGCTCAAAGTATTATCAGAATTGGTCCAGCCGTTCTCAAGTTTTGCGCTCATCAACACATTTAGCCATTCATTTTTATGTATGTGATGATACATTTATATTTATTTCTTTTTTTTTTGTATGCACTTGTTTCTTTGAAAAATAAAATATTTTTTCTTTCTTTTCTTTCTTTCATATAGATTGTCATATCACATCAAACATACCTAATTGAACTTACTACCTTCGTTAAGCTATAAAGAAAAAGCTCGTGAGAAGGAGCTCATAGCAAAGTAATAAAGGCAGTCGCTCCAATTAAAATACTGGTAAGTATTCAGCTGCATCAGGTTAGACTGGTAGCCGACCCCAAAATAGGTGGGACAAGGCTAGGCATATTGATTTTCATGCTATGAAGAAGAAGCATCTGGTAAATTAAACAACAGTAAAGATCCAGTAATTAGCACTAAATTACCGGTGATTTAAGCACTTTAGACCAACACAACAAGAAATATAATGACCCCTTTCAACTTAGCCGCAACATAATAAAAAAAAACTTCAAACCAAATCACACTACTGATGATCCGTAAAACAGTGAGCGTGAAGAATAAATTGAATACCATATCGTCATTCCATGCTTCCCATGCTACTAAATGACCATTTGTTTTTATGGCAGGAACGGTCAAAATAATTTGTGGTCACCAAAACATTCAATTTGAACGTTCAAAATACTTTTATTCTTGAATTTCTGGACGGCATTAATTTGTGGTCGGACTGTGATGCTTTCGTGTGTTGGATTCGGGAACAGCATAACGAAATTGTCCGAAGAATTTTATTTAATCGGTAGAAGAATCAAATTAAGGTATTTTTTCCAGATATTTCCAAATTATTGTTAGACTTTTGAACCATAGATACATTCTCGCTCGCTACGAGAAAATTATATGTATTCCAATTCATACCTGATGAGTACAATACATAAGCTAACACTGAAATATATAGTATATGTACAAGTTTATAAATGGGGAATAGCTAATTGGCCCTCAAAATATTTGTCCGCATCGCTGTCCATAGGAAAGGTGCCCAAAAGACTGGCAGAATTGCCACGTTGGATGGCAACTCTGATAAGTTCCCAAAAGTTTGTCTTTGAACTTAAAACATCTAAAATTTGGAACAGCAATGAGAAGATACACAGCGCCTTGATACCTACCGCTTCAATTGGTCGAATCAACTCGTGAGTGAAATAATTAATTACACATGATTTTGGGATTAGTATGAAATTTCGAAACAAAACTTTAACTAGTTACCTCTTTCCTAATTTGCTACGTTAAGTCTCTAATTAATTGCTCCTAAATATTGTAATGTATATAATTTAAGAGCATTTGTCACGACATTCAAAGAGAAAGTACATAACAAAATATAAGAAACCATTTTATGTAACAAAATTTTAAATGTAATCTATTAATTAAAAAATCTAAAACAGCCTTATAACGGGAGCTTTATTACTTTATATAAAATAAATCATTATAAAATTCAATGTTCGCACGATATTCAAATGATCGTGACTAAATAATACCGCTCTAGATTGTTCAGAAGTCGTGAAATGTAGTTTGTTTACAAGTTGTATTTGTGGGCTGGGTAAACAGGGTAATTATGTAAGTGAGACGAGAATGTCTAATGTTATAGTGGCAACAGATATTTAAGTATCGAAATATGTTAAAAGTTGCTTCTAATTTGATTGCAGTGACTGTTAAGAGTCTGTAATACCTCGGCGCCACCTTACTCATTGTCTCACTCGCAAACTACTACTGGTGGTCACGCGAGCAAGTGAGACAGGGTGGCAGGGAGAAGACTCCAAGGCACCGATAGATTAGTTTATTTCTTTTTACGGTGAAAATAATGGTAATTAAAAAAAAAATAACATAAGACCTGCTTTATAGTTAGTTCAGTTAATATGCAAAGTTTCATTATCTAATTGAATACCAGTGGTTTGTTGTTCGGTTTGGAGGTAGCTTTGGAATGTTTTTTCTATCAAGAAAATTTTATTTATTCGTATTTTCGTCAAACATAGTAATTAACATTAATCCTCAACTTTACCATATATTTATTTCAAAATTAATGCTGCAGTATTTTCGACATAACGGAGGATCATGCTAAGCCATTTGAGGCAGTATAGGCTCTTAAAGTCTAGATTTATTAAACGTCCTCAAACAACACAAATTATCGCCGTCTCACCGTAATACAGACATGATTAAAAATCATAGCACTATTAAGTGCCATAAAACCCAGCTACCAAACAACCGAGCTATCAAATCTTTTTGTTCCAAACTGTATTATCATCTTTCTAAAACAATATATCAAAAATTTTTATTAATTCTAAATTAATTTCCTGTACAGCAACCTCAAAAAAAAACTTAATAAAGATACATCCTAGAACGTTCCCATTAAATTTTTACTCGCTAATTCACACCAATCTACGAACCCTATAATTTTGATTACGCGTCTAAATTAAAAAGGCTACGATGGGTTGGGCTGTGAGCGGACAAAATAGCTATTTTCTCGTGGGCGGATTATGCAGTAGCTCAATCAGGCGGGGAAAAAAACGAGTACCGATATTATACCGACCCTTCTCGCTACCGAATATTGCAACATATAAATCAATAAACAAAGAGCCATTAGTTGTCTGACAATTTCCTTTGGATAAATCACGATGTTGGCAAAAAACCGGCCGTCTCATCTGAACTCCGATAATGAAGGAGCGGGGATTATTTATGACAAACGATATTGGTACGATATTGTAAAATATTCTGTTGTTTTGACGGAATATTCTCCACTTTTTTGTGCTAATTTAAATGGATGAGTTTTTTTTTAACCCTTTCCGGTTATTTTCTTTGATTGTCTCAATAAACTGTCACCCAGGCTAATGTGTAGTAAAAGTGAATGCACTGTGTAAGTCAAAGATTACAGTAGTGAATTTGCTATTAGTGTCATATATCTCACATTTCATGAAGTTAAAACGTTCTTTCATCATGTTATCTTTCTCTTTAAAGATGTCACACGAAAGCAAAACCATTTTTAACTATAATAACCATGAAAATGACAAATGACTTCCAATCATCCTTAAAAAACAAACATAATTACAAACCATATTTAAACATCACCTCAACCGTAACAAAATAAAATTAACAACGTTTCAATACCGTAAAATTCTCGATGTCCGAATCGCACAATCGATCAAGCAGTCCGTACGGGCTATATCTCGCGGTTACAGTGACGTATGGCCGCTCGATACGCCTGTGCCGCGTAATGGAAATCGAATGCAAATACGACGTGCTTCAGTTAATTTAGCTAAATAAATTGTTGCGAAATAACCCGAGAAGGTATTTCGGTATTGATCTCGTTAACGTTTATTTCTCGGTAGCCGGAATTTGCATGGGTCCAATAAAAAGTACACAACCGGCTGTTATCTATGAACATTGTCAAAGATGTTGAGGCAGTTTAAGGCTCCCATAGCCAGTCGCGACGCGACACTAGTAGCACAATTTCTCGTAAAACTTCATGGAAAGTGTCGCGCTACCTGTCGCGCCCACGAAATTGCACTAGTCTGCACGAGCCTTCATTCAAAATTAAAATGCAATGTACATAAATAACAAGTTAAAGGTTCCTAATTAATTATTAATTGTCCAAGTGGTTTTTCATGCACGTACAGTTTCCCTAATTGGGACTAATTCCACATTTGTCAAAATTACGAAAGGCGTAGCAATTGCTTATTATTCAGTTCAATTTGAAACTCTTTAATAATTTTTATTATAATATAAAGATGGTCGTTCCCAGACAATATATCTCACTTATCTTCAACACGAAGTACAGGAGCTATACCGGTCTCGTATGATTTACCACTAGACGATCAATTCCCTAATCGAATAACCCAAAGCAGAACCCGTTTCGAAAATTAACTAACAGAGTTACGATCTCGGTACTATCACTAAATTATTTATAAATATTAATATATTCAAAGGGGAACTAATTAATAACCACATAGCCAATTATCTGGAGCTTCAGTTAATCAATATTGTGGTGTCGGCCAATCCGTTGTCAAGACAAGAAGTTAACTAATTGGTGCATAGTATATCTTGGAAGGCTCTGTTATTATGACTCCCTTATTCGTGATTCGAAACGGGCTCACTTGGTTTATTGCTGGTGGTTTTGGGTTCCGCAAGTGTTTAGGAGCTTGTGTGACGCTTGTGGCTAAGTAATAACAGCCGTGGTTGGTCAGTGGATGGGTGGCCATCTTTACATACCAAGACTCCTCCGTGACTCGGAATGCACGTGAAGCCTTTGGTCCCGGCTGTCATTCGTAGATCTTTGATAGTCGTTACGGGCCGTCAGAAGCCCGAAAGTCTGACAACCAGTCTTACCAAGGGGTATCGCATTACTCGATAGCTGGATTGTGGAGAGCCAATAGGCAGCAAAATACTGGTATTCAGCTGCATACGGTTAGACTGGAAGCCGACCCAAACATAGTTAGGAAAAGCTAGACAGATTTAGGACTTGGATTTAAATGGTGGAAAAAATATGAAGATGATTAAATTAAAGAAAATTTGACAAGTCACAAACTGTCAGTCAGACTCTCCATTGTTTCTTCTTCTATACTAATCCTTCTTCTCTTTTCGACGGTAGATCTATATATCTTACATTGTTTGGGCTCAGTAGGGCTACATTTATTGCGGCGTCAGAGGCGTTCAGATCGTCTAGGGTGTGTACTGTATAACTTAAATTATTTTTCTTTCTTTCTTTCTTTCTAACTTTACTTCGTATCAGTATCGGTGCAATATTGTAGAGGAAGGATTAATATTATTTACATTTTTTCTTTTTTAAAATCGTGGTATAAATGTCGATGCGCAAAAAATATCTGGTTGTGTTTATCGGATAACGGCTCACCTAAAAATATCACAATTCACGAAAGATTTTATAACATATCTATCTTCAGTTAAAACATTTATAATCTCAAACAGGTGCAGAACCCTTCAGCCCTTTAATCCTTTAACCGTTTCATTTCTAAATAGCAAGCGGCCATTAATTTAATATAGGCTATTAATTGACAATGTATGCATATTTATTGGTCAAGCCGCCATGATGTGCGATGTTGCTCTGTGCACAATTGTGTCTTTGCGTGTTCATAACTTGACGTAATAAGGTACACTGCGGGCCATGATTTGTGGCTAGAGTATAATTTATTAAGTTTACTGTTAGATTTTGTACAAAAGGTGATTTAAGCTGTTTATGAATGAATGGGGTGTATGAATGGTCATGGATTGTGAGTTAGTTCGTGTTTGTTTATACTGGACTGGGGCAGTTATTGAATTGGGTGTTTTATATTTATAGCTCTAATGTGACCGTAATACAGTTCAAAATGGCTCCATTTTAGACCATATACTAATATTTTTAGCCCTATTGCAAAATAGTTGTTTTGATATTTAAAATTTAAAAACTGTCGTAATGAATGTGGGAGCTAGCGTATATTTATCGCGCCTAAGGCAGGATTGTGAGTCTTCAGCAATTTTAGCAGCTTTAATTTTTATTTGTTTTCTTTAACTTAATGTAATTTTATGGGCTACTTAGAAAAACTTTAATATGATAAGTAGGTACTCACTTATTATCAGGAAATTCTAAGATGTGTTCAATCTTATCCAATAAATAAATACAACACTGAAGATTTGCATAACCTATCTCCGAAAAAGTCAGTTTCATCAAAATTTTCGAAGTAGTTAGGTCGTTTCCGATATATTTTTGGTCTACGGCTGTTATTTACGTCGAATATAGTAGAAACAGTTTCTAAATCTTCAAGAAATTCAAATAAATGACTATCCATCTTCGTTGCTTAAAAGATCACGTACGTATGTGCCGGTTTATGAGCCGACATTTCGACCACATAAATTTAGGGGAGCTTTCAACGTTTAACTGACCCTTTACTGTTGGTGAAACGGAAACCACCTTCTAACAGCCCCCTAACCCTTCTTAGGGGACCTCTTAAACTTAGGGGATGTCAGTGAAAACGGGCATTAGCCACAGCAATGTGAATCCTCCCTAACCAGGCTATTTCATTAAGTCACCTCCGTGGAATAATTTAATCAGTACAGTCCCCGGCAAAAGAAAGATAAATAATGATTGATAGTATGGACGGTCCACAGATGCAATCTGCCGCTGTGCCGGTCCCGCGTTATTTTTCTTTTTAAACATGAACGTTTAATCTCTGGAATGAATGGACTTGTTTATGTACGTGTATGGCGCATGGGGTAGGCAGAAATGAAGGTGGAACTAGTTTTGATCGATCTGCGGTAAAGCCAAAAGGGTTTTGACAGGTATGGATGAAAGTAATCTCTGAATTACTGAAGTTGGTTTGAGAAATATCTATTGATGTTTGTTTCTGATGATCGCTTTGCGGCCTTGTAAGGCATTTTGTGCAGTTCTGCGGTTTTTTTTTAAATAATTTTGCACCTTACCATAATATCCAATGTACTATAAATTATTTACATCTCTAATTACTTATTAATTTATTTAGGATTTTTCGAGTTATTAACAAACCCTGATTTAGTAAAAACAATTAGTGCACAACGGTAGCCCAAATATAATTTAAACACTGCGCCGCCAAATAAATTAATATCATACAAACTCCATAATTACGACATCAAAACAAAAAAAAAAGATCGATACATGCGTGGGCGGCTGATAAGGGCTGTTTACTAAATATTCACAAGCGAAATAAGACCTTCTGCTCTCTAGTTTAGAGTTGGATTTTGATCAGCATGTTGGCTTATATAAATCATTTTAGGCACATTGAATGGCAGTCAAAGGTATTAACAAGTTCTTGAATATTCATTTTCGAGTTGTCGCGTGTTATCTGAAGGCGAGACACTCGTGGTATTATTAATTATCAGCTTATTATTAATAGTGTTTGTGACAGAACTGGGTCCCTGCACTGCTCTTGTATTTCAAAATGTTGCATTGGAAGAATTTCTTTTACGCCGTGTTAAAGTTACAACACTTAATTTATGGCAATAAATAGCGGAAAAGAGTCCAACCTTTCAGTGGTTAAACTGAATAGCTTATGGTTACAGAAAACAAGCGATCGGCAGATATAAAAATTCTATATCTGATGATGATTCTGATATCCTATTTACGGAATAAACGATTTCATTTCATTTCATAGAAAATGCACAGGGTTGAATAAAAAGAGCATCCACCAATAGATACCTAAATAAAAACATATGTTACAAATTTTCAGAAAATGTCATCATTCCATTATGAATAGTATATGCTTGTTATAACATAACACATAACAAAACAGGCGTGACAGGTGTACCTGTAGTAAACCCACATTTCTACATTTATCAACCGGCCACAAATCCAGGCTCCGGAGTGCTAATGAGAAATTCCAGATGGAAAAACCCAATAACACAGCCAAACCCGGGAACTGAACCCAGCACTTCAAGGTCAGAAGCAACTCTTGCGACCACTAAATGAACCTAACGAGGCGGTCAGGTCTTGTTGTGTTGGTTAAAAGCTTGAAAACAAACCAGTACCTAGCTAATCATTACTTGGCTTGGATCCGGATGTGACGAAGATGATGACGTGACTTTACTGATCATGTACTTACTCCACATTATACAGTAGCAATTATACCAACAACACCCAAGTATATACTGAATAAATAAATGTCAACGTGACAGAATACCATAACAATAGCCCATAATCACTGAATGACATTACAAGGAAAATCATCACCATAATTGACACATCTGCAAAAAGTTTTTTTACACACAACAGTCAACTGAAGCGGAAAATATTAGCTGCACGCATTTCTTTACACTATAAAAAACCTATACAAATCCAAGATGGCGCACGCGTCTGTGGTTGATTAAAATGAATTATGATTGTTCGTTACAACATTGGGTCAATTATTTGTAAATCAAGTGTATTGCTGGCTGACAATTGTCACGCGATGTACGGCGATTAACGTATACAGTGTAGTTCAGAAAAAATGCACCCGGATCGTTTGTGCAATTATAATGTAAATGAAATGAGCTACTACTGATGATCGTAAGGTGAAATTGTTTTGAACATCTGTTATTTAATTTGTTTTTTTTTTTTGCTTGGATTTTGCCATGTGCCACTTTAATGTTGAAGGCGTATAATTTGGATTCAGTTTTTGCTGTACTACTCGTACTAACTAATCTGCTGCCAATTTATGTCAGACAAGACTCGAAATTATACAATGCGTTGACTAAACCTCACTATCACAATTGGGTCTTCATCCAACAAAAGTTTTTAAATTTCAAGAAAAATATCCCACATAAAACATACAATAAAATCTACATCTTAAAAGGCATTAACTTGACACCTAAGAAGGAACTCTTGAATGAAATCCATTTATTAATACGGTACTTTAAGTGGTACATAATTAGAAATCTACTGCGATCACAGAATCGCGATAAAACCCTTGTAATACATAAAAAGCAGCCGACTTTCCTTTGACATCAAACGGGCCGATTCTACAAATACTCAGTAACTCATAAATCGGTCCATTTCTCATACATTTACTATCAGACCGTAAACAAGCCCATACAAACGTGTGCTTCTCTTTCATTTTTACATTAAAATGTATAAGATAGTGATTCTATGATTAAAACGATTTTACAATTGAACTATAAGTTGTGTGATATTTTGACAAGATAATGCTGTTCACAAGGATGGATGTTGTCGCAGAAATATCGAACTCTCGTGTGGAACTCTCGTCGTCTTATAGTTAAAATAGTTCTGTTATAAATGCTGCTTATTTTTTTCATAAAATAATAGTGATGCCCTATAAATCATTATTCTGTTTTATTCAAGTCCAAAGGTATCTTTTTACGCACACATATATCTACTTTAACAGAAACAACGATTGCAATACAACCAGAAAATCGCAACTGTAAAAAGCGGATAAAATTAATCGTAGTTAAAAAAAAATTAAAAATAATCAAATATTCCGTAATTAAGTGAAACTTCGTTCACTGATTATTTCTAAGAAGAAGAACAAATCCAATCGATACACATCGGTTTTTATGTAGATCAAAATCAATTAACGATAAAACCTGTCAGATTACTTCGTTTTCACAAACATAATCCAAAGAAGTGTGTCAATAAAAACACTCTTCTTCACTTCTATGATACCGACAATGAATAAAAAGGGATTTAAAAAAAAAGTATCCATACCTGAGCATCGACATTGATACTTTTGTTATGACGCCTTAAAAATTTGAAGCATTCATTTCTATTAAACCATTTACAGACAGTTCTGAATTGTCAAGGAGTTGGTCAGTCAGAAAGATGAACCTTGAAGCAACCTAGCCCTTAGGGCCTGTTTCCGCCTACGAAAGTTCCGTTTAACTTATTTAAACGATAACTTCATACAAACTAGGTACCATTCCTGAATTTATCTAAGAGATATAGCCTGTATTCGTATATTTTGAAGCAAGCTCAGACTGTTTGCATTCGATACCTTATCGACTCGAGAAATATCATACTTTATTAAATATTGGATAGGTAGAATTAGATATAATAGATAATTAGTTCTAGCTATTCAGATTTCACAAAAGGTGCGTTTAAAAAAAAAAAAACTACGCGGCGACTTAAGAACCTTTTTTTTTGTAGGCTAAAAATACTCGATACGTTTTCCTACAAATAAAGCATCATTATGATAAAATTACGACATAAGTACAATATTTATTAAGACGTTTTTGTCTAACGGTTCGATCCGAAGCTTGTTTTATATGCATACGGACAAATGATTGGTGATTGGACCCCAATTTCGAAGCTATATAAAAAAAACTGTACCAGTTTAAATTGTCAACTTGCTGCCTTGTTAATTACTGAGTAGGCTCGGAGACGGTTAGATGAAAAAACATGTTATCGGTGTAATCCGTCAAAGATTATTAGTTGTGTATTTTGGAGTAGAAAGATTTTAAAGAGACACGTTATCTTTGGAATAGGTGTACCTCATAGAGGTTTCATGTATTATAAATAGCAGTAATAATTAATTCTTTATTTAAATTTGATGTTAATTTTGAATTTGTTCAAATTGTATTCCTTGCATATATTATTATCGTATTGTGATAAATATACGTTTATTTTTTTCTTTCAACTTTACTGTTTAGAATTTGAGAACAAATACGTAATTGAGAAATCCGTTACTAAAAATAAGCAGCATAATTTTTTATAGTAATTACATGGTGAAGCTAAGTATTAGGTACCAACGAAATTTGCAGGCGTGGTAATCATAGCGAAAATACCTTTTTGATTTAATTTCATTGGCAGTGTCCGTCCCCGTTCAAACGTATTAAAAATCCTATTAAATACCAACATTTATCACTTATTTAACGTCGTAATTTCTGACGCCCCTGTCTCTTGGTCTATAATATATTCAAACGAAATGGACGGCGGTCGTCAAAGTGGACAAGATATAGACATAAATAAACTAGTCATCATATAATATAACGCCCAGATTTCATTATTCGAAAGTCTTCTGTAACCAATAAAAATTCATTAAACCGACTTCCTGTTAAAACAAGTAGAATTATGGTTTTGATACTTGTGTATTATGTGGGCCTAAATATCTTGGTCGGAATGTTACTCTCGCCAAACTAATGTGGCTTGTTTTCATTTCAATTAAGTAAATCATATATTTTTACCGTACGGTTTTGAACTGTCAGCTTATGATAAAATGGTTGATTTTTTTTTATTGTCAGCTTGTACTACATTGTTTTTATCTCACGAAGTAACGCGTACTTAACTTGTGGTAACCAAGTGTACAAACACGCTGTGAATGTGTGTGTAAGGGCAGGAGCTTTCGGTACCGTCCGAGATAATGGCGCAGGCCTAGTTCAGTACACGCACCCGCTAAGCGCACGCCACGTGCGTTAGCACCCGCGTCTAACTTACTTTGAAATTTGTTGTATATAATTTGAGTCTTATTTACACTTCAATAGATCTCAAATTGCATTTATCGAAGTCGAACCGCACACGCCACGCGCCCGCCTCACGCCCGCCCTGCGCACGCCTCGCGCCAATCCCGCACACGCGCTGCACACACCCCGCATACGCCTTGCACCCGCGCTTCGGCTATAGTGCCGTATTGACTGTGATTAAGTTTAATTGCGTGGCGTTTTTTGATTAAATAATAAGTAGTATATATATGCGGGTTCGAGGCGACTGAGGGCAAAACGGGTGAGCAAGGCCTCTGTGTGGTTGGCGTGGGTTATCTGAACACGCCCGAAGTAGGAAGTGTGCTGTATGTGCTGACGCTACTCGTATTCACGCACACATTCACAGCATGTTTCTACAGTTGGTTACCACAACTAAAGCGCGCGTCGCTACGTGAGATAAAATTAGTGTCGTAGTATTTAGTTTCAATCGCTATAAGTAATTTTAAACAACAAGACTGTTGTAACATGTTTTCAATACTGCTATATTTATATCAAGACCATTCATCAAAGGTAACCAATATCCGCATGCAATTAATAGTCATTGTGTATTGTTGTTGTAATCTAACAGACGCCACGATGTCACAATATTTCGCTAACACTAATTGAATATGAATTTTTTTTTAGAAAAAGGATAAAATAAATGTCTTGCTTTAACTGTCAATAAAATAAGAAACTATTTATATTCAGCTTTTCTATCACAGTTTTAACACGTTCAGGGATACTAAACGCCCATATGCGTCATTAAAATTAAACTTCTACTGTCTCGTAGAGTGTCCTTGACATTGGTAAATGATGGACGTAAGCTGCACTCAAAAGGAGTCTACAAGAAAGAAAGAAAATACATTTATTCAGGGAAGACAAGAAGAAAAGTGCCTGAGCAGACTTATAGACAAAGCGGCATAAAAAAGAAATTAACACAAAAATTACTACTATCTAAATGTCTTTCACTATCTAACCCGTAATTGCACACGAAGACCGTTTTTAACCGATTTTTAAAACCCTTATTAGGGCAGGTGCATACGACAGGCACGCACACGCACCGGCCACCAATAAGTTTTTTAATGATATTATAAAAGCAATATGGTATCGTAAAAGCTTGTATCAATTTATTCCGGATTAAATATATTTTATTCGATAATAACACATTATGTCGTATTGTTAGAATAATTTATTAGGACTTAGACAGGATGCCTGGTAATTAAAGAATGACTTAAAAAATTAACAGCTTTATTTAGCGGTACGATTCAGCAACATTTTTATGACAGATATTAATCTTAATCCTTATTCTTCTTAATTATTTAATTGGATTAACTAAATTGATTTAAAAACCTGCCGGTCACCTAGATCCGTTTGTTGACCAGTTTCTTCCATTGTCTATGTTCTAAGATATATTGCAGTTATTATATATACAGTTGGAGTTTCTTTCCTACTAGATCCAATTAATCTATATTATTTCTATAGCCTCACAGCTTAAACTCTTTGAAGCAAAAAAAAACAAGGATTACATAATTTCTCAAATTCTGACAACATAAATTTTTTACCGATCGTAAATGAAAGAACATCGTCTAAGATTGTGTATCAGTATCAGCTGCTTCTATTCCCATGTCGTAAATATCTTAGGTCTAAAAGATACATGCAATAAATTTGCCTCCTGTCTCTATATTGCTCAATTCGCACGAATTTACTCGCCCAAAACAGGCGAATCGACACTTTTAACTAACCTTGTTTTTTTCTGCAGGCGATTCGCACGAAGTTAATTTATTTGTGGGCGAATCGACAACCCTAGAAATACGTATTAGGCAATTGGTACACAAAATATTTTCATTACTTACTCATAAACATTTGCTAAATAAAATATAAAGTTGTACAAAAATAATTGGTAAATTTAGTTTCTAATGCACTTTTTAATAACTTGATTGCATACAATTCAAAATGCGCCAATTGTCTAATACGTATTTCCGGAGTCTTCGACAGAAAAAAAAATATTTTTTAAAAGTGACGATTCGCCAGTTTCGGGCGAGTGTATTCGTGCGAATCAACCATTAAGCCATTCCGACTTTATGGCACTGGCTCGCTCTGTTTTTGTAATGGCCATTGTTGACAGAGTTTGTGTACTAACTAATAACAGTAATAACCCAATGCTATTATTGTAAAACTGGCAACAATATCAATGTAGAATTGATATTGTTGCCAGTTTTACAATAATAACATTTGATATTTTTTTAACATTCTGAATTGCATTTTTTTTTTTAATCCTCTATTAAAAAGAACAAGGTTCTTAATAATTAATTACAATCTAGCCTATAAGACTAATAAGTAATTTGAATCTAACTTAATTTGCTACGAATTATAATTATAATAATTGCAAAAATAAGGCAAAAAGACTCAAAAAAATAAAAAATAAAACATGCAAAAGTGTAGGGTAGGTAAGCTTAGAAAATCTTCCCTAGTTATGTCAAAAATATCTAGTTGACAATGCTTGTGACAGTAAATAAATATTATTATGAATACATTATTAAAGAATTATAATATAGTATTAACTGTATGTATGTAGCTAGTTTTCCCCTTAAATATAAATTATACGTTATTATGAAAAACTATTTACAGTGTTCAACTGTTTCTGAAGCATAATTAAACGTATTTCCTATAAAACAAAGTGTACAATGGCTGATCAAGTGTCAGTCCGTGGTGGTACTGACAAACGCAAATCGCATTCTGATTTGAGACAAGTACCAATCTTATTGGCTCCTTGTTACTCAAATTGTGTAGTCCAAGTCATAAGCCTTGGCTGCAGCTGCTCGTTGGTCCTTCGGTCCGCAATATCTTAGCTAAGTTAAAAGATTTTTGTACATATTTGAGCTCTATTATTTTTAACATTTTAATACTGCTTTATTTTTATTTTTTTTTGCTGATAGTATTTAGACAAGCGGTGGTTGGAAATAGCCACGTAAATGTTAAGAAAGGCGTGTGAGTTTATTTTTTATGCCATTTTATTGTTTTTTTGTATTTATTGTGTTTGTTTATGGATCATGTGGTCTGCAATATATATTTTTATTTATTACTAAGGAAATGGTTTTCATGATAACTTTAGAATATTTAGTAATATTTTAAGTGGTTAAAATTAAGCTTTGACGTTACCTACTTCAGGATATTTTGTTTGGATTGTAGCTAAAATGTTTGCTCGTCCACGATACTAAAATGTTCACTGGGAATTAATTTAGTTTTATTTGTATGTACCTACTCCAGTAATTGGATAATTCACTAAATTATAAAGCGATATCCATGTTTGGTAATGCATCTAGATCAAATTAGGAATTTATTTTCTTAGTGAAAATTGGCTGCATAGCTACAGAACTTCTGACTTTAGTAGTCAAAAGTTCTGCAAATTATCTGGCCAATTTTATGGCCCGCTTATGGGCCAACAAATGGACCACATTTCGCTGCTTTGTGCGGCAACCAATTGTAGGGACGCAACACCGTGACAGACAGACTGACAACAAACAAATAACGAACCTCTAACGAGTGGAAAAGTGTCAAGCGCACGCGCAGATGACCGTTGGTTGTAGGGAAGGACCGTTTTACCCAACCGCGGTAAAGAAAGGCCTAACCCTTTCTTGGTAGATATGTTTTGAAGAGTACAAGAAAATGGCGTATGATAATTTAATAGTGATTTTAAAAGCCACAGGATAAAAGTAGACCCTGGCAAGACCTGGCTATTTTATAATTCGGGTCTTGTCCGAAAATATTATCTCCATTTTGTTTCTTTAACCAAAAATGAACTGCCTTTTTCGCCCAGCTAATGAACATGATACGATTCCAATCCTAACTAATATTATAAGTGCGAAAGTTAGTTCTTTTTGTTATTCGTTTGTTAAGCTCTCACGCTAAAACGACTGAACGGATTTGTATTAAATTTGGCACATGGGTAAACCATGACCTGGATTCGGACATAGAATATTTATCCCGATACTCGTACGGGATCAAGACTTATGTGGGTGAAACCGCGGGGCGCAGCTAGTCATAATATATAATTCCATAAACGACGAGAATAAAGTTCTACATTTCAATTCTTTTTTTGGTCTTCACCGTGTTTATAATCGGTCTCTAAATCCTTAAAGCTTGTAAACCAATGAGGCGACAATCTCAAAGTTTTTTTGTTAAAAAGTTGATGTCGGTTATGGCTTGTCGGTTGTCAAGATATTCGTGTGTCGGCCATGACAGGTGATACGAGTCGCCGACATTCTGATGTCACACACCTTTAATAATATTAATGTGAGGGTTTCTCCGTTTCACTTACGCCTATTCCAATACGTATCAACGGAAGTTACTTGAATATTAACTACAGCCGTAACTATCAACAAAGAAAGTAATAATTAATTAGGTAGGTACCTACCCTTATATATTATATAATACTTTAAGTTTTTAAATGTGTATCGTGTTCACATATAATCATATAATTAATGTACTCAAACAAAATATTGTAAAACATTTTTAAAAGAATAAGGGTGGTGTTTCTTGCCCATTCTTCTCCATACGAAATCACCTTTTGGAAGGGGCAACTAGAATCAATTCTATTTTTTTGTAAATTTTGACGTTCAAAAGTGCCTCTTATGTGCCTATTTGAAATAAATGGTTTGACTTTTGACTCTGACTTTATGTATATATATATTTTTCAATAAATATTTTTTCCTACATTTTCGCAATCACACCTCCCACTGTTTGTCTCACTCAAACGCACCAAAGGTTGACTAGAAGAAAATGCCTATTGCATTAAGTCTGCCGCTGTACATTTCTGTGCTTGAAGTATTAAATAAATACGAGTAAACTAGTAGTTTTGTGATTACAGTAGACTTCACTGGCAGAAACTTTTTTGCAATAATCAATATACAAGCCGATTCCACTGGTAGAAATCTAAAAGTGAGCAATTTGATTGCATTTTTTGGAGCTATTCTGCTCATCACGCCGAAGATCCTCATGAAATCTTCACCAAATTTGTATGACCAACATAAAGTTACTACCTTTCAAATAAATAAAGAACCATAAAAATCGGATCTCATAAGGTAGAAATATCAAGCAGCCCCCCTTTTGCCCTTTTTTGGAGGAAGTACACCTCCAATCAAAAATCCCCGACAGCAAAAAAATCTATAAAGTCGTAAAACCTGTATACCAAGTTTCCGTCCAGGGCCTCAAGTCTGCTATTACAATAGTGTCAGAATGGTCGATCATTGATTTCATAATTGTTGATTTTGACAGGTTTGGTAATCTACTATTATAATGGCGTCATTATGACTTTCCAATGGTCGGCCACTGACACTACATTGAAAGATTTGCAAAGAAAATGATCGACCATTATGAATTTACCAGATTACGAACTTTTAGCAAAATGACAATGGCATGACAATGGGATCGTGTTGGAATGACTGAATTTATAAAAATAGCAGACTTGGGCCCCAGATCGGTTGTAAAATACGACCTGTAGTCTGTAGAGGAGTATACCTACCAACAAACTAACAGAAGAAAGCAAATTTTGCCAGACTTGAAGCAGAGACGCTTCGCGGGCTATGCTCACTCCGTAAATAATAAATAAACTTCTGTTACATTATCTAGCTTTAAATACGCCAACTACAGAACCTAGCGCTTCCATTTCTTACAGCAAGATATAAACAAAATCCTGAAAGGCCCATACATAACATCCCATAACTAGCACGTAAACCATACTTACCAAACTCCTGGCTATTGTGTATCGCTCGATTCCATCAAGCTATTGTGAAAGCTGCATTATTATTTAGCTTTCCTATACTTAACTAGCCTTCCATACTGTCCAGTTTAATTCTGCGGCTCAGCACTTTGACAGCTGAAAAGAGCCATTTTACGAGGTAGAATGGCCGATCGATCAAAGCCGAGCGAATAAAGGATGGCCTATCAATTTTCTTTACTTGCAGATGTTCAAATACACAGTTAATCTAGATTTTGATTCGAATAAATGGGCTGGGAATCTAATTTTATTCGGAGCGATTAAATAAATTAATGTTAATAGGTTCGTAATTATCTGTTTATTGATATTGGGAATGATTAAGGCGAATTAGTTTTTTAAATGGACAAATTAGCGACTTTTTATGGAAATTGTTTTAAATTGTAATACTTAATTTATTTATTTTTGGTACCATTCTTGATAGTATAGTAATTATCGACTGTAAAATTGTCTAAAAGCGACTTAGATGTTTTCTAGTTATAGGGCTGTCACGCAAAAAACAATTAAAGACGTTAAAAATTAAACATTACTGGGGTCGTTGTAAAACGTTTTTAACACACATCCAAAATTCATGTTCCCATGAGTTCACGGACCGTATCGTAAGCAAAAGACGTTGCCGAAGACGCCACGAGCACTAGACCGTGGACATATGGTTCACACGATCGTATGTGAACCTATAACACACTACTGTGTCAAAAGGACGTAAGTGTGGAACCGAAATTTCGATATGAAAATAAATATTGTCAAATAGGTATCTACACACTTAATTGAAAAAAAAAAATGTTTTTTTTTTATTAAAAAATGCAGAGAATTAAATAGAATATTATTTATTTTAGTTAACCATTTACGTACATACATATACAACGTGGAGACAACAACATAACAATAAATTCAACTACGTATATCTAATGACGTTCGCAGTCTGCACGCGAAAATTCAATCAAATATATCCAATAGTTTAGTCGCTATAGCTAGTCAAAGATTGGCAAAACCCATAGTCGGCACACCACTGCTATTTAGTTTATTTGAAAAAATCACTTTTTTAATTTCGATGCTAGAATTTATTTGATTGTTCCAAAATACTCTTATGCATTAGTATTGCAAGTGTTTTCATTTATTGTCGTATTGTTGTCTCCACATTGTATATAAACAGACAAGAAGAAAAGAACAGAAAAATACGTATAATGGTGCCTAACTCTTTTTCTAAAGAAATCTCTTCCAGCAGGCGATAGGAAAGTAGATAAAGAGATGTAGACATCGGGTTTACAAGAGTAGAAGAGAAAATAGAATACATAAAATCAAACCACTGATCTAATTATTGTGTATGTTTTCCTGTACTTATTTATATCTTAAGAAATCTTAAACCCGCTTACTCCACAAATTATTAAATGCGTTTAAAATAAACATAATAATTAATTTTAAATATCGTTCTGTTTCTTTCAATCGTCTGAAGTTGACAGAGATAGAAGACTATATATGAGATAGATGTTTCGCGTTAAACACATTGAGTGATCAGTGGTACACGTGGGCCTTATAGTTTTAATTTCCAAATCATACTAAAGGAACTTACGCCCTTTTGGATAATAACAGCTGTTTACGTCCGAACACTACCCCAGTCTTTTGTTTACGGACGCACATAATTATGATTTTATTACGAGATCTTTATCTCAAATCAAATTAATTACTGTGTCATTTTCACGAAATCTTAGGTTAATTAAATATAAAAATTTACCCCGTGAAGAATAACAAAATTGATCGTACAAAAACTTGAATACGACAAAAATTTATTATTCTCGAAACAAATTCTTCAGGGAGTGTTTAAACGTTTATTTTTCATTTTTTATGCAGTTTACAATCGGTAACAGTTTATTAACTGATTCATAATCAAAATGATAATTGACTCTAAAATGACGCATAAAAAAACAAAAACCAAAACAAATCCGTGAAAGTATGCCATTCAGAATAATTTATCCGATTGCCTTTAATGATTTCAGCATTGTCTCATATCAACGATACATCACTATATGCGTCACAGTCGATGACTATAGGAGTTCCCACGTTGACCTGCAATTTATTGGCCCTTACTTAACTGTAACTACCTCTGACCGCAGGTGCGTCTTAAGGAATGAGGGATGTAGATCGCGGGACTGTTTATTTTATTTTTTCTATTTTTGTTTTTATTGATCGTAATGTATGGTTTTTTAAACATGTTTTATTTTGTTTTAAAGTTTTTTTGTTTTTTTTTTTTAAGTAATTTAAAAGTTATTTTTCCAAATTCTGTGTCCTGATAAAAATGATGAGTGTAGTGTTGCTTTATTAAAAGTTGATTAAATTTATGATTATTTTGTTTTTTTACCTGTAGATAAATAGAGTAATGAATACCTTCAAGACATTATTTTTATCTTTACGTTGTAGGTAATTATTTTCAAATTATTTTTTTCATTTTAGCAATCCTTTTGATATCCAATTTTTTAAATATATATTTTTTAGTATCTTGCGCTTTCTTGTCCTCATTCGGTTCGTGACAGCCCTGTGACCAGTGACCGTATACACTTGTGTGATTTTCTTAAGTCGCGAACACATGAGGTCATAGTTAAATAAGTAAAAACTTAAGGTGGGGCGTTATGGGAACTGAGCACGGTAACTCCACAGTATAATGTAAGGCTTTACCGAACCGTATAGTATAGCACTTAGGTGAATTATCATCACTAAGAATTTTACTTAATTACATCGAAGAATCAAGAATGTTTTCTTGGTGTAATTAGAATGTTTTATTTACTGTGCGAATGTTCTCTTTGTAATTTTTTGATTCGTTATTAAATATTGGAAAAAAACTATGTTTTATAAGTAAGCTCTTTTATAAAAAATACTAAGTAATCCCTAATTGAAAGAAAATGGTAAAAAGTTTTAAATTGTTTAAAAAAATTGTGGTACATTTATGGCCACGGCTCGTAGAGGAATTTCACGGTTTCATGACAAGCAAGCGCTGCTACATTTTCAACTTATAAAAAAAAACCGGCCAAGTGCGAGTCTGACTCGCGCACGAAGGGTTCCGTGTCATTATCTATAAAACGGCAAAAAAATCACGTTGGTTGTATGGGAGCCACCTCAAATATTTATGTTATTCTGGTTTTTAGTATTTGTTGCTATAGCGGCAACAGAAATACATCATCTGTAAAAATTTCACCTGTCTAACTATCACGGTTCATGAGATACAGCCTGGTGACAGACGGACAGACAGACGGTGGAGCCTTAGTAATAGGGTTCTCGTTTTACTCTTTAGGTACGGAATCCTAAAAAATATATCCTAGATTCTGAACCTAGCTTATCCCATAGATAACAAAATAAATAAGTCATTAAATACCTTAGAACTGATAATAACAATTCTAATTTACCTTACCTACATAATATCTACAGTATCAACTATATTTGGTTAGGTATACAGTCTCAAGTCAATTTAGTACAGTCGACTAAACTGCTCTACGCTACCAACCTTTCTCCTAAGTTTCCACAAACAATAAGAAAGGTCCAGGTTATCCCAACATAAGATTAATAAATAAAATACATGCACAACCAAGTATCTAGCATTGTTACCACAATGACGGAAACTTACACCGATTGCAAACCATTTGCGAAATCCAATAAAAAAAACGTTTTATCCTTGAGATCTAGACAATGAGTCCCATTACAGTTTTTCTAATGATAATTCACATGCGCGCATCCTTTTCATTACGCTGTACCTAGCTCTGTGATGCTTTTAATTGTTTTTTTTTCTCGAATTATGTAGCTTGCATGCAATGAAGGTATTATGGTATCATCTTAGATAGTTCCGTGATATTAAGTGCTGTAATGCACTTTACACTGTACCGCGTGGTGCCGGAGGTAAAGAATAGCACCACCCCATTTCTTCCCGTGGGTGTCGTAAAAGGCCACTAAGGGACTTACTAGAGAATGGGCAGCAGCGTTCTCTGTGCATTTTAATACGTTACTGAGATCGCCAACCCGCCTGCCAAGCGTGGCGATTATGGCAACCCCCCCCCCCCTATCAAGGGGGGGGGGGGTTGCCATAATCGCCAGGCTATGTCCAGCAGTGGACCTCTTTCGGCTGCTGAAATTAAATGAAATGAATGCACTTTATGTGCAATAAATTAAATTGTTACTGTAGGAATATTGTTAAGAGTATGCTGGTTTATATCCTACTAGCTACGCCCCGTTTTTTTACCCGCATAAGTCTCAATCCCGTGGGAATATAAGCATAAAAGTATCTTATGTCATAACCTAGGTCGTGATTTACCTATGTGCCAAATTTAATCCAAATTCGTTCAGCCGTTTTAGTGTGAAATCATAAGAAACGAACATTTAAACAATTAAATCTTTTCTCTTTATAATATTAGTACTCGAAGACTTAAGTAGTATCGTCATAAAACTTCAGCTATCGTTGTGTACCGAAGGAATAAATATTTTTTTTAAAACAAGGCAATGGCCATAGATGATCTTCTTTGATTTTATAAAATGTAGGAACCTATAAACTAATTGCTAATGAAAAAATGTAAAATATAAACTGTTATTTCTTGTTGTTCTCTACATTTTTTGATGTGAAACATCTATAGGCGCACGTAAAACCGATTGCTGGCGGGGCGACGCATGACGCGTGGCGATCGGCCACTACACACTTATACAGTCTATATTATGTAGTAGTGTGTAAATTTGTGTGTAGTCACGGGACGACTGGCAGTGACGGCTCAATTTGTTTTAAGCAAACTTACATTTGCTGATCTTAAGGTAGGAGAATAGGTACGCGCAGGTACGTCCTTCAAAATTCTGAAAACCTGTCAATTCAGACTTTGAAGCACACAATACCATTTGACGTCATTAAAAACAAAAAATATGTTAATTTAATATAAACAGCTCTATTGTTGGGATCAAATAAACATGTTTATAAATTATCATATCAGTAATAAAACATCACAAAGTAATTTATACTTAAACACAATAAATCTACCATTAAATTGTATTTTAATAGCAATGATTATTACGGTAGCCTGTAGTTAGATACGTTTTTGACTACCCCAAGCATCGTCGCAATTAAAAGAAACTAAAAATAATGTTGACAGCTATTATTTTGAAGAATAGAAACAATGACAAGAATATAGCTAAAATCTGATGAAAACTTTTATGAATAGCACTTTTAAAAATAAATCTCAACACGACAACTCACCTCGTACACAACTTGTTTGAAGTCCATTTGACGCTGTTTTTTTTAAGTTCTTACCAAGAGTTTTAATTTAAAACCACACCATCACCATCGGTCACATAGGTCTACTTTGAATACAAGAACCTATAATAGTTTGACCGATGCTGCTGTACCGCGCCTTAGGTATGCGCGCGGCGAGACGGGGGGACAGTGCAGGCCACTCATTCATCAAAGTTTACGGCATCCCCCGCCCTCCGCCTTCCACCGCATTCCTAAGGCGCGGTACAGCGGTATCGGTCAGCATTTTGTAAAGGCTTAAAGTTTAATTGACAGTCATAAGTTCATAACTTAACGCAGAACCATTTTTTGCTTTACAAAAAGTAGCGAACCAGGGGGCTACTCCGAACATAAATCCGAAGTATCAGCCGAATGTTCGGTCGTTTCTTTACTACGGCTAACTATCGCGGACTACGGCGAAAAAAAAATTAAGACAGTGGAAGAGATAAGCCAAAGTCAAAACTGTGACTTGAAGTCGGGTAAAGATCAACTCGAAGTCAAAAAAGGAAACTTTGGAAGTTATAAAACGGCCGAACATTCGGCCGATACTTTGGTTTAGCGCTTCGGAGTGGCCATGCAGTCTCGACCTAGTTAGCGACCGCTTTACGACCGAATTCGATCGCCAAGTCCTAATGGGATCTCTAGACGGTCAAAATTGATGGATAAGCACGAAAAAATCACAATCTTTTCAAGCATTTTTGACCGTCTAGGGACCCCTTTAAGACTTTGCGACCGAATTCAGTCGTAAAGCGATCGCTTTGTATCTCGAGACTGCAGGCCCAGCGCTACTTGCGTAACTCACTATCAAACACAATCTGAACGATTTTGAAGAATATTGCTAATCCATTGCTTCATAAGTTCGAAAAATTTGTCTGCTTAGCAACGTAACAACGCAAAAAATGTTGTTGAACATTCAAAGTGAAACCCATTGCTACAGTTAGTCAATCTGCCTAGTCTATTCTCAACTACGTTGGGGTCAGCTTCCAATCTAACCGGATGCAGCTGAAATACCGGTATTTTACATGGAGCGACAGCCTATCTGACCTCAACAACCCAGTAACTGGGTAATACGATACCCCTTGGTAAGACTGGTTGTCAGACTTTCGGGCTCCTGACGACCCGTAACATCTGTCAAAGATCCACAAATGACAGCCGGGACCTACGGCACGAAGGAGTCTAAGTATGTAAAAGATGGTCTCCCACCCACGGACCAATTACGGGGGCTGGTATCAGACTCCAAAAACATTGTACCACAATAAAAACTACTTAACGAAGCACAAACTCATAGGGCAAATACCATGAATTAGCACTAATTTCTTAGCGAAATCGAACGTGCAATCATATAAAAAAATGGAGTGATTTTCATGCAGTGAATCAACGCAACCTCCGACCTGTTCCCACGGGTATGGTCCGGTGGGCAGGAATTCTACGGACCAATGCCTACACGCACAGAATGGAGCTGTGTGTGAACTACATAACATGAGACCATAACAAAGGATGGGGTATACTGATCTGGGAATAAATAATGTTTTGCAGTTCCCAGACGTAATATCGAAACGCCAGATTTGAAGAAAAACTAGAAGCCCAATAATATCTATGTACATACAAAGTGCCACAGTGTTTGATATTTAAAATAAGAAGGTAGTAACCGTATGTTTTGTCTTTGTCACCCTTCGTTCAATCAAGTGGGGGAGGCTTTCTTCGTGCATATAGCTTTAACACGGTACCCTACTCCCCTTCTTAATAAAGGCGTAGTAAAGTTAAGCCAAACTTAAACATCGAAATATGGTAAATCTGAAGGATAATATACTAGTTGTAACTTTAAATGCGTGTTTATAAATAAAGGGGTAAATGTTATGAAAAGAGTACAGCAAATTATTGTAACGCTGGTAGCACATCTGCGCTGCGAAACCGCTGTAGTTCAATTGTACTGGTTCGCGTCATGTTCCGCTACTCGCATCCGATTCGACTAGCGGAACATGATGCGAACCAGTTGAATTGAACTACCGCGGTTTCGCTGCTATGGTTTCGCGGTGGAGATGTGTAAAAGCTCTGAAAATAATTTCAAAAATTCCGTATTTTGGTCTTGAAACTATTATTTTGTTTTCAAGCAGTAGAAGGCAACCTACCTTAATATGAGTCATTCGATGGTAGTAAAGGTTGGAGCTGGCAGTGAACCTCTTCCCACAATGCTGGCACTGATGAGGCTTCTCTCCCGAATGGATTCTTCTGTGGGTGTTCAGGCTGCTAGATGTACTGAAGCCTTTGTTGCAGACCATACACACGTGGGGCTTTTCACCTAAAATGATATGAAATGTTTAGTTGTTTTGCTACCATACTATAAGGTGACATTATGATTTCAATAACGCTTTGGATAAACTACATGTTAAGGTTGTTATGCCTAAGATATAATTATGAGGCTCCGATAAGTCGGAGGCTCATAATATCTTAATTTCTATTCCCTTATACAATTTTCTCTATGCTAGGACATAGAGAAAATTGTTAAAGTGAATAGATATTTGAAAATGTTCTACAGAACGTTTTTTTTTTTTACATCTACCATCTGGGCCTAAGTGGTGGATTATATCCCAATCCCTCTCGAAGAGAAGAGGTCTGTATCTATGCAGTACATTATAGGCTGATTATGTTTGCATAAAAGTAGACCAATATAAGGCTGCCTGTCCACCGAAACGGAGCGAGGCTGCGGAGCGGAGAAACGGAGAAATATTAACCAATAGGATTGCAAGTGCACAGGGATTTACAATCCTAATGGTTCATATTTCTCAGTTTCTCCGCTCCACAGCCTCGCTCCGCTCCGGTGGAAGGAAGCCTTAACACCAGTTAGTCAAGAATGACTGATTAAAATTGCTGACAACAACTTTGACAGATTTGCATGTAGACGTTATTTCTCAAAGAGCAATAAAGTTGCAAATATCAAGCTCTCTAAACAAAGTTATAAATAAAATTTAGATGTTATAAAAGTCTACAAATTTTTATGTTGTTTATGTAACCAGAAACGAAATTCTAGTATATTACGGTAGTCAATTTGTACGTAAAAAAATTATTTACGATGAATCCATACAGATTTGATTATTTTAATTAAGGATCGCAATAATTTATGGACAAATTGTTAATTTATTCGTTTTGTTAACAAGCGTACAGGGTTTTGCTTGATGCAGCTAAAAATCTCAATTCTATATAAAAAATATTTCCGTTTCTTATTATTTCGGTTCCAAACAAACTAAAATTTGCAACATGTTATTAGTAGAATTCCACTCTGGTATAAGACTTGGACACATAAAATCAGATTTTACGTAAAATCAGACGTTAATAAATAACTACTATCAACGAACAACTTGTTATGTGCATCTAACGCTGGTAGCACATCGCCGCCGCGAAACTATAGCAGCGAAACCGCAGTAGTTAAATTGTACTGGTTCGCGTCATGTTTCGCTACTCGCATCCGATTCGAGTAGCGGAACATGACGCGAACCAGTACAATTTAACTACCGCGGTTTCGCTGTGATGATTTCGCGGCGGAGCTGCGGAGGTGTGCTACTGGCGTTATACATATGGATAGATTAACAAGCTGTAGTGTGAGAATGGACACTATGAAGAGAAAGATCACCATGAATTTAATTTGCATCCCAAAGTAATATAGCGAGATGATTACAAAAAAAAAAAAATTGCCCCTACGAGACTTTTCACATTGTTATGACTGACAATCAACATGAATATTAAATTGAGCTACTTAACTGTAAAATAAATCATTTAAAAAAATTCTGCTAAAATAATACAATTTTATTATTCAGAACAAAAAAAATACTTTTTTTTTTGGCAATTATTATACCCATACCATACTCTTAAATACCATCGGCATCAACATAATAACAGATAGAATATTAAAATACATAATAACACAGATAGAATATTAAAATACAAAAATACAATAACTTAAAATAATAATATATTAAAAGTCTTTTGCCTCTCTTGCAAGATGGACGACACGGTACACAGCTTTTACAATTTCATTCCTACTCAGGGTTACCCTTGTGTAGAAAGACACTCTGAGCTGACTTAGCAGCGCGGAAAAGCCAAACGCTTAGATATCTAATGATTGCATTTGGAGCAAATAGGTATTGATTTTGGCTGCGTATTCCAATACTGTGAATGAAGTAATCCAAATCAAATGACTTACCAGTATGTGTTCTCATATGGCGTTTCAACAACGAAGGTCTATCGAAAGCCTTCCCGCAGACTTCACAAGGTAGCAACGCTCTTTCAGACTTGGCTGGTCTTCTTTGGATTTTTGGAGTCATATCAAGAAGTTCGTTTGAGGAACCGGCTGATGATGACGTGAGGGAGTCTCCCGATATAGATTTATGTTCATCTTCTGCACCAGACGGAGGGGAGATTGGAAGAAGAACCCTTGAAAGGAGGGACGTGGATAGGTCTAGCGGTGAATCTGTGAAAGATAAGTGTTTATGAGTGACGGTTATGCAAAAAGAAATATTCGTTTATATAAAAAAAAACCTTTATTAGATAGATGCACTGTATTTGATGAGAGCAATACGATTCAAACTCACGATCTCTCAATCGTCTGTCGATACTCATGGCGTTTTAATTCGAATAAAAAGAATAACGCACCAATACATTCTTCAAACTATCTTTATCGAGGCACATCAGTTAAATTGAAAATTATTCCAACGAACAGACAGACACGATCGACGCTTTATTTATAGTGCTATATTTTTCTCACGAAGGGTGAAGGCATTAAGCAGTTTGATACGTCAACAACAGTCAATCTTATAGATATCACTTCAATCAGGCTCCATTATCAGATATTAAAAAAATGTTTTATGCTAAGAACCAACACAACTCATAAACTGGGTTTCCTTAAGACATTTGACGTCATAATTCATAAGTTTTTCACATAGAACATCATAATAAATTAACATTCTTCAAAATTAAATATTTTCTCTATATTGATATTAGTTTCTCGAAAAACTGCCATCGATAAATTTCCGAACGAATTTTACGGTGATTAGACGGCAGTGGGCGCTTTTTATAATTCAGATCAAATTTTTTTATATAATACCAATCAAGCAAAAATTTTTAATGAACCAATTTTATTGACAACCGTAAATTTCGCTATGGATATTTGGACAGTTTATGTTTATTGAGATCCGTCTTTAAATTTCTTTGATACGATTTAATTGGCGTCCCCAATTCAGACTTTTACTATGGAAGGTTGATCTTCAGTTGTTCGCATTGAAGTTTCCGCAGAATTATAATGAAATGGATTGCAATAAATCTCGGATAGTGACGTCGAATGGCATGGATTAATTAGCGGCATGTTTGTGTTCTAGATCAAGGATAGGTTGCTTCTTTATCCGTTATAAGGGTAGGTGTATTTCAAGATGGGAGGATAGAAAATGCTAGATATGGAGCGGCGACCGGACAGATGGGGGGACGATAATATCTCTCGCTGGTCGACTGTCTACGCTTCGTTTAGCTTACTTTATTTGCGTAGTGATGTACAGCCATAAAGGATTTTAATTTATTTATTCAATTACGCGGTCTGCGATAGAAAATTGTGGCTTTTTTATAGAATACGATAAGGTGTGAATACAAAACGAGGTCTCTGACTGGAGTTATAGATAAGCTAACTAGGTGTGTTACTTTATGTTTTTTTTTAAATAAAATATAAATATTAATAAAATTTACTGAATTGTTTTGCAGCTTTTAGTATGCGACTGTTTACACCGGTGATCGTGTGATATAATAAAAATTTAGACTAGAGTTTTGCCAGCGAGCCGTGGCACACGGCAATGGCGGTAAAAACATCTTCAGCTGGTAACATTAAATATAGAGTGAAAAAAAAACGATTTGATACTTTTGTATTTTTATTTATTTATTTAACAGTTTATGTGCACAAATATAAATAGACAAGAACAAAAGGAACAAAAAAATACGTAGAAAAGTGATGGTTATTCCTAACGAAATCTCATCCAGCATACCCGCGATAGGAAAGTAGACAAAGAGATGTAGCGTGTGTAAGAGTAGTAGAGAAAAACAAAATACATAAAATCAAAAACCTATTCTCTCATTTAAATATAAACCTAATATAAGACAATATACTTACATACTTCTAATAAATAAATAAAAATAAAAAAATATCACTAAAATTATATATAAAATAATACCTTATAATAACTACTAAAATATATAAATACTAAAATATAATATAATAAATAATAATTCTATGTTAAATTAGTTTGTTGATATAAGCAGGAATGTGGATTATGATAACATTTTAGACTATATTTCATGTTGCCAGCTGAAGGTTTTTAAATTTGGCGCCACGCACGACTCCCAGCGCAATTAACAGCAATAGCCAAACTTTAACAGCATAGGTATCCTAAGGCAAAATGTTTAGGACATAAATCTAGTAGGGCCCTCTAAATCTGTTATGATTTTTATTACAACCACCAAGCAATGTGTACCAAATGACCTAAATTATCACCTTTTAAAGACGACAAAAAATCTCAAATATAACTCAAAGATTTTATTTAGATCAGCATTCATAATACGGTCTTGTGCGATCTGATCAATATAGGGACAAACGAAGCCGCCGCGTTATCAAACTGTATGTAACTTAACTGGTCTTAGGCTTCGTTCATATTGAGAATATTCATTTTCATGAATAGTTATAACAGAAATACCTTACACAATTTGTTGTGTGTGTATTTCTGTTATAACTAATATGGTAGTTGATAATGAACCGTCGTAACCTATTAGAGATTGGAAACGCCAATAATCAAGGAAATTATTTTCGTTTTCTTTTAAACAAATCAATGTAAAAAGCTTTGTACATAAAGCATAGCAGTTTTATCAAGATGCAAATTCACATAGCAAGTGCATGTCACCTTTTCGAGTTGTAATTTTCATTGAAAATGTTATCAACACGTACAGTCGGTGACCAGCATTACATGACCCCTCTTACAAAGCAGAATAATAGAAGAGGGGTCAGATAATGCTGGTCACTGACTGTACTAGGTAAAATAATAAGTTATAATAATAAATAAAAATATAAAATAATAAGTACAAGTTAACATTGTAATATGTGTGGAGTGACTATAAATGATAGGCTGAAAAATTATGTGATAAGGCAACGGTGTGGTTTAAAAGAAGATGAAGTGACAAAAATTGATAAGAGAATGCTTAGATGGTTTGGTTATGTTCAAAGGATGATTGAACGGCGACTAACAAAATGTATTTACAAGGCCGATGTGAGTGGAAACGCCGGGAGGGGACGCCCTAGGAGGACATTTATGTGACCTAATTGGTGATGTTCTTCAGTACCAGCAACGGGCGTGGGTATATGACGTATAAAAGTATGTAAGGAGCGTAGTAGGTTGCGTTCTATAGTTTCTGCGTACCCCCATGGGAAGAAAGCTTGAGTTTATGTATGCATGCAAATAAAAATTAACCTTCCGGTACTAAAAAATTGCAGTGTAGATTTTCCAAAGTCATTTTATGAAAGATATAATTAAACGAACCTACAAAACGTAGTACATGTACAAACATAAACTCACGCTTTTTCCACATTGGGGTAGGCAGAAACTACAGAACGCCACCTGCTACGATACTTACACTCCGTGTGTGTCAAACTAGTTACCAATGTCAATGTAATTACGACATAATTTCACAAATACACCAACATTGGCCATACAAGTTAACCCACAAATACCGCTTAGCTTTTATAAATGAAAGCAACTTATTTCAGCACAATGTGCACAGCTTAACGATAAAAAAGCGATCAGGAGTGCCGACTACCGAACCGCGACGCGATTCAAGTAGGAATTCTCTTTGATGTGCCGACTGTATCGCGCTTCGGAATAATGTCGCGATATCGTGTTTGTGTGTGTGTGTGTTTTATGGAACAGTTTTGGTATAATGCCGTGTTGGCGATGTTTGTGTGTGTTCGGTTATGTGGTGATTATTGAAATATTTTGAGTTTACTTAGTTAGTTCAAACACGTGCAAGCGCTCTAGGTAAAATAGAATAGAATAGAATAGAATAGAATACTCTTTATTATGTACACCATAAAAGTTACAGATATAAATGTTGAAATTTTACACAGGGTGACACAATTGGCGGTTTTATCGCTAAAAGTGATCTTTTAAGAAAGAAAAAAAAGGTTGGTAAGAAAGAAAAAAGAAGAATAATAAATTGTTATCTACCTAAGCATGTACATTTCATTTTTATTCTGAATAAAGTTTGTCTAGGTTGATGAGAAACTTTTATTTCGTAATCTTTAATCACACTTAAAGTGACATTTAGCAATAAGTGACCAACACTCCTAATCAATACAACTCCAATTTTATTACATAAATAAAATATATTCGTAAAATCTAACGAGACGCGTTAATTTACAATCGTGTGAAAATAACCACTTAAGTGACTTAGTACTGTTTTTAATTAAGTTACAACTGAGCATTTCACTTTGACGTGTTTCTGTGAAGTTTGCTGATAGATATAAAATGTATGCATATTGATTTATTAGGTTGATAGTTCGCACGCTGTTAGAACGGCAGTGGGGCGACGACCTAAGAATCTATGCATCATATTATTAGACACTTAGATATGCCTGTGAAGTGTAGACTAACTGGTTTGGCAAATTGCAATTAATGGTAACGCACTGTTTGCAAAATAACGGTAAACAAATCAAATTAGGGTAGAAAATAAAATAAAACAAAAAATAAACGCAGAATTTAACAAGAAAGGAAATCTGACTAATGATAAAACAGACTTGAGCAATGACAGGTTATACTCGTATCACTCCGAGAATTTTATTGGATACGCGATACGTCCAGCAGTGGTATTCTGTAAAAATGTCACCGTGAAAACTGAGGTGGAGTGAGTTTGTAGTGAGCTGTCAAACCTGCCGTAGATGCCGTAGTGTCGGGTAGGATGACTGTTAATTTCAAGCTCACTTCACCCAAATGCTCACGGTGAGATTTTTGCAGAATAGACGTGCTGTACTGGGTACACTGGTACTGGTCCCCCATATTACTCGTAGAAACGAATTTATTTTAAGGGTTTTTTCTACTAACACTAGATTCATAACTTTACGGTGGGTACTAACATTTTATGGATTTTAAATATTATGTTCTTTTTTTTATTGACTACTTCGATTACTTTTAAATTACTAGCACGATTTTCAGTGCAAAATATATATGTGGCATTCAATGTAATAGTCTATTCATTATGGTGATATAAATAGTGCATCGAAAACGAGTGAGCTTTTATAATGAGACCACCAGTAGCGCCAAAACTTCCAACTAACCAAGAGAATCTATTAAAATTCAAGAAATCCAATATCAGTTCAAACGAATTAATATCTATATCGAGTTCCTGCAATAATAAACTACTCGTATTCGAGTACCAGTAATTACGAGCCGTATGAAATTTTTAATAATAAAATACAATAATTATACGTTTTATTATTAAGTAATATTGCTTAGAACTTTAGAAGTTAGATGTAGATCAGCCTATAATGCTCTCACTGCTGGGACATAGGAATTCTCTCTGTGAGAAGGAGTGGGCTATAATCCACCACGCGAGCCCAGTACGGGTTGGCAGACGTAAATTGATACGTGAGATGTAATTTGTATAAAAAAAGTTTTAAATAAAGACGCGAACGCTTGGTCTAAAGATTATTGAAAGATAGTTAAAATGATTTTTATAGGGTAATTATAATTGTTATGAATTTGGAAATATTTTTTTTTTTAGTTTTGTAGATATTTTTGATGGAACGCTTTTAATTATCTTTCTACAATTGAAATATTGTTTGGTAGGTATATACGAGACCAAAGAAATTTTTTTTAAATATATTTTTAACAAATCTGTCTCAAATAAAAAAAATATATGCAGGAAATTAGTGTTCATGACAATATTTAATCAATCAATCAAAATATTTTATCTCACATAAACCTACATGGGCAGTTATGAAACGACAGAAGCTAGGTGCACGGTTCCAATTGGTCGTTTCCTATGGAGAAGAGCCGGCAAGAAACTCCACGGTTACTCTTTTAAAAATAATGGGCTTTCACAATATTTTCAAGTTACAGTGTTAATATGTATGGGAGGACAGTGTAGGCCCGTCAACAAGTACCAAGTACTTTACAAAATAGAAGATGGTTTACAAAGCTACAGTATATTCCCACAATCTCACATTTACAAATTAAAAAAAGAATCTATATAAAATATTACTAAAATAATAAAAATAAAAACCTACCTATTTAAACCAAATGACAATGCCAACAAATATTCAACAGTTATTCTCCATACGGACATTTTTACTCACGTTATGGTAAGCCTATAACATTAACGACTTTGCTAAATCTGAGTGCGTCCACTATAACATCGGACTAAGTACAAAATTGAGTTCTAGATCATAAAATACGTGTAACGAAATGCAATTATATTTTACTATTTATCGATTTGGTAACATTATCATATCTATATTGGCAGTTCAGTTTTATGCGATTTTAATGGCGAACTATAATAATTATCATAATATAAACTTAGTAGCATTACCATTGAAGGGTTAATCTAGATAATGTAGGTGTTTATAATAAAAAAGGGTAGGAATTAAAACCAGGGCCGGTTTATCGACTACCTGATAAGTGAAACAGTCGAGTGAATTCTAGACGCATTCTATCGACTAGATATTATTGTAGATAATTTTCACATTTCATAGATGATAATTATGTTGATTGTTACATTACACAGTCAATAGTTGTAGATTTATTTAATTTTCGTATTACCTAATAATTGTAATCTTAATTTTTTTACTATTAATGATTTTGCCATGTTATATTTTAAGCATGTTTTTTTTTTGTTCGTACTAGGTGGTGTTCTGTAGTTTCTGCCTACTCCCGTGGGAAGAAGGCGTGAGTTTATTTCTGAGTATGTAAAACCGTTTTCATTGAAAGTATAATAACCAGTCTTACCAAGGGGTATCGTGTTTCCCAGTAACTGAGTTGTGGAGGTCAGATAGGCAGTCGCATATTCAGTTCAATCCGGGTAAACTGGAAGCCAACCCTAACATAGTTGGGAAAAGGCTAGGCAGAAGATAATTAATTGAAACTCAGGAACAGGTCTTTAGAAGTAGAAAGAAGAGACGAAAATCTATTTTTTTTAATTAAATAATTACCTACACAAGCACAGAAACAGTGATACTCTATTCATATAAAACCTGCCCTTACTTATTTCTATATCTTTTTTACGATATGAGACATCACCCATTACTTTTTTTAGGAAGCCTTCACAGTTTAACCAGTCAGCTTTTATCTACCACGCTCAATCAGTGAGAAAAAATATTGTATTAATTTAATAATTTTATGCTGGGTGCGTCATAATAACTGTCTTGACATGATTTATGGTTCCCATGATGTGTGGACCGATTTACACACACAAGCTCACTTTTGATTTCGTTTAGATTTACTGATTAATCGAGAATGATAACATCTTTTGCTAATCAAGTATTTGGTTCTTAGTGAGGAAAAACATAATATATTTATTTTTATTAATTAATTTTATTAATATTTATTTATTTATTAAATTAATTTGTATTAAATTAATTTAATTTAAAAAAACGTTAACGTAAACGTTACCTCGTCGATGATTTTAAGATAAAATTTGTTGTTGAAAAAATGTTAAGCTAGTATTTAGGAAACTATAGATAAGAGTATTTTCAAATCCTACGCTTTACATATCTTGCAACAATTTGCAGAATGTAAAACGTAGGATTTAGCTAAGAATAATTTAGCTTATAATAATAATAATAGTTCTTCAGACTGATTTCGGCCATGGCGACCAATCTTAGCGGAGACCACCCTTCGGCGCAGGAGATATTAGAGTGCACCAGTATGTGCGCAGACACAGATGCACTCTCGCTTCCCTCACTCTCAAAGTCCGATGGGACGGCAATCCACCACGACCGGATAGAGATCAGGCGCAGGACCAGCGTCTTAATGTGCTTTCCGAGGCACTGGGGTATCATACCGCTTCTTCTCCTTTACTTCCAAACTCCGGGCTGTTACTAAGAAATTCCTAATGCAAACACCCAACAACACATTGCCTGATCCGGGAATCGAACCCAGGACCCCAAGCTCAGCAGTAGCGCTTGTGACCACGAGACCAACGGTGCAGTCGGGGCTTGTAATAACTAGTGGATCAATATACACTAAGCTCCATTTACACGGTGCAATTTTATTGCCTGTGGCATACCATAAAATTGAAGGGCAACTAACTGGCACCGTCTAAACAATACGTACAATATTGTTGCACGATACGAGCACGAAAGTTGCCGTTCAAAACAGGCATAAGCACAGGCCTGTATTCTCTGAAGGGTTAGGCAGAGGTGTACAGTATACCCACATTTCACCAGTCATGTTTAAGTCCCATGTAACAGGGGGCAAGCCTGTTGATATCAACTGGGCACAAATAAAAAACTCCGGGCTGCTACTGAGAAATTGCAGATGAAAAACTCAATAACACTTTGCCTGACCCGGGAATCGAACCCTGGACCTCATGCTCAGCAGTAGCGCTTCATCATCATCAACACGTCCACTGCTGGACATCGGCCTCCCCCAAAGGGTGTTTGCCATAATCGCCACGCTTGGCAGGCGGGTTGGCGATCGCAGTATGGTATTAAAATACATGGAAAACGCTGCTGCCCATTCTCTAGTAAGTCCCTTAGTCGCCTTTTACGACACCCACGGGAAGAAATAGGATAGTGATATTCTTTACGTCCGGACCACACGGAACAGCAGTAGCGCTTGCGTCCTCTAGAACAACGAAGCAGTTGAAGTTACCTTCTAATATGGAGTCCATCGTCTGTCTATAGAGGTTGTTTCTCATCTTCATGAAGAACATCTCTTCAGGTCTTTCGGGAAGGTAGTAGACCACCAGCTCTGTGTGTGCAGACACAGCTTTGACTGCTTCGTAGACCGGCTCGCCCTTGACCTTTGTGCAGACTAAGTTTACCTGGGCAAAGGAAACTGGTGTTATAATTTTGGAAGGAATGATCTGGGCGAATTTCCTAATTTCATTCAACGCAAACACTATTTACTTCAAACATACACAGGTACTCAAATATATTCAAAATCAGATTGTCCGGATTTCAAAGATGATCAGGTAATAGCAGGTATTTTTGCAAGCATTGATAACGGTGTTTAGCCTGATAACTTAGATTGAATAAAACTGTATTGTTAAGATTACTAATGATAATAATAACTCTAAATTTTCGGTTAAATTTGAAGTATTTGCTCACTTACTTGTGGTCCGTAGTTGTCAGACACCCGCAGGAATCGAACCCAATTGCAATGACGGACTTGCACGCCACCAGACGTGCATACTTCATCGAACAGCCCGAAACGGTGCCGGATCTGTTGACAAATGTAAAAATATTTGTTATGCAAGTCTTTATGATTCAAATCAAAGAAAGATTTAATAATATCAATTTTGCATTGATTTGCTTATTTATAGGTAGTGTTTATCAGTATATACGTATATGTATGTATGTATGTTTGTTCCTTTGTGGCGCCCTAGAGACCAAACGCGTGGGTTTGATGAATCTTACGTCAATTGATTTGTCATAATCTTGTGAAAGTCACTAAAGACATGAAAGTTTATGACAATAATTATTTTGTGAAAAAAGAAAAAAAAAGAAAATTTGACAAAATATGAATAAAAACCATCTTTATGTTTCTCTAATAGTTTATCATTTTGAATGAGCATTTAGGATCTTTAATGATTTAATGTTGGTTAGCAACTATTCTCACATGAATTTTCAAAACTTATAATAAAGCTAATGCAGTCGGAGGCATCTTCTTAAATTTTACAATAAAGACCGGCGCGGCCGCCTGAGATTAGGTTATCTTGTTGCCATCTTTTTTTTTAAGTTTACTTCGAGTTTTTATTACAAATATTTTTTTGATAGGTTACTACACAAAACATTATTGTTTTGACATGAACGCAAGATGATGATTATGTGTGCTGTCACAGAACATTCCCTATGTTACTGAGCTATGTCATATTACTACGAAAGTAAACATTTTCGCGAAAGTTCTTACTTCTACCGAATAACATCATCGGCTGTTAGATAAGATCTGGTCAATGAGATATTACATTTATATAAAGAAGAGGCAGATATGTTTCGAGCACGTGCGCCGTGGGGACTCGAAAACGTCCTAATTGGGACGTTTTGTCTTTAGTCCGCGCGTCAAGAAGGGCGGCGAGCGGTCACGTGTCACGACCACATTTTAAAACGGCGGTTGCTGTGTACGTAACATAATCTTGTTAAAATATCATTGGATCTGTTACAAAAGTCTACCTTGAAAACAAACTTAACAACTCAAACAAGCGTGAAACACAAACTCGATCCTACCAAGGCACCATAAACAAAAAAAGCTAGAACACTAAATTAAACTTTCTTCGCATCTAGTCTGGATTTCAATTTAAGATAACAGTCATCCATATCAGAAGGCATTAGTAGTAAAATGTTCTGAGCGCAATACTCGTAACCACATTATCATAAAAGCGATGAAAATTGCCCGTGCATTTCTCTAATCCTATGTGTCAAAGATTAAAACTTGTACGCGCAGATAGGACAGTAGTTAAAGACCTGATGGGGAGCTGTTTAAGATTACTGTAAGTATTATCTTTGCAGCTGGATACCCTTGTGGGTGGACTGGATCGTAAAATGAAACCTGTCGGGGTTCTTGTGTTTTAACGATTTGATATAAGAAAGATAAATGCGCAAAAAATAATGTTCAGTACGGTCATTTATGAAATAAGCATCTCGTTCTGAATTTAAAATATTTTGTTGAAGTTGAAGCTTCTTTAGCCGCGTTGAGGGATTTTGGTTGGGCATTCTTAGGAGTTCGCGTCACCGACATGCTAACCGCATCACGTGGCGTGGGACACCAGACTGGCGATGGCGTCGCGCAGCGGCCTGTGTACATGTATACGCGTAGATATAAACTATTCCAAAGTTTTAAGTTTTCACTTCTATCGGCAGTCCTCATGACTGCCAATTATTTTTTGTATGTGTGAATGATTTTTTATGGCTCCGTGAGAAAAATGTTTGAAAAAAAATTGATTAGGCGCTGTGCCATATCCAGTTTAACTACTCAGATTATAAGATTATAATTATTATATATACTGTCAGATAAAGAAATGATATCATAAGATAGAGAGAAAGATATGATTAATAACTGATCCAAACATATGATAAATTATGAGTTCTATCGTGACCAAATTAATTAAGTTTGCGTCCTAAAATGCTTATTTATAATCTGTGACTCAATTAAAACTTATGTGTCAATTTGGAAATAGTAAAAAGTAGGCAGCAGAGTGAAACTTAAAAAAAAATTAGATTGGCAGTATAAGCGCGTCGTGTATGCGCGTTTATTTTGTGCAGAATAAACAATTATTCTTTATTTTTCTTTCTTCTATGTATATCCTAAGCATAAGTTCAGGGTATTAAAATGTTAAGTAAAATTAGTTATCGATAAACAGTTGAAGGATGCTGATTTTTCGTAACATTTGTTGTGCTTAATTACGTTTTCTATTTATATTTGTTTTTTATTTATTGTGTTATTTTTTATTTTGCCCTATTAGAATACCAGCGCTGCGGTATTTATTTTTTAAATATCGCAGCATTATGCTGAGATAGGAGCTTTTTTGGCATCGCACAAATCTTGATTGTTTTTATTTTTGGATATTGTTAGTTTAAATGCTAGTTTTGTATTTCTTGTGCGTGTCCCAAATAAAATATATTTCTTTCTTTCGTTCTTTCAATTTACTTATTTATTAATATTGTATTCATGCTACCGTGTGGTGCCGGACGTAAATAATAGCACCATCCTATTTCTTCCCATGGGTGTCGTAAAAGGCGACTAAGGGACTTACTAGAGAATGGGCAGCAGCGTTTTCTATACATTTTAACACCATACTGCGATCGCCAACCCGCCTGACAAGCGCGGCGATTATGGCAAACCCGCCCTTTGGGGGAGACCTATGTCTAGCAGTTGAGTGGACGTCTTTTCAGCTGAATTGATGAAACTCATTGTAAACTTAAGTCTATTAATTAGTCGTTATTTAGTAGTTATGTATTAGTAAGTAGTAGTATTTGCTATTATATTTTTAGTCTATGACTTCATGTTTCTCAATTGAAATCCAGTGTTGCCAGATTATTTAAGAAAACAAAATTGCTTAGCGCCTCATTACTTATAAAAAAGCACAGCATCAGACATGGCCTATCTAGCTGATTGAAGTGAATTCATAATGTTTTTGCTCATTGTAGGTAAAATTGATCGGAAATATGAATACCGATAATGTGCAAAATTTTCTTGGTCTTACGACTTCGCTTTAACGAGTCCACTACCAGAGCAACATTGGCAAAACTATTCTGCCTACATCGCAAAACTTGCGTGCAGACATAATCTTAAATCAAATATCAACACTAAGATAATCGTGCGCAGACATCAACTACTTTCACACTGTCGTATCTGCTCCATTTGTTCTGTGTTCGCTTTCAACAAACCGCCAACGCTAGGTTATGCGTAATGACGTGAAAATTACAACAAATATGAACGCCGGTGCATGCTCCGAGCCGCAAGATTCAATCCGCCATGTTGCAATTAACGAGCCTGATACAGCCAATGAGATAAAGTACAGCTAGCTGCACAAAATTAGTTAATTGAAGAGGTATTTTGTGTGATGTGCGATGTCTATTTTTGTATTTTTTTCTGATAGTACAATTAAAATGATATAAGTATTTATGAATGAGCTTTCCGTGTGGTGCCGGACGTAAAGAATAGCACCATCCGATTTCTTCACGTGGGTGTCGTGAAAGGCGACTAAGGGCCTTACTAGAGAATGGGCAGCAGCGTTCTCTATGCATTTTAGCACTATACTGCGATCGCCAACCCGCGTGCCAAGTGTGGCGATTATGGCAACCCTTTCCCCGCTTTTGGGGAGGCCTATCTCCAGCAGTGGACGTATTTCGTCTGGAATGATGATGATAAATTATTTTAAGAGTTAAGGACCTCGAAATGTGTATGTAATAAACTAACGAATTTTGGTTAAAAAGATTTTTATGCCAAAACGAATTTATTTTTTACAGTCGTAAAAATATAATCTAATAAACTGATATCCTAACTTTCTAGCTGTTTCTTCTTTAACTAGGGAGTCAAAACTTGGGACAGTAATCAAGACACCTCGGGTCTCGGTCAGTCCATATTCCTCTTCACTATACATACGACTTAAACGAAGCTGACGTTTATTTACTATCCATATCGACATTGTAAAAATTTGAATAACACGTAAAGAACATCGTTTTATATTTATTTAACCGCAATTTATTTAACTGTGATAAGATTTTATAACGTTAATAAGTTTGAATATTCAACAGGTAGTACTTAAATTAGATATGGCCACAAAATAATTATGTTAAAGTACAATAAATATGTAAATTTATGCTGATATTGTACTCGGATCGGTCTATTAATTTTTAATATATGATTTTGTATATAAATCTGATCAGAACGAACGACAACTGTTGGTTTTTAATAATGTTTATCAAAAAAATTGATTGGTGTTGACTTTTTTATGGAAAACTGATAATAAATCGATTTATGAGATTTTTATTATATCTTTACCGATCTGGGAATAAAAAAGCAAATATAAAAAAATCTTTATGATCCCTAACGGTGTAAGCAACCGTTTCAATTACTGCGAAAACGAATTAGGCACTAACAAGTTATAATTATTTACTTTTTTTACTAAGTTGTTTAATTTATAACCTACCAATACATAGGTACTATGTAAATATTAAACACAAGTCATTTTTAATCCAAAATTACTAAAATTTGCAAAAAATACAAACACAAAAAAATTAAATAAAAAATAGAAAAGAAAAGTGAGGAAATTCAAAATAAAAGTCAACTGTTTTAAATCCCTTTGGTTTAATGTCTGAGTAATAATAAAGTTGTAACTAAAAATTACATAATTTATTTTAAAAAAACATTATTTCAGTGCCACAGCACACGAAAACCTATATATTAAACACCGGATTACAGTTTAAAAACAAAACGTCAATCGCCCGCTTTTTTGTCTCAGATTCGCGTAGTGGTCCCCATAAATCTGTGATACCGTTATTTAGAATAAATTGCAACCGTCTGGAGTCCTTTGTGACGTCGGGTTTTTGTCCATATGATGCACGCCTAACCACTGGGTATGGGAACCAAATAAATACAGGGATGAAAATTTGGCCACACTCTTTCAGTGTGAATCACTGGGCAATTCTGTATTGTGTCTTTACAATCAATGTTGATTGTAAAGACACAATACAGAATTTATGGAGGAAATTATATGCTATTATTTCTCATTAATTATAACACGTGTTATAGAGAAAATGACATTGACAAGTAAAAGAAATTGACAAGTGAAAGAAAATGATGGGTAAATAAATTATCTATTCACCTGACCAAGTATTTAGCTACTCACAAAAACGAAGTGTTAATCGGTTTACTAATTTATGTAAAAAATCGTATGAATATTTATCAAAGTCAAATGTAATGCATTTATCAATAAGAAATATTACATCCAACTCTCGAAAGTAAAAAGGGTTTGAATGGAAATAGAAATCACCGTTAAGTCACTCCAATTCAAGTATTTGGTACAAATATCCAAATCAATCAATTCAAAGAAAACAAGGTAACTATTCCAATCGTTTTTTTTACCATATCAATTAGTAAAGAATAAAATCGTATTTTCAACCTGTGAATTATGATAAAAACGTTTAGTTACCGAGTATTATATACCTTCGCTATGGCAATAAAATAAACTTTATTAATAAACTACGCCCTACGAGTCGTTATAGAGCAACTTAAAATTCCGTACGTCTCGTCGTCCGTCGATCCGAATTCATTACCGATTGCCGCAATCGATTTCTGTATCGATTTTTAATCAATCTCCTAAATGGTCTCTATCAAATTTAATTGACGTCAATCGTGAGGGAGTTAAAATGCGTTCGTATATTGATCGGCCTGAAATGGTCATTGGGAAGTTATGAAAGTACCGATTATTATGTCTCGGTGACATCTCGTATCGATTATGACCGTTACTATGACAATGGATTCGGTTTTTCTGATGAGTGACGGTTAATTGGAACCCTATTTGATTTAGATAATAAATCCACTTGAACTTAGTGCAATCGATTCGAACTATGTCAGATTTCAAAATTAATCATGTCCTAAAATCATTCATATTACTCGCCTGCTGAAAAAATGTTTTCTTTCTAATTGCACTCATTTCCAATCTTAACACAGAAAAGGATTTGTTTTTTGACCTATAATGTTACTTAAACACCCTATTCCTCAATAAACAATATCATAATTTCGCTGTCACATTACCACGCTGCTATTCTCACCTCGCACTCGGCAGCGCAGGCGCACCGCGAGCGATCACGATCGGATCTACAGAAGCGGCTGCGCTCGAGGCGTCAAATCGTTCGCCGTTTGCGCACGCTCCGTATGACGTACCGTTCACATTGAACGGACGGTAGCTACGATTTTATCGGCGGGATGAATTTTAAATGGGATTGGTTTTGTGGTGGTGTATTTCTAAAATGAGTTAGTTTTTATGATATTGTTTAGAATTGTCTAAGATGGTGTTCTATTTTGGAAGAAATGGTCTCAGAGACATTTACTGATTTTTCGAGCTCTTGCTCTTTTCTTTATAGCACTTTTGATTTTTCTTTCCGAATTCGACCTGAGATTATTTCTTCTCATCTTTCTTAAGCCCTGTGAGGTACGAGGAATCCAGTTACTACGATTAATTACTTTTGTCAGAACCAAAATCATTTTCTCGTGCAAAATTATGGTTTTTTTTTTGTTTTTAAAACGTTGCCCCAGATTAGGATTTCTCCTGTATCGTGGATGCGTTTACAATCATTTAAACTCACATACACAAACAGCCAGACCCGGAACAACTACTTATAGGTCATACAAATATTTTTTCCGTGCGGGAATCGAACCCGCGACACGCAGCGCAGCAGTCAATCGCTTAACCACTGCGCCAACCGTGTTTACAAGATTTTTATTAACTTGCTGCATTCGTGTTTCCGATTACACTATTTGTCTTCCATTTTTTACACAACAGAACACTTACTTCCTACTTAAAACTCACGTCCACCAACTTAATTATACCACAAGCAGGTACAGAAAAAAGCCATTCTACAAGTCCCTTAACAAATAAATAGTATAAAAGATGTGTAACGTCAGTAATGTCAGCCATCCCAACTGGTTGCACTGAATTCTTATCGCAGTAACGACTCACATTCACTACTGTTTTAAATTTTAAATTCAAAGTGCTTTTGCTAACCGTGAACCTTTTAACTAATAATTGCTTCGTAGTTTCGTACCTATGAGTATCACGACTTTCTATTTGATATGTTTTTGTTTTTAATAAGGAAGATTTGAAACCAGTAAGTTGAGAGATGGAAATAACTAGCAGATTTCATTTTATCAATTTTCCTAGTTATCTGGAAGATGATTTCAAAATATACGGTGCAATGTGTGTTGAACTGGAAACTGTGGCGATTATGTGTGTTTTATGAGAGTTCAAGTTTAGAGCTGAAAGTGCTCAAGAGTGCTAAGCGTTTACCTACATATAACCTATCTTAGACTGATTATATGATTATTGCAATTAAATGAGAGAAAATTTAAAACACATATTAAGTACACTTTGTAAACAAGCATATTACAAGTTAGAGGATTATATCCAGGACAGGAATGCTTGGAAACATGCTGGTCCAGCTCCATAGGACAATCTAGAGTCTAGACAAAATCAAACTGGTTGCTATTTTTATGGTAAAATCTGTTATTTTTATGATATTGATTTTACATTCTGTGATAACCTATACTCACACACTGACTTATTGTTATTTTTTTTAGAAAAACATACTTTTACGATGTTTGTAAATATGTGAGCACCATGTATCTATCTAATAATTAAGTTATTTTTCATTGCTTAGTTTTTAATTCTTTTTACCTATTATGGTATAGTAATTTTATTCTAGGTGCATCGTCTTCACATATAATCATATAATTAATGTACTCAAACAAAATATTGTAAAACATTTTTTAAAAGAGTAACGGTGGAGTTTCTTCCTCATTCTTCTCCATACGAGACTACCTTTTGGAAGGGGCAACTAGAATCAATTCTATTTTTTTTGTAAATTTTGACCTTCAAAAGTGTCTCTAATGTGCCTATTTGAAATAAATGGTTTGACTTTGACTTTGATTTATGGATAAAATAAATAAAATAATATAGCTTTATTTTTCCTTACACACTTTTCCTTATTCCCTAACACTATCACCTTATTTGACCTAGTAAATCAACTATATTAACTGAAAAATAGTATTTTAAAACTAAGGTGTATAAGGACCGCTATCTATAGCGGTAAAAGCCTCCTCCAACCGTTTCCAAGCTGTCCTGTCTCTGGCGATTCTGCTCCATGTTCTGCCTGCTATCTGTGAAATATCGTCGCTCCATCTTTTGTTTGGTCTACCTGGTCTGCGTTTTATATTTATTGGATACAAATTTGTGGTGACTTTTGTCCATCTGTCGTCTGTCACTCGTTGGATGTGTCCAGCCCACTTCCATTTTAACCCCAGCCCTTTCTTTGAAGCTTCCTGACTTTGACTTTGACCTTTTTGACTGATGTGGATGTGACCGACGAACTGGCAAGACGTCGATTGCAAAAAAATCGAGATGGATAAATGGGCTTGTTTCATTAGTCAATTATTTAATAACTCGATTTGTATTGTATTTTAATATACATTCTAGCTTATCTTATGTAAATGCTTAGCAGATCAATTCGTTCAGATGTAGGTATTATCAGTCTTAAAAGACAGAAAATTCATCTGACCTAATTAAAACTAAATTATTTTAATTTTTCATAGCCCTAAAAGTGAAACAAAAAAGTTGTTTATTATTCATGGACTCTTCGTGCAAGGGAATCCTTTCGACATTCAGTTTCCTCTCAACCAATCAATATAATTACTTCCAGTAGCTCACGGCATTTTTTGTTATTGGTAAGCCACTCCAATATAAAAATATGCATGAACTGCATACATCAAAAATAATACACTAATTTCAAAAGAGTTCTTAAACAGAAGCCAAAACGCGCGTCCGTGCCCCGGGCAAACATTTCTGACAGCATATGTTGGGCACTTGGGGATAGGGTCGGGTTCCACTAACCGAGTGGCGTGAGTGTTGGATCATTTAGCTCCCTTCAAAATGGTTGAGCTGAATGGTGCTGATCCATGCGTCATGTTCGTGAACGGGCGCTGTCAGTTATGACTGGTCATCTCTTAGCTGCCACGGCTTATTTTTAAATATTTTAGTTTTGAATTGTTGTTTTTTTTTTATCACGGACGCTTCTGACGTTTTGCATTATTCTCACATGTATATTTTCTATAAGAATGATGTAACCAATACTTTGTATCAAATATTTTATTTTAAAAGAGTGTCCGTGGAGTTTCTTGCCCGTTCTTCTCCATAGGAACCTACTATTTAGAATGGGCAACTAGCTTCATATTTGTAACTGACCGACTTGTTGACAATTCAAAAGTGCCTGTAAATGGTTTAATTGAAATAAATGCTTTGAGTTTGAGATTATGTGACCACGGACCACGGACAAACAATGAGGGTTTCCTGAAATTACATTCACTTGGTGGCAGCACTGAGACGTCAGGTTCGGGCACCTGTCAAAAATGTCAAAGCGTCGTGACTGAATGACGAACGAATGAATGAAACAAATGATGGACGTAATTATATATTTTTTATTCATTGTTCAAATGGAAGACCTCTTGTCAAAGTGGCGCCAACTAGTGGCGTGAATTTTCTTGAAAACCCTCATTGCTTGCTTTGCTAAGTTACTAGAGCTTTGAATAGCGATAATGAAGACCTGTTTTTTGTTCAACACCGTAGTTTCACCGGCTCCAGCGAAAATTATGCCTCATGCTCTTGCTCAACATTATACTCTTGATAAATGATTTTTATTTCTGTAAGTAGTATACAAACACTTTTACACGTCAATCATATTTTAAAAACTAGATGAGGTCGGCGTTTCCTATCTGACTACTATTCTTGTCTCTTTTTATTATTGGTAGTTAAGGGTTGAAAGCTAGAAAGTTAGACTAGCTAAGTTAGGCTAGAGAACTCTTTGTATTCAAACATCAGTCTTAATCCGGAAAATCCCCAGGCAATGTAGACGTCGTTATTGCAGTAAGCTTATAATTCCTAGACTTGTACCAGTTAGGAAGTGCATTATGAAGCCACACTTTATTTTAAATGAAACCCACATAAATTCCAAATTTATTACCCACACGCTCAGTAAGCACCAACCTTAAATAAAGGTATGATTGCACGCGCGGTCGCCCGTAGCGATTATTTGCCGCACGCCGAGTAAATTGCACGCCAACGCGTTCGTGCGCGCGAGTCATTATATCTAAAGAAAGCACGTAAAAAAGCTCGTTAGACTATCAAATGATTTGAATTTCAAAATTTTTGAAGTTAATGGATTGCGTTCACGCGTTTTTCATCGAGGTAGGTAGATCCTAGTGGGTTCTGTAGCGAATTTGAGATTTTATTTGAAAACTATAAATAAAAATATAATATGTAGGTATATGCAAATGTGCGTAAATTAATATGGACTTTACTATCATTACAAATAGGTATTAATAAAAAAAAATTCAAAAGAATGATGTTCGATTGCTACTCTAATAACTTTTATAAATGTATACTATGATAGGATTTTTTGTGTGTACTTTTATCGCTTAATTATATTTTAATACTTATATGGGTAGTTACAAAAAAACGCAAGTTACTGTTCCTATTATGAATTATTAAATAGCCAATTCATTGTACACCTATCTCTGAATACAGGCTGCAAAAAGCACAAATTGCTATCCGAATTGAAACTTAGACAAACTTTTGTTACGTAATAGCAATGTAGGAAATTATTTAGAGTCCGTTTTTTACTGTAACTTTAGCCAAATAGCCTTTTGTCTGCCACTTAGCACGTGTCTATACATAGTTTTTATAAACAAATTAGTATTATAAAATACGTGTTATATAAAAAACTTACTAAAAACTAGGAGTTTATTAAGTGTTTCAGGAATGTCGTGTTCTCAATGCAAAAGAAAAAAATAAGCTATTCTTGCGTAGTTCGTGCCATCACTTGAGAAAAGTATACTAAGATTTACCGCCAGTTGCATGTAAGTCCATTAAATTTAATTCTCCATTAAAAATAATTCTGTCTTTATCTAACTCATCGCCAGTTGCACGTAAATCCATTAAATTTAATTCTCCATTAAAAGTTGCTGTCTTTATTTAACGGAACGTATCATGTGACAGAATTACTTTTAATGGGGAATTAAATTTAATGGACTTACGTGCAACTGGCGGATAGCGTATCAGAAAGTGACAGCATTACTTTTATTGGGGAATTAAATTTAATGGACTTACGTGCAACTGGCGGTCAGTGACTTAATCCTACTCAGAAACTAAAACAACTTTAAAACTTCAAAGTTCAAACAATTCTAACGCACAGATTCAAGGAAAACTACAATTTAAGAGCGGATAGAGCACGTGCCTAGATAAGCACTGGAAACAATTTGCGAAAATGGTACAAGTTCGTGAAGGCCGCGGGTGCACTGTAATACCATCGTATTACTGCAACTGGACATAAGGACTGGGTGTGGTCTAAGTTACAAGAGGTAGATGTAGCGGATCTAGTTTATACAGTGGTTTTTGTGAGCGACGTATTTTGACATGAATTGTCGTACAACTATATTATCTTTTGCGGTCGTTAAAGTTTCAGAAATATGAAAAAGATATTCCGAAAGGAAAGATCAAAGTTGTGTCAAGGGAACGATTCCTGGCAAAACTTAATCTAATCTCAACTTTAATTTAAAAATAGAATCTGCTTATGTATGCAGGTTCTATTTGATGGGTTTGGAACAAAATACCCGACTGCAAAAACACATAACTAAAAAGTCAAAACCAAGCATTATTAGGTATACGAGTATATGGAACTTTGTTTTTTTTAAGATATCGCAGGCCCCGACAAACAAAAGTAACAAAATATTTCAGGTAATTTGTTTGTGGAGCCTGCAATACCTTACAAAAAACAAAGTTCAATACATAATAATGCTTGTTTTTCTCTTTTCAGGTATGTGTTTTTGCGATCGAAGGTTTTTTTTTTAATAATTTGCTTTATTTCAAGCTTTTTAGTTTATTGTTTGTATTTGGAATTGACTCATTAGGTACTAGCATTTATTTGACACCAATATTGTTGTTATTTATTTTAAAAAAACCTACCCTCCCTTTTTATGTATTTGTAGATGCAATATATCAATATTATATAACGCATATCACGCCCACAATTGAAACAAATCTAATGACACCTCATATGTTAAAATCCATCAATCCGTTTAGGCTACAGAGCGTGACAAAGAAATAGACATACATACTCTCGAAAAACATTACCATCATTCTGGGGCAGTCGGGTTAAAATGAAGGAGGGACTTGTAGTATTATAATTCAAAACAACTCCTACTAAGAACTAAGGCAAGGGGCGCTAAAAAGATGTTAGGTTAACATTACAGACATTTTATGAAATTTAACTATAGGACCAAATTGAATTGTCGTAATCTTTTTCAAAGAGGTTACTGCACTTGGTAAAATGTGTTGCCAGGGTACTTTAAATCCTTGTTCTCGCCAGCTGTTCATAACTCGCTCCAGACATAGCCTACAGGCAAGCACTGAGGTCCCAAATGTTACAGTCATGGTCTCAAATTGCATCTCATTTCGTCAGTACCACCGGTTGCAATGATTGTGAGCTTGCCACTTTGTCTGTACCACTTTCGACAGTTTTGAAATGACCTGTCTCTGATATGAATGATACCACTATTTGCGGAAAGTGGTATGCGAGACAAGGATGCAAGATAGAGATTGATAGTAGCCACTACGGTGAAGCTGTGTAATCTTCTTAGCAATATAATCATTTACACTTGATGCTGGTATTATCTAGGGGTAACAAAAGGTTAGTAAATGGCTGTGTTTGGTGTATTTGAGACTAGTAATGGCTGAATCTAGGAAGATAAGCAGTACTATTTACTAGATTTTGCAATAGATCAAGTTAAGGCAATATGACAGTCAAATCTGGATGTTTTAAGGTAAGCTCTGCGTTTTATGTTTTGAGAATATCCCATAAAAATATGTTCATATTCACAATGGGTCAGGAATTAGGCATCGTATGGAAAACTACTCTCTTCAATAATACATGGATCAGAATGAATGAGTACTCTTGTGTCATAATATTCAAATATTAATAAGATTTGTAGTGATTTAAAATCACTACAAATCTTATTAATATTTGAAAATTATTATTATTTTATTTATTATTATTATATTTGAAAATACTAAATGTAAAATTGAAAGTATGTGATTTGCCTCAAATGATTTTTGTATCAGTCATGAAGTTTAAAATTTGACAGTTACCGTAAAAGGTAAAAGTACTGGTTTCTTAACAGTACGTAATGAAAACACGATAATTATTTGGGGCGTCGGCGTCGTGTAATTACTAAATCAATTCTCTTCGAGCCTCGGAAAAGTTGTCTTCAAGAAGTCTACTACCTAATTAAATATTTTGTTTAAATATAGCTATATAACAAGTCTGTATTTGTGTGCAAGAATTAAATACAGAAATACTCGTACTGAAAAGGCGTTTCATTACACTTGCTACTTAATTAGATAGAATCATGAAAAATTTAGTACCCTCACACAAAAAAAACCAAGCAACGTAGTATAAAAGTCAATAATTCAATTAAATGACCATAAAACATGCAATTTGCTTGTTAACACGCGTTACAGGCGTTTACACGGTAATCGCGTGCAGTACCGACCGTGACGGAGGGGTATCGCACGCGTGACGGAGCGGTATCATTGCGGTATGCTACCGGGGTGGGCGGCAGACCATGTCATTGCTGTCATCGTTAACGATTAGCGTGGTGTTTAGTAATTAATGTGAAGTTTAGCGTGATAATTAAATTATAGGCGATTTAGTGGTGGAGTTTTTTAGGGTTCCGTAGTCAACAAGGAACCCTTATAGTTTCACCATGTTCATCCGTCTGTCCCCGGCTTAGCTCAGATACTCTTAGTATTAGAAATCTGTAATTTGGCATGGGTATACATATTAATTACGCCGATAAAGTGGTGAAATAAAATCTTGAAAATATTGTTTTGTAGGTTACCTCCCTTGTACGTAAAAAGGTGATCTTTTTTTCTCGCCTGTTCCGTGGTGTGGAGTATCATTGGATAGGCCGTTTGTTTGCGTAATATTAAGTTTTAAAATGCTATTTTTTGTTAGAGTCAAGTGTCCCCCTGCCAGCTAAATGGTTGTTTTTGGATATGTGAAAAAAAGTCATGGCAGTAGTATATATAACAAAATTAAAAGGAAAACTATCACAGATAGGTAGGGTTTACAAATTAACGAGTAATAGTCAACCAACTCACATTTACAGTTGGAGAATTGACTGTGACGTTTAACGATGTATGGGAGAACATGTTTTTCAACTGCAATGTAAAGTTTGTTTTTGAGATAAATTCATTCCAACTACGGAACTCATCATTGTGCGTGGTCCAACACGCACTTGCTTTAATATATTTTGATGAAACAAGTGTGTAAATGTTCATGTTAGCCCATTTGCCACTTCATGTTTTTTGTATTTCTGCATTACAAACTGGGTTATTATGCCGTACTTTTCTGTAATAAAAGAATAATGTTCTACTGGGTTGCAAATTGTAAGGTATTATATTCTTAACTTTACGGAACGGCAACATGGTTAGTAGACTCGTGTCGAAAAACCCAATTAAACGGGTAGATTGCAGTAAATCACAATGTTTATAGTAATAATTTCCAGTGGTTACATATAACGGATAAATATACTTTGAATTCTACGGTAATGTTTAAATGGCACTAAGGTGCTTATAAGCGATGCTAACACAATTAGTAACAATAAGTAGACAACCGTAAAATAGCTCTTTTACTAAATCACACAATATAAATTGCGTGGTATACGAAGCCGTGACGAAGGGGTACTCATATGTCACGCTTCGGTATACCACGTGCTATATTTTAGTAGGGGTAAGCAGCAGACCATGTCCCACCTGTTAGGGTAAAGGACGTCCAAGGGTAGGTCAAAGAACCCTTTTGAAACCAGAATTAGTTAAGGCAAATATTAGTCTAGGAATGTTTTTTTTTTAGAATAACTCTATTGTTGTTATCCATTTTATTTAGCATAATTTACAACTATCTCTATGTTAGAGTTGGAACTAATCTGAGCGAATTACGCGCACATAAATGTATTTTCGGTCCATCACAGTCTGACAGTTTAAAAATGTTCGGAAAAAGCCTATCTGTGCGGAAAACGCGCATGTATTTGGAGATTTTAAGTTCTCTGCAGAATTATTTTCTGGTTTTTAGATAATTTATTTATTTTAACTTTAATTAACATGGTTAAACCAATTACAAAAATTAAAGGCAGAGACACACATAGAAAACAAATTAATTATCATTACAAAATTCAGGTAAAAACATATTTAATACAATAAAAAACAAGATTGTATATTCTTCTTATAGCCAAGCTGGCTGTAAAGCTTCTTGTTCCAATGCTGAACTATGTAAAATGAAAAAGCCTGACCAAACATAAGAGGCTTACCTTCATGATAATTATGAATGCCATAAAACACCACTATAATACTAGCAATAATAGCCAAGCATAACGAAAACAGTCATATTTCACGCTCGAGTATACCACGTGCGATATTGTAGAGGGGTAAGCAGCAGACCATGTCACACCTGTCAACACATTTTCATTTAACAAACACTGAATGAATTGATGCTACTGTTTGTAAAACTATGCAATGGGGGAATGATAATTTGATTGATGTGAAGAGGTGGCGGACGTTAACATTTAAATGAAGTAATTTTGGCCAAACATACAAAAAATACACATAATAATCATCAATCAGCATATAATGTTCGCACTGTTGGGACACAGGCTTCCTCTCTGTGAGAGCTAGTGGCCTGTAATCCATCACACAGGCCCAGTGTGGGTTGGTAGATAGTCACATGTCTTCGAACTTTTGGTTCTAGGACATACCTGTTTCCTCACGATGTTTTCCGTCACGGTTTTGAGTAAAGCGCTCGCTTCGTTCGTGGCCATTACCAGAGGACCACTAGTGCTCTCATACTGAATAGGCCGAGAGATTTAAATGACTGTCGTAATGTACTTAGGTATGGGTGTACCATTCTTAAATTTTATCGAAGTAGTTCAGGCCATTTTCAACCCCCTATAACTTCGTTTTGGATAAAACTAGAAGCCTGAATTTTCAGTAACTAAGCAGGCATTGTATAAACTCGGTAGGTATATTTCAAATTTCATTCAATTTTAACCAGTAGTTTAAGAAATATAAAAGAAAGAAAGAAAGAAAAAGCATTTATTGGGACTCGCACAGATCACAAATTAAACTATACAAAAACACACTCATAGAAACATAAAGATCAAAAACAAAAATAAAGCAACAAATAATAAACAATAACACACACACACACAACACAACTACCACACACGCACACAGCACAACACAATAACACAACACAAAACAACTAGACAAAGACAAAACACAATATAACTAGTCAAAGTTTCATAATTTGTCATTCACTCACTGACTGACTGACCGATCATCAAAACTCTAAGGCACTTCTAGCAGACATAGAAACTTCGAATACAAATAGTGTTTAGTAAATCAAGGAAAACCTAGAATATTTTGAAATTTCGGTCCAGTTTTCTACAATACACCAACTGACTGAGATACACCACTGGTTCAGATACACCAACAGCATAAATAACTTTGTAATTCCATATAAATCTTGGCAATCGCACTAACCAATCTAATCACACTAATAATAAAAAGACGAAAGTTTGTGAGTGTGTGTGTATGTTTGTTACTTCTTCACACTCAAATGGCTGGACCAATTTTGATAAAATTTTGTATGGAGATAGCTGACACTCTGGATTAAGACATAGGCTACTTTTTATCCTGATATTCCCACGGAATCGAGACTTACGCGGGTGAAACCGCGGGGCGCAGCTAGTTTAATATAATATGTTTTACTTGTGAGATACATTGTGTTTTCATATGATAGCCAAATCAATCTATTTATTTAAAACATAAAAGATTTTTAATATTGATATGGTCACTATAAGATGTTGTTAGGTTAGCTAATTACGTAATAACTTAAGACAGAAGGATCCTTGTCTAGGGACTGAATGAATTGACCGTTTTGGTATTATATGGATCTCGCAACTTTTTACGCTAAAAGAACTGAGTTGCGATACTTGTTTTTTTTACCATTTACGTTTTTGATGGCATTTACTTTTTCTTCTTAGTGTCTTAATGGTAACCTAATTATTAGTCGTCATAGAATTTAACTACAAGTTTGGTACCAACAGTAGCACCATCACTTCCAATAACGCAAGCAAACCATCCACCGGTTGCAATTTAAAGCACATAAATTAACAAATACAGACAAAGTCGCCTCAGTTTTTCTTCCACCCCCTACAGCTTGCAGGAAATTTGATCTCTTGAACTTGAAGACCGTTAAAATTGTGTTACAAGTAAATCTATTTGTGGTCTCACGTTTCGATCGCCATCGAGTCGTGATTCTGTCTGGGTGCGCATTCACAAAAACGATATAAAGACTTGTTGGAATTTAATTAAATATAGCTGTCATTTGAAACGGTTCTAGTTATTGGGTATTAGCCACGTTGTTGTGAGGAGTAGCTATGTCATAGTGTGTTGAATTTGTGCAAGATCATGTCACATGATAATTTTTTGAGCGAAGAATTAACAATTGGTTCCAATACCGATACTGGCAACTATGGATTTGGAGGCACTTCACCCTGTGCATAATGTTCATAAATAAGTCTACGCACCGCAATTTTCTTTTCAGAAATAATCACGATATAGATCAGCAGGAAAAAGTCCTTCCACATGTTTTAATATCATTTTAAATCTACTCACAATATGCTTCAGTATTCCAAAGTTCACCCCGTGATATATTTGCTACCGGCCTGTCTAGCCCACCAATTACTGGGTAATTACAAAGCTAGCCTTAGAAGAAATACTTATTTAAACAATATGTCTTTCTTTCTGGAAAGAAGGGAAAATGGCTCGTAGATTCTAGAAATAATTCATATTTCTAGAATCTACGCGCTGCCATTTTCTTTTTTTTTTTTCAAGCAAACACCATGTCCGTGAGCAGCGAGAAAAAGACCTTGCAAACGTTTTAATATAATTTTAAATCCACTCACAATATGCCCCAGTTTAATTCTAAGGCTCATCCCGTGATATATCTGCTACCGGCCTGTCCGGCCCACCAATTACGGGATAATTACAAAGCTTACGACTTCGGCTGGAATTAAAATACTCGGCCGCTGTATATTTTTTGTAGTTGCATATTTAACGATTTCGCATACTTTACAGTCATGTAACACGTAGAAAGAAAGCTCTGTAGTGTGAACGTTCATTAATTGTTGTTGGTTGATGAACTTTGTGATTTCCAATTGTTTTGTTTTCTATTAAACGTTCGTATTCTCATAGTGTGTGTGATGATGGGCGAGGAACGAGTTACTTATATTATAATTCTTTATGTTGCCTCTTTTGTGTACCTACTGTACAAATATTTCGACACAAATGTATTTTTGTTATGAAATAAATAACTTGAATAACTTTAACTTGTTGTGCTCTTGTGCAGAACCTGTACACATTTTTATTTATTTACCAGCTGCGTCCCGTGGTTTCACCCGCGTAAGTCTCGATCCCGTGTGAATATCGGGATAAAAAGTACCTTATGTCTTATTCCAGGGTGTCAGCTACCTCCATACAAAATTTTATCAAAATTGGTCCAGCCGTTTGAGCGTGAAGAAGTAACAAACATACACACACACACACACACTCACAAACTTTCGCCATTATAATATTAGTGTGATTATTTATTTATTTAAACTTCTTGCACACAATTAGGTACAAAGGCGGACAACAGATGAGGTGGTTTAGATGCTCTATGGTTTTATTAGCTAGGTTTTAGGTATCAGCGAAAAGACATGAGGCTATGCGAAAATAAATTTACTCGTGAGAATTTATTCCAGCTGACATTAATGACGTAATGTCCAATACATCTGATCCCGTCTTATCTTCTTCTAAAATCGTTCTATCTACAAAACAAACTACTGCACCCCCTAAAACGAAAAAAAAAACAATTCAAATATAATAGACAGTACCATGTTAAGCAACAGCACACGAACAGCATCCCAAGCCAGTGATTTGGCGCAATTATTACGTCGCGAGGGAATCCAAAAGTGAAAAAAGCGATAGAATTCGCCGGGGCTCTGATTAAAATTGTGACAGCTTGATTGTTCGGCTTCTGCGTTCCCTTTTTTGGGTGAAATGCTTCCAGTAGTTGAGATAAGATCAAATTGGACCATATATTACTGATTTGGACCTGGAACTTTATGATTGCGGACGTTTTTTTTGGATTATGGTACGTGATTGGAGTCTGCGGCTTCGTTAAGGGATGTTGTTTTAAATTAATTGTGCTATATAAGTCGAGTTGCCGAGGGGCATATTGAGCTACCGAAAATATTGATCGGTTTAGATACTGTTGGGGTTCTTTAGGAAAGCATGGTGTGAAAGGCTTTTAGAGGAAGAAGGATTATGACGACATGATTCCGATTTATACATAGACAATGGCGTATTTAAAGTAATCAAAATTAACCTCGAGTCTAGGGGGCCGATCGCGCTAATTTTTAACATTAATACCAAAACTAAACCACAACCAAAAACGTTACGTTAGACACATTTCGTATCGTGCTAATCATTTCAACGGAAACGATTTAGCTTTACTTTGGAAGTTACGTTGGAGGAACGATCGATCGAACAATACTCACACAAAAATAGCGCGATACCGTTTCTTACATCAGCTAAACCAAAACTAAACCAAAACCAAAAACGTTCCGTTCGAACGGTAATTACGTTGAGAAATAGCGCGATCGGCCCCTAGGTTAAACTTGGTTACCGTATAAATACGCGTAATATAGTCTAGGCCAAAGACTATATTATGCTTTCAGGGGGCCGATCGCGCTCATTTTGAACGTTAATACCAAAACTAAACCACAACCAAAAACGTTACGTTAGACACATTTCGTATCGCGCTAATCATTTCAACAGAAACGATTTAGCTTTACTTTAGAAGTTACGTTGGAGGAACGATCGATCGAACTTTCAGTATTGGGTAACGTCGACGATTTTGGCGCTCAGAAAAAATAGCGCGATACCGTTTCTTACATCAGCTAAACCAAAACTAAACCAAAACCAAAAACGTTCCGTTCGGACGGTAATTACGCTGAGAAATAGCGCGATCGGCCCCCTGGTCACCATACTATAATATTTAAGTAGGTACGTACGAGTATTGCTTAACCAACCTACCTATCCTTCAAGGATAAAATAGTTTCAAAAACATACACATAAAATAACTGTACCTAACACTAAATTCATAAAAAATAATGACTACTACAATGTGTTAAAAAAAACTGAACGTGATCTATGTGTAATACGAAACGATTTTTAAAAACATAATCGCCCATCAAAAATTCATGTGAGCGTATAAAAACTGCGCCAGTTAGTCCAAGAGCCGTTAGTTTTTAATAAACAATATAGACATTACATGAAGTAATTACATGTCGGATAGCATGCCGTCGTTAGCTCCTTGATTATTACACAAACTTTGTTTTAAAATAAAAATACCACACAGTGTTGAGCTCTTTTAATAAATTGAGTTTTTGAAAGATATTTTTATTAAAAATGATCTAACAGTTGAGTTCTTAATCTCTTTTTCCCTAAATCATTTTCAACTAAATATACCCTATTAAAAGATAAAGAATTCTTGGAAGATTCATATTTGAAAAACAAAAACATGTTTTATAGAACAGAAAACTAAAATCGTGTATAAAAAAAATTTAAATTACTTTATTTTTTTGAAATAAAAAGGCATTATTTCAAAAAAATAAAGTAATTTAAATTTGTATTTAAAAATTTATCGAAACATTATTATATGCGAAACACAAGAATTTACGATCAATTTAGTACTAAACATCCATGTAGTGCTAGGGACAGTCGTTAGATTGCATAAAGGACAGCTAACATGGTCCAAATCTGGTGCACGCACAATTAAACCAGGTCTTTATTGGTTTATCCCTTTGTTTAGATAGAGGGCCATGTAAAGAGGGTTATTTAGTAAAAATGTTGCTGTTTTGTGTGATAAACTGAAAATAAATATATTATTGTAATTCTAGCGCTTTGTAAGCGACTTTGACCGCGTGGGTTTAGGATTTTCTCATAAAAATGTCACATTGAAATTTTTTAAAGTATGCCTAATTGCCTATGCCTTTCTTCCAGGTTCAAGCAAATTCTACACAAAAATGGTACATCCAAAGATACTTTCGCAGTATTAGGTACCTACTTTAATATGGATTAGTTTAGTTTTATTTTTTCAATTTAGGTATTAATGTATGTTTCGAGATTTTTTTATAGGATTTAAAAGTGTATATTCAGGTAAGTAAAAAAACGAATAACATGACTATTTTGATCAGCCCCAATTAACATGATTTATAGATACCAGCATCTAATAAAGTAGCGACAGAAGCAACCCTTACAAAAAAGGTGATAATTAATAAAAACTCGTTTAAAACCCAATTTTGAGTTTGATAGAATAAATCATAATTTTGTGCTACCGTAAAGAAAATTAGCTCTCAATGATATAATATACAAAAAATACAAGACGTATCAATTTAATAAACCTGGTAGGTATTGAAGTGTAAATTAGGCAGACTGAGATTAACTACAATAATATGGCCCGATGTTCAAAATGGCGTAACTATTCATTCATTACAACACTTTAGTAACTTATAAAAGATAACTTTTACTTTTTTAATAATAATTTTACAAGTGTTTGGCACTGAAAACAATCAGTAAAACTATTTTTATAACTATGTATATATATACCTATATATATAATATAAAATCATCGAGATTTCTTTAGTACATGTAACTATAATAAACACTTAAAAAATCCAGGATAAATACTCTAAATGATGTTAAAAACCACATCAAAACGTGTACTTTGAAGAACAACGCAGTCACACATACAAGAAAAGCGACTTTTATTAATAATTATGTACCTATAGATAACAAACATAACATCACGCCTGTAATCCCCGAAGGGTTAGGCAGAGACGCACTTATAGTACACCCACATTTCGCCAGTTATGTTTAAGTCTCATGTAATAGCGCGAGCCTATAGATAACACATTGGAAAAAATCCCATACACGATTTTCAGATTCCCTTCTTGCTCCAATTACGTCAACACTCGAAGAAGGCTTGCAAGATAAAACCAGACGCAAGTACAACGACGAGTTTCATAGATTTGCTTATTAATAAGACCGACAAAGAATTCGTAGCGGATAACGGTATTATGTATGCTAATCCGATCGGCACATCGGGCAAACTTTATCTGGAAGTAGGGATGTCCCTTCTCTGGATTAGTTATGGTAGCATATTCCGCAAATTTCATTTTATAGGGGCAATAATTTTGTTGGAGGAGCTTGTGGCTAAGTCTTTAAGAATCGCCATAAGCCCAACAATCAACTAGTCTTACCAAGAGGTATCGTTATTACCCAGTAACTGGGTTGTGGAGGTTAGATTTGAATAAATGACTTTTGATTTTGATTTGATTTTAATTTTGATTTTAGATAGGCAGTCGCTCCATGTAAAATACTGGTATACTGGAAGCGGACCCCAACATAGTTGGGAAGAGTCAGTAAATGATGGTTTTATGTGCAATGTTGTTCTTTTGTTTCATGAAATCAACTGTGACACATTCTTGTCATAGGTATAGGGCGTGCAGGGCCTGAAAAATAGGCAGACATAATATAATGAAAGAAAGACATGGCTTTTCAAAATAATTATATAATAATACTTTTACAATTGCGATGAGAGAGGTTTGAATTAGCATTACCATGTCAGACAACAAAATATCAGTGCGCATCATCATGGTTACTTAATTCAGTTTTCTAGAGTGTGACAACCCTATTTCAAGTAGACGCATGCCTAAACAAGTGGTGCATGCCTTAATACGTTGTCTGTTTATGCGTTCATAATTAACACGGAATGTAAATCAATTGCGATCGATTTTCATATTAGTTTCTCTTTGTAAGTTTGTCTCAATCCAGTTTGATTTTTGTTGAGAGACTAACATTATCTGAGAGGCTTTTTTTACCTTATCTTAATTTTGTTAACATGCGCATAATGTAGTGGGCTGCAATATTGTTAATACTACGTTATTTGTAAACATTTTATATTGTAGCTGTTTATGGTCCTATAATAAATAAAAAAAAACATAGGATTAAAGGATGATAAGTCGTAATTATGCATTGCTTTAATACTGGGTAAAGTAGTTAGTAACTAGGTTCTTATAAGACATCAAAGAGTAGGAAATATTTTCTGTGGGAGGTTTATATTTTTATTTATTTTATTTTTTTATAAGTTTAATTCAGAACATAAATTCCATATAAAATTGTTAGTAAGTATTATTGTAAGTAGTATATATACTTTACATACATATATAATATTTCGAAAGCAATATATTGAAAGGTCCAACATGACTAATTGATTATCCTACCGATATTTTCTCCATGAGTTTCGCTTCATACAGGCGTTATTTAAACAGTGCGAAGAGTGCACGTCTGTTTAGCTCAAATCGGTTTGTTTTGTAGTGTTCTAGATTTAGGTCTATAAACACACTTTTATTTTTTTTCTCTTTTGTCTCTAATGTTCATAAGCTAATGTCATGCATACCTGTTATTTGCATGGTTACTGAAGTACCAATTTTTAGATGTTATTTAGCTTGAATAGTGACTGTGCTATTGGTGGTATTATAAATATATAAATAATATTGCAGACGAGAATTCATTTCTATGACCATGGCTATATGGCTCTGAAACTAGTATTCCTAATAAGCAAGTCATTTCATAAAATTCTTATTTATTTTAAAGATTATACTAACAAATCAAGTCCTTGACAAATCATAGCAAATATTTCACAAATTTCTAGTCTAAAATCTTCAAAAAACACTCCTGCGCACACCGACAAAAAATACCAATAAAATAACCTAAACGATAAACAAAACAAGTTTAATTGCAGCCTTATCAGTAAAACTTCACCCAAGAAGCATAAATGATAGTCTCTTAGACAAAAATAAGAATTTAAATAAACAAGGTGACTCGAATGAAGTCATAAATATAGAAGAGCGGCACTTTTAGTCTCGGATCTAACAAATTAACAGGCGATTAAGCTACCGATTCAGTTAAGACTTTGTGACATTGAGTTAATGTGAAACAACAAATAACTTTGATAGTGGTTTTACTGGTGGCAACAGAATTGTAATGGTGGACAAAAATTTACAGTTAGAAATGTGTTACAGTACCCAAAAATGTCTTTTACATTGACAATTTGACGTCTTGTGCTTGAAACTTTAGATAGATTTAGAAAATTGAAAAACTAGGTGAGAAATATGTTCAATAGTGTTAATTTTAACCCCTTACCCCCATAGGAGCCTTTTTGGCATCGCACAAGTCGTGATTGTTTTTATTTTTGGATATTGTTAGTTTATGCTATTTTTGTATTTCTTGTGCGTGTCCCAAATAAAATATTTTTCTTTCTTTTATTTCATTTACAATTTGTAGCTAAAAATTGGCGTTAATTATTATAATTTGTTCACACTTCGCTCTGCTTTAGATTTATTGAGCAATTTAGAACAAGTCACGTAGTTTCCTTACAAATTAAAATTAGGAAGTTTATTTTATTTTATACAGTTTTGGACTGCAAATTATGAAAAGCAATAAAAGACAGCCGCAGGCGCAATCCAATTTATAAATATATCTAATCAATTTATTGTAAAAATGCAACTTTTAGAGCAAATTATATAATATAATATATAATTACGTTTTTGAGTTGAAAAGTGAGTTATAAAAAAGAAAGTGGACTTGTGTTGGCGACTGTACCAATAAATTGTTAAGGCTAATGCAGTTACGCGGTTCCTTAGATGTCGGTAACAGATAAACGAAATCCGAATACCGTCAAAATAGTAATCAATTTTATCAGACTATTTAGTTAATGGTCGTTTTTGTTGGGTTAAATTCATGGTTAAATTCCGATACTACTGTTTGAATTGCTTGATTCTATCTTCGGGAGAAAAATCACGCCAGTTGTGTATAATGATTTAAATAGGGCGATAATTGATGGTCAAGGATGGAATGCTCGTTTCTTAATTTATAATTACATTAAAACAAAAAGTTTTGTGCAGTTTTGGCCCAGTGGTAACGCCCGCGACTTACGAGTTGTAGGTCGTAGGTTTGAATCCAGACAGGCACGCTTTACTTTGTGTAAGTTATTTCATCAACACAGCTCTCAAAACGGAGAAGTAAAACATCGTGAGGAAACCGGCATGTCCTAGAACCGAAAACTCTAAGACATGTGACATCTACAAACACGCACTGGGCCCGCGTGCTGGATTACAGCTCACTACTTCTCACAGAGAGGAGGCCTATGTCCCAGCAGTGGGAACATTACCTGTAGGCTGATTATGATAAAACAGTTTTGTGAGTTCAAGACAAAGAGTCATGCTACTTCAAGGCGTAAATTGCAGTTGGGAATCAAAAAAGTGCACTGTTTTCATAAGTCTAATTGGTAAGTTATTTGGCAAGTAAATAATATAAGTAGGCAACTACTCATATAAAGCCATTATTAGGTACTAAAGACTGTAAACATCTAAATAAATGAGCCTTTCCAGTCTCTAATAAAGAGATGCGGTATTCAATTCTGACCTGGACGACACACAAAAAATATTAAAGTATTTTTATCTCCGATGACGTAGTTTAACTAAATTAATTTGTACCAATGACTTGGTCAACATTTAGCCTATTTCCTATTAATATCAAGAAGCTATTAACAGATGGAAATCTTAAAGTTAAAACTATCAAATTACTATACATTAAATTTTATATGTGAACATAAGCCTGTTTTTAAAATAATATTATTATAAGGCATAGCCTGTTGACGTACGTTTTAATGCTTTCTCACGCCTCCGTGAAACTATAGAATCGTAGTAATAAATCTGTGTCTAAAGACTTAACTTGTTTCTTAATTACTTATTTTGTTAAAACATTTTTCAGATATTTTTGTAATAACAAAAAACTACTGAGCAAACATAGTTGAATATAATAACACTACACAATTGTGTGTAAATCTAAAAATCTATGTATCGAAATATCTATAAAAATAATAGTCTGTTAATAAAAATGTAATATGTATAAAAATATATGTAAGTACATAATGTATTAAAGCAATGAATTAGAGAATTCCTAAAAGCAAGCAAAGTCGCGGTCATGTTCAAACTCTTCTGAACCTAGAGACATTTATGAATGAAAGCAGTACAAGGATAAATTTAAATTCTAGTTCCGCGACTATTTTACAGATGTTTCCTGTATTAGATAACGCTAATTTGATAGGGTTTTATCTTTATTTTCTTTAACGTCAAATATTTAAATTAATGACCTAATCAAGTATCGCTAGACGCCTTGTTTGAATAACTAACGAGGCAAATGAAGTAAGAACAAGGCAAGTCTTAATTAATAAGCACGATAGAAACCACCATTTTGAAAACCTCAAAAGCGGGCAAAACATAAATTAGGAAAATTAAAAACCACCGGTTTGTAATCAAGAAAATAATACAACTCTATTGAAATTAACACAAATTCTCAGACACCAATCTATAATTTTAATCCTATAAAGTTGTAAAACCAACTAGCACATAAAATTCAATAATCACCTTGCACACAAAAATGTCGCCATTCCGATTCATTATAATAAATCTAAGAACAGACAATCTGTGTCAATAATTCATAGCGACAAAAGCTTTTTCTAGCGCCGAATCTAAACTAGAAAATAATTAATAAAAACCTGTTAAAAGACCCACCGACTTACACTACGATAAAACACAGAGGAAATTGATAAATTATTTTTATCTACAAAGTTGCCCACTACAGAGATTATAAAGCAGTAAGTCAACTCTTTTAAATTTTGAAGATAAGTACCTAATAAATTTAGAATAGGTAATTTTTTTATCTGTGTCCCACACTATCCGAATATTTTTGTTTATCTTTAAGCTGTCAGGCATGATCTTTAAAGGCTATGTGTGATATGGGAGAGCGCCTACTACCGTACACTTTTGCAGATAACTGTATAAGTTTGTGAGGTATTATGGAGTCAACAGCATTACACGGTAAGTTTAAGTGGTGGGATGTCAAAAGAAAAACAAATTCATTAGATATCAAACGGTATTATTTTGGGGTTTATTTTTTGAGGAGCTAGCATTAAAAAGCTCTGGTAAAAACGTTTAATTCTATACTACAGACGACTTCTATACGCAACGTGAAAGTGCTGGCTTGGAAAAGTTTTGCAAAAATTTACAGAAATTCCTATAACCCTAGAAAAAATCACCGATGAATCCGTTTCACGTATGTTTATCACTATCCCAAGCATGCTAATATATAAACAAATGAAGAGCCATAGGACTGACGTAGACCTCAACTTCTTCACTTTAAAGACAAAGCAAAACTAGACTTCTACTTCTCACCTTTATAACACTAGACTATTTCTTTTATGTCACCGCCAATATAAGTCCCCAACTTATTTATGGCAAAATTTATGAGTTCGACATTTATTTCGCCAAATGGCTATATTGCCAAATTGGATATAATGTTTTATATAAGCTGGTTTGTACAATCGTTTTACTGTTACCCAATGAAATATCGTTGTTTCGTATAGTAAGTGTCGATCCGATATTAATGTGTCTACATTTGATGCTAAAGATATAAAAGAGGTGTTGATTGTTTTTAAGTTTTAATTGGGAAAAGAGAAAATGATTAGGTTTTGAAGGAAACTTTTAAAAAGCTAATAGATTGAAGGTTATGTAATTATGGAGGTTAACTTCCGGAGACTTTATTGAATGTTTTAGGTGATGTTATAATTACCTAAAACATCATAATTTGATTGAGTTTGCTTATCAGTTTATTTTTCACATATTCTTCAGCTCTGGGCCAACGACTGAAGGTGAAGTTAAGGCCGAAAATGTTGTGGCGATCCTTGAAAGGCTTACGTCTAGCAGTGGACGGCTTAAGGCTGAAATAATGAACTTATAACAAAAAATACTGATTTAGCTCCTAGCTTTTCTTCTCATAGACTTTAAAATTAATATTTTTAAGCTGCATCATTGTTGTTCTTACCTCAAAACCAATTAATAGAAAAAAGTGTTTGCTTCCATTGGAAATCCTTATCAGAACTAAAGCGGCACGGAGCGTATTACATTAACCGGTAGTTAGATGCGTTCAGGCCCAGGTTCGATTACCGGCCACAATATTTACGGGCAGACACGTCACGACTAGCGTCTATTGAAAATTACTAGTTTTTAAAAGCTATTTTATTGCTAGTTGAATATTCAGTTAGCCGTTATTTTAAAAGGTTTGTGGGTTGCGTTTTGAGTTTGGGTTTCATTACAATGTAGTATGAAGTGCTTATGTTACCCCCCAATCATTTATTTATTAAAACTTTATGTACAAGTAAAAAAAGTACGTGTAGCTGTAAAAAATAGGAGATATTTTATTTTCATTGAGATAGTATATAAAATGACTTGCTATTGTTTTCAAACTGAAAGATTTAGGAACAATAGAGTTTTCATTATTGATTGATGTTCAAGTGGGCGAGGAAAGCAAATAAAACACTCAAGAATTACCTACTTGTGAAGAAGCACCGCGTGCTTCAATATCAAAAACAAAAACTAAAATAAAACAATGTTCAAGCTACTTACTAAAATTGATTTCAGCTGTCAATGATAGACCATGTTTACAGTTTTTAGTTAAGACAAAAAAGCTGTTATGAAATCGTTTAGAAGATGAACAAAAACACTGACAGGCAGATGAACTTCTTATTTTTGTTACGTGTTCCAATAATAGTTCAAGATTATGCTATTATTAGACTACCTAGCTATTTTTGCGGTTTTGCCTAAAAAGTTGTGGATAACCAAATTTTCTTGAAGAGTTCTCACAAGAAAACAGCCGGTGTATTCTGAGCTGTCAAAAGTGTCAATCCCTAGCATCAGGAGGAATAACAGCCCACTTCAATAGAATTTTCTTAGAATACAAATATTTTTTACACAATTTTACCGATACATCTATGATTTTTTTTTTTGATATACCTACTATAACGAAGTCGATATCACTTTTTTTTAAAATATTTATTCGGTTTAACGATCGTTTTTGGCACTTATTGCATTCCTACTCTAAGCCGGCGGCGGCGGCGCATACGTAATTTCCGACGGAACGGAATGTTGCCATTTTAAAAATATTATATATTTATTTATACATTTATAATTAAATATTTATTTCTTATTTATATTTCATTGTATGCTGCACCGGTCGACGCCATCACGTCAAGGCCAGCTATCATTGAAAACCAGGGCTGGGGCTCTGTTTTGTATAGGGTCGCAGCATTATGCTGAGCGATGGCCGTTTTGCGTAAATATGACGCATATTTTCCCCCAACTTTGTTCTTTTTAGGGTTCCGTACCTCAAAAGGAAAAAACAGAACCCTTATAGGATCACTTCGTTGTCCGTCTGTCTATCTGTCTGTCTGTCTATCTGTCTGTCTGTCTGTCTGTCAGTCTGTCAAGACCTTTATTCACAGGAACGTGTAGAGATATCAAGTTGAAATTAATTTCAAATACGTAGGTCTATAGTCCCTTGAAGCTCTAAAAAAATCAAGCTTCTAAGTGAACGCAATAAAAAAATACGGTGATATAAGCGACATTATTACGTCATACCGATACTCGCAAATAAATCAAAACCTATAGTGTACTTCCCGTTATCCTAGAATCACGAAATTTGGCAAGAAGCAAGGTCTTACAGCACAATTATAGGAAAAAAGTCCTAAATTTGTAAATTTAACATTAAAAAAAAATTGCGAATATCTCGCACATAAATCAAAACCTAGACCCCGTTATTGTTGTAACCCGTATGGAGCGCCCGGAAGACACGGTGGAACATACGGTGGAGGTCTGCCCGGCTTGGGCGGAGCACCGCCGTGTCCTCACGGAGGCGATCGGCGGCGGCGATCTCTCGCGTCCGGGCCTGGTTCAAGCCATGGTTCGGAGCGAGAGTGCATGGGAGGCCGTCACCTCCTTCTGCGAAGCAGTAATGCTCGCGAAGGAGGAGGCGGAACGCGTGAGGGTGAGGCAAGATTCGCGCCCTCGCGCCCTTAGTCGCCGCAGGAGACGCCCCGGGCGAAGGGAGTCGCTAGCCGATTTCCGGCCACCGTAGGCGCGGGCCTGCGGACGGTGAGCGATGGGTAGCTCGCCGTCCGATAAGGACCAGGCCCGGGTCGACGGCGCGTTGTGTTCCACGCGCGCTTCAAAGAGATGTCAGCACCAACTGACGGGGTCCAGTAGGACCAATGCCTGCCAGGGTTGCGAGTTTGTCCGAAAGGGATATCGTGGTCCTGGCACACAGGCAACGGAAGGAACACGGGTGGGTTTTAGTCAGTAAAAAGACCGAGGTTTAAAACATGTAGCCATTATTGAATTTCGAACTTTATTCCGACTATGGTAAAGTTGCTAACACAAAACTGACAACTTAGTACCGAACTAAGTTTTCAGTTTTGTATAAAGAACGGTATTACAATCATTGTTAAGTTCATATTACAAAAACTGGCTACATGGTTTAAGCCATGTCAAAATATAAATCTTGTTTTGTAATAAGGCGGATAGGGTCCTTCCCGTTGACCTAGAATCATGAAATTGGGCAAGAAGCAAGGTCTCACAGCACAAGTAAAGGAAAAAGTCCAAAAAATTTTAATTTGTAGTTTTATCACAACAAAAAAAACTTTTTTGCGATTACAAACTTACATTTACAGTTGGAAAATTGACCGTGGCGTATATCGATGTATACACACATGTTTTTCATGTATTCACACATGTCATTACAGAACATGTTTTTCAACTACAATGTTGAGTTTGTTTTAGGGATAAATTCATCCCAACTACGGACCCTTCATTGTGCGTGGTCTGACACGCACTTGGCCGGTTATTATGTTTGTGTTCCTTCTTTGCGTCATGTTTACCACAAATAAAGGTTTTTTTTCTTTTTTCTTAGTTCAAGCTAAGTTTTCACGGTGAGATTATTACAAATTAAGACCGACTAGTCTGCTCCTCACATGGACATAAATCGGTGTCTATCTACATCTTATTTTTATATTATGGGTAACATAGTGACTAGGTCAACGTTCGATTATAAAGTTCGAACCACGGTCACGCTTGAAGTGAACCGATCGAAAATTCAACAAATTAGGGGGGCGTCTATGTCAGTGCGAGAGTTTTTTTTAAGTTCCTAACGGACAATCTTACTTGAGTGATTTATACTAAGTCTAGGATTGATAGTTACAGACAAATAATAAACAAATATATATTTTTATAAAGTGTTTCAAAATTAACCTAACAAACTTTAGACCACCTCTTAAAGTTTATTGGGTTATTTTGAAACACCTTATATTTAAAATGTGTGTTAAACCAGTAAAAAATATTCTTTTATTTTGACGAAATACGTGTAATTTACTACTAGGATACGTAAACAATTATTTTCTTGGAGATTCTGCATCTGAGACAGCTTCCAGTCCTAACAAAATACAGATACTTCATGCAACAATTCTAACGAATCATTAAGATTAATTATTCTTTAGAAATAAATGAACACAGCCACGCACAAAGCAGATGTCCGTCGTAAGTGATTACGAAGGAGTCTCGTATGTCATGAGTATAGCTCTGCGGTGAAATTCAAGTGGCGTATGCGGTGGAATATGAAAACGAGAAGGTTACCCAGTAGGATGAGCAGCCAAGGGGATAAGATCGTGTTTTACTTGATTGAGAGTACAAAACCGGACAAGTGCTTGTCGGACCACGTACAATGAAGGGTTCCGTAGTTAGAATGAATTTATGCCAACAAGAAAATTGAAAAAACAATGTCGTTGAAATACATGTTCCCTCACACATTCCAACTGCAAATGTAAGTTTGTACCTACGCACAATATTGAGTGATTTACCATGTTATTTTAAGATCATAGACTTCTTATAGGTTTTCCTGAATCTATCAGTAAAGAACTGTTTTCTGTATTTTTTTTCACTTTCTGATACGTCCCGTTAGATAAAGACAGCATTACTTTTAATGGGGATTTCAATTTAATGGACTTACGTGCAATTGGCGGTAAGAGAGATGTATTAATGATTCTAATGATTGTAATTCCGTAAATACATATTTTTTTTAAGGTCGCGAATCATATTTGGATCAAGATACAATCTGACACTTAACTGAAAATTGCAAAAAACGTAAGATAAAAATAATTTCACGGGCTACCACAGCGGATTCACCAAAACAATTAGTAAAATCCTCATCAGATCCGAAAAAAGGAAGAAGTGACTACAGAATACAACATAAAGTAAAAAAAATGGACCTATAGATTTATTGAAACTCATAATGGCTATATTTAAAGTACTGTTAAAGTGTTATTAGACCCTGAGATAGTCCTGTGAATTTATTCTTATCTCCAGGAACTTAATCTTTCACGTATCAAATGCTTTTTGCCAATTCAATAAGACGCAGTAATAACTAGACTTCAAGATGTGCGTGAAGAACCAAGAAAAACTGCATTGTACCGCATAAACCACTTACGCACAGATCTAAACACCAATAAACATTCATTCAACCAACCATCTGCTCAAAACATTCATCGACTAGAAATAACCGACCAGTAACCAACGACTAATTGGTCTTAGTTACCTTGTTACTACTCGTAAAATTTCTCATAATTGCCAAAACGAGTCATAACTCGTAAAACAAAGTTTTTGGCACCGGCCTTACATTTGGAACATGGAGGGCGCGTCGCAACGAGTTTATCAATAAATTCCGAAGCCTATTGACGTTGTTGATTGTAAGTGAGGATGGGTGTGGCCAATAAAAGCAGAACTGGATCGAGTACTGGTAGCAATCGTCATCCGGTTGACTTCCGTTCATAGGATTAGGTGCTTTTTGTTCTAAATTGAGCTTGTTCGATTTATTAGATGGTGTTTTATTAGAAATCTTTGCACGTTGATTACGGTGTTTGTTGTTTTGAAGTTGGCCTAAATAGTGGCCTATGGTAAGTGGACAGCTTTAGGGTGGCAGGTGGCCGGTGCTGTCAATTGCACGTCCACAGGTAACAATTTTCAGAACAGTCCCTCTATGTCGCAGCCATAATGGCGAGTTCAAATGTTATCATTGACGTGACGTAGACCACTAATAGGCGCTAAAACAATAAATACAAAATTTCTCTTCATTTTGGCTGGCATAGCCGGGGATCGCGGAAGTAATACTAGATCCGGTGCAAGTGTGGGAAACGAACACTGGGGTGGTTTTTAGTCAGTAAGAGTCTAACAGACCCCTCCGCTGCCTCAAGGCAGAGGACATCCATGACAATTTTCCACCCCGTCAAAAAAAAAAGGTACGAGTATCTACTATGAGCTTACTAATTGAAACTCAAATTAATAATTAATGAAAAAAAATATGTGCTTAATGATCAGGAGATCGTTACCTAGTTCGTTCGTTCGTTAGTTAGTTAACTAGTTCAAAATATTAATTAATCTAATTTATAAACGAACACTGCTATAATTTTCTCTCAAAGAAACAAAAACTTGTATATTTGACAACCCATGCTAATTAGTATATTAACCAGTTCGATAACATTTGAAACAGAGGCCATTAATTTATGGGATCCCATGCTGTCATTGAACACTTACCTACGGTAAAATGATAAATTTCACACATTTATCAATTTCTAACGTGATTTCAGCTTCCGACGTACGGAAAATATATAAAATAAGGAAAGTAATTAATTTAATGGTAGGTACATAAAAAAAAAGTTTGTTATATTTTAGGCGTTTTTAATGGCGACAAAGTAACGTTTTCATTCAATTTTGAATTGCCCATTAATATTTTCTGGTTGTGCTTCTGTTGCATATTTATAGACCATTAAAATAATATTGGCTTATTGGTGACTTGTTTACGTATGCAAGACGCTAATTTAGATCATCTTAATTAAAATTACATTTACATAATCAGCCACTGCTGGGACACAGGTCTCCTCTCGGTGACAGGGAGAGGGCCGTAATCGTACACGCAGGCCTAGGGCGGGTTAGTAGATGTCACATGTCTTCGAATTTTTCGTTCTAGCACATTTCTGGCCATTTCCTGACTATATTTTTCTTCACCGTTTTAAGAGCAGTGGTAATGAAATAACTTACCCAAAGTAAAGCGCCTGTCAGGGTTCGAGCCTAGGACCTACAACTAGTAAGTCGCGGCTGTTACCGGCCACCAGCGCTCAGTGACATTTAGTGTCGACAAAATTTCTAAAACATTCTAGAACTGTCTCAATCTCAAACATAGTCAAATAAAATCTGTAGTCAAAATATTTATGATTAATACAAAATCTCTCTTCAAAAAAATGCTACCAAAAACAATTCTCAAGCTACCAAAAGTCGGCCAACAAACACCAATAACTTTGATTAATAAAGGTTTACACAAATGTACTCATACCCGCTAGGTGGCTAATGTATTTGACCTCACGTGTACTCGTGTTAGCATTTGAACTCCTAATGCTCAACCACAAATCACCTAAGAACCTTTTCCCATCACCTATCACCCGACAGTCACGACAAATCGTATTAAAATTAACAGCTATCTATCAATTGACACATACATTTCTCTATAACACAACATCCATTACCGTTTTTGTTTGCTCAAGGAAAGATTCAAGCGGTTACGACACGTTACTGGTTACAAATTTTATAGGAACAGTCGTTATCATGATTGATATGTGGTGGAGGCGCCCGTGATGTATAAGCAGCTGTCTATAAAATCGTTCGTTGTTTCACAATTAACAGGCTATATTTGAATATATTTGCGTCAATTTTATATAGTAACAACATAAATCTAATTATCAAATTGATTATAAAACACTTTTTTATATATGATGGTGCTAATAATATAAATGGTAGATGTGTTGAAGATGATGCATCAAATATGAAAGTTAATGGCTGTGAATCTTCTGAAAGCAACTGTGGCCTAATTTTTGTGACGCAGCTGACGAATGGTAGTTGGAATATAAATCATACACATTATAAAATTCTGAGAGCATGTGGTGCCCCAGTGGTAACTTACAAGTCAGGGTCGTGGGTTCAAACTCAAGCAGGCGCTTTACTTTGTGTAAATAATTTCATTACCACTGCTCTCAAAACGATGAAGGAAAACAACGGGAGGAAACCGGCATGTCTTAAAACCAAAAATTCGAAGACGTATATATGTAACATCTATCAATCCGTACTGTGCCCGCGTGGTAGATTACGGCCCACTCCCTCTCGAAGAGAGGAGACCTGTATCCCAGCAGTGGGAACATTATAGCCTGATTATGCTATTACTATGTTTTTTCATTATAAATTTCAATTAACATTAAAATCATTACTTTTTTCAAAATCTTCTCTTAATCGTTTTTTTTTCTTTTGAGATGAATATATTACTGAATATTAATTGAATACCCACTTAGAAATACTTAGAATATTACTTATTTATCGATAATGTCTTGATTAAGTTTTTTTTTTTTAATCTTTGCTGGTTCTTTATCCTCCGCTAATACCTATTTTACACATTAGTTCGGTACCAGCTGTACGTATTTTATATTTATATATGAAGTGTTTATGATTATCATGTACAATAAATATATGATCATCGTAACGCTGAATATCGGACGCAGGATTTTATTTAAATAGACAACACCGTTTTTTTATCATCATAATTTCTTTTTTGAATCATAAAATAAATAGTTGATGGTTGGCCTCCACGGCCTAGCTGTTAAACAATCCTATTACTGCATGAGATATTTCCTGGTCCTGTACTCTCTCGTTTTGGTGATCAGAATTGGCCCCCACTTCGAATAACCCTGTAACCCTGTAAATAGAAATCCAGTGGTGTTAAATCACATGTGATCTAACTACCCGTGCATTAAAGGGCGAGATTCAATGCTGCATCCACGAAATCAGCCACATTTATGCAAGTCATGCATAATAAATGACAATTTTTTTTTGTTGGGTGGGATATTATCAAATAACGTCTCCCGCTCTGAGCGGAGCGGGAGAAGTCAGACTTTTACTGACTAAAACCCACCCGTTTCCTTTATTTGCCTGCGTGTCAGGGCCACGATATCGCTTTCGGACAAACTTGCAACCCTGGCAGGCATTGGCCCTAATGGACCCCGTCAATTCGTGCTGACACCTTGCCATTGTCTTTGAGAACAACTTCACTAACAGCTACTACTCCTTTGATCGTCTCATTTAATGTGAGGGAAAGAGAAGTTAGTATATTTCCTCTCACTCCCTTACTAACCTAATAATCACCCATTAATTACTATTCTCTAATTACACTACTTCCGATGGAAGCTTACGGTAAGCAAAATGACACTAATAAATACCTTTAAATAGTTTGATTTGAATATATACATATATACAGGGTGTCCCGTAAATAATGGATCAAACGTAACGGGTAGGTAGCTTACCTCATTTCCAACAACTAATTTGAACAGTAAAAAAAAAACCGATAAGGGAACCAAGAATTTTTTTTTTTCGATTTTTACTATTTTCTGTACCAGCATTCAGTGTTTTTAATGCTGTTGCTGCAAATGGTATCATATTTAGGTGTGATTTTTGTCAAACATTTCTGAATAGTTTACTAATGTTATAAGATACCATTTTTTTAAATAACATTTTATTTGCCTTAGAAAAAAAATCTTGAATTGAAAAGTTTTGTTTTTACGATGAAAAGACCAGAATTGTAAAAATTCTCCTGTAAAAAAAATGTATGACACCAAAGTGTACCATTATTTTAAAAACTTGTAAAATTACTAAGGTTTGCAAATTGGTATAAAACTTACGCCTAGTCTTTGTCGTTACAAAGATATTGCTATGAATCTGACAGAGGTGCCAAATTACGAAATAAAATAAAATTTGAAAAAGTGTGCACAATTCAACTATTTTCTTAAAAATGTTTAGGTATCTCAGCGTATGAAAAAAATTAGGAGGTTAAATTAAAAAAAAAATACAAATAAATCGTTTATTTTGTTTTTACAGTAAATGTTCAAACTGACGTCCCCCTACGAGAATGCAAAGTCTGCACCTCCTAATAAAGGAAGCTCTTATCCGACGGACAAAATGGCTGTTGTTTATTTCTGATACAGCAGATTGGATGCGCTGACGTAATTCTTCTTCCGGCGTTATTCGTTGTTTGTAAACTTTGTCTTTTAAACATCCCCAATAAAAAAAATCTAAGGGATTTAAATCCAGAGATCGCGGAGGCCACAAAATTGGTCCTAATCGGCCGATCCATCTGTCAGGGTAAGTTTCATTGAGTTGCGCCCTTACTGCCGTCGCATAGTGAGCGGGGCAACCATCATTTTGTAACCACATTGCTTGCCGCACGTCTTCTGGAATATTTTCTAATAACGTTGGCAACTCATTCCTTAAAAAATGCAGATAGTATTCGGCGTTTAGAGTTGCTGGTAGTTCAAAGGGCCCTATTATTTGCCCATTTATTATTCCTGCCCATAAATTTATTTTAAATTGATGTTGGCTCCTGTCCTCTCGCATCAAATGTGGGTTTACCAGCTGCCAACTGTGCAAATTATGCAAATTGAGATATCCATCTCGCCGGCATGAAGACTCGTCACTCCATAAAATTTTATTAAAAAACTGTGGGTCCGCCCGTATCATTCTAAGCATCCTTTGGCAAAATGCTACTCTTTGCGGGTAATCACGTGACGTCAGCGTTTGAACACGTTGCACGAGATATGGGTGCAACCGGTGCCTTTTTAGAACTCGATGTACCGTCGATCTTGGAATACCTGTGCGTTGCGCTATGACGCGAATTGAGACCGACGAATCTTCCTCGATTTCTCGAATAATAATTTCGTCATTGACTTGTGACGGTCGCCCTTCACTGGCACCCCCAACTCCGGTGCCAAGAATTCTTCTCTCAAGAAGCGCGTTATGCACTCTAATGAATACGCGATAGTCGGGATGTCGATCCCGGTTCGGGTATCTTTCATGATACAATCTTGCGGCGCCCTGGCATTACCTCTTGCTTCTCCGTAGATAAAATGCATTTCGGCATACTCCCGTGGCGTGTACTCGTAACGAGGCATCGTACTACGGCACACACGTACAACCTCACACAAACGATTGTTTTCGAAGTCCGTAGGATTGCCAAGTCATTCGTCCAAAACGCAAACAGTTCCAAATCGTTAGGCAAAGCAAAGTCCAAATACACAGCACAAGTTTAATTTTAAGGAACACAACAGTTAGGCACAGCGGGAGCGAAAGTAGTCTGACGTACGTATCAACTCGAAGAGAGATTCGTGTCAACTAAACAAATAAAATCATGCAACAATGAAGCCCTGTATGAGTAAAGGGTGAAGGAAAAAAAATACCTGCACAAAGACACCGATTTACCAACAATACAAAAGCGGCGCTATCTATCCCTTTCACACTGAGTGAGGTGCAACTCCGCAGGTAGCGGTCCCAAATTCCGAACAGATGACGTCATCGGCTCGGAATTACGCTACACGCTTAACCACATGCTTAGATTACAAGCATAAGCCATTACGAGAAAGAAAAGTTAGATTGTACCATTTTAATTTCTGTTCTGTCTTCTTCATCACATTCATAGCAATATCTTTGTAACCGCAAGGACTAGACGTAAGTTTTATACCAATTTGCAAACCTTAGTAATTTTACAAGTTTTTAAAATAATGGTACACTTTGGTGTCATACATTTTTTTTACAGGAGAATTTTTCCAATTCTGGTCTTTTCATCGTAAAAACAAAACTTTTCAATTCAAGATTTTTTTTCTAAGGCAAATAAAATGTTATTTAAAAAAATGGTATCTTATAACATTAGTAAACTATTCAGAAATGTTTGACAAAAATCACACCTAAATATGATACCATTTGCAGCAACAGCATTAAAACCACTGAATGCTGGTACAGAAAATAGTAAAAATCGAAAAAAAAAATATCTTGGTTACCTTATCGGTTTTTTTTTTACTGTTCAAATTAGTTGTTGGAAATAAGGTATGCTACCTACCCGTTACGTTTGATCCATTATTTACGGGACACCCTGTATATAATATAATATTTATACGAACCCAAATTGACATCGAAATCTTCCCATAGCATTTAGAAACTTGGCTCCAGTTGATATAGAATCATTGGAACGGACGTCCTCTATTAGCTCACAAGGGATATTAGCATAAATTACTAAATATATAATTTATATGAATATATTTGCATATTGGATGTTGCCTATTATAGACAAGATGGTGAGTTAGTTAAATCGTTAAATCAGTAAAAGATGCTTTTGATATAAAAGGCCCTAACAAGCTTTAATGACGATGCTAGTAAAATAGATGGTCATTTCTTTTTTGAAACATCTTTTGATGCATCGTGGTTAAAGATATAAATATTTGATTTTCATATTATAGAAGCAGATTGGCATTCAGTTGAGAAATGTTTGATGATCAAGTGTCATCTGCGTCAGAATAAATTAGTTAGTCATTTATCAAAAACTTATCAATATACTGCGCCATTAAATACATATATAAATCAGGTAGATAATAAAATATTATTTTTATATTTCATAGTAATAGTTAACCATCGTTAACTAAAATATTTGTGTAACTGCATTTTTTATTACGTTAAATTTGCGCATAATAATAAATTATTGTTCACACACAATCAAACAGGTTAATAAATCATTGATGATCTGAATCATTTTGTAAACAGAAGTGAAATAAAGGAAATAATATCATCGCGTCGCAATTTGGAACAGATAACATTGATTGATATATTAATGATCTGTGGCAATCTATTTTATGTTGAGAAATAATTAAAGATGAGATATCTTCCGCCCTAAGGAAGATTTAGGACGAATTATAATATCAATGAAACTGAACGCGTTCAAGAGCTGTCAGGTTGAATATTCCGGTAACAAATATCATGCTGATAACTTTTGACCGCGCGGTTTGGATGTGGTGATCGCGTTTTGTTGGTGAAATTCCCCATTAGAATGATGTTGGTATCATGCCAGATAAATCCTTAGTGCGTAAGCATTCTTCCATCATGGTTAGCAGCTCCCGTTTCCTCGCACCTTTTTAAAGTATCCTTACCTAATTTGACTCCGAGCTTACTTCAAGCTTCATGGTGAATTCAATAAGACATTCCGTTTTCTGCATGACGTTACTAAAATTCGAAGGCATCCACTGTTGAACATTCTTAAAACTGCCTCCTACTAGGGCTATTTTTTCACATAGACTATCTTCCCATACTAAAGATATGAGACTTGATATCCACGAGATCGTAATATAACCCGTCACGGTCAGCTTCCCATAGCTTTCCCATCAAGGGTATCAATATGTACAGTCAGATGCACGGATCATATTGCCGAGTGAATGAAATTGTAAGAGTTGTGATATGTTTTGAAGTGTGATGTGTTAAAAAATATGGGCCAATGGTCTCGAACTGTCTGTGCGTATTTTTTACGCTCTTGTGAGTTTGAGGGCTGTATATAAATAAGATAGATAACTGTTTTATCGGTATTCGATTCGTTGTCACTATATTTTGTAGTAATTAATATTACTAGTGGTAGCGACCACTGGTCGAAATTCCGAAGTATTCCCGTTTGAGCACCTATTTTTTGAGCACCGATGCATTGAGCACAAAGCATCGGTGCTCAAAAAATAGGTGCTCAAATGGGAATACTTACAATCTAATTCCATGAGTACACTAATTCCATGCTATTATATAGTACCCACTAATTCCATGATTAAGCTATCAGTTCTGTCACCTATTTATCTTTAAGTCATGAGGCCCTACTATGTGTGTGTGTCAACTGCATGGTAGTGTGTGTAATGTTTTTTTTTATTAATTTAAATTATTTCTAATGCATATTAAAGAAAAATATTAACTTTCTGCACGCCTTGATATAAACTTCAACTGTGCAAAATTTCATACTCGTCCGTCCGTGTGATTTTCGTAATAAGGGGTACAAAGTTTTTGCTTTACGTATTAATTTAATTATTATAGTTATTTTAAGAGCTTCTGAAACAGCAACGTCAAAATTAAGTTTTATAATATGGAAAAATAAAAAGTCGAGCCATTTAATTCCTTTTTTTACTGCTGTTTTATTATTTTCCAACTTTTTGATTTCACGATTATGTACTATTCTAAGACTGACTTGAACTAATTGGGACTTCTAATTTACTAATTAGAAACACTACCTACATAGCGTAGTGAAATTGGCGAAAATTTCACGGGTATCATAGGTAATAAATAGCTCAATTATTAGCTACTCTACTTCGTGATTAATTAGAGAGAAGCTAGTTCTTATTAACTGAAATTATTCACGATCAATTAGCACAAAAAATCGTTATCATTAACTATACATTTGGAATAAATTTCTACTAATTACTCTTCTTTTCTTTAGGCTTGTATAAAAAGACTGCATATTGTTCCAAATGTATTTTTTTTTCGAAACAAAAAAAACAGTGGCCCCAATATCGCGCATTAGGAAGTTTTTTTTAATATTCACATGTCAATTCGTTCGCCATTGATATATTTTTTGCCCACTAAGCAGGTAATTCCTGAGCTAACTTTTTTCAAATTTGCACCTTCACATAATGCACCTTTTTTATGGTTTTAACGCAATTCCACTAACGATGCGTTTGATTGTACACTTCCGGGCACCTTTGTGAAACCTGTTCAATAAGTTTTTTTGGGTCCATGTGTTATAAAGCAACAAGGATGAAATCGATGGAATAGATATTGTTTTAATTATTATCGAATCGATATTTCGATTAGGTATATTTGCACGTAATATGCTATTAATATATGAAGCTTAATAACTTATTTTGCGAACGCTTAAAAAGAGCATTATTGGTAATGTCTTAATAAATGATTGCTTACTTAATTAAATTTTTATTCAGCTCCTCATCTCATCAAGTTCAACGAAAAATCCGCTTTAGCAACCCAAAATAAAAGCTGAATTAGTTTTTTCAGCACGCAGCCTTAAACATTTATAACAGTGCTCCGGTACGCCGTTTCTGATGACCACAAATCACAATTTCAATAGTGCAAAGAACAAATTGGTTTCCAGCAAATAATTATATTTTATTGCAAACATTTCTACCGATAGCAGCGCGAACATAACTCTGCAGAACTAACTAACTGGTCTAACGAGTAAACTGTACGTGTGAGGTATTACTTTGTGTTTGTTTATTGTTAAATTTATAATAAACAAGCTGTTGAAATTGTAAGAATAGGGCTTGTTGGAAATTGTACATTATTTATACAGATAGTAGCAAAGTGAATAGAGGCTTTCTTTATGAAATTATTTTAGGGTTCCGTCCGTACGTCTGAATGAAAAAACGGGACCCTTATAATGATAATTTGTGTCTGTCTGTCTGCCTCTGTGCGTCTGTCTGGTTTGCTCCGAGTCTAATGGACCCATTAAGTTGAAAGTTAAATATTATTATATGAATTTCTGTGGCCCAAACACGGACGTGTAACGTAAATAAATTAATTTTGAATAAAGGGGTAAATTTTGGGGGCAAACTAAAAATTAAAAAAAATGTTTTGCTGTACCGTGTGGCATATCAAATGAAAGGGTTTCAAAAGGGGATTTCAAATATACTTCTTTTTATAGTTTTAAATAAACACTTTTAAAGTTATTCAAGAAAATAGATGATAAAACCATTCACTCTTTATCCCAGAAACTTCTGAGCCAAAAAAATTGAAAAAATACAGAAAATAGTTTTTTACTTAAACAGGAAAACCTTTAAGAACTCTATGGTCTTAAAAATGGTAAATCTCAAGAGATTTACCATGTTATTTTCGGCTGGAATGATCAGCATTTCAGCCGAAAGACGTCCACTGCTGGACATAGGCCTCCTCCAGAGTTTGCCATAATCAATATTGTGCGTGCAAACTTACATTTGCAATTGAAATGTACGGGTGAACATATTCTTAAAGGACTATGTTAGGTTTGTTCTTGGGATAAAATTATATTGGGATAAAAAACATGGTAGATAACATATTCATCGTACGGAACCCTCACCACGCGGGTTCAACTCGCGCGTTATATGTTATGACTCATCATTCTTCCGCCCTTATCCCAATTTATTTGGGTTTGGGGCAATATGTCTTTTTCTTCCATACTTCTCTATTGTTATCCCGGTAGTCACTCTCTTTCAAAAAATATCATCTTTCACACAGTGTGTCCAGCATCGTTTTTTTGGTCTTCCCTTATTTTGTTCTGACTACCATTCATAAATATATGTGTATATTTGTGTTTTGTCTCATTATGTATATACAATTAGTCTATGGCGAAGACTATTAATTGTGACCTGCTCTGACATAAAGCAATCGACAACATTTTCAAACTTTTAACTTTTAAAAGGTTTTGATTACGAGGCTTTTGTATATATTTTTTGTAATTTGCGTCTTTTTTGTGCTGAACAAACATTTTTTTTCTTTCTTATTTTCTCTTCTTTATTTGGCAAAGCATGTTGAAAACGAATCTATAGTCACTCTTATAAAAACTAAATCAATTAATAAATTATGCAAATCTTTTTATACCGTAGAAATTGACTAGGTTTTGCCTGTCATGTAGCTAATATGACCAGTAATATATCATTAATGAAGCATTCACTGCAATGACCGAGCTATAATTTAATTTTATGCTATTTAACCACGGTTTGAAGCCTTCTTTCAACGGTTTTTTAATGTTTTTTTTTATAAACAATTAGTTTAGTCCTACTAACATTGTTTTTGAATCACTCAAATCAAATAATTTTCTTAGAGTTAATTAGAACAAACCTTATGCGTGGTATAAGTCCAATCATGCGAAGAAATTTTGAATTTTTAAGTGAGATTCCATAAAAAAATATAAGCGGGATTTTTTTTTTCCACACGATAATACATAAACTATGTATAAAAGATTAATTATCAAGTAATAAACGCCCTTAATTAAATAAATATAACGATAAAACAACTTGTTCCAAAAAAAAAACTATTAGATTCAAAATTAAATCAAAACGTTACTTTTACTGCTCTGTTATAAACTAGAAGACATCTACTGATTGATGACGTGATAATTTCTAAATTCAACCGCGCCTAAGCGGAATTTAATTTACAATACAACAAAACGTTCGAAGTTTTTGGCTATAAATAAGGTATAATGGAGCACTGTGTTTAGCTTCGAGCGACTTTTTAGTAGCCCAATATCCGTGTTTAACTATATTATGTTCCCACGCGTCTTAATCTGTTATTTTTACTGCTTTCTCATTAATAATAGAAACAAGTTATTTGCAATAGACAGAAAAAGTGGTCATAAAGCATTATATTAGTGTTTTCGAACGATATTTTACATCATCGGTCGCCATCTGTCTCTGAGCTCACCTTTATGTGAATTTCATTAAGAAAAAGCAGTTACCATGATCCAGTTTTTTATTTTATTTAGAATTTAAAAGTTATCCTCTTAATTTGGCAACTACTTCCTGTCTGTTTTAGAGAAATGTTAAGATCTGTTCTCATCGTAATATTCAGCTCTTCACTTACCAGCGTACTTTATTATTTTGCATCAGCAGATGAATAACCCCGTTAATCCCTGTTAAATGCAGCCTTAGCATTAGCATTTAAAAAGCTTTAAACCTTTTTTACGTTACTATACCGACAACATCAAAGACTTCCATAAACATTTATAAACATAAGAACCACCAATAAATCATCTAAACTAACATTGGTGAACAATCCATGACTACCGCACAGAAATCTTTCTATTTTATAAGCCTCCATGCGCCGACTCATATAGCTCATAATATTAGTAAACCAATAAAAACACTGTAATCTTCGGTAATGAAATTCGAATCGTGATCTAATCGTTCTGAGAACTTCGAAAAATGAGACATAATGACTAAAATTTATATGATTCCAATGAATTTTCATATATAAAATCGACGCTATAAAGAGCGCTCTTTCATTTGCTTATTTACGATGTTTGATGGGTCTATCGCGAAATTGCTTTGTTTTTAGTTTTTTATGGACCCTGAATTAAAGGAGATATAAAATAGTATCAATAAATGTCAGATTTCATTAATTCTGGTTTGATTTTTTTCTAGCGTTCTTGCGTGTTTGAGCAGTGGGAATTGGATTAATAAAGTCTTCGCAAACGCAAACACTTATGACGCGTGATTGATTTACGACTTTTGGACATTGATTAAAAGCTAAGGTGATAATTTTACTAATCAGGTCAACTTGGTATTTGATAAAGGACCTATAGTTTATTTAAGAAAATGAACTAGCGAAAATCACTAGGTCTTTAGGCGTTAACTGATATGCATTACGTTAATGCACAGCATACTCCTATTAACGGCATGTTCTAGAACCAAAAATTCGAAGATATGTGATATTTACCAACCGGCGCTGGGCCCGCGTGGTTACAGCCCAGAGGCCTGTGTCCCAGCGTTAGGAACATTATAGGCTCATTATGAATACTTTATTGCTAATAGATTTACATGACTATGATCTCTTTCGATTTTGAAGGTAGACAGTATATCCAATTCAGTAAAAAAAAAACAAAAGCAAGCATACCATACATTCTCTTTCCCTTCATATTTTGATAAAATCTCTTCTTTTTCTACTTTCTCATTAATATTACGAAAGCAAATTATAACTTTATATTAACACATGATACTGACAAGGTTTTTAATTGTCCTTATTTGTGACTTTACACGAACAATAGGTGATTATGGCATTATAGAAAGCGGTGAGCACCACGGGGCGATCATTGTATTTGTTCGACGAAGCCAATTTATCGATGGATTCACTATCTTTTCAATTAAAGATATCGATACTGTATTATACGCAGGCTAACAAGGAACCATCTGTTTTCAATTAATTAAGGCAAGAATAAAAGGAGATCACTGCAAGTCAATCGTTAAGTGTTTTTTGTAATTGAATGTAAGGCTGGGTAGACGATTATTAAACTGTTTTGTGCAACTGTCATTTGTTGAGCGACGGATTAATTGAGTGTCAGGTTTGTAGCTGTTGATTTGCATTTGTAAATTTATACATTATTCAAATCACGTTAGAAATGTTTCAGCCACAGCACGTACTTGATTTTACTTATTATATTATTTCATTAATGAATTTGCTTCTTTTTTAGGGTTCCGTACCAAAATGGTAAAAAGGAACCCTTATGGTGAGGCTAAGTCTGTCTGTCTGTCTGTCACAGCTGGATAACTTAAGAACTGGCAAAGCTATCAACTTGAAATGTGGAATAGTTTTATATGACGTTTACTCAACTATTTTGCCTGAAATAGGGTCTTAAAAATTCGAATAGAGTCTACTAGGGCATGTGGGGTATCATATGAAAGAACGCTGTTTGCACATTCTCAAAAATTCTTTTTTTTTAGGCATCCTAGTTTTCGACTTTTGATGAAAAATGTAAAAATCCCCCCCTTATCTCACAAGTTTGCATAGAGAAAAATCTGAAATTATTCTATGTGATAGAAGTTTATGTAAAGATTACAGGAAAAATAAAACGATGTCTCTAAATAGCACATTTTTTCAGAAATCATCAACATCATATATACGTACGGAACCTCGGTGCGCGAGTCCGACTCGCTCTTGGCCAGTTTTTTTTAGACTAATCGATCATTTGTGATCCTAGAGATTCATAAATATCAGTAACCACCCCTTTTCACAACGAATAATTTTTAGATCACTGCCTCGTTGATCTACTGGTTACTGGATCAAGCGTTACTGCCGAGCTTGAGGTCCTGGGGGTCTACTCCGAAGCGTTAAACCGAAGTATCGGCCGAATGTTCGGTCTTTCTTTACTACGTCTAACTATCGCTGACTACGGCGAAAAAAATAAAATAAAAGGCTGTTGAAGAGATAAGCCAAAGTCAAAACTGTGACTTGAAGTCGGGTAAGGACTCAAAGTCAAAAAAGGAAACTATGGAAGTTATAAAACGGCCGAACATTCGGCCGATTCGTCGGTTTAGCACTTCGGAGTAGACCCTCTGGTTTCGATGCCCAGGTCGGGTAAAGTGTTATTGGATTTTCCATCAGACATCTCGCACTAGCACCTCGTAGTCTGGATTTGTGCCCGGTCGATGGCAACAGACTCGCTCCCTATTACATGGGTCTCAAATATAACTGGGGCCCAAGTCTGCTATTTTTATAAATTCAGTCATTCCAACACGACCCCATTGTCATGTCATTGTCATTTTGCTAAAAGTTCGTAATCTGGTAAATTCATAATGGTCGATCATTGGTCGGTCAATGTTCTCGTAATATAATTGTGTTATTATAATGTCATTGTCGTATTGCCATTATTATAAAACCCATTAGTAGAAATGTCATTCATTTGTCATTATGTACGAGATTACCAATATAGGCAATTTCTTTCAATGTAGTGTCAGTGGCCGACAATTGGAAAGTCATAATGATGCCATTATAATAGTAGATTACCAAACTTGTCAAAATCCACAATTATGATACCAATGATCGACCATTCTGACACTATTGTAATAGCAGACTTGAGGCCCTGGTGTAATGTGGGTGTACTATGTGTGCCTAACCCTTCGAAGAAAGCCGGCGTGATGTAATGTCATGTTTAATTATTATGTTAATTTTCAGGTCGTTAATATTTTAATGTCCACTGTGCAGTTTGTGCAATCAACTGGCAAGTGTACCCACAATTCCGCAGTCTAACATCTAATGTACGTACGTTATGCAGGCAACCGAGTAAACTGAATATGAAAACGCAGGTATAAACAGGAGAACTTTTTGGATCGTAAACATTAAATGATAATGTCGACCAGCACAAGTGGATAGACATGCTCACTCTATGGTATAACGTGAAGCTTGTCTAGGTAACGACAGGTTACGGTTACAAAATAATTATTAATAATAAAAAGAATATTTGAAAACCGATAAATAATAATAGTGTCTACAGTGATAATCAAAAACTCATAAAACAAGGCATAGGACCAAAAAGATTAGTTCCGCGTAGTTTTGTCAATTCAATCAGATGTGCTGTGAACGTTTAGGATTGGTTCTTGATATTTTGGACAACCGATCACATGGGCTATGTGAGATTTGGTAGCAAATTTAAAACTTAGATATTGGATTAGATTTTCTGAAACTCCCCGCTAGTGATTATAGTTAATAATAAAACGAGAATGACCAAGAACATAATTATACCAAAGCAGCTGTTATTTGTAGTATCAAGTAATACAAATCCTCAGGGTTTGTTTTTTTTTTCTCCTTTTTTTTAATTTTCAGTTTTTTAATTCTCTCTCAGATCTTTAATTATCAGGGTTGCTTATTTCTATCACTATTCATATTTTTCCTGTAAATATATTTTACAAATTGTCCAGAAATGTTAGATACGTAGTTCTGCATCTATTGCATCTACAAATATTTAAAATAATCTAAGAAACAACAAATTAAGTATCTAATTTAAAATTAATATTTGGCACTTTGAAAACGGAATGAATGATTTAATAAAACAACAGCCAGGAAAAAAAAACACGCGTCAAATGTTATTGAACTTTATCTGAATCAAAAAACCAGCCAAGTGTGTGTCGGACCACGCACAATGAAGGGTTCCGTAGTTGAGTTGGATTTATCCCAAAAACAAACTTAACATTGTAGTTGAAAACATGTTCTCCCATTCAACAATATACGTCACGGTCAATTCTCCAACTGCACTTAACTTACCTAAGTAAGTAAGTTAACTTGTAAGGCCTACTTAACTGTGATAGTTTTCCTTTTTCCTTATATATACTACTGCCATGAATTTTTTCACATGGCAAGTATTTAGCTGGCAGAGGGGGGGGGGGGCGACAATTCACTCGAACAAAATTTAGCACTTTAAAGCTTAATATTACGCAAACGGGTCCCTAAATCGAAAAATGGTTTTCACATACTTTTTGAACGGCCTATCCAACAATACCCCACGCCATGGGATAGACGAGAAAAAAAAATCATCCCCACTTTACGGGTAAGAGAGGTACCCTAAAAAGAATATATTATCATGATTTTATTTTACGACTTTGTTGGCGTAACTAACATGTATACCCATGCTAAATTACAGCTTTCTCGTACAAAGAGTCTCTGAGCTGACCCGGGGACAGACAGACGGACATGGCGAAACTATAAGGGTTCCTTGTTGACTATGGAACCCTAAAAAGCATCACCTTTGTACGTTTTTTTGCTGTTCCTGTCTTCTTGTATGTTTATTTACATGTGTGTACATAAATGGTAAAATAAATGTTTAATAAATAAAATTACTTTTTTATTTATTCGCATTTCAAAAACTCCCTACCATCAGTGTAAACAAACCATACCAGTATTTCATCAAGCTAGTTATTACGCAAGTCTATAAAATATGTGATAACAACAGCGTTATGGGCATAGGCACCTATCAGCAAACATCTAATCACCGTGTCTCGACAACGATTGGTTATTCAAATGTTTGAATATCCTGCGGGGATGGAATTGCTCCATGCGTAAGCAAATCAATAATAAATTCTTCACTTTGAACAATTATTATGAATTTTAGTAGGTAAGGTTTAAATGTGATTATAAGTAGTTTTTCCAAGGAGGTATTTTCGGTTAAAAAAAATGCAATAGTTCAGTGAATATTAAAGCTGTTTTTTTTCTACGAAATATTAATGACAGAAATTCACGACATGATTTTTTAATAATTTATTATTTCTTTGAGTGCACGACAACTTTGCCTGACATTGATTCAAATAATTAATTAATAGTCATCAATTATAGTAATCGTGATAAATCTAACAGTTATCTGTTAACTGCGTCATACTGATACGTTTACCGGGAAGGCAGTTTCCGATCAGCCTTCCGAAACGAATAAACTTTGGACCAACGGCAACGCCCTCGTGACTTATGAATCTATTAGAATAAATTAACATGCAAGAATAAACTAACAAGATTAACGATATAACAAGCATGTTAATTGCAATCTAAACGACAATTCCCACATTTAATAATGAAATTATTCCAAATTCTATTCGATTAACATATCCGATTTTCTTTCTACGATAGAGTTTTATCGAACTATGAATAAGCAGGCTTCCGTATTAGTTTGATTCATCTCGCGTGATCTTAATGTGAATGGTTATGTTCAGCATAACGCCAGCCTCATGAATACTAAGATGTGGACACTTGTACCGCTCCTGGCTTCTTTTCGCATAACGCTTTCCATTCTGAAAGCCCGTAACATAAACTCAGTTTGATGTGTTATTGTATTATGCAAAACCGACTTGTTTATAGATAGAAGTTTATGGATTTCGATATAACATTACAATTTTAAATACTAGACTGGTAGTTGATTTTTAAATTAAATTTTATAGCCGCCCCCGGCTTGAAAACGTTGAATAACTTTGAAATCTTATAAAATAACTCTAAGTTTAATTGGTATGTAATATTTTGCCTGTAAGTGCTTTCCGTAATTGGAATCAATATTGAACTAAATAATGAACGTCCGCAGTAACAATTATTATTGGTTTTTAACTCCGTTAGTTCATAAATTGTGATTGGAATTAGGGACAAAAACCATGTTTGGATACGAATTAAGATATTGTGAGTCATAGAGAAATTTGATAAGCAATTATATAATCGAACAGGGTGTAAAGTTCACTCATCCGCCATAGATAAGAGAGGATCCTCCGACCAGACAGGTGTTGTTTCTGGTGGGCCTGACGGTTGATGTCGGGATGTTGTTTATATGCCAGTCGCGCGGTAAATTGTGCTTGCGCGATGCAGGATTTTGCGTGACGTCAGAGTGATGCGTAGTTTGCATGTGGCGAGGTAAATGCTGCCAGAAATCTATCACCTTTTGCTGGATTAATTGGGAGACTAGACGAACAATACTAAAATACACTGAACCCCTGGATCAATTATAGTACCTGCTCATCCACTAGAGACCTACCGTGAAGACATGTATATTCAAAAGGACTAACGTCCAGTAGTGAGGGGTAGTCTCATTGTAATATTGAAATTTCACCAAGACAACGTAAATCCTCAAGAGACATTTAAATAAATGTGAATGAAATGAATCTTGTACCTCGCATAAATCAGTCATAGCTTGACAATGGGGCAAGCTGAAGACTTAGTCACAAGACACAGTGGTGACCGGCATCTGTCAGTGAGCAACATACGACTATACACTTTATTTTTATAGCTATAAGTAATAATCTAGCTTGGAATCAAACTTGGAGTTGAATATTTTTTTAAATTTTGCAAAAGTAGTAAAAGGTGTTCACTATTTTAATATAATTGTAGGAGTCTTTCTAGAAATTGATATGATTGTTTCAAAAGGAGCGCAATGTGTTTGAAATACCCATAGACACTAGGAAATGACAGTGATGCGCCGAAGCAAAACGAGTGGGATCGACACTTCGTTCCTTGATCCGAGTTTGACCGAAAATCTTCATTAAATGTGGTTATTATGGCTAAATGTACACAGTAGATCGCAAAATAAGAAACGAGATAGCAAGATGAGCTTATTTTAAAAGATGTAGGAAGAAAAAATATATAGCTTCTTCTACATATCAGACATCGTTTCCATAGAAATCGATATAAATGTACCTATGCTTGATCTTATTTGGTCTGTCCTAAATGAGACTAGCCATATCGCCTTTCTTACTAAGCACACAGTTAATTAAAACTTCCATAATCATTCCACAAGCTTCAAACTCTCACTCCATTACCGAAAGAAACCGTATCGCCAAATGTGATAGGTACCAATCTACTCATAAGTTACACATCAAAATTGATTGACTTCAGCCACGCACGAAGTAACTTTTATTTGTATGGTGTTCTCTTGACCAGGGATAGCAAACCTATGTAGGTATAAATAGCAATTGTTTCACTGGGCACTCAATAAACAATTTGGGCATGGCAACAAAATCGTTTACTTCTTCTTTATTAGCTTTTTGATCATATAACCTACCTATGGCCTTATGATATTTTAATTGTATATCCATTTCTGTCTTCAATATGTGATTAGCCTCACATTTTTCAGTTTTTTAGACCACATTTCTTTTCAATTACAACCTGATTGTTGCACGTAAGTCCATTAAATTTAATTCCCTATTAAAAGTAATGCTGTCAGTTTCTGATACGTTCCGTTAGATAGAGACAGCATTACTTTTAGTCGGGATTTAAATTCAATGGACTTACGTGCAACTAGCGGTATGTCACGCAGTTGTGAAAAGGTTCGCCATCCCTGGTCTACATCATTCAAAATACATACATACATTTCAAACAAATCACTTTTTCGTGGTCTATCAATTAGATGTACGTCAATAATTATATGGCTGTGTTTATGGGCACTTTTAATTATAATACTCGTATGAATAAGAATTTCTAATGAGAATAGTTGAATGATGTTCGTATTAGTAAAACTTATTTTGTGTGGATAATATATCATTTAAGCATGATTGACGGCTGATAAGGATTTTTTTTCGTGGTTTATTAGTTTTAACGTCTTTATTTATTTACATTTCAAATTAATTATGTCGAAACTATATTAAGAGAAATATAACCTGCTTTTTCACTGCCTGTTTTATACGAAAGTTTGCGTACATCATCAAATTAAGTCCATGATTAACTTTGGTCTTATTCATAAATGCAACCAGATATTCTACTGCGTATTTTTTTTCTGTGTCCTTCAGTTCTTCTTACAGCAGTGATTTCTGAAATTATCTCCAACAATTTCAAATGATAATTTTGGACACACAACCACATAACACCATCAAAAGTCACCTGCTCAAAAATTCAAATTCCCGTCCGACATGCAACTTATTAACCGACCTAACACGGAAATTAAGGAAAGACAATTGCCTATTGCGAACTGTGTTTTATCATACACCTTCATACCATAATACAAGGTAAAAACAACATTACCACACTAGAAGAGAGTGTTGAGCTCATTGTTCGAACACAAAAGCGAAAGTTCATTCATTCGCTATGAGATAATTAGGTGTTTCACCTTATTGCGTCACACGACAGTTTTTCACCGATTGTTTGGACACTGAACTTATATGTATGGAAAAAATTGCCACGCGTGCCATTGTTGTGTGAACTGTCGGAAGTTTTTTTTTTCTAATAGTGCTGCTGCTGGTGAATGTGTTGACGGTACGGTAAGGGCACTGTCATTGTGACAGTTGTCAAAGTTCTAGCTTTATACATTGACGTTTCTAAGCTTTTGGATGTTAAATTTGGTATTGGCCAGCTAAAATCTGCTTGTATCTATATTTGTGATGAACTATTTCTCCTGATGTAGTTCTTATTTACAGTCATCTTAAGTTCACTTCACTTTAATTAAAAATGCTTGGAATGTTTCGTTTATTGAGATTTTCAGTCTAGTCCTACTTCCAAGTTCAGAAGACAAAAGCTCCAATTTATTTTCCTTACTCCAAAACTCTTAACCACTCTTTTCGTTATTATACGGTATTGCAGCCATCAAAAAATAATGTAAGGATTCAATAAAACAACTCGGTTACCTCAACTCTGCCTTGGTCACAAGTCATAAGGTTACCCTTGCAATGTCAACGTCCGCAGAGGTAATTGCTTCATTTTTGTCACTGCTTGAATACAGACGTTGTTCCCACGGCTCGCTCGTCTTTTGTCTTATTTCATTGTTGCAATAACGAAGCGAATCAAATTAGTTTCCTTATGTGTGTGCTATGATTTACGTTGATTCTTCTTTGTTTGGAATTTAAAGGTGTTTTGATTTCCAAAAATATTATAAATAAAAATATATGAAATTGTGTACTTTATTATTTTTATTGTAATAGTATATAATATTTACATAATTTAAAAGCTTAAAATCATTACACAATAATATGTACAAATATAAATAAAAAAGAGGGGAAAGAATCATAGGGCATCAAAAAATTATTGAATGAATTCTTCATTTTTACTGGCTTTGTGAAAAACATGTAGAAAACTATTAGAATTTTAGTTTCCTATTTTTTTTTGGAACTAGCTACTGCCCGCGGCTTCGCCCGCGTGGCATTTTATAAAGTAAAAGTAAGTTAAGCCTAAGTTACTCCTTGTAACCTCAGCTATCTGCCCGGGAAATTCCCGTCTAAATCGGAACAAATAGACAGACAGACAGCTAAAATAAAAAATACATGCTTTTTTTTTTGTTATAAGTACCGTATATACTTAGATAATATGCATTATTTTAGTAAAAAGCTGTTATTTTGACATTACAAACTGGCACTTTTAATTTATTTATTTATATATTTAAAGACTCTCTCACTCGTCTACGTCACTACATCTTTATTACTGCAAAGAAATAGAACATTTCATCATATAACTATCATGGCTACTATAGTATCCTTATATAAAGAAATGCACTTCGCAATAATCCGCCGGGCATATCGAACCTCCAATCCAAATGAATCAGCAACCAGCTTTCAGCTTTAATTATACCGTTAACCATTTCACAATTAAGAAGTTCATCGTACAAGCAATCATACTACCTAACTATACACTTATTAGAACTCGATTTGGAATAATTTAGAAGTTTCACGCTCCAATAACTTTAGTATAAAAGCTGTTATAAATTGGTGTTGTCAAAATATATGAAACAGTCATAATTAGGCTCTTGTAACGAACAAAAGTGGTATAGTTAATAAAGGCGCGTGCGTTGAAAGACACAAAAAGCTACTAGTTTGTGTGGTGTAAGTTAGAAGCGGAGTTATTTTTTTTTCTTATGTTTAAAAAGTTGTCAATCAATCGTAGCAAATAGAAACACATAGTAACAGAGAGTTTAAAGAATGAAGAAGACCAATTTAGAGAAAGCTGGATCAAAACATGGAGGTGATCCAGCAGAGAACCAAAGTTGTCGACATAGCCCACAGAATAAGCAAGCTGAACTGGCAATGGGCCGGCCATATTAGCCGTAGAACTGATGACCTTTGGGGTAGACGTGTTCTTGAGTGGAGACCGCGAATCGGCAAACATAAGGTAGGACGCCCTCAGGCTAGGTGGAGCGACATCTTCGCAGGTTGGCTGGTGCTAGATGGATGAGAGTTGCCGAGAATCGAGCTGAATGGCGTGTAATTGGAGAGGCCAATGTCCAGCAGTGGACTGCTATTATAGGCTGATGATGATGACGATGATGATGAGTCAAAACATAGAACGTTTACTTGAAAAAATGTCGCTATAACGTAACGTTAACTTCAATAAAGGGTTTCAGGTCAGATTGTAGTGACTCTAAAGACAATTGGAAGATTTTGAAATGGTCATGAACATAATAGAATTAAATTGAAGGAACTTCGCTCTGTGTTTAAACCATATACTTTTCGAGTGAGCTCAATGAACGCTAACGAAGTTAAATTAATTATAAACACAATGCTGTTATCAATACCAACATATGCCATTACCACAGATAAGCTTGGTATTATTACTGTTGGGAATTCTTAATACAATCATGCTTCCTTGCATTTTCGTAGCCATCCGTTTTCCTAAAAAGATTGTGCTGTCCTTTAATATAATGAAATTGTTTATTCTGTACATAAAGGATTTCGCAATCAATTTTACGACATTGCCTATCTGACTACTCCTGAGAAGAAATGGCGAAACAAACTCAGGGGTCAAAGTCTCTTTTAAAGTCCAGACATAATCTTGGTCAGATCATTGGTGAGGACCATGTAGATCCGTGTCCGAAATGGTGTTTTGAGGAAAGAACCACACAAATTTGAGTGGACCTGTGCAGTTAGTGAAAGCGTTTGTCAGTAATCGTGTAGCTCAACTCAAGATTTAAGGAGCTCAACGACTTGACAAACAATACCAAAGAAAGAATATTTGGGTAGGCCGCATATAGAGCTCAAAATGTCAGACCATCAAACTAACCGAGTCTTTTTTTTTCAATTACAGCTTCTGTAGCTAGTCCTTATTTCAAAACTTTGCAAAATGAGATGCTAGCTCTGTCGTGTACTAAATTTTCTAACCTAAGTTAGTTGGCTGATAAGAAGTATATTCGATAAGATTTTATTTCGACAATCTGAAACTCCGATATGTCTTCCTTTCGAAAATAGTTTCGTTCGAAATATCATACCTACACTACTGTATTCTGACATAGCGTTTCTTCGACATTACTTAACTAGGAAACGATTTGACTTCTACGACGTACTTCTTCGACAACAATGCTAGTCCTAGCTTTATTTTACACAAGTTCAGTTGTTTCCCAATATCGCAGAATAATTTCAAAGTAGCATCGTGTTTCAGATGTATCACGTCAATTTATGATATTGTCGAAGTATAGCATAGCGTACAGCGTAGAGAAGTTGCGTAGAGTACGCCAAAACTGACACATGTTGGACTAGCATTCTTGTCGAAGAAGTGTGTCGTTGAATTCGTATCGTTTCCTAGTTAAGTTACATAATAACATCACGCCTGTAATCCCCGAAGGGTTAGGCAGAGGTATACCAATAGTACATCCACATTTCGCTAGTCCGCCGCGTGCAAGCGCGTGCGTTTCCTAGTTAAGTCATGTCGAATAAACGCTTTGACGGAGCACAGAAAATTCAGTTTGGTAGTCTTTTTCCACATGTTAACAACTGCCCTTAACATTACTCAATGGGGTCTGAATCTTTGCTTTATTTTGTGCTATCGCAAATTCTTTCCGTAAATTCAAACGGATAACCGAGACATTTTTTTTTCTATGAAAGCTTTCCTGTCATGTTGTGAGCGCTTGTTCTTAGACATTTAGCTCAGTTTTTACAGAACACAGCTCACATATATTAACAGCTTACAGACAACAAACACTGCAATTGCTTTTTTACAATACACAGCACGGACCCAACTCCAAACCAGTTCAGAGTGAAAGTTATATTTGTGCATTCTAACACCTCAACCAAGTACGAAAGCTTCCGGTCGAAGCCTCAAGGTATTTTTCTATATAATTACTGATATGAAATAATTTTCTATTAGGTAGATGCTTAATGCCGGAATCGCTGAATGTAATGCGATAAATTATGTTATTAATCGATCTAGTTTGGTTTGAGTTTCTTTGAAGGGCGTGGTTGGGTAACTTCCCGGATTTAAATTTAGGTTTATAAGTAGGTAATCTCGCTTTATCTGAAGGGTTACGACATGTTTTGAGTTTTGCTTGTCTGCGGCAATTTGCCTGGACACGAATCTTCGAACCATTTGCAGAGAGCTTTATTGGTGATTTGTACTACTTATGTTTGGGAATAAGTTTTCTACTAAATTGCTGAAAACAGAGTAATAATGTAATGTCGTAGACTTTTGATATACAACAAGTAAATATCCAATAGTTTCCGAAATCATCGTGTCAACTATTTTCTTGCTGGTGGTCAAATAGTTATGAATCGTTCAAAACTGCTACAAGATCTTTGTTTTATCAGTTTTGGACAACGTCAGCTACAGTACCTACATAAGATAATATTACTTAGTCTCCATATCACACACAAACACACATGTACACATGCATGCATGTTGGCACATACATGTGTACAAATTACAGTTTCAATACACTGATAGCGATATAACGATCATAGATTCATAGCGCTTTCAGTTTAACATTTGCATTTGTGCAAATCAAGAATATGGGATCTATGATTTGGCCGCATAGTGGCTAGGTATAGTAGCTAGCCAGTGACGCATACGCACCCAACAAGATAATTCAGAATCCAAACCCCAGAACTGTCTATAACTGCGAATACTTCCTCACGTACCGGCCCTACAATAGGGAAAGCGTACAATCATGCGGTTTATATTATGATACAGTTTTTGTACAATTGTTTATAAAAACCATCATCTAGTAACCGACGGTGTTCGTGACTGTACAGTATTGCGTCTAACTGGATACCTGGTGGTTTTGTAACTATCTTCGTAGATGATATAGTTATTATTTTTGTATTTGTTTATGGTGTAGGTGTTTTCGGTGGCTTGTTTGATTTCCATTACTTTTTCTGATAGTTAGGAAAAAGCTGTTCTGAATTATTGAAGAAAATAACACTATCTATACGTCCACATTTGATAATTATTGGTAAAATTATACTATCATGTTGTAACCGACGCGACGGAATTCGGTACCGGTTAGTATTGCGTCTAAATTTTGTAACCAAATACATTTTCTTCAGGGTTTTCCTTATTAATACATATTTTTATTTCCGATATTTTTACACATTACATTTTATCTGGTTAGTTCGATCCTTGTTTCTGACGTTTTGGTTATTCGCAATTATTTAATATTTTTGGAAAAACACAACTTATCGTTCGGTATGGAAATCCAGTAATTAAATCAATTACGGTTTTGAAACTACATTGTTAGTCATCATGGGAAATAAATGATAGTTTCAATGATGATATCACCATGAATATGACCCATCAGACCGGTATTACAGAGGTATGGTTCTGAATCGTATGAATTTCCTTATATTTTCCCACATAATGCTTATTATTATATCAACGGTCGAGCCGATATAGAACAGCTAATTGTACGGACTTATGCAAATAGTAGGAAGGAAAATAAAATAAACACCTTGGTAGATAAGTAATGGGTTGACGAAACCTAAAGTTTGGTAGGTAGTTATCCCAAGATAGATAAAATAATTAGCTATTTAAGCTTCCCCATGTTTTTTTTTTTTTTTTTTTTAAACGTTGCCCCACACTAGGAATTTCTGTCGTATCGTGGGTGCGTTTACAAACATTTAAACTCACATACACAAACAGCCAGACCCGGAACAACTACTTGTAGGTCATACAAATATTTGTGCCGTGTGGGAATCTAACCCGCGACACGCAGCGCAGCAGTCAATCGCTTAACCACTGCGCCAACCGTGGCGTCGAATGTCATACATATAGGTGTAACAATTAATTATTTTAAACACCAAACTTTTATACAAGCACGGTGATTTCAAAGCCTCATGTGTAAAGCCTCAAAACACCTAGTAATTTTTTTTTTTTTCCTGACAAGGGAAACGACAACAGTATTAACACGAAGTGCGTTTGCGCCGTTCAGTAAAAACGTGCTGGGTTAAAGATCGATCTTTGAAAGAGCTGTGAAAGCAATTGCCAGATTGTTGAGTTGCTTGCCCATTGCCCAGAAAGTAATTTAATGGCTTCAGTTGTTGTGAAATCAATCAAGTAACTAAGACCACCTGCAAGTACGGAAAAGGGATTTTCATCTCAGGCAAATTCAGTTTGAAGACCTATAAAATGTTCAGGGTTTGCCTTACTGTAATCAATCCTAGCTGCTCCAACATTCGTTTTCCTGTTCGAATTTCAATAATTCATGCTTTTGCTTTTTGCGTGGATGTTGACGCATATTTTCCCCCAGCTTGTTCTTTTTTTTTGTATTTGTATTCTTTCTTTGCGTCATGTTTACCTCAAATAAACGTATTTTCTTTCTTTCATAATTTTTTTTTTAAAAGTGCGCTTTCCGTTTTGCCCGAATTTTCCAAATTTCCGGTTAACTTTATTTCATTCCCTAAAAACCTTATTCGGACCATTTGTAAAGAATATTAAAAATAATTCTCCAGCCGTTCTCAAGTGATGTGCTTACCAACGAACAGCATTTCATTTTTATTTATAAGTAAATCTCGCCCCTATAACATGGGGCTTAAACATAACTGGTGAAATGTGTATTTACTATTAGGTACACCTCTGCCCTACCCTTCGGGGAAAACAGGCGTGATGTTATGTTTATGTTAAAGTTAATCAATGTTTAGATTATTTTTTTCAAAACTATATAGCACGTAAGTAAGCAAGTAGCAAGAGTGATGAACAACGCTTATTTTTGGACAGAAAATAATCTGTTTACCCGACATGGATCAATACAGTATGATTTTGTCATTAAATAGTCGCTTACTGACCTAATACAAATTGAATAAATTATTTGTTATTCAATTTAAGAATCAAATATTTTTTCTAAGAGTCAAGTAAGGTACGTTGTGGAAACACAACGTTCCTTATTTGATTCTTAAGCTATGCACAGATCAATAAAATAATCCGCTAATTCATTCCACGATTTTCTGCCAAGATTAGCAGGCAAGTAATTTTATCCTTCTTATTTAAATAAAAGTATTTATGAACTCACTTGCCTTTATGATCTTCTAAAGGGTCTAAGTCGAGATTATTTCCATAAGGATCTAGATTTTAATATGCAAAGCTTTTATGGTAATTGAACTAAATCGTTTACAGATGCAATTTCGAATTATAAAATGTTATTTGCAAGTAGTTTGGATAAACGTTTTAAAAGATAACCTAAGTTAATGTTGCTTACTTATTTGAAGGCTAAAATAGTATTTCAATTAATAATAATATCAACCAATATAATACCAGGAGAACTTAAAAGGATACTAACTTTTTATATCCCGATTATCAGTTGATAACCAATCAATAAAATATGGAATTATTTATACCCCAATATTATAAGACCTCTGTTTAATCACTCTCGTTTCAAATGATTCCATAAACTCATGTTTGCTTTGGGCTCCTGTTTTATAAGTAGTCCAACCATAAAAATATAAAAAAAACAAGTCCAACTATCTATTCCTTGATAATTCCGATACAGACTACATTATCATTGTTCAACTTAACTGGTACCTATTTGATTACAAGATAATCAACGACCTCTCCCTATTTCTAATAATTTAACGGCGCCGCCGAGTCGTTATAATCATTTTGTTTTTCATTCTTCCATTTCTAACAGCCATCTTTCCAGAGTTTATTCTTCTTTAATAATCTTTCAAATAATACAATCCACTTATCTCTTATTTAAATGTCTCTTCCTTTATAAAATAAAATCTTAGATATTGACGGGGATATATAAGTTACATAACTCCAAGAAAAAAACGGAACAGCAAACACAGTACAGAGCTGAATAAAATTCATACCTCACTGATTTTTCTCAGCATAAAAAATCTGTGAAATTACCATAACAATGGACGTGAAACTTATATATTATACCAATTATATTATATTCATAAGATGAGAAGACGTCATCATAATCTATTATATTTTTATATTTGTTTGTTTTGTTATTTTTCCCATAAGTTTATATTTTATTATAATAGTATCTTGGTAATAAATAATAGTCAAGCTGCCGTGACGAATTTAAGTATTGGCGTTGGTTAATTTGATTTGCATAAGTTCCTTAAAAAATTAAGTTCTTTATTTTTTTTGAAATACCTACATCTATTTTATTACACGGCTGTTATATCAAATTATGTGTATCATAGAGATTTAAAGTCTTAAATTAACTTAATTCTATGAATGGAGATTTTAAGGCTTATTAATTCAAAGCTTGTTAATTAATTTAAACCCATAAAATAGGTAAACAACTTGTTTGAAAAATTATGTAGTTTTTCTGAGCACCTGTTATGGTGATATTAATATAAAGTGTAGCTGACTTAATTTGGTTAATTATTTAAATGCCTACAAATTATTAGTCTCAGGAAGTTTTTTATCTTATAAAATAGGTACATAAATCACAAAATATATGGGAAAGAAATGAAATTGACAAATTTATTTACAAATCATAATTCAGCATTGTCGATGATAAGAAAAATGTTTTGCTCTTTTGAGATTTACCATAGCACATTAAAATTACTTTACAATCGGTCATTAACCGACGAAAGTTAAATATTTTTTTTTACCCTAGTGCCTACCTATAAAACAAAGTCTAATTTAGTTAAATATATTATATATTTATTTACTTAAATATTTAATCAAGAGATTATAATCAAAATATTGGTATGATAAACTACATAATTCTGAAAACGAAAGATAACATCAGTTTGCAATGAAGTTCATTATCTTAATTGGAGGTAGAATAAACAGTCTTAATTGTCTAAACGATTCGAATTACAATCACTGTAGGGTCTTTAGGTTAAAACCATGCTTTTATCATTGCATGTAAGCTGTTAACCCTTTCCATGCAATCAAACCCTTATATAATCATTGACCGTGAAATAAGAATACAAACAAACCAGTGTTTGTATTCTTATTTCACGGTCAATGATAACACAAACATATTTAATATTATATACTTTTCAAACAAATCGATGATACAACACAATTTGTTTCCAGAAACTTTATGTACGTAAATGTATATTCAATTATCTTGGAAGTTGACTGAATAACCGAAATAAATAACTTAAAAATATTACTCACATCATGATCCGGAATATATGTGTAAACATGCAGCTTATCGATCCTTATTGTACCCTGGAATGGATACAGCAGCGACCCTCGTTGAAGCTCAGCCGAGGTCCACACGCTGACGGAAGCCTCGCGCCCCCTCGCTCCACCAGGCCTCAAAGCCAGGCTCAAGTCTTGCGGAATCAACACCAAAGTCTCCATTTTCAAAACACTTCAGTCTCTCTCCAAAGTTCCACCCACAGTCACCACATAAATGAGTTATATTTAAAAATGTGACCGGTCTCGTCCATCACACTTAATGAGAACAAATAAATTAGTATACGAAAAAAAATATCGGGACGTCGCGTCGGTTCGATTATCGGTCGGCGATGTCGCCAACGAAATATCGGCGGTGCGTGATCGATCGCCCGGTGAAATGTCGTTATGTATTAATCACTGCACGTGAGTTTGTATAGTGTAGCACTCACTCATAAAAAAAAATGTTCTATGTTCAAAAAAATGCGCGAACGAATCGAAGAATCTGTAGTCTAAGTTCGGTAATTCGGTACAATATTACATTACGGCTCTGGGCGGGTAGTGTTCGGCGCATGCGCGGTAGGATGCGCACGCGCTCTTCTCTGAACGTGCACTGAAGGAAGCGCTAACATTGACCTTAGCCGCGGCCGTGATCGCATTTACAGTTCATTTTTTGTTCGATAAAAAGGAGAGGAGTAGAGCCCTACAACAAGCTAGTGATCCAAGCTTTACTGATTTCAACCTTATTTTTAGCGCAGTAAGATACGTGGGAATGTAAATGCAAGTTTGTAAGGTGTATAGTAAGGTGCTCCCCTCCAAAGGCGGCACCTGCTTGACCGTGCGCCGCCCGTCAGAGTGGCGTAGAGCGCGGTGCGGCGCGCGCGCACCTGATCCACCTGTACATTATAGACAAACCTTTTTTTGGGAACAATTAGATTTTTTTCTACACTAAAGTCCGTGTTAGATGCGGCACCAATTTCGGTAGTATTTCTTTTTAGTATACGCAGTTTTTTGCCGAAATAAAACATAACGGTTTAAAAATTTCGCTAAACTCATAAATCATTTAATTAATGCATATATTACCAATTAGTACGATCATGTTGGCACAGTTAGTTGCTATACTTATTTGGTTTTGTAGTTTTAAAATCAAGAATTTGTTTTTTTCAAGGTAACCCATAGCAGATTAATTCATTCAAAGTGTAGGTTATAGATGCAAATCATGTAGGCAGATCAAAAAAAAACCTTTTCATTTGAGTCCAGCAATTGCAATTAAAAAAGTTGAATATTGTCGCATAGGACCATTCAAAAGAAAGCAATAATAGAAAATAATAATGCTATCTAAACTCATTAGGTATTACTATAGTTGTGGCATGAAATCATCCTTATTATTCAAATCTAAACCTAATTTTGTCAACTAAGGAAATAATCTTATTACACATAATTATAACAACAATCCTCTTTATTGCTTCGTAAAAAAAACCTATATAGCTTTTTGAATGGATCTAGTAATTAGGATCCAAACCCGGAGTAGAGCACAATTATTTGTCGGCTCCCATGTTGTGTTCGTGACTTTTCAAAATGATATGTCAGTGTATTGTAATAAAAACCTGGTAGTTACTGCTTTATTGCTTTCACACGCTTACCATTGCATTGTTCAATCTCGTCTTCAAGTTCAAATGTCTTCATTGTGTAAAGTATGAAAAAATGTACGCAAACATCAATGTTTTATCTTTATGGCAACTGAAAGTTGTATGTATAAATTGGATTAATTAAGAATTGTTATGTAATAACGTTTTTGGAGAGCGACTCAGTCGTTTTTCTTTAGCTAGTCGCTTAGGAAAGCACCAGAATTTCATCTGGGACTCATAGTTTAGCCAGATTTAAATTATGTAATTTAAACCAGATAGCAATCATCCCAGCAGGTTTGTATTTTATGTTCACAAGCTCAATATTAAATACTGAAACAAGAAAGTCTTTAATAATACTATCGTTAGATAAGTAGTTATAACTACTGCTGTATTTATACGGAAACGCAAAAAAAAAAAAGAAAGGCGATTTTTTTTTATAGACGGTAGGTATTATTTTTTCTTCCTGGCCAAAATATTTTTAACTTTACCATAAACAAAAACATAATTTCATCAAATTTTACTTGACACATCAGATTTAGAAACCGTCAGTTACATTATTGAAGAGTCCGCTGTGGTATTTTCGGAAAATAATCAAATGAAATTGATCGATATTGCCCACAACCGTGGTGTTATGATATCGGATCCTCCTCATGGAAGACCGCAGGTTTAACACTGCAACTAGCTCCTTACCGAGTGAATTTCAACCTTGGCTTGGAAGCTACAGAGTTGCTTTTAGCAGTTGTCTAATAACCACACATGATACGAAATGTCGACGACCTGCACACACCTGCCGGCAACCGCAATCCCACTTGAACTATATTAGGTATGTTATAGGAATTTTAAAACGTGTTACTTACCAGCATGCAACGTGACTCCTGCGCATTTGACATTTTTAAAATAAGGGTTGTTTTAAGAATACTTAATAAGTACCTAGATGTTGTGAGTAGAAGACGCATATCGAGCTAGTACATAGGATTAGGGTTCTATGTATATATTGTCAAACCCTACCGAAAAAAAAAAATGATTTAAAAATTCTGTTTCCAAATTTCTTTTGAAGTTTATTACGTGTATTAACAGGTCAGTAATTGGTACAATTTTTATGGCAATTTTAAATATTATTACGTAGCCACATATATTGATAGGTCACCAGCACATTATAAGTACCTACCTATGATCAATCATAATTTCATGACTTAAGAACTTAAAAAAAAAACCTCTAACCCGATTTTGTATCAAAAACATATACCCCAAAATAATTAAATTAGCATAAAAATCAGTACTCACAAAAATCGTATCAAAAAATTGAATAACCGAATAAGTTGCGCGTACGCAGCGGGGCGGGGTTTGGGGCGTGGCGTCCGAAGGCCCGCCTCGCGCCGTGCGTTACCGGTGCGCAAGACCTATTGTTAGCGCGACCAACGATTTTTATTTGTCAGTTGGACTTATGTTTGTTTTAGAAGCTTTTTGACGTTTCGACTGTGGGTACTTACGTACGCCTACTGGATGTGATTGGGTTGTAGAAGTGTTTTGTTTGATCAGAGCTTTTAGAAAACGTTTGATTTGTAAGTGGGAATAAATTAGGCTTTTATTACGGGCGCCCACTGTTAATGCTTGTAATGATTTACGATGCTGTTAAAATTAGAATTGAATTTTCTTTTTAAGGTAAAAATTTAACTTATTAAAAAGGCAATTTAAGTTAAGGTCAAATTATTTTGTGACAACTTCCTAATATTTTTATTATTATTGAACGACTTGGTATTTATATTAAAACTTGTAGGTACCTACTTAAAATCATTCATAAATAAGAAGAATTCACTTATTCATAATTTTGTTATAATACCCGTAAAACGTGTATAGAAAACATACGACACCTTATTCGGAATTATCGCAGAGGTAGAGCTATGTAAAGCGTGCTAACCGCTCTACATTCTTCATGTAACTTTAGTATTTTATTTAGTCTAGTAGTGTAGTAAGACACGCTCTTAATTAAAATTTTATAGTTATTTTTTTTTTTAATTTGTTTTTTTTTTCAAACTATGAAGAGACGTATCTAACATAATTATGGAACCTAATCATAAGATTAACACTTTTAAAGAGTTATCCTTTTTATTAAAGTGAGCGATTGAACAGAGATGTATAACCATTACCTACGTTAGAATTACATTTTGGTAACCACTGAAACTTGAGGTGGGGATGGTTCAGTACGATCATCATCTGCCTAGCCTAGCCTTTTCTTCCTTTTTTTTTTTTTTTCACGGGATGGAATATCCTCATGGATGTCCTCCGCCATGGGGCGGGGGGTGGGGTCTGCCAGACTCTTACTGACTAAAAACCACCCCAGTGTTCCATTCCCATACTTGCGCCGGGGATCTTGGGATCTGTTATTACTTCCGCAATCCACGGCTAGTGCCGGCCCGCCTCTGCTCTCCTCCGCTCTGAAACGACCGAACATTCGGCCGAAACTACGGATTTATGATCGGAGTAGACCCCCAGTATTTTAAAATGGAGCGACTGCCTATCTGACCTCCACAACCCAGTTATTGGGTAATACGATACCTCTTGGTAAGACTTGTTGTCAGACTTTCGGGCTTCTGACGACCCACGTATGACAGCCGGGACCAACGGCTTAACGTGCTTTCCAAGCCACGTATGTTCAGTACGATAAAAGTACCTAATATACCATATTCATACTTTACGCTCGAGCATTCACGTCCTAACTTCCACTCCGTATATTCCAATCCGATGATCCCACAACGAACAGACGCTAAGCGGGCTTAACTCGTCACGCGTCCATGTGGCTTAATTGTCATTAAATTCAACTCAATTTGTGTTCCAAACGCAGATAAGTTGGTGTAACAAGTCACCTTCGATGCGGTATTGTTCGATGTTATTATAGCCTTTTTACTCTCGTTATTTTTCGGCTTAAAGAATTTATTTTATAATATCGGAGAGGTGGGTCGGTAAAATTGACGGGCGTTTTTGATCGAGCCACCCGCTTTTGAGGGTTAAGTGAGTGGAAGAATTAATTTGGGAGTTATGTTATTCACTTTTATGTACGAATACAACCAGATTTTTGTTTTTAAGACCGAAGTATCAGTAATTGTTTATAATACACACATCAAAATTGTCTAGGGATCAAGTACGTTTTAAAGTATCCCCGCGATTGAGGATTATTATTTTAACTTTTTTGGATCGTTATTGATTGTTTTAGTGAATTTCGCTATTTGAATAAATAATTTTCGTTAAATTTTGATTCAAAATAGAAAATCAACTGTCAATCAGGATTCCTATAAAAGTGTGTAATAGCGATTTTACAAAACTATTGCAATTTCTGCATCAGAACTGAAAAAAATTGCATCGATATGAAGCGACGACATTATTTGACACGAAAAGAGATGATGAGAGCCGTCAGAATGTTGCAAGCTGGTTCCAGGCAACGTAATGTGGCTGTCGCTCTTGGCACTACACAGAGCGTCATAAGCCGCCTACGTATCATGGGCAGCGTGGCTGAGAGACATGGAGGACGATCTCGCATCACCACTCGCAGACAGGACCGGTACATCCAAAATACTGCTCGACAGAATTGTACCATGACCGCCATGATGTTGGCTTGCTGATAAGCAAACAAACCATCTGAAATCGTTTACGTGAAGTCTACGTCTACGTTCCCGAAGGCCGCTGAGAGTTCCACCTATAGCACCCCGCAATCGTAGGGCCCGTTTACAATGGGCTCGCGAACACAGAAATTGGGAGGAAGAAGACTGGCGTTGTCTTTGCTTTTCCGATGAATCTCGTTTCGGTATGAGGTTGGATACAAGACTTACTCGAGTTGGAGGACCTTTGGTCGTCAAGAACATTTGAAATTTTGTCAGAAAGTTCATTCGTATGGAGGAGGAACAATAATGGTTTGGGCTGTTTTTTGCATCGGATGAAGAACCGATCTCATTTGGATCAGGGGCAACCCCAATGCTCAGATTTATGCGGAGAGGGTTGTTTCAGACGTGATGGTCCCTTTGCAAAACCGGTTGGGTGATTGGTTTCGACTAATGCACGACAATACACGTCCACACACGGGTAGAGTCGTAACACTCGTAACACGCACTCTGGCCGATGCATCAACGTTCTGCCGTGGCCTGCTGAATCGCCAGACCTCAACCCAATTAAGCATGCATTTGATATGCTCCAAAGAAGAGCTCTGCCGAGTATGGATGCCGTGCATACCCCACAACAACTTTTTGTCTTGTTAGAAAGATCGTGGGCGGCCATTCCTCAAAGTGATTTTGATGAACTGATTTTAAGCATGCCAAAATCGCTGTGATTCTGTGATTCATGTCAATGGTGGAAACACAGTTTTTTTTTTACAGTATAAATTTGAATTTGGAGGATTTTTTTAAATTATAGGTTAATTTCCCACAATTAGAAAAAAATGCAATTTTTCTTAATTTTTACAAATACAGGGATAAGTTGTTTACTTAAACATAGGAATTAAAGTAAGAAGCCAGTCTTGAAGACTAGATTTCGTAAATATTAATTGGATATTTTGTTATAGTCAAAAATGTACTTGATCCCTAGACACTTTTGATGTGTGTAATTACTTGGTAGGTACTTACTTAAGAGAACCCATAGGTAAACCTTCCTACTACAATAAGAAATGGAATGCTTATGACAAGGTTTTAGATAGGTATACCTATTGAACTTAACTAGGGATTACTCATGCACTGTTGCACAAAGGCTATTGCGCAAACAGTTGCATAATTATTTATTTCTATATTTTATTAATTAAATAACATACAGTTACAAAACATATTTAATCTATAAATTAATACGTGAAGCAAAAACTTAGTACCCATTTTTACGAAAATTACACGGTATTTTAGGCACAGTTAAAGTTTATAGGTATGGAAGAGGAGTGCAGAAAGCTAATATAATTATTTAATATGCATTTGAAATAAATCAAATTAATAAAAACAACTTTACACACATTATCATGCGTTTCACACACGCACACATAGTACAAGGGCCTCATGAATTGAAGATAGATAGGTGACAGAAGCGACAGTTTGAGCATGGAATAAGTAAGTACTTTTTAATAGCATGGAATTAGTAAGTACTTTTTAATAGCATGGAATTAGTAAGTACTTTATAATAGCATGGAATTGGTGTACTTCTGGAATTAGTAGGAACTATATAGATTATAAGTAGAGGGGGTCGAAATACAACCAGTGGACGACCACTAGTATTAATAAATACATCAACATTTTAAGCTCGTACATTTCCCAAAAAAAATATACATCAAAGCATAACGTCCAAACAGGGCACGCCGAAATCGGATTGTCTCTAATCTGTATCAAAGGCCCGGTGACAAGCCAACATGTCCCGAATACTCCCGAGTCGCTCCAATTTTTATTTTAATACATCAAAAGATAAATATCTTAATTTTTTGACGTATTCACTGAGCTGTCTGTGGTTTACAATTGACGTTCTGTCGGTAATAGAACCTAGTTATAATTTGATTTTGAGTAATGCGCAAGCGCAGGTGTCTTGTTTCATTGAGGTAATGCTCACGTCTTGTTTCGTGGGATTAATTTGTAGTTGATCTAGTGAGTCTTATTTGAATTGGCTAACCAATTTTGGTTACCTATGTCTACTTGACAAAGTGTAATAGAAAAGTGGCACCAGTGACTGAAAAGTTGTATGGAAATCGTTTGTCATGGTATGGATATGTGAAGCGGAAGAATGAGGAAAATGTCGGGTGGAAAAAGACCAAAGAAACGATGAATGGACTGTGTAAAGGTGATATGGCTACAAAGGGTGGGACTATCGAGATGACGACTAATAGAGAAGTATGGAAGATAAAGGCATGTTGGTCCCCAAAAAAATTGGGATAAAGATAGGAGAATGATGAAGCTGCAATAGTACTTATTTTATTGATTTATTGAAAGCAGGAACTCTTGCCATAATCTTTGGTAATACAGTTCCATGTTATATGAATTCCAATTTCACGAATCAATACCTAGAATGAAGGAAAGAAAGAAAGAAAGAAAAATAATTTTGTTTGTCACAGAAACACGTGCAAAATATATGAAAACATAAACTGGTAAAAACAAATAGTCGGCAGCTGCACGTCATGACTGTGACAAGAAGGCTTGCACTCAGCATGATGCTGTGCTATGTATGGGGGGTCCACAGCAAAGCGCTGATTTTCAGTGGTCACCCGAAAAATACGTACGGAACCCAAGTCAGGTTTAATGAGTTGTACATAATAGTTAACAAAATAAAATAAAACTGACAGTACTTAGAATAGAATGCCTATACAACCAAATATATAAGAATAAATATGATTAAAAAACATAAAAATTAATTCACTGGCATCACCATGCATAAATAAAGTAGGTACCTACCTAAAACATTTATTACATTCGTTACACGGGAATATCAAGTGTTACCTATCTCTCAGCGCAGGAAATAAAATTAGAGCCGAAAGCCAGTGCCCATATTCTTACAATCTTGAAACACTTTCGGCTGAATGCACAAATACAACTCAATTTTTAGTCGCAGTTAAGTCTCATTCTGTCTCTGACTTTTGCGAGCTATTATAGTGACAAAAAGACAATTAATCTGATTCTGGAGATCCAAATAAATTACATTCTGATGTGCATCATCAATACTCGTTACGATCAACGTCGTCGCACGTAATTAAGATTTTTTTCTTAGAATTTGGTATTCGTTACTATACCGACTCACTTTAGACTGCCTACCCAACCTGTCTACTCTAGCGTGATGATAAACCACAACAAAAGAAAGGCAACACAAAGCGACGGGACAGCTCCTGCCATTACGCATACCTACATTTGCATGCAACGATCGACTCCCACTTAATTTGGAGTTTTCTTCCGGGCCCGAGGCGTAGTCTCGACGCATTCTTACACGCTATGTTATATTAAGCGGTTGAAAGACGAATTTTAAGACGATGGGTGATAGATCTTTGGCCGTTAATATGTTATTATTATTGGGTTTAAGCAAGATTGTTTTGATTAATAATCTTGGTGCTGGAACAATTGAGCCCGATACCTTCAAAATATTTTCATATTCTATGGAATACTTATTGCTACTTAGTGTGTCCCGTTGGTCGCCTCAACTGCTATTTTATTTTTAACTTGTAGATGTAGACCCTCTACATAACTATACTTATAATAAAATCGTAGCGAAGTCAAAACTGTACATTGAATATTTTTGAAAAAAAGTAATTGGTACAAGAAAAATTCTATAATTTTTGGCTTTGGAATCGATCCCAGATGGTATCAATTCCAATGCCAAAAAATATATTTTTTTTGAATTTTTGTCTGAATGTATGTTCCAGCATCACGCAAATTCTACCGGAAAGATTCTGTTCAAATTTTGGATAGATATTCCCCATAAACCTGGTCAATTGGTAGGGTATATATTATTACGCTATTTGCTATGGGCGATGAGCAATATTACATTATGTCTGTATGCCGCTATAGTTTATAGGAAATTGTAAAAAAACGAGCCAAACGGTTAGAATATTGCAGATAGTTACAGATTTAATCATCATGCTAATCTTTATGGGGCAAAGCTGTCAATCATCATGATTATACAGGGTGGATTTTTGAGATGGGGCAGTAAAGTACTAACACTAAGGTAATTTACCGTTGTAGCTACATGAAATCGTTATTACGAGACTATCCTTAACTGTTTGAGACATTTTGATCTGCATACAGATTTTGAAAAAAATACAATCAGCAAGCAAAATGGGCAATTATCACAAAATAAAAAATAGTGCCAATAGATTCTGTTTCATATGGGATCAAAAAACCCTATTAGACCTAGGTTTTAGTACTAGCAAAATCAGAAATGGGAAAAAAAAAATTATACCTATACATTTCGTGGGAAATGACACTCCAACTTACTTTTTAGGGTTCCGTAGCGCAAAAGGAAAAAATGGAACCCTTACATGATCACTTCGTTGTCCACCCGTCCGTCCGTCTGTTTGTCTATCAGTCAAGACCCTTTTTCTCAGGAACGCGGTGAGGTACACACGGCTACACATCAAGCTATACATTTCCAGTATAAGCTGATCTCGCATTGTGTAAGATTTCCGTACAATGAGAGGTCAGCGTATACTGGATTGGATTAGTTTGCTGTGCAGCCGTGTTTACCAAGTTGAAATTAATATCAAATACGTAAGTCTACGGTCCCCTGGAAATAAAAAAAAACAAACTTCTAAGATAATACAGCCATAAATATGTGACATATTTTGATAATCGCAAATTAATCAGACTACTTACCCCGGGTACTTCCCGTTTTCATAAAAATGGCAAGAAGCAAAGTCTCACAGCACAAGTAAAGGAAAAAGTTAGAAAATAAAAACTTAACTACTACTTCCCGTTGACCTACAATCATAAAATTTTGCAAGAAGCAAAATCTTACAATACAAGTAAAGGAAAAAGTCCGAAAATCGTTAATTTGTAGTTTTATCACATTATCATCATTTTTGCTGAAAGACATCCACTGTTGGACATAAGCCAAGCCAAGCCAAGCATCGCCACTTCGACTGGTTCTGTGCTTCCCGAATCCAGCGGATTTCTGCAGCCTTCACAAAGTCTAAAACGCCATCCTATCTGCGGGAACGTTTTTCTTACGCCTGTCCTTCTGATGCACCTTGCAGGTCGCATCTTAGAAACCTTCTTAAGTCCCCTCCCCACTTCACCGACTTCTACTCGTAATCCTTCACTGTGCACGCGTTGCGGTTGTGGAATTCACTTCCACCTGATATTAGGGACTGCCAAACTGTTGCAGTATTTAAAAGAAGAATTAATAAACACTATTTTACTTCGTCATAGTTGCGTATGTATTTATTATTTTAATTGAATTATAATTATTAATATTCTAGTGATATTAATTTTAGAAGTATGTATGGTTGTATATTAGTATATTCTCATATTATTTGTTTAATTTGATTAAGTATATTGTTTTTGATTTTACGTATTCTATTTTCTCTTCTACTCTTACACACGGTGACTATATGACTTTCCTTTCACAGGTATGCTGGAAGAGATTTCTTAAGAAATAAGCATCACCTTTGTATGTATTTTTCTGTTCCTATCTTCTTGTATGTTTATATATATACAAGGGTATTTTTAAGTCGTCAATAACCTCTTAGGTGATTGACGACTTAAAAATAACCCTGTATGTGTGTACATAAATGGTTAAAAAAAAAAAAAAAAGTCATCAGTCCACCTTGTGGGAGGCATTCCGGTACGCGTTCGCCTTTTCAGAAACTTTCTGCCCCGTCAGTGATAATAATGTTTGTCAGGAATAATCTGTAAGAATGCATCAGTCAGTGTATCAGTTTTGTGACATTAAGTAGTGTATGCAGGAACGCAGGCGTTCATTCATTTACTAAAACCGAAAAACTTCGCAAGCAATTGGACATTGCTAATTTGCTAATGAAAACTGTGAAACCGATCTCAAGACTAACTGCTTCTCACACGGACAACTGTACATCGCTTGCTCCCTCGCCACCAGTCCTGAGCCTTTGTATAATAGGTTGGGGAAAAAGTTTCTTCGCATTTTTTAAGAAAATTCAAAACATTCTTTAATATAGTTTATTTATATTTAACTAAAGTATGTAGGTACCATTTTGTTCAATAACTTTTAGCCATTTTGTAGGTAGGGACACTATCCCATTGCTATAGAAATTTTGGGACTTCTGATCGAAATACCGCGATAAGTGGTTTTGGCAGTCCTCTCGTGATGTTAACCTGACACTGCCTAAAGAATACTGAAGAGACCGAAACAGGTGGAAATCTGAAGGTGCAAGGTCAGGACTATACGGCGGATGCATTAACACCTCCCAGTCAAACTCTCTTAATTTTTGCTGAGTGGCTAAAGATGTGTGAGAGAGAAAGATGTGTGGTTTTTCATCATGATAACGCTAGACGCGTTATCATGATGAAAAACCACACCCCTTCTGTTGATTAATTCCGGCCGCTTTCTCTCAACTTCTTGCTTTAATCTCATCAGTTGTTCGCAGTAGAGTTCAGAATCGATGGTCCTGCCTGGTGGTAACAGCTCATAATGAATAATGCCCTTCCAATCCCACCACACACACAGCATCACCTTGTTGCGAGTTAACCCGGGTTTCGCCACAATCTGTGAAGCCTGACCGGCCTTTGACCACGACCTTTTTCGCACGTTCTTGTCGTACGTGATCCACTTTTCATCACCAGTTATCAGCTTCTTCAAAAATGGTTCGGTTTCATTACGTCGTAATAAAGAATCACAAATGAGTACACGGTTCATTAGGATTCTTTCAGTGAGCTCGTGAGGTACCCAAATATCGAGCTTTTTTGTGTACCCAGTTTTTTAGAAATGTGCCAAAACTGTTTTGTGGTCAATTCCCAGTTCTTCAGCTACGTCGTAATTACTGATACGACGTTACGGTACGTTTTTTTTTCAAAAATGGCATCCATTTTATCCGTAATAGGGCGACCAGAGCGACGTGCATGTTTGACATCAAAATTTCCGGATTGAAAACGCTTAAACCAAATTTGTGCTACTCTCACAGACACTGCACTAGGATCATAAACATTTTTCGCGGCTTGCGTTGCATTTTTACCTTTTTTGTAGTAAAATTTTAAAATGTATCGAATTTCTTCATTAGATTCACTCATCTTGACAGTACGAAAAACAAATCACACATTATCCTAATTTGAATTTTGAATTATGTTCTTTAAAATTTAAACTTTCAATGGTACATGGTTTCATGGTATAGTGTTGTTTGCAGATGACACTTCACTTTTGTTTAAACTTAAACGTCAGCAGCTGGTTACTGACGATGTAAATAGCGCGATCTCAAAAGTAGTTCACTGGTTCAATGTTAGTAATTTACTTCTAAATGAAAAAAAAACCAAATGCATTAAGTTTACGCTACCTCACGTTAGGCAGGTGAAAACTGATGTGTTGATAAAGGGCGAAGAATTGAATCCTGAAGAAAGCACAGTATTCTTGGGCTTAACTTTGGATGCTAAAGTTCAGTGGGGCCCACATATAGATAAACTGTCTAAAAAGCTAAGCTCCGCAGCATATGCTGTTAGAAAAATTCGTAATTTAACTGACATAGAGACAGCCCGTTTAGTGTTCTTTGCCTATTTTCATAGTGTAATGTCGTACGGTATTCTGTTGTGGGGAAATGCCGCCGACATTCAGACTATCTTTGTTTTGCAGAAAAGAGCTGTACGATCAGTTTATAAATGAAGTCCAAGACACTCTCTCCGAGAGAAATTTAAGGAGATTAATGTAATGACTGTACCTTCTCAGTATATTTTTGAAAATCTTTTATATGCCCATAAAAATATATAATTGTTTAAAAAATACAGTGATATCCATAATATAAATACTAGAAACAAACATAAATTTGTTGTACCTACAACAAGGCTTAAGAAAATAGGTGGCTCGTTCCGATGTCAATGTATACGCTTTTATAATAAACTTCAAAGCCACGTTCAAGATCTAAGCCTTAATAAATTCAAATCATTCATTAAACTTAAGTTGTGTCAGAAAGCTTTTTATACCGTTAAAGATTATATTGAGGACAAAAAGGCTTGGGATTGAGCTGCTCCAATTTTTACATATTGAAGTGGTTTATTTTTATTGTTTGATGTTTTTTTTTGCTAACTTTTATTATTTTATATACGTAACGTAATATATACGTAATGACATGATTATTTACTTGTAAAGTATTATATTATTTTAATTATTGTGAATGTGAAGACTATGTGGGTTATTGCTCTTTTATTTTCACTTTGTCTTTTATTCTCAGTTAGTGTTAATCATGGTCTGGCAGTTTGAGTCATTTAAGCGGCCTACCCAAATGTCCTTTCTTTGGTATTGATCGTCGCATCGTTGAGCTCCTTAAGTTCTGAGTAGAGCTGCACGATTACAGACAAATGCGTGCACTGACTGGTCAGGTCCACTCAATCTGTGTGGTTCTTTCCTCAAAAGACCATTTCAGACACCAATCTACATGGCCTTCACATGATCTGACCAAGATTATGTCTGGACTTTAAAAGAGACTGTGACCTCTGAGTTTGTTTCGGCCTTTCTTCTCAGAGTAGTCAGATAGGAAACGCCGACCTCATCTAGTTTTAAAAATATGACTGACGTGTAAAAGTGTTTGTATAAACCTACATACAGAAATAAAAATCATTTATCATTACCAAAACCAGCCAGATACAAATAGTATAGCCAAAGCGATTTTATTACAAGTTCATACATACTATAATGCGAAAAGACTTTTTCCCCAACCTAATATTTTGGCTGCTGAGAGAACAAACGTAATATACAGGGAAGTTTTATAAAGAGTAAATACAGGAAATAAAGTGGATTAAGTTAAACATGCGATTTTGACCAACCAGTCGATGCCCAAAAAGGCTCGACTGGCTGTTCACAATGGTGTGCTGGTACTCACGCCTATGTATGGAAGTAAATGTTAGGTGTGGAAAAAGAAGTATGAAAGTAGAATCAACGCTGTGGAAATATGTTCCTTGCAAAGCATGTGTGACTATGAATGATAGGCTGAAAAATTATGTGATAAGACAACAGTGCGGTTTAAAAGAAGATGTAGTGAAAATAATTTAAAATTCTAAGCTTAGATGGCTTGGTCATGAAGAGGATGAATGAAAGGCAATTAACAAAAGGTATTTACAAGGCAGATGTGATTGGTAACGCCAGGAGGGGACGCCCTATGAGGATATTATAGTGACCTAATTGGCGATGTTCTTCAGAAAGATCAGGTGTGTAGTACTCGGAACAGGCCTGCGTGTATGACCAAATGTATGAACGTAATCGAAGCAAAAGTAGTATGTGTGTAGCGTATCAGGTGGAGTTCTATAGTTTCTGCCTACCTCCATGGAAATAAGGCGTAAGTTTATGTTTGTATTAATGTTTTATAAAAATAACATAAAATCACGTCTGTATTTCCCAAAGGATTAGGCAGAGGTGTACCTACCTATAGTACACCCACATTTCGCCAGTTATGTTTAGGTCCCATGTAATAGACGGCGAGCCTACTGCCACTTACCAGGCACAAATTCAGACTTCGGACCGTAACTGAGAAATTCCAGATGGAAAACCCAATAATACTTTGCTTGACCCAGGAATCGAACCCAGGACCTCATGCTCAACAGTAGCGCTTGCGACCAACAGACAACGAGGCAGATTTTTATAAAAATGTGACTGTTATTTGTATATTGTGGTGTCTTACGACTTCCACGCGAACAAAGTCGTGGGCAGAAGCTAGTACCTTTAATAATTTTCAGTTTTTGTAAGCAAGCAACTTATAGCAGAGGACATTTATGGGTACTGTATAACTTCCAGATAATTGTATGCAGGTTGTTTCTGTTCAAAGGCCAGGTAAATATTGACTTCACTTAGTAAACAGACATACGTATAATATACGCATGCTAACAGGGCAATTTGTATCGCCATATGGCCAATATATTGCGCGCAAAGGGAAATGCCCCACATGCCGTCTCCTTGCAACATTAGTATAAAAGCACTTATACCTGAATGGCAAGCTGTTGAGTATTTTGCCGTTTTGTGCAGTCTTTGGTTAGGTTTTCTACAGATAACATGGGGCAGTTTTAGTACGGTTTAGTTTTGATAAAATTGAGGGAAGCTATTTGCCAGTGCATCGAAAGTGAAGAATGAAAACAGAGTTGTAATCATAAATATTCAATTCTTAACGGTTTTAAATCAGTCCTTAGTAGCAGTCTACTGATGAACATAATACCTATTCAATCATTTATTATGTACCAAATTACTAATACAATCTTGCCAACCCATTGAATATAACATAAAATGTAATACTTATGGAGGTATGAGGAACAGGGTGTATACATAGTTCACTCATTCTCTATAGAAAAGGGAGGATCCTCCAACCAGACGGATGCCCGTATCACGGTAAACTCTGCTTGCGCGATGTAGGATTTATGGGACCTCAGGTCATTGATGCGTAGTTCGCATGTGGCATTTCCCGCCACCGCTACAAACTTATAACAAAAAATAGTAAAGTATATAATATGTGAGTTTATTGCAGTTTTTGGAACAAGTAGGTAATTATTGGGGTTTTTGGAATCAATCAGTAAGTGAAATGAAATGAAATCGTTTATTCTGTAAATAGGATATCGGAATCACTTTAACACGTCATATTAAAAAATAAAAAATAAGCTAAATGTAGTCCACATTTCCTATCTGACTACTACTGAGAAGAAATGGCGAAACAAACTCAGGGTCAAAGTCTTTTTTAAAGTCCAGACATAACCTTGGTCAGATCATGTGAGGACCACGTAGATCCGTGTCTGAAATGGTCTTTTGAGGAAAGAACCACACAAATTTGAGTGGACCTGTCCAATCAGTGTAAGCATTTCTCAGTAATCATGCAGCTCATCTCAAGACCTATGGAGCTCAACGACTTGACGAACAATACCAAAGAAAGGACATTTGGGTAGGCCGCATAAGTTGCCAAGGCACACCTCTAATGTAAAATTAAACTATTCTTCTTATCGTCTAATAGTAATTGACAGGTCCTACTAAACAACATTCTCCTAACTACATAATTGCCGGAAGGGTAACAGACATTAAGAACGTCAATGTACAGCATTATTCTAAATGGTCATCTCACAAAAAACCATAGCGGCCGGTGGGTTGTTCTGAACGACCGACGGTAGATTTAACATTTAAATTTGTTCCCGAGGCGATGCAGGAGTCTAATTGTTCGGTCGGCGCAAATTATAAATTCATTAATGGGAAGCTTGGACCGGCGGCCATGAAGATTTTTCATGTCTGTAGCGTATACGTACTTTTGTAAAAGTGTTAGTGTATATATAGTGTACCTATATTTTGTGAATGAATGTGTGTGGCGTATGTGTGGGCGAGTGTCAAAGTGGTTCAATAATAAACTGTCAAAATATGCAATTTGTCTAAAGTGTAATAAATTTCAGGAGTTGGTTTAGATTTTGATTGGTTTTTTAATTGAATTTGAAGTGGTTCTGAATAATAGAGCGACAACTGTTAATGATTGTTATCATGATTTATTAATACCTACAAAACTGCTATTTCGTAACGTATACACTTTTAAATTAAATTTATCTACATTACTTCTTTGATGTACGGAGAATATAGATACCTACCTACTAGGTAATCTGCGGTACCTACCTACACATGCCTTAATAAACATTCTCTGCAAGCGATTTTACCACATATTTATTTTGTTACTTAAAATGATTTTCCTATGAAAGACATCAAGGACTTTCAACTTTTGCAGCGCTTCACCGCTTTAATGTGATGCAAAAGAAACATAATATTTTGCACCTTATAACAGTCGACGACGGCACGGTTGTCGCAGTGGTTAAGCAATTGACTGCTGCGCTGCGTATCGCGGGGGAATATTTGTATGACCTATAAGTAGTTGTTCCGGGTCTGGCTGTTTGTGTATGTGAGTTTAAATGTTTGTAAACGCACCCACGTTACAGAAGAAATTCCTAGTGTGGGGCAACGTTTTAACAAAAAACAAAACAAAAATCTGTCTCTGAGTTAATAAAAAAACAAATTCATCATTAATGATTATTACCAAGCACAGGCGTTGAAACCAAAAACAAGTGACGATCTTCTAACCATATAACATAACATACACTGACTTCACGCCTCCCTATCCTAATTCATCAACACATACAGATAGCAATTGTTTGTTGTTCAAAAGGTCAGTGACCTTACGGTAGCAGGAACATTTCTAACAAGATATTAATTGTTCAGCTGACGCCTACGGCAGTCTTGTTAAAATAATTGTCGGTATTCTTGTATCTATTTTTCAAACCATAGCGTACGGGTATGGCTCATTAAAATTGTATAGACGGTGGTGATTAGATTTGTAGAAACGGTGTACTGGCACGCTTTTCTTGTATTTTTTAATGAATGGGGTATTCTTGGTTATAAATGGTGGATTAGTGGGTGATCAGAGATGATGACTCGTTGACTAGTGAGGAGGCTTTTGCCTCCAGTGGGATGAAAAAGGCTGTGGACGATAATGACGAAGTTTCAAGTGCGGTGGTTATGGTAAAAAACAAATGCACGACATTTTTAACTGTATTGGGTTATTAAAGGACCCTACATTGCTCAGGAGTGGATGACTCTAGAATGATAAGTTACTAAGTACATGAGGCGGTAAGTTGGTTGTAACTAATTATCCCATCATTCCTATTTTTACAATTGTTAGAAAACTCATAATTCTAAACTGAATATCAAACTCATGAATAGTTTCTTGGTAAATCTTAACATTATGGTTTTAAAGCTTCATCGAAGATTACAGGATACCATATTTCAATCGGCTAAGTCGTGACTAACAAATAAAACTTATCTGTTTAAATGTGAATATGATTGTAAGTTAACATCCTCTAATATAAAATTAGACCTCCGATTCCCTCAAAATGCCGGTAGCCAAAGGAAAGGATACATTCTAGTGTGTAATTAATAATTCTTTGAAACGGACATAAATGTTTTGAGCCCAGAAGGGCAGAATTCTAAATATATGTGCTAGAGGCTAGGTCCCGAGATTAGTTTTTATTATTTATGTAAAAAGGTGATGTTCCGTCTACGGCACAGATTAAATAACAGTTATTTTATCTGTGGTCAAAATAGATCTAGAAAAAGAGAAAAAATGTCCGTGGAGTTTCTTACTGTTCTTCTCCGTAGGATCCTACTTACTACGGTTTGGATGGGGCAACTAGACCGATCCCTTGATAATTCAAGAGTGCCTGTAATTGGTTTATTTGAAATACATTGTTTTTGTTTGAGTTTGAGATCAGTTAATGATCTATTTGAACTTTCATTGCCCTGGGGCCCAAGTCTGCTAATTTTATAAATTCAGTCATTCCAACACGATCCCATTGTCATGCCATTGTCATTTTGCTAAAAGTTCGTAATCTGGTAAATTCATAATGGTCGATCATTGGTCGGTCAATGTTCTCGTAATATAATTGTGTTATTATAATGGCATTGTCGTATTGCCATTATTATAAAACCCATTAGTAGAAATGTCATTCATTTGTCATTATGTACGAGATTACCAATATATGCAATTTCTTTCAATGTAGTGTCAGTGGCCGACCATTGGAAAGTCATAATGACGCCATTATAATAGTAGATTACCAAACTTGTCAAAATCAACAATTATGAAATCAATGATCAACCATTCTGACACTATTGTAATAGCAGACTTGAGGCCCAGATGACTTTACCTAAGCTATTCCTTTGAGATGCTCAGTATTGGTGAATAGGTTAGTGTTTTCGTTGAATGATGCTTCAACATGTTTTTCGAAAAAAAAAATCCCTTTAATATTACCAACTTTTATATTCCATTAAACGTTAGGGCGCGGCTCACAATACATGCATGTTACAATATTGCCTTTCACTTTTATCAATTTTAAATTCCAAACTTCTTAACGATCCCCAAAATTTTCGAACGAGAGCTATCATTCGAACGCTTACAGAATTCCATTTGGCGTTTCCAGACGAATATTAAGTTTGTATGCAATTTGAATACCGCCTACGGTTAGGGAATGGCGGCTATCATTTAGAAGCAATACCATGATGACTACTGTTGTGCGTATTCGTAATCGACTGCATTTGGAAGGAAAATAGAGATGGGAACAAAGATGACTGCCATGGAATCGATTTAGTTTCTAAGTAGACACTGGTGACCAACACATGGTTTAGTAGATAGATAGAATACTCTTTATTATGTACACCATACAAAATATAGAATACAGTTAATACAATGAGCAGTCTTATCGCTAAAGCGATCTTTTACAGGCAACCTTTGGATGGATTAAAGGGAGGAGAAACAAATCTGCTGGTAGTCAGTGGTGTACCATTTACATATACAATAACGCTTATTCTTACTCTATATAAATTTATATAGATAAGTGTTATTAGATAATAAACATTAAACAAGTGCAAGGAACTATATAATAATTTGTTTTGTTTTTCTTTTCAGATAAACCTTTTGGCTTGGGCTGAAGAAATGCGGAAATGTGGCCAATGCTACTGTGTATGTGCGAAGATTCTTAGATATGATACAAAGAAACACACAAGTAAGTACCCCCCCCCCCCCTGCCTGTGGCCTGTGGATTTCTAATTAAAATAAGAAAAATACCTTCGTAAACGTTCACCACAAATAATACCCATCAATGAAAAAATCTTTTATGTAGGTGAATGCTTCTGTTATTGTTGTTTATGCAACTAAACTACGGCCTAAAAAACAGTTAACATAGTTGGTAGTAATTTATAACAACCAAATCGACTCATAGTAGGCATATCGAATCGAATTATAATCGACTAGTTTAACAAAATTGGCCACCTTTCCTCTACTCGTAATGGGCAATCAGATTCGAAAAAGGAATGAATTTGATATGCAAACTTTTTAAGATAAAAAAAGGCAATGTTTTAGTATTGGGCGTTGCAAATAAATTGATATGCGTGAAACGGAACAGTAAGTAGGAGGAAATTTTGGAAGTTATGTATTGTATTTTTTTATGGGTATTGGCAGTATGGTTTTAATTATTTTTGTTATGTTAGTGAATAAAAACATAATTGTAGAGATATTTATTAAAATACAATGATAACATACTGGATTATCTAATCGCCTGTTAGTTTAAAGATAGCAAATTTTCGCTTTAAGTTATGTAACTGTTACAACAAAAAAATACTATACTAAAAAAGAAAATACAATCCAAACAAATTGTCAAACTGAACCCATTCTAACTTCATCTAAATCATTTACCTCATTCACAATTGGTACCTTTGTGGAGATCTCATTCATGCTAGCCGGGACTTGATGAATACATCGATATAATATATTTTCCTCCAATTAACTGAATTATTCAATATTCAACTATTAAGAATTATTGCAAAGGATAGCATAGATTGTGGCTGGAAACTTGATTCCCGTTTGTGGTCAACTAGATCAATTTTGGCATATTCGACCTTACGGTTGTTTTTCTTTACAATTTGAGATTATGAACGTATCCAGAACCAAAGTGAGTAGCATAATTCATCATTATCAGCCTACAGCATCTGCTGGACATAGGGCTCTCCAATTGCACGCCATTCAGCTTAATTCTCGGCAACTCCCGTCCAGTTGCTACCAGCCACCCTGCGAAGATCATCGCTCTCGTTTATCTCGAGGGCCTCTTACCTTACGTTTGCCGTTGCCACTTCAGCTTGCTTATTCTGTGAGCTACATCGATAACTTTAGTTCTCTGTCGGATCATCTCGTTCCAGATTCGAACCCTCAGAGAGAGACTCCAAGCATAGTCCGTTTCATAGCTCGCTGAGCGACCTAGCCGTAACGTGAGTGTCCACGTTTCGACTCCATAAGTCATAACAGCCGGGACGCGCAGACCTTATTCTTAGACTCTGTGGAATACGCGACGAGAAGACTCGACGAAGGAATGACATGGTTGAAGAACATAAGCTGGGTTTTGCCCAAGTTCATCCGGAGATCAATGCGTACAGAAGAATTAACTAGGCCGTCCAGCATCTGCTGCAAGTCATGCAGTGATTCAGCCAGTATGACGATGTCGTCTGCAAATCTCAAGTGTGAGATACTACTCGCCTCTATACTCGCCGTTGATGTTAATGCCGCGTTCTTTCAGTTCAGCGTCTTAAAAACACATCCTCCAATGCGTCAAAGAACAATTTCGGAAATTACGTTCCCTCGACGCAGGGGATATGTTAGACCGCTGATCCTGAGTTTGGAGAGTCATAGTCTAGTTTTCATAAAGACATCAGCATTTGGATTTATTGCCAGTCGACTTGGCGTCACTGTAGAGACTCCAAAACAGACCAGGTCTCGATAGAGTCAAAACCCTTCTCATAGTCCACGGATGTAAGACATATGGGTTTATTATACTCTTCGGAATTTTGTATAATTTGACGCACTATGTAAATGTGGTCTATGGTGCTGTATCCCCCTCGAAACCTGGCCTGCTCTGGTTTCTGAAATTCATCACGTATTTGCGCTAGACGATTCGTGACGACTCTTGAAAACAACTTATATACGTGGCTAAGGAGCGAAATGGGTCTGTTAATCTTTAAAAGGGTCTCATCTCCCAATTTTGAGAAGAGAACAATCACGCTCCTTCGTCACCCTTCTTGAGTTCTCCCTGAGATCAGATCAGAGTTGAAGAGCTCCCTAAGCTCTTCCAGTACAGGACCTCTTCCCACTTGCAGGAGCTCGGTCGTAATCCCGTACTCACCAGGGGGCTTCAATTTTTAAACTGTATAACAGCGTTGCAATAGCCCTTAAACCTCTAAAGTTCAAATAATTTGTTTAATGTTCAATTCAATAGTGCAACATGTTGGGTTTGAATGCACCAACTCATCATTGGCAGTCTGACTAACAAGTTGAACCATGTCACATAACTGCCTAGTTGTGTAAGTCCAAATTGTATAAGCCTCATACCTACTACTCAGGTTTCAATAAGGCTATTAATGAAGAACCACAGGAAGTACAACCAAAGGTCCTGTAAGGTCACTCCCTATAAAAACCTTTTTACATAATTACCAACACAATAGCTGTACTTAAGCCACCGATTTAAGCCGTTTATCAGCCTTTTATAATACCGATATTCTTTAGAAATTCACTTACGACATGGGGTGCTAATTGCAAGCAAAATGAACAGATAACGATGCCCATTCATAGGACGACTCGATCTTATAAAATTGTATCGGCCATAAGTTTTCCATACTCGTATAAGTAATTATGAATGTGTAGGAAGCTTTTGGACAATACTGGCAGTTCGGCTGTAATTTGAGTGTATTAAATCTATCTCCACAAATTTAATAAAGCTAAAAGAGAGAGAGAGAGAGAGATAAGAAATGAGAAATGAAAATGTAAATAGAGTTAATGAGGCCTTTTTCCATGTGTGCCATGATGCGCTCCTGTACATTATTATCTTTAAGTTATATTTTTGTGCTTACAACACAAAGAACTGTAAAAAAATAGATATGTTTAAGATCGACAAAATCACATAAAAATGGGGATACGTAATGAAACACTTTTAAAATCTTTTTACTTTTCGGATCAATTGAATCTTGTTTAGAAAAAAAATGTCACAAAGTATCTCACTACTAATATTATGACTTCCACCACTCACTAACATAGTTCGGCCAAACATCTACCAACCTAAATATTAAACAGCCCACGACAAACCATCCGAAACCTGAACAGGCCGCCTTACAAGAAGCGGGCCCTCTCACAGAGATAACGCGGACAGGAGCCAAGACTAAAGAGATCCGCCAAAGATATACCTCGGCTAACAATTAACAATGAGACATTATATTCACGAGTAATGCTGCCGATAATTACCAGGCTGGACGATTTGCACAACCAAGTTAAGTTATAGGTTCTTGTTCTATCGTATTAATTGATGGTGCTTTTTGAGAGTTTGTTTTTTTTTTTTGTTCGTACTTTTATTATTAGTCCTAATAGGTAGAGGGTATACTTGTATGTATTGACTTAATAGCCGTTTGATAGGTCGTACTGTAGAGATATTAAGACGATAGGAGGGCCTTAAGTGCGGTGTGACAAGGACAAACTGGTACTCCCTTTCTTCTCCTAAAGTTGTATGTCCGAAAATCATTATCCATAACACGTTTGCTATAAACTTCACCATCCTTAATGTTCAAAAATTCGAAATTTTGTTTTACATCATTGTCTTTTTAGGGTTCCGTTATAAACAAGGAACCCTTATAGTTTTGTCATGTCCGTCTGTCTGTCTGTCTGTCCCCGGCTTAGCTCAGAGACGCTTAGTACTAGAAAGCTGTAATTTGGCAAGGGTGTACATGTTCATCACACCGAAAAAGTCGTATATATAGGTATAAAACCATGAAAAACATTTTTTTTTAGGGTACCTTTCTTGCACGTAAAACGGGGATGATATTTTTTTTTCTCATCTAATACATGGTGTGGCATATCGTTGGATAGGCCGTTTAAAAATATTGTGGGTCTGTGAAAGCCATTTTTCAATTCTGAGATCCGTTTGCGTAATATTAAGCTTTAAAGTGTTATTTTTTGATAGAATCAAGTGTCCCCCCGCCCCTTGCCAGCTAAATGGTTGGTTTTGGATATGTGAAAAAATTCATGGCAGTAGTATATATAACGAAATTAAAAGAAAAACTATCACAGCTAAGTAGGGTTTACTAGTTAACGAGTAATAGTCCACCAACTTAAATTTGCAGTTGAAGAATTGACCGTAACGTATATCGATGTATGGCAGAGCATGTTTTTCAACTACAATGTTAAGTTTGTTTTTGGGATAAATTCATCCTAACTACGGAACCCTTCATTGTGCGTGGTCCGACACGCACTTGGCCGTTTTTTTTTTTGTTATGGCTTTGTGCGGTATACACATTTAGCCAGTGTCAAGTAAAATTGGGTAACAAGTACAAAGTTTTTTTTTTTAATGATTCAATTAATTATATTCAATGCATGATAGAAGATCATGTGATCGCCGCCACCCGCTCCGCTTGAGTTTCAGTAAAGCTGTGGCACTTTACTGAGACCTCACGTGGACTTCTTGAAGTAATGTTGCTCTGTTTTATTTCATTTGCCTACACTAATGCACGTTCACGAACACTACACACATCAATATTCGACTAAACACAAATTTCATCTTAACTACGGAACCCTTCATTGTGCGTGGTCCGACACGCACTTGGCCGGTTTTTTAATATTTATTTTTTAGTTTATAATACTAGTCTGTCATAATATCGAGTAGGTACTATAATAATTGAATCTCATAATTTTGCATGAAATAAAGTCATGTGTCCTGAGTATTGTATTATATAATGTATATTAAATTATTCCGAGTGAAATGAAAATAAAATCAAATATTGAATTATCCACAAAAGTGACTTCGAAAGACCTCAGAGATCGAATGTCTTAAATATCGTTTTTTTTTTTGTGTTTGTTCTTCTCCTTATAAGTATATGTTATGGACCAAGTGATTACTAGGACATTATAAAAAATGCTCGGGCAATTTGATTATATTTATTTCAAACATAGACTCAATATTTAAAATCAATGGGAATGCGTCAGATACCATATATACTGTTATTGAATCATTTGGGTTAGGTTAGGTTAGAACAGTGACCATTAACGCGCAAAGGCGAGCGAGCGAAGCGAGCGTGCCACGACAGTGGCCGCCGAGCGCCAGATTCCCTCTATTCTTGGTGAATCATTTGGGTTAGATGAGGTTGTAAATAGGAAAAATCTAGAACTGCACCCCGTGCAAAATACCTGTGTATTATCAGATTACCCAAAGAACACACGGAAATATTTATAATGACGAGGCAATAAGCCTCGGCATTATAAAGGAAGTTCAAATTATAATTAATTACCTAATTAATACTAAAATATAATTTAGGACTTATAACTTTAATTGAAAACGGTTAAAACCGTTTTCAATTATAGTTATACGACCCTAATTAGGTAAAAATAGTAACGAAACGCCACTTTGCTAACAATTATGACCCTAGATAGGTAAAACTAGTAACAAAACGCCACTTTTATAGTTATAGTGGTAAATCGGAAAGTTGCCAATAAAAGGACTGTCTAGCACTCTAGCAGATCACAAGAAGGAGGAATTAGCGATAACAGAAAACTAGCGATAACGCTTGTCAAACTAACTGGATAAAGCGACTTTTAGCATAAATTAATTCATCATCTAGGTCCCTGACTTTGCTCAAAGCCTCCTCATACAAGTTACTACAGTTGTTGAAACGATCCGTGACTACCTTCAATTGATCGCGTTTATCAACAACATTCAGATATTGCTGATGTAGGTCTACTAGCTCCCGTTTAAGGCTTGAGTTTTTGTTGGCCTATCTTCTTGACTTCCTCCTCACTCTCATCAATCTCTTGTAATAATTGTTTACATTGTAATTTAGATGTTTCAAGGTCTTGGAGGGTCGTTCTCAATTTAAGCTCCATATCCTGAGCAGTAGCCCTACGGGTCATCACAGGCATGGTTTCAGGATTTGTTACTGAAATTAGAATAAAGAAACGGTGAGAACAAGTTGGATAGATAAATAAAATAAAGTTGGAATTGAAAGGGAAAATAATGGGAGAAGTAAGAGTTGTTTAATTGAAAAATGAGATAGTCTATACTGAATTGGCTTAAAGAGCTATTTTCAAAGCTATTTTATCAAATTGTATATACAATTTTGATGCTTTTTATTCCCTTAGGATTTTACTTTGCCATAAGTGGGTAGGCTGCCTAGATTTTGAAGTTATTACGTATTTGATTTATCACTCTAACGACAATGCAAAACTAACGATCATGAGCGTTCTAATTGTTTTATAATTATTATATTATATTACGAGTAATGATCAGATTAAGAATACCCATCTACGTATGGTATTCCGAAATACCGCTCACCGAAAGGACGGTTTTCCGATAACACTCTACTCCGACGGTTTGTTGAACGAAAAAATGATTGGCCGGTGAAACGTTTCGCCGAAAATATTATTCATCGACGGTTGGTAGTCCGAATGAACTCTGGCACTCGCCGGGTTACCCGGAACTCAACTATTTCGATTGATTTAATTTCTTCTTTAAAAAAAATGGGTAGGTTAGGTTAGGTTAAAACTATGACCTCCTACGCACGAGCCGAGCGAGCGAAGCGAACGGTGCCGCGGCAGCGGCCGGCGAGTGTCAGAATTCATTCGGACTACCAACCGTCGATGAATAATATTTTCGGCGAAACGTTTCATCGGCCAATCATTTTTTCGTTCAACAAACCGTCGGAGTAGAGTGTTATCGGAAAACCGTCCTTTCGGTGAGCGGTATTTCGGAATACCATACGTAGATCAAGAATACTAGACTCTTCGGTAAGTTTAGTTTTCGACGATGTAAACAATGCGATTTAGGCCCAATGCAGAGTGCTAAATCAGCGAATTATTTATTTTCAAACTTAACGATGACGTGTACAAAGTTAAAGTAACGGTTTTGTAACAAAGTTAAAGTAAAAGTAAAGCAATAGGTACTCCTCTTTTAAATCTGCAGTTCAAACGTCAGGCGTTGGTTTTAGGTTACCGGTGTGTAACAAACACTTTGTTTTACTTGATATATTTACAGGAAAACAATACTCCTGAGGATTTTTGCAATTATATTACGTCTACAAATAAAAATACACCTTAATTTTACTTAAATACTAATTAAAACTAGACTTTTATTCCTACTCCTACTCCTTCTCTGTGCACGCGGTTCGGTTGTGGAATTCACTTCCGCCTGACATTAAGGACTGCCAAACCGTACCATAGTTGCTTAATAAATATAGTATTTATTATTTTATACTTATATATATTTAGTGATATTTATTTTAGAAGTATGTATGTACCTAAGTTTGTTCTCTTATTGTATGTTTATATTTAAATTAGTAATCAGTATAGTAATAATATTAGTAAGTTTTTATTTTGATTTTATGTATTTTGTTTTCTCTTCTACTTTTACAAACGTTGTCTATCTTTGTCTACTTTCCTGTCGCAGGTATGCTGGAAGAGATTTCTTTAGAAATAAGCATCACCTTTCGACGTATTTTTCTGTTCCTTTCTTCTTTTCTGTTTATATGTGTGTACATAAACTGTTAAATAAAAAAAATAAAAATTTTAATTCGGAACAAACATTTGACATATCACTAGGGCAGTGTTGCCATTACTTAAATTAGAATCGCTCCGAAACGAATGTCATTTGTCTAGGCCTTCAGGCCCTATCAACTGGGTGCTATCTCTACGAATGTGGAAAGTTATAAGCCGTCTGTCATACACGATGTACTTGGTTCACTACCCTATGATGTACGTCGTCAATTCAATGCCAGTCGCCCCTAAATATTTTACGTTTCAGTTTGCTGTAAGTAACTAATTTTTGAAGGTGCCTTGTGTTTTCCAAAACCTTAGTAACATCATCATCCTTATTTTACCCTTATTCTAATTCGTTTGGCTGTCCTTTAAGATCTTCTTTATTATTCCTTTTCGTCTTGTCTTACTTTCTTGTTGCCATCCACATTTATACTTGATACTTTCCATAGGAAGCCTTCCCTGTCTATTTAGGGACGTTGAGGGTCCTAAGATACAAGGATTGATATTTTCTATTCACTTCGAATGGTGAACAGCGTACCTTAATATTGTTTTAATAAAAAACTATATTACTTAAATCAGCGCACTCTCTCGGGTGTACACAAAACGACTACAGTAACAAGTTAACGTCGCAACAAAAATTACTGTTATATCACTCTTTCTCCTGCTCTTTGAATAGTATGGCTCCTATAAAACAGATGTCGCTGTTCAAAGTTTTGCCAGCAACTGAGATAGTAAAATAAATGTATTTAAATTATTATTATTGTTTTTGTTTCAGATATTCCAGTTCCTAGCTGATTTATCACGGGCAATACTGGTAGCGTTCCTAATGACTGTTATCATTGATTCGCCGTGTTCTGTTACCATAAAACATTTTATGGGTGGAGGTAAGTTTTATTCATGTGATAGGAACAACAACAGAATTTACTTTACCAAACTAATTGCACAAAGTTAACGTGTAAATAGATAGTTATTTACACGTGAAACTATCAATTAATTAATAATATAAATTCGGAATTATACTTAATATAGGTAAGAATATTTCTTTACACACTCACAGCAGTACAGAGGACAAGAATGACGGTATTTTTTTTTTGTGTGGGAAATTTTCAAATTATCGGTGAGCTACCCATCGCTCACCGTCCGCGCCTACGGTGGCCGGGAACGGCATGCGACTCCCGACGCCCGGGGCGTCTCCTGCGGCGACTAGGGGCGTTCCGCCTCCTCCTTCGCGAGCATTCGCTTCGCAGAAGGAGGTGAATGACGGTTAAGACTACAATCGTATTTGATACTAATAATTCAGCCTGTGTTGCCCTGCAGTGCTACTAAATAATGTTTATTGAAAATTGGATTAAGATTTGGATTAAAAGACTAGACTTAAGATGATTATTGTGATAAATAAATAATTAATTATGAATATTTTTATGTTACTTGACACGTGACTATTTATTTTGGTGATTATCGAAACATCCACTACGTGAAATCACGCCGAATTTCGCAATCCTTGAATTCGGACTTCATTGTGAACTACACAAAACGGTTTGGTTAACATAATAGTGACTATTGAAACGTCAATAATTGGCTTGGTTATTATGTATTACTCACTATGATTTCTTGTCAAATACACATTGTGTTTTCTATTTACGCATTGTTAATGTTGTCAGTTTTTATTTGATTTTATTAATTACTTCTAAAGGAGTATCTTTAGAGTGCATTCTATCATCTGTGCAACATTTTGTCAATTAATTATGAATTGCGTAACGTTTTTATTTATTTTTTATTTTATTTATTTAACCATTTATGTACACACATTATAAACATACAAGAAGAAAGGAACAGAAAAATACGTACAAAGGTGATGCTTATTTCTAAAGAAATCTCTTCCAGCATACCTGCGATAGGAAAGTCGATAAAGAGATGTAGACACCGTGTGTAAGAGTAGAAGAGAAAATAGAATACATATAATCAAAAACAATTTACTTAATAAAACTAAACAAATAATATACTAATATACATACATACATACACACAAATACATACTTCTAAAATAAATATCACTAGAATATTAATTATAATTCTATTAAAATAATAAAAACATACGCAACTATGACGAAGTGGAAAGATAGTGTTCTTTCACTCTTCTTTTAAATACTGAAACAGTATGGTAGTCCCTTTATAAATAAAACCAGTCGTAAAGATAGCTGTGCTACCTTTACGACTGATTTTATTTATAAAAACTGCACCACCACATTAAAATGCAATAAATTGTAATAAAAAAAAAATCATAGTAATCTAGAATGATCTCAAGGCATTGACAAGTTTTCCTGACCACATGAAGAGTGGTAGAGTCATACCATTATTTAAATCTAGTAATAAAAAATACGTTTGCAATTTCAGGCTGTTGAATTTTAAATAAATACATTTAAAATTATTGAAGAAAATATGAAAATTGATCATTCCCCACCCTTCCTTTATCTCCGAAACTACTGAGCTACAATTTTGAAAAAAATATAGAAAATATAGTTCTCTACATAAAGATTACAGGAAAACGTATATGAAAGAAGAAATAAGAAGTCTATAGTCTTAAAATAACATGGTAAATCTCTCAATATTGCGCGTATAAACTTACATTTGCAGTTGGAATGTATGAGAGAACATGTTTTTCAACTATTACAATGTTAAGTTTGTTCGTAGGATAAATAATTCATCTCAACTACGGAGCCCTTCATTGTGCGTGGTCCGACATACGCTTGGCCAGTTTTTTGTTGGTATATTGGCGTGTGCTAGCTGACATAAATGGCAAATAATTTAATTTAATGTTTTGTGTTGCGTAGTGTAAATTATTTTGCAATTATGTTATATAGAATCAAGTTTTTCTAACTGAACGATAGCGGTGCTGCTGGGAAATTTGTTGCGCCACTTCTTCTTCCCAGCTAAAACCCTAGGACTATCATTATATTAAGGACTAGTTGGTCGAAGTCATTAACTCAATTCAATGTTATTTCTCCAGAATTAGCTCACCTACTGGCAACTGTATTAATTCATATAATTGTTTATTTTATTTGTTTGTCAATTTATTTTCATTTTAGTATACATAATTATAAAATATTCGTTTTGCCCCACAGCTGAATAATAACTAATAGACTAACCGAGCTGTATCGACGTCAGTGTATTGTCTTACTTTCCATACGGCTACGTCGTAGGCGGCCGAAATACTGCCGAGAGTTTCAAGCAACTCTTTATCTAATACAATGTTGGGTCCTAGATTTCTAACATTCGGTCAGGCGAACTTTATACATTTCGTTTTCTTGCGTGTTATTTGTCGTAAACCAATCCGTAACCATTGCGAGTGCACTATGAGTGACTATTCCTGTAAAAATATGAGAGTTATCATCTGCAAACAGCACAGCTACCCTTTAAATATAATGGTAAGTCATTGATATACTTAGACTAAGAATAAGAATAGACCCAGCCTCGAGGTACTCCTAATTGAACTGGTAGCCCGGAAGATTTCACACCATTAATATCTACACATTGGAACCTATTATGTAAATAAGAATTTATTACTTTGAGAGCTTCGTTTTGGGTACCGTAAAGACATAGTTTACGCAAAAGCATGTGATTCTGCACGCAATCAAAGGCTTTGGAAAGATCACAGAAAACACCAATAGTATTTTGCGAGTTCTCCCATGTGTTAAATATGTGTTTCATCAGAGCAACACCCGCATCTGTAGTCGTATGACTTTTGTAAATCTTTTTTCTTCATTATGAAGGAGGCTGTTTAAATTAAAATATCTTAGCAACTGCTTGTATATTAACTTTCAAATATTTTGCTAAATGCAGGTAATATAGAAATATGCCTGTCTGCGCGCCAATTCTTCACCCATTCAGCCAGTGAGCTTTGAGACCATTCACTTGCTTCTAAGCCAGTTCACCTGTTGAACGAACAAACGGATGAAGACATAGAAGTGCAACCAATCATCATTCATCTTCGATTTATTTATTTATTATTTATTTAATACTTGCCAGACGCCCACCGCTCCGGTGCGTTGCATGGGTTTCAGCGGTTGCACACAAATGTACAGAGGCGGACTTAATGCCATAGGCATTTTCTACCAGTCAACCTTTGGGTGATGCAGAGACAAGCAGTGGTAGGTGCAATAATGAAAATTGTGAAATCAATATTTATTTAAATATAAGAATATACATACATAAACGTATTAAACACTTTAAATACACATACACATACATAAACTCACGCCTTCTTCCCATGGGGGTAGGCAGAAACTATAGAATGCTACACTTTAAATATAATATATATATCTAATTATAAATAAATATAAGAACAAATAAATACATATACATATATACGAATAAACCTATAAACCAAACAAACAATGGGAAAACTTTACCGTTGTGATGATACTGCCAGCTTCTTACGAATGTGCTCGCGAACTTTAACTTTAAAGGATAATCGGTTGGTTGCCATCCTGATTTCCTGGGGGAGCGCATTCCACAAAGAGATAGACTGAACAAAGAAGGAAGAGTGAATGAAGTCAGTGCGGTGAGTGGGACATTGAAGAAGACAATTGTGTGAAGAACGTATATTTTTATTGTTGTTTGCGCAAATGTACTGAAAGTGGGAGGCTAGATAAGTAGAGCAAAAGGGCGAGTCAAGAAATAAAAATAAGGTGGTCTACGCCCTTTGCTCTCTGCGCTGGCGTATGGGCAACCACTTTAGAAGCAGTTACACACGAGTCCTGCCGCCATTTTCTTTCTTTTCCTGCAAATTCTTTGAAAAATCGGTTGAATAAATATCTCTCGCATGCACGTGTGATGGCAAATCGACTATAGCTTTAGTTTATAAAAACCGCTGAAAGCTATTATTACGAATTAATCATTTTATCTCTATTGTCATTTAAAATTTTGACAAATCTGTCCAAGACTAATACGTTTTAATCTTTTTATCGAGTGACTAGGCAAATGAAATTGATTGGTACAATCTAATCAAAGTTATTAACTCAGTAGATGCAATCAATAAAAAGCAAACTTGAAATCTTAAAATTATCGCTCAGTGATGAACACGAGGTCTTCGGTTACAGTTAAAATTATTAAGTGAAATTTTTCCAAAATGAAGTCAATATATTTATTACTTTCAATTTCTATTTATGGAAATGTAGTCAGTGGCTATTTAGATATGGTCGTTCCTGATTATAAAAATGTTTTTGATTTGAATCTCTATGAATCTGTGTTAGATGAAGAATTATGTGAAGAACAAATTAGATATATCCAGCAAAATGCAACTGAACTTTTGATTGAATGTAAGTAGAAAATTGAACTGCTTAGTTTAACATAAGTTTATGTCAATTTGAGGAGTCAGGCTATAAAAAAACCATGTGGATCAATTGATTTACAAGATGAAGCTGCTCTTGGGATTATAACTAAGTGCTTAGGTGATCATATTTATTTATTTACTAGTTGACCCGACAAACGTTTTCCTGTCGGATACAATAATGCCCATAGAAAATGCACTTTCAGTTTTCCCGAAATTTTCAATTATTAAAATTAAAAAAAAAAAAAAAAAACCTCTCAGTACCTTAACCTTATTCGGACTATTGCGTTTTAAAACAAAAAAAAAGCCAGCCGTTCTGAAGTGATGCTGACCCGACAGACTTCCTATCAAAATTTCAGTCACTAGATAAACGCAATATACGATGACCAAAATATTGTTTATACCTGCTCAAAATTTTAAAAAAAAAATAAGGTAGTTTCAGAAATAAAAATGTTATTTAAGTAGTATATTTGTATTGTTTTCAATTACGATACCTACATTTAAGACTGTTGTGCAGAAAGTTAAATTAACAGTAGATCTTGTCTGTCCAATAACGTTATATAGGCCGAACTAAACAAAACATCAACACTCAAAATTTATAAGTACCTAACCAAGTATATATATATATATATATATGTGATAAATTGCTTCTTACTTTAATTAAGGTGATGTGTTTTTTGCTTTTTTGCCCACACCATTATTATTATAAGTCTATACGTGAGGATTTGTAATTGGCTTTCTGGTGACTATGGTTTCCTTTTTTAATCTGTTTTTTATTAGCTGTAAGTCCTCCATGTTCTAAATAAATAAATAAAATAGCACTTACAATGAACTTTTTCAGTGGGTAAAAATAATCAACATTATTATTAAAATAAATGGCATATAAAAAATCTAACAAAATGAATGAATAGTTTCTTACATTTAAGTACCCGTAAACAGACTTTTATGAAGAATTAACAAGCTTGAAATAGAATTTGTAGCAAAAAAATCAAAGCTTTTTTTTACCATAACGTCATGCTTGTAGTGTAGGTACTGTATGCACGTTATGTTAAAAACAAAACGTTAGATAGAATTATTATAAACGGGTACAGTTACTTAGGATTTATTTGTTTCTAATAATTCTAGCGTTCTTAATGTTTTTGTAGTTGTATCTAACCTAACCCAACCTAAGTAATCTTACATTTAATAATCATAGTTTTATTTAAAAACTAAATTTTTCACTTGTGACATTCTTGCCCCAAAATTGTATGAAATATTTGTCATAGCATATATAGTCATATTACCTTTATGACGTTCAGTTGCACTAGAGCTTACAAAAACCCGCCAATACCACAACGACATTTACGCCTTCACTGGGTCATTTTAAGAGTTACATTTATGATATTATTGCGTATTGTGATATTGTGATGCGTAATATGACATTGTAGGCGCATGTTTGACATAATTTGTGATCAAAAATGTATTTACCAATTTAAGCATTTATGACGTTATTGCACGCGGTGTGCGATATTTCTTTTCGTAATAGTACATTGTGATACAAGGGTGGAAAGTATATTAATTATTTTTAATAACTTGTGGGAAATAGTAAAAAACAAATCAAAGAATTAATTAAACTTTTCAGATAATGCCGCGTTTTATTTTTATTTAATTTAATTATTAAAATAATTAAATTCAAAATGGTAATTAAATATAGTAAAGAACCATTTAAAAGACTTTTGAGAAGTCAATGCTAAGACGTACGGACTCATTCATTTTCCTCGTATAAAATCTATCCCATTTTTTTCTATGTATGAATACTCCTTGCTACTAAACTTTTTAAATTTACTTATAAATTGCAAAACTAATGATAGAGCTCGAAAACAAAGTTACCACCGCGTAACAGAAAGATGCCTATGCAAAAGATTTAATTTTCGAATCATAATTATAGCCTCTGAAAGTACGCCACGTTTAACAACTGTATTGAAAAAGACTTTTGAGAATTCAATGCTAAGACGTACGGACTCATTCATTTTTCCTCGTATAAAATATATCCCAATTTATTCTATGTATGAGAACTCCTTGTTACTAAACTTTTTAAATTGACTTATAAATTGCAAAACTAATGATAGAGCTCGTAAACAAAAGTCACGACCGCGTAACAGAAAGATGCCTATGCAAAAGATTTAATTTTCGAATCATAATTATAGCCTCTGAAAGTAAGCCATGTTTAACAACTGTATTGAAAAAAATAATTCCTAATTCGGACTATTATGAACATTTTAAAACAAAAAATAGCCAAATCGACCCAGCCGTTCTCAAGTGATGCATAATGTAGATTTATAAGAACACCAACAGCATATATATTCAACATTGGTTTACAATCGTATTTAGGAAAGGTTCTACTACTACATTTGTGTATACATTACACAAATTATAGGCGTACATAACATTCAAAGAGAAAAGATATTGGACAGAAGGTGCTTTTAACTAGAAGTAAAATTTAAACCATTGAGTTTCCTCTAAGGGCGAATTTCACCAATGACACTGAACGCGATCGCGACCGACGATCTTAAGAAGGTGGCTGGGTCAGACTGGATGCGGAAGGCGGAGGACAGGGTGTTGTGGCGCAGCCTGGGAGAGGCATATGTCCAGCAGTGGACTGCGATAGGCTGAGTTGATTGATTTGATTGATTTGACTGAACGCGATCAGCACATAAACTAAGTTTAAGAGCTGTCAGTGTCATTATTTTCTTTGTAATATTGACATTGACAGCTCTTGAACTCGGTTTAGATGTGCTGATGCCGTTCAGTTTGATTGGTGACATTGACAGCTCTTGAACTCGGTTTAGATGTGCTGATCGCGTTCAGTTTGGTTGGTGAAATTTGCACTAAGTGTCAGAAAACACGTTGGTAAATCAATCAGTCGCAATTTCCGATTGTGATTAATTATCAATACCTAATATGATCGATCGGTGATATCTATAGGCTTTACACAAATTTTTAAAGGTCAGATAGAAAGAAAGAAAGAACAATAATTTTAATTGTCACAGAAACACGTGCATACGAAAACATATCTAATAAACTCGAAGGTAAACATTACACGAAATAGATCTACATATAATCACGAGCACAAAAAAACCAATAGTCGGTAGCTGCACTTCATGACTGTGACAAGAAGGCTTGCACTCAGCATGACGCTGTGCTATGGGGGACCCACAGCGCAGCGCTGATTTTCGGTGGTCACCGGAAAAATACGTACAGAACCTAAGTCAGGTTTGATGTTGTACATAAGTAAATAGGTAACAAAATAAAATAAAATAAACAGTACTTAAAATATAATACCTATACAACCAATTAAAAAAAATATATAACTTGCGTACGTGTATAATGTCACGTGTTTGCATAGCGGTGATTCAGTGTAAACTTATAAGGATGACCTGGGAATAGGAGCATCTCATTACAGTGTAGATGACTGATGATAATTTTCACGATCATATATGTGGCTCCAATGTAATTTTTTTCTTATACTTTTGTTTCATAAGCGTCACTCCCGATTAAACTGTTATTGGAGAATAAGCGGTGTGCCCGATAAGATTGCCTATTGGCAAAAATGAACTATCATAGAAACTTCCATCCCTTTGAATATTCGTATCTTTATCTTCTCCGCTGTCTTTATTCCAATTCTAATATTTCCCAAGATTCGTATTGTTCATGACTTGGAGAGAAAATTACATAATTTTGTTCAGCGAATGGCATAGCTTATGAGATCCTAACAATTTGTAGTGTTTCGAAGCCTTGATACGATTCTAACTTCTTTGTCAATATTTCGGAGACCATTATCGAGTTAATCTCAGCTGTTTAACAGGTATTAACTATTAACACTAATCCTTCCATTAGAACTATCCTTCGCTCCTACTAGTTTAGAAAGTAAGTCGTGATTAAAGTATTGATATACATATAAAACAATCATGGAATGCTTCAGATTTCTGCTCATACCATGTAACCCAAATTTTGTCTCCAGTTCTGTTTCCAGTTCTCATATATAGTGATATCGATTAGTGACCTCGCGCAACCAAGTAATAGTTTCCCATGATGTGATCTAGGCAACTTTCAGTCAAATGTCGTACTTATCAAGATACATTTTTGTTCCTATACAATAAGTATACCTTAGGTTTCTGTGCCCCCAAATTCTGCCTGTGTTCTCACAACTTTTGTCCCTCGTTCCACTTCAACTACATTCTCATTTTCATGTCTTTTGGTCTATAGAATAGCATAGAAATTCTTTGTCCCTCGATGAATCTTTTGAATGCGTAAGCGCAGCTTAGCGTGTAATCACGATTAATGCTGTCAACAATTTTATCATTTCTATCTTAAATCCTGGATTAAAAATCACACTTTGTATGACACATTTTTGTAATCAACATAAAGCTGTTGCAATATGCAACCCCGTTTTATTCCAAAGTATGTAGATTTTGGGTAATCCATGACACACCTCTTATCTCTTGTTTCTGTCCTAAATCGCAGTATTACACAGTTATCTACATATAATTTATTGCACATATAAATCAATAAATTAATCATTGCAAAAATCATTGCTCATTGCTTAATTTATCATTGCGAAATTGATACTGTCTGTCTAGACAGATGGAAATAATATTTCTATTTGTTTCCAACGTTTTCAGAGTTAATCTACTAAACTGGTTTTTATGGTAATGATAATGTTATTGTATTGAAGTAGCATGGCCCTTTAAAAAGGACAAAGACATAGTACACATTTGTATCCCTTTTCTTCAAAAATAAAAAAAACGTCCCCTTCATTCGGTAATGTTTGTGGACAATTCTAAAATCCACCCGGATGAATTCCAGCAGCATTCGTATCTGATAAGGTTTTTTTTTACAGTTCTTGATGCTGGCATCCGAACACCAAGAGGTGTGCTGACTGGAAACGTAATAGATCTTGGCAACTACTACCAATGTTTGGGCATACATCAGCAAATATCAAACTCAGTTGTTGAAGGAAAATATTGCATGATAAACGTGCCCTTGAATCAAAACTGGCCAAGTTTGCCAAGTATACCAACATGGCCTGATGAGTGGCCTGATGTAACTTTGCCTGACGAATGGCCTGATATTACTTGGCCTGGGCAAAACCCAAAGCGATTTAGGGTGAATGAAGATGTTGTAAAACGTTCGAGACAGTATCAGTTAGCGACCGCAGAGTTTGAAGCATTTAATGGAGCTCCAAATAATTTTGAAAGGTAAAGTAACTAAGTAATTATCATGTTTATTTTAATGTATCTTAAACTTAAAAATGCGATACCTACCTATAATAGATGAGTTGTTGAAAGTTTAGCCCCTGATTCACATTATATCTTATCTACCCTTGTCATTATCGAATTTACTAAGAAGCTCTTACGGATATAATACAAACCATTATCTACAACTTGACTCGACTAGATTTCAATAAATATTTATATTTTGAACTAGCTGCACTTTTTCTAAAATTAAAGTAAGCCTAAGTTGTTCCTTATAACATCCGCTTTATCTGCCAGTGAAAATCTCCCGTCAAAATCGGACAGACATTTATGTAAGACAAAAATGAAAAAAAAAATGTTTTTTTGGTATAAGTACCGTCTAAACTTTCCTATGCATTTAGTAAGACGCTGTTATTTTTACATTACAAACAGACACTTCAGTTTTATTTATTTTTATAGGTATATGTATAGATTGGTCGATCCTAATCAAGTAGTTTGAAAGTTGCCGATCTATTATGTAAAATCTTACCTTGAAAACTAGAGCTGACAACAGTGTCAGTTTTTAGCATTGGGTAGACTGATAGCTTACTTAACTCTTCACGGTGAGATTTTGCAGAAGAGTAGACAGCAGGCAACCTCTACCAGGTTCACTGTTCAGAGCCTACTGACAGTCGCTGTACACGTGCGCCCTGTGGGTCAGTTCTACACGAGCTCGTACAATGCTCTACGAGTCCAAAATGCTTTCAGGGTAATGCTGGGGTTGCCGCACTTCTATAGCGCGTCGGGGATGTTCGTGAACGCACGCGTTCCGGATTTCGGCTCGCTGCTGCGTCTGCCAATCGCATCAATGATGCGTTGGGTGCGCGACAGCCCCAACAGTCTCGTGGCTACAGTAGCCGGCACGGTGCATGGCCAAAATATGCGTCACATTCACGCAAAACGGCCATCGCTCAACATAATGCTGAGACCCTGTGCGAGACAGAGCCCCAGCACTGGTTTTCAGCGACAGCCGGCGTTGACGTGATGACGTCAACCGGTGCAGCATTAAATGAGATAAAAATAAACAAAATAAGAAATAAATTAAATACAATACTTTGTTATCGCTTCGCTTCGTTACTATATTAAGGATCTCTAAAATAAAGATTTATATTATTACTAGCTGCGCCCCGCGGTTTGACCCGCGTAAATCTCGATCCCGTGGGAATATCGGTATAAAAAGCCTATATGTTAATCCAGGGTGTCAGCTACCTCCACACAAAATTTTATCAAAAATTCGTCCAGCCGTTTGACCGTGAAGAAGTAACAAACACACTCACAAACTTTCGCCTTTATAATATTAGAGTGATTATTAAAGTAGATTTTATTTTCAACATCTTCTTACAGAATCGCAGACACGCCTCTCGCCGCTCTCACCTTCCGCCTCGGTACATGCATACCCAAGGCATGTTCACCAAGAACGGCACTAAAAGCCTTGTTCAATCGCTCGGAAACCACAGGCATTGCTTTTGATGAGGCCTACTGTCGTCTGCCTAATGACAAACTTTGGGTGACTGGAGATTACGTTGCTTTGTAAGTAGCTTCAAGTTTTTTTTCTTTTTGTAATTAAGGAAAATTTTCAATGTAGGAATAACGTAAATTTTTCATAGGAACAGTAATAACTGTATACTACATAATATGGCACATCTAGTATTTAGTGGAAGACCGCCAGAGGCAAGCGTGATAGCCATACAGACAGACAAAATACAGAATACTAGCGCCACGACTTATTTTTATAAGCCGCAGCATCATGAGATAGAAGCCTTTTCGCCTCGTACAGGACTTTCTGTTTTTATTTTAATTTTACTTTGGTTGTTTTTAATGTTTCAATGTGTGTGTTTAGTTTAATTTGTGATCTTCCTTTGCGAGTCCAAATAAATACCGTACTTATTCTTTCTTTCTTAGAGGGCGTTTTACAAAACCAAACTTTTTCTAAAATTCGAAGAGGCGTTTTAAATGAAAACGTTCCCACTTTTAAAGTCAGAAAAATTAATTGTTTAGCAAACAAAATTAAAATCAAAATTTAAAAAATCATCTATAATAATCGGTTTTGATAACCTTGTAAAGGTTATGACTCATTATAACCGCGTTGATTTGTATAATTTATGAAAAAAAATTACAAATCAACGTAGCAGTTGCATAAATTAACTATTAGCGGTGCTTGTGCACTTTTATGTAACAGTAAAAAAATATTAATTTTTAGTGTTAGTGAATAAGTGTGGTGCATAAGTGTAAATACCTATTTGAATAATATTGGTATATTTTAAGTCATAAAAATAGAACTAAAAGATTCGACTTTACTCCATGACTGTACTAATAATGAAATTGGGCAGTGGGTCCAGTCGACCTATTCAAAATGGGATTGAGTTGAGTGATCCCGCGGGTCCATTTGACCAAAGACTCTGTCGCCACTGCTATTTATTTATTTGATTTAAAAAAAAATTAAATGTTATAATTAGCGATGACCTAACTGATGAATGACTTGAAAATAAAAGTCTTGTTTTTCTTTTCAGTTCAATATTTGGCTTCTTTATTCTCCTCGTCGTATTGAGTACAGGATATGATATACGCTATAATGTGTACCAACAAAAAGGTAAGATAAAAAATGCTTTTCGGTTTGTATCCATTTTTTTTCTTTATTTTTTATTTCTAAGATCCATCATTCATCAGCGGGGTCGCTTGTTAAGTCGTTCTTTACTTGCATTGTGTTACATACACGGAAGGCCCGGGCATCGGAGGGCCCGGGTCCATTGGCATCACGGCATGGCAAGGTAATTTTAAGCGACGAATAAAAATATAACTTAAAATTATGGAAATAAAGTTGAAATTTCAATGTTGACTGACGGTCGTAAGTGCAAAAACCATACCGCGGTATGCTTAGGCATAATATTAATACATTAACATTAACATTAAATTTCAACTTTATTTAAGTTATATTTTTATTCGTCGTCTAAAAATACCTTGCCATGCCGTGCCACCAATGGGCGCCGGGCCTTAGTGTAGGAGATAGTCAGTACCTGCAAGATTTATCATTTCATCATTCATTATAACAATAGTGGATATCGTGCAATACCACTGTGAAGTTTTAATTCAGTATTGCCGTTTTTTAGAAAATTTCTCTGAACTTTTTTTTATGTTTTAATAGCATTAACGATTTATCTTATCAATAAATTAATGTGATCAATCCTGTAATATCTGTGTTATGATGTTGCTTACAAATACAGCACATTTTCCGATGTTATAAAATGACGTCCTTCCCAAATTATGAACCTACCAGATTAGCTATCTATAAAAACACCATAGACGTACAGACAAACTTCCTCACTAATTATAATAGTTCGACTTAAAGTATAGAATAGAATAAAATGCTCTTTATCAACGGATAAAGAGCATTCTATTATATTCCCCTTTTTTCCTTCTTTCTCTCTTTTTTTTCCTCTTTTCTTTTTTTTAAGTTTACTACTTTAGCCCTGAAGTCAAGGATAGGTACCTACTACAAATTTCTTGTCGAATAAAGTTCACCGAACTCAAGTGATAATAAGTACTATTAATAGCTGCAATCACTTACGAGCATATCAATTCTAAGTAGGTACGTAAAACTCTTTCCCCTCTTTTTCTCTTTCTCTTTTTTCTCTTTTTCTCTTTTTTTTTTTTTTCTCTTTTTTGTGGGTGTAAGTATTGGATGCGAGGCTTTTGGCTACTTAGTATGTTTTTTTTTTTTGACTTATTTTGTTGTACTGTGCGTTTTGTTTGTGCAGAATAAATAATTTTTCTTTCTTTTCTTTCTTTTGGATTCCGGGAAAGTACTAAACAGGTATACATCGGGCACGGTACCGTAAAGAAACCGTGCCAAGTACAAATGCTTAGCACGGTTTCTTTACGGTACCGTGTATAAATCGTGTGTGGCAACAAGCTTTCCAACACTGACGACCATGCCTTAAATCAAAATAAAAATGAAGTATGCTAAATATTTAAATAACAGGACCAATTCAGTCATTGCCAATGCTTATCTTTGCATTTCTATGGATTCCCAAAGCAATTAATCATGAACACCTGCTGCTAGGCGTCACATGCTAACGCACGTACACGTGATTATTAATCTGTGAAACGATAAAAAAATATTTTTCTTTTAATAAAACTCGAATAATTTTTTTGGCGGCATCTCGCCATCTTTGCTAAATTTTGTTTCCATCCTAAAGTATTGAAACGCTAAGAGGGAAAGTCGAAAATAATGTAGCCTTAGTGTTTTTTTTTCCAATAACTCTAGTTATATAAGTTTGCCTGTAGTAAGTAGCATTCCACAATAATACTTTCTTAGATAATTATGATTGATAGTGATTGAAAACCTATACCAATTATATTTTATTTTCCACAATCTTATCAAAGTAAAACAATATGCGTTTTGTTTTTCACATTTATAAGATTCGCATATTTATTCCTCAATTCTCGCGATTGCACCACTGTTTGTCTCTGCATCGCCCAAAGGTTGTAGTAAGTAGCATTCCACAATAATACTTTCTTAGATTATTATGATTGATAGTGATTGAAAACCTATACCAATGATATTTTATTTTTCACAATCTTATCAAAGTAAAACAATATGCGTTTTGTTTTTCACATTTATAAGATTCGCATATTTATTCCTCAATTCTCGCTATTGCACCACTGTTTGTCTTTTCATCGCCCAAAGGTTAACTGGTAGAAAATGCCTACGGCATTAAGTCCGCCTCTGTACATTTGTGTGCTTATAGTATTAAATAAATATCGTTGATCGTTTGGCGATTATAATAGCAATCATAGAAATCAATTCTATAAGATGCCTAGTTTTTGGGATTTTTATAATTGATAGTAATGTTAATCTATACCACGTAAATGATAAACATCTCATCAACGTCACAGATATTCTAATAATCGTAATATCTAGATAACTTTTTTTTTTTGTTGACAATTATAAAGGTAGGCTTCTGCTTTCGCTAATGAGAAGAAGAAAAAGATTGCAGAGATCTAACCTAACTCATATTATAAATGCGAAAGTAAGTTTGTTTGTTACCTTTTCACGCCTAAACCACTGAACCGATCATCCTGAAATTTTGCATATACGTTGTCAGGTGTACAGAAACGGACATAGGATACCTTTTATCCCGAAAAAAAGTACTGTTCCCGAGGAAAACAACAATAATGTCCTTATGATAATAGATGGCGCCACGTGTCTTTCGAATCATGATTGAATTATGTTAAGGGATGTATTTAATAACACTTTAAATTTCAAAAAGCAGAGTACAACCCGAAATGATTGTTAAATTCTAAATTAGCGCGAGCAAAGCCGCGGGCGAAAGCTAGTAGTGTCATATACTAAAAATATTTTTCAATTCACAGATCCAAAGAAAATCAACAAATTGCTCATAGCCTTCTCTGCTTACACCAACACTCGTCGCCTCGTCACATATACTCCGGTTCCCGGAGCCATAGAATGTCTGGATGGCATCAGATCCTTCGCCATGATGTGGGTCATCATTGGACATACGTTTGTTACTCAGACTTCAAGCCGGATTATGGCTAATCCTGCTGATGCTTTGGCTGTAAGTAACTTAATATACATTTTTGATATAGTAGGCTTGGTAGGAGGAACTCTTCTACAGTACACTATTAAAAATCACTCTTGTACCAATAGCATTGTTATTTTTGTCAACACCCCAGCTCAATTTCGCAATTATCTTTTAGAAAAACTTCTATACTTGTTTCTATCATTCATTTCTTGTTTTTCTGTTTGTTTTTATTTTTTATTAATAATCGTTGGAATGCCAATGTGCCAACGAGCTATGTCTATGGTATGCTATGTATGTAGTATAATTTTCTGCATCGTCCCAAACTGCCTAACGAGAGTTTCTCATGACACGCCTCATTAATCACCGTCATCGTATTTGTCACCCATACATCTTTAACAGTTCTCTTCCTTCCTAGCCATAATTATCTTAAATACAGTGTATCTATTCTTTTCCAAGTTTTGCCTTTTTGATAGTGATCTACATTCATTATAATTTTTTTGTCACACGCTCCTCATTCTTATTCATCGCACCATACTTCGACAATCAGCTATTAAATAGTTCACTAACCGAGTTATTTATTTCTTCCCAGTGGATGACGTCATTAGAGTCTTTATGGATTACTACTGGTCCAATCACAGTGGACACTTTCTTCATGCTGAGTGGCCTTCTACTAGTATACACTACAGCTGGAAAACTTACCAGCAGTAAGTAAATTCATACCTCAAGTTTATGGCAAACACAAAAAACCAAATAAACAAATTTTTCTAATGCTCGAAATATTATGTTGAGATGATTAACGTTATTATTCTCCTTTGCGCCAATAAAACATATTCAATATTAAGTAAAACCAATTCATTTGCATTGCATGATCATTAATATACAGGGTTATTGGTAAAACACCAACAACCTCTTAAGGGGTCATTGTACTCATCATTATGAACAACTTTTACTATGTGACCAAACCTAAATTGCGAAAAAAAAATCAGCTGTTCCTTAGATTTATGTTCGCATAACTCGTCAAAATGTAGGGAAGAGCAGATTTTTTTTTCGCGATTACGGGTTTGATCCCATAATTAAAGTTGTTCATAATGATTAGTACAATGACCCTTTAAGAGGTTGTCGGTGTTTTACAAATAACCCTGTATATCATGAATATATTCTGTAGATGATGAAGAAGTACAACATGATAGCCAGGGATAAAATTATGACTTTCACAACGTAATTTTTTCCAGTGAAATTAGTCAAGAGTCTCCATCTATTCTACCTCAACCGCATTCTCCGAATGTTCCCTGCGCTGGCTGCAGTGATTCTTCTACAAATTTCAATATTGAGTCGAGTTTCTGATGGCCCATTTTGGGCAGTTGTGACAACACATACGCATAGATGCAGAGTATACTGGTGGTCCACGCTGTTGCATATACAGAATTATATCAATCCTAGCCATATGGTAAGTCTTATAAATCTAAAAACTTTGTATTCACAAAACAATAATAGCTTAGTGACTAAAGCCTGATTACACTGTGCGATTTAATTTCCTGTGGTATTACTACTTTTGAAGCAACACACTCTAAACGACTATGATTTGTTACTTCAATTCTACTATAAGCGACATCATCTAAATAAGGTTTTAGAAGGTATGTTACCAAAGCACCGACGATGCCTAGATTTCTTTACCAAGTCTAATAACATGCCAGTGTGCATATCATGTTCATAAGACAGGAATCAGTTTGACAAAATATAGGAATTGTATTCTTGTGTTTTCAACTATTTACTGATTCTACTAAGGTACGACCCCTCCGTGCCTCGAAAAGCACGTTAAGCCGTTGGTCCCGGCTATCATGCGTGGATTTTGACAGTCGTTACAGGTCGTCAGAAGCCCGAAAGTCTGTCAACAAGTCTTAACAACGGGTATCGTATTACCCAGTTACTAGCTTGTGGAGGCCAGACGGGCGGTCACTCCGTGTAAAATACTTATATTAAGCTGCATCTGGTTAGACTGGAAGCCAACCCTTTACATAGTTGGGAACAAGCTAGGAGAATTGATTGACTAAGGTTAGCACAGAAACGCTTTTCTTGCGTGTTTTAACTGTTATTTAATTTTCTTTCCAGTGTCTCGCTCACTCCTGGTACCTAGCTATAGACGTTCAGCTCCACATCATATCGCCTCTCGTACTAGTGTGGGTGCTAACTGGCAAACGACGAATTGCGTGGTCGGCGCTCGTCGGTGCTATGATTGCTGTACTTGCTGCTTCTACTACTTACAACTTTATCAAGGAGTTCCCTTCAGGCCCTGTTATACCTTCGTGAGTATTGAAACTTGATATAGATTGGTTAATTTCTAGTTATATTACCAACTTTGTTAATTGTTATGGCCATTTTGTTGTCGCTATCAAGATTGATATAAGCATTCATGTAAAGTTGGGTTTTTTTTTTCAAATTGACTCTTCATTTAAATTGCCCGTATATTCAAATCACAACTCATTTTTTGACAGTTGTATGATATGGATGGCAAATTGGCGTTGTGTGTCAATTTGATAAATAATTTATTTTACTGACTGTGCACATAAAGTGTCTAAATCGTTGAGTAATGTGTGACGTATAAAAAAAAACAAATAAATGAAGTGATGAATAAAATATGTATTTTTCAGACGTCCCCAAGATGGAGCGGATTACATAACTTACTACTATGTCAACACCCTGACCAGAGCCTCACCGTTCTTCGTAGGGTTAATATTTGGGTACATCCTCCATCTCAAGCGCGGAAAGAAAGTTTCTATAAATCTGGTAAGTAATAACTTTCATAATAATTACATTTGTGTATTTTAAACCATTATGTTTTTGTCCGTGTGGTGCCGGGCGTAAAGAATAGCACTACCCTATTTAATCCCTTGGGTGTCGTAAATGGCGACTAAGGGACTTATTAGAGAATTGGCAGCAGCGTTCTCTATGCATTTTAACACCATACTGCGATCGCCAACCCGCCTGACAAGCGTGGCGATTATGGCAAAACCCGATTTGGGGGAGGCCTATGTCCAGCACTAGACGTCTTTCGGCTGAAATGATGATGTTTTTAATAATATGAGTGCAAGGTGGATGGTCTCTGATGTAGGCTCAAATCTCTAAGTAAATCGACAATCTATAAACTCCATCAACAGAAATGGGCAGGGTTTTAGTGCACTATCTACTGCAATATGTGCTCACACTGAATGCAATTTCTTTTTGTTACCACAATAAAGTGTCATGATGACTCTGTGCTCCGATAAACAGTATCTATTCTTCACCCATGACATTACATACCACGTTTCACGCTAGTAGCACACCTCCGCCGCGAAACCATAGCAGCGAAACCGCAGTAGTTCAATTGTACTGGTTCGTGTTATGTTCCGCTGCTCGAATCGGATGCGAGTAGCGGAACATGACGCGAACGAGTACAATTAAACTACTGCGGTTTTGCTGCTGTGGTTTCGCGGCGGAGGTGTACTATCAACGTCATTAAAATCGCTGATTATTTTCATCGAGCATTATTTCATTCCATTACAATTCTAGAAGCAACATACTAATCGATAAATTTGGAATATTTTTATAATAAGACGTTTTTGACTAAAAGATGTATTCTTTATCATTATTTTAGATCTCAGCATCGATCCTATGGATCTGCGCGACAGTAATCGCTCTCCTGATCACATACTCGTCGTACCCTATAATGCAGTTAGACTGGGACAACCAATTCGCTGACAGTATGATCAATTCGTTCATGAGACCAGCGTGGGCCATGTTTGTTGGATGGCTCATATTCGCCTGTGTGCATGGATATGGCGGTATGTGTAATTTTGATTATCAGAATAAAATTGAACTAATAAAAGTTTTTTTTTATATAAAGGTGTCAAGACTAAGTGGTAATCAACACTTGTTAGTTCAAATGCAGTTTTGACCACCATACAATGTTTTAAAATCTATTTAACTAGTTTAATTAAACCATATTATGGTTTAATTAGGTCATAGGACCAAGCCAAAGGTCACAGATATTATCTGTGACCTTCAACAACATACATGATAGATATTTTTATATGAACAACTTGTATGATTGTTTGATTCTCATGTTTCCACTAATATACATGTAACTTGAATCTTCAAGCTCTTATATGAAGTTCAGCAATCTGTGAAGTTAAAATTTAGGCCAAGCGACGAGCTAAGAGATCCGTAATTAAATTAACTATTTCTTAATTTTTCAGGCCCTGTGAACTGGATTCTATCGCTCCGAGCATGGAAGGTGCTGAGTCGTCTGTCTTATGCGATGTATCTAGTACACTACCCTATGATGTTCGTTATCAATGCTATGCCGATTGTACCTATTTACTTTGACGTACGATTCTCGGTAAGTTATTGTTTTTTTTGTGATTCTAGCACCAATAATATCAGCCTCAGTAATCTTTAGCTGAGTGGCAGGGCAGTCGTTGCTCTTAAGCCGTGTATTAAATAGGCAACTGTATTATTGATGTAAAAAAGACTCCAGTTTGTGGATAGCTATAAGTAAAACAAAAGTTAATCGCTATTGTGCATGTTGCAACAATGATTGCTTAACTAGGGTAGTTACCTAATACGTATTTCTGGATTTGTCGAATCGCCCACTAATAAATTAACTTCGTGCGGATCGGATCACCTACAGTATACATCACCATAACTAAAATTTCTACATAATATTTTATATCTGTAATAATTTTATTTATGGCGTATAATCACGCGCATAAATATATTAAAAAGGACAACTCAGCAACATCATGAGTCATCCATTAATATATGACGGCAAATATATGAGATCATTTCAGGAAGGCTACACATAACCTCAAGACCTGAGAGCAGTGGAAAGAAGAAAGGGAGGCCTTACCCACCCTTTCTCCTTTGGATGCTGCATTGGCTTCAAAAATATGTGTCAATGCAATATTGGCTGCCATGTCTTGCGTTATAAATATCTGTCTTCTCAGTTAAATTCAGAAGAATGTGATTACATTGACACATATATGAAGCCAATCCAGCATCCTATAAAGCTGAATAATTTTAATAGAATAATCTTTTCTTATTATTCTATTCTCAAAGTTTAATAACTTTACTCCCTCTAACAGATGGTTAGGAAACAAATGCTGCAGGGCGTTAAGAAGCTGGGAGGAGCCCTAACCGGCCATACTTAGTTCACCCACTTTACCGTAGATGGCGCTGTAGTAAAGTTCCTTTTTAAAACTTTGTTTATTTTTTCTTTTTCAGTTGTTCAAGTTCTTAGCCGACTTTTCACTGGCAGTAATAGTTGCATTCTTGATAACTATTTTGATTGACGCACCGTGTTCCGTTCTCATCAAACATTTTATGGGTGGAGGTGAGTTCTTATCTTTTACAACTTCGTTAATACGTATTGATCGATCTTTGTTGGTAAGGATGTATCAGAGACAGTTAGCCGTTTGAGCTTTTGTTTCTCGATAAGACACCGTAACAATACCACACAAGGCTTTAATTATAATTAAAATAGGTAGAGGTGTACCTACCTATCGTACACCCACATTTTGCTAGTTATGTTTAAGTCTCATAAATTAGGAGGCGGGCCTATTGCCATCAACCGGGCACTAGTCGAGGGAGCCAAGTCTGCTAACACAGTTCTGTCAGAATGGCCAATCATTGGCACCGTAATTGTAGTTTGGCAGTTTTGCTAATCTCCTAACTAAAAGGCGTCTTTATGATTTTCCAATGACGTACCACTAATACTCTATTGGTTTTTTTTTCTGTATTTGGTAATCTCGTACTGACAAGCTCCTATTATATTGACTTTCCCTATGGACCACTGTCACGCCATTATGAATTTAGGAGGTTACAAATTAGTGGCATAATGGTCATGGCGTTGCCTTGGAATGGTCGTCATAATGAACAATCATTGGAAATAGCAGACTTGGCCCCCAGATTCCGCGCTGAGAAATGTACTTAGTATTATCTTTATTAATAAAATTACTTTTCTTATTTCAGGACCAAAGAGACCTCCACCAAAATTTGTGCAAACGGAATTTATCAACGATAAGAAAACCTATTTATAGACATAACTCATTAATAAAGAATTTGTGATGTTATTATTTAGTTAAATATGTATTAATAATTTGGTTGTAGTTTAAAATCTGATCATAAAACAAATAAATAATCACACTAATATTATATAAAAGCGAAATTTTATGAGTGTGTGTGTTTGTTACTTCTTCATGCTCAAACGGCTGGACCAATTTTGATAAAATGTTGTATGGAGGTAGCTGACATCCTGGATTAAGACATAGGCTACTTTTTATCCCGATATTCACACGGGATCGAGACTTACGCGGGTGAAACCGCGGGACGGAGCTAGTAATGTATATAAATGGATGTTGTTAAACAACATGTCCCGGAATTACCACCAAACACCCCAATTAGAATATTATGTTATAATAATAATACATACACAGATTTTTTACTATTTAATTTTTGATGTATAAAACATTGTTTATTTATTAAATTAGTTACACTGATTGTGGGAGAAAATAGTGGTTACATTACAAATCTACGTACTCACACAGTCGCATATCTTATATGGGTCTAGCGTAGTAAGTACTTCGTCCATTTTGGTTTGTTTTGACTGAACAGCGGAAGCGTGACAGTAATTTACGTAGTTGTAATTTTTTCGGCGAGAATTATGACTAGAGATCGGATATTCGGATGCATATTTACCTAAAGTACGTTTTTTTCCCGGCAAAGGATACGAAGTATGGAAATGGCTTTTTAAAATATATTTTTATTCCGGGATCGCAGGGTTTCAGTAATAACAGTGTGTAGGTATACAATTTTGTATTCCTAAGTACGAGTATAACAAATATTTCTTATCTATTTAGAACTAGGCAAGAAGTTTGTGGAAAATATAACACGTTTAAAAAACACTATTAATATTTCTTCAAAACCTTTTATTCTAAATTGAAACATATTTATTCGGGGATACACAGTACAAAAGAGTAGTTCTTAAAAACTTGTCAGTCCTGGAAACCGACACTTTTTCCCGTACCGAAGCGCATTCCATACTAGTCAACTCTCAAACTTTAGGTGAATATGCATCCGAATATCCGATCTCTAATTATGACCTATATTAAAAATAACAGAAATCGATTCAGTAAACGATTCTGAAGATACTACTTATGCATTAATTCAGTTACACATTGTTTAAAAAATTGATGTTTAACACCTTTTGACCGATCACCTAGAAAGTTGGCACATAAAGGCAATGATGTATTACCTTCATTAAGGTACTTACGTATTTTTGCATGGAGAAGGTTTTCAAAGGGTTTTTTCCAACCACCCTGTGGACGAAGGCGCGAGTAAAAGCTAGTAATTAATAAAGCCTAAAGGCTCATCATGCTCATCATAATCAGCGTATAATGTTCCCACTGCTGGGACACAGGCCTCATCTCTTCGAGAGAGAGTGGGCTGTAATCTACCACGCGGGCCCAGTGTGGGTTGATAGATGTCACAATGTCTTCGAATTTTTGGTTCTAGGACATGCCGGTTTCCTCACGATGTTTTCCTTCACCGTTTTGAGAGCAGTGGTGATGAAATTATTGATACAAACTAAAAGCTATGCACACTGACTTATCGTTTTTTTTTTTTTGAAAAAACATACTTTTACGATGTTTGTAAATATGTGAGCACCATGTATCTATCTAATAATTAAGTTATTTCTCATTGCTTAGTTTTTAATTATTTTTACCTATTATGGTATAGTAATTTTATTCTAGGTGCATCGCCTTCACATATAATCATATAATTAATGTACTCAAACAAAATATTGTAAAACATTTTTTAAAAGAGTAATGGTGGAGTTTCTTTCCCATTCTTCTCCATACGAAACTACCTTTTGGAAGGGGCAACTAGAATCAATTCTATTTTTTTGTAAATTTGTCGTTCAAAAGTGCCTCTTATGAGCCTATTTGAAATAAATGGTTTGAAAAAGGTCTGCTTGGGTTCAAACCCACGGTCTCGTAAGTCGGGCCCTTTACCACATTGCCACCACTGCTCTCCCTAAAGGCTATTTAAACATAATTTAGTACTAGTATTCAATTCACCTAATTATAATTTCATACGGCTGCATATGCACCAGTGCACACTGTAGTTTCTTGCTAAATTGGAATCAATATTATTCTCCTAAAAGTACTTAAATAATATAGGATAAGTAACATTATTATTTCTCTGTGTGTTGCCGGGCCTAAAGAATAACACCACCGTATTTCTTCCCGTGGGTGTCGTAAAAGGCGACTAAGGGACTTACTAGAGAATGGGCAGCAGCGTTCTCTAGGCATTTTAACACCATACTGCGATCGCCAACCCGCCTGCCAAGCGTGGCGATTATGGCATACCCCCCCTTTGGGGGAGGCCTATGTCCAGCAGTGGACGTCTTTCGGCTGAAATGATGAATGATGATGATGAAGTAACATTATTATAGATAGTTAGATGATGGTAAATTTACAGTATATTAAATAATAAATCAAAGTTTTATTTAAAAATCTTTATTATTGTTACCCACCCACAAATACATAATTCTTCTTAAAGTCTTATTAAATAAGTTTTTTAATAGAACTATGTAGTTATAAGAATCTTCCATATTTTATTTTCTCACAGTTTACAGAAACATTTCCATGCACACTGGCTTTTTCATACGTTTCTTATTTATTCCACAAACAATATTTTTGCATTAAGTTTATTTGAGCAATGTTAAAAAAAAAATGCAAAAAGTAATAAAAAGTCGTAGTGTCTTTAACAAAATGTCACAAATAAAAATGTGCAGTAGAATCCGATAAAATGATGTAGGTACAGCAATTCTCGCATTCTCCTCTTCATGCAAATCTGTCACAAAAACGAATATTTTTTTTTTTTCTATGATTAAAAACTATAATTAAACTGTTTATTAACTATCACAGATACCTCAATACGTCATTAAAAATAGATAAAGTAAATAAAATTTATATGAATGATTGCATAGATCTATGTAAAATATGAAGGTCTTTCGAGAAAATACGATATAACTCTGTATATTAATATAATTTTACCTTTTTATGTGACACCCGTCCCCGCTTCGCGCGGTATTTATATACGACGACTTTATTATATAATATTTATAGATTAGACATTGTGGTACCTCAGTCAAGTTTCTTAGACTACCTCTGAACGAATTATCTTGTAATTAATCTACCTAAAAGTGTATCACCTGTTATTCATCTTCCTACAAATCCTACAAAACTGTTTTACCAATTGAAGGAGCACTTGGCCACACGGAAACTTATCTATATAAAATCCTACCCCACATTAACCTCCATTGTCATACATTTTCATGATTCCTAAAGTATATTGTGGCAAGATATCGTCATATATCAAGATCATAAATAATTTCAATTTTACGCAAACGTATTTTCATCTAAAACAATAAAAGATCTAAATAATCTACATTCCTTATCTATGCTTCAAAAATTTACTCATATAACACATGAACTTATTTGAAAATTCAACAGTCAAACGATATCTTAACGCTAGATAAGCCAAAGTCCTGTGAAGAAGCGTAAACGCCAAAAGGCCAGCTATCTGAATACTATAACTATCTTCTTCCATTCCCAAATCTCTTAATATCAACTTTGGATCTGAGTAGAGACAGAAGTCTTCTTTACATTCCATTAGGTTTCGGTTTTGGTAAAGGGCTATTGAGAATCCTGTGACTCCGAAACGGAGAAAAGAGGCTGACATGAGTGCTCTCATGGTTCCTTCGATGTAGGGACCGAAGCCCATACCGTAGCAGGATAAGGCAAGAAGAGGTGCGGCAGTCGCTGGAGCTACTATGGACCCGTTCTGTAAAGAAGAGCAGATTTATGTTATAGTACTTTAGTGCAGCGGCCTGCAATAGGGGCAGACTCACGTATGTGCGTCTCGGCTTCGCCTCTGCCCACATTTTCACGTTCGTCCATCAATACTTGGTTGCGGCCAAGCCTTGTATAGTGCTTTTCTCAAATAATGCGCGGAAATTCAAATAAAGTAAATTATTTACAAATTCCAGATTCAATGACGAACAACGATAACTTTTCACACGCTAATGTGTTCTTTTGTTTTTTTTTTCAATTAACAGCTTTCTATTTGCAAGCCAGTTCGAAATTTAAATAAAACCTTTGATAAGTTACCTTCTTGGTTGCCATGTTTTGGAGTAAAAGTTCGTTCCATTTTTTAGTTACATGATAGAAATGAGTTTACTATGTATTTTATTTGGCTGCTACACTAAACCACAACATATATGGATTTTCATACAACTTTTGGTGGCTGCTGCTCGCATGTATATGGCCAGTACAGCAATTTGGATTTATCTCGAAGAAGATTGTCAAAATAATGCTCGAATTTCCAAGCATGTTTGAGAAAAACTTATTATTTATCTTACTACCACAGCAGGCACCTGATAAGTTGATAATATTCTCAAAAACTCAAAGTATTTATTTCAATTAAACCATTTACAGGCACTTTGAATCGTCAACAAGTCGGTCAGTTTGTCTTTGTATATTGTTTTACTGTTGTTACTTTGTATGTGTATTGTCTTTGTATACGCCAGATAATTCAATTTTTTTTAACAGTTTTAGGATCAAAGTGAAAGTCAGTGCCTTACCACTTCGTTCACTCTATGTGCCGTTTGACGTGTGTAAAGAAAGATGCATTTTATAAAAATGATGGAGTTTGTTTAGCCAGATAGTTTAATTATGTTTTGACACTTTAAGTACCAAAAACATTCTTCTTCAGGCAATGACAGTAACGATCACTTCAGTGAAGTGAAGTCCTATCTCTCCACAAAAATTCGATAAAAAATATAAAGAAATACTTACAGTAACACTAAAAGCAGAGCCAACAGCTAAGCCAAGTCCTTCAGAGCACATCGCTATTAGAAACCCGCTGATCGCGAACAACAGGAATCGTTTCCATTCCAACATCTGTCCAGACATCAAATATGTGACTATCATGAATGTCAATCCAAGAATGAACTGAAACAAAACAATAAAGTTGTAACTCCAAGTATCCTTTCAGCTCGTATTGGCACGAGGTTAACGACGGTAGTTACTATCATGGCATTAGCTAGGTTAACTGGCAAAAGAGATAACTACCCAGGATAAATCAAAAGTAGTGACTCTTGACGGTTCTTTTTATGAACCACAGCGCAGTGATATATATAATCACTTTTTTTTTTTTAAACAAGCAACTTCTTTTCACGTCTAGCGCGAAGGCTCGACGAGTTTCAGCCATTGGAGCAGACCAGGTTTCGAGGAGGATACAGCACCATAGACCACATCCACGCAGTACGGCAAATCATACAGAAGTCCGAAGAGTATATTCGCCCTATGTCTTGCGTTTGTGGTCTATGAGAAGGCTTTTGACTATATTGAGACCTGATCTGTTTTGGAGTATCTGCAGCCTGACTGTACCTGTCTACATTTCACAGTCTTCGACCAAAAGTTCACACATAAAATATCTCGGAGTAGTAATAGACGAGCATTTAAATTGGCACAAACACATTCACATCTAGAGTTCGCAAAATAATCTATATCTTTAAGGTACTTAGAAACTCAGTGGACATCGACACTCTAAAAACTGTCTACTACTCCTTGTGCCAGTCGCTCCTTGTGCCACGCACTCACAAACTGTGTGGCTGCGTGGGAGTAACAAAAACATCACTTCTACCGCTGGAGAGGGCCCAAAGAGCTGTTCTGAAGGTGATGCTACGTAAACCGTTTAGGTACCCGACTGAACAATTATAATTATCAGGACTGCAAATTGCTCACTGTCAGACAACTCTTTGTTTTCTATCCCAAAAAGACAAGTACTCCATACTCGACGTAGGTCTGCTCGAGTATGTCAAGTCGAGCATTACAGGATCACATTTGCTACCCACCAATATTTCGTACTAAGTTCTAGATATATACAACAAGCTTTAAGACAAATTAACAATAAATAATCTAAACCATTTTGAAATAAAAAGGAAATAGTTAAATTTGCTCTCAAATCTAAACTATGGCGATTCAGAGGAACTCATTTATTCTACGAATTAACGACAAAAATACCAAAGTTTTTCCTTCTTTGATAGACTGTTTTTTGCTAAGTATACCACACTCACACACAAACCCCAACATACCAGTTTAACCCCACAGCAACACACTCACACAAACTAATCACAATTAACCTTTAAACCTATTCAATAAAATATGTTAACATCAGAATTATTACACAGATATAAATACTTTGTAAAACGGGTCCATCCCATTATAGAACATTGTCCTTCACGATACAGGATTTTCCTAGTTTGAAAAGCAGGGGTCTAACTCTTTAGTAATAGCCATACCCATCCCATATTCAAACAAAACTGAAGTTACGTAAGCTAAGTTTTTGGTAAAAATAAAATGATGCCAAGTCAACTGGCGATACAACGAAGTGCTGAGATGTCTACATGATAATGCGACAACCGTTCAAACTCAGGACCAGTGAATTGAACATATCCCCGTGCGTTGAGGGGTGAAATAAGAGAACGTAATTACCCCGAAATTGTTCTGTAACGCGTTGGAGGATGTGTTTAAGGCGCTGAAGTGCGAAGGTTGTGGCCTTAACATCAACGGTGAGTATACTGAGATTTGCAGATGACATCGTCATTCTGGAGGCTTTGCTGCATGACTTACAGCAGATGCTGGACGTCCTATTTGAGTCTTCTGTACGCATTGGTCTCCGGATAAGCTTGGACAAAACCGAACAAGGTGATCCGGCGGAGAACCAAAGTTGTCGTAATAGCTCACAGAATAATCAAGCTGACGTGGGAATGGGCCGGCCATGTTAGCCGTAGAACCGATGACCGTTGGGGTAGACGTGTTCTCAAGTGGAGACCGCGAATCGGCAAACGTAAGGTAAGACGCCCTCAGGCTAGGTGGTGCGACAATCTTCGCCTGGTGGCTGACAGGAGCTGGATGAGAGTTTCCAAGAATCTAGATCAATGGCGTGCAGTTGGAGAGGCCTATGTCCAGCTGTGGACTGCTGTAGGCTGATGATGATGACTATTTTATATTTTCTCATGTAAGTGACGATTTAAAGTTCTTTACCGAACCACGACAGTACCTGTAAAATAACTGTTCATAGTGTTCATGGCTAAAAGAGTTCCTTATTATATTCCAAGGAGGAATATTATAAGGAACTCTTTTAGCCAAAATGCAAAATTAGGAGAATAACTGGTTGTTTAATCCTGCCTTTCAACGATGGTTAATTTTAGAAATTCTAGAAGAAAAGTTTAGAAATTCTTTATCAATAAACTTTTAGAGTTTACCAGTGTGCAAAAAGCTGATGAGTAATCATATAACTATAATAAAGGACTTACCATGCTAGGTATACTGGACATTGTTAGAGCTGCGTAGTAGGCTTTCAAACTATACCACCGGTTGAAATGTTCTCTCCGAAGTAAACGTACTTGAAACGGAACTGTAATGAGAAAAAGTATTGATAAATTATAAAATAGGAAAGTGTAATTTGACGTGATACCCCACGAAACCCCTATAAATTGGGGGAACAAGATTATAGCAAAAAGGAATATAACAATTCGAATCCTGGATCCTCATAATTTCCTGAGCTTTTATTAAATTTTTGGATAGATAAGAACTACTGAACTTTGGACAATCGACCGCACGTTGCAGCATTGGTGTTAAAACTTTGACCTTGAGCTGGCCTATCTATCTACCAATTTTTTTTATAAAAATCTCAGAAAATTATGAGGATCTAGAATTGGAATATGCAATAGGCAATTCTGGGCTCTTACTAAACGGGGTATTTCGCACAGAATTTCTTACGTCTGCGATCTGCGTGGTAGCCCTATAATCTGGATGAGCCTCACGCCTTTCAAAAATATTGGTCCACTACCGTTTCATTACAAAACGAATTTTACCATTGGTCCAAGCTTAAACCTTTCAGCCAGTTTGTTGTATTCCAAAACTTATTCCGACTATGATAAAGTTCTTAATACAAAATTGACAACTTAGACTCGGGTTTAAAATCGTTTTTAGGGTTCCGTAGTAAACAAGGAACCCTTATAGTTTCGCCATGTCCGTATGTCCGTCTGTCTGTCTGTCTGTCTGTCTGTCCGTCCGTCCGTCTGTCCCCGGCTTAGCTCGGAGACGCTTAGTCCTAGAAAGCTGTAATTTGGCAAGGGTGTACATATTCATCACGCCGAAAAAGTCGTAATATAAAACCATGAAAAACATTTTTTTTTAGGGTACCTCCCTTGCACATAAAACGGGGATGATATATTTTTTTCTCATCTAATACATAGTGTGGGGTATCGTTGGATAGGCCGTTTAAAAATATTGTGGGTCCGTCAAAGCCGTTATTCAATTCTGAGATCCGTTTGCGTAATATTAAGCTTTAAAGTACAAAGTTTTTTTTTTAAATGATTAAATTAATTATATTCAATGCATGATAGAAGACCATGTGATCCTCCCTGCCCGCTCCCCTTGAGTTTCAGTAAAGTTGTGTGGCACTTTACTGAGACCTCACGTGGACTTCTTGAGAGAACTTGAAGTAATGTTGCACTGTTTTATTTCATTTGCCTACACTAATGCACGTTCATGGACACTACACATCAATATTCAACACAACACAAATTTTATAAAATAAAACAAAACTGCTAAATATGACGCTTTACTTTCCCGCCAAGCCATTCGTATCTTCTTAAAATCGGTTTTAGTATTTAGAAAACATTTTCGGAATAAGTTCGAAATTCTAGTAGTTCTGCGAACAGTAGGCTCGCCAGCACAAACAATTGCGTAACGTACGTAACGTAAGCAGACCAGGAGACCTAATCAGCTTCTGGATCAGGTGGGCTGTTTGGAATAACCAATGACGGCCGCCATGGCCCACGCACAATGGTCCACATAAAGGACTAAGTGGGGAAACCAAACCCTCTAACATAGAACATGTTACTTAGAACAGGATATGTTTTTCTTTTTAAAAACAAAAACCATTACGAGTAAAACTTGTATGCGCCAACTAGACAAAATAACTAATAGATTTTAATAAGCAGAGGTAACGCTGCAGCCTAATTTTATGATGATAATAATAACGGTCCCAGGTGCTCCATCAATCCCTACTTAATAGTAAAAGGGCAGAATCCACTGGTAGAAATCTAAACGTGAGCAATTTACTGCCTTTTGAGGAGCTATTCTGCTCATTACGCCGAAGATCCACATCAAATCTTCACCAAATTACTTTGAGACCAATTAAAAATTATTACCTTTTAAATATAAAAAAGATGCATCGAAATCGGATCTCATAAGGCAGATCATCAGATCATCTCACCTCATCTCTAAGGAGATATCCAGTAGCACCCTTTTTCCCCTTTTTGGAGGAAGTACCCCTTCGATCGGTTGTAAAATATTACCTCTAAAGGAGTACCAGCAAACTGACACAGGAAAGAAAATTTTGTCAGACTTGAAACAGAGATGCTTCCCTCGCTCGGTCAATAAAGCTTGTTTTGTAATAAGGCTGTTATAGTTTAAGATCTTTTAGAAGCACAGCCATACTTACATAGCAGTACAGGTATCATGGTATATGTATACATGAAGAACGTGAGACAGCTCAGACAGAACTTGAAGTTGACCACAGGCAAGGCAGCATTATTGCCAATATTGAAGAATATGCTGCCCAAAAGCACAGCTGCTATTAAATGGTGGGCGAACTGGATCCAGAGAGATACCTGTAATAGAAAATTACAGTTAATATACAGGACAGCCAAATAATGGATTCGTTTTTTTATTAAGAGGCAAACAAATCCAGATTGCTACTGAGATACTTTATTCGATCCGAGGACGGAACTCAAGATCTACCGTACCACGTTCATAAATCTCGCTAATGACCGTTAGACCAAAAGTCAGTCAGGTTTTTTTTTTATTGATAGGACCGCGAGCCACTATCATCTAACCTTAAGGATATCAAACATTTCATGCTGTAGGAATAAAATAGATCATTTGATTTTGCGGTGACTTACTGAATTCCTCCTATTCTGCAAAAACATTCGGCTGCTCAGAATGAGGAATTGAGACCAGAATGTTGTGGGGAACTCCACTTTATACGACTGGTCATTTGCTATATGTTCTGTAAATATTCTCTGTATTGAATCGTCTGAATGTAGCACCGGTTTTCTGTAATGACGAAATAAAAATAAACAGTTATTTGGGTTGATTTTCTTTCACAACAGCAGCTCATCACAAATTTCACTATGAAATGTATAGCTTCAAGTATATTTTATAACATACTGAGTTACCTCTACATAGCCCTGTTATACATTGAAAAGTATGAGATTTATTTAACATTTTTTATTTATTAAAAATATAATTTTTGGACTGCCACGAAAATGCTCTCGCTTTGGTTTACACTATACTCCATTAGAGACGGATTATTTATTAGCAAATCTGATAATGCTGAGAGATTTGATACAAAATAATTAGCATGCAAATAGTGGCAGTATATAAATTATACCTAAGGTCGCTACTAACCGTCCACCTCTAGCCGTCATTCTGTCCAGCCTTCTGCACAGTTTTCCATTTTGGCACAGTTCAGACAGCGAAGCAGCTGTTTCCATATCAGTGACAAGAGTTTCCAGCACAAAGTCTGCAGGGTTGTGGGTTTTGGGGCATATATGGCCAGCTTCAGCCAAGTATGGCACTAGGAGTTGTGGTGCACCCTGAAATGGTAAAAAACATGAATTAAAAATGTGAGAAATGGATAGAATTTATATGTAGTCACTGAAAACATGAGAAAAATTGAAGCATCAAAAAATTGGGCATATCATGTTTGTTTTTAGTCCAGACAAAGGTTTTCCATAAAAGCTTTTATACCTGAACCGGGAAATCCGGCAGCCCACACAAAAAAGTCTCACGGTACGGTAATGCTCAGATTTGGGCTCCAGATTCTACTAGCGTATTTTTTAAAGTAAAAGGAATCGATGTATATTTTTTTTATAATAATTCACTTAAACAAGAAGCCTTCCTAATGTTAAATATATTTTAATCGTTTTTTTGTAGGACTTACGTACAATTCTAGGATAACAGAAAGTAATGCCTTGATTCGATTTTAAATTAATGTTATCGTACCTTCTTTGTATGAGAAGAGACGTTTTCTCTGCAGTCAGAAATAATTATAGCCTGTAGTAGCATTCTAATCTAGTATTGTATGTCATAATATTTGTTGTACATAATACTTATATCAAATCAATCTGCCTAGCCTTTTCCCCGCTATGTTGGGGTCGGCTACCAGTCTAACCGGATGCAGCTGAATACCAGCATTTTACATGGATCGACTGCCTATCTGACATCCACAACCCAGTAACTGGGTAGTAAGATACCCTTTGGTTAGACTTTTGGACTTCTGACGACCCATAACGACTTTCAAAGATCCACGAATGACAGCCGGGACCAACGTCATAACGTGCTTTCTGAGGCACAGAGGAGTCTCGGTATGTAAAGATGGTCACCCATCCACAGACCAACCCGGCAAGCGTAGCTTACCCTGATGGATCGACCCGTGTGGCTGTTATTCCTTAGCTACGAGCTCCAGTTACTTTATTTTTACGGTTTTTATTTATTATAAATTATTGTTTTTTTTTTTGTACCCCAGTGGGATTTATAAGTCATGTCCGTAGGTGTATCCATGGCATCACTGCCGGCCCTATCAAAATACCAGCGCTGCGGTATTTACTTTTTTTACTTTTACAGAATTTTACTTTTTACCCGAGTGCCCCAGAATGACGGTTATGTTTTTGCATTTCTTGCCCGTGTCTATGTGTCCGAAAATTATACCCATATTATTTACCTGCAGTTGTTGGTGTATCAACTCTATTAAATATATAAATAAATACAATAAACAGAACGTTATGAGGATGGACAGCAGAGTCCACTAGCCTACTCAAACTGCGATAACCAATCAGTCATCGTGACTTTTCATATAGATTGTTGCCCGTTTGTTCGTTAGACCCATGTTTAGAGGACGAACCCTTGAGACATAGTTTATGAAAAGGGTCTATAATCTTCTACCTGTAGGCGTTGGTACCTTGAATACTTATTTAACTCAGTATTATTATGTCTGTTTAACAATGTAAGTTTTTATGTTAGAATCAAACTTAAGTCGTGAACATCAAGGTAAGTACTAACTAAATACTCGTATAAGACACTAAATACTTTAAGCTGCAGACTTTAACCCTTCAATGTCAGTATAAGTTTTGAAGTTAATGTTTTTTCTCAAAAATGCTTGGAAATTTGAGCATTATTTTGACAACTTTCTACGAGATAAATTGAAATTGCTCTACTGGCCGAATACATGCCAGCAGCGGCCGCCAAAAGTTGTATGAAAATCCTTAACTGTCGAGGAATAGCGGCCAAATAAATTACATAGTAAACTCATATCTATTGTGTAATTTAAAAATGGAACGAACTTTTACTCCGAAACATGGCAACCAAGGAGGTAACTTATCAAAGGTTTTATTTAAATTTCAAACTGGCTTGCAAATAGAAAACTGTTTATTGAAAAAAAATACAAATGAACACATTGGCCTTAGTTATTTACTTGATTTTTTATTTGTTCCACCTTAGTTACAATTAATAGGATACGCGGATTTTATTTAGCAATACACAAATATTATTATTTTTTGCACTGGTCGATTGAAGACTAAACTACGTTACCACAGTCAACCGACTTGGATGGGTTACCATTCATTATACGAGTATAACGAGACCCCTCCGTGCCTTGGAAAGCGCGTTTTTGGTCCCGGTTGTCATTTTGTATATCTTTGACAGTCGTTACGGGTAGTCAGCAACTCGAAAGTCTGGCAACCAGTCTTACCAAGGGCATAGTGAGCTAGTGGGGGTAGTGGAGGGGGTATCGCATTACCCAGTAACTGGGTTGTAGAGGTCAGGATAGTCAGTTGCTGAGGCGGCAGAGCGCGCGCGTGAGGACGATCCTGCCGCGGCGCCGCTCCGAAGGCGGAGGAGGGGTCGAAGAAGACGTCAGTTTGAACGTCATCTCCGACTCCTCCCAGGTGGAGGCCAGCAGGCAACGGGTGCCCTTACCTGTATTGCACAGGCCTCCACCAGTGTCGGGGAATGGCCAGGTGTTCCTGGCCATTTCCGTAGCCCCCCAGTAACGGGGGGGCATGAGGGGCCCGCCAGTAAGGCGGGCATGCGCCGGGAGCGTTGTGGAAGAAAAGGCTGAGCCGTTATCCCATGGCCCTCCCAACACGGCGATGTGGGAACACCACTGAGTTTTAGTGGGTATACTGTAGTGACAGGAGTCCCACATACCCCGACTCGTCCCCCACGAGCGGGCATGCGTAATGCATTTCTAAGCGTGAAGAAAAAAAAAAAAAAGAAAAAAAAGTCAGTTGCTTCATGTAAAATACTGGTATGCAGCTGCAACCAGTTATACTGGAAGCCGACCTCCACGGAGTTGGGAAAAGACTAGGCAGATTAATTATTGATCCCAATATTATTTTTTATGTGCGTTAATTAATACGATAGCAATAGTTTGCTCAGTGAAGTGGTGTGACAGATTGTGCAAAATTGTGCAGAATTGGAAATTGGACTGTTTGTTATACATTTTTTCCAAGTTTGAAATGTTGAAGACGACTCGCTGACCTATAAAATTAAACAGACAACTGGGGATTATGAAACTTGGGTGATAAGAGTAATTATTTGGATAAACACAATACCTACTGTAATGTTTGTGTTAAATTGTTAATACCCCACGCGCACCCATATTGCAGGCATGTCGCATGCACACCGTTGCCGCTTTTACAGGTCAACAGGATTAGCATGATGCTTTCTATTTCTATTCTACTGTCGAATAGAAATCGCTTGTCTACCGAAAATGTTCTACTGTCGACACGGAAACGTCATTTTTTTCTACTCTTCCGTCGACAAAACGCTCCTCTGCGGTTTTCGCGCTAAGTATGCAGTAAATTAATATCATCAAGGAATTATATAATTATTTTGTTTGAGAAATGTTTTTTTTAGTCCCATAATAATGGTTTATTTTATTATTGTAACAGACGTACTTAAATCAACTTACATAAACCGCTGTACTATTCAATTTGTTAACGTCATCGCTACTTTGTATAATCACACTAAATTTATAAAGGCGAAAGTTTGTGAGTGTGTGTGTATGTTTGTTACTTCTTCACGCTCAAACGGCTGGACCAATTTTGATAAAATTTTGAATGGAGGTAGCTGACACCCTGGATTAACATATAGGCTACTTTTTATCCCGATATTGTCACGTGGTCGAGACTTACGCGGGTGAAATCGCGGGGCCCAGCTAGTATTATATATAGCTCAAATAGTAGAAAGTTATTGTGAAATTAACAGTTAGGATCTAGCTTATATTATTTAATTTAATAATATAATAACACAAGATTTCAGAATATACTTGTAGAGTGTTACGTGCAGAATGGTGCAATATGTTTATTTTTCAGTTAAACCATGAAAGGCTTAAAAGATTGGTTCTAGTTGCAATGTATAAATCTTATGACACATACCAAAAATATGAATCATTAATCTCACATCTTATGACAAAATCACAAAATCCAATAGAGTTTAAAGTAATCGCCGTAAAAGCGTTTTATATCTAAGCCATTACTCACGCGAGGGGTTAAGTGAAACACTCCGAAGTTATGACAGACTATTATCGAGACATCATTTTAGGGTTTAACACGTATCTTCGCTATAAAGTTTATGTCGTCACCGTCCTTACCAAAAACTCATTATGTTAGCTAAGTAAATATTATATTATAGTCGTAGGATTTGCATGAGATCTTGACCTTTTGGTGGTAGTGGAAATTTATTTACTCAATCTAAGGCGTATCGCACACATACCGCGGAACCACTGCACTTTAACACCTGTCGCTTTTTTGTGGTAGCTATTTTTTAGAGAATAATTGAAAACCCCAAAGAGCGCAAAACTAGAGGTGCCGAGAAAAAAATCGCCAAGTTTCTTTAGTGGGAGTATTAAGGATGGGGAAGACCACGTAGTGGGTCTAAATTTGTTTCCAAGCAATAATGAGGTCAATTACATCTTCAAGGTCAAGGTCAACACCCCAAAAAGTCAAAGTCGAACACCCCAAAAGTCGAGGTCAAATATGCTAAATTCTTGGAAGATTACTTAATTAAATGTTCTGAGGTCTTGAATATTTTCAAGGTCATTGTGAAATGTCTCAAAGGTTAAGTAAGGTCAAATAAAAAAAATACTGCCATGCGTTTTTTACCGCATAATCTCTGAAGTATGGAATGTCATAGAAGTGCGCGCGTTGGGGTGAAAAAAAGCATGCGGTTTATTCACAGTGGGCCTCCCGCACCGCAAATTTGCAGCATGCATGCAACAAGGATGTTTTTATCGCATAGAGATAAATATGAAGTACCGCGCACAGCAGTTAAAAAAACGCACCGAGACTTTTGATTTTTGAATGCGCCCGTAAATCTTTATATCTTACGAAAAAAACCAGGTACCCTAGGTACTCTTTTTTTGTGCAACAATAAATATATGCAGATAGACAATCTTGTATGTCAAGTCCATATTAGAACGACGACGTGCAGGCACCACTTTAGCAGAGTGAGACTCGAATGGAAAAACGTGTATTTTCAGGGTTACCTATCCAAAGGGTGCCAACGGGACCCTCTATGGCTCCGCTGACCGTCCGTTCGTCCATCTGACACAGCGTAGTATCTTCTTTTGAACCGTAATAGGTAAACACTTGATGTCAATTACTACTATGGGTTGAAGTTGAGTTGTTGCTATAACAATGAAGGGTTCCGTAGTTAGGATGAATTTATCCCAAAAACAAACTTAACATTGTAGTTAAAACATGTGTTCTCCCATACATCGATGTACGCCAAGGTCAATAAATGTGAGTTCATAATAGTAATTTTTTTAATGTGATAAAACTACAACTTTATTTTACTTATGCTCTGAGACCTTGCTTCTAGCCAAATTTCATGATTCTAGGTCAACGGGAAGTACCCTATAGGTTATGATTTATTTGCGAGTATCAAAATATGTCGCATGAATCACCGTATTTTTTTATTACGTTGACTTAGAAGCTTGATTTTTTTTAAACTCTAAGGGACCGCAGACTCACGTATTTTATATCAATTTCAACTTGATATCTCTACGCGTTCCTGATAATAAGGGTCTTGACAGACTGACAGACGGGCGGACAGACAGACCAACGGACAACGAAATGATCCTATAAGGGTTCCGTTATTTTCTTTTGAGGTACAGAGCCCTAAAAAAGAATAACTTCACAAACACGTATTTATAAATAACTTTGAAAAGGTAGCCCAAATCAGTACCTCATAAACAGCTTATAACTTCACGAGGAAAATATAAAAGTGTTTACCGAAATTGTGCCTCTTAAGTATCAGTTGTGAATATATCAGTTCTTCAAGAAAGATCCTCTCTAACTCTTCAACTTTTGTATAGTAATATTCATATTTCCTTATCGGTAGTAAAAGTATGTCAATGCTTTTAGTTTGTTTCATCTTTGTTTTATATTGAAAGTTTTGTTTCAGGGTTTTTTTATTAGGAACTGGCTTCTAGCCCGCGTGGAGGTCAAAAATTATCTTACAGGACCATGCTACCGGGATATAAAGTATCCTATGTATTAACGCAGGTCATGGTCTACCAATATGCCAAATTTCATCCGAATCCATTCAGGGGTTTTAGCGTGAAACCGTAACAAACTAACAAACTCACTTTCGCATTTTTAATATTAATTAGAATTTGTTGGAACCTTTTTTATGGGATGTATCCAAACGGTAAATTGTTATTCTAGTATTTTTACATGTCACTATTATTTACACTTTGTTAGATAATTCTCATTTCTTTAAGGGACGAAATATTTTTTATAACTTATATAAAAATTAGGGACGTTATTGTAATCAGTTAAAAAAATGATCGGCGAGCGCGACGCGACTCTAGTAACACAATTTATTTTTCGTTGCCTGTCGCGCCCGCGATATCGCACCAGTCTGTACGAGCCTTTAATGTGACAGTAAAACCTGAACTGTAATAAAAAGTAAATTGGTCGGTTATTTCATCCTACAATTTCCAAAAATACAAAAATAGTTTAATGAATGGTCAGAACAAATGTTGGAACAGGCAGTTAGATAAATAGTTCGGCAATTCATAGGTTAGGTTGGAATTGTGACCAACCACGAGCGAGCCGTGGTCGCAGCAACTAAGCCAGGGCACCCCGACCAAATGGTATAGGTTTAGAATTTTTATAGACGTGTAAAAGTGTTTGTGCAAACCTACTTACAGAAATAAATCATTTATCATTTAACTGTGACCAAATGTGCGCGAGCCGAGCGAGCGTAGCGAGCGGTGCCACGGCAGCGGCCGGCGAGTGTTACTTCCAAGTTATATTTATTACCGACTTATTCCGATTTGTTAACTACATAATGTCATGTGTTTGTGTCCTTACTAACAATACTATTATAGACTATAAGTACTTTCTGTTACTAACCCATCGCTAACGTATTTTATTTATTTCTTTCTAAACAACCTATGGACTGTTCATGTCTGAAATAAAGATTTTTATTTATTTTATTTATTTATAACTTGTACTTTTTAATTTACCAAAAATTGTAGTTTTGGTAAATTAAAAAGTCAACTGGAGCTTTAAATCAGTGCCCTTATTTTATTACCTACGTGAATTAAAGCCATTATGTAGGATTTCCCAACTTAAATAATAATTTAACGACACACAGACAACGAACAGGACTTCCAAATCATCTGAATTCGAACAACGAAGATGTAATACCTACTCCGTCTAAAGATAAAATGAATCTGCGAAGAGATTAAAACTAAAAGTACCTAAGTTAAAAATATTAATGTAATAAAAACTATTGGGCTTTTAATTTACCAAACGGTTGGTATCAGGTGTACCAAGCTCTCCTGTGAATTTTAATGAGTACAATGATAAAATTAAGTAAAAAGTTTTTGCCTAAAAATGTTCTTATATAGGCATAAGTTAGAATAACAATGTTAGATTTAAAGCTCCCGCAGAAAAACGCAACGCGACATCGCGACGTGACCCTAGTAGAACAACTTATATGAAAGCTTCAAGGAATCTTCTATAAAAATACAGTTTCAGCAAGAAATATTTTTCAAGCCAATATTTTTTTTTTATGGATTGAATGGCTAATCAGCATAATGGAAATGTTCGTGTTTAGAACAACCAGTAAGTATATTTTTTGTTATTATAATTTTTATTATAATTACGAACTTTCAAAAATGATGATTTTTTTTAACTTTGAACAATGTGTGCGTCGTTTCGCATGCTTTTTAGGGATCCGTACCACAAAAGGAAAGAAAGGAACCCCTATAAGATCACTTCGTTTTCCATCTGTCTGTCTGGCGGTCAAGACACTTTTTCTCAGGGACACATGGAGGTATCAAGTCGAAAATAATATCAAATACGTCTACGGTCCCAAATAGCTCAATAATCCGATAATCAGAGCGCTAAAAATCAAGTCAACGCAATAAAAAACGGCCAGAAGATATTTTTTTATACTCGCAAATAAATCAAAACTTATAGTGTACTTTTTTTGTTTTCAATATAAAATTTTCAAATAACTTCTCCCGCACTGGGCGGAGCGGGAGGGCATGTCAATCTTTTACTGACTAAAACCCACCCGTGTTCCTTCAGTTGCCTGTGTGCCAGGGCCACGGTATCCCTTTCGGATAAACCCGCAACCCTGGTAGGTATTGGCCCTAACGGACCCCATCACTGACATCTCTTTGAGGCACGCGTGGAACGCTTCTTGCCAAACGTTATTATTCTAGGTCAACTTCCTATAGACCTAGAATCATAAAATTTGGCACGGAGTCTCTTTGAAGGACAAAATCAGGAATGAAATTATCCGGAAAAGAACTGGAGTTACTGACATTGCTTGGAGAGTAAGCAAACTGAAGTGGTAATGGGCTGGCCATGTTTGTCGAAAGACCGATGGAGCAGTGGAGTCCTGGAGTGGAGACCGCATATTGGTAAGCATAGTGTGGGACGCCCTCCAGCTAGATGGACCGACGACCTTAAGAAGGTGGCTGGGTCAGACTGGATGCGAAAAGCGGAGGACAGGGTCTTGTGGCGCAGCCTGGGAGTGGCCTATGTCCAGCAGTGGACTACGATAGGCTGAGTTGATTAATTATAAATTTACGATTGCGAATGTATTACTCAATAAATTAGGATGCCATTTACTAAGCAAATACTGCAAGCTCAACAAGTCTTAAGAAATATCACAAAACTCAAATATAAGCCTTTTGAAAGATAAACCAATTAAATTAGTGACGTAAATCAAAACGCGACGATTTTAATGAATAAACCATTTGATTTGGGTCTCAAGAAACTTTGGCGTGATTGACATCTTTCCTGATAGGAAGTTAGATAATTAGTTTGTGAGACAATCTAAGTTTGGTTGTCGTACGGCTATTTGTAAGGATATCGTGTACGTGATAAAAATGTATTTTTTGGAGTTCTTTGCAGTAAAAATAGGCAGCACAAGTATCGATATGAGTAGTTAGGAAGGTACACACATGACATAACATCACGCCGGTATCCCCCGAAGTGTTAGGTAGAGGTTTAACTATACACACAGTTATGTCTATGTCCCATGTAATAGGAGGCACGGGCACAAATCCTGACTCCGGGCTGCTACTGTGAAATTTCAGATGGAGAAAACCCAATATACTACTTCGCCTGACCTGGGAATCAAACCCAGGACCTTGTGCTCAGCAGTAGCGCTTGTGACCACTAGAACTACGCGGTACGTACAGACTGGCGTCTGTACGTACCGCGTGTACCGTAGCTTGATCTGCTGGCGCACATCAAGCTACTTCAATCTCTCAAATTTCTTTAATAGATTTTTAACTTTATCCCTACAGCATAGGTTCAAGGTTTCGGGTAGCTTGATCTGCTGGCGTCTGTACATATTTAATTTAATTTTGGGTTCTGTGATTATTTATTTTCCAGATAGAACACGCGAAATAAAAACTGTAAGGCCTTAGAAATGACAGCGTAGTTACGGAAAAGTATCCTTTTAAACTGACTTACGTTCTTAATGTAATTCATCTAAAGTTTAAATTCGAAATAACACGCCTCATCGACTACGCTGTCATATAATTATGGGCCTCAAAGTTTTCTTCCACTCGTTCTCTCTGGAAAATCATGCCTTAAGGCGCTGAAAGAGACAAATGATAAAAAAAAAGGCTTATGTTAAACAATAAAAACCAAATCTATATAGTTTGTGGTAGTGAACAAAATATATGTTATTCTTGAACATATTTCTCAAAACTAGGTTGTAACCAAAACACGTTTAGAAAAAAAAATCTCGATAAAAATTAACGGTAAACTAACCGTTTACTTTGAGTTTAAATCCAAAATATCTGTATTAAATATCTACATACGGTTGGTATTTAATTAATAACAAGAACGTCTTATTCGTATACAGAGCTTGGTTGTTTTTAGGGTTCCGTACCCAAAGGGTAAAACGGGAACCCTATTACCAAGGCTCCGCCGTCTGTCTTTCTGTCTGTCTGTCCGTCTGTCACCAGGCTGTATCTCATGAACCGTGATAGATAGACAGTTGAAATTTCACAGATGATGTATTTCTGTTACCACTATAACGACAAATACAAAAAAATAGAATAAAATAAATATTTAAGGGAGCTCCCATGCAACAAACGTGATTTTTTTGCCGTTTTTATAGATAATGGTACAGAATCCTTCGTGCGCGAGTCCGACTCGCACTTGGCGGATTTGTTTAATCCCAGATAGTAATTAGGCAGGTGCAATCAAACTTCTAATTGAAAAAAAATAAACAACAAAGATTTGAAATGTCAAATTACCATCTGGGATTTAAAAAACGAACTTTATAATATTGTATTCTAAAAACGATTTAATGTCAGCGATGTTTTTTGTTTCTGCGCCTTTCAACGAATGTGAATCAATTTGGTGGAATCATGTATTATAAATTTATAACCATAATACAACTTTTTTTTCTTTTTGGCTTCGCACGGTTTGTGCATTTAGCCAGTGTCATGTAAAATTAGGTAACTAGTACAAAGCTGTAACTAATATTAATAATGTATAATTATGAAATGAACTCCATTCAATGATGCATGATAAAGATGATAGATGATATCCCGCCCCGCTCCCCTTGAGTTTCAGTAAAGACGTGGCACTTTACTGAAACCTCGCGCGGACTTCTTGAGAGAACTTAAAGTGATGTTGCACTGTTTTGTTTCATTTGTCTACACTAGTGCAGGTTCACGAACACTTAATGATTAATAATCCACCACTATTACACATTAATATTCGGCTAAACACAAATTTTAGAAAATAAAACAAAACTGCTAACATGACGCTTCACTTTCCCACCAAGAATATAATAGAACTTTAAATACTGAATAATAAGAATAAAAAAATCAACCTGCGTTCACATGACGTATTCGCGGTTTTTTTATTTATAAGAAAAAAATATATAAAAAGGACATACCTAACACTTTTTTAAAAGAAGATGTTATAAAACCAGTCGATTAATTTATTATTCGCCTATTATTATTAAGTTATTAACCGTAGCTTGCGGTGATTAGTCATAATATTTTAATTTAGCTGTTAATAATGGAAAAGTATGGCGATCAGTGGATTTATTATTGAAACGGTGACCAAGCATGGATGTTGATAAACCAAAAGAAAAAACCAATTTTATTTACTTACCTAAATTCGTTAAACCCTTTGTGCGCAACTCCGACTCGCACTTGGCTGGTTTTTTTTATTTTCGATTACTCAACTCATTTTTGAGTAAATAGATATTTGCTTCATATTTTGCAACAAATTACAAGCGTTGTGTCATCGCGCTTTTCTTTCTTTTGTATGCGTCTGACAAAGACTGCGGTTTAGCTGTGCCAGCGTCTTAAAGTTAAACTTTTTGGCGTTAAAGTTAAGTTTAATTCTACTAACCAATTTTCCGAAGTATCCACTGAAAGGTTTATAAAGGATGGATACTTAAAAAAACAACTAATTGAATGAGGTTAATTACCTGATAACAGCACATTCCTCTTGCCAACACGAATATTCTGTCGAAGAGAGTGAAGAGTGACGCTGACGGTTGATGGACCGTGCACACGATGGTCCTGCCTTGACGAGACAGGAGACGGAGTAGGACCACCAGCTGACGGATGGACACGATATCAAGACCACTGTAACAAATAAATAGTTATAGATTTAAAACAAATATGCTTATACCTTAGCTTGCGAACGTTCATTTTTGTGCACAAATCATGTAAATTTGATTACATTGAAATCAAACGGAAGCCTCGTTGATTTCGCGGCAAACTGTGATTTTCCCAACTTTGTAACGTCTGTTTAAATTTTATTATTATAATTACACTAGCTTTTGCCCGCGGCTTCACCCGCGTGAATATCGGAAAATATTCCACGGGCACATACTACCGAGATTAAAAGTATTTTAAGTGTTAATTCAGGTTAAAAAATATTATCTGTGTGCCGTTCAACCAAATCCGTTCAGCCGTTTTTGTGTGATTGAGTAAGAAACATCCAAACATACAAACTTTCAGATCTATAAAATAAAAATCAATGGCTAAATATGTTGCCAAGCGCAAAACTCGAGAATGGCTTGACCAATTATTATATTTAACTCATTAAATGCTGCACTGGTTGACGTCATCACGTCAACGCCGGCTGTCGCTGAAAACCAACGCTGTGGCTCTGCCTCGTATAGTGTCACAGCATTATGCTGAGCGATGGCCATTTTGCGTGGATGTTACGCATATTTTCCCCCAACTTGTTCTTTCGTATTTGTGTTTTTTTTATAGCGTCATGTTCACCGCAAATAACCGTATTTTCTTTCTTTTTTCTAATACCGACTAACGACGCACAAAATTATGTATAATTTACACTAATAAATGACCATTCATTATCATAAAATTTTATGGTTTGTTGACGCGCCTAAACAAATAAAATTGAGTTATGTTATGACCCTATAAAATTAAATACCGTTAAAATTAAAGCCCTTTACAACATTTCATGAGAACCGGAATGGGCGAAATAAGTAGTTTTTAAGTTTTAGAATCTGAAAACGGTGTATAATCCAAATAAAAAATAAAAAATTGTTATACTTAATGATAAGAACACAAGGTCGGTTTGCAGGCTAGTTCATTTGACAGTTCAGTATCTAGCATACGTTTTATGAGGGAACATTCTGAAAATTGGCAACGTGGCTTATATTTCGCTGATTTAATTAATCAACTGAATCCAGCCACATAGTGTTTTTTTTTCGAGCGATATTAAACACAGTCCATCCATAGTTTCTTTGGTCTTCCCCTACTCTTATAGCTATCCACATTCATACTCAAAACTTTCCTTAGGATATTTTCCTCATTCCTCCGCATCATAATATCCCCATAAAAGGAACATTAATTATTTAATCTAGTCCTCATACCATGACAATTGATTTCCAAACAACCTTCAGTCACCGGTGCCACTTTCAGACTTCCTCATAAGTACTCATTACTGTACAGTAAAAGTAGTATCTATTATAACTCTCAAATTCACGGAAATTGCCAACAAAACGGTTATTGAAGTCTACTCGGAACTGTTTCAAACATAATCCTCTTAATATCTAACTTTTGGTTTGGAAATCAATGAAGATTATCTGACCGGATTTATACGAAACCTTTTAGAAGTGTCCTTCAATTGGATTTCTTTATATTTGCGGGAATACTAAGGTAGGTTTTTAAGTAATAAAAGAAAAGAAAGAAAGAAAATAAGTTTATTTCCAGTAAACATGATGCAAAGAAAAAACTCGAACACAAAAAGAAAAATTTGGAGGAAACTATGCATCACATCAGCCGCAAGCAAAATAATGTATTTTGGCTGTCAGTCTACCTACACGTTAAATATTGAGTTTTTTTACTTACCATCGATTGAGTTGCTATGCTTGACTTTTTAAATATTGATTTCGCTATTTGGTATTATTAGTACATTAGTGACATAGTGGACTACGTAAATCGATCTTTTATTGTGAGTGACGTTACTTTCTGGTAGGGAATTATTTAATTAATCAAATTGTTCTTTTTTATGTTTGTATAAACGTATTTTCTTTCGTTCTTGTTTTTATTTTTTTATTTCTAATTATTTATCAAATTAACTAGGTACCAATTAAAATTTTCCATAATTATGTTTAAATCACACCTGTCATTCTTGGACAGTTTTTGTATGAAATGGATTAAATACGGCAAATTGGAGTACAGTGAGTCAATTTGATAAACAATGAATTTTCCTGAAAGTACATTAGGTTCACAGTCAACTTAGCATATTCTATATTACTAACAGGTAGGTATGTAAGTAGGTACTTAAAAAAATCAAATGTCTGAACTAAACGTCAATGTCACTGCACATATTTTGTAAAATCTCAACGTCCAGGGGAAAGACAGGGATCTTGATTAAACGCTGACTGTCCAGAATATAATTTATTTGATTAATTTGTTAACCCTTTCTTTGGTAGTTAGCATGAATTTTAAATTAAACCAATGGAAACCAGTACCTTTGAAGATATTTTTGCAAGACTGTGGTAATTACTGATGAAGTACTGAAAAGTATTTGGATAGGTACATAATCAGGCTATAATGTTCCCACGGCTGGGACACAGGGATAGTCTTGGGCCGTAATCCACAACGCGGCCCATTGCGGGTTGATAGATATCACATGTCTTCGAAATGTTGGTTCTAGGAGATGCCGGTTTCCTCACAATGTTTTCCTTCGCCGTTCTGTTTTATATTCAATTCAGATATTATGCAAAGTTTCATGATCTAATTTGAAGTATTTTTGAATACTAGCGGTTAATTATTCAGTTTGGAGGTAACTTTGTAGTTTTTTCTGTCGAGAAAATTTTATGGAATCGTGTTTTCGTCAAACATAGTTTTGTTTGAGTCATGGCTTATTTTACTAACGTCAGATATCTTTTATCTGTGGAATTCAATCTGCCTTAAATAACCTTTGCCCATGTGAAACGCCACTGTAATAATGTAAATTATTGCCATAAACAGATACTTAGATTTTGCTTCCGCTATGGTAATTCATTTGCGCAATAATTATTCAATTTTATCATTACAGGATACCATAAAAAATAATTACAAAGGAAATCAAGGATGGAACATAATATGATTACTTACATGTAATATTGGAACTTTCATTTTGTTTTATTGAACTTGGCCAAACGTGTGTCCTCAATCAAACAGGACACCGTTAATCCCACGCGGTATCAACATAAAGAATAATTTGTGCATTCTAGATGACGACGTCAGAGTATGAAGATGCATTATACAGCGCTATCTGTTCCTCAAAAAAAGACCACCCTTTTGTCTTCCTGCGGACTTAACTTTAACAACGAAAAGTTGGGTAGGGCCATCCTCCGTACGTAGTTTAAATGATAAAATAGTTGAAAAAGTTGTGTTCTTCATAATATGCACACGTTTCTTCACCACCTGTGTACATGCGTGCGCATCTTGCACATGCGTATTCCAAACCAATGGCGGCGGAGAGACGCGGGGGACACTAGTGGAACTCGCGCGCAAGCCCCGCCGCCATTCGGACAGCAGCTAAGACCAAGTGCTCGTCTGTTTAAATCTTATAAAATAAGTCTCTATAAAATATATCTATTTATGTCTCAGCTATCTTATTAAAATAAATCTATTTATTTGATTGCTGTTTACGTCCATTTCAATAATCTCCCAACAACCCGCGAGGTAGTCTACTTGGCTAATACATACTACTTACTACGAGCCGTAATACTTACCTACTTGTATTACGGCTCTGTAACGTATATATAGGTAATTGACGTTTACGTATTATGAAGAATACAACTTTTTGAACTTTTTGCATCGCTATCTATATCTCCGAAATGGTGATTGTTAGGAAAAAAGTGTAAAAGTGTAAGAACTATTTTTGATACATAATTGCATGATAAACAATTTTTGTCTCACCTATTTTTATGTTAAAACTTACCGTTTAGCTGAAAAATTTTTTGACCTTGAATATTTTTTTTTGCACATGGGGACTTCTGATAATTTATTTGTAATGGTGTTCCCAACATTCGTAACAATTTTCAGCTCTATGCGAATTAATGTAACCTCGAATGTCTATTTTGACTGGGCTAATAGAAGAATAAACTTTATTTCCACAATTTACACTAAGGGCGAATTTCACCAATGAAACTGAACGCGATCAGCACATCTAAACCGAGTTCAAGAGCTGTCAGTGTCAATATTCGAAAGAAAATTGTGACACTGACAGCTCTTAAACGTGGTTTATGTGCTAATCGCGTTCAGTTTCATTGGTGAAATTCGCCCTAAGGCGATAGGATAAACCAACGCACTTAGGGCTGATTTCTCCAATGAAACTGAACGCGATTAGCACATCTAAACCACGTTCAAGAGCAGTCAGTGTCATCATTTGTTGGGGAATATTGACATTGACTGCTCCTAAACTCAGGTTAGATGTGCTGATCGCGTTCAGTTTCATTGGTGAAATTCGCCCTGAGTGTTTTTGAAAATTTCATAAATCACTAATTATCTCTGGCACCCAAGCTAAGATTAAGCTTGTGGTATGGATGCCAGGGCTCTCTCTTTTCATAACATTTTCCAATGTATACAAACTAGTACGGAGTAAGCAGCAATCGTTTGAATACAAAAAAAATGTAAGCAAAATAAAAATAAAAAATTTAACGCGTGCGGCACCGAACACGTGATAAAAGTCAAACTTCTTAAAAAATAAGACAGATTTGGTGTGAGAGAAAGAGAGAGAGAGTTATATCTTTTTTATCTATCATGTAACGAAATGTACCTAAACGTGACGCGTCCTTGAAATTTCACTCTCAATTCTCATCAAATTATCGAACTGGCGCGCGCCGCCGCGCCGCCTAAAAAGTTTCTCTTCGAAAAATATTAAAAATCATACATAAATAAACACACGCCTTCTTCCCATGGGGGTAGGCACAAACTATAGAACGCCATCTGCTACGCTCCTTACATACTCCTTTTGCTTCGTTTACGTTCATACATCTGGTCATACATGCCCGCCGGTTGTGAGAACTGACACACCTGACCTTTCTGAAGAATATCACCAATAAGATCACTATTATATCCTTCTAGGGCGTGCCCTCCCGCCGTTTCCAAAAATATATAGCTTCTCTGTAATGTGAATTTTCTATGCGTTATTTTGTTCATACTCCAAAAGCTACAAAGGAGCAAGACCAAATTATTGCAACACAAAGGGGATCACTTCAAAAAGGTACCTACCACTAATCAGCACCCAGAGTCCTACGGGCAAATTTTGTCAAAATACCCTCTTTCAATGGATTAAGTATACCTACGCCGTGATTCTGTAAACACGCGTCAGGTTAAAGGTCCAATAAAAGGTTATGGGGGGGATCTAGTGATTAAGCCAATTACCTCGCATTGTACTTATGTAATTCTATTTAGCTTTCCGATTGGAACAAACCTTTCAGGCAATAGATATTAATGAAAGGATTTCGTGCTTTCAAAAGATTGCTGTTCATCTCATATTCGGGGAGAATACATATTAGAAGTACTGCATTTAAAGTTGTCAAAAAATAATAGGCCCGTTTTGACATTAACCTTGAATCGATTTATCGTGAGTATCGAGTACCGAGTCGTATGGATAATAAATAATAATGATAATAATCGTCGACTCGGTACTCGATACTCACGATAAATAGATTCAAGTTAAATGTCAAAACGGGTCTATTATTTTTTGACAAGTATAGTTGCTGAATCGTTTATATTTGAAAGATTTTAGTTTAGCTATTTGGAGGGTATTGTCGTAACTATCCGTGGGTAAGTAACCGAGGTACAGAATTTCAATAGTAGTTTTATTCGATGTGTGTGTCAGCTGAACAAGAATCATTCTACGCGTGGCTGAAAGTAACGCAGCCATCTTGATTTTTCAATCCATCATCTGCCTAGCCTTTTGCCAATTATGTTGTGCTCGGGTTCCAGTCTAATCGGATGCAGCTGAATACCAGTATTTTACATGGAGCGACTGCCCATCTGACCTCCACAACCCAGTTACTGGGTAACACGATACCCCTTGGTAACATGGTTGTCAGACTTTCGGTCTTCTGACGACCCGTAACAAAGGTTTAAAATCACAAATGACATCCGGGACCAACGGTTTAACTTACTTTCCGAGGCACGCAAGGGTCTTGGTATGTAAAGATGGTCACCCATCCACGAACCAACCGCGGCAAGCGTAGCTTAACCTGATCGATCGACCAATGCAGCTGTTATTACTTAGCCACAAGCCCTTCCTTGAGCATTGATTTTTCAATACAACTGCTCAAAGCCATTTTACAATGCAAACATTCATGAGCCAAAAGATCCTTGTTACATTCTGTGGGCAAATGCAAATGCGAGCACACAACTATCTGACATAATTATGTTAAATATGATACCACAAAAAAAAATAAGAAAATACCATCTCTCTCCGTAAAATTTTTTTTTTTTGTTCTGTGTACCTGGTTGATGATTATTATTGTAAATATTTATAAAATAAGTTTAATATGCTTTATGTACATATAAAATAATAGGTCCCCACCTGTGAAATCAGCGTTTTGTATGGAGAATTTTAAAGAAGTTGCATTTTGCACTTACATTTTTTAAATTTATATAACACCATGAACACTAATGTTTTAAAACTTTTATGCACTGATGTTTCAAAACTAAGATAACGATATGCCACTTAGATTAAGCGCTAGCGCATGCGCTTTTGGCTAAGTTAAAACAAATAGTATACTACAAGTAATAAGGTTTTTTTACTTCTGGTAGTTGTCTATGATGGTCAGTATTCGATATAATACCAAGCAATTGATGAATATTTTAAATCATAGAGGTGACGAGGTTCTCTATTAGTGAGAAAAAAACGCCAATTTCATACGTGGGAAACCCAATAAATAAATGGTACACCACCGACTATCTGCAGTATTTTGTCTCTCGCTCTCCCTTAATCCATCCAAAGGTTGTGTTTAAAAGATCGTGTTTGCGATAAGACCGCCCGTTGTGTCACCCCTTGTAAAATTTCTATACATTAATATCTCTATTTTTTATGGTAAATACAATATAACAAAGAATCTATCTTACATCTATCTAAAGGTTCAGATACCTGATGTTTTATTAAACAATCCTATTTTTCACTCGAATTTTCCGTCACGACGAGCACCAAACACGGTTCCGTCATTACCAGATTAGGGTTAAATTAAATAAAGCCTTTTTCCTTCCTCAAAAGAAAATAGTAAAATTGAATTACACGAACACACGAGAGCAGTCATAATGACACCAATTACTCATGTTTAATCCAAGGATTATTCTTTTCCTCAAACGTGCGGATTAATCCTGATAAGGCGGCTGTCTCTAATTGTTTTTTTAACCCGCCCCTTGTAATGAGACAACGTCATCGTCGTAGAAAAACAGGGAATGTTTTTGGGTACCTTTTGTTCTTAACACTAATTGAGATGTTTTTATTCATAAGGTACTGTGTTTTTTTACGAGGGATGGTGAAAATAGGAATTTTTCAAGACATATTTTTCATTTTAGGAGAACTTGTTACTCTGGCTAGATAACGAGGGGTTTTGAAGGCTGATAACATAAAAATAATGTTAATAAACTTTTTTTTTATATTTTTTTTGTTTAAGTACTAGAAGATACTTGAATTTTATCTAGACATGTCCATATATTATATTCTAGTCTTTAATTGTATATCGAAATGCAGTAGCGAGTTATGCAGTTGGTAATACTGCACCCCTTCAATTAACTCATTGGTTAGATTCGATTTTTTTTGTGAGATAAATGCCTACAAGGGGCTTCTCGCTCAATTAAAATACTTTATACTCGTATATATTAGTACTCGTAAGATAGATTTGAGGTTACTCACGTAGTTGGCTCATCCAGGAATATGATGGGTGGGTTGTTGACCAGCTCCAAGGCAATGGACAGCCGCTTCAGTTGACCACCAGAAAGTCTTTCAGACATGGTGTTCCTATGATCCCAGAGGCCAAGAGTTTGGAGAATTTCTTCCACCTGAAAGAACAAATTCACAACTTAAATGATAGGACACTTCTATGGAGGGTTATTATGTGTAAAGAAAATGGTAAACAGTGTTCTCTTGCCTGTTAAGAAATAACAAGACACTGCGATCAACATCACAGACAGCTGTGCTGCTGGGGAGTTTGTTGCGCCACTTCTTCTTCCCAGCTAAAGCACTAGGAAGTGGTGAAGGGTGGGCGTTTTTGGGGGGACTGTCTTATGTAATTCGACGACTACATGAATTCGAATGACTTTCGATTTTTTTTTTTTTGATCATTAGGTCTATTCTACCAAAAAACTCCCCGTGAAAACTTAGGTTCTGTGTTCTACGTTACAGGGTTTGGTTTTCGCACTTAGTCCTTCATGTGGACAATTGTACGTGGAAAACTTAGGTTAAATGAGATGTCATTCCACCTGATGATATGAATTGACACTATTGACAACTTCCTTCAAGTTCACTTCACCTGATTTTGATAGTGAGACTTTCAACCTAATAGATCCGCCGTAAGCGTAGTCCGTGGGTGGGTGACCATCTTTACATACCGAGACTCCTCCGTGCCTCGGAAAGCACGATAAGCCGTTGATCCTGGTTGTACTTAATTCGTTGGCCTTTGACAGTCGTTAGAGATCGTCAGAAGCCCAAAAGTCTGAAAACCAGTCATAACAAGGGGTATCGTATTGCCCAGTTACTGGGTTGTAGAGGTCAGATAGGCAGTCGTTCCATGTAAAATACTCGTATTCAGCTGCATCCGATTAGACTGGAAGCCGACCCCAACATAGTTCGGAAAAGGCCAGGCATATCCGCTGTAGGCGTATTCATTGGTGGAGTTATTTTACCACATATGTTATTTGAAAAGGTTTTTAAGATTCCTGTTCTTCATTTTGCTAGTATGCATAACTTTCTCAGCTTATCAATGCACATTTCCCCATAAACAAAACGTCCATGTCATCTGTCCAACGACACACGCGAACATAATTCTATCGGGCCGTCATGATCATTATCAAACTCATTGTATTTTATCAGCTCATAATCTATGAGTATTAGCGTAGTGAATATGATTGATTATGATTGTGAATTTGATTGAAAATATGAATTTGATTCTTTGACGGATTAAATAAGGCATTATTCTCAAAATTATTATATAGGATGAGTTCGATGTACAGATTTGTTCATCAATGTCAAGAACAAAATATTCCATTGAATGACTTAAACAATCAAGATACAACCTGACACTGAACTGCAGATTGCAAAAACGTAAGAAAATTTTAATTTCCTGGGCTATAACTGCGGAATCACCTTAAATGCTTTAAGAATTTATATTTCCTCGTGCAACGTTAATGAAGGAATAAGAAAGAAAGAAAGAAAAAGCATTTATTAGGACTCGCACAGATCATAAATTAAACTAAACTAAAACACACTCATGGAAACATAAAGAACAAAAACAAAAATAAAACAAAGTAAAAATGAAAATATAAACAGAAATTCACAAAATGACACTTATATTTGATAAATGCAGCCTTTAGACACATATATTTAATAATTTTTATTCGTATTTCTACAAAGTTATTTTCAATGTCAGCCATTAATCATTTGTCTACCTTTTATATTTAGGCTAGATCTATGATTGCTCACATTCAAGTAGCTAATCTAAAAGTTTCCGTGGTCCAATAAAAGGCAAACGTGATCTAATCTAAACTGATGCTTTAATTAGATATTTATTTCATCTCATTATTCGGCTTAAATCAGTTATTTACGTAAGAAAGGTGCTCGTGGCTTGATAAAAACTGGATGGGGTATCTCTAAGGCCTATAGCCCATTTCAAAAGTTACGTGTTACAAACACAAATAATTATCAGAGAGTAGCCAGACTGTTACAGGACTAGTATTTCAAGGGCAGGCCGTAATGTGGTTGAACTTGTCAGATCATTTCCCAGCAGAGCATAAAAAAATGTGAGTTCTATTCGCATGCGGCTGAGTTCTAGAGTTCCTGATATTAAAAAAAATTGTTCTTTTTTTTTTTCCTGAAAAAAAGGCGAATGAAAATATGCTCTGATAACTTCCGTCAGCAGATAATTTTTTCCAAAATTAAAATTTTAAAATTGCAGACCATGGTTGAAAAACTAGTTTAGTAGAAATCGAGATATTATTCAGTGATATCGTACACGACGCGACTTACTAACGCGTTACTAGGTGCCATGTGGTGCCGGACGTAACGAATAGCACCACCCTATTTCTTCCCGTGGGTGTCGTAAAAGGCGACTAAGGGACTTACTAGAGAATGAGCAGCGTTCTCTATGCATTTTAACACTATACTGCGATAGCCAACCCGCCTGCCAAGTGTGGAGATTATGGCAACCCCCCCCCCCCTTTGGGTGGGCCTATGTCCAATAGTGGACGTCTTCCGGCTGAAATGATGACTAACTATTTGTGTTAGTAACACGTTTCTTTTGAGTAGCGTCGTGGAAGACGGGCTAAAACTAACTTACAACAGAATGGTGGCTTCTTAAACCGTCTGTGCTCAAATGTTACATTTGATTATAACTGCTACTGATTACATATTTAACTATGATAGACAGAGATTTCTTCTCAGGGGTAGTCAGTAAGGAAATGTCAACTACATCTAGCATATTTTTTTTTTAATAGCCTCGTGCTCAATATTTGTCCACTTTTTCAGGTAAAAACCCTTCCTCACTCCTAAAACATCATCATCATAATACAGTTCCTTGCTCTTGTTTCATGTTTATTATTGTATATATATATTTGTATAGATAAGTGTATGCTTTATGTATGTATGTATGTATTTATTGTATATGTAAATGGTACACCACTGACTACCTGCAGTATTGTCTCACCTTCTCCCTTTAATCCATGCAAAGGTTGTATGTAAAAGATCGCTTTTGGCGATAAGACCGCCCATTGTGTCACCCTATGTAAAATTTCAACATATAAATCTGTAATTTTTATGGTGTACCTACATTTTTTTTTAATATGTGACGCGTAAAAGTGAGTCCAATATCCTATTTACAGAATAAACGAACATACTACCAATGAGATATGATTAAATACATAAAAAGGTAAAGAGAAAAACAGAAGAAATATACAAATAACAAGCACCTAATTAAATCAAATAATTAATTTACTATACATGATCTGCCTTGCCTCCCAACTATGTCGGGGTCGGCTTCCAGTCTAACCGGATGCAGCTGAATACCAGTATTTTACATGGAGTGACTGGTTATCTGACCTCCACAGCCCAGTTACTGGGTAACACGAAATCCCTTTGTAAGACTAGTTGTCAGACTTTCGGGGTTCTGACGACCCGTAACGACCGCCAAAGATCTACAAATGATAGCCGGGACCAACGGCTTAAAGTGTTTTCTGAGGCACGGAGTGGTCGTGGTATGTAAAGATGGTCACCCATACATGGACCAACCCTGAAAAACGTAGCTTAACCTGATTGATCCACCCGTGCGGATGTTATTACCTAGCCACAAGCCTTCTTTTTAACTAAACCTCTTAATTAACTAAACAATTATGTAAATTAATAAATAACAGTTTTTATAAAAATATAATGTTTAGGTAGGTCTGTAACCTGTTGGCACCGTAAAGGCTCTTACAAACACACGCGATATCGCGGGCGCGACATGCACCGACAAAGGAATTGTCTTTGTCGGTGCCTGTCGCGCCCGCGATATCGCGTGAGTGTGTAAGAGCCTTAATATTTAAATAATAAATTAATTATCTCAACTTCCTCCTCATTATTATAAGGAAAATAAATAAAGAATATCATAAACAATAATTACTGGAATGTAAGCGAAATTACCTTTCATCGATTATTTAAATTATTAAAAGGGCAGTAGTTTTTAAAGGGAATGTATGGATGGTATTTGACTCTTCCTATATAATTTTCACGTACTTAATCACTTCTTTTGACGTTCGATTTGACATTAAGAGAACTCTTACGCCGTATCCGTGTTTGCATTCATTCCATCTTTCATCATCGTCGCAGTTAAATGTGCATCATTCATGTCCCGGGTTGGTACGTATAGAAACAGTATAGTTAAATACCTCGCTGGTAGGATGTATGTTACCAAGACCTACAAGCGTTTGGTTGGAAATAGCAGCGTAAATGTTAAAAATTAAGAAAGGCGTAAGTTTATGTTTGTTTGTAATTTTACTGTGGTTTTATTTATGTACCTAATATGTTACTATTTTATTGTGCTTTTTATGAACCATGTGGTCTGCAATAAAGATTTTTAATTATTTATTTAAATGACATCCATATCAATTTTATGTTATGTTTAAGTTCTGCGTACACATCCAACGTCATTCTCCCGAACCGCAGTGGATAAACAGAGACGTAATCACCATGCTTAATCATTTGATTGGTGATTATGTTAACTAATAGCAAAAAAGCTTATCATTCTCTGGACGTAAGTATAGAGCCCATCCCTTCTTCTGACGTACGATATGACATTAAGAGAACTCTTACGTTCCATCCGTGTTTGCAATCTTTCCCTTTAACATCATAATTTAAAACTCGAACGAACGGTAGTTGGTAGTGACGTAATCACCATGTTAGTTAGGTTTATTAATTGCGTTTACAAATAGCAAATAAGCTTTTCATTCTATGGGCGTATAGGGCCTATCACTTCTCCTGACGTTCAAAGCTTCGATATGACATTAGGAGAACTCTTATGTCGCATCCGTTTTTGCGTTCTTTCACTATCTTATGATAAGCACCTTTAAAGACAAACCATTAATAGACAAAAAACAAAATATTACACAGGAGCTAAAAAAAAATGCACGGCTTTTTCGCAATAGAATTTAAGATCACAATGATCTTACTATTGTTTTCTATTTTCTTCTTCTATTGCGAAAAAGCCGTCATGATCTTAAATTTGTTTTTCTATTGGGAAAATGCCGTGCATTTTTTTTATCCTGTGTAAACTTTTGTATTTTGATTTACTAAACAAAATACAAAAGTTTACACAGGAGCTTGTCTTTAAAGGTGAGATTATGACAGTCAAATGAACGGTAGTTGATAAACTGTGATGTCTGTCTGGGTACATTGATTGGTGATCACAATAGCTAAGGTAGATGCTACTCATCCTTTGGAAGTTTTGAACCCAATTTTTGCAATTGTGACTCAAATAAAATGTAAGGTTTCCTATCCTTCTATGTAAGAACATATCTATCACGAGATTTCCTAACTGTCATTTAATTAAAAGAAATCTCAATAATAATTCTTCTTTTGATGATATATAAGCCCATTAACTAGCCATTTGCCTAAAAATACCTAAATACCTATTCATTCCAATTCAAATCTGTGTGGTTTTTCCCCAAAAAACCATTTCAGACACCAGTCTATATGCCCTCACATGATCTAACCAAGATTATATCTGGACTTCAAAAGAGACTGTGTGTGACCTCTGAGTTTGTGTCAGCCTTTGTTCTCGGAGTCGTCGAAAAGGAAACACCACCTTCATTTAGCTGTTTTATTTTTATGTGATTGGCATGTAAAAAGTGTTTGTACAAACCTACTTACAGAAATAAAATCATTTATCATTTTAAAACTACCGCTGACAGTATACAGCTGCGCTGGCAGTAGCTGATGTATAGTTGAAAACTCAAATGCTTTTTTTTTCAAATCAAATCAAATCAATAATTTATTTGCACCGAATGTTGGTACATTTAAATACAGGTGGAGTAGAAAAGAGTGAGCCATGTACATTGATGATGCCCGGAAATAGGCACGCAAAAATTATAAAAATTGTTAAACAGAATAAATAAAATTACAAATTAAAATGTCACAGTTAGAATTATTACAATAAAATTATACTTTTAATTGATATTGAAAAATGTCAAATCAAAATGTTACTTAGAATAAAATTTAAAATAAATGTATATGTACATTATGTTCAAGATAATATTAATTATACACATTGCTGATTAACAAGTTTTGTCCATTAAGAAATCATTAATCGAATAATGACATTTTTCTATTAGGAAGGCCACTAATTTATTTTTAAAGTTCTTGATTAAATCTGCTCTACCCATTATTATTAGACCTTTCATGTTTTTACTCCCCCTCCTCTCTTTAAGTACGATCTTTGCTCTAGTTGACGCGCTTTAGCATGGCAATAGCGTTCATTGCCCTTTAACTAATATCTCTCCGTACGAATCCATACAATAAACTATGTAACATCATCAGTTCAGCCGAAAGACGTCCACTGCTGGACATAGGCCATGTTGATGATCAGGATAGATATTGATTCAAGACGTTGACGGAATTTATTTCAGTTTTTGAAATAAGGAATGCTAGAAAATGTAGGTGGCTTCCATGACCGATATTGCCATGCTAAAACGCGATAACTATAAGAGCCTCACAGTCGAAACCCTTCTTATTCTAGGTGCATCGTCTTCACATTACAACAAACTTAATTGTACTTACAATTAAGTACAATTAATGTACTTAAACAAAATATTGTAAAACATTTTTAAAAGAGTAACGGTGGAGTTTCTTGCCCATTCTTCTTCGTACGAAAATACCTTTTGGAAGGGGCAACTAGAATCAATTCTATTTTTTTGTGAATTTTGACGTTCAAAAGTGCCTCTTAAGTGCCTATTTAAAATAAATCATTTGACTTTGACTTCGATATTCGCATGATAAGATTTTTCTCAAAGCGGACACTGTCAAATCCTCCCAAAACGTCTCCAACGAGTTTCTATACTAGCCTAAAACTAAACTTAAATATTGAACCACCAAAGTGACGAATAATTTTCCTGCTTCAATCAATGTATTCCGCAGATACCTTTTCATTTATTTTAACTCCTTTGTTGAACTTCCTGGTGTTAATTATGAACAAGTAATCTTTATTTATGAACTATTGGAGACTGGGGGGAAAGACCGCTTTAATTTTATTTAAAGGCCTTTGGTATTACTTTGGTGTAATTAAAATTGTATGATGTGTATGATACGTGTTAGCAAAAATGTACTTGAAAACCTTTTTAGGGTTCCGTACCCCGTCCTCGTACTTCCGTCTGTCACCAGGCTGTATCTCATGAACCGTGATAGCTAGACAGTTGAAATTTTCTCAGATTATGTATTTCTGTTGCCGCTATAACAACAAATACTAAAAAACAGAATAAAATAAATATTTAAGGGGGCTCACATACAACAAACGTGATTTTTTGGCTCGTGTTTGCTCGATATTGATAACGGCAACAGGTAGACGCTTGAAATATTCACAGAATATTTAGTTATATATTCACTTTAAAAATAAAAAAATAAAACAAATATTTAAGGGGGGCTCCCATACAAAAACGTGTTTTTTTTGTGCCATTTTTATAGATAATGGTACGGAACCCTTCGTGCGCGAGTCCGACTCACACTTGGCCGGTTTTTTTACTCCCTACGTCGAGGAAGCTTTGCTAGGAAAAGAGATTGTATTGGCATTCAAAACAGATAAATTACTCTTTCTTTTGGTTAGTACAATACACACGTACATTTGCCTATGGATCAATTAAAAGTTAAAGAATGCTCCGATATTATCTCACCTTCCTTATATTATAAGTAGTTACAAAAAGTATTTGATCCATCTGATGTCATGAGAGCTAGCAGTTTGGTCACAATGGCAAAGGAAATTTATTTCAAAAAAAAATAATTAAAAATTCTACTACTACTCACAATAAGCTCCTTCTCGGCTTTCCCCAGTTCGATTCCAAGCTTTAGGTTGGCTGCGATCCTCATAGACTCCTCAACAGTAAGCCTGGGCTGCAGCAAGTCATCCTGCATGATGTAGGTGCTCAGCTTCTTGAAGACCCTCATGTCGCGAGAGTGACCATTCACTGTAATCCTGCCGTTAACGCCGTTTGTACTGTAAAAGAAAAAAAAGATGAATTAAAAAACAATTGACTCGTTGGTTCAGTGGGCGCAAGCGCTACTGCTGTGCACGAGGTCTTGGGTTCGATTCCCAGGTCAGGCAAAGTGTTATTAGGGTTTTTTAGTTTTCCCATCAGGAACTTCTCAGTATAAGGAGAGAGAGAGAAACTCAGGATTTGTGCCTGGTTGATGGCAATAGGGAGGCAAGTCATATCCATGACGTCATGGGGTAGTGTGGGAAGGGGGGGGGGGTTATTGCTATCAACTGGGCAATAACACACACAAAACGGGCAATGCTAATACGATAGTAATTTAACTGTTCGATAGTAATCGCATTAATAAAAGACTTGCATTATTCAATTTAATTTAGTTAGCTCGGAAAAGTAAGTGCCTTATACAGAAAATATTCTACGAATTTAGGTAAGTAAAAAAAGTAGTTTTTTTTCTTTTGGTTTATCTACATCCGTGCTTGGTCGCCGTTTCAATAATAAATCCACTGATCGCCATAATTTTCCATTATTAACAGCTAAATTTAATTTAAAATAAAACAAGCAACGGTTAATATTATTTAATTTTTATAACATTTTGTATTTATAAGTGTTAGGTATGTCCTTTTTACGTAATTTTTTCTTATAAATAAAAAACGGTTGATATTTTTATTCTTATTATTCAGTATAGTTCAATCAAATTAATTCACATGCGTTGAAAGGCACAGAAACGAGAAATATCGCTGACATTGAATCGTTTTTAGAAAACAATAAAGTTCGTTTTTTTAATCCCAGATAGTTATTTGACATTCTAAATCTTTGTTGTTTGTTTTTTTCAATTAGGAGTTTGATTGCACCTGCAATCTTAATAAAGTTGGTATAATAATAATAAAGTTGGTAAAATTAATAATAAAGCGCCTATCTCTACAACATTCATAAACATCTTAACGGTTTACAATAATAACAAAATAAATAAAAAGAATATTCGAACATGGGTAGGACAATTTCATTTTTATGTTGATACGATTTAATTTGGTTGCTTCATCCAATTTAAGACATTAATAAGTGAACCGTGTATTCCTGACATAAGGACTAGATAGATTTGTTTTTAAGACTGGGTCAGACAGATAAAGCAGGCATAAAAACTGTTGTTTTGAGCAAGTTATAGTTCTTCGGTAATATGACGATGTCCTATATTTTGTGGAATTTAAATGGAATCTTAATCATAATTATTAATCCATCGACTAATAATTTACTCAAATGAGTAGACCGATTAAAAATTAATTTAGGCTGCACATGTCATGACATGACGCATACCGATTAACATTTTATGGGTGCGTTCACATGTCTAAACATATGGTTTGCGAGCCGCTCGCTCTAGAAAGAAAGAAAGAGTATTTATTGTGACTCGCGCCGGAGATCACAAATTAAAATAAAACACACTCATAGAAACATAAAACCAAAACAAAAAAAATACTTAAACATAGAAAGTCTTGTACGAGGCCAAAAGTCTCCTATCTCAGCATGATGCTGCGGCATTTAAAAATAAGTGTCGCAGCGCTAGTATTCTGATAGGGCCCGCTGTGATGTCACGGATAGATACAGAAATAAATAAATAATAATACAAAAAAGACGAGTGAAATAAAATATAAAAATAAAATAATTATTTAATAAAATTATTGTAATTGTAAACCGCGTGTCAGAACCCGACGTAACATCAGTTACTTGTCAATGTCTTTTGTATCTGTGGTGCTCTATGGCATCGCTGTGACAAGTAAAGAGACGCAGGCGCAGACAATCCGGAAAAAATATATATATATATATGGCTGTTTATTGCTACAGTGCTCTACTATATCTGTTCACTTATGGAAAATTACGAGTAAATACGGGTGCACTGTAATATAAAAGGCCTATAAAATATTGTATATTGACGGCGCAGCAAGTGGCGCCGTCTATTTTTGTTGTGGAATCACCCAAAAGGTCGGATAAGAGTGACACTGGCTGGTGACAGTCACTCTAGCAGAGCTTTGCATCGATGGTTACGTGGCGGCTGTCTTCTGATGACAGAAGAAGATGTGAAGGAAGCCGTTGTCGTACCACGTACAAGACGAACTGCTATATTCCGACACAATCCTGATGATATTGAAGCTGCTGGACCACTAATACGATGATCACTTCTGCAGCCAATGAAAAATACAATAAAATACCTACCTACTCAATAATAAACTCACCATACTTTAAGGCGAATAATAACCTAACACCGCTAACTCAACAAAGAGGCCTTTATCACCTCGACATCACATTTTAATTAAAAGATAACCGTGATAAGTAAACCCATTAAAGGCAATAAAGATTTTTTTGTATGGCTATTCCATATTTTTCTTTTCATTAAAGTTCCTGCTACGCAATTGAAGACTCGTGCAGACTGGCGCAATATCGCGGATCCGACAATCAGCGCGTAACTTTCCATGAAGTTTTAATAGAAATTGTGCTACTAGTGTCGCGTCGCGCCTGTCTGTGGGAGCCTTAAAAAAATTAGGCAGGCGCGTATTCCATTTACGTATATATTATATGGTTCGGCACCTTTTTAATCGTTTTGAAAGTGTCACTAAAAATTTAATATCAATCATTTTTATTTTCAATATAATCTTTCATCATTCAATCTACCGAGCTTTTTACAACTATGTTGGGGTCGGCTGCTAGTCTAACCGAATGCAGCTGAATACCAGTTTTTTACATGGAGTGACCGCCTGACTGACTGACCTCCACATCCCAGTAACGGATAATACGGCACGCCTTGGTTAGACTGGTTGTCAGACTTTCGGACTTCTGACGACTCGTAACGACTGTCAAAGGTCTTCGAATGATAGCGGATACCTGCTTTACGTACTTTCCGAGGCACGGAGGAGTCTCGGTATGTAAAGATGGTCACCCATCCACGGACCAACCCCGACAAGCGTAGCTTAACCTGATGGATCGACCCGTGCAGCTGATATTACTTAGCCACGAGCTCCTATATGTATAATCGGAGTATAATCTCCCATGTGAAGCTAATCTCTTGGTCTTTTATTTCATGATTCCAGTTTGAACTTAATCAATGAAAAATATTTACTTCGCAGATTAGAGCGAATGTCGCAAACTCAAAAACAAAGCATTGATTTCAATTAAAACCATTTACAGGCTCTTTAGAATAGTCTCGGTTACTTATAAATATGAAGCTAGGTGCCCTTTACAAGAAGCGTAGTAGGTTCCTATGGCGAAGAACGATCAAGAAACTCCATGGACACTCTTTTAAATTAATATATTGATACAAAGTATTGGTTACATCATTCATGTAGAAATTATACATATGAGAACGATATAAAACGTCAGATGCGTCCGTGATAAAAAGATTTAAAAATAGCTTTTTCGTCCCCCCATCTCGGAAAGAGTATTTTTGCTGTTATATATCTGAGTGCAAAAGCCGTTTTTATCCGCTAGAGGATAAAGTAAATTCAATTTAGAACATCGTGTGCACTAAGAGTTTGTGAATTTAAAACATCATTAAACCTATTTACTTCTCCCTCCATGGTGCCGAATTTATCAAACAACCTTTTTTAATTTGTTAAAAACTCAGACTCGGAACCTTCTTGGTGTACTTTTTTTTTAATTAGCTTTGCGTGCGCCATTTTATTTTCACGTCATATTGTTAAAAGTGTCATTGTTACAAGAAACTTGGAAAGAAGCGAAAAACCTCAAATGAGTGGTTCTAGCGACAAGGAAGTTTATTTTACGCCAACAGAATTAACTGGAACTGTTAATAATGCACAAATGAGATTTCTACCTCAACAATCACGCGAGAAGTATTTGAAACAGTACGATATGTTTAACACGTGGCGACTAGCTAAAGGAGCCGAAACTTTCTCAGAAAACGTTTTGCTGCCATATTGTATTGAATTATCCGAGACCAAGAAATCAAGCACTCTATGGAGTACGTATTCAATGCTAAAAGCAACAATAAAGATGAAAAAGACATACATATCGACACCTATCCTAAATTAGTGGCATTTTTAAAAAGGGCCTCATCTGGTCTTTAACCATAACAAATCGATTATTTGTTATGATTTAAAGATTATTCTGTAATACTTACCTATCATAATGTAGTAGTACCTAAACTGAAATAAAAGTATCTTGTGATTGTAAATGTTTTTTTTTTTTGCATTTAGTCATTTCCTCGCTGAGGTGGGATGAAAAGTTACGTGTTGCACTCGAGTGCAAAGATTTTTCACCACGCGGTTAAGAAGCAACTTTGCACTCTTGTGTAACAAATAACTATTAAGTAATAATAATAAAATTATGTTCATTAACAAAACTATCGTGTTCAATATCTTGGTATCTTCTTATGCGGTACCCCAGAAATGAATAATGAACCTTAACAATTTTTTTGCCAACGGATTACCAACAATAATAACTCGCAGCCTAAAAAAGACGAAACAACAATGTTATTAATAGCAGTTTTAAGTGGAATTATTGTTAGGTTTAGGAGGTGGAGGAGGTTATACACTCGGCGGGTTTTTTTTTGAACACATCGCATATATTCCCCGAAGGTTTAGGCAAAGGTATACACCAACATTTGGCCAGCTAAGTGAAAATCAATTATTTTAAATCCCACTTTGATTTCATTGTATACATGTCATGATAGATGTATTAATTAAAATAAATAATTATGGTGTTTAAAAAACTTTAACCACACGACAGCCGTATTTCTTCATAACTCGTTAGAATAATGTGTAGCTATCATAAATAATTGTCAGTTTTTAACAATGAAGTAATAGATAATAATAGATATGACACGGAACAGGATAGGGTGGTGTCGTCACTGCTTAAGAGTCTACAATACCTCGAATTCCTTAGCATGATCCTCCGTTATATCGCAAATACTGCAGCATTAATTTTAAAATAAATATATGAGAAAGTTGAGTACTACATAAGTTTGACGAAAACACGATTCCATAAAATTTTCTCGACAGAAAAAAATACGGAGGTAACTCCAAACCGAACAATAAACCGATAAAGCACACAATGTGGTTTCTTTTTAATTATCATAATTTTCCCCGTAAAAAGAAATCAGGTACCTGAACTATCGGCGCCTTGGAACCTTCTCCCTGCTGCCCAGATCGCGTGATTGCGAGCAGCGGGGTGAGCACGGCCTACTGTGACATGACTTGAGTCATACATTTTATCACAGTGTGAGCGATAAAACAAATGTTTTTGTCATAAAATGCTAGTACAAATTCACAAACGTCTTGACACGCCCGTGCTCGGCCCGCAGTAGTGTGCGAGCGAGATAATGAGTCTACCTACCTACTTCATTTTTGGCAACAATTTTTTTTTTCCGGATGTCATCCGACTTATTTGTTTTCGATGTACCAGCGCGGACACTGGCGTCTTACCACTTTTCGACCATATTACTGTAATACGGTCGAAAAGTGGTTAATGGTACCTACTACATTTGATATCAGTGAATAAAAATAAGGTAATGGGCGACTACTCCTAGGACGAACCATAATTTTTTGGTTGATACCGATAGATTTCAATATGAATTCAAATCGAAAAAACAATAGTTAGTAAAGTACTATACAATGATGAGCAACGTGTAGATGGATATATTTATTTCTGTAAAAGAATTTTCATCCCATCTATTCGAAAAGGACGACTTGGTTCGTTAGGATAGTTCGCTACGTTCAGGATTCTACTCTAGAATCCCTCACTTCGCTCTGGATTCAAAAAAGCGCCCTCGCCGTAAAAATATTATTTTGCTTCTACTTTGTATTACCTACAACTTACAATTACTGCGAAAAGAATAATATATCAACGACGCACAAATCACGCTGCGTTACATCGCACCGTGTGTAAAGCAAGTTTTTTTGCTTCACGGTTGTCTAGTTATACCTTATCATGGCCTGCGGTAACTGTAATCATAAATTAGCTCGCCAATGATGCATAATAACATTTTATAATGATGCCCATGCATGCATTTTATGATGATACTCTGATCATATGATGTGACTACCTATAAGATCCAAATTCTGCATATAACCAATTTCAGTAGACGATAACGATTTTTGAAATAACAAACATATTTTTCTGCTTAACATTCCATTCTGTGTGAATCTGTTGTCTATAAGGTATCGTTGGGTATCTGCCTATTTTGGGTACTTAGGTGATTCGAAAAAATGTGGGCCATGTCGTGTAGAAAGTTTTGACTATGGATGAGGATGGCTATAAGACTACTTCTATAGCCATCCAGTCATCCACATCGAAGTGAACTGAACTGTGGGTCACCGCTACTACTAGCGGAAACCCACAGAAACGATGGATCGATTGTGTAAAAGAGGAAATGGATAAAACGGCCACAATGTGATGGCTGATTTTTATTTTACATGCTGTGATTACCTTAACTCACACACTGATATATATTTTTTATGGATTTTTTTTTTTTACAATGTTTTTAAATATTTGAGCACCATGTATCTATCATATAATTAATTTATCTGTCATTGCTTCATTCTTAATTCTTTTTACCTATTGTGGTATAGTAATTTTATTCTAGGTGCATCGTCTTCACATATATAATAAATATACAGAGTGGAAGGGACATCGACGCGAAACCTGTTACCATATATTCAGTACATCATACTTGACCCCCGTGCGTTGAAATTTCTCGTTAGTGCAATACCTACTCGGTCAAAATGTATGGAACAGCGAATTTTTTTTTAAATAACCGATGAAAAATTTTAACGCAGTGGTGTCAAGAATGATGTACTGAATCCATGGTAACAGGAAGCGCGTCGATTTCACTCCCAGCCTGTACAATACAAAATATTGTGAAACATTTTAAAAGATTAACGGTGTAGTTTCTTGCCCATTCTTCTCCATAAGAAGCTATTTTTTGGAAGGGGCGACTAGAATCAATTCTATTTTTTGTAAATTTTGATGTTCAAAAGTATTATTATTTAAAATAGTATTATAGGGCGATACTATTTGAAATAAATAATTTGAGTTTGAGTTTTATAGAATATTTTGTTATACAGGGTCAAACTAAATTAGTTGGTGAAACTTCAGACGTTTATTTGAATTTTTATATACTCAGAATTTCAAGTTGCTACACTACAAGCGAATGTTGACCCCATAATGGGTAGTATCGTCAGGTAGGTACTTGACAAAGTTGACATTATGGGTATGAAAAATCTCTTTCATTTTGTTTTATTTCATCGTCATTATAAATGGGACCTACTTACGCAAAACGGAATCATCCCACACAATGACAGTTTTGAGAAAAGCCGTTTTGTCAAAGTTTTGTGTACAATAAAATTGTTTGTGTGTGTGTTTGTTATTTTGAATAAAGTTTATTTACCATACGAGTATTTTACAAAATAATTTGTTCTTTATACAAATATAATATTAAGGTGGATTTTTGAAAGCTTTTTGTATCTCATCAAGATTTTGGCATGTGTGTGGATTGGTTCCTGTTTGCATAATTATGTAGGTCTTGTATGTACCCTGTGGTGAAGGACGTAAACAATAGCACCACCCTATTTCTTCCCGTGGGTGTCGTAAAAGGCGACTAAAGGACTTACTAGAGAATGGGCAGCAGCGTTCTCTACGCATTTTAACAATATACTGCGATCGCCAACCCGCCTGCCAAGCGTGGCAATTATGGCAACCCTCTCTGTTTTTGGGAGAGGCCTATGTCCAGCAGTGGACGTCTTTCAGCTGACATCATGATGATGATGACAAATGTATATTGATACCTATTTGGCACAAGACAGCAACTAGGTAAACTACTTGCAACGTTACACCTGGAGCTAATGGGCGAATCAATTGACAAAGTCTATGAAGTGCGAAATCTTGGTCTTGAACCCAGTAAGAAACTGCTTTTACCACCTGAAAGTTCTGTACAAGATTAGGTCTTACTTGCCAGAAACACAACGGAAGCAGCTTGCAGAAACCTTGGTTTTGTCCAGGCTAAACTACACAGATACAGTGTACGGCCGGTGTCTATTGGCTTGCACAGATCGGCTCATTCAAAGGGTCCAGAATGCTTGTGCTCGGTTCAAAAATAAAATTCCTAACAGAAGTCACGTAACTCCATTTTTAAACAAACAATACACCTTTACAATGAATTCGAGACGCAAACTACACTTGGCGTGCCTTCTGTTCGGTGTAGACCAGACTATATGTACGACAAGTTGAGTTGGACGAGCGACAACACGAGAATGTGGGAAAAACTCACGACTGCATAGTACAGCAGATTTTAGAGAAAGTTTCTGTTATGCGGCTTCCAAAGTGAGGAATAACCTACTGCCACCACCTATTCGAGCAATTAACACGATCGACAAATTTAGAAGACGCCTACAGCAGTATCTTATAGATACGCAATGGATGTTAGACATTACCAATTTGAATGTTTCATTGATATTGTGTAGCATCTTTAACGTCACATGCAAACTACGCATCAAAAACCTGACGTCACACAAATCCTGCATCGCGCAAGCAAAGTTTACCGCGTGACTGGGATATATACAACATCCCGACATCAACCGTCGGGCAGTAGCCCATCAGACAAAACACCCGTCTGGTTGGAGGATCATCCCTATTCTATGGAGGATGAGTGAACTTTACACCCTGTTCCTCTTATCACCAAATATTTATATTTTCATTTAACTTTTATTTTTTATTCTTTAATTATTATTCATATATTTCTATGAGTGTGTTTAGTTAATTTGTGATCCTCATACCACTATAATAATAATTATGATTTTTAGATTTATTGATGACAGTCCATTGTTTCTTCTGCAACCATACCATTTTATTTATTTTCTTGACGAGTACTTCGACGCCTAAGTGTCCTTTTGTTTTTTTTTTGTATTTATTTGTATATTTAGTTAGTAGTCATTTAATTTAGTACCTAGTGTAAATAGTTGCGTCATAAATTGTATATTTTTTTAAATAATTAGTATTATCTATAATTATTTTTAAACAAAAATCAAATCGATTTTATTATTATTTGCTACACATATCTATCTGTTTTTTTATTGAAGCATTTACTCACTATAAAACTGATTTACATCCGTAAGACGTCCGTGGAGTTTTGCCAGTTAATTTAATTTAAACTTGTTTAAATTGAGTGGATCATAATCAATTTGAGGATGTTAATTTCGGTGGAAATTTCATAAGGTTTATTTAATTTAATTAGATACTTACTTATATCCAGCGAGGATGTTCAAGAGTGTGGATTTGCCAGCTCCTGAAGGGCCAAGTATGCAGGTCAGCTCCCCTGAACGAAACTCCCCGGAGACATTGTGAAGAATTTTGCGTTCACCTGGAAAATATAAAACAATGCAATTTAATAAAGCTTGATAAAGAAATAAAGAAAGAAAATACGTTTATTTGCGGTAAACATGACGCAAAGAAATAAAAACACAAACACGAAAGAACAAGTTGAGAGAAAATATACGTCAAATTCACGCAAAACAGCCATCGCTCAGCATAATGCTGCGACCCTATGCGAGACAGAGCCCCAGCGCTGGTTTTCAGCGACAGCCGGCGTTGACGTGATGACGTCAACCAGTGCAGAATTAAATGAGATAAAAATAAACAAAATAAAATAAATGCAATACTTCGTTATCTATGTTTGTTGATAACAAAAGGTTTACTTAGGTATACTGAAATAACACAATTTAATTTATTAATAATAGGTATGATGACTAATAAGAGAAATGTTCGGACAAATAATGTAATTTCAAAGAAGGCATGATAAAATTGAGCTATTCGAAAAAATCTGTAAAATCGATGGAAATATGGAGAAGCTACACACGATTTAAAAGTTTTTGGGAAGGGATTATTTCTATTCTTGTCTTATTGTTTGCAATAAGTGCAAACAATATTATAAAAAAACCAGCCAAGTGCGTGTCGGATCACGCATAAAGAAGGGTTCCTTAGTTGGGATGAATTATTTATCCCAAGATCAAACTTAACATTGTAATGGCAAAACACGACGTTCCCTCATACATCCAAACTGCAAATGTAAGTTTCTACGCACAACATTGAGAAATTTACTTTGTTATTGTAAGACCATAGACTTCTTATAGGTTTTCCGGTAATCCGTTCTAATTTTTTTCAAAATTTTAACCTTAGTAGTTTCGGAGAATGTGTGGTAAATTTTCATGTATTTTCTTAAATAACTTTAAAAGTATGTATTTTAAAATTATAAAAAAAAAAACAAAAATATCTGAAATCCTCGCACGAACCTCTTTAATTTGATATGTCACACGGTACAGTTTGCAAAACTTTTTTTTTCTTATTTACCCCCCAAAAGTGAACCCCATACTTAGAATTCATTTATTTATGTTACACGTCCATGTTCGGGTCAAAGAGATTCATATGTATACCAAATTTCAACTTAATCGGTTCTGTAGATTCGGAGCAAATTGGCTGTGACAGACTGACAGATATACGAGTGATCCTATAAGGTTTTTTCCTTTTGAGGTACGGAACCTTAAAATAGTATCAACTTTAAAAACCACTGAACTAAATAATTTCACGTGACTTGAGTGCAATAAATACGTCAACCATTCAAACTATCTCACAGTGAGAATTACTTACTACAGTACCGTTTAAATTACATGAACAACTTTAATTGGCCACTTTTAGCCTGTGTTTTATAATTATTATGGTGTTACATAGGTAATTTAAAATAGTTTTTTGTTTCATAAGGCTGTTCACAGACCTCGTCAAAATGGCTTATTTTTTATTTCTATTTGTCTAATTTTAGGCTTCTGGCTACTTTGGATTTATTATGTCGTTGATGTTATAATTCGGATTAGATGTGATTTTTAGGGTTCCGTACCCAAAGGGTAAAACGGGAACCCTATTACTAAGGCTCCGCCGTCTGTCTGTCTGTCTGTCTGTCCATCTGTCACCAGGCTGTATCTCATGAGCCGTGATAGCTAGACAGTTGAAATTTTCACAGATGATGTATTTCTGTTGCCGCTATAACAACAAATACTAAAAAATAGAATTAAATAAATATTTATATCTCCCATACAAGCTCACAATCTCCCAGCTCCCATACAAGAAACGTGATTTTTTATATTTTTTTATAGATACTGGTACGGAACCCTTCGTGCGCGAGTCCGACTCGCACTTCGTCAGTTTTTTTGGTCTTATAAGTGCGAAATAGTACATTTTGATACAAGTGGAGAACGTTTGTTATTGGATTCGAGGCGGAGTTAAGTTTTTGAGCCGAAAACTGCAATAAAAAATGTCCACGTGTATCAAACGACGTTTTTCAATACATTTTTGAAGAAATAAAATAAAATAACGAAAAATATTTTTGTCATGAATTAGTAGGAAACTATGATTTAATTTTCTTTTTTTTTCCGCGCTTTCGCCAGGTTGAAGGAGAGGCAAAGGTATAAAGCCGATAAACAGCCTATTAAGAAAAATAGAAAATTTAAATATTTTTGAGTTTAGAACACAAAATAAATGTTAATTTGTTCATAACCGTTTTTTTTATTGTAATAATCATGGTATGTATTCATAAACATTATTTAAATATTCCAAAAATATTAACGTCGTAAAGACGCTTTTGTGCAGAGATTAAAAAAAAATCACCTCCGAACAGAGAGGACCGTCTCTGGCGCGAGACGGTCGGTATAAAGATGGTGTGAATAGAGGCATTGAACGAATTTGGACTAAGTATAGTACCTATAGTTATCTGTGGCAATTTTTATTCCCGCACACGTGTTGGAAAATAAAAATTCGCACGCGTGTGAAATACATTGCATTGTGAACCTAATCGTAGTGCGATATGAACTAGTTTTCGAGGAACTGTATTGAAAAATATATTTTTATTTCGTCTTTTTGCCTAGAGTGTTTTACCACCGTTTTCATATCAACTCACAGAAAGATAGTCCTGACTGGGTGCGCACGGTCTAAAAGTAGAATTAAATAATTTATTTGCTTTATGTATTTTAATCTAACACCTTCTTTTTAAGGGGGTAGGCAGAAACTACAGATTGCCACTTAGGCGAGTTGCTATGAGTGAGGCGAGCCGTGAGAAAATAATAGAAAATATTAAAATTCTTGTAAAATACATACATACATTATAAAAAATATTTTAAAGTTTTACGAGTAAATTCAAACCTGTTTTAAATAATTTGCATGTTATTGTATTATGGCGGAACGTGTCATGCACTAAAAAACTAGTTTACCACATTTTTTGCAAATAAAGATACTTCTTACTCACTTTTACTTAGACGTGGATCTAATAAAACGCCACTACGCGATTGCGTACTGCTATGATTATAGCAGTCCGCACGAACTTTGATCACACTTTTGACCATGCCTATCTTATTAGAGCCTGCTGCTAAATGCTACTCGCGCATTTAAAACATTCCACGACAGAGTCTACGGGAAATGAAAATGGCGTAAACGCGTTTATTAAAGATCAACCTCCTGCTTATAATTTTTTCTAGTATAGCAGTATGATAGCGCAATTTACAATGATGATTTAATCTTTATTTATAAAGATAAGGAACGTTTAAACGTCAAAAATGTATGGTTAAACAGTCGCTAATCATTACTTTTAACTTATAGCAACATATATATAGTTTATAAGTAAACCCTTAAGTGCTTAATTTAGGATTAGGTAATTATCTCCTTTTATAATACTTGTAGTGTGAATGTAGGTAGGTATCCCATACTTATATGTTTATACTTACCTATGTATACAAAAGTTAAGCTACGCTTGCCGCGGTTGGTCCGTGGATGGGTGAGCATCTGTTCATACCAAGATTCCTCCGTGCCTCGGAAAGCACGTTAAGCCGTTGGTTCCGGCTGTCATTTGTAGATCTTTGACAGTTGTTACGGGTCGTCAGAAGCCCAAAAGTCTGATAACCAGTCTTAATTACCAAGGGATATCGTGTGACTGGGTTGTGGAGGTCAGATAGGCAGTCGCTCCATGTAAAATACTGGTATTCAGCTGCATCTGGTTAGACTGGAAGCCGACCCCAACCCAGTTGGGAAAAGGCTAGGCAGATGATGACTTACCTATGATACATTATATATTATTATATTAAAAGAGTAACGAAGTCTAAACTAGGTATACATTTAATATCTTTACAAAAAAAATTAGAGGACCTTTATGATGCAAAGTTCCTTAAAATACTGTCGAAATATAAGAGCACGTAGGATCAGATTTCGTAAACGGGAAAGCAGGTCGGATATTGCAAAGATAATGTAAATACACGAAGTAGTTTATTGACGATCTACGCGTGTCCATTGCACGTGCGATAAAGTAGCGTGTGAAAGTGCCTGAATTATGTTCCAAGAATGCCAGTCCTGGGAGTCTACTTCGAAGCGCTAAACCGAAGTGTCCACCGAATGTTCGGTCGTTTCTTTACTACGGCTAACTATCGCTGACTATGACGAAAAAAAAAAAAGACAGTCAAAGAGATAAGCCAAAGTCAAAACTGTGACTTGAAGTCCGGTACGGACTAAAAGTCAAAAAAGGAAACTGTGGAAGTTATAAAACGGCCGAAAATTCGGCCGATACTTCGGTTTAGCGCTTCGGAGTAGACCTTATAAGGATATTATATTCACAAAATTATGATAATCTAATATGGCTTCCAAAAATATACAAAAATTTTATAGTATGTATGTATGTTTGTCCACGCATTTCTCCGAAACTATAAAACGGATTGTGACCATTTTTTATTGGTTTACATTTACTTCGACTTAGGGAACAGTGCAACTTGTCAGTGTCAAAGGGAAAACATCTCAAAACCTTGGTCAAATTCTAGTACAGATAAGAAAAATCTAAATATTAACTACGACAAACAAATATTACGGTTTTCACTTAAAACTAAAAATTAAGAAAAAAAATATCGACTTCAACAAGAAATTAACTCAAAATGGTCGACTCGTCACGTGACCAGAGTGCTGGCCTATTTTTTGGGCCAAAGAATCAGCATTGCCATACAACGCTTCCTTTTTTTGAAGCCGGAAATAACATAATATTTTACCATTGCTTAGATCGGCGTTTTTCACTTTTTTTTTATTGACTAAGTTGGCTCAATTTTCTTGTTTCGTGTCAAGGGATGGAGGAATATAAATTCAAGGACGCTCACAAATTTATTTTTTGTAATGACTGAACTCTTATGAGTAACTTAACTTTGGTATCATCGACAGCATTTGAAACGTTCTTTTTCAAAATACTACTAAGTATGTTTTCACCGTGAAAATTCATACCTCGCCTCACAAGGGCTATGTTGTAAATGCATTCCGGTAAAGCAGTAGCATTTCACCTCGGATAATTCTGATTATACAGCTTGCATTAGCTTCAAATTGCCTTACCATGATACGTATAATTTAAATCCTGGGTTGAGTAGGTAATTTGTTTAGCACGAGAGGTGGGTGAGTGTTGGTAGGGTTTGTTTTATATAGGAGTATAGATGAAGGTATACTGTTAAACATATATATCTACTAGCTGCGCCCCGCGGTTTCACCGGCGTAAGTCTCGATCCCGTGGGAATATCGGGTTAAAAAGTAGCCTATGTCTTATTCCAGCCAGCTACCTCCAGACAAATTTTTATCAAAATTGGGCCAGCCGTTTGAGCGTGAAGAAGTAACAAACATACACACACATACACTCACAAACATTCGCCTGTATAATATTAGTGTGATTTGTTTTCTTTGGGTATGGCGAAATATGGGTGAAAATGTAATTAGGCTCTGCAGATTTGGTTACAAACAATAATGGGACAAGATGCTAAAATTATTTAAAGCATACAGTAATTCCTCCATAAACAATATTCTAAAACCTGACTGTCAGTGTTTCATTAGTTAACATAGCTATAGGTACGTTATAAAGATCAAATATTTTAATAAGCTTAGCTCCAATAAAATTAATAATAAAATAATAGATTAGCGCTCCGCGCAATGATTATTATCCATGTCACCATTCCGCATGACGAGAACCTCGTGAAAGCTGAGAAAGAGAAACAAATTAAATATCTCGACGCACACGAGGTTGATGTGAGCTCGGCTGTCATTGTGCCGTTTGTCGTATCGGCCATTGGCCTGATGGCCGAAAGCCTCGATCAACCTCTCTCGAGGCTCTCGTTAGGTGATTGGATCAAGGGCCTGATTCAGAAGGCTTCTCGATACGGCTCGCATCGTGAGGAGGTTCATATCTCTGGAGCCCTAACCACCGGTATCTTGGACCCTGCTCCCGAAACCGGCGAAGCACAATTTTTTATGTTTTGTGTATTTTATTATATTCTAATATTTAAAAATGTAATTTATATGTAATTAAGTAAAGAAAATAATAGTATTCAATGGAGTTTTATACGAAGTACTTTACGAAGATACGGATCATCTGGATAGCCTTTTCCCAACCATGTTGGGGTCGGTTTCCAGTCTAACCGGATGCAGCTGAATACCAGTATTTCACATGGAGCGACTGCCTATCTGTCCTCCACAACCCAGTTACTGGGTAATACGATACCCCTTGGTAAGAAGACTGGTTGTCAGAATTTCGCGCTTCTGACGCCCGTTACGACTGCTAATGTTCTACGAATGACAGCCAGGACCAACGGCTTAACGTGCTTTCCAAGGATTGAGGATGGAGGACGGAGGGGTCTTGGTATGTAAAGATGGTCACTATCTACGGACCAACCGCGGCAAGCGTAGCTTAACTTGATCGATCGACCTGTGCGGCTGTTATTACTAAGCCACGAGCCCCCTAACTACGAAGATATGTATAAGGTGGTATAAATGTACCGTAGATGACATCTTGCAACACACGAGAAGAGAGAACTTATCCTAGCTCTAAGCTAATAGCATCCGGGTTGAATGTATACTATGTGATGTAAGATTATTTGTTCACAGACATTTAAGACGAAGCTCCCTATTTTTATGTTAATTTACTTGAATATTCGGAAACAGTCACACATAGTCAAGCAAAATGAAACTTTAGTATAATTATGATTTATTGGATCTTTTTCTTTCCATAGTGAAGACAGTTACGTTATTGTCATATTTTCTCTAGATACATTTTTTATTCGAAAATCATGTCTTTTTAAGGATAATTATAAAAAACAAACAAGATTGTCTGGCTTTTTATGTCTAAAATAAATATTCACAGCAAGAAAATATAGTTTATTATCCAGCCACCAGATATTTTTTCTCTAGACAAATTATTACTTTACTTATAAACGAAATAAGAATTGAGACTTACACTATTTAGTTTCGTGCTCGAACACGATCAAAGAGCGCACGCGATAATCAACTTTATTACTGATGTGTTAGCGTTTATCACATAACGGAGTGGTGGCGAGCAAGGGGCGGAGTTTGCGTGGAAATTTGATTTGGACTGCCTGGTCTTAATGCAAAACATTTGTTGGGGATACCTAAAATTTAATATTACCAGATATCCATTTCTTTTATCGGCCTATCAATCAATCAACTCAGCCTATAATAGCTCATTGCTGGACATAGGACTCTCCCAAGCTAAGCCACAATACCCTGTCCTCTGCCTTCCACCTCCAGTTGGTTCTAGCCACCTTTTTAAGGTCATCAGTCCATCGAGCTGGGGGCCTCTCACACTATGCTTTTTTATCGCACGGAATCCGATAAATATCGAATCTCTATACATAATTACTTACAATGTTACTGATAAATAAATAACCATTACTCTGAAGTGCAGTTAAATACTTAAAAACAGTTACCTAGATATGTCTAGTTTTACAAACTAACCTTGTGCTTAATAACTGTGAGAAAATGAACTAAGTTTATGAAAATATAAATAATTAAATAATAGCGAAACGTTCTGAAACATGTTAACATACATTAATCAACTTCGCAGTAAAAAATTACATCAAATTAAATATAACGTTTTATGATAGGTAGTCAGGTAGGACGTTTGTAGCAGGGTGTGAGTCATCATCTACTTAGACATTTCCCAACTATGTTAGGGTCAGATTCCAGTCTAAGCGGATGTAGCTGAATATCAGTATTTTACATAGTGCAACTGCCTATCTGACCTCCACAACCCAGTTACTGGGTAACACGATACCCATTGGTAAGACTGATTGTCAGACTTTCGGGCTTCTGACGACCTGCAACAAATGTCAATTATCTACAAATAACAGCCAGGACCAACGGCTTAACGAGCATTCCGAGGCACGAAGGGCTCGGTCCGACCCTTACTGACTAAAACCATCCCATTGTTCCCCCGTAAATTTGCGTTGGAGGGCTGCGGGTGTTAAAGCGACTTCCACTGTCCTGACCTGGTGACGGCCCTCTCTAGGCGGGAGGTTGTTCAACTCCCCCCGTTACGTCTCAGAGAGGCATGCATGGAAAACTATGCGTTGCACTCTCGGGTCTGGGCCCCGAGTCAGTCGCCCCTGGAACCATTTCAGGGGGCTAGAAGAGACCATTTTCCACCCTCCGCTGACGCCCAGTGCGCCTGCCGCGGGACGGGAGAGCACTCGCGATCTCCCTTTCCCTTTCTACAGCTTCTTTCTACGAGATAACTGTTTCGCATAAGGATACCACTGCGTTCCAGGACCCTGCACTGCCGACCATTTAACGAACTAAGGTCGACAGCTAGAGGTCACTTCCCACTTCCAAAACGAGGCCACGGCGCGGCTCGTCACATGCGACGTATTCGGCCAGCGTATGCTACGTCGTGTCATCCAGACAATGGACGCAGTGATGGCACCGAGCTTCTTGCTCAGGGGCTTATACGATACAAGTACTTTCCAAAACACTTGCGTCGCCCAAAACTTCAGGGAGCCGTGCTGCCTTTTGGGCCAGTCATTGAGCAGTGGCCGGATCGCCTGGATCTTATCCAGGCCGGTAGGGTGCAAAAGCCTTTCCCGCCATTCCGTCACCATGTCCCGACGGAGCTCCAACCGGCGCAGCAAAATCTGTCACTCCACCAGTCGCTAGCCCCGTGTCTTGGCCTCCTCGCACCACAGATTGAAGGAGTGTTGCGAGTATTTTTGCCTCAAGGTCTCAGGGCGGGGATCCGGTCAATGCATAAGTCGCCTCGTAAGAGATCGTGCGATACCCTCTAATGACTCTGACAGCCACCGCTCTCTGTGCTTTTTGCGGTATTGCGACGTGGCGAGCCGTCAGATCAGCTACCCACACTAGGACTCCATACAAGGTCATCGATCGCACGATACCCACGTATAAACGTTTGCAGGCGGTGCTCGGGCCCCCCAAATTGGTAAGCAGGGTTGACAGTGCACCTGCCGCACCCATCAGCTTAGGCATCAGCCGCCGAAAATGGGGACCGAAGTCCTATCGGCTGTCGAGCGCCAATTCTAGGTACTTCATATATGGTCACTCATCCATGAACCGACCTTGGCATAACCATCCTTCGACCCGTGCAGCTAGGCGGAGGTTATTACTTAGGAACAAGTGCCTCCTGCTGTGAGTAAACCAAATCAATTATATAATGCTTACAAAGTAAATGTTTTTACGGAGGTTTATGAATGTACACACGGCTACACATCGAGCTATACATTTCCAGTATAAGCTGATCTCGCATTGGGTAGGATTTCCGTACAATGAGAGGTCAACGTATGCTGGATATGTATTAGCTTGATGTGTAGCCGTGTGTACAAAGAAGATCCAACAGTTTTCAACATTTTGTTACTTCTTGCCAATAATTTGACATAACGTAGGTATTTGTAAAGCGGTCGAAATTTTGCCTTACAAGATCCTATCGCAGATTTTGGTCTAAAAATAGATTTTGTCGATGAAATTGGAATGCCATTTGCATCTTGATCAGTGACTAACTTTAAAGTCAAAGTCAAAGTCAAACCATTTATTTCAAATAGGCACATAAGAGGCACTTTTGAACGTCAAAATTTACAAAAAAAATAGAATTGATTCTAGTTGCCCCTTCCAAAAGGTAGTTTCGTATGGAGAAGAATGGGCAAGAAACTCCACCGGTACTCTTTTAAAAATGTTTTACAATATTTTGTTTGATTACATTAATTATATGATTATATGTGAAGACGATGCACCTAGAATAAAATTACTATACCATAATAGGTAAAACGAATTAAAAACTAAGCAATGAAACATAACTTAATTATTAGATAGATACGTGGTGTTCACATATTTACAAACATCATACAAGTATGTTTTTCTAAAAAAATAAAAAAATAAGTCAGTGTGTGAGTTAAATTGTGACGTAAATACATTTATTCTAAATTTTGCACTATGTATAAGGCTGCGGTCCATCTGACCACACGTCGACCGTTACCGACGAAGTGTAGCCGTCCGTCACCGACAACACGTGGTCGGTGACGGACAGCCAAATGTCATGTTCGTAAACATACGGGCGCAGTCTCGCTCGCACGCCGCCCGCAACGGGCAGCTGGTGCGGCGGCAACGAACATTTTGGCAACCGGAGCGGCGCGGCGCGGCGGCGGCGGCGGCGGCATGTCGGTTGTCCGTCGTGACGTCACCGCCCGAATTCGGTAGCGTCTGACATTTTAAAGAGACCGTAGCCTAAGCGGATCATCAGTGTAATGACGGCAACTAAAGGTTATTTTTAAAAGATCGCTTTTGGCGATAAGAACGCTGCTATTCAAAATGTCTTTATTGATATCTGTAATTTAAATAGCGTACATAATAAAAAAATATTCTATTTTATTATATTCTAAAGGACTGTAAGACTGGTTTGGACAAGACTGGTGGGGATTTTTCGGTGGGGATTTCTGGAATAAATCGAAAAATTTACCTCCTGTCTATTTTCAAAAAATATTATGTAGGATAGATTTAATTACACCTTGCAGTGACTAATAATTTAACAATTCAAATGATTGTTGTCCGTTTTTTCAATTTGGAGTTTGACAGCTGCCAAATTAGTATCTGGGACCAAAAAACGAATCTCGCTGTTTTTAGGGTTTCGTACCCGAAGGGTACCAAACGGAATTTTTTAATGTTTTTTGTAAAAATGCTTAGAGCAGCAAAAACCTTGTGCTAATTCCTATTCCAAAAAATACAAGTTATATCGAAAAACCATTGTTTAATTACCTTACTGTCATCTAAGGTTATCCTGCAACATAATTTAAAAATTGGTTAATTCTTAAGATTATAGTGCGTAAGAAAGTTTAAATATTTATTATTATAATTTCGTGCCTATTAACATTTACTCGTAATTAGCACAAAATGTCGAAATCATGATACATCAACCATTTATGTGAAAGATCTTTGTTTTTTTACAAGGAAGTCTTATTATGGTGCAGGTTGAGTATTAAAATTGACATTCTCACTACTCTGACGCTATCTTCTATAATTTGCAATTTCATCAACGATATTGTAATTCTTTTTTTTATTAACAAAATATTCCCGGAAAGTACTTGTTATATTTCTTTATAAAAACATGGTATTTTCCCCAGAATTTCTGAATAGTCTTTAGTTACTGTTATCAGTGTGTAGGTTTTTTTGATCAAAGAAGATTCCTGGAATCAGTATTAATTATTTATTTATTTTATTTTTGTAGGGTTTTCTTGGAGACTCTTAAAACTTATTTTCCTACAGTTTTTTTCTGATAAAGAAAATTTGTTCTGCTAAGTTAGTTACGTAATAAGTGTAGCCTCAGATGATATTGCTTATAAATAGTACCAATCTACGTAATCGTTTACTGTCTTTAGAACCTAACCGCTTTGCCAACAGATTGTTGTTCACAGTTTGAGTTGATTAGCAGTTAATAACTAGTAGTTCTGCGAACAGTAGACCAAGCGAGCACTAACTTTTTTGCAACAATTAATAAATATACCAGCCCATTCCACTCATAGTAATCTAAAAGTGAGAAATTCACTGCATTTAGAGGAGCTATTCTGCTCATTTCGTCTAAGATCCTAATCAGAACTTACCTCCAACTTAAAGTGACTACCAATCAATTAAAAAAGAACCATCGAAATCGGATCTCCTTTGGCGAAGATATCTAGTAGCCCCCTTTTTGCCCCGTTTTGGAGGAAGTAGCCCTCCAATCAAAAATTCCCTGATAACAAAAAAAATATAAAAAGTCGTTAAACATGTTTACCAAGTTTCGTCCAGATTTATTTAACAACAAACTGACAGAGGATAGCAAATTTTGCCAGATATAAAGCAGAGACGCATCGCTCGCTAGTTTAACTAGGTAATACCTATAAAAAACTTAAAGGAGCACTCAGATGTATTTTTTTATTTCAATTAATAGTGGTCCCCTGCCCTATCAATAAAATTAACCCTAAAATGACGCAGCGTTCGAGAAGCAAAGATTGAATAAGCGTGGGCTATCTTTTGGTCGATGAGTAAGGGTTGTGGAGTAAAAACGTACCCCTTATTGATTGCTCAACATCAGGACCCTCTTTAATAATGAACGGACTGAGCAAATGTATATTTTAAGTCGGTTGAAGTTTTCGTTTAGTCACCTCGCAGTTTCGAATAGATTTCTAGAGCGTAGCCACTAATACCGATGTTTCGTTTTACCTTACACACTGACATTATTTTTTTTAGGACAACGTATATTTTTAACAATGTTTGTAAATATGTGAGCACCATGCACCTATCACATAATTAATTTATCTGTCATTGCTTCATTTTTAATTATTTTTACCTGTTGTGGTACACACGGCTATACATCAAGCTATACATTTCCAGTATAAGCTGATCTCGCATTGTATAGGATTCCTTACAGTGCGAGATCAGCGTAAACTGGACAGCGTAGCTTGATGTGTAGCCGTGTACCTATAGTAATTTTATTCTAGGTGAAACGTCTTCACATAATTATCATTATACAATTAATGTACACACGGCTACACATCAAGCTATACATTTACAGTATACGCTGATCTCTCATTGTACGGAAATCCTACACAATGCGAGATCAGCTTATACTGGATGTGTATAGCTTGATGTGTAGCCCTGTGTACTATACAAAATATTGTAAAACATTTTAAAAGAATTAACGGTGGAGTTTCTTGCCCATTCTTCTCCATACGAAACTACCAATTTGGAATTGGGACGACTAGAATCAATTCTATTTTTTTTGAAATTTTGACGTTCAAAAGTGCCTTTTAGGTGCCGATTTGAAATAAATAATTGGACTTTGACTTTTTTAATTGTTTAACTTGTCGTCGCCTGGCTTTGTTTGTGCGGTATCTATGTCTAGTTATACATATTATAAAAAAGTCTCTTTTCGTGTTTGTGACACCGCGTTGTTCTTATAAAATACGCAACGGATTTTGATGTCCTGTCCTGGCCAAACTACATTTAGAAAAAGAGTCAGAAATATTTTTTATGTTTTATATTTATCGAACTCATAGGACAAAATTAGCAAGTGAGTGACACAGTGGGTCGGGGGAACAATAGATTTTTCGTGGAAATGTTTCAGGCTAGGCAGAAAGCTAGAGATATTATGAACAGGTAAAATTTGTATGTTTGTTTGAACGGGGAAATCTCTGGACCTATCGGTCGGATTAAAAAAAATCTCTTTGCATTTAATAAACCAATTCTTGAGGTTAAAGGCTATTTATCATCACGCTACGACCCTAAGGAGGAGAGCAAAAAGAAAAAGAGTCCGAAAAAACGCTAAGCTAAAACGAATAGGTAGTTAAAATTTCACGCGGAAGAAGTCGCGAGCAGAAGCTAGTCTTAGTATAAAAGTGATTTATCCTAAGTAATAATCAAACTGTAAGTCTATACCTAAGCGTTTTCTTTTACGACCTAACAATATTTAGCTAAGTCCCTACAATCGATTGGCTAGTTCAATTTTTGAATTGTCGGTCATTTCTACACACAGAAGTCCCACGAATATCAATGACAGTCGTTTGAGGCAGTAACGTCTGAGAAATGTGTAACAACGGGACTCACGTTCGAATACAGGTATCTTCGATTTGTCAGGACGCTAAGGTCAGATGTCCGTTGCTCGGTATAAAATATTGATAGAAATCAAGTTGCACTTGCTTAAACTAGACTAAAAATTGTCGTATTTCATTTAGATGCTTCAGAGAATAACTTAAAAAGTCTCGTCTTTTATTCGTTGTTAAAGATAGCTAATGGAAAGCGGGCTACTGAAATCCATACTAATCCGGACTAATATTAGAAATGCGAAAGTGAGTTTGTTTGTTATGCTTTTACGCTAAAAACGCTGAACGGATTTGATTGAAATTCGGCCCATGACTTGGATTAGGATACTTTTTATCCCACTATTCCCTCAGGAGCACGAGTTATGCGGGTGAAACCGCCGGGTGCAGCTAGTATTATTATAAATTCGAAAATAGCTCTGTCTGTCTATCTGTCTCTTACGTTTTCAAGCCTTAATGGTTAAACGTATTCGAATGAAATTTGGCACACGGATACACCTGGGTTAGGACTCTTTAAGATAGGATTTTTTTACCCCTACCGGGATAAAAAAATAAAAATTATAGGGATAACATCACCTCCTCTACGTGCAACGACGCCGCGGTTAAAAGCTAGTATAAATTAATATGACACGATAAGATGAATTGACTTGCTGATTTATAACTGTATATTTTATTACATTGTCTCAAATAACTTCTCCCGCTTTGGGCGGAGCGGGAGTGTCAGACTTTTAGTGACTAATACCCACCCGTGTTCCTTCCGTTGCCTGTGTGCCACGGCCACGATATCCCGTTCGGACAAACTCGCAACCCTGGCAGGCATTGGTCCTAACGGACCCCGTCAGTTGGTGCTGACATCTCTTTGAGGCGCGCGTGGAACACAACTGGACGGCGAGCTATCCATCGCTCACCGTCCGCAGGCCCGCGCCTACGGTGGCCGGAAATCGGCTTACTATCACACGCCTACGCTACAACTGAAGAAACCACAAAGAAATTTTCGGGTAAATATATATAAACCAGTAATAAGGATATTTATCCACAAACATAGGAAATTAATTAAAGTTTCTTCCCATAAAAGTTAAATCCGCAAACGCAAACAAAAGAAATGGCGCTGTTCGCCTTGAGTCGGTCAACGACGTATGAAAGTGGTCTTGCAAGTCTGAATCGAAAGTGAAGCTGCACTCACTTTTACACCTATACTGCGTAACTCGAGTGAATGCACTATGGCGCTGACAAGAGGCAAATGATAAAAGTAGGCTTGTCTTAATGTTGTTGGGGCTCCCACGTTACTGCAGTGCATCAGGAATGTTTTCCGAAGCACATACTGATGGTTTCAGTACCATCCTGCGAAAAAGGATTGCGTCCATGATGCGCAGAGTGCGTGGGAGCGTCAACGACATTCTGAAGGTCATCAGTGATAAGCCGTGTTGCACCATTATGGCACATTGGATGCATGTACCCGGTGCGTCAAGTGAGTGCAACAGGTATTTGAATTAAAATTTGAGTTGCATTTGTTACTAACATAGCATAAGTATTGTGTATTACTAACATTATGGATCAAGGTCCGAATTAAATCATTTTTATTTTATTTATTTACTTATATTTTTAAACAAAAAATTGCCAAATCTATATAGTTTGTGGTAGTGGAAAAAAATATATGTTATTCTTGAACATATTTCTCAGACCTTGGCTGTTACCAAAACACGTTTAGAAAAAAAAAATCGATACAAATTAACGGTAAACTAACCCTTTACTTTGAGTTTCAATCCAAAATATCCGATGATAACGGTTGGTATTTAATTAATAACATGAACTCTTATTTGTATGCAGAGCTTGGTTGTTTTTTATTTATTTTCGATTGCTCAACTCATTTTTGAGTAAACAGATAATTGCTTCATATTTTGCAATTATTCATTACTTATTAGCAGGCCATCAAAAAAATGCTGCTGAAACATTTCAGCTGAAAAAGTGAGCGACCTTTACAGCAGTCACATAATTATGATGTGTAACATCTGACATCTCACTTGGTAGGTAATAAGCAACTGAGCAGCGACAGAAACTAACCTCTAAATTTAAAAAAGCTAAATACTGGAATATTTATTCGAATAATTATTATTACTAGAGGTCGCCCACTGGTCAAAATTCAACCCCCTCTAATTACAATCTATAATAGTACTTACTAATTCCATGCTATTATAAAGTACTTAATAATTTCATGCAATTAAAAAGTACTTACTTGTTTCATGCTCAAGCTGTCACTTCCTGTTACACACTTCCGTCCCTTTTCACGAAATCACTCCCACAGGAAACGATAGAAAAGATGTTACACATCAAAAACCCAAAAACACCCGGGAATCGAACCCAGAACCTTATGCTCAATAGTAGCACTTTCGACCTATATCAGCGAGGTAGTCTAGAATAGAAAATAATTATTTATAGTGATTTGGAAAAACGCGCTACGCTTATCGCGGTTGGTCCGTGGATTGGTGACCATCTTTGCATACCAAGACCCCTCCGTGCCTCGGTAACCACGTTCAGCCGTTGGTCGTCAGAAGCCCGAAAGTCTGACAACCAGTCCTTGTTTTGATAATGTGATGATTTGCGATTATGGTGTTTTAAGATTATGATATTTTGAGAATATGATATTCAGAGACTGAGCGTTACCAAGGGGTATCGTACGTGTTACCCAGTAACTGGGTTGTGGAGGTCAGATAGGCAGTCGCTCCATGTAAAATACTGGCGTTCAGCTGCAGTAAGACTGGAAGCCGACCCAACATAATTGGGGAAAGGCTAGGCTGATGATAATGAGTTATTTGGAAAAAAAAAAGAAAATCAGCAAACTTCTTTTGTATTCCACAAGTACCGATAGTTACGTCATAACAATTTTCTAATTCCGCTTTGTCATCTTCAATTAAAAGATAAATTGTTCTGTTAACAATCATGTCAACCTAATTTTGAAATACCAATCTACATGACATAGCGCTATTAATCCTTGACGGAATGCAGTTTTTCCTCAAAGACCTCGAGATTTATTACATTCTAAACTATTCATTGTCATTGTTTTTATGTTAAATTGTCATGATGATTTTGTAATAAAGCATAATTATTTGCATTAAATATGTAATTAAAACTGGAACGCGTTGTACGTTATTAATATTAGGAAATACGAGTACCATGGTACCTATATAAAGAGCTTTCATTTAGAATGTTTCGTATATATTAATGGCATACAAACGAACCTCAAAAGTATCATCTATCTGCCTAGCCTTTTCCCAACTATGTTGGGGTCCAGTCTAACCGGATGCAGCTAAATACCAGTATTTTACATGGAGCGACTGCCTATCTGACCTCCACAACCCAGTTACTGGGTAACACGTACGATACCCCTTGGTAACGCTCAGTCTCTGAATATCATATTCTCAAAATATCATAATCTTAAAACACCATAATCGCTAATCATCACATTATCAAAACAAGGACTGGTTGTCAGACTTTCGGGCTTCTGACGACCAACGGCTGAACGTGGTTACCGAGGCACGGAGAGGTCTTGGTATGCAAAGATGGTCACCAATCCACGGACCAACAGCGATAAGCGTAGCGCGTTTTTCCAAATCACTATAAATAATTATTTTCTATTCTAGACTACCTTGCTGATAAAGGTCGCAAGTGCTACTATTGAGCATAAGGTTCTGGGTTCGATTCCCGGGTGTCATTGGGTATTTGATGTGTAACATCTTTTCTATCGTTTCCTGTGGGAGTGATCACGTGAAAAGGGACGGAAGTGTGTAACAGGAAGTGACAGCTTGAGCATGAAACAAGTAAAAGTACTTTTTAATAGCATGAAATTATTAAGTACTTTATAATAGCATGGAATTAGTAAGTACTATTATAGATTGTAATTAGAGGGGGTTGAATTTTGACCAGTGGGCGACCTCTAGTAATAATAATTATTCGAATAAATATTCCAGTATTTAGCTTTTTTAAATTTAGAGGTTAGTTTCTGTGGCTGCTCAGTTGCTTATTACCTACCAAGTGAGATGTTGCCAGAGTGAGCTGGTTGTCAGACTTTTGGGCTTCTGAAGACCGGTAACGACTGTCAAAGATCCACGAATGACAGCCGAGACCAACGGCTTAACGTGCTTTTGAGGAGTCTCGGTATGTAAAGATGGTCACCCATCCCCGGACCAACCCCGGCAAGCGTAGCTTAACTTGATGGATCGACACGTGCGGCTGTTATGACTTAGCCACGTGCTTCTCCTCTTCAAAGGTATCAGTGAAGTTTTATTCTAGACTAATCAAACTATGAGTAACTTAAAATTGTGTTTAATTTTAATAGCTAGGTATCTACCATAAATAATAGGCAGGTTTTATTTACTAAGTAGATGGCCCGCTGGCTGACACGGAATTAAAATGACGGCACACCTTCAAAATAGGTTGGGCAGCCTTGCTCCGCCTCTTTTGGTGAAGCAAATGCTGACTCGCTTCGTTCCCTTGGCTCGCGCTTAGTTACTGCGACCAATTCAACATCCGCGTAACTGATCACAGATCTTTCCTAACCTAACCCGTTTAGTCGAAGTAACCTAGCTTAGTTACTGCAACCAAATTTAAGACAAGGCAAGAAAGTTAAAAAGCTTACTTCGTTGGAAGGTCAGTAAGTTTTTAGGGGATCAGTTTTAAATATTTCCCTTTATTAATTTATGCACCAACCTTTCCCTGTATTAATTTATGCACCAGCCATTTTGGTTAGTGATTATCTATTAATATTAAAAAGGAAACTCAAAACAATGTTGGTTGGACAATCTTTTAGTTTTAATAATATAAACCTCACTTAGTACTTGCATGGTTTATAATAGTTAAGATTTACAAACAAAAAAATAAACGAATAAACAAATACAAAATAGAAATATAGAGGTAGAGAGAAATTAAAATACTAAATATATTATGTCTCGTGTTTTTACGCCAGTCGACCACGGAACCCTAAAATACTTTGCAGACTAAAAATACATTAAGACTCCATCATTTTCCTGTTGCTGTGTGATAAAGATTGATATCAAACCAATTCTACTGTATTCTTACATAATCTGCCTATAATGTTCCCACTGCTGGGACACAGGCCTCCTCTTTCTGTGAGAGGGAGTGGGCCATAATCCACCACGCGGGCCCAGTGCGGGTTGGTGGATGTCACATGTCTTTATTTTTAGTTCTAGGACATGCCGGTTTCCTCACGATGTTTTCCTTCACCGTTTTGAGAGCAGTGGTGATGAAATAATTTACACAAAGTAAAGCGCCTGTCTGGGTTCGAACCTACGACCTACTTCTCGTAAGTCGAGGCCGCCACTGCTCTCCTGTACTACTGTATACTTAGTTTTTTTTTTTTACCGAAATGGATAAAAAGGTAAATAAACTTTAATTTGTTTGCATTCATTAACTGAATAAACTATTAAAGGTTTAATATACCATACTTGATGGAGTACTGTGTTAAATGCTACAATAAAATATCTTGTGACTTATTGCAATTAAATGAAAGAAGATAAACTCATATTAAAAGTACACTTTGTAAACAAGCATATTAGAAAATAGAGGATTATATCCAAGATAAGAATGCTTGGAAACATGGATCCTGCTCCATAGGACAATCTAGATCCTAGACAAAATCAAACTGGTTGCTATTTTAAATGTTTTTTATGACATTGATTTTACATTCTATGGTTACTTTACCTCACACACTTGATCAAATTTTAGAAAAAAAATAGTCTAGTTTTACAATGTTTGTTAATAAGTGAGCACGGTGTATCTATCACACAATTAATTTATATGTCTGCTTAATTTTTCATTAGTTTTGCCTATTGGGTATAGTAATTTTATTCTAGGTGCATCGTCTTCACATAATGATTGATTAATGTATACAAAATATTGTTAAACATTTTAAAAGAGTAACGCTGGAGTTTCTTGCCCATTATTCTCCATACGAAACTACCTTTAACTGGCAACTGGGTTTTTGGCAACTAGAATCCATTCTATTTTCTTGTTAATTTTTGACGATCTAAAGTGCCTATTTGAAATAATCGATTTGACTTTGACGGTACATATTCATCTCGCACTGGTTTGGGTTTTTACATTGTTATGTCATTATTAAATTACTGCAAAAGAGCAGTGACCCAGTGGTAACGACCTTTTTTTTTTGGGTGGGAAATTATCAAATAACTTCACCCCGCTCTGGGAGGAGCGGGTGTAAGACTTTTACTGACTAAAACCCACCCGTGTTCCTTCATTTGCCTGTGTGCCAGGGCCACGATATCCCTTTCGGACAAACTCGCAACCCTGGCAGGCATTGGCCCTAACGGACCCCGTCAATTCGTGCTGACATCTCTTTGAGGCGCGCGTGGTCGACCTGGGACTGGTCCTTGTCGGAGTGGTAACGCCCCTGACTTTCGTGTTGTAGGTCATGGGTTTGACGAACTCAGGCAGGCGCTTTACTTGTTGTAATATAGAACCAAAAATTCGAAGACATGTGACATCTACCAATCTGCACTGGGCGCGCGTGGTGGATTACGTGACTTCATTCGTGGGGCGTGACGTTTTTTATTTATTTTTGTTTTTTTATTTATTATAAATGTTGTTTTATTTATTTTTATTCCTCTAGTGTGATTTATTTATTTTTGTTTTTTTTATTTATTATAAATGTTGTTTTATTTTATTTTTATTCCTCTAGTGTGATTTATATGTGTCCGTGGTATCACAGCGGCCCCTATCAGAATGCCAGCGCTGCGGTACCTATTTATTTTTTAAATATCGCAGTATTATGCTGAGATAGGAGCCTTTTTGGTGTCGCACAAGCCTTGATTGTTTTTTCTTGTATATTATTAGTTTTAAATGTTATTTTTTGTGCGTGTCCCAATAAAATATTTTTCTTTCTTTCTTTCTTTCATTTGCCGATAAATTGCGGAAGCTATGCTCTTCTAAGAAATCGTATTTTTATCAACGTTCAAAAACCGCCGCAACTTTTCCTTCTTTCTCATAGAAAGTCTAGCAAATTGCAATTAACGATCTTGTTGCTCGGCTAACTAACATACAAATTACGGAGAGCGCTCAAAACACGACGAAAAATGGAGCAATCCTAGTAGCATTTTGCCTGAATAAGGTTGGCAATACGTAAAAGGCTGGTCAGAAAATAATGGCGTAGACATTGTCGATGATGGCACGAGAATTTGTGTAGATTACCCCTGAATTTGGAAGTGGAGGAGAGAATATTTAAGTCTATTTGGTGATTTGTTTGTCGCAGTAAATGCAACTTCTTGTCTCGTTGGCACAAAGAATAATACATATAGAATAGCTTAGGTTACCATAATCAGCCTTTTAATATTCCCCTGGGACAAAGGCTTCTTCTCTTCGAAAGGGAGTGGGCTGTAATCTACTACACGGACCCAGTGCGGGATAGTAGATTTCACATGCCTTTGAATTTATTGGTTCCAGGGTGTCTACTCCAAACATAAATCCAAAGTATCGGCCATTTTTGACTACGGCTAACTATGGCTGAAGATGGCGAAAAAAAAAAACGACTGTCAAAGAGATAAGCGAAAGACAAAAATGTGACTTGAACTCGAGTAAGGACTCAAAGTCAAAAAAGGAAACTTTGTAAGTTATAAAACGGCCGAAAATTCGGCCGATACTTCGGATTATCGCTTTGGAGTAAACCACCACAACATACCGGTTTCCTTACGATGTTTTCCTTCACCATTTTGAGAGCATGATGGTAGCGAAATTAAAGCACCAGGCTGGGTTCGAACCCACGACCTACAATTCGTAAGTCAGGACCGTGACCATTGGGCCACCAATGCTCTCAAGTCTCGGACAATCGCTGTCGTAAATTTATTAGTACGCTGATGCTTTTCTTTATGCGCTATTTTGTCATTACATTAGATGTCATCCAGTGGTAGTGAAGTCCTGTATGTTATAGCTACCAACTTCTGCAATTTATTTTAATTTATCTAAAATGGTAAGAAACCTACGTCCAGAAAATCAAACCGGTCGATAATAAACTCGCATCATAAAATTTTAGTACCTTCATAATTAAATATAATTCTAGTATGCTGTATGCAAGCCGATCAGATAAATATCAATTTATAATCTGATCTCAATTAAGTATAAAAAAATATACGTAAGAAAATCACAAGAAGAAATCTGCACTCAAGAATTTTAGGTTATTTTATAGATTTTGCTAACATATTTGATAAACATATATTTTTTAAATACATGATTGCTTTTCTCTTTTTTTTTTCTTTACTCAAAGTAATAAAAACTACCGACGAAAGTGCGCGACTTGTGACATTCTCATAATTGTAATAATTCGATAGTCGATAATTGAGGAAATACACTTTTCCATTAGATTAAAATGGATTCTATAAAGAAAATGACTGCAATTTATTTAACAGACAGAAACATTTGATTATCCTTTTCTCGATTACGGAATCTAATTTTCCAACAAGATTAAATAATGCGAATTTAAGGAACACGAAAATTCATTTAAGAATGGCCTATTCAAATTTTAATTAATTAAATGCTAAGCTTTTTAGCTTACCACATTTATTTCAGGAAATTTCATTTTATAGGCCAGTTAAAATTCACCCAGGAAATGGTTTTCTAAGCATAAGCAACTTGGGAGGTAAGAACAATCGTTTCCTAGCTTTATCAAGCAAGCTGTCCACTGAAAGCGATAAGGTAATAACCTCTTCATTATTTGACACTAACACACACACAATTTTAATTTTAAATATTTATTAGTGACTTGTGGACAGAATATTTTAAATCAGATTTGTAACAGTTGTAATGGTAATCTTGTCATTTGGTATAATTATATAGGTTTTTATTTTTATTATTTTAGTAATATTTTATATAGATAGTGATATTTATTTTAGAAGTATGTATGTTTGTGTGTATGTATGTATGTATATTAGTATATTATTTGTTTAATTTTATTAAGTAAATTGCTTTTGATTATATGCATTCTATTTTCTCTTCTACTCTTACATACGATGTCTACATCTCTTTATCGTCTTTCCTATCGCAGGTATGCTGGAAGAGATTTCTTTAGAAAGCATCACCTTTGTACGTTTTTTTTTCTGTTCCTTTCTTCTTGTATGTTTATATATGTGTGTGCATAAATGGTTAAATAAATAAATAGATTCTTTTTTAATTTGTGAATGTTAGAACGTTGTAGGCTTAATAGACTGTAGTAGCTTTGTAAACCATTTTCTATTTTGTTATATATGTTTTTTTTTCTACTTGTTGACGGGCCTACACTATCCTCTCATACCTATTAACACTGTAACTTGAAAACATTGTAAAGCCCATTCTTTTTAAAAGAGTTACCGTGGAGTTTCTTGCCGGCTTTTCTCATAGGAAACGACCAATTGGAACCGTGCACCTTGCTTCTGACGTTTCATAAGTGCCCATGTAGGTTTACGTGAAATATATATTTTTTTGATTTTGAAATCTTGATTTACCCCCTTTATAATTTTGTAAAGTTAAGACGAGCTTCTGCTTGAACTATCTACCTATCTATTTAGCCCGTAATGTTTCACTCGTAGTGTTTCGGCAGGAGTCAAGCCAAGCTTAAAAATTTAAAAAAAACCGGTCAAGTGCGAGTCGAACTCGCACGCGAAGGGTTTTATTAAAAACTTTTTATTTTTCACTTTGTAATTGTGGTACCTATCCCACACAAATTCGAATACCACTACCTGCTATGTAAATAACAGTGACAGGAAGTTATTATAACATCATCCACATGGACTAAGTGGGAAAAAAACGTACTTATTTATTTACATAGTACTTCGAGCACAGAAATGTACAGCAGCGGACTGCGGCGTATTATTGAAGCTAATTCAAAAACTACCTAAGCAAGATTAATAAAATTTATATGGGAGCACCGCGCAAGCAACCAAATAAAAAAACTAAAACCGGTCCACAATTGATGAAAATATCGATGAACATACTGATCATAGAACCTCCTCTTTTTTGAAGTTAAGAGGTCCGGTTCCCGGTCGTCAACGCGAGCATGGTGGAAAAGTTTGTTGTTTCGTTCAGCACAAGTGAGAACTACTAACAAGCAAGTGAGAACGCGATAACATTGAACGAAAAATAGTGTGCGGAAATTTTCTTAAAACTTGTTCCAGGAAATACGTGTTTTTGCGTAAGCCTTACAAGTGTATGAAATAAATGTTTATAATTTAGAATCTCCATTACATGTGCAAGGTTCCTATCACAATGTTTTCTTTACTTTTACAATTTATGAGTACATTATGAACACCCAAAGTTCAGGTAAAATTTATGCAAAAAAGCATATTTTTGAAGGATTATACTGAAATCGTTTCCCCAAATTTTAATTTTTTGCTTGTATAGAAACCTTTATAGAGTACAGAAGATACCTATTCGTTCAAAAAATTCATAGAAAGATGTGTTACAACGCCATAATCACGATCGAGCATTTGTATGAAAAGTATGACGGGTTGGCCGCTCTTAAGGTTAAAAAGTCAAGAATATCACGAAGAAAATGCTCTTGTTTTTTTAGTTATATACATTAATTTGGCGTAAACCCTTCATAAGCAACTATCATATCGTGCCAGTCTATACAAGCCATGAAGAACCCCCACTGGGAACAGACTTTCTATCGACCGATAGTTTGGTCGGTTTCTTAATCAGTATGAAGATGTATGCAAGTGTGCACATATAATGATTCGGTATAGAATAGAATAGAATACTCTTTATTATGTACACCATAAAAGTTACAGATATAAATGTACGTGTGTATTGGCTAATAAAAGAGTTTGATGGGCTACACGATTGCCTTCAAACTGAATTCTCGGCGAACTATCGGCGTCTGCTAAATCAGTATGACGGTCATCCACGCGCGCACATTATGGGGTTTGATTAGACTGTTCATTGTAGGAGTAAAAACTATAGCCTGGTTTCACTGAAACAACATGTCGTATGTACCCAGTTATGATGAAAAATGGAAATTCTTTTATCAACATACGGTTGACAATGACAGGCGTTTATCTAAAATCGCGTGAAAGCAAAAATGCTTTGAGTGATAGCAATGCTTTGCGCCAAACAAACAACCCTGCCATCTTGTTTTTCTTATACATTTCATCAAACAATTGTACAATAACAGCGCCCCCCAGTCAACGTCATTAGTGCGCGAAAAGATTCATGTAGCTGTGTTTAAGTCAAGCCAACTTTGTGTCAAAATATACTTATTTATTTATGTTTCGCTTCAAATTTTCTATCGTATCTCTGTCTTAACTCAGCGATGTGCACAAGCATTTTCCAAAGTGAGCATATTATTTTCGGCAATAGTCGTCGAGATTCTCCGAGATATACGACCTACATTACCGGTGGTGTCTCTCCATAAGACGTATAGCTGGCTTCCTGATACGTTCAGAGCATTTTACAGCGGTCTCCGAACGGGAGTTTCGTTTTGTTTTCATTAGGTACCTACGCTTTGTGAAAAAAACCGGCCAAGTGCGTGTCCGACCACGCACAATGTAAGGTCCTTAGTTGGGATGAATTTATCCTAAGAACAAACTTAACATTGTAGTTGATAGACATGTTCATACATCCCAACTGCAAATGTAAGTTTATACGCACAATATTGAGTGATTTACCATGTTATTTTAAGACCATAGACTTTGTATAGGTTTTCCTTTAATCTATGAGGATAGAACTATTCTCTGTATTTTTTCAGAATTTTAGGCTCAGCAATTTCTTTAGTAACTTAAAAAGTATTTATTTTAAAATTATAAAAAAAAAATATCTGAAATCCTTTTAACAAGCCTTTTTGTTTTAAATGTCACACGATAGTTTGCAATTTTTGTTTTTCTAATTTTCCATCCAAAAGAGACATTCAAAAATAGATATATTCAAAATTCATTTATTAACGTTACACGACCGTGTTTGGGTCATAGAAATTCATATGTGTACCAAATTTCAACTACGGTCCAGTAGATTCAGAGCAAATTGGCTGTGACCGACGGACAGACACACGAATGATTCTATAAGGGTTCCGTTTTGTCCTTTTGAGGTACGGAACCCTAAAAATGGATGGATGTTGGGCTATATTTTGATTGATCCTAAGATCACTAATTCTGGTTTATTAAGTTCTAGCGGCTGATGATGAAGTTCCATATCTACAATACATACAGTATTATATTATTATAAAATGTATTCCCGAAGGTGTATAATGTGTTTAAAACATCAATAATAAACTACATGTTAATAAAATATGTTGGTGTTTTTTCAAGTCGTGAAAACTGTGCGAAGCAGGTGTGCGTCAGTAGTAATTGTACATTCTACAAAGACACAGAAGAACATCTAAAATAAAATAAGATATTTGAACTGTGCTCGTCAAAACAATAAATAATTTAAAAAAAAAAAACCGAATGTCCTGCCAAAAATACGAACTAAAAAGTAAAAAACAACTTCTGTATTATTATGCAAAGCGAAAGGTCATTCATTTACTCGCAGATTAAACTGATAAATAAAATTATCATTGCTGTGGGGGATCGTTCTGTAGAACACTTTTTAATATAAGAGGTCTGTTCATGTATTTAAAAGTTATGGTGGCATAAAAAAACTCACATAGATCTCCTTTTTGGGCAGTCGTGTAAAAACCTGTTCCACTTCGTATGTAAAACAGACTTATTCTTGAGTCCAAGAAAAACTAGTTGAGTAAGAATACCCACTACATTCGCTGGCATTAGCTGCTATTAAAATTCTATTGTATTCCTCGGAATAATTATCAGATTACTCACCAAGAGTTTGCAGAAATTATGATACAAACCAAACCTAGCCTTTAATCATCGTACAACCTTGAAAAATCTATAGACGCCTCAACTATTAATTGGTTGAAGGACGTTAATGATCGAGACACGATATAACGATACCTCGGGGCTCAAAGGCCGTATAGCACCAAACACAACTTTACAGTACCAAAAAAACAAACAAAAAAAGACGTTTGCTTTTATTTTTTTTTATTTTTTGTAGTGCAACCTCAGTGCAATCTAGGGCAAAAGTTCATAAAATTAGTTGTATTTTCATGTAATATTGAAAAAAATGTGCCATAATTCACATTAAAACTGCTGTAAATGCCCTATATAATGATACCTCGGGGCTCAAAGGCCGTATAGCACCAAACACAACTTCACAGTACCAAAAAGACAAACAAAAAAAAAACGTTTTGCTTTTATTTATTTTTATTTTTTGTAGTGCTACATCAGTGTGATCTAGGGCAAAAGTTCATAAAATTTGTTGTATTTTCATTTAATATTGAAAAAACGTGCCATAATTCACATTAAAACTGCATTAAATGCCCTAAAATTTTGGATAGCAAAGAACATTTTTTAGAGAATTTCACTACTTTGAGTAGGTATAGTTCGCTAGAAAATGAAAAACTGAACAAGATGGTGTAAATAACTCTTTTTGGCCAAAATGTGCTATTCAAGCCCCGAGCTTTGAGCCCCGAGGTATCGATAAGTTTTAATAGTATTACGTTTATTGTCCTGCAATGACTGTGTTAACAACCTTCTGGATGCTGAAAGAATACCACATGCTAAGATACATAGCTACACATGGAAAACACAACCCTGCGTGCTTCCGCCAAGGATGGTAAAAAAAACTTTTTCAAAAAACAAAAACACTACAAAGTGAAAAATAACCTTAATTTCGGAAGTCGCTGTCTTTGGATCTATTTTAGTTTTTTGCCACCGACTTCCGAAATTGAGGTTATTTTTCACTTTGTAGTGTTTTTTTTGGAAGTCGGTTGTTTTTTTTTTGGAAAAGTTTTTTTTATTTTTCAGTTTTTAGTGGGTCAGTTTGCAATTTATCTAAGTTACAATAGCCTAATGTCAACTGCTCATCACCTTTTACAAAATATAGCTTTTCCCGATGCAGGAGAGATATTGAGGAGTTTTCCTGGTAAGTTCTCCTGAACTGGAACTGATGGTGACTTTACCATATTATGCATTGTGATGAGCATAAATTGCTTAGCAACCATATTAAAGTGTCTAATCGATTCGCAACAGTGAAATACTTATTATTAAGTAGTCATCAGTTCCACTTCACCAAATGGTGCTTTCCGAGTGCAAATGCATGAGTTACTATAAAAAATACTGAAGTCGATATAGGTGTGCCTATAAAAATTGAGGATTGCCCTCGATTTCCATGGGATTCCCTCATAAGATTCTGACTTGGTGTCAATGGACCACCTCGGGAGCATACACATTTTTAAACAAAAAAAGAATTTTCAAAATCGGCCCACAATTGACTGAGCAATCGGTGAACATACATAAAAAAACAAACATATTACCTCCTCCTTTTTGGAAGTCGGTTAAAAATGAGAAAAGACGGGTACCATGTCAAAAGTGGATGATCAATGAAGGACCTATTGCTATTCGTGATAAGGATCATTACATCGTGCAGCTTCCACTGTACTTACTGATTTCACTTCAATACCTTGACGGTTTGTGCTATCATCTCATCATCATAATCATCATTTTCCTGCTCTTATTCCAATTTATTTGGGGTCAGCGCAATATGTCCCTTTCTTCCATCTATGCAAGAAAATTGTAACTACTTTCTAAAAGAGATCGTCATCTGCATCTGCGAACCGCAGAAAAAGTCAGACTTTCATACCGGCTTTCACATTCCAACCAAGGCTGTTCTCAACCTCTCAACTTTCTACCTAAATCATACTAAGTTAACCACACCACAAAGTTTTGACCCTACTCCATATCCCAGTCATGCTCTATTTACTAAATTGTTGCTTAGTTATGGTGTTACCATACAACATAGCAGCTTCCTTATATTCCACGAAGGTGCAGGTAGAGATGTATATTATGTATTTTTTAAGTTCTTTCTTTTTCGTTTGGTTAGTGACTAACCAAGCCCTGCAGTCTCAACATAGATAGCGATTGCTTTAAGACCGAATTCGATCGTAAAGTCCTAATGGGATCAATGGGATCTCTAGACGGTCAAAATTGCTTGATAAGCACGAAAAAATCACAATCTTGTCAAGCATTTTTGACCGTCTAGGGACTCCATTGGGAAAATGCGACCGAATTCGTTCGTAAAGCGATCGCTATCTATGTCGAGAGTGCAGGGCCTGATGTCAGAGTTTTATGAGACCCATTGGCCTCTTACTTGGCTTCACATCAAAAAATATCTATCAGGCATTCCTTCTCCGGTTTCCGCACGATGTTTCCCTTCACCGTTTTCTAAGCAAGTGATAATTATACAATAACGATCATGAATCCGAAAAGCCAGAGGCCTTGGAATCGAACTCGAGAAGTATGATTTGGCAGCCCGACGGTAACAGCACCTAGGCTATCAGTTTACACAAATTTTTTTAGGCGCGTTGAGCGATTTTTGGTAGGGGAAAAACTTATTGTTTCGTGTCACCGACGTGCCCGCGCCGACATGCTGTAGTAACAGTAAGTGCAGTTACATTGACCACGTGAAAAGTTTAATTTGTGTATACTGTGCATTGTTTAAATTGTGTTTTAGATAATCATTATTTTATTGAAGTGAAAACTTCTTTAGACGCGTTGAGCGATAAGTTTTCACTTTTGTCGGCAGTCCCCATGACTGCCTATGTTGTTTTCTCATGTCTCATGTTACAGGAATAGTACATTGTGATACAAGGGTGGAAAGTAGGTTATTGCAAACGAGTTGTCATTAACAATCAAATTAACAAACTAACGGTTTTTAATTACACGAGTTTGCAATAACCTACACACCCGTGTATCACACGAAGTTTTTCAATACACTTGTGGGAAATAGTAAAAAACAAACCAAATAATTAATTTAAAAAATCAGAAAATTGCGCGTATTTGCAACTGGACATTTTTTTTTTATACAACGAGGACAGCCTATACTGCCTATTCGAGTTTTGACAAATGTTGATGTGAAAATAATTAAATTAAAACTGGTAATTAAATATATTAAAGAACCATTTAAAAGACTTTTGAGAATTCAATGCTAAGACGTACGGACTCATTCAATGTTCCTCGTATAAAATGTATCCTATTTTATTCTATGTATGAAAACTCCTTGCTACTAAACTTTTTAAATTGACTTATAAATTTAAAACTCAACTGCAAAACTAATGATAGAGCTCGTAAACAAAAGTCACGACCGCGTAACAGAAAGATGCATAGGCAAAAGATTTAATTTTCGAATCATAATTATAGCCTCTGAAATTACGCCATGTTTAACAACTGTATTGAAAAGGATATTGCCACTGACCGGGTACAAATCTAAAGAAAAGGCTGCTACTGAAAATTTCTAAAAGTTAAAACACGATAAACTGCCCTCAGATTACGCCCTACTCAATCATCGAACCCAGTACCCAACGCTCAGCATTCGAGCGTACAACTAAAAGATTAACGACAATAAGAAACCGAAAACAAACAAAAATGCTTATTTCCACGTCCATCAAATATTACATTTATCGTGTATAATATTTTAAACCCCCCCCGACTGTGCGTGAGGTCCTGAGTTCGATTCCTAGGTCGGGCAAAGTGTGAATGGGATTTTCCATTAGTAATTTCTCAGTAGCAGCCCGGAATCTGGATTTGTGCCCAGTTGATGGCAATAGGCTCGCCCCCTATTACATGAGACTTAAACATAACTGGCGAAATATGGGTGTACTATAGGTAGACACCTGCCTAACCCTTCGGGGATTACAGGCGTGATGTTATGTTATGTTATGTGTGTGTATAATTTAAATTCAGAACTAAGTACTTTATTGTTGTTTTGTTTTGATTTCCGTGTGAACTAGAAATCAGACGAAAGACGAAAGTTTGCTGAGAGACATTAAGAAAATAGAAGCACTGTATTGTACAGACACGACTATTCCACCAAAAATTACACAATACTAAGACTAACTGTTCTCATATTTTGTTTTTCCTACAGACAGCCTCCAAGACCTAAAACACAATACAGATTTTTTATCAAAATCTTGGATCCGCCAAGCCGCGGCCCTGACCTCAAACAGAAACTGATGCCGTTTCATCAAATCCGGTACGATCAGAATAAAAAACAAACCCAAATCAATCAGTGAGTCTAAGATACGTATTTTATTACTCTTTATTAGATCTTTACTTTCTTTCTGCGTTATTACATTCTTCGCTGTTTCATTTTAACTTTACGATGTCACCCAGATAAGAAGCGATGTGAAAATGAATTTAAGGTTTTTTTTATTCATTTTTGATTGCCCTTATCAAGGGGTCAGGCTGCCTTTTACGCAAGGAGTTAATAACAGAGGAATGGAAGTATTTACTTTACATTAAATTATAATTGGAGATTCTAAAACGGTTGATAAGTTAAAAGAATCAGTCAAAAAAATACCCAAAAAACAAACATATAAATGGAAATAGAAAAACAAGCATTATTATCTTTTGAACTTTGTTTTTTGGAAGATATCGCAGACGGGGAACTATACCAATATCCTATGATATGGTATAAAAAAAACAAAGTGCAAAACATAATAAAGCTTGTTTTTCTCTTTTTAGATATGTAGGTATGTGTTTTTGCAGCCGGGTTTTTTGTTTTTTTTCTTAATAAATTGCTTTATTTGTGTTTTTGTAATTGAGTCGAACTAGCTTTCATTTGATACCAATATTGTTGTAATTATTTATTTAACGCTTTCTTTTTTTTGTATTTCCAGATACAATTATATAAATATGATATATATTGTACCGTCACCTCTTATGTTAAAATCCATCAAGCACAGAGCGTGCCAAAGAAATAGACACCCATAGAGAGAGTACAAAATCAGTACAAAACAAAACAGTTGTAGTACAAATCCAGATTTCAATTAGGTGGTCCCATTTTTACATCAGACCCAGTTCCCGTATTGTTAAGAACGTTCACATTTTTTGACAAGTTATTGACATCAATTATCGCTGAGATGACCGTGCGACAAGATTTTCATCGTTTGTACCTAAGGAAATCCGCCTTCAATTATCCCTAACCTCATTCAAACTTGAATATATTCATACTCAATATTCTCTCAAATCAATCTCCCCAAAAGATTTGTTCCATGTCAAGGAAAGTCTATGTAAAAAAATATTGGCAAGTTGGCAACACAGCCAATATTACGGATAGGCCAAAGGAAACGGGTGTTTCACGGTATGCCCAGAACAAATTACACCAATTTCCATTTCGTTACGTTTCTTGCGTCTTCGTTTTGCCATTTGTGGCGATTGATGACGTGTTACTTATGTGGGTGTACCATATCTATTTATCAAGTTGAATGGAGGAATAAATTTGGCTGCGAAGTGCGTTTACAACGGTGCTTATGAATTTATTTGGGAAGGTAAAGCTATTAGCTTTCAATGTGAAACTAATGCCTGTTTTCACTAAAGTTTGTCAACGCCCAAGTTCAGTCACGAGCACTAATAATTATGTGTGAGCAACTTTTAAGCGATTTTCGCCTACTATACTACCCGTGCGACTTAACTGTGCACTTCGCTAAAATGCGACCCTTCCCCACTTTGCAGTAAACTTTGACAACGCCCGAGTTCAGTCACGAGCACTAATAAGTTTGAGCATTTTTTAAGCGATTTTCTCCTACTTTACTACCCGTGCGACTTAACTGTGCAGCTCGCTGAAATGCGACCGCTCTCGTTCGCCTCGTGCGTTCAGTAGCGATAGCATATTTCTCACCATTGCCGTTAGAAATTAACTTTTTTTTTTTTGTTACACGCACCACCCACTAGGATTTTTTTCTGAATCGTGGGTGCGTTTACAAACATTTAAACTCACATACACAAACAGCCAGACCCGGAGCAACTACTTGTAGGTCATACAAATATTTGTTGGAATCGAACCCGCGACACGCAACGCAGCAGTCAATCGCTTAACCACTGCGCCAACCATGCCGTTTTAAACGTTTTTTTTTTTCAAACAGTACCGTCAGAGTTACGTCACAGCGCGAGCTGCACAGTAAAGTCACACGGTTTATATTGATTATAATTCTATGTTGTTAGGAATACAGTATTTTGGAACCTATTATGAAACGGGATTTACCGCAAAGTTGCCATCGTTATTCCTCGAGAAAATCGCTTTAAATTGTACTAAGAGTATACTTAAAGAGAAGTGGTGGCCCAGTGGTAACTTTGGCGACTTACGAGTTGTGTAGGTCGTAGATTCGAATCCAGACAGGCGCTTGTACTTTGTGTTAATTATTTCACCACCACTGCTCTCAAAACGGTGAAGAAAAACATCGTGAGGAAACCGGCATCGGCATAACATAGAACCAAAAATCCCAAGACACGTGGCATCCACCAACCCGCATTAGGCCCGCGTGGTGGATTATGGCACACTCCCTCCCTCCTAATAGGGTGTTCATAATCACCCTATTATGGTCCACCAATTATGGTATACATATTAGTGCTCGGGACTAACACTCCACTCCACGCTCTCTTCACCTAAGTTTTCACGGTAAGATGGTTACAAAATAGCAATGCAGAAATCGCTTCGCTGGTAACACGCTGACAAATCGCCAGTGTGATAACGCTCTTAGCGAAATTAAAGCACCAGGCTGGGTTCGAACCCACGACCTACAATTCGTAAGTCAGGACCGTGACCATTGGGCCACCAATGCTCTCAAGTCTCGGACAATCGCTGTCGTAAATTTATTAGTACGCTGATGCTTTTCTTTATGCGCTATTTTGTCATTACATTAGATGTCATCCAGTGGTAGTGAAGTCCTGTATGTTATAGCTACCAACTTCTGCAATTTATTTTAATTTATCTAAAATGGTAAGAAACCTACGTCCAGAAAATCAAACCGGTCGATAATAAACTCGCATCATAAAATTTTAGTACCTTCATAATTAAATATAATTCTAGTATGCTGTATGCAAGCCGATCAGATAAATATCAATTTATAATCTGATCTCAATTAAGTATAAAAAAATATACGTAAGAAAATCACAAGAAGAAATCTGCACTCAAGAATTTTAGGTTATTTTATAGATTTTGCTAACATATTTGATAAACATATATTTTTTAAATACATGATTGCTTTTCTCTTTTTTTTTTCTTTACTCAAAGTAATAAAAACTACCGACGAAAGTGCGCGACTTGTGACATTCTCATAATTGTAATAATTCGATAGTCGATAATTGAGGAAATACACTTTTCCATTAGATTAAAATGGATTCTATAAAGAAAATGACTGCAATTTATTTAACAGACAGAAACATTTGATTATCCTTTTCTCGATTACGGAATCTAATTTTCCAACAAGATTAAATAATGCGAATTTAAGGAACACGAAAATTCATTTAAGAATGGCCTATTCAAATTTTAATTAATTAAATGCTAAGCTTTTTAGCTTACCACATTTATTTCAGGAAATTTCATTTTATAGGCCAGTTAAAATTCACCCAGGAAATGGTTTTCTAAGCATAAGCAACTTGGGAGGTAAGAACAATCGTTTCCTAGCTTTATCAAGCAAGCTGTCCACTGAAAGCGATAAGGTAATAACCTCTTCATTATTTGACACTAACACACACACAATTTTAATTTTAAATATTTATTAGTGACTTGTGGACAGAATATTTTAAATCAGATTTGTAACAGTTGTAATGGTAATCTTGTCATTTGGTATAATTATATAGGTTTTTATTTTTATTATTTTAGTAATATTTTATATAGATAGTGATATTTATTTTAGAAGTATGTATGTTTGTGTGTATGTATGTATGTATATTAGTATATTATTTGTTTAATTTTATTAAGTAAATTGCTTTTGATTATATGCATTCTATTTTCTCTTCTACTCTTACATACGATGTCTACATCTCTTTATCGTCTTTCCTATCGCAGGTATGCTGGAAGAGATTTCTTTAGAAAGCATCACCTTTGTACGTTTTTTTTTCTGTTCCTTTCTTCTTGTATGTTTATATATGTGTGTGCATAAATGGTTAAATAAATAAATAGATTCTTTTTTAATTTGTGAATGTTAGAACGTTGTAGGCTTAATAGACTGTAGTAGCTTTGTAAACCATTTTCTATTTTGTTATATATGTTTTTTTTTCTACTTGTTGACGGGCCTACACTATCCTCTCATACCTATTAACACTGTAACTTGAAAACATTGTAAAGCCCATTCTTTTTAAAAGAGTTACCGTGGAGTTTCTTGCCGGCTTTTCTCATAGGAAACGACCAATTGGAACCGTGCACCTTGCTTCTGACGTTTCATAAGTGCCCATGTAGGTTTACGTGAAATATATATTTTTTTGATTTTGAAATCTTGATTTACCCCCTTTATAATTTTGTAAAGTTAAGACGAGCTTCTGCTTGAACTATCTACCTATCTATTTAGCCCGTAATGTTTCACTCGTAGTGTTTCGGCAGGAGTCAAGCCAAGCTTAAAAATTTAAAAAAAACCGGTCAAGTGCGAGTCGAACTCGCACGCGAAGGGTTTTATTAAAAACTTTTTATTTTTCACTTTGTAATTGTGGTACCTATCCCACACAAATTCGAATACCACTACCTGCTATGTAAATAACAGTGACAGGAAGTTATTATAACATCATCCACATGGACTAAGTGGGAAAAAAACGTACTTATTTATTTACATAGTACTTCGAGCACAGAAATGTACAGCAGCGGACTGCGGCGTATTATTGAAGCTAATTCAAAAACTACCTAAGCAAGATTAATAAAATTTATATGGGAGCACCGCGCAAGCAACCAAATAAAAAAACTAAAACCGGTCCACAATTGATGAAAATATCGATGAACATACTGATCATAGAACCTCCTCTTTTTTGAAGTTAAGAGGTCCGGTTCCCGGTCGTCAACGCGAGCATGGTGGAAAAGTTTGTTGTTTCGTTCAGCACAAGTGAGAACTACTAACAAGCAAGTGAGAACGCGATAACATTGAACGAAAAATAGTGTGCGGAAATTTTCTTAAAACTTGTTCCAGGAAATACGTGTTTTGCGTAAGCCTTACAAGTGTATGAAATAAATGTTTATAATTTAGAATCTCCATTACATGTGCAAGGTTCCTATCACAATGTTTTCTTTACTTTTACAATTTATGAGTACATTATGAACACCCAAAGTTCAGGTAAAATTTATGCAAAAAAGCATATTTTTGAAGGATTATACTGAAATCGTTTCCCCAAATTTTAATTTTTTGCTTGTATAGAAACCTTTATAGAGTACAGAAGATACCTATTCGTTCAAAAATTTCATAGAAAGATGTGTTACAACGCCATAATCACGATCGAGCATTTGTATGAAAAGTATGACGGGTTGGCCGCTCTTAAGGTTAAAAAGTCAAGAATATCACGAAGAAAATGCTCTTGTTTTTTTAGTTATATACATTAATTTGGCGTAAACCCTTCATAAGCAACTATCATATCGTGCCAGTCTATACAAGCCATGAAGAACCCCCACTGGGAACAGACTTTCTATCGACCGATAGTTTGGTCGGTTTCTTAATCAGTATGAAGATGTATGCAAGTGTGCACATATAATGATTCGGTATAGAATAGAATAGAATACTCTTTATTATGTACACCATAAAAGTTACAGATATAAATGTACGTGTGTATTGGCTAATAAAAGAGTTTGATGGGCTACACGATTGCCTTCAAACTGAATTCTCGGCGAACTATCGGCGTCTGCTAAATCAGTATGACGGTCATCCACGCGCGCACATTATGGGGTTTGATTAGACTGTTCATTGTAGGAGTAAAAACTATAGCCTGGTTTCACTGAAACAACATGTCGTATGTACCCAGTTATGATGAAAAATGGAAATTCTTTTATCAACATACGGTTGACAATGACAGGCGTTTATCTAAAATCGCGTGAAAGCAAAAATGCTTTGAGTGATAGCAATGCTTTGCGCCAAACAAACAACCCTGCCATCTTGTTTTTCTTATACATTTCATCAAACAATTGTACAATAACAGCGCCCCCCAGTCAACGTCATTAGTGCGCGAAAAGATTCATGTAGCTGTGTTTAAGTCAAGCCAACTTTGTGTCAAAATATACTTATTTATTTATGTTTCGCTTCAAATTTTCTATCGTATCTCTGTCTTAACTCAGCGATGTGCACAAGCATTTTCCAAAGTGAGCATATTATTTTCGGCAATAGTCGTCGAGATTCTCCGAGATATACGACCTACATTACCGGTGGTGTCTCTCCATAAGACGTATAGCTGGCTTCCTGATACGTTCAGAGCATTTTACAGCGGTCTCCGAACGGGAGTTTCGTTTTGTTTTCATTAGGTACCTACGCTTTGTGAAAAAAACCGGCCAAGTGCGTGTCCGACCACGCACAATGTAAGGTCCTTAGTTGGGATGAATTTATCCTAAGAACAAACTTAACATTGTAGTTGATAGACATGTTCATACATCCCAACTGCAAATGTAAGTTTATACGCACAATATTGAGTGATTTACCATGTTATTTTAAGACCATAGACTTTGTATAGGTTTTCCTTTAATCTATGAGGATAGAACTATTCTCTGTATTTTTTCAGAATTTTAGGCTCAGCAATTTCTTTAGTAACTTAAAAAGTATTTATTTTAAAATTATAAAAAAAAAATATCTGAAATCCTTTTAACAAGCCTTTTTGTTTTAAATGTCACACGATAGTTTGCAATTTTTGTTTTTCTAATTTTCCATCCAAAAGAGACATTCAAAAATAGATATATTCAAAATTCATTTATTAACGTTACACGACCGTGTTTGGGTCATAGAAATTCATATGTGTACCAAATTTCAACTACGGTCCAGTAGATTCAGAGCAAATTGGCTGTGACCGACGGACAGACACACGAATGATTCTATAAGGGTTCCGTTTTGTCCTTTTGAGGTACGGAACCCTAAAAATGGATGGATGTTGGGCTATATTTTGATTGATCCTAAGATCACTAATTCTGGTTTATTAAGTTCTAGCGGCTGATGATGAAGTTCCATATCTACAATACATACAGTATTATATTATTATAAAATGTATTCCCGAAGGTGTATAATGTGTTTAAAACATCAATAATAAACTACATGTTAATAAAATATGTTGGTGTTTTTTCAAGTCGTGAAAACTGTGCGAAGCAGGTGTGCGTCAGTAGTAATTGTACATTCTACAAAGACACAGAAGAACATCTAAAATAAAATAAGATATTTGAACTGTGCTCGTCAAAACAATAAATAATTTTAAAAAAAAAAACCGAATGTCCTGCCAAAAATACGAACTAAAAAGTAAAAAACAACTTCTGTATTATTATGCAAAGCGAAAGGTCATTCATTTACTCGCAGATTAAACTGATAAATAAAATTATCATTGCTGTGGGGGATCGTTCTGTAGAACACTTTTTAATATAAGAGGTCTGTTCATGTATTTAAAAGTTATGGTGGCATAAAAAAACTCACATAGATCTCCTTTTTGGGCAGTCGTGTAAAAACCTGTTCCACTTCGTATGTAAAACAGACTTATTCTTGAGTCCAAGAAAAACTAGTTGAGTAAGAATACCCACTACATTCGCTGGCATTAGCTGCTATTAAAATTCTATTGTATTCCTCGGAATAATTATCAGATTACTCACCAAGAGTTTGCAGAAATTATGATACAAACCAAACCTAGCCTTTAATCATCGTACAACCTTGAAAAATCTATAGACGCCTCAACTATTAATTGGTTGAAGGACGTTAATGATCGAGACACGATATAACGATACCTCGGGGCTCAAAGGCCGTATAGCACCAAACACAACTTTACAGTACCAAAAAAACAAACAAAAAAAGACGTTTGCTTTTATTTTTTTTTATTTTTTGTAGTGCAACCTCAGTGCAATCTAGGGCAAAAGTTCATAAAATTAGTTGTATTTTCATGTAATATTGAAAAAAATGTGCCATAATTCACATTAAAACTGCTGTAAATGCCCTATATAATGATACCTCGGGGCTCAAAGGCCGTATAGCACCAAACACAACTTCACAGTACCAAAAAGACAAACAAAAAAAAAACGTTTTGCTTTTATTTATTTTTATTTTTTGTAGTGCTACATCAGTGTGATCTAGGGCAAAAGTTCATAAAATTTGTTGTATTTTCATTTAATATTGAAAAAACGTGCCATAATTCACATTAAAACTGCATTAAATGCCCTAAAATTTTGGATAGCAAAGAACATTTTTTAGAGAATTTCACTACTTTGAGTAGGTATAGTTCGCTAGAAAATGAAAAACTGAACAAGATGGTGTAAATAACTCTTTTTGGCCAAAATGTGCTATTCAAGCCCCGAGCTTTGAGCCCCGAGGTATCGATAAGTTTTAATAGTATTACGTTTATTGTCCTGCAATGACTGTGTTAACAACCTTCTGGATGCTGAAAGAATACCACATGCTAAGATACATAGCTACACATGGAAAACACAACCCTGCGTGCTTCCGCCAAGGCTGGTAAAAAAAACTTTTTCAAAAAACAAAAACACTACAAAGTGAAAAATAACCTTAATTTCGGAAGTCGCTGTCTTTGGATCTATTTTAGTTTTTTGCCACCGACTTCCGAAATTGAGGTTATTTTTCACTTTGTAGTGTTTTTTTTGGAAGTCGGTTGTTTTTTTTTTGGAAAAGTTTTTTTTATTTTTCAGTTTTTAGTGGGTCAGTTTGCAATTTATCTAAGTTACAATAGCCTAATGTCAACTGCTCATCACCTTTTACAAAATATAGCTTTTCCCGATGCAGGAGAGATATTGAGGAGTTTTCCTGGTAAGTTCTCCTGAACTGGAACTGATGGTGACTTTACCATATTATGCATTGTGATGAGCATAAATTGCTTAGCAACCATATTAAAGTGTCTAATCGATTCGCAACAGTGAAATACTTATTATTAAGTAGTCATCAGTTCCACTTCACCAAATGGTGCTTTCCGAGTGCAAATGCATGAGTTACTATAAAAAATACTGAAGTCGATATAGGTGTGCCTATAAAAATTGAGGATTGCCCTCGATTTCCATGGGATTCCCTCATAAGATTCTGACTTGGTGTCAATGGACCACCTCGGGAGCATACACATTTTTAAACAAAAAAAGAATTTTCAAAATCGGCCCACAATTGACTGAGCAATCGGTGAACATACATAAAAAAACAAACATATTACCTCCTCCTTTTTGGAAGTCGGTTAAAAATGAGAAAAGACGGGTACCATGTCAAAAGTGGATGATCAATGAAGGACCTATTGCTATTCGTGATAAGGATCATTACATCGTGCAGCTTCCACTGTACTTACTGATTTCACTTCAATACCTTGACGGTTTGTGCTATCATCTCATCATCATAATCATCATTTTCCTGCTCTTATTCCAATTTATTTGGGGTCAGCGCAATATGTCCCTTTCTTCCATCTATGCAAGAAAATTGTAACTACTTTCTAAAAGAGATCGTCATCTGCATCTACGAACCGCAGAAAAAGTCAGACTTTCATACCGGCTTTCACATTCCAACCAAGGCTGTTCTCAACCTCTCAACTTTCTACCTAAATCATACTAAGTTAACCACACCACAAAGTTTTGACCCTACTCCATATCCCAGTCATGCTCTATTTACTAAATTGTTGCTTAGTTATGGTGTTACCATACAACATAGCAGCTTCCTTATATTCCACGAAGGTGCAGGTAGAGATGTATATTATGTATTTTTTAAGTTCTTTCTTTTTCGTTTGGTTAGTGACTAACCAAGCCCTGCAGTCTCAACATAGATAGCGATTGCTTTAAGACCGAATTCGATCGTAAAGTCCTAATGGGATCAATGGGATCTCTAGACGGTCAAAATTGCTTGATAAGCACGAAAAAATCACAATCTTGTCAAGCATTTTTGACCGTCTAGGGACTCCATTGGGAAAATGCGACCGAATTCGTTCGTAAAGCGATCGCTATCTATGTCGAGAGTGCAGGGCCTGATGTCAGAGTTTTATGAGACCCATTGGCCTCTTACTTGGCTTCACATCAAAAAATATCTATCAGGCATTCCTTCTCCGGTTTCCGCACGATGTTTCCCTTCACCGTTTTCTAAGCAAGTGATAATTATACAATAACGATCATGAATCCGAAAAGCCAGAGGCCTTGGAATCGAACTCGAGAAGTATGATTTGGCAGCCCGACGGTAACAGCACCTAGGCTATCAGTTTACACAAATTTTTTTAGGCGCGTTGAGCGATTTTTGGTAGGGGAAAAACTTATTGTTTCGTGTCACCGACGTGCCCGCGCCGACATGCTGTAGTAACAGTAAGTGCAGTTACATTGACCACGTGAAAAGTTTAATTTGTGTATACTGTGCATTGTTTAAATTGTGTTTTAGATAATCATTATTTTATTGAAGTGAAAACTTCTTTAGACGCGTTGAGCGATAAGTTTTCACTTTTGTCGGCAGTCCCCATGACTGCCTATGTTGTTTTCTCATGTCTCATGTTACAGGAATAGTACATTGTGATACAAGGGTGGAAAGTAGGTTATTGCAAACGAGTTGTCATTAACAATCAAATTAACAAACTAACGGTTTTTAATTACACGAGTTTGCAATAACCTACACACCCGTGTATCACACGAAGTTTTTCAATACACTTGTGGGAAATAGTAAAAAACAAACCAAATAATTAATTTAAAAAATCAGAAAATTGCGCGTATTTGCAACTGGACATTTTTTTTTTATACAACGAGGACAGCCTATACTGCCTATTCGAGTTTTGACAAATGTTGATGTGAAAATAATTAAATTAAAACTGGTAATTAAATATATTAAAGAACCATTTAAAAGACTTTTGAGAATTCAATGCTAAGACGTACGGACTCATTCAATGTTCCTCGTATAAAATGTATCCTATTTTATTCTATGTATGAAAACTCCTTGCTACTAAACTTTTTAAATTGACTTATAAATTTAAAACTCAACTGCAAAACTAATGATAGAGCTCGTAAACAAAAGTCACGACCGCGTAACAGAAAGATGCATAGGCAAAAGATTTAATTTTCGAATCATAATTATAGCCTCTGAAATTACGCCATGTTTAACAACTGTATTGAAAAGGATATTGCCACTGACCGGGTACAAATCTAAAGAAAAGGCTGCTACTGAAAATTTCTAAAAGTTAAAACACGATAAACTGCCCTCAGATTACGCCCTACTCAATCATCGAACCCAGTACCCAACGCTCAGCATTCGAGCGTACAACTAAAAGATTAACGACAATAAGAAACCGAAAACAAACAAAAATGCTTATTTCCACGTCCATCAAATATTACATTTATCGTGTATAATATTTTAAACCCCCCCCGACTGTGCGTGAGGTCCTGAGTTCGATTCCTAGGTCGGGCAAAGTGTGAATGGGATTTTCCATTAGTAATTTCTCAGTAGCAGCCCGGAATCTGGATTTGTGCCCAGTTGATGGCAATAGGCTCGCCCCCTATTACATGAGACTTAAACATAACTGGCGAAATATGGGTGTACTATAGGTAGACACCTGCCTAACCCTTCGGGGATTACAGGCGTGATGTTATGTTATGTTATGTGTGTGTATAATTTAAATTCAGAACTAAGTACTTTATTGTTGTTTTGTTTTGATTTCCGTGTGAACTAGAAATCAGACGAAAGACGAAAGTTTGCTGAGAGACATTAAGAAAATAGAAGCACTGTATTGTACAGACACGACTATTCCACCAAAAATTACACAATACTAAGACTAACTGTTCTCATATTTTGTTTTTCCTACAGACAGCCTCCAAGACCTAAAACACAATACAGATTTTTTATCAAAATCTTGGATCCGCCAAGCCGCGGCCCTGACCTCAAACAGAAACTGATGCCGTTTCATCAAATCCGGTACGATCAGAATAAAAAACAAACCCAAATCAATCAGTGAGTCTAAGATACGTATTTTATTACTCTTTATTAGATCTTTACTTTCTTTCTGCGTTATTACATTCTTCGCTGTTTCATTTTAACTTTACGATGTCACCCAGATAAGAAGCGATGTGAAAATGAATTTAAGGTTTTTTTTATTCATTTTTGATTGCCCTTATCAAGGGGTCAGGCTGCCTTTTACGCAAGGAGTTAATAACAGAGGAATGGAAGTATTTACTTTACATTAAATTATAATTGGAGATTCTAAAACGGTTGATAAGTTAAAAGAATCAGTCAAAAAAATACCCAAAAAACAAACATATAAATGGAAATAGAAAAACAAGCATTATTATCTTTTGAACTTTGTTTTTTGGAAGATATCGCAGACGGGGAACTATACCAATATCCTATGATATGGTATAAAAAAAACAAAGTGCAAAACATAATAAAGCTTGTTTTTCTCTTTTTAGATATGTAGGTATGTGTTTTTGCAGCCGGGTTTTTTGTTTTTTTTCTTAATAAATTGCTTTATTTGTGTTTTTGTAATTGAGTCGAACTAGCTTTCATTTGATACCAATATTGTTGTAATTATTTATTTAACGCTTTCTTTTTTTTGTATTTCCAGATACAATTATATAAATATGATATATATTGTACCGTCACCTCTTATGTTAAAATCCATCAAGCACAGAGCGTGCCAAAGAAATAGACACCCATAGAGAGAGTACAAAATCAGTACAAAACAAAACAGTTGTAGTACAAATCCAGATTTCAATTAGGTGGTCCCATTTTTACATCAGACCCAGTTCCCGTATTGTTAAGAACGTTCACATTTTTTGACAAGTTATTGACATCAATTATCGCTGAGATGACCGTGCGACAAGATTTTCATCGTTTGTACCTAAGGAAATCCCCCTTCAATTATCCCTAACCTCATTCAAACTTGAATATATTCATACTCAATATTCTCTCAAATCAATCTCCCCAAAAGATTTGTTCCATGTCAAGGAAAGTCTATGTAAAAAAATATTGGCAAGTTGGCAACACAGCCAATATTACGGATAGGCCAAAGGAAACGGGTGTTTCACGGTATGCCCAGAACAAATTACACCAATTTCCATTTCGTTACGTTTCTTGCGTCTTCGTTTTGCCATTTGTGGCGATTGATGACGTGTTACTTATGTGGGTGTACCATATCTATTTATCAAGTTGAATGGAGGAATAAATTTGGCTGCGAAGTGCGTTTACAACGGTGCTTATGAATTTATTTGGGAAGGTAAAGCTATTAGCTTTCAATGTGAAACTAATGCCTGTTTTCACTAAAGTTTGTCAACGCCCAAGTTCAGTCACGAGCACTAATAATTATGTGTGAGTAACTTTTAAGCGATTTTCGCCTACTATACTACCCGTGCGACTTAACTGTGCACTTCGCTAAAATGCGACCCTTCCCCACTTTGCAGTAAACTTTGACAACGCCCGAGTTCAGTCACGAGCACTAATAAGTTTGAGCATTTTTTAAGCGATTTTCTCCTACTTTACTACCCGTGCGACTTAACTGTGCAGCTCGCTGAAATGCGACCGCTCTCGTTCGCCTCGTGCGTTCAGTAGCGATAGCATATTTCTCACCATTGCCGTTAGAAATTAACTTTTTTTTTTTGTTACACGCACCACCCACTAGGATTTTTTTCTGAATTGTGGGTGCGTTTACAAACATTTAAACTCACATACACAAACAGCCAGACCCGGAGCAACTACTTGTAGGTCATACAAATATTTGTTGGAATCGAACCCGCGACACGCAACGCAGCAGTCAATCGCTTAACCACTGCGCCAACCATGCCGTTTTAAACGTTTTTTTTTTTCAAACAGTACCGTCAGAGTTACGTCACAGCGCGAGCTGCACAGTAAAGTCACACGGTTTATATTGATTATAATTCTATGTTGTTAGGAATACAGTATTTTGGAACCTATTATGAAACGGGATTTACCGCAAAGTTGCCATCGTTATTCCTCGAGAAAATCGCTTTAAATTGTACTAAGAGTATACTTAAAGAGAAGTGGTGGCCCAGTGGTAACTTTGGCGACTTACGAGTTGTGTAGGTCGTAGATTCGAATCCAGACAGGCGCTTGTACTGTGTGTTAATTATTTCACCACCACTGCTCTCAAAACGGTGAAGAAAAACATCGTGAGGAAACCGGCATCGGCATAACATAGAACCAAAAATCCCAAGACACGTGGCATCCACCAACCCGCATTAGGCCCGCGTGGTGGATTATGGCACACTCCCTCCCTCCTAATAGGGTGTTCATAATCACCCTATTATGGTCCACCAATTATGGTATACATATTAGTGCTCGGGACTAACACTCCACTCCACGCTCTCTTCACCTAAGTTTTCACGGTAAGATGGTTACAAAATAGCAATGCAGAAATCGCTTCGCTGGTAACACGCTGACAAATCGCCAGTGTGATAACGCTCTTAGTCTACGCACAGCCTGAAATTAATATAAAACTAAAACTGGTTCCTGTTTAAAAAATGTCCTCTGGCTTATTCAAAATGTTAAATATCTGCATTATAATCACATTTGAATAAAGCGCTTTTTACAGCGCTGCTTGATTGATGTCTTCAAGGTGATGGCGTCATATATTATAAGAAGATAATTCGTTCGGCTTAATAAATTGTTTGAGAGCAAAAAAAAAAAAACATAAAAATTAATGACAAAAAATATATACACTGTACACCACAGCTCTGCTTAGTCAGTCTAGTGAACTTTGCGGGATATTTTATCAAACACGGAATGACTTACGAGTGCAAAATTATTATTTCTCTTAATTCTCTTGTCGAAATGAAATTGAGTTAAAGGCAGTGTGTGCCCGTAGGTACACACGGCTACACATCAAGCTATACATATCCAGTATACGCTGAAATGTCATTGTACGGAAATCCTTTAAAATGCGAGATCAGCTTATACTGGAAATGTATAGCTTCATGTGTAGCTGTCTGTACCTATTAATAGTTCAAAACACGAAAAAATGTTTAAGCAGTAATGTTATAGTAATTCCGTATTAAACATCACGCCTGTATTCTCCGAAGGGTTAGGCAGAGTTGTACTTACACCTACGGGCGTAGGTACCCTCATTTCGCCAGTTATGTTTAAGTCAAAGTGATATTGGGTTTTTCACTTACATGGAAGTTAAAAACCCAATATCACTTTGCCCGACCCGGGAATCGAACCTGGAACCTCAAGCTCAGCAGTAGTGCTTACAACCACTAGACCAGAGAGACAGTCTAATTGATAATTATTCTAAAGTTTAAAGATGATTAAACTAAGTACGCATTTTTGTCTCAAAATTGTGTAGTTTAAAAACACTACGAACAAGAAAAAATTGTATTTTTCCTTGTTCTTAGTGTTTTTAAACTTGTTGACTGAGTATTACTTGTATCTAGATTCAAGCCATTTGATTGGTTGAAACTAGTTTTAAGTAATGCTTGAGTATTGAGTGCCGTTCTGTAATACGGAACTTAGAGGATTGATGAAATAAATAATCATGTAAATATCTATAACAAATTAAATAATGTATTAAATCTTAATGTGGTATTATTAATTTGTTTAGGCATCAGATCGATATTTTCTCTCTAGTTTATTTTACTATTTTTTTGCGACCAGTCAAGTTGATGGTAGGTATTACGTTGCATGCGTCGGAATTTAAGCAAAGGTATAGGAGTTTTAATCAAATATAAAAAGTGAGCAAAAATACCTTTAACCTTGCGTCAAAACCGCGGTCTAGACATTGATTAATTAACTAAATATACATCAACTTTACACACTCCTATTTCCATATTTTACACTCACTGTGAGATCACCAATGTACCAAAGTTCCTTGAACATTTTGAGAAACTAATTAAAACCTTGCCACTTTACATTGTTCCACGTTGATTCAAGAAATTCCAATTTGAAAACCTCAACTTGTTAAGAATTGGGTAGAATTAATTAGGATCCGTTTTGCTAAAATTTGTCTGTCGAATATTCGAGAAGAGGTCCGTCTGCCATTATTTTATTGCAACAGAAAATTTATGATTAGCATGTTAATGATCAATTTCATTTAATTTCAAGACGTCCCTGAGCTAATAATGGAACTGTCAAAGTTCCATTTTTAACCTAAATACTTTTAAGTTAAGGGCAGCAACAATTTTTTGTAACTGCAGGGCAATGCATGGCTGTATTTTTCTCGTTGAGTTATTTTTAGGGTTCCGTACCTCAAAAGGAACAAACGGAACCCATAGAGGATCACTCGTGTGTCTGTCTGTCTGTCACAGCCGATTTGCTCCGAATCTGAAAAATTGCCTCTACTTTTCTGAATCTGCGGGACCGATTAAGTTGAAATTTGGTACATATTTGAATTTCTGTGACCCGAACACAAACGGGTTACGTAAATAAATGAAATTTGAATATAAGGGTCACTTTTGGGAGGCAAATTAGAAGATTTAAAATTATTTTTTACAAACTGTACCATGTGACATAACAAATGAAAGGGTTTGTTGTTTGACATAGGGTTTGAAATAGGCATAATTTTATAATTTTAAATTAAATATTTATTTAAGAAAATATATGAAAATTTACCATTCTACCCCCTTATCTCGGAAACTACGGAATCTAATTTTATTTTAAAACTACAATGCTAAGTTTATTCTTGGGATTAATTATCTTAGGACAAAAAAAATGGTAGATAACATATTCATCGCATGAAACCCTCACCACGCGAGTTCAACTCGCACTTGTCCGGTTTATTTTTATCTTCAAAAATCACAAATCCATGCTCCAAAGCAATAAGGTCAATTGTTACTAAAATTAACATGTTTAGAATGAAATCTAAAGCAGCTTTGAAGTCACCTTTAAAACAAAGACACGTTATTTTGGTTCACTGGCATTTTGTTTTCAACTTAAGACCATCGTAGATAGATATATAAAACATTCATCAGTGCACACAAAAGACTTAGCACAACACACAATAGCACAATTAATAGATAAAAAGCTACAGGAATATATATAAAAACAAGGTGCCAATATAAAAAAAACATACTTAAAGAAATAGAGTGACACTATGACATACTTTAAATCAATATCGAATATTGGTGTGGTGTCCGTCTCAAGGTTGCACAAAATGTGATGGACTCCGCTCAGCATATATGCCATTCAAATATCCTACCAACCTGACGCTGATATTCTGCTGGATCCCTGCAGTGACATACGCACGTCGAGCAGCGGGCGGGTGTTTGTGACAAGACATGATAAATTATGACATGTCAATTTGTACTAGTATTTTATGTAAAAACAGTTTTATCGCTCAAACTGTGATAAAATGTGTGACTCAAGTCATGGCACAGTAGGCCGTGATCGCCCCGCTGACGAGATAAATTGGTGACAAAGTGTTATGCACGGAGTGAAATTATGTAATTAAGTATACCCGAAACTTAAATTATGTATTCTACAGTAAAGTTTTGCATTGGGAAACTTTTTTGGTCGTTAATGTGTTTTGATTATATTTTATAAAGTCCGTGTGTAAAGTCGTTCCGCGTGGTGCCGGATGTAAAGAATAGCACAACCCTATTTCTTCCCGTGGGTGTCGTAAAAGGCGACTAAGAGACTTACTAGAGAATGTGCAGCAGCGTTTTCTATGCATTTAACACCATACTGCGATCGCCAACCTACCTGCCAAGCGTGGCGATTATGGTAAACCCCCCCTTTTGGGGAGAGCCTTTGTCCAGCAATGGACGTTTTTCGGCTGAAATGATGATGATGAATGATGATTTTATAAAGTTAGAGTATCGTCCACGACGCTACTTAAAAGTGACGTGTAACAAACTCAAATCACCAATGAGTAGTAACCAGAATACTCCATCACACCTCCTACACATACCACAGCACTATTTCAATGTTGGCCCGTACATGACACGACTTATGATTGTTTGCGTCGTCAAAGTCAAAGTCAAATTATTTATTTAAAATAGGTACTTTTGAACGTCAAAATTTACAATTAAATAGAATAGTTGTCCCTTCCAAAAGGTAGATGGAGAAGAATGGGCTCAAAACTCCACCGTTACTCTTTAAAAAAAAAAAAAAATAATGAAGTAATGACAGATAATTTAATTATGACATAGATACATGGTGCTCACATATTTACAAACATCGTAAAAGCATATCATCGGCATCGTGAGTTTGTAACTCGTTACTTTTCCGAAGCGTCGTGGATCTAGCAAATTGTTTGTGATCGAGACTTCTCATTTTGTACAGTTATGTTTTAGACACCGTTACATACATTGCTACATTTCGGCACGTTTCTGTCTAGTTTCAAAATAAAATTATAAACGATTCTTGACTGCACACCTGAGTTTTAGAAAAGATTTAGTTATGAAGGTGGAGCGTTGCGTCTAAAATCTAAATCAAAATCTTTTATTTGACATAAACCTACATGCGCACTTATGAAACGTCAGAAGCTAGGTGTACGGTTCCAATTGGTCGTTTCTTATGGAGAAGCCGGCAAGAAACTGCACGGTTACTTTTTTTTTTAATAGTTGGCTTTTGCAATGCTTTCAAATCACAGTAGTTATAGGTATGGGACGACAGTGTAGGCCCGTCAACAAGTACCAGGTACAGAGCAAAATAGAAAATGGTCTACTGCTCAGCTCTTCCACCCTTACTTGTGTGTTTCTGTCTAAGCCCCGTACTACAGAACGACACTCAATACTCAAGCATTACTTAAAAAGAGTTTCAACCAATCAAATGGCTTGAATCTATTTTTAAGTAATGCTTGAGTATTGAGAGACGTTCTGTAATACGGGTCTTAGACTCCGCGTACCTTTTTAACGTGCCGTGAACTGTAATTATCGAAGAGGTGTACAAGTTTTTATTTCTAAAGCATCATCATCATGATTATTTCAGCCGTCCACTGCTGGACATGGGCGTCCCACAATCGCCATTTCCATAATCGCCACGCTTGGCTCCTGGGTTGGCAATCGTAGTATGGTGCTATTCCTTACGTCCGGCACCACATGGCACTAAACCATCATTAATTGGTAAAAATTGAGCTTTGCTAGAAACAACAGGGGACACTATTTTTGTTTTAATATAAATCTTTTTGTTGAACATGAAAATGTCATTTGACTGGTCTATCATTACTGAGCTCCCTAAGTTGCTGAGCACAGCGTGGGGGTCGATAAATGGTAATTTAGAAAACTTGATTAATTATTATCAACCATGTGTAATGAAATATCACCCTTTCCCCTCTAATAACCATACGTATGCACACATAAATATTCTGAAAAAAACCCCTGTGGACAGAATGTAGTCTAAATATCGCATAAATCAGTGAATGTTTAATAAATATACCGATTTTGCATATTGCAACACCTAAACCAAAGGTTCGGAAATGTAGAAATATTTACACTCTCATCGGAAATGTTTTATTGAAATCTAGGATTATTTGAATGTCTATTTTTGAATAAGCTTTAGCCGTCCCTCCATGCGACAACGCTAAGATCAAAATATTACCTTAAAACTTATCAATCTGCCCTGCCTTTTCCCAACTATGTTGGGGTCGGCTTCCAGTCTAACCGGATGCAGCTGAATACCAGTGTTTTGTGCGACTGTCTATCTGACCTCCACAATCCAGTAACTGGGTAATACGACACCCCTTAGTAAGACTGGTTATCAGACAAATGTATTGGCCCTTTAAGAATGTATTTCAAGATTAAAAACTCAAACGTCATAAGTTCCAAAATTAACCGTTTGAATGCCGTAATTACAGAAACATGAAACAACGAAGGGTAATGGACGGATTTAAATCAAGATTTTACCAACGGATCTAATCATAAATAAATACATGACATGTGTGCTGAGCTAAGAGCAAAAATGTGAAGCTGGCAGTTGAATAAAAAAGAAGTAATAAAATGCATGATTAATTTAAAATACCTTCTATCCAATACTAATCGGTTCACGTGATTGCAAATTATGCTGCAATGCTATTGACGATTTAAATATTAAAAAAAAACCGGCCAAGTGCGAGTCGGACTCGCGCACGAAGGGTTCCGTACCATCATCACACTTCATCACATCACACTAATATTATAAAGGCAAAAGTTTTTCATGCTCATACGGCTTGATCAATTTTGTTAAAATTTTGTATGGAGGTAGCTGACACCCTGGATTAAGACAAAGGCTACTTTTTATCCCGATATTCCCACGGGACCGAGACTTACGCGGATGAAACCGCGGGACGCAGCTAGTTATCTATAAAAATGGCAAAAAAATCACCCTTCAATAATTGTTTTATTTTAATTTCATTATTTATTTTTAAAGTGTAATTTTATATAACTTAATTTTCTGTGAATATTTCAAGCGTCTACCTGTTACCGTTAACGTAACACATACTAAAAAAACGTTTCTGTTTTTTAGTATTTGTTGTTATAACGGTAACAGAAATACATCATCTGTGAAAACTTCAACTATCTAACTATCACGGTTCATGAGATACAGCCTGGTGACAAAAGGACAGACAGACAGACGCACAGACACTAGTAGCACAATTTCTATGAAAACTTCATGGAAAGTTTCGCGCTGCGCGTCGCGCTGCCTATTGCACCCGTAATATCGCGCCAGTCTGCAACAAGCCTATAAACTCTGGCCAAACTCATCGAATTACGCACGGGATGAGGACGAAATTCACTCGCGACGATTGTGTCCATAAACCTATAGTTATAATGGAGGTTTTCAAACTCGTGACAATAATCGCGTGACTTCTAAATCATTAAAACAATAAGAAAAGAAAAAAAAAACAAAGAAAAATAGTTTTATTTGTCACAATAACAAGTACACATATAAAGATAATTAATTTAATTGGAATACAAAACAAAACAGATCACACAACATAAACAATTAGTCGGCAGCTGCACAACGTGACTGTGACAAGGACTGGGACAAGAAGGCTTCCACTCAGCATGAGAATGACAATTGTGGCGTAATTAAATAAAAAACCGGCCAAGTGCGAGTCGGACTCGCGCACGAAGGGTTCCGTACCATTATCTATAAAAATGGCAAAAAAATCACGTTTGTTGTATGGGAGCTCCCCTTAAATATTTGTTTTATTTTAATTTAATTATTTATTTGTAAAGTGAATACATAACTAAATATTCTGTGAATATTTCAAACGTCTACCGGTTGCCGTTATCAATATCGAGCAAAAAAATCATGTTTGTTGTATATTTTTTAGTATTTGTTGTTATAGCGGCAACAGAAATACATCATCTGTGAAAATTTCAACTGTCTATCACGGTTCATGAGATACAGCCTGGTGACAGACGGACAGACAGACAGACGGCGCAGCCTTAGTAATAGGGTTCCCGTTTTACCCTTTGGGTGCGGAACCCTAAAAATATCACTTACGCCAATTTCGATACGTGTGATTTGTAGATTTTAAGTAAGAACACCGATAGTAGAAAGTATATTAAAAAAAATCATCATCATCATCATTTCAGCCGAAAGACGTCCACTGCTGGACATAGGCCTCCACCAAGGGGGGTGTTTGCCATAATCGCCACGCTTGGCAGGCGGGTTGGCGGTCGCAGTATGGTGTTAAAATGCATAGAGAATGCTGCTGCCCATTCTCTAGTAAGTCCCTTAGTCGCCGATTACGACACCCACGGGAAGAATTAGGATGGTGCTATTCTTTACGTCCGACACCACACGGCACATTTTTATAATGTAGAATGATAATTCTGTAAAAAGCAATGCAATGCCTCAGATTCACCTCAGTGTGGCCAGACCTTAAGCTTGCACTAGGTGTTCGCTGTTCCATAAACGTTTTCTAGGGTTATTTTAATCTATTGTTTTTGCGGTTAATTATCATCTAAATATTTTGAAGAAGATACAAAAATGTTGTAACAACTGTAGGTATTTTAATGTAGGTATTTTAATTAACGATTTTGGGCTAAATGTCGTTGCCTTAGCTGCTTAGATAAAATGAGCCAGGCAGAGGCTTATAATCTGTCTTTTTCTGATCTGTGCTTATAATAGTTTTATCTAAGGTGGTCTGTGCAATAATTATAATAACAATTTTGCCTGTTTCGTATCACTTTTTGTACTGACATTTTCGACTTCCTTCTAAGCTAATGCTTCAATAAAATTATCTACTGTGCAAAAACAGGTTAATTGAATACCTAGTTTCTTTTTTTCGATGTTACCTTGACTGGTACCTACTACACGTGTAAGATCACTCTCGTCGTCATTAAAACAGCCTTCAAAGTGGTTCGACATACTTTGGGAAGTCAGTCCTGCTACCTCATCATAATACAACCTATCAGGTAGATCAGATATGTTGTACTATTATTTTAAGAAATATAAACTGATCCTTAAAAAAATTGTTGGTCACTACCTACGCTTTTTAAATTAATGAACCTCTAAAACTTTTTGGGATCTATTTTGCACGCTTTTTTAAAATATATTACCTTAATTTTAACTATTTGGCCTCGCTATAGTTGGTCGCAGTAACTAAATTATGGTACCCTGACCAAATCGGTTAGGTTAGGTAGAAAGTGCGACCAACCGCCGGCGCACCACGGTGGGTGCACAAAAACGAATTAATTATGTTTTTACAAAAAAATTGTGTGAAATTTGTAGGAAAAATCCGATTTTGTGCAGAGTAATAGCTAATAGAAGCAATATCCGGCAAAAAAACAACACCTAAAAATTGAAAAACCGAAGTCTTTTAAAATCGATTTTCAGCCCACCGTGGAGCGGGGTAGTGGACTCGGCAGCGGCCGGCGAGTGCTAAATAACATCCCAATTGATCTCAGTTACTTATGGCTATATAAGATTTTTTGAAATATAAATTATTTGAGGTTCACAAAAAAGGGCGCATTTATTTTATTAGAGTGTTCTCTAATATTGTATAAAGCAAAATGGGAATTATTTGCGGTTTGATTAAATACATGGCTAAAATTTTTAACACCAATCCGCTGAATGCGAAAAAATCAGGACCGGTGACCGTTGCCAACCCATATATCCAACATTGATCCTATTTCGACTGACTGATTATGATAAGAAGCTGTGCCGATGGAAGGAAAGAAGAACCGTGAAGACGGTCTCATTCGTGTGGCAAAGTACGAGCAAAGTATGTAATTACATTTAATTGAATAAGTGCTGCTAATTGTTTTTTCTAGCAAAATTGTTTCATAGTTGCATTTACAGTGTTGAGGTTTGCAATTACATTGACATTGAGTAGGCAATCTAGTGGCATTAACGACAGATCAAACGACCGGTTATCACAGCTTCCTATGTTTTAATAACTCGTAATTAAAACATTAATATTGTGTATTCAAAATCTTGTATAGCTCAGTGTTGAAATTAGCAAAATGTATCAGTTACAAAATCACTTCGGAGACTATCACATTGAATTTTCTACGAAACTGTGTGAAGAAATCGGGCCCTATCAGAATACCAGCGCTGTGGTATTTATTTTTTTAAATATCGCAGCGTTATGCTGAGATATGAGCCTTTTTGTATACTGTTAGTTATGCTATTTTGTATTTCTTGTGCGTGTCCCAAATAAATATTTTTTCTTTCTTTCTTTCTTTCTTTCAAATAATAAAAAATCTGCAGAGGAATAATATGTTTTTGCTGTCAAAATTGGCTTTATACTGCGACGGTAATAAAAATAACCACAAATCACTTTTAATATAATAAATGATCACATTTACACACACATACATACATAAACTCACGCCTTCTTCCCATGGGGGCAGGCAGAAACTATAGAACGCCACCTGCTACGCTCCTTACATATTCCTTTTGCTTCGCCTACGTTCATACATCTGGTCATACACGCACATGATCATATTTATGATCCCAATAAATACTTTTTCTTTCTTTCTTTATTTCTTCTATAAAAAAAAACATGTTCAAGATAATATCAACGCTCGCATCGTGTCAATAACGTAAGTAAAATACCTATTAAACCAATCAACACCACCGATCATTAAATTCAATTATCACCGATTGACTGTATTACTTATACTTTTGTGACTTAGGATCAAATATGTAAGTTTTTTCATTCATTAGACAAGTAACTGTTAAAAGCAATTTATTATGAATTGACCGCCAACGATCTGGTAGAAAGTCATTGGTCATTATAATCAATTCGACAACCATTCAACCTCATCGCTCAAGAAATCTGTAACAAACTTTCTACTTACAAATAACTAACTACCTAGACACAGAATGCCTGCTTTTCTCTGATAATAAACCACCTTAAAGGCTCGTACAGACTAGTGCGATATCGCGGGCGCGACGCGACATTAGTAGCTCAATTTCTTTGTCGGTGCCTGTCGCGCCCACGATCTCTCACGAGTCTATACGAGCCTTGAACCCTTCCACCGGGAACAAAACACACATTCTGCACCTACACAATACACACCATCACCATTACACACATACGTACACACACTCTCCCACACACTCCAACAGACACACACAAACACGAATAATCCAAATATCAAATAAATAAATTGTAATTTCTGAATTCTGCAATTATGGTACGGTTGACGGCACGGTTGGCGGAGTGGTTAAGCGATTGACTGCTGCGCTGCGTATCGCGGGTTCGAAGTAGTTGTTACGGGTCTGGTCTGTTTGTGTATGTGAGTTTAAATGTTTGTAAACGCACCCACGATACAGGAAAAATTCCTTGTGTGGGGCAGCGTTTAAAAAAAAAATGGTTGTATGTTAACTTTTGTTTTAAAAAAAAAACACTTTTTGTTTTGCCTGCAATTCTTTAATAATTCCTTAATACAACTTATTTCATAACTTAGTAAGGGTGCTGGCTACAACACCGGTGGCCATAGGGATGTTTAAAAATCCGTGTCGCTCTCCACCAGTGGTGGCAAATGGAAATAATTTATAAAGTTGTGGCGCTGTCCCCCAGTGGTGGACAACGAGAATATTTTTTATAGTTGTTTCGTTGTCCCCCAGTGGTGGCCAAACAAGTGGCGGACATCGGAAATAATCATTTTGTTAACTAGAATAAGTCACGTGTACCTATAGATGATATATTTAACATTGTTATTTGATTAATTAAATAAATTATTAATTCTTTGTCGCAGCTATGTCTATTCACTCCTTGTGAATAGTGAATAGTTGATTTTTTTTTTCTTCTTCTTCTCAATATTCTTGAGAAAAAAAAATATCATCCTCACTTTACGTAAATAAAAGTGGGGCTGATATTTTTTTTTCTTGTCTATTCCATAGTATGGAGTATCGTTGGATAGGCCGCTCAAAAATATTGCATGTTTGTGAAAACCATTTTTCGATTCAGGGATCCGTTTGCGTAATATTAAGCTTTAAAGTGCAATTTTTTGTTAGAATCAAGTGCCCCCCCCCCCTGCCAGCTAAATGGTTGATTTTGGATATGTGAAAAAATTCATGGCAGTAGTTTAGGTAACGAAATTAAAAGGAATACTATCACAGTTAAGTAGGCTTTACAAGTTAACGAGTAATAGTCGACCAACTTAAATTTGCAGTTGGAGAATTGACCGTAACGTATATCGATGTATGGGAGAGCATGTTTTTCAACTACAATGTTAAGTTTGTTTTTGATATAAATTCATCCCACTACTTTAATCTTATTTCAAACGGGGTATAGATAGCTCTTCCTCCTTCCACTTCTTAGATTTTCAGTAACCTGAGCCTAACCAACCATTTTATTGCCACATAAAATCAAAAAATAAAGTCATTTATTTATACTAGGGTGAAAATCAGCACTTTTAGAAGGTCAAAATTACCTAAGACAGTCCCCCGAAACGCCCGCATGAAGAAGAAAGAATAAAGTGGTGCACCAAACTCCTCAATAGCACAGCTGTCTGTTCAGTTAAATATATTTGATTCTATACAATAGTTTGGAAAGTAATTAACATTATGAATCACAAAACTTTAAATTAAGTTATTTGTCATATAAGTTCGCTAGCACACGCCAATATACCAACAAAAAGATAGTAACACCTTCATATTTATGTAATAGTTCTCTAAGCCCAACAAACTTCCAACTCAACATTATCTACAAATACACTAACTAACAAACAAACATAAACAAGTGAGCAATATCAAAAATATACGTGTAGGTACCAGAATCACAGCGCAAATACACAGAATCTCTGTCACGTCCGGGACATATATCGGTCGGAATCGCGTTAGCTTTGCCGAATATCGCATATTCCTCTGGCTACCGCGAAACTGCCAAATTGCATATCGATATGGATACACAGTTTGCAAGGATACGCTAAGACTGAAAGTGTCATATTTTTGGATAAGGCAAAATAATTTATTGCACATGGGCACTTAAGAAACGTCAGAAGCTAGGTACACGGTTCCAATTAGTCGTTTCCTATGGAGAAGAGCTGGCAAGAAACTCCACGGTTACTCTTTTAAAAAGAATGGGCTTTTACAATGTTTTCAAGGTACAGTGTTAATAGCTATGGGAGGACAGTGTAGGCCCGCCACCAAGTACCAAGTACTTAAGAAAATAGAAAATGGTTTACAAAGCTACTGTCTATTAAGCCTAAAACGTTCTCATATTCACAATTAAAAAATAATCTATATAGGTAAAGATATTACTAAAATAATAAAAATAAAAACCTATTTAAACGAAATGATTCGGTATCCCTTCATGCAGGGATAAAAAAACTTAATTTATGATGTTCAATATCGCTATTTTTACAATCAGAACTATCTAATTGGACAAAATAAATTACGATTCAGAAGAGTATAAAAAAAAATAACTACATTTTCCGGTCTGTAACCGAAAAACTTGATTAATTTATTCAATCATAGATACCTTTGAACCAATACGGAAATTGAGCTCGTGGCCTCGAATGTAGGAAGAAGATTCCACCACAAGTTCTCATATTTTAAGAATTAATTCATATCAAATTAACACGATAACCTGCCTTATAGTACCTACAATTTTATAATATTCCTATATAATAATATTATTTGGATTCGTATGATTTAACAGTTTGTTATTCTTTTTTAACATCTTTACATAGTTATTATAAAACAAAGTCCCCCACCGCGTCTGTCTCTCTGTCTGTGTGAACGCGATAAACTCAAAAACGAATAAACGGATATTCAAGCGGTTTTCACCAATAGAAGGATAAAAAATTATGAAGGCTTAGGTGTATAATTCAATAAGGTTTTGTGTAAATTGGCTGAAATATGATGATTATAGTTAAAGATGTCGGAAAAAATCGTGCTGACCGGGAGCTTTACTGGCGTGAGTAGCGTAAACCGTACGAGATACATAAAATGTGTGTTCTACAGGATTGTACACCTTAAAAAGTTTAACAAAAAAATCCCATATAGCTTATGCCTATCTACTAAGGATGACCCACAGTAACCGTTTTTATCTTTCAGAATTTGATAAAATTTTAATTGGTATTTCCGAAGCTAATTTAATCCTTATTATTAATCTTTATCCAATAAAATAAGTTATTTAAATTGGGCATTTAATTTTATAAAGATTATAACATGCCTTACATCATATCAATTGTATGAATACCTACTTCAAAAGATATCACAGACCCAAAATTACACGTAACAAAATAATTATGGGTGCCGATGGCGCGGAAACCTTTTCCTCTGCTATTACTACGACAGAAAAACGGCTGAACGTATTTGGGTGAAATTTGGCACACAGATAGCTCATAATCTGGATAAAAAATATGGATTTAATAAATTTAACCCGGTAGTACATTTCCGTTGGATAATTTCCGACCTCCACGCGGGCGAAGCCGTGGGCAAAAGCTAGTTTTTAACATTTTAATTTGTAGGGTTTTAGGGTCTTAGGGAAGTTAGTATAAATTAATAGGACTGTCATTTCTAGCACTGAAACTTCCGTGGGTCCGTTGAACGCATTCGGATGTGACTACCGTTGGCAGTGGTAGGTTTTATTAATTTTTCCGCACGTAACGAGGTGCAAACTGTGCGCGGCTCGCATCAGATTTATACTACAAATTAATTTTTATTTGGTCTAGCCGAGGTATCTGCATAATTATTCAGCTATCGGTATGAAATTATAGTTCAGTAAAAATCCACTTATTAATATTCGTGTCATAAAGTTTAATAATTTGTGTATTGATTGAGTCTCACGGATTAATGAAGTTACAGGATTTTTCTACCTATTAATATTTTACGGAAAAGAGAAACATTGTTAAAGTGCAGACGATCAAAAACATATGCTTAGCGGTTGTGTTTCATTTCCAGTATCTGCAAGAGTTGTACCTATGTTAATAAAATTAGGTTATGCCATAGTAAAAAATAATCCAATCGACAGGTTTGGCTGCCCAGGTTGTACCGGACGAACGGTCTAATATTGCACCCTTAGGCTGCCTGTCCAGCAGGCAGGGTTACGAGTTTGTCCGAAAAGGATATCGTGGCCCTTCGCACACAGGGAAATGAAGGAACACGGGTGGGGTTTAGTCAGTAAATCTGAGACGCCCTCCCTCTCCGCCCAGAGCGGGAGAAGTTATTATAAAATAAAATAAAAACTACCTGTCCACCGGAGCGGAGCGGAGTGGAGAAACGGATAAAGTCCGCTTCTCCGCTCCGCAGCCTGGCTCCGCTCCGTTGGACAGGCAGCCTTATGCTGCGGTCCCATGGCCCGCTTCCTCACAGGCTAGATTGCGTCAGACCAGGTCGACAGGCCGTGGGAACCGTCGACCCGATGAGGCCAATGGTGGGAATGCTCGGCATTGGCCTTGGCAGGCCCCGACAGGCGTGGCCGGGCGCCAGGCTGCGCCCGGCTTCGACAGGCCGTGGGACCGCGGTTTTAGCCTTTTTTTAACTGGGTGGAGCATATAGAGTTGTACTAGAATCTTTTGGCGCATCACCGAAATGGGAACTAACGCCGCCATCTTGCTTTTTCAATACAATTTCACAAAACAATAATTTCACAAATACTTACCAACTATTAATGTCATTACTACAACTATCAACTATCCCTGTCAATGTCATTTAAGCACCAAAAGATCCTTGTAGCACTGTAAACAATAACGAAATGACATTCACTAAGTAGCAGCACGAGACGTCAGGTCTGGGCACCTGTCAAGCGTCAAAGATAAAAAAAATGTGTCAAAGCGCGTTTTTTTTTTTTTGTTGTGGCTGAATCATGAACGAATTAATGAAACAAATGATGAACGTATATATTTTATATTCATTGTCAAAATGGAAGACCTCTTGTCAAAGTGGCGCCGACTAGTGGCGTGAATGTTTATGTAATTTCCTGCATTAATCTCATTTGCATAAGTTTCCTAAAAAATGATGCAAGCTAAATCGACCTATTGCTTGAGCTCTAACATTTAATTAGCATACAATGGAGACATTATTGACTCGCAAAATTATTATGTTGTCTTATCTTTAAGTGTGTTAATGTTCATGTGCGAATGTTTTCAGTCTAAAGAATATTATTTATTCGTATAAGTGGATTAATGTTGGTTTAGTATTAGACGACAATCATGTTCTATAAAAGTAAAGGAAAGGAGATATTAACCGCCCCATTGAGTGACAGACAAAGCTGTCCAACCTAATATCAATAATATTTTTTAAAGTTCGTTTTTTAATCCCAGATTGTAATTTGTCTAATTGTTTGTTGTGTTTGTTTGTCTTTGTTGTTTGTTTTTTTTTTCAATTTGGAGTTTGACATTTGCACCTGTCAAAATCTGGGTTTCAAAAACGAAATTTAGGACACAAGATCTACATTGTGTTCAACTGTATCAATCAATCGAAGAGTTTTATTAGTTTTTATTTTATTTTCTTCATATAATTGTTTTATTTTTATTTTTATTTTCATGCACACTTGTTTTCCCAACTCACTTTAGACATTGGCAGAATAGTCGACACCGGCTTTGCTTGCCATACAACAAAAATAGAATAGAATAGAAATTTAGGACATATTAATAATAGAAGCGAAGGTTTTTTTTGCCATAAATTCACGACTCTTGGTCTAAAGTATTGGTAATCATCACATAAACTGGAACAAAAAAATATTATATTTTGGCGAAGTTGCATGTGAAAAACCTTTTATTATAATACATATAATCGCTAATTTAATGTAAAAATGACCGCATCTTGGACAGTTCGCCCGTTACTTCTTTACTTCACAGCTGCCTAATATACCACGAGCCACATTCTTATAAAATTCGTACCGATATGAAGGAAGAATGTAATAGTTGTCGCGAAGTAAATGCAAAAACCGAACAAGTGCGTGTCGGACCATCCACAATGAAGGCTTCCGTAGATGGGATGAATTTATCCCAAGAATAAACTTAACATTGTAGTTGAAAAACATGGTCCTCCATACATTCCAACTGCAAATGTAAGTTTATACGCACAAAATTGAGTGATTTACCATATTATTTTAAGATCACAGACTTCTTATAGATTTCCCTGTAGTCTATAAGTAAAGAACTATTTTCTGTATTTTTTTCAATATTTTAGGCTCAGTAGTTTCGGAGATTAGGGGGGGAATGGTAATTTTTCATCTATTTTCTTAAATTATTTCAAAAGTTTTTATTTTAAAATTCTAAAAAAAATATACATGAAATCCTTAAAACATGCCCCTTTCATTTGATAATTATGTCACACGGTACAGTCAGCAAAACTTATTTTTATAATTTTCTAATTTGCCCCCCAAAAATGCCTCCATATTCAAAATTTATTTATTTACGTAACACGTCCGTGTTTGGGTCTCAAAATTCCATATGTGTACCAAATTTCAACTTAATGGTCCAGTAGGTTCGGAGCAAATCAGCTGTGACAGACGGACAGACAGACAGACACACGAGTGATCCTATAAGGGTTCCGTTTTTTCTTTTTCAGGTACGGAACCATAAAAATTCAATAATATTCACTGAAGTGACGGAATTAACAGCTCACTTCATTGGTATAGATATCAAAGTGAAAAAAAAGAGAAATGACAGCTCTATACAAGTCAATGACCTCAAGAAAGTCGTGGCCAAGATGGCGAGTGATTGGCAACAGACAAAGTTTACCTCAGTACATCTACATTCCAGATCTTTTTAGCCGTTTTTCTGCTAGATTGTATCTACATATTTACAACATTTTTGCACGATTTACCTACTAGAGGCCCATAGAAATGATAGTATGATCATTTTATTCGTACTAGTTAGTACAAAAGATAGCTTGTTTGGTAAATAGGTAGACTGGTAAGGATTTTTGAACTATCGAACCCTTGTCAAAATTTTACGTTTTTATAGGCTACTTGGTTGATACCAAGTAGCCTATAAAACGTAACATTTTACCTAATAACAAATAAAGGAACTGATGTCCCTTTTTAACCGACTTCCAAAAAGAAGGAGGTTCTATATTCGTCAGTATGTATTTTTATACTGATGTATAACATTTACTCTCACTTTTTCGTGTGAAACTTTCTCGAGTGATTTCGTGAAAAGGGACGGAAGTGTTATAACAGGAAGTGACAGCTTGATCATGGAATAAGTAAGTACTTTATAATAGAATTAGTAAGTACTACGTATGTATAGATTGTAAGTAGAATGTCAGATGTTACACATCTTATGACTGTGAGGCTTGCTCGTCTTTTTGTTTTTCTGTACTCGGTACTTGGGTACTTTTCATGCAGAAAATGTTGACGTAGGTGGTGCTATGAGCTATATCTACTAGTTCTATCCTGATTAGGGTTTCATAACAGAGTTTAGAAGCTAGCGCAATATTGTTTCCCCGAAATCAAATAGACTGAAACAGTCACGCACTGTCTACGCACACATGCCAACATAAACATTTTTATTTCGTTATTTAATGGCCATAAATATGATCATAAAAACACACATATATCAAAATTCACGCATGTATTCCCAGAACGGGGAGTTAGAGGTGCACGGTACACCCATATTTCACCGGTTACCTATGTTTAAGTTCATTTAATAGACAGCAAGCCTATTGCCATTTACCGGGCTCAAATCCAAACTCCAGGCTGCTACTGAGAAATTCCAAATGGTAAAACCCAGTAACACTTTGCCGTAGTGCTTGCGGCCTCTAGACCAATGAGGCAGTCTGGGCATAGAGTAAAAAAAATACATTGTGCAAAACAATAATTTTTTACGACATTTTTCATGTATGCACGTTGAATGCACTTTCGAACGAAGTTGTCATAATATTGTTACTAACTCAGTGACTGCCGTAGTTATTGTAAACTTAATATATTTAATAAGTACACAATTTTAAATTCAAAAGAAAAATAAACTGGCCAAGTGCGTGTCGGACCACGCACAATGAAGGGTTCCGTAGTTGGGATGAATTTAACCGAAAATCAAACTTCACATTGTAGTTGAAAAACATGTTCTCCCATACATCGCATACGTGGCATACGCCACGGTCAATTTTCTAACTGTAAATGTAACTTTTTTAATCGCAAAAAATATTTTTTTTAATGTGATAAAACTACAAATTTACGATTTTCGGACTTTTTCCTTTATTTGTGCTGTGAGGCCTTGCTTCTTGCCAAATTTCATGATTTTAGGTCAACGGGAAGTACCTAGGTTTTGATTTATTTGTGAGAATCAAAATATGTCGCAATAATCGCCGTATGTTTTTATTTTTTTAAGAGCACCAAGGGACCGTAGACCTTCGTATTTGATATTAATTTCAACTCGATACCTCCACGCGTTCCTGAGAAAAAGGGTCTTGACAGACTGACAGACAGACGGATAACGAAGTGAACTTATAAGGGTTCCGTTTTGAGGTACGTAACCCTAAAAATAGGTTCACCTATTTGTTTCCTTTATTTAGATATTATACTTATTTTTTGATAATAATAATAAAAGATATATTAAATTTATCTTTATCTGGCCTATCCAAAAGCTTTCTATTTCATAGTTCATTTTGAGGTTAGGTACATTTTTCGACACTCTCTACAAGTTTGGCTTTTTCATCATCCTGCTGGACATGCATGCTGGACATAGGCCACCCGCGAGCACCGCCTCTTCGACGTGTTCCGTGCTTTTTGCATCCAGCGGATTCCTGCGTCCTCCACAAGGGCATCAGTCCACCTTGTGGGAGGCCTTCCAACGCTACATCTTCCGGTACGCGGTCGCCACTTCAGAACCTTTCGGCTCCATCGGCAATATTTTCTACGAGCAACGCCCACTGCTACTAAAGTTTGGCAATTCTTCGGGCTATGTCGGTTACCTTGGTCCTCCTGCAGATATCTTCATTTCTGATTCAACCAAGTAGGGAAACTCCAAGCATAGCCCCCATCTTTGCTTTTGGGTGACTTCTTTGAAGCCCATTGAGGACTTTTTCAATGCCAGTTAACCTATTAAGACTTCATGGTGTAACAGTAAAGAAAAACAACCTTTACTGCAGGTCAAAGGTGTCTTCTCACACCTCAGCAGTGACTTTGTAAGGAGCAAAAGTCACCGTAATTATGTTATGGTACAATTACAGCCACACTGCGTTTAAAGAGTTTATAGACAGCTCAGTCATATTACCTTGTAAGTCGTGTAGAATTGCCAAATACCCGAAAAACTGAAAACCGAACTTCTGAAACCTGAAAACCGAACAAATACATTCAAAGACTAACGCGTAAAGGCAATTGGGAAACTTTATTCATTAGTTAGCATCAAGTACTTAAAGTTGAAACTTGCTATTGTTTCTAAAGGGTGCCTTTTGTTTTGTCAGTGATGAGGGTACAAAAAAAATATGGGGATGCTGGGTTAGTAGGAGTAGTTTCCTAAGGCCAATTTCCACCACATATCACTACATGCATTTAGAGTTAAGAGTATTTTATAATCATTATCATATCTATGTCATCTTCATAATATACATACAATCAATCAATCAACTCAGCCTATCGCAGTCAACTGCTGGACATAGGCCACAACACCCTGTCCTCCGCCTTCCGCATCCAGGCTGGGGGTCTACTCTGAAGCGATTATCCGAAGTATCGGCTGAATGTTCGGCCGTTTTATAACTTCCAAAGTTTCCCTTTTTAACTTTGAGTCCTTACCCAACTTCAAGTCGTATTTTTGACTTTGGCTTATCTCTTTGACTGTCGTTTTTTTTTTCTGTCTTCGTTGTCAAACATAGTTAACCGTAGTCAAGAAATGGCTGAACACTCGGCCCATACTTCTTATTTATGTTTGGAGTAGACCCCCTGATCCAGCCACCTTCTTAAGGTCGTCGGTTCATCTAGCTGGGGGGCGTCCCACACTACGCTTGCTGATACGCGGTCTTCACTCCAGGACTCCTCTGCTCCATCGGCCATCGGTCCTGCAACAAACATGGCCAGCCCACTGCCACTTCAGTTTGCTTACTCTGCAAGCTATGTCGGTAGCTCCGGTTCATATCCGGATAGTTTCATTCTTGACTTTATAATTTTTTTTTCTGTTGTTAGTTCATCATCATCATCATTTCAGCCGAAAGACGTCCACTGCTGGACTTAAGCCTCTCCCTAGCACCGCTATTTCGACCGGTTCTGTGCTTCCCGCATCCAGCGGATACTTGCGGCCTTCACAAGGTCATCGGTCAACCTTGTAGGAGGCCTTCTAACGCTACGTCTTCCGGTACGCGGTCGCCACTCCAGAACCTTTCAGCCTCATCGGCCATCAGTTCTGCGAGCTATGTGCCCTGCCCACAGCCACTTAAGCTTAGCAATTCTTCGGGCTATGTCGGTTACCTTGGTTCGCCTGCGGATCTCTTCATTTCTGATTCGATCACGTAAGGAAACTCCAAGCATAGCCCTCTCCATTGCTCTTTGGGTGAGTTTTAGCCTTCTAATAAGGCAAATTGTGAGCGGCCACGTTTCAGTGCCATAGGTCATCACTGGCACTGGTTGTTAGTTATCTTCATACAATTGACAGAAATAGGACAATGTTTTAAATTCGTTTAGTGCTAAATGCATTTAGTGATTTGTGGTGTAAGTAGGTTCTAATCTAACTAATATTTTACGTAAATGCGAAAATGAGTTTGTTTGTTTGTAACTCTTTCACGCTTAAACGGATTTATATGAAATTTGGCACATCCGTAGACCTGGGTCAGGACATAGAATTTTTGTTATCCCGATATTCCCACGGGTTCGAGACTTATGCGGGTGAAACCACAAGGCGCAGCTAGTAAATCATATAAGTAGGTAACTTTCCGAAGGATACTTTTTATTTAATTTTGAGACCTAACTATTTAAAATAATTATTTAACTGATAAAACGGACCTTAGTCAACGATTTTTCTTTCGTTAGAAAGAATGGTATATTTATAAACAATTTGAGGAATTTATAAATAATCATAATTTATAATAACATTAATGAGTAATATCTCTTTAATTATTGTTATGACCTTTTATTATTCTTTAATATAGTGTATGTTTTACGCTGTTATGACCTAATTACGTATGTTTATTAGTAAAAATATATATTGGTAGTTTAGACTAGTTTAAAACTGAATAACAAAAAATTAAGTCCATTTAAAAAAGGGTACATTAATTACTTGAAAAACTAGGCCGTAAGTAATTATATACTTTTCTGTGCGGTTAGGTAAATAGATAGGTATAGAACTAACCTATAATTGTCTGGGTCACGGTTTCTAGGTTTATAATAATGCGCGCACGCGTGACTCGGTTACCTTGCCAGTGTTTTTCTAAAATGTCGTTTTAGGTCTTTAGAGAGCCGGCGCGTCTTCGATATCAAAGTTTCCAAAGCTTTTTTTTCTCCACGTTTAGGCTCCCGCAGACAGGCGCGACGTGACACTAGTAGCACAATTGCTATGAAAACTTCATGGAAAGTGTCGCGTTGCCTATCGCGCCAGTCTGCACGAGTCTTTATTTTACGATTGTCACGTGGCTGACGTGGGTCATCAGCAGTTTGGAGCAATGGGGCAATGGGTTGGGCAAATGTTCTTGATTTTATCATGTACAGTCGGGACCAGCATTTCCTGACCGCTCTTCCATTATTCTTCTTTGTAAGAGGGGTCAAGTAATGCTGGTCACCGAATGTACTACCTTTTGCCCGCGGCTTCACCCGCGTTGAGTTCGGAAACCTCGCATTTCATTTACCCTCATGGGCGGAAGGGGTGGGTTTATGTATATATGCATAAGTATTATTATTTATTTGTATTACTTTGACTTAGCTTTTGTGTGAAACTGTAGTGAAATATGTACGAAATGAGCCACAACTCGAACCGTCATAGTTTGGATAAATCTATATTCATGCGTCATTAAGTTCGTCTTCTGAGGAGGAACGAGCAGTGTTTATTTAAGAACCATTTTTATTTATTTAGGGTCTCCAATAAAAAAACATAGTTATACAATACATAACACAATATGTGAAATGATACATTGTTCTTTATTTAATAGAAACCTTAATTAACATATACGTGGTACCACTAAAATATTATATTATATACAGTAGGTAGTAGGTACAAGTTTAAAATAAAACAAAAAAGGGGATCATTAAAAAAACCCGAAGTAAAATTTCAACATTTATGTCTGTAATTTTTATGGTGTACATAATAAAGAGTATTCTGTTCTATTTAATTCTCATTGGGCATCAAAAATTTGCCCGCATCGCTGTCAATGGGAAAAGCGCCCAAAAGACTGGCAGCATTACCACGTTGGATGGCAATGCTGATTCTTTGGGCTAAAAACAGGCCAGGCCCTCTGGTCGCGTGAAGTGTCGACCAACCGCTTGGCGATGTCCTGAAATACTCGATGAGCACTTGAACCCTAAGGCTAGGAGCTTTTCAACCCCAAACGGCTCAAACATAATTATAAATTACATAACATAATTATTATAGTGGATAACCAAGCAGTATCTCATATTACTCCCCATACTTAAGGGGGATGCGCTAAGGTAGCCCGTGAAATTCAAATTTTATGACGTTTTTTGCAATTTGAGGTCAGTAACAGGTTGCATGTTGATCTAAATATGATTCGAGGCCGTAACAAATATGGCTTTACAGAATTATAATCATTAGACTCAGCATTAAAACTCTCTAAGTTCATAAAATCCTACTGAATGATTATTACAGAAATAGTCATTCAATAGGATTTTACGAAGAGAGATAGTTGTATTGCCGATTCTAATGATTATAATTCTGTAAAGTCATTTTTGTTACGGCCGCGAATCATATTTAGATCAACTTACAACCTGCTACTGACCTGCAAATTGCAAAAAACGTAATAAAATTTGAATTTCGCGGCTTTCCTTAGCGCATCAACCTTAACTCCACTGATGAACTTGCTTGCCCAGCTAGGGCCCGTGCCAAAACAAAGGAACGGAAAAAAACTGTTTATTATTGTCCCATGGCCAAGTCCTCTTCATACAGAGAAGACGTGACACATAAATGATAATGGGCAACATTAGGTATTTTTAGGGGTCCGTACCTCAAAAGGAAAAAAACGGAACCCTTATAGGATCACTTCGTTGTCCGTCTCTCTGTCTGTCTGTCAAACAGTCAAGACGTTTTTCTCAGGAACGCGTGGAGCTATCAAGTTGAAATTAATATCAAATACGTAGGTCTACGGTCCATTGAAGCTTAAAAAAAAAAAACCAAGCTTCTGATTCAACGCAATAATAAAATACAGTGATTCATGCGACATATTTTGATACTCGCAAATAAATCAAAACCTTACCAACAACTAAATTTCATGATTCTAGGTTGATGAGAAGTACCTATGTACTTCTCATCAAATAAGAAAAATCGTTAATTTTCGCACTGGTAGAGGCCTGTGCAATACAGGCAAGGGTGCCCGCGCACCCGTTGCCTGCGCACCCGTTGCCTGCTGGGGTCCACCTGGGAGGAGGCGGAGACGATGATCATACAATCGCCTTCCCGCGCCCCCTCTTCGCCTGCGGAGCGGCGCCGCGAGAGGGTCGTCCTCTGTGACATTACTTCCTCGCAGAAGAAGGCGACCGCTGTCCAGGCCCCCTCGCTTTCCAGCATGGAGTTGACGACGCTGGGAAGCGAGAGGTCAATTTCAAACCAACCTAGCTGAACGCACCAAAATTTAAATAAGCTAATTAATCTCTCATCACTATCTCAGTCTTATCTCCATACATGACCAGTCATGCAATATTTACGACGCAGCATGCTCGTTTCGTCGAATTATAGATAAGTGGTGGCATCAACATCGCCACATGCGAACTACGCATCACACCGACGTCACGCAAAATCCTGCAACGCGCAAGCAGAGTTTACCGCGCGACTAGTATATATTATAACGTCTCGACATCAATCATCGGGCAGGAAAGTGTGCCTCACGGGTGCGCCAAAAAGACCCAGATCAGCAAAAACGCCAGACAACTAAGTGCCTGACGCTGGTAAACGAACTCCTAACTTAATTCCTTCTTTATCCATTGCAGTGCGCTGGCAAGCGTGAACCCGAGAAGGAGCAAGAAGCCCAGCAATGGATAGAAGCTGTTATTGGGGAGAGGTTCCCTAACATGCCGTACGAGCACGCACTCCGTGATGGCATCATCCTGTGCAAGCTGATGAACCGTCTCCAGCCTGGAATCATCACCAAAGTCAACGTCTCTGGCGGCGACTACAAGTACATGGACAACATTAACCAGTAAGTTCAAAAGATTAAAAAAAAACACTACAATGTGAAAAATAGCTTCAGTTTTGAAAGTCGGTGGCATCTTTGGAAGTAAGTTGTATTTTCTGTAAAAAGTTTATTTTTATTTTTCACTAAGTTACAATAGCCTAAAGTTTTCATCATCACCTTTTACAAAATATTGCTTTTCCCGCTACTGGGACGTTAATTGTGGAGGAGTTCTCCTGGTAAGAATCAGGAGAACTGCCACTCGCCATATGCGTTGTGACCAGCATAAATTGCTTAGCAACCATATTAAAGTACCTAATCGAATCGCAAACCGTTAATACATATTATTATGTAGTTCCGGTGGCCATCTGTGGATTTCATCATCGGTTCCACTTCACCAATTGCACGAGTTACTATAAAAATACCCAAATCGCAAAATTTCAGGATTTCTCTCGATTTCCATGGGATCCCTCATTAGATTCTGATTCGGTGACAAAGGACCACCTCGAGAGCATACACTTTAAAAAAAAAAGAATTTTTAAAATCAGCCCACAAGTGACGGAGAAATCGGTGAACATATAAGTCGATAAAAAAAAACCTCCTTCTTTTTGGAAGTCGGGTGAAAAGGAACTTTTTCACAATTTAGCCCAATGCTGCGTCATTCTTGGAATTAATACCTGGAGAGTTAGCTAGTAGGGACACCAATACACCATGCCCGATCGACGTGGCAGCTCGATGTTATTAAGAAATACAAATCACCCTGAAAATGCGGCAATAGGCCTGGTTTCAACCTACTCTTTATAAGCAGGGTACTACCGAAAGGGTTCTGGAGTATGATGCCGGACGTAAAAATAGCACCATCCTATTTCTTCCCATGGGTGTTGTAAAAGGCGACTAAGGGACTAACTATAGAATGGGCAGTAGCGTTCTCTATGCTTCTTAACACTATACTGCGATCGCCAACCCGCCTGCAAGCGTGGCGATTATGGCAATCCCCCCCCCCCCCCCCCCCCCCGTTTTGGGGGAGGCCTATATCCACCAGTGGACGTCTTTTGGCTGAAATGATGACTACCGAAAGACTGCTGAGAAAAATCCTAACATCTAAAATGTGTCAACAGACCAATTGGTGGCAGCGAGGGACATCGACGCGCAAACTTTACAGTTTGCATGTACCCCCAACTAACTAACTGAATTCATGGTTATCCATGAATTCAGTACATGATTCTAGACCTAAAATGTCTAGATACGCTAGTGGGCTAGCGTAGAAACTTTTCGTCGATTTCAAGAAAAAAATCTGCTGCTTCATAGAAACGTGCAATACCTACCCCGTCAAAATGTACTGTTTAAATGTAATTTAATGTTGCACCCCGCCACCCTGTATTCTACAAATAAATTTAATTGAAGTGTCTGTTTGTAATGTCAAAATAACAGCTTTTTACTAATTGCTCATGAAAGTATACATGGTACAAAAAACAAAAAAATAATTGTTGTCTGTCTATTTGTTCCGGCAAATCTCCGAAACGGCCGCACCGATTTTGACGGGACTTTCACTGTCAGATAGCTGCTGATACGTAGTACCTTAGGATACTTATTTTGGAAAAAGCCACACGGGTGAATTCGAGACCAGCCACTAGTGTTTGAATAAAACTGCAAAGTTCGATATAATGACAAAATATGTAGGAGACAGAATAAATATTTTGAACACCAAATGCAAAGTTCACTGCCTCTAGAATCAAGGTAACAACCAGGATATGGGGTTTTCTGATGTTTTGCTTTTATTAACGTATACTGGTTTCCTGTTTAAATACTATAAAATTCAGTGAAGGTTTCAAGACGCGGAAAAAAATATCTCGCTCAAAACTTTCAATCAACCTTCAAATTTTTCCGTTGCCTAGGTAGCTTTATGTTTGCTTGTGCTTGTATTTAACATCACTGTGCCTTAATTAAATTGTCATCAGAAAATGCAAGAACTCTTGTTATCTGTTAATTAGCAATTTACAATAATTATGATAACTATGACCTTATTGGTCCTATTAAAATGTATAACACCAAGTTTGAAGGTCATAGAAAACTATAAGGATAATAAATTGTTCACTACAAGTTATACAAACATGGTTCTTTTAAAAATAGTTATTTGATAAACAAGAGTGCAAAGTTGCTTTTTAACCGCGTGCTCAATTTTGATGACCGAGCAAGCGAAGTATTCTAAAATTGAATCCTCATAAATTAGAATCCTGAGCGTTAGCGAGGGAATCAAAAGAGCATGAGGTGAAAAATCTTTGCACTCGAGTGCAACACGAAACTTTTCATCCCACCTCAGGTAGGAAATGACTAAATGCAAAAAAAAAAACATTTACAATCACAAGATACTTTTATTTCAGTTTAGGTATAAACTACTACATTATGATAGGTAACTATTACAGAATAATCTTTAAATTATAACAAATAATAGTTAGGTATAATTAAGAAAAAATTAAAGTAATGTTGCTACAGTTACTTAAGTTGAGTGTAATATTTTTGTTAGGTACTGTAATGTTGGTGTTAGTGACTTGTGTACTGTTTTTCGGTAAACTATCTGTCATACTTAATAGTTGTACCGATTCATCGGATTCCCTTGGCGTAAATGTTGGCCAGAGATGGCGATGGTTAGGTGTTTCGTAACGGCTCATTTTTGATGTAGAAGGGCCAGTCCAAGGATCACACTGGGGCTCTTTCAGTGTAATGGCTCCTACGATGCCTTTACATATTTTAGAATTATTTTGGATGGAATCCTCTATGTATCTCTCTACGACCGCATTGGACTTCCAGCCTCCATGGCACTTAAGGGACAGGAGATCAGCTCCTGAATCGGCCAAAAGTGTGGCTGAAGTTCGTCGGAAACAATGACCCGTGTACCGGGGTTCTGGAAGTTCAAGAAATGTTGCTATTTCTCGTAGGATAATGTCAATTTTATTAGCACCCATCAGGCTGTCTAACATACTTTCCGTTGCGATATTGTAGAAAAAATCGATTGATTGGAGTGTTAGGCGGGCGTAAGGCTTGATATTTCTCAACAATTGTTACGTATTCCTTGCGAATGACGAAGTTGCGGTCTCTTTTTGTCTTTGTATTAGGTAAATTAATTAATAGTAACTCATCTGAATATTAATTCTCAATGTTATTGACATTAAGTTGTGTTAGTTCATTAGTTCGACATGCTCCGTTTATACCAATAATAAGAACAACCTGTAACGTAAAGTGTACTGTAGTAGATAAATAAATAAAATTGATATGCAAGCATAATTATTATGCCCGTCAACATCTACTAAGTACGTATTAGATTATGTTATGTAGTTTATTAATATACTTAAGTAGATATTGAATGTGCAACTAACTTACTTTTGTCACCAAATATACGGAATCAGGTTCTTCGTTAAGAAACTTTTCAATTTCAGATGCTGTGGAAACCTTCGATTTGTTTGGTTGATGACGAATGAGGCTCTTTTTAAAAATGCCACTAATTTAGGATAGGTGTCGATATGTATGTCTTTTTTCATCTTTATTATTGCTTTTAGCATTGAATACGTACTCCATAGAGTGCTTGATTTCTCGGTCTCGGATAATTCAATAAAATATGCCAGCAAAACGTTTTCTGAGAGAGTTTTGGCTCCTTTAGCTAGTCGCCACGTGGTAAGAAACATATCGTACTGTTTCAAATACTTCTCGCGTGATTGTTGAGGGAGAAAGCTCATTTGCGCATTATTAATTAATTATTTTCTTGTTTTTAAGCTAAGGTTAATAGTTAGGAAAATGGCGCGCACAAAGCAAATTAAAAAAAGTACACCAAGAAGGTTCCAAGTCTGAGTTTTTAACAAATTAAATAAGGTTGTATTTATGATAAATTCGGCACCATAGAAGGAGAAGTAAATAGGTTTAATGATGTTTTGAATTTACAAACTTAGTGCAAAGGATGTTGTGATGATGTATTTTTTTAACAAAAACATTACTAACTGACTTCCAAAAAGGATGAGGTTATATTATGTTCGTCTGTATGTTTCATTTACTTATTTTATTATTTATGTACACACAGTAAAATACAGAGAGATACGTCATAATTATTATATTTATTATTGATTGTTTTTTTTTTTCAGGTTCCAGAAAGCGTGTGTGAAGTACGGAGTTCCTGATGTGGACCTCTTCCAGACAACTGACCTCTGGGACCAGAAGAACATCGCCCTTGTCACACAGACCATCTTCGCCCTTGGTAGGACGGTGCGTACCCGACCAATAACATATTTTTTATTATGAGAGCATCTCAGAGGTTATCTATCTTTGCTTACAAAAAGTTATCAAAACAAAGCAATTAAATATTTGTGTCCAAGCGAAAAGGGTCCAGTTCTCGGCATTTAGATTCCGAGATATAAGCTGTTTTGTAAAATTGGATGAAAAAATTGCATTTCGCGATTTTAATTGATTATTAATTAATGCTCGATTATCTACAAGTTCATAAATAGTAAATGACTTTAAGTATATGATGTTTCTAAGTACTTACCAGAAATTTTAAGATAAAAGTTTAGTAAAAAGGTACCAGCAGTGTGTCGTATCAATGTCAAATTGGAAAATGTTTTGTTTCAAATCAAGCTTTTTCAGAGTTTAAACTTCAAATTAAATTAAATTAATAATCATAAAATGTCTGATAAAAAAACCGGCCAAGTGCGAGCCGGACTCGCGCACGAAGGGTTCCGTACCATTATCTATAAAAACGGCAAAAAAGTCACGTTTGTTGTATTGTAATTTAACTATTCATTTTTAAAGTGATTATATAACTAAATATTCTGTGAATATTTCAAGCGTCTACCTGTTGCCGTAATCAATATCGAGCAAAAAAAGCACGTTCGTTGTATGGGAGCCCCCTTAAATATTTATTTTATTCTGTTTTTTTAGTATTTGTTGTTATAGCGGCAACAGAAATACATCATCTGTGAAAATTTCAACTGTCTAACTATCACGGTTCATGAGATACAGCCTGGTGACAGACGGACAGACAGACAGACGGCCTTAGTAATAGGGTTCCCGTTTTACCCTTTGGGTACGGAACCCTTATAGGACCACTCCATTGTCAGTCAGTCTGTCTGTCATGACTCTTTTTCTTAGGAACGCGTGGAAATTAGTAAAAAAAAAAAATTCTAAGTCAACGCAACAAAAAAATACGGCCTTTTAAGGCTCGTACAGACTGGTACGCATAGCATAATTTCTTTGTTGGTGCCTGTCGCACCCGCGATCTCGCGTGAGTCTGCAAACGCCTTTATGCGACATATTTTGATATAAATAAATACCGCAAAATAAATCAATACCTATTTACGGTACTTCCCGTTGACCTAGAATCATGAAATTTGACGAGAAGCAAGGTCTCACGGCACAAATAAAAGAAAAAGCCCGAAAAACATTCATTTATAGATTTATCAGGAAACAAAAATTGCGATTTCAAACATAGTTGCAGTTGGAGAATTGACCGTGACGTATAACGATGAATGGGAGAACACTTTTTCAACTACAAAGTTAAGTTTATTCTTGGGATTTATGTTCATCGCAACTACGGAACCCTTCACTGCGCGTGGTCCGACACGCACTTGGCCGGTTTTTTGTTTACAACATTACATGACGGCATTCAGGCGTGATGTAAATGTTATAAAAAACCGGCAAACAAAAACCGGTACTATTCACCCCAAAGTAAATAATTTAATGTCTTTGCCCCAAAAGGATAGTCAGGTCGTATTATCTTTTGCCAGTTATCTTAGGAGCACGAATCACTAATGATTAAAACCGAGGGGCACACATTCAGACTCCGGACTGCTTCAAAGAATTTTCTCATAGAAAAACCCAATAGTAGGTACAGTCAGCGTCAAATAGTTAGTGACACTCAGGGTATCGAAATAAATAGACGCAACCAAAAAGTCAATCATATCGGTACAAACAAAGTTTTCATATTGCTGTCAACAATATAGTCGCTCAAAAGGTCGAGACGTTTAAAATGTCTTAAAGATCGGTTCAGTCAAACCGCCATAAATATGGTTACAGTCATCTCGCCAATGGTAAGCATTACAAGTGTTCAAAAATATGGAACACATTAGAAAAATAAACCTTACTGCTTTAAATTTTAAATATTATTTCTCACGTCAGCATTTCACAAAATGAAAGTGATAGAAACTTCTGATGTCCTTTTCATTTTAAGCATGACGTCATAGACATGTCTTTTGTTTTGTAAATAATTTCGTGCATAGCCGTTTACGATACTTATATGTGCTTATATTTTAAGCAATAAATAGCTGACTGGAAATAGATGTAAACCTCATTGATAATGAGTATGTGTACCTATATATCTTATAGAGCAAGAGTGCTTATCTATGATTCAATATCATGTTCATGTCACTTATAATAATACGAAATTATTTCGTATTGAATTTAACTTTTGTACCTATTGATTAAAATGAGCACTTTCGATCGTACAGAGCACTAAAAACTCTCATCGGATGTAAAAATAAACAAAAACATTTTTGCTCTAATTATCTTTATTTTTTTAACTAAAATCGTGTATATCCACCGTCTGCTAGAATTACGTCAGAAAGACGTCTTCGCATAGATTGTACCGCATTATAGCAAAAATTGTCTCCTCTCATGGACTCCCAAACTTCTTCGACGTGAGTCCTTAAATTTGCGGTGGTTCGTGCTCGAGTACTGTCCCATACCTGAACCATTTTGCCCCACAAATTTTCGATCGGATTTAGATCGGGACTATGAGGCGGCATCTTAATTAACTCCAGGTCCATGTTACCATCCAAGTAATTTTGAACAACTCTGGAGTTGTGTACGGAACTGTTATCTTGGACAAACCTAATCCTTTCATGGGGATAAAAAATCCGGGCTGTTGGAACCAAAACGTTTTCGAGGATGTCTTTGTATCGGGGGCCATTCATTCTTCCTCCCACTTCGACTAGCTCTCCTGGTCCGCTTTGGGTCATCCATCCCCAAAATCCTAAGGTGATTCGGCCGCTGCGGTTATTAGGGAGGACATTTCTTTCATCATACCTTGTTTTCGATGTTCGGTATAGAGATAAGCGTCCCTGGGCAGACGAACAAAAAATATATTGTTATATATTGTTGCGAATATATTGTTGACAATAATAAGGAAACTTTGTTTGTACCGATATTATTGACTTTTTGGTTGCGTCTATTTATTTCGATACCCTGAGTGTCACTAACTATTTGACGCTGACTGTACCGTCATGATTGCACTAAAGCAGACCAACGAACTAATCTGATCTGATCAATCTTCGAGAAAAGGACTAAAGTATTCCATCTTAATTTACAGGCATACAAGCACCCTGAATGGCGCGGCCCCTGCCTAGGACCCAGACCTTCTGAAGAAAACCGTCGTGAGTTCAGCGAGGATGTTCTCCGTGCTGGTCAATCAGTCATCGGTCTGCAGGCTGGCACCAACAAACTGGCTAGCCAGTCCGGACAGAGCTTCGGTGCTTCCCGCAAAATCATTCTTGGCAAGTGAAGTACTAGGCTCAAGGCTGGCAGAAACCAAAGAGGGATTAGTTTTAGTTTCGAGCCTGTAATATTTATGTATGGATTTTTCATGTAATTTTAAATAGAACAAAATTACTAATTACTTAATTATAAAATAGCAGCTAAGTTCTTGTAGAACAGAAAAGTAGTCAATATTATTCTAAATTAAAATTGATATGTAGGTAATTATTTTCATTGTGTTTTACCAGCCAGTCAATTGAATGTACCAATCTAATGTAGGTACACACGGCTACACATCAAGCTATACATTTCCAGTATATGCTGATCTCGCATTATATAGGATTTCCGTACAGTGCGAGAGCAGCGTAAACTGGAAATGTATATATTGATGTGTAGCCGTGTGTACCTAATAAAGTTGTCATCGAATATTCATCATAACACAATGTTCAAAACATGCATAATTTTAAGAAATATTTAATTTTTAATAAACTATTTTAATAATTTTATGTATTTATAATTATTTTTTAAACATTGTTGTAAGTTTAAATCAATAAACTGTGATTTTTAGAGTTGCAAGTGGATTAACAGTTGGTACATTAACATTTACTTACTTATTATAAAACAATAAAAATAAATAAAAACGACTGCATACAAAAAAAAATGTTTTTTAATAATAATTCTTCAATGGGTTTATGTAAAATGGTCCTATCATTCGGTATTATTCTGGGTCCTCCACAGATTCATGACTCCTTAAATTAATGATGAATAATTAATTACAAGTAAACTGCACCATAATTTCTTAACACATTATCAAACACAATCTGAATGATTTTGAACCATGTATATTGCTAATCCATTGCTTCATAAGTTCGAAAAATGTGTCTGCTCAACGACGTAAAATAACGCAATGAATGGTTGTTGAACCGTCAATATGATACCCATTGCAGGCTACTGATAGTGTGTTACCCCAGATTAAAAATAAATAATGATTATTAATAGTAAACTGAATGGCCGGTGGAGCAGACGAGTCCTGGAGTAGAGACCGCGAATCGGCAAGCGTAGTGTGGGGCGCCCCCCAGCTAGATGGACCGACGACCTTAAAAAGGTGGTTGGGACAGACTGGAAGCGGAAAGCGGAGGACAGGGTGTTGTGGCGCTGCCTGGGAGAGGCCTATGTCCAGCAGTGGACTGCTATAGGCTGAGTTGATTGAAACTGAATGGTAGTAGGTTATTTATTAATGTGTAAGTACAACATCTTTCCTCTCGCTTTTTGTGGGAGTGATTTCGTGAAAAGGGACGGAAGTGTGTAACAGGAAGTGACAGCTTGAGTATGGAATAAGTAAGTACTTTTTAAGAGCATGGAATTAGTAAGTACTTTATAATTCACTGCTCAATTACCAAGTTGAGATGTCATCATATGTGACTAATGTAAGATTCACTCGTTTTTAGGGTTCCGTATCTCGAAAGGAAAAAATGGAACCCTTATAGGATCACTTCGTTGTCCGTCTGTCTGTCTGTCAAGACCATTTTTCTCAGGAACGCGTAGAGGTATCAAGTTGAAATTAATATCAAATACGTAAGTCTATGGTCCCTTGAAGCTCTAAAAAAATCAACCTTCCAAGTCAACGCAATAAAAAAATACGGCGATATAAGCGACATTATTGCGACATATTTCGATACTCGCAAATAAATCAAAACCTATAGGGTACTTCCCGTTGACCTAGAATCATGAAATTTGGCAAGAAGCAAGGTCTTACACCACAAATATAAGAAAAAGTCCAAAAATTCTAAATTTGTAGTTTTATCACATAAAAAAAAATTGTTAATATCTCGCACATAAATCAAAACCTAATGGGGTACTTCCCATTGATCTAGAATCATGAAATTTGGGCAGAAACAAGGTCTCACAGCACAAGTAAAGGAAAAAGTCTGAAAATTTAAATTTTTTATTTTTATCACAAAAAAACAGTTTTGCGATTACCAATTTAAATTTTCAGTTGAAAAATTGACCGTGGCGTATATCGATTTATGGTAGAACATATGTTTTTCAACTACAATTTTAAGTTTGTTTTAGGGATAAATTCATCCTAACTACGGAACCCTTCATTGTGCGTGGTCCGACACGCACTCGGCCGGTTTTTTTTTTTAATCTTAATTCCTACAATTACTGTAGGAATAGCTACGGATTGCCATATTGGTCTAGTGGACATTCAGGTAGGTACGACTCCTGAGCTCATGAAGTCGAGTGCGATCTCGAGACCAAGCATAAGGAATTTCTCAGTAGCAGTCCGGTCCTGGCACTCTACTAAAGGGACTTGCAGCCCTTATAAAAAAGTCAGTCAGTCATAAACTTACCTATTAAAAAGTGTTCCACAGTTCTATTTAAATGTGAATAAATGAATATGAATTTGAACAGTACCCCGACTGCAATGATAATTTTATTTATCGGTTTAGTTAGCGAGTAAATGAGTGACCTTTCGCTTTGTATATAATAATAGCTTTCGGCCCGGCCCGCGGCGTCGCAAGGGTAGCGCTAAGTATCTACCCTACCCTACCCTATCTACCTACCCTACCTACCTACCCTACCTACCTATCCTACCTACCTACTCTACCTACCTACCTACCCTACCTACATACAACCTACCCTACCTACTTTTTTTTTTCTCACCTTTTAAACCTACCCTGAACTTCCACAAATATTTCAAAACCAAAGATAGCCAAATTGGTCCAGCCGTTCTCGAGTTTTAGCGAGACAAACGAACAGCAAATCATTTTTATACATAAAATTTATAGATAGGTACAGATTAACTAATACAACTTGTTTGCACGTACAGTCATACATACACCATATCTATGTAAAACTCATGCCAATAAATGTTCTGCCATGGTTACGAGCCTGTCCGAAAAGGATATCGTGGCCCTGGCACACAGGCATCTGAAGGAACACGGGTGGGTTTTAGTCAGTAAAAGTCTGACACGCTCCGCCCAGAGCGGGAGAAGTTATTTGATAATTTTCCCACCCAAAAAAAAAAAAGTTATAGTTGGGATGTGCTCATCAGGGCCTTGAATTTGATACCCATATTGTTGTTTTTTTTCTCTTGAAAATCAAAAATATTTATAGCCTACCTATATGTCATTCGGGATGATGTAAGGATTCTAACGATACTCCATAGGTACATCTAAATCTGTTAAGGCTTTTAAAAGTTATGGCAATCCTTTTTGGGCAGTCGTGTAGTTACCCTGAAATTTGATTCGTACGGGCATATCCCAGCGCCGAACTTACCCCAGCGTATTCTATTTGCTAATCTTTTGTCCTGTGAATCCATGACCTTGACCAGAAAAGGTAATCGTTCCGCTTAGATCCATTTTTGGCACGCCCCATAAATAATATCCTCGGCTCGTTTTTGGAGCAGTTGTTAATTTTCATTCAGTACATGTAAGAGGAAAATGTATTATTTTTCTGCCTACTGACAAGGACCACCCATGGAGAAGATATGTAGGCAGTTAGGTACATACCAATTGTATACCTACGTAGTAGAATACTAAACTTATTGGTTGTCACTTCCCGTGGTCCAAGCGCTGACTTTTACCTTGGCCACAGGCTAAGCATTGCCATCCAAGCAACGTGGCAATGCCGCCAGTCTCTTGGGTACATTACCTAAGTACCTTTAATTTTTCGAGTTTTACGAGGCCACATTTTAGTTTGTTAATAAAGTATGTGTATTTTTATTTTAACAATCTGTTTGTAAACTTGTGTTAAATAGGGGTAAATAAATAAAGTAAGACTATAAGGGTCCACCTCTTTATGTACTTAAGACACCTGCCAGGGTTACGAGTCTGTCCGAAAGGGATATCGTGGCCCTGGCACACAGGCATCTGAAGGAACACGGGTGGGTTTTAGTCAGTAAAAGTCTGACACGCCCGCCCTCCTGCTCCACCCAGAGCGGAAGAAGTTATTTGATAAATTCCCACCCAAAAAAAATAAGAAGGTATACGCCTTACCTAACTGAAACTATTAATAAACTACTTATGTGTATTTTTATTTTAATAATCTGTTTGTAAACTTGTGTTAAATAGGGGTAAATAAATAAAATAAGACAATAAGGGTCCACCTCTTTATGTACCTACATAATGATTCAGCTCTTTATGTACATACACCTCGGCGAACACGGCCTACTGTGACATGACTTGAGTTACACATTTATCACAGTTTGAGCGATAAAACGGTTTTGTCATAAATTGCTAGTACAAATTGACATGGCATAATTTATCATGTCTTGTCACAAACATCTTGGCACGCCCGTGCTCGGCCCGCAGCAGGCTAGGCGTGATGTTATCTTTACCTATCTGTCATTTTAAATCTTGTGTGGGCAGGCAGAGCTGAGCAGTACGCGTTCTGGTCTCGGTAAGTTCCTAAGTAAGAATAGGTAGTTTATATTCTAATAATTTAAAAAAGTACAATTCAATATAACAGTGGCGTAACCGCGTAACACACTATCAGTAGCTGTGGGTTTCATTTTGACAGTTCAAAACCATTCATGGCGGTATTTACGTGGTTGAGCAAACCAATATTTCGAACATATGAATGTATGCCCGCGAATTATTCTGCGTGGACTTCAGAGGTCCAGAGAGACAGGAAAAATGCAGATAGACATAATATAGCATTGCTACAGTATAATAGATTTTTTTAAGAGGAATAATTCCGGATTATATTGTTTTCATAAAACTCTGTTGGTTTACGCGACGCACGCGAGTAAAGCTCCCAGTCGGCATGATTTTTCCAACATCTTCAATAATCATCGTCAAATTTCAGCCAATTTACCTTCCTCATGAATCACTCCGTACATTGGTGAAAACCCGTTCGGGAATTTGAGAGTTTATCGCGTTCAGACAGACAGACGCGGCGGCGCGGCGGGCGGGGGGAATTTGTTTTAGTGATGCAGCATGCTGCCATGCTATCAGTTAAAAAATTCTACAGATTGGATATCCTAAAAAGTGACATCTAGTAATCATTGAGGAAACTATTGACGTATTACATTGAGGCAGTTCAAATACTTGTGTCTAGATGGCGTGATGAGAAGTACCTATGTACTTCTCATTTACCTAGTGCCGCCACATTTACCATGTGCGTGGTCCGACACGTACTTGGCCGGTTTTATATTATATTTTTTTTCAACTAAAAACACTGAGAGCTATTGCCCTTAATAATAAACCTTGACATTGTTTTTTAAGTATTTGTTTACGTCTATTAACTAAAAGGAAGTTTCTATAAGATGATGTTTTACTATAATTTATTCAACTATTAGTAAGCAGGTAGTAAAACACGTCCACTTAATTAATTCAATGTCAAAGGTTCGAATTAATGGACACAACGATCGCTTGGAAAAATATTTTAATTAGCCTCAAATACACAGGGCCTATTATAACTTGGCCTATTGTAGAGTCCGACCGAATTTTGTTTTCGTTTTCGGTTTTCGGCAATTTTCGGCCGAAATATCCGTTCTCGACAATGTTGTGGCCGAAGAAAAATTATCAGAGATTGATAATTACAACAACTAAAACCACAATAACTGTGAAAATGCTGAAAAATATGATTTTTCTTGCTTATTACATGAGCACCAAAGAAATACCTATTGACAAACAATTTTTTTTTTATCGTTTTCGGTTTTCGGCTGAAAATGCAAATCAGGCCGAAACAATAATTCCATTTTCAGTCTTTGTCGTGTTATACATTATTTTTTAAATTTTTGTCATTATCGCAATAAAAATAATAAAACCGTAAAATCACTATGATGATGAATATAAATTAGGTCTTTAATTTTTTTTTCTATGAAGAATTATTTATTTTATTAAATTACACAACTAATTATTTACACTAACTAGGTACTAACTACAAAAAAAAATACAACATAAAAAAATAAAAAAAAACACTTAAGCGTCGAAGTACTCGTCCGCATCTTAACCGCTCTTTAATCAAATCGAAAGTATTATAGCTGTTCTTTTATTTTTCATATGGTTTTTATTAAACATATTTAAGATTTATGGCTGTGTGGGTACCTATGTATAACTAACATAATTTAAAAAAATGCTGCATTGTGGTAAGATATATATACAATTTTATGGTTTTTATATTCACGACTTTTACACGTGCAAATATTTAAATCTCCACAAGATAATAAGATAATTGCACAAAATACGTCATTATGTAGAGTAGGTAATTCATGTATTTTTAATCACAATAAATTCTTGCTTCAATTGCTATACAATACAAGGTGTAATTAAAATAAATCTAATTATTAAATCATAGATATACATAAACTCACGCCTTCTTCCCATGAGAGTAGGCAGAAATTACAGAACGCCACCTGCTACAATCCTGATATACCTACTTCTTTTGCTTCGTTTACGTTTATACATCTGGTCATACACGCACCTGATCTTTCTGAAGTACATCACCAATATCACAGTAAGGTCACTATTTATCACAGACACACCAGCTATTTTTACGTAAGCAGATTTTCATTTAAATTTCCATAATTGCATGAAAATCTGGCAAATAAATGAAATTTGAAATTATTTATTAATAATCAAGTACATCATACATACCAATTTGAACGGTGATCCCCAAACTAGACGTTAGTCTGTATCTTGGGAATCAGAGTTGTACATTTTCGTTATATCCAAAAGATCGTACACGGTGATTTTTAACAAAATCAAACTAAAAGTTAAGTTAATGAATTAAAGGTAAACAAGAAAAATATAATGAAGAGTGAATAAAAAGTAAAAAATTAAAAATAATAATGTTGGTAATAATACTCTTACAACAAGGTTCAATTTAAATGTGTGTGTGCGTTGTGAGTGTGTGTGTGTTTTGTGTGTGTGAGTTTATGTGTGTGAATGTGTATCTGAGTGAGATTAGGAGTGCTGTCAGTTTGTGGAGTCTTACTTCATAAGTAGCTATTTATAGATAATACTTTCTGTTTCGTCGTAGGAGAGTGTAAGGAGCCAGGTATTTATGATCTTTTTACACAGGGATATTTTGAAGTCTATTATGTTGCAGTTCTTAACAGCTTCATTATATATGCGTGGATGTAGATAGTTTGAAGAACGTCTTGCCATAAGAGAGTTTGCTTGGGTAATGGGAATCCTAAATGTACGTTTTGAGATTATCTCTGTGTAGTCTGGTCTTGATTTTAGTTTTCTGTGTGTTTGAAGTACTGCATTGAGGATAAAAAGCTGTCGGACACGGAGGACTGGGAAATCCCTATAGAGATGGTCAGTTGGATACATTAAAGGTTTCTTGAGCATTACTTTAATGACGGCTCTTTGTGCTCTTTCAGCTTCAATAAAAGCGGCCTTACCTGCGCCACCCCAGGCAGAGATACCATATTTGAGGACGGACTGACATAGACCAAAGTAAACATTACGCAGTATAGGAGTAGGTGTGCAGTCACGTAGTTTTTTCATAATGTAGATAAGTTTCCTGACTCTGCCGGATAGTGCGTGTATTTGTGGTTTGAAAGATAAATTCTCGTCTAAAGCAATTCCCAAGTATTTCATGGAATGTATACGCTCAATTACAGTGCACGAACAGCCCGCAGTTCGAGGGTTAGGGTTATGGGAGCAAGTATGAAGTGTGAGAGTTAGATGTTGGGGGGGTCTTGATCTCTTTGTTTTGTAGAAGGTAATAATTTTAGTATTTTTAACGTTTAAGGTTAGTAAGTTCCTATCAAGAACTTTAGCTATTTTGAGTAGTCGGCCTCTTCGGCGAAGCTGTACACCTGGTCCCAATTTTTACCATGGAAAATGACCGCTGCATCGTCTGCATAGGCTATTATTCTATTATTTCAGCGCTTGTAAGAGAAATATTCAATATGTCATTCATATAAAGTAAGAACTGTGTCGCACCAAGTGTACTACCTTGCGGGATTCCGTAGGTGATAGGAAGTAGGCTGCTAGAGACATCACCGAGCTTGGCAAATTAACCGGAACTTATCGGATAATTATGTTCAAACAAGCAATTTATTTCAACATTTAGTCCAGAAAGGTCATTAAGTAACACACTATCAGTGCCTGTAATGGGTTTAATTTTGACAGTTTAATAACATTCATTGCGCTATTTACGTGGTTGAGCAGACAAATTTTTCGAAAACTTTTTTTTTCGTGCTATATCAAAAATAAACAGGTTCTTAATAATTAATTACAATCTAGCCTTTAAGACTAATAAGCAATTTTAATCTAACCTAATTTTTTATGTGATAATTATTTTAAAACTTAGAATAGTGTTTTAATGCACTTTCTTGTTCAGTCTGTTCCACTTTCTTAGAGTCTGTCATGTTATAATAAAAACACTTTGTTCTTGTGTTTTAAGTGTGTCATTGTCATTATTATTTTTACTACACTAACTCAAATGGTTTTAATTGTTTTAGTCTTCGCACTATATTTGTGTTGTCTAACAGCTGAATTGCCTCGACGTCAAACACATGAAGCAGTGGATTAGCAATATACTTCGAAATCATTCAGAATGTGATTTTACTTATTTATTTATTCAAAATCTGTATTAACAATTACACACATAAAGTCTACCAAACTGCAAAAAAGTTTGTTGGCAGTAGTTCTCGTCTAGCAATGGATTACAAATTTTGAAAATGATATGCTATAACTTAATTTAATTGTGGCAAGTAAACTATAAAATAAATACCTCCAGTTCAGATCAAACATCTCACATTTTACAAAAAAAAAAAAAAAACATTTTTTATGGACACAATGAGAGATAATGTTTAGAACTCTTTTAAGTTGGTCCTTAGACTTGACATGCGATATAAGTTTGGGGGGTAGCTCATTCGCTAACGTTGGTACTACGTTCCTTCCTTGATTAATTATATAGGTAGTGTGTTACACAATTAGTGTCCTAATCAATTACAAGTCATTGCAATCTCATGCTCGAATGCATTTATGGTTACACTTTAAACAATGTTTATGACATCAAGTTATCGCATCGCTGATTTCGATGAACATAACTAGTAATTTCCTGTAATTGTTTCCGTTCCATTTCAAGTGACTGAAAATGGAAGGTTTTTCTAGTAAATATCGTTTATTAATTTACAAATTCAATTATCATTTATTTGAATCCATTTAGGATCATAATTATATTGTACGAAATTCAAATTTAATCACACTATATTTGAATTTTGTACAATATAATTATGATCCTAATAATTGATACCAGATAGTAATTTGACATTTCAAATCTTTGTTGTTTGTTTTTTCAATTTGGAGTTTGACATTTACACGTGTCAAATTACTATCTGGGATTAAAAAACGAACTCTAGGCATGGTATGCAAGTATGCGTGTACTGCAGGCACATTAATAAATTATTCTTATATTAGTATTTTTCATTTTCTGATTAGCTTTTCAACAAAACTGCAATTTCTCTGAAGGAAAATTACACCAAAAGAATTCAAAAATTACTATTTAGTTATTTTAAATATTTAATTGTTTTATTATTTACTAGCTTCTGACTTTTTGTCTTTTTGCACGGCTCTTGCTCTCAAGAATACCATAATGCAAAAATACTTTTTAAATCCGACTGGTAGTTTCAGGATTGGTGCGTTCAAACTATTCAGCTTTATTATTAGTATAGAGTACTTGCTTTATCATGTAGGTTCTTAATGTGAATCCACAGCTGAAGCCCGTGAAATTCAAACTTTCTTGCTCTACAATGAATAAAAATATTTTAAGAAGGAATGAAAGACAAATAAGTTTACTTGTCACTGAAACATGTGCATATAAAAAAATAAGATATGTTAAAAAAAAAACGAGTAGATAGGTACTTCGACGCTTAAGTGTCTTTATTTTATTTTTTTAAATTTTGGTGATTGTAGTCTTTGAAGTGAATGTTATACGGGATGGATCTTTCTTTACGAATTAAATATTTATCAACAGTAATTACCTTAATAAAATTAAGAGCAAAAAAAACAGATCTATTATCCCGAGCATAGAACAGAAATTTTCAGCAGCTGCACTTCGTGACTGTGGAAAGAAGGCTTCCACTCAGCATGTTGATGTGCTGGACCCACAGCACAGCGCTGATTTTTAGTGGTCACCCGAAAGCGAAAAGGGAAAGATGGAAATGAGCACCAATACCTACCCAGTATGAAAGCGTAGTGAAAACAAACCTATGCTCGTTCGTTTTCTGTTAATAAAAGGGTTTTGCACTGAAGTGTAATATTTTATACAATAAACAACAATGCATTGTCATGGCATTTTCCATAATTACTATTTAGAGCTATCATCGCAATAAAATAATAAGTATTGTGTTTGTTTGTTGTGACGTAGAACAAACTAGGAATATCTAATAATAGTTTGTAAATAATTTATCCAATTATATTATGTAAAGATAAGCGCACATTACGCCGCAGCACACCACATTGCAAAAATGCGCTAAAGCACATTAGGAGCCGCAGTTGGCCGCAACGCAACGCAGTAATTGATTAAGACAGATTCAAATAAAAAAATTAAATTGAACTGTTTCCACTCCAGTGCAATGAGGCTTGCGCCATATTGCAAAAATCTAACCAAACATATTTTGGATGAACTATCCCACACTACAGGCAGAGTGCGATGGTTCATACAAAATGTACTAAAGTGATGCAGGGGGATTTTTGCAATGCGTTGCGATGCGGTCCGCACCGCATTGCATCGTATTGGAAAAATCCTCCAACCAAATGTGCGCGAGCCTTAAGTCATACAAAAGAAACATAACGTCTCTAGATTTTATCTTTTTTTAAATAAAACTGGATGTTTTCAACACAGGTCAAGCTACGCTTACCGGGGTTGGTCCGTGGACGGGTGACCATCTTTACATACCGAGACTCATCCGTGCCGCGGAAAGCACAATCTTTGACAGTCGTTACGGGTCGTCAGAAGTCCGAAAGTCTGACAACCAGTCTTACCAAGGGATATCTTATTACCCAGTGGTTGTGGAGGTCAGCTATGCAGTCGCTCCATGTAAAATACCAGACTGGTATTCAGCTGCATCCGGTTAGACTGGAAGCCGACCCCAACATCGTTGGGAAAAGGCTAGGCAGATTGATCGGATGTGTCAAAGTACAATCGTAGTCACAAATCCTTTGAACAAAACCTATTTTAAATTAAATATATTAAACATTACGGCCTCATTTGTTTTCTATAATGAAATTCATTGGGTAGCATATTTTATTAATATAATTATTTTGTAGTTCTGAATAAATTATGAAATTATTTATGTGTGAAACCAGATCATACCAAATCAGGCACCGGTTGTGGCTCAAACCAGATTGTTTTCAAACACGATGCTTTTACTAGCCTAGGGTTTGGAACAGAGATTATTTTAAGTCTCAAAGAAAGAACCTTTAGGTCTTATTTCAGTAGTTTGCGGCTTCTAATCTATATACATATTATAACATTACTTATAATGGCATTTCATACCGTGTGGTGCCGGACGTAAAGAATATCACCACCCCATTTCTTCCCGTGGGTGTCGTATAAGGCGACTAAGGGACTTACTAGAGAATGGGTGGCAGCGTTCTCTATGCATTTTAACACCATACTGCGATCGCCAACCCGCCAGCCAAGTATGGCGATTATGGCGAACCCCCCTTTGGGGGAGGCCTATATCCAGCAGTGGACGTCTTTTGGGCTGAAATGATGATGATGAATGATTAATTGCATTTCGTGTCTGTCAGTGTGACTACGTAGTTTTTTTTTAACTTCGCAAAGGATTCTGTTGCGGATTTTAGCATCATTTTGCAAATTTATTCCGAAAGGTTTACGTGTATAAATCACTAGCTGCGCCCGCGGATTCACCCGCGTAAATCTCGATCCCGTAGAAATATCGGGATAAAAATATTTTATGTTCTAACTCAGGTCATAGTCTACCGATGTGCTAAATTTCATCCAAATCTGTTCAGCCGTTGTAGCGTGAAAGCGTAACAAACAAACAAACTCACTTTCGTATTTAAAGTTATTTTATTTATTTATTATTTATTTATTTATTTAACCATTTATGTACACACATTATAAACATACAAGAAGAAAGGAACAGAAAAATACGTACAAAGGTGATGCTTATTCCTAAAGAAATCTCTTCCAGCATACCTGCGATAGGAAAGTCGATAAAGAGATGTAGACACCGTGTGTAAGAGTAGAAGAGAAGGACAGGAGGGAGGGGGTATTTTGTGTTATGTTAAGAGACAAATTTTTAACAAGTTACAAATTTTGTGTTATGTTAAGTTAGTTTTATGTTTTGTCAAGCGCGAGTTATAATTTGAGTTATAATACCTATTTAATTAGACATCGAAATACTAATAATACTACAAATTAAAGGACTGCCTCGTTGGTGTACTGGTCGTAAGCGCTACTGCTGACCATGAGAGGTCCTGTGTTCGATTCCCGGTTCGGACAAAGTGTTATTGGGATTTTCCATCTGGAATTTCTCAGTAGCAGCCCGGAATCTGGATTTGTGCCCGGTTGATGGCAATAAGCCTGCCCCCTATTAGGTACGTGTGACTTAAACATAACTGAAGAAATGCGGGTGTACTATAGGTACCTACACCTCTGCCAAACCCTTAGGGGAACACAGGCGTGAAATTATGTTACAAACTAAAGCATTTACTCCCTGAAAACTACGAAAACGCACATAAATTTCCTGCACAATAAATTCAAGTAAAGATTACTATGAAAAAAGTTTCCACCGGGAACCGTTGGAAGTTTTCCTATGAATCTCTGACAAGGGTGCAATCAAAGGTAGTTGGAGTCAGAAATAGTTTTTGTAGCTTTATTGTGACGACGTGATCGTTCCTTCTTGCTTTTTGGTAGGTATATGATCTAGGGTTTTCGTGAGATTATTAGAGTGATGGTCTATGTAGGTACAGTTGCCAGCACATATTCAGGTTATACCAAACCGTAAAATTTCTCCAAATGATTTTAAAGCTTAAAATGTTGTTGGTTAAGTTCAAAATCGAATGAGAAGGTTTGACAGTTAGTGGTAACTCAATGTGCTGGCGACTGTACCTACCTTTATTCTTAGTCTGGGGGTCCACTCCGAAGATAAATCCAAATTATCGACCTAATGTTCGCCCCTTTCCTGACTACGGCTGACTATGGCTGACTATGGCAAAAGAAAAAAAAACGACGGTTAAACAAAGTCAAAGTCAAAAGCGTGACTTGAAGTCGGATAAGTATTCAAAGTCAAATAAAGAAACTTTGGAAGTAAAGAAACGGCCGAACAGTCGGCCGATACTTCGGATTATCGCTTCTATCCGAAAATAACAGGACCGTGCCCTGAAGGTGACAGAGCTGGCTAATACAAGATAGGTACTGAATCTCCGTCGCCAGCCCGCACGGACTTGTGTCAACGAGTTCATATAAAATGTTCTCACCGTGTACATTTTTTTGAAGCCCTTGACGGATCACGGTCGGTCCACGTCCCACGGGCCATGCCCATGACCTAGACATACATACCTACATAGTATAAAACAATGTCTCTTTTCGGGTGACTTCTTAGATCTGTGGTGGCATTTACATCGCCTCATGCCAAGTACGCATCACACTGAAGTCACGCAAAATCCTGCATCGTGCAAGCAGAGTTTACCGCGCGACTAGCATATGTACAACGTCCCGATATCAATCGTCGGACAGTTGCCCACCAGACACAACACCCGTCTGGTCGGAGGATCCTCCCTTTTCTATGGAGGAGGAGTGAACTTAACACCTTGTTCCTCATACCTCTATTATAGGTCTGCTAAACTACAGAATGGATTTTGATGCGGTTATCGCCGCTTACATTTAGAGCATTTATTCCAGACGGCAGACATTTGTGATTAACAATGTGAATTATTTTTAATGTCATCGCAGCTCAAGTCCCCAAGATACAAGTAACTACCTAGTCTGGGGACCACCGTCCAAACTCCAAACAAATTGACTGTCAAGATAGTTACAGAAAAAATAATTATGTAGTAGATACCAGGTATAAATATTGATACTTTGACGTGTCGCCATTGCACCCGAGGATCCCTCCTCGCTAGTGTGTAATAATTGGGCGGAAAGTACCTGCTTCGCATAGGTCGGGAGCAGACGCTCGCTTGTCAACATTGTGTGGACTGCCCCGAGGACACGGCACAACATATTATTATGCTGGTGGAGTGCTCAGCTTGGGCCCAACAGCACTGTGCTCTCGTCGCGAGACTTGGTGCGGGTGATCTCTCGCTTCTGGCCGTGGTTCAGTCCATGGTTGGAAGCGAAAACGCGTGGGATGGTGTCGCCTCTTTTTGCGAGGAGGCATGCATGCAAAGGAGGCGGCAGTGATGGAGAGAGAGCATACCTCTCATTCCACCTGCAACAGAAGAGCTGCCGGGCGTCGAACGGCGCTTAACGATCTCTGGCCACCATAAGGAATGGCCTGCGGGCGGCGAAATTGGGGCTGTGTCGTCGCTCGAGCGGTCAGTCTCAAAGAGGTGGCATGCATTATTATATGCATATGGTCGTGCGATCGGCCGCACTCAGTGATGGGGCCCGCTAGGCATGGCGGGCTGATACCAGTCGGGGGTGCGGCGAATGTACAAGCCTCTCGGGCCCCGACTCATGGTACTACATGAGGATTTTCCCACAGAAAAAAAAGGTACCTACTACATTATGCACTAAACGAAGCGAATAGATATTGTTCTTGATTATTTTAATTATTTAATTAAAAAACATTGAGTGTGGCAATAATTATATTGTCATCAATTATTTTTATACGCGAAAACCTCGCTTCAATATGAGTCACAAACGCTTTTAGCGGGCGTGTAATATTACTAAATAATTAGGTAAGTACCTACTAAGTTCAAGTTTTCAAAACTAAATTAATCTATTTATCAATCAATACAAACAGTGTTGATGTTGTATAAGCACGCACTATTATTTAAAAAAAAAATGAATAAGAAACGATAAATATTAATCTCAGCTACTGTAAAAAATATTGATTTTTTACACTAACAAATTATTAAAACTTAAAAAAACTTTAGATTATTGTGATTAATGTTTTGTTGGTTCAGGCTAGATCTGGGACCCTCGACCTTTTTTGACTAAATTGTTTAATATTAATTTATTATCTATCTATAGGTAATAAAAAAATTGTGCGTCATTTATGTCCTTGTCCATTATTTATGTCACCATAAATAATGGACAAGGATATAAGTGACGCACATTTTTTTTACCGTTCTTAAACCTTAGGCCGTTTCACCGGTTTCGATGTTTTAGGGTTCTCAAAGGGTACCCAAAGGGTGCCAATGTTACCAAGGCTCCGCTGCCTGTTCCGAAACGTAAGCTGACATTTGGAATTTGCACAGAGTGTGTAAGTATGTCTCCTATATCAATATATAGGTACTCGTACTATGAATAAAATAAATTAAAAAATTAAAGGTTGTACGGAACTCTCAGTGTGCGAGTCCGGCTCACCTATCAAATTAAAGGATTTTCGCAACAAGTGAAATAATATAAATTAGCGATCTTGATAAACTAATGAAATAATAATTATAATTTTAGTACAAAGGTGCTGCTTATTTCTTACGAAATTTCTTCCAGCAGACCTGCGAAAGGAGAAATGAAAAATAAATGTAGACAATAGTGTGTGAGAACAAGAACAGAAAAATATGAATATGCGAAGTCTAACTAAAATGTTAAATATACCTGTACTATACCATAACTATACAGGCTGTGTCGTAAATAGTGGTCCAACGTGAACGGGCCGATACACCGTATATTCAGCTATCACATACAACAATTTGTTTTTTTTTTCCATAGGTCACAAAATATATATATTTTTTAATGCATAGGTACCTTGCTTTAATAATTTGGTAATTTCTACAAATCACATTATTTTTCAATAAAACAATTAAATCAAATTGAATAATAATGTATAAATGGAATTACAAAATTAGTAACGCAAGGTAATACATTTACCAGAAAAATATTTTATGCTGTGGCCTATGGAAAAAAAAACAAATTGTGGTATGTGAGCTGAATATACGGTATATCGGCCCCTTCATGTTGGACCACTATTTACGACACAACCTGTATACATATATATAAAATTTACACACGTGCAAAAACTTACATATACTTATGTTTATTTTAATTCCAGATTTCCTCAGCATGTTTTCCTTCACCTCTACGATCTCCAAAATAAACCTAGAAAGTAGGTACATAAGAACTGAAATCTAACGAAATATTTGTTACTAAACTGCCTTAAAACTAAGGCCCTTAAACTAACATTCTAGAAATTTGATTCAATACCGATAGACTTAATCTACTTCATCATCATCTGCCCAGCCTTTTCTCAACTATATTGGGGTTGGCTACCAGTCTAATCGGATGCAGCTGAATACCACTAATTTACAAGAACCTACTGCCTATCTGACCTCCACAACCTAGGTACTGGGTAATATAATACCCCTTGGTTGATAGACATTCCGGTTTCTGACGACCCGTAACGACTGTCAAAGACTACCTAATCTACTTTAATCAACTCAGCCTATAGTAGTCCACTGCTGGACATAGGCCTTTCCCAGGCTGCGTCACAACACCCTGTCCTCTGCCTTCCGCATCCAGTCTGCCCCAGCTACTTTTTTAAGGTCGTCTATACATGTAGCTGGGGGTCGTCCCACACTATGCTTACCGATACCCGGTCTCCACTCCAGGACTCGTCTGCTCCATCGGCCATCGATCCTTCGACAAACATGGCCAGCCCACTACCACGTCAGCTTGCTAAAATTCAGCTTGCTTATTCTACTTATTTTATTGAAATCTAGTTTTAAATAAAATACGTGTTTGAGTTTGAGCATCGTTATAAAATCTAGAATACGGCTTTGGTGCGTAAAAATGGTGTGCTAGTCCAGTTAAGTAGAATCCTCTACACCTACTCAATTAAAAAACTAAAACGCAACTAAATTCTAGGCTATAAATGGCTCGTTGGTCGCATGCTGCCACGTTTGTGGTTGCGACCACAGCTCGCTCCATTATGACATGTTAAATTTTAATCAAGTACTAATGTATTGTATAGAGGGAGGGCGGTCGTGTTTAATTTTGAGAATTTAAAGCTGAATTAAAATCATTATCATGAAATTAGGAGTTGAAACGTAAATATTGGCTAAGCTTTCATTTAGCCAAGCGTAGTGATTTTGATAATAAATCTACATCCATTTATATAAGGAGACTAGAAAGGGTTCCAACAGACAAGTACCTAAACGTTACTTTTCATTTGGCCTTAATTTATCATGACATTAGAACGTATCGCATCAAAACCTACCTCTTATATCAAGATTTTAAAATAAAAATATAAATGTATTATGATATTATTATTTTTTTCTTTATTTCTAGTCTTATTTTATCATAAAAACTTGTTCCATCACTGTGTTGTTATATATTTCGATAGCGGTAATAAACACGATCAGCTTATTAGCACGGTTATTTTTAAATAATTTATAAAATTCATTTATTTATATATTTATTTGAAACCTTGACAAAATAACCTTGCTCAAAAATATGCAGACGAAATTGAATTAAAACGACACGTGTCGAAATGACTTTTCATGCACGTCTAACATTCAATTTGTCGTTAAGATAAACTTTTAGTAAAATATTTTGAGTCCTTGAAATTATTGTATCTTGACATGACAATCTCTTTTTAAATATGACGAATTATTTTTTTTGCAGCCTGTAGAGTACGTCTGTTGCACCCTGAGTAGTCAGCCTCCTACAGTCCTAACCTTGCCGATTGGCTAATCTTTTCAATCGATCAACAGACTCAATCTATTGCATTCTACTTCTGGACTTAACACAAACACATTAGAGACATTCAGAACACTTTCATTAATATTTAATCTATTTTCTTCTTTTTTTTTTACTTTTTCTTTTGTTTCTCTTTAACTTGCCCTAATGGATTTTTGTGTTGGTGTGTCCTATTTTCTATATGCTCCTCACTTTGAAGGGACATTGGTTTCTAAGATACAGGTACTTACATAAACCTAGTTTAGAAGTCAGGGTTTTTTACTCTGGAACACTAGCTTCAGCCATATTTTAAGATCTAAATAATTTAAATGTTTTCTTTTGTTTGAGAAATAAAGATTATTTTAATTATATTATGTTATTTATACTTAGGCCTGTCCTAATCAATCTTAGCTGCCTTTTTAAGGACCTTGATCCACTTATTTCGAGAAAACAGATTCGCGCACCCCTTATGCACTCGAATATTTTCACCGTTATTACTCTCCTGGTTTTTTTAATCGTTTACACCTAAAATAAGTTGTAACTAGATGTATACAAAACTTGTCAAAATATTTAACAATCTACATCTCTGAAACCACACGCACGATAAACCGTTGGTCCTGGCTGTCAATCGTGGATCTTTGACAATCGTTATGGGTCGTCAGAAACCCGAAAATCTGGTAGTCTTACCAAGGGCTATTGTATTACCAAGTACCTGGATTGTGGAGGTCAGATAAGCAGTCGCTCCATATAAAATTCTGGTATTCAGCTGCATCCGGTTAGACTGGAAGCTGACCCCAACATAATTGGGAAAGGGCTCGGTAGATGATGATGATGTCTGAAACCATACATGTCATCTCACTTACAGGTTTTATACACGACATGTTTTTCTCAAACATGCTTGGAAATTAAACATGCTTGGAAATTCGACTATTATTTTGACAACCTTCTTCGAGACAAATCGAAATTGCTGTACTGGCCAAATACATAAGAGCAGCGGCCACCAAAAGTTGAATGAAACACCATATTTGTCGTGGTTTAGCGGCCAAATAAATTACATAGTAAACTCATATCTATCGTTTAATTTTAAAATGGAACGATCTTTTACTCAGAGACTTGGCAATCAAGGAGGTAACTTATCAAAGGTTTTATTTAAGTTTCGAAATGGCTCGCAAATAGAAAGCTGTTTATTGAAAAAAAAAACCGGCCAAGTGCGAGTCGGACTCGAGCACGAAAGGTTCCGTACCATTATCAATAAAAACGGCAAAAAAATAACCTTTGTTGTATGGGAGCCCCCTTAAATATTTATTTTATTTTAATTTAATTATTTATTTTAAAAGTGAATATATAATTAAATATTCTGTGAATATTTCAAGCGTCTACCTGTTGCCGTTATCAATATCGAGCAAAAACGAGCAAAAAAATCACGTTTGTTGTATGGGAGCCCCCTTAAATATTTATTTTATTCTGTTTTTTAGTATTTGTTGTTATAGCTGCAACATAAATAAATCATCTGTGAAAATTTGAATTGTCTAACTATCACGGTTCATGAGATACAGCCTGGTGACAGACGGACAGAAAGACAGACAGACGGCGGAGTCTTAGTAATAGGGTTCCCGTTTTACCCTTTGGATACATACGAGGCCCTAAAAACAGTATCGAACTCACTAATCAAAAATAATAGACAAACGCATTAGAATATGCAACGCGTCTTTAAAGGGAGCGCAGGGCGCTGGCTGTGAGGGGAAACATGGTTTGCTGGTTGTTCAGCACCGGTTAAAATAACACTTTTTAAGGCGTTTTGTCAAATATTTTACACCAGCAGTCTGTGGGCTAATCATACCCAAAAAGCAGACAGCGCACTGCGCATTCAATATAATAACGCCTTCAGGGCGCTGTTGAGGCTTCCACCTTATTGTAGTGCGTCAGGGATGTTCGCGGATGCGCACACTGACGATTATTTCGCGATCATGCGCAAAAAAGTGGCATCAGTGATACGTAGATTGAGGGGAAGCAGCAATAGCATTCTGAAGGTGTTTGCAGAAAGGCTAGAGGGGCCTACAATGGATAGGTTTATCAAACTGCATGTCAGACATGGGACTTGATGAATTTTCCTCCTCTTGTCTTGGCTGTATTTTTTGTGTTGATTTGTGTTTTTATTGTGTATTTGTGTTTTTATTGTTGTACTCATGTGTGTTTAAGTGTTACTACTAACATAGTTTTTAAGTTTGTACTGATTACTAACTCGCTATGGGCCGTCGACGCCTGAAAATAAACGATTTTTATTTTTATTATTTATTTATTTATCCCGCCTACACATTTATTTTACAATTAGTTGAATTTTTTTTAATGCAATTTTTTGTTTCAGGCAGTTTTTTATAAAAAAAAATCGCGTAATATCAATCAATTTCAATAATAATCGTTACAAATTATAAATTGACACAATTATCATAATTATTATGAAAGCCTCCATTTAAAGATAAATCTATTATAAGAGATTGTAATTCAAAAGTTTATACTTATATTGGTATACATAAGGTGTACTTAAATTGAATTGACTATAACAAAATATTAGGATCGGTTTCCATCCAAGAAAACGTGATTTAGTTACGTTTTGGCTTCTAAAGAGCTTAGAATGACGTGAACTATGACGCAGATTGGTAATAGGTGTTTATATTATTAAAAAGATAATAATATATTTAATTGAAGAGAAGAGAGAGGCTAAGTAATAACAGCCGCACTGGTCGATCAATCAGATTAAGCTATGCTTGCCGCAGTTGGTCCGTGGATGGGTGACCATCTTTACATACCAAGACCCCTCCGTGCCTCGGAAAGAACGTTAATCCGTTGGTTCCAGCTGTCATTCGTGAATCATTGATAGTTGTTACGGGTCGTCAAAAGCCTGAAAGTCTGACAGCCAGTCTCACCAAGGGATATTGTATTACTCAGTAACTGGGTTGTGGAAGTCAGATAGGCAGTCGCTCTATTTAAAATACTGGTATTCAGCTACATTCGGTTAGACTGGAAGCCGAATCCAACATAAGGATTAGAGAACATTTGGGACTACCCTCTTCCCAAATTGGGTAAAATAATAATTTGGCAAATTTAGGTAAAAAAAAATTCAAAGAAAATTACCAGGAAACGTTAGGGTAACATCAGATTGCCTAATTCAGCTGCTGAAATGTAAAAGAATGATCGTTGAACGTCAACTAAACCGCAGTAGGCCCGTCGTGGATTATGATCCACTCCCCCACACAGACTGGAGGCCTTACTGATTCCCTTGAGAATAGACGAAGCCTATGTCGTAATAATATACCTACGGAAATAACTGTCTTAACACCCTATATTCAGGTGTTTGCTAAATTGAGATGGAACGATGACATTACGAGTACCTTAACAGACGAATCGTGATTGATAATATTGACAAAAACTTAAGATGGCTTTGTTTTTACATTTTAATTGAATGATACAATAATATCATTAGATACAATTATGCATGTGTATTTGTTTTTAATTAAGCCTTAAGAAATTGAGCTCTACCTACATTCCACAGACGAAAGGATAAACTTTTTATTGTGTTACAAATTATAATGCTCCGAAGTTATAAGACAGTATTTTTCCTATATGGCATAATTAAAAAAATATCTTTTTAGCTTAAATTACATTTTTGATACAAAATAATATAATTATTAGGCCGTGTGAACCTAATGCAGTTACATCTATAATAACTTTAGAGGTATATCTTTTTTCAAAAGTTGTATTTCTTTTAACAATTCCATACTTTTTCTTTCGTTTCTTTTTGAACTTTTCGGCTAAGGTAACGCACTTAGATTTTAACAAAAATAAAATTAGCACATAATTTTTATGGAAAATTACCTTAAATTGAAAAAAAATACGTACCTTTATGTGAGCTGACGGTGTAATTGACATCCTCAAAAACGATGTGCACCGGTGGTCGCTTAGCCATGCGATTTAGTGCCTTCAAAGTGGATCCGGCCCTTTCCAAAGCAGCCGGGGTCCAATGACTTTCCTGACCCTCTTCGAACACAATAGGGTTGGGGTTGGTCGATGGGGCGGCATGGGCCAACGCAGCCCCCACAATGGCCTTGCGAACTAACGGAACGGCTGCCATTTTTGAAAAGTTTTGCACTATTTTGTCTTGTAGTTAGGCACAAATTGTAACGCACTTTATTTTCTTAAAATTTAATTCGTGAAATTTTGTTAATATTCCTAGTTTCAGATCTAAAATATTTGTATTTACTTAATTGTTAGAAAATATGTTTTTAGCATCACGTAAAAGCTCAACAATATCAAAATAAAATCAAACTCAAAATATTGCCATAAACAATCTCGGAAGTAATTTTACTATTAGCATTCATTTAAGAGATTCAAATTTAGAATTAAACTTCGTGACCGCTGCGCAGGAGTCGCGATACGGTTCGCGCGTGCGCTGTTCGGCAGTGGCGCAGCACTACTGATCATTAAAAAAGAGTCGGCTTTAGAGACTATACCAATGCAATTAGGCTAAATGACAAAGTGATGAGAATTACCTATCAATTAAGAATAATATAAATTACGAGAACCTCCAAAAATCGTCTCGAATATTTTTAAAACTAGGTTTTTCTGTTAACCTTTAAAACTAATCGTTTAAGATTTAGGGTAAATTAACGATTGTATGATCTGGATTATGGGCATGACCATAGTATAGCATATAATTTTGTTGTATATTTTAAGTGTAGTAGGTAGAGGCCTCCCACAAGGTGGACCGATGACCTTGTGAAGGCCGCATGAATCCTTTGGATGCGGGAAGCACAGAACCAGTCGAAGTGGCGGTGCTTGGGAGAGGCCTATGTCAAGCAGTGGACGTCTTTCGGCTGAAATGAAGATGATGATCCGGGAACACCAACTAGACGATGGATGAACTGTGTGAAAAATTTTATGGCTAGAAAGGGAGTGACTACCGAGATGATGAATAATAGATAAGTATGGAAGAAAAAAACAAGTTGCACCGACCCTAAATAAATTGGGATAATTGGGAAAATGATATCAAGCGTAGTATTATTGAGTAGGTATAAATATCACAGCAAGTAGACAGGTAATAGTAGATTGTTGGGAGGGAAGGGATGAAAGTGACCTATTTAGGCCTGAGGGCGCGAGTAGTTCGAGATCCTAACAGGTCTTTCACCCGAGGTAAACACTCTGTTTTTCATTTCGAATACGAGGAAAGTAAATAAAAACCTGATTAGTTAAAAAAAAATACAATATTTTAAAATTTCTACATCTGTAATTTTTATGGTGTACATAATAAAGAGTATATTCTATTCTTTTTTATTAAAACATTAATAATCAATATTGGTCAGATAATATCTATTTAAAATTAGAGCAATTAAACCTAAGGGAAAGATCTTTCCTGGTATATTGATGTTGGATATTTTTTGCGAAACTCGAGTTTCTTGTGTTTCTGTAAATGTTAGAGAAAGCAATATTTTGTAATTTTTTTCAGCTGGAATAAAAAAAAAAATATTTCGCTCCGGATAGTCTTTGGAAGTACCTACTAGGTTGCGGAGAGAAGCTCATTTTCGCATTTACAACATTAGTTTACTAGCTTTTACTCGCCCGCTTGGAGGTCGAAAATTATCCCACGGGAATGTACTACCGGGATAAAAAGTATTCTATGTCCTAACTCAGGTCATGGTCTATCCATGAGCCAAATTTCATCGAAATCCGTGCAGCTGTTTTAGCGTGAAAGCGTAACAAACCAACTCACTCGCAATTCAATCATGATTCGAAAGACACGTGGCGCCATCTGTTATCATAAGAACGTCATTGTTGTTTTCCTCGGGAACAGTACCGTTTTTCGGGATGAAAGGTAAACTATGTCCGTTTCTGTACACCTGAAAACGTATATGCAAAATTTCAGGATGATCGGTTCAGTGGTTTAGGCGTGAAAAGGTAAAAAACAAACAAACTTACTTTCGCATTTATAATACCAGCTGCGCCCCGCGGTTTCACCCGCGTAAGTCTCGATCCCGTTGGAATATCGGGATAAAAAGTAGCCGTTGTCTTAAAACAGGGTGTCAGCTACCTCCATACAAAATTTTATCAAAATTGGTTCGGCCGTTTGAGCGTGAAGAAGTAACAAACACACACACACACACTCACAAACTTTCGCCTTTATAATATTAGTGTAATGATGATAGGATAGTTAGGAAGTTAGGATAAGATGTACCTATATCGTGTTTTGTACTGTAAGTCGTCTTAAAGATTAAATGCACGGTCCATAGAGTTGAAGATGTATCATTCTTAGATAATTCATTGAAATTATGTTAGTTACATGTTTTCCAAAAAATACTTGCCTCTTTTTTTCAGCGCGCCATTTTATAAAAACATCGTGAGAATTTAAGTATCTTTCTTTTTATTTTGGCGGTAAAAGGTTTTCAACTACTGTTTATTCCTGTTCTCTAATGAAATCAGGCGTTAAATCCATATCTGAATCTGATGAACCCATTTTATACAAACATCTGTATTAGTAAATAATTGGTGCTCGACAGAACAACTGAAGATCGAATTGCCGCTTTCTCGCCTTTTTTTGGTTCTTTTTTATGGCATTCTACCAGCCAGTATTTTTTAACCGACTTCCAAAAGGAGGACGTTATCAATTCGGTTGTTTTTATTTTTTTTTTATGTTTTTTTATGTTCAGGCTCCGTCATAGACGGTTTTGTAAAATTATTTTTTGTTCGAAAGGGTATGCTCTTGAGGTGGTTCTATTGTCACCAAATCAGGATTTGATGATCCCATGAAAATCGAGGAAATTCCTCAAATTTTATAGGCACACATAATATAGCGATTTGGGTATTTTTTATAGTAACTCATGTATTTACACTCGAAACGCACCATTTGGTGAAGTGGAACTGATGATGAAGACCACAGATGGCCACCGGAACAACATAATAATAAGTATTTAATGGGTTGCGATTCGATTAGGTACTTTAATATGGTTGGTAAGCAATGTATGCTCGTGAAAATGCTTATGGGGAGTGGTAGTTATCCCGGTTTTTACCAGGAGAACTCCTCAACAATTAACATCCCTGCATCGGGAAAAGCAACATATTGTAAAAGGTGATGAGCAGTTGACAACTGACCCACTAAAACGTGAAAAATAAAAATATTTCAAAAAAAAAAAAAAAAACTGACTTCCAAAATAACACTACAAAGTGAAAAATAACTTTAATTTCAAAAGTCGGTGGCAAAAACTAAAATACAGACCCAAAGATACCGACTTCCAAATTTAAAGTTATTTTTCAATTTGTAGGGTTTTTTTGTAAAAAGTATTTTAAACCCACCGCTTCATTTAAACAGAGTAAAATTTAATTAGTTAGCGAAACTCCGCAGACATGATGACTATCGATACATAAATACGATAAAACAAAGGGAAAAAAAAAAAAGCTTTAGTGTTTTTTTTTTCTGGGACCACGAGTGACTGAAGTTACCTAAAGTAGTTGAAAAAATCTGTTTTTAGGGTTCCGTACCTCTGGGCACGCCACAATTGTGGCGATAAGTCCCCTCTTTGAGGAGTGGCTGGAGAGGCGCCACGGCGTCCTCACCTTCCGCCTGACGCAGGTCCTCACCGGACATGGATGTTTCGGGAGGTTCCTGTTTAGGATTAATCGGGAGGAAACGCCCGGGTGTCACCACTGTGTGGATCGCCCGGAGGACACGGTGGAGCATACGGTGGAGGTCTGCCCAGCTTGGGCGGAACACCGCCGTGTCCTCACGGAGGTGATCGGCGGCGGCGATCTCTCGCGTCCGGGCCTGGTTCAGGCCATGGTTCGGAGCGAGAGTGCATGGGAGGCCGTCACCTCCTTCTGCGAAGCAGTTATGCTAGCGAAGGAGGAGGCGGAACGCGTGAGGGTGAGACAAGGTTCGCGCCCTCATGCCCCTAGTCGCCGCAGGAGACGCCCCGGGCGTCGGGAGTCGCAAGCCGATTTCCGGCCACCGTAGGCGCGGGCCTGCGGACGGTGAGCGATGGGTAGCTCGCCGTCCGATAAGGACCAGGCGGGGTCGACGGCGCGTTGTGTTCGACGCGCGCCTCAAAGAGATGTCAGCACAAACTGACGGGGTCCGTCAGGACCAATGCCTGCCGGGGTTGCGAGTTTGTCCGAAAGGGATATCGTGGCCCTGGCACACAGGCAACGGAAGGAACACGGGTGGGTTTTAGTCAGTAAAAGTCTGACACGCCCTCCCGCTCCGCCCAGAGCGGGAGAAGTTATTTGATGATTTCCCACCCAAAAAAAAAAAAAAAAGGGTTCCGTACCTCAAAAGGAAAAAGCGGAACCCTTATAGGATCACTTCGTTGTCCGTCTGTCTGTCTGTCTGTCTGTCAGTCTGTCAAGACCATTTTTCTCAGGAACGCGTGGAGGTGTCAAGTTGAAATTAATATTAAATACATGGTCCCTTGAAGCTCTAAAAAAATCAGCTTCCAAGTCAACGCAATAAAAAGATACGGCGATATAAGCGACATTATTGCGACATATTTCGATACTCGCAAATAAAGCAAAACAAAAAAAAATCTAAATCAATTTCAAAATTTCATAATTCTAGAATTATGAAATTTAATTTGGGAAGAAGCAAGGTCTTACAGCACAAGTAAAGGAAAAGTCTGAAAATAGTAAATTTGTAGTTTTATCACATAAAAAAAAAATTGCGAATATTTCGCACATAGATCAAAACCTATAGGGTACTTCCCGTTGACCTAGAATCATGAAATTTAGCAAGAAGCAAGGTCTCACAGCACAAGTAAAGGAAAAAGTCCGAAAATTGTTAGTTTGTAGTATTATCACATAAAAAAATTGAAAATATCTCGCATATAAATCAAAACCTATAGAGTACTTCCCGTTGACCTAGAATCATGAAATTTGGCAAGAAGCAAGGTCTCACAGCACAAGTTAAGGAAAAAGTCCGAAAATTGTTAATTTTTAGTTTTATCACATTAAAAAAAAAACATTTTTACGATTACAAACTTAAATTTTCAGTTGGAAAATTGACCGTGGCGTATATCGATGTATATCGGAGAACATGGTTTTCAACTACAATGTTAAGTTTGTTTTAGGGATAAATTCATCCTAACTACGGAACCCTTCATTGTATTGTCCGTGGTGTGACACGCACTTAGCCGGTTTTTTTGTGTTGTTTTCGTTTTTAGATATCGATATACCCATCACGTTTGTGAAGTTACAAAGAAAAACAACCTGATTTTAAAACTGATATATCAAGTAACTACCTACAGTCATTGACCCAAAAAAAATATTAATATTTTTTTTTCCTTTTTTCGTATTTAGATATACATAAGTATATATTTTCTATGTAAGTATTTATTGTATCATCATTTCAGCCGAAAGACGACCACTGCTGGACATAGGCCTTCCCCAAGGAGCGGGGGGGAGGGGTTGCCATAATAGCCACGCTTGGCAGGCGGGTTGGCGACCGCAGTATGGTGTTAAAATGCATAGAGAACGCTGCTGCCCATTCTCTAGTAAGTCCCTTAGTCGCCTTTTACGACACCCACGGGAAGAAACAGGATGGTGTTATTCTTTACGTCCGGCTTCACACGGAAAATTTATTGTATATTATTATGTAAATACTCAAAAAAGCAAACTGAAGTGGCAGTGGGCTGGCCATGTTTGTCGAAGGACCGATGGCCGATGGAGCAGATGAGTTCTGGAGTGGAGACCGTGTATCAGCAAGCGTAGTGTGGGATGCCCCCTAGCTAGATGGACCAACGACCTTAAGAGGATGGCTGGGTTTGACTGGATGTGGAAGGCGGAGGACAGGGTGTTGTGGCGCAGCCTGGGAGAGGCCTATGTCCAGCAGTGGACTGTGATAGGCTGAGTTGATTTATGTAAATACTCGTAGTACACCACAGACAACCTGCAGTATATGAGACCACCTGATACTGGTTTTGTACTCGCAGTTGAAATAACCGTTTCATTTGAATTTTAAAGCAGAAACCCAAATGAAAACAACAAAAAGAAATCTGTTTACATATACAGTTATCATGCACAGATGTTACACCTTTTTTGAAGTATTTTATCTGAATTTACGTAAAAAATAATTTATTACGCAAGAAAGTGAGTGCACTTTCTGTTCAAACGGACGATATTTTTATTGTTTGTGGTAGTGGTTAAGTTTAAAAATTAAGTTGTTTTGAAATAAAAGGGTCTTACATAATACATACATAAACTCACGCCTTCTTCCCATGTAGGTAGGCAGATGCTATAGAACGCCACCTGCTACGCTCCTTACATACTCCTTTTGCTTCGCCTACGTTCATACATCTAGTCATACACGTACGCCGGTTGCGAGTACTACGCACCTGACCTTTCTGAAGAACATCACCAATTAGGTCACTATGTTTCCACTTAGCTCTGCTTTTGTTAGACGCTTTTCACTCATCTTCTCAACGTGACCAAACCATCTAAGCATACCCTTTTGAATTTTTGTCACTACATCTTCTTTTGAACTGCACCGTTGTAATATTTGTTTATTATATTAATATTTATAATGTTTGTTTATTTATTTTTTCAAGTCGTTTATTGCCTCTACCAGACTAAGTGATGTAAAATACTCCTAAACTATTAGGAATGTCATAAGAGTGAGCAGTTTTTTTTCTGTATGGCTTTTCGCAGGTCTTACTATGATGTTGTCATGGATACCTATATAAATCAAGGCCTCCAGCCCAGGCATAAACCTTATAAACTAAGCGACTACACGCTAAGGTCACCTCCCGTGGAGTACGGAACTTGGCTTAGGTCGTCGCTGGGGAGCGCAGCAAGGGATAGGCTGGATGAATCAAAAGCTAGAAGGAAAGTGGCGCGGGCATGCAACACCATTTTCTCTTTGCTTCTTTGTAAAGACTCTTCATTTTTCTGAGAAAACAGTAGTTTGCTCGGTCAGCACATCAAGATCAATATTTTCACCATAGCTCAAGAGTTAGTATTATGACTATTACGCTCACATCAATACCAGGAAACAACTAGCCAATGAAAATACATAGGTATGTCCTTCTGTTGACTATATATAGCGTAACTGGCACATGAAAGTATTGAACCTTTTTTTTTGTTTGGGAAATTATCAAATAACTTCTCCCACTCTGTGCCGAGCGGGAGGGCGTGTCAGACTTTTACCCCCTTATAACAAAACAAGGTTTATCTTCAGACCCAGGTTTAAAACATAGAGCCATTATGGAATTTCGAACTTTATTCCGACTATGGTTAAGTTCCTAAACACAAAACTGACAACTTAGTACCGAAAAAAGTTTTCAGTTTTGTTTAAAGAACGGTATTTCAATCACTGTTACGTTCTTATTACAAAACCTGGCTGCACGGTTTAAGCCATGTCAAAATATAAATCTTGTTTTGTAATAAAGCGGTTAGTGACTAAAACCCACCCGTGTACCTTTAGTTGCTTGTGTGCCAGGGTCACGATATCCCTTTCGAACAAACTTGCAACCCTGGCAGGCACTGGCCCTACCGGACTCCGTCAGTTGGTGCTGACATCTTTTGAGGCGCGCGTGGAACACAACGCACCGTCGACCCAGGCCTATGGCGAGCTACTCATCGCTCACCGTCCGCAAGCCCGCGCCTGCGGTGGCCGGGAATCGGGCTGCAACTCCCGACACTCGGAACGTCTACCGCGGCAACTAGGGGCGTGAGGGGACCAATTTTGCCTCTCCCTCACGCGTTCCGCCTCCTCCTTCGCGAGCATTATGGCTTCGCAGAAGGATCTGATGGCCTCCCATGCACTCTCGCTCCGAACCATGGCCTGAACCAGATCCGGGCGCGAGAGATCGCTGCCGCGGATCGCCACCGCGAGGACACGGCGGTGCTCCGCCCAAGCCGGGCAGATCTTCACCGTATGTTCCACCGTGTCCTCTGGGCGATCCACACAGGGGTAACACCCGGGAAAGTATTGACCCTGCGGTAACTAACCTGCTCACCAACTTAAATAAACATCTGTTTTGGAGACCTCAATCTAGTATCCCATCAGTGCCGCCATAATGCGATAACTTTTTAGAACTAGTCAAAATAGACATACTTACTTTTGTTGGTTACATCTGTGGTGAATTTTAAGAGCTGTCATCTCTTAAGGGTCGGGTAATCGCCTTAGACCTTGGCCATACAAATGCGCGTCGCACTCACGCCGGGTCGCCGTTTGGTTTCATTAGGATTATTTAGTTTTAGTAACAAAAAAGAATATATTATGAAAAAAAAATCACAAATATAAACAATAAAATAGTCTGTACATACAAAAAAAAAAACATGAAAATATCATAAGTAGTTTGAAAGTAATATCGTTTTTATGCTTTGGGTAGACATTACTTCTTGAATTTATTTCATAAAGGATTTTACTACAATACTTAAATATTCACATTATGTATATAATTTATGTGTATGCATTCTAGTATATATATATTTTTTCTATACATTTTTTGCATAAAATACTTGCGATAAATTAAAGCGTAATAACAGATTTAAAATCACTAAAATCATATATAAATCTGCGCCTTAAACGCAGTTTATGTGCGATGATTGCATTCAGTTTTATTGGTGAAATTCGCCCTTAGATCTATATTTCCAGAACCGTTATCCGATATACCGGTTGGTACTTAATTTAAGATAACTTGAGGTTTCACAAAATTAACGAATGCACTTATTCCGGCTCCAATGTCAACGTTTCCAAACCGTAAAATCAACTATTTTCCTTGGGTACATTTTTTTTTTAAACCAAATCTAATTCGTGTATTAGGACGAAATCATTTGAGCTGAATAGCTCTTGTGTTTTGAGTCAACTCTCATGTTTTGTTCATAATAATTAGTTTATTATTAACTATAATCATAAAATACCTAGACCAAACGGTAATTTTATGCATACTTCCATGGGAAAAGCCATTGTTTTTCTCATTAACATCTGTTTGTCGAACGTTAACTTGTGTATTTTATTGCGTTTAGCGTAAATAGGAAACGCGATACCTTTGTGTTATATAAGTTATGTTACATTAGTCGCTAATTAGGAAGTTATTAGTATTGTTTTAAGAATAATTTTAAAAAAATAACTCGATAGTATTTTACGTAGTCCTTACTTTTTTATTAGTATTTTATAACAGCTGAATGGATTTGGATGAAAGTCACACGAATAGACCGTGACCTGGGAGGACGTACGTTATTATACAGTATGTACATTGAGGTAAGGCGTCCCCGTTAACCCGCAATAGTATCGCGTCCTTACATGCAAAAATTATAATTTTAATATTCAATATTTTGGTCGTAATAAAAATATTTACAAAAAATATGAAATTGATACGTAAAAGACAGCCTGTACACGAGCACGAACAAAAATTGTGAAACCAATATTTATTTAATTATAAGGACTTCTCGCCGTGTTAATTCTAAGAAGATAAATGTTGAATGAAAACTGGTTCTTTATGTATCTATCTATTTAACCCTTTTGGGTTAAATCCCACTGCTGGGCCAGCTTGCCTACACATAATATCACACAAAGATTCTATAGTTACTGACAGCACTAAAGGCAATATAATATTATTGCTTGTAACAGTCATGTGCGTGCGGATGAGAGAAATTAATGATTGGTCAGTGGGGACTGGTCATTTCTTGGCTGCCACGGCTTATTTTAACTTATTTTAATTGTTTTTTTTTAATGGTTTTATCTTTTTATTGCGGACGCTTTTAACGTGCACGTCTTTCTACATTGTCCTCACATGTATTATTTCAACATGAATGATGTAACCAATACTTTGTCACAATATTTTGATTAAAAAGAGTGTCCGTGGGGTTTCTTGGCCGTTCTTCTCCATAGGAACCTACTACGCTTTGGAATGGGCAACCAGCTTCATCTCTCTGACTTACCGACCCCTCGACAATTCAAAAGTGCCTGTAATTGGTTTATTTGAAATAAATGCTTTGAGTTTGAGTTTGATTGCAAAAATAGTACAGTTTATATTATTTTCATTCTAAAAATAAACAAAATAATAAACCTACTACGGTAACGGTGCTTAGCTAATCCATGTCAGTGGATATTCCGCCGAATGTTGGTACGTGGAAAAATAACGACCCGAGATTTTCCAATGCAGAGCATCATCATCATCATTTCAGCCGAAAGACGTCCTTTGTTGGACATAGGCCTCCTCCAAACATCGCCACTTCGACCGGTTCTGTGCTTCCCACATCCAGCGGATACCTGCAGTTTTCACAAGGTCATCGGTCCACCTTGTAGGAGGCCTTCCAACGCTACGTCTTCCGGTACGCAGTCGCCACTCCAGAACCTTTCGGCCCCATCGGCCATCAGTTCTGCGAGCAATGTGCCCTGCCCACTGCCACTTAAGCTTGGCAATTCTTCGGGCTATGTCGGTTACCTTTGTTCGCCTGCGGATCTCTTAATTTCTGATTCGATCACAAAGAACAGAGCATAGTTATACAATAAAGTAAAGAGCTGTTGTTTGATTATTCCAGACTATTATTCCTATTATTCCAGATTATTATAAGGCCGTTTGTCCACTACCACAGTCAACGAGACATTTGCAAATATGTTTAGTTTAAATTCCGCAAAAACTAAATAATTTTGCATAATATTGAACACACTATTGATTTTATAATACGGTGTAAAGTAACCCTTATTCATAGTGATTTTATTTTGAACACAATATAGAGTTTCTTAAAAAGGGGTTTAATAATAATCATACCTAAGAAAACCTTGTCCTAGTCCCAGGCGTTAAATTCTCGATAAATCTATAGAAAATAGAGGGCTTCTGTTTCAAGGTAAACGAGTAACTTTAACATATTGTCAGTGTTAATCAATAAATACAAGTGTTAATGGATTTATGGTTTTTATATAAATAATCATGTACAATAATAATGCTCTTATTTATATGGAGGTATTGTGTTGACAATTTATGTGTTTTTATAATTGTATAATAAATATGTCGCCATCAGTCACTTGGCTGTTCCTTCTTGGACTGTTTGCCAAAGTCGGTTATATTTCCTTTTGTTTGTATGAATCATGATCATGGTATTTTCTTCTCAAGCACGGGCTTGTCGAACCTGCCAAATATATATCTTGGTCATAACTGACTGTCGGTGAAGAAAACCGTAGTCAGGAAACCTATACTAAGGCCGTTCATCCACCGCCACTGTCAAGGGAACGTTAACGAGAAACTAGATTATTCGAACCAAATGTGACGTCCAGGTGACCGATCGTCCACGTCCACCAATTGTACTAATACTAGGTTCTTTTACAAAGCAAACGCTTTGGCGTGACCTCTAAAAAGTTTTATAGGATTATTATAAGATTTAAAAAAATATGGGTACCTATTTGAATTTTTCCGGTATGTTGTTTATTGACCTCTACGAAGGTTTAAGGTTTTTTGTGAAGGTTATACATATTTAGAACTTTTATTTTGCTTTGGTACCAGTAAAATATAAATATCAGCCAATGGTATAATTAATCTACTATTGGCTGATATTTATATCTAGGTGCACAAAAAATCTAACCTCTAAAATCGTTAGTCATGTTTCTTCTTAAATGATAGGTAAATGGTTTTTATTTTTGGAAGTAGGTTTGTACCTTTGTATCTTATGGCTAAATAATAACTGCCGCACGGGTCGATCGATCAGGTTGAACTACGCTTACCGCGCTTGGTCCGTCGATGGGTGACCATCTGTTATGTCATACTAAGATTCCTCCGTGCCTCTGAAAGCACGTTAAGCCGTTGGTCCCGGCTATCATTTGTAGATCTTTGACAGTTGTTACGGGTCGTCAGAAGCCCAAAAGTCTGACAACCAGTCTTACCAAGTGATATCGTGTTACCCAGTAACTGGGTTGTGGAAGTCAGATAGGCAGTCGCTCCATGTAAAATACTGGTATTCAGCTGCATCCGGTTAGACGTGGAAGCCGTCGTGGAAGCCGACCCCAACATAGTTGGGAAAAGGCTAGGCAGAAGATGAGGTTTGTACCTTTGTACAAACACTTTTACACGTCAATCATATTTTAAAAGTTAGATAAGGTTGGCGTGTCCTATCTGACTACTCTGAGAAGAAAGACCGAAACATACAATTTTGATGTGTAACATTTTTCATCTCGCTCATCTGTGGGAGTGATTTCGTGAAAAGAGACGGAAGTGTGTAAGAGGAAGTGACCGCTTAAGAATGGAATAAGTAAGTACTTTTTAATAGCATGTAATTATTAGGTAGTTTATAATAGCATGGAATTAGTGTACTCATGGAATTAGATTGTACTATATATAGATTGTAAATAGAGGGGGTCATTTCTGTCGCTGCTCAGTTGCTTATTACCAAGGTGAGATGTCAGATGTTACACATCTTAAGCGAGTACTACAAGGTTTGCTCGTTTTTAGGGTTCCTTACCTCAAAAGGAAAAGACGGAACCCTTATACACGATTACAATTATGGTCCCATGAAGAAAGTGGTTCAGTTTGATAATTTGTACAATACCCTTAAATATGATCAAACATTTCTGATATTAGCTGTAGAGCCTGGATTGTAAATGTCACGTTATTAAATAAAACTAACAATGCTAATTAATTTTACTCATGGCCAATAATTTATGCCATACATTTATTTAAAATACATTCACAGGTCATCTACTTGCATTAATATACTTATCCACATAAGGAAAAAAAATCTTAGCAGTGCGGTATTTATTTATTTATGTGTGCACAGTTTAGTACCTCCACAGACTACAACATGATATAGATTACCTCAAGTATACTGGACACAACAATATATATTATAAGGCTGCCAATAAAAGGTACAATAGAAGTTGATACTGTATTACAGTGGGGTATTATTCCTCATTGCTGTGACCCGTAGAGTAACAAACAAGTGAGAACTTAAGGGGCCGTGCACAAAATCGGCTGATTTTGATCAATTTTGTTTATACGTTGTGAGAAAGTGAAAAAAAAATTAAAGAAAATTATTTGTGATTTGCAAAGTCGATTTCTTTGTTTTGCATGTGGGTCAAAGGGATTTTTCAAATAAATTAAGTATTCATGGAAAATCACTAATACTCGAAACAAGTTTTCAGAGAGACTGACATTTGATCATCTTTTTAAAAGAAACTACTTTTGATTTTGAACATTAAACAATATTGTCAACATCATTATAATGGTCTTGCACGTGGATTAAGCACTTTTTCAACTTTGATACAAAATGTAGCAGAACAATAATATTGAAAAATCCTATTTTTGTTTTTAAACCCGGTCGTTAATGTATTTTTTTCTATTATTTAACAAACTAAATCAAGAAATTAAAAAAATCACACACTGGGCTTCAGATATCCTTGTGATAAAATCAAAATTTTATTTTATGATTATACAGTACATTCATTAAATAAATCAGCGGCGGAATAAACTATATTTTCGATAGCGCAAAAGTGATGTAACTATTAACTGACACAAATGGTTTAGCGCCACGAAAACTGTACTTTTATAGTTACATAGACTTAATGTTTCAATTATTTCATGCTTTCTCACAACTAGATGAGAAATTGACGAAAAACGTTTTTTTTCGTGCACGGAGCCTTAAGATATTGTACATGGTGGGATTTTGAGACGAAAATGGACCATTTTCACAACTTTTTTTGATGCCATCCTGTTTCTTATAAGGCTTAAAAACTTTTATTGGATAAACTGAGGTTAGAAAAGTCAGAAATCGCAAAAAAACTTTTCCCATACATTTCGTAGGAAATGAGATTCCAACTAACTTTTTTAAGATGGAGAAACTGCCATACAATAAAAAGCATGTCTGTATACCATGTGCGTGCCAGGAACACCTACAACATGATAATGACATGCGACGATGGCTTTACCTTGACCATTTTTGTACCTATGTCTTGTCTGAAATGTTTTCTTGTTTCGTACTTTTTAGATAACATTTATTTTTCCGTAGTCGGGTTACAGTATAAAAAATATTTTTTTAGTGTTATACTTGTTAAATCGTATGTATATAAAAAAACTTAAAAAAAAAAATAACCAACTTCCGAAAAAACACTACAAAGTGAAAAATAACTTTAATTTCGGAAGTCGGTGTCTTTGGATCTGTATTTTAGTTTTATGCCACCGACTTCCGAAATTAAAGTTATTGTACACTTTGTAGTGTTTTTTTGGAAGTCGGTTATTTTTATTTGTAAAAAGTTTTTTATTTTTCACATTTTAGTGCCGTAAAAGAACTTCGGTTCGTAAATGACGGAGTTATGCGCGAACAAAAAACGCAATGGAGAGTAAACGAAAAGATCGTTAATGTAGACAATGTAGATACATTTTCAGATGGTTGTTGATTTTTCAAAAACCGTTTGTTCGATTTCGATAAAATTTTCATGGGACCATTTGGGAAGACCCTTTCAACAAAAAAATAATTTTTGAAATCGGTTGGCAAGCGACGGAGTTATGCACGAACAAATATAAAAAAAAAATACAAACATCCGAATTGAGAACCTCCTCCTTTTTTAGAAGTCGGTTAAAAACAAACAGGGTGGGTCCCAAAATATGCCCTGTGGTACACCATATTCAATAGACTCTTCCGTACTTGAGTCTAACGATTTGTTTTCTATTGGACAGGTAGTCAGCGATCAATTTCAGAGGCAGACCCCCAATACCTTTGCATTCTGCCTTCTTAGGCAGTAAGCGAACAGAGACTTTAGTTAAGTCTAGAAATATACTCAAACATTTTTTTTATTTTTGTCGATACTACTTCTGCCATAAGTTGTTTCATAGCTTTATCGGTACATTTATTTGTCTAAGCCCAAATTGATTCATTCTGTGACAATAAACTATACTTTTCTAAATACTGTTTAATTCTAATATTTAAAGCTTTTTCAATTATTTTTGAGAGAGAAGGCAGCAAAGATATTATAACCTTGCTGTAGGCAGCAAGGTTATAATATCTTTGCTGCCAGTATTAAACTATAGTTTGACACTATATCTCTGAGCAAATGTACTAATATTGTTTTTTTAATGCTTTGGGGAATTCCCTAACAGTAAAGCATAGATTACAAATCATTGTGATTGGCATGGCTAAAACGAGTGCAGGTATTTTAAGAAAGTAAGAAGTAATACCATCCAGTCTTAGGACCACCAATTTGTTTACAGGGAGTAATAAAAAATAATTGAAAGAGAAATTGTTTAGTCTGCACAAACAAGACGCACATTACAAATAAATGACATAAAACACACACATTCAAAGTAGCCAAAAGCCTCGTATTAAAGCAATAAAAGTTTGACAATCTTGTCCATTGTTTGATGTCAGGGCTAGGTACCAAAGACCTAGGTTCCGCTGGGCACGCCACAATTGTAGCGATAAGTCCCCTCTTTGAGGAGTGGCTAGAGAGGCGCCACGGCGTCCTCACCTTCCGCCTGACGCAGGTCCTCACCGGACACGGTTGTTTCGGGAGGTTCCTGTTCAGGATAAAGCGGGTGGAAACGCCCGGGTGGTATCACTGTGTGGATCGCCCGGAGGACATGGTGGAGCATACGGTGGAGGTCTGCCCTGCTTGGGCGGACCACCGCCGTGTCCTCACGGAGGCGATCGGCGGCGGCGATCTCTCGCGTCCGGCCCTGGTTCAGGCCATGGTTCGGAGCGAGAGTGCATGGGAGGCCGTCACCTCCTTCTGCGAAGCAATAATGCTAGCTAAGGAGGAGGCGGAACGCGTGAGGGTGAGGCAAGGTTCCGTCCCGGGCGTCGGAAGTCGCTAGGCGATTTCCGACCACCGTAGGCGCGGGCCTGCGGACGTTGAGCGATGAGTAGCTCGCCGTCCGATAAGTACCAGGCCCGTGTCGACGGCGCGTTGTGTTCCACGCGCGCCTCAAAGAAATGTCAGCACCAACTGACGGGGTCCGAAAGGGCCAATGCCTGCCAGGGTTGCGAGTTTGTCCGAAAGGGATATCGTGGCCCTGGCACACAGGCAACGGAAGGAACACGGTGGGTTTTAGTCAGTAAAAGTCTGACACGCCCTCCCGCTCCGCCCAGAGCGTAAGAAGTTATTTGATAATACCCTACCCAAAAAAAAAAAAGGTACCAAAGACAATTTACATTGCGTAATTACTTTGTGTTGTGACACCGGCAAATGACAACAAACAAACAATCAAGACAGAAACAAATTCCCGATTGCAGAGTGGAAAAATAACTACTTTTTAACCGACTTTACAAAAAGGAGGAGGTTCTCAAGTCGTCTGTAATTTTTTGTTCTGTAGTTTTTAATGTTTGTTACCTCAGAACTCCGTCGTTTATGAACCGATTTGGAAAATATTTTTTATTTGAAAGGATATACTTTAAGGTTAGTCCCATTTTTATCAAATTCCAATTCTGATGTTGGGATCCATGAGTAACTGAAGGAACTCCTCAAATATTATAGGCATACATATGGCGATTTTTATATTTTCATCAACAAGTCAATCATGTGCATTCAGAAATTATAATTTGGTGAAGTGGAACTGATGAAGAAGGCCACAAATGGCCCCCGGAACTTCTCAATGATAAGTATTTCATGGGTGGTGATAAGATATCTGGATTAAGATAGTTAAACGAAGCAAATTTAAATAAATAGTTCTGATCAAAACGGTACCATCCAACTGATCTGATGATGAAGCCGGAAGGTAGGCACTGGAACTCCGTAATAAAAAAATGTATCCTAGCCGTGTTTGGTCTTATTGGAATTGTCATGAGATGCACTCTGGCTATAAATGATTTTTAACCGACTTCAAAAAAGGAGGAGGTTCTCAATATAATATCTAGCCTTATATAAAAGGAAACCGTGACTGATTGGTCTGTCACATAGCTCAAACCACTGAACAGATTGGGCTGAAATTTGGCACACAGACAGTTCTATGACGTAGGCATCCGCTAAGAAGAGGATTTTGGAAATTTGACTTTTAAGGGGGGGAAGGGGGGATTTTGTATGCATGAAAAATCTTATTCCTAGAGTTAATAAACCTGAAACTTGGCACGAATACTTACCTAAGTAAATTCTAAAGTTTGTAAGTTTTTGTTTATCTTAACTTTAATGGATGGGATGTTAAAGCTTGTATAGAACTTCCTGTCACTGTTGTTTTCATAGCTAGTATACGAATTGATGTAGGGTAGGTACCACAGCTAAAAAGTGAAAAATAAAAAACTTTTTTACAAAAAAGAAAAACCGACTTCCAAAAAAAACACTAAAAAGTAAATAATAACTTTTTTAATATTATATTTAATTTAATTTCGGAAGTCGGTGGCCAAAATGAAAATACAGAACCAAAGACACCGACTTCCGAAATTAAATTAAATATAATATTAAAAAAGTTATTTTTCACTTTTTAGTGTTTTTTTTGGAAGTCGGTTTTTTTTTGTAACACGAAAACAACTATAACATGAGCAATTAAACCGAGCGTCGCATCTGTGCAAGAACAGGTCGTTGCTTAGCAAAATGCTGTGACTTCGGACAAACCTATCGTCAACAGCGCTGGTTTTCAGCAACTACCTCTCGGATGACGTAATAACGTCCCCTTGTGTGACATAATAAATCTGGGAAGTTAAAATTTTTCCACAGAAATAACTGGGACTCTAGCTAGTTGAATATAATAAAATAAAAAATATATATCTATTAATGCGTAACTTTGAAAAATACAAAATACATAAACTTCTACCATAATACAATAAAAATAAAAAATACTAAGTAATTACTCTAGGCGTTGTGTAATTGGAGGAAGATGTAATTTGTATTGTAGTATTTATAAGTTTACTCTCATTACGTTTTGTTCTATGTAAAAAGTATATCTGTAGCGAGTGTTTTCTCAACATGTTAATCTCATTGAGTAAGTCTAACGGATTAGTTTTTAATTTTAATTACTCTGGAGATCTAAGATTTTTGTTTTCGTAATTATTAAGTTTTTTAATTATAATTATCCCACTGTTTTTTTTCATTATTTTTATGTTTCGCTATTTCTGTCGTACAGTCTGCCGTTCTTACCCGACTGCGGCGAAGCCAAAAAAGGAGGGTTATGTGTTTGACCAGTATGTATGTATGTATTTATGTTTGTCCCTATGTTCCCTCGAAACTACTAAATGGCTGAACCGATTTCGATGAATGATATATTGTTAGATTCGTCTTTATTGCGCGAGTGTCACTAGGTATAATATTTTTTTAAAATTTGCTGTTTTATTTTTAGATTTTTGGCGCCAAAAGGTATTTTTTTGAAAAAAAATAACTCCCAAGCCTATCGAGTGGGCTATCAAAAAGAAAGGGTTTCAAAAATTCATACAAATTAAATGATAAAAAAAAAACTATCACGAACTTTTGGAGTGAGTGATTTTATGGCCGTTATTTTTAAAAGAGTAACCGTGGAGTTTCTTGCCGGCCATAGAAAATGACCAATTGGAACCGTGCACCTAGCTTCTAACGTTTCATAAGTGCCCATGTAGGTTTATGTGAAATAAAATATTTTAATTTTGATTTTGATTATCACCCGATTATAAGTGAGTAAATAACTTAATTTACCGTCTTTTATTCCTAACTAAAAAGTGTAAAATTAAAATAATCGAGTCGTAGGCAATAAGTCGTTATTGTTAAGAAGATGCCTCCGACTGCATCAGATTGTTTAAAGTATTAATTTATATAAATCTTGTTTCCATCTTTTTTTTATTTAAATTCACTTTTTACGCAGTCGGATTTTTTGATTTTCTTTAAATTAGGTTTAAAAAAAAAAAAGTAGTGTAGGTAATATAGGTGTTTCGATATAGTATATAAGTTAGTTGTACTTAGTATGCTATTTTCGCTATCTTTCTTCAATTTTTGGTTGAGTCGGTCTCGATTTCTCATGCAGCGCAATAACTCTGGTGTTATCCAAGGTTTAATTGTTGTTTTTCGTCGTGACGCATTTTTTATTGAGGTATGTTTATCTAGCGCCTGAGTCACGATTTGTAGGAATACATTAGTAGCTTCTTCAGGGTTTTTGTTCTGTGGAATATTTACCCAGTCTAATAATTATGCTCAGTTAATTTGTGACGGCTTCGAAGTCCGTTTTGATGTAGCTTTGAGATTTGTCCTTATATTGTGTTTGTTTTTATACATTGTTAGTATGACCATGGAGTGGTCTGTGATACTTGTTACAATTGTTTTTGTAGGTGGAGTTTTAACAAAGACGTGGTCCAGGCATGTTTTTATGTGAGTTGGTAGTACGTGTGTATTTGCTACTCCATGCGACGCCAATAAAGGAGCTCATCCGCTCTTTTATCAGTACTGTTTGGTGCTATGTCCACATTGATATCCCCGTTTTCAATTCTGTAAGTATATTATCTTATACGGATTCAAGAAAGCTATCAACGTTCGTGAACGACGGTGGTCTACATAAAAAAAGCACGGAAAGATCTTGACCGTTAGTCATCAGCAGACCGATTTTTTTTTTTTTTTTTAGGAAATGTTGCCCCACACTAGGATTTTCTCCTGTATCGTGGGTGCGTTTACTAAGATTTAAACTCACATAATATACAAACAGCCAGACCCGGAACAACTACTTGTAATATTTGTTCCGTGCGGTAATCGAACCCGCGACACGCAGCGCAGCAGTCATTGCTTAACCACTACGGTCGACTATTACTACTTCAATGTAAAGACACTGAATATTCTTTTTACAAGCTTTTATTTAACTTGTTAATGTAAATACTACTCCATTGTTTTGATCTAAATTGTTCGATTTTAAGTAAGAATGGTAATTATTAATTTGTGGAATATTTGTGAGTTTAGGTAGCCGGTAAAGGAGCCGGTAAAGGAGGAGGCGGAACGCGTGAGGGTGAGACAAGGTTCGCGCCCTCGCCCTTAGTCGCCGCAGGAGACGCCCCGGGCGTCGGGAGTCGCAAGCCGATTTCCGGCCACCGTAGGCGCGGGCCTGCGGACGGTGAGCGATGGGTAGCTCGCCGTCCGATAAGGACCAGGCCCGGGTCGACGGCGCGTTGTGTTCCACGCGCCTCAAAGAGATGTCAGCACAAACTGACGGGGTCCGTTAGGACCAATGCCTGCCAGGGTTGCGAGTTTGTCCGAAAGGGATATCGTGGCCCTGGCACACAGGCAACGGAAAGAACACGGGTGGGTTTTAGTCAGTAAAAGTCTGACACGCCCTCCCGCTCCGCCCAGAGCGGGAGAAGTTATTTAATGATTTCCCATCAAAAAAAAAAAAAAACTTACTATATAAAGATACGCGGAGATAAGATAGAATCAGGCTTCTGAAGTATTACGAATTTCTTGAAAATAACGTCTCATTAGATTTCAAGATGTAATTTTAATCAAAGAGTAGAAATAACGTGATAAAACACAATTTTTGAAATAACATATTTTTTTTTACATAATACTTTTTTTTTTGTATACCTGTTTGTACTTGTACGTTTATAATATAAGGGAAGAGTAGAGCCTTCAACTACAGGCATTTTCTATGCCTAAATGGAGACTCCTCGACATGTAAGCCATATACGAAATGAACTTTTTTTTTTTAACAACACTCCCTTTTCCCCGATGGTTTGAGCAGAGGTGTACTTATTACCTAAAGTACACCCACATTTCGCCAGTTACCTGTATTTAAGCCCCCTGTAAAAGAGGACCTATTGAATTCAACCACACAAATCGAGACTCCGGGCTGCTCCTCAGAAATAGCAGATAGAAAAACCTAATAACACTTTGCCCGACCTGGGAATCGAGCCCAGAACCTCATGCTCACCAGTAAAGCTGGTGACCTCTCTAGACCAACGAGGTTTTTTCATTTGCAAATGCAAGCAAATTTAATTAAAAATTGTTATTATTTAATTGTGCTTCTGAATTGTATACTGACATTTATGTAATACTAGCTGCGCCCCGCGGTTTCACCCGCGTAAGTCTCGATCCCGTAGGAATATCGGGATAAAAAGTGGCCTATGTCTTAATCCAGGGTATCAGCTACCTCCATACAAAATTTTATTAAAATTGGTCTAGCCGTTTGAGCGTGAAGAAGTAACAAACATACACACACTCATAAACTTTCGCCTTTATAAAATTAGTGTGATTTAACACTGTAATAAATTGATATAGGTATATATATTTGCAAAATACTACTTACTTACTTATTTATTTTTACTACAAAACAAAGACCTTTTTAGAACATTTAGGTATGTCAATATTCTAGAACACAAACAACTCCAAAAATTTATTTATTCTACCTCGAAACCTGAGGGTCTACTCCGAAGCGCTAAACCGAAGTATCGGTCGAATGTTCGGCCGTTTTATAACTTCCACAGTTTCCTTTTTTGACTTTGAGTCCTTTTCCGACTTCAAGTCACAGTTTTGACTTTGGCATATCTCTTCGACTGTCTGTTTTTTTTTTTTTTTTCGCCTGATTCAGCGATTGTTATCCTAGTAAAGAAATGACCGAACATTCGGCCGACACTTCGGTTTAGCGCTTCGGAGTAGACCCCCTGTTCGCGATGAATCCGCAATAACTTTAGCACTTACCATACGAAAACATGAAAAAGGGGTGGAAAACAACCTTTAAGAAAAACGTCCTGATTTAGTACCGGGACAATAGGCAAACATCGTAAATTATCAAATCAAAGAGTGTAAGAACAAAAAGCGGTCAAGTTCGAGTCAAACTCGAACTCGAAGGGCTCCGTACCACCATACATACGGCTACATATCAAGCTATAATTTTCAGTATAAGCTGATCTCGCATTGTATAGGATTTCCGTACAATGAGAGGTCAGCTTATATTGGAATAAAATAGCTTTATATGTAGCCGTGTGTACAATATTTAACACTACATATTTTATTTCAATACATTAGTAAACCCTCTAATTTATAACTTAATTTTTATTTTTATTGTTTTTTGTTCTATCGGCCATGGTAGTACACTATGATAATTTAACGAGTCTACCTATTACGGTTGAAAAGATACAGCCCTGTGACAAACGGACGAATGGACGCGAGACGGACCGGCGCGGGCGGTGGCAGTGGAACCTTAATAATAGCATACTGTTGACACCCTTTGGGTAGGGAATCCTAAAAATACAATTAAGGAAAGAAAAATGTGTGATTTTAGACGGTGTTTTTCCATTCGTGAGTCGTGCAACGCTCAGGATTGTGGTAAATTGTCCTTAGGGAGAGAAATGAGCGGGCAAAAGGAACAACATCTTTGACTATCACTGGAAATGTTTTAAGATTATTGTGGAGGAAATTTTAGTAAGGAAAATGCTGCAGTTTATAATACCTACTACCTATATTTTGCGAGAAAATTGTTATTTGAGCATTTGAGCAGATGATGATTTGCAGAAACACAATCATGTGAGCCCATAGTTCATACAATTCTCTTACACCATAGTTCATACGATTCTCTCTTACTGCAAATCAACAACTGCGTATATTATGGCACAGCTTCGCAAAAGCTATACTAAAAAAAAAAAACCGGCCAATTGCGTGTTGGACCACGCACAATAAAATGTTCTGTAGTTGGGATGAATTTATTCCAAAAACAATATACGTCGATATACATCACGGTCAATTCTCCAACTGCAAATGTAAGTTGGTCGACTATTACTCGTTAACTTGTAAAGCCTACTTAGCTGTGATAGTTTTTTTATTAACTTAGTTTTAATTATATTATATACTACTGCTATGATTTTTTTCAATTATCCAAAAACAACCATTTAGCTGACAGGGGCTGACACTTTTTTTTTTTTTTTTGGGTGGGAAATCATCAAATAACTTCTCCCGCTCTGGGCGGAGCGGGAGGGCTTGTCAGACTTTTACTGACTAAAACCCACCCGTGTTCCTTCATTTGCCTGTGTGCCAGGGCCACGATATCTCCCTTTCGGACAAACTCGCAACCCTGGCAGGCATTGGTCCTAACGGACCCCGTCAATTCGTGCTGACGTCTCTTTGAGGCGCGCGTGGAACACAACGCGCTGTCGACCCGGGCCTGGTCCTTATCGGACGGCGAGCTACCCATCGCTCACCATCCGCAGGCCCACGCCTACGGTGGCCGGAAATCGGCTTGCGACTCCCGACGCCCAGGGCGTCTCCTGCGGCGACTAAGGGCGCGAGGGCGCGAGCCTTGCCTCACCCTCACGCGTTCCGCCTCCTCCTTCGCGAGCATTACTGCTTCGCAGAAGGAGGTGACGGCCTCCCATGCACTCTCGCTCCGAACCATGGCCTGAACCAGGGCCGGACGCGAGAGATCGCCGCCGCCGATTGCCTCCGTTAGGACACGGCGGTGAGCGTGAGGCGGCGAGCCTCCTTGCCGGACTGCCGCCATGGGATCTGGAGGCAAAAGTCCTCGCGCACATCTGGGAGTGGCGCAAGGAGGCAAAACGCCGGGGTGAAACTCCGCTGCCGCGAGAAATCACGGCACGGCGGATAGAGCTCCGGCGGGATCTCATGGCGACATGGAGAGTGCGATTGTCGCAACCCAGCGCTGGGCACGCCACAATTGTGGCGATAAGTCCCCTCTTTTAGGAGTGGTCTTTTACGAGATCCTATATTATTATAATGGGATAGATGAGACAATTTACAACAGTATTGTGTGCTTCAAGGGTGCGTCAAAATAAATAGGTCCCAATAGTTTAGCATAAATCCTAGACAACTAGTGCCTGATGCTGATTTTAAACAGGACTTAAAAATAATAAAAAAATGCGTCGCGTCCACGCAGAACGGCCATCGACCTTATGTTGCGAGGACGTCTTACGGATGTGAATCAGTTTTATAATGTGAACCAGTTTTTAGTTGTGATTCGCAAAAAAACTGTTTTTAACTGTGTGTCTGTGTTTGTTTTATTTATTTAATAATGTCGGTGTCGAAATCTAGACTGCTAGATTTCGTCACCGACATTATTAAATAAATACTCTTGTACGTATTATAAAAGTATGCAGTAAAAGACTGCACTGCAGTGTTTAACAGGTACCTTAACTATGTCTTCTATTAAGTAAAATAACGAATCTACTCAATTTCTTTCTTCGGTCAGAGTGCACAAGATCATTAACTATAAACTGGACAATCACTTAACTTTTTTATTGTGAACATACAAAGACACGTTTTATGACTGACAGACCGTACAGTTACTAATAATGGACCTCCTTTCAAGGTTGTAAGGATTTATCATGATAAGCAGTTATGTATTTGCAGGTAATGTCTGTACTTTGAAATGGTAGGTATGATACAAAGAATTTTATCAAAATTAGTCCGGCCGTTAGAGCGTGAAGAAGTAACAAAAAAAAACACACACACACACACACACAAGCTTTCGCCTTTATAATATTAGTGTGATAATGTTTCTCTCTATTCATAACCTAGTTATCTTTACGACCTTCAATATCGGGCAAAGACAATTTCGACATTAGTATTAGGGAGATTCAGAGCGACTTCCTCTGCAGTGTGTATTAGAACCGTATGGTCATATTTAAGGTTTTGGTACAGACTATCAAACTGAACAACTTTCTCCATGGGACTGTGGCGGCATCTACAGCGCCACATGGGAACGCATCAAAAACCTGACTTCACACAAATCCTGCATCACGCAAGCAGAGTTTACCGCGCGCCTGGCATAGATAGAACATCCCGACATCAACCGTCGGGCAGTTGCCCACCAGACACAACACCCGTCTGATCGGAGGATCCACCCTTTTCTATGGAGGATGAGTGAACTTTACACCCTGTTTCTCATGCCCCTGTAGGACCAACATCATCGTGAAAAAATAGCCAGCGTCCCATATATTTGGGTCGAGTATGTATAGAAGTTTTGTATATAAAAGACAGTTGATAATAATTTCACTATTTACCTTTGCAAATTGATAATGTCAAGATCCCATACGAGTATTATCGATTGTGGTTGATATAGATACCGAACCGCCTTACTTAAAAAAAAAATTATACTCCCATGCAACAAGTTTAGTTTGAAATATTCATCCAAAACCCAAACTCCACGATAATCCAATCAAAGGTTCAATACTCAATACTCAATATCTTTATTGCTTTACCATAATGTGTACTTAGGTGGTAACTATATCATTTAGATCATTATGGACCCTAAAGGGCATAGCAAAAGGGTACGAGAGAGGAAGCCCTGTTTTAGGAGATCATGAAGATGTTATTGGTGGGAACAAGTTTTAATTTACATATTTATAATCATAGGCAGGAGATCGCGAAAAGGATACTAGAACATTTCGCACTATTATACAAAAGCACTTTAACTAATTAGTAACTGCAAAAGTACTTTAATATTTTAGATTATTTTTATATACTTATTATTACGTATTATATTTCTGTTTATTCATTTAAGTATATAAATTGTAATTCTTTGAATAATTATTATTGCTATATTATTATCATTGTTGCTATTTAATTTAATTATTATTATTGTTATATTATTTGTTATTGTTATATTATTTATTAATAATTACCGTACCCTTATTATATTTTAAACATATCTATAAATTGTGTGATTGATTATCATTAATTATTGTAATCATTTATTATTATTATTTATTATATTAGTAATTTCCCTAAACATATACTATATAAATTAAATTATTATTAATACTTTTTTTTTGTTGCTATTATTTATGTTTATCATTCAAATATTCATTTATTGAGTAATAACATTTGTTTACCAGTAATTTTTTAATTTTTTTTATAAATATATTTAACTCTTCTTCTTTCTTTATAATGTCAGGTAGTTTATTATATATTTTTATAGACATTACGTAGGGACCTGTGGAATGCATTTTTAGCTTGGATGTTGGTATGTTTAGCCTAGATCGGTGCCTAAGTGTGTACTGTGATTGGATGTCTTCGCGTTTAGTGTAGAACTCTTGATGCTTGCGGACAAATTTACATGTTTCCAAAATATAAATACTGGGGAGGGTTAGAATATTATATTTTAGAAAATAGGGTTTGCAGCTGTCAGTTTGTTCAATGTTTGTCAAGATTCGAATTAATTTCTTTTGTAGTGTAAAGAGTGTCGGTGCATCTGTACTATTGCCCCAGAGAGTTACGCCATAGCTAAGCCATGCATTCGCATACGCATAATAGGTAGTAAGGGCAGTTTGTAGATCGGTTGTCTTTTTTATTTCGCGGAGAGCGAATGAAAATTTTGAAATTTTCGAACGGGTTTGTTGTATTTGTGTTTTCCAGTTAATACGAGTATGTTTATCTATTGTAAGTCCAAGTAATGTAAATTCATCAACAGTTTCCAATTTTGAGCCGTTGAAGTTAAAATTTAAGTAAAGAGGAGCTTTTTGGGAAGGGTGGAATGTCATTAATTTAGTTTTATTATAATTCATTTCTAAATTATGTGAGGTCATCCAGTTACATGTTTTTGTGAGTGTAGAACGGAGTTTTTCTTCTATGTTTGTGTTGTTTTGACATGAGACTAATAAAGATACGTCGTCCGCGAATAAAACACATGGCCCCTCTATGGTTTTTGGTAGGTCGTTGATGTAAATGAGGAATAATAGGCCACCTATGACACTTCCTTGGGGGATGGAAGCGTTAGTTATTTTGCTTTTTGATCGGATTTTTTCTAGTTCTCTACTGTTGTGGTTAAAGTATTCGATTTCAACTACTTGTTCTCTATTTTTTAAATATGACGTAAGCCATTCATGGGCTTTCCCGCGGATTCCTATTCCATAAAGTTTATTAAGCAGTAGTTTAAATTGTACTTTGTCGTACGCTTTGGTCATGTCCAGTAATATCCCTACGGCGTATTCCTTGTTATTTATAATATTAAGGGCTTCTTGAATATATTTATATACAGCTAATGTGGTGGAACGATTTTTCCGAAAACCGTTACAGGTTCACTGCTAATCAAATGATCATTATGACTAATACAAGGACGTCTCTATTTTGGCCCGACTTCCCGCTCTATTGAATATCAAGTAAAATACAAGTTTGACTTTGAACTCTATTGATAAATGTTTATTACTATGTTGGTAACGGTCATTTCCTACAAAATTCCTAATGATCGTTTATTTTGTTTGCTAACTCAGTTTATTACAAAAAAAAAAACCGGCCAAGTGCGTGTCGGACCACGCACAATGAAGGGTCCCGTAGTTTCCTGTAATCTATTTCTATATTTTTTTCAAAATTTTAGGATTAGTAGTTTCGGAGAAAATGGGCAATTTACATCAATTTCTTAAATAACTTTAAAATAATTAACTAAAAATTATAAAAAAAATATTGAAATCCTTAAAACAAGCACTTTCATTTGGTTTATCACACGGTACAGTTTGCAAAACTTTTTTTTTAATATTCTAATTTGCCCCCCAAAAGTGAACCCTTATTGAAAATTCATTTATTTACGTTACACGTCCGTGTTTAGGTCACAGAAGTTCATATGTACATACGAATTTTCAACTTAATCGGTCCAGTAGATTCAGAGCAAATTGACTGTGACAGACGGACAAACGAATACAAAAGTGATCCTATAAGGGTTCCATTTTTTTCTTTTGGAGTAACGAACCCTAAAAAGCTAAGTCGTATGAAACGTTAACAGTTAAAATGATTTTTTTGTAAAAATTCTGGACTGACATGTGATTAATCATAAATACCTAATGCGGTTTTTGCTCATCAAAATCCAAATCCTGATGCTTGACGCTAGCTAACTAATTTAACAATACAGTTCAAAATAATTTAAATAATTTCGTTCAGGTGTGAAGAAACAAGGCTAAGTAGAAAATAAAATAATAAAAAATAAAATAATAATAATAAAATTTATTAAAAATACAGTATAAATCTTAGAAATAATGTAGGTATTACAAAGTATGATGCCTGTACTAGGATAAACCTGTATCACAGGCAAAGTTACAAAAAAAAACAAAGTTACGGTTAATTTACTGACTAATTAACAGACAAGTGCCATTCGGTTTGATTAACGTCACATTAATTGTATTAGTTAATTAGGCACTTACGCATTGCCTATGAGGATTAGAAGGTAAATTATAACAGATTTCTCGCTACACGATTTCTCATGCCAAATATTTACTGACCCACATTGCCCCTACATGCCGAAGGGCCAACTTTAAACACAAGCTACAACGAGCATATCCGCGCAGAACCACTAGTTTTAAACAAACAAGGATCACATAATACTGAAACAGTTTGAAAGCGGTCACTAACTCCCAAGCCACTGGTTCACTAAGATCTAAATTACTATTACGTCGCATTATTAAATTTGTACAGAGGAACTATAATTTGAATTCACCAGTTTGCATAGTTTGTAATACTAGTGTTGATTACGAAGTGCTGTTGGTAATAAACAGTGGTTTTAATCTGTAACTTGGGCAAAGATTCGCTCTTTGCCCAAGTTACAGATTAAAACCAAAGGGTTTTACCCAAAGCAAAGGGTTTTGAAATTAGAATTGCGTCGTCTTTTTTTAGGGTTCCGTACCTCAAAAGGGAAAAACGGAACCCTTATATGATCACTCGTGTGTCTGTCTGTCACAGCCAATTTGCTCCGAACCTACTGGGCTGATTTGTTTGGTACACATATAAATTTCTTTAACCCAAACACGGTCGTCGTAAAACGTAAATAAATGACTTTTTTATATGGGTGTCACTTTTGGGGAGAAAACGAGAAAATTAAAAAAAAAATGTTTTGTAAACTGTACCGTGTGACTTATCAAAAGAAAAGGCTTGTAAGGATTTCAGATATTTTTCTTTTATAATTTTAAAATAAATACTTTTAAAGTTATTAAGATAATTGATGAAAATTGACCATAACTCTGAAACTACTGAACAAAAATTTTTGAAAAAATATACAGAGATTAGTCGTATATTTATAGATCACAGGAAATCCTATAAGGACTCTCAATATTGTTGGAATGTGTGAGGGAACATGTCTTTCAACTACAATGTTATGTTTGGTCTTGGGATAAATTCATCCCAACTACGGAACCCTTTATTGTGCGTGGACCGACACGAACTTGGCCGATTTTTTTTGTTCAGTTTCACTAAATTCGTATTTGCTGATTCTGATCAAACGAAAATAGAAAAAAAACAAAGAAAGAAAATACGTTTATTTGTGATAAACAGGACACAAAGAAATAACACAAATACAAAAAAAAACAAGCTGGGAGAAAATATGCGTCACATCTACACAAAACGGCAAACGCAAAATGGGTTTTATCTGAATTCATAATATAGGTTAGTTGTTCTGATCATCTATGTTTATGGACTCTCTAATGACTTTGATACTTCTTCCCAGCTTAAGCTAGGGCAGGCCTTTTGAGGGACTGTCTTAAGTAATTTTGACGTTCAAGAGTTCTGATTTTCAGTCCAGTTTCAATAAATGACGTTTGATTTTGACTTTTAAATTATAATCATTATAGTCTTAAATAACCGATTGATGATCGCAGGGTCTGTTATAACCGTTTATGGGATGCTGCTGATAAAAAGGGACAAAAGGTTAGTGACCAAAAGACCCCAGATAAGCCTACTTATGCCGCCCTCTACAATACCCAAGGGAAAAACAAAGGTTCTAGTTTGCCGGCAATCAAAAAATATTGTTTGTTTATAGAGCTTGCAACGGCTTTTTATTTCCATATCGATAGGAAACTTTTAATCATAATTATTCAAATACTAGCTTTTGTAAAGTAATTTTTTTATCCCTCGGGAACTGTACTTTTTTTTCGGATCAAAGTTATAATATGTCCCTTCCTGTACCCCTCACAAAGTGTATGCAAAATTGCAGCGTAACAAACAAATAAACAAATCACTTATACATTTATAATATTAGTTACAATGTTACTAATTTTTGCCATAACAAAACGTGGAACCATAAAAAAAACTCATTGCAGTCATAAGACACGTACATTTTAAATTCATAAAATCTTTCTCATAAACATACTCATGATACCTTTTTTTATGTCCATTGGCAATAAAAACGTTACCTAGTCTAAGTCATGTTAATATGGGCTGAGAAAGATCTAGAAAATATTGCAGACCTTATGAGATAAATATTTTTTTATTATACCTATAGCTTCAATATCCCTTAAAATAAATTATAATTTTGTGTTTTATGATTCGTTTATGCGCACTATAATAATAGGTATAACCTTTAAATAAATCACACATTCGCACAGTGTGGAATATTACATCCTGCGAGAATACAGGGTCAAATTAAATTTGCTGGCTAAAGTTCACAGATGTGATGGGTCATCATCAATCATAATTTCAGCCGAAAGACGTCCACTGCTGGACATAGGCCTCCCCCAAGCACCGCCACTTCAACCGGTTCTGTGCTTCCCGCATTCAGCCGATACCTGCGGCCTTCACAAGGTCATCGGTCCACCTTGTAGGAGGCCTTCCAACGCTACGTCTTCCAGTATGCAGTCGTCACTCCAGTTTCGGAATGTTGAATGTTTATTACGGAATGTTGCCATTCTAGATATTATATATATATAAACTTATAGAATGCTATTGTAACTATTTATTTTATTTCTTAATTTGTTTATTTTTATCTCATTTAATGCTGCACTGGTTGACGTCATCACGCCAACGCCGGCTGTCGCTGAAAACTAGCGCTGGGGCTCTGTCTCGCAAAGGGTCGCAGCATTATGCTGAGCAATGGCCGTTTAGCGTGAATGTGTCGCATATTTTCCCTCAAATTGTTCATTCGTGTTTGTGTTTTTTTTTTTCATTGCGTGGTGTTTACCGCAAATAAACGTATTTTCTTTCCTATTATTTCACACTGTGTGAATATGTCATTTATTTCCAGTTATGTTGACCTTGTATATCTAATTACTTTTCTTAATGCATTTTGTCTAGAAAGACTAAACATAACTTTATGAGCCACAAGAAAAATTAACACTTCAATTACACAGCTGAAAATTACATTGAGAAAACGAAATGTAGGTATTTAAGTACTTATAAATTAATTAACAAATGTCGTCTGACTTCCTGAAATAATAGAGCGAGTGCCATGATGAAGGAAAACAACGTCAGGAAAGCAAGATTTTTGGTTTAAAAACGGAAAATCATAGTGGCATAGCGTGGAGATTATCGTCGGTTCACTGCATCTTCTTTATTTTTTCTTTTTCTTTTTTTTTTGTATGTCAAGAGCCCTTACTGCAAAAGGACAAAACAAATAAAATTCAAAGCTTAACTGCCTTGTCGGTCTAGTGGTCACAAGCGCTATTACTGAGCATGAGGTCCAGGGTTCGATTCTCAGGTTGGGCAAAGTGCTATTGGGGTGTTCCATTAGGTATTTCTCAATAGCAGCCCCGAGTCTGGATTTGGACCCAGCTGTTGACAATAGGCTCGCCCCCTATTTCATGGGACTTAAACTCTATTTATTTTATTTTATTTTATTTATTTGGGAAAATAAACAGTTACACATTACAATAATACATAAAATTTGAGCTTTAGAGTGAGTAAATGTATAACCCACGACATTTTCCACATAATATAAAAACAACTTATAAACTAATGCGATGGTCGCTTACAATTCGGTAAGTTCAATTAAACTAGGTATATTATTATGTTATTGTTAAAACTAAACACTAAAAAGGCATGTAAAATAAATAATAAAAACAAGACATTATAAAAATATAGACTAAGAGCTAAAAATATTATGGAGCAATATCCAAAACAGTTCCACGAACAAGGCCTCTAAATTTATCAGCTGGAAAAGCGAAGATATCAATAGTCTGGAAGAGATTGTTATATTGACCAGTAAGACGACGTAGAGGTGCTCGCAAGCCTGCGTTTGTACGACTAGAAGATACTGCAAATACTGGTCGTGCGCGCACCCCACGGCTTATGGTTGTTCTAGGTACTACGTAGCTAATCTTTTTAGCGATATCCATACAATCACTTGCGTTGTCACATACATCAAATAAAAACATTGTCTCTAAAATAATACGTCTGGCTTTAAGAGTATGTAGCTTATACCTATTCAGAAGATCCCTATAACATGCATAAGTGCGAAAACAACGGAGATGCATGGCTTTCAAAAACTTACTTTGAACTTTTTCAATCGCATCTGAGTATTTACTATAGAAGGGATTCCATACCGCAACAGCGTACTCTAACTGGGACCTGATCAACGATTTGTAGAGATATAATATGTATACGGGCGGACAAATTCTGTGGCTGATCTCATTACAAATCCGTACATACGGAAGGCATTATTTATAATTTTACCAATATGAACGTCAAGATGTAATTTATTATCCAATAGAACTCCAAGATCGCGCACTAGTGTTTCTCTAGTTAGAATTACATTATTTAAAGAATAAGGGTGCGTGATAATATTTTTTTTTTTTAGTAAAACTTATACAGCAACATTTAGATAAGCTAAGTTGTAGTTTATTAATTGAACAGTATGCAGAGAACCTATCCAGGTCTTCCTGTAAGAGTAGAGAATCGTGTACATTTTTAACAGGCCTAAAAATTTTGAGATCGTCTGCGTATACCTTTTAATAAACTTAACTGGCAAAATGTGAGTGTACTACAGGTAAACCTCTGCCTAACCCTTCGAGAATACAGACGTAATGTTTAGTTATGTTCAAATCTTATTAAAAAGTGCAACAAACTATAGAAGTAAACAAACTTAGCATCTAAATATTTTGTTTATACTATGTCAACTTTAACATCTACAAGTTTTCAAAAATCAAGTTCACTATTTAATGTGGGTCTATGTTGTTTCGAACGCCGCTGTTGCGACACACGCTGTTGCGAATTATTTTTCCACTGCCTCACAGGTTCGAAAGCTCATGGACTCGAATGAAGTAGTCGCGAAAGACGCTGTTTCGAAAAACATTTTCACTGCCTCATACGCTCGAATGCTTGTGATAGTAATTTAGTTAAATTGGATATTGATGAAGAGTTTTTGTTTTGGTAACTGAATTTACCAACAATAGAGGGGACCTGGCGCTCGGCGGCCGATGCCGCGGCACGCTCGCTTCGCTCGCTCGCCTTCGCGCGTTAATGGTCACTGTTCTAACCTAACCTAACCCAAATGATTAAATACTTTTCTGTACACTTTATGACTAAATAAATCGAAATCACAAGCATTCGAGCGTATGAGGCAGTGAAAATGTTTTTCGAAACAGCGTCTTTCGCGACTACTTCATTCGAGTCCGTGAGCTTTCGAACCTGTGAGGCAGTGGAAAAATAATTCGCAACAGCGTGTGTCGCAACAGCGGCGTTCGAAACAACATAGGGACCCCATTTAATGTTTACCTACATTAATAAAATTTAACTCTATCTAATTTTGAGGAGCTTGTGGCTAAATAATCACTGATGCACGGGTCGATCGATCAGGCCAAGCTACGCTTGCCGCAGTTGGTCCGTGGATGGATGACCATCTGTTCATACCAAGATTGCTCCGTGCCTCGGAAAGCACGTTAAGCCGTTGGTCCCGGATGTCATTTGTAGATCTTTGACAGTTGTTACGGGTCGTCAGAAGCCCAAAAGTCTGACAACCAGTCTTACCAAGGGATATCGTGTTACCCAGTAACTGGGTTGTGGAGGTCAGATAGTCAGTCGCTGCATGTAACATACTGGTATTCAGCTGCATCCGGTTAGACTGGAAGTCGACCCCAACATAGTTGGGAAAAGGCTAGGCAGATGATGAATACAATTTAACTTCTGCTTTTCTTTGCTTTGTTGCTTTGTTATTAATAACTAAAATTATTTTTGCTACTAAAGTAATCATTTTGTCACAAGTCTGCTACTATACATATATGTATACATTCACAGAGAACGTGGAAAACTGTTCCACCGTAGTACAGTTTATACTAGTACGGGGAACAGAGTGAAGCAGTTCCGTTCTAACAATCATAATAAGTACCGAAACATACCATACTAAAAAAAACCGGCCAAGCGCGAGACGGAGTCGCGCACGAAGGGTTCCGTACCATTATCTATACAAATGGCAAAAAAATCACGTTTGTTGTATGGGAGCCCCCCCTTAAAAATCTGTTTTATTTTAGTTTAATTATTTATTTTAAAGTGAATATATAACTAAATATTCTGTGAATATTTCATGCGTCTACCTGTTGCCGTTATCAATATCGAGCAAAAACGAGCAAAAAATCACGTTTGTTATATGGAAGCCCCCTTCAATATTCTGTTTTTTAGTATTGTTTGTTATAGCGGCAAAAGAAATACATCATCTGTGAAAATTTCAACTGTCTAGCTGTCACAGTTCATGAGATACAGCCTGATGACAAACGTACAGACAGACATACAGACGGACAGACGGCGGAGCCTTAGTAATAGGGTTCCCGTTTTACCCTTTGGGAACGGAACCCTAAAAAAATACCTGCCTTTATGCTTATATTTAACTCACATGAATTGTGCAAGGTTGTTATATTGATTTGGCAAATAAATACCTTTTTTATTATTTTTAGGGTTCCGTACCCAAAGGGTAAAACGGGGACCCTATTACTAAGGCTCTGCTGTCTTCCTGTCCGTCTGTCACCAGGCTGTATCTCATGAACCGTGATAGTTAGACGGTGGAAATTTTCACAGATGATGTATTTCTGTTGCCGCTATAACAACAAATACTAAAAAAAAAATTAAAAGAATTAAATAAATATTTAAGGGCTCCCATACAACAAACTTGATTTTTTTGCTCGTTTTTGCTCGATATTGATAACGGCAACAGGTAGACGCTTGAAATATTCACAGAATAGTTAGTTATATATTCACTTTAAAAATAAGTAATTAAATTAAAATAAAACAAATATTTAAGGGGGGCTCCCATACAACAAACGTGATTTTTTTTGTTGTTTTTATAGATCATGGTACGAAACCCTTCAAGCGCGAGTTCGAATCGCACTTGGCCAGTTTTTTTTATTACTTTCTGTGCAAAAATATTTAATATTATATTTAATCATTTTAAAACCATTTTCTACACGTTTTAATTATAGCACATTCGAAACCAAGAATATAGTACTAGCTACTGAAAACCATTCACAATGCTTTACTTACGAGTACCTACGTTCGTCATAACTTATGACCAAAACAAAACACTGGGAAAATTTGAGTGTTTTTTTTCACAATCTGTAGGTACTTATTAATTACTGTCGTAAAAAGTCTGTGTGCCCGATAATGTTATTAGACAGGTTATGTAAATGACTGGCGGGGTTTCACTTGGGAAATAAACTTGTGTCAATTACGTTTCGTTATGTTTTTTTTTTTTTTTTTTAAAGAACGTTGCCCCACACTAGGAATTTCTCCTGTATCGTGGGTGCGTTTACAAACATTTAAACTCACATACACAAACAGCCGTTTATGTCTCGTCCGTTGTATGGTATTATTTTATTTGGGTACCCAAGAACGGTGAGGTAGAAAGCGCGTGTCCGACCACGCACAAAGAAGGATGCCGTAGGTGGGATGAATTTATTATTGAACAAACTTAACTTTGTAGTTGAAAAATGTTCTCCCAACCATCGATATAAGTACGTCACGGTCAATTCTCCATAAATGCTATGTGATAAACAACAAATTAACGATTTTTGATTAGTACACCCACACACTGTTCGACCCGGGGATCGAACTCACTACTACTCATGGTCAGCAGTAGCGTTTGCGACCACCAGACTAACGGGCAGTTGGTGAGGCAGTAGTGACAAAAATAACTATAATATATTTGCAATTACCGAACAGCGAACTAAAATCTGGCATAATGGGTTTTCCACTATGGCTACGCTAAAGTGTGTAATGTAGGTCTCACATTGTTTGTCGATATTATCATTGACCCAATTTCAAAACCTACTTTCCATACATTATTATGTTTTCAATTCAAACGCACTGAATAAAACTGAAACTGCAGTTGTATTTAAATAAATCAATTTTATCTCAAAAATATTCGTGATTTACATCTACTTTAAAAGCATGTAAACAACATTATTCTATGGAAACTAGGAAGGTACTCACTCCTACACTTCTGTACCCACGGTTCTGGAGCATATATTCAAAATTATGGTTGTCAACAGTTTAAATATTTAGTAGAAGGTCGTTCACAGTCTAAGTTTAGGTTCTAAGTTTATAATATATACTAGAAAACTAGATAAAATAAACTTGAATAGATGTCAACAGCTATGTTTAAATCGTAATAATTTAGTTATTAGTATTTCCTGGTTATGGAGGAAAATAAAGCCATCAGTTTCCTTGACCGTGAAATGAGGGAAGGAAAATGTTATAAATACCAGGGGGTCTACTCCGAAGCGCTAAACCGAAGTATCAGCCGAATGTTCGGCCGTTTTATAACTTCCATAGTTTCCTTTTTTGACTTTGAGTCCTTACCCGACTTCAAGTCACAGTTTTGACTTTGGCTTATCTCTACGACTGCCTTTTTTTTTTCGCCGTAGTCAGCGATAGTTAGCCGTAGTAAAGGAGCGACCGAACATTCGGCCGATTGTTCGGTTTAGCGCTTCGGAGTAGACCCCCAGGGCATTAGAAACAAAAGACAGGCAACAAACCTTTAGGATTGCCTTGAAACGATTAAAAATAATTATCCAAATAATTTAATTTTGGCGTGCATTCCTTAAGTGTATATCAGTCCTCAGTAAAAACACTTATGATGCCATCCTGTCCTGAATTGGGAGATAGACGAGTCGATTGCCAGACGATAAAGCTGCTAATAATAATGGAAGCTGGAAATAGTGAGAACTATGACAGCGCCTGCAAAAAAGTATAATGCAAAATCATTGTAATGCAACTCACTATGTTATTCGGGAGTTGTAGAAACGAAACTCAATAAGAATCTGGAAAGATTTGTGTTTTTTATAGAGAAGTAACCACTGATTCTCTCCAACAGATCTGCTAAGAAGAGAAAACTCTATTTTTAATGCTCCTGTCAGAATGTTATTTTAATCAATCAACCACAACGATTCTGAAACAGTTCTCCGACATTCGTTTCAACGGCGAACGATTCGCCGACAGAACGTTTCACTTTTGAGAAATTCATCGATAGAAACTTTCACTGGCGAAATGTAAAGGACGTAACAAATCTGAATGGATATCTTTGATTGATAAGACAATTATGGTAGCGTTCAGAAACTTACGATTGAATAACTAATACTTGACATTAATAACTTTAAGATGAACACGTAATTTTAAGGGTAAGCATAGTAGCAGCATCTGCTCAAGCAAAAAATAAAATGATTAAATATAATATTAAATATTTTTGCACAGAAAGTAATAAAAAAACCGGCCAAGTGCGATTCGAACTCGCGCTTGAAGGGTTCCGTACCATGATCTATAAAAACAGCAAAAAAATCACGCTTGTTGTATGGGAGCCCCCTTAAATATTTGTTTTATTTTAATTTAATTACTTATTTTTAAAGTGAATATATAACTAAATATTCTGTGAATATTTCAAGCGTCTACCTGTTGCCGTTATCAATATCGAGCAAAAACGAGCAAAAAAATCAAGTTTGTTGTATGGGAGCCCCTGCCCTTAAATATTTATTTAATTCTTTTAATTTTTTTTTAGTATTTGTTGTTATAGCGGCAACAGAAATACAAAATCTGTGAAAATTTCAACCGTCTAACTATCACGGTTCATGAGATAAAGCCTGGTGACAGACGGACAGACAGATAGCAGAGCCTTAGTAATAGGGTCCCCGTTTTACCCTTTGGGTACGGAACCCTAAAAATAATAAAAAAGGTCTTTATTTGCCAAATCAATATAACAACCTTGCACAATTCATGTAAGTTAAATAAAGGCAGGTATTTTTTTAGGGTTCCGTTCCCAAAGGGTAAAACGGGAACCCTATTACTAAGGCTCCGCCGTCTGTCTGTCTGTCTGTCTGTCTGTCTGTACGTTTGTCATCAGGCTGTATCTCATGAACCGTGACAGCTAGACAGTTGAAATTTTCACAGATGATGTATTTCTGTTGCCGCTATAACAAACAATACTAAAAAACAGAATAAAATAAATATTGAAGGGGGCTTCCATACAACAAACGTGATTTTTTGCTCGTTTTTGCTCGATATTGATAACGGCAACAGGTAGACGCTTTACGCGAGGCTTGCGTTGCTGCGCGCCACCGGTACTCCAGGCACCGCAGGCTCCGTATCCGCCCTCCGGATACGGAAGCCATTCAGGCGGAGCTGTACGAGGGGTACAGAGCAGCGAAGACTGCCCTCCGAGCAGAGATCCAGCGGGCCAGAGGACTGGCCCGCGAGGAGACGCTGGAGACTCTCAACAGAGACCCGTGGGGACGCCCCTACAAATGGGTGCGAGATAAACTCCGCCCATGGGCTCCCCCGCTGACGCAGAGTCTCCGGCCCCAGCTCGTGGAGGACGTGGTGAGCGCTCTGTTCCCTTCGCGAGGGGAACATACTCCCCCGCCCATGGCTCCGCCTCCTGCGGTGCCAGATGCGGACCACACCGACGACGACGATGCTCCAGAGGTGACCGAGGTAGATCTGAGAGTGGCGGTACGTAGGCTGAATGCCAAGAATACCGCCCCAGGACCCGATGGCTTGCCTGGAAAAGCCTGGGTTCTGGCTTTAGAGGCTCTCGGGCCTCGACTAATGGGGCTCCTAAGCGCAAGCTTGGAGAGGGGCCAGTTTCCACTTCGTTGGAAGACGGGGAAACTGGTCCTCATAAAGAAACCAGGGCGCCCGGCGGACTCTCCGTCCGCTTACCGGCCCATCGTGCTGCTCGACGAGGTGGGCAAGCTCTTTGAAAGAGTAATTGCAGACCGCCTTGTCGGGCGGCTGGTACGGGTGGGGCCGGATTTGGCGGAGAGCCAGTTTGGTTTCCGTAAGGGGCGCTCTACGGTGGATGCCATCATGCGCGTTCGAGCCCTCACGACGGGGGATGCTGTTGCCCGGGGTGGGGTCGTCTTGGCGGTGTCTCTTGACATCGCCAATGCCTTTAATACCCTGCCCTGGAGTTGCATTGGGGAGGCACTTCGGTATCACCGGATGCCGACCTACCTCTGTCGCGTGGTCGAGGCTTATTTGACGGACAGGGCCGTCATCTACCCCGGTCACCAAGGAGAGTGGAACCGGCGAGAGATGTCGTGCGGTGTCCCACAGGGATCGGTCCTGGGGCCGCATCTGTGGGACATCGGGTACGACTGGGTGCTGCGTGCCTCCCTAGTGGCGTCAGCGTAGTCTGCTACGCTGACGACACGCTAGTCCTGGCACAAGGGAGTTCGCATCAGGCGGCGGCCGAACTGGCGGCACGTGGGGTTGCGACAATCGTCGATAGGATCCGGCAATTGGGACTCGAGGTGGCATTGCACAAGTCCGAGGCCATGTGTTTCTATGGTCCTCGGAACGCGCCACTGTCGGGTTCCCAGATAACGGCGGGAGGAGTTCACATCGGCGTCGAGTCGACGATGAAGTACCTGGGACTCGTCCTTGACAGCCGGTGGAACTTCGTGGAGCATTTTCGACGTTTGGCTCCCAGACTGGAGCGGGCCGGGGCTGCTTTGAAGCGGCTCCTGCCCAATCTAGGGGGTCCAAACGCCTCCTGCCGGAGGCTCTACGCGGGGATCGTGCGGTCCATGGCCCTTTACGGGGCACCGGTGTGGGCGCGTTCTCTGAGGCTGCGACCAGCGCAGCGGTTGAACGCGTCCCAAAGGGTCATGGCCTAAGGATGGTACGGGGATACCGCACGGTCTCCCGTGAGGCGGCGAGCCTCCTTGCCGGATTGCCGCCATGGGATCTGGAGGCGAAAGTCCTCGCGTACATTTGGGTGTGGCGCGAAGAGGCGAAACTCCGGGGCATAACTCCGCTGCCGCAAGAAATTGCGGCACAGCGGACGGAGCTCCGGAGGGATCTCATGGCGACATGGAGAGTGCGATTGTCGCAACCCAGCGCTAGGCACGCCACAATTGTGGCGATAAGTCCCCTCTTTGAGGAGTGGCTGGAGAGGCGCCACGGCGTCCTTACCTTCCGCCTGACGCAGGTCCTCACCGGACATGGATGTTTCGGGAGGTTCCTGTTTAAGATTAAGCGGGAGGAAACGCCCGGGTGTCACCACTGTGTGGATCGCCCGGAGGACACGGTGGAGCATACGGTGGAGGTCTGCCTAGCTTGGGCGGAGCACCGCCGTGTCCTCACGGAGGCGATCGGCGGCGGCGATCTCTCGCGTCCGGGCCTGGTTCAGGCCATGGTTCGGAGCGAGAGTGCATGGGAGGCCGTCACCTCCTTCTGCGAAGCAGTTATGCTAGCGAAGGAGGAGGCGGAACGCGTGAGGGTGAGACAAGGTTCGCGCCCTCATGCCCCTAGTCGCCGCAGGAGACGCCCCGGGCGTCGGGAGTCGCAAGCCGATTTCCGGCCACCGTAGGCGCGGGCCTGCGGACGGTGAGCGATGGGTAGCTCGCCATCCGATAAGGACCAGGCCCGGGTCGACGGCGCGTTGTGTTCCACGCGCGCCTCAAAGAGATGTCAGCACAAACTGACGGGGTCCGTCAGGACCAATGCCTGCCGGGGTTGCGAGATTGTCCGAAAGGGATATCGTGGCCCTGGCACACAGGCAACGGAAGGAACACGGGTGGGTTTTAGTCAGTGAAAGTCTGACACGCCCTCCCACTCCGCCCAGAGCGGGAGAAGTTATTTGATGATTTCCCACCCAAAAAAAAAAAAAAAAAAGGTAGACGCATGAAATATTCACAGAATATTTAGTTATATATCCACTTTAAAATAAATAATTAAACTAAAATAAAACAGATTTTTAAGGGGGGCTCCCATACAACAAACGTGATTTTTTTGCCATTTGTATAGATAATGGTACGGAACCCTTCATGCGCGACTCCGACTCGCGCTTGGCCGGTTTTTTTTAGTACGGTATGTTTCGGTACTTATTATGATTGTTAGAACGGAACTGCTTCACTCTGTTCCCCGTACTAGTATAAACTGTACTACGGTGGAACAGTTTTCCACGTTCTCTGTGAATGTATACATATATGTATAGTAGCAGACTTGTGACAAAATGATTATTTTAGTAGCAAAAATAATTTTAGTTATTAATAACAAAGCAACAAAGCAAAGAAAAGCAGAAGTTAAATTGTATTCATCATCTGCCTAGCCTTTTCCCAACTATGTTGGGGTCGACTTCCAGTCTAACCGGATGCAGCTGAATACCAGTATGTTACATGCAGCGACTGACTATCTGACCTCCACAACCCAGTTACTGGGTAACACGATATCCCTTGGTATGACTGGTTGTCAGACTTTTGGGCTTCTGACGACCCGTAACAACTGTCAAAGATCTACAAATGACATCCGGGACCAACGGCTTAACGTGCTTTCCGAGGCACGGAGCAATCTTGGTATGAACAGATGGTCATCCATCCACGGACCAACTGCGGCAAGCGTAGCTTGGCCTGATCGATCGACCCGTGCATCAGTGATTATTTAGCCACAAGCTCCTCAAAATTAGATAGAGTTAAATTTTATTAATGTAGGTAAACATTAAATAGTGAACTTGATTTTTGAAAACTTGTAGATGTTAAAGTTGACATAGTATAAACAAAATATTTAGATGCTAAGTTTGTTTACTTCTATAGTTTTTTGCACTTTTTAATAAGATGTGAACATAACTAAACATTACGTCTGTATTCTCGAAGGGTTAGGCAGAGGTTTACCTGTAGTAAACTCACATTTTGCCAGTTAAGTTTATTAAAAGGTATACGCAGACGATCTCAAAATTTTTAGGCCTGTTAAAAATGTACACGATTCTCTACTCTTACAGGAAGACCTGGATAGGTTCTCTGCATACTGTTCAATTAATAAACTACAACTTAGCTTATCTAGATGTTGCTGTATAAGTTTTACTAAAAACAAAAATATTATCACGCACCCTTATTCTTTAAATAATGTAATTCTAACTAGAGAAACACTAGTGCGCGATCTTGGAGTTCTATTGGATAATAAATTACATCTTGACGTTCATATTGGTAAAATTATAAATAATGCCTTCCGTATGTACGGATTTGTAATGAGATCAGCCACAGAATTTGTCCGCCCGTATACATATTATATCTCTACAAATCGTTGATCAGGTCCCAGTTAGAGAACGCTGTTGCGGTATGGAATCCCTTCTATAGTAAATACTCACATGCGATTGAAAAAGTTCAAAGTATGTTTTTGAAAGCCATGCATCTCCGTTGTTTTCGCACTTATGCATGTTATAGGGATCTTCTGAATAGGTATAAGCTACATACTCTTAAAGCCAGACGTATTATTTTAGAGACAATGTTTTTATTTGATGTATGTAACAACGCAAGTGATTGTATGGATATCGCTAATAAGGTTAGCTACGTAGTACCTAGAACAACCATAAGCCGTGGGGTGCGCGCACGACCAGTATTTGCAGTATCTTCAAGTCGTACAAACGCAGGCTTGCGAGCACCTCTACGTCGTCTTACTGGTCAATATAATAATCTCTTCCAGACTATTGATATCTTCGCTTTTCCAGCTGATAAATTTAGAGGCCTTGTTCGTGGAACTGTTTTGGATATTGCTCCATAATATTTTTAGCTCTTAGTCTATATTTTTATAATGTCTTGTTTTTATTATTTATTTTACATGCCTTTTTAGTGTTTAGTTTTAACAATAACATAATAATATACCTAGTTTAATTGAACTTACCGAATTGTAAGCGACCATCGCATTAGTTTATAAGTTGTTTTTATATTATGTGGAAAATGTCGTGGGTTATACATTTACTCACTCTAAAGCTCAAATTTTATGTATTATTGTAATGTGTAACTGTTTATTTTCCCAAATAAATAAAATAAAATAAAATAAATAAAGTTTAAGTCCCATGTAATAGGGGGCGAGCCTATTGCCAACAGCTGGGTCCAAATCCAGACTCGGGGCTGCTATTGAGAAATACCTAATGGAACACCCCAATAGCACTTTGCCCAACCTGAGAATCGAACCCTGGACCTCATGCTCAGTAATAGCGCTTGTGACCACTAGACCGACAAGGCAGTTAAGCTTTGAATTTTATTTGTTTTGTCCTTTTGCAGTAAGGGCTCTTGACATACAAAAAAAAAAAGAAAAAGAAAACATAAAGAAGAAGCAGTGAACCGACGATAATCTCCACGCTATGCCACTATGATTTTCCGTTTTTAAACCAAAAATCTTGCTTTCCTGACGTTGTTTTCCTTCATCATGGCACTCGCTCTATTATTTCAGGAAGTCAGACGACATTTGTTAATTAATTTATAAGTACTTAAATACCTACATTTCGTTTTCTCAATGTAATTTTCAGCTGTATAATTGAAGTGTTAATTTTTCTTGTGGCTCATAAAGTTATGTTTAGTCTTTCTAGACAAAATGCATTAAGAAAAGTAATTAGATATACAAGGTCAACATAGCTGGAAATAAATGACATATGCACACAGTGTGAAATAATGGGAAAGAAAATACGTTTATTTGCGGTAAACATCACGCAATGAAAAAAAAAACACAAACACGAATGAACAATTTGAGGGAAAATATGCGACACATTCACGCTAAACGGCCATTGCTCAGCATAATGCTGTGACCCTATGCGAGACAGAGCCCCAGCGCTGGTTTTCAGCGACAGCCGGCGTTGGCGTGATGACGTCAACCAGTGCAGCATTAAGCTTTGCTAAAAAGTGTATAAATACACTCTTTAGCAAAGCTTATCTTGGTCAAATCGAAGTTAAGATATTTTATAGACATATTCCCCCTTATTACAAAACAAGGTTTATCTTCAGACCCAGGTTTAAAACATGGAGCCATTATGGAATTTCGAACTTTATTCCGACTATGGTAAAGTTCTTAAACAAAAAACTGACAACTTAGTACCAAACTAAGTTTTCAGTTTTGTATAAAGAACTGTATTTCAATCACTGTTACGTTCTTATTACAAAAACTGGCTGCATGGTTTAAGCCATGTCAAAATATAAATCTTGTTTTATAATAAGGGGGATTAGGTTTAATCAAGACCTGTTTGGCTGCTTGGAGCTCTAATGAGGTTCATTAACAAAAAGTAAATTTGCTAATCACTTATAGTTTAATTGATTAGTGAACAGCACTGGTGAAGGATGATTTTATGAGCCGGAGCATAAAAATGCTTAATAGGCCCCGGCCTATGTAAGCAATTAAGCATTGGACTGGCACTGGTAGTAACTGGACTGCGCCACGCGGGCGTGGCGCAGTCCAGTTACTTAGAATCTGTGACTAGTCACTAGCTTCCTGGCTTCAATCTTGTCTAGGCAGATGTGTCTGACTGTCTGCCTAAAGTCTATCTTTACTATACGTGTAAGCACTGATATATTGAAACAGTCTCTTGCAAGTACAATAACAGCCGTTTGTGGTGTCTTATGATGTCTACACAAAACTACTTATCTACAAGACTACTGACTTATTCTAGTTATAATACAACTTATACTCTACTGCTATTCGTCTATTCATTTTTGAATGCGCTAAGACAAAAGCACGTGTGGTGCCGGATGTAAAGAATAGCGCCACCCTATTTCTTCCCGTGGTTATCGTAAAAAGCGACTAAGGGACTTAATATAGAATGGGCAGCAGCGTTCTCTATGCATTTTAACATCATATGCAATCACCAACCCGCCTGCCAAGCGTGGGATTATGGTACCCCCCCCCCCCCCTTTTTTTTGGGGAAGGCCTATGTCCAGAAGTGGACGTCTTTCGGGTGAAATGAATGAAGACAATAGCATAAAAATTTAAGTTAAAAACTAAAACCCAACTATGACAAAACCGCCAACTAAAAAGGTATAAACATCCGAAATCACATGATTTATGCCTTACATGAGGTAATTGTGACTCCGGATCGTTTGTTTTCAAAACTTAAGGGGCCACCATACCATGCGTAGTTCATACAAACGTAATACCAAAATAATTTGGAAATCAAACATATTCTTAAGGTAGTGTGTATTTATTTCGATTGGATTACAGAATATCTATATTATGTTCCCAAATATATATTTAGAAAGGACAATAATATAAAGACGAGATATGAGGAATTTAAAATTTCATAGAAAACTTATTTTTCCCATAACTCTTGTTTAAATCAGTGTAACTCTTGGAACTGGAACTGTTGGAATTTGTATACCAACAAACAAATTCCAACTGTTAGACCAATAAATTCAATTAAAACAATGAACAAAATGCAAACACTGCAAACGTAAACAAAGCAAAAGGTTTTGATGCGATTAAGTCAAGTGGTTAACAGAATAATAATAATAATTATGTCAATCACTGAATGATGTCCGACCCGAACAAATTACGAAATTCAGCGACACGACCGATAGCGATATTCCTCCATCTCGTTCACTTCCTGTCTCTATCGTAGATTCGTACCCGTTGGTGACTGGCTTGCTTGGCTCCTCAGACCAGTGTGCCAAGTGACCTGAAGTGACGTCATGACGAGTTTATTTTGTTAAGTTGAACTCACAGTAAGCCAAACGCGCCTAAGAGTTATTTTAGAGCATAATGTTTTGTTGTTAGCATATAAAGACAGCAAGTGTAATGTAGGCGTTTTGTAATGTATTAATTTTATGGCGTAAATACCGAGATTATATTAATTGGCATTATTAATTAAACATTACTGACTGCCATTTTTCAATGATGATAGATTGGTCGTGTTCCGAACTTCTGAACTTAATAATAAAGTAAACTTAATATTTAGTGTATTCCAAACTTTTGGAATGCTAACATTACAACTGTATTCTGTGACCGTAAAGTATTCTAATGGAACGTCTAAACGCCAACTTAGACTTGTTTGTTTTCTAAGAAGCTCCCGCTTCTAATCAAATTAATACTCCCGTACTTAATTTGATCATGAAGGAAGGAAGTGAAATCTCGTCTAGCTGACCGCCATTTTGACGAAGACAATGTAACGCACAAGAAATTTTGTAGAAGAGTCACATGAGTTGCTTCATAAGTTGGCAGTAATCTCACCGTATCTTGATACATTCAGAAAGCAGTATGAAAATTTGACTTTAGGCTAATGTCGATTGACCAAGTTGCGTGCCAACCAGTTTTGTCATCCACGAACGAAATTACGAGATATCTAGCGACATCGTCGTCTATTGGTACAGTGACAAAAAAGACCTCGAGAAGCAATCGAAGGTCCGGGAAGCAAACAGGAGAAGAGAAGGTCTAACGATGATAAAGGCGAAGATCCAGATGAATTGGCCAATTCAGCTGCATTACTTTTTAAACAAGGTGGTCGTGAGGATACCGCATTCGCAAAAATCTAGAAGCAGCTGAAAAAAATAAGGAATTGTTTAAGAAACCAGTTCAAACTTGTATATTTAACCCAGAAAAATAAGTAGGGTTGGTCTTTTCATTAAAACTATCAAAGTGGCAACATCACGTTGCGAGAGACAACCATTCGGGAAGATGCTAAGGATATTTACCCGTCTTACACCAAGCCAAACTATAATACTATACTCTGAACGACTCAGTGGCTGTAACAGATTCATCAGCTAGGATTACGCTTCAAGCATCACTCGATATCACGGTGGAGAGGATTCTTGAAAGTCTTCCTGACAATGTGCAAAATAAGGATTTGAAGCTAATATCTAAGTGTGGATTCGATATAAATAGTAAATGGAGGGCGAACAAGATAATTCAAGTATATTTATGACCTCCTTGGTGCCACTGAAGCTGACTGATGGAGACGAAACTTTAAGACCAAATCCAAAGCCATGCTCAGCTTTATAATGTCGTCTAGTGCAGTTCACTTTTGTAAAGGAGAATCCCCACTGAGTGGAATAATAATAAGGTGAGTCATCAACTTATGATTAAAATGATCGATGTTTAAAGTACGTATTATTCTGAAGGTAGGTCAAATGCATCGGGCTACCTTTGCTTAGCTAAACCTACAGACATGAACCGTTTAGATGTTGTAACATCAAAGACTGTGTCCACAAGGCCATATGAATTTGGCTTGTCATCTTTCTATCGGTGAAACAGTGAAACATGCATCGTTTTTTCGGCGAACCGTTCATCAGAGAAACGAATTTCGTAGAACTGTTTCAGAATCAACCGCAACAGCTGACCTGAGATTTACCACCCATGTTTTCTAATAGATGTGTTGGGGTAAGTTCGGTGCGGAATTTGATAAGACCATTCGTACGGTCTTATCAAATTACCGGATAATTTGGTGATGTATTTTAATGCGGACAACATTTTGTCCTGCGCCATTTTATTCTGCCCCGACGACGATCCGGGAAAAAAATATTTTATTTGTTATAAAATTGGGTAGAATATGATTCGTACGGTCTTATCCCAGTGACGTACTTACCCCAACACACTAAAAGCAGAGGTGTAGGTATTGTTTTTCATAAATTCAACTCCATAATTTAAGAGAGACCACTGACTGCAAAATGGACCAACAGTTTAGTGCTGTTGAATTTAGGTGTCAGGGGTATTTTGGAATGAAACTATCACAAAATATCGAGTGCCGTATCAACTTTGGCTCGCTAATAGCGTGTGGCGTAAAACCACAAATTAACTAGTTCAGAACTTTATTCATAATGCTGAAATTCATAATTAATTATAACGTGGTTTTGTTGCTAGTTATTTATAGCTTTGAAACTAGGAAGCGGTAGATTGTGTAGGTGAATAAATAATTTGGATGATTTTGTAATAGTACATTATAATACTAGTGTGCTATGTTGGTCATTACACTCGAGGCAGTATTTTTTTTAAAGGGAGCCGAGTGCGTAATGTTTAATGCAAACGCGTTTCAAACGATGTTTTTCAACACACTTGATAGGAAAAAACAGACATTTTTACTGTCTTTCCACTGTATGAAAGTTTCGTAGATATGTCTTTCTAGATTTTGGTGGCAACAGGCTATCACTCGCGTCTCGTATCAATTATCAATTAGTAACGGTGGGGCCAAATCTACGTATTGCTCTTCTTGCCTACGTGAAGTCGACATTTTTTGTCACACGACGAAAAAGTTAACAAATATTTATGGAAAATGACGCACTGTTTTTATTTTGTCTGCTCGCCGTGCTAGCGATGGGCGTGCAGTTGTTAATAAAGGCTCTGGCAAAACCGCTAAACAGCATATATAAAAAAAAATATAAACACAAAATAATGTTTCGAATACGCAAATTAAGGTTAATATGTAGTGAAAAATATATAATTTAATTAAATTATGATAATTTTGATGATTGATTTATCATATTATGTAATCTAAAATAGTTTATATTTTATTCATAAAAATATTTACTGTTTTTAGACGTAAAAAACTCTTTGCAGAGACTGAAAAGAAAAATGTAAAATAAAAAATACTACCGTGATAATGTGAAGAAAGAAACACGAGTGTATAATAAGCTAAATTATGAACCAAAATGCGTTGCCCTATAAGTATCTTTACAAGCAAGTGTGTAGAAAAGGGATTTTGAGCGTCCTTTTGTCTGCTCATAACGTTAAACTAAGATCAATAATATCTCTGTCAAACGTGGTGATTTCGTTGTTGATGTTTTTTTCTATAATGAATAAAATTTAATCAATATATACATGTTTATTTACCACTAGCTTTTGCCCGCAGTTTTTCCTGCTTGGAGGCCACAAATTATCCCACGTTATCTTGCTACCGGAATAAGTATCCTTTGTCCGCACGCAGCTTATGGTCCATCCGCAAGCCGTTTAAAAAAAAAAAACAAAGCCAAAGGGTAACATACGGACAAATGATAGACGAGAGGATATTGTAATGAACTTATTGGCTAAAATAATGAGGTTAATTCCAATTTAGGCCTGATAGAGATTAACCCTATATAATTATGTTTACTTTTAGTACAAATTAGTTCCTCGAAGGCACTTTTTCTATACCATTACTAAAAATCCTTTTGTAAAATTTATTATTCCATTACCTAGAAAGGTCTAATACTGATCAAGTTATATCCAGGGTAGGCAGTGGGACCACTAAATGGGCCTGAAACAGGTTCCTAATCTACTAACCGGATTCAGAACGTCGTTTCCTAAATTAAATTTAAACTTGTAACCGTCTATTAATACTGTAAGAACGAGGTTTAATTAGGGCTATTAGGTTTGCTAACAGGTGCCTATGTTATAGACATTGGCATTAGGGGAATGCGCTAAGGTAGCCCGCGAAAATCAAATTTTCTTTTTACACGTTGTACATTGATCTAAATATGATTCGCGGACGTAAAAAATATAGCTTTACAGAAATATTTTCATTAGAATCAGCAATACAACTCTCTAAGTTCGTAAAATCCTATTGCGCGAGAGGATTTTTGTATAAGATCGTGTGATGCACTTTTGTTCCATTAAAGCTGTTTCATTTGATTCACAGAATGTCACTGATAGACAAACTTTATTATTATTATTATTTACTTATCTTTATTAAACAAGGTAAGTACAACTTATAAACTAAGCCCCACAAAACCGTAGTAATGGTTTGACTTTTTACGTCGGTGAGCCTCTATGTATACACTCATTAAACTTTTTACTTAAAACTAATTATTATTTATAGGTAAGTAGCACTTTAACCTAACTCTAAATAATGCTTAAAACTATTTTTATTCATTTCACTCCTTATTTATTGAACACTCTACCAGGTGGGTAGAGTGTTCAATAAATATGGTATTCGTTTATTTAGGGTTCTGTCACCATATAGTAATTAGTAACTCTGGGTACATTGAATTTGCCAGCAGCCATAGATTTGTCACCTTGACGTCGAGTCCCGCCACGTCGAGTCGCCGCGACGTCTGCTTCCAAAACTCCCGATTTTATTCCCGCCTCGTCGAATCGTTGAAAAATACTCTTTTAATAAAAGAGTATTTTACCGCTACGTATACTTAACCATTTTATTTGTATAGTCGGGAAAAAATACTCATAGACCAACTATGAGTATTTTATTTGGAATTATGTAGTACAAGTACTCGTAATACAACTAACGATATCTTGTATACGTAGTTTTAATTTCTGCTAGTGCTGTGCACTTCAGTAAGTGACGAATTCACAATTCCTAAAACTGTATGTGATTTTAGTTTGTGTATGTCTTAAGTGAGCCAGTCGTTGAAGTGCCATAAAAATAAATATATGTATAATAAACAGAAAAATATACCTACTTATGAGTTTATAACCCAATTAAAATTGAAGTAAGTAGTTTTTAGTGCCAAACATCGATATTGCTGTTTCAACCGTTGTATCCTCACAAAATAACGTCGCAGACAGAATATACAGAATCAAATTAAATTAGCTAGCGAAACTCCGCAGACGTGATGGGTATCGATATCTAAAGTTCTAAACACGATAAAATAAAAATAAACAGATTTTCTCAACTCATACTACCATACTAATAACAAGGCTAGCCTCTGTGACTTTTGAGTTTGTTTCGGCCTTTTTTCTCAGAGTAGTCGGATACGAAACGCCGACCTCGTCTAGTTTTTTTATATATATTATTGACGTTTAAAAGTGTTTGTACAAACCTACATACAGAAATAAATCATTTATTATATATCAGCGGTCGTTGACCCCAAAAAAAAACCATCAAATCTTATACATTTTTATTTTTTGGTGTACAGGTTTCCATATCTATCACATCTGCGGAGTTTCGCTAGCTAATTTAATTTGACCCTGTATAGATATAACGTAGGAATATCTATATTTGGTTCAATTGACCAGTAGCCATAATGTACAAAAAGTGTGAGTGAGTTGTATATGTTTCTGTTTAAACACATTAACTATGTATCCTATCTCATCATCATCATCTGCCTAGCCTTTTCCCAACTATGTTGGGGTCGGCTTCCAGTCTAACCGGATGCAGCTGAATCTATGTATCCTATCTATTTATTCCAAATAACCAACTATGAGTATTTTTTTTCGTCTGTACAAATAAAAATGGTTAAGTAGTTGTGGCGGTAATAAAAGAGTTTTTCAACGATTCGACGAGGCGGGAATAAAAGCGGGAGTTTTGGAAGTAGACGTGGCGGCGACTCGACGTGGCGGGGTACCTCGACATGTATATACATCTTAATAATTATGTTAATAGGAACTTTAAAGCTACCAAGCTACTAAGCTACTTTAGGTTTGATTTGATACCAAGCCAGCTAAAAACAACTAAAATGGGATGTGTGTGTCTGTGTGTGTGTGTGGTGTGGTTGTGGTATGTGTCTGTGTGGTGTGTGCGTATAAATTTTTGTGTATTCCCAAGGAGATAGTGGTAATATGAATGTAAAGAGTGACTTTGGCTGTTTGGCTTTGTGTGGCTTTGTTTTTTAGGGTTCCGTACCTCAAAAGGAAAAAACGGAAACCTTATAGGATCACTTCGTTGTCCGTCTGTATGTCTGTCTGTCTGTCAGTCTGTCAAGACCATTTTTCTCAGGAACGCGTAGAGGTATCAAGTTAAAATTAATATCAAATACTATGGTCCCTTGAAGCTCTAAAAAAATCAAGCTTCCAAGTCAACGCAATAAAAAAATACGGCGATATAAGCGACATTATTGCGACATATTTCGATACTCGCAATAAATCAAAACCTATAGGGTACTTCCTGTTGACCTAGAATCATGAAATTTGGCACGAAGCAAGGTCTCACAGCACAAGTAAAGGAAAAAGTCCGAAAATTGTAAATTTCTAGTTTTATCACATAAAAAAACATTTAAAAAAAAGTTGTGCTGACTGTACCGTGTGATATATCAAATGAAAGGGCTTGTTTTAAGGATTTCATGTAAATAAATATTTTATAATTTAAAAATAAACACTTGAACAAATGAAATTATTTTAGAAAATATTATCTATTGTAATCTTATCTCCGAAACTAGTGAGCCTAAAACTTTGAAAAAAATACAGAAAATATTTCTTTACTTATAGATTACAGGAAAACCAATGACAAGTCTGTGATCTTAAAATAACATGGTAAATCACTCTATATTGTGCGTGCAAACTTACATTTGCAGTTGGAATGTATGGAGGCTCATGCTTTTCAACTACAATGTTAAGTTTGCCTTAGGGATAAATTCATCCTAACTACGGAACCCTTCATTGTGCGTGGTCCGACACGCACTTGGCCGGTGTTTTTTTTCCTTGAGTGTGTTTTTAGTTTCTGATCCCCTGTTCGAGTTCAATTAAATACTTTTTCTTTCTTTCTTTAAATATATATCCTAAATACCTTTACATACCAAAATATCGCTTTCTATTAAATTACTTACAATTTTTACGAAGTACAAAAGCTAAAAGCCCCACAATGTGTAGACAAAGGAACTTTTGACTGCTACGTTTTAATTAGATAGAGAAATGGTCTTAAAATTAGGTAGGCAGTAGGTACTTATGGTCGGTCTCGTGAAGAGGAAGAGAAGGCAACATAAAAGCGAACAAGAAACTGTGGCTAGACGGAAATTAATTTTCTCATTAGTAAACACGATAAAAACTTATTATTTTCTTTTTAAAGGAATATTTTTAGCCTTTGACTAACAAAGCCATAGGGCTTTGTTAGTCAAAGGCTAAAAATATTCCTTAAATTATAATTATTATTTTACGACACGGTTGGCGCAGTGGTTAAGCGATTGACTGCTGCGCTGCGTGTCGCAGGTTCGATTCCCGCACGGAACAAATATTTGTATGACCTACAAGTAGTTGTTCCGGGTCTGGCTGTTTGTGTATGTGAGTTTAAATGTTTGTAAACGCACCCATAATACAGGAGAAATTCCTAGAGCGGGGCAACGTTTAAAAAAAAAAAAACATGAAATGCCTCGAATTTTTTTATTTCGTCTACCAGTTGAGAATGATCTTTTTATATACGATATGTACTTTTTGGGTAGTTATATAAAAAAAGTACATATTTCATTAAAATATGTATAAAAATATAATAAATGTATAAATATATATAAATCTTTATTCTCAGACCAAGGTCCATAATAAAAAAGCAAAATAAAATTAGTAACTAAAAACATGCACGCTTAACAAACTTAATTATTTATCTCATATAACTGAATAACGGTCTGTGTGCCGCCATCCAGTGAGATAGTATTAGGCCCTCCACCCTGCCAGCTACAGTAGCCACGAGGCTGTTGGGGCTGTCGCGCACCCGACGCATCAGTGATGCGATCCGCAGACGCAGCAGCGAGCCGAAATCCGGAACGCGTGCGTCCGCGAACATCCCAGACGCACTACAGAAGCGCGGCAACCCGAGCATTACCCGGAACGCGTTATTGTACTGGATTCGTAGAGAATTGCACGAGCCCTGCGTAAAACTGACCCACAGGGCACACGTGTACAGCGAATGGCAGTAGGCCCTGAACAGTGTTATTTTAACCTCTGGCGTACACCGTACGAACCTGCGGGCCAGCATGTTACACCTGACAGCCAATGATCTACGCTCCCTCTCTAAATCGGCGTCATCCGACAGCCTATCGGTGACCCAGTGGCCTAGGTATTTAAAACGAGTGACTCTTTTCAGCGGGATTCCGCCCAATGTAACCGGTGGGATAACGTCACGTATTTTATTTTGCGCCCTAAACACTAAGAGCTCGCTTTTGGTTGAGTTGTACCTGAGACGATGAGTCACCGCATAGTTTGCACAGATTCAGAGGAGCTTTCTTACCGCGCTGATCGATGGGCTCAGCAACACCATATCATCCGCGTAACTAATATTATTGATACTTTGTCCATCAATAGAGCAACCGGTTTGGGTATTGCTGAGCTCACATATCAGCCGGTTAATATATAGATTGAAGAGCCTGGGTGAGCTAAGTCCTCCCTGCCTCACACCGCACTCCAACCTGTACGCATCAGATATGGCACCTGCCCACCTAACATAGTTGGACTGGTTGCTGTACCAATACTTCAGTACAGCAATCAGTGCCCCAGGAAGATTAGTGTCATGGGAGAGTTTCCTCCAGAGGCAGTCATAAGACACTAGGTCGAATGCCTTGGAAAGGTCCAAAAAACACGCATATACAGGTGTTTCCCTTGCTCAACTCTCTAACTATCACGGTTCATGAGTTACAGCCTGGTGAGAGACGTACAGACAGACATACAGACGGTGGAGCCTTAGTAATAGGGTTCCCGTTTTACCTTTTGGGTACGGAACCCTAAAAAACACTCTTTTCTCTAAAAAAAATACTCTGTATTGAAAAGTTATGGTCATAATAATTAGGGTAAAGAAGTTTTTTCACCTCCACTCATGTTGTCCTTTTCAGTCTCGTTTTTTTTAAAATGAGAGGGCAATAGACTGTATACAAGGACATACAACAGGCCCCGACGCCTCTCAATGAGAGGCCTGGGGCTCCACGCCGCGGGCCGCACCAGGCCTGAGAGGGTATGAGAAAAGGGTAAGAGCTACGACATTTTTAAGGCAGGCACTTTCAGGTTTTACTTTCTTTTCTAACTAACATAGTTGGACTGGTTGCTGTACCAATACTTCAGTACAGCAATCAGTCCCCCAGGAAGATTAGTGTCATGGGAGAGTTTCCTCCAGAGGCAGTCATAAGACACTAGGTCGAATGCCTTGGAAAGGTCCAAAAAACACGCATATACAGGTGTTTCCCTTGCTGCATAGTATTGGACAGTATGCTTGAGACAGAGGATCGCTGTTTCAGTCGACAATTGTGGCCTAAACCCAAATTGGGCGTCATGTAGGGTGATATATTTATCCAACTGCCTGTCAATCAGACCGTCCAACACCTTCACTACAATGGTCGCCAAGGAGATAGGCCTGTAGTTGTTCTTGTCACTCGTATCTCCAGTTTTGTTCTTTAATATATATATATATATTATGAACATCATCAATATTTCAGGCGAAAAACGTCCACTGCTGGATGCTACTTTGACCGGTTATGTGCTTGTCGCATCCAGCGGATCCCTGCGGCCTTCACAAGGTTCCCCTTGTGGAAGGCCTTCCAACGTTATGTTTTCCAGCACGTGGTCGCAATTCCAGAACATCAACTCCTTCGGCCTCTTCACCTAAACGTACACTATATAATACTTTGTTTGTGAGTGGGTTTGTTCCACTCAACTCAACAAAGTATTATTTATACGCATAGGTACCCACTGGAGGAGCTCGTATCTATGTAATAACAGCCGTACGTGTATATCTATCAGGTGAAGCTACGCTTGTTGGTCCGTGGATGGGTGACCATCTTTACGTAGAGACCGAGACTTTGGTCCCGACTGTCATTCGTAGATCTTTGACAGTCGTTATGGGTCGTCAGAAGCCCGAAAGTCTCACAACCAGTCTTACCAAGGGGTATCGTATTACCCAGTCACTTGGTTGTAGAGGTCAGATGGGCAGTCGCTCCATGTAAAATACTGGTATTCAGCTTGATCCAGTTAGACTGGAAGCCGACCCCAACATAGTTGGGAAAAGGCTAGAAAGATCTATTTATAATTAGGTACTCACTAGGCCCAAGCAATCTACTAAGTACTTCCCCATCAACTCGAAAACAAAAAGAGTTACCAAGGTATCTACGTCGTGTCTCCAATTTAACTGATGTATTATAAAGTTACGCTTAAAGTACAGAACTCTGGTTTGATTGTCCCTTGTGGACTATCCTATACAAACAGAGTTGTTTGTTACCGATCCCATGAGTTTCTATTCCCATGGATGTTGTAATTTGTAACAATTTAATGCCATATCCGTTTAATCTGATATGAGTTGTTGTTAGCAGGGAATTTAATACAAATAAGTATTTTGAGAGCAGTGGTGGCCCAGTGGTTAACGGCCTCGACTTACGAGTAGGTCGTAGGTTCGAACCCAGACAGGCGCTTTACTTTATGTAAATTATTTCATCACCACTGCTCTCAAAACGGTGAAGGAAAACATCGTGAGGAAACCGGCATGTCCTAGAACTAAAAATTCGAAGACATGACCAACCCGCACTGGGCCCGCGTGGTGGATTACGACTCACTCCCTCTCACAGAAAGAGGAGGCCTGTGTCCCAGCAGTGGGAAAATTATAGGCAGATTATGTAAGTATATATCCCCTGTAAGGACTACACCATATCATACCTTTTTTTTGGGTGGGAATTTATCAAATAACTTATCCTGCTTCGTCAGACTTTTACTGACTAAAACCCACCCGTGTTCCTTTAGTTGCTTGTGTGCCAGGGCCATGGTATCCCTTTCGGACAAACCCGCATCATATCCTAGGAACATCTCAGGCAAAAAAATACTCTGTCATCATCATCATCATTTTAGCCGAAAGACGTCCACTGTTGGGCTTAGGCCTCCCCCAAAGGGGATTTGCCACAATCACCACGCTTGGCAGGCAGGTTGGCGATCGCAGTATGGTGTTAAAATTGATAGAGAATGCTGCTGCCAATTCTCTAGTAAGTCCTTTAGTCGCCTTTTACGACACCCACGGGAAGAAATAGGGTAGTGCTATTCTAAAAAAAACCAGCTAAGTGCGAGTAGGACTCGCGCACGAAGGGTTCCGTACCATTATCTACAAAAACGGCAAAAAAAATCACGTTTGTTGTATGGGAGCCCCCCTTAAATATTTGTTTTATTTTAATTTGATTGTTTATTTTTAAAGTGAATATATAACTAAATATTTTGTGAATATTACAAGCGTCTACCTGTTGCCGTTATCAAAAAAAAAACGAGCAAAACAATCACGTTTGTTGTATGGGAGCCCCCTTAAATATTTATTTTATTCTATTTTTTAGTATTCGTTATTAAAGCGGCAACAGAAATACATCATCTGTGAAAATTTCAACTCTCTAACTATCACGGTTCATGAGTTACAGCCTGGTGACAGACGGACAGACAGACATACAGATGGCGGAGCCTTAGTAATAGGGTTCCCGTTTTACCTTTTGGGTACGGAACCCTAAAAAACACTATTTTCTCTAAAAAAAATACTCTTTGTATTGAAAAGTAATGGTCATAATAATTAGGGTAAAGGAGTTTTTTCACCTCCACTCATGTTGTCCTTTTCAGTCTCGTTTTTTTAAAGTGAGAGGGCAATAGACTGTATACAAGGACATACAACAGGCCCCGACGCCTCTCAATGAGAGGCCTGGGGCTCCACGCCGCCGGCCGCACCAGGCCTGAGAGGGTATGAGAAAAGGGTAAGAGCTACGACATTTTTAAGGCAGGCACTTTCAGGTTTTACTTTCTTTTCTAACCAAATTAGTAAGATATCACCCAGTCTGTTACTTTAATACTGCTACTAGAATAAAATGGAATCATTCAGCTTATGTGTATTGTCAGTTTCAGATTCCATAAAAGAATAATATTGCTACTAAAAAACAATTAAAAAAAACTCAACCAAAAGAGAATGAAACGCGAATAAAAATCTAACAGTGTAGACATTTCCATCCAGGGATTCATTTGTGTATAAAAAATCGATACTACAAGGTAATGTAAAGGTTTTTTACAGATTTCCCAAGAGATACGGGCCTACATGTTTACATAAACTTGTATGGTAGAAATAGGATTGCCTACTAAGGAACAAACTAGAGGTGTCTGGTTCTACTATTGACATATGGCTATTAGAATACAGTAAGGGCGTTTGCTCACCTATACGTACCTATCCGGTTCGTATTCGACTCGTGTTTGATACGTGAAAAAGACGGACGCAAAATTTACGTACTAGCGTCTGCGCACTTATTCGTATTTGATTCGTATTAGATACGCAATCGTCTCTAATACGAATCACACCACCAGATTTCGTTGGTAGAGGCCGCATTCACAATGATGTGTCCTGCATTTAACCGCCACGGTGCAGCGCGTGCTTTCCCTCCTCGTACTTCAATCATCTTCTTATATATTTGTTTGTATAGGCATTCTATTCTAAGTACTGTTTGTTTTATTTTATTTTGTTAGCTATTATGTACAACTCATTAATTACTTGGGTTCCGTGTGTATCTTTCGGGTGACGACTGAAAATCAGCAATGTGCTGTGGGTCACCCATAGCACAGCATCATGCTGAGTCATGACTGTGACAAGCCTTCTTGTCACACTCATGACGTGCAGCTGCCGACTATTTGTTTTACCAGTTTATGTTTTCATATATCTTGCACGTGTTTCTGTGACAAATAAAATCAGTTTTCTTTCTTTCTTTTTCTATCATCCGTGAAACCGAAAACGAACCGAGTGTAGTGCACAAGCGAGCGTACAATTTTTATGGCAGCCTCTTCGACTCGGTTTTGATCAGTCAAAAATCGACTCAAAGTGACAATTTACGAATATGAACCGTATACGCATGAGTGCACAAAGGCCCATGCAATCACTAGGATGGCCAAACTGGATCAGAAACGAACACGAATCGGATACGGATAAGTGCAAAAACACCCTTATACCCCGATTTACGCAAGGGATTCCGGACAAAATCGCGTTAAAGCTCAACACACACAGGCAGCGGGTGCGGGTCGGGCTTGGGTCGGGACGGCAGTACGGCGATGGGCGGCGCGGGCTGAATTCTCTGTATTTATATGAATGACACCATACAAAACGCGTGCGCAGGTAGGCGCGCGGCGGCGCACAGTGGGCCCATAATGAAAATTTGTGGACTTAGGCAACAAAGTTCCAATATCGATGCGATTTTTTTTTATATGACGTGTTATAATATTCCTAACATCTTTTATTCTTATAAAATTTCTTCTAAAGTTGATAGTTTGTCTTGAAAAAAAATATTTAGATTTTTTTGTATGGAGCGAATCACGTTTAATTTTTTTTCTTAAATTGTACTAACATGTTGGGTGTGTGGCGTAAGTATATGATAGCTAGGGTCATTCTCTATCCACGAAAAATAAAATCCACGCCGGCCATCTGCGGCAGCGCGAGTAATCAATCGGTAAAAAAAAAAATGTTTTGTAAGAATTTTTTTGCCATTTCAAATAAATTCAACGTATATATTTTGTGTCATTAGGCTGATTGACCTTCTCTTTATTAAATATATAGTTTTCATAGCGCATAGGTACTTATAACTAATTATTCTGGTAGAAATTTAATTATTATTGCTATGTTATCGGTAGCACCTGCATTGTGATTGATGACTCATTTGTTTGTGCGCTCGGCTAAGCGCATAACTAATGAGTCATCGTAAAATGCTCGTCTCTGATTGGCTGTGTTATTTTTTTAACTGCACGTTATCTATTGTTAAAAAAATATCGTAATAAGTTTCAGGTTATACTATTTTTTTTAATGATATGGCAGTCTTTTATAATTATCTACATAATCAAGCGTATGTATTATATATTATAGTATAAGTTATCGTACGTATGATCAATATGAAACGGTGAAGTAATTGTAGCCCTCAAAAGGGCTGTTTGTCATATTCCTAGCCCTGATGGGCTTTTGTAGGAATAATCTAGAGCCGGATCACATTATTTCTTGTTCCAGAAGTGCTAGTGGGTCCGGCAAATTTTCGGACTCTGCTATGAGGCATTCTTCTTCCTCCATAATCTCACTGTCACAGGGAGGCTCAGTAGTCTGTAACAACTGAATTGCTTCAGGCAACAACTCATTATCAACCTGTTTCGTTAATTTAGGCCTTATGTAGGATATGTGGGGATCAGAGCTTATTAGAAGTCCATGGATAATGTCTTCGTTTGATGCTATTCTCCCCGTTTTCCGAGTGTGCCTCTCCCTAACGTTTCTGAAGTCCTTATTACGGGCTTCAGAAGCTTCTTCAGATAAGGTACCTAAAACGCATAAGTACATACATTTTAATGTCAAAACGTAATCGAGTCAAATAATACATCAAACTATATTTATTTTTTACTTACCGATTGGCAAAACACCAAAGTGGTTACAGATGTCCGCACCGTGCATTAGAAGTTTATGCACAGTAACTGGCATGTAGTACCAAGAATAGTGTTGCACGTACACATCAGCTGTTTCTCTACAGTATCTTCAAAATTTTTCACAGTCAATGTTTTGCCTGATGATATGGCTTGTAGAATAACGGAAAATCTAAAAATCAGATTTTCGTCAATTCCCGTTATTCTGGATGTTCTTTTGTAATCTTGGAAAAAGCGCCTCGCAGTATTCCCGTCATTTGTAGTTCCAAAACCCTAAAATGGGAAAACAATACTGTAATATACAATACATAGAGATATAATTCACAAACAACATAAAGAGAGCGAAAATTAAATACATACCTGTTTGACTATATCAATCAGCATTCCAGTTTGCTCACGAAACTCTTGTTGCGTGGTTTTTTTTTTAGCTTGTTTCAAAGTCTTATGTTCGCCTCTAGCAGTCCATCGTTGAAAATCCAGATTAAAAGATACATGGCGAAGACATTCCATACACCGAATCTTCATATGCAGTGAAGAAATTCCATGTTTGTAAATTTCTTCGCGAAGTGGTTTGGAAGTCAAAGCGTCTAAATTATTCATCTCGCTCGGTTTTGCCAAGCAAATGGGACACGTTGCATATGATGGTACTTCAGCAATAATATTGGCCACTTTTCCATCAATCATGGTCATATGCAATTCATGTGATACAATAATATTTCCACACTGTGTAGATATCCGTTCACCAATTTGTTGTTTCATCTCAAACTCTTCAGACTTTATAAAATCAGCTGTCTCCGAAGTGAAAATGAACTTCACTGGTCGACAGTACAGAGTTGAGCAAGGTGGGTGGGGTTCTCCCAAACTATATTTTCATTCCCAGATGATGAGCTAGAAGACACTAGCCCAAGAGGGACAGTGCTTATCATGACTACTGATGAATCATCGAACTCTGTAACTGTGTTTGACGTTTTCTGTTTATAATTACTCTGCGACGAAGAACCATCAAGTCCCCATTTCCAGGTCAACTTGAGTTCTTCATTTTGAGACCTATCAACAGAATTAATATCTAGTAGAATCCTCTTCACAGTGTGGTCCAATAGCGCTTGCAATTTAATGTGAGCTCTTTTTCGGTAATCTCCATACTCTCTTGTGGTGGGTAACATCTTTTCTTGGCATTTACAAGCTTTGGATAAGATGGAAAGGCAGCATAGTTTTCTTCTTTCAGAAATTATCGAAGAGCTAAGTAGGTACTTCCATTTCGAGAGTGCAACTGATGTATAAAGAGCTAAACACTTATCTTCAGAGACAGTACTTAAGCTCTGCTTTTTTAATAGTCGCTCGTCTACTTCGGATAGCGCATCTGGATTACTGGAAAGGTATTCGACCACTTTTGCCAGATTCTTTTTGCCGTTGTCTTTCAATTTTGTTATGTACCAGTGCTGCAACTCTTCCTCGGAATTTTCTTCTACTATGGAAGTAGAACGTCTTTTTTTTTGCTTATTACTTAACTCTTCGAACGGTTTTCTGTGCTCCTTTTCTGTAGATGTTCCCGCTTCCGCAGTACATACTGCAAGAATAAGAACATGGGAATCTATATCCACGGGCTCAAATAAGGCTGCGTCCGAAAAGCCCATCTCACTTCTCAGATCAACACTGTCACAGACCGACCACTTGATTTTTTTTCCAACCACTTGCGATTACTTACACGGTTCATAAAAGTTTTTTGATTTCTACTTGATTCTATCCACTTTTTATTTAGATTTACACAAAAAAGTCGACAGAACTCCTTGATTCGGTTCTTGTCTTCTTCAGAAACTTCAGTAGTCAAGACAGAAATGATACTTTCATATAGAAACATATGATTTTTCAGATCACCGCCACTTCTTAATTTCACAAAAAGATCTAGGTTGGTACAAAATCCAGCTGTAGTTCTAATAAAATAAAAATAAAATAAATGCGTCCATGATGCGCAGAGTGCGTGGGAGCGTCAACGACATTCTGAAGGTCATCAGTGATAAGCCGTGTTGCACCATTATGGCACATTGGGTGCATGTACCTGGTGCGTCAAGTGAGTGCAACAGGTATTTGAACTAAAATTTGAGTTGCATTTGTTACTAACATAGCATAGGTATTGTGTATTACTAACATTATGGATCAAGGTCCTAATTAAATCATTTTTTTTTTTATAACAGTGAGTGAAAAATATTCAGCCAATCAGAGACGAGCATTTTACGATGACTCATTAGTTATGCGCTTAGCCGAGCGCACAAACAAATGAGTCATCAATCACAATGCAGGTGCTACCGACAACATAGCAATAATAACTAAATTTCTACCAGAATAATTAGTTATAAGTACCTATGCGCTATGAAAACTATATATTTAACTAAAAAGAAGGTCAAAACAGCTACATGAAACAAAAATATACTTTGAATTTATTTTAAATGGCAAAAAAAATCTTACACAACATTTTTTTTTTATCGAATGATTAGTTGCGCTGCCGCGGATGGCCGGCGCTGATTTTATTTTTCGTGGATAGAGAATGACCCTAGCTATCATATACTCACGCCACACACTCAACATATTTATACAATTGAAGAAAAAAAATTAAACGTGATTCGCTCCATACAAAAAAATCTAATTAATTTTTTTCAAGACAAACTATCAACTTTAGAAGAAATTTTATAAGAATAAAAGTTGTCAGGAATATCATAACACGTCATATAAAAAAAAATCGCATCGATATTGGAACTTTGTTGCCTAAGTCCACAAATTTTCAGTATGGGCCCACTGTGCGGCGGGAGACGCGCACGCGTTTCGTGTGGTGTCATTCCAATAAGTACCCCCGTACTGCCGTCTGTGTGTGTTGAGCTTCAGCGAATTTCTCATATAACGGGGTATGCTGAAATAACACGACAAATAAATAATTAAAGTGCTTATTACAAAAATTAAACAGATTAATCAGCCTCTTAATTGTTACAGAAAAGTTTTTATTTATTTAATCTTTACAATTATTACATGAGAAATAGTTATCTAATGTTTTTTTGAGTAGCATTTTGTTTGCGTTCTGGCAAAAGTATTTTGTAATGATAATAATTGAACTTTCATACATATACTGAGCAGAACTGCGTTCTTATTGGCTAGCACAATCACGCCACGAAGCGGGCTAATGGACCAATCAATGCATCCGCGTAAAGCGGGGTAAATTAGCGCGAATTTAAAAAAATCGTGTTATAACAATTTCGCGCTTTGCGGCGTTGCGTAAAGCGAGGTATTTACTGTATAAGAAATCTAGGTACCTACGTACGGTACCCACTTGCTTAACGCAAATACCTAAGTAGGTATAGCATAGGTAGTTGACCGAAGCAACTTGAGTTCAGAGTACTTATACTCCATTTGAAATAAGATTAGATCATGTCTCTTTACCAATTTAAATAAACCTTTTTTACAGTCCGTTCAACCGATTTTGAATTCTATTCTGTAGGCTTAAGGATGGTATTCAAAACAAAAACGTGGTTGCAATACCAACTGTTTATTACAGCTGCCATTTGTCATGCCACTAACGCAATATAAGTCAAAGTCGGTTGTACGGACTGTAAAGTTTCATTTAAATTTCTAATCTTATTTCAAATTAAGTAATAAGGTGTATCTATTCATACACGAAATCTCTAAAGGGGTCATTGTACTCATCATTATATACAACTTTTACTATGGGACCAAAGTTCTAATCGCGAAAAAAAAATCAGCTGTTCCCTACATTTATGTTCGCTTAACTCGTCAAAATGTAGGGAACACCTGTTTTAAAAAAAAAAAAAAATTCTTGTCAGGATGCTTCGAAGATAAGTGCCCATACTGTTTACGTATACATACGTATAGGCACTTTAGAACCAACATACGTTATCATTCGGACCTATAAAAAAGTAAACGAGGTTCAAAACATACAGACACGTATTTTTTTACCAGGAAACTAATGTTCAAAAGAGATTAAAGGTTAACAAAATAACATTTTTGTCAGAAGTGGGATTCGAACCCACGCCCACAGAAGTGGACTGCGACCTGAACGCAGCGCCTTAGACCGCTCGGCCATCCTGACTTATGAGGAGTTTGTCAAATCATAATGCCTCTATTCTTTCTTAACTGAAACATACAAATACCCACGGGTACAGATGTTCTATGTCACGAAGTCCGTTTGGCTATGAATGTTGTCAAGCGTGCACATGCACATTGTTTTTGTGTGCGTAACCTCGAGAGCGCTCAGTGTCGATCGGGACACGGTCCGGATCAGTAGTGGTTTTTAGTTCGCGCCAAATTGTTTCACGGAGTAAGGTCAGCATGGCAACAAAACGAAGAAGAGTTGTCCATAGTGAGGTAATATTTATTTATACGTTTTCAATTAAAATGTTATACAAAGATACTTAATATAGCAATAGAAGTATTTATAAAATGAATGTTTTTTTGTGTTATAAAATGTTTATATTACTTAATTATTTTGATTACATTTTGTTTTAGGGTCGAAACATGATAGCTAGTGTTTATCATTTTCTGATAGTGATTGAAAATACTGAATAGTCCTACTTGTTTCGTTTCCATTCTGTAACACCAATGCTTAATTAAATGCCTACATATTCTTAATATTTTTGTATTTATTGCAACCTAATCTAATTTATTTACAAAATGTATATACTTTTAAAACCAAAATTTTATTTAGATTATTAAATCTCGACTTGAATATATATCAGATTTTTTTGCTAACGTTACCTACTTTTACACACACAAGCGCGCTTGTCGGGATACGTCACTACTACAATCAAAGCCGAACGGACTTCGTGAAATAGAATATCTGTACCCACTCACGGGTGCAGTGTACAGTCACGATCATAACACCTTACACTTACGCAAAATAGAAAAGCGTTTTTCTCGTGAAATGAAAATTGAGAAAATATTTATAATAATGCCATTATCATGTGCCCACTGAACCACATTATCAAAATCGTTTTGCATAGCTTGCTGTATGAGGTCGATATTCTTATGGCTATAAACCAGGCAAGTATCATCAGCGTACATAAATGCCTTAAATTTCTTTAATACATTAGACATACTATTGACGTGCATTATGTATCCTAATGAGCCATATACTGAACCGGTCGGAACTCCGAATTTAATGTCGCCTCGTACACTTTCTGTTCCATTGACACAGACTCTGAGTGATCTGTTCTCTAGGTACTTGCTAAACCATGCATTTATGGGGTCTCTTATGCCACATTCATTCATAGCCTGCAACAAGCCATCGTGGTCCAATTTATCAAATGCTTTTTTGAAGTCTATAAATATAACCATAACTATATTTTTTTCATCAAGACGATTATTGACTTCATCTGTAAATTTCTCTAGAGCAGTCGCAGTACTTCTATTGAGTCTAAAACCGTGTTGGACATCGTTTAAAATACTATTGTTTTCCAAAAAACTAGTGAGTTGTTTAACTATAATTTTTTCTACTATATTATTTACCGTATTTAGAATTGCTATAGGCCTATAATTTTCATAATCTTGATGAGATCCTTGTTTAAATATTGGCCTGACAATAGACTTTTTAAGTTCATCCGGATATTGAGATTTTTTAACATGATTTGTTACGCTGTTTCTAGAACCCATCACAGGCAACAGCTGTGGGCGTCAGGTACGCGCAGGTACTCTTTTTACAGTGAACTCATTTTAAACTAATTCTGGCTCATACAATAGCACATTTGTAAATATTGACATCTTCAATTGTCCTATGAATAGATTCAAAAGCCTCACCCGCTCCTCTTTATTAAATAAAATCCATGTGTGTACCCTTTCCAAAAATGATCAAACTTAATAAGGTCATAATTGTTGTTATTTATTATGTAAATAACCTTTATCAAAATTTAACTTCATTACACAAATTAATTCTGCTCGTACTGCTCCTAAAACTCCTACCGATTACTTACACTCTTTTATGTCTTTATATATATACATATTATTATTAAAATTGTTTATGTTAAATTAGTTGTAAGTTCTTATAACTTATAACTATTTGCTGTTCCTTTCAATAAAAATAAAACAAAGCTGTTATTTTGACATTACAGATAGGTACTTTAATTTTATTTATTTGTATAAACCTTATGGAATCATTTATCTTGGTGGTTAACACCGCATCAAAATAGATAGTGTAATTTAGAATAACTAAGTTTTTGGTCACACAGATTCGAAAAGCCAATTTATTTTACACTAATGTTATTATGTATCTATAGATATTTATATGCAGTTGAAAACCAAATTGAATAACCCACTATATTTATTCAATTGGTTTTCTAAATCCATTTGAAATAAAATGTGTATACCCATATATTTATTTGCTATAAAATTGTAACTAAATTCAAATACTCATGCAATAAAACTAAATATTTGTGTAGTAGATATTCTTGCACCAAAATGGAGGCAATCAAACAACAATAAAAAACTACCTATATGAACATTGTTGACTGTAAACTTTGATGTTCTATATTTAAAATATTTAAATAAAGGGTTTAAATTAAATTAAAATACTATAGTGTTTTATAGAATAAAGAAAGAAAAGAAAGAATACATTTATTTCGCATATACTAAAAGGCACACAATTTATACAGCAGATTAAAAAAAATTATACAAGTAAAAAGTGTAAGAAATTAGCAGGAAAGTGTGCCTTATGGCTGCGCCAAAAAGGCCCAGTTCAGTAAAAACGCCAGACAACTAGTGCCTGACGCTGGTTTTCAACTGAACCTGATTATACTACATGACCCAGAATGAATGCGTTGTGCAATCATTCTGGGTCATGTCAGGAAGCCTCCTCTTAAGGGGTCATTGTACTCATCATTATGAACAACTTTACTATGGGACCAAACCTGAAATCGCGAAAAAAATCAACTGTTCCTTACATTTTGACGAGTTATTCGAACATGAATGCGCGATTTCAGAGGAGGAGGAGGCTGCCTATTTTTATGTTAATTTGCATGAATATTCTGAAACAGTCACACATACAAGCAAAATGAAACTTTAGTATATGATTTATTGGATCTTTTTCTTTCCATGTTGAAGACAGTTACATAATTGTAATAATTTCTCTCAATAATTGTTTTATTCGAAAATCATGTCTTTTTAAGGATAATTCTAAAAAAAAAACAAGATTGCTTAGCTTTTATGTCTATTTTATGTCTAAAATAAATATTCACAGCAAGAAAATAATAGTTTATTATCCCGACACAAGATATTTTTCCTCTAAATCAATTATTATTTTAGTTATACTCGTAAACGAAATAAGAATTGAGACTTACGCTATTTAGTTTCGTGCTCGAACACGATCAAAGAGCGCACGCGATATTTAACTTTATTACTGATGTAAGTATTAGAGTTTAGCACATAACGGAGTGGCGGGGAGCGAGGGACGGAGCTTGCGTTTGAAATTTGATTTAGACTGCCTGCTCTTAAGAGGTTGTGCGTTAATTCTGGGACATGATGTATAGAACGCCACCCGCTATGCTCTTTACATACTCCTTTTGCTTCGTTTACTTTCATACATCTAGTCATACACGCACGCCGGTTGCGAGTATATACTATGCACCTGACTTTTCTGAACATCACTGATTAGGTCACTATAATTATGTCCTCGTAGTGTCTTACCTCGCGGCTAAGTAATAACAGCCGCACGGGTATATCCATCAGGTTAAGCTACGCTTACCGGGATTGGTCCGTGGATGGGTAACCATCTTTATATGCCGAGACTCCTCCGTGCGTCGGAAAGCGCGCTAAGACGTTGGTCCTGCATGGCTGTCATTCGTGGATCTTTGACAGTTGTTACGGGTCGTTAAAAGTCCGAAACTCTGACAACGAGTCTTACCAAGCGGTATCGTGTTTGGGCCTGCGGACAGTGAGCGATGGGTAGCTCGCCGTCCGATAAGGACCAGGCCCGGGTCGATTTAACCTCTTTTTTAAACCGAATTCCAAAAAGGAGGAGGTTTTAAGTTCGGCTATATGTTTGTTTTTTTTTTTTTTTTGCGACGGCGCGTTGTGTCCACGCCGCCTCAAAGAGATGTCAGCACGAATTGACGGGGTCCACTAGGGCCAATGCCTGCCAGGGCTGCGAGTTTGTCCGAAAGATATAATTGTCGTGGCCCTGGCACTCAGGCAAATAAAGGAACACGGGTGGGTTTTAGTCAGTAAAAGTCTGACACCCCGCTCCGCCCAGAGCGGAGGAAGTTATTTGATAATTTCCCAACCAAAAAAAAAGGGGTATCGTGTTACCCAGTGACTGGGTTGTGGAGGTCAGATAGGCGGTCGCTCCATGTAAAATACTGGTATTCAGCCGCCTCCGGTTAGACGGGAAGCCGACCCTAAATTTGGTAAAAGGCTAGGCAGATTGATTGATTAAATTATGTCCTCCTAGGGCGTTACACAATTCAGTGCGGCGTACAAATACATACTATGACTCTAAAATATTAATTGCTACAAATTTCGCTCTACCAAAATGAAAATACATAAGAGCATACACACCCAGTTACTAAGGCACCAGACAAACGAAATAGCTTGCGCCATCTGCTAGCATCGTAAATAAAACGGTTTTATCATGTGGAGCCAGTAAACTATAGACAGCCGAGACTTTAGAGAATACTCCACTAGATTACACCGAAAAAATATATAAAATGGAAAGCGAAAATAAACTTTTGGGAAACAAATGGATTGAATAATGGATTATTTGTCTCCTTATCGTAACAGTAAGTAATGGAAAAGAAACTTTGGGAATTAAGCAAAAGAGTGGATTTGAGCGTATCTTCTGTGGTTTTTTTTTGCAGAAAGTGGAAAGACTGATATCAAGTGGTTAAGGAAACTGAGGTTAGTATAGGCTCATTTAAGCTATCGACAAAGTAGATAAATAGTTAAAAACACCGCACTGTCAGCAATGTGTTAGAAAGGCCGACAGTCGGCTTTACGTAGGTAGTTAATTTTATTTTAATAATAATACCCCAAAAAATCCAAAAAGAAATCTGCGCTAAGGCACGTGCAGACTGGCGCGATATCGCGGGTGCGACAGGCAGTGCGACGCACAGCGCGAAATTTTCCATGATTTCTTCATGGAAATTCTCGCGTCGCGCTGTCTCGTCGCGCTGTCTCGTCGCGCTGTCGCAATGCGCTGTCGCGTCGCGCTGTTACGTCGCGCTGTCACGCTTCGCTGTCGCGTCGCGCTATTACGGCATGCCTGTCTGCGGGAGCCTTTAATTCCTAATTAGTGTATTTTTAATTTAATTGCGGTCTGAATAATAGCCATCCAAATCATTAATAAAAACCAATAATCGCCTTATCTAATTCAATATCTTCCACATTACTCCCCGCCTCAGTAATTTCTAACCGTACTCAGACCTTCCAACATAATCTAAAACTTAATTAATTCAAATTTTAATAACACTATCCATTATATTAGATTACTAGTTTGAAACCGAAGCTCATTGGCTGTAAAATGCTTTGTTTACGCCAGCGACATCTGGCGGCAAGAGCGAACAATTGCCACTAAGCAGTTATGCGCGAGAACTGGGTATCTTTGATATTGATATTGTTGGTAAATGGCTTTTGATACTGGCAATATCAAATAGTATGTTACTAGTACAGTAGAAATATGAAAAAATATTGGTGAAAAGTGGAACCAATTCCCACAAAGACGGGATTTGTTTTTTTTTTCTAATTTTTTGTTGGTATGTTTTTGATATAAGTATATACTAATTGTCTAGAAAAATCTAAATGTGCAACATACGTTTGGCCATGTTGAAAAAATAAAAAAAAACCTTATATTATATCAAATTAAGGGAAATTTCATGCTGAAAAGAATTTAATATCAATAAAAAAAATAACAAAATGGTAGCCTAAAAAGAAAGCATTTGGAGCGTTGACATTCAAAGTTGAAATCAAATTTTAATCGCAAAAACTATTACTCAGGCATTTCAGCCTTTTGCTTGAAGCGGCTCTTCAGATTACAGGCATATCTAGACTAAAGTAAATACAGTATTTGTATCACACTAATATTATAAAGGCGAAAGTTTGTGTGTGTGTGTGTGTGTGTGTGTGTGTGTTTGTTACTTCTTCACGCTCAAACGGCAGGACCGATTTTGATAAAACTTTGTATGGATGTAGTTACACCAAGGATTAAGACATAGTCTACTTTTTATCCCGATATTCCTACGGGATCGAGACTAACGCGGGTGAAACCGCGGGGCGCAGCTAGTATTTAATAATTAGGAAATGTGTGTTGTTTTCGGGACACACATTCACCCATACCAAATTGTTAAAGTTCTACTGATAACTTCACTAGTTACTAGTTTGGAAACAGCAGTTGGGAGTGTTAGTGAAAAAAATAATATACGAAAAACAGAGTTTAACTAGAATGCAAAAAAGGATCATTTTACCCTTCACCCTCAAAACATAGCATGTTTTAAATAATACAGAAATAAACCAGCATGTTTCGTCATAACAACATACCTAATTAATATCAAAACTTTTACCACCTAACTTCATCTCCACATATAGCTACCATTTGTTTCGTTTTAACTTCGACGTGACGACGTGGCGCAACGCGGCACCGGTAGAACAATTTCTATGAAAACTTCATGGAAAATCGTTCTACCGGTATCACGTCGCGCCAGTCTTCACGAGCCTTTATACCCGCAATGAATCTGTAAATCGTATATCACACTAATATTATAAAGGCGAAAGTTTGTGAGAGTCAGTGTGTGTTTGTTACTTCTTCACGCTCAAACGGCTGGCCAATTTTGTAAAATTTTGTATGGAGGTAGCTGACACCCTGGATTAACATAATTATAGGCTACTTTTTATCCCAATATTCTCACGATATCGAGACTTACGCGGGTGAAACCGCAGGGCGCAGCTAGTCTATAATAATTATATTTAAACACAAACATACACACACTCCACAGACTTTTACATAGTTAAGAACAAAGTCGCTTTTCTTTGTATGGCCGCTTAGATCTCCTAAATTATATACAATGTATTTTTATGCTTTTTTCACCATCATTTAGAGCATTTATTTCGGTAGATACAGGTGAATAATACATTAATATATAACTTAAAGCAGGGAAATCTCGATATTTTGACATGTCGACTTTGCACCTATGCAAAGCAGGAGCGGATCGCTAGTAAATAAATAAGTACTTACAACTTACTCCATACGGTAAAATATCAAATAGTTTAGTAAAAAAAATTACTTAATAAACCAAAAACCCAACTGCGTAAAAAGTGAACTATAAAAAAAATGGAAACAAGATGACCTATTTCTGTCTCTAATACCATAATAGCCGTCGTAGCCGTACAATCTCATGCCGATTTCCGGCCACCGTAGGCGCGGGCTTGCGGACGGTGAGCGATGGGTAGCTCGCCGTCCGATAAGGACCAGGCCCGGGTCGACGGCGCGTTGTGTTCCACGCGCGCCTCAAAGAGACGTCAGCACGAATTGACGGGGTCCATTAGGGCCAATGCCTGCCAGGGTTGCGAGTTTGTCCGAAAGGGATATCGTGGCCCTGGCACACAGGCAAATGAAGGAACACGGGTGGGTTTTAGTCAGTAAAAGTCTGACACGCCCTCCCGCTCCACCCAGAGCGGGAGAAGTTATTTGATAATTTCCCACCCAAAAAAAAAAATAAAGCCGTACAATCTCATGCAGTCGGAGGCATCAAACCAAAACACTGTGATGTACAAACTTAATTGTGTTTATGTAAGATCACTGTCTGTCATTACATTTTCCTTTATCGAATAAAACTATTTTTTTTTATTTTATGTATTTTTGTATCTTCTTCAATTTAAAAAGAAAAACCTATTGCCTCCTGCATGGTATTGTACGGCTACGAGTGCTAGGATAGATACCGTAGTATTGAAGATTTTTTTTTCTTAATGTGGCTTCTAGTTATCACCATATTTAATCTTGATTACCTGTCATGTTTAGTGATACTCAAAAGATCAAGACGAATCGATTGACGTAAGAACCATCAAAATTGGCACACGCGTTTGGTCTCTAGAGCGCCACAAAGGAACAAACAAACATACATACATAAGCTGCACACATTACCCTCCATTGCGTCGCGTAGTCTGGTAATGATAAAGTTTGCTTCAGCGGAAGGATCCTTTATTATCCGTACGGGATTATCCTAGGCCATTGTGTAGGCATCATTAACCATGGTGTAACATCCCATTGTCCTTACATTGTTATCTATATGAAGGAGTGGCTTGATTTATTAAAGTGGTTATGTAGGTGAAGAAACAGCCTGCTGTGTACGTGTGCTCGTTATTCTAGTTGGAATTTCTAAGGTTTGTTAAGAATTTTCGGAGCTCGAATTTGAGGTCTTATATTTTCTTAGCTATCTTCTTTTATTTTACAACATCTAGTTAATAGACCAAAGAAAATGTTAATACCAATTACTGTAATATTTTTTTTTCCAATACACGCTTTATCCCTACTTCGTACAAAAAAAATAAACAAAATGGGTCAACTGCCATTGACATTGACATTTCCACGCGCGACATCCTAATGGCTTAAACTTATATGATTTTAAATATTAAAACAGTTATCACAATTCTTTTGTATTTTACATTGTGGATTGCTATTTTAAATGAAGGTATGTAATTTTTTCCTTTTTTTAACTATTAATTATTTGTTACGCTGACGTGACTTATAATTTTATTGTTGTTGCACTAAAATAACGCAAGTTTAAAAAACCAGCCAAGTGCGTGTCGGACCGCGCACAATGAAGGGTTTCGTAGTTTGGATGAATATCCAAGAAATTAACATTGTAGTTGAAAACATGTCCCCCCCATACATTCCAGCTTCAAATGTAGGTAAGTTTGTACGCACAATATAGAGAGATTTACCATGTAATTTTAAGACCATAGATTTCATATAGGTTGTCCTGTCCTGTAATCTTTTAAGTTTAAACTATGTTCAGTATTTAAAAAAAATTGGTTCAGTAGTTTCGGAGATGAGGGGAGAATGTTCCTTTTTCATCTATTTTCTTAAATAACTTAAAAATTTATAAACAAAATAAGACCGTCATAGTAAGCCCTTTCATTAATTATGTCACACGGTACAGTTTCTATATCTTTTTTATTTAATTTTATAACTTGTGCTCCAAAAGTGACCCGTCCGTTTTGGTTCACAGAAATTGAAATGTATACCAAATTTCAAATTAATCAGTCCATTCGATTCGGAGCAAGTTGGCTGTGACAGACGAACAGAGAGACAGACAGACGGACATACAGACAGACAAACCGACAGACAGACAGACAGTCGGATGATCCTATAAGGGTTACGTTTTTTCATTCAGACGTACGGAACCCTAAAAATGGATGTGTTTAACATGAGATTTAACACCATCGCAGTAAACTGAAAATGTAGTTTATTTTCATTTTCAATGAGAAAATGTATTCTTCAAGCGATACAAACCCGGTCGGGTAGTAACTCATGTCTAGATATTTCCTCTGATAGGAAAAAGTATTCAGATTTTACCTAGTCGAACTCCATTTCTACCTGTCTGTAACAAAAAACTATCTGATTCTACAGTTGTACGTAAACGGAAATGCTTTTAAGAATTTTGCCGTAGATTTTTTAACACTAAGTCAATATCCTAATGTTTTCTGGGGGATAAGTTACCTTCCATTGTGTATGAGATTTACCACTTACTAGCATGTTGCCGCGAGTTCGTCTGCATGTATTTTGTATTATCATCAAAAGTAGCCTATAATAATAATATAATAATGTCACGTAGTACTAGGTCTATCATTACTAACAGGACTGTTGTCGCCAATAAGCCCGATATAGTGGTGATAGACGGATTAGCGCGCCGCGCAATGATTATCCATGTTACCATTCCGCATCCTCGTGAATGCTGAGAAAGAGAAACAAATTAAATATCTCGACTTAGCACACGAGGTTGTTGACATGTGAGCTCGGCTATCATTGTGCCGATTGTCATATCGGACAATCAACATCTTTCGAGGCTCTCGTTAGGTGGTTGGATCAAGGGCCTGATTCAGAAGGCGTCTCGATACGGCTCGCAGTGTGGGGAGGTTCCTATCTCTGGAGCCCTAACCACCGGTAGCTTGGACCCTGCCCCCGATACCAGTGGACAACTATTTTTTATATTTTTAAATGTTTTATATTCTGATATTTAAAAATATAATTTATATGTATCTAATTAAATAAAGGAGATATAATAATATTCATTTTCTTGATAACTTGCGTCTATGTGGCGGCAGACATCTATTTAGTGCCGCTCTTGCTTGGACGAGTTCAAGTTCAGAAAAAGCCGTTGAGCATTTTTATTTGAACAATGCTTGTCTATCACATCTAGATTGTTTTGAATGAAAGCTAAAGCTTTATATACACACACATGTATAACAACAAGGCATTGAGAACACGCTGTAACCACATTATTACTAATTTTCACATTTATAAAAAATATAATTACAGAAACAGTGGTGAGAGCAGTGGTGGCCCAGTGGTCCCCGACTTACGAGTTGTAGGTCGTGGGTTCGAACCGAGGCAGGCGCTTTACTTTGTGTACATAATTTCATCACCACTGCTCTCAAAACGGTGATGGAAAACATCGTGAGGAAACCGGCACGTCCTAGAACCAAAAATTCAAAGACATGTGACATCTACCAACCCGTACTGGGCCCGCGTGGTAGATTTACAGCTCATTCCCTCTCGAGGAGAGGAGGCCTGTGTCCCAGCAGTGGGAACATTATGGGCTGATTATGTACTCGTATAATTACAGAGACACCGTATAAATGCGTCCATTAGGCACGCTCGATGTGTTGCCTATGTCCTTCTCCATGTTCCAAGTTACCCATTTGTATTCCATAACGATCCGTTAAATGCTTTAGGCGTAAAAGGGTAACATACAGACAGAGTTACTTTCGAATTTATAATAGACTAACTGTTGCCCGCGACTTCGTCTGGGATCCAGAGATCCATCCATCCTATTTCTACAATCGCTATCACTTCAACGATAACGAAGTTCGATTGGCAGGCGATAACGCTTCTCAAAAAGTGTTACTTAGCTACGCATTTCCAAGAGGAATATATCGTTCGACGCTGTCAGTTGGAATCGAATGATGATAACTTTGTCTAGCTAATTTCAATTCGTTGACCTATGATCACGTGACATTTCGATAGCTTTTGTCAACCCTATACATTTTTGGCTTTTCAACTAGCGTCATCGCTAATCGAATGTTACTTTGTCTGGGCCCTCCAGATGAAAAGTTTAATAAATATGAAAAATATATTTATAAAGAGCACCTTGTAAATTGCTTATTTTAGTGGTAATACCATCAAGTAAGATTGTTCAGCGTAAAAAGTTTGGCACATGAGACATTCCAACTTCGCATCCCATTTTGGCAACGACCTGAAATACAATAAATAAAGGATATTAGGTGCTGAGACTGAATGGCGATTACATTATTATTATTATTTTGATACGTTATTCAGCAAAAAAACAGGAGAAAACAGCAAAATCATTTTCGGAGGCGTCGAGCCAATATCAATAAAACCTTATGCCCTTGAACTTATAAAATGATTTTTTTTTTATACAGAATACATTATAATAAGCGGTACGAGGAATAACTATACATATTGTGGTATTTCTTTTATGTATAAACGCTGAAAATTTTCCGTTAAAAAGCGATTCGCAAGTAAGATATTTTCAATTTATTAGAAGTAAAGTTTTTTTTTTATTTTTTATTAAAAACGTTGCCCCACACTAGAAATTTCTCCTGTATCGTGGGTGCCTTAACAAACATTTAAACTCAAATACACAAACAGCCAGACCCGGAACAACTACTTATAGGTCATACAAATATTTTTTCCGTGCGGAAATCGAACCCGCAACACGCAGCGCAGCAGTCAATCGCTTAACCACTGCGCCAACCATGCCTTGCCGTTTTAGTATTACTTACCTGTAAATTTCCCCCATAATTTCCGACTGAAAAACTTAGAGAAGGAATCAAAACTAACTAGCTAACTAAACTCAAAACTAAACAACTACCCATAACTACTGCAACTAACTGGAAACCAGGAACCAAGAGCGAGAGGAGGTTCTCTCCTGGAACTTGTTGGAACTATCTCATATTTTCCTAAAAAAAAACCTGGACTAATGCGAGTTGAACTCGCGTGGTGAGGTTTCCGTACGATAAATATATTATCTACCATGTTTTTAATCTCAAGATAACTTATCCCAAGAACAAACTTAACACTGTAGTTGAAAAACATGTTCTCTCATACATTCCAACTGTATATGTAAGTTTGTACGCACAATATTGAGAGATTTACCATTTAATTATAAAACCATAGACTTCTTATAGGTTTTCCAGTAATCTATACGTAAAGAACTATTTTTTGTATTTTTTTTTCAGAATTTTAGGTTTAGTAGTTTCGGAGAGAAATGGTCAACTTTCATCTATTTTCTTAAATATTTTTAAAACTATTTGTTTTAAAATTTAAAACCCCCACAACAAGCCCTTTCATTAAATTTGATATGTGACACGGCACTGTTCGCAAAACGTTTTTTTATTATGTTTAATTTGCCCCCCAAAAGTGACCCTCATATTCAAAATTCATTTATTTACGTTACACGTCCGTGTTCGGGTCACATGAATTCATATGTGTACAAAATTTCAACTTTGAGTCCAGTAGATTCGGAGCAAATCGGCTGTAACAGACGGACAGACAGACAGACAGACAAACGTATTTAAAGTTAGTGTTGTTTGCTGAATTTACCGAAATGTGAAAAATTCACGTGCCCTTACATAATTAATTTTAATATTTGCCAAAAAACGTTAAACATTCCCTAAAAACCGCAGTTTGCGACCGTGGAATACCCACCACATTTATTTACAAAAATATAACTTGATTTAGTTTCATGGGCGACGTGTGTTTTAATAATCACACCCTGTATATTTATAGGTCCTATAAATTGCAGACACTTTCCCTCTAAAAGGCATGTATTTCAGAACATTCTCCGGAGGTCATAAAAATGTTCAGCTAGGTACTAAAATATGCTTTTAATAATGGTCCTAAGGTTCTGCTATTAATTCTGGTCCTTCGGGACCAGATAAAAAAATTACACGATGTAATCATAGCGATTTATGGTAATTTATGTTTTGGTAACATTTATTATACTGTAAGATGAATTTGATTACACGAAGTGGTGTTTTTTTCTAGTTTCGGAACCCAAAGTAGGCTACAAAAATAGGAAATTGGGGCTTATTTATTCACCGTCTGAATGTCTGATCATCTACTCCTTTGATAACTGTATGTATGTAAAGATTGATCCAAATTGTAACGAGCTATCTTCTATGTATAAATAAATAATAATCCCCCGAGAACTGCAGAAAAATGATGTTTCAAATTATGCTCTATAAAATTGTCAATGGACTGATCCATGTTTTAAAACTTCTGGAAGACATAAATATATCTGTTCCTCGTTGTAGTCTACTCAGGCCCGACCACAAATTAGATGTGTTTGCACCATTTGCAGCTTGATCCAACCTCGGGCGATCAGGAATCGTTTTATGAGGACTTATAATGAAAGCCAGTCTCGCATCAATAGCATTGACATCTTCTCCAACACCCTAGCTCAATTTCGCAATCATCTATTGCAACTTCTTATTTGAATTCCATCATTAATTTGTTGTTCTGTATTATATTGCTAGAACTTTAATGAATGTTTATTTTCGATTAGTACAAATCCTTTAAGTGACAAGTTCGCTGTAGTTATTATAAAATAAAACTACGTTCTCTGTTAATATTTTTGTGAATGAGTCATTGGAGTGCCATAAAAAATAAATTAGTAATTAATCTATATTTCCAGTTTTACAATTTTACTTTGATAGCATGATACATTTTGTCATATAAATTGTAGATTAATACAGAGTTTTTTTTTTTTTTTTTAAACACGTATAACTATCATCACAGGCTTACCTAATAACAATAGTGTAATTATAATAGCTTACAAAGGTTATACTAAATTATATTATTATGAACCAAGAGTAATTTTACAAAATACGGCCCTTGTGAATTCACTTAGAGTACAGTTGAAGCAGTCAATCTGCATGTCGAGTCTGTAAAAATCTCACCGTGAATTCTTGCGTGGAGTGAGCTGTCAGTGTCATCCAATAATATTTTGATGCTAATTCTATTGATCATTTCATATTATTTCAAAGCTAGTATTTATGTATCTTTATATTTAAGGGGTTTTTAAATAAAATATCAAAACAGAAATTTTGTCAAACTCAATTAAATGTAAAAAAACAAAATTGAGTTTCTGTTCAAAATCTCGATTATGATTGTAAATGTAATCCTAATCCTTGGTCCATCCCTAGCATCAGGTGGGATGACACTGACAGTTCACTCCACGCTCACTTTCATCTAAGTTTTACGGTGTTACAGAATAGCACTGCTGTTGTGACACCATATTGAGTGTATGCAGGGCGCGCATCAGCGGCGCTTGCTGCAGCAGGCTGGTGCGAGCGGATGGCACCCACAGCAGCGGCGGCCGCCTCCGTCGCCCCACGTGCCCATCAGGTACACACGATCCAACCGTGCGTAGAACGCCTGGGTTGTGTATTTTACCACACATAATTTTAAATAAGTATGTGGCAAGAGCTGCTTCCCTTCTTACTTGCAGTTTATTATGCCCAGCACAAAAAGAGTAGGATACAACAGTGGATACCCTTAAGTAAGTCACTTGCTTTGCGTCACCAGTCCCGACTCTCTGTATATTTTGGCTGCTCAGACCAAACCTACAAACATATTTATAGAGGAGTTTTATAAAAATGTGGATGCTATTTAGTATATTGTGATAACTTACGACTTCCATGTGATCGAAGTTGCGGGCTCAAGCTAGTTTATATAGTAAATGTGTAAATATAGCCATTCACCATTGAGCAGTGGTGACCCAATGCTAACGGCCCCAGCTTATGAGTTGTGTAGGTCGTGGTTTCAAACCCAGGCAGTCGTGTTAATTTGTGTAATATATTTCACCACCAGTGCTCTCAAAATAGTGAATGAAAACATTGTAAGGTAACCGGCATGTCCTAGAACCAAAAATTCGAAGACATGTGACATCTACCAACTCGGACTGGGCCTGTGTGGTGGATTACGGCCCACTTCCTCTCAAAGAGAAGACGCCAGTGTCCCAGCAGTGGGGACATTATAGGCTGATTAAACTCTACTATACTATAGCCATTCTAACAACCCATTCCCAAAGCTAGCAACACCTCAAGTCAGTCGCGGTTCTGTTTCGAACTGTAACCGAACATTCCACAAATACTGACAAAGTTCAAACAAACCGAATGTACTGTTTACTTCAAAGTAAATGTGTGTTTGCAAGCAGTTTAGAATTTACTTCCAAATGGATTTCGGTTTGAATAACTGTGTTATTGTTTTACTAATACGGTTTATGATTTTGAAACTAGGAATGTTTATATATTCATTTGTAAGATAAAATTATTAGGATTTCACCGTACTAAACCGGCGTCTAAATTTTTATGTTTAGAATTGAATGTTTCTTAAAATGTACTGTTCTGTTTGGTGTCCAGAGGAAGGTAAATTTGAACGTACCATTATCTATAAAAATGGCAAAAAAATCGTTTGTTGTATGGGAGCCCCCTTAAATATTTGTTTTATTTTAATTTAATCATTTATTTTTAAAGTGAATACATAACTAAATATTCTGAGAATATTTCAAGCGTCTACCTTTTGCCGTTATAAATATCGAGCAAAAACGAGCAAAAAAATCAAGTTTGTTATATGGGAGCCCCCTTAAATATTTATGTTCTTCTGGTTTTAGTATTTGTTGCTATAGCGGCAACAGAAATACATCATCTGTGAAAATTTCAACTGTCTAACTATCACGGTTCATGAGATACAGCCTGCTGACAGACAGACAGACGGTGGAGCCTTAGTAATAGGGTTCCCGTTATACCCTTTGGGTACGGAACCCTAATAAAAACAACCAAACATGAGCCATTGATCGTAAATAAATAATTAATTTACGTTAACTTTGTACGGGTATTTAATTGGTGAGAACAAAATAATATTCAGTCAGAAAATATTTTTAGGTCAATCGTGTAGCAACTAGTAACACAGACCAAATTATCTGGATTTCAGTAACACAATTTCGTCAACACAGTTGTTTAAATTCAGCCAGTTTCAATTTAGAAAATGAAGTATTCTTTTCTTGTGCAGGTTTTCCTATAACAGTGTTTTCAAACGGCATTTTCCTCTGGAACTATGCTTTTTGCATAAATTTGAATATATGACATGCTGGCATTCGGATTATTGCCAACGATTCCCTGTTTATTTCGTCGAGCTATCATCAATTTTTAAGCTTACTGGAAGGTTTTATGTTCGTGTTCGTGATTTTATGGTCCGTTTTCGTCTCCGACGCGTATAACCAAAACAAGTAGGTAAGTAGGTAGCGCCTTTGCCAGATTTTTTTTCGGGTAAACTGGGATTTTGAAACCTTTTGAGTAAAAAAAGCGGGATTCTGTCGTCAAAAGCGGGACATAATAAGAAAACGTAAATAGTCAGTAATTTTTTACTACAATTACTACTTTCCTATTGAGTTTCAAATTAAGTTAACAATAATGATAATATCATTAATTTGAATGTTCTATTGTATATTATACAATAGAAAATGTATTGTAATGAATATAAGTTAATCTACTGTATTAATAACTGTCTGGTTTGCCCTGTACCTATGGCAATTAAGTCTTCAGAGGAATATTAATAAGTAATACATTACTTACGAATTACTTATTTATTTTCTATCCCTGAAAGGCGGGACTGACCCTGTTCCGCGCGGTACATTAAGTTTTGAGCTAAAAATCGGGATGTCACGCCAAAATCGGGACGTCTGGCTACGCTGGTAAGTTGGTATGTGATATTAATTTTGGTAAAGTATTTTTTGAGGTTCTTCGAATAATTCCATGGGTGGTTTTTATTGTATTGATTTGTACTAAAACTAATTTATATAAGTACATTAAAGTACTTTCGCACACTTTCTTCAGCTAATGCTGCATTAGAAAAGTTGCCTTTTCTTTCACAAATTATTAAATAATTTAGAATGAAAGAAACACACACTACACTACACCACACCACCACACCACACCACATCTCTTTGTCTACTTTCCTGTCGCAGGTATGCTGGAAGAGATTTCTTTAGAAATAAGCATCACCTTGGTACGTATTTTTCTGTTCCTTTTTTTTCTTATCTGTTTATACATATGTGTGTACATAAACTGTTAAATAATAATAATAAAGGAATAAAAGAAAAATGTCTATTGTGCACAAACAAAACGCACATTACAAATAAAATACACACATACAAAGTATCCAAAAGCCTCGTATTCAAAACAACAAAAGTTTGACTATCTTGTCCATTGCTTGATGTCAGGGTGTCAGAGCCAGTGACCAAAGACAATTTACATTGTGTGACTACTTAGCTTAGATATTCTGTTATTGCGGTACTGGAAAATGACAACCTGTGATGACAACAAACAAACAATCAAAACAAAAACAAAATGCCGATTGCAGAAAGGAAAAATAACTACTTTTGTAATAATAAAACAACTATACAATAACAATAACCGAATAACCGTGCGTCGCATCTATGCAAGAACAGGTCTTTGCTCAGCAAAATGCTGTGACTTCGGGCATACCTATCGTCAACAGCGCTGGTTTTCAGCAAAAACCCTAAATTGAGGATTTCTCTTAAAATTCCTTAGCTAATTTATCATTCACCATTGTAAGCTTGCAGCATCATTACTCTGCCGTCATAATACGACATATTATATGAAAAACGTACATTATGTAAATATGTCTCCAGGATCATACATTGTAGTGAGTTGGTCTGTGTTCCGTAATGGACATCTCAGGGCACATATTGATGGACGCAGTATAATATAATTTACATTTTGCCTGCATTTACGACGTAAGTCTCTTGAATTAGAAGATTGATGAATGGGTGGAAAATATCTTGTCTGGATTTCGGTATACCACGATTGAATGATTTTCGCTATTTATTTTCTTGTACTTCAGAAGATATTTTCGCGCTACTAACCATTATAATGATAATTACGTACATTTTGTAATAAAAGTAACTAACTTTGTGAGTACGTTGGTTAAAGCAACAAAACGACCGTCTCTGAATATCGCAAAGCTTAAGCCAAGTATTCCTCCGTTCTTGAGAAAACAAACTTAAGCCCTGCTTATTCAATTAAAAATACTATAATAAAGTAGAATAAGACGTTATTCTTCCAAGTTTTTCCATTTTCCTGGAAAAGGGTATAATTTTCCACAAAGATATACAGCAAGCTCCGCTTTCGTGATGAAATTATTTCGCTTGGCATCTAAACAGCTGAATGCATTTTGATGAAACGAGAATATGTGCTTAGATTTCAAAAATGCAGCTGCTGGGATACATTGTTTTAGAAACTATGCTGACAATTGGAGAATTTTCCGGAAAAAATATTACTTTATTCATCATCCCCTCCATCTATCCACCATCCCCCATCAGCCTAGCCTTTTCCCAAGTATGCTGGGGTCGGTTTCCAGTCTAACCGGATGCATCTGAATACCAGTATGGCTTTATTAATAGATACAATTTTAAAATTAATTTAATTCAGGTAGAACCCATACATAAAATAAAATTAAATATTTAATGCCCCAGAATACATCAGAAAAAAATGTCAATGCAATTAAAATAAATGAAAGAGTAGGTAATTTTATTTTATTATTTTTTATTCTTTGGCCACAGAATAAAAAAATAAAATAAAATGTCAATTTAATTAAATTAAAAGAAGATTAAGATATACTAAATGTAAGGGTCACAGAATAAACAGTCGGTGCGCGCTTCCGAAAACATTGCCGAGGCACTGCAGAAGTAGGGCAGCCTCAACACCGCCCTAAACGCGTTGTTATACTGGACGCGGATGGCGCTGTAGCTCGCTTGTGTGTAGCGAGCCCACAGGCTGCACGTGTACAGTGAGGTGCAATATGCCTTAAAAGGGGTGATCTTGACTTGGTTGGAACAACGTGCAAAACTGCGGGCCAGCATCTTCGCTCTTATCGACAAAGCCCTTCTCTCTCATTCGATATAAGCATGATCCTTCAGGTCAGCTGTGACTATATTCCCTAAATATTTAAAATGGTCCACTCTGTCTTGGGGAACACCATTAAGAGAGACTGGTGGTACATATTCCAGGCATTTTGCGCTGTTAGCAAGAGTCAATGCATGGTCTTTGGAGCCTGCAAAGACCATGCATTGACTCTTGCTAACATAATATTTTAGCCCAGGCCTCCTTGCGTACTCCTCACAGACCTGTATCAGATTCCTCGAACCACAGACCGACTCGCTCAACAGCATCATGTCGTCAACTTAACAAAGTTGTTGACGCAAACGCCATCGACATGGCAACCGACATGCTGACTGCTGAGCGCGACGATCAACTCGTCCAAATAGAGCTTGAAAAGGGTTGGCGAAGTTAATCCGCCCCGCTTCACTCCACACTCCAGCTGATACGGCTCCGACATTACCCCCGCCCATCTGATGCTGTTGACCTGATGCGTATACCAATACTTGAAGATAATCACAAGTTCACGTGGCAGGTTAATACTGTTCAGCTTATCACAAAGGACATATATACCCCACTAACTGGGAGGCCTTAGACAAGTCGATGAAACATGCGTATACAGGGGTCTTAAGATCCGTGTAGTATCTGACGATATGCTTAAGACACAGTATACGGTCACTCACTTCTCAATACTCACAAGGAGACCCCGGCCTAACATTAGCCTGGAAAAGAAGAAAGAAAACCAAGAAAGTCACCCATAGAATGCTTCTCAGCAAGGGTGTCCTGAACCTGATCGTCACAACCTTGGCAAGCGTTCAATCGTGAGTTATCACAATTTCTCTCACTCTCACTCATTTCAGTGTACATGATACCAGACCTAGGGTTACCAGTACCACATGCTACCCACTCCGTAAATTTAAACTAAGCCTCGGGATGTCAGCCTCTCTGACATGCTCGTTCCAACCCACTACGGGTGGACCACCCTCACCCGCCTTCGTGCATCCTCGAGCTTGTGTATTAATGTTGTTACTGTCAGATTTTTTAACCAAAGCGGCAAAAAAAGGACCCAAAAATGCTTCTGATGCCGCGATTGGCGTAGCTACCTACTGGGCCAGACTCATCAATCATAATATAATACTGTGTGTTACCTTTGCCATCGACTCGAAAGAAGAAGAAGAAAGCTGCGTTGAGCAATTTATTCTGTCCCTACAGAATAAATTGCTGACTGTTTCTATTCTCACACTGAGAAAATGCCTATGGCATTTCATCCGTCAAAGTATATATAAATAAAGTATGTCGCATCCGGCATTTAATGTTTACAACAAGACAAGGCGCGCCACCTAGCGGCAACTATTAACACTAGAATTGGCGGGCTTCGGTGGAGCCGGAGCGTTTCCGGTCGGTTACGAGGTTGAGGAGAACGCGCCAAGTCGGCGCAATTTCTTATCTGGTGATCGAGCTGTGAGGACGTTTCGGAACTGTCCTAAGTTTTGTTGTGCTCAGTGATTGTGTGATTTTAATAAACGCTGTGTATCGTACATTCGTACCCAGTGTGTTTTCATTGCACGAAACCCACATGATGTCTGAATCTGACAGAGTAAATCCTGATGATCCGACAAGTATATATTATAATTATTATATTTACAATGTATCACTTTGTTCTGGGAAATCATGAAAGGGATTAGGTATGATGTTCAAAGTAGGAACCTATCCGATAGCTACCCACTCATTGAAAAATCAGACTTTGGTAGAATTGAGAACCTTCTTTAGGTAAACCAATCTACCTCTTTACGCGTACCTTTTAAATAGTTATACGGCATATATCACCTCCATATGAATATAAAGTAACCTACTAAATGATACATTTTCCACTCGGGAGTCTGTAAATATTATTATTGTCCACAGTTATTCATCGGTTCATAACAGCTGCATTCAGAGTTAATCTGAAATTCCGCATTGAGTTAATATTATTTAAATTTTAATTATAGCATGCTAATAATGTACTTTCATTAGCGAGATCGTATGTTTATATAAATTATGTTTGTTGATTTATGTTAGAAAATAATAATTTTCATTATTAGGTATGTTTGTTTGGTCCTAGTTTCCAGATACCTGAAAATGTATTTATTGAATGTAAGGGACTACCATGTCGCACTACAAAAGACAGCTTGAGAAAAAAACATTTCAGAACGAAAATAATAATCCGATACTCGTAAGAAAAACAGTACTTCAATGCACTTTAACTTAGCAATAATTAATTGCGGTATCTTTGTAACATCACACTTTGTTTTCCCAAAGGGATGGGCAGAGGTGTACTTGTAGTACACCCACATTTCGCCAGTTATGTTTAAGTCCCATGTAATAGGCGGCGAGCCTATTGCCATCAACCGGGCACAAACCCAAACTCCGGGCTGCTACTGAGAAATTCCAGATAGAAATACACAATAACACTTTGTCCGACACGGGAATCAAACCCAGGACGTCATGCTCAGCATTAGCGCTTAAGTGAATGAGACAAAACTAAATGTCATTGGGGGGAGGATGCCATAATCGCCATGATTGGCAGGCGGGTTGGCGGGTTGGTGCGCGCACATAATGATCACAAATATTAAATAGGCTGAAAAAAGACCATCCTTAGATGTTAGGATATTATATTTTGAATTTATTAATTAATTAGGTATAAATTGTATTTTTTTTTTAAATAAACCCCTTCTAGGTTAATTTACACAGAATTCTCTACCGATCTATCACTGTTATAAAATCAGATAACATTAAAATGCATACAAGATTCAAAATTCAACCCTAAACGTTATCGGTATTGATATTCCACGTCTGACAAATAACCGCTTAACTTCTGTAATGCAGAAGCGTTGCGGGCGTGATAAAATCTTTTATTTATATGCTAGCCGTTCAAGTAGAGTAAGAATGTATAGAAGCGACACGCTTCGAACACATCAACCACAATTTTACACTGAAAACTTTTCATTGAATTTTTTTTTGATTTTTCTTTACAATTAAATTTAAAAAGACAATAACAGTATTCATATCTTCGTTTCTCGTGCCGCTGCGTTTAAAAGATGTATGTGCTCTTTTCTTTTAATTTTGTAACGTTTTAAATAATGTTTTCTATAAATAATGTAACTTTGTGTCAATTATTTATGTATTTTACCTGGCGTGTTTGGTCTTCTACACATTTCTTGCCTACATAAGCTGGTAGTATGTCGGAGGGCAGACGCACAGACTTTGTAGCTGTAATTTTGTGAACTGTGTAAATTTTTTTTACTCTAGTTATCATAAACTCTTTTTTTCACTTAGAAATTTTCTCTAGGACTTATAATACAAGTCGTATTATAAGACTTTGACTACCGACCTCGTATTATAAGGTTTTTACTATTTAGTTTTAGTATGTAAGGAGTGTAGCGGGTGGCGTTCTATAGTTTCTACCTAACCCCATGGGAAAAAGGCGTGAGTTTATGTATGTATGTACTACCTAGTACTAAAACACTTTTACTAACTTAAACATACCTAACTGGCGAAATGTGGGTGTACCTAATATAGACAGGTATACCTCTACCTAATCCATCGGGAAAACAAGGCGTGGGTGGTATTTTGTAAGACTTTTGTGTAAATAAACAGTCAGTCGAAACAAACGCATAAAAAAATATATATTCATAATTATTCAGATATCCTGACAAGATAATATAATTATATTATGTATAGTCGTGAAATGGAAAGGTTATATTTATAAATTGCTAAGCAACTTTGTTCTGGTACTGCACATAAGTTTCCCTTGTCTACACGTTTCTTATTCTATGCCCTCACTGAGCACCTACCTATCCGCTTTGATACCCGTTCTTTGCTATTTTTCACAGCGTTAGGTAGGTATGAAGTAAATAGCGGGCACAGTTTAACTTGTCTGAGGGGAAATTGGCCATGTTTAAGTTTTCGATTTTAGTATGTTTACAACAGTTTCGTGTTAGTATAGAGGAGTCTATTTAGCTTAAGGTAGGGTTATGTTTGAGCAAGAAGGTTTTGGGTTTCCAGTTTTTATATAGGACTATTATTATACTATAGGCCGTAGAATTCCCCTGCTGATTTATGGGCATTTGATGAACCTACAATAATTGATCGACATAATAATTAGCAGATCAATCACAATTTATTTTATAATTTTGAAAAAAGCTGCTTAATTCCCTAGACATTTTGTCTGTGTTTATAAAATACTGATTCACTTTTGTTTTATATTCCGGTTTTTGTTTGATTATCGTTAAAATTTGTTATAAAAATCACTAATATAGCACTAATAAGTCTTTAGCAAGAGTTCACGACCGGAATGCCTTTCTGAATTCAGTAACTGAATGATCCGGAACCACCTTGGCTCCTACCAATCAACGCTCGTCAATCACCACATGCTGACAGCTGGTAATTGGCGAGCGTTGATTGGTTGAACTGAATCATTCAATACCGGAAAAATTTGCAAAGTCTATCGTGTATAAGAAATAGTTCATATAATTATGAACGTTCTGGTTTTAGTTTCAAAATTTTCCGGATCATTCACTTGCAAAATTCAGAAAAACATTCCGGGCGTTTACACCCGGCCTAAGACATCAAATCATCTCGTTTCATTCTATCCTTATGGCAGACACTCACTTTAAACTAAAATCAAGTTCGAAATTCAATAAGATTTAAAATTCAAAAGTAGAAAGTTATGGAACGTCACTGCTAGTTCAAAACGATCTTATTTCAAACGAAGAAAGATTCAAATGAACCTCAAAGTAGAACTCGAAGTGCGATAGATTTTCAAAAGCAGTTTGAGAACTTTTCGTACCACATATGCTGAGTTGGCTTTAAGAGATCTGTTTAACAACTTATATTTCCATTCATATGGAACTTTTCATATTTGAGGCGGAACTTTTGTGGTTGAGGTTTTGTCTTTTGATTGGGCTAGCCAATCAATTTGAGTATGGATGAATTATTTAATTTATAAGTATATAAGATTAAAGGTTCCTAACACTCTGGTAAACAACATTTAAATTTATAGAATCATTTGAATATCAAGCTGCGTTCGTTGAGAGCCTTATAAAATCATGCCATTGTGAAAAGTTCGTCATAATGGGTGGATTTTTGGTATGGTACAGTAAGGGTAGGTACCTTATTAACTCTAGCTATAGGGTCTTTGGAGACTGTCTTTAACTTTTTGATATTTTTATTGATCTGCATTCACAGATTTTGAAAATATTTATCAGTCAGTAAGAAAATTAACTACAAAAAAAAAACTTTTTTGATACCAATCGATCCTGTTTCTTATAAGGATCATAAAACTTTATAAGACCAACTGAGGTTTGGGTAGGAAAAGTCAGAAATCGCATAAAAACTATTCCCATACATTTCGTAGGAAATGAGACTCAAACTTACTTTTTTATGATGGATGTGGATGATTGTGATTTTCATTTTATTTAGATAATTCCGAAATAGCATTGCATATTTTAAAACCCTGTTAAGGTGCTTTTAATAAGGAAAGCTTCTTCTTCTCAAATTAATTCAGTCAGTCAGTTCAGTCAAAATATTTAGCGAACGAATATTATGTACGTGCCATTTTCACCCTAGAAGACAATACGAGAGTGCAATTCAACCCATCGACCAAAAAGAAAATAAACAACAAAATCCACACCAATTCTGTCTCTACCTTTCTCGCATTCTTTTCCAATCGACAGTTTGTCGCAAGTCTATCACAAAGCAAATAAACAAGCTTGGCAAACTCCTAAAATCGCATTGTTCACGAAACGAGTTGGAATGTTGTCAACGATTTGAGATAAAGCCTTCAAACTTTGTGTTACGTACTTGTTCCAGCTTATAGGTACAGTTTAACAGGATAGGTTTTGTTTTGAAGCGTTTAAAATGGTAGTTGGAACTATAATTTTGTTGATTTATCTGGTTTTTGAGCGTTAGTATTGAAAATAGTCTAACGGCCGCGGCGCAGGATAGCCTTTACCAGAACTGGTCATCGTATTAGTGGTTCAGCAGCTTTGATATCATTGGGACTGTGCCGGAATATAGCAGTTCGTTGTGACCGTGCTACTACCCGTTCATTCCCCACGACACCACCGGTGGTGTCGTGAGGAATGACAGAAATCACTATTCCCCGCGACACCACTGAAGTGATTTCCGCTCAACTGCTATTGATGTATAACATAATTTGACGAATACGAAGATGTAATGTAGATATTTTCGTTAATTTATAGGGTCGGTTTTTTTTAAATTGATGATTGGTCCTGCTCTTGTGGTTGCTATTGTGTATAATGAACATTGGGTATCCGACTGTTTTTGGAATAAAGTTATATAACGCACGCGGTGACATCATCTGTCATCAGCAGACAGCCGCCACGGTACCATCGATAAGGAGGACTATAAAATTCCAGGAATATAATAGATCATATCTTTGCACTCATAACTGCCTGAAATATTCACTCTCTGAACTAGGTCAAGAGATTGGGCAGCTGTCCTTCACACAGTTGTTATTCATCAATCTCCTTCCTAAGCATGATGTTAATAGTAACCTTGAATTGTACACATGTGATGTGTGACATCCAAAATATGTTCTATGTGTGTGTGTGTGTGTTCTATGTATCTATTTCTGTCTGCTTATTGTACGATAGAATCTGCTTTACCGAATCAGCATTCTAAATTGCGTCGTTATGTCAATACATTCAGCCATCACATCACACTAATATTATAACGGCGAAAGTTTGCGAGTGTGTGTGTTTGTTACTTCTTCACGCTCAAACGGCTGGAGCAATTTTGATAAAATTTTGTATGGAGGTAGCTGATACCCTGGATTAAGACTAAGGCTACTTTTTATACCGATATTCCAACGGGATCGAGACTTACGCTGGTGAAACCGCGGGGTGCAGCTAGTCTTCTATAAATGTCAGACCAAATTAAAAATGTGACACTGACAGACTCTGACAATTAAATTAAAAATAAATTTATTTATTAAGAAAAAGGTTTTAGGTTAATGTCAACTCGACAGTGGTCAAAGGTGTAATCTAATTTATATATTTATCAAGTAAAATTAGGCATCAAACGAGCTTACCTGTTAAGCGAAGTCTTCATCCTATTTTTTTTAACGGCGATCTGAAATATAATGTCTCACCCGCCACTAGCTAACAGAACCAAAGCAATAATTAGTCTACCTAATTCACTTATTTATTTATTTATCCTCTCACTGGAAAGCCATACAGCAATTACACCAACGGAGCAAACGATTACTTCATGTGCATCCATCCATCCTGTGCGCGACGAACTTCGAACGGGCGGTGATGGATCACGCACACTCACGCAGCGTCAAGAGACTTCACCGTATGTCCATTACTCCATCCATATAGCGCACATTCTTTGCGATTTTTGAGACTCAAAGATTGTTTTAAAATAAATACGTTAAAATTGAAAAAAACGGAAAATGTTGATGAGTCAGCCTGACAGGTCACATGTCTAACCTTTCAGGAAAACCTAGTGAATGTAAGTATGTGGAACTACTCTGTATAGATAGCAGAGCTTGTTCTTTAACATAAGGATCTCTAAATAAGTGACATTCCTGTGTTGCCAACGATGAGATGAAATAATACAATAAAAAAAAAAACTTCTATATTTTATTTCTAAAAAACGCGATATAACACGTGTGTCACGTCCTCAAAATGTAATAATATGTAACCTGCCTTGATAAAGAAAAGAATTTGAAATTTGACGAAGATATCAAAGACTTGACTTTACATATTGGTAGATCAAAGAAATAAGTACAGTCGCCAGCACAAACTATCAGATTTCCTCATTCAATTTCAACTATCAACATTTTAAGGTTTAAAATCATTTTGTAATTTCATAGTTTGGTATAACCTGATATTGTGCTGGCGACTGTACCATAAGGAAACTAGTAACATTTTTTTTTATTTTTAGTATCTGTTTTTTGTAACAGGTAGTAGTTATTTTTAAATATTAATAGCATTTTTTCTGCTAGATGCTCTCTTCGGCACTTAGTTATAAATGTCACATGTGATTGTATTTGCACTTACGTTCGATGCTTCAAATCATGTTCATTTACAGCAATTTTTACTTATTGGCAGAAATATATTATATACGACTAGCTTTTGCCCGCAGTTTCACCTGCGTTGACGTCGAAAATTATCCCACGGGAAGGTACTACTGGAATAAGAAGTATTCTATATTTTAATCCAAGTTATTAACTATCTGTGTGCCAAATTTCATCCAAATCCGTTTAGTCGATATGGCGTGATTGAGTAACAAACATCCAAACATACTAACTTTCACATTTTTAATATTACTAGCTGTTGCCCGCGACTTTGTCTGCGACCCAGGATGAAAAGTAGCCTATGTCCTTTTCCAAGTCATGGTCTACCTATGTGTTAAATTTCATCCAAATCCATTCAGCCGTTTTAGCGTGAACGTGTAACATACAAAACTCACTTTTGCATTTATAATAGTGACGATAGGATAGGATTGTAGACTTTCCAAGCCTTTCATTGAAGCTCATAAGAGCTAGAAATACCTGATAGTAGTTTCTATAACTAATTTAATACTAACTTACGACGTAATACATTTCTCTACTCCTCAAAGAACAGCCATCCTAGAAGCAAGTCTACAGTGACTGCTGTAATATATTCAGCGAGTATGATCCTTTATAAATGAGTGGGTTCGTCGTAATACCGCCTTGAGAGCCTTGTACAAGAGCTCTAGCACATGAGATTCCATAGAATATTCATTCTCTTATACCTTAAATTCCTTGTACTTGTGTGTATCTTGTTCTGAGAATTTATGATGCTTTTTGGGAGAAATAATTAGCAAAACATCATGGGTGATCCTGCTCAATATGACAGTCTAGATTCTAGACAAAATCAAACTGTTTGCTAATTTAATTGTATAATTTATTATTTTTATGACATTGATTTTACATTCTGTGATTACTTTATGTTGGGGTGTCGGCTCGAAGGACCAAAAGATGTTGGGGTTTTCTCGTCGTTGACGGATACCCCGGTAGTTATTGTAGGTAGTAAGTTATGTTACACCAAACCACTGTTATGTTGAATAGTATATTTAAGGAAACAGTTTAAGATTATGCTTGTTTAGTAACCTGAGCCGCTCTTAGTTGTTGTTATAGATTGCCCCGCACATTAGCGCGTGACGGAGTTTAAGTTACGACTGGTTTGAGTTAAATTAATTAAGTACTACGTGTAAACGTACTTTTGCTGTATGAGCGTTATTGGCTCGTACACTTTAACTCACACGCTGACTTATTACTTTAACACGATAGGAAAATCGTATACTTTTACAATGTTTGTAAATATGTAAGCACCTCCATGTAAAATACACACTCAATTTATGAAACGCAACTCTAATTAATTAGATTCATGATATTTTTTGAAATGATGATTTAGGTTTGATTCAAAGTAGCTGACCTATCTATTTTTAACTGACTTCAAAAAAAGAAGGATGTTCTCAATTCGACAGTATGTTTTTTTTGTATGTTTGTTACGCGATTACTCCGCCAATTATATATTTATCTTGATGATTCTTTTTTTGTTTGGTAGGTCATACTTCAGAGGTGGTCCCATAAAAATTTTATCGAAATTAATTCAGCGCTTTATGAAAAACTCAACAAAAATAAAAAAATATATACACAGATGACGTTTTGGTTTGTTCAGCAAAAGTTTTTCTCACTAGTTTAAGTGGATGATGTTATAACTTCCTGTCGCTGTTATTTACATAGCAGGTAGGTAGGTAGTATTCGAATGTGTGGGGTTGGTACCCCAACTAAAAAGTGAAATATAAAAAACTTTTACAAAAACAAACTTTTAAAAAAACTGACTTCCAAAAAAACACTACAAAGTGAAAAAAGTTATTTTGCACTTTGTCGTGTTATTTTGGAGGCTAGCTGTTTTTTTTTTGTAATAAGTTTTGAACTTAAAATTGACAACGAATTAAACATAAACAATTACTCACTCGAGCGCAAAATCTAGAAAAAGCTTTCAAATGTGAAACATCTTCATCATTACCTATCGAATTTAATAACTTAGCCCTTTGATTATTCGTCAGTCTAGATAGAATGTCGCGCTGCAAAAGAACTAAAACAAACTGACCAACTTTGATAAGCTGGTATGCGTGACAGCTACGTCTTACAGTCGCGCCACCTTATTATGCTGTCATTGTGTTATTCTAGTGTGCATGCATTTTGCGGTTGGAGTTCAGAGCTTTGACTGCCTATCTAGACCATATCTTTGATAAAAAATCAGAAGATATGTAAATTGTAATGTCAGATGACGTCAAATAAAGATTAAAGCAAGTGTTAGCGGTGGCTCTGTATGTTTGTCGAAGGACCGATGGGCGATAGAGCAGACGAGTCGTGGAGTGGAGACCGCGTATCGGCAAGCGTAGTGTGGGACGCCCCCCAGCTAGGTGGACCGACGACCATAAAGAAGGTGGCTGGGTCAGACTGCGGAAGGCGGAGGACAGGGTGTTGTGGCGCAGCCTGGGAGAGGCCTATGTCCAGCAGTGGACTGCGATAGGCTGAGTTGATTGATTGATTGATAGCGATGTTCGGGGATATTCGATTACTCCGTCAATTGAGGACGGATTTTGAAAATTCTTTTTTTGTTTGAAAGGGTATGCTCCCGAGGTAGTTCCATTGCTACTTAATCAGAATCTGATGAGGGGATCCCATGGAAATCGAGGGAAATCCTCAAATTTTATAGACATACCTATAGCGATTTGAGTTTTTTTTATAGTAACTCGTGCAATTGCTCTCGGAAAGCCCCATTTGGTGAAGTGGAACTGATGATGAACACCACTGATGGCCACTGGAACTACTTAATAATAAGTGTTTCACCGTTGCGATTCGATTAGGCACTTTAATATGGTTGGTAAGCAATTTATGCTCGTCAAAATGCATATGGTAAAGTCACCATCAGTTCTCGTGGTTCTTACCAGGAAAACTCCTAAATAATTAATGCCCCTGCATCGCGAACACCAATATTTTATAAAAGGTGATGAGCAATTGACATTAGGCTATTGTAAATTAGATAAATTACAAACTGACCCACTAAAAAGTGAAAAATAAATACTTTTTACAAAAAAAAAAAAACAACCGACTTTTAAAAAAAACACTACAAAGTGAAAAATAACTTTAATTTCGGAAGTCGGTGTCTTTGGATCTGTATTTTAGTTTTTTGCCACCGACTTTCTAAATTAAAGTTGGAAGTCGGTTGTTTTTTTTTGTAAAAAGTTTTTAATTCGGTATAAGAATTATCCATGCGTTCACCAAATAAGTACCACTTTTGTTCCAAATAAACACGAGTTTACTAAGAACTGGTTCACTGAGTGTCTCCTATTATGTGCCACGTTTTCATGAATTAATTTCACCTGTGTCACTGAATAGTGATTGAAAATGCCAGCTTTATTTGAAATGTGTTTTCAGTACGTCTAAATCATTATCCGTGTTTTATTAATATTATTTTAGCTCTGTGTTTCTGATTTTAGTCTGGAGCCTTTGAAATAATCTAATTTATTGAACACTAGCTTTTTCCCGTCACTTTGCCTGCGTGGAGGTTGGGAATAAAGCAACGGAAATATACTGCCGGGATTCATTCATCATTTAAAGTGTTAAACGAGGTTATTAACTAACTGTGTGCCAAGTTTCACCCAAATCCGTTCGCCCTTTTTTTATCGTAGTAATAGCAGTGAAAAAGGTTATTGACAGCGCCACCCACCTCCAACCATGACTATTTTGTTTTATTCATTTTAAATGCACTGAAAAAATGCGAGCTAACTAAGATATATTTTCTCTTACACATACATAAACTCATGCCTTCTTCCCATGACAGGCAGAAACTATAGAACACCACCTGCTACGCTCCTTACATACTCCTTTTGCTTCGCCTAAGTTTATACATCTGGTCATACACGCACGCCGATTGCGAGTACTACGCACCTGACCTTTCTGAAGAACATCACTAATTTGGTCACTATATGTCCTCCTAGGGCGTCCCCTCCCGGCATTTCCACTCACCTCTGCTTTATAAATACCTTTTGTTGGTCGCGTTCCACTCGTCCTCTCAACATGACCAAACCATCTACGCATACTTTTTTCAATTTTTGTTACTACAACTTCTTTTAAACTGCACCGTTGCCTTATCACCTCATTTACATTTTCTCTTAGTTGGCATTAAAATGTTTGGAATCATTATTTATTTATTTACTATAAACAAGATAGCATATTTGCCAGAATAAATTAATTTTATTTATATCGACAATGTGACATGTACAGAATAATCACTGATCTTTGTTACATCATACATGCTTTGTTTGATTTCACTTCTTCACTTTTTTTTATTAAATAATAATTTAATAAGTTTAGTTGATGGTAACAAGTAACTTGTTACCATTATATCATTCTTAAACTGGCCAACATTTGAGTTAAATTAAATAACTACTCATAATTAAACTAATTCATTACTTAGTAGACGGAACTACGACAATTTAACAAAGTCCTCCTAGCTTCAGAAGTCAAGATCTTGTTAGGCTCGTGTGGAGTCAAGATGCGTGATCACATTAAACAATATTTTTGTTAAAAGCAAACACTTTGATGTCAGACATATTTTAATCTAAATTGAATGCCTAATTTAAATACTACATTTAATTGGATAAGGATTAATACAATACCGGTTTAAATACCTTCAGAAATAACAATGAAAATTTTATCAAATTCTGAAGGATAAAATGGTTACTGTGGGTCATCCTTAGAAGATAGATATAAGCCATCGCGATGTTTTTTATTACGTTTTTTAAGATGTACAATTCCGTACAATATTAATTTTATGTATCTCCTACGGTTTACGCGGCGCACGCCAGTAAAACTCCCAGTTGGCATGTTTTTTTTCGACATCTTCAACACTAATCGTCATATTTCAGCCAATTTACACAAAACCTTAATGAATTATACATTTAAACCTTCCTCTTTAATCATTCCGTTCGGTGGTGAAAACCGTTCATTAGTTTTTGAGTTTATCGCGTTCAGACAGACAGACAGACGCGGCCGGGGACTTTGTTTTATAATAAACTAGCTGCGCCCCGCGGTTTCACCCGCGTAAGACTCGATCCCGGGGGACTATCGGGGTTAAAAGTAGCCTATGTCTTAATCCCGGGTGTCAGCTAACTCCATAAAATTTTTATCAAAATTGGTCCAGCGGTTTGAGCGTGAAGAAGTAACAAACATACACACACACACACACACACTCACAAACTTTCGCCATTATAATATTAGTGTGATAATTATAATATGAAAGGATGGCAATAATTTGGTCATATTTTTTACACTGGTATCTTAAGAGCTCGAGCGGACCGAATTAGGACAAAATTTGAATAACGAACGTTTCATGCCAAAAATAAAAGGTATCTTTAATATGCAAAATTATATCCCATATAAAAATTGGGTAACAAGTGTAACAAGCCCCTTATCTCAATACTTTAGAAGTACACCGAAGTACATCTCCGATGTATAAAAACACTCCTCTCTACTTGATTCAAGTTGGCAGACAAGCTCGCTTCTAACTTGAGAATACAATATTTCCTCACCGACTTTATTTTGCGGTAGATATCCAAAATGAACAAGTTTCACAAGAACAGTCTGCAAAGGCAATAAAGTTTTCGAATTTCGGAAATTAAATCCGTGGTCTCGGCACCAAAAGGAATCTTGTCCACCTGAAATCCGGGAAGGTTTCAATCATAAAAACTTATTGCTGGATCATTCTTGTTTTCAAATTGTTTTCGTCAGTAACCAGATTAAAATACGTAGAAAAAGGCTGGTGGCTAAATAATAACAGCAGCATGTGGGTCGATCATAGGTTAAGCTTCGGTTGGCGCAGTCGGTTCGTGGATGGGTGACCATCCATTACAAATTATATCATAACCCCTCCGGAAAGAACGTTAAGCCGTTGGTCGGAGGCTGTCATCGTAGATTCTTCTTCGACAGTCATTACGGAAGCTTAAAAGTTTGACAACCAGTCTTACCAAAGGGTTATCGTGTTACCCAATAAATGAGTTGTGGAAGCCACATAGGCAGTCGCTTCATGGATATTGGTATTCAGCTGCATCCGGTTAGACTGCTAGCCGACCCCTACATAGTTGGGAAAAAGGCTGTTTGAGTAACCAGATTAAAAAGCACCGCGAAAATTAATTTTATATTTATGATTCAGTAAAGCAATGAGAATTTGTCTACGTGAGTGATCATTCTGAAATGCGACGATTGACACGGTTGCAGTTATTAAATAATTAAATTTTAATATTCAACGGGTAATTTTCTGCTTTAACTGTTCACTATTAAAGATTAATGTGTAATAACTAATGGCAATGTTAACGTTTGGTGTCATGTGAACAATTTAAATGTTTGAGAAATTAGTGAAACTGAGTTAAAAAGAAAATTACGAAATGATTTTTAGGGTTCAAAGGGTACCCTATTTCTAAGGCTCTCTATCCGTCTGTCCGTCCGTCTACCACAGGGCTATATCTTTTGCACCGTAATAGGTAGACACTGGAAATTTCCATAGAGTGTGTTCTACTATAAAAATTATAACAGAAAAAGTAGGTGGTCCCCCCCATACGCAATATTACCTGACATTAAAGAGCAAGTACCTACAACACCCACAGGATATATTATATAAGAATGAAAGCAAAAAAGTGGCTAAGTGCGAGGCGGACTGGCATACGAAGGGTTCTGTACGACAGTACATGAACACTACAATATTATTTAAAAAAAAAAGGTAAAATAAACACGTTCCGTACACGGAAAGCACGTTAAGCCATTGGTCATGGCTGTCCTTTTGACAGTTGTTACGGGTTGTCAGAAGCCCGAAAGTCTGACAACCAGTGTTACTAACTTAAGGGGTACCGTGTTACGCAGTAATTGGGTTATGAAGGCCAGATAGGCACTCCATTTAACGTACTGGTATTCAACTGCAACCGGTTAGATTGGAAGCCGACCCCAACATAGTTGGGATAAGGCTAGGCAGATGTTGAGGTATGTCTGAAACAACAGAACACTGCACTGAAATTACTTTAATTATAATCTTAGAGGATTAGGGCTTTAAGCGTTGGTATGGGAAATGTCTCCTAAGGTAGTGTCTCCTTATAAGATAACTCTTTTTAAGGCGTATTGCCAGTCCTTTAACTCGAGCAGCTGGTGGATAAATTACACTCATAGGGCTGCTAATGCTTCTGCCAGGGTTGCGAGTTTGTCCGGAATGGATATCGTGGCCCTGGCACACAGGCAACGGAAGGAACACGGGTGGGTTTTAGTCAGTAAAAGTCTGGCACTCCCGCTCCTCCCAGAGCGAGAGAAATTATTTGATAATTTCCCACCTAAAAAAAAAGGAATGCTAATGCTCTGGGTGTCTAATATAACAACATTTTCAGGATGCTGATGCGGCTGCCTCGCTATTGTAGTGCGTTTGGTATGTTTGCGGAGGCGCGAACGGATGGCTTCCATGCGATTGTGCGCAAAAGAGTAACTTTCTTGTCACAACGGTATCCTGCAGATGATAGTATCTCGTGCGGATTGCCCGATCCAAAACAAATGGATGCGCATTGTTTTAGGCGCTCACTGGTGCATTTTTTATTTATGTTAAGTTTAATGTATTTTTTTTTTGTATTTTGTAAATTGATTTTAATTTAATTTTATGTGATGTTAGTGTGTGAGTGTACCAATTGTTTTTTTTTTAATTTAATGTAATATATTGTATGGATTCTAATTATCTGAAATAAATGAATTAATAATAAAATGTAGCCATTATAGTATGTAGATACTGTAGTGTATACAATATGTAACAAAAACCCTGTTGTTCCTTCTACCTACGTTTTAAGAATCGGTATACATACGTAATAAAGCAAGTCATTTATAAAAAACTGTTCAACAAAAATAATTAAAATAAATATTTAATTATTAATATTTGAAATGTTTAACTGATTTCTTACCTCTGCAATTCTGCATGAAAGCGATGCCGCGAAATCAGAAAATAGGTAGAACATTCCCGCCACTCTCTTTGATCGGTGCCGCTGCGCCCGTGCACCCGCGCCGCTCTACCTATTTTTCTGCACAAGTTCGCGACCTTGTCAGCTGTTGTTTATCACTGAACACGAATGAATCTTTGAAAATGTTGGTTTACACGGTATTTGCACAAGCACAATTGATAATGTTAAAACTACATTATTTTAACACTTTTACATAAAAAGAAAAAAAAGTCACCGCGTCTGTCACATAAAACCTTATGTAGGTACCTACTTAATTTATTATGATGTCTACTTGACGGCCACGGAGATGCTGTTCAATATGACCACCTTGTACCTCGACACATTTGTTGCAACGCCTAATCATACTCGTATTTTCACGTACACTTCGCAGAACGGACGTATCGGACTTGATGTGGTCAAATGCTGCTACTATGCGTGAACGCATTTCGACCTCCGTATCACACGATTTTTTGAACACCTGTTGCTTAACAGTGCCCCAGAGGAAAAAATCTAATGGCGTCAGATCAGGTGATCTTGCGGGCCAATTGATGGGTCCACCGCGACCAATCCATCTCTCTCCGTATTCAACATCTAAATAGCTTCTCACAAGGCGGGAGAAGTGTGGCGGCGCGCCGTCATGTTGAAACCACATACGTCGCACGATATGGAGCCCTAATTCCTCAAGTTCATCACTCAGCTGTTCTTGCAGGAAACGAAGATAGTTGGCGCCGCTCATTGTTTGGTCTAAAAAACAAGGTCCAATAATTTTGTCACCAATAATTCCAGCCCAAACATTAATCCTCCACCGATGCTGGAAGTGACTTGGTTTAATAGCATGCGGGTTTGTGATCGACCACACGTGCTCATTGTGCGAATTGAATACACCTGTTCTAACAAATGAGCACTCGTCGGTGAACAGTATCCAATTCAAGAAATCACTATCTTGTTCGATCTTGTCGAGTACCCATCTACTGTATTCTATTCTTGGCTCATAGTCGGAGGGAAGTAGTGATTGGACGCGACGATAGTGAAATGGGTGCTGGCCATCTTCTTTGAGTACTCTCCAAACGCGCATATGGTTTACTCCTAGTTCTCGTCCCACTGAGCGCGTACTTCGCGTTGGATCGTGCTCAAACAAATCCAGGACTTGCTCCTCGATGTCACTGTCTTGAGTCCTCGGCCTGCCTGCGTCAGCTCGATGTTGGTCTCGTCCGTGCACACTGCCGGTATTGTACGTACGTATGTGCAAACGTTGGAATGCCATCGCCGACGGTAATGGTAGACTCGCAAAACGTTCTTGGTAGAGTCTGCGTGCTTCTGCATAATTGCAGTCACATTTCCCAAGACACATCAACATGTTAAAATATTCTACGTTAGAATAAGACATGGTTAACGTTAACGTAAAAAAACACAAGTCACTCACTCACTACGTAGGTCAAACTCAACAATAACATCCGTTCGGAAGTAAGCTGCGCGGGAGACTAAGGAAGTGATTCGCAGGGCGGCGGGTGGCGGGGTAAAGGGGTAGGTAGGCACGTGGGGTAGTACTGACCCGCGGGGCACGTGCGCCGGCCGCGGTAAATTTTGGCGGCATCTTCTGTCGCATCAAAGAAAGCCGCCGAGCTCGTAGGCTATTTAGCGAAATAAAGATATACTTGTAAAATCAGATACTCCAAACATTTTTTTGAATGTGTCGTTTTTAATAGTTATTTGATTTTGACCTCTCCACTAGCCAATGTTGATTTTTTTTAAATTATAATTTCATCATTGTTGTGCTCGTAGGTAAATGTATACGTTCCTAAAAGGAACAACAGGGTTTTTGTTACTTATTGTATAGATATACTTATGATTTGTCTCGAGCGCATACGTCACAAGGTGCGGCCTGAGTGGGGGACATTCTATGCCCGACCGCCAGCCCACAAGCACGAGGTGGTGCGTAAGCGAGCCAAATACCATTTTAATATTGTGTAGCTATAGCTGGCTGGCTGTTGTATTAGCTATAGTAACCGGCATGAGTCGTGAGCACAAACTGACTCCTGCGCAGTGGTTAATTTAAAAAAAAAGAAAAAAGTGTACAACTAAAGTAGTACTTAAAGTGAACATAAGTGTAGTAGTGTGTGTGTACTAGGGTACCTGTAGTTAAAGTGTACATGCGCGAGCTTGCCCCCACTACTGCCTGTCTGTGCTCAGATACCACAGGTAAGTACTTATGTGAGATGTGTATGCGTAGAATCCACACATTATAAAGCGAGCCTTACAGTAGTCGCATATGATGTGTAACATCTGACATTTCACCTTGGTAATGAGCAACTGAGCAGCGACAGAAATTAACCTCAAAATTTAAAAAGCTATATTCTGAAATATTTATTCGAATAATAATTATTCATTACTAATGGTAATTCCTCTACTTACAATCTATATAGTTCCTTACTCTAATTCCATGCTCTTCTGTTGGTATTTACTCGATTTGAATGTGTAAAAATGAATCGATTATTTCTTTATCGCAACACTGTCACTCAATGTTTAATATAAACCGACAACTGCTTTCAGTTAGTTCCTTTTTAGGGTTCCGTACCAAAATAGTAAAAAGGAACCCTTATGGTGAGACTAAGTCTGTCTGTCTGTCACAGCTGGATATCTCAAGAACTAGTAATGCTATCAACTTGAAATTTGGAATAGTTTTAGATGACGTTTACCCAACATTTTGCAAACAAGAAAAAAATTAAAAAAAATATTTCTTTTATGCAACAGGGCCTGAAAGGGGTTCTTAAAAAATCGAATGGAGTCTACTAGGGCATGTTAACGCATCATATGAAAGAACGCTGTTTGCACATTCTCAAAAAAAAAAAAAAAAACGATTTTTATTTGCTGTGATAGGCGACAGATATAATTCCTTCCATGTGAAACGTCAAATATAATGAAAATGAATTCAAAGTACTGCTTTTTAATTCACGCCCGTAACCTAATTTCATACATATTAAAAAGTACTTACTTATTCCATGCTCAAGCTGTTACTTCCTGTTACACACTTCCGTCCATTTTCACGAAATCGCTCCCACAGAAAGCGAGAGCAAAGATGTAACACACAAAAAAAACTTAATTAAAATGATTTTTTTGTATACCTACGAAGTAGATTAGGTCCAACAATAACTTAACTAATATGCTAGTCAAACAATTACACAATCGATAATTACACAATTTTCTAGGGAATAAAAAACCGACACAGACTAAATTGAGTTTTTGGAATAGAACAGGTGAAAACTTGCTTCACAAAACGAAGACAATGTTCTGTTAACATCGAAGCACCGATGGCTATGTACTGCTATTCTCTGTTAGGGTCTGGGTAGACGTGCTTTATCACCTACCACACCACAGCGACAAAATATCGCCGAGCAGTGGCAACTGTGAATAATAAATAAATAAAATAAAATTCATTTAATTCAGACTTGATCCATACAATTATAATAATTTAAATTAAAACACAACACATCACTCAAATTACCCTTTCAATAAAGGATCTCCATAGCGGAGAAAATATCCTGTCGGCTATAGTCTTCAGATCAGAGATACGGTTTTCTTGCGGATGACGGCATGAAAGCCATCAGTGCAATACTCGTACAGCGCAAATATCCCCGATGCACTACAGAAGCGAGGCAGCCCCAACATCATCCTGAAGATGTTGTTATACTGGACGCGCAGGACATACAGCGATCTTTTGGTGTGACTGACCCACAGATTTCACGTATAAAAGCTTTGACAACATGCCTTAAACAAAGATTACTTTTTCAGAGCAGCGGGAGAATCTGCGGGCCAGCATGTTACCTCTGACCGCTAAAGCCCTGCGCTCTCAATATCCGAATCGTCTTCAAGACCCTCAGAAGTGAAATACCCCAGGTATTTTAATTTCGTGACACGATTTATGCACAAGTCATTTAGGGTAATGTTATGTGAATACTTGGGGCATCCACCGGCGTTCTAAAATACCATTATATTCCGTTTTTTGGACATTATATACAAGGCCATGTGCACCAGCATAGGCCTCACATACTCTTGATAATGCCACAACAGCTGCTTGAAGTTTTGTAGTGACCGCCACAAATGACTATACTTGTCTTGTGGTCTCGGTATGGTCGGCTGTGGTATGTGAATGCCTTAAGTACCTGGTTGCGTTTGTAGACGCAATATTATCGATGAACAACAACAGTCGTTGAATGGGACTGTTAACTATGTATATGTCACCAGGAAAAAAAAAATGTTTTTCTACATCAGGGTTATTTATCAGCTTTTCTATCCTGTGAAAAGCTGATATAATGGTTTGCAAAAGTAAAAGCTTAATATAATGGTATGTTTAAATAACATTATGTGCCTGTCCACACTTTTTCCACTGTAGTGAGTCATGATAAGTGTACAAACACTTTTACACATCAATCATATTTCAAAAAGTAGATGAGGTCAGCGTTTTCCACCTGACTAACCTGGAAAGAAAGGCTGAAACAAACTCAGATCATGTGAAGGCCATGTAGATTGGTGCCTGAAATGGTTTCTTGAGGAAAGAACCACACAGATTGAGTGAACCTGTCCAGTCAGTGCACGCATTTGACAGTAATCATGCAGCTAAACTCAGAACTTAAGGAGCTCAACGAACAATATCAAAGAAAGGACATTTGGGTAGGCCGCATAAATTACTCAAACTGCCAGATCATGATTATAACTAACTGAGAAAAAAAAAAAAACAATGAACTACTTAGTCTTCACATTCACAATAATTAAAATAATATAATGGTGGTTATCGCACGTCTGTCCAGTCCCTTAAAAGTAAATAACTTCAATTTCTAGCACTTTTCCCGGACGAGGGAGCCTGTGAAGGTGTTTGAAGTAAACTAATTAATGTGTTTTATTGTTTCTTTAGCGTTGGGGCTACTGGACTTTAAATCGTATTAGCATTGGGTGCACTTTATTGCTGATTTAGTTCCAGCTCCGACTTTGTCGTGCACAAAGGTACCAATTTTTTAAACTAGCTTCGTTTCACAAATAAACAATTTGATTCTCTCAGAATATTATTTTAATTGAGGCACTAGGATGTATAGGTAGGCTTTCTTTGGCAGAATGTAAACAGCAAACACCTGGAATTCTAAAACCATCTACAAATAAGAAGAAGTTTTCCGATGTGTACTTGTCGATTTAAAAATCGTTCAGAAGTTTCATGTGTCTGTAATTTCCAGAATTTGTCGTCTAGAAGGAGTGTTTCTTGGCAGCACATGAGATCTTTCACAAGAATTTCCGCTACAATTTCAAGCTTTAAATAAGAATATCAAAGCGCTATTAGCATGTTTTCTTTTATACCTTAGTGGCAAATAACATTAAATCTTCATATTTCTCCTGTGAATCTAACCCAAGCGTATTAAATAGTACATTTCAAAATAATGTAGGTACGCAGTGCAATAATATTATGTACATATTATATGCTCCGTATAATAGAACAAGGGATCATAGAAATAGGAAAATTTTCTATTATAATGTGAACATATTGCCATTCGGGAAACAGGGAAACTCACTTTTGGCATATCAGGGTATCATTGGTAGAAACTCGGTACATTATATCAAATTTGAAATATGGCAAGATTTTGTATTCGAGAAATTTAAATTCTTTCGATGTTTGAGTTTGAAGAAGATTTCGTTTCGCTACGGATGAATTTTTAGTAGGTAGGAATATTAGTTTTATTTTGTAGACATTGAAGACAGATATTATGAATTTCGATATGAAACATAAAATGTAAAACATGATACTTTTTTGTAAAAAACTTAATCAAAAAATATTGACCTGAATTTAACCATGTTTTACATTACCTTATCGGAGAGATACAAATTAAATTGTAAATAATAATATTCAGTTCTCTAGTATCATCGGAAGGATCAGCGATAATGTTTAAAACTCAAAGAAGGATTAGACAAGAGATTATTAGACAAGTAGTTTTATTTGGAGAAATATAAAATATTTTTACCAGCAAATCCAAAGTTATGTAGGTCGGGTTATGATAGCTGGGAATTAAAATTGAGGGTACAAGTTACATAAGGCAGAGATTTCTTGAAAATGGTCAAAAGTAGTTTTTTTAAAGCAGTGGTCTCTTAAACCGTAAATATTTTTTCCAAAACAAAAACAGTATGAAATTTTGAAGTGCATACGGCGATGGAACTCAAAACATAATTAAACATAAATTAATATATCAAAAAAATCTTCAAAGACAACTCTTAATTATTTTTAAAATCAGTTTATCCCTTCGATATCAGTTATAATTATAATTAAAAGTATACCATAAAATTGCAAACGCCAAACTGCATCCGGTGATGGATTATTTTTATTAATAAGTTAATATCTAATTTTATACGATTTTATTTGCATTTTTACGCCCTATGTTGTGCCATCGCGCATCTCTGTGTTTTTTATGCAATCTGACAGTGACAGCGGTTTACCTGTTGTCAGCCTCTTAAAATAACCGTATGGTCCCAGAACAAGGTTTATAAATAAAATATTGGTCAAAGAGAAAACTAACATAATTAGCAATTAAATAGCAAAACGTATTGATAATCAGATGCTGTTTACCTAACAGTTTTTAGCAAAGGTGACCAATAATTATTATTCACAAAAAAAAAATGTTTCATTGCGTCAGTGGAAAATGTAATTAGCAGATAATAATAATGGTAACAATGTCATCGAGCAAGATCAAGAAACAGAAGAGAGCGGCGACGAATGGAACCTAGTAGATAAAGAGCCAGGCCAGCCACAATCCCTCTTCCTCCCAAGATTCGTAGTCTCCATGAGCAACACTGGCCTATTTTTGTGGGTGTGCCAAACAGGTGTCGTCAACCAGGCCGCAGCAAGAAAACTACCGCAAAATGTGTACTACCTGTGATATATAGCTCTTGGACTGACACTGAATCGCAATTGCTACAACCTATATCATAATTAACTTTGTAATTTTTCTACAAAAGATTATTGATCTCATTTTATTTAGTTACTTAAAAAAAAGTAATGAAGTTTATTTCATAAAATAATAGAAAATATGCCATGATATTCCTATTGTTTTGTATAACTTTCCAAAAATTTATATAAAAGTAAGAGATGAAACTCAACTCCAAAACACATTATTTTTACCAAAAGATAGAGAAGCAAGGTAGAACCTACGTCATCTTATGATTTACACATAACCTTTCTTAGGTATTTGGATAAATAAAAATATGAGCTGGAAAACACACGTTGAAAATACATGCAAAAAACTTAGCCAGTATTCTTATGCTCTCCATAACCTAAGAAAAGTATCAAATCGGGCAACATTATTAATGGCGTATCACGGGTATGTTGCATCTATTTTAAGGTACGGACTTATATTTTGGGGGAACTCGCCAGACAGAGTAATGGTGTTCAAAGCCCAGAAACAATGCTTATGGGCAATGCATACAACGCACAGAAAGCTGTAACCCACATTTTCAACAGTTCCAGGTATTCACATTCCCGTGTCTTTATATATATGAAGTGGCGATCTTTGTCACAGTGAATCTACATCTTTATACACATCCAAGAAGCACACGACACAAAAATAAAATATGCGTAAGACGTCATAAAAAAGCAGTATTTAATAAAAACATTCTAGGATGGTACCCAAAATATACAATAAGTTGCCGAAAAGTATCATAGACCATCACAAAATGGACCAATTCAAATTAGGTTTGCGCGAATTCCAAGTTGCAAAATGTTATTATTCAATAATTGATTATTTAAATTTTGATTTGACTTGTGTATTTTTTATTTTATTTTGACATTCTATTTTTTTAAGTTACTCAATTTAAAATGTATTCTTTATATTCAATGTTGCGATTAATACTTAATATTATATTAATTTGCACACCTCATTAGGTTATAATACAATGTACCTATTATACCATTTTAACATGTATTATGCAAATAAATTATTTGATTTGATTTGATTTGATTACACATGAAAATATTGTATCACACCTTGCATCATGGGTATGTTAACAAATACAAATATCACTTAACAAACAGCTAACACGGAACAACAATCGGCAATGCAAATATTTGTTCCATGCCGCCATAACCAACCGAACCAACCAAATCCGAGTGCAAACATAATTCAACCCTTCGAATCGATTTTCCACAAACGGAACCCTCCACGTCCGTCAAGATAGGCGTAAAATAGACGCCTGTCTGTCGCCAATAGCATCCTTCATATTGAGGCTATTAAAAGATTTATTGAGCAATAGATAATTCTCGTAGGACGAGAGTCGTTGTGAACTTTATGTGTATCGAGTGTGTTGCAAGCTTCTTTTAAGAAACTTTTTGGTGCTCTGTTGCCAGGATTTTTTTAAGGTGGAGGGTTAAATTCCTCACGAGGTGCGACCAGAATGTCCAATGGACCAGTGATCTCATGATTCATCTATAAAAACGGCAAAAAAATCACATTTGTTGTATAGGAGCCCCCCTTAAATATTTGTTTTATTTTAATTTTATTATTTATTTTTAAAGTGAATATATGACACAAATATTATAAAGGCGAAAGTTTGTGAGTGTGTGTGTGTGTATGTTTGTTACTTCTTCACGCTCAAACGGTTGGACCAATTTTGATAAAATTTTATATGGAGGTAGCTGCCACCCTGGATTAAGACATAGGCTACTTTTTATCCTGATATTCCCACGGGATCGAGACTTACGCGGGTGAAACCGCGGGGCGCAGCTAGTAACTAAATATTCTGTGAATATTTCAAGCGTCTACCTGTTGCCGTTATCAATATCGAGCAAAAACTAGCAAAAAAATCACGTTTGTTGTGTGGGAGCCCCTTTAAATATTTATTTTATTCTGTTTTTAGTATCTGTTGTTATAGCGGCAACAGAAATACATCATCTGTGAAAATTTCAACTATCTAACTATCACGGTTCATGAGATACAGCCTGGTGACAGACGGACAGACAGACATACAGACAGACAGCTAGACAGACAGACAGACGGCGGAGCCTTAGTAATAGGGTTCCCGTTTTACCCTTTGGGTACGGATTCCTAAAAAGGAAACTACAATAAATCTAAAATTACTACTTGTATTTCTAAATCAAAGTAAAATCTGTGTTGGATGAATGGAGAAGATCCAATTTCTTGAGATGTTGATTTATGTAGGCAAAGTTAGTATTAAATGGAAAGTGTTTTCGTCAAGACAGTTCGATGAATATTTGAGTTTTATGATATTCCAATACGTAGTTCTTTATATGATATTTGCTTGTCAATAATACTAATTCAACATTTTACGTGTAATTTTTATGGTGTACATAATAAAGTGTATTCTATCCTATTCTATTCATTCGTTCTATTTATAGCGTTTTAATAAGGACTGCCTCATTGATCAGGTCGAGTGCTACTGCCGAGCGTGAGGTCCAACATTTCGAATTCCAAGTCAGGCAAAGTATTATTGGAGCTTTCCATCAAACAAATCTCTGTAGCAGCCCAAAGTCTGAATTTGGGCCCTGTCGGTGGCAATAGGCTCACCGCCTAGTGCATGGAATTTACCTAACTGGCAAAATCTGAGTGTACTAATTAAAACGTCACCTCTACCTAACCCTTCGGGGGGAACAAGCGTAATGTTATGTTATGTAACAATAAGGTCAGAGGTATACCTTTGAGCGTTGCATCTTTGAAGCTTCTACAGGTGCGTCTACGCTTTTGGGGGTATGAGGAACAGGGTGTAAAGTTCACTCATCCACCATAGAAAAGGGAGGATCCTCCGACCAGACGGGTGTCGTGTCTGGTGGGCAACTGCCGGACGGTTGATGTCGGGACGTTGTATATATGCTAGTTGCGCGGTAAACTCTGCTTGCGCGATGCAGGATTTGCGTAACGTCAGTGTGACGCGTATTTCGCATGTGGCGATGTTGATGCCGCTACACGCTAAATGAGCTAAGTACGAGCGGAGCACAAGTCGAGGATGAATCTCGAAATGTGGACCTGCTTATGAGTATCGAACGAGCGCACCGATTTTTTTTTTTTTGTTATTTAAATGTTAATAAATATAAAAATACTTTCATGAATGATTAGTAGTCATTGGATACATGAAGTAGGCTGCCGTAATTGTAAGACGAATAAAATGCCATAGTGTATACTTTAGGTCAAAGAAAACCGACATATAGTTCATCCTACCACTCAACGTAAATTCTTTAGCCGCAGACAACCTTGATTGAAAACTTTTCACTTGAACTTCACTTGTATGTTTAAAAGTGACCCTTGTAGACAGTACTTAAGTGTTCAGCCAATCAAAATACATATTAAATTATTTTATTTCTGTAAGTTTATGCACGTAGTTTTACACAATTATCCTATCTGCCTAGCCTTTTACGATACCCCTTGGAAGACTGGTAGTCAGACTTTAGGGCTTCTGACGACCGGTAACGACTGTCAAAGATCCACAAATGACAGCCGGGACCAACGGCTTAACGTGCTTCCCGAGGCACGGAGGAGTCTCGGTATGTAAAGATGATCACCCATCCACGGACCAACCCCGGCAAGCGTAGCTTAACCTGATGGATTGACCCGTGCGCTTGTTATTACTTAGCCACGAGCTCCTCAGCAGTTGTACACAATTATGTTCATCAATCACAACCATGTTCATTAATTATGTTTTTATCAATCATATTCAAAAACTAGATGAGGTCGGTGTTTCCTATTCCACTGCTCTGAGAAGAAAGGCTAAATCAGTCTCTGCTAAAACCCAGACATAATTGGTCAGTTCATGTAACGACAATATCAATTGGTGCCTGAAAATGTCTTTTGAGGAAAGAACCACACAGATTTGAGTGGACCTGTCCAGTAAATGCACGCTATAACCGTGTTTGTCAGTAATCGTGCAGCTCAACTCAGAACAATACCAAAGAAAGGACATTTGGGTAGGCCGCATAAACTACTCAAAATGCATGAATACTTTGTTTAGTTGCAGTGTCAATGACCGCCATTGTTTGCGTAGAGTTATAGCAATTGAAGGACAGTGGGATTGAAAATTGAAATCAATTGTACTTAGTGATGAGTGGAAGAAATGGTGAATTGTGAGGTGTTACTTAACAACGTTTTTGGTATAGTTAAGTAGTGTTTTCCACATTTTTTAGAAAGAAAATGAGCTTGAGAAAGAATGTGACTATTGCTTAAGAATATTTATAAGATTGCCTTGCAGAAATTGCCATATTATGCTTTTTTTTATTAATGTTCAAAAAAAGTATATCGCAGAGTTAATATTTTTATGCTACTTTTTTATACTGTAAGCTTGTAAGTTTTACATTCAAGGGATATTTGAAGTCTTTACATACTTAATTATTTTCAGAGATTGGAATCTAGGCGTCATACCAGGGCCGTAAGTAGAAAAATATTATTCTTGATTTAAAGATATTGAAAAATTTCAATTTTAGTGAACACACCGATACTCCGATCCCTGCTTATTAAATAATATAATAATAGCATAATTAAAGATGATATAAGTATATCAACTAATGTGCATATTCATAGTTTGTAATTTGCAGATAATGCTTTTTTGAAAAAACATTATATGATTTCGTCTTTTATAAATTTTCTTATGCGTGCACAATATGGTGTAAAGTAAAATAGCGTTGTTATGACTACATTTTATTGTGACCTACTTAGCTTCGAACACACCCAGCAGATGCAGCTAAGTATTTTAATACTTAGCTTCATCTACGCAGATTAAAGAAGTGGCCGTTAAAATACATAGTTTCGAAACTAGTCGGTAGATAACAATACAGAAAGCTGTGTATTTACGAACTTCATAAAGTAAATAATATCACTCAAGTCGAGAGAAGTCATCGTAATAAGAAAAAATCTTCTAGAGGAGATTTATCCATTGATATATTATATCTTAACGCTTTGGGCTCAGGGCAGATTAGCCCAATCTCTTTTGGAGATCCTTTCGTATGAAATTCATTCATGCTTTTTTTGTTTCTCTATTAATAAGACTTTCTTAGTAATTGATTACAATCTAGCCTAATAGACTAATAAGTAATTTAATTATATCTTAATATTTTACGAGATAGATTATGTCATAACTAAGAATAGTGTCGCACTTTTACAAAATTTCGTAGCCCTTTCTTATGGTTTGATAATTGATAAAAACACTTTGTTCATGTGTTACATGTATATAAAGCACAGCACTGTTACTATTATTCATTCACTATTTATACACTACACTAACTCAAATGGTTTAGTTCTCTTTAGCCTACGCACTATAGCCATGTGGTCTAGCCTGCCTCTACATTCACATGCTGGTGAAGTCTGTGTTCGTAGGCTTCAGTAAATTTCTGTATGATGGTGGTGACAAGTTCCATTTTAAGATTACGGTGGAGATCGTTATTTCTAATGTACCACAGTGCATTTACAGCTTCCCTGAGTACCTTATTTTGGAATTGTTTGTATCATTTTAGCGTTGCTTCATTTAGTACAGTCTCGAAGTTGGATACCGTACGTCTAAATTGGCATAAGAATATGCTTGCATAATATAATTATCATGATTTTATTACGTATTGATAGACAGGCATTCATTCCGAGTAACCAATACATAGTTTTGTAACGTACTTGGAGTTCCTGTCTTTTCTTTTTCATGTGAGATTTCCAACGCAGTTTGGCATCAAGAGTTATGGCAAGGTATTAGCGTAAGGCAATTGCCTGCCTTTTTTATAGATTGGGTGGTAATCGTAGTGTTTGATAATTAAGTCAATGTGAATTTATTTTGACTCATTCAGTTTGATCTTCCACTTTTGTGTCCAGTCATGAACTTTATTGACAGCTAGTCGAACTTTTTCTACTGCTTATTTGTGGCTTGATCCGATAGCCATAATAGCAGTTTCATCTGCAAAGGTCATAATGGTGTTGCTTTACAGCTATACATAATATATATTAAATTCATTAAAAACAACATTTTTTCGAGACCGGATTCCATAATTCCTAGTAAAAATAAAAGCATTTCGCTGCAAATCCCAAAAACTGGTTGAGTTTAGGTAGAGGTACTCTTTAAAGAAATAGCCTGGAAATTGAACATTTTGCATAATTTCCACGCAAAGTGTAATATTCAGTAGGAATATGACTAATAGTTCAATAACACTACAGCCTTGATACAATAATAAATTACGCAAGGGTCGTCCTTAATCCCATAATTAATGACCAAGATAGTTCAGGCTGTGGTTGTCGAATAGCCTACCAAAAACAGAAGATTTTGGTCAATTTGATGTTGTTTTATTATTGTTCGGTTGTTTTCCAGATTCCGATATTCTTTTCTTTTTAGGTTCAAATGAAAAAAACAGAACCGTTACAGGATCACTTTGTTGTCCACCCGTCAGTCAGTCAAGACCCTTTTTCTCAGGAACGCGTGGAGGTATCGAGTGGAAACTAATTTCAATTACGAATGTTTATCGTGTCTTGGAGCGCAAAAAAAATCAAGCTTCTGAGTCAACGAAATAAAAAAATACGGCCATTTATGAGAGATATTCTGATACTCGCGAATAAATCAGAACTGTAAAGTACTTCCAGTTGACCTAGAATCATGAAATTTGGCAAGACGCTGTCTCACAGCACAAGTAAAATAAAAACTCCGAAATCGTTAATTTCTACTTTTATTGTACAATTATTTTTTTTGAGATCACAAATTTACATTTGCAGTTAGAGAATTGACTTTGACTATATTGATTTATGGGAGAACTATTTTTCAAGTACAAAGTTAAGATTGTACTTGGGAGAAATTCATCCCAACTACGGAACCCTTCATTGTGCGTGGTCCAACACGCACTAGGCCGGTTTTGTTATTTGTATGACAGGTACCTATCGCGATGGTTTACCTAAAATTTTAGACATTTCGTACCTATTCATCATCTGCTTCCAACTATGTTGCCTTTACCTTTACCCAACTATGTTGCGGTCATCTACCAGTCTGACCGGAAGCAGCCGAATATCAGTATTTCGCTTGGACATATTAAAAAAACCGGCCAAGTGCGAGTCGGACTCGCGCACGAAGGGTTCCGTACCATTATCTATAAAAACTACAAAAAAATCACGTTTGTTGTATTAGCCCTTAAATATTTGGTTTATTTTAATTTAATTATTTATTTTTAAAGTGAATATATATATAACTAAATAATCTGTGAATATTTTAAGCATCTACCTGTTGCCGTTATCAATATCGAGCAAAAACGAAGAAAAAATCACATTTGTTGTATGGGAGCCCCCTTAAATATTTATTCTATTCTGTTTTTTAGTATTTTCTGTTACAGCGGCAATAAAAATACATCATCTGTGAAAATTTCAACTGTCTAACTATCACGGTTCATGAGATACAGCATGGTGACAGACGGACAGACAGACAGACAGATGGCGGAGCCTTAGTAATAGGGTTCTCGTATTGCCCTTTGGGTACGGAACCCTAAAAAGCAAAATCTTATCAGTCGTAGATGACTTACCCTACGTATCGTTTGGCATTAAACTTTTAACCTAAACTTAGATGAAGGTCGTATAATCATCAAGGTTCACGTTGAAAGGTTTCACGTGCCTCTTATTCTGCTAGACCACAGTTATTCTATTAGGCGGCCAATTTTTTCTTTAATATAACATTACATCACGCCTGCAATCCCCGAAGGGTTAGGCAGAGGTGTACCTATGGTACACTCACGGTTCTCCAGTTATGTTTAAGTCCCATGTAATAGGGTGAGCCTATTGCCATCAACCGGGCACAAATCCAGACTCCGGGCTGCTACTGAAAAATTCCAGGTGGAAAAACTCAATAACACTTTTTCCGACCTGGGAATCGAACCCCGGACCTCTTGCTCAGCAGTAGCGTTTGTGACCACTTGACCAGTGAGGCAGTCGAGAGTCCCTTTTTTAGCGCATATTTTGGCATTTTGATAGTGCATATAATCCGATGTTTACACGTAACTATTTCAATAATAGGAGAATATACTCACTTAGTTACTTACTTGCTTATTATTGAACAAACTCTTTCTCAAGAATCTCTATACTATGTGTGATTTCATTCAATTCTCCCAACTGTAATGAAAACATAGCAATTTTATTTTTTTGCTCAGCTCGCTAGCTTTTTGTTTTTGGAATTTAACAAAAAATCACACTGTTTATGTACTTATTCGTTATTATTTTTTTATCTGATCCAGATTGATTTTTATTTATGTATGCATAGACACGTTGCAGTCTAAACTTATTTACATCCGTCACCTCACACTTTCAGGTCCAGTTGAAAACCAGCGTCAGGCACTAGTTGTCTGGTATTTTTTTGCTGAACTGGGCCTTTTTGGCGCAGCCGTGAGGCACACTTTACTGCTAATTTCTTACACCGCATTTTACACTTTATATTTGTTTGTTTTTTTTTTATTTTTTTTTATAAGCTGTATATTAAAATGTGTGCCTTTTAGTCTGTGCTAAATAAGTGTATTTTCATCTTTTCTTTCTTTCTTTATGAAGTTTAGTTAAGTATGTAGGTATACCGGCCTAATCAGCCCCTATTATCGTCCAAAAAAACAATAGAATAGAATATAATACTCTTTATTATGTACACCATAAAAGTTACAGATATAAATGTTTAAATTTTATATAGGGTGACACAATGGGCGGTCTTATCGCTAAAAGTGATCTTTTACAGACAACCTTTGGATGGATTAAAGGGAGAAGGAGAGACAATACTGCAGGTAGTGATGTACCATTTACATAAATGCATAAAGCATACAATTATCTGTATAAATATATATACAATAATAAACATGAAACAAGAGCAAGGAACTGTATTATGTAATGATGATGTTTAAGGAGAGAGGAAGTGTTTTTTTACCTGAACTTTAAAAGTGGACAAAGATTGAGCACGCCTTACCAACACGGGCAAGGCATTCCATAACCGTACTGCTTGAACTGTAAACGACTTGTCATAAAAGCTGGTGGAATGCATCCATCTCTAGTGTCAAGTTTTCCGATGACCTCAGATATCTATTATTGTGTGTCATGAAGGAACTTGAAACGTTCATTAATCGTGTAATCTCCCTAGTCTTTTCCCAACTATGTTGGGGTCTACTTCCTGTCTAACTGGATGCAGCTGAATACTGGTATTTTACATTGAGCGACTGCCTATCTGACCTCCACAACCCAGTAATTGGGTAACACGATACCCTACCTACTAAGACTAGTTGTCAGGGTTTGGGCTTCTGACTACCCGTAACGACTGTCAAAGAGCGAAGAATGGCAGCCAGGACCAAAATCAAAATATTTTATTTTCACATAAACCTACATGGGCACTTATGAAACGTCAGAACCTAGGTGCACGGTTCCAGTTGGTAGTTTCCTATGGAGAAGAGCCGGCAAGAAACCAACGACTTAACGGGCTTTCCCAAGCACGGAGGGGTCGAGATATTATTATGTAATGGATGGTCACCCATCCACGATCTGACCGCAGCAAGCGTAGCTTACCTTCGATCTACCCGTGCGGCTTTTATTATTTAGCCATGACGCCCTTAGCCCCTAATATCGTTAATCCCTAAATATAATCGTAAATAACCAAAAGTTCCTAACACCGGACAACTAAGGCTTAACAGAACTATCCCTTCTCAATGAAATTTGACATGCAAATAAGCAGTACCGAACCGTTATCATGACAGTAACAATTAGAGAAAGGTTTCGAATCGGTATAGAGTTCAGCAAGTTATTATTATTGTATTAATTGTATCTATAGAGCCTATATTTAGTCCCGAAGGACTTTCCTATCAATTAAGTGTGTCTAATGGTCTATAACTGCTGGACATAGGCCTCTACAATTTGCGCTAATACTTCCACAATGTTCTACTTTTATAGTCACACTAGCTTTTTCCTGCAGCTTCGCCCACGTTTACGTCAGAATTTATAACACATGAACGCACTACCGGGATAAAAAGTATATTATGTCCTAACCCAGGTCATGGTATATCTATCTGCCAAATTTCATCTAAATCCGTTTAGCCGTTTTAGCATGAAAGCGTAACAAACAAACTCACTTCTGCATTTATAATATTAGTTAGGAAAGGATTCATTATTATATTTTACTAGCGCCGCCCCCTTGTTTCGCAAGGTTGTTACGACTTGACAAAAAATGGAGATTTCTTTATTATAGCTAAGTTTAATATTATTGTATACACGTAAACCTTCCAGATTAAATTCTTTAGATGATAGTGAAAACTGCATCAAAACCCTTTGCATAGTTTAGAAGAAAAACGCAGTCAGTGCGGTCACACAGACAACATGAAATGCGACTTTTATAATAATATATGTATAATATGTCGCAGGCAATCCGTATGATTCCGCTTTTTACAAACGGCGTCGTCGGTTTAAAAACGCTCGCTATTATTAAATATACCGAAGGCAAAATGTAAGTTGTCTTGTCACTATTTAATATGCCACAACATTTGATGGACAATCCAAACGCCATTTACAAAATGCCGCGGCAAATTGAAGTATTTAATTATATTTCTTCAGGCACTCGCCGGCCGCTGCCGCAGCAACACTCGCTTCGCTCGCTGGGCTCGCGCGCTATTGGTCTCAGTTCTAACCTAACCTAACCTAACCCATTTGGTCGGGGTGCTCTGGCTTAGTTACTGCGACCAATTGGGCTCTCGCATGGTTTGCCACAGTTCTAACAAAACCTATAACAACAAACAATATTGAAATTATAATAATGGAACGAGTTACAAAAAAAAAAAAAAAAAAAGTGGAAGTGGTGGTGGTGTTCAAGGGTGGAATTTGCCTTCGGCATCTTTCATAACTGCGAGCGTTTGTAACGGACGGCGGCGTATATAATTATGTATAATGACGAATCATACAATCTGCCTGCGACATTATATACGAGTATATGAAAACTTACATATAACCAACCGGCATTGTAATTGAAGCTTTAAATATTATGTTTTTTAATTATTAATCATATCCTGAATAATAACCACATAACATAACATCACGCCTGTAATCCCGAAGGGTAAGGCAGAGATATACTCTATAGTACACCCGCCTTTCGTTTCTGAATAATAATATTCTAAAAATCATATTATAATTATTATAACACTAGCTTCTGCCTACGACTTCGTCTGCGTGAAATTTCTTGTTCCCCGACCCACTGCGTTGCATTTCATCGCCCGCCTGCGCTATTACTTCGTTTCGCTTAGGGTTCTGTCTGACTTTTTTTTTATTTTTACTCGGCATAACGGTTGTAGTGTGATGTTACATAGCTTATAACCTTCCTCAAGAATTAGGCTATAAAATGCAGAACCTGTGCTTACAATTCAAAATAAACCCTTACGTTTACACTACGCCGGGCCTGTATCTTAGATGTTAATTGCTTCCCATGGTAATACAACCAGACTTATCATAAACTAGATTATGATCATACTTATGGTAGGTATACATAATCAGCTTATAATGACCCAATGCTGGGACACAGGCCTCCTTTTTTCTGTGAAAGGGAGTGGGCCGTAATCCAACAAGCGTGGTAGGGTTCCGTAGATATCTTAGTTTAGAACCTTTTAAACGTTGTCTAAATTGAATGGAGCAATGCGTATGGATAATTATAAATAGGTAGTGTACTTGCAAATGCTCGAGAATTAGGAAAGTCCATAATTTTATAATCGTGGCTTCCTTCCGCCTTCCAGGTAGTTTTAAGTGCAAAGTGCACATACGTTCATTGATTAGGTGTAAAACGCAAAGGATTCAATTTGGCATCTCTACAGTGTGTAAGGTACAGACGCCAGCAGGTCAAGCTACCCGAAACTGTCAAATTTTCCCAATCAACCTTGAACCTTATGCTGTAGGGATAAAGTTGAAAATCTATTAAATAAATTTGACAGCTTGTAGTAGCTTGATGTGCTAGCATCTATCTGTACCTAAAAACTATACTCATAGGTACAGTGAAAATTCGTTCAATTTCGCCAAGTTACTGAAGTCATCGTATACCACACGCGCTAATCCTGGCACATTCCTTTGTGTTGTCGCCGATAAACTGACAGGACCCACTCCCACTCCCACTCACACTCCCTTTGACCTAACATACTCTTTATAAAACCACCAACGTCCAAGAACCTTCCTGGAGGTTGGACGTTGAACCCCATAAATATGATGTTTTATAGTAGTAGACAAACAAAATATCAATACCTACTACTTTTAAAATTTACTTCAGGCCTATAAATATTACTGCGGAACCCAGTTCACCGTTGAAGAGAACTCGTGTCTTTTTTCTTCTTACTGCTTCTCTTAAGCAAGCTCTTAAAGTGATTTACACTTCAGTAATATTGCGTTGAATGCACTTTACCTAGTGCTCGTTAATCTCCTGTGAGTTAGGGTGGTTGTCCATTACATTGTACCAAACCATATAACCGAGCTATGAACGTATCAGACATGGAAAACCTTCACATCATTATTAAGTGTGGGTCGATGATTTCGTTTCATATTTATTGATACTTGACACAGATAATATTTATAGTTCTACATCCTTTTCTGCTAATATTATAAATGTGAAAGTCTGTATGTTTGTGAGTTAGGATGAGGCATACTGGTAGACCATCGACTTGGATTAGAACATTGGAGACTTTTTCGAAATGATGTCGTTTTCCGACTTCCACGCAGATGAAGCCGCTCGCTAACAAAAGGTAGTGTTCCGATGCGGTTACGGTCATATTTTGGTACAATGTAATGAGCGAATATCTTTACCTGGCCTTTAGGATAGCTTGCGTAGGAGTAGGTAACACATACAGGTAATTTTACAGCAGGCCCTGTCAGAATAACAGCGCTGCGGTACTTATATGTTTTTTCAAATATCGCAGCATCATGTTGAGATAGAAGCCTTTTTGGCATCGTATAGGTATTCCTTTTGTTTCTACTATTTTGCTAGTTTTACTAAATGTTCTTTTTTAACGTTTTCATGATTTTGTTAGTTTTAATGTTCTTTTTAGGGTTCCGTACCGAACCCATATAGTAGATATCACTTCGTTGTCCGTCTGTTTGTCTGTCAGTCTGTCAAGACCCTTTTTATCAGGGACGCCTGGTATCCAGTTGAAATTAATGTCAAATAGTTAGATCTCCGGTTTCATTGAGCTCTAAAATCAAGCTTCTAAGTCAACGCAATAAAAAAATACGGTGATATATGTGCCATATTTTGATAATCGCAAATAAATCAAACAAAGTGTACTTCCCGTTGACCTAGAATCATGAAATTTGGCAAGAAGCAAGAATTCACAGCACAAGTAAAGGAAAAAGTCCTTAAATCGTTATTTTTGTAGTTTAATCACATTAAAAAAAATGCGATTACAAACTTACATTATCCCAACTACGGAAACCTTCATTGTGCGTGTTCCGACATGCACTTGGGCGGGTTTTTATTGTTGTATTTTCTGTGTGTGACCTAAATAAAATATTCTTCTTTTATTTTATTTTCTTACTTTAAAGAAAATAAAATCCCTGTAGAGGTAATGCCTTTCAATAAAGACATTGCCTCTACAGGGATTTGTCTTTGAATCTATGCCTAAAACGGTGCCTGTTCAAACGACTGTTTCATGTGTGTGCTTTCTATATTGGCTTTTGTGTAGCCTACACACCTTATTCCCTTCTTATGCTTATTCTCTTTCCCTTTTTTTTTAAAACGTTGCCCCACACTAGGTTTGTTCCTGTATCGTGGGTGCGTTTACAAACATTTAAACTCACATACACAAACAGCCAGACCCGGAACAACTACTTGTAGGTCATACAAATATTTGTTCCGGTGCGGGAATCGAACCCGAATTTGTGCCCGGTTAATGGCAATAGGCTCGCAGCCTATTGGGACATGGACTCAACCTTAACTGGCGGAATGTCGGTGTTACTGTACACTTCTGACTAGAGTTGTATAAAAGCGTATTTTTTTCTGAGATGAAAAAAAAAACGTTGAAAAAAACATGAAAATAAACAGTATTTTTTTCTGGATTTGTTTTTTTTTTTAAATTAAGAAAATAAAAATACGTAGGTATATAATAAGATGGCTATCGTTAAAAATGAGCAGATATTAGATTCATTTTGGTTAATAAAGAAATACCATTTATTTTTGTTAAATATTACATGTCTCAAAATAATTGGCAATGCACATTGAAGTTTACATTTACGGATGGGGATTTCCCCAATCTACGTTTGGTTTATGTATTGTTTGAATTGACTGAAGACTGCCGAGAGTTTGAGACAGAAAGACTTCATGATTATTGTAGCAGTGATGAACGTCTAAGTATTTTTTAAGTTCATAATAATTATCTACTTCTATGTATAACTTCTAATTTCATTGATTTAAACATAATTTGTCTTAAATAAAAAATAAAAAAAATCATATTTAGATTTATTCTATTTTATTTATTGTATTTCACCGTTTCTGAAAAAAAAAACCAAATGTAGAAAAAAATATGACAGTGCCAAATTTTTTTTTTTTTCAATTTACATCTCTACTTCTGACTAACCCTTAGGGCAAACACAGGCGTGATTTCATGTTACACCTTATTTGGATTGGTATATAGTCATCATTATCATTACTCTCCTGCCCTTATTCCAATTTATTTGGGGTCACATGTCTTTTTCTTCGATACTCCTCTATTAGTCGTCATCTCGGTAGTCACTCCCTTTCTAGCCATATCATCTCTCACACATTTCATCCATCGTTTCTTTGGTCTTCCTCTTCTCGTATTGGCAATCCATATTCCCATTCCTCCGCATCACATGACAACCTATTTCCATTTCCACAACTTTTCAGTCACCGGTGTCACTTTCAGACTTCTTATATACTCATTTCTTATTCTGTCCATTCGTGGAACATCACACATCCATCTTATCATTATCTTAGCTGCATGCAATTGCCTTTCATTCATTCCTTTTGTAGCCTTACAAACATTCTGATACATACATCCATTGGTGTATAGTAGCTAGACCTCAAATATTTATACCTAATATAAAAGATGATGAGTGGTGAAAAGACTTTGAGTGAAGAAGAACCAAACAACCGACTTCCAAAAAAAGCACTGCAACGTAAAAAATAACATTAATTTCGGAAGTCAGTGGCAATAAAACAAAATACAAAACCAAAGACACCGACTTTCGAAATTAAAGTTATTTTTCACTTTGCAGTGTTTTGTTACACATGTTTTTTTTTCACTTTTTTGGTACCCCACACATATTCGCATACCACTACTACCTGCAATTTAAATAAGGGCCTGTGCACACCACGTTTTTTAAACGCACCGTTGACGCGTGTTTTAGGCACGTGCTACGACGCACAGTGGGCCCATACTGAAAATTAGTGGACTTAGGCAACAAAGTTCCTATATCGATGCGATTTTTTTTTATATGACGTGTTATATTATTCCTGACAACTTTTATTCTTATAAAATTTCTTCTAAAGTTGATAGTTTGTCTTGAAAAAAATTAATTAGATTTTTTTGTATGGAGCGAATCACGTTTAATTTTTTTTCTTCAATTGTACTAATATGTTGAGTGTGTGGCGTGAGTATATGATAGCTAGAGTCATTCTCTATCCATGAAAAAAAAAAACAGCGCCGGCCATCTGCGGCAGCGCGAGTAATCATTCGGTAAAAACAAAATGATTTGGAAGAATTTTTTTGTCATTTAAAATAAATTCAAAGCATATTTTTTGTCTCATTTGGCTGTTTTCACCTTCTTTTTAGTTAAATAAATAGTTTTAATAGCGCATACGTACTTATAACTAGTAATTCTGTTAGAGATTTAGTTATTATTGCATGTTATCGGTAGCACCTGCATTGTGATTGATGACTCATTTGTTTGTGCACTCGGCTAAGCGCATAACTAATGAGTCATCGAAAAATGCTCGTCTCTGATTGGCTGAATAATTTTCAATCACTGTTATGTCCACTACTTGAGTAATTAACACTAACTATAAATATAAAGACATTCATTATGTCCATCTAGTTTCGCTCTTGTCGCTTGTTTGTGAACACAGTGAAATACTTGTATTTTTATATTAACATTAGAACTATGGCTGGATTTTGTACCAACCTAGATCTTTTTGTGAAATTAAGAAGTGGCGGTGATCTGAAAAATCATATGTTTCTGTATGAAAGTATCATTTCTGTCTTGACTACCGAAGTTTCTGAAGAAGACAAGAACCGAATCAAGGAGTTCTGTCGACTTTTTTGTGTAAATTTAAATAAAAAGTGGATAGAGTCAAGTAGAAATCAAAAAACTTTTATGAATCGTGTAGTTAATCGCAAGTGGTTGGAAAAAAACATCAACTGGCCTGTTTGTGACAGTGTTGATCTGAGAAGTGTGATGGGCTTTTCGGACGCAGCCTTATCTGAGCTTGTGGATATAGATTGCCATGTTCCTACTCTTGCAGTATGTACTGCGGAAGCGGGAACATCTACAGAAAAGGAGCACAGAAAACCGTTCGAAGAGTTAAGTAATAAGCAAAAGAAAAGACGTTCTAATTCCATGGTAGAAGAAAATTCCGAGGAAGAGTTGCAGCACTGGTACATAACAAAATTGAAAGACAACGGCAAAACGAATCTGGCAAAAGTGGTCGAATACCTTTCCAGTAATCCAGATGCGCTATCCGAAGTAGAAGAGAGACTATTCAAAAAGCAGAGCTTAAGTACTGTCTCTAAAGATAAGTGTTTAGCTCTTTATACATCAGTTGCGCTCTCGAAATGGAAGTACTTAGCTCTTCGACAATTTCTGAAAGAAGAAAACTGTGCTGCCTTTCCATCTTATCCAAAGCTTGTAAATGCCAAGAAAAGATGTTACCCACCACAAGAGAGTATGGAGATTACCGAAAACGGAGCTCACATTAAATTGCAAGCGCTATTGGACCACACTGTGGAGAGGATATTACTTGATATAAATACTGTTGATAGGTCTCAAAATGTAGAACTCAAGTTGACCTGGAAATGGGGACTTGATGGTTCTTCTTCGCAGAGTAACTATAAACAGAAAACGTCAAACACAGCTACAGAGTTCGATGATTCATCAGTAGTCATGATAAGCATCGTCCCTCTTCGGCTAGTGTCTACTAGGCCATCATCTGGGAATGAAAATCTAGTTTGGAAGAACCCCACACCTTGCTCAACTCTGTACTGTCGACCAGTGAAGTTCACTTTCACTTCGGAGACAGCTGACTTTATAAAGTCTGAAGAGTCTGAGATGAAAAAACAAATTGATGAACGAATATCTACACAGTGTGGAAATATTATTGTATCACATGAATTGCATATGACCATGATTGATGGAAAAGTGGCCAATATTATTGCTGGAGTACCATCATATGCAACGTGTCCCATTTGCTTGGCAAAACCGAGTGAGATGAATAATTTAGACGCTTTGACTTCTAAACCACTTCGTGAAGAAATTTACAAACAAGGAATTTCTTCACTGCATATGAAGATTCGGTGTATGGAATGTCTTCTCCATATATCTTATAATCTGGATTTTCAACGATGGACTGCTCGCGGCGAACATAAGGCTTTGAAACAAGCTAAAAAAAATACCACACAGCAAGAGTTTTGTGAGCAAACTGGAATGCTGATTGATATAGTCAAACAGGTATGTATTTAATTTTCGCTCTCTTTATGTTGTTTGTGAATTATATCTCTATGTATTGTATATTACAGTATTGTTTTCCCATTTTAGGGTTTTGGAACTACAAACGACGGGAATACAGCGAGGCGCTTTTCCAAGATTACAAAAGATCTTCCAGAATAACGGGAATTGACGAAAATCTGATTTTCAGATTTTCCGTTATTCTACAAGCCATATCATCAGGCAAAACATTGACTGTGAAAAATTTAGAAGATACTGTAGAGAAACAGCTGATGTGTACGTGCAACACTATTCGTGGTACTACATGCCAGTTAGTGTACATAAACTTCTAATGCACGGTGCAGACATCTGTAACCACTTTGGTGTTTTGCCAATCGGTAAGTAAAAAATAAATATAGTTTGATGTATTATTTGACTCGATTGCGTTTTGAAATTAAAATGTATGTACTTATTTGTTTTAGGTACCTTATCTGAAGAAGCTTCGGAAGCCCGTAATAAGGACTTCAGAAACGTCAGGGAGAGGCACACTCGGAAAACGGGGAGAATAGCAACAATGAAGACATCCTCCATGGACTTCTAATAAGCTCTGATCCCCACATATCCTACATAAGGCCTAAAATAATGAAGCAGGTTCATAATGAGTTGTTGCCTGAAGCAACTCAGTTGTTACAGACTACTGAGCCTCCCTGTGACAGTGAAATTATGGAGGAAGAAGAATGCCTCATAGCAGAGTCCTAAAATTTTCCGGACCCACTAGCACTTCTGGAACAAGAAATAATGTGATCCGGCTCTAAATTATTCCCACAAAAGCCCATCAGGGTTAGGAATATGACAAACAGCCCTTTTCAGGGCTACAATTACTTCACAGTTTCATATTGATCATACGTACGATAACTTATACTATAATAATATACATACAGTTGATTATGTAGATAATTATCAACGACTTGCCCGTACAAATTTAAATTATTTCACCTATCATTAACAAAATTAGTATAACCTGAAACATTACGATATATTTATTCAACAATAGATAACGTGCAGTTAAAAAATAACACAGCCAATCAGAGACGAGCATTTTTCGATGACTCATTAGTTATGCGCGCACAAACAAATGAGTCATCAATCACAATGCACCTGCATTGTGATTGATGACTCATTTGTACCGATAACATGCAATAATAACTAAATCTCTACCAGAATTACTAGTTCTAAGTACGTATGCGCTATTAAAACTATTTATTTAACTAAAAAGAAGATGAAAACAGCCAAATGAGACAAAAAATATGCTTTGAATTTATTTCAAATGACGGAATTAATTACATTCGATTGAAAGCCAATTAATATAATGTTAAAGAACATAATTCCAAATTCAAATTAGGAAAATGTGTGATTTTCATTTGTTTTTCGTACTGTCAATCATAAGTGAATCTAATGAAGAAATTCGATACATTTTAAAAATTTACTACAAAATAGGTAAAAATGCAACGCAAGCCGCGAAAAAAAATTGCGATGTTTATGGACCTAGTGCAGTGTCTGTGAGAGTAGCACAAATTTGGTTTAATCGTTATCAATCCGAAAAATTTTATGTCAAAGATGCACGTCGCTCTGGTCGGTTAAAATGGATGCCATTTTTGAAAAAGTGGAGCAAGATCGGCATATCAGTAGTTACGACGTAACTGAAGAACTGGTAAGTGACCACAAAACAGTTTTGGCACATTTGAAAAAAACTGGGTACACAAAAATGCTCGATATTTGGGTACCTCACGATCTCACTGAAAGAAACCTAATGAACCATGTACTCATTTGTGATTCTTTATTACGACGTAATGAAACCAAACCATTTTTGAAGAAGCTGATAACTGGTGATGAAAAGTGGATCACGTACGACAAGAACGTGTGAAAAAGGTCGTGGTCAAAGGCCGGTCAGGCTTCACAGACTGTGGCGAAACCCGGGTTAACTCGCAACAAGGTGATGCTGTGTGTGTGGTGGGATTTTAAGGGCATTATTACCACCTGTTACCACCAGGCAGGACCATCCATTCTGAACTCTACTGCGAACAGTTGATGAGATTAAAGCAAGAAGTTGAGAGAAAGCGGCCGGAATTAATCAACAGAAGGGGTGTGGTTTTTCATCATGATAACGCTAGACCTCACACATCTTTAGCCACTCAGCAAAACTTAAGAGAGTTTGGCTGGGAGGTGTTAATGCATCTGCCGTATAGTCCTGACCTTGCACCTTCAGATTTCCACCTGTTTCGGTCTCTTTAGAATTCTTTAGGCAGTGTCAGGTTAACATCACGAGATTGCCAAAACCACTTGTCGCGGTATTTTGATCAGAAGTCCCAAAATTTTTATAGCAATGGGATCGTGTTACCCTACCTACAAGATGGCAGAAAGTTATCGAACAAAATGGTACCTACATACTTTAGTTAAATGTAAATAAACTATATTAAAAAATGTTTTGAATTTTCTTAAAAAATGCGAAGAAACTTTTTCCCCAACCTATTATATAACCAGCTATAATAGAACAGTATACAGTTTGGTTGTTTCATTTAAATCTTCTACCCTACTAGGATAGACGTAAGGTGAAAATTTAAGTACTGAGTACCAGCACCGTGTTCGGTATTTAACAATATGTGTATAGTAGATACCTCTGATTATCTGTGTAAGCTTATTTTTTCTGATTAGGCAAGAATGCATTGGGCATTGAGTATTTTTTGTAATCAATCACGACACCGTGGCATCTTAATCGTCTTATAACAGCAGCCCACTTCATGTTTTCAATGACATCATTCATAAAAGTAACAAAATATTTATTGACATTTGAATAATTAAAAAAAAAACGCATTATGACGCTTGATGTAGTTTGAAACACCCTTTTATGAGCGCGGTGCGAGCCTTGCGCTCCATTACGCGCTGCCCTTGGAACGCAATGCTCGCACCGCGCTCATTACAGGGTGTTTCAAACTACATCATGAGTCATAAATTAATGAATAATATTTTTTTTTCATTATTCAAATGTTAATACTTATATATTTTATTTACTTTTATGAATACTCGACGAAATAAGAGTTTAGAAAGGTTAGAGTTTGAGTTTTATGAAATTCATTGGATATAATATGAAGTGGGCTGCCGTTGTAAGACGAATTTTAATCGTCTTTTTTTTCATCGACACAGTGTATTGCTAGTATTTTTATGATTATTGGATTGTGAAGCCGAAAAGTCTTAAACTGTTAATGTCGCAGCATTATGCTGAGACAGCCTTTTTAGCCTCGCACAGGTCTTTTTATTACGTTTTTTTTTTTAAATATACGTGTGGTTAGTTTTAAATGTTCCTTTTTTACTTTTTGTATTTCCTGTGCGTGTCCCAAATAAAATATTTTATTTCTTTCTTTCTTTAATGTAAAGGATGACCTTGTACAGGCCGCAGGAATCCGCTAGATGCAGGAAGGACTGTATCCAGCAGTGGACGTCTTGCGGCTGAAATTATTAAAGGTTTAAATAATTCGTGAAACATGGCCCAGTACAAAACAATAAGTTTATTGTATAGACGGAATTATTATACAAGTACTTACGTGACGTTCAGCTTGATATTGGGCCTTTTTCAACCGACTTGTAAAAAATGAGTTTTCAGTTCGTTGGCATCTTTTTTTTTAATGTATTTTACCCGATGACTCGAAGATGGCTGAACTGATTTGAAAAATTCTGTTTTAATTTGGTAGAAGCAGCTTGCGCGGTGGTCCCGTATAACAGGTAAATATTAACTTTGCATTCCGCGCCGCCCTTCAAACGCAAGGTTCGCACCGCGCGTTTCAAACTATGTCATGCGTCATAATGAATAATACTTTTTTTTTTTAATTATTCAACTGTTAATAAATATTTTTTTCCTTTCATGAATGATTAATAGTCATTATGGATACATGAAATGGGCTGCCGTTGTAAGACGATTAAAATTCCACGGTGTATAAAATTTCTTAGCAAAACCACTATAATTATTATAATAATGATGTAGGTATTTTCCGAGATAACTTAATAGCTTGAATATAAAATATAAACAGTTAACTTCAATATTACGTATTTTTCCCACTTAGTCTATGTGGATGATGTTATAATAAGTTCCTGTCACTATAAGGGCATGTGCACACCACGTTTTTTAAACGCGCCGTTGACGCGCATTTGATGCGATACAGACGCGATACGCACGCGAGTCAGACACAGCCTGTACTGCTCTGTAGAATAAAAGCGCACCGTCGCACAGTGGGCCCATACTGAAAATTAGTGGACTTAGGCAACAAAGTTCCTATATCGATGCGATTTTTTTTTATATGACGTATTATATTATTCCTGACAACTTTTATTCTTATAAAATTTCTTCTAAAGTTGATAGTTTGTCTTGAAAAAAATTAATTAGATTTTTTTGTATGGAGCGAATCACGTTTAATTTTTTTTCTTCAATTGTACTAATATGTTGAGTGTGTGGCGTGAGTATATGATAGCTAGGGTCATTCTCTATCCATGAAAAAAAAATCAGCGCCGGCCATCTGCGGCAGCGCGAGTAATCATTCGGTAAAAAAATAATAATTTGGAAGAATTTTTTTGTCATTTGAAATAAATTCAAAGCATATTTTTTGTCTCATTTGGCTGTTTTCATCTTCTTTTTAGTTAAATAAATAGTTTTAATAGCGCATACGTACTTAGAACTAGTAATTCTGGTAGAGATTTAGTTATTATTGCATGTTATCGGTACAAATGAGTCATCAATCACAATGCACCTGCATTGTGATTGATGACTCATTTGTACTTTTTCTCATTTGTACTCATTTATTTAACTAAAAAGAAGATGAAAACAGCCAAATGAGACAAAAAATATGCTTTGAATTTATTTCAAATGACAAAAAAATTCTTCCAAATTATTATTTTTTTACCGAATGATTACTCGCGCTGCCGCAGATGGCCGGCGCTGATTTTTTTTTCATGGATAGAGAATGACCCTAGCTATCATATACTCACGCCACACACTCAACATATTAGTACAATTGAAGAAAAAAAATTAAACGTGATTCGCTCCATACAAAAAAATCTAATTAATTTTTTTCAAGACAAACTATCAACTTTAGAAGAAATTTTATAAGAATAAAAGTTGTCAGGAATAATATAATACGTCATATAAAAAAAAATCGCATCGATATAGGAACTTTGTTGCCTAAGTCCACTAATTTTCAGTATGGGCCCACTGTGCGACGGTGCGCTTTTATTCTACAGAGCAGTACAGGCTGTGTCTGACTCGCGTGCGTATCGCGTCTGTATCGCATCAAATGCGCGTCAACGGCGCGTTTAAAAAACGTGGTGTGCACATGCCCTTATAGTGACAGGAACTTATTATAACATCATCCACATAGACTAAGTGGGAAAAATACGTAATATTGAAGTTAACTGTTTATATTTTATATTCAAGCTATTAAGTTATCTCGGAAAATACCTACATCATTATTATAATAATTATAGTGGTTTTGCTAAGAAATTTTATACACCGTGGAATTTTAATCGTCTTACAACGGCAGCCCATTTCATGTATCCATAATGACTATTAATCATTCATGAAAGGAAAAAAATATTTATTAACAGTTGAATAATTAAAAAAAAAAAGTATTATTCATTATGACGCATGACATAGTTTGAAACGCGCGGTGCGAACCTTGCGTTTGAAGGGCGGCGCGGAATGCAAAGTTAATATTTACCTGTTATACGGGACCACCGCGCAAGCTGCTTCTACCAAATTAAAACAGAATTTTTCAAATCAGTTCAGCCATCTTCGAGTCATCGGGTAAAATACATTAAAAAAAAAGATGCCAACGAACTGAAAACTCATTTTTTACAAGTCGGTTGAAAAAGGCCCAATATCAAGCTGAACGTCACGTAAGTACTTGTATAATAATTCCGTCTATACAATAAACTTATTGTTTTGTACTGGGCCATGTTTCACGAATTATTTAAACCTTTAATAATTTCAGCCGCAAGACGTCCACTGCTGGATACAGTCCTTCCTGCATCTAGCGGATTCCTGCGGCCTGTACAAGGTCATCCTTTACATTAAAGAAAGAAAGAAATAAAATATTTTATTTGGGACACGCACAGGAAATACAAAAAGTAAAAAAGGAACATTTAAAACTAACCACACGTATATTTAAAAAAAAAAACGTAATAAAAAGACCTGTGCGAGGCTAAAAAGGCTGTCTCAGCATAATGCTGCGACATTAACAGTTTAAGACTTTTCGGCTTCACAATCCAATAATCATAAAAATACTAGCAATACACTGTGTCGATGAAAAAAAAGACGATTAAAATTCGTCTTACAACGGCAGCCCACTTCATATTATATCCAATGAATTTCATAAAACTCAAACTCTAACCTTTCTAAACTCTTATTTCGTCGAGTATTCATAAAAGTAAATAAAATATATAAGTATTAACATTTGAATAATGAAAAAAAAATATTATTCATTAATTTATGACTCATGATGTAGTTTGAAACACCCTGTAATGAGCGCGGTGCGAGCATTGCGTTCCAAGGGCAGCGCGTAATGGAGCGCAAGGCTCGCACCGCGCTCATAAAAGGGTGTTTCAAACTACATCAAGCGTCATAATGCGTTTTTTTTTTAATTATTCAAATGTCAATAAATATTTTGTTACTTTTATGAATGATGTCATTGAAAACATGAAGTGGGCTGCTGTTATAAGACGATTAAGATGCCACGGTGTCGTGATTGATTACAAAAAATACTCAATGCCCAATGCATTCTTGCCTAATCAGAAAAAATAAGCTTACACAGATAATCAGAGGTATCTACTATACACATATTGTTAAATACCGAACACGGTGCTGGTACTCAGTACTTAAATTTTCACCTTACGTCTATCCTAGTAGGGTAGAAGATTTAAATGAAACAACCAAACTGTATACTGTTCTATTATAGCTGGTTATATAATAGGTTGGGGAAAAAGTTTCTTCGCATTTTTTAAGAAAATTCAAAACATTTTTTAATATAGTTTATTTACATTTAACTAAAGTATGTAGGTACCATTTTGTTCGATAACTTTCTGCCATCTTGTAGGTAGGGTAACACGATCCCATTGCTATAAAAATTTTGGGACTTCTGATCAAAATACCGCGACAAGTGGTTTTGGCAATCTCGTGATGTTAACCTGACACTGCCTAAAGAATTCTAAAGAGACCGAAACAGGTGGAAATCTGAAGGTGCAAGGTCAGGACTATACGGCAGATGCATTAACACCTCCCAGCCAAACTCTCTTAAGTTTTGCTGAGTGGCTAAAGATGTGTGAGGTCTAGCGTTATCATGATGAAAAACCACACCCCTTCTGTTGATTAATTCCGGCCGCTTTCTCTCAACTTCTTGCTTTAATCTCATCAACTGTTCGCAGTAGAGTTCAGAATGGATGGTCCTGCCTGGTGGTAACAGGTGGTAATAATGCCCTTAAAATCCCACCACACACACAGCATCACCTTGTTGCGAGTTAACCCGGGTTTCGCCACAGTCTGTGAAGCCTGACCGGCCTTTGACCACGACCTTTTTCACACGTTCTTGTCGTACGTGATCCACTTTTCATCACCAGTTATCAGCTTCTTCAAAAATGGTTTGGTTTCATTACGTCGTAATAAAGAATCACAAATGAGTACATGGTTCATTAGGTTTCTTTCAGTGAGATCGTGAGGTACCCAAATATCGAGCATTTTTGTGTACCCAGTTTTTTTCAAATGTGCCAAAACTGTTTTGTGGTCACTTACCAGTTCTTCAGTTACGTCGTAACTACTGATATGCCGATCTTGCTCCACTTTTTCAAAAATGGCATCCATTTTAACCGACCAGAGCGACGTGCATCTTTGACATAAAATTTTTCGGATTGATAACGATTAAACCAAATTTGTGCTACTCTCACAGACACTGCACTAGGTCCATAAACATCGCAATTTTTTTTCGCGGCTTGCGTTGCATTTTTACCTATTTTGTAGTAAATTTTTAAAATGTATCGAATTTCTTCATTAGATTCACTTATGATTGACAGTACGAAAAACAAATGAAAATCACACATTTTCCTAATTTGAATTTGGAATTATGTTCTTTAACATTATATTAATTGGCTTTCAATCGAATGTAATTAATTCCGTCATCTGTCAAGTCGGGTAAAGGTCGATGCCTCGTAAATATACCGGTTTGGACTATCATTTACGATGGGAAAAAAACAGAAAATGTATGAGTTTAAAGTATTATTAATGAACTATGAAATTAAGATCCTGCCACGGCATTAGGTATCTAATTGTTACTGTTTATAGATTGATTTTGTTGTGTTATTGCTGTTTATCACTTTTAGCGATAAGACCGCCCATTGTGTCACCCTATGTAAAATTTCAACATTTATATCTGTAACTTTTATGGTGTACGAGTATCTACATAATGAAGAGTATTATATTTATTTATTTAGGCAACCAACAGCGATACATGATATAGTAAAAGAAAGAAAGAAAGAACGAAAAATATTTTTGTTGGGACACGCACAAGAAGTACAAAAATAGCACGTACGTTACAGAGTATGTGTATTGTATGGCTAATAATAGGTTTCCCTGTATAACTAGGTTAATTATAAAACATGCGAACGGATTACTAAGAAATATTCAAATTCAAAAGGTATTTTAGGTATATTACTTACAGTTAAGTATAAATTAAAAGAAAAAAAAAGTTGTATAGTTAAGAAAAAAGTTTGAATATTATGAGATTAGTAGTTTATCATTTTCCTTCGCTTATGTTTTTATTGTAGATATTATGTTTTTTGAATGTAGGTTTATTACAATTAAGGATTGTACAGCCTGGCGCAATATCGCGGGTGCGACAAGGGTCGCGATGTCTGGTGCGCCCGCTATAACCCACCAGTCTGTACGAGCCTTTAAATATATCCACTTGAAAGAAACCTGTGTTATAAATTCGAGAAATACGAGTCAATACACAATTTCTGGCGTAATTATTCGAGTGCCGAGGCACAACCTTCTGCCCGCTTAAAAATGGGATAGCTTCTACCCGCGATTTCATTCGCGTGAAAGTTTTTGTTTAACACAAAATATATCCCACGACAGTCGGCAATAGCTGTAGCTTCCCAATAAAGAAAGAATTTTCGGAATCGGATCAGGAGGTAATTCTGAAGATTACCCCTATACAAAAACCTATAACCTGTATAATATTATTATACCTGTCGTCGCACGAGCGTCTACTTATTCGTAACGAATAAATTACCTATTCAAATTTATCATAATCTTAATAATTACTTCCTATGCGGGTTAATGTTACAATCAATACAACGTGATAATATCAACTGCTGTAAGAGATCAGCGCCATCTATTGGCTATTAGAAACACATAGTATTGATTTAGATTAATTGTTAAATTAAATAAGATTTTATCTGTAATGAAGTTACTAATTAAACTTTCATCTTAAAACGCCTTTGCATTTCTATATTAGCATTGTTTACTGATAAAAGAATTAACTGATAAGCATCTTAGTATTGTTTGTAAGTTTTATTCAGCTAATTAAGTAATAAGATTTGAATAGGGTACGACTGCCGCGCTCGCGGCAGCGTGGAGTATCTATCGTAACGGGAGTGTGTGTTGTAAGTACTGAAATTGTAAACGCTCTTACAGACTCACGCGATATCACGGACGCGACAGGCAACGACAAAGAAATTGTGCTACTAGTATCGCGCCTTGCCCGCGATATCGCACCAGTCTGAATAAGCCGTAATTGTCGAACAAAAAACTTCTGTATCATAATGTTTTGATTTAAAAGAGTGTGCATGGAGTTTCTTGCCCGTTCTTCGCCATAATGACCTACATCGTCTTGTTATGTATTAGGTGTAATAGGGTTGCCTATTGCCATCAGCCGGGCACAAATCCAGACTCCGGGTTTGCGGGGGACAGAAATTCCAGGTGGAAAAATCCAATAACACTTTTTTCCCGACCCGGGACCTAACCATAATAAAACAACCCAAAGTCTAATTTACCAACAACAAAAAAGAAATGATTGTTCGAAACATTCTAGAAAAAAAGTGCATAAATAAAATGAAACAGGTCTACCTCAACAACAGATAAACAAAGCCACAAAGAACGACGATTTAAGAGTTTAATCATCCCCGTTTTTCGTTGAAAATGAATCCAGGGAATTATTAAACCCTTCCCTTTCGATTTGGCTAATAGCTCGAGAAAAAGTACAGGCAGATACATTTCTTGAAAGAATTTCAGTTTTATTTGCTGCAGAAAGTATTTCTTCGGCAAGAAAAGAATAAATGTCTGCCAGATTGCTTTTTTTAATTTTGCTTAAAACAGTCTGTAGATGAAAAATCGGTTCAAGGATATTAAATTATGTTTGTGTTTCTTGTAGAATAAGCACAGGATTACTTGGCATTTAATGAACTATAGAATACTATAGCTGCGCCCCGCAGTTTCACCCGCATAAGTCTCGATTCCGTGGGATATCGGGATAAAAAGTAACATCTTCTAACCCAGGTCATTGGTCTGCCCATGTGCCAAATTTCATCTAAATCCGTTCAGCCGTTCTAGCGTGAAAGCGTAATAAACAAACTCACATTAGCATTTATAATTATTAGTTAGGATACTCTACTCAACTATTTTGACTTATTATTTTTACATACCACTTACGTACCAGTGACGTATCACTAGCCCAATCGGTTCTTACGTACTGTTTGCCATGCTGGGGTGGGACAACAAAAATGAAATTTCTGGAACTTGAGAAGGCGCAGCGTTCTCTCCTCAAGGTTATGCTCTTTAAACCCTACAGATTCCCAACCCAAAGCCTGTACCTAACCTCTGACCTCCTATCTGTTAGAAAACTTTACCTACTCCATCTTATCCTGAGAAAACACAAATCCCTCCCGTATGATCCCACAAAGACGAGTATCAGTAGCAGGAGAAACTACTTAGTTGCTCCAAATGTTCCTGTCAGATCTGTTTTTGCTGAGAGGCAGTATGAAAGGCAATCTTCCCGCTTATACAACCTTCTGAATAAAGAGTTACGCAGAGTCACAGAGTTTCAAAGGATAGACCTTTGAAACTCCGTGACTGTAAAATAGCTTTGACTAAATGGCTAACGAAAAAAACCTACGACGAGATTGAGGCTTTAGTATCTTCGCTTTCATAACCTATCCAATAATTAAAAGGACCGAGGTAGCGAAATTGTTAGTGGAGGAAGCTGTGCCTGGCTTCTTCCTATCCCAAGACATTGTCGCAGGGCTAACCTAAACCTAAACCGAAACTTACATCCAAACCTGAACCTAAACCTAAACGGATACCTAAAACTAATAAACACAACTAAAGTAAATGCAATTAAAACTCAACACACACTTAGCAGATCATTTATACAACTCACTCACGCCTTATTCACGCACACACACACACACACGCACACAACAAAACCTACTCTCATACATCACATCACACAAGTGCGCTCCTTGCTTTTGTATTTTGTACTTCCTTTTTGCTTTATTTTTCTGTTTAATTTAAATTAGATTATTTTTATTTTTATTATTCTTGGTTCAGTTTATCGATTGCATACGTGTTATTTATGATAGTGGAAGAGCGGATATCACCTAACACAAGCATCTTCTTGCTTAAAAGGTGATCTCCAACTCATTGTGTGTTATAATTGTATGTAATTGCAATAAACATTTTTTTTTTTTTTACATACCGGTGACATTGGTCAAATATCTACTAAATCTGACCGATATGTAAGATATTACGTAAGAAATCTAAAAATATGGAACTTATTTTATTTGATGATTTTTATTTTTTTTATTTATCTGGTAATACCGTAGTACAATAATCTGTATAATTCAGCACACCTTTATAGAAAATATTTTATCTCTATTTCTTCACATTTTTTTTTTAAATTAAGAACTAAAATAAAAAAATTGGCATGATTACAGAATTTTACATTACAGTCGCAATTTATAAAAAACCCAAAAACATGGGACTTATTTTATTTCAAGTAATACTTATATACTATAATATTAAACCCCCAAAAGTTATGTTTATCTATCTCACAAAAAAACATTACCAACAACAAAAATATTTCCCACAAAAATATAAAAGTAGTATCCATTCTGTCTCCGGAAATCTTCAGAGTCGAAACTAGGAAATTCTTCTCTGTGAATACGAAAACTGTACTCGAGAACAGTTTCCGTTGCATGCTCACATTCACTCTTATCTTTCATGACCTGAAAATATATCTTTTAATGTCTTTCAGCCCCTTTTGAAACCGGTATCTTTTTAGACTGGCTCTTTTGTCTGTATAGCAGTGGATCTTATTATGTGTTTCGGATAAAATTCTTTTGATGAAAGGTAAGGCTGACACACATTCCAAAAATCCTCCTACATCACTCTCGTATTCTATTCACATTTGTATCAATCAACACACACTACAGGCGGGAAGGACCGCGCTTTTTAGGGGTCCGTACCTGAAAAGGAAAACTGTCTATCAGTCTGTGCGTCCGTCTGTCACAGCCAATTTGCTCTGAATCTACTGGACCGATTAAGTTGTTTGGTACACATAAAAATTTCGGTGACCCAAATACGGACGTGTAGCGTAAATAAATGAATTTTTAATATGGGGGTCACTTTTGGGGGGCAAACTAGAAAATTAAAAAAATAAGTTTTGCAAATTTAATATGTCACACGGTACAGACCGTATGACATATTAAATTAAAGGTCTTATTGCAAGTATTTCAGGTTTTTAGGGTTCCACTCGTGTGTCTGTCTGTCTGTCTGTCTAACTGTCCGTCAATCTCCGAAACTAATGAGCCAAAAATTTTGAAAAAAATACAGAAAGTAGTTCTTTACTTATAAATTACAGAAAAATCTGTTAGAAATCTATGATCTTAAAATAACATGGTAAATCACTCAATATTGTGCGTACAAACTTACATTTTCACTTAGAATTTTAAGTTTGTTCTTGGAATAAATTCATCCCAACTACGGAACCCTTCATTGTGGATGGTCCGACACGCACTTGGCTGGTTTTTTGAATTGAAATGTGATGCCATGTGACCCGATGCGTCTGTTATGAGCGTTTAGCTTTAATTTTATCTTGTCCAGTATTTTATAATACTTAAGTATTTATAATACTTAGTTATAGTATTTTATACCTAGGGGTGTAGCCTGGGGTTGTAAGGGGGAGCACACATCAACCAGACTCCCCAAATGTCAACCTCGCCTGCGCGCGGTACCCCCAGCCACTGGCAGACGATGCGCTGGCGACCGATCGGTGGCGGTATAACCATCTAACAAGCCAACCTAAATTCACCAGAGCGATGACGGGCAGCAGCGTCATCGTTGCGAAAGGATTGGCACTGCGGTCACCAACCCGCTTGCCCAGCGTGGTGACTACGGGCATTAAACCTCCCATATGAAAAAAGTGCTAAAACAACGGCCCCCAGTTCCCGGTGGTCCCGCTATTCCTGGTCAAGGTAGCGGTCTCGGTAACGGCGGGACGGGAGGTGCGAAGAATCCCCGGGTTACGGCAGGCTACCAACGACGACTACATCTGGCTACGTACAATGGACGTTCGATGAGGCTGGACCATCACCTCGCCAAACTTGAGGTAGAGTTAGGTCGTATTAACTGGCATATACTGGGGTTATCTGAAGTCCGAAGACAGGGGGAGGACACGATAACCCTGGAGTCAGGCCACCTATTCTACTTCCGCGAAGGTGATCAGCTCTCCCAAGGCGGTATCGGTTTTCTTGTGAACAAGGAACTCACTAACAGCGTTGTGGAAATCAGTAGTGTGTCGACATGGGTAGCATACCTTGTACTAAGACTCACTGACAGGTACTACCTGAAAGTGATACAGGTATATGCGCCGACTTCGACATGCTCTGACGACACAGCTGAGGCCATGTACGAGGACATTGCCAAGGCAATGCACGGTACGACAAAGGCCCACTACAACGTTGTTATGGGAGACTTCAATGCCGAAGTGGGAGTACAAGAACGCGGCAAATCGAAAGTCGGACAGTTTGGTTTGGGGCGCAGGAATCACAGGGGGCAAATGCTGGTCAACTTTTTAGAGTCACAGGGGCTTTTCTTGATGAATTCGTTCTTCGAGAAGAAGCCCCAAAGGAAGTGGACCTGGCAGAGCCCCGATAACGTGACAAGGAATGAGATAGACTTCATCATGACGGATAAGAGGCACATATTTAGAGATGTCTCCGTGATCAGCAGGTTTAACACCGGAAGCGATCACAGGCTTGTTCGAGGCACTCTAAATATCAATTTCCGAGCTGAGAGAATCCGAATGATGAGGCCTAATCTCCGACCTACGCAGCTCCAAACCACTCTTGGATCCGAAATGTTCCAACTGGAACTTTAAAATCGATTCGCCCTACTGGAAACCACAAGCACTGTCGACGAGAAAGCCGACGAGGTGGTCAAAACACTACGCGACGTGTCCCGCAGACTTTTCCCGTCGCAGCGGAAAAGTAAGGTGTCCAAACTGTCCTCGGAGACTCTCGGACATAGGAAGGAAAGACGAGAGTTGCCATCCACGCAGCCGTCTTCGTCAGATAAGAGGGCCTTAAACCTAAAAATTAGAAAGCTGACGCGACGTGACCTTCGGTGCTCCAATACCCGTGACATTATGGTCGCGATCGAGCAAAACCGAGGGTCGAAAGTGTTCGCTCAGCATTTAGGGAGGTCCCATCTGACGAAACTGAAAACTGCGGATGGTAGAATTGTGACTTCGAAGTCCGAGATACTCGAGGAAGTCGAGGATTTTTGCGGACACTTATATTCAACGCGGACGGCAAAACCAGCGGCGCATAGTGAAGATGACCATCGAGCCGGATTAACGCGCCACTACACGAAGGACATCCCGGATGTCGACCACTGCGAGATTAGGGCGGCTCTCGAGCAGCTAAAGAACAACAAGGCACCTGGTGAGGACGAAATAACGACAGAACTCCTTAAAGCGGGCGGGGCTCCAGTCCTGAGAGAGCTAGTGAGTCTCTTCAACTCCGTCATCCAAGAGGGTACAACGCCCGAAGCGTGGAGCAGAGGTGCGGTGGTTCTGTTCTTCAAAAAAGGCGACAAAACCTTGCTGAAGAACTATAGACCCATCTCACTTCTGAGCCACGTATACAAGCTGTTCTCGAGGGTCGTCACGAACCGTCTCGCCAGGAGGCTTGACGAGTTCCAGCCACCAGAACAAGTCGGTTTTCGAAAAGGCTTCAGTACCGTAGACCTACATCCATACTGTTCGGCAGATTGTGCAGAAGACTGAAGAGTACAATCAGCCGCTGTGTATGGCATTTGTGGACTACGAAAAAGCCTTCGACTCCATCGAAATTTGGGCAGTTCTGGCCTCTCTGCAACGATGTCGAATTGACTGGCGCTACATCGAAGTGTTGAGGTGTTTGTATGACGCTGCAACGATGACTGTCCAGGTCCAGGATAAGGAAACCAGCCCCATCCAACTACTCAGGGGGGTGAGACAGGGGGATGTGATATCCCCGAAACTGTTCACCAATGCGTTGGAGGACGTCTTTAAGACGCTGGACTGGACTGGACAGGGTATCAACATAAACGGCGAGTACATCTCACACCTTCGTTTTGCCGATGACATCGTCATAATGGCAGAGACGCTGGAACAGTTAGACCAGATGCTGCACAGCCTAAATGGAGCCTCTCGGCGGGCTGGCCTCGGCATGAATTTGGACAAGACGAAAGTCATGTACAATTCGCACGTCTTGCCGAGTCCAATCCACATCGAAGGGTCGCTTCTCGAAGTTGTGAAGGAGTATGTCTACCTAGGGCAAGTTTTCCAGCTTGGTAGGCACAACTTTGAGAAGGAAGCCAACAGAAGGATCCAGTTGGGTTGGGCAGCGTTTGGAAAACTTCGTCAAGTCTTCTCGTCGTCAATCCCGCAGTGTTTGAAGACTAGGGTCTTCAACCAATGCGTCCTGCCCGTTATGACATACGGTGCCGAAACGTAGACACTAACAGTCGGGCTGGTCCACAAATTTAAAGTTACTCAGCGTGCTATGGAGCCATCTATGCTATTTCTTTGAAGGATAAGATCAGGAATGAAGTTATCCGGAAGAGAACCGGAGTTACCGACATAGCCGTCAGACTAAGCAAGCTGAAGTGGCAGTGGGCTGGCCATGTTTGTCGAAGGACCGATGGCCGGTGGAGCAGACGAGTTCTGGAGTGGAGACCGCGTATCGGCAAGCGTAGTGTGGGGCGCCCCCCAGCTAAATGGACCGACAACCTTAAAAAGGTGGCTGGGACAGACTGGATGCGGAAAGCGGAGGACAGGGTGTTGTGGCGCAGCCTGGGAGAGGCCTATGTCCAGCAGTGGACTGCTATAGACTGAGTTGATTGATTGAATATACCTAGAATAGAATTACTTTGACGACGAAAAATAACGATACGGGTCACCAATTTTCCCTTTAAAATTAACTCTACGGCTATCCCGTTACCCATCTGTTACCTACCATAACCCTCTCTATTGATAAAACAATTAATAAGGACCGGCCCAGATTATAGGTTTAAGGCAATTGCCATTTAAGTACATGCCATTTAATGTTACTAGGATTATAAGCGCGGCAGCCAAGCGTATGGTCTTGTATTATCATTCCATTTTGAAAACATAACGTGTACCTAGCAAACTAAATATAATATTATATTATAGTTCCTTTTGGATTACACTAATAACCACCATCGAAAACTGTGAGAACAATCAATTCAAATCAATTACAATCTTTGTCTAATCACACAAGTAAGGTCGACGCGATAAAGGTATTATGTCACCTTCTATCCCTTAGCCATACCGTTAATTTAAGGGCCATAATACCTCCCATATCCGTCCAATCGATTGATAAAGTCATTAATAAGGCCCGGGCCAGATTACTGGGCCAGGCCAATTAGTTAGGCGACCGCTATTTAGTTTTGGAAACGGCTATTACATTCCAAATAGAATTGTCCTCATTAACTACTATCTGTTTTAGTGTGAAATACTATCGTTGCGGTAAATTGGGGGTATTGAGGTTTCTATGGTTATGTGAATCGGTTAATTATAGATAGCTACGTACTGGGGGTCTACTCTGAACATAAATCCTGAAGTATCGGCCGAATGTTCAGTCGTTTCTTTACTACGGCTAACTATCGCTGCCTAAGGCGAAAAAAAAACCGGGCAAGTGCGAGTCGGACTCGCGCACGAAGGGTTCCGTACCATTATCTATAAAAACGCCTGGTGACAGACGGACAAACAGACGGCGGAGCCTTAGTAATAGGGTTCCCGTTTTACACTTTAGGTACAGGACCCTAAAAAGAAAGACAGTCGAAGAGATAAACCAAAGTCAAAACTGTGACTTGAAGTCGGGTAAGGATTCAAAGTCAAAAAAAAGGAAACTATGGAAGTTATAAAACGGCCGAACATTCGGCCGATACTTCGGTTTAGCGTTTCGTCGTAGACCCCCTGGCAGTTTACGATCTCACTTACACTGTAAATCAAAATCTAAATCAAATCAAATAATTTTTAATTCAGGCTTAAGTACACCCATATAAAAAAAACATAAGATTACAAATAACACATTATTCATTATTATTAAGTTATACAAAACAATCAATCAATCAATAACAACAATATTAAATTACATTACACGCAGTATTATTTTAGTTGGAATATTAATTGCCATATACGAAGAAATAGTTTACCTCGTATATGGCCCTCAATATTCCATTGTCAGATTTATGTATTCGGTGAAGTGTAAAAAGTATTTTTAATGATTGGTAAAATTCTTTGTTGGTAAATACATACATAACACACTATCAGCCTATAATGTTCCCACTGGGACACAGACCTCCTCTCTGTTACCCGAGTTAGGTTGTTAGGGAGTGGGCCATAATCCACCATGCGGGCCCAGTGCGGGTTGCGAGATGTCACATGTCTTCGAATTTTTAGTTCTAGGACATGCCGGTTTCCTCACGATGTTTTCCTTCACCGTTTTGGTGTTGGTAAATAAATTGGTGAAAATATCCATAGTTAATGGTCATTTCATTGATTCATACACGCATACACACGCAAATACGTGCATTAATTAATTTATGTAATTTTTTAGCAAAAGGAGTATGTAAGAATCGTAGCAGATGGGACCGCCATTGGAAGCAGGGTAATGGACATTTTCATATCAATATATTAGCGTAAAGCCCCATTTACACGATGCAAGTTTCTGGAACATTCAAGAGCAATAATCGCATGCCATAAAGCACGTTCAATAATTGCTATTTAGGAATTGCATGCAAGTCTTTACGCTTTCAATTTCCATAAAATAGCATACAATTTTCTTGTACGTGCTGTTTACCAGTAACCTATACCAGTTTTGAGCGGCAACTAACTTGCCCGTATCGTGCCCACCCAGTAACTCGGTTGTGGAGGTCAGATAGGCAGTTGCTCCATGTAAAATACTGGTATTCAGCTGTATCTGGTTAGACTGGAAGCTGACCCCAACATAGTTGGTAAAAAGCTAGGCAGTTGATGATAGATGCTTAAATCTGAGTGTATGAGTTTTCATGAAAATTCACTCAACCAGTTAGTGTCGCCACTTTGACAATAAGTCTTCCATTTCTATTCGACGATGAATCTAAAATATATAATGACATTCGTCATTCGTTTCATTCATTCGTTCATAACTCAGTCACGATTTAAAAAAATAGGTGGTTTGACCATTTTGACAGGTCGCGGACCTGACATCTCAGTCTCAGTGCTTGCACTTAGTGAACGCCATTTCTTTAAACCCTCTTTGGTTTTACTTACTAATGGCTGGATACACGACGTTAACAGGAATATAATGGTTTTAATTTAGAATGTAGAAACCTCTTTACTCCACAGAGTTGTCAGTATTAATCCTTATTTATTATAGTAAAATATTTTTTTAATTTGAATTTGAATGACGCACGTGCGTCATCCAAATTATAACATAATATGTAAACACATCGTCAATTTTATAATCATCCACGCTGCCTTATTAGATTAATCAGATTTTATCAGCAAAAACGGAATTAATGTAACCTAAAAATAACATACAAGTACCTCACGTCAAAAGGGAGTTAACATCTGTCATCCGACCCAACTCGACTCGCGTAAAATTGAAAGCAATTAACTCCTTTGATTAAAAGATTGGAATGAAAAGGCTGCATCGATGTCAAGAGTAATATCGTCAGGCCGCCGTCAGGAGGGCCTGACGGCGGCCAAGTCAACTAGAAATGAAAATTTTGAGTCTCAGGCCCCTAGACTCAAAATTTTCATTTCTAGTTGACTTCAGTCAAATGAAAATCAAATCTGCTCGGCACGAGTGAAACAATTCCCTTTACTTTGGTGAATGGAATCAGATTTTTGATTTCGAAATTGTATTAAGTTTCTGATGGTCGGCCGAAAGAAATTGCAGAACGAAATGTTTGAGCTCAAACGAACGGGGCCGCTTTTAGCGGCGGACGAAGATGTATTGACGGATAGATGAGACCCTAGATATTTTTTACTGCTGTTTGCGAGCGATACTGTAGAACGTAGATGCTTCTGAGAATTGTCTTCAATTTACGCAATTGGAGGCTTCTTTGACATAAATGATATTTAACATCATCTCATCTGCCTAGCCTTTTCCAAACTATGTTGGGGTCGGCTTCCAGTGTAACCGGATGCAGCTGAATACCAGTATTTTACATGGAGCGACTGCCTATCTGACCTCCACAACCCAGTTACTGGGTAACACGATATCCCTTGGGAAGACTGGTTGTCAAGACTTTGAGGCTTCTGACGACCTGTAATAACTGTCAAAGATCTACAAATGACAGCCGAGACCGACGGCTTAACGTGCTTTTCGAGGCACGGAGGAATCTTGGTATGAACAGATGGTCACCCATCCACGGACCAACCGCGGCAAGCGTAGCTTAACCTGATCGATCGACCCGTGCGGCAGTTATTATTTAGCCACAAGCTAAATCAATAAATGATATTTAACATTTGCGAGATTTAAAAAAATATTGTCCTAATTCTCAGACGACTACTAAAACGAGACGAGAATTGACATTATAAGTATGTATAAATTTGCACGCCATCGTTTTGGCAGGATATGCAGAATCAAAATTATTGTAACACCATTTAAAATATTTATTAGTGACTTGTGGACAGAATATTTATTCAGTTTTTTTTTTTTACAGTTGTAATGACAATGTTGTCATTTGGTTTAAATATGTAGGTTTTTATTTTTATAACTTTACTAATATTTTATATAGATTCTTTTTTAATTTGTGAATGTGAGAACGTTGTAGGCTTAATAGACTGTAGCTTTGTAAACTATCTTTTATTTTGTTAAGTACTTGGTACTTGTTGACGGGCCTACACTGTCCTCCCATACCTATTAACACTGTAACTTATAACATTGTTAAAGCCCACTTTTTTTAAAAGAGTAACCGTGGAGTTTCTTGCCGGCTCTTCTCCATAGGAAACGACCAATTGGAACTGTGCACCTAGCTTCTGACGTTTCATAAGTGCCCATGTAGGTTTATGTGAAATAAAAAAAAATGATTTTGATTTTGATTATGTACCATATTCTAGCAAATAAATATTTTTTATTTGATTGATTTGATTTGAGGTATTATAAAAAGTATAACCCGTACGTCATTACGTACAGTTAATGACTAGCATTACCTGACCACTCTTACAAAGCAGATTAATGGAAAAGGGGTCAGATAATGCTGGTCACCGACTGTACAGTGTACTCGTTTAATTAATGACTGTTTATAAAAAAATACTCAAATAAAATAATAAACAACATGATCTAGTAACCCCGACCGATGACACAATACGTTAATGATGTTCCTCAAGTTTTGTCAATAAAACATCGGAAGAAATTCATGAAGATAAGTGGCATATTTGTCCAACAAACAACAAACAAACTCACGAGGAAACGCTAGCGTGTTAAGTTCACAATTTGATTATGAAAGTTTTTACGACAGACTATTATATTCTACGGCAGACATGCTATGTTCTTGGCAGTCATTTTGTGAACATTTGATTATGTTCAGCTCGCGATAAAGGAAATGTGTGCGTCTCCTTTGTCTCATAAACGTTCTTGTAAAACTCAATAATAAGGAAGTAGGAGGAGGAACACGCTCGTTTTGAGGGATAGGTAGAATTTCCTAATAGAAACATATTTATCTGTGTAAATTAATAAAATATGTTTGAACGTAAACAAAGCAATGAGAGTATGTAGACATTGTAGCAGGTGGCGTTCTGGAGCTTCTGCCTAACCACATGGCAAGAAGGCGTGAGTTTATGTATGTAATAAAATATGGGAACACCAAATGAGAGTCTTTTTACGATATATTTTAACTGTTTTGTGCTTTTGTAGGATCAGGGTTTCGAGCAATTTATTTCACTTAGCACTACGTTGAATCAAAACTAACCCGAAAATACAGGCATCATTATACATAATATATAAATCGCGATTCCCAATCTTAATAAATCTTATCTAATATAACTTGAATCTTACTAGAGAATGGGCAACAGCGTTCTCTATGCATTTTAACACCATACTGCGATCGCCAACCCACCTGCCAAGCGTGGCGATTATGGCAAAAAACCGTTTGGAGGAGGCCTATGTCCAGCAGTGGACGTCTTTCAGCAGAAATGGTGATTTTCAATCTCAGTATTAAAAAGATTCAGATGTGTTCTGAAGTAACGGAATAAGAACAACATTTCGGTTACACACTAGCCTCCTTCAAGATTCGTTCTACCGTTTTTTTCTCAAAATACGGCTCAAATAATACCAGTAACAATATGGCACTTCTTGTGCATAATTGCAATCTTTGAACTGACTGTGAAAGAGCACGCTCCAACGGGTCGGACATATTGCAAGAATGTTTTAGAAAAGAATGATAAGACAGATGCATAGCGTGCAAGTGCAAGAAAATAATGAAAAGACGCGTGCTTATGTCAAGTCTCGCTGACAAGATTAGAGAATTAAAGTAAATGGCAGTATGGTAAAACCAGTAGTTAAAAATGTTCAAAATATAGACGCAATCTCATCTCAGTGACAATGAATGCCAAAAACTTCAATTTTGGAAAATTTGCGGTTTTTTTGGCAGATTCAGATTAGAATGCGAACGTTCATAAAAATACGGGAATTGTCGCTCTGTTAAGTGAAATGTCAAATATATTTTTTATTAAGAGTGGTTACAAACAAGCTTATTTATATTGCAGAGATCCGCAGGACAATCAAGGTAACCGCCAAACTTAAATTGCAGAAGGCAGAGCACATTGCTCGCTGAACAGATGGCCGATGGGACCGAAAGGTTCTGGAGTGGCAACCAAATACCGGAAGACGCAGCGTTGGAAGACTTCCTAAAAGGTGGACCGATGACCTTGTGAAGGCCGCAGGAATCCGCTGGATGCGGGAAGCGCAGAACCGGTTGAACTGGCAGTGCCAGTGGACGTATTTCGGCTGAAATTATGAATTACGATGATTCAAATTGCAAGATAATTTCGCCGCAGAAAAGTAAAATTGGAACAAAAGAACCCTACGTTATGCAACTGCTTTTACTTACCTTAAAATTGAATTTAAGTTCAATTGCATCTTTATTTGCGGCATCCGTCAGGTAGGTTGGTACCTAAAAAATTATCCAACTTCTTATGTAAAAACTACTGTTAGGGTGGACAATGATCTGGTTATGCCACAATTGTGGCGATAAGTCCCCTCTTTGAGGAGTGGCTAGAGAGGCGCCACGGCGTCTTCACCTTCCGCCTGACGCAGGTCCTCACCGGACACGGATATTTCGGGAGGTTCCTGTTTCGGATAAAGCGGGAGGAAACGCCCGGGTGTCACCACTGTGTGGATCGCCCGGAGGACACGGTGGAGCATACGGTGGAGGTCTGCCCTGCTTGGACGGAGCACCGCCGTGTCCTCACGGAGGCGATCGGTGGCGGCGATCTCTCGCGTCCAGCCCTGGTTCAGGCCATGGTTCGGAGCGAGAGTGCATGGGAGGCCGTCGTCCATAATGCTCGCGAAGGAGGAGGCGGAACGCGTGAGGGAAAGGCAAAATCAACGCCCTCGCGCCCCTAGTCGCCGTAGGAGACGCCCCAGGCGTCGGGAATCGCAGGCTGATTCCCGGCCACCGTAGGCGCGGGCTTGCGGACGGTGAGCGATGGGTAGCTCGCCGTCCGATAAGGACCAAGCCCGGGTCGACGGCGCGTTGTGTTCCACGCGCGCCTCAAAGAGACGTCAGCACCAATTGACGGCGTCCGAAAGGGCCAATGCCTGCCAGGGTTACGAGCCTGTCCAAAAGGGATATCGTGGCCCTGGCACACAGGCATCTGAAGGAACACGGGCGGGTTTTAGTCAGTAAAAGTCTGACACGCCTCCCGCTCCGCCCAGAGCGGGAGAAGTAATTTGATAATTTCCCACTAAAAAAAAAGGGTGGACAATGATACCCACTTGATGAATATATATTCATCAAGTTTGTCATAGCCAATAGTGTCATTACAATTTTTTGTAAACATATTGGCCTTGTACCTATTTCCTAATATCCATGTAATTAGTCATTATTTAATCGTGTTTGAAGAAGTTGTGCTGTCTTTTGTGTGCAATGAATAAACGATCTATCCATATCTATCAAAATATTTCCTCAAATGATAAATGATAAATCTCAAAAATCTTATTCAGAAAACTTAAACCCTTTTCACAAAATGCCAGATTGTCAACATTTTCCCTCGAAAACCGGTAATATAAAGTAATCATATTTAAATCCGACATCCGAAGTACTGGTGCTCCAGGGATTACTGCGACCGTACATGTCACGTAATATTAAGCTTGTAAAATTCATGTTTTTAATAACCACACGTTGAGGACCCCGATTTGCATAAGATGTGCGTGTGTTCGTGTAATGATATTGTTAGATTTATGTATTTAGGGGAGAATGAGTTAAGGTTCATAATTTTTGAAGATTTTTTTCTTTGGGTTTTATGGTGTAAGTATCGTATCGTATGTCGTATATTCCAGTAAAAAGTAATGAATGAAAATTTCTGATGTTTAGTTACATTCGAGTATTTTTTAAATGAGGAGTAATAAATTACTTCATAAAAGGTTTCCGCAATGTGAAAGTCGTTAAAAAGAATATTTCAAGCAAATTGAAAAACATGTTAGCCACAATTACGAGTGTGTCGTTACTGAAAGTTAATAATCATTCCAATATCGTTTTCGATTCATCGTTTTGTTCTTCATTTTCAGTACCTACTAACTGATTCACGACCGAAAACCAGACATACACAAACCATTTCTTATAAAAACCTCACTTTCAAATTGTATAATTATACCCAAAGCTCCATTCATCATTAAAGTTAGATAAAGTAAGTTATAATTTTGCTGTAAGATTTCAGTCTCACCACAAAATGTTAATTGCTCAACCTCATTGTTATCTAAGTAAACAACACTATTCCCCAATAAATATGGAAAATGGGACCAACATATTCAATAACTCCTCGAATTCTAATCCACATAGGTACGGGCAAAGAATAAAAATTTCCTATAGAAACGAAACCCTGTAGGTACTTTTTTTTTTGCGTGCACAATAATCCTGTTTCTACGGAATTATTATTTATGGGTTTTTTATATATCAATGTATATAGTCTGTTCTATATGTATGTGATGTAAATATAAGCAAATGGATCAGAAAATACACATGTAGATAGTAGTGCCACAAGTAGAGTGCCACTTATAAATTATTTTATCATTTGAATACTTAAACCTGAAATTCAAATTTTAAATCACCTCAAACATGTTTTTATATTATAATTTGGTTGGTTAATTTTATAACCTCAATTTTCGCCGACGATTTTTCAATTACAACGTAATAATTTTATTCAAGTTCAACGAGAGCAGTGGTGGCCCAGTGATAACGACCGCTACTTACTGAGTTGTAGGTCGTGGGTTCGAACACAAGCATACTTTGTGTAAATTATTTCATCACCACTGCTCTCAAAACGGTGAAGGAAACCGGCATGTCCTAGAACCAAAAGTTCAAAGACATGTGACATCCACCAACCAGCACTGGGCCCGCATTTGGGACTGCAGCCCACTCCCTCTCACAGAGAGGAGGCCTGTGTCCCAGCAGTGGAAACATTGTAGGCTGATTATGTAATGTTATTCAAACAAATAGTATTGTTTGTTTTAACTTTTTTTTTAGTTTTTTAACCAGTATTGTTAAGAAAATAGTGTAAACAAACCCAGTTCAGGTTAAACAAAGGTCCCTCTCACAGAGAGGAGGCCTGTGTCCCAGTGGGAACATTGTAGGCTGATTATGTTATGTAAAGGTTTTGATTACATTTTTATCAGATAATCTTGAAACAGAGTATACCGTTCCCTACCAAACCGTTAAACAAAACCCGCGCCACCAATCAAAACTAAAATAAGTTTGAATTTTTTTTTATGATTAAAACCAGTGCGAGTATAGTGTTATCACACCTACCTGACTGACATCGATCAATCAAATGAAGTGACATGGATGGATTGGATCGTACATAGTGAAGGCTGTCTGTGACGTCAGCTGATTTCATTTCTTAATTTTCTATCCATTGATATCATCGATCGACCGACGTCTGTCTGGTGGGTATAATAGATAAATTATCATTTATTTAGTGCATACAAAATAAATAGCATAACACACAAAAGCACAATTAAATAATACCTTAGAAAATGAATAGAAATTAAAAAAAAAAAACAGGTGTCAAAATACAATAAAAAAGAAAACACATTGACTAGTACAGACAGCACATCAAGCTACTACAATCTGTCAAATGTCTTTAATTTTTTTTTAACTTTATCGTTAAAGCATAAGGTTTAAGGTTGATTTTGAAAATATGACAGTTTCGGGTAGCTTGACCTGCTGGCATCTGTACATACCTAAATTCAAATAAAGAACATGGTACGGTTACACTGCTACAAGAATCTTTTGGCGCTCAAATGACGTTGACAGCGGGGCGCTGTTCGAAAACGTTTGTGCAATTGGTTTGTGAAATGTATCGAAAAAAAAAATGGTGGCTTTAGTTCCGATTTTGGTCACGTGCCAAAAGATCCTTGTACAGCTCCATTCTACGTGCTAATAGCATAACACACTATCAGTAGGAATCGATTTAAATTGACATTTCAACAACATTTCTTGCGCTATTTACGTTGTTGAGCAGACAATTTTTTCTAACATATGCAGCAATGGATTAACAATATATTTCAAAATCATTCTGACTATGATCCAAACTGTGTTACGCAAGTAGGATGCTGATTGTGTTCAACCTTTCTTAATATAATCATTCTTTCCTTTCTTCCCCAAAACTAGGATTTTAAGATCCTTATTCTATGTTACGACTAACCAATAATATCAAGGACTCATAGACTCTCAATCACGGATACCGATTCCATGGCCGAGTATGACACATCACGTTCTTACTGATGGATGGAGATGTCTGGACATAACGATTAGTCATCCCGACGTATCGATACGCGTGTAATTCATAACTGGTAAGATTCTGTGGAAGCTTATTCTGGTGTATCTCAAAGGTGGGCGATTCGTTTGTTGTTTGGATTTCAGATGAGAAACAGTTACCTACTGGTTTTATAACGTTGATATTAGATGCATACTTAATGGGGTGCTGGAACCTTAGATCATTTAACTTACAATTGCTCTAAAGCTGTAACACGTTTTAGTTCAGTAACCGAACGTTTAATGCAATGCGAATGTTTTAAATGTGTTTGTTTTGCTATTTCTGGTTAGGAATAAAATTACCCCGAAATTATTTTTACCTGCTTGAAAACATATAGTACTTACATTACATTTTTCAATATAGATCATCATCACTCATATATATATATATAGATCTCATTGTCACTATGAGGCATGTGACAATAATTTAGATATCATCACCACCACCCACCATAACCAGGCATTTACATTTGTGCAATTCCCGTAGAGCTATTACCGAGAAAATAATCTGATTACACTGGAAGTTCCAAATTACTTAAAAAAAAAACTTTTTACAAAAAAAATAACCAACTTCCAAAAAACACAACAAAGTGAAAAATAACTTTAATTTCGGAAGTCGGTGTCTTTGGATCTGTATTTTAGTTTTATGCCACCGACTTCCGAAATTAAAGTTATTTTTCACTTTTTCACTTTGTTGTGTTTTTTTGGAAGTCGGTTATTTTTTTTTTGTAAAAAGTTTTTTATTTTCCACTTTTTAGAGCCGAAAAAGAGTTTTCCAAATCGGTTCGTAAATGACCGAGTTATGCGCGAACAAAAAACGCAATGCAGTGTATACGTAAACCGCTTGTCCGATTTCGATAAAATTTTCATGGGACCATTTGGAAAGTATACCCTTTCCAGTAAAAAAATAATTTTTCAAATCGGTTGGCAAGCGACGGAGTCATGCACGAACAAACATTAAAAAAAAATACAAGCATCCGAATTGAGAACCTCCTCCTTTTTTAGAAGTCGGTTAAAAAAGGCTGCATGCACAGACTTTAAGCTCCGTTTCAAAGTATCACCATTACAATATTACGAATTGAATTTTATCAGAATACGTTCCCTTGGAATAGGATATGAATAATTCAAAATTTGGAATCGTAATTTATGTTGTTATTCGAACCTTTGAATGTTGAGTTACTGATGAGTTGATCTGGCCATAACATTGTTATGGGTCGGTGATTTGTAGGTTATTTTTGTGTTTATCTTTTTCGCGTTGCGTTTTTGAAGTGTTGTAATAAATGTAGGTGACTTTGCTCCGCCATAGTTTACGTCGTGTTAACATTGCCTTCTATAGTAGCTTAGATATTATCGCTTTGAAATAAAATGTCACGCTAGCTCAGTGTAAATGTTCGACCAGGATCCGCTAGATGCGGTTTTTAATCCGGACCTTATGACGATACGTTCAGATTAGGTCCTTGATGAACAGAATCATTGGATGTAAGTTTCGGGGACCAACAACAAATCAACATCATTATACAATTTGGGCGTGACGGGACCTCATCATGATTTACATAGCTTTCGGTTAAAAATCCGTTGAAGAAATCAACTAACCAAGTAACCACACTAAATCATTAATTTATACACAACTGTATAGTAAGCCGCGAAAGTCTACAAATAAATATCAAAGCTTAAATTAATGTGCCTACAACGTTAAATTAGTTTATTTCTAATTTAAATGTAGGCACAAAAGTGGAACTGTTTGAGCACTAAAAGTAATGAATCGAGTCTCGAACCAAAATTAATAATATTGGAAAACTCATTTGGGTAGGTCTGGGGGGGGGGGGGGGGTTAGTTACCCTTTTCACTGTAAATTCTGCCCCAATACACACAAAAACTTGGGCTACTTAGTAATCATGTGTTATCTCATCTGGAATGTAATGTTAGCAATATAATTTTATGTTACATTGTTTTAACTTTTTAAGGGTAATCCGGGATCATGCTATATTAGGAAAATTAAAGTAAAGAATGGATGACCATGTTTACATACCAAGACGGAGGGGTCTTGGTGCCTCGGAAAGCATGGTAAGCCGTAGGTACTGGCTATATCATTCGTGGATCTTTAACAGTCATTACGGGTCGTCAGAAGCCCGAAAGTCTGACAAAGGGGTATCGTATTACCCAGTAACTGGGTTGTGGAGGTCAGATAGGCAGTCACTCCATGTAAAATACTGGTATTTGGCTGCATACGGTTAGACTGGAAGCAGACCCCAACATATTTGGGGAAAGGCTAAGCAGATGGTGACTCTGGCACAAATGCCGCAACAGTAAAATCCAGAAAATAACGTAAAGATTGAGACTGGTAACCCTATTGACTGAGGTCAACTTTATGACAGGCACAAGTAGAGAAAAAACTAGACAACCCTTTAAAAATAGCTGGAAATAATACTCGCTCGACAAAGTCATCGAGCGTAAAGATAACTTCACTTGAAGAAATAACTGCATTTCCGAAGTTTGCAGCTGAAAAATGGTCCCAGAAGTAATTTTTATTGCAAATATAAATGGGAAATCGTTTGCATACTCCGGGCAGAAAAAAAAATCGGCCAAGTGCAAATCTGACTCGCGTACGAAGGGTTCCATACCATTATCTATAAAACGGCAAAAAATCACGTTTTTTGTATGGGAGCCTCCTTAAATATTTATGTTATTCTGGTTTTAGTATGTTTTTGCTATAGCGGTAACAGAAATACATCATCTGTGAAAATTTCAACTGTCTATCTATCACCCTTAGTAATAGGGTTCCCATTTTACCCTTTGGGTATGGAACCCTAAAAAGAAACTGTCTCGTTCTCCGAGTGTTGCTTTGTTTCGATTTGTTAAAGTTTTCAAAGAGCACTGTAATAAAATGTTTTGCTAGATTTTTCTTTCACAAGAACGATAGCTGTGACTGTTATAAGGGTTCGCTAGAATTGATTTCGATTAATTACACATTCATTATGAGGAAGCACAATTGTTTTGTTTTCGTCTAGCAGTAAATGAACACTATGAAACATCTAAATGAAAAGTCTTTTAAACGAACTTACCCTCTGGCCACATAAATCAGTTAGTAAATCAATAGTCTCAAGACGAACACTCTGTATACTAAAGTTTTCTCACTCTGCAAAACAGTTTCATATTAAACACAAGAAAGAAAAGAAAAAAGAAAGAAAATACGTTTATTTGCGATAAACATAACGCAAATAAATAAAAACACAAACACGAAAGAACAAGTTGAGGGAAAATATGCGTCACATTCACGCAAAACGGCCATCGCTCAGCATAATGCTGTGACCCTATGCGAGACAGAGCCCCAGCGCTGGTTTGTCTGGTTTTTGGTGGCCACAACACAGGGCGATATTATTAAATCACCCAAACGTGAGTATACTAACATGTTGCAGGCTTCAATGGTCCTTGCTTAGTCTTCTAAATATCTCCTCAAAGAGTAGGTACACAAGGTACTTGTAACTTGGGCCCATATTAAGTCCCCACACCTTTATATAAACGGCTTTTAACCCTAGCTCCGCGATAGCTCTTTAACAGCGCTGCCAACCTATTATGCGGGGTCATATATCCTTTTGGCCATAGAATAGGCAGCAACTAACTGGTATACGATGGCCGTGGCTTTGGTTACATTAGCATACGCTTACACAAGCACCGGCGCTTCGCAATGATTATTTACATAATTAGTAATACTGAAACTATGTCGTAACTGTTTGAGGGTTGATATTGAAGGGGTGTTTCTAATTTTGAGTTCATATTGTTTTAATGTGGCACAGATCATGATTATGTTTTAATTTCTGTTCCAGCAATCAGGGGCCTTACTCCCGAAAACGATTCGAGGTTGATTTTGTTTTCGATTCGAACTCGTTTCTGATCTGAACTCGATTTAAAACCTTACTCCCGAACCAAATCGAATCGTAAACCAAGATCGACATAGGTTCGAGTATTATCAGCGTCGTTATGCCTGTCATTGTCTATATCCTATCATTCATGGATTACGTCATTGTCAAGTGTCTTATGTCTGTGGTTAGAATCTTTTATGTGGTTGAATTTATTTACTTCTCTATCACTTTCTCACGTAAAAAACGATACCCTAGTGCTTTATTTTAACTTAACAAATAAAACCCTATGAAAAAACATCAACCAATCTGCCTATTCTTTTTCCAACTATGTTGTGCTCGGCTTCTAGTCTAACCGGATTCAGCTGAATACCAGTATTTTACAAGGAGCGACTGCCTACTTGAGAGCACTGGTGGCCCAGTGGTAACGACAGCGACTTACGAGTTGTAGGTCGTAGGTTCGAACCCTGACAGGTGCTTTACTTTGTATAAATTATTTCATCACCACTGCTCTCAAAACGGCGAAGGAAAACATCGTGAGGACACCGGTGGCATGTCCTAGAACCAAAAATTCGAAGACATGTCAAAACTACCAACTCGCACTGGGCCCGCGTGGTGGATTACGTCCTACTCCCTCTCACACAGAGGAGGCCTGTGCCCCAGCAGTGAGAACATTATAGGCTGATTATGTTGACTGCCTATCTGACCTCCTCAACCCAGTGACTGGGTAATACGATACCCCTTGGTAAGACTGGTTGTCAGACTTTCGGGCTTCTCGCCTTGCATTTAATGGAAATGTCACTTCGTCTGGTTAATTTCTTCATGTATGGTGTTAAATCTTCTACCAACACATTAAACAACTCCTTCGAGAAACTATAACTTCTTCGAAATTCTTCCGAATTCATTTCTATAGCCCCGGGTATTATATCGATTCATATTTCTTTTCGCACGAAGATCCATACGATGTTTTCTCAAGAACATTGAAAAACAAAGTAAGGCGAGCCATAATAATAAAGATTTTGAAGAAATAAAGCAGTAAAGAACACAAAAAAATCTCACTCGATCTTCATAAAGTAGCTTCTTTGCTATCGAGTTATTTGACGTTTAGTTTTGATTCAACTACTCGATACATAACTGTCAGATGGCGTGTGGAGTACGAACTTTTCGATTCTAACGAATCTTTCGATCGAAATTAGTGTCGTTTTGAACCACCGCACGGTCGTGCGCTAGTGTCGGTTTCAAGAGTATGGATCGTCATTTATTTCGAATCTAATTCGATTGATTCAGTACTCGATGCTGTCGGGAGTAAGGCCCCAGGCCATACGATGGATTGGTATTTTTATTATTTTCATTATAGATACCAATCAAGTTATAATTATTTAACGGAAGAAAAAATCTTGTTACAGTTACGAGAATATCGTACATGCAACAAGAATGTCTTGTACATGAATTTCGTCACATATATGACGAATCCGTTTGTTAAGACCGTTCTAGTAAAAAGAAGAGAATAATCACAAATGATTCGTAATTATTACCGAACAAAATTATAAACGTGGCAAGTAAATTTGTTACAGCTACTTTATAATCAGTTATTTATTACTATATTGTAATGTTATTTGCAATAACTATACTTTTTGTGCTGGTTACTAGTTAGAATACTTTGGGATATTGTGTATATTTTGTGTGCGTTAGTGATTTGAGCAAAGAAGATGAATTTGAATCTATTTCTTTTCTTGGCTCAAATCACTTTGATATGAATACAAAATAATAACGTGCGAGAAAGGAACATAATTATACTCTACAAAACACTATAATTGATTGATTTACTCAGTATATTCAGTGAGAGCCGAAATCGTCGATTAACGACTGGGACTAGTTGAGTCGAGTTTTTTCTATTGTCACCCCTTCCACCCGCCGCGCTCAGACCAAACCCCTCGTCTATAAATTGGTTCGTTCTAAATTCAATATTATTTTATCTGTACGTGATAATGCGTCTTGGAATCATTAGCATAATCATAGATTTAGATTGTTGACTACACAAATGTTTGTAATAATTACTATTTACCAGTAAAGTTTACTAGATTGAGTGTAACTAGAATGAAAATTTTCTCTTTACAATTTGATCAGTATCTGCTAAAATATTTCTTGTTGCTATGAAAAAATTCTCGTTAGATTAACAAATTTTCATAACTATGCGTTCTTGTAGTATTGTAAAAAAAAACCGAGCTCTACGGCAATTGCTTATTTTTATTTTCAATCATTTTATTTTATTTGATAGTTCTTAACTCCACTGTCCTGAACTTTAATTTTCAGGTAAAATTATCGAATCCAGGAAATCTACAAGCATTGTTTCCTCGTGAAACCATACTTATTTACCAAGACAATAAGTGTGAGAACAGGTGTTTTTACTTCAAACGCTTCGCCCAAACACTTTTTCCTCCTAATTCCTTCGAACACTTCACAGGTGCGGTTATTTTCCTAAATGTTAACAAGAGAAATTACCCCTGTATTCTAAATCAAGACTACGTGTCTATTTATCTCTTTCTTGCTACCTATTCATAGGCTACATATTACTTGTAATTGTGTGCTTAACACGAACTTCGCTCGTTTACATAAATTGGAAGTGAAAATTGTTTTGATTCAAGAACGTCGTATGTGTTCGCTGATAATAATTTTGGCTGGTGTGATAGCAATATAAAAAGGTTTTTTCTGAAGCTGTGGATGAATGAAAAAATAAAGTTTCGTAGCGGTACCATTTTCTGCCTGCTCGCGTGACGATTATAATTACATACAACATAATTCCTCGTGTCATGGTAGATACTGCGTGGGCACGCCACTATTGCGGCGATAAGTCCCCTCTTTGAGGAGTGGCTAGAGAGGCGCCACGGCGTCCTCACCTTCTGCCTGACGCAGGTCCTCACCGGACATGGATGTTTCGGGAGGTTCCTGTTCAGGATAAAGCGGGGGGAAACGCCCGGGTGTCACCACTGTGTGGATCGCCCGGAGGACACGGTGGAGCATACGGTGGAGGTCTGCCCGGCTTGGGCGGAGCACCGCCGTGTCCTCACGGAGGCGATCGGTGGCGGCGATCTCTCACGTCCGGCCCTGGTTCAGGCCATGGTTGGGAGCGAGAGTGCATGGGAGGCCGTCACCTCCTTCTGCGAAGCAGTAATGCTCGCGAAGGAGGAGGCAGAACGCGTGAAGGAGAGGCAAGGTTCGCGCCCTCACGCCCCTAGTCGCCGCAGGAGACGCCCTGGGCGTCGGGAGTCGCAAGCCGATTTCCGGTCACCGTAGGCGCGGGCTTGCGGACGGTGAGCGATGGGTAGCTCGCCGTCTGATAAGGACCAGGCCCGGGTCGACGGCGCATTGTGTTCCACGTGCGCCTCAAAGAGACGTCAGCATGAATTGACGGGGTCCATTAGGGCCAATGCCTGCCAGGGTTGCGAGTTTGTCCGAACGGGATATCGTGGCCCTGGCACACAGGCAAATGAAGGAACACGGGTGGGTTTTAGTCAGTAAAAGTCTGACACTCCCTCAAGAGAGAAGTTATTTGATAATTTCCGACCCAAAAAAAATAAAAAAATGGTAGATACTGCGGCGATTAGGAATAGCCGTCTTTCCAGCTAGTTCTGAAAACCTTACTATTGAAATCTCATCAAAATTTGTAAATACTCGCTCAACGCCACCTGATTAGCTTTTTTAATTGGATTTGTTAGTAAACGTGTATGACCAGATGTATGAACATAGGCGAAGCGAAAGGAATATATAAGGAGCGTAGCAGGTGGCGTTCTATAGTTTCTGCCTACCCCCATGGGAAGAAGGCGTGAGTTTATGTATGTATGTATGTAGTTAGTAATTGGTGGTTAGTAGTTTGTAGTGAAGTAGTATTGGATTAGTATTAGTTGATCCTATTTCTTCCCGTGGGTGTCGTAAAAGGCGACTAAGGGACTTACTAGAGAATGGGCAGCAGCATTCTCTATGCATTTTAACACCATACTGCGATCGCCAACCAGTCTGCCAAGCGTGGGGATGTCCAACAGTGGACGTACTTCGGCTGAAATGATGAATGATGATGATTAGTTGATAGAAATATGGTCAACCGATAACAGCAGTATGTGCAAGCCGTAAGTAAACCTCACTTCTCCGATTTCGTGAAAATAAATTTAATCATAGGTCAAAAGCAACAAACAGTAGCTACTCACCTAGAATTTAGTAGTGTATCTGTGTGTCTCTGTGTTAGTAAATGAAATAGATTTTATAATTATTAAATAGTTTGCCCACTTTGCTTACAGCGCGAGTTCATTGCTGTCATCGTTTGAGTGAGATAGGTTACCAATATTGTTGAGGGGATGGAAACTTATTCGTCAGACAGTAAGTAATTGTGACATAATATACCTAAAGTTTCCATTTTTAGGGTTCCGTACCCAAAGGGTAAAATGGGAACCCTATTACTAAGGCTCCGCTGTCTGTCTGTCTGTCTGTCACCAGGCTGTATCTCATGAACCATGATAGTTAGACAGTTGAAAATTTCACAGATAATGTATTTCTGTTGCCGATATAATAAAAAATACTAAAAAATAGAATAAAATAAATATTTAAGGGGGATCCCATACAAAAAACGTGACTTTATTGCTTGTTTTTGCTCGATATAGATAACGGTAACAGGTAAACGCTTGAAACGTTCACAGAATATTTAGTTGTATATTCATTAAAAATAAATAATTAAATTAAAATAAAACAACTATTTAAGGGCAAACTATTTGGGCAACTATTTGCTCCCATACAACAAACGTGATTTTGCCATTTTTATAGATAATGGTACGGCTTCGTGCGCGAGTCCAACTCGCACTTGGCCAGTTTTTTTTTTTTTGGCAGAGGGGACGCTTTCGGAATCCAACAAAAATACTTCTAATTTTACTAGGTATTTATTAAAAAAAGAAAAGAACATGCAAAAAACAATAATATATTATTAATATTCATTATTTTTATATTACATCGTGGTTGAAGACGTCGGCGTCGGTGGAGCAAATTAGTTTTAAAATGTTGGGTCTAGTTTTTAAGTACGAATGGAGCTTATCACATGATTTTTCGATGTTAGTCTTTGTAATTAAAATGGCTTTCAGAACTGGGACACTTAACTGTATTTTGTCACTTGTCCATATTTTATTAATCATAGAAAAACCTTTTTCGACAGGTGCGTTACTTCGAGGCAGACATAAACATATTCAATTATTATACGAAAATCGCACGTCAATTACGCACTAAACACTAATCGCCCACGCGTATCCACGCATGTCGCTCGCTGTTTTCTCCGTGCTGCCCGCGCTGCCACCTATCGCCCGCGCGTTTAGATTCCAATCAATATACTCGTAGGAAGGTAATGGTAATTTTAATGAATTTATCGTTTGATCCCTTTAGAAAAGCGGGACATTTTTGCTCTGGTCGGGGACAACGGGACAGACAACCTGAAAGCGGGACTGTCCCGCCCAAAGCGGGACGAATGGTCACGTTATATATACCTGGCATGGCCTGACTACACGTGTCGATCCGAGAGCATGGGCATACCAACTTTAGCAGAGTCTTATGCCAAGTGTTGGAGTTTTGTGATGTTGACGATGATGGCGATTTCAAATAATTAGTTTTTAAAAAATAACCATATTTTTTAAAATATGACAAACTTATATAAAGAAAGTACACTGTTACAAAGATCTTTTGGCGCTCGTATAACGTTGACAGATGGGCGCTGTTGGTAGACATTTGTGCAAATGTTTGGTGGAATGTCACATGAAATGTATTCAAAAAACGAAATGGTGACGTAAGTTATGATTTTGGCCACGCGCCAAAAGAACCCTGTATCACTATAGGTGCAAATTAATATCATTTAAATTTATTTTTTACGTGGAATGAAGAATCGTGACAAATTCAATTTGATTTTTTTTAAATTCTTTTATCCTTTATTAAAAAGAACCAGGTTCTTTATAATTAATTACAATCTAGCATATAATACTAAGTAATTTAAATTTATCAGATTTTTTACGTGATAATTATTTTTAAACTTAGAATAGTGTTGATTGTTGTATTTGCACAAGTCCGTTCCGCTTTCTTAGAGTCTGATTTATTAATAAAAACACTGTGTTCATATGTTATATGTGTATTGTCACTATTACGTCTACACTTTTTATTTATTTTTTTGGTTCGACAACAATTGTTTACACAGGTTATGTGCTAAAGGTAACAAGCGAAAATGTGTATTCAACAGTGCAACAATCATTTACAGGCATAATCCGCATGCATAAAGGATGTTGATGGGGCTTCCGCGCTTCTGCAGCGCTTCGCAGATGTTCGCGGAAGCCCGTGTCGATGATTTTCATGGTATAATGAGAAAGAGGGCAGCGTCAATTATGGGTAGGTTGCGCGGAAGCTCCAACAGCATCCTAAAAACATTTTGTGATAAGGTGGACAGCCCCTTTATTAGGCACTGGGTGCGGAGGCACGTGCCAACATGTGTTGAGCCACGTAGGTATTAGTTGTTAGGTTAGTTTGTAAGTTTTACTAACATAGTTTTTAAGTTGTCGTTACTAATTATATGAAACATGTGTATTTTATGTGTGATCCGAATTAAATGAGAATATATATATATATATATAAAGAACTTGTACAAAAAAAAAATAGACTAGTTTTAAATTACAGAACTAAAAGTGTAGATAAATGAATATAACAATATGACATGCAAAGATATAAAATTATCACATCACACTATCATCACACTAATATTATAAAGGCGAAAGTTTGTGAGTGTGTGTGTGTTAGTGTTGCCCAAATTCAGTCTTGGTCTTGCAGTCTTGGTCTTGTTCTTGCGTTTTTGCAAGACCAAGACCAAGAACAAGACCGCGTATTTTTAGCAAGACCAAGACCAAGACTGACCGTGCAAGACTTGAGCAAGAACAAGACATAGCCTGCAAGACTCTTGCGTCTTGCAGCTAGGACTTAGCGCTATTTCACTGAGTAGTTAGGTGTAACAGTTCGGTGTATAGGTAGGTACGCTTAGGAATTCTATGAGACGCAAAAAACTGTATCAAAGAATATGAAAAACTGGACCTATGCGCATTACGACTAATACCATAAACATAGCGAATAAAAAAATATCTATTAAAATCAAACTGAGTGCATGCATAGTTATGTTTTAACCATCGGCACTTTGATAATGCGGCATCAAAGGTTTTGTACTTACTTCTCAAAGAAATTTGCCGCTTTTCGGAAGTACATGGTTATGATACACGCGCCGGCGGCTCCTTTTGAAATCTAAAACAATCGTTGCCGCCACACCGAAATCATAACATTTGTGACACTATTTGATTGCCGCCATAGGGCGTAGGTATACTCATGCAAAATAATTTCGAATTTTTTTAAGAGTACCTACAGGTGTTCCAAAGAATAAATAAGTTTCAGAGTGCTTAGAATGAAAATGAATACATTATACTGATCACGCAAGTAGTATTATGATTAGGTTATAAATCAAAGCTTATAAATCATAAATGTTTATTAAGAAACAGTTACTTCCATGGAAAACGACATATAGGTCAGTTGATTTTTCGAATTTCTTATCAAATCTTCAGTTATTTATTAATCTGCTTCAACATTTATATCTGTAACTTTTATGGTGTACATAATAAAGAGTATTCTATTCTATTCTATTCTATTCTTGATCTTTACTATGGCTATGTTAATTCAAGCTCACAATGTTCCAATTCTAATACGTTTTTCTAAGATTTAAAGTAAACTTTAATAAATAGTAATAGACTAATAGGTAATTGCAAGACTTGCAAGACTCTTGCTGCAAGACCAAGACCAAGACCAAGACTGGGAGCGCAAGACCAAGACCAAGACCAAGACCAGGTGTATTGGCGCAAGACCAAGACCAAGACTGGCTAAGTCTCGTCTTGTTCTTGCATTTGGGCAACACTAGTGTGTGTGTGTGTATGTTTGTTACTTCTTCACGCTCAAACGGCTGGACCAATTTTGATAACATTTTGTAAGGAGGTAGCTGCCTACCCTGGATTAAGACATAAGCTACTTTTTATCCCCATATTCCGACGGGATCGAGACTTACGCGGGTGAAACCGCGGGGCGCAGCTAGTAGTATTATAATATGTAAAAACACATCTATTTAAAAAGGTATTTAAGAAATTTAGCTTTCAATTTACCCAAACTTTCAAAGTGCACATCGATTTGATCGCTGCAGTTATTTACAATCTTGCATTATCTAGCATAAGGGGAATTGGCGCCTAGAACCGTTCTTCTCTGTGGTGAGTCAAGTGGTGTTATGGGATTGCGAGGAATTCTTGAGGAAGCACGGAAATTAAAGGTGTGTAATATTTCTGGGCAGTCAATTTTATGTTTTTTTTTTTTTACACTACACTAACTCACAAGGTTTTGTTCGTATAAGTCATTTGAACAATAGACAATATCTTTTTGTTGATGCCGTTACAATTTCATCTAATTCCAACAAACTAATAAAAAAGCTAATGTGCATCCCAAAATCAATTCAGAATACTCGTCGAATTTCATTACTCTTTGTAAAACAGGTTAACAATCGCAACTCACACACAAACAAGATCCGCAATAGCAATATTTTTAGCAATTTAAAAACTGGTTTTGTGCGACTTGAACTCGCGTGTTGAGGGTCCCGTACAATATGTATGAATATGTTATCAACCACGTTTTTTATCCCAAGAACAAACTTAAAATTTTAGTTGAAAAACATGTTCTCCCATATATTCCAACTGCAAATGTAAGTTTGTACGCACAATATTGCGAGATTTACCATATGATTTTAACACCATAGACTTAGTAGTTTGGTTTTAGCCTTGGTAGTTTTGGAGATAAGGGCGGAATGGTCTATTTTCATTTATTTTCTTAAATAACTTTAAAACTAATCATATTAAAATTATTACATAAAAAAATTGAGACCTTTTTTTTTTTGGGTGGGAAATTATCAAATAACTTCTCCCGCTCTGGGTGACTAGACAGACTTTTACTGACTAAAACCCACCCGTGTTCCTTCATTTGCCTGTGTGCCAGGGCCACGATATCCTTTTCGGACTGGCAGGCATTGGCCCTAATGGACCCCGTCAATTCGTGCTGACGTCTCTTTGAGGCGCGCCTGGAACACGACGCGCCGTCGACCCGGGCCTGGTCCTTATCGGACGGAGCTACCCATCGCTCACCGTCCGCAAGCCCGCGCCTACGGTGGCCGGAAATCGGCTTGCGACTCCCGACGCCCAGGGCGTCTCCTGCGGCGACTAGGGGCGTGAGGGCGCGAACCCTGCCTCTCCCTCACGCGCTCCGCCTCCTCCTTCGCGAGCATTACTGCTTCGCAGAAGGAGGTGACGGCCTCCCATGCACTCTCGCTCCGAACCATGGCCTGAACCAGGCCCGGACGCGAAAGATCGCCGCCGCCGATCGCCTCCGTGAGGACACGGCGATGCTCCGCCCAAGCCGGGCAGACCTCCACCGTATGCTCCACCGTGTCCTCCGGGCGATCCACACAATGGTGACACCCGGGCGTTTCCTCCCGCTTTATCCTGAACAGGAACCTCCCGAAACATCCATGTCCGGTGAGGCCCTCCGTCAGGCGGAAGGTAAGGACGCCGTGGCGCCTCTTTAGCCACTCCTCAAAGAGGGGACTTATCGCCGCAATAGTGGCGTGCCCACGCAGTATCTACCATGACACGAGGAATTATGTTGTATGTAATTATAATCGTTACGCGATCAGGCAGAAAATGGTACCGCTACGAGACTTGAGACCCTAACCCTAACCCTAACCCTAGAGAATTGAGACCCTAACCACAGGTCCTTTCATTTGATGGTAGTTATCAAAACTTTTTTTAAATTCTCTAATTTGCCCCCCAAAAGTGGGTTCATATTAAAAATAATTTATTTACGTTATACGTCCGTGTTTGGTTCACAGAAATTCATAATTATGTGTACAAAATTTGTACTTTATCGGTCCTGAAGATTTGATGAAAATTGGCTGTGACAGACGGACAGACAGACACGACTGATCCTATAAGGGTCCCGTTTTTCCTTTTGAAGTATGAAACCCTAAAAAATGAAACAGAGGTCCTTTATTGCTTAGAAATAATGGAATACTGGCCATTTATAAGCTTCCAAGAATTTTAAGCTTGGCATTTATTCTTTTTCTTTATATTTACGCAGTTCCACAGCGTTTAGTTTTAATAAAATGTCGGGAAAATATAATGGGACATTTTTAAAAGAGTATCCTTTGTTAGAGATGGTCTTTTGAAAGCTCTCGCTTAGTATCGTTACGTTGTTAATCGAAGACTTGCTTTTTATATGAATCTTTCGAGGTACTCAAATATTCATTGGCTTGAATGTTTTACATATAAATGTAAAGATGTTTTTGGAGTATTTTTTTGGGATTATTACGCATTTTCTGTTAGTTATTTTCTTCTGGTAGCGGTCTTCCATTACTGAAACGACCATTTATACAGAACGATGTTATCACCATACTTTTGGATTTTGGTAGTGCCAACGATGGTTGTCATTTTCTACAAACAAATGTTGAAATAAGCATTATTACTAATTAAATTGATTGTCGAAACGCCCTTGAAGGACTTATACTCCGTGGCATTTTAATCGTCTCACAACGGCAGCCCACTTCATGTATTTCATTCATGAAAGTAGTTTTTTTTCTATTAACATTTTTGAATAATTAAATTAAAAAATATTATTCATTATGACGCATGACGTAGTTTGAAACACCCTGTTACGGGCGCGGTGCGAGACTTGCGTTCAAAGGGCCTTCAAAAGGCTCGCACTGCACTTATAACAGGGTGTTTATCATGCGTCATATTGAATAGTATAAAAAAAAATATTCAAATGTTAATAAATATTTTTTTTACCTTCATGAATGTAGTAGTCATTGGCGATTAAAGTGCCACGGTGTATAAAGTGACCTTATTGGTGATTTTCCTCAGAAAGATCAGGTGCGTAGTACTCGGAGCTGGCGTGCGTGTGTGACCAAATGTATGACCGTAAACAAAGCAGCAGGAGTACTGCCTACTCCCATGGGGAGAAGGCGTGAGTTTATGTATATGTGTATGTAAATTGAATATGATTATAAGCTATCTACATCTTTAGTTAAACGAGGGAACTTTTTGAACAAGCCTTTCGCATTGTCAGTCGGTCAGACAAAGGGTTTTACAATATATTATTGATGTTGCCTAGCAACTGGGTTTCCCAGAATAGATGTGACAATCAATACATGTAATATTGCGGATATATTCAGCTTAGTCTGAAAGCTAAACTAAGACCTACAACCAAAGCTGTAAGTATTTTGCACCTGATTTACATTAGCAAGTACCTAGAGATAAAAGCAGTAAATTTAGGTTCACGAAAATTTATTACAATTAAGATGAAAAAATATGTTTACTAAAGATACTTAACGTGACTAATTAAGGTCATAAATTCTAGTTTTAATTAAATAAAACTAATTTTACGTAGTTACCTACTAATTCTTTAAATAACTGCGTACTTCAAACAATAAAAAAAACTCCGAAGTGGGTGTCGAAATCCGTATTATGCAGAGCTCCTGGGCCTCAAGTCTGCTATTACAATAGTGTCAGAATGGTCGATCATTGATTTCATAATTGTTGATTTTGACAAGTTTGGTAATCTACTATTATAATGGCGTCTTTATGATTTTCCAATAGTCGGCCACTGACACTACATTGAAAGAAATTGCATATATTGGTAATCTCGTACATAATGACAAATGAATGACATTTCTACTAATGGGTTTCATAATAATGGCAATACGACAATGCCATTATAATAACACAATTATATTACGAGAACATTGACCGACCAATGATCGACCATTATGAATTTACCAGATTACGAACTTTAGCAAAATGACAATGGCATGACAATGGGATCGTGTTGGAATGACTGAATTTATAAAAATAGCAGACTTGGGCCCCTGGAACCATGATCAGCAAATAGTTAGGTATTCAAATTCATGAGTTCAAGATCATGAAAGTACTATTACTTCTTTTTACTTGACTATCAACTATGGTTTTATATTTCAACAGATGGATAAATCGGTATAAGGCATTCCGATTTTATCAAAAATTTATGATGGAGAAGTTGCTACTTATTACAATAATGGTTCTTCTTCATTTACGGTCCCTAAAAAATCCAAAAACCGGCCAAGTGTGAGTCGGTTTCGCGCACGAAGGGTTCCGTACCATTATCTATCAAAATGGCAAAAAAATCACGTTTTTTGTATGGGAGGCCCCTTAAATATTTGTTATATTTTAATTTAATTATTTATTTTTAAAATGAATATACCTATAACTAAATATTCTGTGAATATTTCAAGCGTCTACCTGTTGCCGTTATCAATATCGAGCAAAAACGAGCCCCCTTAAATATTTATTTTATTCTGTTTTTTAGTATTTGTTGTTACAGCGGCAACAGAAATACATCATCTGTGAAAATGTCAACTGTCTAACTATCACGGTTCATGAGATACAACCTGGTGACAGACGGACAGATAGAAAGAAAGACAGACAGACAGATGGCGGAGCCTTAGTAATAGGGTTCCCGTTTTACCCTTTGGGTACGGAACCCTAAAAAGACCTAAGTAAGTTACACATTACACCGCACCTCAGGAATACGCTGGATGCGACCATCGCAACTGGTCGATTTATCGATGCTTGGGAGAGGCCTACGTCCAGCAGTGGACGTTTTTCGGCTGAAATGAATGAATGATCGTACATTCATTTCAGCCGAAAAACGTTCGTATGACACAAGATCTGTAAACTGTTCAGCGATAATTTAATTATGACTAATCAAATAACAGTCTCTACACTGTTCGAAATATGGTTGTGATTTTAAGCCCGGTGCTCACATAAGTGATATGAATGCATGTAAGTACACTGTGTTTAAACAACTTGAGTCTGTTGAAACAGCTTAATAAAACAAGTGAATTCTTAATTAATTGGGTATTTAAAATATACAGGGGGTTCGACGTTGCGTTATTGGATGTGCGATGTAGTATGTTATGTTTGTATTGGCCCGTTCACTCGTAGTACTAAAAACCAGGGACCATTTTGGTTACCCATTGAAAGGGTTTTCGAAAGGGTTTTTCTAAGCAGTTAATCAAAAACCCATACGGTGTGGGTAATTTTGAATGGCTTAAAGTAAGCCGTTCAAAAGGGTTACCCATATCGTATGGGTTTTTGTTTAACCGCTTAGAAAAACCCTTTCGAAAACCCAATCCATTGAAAGGGTTTTCGATAGGGTTTTTCTAAAATGGTAACCAAAACGGTCCCTGGGTAGAATAGAGGTAGAATTGGTCATGCTACGCGGGCTGGGCGGATATCGAAATAACATAATATTATGATTTTTTCATGTCACTGGGTTTCAAGTAGGTAAAAAACCCATTGAATAAGTTATCATGTAACCCTTTCACTGGGTTTCAAGTATAAAACCCATTCAATGGGTTATCATGTAACCCTTTCATTGGGTTTCTAGTATAAAACCCATTCAATGGGTTACATCATGATAAAGGTAACCCATTGAATGGGTTACCCCTTCGAAAGGTTTAACCCTTAACCGGGGTTGTACGGTCCCTGCTAAACACACACTAAATCGCATTGACAAAGTGTGGGCAAGCAGTACTTACGTGTGAATAGTGTCGTTGCAACTTCTTGCACTTGCGTTGTGGTTACGTTGTCGCTATTAGTTACGATGTGGTAACGTTGTGGACAGAATATTAATTCAGATTCGTTACAGTTGTAATGGCAATGTTGTCATTTGGTTTAAATGGTAGGTTGTTATTTTTATTATTTTAGTAATATTTTATATAGATTCTTTTTAGGGTTCCGTACCCAAAGGGTAAAACGGGAACCCTATTACTAAGGCTCCGCCGTCTGTCTGTCTGTCCGTCTATCACAAGGCTGTATCTCATGAACCGTGATAGTTAGACAGTTGAAATTTTGACAGATGATGTATTTCTGTTGCCGCTATAACAACAAATACTAAAAAACAAAATAAAATATATTTAAGGGGGCTCCCATACAGCAAACGTGATTTTTTTTGCTCGATATTGATAACGGCAACAGGGAGACGCTTGAAATATTCACAGAATATTTAGTTATATATTCACTTTAAAAATAAATAAATAAATTAAAATAAAACAAATATTTAAGGGTTCCCATACAACAAACGTGATTTTTATAGTTAATGGTACGAAACCCTACGTGCGCGAGTCCGACTCGCACTTGGCCGGTTTTTTTAATTTGTGAATGGGAGAACGGTGTAGGCTTAATAGACTGTAGCTTTGTAAACCATCTTCAATTTTGTACTTGGTACTTGTTGACGGGCGTACACTGTCCTCCCATACCTATAAACACTGTAACTTGAAAACATTGTAAAAGCCCATTATTTTTAAAAGAGTAACCGTGGAGATTCTTGCCGGCTCTTCTCCATAGGAAACGACCAATTGGAACCGTGCACCTAGCTTCTGACGTTTCATAAGTGCCCATGTAGGTTTATGTGAAATAAAATGTTTTGATTGTTGTGGCTAGTGTTTACAGACAGATCGACTACAGCTGAGACAGTGTCGTCGCGACGATGCAACGTAGTACCTGCTACGTCGCCTTGATATGATCGGTATCGCCCACACGCTTGGTTTTGACAGCCAAATGTGAATGATGTCGGTGTGAATAAATAATAATAATAAAAAGTTTTATACACAAGTTTTACAATATTTAGGTATGACACTGGATCCCGCACTAGGATACCCTGTGTCGCCTTTCGAATAGACAATTCATTTTCATACAAATTAGCGTCCGTCCGCTTGGTGTCGTAGTGGTGTCTGTGATACGTGTGATCGGGCCCTTATGTTTTTAAAAACAACATTCATTTATTACAAAGAGGTCACCCATCAACTTTATTTTTGCGAGCACTTATTAATTATTATTTTTAAACAAAATGACGAAGATGTCTCGTATAGTACGGAGTATATAATTTTATATCTTAAAAATAAAATAAACATGGACGTAATATTTTTAGTAAACAATAGGAGTAGATAAGTAAGGATCATAGCAGATGGCGTTTTGTAGTTTCTGCTGACCCCATAGGAAAAAATCGTGAGTTTGTGTATGTATGTTCAAAATATTTTTAATTTCAAGATATGTTTTCTTACTTAAACTAAAATTAAAATACTTCGGCTTAACACCAACTCCCAAAATAAATCTACAAAAGCCATTTAAAACGGACATCCCTCACAATATAATTTAAAACGATATTAATGTTAATGCAAACAGTTTCAAGCGGCGTGCATTCCCGGTAGTTATGCAAATAAAATGTACGGGCCAAACCGAGGGATTTAGTAACCTTATGCTAATCAAATCCCGAGACTTTGCAGCTGCATACGTAGCTTTGTGAACTTCATGAATTTTTGGCGGTAGTTATGACGGATATATGAGCGCGAAAATGTTGACTGATAAAAGTAGGAGTCCCGCGCTGACCTGTACATTTTCTTCACAAAGTTTGTATAAAGAATGAAAAGGAATCAATGATCAGATAATTTAAATTAAACATTTTGGACATTGGGCTAATTCATAACATTTTAGCAAACCCTAGATCCGGCGATTGCAAAGAGGTTGAGTGGCCTGGTGAAGATGATGCCTAGTCACTGATTCAATTTCAAATACAGTATATATGTATGTATATCGTTTTAGTTGGAGTTACTTTAATTAAAGTTAAATAGTTGATAAGGTACAATGGGGTTGGCATATCCGTATGGATAAAAACCCCCTTTAATAAAGAGAAAAAAAAAAGTTTGTGTAAAGTCGAATTATTATTTCACTGGAGTAGGTAATCTGACATGTGCTAGCTGTCAGTTTGTATAATAAAATGGTCATATTTATTAAAAGGGAAAAAAAAAAGTTTGTGTAAAGTCGAATTATTATTTCACTGGAGTAGGTAATCTGACATGTGCTAGCTGTCAGTTTGTATAATAAAATGGTCATATTTATCTGTTGTTTGTCTGTTGTTTAGCTTAATCGACGAAGTGTACAATTAATGAATAATAATAAGTGTAATAATTATAAGTTTAGAATACAATAAATATGACCATTTTATTATACAAAGTGACAGTTAATTCATAATTCGACTTTAGGTACGAAATGCATGGTGACATTTATAAGATTATTTTACTACTTTAATGTTGAAAAACCGGCCAAGTGGGTGTTGGACCACACAGAATACGGGTACGGGTTCCGTAGTTATGATGAATTTTTCCCAAGAACAAATTTATAATTGTAGTTGAAAAACATGTTTCTCCCATACGTTCCAACCGCAAAAAGTTGGTCGACTATTACTCGTTAACTTATAAAGCCTACATAATGTGATAATTTTCCTTTTAACTTCATATAATACTGCCATATACAATTTCACATATCCAAAAACAACCAATTAGCTGGTAGAGGGGCGGAGGACACTTGACTCTTATAAAAAAATGCACTTTAAAGCTTAATATGACAGAAATGGATCCCTGAATCTAAAAATGGATTACCACGCACCCGCAATATTTTTGAACCGCCCATCCAACGACAGACGAGAAAAAAAAATATCATCCCTACTTTTCGTGTAAGCAAGGTATCATAAAAAAACCGCTTACCTCGTAATGTCTTGAGCGTAAAGTTAACCGATTGGTTGAAAACTCTACCATAATGATGCAACTGAGAAAAATGTGGAAACTTAAAACTTAACTAGTCCACACACACACACACACACACATCCTCACTCACACACACCCTCACTCACACACACCCTCGCTCACACTACCACTCCACACTGCACCACACCTACCAACATACAAAGTTTGCAGTCTTATTTTTTCATGTCTACGATTTTTATTTAAATACCAAAGTTAGCTAAACTCATGTCACAGTTAAGTCTGGAACAATGTGTTTCTTATGTTTAGACAGGCGTTGATAGCTGCGACACAGTTTTTAACTTTTGTAGCTGTCATCTTTCCATTGTAAAAAAAAAAATACTATAATATCATCCAAGATTGATGCTTAACTAAACTTTTCTCATGTAGCTGAAAACTATGAGCACAACCTACTATATAAATAAATCTTAAATATTCTAAAGCATATAAACACTAAACTATTGTAATATGAACCATAGCTTTTGCCCGCGGCTTCGCCCGCGTGGATGTCGGAAATTATCTCACGGGAACGTACAACCGGAATAAAAGTATGTCCTAATCCAGATCATTGAATTGAGTAACAAACATACAAGCATACAAAGTTTCACTTCTATAATATTATTAGTAATTTTATAATATCTTCGAAACTATGTGTGACCAATTGACATACTGTAAAGGGCAAATCTTATGTCTATGATCTCCTTGTGATCATAAAATTATTTTTGATAAGGATTAATATTTTGTTTGTTTAAATAATCCAAACGTAAGTATGTCGAAAAAAATTGTTTTAAACATAAAATAAAAATATAGTAGATAGAAATATGGCGTCCCTGACTTTTTTTTTTAAACTATTTAAGGCAGACCAGGTTTTCATACATTGTTTTCAATTATATACAACTGTTTAGGCAGTGCATGCAAATAATTTTCTGTTAAAAAGGTATTTCTTTCCGACTTGCTAGACAAAAATTGTGATAAAATTGCTCGGTTAATATGCATGATATAAATTTATTTATAGCCTAAAGCATTCAGCAATAATGTATGTAGCTTTCTACTAGTGATTTATTTTTTTGATTTGGATCATTTATTCCGAAGAGTACCCCCTCCCCCCCCCCACATACAAACTTACAAACAAACAAATTTTACCTCTATATAATATAGTTAAAGATGAATAGACGTATAGCACTAAAGCAGCTTTATGGAAACTCCTTTTACGAACCTTCATTATTTTGTGTGGGATCCTGCGGTCACTTAATTACCTACCTTGAATAAGCGCTATCTCTGACTTGGCAACTGCAAGCGACTATTAGTGGCTGACATTAGTGGTGGGTGGTTGTGAGAAGTTTATGCAGCGCTTAAGTGGCCGTATTTATTGCTTTTTGTTGCGATCTAATGATGCTGATTAAATCTTTTTGGTTATCTAAATTATGTGTCATGAATTTTGTTGCAACTAAAACTAAATTTATTTGATGCAATGAGACATTCTCAGTAGTAATCGCATTACCATAATAATATGAAATTTCCGTTTAACGAACTGGCCACTTTCAATTAAAATTAAACCTGCATGGAATGAGATTCCAGAGTGAACTTTTTTCAGACGATAACTATCACATTCTAAATTTCAAAAATGTACAGCATTGATTGTTTGACGTTCAATTGTTTTTTCATCACATCTAACATGAATCGAAAATTAGAGTAATTTTTTAATACGAGGTCCGACGTGGAACTAACGCAGTAGAAACAGCTCGCAATATCAATACTGTGTTTGGAGAGAATACGGCTAACGAAGGAACCGTGTGTTTTTGGTTTCGAAACTTGGACTTGAAGAATGAACCATCATTGCCCCAGCCTCTAAGGTAACCCCAGCCACTAAGGTAAACAACGATGAATTGAATGGGTGTCCCATGATTTGACTGTTCTGCAGAGAACAGTCAATTTATGGGGCACTAATTTATCAAGCTTTTTATCTTTTCGATTTGATACAATTGGGTCAATATTGTATGTATGCTAACATCAAACCATGCCGCTATTTCCTTGATAGTTTGATACAGACCAGCTTCCACCATCGCATTCAAGTTAAAGCTTGCCTTACGTGTTGAACCGGTACAGAAAGGAAGGTATTTTGAGGCGAATTGTGACGTTTGATGAAAAGTTTACGATAATCGCAAGCGAACAACGCAATGGCTAACTCCAGGTTAAACGCCGCAACAATGCACTAAAACGAAGCTTACGCATAGAAAAGTGGTACCTGTTTACCCATGGCAACTGTTTGGTGGTCACTGGTCACTTCATGGTGTAATTCACTCTAGTTTCCTCAGATCCGGTCAACCAATAACAGCAGATGTCTACTGTACTGAACTTCGAACAATGATGGCAAAACTCGCAGCGAGACAGCCCCGACTCGCGGGCTGTCTGTCTGTACTATAGAACCTACAGTTAGAAACCATCCGTCATCATCCGTACTCGCCGGCCCTGGCCCCAACCGACTACCATTTTTTCCGCGATTTGGACAATTTTATACAAGGAAAAAAAATCTGCTTAGGAAGCAATACAAATTGCTTTCACACAGTTTTTTGAGTCCAGGTCCCCAGAGATCTACCGCAAAGGCATAAATGGCCTTCCCATGAGATGGCAGAATCGTAAAGATAGTGAGGGAGTTTTTTTTTGTAAGGTAAAATATATTTATTTAATCAAAGTATTGATACTTTAATATATCGATAAGCTATTGTACATATTTTTTTTTGTACTTCAATCAGTTACTAAAAAGTTTTTTTTTTCTTGCTGATAATATTATTATTCGCGCCGCAACAAAACTACGGCGGCGGCGTGCAGACGCAATTCGTTCACTGATTGGACTTTAGATGAGATGAAAGATTTAGATATTTGTTACAGTTGTAATGGCAATCATGTAATTTGGTATAGATACATTTTTATTATTTTATTGAAATTTTAAATACATTATTTTATATTTTGTGAATGTGAGAACCTTGTAGGTTAATAGACTGTAAATTTGTAGACTATTTTCTATTTTTCTTAGTACCTGGTAAGTGTTGACAGGCCTACACTGTCCTCACATACCTAATAACACTATAATTTGAAAACATTGTAAACGCCAATTATTTTTAAAAGAGTAACCGTGGGTAGTTTTTTGCCGGCTCTTCTCCATAGGAAACAACCGGAACTGTGCACCTAACTTCTGACGTTTCATAAGTGCCCATGTAAGTTTATGTGACATAAAATATTTTGATTTTGGATGCTTCTGCCAGAACCGCTGTCTTATGCAGAACTTGAATTTTGATATCTGCTGCGGAGTGCGCCCCACATTGTTAATTTATATTTTATTTTCATTTTGTTTATTATATTTAAAGAAAAAGCAGTAAAGTATACACGTTTCATTGGAAAAACTCCACAATATTATTGGCCGCATTTTAAAACCACTACTAGTTGCGTTGCCGTTTACTCGCCTGTAAAAACACTTATAATCCCCGTATTATGTTTATGGCCGCTTCATTACTTATTCGACGCTTAGAAGATTCATTAATGATGAGTATGTGGTAATGAGCGAATTTATATTCCGAGGTATTGTGAGGAGTCATAAAAGTTCTCTTTATGACTTTTAAAAAGGTAAAAATTAACTTTTGTAAAGGAATAAAATATTCACAAATAATTTCCAAAGATAAAGGAAAATATTTATTGTACAGTACATCTATGGACACCTACATGTAATTTACTCACTCATGTAAACTTATAATATTATAATAAGGTAAAATTTGTGAGTTTGTGAGGTTGTAGGGGGTAATCTCTGGATCTACTGAACCGATTTTGAAAATTATTTTACCCATAGAAAGCCACGTTATTTGTGAGTGTCATAGGCTATTATTAATCCGAAAAATGAAAAGACTTTCCGCCCAACGAAGTGGGCATGGGTCAGCTAGTCTTATATAAACACCTACCTACTTATCATCGCAGTTGTAGTTATACAGGGTGTTAGACACACACACACACATAACATCACGCCTGTAATCCCCGAAGGGTTAGGCAGAGGTGTACCTATAATAGTCCACCCACATTTCACCAGTTATGTTTAAGTCCCATGTAATAGGGGGCGAGGGGTTTAGGCAGATGGTTGAAAATACGAAAAACATGTTCCTTCATACATTTCAACTGCAAATGTAAGTTTGTACACATGTTATTGAGAGATTTATCATGTTATTTTAACACCATAAACTTCTTATAGGTTTTCCTGTAATTTATGTAAAAAAACAATTTTCTGTATTTTTTTCTAAATTTTAGGCTCAGCAGTTTCAGAGATAAAGGGGGGGGGGGTAAATTTTCATCTATTTTCTTAAATACTTTTAAAATGATTAACAAGCTTCATCAGAAATCCTTACAACAAGCCCTTTTTTTTGATATGTCACATGGTACAGTTAGAAAAGTTTTTTTTTTAATTTCTAGTTTGCCCCCCAAAAGTGACCCCTATATTCAAAATTCATTTATTTACGTTACAAGTCCGTGTTTGGGTCACAGAAGTTCATTTATGTAGAGTCGGAGCAAATCGACTGTGACAGACGGACAGACAGACAGCCAGACAGACTAACAGAAACACGGGTGATCCTATAAGGGTTCCGTTTTTTCCGTTTGAGGTACGGAACCCTAAATAAAACGGAAAAAAGAACCCAAATTCCGTGTTACTGTGACAAAGGACAATGTCAATATTGTCCGTCAGACGATCAAAGAAACTGACCTCTTAGAGACTGGCATAAAGGAAAAAGACACTACCTATTGTGACTCGTTCAAAGTATTGTCGTGTCGTGTGTACTTGCTTTCCAGATGGGTAGATCGCCACATTTTAATTAACTTCGTTATCTTCTAACGGGCTGTATTTTTTTGCGAATAGCATTGTTTTTTTTGTTTTGCTAAGTGGATGTGGGTAGTACTTGTATTTTCTTTTTTGTTTGGAATTTTACGTTCGTAATAATATAAATGTAGTTCCTTTACTGAATTTTTTAAAATAAAACCAGTTCTTTCTTTAAATGATAAATGATTTTATTTCTGTTAGTAGGTTTGTACAAACAAATTTACGCATCAGAAATAAATTATGTTTTAAAACTAGATGAGTTCGGTGTTTTCTAACTGAAACTCAAAGCATTTATTTCAAATAAACCAATTACAGGCACTTTTGAATTGTCAAGGGGTGGTCAGACAGAGAGATGAAGCTAGTCACATTCCAAAGCGAATTCGATTCTTATGGAGAAGAACTGGCAAGAAACTCCACGGACATGCTCTTTTGAATTAAGATATTGTTACAAAGTGTTGGTTACATCATTCATCTTGAAATCATACATCTGAGAACAATGCAGAAAGACGTGCACGTTAAAAGCGTCCATAATGAAAAGCTAAAAACAAAAAAAATACAATTAAAATAAGCCTATCCGACTACTCTGAAAAAAAAAGCTAACTCAGAGGTCACAGTCTCTTTTAAAGTCCAGACATAATCTTGGTCGGATCTTGTGAGGGCCATGTAGATTTTTTTTAACTGACTTCAAAAAAGGAGGAGGTTCTCTGTTCGTCTGTATGTATTTTTTTTAATGTGTTCATCAATATTTTCGTTAATTATGGATTGATTTTAAAAATCATTTTTATTTGGTAGAAAAAGCTTGCGGTGGTTCTATATAGATTTTATTAACTTTGCTTGCGTAGTTTTTGAGTTAGGTTTAATAATACGTATTTTTCCCACTTAGTCCATGTGGATGATGTTATAAAATAACTACGTGTCACTATTATTTACATAGCAGGTAGTGGTATTCGAATTTGTGTGGGGTACCATAACTAAAAAGTGAAAAATCTTCCAAAAAAGAAAACACTACAAAGTGAAAAATAACATTGATTTCGGAAGTTGGTGGTTATTTTTCACTTAGCAGTAGTGTTATTTTTGGGAAGTCGGTTGTTTTTTTTTTGTAAAATGTTTTTTGCGTTCCATGAATTGATTGAATGACAAGAAGAAATACTTGTGGAAAACGAACTCCTAGTATTTTTTAAATAATGTTCTAAAACTTTTCAACGGCTGTGTTACTGACCGCTCCAATAGGTTGTTCTTTTTTTTTTGTAGAAAAGTAAATCCCATTTTAAAGTAAATTTTAAAAAACTTTACCAAATAAAAGTCACCGTAAATCTATCACTAATTACTAAACTGGAAAACTACTAAGAAACCAATCGAGATAAGTAGTTTTATCGGTAAATACATGCTTATTTGAATAATACTTTCAGTTTGTCAATTTATACTGAAAGTTTACAGCATTAATTTTAAATTCATGAGATGAAACTGTAATAGATTGGTGTTGTTCACAAAATATTCATATATTTCATAAATAATGTGTTGTTTGCTTCATAAAAGGTTAAAAAAGCGACCAAGTGCGAGTCGGACTCACAGACGAAGGATTCCGTACCACTGTACAATCTTTAATACTACAAATATATTTTTCAATGCAATGCAAAAATCATGTTTCATGTACGAGGACCCCCTTAAATTTTCTTACTTTGTTTTATTTTTATTATTTGTTATTAAAGCAGCCATAGTACAAAATGCGTTACTTAGGTTTTTAGAAATGCGTAGGTAAGCACGGTCCTTACCTCTATCCGAATAAATTTCTATTAGGATGCCTCGTATATAGGTAACTCAGTAGAGGTAAGGCGAGCACGAGATCAGCAGGGCTATTGGCTATCTTATTCATCACCAGTGACTAACAGGCTTCAGTTGTACACCGAACTTTGATGACAACTGAGAATTTCATAACATTGGTATTGCGTATCACAGTAAGTGGATATCACGTTACGGTGACTAACCGACCGGGAACGGTGCTCTTCATCCCAGCACTTGACACCTCTATTTTTTATCGACTATTATGCGGCTAAGTTGAGTAACGCCTTTTAATCGTTAAAATACTTCATTCTAAGGAACATTTTATATTAAGCGGTTTATATACAGTTGACAGCTGGCGGCAAATTCAATCTTTTGCAGTTGTCTAGCGGAATTAATAAATAAAAGTGTGTGTGTTTACTTGTGTTAATAAAGGGTAAATTTGTGAAAATAAATCCATAAAGGTAAGTAAATAAACCCACAAAATAGATACGATCAACACACGAATCTGAGGCCCTTGCTGATTCTGGGATTGCAGCACCCGATCCTGCTTATCAATAACCGTCACTCCGTCTTCAGCTCCTTACATTTCCATTGAGCCTTTAATCGAAATGGATTGGCTTGACGAAGAGGTTCCATCTCCACTAGGGCTACAACCCGAATCGCAGACTTTTACGCCACCACCTGCCGTCGTAGAAAAGTCATCAGTATCGGTGGGCTGAGACACAGCGCGCCGGTAGTGCAGACATTCCTACGCAGAATAATTATGTCAGACGATCAACCAGAGGTTTCGTCGAGAGAAAATAGCAAGTATATTCTAAAACATCAAAGTTCTAGTCAAACACAAGCCTGTAAATAAAAAGTAGGATAGGTAAAAGCCAAATTAAAAACTAATTTTGTTTTTAGGACAAACTCAGCACTCTACTCCACCATCCTGAAGCTCGAGGTCACAAAGGCACAATTAGCAGTTAGTGTATGACGTGTTATAAAATAGATTTCTGCAGGCGTTTTTACCCGACTACGGCAAAGCCAAAAATAAGGGTTATGATTTTTTTCTCAAACTGTAGTCAATGTAAAATTATTTAAATTACAGTTCCTAGAGAAGAAAGGGCGCCAGGCTGGGCTTATGAAATTGAAAGTCGACGCATTGCTGCTGAAGAGCGCAGTGGAAGCGGGGGTCCAGCGACTTGCAGACGCTCTACAAGCAGGGGTCCAGTTAATGTGGGAGGGAGATACAGGATAATGTACATAGCTATGTAAATAAATAGTCAATAAATAAATAAAATAATAAAAACATTATCTTATTATTTTACACATCATAATATTTATTGGTTTTTTCTTTTCTACATGAGTGTCATAAAACAAGTAATGTTGAATGAATATTTAGGTACCTACATAACATAATCGACACAAAGAATTACATTATTTTATGAAATTTGAATTTTAGATTATTACGAGTTATATTAATACACATTTACATTACATAACATCACGCCTGAAATCCCCGAAGTATTAGGCAGAGGTGTACCTATAATAACAACCACGTTTCGCCAGTTAAGTTTAGGTCCCATATAATAGGGGGCGAGCCTATTGCCATCAACCGGGCACAATATTAATACACTCAATAGAATATTACAAATTATCGCTAGCATTCTATAATCTTTAGACTTTATTCACATAAAGTAATCAATCAAAAAACGAATATTAATACAAGAAAAAAGAGTTTTAAATTTTTACATGCAACATTACACACAATAGAATAATTATTACAAATTATTTCTAGCATTCTCTAACTTTATCTTTGGACTATATTCTCTTATAGTAATCAATCAAAAAACTTACAAAAAAAAATAAATAGAATTTTATAATATTTAAACACAATATTAATTGTTTCTAGCATTCCATAATTTTTGGACTAGAATATCCCTAGTGTTCATGGAACATGGAGCATTCTGTGCATTGGTGATGTTGTATAGAACAACACAAGCATTCACTATCTTGGCTGCTATAACTGGGTCATAGTCAAGTACCCTGTGTGCTCTCTCCTGCAACTCCAATGGAACGCTCAACAGTATTTCTGTCTTTACAATGAAGCTCTGTATAATATTCTTCTGGCGACACCCAGAGCCGCGCCTGAGATTGGTGTCTTCATCCAAGGGCGCTGTGCATATCCAGAATCACCTAAAATATTAATGAAATAATATTAATATTTCTGTTACGTTATATTACACATTCCACTTATCACCCATCACAATAGAACTACTCATTTTAGTTTTCATCTCATATTTATTAACACATACATTAAGAGCATTCTGTTATCAATAACCAGCCAAAATAATGCATCAATATTATAATGCCATACCTAATAGCCAACAGTGCTCGCTATTCTTTTGCAATCTTTCTAAAAGATCTTCTATGGGGCATTGATTCCAGACATAGGAATCATGTGAAGCACCACCAAATGATACATCAACATGGATTACTTTAGAAGTAAGTAAGCAGGTAAGTACTTACTTTTAGTTCATTGCGAACAGCTGCTTTTCGTCGAACTTGTGGTATGTATGGGCGGAGTTCTTCCAAAACCTGTTGGAATCCAGCTTTACTCAACACAAAATTCGCAATAATTTCTCTCTCTGGCAACTGCAATGGGTCGCTAGCGTCGCGTAAGCGGTCTCTCTATTCGTAAAACTCTTTGTTTTCGGTGTTCTTCAGCAAATCCCAGCAATACTAGACGTGCCATACTTCTTTAAATTTAATTTTTAATTACGTAGGCTACTGCCGGAGGACTCAAAAAAAAAAACCGAATTTATTTAAAACTAATTTATTTAATATAAGAAATTACAATTATTGGAAAATGCAAATGACTCGATCGATGGGTGGATACGAAGTGAGCGGGCTCGGTCACGTAGTCAGTGCCTTCGGGCCGCTTCCTGTGTCAGCGTTTTCCCCTCGTGGCAACTGGGTCGATGGTGCGCACGCGGTGTGCCTCGTGCCGTTGTGTCAGTGCTTTACTTAGTAGTGATGCGCGTAATACCTCCCCCCTCAGATCGACGACTATTTCAGATTTTGAGATGAAATATCGTCGAGAGTTTAGATTGATCCTGGGATGCCGGCTGGTTCTGGCGGGTTTCAGGCTCGGCGTATGTGGCTTCATCTGGAGTTGTCATCTGTTTCTTTTGGCGGATATGGATTCGGTATGATAGTATTGCTCCCAGTACAGATATGGCGAGTAGTGTGCCATAAAATGGGATTGTTATATGGTAAATGATTGAGGTTGGTTCAATGTGGATTGGCTTCTGTGAGTCTATTCTGTCTTGAATATCGTGAAGCTTCTTTAAGTTAAGAGCACTGATTTGTAGAGGCGGTGTGGTTGATTCCTCGATGTCATCTGGCACGTTGCTAATCTTCATGGGTTGTCCCCTAATGTGGTCGTTAATGTTGACGATAGTGAACTCATCTGTTTGTAACTTGCAGTTATGTGGGATGGTGGCAAGGAAGCTTCCGGCTAGGGTTATTGATTCTTCTTGTTCGCAGATTAACTGGACTTGTGTTGGTTTTGGAAACACGAGAGCGTAGCGGCGGTCGTCTAACTTTTCCATTGCGGGCTTCGTCAGGCTGATGGTAATCGTGTTGCATGATTTGTGCGGTGTTTGACTTGCGATGACATTGCAGATGCAGTCTGGATTTGTCCTCATCTGGTGGTTGAGTTTTTCTTCGCAGAGATACCTTGAAGCTACCTTCGGGCATTCTGCCTATGTACTTACGCGTGAATATTTCCAGTGATTTCTAGGAATGGGTAGGACGGGATTATGGCTTGCTTATTTCTATTTGGTACAATGACTAACTTATACAGCAGAAATTTTAGTGGAGACGTTATAGGAAATTTATATGCAAAAACTATTTGTGTTCCACGGTAATAGGCTAATGGTTTAATGATATCATAATATTCTCGGATTTTTAATTCTAATAATTGGTCTTTATTATAAAGCGCACTTAGTTTGCGTATCATATTGCTTAGTATTTCTGTACCTAACATGGAATGATGAGTATGCAGTTGACCGGAAATCGCTATTGCATTTTCTAACCAAGTAGGTTAGAAAATGCAATAGCGATTTCCGGTCGAATTTGCTTAATAAACTATCTATGTTATTACTAATTATTTGCAGTATTTGCGAAAACTTTGCAAATTTTATGAGGTTGTGTTGTTTATACCTATCGGCGTCAAGTAAAATGTGCAGACTGTCATTTAATTGTACTTGGTTTTCTACTAATTTTGTAATAATTTTTGTGTGCTCGTTCATCAAACTTTTGCTTAGGCTTATATGATGATTTTGCTCAATAGCTACTTGTTGCTGGTTGTCGTTGAGGGTTTTAAGGGCGTTATCATATTGAATAGCATCTGTGTGATCTAGGTTTCCTGTAATGCTCTTAATAACGGATCCAAGACCATCTATTAAACCTCTCTTCAAACGATTAGGCTTTAGACTTTGTAGGTGAGATGAGGCTTTATCTTACTTTACGTTCAAACTATCTATTTGTAACTCGTATAAAGTGCGAGTGTAATTGTCTAGTCTATCTGTGGCTTTAATAAGTTGGGTTCGTATTTCGTTAATGTTATCATCCATATCTTTTAGTTCTATGCTCTGCAAAAATGTATGATAATGAGTAATGAGTTTCATGGGCCCTAGTTTGAAGGGTAATAGTCCAGGTCCATTGTCAAGTCGTTCTAGATTGATCTCCTGCGCCCATGTTAGGCTAAGTGACAGCATCAGGGGTATCCTGCAACAATTTCGCAGTTTTAGGGACGCGCTTTAGTCTAGATTTAGCTATGGGTCCTTTTTTCTTAGAAGTATAAATGTGGATAGGTAAATTGGCTAGAACTGTGTCTTGGGTATACCTGGGTGCAAGTTTAGATCTACTAGCGGAAGGATTGCTGATGAATATTTGTTGGTCGGGTTCGTAATCGACTTCGTCCTCACGGGTTTTATTACGACTCTCTATGAGCGCCGTTCGATTTGCGAGGGACTTCTCATTGATAAGTTCATATACTTTTTGCATGCGTTCTCTATGTTTTTCAGTATATTGTTGTAGTAGGTGTCCGGTCAGGTCTATGTCAGTCGGGTCTCGTGGGTCGGTGTGTCCTAATATAAGGTCGTATGGTTTGCACCGTGTGAAAGAATGAATTGAACTATTGTATGCTATGATAGCGTATGGCATCAGATGTACAACTGGCTCATCTTTGTGTTTTAGTTTTAAAATACGAAGATGTTCCAGTATGGTGGAGTGAAAACGTTCAATGTTACCGTTAGCGTTAGGTGAGTATGCGAGTGTTTGGTGATGGATTATTTTGTGGACTTTGCAGAACTCGGAGAACATCTGGTTGGTGAATTCAGTCCCTTGATCTGTAATAATGGTTAGTGGTAGGACATGATGCGTGCTGAAAGTTAGTAAGGCTTGTATGATACTAACTGCAGTCCCGTCTCGGAGGAGGTAAGCTTGACCGTACTTTGAGAAGGCGTCTATGAACGTTATGTATTTTTCATTTTGTGCTGAGAAACTATCCATATGTATTGTTTCGAACGGTCTGGTGGCAGGGGGTGCTATGTTGTACTTCTGCTTTATGGGGCTCCTGTCATACTTAGCTTGTCCACATATTGTGCAGTCATTTATGAATTTGGTTATGTGTTCTCGCATTTTGGGCCGATAATATTTAACAGATAAAGCTAGAAAACACTCGTTAATGCCACGGTGGTTGGTCTTGCCTTCATGGTAATGACGAATGATTTCCTGCTGCCCCAGGTATTCTTTTACGTTTTCAAGTTCTCTTTTAGCTAATACCAATTTCATACATGAACTTTTGAAATGTTTTTGTAACAGATCCCTCTGTTGCAAAAACATTTCAAAAGTTGTACATTGCAAGAGGTGGATTTATTAACAAGGCTGTTTTTATTTAAGGGTTGACGTATTCTTTAATGGCATTAATCAGCTCTTCTTCCAGATTGGATTCGGATAGCTGAACGGATGTTCGAGTGTGGGTGTCAAATAGCTTAATGGCAGTAGTTTGGTTAAAATGAATTCTCTGTCAAAGTCGGGGTATTTAGGATAGGGTCGTTGGTCAGTAGAGTCTTACACTTCTCGAAACAGTTAGTATAGTCTGAGTCTAAAGTTACCTTTTTTCCTTTCTTTAAACATTGTGACATGGGTTTGGTAATACGGGAAAAGTCTGGGATGAATTTTCGGTAATATCCGAGAAGCCCGAGAAACTGTTTAATTTCTTTAGGTGTTTTAGGTATGGGGTAATTTTGAATAGCTACGATCTTGTCTGAGTTAGGTTTTATTCCTTCAGTACTAATGACATGACCTAGGTATGCGGTTTCAAGTTTTAAGAACTCTGATTTATCAAGCTGTATTTTAAAGTTAGATTCTCTTAACCTTTGGAACACCTTCTCTAAGTTGTTCATGTGTTCCTGGAGAGAGGTACTGAATACAATTATATCGTCAAGATAGACGAGACATATAACATTTTGAAGTCCTCTAAGTACGTTGTCCATCACTCGTTGGAATGTGGATGGAGAGTTTTTAAGACCCATGGGCATTCTCAAAAATTCAAAGTGCCCATGTTCAACGTTAAAGGCGGTCTTAGGAATGTCACTGGGGTTCATTTCTACTTAGTGAAAACCTGATGCTAGGTCAAGAGTGGTAAAGTATTGGCACTTGCCTAGTTTGTCTAGGACGTCTGTAATATTAGGGATTGGGTATTTGTCATCGATCGTTTTTTCGTTAAGTTTCCGAAAGTCAATAACTATACGCCATTTCTGTTTTCCAGAGGCGTCATTTTTCTTCGGGACGACCCAAATTGGTGAGCTCCAAGCGGATTCGGATGGCCTAATGATTCCTTGATCTAGCATTTTCGATATTTGATCACTGACTTCTTGACGGTGTATAAACGGATATCTATAGCTTTTAGTATAAATTGGAATTTCATCTGTAGTTTTAATGCTATGTTTTACTTTGTTGGTGAAGGTTAATGCTTCGCCTTCAATATAAAAGACGTCGGCGTATTTTGAGCATATTGCTGATAGATTTGCTTTTTCCTCTTCATTCAGGTGATCGGTACGTAACCGGGATGTAACTTCTTTAGCGCAAGGTGTCAATTGCTCAGTACATTCGACATTAAATATCGTTGCCTGAGTGGCATGGTCCAGTGAGAATATTATATCGTTATTGGTTGGGTTAGTTACTTCGACTAAACCGCGGCTATTTGATACGGTAGTCAGGCATTCGGATATAATACAATTACAAATTATCTGTTCCTCTACGATAACCTGACCACCATGTGCGTTAACGGGTAATCGTACTAATTTCGAACTTCCCGCTGGTATGATTTCTTCATAAAGATTTAAATTACGAGAGTTATAAATTTGGATGGGATTAATTGCGAACTTAGTTATGAGTGTAAGGTCTTTCAAATCTAACTTAGCCTCCCACTTGGTAAGTAAATCCATTCCTATCAAACCATCAAAACGATCGTGAAATTTATAAACGAGTAATTTAATCGGTTTCGCGTCACCGAATTCGGGAAAGCATGGTAAGTTAATAGAGTAATCGCTCCTGCTTGTGGCGTGAACGTTAGTAACCTCGAATGGATCATAGTTAAGAGGTATGTGCGGGAAATAATTCTGGACTGCTTCCGGACTGATGAATGATTGATTTGCACCGGTATCTATTAGAAAGTTAAGTGGAGGGTTATGAATACGAACGAATGGTAGTTGCCTTTGGGTTTGTAAATTTAATTCTATCCTGAGCTGTTTGACTTCGGATCTTTTTGAAAATCCTGACTGGTCGAGGGTTGCGGTTGGTCAGCAGTGCCTGTCCTGTCTTTGTCATTAGTCTGGTCAGTCTGTTCTGGTATGACGTAGTCATATGTACAGTCGTTGACATAAAAGTAATCTTGGTTGTAAGGGTCAATGTAAAAGAATTCGTATGGGTCGGGGTAATAATAGTCGTCACCATAATTCGAACACTCGTTCACGTTAACATCGCGGGTTTTAAGATAGTTAGAAGGTGGTGGATTGCCGCGTTGTGCCCAATTCCAGCTGTTGGTAGCAGGTAGGGGCCTGGGTACAAAGTGGCTGACGCCGCTCATTGGCCTGGGACCGTTATTTGACGGGTACGGGTTTCTTTGCGGCATTCTGAATCCAGAACCACCCTGGTTATTATTAGGCGGTGGTGCGCTAAATAGTTGTTGCGTACGGGTCGGGCCACGTGGTTGCATGTTACTTTGATTAAACGGCATCTGAGATGGCCAAGGACGTGGCATAAATTGCGGTCCTTGCGGCCTAAACGACCCGGGCATGTTAAAAGGGTTAGGTCTAAATGGGATAAGCATTTTATTTCGGTCTGGCATTTTAGGATTAATATCGTTCTGTGGATTGGTTGGCATTCGAGCTGACGATTTTCTATCTGGTAAATTATCATTCCTGCTCTGCAAATATATAGTGTTGGTCTCCTCGTGCACGAACTCTAGAGCCTTCTCAATCGTATCTGATCTCATACATCTTATACGCACGCTTAGAGGATCTTTCAAACCACGGAGATAGGCCTGCAAAGTTAGTTTACGATATAAATCGAGTTTGGCGGCTACAGTTGAATCTAGGGTGTCATGCAATGATACGTATTTCATGACGGTGCTGAAGAGACTCTGGCAGCGCTCATAAAATTCTTGTGGCGTGCCGGAACCTTGTGTAAGTAAAGCCAAATCATTGTAGAGGGCAGTCTCATTTCGCTGGTCAGCAAAATTATTAATAAGAGCACTACGTATGCCTGCCCAATCATCAGGTATACCGTTGGCGTTAATCAGACGGGCGGCGGGCCACGTAACTTTATTTAAGATGCCATTTAACAGAGCTAACTTAATTAACGGTTGTCCCTCCCGGATGAATTCGTGTGTCAACTGGTCACACAATTTAATAAACCTGGTAAGTACATTTGGATTCCCATCAAAATCGGGAACTAAGCGGAGGGCTTTAAATACCGCGTCTAAGTCTGCCATCTCGGGTTCAATTTCGGGACTTATGTCACGTCTAAAATCTATATTTCTATTCCTACTACTAACTAACCTAGGTGTACTTGATCTACGTGGATAAAAAATGTTGGACAAGGTATATGGAATCTACAGACAAAAGGAAGCAAACAACCACTAAGAAAAATTCAGCGGACTTACATGAACATTCTGGTCTTCGTTGAGCGGTATCGATTTCTGGATCTCCGGCGTAGTCTCGTTGTTCTGGATCTCCCGGCGCGACGTTGAAAGTCTATCGTAGCGAACGCGGTGCGATATACTGGTATACGCAAGTACGACCCGGGAATCCTACCGACTGCGCCAATTACGTAGGCTACTGCCGGAGGACTCAAAAAAAAACCGAATTTATTACAAACTAATTTATTTAATATAAGAAATTACAATTATTGGAAAATGCAAATGACAGCGTTTTACCCTCGTAGCAACTGGGTCGATGGTGCGCACGCGGTGTGCCTCGTGCCGTTGTGTCAGCGCTTTACTTAGTAGTGATGCGCGTAACACGCTCCACTTACTACCGGCTTCGGTGTTAATCACTAGAAATCATAAAACACTACCTTTGAGTAGTGTCTTTCACGAAAGCCACCAAAAACTAAATGATTATCAATTTGATGTCCACTAAGCTTACACAATCGCAATCTTAAAAGTAAAGTAGTTATTCACTGAAGTTACCCAATACGAAACTAACTGTTTGACAGCTATTCGTTAGACACTTTGCCAAGTGATCATCACTATGAACTGTCAACAGAGATACGCAATAGCCCTGCAGCTCACCATAGCCTTTTTTTTTTTTTTGGGTGGGAAGTTATCAAATAACTTCTCCCGCTCTGGGCGGAGCGGGAGGGCGTGTCAGACTTTTACTGACTAAAACCCACCCGTGTTCCTTCATTTGCCTGTGTGCCAGGGCCACGATATCCCTTTCGGACAAACTCGCAACTCTGGCAGGCATTGGCCCTAATGGACCCCATCAATTCGTGCTGACGTCTCTCTTTCTCTCTCTCTCTCGCGTGGAACACGACGTGCCGTCGACCCGGGCCTTGTCCTTATCGGAAGGCGAGCTACCCATCGCTCACCGTCTGCAAGCCCGCGCCTACGGTGGCCGGATATCGGCTTGCGACTCCGGACGCCCAGAGCGTCTCCTGCGGCGACTAGGGGCGTGAGGGCGCGAACCCTGCCTCTCCCCCACGCGCTCCGCCTCCTCCTTCGCGAGCATTACTGCTTCGCAGAAGGAGGTGACGGCCGCCCATGCACTCTCGCTCCGAACCATGGCCTGAACCAGGCCCGGACGCGAGAGATCGCCGCCGCCGATCGCCTCCGTTAGGACACGCCGGTGCTCCGCCCAAGCCGGGCAGACCTCCACCGTATGCTCCACCGTGTCCTCCGGGCGATCCACACAGTGGTGACACCCGGGTGTTTCCTCCCGCTTTATCCTGAACAGGAACCTCCCGAAACAACCGTGTCCGGTGAGGATCTGCGTCAGGCGGAAGGTGAGGACGCCGTGGCGCCTCTCTAGCCACTCCTCAAAGAGGGGACTTATCGCCACAATTGTGGCGTGCCCAGTGCTGGGTTGCGACAATCGCACTCTACATGTCGCCATGAGATCCCGCCGGAGCTCTGTCCGCTGTGCCGTGATTTCTCGCGGCAGCGGAGTTTCACCCCGGCGTTTTGCCTCCTCGCGCCACTCCCAGATGTGCGCGAGGACTAGCCACCATAGCCTGCAAGGGGCTTCGTGGCACTATCGACGCACCTGACCTGAATGCTGTGCTGGCTCGTTTCTTTGTCCCAGACCATTACAAATCATTTACACGCGAGCCACCCGCCACGGCGCGGTACGCTATTGTAAAATGCAGGTACAAAATAGGAATAATATATTCATAAGTTAAATAATTTAAAAAATGTTTAAAAAAACCTACCTACACTCTTAAGTTTTTAATAAAATAAAGAATAATTATAATTAAATAATTTTATTTTTTCCCTTCGCTCTTTTTTAGAATTACTGCCGTGGCAGAAACCACAGGCTGTTTGCTAGGCCTCCATGTCGCACTGTTGCGTGTGCTAAATCCCCAGTACCTCGCACTCTAGTCGCACTTAATGATCTCTTGGATTCTAATCCAACAAGCGATCTATTTGCGGATGAATGGACAAAGATTTTATTGGCATGCCAGAAATACTGTGAGAGGGATTCATGAAAATATTGTATTTTTTGTTATTGTTTTATGTTTTTACCTGAATTTTATAATTTTATATTTTCTTTTCTATGTGTATCTTTAATTATTGTTATTAGTTAAACCGTGTTAATTAAAGTTAAAAATTAATAAATAAATAGTAGTTCGCATACTGTGAAAATTTCTAATGTATGCCTATTATGGTTCAAAAGATACAGCCCTGTGACAGACGGACGGACAGCGGAGCCTTAGTAATAGGGTCCCGGTGGCACCCTTTGGGTACGGAACGCTACAAAGAAATAGTACTATATTTTAACTGTATCTGTGTAGTTATGTAACTATGTACTTCGTCTACTTATACAACATGTCCCAGAATTAACGCACAACCCCTTAAGAGCGGCCAACCCGTCATACTTTTCATACAAACGCTCGTACGTGATTATGGCGTTGTAACACATCTTCTTTTGATTTTTTTTAACCAAAAGGTATCTTGTGCACTATTTCTAGGTTTCTATGCAAGCAAAAAATAAAAATTTGAAGAAAAAAATTCAGTATAAGCCTGCAAAAATATGTTTTTTTGCACAAATTTTACCTGAACTTTGGCCGTTCATAATGTACTCATAAATTGTAAATGTTAAGAAAACATTACGATAGAAACCTCGCACATGTAATGGAGATTCTAAATGACCAACATTTATTTCATAAACTTGTAAGCCTTACTCAAAAACGCGTATTTCCTAGAACAAGTTTTACGAAATTTCCGAACACTATTTTTCGTTTAATGTTATTGCGTTCTCACTCGCTTTTTAGTAGTTCTCACTTGCGCTGGATGAAACAACAAGCTTTTCGACCATGCTCGCGTTGACGCTATATGGACCGGGAAGGGCCCTCTGGCCCTTCTGGGACATGTTCTATATACCTACCTATTTTATTTTTGACAGTGTCTTTTATTACCTAACCTTTTTTGCGACCCACGATGTGACCAGTGATGAATTTTTTGTAGTGAAAAAAGTTAACAGGCAGAACTTTGAAATTTAACCCAGTGATAAGTTATAGGCTCAAAGTTTAGAAAAAAGAGTACTTAATCCTTGCCGGAAATAATCACGGCCGAAACTGATTAATTGTTTTTTTACTCGACTACGCAAAAGAAAGGGTAAATAGTTTAGCAGTAGCAGTAGGTATTTATAATACCAGTGTATTTAGCCGGAATACTATATGCAACATGACATCACGGCTGTATTGCCCAAAGGGTTAGGCAGAGGTGTACCTATAATAGTACACCCACATTTGAAAGAAAGAAAGAAAATACGTTTATTTGCAGTAAAAATGACGCAAAATTAAGAAAGGGTTGGGGAAAATATGCGTCATATCCACACAAAACGGCTGTCGCTCAGCATTATGTTGTGACCCAGCACAAGTGTGCAAGACAGAACCATAGCTCTGGTTTTCAGCGACAGCCGGCGCAGACGTAATGACGTCGTCCGGTGCAGCAAACAATTAATAGGACGCTGTACCGGTACAGCATACATAAAGAAAAATAAAGTAATTTAATTTAAATGTCATAGAATATACTAATCAGGAATATTAAAAATGGACATACATGCTGTGATAATATTGTATCAACATCGCTACATGCGGACTACGCGTCACACTGACGTCACGCAAATCTTGTATCGCGCAAGCAGAGTTTACCGCGCAACTAGCTTAGATACTCGTACAACGTCCCGACGTCAACCGTCGGGCAGTTGCCCACCAGACACAACACCTGTCTGGTCGGAGGATCTTCCTTTTTCTATGGTGGATGAGTGAACTTTACACCCTGTTCCTCATACCACCAAACTGGTGACCCCGAGTATGAACATCAGCGCAGCCTTCGCGCAACTACTTCAGCGTGACGTCATCATCATCATCACTTCCTCAAGCTTTCGAGCGGCGAGTCACACAGCCAGCCAGCACCCACCGCTTCACCGGGTATCTTGACCACCAGCATGCAGCGGACGCGCATTCCTGGTCATCACCCACAGCCTCATCAGCAACCTTGGCACAGCACACTGCACTTTCAGCCAGTCCACAAGCAGAGAACATGATACCTCTCCTGGTCGACGCCAGCAGTCAACCTCAACCCGGCTCAGTACCACACCCGACTCACTGGAGCATAATGCAGCGCCACCCCGACTCACTGGAGAATCACCGCAGACAGTTCCAACCCACCGAGAACTATGCGGCATCCGGTTTCGACTCATTGGAACCCTCTACTGGCACTGGCAAGCATCGCAATATACATGACTCAGCCCACTATCAACCTCCGGTCGCCGGGGGGGAGTGATGTTGCGGCATCAACATCGCCACATGCGGACTGCACGTCACATTGACGTCACGCAAATCCTGCATCGCGCAAGCCGAGTTTACCGCGCAACTAGCATAATTATATACAACGTCCAGACATCAACCGTCGGGCAGTTGCCCACCAGACACAACACCCATCTGGTCGGAGGATCCTCCCTTTTCTATTGAGGATGAGTGAACTTTACACCCTGTTCCTCATGCCACCAAAATATCATCCTATCAAAAAAAAAAAAAAAAATGTTTAGTGATATGACAAATGCTAATATAATGATATATTAGCATTTGTCATATCACTAAACATTTTTAGTGAGAAGACGTAATAAACAGGAATATTCGACATCTAGCGTGGTTTCGTGGTATCCCTAGGGATATCATGTAATCCCTGTTATCCTCATTTCCCTGCGACATATATAAATTAATCACGCCTGATAAAGTCGTAAAATAAAGTACTGACAAATAAAAAAAATCTCGCCTATCCTATTTTGGTATGGGGGTAGGTTAGGCCGTTCAAAAATATTGAGGTTCTGTAAATACTATTTTTCGATTTAGGTATCTCTAAGCTTTGAACAAATTTTTGTTAGAGTCAAGTGTCCCCGGCACGCCAGCTAAAAGCTTATTTTATGATATGTTTAAAAAATGATGGCAGTAGTATACCTATATTTTAACGAAAAAATATAAAAATAAAGCTACTAACGATTATTATTCGACCAACTTACATTTTTGTAGTTGGAGAATTGACCGTGACGTATATCGATATATGGGAGAACATATTTTTCAACTACAATGTTAAGTTTGTTTTTTGGGAGAAATTCATCACAACTACGAAACGCTTCATTGTATGTTCCTTTACGCATTTGGCCAGTTTTACTTTTTGGTAGAGTCTACTCTTATCCACACCTCTGAAACTAAATTAAATAAACAACCGCTCACGTTGAGTTAAGACGCTTAATTAAGCGTAATAAATCAATTAGATGGAAATTAATTAATTTTGGTTTAGAAAACGTGTCACCCTTCCACGTATGTTGACGAGTTTACCATAATTGTGGGTAGGTAACCTAATTTATTTAGTTTAAATACTTGTGAAGGTGTTCATAAATAAATTATGGTCCGTGAAGTGATTTGATTTGTCTCGTGAAAATGTTAGAAATATATATTTCTAACATTTTCTCTTTTTAGGGTTCCGTACCAAAGGGTAAAACGGGAACCCTATTACTAAGGCTCCGCCGTCTGGCTGTCTGTCTGTCTGTCTATCTGTCTGTATGTTTGTCCGTCTATAACCAGACTGTATCTCATGAACCGTGATAGTTAGACAGTTGAAATTTTCACAGATGATGTATTTATGTTGCCGCTATAACAACAAATACTAAAAAACAGAATAAAATAAATAATATGTTTAAGGGGGCTCTCATACAACAAACGTGATTTTTTTGCTCGATATTGATAACGGCAACAGGTAGACGCTTGAAATATTCACAGAATACTTAGTTATATATTCACTTTAAAAATAAATAATTAAATTAAAATAAAACAAATATTTAAGGGGGCTCCGATACAACAAACGTGATTTGTTTGCCATTTTTATACATACGGTTACGGATACGGTACGGAACCCTTCGTGAGCGAGTCCGACTCGCACTTGGTCTGTTTTTTATTATATATTATTTCAAATAAAAAGTTGTCATCTTAATTTTTTTGCGTCACATTCGCCATTTTTTAATAATTAATTAACAATTCAACACTGATACCATCAGTTTTCAATTATGATACAATGCTTTAAAAAAGGAAAAGAGTAGGTAGATGATGCTTTAAATATGTCTTTATCCAATCCAGCTCGAAGGACCAACAGTATAAAATAGAGATAAAGGAAGTCTATGATGCCAACTAATAATAATATTATATGAAAACATACCTATTGTAGCAAAATATTACACCGCAAGCACACAAACGGGGAACTTGGCCCACGGCGCGCGAGTACGAATAAATAAAAAAAAACTTTTGCCACATAAATCTTATAATTTTGTAGTATATAGAAAAAACAAAATGGTATAAAATTTAAGAAGGATCGTAGAATATAAAAAACATGTTGTGTGAAAGGGTTTTTTTTCCTAAATTTGTAATGAATTATCAAATTATTATTTATTATATTGTTGCCAGTACAGCAATTTTTATTTTTTAACTTTCCTCCACACTAGGAATTTCCTGTATCGTGGGTGCGTTTACAAACATTTAAACTCACATACACAAACAGCCAGACCCGGAATAACTACTTATAGGTCATACAAATATTTGTTCCGTGCGGGAATCGAACCCGCGACACGCAGCGCAGCAGTCAATCGCTTAACCGCTGCGCCAACCGTGCCGTCCAATTAATAAAGATGTACGCATGGACATTTCAAAATAATTCACCTGGCATTACACGCGACACAATAAACGAGATTATATTTTCAAGTAAATGGTTTTAAGTTTTCTTAGGGCAACGAAACATAATATTAAAAGAATCACCTATAATTTAAAACTAATAGATAAAACGGGTAATTTCTTTAAAAAAAAGGCGTTCCTAGATTCTTCGATGCGCACCACACTTGTGATGAGTCGTTAATCACGGAAAATATGCCCAAGCTGTACCAGTGAACACACGGTGGCGTGGCGGTCCTCTGTTGAAAGTTAGATGGGTCGTACCACTTTCATCCACGCAATACAATGCTGGACGGAAATCAGAACAGGTGAGTCGTTCGTCACGGAAAAAATGCAGTGAAACACTCAGTGGCACGGCGGTCCTCTGCTGGAAGCTGGTTTTTTAATTAACTTTAGAACCTCAAGTGGCGTAAGTATGATAACCTTGTTGGCAATTATATTTTCGAGCCGTTTGGGGTTGAAACCCTCGGGCCGTGGGGTCTGAGTGCTCATGGTCTGTTTAATGAAATCTCAAAACGGCTAGTCTAGCTAGGCTCAAAACGAGAAGTGTCAAACTTCCCGTGACCCAAGGGCTGGCTTTTACCTTGCCCAGAGGCTAAACATTGCCATTCAACGTGGCAATGCCGCCAGTCTCTTGGGTACATTGCCAGTCGACAGTGATGTGGATGAATTTTTTGACGCCATATTTTAATTTGTGAATAGTTTTAGATAGTATATAATTTTATTATTGAATTAAGTAGTTATTTATGTACATATTATTTTATAACCCTTATACAGGGTGGAAACTTTCAGCGGGGCAGTAAGGGGAAGTATCTTATCCGTTGCAGCTACGCGAAAATGGTCTTAAGAGACTATCCATAATTTTTTATGGAATTTTGACCCCCATTCACAGATTTTGAAAAAAATGTACAGTCAGCAGGAAAATGGGCAATTTTCACAAAAACTTTCTTTTATGCCAATCGATCCTCTTTCTTATAAGGATCAAAAACCTCTATTGGACCTCTATTTCCTAAGAAATGATACTCCAACTTAGTTTTTATGATCGATAGATGGAACGCTACAACGAAGACTGGCCAAAAATAAATAAACTTCGTATTTCGAAATCGAATTCCGGCAATTCGCAAGCCAGTGGACATACATAACGATGGTCCTATAACGTGACCACCTCGCAGTCCTGATCTCACGCCTCTACACTTTTTTATGTGGCGCTATTTAAAAATTGAACTTTATAAAAATAAATACAACAGTGTTCAGGAACTCAAAGATTTACTTACCACGATTCTCTATGGAATTAATCCTAGCACATTATCAGCTGCTACCCAGTCTGTAGTAAAGAGAATAAACTTATGCCTACGTCAAAACGGCTACCATTCTGAACACCTCATAACTTAGAGCACAAAAGTAAAATTTCTAGGTGAGTCCAAATGTAAAGTTTCAAGTTTTTAATTTTAAGGTGAAATAATACCCAAAGTAGAAGTTATAGTTTTTTATTTGTTTTTCGATCAGTCTTTTTTGTAGCGGCCAGTTTATCGATGGTAAAAAATGTAAGTTGGAACTTCTCATTTCCTACGAAATGTATCGGAAAAGTTTTTTTGTGATTTATGACTTTTCTAGTACTCAAACCTGAATTGGTCCAATAGAGGTTTTTGATCCTTATAAGAAAGAGGATCGATTGCCATAAAAAAAAGTTTTTGTGAAAATTGCCCATTTTCCTGCTGACTGTAAATTTTTTTCAAAATCTGTGAATGGGGATCAACATTCCATAAAAAATTATGGATAGTCTCTTAAGACCATTTTCGCGTAGCTGCAACGGATAAGGTACTTCCCCTTACTGTCCCGCTGAGAGTTTCCACCCTGTATTTAATAAATAATTAACTTTTTTTTGTTTTTTTAATTAACTTTTTTATTTTACACTTTTTAGTTAGGATTACCTATAAAACACGGTAAATTAAGTTATTTACTAACTTATAATCAGGTGACAACGGCCATTTATTCACTCACTCCAATAGTTCGGGATAGATTTTTATCATTTCTCATTTAAATTACATTTAAACATATAACTTGTGTATATTTTTGTAATCACCTTTTAAAACCCTTCATTTTGATACCCCACTCGATAGGCTTGGGAAAAAACAAAGTTAATTAAAAAAATCAAAAAACCCGACTGCGTAAAAAGTGAACTTAAAAGTTGGGTTTTTTGTTTTTCTTTTATTTTTTTTTATTGACAACATTGTTTGGAAGCTGAGAAAAAACAATAATTTGAAAACAATAAATTTTAATAATGAATAGCCCAATAAATACAAAGAGTTAATATGCGCAATGCGCGTAAAAAGTTTTAATGCAGGAATTATACTGCACTTGTTATTTTCTTCTTATTTCTCAAGTGAGACCTACCGTAACAATGGATGACGCTGTTAAGAACTAATTAGCACAACTAATAGCGCATCATAGGTTCACGACCTGAAACAATGAAACGCGTGATAGCCATTTCGACAAGCAGACACATTATTTACGGGCATTAATTTGCAAGTTTATTATACACAGTTATACCACTAAGAACCCTTGTCTTGAAGTGTATTTATTAGAAATAACGATAATTAAACAGAATTGTTTTAATGGTTATAATAAAGTGCACTGAAGTAGGGCTTTATTTTTTGGGTATATTTTCATTGTAAAACTCATTTTACAATATCATGGCTAATCTTCATTCAGAATATGACGCAAGAAGCATAGGACCGGTCGATTTGGCAAAGCTTGGGGGACCCCTGTGTCCAGCAGTGGACGTCTTTTGGCTGAAATGAAGATTATGATGATCATGAATCTTCATTTACGAGACTAATAATTTAGCTAATTTCCATCACTTAGTAATTCGGTTAATGTACTGTTAGTGGTTCTAGGATCTTTTTTGTTCCAGTAAACTACGTAGGCAGGCTATCCAGGCGCTTATTGCCGCTTTGCCAAGATTGATGCGTAGCCTACGGCTCTAACGACCAGTACTAGTAGTACTCGTGGTACCTACTTAATTAACTTTTTAGGGTTCTGTACGTCCGAATGAAAAAACGGAACCCTCATATATGATCACTTGTGTGTCTGTCCGTCTGTCACAGCCAATTTGCTCCGAATGTAATGGACCGATTAAGTTTAAATTTGGTACACAGATGAATTTCTGTGAAACAAACACGGACTTGTAACGTAAATAAATGAATTTTGAATATGGGGGTCACTTTCGGGAGCCAAATAAGAAAATTAAAAAAAGATAAAGAAAGCTTTGCAAACTGTACCGTGTAACAAACCAAAACAAAGGACTTCCTGTGAGGGTTCCAAACGTATATTTTTTTTATTTTAAAACTAATAGTTTTACAGTTATTTAAGGAAATAGATGAAAATTTACCAATCCTCCCCATAACTCCGAAACTACTGAACTTAAAATTTTGAGAAAAGTACGGAAAATAATTCTTTACATTTAGATTACAGGAAAATATATTAGAAGACTATGATTTTAAAATACCATGGTAAATCTCTCAATATTGTGCGTACAACCTTACATTTGCAGTTGGAAAGTATGGAAGAACATGTTTTTCAACTAACATTTTAAGTTTGTTCTTGAGATAAATTCATGCTAACTACGGAACCATAGAAATATAAAAAAAACGGAACCCTTCATTGTGCGTGATCAGTGTGATCACACAAGCATATTGTTCGATTTTTTTTCTAAAATATACCTTTTGACTCAAAAATATCTAAGTTGATATGCGTGTAATTATGAAAGATATAATTTAAATCGGAATTTGAGTAAATAGTGCACGAAATTCCTATATTTTTTTGAATTATTGTGTCCTTATTTTACTTACACAGCAATGTTAAGATCTATATTTACCAAAAAAATACAATATTTTGATACATTAGTTTAATCGGAATAGTTTATTTCGCATACAATGGAAAAGGACACCAAAAAGATAATTTACGACTTCAGAATCATTAATTAGTAACGCTAATTATGTTTTGAGGAATTCATTAATTTACCAGAAGTCAGGGGGAATTTCAAGAGCGAACAGTACAGTTTTTTTTGCGATTTGCTTTATGGTTAGCGATATCTTTGGATTGGTAGGTACTTTGTGATACTTACTAGTATTGAAGTGATAGCTTCTTTAGGCACGTTGGACACTTTAGGGATGAGGAAAAAGCACTGAACTCACGTGACCGTCATGCTCAGATACAATTGAAGTGAAAACTTCTCTAAACACGTTGGGCACTTTTGGGATGAGGAAAATGCCCTGAACTCGCGTGACCGTCATGCTCAGATGCATATACCTATACAGATATTTTCAATTTTGTGAAGCTAAGATGTTGGTATTTAGTCGATTAGAATGTGCAAAAATGAATCGTTTCTTACAACTAGCCTGAGTTAGTTCCTTTTAGGGATCCGTACCCAAAGGGTAAAACGGGAACCCTATTACTAAGGCTCTGCCGTCAGTCTGTCTGTCTGTCTGTCCGTCTGTCACCAGGCTGTATCTCATGAACCGTGATAGTTAGACAGTTGAAATTTTCACAGATGATGTATTTCTGTTGCCGCTATAGCAACAAATACTAAAAACCAGAATAACATAAATATTTAAGGGGGCTCCCATACAACAAACGTGATATTTTTGCCGTTTTTATGGTTAATGGTACGGAACCCTTCGTGCGTGAGTCAGACTCGCACTTGGCCGGTTTTTTATTATATTTGCTGCGATAGACGATAGACATAAAACCTTCCCTGTGAAACGTCAAATATAATGAATGTTATTTAAAGTGAAAGTACTGCTTTTTAATTCACGGCCTAAATCTAATTTCCTACATTATTATGACGTTTTTATTTCCTACGTGCAGTTCTACGACAGACAGTTTTTTAGACAAAATTTATACTCACGTAATTCTGTGTGTGTGTGTGTGTAATTTATTTACTAGCTGATGAAAAGCCATATTTTTTTTAAATCTAACCAACTGAATACCCCGGCCAAAATGACACTCCAAAGTTCCTCTAAATGAGCACTTAAATTTTAATTACAAACGTTTACAGGAAACGTCCATGACTTACCCAGAACCACTAGATCCCTTGGCACACTATCCGAACACACACAACGCCAAATGGTCACAGAAGATATTTATGTAGACCAGAACAAGATTACAACGACAAACCACATCGCGTAAATTGCTGTAATTAAACATTGTAGAGTGTGGAACTAGCCTTAGGGTTAAATAATGGAACTATTTTATTTTTATCAAGAGCGTTCTGAAAAGACAGGCAGTGGACACGTTTTGAACTAAATTAGAGAGGGAATAATTAATAAAATAAATTAAAAGGCTGTTTTTAGTTGACCTACTCCCAGTGAAAATAGGCTAGCAGCTGACTGGGTAGCTTGAATGCACGCTTGCTTTTTATAGGCACCTTGTTATGTGTTCTGTTTAAACCAGAGTAGTTACATTGTTTATGTATTATGTTCAGAAGTTCGAAAGATAGGAGTGTCAATAAAATAATATTTTACTCGAATATTGCACGAAATAAAAACTCGCAAACTTGCTCGTAATAGCATAAACCGTGTTAAAAAAAATGCCAGTCAGTGAGATATGTGCACTGCCGACTGTCCGGGGTTGCTGGATGTGGATTTGAGTACAGTAAAGGCATTTCAGACGAGGCTATTACAAATAATTTCAATTTATACCACCTACATAAGAAAACTCCTAACTGACTCATCAACGCCCAGACCAATCCCTTGGACCTAGAAACCTGAAATTCCCTTTATGATGGAGACAAGGAATAAGGGTCTTTCGAAATTACCATGGGACAGGGAATTAACGGGCGGACGAAGTCACAGGCAAAGAGCTGGTGTACCAACATAATAGCAACAAACAAAACAGGCTGTATACCATCACGTCAATATTGTAAACTCAGGTCTTGTATACATACGCCTATGTTTTGCAGAACAAGTTGACCTGCCCTCAACATGTCACTATTATGTACTTACCACGAAACATGTCTTGATCCAGCCGTAGCGTGCCAACTTAGTCGTACTACGTAACATTATCTTGGTTCCTATATAGATTATCCAATATAAATCCCTAGCCCGTAACTTCATCAGCATTTATTTTTTATTTCATAATTTTTCATTACAAATATGTATGTACCTATCCAGGAAAAAAATAGCCTATGTTGTTCAGTGGTGGCCCAGAGGTAACTACACCGAGTTCCGAGTTGTAGGTCGTGAGTTCAAACCCAGGTAGGCACTTAACTTTGTGTAAATAATTTCATCACCACTGCTCTCAAAACGGTCCTAAAAAATTCGAAGACAAATGTGCCATCTACCAACCCACACTGGGCCCGCGTGGTAGATTACTGCCCAGTCCCTCTTGAAGATAGGCCTGTGGTCCCAGCACTCAGAACAATATATGCTGATTATATTATATATATTCAGGCGCGCAATCTGCTGAACGCCCTGATTGCCGGATGTTGACGTATTTATATGTAGAAGTAAATATAATTATTATGTTTAATGCTTGCATTAAGTTTTTTAGTTCTTACGTGTAATGTTATGTTGTTGGCTTGCTGCACGCTTTGGTGTTTACTGTAAGTGCAGCAAGAAATTGTTATTTAGATCTATCTGCCTAGCCTTTTCCCAACTACGTTGGGGTCGGCTTCCAGTCTAACCGGATGCAGCTAATTGTTATATAAATAAATAAATAAAATACCTATCCTACTCAAGGTCCCAAGCTACGTATCTGTTAGATTTCATAACGTTCAGCTCAGTGATTAAGGCGGGAATAAGTTACAGACTGACGGACAAACAGACAGACAAAGTTACTTTCGCATTGATAATAATAATAATAATAATTCTCCAGCACAAGAGAACACAAGATAGATGACAAGAGCACAAGACACACACATGCGCACATGATAGCACAAGTTTTACCCTTAGTGGTTTTTTGGTTGCTATTTATAACGTTATCCTGTGTTCCTTTGTTTATCACATCACACAAATATTATAAAGGCGAAAGTTTGTGAGTGTGTGTGTGTGTATGCTTGTTACTCCTTCACGCTGAAACGGCTGGACCAATTTTGATAAAATTTTGTATGGAGGTAGCTGACACCCTGGATTAAGACATAGGCTACGTTTTATCCCAGTATTTCCACGGGATCGAGACTTACGCGGGTGAAACCGCGGGGCGCAGCTAGTATGATAATAAAAAAGAAATAAAAAATTGGTTATGGATGGCGGCTAACCTCAGCGGAGACTAGCCATCGGCGCAGGAGATATCATAGTGCACAAATGTGTGCGCTCACGCTCTCGCAGATGCACTCACTCTCATTATCCGATACGACACGGCCGGAGAGAGAACAGGCGCAGGGACCAACGGCTTAATGTGCAGGCACGGAAGTGTGTGTGTTTTTTCGTTTTTAACTGATAAAGTTATTATTAGAAACATCACATGTTATTTGCAAAACACTACCCGTATAAAATTATCTCTACTGTATTGTAGGTTTACGGTCACCATAAACAGGGTGAAATTAAATTAGCTAGCGAAACTGTACAAACGTGATGGGTATCGACATCCAAACATGATAAAACAAAAAACAAGTTAATTTGATGAGTTTTTGAGTCCATCAACAGAAATATTAGTCTTAATAAATCTTTTTTTTGTGTAAACTTACCAGACTTGCTTGGGCTTCTACGAGGGCTGCACTAAAAGTATCGGGAATGGAATATTTCCACTGTTCCTGTCATATTAAAATCTTTTTAATTGAAAACTCCTTGGTTTTAAAAATCGAATACCATTTTTTTTTTTTTTAAAAAGATTCTCGGTCTTGTCACAAGGTTTTGTCAAACTTGTTTAGTCGTTGAGAAAATTGAATTGACTCGAGAAAATTCAAGAGCGATGATTTATTATGACTTTCGAACTGGTTTAACACAAAATCAATGTGTTGACCGGATGATTTCTGCATTTGGTGATGAAGCCCCATCCAAAACCACAATTTATCGCTGGTTTGCTGAATTTCAACGTGGACGTGTCAAGCTCAGTGATGATCCCCGTCAAGGTCGTCCAAAAACTGCAGTCACCCAAGAAAACGTTGATGATGTGCGTAAGCTGATTGAGGAAGATCGACATGTGACATACCGCGAAATTCAGGCAACTTTAGACATTGGCATGAGTCAAATACAAATAATCTTGCATGAACAATTAGGTGTAAAAAAGTTGTTTTCCCGATGGATACCGCATTCGCTCTGTGAAGAGCAAAAAGCGGCTCGCGTTACTTGGTGCGTCAGAACTCTCGAAAGATTCCACGCAGGATCCTCAAATGCTGTATACAACATTGTATCAGGTGACGAATCCTGGATATATGCGTACGAACCCGAAACAAAAAACCAGTCACGAGTTTGGGTGTTCGAAAATGAGTTAAAGCCAACAAAAATTGTTCGTTCACGGAGTGTTGCAAAAAAAATGGTGGCCACGTGTGTCTCCAAAACCGGCCATGTTACGACTATTCCTCTTGAGGGACAAAGAACGGTTAATGCAGAATGGTATGCTAGCATTTGTTTGCCACAGGTCGTTTCTGAACTCCGTAAAGAGAACTGCAACCGCCGCATCATCCTCCATCACGACAATGCGAGTTCTCACACCGCGCACAGAACAAAAGAGTTTTTAGAGCAAGAAAACATAGAATTATTAGACCATCCGCCGTACAGCCCCGACCTAAGCCCTAATGATTTCTATACTTTCCCTAAAATAAAGAATAAATTGCGTGGACAGAGATTTTCATCACCTGAAGAAGCTGTGGACGCCTACAAAACGGCCATTTTGGAGACCCCAACTTCCGAATGGAATGGTTGCTTCAATGATTGGTTCCATCGTATGGAAAAATGTGTCAAATTTCGCGGAGAATACTTCGAAAAGCAATAAATACATTTTTAAATAGTAATGTTGTGTCACTTCCTTGATTCCCGAAATTTTCAGTGCCGCCCTCGTATATCAAAACAAGATAATTAAAAACTCATACTTCAAGTAACAAGCGGCCGTTGAACCCAAAACAAAATCAACAAATCTTTATATTTTTTGTTTTATCGCCATCTTCGGAGTTTCCTACAATTATTTCTCAAGTACAAAATAATATATTATTAAGGTATACGAAACAACTGCTAATTTTAGACCGTACAAATACTTACATTTAAATGAAACGTTGGACCTGACACAGATACTCAATGATTCAGCTATTGCAATTGCTATTTAGTTAGGCACGGGCTCGTGGCTCGTGGCCGCACGGGTCGAACTAAGGTCCATTACATATCGAAATCTTTCCGTTCCTCGGAAAGCACGCTAAGCCGTTGGTCCCGGCTGTCATTCGTAGATCTTTGGCTGTCGTTACGGGTAGTCAGAAGCCCAAAAGTTTGAAAACCAAGGGGTATCATGTTACCCGGTAACAGGGCAGATACAAAGGTGCAGCTGACTGCACCTGGTTAGACTGGAAGCCGACCCTAACATAGTTGAAAACAGTCTAGCCAGATTGATATTATATTCTGGCAAATAGCAACTGAAACATCAAATAATATCATAGCCAAAATTATTCAAAACTAATTCACTATCCTACAGTGCAATTTGACTAAACAAACGAATACCTACGGTATAATATATTATGAAGGGGGTTATTTCGCATAAGCCAATAAACCTGGCAGTATGTTATTGCAATCTTGAAATGCAAATATGTGCGATCTAAGGCACCTGACGGATATTAAAAAAATCTTCAAACTCACGCTTTTGTGAGCATAAAATATGATTTTTTAATCTATTAATTCATGACAACTTACGACGATAGAATGAATAGTGTTTTCAAATACAAACAGGCACTAAAAATAAATACGACGTACCCTAAAGGCTCTTACAGACTCACGCGATATCGCGGGCACTGACAAAGAAATTGTGCTACTAGTGTCGCGTCGCGCTCGCGATATCGCATCAGTCTGTATGAGCCTTAACTCGGGCCCTATTAGCATACCGCTGCGGTATTTATTTTTAAATGTCGCAGCATTATGCTGAGGTATTACGCCCTTTTGGCGTCGCACAAGTCTTAATTTATTTTTTTATTTTGTTTTTATTATTTTTTTTATTGAACAAATAATTATGTCAATTTTGTTTTTAATGCTCCTTTTTTTGCTTTTTGTATTTCTTGCGCGTGTCCCAATTTTTTTTTTCTTTCTTTCTATCAATATCGGCAGCCTTATCCATCCACTGATGACCATGTGCCTCCTCCCTTTTGTGGTATGCATCCCTACTATCTACTTACTTCATAATAAGGCCTGGGAGTCAGTGATTAGTCTACGTAATGCGGAGTTAAAATTTTTGCTATAACTCCTTCATAATTGTTGTGACATTTTATAAAGGCTTGATATTTCTTTAATATTCTTTTTAAAAACATGACATGTTTTTTAGTTTTTAACATAAAAATTGTTTGTCAAATGTGTAATTTTAATTAGCAAATATAAATTTCACTAAATTTATCACTACAGTAATTCGAAACTCCATACTCACTAACCATAGTGATAATTAATAGTTTAGCTGTTTGGTTTCATATTTCGATAAAAAAATATTCTGAAGTCTTGTTTCAAATAATACTCTGCCAACAAATTTTGCGTCCTCAGTAATAAAATTCATGCACGTCAAAGGCAAGAAAATCTGATCAAGATAGCAAGGCAATTAACTACATTTCGTACATTCCATGTTTCTTTTACACCCAGTAAGCGTGGTGTACTTTATTTTATTTCGAGTTTAACTTCACTCCAGACCTGCTTGATTTTCATTTAACTTTAAAGCAGTATCTACGAGAAAAATTTAAACTAATTTAATTAAACATTCGCCCGATCGCTATTGGTTTTTTTACGTAATTCAGCCAGTAGAGCTTGGTACTTACCATGAACGTTTAGTACCAACAAGTTTCCTTAATTACGTAACGCAATAGCAGCTGTATTATTTAAGCTGGAATGCTTTTTCAGCCCTATTTTTCGCGACTAATGAATCACTGCTGAATTAGTGACGTGAATTCCGAATGTTTAGATATAAATTGGAGCTATTTGCATTCATTTTCAGAATTCATTTAACTCTAGAAACTGTTAATGTATCAACCAAACCTGTGTATGTTAATGTATGTGTGTATGTATCAGCCTGTTCTAATTATTTTCTGTAATCTCGTAATTTTTTTTTTATTAAGTCACAGATTACTTAATAAGGAAGGAACAACACGGGTGGGTTTTAGTCACTAAAAGTCTGACACGCTCTTCCGCTCCATCCAGACCGGGAGAAGTTATTTGATAATTTCCCACACAAAAAATAAAAAAAAGTTTTAGATACGACACTCATACAAAAACTATTATAAAAGCTAATATTTATTTACGTTCCACATGACATCGAATACTATGACGCAAAGATCTTAAAAATCTTACTCGCAAAATAAAATGACCAGTCCATCACCTTCATGTTAACGAAGAAATATTCAAATTTAAGGGCACATCCACAATAGATCGGCATAATAAGGACTGGACGAGGCGTACACCGAGATCATACAAAGCCTCATACATTCAGAATCCAAGATATGGCAGGAATTTCATCTAAACGCTCCATATATTTCTACTATAGCACCTTCATTTATATATATTTTTGAGGTGAGAATTTGTCGAACATTGTATTGGTACTGAAATGAAGATGGATGATAGTAATTAAGGATCACCGATGTTGAATTGAAGAGGATTTCAAAATGAATAAGTTGGTTTTGATTAATTTTGTTGCCTAGCTTTGGAGTTTTTGATTTACCTAAGAGGAATCCAATATTATAAATACGAAAGTGACTTTGTTTGTTTGTATGTATGTTTGTTACACTTTCACGTTAAAACGGCTGAACGGATTTGGATGAAATTTAGCACGTGGGGTAAACCAAGATCTTTCTTTTAGAGCGGGAGAAATTATTTGAAGGTTTTCCACGCAAAAAAAAGGCATAATAGGCATGATATTTTTATCGACATTGTGTATTTAAAACAACTGACTTGCAAAAAAAAAACACTGTGGTCTCATCTTTCCAAATTCAGCAAGCAAATTTCATAGGTTTCCAAATCGCTATAGGTGTGCCTATAAAATTTGAGGATTTCCCTCAATTTCCATGGGATCCCTTCATCAGATTCTGATTTTATGCTAATGGAACTACTTCGAGAACATACCCTTTAAAACAAAAAAAAATATTTTCAATATCGGTTTAGAATTGACGGATAAATCGGTGAACATTCATAAAAAAATAAAAAGATATAAAACATTCAGACAAACATAAACCTCCTTATTTTTGGAAGTTGGCTATAAATAAAAACATATTGACGTTTTAAGCCTTTTCAGGACTTGATAGCAGCAACATGACTGTGTTGGTAGAAATGGGGTCCCTATGTTGTTTCGAACGCCGCTGTTGCGACACACGCTGTTGCGAATTATTTTTCCACTGGTTCGAAAGGTTCGAAAGCTCACGGACTCGAATGAAGTAGTCGCGAAAGACGCTGTTTCGAAAAACATTTTCACTGCCTCATACGCTCGAATGCTTGTGATTTCGATTTATTTAGTCATAAAGTGTACAGAAAAGTATTTAATCATTTGGGTTAGGTTAGGTTAGAACGGTCCCCTCTATTGTTGGTAAATTCAGTTACCAAAACAAAAACTCTTCATCAATATCCAATTTAACTAAATTACTATCACAAGCATTCGAGCGTATGAGGCAGTGAAAATGTTTTTCGAAACAGCGTCTTTCGCGACTACTTCATTCGAGTCCATGAGCTTTCGAACCTGTGAGGCAGTGGAAAAATAATTCGCAACAGCGTGTGTCGCAACAGCGGCGTTCGAAACAACATAGGGGACCCGAAATACCTGTATTAGGTTATATTAATAGTAGGTACCTACTTCTATAATTTTCATGAAATATTATTATAAACTGTCAAAAACACAGCTTTCATTATAAAAAAAATATCCAACGTAGTAGTTCCTAAATAAGCTCAAAAATAAAGTAACCCGTTTAAATTGACCGTTATTTAAACAAAAAGTTGAGTACAGCGCCCTCTATTGTGTTAATAGGGTGATTAAGTGAACAAAGAGTAAAGTTTTTCATTAGGGAATTGCCTAGAGCTATCAGGCAACAATAGTCCACTATCATTTTGTCCCCCACGTTTGAAAATTTAGCGAAATTTGCATTATAATTGAATTGCCACTGCAGTATTTGATGTTGTTCTAAATAGCTCCACTGTTTAGCCGGATTTTGGTTAACTTTGTTCACATAAAATGTGGATTTTGGAGGTGTAAATTATTGATAAATTGGTTTCCCCGCTCGGAAGTTTTTGATTTATTGCGGAATTGTGGTCATGACCTTAGTTACGCTCACTCGAGTGTAGCTTATTTTACAACATAAATCATAATGTATAAGAGAGTGAAAATGATTTGCATTTTGTAAGAAAGTGTCCTCCAAAAACAACAGTAAGGCCAAGATATTGCAAAAAAAAAATCGTATAAAATTTGGAGTCCCATGGGAAAAGGGAAAACTTTGCAATTTATTTTCTGGAAACAATTCCAATCTCTGAGGTGATGACGTAAGGCTCCGTGCACGCAAAAACCCTTTGAAGTCAAAAATATTATGCAATTGTAAGAAAGCTTGAAATAATTGAAACATAAGTCAGTGTGACTAAAAAAATATAGTTTTCGACCACGAAAACTATATTTTTTTAGTCTGTAGTCAGTTTCAGCACGTGTTAGTAGTTTCATTACATTTGCGCGCTCGAAAATATAGTATATTTCGCCTTTGATTTACTTAATGAAGATATTATATAATCATAAAAATAAAATTCTGATTTTATCTCAAGGACAGCCCAGTGTGTGATTTTTAAATTTCTTGATATGGTTTGCTAAATAATAGGAAGAAATACATTATCGACTAGATTAAAAAAAAAATAGTAATAGGTTTTTTCAACATTGTTTTTCTTCTATATGTTGTATCAAAAAAAATGCTTCTTTCATCTCTTTGCACTTTTTTCATCTTCGATGAGATACCTTACAGTAATGTTAATGATATTGTTTATGTTCAAAATCAAAAGTTAAAATACGCATTGGGGTTCACGACTAACTACCACTAAAGGAAAGGAACTTATGAGTGCCATGAAAGAGCTAAAGTGTGAAGCTATTTCTACCGGAAAACCAAGTTATTGGCCAAGCGATCCACGCAAAGTCCCAGACTTAATAGACTTTTTTATAACCAAAAATATATCTAATAATTATTTGATCATCGATTAATGTTTTGACATGAATTCAGACCATTCACCAATAATTTTATCAGTATGGCATCGGATCTTACGCATAGAGAACAATCCTACCCTTGTAAATACTCATACAGACTGGGAAAGTTTTAGAATAGACTTAGATAATACAATAGAATTAAGAGGTCCATTAAAAACTCCGGAACAGCTGGATTTGGAACTAAGTAAATTTACAACTAGTATACAGCAAGCTGCCTGGAAAAACACTCCGGAAAAAACACACCGGGTCAAGGCAACCGCCTACCCTGCAGGAATTAAGTGTCTTATAACCGAAAAGCGGAATCAAAGAAATAGATGGCATCAGGCCAGATGTCCACAAGATAAAAAAACTGCTGAACAACCTTACTAAGCGTCTTACAAAAGAAATTCAGCACTACAACGACTCCTCAACAAACAGCTACCTTAGCCAATTAACGAGTCATACTAAAACAGGCTACTCGCTATGGAAGGCTACCAAGCACATGAAACGACCGATCATACAAATTCCTCCTATTAAGGAAGAAAATGGAAAATGGGCAGTGACGGACGAGCAAAAAGCCTTAAGGTTCGCTGAGCATTTAGAATAAATATTCCAACCAAATGAAGCCCAGACTCACAATACGAAAATAATTCAGGGTGTACAAATTAGTTCAGACATAAAGTTGGTTACCCCAAAAGAAGTATCCAGAGAAATTAAGTGTAATTTTAATCGGAGAAAATCCCCTGGTTACGACCTAATTACAGGGGAAGTTTTACAAAATCTACCAAGCAAAGCCATAGTCAAGCTTACCACGCTTATTAATGCTGCATTTTGGTTAAAATACGTTCCTGACATGTGGAAAGTAGCTGAAGTCATTATGATAGCCAAGCCTGGGAAGCCACCTCATGAAACAACATCTTACAGACCAATCTCACTATTGCCTGTGATGTCAAAACTACTTGAGAAATTATTTCTAAAGAGATTGAAGCCTCTTATTGAAACGGAAAATCTAATCCCCGATTACCAGTTCGGATTTAGAGAACAACACTCTACGCTCGACCAAGTACACAGAATTACTAATATTATTGAAAGAACACTAGAGGAGAAGAAGGTGTGCTCCACGGTTTTCCTTGAGCACAGGCTTTCGATAAAGTATGGCATGATGGCCTCATTTATAAACTAAAAACAATGCTGCCTCAACAATTTTCAGACATCTTAGAGTCCTATATATCAAACAGATTGATTAGAATTAGACAAAGAAACGCTTATTCAGACCTTAGGCAGATAAAAGCTGGAGTACCACAAGCGAGTGTACTTGGTCCTGTCCTGTATCTACTATACACCTGCGATATTCTTGAGCTAGAAAATAATTTCATTGCAACCTTTGCTGACGACACAGTTATCATGGCTGTTGGAAATAGTCACGAGGAAGCCGTAGAAAAGGTTCAAGAGTCCATAAACCGTGTCTATTAGTGGACTGCAAAATGGCGTATCAAACTCAATGAAAGCAAGTCTATCCACATTGACTTCACCAATAAAAAGCCACAATACTTTCCGGTATTCATGAATAATCAACCAATACCATACGCGAATACTGCTAAATATCTTGGCATGACTCTGGATGCAAAACTGCGCTGGAAAGAGCATGTCAAAAAGAAAAGAGCCGAACTAGATATTAGATACAATGTATTGGCTACTTGGTAGACAGTCGCCATTGTCAATATCTAACAAATTGTTGTTATACAAACAAGTTTTAAAGCCTGTATGGACCTACGGTATTCAGCTGTGGGGTTGCACCAGCCAAAGCAATCGTCAAATTATACAACGATTCCAAAACAAAGTACTCAGGGATATAGTCAACGCGCCCTGGTACATTAGAAACAGCGACCTCCACCGGGACCTCAAGATGGATGTCGTAAACATAGTAATAAAAAAATATGCAGAAGCTCACGAACACAGACTTCATCATCACGTGAATGTCGAGGCGATCCAGCTCCTTGACATCACTGAATTAGTGCGAAGACTAAAAAGGGTAAAACATTTTGAGTTAGTTTAGTGCAGTGTGAGTGAACTTAAACTGTAGTGCAAGTGCTGACTAAAGAACACGAGAACTAAGTGTCTTCCCCTTAACATAAAGTGAATAAGAAAGACGTTATTGGACGATTTCTTAATTTTATATTTACTTAGCAGTTTAGGTTATATTTAAATTAATTATTAACGAATAGGCTAGATCGTAATGTGAATATAGTATCACCAGCAGTAATACATTATAAAAAAAAAAACAAAAAAAAATCAAAAGCAGTTTCTTGTAGAAAGATGATCAAACGTCAGTCTCGTGTCATTTTTCAATAATTTTGTTGCGAATATTAGTGATTTTCCCTTCATCTCTGGATTTTCAGGGAAAATCCCTTCCAGCCACATGCAGAATTCGGGAGGTTCCTGTTCAGGATAAAGCGGGAGGAAACGCCCGGGAGTCACCACCAGAAGTTATTTGATAATTTCCCACGAAAAAAAAAAGGCACATGCAGAAGAAAGAACTCGACTTTTCAAATCACAAATAATTTTGTTTAAATTCTTTTTCCCTTTCTCACAACGAATGAACAAAATTGATCGAAATTAGCCGATTTCCTGCACGGCCTCTTAACAAAAACTAAGTTATTTTACCTGACCTAGAAATTGAACAAATTGCGTACGCTACAATACAAAACACGTGAAACAGCTTTTTAGGGAATAACAGATCTCTTAGCTACCGCTAATTGCCTTTTGAACATACCAGCCTTAAAGACATAGAGAGTCCATGAATATTCATAAATATTTAGGCAGTCTTCGTACTTATTCACTTAAAAGCCTCGTTCAAAGTAAAGTCAGGGAAATTAATTGCTTAGCAAATTAATGGACTACCTACTTAAATTGTCTGTGTATTCAAATCAGAGTTGTTTTTCTTTGCCAGTACTATGAAGTGGCTATAATACGGCAAACTGACATAGTGAAAAAAAAAGCACCACTAATTTTATCAAAATCTTAATTAAATAAAGGCTGATCTTTCAATAGTCAGATAACTTTTATCTGAAGAATAAAAATGACAGTTTGACATAAAGTCTGTACAGAAGCTGTCAAACCACAATATTTATTACTCAGTTATAAGTTATCTGACTATTGAAAAATCAGCCCTTAGAGCCTTAAGTTTAAAACTTAATTTTGAATAACACTAAAATTAAGTTTCCCTACCTGAGTTGGGAGTTAATCTCTATTTTATACAGAGAAAGGGTCCCGAACATAATCATCTAAGTTAAAGTGTCGTGTCAAGACAAAACCCTTAATGCAATAATGAAAGCTCACCTACTCTTAATAAACGCAAAGGGTAGGGTACTACAGCAGACGAGGGGTTGGTTTTTAAGGTGTTGAAGACTCGTATTTAATCCATATATTATTTTATTTATGTGCATATTTCATCGCTCTTTTTTACGTGTATTATATTCTAGTGATCAATTATTCAATTCAATCATTAGTCTAGTGGTCGGAATCGCTACTGTGCTGCTGAGGAGTTTGTTGCGCCACTTCTTCTTCCCAGCTAAAGCACTAGGAAGTGCTGACGGGCGGGCGTTTTGGGGGACTGTATTATGTAAGTTTGACTTTTGAAAACAGCAGATTCTCAGCCTAGTTTGAATAAATGCTTTTGATTTACTGTTAAGCCCTTGTTGTCCTTGGTTCGTTTCTCAGGTCGAGCAAAGTGTTTTTGGATTTTTCAATGAGGATTTTCTCAATAACAGCCCTGGCCCAGACTTAAACATGGTTGGCGAAATGTGGGTGTTCTACAGGTCTCACCTATGCTTAACTCTTTGGGAAATCAGGCGTCATTTTATGATACTTTAAAATATCTTATACTGGAACAGGTAGTTTTCCACCAATAAATCAAGGATTAATCATACTCATTTAACTTCCAAATAATTACAACCAACTTAGTTTTCTTTAAGAAAGGCGACAATCGTAGTAACCGCTACTTTTGAAACTATGTGATCGTAGTTTTCTACCAAGGCTTAGACAGTTGCCCCAGTTTTTCGTCTTATTAATTAAATAGTTTAATAACTGCTGAGGTTTGTGACCATAGTCTTCTGTGCTGTGGATTACTCGGTAGATGCTATCACCGACACCTGTCTTCTTAACCGACTTCAAAAAAGGAGGCGGATCTATGTTTATCTGTGCTTTTTTTATGTATCGAGCCATTACCGCCGTCTTAGTGTAACCGACAAAAACCAAATTTTACAGGAGAAGGTTTTTTTTTAAATATTTTTGTAAATAATTGCTCTATTAAGTTGAAATTTAACATATAATAATGATTTTTGAAGCTTTACGTGTAACACTTAAAATTTTTGAAAAAACAATAGGTTTTGAGGCTTTTTTGGCGTTTACAATAATTTTGCTGTCTCAAACTGACGACTTCTTAGGTTTCCTGGCGTTTGAGATAACACTTGCGATAAAAATTACCTGGTTAAAGTTTTAATGCAAGCGACAATAAGCCATTTTAACTATGCATCAATTTTCATAAATAAATGGGTACTTTGTTAAAAAATTAATAAAATAAAACAAATAAAAGTATATAAATTTATATTTCTCATAATTTTAACATTTTAATGAACACTGAGACCAATGAATTACTCTTAAAATAGAATTTAAAAAACTTTTATCAAGGAAACTAAAGATGCATTCGTTTCAGCTAATATCTCTCATTAATCTTACATTTAAAACAACATTGAGAACAATAAAATTAATTAAATGAAAAAAATAAAATTAAACCTTTAATTCTCTTATCACTATCATCTTCATTAGTTACAGGGAACACTTTAGGAACTGCTCCATCATACCTCATGTTTAAGTACTCTTCATGGTATATTATCTATAGTACACAGATCCACAAGATCTTTGTACTTAGCAGCTGAAATTTTTAGTTCCGCATGGTTTTATTGTGCTGGTCCATTAATTATAGTTGCCGTATTGGCTCTTGATCTAATAATCACGTCCATATTCAATTCTTGTTTATTGCTATCTTCGAAAAAGACCGTATTGGAGTGTAATTACTGGATTGTTCTTTTTAAACGGTACCATTCTTAATGTTTTGAAGGCTATTTTAAATTTCGCTGGCAATAAGGCTTACGAGAAAGACTTCCAGTCAGGGACCGTACAACCCCGGTTAAAGGTTAAGCCTTTCGAAGGGGTAACCCATTCAATGAGTTACCTTCATCATGATGTAACCCATTGAATGGGTTTTATACTAGAAACCCAATAAAAGGCTTACATGATAACCCATTGAATGGGTTTTTATACTTGAAACCCAGTGAAAGGGTTACATAATAACCCATTCAATGGGTTCTATACCTACTTGAAACCCAGTGACATGAAAAAATCATAATAATATGTTATTTCGATATCCCAGCACGCGTAGCATGACCAATTCTATCTCTATTCTATCCAGGGACCATTTTAGTTACCATTTTAGAAAAACCCTATCGAAAATCCTTTCAATGGAACGGGTTTTCGATGGGGTTTTTCTAAGCAGTTATTCAAAAACCCATACGGTGTGGGTAATTTTAAATGGCTTAAAGTAAGCCGTTCAAAAGGGTTACCCATATCTTATGGGTTTTTGTTTAACCGCCTAGAAAAACCCTATCGAAAACCCTTTCAATGGGTAACCAAAATGGTCTCTGCTTCCAGTCCATGAAATCAGTGTAATTTAGAACATTTACAAAATAACCTGTTGGATCGGATCTAGAATTGGTGATCATAGTTGGCCACTCAGAAGGAGCCCACACTGTTTTATTACGGATAAAACTTTCAATTGTACTGTGAATGGAGTCAACAGGCATCATAGTGTGTGTAGGTAGGAGATAAGTTACTTTCATTGTAGTAATCGTAGTTGTTGTCTTTAAAAAATGAATTATCATGGATAACATAATGCATGGTTTCTGTTTTGAAATGAATTACTCCTCTTTTTTCTTGACATTCGCCCAACACGTAACAATACCCATCCCTCTTACCGCTTTCGTAGATACTTTCATTATAAAATGCGTATTTTCGTGAGTAATATAGGGTAATGCTTTTACCATGTGAAGTGTTGAGGACTTTTTCTAAGTTAAAGCTTGCAAAAAGAGAGGTAGAATTAGCAGCTTTGCTAATTTTCTGATCTTCTAAAAACAGATTTTTGCATTTGTCTTTATCCAAAATGTGATTTTCATATTCTGTAGTTTGTTCAAAATCAGTTTTTCTTTCTGGCGATAAATTTTTGTACTTCTCACAAAAAATGCACTTATCTTTTTTGAGCAAATGGAATCCTAAATTAAAATCGGTTATGAAAATACTACGGTGCAGAGAGATAGTTATTGCATCACAATTTTCACTGAAATGAACTCGTCGCAGCACGGTTTAGGCCACTTTTCTATAGTAAACGACAAAATTTTGATCAAATTTTGATCACTGTGTCGGTTGCGATAACAAGTAAGGTCGCTTACGATACAATTCTTAGATAATTACACAACATACGATAAAAGTGACTATGTCGGTTACAATAAAATTTAGAAAACTGTTGTGCTAACGATAAATTTACCTTTTGTATACCTTTAAATTGATTGTATTTTGGCGGGAAATCTCGACGAGACAGTGTCCTTTATAGTTTAAAATGTCGTTTGCGATGAAAAACGCTGTTTGGGAAAACGTGTCGCTTACGATAAGTCGGCGGTAATGGCTCGGTATGTTCATCGATATTTTCGTCAATTATTGTGGACGATTTTGAAAATTATTTTTCATTTGGTAGAGGAAGCCTGCGCGGTAGTTCTATTTATGTTTTATTAACTTTGCTTCAATAATACGTATTTTTTCCACTTAGTCTAAGTGGATGATGTTATAATAACTTCCCGTCACTGTTATTTACATACAGGTAGTGGTACGGTTGTGGTGGTACCACAAGTAAAAAGTGAAAAATAAAAACTTTTAGCAAAATAAAACAACCGACTTCCAAAAAAAAAGACTAGGTACAAACTGAAAAATACCTTTAACTTCGGAGGTCGATCGCAAAAAACAAAAATACAAAACCGAAGACAACGACTTCGAAATTAAAGTTATTTTCCACTGTGTAGTGTTTTTTTTTTGGAAAAAGTGTTTTCATATACCTAAACAAAGTCCCCAAAAACTTAAGATTTTCAAGTTTAACAACAAGGTCATCTTAGTTTCTGCCTTGCCTTTACGAGTATTCTCTACACAAAAGCAAGAGAAAAGATATACATTGTAAGTTTCAATACTTGTTTCAGTAGCACCTCACCCTAAAACTGCAGAAGTAGTGGGGTAAATGTACCGTTACTGCGAACTTGGCTCGTTTGAGGCGATCCGGTCACAACGGCGGAAAGTTTTCACATGACGTGTGTTGTTACCTCAATTGTTCACTTCTTCCCTTCAAATTAACGTTTCTGGTAGCTATTTACTGTACGGAATCTTTGTAATTTGACGTTTCTGTATGCTTGATTCGGAACAGGGTCAGGGGGTCTACTCCGAAGCGCGAAACCGAAGTATCGGCCGAATGTTCGGCCGTTTTATTACTTCCATAGTTTCCTTTTTTGACTTTGAGTCCTTACCCGACTTCAAGTCACAGTTTTGACTTTAGCTTATCTCTTCGACTGCCTTCTTTTTTTTTTTTTTCTGTAGTCAGCGATAGTTAGCCGTAGTAAAGAGGCAACCGAACATTCGGCCGATACTTCGGTTTAGCGCTTCGGAGCACACCCCCTGGCTTTTGAATTTTGAGATATATTGGCGTTAGGTAACTATAGCATGGAGACAAAACGATCCCACCAAAAATATTTCATGTAAAGTAGGATGACTTACATAACGCTTTCACTGTTAAAAAGTTATCAGATCTAATGAACCACCGCGAACTTTCCCGGTCGACCACTTTTCGCCCTTATGCCCACAGTAATAAAGTTGAAAAGTGGTCGACCGGGAACTTTTGCGATGGTACATAGAGCCAAGCCCCTCACTCTACAAGGTCTAACTCTACAAACCTTACATCTTGGTCAATATGCACGGCGCGCGGCGTGGCCGTTTCGCGGCCGTTGTACAGACACTCCTATGGGCTTATGATCTTTAATGATATGTCATGCAATTGTTCAACCAAGCCATACATTTGACCAAGATGTAAGGTTTGTGTGCAAATCTTGCATACCAAATTTCAGCTTTCTAGAACTTCGGGAAGTGCCATAAAGGTGTTGATGAGTGAGTAGTAAGTGAGTCAGCTAGTTACGAAATCGACGTATTTTAGGTATTAATAAAATCCAAAGTATAAAAGCTAAATAAATGAAACTTAGCGTGTTTTATAAGACTGCTATCTACATTTTATTCTGAGGATTTCAGCTCTCTAGCATTATCTAGGCCGAAACTATGAGGATTTGAAAATACGACGAAACGCTTCGAGAAAAGTTAGGTAGTGCTTTTTATTTTTGGGTCGTCTTAGCGGGGCAGTGCTGTGCCCCCAGATAAAATACTGTTTGTCAGGAGTTGCTGTTTTCTTTGAAACTTTAATAAGTTGTGAAAATCAACGAGGATTTTTAACATAACTTTTTTTTTCTCTGGCTTTATAGTGTTACCTACATAGAAGACCAGTAAACCATGCTTGTGCCAACAAAAGCACATAAAGAATTATAAATCTAAAATACTTAAATCTAACTTTTACAATTAATAATCTTAGGCCGCGTTCACACCAAGTGTATAATCGGTCGCAGACATCGGCAGTTAGTCTGAAGTTGTTTTTATACATTTTGTAGTGAACGCTCACAGTTGGCGGCTTTGGTGTGAACACGGCCGAAAAATAAAATCCCCTCCGGGGAATAAAACAGAATTCAAGAGCACAAATTTAATTTTATAAGATCATTCCATCGCTGCTTGTCCTTTCTCTACTGACATCGCTGCTCGTCTATCTTTTTAGATAGACTAATTTCAAGAATTAAAATAATTTCACACATTCTGCTACTATTCCTTTAAGTTTATTGCAGTCACCAAAGTCGTTCCATTCAGCACAATGCTGGAATCAGAAAACAGAATTAATGACGTCACTGATACAAAGATTTACGTTAATTATTAAAATGTGATCACAATTTTTAAAATTAATAATTCATACAAAAAAATCATAAAATTCCGGAAAATCGGGTGTTTTGAACATGGTATATTATGTCCTAACAGAATATACCATGATGATGCCGAAACGGATATTCGCCACGTGACTGCTCGGATCTTTTAAATGCATGCTGTAACTGTAAGTCACCGAGAAAAAGTTTACGTGAGAATAATGACTATATATCATAACATCACGCCTGTAATCACCGAAGGGTTAGGCAGAGGTGGACCTATAGTACACCCACATTTCGCCAGTTATGTTTAACGCCAGTAGCACACATCCGCCGCGAAACCATCACAGCGAAACCGCAGTAGTTCACGCCGGTAGCACATCTCCGCCGCGAAACCATAGCAGCGAAACCGCGGTAGTTCAATTCAACTGGTTCGCGTCATGTTCCGCTAGTCGCATCCGATTCGAGTAGCGAATCATGACGCAAGCCAATTGAATTGCAACTACTGCGTATTTGCTGTGATGGTTTCGCGGCGGAGGTGTACTACTGGCGTCAGTTCAACTGGCTCGCGTCATGTTTCGCTACTCGAATCGGATGCGACTATTTTTTTAGTACAATTTTTACTCACATTCAACATTTGCATAGCAAAACAGTGCCTCATTTTCGTGAAGTCACAGAACTCCGGGGGTCCATATTGCTCGAGGTCCCCATTGATGCAGTTTGTTTTCATGTCTGCCAATAGGTCTTTGTCATCAATATCCTTGGTCATCACTTCTTCGAATTTTGTCTTGTCTAATTTACCATCATCTGTGGCGTAACCTCTCTTTTTGGCTATGCAAACTTCGTGCTCGCACTGTAATATAAATATAAACATTAGTAATACTGAAAAAAGTTTATTTCTTCAGTTGGCAAATAAAATTCATACAGCTGTTAAGAATTAAAGTGCTACGCAATGGTTCAGGTGGTTCATGACATGGCACAGTCGGCTGGCAAAATCGTATAATAATAAATGTTGTATGTTCGGAAAAAAGCCGCTCGGCTTAGCGCGAAGTGTGCCAACCCGACCCGACCATATCATGATTTAGCGATGGTACCTATCGACACGGGGCACGAGCCAAATGACAGTCCTGCTTTGAGTTGGGTTTGTTGTTTAGTGGCGAATCGAATGTGCTGACCCAAGCAAGTGTGTAGCATAACCCTGATAAGCAGAACAGACGCACTTACTGAAACTGGATCCTTGGGTCCTTGAAAGCATTCCTTTAAGTCATCATTTGCGAATTTTTCCTTCATCTCGGTAGTTTTTTTGCAACAATGCATTGAATGCTAGAAAAAAAAAAAAACTAACTTATATTCACAGTCCATCAGTTCAGTTTCAGGTCTATCAAGTACACATAAAATCATACAATTTTGGTTAAATCATATATTTTTCAACACATTTGCTAAAAAAAAGCATTTACGAAGCCTGTATACATTGTTCGAAAGTTAAAAATTACGCACCATACAACGGAATGTGCGGTAAAATAGGTACTCTCATCTAAGTACATATTTTATCACATTCTTCGTTGTATAGCTCCGTGCGTATCCTTTACGTTTTTTTTTGTTATTTCCATAAAAAATAAAAAATAAATATAAAATAAGGAGTTTCACATAACGAGAATAAATAAGCTGAATGATCGAACCTCCTTGGAAACGCTTTTACTCAATACGTTTATCTCACTTTATTATTAAAGAGAAAATGGACTAGAGATGTAGTATTGGTTTTCACCGCGTCCACGTGGCACCATTTGCAAATTCGCGCCATTTTCATATTAGAAACGTCAAAGATTGTTGCGACTTTCCGACTGATATTTATAAACAAAATAATAATATGAGTTCAAGCGAGGAATCCGATATTAATATGGAACCTACTTCACCTGATATCTTGAATAAGGTGCAAATTACAGAAATTGGTCTATTGCCGCAAAAATGGCGAGAGCGCTATATAATTATTTACAATAATTTTATATCATACTCAATCATTCTCTGAAAATGTTTTGATGGCTTGTTCCATTACCTATTGTACTGTTTTCTCGCAAATGTGTTGAAAAACGTTGTATCACACACGTGCGGAAATTGGTATTTACAAATTCGTGAGTATGGTAAGCCCTCGACATTCGTCTACTCGTTTGTAAAAACCAACTTACCGCACTAGTATCATAAATAACTATTACGGAGAGCAGTGTTGGCCATGTGGTAACGGCCCCAACTTACGAGTTGTAGGTCGTGGGTACTAACCCAAGCAGGTACATTTTTTGTGTAAATAATTTCATCACCACTGCTCTTAAAACGGTGAAGGAAAACATCGTGAGGAAACCGGCATGTCCTAGAACCAAAAGTTCGAAGACATGTGACATCTACCAACCCGCAATGGGACCGCGTGGTGGATTACAACCCACCCCCTCTCGAAGAGAGGAGGTCTCAGCAGTGGGAACATTATAGGCTGATTATGCTTTTGATGAATTATATATTATATTAGACAAAATTAAATTAAAATACACAAAATGAATTGATGCTTAACACGCTGCCAACAGCTGCACCGCGGTCACTGTTAGACTGCATACAAAAGAAAGAGAAGCGCGATGACACAACGCTTGTAATTTATTGCAAAATATGAAGCAAATATTTATTTACTCAAAAATGAGTTGAGTAATCGAAAATAAAAAACAACCAAGTTCTAATTAAATACCAACCATACGTTGATATTTAATACAGATATTTTGGATTGAAACTCAAAGTAAAGGGTTAGTTTACTGTTAATTTATTTCAAGATTTTTTTTTCTAAACGTGTTTTGATAACAACCAAGTTCTGAGAAATATGTTCAAGAATAACATATATTTTTTCCGCTACCACAAACTATATAGATTTAGCATTTTTTTTTTGTTTAAGACAAGTCTACTTTTTATCATTTGTCTCTTGCCAGGGCCTTAATAAATAGATGTTGCTCTTACGGTCAACCGCACGCCAGTTGTAACGCTCGAAGTCTACAAAATCTGTCTTTACTGTGACAGAATAAGGGCGTTGTTAATGACAAATACTACCATGGCCGTGCGGTTAACGGTACCATTTAAATAATATTGTATAATCACATAAAAAAATTATAACTAACTTGAAAAAATGACCTATTTAGAATTAATTTATTCCGATAACAATAAAATACGAATAAATCGTGGCAGTTGTATTATACTTACAGGGTGAAAAGATCGTACACAATCTTTCTTGTCTAAGTCCGCAGCCTGTAAAGTAAAATAATAATAAGTAAATGTTATTTTAGGGTTTGATGTGATAATTCGTAAGGGAATAGACAAATTTTGAACCTCAACCATCGTGAGGGTACAAGAATAAGGTACAAAAATAAGGGTGCCCTATTTACGGGACACTCTTTGTGTCGCAATTTTTATTGTTTTAAGCTTGCCCCTTGGTACAACAAACAATCGACTATAGTTGACAAAAAATAATAAGCCCGACATTTAACTTGAATCGATCTATCGTGAGTATCAAGTACCGAGTCGCGATGGTCAATCGCGAAGTAACCATACGACTCGGTAAGGACAAACTTAAAGTTGTAGTTGAAAAACATGTTCTCCCATACATTCCAACTGCAAATGGAAGTTTGTACGCACAATATTGAGAGATTTACCATGTTGTTTGAACACCACAGATTTCTTAGAGGTTTTCCTGTAATCTTTAAATAAAGAACTACTTTCTGTATTTTTTCAAAATTTTGAGCTCAGTTGTTTCCGAAATGGGGGAGGGGGAAATGGTCAATTATCATCTATTTTCTTAAACAATTTTAAAACTATTTATTTTAAAACCATTAAGCCCTTTCTTTTGATATGTCACACGGTACAGTCTACAAAAGTTTTATTTTTATTTTTCTATTTTCCCCCAAAAGTGACCCTCATATTCAAAATTTATTTATTTACGTTACACGTCCATATTTGGGTCACAGAAATTCATATTTGTACCAAGTTTCAATCGGTCCGTCCAGTAGATTCGGAACAAATTGGCTGTGACAGATGGACAGACAGACACACGAGTGATCCTATAAGATTTTTCATTCGGACGTACGGAACCCTAAAAACTATGAAATAAACTAAAAAATCTTACCAAAGCTGTGACGGCGATGATACTCAAAGTTACAAAACGATACATGTTGAACCAAATGCTTAGCACTGACACTGAAAAATATAATCATGAGCACATATTTATACTTGGACAAATCTATAATTTATTTCCAACGCTGCCTAACTACCAGAAAATTGTAGCACTTGTATTGAGTAATAACAACAACTGCAATTATTATTGTAACGTTTGTGTGTTAAAAAATATGATTTTTTCCGTCTGTATGTATAAGAGAACAATGGATTTTGACATAATGTTTTTTTTTTGTTTTGATGTACCTATGTAAAAATGTTGTTGTCCCACGGTGAAGTAAATACCACTTCTTAAATAGAGTAGGAACAGCGTTAGACCGTTTGTCCACCACCATCGTCAATTAGACGACAACGAGAAACGAGATTATTCGAACCAAACGTGACGGAGATCGTTTGTCCACAGCGACCAAACTCGGCCTTTCAGTATTTATTATGTATGATAGATAAAATTAAAACCGGGTGAATGGCGCCGCCAGCCGCCGCGCCGGGGCGGAAGGACGGCAGTGTGTGAACAAGATTAAACATGTTTTGTATTGCCGGCACAGCAGGTCGACCCTTAGAACCCAAAATGTGTAGGTTCGGCCGAAGTTACGGCCATTTCCTACTCCGTATCACCTACGGGCCTAAGATTAGTTCGGGGCCCGAACTAAGAATGAATGACAACATGATTTGACGGATGACATGACTCCCGATGTGTTTTTGCCCGTCCGAAAAAGTTAATTAATCGGGTGTAGGGTTCATTCCGAAGTATCGTACTTTTTTCGGACGGGGCCGTATCTTCGTTGACGGACTTAGAGAGTAGGCCTCCAGATCCCAATGTTCGGGTGACGGACATGCGGTAAACACGCTGCCATAGTAAATGTATGTATAGCTACTTCGCGTCGTCGCCGTCATCTAGTTCTCATTGACATCCCGCTGACGGTGGCAGTGGACCTTGCTTAATCCTTACCTTGTTACCTTGCTTAATCACAAAGTTCACTGATCTAAACTAACTAGTCTTATATAAACTTTTTACCATTCATACTTACATGATTGGCCCATATAAGTTTTTTTTTTTTTTTTTTTTTGTTTTCGGCTACGAAACCTCTATAAGGCACCTGGACTTAGGAGGGAAAAAAACCAGGGAGTGTGGGATTCTTACCTCACTAAAACCACCCAGGTGATCATCATCAGCACATGGAGGGGATCCCGTTACTTCTTAATAGACCAATCTGGAACCCCCTCAGTGCAACGTCTGGTAGGGCACGTCTCTGGGGAGACTATAAATAGGTCTCCCCTGAGCCTCGCTATGCACGGCAGCACGTGATCACAGTGCTACCGTATTCCCTGAAATCGTCGGTGGGCAATCAGTGTCCCCACTCTGATCGCCCGCGATTCCAAAGTCCTGCCTGCATTAAATGATGCAGGTGGGTTTTCGGCGTGTTAGGCGTCGAGGCGGTTGCCTCCTCGACGCCTTCTCGTTTGAGCTGGATTGGCTCTCTCACGATCCCGCTCGGCCCATTTAAGTACCTACCGGTACATGAAAATGTGCTGCCTGATCCAGCTATTCAAAATACTATTTTTTTTTTGTTAATACCGCACATACCTGTAATTTAGACTGGTTTTAAAACCAAGCAAATCCGAACCGTGAAACTAGTTAATAATATTTAATTTTAGATTTGAAATACATCCACGTTTTATTACAATCAATGGCTAAGGCGGTTTTGATTGTCACCTCACATTCAAATTAGGCGGTAATTAGTCATCAGGCGATTAGTGATGATTAACATTCGCTTTGAAACGAGTCAGTTGACGTCAATAATTATGTACCTATATTTGGTAGTATATAAATGTGTGGTGTGACAAGTATGGATAAGATGAGTAAAATGAGATAGGGAATGAGTAATAAAAGGAAGTTTATTCCTAACTCCTGAAAGCTAGCATCAACAGTGCTGACCACCAGAGAAGCGCCGATACAATTAAACTCGATGAGTCTTGGAGTAACGATCTAAGTATCTTGGATCTCGCAACCCGTGGAGGATTGATAAAAAGAAAATAGTGCCTTTGACAGTAAACCATGATTATTTGCTTTCTACCACCGGATCCACACTCTCTCTGTGTTTCTGATTGGCAGATAACACTCTATTTGGCTATATTGAGTCGTCAGCACCCAACATCAGCCCGCAATCGATTCACAGATTTCTATATTCGCCACTGCACTTCATGTCCAGGGTGCACTCGCTATGTTGGAGTGGTGAAGGTTGGGTGGGATATTTTCTTCTCCATAGCTTGCATGTCTCGTCGACTGCTCTGTTTTTGGAGGAGGTGTGTCTTAGAAAGGGTTTCCAGGGCTTTTGTCATGATCATCACATTGTCGCGTACTTCATTACTGAAGGTCGTGTCCCTGAAATGCCTTCATGGCTTTATGTATGATGTTCATCCATTTCGTTCAGTGTTCCGCTTCTCTCAAGGCGGCCGTAACAGAGAGTCCAATTTGGGAGGTTACTTGGTCCGACCAGCGGTTAGGTGAATAGCCGCGAGATATTTTCTCATTTAACTTGTTCATCATCACCAACTTTTCAAGGTTATCTGATTCCCGACAGGCAATGTGACCAAAGTAACTGAGAATCCTTTGGTAACAGATAGTGGATAGTATATCTCTTATGCGTAGTTGTTCGAGAATATATATGTTCCTGCTCTTGGCGGTCCATGGTATGCGGAGAATTCTTCGCCAACACCAATTTTCAATACCGTTTATCTTTTTCCGTTCTATTGCCCGAATCGTCCACGACTCTGATATGATAGCGATCACTAATCGCTTACATGACAACATTTTTTTTAGATTAATCAAAGGCTGCGTTTCCTAACTAAGTCGTCACCTCAACCTATAGCAGTCAATTGCTGGTCATCCTTCACGCCGCACTCTGCCTTCTGCCACCTTTTTAAGATTCTCAGTACATCTAGCCAGATTAGAAACTAAATAAGAACGTACGAATTTCTTCGATGTTTATTTTTGATTAACTATGTCCCCGGCTGCATCTGGCCATTGAACATATCCATGAACCACGTAAATCGAATAAATGGTCCTCGAGTTATACAGGTTCAGATTAAATTAGCTAGAGAAACTCCGCAAATGTGATGGGTATCGATACCTAAACATGACAAAATAAGATAAAAAAAGATGTTATTTCTTTTTTGGGCTCAACGGCCGCTTTTGCGTGTTGTTACTAACGAGAAGTATGCGTTGAGAAATTCTGTTTTCTTTTATATTATCATATTGAGATATCGATACCCGTTGTGAAGTACGAGTATACACAAAGAAATATTTTTTTTAAACTGATATTTCAAGTGACTACACTAACTGCTGTTGATGGCCCCAAAACAAAACTCATTAAATTAATTATTTTTTTGTTTGATTATTACATCTGCGGAGTTTCGCTAGCTAGTTACATTTCACCCTGTATAAAAACGCAATAACGATCGGGTCAAGTTATCATGGACAGACAGAGAAACATTGTATTTTTTATTTACACACGACTTTAATTTGTACTTAAAAATGAAAAAAAAACAAGATTGTTATCTATCAATATACTTCACGTGAGCGGAGCCTTGAGCACGGTTAATAAGTTATGTACCTATCTATTAGATTACATTATAATACCGGGGGAGCACCGATAGGATCTGCATCGCATGTTTTTAAATATACTACAGAATACCATTCCGTGATTTATAATTGTTATTATGTGTTCGTTTATTACAGGGTTTCAGGGATTCCCTATTGGAAGCAAAGATTTTTTTGTCTACTGGACACGCTACAAACTGGTAAATGTGAAGTTGTCACCAAAGAGAATTGCATGGTTTCAGAGTTGCACAAGGATGTGTAATAACACATCCTTGTGCTTTAACTGACCTTGAACTTGATGATGAACTCTTTCAAATGAGACCAAGACATCTCGTTTGAAAAGCTAGTATCCCTACCTACTTAGTTACATAATGTGTAACAGACATGTTTTGGAAATTACCTTTAAGTAAAGAGATACTTGAGTTCGACGCACTTAATTCCAGTTAACATAAACCGTGTATGCGATTGAAAAAAATATTAAAAACAAAAATAAAAGGAGCGCACATGGGTGATGTATGCGATTAGGTTTTAAGTGCATGTGTGTATGTGCGTGTGTGAGAGTGTGTGAGTGTGAGCGTGCATTGTATATATGAGTTTTGTTTGTTTAGTTTTTAGGATTCAGTTTAGGTTTTGGTTAGCCCTGCGATAGTGTCTTGTGATCGGAAGAAGCCAGTCACAACTTCCTCCGCTAACGATTTAATTACTGCAGTCCTATTAATTATTTGACAGAATATGGAAGCGACGTTACCAAACCCTCAATATCATCGTAGGTTTTATTCTTAAGCTAGTCAGTTACAACTTGTTTACAGTTACGGAGTTTCAGAAGATATATGTGTAGTTCTTTATTTAAGAGGTTGTATTAGCGGGAAGATTGCCTTGCATACTGCCTTTTAGCAAAAGCAGATCTAACTTGGACAGTTGGAACAACTAAATAGCTTCATCTGCTCCTCATACTTGACTTTATGGGATCATACGGAAGGAATTTGTGTTTTCGCTGAGCTCTCTCAAGTTCCAAACAGTACGTAAGAATCGATTGGGCCAATGATACGTAAACTTTCTGCAGAAGATTATTTGAGGCAACGTGTCGCAATGTTTTAAAAGTCCGTATTATTTTACTACCCTTTTCATGATAAGTTCAGTATGCATGTGCCAAGACAGGCGCAGGTTATTCATGATGCCCAAGTATTTAGTTTATTGTAACCTGTCAATCTTTATACAAGAGGGATCAGAAAATGGGGGTTTGGCACAGCCGTGGATCTTGATTTGGAATTCGAGTAGGGGTTGAGTGCACGTGTACTTGGTGAAAAATATGTAGATGGACTTGGAGGCATTTAGTTTGAGGAGGTTACGATTGAGCTAATCCACAATCTTTGTCTGGCTAGTTTTGGCTGACCGTCTAACTTTTGCCCAAGTCTTATCAGCAAAGACTATATATCGGTATATCGGGTATCGTCAGCGTATGAGAAATTCGACCCCCGTTAATATTAATATTGCAAAGATTATTAATATAAATAAGGAACAGTGTCGGACCCAGGACACTCCCCTGCATATTTTTACTGTTTTTTTGCGTTTATACAGGTAGGATTTTTGAATAGCTCGAAAGGGAACCCCCTTATGCCGATGTTTTCGTGTCCGTGCAGAAGTATGAGGACTGATATTGTGTCAAAAGCCATTTTGATGTCAAAGAAAACTGCCAGAAATTTATTACCCTTATCCACTTTGTCAACTAAAGTATTTGTTAGTGACAAGACCACTTATATACATAATTGTTGGTGGTGGTGTCTAATTGGTTTTTGGGTGACTTCTCTGAGTGTGAAAATTATGACTACATTTTTGCATTGGGTATCTGTAAATTTTCTTGACTTAGACGGGCACAAGGCACAAATTGCTTGCCATAACTCAATACACAGATGACACCCAACTACTTACAGCGCGTGGTATACTGACTGAACGAATTAGGAAGTTACGGTGAAGCAGGGAACGGGGGTGGAACGGGGGGACGGGGGGACGCGGGAAGAAGGCGAACATTGTTTTTTACGGAATTGTAATTTTGCCGCCGAATTTTTTTTTATTATAGTTTAGTAGTCATAGGTTTAACGGTACTACAGGGGTGCTTATTATAATAACTAGATGTATTTCAGTATCCTATTTAATAATAGACATTCACATCATCAACTCCTACATCTGGGAATTGTATTGTAATCACACTAATATTATAAAGGCGAAAGTTTGTGAGTGTGTGTGTGTGTGTGTGTGTGTGTGTGTATGTTTGTCACCTCTTCACGCTCAAACGGGTGGACCAATTTTGATAAAATTTTGTATGGAGGTAGCTGACACCCTGACTTAAGACATAGGCTACTTTTTATCCCGATATTCCCACGGGATCGAGACTTACGCGGGTGAAACCGCGGGGCGCAGCTAGTGAATAAATAAAAGCTGTGATTACATTAATTATTTAATTATTAGGAATTAAATTAGAATGAAGATTTTTTTTGAAGAATTTTATTTATGGCATAAGGTTCAATATCAGGTTTAATAACTATTATTTATTATCACTTACTTATGTGCATGATAAACGAATATAAATTGACATTTCCTGAAACGTCTAGAATATAACAGAATTAAAGTACTTCAGTTTCATATAATTAACCATCGCTCCCTTTCTTTTCCCGGCCCTCTTTTGCATCAGAAAATCGTTTTTACACATTCTTGCACTAATCCTTTAAATTCGTTGCAAGCTCCGTTATCGTTCCATTTGGGACAATGCTGTGAACAAAAATAAAGAATGAATGAATTTTCTGATATTGTGCAATTATGGATTTTACCTTTATACGAAGAATATTTTTTTATTTTTGCCACTTTTTCCATACAAAATAGACGTTAATTTTATCCTACGGATAATATTAATATCTGACGTTGGTAAAATTAGCCCATAAAAGACTATTATGTAATAAGATGTTTAAATCCTGATTTACATGGTGCGATTTAATTGCCTGTGGGATACCATAACTTGAAGGATCAATAAAAGTTTTGTTGTATGCCACAGGTAAGAAACTTGCATCGTTTAAATGGGGCTTTATTCTTCTTTCTGCGACTTATACTCACATTCAACATTTGCACGGAAATACATAGCTTCATTTTTATAAATTCACAAAATTCCGGTGGTCCATACTCAACGATATCTCCATTAAAACATTTTGATTTTATATCTTTGAACAGATCTGCTTCGGATCCAGTGTCCTTAATTATAACTTCTTCCAATTTTTTCTTGTCTAATTTATTCTTATCAGTTGCGTAACCACTCTTTTTAGCTAAACATAGGTCGTGCTCACACTGGAAAACATAATAAAAAATAAGCAAAAACTTCCTTCTTTCATTTGCAGCAGTTAAAAATGTTGTTGTCCTTTTGAAACAACTGAGTTCTTAACAGGCTGAATAACAGTCTATTTGAACCTACCCCGATTTTCCAAAAAATATCTGACAACCGTAGATTTCTTGGCGTAACGTGAACACGCTCATCTTTGGCTCATATATTAGGCAATTTGGGTATCCTCTCTAAGTTGGTAGTAGAAGATTATCACAGATTGTATATTATCATATCAAATATCAATAAACTTACTAAAGCTGGATCCATGTTAACTTGAAAGCATTCCTTTATTTCCTCTGACTGCAAGAATGTATCCTGGAGATCAGAAGTTTTCTTGCAACAACGTGTTGCATGCTAGAAGTAAATTATGTAATATTTTATGAGAGGACCAAACTTCTTATAATTTTTAATAAATAAAAATCTAAAATTATCAATAATTTATTTGAAATATTTAAAATGAATGTTTTTTTTAGTTAAAGGTGTGTACTTACAGGACTAAATATTTTTTCGCATTCTCTCTTGTCTACATCTGTCTGTAAATAATAATATATTCCTGATTTTATTGCTTTTCTTTAATTTGGACTTATAGGTAACTCTAGGTTCTAAAATATACACGGTGCCATTTTTGTCATCAAATAATTTATGAAACGAACTATGAAATCTTACCAAAGCTGTGACAATAACGATACTCAAGATCACAAGACGATACATACTGGACCGAATGCTAAACACTGACACTGGAAGATAAAATCGTCAGCATAAATATACGACAATTCGATAATTTTATTTATGTACAGCGCTACCTAAATACCAGAAAATTGGTACACCGTATTGAGTAATTGCAATAAAAATGATCACGGTTATGTCCTAAACAAATGTGAACTATGTTGTCGGTGTGTTTATAGAAAAAACCGGTCAAATGCGTGTCGAATCACAGTTCGGTAGTTGGGATAAATATTTACACGTGCACAGTTACAGGTACCAATTGATTTTATCGACCCTAAAAGCAATTTTGTATTTCATTTTATCTCTCAAAAAAACTATGAAAATTATTATTACCTATTTCTGCGGTTGTAACCGAAAATATCTAAAACACTATCATGATTTGACTAGAAAATTCACATAGAAATATCTTTTTAACTATGGGATCCAACAGTACCCCGCAAAGTGCATTGATAATTATCAATGCCTATTAGCGTATATCCTTCTGTTTCAAAATTCTTATGTAATTTCTCTACACCATAGTTTATTATATATTATATTTATATATATATTATATATTAAGTGCACATTGTGCATGGTGAAACACTTTTTTTTGCAATTTTCATTGATATAGTGCAATAATTGCACTGTAATAACTGTAATTATTACAGTCTTTGAGTGAAATGTCTGTGGGACTTCCAAATGGAGGGCAACACAGGACATGACGAAATTGTAAGAGTTCTGTTTTGTCCATCCTTCTGCCCTCACACGCAGTACTATAATTATCTTCTTATTCCATATACACCAGTACTTAGCCGTATTTACAATGAAAATCAAAATTAGCGATGATGCTCACAAAAACAAAATTAACACAGAGTATTATTTTGATATACTAGGTTTTATTTAGTAGGTACCCATGATAATTATTATAGTCCACGAAAGTAGAGCCGTGAACTTAGCTGTAAGTTAATAAGTAAAGCATCACATTAAAATACACACACATAGTGCACTGCTTCTATCTGTCGCATTGCGGCGCATGTTTTTAGATACATTGTGTACTATTTGATTCATCTATGTTCGTTTTGATAGGCACAGTGCCCAGCCGATATGACATGGCACATTGTGACGTGCATGAGTGATAGAAACGTTAGTATAACGCCGAACTTTTTCCAAATCAATGTACAGTCTAGAAAATTAATTAGTAAACAACCCAGACAGCAACCCAGTAACCCAGACAGGCACTTTACTTTGTGTAAATTATTTCATCATCACTGCTCTCAAAACGGTAAAGGAAAATATCATGAGGAAACCAGCATGTCCAAGAACCAAAAAAAAATCGAAGACATGTGACAACCCGCACTGGGCCCGTGTGGTGGATTACGGCCTACTCCCTCACACCAAACCAGAGCTTGTGTCCCAGCGGTGGGAACATAATAGGCTACTAGGTGCGTAACATACATAATCAGCCGTCGACCAAAATGTCTAGTTAGATTCATCTATCTGGCATTTTTCGATGCCTCAAGAATAAAACAAAATTGAATTTCTCAAGTTTAATTGAATCAGTAATTTCCATCGCTCCCTGTCTATTCACAGCCCCTTTCCATCAGAAAAGTCACGTAATAATTTTTACACATTCTGCTACTAATCCCTTCATTTCCTGGCATTCGACGTTTTTATTCCATTCAAGGCAGTGCTGCGATCAAAAAATAAAATTAGTGACGTCACTGGTATGTAGAATAATGGAAATAAAGTGTGACGACAGTGAATGTGGAATTGAGGAAATGAAATAAGATGATGACGTTATAACGTCGGGTGTAATATTGCCACTGAGACCCACTGGCATAGATGACCGGATATTCGAGAATAATCTAGAATATTACTGGGATAAAAAAAAGATTATGCTTAGATGGCATGCTGAGAGGATGGAGGATGAGCGAAAGGCGGCTAACAAAAGGTATTTACAAGGCAGATGTGAGTGGGAACGCCCTAGGAGAACATAATATAATGACCATTTTGGTGATGTTCTGCTTAGAGGTCAGGTGATGTAGTACTCTTAACCGGCGTGCGTGTATGACCAGATGTATAAATGTAAACGAAGCAAAAGGATGGAGTTTGGAAGAGGACCCCCATGGGAAGAAAGCGTGAGTTTATGTGTGTACGTGCATTACTGGGCTAAAATTAATAATCAAACAGCTATATTACATCCTTTCGAAAGATGTTTACTTACGTTAAGCATTTGCATTGAAATACAGTGTCTCATTTTCATAAAGTCACAGAAATTAGGTGGTGCATACTTATCGAAGTCTCCATTGAGACATTTCGATTTCACATCTTCCAGTAGCTCTGCGTCGGATTTTAAGTCTTTGGTGATAAGTTCTGCTAGTTTAGTCTTGTCCATTTTATTATCATCCGACGCAAAGCCTTTCTTTTTAGCTATACATATTTCACGTTCACACTGAAAATTGAAACATAATGTAGAAGAAATAAAAATATTTATAAAAGTTTAATAATTTAAGTGATGGGCAGAAGCTTTCTATCACTTTGTTGCCCATTTTAGTATACTAGCACCAGCACTAGAGCAGAAATAAAAACATCAATATACTAACTGAAACAGGGTCCTTCGATACTTCAAAGCATTCACTTATGTCATCTGACATGATGAGCTTGTAAATAGTGTCAGAATTCTTCTGGCAACAACGCATTGCACTCTAAAACAACGTAATGCAAAATTAATTGATTCAGTATCAACATGGCTCTTAGAAATATAGAAAGTACAAGCTATCTATGTTCTATGTTAGAGGGTTTGGTTACTGCACTAAGTCTTTCATGTGGACCATTGTGCGTGGGCCATGGCGGCCGTCAGTAGTTATTCCAACCAGTAGCTGATTATGTCTCCTGGTCGTGTTAGGATATCTGGGTGGCCCGAGGGTTTCTGTTCTGATCTGGGTGACGTCTGGGCATTGAAAGACTATATGCCCAACGGGTTTTTCAGCCTCCATGCATGCACAGAGGACTGTCCGTTATGCCTATTGGGTGGAAGTGTTTGTTTAGTGAGCAGTGTCCCGTGATGGTCCCCGCCACCAGGCGCAGGCTGTTCCTGTTCAAGCGTAGTAGAGGCCTGGTTAGCCTGCCATCTAAGGATGGCATAGCTTCAAGTACAAGTCATGCGCCAGATGGGATTTTAAGACAAACTTCCATATAAATTTCAACCCCTTTTGTACTTCTTTATTTTCGAAAAACCTTAGTGCTCACTTTTGATATACAGCGTGGCGCTTTAATGGCGACATTAATTTAACACACGTATACAGTTTCGCCTAGTTACGTTCTATGAAAATATTTTAATTTCATTAAACGTTACTATTTATTGATTTATTTACGATTTTCTAAAATAGCTTCTTGGAGCGACCTGTACTTAAAGAACTGTAGCGCATAGGTCATGGATCATAACATCGAATCAATGAACTTAAAACAAATAACGTGCAAGGAGTAGGTGAACTGAAGGAAAGAGAGAGCTTTATTATTTAGTTTGTTTGTTTTTTTTTACTTTTCAATTTATAATTATTTATCTTAATAAAAAAAAATATATACCCGTGTATTGAATTAATGTCGTCATTGTGGTGGCATGCTGTATGGGGAGTCCCCTATGTAGGGGGGTGAGGGGGGTTATATGTTTATATAACGAAAGTGAGCACTCATCATTATCTTGTTGCCCTTGTCCCATGTCACTTGTGATCGGCGCAACACGTGTTCTTCTTCCCCCCCCCCCCCCCCTGTCAACCGTCACGCTATCATTCACCCCCTTGGGAATAAAAGAAGGACAATGAGCACTATGAAAGGATTTTGAGCACAAGAGCTTGTGCTAAAGCTTCTAAACTCAGCGGCTTAGAATCTGCGTTGTCTGTCAATAATCGAATTTAAGATTTTTATTAAATATAATGGTTTTGTAGGCAAATCTGTGTCTTTGGGAATGATTTGAGTGTTTAACAGTGGACGTTGAATTATCATAATTTAATGATACACACACATGACTCTGAGGACCTAAGATCAAGGTGCAGTGTAGGCAACAAACTTGGAATAATCATTTACTAGGGCTGTAAGAAAAAACAGCAACAGTAGGATTGATAATGAGGAAAACGAAAAACAGAATCTTTCAAAATCTTTGTAGTTGTTATGTACGATAAGTTTTGGACGACAATTTGTCCTTGCTTGGCTTGTGGCTAAGTAATAACAGCCGCATGGGTAAATCGATCAGGTTAAGCTACGCTTAGGGAGCTGTGGTGGCTCAGTGGTAAACCTGTGACTTACGAGTTGGCGCTTTACTTTGCGTAACTTATTTCATCGCCACTGCTCTCAAAAGGGTGGAGGAAAACATCGTGAGGAAACCAGCATGTCCTAGAACCAAAAATTCGAAGACATGTGACATCTACCGACCCGCACTGGGCCCACGTGGTGGATTACGGCCCAGTCTCACAGAGGCCTGTGTCCCAGCAGTGGGAACATTATAGGCTGAATATGAAGCTACACTTGCCGAGGTTGATCAGTGGATGGGTGACCATCTTTACATATGAAGACCCCTCCGTGCCTCGGAAAGTACGTTAAACCGTTGGTCCCGGATATTTGCTAGTCATTGGAGGTCAGATAACTTGTCACTCCATTTAAAATACTGGTATTCAGCTGCGTCCGGTTAGACTGGAAGCCGACCCCAAAATAGTTGGGAATAGGCTATGCAGATGATTGTATGTACTTACAGGCCGGAAAACTTTTCCACATTTTTTCATGTCCATGGGGTGAGCCTGTAAGTTAAAACGAGTAGATATATAATTTTTGACCAAGACTTTATTGATTATGCTAATGTTTAGCTAAACTATAACGTTTTACCGAAACTGTGATAACAACAACACTCAAAATTAGAAGACGATACATGTTGATCCAAATGTTGAGTCACAAATGTTGTTCACTGGCAATGAAAAATATAATCGTGTGCATATATTTATACTTACATATAGGTACCCATAATTATTGAGTGCTGCCTAAACACCAGAAAATAGTAAAGCATTTAACAACAAGGAACATCGTCATGTGTTCAAATTGAAAATTTTGCGATCCGTCTGGTTCTGAGAGAATCTTTGCTAACCACACTGGATGTTCAGTTTGGGTTCGTATTTCGAATGTCATTAGATAGAATCGTACATAAGCGAAGATCACTTAAAAGCTGCAATATTGTTAAATTAAATGACTGCCTGACTGAGTCATAATTTTTGCTACAGTACTGACGATTAATAACTAATGCCTCAGGGATTAAGTCCGCCTTTGTGCAGTATTTTTTTTTACTTGTGCATAAAGTTTTAATAAATAAAAAAATAAAAAAAAATAACCTCAATCCCGTTTTAATCATTACCTACGTAACACTACGCGATAATTGTTTAACTCTGCCTATATACAGGGTTACTGGTAGCTTGACGTATTCCTTGCAGGACATCATAGTATGGTTAAAATGCAACAAATTAAGCCACCAAATGTTCTACCGAAATTCAGTAGTTTTTGAGTTAATTATGATTTTAGTTGTTTTATGAAAAATACAATTTAAAAATGATTTACGGTGCGAATACACTGGAATTTAATTTATTATCATAGCTGATGCCGTAGCAAATCTTTGTTAATAATTAAAAAATCCAAAATGCCGAAAACTTGGCAGAGATCACTAATTAAACATTTTATTTTTCGTAATTTTTGTCATTACTTTATTTAAAAAAACTCAAAAACTACTAAATTTCGGTACAACATTTGGTGGCTTAATTTATTGCATTTTAACCTTACTATGACGTCGTGCAAGGAATACGTCGAGTTACCAGTAGCCCTGTATATTGGTACTAGCTGGCCCGTGCCCACTTCGTTGGGTGGTTATAATTATAGCCTATGACACTCACAAATAACGTGGCTTTCAATGGGTAAAATAATTTAAAAAATCGATTCTTTAGATCCAGAGATTACCCCCTACAACCTTACAAACTTTACCTCTTTATAACATTACTAGCTGCGCCCCGTGGTTTCACCCGCGTAAGTCTTGATCCCGTAGGAATATCGGGGTTAAAAGTAGCCTATGTCTTAATCCAGGGTGTCAGCTAACTCCATACAAAATTTTATCAAAATTGGTTTAGCTGTTTGTGCGTGGGGAAGTAACAAACATACACACACACACACACACTCACAAACTTTCGCCTTTATAATATTAGTGTGATGATACTACATGGAATATCAATGTAATTGCAGTTTTATTCGAAAACGACCTCACCATATTCACAGCCTTGAAATAATTGAATTCGGACGCATTACAGATTTAAATACGTCAATTTAAGCTATCAAATCCGTGGAAAATTTAGACTTCAATAGAATGGCTTTAAAATTGATGATTTGATTACTCACGAAATGGGACAACTTTATTTAACTGCTGAGTAAATTGATATTTTAGCATTGTAACTATCGAGCATTTATCTATTGTTAACTATGAAAGAACTACCGAATTTGATCGGCGTGTATCATGAAAATGACGTAATTGAAATACCTTTAAGCAAAAAGGATTTCATAATGATTTTGTACTTATCTGATACTCGTACATAATATTAGTAGTAGTTGTACTTTTTTTTTTTTTTTTTTTGGTGGGAAGTCATCCAAATAACCCGTGGCGGCGTGTCAGACTTTTACTGACTAAAACCCACCCGTGTTCCTTCCGTTGCCTGTGTGCCAGGGCCACGATATCCCTTTCGGACAAACTCGCAACCCTGGCAGGCATTGGTCCTAACGGACCCCGTCAGTTTGTGCTGACATCTCTTTGAGGCGCGCGTGGAACACAACGCGCCATCGACCCAGGCCTGGTCTTTATCGGACGGCGAGCTACCCATCGCTCACCGTCCGCAGGCCCGCGCCTACGGTGGCCAGAAATCGGCTTGCGACTCCCGACGCCCGGGGCGTCTCCTGTGGCAGTAGTAGTTGTCCTAACGCCTTGTGTTCTTTTCTTCTGTTGGTTTCTTATTTTCTGGACGGTCATCATGCTGGCATCTTTAAAATATAAAAACTTTTTATACAAAAAAATAACCGACTTCCAAAAAAACACTACAAAGTGAAAAATAACTTTAATTTCGGAAGCGGCGTTTCTTTGAATTCGGTTATTTTTTTTTATAAAAAGCTGCTGCCCGCGGCATCGCCCACGTGGGTTTTTCTTAAATAAGTTAATCCTCATAACATCAGCTATCCGCCATTGAAAGTTTTGTTGAAATCGGTCCTGCCGTTTCGGAGATTAGCTGGAACAAACAGACAGACTGACAAAAATGTGCAACCAGAAACTTACATTTTATTTATTTGTATTTTATTATAAGCCTGTGTTGTCCCACTGCAGAACAAAGGCGTCCTTTCACTCATTCCCGTTTTGCCTTACTAAAAATATGAATGCATACTCTAATGTAATGAATGCACTTCTTTTTGTGAGCATCAACTAATTCCCATTTTGAGGTCTAACCTAAACTTTTTTTCTGGTGTGAAAAATCCTCATGAATGTCCTCCGCCCTAGGGAGGGTGGAGGGGTCTGTCAGACTCTTACTGACTAAAACCACCCCAATGTTCCCTTCCTTCACTTGCACCGGGGATCTAGAGATCTAGGCTTACTTCCGCGATCCCCGGCTGGTGCGGGCCGGCTCTGCGGTTTAACCTCAAGTTTGGGGAGGTAAGATGTTTGACCCCCCCAAACGTCCGTGGAACACTGGCTTATTTATTGTAAAAATGTGCATCGGTAGAAGCCGAAAATGTTTTTTGAGGTTCATTAATTTAAAAAGCGTACATTACTAAAAGGTCAATATTTTTTTTAGAGGATCCGTTCAATATTTCCTATAAAAAAAGGTGCCAGAATACTGATATTTTTTTCTTTGGAGTCAAAGGCTTTTTCTGTGTCCATATTTTTGCCGATTAAACGCTTTTCTACAATTGTACGAACTGGGTGGTGGATAATTATGATATTTCATTTCCTTAAACGATAATTATCGATTATCCATATGATAAAACTAATAATTTATAGTTGCATAATAAAGTCCTTGGGATACACTGAAAATTGCCAAAAAATATACCTTACCTTAACTTTATCGTAGCTTTACCAAACGGAATAACGTACCTACACAAATAAAATTGAAATAGTTATGTTTAAAATGAAATATAATTCAATTTAAGTAACCCACAGAAATCCAATTTTATTTTCGTCAGCAGAATATAGCACAAAAACATTACTATTCTCATCTTACCTTAATACATTAATATACCTCAACTTTGCTTATAAATGGTGGAATATAATAAAAATTTAGAATTTCCAGCCTGCCCCGTTGTGATAAGGGAATGATGTCGTAAAATTCTGTGCCAGGAAATGAGGATATGACGGCATCTCTGTGAATGATCCTAAGGTGAGCTAAATGATATTGGTTTAATTCTATTTTACTGAAACTCTCTTACAAGGTTAAGGTCTCAGAATTTACGATAATATCCTGATTTGAAATCGATGTTGAAAGAGTCGTTGATAATTTTATATGGTCTTTTTGGTTCGCAAAAGGACTTAATTTTCGAAGATTCCTTGTAGTCAAAGAAAAAGAAAGGTTTTTTACTAAAAGAGACTTTTTGCTGGAGGTTTTAGGATGTAAATCTGTCTCGATTCCAATAGTTTCGTAAGTTTCGAATGATTAAAAGCAGGACCAGATATGGTTCTTTTAGTTCGACTGAAACGTTTAAATGTTGGCCAAACTAAAGGATATACGAGTACTACGATTAGGTACCTCCCAATCCCAATTATTTATAAAAAAATGCTACAGTACGGTAATCATTTATCAAATGGCTTTCAAATCTTGTAACGAAAAGTAGAAAAACTAAACCCAAACATGAAAATTATGTAATATATTCTCAATTTTATGTCCCACACCCAGATCTTCCGAACTTACTTTAGAAGAAAAAAAATACGCTTCCAAGCTTCGTTTTTTACTTAAAGTTTATTATTTAAATGTGCAGGACAAGCTCTGTGCGGTCGAAACTGATGAGGAGATCGTGACAAGAATACGAGTGGGGTCATGTATAAAAATATGCAAAAGGTGCAATGGAGTAAATAAAACAGCACAGGTAGAAAACATATACGTAAGTACATACAGCTGCAAAGAGTGCAGAAAAAGCAGCAGAAATAAAGGCTCTCAAGAAAATCAGAGCGGTTAGTATTTTCAAGCCTAAGCCATAAAGAACTGAAATGTTTAGAAGTAGCTATGTAGGCTAGGGTGGAGGGTTTTTTTCTTCCCCTTCTTTACCAAAAGCTCTATTTTACAATTTCAGCTTCCTGAGTGAACATCTTTATTTTGTTTGGAAATTATCAAATAACTTCTCCCGCTCTGGGGGGAGAGGCAGGGCGTGACAGACTTTTACTGTCTAAAACCCACCCGTGTTCCTTCAGTTGCCTATATGCGAGGCCACGATATCCCTTTCAGACAAACTCGCAACCCTGGCAGGTGAGTGAACATCTTGAGGTGGCGCACTAGACTTGAAATGTTGAAAACCAAATAAATTCTGTGCTACTATATTATGTTTGTGAGTTCGTCTACGATCTAGGATGAAATAAGCTGATGCAGATGTCTTTACCCAGGTCATGGTCTATCTGTGTGCCAAATTTCATCCAAATCTGTTCTGCCATTTTAGCGTGAAAGCCTAACAAACAAACTCACTGTCGCTGTGCTGTGTCTGTCACTGTGTATTAATAATATTAAGTTAGGATTGATTTGGCATTTAGCTACTTTATATTATTTTATGTTTACTATATAATAGGCGACTTATTTATACAGAATAAACATATTTCTTACGATTTTCCTAAAAGTTTTTCAAAATAGCTTAAATTTTTTTACTAAAGTTTGCGTGATTTCATGTCATGTCATTTTCATGTAATTTTAGTTTTTTTTTATTTTTATTTAAATAGAGCTTGTTACAAAATGGAATGGCACTTCTGTTCCCATCTATTTTACCGTCACGCGTCGTAGTCACGCAACGTGCCAGCCATCGGCGTATGTTCCAGGGCCGAGGCATGCTTAATTTTATAATCACTGTTGTCTCCTACAGTCCTAGTCGTGTGCTAGCGTAATTTTGCAAATGTTTTTGTTTATCTTTCTACATTTTGTGTTGTGCTAGACTAAATAAATTAACGAAATATTTTTTTTTTGTAAGAATGTTGAAAAAAAATTACAAAGGTTGTTGGGTGAACCAATTTTTTGAAAACTGCTACAGTTTATTGATTAACTATCAAAATATAAATTTCTGTAAGGATATTTATCGAAGGACACTAACAATAGGTAAGAGCTGTCGTGAAAAATCCGTTGTATGAGTACTAAAAGATCAATCTCAAAGTATCTCAAAAATAAACAATTTTTTACGGCCAGTTGCTAATAATATCCATTTAATAACGCCTACAATCTCCTTCAAACAATATAATTCGTTAATTTCCCTTAAGTTAAAGTTAATAAACAGAATTACTTTCGACGAGTGCCCTCAAGTCGATGGGATCGATCGATACCACTCTATTGTGTGTGATGAGGCTTCAAAGGAAATCGGGTGAGCTTCCGCGTTAGACGATTTATTAGATAAAAAGGTATTGTATCTATGCCTTCAAATTACGAAGCTTTTGTGCATAAATTAATGTTGGGGAATGAAATGGGAGAGTGCGATATCGTGTATTGATAGGAATGATTGTTCTGGATATACAAAAGTGTTTTTTGGACGAAAATTTAAATATATCTGATCATCATAAATATAATTCGCCTATAATGTCCCCAGCGTGGACATAGACCTCCTCTCTACGAAATAGAATGGGCTGTAATCTACCACGCGGGCCCAGTGCGGGTTGCTAGATGTCATATGTCTTCAAATATTTTGTTTCTAGGACATGCCGGTACGGACATAGCTCCGGCGGTATTTCATGGCGACATAGAGAGTGCGCTTATCGCTACCCAGCGCTGGGCACGATTGTGGCGATAAATCTCCTCTTTGAGGAATGGCTAGAGAGGCACCACGGCGTCCTCACCTTCCGCCTGACGCAGGTCCTCACAAGACACGGTTGTTTCGGGAGTTTTCTGTTCAGGATAAGGCCTGGGTGTCACCACTGTGTGGATCGCCCGGAGATATGGTGGAGGTCTGCCGGGCGGAGCTCCGCCGTGTCCTCGCGGAGGCGATCAGCGGCGGCGATCTCTCGCATCCGGCCCTGGTTCAGGCCATGGTTCGGAGCGAAAGTGCATGGAAGGCCGTCACTTCTTTCTGCGAAACAGTAATACTTGCGAAGGAAGATTCGGAACGCGTGTGGGAGAGGCATAATTTGCGCCCTCACGCCCCTTGTCGCCGCAGGAGACGCCCTGGGCGTCGAGAGTCGCAGGCCAATTCCCGGCCACCGTAGGCGCGGGGTTACGGACGGTGAATGATAGGTAGCTCGCCGTCCGATAAAGACCAGGCCTAGGTCGACGTCTACGGTGCATTGTGTTCCACGCGGGCTTCAAAGAGATGTCAGCACAAATTGACGTGGTCCGTTAAGGCCAATGCCTGCTAGGGAAGCGAGTTTATCTGAAAGGGATGTCGTGGCCCTGGCACACAGGCAACTGAAGGAACATGGGTGGATTTTAGTCAGTAAAAGTCTGACCCGCTCCACGCACAGAAGTTATTTGTAAATTCCCAACCAAATAAATAAAAAAAAAAGGTCGTGCCTGTTTTTTCACGATGTTTTGTTTCACCGTTTTGAGAGCAGTGGTTATGAAACTATTTACAAAAAGTAAAGCGCCTGCTTGGGTACATAATTATAGATGTACCTACTATTACTGTTTAATTTTCTTTTGCCAAGGATATTATAGAACAAATTTAATATATACATTACCTTTTTCAACTTTAACTATTATGATTGACTGATATAAAAAAACCGGTCAAGAGCGAGTCGAACTCACTCACCGAGGGTTCCGTACGTATATATGATTTGATGATTTCTGAGAAACTGTGCTATTTAGACACATCGTTTTATTTTTCCTGAAATATTTACATAAACTTCTATCACATAGAATAATTTCAGATTTTTCTCTATGCAAATTTCGGAGATAACGGGGTACGGTATTTTTTTTATATTTTTTATCAAAAGTCAAAAACTATGAAGCCTACAAAAAAAAGAAAAATGTTTGAGAATGTGCAAACAGCATTCTTTCTTGATACCCCACATGCCCTAGTAGACTCCATTCTAATTTTTAAGACCCCATTTCAGGCCCTGTTGTAAAAAAGGCATATTTAAAAAAAAAAAAAATTTTTTGCAAAATAATTGGGTAAACGTCATCTAAAATTATTCCAAATTTCAAGCTGATAGCATTAGTAGTTCTTGAGATATCCAGCTGTGACAGACAGACAGACTTAGTCTCACCATAAGGATTCCTTTTTACCATTTTGGTACGGAACCATAAAAAAAGCTTTGAAGTATTACCCACATCAACTCATGACATGTTGCCATGATAAATGCCGTCGCACTCAATTTACCCTAAAATAATCTGTGACGTCAGCAAAGTCGTGTGAATATTACACATAGGGTTACACTTCAACGCGAAATAAATTCAATTGAATTCAGCCACAACCCTCAAATTTCCTAGACACTCGAAATACCCTTCGTTCGCAATTCCGTTTGACTCTCAGGTATTTGCCTGGCACATTCATTAATGTCAATATTAACTCTGGAAGCATTTTGGACTACGTCTTGGCTCCATGTGTGAATTCGAGAGTATCTCAACAACCTTTGCGAGTTTCTCGAAAGCGAAATTTATGATGAATTTTTCATTCATTGTGCGCGGTGTTGTGAATTGAGTGAGGAATGTTTTTCCCCTGGCCCTGCATACTTCATTTGATGGAAATTTTACTGTGCTTCATGTTTATATCACGTAAACACACCACGAATGAGATCGTGTGTTGTTTGTGTACTTGCGATGATTGTCCGAGCGTCAACAGCGGTGTCATCATCATTCATAGGCTGTTTTACTCGGAAAACGTGGTATAAATTTATCTGAAACACGAACAACGCGCCAATTAATTTATCACAACTCCGGTTACGTATACATGGACCAATCTCTCCCTTTGAATAGGATTCGTGAACTCTTGTTGGGCTTCGCAAAATTTGTTACAAGATAATTATTATAAGCAGATTATGTTTTTTCATAAATAGCAGCGGATTCTGAGCTCGTGGCTAAGTAATATCAGCCGCACGGGTCGATCCATCAGGTTAAGCTACGCTTATCGGGGTTGGTCCGTAGATGGGTGACTATCTTTACATACCAAGACTCCTCCGTGTCTCGGAAAGCACGTTAAGCCGTTAATCCCGGCTGTCATTCGTGGATCTTTGACAGTCGTTAGAAGTCGTCAGAAGCCCAAAAGTCTGACAACCAGTGTTACCAAAGGGGTATAGTGTTACCCAGTAACTGGGTGGAGGAGGTCCGATAGGCAGTCGCTAAATGTAAAATACTGGTATTCAGCTACATCCGGTTAGACTGGAAGCCGACCCCAACATAGTTGGGAAAAGGCTAGGCAGATTGATTGAGCGGCTGAAGCAGTTATCGTTTTTGTTATTGCGTAGCTGACACTACGAAGCGAATCATTCTTTGTTTTTCCCATTTTCCTCGTTCCGTATAGATCAAATTTTCAGTTTTTTCTGATATCATCGTTTTACCAATTCGCCGCCTTTCTGGACCATCCAGGAGCAAAAAGGTCGATTTATTTTACCTTCAACGTAACCTTTACTTGTAAAATTGTCTAAAATTTTTAGTATGGCTGACGTTTAACAGGCGTAACTAAAATAGCGGTGTAAATCAATAGGTAAAAGCGGTAGAAGTTACGACCCATAAACCTTTAAGGATTTTTATAGCAGATCTTCACTTTGGACCATAAAATCGGATGGGTTGTTGGGATGTTCAAGAGGTTTTCATAGAGATGTTACAAAATAGTTTCGTAGAACTTCATAATATCAGATGCGATTGTGACCTATCTCAATGATGGGAGCAACATTGTTGTAAATATTTCTTGTAATTTGGAATGGATGATCGTCTAGTGGTTGCAAGCGCGTTTGCTGAGCATGAGGTTCTGTGTTCGATTCCCAGGTTGGGCAAAACGGTACCTGTAGGCGGAGGCCCTCCTGGGAGAACAGGCATGATGTTATGTTATCTTTGAATGGAGTCAATTACTCGACGGTTTTGAAATAATTTTAAGGCCTGTTTGACCACACATCCCGAGACCTGCTGGTATATTTATTTTTCAGCCTAGAATATTGACGAACTCTACGGATAGTGGTCAAATCATAGGCTAGATCTTCTTGAAAAGGGGGAATTAGTCAAGAAAGGCGGCAACCTTATCTACTTACGACAAAATTAAGTATGTATGTACTTGACAAAAGCGTTCGTTTATATCTGATATCGCCACTTTGGCTTGGGCTTTATAAAAGAATTCAAAAATTCAGTTCAGTCTTTACAACTTTTATAACACAAAACAGTCACGAGAAAACTATGCATTAAACTATAAGTATGTGGCAGCATTTACATTGCCACATGCGAACTACGCATCACACTGACGTCACGCAAAAATCCTGCATCGCGCAAGCAGAGTTTACCGAGTGACTAGCTTATATACAACGTCCCGACATCAATCGTCGGGCAGTAGCCCACCAGACATAACACCCACAACATCCCCAAGGATCCTCCCTTTTCTATAGAGGATGAGTGAAATTTACACCCTGTTACTCATACCCCTAAATGTATATGCTTTCACTGCTGGCCAAGCGCAATACGTCATGTTCATAGTTATACAGAGATATTTTTAACATTAGCATGTCATTGACGCGAACCCGTAAGATCTTTCCCTACCAAAAATTGCTCAACGCGCCTAGAGAAGTTTTCACTTCAAAATATCGATAGAAACATTTGACTACAGCAGTAGGACAATAAGTACTGACATAAAAAAAGTTCTTTATCCGCAAATATATTATCAGTACGTAATAGAATCGTGCTATGTGAAGTGTTATCTTTGCTCCAAATACTCCGCACTCTCTGTATAGTCGTCGGCACGTAACTTGGCAAGGTTTTGACTTAGTGGGAGTAAGTTCACGCATGTATACTTAGTGCAACAAAAAAATTGTCACTTTTATTGTTTGTCATTATTCTATGGTTACTACCATAATTTATTATTAAGCCCAAAACTAATACCCCGTAAAGTGATTTTAAATATTTTTTATTCTTTATTTACTTTACACCTTCATCGTCTATTTTTTCTTCACTAAAACTTTTTAATGTAAAAAGTGCCTTTCACTAACTTCACGCACAATTGGCCACACCTTGAATTTCCCTTGAAACTCCTGGCTTCATCGATTATGCATGAATTTTGGTCACGGTCGGTGAATTTCGGTCAAATATTACTTTAGTCTCGACGATTCTTTTAGGCAAATCCTAAAGCACTACTTTTTTTTTTTTTTTGTAACAGATCTGCAAGTACTAAAAAAGGAGTTCATTTTAATATTGTAGGACTGAGAGAATTTGGTCTTTCCTAAAATTAAGTAAGACTTATATTTTAATCCAATATAAGTTAAAAAATACTAAATATTACGACAAACAAGGCCTTCGTGATGCAAGTCGGTTCATATTTATTGAGATATGAAAGCACACACACAAACGAATGGAGAATCTCCTCGTACTTTAGTCACAAAAATATTTGTTCTGTGCATTGACTCCTAAAATAAACCAGGACTGTCTTAAATTATAAGATATTATATTGAGCAGTGGTGGCCCAGCGAGCAATGTTGGCCCAGAGTGCAGTGGTGGCCCAGTGGTAACTGCCTCGATGTACAAGAAGTTGGTCGTGGGTTCGAACCCAGACAAGCGCTTTAGTTTGTGTAAATTATTTCATCAACTCGGCTCTCAAAACGGTGAAGCAAAACATCGTGAGACAACCGGCATGTCCTAGAACTAAAAATTCGAAAACATTGTGACATCTACCAACCCGCACTGAACCCGCGTGTTGGATTATGGCCCACTCTCTCTCACAGAGAGGAGGTCCGTGTCCCAGCAGTGGAAACATTATGGACTGATCTTACTTAAGATGTGCTAGCCCGCGAAGTTTTTTGCAATTTGCAGGTCTGTGTCAGGTTGTAAGTTGATCTAAATTAAATATGATTCTCGGACGTAATACAAATATGGCTTTACAGAATTAAATCATTAGAATCAGCAATACAACTCTCATATTTGTTACGTCCGCGAATCATATTTAGATCAACATACAACCTGTTACTGACCTGTAAATTGCAAAAAACGTCAGAAAATTTTATTTTCGCGTCTACTTAAGCGCATCCCCCTTAATATATTATGAATATTCTTGACCTAATCCTTTAACAGAGCAGTGCCTAATTACATATCGATAATTCCAAAGATACGCTACTATCTACTAAACAATTTTCCACGAACAATTCAGGGTTGGTATTACGTATTAGGGTTGTACCGGATCTTCGCCTCAGTCTCCGGAAATGCGGAACTTCTGCAAGAAACCGTACCTCCGCATTCACATTCTCTGGCACAGAGTTCTAATAAAAAATAATTGACTCCAATTAAGCGAAGACTGTTTATTGTAGTAGAGATATAAATCAAAATTTCATGGTTTTGCTACCATGTCACCCTAGAAGGTTTAATTTTTGAACCACTTAGAAATCGCCTAGATGGTGACAAACACGCAAAACTGTTTTTTTGTGTAAATATAATATATTGTATAGTTCGCCCCCGATTAACACAATTACATAATCGTTTTTTTTTTTTAGTTTTTAATGTTTTTTCTCTAATGTTCAACCTCCGCGAGGTCATGCTGTGCACCTATGTCTCCCTACATCCCTAGTCAGTATTACGTATTACAACGGACATGCCCGCTTGTACATTAGCATAGAAATAGCTCTGTGATCCACTCTAGTCGACGGCAAGCGTGAATGCTATCAGTTGTAATTAAGCTGTCGGCGCTTGTCTAGCACTGGATAATTTTCTAGCCAAGTAACGTATCGTGAGTTGATTACAGACTTTTTGGGTAGTCCTTAAGGGTGATTGATAGGTTTTGGGGGCGTTTATTTAATTTCCGACGGAGATAATTGGGGTTTTATGTCAAGATGTGTTAAAAGAAAGTTAAATTTGGAGTGGCATGTCGAGATTAAAGATAGTCAAATTGGTTTGACTTCATTTCTTGGTATTGCGGTTAATTTCTTAAAAAAAACACTTTTGTGTTTATGCAGACGATGGACAATTTGTCCGCAACGATAAGTCGTAAGTGTATTATTGCATTGATTTCCTTAACTACATTCTATCGCCGCGATCATCTGATCAGCGCCTTAATAATTTAGGTAACCGATAAAGATATTGGGTTATACAAATAGAAAATATGATGTTCTTATGTCTCGGTAGGTAGGTAGGTAGTAAATATATATAGCAGGTGAAAATACCCGAACTGCAATAAGTTAGTTTATGTATTTCCGGGTTTCCTTCCATTTCCTACGTTTTATGGTGTGTGATTCTACAGTCTAGACGGATTCGTTTGCTAACTGCTATCGACGATACACGATTTTCTTAATGTTACAGCTATATTATCGCTATAACGCGAACTACACTTCGCGCGCTCACCGTTTTACAGCGAGACGTCGAGCGGTGTGCGAGAGAGAGCATGGGAAGTGTAGTTCGCGTTATCGCTACAATGTAGCCGTAGCATAATAAACAAGAAATATTGTGTTGTTGTTGCGTAGGTATTTTAGATTGAAACTGATTATTCAGTTACGTACTATGAAAATAAAATAAAAACCTTACAATTTAAAGTATTAACTGCCTTTAAAATACCGTGTTCTTTAGCAATTGGAGCAATGTGTAAAAACAATAATTATGAATATTGACAAATGCCTCCAATACTACCAAAATTCTTTATGCTAACCAGATTTTTACATGCTCTCATATCAAAAGAGGGGAAATCCAATAACGTCACAGTTCATATGATAGATGGAACACATTAGCAACAAAGAGCGGAGTGATAACTCTCTCCGGTTCAAAGCCTAGATTTTAAATTTATGTCCCGTCGTTTCGGTACCAAAATGAATTTTTTGGTACCGTTATGAATTTGGGTACCGATAACAGGCGCGAGTGATATTTTGGCACAATTTTTTCATGGATAAGTTATGGCTTGTAAACACGGTTTCTATCATAAAAAAATATATGAATGGCTGCTTTAGAGGTAGGAAAATCGTGGCTAAGTAATAACAGCTGCATGGATCGATCCATCAGGTTAAGCTACGCTTGCCGGGGTTGATCCGTGACCATCTTCACATACCAAAACTTCGCCGTGCCTCGGGAAGCACGTCCCGGTTGTCATTCGTGGATTGTCGTTACAGGTCCTCAGAACTCCGAAAGTCTGACAACCAGTCTTAACAAGGGGTATCATATTACCCAATTACTGGGTTGTGGAGGTCAGATAGGCAGTTGCTCCATGTAAAATACTGGATTTAGATGTATCTGGTTACACTGGAAGCTGACATAGTTGGGAAAATGCAAGGCATAGGTAGATGAAAATACGGAAAATTTTCAAACTAGCTTTTATCACATAGGATTAATAATATTATCTACCATAAAAATGTGTTAGCTTCATAAAGTTCTTTCCACGCAAAAATACGACTAACAATTTCAATTTCAGTGTCCAAGTAATATCCCAGTTCCAAAGCGATTCTTTTAAATAATAACGATTGGTAATCTCATGCTGTTGCCAAGGCGGCATACGCTAGAACGTAGGACGACAGTCCACTTAAAAGTTCAAACTTTACGACTGGCTTGCCACCGAAATATGAGCCTTAAGATATGGTGAGCTAGCATAAATAGTTTGTAAGTTTTATCGTGTGTTGTTCTTCGTAAAATAGTACCGATAGTGGAATGCACTATACATACACCATTTTCACGGAGAGTTTCTTGATTGCTTTTTGTTAGGCGATTATTGTATACAATGTGTTTAGATTTAGGTATACATTTTGCGTATCTTCGAGATGGGAAACTCTTTCCAAGTAAATTGGCCTTTTTTAACGTTTTGAAATGGTTCTGGTGGAAGTATTTATCGTTGAGCAGACTTTGCAAACATGAAGCAATGGATTTTGTTGTAATGTCTAGATCAAAAGGACTAGGTATAAGTATACTACGCAAGTAGGGCTATATTGCTCGTTTCATCATTAATGTTTAAGGGAGAGAAATCTATATACCTACAATATTCTGCAAGAGAACTACACGCATCATGCCAGTCATTAATTAATGAGGCTTATGACATGGCCCTGGGATATCAATACCTTTGGAAAGTCTGATATTCAATGTTATAATTAATTTTCATATCTATGTCTCATAAAGATATAATATATGACAAACCATTAAACAAATAATATAACAAATAAAAAATAAAAAATATTATATAAATATATATGTCAATAATTTTGATTTGGGTTTTGATTATAATTTTGATTTTGTTTTTTTATTGTAATTTAAATTTGGTTTTGGAATTTGATTTTAATTAAGATTTTTTTTCTTTACTTGTACAAAAGAATTTGGCAGCCAAAAAGACATTAACTGCACAAATTAAAGAAAACTGTAATATTTCGGCTCATAATTTAGATTCAAAATTACCGACACAGAGATACACCTCTTCAAGAGGTATATCCCACCTTGTAGAATCGAAGTTACATGCAGGTGACATAAGTGGAGCAGCCAGGATTCTTTTTAGTAGTCATGTAGTGGCACCGTGTTCTCCAGAAACACTCGCAGCTCTGGAGAGCAAACACCCTGCCCCAGCGGATGGTCTTTCCTTTCCCGATCCCCCTGATCTGGATAATCACTCCCTCACCATTACAGGTCGAGAGTTGGTCACAGCCATTTGCTCCTTCCGGAACGGTTCCGCTGGCGGCCTCGACGGCCTGAGTCCTCAGCACCTTAAGGACCTTATCAGTTCAGGCGCTGGGGCGGCTGGTGAGTTGCTCTTGAAGGAGCTTACGGCTCTGATTAACCTTATGCTCTCCGGCAAGGTGAACGAGGCCGTCATCGATATTCTGTACGGGGCCAATCTATGCGCCCTGCGTAAGAAGGACGGCGGAGTTCGTCCCATTGCCGTGGGAACTACTTACCATCGTATGGCAGCCAAGATTTGTTTTAAATTTTTTGGTGAGGAGGTTTCGGAAAAATTTCAGCGCCTGCAGCTAGGTTATGGCTCCAAAGGGGGCTGTGAGGCTGCCGTACACGCCTTGTCGACCTACCTAAATTCCGGCAAAGGAGAGGTCATCCTGAAGGTTGACTTAAAGAATGCCTTCAATTCTGTTAATAGGAATACCTTGCTGGCAGAAACTAAAAAAGAAATTCCCCAAATCTATAGTTTCCTTTGGCAATGTTACAGACACCCATCTAAATTACTTTATCGGGACAACCTTCTGGAATCTGCTGTTAGCTGTCAACAAGGTGACCCTCTCGGGCCAGTGATTTTTAGTTTAGCAATTCACCCAATCATTCGACAGCTAAATTCAAAATTTAACGTTTGGTATCTTGATGATGGAACTTTGGGAGGCGATGTAGAAACTGTTTTAAAAGACCTTCAATTCTTAAAAAATAAACTTCATTCCATTGGCCTTGATCTCAACCTTTCTAAATGTGAACTATATTTAGCGGACAGTACTGACAGACATCTGACACTTCCTAAATTTAACGCAATAGTCCCAGAAATTAACATGCATTCGGCCATAACCTTAATCCGTTACTGTTGTTTCGGCCCTAAATTAACATATTTCCTTCGCGCTTCCCATTTATGGAAGCACACTCACCTATTAGACAAAATGGACCAAATTATCCGGCATACATTAACTTTGATCTTAAACGTGGTCATGGACGACCGAGCTTGGGCACAAGCTACTCTTCCTATTCGTATGGGAGGCCTCGGTGTCCGAAAAATTTCTAGTATTAGTTTACCGGCTTTCATATCCTCGGTCCACGGCACTGACAAATTAATCAGGAAAATCCTAGCCTCTACATTGATTGTTTTTGATGTGCCGTCGTTCACCGAGGCTATGGATCCCTGGAGACTCGCTTGCCCAAATTCAGATCCACCCGACAATCCATTTTCCCAGAGACGGTGCGATGAGCAGCTCTGCAGAGTAGTACAGAACAATTTACTTGACACGTCTGCTACTACTGCGGAGCGTGCGCGCTTGCTGGCTGTGGGTAAATGGGAGTCGGGTCTTTGGCTTCATGCACTACCGTCGTCGAACATAGGCACTTTGTTCGATAACACTACTTTCCGCCTCGCTGCTTCCCTGCGACTAGGAGCTTCTTGTTGTTCTCCTCATCGCTGTCACTGTGGCGAAGTTGTCAACAGCCTCGGACACCACGGCCTGTCTTGCAGGCGTAGTGCGTTAATGACATCATCCGACGAGCTCTTGTCACCGTCGGCGTTCCAGCTGTATTAGAATCCAATGGCTTGGCACGTGACGATGGCAAAAGACCGGACGGCATGATTTTTTTTCCATGGAAGTGTGGAACGCAACGTGTGTCGATACTCTTGCGCCATCCCATCTTCCTGACTCCGCGTGCTGTGCTGGCGCTGCTTCTGCGTCTGCGGAAAATCTCAAGCGGCGAAAGTATAATAACCCTATCGGTAATTATATTTTCATGCCGTTTGGGGTTGAAACCCTCGGGCCGTGGGGTCCGAGTGCTCATGTTTTATTCAAAGAAATCTCCAAACGGCTGGTTGACACTTCCCGTGACCCAAGGGCTGGTTTTTACTTTGGCCAGAGGCTAAGCATTGCCATACAACGTGGCAATGCCGCCAGTCTCTTGGGTACATCACCAGTCGACAGCGATGCGGAGGAATTTTTTTATTTTTTATTAATAGTTTTAGTTAATATAGGATATGATTTTGTTATTTTTATAAATTAATTAGATATAAGTTTTTATTCATGTATATAAAATTTAATGAAAAGTTACAAAATACATTATCAAATTAAGATTTTGATGTTGATTTTAATTTGAATTTTTGTATCTTTTATGTTATTTTTATGTTTTAATTTTTTACTAACATATTTTTCTAATTTTTAATACTAACACAATATAGAATTTATATTTACCTAAATACGAATTTCTGACTATGCATGTGTGTAAAAAACAATTTGATTTACCGAAAAGACACATTTCTGCCCAAATAATCTGTAATCAGGCTTTCGCTATGATCTACTTATATTTCAACATCAAAGGTAAAAAGAAATACATTTCATTATCCACTTTTATAAAAGAGCTATGTCAAAATATTATCGGCGTACTACCAAATTGCCGGAAATAACTCCCCACAGTCTTAAAACCGTTACGAAAAACATAACCAACGATATATGAAAACGATGTCGGTAATGGATACCTGCCACCATCATGTGTCATAACCATAAATGTTGCGTACATCCCCAAAGAGTTTCACTATACTGCTCCTGACAGTTTGGGAGCTTTAAAAAGCGAACATAACAATTTTGTGATGATTTTGCCATATTCAAGGCTCATTGAAATTTAAGATTTTGGAACTAGCTTATACAAAATACGGAGCATTTCTGTTACTTTTCTGAGCTATTTTTATAGCTCATAGTGCTCATATAGCATCATAATAATGTAAGCAGTGTACAATCTTGTGTTTAAATTAAGAGCGTATACGACATACGGCATTTCATTTAAACTTTCAAGCCCTTGTTTTTAGAAATGACTGAACTGATTCTAATGAAACTTCATACGCATAAGCAGGATACAAAGGTCTAAAAAGTTAGTTAGAACATTTTCGAAAAATAGTCTTACTGCCAAATTAGACCGATTTAAAATTTTCCATAGAAACAGAGATTTCCAGTTATCTGTTTTTAAATAAGACATTTCGAAAACGTTCTTAACTAACTTTGTATCCTGCTTATGCGTATGAAGTTTCATTAAAATCGGTTCTGTCATTTCAAAAACCAAGGGCTTGAAAGTTTGTATGAAATGCCGTACTTCGTATACGCTCTTAATACTGTAAACGATATTTTAGTTCCTGATGTATCGATAGATAGCATTGTACATTTAGATATCTCCGCAGAATCGCGGCGGTAAGAGTCTCTACAAAAATATTAACTTCGTACCTATATAGTTAAATAAATAATTGTCTTCGTCAATGTTACCATTAGTTTTTAATCAAACAGGAACAAAGAACAAGAAAGCAAAATAACTAAAACACATTTTTTTTTTACTAAAAAGCGCAAAACATAATTTAATTATCGTAAGTAGGTACCTACTACAAGTAAATAAAAAAGGAAACAAATAAAAAGTGAAAAAAATTCAAGAAATTTGCAAGAAAAATGCCAGACAACTAGTGCCTGAAACTGGTTTTTGACTGGACCTAAGACATTCAGCTTATTCCCTGATATGGCAGCGCAACTGCTGTAAATATGGTATTGCTCTATTGAAGCAGCACTGGCTTGCGTTCAAAGCCAATTCATTTCATAGACTACATGTTACTTTTATTTTGATATACAGTGTTGCTACATTAATTTAACATACCCAAGCACAGCAGGTGGCCGCTTGTTTGATACCCAACATAAACAAAATTGACCATTAAATATAGACACTTGTGAAACAAGGTAGAGTAGGTATTAACAATACATACATAAATACTTAAACTCATGCCTTCTTCCCATGGGGGTAGACAGAAACTATAGAAGACCACCTGCTACGCTCCTTACATACTCCTTTTGCTTCGTTTACGTTCATACATCTGGTCATACACGCACGCCGGTTGCGAGCACTACGCACCTGACTTTTCTGAAGAACATCACCAATAAGGTCACTATATTATGTCCTTCTAGGCCGTCCCCTCCCGGCGTTTCCAAAAATATATAGCTTCTCTGTAATGTGAATTTTCTATGCGTTATTTTGGTCATACAGGGTGTCCTCCCAGCGTTTCCCGTCACTTCTGCCTTGTAAATAACAAAACCCCAAAAAAATTAAGTGGGATTGGCAAAAGTATACACAAGAGAGTGATGGAAGCATTGAATGGAAATCTATGGCTCGCTGTATGAATTACGTGACGCCGCCACCGAGAACCCTATGGGAGACACACTATCAAGAGCGCCGTATAAATTTTATAATAATATAATACAATCTGTTAAAACAAAGTCTGATGCATAGCTTTAACATTATTATATTGAACAGCGTAAATAAAATGATTGCTAAGCATAACAGATTTCAGAGTTTCAAAAAAAAAATGTTTTTCGGTCGGGGGACCCCCCTCAGGAACGAAGCTCCCTCTTACGTATGATTTAAATCAAAAACAAAAACTTTTGACACTTGAAACTTGAGACCTTGAAACTGACCTTTTTTCGAAGTTTTTTTGAGCTAGCCTGTTTTACCCACGCACCTCAGATCATCCACTCACATACGCGTTTTTAATACAGAGCCTCTAGTATAAGTTTTTAGAAGCTCACATAAAGTTACCACACGGAGCTTCTAAAAACTTATATGTACTAAGATGGCTCTGTATTAAAAACGCCTATTAAATTCACGCTTTCTCTCTTTGCATGGAGGAGGTATAACGCTTTTTCCTTACGTGACGATTTATACTAGACAACTTCTACTGCAAGCCGTGTTAAAGAACTTCAAAATGAAATGAAATGAAATCGTTCCTTCGTTCCAATAAAACCTCTTTCTAATAATAGCTCAGCCTGAAAGTGATACCCATTATCTAATAGATTAGTAATCTATCCATTGTTTCTAGAACTATCGATTAAAGCTGCACTTATCTTCAATTGCTCCAAATGCATTTCATGCAGTATAAGTTTATGTAACTTAAGTTAAAGTTTCTCGCATGCTTCGGGTTTTGAGCTTACGAACAGGATTGTTTACCAATTCAAAACACTCCTAAGTTGAATTTCACCAGTTTCATAACTGAACGCGGTCAGCACATTAAAGCCGAGTTCAAGAGCTGTCATCATTGTTCCGAAATATTGGCATGGTCAGCTTTGATCTCTTTAGTTACGTTCAGGCTACCGGCTAGCCGGCGCCGTGTACACGGCATCGAATGTATCAGTAAACCGGGTGAAAACTGACGACAAGTGTGAAAGCTGCCATACTTATCCTGATACACTACTCCACCGTTGAACCGGAGTGCGCCTGAAAAAATATCTAGAGGAAAGAGCCGGATCAACCATAAAATAAAAAAAATAAAAATTACCCAAGTGAAGGCACACAATATTCCCACAAAAACATAACAGTTTAATCCTACTAATAATATAAATGAAAAAAAAAGTCGGATAATCCATCACACCTGAACGGCTGCACAGTTTTGGCAAGCCGATATAACATGACATGGATTAGGACATAGGATAGGAGGAAGTACGTTCTCGTGAGATAATTTTAATCTACTTTCAAAGTCAATGCCATGTTCAAAAGCAAGTGCTATAATAAAATAAGACACCCTGTCAAGTTTCTAACGGACTTGTTTGCAGAAAAAGTTCTCCCAAGCAACCCAAAAATGACAGAAACAGGAAAACTTACTGTAAACTAAAAAAGCATTAAAAAAAATGGCATTATCAGTGTCTCAATACCAACTTCATAATAGCTATATTAGTACCAAAGCACTTAGTAATTGAAGACGGGTGCCTCGCTTCAACAAACATAAGTTAGTCGCCAGACAGAATGAGAGCTTGCTCAAAGTCTTTATTGTAAAACGCTTTTTTGATTCAGACACCGAAAGTCTTTAAATATTTTTGTCTGGGATTTTTTATTTACATTTTTTTTTTTTTGTAAGTTTTGTTTTGCCATGTCAGCCTGTAAAGAAATAAATAAGAATATGTTTGCTGACCAAAAACTAAGTATTTATCGGGCATTTCATAAGTTTTGGGATAATTCCATGGTTTCCTTTTTGGAACCAAGAACTACCCTGTTTCTCTATTCTGTCTTTCCAAAAGTTAAGCTTCGTTGGAACACTAGTTCAAAAGAATAACGTTTTTAGATTTTTCTTTTCAAAAATAAATATTTTTGAATTTCGAATCGTCCAATTATATTTATCTGAATAATAAATACATAAATATTATGACGGTTTGATATATGTTATCGTTACAAAAACTGACGAACTGCAATTTTTATTCCTCAGATGAAAGTTGTCTGAAGAATGAAACATCGGCGTGTAGTGATGATTAATAGTTAAATTTTAGAAAAAATTGTTTGGTCACAAAAATTGTTTTTGCAATATAAAACAGAATTATAAATGTGCCACAAATAAACTAATTTATCTTCGCATAGTTTAATGTAACTGCAGTAAAACTTTAGTCTTAGACTGCAGTCGACGATAGCAAAGTTTGTTCAGAAAAACAGTCCACTTAGTTCCTAAGTTATCTAAGTGCTTTAAACATTTTAATTTAAATTCTGTTCAATAAACAAAAAATATGCTTAGAAACTTACAGGAATTAAATTTAAATTAAATGTGATTTCGTGTGATATCTTTAATTAGCCATTTATATCGTAAAAATGAACCGAAATGCTTTCGTAGTAATAAATTAAATTAAATTAACTAGCGAAACTTCACAGACGGTATCAATGTCTATATAAGATAAAAGGACAAAAAAATGATCTTCTAAATTCGTACTTAACCTTGCAGTCGAGGATTCATCACAATGTTTGCCTGAACCTTAAATTAACTTCCTGCTTAACATTCACGTTGCATTTATTTATGACTCAAGGAGTGAATTGTATACCCATATTTCATTACTCCATTCCCAGAAATAAGAATAAAAAACTGCATCAGTGCATAATCGAACGTCATAACGAACCAAATAATTAACGAATAAATACAATCAGTCGAAATATTTATATCCCTTCACACCCTGAAGGCATATAAATATTTCGTTTTATGACATTTCATATTTTCTCCATAAATTCATAGATTAACACTATCTGTTTCAATTTTGCGAATCGCTTGAACATAAAAATAAATCAATCTAGGAGTCAGCGGAATGTTCATTCATTTTGTTGAGTGAGCATAATTTTAAAGTGGGATGAACGTAATGACAATTGTTACAGGATTATTACAGCTTATTTCTTTGTGCTCCATTCTTAATTAAAAAGTATGCTGACAATAAAGACTTTTTGTTTAAAAGATGATTTGCACCATAATCTGTGCAAACATTAATAATATTTTTCCGTATTATGAATGCAATATCGGACACAAGCCTCATTTACACTAGTAGGTACCCCAACCTGAAACTGAGGTCACTAAATAAATATTGGTTTAGTAGAAATAATCGTTTGTAAGAGATCAATACGGTGGGATCAAGCTGGCAAGAATAGGTTCAAACAGCTAGGCAATAATATACTATTTTCTTTCACCGAATGACAATAAGGCTTCACTTCAAATTGTCATAGGACAACCATTTTCATATTTGCAAAGTTAAATTACTCGTATCTAACATCAGGTTTGCTCCATCTAGCGATACAAAACCAACATTACATGAGCATTATGACCAAAAAAATCTAGTTACAAAACACTCTAGGCACAAAGCATCGATGGAGCAGGCTATTTACTGGGCAATAGCTTAACTCAATGTTACTTCGGAGACCAATAAGTTCAGGATTAACGTGCAATTTACCAAACTGCAGCCAACTATTCGGTCTACACTCTACAATGAGTGTAATTATACAGAAGTCAAAAACACCCGTTTTACTCTGAGTTGCAACTTGTAATTTCGCAATTTCAATTATCTTCTTATTAATAAAAATCTTAAATTCATTAATTAATTTACTGACAGAACGCACAGTCTAAATCGCGAGGTTTAGAAGCATGAAATTTTGCACCTGAGTTCCTTGATTATACAGCATTTACTAACAGCATCCTGTATAAGGTAAGCAGGCTAGATTGTGCGTTTGTGAGCCACTGCTGCCGATACCTTTATCGGCTGGGCCTGTGACCTTGCAGCAGTGATGTCACAAATTGTTTCTGTGTTAACGTTTTACTAACATAGTTTTAAGTATTTTGTTACTAACCCCAAGAGCCCTAAGAGTCTTGAATGTATGTGAAGGATGTGGCATCTACCATCAAACTGAAAAACAGCAGCAACAGTTTTTCAGTTTGATGGTCTGTCCCACATCCTCAAATATGACCACACATTTTAAATACACGCTGTATAACGGAGGTAACCACTAAGGAATAATTTTTAAGAATTCATTCCCTGAACGAGTTTAATAGGGGATGAAATTTTGTATGAAAAAGTTTTACCGATGCGAAATACCATCGGTAAAAACCAGACAAGTGCGAGTTGAACTCACGTGATGAGGTTTCCGTACAATGAATATGTTATCTACCATGTTTTTTTATCCTAAGATATTTTTTCCCAAGAACAAACTTAACATTGTAGTTGAAAAATATGTTCTCCCATGCATTCCAACTGCAAATGTAAGTTTGTACGCACAATATTGAGAGATTTACCTTGTTATTTTAATACCATACACTTCCAGGTATTCCTGTAATCTATAAGTAAATAACTATTTTCTAAATTGTTTTCTTTAATTTTAAGCTCAGTAGTAGTAGTTCGGAGATAAGGGTAACTTTTATCTATTTTCATAAATAACTTTAAAACGATTTATTTTAAAATTATAAAAAAAAAGTTGAGACCTTCACAACAAGCTCCTTTGTTATGTCACACGGGACAGTTTGCAAAACTTTTTTATTATATGTTATAATTTGCTCTCCAAAAGTGACCCTCATACTCAAAATTCAGTTATTTACGTTACACGTCCGTGTTTGGGTCACAGAAATTCATATATATATAAAATTTCAAATTAATCGGTCTAGTAGATTCGGAGCAAATTGACTGTGACAGACGGACAGACAGTGATCTGATATGGGTTCCATTTTTTCCTTTTGAGGTACGGAACCCTTAAAATGCGCATGGTTTGGTAATTTCATTAACTCCTAAATTGATTTGAACCCTTGAGTGATATTAGATATTCGAGAATAACACTATAGACATACATAGGTATGACCCTACAGGCGCAACACTAAATAAATATAGCCGATTGGGGCTACCAAATTCACTTTACTGATATTTGATCAAATTGAACTAGTATATTAACACAAATGCGATTTGCAATGCACAAACATCAACAACATCATAAATTTAACGTTAATTTGGTATAAAGTACAATCAACTTAAAAGATTCGTATTCAGGCAACTAACTTTTAATCAATATTGTAAACTCTGGTAGATTAAATTATTGCTTATCAAATTGACTACCAACTTAATTTGTCTATATAATATAATCAAAATATGAGACAAGTGCTATTCTTTGACATTGTATGAAATAGTTATGATAATTCTTTGACATCGCTCTCCTAAATGTGAAGACTAACTGATGTTTATTTTTGCATGTAAACCTCTGTCTGTACATATGTTTACTAGTTTTTTTCCGCTGCTTCGCTCGCGTGGATGTCGGAAATTATCCTATGGAAACGTACTACCGTAACGCGCACGCCAGTAAAGCTCCCAGTCGGCATAATTTTTTCCGACATCTTCAACAATCTTCGTCATAATTATTACAGCCAATTCATACAAAACCTTAATGATTTATACACCTAGGTAAACCTTTCTCGTGAATCACTCCGTCCATTGGTGAAAACCGTATAAAAATCCGTTTGATAGTTTTTGAGTTTATCGCGTTCAGAGAGAGAGACACGGTGGGGGGACTTTGTTTTATGGTGTAGTGAACTAGTAATGTATATTTTCACGGCGTTTGACGTTGGACGTGTCTTTTGCAGATAAATAAATATTTATTGACCTGCAAAAGGCAGGTAGATATACGTCGCAGAAACTGTCGTGTGTGACGTAATTGGCCCTGTGATGCACTGGGAAGGCTGTCATAGCGAAGACGTTCTTGTGGATTCAACGTGAATTTATCGAGTATCGGAAATGTGGAGAAGACTCATAAACATTATATTTTTATACACAGCAAAATTTTATTTTTAGAAAGTTCTTACATTTTCTTCAGTAATTTTTGTTTGAATGCTTGAAATTGAGAGGCAATCTATGCAAAAGATATTACTTTATATTATTATTTGTTTCATTAATCAACTATTCCATTTAGAAAATACAAATAGGCCCTATTACGCGTAAAAAACAATAGTTTTTTTGTAGAAAACGGTATCCTATCACACATCGAATTGTAGTTACTAAAAAGTTTCTCATGTATGAACTGTTTGAGTTTAAAAGCTTAAAAACTTTATTTTGTTAGATAAACAAGATGTCTTCTTAACCCCATACGTTTTATTTTACTGTCTCACCCATGTTTTATGTTGATCTCAAACGTGTTTATAGTTTACCGTGAGTCGTAAACTATTAACTATTCAAATTCAGGAACGTAGATAGTTTGTGTTCGATTTACTGTCGTTGTGATGACGTTTAATAATGATGATAGTTAAATATTTAGTTTCACTTAGTAGTCGCGTTTTAGCATGGCAATAACGGTCATTGCCCATTCTTTAATATCTCTTCGTAGGAACCCAAACAATAAACTATATATTGTTTTTCGTTATTAGAACATGTTGAAGATCACTTTATATGTTGATTCAGGACGTTAATATCGGACAATATTATAAAGGATATTAGAAAATATTGGGGGGTCATTGGACGCTATTGCCACACGAAAACGCAACAACTATAGCAATTTCGCATAGGCCGTTAAGATGCATAACTTTACTGATATTGTCACAATCTTGGGTCTGTTGGGTTTAAAAATGTATATTATTTAACTTAGATATAGTACAGAAATTTTAATGTTCCACAAGTCAACACTGTGCTATTAATGCACCATATAAATATAGTTTTTTTACCTGACTATGGCAAAATCAAAAGGAAGGGTTATGATTTTTTTATAAATCATCCGATCTTAGGAAAGTGCTACAGTTCAAAAGTGTAAATTTACACTATTCTGAGTTGTAACACAATCTATCACGTAAAATAATAAGTTAGTGTTAAATTCCTTATTACTATTAAGATAGATTTTAATCAATGATTAAATATTTAGATCTTATTATCACAGTAAAAAAAAAATAGGTTTAAATATAAAAATAGTGACTGCGGACAGAAGTGAAAAGTTAAAACTTTGAACAGCAAAATTATGATGCAGTAGAGTATATGGATTGTATTAGTGTACTTATTTATTTATTTATTTAATTACGGCACTCCAATGACTTATTCACTAATACTTTTTATGGGGTACCTACTATAACAATTAAACTTAAATCTAGAGTGAATTAGTCACTTACAGGTGTGCACAGCACTTACATATTTCAAGTTATATCATATTACAAAGAGTAAATACAGGCTGAAAAAAAAAAAAAAACAACAAAACTGCATGAAATAAAATTGAAAATTAAAAAAAAATAATAATAAAAGAAATAACTAAATCTATTTTGTTGTTCTAAAGAATAATACCGTCAGTGACAAATAAATAGTAACAATTGTTTACGAAATTGCGATAGCTTGTTGGCAAAGATATCAATACTATTGGAACGTGTATGGAGCTCATTGTACGTCCTCATCAACCTGTTCATTGGCGCCGAATGTCCGAGGTTAGTTCTTGTTGGGCATGGAGTGAACACATCTAAGATGCGTTCAGATCTGGGTGAACTATAGCGAGGGACAGATATATTTATTTCAAAGAGAAGCTTCGGAACTTGTATAGATCCATTAATGATTTTGTGAAGCAAAATCAGGTCGTTAGTTTGCCTTCGCTGTTTTAAAGTTATAATTCTGAAGTGACTTAGCCTTTGCGAGTAATCAGCGTCCAGAGGACAGCTATCAGATTTGTATCGCAGATAGCGTGTAAAGCTTTTTTGGACCCGTTCTATGCGATCCACATGTGTACCATAAGTTGGATTCCAGACAGGTGACGCGTATTCCAAAACAGTACGTACAACTGAATTATAAAGTACTGTTAAGGTTTGGATAGTTTTCAGGTCATAACAGGTTCTTTTTATGAATCCCAGTGTTTTAGCAGCCCTAGAAACAATTGAATCAGTGTGAGGTATGAAGGTAAGCTTACTGTCAAGGAGAACACCTAAGTCTCGGATTTTGTCGACTTTTAGAAGTACTCTTCCATTGAGCGAATATGAAGAAGCAAGCGTGAGGCTTTTTTTTGTAAATGTTATTTGGTAACACTTATCAGCATTCAGAAACATATGATTTTTATTACACCAACTATGTACCGAGTTTAGATCTTCCTGGAGTAGGGCAATGTCTGTACTTGTGTCAATGACCCGATATAGTTTCAAGTCATCAGCGAAGATGGAAAAGGTACTGTGTTTGATACTGTTTGCTATATCATTGACAAATATAATAAACAGTATTGGGCCCAAATGGGAACCTTGTGGGACTCCGGATGTTGAAAGGTAAGGTTCTCCTGTTTTCTGTCGGTCAGATAAGATTTAAACCACAGCCAAAGCTGTACTTATATATAATATGCGTATACATATACGCAGGCCACTGCGAGTCACCAGTCTGGCGCAACACGTCACAATAGCATGTCGGTGACGCGACCCCATAAGTTTTGCCCTGACGCTATTTTTGCACACGGACAACCCGGTAACATAACAATAACCTTATAACTTTGTGATTTTTCATGATACAGTTTTGAAATTTTGTACATAGATTCTTTACATAAAAATACTAGACACGTGTTTCGGATTTTGCATATACTAAAACTAATGTTGTATATAGAATAATATACAATATCAGAATATGATATTTGGTACAGTTAAAGTTTATATGGAGGAGGAGTGCAGAAAGCTATTATTTTTATATAATATGTGTTTGAAAAAATTTAATTAACAAAAAAAAATATTACACACACTACCATGCGTTTGACACACACACATAGTACCAGGGCCTCGGCTTGCCAATAGATAGGTGACAGAAGCGACAGCTTGAGCATAGAATAAGTTAGTACTTTTTAATAGCATGGAATTAGTATCTAAGTACTATATAGATTGAAAGTAGAGGGGGTCGGAATTCGACCTGCCCACTAATTTTGATAAATTAACGTATTAACAAAGTACCAATCCAGCCGAATTGAAAACATTCCGGATTGCAATCCCTAAATGTGAGTGAATGAGTGAGATATCGTTGGTATAGCTACCAAGTTAAGTATTACTCTAAAATCTCTCACTACAACTATAATACAAGATCCAAGTTTAGGATACAAGTCTGAAAAAGATCTCATAGTTTGATGGGATTTGAGCATATTGCTGTTAATCATTTTAGGTGCATCCGAAGCCGCAGCTCGCGAATTTAAAAATTTCTTAATTTTTTTTGCAATATACAGGTAAGTGTCAGGTTGTATCTTAATCAAAATATTATTTGCAGCCATAATAAATATGTAATTACAGAACTATAATCATTAGAATCATGAATGCATCTTTCTAAGATTTGTTCCTTAGAACTTGCTTGCTTGTGTTTTGTTCTTATGGAATAAACTGATTATCATTATTTTTTTGTTTTTTTTTTTGATTATCATGAATTTAAATGTGTTTACCTACTGACTTCCACATACAAGTAACAACATGCCATGCATGATCTTGGGTTCGATTCCCAGGTCGTACAAAGTGTCATTGTGATTCATAGGATTTTTTCATCTGGAATTTCAGTAACAATATGGCCCATGCATGGTCCTGGGTTCGATTCCCAGGTCGTACAACGTGTCATTGTCATTCAAAGGATTTTTCCATATGGAATTTCAGTAACAATATGCCCCATGCATGGTCCTGGCTTTGATTCCCAGGTCGAACAAAGTGTCATTGTCATTCAAAAGATTTTTCCATATGGTATTTCAGTAACATTATGCCCCCATGCATGGTCCTGGGTTCGATTCCCAGGTCGAACAAAGTGTCATTGTCATACAAATTTTTTTCCATATGGAATTTCAGTAACATTATGCCCCCATGCATCGTCCTGGGTTCGATTCCCAGATCGAACCAAGTGTCATTGTCATTCAAAGGTTTTTTCCATCTGGAATTTATCATTAACAGCCCGCAGCAGCGATGTCTGAATTTGTGTCCGGTTTGGCAATTGACTGGCCCCGTATTACATGAGGCTTAAAAATAATTGGTGACATGTGGATGTAGTCTAGAGGTTCTGCTGAACCCTTCAAAAATACAGCCGTGATTTTATGTTATATTACATGCGATCGTCACAACAGCCAAAATACCCTGCTAATAAACGCGGATAAAACTCTTACGAATTGCTATACAGTTTGATGATAGTTAAAAAAAACCAAAAAGGTACGTACCTACGTGGACTGGAAATGTACTATCGGTAGGTTCATTAGTGCACTAGCTGTGGAAGTTAATACAGTTAGTACAATTAGGCCCCGGCACTTGTGCACCTGGCCTAACCGCAAACAAATTGGGCCTACGCTACGCCTAACGGAGTGTTAGCGCTCGGATACAGTTATAAACGACGGTTTAATTCAAATTAAAAGTCGGTACGCTGGCTGTTTTTATTGGATTTCAGTTGATATGGCTTTTGGGTCGGATTTAAAATAGTTTTTCTTTAATTTCTGAAAATATGGCATTTTCGAAATTAATACGCTTAGAATATATGTATTTTTATAATCTACTTCTAAATGAATCACCCCCTAATCGAATTATTATTATTTTCAAATATATTTGTGCACTTTCGTTTAAATAAATACATTATCAGTTTAACTTTTATAATATTATGACGGAATAATCTTAAATTCAAAAATAAATGTCAAAAAAACTACAACAGCAAAATCCTTCATTCACTTCTCTCCATCCTTTGACTCAAGTTTCATCATTCCATTCAGTTATTCAATCACTTCATTCTGCCCCACACTTTCTTATTTTGCCCGAGACGGAACTTAGTAAGTGTCTTCATATCTTCAAAGGGACGCGCCTTTTGTTACAAAGAATACCGACGTACCACTCGCCTCGTGGAGTTTAGTGAAAGTTACACTGGAATCTAATTGTACCCATTTAGTAGGTTTGTTATCGTCCTCTTTTTATTTATTATGACGCATTTTACGGAGTTATTTTTGTTGTTAATGTGTGGAATGATCACGTGTATTTCACTTTCGTGCAAGAGTGAAACAAGAAATAGTTCATAAATATCGTAAAGAGATATTTGCCAATCTTTGAAAATGGTACAGGAGCTGACTACTAAGGATGTGTTGAGTCCTAGATAGGTAGAGTATCTTTAATAAGGCTGCGTTCAGACGACACGCGCCCGCTCCGCGCCCTGCCCGCTTGCTTTTAAATTTGTTGTAAATAATTTAAGTCTTATGACACATCAATAGATCTCAAATTGCGTTTATCGAAGTCGACCCGCACCCGCTCCGCTCCCGCTCCATGCCCGCCCCTCGCCCGACTCGCGCACGACTCGCGCCTGCCTCGCGCCCGCCTTGTGCCCGCGCTTCGGCTAGTGCTGTATTGACTGTGATCAAGGGCGTATTTTGATTAAATAATAAGTACTATAAGCGGATGCGAGGCGGGCGCGGATTTTGCGCGTGGCGAACGCGGGTGCCAGGCGGGCACAACGCGAGTGCGGGGCGTGCGTGTGGTCGGCGCGGGTTATTCGCGTATCGTCCGAACGCAGCCTTACTCCCACTACCCAATCTAGGGCACGCTGATACAAAAAAAAACAATGTTCTTACGAATAAACTACCGGATTTTATTATTTTCAACTGATTTATTTATTTAACATAAAACGGCCAAAGCCCATTACATTAATTAACATAAAAACGATAATATAAAGTACCTATACACGTCAGTCATGCGCTCATCTCACAATACTCCAGACTTACTGATAGAATCTTTATCTGTTCGTCCGCGAGCACATCACAGACAGTAAAAGTAACATAGCTTTGTAGGCCACTAGTCAGTAGTCAATAACTAGTAACACTACGAGCATGAGCTGGCCTTTCGTAGTACGCGGTTTCAATAGAATAATAGGCCAGCTTTTACTGGCTACCGACTAATATGCAGCCTAGCGTACTATTCCGAAAAAAGAAACGTATTTTTTGTCCCGGAAAATTAAAACATTGCTGAAGTCAGAACGTGTCATTATTTAATCTACCACGTGGACTGTAATGTTGACCAATGATTTATAGTTCTTTATAGTAAATTTTTCGTGTATTCATTCTGTGTGTGAAACTCCTATTCATACGAGTATAAAGTGAATACGAAATGTCTGTGCCCTGTATTTGCATTTTCAGGTTTGCATACTTTAACACACAGTGAAATGTAAACGTTTACAATCAACACGGTTATAAATGGGCAATTTAATTAAATGTAGATAACATAATCAGCCTATAATACTCCCACTGCTGAGACACAGGCTTCCTCTCTGTGAGAGGGAGTGACAATAATTTTTGTTCTGCTTTTGCGCGATTGTATGTTTTATAGTGTATGTGTGTGTGTGTGTAATTGTATTTGTGTATGTGTGTTAATGTGTGAGTTTGTAGGTGATATATGAACAGACGCATCAACACTGCATAGCTTTGATGACCTACGGCGTCGTATGTCTGTCAGGTTTGACAACATTGCACCTTACTGATTGTTTACAGACCCGCAGCGTGGCTAGGATTACGGAACGTTAAGTCAGCTACTGACGAACGCACTTCAGCAATATGCATCTTGCAGATTAAGTATTGCACTTATGATAAAACAGAGAAGTAGTACCATATACACGGTGCAAGTTTCTGGAACGTTCAAGAGCAATAATCGCATGCCATAAATCACGTTCAATTGTATTGCCATTCAAGAATTGCATGCAAGTTTACACGCGTGCGATTTCTATAAAATGGCATACAATAATTGAATGCAAGTTTTGCCGTTCCATGAAATTGCATGCGACCTACACCAAGGCAATTTTATTGCAAGGCGATTATTGCATGCAAGTTTTGCATCGTCCTAATAAAGAGTTGCGCGTCCTTGTACAATTGATTCAAGTATTGCCCGTATTTGCGCTGCTAAATATTTCATTAAAATTTTATTGAATGTGTTCTCAAGATTTTTTAACTTGTTTCATTCGTTTGTACTCGTGCACGTGCAATTGTATTGTACGTGCTGTGTACACATATATCAGTTTTGAACGGCAACGAACTAACTTGCCCGTATCGTGCAACAATATTGTACGTGTTGTTTAGACGGTGCCAATTAGTCGCCCTTTAATTTTATTGTATGCCACAGGCAACTATCTTGCACCGTGCAACTGGAGCTTTATTATTGCATTTCAGCGCAACGTCATGGTCCATGTGACGGCGCCTTTCCCCATCTTTATTTTCACAGTTGCAAATAATTATCATAGTTCTGCCACTTCCTGCCTGTACTATATTACTTGGGGTCGGCGCAACACGTTGCAACTAATAATATAATAATAATAAAAACATTACTCGGTTTTGAAAACACAGTACAATATTAAACAGCCCTAAGGCGCAATTTTTTTTCAAATTCCTTTGACACTAGATTCAATACTCAATATATTTCGCCATATTCTATTACTATACACCGTGGCATTTTAGTCGTCTTACAACGGCAGCCCACTTCATGTATCCAATGACTACCAATCATTAATGAAAGTAAAAAAAATATTAAAACTTAAAAAAACATATCAATTTTGAAAAAATACTTAGTTCATTCGGGTAAATGGTTCTCGAGTCACAAGCGTACTAGCGGACAAATAGACTAGAGAGAACTCCAACATCTTATCATTGGGCTTCAAGAATCTTAATGATACATTACAGAGAAAACAGTTCTTCTTGACACTTTACGTATTGTGACGAGGTTCAAATGTCTACCGCGGCAACGTAACCACCTTGTTCTTTGTTCCCCATGCCAGTGGAACCCATTGCCTTTCTTTTATTTGTCCTTTCAGAATATAAAAATACATATATATATATTATAAAAATACGTTCCACAAGAACACTTCAGGATCTTAAAACACAAGTTAGGAACATTATCTTGTAACAGTAACTGACATAATGTGCTGGCAAAATAATTTGCACCTCTTCTGTACTGTTAATGCGTCCCTGAACGCCATGTTTGAAACTGAAAACTTATTTTTTTTCAACAAAAACCTCGTTAAAAACAACTTGGTTTTAGGGTACTGTAATAAAAATATTAAACGAGTTTTATGAAGGTGTTGATGAATCTTTAAGTTTTCTTTTTATTAATGACATATTAGTAAGAATTATAAAATTGAGAAAGTAAGCTGATATATTGATATCGTAAAATAAATAAATATAAAAAGAACCCAATGTTGAAAATGGTATCTGGCCTAACGCTTTTAACGCAACCGCTTCGCAGAATGGCAGTTGTTAAATCAACAAAAAAGACATGCTTTTTGTTCACCCTTTTTAATGTTTCATTTAATTCAAAAGTGATTTATGTACTAAGTTTGTGGAGTTTGGAACATTTTATAGGCTAAGAAGAAACTGGGCCAAAATAAATTTTAAGCTCTGTAGTCTCAGAATGGTTACGTTACCCTAAAAAGATAAGTTAGTGTTTTAATTTTTTGTGACCCTATGCCAATTGCTAGTAAATATTTGGATATAAAACAATTTGAAATATTAATTTATTTTTTTAATATACAGAAAAATAATAATACATTCCTAAACATTTAAAAGTATAACACCAATATTTAATTTTAAACATCACACACAATTTTACAAATTTGGACAATAAAATTGACCGAATATTTTTCAAAAGCCCCTCGCTAGATAATTTTGCACTTTCAAAGGGAAATAGACTATTATTTTAGCGTGACATCGCCTAACAGCGGGGAGATAAGAGTTAAATGGCCGAATAAACACAGATCACGAGGCTTTTATTGCAATACATTACACAGATTGTGTAGGAGAGTGTTGGCACCGAATAGTTTATGTCGGCAGATGGTGAAATGTATAGGGAAGTTTTTTGAACGTGCCCGATCAGTTAATGGTGTACGTGATTGTTTAAAATATAGTCGCGTCATAGAAATATGAGATTTTTTTGAAAGTTTTTTTTTTCTGAACACTGTCATAAAAAATACAATGTATATTTTATATTATTTTATAATGTATATGTATGTACATAAAAAATGTAATGTAAAAAAATAATAAAGAATAAATCGGAGTATTTATTGGGTTATTTATTAAACTTTGTACATTATAAGGTACAAAGGCAGACTATGGTGGATTATGGTGGTCGATGTCTTCGACAAGAATGTAATTTTACTATTTTCTTATACGTGTGATATTTTCAGAAAACTAGTAGCCATTGAAGCATAGAAAACATGCTCAATTGAGCTGGTTTACTGACGGATTTAGAGGTAGAGGTAAATGTTAGAGATATCTCCAAAGTCATGCTTAACGAGTAAAATTTTAAAACCGTATTCTATATTTTACAACCCTAAATAAGTGAGGGATCATCATTTCTTTAGGTTTGTAAATAAAATATTTACTACTTACATCATGTTTTAGGGTTCGCATAAAATTCAAAGTTATTTAATGTTTTTATTTTTTATTAAATCGAAAGACCTAAAGAACGCTGCGTTTTATGTTCTTTAAAAGTTATGTTCCAGAAACTAGGTTTATTGTATTTTTGTAGACGTAATGTCAAACATTTATAAACGTATACTCGCTGGAATAAACGTTCTTGAAGGTATACAAGGAATGCTAAAATCACTAACTTTTGGCGAACGATTTTATGACTGTAGCAAGGAGTTAGTCTAAAGATATGCTGCTGCCAATCTTTGGACAACTCACCTGCAAATTTTTGACCAAATTTGTCAGGTTGGGAATGCCGAATGACAACAAGACCGCCACCATAATGCCTGATTATATAAATATAATTATTTTTAATAAATGTTCTTAGCGTCCAATAATTAATAAAGTACCTAAAGATTAAAATAATAAAGAAACAATACCCATAGTTGGAGCATAGGTAAAATTTTGCAGAAACTACTCAGAAAGAGCATGGCTGTTGAGAATATGACGGCTTGCTCACTTAAATGTCTCACTGATGGTGGAACTTGTGTTGGATCATTCGGTTCCCTACAAATTGTTTGAGCTGGATGGGCTGATCCACGCGTCATGTTCATGAACGGGCGCCGTCGGTTGAGACTGGTTATCTCTAAAATGGCTTATTTAAAATCTTATATTTTGAATTGTTTCTTTTTTAATTTATTTTTTACATTGTTCTAGCAACAAGAATTATGTACCCAGGATTTTGAAATATCTTGATTTTAAAGAGTGTCCTCGGAGTTTCTTTCCCGTTCTTCTCCATAGATCTACGTTTTGGAATGGGCAACTAGCTTTAACTTTCTAACTAACTGACCGACTCTTCGACAATTCAAAAGTGTCTGTAAAATAATAGAAAAAAAAAATCCTTTGTGTTTGAGTTTTGAATCACCCAAAATATTTACACACATTATTAATCCATCTCCATCACGACATTCACCCAATTCAAACTCGGTTTTCCATGGCAAACCAGACCCACTTTTGTTGAATTTATTTATAGCTTTCAATGTATATTCAGCGTCAACGAGTGAGTCAAGGGCCTACGGTGTTTGCACACCTACGATTCTCGCCAGACCCTTCAAAACTCTTGAGAATTCGGTCTATTGAAGATGGAACGAGAATCTAACGAGTGGAAGGGCGTATAATGAAAATTTGTCAGCGTATTGAGCAATATTTTGAGCCTGAACTAAGTAGTGGAACCTATTCCTGATTGAGCACTACTTCGAAGGAATTTTTTGATACATACGTATCGAGCATCAGTTCATCAGTTCGATCATCGTAAATAAGTGAGTTTTAATGAAGGGTCAATTATTTTGGTATGAAATGTACGTAGAATAAAATGCTACACCGTAGCAGAGCTGCTACGCCGTAGCAGAGCTGCTACGCGATTCTTAAATTTAAACGCGTTTGTCGTTTGCAAACGATTAACTTAACAACGATTTAATTAAATTTGTTCAATAATATAACTTCTTATTGAATGCATAATATAAACTTATAGTTTTGTAAGTACCTGTCATAGTTTCAGTCTATATTTTCTAGTCACAAAGTTTTCCAACAAACTTATCTTAACATCTGACCTGCCACCCTAGAAAATTGTCCCTAATCACATCTTCCATATAGTAGTTCGTACTAAAACCCGATTCTGTCAAACAGTAATGTTACAAATGATATATAACAGTACCAGTTGATTTGTTACTGGGAAACCCCAGCTTGTAACTATGTACATAGTTTGAATGTTTTGAAACAGATAAATAGGCTTTGTCAACGGATTTCCTTGTTAAACGTTTTGATTTTCATTTGTTTAAGGGGATAACAGGATCCAACAGAAAAAGTAATAATGGAATGGTATGTACTAAACATTATAAACAAGTTTTTTTGCTTTATATTATTTGGCCTGTCTCGTTGGTGTCCAGAATCCAGGATATCTTGAACCTGAGGGGCCTACTACGAAGCGATAATCCGAAGTATCGGTGGAACGTTCGGCCGTTTCTTGACTTCCAAAGTTTCCTTATTTGACTTTGAAGGATTCAAAGTCAAATAAGGAAACTTTGGAAGTACCCGACGTCAAGTCACGTTTTTGACTTTGACTTATCTCTATGACCGCCGTCTTTTTTCTTTCGCCGAAGTCAGCCATAGTCAACCTTGTCTCATTGGTCTCCAGAACCCAGGAACTCATGAACCTGGGGCCCTACTACGAAGCGATAATCCGAAGTATCAGCGGAACTTTCAGCCGTTTCTTGACTTCCAAAGTTTCCTTATTTGACTTTGAATCCTTACCCGACCTCAAGTCACGTTTTTGACTTTGACTCCGTCGTTTTTTTCTTCTGTCGCCGTAGTCAACCGTAATTCGGAAACGGCCGAACATTCGGCCGATAATTCGGATTTATCTTCGGAGTAGACCCACTTTTTTTTTTGGTGGGAAATATTCAAATTACTTCTCCCGCTCTGGGCGGAGCGGAAGGAACACGGGTGGGTTTTAGTCAGTAAAAGTCTTTACTGACTAAAACCCACCCGTGTTCCTTCAGATGCCTGTGTGCCAGGGCCACGATATCCCTTTCGGACAAACTCGCAACCCTGGCAGGCCCTTTCGGACCCCGTCAATTGGTGCTGACACTGGGTTCGATTCCCAGGTCGGACAAAGTGTTATTGGATTTTTCTTTCACGAATTTCTCAGTAGCAGCCTGGAGTCAGGATTTGTGGCCGATTAATGGCAATAAGCTCGCCCTCCTAATAGGGCCGGTAACATTTGCCGGTTTTTTTGAAGTCCCATGTGATCATAGGACTTTAAAAAACCGGCAAATGTGGGCGTATACTGTACAAGTCTGCTTTACCCTTCAGAGATTAGAGGTGTGATGTTATGTTATTAATTATGTTATATTTATTTATTAGATCAAATTCACATTAATTTCTAATCAAATCGGCGCAGAGCAGAGCAGAGGTGATAAATCGATCAATTAAGCTGTAGTATCACAAATAAGTACAATACAAATATTGCGATACTAAATCTATTTAAGCTACCCTTGTAATTAATACCCACATCGCACAATTCATCAATTCGTTCTTTCAACTCCACTACAGTACCTAACTAAAGTGTCAGAAATTGACTTCTAAAAAGAGCTAAGGCTTTTACAAAATAAATGGGAACATTTTACGTAACCGAGTGGAGCTATTTCAGTACAAATCCACCGTGTGTTGTGTACAAAAATATTTTTTTTATTTGTAGGAATTTGATGTTCAAACAGATTCTGAATTTATTTAGGTTTAGTATACGTATTTCGGAGATAAACAAAGAAATCATATTTGTATTATTATTAATAACTATTAAACTTTGTCCGCTATAAAGGTAAAAAAGCGGATTTAATGCCTTGGGCATTCTCTACCAGTCAACCAAGGGTAGTGGAGCGATAATAATTATAGCAGTGCATTGTCTCTATGGGGAAAACAAAAATATAATATTAAAAAATTACCATCCATTAATTGTCTGCGTGGTGCCGGACGTAAAGAATAGCATCACCCTATTTCTTCCCGTGGGTGTCGTAAAAGGTGACTAAAGGACTTACTAGAGAATGGGCAGCAGCGTTTTCTATGTATTTTAACACCATACTGCGATCGCCAACCCGCCTGCCGAGCGTGGGCAAACCCCCTTTTTGGAGAGGCCTATGTCCAGCAGTGGACGTCTTTCGGCTGAAATGATGATGATGTTGATCCATTAATGATTTATACAACATATTATACATTATTATTTTATATTGTAATCATAATACACACACTGAATTTTTGCTATCACATCACACTAATATTATAAAGGTGAAAGTTTGTGTGTGTGTGTGTGTGTGTGTGTGTGTGTGTGTGTATGTATGTGTGTGTGATAAAATTTTGTATGGAGGTAGCTGATACACTGGATTAAGACGAAGGCTACTTTTTATCCCGATATTCTCACGGGATCTATACTTACGCGGGTAAAACCGCGGGGCGCAGCTAGTTATGTATAAATCATTGTTTATTTATAGTTATATTGATTGTGGGAGACGATTGTGGTCACATTACAAATCAACGCACACACACAGGCGCACACGTATTAGGATCTAGCTTAGTAGGTACTTCGTCCATTTTGGTTTGTTTTGACTGTACAGCAAAACTGTGACTGTAATTCACATAGTTTTCATTATTTTTGGGATATAAAAAATTACGAGTCCGCGTACCACGGTCAGTTTCCCTCAGTCGTCAGTTTATTTAATTTGCCAGTTTCGTTGATTAGTCAGTTTCGCTGATTGGTCAGTTTTACCGATTAGACAGTTGCATTAACTCGACAGTTTCCAGTGTTGCCAGTTTCCACGATCCGTCAGTTTAGTACACTCAACGTAAAATATATGTTTACGTTTAAGTAAACAAAAGTGGAAAAAGTATGGAACCCAATTTAAATCAAACTTAAAGTTGTATTTTTTAAATCACAATTTTTTTTTTAAATGTTTTTGTAGCAGACGTGTGGGCAGTTTTCTACCGACTGTACTTTGACTGACGAATTGAATAAAACTGATGACTTAAAGAAACTGGCGAACACTGGAAACTGTCGAGTTGACGCAACTGTCTAATCCCCAAAACTGAGCAATCAGCGAAACTGACTAATCAACGAAACTGGCAAATTAAATAAACTGACGACTGAGGGAAACTGACCAGTGGTACGCGGACTCAAAATTACCTATATTACAAATAACAGAAATTGATTCAGTAAAAGATTCTGAACGAACCACTTTTAATAATGTGTATTCCTTCAGTTACACATTGTACATATTTTTAAAATCTGTATTGTTCTACTGCTGAGCAAAGATCTACCTCAAAGCTTTCCACTTTTCCCTGCACGTTGCCTTCTCCAGCCCTTAACGATTCTAAGTCTTCACGTCAGCGTTTCGTAGGAGCTTCATTATTATGATTAGCTAAGCAAAAAGATTTTCCTGTGTTTTTTGCTGTTATAATATTTTTTTTTGTTTTTTTTGTTTTAGCTCAATGATTAAAGTGTCATTCATATACACAGGAAAGTAATATTCACTTTTGGAAAAGTATTTAGCCTAACAGGATGGATTATCAGGAATACCTAAAAAAACAAGCCAAGTACGTGTCGGACCATTCACAGGTTCTGTAGTTGGGATGAATTTATTCCAATAACAAACTTAACATTGTAGTTCAAAATTACTTTCCATGATACAATTCAACTGCAAATGTAAGTTTGTACGCACAATATTGAGAGATTTTATATGTTATTTTAAGACCACAGACTTCTTATAAGTTTTCCTGTAATCTATAAGTAAAGAACTATTTTCTGTATTTTTTTCAAAATTTTAGGCTCAGTAGCTTCAAAGATAATGTAGGTCATTGCTTATGTTCAGAGATAAGGAATGGTTAATTTGTATCTATTTTCTTAAATAATTACAAAAATATTTATTATTAAAAAAAAACTGAAATCCTTACAACAACCCCATTTTATTTGATATGTCGCACGGTACAGTTTTCAAAACTTTAATTTTATTTTATTTTAAGTTCTATTCTATTCCCTCAAACGACCTCCATATTCAAAATAAATTTATTTCCTTTACACGTCCGTGTTTGAGTCAAAGAAATCCATATGAATATCAAATAACTAAATCAGTCCAATAGATTCGGTGCAAATTGTCTGTGACATACGGACAGAGAGACACACGAGTGATCCTAAAAGGTTCCGTTTTTTCTTTTGACGTACGGAACCCTAAAAATTGCTCTGAACCTATAAATAAGTTCAGTGTAAAAAATAACAACCTTACTTAAAGCTTAAACTCCATCACTCCAAATTTGTAAGACTGTAATCAACTTAACCTACATACATTCTTCATTTTCATTCAACCCTACACAAGGCAAGGAATATCATAAAATATTTCCAACTTTCCCAGTAGTTGTTACTGTTCCCATGGAAATGAAAGAATGCGAGCATATTCTGTCATGGCCGCCCGTTAGTTCATCTGTTACTTCGTATGGATGCTTCTACCAGAATGCTTTTAGGTTTTTACGAGAAAATTTACACCCCGAGGCAAACGTACGAAAAGATAGCAAATATGAAACCAGCTTTTGGAGATAGACTTTTGCTACGAGAGGATTTTAGAAACACCTATTTTCGCCATAAAACTACGCCCAGTTTTTCGCTAAAAACACTAAATACGTATGAAGATAAACTATGCGTTTTCTCTTAGATAAATTGTTATTTTTTTTGTAGTAATTGTTCAAACTTTTTCAAAAACAATACGCAAAATTTTTGTTACAAATGATGAAATAGTGTACCTAAGTGTTCAACAACAATGAATGGGATGTAATAATCCTTAATGGAATAAATAAGTAATTAATTAATGTATGTGTAATTATCTATTGTGTAATTTGTTTATTGAATTTACTATTAATAAATCCAAAGTACCTTACTGAATTAGTGAATAATTCATTTAATCATTTGCATTGTTCCTGAATTTAATTTTAATATTCATTATACCTAGCAATAAACATTTATACGCCGCTGGCAAAACATCAACTGAATATTGTTACTTAAGACCCGTACTGTACGTACCTGTGTTTATCAAAGACATATTTATTCAACATAACTGGCGAAATGTGGGTGTACTATTAGGTAAAACCTCTGCCTAACCCTTCAGGGATTGCAGGCGTGATGTTATGTTATGTTATATTTATTCATTGATTCATTGAATAATTAGTTTACTTAATTTTTTTTATACGTTGCACCACACTCGCAATTTCTGCTGTATCGTGGGTGCGTTTACAAACATTTAAGCTCACATACACAAACAGCCAGACCACAACTACTTGTACGTCATACAAATATTTGTTCCGTGCGGCAATCGAACACGCGACACGCAGCGCAGCTGTCAATCGCTTAACCACTGCGCCAACCGTGCCGATTAGAGGTGATATAATCATTTTAGAAATAGCTAAGTATGTTTTGTGCTTTAACATTATGTCTTTAAATGATCGTAGCTATAAAATTGTATTTAATAATAACGCTATCGTAATTGAGTTAGATTCGCATTCCGTAAAGTCTTTTTTTAATGGAAACTTGGTACGATAATAACACGAACTTTTTATAACTGCTGGGAATGAGATAAAAATACGCCCCCATTTCGTTGCTCGTTATCACGGATAATGTCAGCATCTGCTTACACTAATAAATCGTACTTAGAATATCTAAGTACCCCGAAGAAGGCGACAAATGCTTGGTATAAATATTAATATAACAATCGCATATAGCATTATTAGGTGTTAGAAAAAAACAAAGAAGAAAGAAAAAATATTTCTTTTGATTACGAGCATTTATTTTTACCAATTTGCGGAAAGACGATTTTGTAAACATTAGTGTGGCGGCATCAACATCGCCACATGCGAACTACGCGTCTTACTGACGTCACGCAAAATCCTGCATCACGTAAGCAGAGTTTACCGCGTGACTAGTATAATAATATATATTATTATGTCGCATAATATATTATTGTATGATTCGTCATTATACATACGGCACCGTCCGTTTAAACACGCTCGCAGTTATGAAATAAACCGAAGGCAACTCGTTGAATTATTATAATTTCGACATCCAGGGCACCTAGGTTAGGTTAGAACTGTGACCAATCACGCGCGAGCCGAGCGAGCAAAGCGAGCGGTGCCGCGGCAGCGGCCGGCGAGTGCTTTAAGAAATAGATTTACATTTTGCCTTCGGCATATTTTATAACTGCGAGCATTTTTAAACGGACGACGCCGTTTGTAAAAATCGGAATCATAGAAATTGCGACATATACAACATCCCGACATCAATCGTCGGGCAGTTTCCCACCAGACACAATACCCGTCTGGTTGGAGGATCCTCCCTTTTATATGTAGGATGAGTGAACTTTACACCCTGTTCCTCATACCTCTATACTAGAAACAAGGACAAGAAGATATATAAGTTCTCCAATGGGTCTCATATTCCGAGCAATATTTTCCAACACACTCGACTCACCATTTTCCATACCCAATAACAGGCTAACATTTCATGGAGCTTGTAGATAAGCTCAAATTGCACCATTTCTCATTGACATACAACACTTTGTACAAGAATACACTGCAATATCTTTAAAATAAAATGAAATAAAAATACAAACATACTTCTGAAATGCTTTTCAATTTTTCAGTATTGACACCGTCTAACACCTTACGGCAGGCTGTCTGAATAATCCTATTTCTCGAGGCTTTTGGCAAACATGTCGTATTTACCCGATCCCTGGCGGTATCAAGTAGTTCGAGTTGAGGGATTTGATCACCTCTCCATGTGACTGCTTTTACGATACTCCGAGACGGTTTTTGCATGTAAAATGTTTTTTTTATTTGTGAATTTATATCAAGTTGCTTAGTTATATTTTGTAAAGTATCCAGCATTGGTATTCTTTTTTCTTTAGTTCGTTCTTCTGTAGTCAGTTCTTACTAAAATAACATTTATTGGAATAAAAAAAAAAACAATTCAAAAGTTCTATCTTATTTTACCAAAATTCAATTAAATAAAACATTTTCAAGTTTTTATTTGGTTCCAACGACATTTATTTTATAACAGAGAGTGTATATTAAGTAAGATAGTACCCAGTCTTGCTCATTAATTAAAACTAAATGATCTAGGCTTATGTCCGTTGGTTTATACTAGACTTTGCTTAACAAACTTATGTTAGCTCTGAAACTAGACATGAAAGTTTCTAGGTTATGTCAACAACGACTTGGGATACCAACTGGGATGAAATATTATATTATGTCGCGTTCGAGTTTATTTTAGACTTTTAAAATACTTCAGATTGCTTAGCATGATCCTCGGTTATATCGAAAATACTGCAGCATTAGTTTTGAAATAAATATATGGTAATGTTGAGTTGTGTTTAGTAAGTAAATTTTCTCGACGGAAAAAAATTACAAAGTTACCTCCAAACCGAACAATAAACCGCTAGTATTAAAAAAAAATACTTCAAATTACATTATGAAACTTTGCATAGTAACTGAACTAAATATAAAGCAGGTACTGTGTATTTTTATCGTATTATTTTAACCTGTTTAGATATTATCGATACCCATCACATCTGCGGAGTGTCGCTAGCTAATTTAATTCGACCCTGTAGATATAGATGTATAGAATGATGATGATTTTCATTTGTTTTATACATGTTCTTTCAACTATGTAGTAATGTCATCATTAATCACTACCAAACCGATCACAAAGGACGTATTTTTAGAACCAAAACAGTGCCGAAATGTTATAAGAAATCTCATGGTTGCACAGATTTTCATTAATGCACTGTTTTTATTTAGATAAAAATTTACCACAGAGGTTTATCGTTCCCATTAAGTTTAATATAAAGTGTATGCATTAGATCAAAAAGTTACTGGCTGAAAATAAAAATCGGCTGAATAAAACCGACTTGGTGAAAAACTTTGTTTTCATTAACTTGAGTTTTTATTTTGATAGGTAGATTGGTAGTTGAAATAAAAGTAGATTACGCACCTTGCTAAAGTGAGTAATTAATGCACTCGTGCTTTAATAACTGACTTTGCGCTCGATGCAACAATCTACTATTAAACGATTTAAATGAATTCAAACCCACATTTTATGTATCCTTCGGTGGTAGTTCTTTCAAGAAAAGAATTGAAAAACGCATCTTTTAAATTGTTTAACTTTAGTACTGTCTAAAACAAGGTTAGTCGCATGGGTCATGCAAATCATCATAAAATGTTTAGTGAAGGTTTATTTTTTGTTGTTTTATTTCATTACTCAACCTTCCAACCCTATCTATAATTTATTCGGTTCTTGTTAAAACGGTTTACCAGTTCTATAAGGTATCAACCAGTTTTTTCTCCTGATTAATTCCGATGTGGGCCCCAAGCCACGTAAATTCCTTCAGGTCACATCAAACGCTATTGGTTGCTGTTTTTATTGACCAGTAGTCTGGCTGGTAACATTCCCTGGGGGCTAAATATATGGCTGGCCTTTTACCTGGGGGCTAAATATACGACAGGCCTTGCTCTGAAAAACTGATTACAAGACGATATTTCCCTGACGTCGTCTTTAGCAAACTGTTACCCAGTGAAAGAAGAGTTGTTAGGTTATGACTTATGAGGCTAAAGTGTGCAGTGTATTTTTGCTAGAGATTAACTACGATATTATGGCCCGCCCCTCCAAAATTCAAAACGTTTGAAAGAAATGCATGTGTGCGTAATGAGACGGCCGTCAAACAAAAACAAATCACGGATTTGTTGCTCGTTTTATGGCGTTATTAATTGCTCATTATTATTAGTATGGCGCTGCACTGACGTCCTCTATGAAAACACATAACAAGCTAATGCATTATTATTATACTTTTTCAATAATTTGGTTCATAACAATTTACCAACAATGGGCACTTTTTATGTTTATTGATTTAATTGTTTTTGTTTGACAGCAGCGTTGGTCTAGTGGTCGCAAGTGCTACTGCGGAGCGTACAGCTCTGGGTTTGATTCCCAGGTCGAGCAATGTGTTATTGGGTTTTCCCATCAGGAATTTCTCAGTAGCAGCCCGGAGTCTGAATTTATGCCCGGTTCATGGCAATAAGCTCGCCCCGATTACATTTGGGACTTAAACATAACTGGTGAAATGTGGGTGTACACTGTACTATATATACACCTCTACCTTACTCTTCCGGGATTACAGGCGTAATTTGTTTAAACTATATAACTATACTAAACTAATAATTGTATGTACCTAATATTTGCACGCCACACCTGGCAGAATGTGATGATACCATTGACAAATCAGATCATAATATAATGTACCATATTCTAACAAATAAAATATGATTATATGATCATTAAGAAACATTTTAGGTCACTCAAATATTTTCATTTAAGTTTATTTGAATAGTTACTTACTTATATACTTTCATCAGTTCCCTACAATTAAATTGCACACACTTAGAACACATATACCCTCCCTGACCAAGCTTCAAAAATTGGTCATAAGGAGAGGTCAAAAGTGGTACAATATTCCGAAGATTTTTAAACGCTAATGTGATGTACCTTATTAGAAAGCTTATTTATTATGCTACTAGATTATAGTTAAATCTGATTTTTTCAGGCGCCCGTTTTTGTGAAAAAGTGAAAAGTGTTTCAATACAAACAAAAGGCACATAGTCTTTATTTATTAATTTCTATGCAATATAATTATTTTAAATGTGGCTAAAGTTTCCGTTTCTATTAAATACTTTGAGATTTTATTATAATTTTAGCTGCAGCTCTATGAAATTAAGACAAAAAATATTGATTGATGTCGAAAAAAACTCAAAGCTGTAAATGTAAAGCCGAGTCCTGCGGGGCGAGCACGGCCTACTGTGACATGACTTAAGTCACAGATTTTATCACAGTTTGAGCGATAAAACAGTTTTGTCAAAAAATGCCAGTACAAATTGACATTACATAATTTATCATGTATGGCCACGCCTGTGCTCCGCTGCTGACTGACATTGTCATTGTCACGTCATTTGCCACAGGGCTGCCATCCCTAAAATATAAATAATGTTTGTAGTTAGTGATGCAAACATTTTATTTTTCAACCCATGTTTTAAAAAAAAAACAGGTGGCTGCAAAAAAAATTAAATGCCCAAAGACATCAAAATAATTACCCCTCTTTAAGCCTATATAGGTCAGAAGGCTGTTTAAATTTTCAATTATTTTAGTACCAAGCCCCATACATTTCGTGAACGTCTCCTTTTGTGCAAATATTCAGCTCAGCTTTTGGAGTAATTCGCAGCAAATATTATATACTAAAGTAATTCCAGAATCTGTCAGCACAACCAACTTTTTAACTGTTGCAGAATAAGTCATTTTCTTCGTCACAAACTCCGTTACTGCCCCCAGTAACTGAGTGTGTTGTGCGCCGTATTCCGCACCTGTGACTGTATTTGATTTGCTAACAAACGAGAAAGTACTCGCTTTGATTAGAAAAAAATAGGGTTTCATAGCGCCGAGTGTTTTCTAGATTCTGTTTGTTGTTGGAACAATATGTTTTTTTTTGAAGGCGAAGATTGAAATAGATTTAATAGGTTTTCTTTTGTTCTACGTACGTTATTACACGAGGTTAAAACCAACAGGTTAGTTCGTATTTTTCAGAAAAATGTAATTTGTTATTCTAGTGCCTATTTCTTAGAAAGACGATGGATAATAAAGGAGAACTCTCAAGTTCTCCTTTATTTATTTTTGAAGTAGGTATACATTACCTCTGACTGCCCCATTATTCTTGTTGTCGCCAGCGTGACTGCTAAGCGTGGGGTCCTGGGTTCGATTCCTGGGTCGAGCAAAGTGTAATCGGGTTTAACCATTAAGAATTTCTTAGTCCCGGAGTTTAGAAGTTGGCGGTGTGATACCCCCGCGCCTCAGACAGTATTTTATGCCGTTGGTCTTGCGCCTGATCTCTTTTGGGTCGTGTCGGAATGCCGTCCTATTGGACTATGAGAGTGAGGGAAGAGAGAGTGCCCCTGTGCCTGCACACACACCCGTGTTGTGCACTGTAACATCGCCTGCGCCGAAGGGGTGTCCGCTGAGATTGGTCACCATGGCCGAAATTCGTTCGGGAACACTATTATTTTTACATTACCTATGTTACTATGAGCTGTATAAAATAAATACTCTGTTATCTCATTGGCCTATGTTTTGACACTTATCGCCTTGAAAATAACGCGAATGCACTTTCTAGCTACCCCAATAGGAAAAAGATGTGAGTGCATCTGTATCTGTTTAACGTACGTAACACGTGATTTATAACAGATTTGTCGTACTGATTTATTTTTAATAGTTGTTTATGAACCCATACTACAAAAGAATGTTTAATACAAAAAAAAACCTGTGAAAAGTCCCGCGGAGCAAAGAACAAAAAATTGCAACTTTCACATGGATCCAAAAAATAAATAAAGCCCCGGCCAGACGAGCACTGCAATTATTCCATGTATTCTAAATTCGGAATTCAGACGCGAAGCACTAACAATCACCATTTATATTCAAAGCAACGTTTGAAAAATCGTCATAAAAATTCGAACAGTCGGGGAAAAGGGATAAATATTTCATACTATTGAACACAAGTCGATTTTGATACGGGTTCAAAAAGGTTATAACTTTATAAGAAGGTGTATAATTATGTGAAAATACAAAGAATAGGACCTGAAAAACAAGTTGTACAGTCAGCCCCAAAAAGATGTATACATGGACAAGGAACCATTTAATGGTTTACAACATTTGTTCCATAACATTGTGTCTACCGTATAGGTATAAAACATAATAAACAATTTATTTTACCAAAACAAGGTAAACAAGACTGGCATCGTCATTTGACTTAATTATATCGAATGTCACGTCTTTAAATTAAAAACAAGAATTTTATTTTATCCTTTCCATTTCATGCATGACGTCACTAACTTGTCATTTGTTTTTAGATTTTTGATTTGAAATACAAACAGGTAAATCATGAATGTTCATAACGAATGTTTCTTTGGCTTTTTTAAATTGTCACTCACCGGGTATTCGTGTATAATTATCAATTGATGATTTTGATAAATGCGTTACAATGCCGTACCAGCTCGACGCACTGACTAAAGAGAATTCGCTTCTGTAACGGCTCGAACTTTGAGTATTCGTACATGTTACATCGATTCATGTGTAATACTCGGTTTTCTGGACTCACTGCTGAAATGTTACAAATTTTATCATGACATTGGCAACATCAACGTGTAACACAGTATAGCAGTGACATAGAAAAGCGTCGAAAAAGCAGTATAACTCCGCCAAAAGATTCACCATTCAAGATTCGGCGAAGCTGGACCTGAACGCAACCTGGCGGCGATATCGCGTCATTAAAAGATGCCCACCCATATATAAATATAACCCGTCTCTTCACTATTCCAATGCTTGCTCAAGGATGCAATATCCAGTATGGCTCTAATAATACTTCCATATCCCAAGGGCACGTCTTCCCTACCATTATCGTGCCCCCCAGTCCACTCTTTGATAATTATGCAATGATCTCTGTAGTCCCATGAAACATGAGGCATCAGATCCAGTGTGAATTTTTGGGTTCTTTCGAGTGATCGAGTCTGTTTTAACCACGCTGGGGTCGGTGCATTTCATTCATTCATTTATACGTACGCACAGTAATGCTCGTCGGGCTCGCCTGGACGCATTCACTGATGAAATACTCGAATCTGAACTGTTACATAGCACGCAAATGCTCCCGGTGAGTGACTAGTTTAAGATTGTGATCGTTGTCATGACAAATAATAATATGTCAGTCTGACGCGTTAGGGTAAAATGTAATTGTTAATGACATCGTATTTTCAACAAAATATTTATTTCTAGCACCTCATCTCGAAGTTGAACTTTTGAATTGAAAGAACTTTAAGATTTGTTTACCTGGTTATTGAATGATTCCTGTATACATATTTGTGATACTTATGTAGATTACCTTGTTTTGATCATAGAGTGTATAGATGTTTTGGGACAAAATTTTTACTTTGTTTTGGTAAAATAAATTGTATAGTATGTTTTGTACCTACGGTGGATACAATGTTATGAAACACTGTTTGTAGAGAATAAAATGGCTCCTAGTCCGTGTGTAATTTTTTTTGGAGCTGACTGTACCACAATATTCAGTCAGGTCCTTTCCGTATTTTCTAGGGGCAGCATCGCAGCATTTGATTACAAGCGACGTTAAGCTAAATCACAATATTATTCATCCTCTACTTATAATATTTACAAGAGATTCTAATACTCTCCACGATATTTTTGTAGTCAACCATAAAACCAATCAACCAACTTATGAAAAAACACTAAAGATTTCCTAGAAACACGAGACTATTAAATAAATAATAGTAAAAAAAATAAAAAACACGCTTTAACAGAAAACTAAACTAAAAAGTAGAAAATAATTTTAAGTTTGAAATAAATTTCTTGTTTATCACTAACAAGAAATTTATTTTAAAGTAAAAGAGCCTGGGGTGCTTGATGTTAATTCTTGTAAATATTTTATTGACAGATATTGGTTAGAGTAGAATCTTTATGAAAATATTTAAAAAGCACCCCACGCTTTGTGTTCCACGCGCGCCTCAAAGAGATGTCAGCACAAACTGACGGGGTCCGTTAGGACCAATGCCTGCCGGGGTTGCGAGTTTGTCCGAAAGGGATATCGTGGCCCTGGCACACAGGCAACGGAAGGAACACGGGTGGGCTTTAGTCAGTAAAAGTCTGACACGCCCGCCCGCTCCGCCCAGAGCGGGAGAAGTTATTTGATGATTTCCCACCCAAAAAAAAAAAAAAAAAACCCCACGCTATTTTATGATAAAACGAATTTCTTGTAAATCACTATATTTATTTCAAATTAAATTCATTCTAATTTTTAGTTTAGTTTTCTATTAAAGCGTGTTTTTTTAACTATTATTTATTTTCTACTTTTTCGTTTAGTAAAGCGTGTTTTTTTGTTTCTTAAACTATTATTTATTTTCTACTTTTTAGTTTAATAAAGCGTGTTTTTTCGTTTTTTAAACTAATATTTTTAGTGTATTACATGTGAAAGAGATTACCAGGTCGTTCTATGAAATATTTCGTAATCTAGCCATTTCATCTATCGCATCACCAATATATGGGACTCTCCCTGTCAACTTTGAGCAATCAAGTTCTTCATCCGAATACCGTCCAAGGACCTTACGCGGCTAAGTGATATATGGTAGCCGTTTCTCAGACTACCTCTCTGAAAAATTAAATGGAAATGGCTAATTCTAAAAATCCTGGTTAGGACAATAGGATATTATTTTTTTGTTGTTGTAAACTATGTTATTTTTTTCTTAGATGGGAAGGACGTTATTAAGAAAATAGCTGGTGTTACTTGGATGAGGATGACCCATAATCGAAAAGGGTGGCAAGTGTTAGGGGAGGCCTTTGCAGAAACGCAAGACATTCGCGATACCGGTGTCAAATAATAATTATTTTTAAGTTTAATTAGTTACTGTAGTTTAGTTTACTTTTATTCTTGTTTTCATAAGATTGTCGAATATATGCTATTATTATTATGTATTTTTAGTTGTGTGTACAAAACTCTCTAGTTGATCCTGCCAATAGTTATATGCTTGTCTCAAAGTTTAAGTCATGTATGCCTTTAGTACTTGACACAAATCACTACCGTGTCTCTGAATATGAAAAATCGATAATCCTGAAGATCCTGGTAATGATAATGGGACAAACTTATTAAATTATTGTATTGTCATCGGTCCTTGGTAAGTGTACAACATTTTAAATTCATCCGACGTTTTGAAGTGGTCGAAAATCGAGTTCAAAGATTCGGTTACATACAGGCGAAGCTAATAAAAGCGTGTTAAAAAATCCAATTCCTTTGTTTCACTTCGGTGAACCCTGAATCCTTTCATTCTGAACTCTTAGCACTCCTAGCCCGAAGCTTTTAACTCCCTCATCTATCCGCTTGAGGCCAACTTTTTGTTCCTCAAACAGAGCGACATAACAAATCTAGAGTACATTCTAGAACCTTTGAAACAAAGCGTTTGTTTTCCCGTTTATTCTTTGGGGACGCTCCTTTTGTCAACATGCTGTGGTAATTAGATGTACATACGTATCACAATGCTTTACGTTTTAAATGCTTTGTTCCGTTACGTTTAAAGCAACTGTATAATTAGAGTTAAATGGAATTATTTAGGATTTGAGAAATCTTGAGTCAATGGAGGGCTCGCTTTGAGTTTGATGGAGGATAATTTAAATTTGATTGCTTACGGAATTCAATTAGGAATTGTACCTAATCTCTGTGTGTCGTCATTATAATGTTGTTAGTGAAATGTTCCTTTTACTTCGTAGGGTGCTGTATCGACATAACTGCTCATACAAGACCTTGCAGTACTTAAATCTTTTTTACATACCTCGTTATACGAAATAGTTGCCTATGGATACTGCTGATGTTATTTATTCACAAACACTTACCATCTGCTACCACAGATTCTTCTTTATTTCTCACCAATAAACCCTACAATATAGGAAAACTTAAAAACGTCAAATTTGTCAACCACATTTTTGTGGATACAGTGATACCTTCCTCAGTGAGCTCAGTCCAGCTAAGAAAACTGTTCATCCTCAAAATGATAGAATGTCCATAATTTACAGTTTAGGTGTATGGCATAAAGAGATAAATTGTACAGCATATTGTATAATCCGACTAAGTTTAGTGCAAACATACATTATCAACTATTTACGATTGCCTATGAGCCATATATTATGCTTTTAGGGTGTGGCTTGATTTAAAAGAGGTAGCGAGTTTAAAAATTAGATTTTTTTTAACGTAAATACCTACTAATAGATTCCAGTCAATTATTCTAAATAAATAATTAAAAATATTCATCAGTTCAAGGAAATCCTTAGTGGAAAAATTATGAGAATGACAACAACCGATCTACGTGATCGATGGACAGGACCTTTTAATAATATTGATGGAAAGGACATGTCCAGTGAGTCAATGAACGATTGCCTAGGTAGTCAAAAATGAATGCTCAGTAAAGATTGTTATATTTTTATAACCGCTATATTTTCTAGTTTGTCAATTAATAAGCTTTAGGCGTCAAAATATGGTTGACACCGTAGGATTTCACTATAACGCCATCTTGTGAGTGAACACAGGTACTAACTGGTGGTACTCCTGTGTGAGATAAGAGAAACATTTGATATTTTGTTGGCCTGACCAGATTTTGCAGATTTTTGGTTAACATATTTTTATTGTAACACGAAGCATTTATTCTATACTAGCTGCGCCCCACGGTTTCACCGGCGTAAGTCTCGATCCCGTGTGATGTGATGATAATGTGATTGTACTAAATTTACTTGAAATTACATCTTGAGTTCCATATTTTATCTTCAATACCTAACCGTTTTTATTAACTATTTGTTCCTACTGAATTAGGATTAAATTAAGTAATTGTTGTAAGCAAAACAGAAAGTAGCTTGTTGTCAGTGCCATTATGAAACATAAAACATAATTAAGTACGTCATTCATTTCACGAAGAGGGTATGTACAAAAACCGCGTTTTATGTGTACACAAATGTTTTAGTATCTAATCTTCGCGAATTTTACACGTAATTACGTTAACATATTCCTTTGATCTAAAATAAACGACCTATAGTTTTTGTTCACACACTTTAAAGGCAATTACGGGATAAAATAGTACGTCAAAATCATTGGAAGTTATTGTTAAGTATTGTTTCTTTTAGGATATTGTTTCGCAAGCTTAAAAAGATTAATAAAGCCGTATTAATTTAAATCTTAATTTTTAAATCATACTATAAAACCAGCAATCCTGAAAATTTACCCGTAACCGGCAGAAACTGGACTTGTCATTTGAGTGCTATCTTTTTTGAGGTGACAATTTAGTTTGGTGAAAGACAAATACTAAACGGTTAGTTCAGGGCATGTACAGAGGGTCTAGACAAAGTAACATTCTATCAGCGATAACGATGGAAAAGTCAAACATGTAAGGGACTGACATAAAATACTAAAAAGCCAATATGTCAATCATGTTGAAAGTCGTTGTAGAAATAGGAAACGCTTTGAACGCGACGAGCAAGTTTTAACGTTCAAAAGTGCCTTTTGAAATAAATGTTTTGACTTTAAAGCGATCGCTTCTTGACTAGGTCCTTTGGACTCTTTTTTAAGAATTTTCTGAATATAATTGAATGTTGCACTTTGTAAACTGGTAGTTGACGTTTTCGTTGGATTTTGTCCACGGTGTATGTGCCTAGCCTATGTATAGTGTATTACATTGTACCGAAACTATTCTAAACTCAAAATACTCATGCAAGCTATTGATCTTCATCTAGTAGAATCAAGGTTTACAAATATTATGCAGCATTTTCTCGCTTCCGCCTATAAATCAAACCAGTTCAAATATCAGCTTTCAAAGGTAGCGTGGGGCGTAATAATGATTGATGTTCACATTACCATATCTGGCCCCTATTTATCTTATATAAATCGCAATTGACTTGACGCGATCCGTGTATGGCGATATGTAATGGTTATATATTAACTGCTAGGCGTAATTTAATATCTATATCGATAATTAGGTTAATAGATATAGGTTTAATATGATTTATAGATGAGCTAAGTTTAGAACGAGATATTTGGGGAAACTGTGTGTGATTTGTTCTTGAGTGTCGAATCAGCTTAGCGTAAGGTCGTCGACGATCTTCGCTGGGTGGCTGGTAGCAGATGGATATAATTGGCCGTTGATAGAGTTAAAATGGCTCTATTAGTATTAGATAATATTTCGTATTTCCAATTCTACGGATATTATGATACTTAAATAAGTAAATAGCGAATGAAGCCTACATGCTCTCAAATTTTAAGTATCCATAATATTAAAATTATGTTAAGACATGCAAATTGGATCTTTGCGCAAGAATTTTACTTACAAAATTAACTGGTGTAACTTTATTAGGCACCCTAAATATCTTATTATGTTATTATTAGCTACCTACGCTAGACAGAAAAGCAGGAGTTAATATTACGTTATAAGGTAATTAAAAATCGTACCTTCAAAGTAATAAAATAGGTATAATTAACACATAATACGATCCGATAGTCCTAACTAAAGACTTTTCAGACAAAGGAATTTATCTGAAGTCTAAAACAAAAGACTGTAGATTACTGACGCATTCTATAAAGACGTTATTTTCGTTTCCTTTTGTCTTATAATTACGTTGTTCACGTAACATAAATTCTTTGTTAATTGATACTATTTCTCTAATCTTGGCAGTAATTCGGGAGTACTCATTAGTACTAATGAGCACATAGTTTTCTAAGTCGGACATCATCAATTGGTGGAGAAACTTTCAGGATACGGATAGGTTTTTATCTGCCTTTTAGACACGACCGGCAATTTAATTTTGTGTTAGTTACGATAATTGGGCAGTTGATTGAATTAGTATTCCTTGTTGAGAAAGAAGAATCAATAGTTTTTAGGAAACATGAGATGTTTCTTTACAAAATATGTTACATTAAATCCAAAGTTATCACAAAAGACGCTTTTTTCTCAGGGATTAAATTTGTAGCAAATTTACTATCATCCTGATTCTAGACACGCGGTCGCGTGTCAATCCAAGTTCAAGCCAAGAAAAAGGAACTGGCGACGCAGCGTGTGTTATTAAGTTCAAGCCAAGTCAGATCTCCAAGAGCTTCCGTATGGTGCAGGACGTAAAGAATACCACCATCCTATTTCTACCGTTGGTGTCTTAAAAGGCGACTTAATAGAGAATGGGCAGCAGCGTTCTCTATGCATTTTAACACCATAGCAACCCGTCTTCCAAGCGTGGCGATTATGGCAAACCCCCCCCAAATGTTGGGGGAGGCCAGCAGTGGACGTCTTTCGGCTGAAATGATGATGATGAAGTCAGATCTTGAACTTCAATTCATCTTAAGCTATCTGCTATGTGTAAAGAATTCGACTGTTATTTAGCTTCTTAATTTTTAAATAGCAAACATTTTTGTAGCAGAAAAAATAAGCGATTGTGTTTTAAATTTATTTTAGAATGTTGTATGTTCATTTATATAAATTTCAGGATTATCTACAGAACTTGGCACCCATTTAGATCTGAATTCTTGTGTCAGCGAACTCGACAACCACGCATATTCCTAAAATTAAACTTGGTTCCCATTTTCACTTTTATGTTTTTGATGAGATTCTTTAAAAAAAAAAAAAACGTTAGGAATTTCTCCTGTATGTGGGTGCGTAACATTTAAACTACTTGAAATATTTGTTTCGTCGGGAATCGAACCCGCGACACCCAGCGGAGCAGTCAATCGGTTAACCACTGCGCCAACCGTTTCCTCAAATTCTAATATCAACAACTAGGCTCACCAATCCATGAGCTAAGCCTGGTGATCATGGCTGGATAGAACATTACTATGACCGTTCATTGTACGAGTAGCGGTCTATATTATTAAAACAAGTTTACTGATTCTCGACTTTCCAAGCTAAAATCACATACCAACAAGTATATAAATAAGCTATTCCGAACATAATGTTTGATTCAAAACATTAAATCAAAGCTTTAGTTATAATAATGGAAGCAATATGAATAGTGTTGAAACGGTCGGAGCAACGAAATAAAATATTTATTCGATTCGATACAATAATATTCATAGTTGAAACGATTTATTGAAAGCCACTAAATTCACCAGCATTAATATTTGAATGTAATACCTATGTTGTATTGGAATTCAATAAGTTGGTTTGTTGTGATTCAATATTGTTTTATGAAGGCCCTTGTTACAGACATGCTCAGTGATTTTCTTTCAGCGCTTCAAAATCAACTATAAATATACCTCCAAAATGTTTTTGGTAAGTATATTATTTGTTTTCAATTTCATACAGTTTGTTTGATAGTATAAAATAGCTCTTGGAGTGCTTGAAACGTCCCAATTTCGTTGATGGTCTATTTCCAAGGGCTATATCAATAAATATTATCTACATGTTTTACTACTGAGGGACTAAACATGTAGCGTAGGTGTCTAAATTCACTCGCTATATTTCCAAAAGGGATATTTTTAGGGTTCCGTAACTAAAACAGAAAAAACAGAAACCTTATAGGATCACTCGTGTGTCAGTCTGTCTGTCCGTATGTCACAGCCGATTTCCTCTGAATCTACTGGACCGATTAAGTTGAAACTTGGTACACATATGAATTTCTGTGAACAAAATTAGGACGTGTAACGTAAAGAAATTAATTTTGAATATGGGGGTCACTATGTCGGGGCAAAAAAAAAAAAAAAAATGTTTTGTAATTAGTATCATGTGACATATCAAATATGAAAGGGCCTTTTTTTTGTTTTTTTTTTTTTTTTTGGGTGGGAAATCATCAAATAACTTCTCCCGCTCTGGGCGGAGCGGGAGGGCGTGTCAGACTTTTACTGACTAAAACCCACCCGTGTTCCTTCCGTTGCCTGTGTGCCAGGGCCACGATATCCCTTTCGGACAAACTCGCAACCCCGGCAGGCATTGGTCCTAACGGACCCCGTCAGTTTGTGCTGACATCTCTTTGAGGCGCGCGTGGAACACAACGCGCCGTCGACCCGGGCCTGGTCCTTATCGGACGGCGAGCTACCCATCGCTCACCGTCCGCAGGCCCGCGCCTACAGTGGCCGGAAATCGGCTTGCGACTCCCGACGCCCGGGGCGTCTCCTGCGGCGACTATGGGCATGAGGGCGCGAACCTTGTCTCACCCTCACGCGTTTCGCCTCCTCCTTCGCTAGCATAACTGCTTCGCAGAAGGAGGTGACGGCCACCCATGCACTCTCGCTCCGAACCATGGCCTGAACCAGGCCCGGACGCGAGAGATCGCCGCCGCCGATCGCCTCCGTGAGGACACGGCGGTGCTCCGCCCAAGCTGGGCAGACCTCCACCGTATGCCTGGTGTAAGGATTTCAGATATATTTCTTTTTTTATAATTATGATATGATATTTTGAAAATTGCCCACCCCCTTATCTTCGAAACTACTGAGCCAAAAATTTTGAAAAAATATTAGAAAATAGTTCTTTACATAAAGATTACAGGAAAACCTAAAGAAGTCTATCGTCTTAAAATAACATTTTAATTCACTCAATATTGTGCGTACAAACTTACATTTGCAGTTAGAATTTATGAGGGAACATGTCTTTCAACTACAATGTTAAGTTTAATCTTGGGATAAATTCATCCTAACTACGGAACCCTTCATTGTGCGTGCTCCGACACGTACTTAGCCAGTTTTTTTTTCTCATGTACCTACTTTCCAGCATCCGTTGGGTCCTACACAAGTGCCGATTGCGATTAGGTACTACGCAGACGTTATCGAAGGAGATTGCCTTCCGATTATTGGTGTGAACTTTATAGGAGCTTGCATGCCATTTGTCTTATAAATTCCCTGTGATAATCGTCTTCATTCCCTGTACAATTAGTGTTTAAAAAAATATATACCTGCCATATCTATACTTCGTACATAGGTACTCACCTTTTACGCTCAAAAAAATCCAGTTATTTTTTATATGTCCACAACAAGCGTAGCTTAGTCATAAAAGTTATCACGAACAACTGACATTTTTATGACTCGTTTCCGTCTCACGTCAGACATTTTGTCACAGTTTACAGTCGCCCAGACAATGTCGTGTCATTGCCCGATATTGCGACTAAACGCGTTTGTGTGTCGCAGGTTTAGTGCTTATGTTGAGTGTTGGTGTAATCAGTGGGTTGTCAGAAATAATGTTTGATAGGTTCAAATGCTGGTGTAAATTAGACACCACAAAAATACAGATATAAATGTTGAAATTTTACATATGGGGGGTAGATCCTACATAATGGGTACTAGGCAGGGGCATTCTTTAGGGTGACTTCATTTGTTGGGCAGTTTATATGCAGAGTAAGCAGTAATTTGCAAAGTAGAAAATCTCTAGACACTTCACTGTGTAATATTACCTGTTATAATGTAGCTGCTAACATTAGTTAAATAGCATGTTTAGTTCGAGTAAGTTGTGTGCACACACGTCAGTCGGTAATCAGTATTTACCCGACTACGGCAAAGCAGAAAGGAAGGTTATGATTTTTACCGGTATGTACGTATGTATGTTCATCTGTTCCGTCATAACTGCTTATCATAATTTGACAAATGAAGTATCGTTGGAAGCGTCGTGATTGTCCACTGGTCATAGGATATGTGGTGTTACATTAAATTGAACATGGCGCCCGCTAGAGGACAAAAAGTCATGAAATATTTTTTTTTATTGATGCCGTGTTGGTTATCAAATGGCATAATTAGCACATATCAAAAAAATATATATTGTTAGCTGTTGCCCGCTGCTTTTTTTGCATGCACCCGAGATTTCCAGATTTTGCCACCTACATTAACAAAGCAATACATACGAACACGGCTATCCTCTGAACATCACTATGATAAAATACATTAAAAAATAATATTACGTGTAAGTTATTTTTAAATATACGAAAAATATTTAATTGATTGTCGATGTTTATGCCTCCTTGCACACAAAAAAAAAATTAAAATTAGAATGGCCTTAAAAAACACAAATAGCGTCGGGTACGATGGCATATATACCAAAATACTAACAGCAGTAGCGTAGGAAATATGCAGCCATTCGTGTCATATTATTAACCTTTCGATTATCGCTGGCACTTTCCCTGACGCATTAAAGATGGCGATCGTTAGAGACCAATATTTAAGAAAGAGGATAGATGGCTCATGGAATATTATAGGCCTATTTCACAGATTCCAAAAAAAACAAAAGTTTTCGGAAAATTCATGCACAAAGAGTTAAACAGCTACATTGACAAACATATCATTATATAACGAGAAAAAAGGATTTCGTGAAAATAAAACTTTAAGTATGGCAATCTACGACTCTCTATACTCGGTATTAACAGAGATGGACAAAAGAACACCTGTATGCTGTACTACCTTTTGTGACATTTTTTTTTTTTTTTTGGGTGGGAAATCATCAAATAACTTCTCCCGCTCTGGGCGGAGCGGGAGGGCGTGTCAGACTTTTACTGACTAAAACCCACCCGTGTTCCTTCCGTTGCCTGTGTGCCAGGGCCACGATATCCCTTTCGGACAAACTCGCAACCCCGGCAGGCATTGGTCCTGACGGACCCCGTCAGTTTGTGCTGACATCTCTTTGAGGCGCGCGTGGAACACAACGCGCCGTCGACCCGGGCCTGGTCCTTATCGGATGGCGAGCTACCCATCGCTCACCGTCCGCAGGCCCGCGCCTACGGTGGCCGGAAATCGGCTTGCGACTCCCGACGCCCGGGGCGTCTCCTGCGGCGACTAGGGGCATGAGGGCGCGAACCTTGTCTCACCCTCACGCGTTCCGCCTCCTCCTTCGCTAGCATAACTGCTTCGCAGAAGGAGGTGACGGCCTCCCATGCACTCTCGCTCCGAACCATGGCCTGAACCAGGGCCGGACGCGAGAGATCGCCGCCGCCGATCGCCTCCGTGAGGACACGGCGGTGCTCCGCCCAAGCTGGGCAGACCTCCACCGTATGCTCCACCGTGTCCTCCGGGCGATCCACACAGTGGTGACACCCGGGCGTTTCCTCCCGCTTAATCCTAAACAGGAACCTCCCGAAACATCCATGTCCGGTGAGGACCTGCGTCAGGCGGAAGGTAAGGACGCCGTGGCGCCTCTCCAGCCACTCCTCAAAGAGGGGACTTATCGCCACAATTGTGGCGTGCCCATACCTTTTGTGACATGACGCAAGCGTTTGACTACGTGAATCATGACATTCTAATAAAAAAAATGGTCGTTTATGGAATATGGTCGCTTATGGAATAAGAGGTAATGTACTTACTTTAACAAATCTTATTTAGACAATAGAAAGCAAAATACAGAAATAACTCGAATTATCAGCTCGATTATTTTGCTGGCGCGTGAATATATACCTAGCTACTAAAAAAGAAAAGATATATTTTTCAGATTAACATCACGTTACCTTTGGTGTTCCACAAGGTCGTGTTTTTGGGACCTCCTTTTTTTTAATTTATACACTAATGACTTGCCAACATCAACTTCACATCCCATGACTCTATTTGCAGATGATAGTATAGTAACAATTGCTAATAATAATGATGACATGACCCAATATGAACTTGACATTCACAACTCTTTGACATCTATAATACAATGGTTAGACTGTAATAATTTAAAGATCAATTTAAATAAAACTAAGATCATGCATTTTAGCCAGCGTTTGATTAGAAATAATTTGGACATAAATATTGATAATAAATTCATTGAAAGCTTTAATACAACTAAATTCCTCGGACTAATCATTGACAAAAGACTGGACTTGAAATTACATCTAGAGAATATCTGCAAAAAAAATAGTAGTTCTGATTTTGCCTCACATTCGCTAGCTGCAGTCGTGAATGTAGAAACCTTAATTGCGGCCAACCACGGCTTAGCTGCGTCTCACTTAAGATACAGCATCATCTTTTGGGGAAATAAATATTTAAGCATGCATAGTCTAATGACACCTAATGGGTCACTTATAAATTTTATGTCATAATTATGACAAAACATAGCGCACCTATTTATGTAACCACCTATGTGAACCCCTATGTTTCACAATTAAATTGATTGGTTGAAATTCTACTGATTACAACATCACATTCAAGGCCCAAAAGAGATGCATTAGGTAAATTTTTAGGCTAAAGACTGTTGATACTTGTAAAACGTATTTTATAAGATACAAGATATTAACTTTACCTTGTCTATATATCCTCGAAACCGTAATGTTTGTTAAAGCGAATCCCAAATTATTTCCACTCTTACAAAGACGCTGTCCCACGTAATAGACGGGATATGAGCATAATTCGCGTATATCCTGCTAAAACTGCACTCAAGCGCAAAAGTATCATCTGCATGGCTCCAACTATATTTAACTTAAGCTACCTAAACGTAGGAAGGAGCTAAATATCAATGCGTTCAAACGTCACTTGGTAGTGTTTTTATCGCAAAAAGCTTATTATAGTGTGTCTGAATTTTTTGTCGAAAAACTTGTCTGACATTAATTTTATTTTATTATAGTTGTAAGTTTGACATAACAGGTTGGTTAATATCTTTTTATAATTAATGTGACAAAAATATTTGTACGCCAATGTAAGGCTAAACATGATTGGACTTTATTGTAATTTTTTATCATCTTGCATGCTCTTGTATGTAGGTATATACCATGTTTATATAAATAAATAAATCTTATCTTATCTTATCTTGTACAACACAATTCCAGATGAGAATATTTTCCTGTTTCATAGTTTTTAGAGCGTGATATTTCAGTAGTCGGGTTTTAGTTTCTAAACTTACTTTTTTAATTGTGAAGTGTCCGTAAAATATCAATGGACTTAATTCGCTGCAGTACTTAATGAATACAAATGTTATGGTTATAAATTCAAGAATTTTGGACCCATAATATTATGGGGTTCGTTGAAGAACGTCGAATTGCTGATGTTAAATTAAATTATCTCAAATTCAAACTTAATAAAGTCAACAGAAATGCTTTTGATTGATTTCAATTTTGAATGCCGAGGCCACGAACAATAGATAGATTGATAATAAAATTAGGCATATTATTTCAATAATTAAAATATATGAAAATTCTGTAAAGAAAATTAAAATGTAGCTGACTAGGTACTTTCTATTTTATGCCTTAAAATCACTGTTATATAAAAGTTTATTCGTTTTCATATTATCTTACAGACAGACCATCAGACCGTGAAAATTTTAAAGTGTACTTAACTTATGCCTTCAAAGTTATGCAAAGTTAAGTTATCACGGTCCACGTGTCTCGAAACTTTGCTTGAACTTTACACGCTACCCTCCCTTTACATGCTACAAATGGCTTCGTTCGTGCAAAAACACAGGGATTACTTTTAATCAAACATTTTTGTTTTGTTTTTTCGGTTATAGTTTTGGTTTGCTTATTAGCAAACCAAAACTATAACCGAAAAAACAAAACCAAGTTAATTACACTGACACCAAAATTAAAAACCGGTCAAGTGCATGACGGACCAGGCACAATGAAGGGTTCCGTAGTTGGGATGAATTTATCCCAAGACACAATACACAATATTGCGAGATTTATCATGTTACTTTAATACCATATACTTCTTATATGTTTTCCTGTAATCTATAAAAGTATAGAACTATTTTCTTTTTTTTTCAATAAAATTTGGCTCAGTAGTTTCGGAGATAAGGTGGGGTAAACTTTCATCAACTTTCTTAAATTACTTTAAAACTATTTGAGACCCTCACAGTAATTTCTTTTGTTTAATGACGGTACAGTTTGCGAAACTTCGAGGATCACCGTTTTGGCATCCGACTGCAGATTCTAAAACGTTGTCTTTATAAAATAATTTTGAAGGGTATCTATAGTACTGCCACATAAAGCCATAAATTTCTGGTTACTCATTTTTTACTTCAGCCAACAAAGTGTCCCTGTTAACAGAGTTGAAGGCGTTCTTAACGTCAACAACTTTGTAGTGTTTTTTTGGAAGTCGGTTATTATTATTTTTTAAGTTTTTTATTATTTCAGTTTTTAGTGGGTCTGTTTGTAATTAATGTAAGTTAAAATAACCTAATGTCAGCTGCTCATCACCTTTTACAAAATATTGCTTTTCCCAATGCAGAGGCGTTAATTGGAACTGTTACTTCACCATAATTATTATTATCTGCATTGTGAGGGGCATAAATTGCTGAGAAACCATATTAAAAATGTCTGTCATAAAAAAAATCGCAACCGTGAAATACGTATCATTAAGTAGTTCCGGTTGCCATTTGTTGTCTTCATCATCAGTTTCACTTCACCAAATGGTGCTTTCCGAGTGCAAATACATGAGTTACTATAAAAAAAATACCTAAATCGCTATAAACACCTATAGCGATTTAGACGCCTATAAAATTTGAGGAATATCCTCGACTTCCATGGGATCCCCTCAACAGATTCTGACTTGGTGACAGTGGGACCAGCTCGGGAGCATACCCGATCAAACAAAAAAAGAATTTTCAAAATCGGTCCACAATTGACGGAAAAATCGGTGAACATACATAATAATCTCTTCCTTTTTAAAAGTCGGTTAAAAAAAGCAGACAGTCACTTATTTGTAAAATGTGTGATGTGAATGAAAGCAAATGAATAAGTTAAAAAAAAATCCTCCTACATTTGAATATTACCGAAACGCGTGTTTCGCGGTAAGTCCTATTTGGTGCAAATGTTAATATTTGGAGCATAGGACTGCTATTTATTCGGAATAAAGCGTTGCGTCAAAGGCTTGCGTACTCATCGAGCTGTGTAACCTAATTACGATTCACCAAGTAGATATTAAAAAAAATTGTGGAGACCAAAAATGTTTTTTTGTCTTGTGGATTATTTCAATTTGTTAATTGTTTTGTGGAAAAGAGATATAAGGTAGGTATAGGTATAGGTATAAAACATCCGCATACGACCATATCACCTACGTAATTAGGCGAAGGAAAACGGGGTGAGTATATTAGATTCTAAAAAGATAGAAGATATGCCATAAAATCTATATGAATACCACAACGTCGTCAAACGTAATTATTAAGTATAAAAAATTATTCTGATCCCCTCATTTTCTTGGGATTAAAAATGAAACATCAAAACTTCCATAAAATGTCTCCTCATTGAGAAACTTCTAGTTAGTAATCCAATATAACTACTGATACAATAAATTTGTCACTAATAGACACTGACATGCCGTAATATTTTGATATCCGAATTAATCCGACCTATTATCAGATAAGTACCAACGCGTAGAATTACTATCCGAAAAATAAACCTACCCTACGTTAGTAATTTTCTACATAGAATTGTCCATCTGAAAAAGAAAATATTGGTATTCAGGATCCGCTGGGATATGTAGATATTATTAAAATTATGTCAATCATCTTGAACGGTTGATACCCGATAAATTCTATGTTTGTTATGCGTGTCAAAAATGACAGATTAATAATTTATGGGGTTCAACCGTTCAATATTTTTTTCGTGTTACTGACAGCCAACCCGGATGAGAAAATTTTCTTCCGCTTTCTTTTATTATTGATACAATTTTTTGCAAACCTTTTATTTTATCACAAGCTGCGGTTTCACCTGCCTAAGTCTCGATCCCGTGGGAATATCGGGATAAAAAATACTCTATGTCCTAATCCAGGTCATAGTCTACATTTGTGCCAAATTTGATCCTCAGCCGTTTTACAAACAAACTAACAAACTCACTTTTGCATTTATAATATTTAATCCTAACTGGATTATACTCATCATCATTTCAGCCGAAAGACGTCCACTGCTGGACAAAGGCCTTCCCCAAAGGGGGGATTTCCATAATCGCCACGCTTGGCAGGCGGGTTGGCGATCGCAGTATGGTGTTAAAATGCATAGAGAACGCTGCTGCCCATTCTCTAGTAAGTCCGTTAGTCGTCTTTTACGACACCCACGGGAAGATATAGGGTTACACTATTAAGTTTGAATTATATATTGAACTAGCTTTTGCCCGCGGCTTCGCCCACGTGGCGGTCGGAATTTATCCCAAAGGATTTATCTACCCTATGCGGTAATCCAGGTAAACTATCTCACTATATCATCCAAATCCTTTCAGCCGTTTTTTTTATCGTAGTAATAGCAGAAGAAAAGGTTAAAAAATAATGAATTTGTGATCTCTAGTATTCATTTAAATGGTACGATATCAAAAAGATGGTACATTGTGAATTATAAAAATGTATTTATATTGTTATTGAATTATAAAAATATGTATATAAGTAATATATTATTATTTGAATGAGTAATACTAAATTATTGAAATTATTAACGTAAAATTGTATCGATAGCATAGTTATTTTAATTTTAATTTGTAATGTTAAATAACCCTCAAATTTGCCATGTCTGGAAAAGGCCGCTAAGTTGTAAGTACCTACAGTATAAAATAACATCAAAATGTACACTTAGTTTGCAAATAAAACTTTAAAATATATTTTAATCTAAATTAAATGCCCAATTTAAATAACATATTTTATTGGATAAGGATTAATAATAAACCTACTTGTCAAAATAGCTTCTGAAATAACAACAAATTTTGTATCAAATTCTGATGATAAAAATGGTTGCTGTAGGTCATCCTTAAAAGACAGGCATATGCTATTGCAGACATATTACAGAAAATTTTATGGTTCACAATTCTGTGGCACATTAATTTTATGTATCTCTTACGGTTTACGCGGCGCAAGCCATTAAAACTCCCAGTCGGCATATTTTTTTTGACATCTCCAACATTAATCGTCATATTTCAGCAAATTTACACAAAACCTCAACGAATTATACACCTAAACCTTTCTCATGAATCACTCCGTCCATTGGTGAAAACCGTTTGAAAATCCGTTTAGTAGTTTTTGAGTTTATCGCGTTCAAACAGACAGATGCGGTGTTGGACTTTGTTTTAAAATAATTTTGTAAGGATATTTCGTAGTATTATACAAACAAACATTTTTGCTTTAAGACTTGCTTTTGGGTAGGTACATAAACATAATACAAACTTAATAGGATGCTTTATTGAATATTGCATTGAATACTCTGTAAAAGTTCCGTGTGGTGCCAGAAGTAAAGAATAGCACCATCCTATTTCTTCCCGTAGTTGTCGTACAAGGCGACTAAGGGGCTTACTAGAGAATGGGCAGCAGCGTTCTCTATGCATTTTAACACCATACTGCGATCACCAACCCGCCTGCCAAGCGTGGCGATTATGGCAACCCCCTCCTTATTGGGGCCCCCTTATTGGGAGAGGCTTTTGTCCAGCAGTGGACGTCTTTCGGCTGAAATGATGATTAATGATTTAATACTCCGAAGAGCAAAATTTGAAGTAATGAGTTACTTAAAATTTTGCGCTTCAGAGTATTGAATCATTCCACTTCATACACAACTTCTACCACTAATCATCTCCATGCCTAGAAAATTACTACACATAATTAGCCCACCCGAACCTAGTTTTAAATATATGTAGGAGAGAATGTCAAAATTCCAGAAAGTTCCCTTCTAAAAGTCCTGCGGGTGGAGTGGGCGCTATTTTGTTTTATTTGTATAAATTGCTCGCTTCGCGGGTGGTGGGAAGCATTTGTTTTCACTTAGAAAACCACTCGACGCTCTTGCGTATCCACCACTTAGGTTGGGGCTGTGAAATGAGCGGGCAAGTGAGTTTGTGGGGTAAAAGTGGCACTGTGTTTCTACAAAAGAACATGGAGGAATGCACAAAATGGAGAACATGGTCTGTTTTGTTAGGCTATTGTGCCATTTTATCGCACTGAATGAAGCTGTGGCGTGACTTTTGGTTGGCAGTGTCCGCACCATTTGCATTTACAAAGGCACAGTTGTTTTCATTTGCTATATTTTCGTCTGCAACACGAAATTGAAAACAATAATTATATAAATTGATAGAATATTCTTTTTTGTATAGATCTCGCAGGCAATGTGTATGATTACGCTTTTTGCAAACGGCGTCGTCGGTTTAAAAACGCTCGGTCGGTTTAAATGCTTTGAGTTTGAGTTCGCAGTTATGTAATATAAAAAAAATATAAAAAAGCCATTTATTTCATGCATTTTTTTTTTGTTTTGTTTAACATTTTAACATGGTATTGTCTAAGTTAGATAATTTATTTGAAAATAATTGTTAAGTACATTAGTTTTTTCATTTCATAATAATTATTTAATAATTTATTAATTTTCCATAACATCTTTTCATTTGTATCTAGTTTCCTATAGTAGTTAGAAACTTAAAATATAATAACAATAAGGTATGAAACCCGGCGGTGGTGGTGTGTGGAATGAATGTTTGTAAATTGTTATGAAATACACGAAAGCAAAATGTAAATTGCCTTGTCACTATTTAATATGCCACAAAAATTGGTGGACAATAAGAATAAGAATAAATTTATTTCGCTGTTTACATTCAAGTGGATTGAATTCCTAGATCTCACACTAGGATTCCCTGTGTTGTGAGATCCAGGCTCCTTCGTTCCATTCACAATTTTATCCTTAAAATAAAAATTAAGGTACATTTTTAAAACATAAAATGGGTATAAAAAAAAGTTTCTGTATAGTGGTGTGAATTGAGTCAGTTGTGTTGGTGTTGTAAGGGAGTGTCTGTATGATATACGTATGTTAGTGAGTGCACGTTTATTTGTGAAATGTCAATGTACTGTTACTTTTTACTAAAACTAAGAGAATTTCTGACAATTCAAACGCCGTTTACAAGATGCCGCGGTAAATTGAAGTATTGAGTTCTATTTCTAAAGGCACTCGCCGGCCACTGCCGCGGCACCACTCGCTTCGCTCGCTCGGCTCGCGCACTATTTTGGTCACAGTTCTAACCTAACCTAGCCCATTTGGTCGGGGTGCCCTGGCTTAGTTACTGTGACCTAATCGGCTCGCGCGTATTTGGTCACAGTTCTAACCGAACCTACAACAGCAATCAACGCGCAACGTCGAAATTATAACAATTGAACGATTTGCCAATTTGCCTTCGGCATATTTCATAACTGCGAGAGTTTGTAAACGGCCGGCACCGTATGTATAATGACGAATCATACAATATGCCTGCGACATAGATACCAATTAAACGTTATTAATATATAAATTACAATTCATGTTTCCAGTTTCCGTGTTTAATCGAACTTTTTCCTATAAAGAAAAGCGGGAATAACGTACTAGCTAGTTTCTTCCTGGTGATATCTGGCATTTCGCATACGTAACTCACGCCTTCTTCCCATAGGGGTAGGCAGAAACTACAGAGCGCCACCTTCTACCGTCGTAGCCTCCTGCTATACTCCTTTTGCTTCGTTTACGTCCATATACAACACATGCATACACGCACGCCGGTTGCGAGTACTACGAACCTGACCTTTCTGAAGAACATCAACAATAAAGTCACTTATAATGTCCTTCTAGGGCGTCCCACCCCGGCGTTTCCACTCACATGTGTCTTGTTAGTAGCCTTTTGTTTACTTAAAATTATTCGTTTTAAATTCACTTTTCTAGTGGCTCTACATTAGTATTGACCGTGCAGTCAAGCAGAAAGTGTTAAGAGTGAAAATTAACCCGTGAAAATGTGGATTTACGAAATTATAAGACCTCGCTTTCTTACCCTAACTTCAACGTTATTTGCTCAAGAAGTAAAGAGGTTAAAAGGGTCATTATTTGTTGTTCTATATTATTTATTCAATGGTAACAAATGTAGGCACAACATAATTTTCTAAGTATTTATTTATAAACAAGATTTTATCTAAGTTTGAAACAAAAGAGTACTCGAAGGCTTTCACAAATTAAATGATTAATATTAAAGGTTTTTTATTTCAAACCTTTCTGGAAAACTCAAATTATGATAAATTCTCCAGGTTTTTTTTTCCACTATTATGTTTTAGATAATACCTCAGGATAAGTCTATCACATTCTATTAATTCTTTTCCAAGTTTATTTTGTACTTTATGCACACAAAGGACATCGTCGTAAATCGTCATAAGACCAATAAACATCCGACGTACTTATTAACTATAAATATAAATTTATTTCATTTTAATAATTGCGAATATCTGTATGAAACGGATATTCAGTGTTCCATAATAAACAATTAAAAGACCTGTAAAGAGTAACGACATCACAAAAATGCCGCCATCTTTGACAATTAGATTTGAAATGACAAATTAGTGATGCCCAATCTTTCATGTCACAAACATCGAGAGCGAGATTACTTGCGTTGGCCACCGATTCACGGATGTCATACGTATCCGTACGTACTTTCCTTTTCAACCTTCATCGCTTTAGGTTATGACGATTCTGTAGTGACCTGTGCGTCGTTTTTATTGGTACCATACACCTGCGAAAAGAATTAAAACCGATTTTCATTTTATAATCCATTCATCCTAAACAATTAATGATCTTTTTTTTAAACAATTACTACATTTATAATGTGAGATGCATTGTAATATTTAAAATAGAATAACACGCTGGGTTAGTATCCAGAGTGTTATTCTATTTGAAATATTATAATGCCCATACACTATAAGGGCATCCCTAATCCTTGTCATGTCAAGTCAATCAACTCAACTGTCAAGAAGATTTAGCAAATGAGTAAAATGTACTTAATCAGTTTATTTAGAACCAAACAAGGTAGGTACAGAAGTACTTAAATGAAATAACATTAGTAACAGGCATTTATTAGCATATATTTTTTAGTATTGAATTGATTGTTTCATACAAAATATGACCTCGAAGTCTTTGTTTTCTTTTTTTAATAAATGTTTTCTGCAAGTTGTCCGTCATTAAATTTTATTCTTCTTTATTTAAAGGCTTTTTTCAATACAGAATAATATTGAATACAATAATTATAACAGACTAGCCTACCCGCAACCTTGTACCCACAATAATAATAATTATAATAAAGTGTTCTGGCCTCATCTGACAATGGTGAGGCCAGATCGCTATTATAGAAGCGTACATTAAAACTACTGTCAAAATCTTGGCGTCTTCGGACTCCAATACGATCACATTCCGTCAAGATGTGATGCACATCTTCTATGACTCCACAGACAGCACAATTGGGTGACTCAACTTTGCGCATCATAAAACCTAAACTATTGAGTGGAACGTGGCCAGATCGGAGTCTGAAAGCCATCACAATTTTTTGCCTATTTATCCTGCGCTCGCTAATCCAAAGCGTACGTGGAAGAGGTGGCTTTATCATCATCTGCCTAGGCTTTTCCCAAATATGTTGGGGACGGCTTCCAGGCTACCTGGATGCAGCTGAATACTAGTATTTTACATGGAGCGATGGCCTATCTGACCTCTACAATCCAGTTACTAGGTAACACGATACCCCTTGGTAAGAGTGGTTGTCAGACTTTCGGGCTTCTGACAACCCGTAACAACTGTAAAATATCTACAAATGGCAGCCGGGACCAATGGCTTAACGTGCTATCCAAGGAACGGAGGGGTCTTGGCACTCTTGGCATGTAAAGATGGACACCCATCCATAGACCAACCTCGGCAAGCGTAGCTTTACCTGATCGATCGACCCGTGTAGCTGTTATTACTCAGCCACAAGCCCCTCCTGTTAATAAATAATTATTAACACCATGCCATTAATATAGAACCACTATGACTTTGACTTTAGTGTGGTAAGTATACCATACTAAAGTCAAATTATTTATTTCAAATAGACACGTAAAAGGCACTTTTGAACGTCAATATTTCAAAAAAATAGAATTGATTCTAGTCGCCCCTTCCAAAAGGTAGTTTCGTATGGAGAAAAATGGGCAAGAAACACCACCGGCAACTCTTTTCAAATGTTTTACAATATTTTGTACAGGTACAAATTACAATTATGTGAAGACGATGCACCTAAAATAAAATTGTATAGTAACTTTATTACACCATAATGCAAAAAGAATTAAAAATGAAGCAATGACAGATAAATCAACTATGTGATAGATACATGGCGCTCACATATTACACAATATTGTAAAAATATACGGTCAATATGTGAGTTAACGTAATCAGTATCACAGAATTAATGTAATTTTTTTTAAATAAATTATACAATTAAAATAGCAACCAGTTTGATTTTGTCTAGAACATTCCTTGTACTATTCTCCAACCCATTCCTTAACCCAAAAATAATCCGGTTTCCAATCTAGCTTCACGCCCGCTCCACCCGCTGTTTGCCTCTCTTACGAGTCTTTAAAGCCATTACAGCTTGCACTTATCTTTATTGATTACCAGCTGTTGCCAAACTACTTTGTGTCAGTTTCCTGGTGCCTTAAAGTTGGCTCCTAATGCACAAAGTAGTAGTCACACAACTGACATTAGTTAGTGCTTGCAACTTAATTACTTACTGAAAAACTTTTAGAGACTGTTTTGTTTATGTGAGATGGGAGAAGCCTTTTAAAGAAAACCTAGGGCAGACTCTATTAACAAAATATTATTCAGACTCTTGTTGCACTGAGTGTAGTTATTGTCGCTACGAACCTTTTAATGACGAATATCTGAACCTAAAATACCTGTATCAAAAATGCGCCTAGGTACGATATGATTAATATCTAACGACCGCTGAAATTATGTAAACTGATTTCCACTGAATAACCGTTACTGAATTATCATCGCAATGATATTGGGGTCTCCCCCCAAAGTGGCCTCCAACCTCCCCTAGCCACCCCGAGCCTCGCATCTGAATACTGGTCTGATTTGGTATCATTTCTGAATCTGATCGCTTAGCGACCCCGAGCCTCGTATCTGAATACTGGTCTGATTTGGTATCATTTCTGAATCTGATCGCTTAGCGACCCCGAGCCTCGTATCTGAATACTGGTCTGATTTGGTATCATTTCTGAATCTGATCGCTATTAAAACAATACACACACATCGACAACATTGAAAGCCAATATAATTGAATATCAGGTAAAAATAACAAGTTCACTCACCAATATACTGCTAGCTCCGACCCTCAGGCCCAAGTGAACCGGGCGCGCGCGCGCCGGCAATTCTCGCACGATATCCCCCCCCTCCTTTTCCCACTTCACGCCACGTCTTAACTAATTACTATCTGTACCTTATGCTATATTACTACGCATTCGCGACAGTTATTTCTTCTTTTCGACTGCCCCGTTGGTTTTGTGGTCGTCAGCGTGTCTGCTGAGCGTGTGTTGGATTCCCGGGTCGAGTACAGTGTTATTGGGTTTTTCCATTAGGAATTTCTTAGTAACAGCCCGGAGCTTGGAAGTTGGCGGTGTGATAGCCATTGGTCCTGCACCTGATCTCTCTCCGGTCGTGTTGGATTGACGTCCCATAGGACTATGAGAGTGAGAGAAGAGAGAGGTAACCTGTGTGTGCGCACACACTTGTGCTCCATAATATCTCTCGCGTCGAAGACTGGTCTCCGCTGAGATTGGTTGCCATCTGGGGGACTATTATTAGTTTCTGCTTCTTGGTTTTCACTTCAACTCTTCTTGAAATTGTTAAAAAGTACTCGAAGTGAGAAGATCGATGTGAGAAACTTATTGTGATGCCAATGGATAAGAGCTGGCTTGATGAAGTTAATATTCTAGAACAGAGCTCAAGTATGATCTCGATATAACAAAACATAGCGCAAAGGTGCATTGAAGGAGGCATACAATTTTGAAAAAGAAAGTGTAAGCTTTATTAAGTATTTTAGTTTTATTTTTATTGTTGATTTTTTGTTTATGTATATGTATTTTATAAGGATAAATAGTGTTATAGGTTGGTATAACATCGTCTTGGGTATACTGTAAGATGTTGTACTTATTGGTGTGATATAAATAAATAATAAATAACATAACATCACGCCTTATTTCCGCGACGGGTTGGGCAGAGGTAAATATCTATAGTACACCCACATTTCGCCAGTTATGTTTAAGTCCCATGTAAAAGGGGCGAGCCTGTTGCCATCAACCAGGCAAAAATCCAGACCCCGGGCTGCCACTAAGAAATTCCAGATAGAAAAGACCAATAACACTTTGCCCGACCTGGGAATCGAACCTAGGATCCAAGACCTCGATATAAAACTAACGGATTTCGAAACAATCTATACTAAAGTCTTCTATGATTTTATAGAAGACTTTAGTATAGATTGTTTCGAAATACGAAAGATGCTGAATCTTTCGCAGCTCATTTTATAGTACCCACATCTCAATATAAGTATTTCATTCAGCGTTTTAAAATTTATAACCACTATTCCGCCATTTCATTGGCCGTATCCGTATAATATTTTCAACATATCACGTGCTACATTAAAGTGTTTCGAGTCCTTTTCGAGAGTCGAGAGATTTCTTTTGTTTTATTCATAGGTACCTCGTGAATCTTGAGTTGGCTTCCTAACTTGGGGAAGTTTTATTCAATATTTTGACGTTAGTTTGTAGTGAAAGGGGGTAAAGGGACAGGATGTAGTCATTCGTTTGGGTTCGCGCTATTCAATAAACACATAACATCACGTTGTAATCCCCGAAAGGTTAGGCAGAGGTATACCTATAGTAGGTATACACCCACGTTTCGCCAGTTATGTTGAAGTCCCATATAATAGGGGGCGAGCCTATTGCCATCAACCGGGAATAAATCGAGCCTCCGGGCTGCTACTGAGAAATTCCTGGTGGAAAATCCCAATAACACTTTGCCCGACCTGGGAATCGAACCCAGGACCTCATGCTCAGCAGTAGTTCTTGCGACCAACGAGGCAGTCAAAAAAAATCAATAAATCCAAACTTTTTTTATTTCTTCTTCAAACATTATAAAGTAGGGGCTTATGGCTAAATAATAACAGCTGCACGGGTCGATCGATCAGGTTAAGCTACGCTTACCGCGGTTGGTCCGTGGATGGGTGACAAACTTTACATACCAAGACTCCGTGTCTCAGAAAGCACGTTAAGCTGTTGGTCCCGGCTGTCATTCGTGGATCTTTGACAGTTACGGGTCTTTTTTTAAGGGTTTTTTTTTTACCTTTTGTGGTATAGTAATTTTATTCTAGATGCATCGTCCTCACATATAATTATCTTAAACAAAAGATTGTTTTTTTTTTTTTAAAGAGTAATGGTGGAGTTTCTTGCCCATTCTTCTCTATTCGAAACTACCTTTTAGACGGGGCAACTAGAATCGATTCTATTTTTTTTGTAAATTTTGACGTTCAAAAGTGCCTATTTCAAATAAATAATTTGACTTTGACTGTGGTCGTTAGAAGCCCGAAAATCTGACAACTGCATCGTATTACCGAATAACTGGGTTGTGGAGATCAGATAGGCAGTCGCTCCATTGATAATACTACCGGAAAATATTTCTGGTTAGACTGGAGTCCAACCCCGACAAAGTTGGGAAAAGGCTAGGCACATGATGAAACGTTATAAAGGAAACTAATTCAGGAATCATACACCTGAACGGCAATTCCCGTGTTTTCTTCCTCTCATCTTTTCTTATTCTTCTTTCTTTATCTCAGTACCATCATTGCATAGCATAGTAAGCCTATAATGTTCCCACTGATGGGACACAGGTCTCGTCTCGGTGAGAGGGAGTGGGCCGTAATCCAACACGCGGGCGCAGTGCTAGTTGGTAGATGTCACATTTCTTCGATTTTTTTGATTCTAGAACACGTTTCGTCACGATTTTTTCCTTCACCATTTTGAAAGCTGTGGTGATGAAATAATTTACACAAAGTAAAGCGCCTATCAGGGTTCGAACCTACGACCTACAACTCGATAGTTGAGGCTGTTACCCCTTGGCCGTCACTGTTCTCATCAATCTATCTCAATCTGTCAAAAATATCTCTAATTTCCTACCTACATTTTTGTTATTTTTTTGACATTGATTACTGTTGAGATGGCATTGCGACTACTTTTACGTTTATAGTTACGGGAATTGGCTTTCAATCTGTTTACATTCTGAAATCACTATTTATAGTATTTTGGCCGCCACGGTTACAAAGTGAATACATGTCAAAATGTGCCCAACACACTCGCGGTCACAATTCAAAGATGTGAAGCGTTGATAACAATGTTGTCGACAAAGTCAGACTTCCAAGAAATAACTTTAATTTGTAAATTTATCTATCATAATTTCTCACCCTCTTGTACCTAAGTCTACTGAAGAACATGATAACCTACTCTTCAAGCTAATTATATTCTTAGCAGTAAGAGTCGAGTGCAATTAGCTTAAAAAAGTTGAACTAAGTTTATAGAGGACGGATTTTCATGGGATTTTTTGCACTTGTACTATAAGTATTTACTTTATCCCATCAAATGAAACACTCAACTTGTTACAAAAAGGCGTCATAATTAATTAAAAACTGAAAAATTTGTGAAAAGCAGTGACACAAATAATTTCATTCTGCGAACAAAAAATTTCAACCGGTGACTCCATTCTCATTGTGCGTACGGTCCACGAGAACTATGGAATAGTGTATACTTAATTAAATTTGAAAGGAGCCCTCAAGTTGTCATGCAGTCTGTTGAGTTTTATATGGCGTGCAACTCCATCATTAGTTTGGTGTCGACATCTTGTCGTGTCAAAGCATACAGTCTACTTTTCATTAATTTTAATGATATTAACATGGATACTTTTGTGGGTGAGTGTGGAAATTTTGTTCCGTACGTAATTAATTGTTTGTAGTGTTTTGATTATGCTGGCTGAAAAAGTTACGGTGAATAATTTATTTTACAATTTTTGAAAAGGTTAAAACTATTTATTACTGAAAAGCCTAGGTTTATTCAAATCTGTTTTTAAAATCATAAAATAAAGAATATTATTCGTTAATTTACCTGAAATCAAGAATGATGCATCATTGTATACGACTTTATTGTAATTGTGAAATTCTTTACTAACTTTAAAAAGCTGATGGACGTATTAAGACACCGACACCTTAATTGCGTAATACAGTTTGAATCACAATCTGAGAGTTTTGAAGGTTATTGCTAATCTATTGCTTCATAGGTTTGAAAAATTCGTCTGCTCAACAACGTAAATAACGCAATGGACATGGGTGAACTGTCAAAATGAAACCCATTGCAATCAATTGTCATTTTATGTGTACGCGATTGCCCCGCAAAATCATATTTAATATAACTGACATTGCAATATGCATAATCAGCCTTTAGTGTTCCCACTGCTGGGACACAGGCCTCCTCTCTGTGAGAGGGAGTGGGCCGTAACCCACCACGCGGGCCCATAGCGGGTTGTTGGATGTCACATATCTTCGACTTTTTTGGTTCTAGGACATGCCGGTTTCCTCACGATGTTTTCCTTCACAGTTTTTGAGAGCAGTGGTGATGAAATAATTTAAAACAAAGTAACGTGCCTGCTTGAGTTAGAACCCACGACAACTCTTAAATCACGGCCGTTAGCACTGGGGTACCACTGCTCACCGAATAAATTAGTCAAAAACACGATACGACGTAATGGCTTCATTTTCACGTCAGGTTCTGTTTAAAAAATTGTGACATTGTCGGATTGTCGCCCGTACGACGGATCTTGGTTTTATTAAATAGGCCCTGCATACTCAGAATCAAATATATAGTTTAGCACTACGGCATCCCAGATCACAGCGATACCCACAGACTAAGTAGTACTGCGATACCATAGAACACCACAGACAGAAAAGGCACTGACAAGTAACTGATGTTACGTCGGGTTCACACACGCGGTATACGTTTACCTACAATAATTTTATTATGTTATTTTTATTATGTTAATTCACTAATATATTTTTATTTTTATTTATTTTCGTGTCTGGTCTATCCGTGACATCACAGCGGGCCCTATCAGAATACCAGCGCTGCGACACTTATTTTTTTTTTTTAAGTGCCGCAGCATCATGCTGAGATACACAGTATTTTCTGTTTACAGGACTTGTTGTACAGGACTTTCTGTTTTTATTTTCATTTTTACTTTATTTTTGTTTTTGATCTTTATGTTTCTATGAGTGTGTTTTTGTATAGTTTAATTTGTGATCTGTGCGAGTCCCAATAAATGCTTTTTCTTTCTTTCTTTCTTTCCCAGCGGATAGAGGATCTCATGGCGACATGGAGAGCGCGATTGTCGCAACCCAGCGCTCGGCACGCCATAATTGTGGCTATAAGTCCCTTCTTTGAGGAGTAGCTAGAGAGGCGCCACGGCGTCCTCACCTTCCGCCTGACTCACTGGACATGGTTGTTTCGGGAGGTTCCTGTTTAGGATAAGGCGGGAGGAAACGCCCAGGTGTTACCATCGTGTGGATCGCCCGGAACACGGTGGAGCATACTGTGGACGTTTTCCCGTTTGTGTGGAGCACCACCGTGTCCTCGCGGAGGACATTCAAGGTTGATTCAAGCCATGGTTTGGAGCGAGAGTGCATGGGAGGCTGACACATCTTTCTGCAAAGCAGTAATCCTCGCAAAGGAGGAGGCGAAATGCATGAGAGTGAGGCAAAATTCGCGCCCTCACGCCCCTAGTTGCCGCTGGAAACGCCTTGGGCGTCGGGAGATGCAGGCAGATTCCCGGCCACCGTAGACGCGGGCTTGCGGATGGTGAGTGATGGGTAGCTCGCCATCCAATAAGGACCAGGCCCGGGTCGAAGACGCGTTGTGTTTCACGCGTGCCTCAAAGAGTGATTGAGATGTCAGCACAAACTGACGGTGTCCGTTAGGGCCAATGCCTGCCAGGGTTGCGAGTTTGTCTGAAAGGGATATCATGGCCCTGGCACACAGGCATCTGAAGGAACACGGGTGGGTTTAGTCAGTAAAAGTCTGACACGCCCTCCCATTCCGCCCAGAGTGGGAGAAGTTATTTGATAATTTCACACCCAAAACTAAAATAAAGCACTACGGCATCCAATTCTTACATTATCTGTAAGTATTCTGTAGTGTCTTTATTCTTATAAAGGATTTGAAACTGGATTTATTTTATTCCTTTCCGCGTTTTCTTGTCTTTACTGCAAGGATTTCAAGGAGGACGTACAGAGATAAGATTAAATTCTATATTACAATTTATTTTCTTGCTGTAGCTATGTTGTCTTAAATATATTTGGTTAGGCTTCGTCTGAATTTAACTTTTCCAGTACGCATTTTGTACCTATGTGTTTTACCTAATTATGATGAATGTTATACTATCAGCCAAAATAACATAACAAAAGGGGACTAAGGCATTATTTCAGGCAAAAATGTAACAGTATCTTGCTTTGTTTAGGTACATATTAACATATATTTACTGGCAAACTAATTACTAGATTATTACCTAGTAACAACCTTCCGACTAAATTCTGTTTATTTGATACCCACAACACACACCTAAACCATAATCTCAAAATGCTTTTTAGGGTTCCGTACCTCCAAATGAAAAAACGGAACCCTTATAGGATCACTCGTGTGTCTGTCTGTCTGGCCGTCTGTCACAGCCGATTTGCTCCGAATCTACTGGACCTATATGATATGAAATTCTGTGACCCGAACACGGACGTGTTACGTAAATAAATTAATTTTGAATATGAGGGTCATTTTTGGGGCAAATTAAAAAGGGTTGCAAACTGTACCATGTGACATGAAAGGGCTTATTATGAGGGCCTCAAAAATATTTTATTTATAATTTTTAAATAAATACGGTAGTTTTAAAGTTATTTGAGAAAATATATATTATGTAAATTGACCATACCCCCCTTATCTTCGAAAGAACTGAGCCTAAAATTTAGAAAAAAATACAGAAAATAGCTCTTTGAATAGAATACTTTAATTTCAGACAAATGTCCATAGGGTTAGTAGTGTTCAGTTCTTTACCTAGAGATTACAGGAAAACTTATAAGAAATCTGCAGTCTTAAAATAACATTGTAAATCACTCAATATTGTGCGTACAAACTTACATTTGCACTTGAAATGTATGGAGGACCATGTTTTTCAACTACAATGTTAAGTTTGTTCTTGAGATCATCCCAATTACGGAACCCTTCATTGTGCGTGGTCGGTTTTTTTCACATAACTTATGAATAAAATTAAGCGGGATCGATAAAAAAATTAAAATAGTCAATCATTTTACTTTTGAGCATACCCGATGTACTGACTGTCTTGTGGGTCAAGTTGTCACAAGCGCTACTACTGATCATGAGGTCCTGGCTTCGATTCCAAGGTAAGGCAAAGTGTTATTGGGTTTTTCTATCCGGAATTTCTCATTCACAGTCCGGAGTCAGGATTTGTGACCGGTTGATGGCAATAGGCTCGCCCCCTATTACATGGAACTTAATATTATGTCATGTCATTTATATAACTAGTTTCAACTCCTTAATAGAACCTCTTCACAAAATGTTAATACTTATGACACCCACGCAGAGTGCCTCTATTTTTATACGAGTATCCAGATAAAAAACACTTCTCTTATTATCAAGCGACTGTGCTATTAACTTATTTATAACTTTAGTGTTATCAGCAGTTTTAGAGAAATAAATATATTATGTCATCAATATCAAAGTAACTCCTTTAGGTATATAAAGTTAACTTCGTGACTTTAGGATATTTTTACTTAATATAATTATTGTAATGTAATAATATTGGTATATGATTTGTGCTCGGTTGATGGCAATAGGCCCGCCCTATTATATGGGACTTGGGTGTACTATAGGTAGGTATACCTCTGCCCATCCCTTCGGGGAAACAAGGTGTGATGCTATATATTATATATATTAGGTAGGATATTTGATGTAAGGGACAGCTAGACACAAACATTCACCATGACTTTAGCAAATGATCCTTAAGGTCCTTTGTACACACACGTTTTTCTTGCCGGGTAAAACTACGGTTTATTTGCCGTGTGTAGGCACGGTTGTCAGTGTTGTATGGATTACTATGGAAGCTTGTTGACTAACACGTTTTTTCTACGGCATGGTTTATACACGATACCGTAAAGAAACCGAGCCGTGTACAAAGGGCCTTATTTACTGTATATTATTTTTTGTACGTGACAATAAATATATCGAATATTAAACAGTGCAAAACAAGTGTGCGGTGTAACACCCAATTATAAATTGCTCCACTTGACACTTACTCCCACAGTTTCACGTATCATTGAAAGGTTAAACCTGAATAATAGGTTTCAGTCAACCTCAATAAATACTTGTGATTCTCTAACAAAAAAAACCTTTATTGCTCCTCTGTAGTGGAGACAAAAATATAAATAGAAATAAGTTTTTTTTTTGCTCGCTTATGTATAAATTACTTTGACAGGACTAAGGCAGGCCAACGCGACGGGCTGTCAAGATCAGTAACTTGAATGGATATTATCCTTAAAAGTTTACCTGGCTTGAGACAATTTGTAGGATAAGATGTTTATTACATAATTTTTATTTTGTATCGAAGAGAGTTGCTGTAGAGTTACTTTATTAAGTGTTGTAAGTGGTCGAATTAAATTAACAATTAAATAAATATTATATTTATATTTTATACAAAATAATGGGAGCAGTGGTGGCCCAGTGGTAACGGCCTCGACTTACGAGTCGAACCCAGACAGACGCTTTACTTTGTGTAAATTATTGCATCACCACTGCTCTCAAAACGGTGAAGTAAAACATCGTGAGGAAACCGGCATGTCCTAGAACTAAAATTTCGAAGACCTGTGACATCCACCAACCCGCACTGGGCCCGCGTGGTGGATTACGGCCCACTCCCCGTCACAGAAAGAGAAGGCCTGTGTCCCAGCAGTGGGAACATTATAGGCAGATTATGTTATACAAAATAATGTTTTATTTTATTATTATGTTATAACTGGCTAAATGGGGGGTACACCTTTGCCTAACCCTTTGGGTTTTACAGGCGTGATGTTATGTTATGTTTAAATTAAATTAGCTAGCCAAACTCCACAGACGCGATGGATAGCGACATTATAAACACGATTTTTTTTAAAATCAATTATGGTATTATTATTTGAAGTATGAGCTGAGAAAGTCTGTATTTTTATTTTATTTTATTGTGTTCAGATATCACCCCTGACCCCTGACTCAACCCGTGTGTGAATTTTACACAAAGCAAACTGATTTTTTATCCTACTGATATTTCAAGTGTAAAAAATCTCACCAATTTTTTTTTTTGTTTGATCATGTTAAGATATGGTCAACACCTTGTTTCTGAATTGAGAATTTAAAATTGAGCACTGTCAATCTGTACTTTAGCAATACTCATTATGATGTCCATTTAACAACAATAAAATAACACAGATACAGTCACATTTAATTCAGATGGTATTAGTAAGTAGTCAGTATTTATCCAGACACTAAGCAGATGAGTGGAGCACAGTGGTACGGCAACTGCTCAGGGACTACTCGGAAAATATATATTTTAAAATAAATTATGCCGTATAAAAAAAACCCAAGGTTTTGGTTTTTTATTTACCTACATACAAAGAATGAAAACATCTACAACGCCTATTTCAACTATGATACCTATATCAGTAACCTAATTTCATTAGTTTTTAGGGTTCCGTACCCAAAGGGTAAAACGGGAACCCTAATACTAAGGCTCCGCCGTCTGTCTGTCTGTCCGTCTGTCACCAGGCTGTATCTAATGAATCGTGATAGTTAGACAGTTGAAATTTTCACAGATATTGTATTTTTGTTGCCGCTATAACAACAAATACTAAAAACAGAATAAAATAATTATTTAAGGGGGCTCCCATACAACAAACGTGGTTTTTTTGCTCGATATTGATAACGGCAAAATATTAACGTGCGTAAAATATTCACAGAATATTTAGTAATATATTGACTTTAAAAATAAATAATAAAATTAAAATAAAACAAATGCTTAATTTTTTGCCGTTTTTATAGATAGGTACGGAACCCTTCGTGCGCGAGTCCGACTCGCACTTGGCCCGTTTTTAAATTGTCTGCACTAAAAAAGACAAGCGTTCCTTTGCTAAGAAACTGACACACATCTGTAGTAGAAAAGTAGAGTAAATAGAAAACTTTTCTATTTTCATCATATCTGATGACAATAGAAAAGTTTTCTTATCTACTCTTCCACATCAAATTTACAATAGTCTAGCTACAACATAAAAGACATGAACGCGATTTCTGCGAAAAATTTACTGTGCCCTTGGGCTCACATAACAATTGACATAGGTACTGATAACAATTGTTTTTTTTTTGTGTCTCTTATGCAATTTCTTGTGCATTTTGCATGATTAAGAAATTCAGTCACTTGTTGAAAATGTCGGGCGAAGGACCTTCTCGTGTCAAAACTTGTAACTACCAATTAAAGGCTCGTACAGACTAGTGCTATATCGCGGGCGCGACGCGACACTGGTAGCACAATTTATTTTTCGCTACTTGTCGCGCCCGCGATATCGCGCGAGTCTGTACGAGCATTAATACAAAATCAGCAAGTGTAAGTTTATTACACGCCAGTTAAGTTTGTCTAAAACTACATCAATCGTCAATAGTTTAAGAGGTCGATACTTTTCAAGTCGACGGTACACACTTTTTAGGCGTATTGATGACGTAGTATATCTTCTTTTTTTTTTTTTTGGGTGGGAAATTTTCAAATAACTTCTCCCGCTCTGGGTGGAGCGGGAGGGAGTGTCAGACTTTTACTGACTAAAACCCACCCGTGTTCCTTCAGATGCCTGTGTGCCAGGGCCACGATATCCCTTTCGGACAGGTTCGTAACCCTGGCAGGACGTAGTATATCTGGTATTATTATTCGGGCCGTGCTGTCTCTGACGCGCGTGAAAATAGTGAATACCTACCCTGTTTAAGAAATGCAATGGTTGGTAGCAAGTCTCTAACTTCTATCGAGGCTAGGGAATGGAAGGCTACTTATAACAGCTTTCTGGGAAATTCTCAGTAGGTGCTTGCAGTTGTGAATTTAAACTTGCTTTATGTTTATGGGACCTAATACCGTTATTCGGCGAACTGCAAATATACATACATAAGGAATTAATGGTTTTAATGCTCTTTTTCATGCATGAGAGTGCGTACCTATATTACAATGTCATGTCTTTGTTCGAAACCCAAGTAGTATAGTATCTATATTTTTTTTAAATCAGTGTAGGTATCTACACTGATTAAAAAAAATATAAAGATATTCACACGAATATACACGGTGATTTTTAATTCACTATTAACTTTTCGGGGCGTGAAAGTACTCATGATTATGAGCAACTTTCACTTTGAGAACAACTCTGAAATATAAAAAAAAAACAGCTTTTTCATACAAACATGCAATATTTACCCGATGAAAATGTATGAAACAGATTTGATTGTTGCACACACAGGTTTGCTATTTTGTAGTTGGACTCATAGTGAAAGTTGTTTATAATCATGAGTACTTTGACCTCCTGAAAGGTTACCAGTAAATTAAAAATCACCGTGTATAAATAAATATTTCTATTTTTGTGCTCCTAAAATAATTCCCATTTTGAAGTCCTGAAATTACTAAATAGTCAAGGAACTGTGACAAACTTGGATGTACACACGCCAGCAGGTCAAGCTACCCGACTCTGTCAAATTTTCCCATCATTATCATTCATCATTTCAGCCGAAAAACGTCCACTGTTGGACATAGGCCTCCCCTGGCATCGGTGAAGTAAAATTTGAGTTTTAGTTTAATTAATAAAATGTAAACATTTTTTACGCTTAGTGAAGCAAAACATGTTGATCCGGTAAAATTATGTTTCCATCTATAAGTGCATATTCATGTATCATGTTGTTTGATCAAATAAATGTATCTTTATCTATAAAATTTAAAAGAGTGTCAATCGAGCTCTTGCCGGTTCTTCTCCATAATATTATGTACCTACTATGCTTTGGAATGGGCAACTAGTTTCATTTTTCTAACCGACCGACTCCTTGACAGTTCAAAAGTGCCAGTAAATTGGTTTAATTGAAATAAATGCTTTAAGTTTGAGTTTTTGAAATTGTGAGGAAATCTTACTTATTGTGAATATGTCTATAATCACCAATCGGTGATCAATGATCGTGCCTTCTCTATATGAGAAGAGGCTTTTGCTCTGCAGTAGGGCAAAAATAAGCTGGTATTATTATTAATATACATAGATAAACCTACATTTAACATCAAACATATCCAACAACCATATCAAATTACTAGAACACCCCCTAAACTAGTTACACGATAACCATACAACAGATGTCACTAATAAACGTTTCTGAGTATTAACTGCCGTATCTCAATAACGATAGCGTAATGCGGATGTGACGTCATAAATAATACGCCGGCTGGCTACGTACATAGAATCAGAGAGAATAGAAGCGAAACTCCCTGTCTGGACGCATTATTTGCGGTGTACAAAACGTTCTACAGTGCTAGACCGTCAGGCCTCGTTCTCACGGCGTTGATCAGTACGATTTTTTAGGGTTCCCGTACCTCAAAAAGCCAAAATGGAACCTCTGTCTGTCTATCAAGACCCTTTTTTCTCAGGAACGCATAGAGGTATCAAGTTGAAGTTAATATCGAATGCGTTAGTCTACAGTCAATTTTTAGATATACTATGTAAATTGTTTTTTTTTTTAATTTACCTACTTGTTTTTATTTTTCACGCTAATATGACCGATATATTATAAGAACTTTATCACAGTTTTACTATAAGTTTTGAAAATTGAATTGAGAATATTTGCTAAACAACTTTCAATCGTTATCTAGATCCTAAAATATTGGTCTTTCAAAGTGAAAAATTATGACAGAAACCTAAAGATGATTTTCAAAGACCTATTCAATGATAACTTGACATAGTTCGTCAACTTATTTTTTTTCTTATTCATATTATGGCTTGTGGTCGTCGCCATTTTGAATTATGATTACTGTCATGACTTTAGTGACACTTACAAGATTAAGACAAATCGTTTGACGTAAAAATCATCAAAATCGACCGAATCATCACCATTGCTCTAAAAGGTTAAAGAAAACATCGTGGGGATTGCTCCTAGGACCAAAAATTATAAGACATGTGACACCCACACGATCGATACGGCCCACTTCCTCGGGCAGAGTGGAGACCTGAGTCTCAGCAATGAAACCTTTTTATTATAGGCTGATTATGTATGTTGTGAGGTTATATATCCATGGCATCGGTGCACCCACTAATAATAATAATATATATTTTTTTAATTTTATACCGCGCCGCCTCGTTGGTCAAGTTAGTGGTCGCAAGCGCGACTGTTGAGCATGAGGTCCTGGGTTCGATTCCCAGATCGGGCAAAGTCTTATTGGGATTGTGGCAGCCCGGAAGTCTGGATTTGTGCCCAGTTGATGGCAATAGGCTCGCCCCTATTACTTGGGACTTAAACATAACTGGCAAAATGTGGGTGCACTATAGGTACACCTCTGCCTAACCCTTCGGGAATTACAGGCGTGATGTTATGTATGTGTGTGTGTGTAAGCAAAATAAAATAAAAAAACTAAGGTAAGTACATACATGAGTTTCGCGTCTATATACAGATTTCCTATTCTATGATAAACACATTTGTTAGGCGACAGCTTGGTAAGTTTAGGCTTGAGTTGTGATGCGATCTTGTTTCTAAATAGTTTTAAGTTATGTCAAGTAGTATTGCAGGAGTAATTACCAATCTAGCTGATGATTTTACGATGGAACGAAGATAGGGTGTTGAACTGGGGTAGGTATTCCTTGTTGCACTATCCAATCTGTTTGCCAATGTAGTGGTTTTGCCAATACTCTCCTCTCACAATCATTCATCATTTGAACCTGACAGGAGGTATCTACAAAACGCCTTTGATGACCTGAACAACGTCTCTGATGCCGTAATAAATGGGCCCACCTACTGGGCCCGAACAGTATAATATACGAAATGTAATTAGGAAACGCAATGAAGATGAAGAGGAGGTACTAACTGTCATTCGTATATTCAAAGGTAACACAGTTGCACTAGGAAAAAAGCGCCCTTACTGCTACGACATAAATACGCTTTCAATGTCATTTTTTTACCAACGATTTGTTGACTGTACTTATGCAGAAATGCTGCAAGTTCCACTCTCCGCGCAAAAAAAGTAATTCACAAATTACTTTTTTTTTGATTCGGGGAGTAAAATCCTCATGGATATCCTCCGCTCTGGGGCGGGCGAAGGGGCCTGTCAGACACTTACTAACGAAAAACCACGCTGGTGTTCCCTTCCCACACTTGCACCGAGGATCATGGAACCATGTGCTACTTCCGCGATTCCCAGCTGGTGCCGGCCGCCTCTGCGGGCCACCTCAAGCGTGTGAATGACTCTGTCAACCCAGCCGTGCAAGCACGGATCTTTGAAGAGTCGTAAAAAAAGGTGAAAACAATCGAAAATCATCGAAGTTTGGTTGTTTTATCCAAATCTTAAGTCAAAGTCGAATAAGATCGTTAAATCTGTCGATAAAGGTAGATAAAAATAAAAAAACCGGCCAAGTGCGAGTCAAACTCGCTCACGAAGGGTTCTAAACCATTATCTATAAAAACGGCAAAAAAATCACGTTCGTTATATGGGAGCCTCCCTTAAATATTTGTGTTATTTTAATTTAATTATTTATTTTTAAAGTGAATATATAACTAAATATTCTGTGAATATTTCAAGCGTCTACCTGTTGCCGTTATCAATATCGAGGCAAAATGAACAAAGAAATCACGTTTGTTGTATGGGAGCCCCCCAAATACCCCCCCCCCTTTTTGCCCCTTAAATATTTATTTTATTCTGTATTTTAGTATTTGTTGTTATAGCGACAACAGAAATACATCATCTGTGAAAATTTCAACTGTCTAACTATCACGGTTCATGAGATACAGCCTGGTGACAGACGGACAGATAGAAAGACAGACAGACAGACAGATGGCGGAGCCTTAGTAATAGGGTTCCCGTTTTACCCTTTGGGTACGGAACCCTAAAAAGACCTAAGTAAGTTACACATTACATCGCACCTCAGGAATACGCTGGATGCGACCATCGCAACTGGTCGATTTATCGATGTTTGGGAGAGGCCTACGTCCAGCAGTGGACGTTTTTCGGCTGAAATGAATGAATGATCGTACATTCATTTCAGCCGAAAAACGTTCGTCTGACACAAAATCTGTAAACTGTTCAGCGATAATTTAATTATGACTAATCAAATAACAGTGTCTACACTGTTCGAAATACGAGTATGGTTGTGATTTTAAGCCCGGTGCTCACATAAGTGATATGAATGCATGTAAGTACACCGTGTTTAAACAACTTGAGTCTGTTGAAACAGCTTAATAAAACATGGTGACAGACAGACAGACAGACGGCGGAGCCTTAGTAATAGGGTTCCCGTTTTACCCTTTGGGTACGGAACCCTAAAAAACCATGCTTGCACCACTGAACTTATCTAGTTCGTTAGTATTGTTTGATAATGTTATGATACTAAGAAACCAACCCAGTGCGTGTCGGACCACGCACACATTCTACAAGTTCATATGTAACGTCCATAAAAATAATATAATTACAACGAACTACCTGAATTGATAAAAACCGGCCAAGTGCATGTCGGACCACGCACAATGAAGGGTTCTGTAGTTGGGATGAATTTATCCCTAAAACAAACAACATTATAGTTGAAAAACATGTTCTCCCATACATCGATATACGCCACGGTCAATTTTCCAACTGAAAATTTAAGTTTGTAATCGCAAAAAGTTTTTTTTTTTGTGGGGTTAAATCTACAAATTAACAATTTTGGACTTTTTACTTTACTTTTTACTACTTTACTTTCTTTTAGAAGAGTAACCGTGGAGTTTCTTGCCGGCTCTTCTCCATAGGAAACGGCCAATCGGAACCGTGAACCTAGCTTTTGACGTTTCATAAGTGCCCATGTAGGTTTATGTGAAATAAAAACAAAATGATTTTAATGTGTGCTGTGAGACCTTGCTTCTTGTCAAATTTCATTATTCTAGGTCAACGGGAAGTACCCTATAGGTTTTGATTTATTTCCGAGTATCAAAATATGTCGCATAAATCGCCGTATTTTATTATTGCGTAGACTAGAAGCTTGATTTTTTAGAGTTCTAAGGGACCGTAGACTTACGTATTTGATATTAATTTCAACTTAATACCTCCACGCGTTTCTGAGAAAAAGGGTCTTGACAGACTGACAGACGAACAGACAACGAAGTGATCCTATAAGGGTTCCGTTTTTTCCTTTTGAGGTACGGAACCCTAAAAAACGGCCGAGCCTTATAGTAGTCGCATATTATGATGTGTAACATCTGACATCTCACTCTATATAGTAGTTACTAGTTCCATGAGTACAATAGGTCCATGCTATTAAAAATTACTTACTTATTCCATGCTCAAGCTGTCACTTCCTGTTACACACTTCCGTCCCATTTCACGTAATCACTCCCATAGAAAGCGAGAGAAAAGATGTTAAACATCAATAATTAAATACGATCAAACTTTCGTGATTAATTTAGCATGTTTTCTTAGCCAGCACATCAAGCTACTACGATCAGTCAAATTTCTTTAAAAGATTTCAGCTTTATCTTTAAAGCATAAGGTTTAAGGTTGATTGGGAAGCCAGCTGAAGGCAGGTAGATACTAATTGGGCAACCTGAATTTCCAGTAGAAATGAGATGATCAAAAGTGGTTCTTTGATCATTTCAAATTATTCTACTGGTACTTGTATAAATTCTGCTTACTCAGCCGATAACACCTGGTAACCAAACTACACTGAAGATCAAACATAGGTCTATTTTTGGCTTAGTCATAAGGTGTGTGCTTTCATTTCCAAATAATATAAACACATCGCGTTATCCTATACCGATTTCAGCTACGGTGACCGTTTTTGTTACTGTCAACTATAATAGGTTATGAACGTGGGCTCTGATGTGGCTAATGTAAACTATCGTGACTGTGAAGGTACACTATGGTCTGGTATACCATTTTCACAACCCAATTATGTACTACCTACGGAAAATTGATACTCCGGATATCGAGCCCCAAAAAAAAAAAAGGCTTAGTCGTACACACAACGATACTTTATAATATTTATTTGCGCCTCTTCCTTGCCTTATCTTATAATATCTAGTTATTTTTAATATTTGTATCAATACATTTTTTTTTTATGGTATCTCGTAGTTGGCCTTAAGAGGCCGTGACTACTTAACCGGTCTTTCCTGTGGCTGCCCTAAGGTGTGAGCTTAAAGCCTCCGAGCGTAAATATATTTATTACAAACTAAACGACGGCACCCCCTGTGGGGTACGAACCTCGGCTTAGGGCGTCGTTGGGAAAAACAGCAAGTTGGAGACAGGCTGGATCAAAAGTTTAAATTCATGATTATTAACGGGGATTACTATTAAATGCTACGGCTCACTCAGCCTCGGGGCTGGCGGTTCGACGTGCAAGGGACGGGGGGAACAATTAAGTCTTGAACTGCGCGTGGTACCTCGGCGGCGAGGACGGAATGACGGTTTGTGTAATTTGTGCACTGTACTTGTGGCCCTATTGCTTTCCTGAAGGAGAGTAATGGGGTCATCCGGATCTAAGAGAGTATGCCTAGGTCGGCGAGTCTGGCTAATCTGAGAAGGCCTATAGCTAGTGGCCTGCACAACCAAGGGGTTGCGATGTCTATCTGCGGACTCAAAGAACCGCTTTGTCGCGCATTTCATAAACTGCTTAATGGTGGGGATTTTAAAATCTAGATGACGGGTTTTGTTCCGAACGAACCATGGAGCGTCCGTAATTTTACGGAGAAATCGGTTTTGAAGTGCCTGCATTCTATGAATGAGGTGGGGACCGGCGTGTGCGAAAGCAGCACAGGCGTAAGTCATAATCGGGCGGATGCACGATGTGTAAATACGCAATTTGCCCTTAAGGGACAACTTGCTGCGTGAGTTGAGAATGCAAACGGCGCGCGAACGCACCTGCTTTATGTACTCAGCGAACGAAATGTGATGATCTAAGATCACACCGAGATATTTGGCTCGCTTCTCCCAAGGGATAGGCTTGCCGAACATGGTGATCTGTCGGGGTAGGGCGGGTGTACGCCGGGGTCTAGAAAAGAGGACCGCTTGGCTCTTATCAGGATTGACCTCGATCCCCCACTTCCTGAACCAGTCACCGAGTCTGTTGACTTCGGTCTGTAGGATGCGGGAGATCTGGTCTTGACTGCGGCCAGTGTAGTAGATGGCCGTGTCGTCTTTGAACAGAGCTAACTGCGCCTTTCTACATTTCGGGATGTTTCTGGTGAATACCGTGAATATGACCGGAGCAAGCACAGACCCCTGAGGGACGCCTGCGTGGATCGGATGGGGGGACATTCAATTAAAATCTATTTTCTTTATATACTTTGCAAGCCGAACGAATGCCACAGATAACTTTGAACTAGTAGACGAATGCAACGCCCGCGTTCCTTCGCTTGTCGTTCACCATAGACAATATTATAGTCTATGGCATGGACAAGTGAGGTTTCGAGTATCGGGTAACATTTATTGTGCGTAGTTCCGTTTTTTTTTTAATTTCTATCTTTATGTGTCCGTAGGTGAGTCCGTGGCATCACAACGGGCCTTACCAGAATACCAGCGCTGCGGTATTTATTTTTTAAATATCGCAGTATTATGCTGAGATAGTGCTAAGATAGGAGCATTTTTGGCATCGCACAAGTCTTGATTATTTTTTTGTATATATTATTTATTTATTTTGAATGAATTTTATTTATTTTTTGAATGTTTATTTATTTAATTAAATAATGCATATTTACAATATTAAGCCTTATAGTAAAATGGTAGGTATATAATAATGGTTCGACCTGAACTAGGATAAACCTGTATCTCAGGTGTCATAAGTGCAAAATTACATTATAATTTTCTAAAATTGATGGAAGACATAAATAGTGAGTAACTTCACAGACTAATGATAGGACAGTACTTAATTAAAAATAATATTTAACTTAAAACAACCAGTAACTTTTCTGTGTCATCATAAGACAAATTTTGTAACCAAGTTGAAATAACATTTTTGCATTGTACCGTTTTTAATGCAGACATAGACAAAATTGCGTTTACTTTATTATACAAAAATGGGCCTAAGAATATAAAAAATCTATACATAAACGAATGCCTTAATCAATAATTATCCATACAGATGTCTTTACGTCTTTTATCAGTGACAACTCTATCATACGGCAATTTAGAGTGCTGTTTTATTAATGTATTCATAATGAATAACTGCCGCACTGTCAGAACATTGCAAGATTTATATAAAACTTGGGTCGGGAACAGGATAGGCCGGAATGTGGATACTTTCAGAACAGCTCTTTGCGCGCGCTCCAGTGGTAGTAAAATTGTTTTAGCCGCTCCTCCCCATGAAGTAATACAATATGTAATTATCGATTGACACAAAGCATAATATACCTGTTTTATCACCTTAGAGTCAGCAAAAGGCCTAATTTTCTTGAATATGAACATCAACTTACGGACTCTACTGCATAATAGTTCAACGTGATTTTTAAATGTAAGGGTAGCGTCAATATTGTTAGTTTAAATGCTATTTTTGTTCTTTGTTATTTGTTCTTTCTAAATCTGCCTGTCCTGTACAAAATACAAAACAAAAGCATATCATACGATCTCTGGGATCCGGTAACGGCATAACGTGCTCTTTGAGGTAAAAAAAGCTCCCGACGTGTAATGATCGGTTACCCAGTCCCTGGCCTCAGGTTAGTCAAGTACAACATTTTATTTTTGTTGCTTTTCTCACTGTGTAACTTTGTACTTGTCACATTCGTGTATTCTAAAAGGTTTTAAATATAAAATGAAAGGCTAATTTGCTTTTCATTTCATGTACTTAAATAGCTTTGTAATTACTTTTGTATGATGACATAATTTAAAACGTTGACGCATAAATAAATACGCGTAATTATTACTGGTGTATGAAATATGAATGTAATGACGAGTTTTCATATTACTGTGATATGAAAATAAATAAATACTGTAAGTACCCACATTTCTGTACTTTTCTGATTGGTACATTCTAATTAAAGCGATTCGGTATGCCTGATTTACATAGACATACCTTATGTTTAGTTGAATTAACTGATGACCACTGAAAATCAGCGCTGTTCTGTGGGTCCCCCATAGCACAGCATCATGCTGAGTGGAAGCCTTCTTGTCACAGACATGACGTGCCAGCAGCTGCCGACTATTTCTGTTTTGTGCTCTTGATTATATGTAGATCTATTTGGTTTTTTTTTTCTGTTAATGTTACTAGAGTTGATTATCTTTTTGTATGCAAGTGTTTCTGTGGCAAATAAACTTTTTCTTTCTTTCCAACAAAAAAGTTGCAAGTTATTTGTTGATTAAATTTTATGGTATGCCACAGACAAGGAACTTGCAACGTGTAAATGGGGCTTTACTTGGTACCTATCTAGTATGTAAGACAATACTTTATAATGCAAGGCGCACAAGATAGGTGGCCACTCGTACGCGATCACTCCAGTGCGTGGATGTGCCAACTCTTGAAACAACTAGTGAACTCTTGAATACATGTGACTTGAATTAGGTAATCTATTGTTTTATTGAGTTACTACTCCTAAAACTTTAAGGGCGAATTTCACCAATAACACTAAACGCGATCAGTTCATCTAAAGCGAGTTAAAGAGCTGTCAGTGTCAATATTACACAGAAAATAATTACACTGACAGCTCTTAAACGTAGTTTAAGTGTTGATCGCTTTCAGTTTCGTTGGTGAAATTGGCACTAAGAATGATGAACTGTTATTCGATTACACACATTATTTCGTTGTTTATTCAAAAGAGAATGAAAAATCCTCGTTTGGTTCAATAACACTTATAAAACTCAATAAATGCGGTGGTAATTAACTAAACCCGCTTTAAAAAAAACCTATTACTTAACAAACAAAATCAAAGACCAAACAAACAATAATGTTTTTCATAAATAAACCAAAACCGGCAAAGGTATGATCAAATGTGCTTGTTAAAACATTCAGCGGATTACCGCTCCACAGGTTGGTATACCTACTGTAGTCATTTATCATTGCCAAAGGTTAGTGATAATTAATTCGGATGATTCAGGAATAGGTCAACAATTTATGTTTTATATTTATCAGAGGTAAATAAAATCGTATGCTTAAAGGATTATGAGAGAAACTACCTTTTGCCCGCGGCTTTGTCCGTGTGGATGTCGAAAATATCCCACGGAAACGTACTACCGCGATCGGGATTAAAAGTACCATATTATGTAAAATAGGCGAAGTGTTTTAGAAAAAATAAATAATAAATGTCTTAATGCATGTTATAAACTATTTGTGTATCAAATTTCATCCAAATCCGTTCAGCCGTTTTTGCGCCAATCCGGAATATACCTACATCCAGACAAACGGACAAAAACTCTAAAAAACATATTATTTTCAGCATCAGGCTCTTTCCCACACTTCGTAGTAATTGCTTTTTTAACACGCTTTTATTAGCTTCATACGCATATTGGCATGGTTGTATGTATGTAACGGAAACTTTGAACTTGATTTTCAACCACTTCAAAACGTCGGATTAATTTAAAAATTTGCACACTTATCAAGAACCGATGACAATACAATAATTTAATAAGTTTTTTCCATTATCCTAACCAAGATCTTCAGGATTATCTATTTTTTCCATATTCAGAGATACGGTAGTGATAGTGATTTGTACCAAGTACTAAGTCATACATAACTCAAACTTTGAGACAAGCATGTGACTGTTGGCAGGATCAACTTGCAGGTTTTGTACAATCGAAAGAAAAAAAAAATTAAAAAACACGCTATAATAGAAAAGCAAACTAAAAAAAACCAGCCAAGTGCGACTCGCGCACGAAGGGTTCCGTACCATTATCTATAAAAATCACGTTTGTTGTATGGGAGCCCCCCTTAATAACTTGACGTGCTTCTATGATATTGCCGAATATATGGAATATTGTAAAAATCCAAGATGACATGAACTTAATTTTAAATTAATGATTACCTAATTATAATAATATTAATTCTTATTGGACAAAATGTAAATCGAATCTTAAATTAATTGTTCTTAGTTAAGTATGACATTTGAATATTTATACACCTGTTGTGGTAGAACTTAAAATAATATTAACACCATACTTTGTAAAACTACATTCTTACAAATAAATAAATTTTAATTCTAATTAAATATTTGTTTTATTTGTATTTAATTATTTATATTTAAAGTGAATATATAACTAAATATTCTGTGAATATTTCAAGCGTTTGTTGCCGTTATCAATATCGAGCAAAAACGAGCAAAAAATCACGTTTGTTGTATGGGAGCCCCCTTAAATATTTGTTTTATTCTATTTTTTTTGTATTTTTTGTTATACCGGCAACAGAAATACATCATCTGTGCAAATTTCAACTGTCTAACTATCATGGTTCATGAGATACAGCCTGGTGACAGACGGACAGACAGATAGACAGACAGACAGACGACGGAGCCTTAGTAATAGGGTTCCCGTTTCACCCTTTGGGTACGGAACCCTAAAAAGTAGAAAATAAATAATAGTTTAAAAAACTAAAAAACACGCTTTATTAGAAAACTAAACTAAAAAGTAGGAAATTATTTTAAATAAGTTTAGTTTATTTTATCGTATAAAAGTGTGTGGCGTGCTTGGTGTACATTGTTGCAAATATTTTATTTACAGATACTTATTGGTAAAAGTAGAATCATTATGAAAATATCTTAAAAAGCACCCCACGCTTTTTACGATAAAATAAATTTCTTGTTAATCACTGTATTATTATTTCAAACTTATTTAAAATTATTTACTACTATTTAGTTTAGTTTTCTATTATCGTGTTTTTTTTAGTTTTGTAAACTATTATTTATTTCAAAAATATTCAATGTATAGTTTTGACTTTGTTACTATTTTAATATATGTAAAGATAGACAAACGCTTAATAATATATATTTATGGACTACAAGTAAGCCGGGACTTTGACGGGTATAATTATGTAAGTAGGTACACACAAGCAATTAGTAAGGTAAAAACTTCTGTAGGTAAATGAGTTATATTAAAAGGCTTTATAGGTATTTCACAATTAAAATCCAAAATTATTTAGGTAAGGACAGTATTTTATAATACTTGAGGCTTAAACATTAAACTCACAATTTCAGAAACTCATTACATAAAATTTGGACCTTTTAAAAACACATAATTATAAATCCAAACCCAATTTAACTCGAAACGATATTCCCGAGCCAAGAAATAAATACATTTTAAATGAAGAGAAATGTTAAAAGGAACCAGGTAGGAGCGACGGTAGATCAGATAAAACTTACATTTATAACTACCCCCAAAAGATTGATGATACCTATAGTACCAGACGAGATTATAGTAAAGAAATAAATCCTAGGAAAGTGCTCAATGATTAAGAGGGATGAAACCTGTAATATCTTTCCGACGTTTCTATTTTTATATACAAAGAAATTAATCAAAGAAAAGAAAAACATGATATCATTTTCGGAGAATAATATAAGCAGCAGATTAAAATTGGCTGGTGTCTGGGACAATCGTAACCCCGTGGGCAAAAGCTATAAGGTCAAGTGGCACGTGTCTTGCGACAGTGAATGCGGAGAAAACAAATGAATTAAGCTGTTTTGAGCATGCAAGTGACCGCGTTGTACGCAAGTCTGCTGAGCGATGGACGGCCACAGATGACGCACGCGCGTGACGCTTGACGCAAGTCGTATCGCTCGAGGCCGTGAACGGAACTTAAGAGGGGCCTTCCTGGTCCGTCTGTCGTCGACGCGAGCATGGTCGAAAAGTTTGTTATTTCATCCAGCGCAAGTGAAAATTATTAACAAACGAGTGAGAACGCGATAACATATTGAACCAAAAATTTGTGTAATAAATGTTGGTCATTTAGAATTTCCATTACATTTGCAAGGTTTCTATCGTAATGTTTTTAACATTTACAATTTATGAGTACATTATGAATGGCCAAAGTTCAGGCAAAATTTGTGCAAAAAAGCAGATTTTTGCGGGCTTATACTGAATTTGTTTTTCAATTTTTTTTTATTTTCTGTTTGCATAGAAACGTAGATATAGTGCACAAGATACCTATTAGTTCAAAAAATTCAAAGAAAGATGTGTTACAACGCCATAATCACGTACGAGTGTTTATATGAAAAGTATGTCGGGTTGGCCGCCCTTAAGGACGCTATCACAAAATGTGACAAAAATTTAACTAAACCAAATGTAACCAATAATTGTCACAGTTAAACGACTCCTTCATCTCCATTGGTAGCATTTTTTTATTAGAAAATGTTGGTTTATAATATTGTAAAAAATATTTTTCGTTGCCTCTTCACACAAAATTGATGATTATCGTGTTGAGTTTAGGAACATTTTTCTTCAATATAATCACATAAATTTAATTATTAAAAACATTGTATGTAAGCAGACATCTTCAACTCAAAAAGGTAGTAAAAAGAACTATCAAAATATTACAAATAGTCTCAGAAAATAATGTTGAAACACCTATATTTTTTTTAAAAACATTGTCGGTTATGTTTTTTTTTCTATTATTTAACAAACCATATCAACAAATTTAAAAATAACACACTGGGCTTCAGCTATCCATGTGATAAAATCAAAATTATATTTTATGATTATACAACATCTTCATTAAGTAAATGGACGGCGAAATAAGCTATATTTTCGAGAGCGCAAAAGTGATGAAACTATTAACAGGTGCTAAGACTGACACGAATGGTTTATCACCACGAAAACTGTACTTTTTTAGTTACACAGACTTAATGTTTCAATTATTTCAAGCTTTCTCACAATTAGATAAGAAATTGTTAGCACCCTTAAGAATGAAGTTATAACAAAGGATCTTCTCATGCATTGTTTTTAGTTTTCATGTAAAATAGATGTTTACGTGGGTTTGTGTTTTATTATATCTACATAATATATTACTATTTGGCTTGATAACTTTCTCTGTTGACTGTAATGAACAATTGATCGAGTTTCCTATCTACTATCTTATACAGTCACAAGGTACTACACAGAATTATTGACGAATAAAAAAACTTTTTAGATTTTCACTTTTTAGTTATGGTCCCCACACAAATTCGAATACCACTCCCTGCTATGTAAATGTGGTGCTATGTGAATGAAACAGCGACAGGAAGTTATTATATCATCCACGAGTTATATCTTGTTAGATAAGTTAGTTATGGTTTGTTTATCTAAGTGGGGAAAATACGAACGTATTAATGAAGCTAACTCAAAAACTACCCAAGCAAAGTTAAAAAAACTTATGACCACCGTGCAACCTTCGTTTACGAAATAAAAAGAATTTCCGAAATCGGTCCACAACTGACGCAAATATCGATGAAAATAAATGATAAAAAATACATACAGACGAACATAGAACCTCCGCCTTTTTGAAGTCGGTAATACAAAATATTAGAGTTAGTTTATAGGTTTTAATTCCATCTTATACTCGTAGGTATGTTCCTTTTAAATTTAAAGAAAAATGAATACAACAACACAAATTAGCGGTCTATTACAAAAGGTAACATTGCATTCTGAGCATCAATTACAATCTTTTACCTACTTCCCTGGGGCCCAAGTCTGCTATTTTTATAAATTCAGTCATTCCAACACGATCCCATTGTCATGCCATTGTCATTTTGCTAAAAGTTCGTAATGGTCAGTGGTGGGTAAATTCATAATGGTCGATCATTTTCTTTGCAATTTCTTTCAATGTAGTGTCAGTGGCCGACTATTGGAAAGTCATAATGACGCCATTATAATAGTAGATTACCAAACTTGTCAAAATCAACAATTATGAAATCAATGATCGACCATTCTGACACTATTGTAATAGCAGACTTGAGGCCCTGGTATGTTTTTCTTGCCTCATCATTATAAAAAATGCTTGTCTTTTGTGACCAAAGAAATACGCGATAACGTTTAAAATCCAAAACATCTGCTTGACAAGAGCTTTTTCGAGGAAATCCTTCTGTGAGACGGTAACGCCTTCCCTTGGGGAAAATGTCGGCAGTTCGTTACGAAGGAGGACGAGCTTGAATACGAGATTAATACACTGTTAGGTGTTTTTTTTTTCAGGAAATAATTGTTGGTGTACCGCTGGGTAATCATTTTGTTGGCACCAACAGAAATGGAAAGTGATTGATATTTTTTTAAATCTTTATTTAGAAGTTATAGCGGTACATTTTTCGTTAATTAAAATGTCTTCTCATAACTTAAAGAGTAGCCATGACAGTTCTTAGGATCTTTTATAAATGAAAAGGAAAGCAACATTGGGTTGGGAAATAGAACCAGAACCAGAGTATTTTTTCTTGATATTATTGACATTTTATTATGGAAATACCTGGTAATAAAAGAACGCTCTATCCCTGTTTACACAAAAATAATTTAGTAGAGTGGGTATAGAATTTGCATTCGCTCGTTTCGTCTAAATCGACTTTTAGCTCTAGTTACGTAATTTAATCGATAAGTGTTGCTAAGGATAGAGCTCAGTGATGTGAAACTAGTACTTACAATCTATATAATACTAACTAATTCCATGAGGAGTACTTACTTATTCTATGGTCAAGCTGTCACTTCTGTCACCTATCTATCTTCAAGTCATGAGGCCCTGCAGTGCTATTCTGTAACCATCTCACCGTGAAAACTTAGATGAAGTGAGCGTGGAGTGAACTGTCAGTGTCATCCTACCTGATGCTAGGGATGGACCAAGTATTACATATTTTACAATAATAATCGAGATTTTGAACAGAAACTCAATTTTGTTTTTTACATGAAATTGAGTTTGACAAAATCTGTTTTGCTATTTTATTTAAAAACCCCTTAAATAGTACTGTTAAGACACATAAATACTACCTTTGAAATAATATAAAATGACCAATAGAATTAGCATAAAAATATTATTGAAATCTCGATTATGATTGTAAATATAATCCTTGGTTAATCCCTAACATCAGTGGAATGACACTGACAGCTCACTCCACGCAAGATTTCACGGTGAGATTTTTACAGAATCGACATGCTGGTACTATGTGTCAAACGCATGGTAGTGAGTGTAATGTTTTTTTTAATTAATTTATTTTATTTATAATGCATATTATATTAAAATATTAGCTTTCTACACACACACATAAACTTTAACTGTGCCAAATTTCATACTCCTTCGTCCGCATAATTTTTGTAAAAAGGGGTACAAAGTTTTCGCTTCACGTATTAATATAGTGATATTGTATAAATATGCATACCCAAACCAACTAAATAAAAGACTAGCGATTTATTTACCTATTATGTTTTCGTATGCACGTGTTTCTGTGACAAATAAAATTATTTTCTTTCTTAGTAATTTGCCATTTTGCTTATGGTATTTTCTTTGAGAAATCTTTGAATTAAAACTCGTTTTGTAGCGTCTCATAAATTGTTTCGTTGAGTGACAGAATGGTCAAGTCCGGTGCATGAAATTGATGGCTGACTCCCAAGAGGGCCACAATACTCGAGAAATAAATCTTTCTTCCCCGGAAGCTTCTCTTTAAAACTGTGCTTTTAATTTTTTTTTTTAATAACTTCATCTTGAAGATAGCTCTCAGATAAGTAGGCAAATAACGACTAAACGATTACTATTTGCTTCAATATTGAAGTTTGGGAAACACATCTTGCGGTGCAAACTAATTGACATAATTTGATGGTTAATCATTATTGACTAGAGTAGCTGTAACCACGGCTTCGCTCACGTGACTTGTTTACTTTTGACTTTACTAATCAATGGAGACTTGAATTTATAGTATATTAGCTGCGTTCCGTGGTTTCACCCGCATAAGTCTCGATCCCGTGGGAATATCGGGATCAAAAATTCTTAAGTTCTAATCCCGGTCATAGTCTAATACCCATGTGCCAAATTTCATCCAAATCTATCCAGCCGTTTTAGCGTGAAAGTGTAATAAACAAAAAAACTTACTTTTGCATTTATAATACTAGATAATATGATGGTATTCAGAATTAAATTAATTATTGATGCGATTATAATTATACTCTTCATTGTTTAAATTAAATACCGCCTGATTAACAACAAAATTTTAACCTTTAATTTATTTTATTTTGCTTACAAACAGCTGAACAATAATTAGAACAATTAAAAAACCAGCCAAGTGCGTGTCGGACCACGCACAAAAGGGTTTCGTTTTTTACATCAAGAACAAACTTAGCATTGTAGTTGAAAAATGTTCCCCGATACATTCCAACTGCAAATGTGAGTTTGGATGCACAATATTGCGTGTTTACCAAGTTATTTTAAGACCATAAACTTTTTATAGGTTTTCTTGTAATTTATAAGTTTATCATTTTTTTTTTCAAAATTGTAGACTCAGCAGTTTTGGAAATAAATTAAATTAAAATTCATTCATTTCAGACAACAGTGATCCATATTGTGTTAGCATTACAAAACAACTTATATTCTAGCGCTAGTAGTAGGTACTGATTTAAATAAAATAAAATAATGCACACTCAACGCAGAGCAACGTTTTCATTTAATCTAATATTTGAAATATTATAGCTCTCCGCCATAGCTCCCAGGATGTAGTTGCAACTACTTCACACTCTACTTAGCAGCGGCGGTGTTTTATTATGGCTTCAAAGCCATCTGTGTGGGTCTCAGCAAACATTTCCGACGTGCTGCAAAAATGGGGCAGTCCCAACAAAGAATGAAAAGCCGGAAAGCATTAATATAGTATACGCGCAGGGCATCCTGCGTTCTCTTGGTGTAGTTGACCCATAGATTGTTTGTGTAAAAGCTCTGACAATAGGCCTTCAAAGTTCGACTTGAGACTTCTTAGTCAGAGCACCGAAAAAATCTACGGGCCAACACGTTACCTCTGATCGCTAAAGCTATACGCTCCCTTTCAATGTCTATATCATCCCTAAGGCCATCAGTGATGAAATGTCCAAGATACTTAAATTTTGACACTCTCTTTAACAGGAGCCAATTCAGCCTTATTATTTTCGGAACAGAGTCGGGACACCTACCAGCGGCCTTATAGATCACATATTCACTCTTGGTGATATTATAAATCAGTCTGTGTGAGACAGCATAAAGTCTTCACTTTGATTAATTCTCTGATTGCCCCAGCAGTTGGGCCTAGCACCACCAAATCGGTCACGTAGTTGATGTTATTGACGCTCACTCCGTTTACTCGACATGACTCATGCTACTGAGCTCAGTGATGAGGCCATCAACATACAGATTGAAAAGCCTAAGGGATATCAAACCTCCTTATCTCACAAAGCATTCCAAGCTATAGAATAGAATAAAATACCGTTTATTATGTACACCATAAAAATTACAGATATAAATGTTGAAAGTTTACACAGGGCGCAATGGGCGGTCTTATCGCTAAAAGCGATCTTTTACAGACAACCTTTGGATGGATTTAAGGGAGAAAGAGAGACAATACTCCAGGAAGTCAGTGGTATATGCTGAAGCGAGAGTGTTAGACCACTTTACCTGGTTCTTTTGATTGGCATACCAGTACTGGAAAATTTTCAGTATTTGATGAAATACTGAAAATTTTGTTGTTGTTTTAAGTTGAGGCACATCATAGGAAACAAGATCGAAGGCCTTTGAGAGGTCAAGGAAACAGGCATGCAATATTCCCGTTATCACACTTCCCCTCCACACTCACCGCGAGGTCAAGCCTAGTATCCAACTTACCTGTGGATTTCCAGAATTTGCCAAAGTTGTTAGCAGCTCGTTGTTCTGTTAATATGTCCATTTTAATTTGTTCTTAGCTCTTTTGGCAACATTACAAGCGACTTTTGAATACTTTACGATCTTCTCGCATTTACTCACAAATGTAACCCTGAGTCGGTCGTTAATGCCTCGTTTATATTCTATCCAGGTTTTAAGTTTAAGCTAGCCTCGCTGTGAGCATCCCGTACATGTTTATTCCAGCCATACAGAGACCGATATTGTCTGTGAGGCCTATAGTCACTCTCCTCACCTCGATAAGGGGACTGGTTAATTTTCATCTATTTTCTTTAATAACTTTAAAACGAAATATTTTAAAATTATAAAAAAAAAAATTTTGCAAAACATTTTTTTCAATATTCTATTTTTCTCCCAAAACAGAACCTCACACACACAATCAAAATTCTTTTATTTACGTTACACGTTGTTGGGTTACAGAAACTCACATGTGTATCAAATTTCAACTTAATCGGTCTAGTATATATGGAGCAAATCGGCTGCGACAGTCGGACAGACAGATACAGAGACACGACTGATCTTTTATGGGTCCATTTTTTCCTTTTCAGGTACGAAACCTTAAAAATTCCAAGCACATAATTGTGACTGGCAGGCTTTGAACAGCATTAAGTAGGTACATATTACATAACAGAAAAAAGTCACGGCACTTTTATTCCGCGTTGATTTTTTTCAAAGCATACTTCAGAAAACGGCCTCAGGCCGAGTGGGCTAAGGGTACTCCTGGGAACAACAGTTCAGAAGTTGACTGCGCAAGATCAAATGGTGGCGAAAATCTAACGCGTTACAACTCATATGTTGGCTGAAATAAATTCCTTTTGTCGATATGAGATGAATTAACGGTTTTTGTGCTTTTGGGTTCCATACCTCAAAAGGAAAAAGTAGAATCCTTCTGTAAAGGTTCTGTTTTTCCCGTTTGTTTTTTTTTTTAGATATACAAATAGAGACATGAGTAGTCCTATGATCACTCGTGTGTCCGTCTGTCACAGCCAATTTGGTCCGAATCTACCGGACCGATTAAGTTGAAATTGGTACACGTATGAATGTGTAACGTTAATATATGAATTTTGAATATGGGGTTGACTTTAGAGGGAAAAATTAGAAAAGAAAAATGTTTTGCAACATATCGAAGAATAGAGAAAGGACTTTTAATGAGAATATAAAGTTATTGAAGAAAATTGTCCATTCCCTCCTTATCTCCGAAACTGCTTAGCCTAAAATTTTGAAATAATAAGATTACAGGAAAATCTATAAGAAGTCGATGGTCTTAAAAAAACACGGTAATTCTCTCAATATTGTTCGTACAAACTTACATTTGCAATTGGAATCTATGGGGGATAAGATTTTCACCTACAATGTTAAGTTTGTTCTTTGGATAAGTTAATTCCAATTACGGAACAACAACAACAACAACATTGTGCGTGGTCCGACACGCATTTGAGCGGTTTATTTTTTTAGTTTGATATGTGACATGATAAATTATGTTTATTTTTATAATGGTTAAAAAAACACTTTCGCACTTCGTAAACAAATTAGGCTTTATATGATTAGATGAGTACAGTGTTTCATGACTCTAAGAAGAAACACCGAAACAAACTCGAGGTTACAGTCTCTTTTAAAGTCCAGACATAATCTTGGTCAGGCCATTTAGGGTCCATGCAGATAAGCCTCTGAGATGGTTTTTTGAGGAAAGAAGTGGTTCTTTCGCAGATTTGAGTGAACCTGTATAGTCGGTGCACTCATTTGTCAGTAATCGTGTAGCTCAGAATATAGGAAGCTCAACGACTCATTCGTTTTTTAAATTGAAAGACAGTATAGTAACGCGAATTTAGTATTCTTTAATTTTATAACATTGGCATAATTAATGTAAGGCCCGGACTTTTTCCATATTGAATTATTTTTGAGGCTGGAATACTGACCATTCAAAGAAAACAATAAAAATTGATATAATTTCTCTTTCAAGCGGCAACTGATATAACGATACTATACTGTAGTGCTATAACTTAGAATTTAAGCAATATCCTTTGATAAAATATGATTTTTAAGCGCTTTGATTTCTTATTATCGACTATCAGTTTCATAATAAATATATCCTTCATTGACCTGTCACATAAAATAACTGACAACGTTTAATCTTTACATCAAAAAATAAATCAAACATAATATTAATTTATTTTATCGTCATAAATTCCCTTCTTTCGCAACATTATCAGTCAGGTTGTCATATGCAATGCAACGTTATTGGCTCGACGTCAAAGTATCGATGTCCCCGTCAATTTCCTCGTGGCAATGACGACATCATAAACAAACTGAGCATTAAATTTACTAGCAATAAAATTGTTCCATTATTACTTGGTCCTGTTAACAGATTTTATGAGTACGAGTAGGTATTAAACTTTACAAATCAGTTGAACATGAAATTAGTAGTCGCCCTACTATTAAAATGATTATCGTACAATTACTTAAACCTGCTTAGTTACTAGTAGTTCTGCGAACATTCGACCTCGCAAACACAAACTTTTTTGCAACCATTAATACACCAGCCGGTTCCACTGGTAGAAATCTAAAAGTGAGCAATTTACTGCGTTTTGATGAACTATTCTGCTCACCACGCCGAAGATCCGGATCAGATCTTCACCAAATTTGTATGAAACCAAAATAAAGTTACTACCTGTCAAATAAAAAATAAACATTGAAATCGGATATCATAAGGCGGAGATGACCAGTAGCCCCCTTTTTGGAGAAAGTACCATTAAAAATTCCCGACAACGAGAAAAATCTATAAAGTCGTAAAACCTGTATACCAAGTTTCGTTCAAATCGGTTTTAAAATACGACCTGTAGAGGAGTACTAACAAACTGACAGAAAAAAGCAAATTTTGCCAAACTTGAAGCAGACGCTTCGCTTGCTCGGTCAATTATGTGGAAATAAAATTATATTATTATCTATTCATGATTTCCCCTTGAAATAAACCTATATTATATCAATATACACCGTGACATTTTTATCGTCTTACAACAGCAGCCCACTTCATGTGTCCAAACGCCTCCTGCCGGAGGCTCTACTCGGGGATCGTGCGGTCCATGGCCCTTTACGGGGCACCGGTGTGGGCGCGTTCTTTAAGGCTGCGACCAGCCCAGCGGTTGAACGCGTCCCAAAGGGTCATGGCCATCAGGCTAGTACGGGGTTACCGCACCGTCTCCCGTGAGGCGGCGAGCCTCCTTGCCGGACTGCCGCCATAGGATCTGGAGGCAAAGTCCTCGCACACATCTGGGAGCGGCGCGAGGAGGCGAAACGCCGGGGTGAAACTCCGCTGCCGCGAGAAATCACGGCACAGCGGACAGAGCTCCGGCGGGATCTCATGGCGACATGGAGAGTGCGATTGTCGCAACCCAGCGCTGGGCACGCCACAATTGTGGCGATAAGTCCCCTCTTTGAGGAGTGGCTAGAGAGGCGCCACGGCGTCCTCACCTTCCGCCTGACACAGGTCCTCACCGGACACGGTTGTTTCGGGAGGTTCCTGTTCAGGATAAAGCGGGAGGAAATGCCCGGGTGTCACCACTGTGTGGAGCGCCCGGAGGACACGGTGGATAATACGGTAGAGGTCTGCCCGGCTTGGGCGGAGCACCCCCGTGTCCTCACTGAGGCGATCGGCGGCGGCGATCTCTCGCGTTCGGGCCTGGTTCAGGCCATGATTCGGAGCGAGAGTGCATGGGAGGCCGTCACTTCCTTCTGCGAAGCAGTAATGCTCGCGAAGGAGGAGGCGGAACGCGTGAGGGTGAGGCAAGATTCGCGCCCTCGCGCCCTTAGTCGCCGCAGGAGACGCCCCGGGCGTCGGGAGTCGCTAGCCGATTTTCGGCCACCGTAGGCGCGGGCCTGCGGACGGTGAGCGATGGGTAGCTCGCCGTCCCATAAGGACCAGGCCCGGGTCGACGGCACGTTGTGTTCCACGCGCGCCTCAAAGAGATGTCAACACCAACTGACGGGGTCCAGTAGGATCAATGCCTGCCAGGGTTGCGAGTTTGTCCGAAAGGGATATCGTGGCCCTGGCACACAGGCAAAGGAAGGGTGGGTTTTAGTCAGTAAAAGTCTGACACGCCCTCCCGCTCCGCCCATAGCGGGAGAAGTTATTTGATAATTTCCCACCCAAAAAAAAAAAAGCCCACTTCATGTATCCAATGAGTACTAATCAATAATCATTCAAGAAAGTAAAAAAAATATTAACATTTATAATTATTTTTTTATTAATTATGTCGCATGATGTAGTTTGAAACACCCTGTTATGAGCGTGGTGCGAGCCTGGCGCTTCATTCCGCGCCGTTCTTGGAACGTAAGGCTGGCACCGCGCTCGTAACAGAGTGTATCAAACTACGACATGCGTCATAATGAATATTACTTTTTATTTTTTACTATTCTTACGGTGCGTGTATGACCAGATGTATGAACATAGGCGAAGCAAAAGGAGTATGTAAGGAGCGTAGCAGGTGGCGTTCTATAGTTTCTGCCTACCCCCATGGGAAGAAGGCGTGAGTTTATGTATGTGTATTCTTAATAAATATTTTTTTTACTTTCATGAATGTTTAGTAGTCATTGGATACATGAAGTGGGCTGCCGTTGTAAGACGAAATGCCACGGTGTATATTATTATATAAAAACCTATATTTGTATTTATATAGTGGAGAGCTTGGTAGGAACTTAAATAAGGATTTCGAATACAGTATAACCTGGATACGTGGGATCTTTGAGATCCTTGGATCTAGAATTATTATCACTTAAAGAGGTTTCTCATTAACCCAGTTTTCCAAATACTCGGGTTTTAAATGACAGTTGTCTTACTTACAGAGACCCCGCTAAGACAGGTCGAAATGTACCGTGTTTCATTTATAGAGGACAGGAGAAGCGCGTCCGCAACCTGCCTGGAAAAATATTCAAAATGATTATAAGTTGTCTTACTTAAAGAGGCTATTGAATTACAAAGACCCAAAAGATATAAAACCGCGGCTATAAAGGTTTATTCTCAGTAACAGAGATATTTCAATGCAAAAGTGTCGGGACCCTATTGTAATTATCAGTAGTAAGGTTTCTCACATATCCAGGCCCACTTAACCAGCTGATACAGTATTTGGCTGACACTAATGAACGTAACTTAGGTACACTAAAATAAATATGGTAAAAAAGAACAGACAATAAAGAAGTAAATCATTTTCAAAATATTTGACAATTAAAAAAAAACAGAGAAACTGAGAAAAATTCCTTTCATGCATACTTTTAAAACCAATATACATTTTTATTACTATGCCAAAATGCAGCAGTTTTATATGACGTTAAATAAACGGGACTTCCCTAAGGACCTGGGGCCTTACTCCCGACAGCATCGAGTACTGAATCAATCGAATTAGATTCGAAATAAATGACGATCCATACTCTTGAAACCGACACTAGCGCACGATCCTGCGGTGGTTCAAAACGACACTAATTTCGATCGAAAGATTCGTTAGAATCGAAAAGTTCGTACTCCACACGCCATCTGACAGTTATGTATCGAGTAGTTGAATCAAAACTAAACGTCAAATAACTCGATAGCAAAGAAGCTACTTTATGAAGATCGAGTGAGATTTTTTTGTGTTCTTTACTGCTTTATTTCTTCAAAATCTTTATTATTATGGCTCGCCTTACTTTGTTTTTCAATGTTCTTGAGAAAACATCGTATGGATCTTCGTGCGAAAAGAAATATGAATCGATATAATACCCGGGGCTATAGAAATGGATTCGGAAGAATTTCGAAGAAGTTATAGTTTCTCGAAGGAGTTGTTTAAGGTGTTGGTAGAAGATTTAAAACCATACATGAAGAAATTAACCAGACGAAGTGACATTTCCATTAAATGCAAGGCGAGAAGCCCGAAAGTCTGACAACCAGTCTTACCAAGGGGTATCGTATTACCCAGTCACTGGGTTGAGGAGGTCAGATAGGCAGTCAACATAATCAGCCTATAATGTTCTCACTGCTGGGGCACAGGCCTCCTCTGTGTGAGTGGGAGTAGGACGTAATCCACCACGCGGGCCCAGTGCGAGTTGGTAGTTTTGACATGTCTTCGAATTTTTGGTTCTAGGACATGCCACCGGTGTCCTCACGATGTTTTCCTTCGCCGTTTTGAGAGCAGTGGTGATGAAATAATTTATACAAAGTAAAGCACCTGTCAGGGTTCGAACCTACGACCTACAACTCGTAAGTCGCTGTCGTTACCACTGGGCCACCAGTGCTCTCAAGTAGGCAGTCGCTCCTTGTAAAATACTGGTATTCAGCTGCATCCGGTTAGACTAGAAGCCGAGCACAACATAGTTGGAAAAAGAATAGGCAGATTGGTTGATGTTTTTTCATAGGGTTTTATTTGTTAAGTTAAAATAAAGCACTAGGGTATCGTTTTTTACGTGAGAAAGTGATAGAGAAGTAAATAAATTCAACCACATAAAAGATCCTAACCACAGACATAAGACACTTGACAATGACGTAATCCATGAATGATAGGATATAGACAATGACAGGCATAACGACGCTGATAATACTCGAACCTATGTCGATCTTGGTTTACGATTCGATTTGGTTCGGGAGTAAGGTTTTAAATCGAGTTCAGATCAGAAACGAGTTCGAATCGAAAACAAAATCAAACTCGAATCGTTTTCGGGAGTAAGGCCCCTGTTCATACACTAGACTGCATAACTTGAAACTCGACCCAGTTGTTAAAAATGATACAATAACAAAAGAATTTATAATATCTAACGTCTCTTTTGAGAACAGTATTCGGGAATATTTCGGTGAAGATACGGGGAAACGAAATAAAATAAACTGGTAATTTTTTGTCAAGAATTATCTAATGTTCCTGCTTCTTGTGTTAAATACCACTTCCAAATTCATGGAACTAAGTTATCTACTAAATAATGCGACAAAAATATCGACATCTTTTTTTTGACGATTTAGCTTAGATTACTAAAATCTGCTTTAACTGCTAAGACTACACAGGGTTGATTGGTTGGTTGCCCTCCGCCCTGTAAAAAAGTCATTCTCCGCTGTCATAAAAAAAATAACGTATTTATACGGTACGGTGTTAGGCAGATGGTTGAACATACGGAAATTCATTCATTCATTTATTTTTCAGACAGAGTCCATTACATTAAATAAATTACAAAATTAATGTAAAAATCACACATACACAATAATATTATACTAAAACATTGAAATCAAATTAAATTAAAATACATAAAAATGTCATTCAATATCTAAGAGAGAAAAAAAAAAATGTCATCAAAATCCGTGGGGCCGCAACACTTGGCCTCACTTTTCGCAAATGAGAGTTCCGTGAAAAAACGCCCGGGCATTTATAGTTGACGAATTACTCTAGTCTTTTTTTTAAATTGTGCATGTTACATACCGTTAGAACGGGCATGAACCAAAGATGTTTTCCTACAATTAAAACTGCTCTATCAATCTTAGTTCTTTTTTAACATATTTCAAAGTCGGGCTTGCGGTATATTTGGCTCGTATTTAACTTTCTAGTAACCATCTGCGTCAAATATAATTTTATAAGATTCTACAATTATTCTAGATGAACATAAAAAAGATGTTGCTAGTTTTGTTATTTGTAATTTTTGTCGTTTGAAGTTTGAGCAACAACGAATTTTGAAAAAAAAAATGCGTGTGACCTGGGTCTTGGTTATTGGACCTAAACACGTAGCCGACGGCCCCACAGATCCGCCATTTTCGTATGTTCAACCGTCTGCCTAACATCCTGTATATCATGTGATACAGATAAAATAAAAAGGATAATTTAAAAAATCAAAAACCCGCCTGCGTAAAAAGTGAACTTAAAAAAAGATGGAAACAAGATTTATATAAATTAATACTATAAACAAACTCATGCAGTCGGAGGCAATAGGTCGTTATTGTTAAGATGATTCCTCCAACTACATGAAATAGTTTATAGCAGTGGTTCTCAAACTTTTTTGGAGACGGAACCCTTTTCGAAAACGAAATATTTGACGGAGCCCTAAAGTAATCAAAAATGGTTTTATGTGTATTCTTCATTAATAATCATATTACTTGACATTAAAATTTACATATTTTTTTACTTTTGTTGAAATATGTAGGTTGATATTATGTTACTCAGGTACCAGAGTAAAATAAAATATAGTAGGTAGACACTCCTTTAGTATTTTTTTTTTTTCTGACCAGTATTTTTGCGGAACCCCCACAGAGGCTTTGCGGAACCCTAGGGTTCCGCGGAACACACTTTGAGTATGGCTGGTTTATAGTATTAATTTATTTTGATATTACACATCTTTATTTTTATGATAAAACTTTGTTAACCATTTTGAAAGTAGGGTATTTACATAATTTAAAAACTAAACAGACTTAAAATAAAAATAATAATATGTACAAGTAAGTACACAGTGTTTTACAAAGGAGGGGAAATAATCATAGGGCATCAAAAATTTCTTCCGCATCGCTGTCAACAGGAAAAGTGCCCAAAAGGCTTGCAGCATTAATTTATACATTTATATCTTGTTTCCAACTTTTTTTTTTATTTTACACTTTTTAGTTAGGAAATTTATAAAAACCCAGCCGGGCTCATTTGAAATTAAAGTTGTCCGACTTCGGGCAAATCCGCCGTTACCTTTGATAGCCGTCACGGCTTTAATGTGTAGACACCTTTACACAGACTATTTCTCTACGATAACAATGATGGCACTTAGAACCAGGGACCATTTTGGTCCCTGGTGATTGAAAGGGTCTTCGATAGGGTTTTTTTTAAGCGGTTAAACAAATACCCATACGATATGGGTAACCCTTTTGAACGGCTTAAATTAAATTTTGGTTACCCGTTGAAAGGGTTTTTGATAAAAACCCACACCGTATGGGATTTTGATAAAAACCCACACCGTATGGGTTTTTGATAAAAACCCACACCGTATGGGTTTTTGATTAACTGCTTATAAAACCCTATCGAAAACCCGTTCCATTGAAAGGGTTTTCGATAGGGTTATTCTAAAATGGTAACCAAAATGGTCGCTGGGTAGAATAGAGATAGAATTGGTCATGCTATGCATTCTGGGCGGATATCGAAATAACATAATATTATGATTTTTTTATGTCACTGGGTTTCAAGTAGGTATAGAACCCATTGAATGGGTTATCATGTAACCCTTTCACTGGGTTTCAAGTATAAAACCCATTCAATGGGTTATCATGTAACCCTTTCATTGGGTTTCTAGTTTAAAACCCATTCAATGGGTTACATCATGATAAAGGCAACCCATTGACTGGGTTACCCCTTGGAAAGGCTTAAACCTTAACCTTAACCGGGGTTGTGCGGTCCATGCTTGGAACAAAACAGTCTCGTCGTCAAAGTAGTCAAAATTTACTAACAACTCATTTTACTCTAGAGAGAAAATTCCCAGAACATAGGTATTTTTAATTTTTATTATTATTATTATATGAAAATTTATTAAAAACGGTTTTAATTATTATTTAAATAATAATTATTAATTAAATAATTTTATAGCAACACTTATTTTGATTAACAGACGTAAAGAATAGCATCACCCTATTTCTTTCCGTGGGTGTCGTAAAAGGCGACTAAGGGACTTACTAGAGAATGGGCAGCAGCGTTCTCTATGCATTTTAACACCATACTGCGATCGCCAACCGCCTGCCAAGCGTGGCGATTATGGCATCCCCCCCCCCCCCTCCCCAAATGTTGGGGGAGGCCTATGTCCACGTGTTTCGGCTGAAATGATCATGATGATAGGTAATTATTACACAGAGCATCTAATAATAATTTACGTTCAAAGAACTTTCGTTAAAAATTCAAAATCAAGGTTTCAAAACTTATCTCGACAGTAATAAGCAGCAGTAAAAAACCAAGTCAACTGATTTCAATTACACTAAAATCCTTCCATCTCTTATCCCAGCTACTCAAGTAAAGCCGTGTGTAAAACCTACTCAGCGTATATTAGGACGTTTCAATTTCCCCACATTTTGTGTTCGTTACGTAATCACGGTCTAATACGTTCCGAGCATGGCTTATCGAAAATTAATATCTACGCATTATGCTTATTTCTTCTCGAGTTTATGTACGATTGGAATTAGCCGGAAATGAGGGAAAAATAGGGAAAAAAAATTAGGGATTGGGGAAAAAACAAGGAAAATATTATTACTAATGAAGTGGAACTAGGATGAAAATGATTCAGATTTATTGAATCATCATCTGCATAACTTTTTTCCAACTATAATGGGGTTGCTTCCAGTCTAACCGGATGCAGCTGAATATATGGACCGCCTATCTAACGTCAACAACCCAGTTACTAGGTAACACGATACCTCTTGGTAAGAAACAACAGAGGTCAGACTTTCGACCTTCTGACGACCCGTAACATTTGTCAAAGATCTACAAATAACAGCCGGGACCAACGGCTTAGCGTGCTTTCCGAGGCACGGAGGGATCTTGGTAGGTATGTATAGATGGTCATCCATCCCCATTTTCAAAGCAGCATAACCATAATTTTCAGCTGAAACGCGGTCACTGCTGAACATAGGCTTCCCACAATATTGGGGGGGGGGGAGAGGGCAGGTTGTCATAATCGCCACGCTTGGCAGGCGGGTGGTGATCGCAGTATTGTGTTAAAATGCATAGAGAACGCGTTGCCCATTTTCTAGTAAGCAGCATAATAATAGAACAGAACGTAACAGCACGCTCGTCTTACCCAAAGGACTCGGCAGAGGCGTAGCTAGCAGTGGCGAAAGGACCATATAACACGATTCCTACCGGCTTCCCTTCGGAGGTTTGCATCAACATCTACCGCTATTGAAAAATGACACAGTCAATAATGTCTACTATTGCCAAAAAATATAGGTACATTACGGGTATTTAGTTCACTATAACATTCAAACAACAAAAATGCCTATTTTTATTAGCTTTGAATTGACACAAACAAAAAAGTTTTGTTTGTGTAGTGATGCGTCTTTTTGGTTCTGCTACTTGACGACATATCGCTTCGCTTCGGCTTCTCTCATACAAAAATTGACACCTCGCCGCTGGTAGCTAGGCACTTACGCCTGACCTGTCTTCTAAAGAAGAAGAGTGTCATTGTACACTTACATAAAAACAGTCGGTTATGCGGTAATCTTTTAAAGTGAAGGCACGTGAACAGATTCGTCAGAAGTTGGCCGAAACATCCCAGCGGTAATTAGCTGGAGTCGTTTTCTCCTCTACCGGTCGTTATTTCTCCTAACAAAGTTTATACTGGTTATATTTGTGTATGTGTGTATTTATTCTTATCTTTTATAGTTATTTCCGAGCTATCTATCCCGTATATCGCACCTGCGATGTTTTGTCTCTGCATCACCCTAAGGTTGACTGGAATTATTTTATATCTGGTAGTATTTTTTTTTACTTGTGCATAAAGTTTTAATAAATAAATATATAATAACATTCTAAAAAAATCTATAAATATCAAACATCAACTGCCTCGTTGGTCTAGTGATCCCAAGAGCTACTGCTGAGCATGATATCCTGGGTTCGATTCCCGGGTCGGACAAAGTGCTATTGGGTTTTTCCAACTGGAGTTTCTCCGGTTGATGGCATGGTATTACATGGCACTTAAACATAACTAGCGAAATGTGGGTATATTATAGGTACACCTCTGCCTAACCCTTCGGGGATTACAGGCGTGATGTTATGTCTATCAATCGATCTTTGTTCTTAATTCTGTAGCTCCAATTACATAAAGATGTAAACAAGAAAACAATCTCTTTTCCTCTAGGGTCTAATTAAGACCATGCAACGCCATTGTGTGACTATTAACCCATTTATACCACGACAGATGTCTGGCGAAGCTCATTATTTTTCTACTACATTATTCATAGCCCCTGAAAGAGATAATACTGGCAACACAATATTGTATGGCCCGGTATTATGTGGCCTTAGAGACGAGAACGGCGTTTTCCTAACTACCAGTCACAAAAGGAATTTTCTTGTTGCCGTTTTCATGTACCTAAGATTTTTTGACAGATGTTAATTGGTTTCCGTTAAATTTGTACTGATTTTCTTGTTTTAAGAAATATAATTATATATTTAATATATTTAAAAAGTAGCTTTGTTCGGCCTAATTATAAAATATTGTTGCTCTGAATCCTAGCTGTGTGATGTTTATAATAATACCAGCTTTTAGCCGCGGCTTCGACACGAAGGAAGCCGTGGCCAACAGCTAGTAGGAGCAGGAGGTCGTATATTGTCCCACGGGAACCTATTATCATGATAAAAAGTATATTTTGTCCTAACCCAGGCCATGGTCTACCTGTGTGCCAAATTTCATCGAAATCAGTTTAGCGTTAAGGCGTTAAAAGGTAATAGATAGACAAACAGAGTTAATATCGCTTACCTATACATATTTACTAATAAAATCATAGCGACGGCAAAACTAAACATTTTTTTTTAAGTTATTGCTACGTGGTCTGAGAACGATTCTAAAGCAGATTTGTTTTTAGATTTTTGTCTGTTTATCTGTTTCTCTGAATGTATTATATGTTCCAGCATCACGCAAATACTACCGATTTATTCAAATATTGCATAGATATTTTCTATAAGTCTGGTCAGTTTGTAGGCTATAAATTATCACGCTATTTGCTATGGGGGTGGAGCAATATTGCATTATTTTTATTTTCTTCTATAGTTTACCGCGAATTGTAAGGACACGAGCCAAAAGGTTTCAATACTGCAGATAGTTCTGTATTTAACCTGTTAAATGCTTAAATACAGAGGGGAAGGGATATAAACAAAAAAAGCTTGATTTTTTTACTATATAATGATATCACTTTATTAACAAACGATCATAGGATCAAAAAATATACCTGGTTAAACAGTTTTTTGCTCCCTTGTAAAGTTATTATATCCCTCTTATAGATTTATTGGCCTGGGTGTGCATTATTTTGGCTGTTGCTTCTGACACTATGCAGTTCAATGTTCCGGTCCAACTCAATCAGGACCTTTTGTCCGAATGACTCAAGACAATCTGTCTTTAATTGGTCAATCAGGGATCGACTAGAGCTTGGGTTGAAGTGTCTAATAGCGTAGTAATGGTCGAACCAGTTCTGTGTCTTCAACAGTTTCAATGAGAAAATAGCACCTATTCAGTAAGTTCAGTATTTTGTCTGAAATCTCCTCTTCATTTTTATTGTCTCTTAATTATAAGATATTATCGCCATTTAACAATAAAATGTAATTGTCTCTCAAAAAATAAGAGCAGCGTTTGTTTGAAGTATAAAAATAAACGTTTTAAAGTAATGAACGAGGAAGCTAGAAAGGATTTTGTCTTGATAATAAACTTTTGTCTACGTATTAATTAAACGAGTTTATTTATAATATTATGTTTAGGTTTATTTTAAGAGATCCTTAATACATAAGACACCCCTTTTCACGATTTTGGTGAATTAAAAGACGACTCAAGTTTGGCTACAAGAGGATAGGCAGGGTCTCAATGCCTGTCATTAAAATTGTGATCATTAAATCGTTATGTGGTAATTTTAATTACACCGGTGACTGGTAATTTTAGTTAAAATCGTATGGTCTTTATTAACAATTAAAATTTCTTCTTTAAATCAATTATATTGTAACAAGTGGAAACTTATTAATCAGCTGCTCCATACATTTACCTATGTTCGCATAACTCTATGAAATGCAGGGAAGGGTTGGTTTCAAAGTAAAAGTTGTTCATAATAATACAAAAACCCCTTAGGAGGTTTTCAGCTATGTACGAGTTCCATGACTGAAATAGTTTTGACTTATTACATACAGGATGCTTCAAATTCGTTTATCATAAATATTCGCCATAAAAACTGTGTTTCGTGATGACACTGCAAAGCATTTTTACAAACACTATTTTCTTTAACATTGCAACATCTAGTTGTCTATTCTCATTTGCACTAATTAGTAATGGACTGAGAAATGAGAGCGGAATGCAGCTAAGAGGGAACGCAATCCCTCTTTAAGCTGTCAGAGACAACCATCACTAATTCCGATTTGCTATTAAGCCTTTTATAGTCCGCTTTCGAAGTCTATTTATTCATGAAAAGGTACTAGTTCAGAACAGAAAAGGGGGTTATTTATAGTATGATACAATTTTTTGCCTATTTAAAAGAAAGTTTTAAGTATTTTCAGCACATTAGTTACTACCTAGACGGACCTATATTTGCAATACTATCTTATAGATACAAAGTTTGAGCAAAAAAATCATATCAAAAGAATTTATTCGATATTTTTAACGACGATGTAATTTTTTGCAGGTAGTCTCAGTAAGTTGCTCCGTGTGGTGCCGGACGTAAAGAATAGCACCACCCATTTCTCCCCGTGGTTGTCGTAAAAGGCGACTAAGGGACTTACTAGAGAATTGGCAGCAGCGTTTTCTATGCATTCTAACACAATACTGCGATCGCCATCCCGCCTGCGTGGCGATTACGGCAAACACCCCCCCTTAGGGGGAGGCCTATGTCCAGCAGTAGACGTCTTTTGGCTGAAATGATGATAATGATGAGTCTCAGTTATAATGCCAACACGCAGTAAGTAATGAAACGTTTTTTGTGTAATAAGGTGTTGAGTCTGCTCCAATAAAACTTACTTTTATGCTACGGTTACATTTAATACTTTTACTATTTCACTTGCTTGCAACACAGTTAAGGTCTCTGCACACAGCCGGCGTGGCGTGACGGGGCGCGGCGTGGCGGGGCGGTGACGCTGCGCTGGCGCGGCGGCAGCGGTCACACTGCGGGCGCGATCACGTCCCGTCCCGCCGCGCCCCTTGACGCCGACCGTGTCGCGACGCGATTCATTCATCAAAAAGATGTTGAACGAATCAGACGTGGAAACGCTCTTGCTCTTATTTGCGCCAGCAAAACAATACAAAATCACATTCACGCTACGTCCCGTCCGACACGACGTGTTCACGCCCCGCCGGCAGTGTGACCACTACATACGTAAACCATACAACACAAATCGTCGGCGTCCTGCCGGCGCTACACTCGCGTCCCGCCACGCCCCGCGCCGCCGCTTGTGACTTGTATTCCCGCTCGGCGCGGCGGCGGCGTGGCGCAACGGTTACCGTCGCGTCGAGCGGGACGGCTGTGTGTGGCGTCGTCCGTAATATCTAGTACATTACAACTGCTCAGCGTTGCGTCGCCGTCCCGTCCCGCCGCACCGCGCCCGCTGTGTGCAGAGACCTTAAGTAGCAGAATACCTCAAGAGCCCGAATGTAGCGCGCCACCTTGTTTAGTAAAACAGTATCGTTAATTGGGGTAGGTATTCCTTGTTGCACTATCCAATCTGTTTGCCAATGTAGTGGTTTTGCCAATACTCTCCTCTCACAATCATTCATCATTTGAGCCTGACAGGAGGTATCTACAAAACGCCTTTGATGACCTGAACAACGTCTCTGATGCCGCAATAAATGGGCCCACCTACTGGGCCCAAACAGTATAATATACGAAATGTAATTAGGAAACGCAATGAAGATGAAGAGGAGGTACTAACTGTCATTCGTATATTCAAAGGTAACACAGTTGCACTAGGAAAAAAGCGCCCTTACTGCTACGACATAAATACGCTTTCAATGTCATTTTTTTACCAACGATTTGTTGACTGTACTTATGCAGAAATGCTGCAAGTTCCACTCTCCGCGCAAAAAAAGTAATTCACAAATTACTTTTTTTTTGATTCGGGGAGTAAAATCCTCATGGATATCCTCCGCTCTGGGGCGGGCGAAGGGGCCTGTCAGACACTTACTAACGAAAAACCACGCTGGTGTTCCCTTCCCACACTTGCACCGAGGATCATGGAACCATGTGCTACTTCCGCGATTCCCAGCTGGTGCCGGCCGCCTCTGCGGGCCACCTCAAGCGTGTGAATGACTCTGTCAACCCAGCCGTGCAAGCACGGATCTTTGAAGAGTCGTAAAAAAAGGTGAAAACAATCGAAAATCATCGAAGTTTGGTTGTTTTATCCAAATCTTAAGTCAAAGTCGAATAAGATCGTTAAATCTGTCGATAAAGCTAGATAAAAATAAAAAAACCGGCCAAGTGCGAGTCAAACTCGCTCACGAAGGGTTCCTTACCATTATCTATAAAAACGGCAAAAAAATCACGTTCGTTATATGGGAGCCTCCCTTAAATATTTGTGTTATTTTAATTTAATTATTTATTTTTAAAGTGAATATATAACTAAATATTCTGTGAATATTTCAAGCGTCTACCTGTTGCCGTTATCAATATCGAGGCAAAATGAACAAATAAATCACGTTTGTTGTATGGGAGCCCCCCAAATACCCCCCCCCCCCTTTTTGCCCCTTAAATATTTATTTTATTCTGTATTTTAGTATTTGTTGTTATAGCGACAACAGAAATACATCATCTGTGAAAATTTCAACTGTCTAACTATCACGGTTCATGAGATACAGCCTGGTGACAGACGGACAGATAGAAAGACAGACAGACAGACAGATGGCGGAGCCTTAGTAATAGGGTTCCCGTTTTACCCTTTGGGTACGGAACCCTAAAAAGACCTAAGTAAGTTACACATTACATCGCACCTCAGGAATACGCTGGATGCGACCATCGCAACTGGTCGATTTATCGATGTTTGGTACCAATATAATCACATAAATTTAATTATTAAAAACATTGTATGTAAGCAGACATCTTCAACTCAAAAAGGTAGTAAAGAGAACTATCAAAATATTACAAATAGTCTCAGAAAATAATGTTGAAACACCTATATTTTTTTTAAAAACATTGTCGGTTATGTTTTTTTTTCTATTATTTAACAAACCATATCAACAAATTTAAAAATAACACACTGGGCTTCAGCTATCCATGTGATAAAATCAAAATTATATTTTATGATTATACAACATCTTCATTAAGTAAATGGACGGCGAAATAAGCTATATTTTCGAGAGCGCAAAAGTGATGAAACTATTAACAGGTGCTAAGACTGACACGAATGGTTTATCACCACGAAAACTGTACTTTTTTAGTTACACAGACTTAATGTTTCAATTATTTCAAGCTTTCTCACAATTAGATAAGAAATTGTTAGCACCCTTAAGAATGAAGTTATAACAAAGGATCTTCTCATGCATTGTTTTTAGTTTTCATGTAAAATAGATGTTTACGTGGGTTTGTGTTTTATTATATCTACATAATATATTACTATTTGGCTTGATAACTTTCTCTGTTGACTGTAATGAACAATTGATCGAGTTTCCTATCTACTATCTTATACAGTCACAAGGTACTACACAGAATTATTGACGAATAAAAAAACTTTTTAGATTTTCACTTTTTAGTTATGGTCCCCACACAAATTCGAATACCACTCCCTGCTATGTAAATGTGGTGCTATGTGAATGAAACAGCGACAGGAAGTTATTATATCATCCACGAGTTATATCTTGTTAGATAAGTTAGTTATGGTTTGTTTATCTAAGTGGGGAAAATACGAACGTATTAATGAAGCTAACTCAAAAACTACCCAAGCAAAGTTAAAAAAACTTATGACCACCGTGCAACCTTCGTTTACGAAATAAAAAGAATTTCCGAAATCGGTCCACAACTGACGCAAATATCGATGAAAATAAATGATAAAAAATACATAGAGACGAACATAGAACCTCCGCCTTTTTGAAGTCGGTAATACAAAATATTAGAGTTAGTTTATAGGTTTTAATTCCATCTTATACTCGTAGGTATGTTCCTTTTAAATTTAAAGAAAAATGAATACAACAACACAAATTAGCGGTCTATTACAAAAGGTAACATTGCATTCTGAGCATCAATTACAATCTTTTACCTACTTCCCTGGGGCCCAAGTCTGCTATTTTTATAAATTCAGTCATTCCAACACGATCCCATTGTCATGCCATTGTCATTTTGCTAAAAGTTCGTAATGGTCAGTGGTGGGTAAATTCATAATGGTCGATCATTTTCTTTGCAATTTCTTTCAATGTAGTGTCAGTGGCCGACTATTGGAAAGTCATAATGACGCCATTATAATAGTAGATTACCAAACTTGTCAAAATCAACAATTATGAAATCAATGATCGACCATTCTGACACTATTGTAATAGCAGACTTGAGGCCCTGGTTTGTTTTTCTTGCCTCATCATTATAAAAAATGCTTGTCTTTTGTGACCAAAGAAATACGCGATAACGTTTAAAATCCAAAACATCTGCTTGACAAGAGCTTTTTCGAGGAAATCCTTCTGTGAGACGGTAACGCCTTCCCTTGGGGAAAATGTCGGCAGTTCGTTACGAAGGAGGACGAGCTTGAATACGAGATTAATACACTGTTAGGTGTTTTTTTTTTCAGGAAATAATTGTTGGTGTACCGCTGGGTAATCATTTTGTTGGCACCAACAGAAATGGAAAGTGATTGATATTTTTTTAAATCTTTATTTAGAAGTTATAGCGGTACATTTTTCGTTAATTAAAATGTCTTCTCATAACTTAAAGAGTAGCCATGACAGTTCTTAGGATCTTTTATAAATGAAAAGGAAAGCAACATTGGGTTGGGAAATAGAACCAGAACCAGAGTATTTTTTCTTGATATTATTGACATTTTATTATGGAAATACCTGGTAATAAAAGAACGCTCTATCCCTGTTTACACAAAAATAATTTAGTAGAGTGGGTATAGAATTTGCATTCGCTCGTTTCGTCTAAATCGACTTTTAGCTCTAGTTACGTAATTTAATCGATAAGTGTTGCTAAGGATAGAGCTCAGTGATGTGAAACTAGTACTTACAATCTATATAATACTAACTAATTCCATGAGGAGTACTTACTTATTCTATGGTCAAGCTGTCACTTCTGTCACCTATCTATCTTCAAGTCATGAGGCCCTGCAGTGCTATTCTGTAACCATCTCACCGTGAAAACTTAGATGAAGTGAGCGTGGAGTGAACTGTCAGTGTCATCCTACCTGATGCTAGGGATGGACCAAGTATTACATATTTTACAATAATAATCGAGATTTTGAACAGAAACTCAATTTTGTTTTTTACATGAAATTGAGTTTGACAAAATCTGTTTTGCTATTTTATTTAAAAACCCCTTAAATAGTACTGTTAAGACACATAAATACTACCTTTGAAATAATATAAAATGACCAATAGAATTAGCATAAAAATATTATTGAAATCTCGATTATGATTGTAAATATAATCCTTGGTTAATCCCTAACATCAGTGGAATGACACTGACAGCTCACTCCACGCAAGATTTCACGGTGAGATTTTTACAGAATCGACATGCTGGTACTATGTGTCAAACGCATGGTAGTGAGTGTAATGTTTTTTTTAATTAATTTATTTTATTTATAATGCATATTATATTAAAATATTAGCTTTCTACACACACACATAAACTTTAACTGTGCCAAATTTCATACTCCTTCGTCCGCATAATTTTTGTAAAAAGGGGTACAAAGTTTTCGCTTCACGTATTAATATAGTGATATTGTATAAATATGCATACCCAAACCAACTAAATAAAAGACTAGCGATTTATTTACCCATTATGTTTTCGTATGCACGTGTTTCTGTGACAAATAAAATTATTTTCTTTCTTAGTAATTTGCCATTTTGCTTATGGTATTTTCTTTGAGAAATCTTTGAATTAAAACTCGTTTTGTAGCGTCTCATAAATTGTTTCGTTGAGTGACAGAATGGTCAAGTCCGGTGCATGAAATTGATGGCTGACTCCCAAGAGGGCCACAATACTCGAGAAATAAATCTTTCTTCCCCGGAAGCTTCTCTTTAAAACTGTGCTTTTAATTTTTTTTTTTAATAACTTCACCTTGAAGATAGCTCTCAGATAAGTAGGCAAATAGTTACTAAACGATTACTATTTGCTTCAATATTGAAGTTTGGGAAACACATCTTGCGGTGCAAACTAATTGACATAATTTGATGGTTAATCATTATTGAATAGAGTAGCTGTAACCACGGCTTCGCTCACGTGACTTGTTTACTTTTGACTTTACTAATCAATGGAGACTTGAATTTATAGTATATTAGCTGCGTTCCGTGGTTTCACCCGCATAAGTCTCGATCCCGTGGGAATATCGGGATCAAAAATTCTAAAGTTCTAATCCAGGTCATAGTCTAATACCCATGTGCCAAATTTCATCCAAATCTATTCAGCCGTTTTAGCGTGAAAGTGTAATAAACAAAAAAACTTACTTTTGCATTTATAATACTAGATAATATGATGGTATTCAGAATTAAATTAATTATTGATGCGATTATAATTATAGTCTTCATTGTTTAAATTAAATACCGCCTGATTAACAACAAAATTTTAACCTTTAATTTATTTTATTTTGCTTACAAACAGCTGAACAATAATTAGAACAATTAAAAAACCAGCCAAGTGCGTGTCGGACCACGCACATAAGGGTTTCGTTTTTTACATCAAGAACAAACTTAGCATTGTAGTTGAAAAATGTTCCCCGATACATTCCAACTGCAAATGTGAGTTTGGATGCAAAATATTGCGTGTTTACCAAGTTATTTTAAGACCATAAACTTTTTATAGGTTTTCTTGTAATTTATGAGTTTATCATTTTTTTTTTCAAAATTGTAGACTCAGCAGTTTTGGAAATAAATTAAATTAAAATTCATTCATTTCAGACAACAGTGATCCATATTGTGTTAGCATTACAAAACAACTTATATTCTAGCGCTAGTAGTAGGTACTGATTTAAATAAAATAAAATAATGCACACTCAACGCAGAGCAACGTTTTCATTTAATCTAATATTTGAAATATTATAGCTCTCCGCCATAGCTCCCAGGATGTAGTTGCAACTACTTCACACTCTACTTAGCAGCGGCGGTGTTTTTTTGCGAATTATTATGGCTTCAAAGCCATCTGTGTGGGTCTCAGCAAACATTTCCGACGTGCTGCAAAAATGGGGCAGTCCCAACAAAGAATGAAAAGCCGGAAAGCATTAATATAGTATACGCGCAGGGCATCCAGCGATCTCTTGGTGTAGTTGACCCATAGATTGTTTGTGTAAAAGCTCTGACAATAGGCCTTCAAAGTTCGACTTGAGACTTCTTAGTCAGAGCACCGAAAAAATCTACGGGCCAACACGTTACCTCTGATCGCTAAAGCTATACGCTCCCTTTCAATGTCTATATCATCCCTAAGACCATTGGTGATGAAATGTCCAAGATACTTAAATTTTGACACTCTCTTTAACAGGAGCCAATTCAGCCTTATTATTTTCGGAACAGAGTCGGGACACCTACCAGCGGCCTTATAGATCACATATTCACTCTTGGTGACATTATAAATCAGTCTGTGTGAGACAGCATAAAGTCTTCACTTTGATTAATTCTCTGATTGCCCCAGCAGTTGGGCCTAGCACCACCAAATCGGTCACGTAGTTGATGTTATTGACGCTCACTCCGTTTACTCGACATGACTCATGCTACTGAGCTCAGTGATGAGGCCATCAACATACAGATTGAAAAGCCTAAGGGATATCAAACCTCCTTATCTCACAAAGCATTCCAAGCTATAGAATAGAATAAAATACCGTTTATTATGTACACCATAAAAATTACAGATATAAATGTTGAAAGTTTACACAGGGCGCAATGGGCGGTCTTATCGCTAAAAGCGATCTTTTACAGACAACCTTTGGATGGATTAAAGGGAGAAAGAGAGACAATACTCCAGGAAGTCAGTGGTATATGCTGAAGAGAGAGTGTTAGACCACTTTACCTGGTTCTTTTGATTGGCATACCAGTACTGGAAAATTTTCAGTATTTGATGAAATACTGAAAATTTTGTTGTTGTTTTAAGTTGAGGCACATCATAGGAAACAAGATCGAAGGCCTTTGAGAGGTCAAGGAAACAGGCATGCAATATTCCCGTTATCGCTCTTCCCCTCCACACTCACCGCGAGGTCAAGCCTAGTATCCAACTTACCTGTGGATTTCCAGAATTTGCCAAAGTTGTTAGCAGCTCGTTGTTCTGTTAATATGTCCATTTTAATTTGTTCTTGACTTTTTTGGCAACATTACAAGCGACTTTTGAATACTTTACGATCTTTTCGCATTTACTCACAAATGTAACCCTGAATCGGTCGTTAATGCCTCGTTTATATTCTATCCAGGTTTTAAGTTTAAGCTAGCCTCGGTGTGAGCATCCCGTACATGTTTATTCCAGCCATACAGAGACCGATATTGTCTGTGAGGCCTATAGTCACTCTCCTCACCTCGATAAGGGGACTGGTTAATTTTCATCTATTTTCTTTAATAACTTTAAAACGAAATATTTTAAAATTATAAAAAAAAAAATTTTGCAAAACATTTTTTTCAATATTCTATTTTTCTCCCAAAACAGAACCTCACACACACAATCAAAATTCTTTTATTTACGTTACACGTTGTTGGGTTACAGAAACTCACATGTGTATCAAATTTCAACTTAATCGGTCTAGTATATATGGAGCAAATCGGCTGCGACAGTCGGACAGACAGATACAGAGACACGACTGATCTTTTATGGGTCCATTTTTTCCTTTTCAGGTACGAAACCTTAAAAATTCCAAGCACATAATTGTGACTGGCAGGCTTTGAACAGCATTAAGTAGGTACATATTACATAACAGAAAAAAGTCACGGCACTTTTATTCCGCGTTGATTTTTTTCAAAGCATACTTCAGTAAACGGCCTCAGGCCGAGTGGGCTAAGGGTACTCCTGGGAACAACAGTTCAGAAGTTGACTGCGCAAGATCAAATGGTGGCGAAAATCTAACGCGTTACAACTCATATGTTGGCTGAAATAAATTCCTTTTGTCGATATGAGATGAATTAACGGTTTTTGTGCTTTTGGGTTCCATACCTCAAAAGGAAAAAGTAGAATCCTTCTGTAAAGGTTCTGTTTTTCCCGTTTGTTTTTTTTTTTAGATATACAAATAGAGACATGAGTAGTCCTATGATCACTCGTGTGTCCGTCTGTCACAGCCAATTTGGTCCGAATCTACCGGACCGATTAAGTTGAAATTGGTACACGTATGAATGTGTAACGTTAATATATGAATTTTGAATATGGGGTTGACTTTAGAGGGAAAAATTAGAAAAGAAAAATGTTTTGCAACATATCGAAGAATAGAGAAAGGACTTTTAATGAGAATATAAAGTTATTGAAGAAAATTGTCCATTCCCTCCTTATCTCCGAAACTGCTTAGCCTAAAATTTTGAAATAAATATAGAGTGTAATTATAATATTTTATACATAATATAGATTACAGGAAAATCTATAAGAAGTCGATGGTCTTAAAAAAACACGGTAATTCTCTCAATATTGTTCGTACAAACTTACATTTGCAATTGGAATCTATGGGGGATAAGATTTTCACCTACAATGTTAAGTTTGTTCTTTGGATAAGTTAATTCCAATTACGGAACAACAACAACAACAACATTGTGCGTGGTCCGACACGCATTTGGGCGGTTTTTTTTTTTAGTTTGATATGTGACATGATAAATCATGTTTATTTTTATAATGGTTAAACTTTCGCACTTCGTAAACAAATTAGGCTTTATATGATTAGATGAGTACAGTGTTTCATGACTCTAAGAAGAAACACCGAAACAAACTCGAGGTTACAGTCTCTTTTAAAGTCCAGACAATCTTGGTCAGGCCATTTAGGGTCCATGCAGATAAGCCTCTGAGATGGTTTTTTGAGGAAAGAAGTGGTTCTTTCGCAGGTTTGAGTGAACCTGTATAGTCGGTGCACTCATTTGTCAGTAATCGTGTAGCTCAGAATATAGGAAGCTCAACGACTCATTCGTTTTTTAAATTGAAAGACAGTATAGTAACGCGAATTTAGTATTCTTTAATTTTATAACATTGGCATAATTAATGTAAGGCCCGGACTTTTTCCATGTTGAATTATTTTTGAGGCTGGAATACTGACCATTCAAAGAAAACAATAAAAATTGATATAATTTCTCTTTCAAGCGGCAACTGATATAACGATACTATACTGTAGTGCTATAACTTAGAATTTAAGCAATATCCTTTGATAAAATATGATTTTTAAACGCTTTGATTTCTTATTATCGACTATCAGTTTCATAATAATTTTATCCTTCATTGACCTGTCACATAAAATAACTGACAACGTTTAATCTTTACATCAAAAACTAAATCAAACATAATATTAATTTATTTTATCGTCATAAATTCCCTTCTTTCGCAACATTATCAGTCAGGTTGTCATATGCAATGCAACGTTATTGGCTCGACGTCAAAGTATCGATGTCCCCGTCAATTTCCTCGTGGCAATGACGACATCATAAACAAACTGAGCATTAAATTTACTAGCAATAAAATTGTTACATTATTACTTGGTCCTGTTAACAGATTTTATGAGTACGAGTAGGTATTAAACTTTACAAATCAGTTGAACATGAAATTAGTAGTCGCCCTACTATTAAAATGATTATCGTACAATTACTTAAACCTGCTTAGTTACTAGTAGTTCTGCGAACATTCGACCTCGCAAACACAAACTTTTTTGCAACCATTAATACACCAGCCGGTTCCACTGGTAGAAATCTAAAAGTGAGCAATTTACTGCGTTTTTATGAACTATTCTGCTCACCACGCCGAAGATCCGGATCAGATCTTCACCAAATTTGTATGAAACCAAAATAAAGTTACTACCTGTCAAATAAAAAAGAAACATTGAAATCGGATATCATAAGGCGGAGATGACCAGTAGCCCCCTTTTTGGAGAAAGTACCATCAAAAACTCCCGACGACGAGAAAAATCTATAAAGTCGTAAAACCTGTATACCAAGTTTCGTTCAGATCGGTTTTAAAATACGACCTGTAGAGAAGTACTAACAAACTGACAGAAGAAAGCAAATTTTGCCAGACTTGAAGCAGAGACGCTTCGATTGCTCGGTCAATTATGTGGAAATAAAATTATATTATTATCTATTCATGATTTCCCCTTGAAATAAACCTATATTATATCAATATACACCGTGGCATTTTAATCGTCTTACAACAGCAGCCCACTTCATGTACCCAATGAGTACTAATCAATAATCATTCAAGAAAGTAAAAAAAGTATTAACATTTATAATTATTATTTTATTAAATATGTCGGGACGCAAGGCTCGCACCGCGCTCGTAACAGAGTGTATCAAACTACGACATGCGTCATAATGAATATTATTTTTTTATTTTTTACTATTCTTACGGTGCGTGTATGACCAGATGTATGAACATAGGCGAAGCAAAAGGAGTATGTAAAGAGCGTAGCAGGTGGCGTTCTATAGTTTCTGCCTACCCCCATGGGAAGAAGGCGTGAGTTTATGTATGTGTATTCTTAATAAATATTTGTTTTACTTTCATGAATGTTTAGTAGTCATTGGATACATGAAGTGGGCTGCCGTTGTAAGACGATTAAAATGCCCCACGGTGTATATTATTATATAAAAACCTATATTTGTATTTATATAGTGGAGAGCTTGGTAGGAACTTAACTAAGGATTTCGAATACAGTATAACCTGGATACGTGGGATCTTTGAGATCCTTGGATCTAGGATTATTTATCACTTAAAGAGGTTTCTCATTAACCCAGTTTTCCAAATACTCGGGTTTTAAATGACAGTTGTCTTACTTACAGAGACCCCGCTAAGACAGGTCGAAATGTACCGTGTTTTATTTATAGAGGACAGGAGAAGCGCGTCCGCAACCTGCCTGGAAAAATATTCAAAATGATTATAAGTTGTCTTACTTAAAGAGGCAAACAAAGAAACAACAAACAGAACAGAGGAATTACAAAGACCCAAATAAAGATATAAAACCGCGGCTATAAAGGTTTATTCTCAGTAACAGAGATATTTCAATGCAAAAGTGTCGGGACCTTATTGTAATTATCAGTAGTAAGGTTTCTCACATATCCAGGCCCACTTAACCAGCTGATACAGTATTTGGCTGACACTTTAATGAACGTAACTTAGGTACACTAAAATAAATATATGGTAAAAAAGAACAGAGAATAAAGAAGTAAATCATTTTCAAAATATTTGACGATTAAAAAAAATCAGAGAAACTGAGAAAAATTCCTTTCATGCATACTTTTAAAACCAATATACATTTTTATTATGCCAAAATGCAGCAGTTTTATATGACGTTAAATAAACGGGACGTCCCTAAGGACCTGTTCATACACTAGACCGCATAACTTGAAACTCGACCCAGTTGTTAAAAATGATGCAATAACAAAAGAATTTATAATATCTAACGTCTCTTTTGAGAACAGTATTCGGGAATATTTCGGTGAAGATACGGGGAAACAAAATAAAATAAACTGGTAATTTTTTGTCAAGAATTATCTAATGTTCCTGCTTCTTGTGTTACGAGTAAATACCAATTCCAAATTCATGTAAAATGATACAATAACAAAAGAATTTATAATATCTAACGTCTCTTTTGAGAACAGTATTCGGGAATATTTCGGTGAAGGTACGGGGAAACGAAATAAAATAAACTGGTAATTTTTTGTCAAGAATTATCTAATGTTCCTGCTTCTTGTGTTAAATACCAATTCCAAATTCATGTAACTAAGTTATCTACTAAATAATGCGACAAAAATATCGACATCTTTTTTTTGACGATTTAGCTTAGATTACTAAAATCTGCTTTAACTTTTAAAAAACGGGTTGATTGGTTGGTTGCTCTCCGCCCTGTAAAAAAAGCCATTCTCCGCTGTCATCAAAAAAATAAAAATAACGTATTTATAGGGTGTTAGGCAGATGGTTGAACATACGGAAATTCATTCATTCATTTATTTTTCAGACAGAGTCCATTACATTAAATAAATTACAAAATTAATGTAAAAATCACACATACGCAATAATATTATACTAAAACATTCAAATCAAATTAAATTAAAATACATACAAATTTCATGCAATATCTAAGAGAGAAAAAAAAAATGTCATCAAAATCCGTGGGGCCGCAACACTTGGCCTCACTTTTCGCAAATGAGAGTTCCGTGAAAAAACGCCCGGGCATTTATAGTTGACGAATTACTCTAGTCTTTTTTTTTAATTGTGCATGTTACATACCGTTAGAACGGGCATGAACCAAAGATGTTTTCCTACAATTAAAACTGCTCTATCAATCTTAGTTCTTTTTTAACATATTTCAAAGTCGGGCTTGCGGTATATTTGGCTCGTATTTAATTTTCTAGTAACCGTCTGCGTCAAATATGAATTTTATAAGATTCTACAATTATTCTAGATGAACATAAAAAAGATGTTGCTAGTTTTGTTATTTGTAATTTTTGTCGTTTGAAGTTTGAGCAACAACGAATTTTGAAAAAAAATGCGTGTGACCTGGGTCTTGGTTATTGGACCTAAACACGTAGCCGACGGCCCCACAGATCCGCCATTTTCGTATGTTCAACCGTCTGCCTAACATCCTGTATATCATGTGATACAGATAAAATAAAAAAGATAATTTAAAAAATCAAAAACCCGCCTGCGTAAAAAGTGAACTTAAAAAAAGATGGAAACAAGATTTATATAAATTAATACTATAAACAAACTCATGCAGTCGGAGGCAATAGGTCGTTATTGTTAAGATGATACCTCCAACTACTCGTACATGAAATAATTTATAGTATTAATTTGTTTTGATATTACACATCTTTATTTTTATGATTAAACTTTGTTAACCATTTTGAAAGTGTTTACATAATTTAAAAACTAAACAGACTTAAAATAAAAATAATAATATGTACAAGTAAGTATATAACAAAGAAGGGGAAATAATCATAGGGCATCAAAAAATTCTTCCGCATCGCTGTCAACAGGAAACGTGCCCAAAAGGCTTGCAGCATTAATTTATACATTTATATCTTGTTTCCAACTTTTTTTTTAATTTTACACTTTTTAGTTAGGAAATTTATAAAAACCCAGCCGGGCTCATTTGAAATTAAAGTTGTCCGACTTCGGGCAAATCCGCCGTTACCTTTGATAGCCGTCACGGCTTTAATGTGTAGACACCTTTACACAGACTATTTCTCTACGATAACAATGATGGCACTTAGAACCAGGGACCATTTTGGTCCCTGGTGATTGAAAGGGTCTTCGATAGGGTTTTTTTTTAAGCGGTTAAACAAATACCCATACGATATGGGTAACCCTTTTGAACGGCTTAAATTAAATTTTGGTTACCCGTTGAAAGGATTTTTGATAAAAACCCACACCGTATGGGATTTTGATAAAAACCCACACCGTATGGGTTTTTGATAAAAACCCACACCGTATGGGTTTTTGATTAACTGCTTAGAAAAACCCTATCGAAAACCCGTTCCATTGAAAGGGTTTTCGATAGGGTTATTCTAAAATGGTAACCAAAATGGTCGCTGGGTAGAATAGAGATAGAATTGGTCATGCTATGCATTCTGGGCGGATATCGAAATAACATAATATTATGATTTTTTTATGTCACTGCGTTTCAAGTAGGTATAGAACCCATTGAATGGATTATCATGTAACCCTTTCACTGGGTTTCAAGTATAAAACCCATTCAATGGGTTATCATGTAACCCTTTCATTGGGTTTCTAGTTTAAAACCCATTCAATGGGTTACATCATGATAAAGGCAACCCATTGAATGGGTTACCCCTTGGAAAGGCTTAAACCTTAACCTTAACCGGGGTTGTGCGGTCCATGCTTGGAACAAAACAGTCTCGTCGTCAAAGTAGTCAAAATTTACTAAAAACTCATTTTACAAAATTTATTAAAAACGGTTTTAATTATTATTTAAATAATAATTATTAATTAAATAATTTTATAGCAACACTTATTTTGATTAACAGACATAAAGAATAGCATCACCCTATTTCTTTCCGTGGGTGTCGTAAAAGGCGACTAAGGGACTTACTAGAGAATGGGCAGCAGCGTTCTCTATGCATTTTAACACCATACTGCGATCGCCAACCGCCTGCCAAGCGTGGCGATTATGGCATCCCCAAATGTTGGGGGAGGCCTATGTCCACGTGTTTCGGCTGAAATGATCATGATGATAGGTAATTATTACACAGAGCATCTAATAATAATTTACGTTCAAAGAACTTTCGTTAAAAATTCAAAATCAAGGTTTCAAAACTTATCTCGACAGTAATAAGCAGCAGTAAAAAACCAAGTCAACTGATTTCAATTACACTAAAATCCTTCCATCTCTTATCCCAGCTACTCAAGTAAAGCCGTGTGTAAAACCTACTCAGCGTATATTAGGACGTTTCAATTTCCCCACATTTTGTGTTCGTTACGTAATCACGGTCTAATACGTTCCGAGCATGGCTTATCGAAAATTAATATCTACGCATTATGCTTCTTTCTTCTCGAGTTTATGTACGATTGGAATTAGCCGGAAATGAGGGAAAAATAGGGAAAAAAATTAGGGATTGGGGAAAAAACAAGGAAAATATTATTACTAATGAAGTGGAACTAGGATGAAAATGATTCAGATTTATTGAATCATCATCTGCATAACTTTTTTCCAACTATAATGGGGTCTGCTTCCAGTCTAACCGGATGCAGCTGAATATATGGACCGCCTATCTGACGTCAACAACCCAGTTACTAGGTAACACGATACCTCTTGGTAAGAAACAACAGAGGTCAGACTTTCGACCTTCTGACGACCCGTAACATTTGTCAAAGATCTACAAATAACAGCCGGGACCAACGGCTTAGCGTGCTTTCCGAGGCACGGAGGGATCTTGGTAGGTATGTATAGATGGTCATCCATCCCCATTTTCAAAGCAGCATAACCATAATTTTCAGCTGAAACGCGGTCACTGCTGAACATAGGCTTCCCACAATATTGGGGGGGGGGGGGGGAGAGCAGGTTGTCATAATCGCCACGCTTGGCAGGCGGGTGGTGATCGCAGTATTGTGTTAAAATGCATAGAGAACGCGTTGCCCATTTTCTAGTAAGCAGCATAATAATAGAACAGAACGTAACAGCACGCTCGTCTTACCCAAAGGACTCGGCAGAGGCGTAGCTAGGCACTTACGCCTGACCTGTCTTCTAAAGAAGAAGAGTGTCATTGTACACTTACATAAAAACAGTCGGTTATGCGGTAATCTTTTAAAGTGAAGGCACGTGAACAGATTCGTCAGAAGTTGGCCGAAACATCCCAGCGGTAATTAGCTGGAGTCGTTTTCTCCTCTACCGGTCGTTATTTCTCCTAACAAAGTTTATACTGGTTATATTTGTGTATGTGTGTATTTATTCTTATCTTTTATAGTTATTTCCGAGCTATCTATCCCGTATATCGCACCTGCGATGTTTTGTCTCTGCATCACCCTAAGGTTGGCTGGAATTATTTTATATCTGGTAGTATTTTTTTTTACTTGTGCATAAAGTTTTAATAAATAAATATATAATAACATTCTAAAAAAATCTATAAAATATCAAACATCAACTGCCTCGTTGGTCTAGTGATCCCAAGAGCTACTGCTGAGCATGATATCCTGGGTTCGATTCCCGGGTCGGACAAAGTGCTATTGGGTTTTTCCAACTGGAGTTTCTCCGGTTGATGGCATGGTATTACATGGCACTTAAACATAACTAGCGAAATGTGGGTATATTATAGGTACACCTCTGCCTAACCCTTCGGGGATTACAGGCGTGATGTTATGTCTATCAATCGATCTTTGTTCTTAATTCTGTAGCTCCAATTACATAAAGATGTAAACAAGAAAACAATCTCTTTTCCTCTAGGGTCTAATTAAGACCATGCAACGCCATTGTGTGACTATTAACCCATTTATACCACGACAGATGTCTGGCGAAGCTCATTATTTTTCTACTACATTATTCATAGCCCCTGAAAGAGATAATACTGGCAACACAATATTGTATGGCCCGGTATTATGTGGCCTTAGAGACGAGAACGGCGTTTTCCTAACTACCAGTCACGAAATGAATTTTCTTGTTGCCGTTTTCATGTACCTAAGATTTTTTGACAGATGTTAATTGGTTTCCGTTAAATTTGTACTGATTTTCTTGTTTTAAGAAATATAATTATATATTTAATATATTTAAAAAATAGCTTTGTTCGGCCTAATTATAAAATATTGTTGCTCTGAATCCTAGCTGTGTGATGTTTATAATAATACCAGCTTTTAGCCGCGGCTTCGACACGAAGGAAGCCGTGGCCAACAGCTAGTAGGAGCAGGAGGTCGTATATTGTCCCACGGGAACCTATTATCATGATAAAAAGTATATTTTGTCCTAACCCAGGCCATGGTCTACCTATGTGCCAAATTTCATCGAAATCAGTTTAGCGTTAAGGCGTTAAAAGGTAATAGATAGACAAACAGAGTTAATATCGCTTACCTATACATATTTACTAATAAAATCATAGCGACGGCAAAACTAAACATTTTTTTTTAAGTTATTGCTACGTGGTCTGAGAACGATTCTAAAGCAGATTTGTTTTTAGATTTTTGTCTGTTTATCTGTTTCTCTGAATGTATTATATGTTCCAGCATCACGCAAATACTACCGATTTATTCAAATATTGCATAGATATTCTCTATAAGTCTGGTCAGTTTGTAGGCTATAAATTATCACGCTATTTGCTATGGGGGTGGAGCAATATTGCATTATTTTTATTTTCTTCTATAGTTTACCGCGAATTGTAAGGACACGAGCCAAAAGGTTTCAATACTGCAGATAGTTCTGTATTTAACCTGTTAAATGCTTATCTTCACGCTGTACCTTTGTGGAGCTAAACAGTCAATTATGACTTAAATACAGAGGGGAAGGGATATAAACAAAAAAAGCTTGATTTTTTTACTATATAATGATATCACTTTATTAACTAACGATCATAGGATCAAAAAATATACCTGGTTAAACAGTTTTTTGCTCCCTTGTAAAGTTATTATATCCCTCTTATAGATTTATTGGCCTGGGTGTGCATTATTTTGGCTGTTGCTTCAACTCAATCAGGACCTTTTGTCCGAATGACTCAAGACAATCTGTCTTTAATTGGTCAATCAGGGATCGACTAGAGCTTGGGTTGAAGTGTCTAATAGCGTAGTAATGGTCGAACCAGTTCTGTGTCTTCAACAGTTTCAATGAGAAAATAGCACCTATTCAGTAAGTTCAGTATTTTGTCTGAAATCTCCTCTTCATTTTTATTGTCTCTTAATTATAAGATATTATCGCCATTTAACATTAAAATGTAATTGTCTCTCAAAAAATAAGAACAGCGTTTGTTTGAAGTATAAAAATAAACGTCTTAAAGTAATGAACGAGGAAGCTAGAAAGGAGTTTGTCTTGATAATAAACTTTTGTCTACGTATTAATTAAACGAGTTTATTTATAATATTATGTTTAGGTTTATTTTAAGAGATCCTTAATACATAAGACACCCCTTTTCACGATTTTGGTGAATTAAAAGACGACTCAAGTTTGGCTACAATAGGATAGGCAGGGTCTCAATGCCTGGCATTAAAATTGTGATCATTAAATCATTATGTGGTAATTTTAATTACACCGGTGACTGGTAATTTTAGTTAAAATCGTATGGTCTTTAATACGCATGCAATTATATTGTAACAAGTGGAAACTTATTAATCAGCTGCTCCATACATTTACCTATGTTCGCATAACTCTATGAAATGCAGGGAAGGGTTGGTTTCAAAGTAAAAGTTGTTCGTAATAATACAAAAACCCCTTAGGAGGTTTTCAGCTATGTACGAGTTCCATGACTGAAATAGTTTTGACTTATTACATACAGGATGCTTCAAATTCGTTTATCATAAATATTTGCCATAAAAACTGTGTTTCGTGATGACACTGCAAAGCATTTTTACAAACACTATTTTCTTTAACATTGCAACAGCTAGTTGTCTATTCTCATTTGCACTAATTAGTAATGGACTGAGAAATGAGAGCGGAATGCAGCTAAGAGGGAACGCAATCCCTCTTTAACCTGTCAGAGACAACCATCACTAATTCCGATCTGCTATTAAGCATTTTATAGTCCGCTTTCGAAGTCTATTTATTCATGAAAAGGTACTAGTTCAGAACAGAAAAGGGGGTTATTTATAGTATGATACAGTTTTTTGCCTATTTAAAAGAAAGTTTCAAGTATTTTCAGCACATTAGTTACTACCTAGACGGACCTATATTTGCAATACTATCTTATAGATACAAAGTTTGAGCAAAAAAATCATATCAAAAGAATTTATTCGATATTTTTAACGACGATGTAATTTTTTGCAGGTAGTCTCAGTAAGTTGCTCCGTGTGGTGCCAGACGTAAAGAATAGCACCACCCATTTCTCCCCGTGGTTGTCGTAAAAGGCGACTAAGGGACTTACTAGAGAATTGGCAGCAGCGTTTTCTATGCATTCTAAAACAATACTGCGATCGCCATCCCGCCTGCGTGGCGATTACGGCAGTGGACGTCTTTTGGCTGAAATGATGATAATGATGAGTCTCAGTTATAATGCCAACACGCAGTAAGTAATGAAACGTTTTTTGTGTAATAAGGTGTTGAGTCTGCTCCAATAAAACTTACTTTTATGCTACGGTTACATTTAATACTTTTACTATTTCACTTGCTTGCAACACAGTTAAGGTCTCTGCACACAGCCGGCGTGGCGTGACGGGGCGCGGCGTGGCGGGGCGGTGACGCTGCGCTGGCGCGGCGGCAGCGGTCACACTGCGGGCGCGATCACGTCCCGTCCCGCCGCGCCCCTTGACGCCGACCGTGTCGCGACGCGATTCATTCATCAAAAAGATGTTGAACGAATCAGACGTGGAAACGCTCTTGCTCTTATTTGCGCCAGCAAAACAATACAAAATCACATTCACGCTACGTCCCGTCCGACACGACGTGTTCACGCCCCGCCGGCAGTGTGACCACTACATACGTAAACCATACAACACAAATCGTCGGCGTCCTGCCGGCGCTACACTCGCGTCCCGCCACGCCCCGCGCCGCCGCTTGTGACTTGTATTCCCGCTCGGCGCGGCGGCGGCGTGGCGCAACGGTTACCGTCGCGTCGAGCGGGACGGCTGTGTGTGGCGTCGTCCGTAATATCTAGTACATTACAACTGCTCAGCGTTGCGTCGCCGTCCCGTCCCGCCGCGCCGCGCCCGCTGTGTGCAGAGACCTTAAGTAGCAGAATACCTCAAGAGCCCGAATGTAGCGCGCCACCTTGTTTAGTAAAACAGTATCGTTAATTGACATCTTGATAGCATCATTATAGAATACAGTTCCTTGCTCTTTTTTCATGTTTATTATTGTAAATACAGGGTTAATGGTAACTCGACGTATTCCTTGCACGACATCATAGTAAGGTTAAAATGCAACAAATTAAGCTACCAAATGTTCTACTGAAATTCAGTAGTTTTTTGAGTTTTTTTAAATAAAGTAATGACAGAAATTACGAAAAATAAAATGTTTAATTAGTGATCTCTGCCAAGTTTTCGGCATTTTGGATTTTTTAATTATTAACAAAGATTTGCTACGGCATCAGCTATGATAATAAATTAAATTCCAGTATAGTCGCACCGTAAATCATTTTTAAATTGTATTTTTCATAAAACAACTGAAAACCTAATTAACTCAAAAACTACTGAATTTCGGTAGACCATTTGGTGGCTTAATTTGTTGCATTTTAACCATACTGTGACGTCCTGCAAGGAATACGTCGAGTTACCAGTAACCCTGTATATATTTATATAGATATGTGTATGCTTTATGTATGTATGCATTTATTGTATATATAAATGGCACACCACTTACTACCTGCAGTATTGTCTCTCCTTCTCCCTTTAATACATCCAAAGGTTGTCTGTAAAAGGTTGCATTGAGCGATAAGCCCATTGTGCCACCCTATGTGAAATTTCAACATTTATATCTGTAACTTTTATGATGTATCTCTGTCTTGAATACAAACCAAAACAATTCTAAAATTCTTTTAAATATTCGTTTTAACGTTATATAAAATACAGAAATTATTTAATGCATAACTTTAATTGTTAAATCAATGTTTAACAAAATAAATGGATCCTAACCATACCAAAAGTAACGCCATCTAGTGGTATAATATGACAGTTATATCCTATGTAAAAATGACTGTCATCATACACATACAACAATAACTAAAAGATTTATTTTTCTCGCATTCTTTGAACACCAATTCCTCCGACCTCTAAAAGAAAATTTCCAAATATAACATTCTTCTCCCAACTAACTTCCATGCCCTTCTATCCCACTTCTCTCCCAGAATCATACAAATTTTAGCCACATTTCTAAATGAAAACAATTTAAAATTTTAACTGGTGAGTGAAATAACTATGTATTATATTGTATATTTTTGTGTTGTATAGAACCTAATTTAGTTAGCTTTGTAAAATAGAATACATGTTGTTACTAACCCCTGTCTCCGTCCTTGCAGCACTAACATGTAACTACCACAAAGTACAAAGTTCGACGACCCACCACTCTGCGCTGCCAACTCAACGTGACGCTGGCAGAAAAGTCGACACCGGCCAAGAAAAAAAAAAACAAAAAAATTATACTTCAAAAATCAATAGCCTCATTCCAACTAAATTCTAAAAAGGTAATTTAAATATACCTATATTACAGGAAAACAATACTTTTTTTCACAGCTTAACCATAAACTCTTTCACCACTTCCATCAATCTAACCTCAGCTCTACAACGATCCAATTCGCGTCTAACTCACAAAATTCACCCAGCGAAGTGAAAAACGGGTGTGAAAAACAGACATAAAAAGGCCGCTCCTCTTTAAATCACTACACGAGGACTTCCGCCCAAATAAATCTGTACAATTTTTAAAATATTGTACTGGAGTTGGTGAACGGTGGTCCATTTAATTACACGGTAGATGCATTTTGGTTCCGAGCCAAAAATCGTTCCGCACATGCTTAGGTTTTGGCTAGACTCGGCTTAATGCGGAGGCACGCGCTTAGCCTATGTGTGGCATAAGATCGGCTTAAATAAACATTGTCTGGTTTACCTATGGAGGTTACAAAATTATGTTATGAAAGGGCAAACTTTTGTTCAGATTTTTCTGTCAGTGAGTCTGAGTTTTGCAAAGAGACGTTTTTTTATCGTCCCGAACACATTGATCTATTTGACTTTATCATTACATACTTATAATTTCTAAAATAAAGGTAAAAATCTCTAACATTTACTAGGTAGTTTTAACTACTTTCTAAACTCAATTTACATAAAGTTGTTATATAATAATATAATAAAAATCTAATCTCAGACCACAACATCGTATAACCCACTCCGTATAAAAAGGCCGCGGTCTCACTTCCAAGAAAACCACAGTCAAATGCATGAGGAAAAGTTGGTGCACTTTTACGAAAATGGCCACAGGGAGCATGAATAGAAAATAAGAAAAGCTTTACACTTATGGCTTTATTCTGAGATTTTCTTTTGTTACGTGTAATTTTTGTATGCTGAGAATGTCTTAGTTTCTATCTCAGGTAAAATTGTAGTAGCTACAGATTCTTCTCCTTATCTTGTCGATGGCAAAAAGATTTCTAATTAGTTTGTTCAATAATTCAGCATCGTGAATACTGTTAGGTTAGATCCTCATGGGTGCAGATGACAGGACAGACAGAAAAACAGAAGACAGGTTAACCTGTCACTATAACTATAATGTAGATAATATCTACGCTTATGAAGTCGTCAGATTTCTTGAACTTTACATTATTTTCTGTCTGTTTTTTTCTCTGTAATTAATACATCTATCCACAAGAAGCTTTGGCCACAACCTTTTACACATAAAATAAAACAAAATAATACTGCCGTGACTATAAACTTTAAAGTCCGTCCACATGGTTACCCAAGCCACTAATAAAATCATACTTTTTTTTCTTTTATTCCCACTGCAGAACGTCGCGTAAGCGTTTTCAGCGTTAAAACATTTTATCTTTCAAGTAGCTTTAATACCCGCCATCTCTAAAAAGATTGAGCTCATTTGTGAGCTCAAAGATAATAATAATGTAATCTATCAACACTCGTAGATATGACACTAAAGTAAAGTTATCTTTTATTGCAACAGTTTGAAATTCTTTGAGGTCTGGTGCGAGGACGCCACGTGCTTTGATACTTCCAACTTTTAATTTGAGATCTCAGTCATTATGGTTACTTTGTAACGAATGGTGGTTTGTAACCTGTTCAAGCAAGGGATTGGTTTTCACAAGTTTAAAAAAAACCGGCCAAGTGCGAGTTGAACTCGCCATACGCGGCGCTCGGAACGCGCGTTCCGTACCATTATCTATAAAAATAATCACGTTTGTTGTATGGGAGCTCCCTTAAATATTTATTTTATTCTGTTTTTTAGTATATTTTGTTATAGCGGCAACAGAAATACATCATCTGTGAAAATTTCAACTGTTTACCTATCACGGTTCTTGAGATACAGCCTGGTGACAGACGGACAGACGGCAAGACAGACAGACAGACGGCGGAGCCTTAGTAATAGGGTTCCCGTTTTACCCTTTGAGTACGGAACCCTAAAAAGTAATTAATACAATGGTAAATTGCATAGAATCTGAAACAAGGTGTCCAGTTTTGAATGAAGTATCAAAAACACTTAGTAGGTACTAAAGACGAATTTAAAAAGAACCAGCACAGGAACCCCTTTCCGCCAGTATTAAGAGTTCCCCAGAAATTTTACATTTCCTACTACCCCAATACTACCCTATTACGAGGGCAGTACGGAAAGTTTCTAAAGCCGAACCGTATCGAGGAAATGTTTAATGAACTTCTAACTTAATATAATTCCTTTAGTTGAAGTTTTGTGCTTGGGTTCGCGTGCTTACTGGGAATTTTTGCTTTCCAGGAAATTGGCCCTGACGAGTTCTGGAAAGATATTTTTGTTAAAGTTCATAGACTTTGTAAAGACGTACGTCATTTGGGAGTGAATAGATGAGGGATCTTGTGAGGAAGTTAATTTACAAAACGCTTTCACACGTCCGTATAATTTTCATATGAAATATATTCCATCATATTTTTTTTTTTTATAATCTCGGAAGATGTCGAAACTAAATTAGCTAAATTAGCTATTTAAAATCGTAACTTGAAAAATAAAAAGGCGATTAACAGTCAACGTTCTAAGATCTATGGAGAGCAATGTCTGGACAGTATTTTTTTTTAAACGTTAATCAGAGTTGAGAAGAATCGACATTATTCGCAATTAGGTTAAAAAAAATATTCAAACTCAAACTGCTGATGTCATAACATTCCATCTTTGATAAATGGGTAGGTAGGTACTGATTTTTTTTATTTATTAACCGATTTCGAAAAAGAAGCACGTTATGGTCGTCTGTATGTTTTTTTTAATGTTTTCGTCAATAAATTGTAGACCGATTTTGAAAATTACTTTTCATTTGGTAGAGGAAAGTTGCGCGGAGGTCTCATATTTATGAATATTATTTTTGCTTGGGTAGTTGAATTGGCTTCGATAATACGTATTTAATTCACTTTGTGTATCTTGATGATGTTATAATACTTTCTGTCACTGTTGTTTACATAGCAAGTAGTGTGTAATAAATTCGTGAAGCTTACCTGCTATCTCCTGCCCACTGCTTCACGCTTCTTGGGATCGGCGGGGTGGCTAGGTCTGAATCCAGGTTAAACCACACTACACATATTGTCCACAGGTGCTGGTTATGTTAATTTCTAGTGTCTTGCGGGGATTGTAGCATTAAATCACTGAAGGACCATTTCTTTTCAGAAAAATGTTTTCGTTACCGCGGAGCGCGTTGGGAGATTTTGACACGTTGATACAGTGAGAAAAGTGTGGGACGCGGCGCTAGTGTGCTCATTAGCAGGCCAATCCGATCGCTCAGCGAGTGGACTAATGAGAAGCCGAGAGCTTCATCGAATCAGCAATTACACATAAAAGCTTAATAACTAGTTGTGGGGTGACAAAACAATCCTAAAATTCAAAAGAAGAACGGTACTAAACATGCCGCTCGCCTTGAAAGAATGTAGGTCTTTCAATATTAAATCAATAGGTACAATAGAGAATGTTACATCCGAAAGAGAAATGAAAAAGCATGAAGATTACTTAACTAAGATTCGCAACAATGTTAACTAAAATTTCCAAATAATTATTCTAAGGGCAAAGGACATATTTTTACTACTGAACGTTTCACAAAAGTTTTGCCCATTTGTATAGTTACGACACGAGTAACATTATCAGAACCCGGATGAAGAGCATGGACACGAGCCAGTCTCCATTGTAATGGTGGTAAATTATCATCTCGTACAACGACAATAAAGATCAGATCGCGGCTCGCAACTCCGTGAAGGTATTAACCTTCACGGAGTTGCGAGCCGCGATCTCGGAACCATTTATTACGTTTATTATAGAATCGAAATAACAGTGCTGTTATTCTAACAAGTTTGCCTAAAGTAGAAAATCTGGAAATGTACTCGACGACATCAGGCGGTGCTGAGGTGGAAGAGTTTACTAACAAAGACACCAGTAGATTACGTTTGTCTTCAATGACTTCTGGTATTTTCTTTGGACTTGGCCAAAAAATAGAATCACGTGCGACCCACCTGGGCCCATGGAGCCACATCTGATTTTGTATTAATTTTGTAGGAAGCATTCCTCGAGAAGTTGCGTCAGCTGGAATGTCAGCCGATGGAACATGTCTCCAATGGTTGGCAGGAAGACGGGATAAGATTTCACTCGTGCGATTTGAAACGAATGTTTTCCACTCGTGTGGTGGGGAATGAAGCCACGCTAACACGATGGATGAATCGGTCCATGCATACACATGTTGACAGTTTATGTGGTTATCATACACACTCCTAACCTTATCAAGCAACCGTGATAACAGAACAGCTGCGCACAACTCAAGGCGCGGAATCTTAAGAACCGGTTTTATAGGTGCTACACGCGTTTTAGCAAGAAGAAGAAATGTTTTAACGTGACCATCATTATCGGATATACGTACACACACGTGGCATAAGCCCTCTCGGATGCATTAGAGAACCCGTGAATTTGAATTACATTTACGTTTGCAAATACGAAACGTGGAATTTAAAAATTTGATAATAATGGTAACTCGTTCAGAAAATTACACCAAGCATTTATAATGTCTAAAGGAGGTGACTCATTCCAGTCGACCCCTGAAATCCATAACAACTGAACGAGATGTTTCGTGTAAATAGTTACAGGAGATAACCATCCCATTGGGTCATAAATTTTGGCTATTTGTGATAGTATGGATCGTTTTGTAATTTTAACCGTAGTTGCTTGTACGCTAAAAGTGAAAGTATCAGATTTAGGATTCCACTGAAGTCCTAAAACCTTGATTTGTTTATCATTCTCCATCAGACCGAAAGAAACGTTATCAAGCCGCTCGCCCTGACTCACTGACGTTTGTAAAGCAGTGAGTAACGCTGGCGAATTGCTCTGCCACTTACATAGTTTGAAACCGGCTGACTTACAAATACCTACTAACTCGCGTTGTAAAATTAATGCATTCTTTACGTCGCCTGCTCCGGTGACGATGTCATCTACGAAAACCTGGTCCTGGAGAACCTTAGAACCTAGCGGGAAGTCAGCGGCTTCGTCATCAGCCAACTGTTGAATAGTACGAGGGGCTAAGTACGGTGATGAGCTGACACCAAAGGTGACGGTTCGCAATCGATAATCAAGCAACGGTTCAGTTGGATTTACGCCATACAATGCGTTGAAAATCCCAATCGGATTGTTGTAATTTAATATTTCTATACATCTGCTTGATGTCGACAGTTACAGCAATATCATGGATACGAAAACCTAATAAAACGTCTACTATATCCTGGTGCAACTTCGGACCAGTCAGTAGAACATCATTAAGTGATATTCCATTCGAAGTTTTACAACCCGCGTCAAATACGACGCGAGTACGAGTAGTCTCACTAGACTCTTTGACCACGCAGTGGTGCGGAATGTAATAGCTATTAGCTAACGAAGTAGGTACATCAATGAGCTCCATGTGACCGAGTTCCAAGTACTCCTGGAGGCAAGCATGATATTCCACCTTAAGCTGAGGATTACGTTCTAACCTATATTCTAATTTCCTGAACCTGGAGACCGCCGCATCTCGTGATTCGCCGAGGGCGGGTGCATCAAGTTTGAAAGGAAGTGGAACGACATATCGCCCAGATTTATCGCGAGTATGTGAATTTACGAAAATAGATTCACACAGCGCTTCGTCGGGACTTAGGATTCTCTTTTCCGGAAAAGACTCCAATTCCCAGAATCGTCTCAGATTGTCACCGTCATCGTATGATGAGCTTAAACTACTGAGACATACTTGAAGCGAAGTACATGTATCTTGGTTGCATGAAACCCACACCCATTAGTAAATAACCAAAGATACTGTTCATAGCCATCGGTGAACCGGGTGGACCCTTAATCACATGACCTAATAGAACTTGGGATAGTATATCCGCACCTAGAAGCATTTCCGCCGATTGTGGAAGATAAAACTTAGGATCAGCTAAAATGATGATGATTTGATGATGTATGTGGGACCATTCCTTATAAGGCAACGTCACACATGGCATACGTGAAATAAGATTAGATAAAAATTAATGCATCAACTGGAATTGATGGTTGATCCCCGAACGTAGGAGTGATATGACAAGACACTATACCTTTGGGGTAAACGGCTGTTACTTCAGACCCACCTATACCGAACACTGGGACGTGGGCTTGCCTACGGGCTAAACCTAACCGCTGCACGCATGCCTCAGTAATAAAAGTCGCTTGGCTCCCTGTATCAATAATACACCGAACTTTGTGTTTTTGTGGGCCGACGTGAACATTGATGAGCGCCGTACACAAGAGGACCGTACTCGCGCTAATCGACGGAGCAATGCATTGCAAAACGCTTGAGCACTCGCGCCATGCATGATTCACCGCAGTTGATGCGGTGGCGTGCGAAGCACTGCTTGCCGCTGTGTCTGTCGTTTCGTTCACAGGAAGTGAAACGGAATTATCAATACTCCTTACTTCATTAATAACTGATAAACTGTGAGAATTTTCGAAATGAAGTAATGTATGATGTCGTTTATGACATGAACGACAAACAAAGTTGGATTTGCATTGTTTTAAATCATGGCCGACATGTAAACAATTTGAACAAACGTTTTTGTTTTGAATAAACGAATACCTATCACGCGGAGATAAATTAAGGAATTTGAAACATTTTGTCAACGTATGTTGAGCATCACAACATACACAATTATTTTTAACATTATTTTTGTTGATAGACTGTACATCTGTTTTATTCGAACTTGATAACGTAACGTTGGCTACAAGCGCGCGTCGCGTAGTTCGTGAAGTACTACCTACCTTTTCAAGATTATTAATATTTTGTGGGTAAGAAGAGAATTCGTTCGCGGCTAACTCGCGTTCTAAGAAATGAATCAATGTATTTATGTCGGGAATGTCCGATGGTTTTGATAATGATAATTCGAAACGTTTTCGAATACTAGACGGAATTTTACGTAGTAAAATCGTCATTAATATGAAACTCCATTGATCTATAGGAAACTGCATCGCCTGCAATGCCTTGATGTTTTCTTGATAAACATTGAGTAGATTTCTTAGACTTTGAGTCATTTTCTCAGGCCAATCCGATCGCTCAGCGAGTGGACTAACGAGAAGCCGAGAGCTTCATCGAATCAGCAATTACACATAAAAGCTTAATAACTAGTTGTGGGGTGATAAAACAATCCTAAAATTCAAAAGAAGAACGGTACTTAACAAGTAGTGATATATGAGTTCGCGTGGGATAGGTACCATAACTAAAAAGTGAAAAATGAAAACTGTTTCACAAAAAAAAAACAACCAAAAAAATATACTTGGTTGTTTTTTTTCCAACTTCCGAAATTAAAGTAAATTTTAAACTTTGTATTGTATTTTTTACAATCGTTCCTAAATGATGCAAAACCAAAATATTATTTAAATTAGCCCATTCAGCCCGGTGGGAAATTTTGACATCATTTTGAACCCCAGCCACCTCAGTTGCTAACAGTAATGAGAAAATAATTACTCGCAAATTAAAATTTCAATTTCTGCTTGTAATTTACGTTTACTGCGTCTCTTGACGACGGGAATTGAACCGCAGAACATAATTTGTTAGCGATGTGGTTTTTTAAAAGGAATTAGAGGCTGTGTAACGATGGGGAAAAAACTGGAAAAATTATTATCCATTTTCATTACAGTGCTAAGGGGTATCGTATGTTACCACACCCCTGGGTTATGAAGATCACATAGGCAATTGCTCTATGAAAATCACTGGTTTTCAGCTGCATCCGGTTAGACTACAAGCCGACCCCTAGTCACTTGTTTAACATAATCACTTGTTTAACATAGCCTTTAACATAGTCACTTGTTTAACATAGTCACTTGTTTAACATAGTCACTTTTTAACATAATCACTTATTTAACATAGTCCCTTGTTTAACATATTCACTTGTTTAACATAGTCACTTGTTTAACATAGTCACTTGTTTAACATAGTCACTTTTTAACATAATCACTTATTTAACATAGTCCCTTGTTTAACATATTCACTTGTTTAACATAGTCACTTGTTTAACATAGTCACTTGTTTAACATAGTCACTTTTTAACATAATCACTTATTTAACATAGTCCCTTGTTTAACATAGTCACTTGTTTAACATAGTCACTTTTTAACATAATCACTTGTTTAATATAGTCACTTGTTTAACATAATCACTTGTTTAACGTAGTCACTTGTTTAACATAATCACTTGCTTAACGTAGTCACTTGTTTGTACTACAGTCAATTGATGTTACCTTGGTATTGACTAATTAGCCAGCTGTGTTGACATTATCTTAGATGTACAGTCACGAGCATAAATACTTTACACTTAGGTACGCAAAATTCAAAAGCGATTTTCTCCTGCAGTGTCGATAGATATTTTATGGTATTACGAACATAGTATTATCTAAACCATACCATTATGAAACAGGTATTTTCTCAAAGTTGCCATTGTTATTTCAAAAGATAAACACTTTTGAATTTTGCGTAACTGTAAAGTACTTATTTATGCTTATGACTGTACCTCAGAGATGTACCAACACTTTTGCTTCGTTTGTGTTTATTGTTACCCTAACTTTGCATGCTTCCTCATTAGGACCTTTGTACACGGTTTCTTTACGGTACGGAGTAAAAACCGCGCCGCGCCGTAAGTAAAACGTGTCTGTAAACAAGCTTCCATAGTGATCCATACAACACTGACGACCGTGCGTACAAACGGCGAATAAACCTTTGTTTTCACGGCAAGAAAAACGTGTGTGTACAAAGGGCCTTAGATGATGATTTATTCATATCAATATCATGTAAGTGAACTTTATCATGTTCCTGTGAGAAGTAAAGATTCTCTATTATTGCTTTATTTAAGGTGCTGTTATTAAGAGGAGGCTCCCTATTTTATGTTAATTTGCATGAATATCCTGAAACAGTCACACATTAAGCAAAATTAAACTTTAGTATATGATTTATTAGATCTTTTTCTTTCCATGTTGAAGACAGTTACGTAATTGTAATATTTTCTCTCAATAAATTTTTTATTCGAAAATCATGTTTTTTTAAGGATAATTCTAAAAAACAAACAAGATTGTTAAGATTTTATGTCTAAAATAAATATTCACAGCAAGAAAATGTAGTTTATTATCCCGAAACAAGATATTTTTTCTCTAGATCAATATTACTTTAGTTATATACTTATAAGGAAGCTTTGAAAGAATTAGCTTATCAGTCTTTTAAACTAAATCTAATATTACTATATTAAGGTTTTTTTACATTTATAGTCTACTCTACTCATTAGGTTATCACATAATATATTTTGTCATTTAAATATTCGTTTATACTATAATAGCATTTTATATTTTTTATAAATATATTAATTTTGTCTTCTTTTTTTATTAATTCAGGTAGTTTGTTATATATTTTTATGGACATTACATAAGGATTTGTAGAATGTATTTTTAGCCGAGTAGTTGGAATGTTTAATCTTGATTTATGTCGGAGTGTGTAACGGGACTGTATGTCTTCGCGTTTTGTATAAAATTCTTGATGCTTACGAACAAATTTACATGTTTCTAATATGTATATAATATGAATACTGGGGAGGGTTAAAATATTATAATTTTGGAAGTGAGGTTTGCAGCTGTCGGTTTGATCAATGTTTACTAGGATTCTTATTAACTTCTTCTTAAGGGTGAAGAGTGTTAGTGCATCTGTGCTATTCCCCAAAGGGAGACGCCGTAGCTCAGCCATGCATAAGCATACGCGTAGTAGGCGGTGAGCGCTGTTTGAAGATTGTTTTTTTTATTTCACGGAGAGCGATACGAAAATCTTGAAAGTTTAAATATGTGAATAAATCTAGTCCAAAGTTCTTTAAAAACCTCTAGTGTTGAGCTATTCAAAGTAAAGTCTATATCTAGAGGTATTTTTTGATGGGGATGAAAAGTAATCAGTTTAGTTTTGGAGTAGTTTATTTCGAGGCTGTGTATCCAGGTGACGATTTTGGTGAGTAGTGAAGTTGGTTCTTCATTTAAATTAAGGTTTATTTGGCATGAGACTAGTAAATAAATGTCATCCACGAATAAGGCACGTGGTCCCTCTATGGTGTTCGGTAATTCATTAAATTATATCAGAGATAAGAGACATCCAATAACATTTCCTTAAGGTATTGAGACGCCTCATTGGTCTGGTGGTCGCCAGCGCTAATGTTGATAGAGAGCATGAGGTCCTGGGTTCGATTCCTAGGTCAGGCAAAAGGTTATTGGGATTTTTCATCAAAAAATTTTCAACAGCTGCATTCAAATTCATGCCCACTATCATCATCAGACTTCAGCACCCCACTGCTGGATATAGGCCTCTCCAAATGTACTCCATTCAGTTCGATTCTCGGCAACTCTTATCCAGCTGCTATCAGCCACCCTACGAAGGTAGTCACTCCACTTAGCCTGAGGGCGTCCTACCTTGTTTTATGCTCGGTTGATGGCAATAGGCTCGCCCCTTATTAAATGAGATTGAAACCTAATTGGCGTACTGTGGGTGTACTTAACTACGCCTCTGCCTAAATATTTGGGGATACCAGACATTATGTTATGTTACACAAACTGATCCAACGAACCATTTTTCACCATAACAAGACGTTTCAACAAAGACACTTATCACCGCAGCCCGATCTCTGCAGTTCCCAACTTGTCTATTCCGAAGCTGACAACCATTGCTCGTTATATTCACTAAAGGGCCGTCAGTTCTATCCAGCTTAGCAGTTTTGTATTCAATAATAATTTATTTGATATGACTGCACGGTTGGCGCAGTGGTTAAGCGATTGACTGCTGCGCTGCGTGTCGCGGGTTCGATTCCCGCACGGAACAAATATTTGTATATGACCTATAAGTAGATAGTTGTTCCGGGTCTGGCTGTTTGTGAATGTTAGTTTAAATGATTGTAAACGCACCCACGATACAGGAGAAATTCCTAGTGTGGGGCAACGTTTAAAAAAAAAAAAAGTCATTATTTTCCGTCATAAGATATCAAAGAAAGATCTGTGATGGAAATTAAGGCAATAATCGTGTCTTTTTACTTATTACCTATATATTGAAGGGATATTATAACTGATTGTTGATTTAGTTTTCTGGCTTGATGTTAGATAAACTTGTATGATGATATAGGTTTTTCTAACATGAAGCTGTATTCAGTTTCAATTTGAATTGGAAACAGTAGCACAGGTTTTCTTATTCATTTATTTTTAATGTACATAAAAAAACGCAACAAGATAAGTAACAAATATCTAATGAAAATTCATCTAATCCAGTCTTAAAAATGCTCAAAATTGTAAAAGAAAAACCGCTAAGATGATATCCTGCTGATTTTCCTCGTGAGCTTAATAAAATGCTTTTCCAGGAACTGGCGACGGTTGCAAACAAAGTGCGATGAAGTTGACTCCTTTACTTATGAAGCTTTTACAGGATAATGTTTGTTATAAATAACTTCTGATCTTAATTTTCGTATACTTCTGAAGTCTTGGTATTATGATAACAGTCTAGCTAAATAATGATGCCTGTACTGGGTCAAATTAACTATTTAAATTCCACGGATGAGATGGGATCGATATCTAATATGATAAGCTAGCCTATTTTTATTTCGTTTATCAACCACGGTGAAAGTCTTGGCCTTCATCTCACCTGATGGTAAATGATGATAAGGCTGGACGTGGAAGCGAGCTTCACCCGGAATCCTCAACCACGGAGGAAATTGAACTGGAACCTACCCCTTTTTTTTGGGTGGGAAATTATCAAATAACTTTTCGCACTCTGGGCGGAGCGGGAGGGCGTGTCAGACTTTTACTGACTAAAACCACCCGTGTTCCTTCATTTGCCTGTGTGCCAGGGCCACGATATCCCTTTCGGACAAACTCGCAACCCTTGCAGGCATTGGCCCTAATGGACCCCGTCAATTCGTGCTGACTCTTTGAGGTGCGCGTGGAACACAACGCGCCGTCGACCCGGGCCTGGTCCTTATCGGACGGCGAGCTACCCATCGCTCACCGTCCACAGGCCCGCGCCTAGGGTGGCCGGAAATCGGATTGCGACTCCCGACGCCCAGGGCGTCTCATGCGGCGACTAGGGTCGTGAGGGCGCGAACCCTGCCTCCGCCTCCTCCTTCGCGAGGACCCGAGAACCTACCCCTAACTGCCGAAATATAATAATGCTGTTAACATTGTTGTGATGGTTGGACTTAGATAAGACGGTGGTAGCTAGCCAGGCGGACTTAGAACAAGCCCTATCACCAACCAAATCGAGGAGAAAATTTTGCCCCCGCTAGGAATTGAACCCAGGACCTCTGCGTCTGAGACAGGTGCTCTTACCACTAGACTACAGAGCGAAGGCGGGTTTTATCATGTATTGTAATTTGGTGAGTAAAATATACGTTTGTAACAAATCAGATTTCTAGAATAAAAATAGTCGAGCAGAGACTGTGGTGAGAAATGGGAGGAGCAATTCTAACTATTGACGGGATTAGAGCTGAGAGCGTTTCTATGTACCAGACAGAAAGCACGGAAGGCAGATTTTGCAATCCTTTAGATTTTTACTTTCAAAACCTGGAAGTCCACGACTTGCAATGAGAAAAATATCAAACAAAATTTGTCGTGTACTAATTTATCAACAGGATCATTGGAATATGTTCCGAATTTTAGTCGCTCCGTAGAAAAAATAACTTTAAAATGATTAAAATCAAAATCAAAAAAAAAATATATTTCACATAAACCTACATGGGCACTTATGAAACGTCAGAAGCTAGGTGGTGTTTTTATTAACATTAGGAACAAGCACCATATTTTAGCTTTGATCTGGCCTTTTTATGTCACACACATTAAACTTTTGACCCTCTTTTTTTGTGAGCTGACAAACGACTTCAGCATTGAACAAAAGCATGAAACCAGTTTTCGCTATTTCTACAGCTTTAGTTATTTATGCAATATTTTATGAAGCAAGGAACAAAAACTTAATGTCATGACCCAAACGAGACATAGTAAATATAAACAAGGAAATTTCGTCAAGTCACCGAAATACGAGTATTAGGAGAACATTAAAATTTACTTATAATGATGTGCAAAGTTGAAACCTTCAGTTTTATTATAGACCCTATAATTACTGCGTTAAGGTCCAAACGCGATTTTCAGGAGTGACTTTCGATTAATTATTCAAGAGACGGAATGGATACAAATTCAATGTTTTGTTTTTTAATTATTCGGTGGGGTGGATGGAATAATTATTTCCTAATTTATTTGAGGAGACTATAAATTTTGCCATGTAATCTCTATGAAGAAAATTCCGTCACTGGACTATATTTACAGAAGACAACGTTATTTTCACTATGGAAGGAGGGGCAGGGGGACATTACGTTGCATTTTTCAGGATTTATATTTAATTACATGGTCAAAAACTTCACTAATTGACTCTAATGCATGTGAGAGTGTTTTCTTCGAATCTAAAGACAGGTTTGCACAGTGCCATTTTTATCTTCTTTTCATATTACGCTTATAGCATCTAGTTAGGAAACCTTCTTTCAAAAATACCACTGCAGAACCCAAAAATGTTATCAGATCTCATCTAGTATTTACGACGTAATTTTACAACTATCATGACATTTTACGAACTGACTTTTGGTGGATGGCAGTTTTCCAAACCTACGTATTCCCAAAAGCAAGATAATAATATGAGTGGAGTTTTATATAAAAATGTCACGTACTACCCTCGCTTTAGTACGAGAGCAGAGTTACACGGACAGCCATATTTTCAAACGGTAATAAATTCTCTGATGTAAAAGACCTTTGGTAGTAGCTGAAAATAGTCTTGACAATTTTTGTGTAAAGTATTCTGCTTGAGATAGCTCTTAAAAAGGCATTCTCTTCACAGAGACATACTTGTGCTGAATGCATTTGACATTTGGGAATACTGGCATGATGTTATGTTTATGTTTTTCTTCTTTTCGAGTCGATGGATTTGTACTAAATGAGTAGAGCCCGTCTTCGTCGTATCCATGTAAAATTCCATTTATACAACGTGTCGCTACAGTTGCGACATTAATTTGACATACTGGTATGGCTAGTGGCTAAAAATCATTAAAAAAAAAAATATTTTTAAATATTTTTTATATATTACTTATATAAGATGAATAATTATAAATTGAAAAATAAATAAACGAACTAAATAATGAAGCTCTCAATTTCCTTCAATTCAAACTCCTTGCACGTTATTTGTTTTTTTTTTGATTCGATGTTATGATCCATGACTAGAGAATATAATCCCGAGCATGTTTTTCAATCCCGGGCTTACGGGATTTTTGAAGCCTTTTCCCGGGATCCCGGGCTCATCCCGGGATTAGACTATGTGGTTTCTAATTGGGCTAAAATAAAAAAAAACACGAGTAATTAAAAAAAAATGTCTTTAATGTCTTTGCACAACACGAATCAGAATAATAATAAGAAAAGAAAAAACACAAACCAAAAAAGTCACAGCTGGTTCATTTATAGTATCATCTGAGGTAGGGCTATCTTGCAAATTATTATGTTTTTCATAAAGCACATCACAGACCGCCAAATTGATACCATGTGCGAGACACAGTTGTTGTTCAGTGCAAATAAGCCGCCCCACCTTTATCATAACATTCGGTCCATCGGTTACAATAGCCACGATGTCAGTTTCTAGGGAAATGTCAAATTTACTTAGACGCTCTTGCAATATACGAAGACAATTTTCAGCTGTCATACTATCGTAAATAGAAACAAGTCCTAAGTTCCAAATTTTTTTATATGAATGAACGTTGACCGCCATGTATCGTTTATTGGAAGTTGAAGTCCACTCGTCGAAAGAAAGACTAAATCTTTCACCTGCACTTTTCAAATGTTTTAATTCTGCAATTACTTGCTTTCTGATTTTTTCACTGTAATTCATAACACGTTTTCGAACAGTGACGGCTGACTTTGGTAAATCCGTGTTTTTTGCTAATTATTCACACTGAATGGAAATCCATCTAATGCAATCATTCTTGCCAAAATATCATCCAGGCTATCGTCGGCACTTTTAGTAAAATAATTATCTAACTTTCGCTTGGCTGGCGGCGGTGCTGTGTTCAGATTTTCAGAATCTTGACTTGTTGAAGCTGATATAACCTTGATGTTATGTTTTGATAACAAATGTGTATAAAATCCCTTAGTTAATCCACCCAAAGTCATGAGGATAGCTGGGCATCGCTTACATTTAGCACTATTCCCGTCCTTCTCAACTAAATAATAACTCCACACTGACGTCGTATCACTGTCTTTTTTATGTCTAACAAAGTCTCCCGCCATTTGAAATACTTAATTTCAGATAATTGACTTTTAAATTTTAATGACGTAGCCTACGTAACCCGTCGTCACTGACGTAGCCTACGTAACCCGTCACTGACAGAACAATAAATGAAAAAAATAAAACCTGATTTGCATATTTATACTTTCGTACAGGGAATCCCCGACCGACGGGAAATACCCGCAACAATATTATGACATGAGATGATCGGGTGATTCCCCTGTTGGTTCGTTGGGGAATTACCTTAAGAGTATTGTATTAAAGTATTCCGAGTGGGGAAGTCCCTTCTAAGTTCTACGACAAACATATTATTCGGACTGTACCTGTGTAGTAAATAGTGGGTACCTACGTATTGTACGAGTTGCTTTTTGTCGTAATGTATTAAAATAATCTAGGCAAGGTTATTTTCAAGGCGCAACGGACTAGGGAATACAAACTAGACTTGTTTGTGGCAATCCCGAAAATCCCGAGATTAGCCAAGAACAGTCGGATTTTCGGGGCCAGAAAACGGTCGGGATTCTCTACTCAAGACCCATAAATATGGGTAATTGATTGACAGCAAATAGTTAATATCGGCACCTACTCCATATATTTTACATGATTACGGTCTGGAGCTCTACAGCATCAGCGATGTTTATAATGCAATGGCCTGTTGGTCCCAGTCAAGACTCCAGACAATAAGTAAGTCCAGTAAGTCAGTCTTCAATAAGTTATTATCTAATCTCTCTAAGTTGCCTAGTGACCTTCTAATGTCACAGTTTTACCCATTACCTTTGTACGGGTGATTAGGACATCAATGCTTCACAAGCATTATCTCAAGATACTAGGCATAAAATAATAAATGGTATCTTGAGTTAAGTATCTCAAGACGGTGTCTTGAGCTAAGTATCTCAAGATGGTGTCTTGAGCTAAGTATCTCAAGACGGTGTCTTGAGCTAAGTATCTCAAGACGGTGTCTTGAGCTAAGTATCTCAAGATGGTATCTTGAGCTAAGTATCTCAAGGCGGTGTCTTGAGCTAAGTATCTCAAGACGGTGTCTTGAGCTAAGTATCTCAAGACCCATAAATATGGGTCAGCAAATAGTTAATATCGGCACCTACTCCATATATTTTACATGATTATAGCTCTACAGCATTTATGATCAGTGATGTTTATAATGCAATGACCTGTTGGTCCCAGTTAAGACTCCAGACAATAAGTAAGTCCAGTAAGTCTTCAATAAGTTATTATCTAATCTCTCTAAGTTGCCTAGTGACCTTCTAATGTCACAGTTTTACCCATTACCTTTGTACGGGTGATTGGGACATCAATGCTTCACAAGCATTATCTCAAGATACTAGGCATAAAATAATAAATGGTGTCTTGAGCTAAGTATCTCAAGATGGTGTCTTGAGCTAAGTATCTCAAGACGGTGTCTTGAGCTAAGTATCTCAAGACCCATAAATATGGGTCAGCAAATAGTTAATATCGGCACCTACTCCATATATTTTACATGATTATAGCTCTACAGCATTTATGATCAGTGATGTTTATAATGCAATGACCTGTTGGTCCCAGTTAAGACTCCAGACAATAAGTAAGTCCAGTAAGTCTTCAATAAGTTATTATCTAATCTCTCTAAGTTGCCTAGTGACCTTCTAATGCCACAGTTTTACCCATTACCTTTGTACGGGTGATTGGGACATCAATGCTTCACAAGCATTATCTCAAGATACTAGGCATAAAATAATAAATGGTATCTTGAGCTAAGTATCTCAAGACGGTGTCTTGAGCTAAGTATCTCAAGACGGTGTCTTGAGCTAAGTATCTCAAGACGGTGTCTTGAGCTAAGTATCTCAAGACGGTGTCTTGAGCTAAGTATCTCAAGACGGTGTCTTGAGCTAAGTATCTCAAGACGGTGTCTTGAGCTAAGTATCTCAAGACGGTGTCTTGAGCTAAGTATCTCAAGACGGTGTCTTGAGCTAAGTATCTCAAGACGGTGTCTTGAGCTAAGTATCTCAAGACGGTGTCTTGAGCTAAGTATCTCAAGATGGTATCTTGAGCTAAGTATCTCAAGACGGTGTCTTGAGCTAAGTATCTCAAGACGGTGTCTTGAGCTAAGTATCTCAAGACCCATAAATATGGGTAATTGCTAACTTAAAGTTTAAACTTTAAGGGGAATTTGATAAGGCTTTTCAAACTGAATATTAGTAATAATAGCAGAACAAAAATAATTTCATCAATTATACGGTACGGGTGATTGGGACATCAATGCTTCACAAGCATTATCTCAAGATACTAGGCATAAAATAATAAATGGTATCTTGAGCTAAGTATCTCAAGATGGTGTCTTGAGCTAAGTATCTCAAGATGTTGTCTTGAGCTAAGTATCTCAAGATGGTGTCTTGAGCTAAGTATCTCAAGATGGTGTCTTGAGCTAAGTATCTCAAGATGGTGTCTTGAGCTAAGTATCTCAAGATGGTGTCTTGAGCTAAGTATCTCAAGACCCATAAATATGGGTAATTGCTAACTTAAAGTTTAAACTTTAAGGGGGATTTGATAATGTTTTTCAAACTGAATATTAGTAATAATAGCAGAGCAACAATAATTTCATCAATTATCCTCAAAGATTAACTTGAAGCCCATCTCCCATGCTCTTTGAAAAACTGGTGATATTCATTTATTACACAAAATTAAAACTCTAAAAGCAGGCTTAGCATGATGCTTTCTATTTCTACTCTATTGTAGAAAAGAAATCGCTTGTCTATCTTTCTTCGTAGAAAACTGTCAGAAGCGTAATTTTTATCTACTTTAAAACACTTCTCTACGGTTCTCATGCTAAGCCTATGGAACCAGGAATGGTTGGTTAAGTTTCTTTTAGTACTAAGCTAATAAGCAATTTGGAGATATGAATAAGCAGTTTTTTATACATGTATAAGATTTTGCAATATCAGGTGGCGATGACAAAGATAGGGTCAAAGTAGGTCTACCAAAGTCTCCCGCCATTTGAAATACTTAATTTCAGATAATTGACTTTTAAATTTTAATGACGTAGCCTACGTAACCCGTCGTCACTGACGTAGCCTACGTAACCCGTCACTGACAGAACAATAAATGAAAAAAATGAAACCTGATTTGCATATTTATACTTTCGTACAGGGAATCCCCGACCGACGGGAAATACCCGCAACAATATTATGATATGAGATGATCGGATGATATCCCTGTTGGTTCGTTGGGAAAATTACCTTAAGAGTATTGTATTAAAGTATTCCGAGTGGGGAAGTCCCTTCTAAGTTCTACGACAAACATATTATTAGGACTGTACCTGTGTAGTAAATAGTGGGTACCTACGTATTGTACGAGTTGCTTTTTGTCGTAATGTATTAAAATAATCTAGGCAAGGTTATTTTCAAGGCGCAACGGACTACGGAATACAAACTAGACTTGTTTGTGGCAATCCCGAAAATCCCGAGATTAGCCAAGTACAGTCCCGGGATTTTCGGGGCCAGAAAACGGTTGGGATCCCGGGATCCCAAGATTCGAGATCCCGGGATTGTATTCTCTATCCACGACCCCGGCTAATTACCTCTACGCTACAGTTCTTTAAGTACAGGTTGCTCCAAGATGCTTTTTTATAAAATTAAATATAACTAAATCAATAAATAATAACGTTTTTAATAATGCAATTAAAATATTTTCATAACGCCAGTAGCACACCTCCGCCGCGAAACCATCACAGTGAAACCGCAGTAGTTCAATTCAACTGGCTCGCGTCATGTTTCGCTACGCGAATCGAATACCGCGGTTTCGCTGCTATGGTTTCGCGGCGGAGATGTGCTACCGGCGTAAAACATAAAGGCGAAACTGTATACGTGTGTTAAATTAATGTCACCACTAAAGCACCAAGGATTTTGCGTAGATAGCACAACATTAGGTGAGACATCGTTTGTGATGTGGCTCCACAGTGCCACAGAGCCACCTGACTAAGTTGCAGTTGCAGCGGGCCACCTGACTCCTTAGTCGTTTAAGAGATTTCCAGGTAGGCTGTGGCAGTTGGTAGCCAGCTGGGAGCTTTTGAAAGCAGTAAGTGGCCACGTTCTGTGTGGTGCCGGACGTAAAGAATAGCACCATCCTATTTCTTCCCGTGGGTGTCGTAAAAGGCGACTAAGGGAAGGAGAACGGGCAGCAGCGTTCTCTATGCATTTTAAAACCATACCACGATCGCCAACCCGTCTGCCAAGCGTGGCGATTATGGCAACCACCCTCCTCCTTTTGGAAGGGTCCTATGTCCACCAGTGGATGTATTTTGGCTGAAATGAAGTGGCCACGTTAATAGCGGCATTAATGGCATTTTTTAGGTTCCAAAAAAGTAATAGTCTTCTAGACCGAATTTCAGAGACCAGCCTTCGGCGCGGGAGACATTATAGTACACAAGTGTGTACGCAGATATAGATGCACTCTCTCTTCACTCACTCTCATAGTCCAATGGGACAGCAATCCGACACATCCGGAACGAGATCAGGCGCCGGGCCAACGTTTTAATGTACTTTCCGAGGTATCACATCGCCAACTTCCAAACTCCGGGCTGGTACTAAGAAATTCCTAACGCAAAAACCCAATAACACTTTTCCCGACCCCCGAATTGAACCCAGGACCCCACGCTCAGCAGTCGCGCTTGCGACCCGTTTGTTCCCACTAGTGCTACTGAACAGTTCTACGGTAGAACGAATGGGATTTTTTTTCTCACTAGTACTACGATATACGATATTACAAAATAGTACAACTAGTGGGAGTCTCTATTTCCCACTTGTTCTACCTGTTCCATCGTTAGAACTAATGTGATATTTTGTTTTCACTAGTACTACGAGACCAACGGGGCAGTAAAAAGTAACTAAAAAAGATAAAGAATCTTGTGAGGCACCAAGGTAGGTGTCAGGAGAATCTGATTAACCTTCCTTGAAACCATAGCGTTCCTTACCAGCCCGTAATAAAATCTACTGTATAAAAAACCAAGTCTACAGAAATGATTACTCCGCTAATAACAACCAAATCAAGCTTTAAAATAAGTTACGCTAAAAATCTTTTACCTTTGTCGAATATTTCCTAATAATATTTCATTACAGAAGCTTACCTTCTCACATTATGTAATTTCAAAGCTCACAATTTCAATGTATCGAGAATAACCTAATGAATGAAAGTACGAATTTTGCCCCATCAATAGATACCTCTGATCCCAAACTTGGGGACTTAAGGCTCGTGCTGACTGGCGTGATATCGTGGGTGCACGAGTCTTTATGCTCAATATTAAACTAATCAAGGGCAAAATTTTTGTATTTTCAGTCGGAACCCTTCGTTCAATAATAAAGCTTAATTGATTTTATTTGTGTGTGTTGGACAACCAAGTTGTAAAGGTTTCTGTTTGCGATTGAATAATTAAACAGTAACATAACACGATCGTAAACAGACATTGTCGAGACCACAGTATCGAGTTTGATAAAAACGATCCGGCGGCATAATTACATTCAAATTCGATTAATGATAATTATTACCGCTAAGCAAATGATTCCATAATTGAATACAGAATGGTATAATCACAATAATAATAGGTCTTGACCTATGAAATTGCCGTTTTTTATGAAATAAGTAAACGTAATTTTATTTCTATATTTTTTATTTTATTAATCAAAGTACCATGCAATCGATGCATCTTTGCCAACGCAGTGGCAGTTTATTGATGTTAGATCTTCAATACATCAGCTAGACGAGAGACAACAAATTCTTCAAAGGCATTTTGTACTGCCTCTCAAGTATTGATTTTTTTCCCGCCGAAAAGTTATTCAAATTCTGGAAAAAGTAGAAGTCTGTAGAGCTTATAAATAAATAGCAACTTAATCAATCTGCCTATCCTTTTCCCAACTACGTTGGAGTCGGCTTCCAGCCTAACCGGATGCAGCTGAATACCAGTATTTTACATGGAGCGACTGCCTGTCTGACCTCCACAACCCAGTAACTGGGTAATACGATACCCCTTGGTAAGACTGATTGTCAAACTTTCGGGCGTCTGATGACCAATAACGACTGTTAAAGGTCCCCGAATGGGTATTTTGTAATTGGTATTTTGCTATTCAAAGCCACATCACTCACACCTTTTAAAGGGTCTGTGTCCATCAAATCTTGTTAAACCTATCTTTGTCCACTGTTAAAATTCTGGTAAAAAAACACTTCCTCTCTCTTTAAACATCATCATTACAGAATCAAGTTCCTTGCTCCAAGACCTTTTAAAGGGTCTGTGTCCATCAAATCTTGTTAAACCTATCTTTGTCCACTGTTAAAATTCTGGTAAAAAAACACTTCCTCTCTCTTTAAACATCATCATTACAGAATCAAGTTCCTTGCTCTTGTTTCATGTTTATTATTGTATATATTTATAGAGATAAGTGTATGTTTTATATATGTATGTATTTATTGTATATGGAAATGGTACACCACTGACTACCTGCAGTATTGTCTCTCCATCTCCCTTTAATCCATCCAAAGGTTGTCTGTAAAAGATCGCTTTTAGCGATAAGACTGTCCATTGCGTCACCTAATGTAAAACTACAACATTTAAATCTGTAACTTAATAAACGTAAATGGTGTACATAATAAAGAGTATTCTATTCTATTCTTTGTTTTCAAACATGAAATCATATTATATCATTCACCTAGCACACTTTCATACTTTTAGAACACTATTAACGCTTAGAAACATAATCTTTTTGTTTCTTTTAACTGTGGTTGTATACAAATACTGTATTTTATAGTATTAATTCTCATAATGTAAAAAATCTTAGTATTTTTGTGACTTTGACATGTTTCATTCACACCTGTCTGTGTTATATTTTCTAAACTTTATGGCTTTCTTGATAAGGCCAGTTAAACACATATCTGTGTTATAATGCTGGGTTCACATGTAAGCCGTTTTTTTTTATTCTGGCCTTATTCTGGCCGACAATCACAAGAAGTAATTTTTTAACTGTGAAAGCTTCTAGAATGAGCCCAGAATCTATAAAAGCGGTCATCACAGCTGAAACCAGTTTTGTCTACCTTCAGTTGAGTACACCTTCAGGGAGATTCCTAGATTACCTGAACTTTTCAGTCTCTAACTATTGATTTTGGTTCTTAATACTGTTTATCTTCAGTTTTTAAGTCTAAATACAGTGTTTTGTACGTTAAATGGAGTCTAAATCTAGTGAACAATAAAATAAACTTATCTAACGATTGTTTGTGTATATTTTAAGACTTTACCTCATCCAATATCTGCCTCCTCTCGCCTGCGCCTCTGCGAGGCCTCTGATATCAGCTGCACACTAGCTGTGTGAATTAAAGCCACAGCAGCTGAACCTGTTCAGCGTGAGGCAGTGCTTCCGCTCTCATTCAACGGCGACGTGTCATCTCCTGGTGAGCGTGAGGCAGAACCTCCGCTGCCCTTCAACGGCGACGTGTTACCTCCTGCTGAGCGTGAGGCAGAACTTTCGCTCTCCTTCAACGGAGACGTATCACAAACCCTCGTCATAGTTCTCTTCCAGACAACAAATTAAGACTTACACCATCATTTTCCACTCCTGAACAGAATTGTCTCTTCATGCCCATCCAACTGTGGGACGCTGACGCTACAGCCCCGGCCTGATCCTGTCCTGAAGCCGGTTGAAGATCCTGTTCATGTACCTGGTCCAGTTCCTGACTTTCCCGAACCCGAGCCACTGACGACTTATATATTCTTTTTATAATTTCGTATTCCTTTTTAACTTGTGACCTACGACTGGCCCTCCGGCCAATCGTAGGTCATGGCTTAAAGTGTGTCTCGGTATGTAAAGATGGTCACCCCTCCATTTTTTTTTTTTTTTTTTTTTTTCACGCTGAGAAATGCATTACGCATGCCCGCTCGTGGGGGACGAGTCGGGGTATGTGGGACTCCTGTCACTACAGTATACCCACTAAAACTCAGCGGTGTTCCCACATCGCCGTGTTGGGAGGGCCATGGGATAACGGCTCAGCCTTTTCTTCCACAACCCTCCCGGCGCATGCCCGCCTAGCTGGCGGGCCCCTCATGCCCCCCCGTTACTGGGGGGCTACGGGAATGGCCGGGAACACCTGGCCATTCCCGTCCGACACTGGTGGAGGCCTGTGCAATACAGATAAGGGTGCCCCCGCACCCGTTGCCTGCTGGCCTCCACCTGGGAGGAGTCGGAGATGACGTTCAAACTGACGTCTTCTTCGACCCCTCCTCCGCCTTCGGAGCGGCGCCGCGGCAGGATCGTCCTCCCGCGTGCGCTCTGCCGCCTCCTTCTGGGACATGACGTGTTCGCAGAAGGAGGCGACTGCCGCCCAGGACCCCTCATCCCTTAGCATGGCGTTAACCAAGCCGGGGAGTGAGAGGTCCGATCCAATCACCGCGTTCAGACTGTGGCGCGGCTCGGACCACGACGGGCACACCTCGAGGGTGTGCTGCGCCGTGTCCTCCGCCGCGCCACAGTGGTGGCACGACGGCGTCTCCTCCCGTCCGATTCGATGCAGGTACGATCCGAAACAACCGTGTCCGGACAGCACCTGCACAAGACGGAACGAGAGGAACCCGTGCGACCGCTCGAGCCAGTCTCGCAGGACTGGCCCAATCGCGTCGAGGGTTCGGCGGCCGAAGGCTGCAGTGGCGAGTTCCCCCGTCCAATGGACGACGATGGCGTCTTTCGCCTCCCGCCGGACTGCAGCCCGCTCTTCCGGGGCTGGGCGTTCTCCTCTCGCCCTCCGCCCCGCCGTCCATTCATACACTCTGGCGAGCACCCACGCCTCGAGTTCCCAAGGAGGGGTGCTGGCCAGAGCGCATGCTGCCGCAAAGCCCACTGTGCGATGGGCCCGCACCACACGCTGTGCTATAGCCCGTTGGGGTGCCCGCAAGGCCGCGGCGTTCTCCCTCCTGTGGAGGGAGTCCTCCCAGATGGGAGCTCCGTAGAGGGCCATACTCCTCAAGATGCCGGCGTAGAGTTGCCGGCATCGCGCGCTAGGCCCCCCCAAGTTGGGAAGCAGCCACGAGAGGGCGCCCGCGGCCTTCAGCAAGCGCGACGACAGCCCGCTAAAATGCGGACCGAAACGCCACCTGCTGTCGAGTACAAGGCCCAGATATTTCATCTGGGCCTTCACCTCAATTCTGGCGCCCTCCACAAATATGTGGGCGTCAGGTGGGGGGCGCTGCCGAGGGCCGTGGAAGTACACGGCCTCGGTCTTGTGCAGCGCCACCGTTAAGCCTAGACGGTGGATCCTCCCTGCAACCAAGGATCCGCCCGCCGATGCCAAATTGGCCGCCTCCCTGAAACTCCCCCCCGGGCGGTGAGGAGAGTGTCGTCCGCATAGCAGACAACACTCGTACCTTGGAGGAGAGTTCCCCGCAACAGCCAATCGTAGCCGACGTTCCAAAGGAGAGGTCCCAAGACTGACCCCTGCGGAACGCCGGCCTCAACGGCGTACCGCCGGACTTGGCCAGTCCTATCCACCAGGAGGATCGCCCGATCCTCCAGGTAGCTGGCCAGCAGACTGCGCATGTGTCGAGGCACTCCGTGGAATCGGAGCGCCTCTAGGATGGTGGAGTGGGGAACGGAGTTAAAGGCGTTGGCTATGTCGAATGACACAGCCAACAATCCGTCCCTCGCTTCCATCGCCTCCTTGACCTGGCCCTTAAGGCAGGCCAGCGCGTCCACCGTGGAACGCTCAGCCCGAAAACCGAACTGAGCGTCCGACAAGTCCGGTCCGATACTCCGCAGATGGCCTTTTAGGCGGGCAGCGACAATCCCCTCGAACATTTTGCCGACCTCATCGAGCAGAACGATGGGCCGGTATGCCGAGGGGGAGTCTGCTGGGCGGCCCTCCTTGCGAAGGAGGCACAACTGTCCCTCCTTCCACGGTTTCGGGAACCTTCCAGACGCAAGGCATGTGCTGAAGAGTTCCCGAAACCTCTCCTCCATTTGAGTGGCAGCGATCGCCACCACTCTCGCCGGAACACCGTCGGGGCCCGGAGCTGTCTTCTTGGCGCGGATATGGAGAATCGCCGCGCCAAGTTCCGACTCCGTGACAGGAGGGGCCTCCTCTTCTTCCTCAGCTGGCGGAGCTATCCCCTGCGGTGGGCCCATCACTGGTGGGGTGAAGTTGTCGTCCCTGCACGGGAACAGGGACTGAACCACCCCATCCAGAAAGGAGGGCTCCAGGGTCTCGGTGACCGGGGGACCAAAGGGACGCAATTTGTTGCGCGCCGCCTTATATGGTCTCCCGTAGGGGTCGTTGTCGAGACCCTCCAGCAGCTCTGCTCTCGCCGAGTCTCTGGCGGCGGCGATGGCCCCACCGAGGACCATTTTTGCCTCCAAATATACCTCATAGAGGTGGTCCTCGTTGGCCCGGTCCCGTAGACGCCGCCGCCGACTCCGCGAGTAGGCCCTCCTTGCCGCCACACACGCTGCTCGAAGCCCCGCCAGCTCCACCGACCACCAGTACACGGCGCGATTGGGCAGTGGCCGGCGAGACCGAGGCATGCTGGAGTTGCATACCTCGGTCAGAGACTCCCTCAGGTGCCCCGCCACGGTGTCCACATCTAGGCCGGCGGAAGGCGGCGAAAGCCAGTCCTGGACGAACGCCGCCTCCGCCGCCGCCTCCCTGTCCAGGCGGGCGAGAGCCCACCGTGGAAACGGTGATCGCCCCGAGAGGGGCCGCGTCCCTCCGGGGCCACTGGTGGAGATGTCAAACCGCACGTAGCGGTGGTCCGACATAGTCTCCACCAGGTCCACCCGCCAGTTCAGCACGCGCGCGGCTAACGCAGAGGTGGCGAAAGTGACGTCCACTATTGAGCCACCCTGCCGCCGCACGCATGTCTGGACGCTTCCTCCGTTCAAGAGGGAGAGTCCAGAGGAGGCTGCCCACATCTCCACTGCCCGCCCACGTGCGTCGGTGGCCGGGTTGCCCCAGGTCACCGACTTGGCATTCAGGTCTCCCAGTACGGAGACCTGACGCGGCGCCGCCCTACCGACCACGGCCGCCAAGACTCCGAGATAGTTCTCGAAATCCTGAAGAGGGCGGTTTGGGGAGAAATAGACCCCCACAAGGGCCAAGTCTCCCCACGCGGCGGCCACGTATCCCGGTCCCCTCTCTAATAGCGAGACGGGAGGGGAGTCTGTGGAAGACCGCGCCGCTAGTGCCACCAAGCCGTCCTCGTCACCCAGCCAGCTGCCGGGGATCGAGTAGGGCTCGGCGACCACCGCCACGTTCACCAACCACTCGGCCATGACCTGCACTAGCAGGTCCTGGGCCGCTCTGCAGTGGTTGGTGTTCGCCTGGAGGATGCGATAGTCGGAAACCATTATGCCGACATCGCACCAGTCTCCTCAGCTGCCGCCGCTGGAGCTACAGCGGCGACGATGGCGGCGGCGGTAGCAACAGGGCGAACCTGCGCCGGCACCACGCCCTTCCTCGCGGGGGGCTTGCAGTTCCTGCCCGCCATCTTGTGAGCCGCGAGGCGGCCACTGGCAGCACACGCCGCGCAGTGTGGCGAAGCGGTGGAGCGGCAAGCGGCACTCCTGTGTCCCTCCTGCCCGCATTGGAAGCAGGCGCCTCCCCAGTCGAATTTGGAGGGACACGTGGCTCGGGTGTGGCCGAACGCGTAGCACTTGAAACAGCGCACGGGCTGTTCTTCGAGTGGCCGGACCACAGCCGAGCTGAAGCCCACAAGCAGCCGTCCCTTGGTCGCGGCAAGGACGGCCCCAGCCGCGGCGACTGAGCACTCGACGCGGATGATGCCCATGCCGCGGCGGCCGAGCCTGATGGCTCCACCTTTCACTGCGCCAGCGTCGCAGCCTCCAGCCGCCGCAACGGCCGCCACCACATCCTCTTTGGTGACCGAATCGTCCAGATCGGCCACCTCCAAGGCTGCGGTCTTAACAGGCCTGACGACCGTTGCCGCATCCGCGATGACTTCTTGCAACTTAGTTGCGAAGAGGTCTGCGTTTGTGCCGCGCCGTTCTCCCGAGAACTCGAAAATTCGAGCCCCAGTTAGGGTTCGGCGGCACGTGATATTGCTGATCCCCAGCTGGGAGGGATCAGCGTTGGGACGAGCCCGTTTTAGGACGGACTCGTAAGTTTCGCCCCGCTCCGCGGCCTCCGGGGTGATGGTCATCACGACGGCCGCGGTTTTGGGAGGAACCATCTTCCTCCCGCCGGCTGGAGCCCTTTTGGCTGCAGGAGCAGTCGCAGCGGGCTTGGGGGCCGACTTTGTCCCCTTTTTCTTCCCTTTCTTGACCACTTCCGTCCACGACTGGTTGGACGGGGTGGTGGAGGGAAGAAGGGCGTCTTCCTCCTGCGAGTTCTGGGAGGCTGCTGGAGTGGCAGACGACCCAGACGCTCCCTCCGCATTTGAGGTGGGGGCATGAGGAGCCGCCTTGGTCCTCTTGCCCTTACCCTTGCCCTTGGAGGGCTTCGCACCCGGTACCGGGCCTGCTAGAGGCGCAGGTTCCGGCTCCCTCGGCGGTGGCCTCTTGTCCGCTGCTAGCGGCGGGCGGAGCCGCTTTTCAGGCAAGAGCCGGTCCTCGATGCCTGCGAAGCAGGCCCTGGTGAAGGCCCTCTCCTCCATGACAACCCTGCGGAACATTTCCTCAAGGCTGGCAGGGGAGGAGGAGGAGCCTGTCGCCACCGGACCCGGGGCAGATTGCGCAGGCCTCGCCGTGACCTCAGCCAGCTTCTGGTGTAGCTGGCTGACCTCCGCTTGCAGGCGATCCACTTTCGCCTGCAGCTGCCGCGTCTCGTCCGTGGCCGTCCTCTTCACCAGCTCCAACACAATGCCGTGCATGCTGGCAGCCCGGCATTTGAGGGCCTTCTGGAAGGTCCCCTTTAAATTTGAAGACTTGGAGGCGACCTCCAGGACTTCCTCCTTATCTTCAAGCGCCATGCGCTCCAATTCTGCCAGGGAGTGGTCAGCATACAGCACATTGGATGCACCATAGCCAGCCCTCGACCTGGCGACTTGCGCCTGCCGCTCCTTGGCGGCGACCCTCTCCTCCAGGTCTAACTGGAGTTGCGCCCTTTTCGCCAGATTTAGCTGGCGCTCGGCGTCCATCAAGCCCACAACGTGGGTATGAGCCGCAGCAGAAGTCGAAGCCTTTTTCGACTTCGACTTCTTCTTCGCCTTACCCACGGCCGACTCCGAGGAGCCCTCGGACCTCTTCCGCTTGAAGCGGTCACTTTCGGCCGCCGACGTGTCCATGTTGGACTCGTCGGAGTCCGACAGCTCGTCCGGCCTACAAAACAAGCTGGCCGCAGATGGTGTGCGGTCAGTTTCCGACGCAAAAGCGCCGCCGGCATGGCCCTGAGAAGGGCCTTTTGGTTGGCCCTGAGAAAGGCCGTTGGGTTGGCCCTGAGAAGGGCCGTTGGGTTGGCCCTGAGAAGGGCCGTTGGGTTGGCCCTGAGAAAGGCCGTTTGAATCGCCCTGGGAGGAGCGATTCCTAACAAAACGACCAGACGCATCCCGCGTTGGCTTACCCATCATAATACAATTAAAATTCTCAGTATTCGCAGACGACCGCATGAATATCTACGAATCACAGCGCACTTTAGCCGCCGGTCTGCCACTCCGTTACGGTGGTCAGACACGGCGTTGCCCGGGGGAAACTACGTGGAAGTATGCGCTGTGGGGGATCCCCCATGGTCACCCCTCCATGGGCCAACCCCGGCAAGCGTAGCTTAACCTTATGGATCGACCCGTACGGCTGTTATAACTTAGCCACGAGCTCTTCAATAAATAAATAGCAACTATAGTTTTGTAAATCATTAACATAAATTCAGCAAAAGGTATGTTGCGTAGCGATTCTACAACAATTCGACCCGGACAACTCGACCCTACTTTTTTTTTTCCTGGTTGGAAAATCCTCATGGATGTCGGAGGAGTCTGTCAGACTCTTCCTGACTAAAAACCACCCCGGTGTTCCCTTCCCACACTTGCACCGGGGATCTTGGGAGCTAGTATTACTTCCGTGATCCCCGGCTAGTGCCGGTCCGCCTCTGCGGGCCACCTCAAGTCTGCAGGGGGGTGAGATGCCCCCGCCGCGAAGTCTGAAAGGGGCGCGCGTAGAACACTACGCGCCGCCACCTTGGGTCCAGTGCGATAGGGGGCGGCGGATGTCCCCGAGTCCGCCGTCCCTGGACCCATTTAGGGGGGCCGGAAGAGAGCATTGTCTACCCTCTGCCGACGCCCAGTGCGCCTGCTGCGGGCTGGGTGACCGGACGAGATCTCCCGCTCCCTTTCCGCAGCCTCCTTCTGCGACACGACTGTTTCGCAGAAGGACACCACCGCGTCCCAGGACTCCTCGCTGCCGGCCATCCTGGAATGTCCTCCGCCGTGGGGTGGGCGGAAGGGTCTGTCAGACTCTTACTGACTAAAAACCACCCCGGTGTTCCCTTCCCACACTTGCACCGGGGATCTTGGGAGCTAGTATTACTTCCGTGATCCCCGGTTAGGTCGGACCCTAACTTAACTATTACGATCAATTATATCCGGTTCCACAGATTAGTTCGTTTACCTTTCACAAGTGAGGAGTGACGAGTGAGAAAGTGAAGAATGTTTTTTATGGTTTGTTTTTATTAGCTAAGTTGTCGAGATCAACTTGTTGGAGTCAAGCTTGGGATGCAGTAGTTGGAGTCGAGTAGTCGGGGTCGGGAGGAAGGTGGGTGGTACCCATAAAACACCCACTCTCATGAAGATCTGAGAAGCTACTCGAAGTTGTGGGCGAGTAAGTTTATTTAGGACAAACTCTCCAGTTAGGTAGATCCAACTTCGAGAAAGAGGTCAATCGTCGAATCCGACTCGGCTGGGCAGCGTTCGGAAAGCTTCGCAATATATTCTCGTCACACATACCGCAGTGTCTCAAGACGAAAGTCTTTGACCAGTGCGTGTTGCTAGTGATGACCTATGATATACTGAAACGTAGTCGCTCACAATGGGCCTTATTAGAAGGCTAAAAGTCACCCAAAAGGCCATGGAGCGGGCTATGCTTGGAGTTTCCCTACGTGATCGAATCACAAATGAAGAGATCTGCAGGCGAACCAAGGTAACCGACATTGCCTGAAGAATTGCCAACATTAAGTGGCAGTAGGCAGGGCACATTGTTCGCAGAACAGATGGCCGATGGGGGCGAAAGGTTTTGGAACGGTGACCACGTGCCGGAAGACATGTTGTTGGAAGGCCTCCTACAAGGTGGACCAATGCCCTTGTAAAGGTCGCAGGAATTCGCTGGATGCGAGGAGCACAGAAACGGTCGAAATGGCTGTGCTTGGCCTTTAGCAGTACACGTCTTTCGTCTGAAATGGTGATGAATGATGATTCGGAGTCGAGTAGTCGGGGTCGAGTAGTCGGGGTCGACTTGTCGGGTTCGAGTTTTCGGGGTTGATTTGTCCGGGTCGAGTTCTCCAGGGGTTGAATTGTCTCGGGGTCGAGTTATCTGGGTGGAGCCGTCTCGGAGTTGAGTTGCCGTGATCCCTTTTTTTTTGTTTTTGGGCGGGAAATTAGACTAAAACCCACCCGTGTTCCTTCATTTGGCTGTGTGCCAGGGCCACAATATCCCTTTCGGACAAACTCGCAAGGCTGGCAGGCATTGGCCCCAATGGACCCCGTCAATTCATGCTGACATCTATTTGAGGCGCTCGTGGAACACAACGCGCCGTCGACCCGGGCCTGGTCCTTGTCGGATGACGAGCTACCCATAGCTCACCGTCCGCTGGCCTGCGCCTACGGTGGCCGGAAATCGGCTTGCTACTCCCGACGCCCAGGGCGTCTCCTGCGGCGACTAGGGGCGTGAGGGCGCGAACCCTGCCGCTCCCTCACGCGTTCCCCCTCCTCCTTCGCGAGCATTACTGCTTCGCAGAAGGAGGTGACGGCCTCCCATGCACTCTCGCTCCGAACCATGGCCTGAACCAGGGCCGGACGCGAAAGATCGCCGCTGCCGATCGCCTCCGTGAGGACACGGTGGTGCCCCACCCAAGCCGGGCAGACCTCCACCGTATGCTCCACCGTGTCCTCCGGGCGATCCACATAGTGGTGACACCCGGGCGTTTCCTCCCGCTTTATCTTGAACAGGAACCTCCCGTAGCATATTAGAGCAGTGGTAACGGCCCATATTTGTGTGCCTGCCTATATAAGCACTTTACTTTTTGTTGTTGAATTCATTACTACTGCTCTCAAAACAGCGAAGAAAAACATCGTGAGGAAACTGCATAGAACCAAAATTATGAGGAATCCCAACCAACCCACACTGGGCCCGCATGGTGTATTTTGGGCTAGTCCCACTCACAAAGAGGAGGTCTATGCCCCAACAGTGGGAACGATGTAGGCTGATTATGCTGATGACATAGTAGCATACATTGATTATTTCACGCCTTTGTCTCAGCCTATTTGTAATAATTATTAAACATGTGAATAATAAAGTCATCCTGTCTGTTACTCTAAAGAAAGTATTCTAATCTAAATAAACAGAACCAAGTTCCTACGAGTATCAATTATTCTTCGTTTGTTGAATCGAAAGCTAAATACAAAATTGAATCTATTTGAATCGAGTAATTGGTACCTACTTTTATTTACGTAACTCTTTTCGTCAATTGCTATGCCGCTAATTGCTCCAAATAAAGACGTTAACACTATTAGTCTGGATGTAGATTATAATTATAAACCTCTTCTAGTCATCAAGTCCTTTCTTTAGTATTGTTCGAAGAGTCGTTGAGCTCCCTAAGTTCTTAGTTGAGCTACACGATTGCATGCACTGACTGGACAGGTCCACTCAAATATTTATGGTTCTTTCCTCAAAAGACCACTTCAGATACCAATCTACATGGTTGCAAGATTATTTACGGATTTATATGTAACTCATTGAGATTGATGAATTTTATACAAATACAATGACATGAATGTTTACTTGTAAAGTATTATATTATTTTAATTACTGTGAAAGTGAAGACTACGTGAGTCATTGTTTTTTTTTCTCAGTCAGTTTTAATCTTGGTCTGGCAATTTGAGTAATTAATGTGGCCTACCCAAATGTCCCTTCTTTGGTATTGATTGAGTTGAGCTACACGATTACTGACAAATGTGTGCACTGACTGGACAGGCTGCACTGACTCCACTCTATCTGTGTGGTTTTTCCTCAAAAGACCATTACAGACATCAATCTACATGGCCTTCCCATGATCTGACTAAGATTATGCCTGGACTTCAAAATACACTGTGACCTCTGAGTTTGTTTCGGCCTTTCTTCTCAGAGTAGTCAAATAGGAAACACCGCCCTCATCTAGTTTCTAAAATATGATTGACTTATAAAAGTGTTTGCACAAACCTACTTACAGAAATATAAAACATTTAACATATGAACAAACCTTGTCGTCTTATCTGTGTTTAACTTAGAACATTTAGGTGTTGAACGAAGAATATGGAGGTGTAAGAAACGCCACTTATTGATTAAATAATATTATACTTTTTGTAACAAGGTTCTTTAACGCGGCTTGCGGTAGGAATTGATTGGTTGAAATCGTCACGTAAAGAAAATATAACATTATCTCTCACTGTCTATTTTTTTCAGTATTATATTTTAGATGAATTTTTAGAAGCTCTATGTTTGTATCTTTATGAGAGCTTCTAAAAACTCATACTAGATAGCTTTGTATAACATTTAAAACGCGTCTATGGGTGGGTAAAACTGTCTAATGGAGCTAAAAAAAACTTCGAGAAAAAGAGTCAGTTTCAAGGTCTTAAGTTTCAAGTATCAGAAGTTTTTGTTTTAAATCATACGCTTGAAGGATTTCGATGATTCATTCCGGACGGACGTTCCCCGGCCGCATACGTTTTAATATGTTTATATACGCAGCACAGGACCGGTCGATGTGGTGACCCTTGGAAGAGGCCTATGTCCAGCAGTGGACGCCTTTCATATGAAATGTTGATATATTTTTTATGGGAATAAAATCATACAGGTTAGGAACATCTGCAAAGTACATTGCTACCCCCACCACGCGTAGATACTTCAAATTCACAAAAATTCAAGATGCGTATTATTAGGATATGATAAAATATGAGGAAAAAACAGAATGAATGGAGTTTTGGCTAACTTTTTATACGATTCACGATAATAAAATGAATTTTGATCATATTACTCATTATTTCAGTACTCTAGATTTGCATTCTGAAATCATAGTCAGTTCCCATTTATTTTAACTGTCTTCTCTATGAATTTCATTTAATTCAGAACTTCCTTTAGTATCGGTCGTTCAATCGAGAACTTTAAATTTCTGTTACTGCTAATTAGTACATTTCTCAAATCTGAATGAGAAACAGCTGTATGGATGGAATACTCTGCATTGTACACCATAACAAATTACAATATAACTTTTGAGATTTTTTCAGCAGCGTAGGTCAAAGGTCTTCAACCCGCGGCCCGCAGTGATTTCCTTGGCGGCCCGGCAATAGCTTGGCAAAATTAAATTTATTTATTACTATTCATATCTAGAAATTAAAACTAACTATACAGGTAAATTTACACTAACGCGCGAAAACAATTAGAGAATTGCAACAACCACTATTGGGGCAGATATTAATAAACTAGTAAGATTATACAATATCAAACATCTCATTGATTTAATTTTAGCTTTCTAAAATTGTATATTAAGTAACTGCAATGATTGTTGTTTTTTAATTACTTACCTACTTATAAGTATAAAATGGAATATAATCAATTTCCCTTGTCTTGAGGCCCGCCGGGCGCCACGCCGAACCAAAATCAAAGTATTCTCGGCCCGTAGCTTCAAAAAGGTTTAAGATCCCTGAAGTGGGTAGATACTGAGTACCTAATCAAAACAATATTTAGTTTTCTCGATCAAGAAGGTCCGATATAGCAGGTTAAATCGATAATACGAAAGTCGACTAAACTATAAAACGTGTCAGAATATTCCGATACGGGTGTTTGAAAGCGGAAATTCAAATAATGTACGAATATTGGATAGTTGATATATTTTTGATTTAGAAGGTCAGTCAGTGATAATTATTACAATTACCTACTACTTTTATAGAAAAGCTAAATTAAATACGCAGTAAGGTTATAAGCAAAGATTTAATATTAGATTACCAGCTATTAAGAGTTTCAAACTATATTATATATGCAGAAAGGTTATAACAAAATATTTCGTATTACATTACCAATTAAGAGTTTCAAACCTTAAAATATGAAATAGCTCTCAGAGATGACTCATATACATTAAAATTTGTCGGTCTTTCTGTAAAAAAAACTTTTATCTAGAAAACGACAAAAAAGACGAATAGATGCCATGGCATAGTAAAGAGATTCTACGCTTTGCTATTTTTTATTATACCTGTGTCTCATACGTAAAACAAAGGCTAGATTTTAAGTAAAGGCTTTACGTAGTCGTACGTGAAACGACGTGTTTTTGTAAGTTGTGTTTTTCCAAGATGGCGTCTCACATTTCAGCCACGTCGTATTTTTCGTTTGTTGGTGTACAAGAACTCACAAACTTTTCCTGAAAAAAAATCTAGCTAATAACATATATGCGTGGCTTGTTTTACCTTTTATGAGAAATTCTTTATTTTTCATTACATAAATTATTTTTTATTGTATTTAATTTTTGAATGGTTTTTGGATATTATTATAATGTACTTATTTATTTTCTAACATTTATACAGGGTCAAATTAAATTAGCTAGCGATACTCCACAGACGTAATGGGTATGGATATCTAACATGGCGTAAAAAAAAAACAAAACATATTTTTCAAGTCATACTTCCAAGTCACAAAACTACCAGAGGTTGTTGACAAAAAAAAACGAATCTTTTTAATTTTTATTTTGTCATGTTTAGATATCAATGAGGAGTTTTGCTAGCTAATTTAATTTGACCCTGAAAACAAAATAATGTAAGAGTCAAAAGATAGGAGCTGAGATTGGACCCTCCTCACACAGGACCTTTTCCTTATTTTGTTTTATTTTTAAATTATTTTGTTAGTTTTAATGTTATTTTTTTTATTGTTTTCATGATTTTGTTAGTTTTAATGTTGGTTTTTATTATTGTTGTATTTCCCTGTACGTCTCGCAAATAAAATATTTTTCTTTATTTCTTTCCCCTTCCTTCTTCTTCTTCTTCTAAGTTCTTCTAGTTACTTTTAATATTTGTATCAAAAATCAAAAGTCATTTATTCAAACTAGGCTGAGAATCAGCACTTTTCGAACGTTAAAATTACATAAGACAGTCCCCCAAAAACGCCCACCCTTCACCACTTCCTAGTGCTTTAGCTGGGAAGAAGAAGTGGCGCAACAAACTCCCCAGCAAACTTGAATCTATACAATAAAATGTAAAATAATTTGCATTACGCAACACAGAAATAATTCTATTATTCGCCACTATACAAAAAAAAAAAAAAACATAAAAATCGTCAAAAAAAACTATACCCAAGCAGAAATAACGTAAACAGAACGTACTTATATATATATGAACGTATGACCTATAAGTAGCTGTTCCGGGTCTGGCTGTTTGTATGTGAGTTTAATTCAATTTTTTGTCTGTCTGTCTGTTTGTTCTAGCTAATCTCTGAAACGGCGGGACCGATTTTGACGGGACTTTCGCTGATGCGATGTTATAAGAAGTAACTAACTTTAGTTTAGAAAAAGCCACGCACGTGTTGCCGTCCTCCTCCTAGCATAAAACAAACATCTATCGGTACTATACACCTTGTTCTCTAAGTCGAAATAAACCCCTTTAGGCGAAGAACATTGTAAGCTATAGGTACCTACTTTGTACTAGTTCAAATAGGTAGAATTACGTGACTCGACTCCCACAAAAGGATGAACACAGCCTTAGTGCGACTAGAAACGAGTTTAACATTAATAAAGGATTTCGAAAGGATTTGTCGGTTCGGCTCGGACGATTTATTAATTGTTGAAGCGAAAAGTCAAGAATTGAAGGTGCGATTTTGTTAATCTCTTTGTTGGGATTGGTTTTAAATAGGTTTTAGCTTTCTGTTCAAAATAAATAATGGGCGGGTTGAGAATATTGGATTTTTAATGCTAAATTCGGAGACGAATTTTAGAAATGGATTTGTTTCGTCGATAATCGATTTTTAATTTTTTCGTATAACAAAGTGTCTTAAATAGGAAGAAGAATAAAGTAATGGTCTGTCTCAATACCTAGTTTCCTGTACCAATGGTGTCCTGATAAATAAGGCAGGCCATACATTTGTTTAACTGCAATAATAAAGATTCGATTCAGAACTACGGATGATGGAAGAGGACGTTCCATCGTAAAATATAAAAAACCCTTGAATGGGCAAGGAGTCACATGTTGTAATATTACTATGCAGTCATCATTATCATAATTTCAGCCGAAAGACGTCCACTGCTGGACATAGGCTTCCCCAAAATGGAGAGGGGGGGGGGGGGGGGGTTGCCATAATCGCCACGCTTGGTACGCGGGTTGGCGATCGCAGTATGGTGTTAAAATGTATAGAGAATGCTGCTGCTCGTTCTCTAGTAATCCCTTAGTCGCCTGTTATGACACCTACGGGAAGAAATAGGACTATACAGTAAGTATGTATATTTCAGATTCAAATCACTTCCAGAAATTCTACATTCGAACATACAACGTCACATTTCGTTGGTACCTACAGCAAGAAAATTGTAAAGACACACATTGCCGGACGTGTTGATATAACCGTTCTTTTTTTTAAACCAAAACTTCTGGAAGCTTCCACCGTGGAATAATGGTGCTGAATTGTTTCGAGTTTTTGAAATATTTTTATTTAGTGCAGTGCTGAGGAAATTGTTTATGGTTTTCTTTGGTGAAATGTTTGGTCGTATTTAAAATGATTTATAGAGCTTTGAGGTTTTATTTTTATCTTTTGTATTTTTATTGCATACGTTGGGTTTAGAAACGTTAAGTAAGGTTTGATTAAATATCTAATACTAATTTCTTCTCGCTACTTAGTCCGCGTGGAATTTCTTGTAACAGGGTACAAGAAATTTCGCCCGCCCGCGCTTTTACTGTTTTCGCTTAGCGATCTTTCTGCCTTTTTTCTCGGCTTCGTTTTGCTCGGCTCCTTAGAGTTGTAGCGTGATGTTAAATAGCCTTATAACCTTCCTCAAGAATAGGGCTATCAAATGCAAATGGTACATTCAGAGATTACCGCGTTCAAACAATCAAACAATAAAACAGAGTTCAGCTTTATTATCAGTATATTATCCAATACTTCGTCCGAAGAATCCATGTGGTGCTGAAAATAAAGAATAGCACCATCCTATGTCTTCCCGTGGGTGTCGTTAAAGGCGACTAAGGGACTTACCAGAGAATGGGCAGCAGCGTTCTTTATGCATTTTAACACCATACTGCGATCGCCAACCAGCCTGCCAAGCGTGGCGATTATTACAACCCCCCTATCTATTTGGGGGAGGTCTATGTACAGCAGTGGACGTCTGTCAGCTGAAATTATGATGATGATCCAAGACTTTGGGGTGCGGGCGATTTTGAGGGAGCTGCTGTATTTTTACTACCGTCAATGTCGACACGCCAACCGAAAAAACGAATGTAAAATATTATATTAAAATAAACAAGTATTTTATAAGCAAGCAAGCACAAACTGTTAACCCACTATAAAAAAATACCGGACTAGTATAATAGAATAATAAAATTTGCAATAACGTTAGGCAAGCCAAATCTTATCAAAACATAACCCTTAAATCTTTTAGTACCTACCTGGTAATGGCTATCTTTACGAGTGAGAATTTAGATTGAAATCAAAATGACCGAAGAGTTTGTATCTGTTTTAACTGTTCACGTTTAAAATGGCCAAGTTAACGCCGACAGTTTAATTACCATTCCGAAATACGAACTACTAACCTAAGCTTGAAGTAAACCACGAAATTAATCAAGGAATGTAGGTATAAGACCGCACCATGGATTTGCCACGGGCAGTCAGCGTTGTGGAAAACCACGAAGGAAATGGAGGGACATGCTGGACAAATCTGTCCAATTTTGCTCCGAACCAAAATATCTGGGAGTCATACTGGAAGGCTGCAACAGCAGTGTGAAGGTACTAGACGCAACATTGATTTTAAATACTTCCTCTACGAAATAAAAGTAGCTTTGATATATTCCACACATAACATCACGCCTGTAATCCACGGAGGGTTAGGCAGAGGTACACCTATAGTACACCCACGTTTCGCCAGTTATGTTAAAGCTCAACACACACAGGGAGCGGGCCTGTTGCCATCAACCGGGCACAAATTTAGACTCCGGACAACAGTAACAACTGATATATATCATATTCAAAATAAAAATAAAATCGAACAAACTGTATAATTTGTTCATGATTTAATTGTGATTTCAGTTCGTAACCTCTGCCATTTAATGCAGTAGTAAAAATCCGTCCACACTAATATAATTTGTGAAAGAAATCGTTTGTCTTTCGGTCTGTATGTTTGTAACCTCTTCATCGGCTACGGCTGAACGGATTGAGCACACAGATATACCTGGGTTAGGATATTGGATACTTTTTCATCTCGGTAGTTTGTTCCCGTGGTAAAACTTCTGACCTCCATGCGGGCGGAACCGCAGGCAAAAAGATAGTCTTTAATAAAAATGTTACAACATTTTTAACCAACCAAAAACATATTTTTTTTCTTACTAAGCACGAAGAAAAACTGTCAGCTTTGCAACTTGCATAATAAAAATCTTCTATCAACTATTGAAACTCCGTTCCAACGGTTTTGGTGGACATGCCTTACGTCTCAATGTGAGGTACCTAATAGCTGATCAAGTTTTTGGCAGATATTCAAACGGGTCTCAGTGCTGTAGTTTGGCTCTCGTCTACTTTGGATTACTATCCCAATTTGTAGTGATTTTCAACGCCGTAAATGTAATATTTTAGCTTTAAGCCAAACGCGATGCTTTTGCCAACGATGTTGTGTAGGATATTGTGTAGTATTAGTTACTGGATTGTTGTAACGAGTCTTGTAAAACCGACAAGGATTAGTCACTTTTTTCATAAGGAAAACATTTGATTAAAGATTAGTCCGTGGCAGCTCTGTACAGAAAGAGGTGGAAGGAGAGTAGGGAGGCCTTTGTCCACCAGTGGGACAATACGGCCTAAATAAAATAAAACTTTTTTGAAAAATGTCTACTGGAGTCACATAATATGTACTTCACAGAACCAGCAATTTTATGTTGCTTTAGAAGCCCAAATACTATATATAATCTCTCTCATTGTGATGGTCATCACAACTGACAGGTCCTTGTTTTAAAAAAAAATAGGAATGGAATTAAAAGCATATAATGTTTAGTCCCATTTTGTACATAATTATACTATCTACAACCAAGAGGACTTCAGTATTTGTTGAATAACTTATTTACAGTATTCAAACCATTAGGGGCAACGCAAATGAAATCCGCAACGACCAAACACTAAGAGATTTTGCGCACCGTGAGTGCCAGGCTACAGACAATTTGCAGTGCACTTTATTGTCTGTCAAAAGCCTTACAGACTTCTCCACAGACTTGATCACACTAAAAGTCTGTCGTCTGCGTAGGCTCTTAACAGTTACACAAGTTTAATTCCGTAAGAGCACATGAAACGTTCCCGGAACGTCATTAATTCAGGTATACAAGTTCCAGATTCTTAAGATTTGTGTACCATTCGTATGTTCCTACTAATTAACTCCATCGCGACAGTTCCTAGCAGTTACGACCTCTAGTTTTGAATTAATTAAAACTTAGTTAAAAGGGCTTCATGTTTCCTCAATCGAATTTAAAACTGTAATTAATTTAGTGGAGTCGAAGTGGATGGGGCTAATTTGAACAATGCTTCATATTTAAGTTAGAAACTATGTTTTTGGTGGTACACACAGCTCCATTATGTGGTTACCCTCCCAAAAGACATGTGCGTTCAAATCCGTGCTAGGCCCAAGTTGGTTTTTGTATTTTTCAAAAACATCACACTAATATTATAAAGGCGAAAGTTTGTGAGTGTGTGTGTGTGTGTGTATGTTTGTTACTTCTTCACGCTTAAATGGCTGGACCAATTTTGATAAAATTTTGTATGGAGGTAGCTGACATCCTGGATTAAGACATAGGCTACTTTTTATCCCGACATTCCCACAGGATCGAGACTTACGCGGGTAAAACCGCGGGGCGCTGCTAGTATTATTATAATTAATGTATTGTTTAGTGAATAAATAAATTTAAGTTAGTATTTATTTATTAAAGTCTGTTTTTAATATTGTTTTTCAATAAAACGTTACTACCATACGTACGCCGTACCTAACGTTACTTTTATTATTGCGTATAACGATAATCTATAATAGGGTTAATATTTACGAAGAGTTATTCAACGGTAAAGTAGACCTTAGGTTTCAAGACTGCTTGCCGTGTATAAGGTTGGAGGTTCAAATCCTAGGCACGAAGTGTGCTTTCTGTCATGCATTATATATTTTTAATTTATGGATAGTATTTTTCTATTTTTTTTTAGTAGTATTTATAAAGAATCATAATTTATGATAAATTATATTTTGCCAACTGACACAAACGGGTCCCTAGACAAGTGACGTCCTTTATTTGAACGTATATATCCAACATTGTAGTTATAACTTGAGGGTATGGATTAATTTTATAAAGAAAACGTAAGTAAATACCCTCAAATTAAAACATCTATCGATTATATAGAGACATAAAGATAAAGTGACCTGAACAATAGTATGTAGATAACAATTTCATCGTATTCCATATGGGCTCGCGGGCTAGTTCATCAAACTGCCGGTATATGACGACGTTCGGAGATGCGATGGTTCGAATCCAAGTAGAAAAAATTAATTATTTTTGAAGTATTCTTTAGATTATTCATAACAAATTCAATATTGTAGCAGTGTAACATTTTAAAACTTGAGGGGATAGCACATACTGACGCAGTGTGTACCTACTTCATTAACTTGTATTGTGTGTCTACTAAATATTCAAATTCTTCATCATCAACGTTATTTTAAATACAACAATTTGAATAATTTCTTCATTACGGAGACCATATTTTTTATTTCATAAATGTATTCAATAAATCTTAACTCTTAGAGAAAAATTAAGGTCATAATCAGAGGGCTTTATAAGCTTTTGGTTGTCTTTCAAGAAATTTCAACATGTTCAATAAACTACCTCAAAAACCCATAAAAATACCTCATCATCGTCATCATCATTTCAGACGAAAGACGTCCACTGCTGCACAACCACTTCAGCTGTTTCTGTGCTTCCCACATCCAGCGGATTCACGACCTTCACAAAGTCATCGGTCCACCTTGTAGGAGGCCTACCAACGCTATGGTACGCGGTTGCCACTCCAGAACCTTTCGGCCCCGTCGGCCATCAGTCTGTTCTGCGAGCAATGTAATTTTGGCAATTCTTTGGGCTATATTGGTTACCTTGGTTCACATCTCTTCATTTCGGATTCGATCACGTAAAAATACCTTGCTCTTCTATAAACTCTTGAAAAATGAAGTCGTACAAAATCTTCGATCTGAACAAATATCGGATAGCCACAGCGATACTCGTATCTCACGAACACCGGAATCAGCATATAAATGCAACTAAAATTCTCTCACTTTCGAAATAGTCGCGGATTTTCTCGCCTGTCAACTTTTGATCCGTTCTTATTCATCAAAATGCGTTTTGCATTTTACATACATAGTAGTAATGAAAAAGAGTGGCCGCAAACGTGCGACAAAATGAGAACTGTTTTTTTTAGAAGCGTCACAGATTTTTTTTTTAATAGCTATCGAATGGTTGATTAGTTTCGAAGAAAGTCAAAGTCAAAGTCAAATTATTTATTTCAAATAGGCACTTATATAGTCTACTTTTGAACGTCAAAATTTACAAAAAAAAATAGAATTGATTCAAGTCGCCCCCAAAAGGTAGCTTCGTATGGAAAAGAATAGGCAAGAAACTCCACCATTACTCTTTTAAAATATTTTACAATATTTTGTATAGGTACATTAAATATATTATAATTATTATTATGTGAAGACGATGAATCTAGAATAAAATTACTATACCACAATAGGTAAAAAGAATTAAGAATAAGGCAATGACATAATTATAAATTAGAAATTATACATAATTATATATATTTATAATTAGAAATTATACATAGTTATAAATTAACTATTTATAAATTATAAATTATGTGATAAATTAATTAGGTGCTCACATATTTAAAAACATTGTAAAAATAAATACATTTTTGTAAAAAAATTATAATTATGTTCAGTTAAGGTAATCACAGAATGTAAAATAAATGTCATAAAAATAACAAATTATACAATTAAATGAGCAACCAGTTTGATTTTGTCTAGAAGAAAGAAATAAGAAAGACGAAAGGTTAACAGATTCAAAATTACCTCGGTAACACTTACTAGAATCAGCAATAACAGGAGGCTTGTGGATAATAATAACAGCCGCACGGGTTGATCGAAGGTTAAGCTACTCTTGCCGAGGCCGGTCCGTGGATGGGTGACCCCTCCATGCGTCGGAAAGCAAGTTAAACCGTTGGTCCCGGCTGTAATTTGTATATCTTTGACAGTTGTTACGGATAGTCAGAAGCCCAAGATTCTGACAACCAGTCTTATCAAGGGATATCGTATTACTCAGTAACTGGGTTGTGTAGATCAGATAAGCAGTAAATTCATGTAAAATACTGGTATTCAGCTGCATCTAGTTATACTGGAAGCTGGCAAAAAGAAAAGAGAAAGTGAGAGAGGAAGGGGGAGTTGGGAAAAGGCTAGGCATATTATAATGGTCAGCAATAGAAGTCTAATAACACTGTTACTTTTACATAGGTATCTAATTTCCTAATAGATACAAACTTATTGTGGTAAGTAGGTACTAAGCCTTTTTATTACCCCTAGTCAAGAATCTATTATTATTATTTTAATATAGTGAACCAGCTTTAATAAATTTTCCGCAAAATATGAATAATATTCCTAAACACACACAACGCAATATTGAACATAATAAATATAGGAGAAAAAGCGATCAACAATGAAATAAATGTACCTAACAACAAAGAGAAACAACAGAAAGTTCAGCTGAGTTTAATATAAATTTGTTTAGTCTTATCGTGTAAGCTGTTTATACTGATTCCATAATATTAAAGGAAGTTAACAAATCTAAGTGAATTCTTCTGCTGACACTTGTATTCACATTATTTACCTACTTGGTTCCAATATAGATTACATTGTATGCGAAGTTTGTTATGAAATGAAATGAAATCATTTATTCTGTAAATAGGATATCGGAATCGCTTTTACACGTCATATTAAAAAGTAAAAAATAAGCTAGATGTAGTCGACATTTCCTATCTGACTACCCCTGAGAAGAAATGGCGAAACAAACTCAGGGGTCAAAGTCTCTTTTAAAGTCCAGACATAATCTTGGACAGATCATGTGATGTAGATCTGTGTCTGAAATGGTCTTTTGAGGAAAGAACCACACAAATTTGTGTGGACCTGTCCAATCAGTGCAAGCATTTGTGAGTAATAGTGCAGCTCGACTCAAGACTTGTTCTTGGTATTATGTTCGTATGTATCTAAAATCCCCGTAAAGGCTCCCACTGACAGGCGCGACGTGAGACTAGTAGCATAATTTCTATGAAAACTTCATGGAAAGTGTCGCGTTGCCTGATGCGATATCACGCAAGTCTGTACGAGCCTTAAGGTTGAATGTCTCTTGCACGGCACAAAACGACGACATCCAGTTTTTGTTTTCAAGACCAATGTTTCAACATTCCGTTAATTTATTCTTTAACCGGCCCACTGAGTTTTGTGCTACATAAAAAAATCCTGGTTCGTCCCACACAATATGCTTCCTTCGTCCCAAAATATAATTTTAATTATTTTCTTTTAATTATTTATTCTCGCTTCGTCCTATATTCCTTCTACGGCCCATATTTTTTAGGGTTCCGTACCAAAAGGGTAAAACGGGAACCCTATTACTAAGACTCCGCCATCTGTCTGTTTGTCCGTCTGTCACCAGGCTGTATCTCATGAACCGTGATAGTTAGACAGTTGAAATTTTCACAGATGATGTATTTCTGTTGCCGCTATAGCAAAAAATATTAAAAACCAGAATAACATAAATATTTAAGGGGGCTCCCATACAACAACCGTGATTTTTTTGCCGTTTTTATAGATAATGGTACGGAACCCTTCGTGCGCGAATCAGACTCACACTTTACCGGCTTTTTTTTTGTATTGGCCAAACTTACTTTTTTGTACAATCGGCAAAAAAGAGTTAGTTTAATATTTAACATCAATCAACTATTTAAAACAACCGCTCCTCTCTGTCTTCTCCGCGAGAGAAAATGTACTCGTATTATTTTATAATAACACTATTCATGCAAGCCTAGTACTTTTTGTTAGGTCTACTGCTCGAAATTGTGCACAACCTGCCGTGTCGTGAACAGTACCGTCTTGTATGCATGCAACGCACTACGGATAAAAAGTATCCAGGTATCCAACTATTTCATCCAAATCCTAATTAGTGAGATAATACTAATGATTGAAATACTATCTTGAATTCATGCAAGCCTAGTACTTTGTGTTAGGTTACTGCTATTTCTACCTACAGAGAAATTATTATTTGCTATTTCTGAAATCTGCGCAATTTTCTTAATTTTTCTTCCTGTAAGAACCTTCTAAAAAATATTGGAAAACGTAAAAAAAAGATGAATGAAATCAGTAAAGTCGTTCTTAAGTTATAGCGTGACTAAGGGAAATAGGGAAAATTTTATAAAGATTATTGTTTCAAAAATTTCAAGTAAGAACATTTTATTATCTTTTGTGTTTTCAACAATAATATGGGACAAACTAAGATTTTTTGGAATGTGGGACAAAACTTCAGGACGAACGAAGAATAAATCTTCAACCTTAGTGAAGTATTAATTAACTGGAAGTTTTTATCAAAAGTGGTAAAGCATTCTCGGGAGTCGACTATAGACATTCTTCAATCATAATAGTGTTTGCATGATGATCCATTGGTAAAATATTCCTTTGATATCTCTGGTAGGTCTATGTCACTTCAACATCATATTACCTACTTATTGCTGTACAATCATGACGTGAACAGTCATTGCATTAAATCTATCATCAGCATCTCTTTTCAAAACCGCCGTGTTCTCACGGAGGCGATCGGCGGCGGCGATCTCTTGCGTCCTGCCCTGGTTCAGAGCGAGAGTGCATGGGAGGCCGTCACCTTCTTCAGCGAAACAGTAATGCTCGCGAAGGAGGAGGCAGAACGCATGAGGTGAAGGCAAAATCCGCGCCCTCGCGTCCCTAGTCGCCGCAGGAGATGCCCCGGGCGTCGGGAGTCGCAGGCCGATTCCCGGCCACCGTAGGCGTGGGCTTGCCGACGGTAAGCGATAGGTAGCTCGCCGTCCGATAAGGACCAGGCCCGGGTCGACGGCGCGTTGTATTCCACGCGCGCCGCATAGAGACGTCAGCACCAATTGACGGGGTCCGAAACGGCCAATGCCTGCCAGGGTTACGAGTTTGTCCGAAAGGGATATCGGGGCATTGGCACAAAAAAGAAAAACGTTAATATGCTTTTAAAAGTTACAACAATACTAAGTCATCCGAAAAAAATACGACTACATCTTATTACCCAGTAACAGACAAACAGGGAACAGCCTAAATCCCTCAACTCACGTGACTAACCATTGCGTGTCTCACGATATAAACGAATCTATTATTTTTATAGTGCGTGCGATTTCACTTGCAAATTTAATAAACAAACTACATTTTTGCTGTATAAGTGACGTGGATTTTTTGACGATTTATTTTGAGTTTAGTTTGAAATATGAGGTGATGAGTTTTTAATGCTAATTCAGGGCATGAATCAGAGAGTGGATGGATCTTTTTGTGGTTTGCGGCATTATGATAATATTTATTTCGTAAACTTAACTCGACTAATAGAAGAATTTCGCCATGTCCGATTCTCTGTCTGTTTTTTAGTTTAAAGTATTTGTTAGTATATGTAACGAAATTAAAAAGAAAACTATCACAGCTAAGTAGGCTTTATAAGTTAACGAGTAATAGTCGACCAACTTACATTTGCAGTTGGAGAATTGACCATGACGTAAATCGATGTATCGGAGAACATGTTTTTCAACTACAATGTTATGTTTGTTTTTGGTATAAATTCATCCCAACTACGGAACCCTTCATTGTGCATGATCCGACACGCACTTGGCCGGTTTCATTCTTTTTTACTGTTTATAGAAGTGGATTTCTCAATTTGCATATACCAGCAAACAGTTATAAATTTTCTACCCAGGACAGACATGTTCTAGATACAAAAATACGCGCTTGACTTACTTCATATTTTTATTTTCATTTTAAAATCCCACATTATTGCCAGAAACAACACAATAATATATTGAACTTTATATTTACAAAGTCATAGAAAAACTTAAACTATCCAAATTAATAACCTAAAATTTAATAAAAAAATTCAATCCACTGAAAATAACATAAACATAAGACATAACATCACGCCTGTAATCCCCGAAGGGTTAGGCAGAGGTGTACCTATAGTAGCTACACCCGCGTTTCGCCAGTTAACAAAAAAAAAACAACATAACAACAAAACAACATTTCTATAAAATTCAAAAGACCTAAATAAAACTGGAAACGCTCGCGTGCAGCGTTCCATATTTTTGTATGAGATTCTACTGCCGCAGGGTCCAACGCGATCTTCGTTTGTTTGGCGATGATTATGCCCATTCATAGTCCGACAGACCATTGTACGCTGCATGGGTTTTTATCTCATAAATAATACGGAATCCTGATTGGATGGGAGCTATGCATAACAAACCTTGGAAAGTCATCTATAACGACTATATTTGCATAAATGTTTTTCGGTGGATTGCTTTTTTTATTTATTTCAACGCTTTTCCTGGTATGTAGGTGAGTGGGACTTTAAAGTCAATTCGCTTTATAGCTTTATACGTTAATGGTTTTTTGCTATCCATACTCTCGCTCATACTAAAATTTTTCGCAATTTTTACATTTTATAAATAAAATAAAAATCTGTATCATTGTTTCTGACTTTACATTCATGAATCGGTAAAGGGTCCGGTGTAAATTGTTATAATTATATGACTATGGTCATCAATGTGATTTCTTTTCAATTGCCGTCCACAAGAAAAAGATGAGGCTATAAGTCGCAAATCTGTGTAAAAATTAACTTTGAGTGGTAAGTACTACTTAAAGCTATTTTATATACAGCACTAGCTTCTGGCCGCGATTTAGTCCGCGTGAAATTTCTTGTTTTAAGGACGCTATCGCAAATCTGACAGAAATTCGCAGTTTTTCTGTACATTTTGCGGCAAACTTTAACTAAACCAAATGTAAGTAATAATTGTCACAGATAGATTACTCCTTCATCTCCATTGGTAGTTATTTTTTATTCGAAAATGTTGGTTTATATTATTGTAAAAAATAATTTCTGTTGCCTCTTTACACAAAATTGACGATATCGTGTTGAGTTTAGGAAAATTTTTCTTCAATATAATAACATAAATTTAGTTATTAAATATATTTTATGTACGCAGACATGTTTAACTCAAAAAGTTAGCAAAAAGAACTATCAAAATGTTACAAATATCAATGTATCGGAGAACATGTTTTTCAACTACAATGTCAAGTTTCTTTTTGGGATAAAGTCTTCCCAACTACGGAACAATTCATTGTGCGTGGTCCGACACGCACTTGGCCGGTTATGTTGAATTTTGAACACAATTTTAAACAATAAAACTGAATTTCAGTTGAAATGTTAGAATTACTCATTCGCAGAATTAATTAAAAGTTGAAATATTAATCCGCAGACGGGATAAGAATATTATTAATCTGTGAAAGTTAAGTCCCATTCTAAATCTTTGCACATGGTTTAGCGTTAATAAAAATATATACCTACTTTAATTTTTTAATCAGTTGTTTCAAAGTAAGTTTCCATCAGGGAACTGCTCTCAGCCCCCTTTCGTTCAACCTGGTAATGGATTACCTCACCAAGGACATACCTTCTCCATTGCCGTGGACTATGCTATACGCTGACTACATTGTTCTGGCTGCTGATACCGCAAGACATCTGCAGGAACTCCTAAATACGTGGACACAGGCTCTTGAAAAGTACGACCTGAGGGTTAGTAGGAGTAAGACTGAGTATTTGAAATGACGTTTTAGTGGAAATGCAAATCCTGAAAACACGGCTTAAGAAAACAATTACATAAATCAAATAATCAATCAATCAAAATCAATTCAATCAATTTTATTAGGCAAACACCTATTTCCACAGTAGAGAATTACAAATAATTAGGCGCCATGCTTACAACAGACGCCAATGTGACCCATAGTATACGCGTCGTATGGTTTTAATGGCAATCACATACAGGAGTACTGTGTGATCTGGGTATTTCCATTAAAACAAAGGGTCTATAAAACAGCAGTCCATCTGGTGTTGTATGGATCCGTATGTCGGACAACAAAGAAGACGCATGAACAAATAGTCCATACCAACGAAATGAAGATGCTCAGATGGGCTGGTGTGTCCAGGCTTGACAAAGATCACAATGAATACATACGAGGCAGCTCCAATCACTGATAAAATGACCAAAAACCGCCTAAAATGGTAAGACATATTAAAAGATGCAATGAAGATCATGTGGTACAAATTGCACTCCGGAACAAAAGAGGGGCAGATGCCGCCCGCCATTGACTTGGTGACCAAATATAAAAGAGATCTCCAGAAAGCCCAATTACCAGAACCGATAACCCAAGACAGAATTACTTGGCGCAGAAAAGTGAAGAGACCCGACCCCAAATAACGGGACCAGTGTCGGAAGAAGAAGAAGAATAAATATCGAAACAAGTGAGTTTTTTTTTTGTTACTCGTTTGCAATGAAAGAATGGGTTGCCTTAAGATTAATTTTATTTAAGAAAACATAATTATACAGAACACAACAAGCTTTCGTGATGTCCACAGAAAAGAACATTTACGAAAAAGGGACGAATTTTACAACAGACTATCTAACTGATATTTAAACAGCAACAATAATATTATTAGTTTTATAAAAACAGTGCAAACTTAAAGCAAAAGAACACTCGTATTGCTAAAATTCTGGTGCTGGAATTTCTAGCAAACATAAGCAGTTCTGCAAAAAGTTTATACTTTTACAGCCACCCAACCACGTTAAAAACAGAAAAAAGTAAACAGTAAAACCCACAAAGCGGTCCTCTCCCACATCTGTTCCTGTGCTGCGTGATATACATACTTACTCACAAGTAACATGTACTTTAGTATCTCACTAACAAAAGCACTTTAATTAATTACTGGCGATCATTTTGAGTTGCAACTTTGTAGTGAGGAAAGAAAGTTTTATTCGATAAGAGTGTCCGTGGAGTTTCTTGCCCGTTCTTCTCCATAGGAACCTACTATTTGGAACGGGTAACTAGCTTCATATTTGTAACTGACCGACTTGTTGACAATTCAAAAGTGCCTGTAAATGGTTTAATTGAAATAAATGCTTTGAGTTTGAGTTTGATAACACTAAAGTAGTTGTACTGGCAGGTAATAGAGCTACCGGCGTTCTATTAACACTTTTTTGGTGATAGTCAGATTCAAAATGGAAGCTTGACATTTCGAAAAGCTGCTTTGCCGCGTCGCGTGAACGTGAATGCATGACTAAGGGCGTTTGTCCACCGCAACCGTCACCGAAAAACGAGATTATTCGAACAGAACGCGACGTCCCAGTGACGGCGATCCTTTGTCCACCACAACCGAACTCGCCGATTCAGTATGTTATGATAGACAAAACAAATGCCTGGAGGATGGCTCCGGTTCGACGACAGTGTGTGGACAAGGTTGAAGGCTCGTACAAACACGCGTGATATCGCGGGCCCGACAGTCACCGCCAAAGAAATTGTGCTACTAGTGTCGACGCGTGACGGCGCGGCTCGGGTGATGGACGTGCGGGGACCCGCGGCTATAGTAAATGTAAGTATCACTACCTCGGCGCTGTCATCCCGTTCTCGGTGATGTCCCGATTATGGCTGCAGTGGACCACCGCACTATTAATATCGGTTCGAGGTTGAAATTAGTTGGACAAACCCGAAATGAATAAATACACTAGGCCGCAAGTAAGTGGACTCAGTGCTAACAGAACCAGTTTAAGCCGGACTCTTATTCTATTGAAACTCCGTACTACGCTAACTGTAACTCTAGGTCAAACTGTTACCACGGACGTGCGGTCGACTGTACCTACGTGAGCGAAATCGTAAATATTAATTGAATTGAAAAATTAAATGAATTCATACACACACACATACATACATAATATGTATATTAATTAACAGAAATTAATTACCCTTTCAGATAATGCAACCACTCAGTGGGTTTAAATCAATCTGGAAATCACAGTCGCTCATTTGTACAGGGTGAATTAAATTAGCTAGCGAAACTGAGCAGACGATCACATCTGCAGAGTTTCGTTTGCTAATTTAAGTTGACATTGACAACGACGACGAGTTGACGTTGTTGATTGTTGTTGACATTTATTTGCGACTCTTAATTTTACGACATTCAATTAATTTAATTTATCAATTAATCAATCAACTACGCACTGTTACAGTTGATAAACCAAAAATTAATTTCTTTATTGTTTTATCATGTTTAGATATACCCATCAAGTCTGCGGAGTTTCGCTACCTAATTTAATTTGACCCTGTATAGAAACACAAATAACATAACATGATGAACAGAGGTGTATCTATAGTAAACTCACATTTCTCAGCCCAGACTCCGGGCTGCTACTAAGATATTCCAGACAGGCAAACCCAATAACACTTTTCCCGACCTGGAAATCGAATCCAGGCCCTCATGCTAAACAGTAGCACTTGCAATCAATGAGGCAGTAACAAAAATCAATTGATAACTATTCGAAATCAAAATCAAAATCAAAAGTCATTTATTTTGTTTATGATTTTAGACTGAGAATAAGCACTTTTCGAACGTCAAAATTACACAAGACAGACCCCCAAAAACGCCCGCTCTTCACCACTTCTTAGTGCTTTAGCTGGGAAGAAGTGGCGCAACAAAGTCCTCAACAGCACAGCTGGCAGTTAGAAAAACACAGTTAGAAAACCTTGATTCTATACAACAATATGTAAAATAAATTACATGACGCAACACAAAACATTAAATTAAATTATTTGGCTTATGTTAGCTAGCAGACGCCATTATACTAACAAAAAAAATTATCGAAACTGTACTAAAGCAGATTTTTTAACTAAAAAAGGAAACAGCACTTACATATCTCAACCAACCACTCTAACAAACTCTTTAACTATAACATTATTATTTCATGATCTTTTAACATAATTTTTACAGCCATGTTCATTAAAAAAAGTACAAGAAGAACAGTTTCCAATTACTCCGTCAACGTTTACAACGTCAATTAATAAAATGACAAAGAACACCAAAAGATATTGTATGTAGGTAGTTATGTGGAAACCTACATTAAAGTTTATTTCATTACGCTATTAAAAAAATAATTAAAACCACGTACATTGCACAACGTAGTGGTAAATGTTTTATCATGTTCAGATATACCCATCAAGTCTGCGGAGTTTCACTACCTAATTTAATTTGACCCTGTATAGAAACACAAATAACATAAAATCACGCCTTGTTTCCCCGAAGGGATGAGCAGAGGTGTATCTATAGTAAAATCACATTTCGCTAGTTATGTTTAAGTCCCATGTTATGGGCGCGAGCCTATTGCCGTCAACCGGACACAAACCCAGACTCCGGGGTGCTACTAAGAAATTCCAGATAGAAAAACCCAATAACACTTTGCCCGACCTGGAAATCGAATCCAGGCCCTCATGCTGTAGTGCAGTAGCGCTTGGAATCAATGAGGCAGTAACAAAAATCAATTGATAACTATTCGATATCAAAATCGAAATCAAAAGTAATTTTTTTTGTTTATGATTCTAGACAGAGAATTAGCACTTTTCGAACGTCAAAATTACACCAGACAGTCCCCCAAAAACGCCCGCCATTCACTATTTCTTAGTGCATTCGCTGGGAAGAAGTGGCGCAACAAACTCCTCAGCAGCACAGCTGTCTGTTCAGTTAGAAAAACTTGATTCTATACAAAAGTATGTAAAATAATTTACATTACGCAACACAAAACAATAAATTAAATTATTTGGCGTGTCTCAGCTGGCAGTCGCCACTATACCAACAAAATAAATCATCGAAAACTATAGTAAAGCAGATTTTTTTTTTAATTAATAAACGTAAACTGAACGTTTATATCACAATCACCACTCTAACAAACTCTGTAACTATAACATTATTTATTTCATGATCTTTTAGCATAATTCTTACAGCCAAGTTCATTAAAAAAAATCCAAATACAAGAAGAACAGTTTCCAATTACTCCGTCAACGTTTACAACGTCAATTAATAAAATGACAAAGAACACCAAAAGATATTGTATGTAGTTATGTGGAAACCTTCATTAAAGTTAATTTCATCAAGCTATTAAAAAGTTAATTAAAACCACGTACATTGCACAATGTAGTGGTCGAAACGCGCTGATGAAATTATAAATTAAAACGATTCCGTTTTATGAAGTAATGGATTTTCCCGTGGCTTTGTCTACAATTCAGATGGGATGGATTGTATTTATTTAAAAGCTCCGTGTCAATGGATCTTTATCATTATGTACTCAATATAAGAATACTTTTGGAAATCCATCAAATTGATTTGTAAATAGCACCGAGTAGATTTTATAGAATAGTAATTTAATTCTAGATACGTCATCTTCACATACTTATAATTATCTAGATAATGTAAACAAATTAGAAAATGTTTTTTTACGTATGTAACTGTTGACTTTCTTACCCATTCTTCTCTGCATGAAGCTATCTTTTGGAATCTTTAATTCGTTATTTATTTTCTAGTAAATTAAAAACAAAACCGGCCAAGCGCGTGTCGGACTACGCACAATGAAGGGTTCCGTAGTTGGGTTGAATTTATCCTAAGAACAAACTTAATATGTATGACGGCACGGTTGGCGCAGTGGTTAAGCGATTGACTGCTGCGCTGCGTGTCACGGGTTCGATTCCCACACGGAACAAATATTTGTAGGACCTATAAGTAGTTGTTCCGGGTCTGGCTGTTTGTGTATGTGAGTTTAAATGTTTGTAAACACACCCACGATACAGGAGAAATTCCTAGTGTGGGCAACGTTTTTTTTAAAAAAAAAAAAATATATTGTAGTTGAAAACATGTTCTCTAATACATTCCAACTGCAAATGTGTACGCACAACGCTGAGATTTACCATAATGTTTTAAGACCATAGAGACTTATTATATTATAGATTTTCCTGTAATATATATAATACAAAGTAAAAAACTACATTCTACAGTTTTTCAAAATTGTAGGCTCATTAATGTTTCGGAGATAAGAGGGGAATGGTCTATTTTCTTAAATAACTATAAAATTCTTTATTACAAAAGAATAAAAAAATATCTGAAATCCTTACAATAAGCCTTTTCATTTGATGTCACACGGTATACCGTGTAAAAAGGGCCCCAAAGGAAAGGGCTTATTGTAAAAAAAAATAGTATTACATTTTTTTGTTATTTTTTTAGTTTTCCCCGCCCTCCAGAAATGAATTATGAATATGGGCATATTCAAAATTCATTTATTTACGTTACACGTCCGTGTTTAGGTCACAGAAATTCATATTTGTACAAAATTTCAACTAGATTCGGAAAAAAAATGGCTGTGACAGACGGGCAGAATTCAGACGCACACGAGTGATCCTATTAGGGTTCCGTTTTTTTCTTTTGAGGTATGGAACCCGAAAAATTACTTTTATACAGTCTTATCGAAACAAACGATTTGATTAGACTTTGTACAAACTAATGATCATAATAAACATTATTGTGGTGATGCTTGGCGGAGTTCTATGTATGACAGAGGTCGTAGATTTTCTTCTTTTTAGCGTGTCGATTGTTTTTTTTTCTAGAAACTAAATTTTTAGTGGGGTCCTGTACAAGGCTAAATAAAATTGACGATGACAATAATTTGTATAAAAATGTCGAGTAAGTTGAAATATGATTGATAAGCTTTTGACTTTATGGAAATTTAAGTTTAGTTAAATCACCAGAATTTGTGATCCTCAGACAAACTAGTTTTTCATAGCAGCCAATAATTTGTAGGTGATGGTAGATTTATGGATTATTATCTCTTCTACGTTTCAACTAAAACACAGGTTTTAACCGCTGTCGAGGGTCTAAATTATCAAGTTTTCGAATAGATGATTACTTCGTTCACAATTTATGTAGGTAAATATTATGCGAAACTACCGACAAACAACGATTTTCTAGACAAGCTGATACAGTTGCCACATTTACATACCCTTTTTTTTTTTTTTTTTTTTTTGGGTGGGAAATCATCAAATAACTTCTCCCGCTCTGGGCGGAGCGGGAGGGCGTGTCAGACTTTTACTGACTAAAACCCACCCGTGTTCCTTCCGTTGCCTGTGTGCCAGGGCCACGATATCCCTTTCGGACAAACTCGCAACCCCGGCAGGCATTGGTCCTAACGGACCCCGTCAGTTTGTGCTGACATCTCTTTGAGGCGCGCGTGGAACACAACGCGCCGTCGACCCGGGCCTGGTCCTTATCGGACGGCGAGCTACCCATCGCTCACCGTCCGCAGGCCCGCGCCTACGGTGGCCGGAAATCGGCTTGCGACTCCCGACGCCCGGGGCGTCTCCTGCGGCGACTAGGGGCATGAGGGCGTGAACCTTGTCTCACCCTCACGCGTTCCGCCTCCTCCTTCGCTAGCATAACTGCTTCGCAGAAGGAGGTGACGGCCTCCCATGCACTCTCGCTCCGAACCATGGCCTGAACCAGGCCCGGACGCGAGAGATCGCCGCCGCCGATCGCCTCCGTGAGGACACGGCGGTGCTCCGCCCAAGCTGGGCAGACCTCCACCGTATGCTCCACCGTGTCCTCCGGGCGATCCACACAGTGGTGACACCCGGGCGTTTCCTCCCGCTTAATCCTAAACAGGAACCTCCCGAAACATCCATGTCCGGTGAGGACCTGCGTCAGGCGGAAGGTGAGGACGCCGTGGCGCCTCTCCAGCCACTCCTCAAAGAGGGGACTTATCGCCACAATTGTGGCGTGCCCAGCGCTGGGTTGCGACAATCGCACTCTCCATGTCGCCATGAGATCCCTCCGGAGCTCCGTCCGCTGTGCCGCAATTTCTTGCGGCAGCGGAGTTATGCCCCGGAGTTTCGCCTCTTCGCGCCACACCCAAATGTGCGCGAGGACTTTCGCCTCCAGATCCCATGGCGGCAATCCGGCAAGGAGGCTCGCCGCCTCACGGGAGACCGTGCGGTATCCCCGTACCATCCTGATGGCCATGACCCTTTGGGACGCGTTCAACCGCTGCGCTGGCCGCAGCCTCAGAGAACGCGCCCACACCGGTGCCCCGTAAAGGGCCATACATTTACATACCCTAAAGGCATGTTTAACTACCGCACAACCGATTAATTGTTCAGATAAGCAATCCCCTTGATAAAATCATAAATTTAACATATATTATTCCTGTTAAAATAACTTTGATGGGTCCGATTTATTACCTTGATATTTTGCTATATCGGAGAAGATTTTAAGTGATTATAACTACATACGTTTAGCTTCGATTTGAACATTTATAGGCTGAAAATACTTTTGATCCATTGATAGATAAACAGCAAGAAACCTTCAGTCAAAGATTGATTCTTATTACTATAATATCAAAGCAAGCTTCATGTTATAGGGCCCTCTAACATGGAATTTAACATAACGGGTCCATAAATGTAGGGGTACTATATTATGTAAGAAGATAATAAAGTTCACCTCTGCCAAACAGTTCGGGTAAAACAGGCGTGATATAATATCAAAGCCATTTCAGTCAGACAAGTACAATCTGAAATTGACAATACAGTGCAGTATGGCATAACTACAGATACATGATTGATCTTCATACGTATACCGTCAGGTATCTACAGGGTAATACGATTGTTAAGGTAAATTAATATTCTTGATAGCATCCACAGCGATATCTGGTAGCTGAACAAACTTGACTAAATTGAGATGATAGGAATTTGTTTCTCCAGCACTATTCTGTAAGCCTTTAACAGGTAATAAATATGATATATACATATAAATCTGCCTAACCTTTTCCCAACTATGTTGGGGTTGGCTTCCAGTCTAACCGGATGCAGCTGAATACCAGTATTTTACATGGAGCGACTGCCTATCCGACCTCCACAATCCAGTAACTGGGTAATACGATACCTCTTGGTAATACTGGTTGTCAGACTTTCAGGCTTCTGATAATCTAAGATATGAAGAATCAAATTAAATAAGCTAACGAAACTCCGAAGATGTGATTGGTATTGATATTTAAACACGAAAAAATTAAATGAAATCTTTTTTTTTTTGATGATTTATTTTGGGGTCAATGACCGTTGGTAAATCTTGGTTGCAACTATGAGTTGAGAAAATCTGTTTTATTCTTATTTTGTCGTGTTTAGTTATCGATAAATACTCATCACGTCTAGGAAGATTACAAAATTTAAAAAAATGTTTCATTTAAAAAATGTTTTTTAAACTGATATTTTAATTGATAGGAAACTCATCTAGTTTTTAAAATATGATTGACGTGTAAAAGTGTTTTTACAAACTTACTTACATAAATAAATAATTTATCATTTCGGCTTCCAGTCTAACCGGATGATTTCCGCAAAATTTAAAGTATAAGTTTACCGGCCTTCATCTCCTCAGTCCACAGTAGTGATTAATTAACCAGGAACATTTTAGTTTCCGTACCGTGTTTGACCGACGTCTGCCCTATCAAACACATTAATAACCTTATAAGAAAATCTGAAAATAGAAGACACACAGACAGGACTGTCACAAGTCTATTTATTTCTCTATCAGGAAAATTAAAACATGCTTCAAGAACAATGATTGCAGGTTGGATACGTAGTATTTTTAAAGATGCTAATATCGATGCCCCACCGGGCAGTATCAGGCCAGCTGTAGCTTCTAGAAGTTGGTCGGAAAATATACCTGTACAAGAAATACTTGACAGAGGAAACTGGAAGAGTATTAAAACATTTCAACAATTTTACTGTCGTCCAGTAAACAAAGTTGGAGGCTTTGAACGCTTGGAAAATGGCTTGTCCCAATACGGTTTGCCCGAAAACCCGTCCTCCCAGAGACGGTGGGACGTGCCGGTCTGCAGTGTTATTCGGAATACCCTGATAAACACGTCAGATAATACTGCTGAGCGTCTGGGACCGTCACTTAATACTGCTGGCTGGCTGTGGGAGGATGGAGTCAGGTTTGTGGCTTCAGGCGCTACCTTCATCCACCATAGGCACTATGATGGATGACTCATCGTTTCGGCTCGCTACGTGTCTTCGCTTGAGCGCACCTTGTGTTGCTCCGTATCGGTGTCATTGCGGTGAAGCCGTCGACAGTCTCGAACACCATGGCCTGTCCTGCTGCAAGAGCGCAGGTCGCATACCACGGCACGCCAGCATCAACGATATTATTCGTCGAGCCCTTGTCACCACCGGCGTACCAGCGGTATTAGATCCGAACGGATTGGTACGTGACGATGGGAAGAGACCAGACGGCATGACGTTATTGCCTTGGAAAGTGAGTAGGCCTCTGATGTGGGACGCAACCTGTGTCGACACATTTGCGCTATCTCATGTTCCAAGCGCGGCTGGCTGTGCTGGCTCCCGCTGTTGCGGCTGATGAGACCCTCAAGCGGCTCAAATACTGTAATCTTTTGGGTAACTTCAGTTTTGAGCCGTTTAGGGTCGAAACGGTCAGGTCATGGGGCCCGAGTGCGCGTCTACTTTTTAAGGAAATTTCTCGCCGACTGATCGACACTTCACGTGACCAGAGGGGCTACTCCTAACATAAATCTGAAGTATCGGCCGAATGTTCGGTCTTTTCTTTACTACGGCTAACTATTGCTGAATACGGCAAAAAAAAATCGGGTAAGGACTCAAAGTCAAAAAAGGAAACTATGGAAGTTATAAAACGGCCGAACATTCGGCCGATACTTCGGTTTAGCGCTTCGGAGTAGACCCCCAGAGGGCTGGCTCGTTCTTTGGCCAAAGAATTAGCATTGCCATTCAACGTGGCAATGCTGCCAGTTTTCTGGGCACGTTTCGGGATGACAGCGATGCGGACGAGTACTTCGACGCTTAAGTGTCTTATTATTATCTCTTTTATTCTTTTTAGGGTTCCGTACCTCAAAAGGTAAAAACGGAACCCTTATAGGATCACTTCGTTGTCCGTCTGTCTGTCTGTTTGTCTGACTGTCTGTCTGTCAGTCTGTCAAGACCATTTTTCTCAGGAACGCGTGGAGGTATCAAGTTGAAATTAATATCAAATACGTAAGTCTATGGTCCCTTGATGCTCTAAAAAGGCTTCCAAGTCAACGCAATAAAAAAATACGACGATATAAGCGACATTTATGCAACATATTTCGATACTCGCAAATAAATCAAAACCTATAGGGTACTTCCCGTTGACCTAGAATTATGAAATTTGGCAAGAAACAAGGTCTCACAGCACAAGTAAAGGAAAAAGTCTGAAAGTTGTAAATTTGTAGTTTTATCACATAAAAAAAACCTTTTTTGCGATTACAAACTTAAATTTTCAGTTGGAAAATTGATCGTGGCGTATATCGATGTATAGGAGAACATGTTTTTCAACTACAATGTTAAGTTTGTTTTAGGGATAATTCATCCTAACTACGAAACCCTTCATTGTGCGTGTACCGACACGCACTTGGCCGGTTTTTTTTATGTTGTATGTTTTCTTTTTTTTTCGTTAGTACCTAGTGTAAATAATTAGTTGTGTAATCTTTTGTAAATTTCACTTATTATTTATCATTGAATTTGGATGATGACCCCAAAAATATATCCATCTAATTAATTTTTCTCAAACATGCTTGGAAATTCGAGCATTATTTTGACAACCTTCTTCGAGATAAATCAAAATTGCTGTAATGGCCAAATACATGCGAGCAGTGGCGGCCACCAAAAGTTGTATGAAAATCTATATTTGTCGTGGTTTAGCGGCAAAATAAATTACGTAGTAAACTCATATCTATCGTGTAATTTAAAAATGGAACGATCTGTTATTCCGAGACATAGCAATCAAGGAGGTAACTTATCAAAGGTTTTATTTAAATTTCGAACTGGCTTGCAAATAGAAAGCTGTTTATTAAAAAAAAAACAAATGAACTTATTGGCGCGTGAAAAATTATCGTTGATCATAATTGAATCTGGAATTTATAAAAATTTGGAATTTATTTAAGTTTGAATTTCCGCGCATTATTTGATAAAAGCACTATACACTAGCCTTAGCCGCAACCAGGCATTGATGGAGTCACGTATGAGTGCCTCGGCTTCGCCCCGGCCATATTTTCATGTTCGTCCATCAATGCCCCCTTTGCAGGCCGCTGCAGTAATGTACTATTCTTTTTTGTTTTGTCATGTTTTGATATCAATACCCATCACGTCTGCGGAGTTTCTTCGCTAGCTAATTTAATTTGACCCTGTATAAACTCACGCCTTCTTTCCATGGGGTAGTAAGTTTTTAGTGCTGTTTTATTGTTTTCTAGTTAGGTTTTTTTTTATATCATCCAATGCCTGAGGCATACGTGTACAGTGCTTGTGAATACGGTAACATGTTGATATGTTTAGGAGAAGTCCGTGGCAATACATCTCTTGCGTTGAGAATTTATCGAGATAGATTTCCGATCAGTCTGATTCTCGCATGATAATGGCAACTTTTCAGCGAGTCCTAGAAAGTCATCCGATTGCTCCGATGGCGGCAGGTGGTGGGCAACAAGTGAATGTTCAGACAGAGGAGCGTATTTTAAATGTGATTCGCCAAAATCCTCGCCTGAGCACACGAAGTGCGGCGAAATTAGTGCGGCGCCGCCGGAGCGAACCGCCAGTCTCTCACTGGACAGTTCACAAAGTCTTGCGCCGGAATAGAATGCGGCCCTACAAAAAACATAAAGTACAAGCTTTGCGATCACGTTCGTCGTCGTGCTTACTGTCGTTGGCTGCTAGATCAACAACAACGTGCGCCAGCACATTATCTAGGCTTGTAGGGGCGAGCATTTTGAAAGTGGTGTTTGTCAATTCCGTATACATCTCGTGAATCGGCCGACACGGCGCCCGCGATGCGTGGTAGCGCGGTGCTGCCTTGCGTGTTAGTGACCTCACATTTTTTACGGTTTCCATTGCGTGTTAACGAAATAATTATGAAGTCTTGAAAATAACCAATTTAAAGCGAAATTGGTATCCGTTTGCATTGAGGTAGTATAATTATAATCTCCATTCTAGTTTCCACCCTGTATAGACATCTAAAATCATTGTTACGATACATAGCGAAAAGAGTTAATCGAACGACAAAAACTTTTTACAAAAAAAAAAACAACCGACTTCCAAAAAAACACTACAAAGTGAAAAATAACTTTGATTTCGGAATTCAGTGTCTTTAGATCTGTATTTTAGTTTTTTGCCACCGACTTCCGAAATTAAGGTTATTTTTCACTTTGTAGTGTTTTTTTGGAAGTCAGTTGTTTTTTTTTATGTTAAAAGTTTTTATTTTTCACTTTTTGTGGGTCATTTTGTAATTTATCTAAGTTACAATTGCCTAATGTCAATTGCTTATCACCGTTTACAAAATATTGCTTTTCCCGATGCAGGGGCGATCGAATCGAATCCCAACAGTAAAATACTTATTATTAAGTAGTTCCGGTGGCCATCTGTGGTCTTCATTATCAGTTCCACTTCACCAAATGGTGCTTTCCGAGTGCAAATGCATGAGTTACTATAAAAAATACTGAAATCGATATAGGTGTGCCTATAAAAATTGAGGATTTCCCTCGATTTCCATGGGATACTCTCATCAGATTCTGACTTGACAATGGGACTACTTGGGGCCATTCCCTATCAAATAAAAAATAATTTTCAAAATCGGTCCACAATTGACGGAGTAATCGCGTAACAAACATACAAAAAAATAAAACATACTGCCGAATTGAGAACCTCCTCCTTTTTGAAGTCGGTTAAAATGGCGAAGTTGATAGTCTTGTATGAATTAAAAAATATTTCCAGGAGGTAATTCTGTTTACCCATTTTGAAATTAAACTTTTACAAAAACAATTCCAATCATATAAAATATTAAAAATTTTCATCATCGAAACAAAACAGTTAGTTCTCCATTGTGCCAGTCGTTTAAATGAAATAAACTTCACTCTATTTACACTTACCACTTTTTTCTGAATAAAATATAACTGATGCAAAATGGGATGCAGTGGATTGGACATAACGTCATACCTGTCCGGAAAATGAAATTCTGTATGGGGTCTGTATTTTAAAACAAGATTTTTGTATAATCGATAATTTTATTGGTTACATCAATCAGACTAGTATTTATTTAGATGGAGTCTTGACTTCTTCTCGTGTTGCGGTCAGTCTCACTATTATCATGCTGACCGGTTAAGGAAAACATCGTGAAGACCCCGGCATGTAACAAAAATTCGAAGACCTTATGACATCCACCGCAGCCAAAGACTATATAACCACTTGACTGCGGATACAGTGCCCCGACGCTCGAAAACTATTAGTATTTTGTCGCTTATGTTAGGCCACGGTACTAGTAACCATTTTAGTTGTGCCCAAGTGTTAGACCTGTGTGCACGCTAAATTATCACAACTTTTTTTAACTGTTTATGCAATTATAACGCATCAAAATGCCTTCATGCGCGGTGAAGTGGTGTGGGAAACATTCCAAGACCTCAAGTTACAAAAAGGATGGCATAACTTTTCATCGGTTAGTAAACAGTACGAAAAATTATTTTTGCTTTAATCAGAATATGAGCCACCGCAGGGGTCTGTTTAAAATGGTCGCTGGGTAAACGAGCACACTGTTGAGGCGCGCGTTGATGTCTTTTGGAAAAGTCTCGTTCTTGTATTAGACAATTCTAATGCTTCTATCCTTTTTTTTCCTTTTGTTCCTTAACGTAAAAAATAGAGCTGTTACCTTTAAATAGCAAGCTGATTCAATTGAAAGCTGATATCGATAATAATAAAATTATTTATACAATTTTTATTCATTTCACATACTGTAATAAAATACCTACCTACCTAACTACTTATAACCGACTTCCAAAAAAAGGAGGAGGTTCTCAGTTGCCAAAAAAAGGAGGAGGTTCTCAGTTGTTCGGTATTTCTTTAAGGACGCTATCACATTTTTCCTCAAATATCAGTGCTTTTCAGGTACCATTTTAATGAATTAGGAGTCACAACTGCAAGGGTATTATTGTCTCAAATTAAAGATAATATATTCATCTCCAGAATGGGCACATAAAAATTGTATAGCCCTATACAAATTTTTCACACAAATACGTTTTAACAATCACAATAAAACCAACAAATGAAAAAAAATTAGGTCTGAATAGGGACCAATATAGCTAAATCCACTGCATAGTTATACATAAAAATAATAACAAACTGTTGCTTATATAGTCCTCTATACGGTCAACTAAATATTTTGTAAGTAAATAAATAACTTTTTTATTTATGATTAAAATAAGAAGCGCCCTCAAATTTCTCCATACATTTTCTACTCGCGGTTCGTCATTCCGCGCTCAGACGCGCTCGTGGAAGCACCGGTGTATCGATTTTTCGCAAAAAAATATTTACGCACAGAAGTGTGTGCTGTATTGTATACTGTGGGTGGACAAAATTGATACTTTTTCGGACCGAAATAAAAGTAAGTACGATTATTGGAATTTGTTTTAAAAATAAATACATAATTCAAAATTTTTGTATGAATCATGGTTGTAGATTACGGATAAACATTGTGTAAATAATTATATTATCTTTAATCAAATGGCGGAAATATTATTTTTTTGAGATATTCGATACATAGTCAATTTTGGGGTTTTTGGGGGTGGTGATTACGTATGTCATATTTTTTTTTATCCAAGATGGCGGGTGTATTTTTTTAAATAAAAATTCGACATTGTTAGCAATTGTGGAGGTTTGTTATCAATTGTTGAAGGTGGTGTTTACAAATATACCATCCAACTTTTTATTCATGATGGCGGATGTACATTTTGGAGATAAATCGACTTAGTTGTCAATTCATAAATCCAGAATAGTAGATGGTTATAACTTTCGACACTAAGTATGGTTTTGATTGTGGTGTGCATTGCTAAAATATTTACATTTGTTATTACAGATACCACGAATTCAGAAATTTGGATAAAGGACAACAAAACCATACAGGTAGCAGTAAACAAAAGTAATGAGACTTTGTATTTTCATTCGGAAATCACAAATCTACTCGTACTCTGGAGTTTTGTTACAGACGTTGATATAAGTCTGTTGGTAATTTGTTTTATTTGATTTACCTTAGGTACTTACTAATGTTGTCTTTTTAGGGTTCCGTACCAAAATGGTAAAAAAGAACCCTTATGGTGAGACTAAGTCTGTCTGTCTGTCACACCTGGATATCTCAAGAACTACTAATGCTATCAACTTGAAATTTTGAATAGTTTTAGAACACGTTTGCCCAACTATTTTGCAAACAAGAAAGAAATTTAAAAAAAATATACCTTTTTTGCAAAGGGGTCTTAAAAATTTGAAATGGAGCTACTAGTGCATGTGGGGTATCATATGAAAGAGCGCTGTTTGCACCTTCTCAAAAATCTTTTTTTTTAGGCAGCGTTGTACCGGTGTTTTGATGCAAAATGTAAAAAAAAATACCGTTCCCCTTATCTCCGAAGTTTGCATTCATAAAAATCTGAAATTATTCTATGTGATAGAAGTTTATGTAAAGACTACAGGAAAAAAAAACGATGTCTCTAAAATAGCACAGTTTTTCAGAAATCATCAACATCATATATACGTACGTAACCCTCGGTGCGTGAGTCCGACTCGCTCTTGACCGGTTTTTTATTTTCAGGAGTAAGAATGCGCAATAAGAGAATATAAGCCAAAAGGCACAAAAATAATCGAGATGGATTTCCTTTTTGAGCAGCTAATCCTCGTTGGCTGGTAGCCACACTCCTCGTTTTGATTGCGGCGTGAAGTATCTCATCATGAATAAAGAAAAAACAAGGGTTAACAAGATGCTTTACTGTAAAAATTTAAAAACTGTAGCTTCATCAACCGTTTGGTTGTAAAGCCTGTGTGATTGACGGACACGTGAGTGACAGCAATAGTCCGCTTGGACCCTTCGGGTACGGAACCCTAGAAAGAGCTGGCCTTCATTGAACTTCTTTCAAACATGAAATGAAAATATACTTTTTACTACCTACTTTGGTTTAAATTTTTATCAAAAGTACTGAAATCGCGCCCCAGTCTCTGTAAATAAAATACTGTTTTCATAAGGCAATGATTATTTTTAAATATCACAACGAAAGTCTACGATATACTCCCAGGCTAGTATTTGATTATGTAATGCTCCAATATTTGCCAGCTAAAATAATATTTACAAGTACCTACTTAATCTTTTCTAACTAATGGTAGCCTGGGGTATAATCGTAGGTGTTCCTTGTAATAGTAAAATGCTTACGTTGTTAGTTATGTAAAAATATGTTATTTATTCCATATGGCCAGCGCTTGAAATTTTTGGGTACCTACGCTATGTAATGGCTGATGAATTTTAAAAATACTAAAAACATAATTATCACGCAGATAGTACTTAGCCACAGTTACTAAAATTCGATTGCGAACTTACAACTAACTTTACTCAATCAATACCAGTAAAATTAAAAAAATATATACTTTCAAGTACCAAGATTAGTTAAGTTACGTATAAAATCGAGCGGTCAGCGGTTTCAATGTGTGCGTGCGCGTAATGTTGTTGTGTTGCGATTCAGATACCTAAACTCGAGCGAGTTCAAAATGTGATAGCGTCCTTAATGTATGTTCCGGGATTTTTTGTTCTCTCTGTCCCCGACCGACCAATTGGTCCAGGACCGCCGCGTCGTCAGGCACCACTGGGACAGATCGCTCCCATTGCGGTCTTGCGATTTTACGCCCCAATTATTACAAAGCCACAGATAACAACAAATTAGTACAACTTTCACGTGGATTCGCTACAATTTCGTGGAAGACGGCCATAAAATCATACGTCATAGTGAATTTGATAATTTTTGAAAATTTGAATTAAGGACACAAAAAATAAGTTACTGTACGGATCTATCACAGTAATAGACATTTGTCGTCGTTGTGAAATTTATATTAAGAGGGCGATCAAAGAGAGTGGTTCGAAAGTGCTGTCTTCGAAATATAATACTGATTATTTTATAAGATCGGTTTTAAAATCTTTGATTGGGTATAATTTATTCCCGGATATTAATTTTCATCAATTTGAAATTGAATCAACGAATCATCTTATTGAATTAGCTAGATGCATAATTCAAAAATATGTAGACGCTGGTTTATCATTTTTTACAAAGAACAACCAGGACCCTAAAACTTTAATTCGAAAAACCTATACCAAATTAATCCATTTTAAAAATCAATAATAACAGGATACATGGTTTTTTTTTTTGTAATTGATTGATTTTGATTAAATGTTATTTCTATGATTTTATTTCAGTATTTTTCATAATGTTAAAATCCATTTTATCGATATCGACTATTTTCCCTTAATGAAGTATTGCTACCCTAACGATAGGCATACCTATGCAACTTGACCTTGAACGGACCAATTACAGCCGCGCATTCTTCCTCGTCCCCCGGCCCGCGGTAGTGAGTCGTGTTCTTCGAAGAAATTGGCCTATACGCTCTCTAGTGGTTATATTCTCTTTGACCGCAGCGCACTGGGCTCGCGTGGTGAATTAAGATGGTACACTCCAGAGAGGTGACCCACGTAGCGACAATGAGAACATGGTAGGCTGCTTATGCATGATATCGTGGCTCTAGCACACAGGCAACGGAAGGAACACGGGTGGGTTTTAGTCAGTAAAAGTCTGACACGCCCTCCCGCTCCGCCCAGAGCGGGAGAAATTATTTGATAAAATCCCACCCAAAAAAAAAAAAAGGTTGCATTTTAAATAGTTAGTGCAGAAACAAGAGAAGAAAAAATAATAGGCTGTTTATAATCGATTTCCAAAATGGAGGAGGTTATATTATGTTCGTCTGTATGTATTTTTTTTTCTTTTTTGTTTGAAAGGGTATGCTCTCGAGGTTGTCCCATCACGAAGTCAGAATCTGATGAAGGGATCCCATGAAAATCGAAGGAAATCCTCAAATTTTATAGACACACCTATAGCAATTTGGGTATTTTCTTTATAGTACTCGTCGTGCATTTGCTCTCGGAAGGCACCTTTTGGTGAAGTGGAACTGATGATGAAGGCCACAGATGGCCACCGAAACTACTTAATAATTAGTATTTCAGATTGGATTACGTACTTATGGTTTCTAAGCAATGTATGCTCTTCACATAAATATGGTGGAGGGGAGCTGATCTTACCAGGAGAATTCCTCAACAATTAACGTTCCCGCATCGGGAAAAGGAATATTATGTAAAAGGTAATAAGCAGTTTAGTTAGTAAGCTATTCCAACTTAGATAAATTACAAACTGACCAAAAAGGGAAAATAAAATTTTATTTCGGAAGTCGGTGGCCATAAACTTAAATACAAATCCAAAAAACACCTACTTCCGAAATTAATAGTACATAGTGATACAAGGGTGGAAAGTAGGTTATACACACCCGAGCCGAAGGCGAGGGTTTTTAATGATACTACTATGCAATAACCTACACACCCGTGTATCACACGACGTTTTTCAATACACGTGTGGGAAATAGTAAAAAACAAATCAAAGAATTAATTAAAATTTTCAGAAAATGGCGCATTTTTGCAACAGGACATATTTTTTTTTACAACGAAAACAGCCTATATAGCCTATTTGATTTTTGAGAAATGTTGATGTGAAAATAATTAAATTAAAACTGGTAATTAAATATATTAAAGAACCATTTAAAAGACTTTGAGAATTCAATGCTAAGACGTACGGACTCATTCATTTTTCCTTGTATAAAATCTATGCCATTTTATTCTGTGTATGAAAACTCCTTGCTACTAAATTTCTAAATCAATTTAAAACTCAACTGCAAAACTAATGATAGAGCTCGTAAACAAAAGTCACGACCGCCGTCATGTTAGCAGTTTTGTTTTATTTTCTAAAATTTGTGTTTAGTCGAATATTAATGTGTAATAGTGGTGGATTATTAACCATTAAGTGTTCGTGAACCTGCATTAGTGTAGGAAAATGAAAAAAAAAAAACAGTGCAACATCACTTTAAGTTCTCTCAAGAAGTCCGCGCGAGGTTTCAGTAAAGTGACGTCTTTACTGAAACTCAAGGGGAGCGGGGCGGGATATCATCTATCATCTTTATCCATGCATTGAATGGAGTTCATTTCATAATTATTTAAACAACTTTGTACTTGTTACCTACCTAATTTTACATGACACTGGCTAAATGCACAAACCGTGCGAAGCCAAAAAGAAAAAAAAAGAACTGTATTGAATAGTTATTTTTCACTTTTTTTTTGGATGTCAGTTGTTTTTTTGTAACAAACATGTATAGCTCTTGCTGTGGTGTGGAAATTCACCAGTCAGTCTTGTAAAACTTCAAATACCTAATAGATGTTACAAACGTATTCATTTTCAAGTAAAGTCTTGTCCACTTGAAAAATGGGCTGTCGGGTCAAAATCACCTTCGAACTTCTTCTTTTCAGTCCTTTTCAAAGTTACCTCCTTGGTAAATTACGTTAAATTCCAGTTCGTTCGTACATAATGTGTCTACGAGTACCTAATACACAAAAGGGACAAACTGGACCTTATATATATTTTTTTGGAGTTTACTCCTTATAAATAGATTTTCAAATAAGGCCATATGAAAATTTTATGAGGACTGAAATTAATATAAGCGTTAACTCAAAAGCGTTACGTTTTTCTGCGCAACGTACCTGTCACTTTGTTTTTCTATTTTTTTTTCTTTTTTTTGACCATGACAATCGTACTTATGGAGTATATCGTGTTACCCAGTAACTGGGTTGTGGAGGTCAGATAGGCAGTCGTTCCATGTAAAATACTGGTATTCAGCTGCATCCGGTAAGACTGGAAGCTGACCCCAACATAGTTGGCTAGCCAGATGATGAGATAGCTTATAACAAACACACCACTAAACATCTAGGGTTTGTCTTAGCATTCCATCCATGGTTTGAGATTTTACCAACGCGCTATTTGTGAAAATACAAAATATCGATACAGTTTGACAAATCGTTACGCTATTATAAAAAAAAAAGTTTATTATCTCTACCACATAAGGATAAATTTGTTCGTAACAATAGATAAACGTGTGTAAAAAAAATACATTGATGTTGTGGAGACTGGAGCCTAGGAATACCTGTGTTACAGGTATTATTGAGTTGACTAAGCAATGGGTCTATAGACTATTTCCCATACAAATTCGCCCAGTCTCCTTTGGGCTTAATATTTTTTTCTATTAAGCAATCTCTAATATCCACATGTATTTATTAAATTGGGTATTTTGAAAATGCGGTATGCCTGCCGTAAAGTTATTTTACGGCAGGCATACCGCATTTTCAAAATACCCAATTTAATAGCCCAAAGGAGACTGGGCGAATTTGTATGGGAAATAGTGCGCGCGGTGACGCGATGTTGAGAAGAGCGGCCTCAACAGTATTTGTAGTGATTTGGTTAATAGTTGTCGCGTATACTTGTATACCAGTATTATTGAATTGTTATATTAGGAACAAGTACTAAGTGCAGGCTCGAATCGATACATTACTCAAACTTTTGAATTTTCAAGGAGTCAGTAAGAATAATGATGCTAGCTGCCCATTCCAAAGCTTAGTACGTACCTATGGAAAAACACGGGCATGAAACTCCATGGACACTCTTTTAAATCATATAGTTTTTACTTATTTGTGATAATCATTCTACATATTACATCCATTAACTAATTACTATCATCAGAACAGAATTTACTATCAAAATCTCAAATACCTCACTTTAAAAGAACCTCACTAATCTGCAAGCATATTTACAAAAATATCAGTATATTCTGCCTTTAAAAAAAAAAGTCTAATAACCAGACGACGGCAAAGCGAGTCGCTGTGAACTGCATATGACGCCACGAGCTCAGGAAATGAAATTCTAAATCGCGCTATAATATCATTCCGGCGAAATCATAAAGGATTTATAGTGAATATGTGTAAGAGCATTTTGTTCAAGTATTTTTAATTTCTGGTTGACTGATTGGGTAGTTAAAGTTGATTGTAGGAATTTTGGCACCCATTTATGACGGAATTTTGATGTTAATTTTGGGTTTTGGATTTTAATGTACAGAATCATAATTGATTTTTGAGCATAATTATAGGTTGTAAATGAAAACATAAAAATGGTTTTGTTGTATTCTTTTTTTATTTTTTATAAATGGTATCTTGCAGGTCAACTTAGGAGGTTGTCGTCTGCTTAACCGAACTTTCCTGTGGGTGCCTCAATAAATTAAACTTTATAAACTAAGCGACTCACGCTAAGGGCACCCCTTGTGGGGTACGGACCTCGGCTTAGGACAGCAAGAGTCAGGCTGGATCGTTTTGAGTTTGTTTTATTTACGTATCATTTACCATTTATTGAGTTTTGGCCAAAGCCTCAATTTTTACATTTAATAGTATGGAGACATTTGCTAAATAAACAACCCAAGATACTTGATCTATGCTTCTAATAACAAATTGGGATATAGTTAAATTTTGTTTAATTTAATATTTTTTTTCTTTAGGCTAGGCAGATAGATAGATTTTTTTTCTTTCATTGCCAAAAATAAATAAAACATAATTTAGACCACACACTACAACGAACTTACACGGTATCACACTTAACTGAAGCCCTTAGATTACTTGAAAATTATTACAAGCAAAACTAAAGAGGAAAATTCCGACAAAGCCCCAATGTTACGCAAATATTTTGTTAGAGGTAATCGAGATAAAAAATATATGAGAATTGTGTTACATGAGAAAATCTCAAGAAAAAACTCGAGTTTTTTTTCTGAAGTTGGCAGTTGCGTTGTGTCAAAGTAGGTTTTCATTGTCTTGTCTTGTATGTATTGTTGTGTGAAATAATTACATCGCATACAAATGTGCAGTTTTGTAGAAAATAATATCAAGGTTATTTATAATTGCTGTACTATTATAAATCCAGTCAGTGACCAGCATAACCCGACCCCTTTTCCTCTCTTCTTCATCCTAAGAAGAGTTAGGTAATGCAGAGCACTGACCGTACATAGTCTGTTGATGAACTTATACAGACATTCCGTCCGCAACGACTTCACGAGTCCACATGGATTTTTTTTAATTTTCCGGGATGAAAGTACTCTGCTACCTATGTCCTCTTCTGTATACCTGCTAACGTATCTCTACTCAATTTCTGTAGTCCTGGTAGTTAATGGACGTTTTGCAATAATATTACAATATAATTCCTAAAGGAGATTTTATTAAAAAAATATGTATATTATAACAGAATATTCATTATCGTTATGTCAGCAGGAAGACGTCCATTACGGGTCACAGGGCGCCCCTAAATACTGCCATAATGAATCGTTTTGGGCTTATTGCGTCACTAACGATATAATTTTCTCTTTATTAGCTACATAACAATAGGTAAATATTAGTTATATTAATAACAATTTTGTAAGCTACTATAAAGCTTTAAGAGACTGTGTAAAATATTATCTCACCGTCATGGGGACTGGTAACAGAAGTGAAAACTTATCGTTCAAGGCGCCTAAACAAATTTTCCCTTCAGTAAAATAATGATTATCTAAATCACAATCTAAAAAATGCACATTATACACAAATTAAACTTTTCACGTGGTCAATTTAACGTCTACTACAGCACGTAGGCGCGGGTATGTCGGTGACTCGAATCCAGTAGTTTTTTTCCAACGCGCCTAAAGAAGTTTTCTTTCTCTATCTTCTAAACCGGTTGCGATCATTCTAGTTTGATTGAAAAGTCATAATTATCATTATCGACCACTTTTGATATCCCATTGCTTAGTAGGCCCCATTCTAACTTTGGGGGTATGAGGAACAGGGTGTAAAGTTCACTCATCCATCATAGAAAAGGGAGGATCCTCCGACCAGACGGGTGTCGTGTCTGGTGGGCAACTGCCCGACGGTTGATTATTTTTTTTTTTGAATGGCATCTCGCAGTTGGCCTTGAGAGGCCGTGACTGCTTAACCGGTCTTTCCTGTGGCTGCCCTAAGGTATTAGCTTAAAGCCTCCAGCCAGGAGCGTAAATATAAGTATTAAAAACTAAACGACAGCGCTCTAAGGGCACCCCCTGTGGGGTACGAACCTCGGCTTAGGGCGTCGTTGGGGAAAAACAGCAAATTGGGGACGGGCTGGATCGAAAGTTTAAATTCATGATTATTAACAGGGATTACTATTAAATGCTACGGCTCACTCAGCCTCGGGGCTGGCGGTTCGACGTGCAAAGGACGGGGGGAACAATTAATTCTTGAACTTCGCGTGGTACCTCGGCGGCGAGGACGGAATGACGGTTTGTTTTTGTGCACTGTACTTGTGGCCCTATTGCTTTCCTGAAGGAGAGTAATGGGGTCATCCGGGTCTGAGAGAGTATGCCTAGGTCGGCGAGTCTGACTAATTTGAGAAGGCCTATAGCTAGCTGCCTGCACAACCAAGGGGTTGCGATGTCTATCTGCGGACCGACGGTTGATGTCGGGACGTTGTATATATGCTAGTTGCGCGGTAAACTCTGCTTGCGCGATGCAGGATTTGCGTGACGTCAGTGTGACGCGTAGTTCGCATATGGCGATGTTGATGCTGCTACAAAACTATGACATCCATTTTGCTCTGTGCCTCTACACAAAAATCTACGTAGTTTTAACTGAAATTTCCATTTGAATTAATAGAAATGATAGAATGGTATGCATATAAATAATTACAGGTACATTATACCACAACCTTAACTAAATAGTTCCACCTAAAACCTACCTAAAATTTGCCTCAACCAATCTTATCTTTCAAAGCTCAATAGACAATAATCTAACAAGGGTAACCGCAATGAGTCCCCAGCACGCATTATTTAGCCGGATAATAATCTAGCAAATTCGCTAGACTGGGAGGAAAGCAGTCAGTGGAGGCAATCTGTAAAGCGAGCCTTGGGACCCGGTTGTGAGGCAAAAACTAGCAGTAGACCAGTAGAATAGTTTAGGATACCAAGCCAGAGATATGTAGATGGCTATTGTTTTTTGTAATGACGAGGAGATAGATGACAATTGTTTTTTTGTAATGTTTAACAAGGGTAACTTGGTACTGGCGTGTTATTTGCTAAGGTCACGGTTTTAGAGGTAATTTTTATGTGACCTTTATGTCCCTTTATGTGACCTACCTATATATTATAGAAGTGACCTTTATAGAAAGCAGGCTTAAAAGGCCTTTAAAAAAGCGTGTCAAAAAAGTTTTGAAACGAGGAAAAAATATACGATATTAATTTTATTATTGTAATTAATCGTATATTTATTCCCTCGTTTTTTTTTAGTTAATACATACGAGTATAACAGCTACTTTTCAGTAAAACTAGCAGCTTAATTATTAATTTTACTTAATTATTCCTGACTTCGAAAAATCGAAGCCAGGAATAATTAGCACGATATTAAAACTTATTTATTGTTATTTATTAATTTAAAACACAATTACAACACCTATATCCTATTATACCACCTACAAATTATACCTATACCTTAGGTATATATTATATCTATCATACAAACTGTTCAGTAAAACTACCTGACAAAGCCTGTCTATGAAACCGTGTATTTTAAGTTATAAAGAATCGAAGCGTGGAATAATTAACATGATATTCGCACTAAGGGGAATTCCCATTTTATTTTCGCGCTGAAATATTTGGCATTTTATTTTATCCAGTCGACTTCAGTGTAAAAGATATTTACTTTCCAATAATATAAGCTGTTGACAGGAATAGTGAAATATGAGCAGTGTCGAGTCTAAAACGTTTTCGTGAATCTATAAAAATTAAATTACTGGAAATACCATTAAATGTTCTAACAAATGACTTCACGGCAGTTTATTTCCCTCGATACAAATAATTTAGAGAATATTTTCTAAATAGAGAATTTGAGGTAGGAGAGAGGAAAGCAATGGAGGTAGCTAGCAAAGAGGTTGAGCTGGCCATTATGTTAGTACGGTCACAGGTGCCTCGCATATTTTCTAGGACACACTTTTAGTGTTCCGCTGAAATTAAGGTAAATTTAATACTCGTATAGGCCAAGCTTAGTTCCGCAATTTTCTGAATGAATAGTTGATGCTTTGAAACTTGGTAGTAATTTTTAGGGTTCCGTACCTCAAAGGAAAAAACGAAACCCTTATAGGATCACTTCGTTGTCCGTCTGTCTGTCGGTCTGTCAGTCTGTCAAGACCATTTTTCTCAGGAACGCGTAAAGGTATCAAGTTGAAATTAATATCAAATGCGTAAGTCTATGGTCCCTTGAAGCTCTAAAAAAAATCAAGCTTCCAAGTCAACGCAATAAAAAAATACGGTGATATAAGCGACATTATTGCGACATATTTCGATACTCTCAAATAAAACAAAACCTATAGGGCACTTTCCGTTTACCTAGAATCATGAAATCTGGCAAGAAGCAAGGCCTTACAGCACACGTATAGGAAAAAGTCCGAAAATTGTAAATTTATAGTTTTATCACATAAAAAAAATTGCTAATATCTCGCACATAAATCGAAACCTATATGGTACTTCCCGTTGACCTAGAATCATGAAATTTGGCAAGAAGCAAGGTCAGCACAAATAAAGGAAAAAGTTCGTAAATTGTAAATTTGTAGTTTTATCACATAAAAAAAAACATTTTTTGCGATTACAAACTTAAATTTTCAGTTGGAAAATTGACCGTGGCGTATATCGATGTATGCGAGAACATATTTTTAAAATACAATGTTAAGTTTGTTTTAGGGATAAATTCATCCTAACTACGGAACCCTTTATTGTGCGTGGTCCGACATGCATTTGGCCGGTTTTTACATGATCTAATAGATTACCTAATAGTGTTGGAAGGCATGTAGCTCTTATTTTGAGGTGCATTCAGCCTTTGTAGTTCTTTTGACATTCACAGTGATCGTTCATTCAAGCTTTGCTTTGGTCAAATATTATGGCCTGTATCTCCTCCTCCTGAATAGCCTTGGATAAGTCATCTGGAATACAATTTCACACAAAATAAACAGGTTCTTTATCTAGACTCGCTAGAACCCTCCGTTTTATACTCTACCTCATCACGAAAAAGCTTTTTCTCTGTATCAAAACACAAACGAATCTTCTCCAAACATCCTATCAGATGGCATGATCTCTAATTTGCTTATTGCATGAGATAGCAATGGTACAATGCGTGTCTCCCAGCAATAAAGCTTGTGTTCCTGCTACAAATGCAACAGGGTTGTTAATCAGGACTTGCAACTGTTTTGCTGTGGTTTACGACATTACTTCAGGATTTTGTTATTATTTATTATGGTGCTTAGCTTTTGTCCGCATTGCTTGCGACAAAAAGTGAATTAAAGACCAGCTATGTTTGTTGTCGTGACATAAAGCATCAGTATGTAGCTTGAACGTAGAAATAAAAAAACGTTTTAAATGTTTTAAAACAAATGTTTTAAGTAAATACGGCTACGCATTGGAAAACTTTCCCTAATTATGGGTTCACATCCGAAGTAGGCAATGCAAAATGTTTGTTTTATCAAACTTGCTACGCGTTTCAGGCAGGCCACATCCTAACCAACGCTATCATCGGGCGAGTATGCGATTGTCGCGTACATTTTGTTCAGCGAACCCAAAAGCGTGGCCGCGTCGAAAGAGGCTCCTTCCGATTTACTAAACAACTGAGTGACATATGAACGCAACGATTGCGAATTCGCGCCATTGGTATAATATTCGCGCATACAATCTTTTTGGTTAGGACGCGGGGTCATAGAAAGATAAGTGAGAATGTGTTTTTTGACTGCGACAAACTTGTTTTTGCATTCATTTGTTTTTAGTAGTATTAATTATGTGGACAATTTTAAACCTAGCAAGATTTGCAACTAAAATATGATCACTTCCATGTGCTAGGTATACGTCAACCGAACCGGTCTTGTAACACGAAGAAGAGTTATCTCAAAAACTTATTTCCCTGGATTACCAAGGTCGCTCCGCGTAAAATATTGATATACAGACGCATCTGGTCAGATAAGAAGCTAAAATAGACTTTGAAAACTGACATGGCATTTCACAAATGTCTGCCAAAATTGGCATTTCACAAATATCTGCAAAAATGGTCTGCCAAAATAAATAAATCATGGAATAGAGAAAAAACATTACATAAATGGTTCAGACAAAGTAAATTAGAATAGAATACTCTTTATTATGTACACCATGAAAATTACAGATACAAATGTTGAAATTAATAACTTACTACAATTAAATGCAGGCTGTTGATATTAAAATGAATCTTGAGAATTCAAAAATAAGAAACCACAGACAATTGTATTAACTCTGTATCTTGCGTTATCTAACACATACCAGAAACCCTACAGATATTTGTTCTGTGCAAGGTCAAAGTTTAGTTATTCATAAGGCACTTTTGAACGTCTAAATTTACAAAACAATTGAATTCATTCTAGTCGCCACTTCCAAAACATCGTTTCGTATGGAGAAGAATGGGCAAGAAACTCCATCGGAAAGCGAACCCGCAACTTTTAAGGTGCGTAGTGTTTTGCTTATACACCGTGACAGTCATGCCTCCTAAATCAAATAACTACCTAAATAGGTTCTAACAAAAATGTCTGCTCTACTATAATTCACTTAGGTTCAATTTCAAATATAAAAACTCAGTATATAGGAATGCGAACAAAAATTTCCAGATAAAATCAAAGTTAGGACATATTTCAATATGTACCTTACAAGAATGCTGATGACTTTGCCTATGTATTCGATCAATAAATTCGGAACTTCTGAAAACCTAATATCTGTAGAGTATAAAGGCGTCAACGTTCAAGTCCGGTAGGGTAACATACTAATTGGGTAAACGAGGACAGGAAATGAAAGGACGGGGTAATATTACGTAGAACTTACTTATGACCTATATATAAGCTTACATAATGCTGACATAATTATGATGTTCCTCGTAATACCCGAACACTTTATACTGCTCCTTCATTGTCCATATCAATATCGTTTTTTTCGGCACCAGTTTGGTAGCGGGAAACTACCCAAACAATATAAATGACTACAACTTCACTTGCTATGCAAGCTTATTAAAAAAACCGGCAAAGTGCGAGTCGGACTCACGCACGAAGGGTTCCGTATCATTATCTATAAAAACGGCAAACAAATCACGTTTGTTGTATGGGAGCCCCTTAAATATTTATTTTATTCTATTTTTTAGTATTTGTTGTTATAGCGGCAACAGAAATACATCATCTATGAAAGTTTCAACTGTCTAACTATCACGGTTCATGAGATACAGCCTGGTGACAGACGGACAGACATACAGACGGCGAAGCCTTTGTAATAGGGTTCCCGTTTTACCCTTTGGGTACGGAACCCTAAAAACGGAGTTTTGCTATATTATTCGTCTACAATATTTAAGGAAACGGTCTATACAAAGAAGAGCTCGTGGCTAAGTACTAACAGCCGCACGGGTCGATCCATCAGGTTAAGCTACGCTTGCCGGGGTTGGTTCAAGGATGGGTGACAATCTTTACATACCAAGACTCCTCCGTGCCTCGGAAATCATGTTAAGCCGTTGGTCCCGGCTGTCATTCGTGGATCTTTGAATGTCGTTACGGGTCGTCAGAAGCCCGAAAGCCTTAGCAAGGGGTATAGTATTACACAGTTACTGGGTTGTGGAGGTCAGATAGGCAGTCGTTCCTTGTAAAATACTGGTATTCAGCTGCATCCGGTTAGACTGGAAGCCGATTTTTGACCTATAAAAAAGTCTGATCACTCAATGCTCTATAAATATACATTCTATATAGTCTATAATACTGTTCAGTATTCCGCCCGTGCTTCCCCAACTATAGCTGTAGGCTAGGCCCACAATTTCCAGCAGTAGATTTAGTAACAAAAGTATCCAGTACCTGTTCTGTTCCGTTAAATGAGGGATACGATCGGAATATTATACCTAATTTGCTTGTGTTTTTGGTAAATCATTCTGGCAGCAGAACCCAATTTATCCATTTCCACGAATCCTAAAATATCCAACGTTGGTTTAGGAAAATTATTATTGCTGTAATGTTATATTTAATACAAACCCAGTCATCTATACCTACTAATAATAAAGCTTAAGAGTTCGTTTGATTGTTTGTTTGAACTTATTAATCTCTGGATATACCAATATTTTTGCATTTGATAGCCCAATTCTTGATAAAGGTTAGGTGGGTGGTATTGCCGAGCAAAAAGAAAAAGAAACAACGCTAACCAAAAACGAAGTTATAGCGTGGGCGGGCGATGCGAAGCGACATATCGGTAGATCGGGGGAGCAAGAAATTTCACGCGGATGAACTTGCGGGCAGAAGCTAGTCACACTAATATTATAAAGGCGAAAGTTTGTGTGTGTGTGTGTATGTTTGTTACTTCTTCACTCACAAACGGCTGGACCAATTTTGATAAAATTTAGTATGGAGGTAGCTGACACTCTGAAATAAGATATAGGCTACTTTTATCGAATCGAGACTTATGCGGGTGAAACCGCGGGGCCCAGCTAGTAAATAATAAAGGTAAATCGACGTAGGTAAATGTGTAAAGTGTAGAGGTATGAAATCTATAATGAACCTTAATAATGTTGTGATTGAAATGCGAACATGGGTACGTACAGTCAGTGCTCTGCATTACCTGATCCCGTTTCTGAAGAAGAAGAGGGGAAAAGGGGTTGGGTTATGCAAAGCACTGACTGTACTCTCGATGAATTATAATGTTAAGCAGCTCACAAATTCATTCCTTTCCGGTATAGGATTGTGTCTGATTGAAAGGTCATAATTTCGAACTGTCATTTTCACTTTGCACATAATGATTGTTGCCAGTACGTAGTAAGACAAATATCAAGTCACGTGCATGGTGCAAGTGAAAACTGACCTAATCGTTCTCCGCTAATTACCTACTTGTCTATTTATTTTGAAAGGAGGTAGTCCTTTCAAAATAAATAGACAAGTAGGTAATTAGATTAAAGACTCGTACAGAATCGGGCGATATCGCGGACGAGTCAGGCACCGACAAAAAGTTGAGCTACTAGTGTCGCGTCGCGCCCGCGATATCGCACAAGTCTGTACGAGCCTTAATTGTACAATTTTAAAAACTTGTCCTACATTTACCGAGCCACGTGGCTACCACCTCCATTGATAACTTCCTTCGCCACCGCTTCGAGAAATGCTAATTTGAAGATGGTGTTACGACACTCCGGAGTTTTTTTCTCATCGTTATATATTACGCTATACTTAAAAAAATGGTTTCATTATTATGTGCGAGATGAAAAGCACGTTTCAGTTTGAAGCAGGTACTTAATTAAAAAAGAATATAAATATTTTGCGCTACTATCCCCTTGAGAATGAGCAGAGATGAAACGATTTATCTCAGTAATTAAGTTTTTATTAAGATGAATAATTAATTAATTAAAATAGGCTTAATATAAAGCCTTTTGAGACTATAAATAAACTGCTTTTTTATGAATTCAGAACGTAATAATTTAACTGACATCACGAAGCTTTTATAATGTCTTACGAATAAAATATTTATTTATTGTTGAATATCGATTTAGTAGTCATCGTCATCTGCCTAGCCTTTTCCCAACTACGAGTATGTTGGGGTCAGCTTCCAGTCTAACCGGATGCAGCTGAAGACCAGTACTTTACATGGAGCGACTGCCTATCTGACCTCCACAACCCAGTTTCTGGGTAACACGATATCCCTTGGTGTCTAACCAAGGGATATCGTGTTACCCCATGGTTGTCAGACTTTTGGGCTTCTAACGACCCGTAACAACTGTCAAAGATCTACAAATGACAGCCGGGACCAACGGCTTAACGTGTTTTCCGAGGCATGGAGGCATCTTGGTATGAAAAGATGGTTTCCCATCTACCGACCAACCGCGGCAAGCGTAGCTTAAACTGATCGATCGACCCGTGCGGCAGTTATTATTTAGCCACAAGCTCCTCCAGAAAATCTATTTAGTAGTCTATTACAGTAACTTACTAACATTTTTGGAACACCATCCTACTACTTTGTCTACTAAATTGAATGTAACCGTATGTAATACCAAAATAAATAATAAATACAGTTTTCAAATCTGCATTTATTATTTATTTTGTGTATTACTTGCTAGTTTTCATAATATGCAACCCAGACTTGTAATATCGGTCGTCGTTTGACAGTAAACAGCAAAACAATGACAAGTAAGGTTCACAACTGAAACTTTCGTGACTATAATGTATCATGCGAACAAAGTCCCTTCATCCATGATGTTACAGGACTATAAAATTTATCGTCCGGCATTAAACCCGAAAAATGCTCTAAAAATTTAAACGGAATTTAAAATATTTTATGTGTTATTCTATATTTTCTAAATGTCACGTACCGCGGTTGGGGTCCTCTAAAACTGCGTTTACGTGATCTAGTATACAAGAGAATGCTTTTAAAGGGTCCCTAGGTCATCTTAAGTATCTTTGTATTGGAGAAACGGGGCTTGATACCGGAGTTCATTCGTCAACTTTGAGTACCAGAAACTAAAGCAAAATAGAACCATGAAATGTGATTTCTATAAAAATATCCGTTTGAAATAAATACATCAAATTCGTTTATTGGCACAAAAATTTAATTGAAACGAAAAACGTAAGTCAAAGTACGAAACAAGCAAATAATGGAAATTAATATGTAATGATGTTAAAACCCAGACAAGCGCTTTACTTTGTGTAAATTATTTCATCACCACAGCCACTCAAAACGGTGAAGGAAAACATCGTGAGGAAACCGGCATGTCCTAGAACTCACAAACCCGCACTGGGCCCGCGTGGTGGAGCCCCACTCCCTCTCACAGAATGAGGAGGCCTTTGTCCCAGCCGTGGGAACATTATAGGCTGATTATGTGATGTTAAAGTAGTCATCACAAGGCCTTTAAGTAGTAAGTCCGGATTTACCAGACAGGCCTGCTAGCAACATTGCTGAATGAGAGAAGTTGTAGGTGGAAACAGAATATCCCACTTAAAAGGGGCAGATATAAGTATTCTAACTTTTTTTTTATAATATGTAATAACGCAAGCGATGGTATGGATATCACTAATGAGATTAGCTAAGTAGTACCTAGGTACTAGGTGGTGTTCTAGAACAACCATAAGCCGTAGGGGGTGCGCGCATGACTTGTAGTATCTTCTAGTCGTACGAACGCAAGCTTGCGAGCACCCCTACGCCGTCTTACTGGTCAATATAACAATCTCTTCCAGAATATTGACATCTTCGCTTTTCCAGCTGATAAATTTAGAATCCTGGTTCGTCTAACTATTTTGGATATTGCTCCGTAATATTTTTAACTCTTAGACAAGAAATTATAAAGAAGTATCTTTATAATTTCTTGTCTTTTTTTTCTTTTGCATGCTTTTATTAGAGTTTCGTTTTAACATTAATAGAATAATTTAATTGTACGTACCTAATTGTAAGTGCACATCGCATTAGTTTTATAAGTTGTTTTTATAATATGTGGAAAATGTCGTGAGTTATGCATTTACTCACTCTACAGATCAAATTTTAGATGTAATAATGTATATTTTCCCAAATAAATAAAATATAAAACTTACAAATTCATATTTAAAAAAAATATAATATAGTTGGTTAACATAGACATACAATTTTTACTACTTACCTACTAAGTTTTTTACAAAGTGCTCTCTACTTTGCTCATCGAAGGTCAAAGGTTTTATACCTACATAATCTATTTACATTTGTACAGACCCAACGTAGGTACATATTTACTAACGCCTACTATGTACATAATAGAAAGGTTTAATTTGGAAATATTTGGTCAGGTCTCTCTGGAGGCTTAGGTGTATTGCCCACTGAAACCCAGAGCCTTTCTTACACTGTGTAAAATGACCTTGACAAATCCGGTTTTGACTCTGTGAGAGGAAATTGTACCTACAATATACCTATTGAATGTAGAATTGTAGAGTACCTACAGGCCAAAATCACAGCACGTGTATAAGTTTTGTGTTTATATTAAAACCTGGAATTTTTATATTTTCTTTATTATGTTACATTTTCAACGAGGGCTGAAAAATATAAAAACTCAAATTAGACTAAGCGCAAAATTATAAATAACAGAAAATGTATGATGAAACTATCTAATATTATTTATATTAATTACATCGTATAATTCCAATGATTCCTGTAATGTGAAAACATCATAGCTGGATTTAAAATGTTGGAATCCTTTTTTTGTTAAATTATATTGTCGGTCTAATAACACTAGTAAATTACGTATGTAGTACCAGCTTTACTACCCTAGTTTAAATTTTACAACTTCAAAGCACCCATTTAAGCTAGTGCATATAAACTTTAATCGCCAACCCGAAACTTTACCTGAAAACTTCCTGAAAGTTCATAAAAATAATATAAAACCGTTCATGCAGGTTTGTACCGCAATGACCTTACAACTGAATGCCATAGTAACCGTTTATGATGCACATAAAGCCATTATATGAGTAAACCAGTAGTCTAATTCGAATATTTTTTGATCATTTAATGTTATCTAATCAACATCTTCTGTGGAACGATCAGACATGGCCTTCGAATAAAAGCTTTAATTGATTTCAAAGAACTTTTGTAATCTGTATCTAAATGTCATATTAATGGCACTTTAGCATGATACAAACGATCATCATCATCATTTCAGCCGAAATACGTCCGTTACCGGACATAGGCCTCCCCCAAAGGGCCATAATCACCACGCTTGGCCAGCGGGTTGGCGATCGCAGTATGGTGTTAAAATGCATAGAGAACGCTGCAGCCCGTTGTCTAGTAAGTCCCTTAGTCGCCTTTTACAACACCCACGGGATGAAATAGGATGGTGCTATTCTTTACGTCCGGCACCACACGGCCAAACAGCATGTCGATTCTGTGAAAACCTCTCACCATGAATTCTTGCGTGGAGTGAGCTGTCAGTGTCATTCCACTGATGCTAGGGATTGACCAAGGGTTACATTTAAAATCATAATCGAGATTTCAATAATATTTGTATGCTAATTCTATTAATAATTTATAATTATTTCAAAGCTAGTATTTATTTCTCTTTACATTACTCTTTAAGGGGTTTTGAAATAAAATAGCAAAACAGAAATTTAGTCAAATTCAATTTTTTTTTTAAATGAGTTTCTGCTCAAAATCTCGATTATGATTGTAAATGTAATCCTTGGTCCATTCCTAGCATCAGGTCGGATGACACTGACAGTTCACTCCACGCTCACTTCATCTAAGTTTTCACGGTGAGATGGTTACAGAATAGCACTGCAGGTATACAGAAGATAGTGCAACTTATACACCTGCCCACAATCCTCTTACGAATAGTGGAATTTATTGTTTCTTTGCTTTTATAAGAAAAATAAATAGAATAGAATAGAGTACTTTTGATTATGTACACCATAAAGCAAAAGCAAAGGACCATTAATAGCATTATCCTAACCAATAAATTTGCTTTCCCAGCTAATGCATGACGCCGTTATATTAACTAAAATCTTGTGTCATTGTACGATAAGGCAGCCGAGCGATGCAAACATGTTCTGCAGCAAACATAGCTACAGATTGTTGCTAGGGCGTAGCTGTCGTGTCCTGTTCTGTAGTGTACCCCTCACCGCTACGCCGGAAGCTACGCTGTCATTGCCGAAACTCGATAGTCTATTCCTCGTTTCCATAGCTACAACATTCTTTTTCACACATATTTTTCTGTGCGAGATAGGAAACGTACCCATACTACGTGACCCGTTCAGGGGGAGAGAGGCTCTTCAAAATACCACGCTTGGTCACAGGGGCGGGGTGGGGGCCTTGGTTTTCGTCACGTAGTCAATATCCTGTAGGGAAATCTCGCGCTTTTTCGAGCTATATTCAAATATGGCGCGCAGCGTTTAGCGCTTTTTAAACTCACAGGTGGCACCACGGACGTCAGTTGATTGGAAACTGACAGTTCGTATTGCAGTGTAATTGTCAAGCAAGTCGAAAAGAGAAACTAGAGGGAGAGGGCATATACTACGGGTGGTCACCGAGAGAGGCGGAAAAATTGTAAAAAATGGATCACGTAGTATGGGTACGTTCCCATAGTTGTATTTTGTGAGTGGCTTATAGTAATTTGAATAAAATTGTATTTTCAGATGTGAAAGGAAACGCCGGAAGGGGACGCCCTAGAAAGAAGTCAATGCCTAGCCTTTTCCCAACTATGTTGGGTTCGGCTTCCAGTCTAACCGGGTGCAGCTAAATACCAGGTCGGCTTCCAGCCTAACCGGGTGCAGCTGAATACCAAGACTTTACATGGAGCGACTGCCTAACTGACTTTCACGATCCAGTAACTGGGTAATACGATACCCCTTGGTAAAGACTGGTTGTCAGACTTTAGGGCTTCTGACAACCCGTAACGACTGTCAATGATCCACAAATGACAGCCGGGACCAACCGGGAACGGGCTTAACGGGGGAGGAGTCTCGGTTACCTATCCACGAACCAACCCCAGCAAGAGTAGCTTAACCTGATTTATCGGCCCGTGTGGCGATAATTACTTAGCCACGAGCTCCTCTACGCCATAAATGGTCATAAAAAGCGACCTTATTGGTAATGTTCTTCAGAAAGATCAAGTGTGTAATACTTACTCGCAACCGGCGTGCGTGTATGACCAGGGGGCTGATCGCACTAATTTTGAACGTTAATACCACAACCAAAAACGTTACATTAGACACATTTCGTATCGCGCTAATCATTTCAACGGAAACGATTTAGCTTTACTTTGGAAGTTACGTTACGAGGAACGATCGATCGAACAATACTCTCACAAAAAAATACCGTTTCTTACATCAGCTAAACCAAAACTAAACCAAAACCAAAAACGTTCCGTTCGAACGGTAATTACGTTGAGAAATAGCGCGATCGGCCCCCTGATGTAGGTAGGAACGTAAACGAAGCAGACGGAGTATGTATGAATCGTAGCAGGTCGCATTCTGTAGTTTCTGACTACCCTCATTGGAAGAAGGTATGAGTTTATGTATGTTTACTTTTCAGTTTTTAATTATTTACTTATTTATTTGCTAACATGTTAAACACTGTTTAGTAGACATGTATTAAAATTTCATGACACAATTTTAAGACAAGGCAGGGCATTGCAAATTTTATACATCGAATTACTATTATTAAATTAAAATATGTACCAAAGTTAATCAAAGTACCCATTCTCTCACAGCATGTAGGTGATAAAGACAGTTGGATGGCTGCGACAAATACCCAACAGTTTCAGCAAAACCTGAGTGGTTGCCACTTATGCTAATTTAACTGCTTACTTCAAACGTCTGCCTCGCTCGAACAAGGCTTATCGTAACCTTCCTTAACTACATCTGTGACTTGAATTTCTTTAGGATTAAAATTAAAAGCACTAAGTAACGGAAGCCTTCGTAAGGATTACATAGGAATTGGTCTTTATTAATTTAATCTCTATTAAGGAATTATATATATTCACGCGTAATGTAATCGTAGGCTTAGTTAACGCTACGCATTAAGGCTCTTACACACTCACGCGAAATCGCGGGCGCGACAGGCACCGACAAAGACAATTCCTTTGTCGGTGCATGTCGCGCCCGCGATATCGCGTGTGTTTGTAAGAGCCTTTAAATAGCTGCGGAGAATAATAATGAAGCCTAGTGGAAGTTCCTCACTGGACTTTGTGGTATTTTGCTATTCAAAGCCACAGTCATCTTTATTATATTTATACCGATATTTAAATTTTAAAGGGCTGCTGTGACCAACAATTCTTGATAAATCTATTCTTTGTTTTCAAACACGAAATCATATTAAACATTCATAATATATAATTATATTATCATCCTCTTTACAAATTACTCTTGGAACACTATAAACGCTGAAAACCGGTTTATGTTTTTGTTTTTAGGGTTCCGTACCTCAAAAGGAAAAAACGGAACCCTTATAGGATCACTTCGTTGTCCGTTTGTCTGTCTGTCTGTCTGTCAGTCAGTCTGTCAAGACCATTTTTCTCTGGAACGCGTAGAGGTATCAAGTTGAAATTAATATCAAATACGTAAGTCTATGGTCCCTTGAAGCTCTAAAAAAGCTTCCAAGTCAACGCAATAAAAAAATGCGGCGATATAAGCGACATTCAATCAACTCAGCCTATCGCAGTCCACTGCTGGACATAGGCCTCTCCCAGGCTGCGCCACAACACCCTGTCCTCCGCCTTCCGCATCCAGTCTGACCCAGCCACCTTCTTAAGATCCGTCGGTCCATCTAGCTGGGGGCGTCACACACTACGCTTGCCGATACGCGGTCTCCACTCCAGGACTCGTCTGCTCCATCGGCCATCGGTCCTTCGACAAACATGGCCAGCCCACTGCCACTTCAGTTTGCTTACTCTGCAAGCTATGTCGGTAACTCCGGTTCTTTTCCGGATAATTCCATTCCTGATCTTATCCTTCAAAGAGACTCCAAGCATAGCCCGCTCCATAGCTCGCTGCGCAACCTTGAATTTGTGGACTAGCCCGACTGTCAGTGTCCACGTTTCGGCACCGTATGTCATGACGGGCAGGACGCACTGGTTAAAGACTTAAGCGACATTATTGCGACATATTTCGATACTCGAAAATAAATCAAAACCTATAGGGTACGTCCCGTTGACCTAGAATCATTAAATTTGGCGACAAGCAAGGTCTTACAGCACTAGTAAAGGAAAAAGTCTGGAAATTGTAAATGTGTAGATTTATCACATAAAAAAAATTGCGAATATCTCGCACATAAATCAAAACGTATAGGGTACTTCCCGTTGACCTAGAATCATGAAATTTGGCAAGAAGCAAGGTCTTACAGCACAAGTAAAGGAAAAAGTTCGTAAATTGTTAATTTGTAGTTTTCTCACATAAAAAAAACATTTTTTTGCGATTACAAATTTAAATTTTCAGTTGGAAAATTGACCGTGGCGTATATATCGATGTATGGGAGAACATGTTTTTCAACTACAATGTTAAGTTTGTTTTAAGGATAAATTCATCTTTACTACGGAACCCTTCATTGTGCGTGGTCTGACACGCACTTGGCCGGTTTTTATCCTTCACTAACACACGCCTTGAGTCAAGCTTGGTAAATTATCAATCGCTTACCCGTAAATTAGCCACAGAGGAATTAATTAAAAAGAAAGTATAATATTGCGTCAAACGAATTGAATTGTTAGCAGAAAATACAAAAAAAAAAAAATTAATACAAGGGAAAATAGTAGTAATACCAGTCAATGATAATAATTACCTTTTCCAATTACTCTTTTAATTAGTTATATTTCATACTAGCTGTTGTACGCGACTTCGTCTGAGTGTATTTTGTATTTAATAATTTTATAATACATACTAATACAGTGAACCCCAGGAATCTGGCCCCTATCTAATCCGGCACCCCTCGTAATCTGACATGTCTATTATTATTGTTTTCTCTCTATTGTGTTGTTTAATTTACTAAATTTGACATAGATAATGAAGCATGATTTGTACTTCAGAGTAAAACATATAGAATCTTATCATTGGATCTGTAATTTGTCGGATTATAAGGTACTCTTTTGTAAAAAAATCCGGACTATACCGGGGTCTTAGGCTGTATTCTATAATCCGACAAATTCGATAGTTTGTCACTGCCCTGCAAAACGTTTGTCGGATTACCGGGGTCCACTGTATACTCAATCTAAAGTAGCCAGTCCCTCTCGAGGCCTCAGACTACCAAACTGACAAATGAAATGTCCAGTCCAGGCTCAAAAAACTGAAAACTGCGTATGAGCACAAAGCTTATGCTAATGCTAAAAATAACCCTAAAAAGATGTGGGGGGCCATCCGTAGTGTACTTGACACAAATAAAAATACTTTAGCTCCTATTGAACTTCTTAGTATAGACAATGACCCAATCGTGTCGGTCAACACCGTGAATAGGTTCTTTACCAATGTCGGCAGAAACCTGGCTAACAACATCCCACAAAACTTAAGCAATGCCCAATGTACTCCTGCCACCCGCCCAGGCACGATGCTTAACTCAATTGTCCCATTGGAGACAGATGAGGAACAGGTCGAGGCTATAATTAAAGATCTCCGCGTAGAAAGTGCCCCTGGCTGGGATGATATCTCTCCCAAATTGATAAAATCTACCAGTCATAAACTAGTTCCAGCGATAACGCACATCTGTAACCTTGCAATATCCACTGGCACTTTCCCCAAGACCCTCAAAAAAGCCATTGTTCATCCAATCTTTAAAACAGGTGACTGAGGCAGTGTAAATAATTATCGGCCAATCTCGGTACTTCCATCGATTTCAAAAATACTGGAAAGAGTTATTTACAAAAATCTCCTCAACTTTCTGGACAAATATAAAATCATCGCTAAGAACCAGTACGGCTTCAAAAAGGGGGTATCGACGGAAGACGCTGTATTGGCTCTACTCGACTCCGTTGTCAACAAAATTGACAGTAAACACAAATGTGTCGGCATATTCTTGGACCTGTCTAAGGCTTTTGACACTGTCTCTGTCCCTATTTTACTCGGAAAATTAGAAGAGATTGGAATACGCGGCCCAGCTCTAAAATTGCTTAAGGATTTTCTATCAGACCGGACCCAGTGTGTTAAAATAGGCGATTATATCAGCAGTGAACAATCACTAGATTTCGGTGTGCCACAAGGAAGTTTGCTCAGCCCCCTCCTCTTCCAAATCTATGTTAACGAACTCTGTCTACTTACTCTCCCTTCTACTCACATTATAACGTACGCCGATGATACTGTTCTACTGTCCAGCGGTCTCGACTGGGAATCAGCTAGGGAGGCCGCTGAAAGTTCCTTGACCCAAGTTATGATTTGGTTGGGCAGTAATAGCTTAACCTTGAATGTCAGCAAAACGAACTTTATAACCTTTGGTTCCAGACCCTCTCTCCTTCCATCTGACCTCTCACTACAAATCAAAGCCCATGTTTGTGACGAGCGTGACAGAATAAATCTCTGTTCATGCCAGGCTGTGACGAGAGTCTCCTCCGTCAAGTATCTCGGCCTTTACCTTGATTCCACTCTCAGCTGGAAGACCCACATTGAATCTCTGTCTGCGCGCACAAGAAAACTCATTTACGTGTTCAAAAAGTTGAGAACTTCTGCACACAAAGATATCCTAAAAATGGTATACACCGCTCTATGTGAATCAATACTAAGTTACTGTATCGTTGCGTGGGGGGGTGCAGCCAAAACAGTCCTCATGCCAGCTGAAAGAGCCCAACGTGCAGTAATCAAAGTCCTATTAAGCAAGCCATTTAGGTATCCCACTCAGCAAGTTTATTCAGACTTTAAAGTACCGACAGTCCGCCAAATGTATATGCTTTGCGCTATCACACGGACACATAAAATGAACCCCCTCAATAAATGCAAAAACCCTACGCTCAGAAGAAGACCCAAACCCGTTTGTCCCAAAGTTTGTACAAATACCACCTTTGCACGACGGCATAACCGTTATTTAAGTACATTACTCTACAATAAACTGTACAACACATTAAATATCCATTGTTTGAACAAATTCCAATGCAAACAAAAAATAAAGGAGTATCTACTCACTCTAAATTATGAAGATACGGAAGAATTACTCAAACCATAACTTAAACAAATTAGGCACCCACTCACACATACACTTCTTCACTCACTCACACATATCTACACTCATGCATACACAGTTATACTCACACCAACAACAAATATTAATACATACCTACTCCCTTTTCCTTATTATTAATTCATTTAATACCCCTTTTACTTTCTTCCCCCCGTTTCTTATCCCCACAATTACTTGTATTAGGCTAGTTAAAAATCATTTTTTTTCATTTTTTTTTTTCAAAAGTGCACTTTGCTAATTTGTAAGTAACTTATAGATCCATATTGGACGGATGGATGACCCCTGTAACACAGGTTTTTCCTAGCATGGGGGTTATTGATCGTTTATTTTGTACCACGCTATTTCCATGCTTAAATTAAGTGTCACCTGTTTATATGTAATTTTATGTCAAATAAAAAATTTAATTTAATTTTAATTAATTTAATTTAAAGTTTCGGCCTTCTGGTATCGATAAATGTTTATGATTTAAGGTTTTACAGTAAGAATTAAAAATTGGATCTAAATTACTATGGATTTATTAATTCAGTATTACTTGCGTAAAATAATTCCCAAAAAAACAAATATCAATCATAGCTTCCGCCTTGCCATTTTTAACGGGAAGTACTAAAAATGTTTTTGACGTTCCATTTTATCGCGTAAATACCTTTATAGAGTGTGAACAATGTAATAAATTACTATAGGCCGCTTATTTTAGATCAAAAGAATATATTGACGTAATTGCGTTTTTAATACGAGAATATTACTAAAATATTTCCGTGTACACATCCAAGGTGTTTCTTTTTGAATACCCGCTAACTAAAATGAAGGTAGTATTTATGTTTAGTATTTATATTGATTTTAATTAAATTTTATGTAATGTATAAGTGTATCAATTGTTTTTTTTTTAATTTAATGTAATATACTGTATTGATTATAATTCTCTGAAATAAATTAATTAATAATAATAATTTATTATTTCTTTGACATGACATTGACATAATAATATTGTTTTGAATTGACCAGTTATTTTCTGCTTGGTTTGCTTGCATTGCTGTTCCAAGTTGAGTATATGCGTTCCTTGTTTACTGCGATTATGTTGTGATATTTATATTTTCTTTTATTACGATTGATTCAGTGGTTTAGGCGTGAAAAGGTAACAAGTAAACGGTGTTACTTTCGCATTTCTAATATTTTAAGCTTTTTCCCGCAGCGTGGAGTTCGAAAATTATCCCAAGGAAATGTACTACCGGAATAAAAAGTATCCAAAGTCAAAGTCAAATTATTTATTTCAAATAGGCACAGACTCGTAGAAGGCACTTTTGAACGCCAAAATTTACAAAAAAAATAGAATTATTCATTCTAGTCGCCCCTTCCAAAAAGTAGTTTCGTATGGAGAAGAATGGGCAAGGAACCGCTTCCACCGTTACTCTTTCAAAAATGTTTTACAATATTTTGTATAGGTACTTAAATATGAAGACCAGTGAAGCCGATGCACCTAGAATATAATTGTATAGTAATTTTATTACACAATATGTAAAAAAAAAACTATATCCTAACCCAGGTCATGGTCTACCCATTTGCCAAATTTCGTCACAATCCGTTCAGCTGTTTTAGCATGAAAGCGTAAAAATAAACAAAATTACTTTCGCATTTATAATACTAGCTGTGCCCCGCGGTTTCACCCTCGTAAGTCTCGATCCCGTGGAAATATCGGCATAAAAAGTAGCCTATGTCCTAATCCAGGGTGTCAGATACCTCCATACAAAATTTTATCAAAATTAATCCAGCCGTTTGAGCGTGAAGAAGTAACAAACATACACACACACACACTCAAACTTTCGCCCTTATAATATTAGTGTGATGTGATGATTAGTTAGGATATTATTACTAGCTGTTGCCCGTGACTTAATAAAAAGTAGCCTATGTTCTTTTCCAGATCATAGTCTACCTATGTGCCAATTGTCATCTGAATCCGTTTAGCCATTGTAGCGTGAATGTGTAACAAACAAACAAACTCACTTTCGCATTTTTTTTTTTATAAGTTACGAAAAAGATGGGATTAGGATAGTTAGGATAAATTATGGAAAAGTTGACACCGTTATTAGTTTACAGGAAAGTGAAGCCCGCTTCTTCCTCGGGGCCCAGACTAAGTGATAAGTGACATTCTATGTGCGAAACTGATATGGAAAAGTCAAAAATGTGTTGAACAGACATAACCTACCGAAAACCTTACTTCAATTCTGTTAAAAGTCATTGTAGGAATATTATACGCTTTGCAAGCGATTGCCACTCTGGTCTATTCATTGTAAACTATGCTGAGCAACAGTTTCGCAACTTGTTTATTAAAAAACATGTTATGAAACAAAGTCGTGCAACTTGTTTCCCAAAAAACATTCTGTGAAACAAAGTAGCATAACTATATTTCCCAATGAATACACGGCTAAATGAAACCTAAACTTCTGTCTCCTCTTCATAAGTTGGCCCTGTCATCATCACAGTTTAGTCGATTCCATCAGACATGTACTTTTACAAACTCAGGTTTACGGCCCGCCCTTATTTACTGTAATCATTCTCGTAACAGTTTAATAGTTCCCAAACATTCTTTTGCGGACGTAAAGTTCCGTTCGTGCTTGATAAGGCTAATAATTCTGACGTAACACCGTTTCGAAAGAGAATTAATTTAAAACTTTTTCGATTCAGATTGATAGAGGGTGCGTTGCTATTTTTGTGGGTTCTTTTGTGGGTACCTGTGTTATCTATCGATTAATTTAATCGCACCGTTTTTGTCTTCTGCGAGCAATGTCCATGCCACTTAAGTTTGGCAATTCTTGGGGATATGTCGGTTACAGGTGGCCAATGGGGCCGAAAGGTTCAAGAGTGGCGACGGCGTACCGGAATTCAATGAAATAGATATTCTGACTGTAGCCTCTCAAACATTTGAAAATCTATTGTATGTACCTACACAAAATACATAAAATTTTAAGAAAATATCTGATGTTCATAGGTTAAATGGTGGGTGGTGGTTAATGGTGTACATAATAAAGAGTATTCTATTCTATTCTATTCTAAATACCAGGAATAAACACAATCTTGCTGTACACTCGCCTCCACAGAGTAGGCAACTTTATCAATGTATATGTCCTGCGTATTCAGTATAATAATGCTTTCAGAATGCTGTTGGGGTTGCCGCGGCATTGTAGTACGTCGCAAATGTTCTCAAACGCGCGCGTGGACGGTTGTCACACTACAGTGCGTAAGAAAGTGGCGTCAATATTTCAAAGACTGCACGGTAGCACATCATCCCGTTATGACTGTCCCATACAGGCGCACTGGGTGGGTGTAGTTACGGGGAAATAGTGAATTTTATTAACTTTATATAATATTGTGTACCTACTAATATAGATCTTAAGAAAATTGTTACTAACGCTTATATGGATCCTGTCCGAAATAAATGAATAATAATGTAATAATAATAAGCTTTTACAAGAAACTTCCTACTGACATTCGAAACTTACCCATTAAATGATTAATGAGCTGTATTATAACCAAACTTTGTAAAAAGGGGTACTATAACATTTCTGATTATTTAGAAGACAAAAAAGCTTGGGATTGAGCTGCTCGCTCTGCTAGCCTTGTGATAAAACTGGAAAACTTGACTTTTTTAATTATTATGCAAAAACATAATTTTATATACATTTTGACATTGCTGAATATTATAATATTCAGCAATGTCAAAATGTATACAAAATACAAATTCACATGAATATTTACTTTGAAAAGTATTTTATTTATTATTTTGATTTATTGTGAATGTGAACGTGGGTCATTTTTCTTTCCTTTAAAAATTTGTTTTTTTTACCTACCCAAAAGTCCTTTTTTTTTGTTTTGTTCGTCAAGTCGCTGAGCTCCTTAAGTCTTGAGTTGAGCTGCACGATTATTAAAAAATTTTAATGCTTGCACTGATTGGACAGGTTCACTCAAATTTGTGTGGTTCTTTCCTCAAAATACCATTTCAGACACGGCTCTACATGGTCCTCACATGATCTGACCAAGATTATGTCTGGACTTTAAAAGAGACTTTGACTCCTGAGTTTGTTTCGCAATTTCTTCTCAGGGGTAGTCAGATAGGAAATGTCGACTACATCTAGCTTATTTTTTATTATTATTTTTTGATATGACGTTGAAAGGCCTCCCAGGAGGTAGACCGATGAACTTGTGAAGATCGCAGGCATCCGCTGGATGCGAGAAGCACAGAACCAGTCGAAGTGGCGATGCTTGGGGAGGTCTATATCCAGCAGTGGACATCTTACAGCTGAAAAGAAGATGATTATTTTTGTCACATTTTGTAAACACGTAGGAAAACCTGTCTAACTCAGTTAGTTTAGTCTAATCATGGAATGGTGGACTGACTATGAATGGCTTAGTGTAGTTAAAACTTAAAAGTTATTACATCCGCCACTTGTTGTATTCTTTATTGTACTTTTAATATTATAAAAGAGATACTTTTGTAACCCGATTTTTTATGAGTGATACTTAATGATCAGAAAACTTGATATTGATGTTTCTGTTGTGGTTGTACTACTCACAGCCGTGCTAAAGTAAATTTATATGGTATAAGCTGTTAGGGAAAGATTCAATTAAACAAATCCCTTCTTACACAATATAATATTTATTGCAACTTACCTACGAGTCTTTGGTTAAGTGGACCCATTCGAACTGGTCCCGCGAGATCAGTCAACCTAATCACATTTTGAATAGGTCGACTGGACCCACTGCCCAATTTCATTATAACTACAGTCACGGAGTAAAACCGAATCATTTAGTTTTATTTTTATGACTTCAAATCTACTAATATTATTCAATTTAGTATTTACACTTACTCACCACACTTATTCACTAACACTATATCTAAATATTTTTTTACTGTAATAATACCTAAATTAAGTGCAATGTTCGTACGGTATCAAAATATCAAAGCGGCTACCTGAAAGCAAGGAAAGAAAGAATAAGATCGACGACGCTGTGGGTGTAGCGGCCAGATTAGTTTAGGCCATTGTTTAGAAAAAAAAAAAACATGTGAGACTGATTTTCAACTGACTTACAGACTATTATTAAATACTTACTATTTTATGGATACATAAACGTGGAAAAAAGAAATTAATCATTGTTGATTTGTTTACATATTTAGAATGATGGTTTATAATTTTTTTCTTTTATTTTAAATTTTATTGTAACTTTTATGTCTGTGATTTTTAAATAGATAGTAACTAAGGGTTATTTTTAAATAGTACTAAATAATAATTATATAAAGGTGACCAAAAAAGACGTACTGAGGTGCTGAAATCCGACTGATTTTAACCTTTTCAATAAAAAAAAACAGTACTTATACTTCGTAAAGATAAAAAAAACAGTACTTATAGTTATAGTTGATTTACTACGTTGATTTGTATAATTTTAATCATGACTGTTCTTATCTGTCTGTGATTTTTAAATATATTATTATTATTATCTGTGTTATATTAGAGTATTACATTTAGTTAATATTCTCGTTATAAAAAGGTTTGTCTTGATTTTTGGTACTTACATGAACCTAATTAAAGATTTTAGATTTTGATTGAGAATAAACGTTTAAACCTAATTGAATTGTGTTTTATTATATTTTGACTAAACAATTTTGCTCTCGACTGTATCCACTAGTAGCTGTAAACAATAGATGTTTTTGTGTGAGTCCAGTTAACCAATAAAAATATGGAAAATAAATTATGTGGTCAAGCGGACCCGCGGGTCCAGTAGCGAGCGGGTCCAGCTGACCGAAGACTCTTACCTACTAAACGAATACACCAATACAACCAGTCTCAGATCTAGTTGTATCGGTGTCTATCTGCAATGAGACTATAACAATAACTCAGAGTCACTATAGCAAGTTTGTGAGATGAACGACTTAATAGCTTCTAGCTCAATCACACAAATACCGACCTATTAAGGCTGTGCACATTAAAGGGATCATAAAGATGATGCAAAGAAACCTAGTCCGTACAATAGGCCTAACTCTCTCATAGATTAAATTATTACATTTCAGATAATCTGTGATCTCTCAGTAAATCCTTTCATTTGACGGGGCTACGACCCTTGGCATCAAACACAGGATGAACCTGTGTTCATACGTTAAACGTGGCCTACGGGTATACGCGTCACCATCTATGGATGGTGACGCTTTCGTTACCTGCAGCGGCTGACTTCCCTCATCACCGATATTCGACTAAGTAAAGCCTTCCTTACCAACGGATTACCACACCTCAAGGTTTGCCTGCACCCGGATCAATTCCAATCTTGAGACAACGGGGCCGCCACCAAGGCATCACGTCTCAATTGTGAATTACAACCATCTCAAAAGGCTAGCATAAACAGCCAGATCTGTAACAACGTACTGGTGTCATAAGGCACATGTAAAACCTAAGTTATCTAGCATGAACAAAGAATATGATTGAATACTCACTGGATTCAGCTTCGAATTAGACTTATTAAAAGCCCATCGGGTTATTTGGGCACAGTCTGGTCTTCCAGAACTAAGTTCGTATTCCAAAACATATTGGTTCGTATCTCGCCACATTCCAGATGTCTCAGCTCTCGAGACAAAACCGTCAGTCATAGTTCTCGACGCTTCGACCACCATAGACCAAATAGTATTCTTGTCTATTGGTTAGTTTTAAATTAATTAATAGGCATTGTTTCCAATAGAATGTGGGAAATTATGTCTGTATTTTTATTTCTTTAAAGTTAGCAATAAAACTTGTAATTAATTTACTCGACATAATTTCTATTGTCATCTATTGTCGTTCACAGACATTCCACGAGCCTGCTCCCTCTAACGATAGATGTCGCTGCTTGTTGCTTTAATTTATTGATTTTGCAACGTCACACTTTCACCAATCCATAGGTTGTAGTATTCATGATTTAATTTTGTAAATGTTAATGAATGATCATCATCATTTATTATTATCGTTATAGTATATTATTCCTTTGTTGCTGAAAAGTATCACCTTTTTATTTAAACAGCAGTCAAGGGTTTAAGCTTAAAACCAGCGCTTAGCAACCCGCTAGGGGACTCAAGTATAATGCTGACGCTTGGACCTTTTGCTTCCGGTATAATGTTAAGAAGAGTGTGGTCGTGGTCGTTGGGTCCAGGGGTAGGTACCTAGAAGCTGTACCTTCAGTAAAGTTAAGCGGTATGCAAGGGGCACCAATTTGAGAGTGGACCAATTTACATATCTGGGTCACTTATTTACCACTGGCCTCAAAGATGATGAAGATATTGACAGGGAGCGGAGCGGATTCAGGCGTGCCTCTAAGGAGGTCAGGCGCACTATATTTAATGGTTACTGCACGTCTGTTTACTCTTGCAGTCTGTGGGCTCATTATACTCAGAAATCACACGGCGTCCTTCGCGTTCTATACAATAACGCATTCAGGGTGCAGATGGGATTGCCTCGATACTGCAGCGCATCAGGGATGTTTGCTGAAGCTCGCGTTGACTGCTTCTACACTGTGATGTGGTAGCTGTGCACATCCCTGGTTAGTAGGGTGCGGGGTAGCACCACCAGCATCCTGTCTATGGTGGCAAGCAGGCTAGATTGTGCGTATGTGGGCCACTGCTGCAAGGTATCGGCTGGGCCGATCATCTTACAGCAGTCACCTCACAAATTCAATAGTTTTAATTGAATTAAATAGTTTTGTATATGTACCTATAGCTAGATAAAATACTTCTTCTTTTCGTTTGGACCGTACATCTATATTTCCTATATTGTTTGGGCCCAGTAGGTGGCCACGTTTATTGCTGTGTCAGAGGCGTTGTTCTATAATACTGGAGGCAATAAATTTTTCTTGTTTTCTATTCAATGCTGTTTCATTGTAAAAGAATTCAAACAAAATTCGCAAACAAAATCCACCTAAGTTCAAAAATTGTAAGCTTTTTGATTCTTTCTTTCTTTCGAACATTCGTCACAGGTTCACATAAATCATATTGCTTACTGATTTCTTTAATATAAGACGCTATAAAATATACGGTAATCTTTAAGCGATAGAAGATAAATACAAGTCACATACTCGAAATTTTACTCAAAATTACCTTTGAGAGATACATGCTTTTAAAAATCTAAAATTGCAGTATTTTAAGTTTAAAATATAGAAGCAAGATAAGAAAACTTATGAATTTCAGTCATAATTTAAGAGTGATAACGTTCAAGTTCGCAAATAAATTCTTCATGCTAAAAATCTTACGTGTTCATATTTCTCAGAAATTTTTATTTATATAAACTTAGATTTTTGTCCTGATAATATGAAGAGAGTGTTATGATATACCTTTTTACGGTTAGTTAGGTAATGGCACTTACTTTTAATGGATATTTCTTTTTCGTTGTAAAAATCTTTAAAGTCCTTTTCTGTAGTTTATTTGCCAGTTATTATTTTCATTTTGTGTTTATTTTCTCGTTATTCAAAAGAACATTTGTTTGCTAACTACGAGTATCTTCTGGTTATGTATGTGCCTTAGTAACAACTACATTCCCGGCAAACGTTATTTTTTAATCCACTTCTGCTCTTAAGAGCGTATACGCCGTACGGCATTTCATACAAACTTTCAAGCCCTTGTTTTTCGAAATGACTGAACCGATTTTGATAAAACCTCTTACGCTTCATGGTCTAAAGAGTTAGTTAAGAACATTTTTTAAAAATAATGTTACAGCTAAATTAGACCGATCTTAAATTTTCCATAGAAACAGAGATTTCCAGTTATCTGTTTTTAAATAAGACATTTCGAAAATGTTCTTAACTAACTTTTTAGACCTTTTATCCTGCATTTATGTGTATGAAGTTTCATTAAAATCGGTTCAGGAATTTCGAAAAACAAGGGCTTGAAAGTTTGTATGAAATGCCGTACGGCGTATACGCTCTTAATTGAATAGATGAAATTATAACATTAGAATTTTTTATTTAAACGTTACCTAATCGTAAATTATACAAAAGCAACTCACTCTATAAAGGAATTTCTAAAAACCCTTTAAAACAATGAACATTTCTGTACATTATTCCACCTTTAAAATTTTTTTTAAACAATAAAATCTATGAACACACAACAAATTCACGTTGACATGTTAATACACTATCGGTAACACATTCGGAGTTTCCTTCTCGATTACGTATGCAACATCAGTCCTTGGGGCTTCCCGGTAACAACCTGACAATGGTCTTACATATCAGACCTTCCTGTTTCGTATCCAATCAATTGACGATCCCTTAAGGGATGTTGTAGTATATCAGACCAAACAATACTAGTGTTGTAGAAGGTGTGTGCACAAAATATGTTTGTAGTAAAATAAAATGCTATAATTGATCCAGATGATGTTAGTCCTTATTATGTACTCGTATACGTACATGGAGGGAAGTTTATCCTAATAACTTCAATCATAAAAGTACCTATAAGTGAAAGTTTATGTCAATGTCTTTGGTAGGTATAAATATCTACCTACAGAAGTTGTAGGTGTCTACATTTTCAAGCCTAAACTTTTGAACCAGAGAGAATGACTTAGGTTTTTTTTACCCCGTTTCAAATTATGAATACACTAACTACACATTCAATTCAATTCAATTTTTTAATCATGAACAATTCACATTGTGTTTGAAATCATACATAAACATAATAATACACTAAATAACAAAAAAAAAAACATTCATTAAAATTATAAAACTAACACATTGATAATACAATAAAATATAGAAAATTAAACAATAAACACAATTAAAAATTCAATAAGATTACAAGCTACTACATACTAATATTACCCAGTCTCACATTATCTAATATATTTTTTTTTAAACGTAGATATGTCATCGTCTATCGAATACAGACATTTCTCCAATAGGAACGCTTTTGAGCCTAGCATAGCCATGCGATAATTTGACGATTGTATTTAAATATTCCAAAAATAACGCACGTTTTTTTTTTGACTGGCCTACTGTATCCCACTCCTGAGCAAAGACCCCCCTCCACTCCTTCCATCTTTCACGAGCCCGCGTGTCCTCCTTCCAGTTTTGATGGAACCTATCCAGTTCATCCCGCCATCTCCTACGTAGTCTGCCGCGACCCCGTCTCACTGTCTTAGGGCACCAATTCTGTGCTATTTGGACCCACAGGTCCTCCGACATACGGCAGCCATGTCCGGCCCAGTCCCATTTAAGTTGGACAGCCTTTTGAGCCACGTGAGGTATCTTTGTGTTGGAGCGCAGTATTGTGTTTCAAACACGATGCGTTAACCAGGCAGTCTAAATAAAATTTCCACGTAAGCTCCACCCCATGCTCCCAACCACTCCGTTATGTGCTAAACGCTTACACATCAGTAATAAAGTTGAATTTCACGTGCGCTCTTTGATCGTGTTCGAGCACGAAACTAAATAGCGTAAGTCTCATTTCTTATTTCGTTTATAACTTAAGTAATAATTGATCTAGAGAAAAAATATCTGGTGGCTGAATAATAAACTACATTTTCTTGCTGTAAATATTAATTTTAGACATAAAACCCGAACAATCTTGTTTGTTTTTATAATTATCCTTAAAAAAGACATGATTGGGATAAAAATTGTATCGAGTGAATATATTACAATTACGTAACTGTCTTAAATATGGAAAGAAAAAGATCCAATAAATCATATACTAAAGTTTCATTTTGATTGTATGTGTAACGGTTTCAGAATATTCATCCAAATTTACATAAAAAAGGGAGCCTCCGCTTAATTTAATGCCTGGTATACTGTGCTCCATTGTTTATTAGTAGACCTTGAGTTTGGACTTCTGAATGACCAAAACCAAGTCTGAAAGACTTGAAAGACCAAGTCTGTGAATCATAGCTTAAGATGGGAAGAATACACATGTCCATGAGCCTGAGTTTCAGCTGTGCCATAGCTGGCTGTAACGGTACGATTGACTGGAGGACCAGTCGTAGGTCACAAGAAAAAAATAAAAATAGAATTAGGTCTTCGGAGGTTCTGACTCGGGAAAGCAGGTACAGGAAGCGGATCTTCAGCCGGCTTCAGGACAGGAACGGGACGGGGCTACAGCGTCAGCGTCCCTCAGTTGGATTTATATTTATATATTTATATATTTATATTTATATATATTTTTTTTTTTTTTTTTTTTTTTTTTATTCATAAGTTCACATAAAAATTACCAAGAAGTTACATCTTTACCAAGTTACATATTAATTAGTAAGAACATGTTAAATTATGTCTAAAATAAATCAAGTGTATAACTTATAAAGATTAATTAAGTTAAGGGTCTAATTGAACACAATAGCGAACTGCCTGATGTAGGTTTATTCAAACCTGTGTTTCAGGCCATCACTTAACAACGCTGTGTGCTTTAGTGGACATTAAGTTACTGTACATAGAGCTAGCATTGATACATAGTAATTATAGTTTTAAATAAATATTGATTTAACACTAATAAGCTTATTGCATTACATCTAGCAAGTTTTCAGTGTCTGAGTAATTAAGTGTCGCTAAATATTCACACAACAATTCACTACATTTTTTACGACTTACACTATATATACTTAGAGACTTATTGATTTTATTATATAAGAACGGTCCTAAAAATACATAAAATTTATTTATAAAAGTAAGTCTAGTTTGAGGCTTTATGCAAACCAAGTCTTTTCTTCTCTTATCTATAGATATTGGGATATAAGGAAGTTTGCTGTGCTGGTGTAGTACTATATTCAATATAAATAGTTGACGCACGGTTAAAACCTTACATGCCGTGTAAAGCTTGTGTGTGGGAAATCTGAATGGGCGAAAGGTGGCTACCTTAAGGATAGCTCTCTGCGCACGTTCTAATGGCAGTAGGATTGATTTAGCAGCCCCACCCCATGATGTTATACAATAAGTGAGGATGGATTGGCACAAAGCTAAATAAACCTGTTTAACTAATTTGTAGTCTGATATGTATCGTAAATTCTTAAAAATGTATATTAATTTACGCATTCGTGTGCATAATAAATCGATGTGTTTACGGAAATTCAGATTTGTGTCAATCGTTACACCTAAATATTTCATATGATCGGTTTTTGCTAAAGTAGGACAACTACATGCATTGTCAGCATAAGTGCTGCACTTATGCGCATACATGTTTATGTTAGTAGTTGGCAGGTTAGTATTTCTAATAGTAAATAAAATGTGTTTGGTTTTATCTGCATTTAAAGTTAAGAGATTTACATGTAGCCAATTAGACACCATATTAAAACCTTTCTGGGCTTGTTTATACACCTCATCTCGAGATTTGTCTGAAAACAATAGAGCTGTGTCATCTGCATATGACAATATGACACCATTTTGGAGTGACAAGCTGCACAGATCATTTATATATACTAGGAATAAAGTAGGACCCAAAATACTACCTTGTGGTATTCCGTAATTACTATTTCGAAGCTCAGAACTGACGTACTGACCAATTTTGACACATTGTTCGCGGTCAGTAAGATAATCCGAAAGTAGTGAGAGCGTTGTTCCTCTTATTCCGAGCGTTTCAAGCTTGCGCAATAGTAAAGGACAAGAAATTGTGTCAAAGGCCTTGGCGAGGTCTAGGAAAATCCCAATGGTGTGCATGCCCTTATCCAAATTAGTCGTTATATAATCTGTCATTTGATGTACTGCTTGGTTAGTTGATTTTTTAGGCCTAAAGCCAAATTGGCTATCTGAAAGTAAATTGTTATCTTCTAGGTATTTAACTAATCTAATATTAATGATTTTCTCTAGGATCTTGGAGAGCCCTGTTAAAACTGAAATGGGTCTGTAGTTGTTAACACATTTTTTGTCACCAGATTTATATACAGGAGTAACCACTGCCTTTTTAAGAGCCTTGGGGAATATACCATTAGTTAAACATAACTGTAAAATATGAGTTAGCGGCGGAGCAAGTATGTATTTGAAATGTTTAAGTATTTTGTTTGAAATATCATCCCACCCAACAGCACAAACGTCCTTTAATCCAGAAATAATTGTTAGTACCTCATCGACATCCGTATCTAGTAAGACAAACGATTTGAGATTAGGGAATGTTTTAGGTTGGATTTGAGGGAAAAAACTTCTAGATTTTAAGGTCTTTTCTGCCAAGGTTTTGCCTACGTTAGAAAAATAGAAATTAATTTTATTTGCTGATTCGATTGGGTTGTTCTCTATTGTCAATAAGTCAAGTGGAGGTTCAGGGTTTTTTGTTCTAAATGTTTTGATTTTATAAATTTCCAAATAAGTTTACTACTTTTGCCTGCTTTCTGCAGTTCATTTCTATCGTATTCATTTTTTATTTTTTTCAGAAGGGTGTTGCAGAAGTTTCTATATCTTTTATACGTAATGGAAAGTATTTCATTTCCAGGCTCAAGTTTGGATTTTATGTGAAGTTTGTCTCTATGCCTAATACATCGAACAAGTCCGGGTGTAATCCAAGGTTTAATGCACTTATACTTCCTTGGCGTTATTTTAGCAACTGTATGTTTTATTATTGCACAGTGAAGTGAATTTATAAAATAATTAATAGAAGTATTTGCATCGGTAGAATTATACACAGGGTCAAAATTAATATTACGTATGTCTTTTTCGAGGTGTGTCATGTTGACTTTAGTATAGCTTCGTAAACATTTTTTTCTGGGTAAAGAAACTTGTAATGCTAGTAAAACTGCTTGGTGATCAGTAAGCGAAGAGTTAGTAACAAATGTTTTGGTTGGGTTATTTGTTTTTATAATGAAATGGTCTAAGCATGAACCGCTTTGATGTGTGGGGTGGTAATGAGCTGGCAAGAGTCCGTGGAATGTGCATATATTAAGATAGTTATGTGCAAGTATATCCATTTTCCCGGAAGCAATGTTGATATTGATATCACCCATTAATATTATGTTTTTAAAATTTGTAAGGCTTTGTAACTGTACGTTTAGTGAATCTAAGAAACTAGCGACATTTTGAGAAGGAGGTCTGTATATAGCCATAACTACCGTATCTGAATTAATTTTAATGAGTAAGCAATTACTATTTTGTAGCAATGGTTCTTCTACAGCTGCACTTAAATTATTGTTAACAAAAACAACTAGACCATCATTCTGGTTGATGTTTCTGTAGGTTCTATGCGAAATATATCCGTCTAATGATGGTATAACAGCTGTTTGGTTTGACAACCAACATTCTGTTAGGACAATAATGTCGCAATTTATACCCAGGTTCTGTAGCAATATTTCAAAACCATTTATATTTCGATTTATGCTACGAATATTTTGTGTCAGTAGGGTCAGCGGTTTCTCTTCCAAGGGAAAGAAATGTTTACACTCATCAACCTTACAAATTATAGCATCAGACACAGAAAATTGATCTAGGTCACTAAGTAATTGATCAGTCATGCTAAATACACAACTAACAAATATAAATAAACAAAAACTACTACTAGTGTGCTTAAAAGATAGGTTAATAGGTAGCGCTCTTAGGCGCCTTCATAATCTATGGAATGAATATAGTTGTCCTCGGCATATTTTCGTGCTGGACAATTTACATCACCAGTTTTATGGTCAGTTTTCCTCTTAAAACGTTTGCATGTCGCACAGTTGGGTGGAGTTGATTTTGTGCTGCATTCCTTGAAAGTGTGGCCAGTCTCTCCGCAGTGATTGCACGTCGGACTAGTTTCACGGCAGAACTTGGCCGCGTGACCGAACTGCTGGCAGTTGAAACACCGTGTAACGATCGTGAAATCTCGTACTGGGCATGACGTCCAATTTATAAATATTCGTCCTTGATTCACTAGAATCTTCCTGATGCTAGCCGGCACTTTTAGTATGTAATTGCAAGTAGGAAGGTCTTTTTTACCAGATTTATGGCTCAACTTAATTTGTTCTTCAAACGACTCACGAGTAGTATTAGTCAACTTATCTGAGAGGTTTTGCTCGTAAATGCAGTCAAAAACCTCCTTATCAGTCAGAGCTACTGGGACACCAATAACAGTGATTCTTGGGCGCCGTTTGGATGGTTCTTCAACCTTAAGGCCCGAAGAAACTAGTTTTTCTAAGCTTCTGAGCTTTTGAATGTCCTCTTTGGACATTCACTTTGGACACACAATGGTGATGAATGGGCAGGAGAAGTCAATTCTGTTCTGGAGAAGAAATGTTCTGATGTGAGATAAAGTCTATGGAAGCTAGGTGATGTCCGGAAGTGAGCAGACTACAGAGATGATCTTGAATCACACCGTTGTAGAAGGGCGTAGGCACTGCGTCACGCTCATCAGGAGGAGAATCTTAGCCTCCGTACGAGTGAGGCAGAGATCAGCAGCCGGTAGAGATCAGCTGCTGTGGTTGTCTTCACAACTAAAAGTTGGTGTTTTTGAGCGTTAATAGTGTTCCAGGAGTAATTCGTAAGGGGATGATAATATAATTATGTGAAAGAATTATTATTATGAATTATTTAGCAAGAATTGATGGATACAGTAGCCCATTAAAATGTAAATATAGGTATAAATATAATAAAGATGTGGCTTTGAATAGCAAAATACCACATGGCCCTTGAATAGTTCGCAAGTTCATAATACTCGCAAGTGTAACGATATTTCTATGGAGAAATGAAAAGAGCATCCCCTTAAGGGATCCAAGTTAAATATTCATTGTTAGACACATGGCAGTTTGGTTAGGAATATGTTTAAGATAATTTTGGGATACTCAAACATATAGATATGGCTATCTCGGAAACCTTTTTCCTCATGGATTAAACAGGGGTAAGGATTGGATTTCATTTCAGTGCTATTGTCCGTTATAATGATAAGATAAATCATGATGAGATGATTATGCTTTATTTTATCGTAATGTCAAGCTGATAATTTTGGTATTTCACATTTTTTTCATTTTTGGCGTTCCGTACCTCAATATCATAGTATTAATAGTACAAGAGATAATATCAAGTTGAAATTAATATAAAATACGTAGGTCTATGGTCCCTTGAAGCTCTAAAAAAGTCAAGCTTCTAAGTCAACGCAATAAAAAAATAAGTCAACGCAATAAAAAAATACGGTGATTTATGTGACTTATTTATCGAAAATAAATCAAAATAGGGTACTTCTCGTTGACCTAGAATCATGAAATTTGACAAGAAGCAAGGTTTCACAACAGAAGTAAAGGAAAACGTAGTTTTAACAACAAAAAAGTGATTACAAACTTACATTTGCAGTTGAATAATTGACCGTTGCGTATATCGATGTATGGGAGAACATGTTTTTCAACTACAATGTTAAGTTTGTTTTGAGATAAATTCTTCCCATTTACGGAACCCTTAATTGTGCGTGGTCCGACACGCACCTGACAGGTTTTTTTTTGGGAGGTTTATAATGCATTGCATCTCATTTTGGTGATATTATTTTGCACCCTTCAATCTGTAACATAGTTGCAAACACTAGCGCTTTTATTTTGACCGTACCGAATACTGTAAATAATATCCTTATACGTAAAAGTAAAATGTTAAGCACAATAAACCCGTATTTTCCTCAGACGATACCCTTTTCTTGTGCAGGATGATAAGAAGCTAGGATTTTCAGTTCCTTTCGCAAATAAGCCTATGAACAAAATAATAAGAGTTTCATCTCTCCCATTTTGAATCTAGGATTCTTTATCGATTGTTTAGCCCAGAATCAGCTTTTCTTTCAATTTGGCTAAAAAAGAGAAGAATAATATTTTGAATTTTTCCCAACTATGTTGGGGACGGCTTCCAGTCTAACCGGACGCAGCTGAATATATATTTGACATGGAGCAACTGCCTATCTGACATCCACAACCCAGTTTCTGGGTATAATTATATAAATGATTATGATTATTATAGGTAACACGATACCCCTTGGTAAGACTGACTGGGACACGGCTGGGTTTAGGTCAGTAAAAGTCTGACACCCCCTCCCGCTCCGCCGAGAGCGGGAGCAGTTATTTGATAATGGCCCACCAAAAAAACTAAAAAAACCCATCCACAAACCAACCTTGGCAAGCATTGCTTAATCGTCAAGATCGTTACACACATGTACGGCTGTTATTACTTAGCCACGAGGCCCTGCTGCATTGACATTAAATTCTCAATGAGACAACCTAATATTAGATTTTATTGCGTTAGTTTTAAGAGAATAGCGTGGATCGAATAGGACTTTCTTTAAAGTCACGTGCAGTTGAAATATTGTTCCAAATTGTCGTTTTTTACCATCTGTGTTACTCAACATGACTTTTAAAATTGCGAATATAAAAATGAACTTTACAGTTACAAAAAAAAATATTGTTCAGATTTCAAGCTTTTAAGTGTAACATGATATTTTTAAAAGCACGTGTATTTGATGTAGGTATTTATTTTTAAATGAAAACACATGATGAATTTTATTCGTAGCGATTTAATTTTTTCGATGACTTTCCGAAATACATACATATCATTATGGTTCTGAACTCTTCTGAACAAAAAAATGCTTGTCATCCGTAAAACCTTCATGGTTCAGTAGGGTTCTGCTACACCATCTGCGTTCACGGTTTTACAATGTGGAGCAGAATAGGAATGATAAAGTTGACGAAAACGGTGAGTGTCATTCAGAAGACAAAACAATTTAAGTTAAAAGATAGAATAATTTATTTAATTATTTTAATTATATTTTAAGTTTTTATTTTTGCAACACGCTTTTTATTATTCGATTCATTGCAAATGTTTTGAAATAGGAACAGTCAGCGACTAAAGCGATAGACACTTCAATTTTTAAATAATAATTATTGCCCCTAAATATTTAATTTAAATCGTTTTTTTTTTAATGAATATTAACTGTTAGCTATTTGGTACCTACTTATATAAAGTGCTGAAATGAGAAAGTGATGAATGATAGAGGAGCTCGTGGCTAAGTAATAACAGCCACATGGTTCGTTCCATTAGGTAAAGCTACGCTTGCCGGGGTTGGTCCGTGGATGGGTCCCATCTTAACATACCAAGACTCCTCCGTGCCGTTGAGCTGTTGGTCCCGGCTGTCATTCGTGGATCTTTAACAGTCGTTACGGGTCGTTAGAAGTCCGAAATTCTGACAACCAGTCTTACCCAAGTTACTGGGTTGTGGAGGTCAGATAGGCAGTCGCTCTATGTAAAATACTGGTATTCAGCTGCATCCAGTTAGACTGCAAGCCGAACATAGTTGGGAAAAGGCTAGGCAAATTGTTTTTTTTTAATTGCTGAAATACAATTCATAGAATGATGTTATGTGGACCTTCGTTGGAACAGTTTTTAATAACTAATAGCATAAAATCATAAACTCAAATTGTAAAATATTTTACAAAGCCTAAGCTAAGTATCATTTAAAAGTGCTCTTATCATCGAGACACCATTTACAAATATGAGGTTGCAATATTAAAATCAAATTTAGGTTGGAGGTCCTTCAATCACTTTGTATGGAATATTATAATGCATTACAAATTACTATTTTTTTTTAAATAAATGCTTGATTTTGCGATATAGAAATTTCACGATAACGAACGCGAAGTTATTTTTATTAATTAAAACATTAATTTATTTTGTTTAGTGAGTAGAAGAACTATTCATAACAATAATATTATAAGTTTGTTTGTAGTCTGTGTGCTAAAGCTATGTTCAAATTATTACTTTACTAGCTTTTTTCAGCGGCTTCGCCAGCGTGGAGGTCGGAAAATAGCCTACGGGAACGTACAACTGTGCTAAAAAATACTACATGTGTTAAATAGGTTATAAACTATTTGTGTGCAGAAACTCATCCAAATACAATAAGCCGTTTTTGCGTGATTGAGTCACAAGCATGCAATCAACCTTCAGATTTATAATATAATTAAGTAGGATTTCCCGAAAATCTGTTTCAATTTTAACAGCAAGGTACGAAATAATTGAATGGTCTGTTCGCAGTCAGAAAAAATAATAAATTAATATTATTTAAATGTTTTTGCATAATTCGACTTCATTTTAATATTTCTTTGTCCACAAGAATATTTACTAAGAAATCTATTGGCAATTCAAAAGTTTCAACGGAATATAAGAAAGCTGTGCTGAATGTTAAGACTAGCATCAACCTATTTCTTCCCGTGGGTGTCGTTAAAGGCGACTAAGGGACTTTCTAGAGAACGGGCAGCAACGTTCTCTATGCATTTTAACACCATACTGCGATCGCCAACCCGCCTGCCAAGTGTGGCGATTATGGCAAACCCCTCCCTTTGGGGGAGGCCTGTGTCTTTATGCCCCAGAAAAGCACCGAGGACGCCCTCTATACGCGAATAAAACATGTGCAGGACAAGTTAAGGCTGAAGAAGCTAATTGTCCTGGTGTCATTGGATATAGAGGGCGCTTTTGATAGCGCCTGGTGGCCAGCAATCAAAGTCAGGCTGGCTGAGGAAAACTGCCCGGTGAACACCAGGAGACTACTCGATAGCTACCTCGACGGCAGAAAAGTTAGAGTTAGATATTCAAAAAAACAGGGGGCAGGAATTCAAAAAAGAAACCCAGAAGGGGTGTGTTCAAGGGTCAATCGGTGGTCCCATTCTGTGGAACCTCGTGCTGGACCCACTGTTACAGGACCTCGAGAAAGAGGGATACTTCGTGCAGGCTTTTGCAGACGACATTGTCTTGGTTGTTGATGGTGACACAGCGGCTGAAGTCTCCAGAGCCGCCAATGCAGCCCTCGCCCGTGCTCAGGAATGGGGTGTCGAAATAAGCTTAGGTTTGCACCGCACAAAACCCAGCAGTGGACGTCTTTCGGCTGAAATGATGATGATGATGATAAGAAAGCAAGATATTTTAGGTACAAAGGGTTAAGGGTTTCTAAGGACCTCAATACAAGTACCAAAACAAATCTTGAAACTGAAACTAAAATTTTCTCCATTTGAAATTACTAAAATATTCTGTGGGTCTAGCAGGAAATTGCGGAGTAAAAGTAATATAAAATTACTACAATATTCTGTGGGTCTAGCAGGAACGTGCGGAGTAAAAGTAATATAAAATTACTACAATATTCTGTGGTTCTAGCAGGAAAGTGCGGAGTAAAAGTAATATAAAATTACTACAATATTCTGTGGGTCTAGCAGGAACGTGCGGAGTAAAAGTAATATAAAATTACTACAATATTCTGTGGTTCTAGCAGGAACGTGCGGAGTAAAAGTAATATAAAATTACTACAATATTCTGTGGGTCTAGCAGGAACGTGCGGAGTAAAAGTAATATAAAATTACTACAATATTCTGTGGTTCTAGCAGGAAAGTGCGGAGTAAAAGTAATATAAAATTACTACAATATTCTGTGGTTCTAGCAGGAAAGTGCGGAGTAAAAGTAATATAAAATTACTACAATATTCTGTGGTTCTAGCAGGAAAGTGCGGAGTAAAAGTAATATAAAATTACTACAATATTCTGTGGGTCTAGCAGGAACGTGCGGAGTAAAAGTAATATAAAATTACTACAATATTCTGTGGTTCTAGCAGGAAAGTGCGGAGTACAAGTAATATAAAATGACTACAATATTCTGTGGTTCTAGCAGGAAAGTGTGGAGTAAAAGTAATATAAAATTACTACAATATTCTGTGGTTCTAGCAGGAAAGTGCGGAGTAAAAGTAATATAAAATTACTACAATATTCTGTGGTTCTAGCAGGAAAGTGCGGAGTAAAAGTAATATAAAATTACTACAATATTCTGTGGTTCTAGCAGGAAAGTGCGGAGTAAAAGTAATATAATATTACTACAATATTCTGTGGTTCTAGCAGAAACGTGCGGAGTAAAAGTAATATAAAATTACTACAATATTCTGTGGTTCTAGCAGAAAAGTGCGGAGTAAAAGTAATATAAAATTACTACAATATTCTGTGGTTCTAGCAGGAAAGTGCGGAGTAAAAGTAATATAAAATTACCACAATATTCTGTGGTTCTAGCAGGAAAGTGCGGAGTAAAAGTAATATAAAATTACTACAATATTCTGTGGTTCTAGCAGGAAAGTGCGGAGTAAAATTAATATAATATTACTACAATATTCTGTGGTTCTAGCAGGAACGTGCGGAGTAAAAGTAATATAAAATTACTACAATATTCTGTGGTTCTAGCAGGAAAGTGCGGAGTAAAAGTAATATAAAATTACTACAATATTCTGTGGTTCTAGCAGGAAAGTGCGGAGTAAAAGTAATATAAAATTACTACAATATTCTGTGGGTCTAGCAGGAACGTGCGGAGTAAAAGTAATATAAAATTACTACAATATTCTGTGGTTCTAGCAGGAAAGTGCGGAGTAAAAGTAATATAAAATTACTACAATATTCTGTGGTTCTAGCAGGAAAGTGCGGAGTAAAAGTAATATAAAATTACTACAATATTCTGTGGTTCTAGCAGGAAGGTGCGGAGTAAAAGTAATATAAAATTACTACAATATTCTGTGGTTCTAGCAGGAAAGTGCGGAGTAAAAGTAATATAAAATTACTACAATATTCTGTGGTTTTAGCAGGAAAGTGCGGAGTAAAAGTAATATAAAATTACTACAATATTCTGTGGTTCTAGCAGGAAAGTGCGGAGTAAAAGTAATATAAAATTACTACAATATTCTGTGGTTCTAGCAAGAAAGTGCGGAGTAAAAGTAATATAAAATTACTACAATATTCTGTGGTTCTAGCAGGAAAGTGCGGAGTAAAAGTAATATAAAATTACTACAATATTCTGTGGTTCTAGCAGGAAAGTGCGGAGTAAAAGTAATATAATATTACTACAATATTCTGTGGGTCTAGCAGGAACGTGCGGAGTAAAAGTAATTTAAAATTACTACAATATTCTGTGGTTCTAGCAGGAAAGTGCGGAGTAAAAGTAATATAAAATTACTACAATATTCTGTGGGTCTAGCAGGAACGTGCGGAGTAAAAGTAATATAAAATTACTACAATATTCTGTGGTTCTAGCAGGAAAGTGCGGAGTAAAAGTAATATAAAATTACTACAATATTCTGTGGTTCTAGCAGGAAAGTGCGGAGTAAAAGTAATATAATATTACTACAATATTCTGTGGGTCTAGCAGGAACGTGCGGAGTAAAAGTAATTTAAAATTACTACAATACTCTGTGGTTCTAGCAGGAAAGTGCGGAGTAAAAGTAATATAAAATTACTACAATATTCTGTGGGTCTAGCAGGAACGTGCGGAGTAAAAGTAATATAAAATTACTACAATATTCTGTGGTTCTAGCAGGAAAGTGCGGAGTAAAAGTAATATAAAATTACTACAATATTCTGTGGGTCTAGCAGGAACGTGCGGAGTAAAAGTAATATAAAATTACTACAATATTCTGTGGTTCTAGCAGGAAAGTGCGGAGTAAAAGTAATATAAAATTACTACAATATTCTGTGGTTCTAGCAGGAAAGTGCGGAGTAAAAGTAATATAAAATTACTACAATATTCTGTGGTTCTAGCAGGAAGGTGCGGAGTAAAAGTAATATAAAATTACTACAATATTCTGTGGTTCTAGCAGGAAAGTGCGGAGTAAAAGTAATATAAAATTACTACAATATTCTGTGGTTTTAGCAGGAAAGTGCGGAGTAAAAGTAATATAAAATTACTACAATATTCTGTGGTTCTAGCAGGAAAGTGCGGAGTAAAAGTAATATAAAATTACTACAATATTCTGTGGTTCTAGCAGGAAAGTGCGGAGTAAAAGTAATATAAAATTACTACAATATTCTGTGGTTCTAGCAGGAAAGTGCGGAGTAAAATTAATATAATATTACTACAATATTCTGTGGTTCTAGCAGGAAGGTGCGGAGTAAAAGTAATATAAAATTACTACAATATTCTGTGGTTCTAGCAGGAAAGTGCGGAGTAAAAGTAATATAAAATTACTACAATATTCTGTGGTTTTAGCAGGAAAGTGCGGAGTAAAAGTAATATAAAATTACTACAATATTCTGTGGTTCTAGCAGGAAAGTGCGGAGTAAAAGTAATATAAAATTACTACAATATTCTGTGGTTCTAGCAGGAAAGTGCGGAGTAAAAGTAATATAAAATTACTACAATATTCTGTGGTTCTAGCAGGAAAGTGCGGAGTAAAATTAATATAATATTACTACAATATTCTGTGGTTCTAGCAGGAACGTGCGGAGTAAAAGTAATATAAAATTACTATAATATTCTGTGGTTCTAGCAGGAAAGTGCGGAGTAAAAGTAATATAAAATTACTACAATATTCTGTGGTTCTAGCAGGAAAGTGCGGAGTAAAAGTAATATAAAATTACTACAATATTCTGTGGGTCTAGCAGGAACGTGCGGAGTAAAAGTAATATAAAATTACTACAATATTCTGTGGTTCTAGCAGGAAAGTGCGGAGTAAAAGTAATATAATATTACTACAATATTCTGTGGGTCTAGCAGGAACGTGCGGAGTAAAAGTAATTTAAAATTACTACAATATTCTGTGGTTCTAGCAGGAAAGTGCGGAGTAAAAGTAATATAAAATTACTACAATATTCTGTGGGTCTAGCAGGAACGTGCGGAGTAAAAGTAATATAAAATTACTACAATATTCTGTGGTTCTAGCAGGAAAGTGCGGAGTAAAAGTAATATAAAATTACTACAATATTCTGTGGGTCTAGCAGGAACGTGCGGAGTAAAAGTAATATAAAATTACTACAATATTCTGTGGTTCTAGCAGGAAAGTGCGGAGTAAAAGTAATATAAAATTACTACAATATTCTGTGGGTCTAGCAGGAACGTGCGGAGTAAAAGTAATATAAAATTACTACAATATTCTGTGGTTCTAGCAGGAAAGTGCGGAGTAAAAGTAATATAAAATTACTACAATATTCTGTGGTTCTAGCAGGAAAGTGCGGAGTAAAAGTAATATAAAATTACTACAATATTCTGTGGTTCTAGCAGGAAGGTGCGGAGTAAAAGTAATATAAAATTACTACAATATTCTGTGGTTCTAGCAGGAAAGTGCGGAGTAAAAGTAATATAAAATTACTACAATATTCTGTGGTTCTAGCAGGAAGGTGCGGAGTAAAAGTAATATAAAATTACTACAATATTCTGTGGTTCTAGCAGGAAAGTGCGGAGTAAAAGTAATATAAAATTACTACAATATTCTGTGGTTCTAGCAGGAAAGTGCGGAGTAAAAGTAATATAAAATTACTACAATATTCTGTGGGTCTAGCAGGAACGTGCGGAGTAAAAGTAATATAAAATTACTACAATATTCTGTGGTTCTAGCAGGAAAGTGCGGAGTAAAAGTAATATAAAATTACTACAATATTCTGTGGTTCTAGCAGGAAAGTGCGGAGTAAAAGTAATATAAAATTACTACAATATTCTGTGGTTCTAGCAGGAAGGTGCGGAGTAAAAGTAATATAAAATTACTACAATATTCTGTGGTTCTAGCAGGAAAGTGCGGAGTAAAAGTAATATAAAATTACTACAATATTCTGTGGTTTTAGCAGGAAAGTGCGGAGTAAAAGTAATATAAAATTACTACAATATTCTGTGGTTCTAGCAGGAAAGTGCGGAGTAAAAGTAATATAAAATTACTACAATATTCTGTGGTTCTAGCAGGAAAGTGCGGAGTAAAAGTAATATAAAATTACTACAATATTCTGTGGTTCTAGCAGGAAAGTGCGGAGTAAAATTAATATAATATTACTACAATATTCTGTGGTTCTAGCAGGAACGTGCGGAGTAAAAGTAATATAAAATTACTATAATATTCTGTGGTTCTAGCAGGAAAGTGCGGAGTAAAAGTAATATAAAATTACTACAATATTCTGTGGTTCTAGCAGGAAAGTGCGGAGTAAAAGTAATATAAAATTACTACAATATTCTGTGGGTCTAGCAGGAACGTGCGGAGTAAAAGTAATATAAAATTACTACAATATTCTGTGGTTCTAGCAGGAAAGTGCGGAGTAAAAGTAATATAAAATTACTACAATATTCTGTGGTTCTAGCAGGAAAGTGCGGAGTAAAAGTAATATAAAATTACTACAATTTTCTGTGGTTCTAGCAGGAAAGTGCGGAGTAAAAGTAATATAAAATTACTACAATATTCTGTGGTTCTAGCAGGAAAGTGCGGAGTAAAAGTAATATAAAATTACTACAATATTTTGTGGTTCTAGCAGGAAAGTGCGGAGTAAAAGTAATATAAAATTACTACAATATTCTGTGGTTCTAGCAGGAAAGTGCGGAGTAAAAGTAATATAAAATTACTACAATATTCTGTGGTTCTAGCAGGAAAGTGCGGAGTAAAAGTAATATAAAATTACTACAATATTCTGTGGTTCTAGCAGGAAAGTGCGGAGTAAAAGTAATATAAAATCGAACGATTTGAAAAACTGCCGCGTTGGTCTAATGGTCGCAAGCGCTGCTGCTCAGTATGAGATCGATGGTCATGGGTTCGATTCACGGGTCGAGCAAGGTGTTATTGGATTTTTCTATGTGGAAATTCTCAGTAGCTTCCCGGAGGCCGGATTTGTGCCCCGTCGATGGCAAGTTGCTTGGACTACATGGGATTTAAACATAACTGGCGAAATGTGGATGTACTATTGGCACGGTTGGCCCAGTGGTTAAGCGATTGACTGCTGCGTTGCGTGTCGCGGGTTTGATTCCCGCACGGAAAAAGTATTTGTATGACCTACAAGTAGTTGCTCCGGGTCTGGCTGTTTTTGTATTTGAGTTTAAATGTTTGTAAACGTACCCACGATACAGGAGAAATTTCTAGTGGGCGAAGGAGGAGGCGGAACGCGTGAGGGTGAGGCAAGGCTCGCGCCCTCGCGCCCTTAGTCGCCGCAGGAGACGCCCCGGGCGTCGGGAGTCGCAAGCCGATTTTCGGCCACCGTAGGCGCGGGCCTGCAGACGGTGAGCGATGGGTAGCTCGCCGTCCGATAAGGACCAGGCCCGGGTCGACGGCGCGTTGTGTTCCACGCGCGCCTCAAAGAGATGTCAGCACCAACTGACGAGGCCCGAAGGACCAATGCCTGCCAGGATTGCGAGTTTGTCCAAAAGGGACATCGTGGTCCTGGCACACAGGCAAGGACCACGATATCGGAAGGAACACGGGTGGGCTTTAGTCAGTAAAAGTCTGACACGCCCTCCCGCTCCGCCCAGAGCGGGAGAAGTTATTTTATAATTGCCAACCCCAAAAAAAAAAAAGGTTACCGGCTCATACCAAATAAAAAAAGTAGACGGAGCATGCGCCAACAATTATAATAATAATAATATACGTTATAATGTCTAGCATGTTCGGTATCGCGCGTCACTTTGGAACATGGTTGGCTTCCTATTTCAAATTTGGCTTCCTTTACCCAGCTTCACTCTGAGAGCGCCGCGATCCGTCTACCTTTTTTATTTGGTCTGAGGTTACAGGGTTGTCCGTACAAAAACAGCAGCGCGGCGCCCCCGCGCCTCCAACGTCTTGCGCTCATTGATAATAATTTGGCAGTAGGTACCTAGCCGTACAGCGATTGTATTGTAAGTAATTAAATGGTGATAACATTTTCCATCACACTTAAATATTTTTGGGACAAAATATAACATGGTGTACAAATTAATTAAATCGATTCAGTTCCTCATTCTGAAAAAACTCTATTCAGGTTTCGCATATACAAAAAATAATGATGTATAAGTTACTTGTAAGTTTCCCGAGTAGAATAAAATAAAATATCTATGGGCGATACTAATTGTGAGAAAAAAAATTACCAAAACTTTATAGTATTTAGTAGTTGTATTTTCGATGCAAAATTCGTACGAATTTGCGTTTCGTCGCGCGATCATGCCAGCGCCTCTGAACGTCAACGTCAGGCCAAAATTCTCACCACTTAGATATAATCCGGGATAATCGACGGACAAACGCACCCTGGCAAGTCTAAATGGTTTAGAATATAGATTAAATTTAATGATGTGATCCCCAATTTTGGCTTTTAGCCCTTAAGTAATTTAATACTTGGGAGAAACAGTGAGATGGGCGAATGAAAATGGACCTTTAATGTAGTAACTGAGGGTAATGTCAATTAAGTTTATTATTGGACTAATAATTTTGTCTCTATTTTGTCATTGCGTAATTTGGATTTGTCATATTAACCCCGTATATTCAGGTCATCAAACTGATTATTCATCTTAATTATTGTTTCACAAAAACAATTGTAAATAAAAGGCAAATAAAATTAAACCATTATGGTTTTAATAATCTCAGTTAATAGTTTTATTTTCGTCAAAGAATATTAATTGTGACTTAATTTTGAAGAGAAACAAACAAACAACAAAATAAAAGCGAAAGAATTTTTCGTATACGAAATAAATTAAAAAAAGTACAGTCCGTCACAAAAAGCTTTTCACAAAAAAAATAAACCTTAAAAGATTCGAACTAGTTCCAAGTAGGTATCTGCCGAGAAAGTGGGATCGACATTATTGGGCAAGTGAAATACTGAATTCCCTTAGTGAAGGCAAAGGGTGCGGATGGGGTGCTAAATGTCTTTTCCAACTCATAAATCTTGGATTAAAATCGGGGGCGTAGTAATTGAGCGTGCAATTTATAATATTTGGGCATCAAACAATTTTGAGAACAATTTATTATTGTATATACGAACATTCTTTTGGAGTTATTAAAATAATAGAGTTTACGGTATTTTAATAAACTCTTTGAAGTAAAATAACTTGTTTCACTCTTCGTGAAAGTTGTAATTATTCACAGCACGGTATGAGTTAGTATTGTGCTCCCGGTAATCAGTAGTTGTTGAGTAAATTCTACAATTCTTTGTGTTGTATGCATTTTTCTTTTGTGATTTTAATTACGTGATTATATTTTTTGCGTGCGTTTTGTAATAAAAAAACTAGCTAACTGCTATAAATATTACTAATGAATGAACGTCAAAGGGCTTCATGAAGATTAAAACATTGGCTTACTACTGTACACTACTTGTATTACCAGTCAAAGTCGCACATAATTTTCGTAAACACTTTCTCATGCACATTCTAAACTGGAAAATACGAATTCACTGATGAACGAAATGACTCACTGAATATAAAACCATTACCACTTTCGAGAAGCATTATTCCAACAACTTATGCAAAGTTTACTTTATATCTTTGAAATAACACCAAAGGAGTACGGACTGGTTTTAACTCAATTTCTTCGCGAATAAAATAATAATAATAACAAAACTAAATGCAATTTCAACAGCAAAGGCTTAAGCTACGCTTATTTCGAGCTGTTTTTGCTTCGTTAGGGCTGCACGAAGCTGCAACAGTACAAAAGCGCTTGAAGAAATCTGGGTCGATGCGGCTTGGGCTTCATGACCTTTACACCTAGTGATAAAATAAAATGCAGCGTAAAATTTCCTTAAGCTTATAAAGGGGCGGATTTTGTGTCGAGTAAAGTGGAACTGGATTTGCAGCAATTAAAAATGAGGTTTTTGTTGAGCAAAAAGAGGAATTTACGGCTCAACAATGAGAATTTCAAAGTTAAGCTATAAATGTGGTGGTAGTAATAATTTTAATTCCTTTGTATGTACATAATTATTGTTCTACTTTTTAAATCACGAGCTAAGTGGTAATTATTAGCTGAAGTAATTTACTTGAAAAAATAACAATTTGTTTAGATTTTTCGCATGCAATCGAACCCTCATAAATTATATTTAGTCTAAAACAAAAAGTCACAACTTCTCAATGCAATACCACGCTATCTAATAATACAAAACATTTTCAACGCCTACTCAGTCAAAACACCTTTGTACGTAATAGTACTCCCAATAAATTAACGCCTATTTAAACATTTTCGGAATGAATTTAATTATACATTTGCTCACGCAACAGTTCGCGGCCATTTTATATCGTTTGTTTTGTCTCTAAATTGAATTTTAAATGCAATTTAAGACGGGTGACCGAATAAATTTTTGGTCTTAATAGGGCTGACGCCTTTAATGCCTTTAACTGCCTCCAATAAGTTCATTTTTGAGTAGAACGTACAGTTATTTTATTTTCCGCGTAAAATTGTCAGGCACTCTAAAATAAAGTTGGAGGTATTTTTTTGTCTAAGAGATATTCTATATTACATATACATATACATGCCTTCTTCCCATGGCATTCTTATAGACAGATACTATAGAACGCCACCTGCTGCGATCCTTACATACTTCTTTTGTCTCGTTTACGGTTGCGAGTACTACGCACCTAACCTTTTTAGGGTTCCTTAGTCAACAAGGAACCCTTATAGTTTCGCCATGGACAGGACTATCCGTCCGTCTGTCCCCAGCTTAGCTTAGATATTCTTAGTACTAGAAAGCTGTAATTTGGCATGGGTCTACATATTAGTTATAAAGTCAAAGACAAAGTCGTTAAATAAAATCTTGAAAAAAAAAAATTTTTGGTACCTCTCTTACACGTAAAGTGGGGATGATATTTTTTTTCTCGTCTATCCCATGATCTGTTAAAAAAAACCATTTTTCGATGCAGGGATCCGTTTGCGAAAAATTAAGCTCTAGTGCTAAATTTTGAAAGAGTCAAGTGTTCCCCCTGCCAGCTAAATGGTTGATTAAAGATATGTGAAAAAAATCATGGCAGTAGTATATAATTATAACGAAATTGAAAGGAAAACTATCACAGCTAAGTAGGCCTTACAAGTTAACGAGTAATAGTCGACCAACTTAAATTTGCAGTTGGAGAATTGACCGTGACGTATATCAATGTATGGGAGAACCATGTTTTTTAACTATAGTGTTAAGTTTGTTTTTGGGATAAATTCATCCCAACTCCAGAACCCTTCATTGTGTGTGGTCTGACACGCACTTGGCCGGTTTTTTTTTTAAGAACTACTTTCTACTCTCATCATCATCGCCTAGTAATCCTAACTAATATTCTAAATGCGAAAGTGAGTTCGTTTGTTTGATACGCTTTCATGCTAAAACGGCTGAACGGATTTAGATGAAATTTGGCACATGGTAGACCATGACCTATGTTAGGATATAGAATAATTTTTAACCCGATATTCTTACGGAACCGAGATTTATGTGGGTGAAAATATTGTTGCAATACTCCATTCCCGTCACTGGATAATTTTGAAGAGCTTATGGTTTGAGTCTTCAACTTTACTTTTTGTCCAACCCACAAAACATCTCACAAACCCCATACTCTGAAAAATAAGTTTTTTTTTGTTGTAAATATTTACAGATGTCACTTACCCCGACTTCGGGACTTCAAATGCTCTGAAGCTATAAAAAAAGACAGAGATCTTGCGCTGCAGCTGGTTTTGCAGAGAAAAGTTTACTACCTTATACTCAATACTTTATTTGCATTTCACAATCTGTACCTACTTAGGTGGCAACTTAAAGTTATATGTGATCATTATGGTCCCTGTGGGGCACAGTAAAATAATAGGATTTCGACTAAACTAAATATAGTATTATATGTATATAAAGGTTTCTTATACATATAATAATTTATTCTACTGAACTAATACTTATTAGATATGCTATCACTTATATTTTGTCATTTAAATATTCGTATAAACTTTAATAGCATTTTCCTTTAAAAAAATGTTTTTTTTTTTATATATAAATTTTGTCTTTTTTTTTTATAAACATTCAGGTCATTAATTTAGATAGTTTGTTAAACATATTATTGTAATGGACATTACAAAGGAACTTGTAGAATGTATTATTAGCCGAGAAGTTGGAATGTTTCATCTTGATTTATGTCGGAGTATGTAACGTGACCGTTTGTTTTCGCGGTTTGTATTTAAATTTAAAAAAATAACGTAATTCTTGATGCTTACGAACGAATTTTCAGGTCTCTAATATGTATCAGTATATAACATATTAGAGACCTGCAAATTCGTACGTAAGCATAACGAATTACGAAAAAAAATTAGCGTCTCGGCTAAAAATATATTCTACAAGTTCCTTTGTAATGTCCATTAGAAATATACATATAACAAACTACCTGAATTAATAAAAAAAGAATATAAAAATTATATATTTATAAAAAAAAAACTAAAACAATTTTTAATAAGAAAACACTATTATATAATAAATATTTAAACGACAGAATATAGGTGATAGGATATGAGATGTAATAAGTATTAGTGAGGGTTAAAAAATGATATAATTTTGGAAGTGAGGTTTGCAGCTGTCAGTTTGATCGATGTTTACTATAAAGGATTCTAACTTCTTCTGAATTGTGGACAGTGTTGGTGCATCTGTGCTATTTCCCCAAAGGGTAATGCCGTAGCTCAGCCATGCATAAGCACACACATAGTAGGTGCGCGCTGTTTGAAGATTGGCGTTTTTTTTTAATATTGTTGACGACTTTAACTTGAAATACTTATAAACATAAAGCGTAACCCTAATCTACTTGCTTGAAATAAAATATCTACAAGGGCACTGTATCTTAAACGGTTAAGTGGTTTCCAAAGAGGGATCAAAATACTTTTGAATGTCATACCTGAATGTTCATAACTTAAGCAGTACAATAAAAAATGCTCAACTGAGCTTATTTAAGGATTCATGAATAAAATTTCATTTGATTTATTTTGTCTTGTTATTTTTGACCTCTTTAATTCTTTTGGACCTACATTAATAACGTTTTTGCTTAGGTTAAGAAGGTACACTGTATTATTCATTAAGTTGCTTAATAAACAATTAGCATTGCACTATTAAAATATCATTATATATATTTTTTAAGAGTAACCGTGCAGTTTCTTGCTGGCTCTCCTCCATAGGAAACGATCAATTGGAACTGTGCACCTAGCTTCTGACGTATCATAAGTGCCCATGTAGGTTTATGTGAAATAAAATATTTTGATTTTGATTTCTAATCATATTTTATAACTTTGTGATTTTTCATGATACTGTTTTGAAATTTTGTACATAGATTCTGTACATAAAAATACTAGACACGTGTTTCGGGTTTCGTATATATTGTTGGTTTGTAAAGTAAATAGGCATTCAGGTACTGTGAGATGACATGATAAACCCTACGTTTTAACAGTTATATTTAAGTCCACTGTAATAGGGTGCGAGCCTATTGCCATCAACCGGGCACAAATACTTCAGGAAGCTTTTGAGAAACTCCTGATGGAATAACCCAATGACACTTTGCCCGACCTGGGAATCGAACCCTTGCGACCACTAGACTAACAAGACTAGGCAATTAAATAATTAATGGGGGTACAAAACCTTTTGTTACATAATGTACTAACGAGCATTTTTTTTCATAATAGCATAACGTTTTACAAATTATATTTGACAAGTTGTGCCCCGTGGTTACACTCACTTATGTCTTGATTCCGTGGGAATATCAAGATAAAATCTATCTTATGTCCTATTCCAGGTCATGGTCTACCCCATGTGTCAAATTTCATCCAAATCCGTTCAGCTGTTTGAGCGTGAAAGCGTAACAAACGAATAAACTGACTTTAACATTTATAATATTAGTAAGGATTAACTTACTAAACTCTTAGAAACCAAAGTTCAACTCCACATTTCAATGAAAAATTAAACTTCAATAGACAATCCACTTCCAGAAATAAAAATAATGAATTATTGAGAATCTTTCATACTTAAAAGATTCTCAATAATTAATAAAACGTACATCGGTATAAATGCTGATTGGACAAAAGCTCCCGCAGACAGGCACGATATGACGGCGCGACGCGACTACAGTAGAACAGTTATCATTAAGTTTTCATAGAAATGGTTCCACCGAAGTCGCATCGAGCCTGTCCGCGGGAGCCTTAAAAATAGGGTTTTTGTAATGGAATTCGTTGAATCGTACTTAACCGTCTATCTCAGTCTTAAACGGGTAGGTTTTTCTGCTCCAATATTAATTTTCATTGAATGGAAATCGCAGTTTTATTTATTTATTTCCATATCTATCCATGACATCACAGCGGGCCCTATCAGAATACCAGCACTGCGACATTTATTTTTAAGCCTTTTGCCCTTTTGGCCTTTTGACCTCGTACAGGACTTTCTGTTTTTATTTTTACTTTATTTTATTTTTGTTCTTTATGTTTCTATGAGTGTATTTAAGTTTAATTTGTGATCTGTGCGAGTCCCAATAAATGCTTTTTCTTTCTTTCTTTCATTCAGTATCAATGTTTGAAGGTTACTAGGTTTTGTTTTTTAAATAACAAATTACGATGCACCAACAATTTTTATGGGATTTCAGGATAGAATATATCTTGAAATCCCACCTTCCGCATCCAGTCAGGCCCAGCCACCTTCTTAAGGTCGTCGGTCCATCTAGCTGTGGGACGTCCCACACTACGCTTGCCGACTTATTAAGCAACTCCTTAAAACTAATAACCTTAACACACTAACAAACATATTAAACAGCTTAGCTATAGTTCTAAGAGCAGCTATTCTAAATCCCTCTTTAACCAGCTTATGTTGATGTAAAATATACTTATCTACACAAAAGATTTGTAGTATTCATACATAAATAATGTATGTTTGGCCGACGAAATATGATGTAATCTAATTCAATCATAAACACACCTCAAAGGTGAATTTATCAAAGGTTTCAATACATTCAAATAGATATTCGTTTTACCGAGAATTCAATTCATAGATATCTCGTACAAAACTTTTGACTCGAATTTACGGTTTGAAAGCTGAACCCGAGTAAATAAATCAAATTATTATAGCCATCATTATGAATAGTAGTTTTGCTTAATAAGTAAAACTAAATTGTTTTCGATCATAGACGAAAACTTAGCACTTGATCACTTATTATTTAAATCATATTCTTCATTTAATGTTAGTCTCATTATTATGGTTAACACGATTCACGATGATTCACGACGAGGATGCGGCGTCGGGAATCGCATGCCGATTCCCGGCCACCGTAGGCGCGGGCTTGCAGACTGTGAGCAACACTTCGTTCGATAAGGACTAGGCCCGGGTCGACGGCGCATTTGTTCCACGCGCGCCTCAAAGAGATGTCGGCACCAACTGACGGGGTCCGTTAAGGCCAGTGCCTGCCAGGGTTGTGGGTTTGCCGAAATGAATATCGTGGCCCTGGCATACAGGCAACTGGAAGAACACGGGTGGGTTTTGGTCAGTAAAAGTCGGACACGCCCTCCCGTTCCGCCCAGAGCGGGAGAAGTTTTTCGATAATTTGCCACCCAAAAAAATAAAAAAGGTAAGCACATTTATTATTTTACTTTTTGTTTGAAAACCTAATGTATTAGTGGAGCTTTTTGTGAAAGATCTCGTCCAGAAAATCTGCCACCTATGTAGGTACTTAGGTATTTCTGTTATCAAGCAGTTACTGTGTTCCGGTTTAAAGGGTATGGGTAATTAATTACAGATATTTCTCTCAGGGATGGTAATCTAGTACACTGGCGGTGGGATCAACAAAGATACCATTACATGGCCCAGCTGCTGTGTTGCTACCCAAAAACATCAATTAGTACTTTAACCTTCCTATACCCGCGCCAAAGTCTGTGGCACCTATACCCGCGCATGGTCTCACAGACCGAAAGTTCGGAACCCAATTTCAGTGCAGTTTTAGAAAACAAAAACCGCTCAAGTGCGTGTCGGACCACGCACAGTGAAGGGTTCCGTAGTTAGGATAAATTTATCCCTAAAACAAACTTAACATTGTTGTTGGAAAACATGTTCTCCCATACATCGATATACACCACGGTCAATTTTCCAACTGAAAATTTAAGTTCATGATCGCAAAAAATGATTTTTTTTTATGTGATATAACTACAAATTTACAATTTTCGGACTTTTTCCTTTACTTGTGCTGTGAGACCTTGCTTCTGCCCAAATTTCATGATTCTAGGTCAACGGGAAGTACCCTATAGGTTTTGATTTATTTGCGAGTATCGAAATATGACGCAATAATGTCGCTTATATCACCGTATATTCTTATTGCGTTGACTTGGAAGCTTGATTTATTTAGAGCTTCAAGGGACCATAGACTTACGTATTTGATATTAATTTCAACCTGATATCTTTACGCGTTCCTGGGAAAAAGGGTCTTGACAAACTGACAGATAGACAGACGGACAGACAGACAGACAGACGGACAACGAAGTGATCCTATAATGGTTCCGTTTTTTTTCTTTTGAGGTACGGAACCCTAAAAACAGGCCAATTGCGTGTCGGACTACGCACAATGAAGGGTTCCGTAGTTAGGATGAATTTATCCCTAAAAAAACTTAACATTTTAGTTGAAAAACATGATCTCCCATACATCGATATACGCCACGGTTACTTTTCCAACTGAAAATTTAAGGTTGTAATGGCAAAAAATGATTTTTTTTATGTGATAAAACTACAAATTTACTATTTTCGGATTTTTTCCTTTATTTGTGCTGTGAGACCTTGCTTCTGCCCAAATTTCATAAAAATAGGTCAACGGGAAGTACCCTATAGGTTTTGATTTATGTGCGAGATATTCGCAATTTTTTTTATGTGATTAAACTATAAATTTACAATTTTCGGACTTTTTTCTTTACTTGTGCTGTAAGATCTTGCTTCTGCCCAAATTTTATGATTCTAAGTCAACGCGAAGTACCCTAAAGGTTTTGATTTATGTGCGAGATAAGCACTATTTTTGTTTATGTAATAAAACTACAAATTTACAATTTTAGGACTTTTTCCTATACTTGTGCTGTAATACCTTGCTTCTTGCCAAATTTCATGATTCTAGGTCAACGGGAAGTACCCTATAGGTTTTGATTTCGAGTATCGAAATATGTCGCAATAATGTCGCTTATATCGTCGTATTTTTTGATTGCGTTGACTTGGAAGCTTGTTTTTTTCAGAGCTTCAAGGTATCATACACTTACGTATTTGATATCAATTTGAACTTGATACCTCTACCCGTTCCTGAGAATGGTCTTGACAGACTGACAGACAGACAGACGGACAACGAAGTGATCCTATAAGGGTTCCGTTTTTCCTTTTGAGGTACGGAACCCTTAAAAGGTGAAACTATTTTTTTCAGAAACTAGGGAATATCGTGAATAAAATAAGCTCAATTTCTTTGTAATAAACCATTAATTTACTGAGGAACAGTCTCTTTTATTCCAGTCTCTGAAATAGCAAGATTTTCGTAAGAGTTTATAAAATATTACCAAAAATATATGTTTTCTTCTAACAAACAACAGTAAACTTACAAATCTAAAAGAAAACGACATGAGGAATATAAAACATACAACACATTACAGATCGAAGAGTCATTACTTTTCAGCTCAGTACATTTTGTACTGAGTTGAAATCACGATTCGGTCATCATAAACTCTGGATCCTATGCAACCCGCATCCGCACCCACAGACCAATTGTCACCGAATGCGGCCACACGTGCTGCTTGCACGACTGCACTTTGCGCTCTGGTATAAACATAGCAACGATTCAGGCAGCTAACAGGAAATACAAAATGCCAGCATTGATGAAAATAGAAAAAATCACGAAATAGTATTTTGTCGGTCTTGCAGACCAATGTGCCAGTATAGGAAGGTTAAATGATAATTTATCACGCTCACATCTACAAACAACTGTGGCTCACATATTACTTACTGGATTATTATTGCTTTGAAGCATAGAAAAACGCAATGCACTCATAGTAACCGTCCGTCGTACAAAATTGATTACTTCAGCAAATACCAATTTCATTTTATCCCAGCCTAACCGTCGTTTTTTGAATACTACTTTGATCGATCTTCAGCATCCCGTCATCTAATTCGTTCGCTCAAATATCAGCTTACGCACGACTAATCATTCCTAAGTACCATGAAGGGGTATGTACTAGGTCGTGACGGCATTCATCGTTGGCCGATTGGCAGTATTTACTAGCTATTATTAATAGGCTGTGATGACTTTTATATCAATGAAAGCTCGACGACAAATCTTAATACTCATTTTTTATCAATCAACAACTCAATATTAATCGACTGCCCCAGAAGGTGTGGGTAATGTTTTTCGAGAGAACGCATGGTGTGTATATTTCTTTGGAAGGCTCTGAAGCCTAAAAGGCTTGATGGATTTCAACATATGAGGTGTCATTATATTTGCTTAATTATTATTTTCATCTGCAAATATTATAAAAACACATGGGAAGATTTTTTCAAATGAATTACAACAATATTGGTATCAAATAAAAGTTTCTAATAAGTCAATTCCAAATACACAAATAAACTAAAAAGCTTGAAATACAGCAAATTATTAAAAAAACAAAACTCCCGAGTTTTTCAGTCGGGTTTTTTTCTTTTATTAAATAACTACCTGCATAAGCCTCGATCCCGTGGAAATATCAGGATAAAAATTATTTTATGTCCTAGTCCAGGTCATGGTCTACCCGTGTGCCAAATTTCATCCAATTCCGTCCAGCCATTTTAGCGTGAAAGCGTAACAAACAAACAAACTCACATTCGCATTTATATTATTACCTTTTTTTTTTTAGGGTGGGAAATTATCAAATAACTTCTCCCGCTCTAGGCGGAGCGGGAGGGCGTGTCAGACTTTTACTGACTAAAACCCACCCGTGTTCCTTCCGTTGCCTGTGAGCCAGGGCCACGATATCCCTTTCGGACAAACTCGCTACCCTGGCAGGCATTGGTCCTAACGGACCCCGTCAGTTGGTGCTGACATCTCTTTGAGGCGCGCGTGGAACACAACGCGCCGTCGACCCGAGCCTGGTCCTTATCGGATGGCAAGCTACCCATCGCACACTGCCCGCAGGCCCGCGCCTACGGTGGCCGGAAATCGGCTTGCGACTCCCGACGCCTGGGGCGTCTCCTGCGGTGACTAAGGGCGCGAGGGCACGAACCTTGTCTCACCCTCACGCGTTCCGCCTCCTCCTTCGCTAGCATTACTGCTTCGCAGAAGGAGGTGACGGCCTCCCATGCACTCTCGCTCCGAACCATGGCCTGAACCAGGGCCGGACGCGAGAGATCGCCGCCGCCGATCGCCTCCGTGAGGACACGGCGGTACTCCGCGTAAGCTAGGCGGACCTCCACCGTATGCTCCACCGTATCCTCCGGGCGATCCACACAGTGGTGACACCCGGGCGTTTCCTCCCGCTTTACCCTGACCAGGAACCTCCCGAAACAACCGTGTCCGGTGAGGAGCTGCGTCAGGTGGAAGGTGAGGACGCCGTGGCGCCTTTCTAGCCACTCCTCAAAGAGGGGACTTATCGCCACAATTGTGGCGTGCCTAATTTATATTATTAGCTAGGATTTGCTTCTTATTTTTTTTTCAGAGCCTGCTCTATCCCACTCCAAGGTAACAGCCTCCATCCACTCCTCCTATCTTTCGTAAACACACACGTCCTCCTTCCAGTTCCAGTCTACTCTATTCTTTTTATTTATTCTTTCCAATTAGATACTCAAGGAATATATCAGCTATCATTCGTGTATCTTTGGCAGTCGTTCCGGGTCATCAGAAGCCCGAATGTCTGACAACCAGTTGAACCAAGGGGTATCGTAGTACCCAGTAAATGGGTTGTGGAGGACAGATAGGCACTCGCTCCATGTAAAATACTAGTATTCAGCTGCATCCGGTTAGACTGGAATCCAACCCCAAAATAGTATAGTATTAGTATATTCTCATATTATTTGTTTTATTTTATTATGTGAATTGTTTTTGATTTAATGTATTCTATTTCTCTTCCACTCTTACAAACGGTGTTTACATCTCTTTATCGACTTCCTGTTGCAGGTATGCTGGAAGAGATTTCTTTAGAAATAAGCATCATCTTTGTACGTGTTTTTCTGTTTCTGTCTTCTTGTATGTTTATATATACGTGTACATAAATGGCTAAATGAATAGTTGGGAAAAGGTTAGGCAGACGAATAGGTATAGTCATGACGAGCAGCTGACCTGTATTTTTACAAGAAGCGCTAGATTAAATATTTTTACCATTACGACTGAAGAACAACCCACCGTACCTTTTAAACTGTTACTTTTTGTCTTAACAACACAGAGACAAAAAACAGAACACCGGCTAATTACTTTCCAACAATTGCAACCTAGTCTAGGTTGCAATTGGCATCATTGCCGTTGAAGCGTACGCGCCTAAGGCACTCATTCTCGATCTCACTAAGACTAGGCGTCACCTAAATGAATGAGAAAAACCCCGCAGTTGGATTTTAAACTTTCGGTGTTGAGCTGAGCGTTGAAGATCCAAGAGCGCGCTTAGTTTCGCCTAGTATTAGTGAAATCCGGCATCAGACTTTTGTACCCCGTCAACTACATTCGTCTAAATGAAAAGGCTTAAATAAAAACCCGAATGAGTCTGCTTCTGAATAGACAAGCTGACGTGAACGTGCTCCTAAGAACTTGTATGAAAACGGTGAAAGGAAAACACGGGTGTTATGTATGAAAGTCGTTTTCCGGAACTTTGAATGGTGCCAAACTGAGCGTGGTACCGAATTATGTTTCGTGTTATTAAAGCATTGAGTGTAGAAATTACTGAGGGTTTTGTAATCATGAGGTTGTGATGGTTTGATAAAGGGAGCGTTGTGGTTTGGGTACTGTGAATGTCTGATAAATGATTGAATTCCCTTTTCTCAATCATTCTTAGAAATTCGAGCATTATTTTGACAACCTTCTTCGAGGTAAATCGAAAATGCTGTTCCGGTCAAATATATGCGAGCAGGTGGCCGGCAATGTTAGTATGGAAATCCATATCAGTCTGTCGTGTTTAGCGGTCAAATAACTATGAAAACTCATATCTGTCTTGTAATTAAAAAAAAAGCCAAGTGCGAATCGGACTCGCGCACGAAGGGTTCCGTACCATTATCTATAAAAATGGCAAAAAAATCACGTTTGTTGTATGGGAGCCCCCCTTAAATATTTATTTTATTCTGTTTTTTTAGTATTTTCTGTTATATAGGAAAATTTCAAAAGTCTAACTATCACGGTTCATGAGATACAGCCTGCTGACAGACGGACAGACAGATAGACGGCGGAGCCTTAGTAATAGGGTTCCTGTTTTACCCTTTGGGTACGGAACCCTAAAAAGCGTGTTAAAATAGATCGAACTTTTTACTTCCATACATGGTAACCAAGGAGGTAACTTATCAAAGGTATTGCCTAAATTTCAAACTGGTTTGCGAATAAAGCTGTTTTAAGTAAAAAAGAAACAAATGACCATATTGGCGCGTGAAAAATTATCGTTGTTCGTCATTGAATCTGGAATTTATAAATAATTTACTTAGTTTGAATTTCCACGCATTATTTGAGAAAAGCACTATACACGCCTTGGCCGCAACCAGGCATTGATGGACTCACGTATGAGTGCCTCGGCTTCGCCTTGGCCCACATTTTCACGTTCGTCCATCAATGCCCCTTTTGCAGGCCACTGCAGTGATGTGCTATTCATTATCCATGATCTAAACGCTGTGTTAGTAATATGTATTGGCTGGTCAGCAACGCGGTATAATTCTGTAAATCATTTCACATAATTATGTTTCCCTTTAGTTTCAGTGTTCTGTATGATATTGGTATGATGCTCTTTTGATAACAGCTGCATGGCTGCTTGCCACGGTCGGTTTGTGGATGTATGTTGTCCACTGTGTAACTTGTTTTACCCGGACCCGTTATTTGGGATTAAACAATTAGCAATTCATGACTACTTTTGTTAGCTTGGGTATTACCTGTTAAAACAAATGTAGGTATGTGTTATTAAATAAATAATTAACACATAAAATATATACCGAGACCCCTCCGTGACTCGAAAAGTATGTTAAGCCGTTGGCCCCGGGTGTCATTGGTAGATCTTTGACAGTAGTTACGAGTAGTCAGAAGCCCAAAAGTCCGACAACCAGTCTTACCAAGGGATATCGTGTTACCAAATTAACTGGATTCTGGAGTTCAAATAGGCAGTCGCTCCGTGTAAAGTAGTGGTATTCAGCCGCATCCGGTTAGACTGGAAGCCGACCCCTACATAGTTAAGAAAAGGCTAGGAAGATTAATTTTGGAGTTTCTAGCCGGCTCTTCTCCATAGGAAGCAACCAATTGGAACCGTGCACCTAGCTTCTGACGTTTCATAAGTGCCCATGTCGGTATATGTGAAATAAAATATTTTGATTGATTGATTGAATGAATGTTATCAAAGCATTGAGTGTAAAAATTACTGAGGGTTTTGTAATCAGTGGGTTGTGATGATTTGATACAGGCAGCGTTCTGGTTTAGGCACTGTGAACGGCTGTTAAATGATTTAATTACCTTTAATTTTCCATGAATTTCCGTGTGGTGCCGGACGTAAAGAATAGCACCATCCTATTTTTTTCCCGTGGGTGTCGTAAAAGGCGACTAAAGGACTTACTACAGAATGGGCGTTCTCTATGCATTTTAACACCACGCTGCGATCATCAACCTGTCTACCGAGGGTGCCGATTTTGGCAAACCCGCCCTCCTTTTGGGGGAGGCATATGTCCAGCAGTGAACGTCTTTTGGCTAAAGTGATTGATGGGGGAAGAAATAGGATGGTACTATTCTTTACGACCGTCACCACACGGACTTTTATTGACGGACGGAATTTTATTATTGGTATCATTCTATCCTAAATAATGGCACTGATGTGTATCCCCCCCTCCATTTCAGTTTTCTTTATGATATTGTTATGATATCTTTTTAAGATAATTTTTAATGCTTTTTTATTTTGCATATGCACTTGTACAGACCCATAAGCAGGTAGTAGATTATTTACTTACCATGTTGAAAACAAAATACTTAACACGGATGCTGCTACTAAGTCCTTGTTTTAAATAATAGGGTTACAAGATTTATTTATAACTTAGCGTTTTAGTTTATATTCCACTTAAGTTGGTGACGCTACTTTACCTGTTGTTATACAAACGCGATTAAGGAAGTTTAAATACTCCTTTGTGTTATCCTTACTAAGATTAGGTTTCGTCTACTAATGGCTTATTTATACTTCACTAGTTTTTTTAAGGAAAATCTGGATGAAAACTCCCAAAGACAGAGAAAAATGGCACAGGACGCTTTAACCCAAAAAAATCCGGCTAAGTGCGTGTCGGACCACGGTCAATGAAGGTTTCCGTAGTTGGGATTAATTTATCCCAAAAACAAACTTAACATTGTAGTTAAAAAACATGTTCTCCCATACATCTATATACGTCACGGTCAATTCTCCAACTGTAAATTTAAGCTGGTCGACTATTACTCGTTAACTTGTAAAGCCTACTTAGTAGATATGTTTTATATAGTTTTCCTTTTACTTTTGTGTATATACTACTGCCATGAATTTTAAAGACGCGTCAAAAGGTTAGAATATCGCAGACAGTTACAGATTTAACCTTTTAAATGATTATCATCACGCTATATCTTTATGGGGCAATGCAGTCAATCATCATGTCATATACAGGGTAGATTTTTAAGATTGGGAAGTAGGGTATCTTAACTTGGGCACGCCATAATTGTGGCGATAAGTCCCCTCTTTGAAGAGTGGCTAGAGAGGCGCCACGACATCCTCAGCTTCCGCCTGACGCAGGTCCTCACCGGACACGGTTGTTTTGGGAAGTTCCTGTTCAGGATAAAGCGGGAGGAAACGCCCTGGTGTCACCACTGTGTGGATTGCCCGGAGAACACGGTGGAGCATACGGTGGACGTCTGCCCGGCTTGGGCGGAGCCCCGCCGTGTCCTCACGGAGGCGATCGGCGGCGGCGATCTCTCGCGTCCAGCCCTGGTTCAGGCCATGGTTCGAGAGTGCATGGGAGGCCATCACCTCCTTCTGCGAAGCAGTAATGCTCGCGAAGGAGGAGCCGGAGCGCGTGAGGGAGAGGCAAAATTGGCGCCCTCCGCCCCTAGTCGCCGCAGGAGACGCCCCGGGCGTCGGGAGTCGCAGGCCGATTCCCGGCCACCATAGGCGCGGGATTGCGGACGGTGAGCGATGGGTAGCTCGCCGTCCGATAAGGACTAGGCCCGGGTGGACGGCGCGTTGTGTTCCACGCGTGCCTCAAAGTGATGTCAGCGCTAACTGATGGGGTCGGTCAGGGCCAATGCCTGTCCCCTTTGCGAGTTCGTCCAAAAGGGATATCGTGGCCCTGGTACATAGGCAATGGAAGGAACACGGGTGGATTTTAGTCTGTAAAAGTTTGACACGCCCTCCCGCTCCGCCCAGAGCGGGAGAAGTTATTTGATAATTTCCCACGCAAAAATAAAAAGGTGGGGACACTTGACTCTAACATAAATTTGCACTTTATAGCTGCTTCATATTACGCAAACGGATCCCTGGATCGAAAGATGGTCATCCTAGACCCTCAATATCTTTGAACGGTATCCCACGATATCTCATACAATGGGATACTCTATCAGACACTATCGGACACTTTATCAGATGATGATAATAATTATATTTTTAAGTTGAATAATACTATTCATAGGCTGACATGTTGTCATAGTGACAAATTATTGTATTTTGACACTAATAAGTTTGTTAGTGGTTTTAAGTTGACTCAGAGAACTTTATCTCTGTCTGGGAAATGTAGACATAAGATTGCTATGTTGATAGCATATAATATTAATGAGGTTATAGCTAATATAACCAATTGTAGTATTAGTGACGATTCTATGTTGTCTAGTTATACTAAGAACATAGTGATTAATTATGATTCATCATGTTGTACAAAGGAGGATCCACCTATAATACCAACATCCTTGGAGGCCACTACCAGTCAGATAGGGTATTCTCTTCCTGCTGGAACTCATACAGGCATTCTAGACTCTTCAGCTGTAGTTGTGGATGTCACTCCGGATAATTATTTAAACTAGACAGACACTAGCCAGTAACTAGACAGTAAGACAACAGAAGTTACCTCTTCCAATAACCAATTATTATTGTTAGAGAATAATAAAATGGTATCTTCTGGCAATTTAACTGATAAAAAAAAACCAAAGGGAGTGCAACATACTTTAAAATTATTTAATCAAAATATCCAAGGTTGCTCTTTCAAATTACTGGAAATAGAATTGTTTTTAGAAAAAACCAAGTATGATGTCATCTGTTTAACAGAACATTGGTTAAAAGATTATCAAGTGATGTCAATTAATTATGAAAATTATTGTGTAGTTAGCCATTTTAGCCGAAAACGTATGATACATGGCGGATCATTAATATTAATTAAAAATTCTATTAAATCAAAAGAAAGGAAAGACATCATCGGACTGTCTGTTGAAAACTCCATTGAGTTGTCCTGTGTTGAGCTTGATAAGCATGTTATAGTATGCGTATACAGACCTCCAAGTTACCAGAATTTATCTGTGTTTGATTCTGTAATGGAAGATGTATTAAAAAAACTTAGTACTAATAGTAAGTCAATAATTATATGTGGTGATTTTAACATTAACTTATTAGAAAATAACTCGAATACTCTCAGATTTTTAAGTCTTTTTAGGTCATTCGATTTGTCAAATGTTTTTATTGAGCCAACCCGAGTGACAGCTTCTTCTGCCACTTGAAATAGATAATATTTTTTGTAACTGTGATTAGTTACACAAACAAATTGTAAATAAGTTGCCATCTGATCACAGTGGACAAACAATAACATTTTGCTCCTATATACCTTTACAAAAAATTCAAATAAGGTTTAGGCCAATTACAAGTAAAAATTTAGAGAAATTAAATAATTCTTTGGCCAGTAAATTATGTGTTCAGAGTTTTAATAATATTTGTGACCCAAATGAGTTCTACGCCGAGTTCTTTTCACTATTAAACACGCAATTTAATGACACTTTTCCACTGAAGACTAAAAGTATTTACTCAAAGTTCGTATTTAGTGATTGGGCGACTCCAGGTATTCGTAAAAGCAGGGAAAATCTTTTTGAACTATATGGCCTAAAGCAACATATGAATAATACAAGCTTTCATCAATATGTTGCAAAATATTCTAAAACTTTTAAAAGTGTGCGCAAAATAGCTAAAGCTCTTTATATTAGCAATAAAATAAAATCAGCTGATGATAAAATTAAAACTACCTGGCAAATAATAAATAATGAAACAGGTAGAAAAAAACAGCGTAATACTGAATTTAATTTAGAGACTGCACGTGGGCCCATCACTTCAGAGGTAGAAATAGCTCAGGAATTTGAAAACTTTTTTGCTAATATTCCCCTTAAAACTACTGAAACTTTAAGTTCCTCACCCGTGCTTTCTGCTGCCTTACTTAGAAAGAATGTAAAGGTATGCCCTTTGGAGTTTAGGTTACAGCATACAAACCCCCAGGCTGTTATAAAAACTTTTAAAGATCTTCAAATTAAATCAACAGAAGATCTCTGGGGCATGTCTGTAAAAGTTTGTAGATCTATCATCGAAACCATTGCGCCCTATTTAGCTTTCATATTTAACACCAGTGTGGACCAAGGAGTCTTTCCGGATCTCATGAAGCACAGTAAAGTAGTTGCTTTGTTCAAATCCGGAGATAGTAAAGAACCCAACAATTATAGGCCCATGTCAATTCTGCCAGTTTTCAGTAAAGTGTGTGAAAAGTTGATGCTCAATCAAATGTTACATCACTTCAATAAAAATTCCATCTTTCATGAACAACAGTACGGTTTCACTAAAGGTCGTTGTACCACTGACGCCGGTGTCACCCTAATAAAGAACATTTTTAACGCCTGGGAGGAAGCACAAGATGCCATTGGAATCTTTTGTGACCTCTCTAAGGCTTTCGATTGCGTTAACCATGAGACACTTCTGCTGAAACTAGATCATTATGGGATTAGGAATACAGCTCTTGATTTACTTAGATCATACCTGAAAGATAGAAAGGTTAAAGTTCAAGTAAACTGCGTGAACTCATTGGGGTCTGAAATGGCAATGGACGTTCCTCAAGGTTCGATATTGGGTCCATTCCTCTTTTTAGTTTACATTAACGATTTACCCCAATTACTTCAAAATCAACCAAAGATGGTTTTATTTGCAGATGACACGTCATTGATCTTTAAAATAGACCGACGGTCTCAAAACCTTGACGACGTGAATAATTCTATTCTTCAGGTCCAAGATTGGTTTACGGTAAATAATTTGGTTCTAAATGAAAAAAAAACCAAATGCATTAGATTTAAACTACCTAATGTTAGAAGTAGCGAATGTGATATCATATTGAATGGAGAAAAACTGGAATGTATTATTCAAACGGTTTTCCTAGGAATCACTCTAGACGAGAAACTACAATGGGGACCACATATAACATCTCTTGCGGGGCGGTTAAGCTCGGCCGCTTATGCTGTTAGGAAGATAAGACAGTTAACAGATGTAGAAACCGCACGTTTGGTCTATTTTAGCTACTTCCACAGCATTATGTCGTACGGTATTTTATTGTGGGGTCGGGCTCAATTGAATCCATCTTTATTTTGCAAAAGAGAGCTGTCAGAGCCATTTATAATCTACGTCGCCGAGAATCTCTTAGGGAACTCTTTAAAAGGATTAATATTATGACGGTACCTTGCCAATTCATTTATGAAAATATTATGTATGTAAGAAAAAACCTACATCTTTAAAAAAAAATAAGTGATAGACATAATTTCAATACTAGAAATAAAGTTAAAATAGATCAGCCATGTTTCAGATTATCTAAAGTACATACATCTTTTATGGGGTACTGTGTTAAATGTTACAACAAAATACCTTGTGATATATTGCAATTAAATGAAAGAAAATTTAAAACTCATATAAAAAGTACACTTTGTAAACAAGCTTATTACAAATTAGAGGATTATATCCAGGATAAGAACGCTTGGAAACATGCTGGTCCAGCTCCATAGGACAATCTGGAGTCTAGACAAAATCTAACTGATTGCTATTTTATTGTATATTTTATTATTTTTTGTGACATTTATTTTACACTCTGTGATTACCTTAACTCACACACTGATTATTTTAGGATTTTTTTTTTTTTTACAATGTTTGTAAATATGTGAGCACCATGTATCTATCACATAATTAATTTATCTCATTGCTTCATTATTAATTATTTTTACCTATTGTGGAATAGTAATTTTATTCTAGGTGCATCGTCTTCAAATATAATTATATAATTGATGTACCAATACCAAATATTGTAAAACATTTTAAAAGAGTAACGGTGGAGTTTCTTGCCCATTCTTCTCCATACGAAGCTACCTTTTGGAAGGGGCGACTAGAATCAATTCTATTTTATTTGTAAATTTTGACGTTCAAAAGTGCCATTTATGTGCCTATTTGAAATAAATAATTTGACTTTGACTTTGGATAAAGGAGAAAAAATATATCATCTCTCCTTTACACGTAGGAATGGTACCTAACCTAAAAAAAAAAAAACTGTTTAGCACTTTGTCGGCATAATTAAAATGTATATCCATGCCAAATTACGGCTTTCTAGTAGTACGAGTCCTGACCTAAGGCCACAGACAGACAGCTGGGCATGGCGAAACTGAAAGGGTTCCTTGTTGACTACGGAACCTTAAAAATGGGGTAGGTACATAGCACTAATAACTAACAAATGACTACATGTGTTTGTTGTAATTTTTGCCCTATAGGTACGTTGTGTAGTATGCACTAGTTTTAAGAAAATATTACTAACAATACTAAAACTACATTTGAATTGTAAACTTATAGTATGGAATAAAGAAGCTTTATTATTAGGCCCCGTGTACACGGCACGGTTTCATTACAGTACGGCGCATAGACCGCGCCGTAGAAAAAACGTATCTGTCAACAAGCTTCCATAGCGATCCAAATGACACTGGGGAAACACACGGTGAATAAACTGTAGTTTTTCACGGCAAGAAAAACATGTTTAGGTTTATATTATTATAGTGTTTTAAAGCAACGAGTGACAATAGTTAATTAATTTAGTATTGGCACCTACTTGGAATGCCGTAACTTGCCAGACGTATTTTTAATTGTAACAGATGGTTTCTAGATTACGTCTTTTTTGTAACAAACTAGGTACTTACTTTGACAATAACATAATTATTTAATTTATGGTATTCGCATGGATGATTTGTTATGGGGTAAATTACAATACCAAGATATTATTATTTGCATTGCTACATTAATATAATTAGGTGAAACTTCGGCCAGTTTAGGACGTCTAGTTATTTAGGGGGAAAAAATCGATATGTTTAAAAAATGGTATTTTATTTAAATCAACTTTAAATCTCGAAAACAATTATTATTATCTATGCCTATTTATAATACTAACTACAATTTTGACATCGTTCGATCTTAAGTGACCTGCTGATTGTCAATCACGATTGACATTGTTGCATTCTTCAATCATCAGTCAATCAACCTATCGTACATAAAACATTTTCGATCGTTGGATTGACAATCATCTGGTCTTTATTATTAAAGTTATGAATTTAAACATTAGAAACGTGATTTTGTTGAAATGTAGTATTATTCTAGCTTTATTAACATTACCCTGATGCTTAGGATATTTTCTATGCGACGCGACGTTGGCACAGATTTTCCCCTTCAGGCTTGTTTTTATCCTGAATTATAATATCACGACGAAAATAGAAAACAAACAGACATAAATGCTTTTACTATATTTATTAAAAACTCAATTTAAACATTATTCAAAAATAAAAATAAACTGTTTTGACATTCATACTGCCAACTGATAGTTCATAATGTAGGATGTAACAAAGCTGAAAACAATTGAACGAAAATGGTACTTATACTGTATACAATATAACGCTTAAATAGGTATATTTTTGATTTTTGACATCCTTCAAAAATCGACACAAAAAAATACGAAATAAAATGCTTGGCAAAAATAGTGCAACGTAAAAATTCATTTCAGCAACATAACACCAGTTTTACTAAAAGATTGACGTTCGTTTGACAAGTAACAATCAGGATCGTAGGCTTGGGATTTTGAAACATTCTGTACAACACTATTATTATTTTTACAAACATTTTTACACCAGTCCTGAAACCCAACTCTAGGTCTTCGTTCAATTTGATTGATCAATCGAACATCTTTAAACACTTTTAAATTTCGAATTAACTGTCTTCGAAGTGTTTTTGGAACTTTTTATTCGATTCTCAGATCGATACTTTTCAAATTCATTTTGAACTGTCACAGTCCTTTAAATGTTTTTTTTTTACATAATTAATAAGTATATAACACTAGCGATGCATATTAGTGTATGTAAGTCAAAACTGCTTGCCCACTGCGCGCTTCCCTGCATTGCCGCAGGAGTTTCGCCTGTGAAAGACAAAGGAAAAATTAAAAAAACCGGCCAAATACGAGTCGGACTCGCGCACGAAGGGTTCCGTACCATTATCTATAAAAATGGCAAAAAAATCACGTTTGTTGTATGGGAGGGGCTCCCATACAACAAACGTGATTTTTTTGCCATTTTTTTTTCACTAATACTATTTTCACTAACACTATACTATTCACTTAAATATTTTATTTTATTTTAATTTAATTATTTATTTTTAAAGAGAATATAGAACTAAATATTTTGTGAATATTTCAAGTGTGTACCTGTTGCCGTTATAAATAACGAGCAAAAACGAGCAAAATTCTATTTTTTAGTATTTGTTGTTATAGCGGCAACAGAAATACATAATCTGTGAAAATTTCAACCGTCTAACTATAACGTTCCCGTTTTACCCTTTGGGTACGGAACCCTAAAAACCGTAAATCACAGGAATATGGATGAACGAACGCGTCCAAAAAGGCTTCACTAGGTACCTGCGATATAAATCGAATAGCTGCCCCAACATAACTAATTACCCTGCAAGATTGAGTCACTTTAACCTTACATCCCTCGAAAACCGCAGAAGAATTATAGATCAAATTATGCTCTCCAAAATTGTCAATGGACTGATCCATGTTCCAAAACTTCTAGAAGACATAAATATATTTGTCCCCGTTGTATTCAACTTAGACCCGACCTCAAATTGGATGTGTTTGCACCAATTACAGCTCGAACCAACCTCGGGCGATCAGCGCCTTTGAACCGTTTGATGAGAACTTATAATGAAAGCCACTCTCGCACCAATAGCATTGACATCTTCTCCAACACCCTAGCTCAATTTCGCAATCATCTTTTGCAACTTCTCCTACCATCATTCATTATTCTTTGCTAGAACATAAACTTTTTAATGAATGCAATTATTTTTCATAAATGAATATAACTTAATTTAATTTGAATTATTTTACTGTAATATTACTGATTAATTTGATTTTATTGTTATTATAAATTTATTTGATTTTATTATTATTATTAAATTATTTGATTTTATCTTTATGTCTGAGCAGTGGTGGCCCAGTGGTTAACGGCCTCGACTTACGAGTAGTAGGTCATAGGTTCGAACCCAGACAGGCGCTTTACTTTGTGCAAATTATTTCATCACCACTGCTCTCAAAACTGTGAAGGAAAACATCGTGAGGAAACCGGCATGTCCTAGAACTAAAAATTCGAAGACATGTGACATCCACCAACCCGCACTGGGCCCGCGTGGTGGATTACGGCCCACTCCCTCTCACAGAAAGAGGAGGCCTGTGTCCCAGCAGTGGGAACATTAAAGGCAGATTATGTATCTTTATGTCTGAAACTATGGAAGTGCTCTGCACACATTTAAGTGATAAGTTCACTGTAGAAATTTTAAAATAAGATAAAGTGCTCTGTAAGTGCTTTTGTGAATTAGTCGTTGGAGTGCCTTAGTAATAAATAAATAAATGTTTAGACTAAGGCCAAGATTAATAAACGTTACTCCGGTTAGATATGTTCTCGTCTCTATAATAATCTTGTAGTTTGGCAGGTGTGCGTCAGAGACAGGAATAATGCTTGGCCAAAGTACATACTAAGTAACGTTTATTGATGTATTGCCTTAGACTAAATTTTTTTATACTGTGGCAGCATCTATATTGCCACATGCGAACTACGCATCAAAGACCTGAAGTCACACAAATCCTGCTTCTTGCAAGCAGGGTTTACCGCGCGACTGGCGATATTATGTCCTACATTCCGACATCAACCGTCGGGCAGTTTCCCAACAGACATAACACCCATCTGGTCGGAGGATCCTCCGTTTTCTATAGAGGAAGAGTGAATTTTACACCCTGTTCCTCATATCTCTATAAAATTATAATCATTGGCTCGTTTATAAGATCTAGATTCAGCCGAAAGACGTCCACTGCTGGACATAGGCCTCCCCCAATAAGGGCGGGGGGGTTGCCATAATCGCCACGCTTGGCAGGCGGGTTGGCGATTGCAGTATGGTGTTTAGAGATCTAGGATCTAGATTAACGAGACGTATTTCAGATTGTGATAACTTCGTCAAACGTATGAAAATTTGAAAAAAAAGGCCTTGTCAGGTCGATGTAGGGGAGCTCTCAAATGAAAGTGGTATAATTAATATGGGCCTTACCTAATGTAGCGTGATTTGGGAAAGGCCTATGAAACGTTCATCGTATGAAACTGCCACATAAAGATTCAGTACCTACAAGAGTAGGCGGTGTAATACTTTCTTTTGATGGTTATTTTTATCGCGATTTATTGTTCAGAGGTTTAATCTTGGAAAACCCTAAAAAAACCAGAAGAAAATTCTAAAAAATAGGTATTCTACCTATACATAGTAATATACCGATAAATAGTTGATCAGACAGCTCCTTGTATTTTAAAATCGAATATGAATAAGAACGGCTCACCCCTATTAGATGGGACTTAAACATAACTGACGAAATGTGGGTGTACTATAACCCCCCCCTCTGCCTAACCCTTCGAGGAATACAGGCGTGATGTTATAATATGTTAAGAATAAGAACCAACAAAGGCTCGTGCAGACTAGTGCGATATCGCGGGAGCTATAGACAGCGCGACACTTTCCATGAAGTTTTAATAGAAATTATGCTGCAAATGTCGCGTCGTGCCTGTCTGCGGGAGCCTTAACCGACTGAAGTAAAGGCTACACTATTTACAGCGTACTGTCAGTCGTTCTATACATGCAGTCTGTGGGTCAACTACACGCAGAGGGCATACAGCGCTCTGCGCGTACAATATAATAATGCTTTCCGGATGTTGATGGGGTTGCCGCGCTACTGCAGTGCTTCCGGCATGTTCGCAGAGGCGCGAATAGATGGCTTTCACGCCATCATGCGCAAACGTCGCGCTTCCACCATGCGCAGGGTACGCGCCAGCCCCAACAACATCCTGAATACTATAACTGATAGGTGGGACAGCCCCATACTGGGACATTGGATACGCCTACATGCCACTGTGGCGTACTAATTAATAGTTTGTGTTGTTGTTCTGGTAGATTTAAGTACTAACACTAGTTTCTAAGTCGTGTGTATACTAATCAATTGGACTACCTGGGTCTGAAATAAAAAGTTTATATATATTAACACTTTTTTTTCTTATTTATCACACCATAAGTTACAAGCACCACAAAAAGCCAAATTTACTTATTATAAATAAGCTTTAGGTTGAAGAAAATGTTATTTTATTATTGTCGAAAAAACTTGACAATTCTTTGAATACGAGGAAAAGGACAATATTATTATGAAAAACATGTTATGTGCAAACCATTGACGGACCAAAATGTCACATAATAGACACTGTATGTGATATTTTGATCTGTCAATGATTATAAAAGTCCTTGTGATTTGTAAAGGTTGTTTTTTTATCATGTATAGGAAATATGTTATTTGCCTTTGAATATTCCTACAGTTGGTAGACTGATCTTGTTCTGATCATACTATTTTTTTGAATACGTTCAAGATACTTTATACATAAACAAGGATTTAAATGTATGCAAACAATATTCCGATGCTACATATTTTGAAATTTGAAGTGCGGTGAGCCATGCTCGTGCCTTCTCTGTATGAGAACAGGGGCCCAAGTCTGCTATTTTTATAAATTCAGTCATTTCAACACGATCCCATTGTCATGACATTGTCATTTTGCTAAAAGTTCGTAATCTGGTAAATTCATAATAGTCCATCATTTGTCGGTCAATGTTCTCGTAATATAATTGTGTTATTATAATGGGATTGTCGTATTGCCATTATTATAAAACCCATTAGTAGGAATGTCATTAATTTGTCATTATGTACGAGATTACCAATATATGCAATTTCTTTCAAAGTAGTGTCAGTGGCCGACCATTGGAAAGTCATAATGACGCCATTATAATAGTAGATTACCAAACTTGTCAAAATCAACAATTATGAAATCAATGATCGACCATTCTGACACTATTGTAATAGCAGACTTGAGGCCCTGGCCTTTGCCCTTCAGTAGGACAATAATAAGCTGGTATTATTTTGCATAAATACATACATAATCATCCCACTGCTGGCACACAGGCCTCCTCTCTGTGAGAGGGAGTAAGCCAAAATCCACCACTCGGTCCCAGTGCGGGTTGGTAGATGTCACAATAATGTCTTCGAATGTTTAATTCTAGGACATGCCGGTTTCTTCATGACGTTTTCCTTCACCGTTTTGAGAGCAGTGGTGATGAAATAATTAACACAAACTAAAGCGCCTGTCTGGGTTCGAACCCCCGACCTGCTACTACTACTGCTTGTAAGTTGAGGCCGTTACCCCTGAGCCGCCACTGCTCTTATTTTAGATAGTTTAATAAATTACCTATTCAAATAGTTACTAAAGTTTATTTACGTGAAAATATTGGAAGAACTTCTGGCTAAGTAATAAGAGCCGCACGGGTCGATCGATCAGGTTAAGCTAAGCTTGCAGCGGTTGGTCTGTAGGTGGGTGACCATATTTACATACCAAGACCTCTCCGTACCTCGGAAAGAACGGTAAGCTGTTGATCCCGGCTGTCATTTGTAGATCTTTGACGGTTGTTGTAGGAAATTAGGTTACTTACTCGTACTACTTACTTTACTTTGAATGTAAATAACTGTCATTGTATTTTACGTTTCACAGTGAAGGAATTATGTCTGTCTCCTAACGGAACAAATATAAGAAGGAACTTACTGAGGGCAGTTGTCGGTTTTATATTAAACATTGAGTGACAGTGTTGCCATTAGCAGAAATTAAGAATCGATTCATTTTTGCACATTCAAATCGAGTAAATACTAACAGTTGTTACAGGTCGTTAGAAGCCCGAAAGTCTGATAACCAGTCTTACCAAGGGGTATCCTGTTACCCAGTTACTGTGTTGTGGAGGTCAGATTATATAATTAATGTACTTAAACAAAATACTGTAAAACATTTTTAATAGAGTAACGTTGGAGTTTCTTGCCCATTCTTCTCCAAAAGAAAAAAATACCAGGAAAATACCTTTTTGAAAGGGCAACTAGGATCAATTTTTTTTTTTGTAAATGTTGACTTTCAAAAGTACTTCTTATGTGCTTGAAATAAATAATTTTACCTTGACTTTGACAGATAGGCAGTCACTTCATAAAAAATACTGGTACTCAGTTGCATCCGGTTAGACTGGAAGCCGACCCCAACATAGTTGGGTAAAGGCTAAGCAGATGATGATTACGTGAAATATTGATGAACTATTTTTATAACACAAAGAAAAAATAAGTAATTTTAAATTCAATTTTGACATAACCATAGTGAACTTAGTAATATTACCTACTTAATAATTCTAGATCGCTTATCACCGTTATAAAAAGGGGTGATTATTTGTTAATGACGCTTGTTCCGTTTCCCCATAAAACTCAAAGTAAGACAAGTAACTTAAGTATTTCAAAGCATGAATATTTTAATTTAATGGTGTGTAAACAGCCGTTTTTACGTTTATGTGTTCCAGTATTATTTTATCCAGTAATTTACCCAATGTGGTGTAGAAAAGTAGAAAAACAGCATTGGTATCGCCACGGTTACCAGTCAATGTTCCCACGATTTTTTCCATCACCATTTTAGTAAAGCTCTTGTCTGACTGACTGTCAAACTGAGGCAAAAATCGCGCGGGACTCGGGGCGAAAATCGGTCACGTCGACAGTGTCAATTAATTGTATGGAGGTATTCAAACTGGCGTGAATAGTCGTGTGACTTCCTAATCATTAAAAATAATTGGACACACGCAGTCCGGTCCTGCATCTTAACCGGAATCCGCCTTATGAACAGTCCTTTATAATTAATGTGCTTAAAAAGTTAGGGCTGACTTCACAAGGCAACAGGGCTCTAATCTAATCTAGTGGCAATAGTTTTGAGCGTCCTAACTCTAGTTTTTTTATACTATCTACTGGAACGTATGACAGCTGTCATATTTATCCATACCATGCCTTACCGTTCTAAAACAGCCTCAGGTTAGCATTTCCTCAAATAGAGGCGTGTCCTGCATTTTCACTGCTGGACATAGGCCTCCCTCAAGCACCGCCACTTCGACCGGTTCTGTGCTTCCCACATCAAGCGGATACCTGCGGCCTTCACAAGGTCGTCGGTCCACCTTGTAGGAGGCCTTCCAACGCTACGTCTTTCGGTGCGCGTCGCCACTCCAAAACCTTTCGGCCCCATCGGCCATCAGTTCTGCGACCAATGTGCCCTGCCCACTGCCACTTAAGTTTGGCAATTCTTCGGTCTAGTCGGTTACCATGGTTCGCCTGCGGATCTCTTCATTTCTGATTCGATCACGTAGGGAAACTCTAAGCATAGCCCTCTCCATTGCTCTTTGAGTAACTTTTAGCCTTCTGATAAGGCCCATTGTAAGCGACCACGTTTCATAAAGAAACTAATAATAAATCTAGGAAAAGCTTGGTTGGTAAGAATGATATTAGCACTCAATCACTTGTCGGCTGAATTACTGATGATAATGGTACTAAACACAATGAAATCCTCCTTAATGTTCTTCCTATAAGGAAAATACGAACGACCACAGGTATAATGACTAGGATTCGAAGATTATGTTTAGTGGTCTGTTTTCCACGTGGTCAATTTATTACTTTCATTCTTAGTTGATTTAGCTCGAAAAATATTAGAGCAATTGAAACAAATTTGTTTTTAATTTTAATTTTTTCGAATTACCCACTCAATTTAAAAACCACGGTTTCGTATTAAAATTAGGTATATATTAGGTAATCGCAGTGACAAAATTTATCTGAATTTGGGATTAATAAATAATTAAAGGCGGAAGTAAAAATAGTAGGTAGTTACAGCGAAGGATTATTTTAAGTAGTAAGTAGCAGCTTAATAATCTTTAAGGCGCTGACAAGAGGCAAATGATATAAGTAGGCTTGTCTTAAACAAAAAATTGCCAAAACTATAAAGCTTGTGGTAGCGGAAAAAATATATGTTTTTCTTGAACATATTTCTCAGAACTTGGTTGTTACCAAAACACGTTTAGAAAAAAAAAACTTGATACAAACAGTAAACTAACCCTTTACTTTGAGTTTCAATCCAAAATATCTGTATTGAATATCAACGTACGGTTGGTATTTAATTAATAACAAGAACGTCTTAATTGTATGCAGAACTTGGTTGTTTTTTATTTTCGATTACTTAACTCATTTTTGTGTAAATAGATAATTGCTTCATATTTTCAATAAATTACAAGCGTTGTGTCATCGCGCTTCTCTTTCTTTTTTATGCAGTCTGACAGTGACCGCGGTTTCGCTGTTGTCAGCGTCTTAAACTGGCATCGAGTTTTTGTTTTGGTAACTGAATTTATCAACAATAGAGGGGATTGTTAATGGTCACAGTTCTAATCTTTTTTTTTTTGTTCATGGGGTTGTAAATCCTCATGGATGTCCTCCGTCTTGGGCAACCTAACCTAACCCAAATGATTCAATAACAGTAGATAACTAGGCAGCGATTCAAAAAATATATTTAATCGCTGCCAAGTTATTTTTTAGTAGAAAATAGTTAGTCGCCCTTTAATTTGTCAGTCGCCTGGAAAATAATTAGCCTCAAAACTGGGAGATGGTAATTCGGTCTCCGCTTGGCTCAAGATAAGATATAGCTCAAAAAAGAGACCGATGCATCAACGCAACGATGTGACTCAAATGTACTATCGTACCGGAATCGATATGGGGTCTAAATAAGAAAAAAAACCGGCCAAGTGCATGTCGGACCACGCACAATGAAGGGTTCCGTAGTTAGGATGAATTTATCCCTAAAACATACTAAACATTGTAGTCGAAAAACATGTTCTACCATATATATATACGCCACGGTAAATTTTCCAATTGAAAAATTTAAGTTTGTAATCGAAAAAAATATTTTTTTATATGATAAAACTACAAATTAACAATTTTCGGACTTTTTCCTTTACTTGTGCTGTAAGACCTTGCTTGTTGCCAAATTTCATGATTCTAGGTCAACAGGAAGTACCCTATAAGTTTTCATTTATGTGCGAGATATTCGCAATTTTCTTTAATGTGATAAATCTACAAATTTACAATTTTAGGACTTTTGCCTATAATTGTGCCGTAAGACCTTGCTTCTTGCCAAATTTCATGATTGTAGGTCAACGGAAAGTACCCTATAGGTTTTGATTTATTTGCGAGTATCGAAATATGTCGCAATAATGTCGCTTAAATCGCCGTATTTTTTTATTGCGTTGACTTTTGCGTTGGAAGCTTGATTTTTTTAGAGCTTCAAGGGACTACAAACTTACGTATTTGATATTAATTTCAACTTGATACCTCTACGCGTTCCTGAGAAAAATGGTCTTGACAGACTGACAGACAGACGGACAACGAAGTGATCCTATAAGGGTTCCGTTTTTTCCTTTTGAGGTGCGGAACCCTAAAAAAAGAACCAATACTGAATTGTCTCTTTATACGAGTCTTTCAAGAGAACGTGCTCAATTTTAGGCGCCTTTCACATAACTGTCGTTTTATGAAAACAATCGCCACATATTCAATTTTGAAACTAATTTTACATTCGCTTGTGTTCAGTGTCTTGTGTGAGAATACAACCAGAGTAATTTACCATCGTCTACCAGCCTGCATAATGTTAGGTTGCCTTTTGCAGACAACCTTTACAGTACCTAGAAATCTCACATGCTACAGTTTATTTCAGGATATCGGATAGATTTCTTCCTCGAAAAACAGCCAGAAAATAAAAACAGATTCTGTGAACTGACCAGAAATGCAAATAAAGATAAGTTAATAAATAAACCTTGCTAACGAAGCTGCGTGTTAAGAACAATTTTAAAAATAAATGTAGAGTTCTGAGGTAATAAAAACGTAAATAATAGCTGAATCGCGGTGTTAATAGTAAAAATAGGAGAAAATAGTTATTAAAGTAAACATAATTATCGCGCGATATGGCAATATTTATTTTATTTTATGGGCTACTGTCACGAATCTTGAAAGTTATAAAACCCGCGCATTCAGAAAGCGACAAAATGTTAATAAACTTGGTTGCCTGCGGTTTCATGAAATTTATTTCGAAGGATCGAATTTAAAAGACAAACCAGTCAAGTGCATGTCGGACCACGCATAATGATGGGTTCCGTAGTTGGGATTATACAGGGTGGAACTCTTAATACTGCAGATAGAAAGTTTTACTCAAAGGAAACATTCCTTTATTTTTGAATAGAAAGCAAACTGCGTTCAAAGATTTTCGAAAATTCTCTTCTCCCACACCCGGGAATCGAACCGGCTAAAATCTGAAAAAATTATACCCTGTACTTTTATTGCATCGATCGTTAGGGTCAATTATAAGGATGAAATCTCTCTAACAAATATGATAAATTAAATGAAAGGAAAACCAGGAAATCTGAAGTTACAAATTCAATGAGTCAAGTTGAAGCTCTTTAACTAACATCCATCTTTTGTAATGCAGACTCCTTTGCGACATACTCGTAGCTGCGTGTATGAGGTAATTTAAATATGGAATATTAGATTAAAATTTGAAAATTAGATTGTCATAGTTGTTATTCACATTTGATTGTTTTTACAACTCATTTCACATTTTGTCTTACGGTGAAAATGGCTTATCAAGAACAGTTTGATTTAATGGAAGCTTATTTTTTAAATAACAAAAACGTGAATCTAGCTCTGCGGTGGTATGGAGAGAGATATCAAGACCGACTGGCACCAACTCGATTCGTATTGAAAAGAATGGTAGAATATTTAAAGAATACGGGTGGTTTCAAGAAGAGACGGCAAACTATTCAGCAAAACTATTTCGATTTTGAACTAGATGTTTTAACATACTTTGAATCATTTCAAAAGGCTTCAAGTAGAGATACTGCCGATGAATTAGGAACAACCCACACACGCGTACTTAAAGTGCTGAAAAAGTATAAGTATAAATGCTATCGTGAAGATTGGTTGGTGCAAAAATTGCATATTGGGGATCGTGACAGACGATTACAATTTTGTGAAAACATGCTTGAAGAAATTGACCGAAACTCTAATTTTTTGAGTAACATTGTATGGTCTGACGAAACCAACCAATCGCCGCAATAACCATTATTGGTCTCGAGTGAATCCTGTTCGTATTCATGAAACTAACAATCAAGTAAGATTTTCTTTCAACGTTTGGTGCGGAATTATGAGAAATAATGTAGTGTTAGTCCACGTGTACGAAGGTCATTTAAACACTGTCAAGTATATTGAAATACTGGATCTCTTAAGAAACGAGTTAAATGGTTTCCCAGAGGAAGAGCAAAACCAAATAATTCTACAGCAAGATGTTGCTCCAGCACATAACAGCAGAATCACTACTGCCTACATTAATAACCATTTTAATACCTGGATTGGTACAAACGGCACAATCAGATGGCCTGCGAGATCGCCAGATCTCACCCCATTAGATTTTTTTTTGTCCCCACACATTACATACATATGTAAAAAATCAAATTTATATGAAATCTTAAGCGAATGACAACGAGTTGAGAGTTGAAGTTCAGAATACTATTTATAATATTCACCACAAAACTTTATTAAAGGTTACTAGAAATGAATTCGTTAAAAGAATAAATTTGTGTATCCAAGAGAATGGAGCCCATTTCGAGCAACTAATTAGTTAGTTTACCATATTTTTTGTAAATAATTAAATTAATTTAAGATTTCCTGGTTTTCCTTTAATTTAATTTATCATGTTTGTTAGAGAGATTTCATCCTTATAATTGACCCTAACGATCGATGCAATAAAAGTACAGGGTATAATTTTTTCAGATTTTAGCCGGTTCGATTCCCGGGTGTGGGAGAAGAGAATTTTCGAAAATCTTTGAATGCAGTTTGCTTTCTATTCAAAAATAATGGAATGTTTCCTTTGAGTAAAACTTTCTATCTGCAGTATTAAGAGTACTTTCCCTCCAGGTGGCATTACAAAATTCCACCCTGTATAATCCCAAAAACATACTTAATATTTTAGTTGAAACATGTTTTCCCAAACATGTACAATACGTCACGACAATTCTCCAACTGCAAATATAAGTTGGTCGACTATTACTCGTTAATTTGTAAAGTCTACTTAACTGTGGTAGTTTTCTTTTTAATTTCGTATATACTACTGCCATGAATTTTTTCACATATCCAAAAACAACCATTTAGCTGGCAACTTGACTCTAACAAAAATTTGCACTTTAAGGCTTAATATTACGCAAACGGATTCATGAATCTAAAAATCGTTTTTATATTATTTTAATATTTTTTAACCGCCTATCTGACGATACCCCACACCATGGCATAAACTAGAAAAAAAAATATCGTCCTCATTTTACGTGTAAGTTTTATTTTATGACTTTGTCGGCGTAAGTAACATGCACACCCATGCCAAATTACAGCTTTCTAGTACTAAGAGTCTCTGAGCTAAGCTGGGGACAGGCGGACGGACGGGCAGACAGACAAACAGACGGACATGGCGAAACTATAAGGGTTGCTTGTTGACTACTGAACCCTAAAAATAATTATTTCTAGTCACACCTTCCAAAAGGTAGTTTCGTATGGAGAATAAAAGACATGAAACTCCACTGGTACTCTTATACAATGTTTTACAATATTTTGTATACATTAACTGTACAATTATATGTAAAGACGAAGCGCCTAGAATAAAATTACTTTCCCTCAATAGGTAAAAAGGAGGCATTCTACTAAGAGCTCTGATTTCAACAGCACTTGACCGAACCGCACCTGAGCACTTCCAGTAACGGCACTGAAACAATTTTTTTATGAGTGCGGGTCGGTGGAACAGTTTATTAATATTATTTTCAGTCCCCGAACGGCACCTATGTAAAATATTTTTTTTAGGAATCAAAAATGAAGCAATGACAGATAAAAAATTTAAACAAGTAAGTCAGCGGTGTGGTTTATAGTAATCACAGAATGTAAAATTAATGTCATAAAAAAATACAATTAAATTAGCAACCAGTTTGTTTTGTCTAGACAGCTTTGACACCCATTAACGGCTAGCTAAGCCGTATAAATTAATTGTAAATAATCAAGCATTTCCACGTCATGTTATGTCAGGCTTTGCCACGGTTTTGCCTGCTACACACCCTATTCGCTTAGCGAGTGCGTGGCTTTATACATCCGGAGGCAAAATGAAATTAAGTTTATTAATGGAATAAAAACACTAATTTATTCAAAAATAGGTGTGATAGCATCCATCTTAAAGTAAACTATGATTAAGCCATATAATGTTTACAGGAAGTTGGTGTTTGAAACTCAGAATTACCGAATGGAATATAATTACATAGTAAATAAGGAAGTGTTAATAAGTAACTTTTTGAACAAATCACTTAAGCAATCCACGAAATGATTAGCAAATGCTATGATTTATATATATATTTTTTTTTTTGATAAGCCCAGCAATCCACAGGTATACAAATTGTACAGAAAATACAATGAATAAATCCTTTCCATTTTCATATGGGGCACGTCCTGATCGGAATTCGGAACATGTTGAAACTGGATTCGAGTAACATTTATTTTTCGAAATAGCAAGCTTCGTAATTGTGACAAAAGCGTTGTACGAGTATGTGCGTTTTATTTTTTTATAGAGATCAAAACAAAGTAAAATGTTTGTTACAAAGATCTTTTATTTTTATTTCGAACCTTCATGGTATGTTTCTCTGTATTTACTATCGTGCGGCCAGCCTTATCTTAATAATTTTGTTATGTCAGCCACATTGAATTGGGACTATCAGACATTTCAGTATAGACTCTCTTATTACTAATATTAGAAGTCGCTTTCTATTTATTGTATTTAATATGGAAAACAAAACAGTGACACATTACATTTTGTAGGAAGAAATACAAAAATTATGCGGCCAAATGTGTCACCAACAATATTTTCCACGGAATACATGTAAAAAATAATATTTCCAAACATACTAATAAAATTAAAACCTACAATAATTTAAGTTAAGAAAACATTTTGTGTGATAAACAGTAAAACAAAAGTGAATTTAGCAAATAAAGAAAATCTCATCAAGGCATGTAAATCTTAATTAAAATTACTAGTAATTTAGGCCTGTAATAATAAACGTTCCCATTGCATATTGGGGATCGTGACAGACGATTACAATTTTGTGAAAACATGCTTGAAGAAATTGACCGAAACTCTAATTTTTTGAGTAACATTGTATGGTCTGACGAAACCAACCAATCGCCGCAATAACCATTATTGGTCTCGAGTGAATCCTGTTCGTGTTCATGAAACTAACAATCAAGTAAGATTTTCTTTCAACGTTTGGTGCGGAATTATGAGAAATAATGTAATGTTAGTCCACGTGTACGAAGGTCATTTAAACACTGTCAAGTATATTGTAATACTGGATCTCTTAAGAAACGAGTTAAATGGTTTCCCCGAGGAAGAGCGAAACCAAATAATTCTACAGCAAGATGTTGCTCCAGCACATAACAGCAGAATCACTACTGCCTACATTAATAACCATTTTAATACCTGGATTGGTACAAACGGCACAATCAGATGGCCTGCGAGATCGCCAGATCTCACCCCATTAGATTTTTTTTTTTTGTGGGGATATGTAAAAAATCAAATTTATATGAAATCTTAAGCGAATGACAACGAGTTGAGAGTTGAAGTTCAGAATACGATTTATAATATTCACCACAACACTTTATTAAAGGTTACTAGAAATGAATTCGTTAAAAGAATAAATTTGTGTATCCAAGAGAATGGAGCCCATTTCGAGCAACTAATTAGTTAGTTTACCATTGTTTGTAAATAATTAAATCAATTTAAGATTTCCTGGTTTTCCTTTCATTTAATTTATCATGTTTGTTAGAGAGATTTCATCCTTATAATTGACCCTAACGATCGATGCAATAAAAGTACAGGGTATAATTTTTTCAGATTTTAGCCGGTTCGATTCCCGGGTGTGGGAGAAGAGAATTTTCGAAAATCTTTGAATGCAGTTTGCTTTCTATTCAAAAATAAAGGAATGTTTCCTTTGAGTAAAACTTTCTGTCTGCAGTATTAAGAGTACTTTCCCTCCAGGTGGCATTACAAAATTCCACCCTGTATAATCCCAAAAACAAACTTAATATTTTAGTTGAAACATGTTTTCCCAAACATGTACAATACGTCACGACAATTCTCCAACTGCAAATATAAGTTGGTCGACTATTACTCGTTAATTTGTAAAGTCTACTTAACTGTGGTAGTTTTCTTTTTAATTTCGTATATACTACTGCCATGAATTTTTTCACATATCCATAAACAACCATTTAGCTGGCAGGTGGGGGTCACTTGACTCTAACAAAAATTTGCACTTTAAGGCTTAATATTACGCAAACGGATTCCTGAATCTAAAAATCGTTTTTATATTATTGTAATATTTTTTAACGGCCTATCTGACGATACCCCACACCATGGCATAAACTAGAAAAAAAAATATCATCCCCATTTTACGTGTAAGTTTTATTTTATGACTTTGTCGGCGTAAGTAACATGCACACCCATGCCAAATTACAGCTTTCTAGTACTAAGAGCCTCTGAGTTAAGCTGGGGACAGGCGGACGGACGGGCAGACAGACAACCAGACGGACATGGCGAAACTATAAGGGTTGCTTGTTGACTACTGAACCCTAAAAATAATTATTTCTAGTCACACCTTCCAAAAGGTAGTTTCGTATGGAGAATAATAGACATGAAACTCCACTAGTACTCTTATACAATGTTTTACAATATTTTGTATACATTAACTGTACAATTATAAGTAAAGACAAAGCGCCTAGAATAAAATTACTTTCCCTCAATAGGTAAAAAGGAGGCATTCTACTAAGAGCTCTGATTTCAACAGCACTTGACCGAACCGCTCCTGAGCACTTCCACTAACGGCACTGAAACAATTTTTTTATGAGTGCGGTTCGGTGGAACAGTTTATTAATATTATTTTCAGTCCCCGAACGGCACCTATGTAAAATATTTTTTTTAGGAATCAAAAATGAAGCAATGACAGATAAAAAATTTAAACAAGTAAGTCAGCGGTGTGGTTTATAGTAATCACAGAATGTAAAATCAATGTCATAAAAAAATACAATTAAATTAGCAACCAGTTTGTTTTGTCTAGACAGCTTTTACACCCATTAACGGCTAGCTAAGCCGTATAAATTAATTGTAAATAATCAAGCATTTCCACGTCATGTTATGTCAGGCTTTGCCACGGTTTTGCCTGCTACACACCCTATTCGCTTAGCGAGTGCGTGGCTTTATACATCCGGAGGCAAAATGAAATTAAGTTTATTAATGGAATAAAAACACTAATTTATTCAAAAAATAGGTGTGATAGCATCCATCTTAAAGTAAACTATGATTAAGCCATATAATGTTTACAGGAAGTTGGTGTTTGAAACTCAGAATTACCGAATGGAATATAATTACATAGTAAATTAGTAAGTGTTAATAAGTAACTTTTTGAACAAATCACTTAAGCAATCCACGAAATGATTAGCAAATGCTATGATTTATATATTTTTTTTTTTTTTTTGATAAGCCCAGCAATCCATAGGTATACAAATTGTACAGAAAATACAATGAATAAATCCTTTCCATTTTCATATGGGGCACGTCCTGATCGGAATTCGGAACATGTTCAAACTGGATTCGAGTAACATTTATTTTTCGAAATAGCACGCTTCGTAATTGTGACAAAAGCGTTGTAGGTGCGTTTTATTTATTTATTTTATAGAGATCAAAACGAAGTAAAACGTTTGTTACAAAGATATTTTATTTTTATTTCCAACCTTCATGGTTTGTTTCTATGTATTTACTATCACAGCCTAGCCTTATCTTAATAATTTTGGTATGTCAGCCACATTGCATTGGGACTATCAGACATTTCAGACTCTCTTAATACTAATATTAGAAGTCGCTTTCTATTTATTGTATTTAATAGGGAAAACAAAACAGTGACACATTACATTTTGTAGGAAGAAATACAAAAATTATACGGCCAATTGTGTCACCAACAATATTTTCCACGGAATACACGTAAAAAATAATCTTTCCAAACATGCTAATAAAATTAAAACCTACAATAATTTAAGTTAAGAAAACATTTTGTGTGATAAACAGTAAAACAAAAGTGAATTTAGCAAATAAAAAAATCTCATCAAGGCATGTAAATCTTAATTAAAATTACTAGTGATTTAGGCCCGTATTAATAAACGTTCCCCAACGACGTACTCAAGTGCGTAATTATTTGATACGCCATTATTACGATATCAGCATCTCAAGATCATTACTAATTAATAAACACATGAAAACAGTATCTCAGTTACCAAGTTCAGCTCCTCAAGGAGCTGTACTTGATGAACGATTACATCACATTGATCGAAGTTTAGAATGACATTAACACATCAACACGTCACGTCATCATCATTGACATTTCGTTCTTGATAAGTCGTAAGATTTATTGAAATACTTGTATTTTGTTATAACTTTAATGTATAGCGCTGTATCACGTTATAAATATTTCTAGGGAAATTGGAAGACCTCAGTTACTGTATTTTACCAAGAGTATTTTCATTAATGTGACTCTTGAACAAATCTGGATCATTGTTAGGTTTCCGAAGTCAACAAGGAACCTTATAGTTCGCTATGTCCGTCTGTCTTTCTTTCCTTACGACTCTTATTAACCACGCCGACAAAGTGGTAAAATAAAAGCTCGAAAAAATTTTTTTTTGGGTAGGTCTCCTTTGCACGTTAAGTGGGGATGATATTTTTTTTCTCGTTTATCCCATGGTGTGTTATCGTTGGCCAGGTCTTTCAAAACTATTGCGGATCTGTGAAAACGTAAATCATTTAAAACTTATTAACTTATAAAAAAAATAAAAGGAAAGCTATCACAGCTAAGTAGGCTCTACAAGTTAACTAGTAATAGTCGACCAACTTACATTTGCAGTAGGAATATTGACCGTGACGTATATCTATGTATAGGAGAACATGTTTTTCAACTACAATGTTAAGTTTGTTTTTGGGATAAATAAATCCCAACTACGGAACCCTTCATTGTGCGGATGGTTTTTTTAAAATGTTCACTTGGTAACTCAAAAGGATTCGAGGCATCCCATATATAGATTTTTGGCAAACATATTGGCATAGTACTTACTCTAATTCATCGTAATAATTATTTTCACCCAAAATATTTTCAAACTCCAAATTTCGCGCTAATAATCACCACCTCAAGTCACGGACTGCCTACACTCAGATTTAAGCATCTCGAGTACACAAACCTATTGTATACTTAAGTGTCCATTTTCGTTTATTAATCAGCCTATCACTCGGTTGATAACGTAAACCCCAGCCGTAACTTGAGTACAGCAATTATTATGTCTAATAATACGATTAAACCTCAAGACTGTTATCAAGTGCGAGCTCTTGGGCTGAGTAACGTTTATTAATACGGGCCTAAGTATTTTGGGTACAATATTTTTGAATCTACCAGCAGAAAGGAGCAAACATTTCGTTATGGTGGAATTGCTTGTTATAATTATTATATTTAGTCAACGCAGTGGTGCCCGCATATCTGCAATTCATCCGATAGGCAATATTAACAATTTTTTTTAATGTAGGCATCAAGGTGTAATGTACCATGTGGCGCCGGACGTAAAGAATAGCACTACCCTAATACTTCTCGTGGGTGTCGTAAAAGGTGACTAAGGGAGTTACTAGAGAATGGGCAGCAGCGTTCTCTATGAATTTTAACACCATAATGCGATCGCCAACCCGCCTGCCAAGCGTGGCGATTATGTCAGACGTCTTTCGGCTGAAATTATGATGATGATGGCATTCAAGGTGAATTTTAATACTGCGATATTGGCAAAGACTATTACAGGACGACAAAATCCAAACTATTGAGCCCCTACCTGTACTTAGCAATTCATCACCAATAAGGTATAGGTATCACAGTTATTTCATTGAGAAACGGGACAGGCAAGCCACATCGCAGGTTTTATGTATATCATCGTTCTTTATTTAACTAAACCATTATTAACTAAACTAATGTTCACCATCATAGATTCTCACACAGAAATAATATGAGATTATATTTAATTTCAATAGCCTTCGTAAAGTAATTCCTAGGAGACTGCTGTACATTTTTCCGACAACCAACTACCAGCGTTAGAAGATTTCCTGTAACTCGTGTCACATAGTATTGCGTAATATCCAGTAACTTGTGATATAAAAGTTTGGAGCATAAGTTTCAAGGATTCTTGTAGTTTTCATTTACTTTATTCTCTTGGGATTATTGTTTACGACCACATAGTAATAAAACATTAATTATTTTTATTGTGTTCTTTGAAAGAACTATTTTTAACCGACTTCCAAAAAGGAGGAGGTTATATGTTCGGCTGTATGTTTGTTTTTTTTTTTTTTTTTATGTATGTTCACCGATTACTCCGTCAATTGTGGACGGATTTGAAAATTCTTTTTTTGTATGGAAGGGTATGCTCCCGAGAAAAATAACTTTAATTTCGGAAGTCGGTGGCAAAAAACTAAAATATAGATCCAAAGACACCGACTTCCGAAATTAAAGTTATTTTTCACTTTGTAGTGTTTTTTTTTGGAAGTCGGTTGTTTTTTTTTGTAAAAAGTTTTTATTCTTTTTGCATTAATTTACGAAGTACTTCAATGATACGAAAACGGACCTAGAATCTATTGTCATGTCGAACGATTATTTACAAAAATAGCAAATCCTTTGTAAGCCAACATTTAATTAATGGCAGCATCAAATAACATAAATGAGAGACCAAACAACAAGTTAAGTAGGTACACCAATTATTTACAACAATTAAAACCTCTAGTTAATTATTACGCTAAGCCAGTACACAAACTACGTAGTCCATGATTCTACTGCGTGACGGTACGGAAACGTCCTAGTTCTGATCGCAAGTAAAATTCCACAAATGCACGAGTTGCTAAATAGCGGGAGAATACAACGGCTGTTGCATGCTAAACGGAGCACGAAACGAATGGTACCTTTACTCGTAGCTCGTTTTTGATTTTACTGTAATTGTTTGCGATGTTAAATGTTGCTTGTGTGATTGTGTTCAGTTTTTTTTACAAAAGATAAGTTCACACTTTGAATTGTAACAAATATGCAGATAAAAAAAACCGGCCAAGTGCGAGTCGGACTCGCGCACGAAGGGTTCCGTACCATTATCTATAAAAATGGCAAAACAATCACGTGTGTTGCATGGGAGCCCCCCTTAAATAGTTGTTTTATTTTAATTTAATTTTTTATTTTTAAAGTGAATACTTAACTAAATATTCTGTGAATATTTGAAGCGTCTACTTGTTGCCGTAATCAATATCGAGCAAATACTAGCAAAAAAATCACATTTGTTGTATGGGAGCCCCCTTAAATATTTATTTTAGTCTGTTTTTTAGTATTTGTTGTTATAGCGGCAACAGAAATACATCATCTGTAAAAATTTCAAATTTGAGATACAGCCTGGTGACAGACGGACAGACAGACAGACGGCGGAGCCTTAGTAATAGGGTTCCCGTTCTACCCTTTGGGTACGGAACCCTAAAAAGTGTGCAGTCGGGGGACCCCCGTCAGAAGCGAAGTTCTGCACGCACACACATACTCTTATATAATAGAAAGAGAGAAAATTCCATCGAGGTTTTTTCCTTACGTGATGATTTCTACCTGTCAACTCCTACCGCAAGCTGCGTTAAGGAACTTCGTTCCAAAAAGTCGGGAAAATGTTTTATTTTTGAAAGATTTTGCTTCGCGCTTCGAAATTTAATGGCATGCGATATTTATGACGTAAAATAAAAAAATAACGTAAAATTATTACTTGAACACTAGCCCACGGTAGACCAAGGCGAAGCGGTGCAGGGAAAATGTACACTTAGTTTGCAAATAAATTTTTGACTTTGACTTTGAAAGTGGTGGAACAAGTTTGACTGCTACCGAAAATACTAGCCCACAATACAGGGTCAAATTAAATTAGCTAGCGAAACTCCGCAGACATGTTGGGTCTAAATACGATACAAAAAAGAAAAAAAATATATATTCTTGGTTCTAAGACCACTGCTAACTTGAAGTAATTGAGACGATATGTTTTTGTTTTATCGTGTTTAGATATCGATACCCATCACGTCTGTGAAGTTTACACAGAGAAAAACTGACATTTCAAGTAAATATGTCCAAGTGGTTGACTCCATAAAAAAAACTCAACAAATTTTTTTTTACCGTATTTAAATCAAATCATTTATTTCAGATAAAATATCCATAAGTTTTACACGTCATAATACAAAATAAAATCACAAACTTATAGTATTAAAATCAAAATTAAAAACAAAACCCCCTTATTACAAAACAAGGTTTATCTTCAGACCCAGGTTTAAAACATGGAGCCATTATGGAATTTCGAACTTTATTCCGACTATGGTAAAGTTCCTAAACACAAAACTAACAACTTAGTACTGAACTAAGTTTTCAGTTTTGTATAAAGAACGGTATTTCAATCACAGTTACGTTCTTATTACAAAAACTGGCTGCATGGTTTAAGCCATGTCAAAATATAAATCTTGTTTTGTAATAAGGCGGAAAGAATTTAGATACCTATCGATACCCATCACGGTCTACGGAGTTCCGCTAGCTTATTTAATTTGACCCTGTATAAGCAGTGAAAAGTAGTGTGTAAATGAACGAGGACCTTTGTGGGACACAATAAAGACTAGTCAGACAGAAAATTATTAAAATTGGATTTGGTAAGGTTGTTCGGATCAGAAAAGATGGGAGATTGAAAAATAAATAACTATGTATGAAGACAAGAATAATAGAATCCCAAGTATGACAGTTGACAAGACTCTATGTCTATACATTTTCGGATATTGGCACGTACATTTTTAGGGTTCCGTAGTTTATAAATGTATTCAAACAAGAATGAAGATTAATAGGTCTATCCATAAGTATAATGTTACAGGAGAAAAAATCCATTGATGTAGTATAAATGAATTTTAAATCATAAAGTCTACATCAAAGCATAAATCATAGACCGGGCAGCCATTAGCTGTGTCCAGGGGCACAGTTTACAAGGAGTTTGGTGCAGCAAAATGCGGACATTTGACTGTGGCACGATATGGGCAAGCAAATGTGCTCAAGTGTGTATGATGATTGACTTTCATATTAAGCTTGTTGTAGGATTATTTACAACATTGCCTGTGTACAACATTGCTTAGCAATATTTCATTGGTAGCTTTATAGAAGCAATTTTAGAAATACAGCGATATTATAGTCCATTGTTAAATTAGTGCCTCGACTGCCTGCCAAGCGATACTGTTGTCCTGGTTTCGATTCCCAGGTCGGGCAAAGTTATTTGGTTTTTCCAAATTGAATTTTTCAGTAGCAGCCCGGAGCTTGAATATATGGATGGTTGATGACAATTGCTTCCTATTTCATGGGGCTTAAACATAACTGGCGAAATGTGGGTGTACTATAGGTACACCTCTGCGTAATTCTGCGGGGAATACAGGCAAGATGTTATATTATGTGCATGTTAAATAAATTCAACCAATTTTTGTCAATTAATCATAAAATACATACCTATTATAAATATACCCAATAATAATAAAACAAACATCATAACGATCCAACTGGGAAATTAATCGGCATTTTCGAATTAAAAAAGTACCGATGTCAAGCGAGTTTTTTGAATTAACGTTCGACAAATGGATTGACAGTTCTATAGAATTAATTTCGAAATGTTCACAGTTTGATTGACAGTAATTGATTTTTCCGTGTAGTTCGTGATTGGTTTATACGATATTCTTTTGTTTTGGTTTCGTGATGTTCGTAATCACAGTCATGTCGATCAATTGTCAAGTTTTTGCACTTATACTGCCAGTGTCAACATTAACCCTTTTTTTTGTGATAAATTATCAAATAGCTTCTCCCAGCCTGGGCGGAGCGGCAGGGTCAGACTTTTACTGACTAAAACCCAACCATGTTCCTTCAGGTGCCTGTGTGCCAGGGCCACGATATCCCTTTCGTACAAACTCGCAACCCTGGCAAGCATTGGCCCTACCGGACCCCGTCAGTTGGTGCTGACATCTTTGAGGCGCACGTAGAACACAACGCGCTGTCGACCCGGGCCTGGTCCTTATCGGACGGCGAGCTACCCATCGCTCACCGTCCGCAAGCCCATGCCTACGGTGGCCGGGAATCGTCCTGCAACTCCCAACGCCCTGCAACTCCCGGCGGGGGTCTACCGTGACAACTAGGGGAGTGAGGGCGCGAATTTTGTCTCTCCCTCACGCGTTCTGCCTCCTGAGTGACGGCCTCCCATGCACTCTCGCTCTGAACCATGGCCTGAAGCTGCACGCGAGAGATCGCCGCCACCGATCGCCTGCGTGAGGACACGGTGGTGCTCCGCCCAAGCTGGGCAGACCTCCACCGTATGCTCCACCGTGTCCTTCAGGCGATCCACATAGTGGTAACATTCCGGCGTTTCCTCCCGCCTTATCCATAAAAGAAACCTCCCAAAACAACCGTGTCCGGTGAGGACCTGCATCAGGGGGAAGATGAGGATGCCGTGGCACTTCTCCAGCCACTCCTTAAAGAGGGAACTTAACGCAACTGTGGCGTGCTCAACCCTCGGCATACCTGGAGGCAAATAGTTACACGATATGCCCGTTGGGTCTGTCAGACCCGGACTTTTGACTTGTTATTTCTCAAATATATTTTGATAAATAAGTTATTGTATAATTTTTTTTTAAATAGGGGGGAGGGGGACCAGTTAAAATAAAAAAGGGTGTTGGACCCCCCGTGACATCTGAAAAGGGGCGCACGTGGAACACTACGCGCTGCCACCTCGGATCCAGTGTGATAGGGGGCGGCGGACGTCCCCGAGTCCGCTGTCCCGGGACCCATTTAGGGGGGCCGGAAGAGAGCATTGTCTGCCTTCTGCCGACGCCCAGTGCGCCTGCTGCGGGCCGGGTGAGCGGATGAGACCTCCCGCTCCCTTTCCGCAGCCTCCTTCTACGACACGACTGTTTCGCAGAAGGATACCACCGAGTCCCAGGACTCCTCGCTGCCGGCCATCGACTCGACCACGGCCGGCGGCGACATTTCACTGCCTACTCCTGAGATGAGGGCACGGCGAGGTTCCTCCCATGCGGCACACTCTGCCAGCGTATGCCGCGCCGTGTCCTCCCGGCAGATAACTACATACCTAACATAACCCAACTTTTGTAGTTGCGCAGTAGGGTAAAAACGACTGTTATACGCCAACTAAACGACACTAAATAGCGCAAACTTTTAAAATGGAACATCAAAAAATATTTTCTGTACAAAATTTTACATAAACTTTGCTGCAAGCATCTTGGCACCACCTACATCTCAACTTAATCTTCACGTAAAAAATACTAATGTTCACTTTAGTATGCATTATGCTTCGTTGTAACGATATAACTCGAACATACGGCAGTCAAGTGAACTAATGTTGTAATTGGTACTCTTGGCTTCGTACATTAAGCAGGCAGTGAATACGAAACTATATGTAATTTTGTATTAATTGCTGAGTTCCTTTTGGATTGCTTATAATTGATATTGCTTTTGATAGCTTTATGTTAATTTTTGTATTACAAAAACAATGTCTGGTCTTGCTTATTTAAGCATGTATATAAGCTAGACACATCGACGCCAGCTATTAGTTTTTTTATCAATATCTAAATAATATTAATATAACATCACGCCTGTAATTTCTGAAGGGTTAGGCAGAGGTATACCTATAGTACACCCACATTTCGCCAGTTATGTTTAAGTCCCATGTAATAGGGGACGAGCCTATTGCCATCAACAGCCCTGCCTTGTTGCCCCTGCCCTGTTGATGGCAATAGGCTGCTACTGAAAATCCTTAATTTAAAATCCCAATAACACTTTGCCCGACCTGGGAATCTAACTCAGGACCTTATGCTCGGCAGGAGCGCTTGCAACCACTAGGCCAACGAGACAGTAAAAAAAAGGTGGGTTGGTTGGTGGTTTTCTACATAATAATAATACCGATCTATTATAATCCCATCTACAGAGAAGGCATTGATCACCACCCTTGCTCAAGTTAATTCAATTGTAATTCAGGAACAATAATTCACATTGTGTTTGAAATCATGAATAAATAAATAAAATAAAAGGTGTCGGATTTGTGTTTTTTTTAATACTAATTTTATTTCACTTAATTAGAGAGTCTGAAATAAATAAATAAAGATATTAATTATCGTAGTCATTCATTATTTGTATGTTACTAACAGGCTTTAACTCCCAGTGAGACACTTATTAGCTGTAATTACATACGTAATTATATTTGGTTTTGGACCAGACAAACAAAATGTATCAGTAAATATGTGAAAGAATCTTCTCTTGAAAGAACAAAAGTAATTAAGTGCTTGAACCGTTCTATTTTTCTTACGTTTTAGGGATCCGTACCTCAAAAGGAAAAAAATGAACCCTTATATGGTCACTCGTGTCTGTCTGTCCGTCTGTCACAGACGATTTGCACCGAATCTACTGGACCGATTAAGTTGAAATTTGGTACACAATCATGTTAATTTCTGTGTCATAAAGACGGACGTGAAACGTAAATAAATGAATTTTAAATATGAGGGTTATTTTTGGGGGATAAATAAGAAAATAAAAACAAAAAGGTTTGCAATCTGTACCGTATTACATATCAAATGAAAGACCTTGTTGTGAGTGTCTCAAATATTATGTTTAATAATTTTAAAATAAATATTTTTAAAGTTATTTAAGAAAATAGATGAAAATTGACCATCCCCTTACCTCCGAAACTACTGAGCCTATAATTTTGAAAAGAATACAGAAAATAGTTCTTTACTTTTAGAGATTACTGGAAAACCTATATGAAGCCTATGGTGTTAAAATAACATGGTAAATCTCTCAAAAAAAAAAACGCACAAGCGGACAAACTTATATTTGCGGTTGGAATGTATGGAAGAACATCTTTTAAAAACTACAAAGGTACAATTCATCCTAACTACGGAAGCCTTCATTGTGCGTGGCCCGGCGCATCTGGCCGGTTTTTAATTACTGGATGCTACTAACTAATTCCAAATAGAAAAACTCCATAATCTAGTGCCCGACCTGGGCATCGAACTCAGGAACCCCACACACTCAGAGGTCCTTGCAACTACCAGACCAACGAAGCAGTATGAAGTACCTAAAATATTACTATAGATTTGTCCAACTCCGTTCTATTCCACACCGGAGGGTTAGAGGCAGGACTAATGCTGTAATTTGGAGCACATTGCCGGCACCAAGTAATGAATACATTAGTCTAACGTCACAGTGTATTTTGAGCTGTGTGCAGACCTGAGTCAAGACTGCCTGTAGACAGACTGTCGCTTGAAGAACTGTTTTATTAAAATTGTTTTATTTTGGCAAGACGAAACTGTTCTGTCTACAATACACGAATTTGTTTTGAGTCAGGTGGTGTGTACAATAACACTGTGCACCTTTTTTTCCGTTAAGATTTCCTCATGGATATCCTCCATCTGGGAAGAACGGAGGGTTGTGTCGGACTCTAACCGACTAAAACTCTACTGCTCCTTCTAACACCATGAGTCGGGGGCCCGGGAGATACTTGTATATTCGCCGCACCTCTGACTGGTATCAGCCCGCCATGCCTCGCGGTCCCTATCACCAAGTGCGGCCGATCGCACGACTGCACGTTCTCCCAGTAAGGCACGCATATAATGATCTACCTCTTTGGTCCTGACTACTCGAGCGACAAAACAGTCCCAATTTCGCTGCCCGCAGGCCCCTTCTTATGGTGGCCGGAGATCGCCCTTCGATGCCGGCAGCTCTTCTGGTGCGGGTGGAATGAGAGGTATGCTCTCTCCCTCTCCGCCGCCTCCTTTGCATGCATCACCTCCTCGCAAAAGATACGACACCATCCTACGTGTTTTCGCTTCTGACCATGGGCTGAACCACAGCCGGAAGAGAGAGATCACCCACACCAAGTGTCGCGACGAGAGCACAGCGCTGTTGGGCCCAAGCTGACTCCTCCAGCGTATGTTGTGCCGTGTCCTCGTTGCAGTCCACGGTACAGACGCCAGTTAAAAAACTAATCGCAATCCCGTCTCCAAGACCATCAATGTCAAAAAGTTGACAGAAATATAGGTATTTTTGCCAGATGGAGAATGAGATAGAATGCAAACGTTCTGACAAAATATGGGAATTTCCCGTCTGAGTAAATAATATCATTAGATAGACTACGGCTGCATGGAAGCAATAAGCCACACACACGCTTGCAACCAAATTATTTGTTTTAAGGGTTCCACAGTCCCTTATAGTTTTGCAATGTCCGTCTGTCTGTCTGTCCGCGGCTTAGCTCAGGGACTCTTAGTATTAGGAAGCTGTAATTTGGCATGAGTATGACTATTTGACATAAATTAATCACGTCGATAAAGTCGTAAAAAAAACCTTGAAAAAATAAATTCTAGGGTACCTCCTCTGCACGTAAACTGGGGATGATATTTTTTTTTTCTCGTCTATCCCTAGGTGGCCGTTGGATAGGCCGTTCAATAATATTGTGGGTCTTTGAAAACCATTTTATTTTTATTACATACACACATACATAATTATTATTATCATTAATATACATATAACAAAGTAAAAAGGAAAACTATCACAGCTAAGTAGGCTTTACAAGTTAACGAGTAATAGTCGACTATCTTAAAGTTGCAGTGGAGAATTGAGCGTAATATATATCGATGTTTCGGAGAACCAGTTTTTCAACTACAATGTTAAGTTTGTTTTTGGGATAAATTCACGGAACCCATGCATGGTCCGACACGCACTTGGCCCGTTTTTTATTTAAACGGAAAACTTCAAATATCTATCAGAAAAAACTAATTTGACTTTTGAGTCTGATGTGCGTACGGTCTTAATGCTCTTTGTCTTGGTGTTGCTTTAATATTCTTCTCCTTTAATAGACCAAACAAAAGGGCTTAGGAATAACAAACAACTACAGCTTAAATCCACGACTCCACATAATCAGATATTCCACTACACGCATTGGCTATGTTGATTTAGTAAAAGTTCTTTGCAGTTTGCATTACTCAAACAAATACTTTAACATGTACCTTAAGTGCATATTTGAATGTCGGATATAACGAATTCATGACAAGCAGAACAAAGACTAGCAGGGGGCCAGTTTTTCATTTTTCTTTCATTACCCGAATACGGCAAAGCCAAAGGAGGGTTATGATTTTAAAATTCTATGTACGTATGTTCGTCTAGATGGACCGACGACCTTAAAAAGGTGGCTGGGACAGACTGGATGCGGAAAGCGGAGGACAGGGTGTTGTGGCGCAGCCTGGGAGAGGTCAATGTCCAGCAGTGGACTGCTATAGGCTGAGTTGATTGATTGATGTTCGTCTATTCCCTCATAACTCTTAAACTCCTAGTTTATTTTGATATAAGAGGTGTCGTTGGAACGGTCATATTATTTCGCAGGTACGAGGCTATATGAGTAGTAGTTGTAGTTTTTATCTTTATTTTTTTTTGCATTTTGGATCGTCGTCCGTTAAATTTTGATGAAGGTGAATTTTTTAGCAACCTTTTATTAGTATTCTTATATCAGACTTTTCTTTGCCGAAAGGTACTAGGAACTATGTTTAACAATACGTTGATCGTCATCCAATTTTTTACATTCCAAAAAGACGTTAGTTAAACGGGTATTAAACTAAAGAAAATAGTTTAAACCATAATTAAAATTGTTCCCCATCTTTGGGGACACTGCTCTATTAGCCAATTAAAACTGCGCCAGTAACATCTTGTGGCTTTTGACGACTGTCGCCTTCTCAACTCCGCGGTCAGCTAATTAGAAAGAGCGGCGAGATGGATGGTAAGTAATTACTTCGTAGATACCAGTGATTGAGGTTTTATTATGGTTTCTTATGCAAGTTTTGAGGTGCAATAGGTGCAGCAGTAGACTACAGTACATGATATTTAATAGGAGGATAGGACTGTTGCCCTGTAGAAGCAAGAAGGCTGCCGATATGGTCATCAACCCAATTGACAGGTCTACTGATAGCTACGTTGTTCGAATCATGATAAACATGATACAGAGTTACCAGTGACAAGTCAAAACGATTGGGTAAGACCCGACCAAAAATCATGGCATTTACATATACAATAAAAATCTTAAATTCACTGTCAGACTACGTTATAAACTGCTGGGTCTAGAAGCATGAAAGGACATTTCCACTCTCTGAACTCTGGTTACAGGTCATGTTCAGGATTGCGGGTTTTACAGTATGATTTAAATTACTATGGATTTATAATCCTTATATGCTTGCGTTACAATATTCTAAAAAAAACTAGCTTCCGATGTTTTTGACGTTCCATTTTATCCCTTACTTGCCTTAGTGTGTGAACAATAACTATAAGTCGTTTATTTTGGATCAAAGGAATAAGTATACTAACGTAATTATGTGTAAAATACGCTAAGGTTAGGTAGTTACTAAAACATTTGTGTACCACATAAACGTGTTTTTTAAATACCCTCTTCCTGAAATGAATGATGTAATTATGTTTCGTATTGGCATTGATAACAAATTGTTTTGCTTACGTTAAACCTAATTCCGTAGGAACAAATAGTTAGAGATAAAATTAAATAAAAATGGGTAGCTGTTGAGAAATTAAACCAAAACATGGAACTAAAGATGTCATTTCAAGTAAAACTACAAGAAAGAATAAATGCTTCGTGTAACATTAAAAAAATGTTAACCAAAAATCTGCAATATCTGGTCTGGCCAACAAAATATAAAATGTTTCCCTAATCTCACACAGTCACACAGGAGTACCAACAGTTAGTACCTGGGTTCACTCACAGATGGCGTTATATTAAAACAAACATACTAAAATCCTAGAAGTATAAACCATATTTTGATCAATATTCGTAAGTTCCTGACTCCTGAAGCTTATTGATTGGAAAACTTGAAAATATAGCGGTAATAAAAATATAACAATATTTACTGAACATTCATTTTGACTACCTAGGCCATCGTTCATTGATTCACTGGACATGTCCATATGTAACGACAAAGGTGACACTCAGACAGGATTTTTGATAATTCATACCCTATAGGGGTTAAATAGGGGAAAATGCGAAAGTTTGTAATTTTTGCCGATGGGATATCCCATCACACGGCTTAGAGAAAAAATAACATACGAATGTATGAGATCAACCCGATAAAAAAACAAATGAAAGCAAAAAGAACGTGGTTCAAGAATAGAAAGCAAAGAAACAAATGTTTGCAAACAATTAAAGTGATCGCCTTTTATCTCAGCTGATTAAATCCACACCAATTCCATCAAGCGACAACGTCTGACGATTGTCGAACTAATTAGTACTACTAGGCGCTCTGAGACGCCGTTAATTAGGAAGACGGAGCTGATTTATCGCTAATCTTTATACAGATACGAGGGTGTAAGTTAAGTAATGCTTTTATTTCTGTTTTGTTTTATTTAGAAGACTGTTTTATTTGAGATATTTTGTAAGACAGTGGGTGAGTGTTTCATGGTTTATTAGTTTACATTAATTCGTTTGAATTTCACGACGAAACTCTCATGCAAATAAAGTAATTTCAATACATCTATTGAATATAAATGTAACGAAAATGCCCAGTGTGAGATCCGCAAAATGCAAACGTTCAGCGGTTCTAACCCTAGGAATTTATTCGGTGTAGTGAAGATGTGTTTTAGGCTCTAAAGACTCAAATACGTTACGTTGTGCAACATAATCAACTAATGTTCCCACTGCTGGGACACAAGCCTGCTCTTGGTGAGAAAGAGTAGGCCGTTATTCACAACGCGAGCCTAGGGCGGGTTGGTAGATGTCACAAGTCTCAGAATTTTTGGTTCTAAGACATGCCGGTTTCCCCACGATGTTTTTCTTCACCGTTTTGAGAGCCGTGGTGATGAAATAATTTAAACAAAGTAAAGCGCCTGTCCCGGTTCGAACCTACGGCCTACAACTAGTAAGTCGCCGCCGTTACCACTGGGCCACTACTGCTTTCTGCTCTCTCTGGTTGTGCGAATGAGTGAAAAAAACCTCACTATTGTATCTGGTGGAATACCTCCTATAGAGGTATGGGGAAAAAGGTGTAAAGTTCACTCATCCTCCATTGAAAAGGAGTATCCTCCAACCAGATGGGTGTTGTGTCTGTTGGGCTACTGTCCAAATGGTTGATGTCGGGATGTTATATACATGCTAGTTGCGCGGTAAATTCTGCTTGCGCGATGCAGGATTTGTGATTTGTATAAATTTGTCTTTGATGCGTAGTTCTCATGTGGCGTTGTAGATGTCGCCACGATACTAAGCAACTACACTGATTAAAAGAAAAACTAAAAACAGTAAACCTTACGTATTTCTCCAAAATGGCAGAAATATTCTCCTTTGCTAATTGATAAGCGGCCGACTTTGAGTTTGAGCTGTATTCGTGCCCTACTCTTTTTTTCATGGTTAGTATAACAAAATCAAATTAGTAGTCAAGTCAGTGAGATCATAAGTAAACGTTACTAGAACTTACCAGTGAGCACATGAACCCTCGCTGTCGCTGACTGCGCATTATCTGGCGCACACTGATACGTGCCAGCATCAGACGTCCGCGCTGACTGTACTAGCAGCCTACTGCTACTGTGTATACCCTTCTCAGTAACTAAGGATATGCCGCCCCGCGTTGAGTCGAAGTTTATCGTCTGTTGAAAAATAAAATGTGTTAAAATTCAAGTAGACGAAGGAAGAAACAAATGACAGGCGACAGCCAACGGTTACCGATGTCTGCCGATAGTTACCGATGACACCCGAGCGGCCGTGTCACCGTCTTTAAAGGCTGACACTCATAATCTGTGTTTGACATGGGGACGCTACTTGCAAAGGGAAGATGTCAAAAATCTGTCAATTCCAGTAAAATCTATTTTAGTTTTCTATTTTGTGCGTAAATGTTGGGCAAATTGGTTGTAAACGTCTATATACAGAACAAAATTATGTTAGTGAACATCATAACGTAAGTATAACGATACTGCAACTACATATTATTAATAATTAAGTAGGTACTTATATCTATACTCCATTTAACAACAGCAACTTAAATCTCTCTGTAGGTAATACGAAAACTCATTACTGTAAGAAAAACTTAAAACTTTATGAGAAAGTTGTGGAAGCTTGGATCTATAAGAAACTTCAGAGTAAATTTATTCCGAACGTTCTTCATTCTTGATAAAAAAATACATCGATACCAGCGGGTACCAGATACTACGAGAATATGAAATCTATTTCAAGATTGCATGAGTGCATTAATCCACTATTTCTAATAAAATGCCTAGACCCAAAAAAAAACCGCACCGTACACCAGATAGAAATGAAACTTGTTAAAAAATAACAAATAAGAGAGATTTAGTGTGATAGACAGAGAGAGTGATATCTTTATTCTCTCTTATGTAAGGAAATGTGCCAAAACGTGATGCGTCCTTGAAATGTCACTTTCAATTCTCGTCCAATTATCGAATCACCGCAGAAGTTCCACTTCAACTAAGTTGAACCTACCAATAAATTTTGTGTTACTGTAGGTAAATACCAAATAAGTGAATGTAAATCTCAGGTAAATATTTATATTAGTTTTTTCTGCATTTTCGGGCTAGCGGTTGAATAGAATATAATAGAAGAGAGACTGGGAGTGAGCTGTAATCCATCACGCGGGTCCAGTGCGGGTTGGTAGATGTCACATGACTTCGAATTCTTTGGTTCTAGGACATGCCAGTTTCCTCACGATGTTTTTCTTCACTGTTTTAGGAGCAGTGGTGATGAAATAATTTACGCAAAGTAAAGCGCCTGCCTGTGTTCGAACCTACGACCTACAACTACAAGTTGTCGCGGACGTTACCACTGGGCCACCACTTCTCTCGGGTTAATCCAGGGTGTCAGCTAAAATTATTCTAGCCGTTTGAGCGTGAAGAAGTAACAAACACACACACACTCACAAACTTTCGCCTTTAGTGTGATGTGATAATTACGCGTTGCATGTCTAAACATGATTTTACTTTGTATCTAATAAATATTTCCCAATGACCATTGTAACATTTACTTTGTACTTAGTATGCATTTTCCTTGGAAAATAATCTCTTTACTTACTAGGTAACTTTTTTAATAAAAATTAAAAATAAAATCCATGTTCATTTATGTTATTTTTTTGTTACTCAAACTAAACTTTATTGACCTTGTAAAAGAAAAAAAAGAAAGATAATACGTTTATTTGGGGTAAACATAACGCAAAGAAATAAAAACACAAACATGAAAGAACAAGTTGAGGGAAAATATGCGTCACATTCACGCAAAACGGCCATCGCTCAGCATAATGCTGCGACCCTATTTGAGACAGAGCCCCAGCGTTGGTTTTCAGCGACAGCCAGTAAATCGCTGTAGGTTTTACGCTCAAACTCAAACTCAAACTCAAAGCATTTATTTCAATTAAACCATTTACAGGCACTTTTGAATTGTCAACAAGTCGGTCAGTTACAAATATGAAGGTAGTTGCCCATTCCAAATAGTAGGTTCCTATGGAGAAGAACGGGCAAGAAACTCCACAGACACTCTTTTAAAATAAAATATTTGATACAAAGTATTGGTTACATCATTCTTATTGAAAATATACATGTGAGAACGATGCAAAACGTCAGAAGGCAAAGCGTCCGTGATAAAAAAAAAACAATTCAAAACTAAAATAATTAAAAATAAGCCGTGGCAGCTAAGAGATGACCAGTCCCAACTGACAGCGCCCGTTCACGAACATGACGCATGGATCAGCACCATTCAGCTCAACCATTTTGAAGGGAGCTAAATGATCCAACACACACGCCACCATCAGCGAGACATCTGAGTGAGCATGACATACTCTCAGCTGCCAGGACATATTCAAGTCAATGAAAGACATATTACCCGGTAAATGGTAGCTCTATTGTACATAGTACTCACACCTGTGTTATGCAATTATATAATACAAAGGTGATTGAGTTTATACAATGAAAAGATAGTCTTACAATCTTCAGCAGCTCCAACAGTATTTTCAAATGTTAATCAATTAGTTGACGTTGTGGAGCAGGACCTGCATTGAGCCAAGCATTTCTATCAGCGATGTAATCCCCCAGCCTATAATATGCCTGCTTGCATAGTGTGCGTTTTATACAAGATTTGAATTTCGTCTCATTCAGTTGAAGTATGTGGGGAGGAATTTTATTATAACATTTTAAACAGTACCCCATGAAAGATGAGTCTACTTTAGCCAGTCTGAAACCTGGTTGAGCTAATAGATCCCTACTTCTAGTACTATAATTATGTCTTTCGCCTCTTTTACTAAAAAGATGTAATTTTTTTCTTACGTACATGATGTTTTCATAGATATATTGACAAGACACCGTCATGATGTTAATATTCTTACACAGTTTCCTAAGAGAATCGCGCCTGCGGAGATTATATATGGCTCTGATGGCAGAATAAAAATAGACTCGATGTCTGCAGCCCGTCCCCAAAGTAAAATACCGTAAGACATGATACTATGAAAGTAACTAAAATAGACTAGCCTCGCGGTATCTACATCAGTAAATTGACGGATTTTTCTGACAGCATATGCTGCTGAACTTAGCCGTCCTGCAAGAGATGTTAAATGAGGACCCCATTGAAGCCTAGAGTCGAGCGTGATCCCCAGGAAAACAGTTTTATCGATGAATTCTAGTTTCTCTTGATTCAATACTATCTCATAATCACTACTTTTTACATTTGGTAAAGAAAATCGTATGCACTTAGTTTTCTTTCCATTTAATACTAAATTATTGGCAGTGAACCAATTTTGGACCTGCAGTAGGGCGTTATTTACGTCGTCAAAATTTGTAGCACGTCTATCTACCTTAAAAATCAAGGAAGTATCGTCAGCAAATAACACCATTTGTGGTTGATTTTTTAATAAATGGAGAAGATCATTAATATACACTAAAAAGAGGAAAGGACCCAATATCGAGCCTTGAGGAACACCCATTTTTACTTTTAAACCGAGTGAATTGATACCATTTATTTGAACTAGCTGTTGTCTATCGTTTAAATAAGATTTTACTAAACTAAGCGCAAGTTTTCCAAGTCCGTAATGCTCAAGCTTCAAGAGTAAGGTTTCGCTGGATGTGCTGGTAGCACATCTCCGCCGCGAAACCATAGCAGCGAAACCGCATGGGTTCAATTGTACTGGTTCGCGTCATGTTCCGCTACTCGAATCGGATGCGAGTAGCGGAACATGACGCGAACGAGTACAATTGAACTACTGCGGTTTCGCTGCTATGGTTTCGCGGCGGAGATGTGCTACCAGGGTGACTATAACGGGTTCAGACAATATTATGTACTTACTTGTAACTATAATACATGTGGAAGCTTGTAATTAGCACATTTCCCGACCAACGCTTGATATCTACATTTTTGCTTTCTTTGAGGTTTTTTAGGGTTCCGTACTTCAACAGGAAAAAACGGAACCCTTGTAGGATCACTCGTGTGTCTGCCTGTGTGTCCGTCTGTCAAAGCCAATTTTCTCTGAATCTACTGGACCGATTAAGTTGTTTTGTACACATATGAAATAAAGTATATTATGACCCAAACACGTGTAAATAAACTAGTGGTTTGTGCGAACAGTAGACCTAGCGAGCAAAAAGTTTTTTACAACAATATGTACCATGTGTTTTGTTTAAGTCAGCTAGAAAAATAACTAATAGGTTTTAATTGGCAGAGGTAACGCTGGAGCCTAGTTTTGTGATGAGAATGTGGTCCCAAGTGATCCATCAATCCCTACCTAGTAGTTAAAGGGCCGATTCCACTGGTAGAAATCTAAAAGTAAGCAATTTACTGCATCTTGAGGAGCTGTCCTGCTTATCAAGCCAAAGATCCTCATCAGATCTTCACCAAATTGCTGTAAGACTAGTTTAAAGTTCGAAACCGGAATGAACCATCGAAATCGGATCTCATCAGGCAGAGATATCACTAGCGCTTCTTAGGATCTTTGCGCTTTTTAGGAGGAAGTACCGCTTCAATCAAAAAACCCCAACGAAAAAAAATTCTATAAAGTCGTAAAACCTTTATACCAAGTTTCGTCTAGATCGGTTTTAAAGTACGACCTGTAGAGGAGTAGCAACAAACTGACAGAGGAAAGCAAATTTTGTGAATTGAAGCAGCTAGACCCTTTGCTCGATCTCTCGCTTTGTCAATGAATTTTGTATAATATGGAAGTCACGTTTGGGGGGGCAAATGAAAAAATTCCGAAAATAGTTCTTTACATACAATATTACTTTTAGTATATACGAAACCTGAAACACATGCCTAGTATTTTTATGTAAAGAATCTATGTACAAAATTTCAAAACTGTATCATGAAAAATCACAAAATTATAAGGTTGTTATGTTACCGGGTTGTCCGTACAAAAACATGCTAACGACGCGGCGGCACCCGGGCCCCCGCGCCTCCAAGGTCGTCTTGCGCTCATTGATAATTATTTGGCAGCAGGTACCAAACCGTACGGTGATTGTAAGTAATTAAATGGTGATAACATTTTCCATCACACTTAAATAATTTTGGGACAAAATATTACATGGTGTCAAAACTATTGAAATCGATTGAGTTCCTTATTCTGAACAAACAATATTCAGGTTTCGCATATACTAAAAATAATGTTGTATATTACCTACAGGAAAACCTATAAAAAGTCTATAATCTTAAAATAACATGGTAAAACTCTCAATATTCTGCGTACAAACTTATATTTACAGTTGCGAATGTTTAAGGGAAGATGTTTTTTAACTACAATTTTAAGTTTGTTCTTAGGATAAATTCATCCCAACTACGGAACCCTTCATTGTGCGTAGCCCAACATACACTTGGCTGGTTTTTTTCAAAACGTTTTAGTTTAGATAGACTTCTCATCAAAGAGCAAATCTGATTACTATTACTTACATGATAGTTTTACCAGAAAATACCACTGTTCAAGCTTATACAGTAACAAAATTTACTAGCAATTTGCCAATTCCTCCTACGTCATACTACTGAAGGACATTTAATCAGGCTTGCAGACGTTAAATGCGTTACGACCTATTTGCATGTTGTATTGCTGGCAGCTTCGTCATTTCTATGTGATTAATTCGAAATTATTTCGTATTTGAATATCTGTTTCGATTCGAAATTGATTTGAATTTAGAATGTCGTTGAATTACTGCAGTTACAGACGAATAAAATTGATTTTGATTCGATTCGAAATTGATTTGAATTTAGAATGTCGTTGAATTACTGCAGTTACAGACGAATAAAATTGATTTTGATGATAAAAAGAGACTAGAATGTACAGTAAGAACTATTTTAATAAGGAATGTATTTAATCGAAACTCAAAAAATCCCCTTTGCGTTCCTAAATATATTATTGAACTCACTAATAATATAATAATTCCGCCTCTTTTTGTAAATTTTAAATAATTTCTATTTTGGGGTCCTAAAAATACTAAATAGTCCAGTAATTGGAACCAACTTGAATATGTCGATCGCCGGCCACTTCCACAGCATAGCTCGCTACGCTCGCTCGGCTCGCGCACGGTTGTTCGTAGTTCTAACCTAACCTAAACCATTTCGTCGTGGTCCCTAGCTTAGTTAATGCGTCCAATTCAGCTCGTGCGTAGTTGGTTACAGTTCCAACCTAACCTATCCCCATTTAGTCGGGAAACCCTAACTTAGTTACAGCGACCAACTGCGAGTAAAGGGGAGAAAGTTAAAAAGAGGCTCCATTTATCATTGGGAGCATCTTTTTAACTCTTTTTAAAGTTTTTTTGCGCTTCTAATGATACCATTAGAAGTGTCCATTTAGTTAAATATTTCCCTGTTAATAATTAAATGAGGTGAGAGATACTAAAATTAAAAACTGTACTTAATGTTAAAACGTCAGCTAGTAAAGTCTGTACCCTAATTGCGTAGCACACTTTGAATCACAATCCGAGAGTTTTGAAGGATATTGCTAATCCATTGCTTCATAGGTTTGAAATATACGTCTGCTTAACAACGTAAATAACGCAATGAACGTGAACTGTCAAAATCAAACCCACTGCTAAAAATTGTCATTTTATGAATGTTACTCAAATTACCCAGCTGGATTCTTATCCTTACCTACATATTATAACATTGTCCCCCGCCGCGTCTGTCTGTTTATCCGAACGCGATTAACTCAAAAACTACTGATCGGATTTTCAAACGGTTTTCATCAATGGACGGAGTAATTTATGAGAAAGGTTTCAGTGTATAATTAATTAAGGTTTCGTGTCATCATCATCATCATTTCAGCCGAAAGACGTCCACTGCTGGACATAAGCCTCCCCAATGGTATGCCATAATTGCCACGCTTGGCATGCGGGTAACCCTGCTGCCCATACTTAAGTAAGTCCCTTAGTCGCCTTTTATGACAACCATGGGAAGAAATAGGTTGGTGCTATTCTTTACGTCCGGCACCACACAGACGGTTTTGGTTTTGTGTAAATTGACTAAAATATGACGATTATTGTGGAAGATGTCGGAAAAAATCATGCCTACTAGGTGCCTTACTGGCGTGCGCTGCGTAAGCCGTAAAGGATACATAAAATTTAAATTATACTGGAATATACAACATAAAAAGTTCAACAAAAAAAGTCCGCGATAGCGTATATCTATTTTCAGAGGACCACAGTAACTATTTCTGTCTTTCAGAGTTTAATAATTTTTTTATTGTTATTTCAATAAACTATGTTATTTAAATTTAGATAAAAATATGCATAAACATCATATAATTTAAATGAATACTTTAAAAGATATTACAGATTCAAACAGAGGTAGCGCTAGGAGTCACGCTGGTAGCACACCTCCACCGCAAAACCATAGCAGCGAAACCGCAGTAGTTTAATTGTACTAGTTTCGCTACTCGAATCGGATGCGAGTATTATAGTACACACTCTGAAAAGATACAGTCCTGTCATAGACAGACGGACGGACAGTGGAGCCTTTGCAATAAGGTGCCATTGGTGACACCCTTTGGGTATGGAACCCTAAAAAGTTTCAGAGCATTCCTAATGGGTATAAAGCATGATGGAAACAGTTTGTGATATTTCAAAGAGGTGTAAAGTACAGCTTTATATATAATTTCTATTTTTTCTTCGTGTCTGGTTTTATTATGTAAGTACATAAATATAAAAAAAATACCCTTGATGAATTGAAAAATAAGATTCCACAACTACATAGTTTTAACTGCAACAGATAAAAATCCTAATAAGTTAATAGAAAAAAAGCGGCCAAGGGTTGCGCACCGTATTCAGATCAAGCAGAAAATGCCGAAAAAAACACGTTTCTTATATGGGGGCACCACCTTTAATTTTTAAGTTTATTTATAGTAAGTAAATATCCCACAATCCACAGCTCATTGCATGGAAATTGTAAAAAATTGTCTTGAGCAACGCGCGATGAAGTGATTCCAGTTTATTTCTCGCAAGTGTTACATTGTGAAAATTTCAAGTGTTCTACCTATTACAGTTCAAAAGATAGCGGAGCCGTATTAATAGCGTTCCCGTTGGCACTCTTTACGTACGTAACCCTAAAAAGGAAACTGATTAATTTTTTATGTATTTCAGCTTTCAATAATGTTTAGAAGTTTTCTTAAACTATTCAAAGGAGGTGCTAATACTTTACAAAGAACTTAAGGGAATAATATTATTTTCTGACGCAGTAAAGATTTTAATCAGAGTAAGAAACTGCGAGTCAAAGTTGAATGATGTTTACATTGTTCGTTCAAACTTTACTTGAGAGGACTGAGAGCATTTGCGACCGTGCAAATGCTGTAAGATGACATTTTGTTTTAGTTTTGTCACTGAAGTAGTGACGTCAGTGATTTTATGATGGTTTTTTTCTGATGTATGTGCCATACGAATAAATTATTTGATTTATTCCGTTCTAATACCAACAACTAATATCACTGGTATTTGTTTCAACTCATATTTATTTTCTATTCCGAATGGATACTCTCTCTCTCTCACTCTTTAAATAATTAAATTTAATGTGCGAAGGAATACTAACAATTTGAATTTGGAACAATCAGCTAAGTCAAACCTAATCAAATTAAATTTGTTTGCTAATATTTTTATGTGATCGTAATTTAATGCTATCCAAATTCATTTCATTTTTATTTTATTTTATTGTTTTCAATTAAATTTCTTTTGATTACGTCATATAAACAATTTTTTCTGACTGTACCTTATATCTTTGAACTTGTTTTGGTATTAGTTTAAACAATAGTATTCGTTCGGAATCACACTAATATTATAAAGGCGAAAGTTTGTGAGTGTGTGTGTTTGTGTGTTTGTTACTTCTTCACGCACAAACGGCTAGACCAATTTTGATAAAATTTCGTATGGAGGTAGCTGACACCCTGGATTAACATAATAAGGCTTTTTATCCCGATATTCTTACGTGATCGAGACTTACGCGGGTGAAACCGCAGGGCGCAGCTAGTAGAAAATAAATATGAGTTGAAACAGATACCAGTGGTATTAGTTGTTGGTATTAGAGCGGAATAAATCAATCATTTTATTTCTTCATGAGTGTGTCATGATAATAGATATCTGAGGTCATCGGAAAACTTGAGACTAGAGATGCCGATGCATTCCATTAGCTTTTATTACAAATCTTTTACAGTTCAACCAGTACGGTTATGGAATGCCTTGCCCGTGTCGGTAAGGCGTGCTCAATATTTGTCCACTTTTAAAATTCACGTAAAAAAACACTTCCTCACTCCTTAAACATCATCATTACATAATACAGTTCCTTGCTCTTGTTTCATGTTTTATATATATATATATTTATATAGATAAGTGTATGCTTTATGTATGTATGTATTTATTGTATAATAATATGTAAATGGTACACCACTGACTACCTGCAGTATTGTCTCGCTTTTAGCGATAAGACCGCCCATTGTGTCACCCTATGTAAAATGTCAACATGTATCTGTAATTTTTATGGTGTACATAATAAAGAGTATTTATTCTATTCTATTCTCTATAATTTTATAATAAACCAGCTACATGTCCCTGCTTCGCACGGTTTGTAAGACTTGACAAACCATCGAGTTTGTTTCCTTTATTATAATTATGTAACTAATATTAATGTTGTATACACAACCTTCCGGAATAAAATCTCCAAATTATAGTAAAAACCGCACCGAAATTCGGTGCGCAGTTTACAAGAACAACGAAGCCACACAGACTGACATGAACTTTAATTTATAATACATAATATATAGATGTTGCTCCAGTAAATGATAATATGAATCTGTTACTAGTTTAAAACATTGTTCAAAACAAAACATGCAAAAATAATAAACAGTGCTATCTATATTATGTCAATTATGAGATGAAAAAGTATAATTATTTTTATAATCTAATAAGCTTATTTTTCCTATGCTCGTTAGAAAAGAGTATAAATTTTCTTCCTAACCAACCAATTTTAACCCTGCAAATGTCTACCACGGGTACCAAGCTTAACGTCAAACTGGTGGGCAGTGGAGAAATTCTCATATAAAATAATGTCCAAGAGCACTGTAACTCCGGTAATTGTTTCTACGACTCGCCTGCACGTCCAGATACGCCAATCTGAAATGCAGTTGCCGTGCGAGGGTTGAATGGTAAATAGAATATGTTAAGTCGACTGCACATGGGAGAAATTTAATTAAATGTTTGTTACTAGTATAATTTTTACTTTAAATTCGTCATTAGTCTATATGTTACGGCTAATACCCGAAGTGCGGCTACACCAAGTTTTAGCCGGTTAGAACTAGGTGTAGCCACTTACTCTTGGTTAAACCTAGTACGAGCCGATTGTTTTCGGGTAAAACTAGGTCTAGCCTTCATCATGCCAGCTACAACTAGGTCCAGCCATTCCCTGTTGGATAAAACTAGGTCTATCCGATATCATTCCGGCTAGAACTAGGTCCAGACAATCCCTGTTGGATAAAACTTAGATGCGTGTCCCACCAAGCCTTCCGCCCCGCGTCACACTCATGACATAGAGGGGATCTGGCGCTCGGCGGCCGCTACCGCGGCACGCTCGCTTCGCTCGCTCGCCTTCACTTGTTAATGGTTACTGTTCTAACCTAACCTAACCCAAATGATTCAATAACAGTAGATGACTTTGCAGCGATTAAGAAATAATATTTAATCGCTGCCATGTTATTTTTGGCCAGGCGCCTGTTACTTGTTTCAACTTGTTTGCATCTAGTTTTATCCAACAGGGAATGGCTGGACCTAGTTGTAGCCGGCATGATGAAGGCTAGACCTAGTTTTACCCGAAAACAATCGGCTCGTACTAGGTTTAACCAAGAGTAAGTGGCTACACCTAATTCTAACCGGCTAAAACTAGGTGTAGCCGCACTTCGGGTATTAGCCGTAACACATACATCATATTTTAAATTAAAGGCGTTTTTTGTGTCTTTCTATGTGACCGCGTTTGTCTTAAACGCAACGGATGATTTCAAAAGGTTTGAAATGTGTATAATACATAAATATTAAACTAATAGGTACATAATAAAAAAATCTCGATGTTATTTCAAGTCATGAAAACCGTATTATATCATTCTATTATTAAATAAGGGGTTTTATCCCAAACATTCTCCCTATACATGCTCGATCCCAAAATTATTTGGAGTCCTCGTTTCTTTGTCTTGCCCTCTTTGTCTATTATCAGTATATTTTTCCTTGTAAATTGTCAAAATACCAAACTAAATGGTATAAAACGCAATACCTCTTACATCCTCTTTAGCAATTTTGTTTAAATTATATTTTACTAGCTGCGCTCCGCGGTTTTACCCACATAAGTGTCAATCCCGTGGGAGTATCGGAATAAAAGGTATCTTACGTCCTTACTCAGGTCATAGGGTAGGAAATTTGGTACATGGGTAGACCCATGTGCCAAATTTCATCCATCCGTTTAGCTGTTTTAGCGTGAAAGCGTATCAAACAAACAAACAAACTCACTTTTGCATTTATAATATTAAAGTTAGGATAACCTACAGCGGCGAAGCCCAAAAAGAGGAAAATATTTTTAATTGAGTAATTTCTCGATTGGTGCCCTGAGACAGTGTGACGAAGGGGTCGCGGCAGACCACGTAGGAGATGGTGGGACGAACTGGATAGGTTCCGTCAAAATTGGAAGGAGGACGCGCGGGCTCGCGAAAGATGGAAGGAGTGGAAAAAAAGGAAAAAATTCTCGATGGGTAAAAAACTATAACCAGTTCTTAAATAAAAAATTCAAAACTTAAGACAGTAACAATCTGTTTTACAATAAAAGATAAGTAACAATAGTTACTTCACAGTTCTCGTTTCAAGTAAGAAATTAGAAGTGCTGAGTTGGCAAACAAGTTTGAGATTAAGCGGTGCAAGAAAACTTATGCTGGGTTGTTGAAAGCTGAGTGCAAGGAAATCATTATTAATATAGAAACTTTTTGCATTTCCAGACAGAGGCCCCGGCACCCATTGGCGGCACGGCATGACAAGGTATTTTTAGGCGACGAATAAAAATATAACTTAATAGTATGGAAATAAAGTTGAAATTTCAATGTTAATAGAATGTTAGCATACCGCGGTATTGTTTTTGTACTTACGACCGTTAATATTGAAATTTCATATTTATTTCCATACTATTAAGTTATATTTTTATTCATCGCCTAAAAATACCTTGCCATGCCGTGCTGCCAATGGGCGCCGGGCCTAACAGTCAAACCACACGATGCGTTGCCGCTGCGTTGAGACTCCTGAGCGGTGACGCTGCATCATTCTACATACAAATCAGTGTCATGCCACACGGTGCGTTGCGACGACGTTCAACGATGCAACGCACGCTCAACGGACAAAGAGACCACAGAAACGAAGCGGGGAAGGATGTTGCGTTGCGATGCTGAGGGTCGGAGTGGCATCGTAACGCAGCGTAGTTTTCTTGTACTAAAGAAAACTGACATACCCAACACTGAGACGCCGCGACGTCGTATTAAGCCGTGCTGCGTTACAACACCGCATTGCACGTGTGGCACTCGATGCGTTGAAATCGTAGCGGTGCGTTGACGCAACGCACCTGCAACGCCCGTGTGGGTTACCCAATCTATTTACGTACATGATTGAAGATAAAGTTTTGACGCACATTATTAATGAAATTTAAGTGTAAAATTAAAGAAGAACCACGTATTTTTGTCAGTGCAAAGTCAACACAACGTCATGAAAAAAAAAAAATGCAACGCAACATATAATTTACGAAGTGAAAACACTGAAAATATATTTGTTTACGATTTTATAAATAAAATCAGGAAAATCATCTATTATCTATCATGTATCAGGGAAAAAAATAAAGCAGTATTAAAATTTAGGTGATAAATGGAACATAAAAGACAGTTTATTTTTCTCACATCATAAATTTTGTATAGAAATGTCTCTGTCATCGCAAGAGCGACCAAGTAAATAATATACACTTAAACTCACTTTCTTCACGGCGTAAGTGTAGAATCGCCTAAAGTTAATCAGTTTCCTACTAACCAGTAACAAACTCGTTAAGAGTCAAGTTTAAAGCACAAAAGGCAATGGCATTATTTCCGACTCAATTTGGTGTTAACAGGCCAGTGTAAAATCAACTTAATCCTAATTCCCAACGGAATTCACATGTGGATGCGTCGTGTTTACGTCTAATTGCGATTTCGGGAATAGCATTCCGCTCCTGTGGCATGTAATAGACTGATTAGAAGTACTAGAACACAGAATATTTCAACAGCTCAGCTTCATACACTGGGAAAAACGCACGCACATATACAGCGTGGTGCTTTAGTGGCGACATTAATTTAGCACACGTATACAGTTTCGCCTTTAAGTTTTATGAAAATATTTTAATTTAATTAAACGTTAATATTTATTGTTTTATTTACAACTTTCTAAAATAGCATCTTGGAGCAACCTGTACTTTAAGAACTGTAGCGCAGAGGTAATTAGCCGGGGTCATGGATAATAACATCGAATCAATGAAATTAAAACAAATAACCTGCAAGGAGTATGCGAATTGATGGAAAGAGAGAGTTTTATTATTTAGTTTGTTTGTTTTTTTTTTATTTATTAAATAATATTTTTTTTTCTTAATATAACAAAATTATGTATATATAAAAAAAAATGTGTACTGGCTACTAGCCCTATACTACCCGTGTGTTAAATTCATGTCGCCATTGTGGGGGCACGTTGTATACACGCTTCATATAAAGCCCGATGTAAACTTTATGGCGACTCAGAACATGAGGCGAGTTGCTGCGAAGTTACAAATCCATGTGTCAGCGGGGGTGACGGCTGCGGTACTCAGCAGCGAGTAGCGCACTTCAGAGCCCCCATAAAGTGTGAAGCGTACCTACTATACATCACCGACCCCGATGACCCCATTACCCTCCTCCAGGAAAGCAGTAGCGCCACAAGTGCAGTGCACAAATGTATATTCATACAAGCCGAGATTCCGACCTCACCGCCCAGATCCACGAATTGACCCCGACGTAATGGTCCCCCGTCCTTTACTCGATGACATTCCAGTCCACGCCGCAGCTGAGTACGCCGACGCTGTAGCTTTAAATTCCCCAGATAATAATAATTATCCAGAACTGATCCAGCCTGTCCCATCTTGCTGTCCTCCCCCCAGCGCGCCCTAAGCCGAGGTTTGTACCCCACAGGGGGTGCCCTTAGCATGTTGTCGCTTAGTAATATAAAAAATTCGCCCCGGGTGGCTTCAAGCTAGCTTAAGTCAGCCACAGGATAGTCCGGTTAAGGCGCAGATATATGATTTGAGTGACTTTTAAATATGTTATTACGCCTTCAGTTATAATGCAATTATGTTATGCAAAAAAAATATGTTAAACAAGAACGCATACACATAAATTCTATATGTGAATATTTAAGTATTGTAGGAAAATAAATTCAGGAAGTAATGTCTACCCAAATCATAAAAAACGATATTACTTTCAAACTAATTATGATATTTTCATGTTTTTTTTTTTTGTATGAATAAACTGTTTTATTATCTATAATTCTATCTATGATTTTATTAAAATATTCATATTTTCGTTACTAAAAATAAATATTCCCTATGAAAATTAATGGTGGCGCGGCGTGAGCGCGATGCCCATTTGTATGGCCAAGGTCAACGGCGATTATCTGACCCTTAAGTAGTTACGACGTCTCGAAGCCGATTACGAGATGCCATACATAAAAAAAAAAAAAAAAAACTATGCAGCCTGTGCAAGGGCTCTCGCGACTGACGTAGTGTTGACATCGCCGTACGTACGCATCTATGTGTGTGTGCGTCTGTTTTTGTTCGTTGTATGAAGTCGAAGAAGTTGTACTTCTGTACTATTCTGTGTCTCTAATCTAAATGGAATTAGAACTAAATTCATGGACTTAGCTCCCGAAGTAACGATCGACTTAGCTTGCAGGCTGCCTTTTATGTTTGCTTGAAACTGTCGTTTACGGTTATCATTACATATTTTATATTAATTGGTTAATTCTATACGTTATATGCGTTAAATGGGGACAATGAAATTGGAGTAGTTTTAGCATTAGTGAGCCTGCTTAGAATAAGACATTCGTTACTCCTAACTAAAGGGAAATTTCTATAATCAACTTATTAAATCGTACACGAGCATGGTAACAATGGCAATTTCCCTTTTAATATTGTTTAAAGAAGGCACATGTTCTGTAGTTAACATTAACGGGCAAAAGAAAAAAAACCGGCCAAGTGCGAGTCGGACTCGCGCACGAAGGTTTCCGTACCATTATATTATATATAAAAACGGCTAAAAAATCACGTTTGTTGTATGGGAGCCCCCTTAAATATTTATTTTATTCTGTTGTTTTTTTAGTATTTGTTGTTATAGCGGCAACAGAAATACATTATCTGTGAAAATTTCAACTGTCTAACTATCACGGTTCATGAGATATGGCATGGTGACAGACGGAGAGACAGACAGACAGACGGACGGACAGCGGAGCCTTAGTAATAGGGTTCCCGTTTTAACCTTTGGGTACGGAACCCCAAAAAGGAAGTGATGGTTGTGACATATAAAGTAAAAATGTTATTATCTCATTCCTTTTAATAATTCATGATAAATAAGAAACCATTCCCACATGAATTATGAATTAAACATCTTGAATTCCGATTTCTAGGAATCTCGTTTGTGGATGACACAAACTGATTATTTACTTCTGAAGAAAGAACTTTCATTATGATAATCAAGCTTTTTATTGGGTTTTATGTTTGGTTTTCATCACTTTCTTATTTTAGAAAAACTTTTTTAAGACGTTAGGGAGAACTCCCTACCGTCTTAAAAGTTTTTCTATAATTTGTGCTTGTGTCAATAATTTTTTTGAGTACCAAAGTGTACACAGGAGAGCCGTGAGTTGATTTATTACAAAGTTTAAATAATATAGGTACTGCTGTATTAGTAGGTAAAAATAATATGCTTATTAAATTGACTCGCTACGTCAATTTATTGTATTATGGCTATCTTAACTAATATTATAAATGCAAAAGTGAGTTTGTTTCTTTAATTGTTTGTTACGCATCCACGCTAAAACGGCTTAATGGATTTGGATGATCTTTGGTAGATACATGGGTAGACCATGTCCTGGGTTAGGATTAAGGATACTTTTTATCCCGGTATTCCCACGGGATCTCGACTTATGCGGGTGAAACAGCGGGGTGCAACTAGTTTCATATCACTGTTAAAGAATGATAGTTATTATCATAAGATTTGAAGATGTCAAGTTGGCAAAAAATTCATCATCATCATTTCAGCCGAAAGATGTGGTGAGTTTGCGCGCTTTGACTACACTTTTCTCCCTTCTCAACTCTCCCAGCCCTCCTTCTTATCTTATGTCTCACTTCCAGTATCTATGTTCTTCACACGCTAAGAATCTGCGTTCTTCCAACAATCTTCTTCTACTCTGTCCTTCTCATACTTCTGACTTTGTTCATTCTTCCTTTCATATTCAGGCCATTCTTCTCTGGAATGCGCTTCCTCTTGATGTCAGGACGGCCACCAGTCGGTATGCATTTAAGCGGAAATTGCAGAGTTATTTACAAAACAAATAGCGTAGTCATCTCAATTACTTCTTTTCCTTGAATTTGTATGTATATTTATATATATATATATATAATGTAGGTATATAAATATTATAGTAAATAATTATGTGTGTATGTGTATTATAAGTCTTTAACCTATTTATGTACTTGTGCACCCGTTTTATTTATAATTAATAATGTTATAATTTAATATTTTTTAATATTATTATTTTCTCTCAATCAGAGCACCCGCCATCTTATCTCTTCACCACCCTTGATTGACCGGTAGAGAATGCCTTAGGCATTAAGTCCGCCTTTGTACCTAATTGTGTGTGAGAAGTTTAAATAAATAATAAATAAATAAATAAATGTCCACTGCTGGACATAAACCTCCCCCAAAGGGCGGTTTGCCCTAATCGTCACGCTTGGCAGGCGGGTTGGCGATCGCAGTATGGTGTTAAAACGCATAGAGACCGCTGCTGCCCATTCTCTAGTAAGTCCCTTAGTCGCCTTTTACGACACCCATGGGAAGAAATAGGATGGTGCTATTTTTTACACAGCACCACACGGCAATCAATTAATTACCCAATTTTTTTTTTCAAACACAGCAAGATAAATAAGTAAGGAAGCAAGCAAAGTAGCAAGTATTTTCTTCATAAATCTCTTTATCAAATAATGAGAAATACCCAAGAAAATCTAATTCTGCTCAACATGGAACCAGTATTTAAGCAATTTTCATTCGCATTTCGCAACGAAAACAGTTTTCTTCCTAACATATTTCAGAATTTTTATTTCTAACCTTAACTATTTCTATTGCGATGTCATATTTCTAAAATTCACAGAGAATTACATTTAACTCGCAGTTTTGACATTAAAGAAATAGAGAAAATAAATAGAAGAAGCTAGTAGTTTTTAACTCAAACAAAATATTGTAAAATATTTTTAAAAGAGTAACGGTGGAGTTTCTAATAAAATATGACTATAATCAGCTTTATTATAATTTTAGTTCCTCCTTGTAACTGTCTCCATTTGTACCAAATTCAAGTTGTTAGTACTTATTCATTCGCACATTATATCCGTTCCGAATAGAAAATAAATATGAATTGAAACAAATACCAGTGGTATTAGTTGTTGGTTATAGAACGGAATAAATCGTGTAAGACCCATTGTGGTGTAAGACCCATTTACATGTTTCTTGCCTATATTATAATTAAAGTGTATTCTTACCTTCCCTCTATGCGTCCAATTAATAGTATTGGGCGGTTCTGGCGTATGTCTAACAATACATGTCAGGTTTATCGTAGACCCCGCGTAAATGAATAGGTCCGGACCTCCCATGACCTCTGTCTCAGGTTCTGTGAACAAAGGGTTTGCATGTGAGTATATTGTTAGAAATATGTATAATTAGTAAAGCTCCATTTACACGGTGCAAGTTTATTGGCTGTGGCATCCCATAAAATTGAAGCAACAATTGACTGGCACCGTCTAAACAACAAAATTACAATAAAATCGCATTCAACTCTACATGTACGCACAAATGAAAGTTAAAAAAAATCTTGAGAAAACGTTCAAGATGTGGTCTCACTCAATGTCCCGAAATCTACGATAAAATATAATCAATGGTTTTCTACTGTCCTAAGATCTAATGAAAAATATGAACAGATTAGTTAAACTTCGATTAGTCTTTTACACATGGTTAATGAAATATTTGGCAGCACAAATACGGGCAGTACTTGAATCAAATGTACAAGGAAGTGCAACTCTGTGTTAAGATGATGCAAAACTTTCATGCAATAATCGCCTTGCAATAAAATTGCCTTGATATAAGTCGCATGCAATTTTATTGAACGGCAAAACTTGCATTCAATTATTGTATGCATTTTATGGAAATGGCACGCGTGTAAACACTTGCATGCAATTCTTGATTGGCAATAATTGAACGTGCCAAAAAGCACGTTCACATTATTGCCCTTGAACGTTCCAGAAACTTGCACCATGTAAATGGGGCTTAAGGGATAATTGGGGCTTGGTTACGTGTAGTTGATGGTGTGAAAGTTTTGAGGCTAGTTAAAAAAAATACTCATTAAATTAACATCTCGTATGGCCGCAATCATACCCTTATTTAATCATCTATAGTGTCTTGTCTCGCGTAGATTTACTTAATTTTAGATAAATAATGTTTTAAATAAAAATATCCTGTTTCTCGCCAAAGTCAAAGTCAAATTATTTATTTCAAATAGGCACATAGATTGCACTTTTGAACGTCAAAATTTACAAATAAAATAGAATTGATTCTAGTCGCCCCTTCCAAAAGCCTAGCTTCGTATGGAGAAGAATGGGCAAGAAACTCCACCGTTACTCTTTTAAAATGTTTTACAATATTTGGTATTGGTACATCAATTATATAATTATATGTGAAGACGATGCACCTAGAATAAAATTACTATACCACAATAGGTAAAAAGAATTAATAATGAAGCATTGACAGATAAATTAATTATGTGATAGTACATGGTGCTCACATATTTACAAACATTTAAAAAAAAAAAACGTTTTCCTAAAATAATCAGTGTGTGAGTTAAGGTAATCACAGACTGTAAAATAAATGTCATAAAAATAATAAAATATACAATTAAAATAGCAATCAGTTAGATTTTGTCTAGACTCTAGATTGTCTTATGGAGCAGGACCAGCATGTTTCCAAGCGTTCTTATCCTGGATATAATCCTCTAATTTGTAATAAGCTTGTTTACAAAGTGTACTTTTTTATATGAGTTTTAAATTTTCTCTCATTTAATTGCAATATATCACAAGGTATTTTGTTGTAACATTTAACACAGTACCCCATAAAAGATGTATGTACTTTAGATAATCTGAAACATGGCTGATCTATTTTATCTTTATTTCTAGTATTGAAATTATGTCTATCACTTATTTTTTTGAAAAGATGTAGGTTTTTTCTTACATACATAATATTTTCATAAATGAATTGGCGAGGTACCGTCATAATATTAATCCTTTTAAAGAGTTCCCTAAGAGATTCTCGGCGACGTAGATTATAAATGGCTCTGACAGCTCTCTTTTGCAAAATAAAGATGGATTCAATGTCAGCAGCCCGACCCCACAATAAAATACCGTACGACATAATGCTGTGGAAGTAGCTAAAATAGACCAAACGCGCGGTTTCTACATCTGTTAACTGTCTTATCTTCCTAACAGCATAAGCGGCCGAGCTTAACCGAGATGTTGTATTATTATGTGGTCCCCATTGTAGTTTCTCGTCTAGAGTGATTCCTAGGAAAACTTGATTAATACATTCCAGTTTTTCTCCATTCAATATGATATCACATTCGCTACTTCTAACATTAGGTAGTTTAAATCTAATGCATTTGGTTTTTTTTATTTTTCCTCAGACCAAATAAAAACCAAGCTGCAAACAATACAGTGAAGCATGCCAAAACTACACCTCGCTCTGTGCATACAAGCTCACACGCACACATTTACAACCAAACTACACCGCACCGGAACACTCACTAAGTGTGTCACTGTTGACAGCATTGTCTTGATTTTTTATTTGGTCTGAGTTTCTCGCATCTTCCAAAATTTTTCTTAGTTCACCTTTACACGGTCACGGTAGAAACAAAATATTTTCTTAATATCATGTATTTCTTCTCAGTGGTTTAGGCGCGTCTGTCAGTCCATCAATTAGTCAGGTTACGTTTGGTTAAGTAATAATTATCGTGACCAATATTTGAGACCGAATAGAAATGACGTAAACAATTAAATAAAACAGCTTTATTGTTCCAAGCTTTAAAAAAAATATCTTCTTATAGAAACGCATGATTTCATAGAGTTTAAAAACAAAAATAAAACTTAGAAATACACTTCGTCCCCTCTGTTAGCTGTGGTTTCTAAGCTGCTGAAATATCTTCATAAACTTAAGAACTGTAGTTGTCTTATTCCCTAAACAAATAAAACTAAAACTATTTTCAAACTGCAAAGTGCAAACTGTGCTAAGTTTGTTAGTAAATACATTCTGCTCAAGAAAACACGTGCAGGTATAACTTCATAAAAAGTTTACAGTTGATGCCATGTTGTAAAACATCACACGTGCTTTTTTTTTTCTTTTTAGGGTTCCGTACCCAAAGGGTAAAACGGGAACCCTATTACTAAGGCTCCGCCATCTGTCTGTCTGTCCGTCTGTCACCAGGCTGTATCTCATGGGCACGCCACAATTGTGGCGATAAGTCCCCTCTTTGAGGAGTGGCTGGAGAGGCGCCACGGCGTCCTCACCTTCCGCCTGACGCAGGTCCTCACCGGACATGGATGTTTCGGGAGGTTCCTGTTTAGGATTAAGCGGGAGGAAATGCCCGGGTGTCACCACTGTGTGGATCGCCCGTAGGACACGGTGGAGCATACGGTGGAGGCCTGCCCAGCTTGGGCGGAGCACCGCCGTGTCCTCACGGAGGCGATCGGCGGCGGCGATCGGCGGCGGCGATCTCTCGCGTCCGGGCCTGGTTCGGAGCGAGAGTGCATGGGAAGCAGTTATGCTAGCGAAGGAGGAGGCGGAACGCGTGAGGGTGAGACAAGGTTCGCGCCCTCGCGCCCCTAGTCGCCGCAGGAGACGCCCCGGACGTCGGGAGTCGCAAGCCGATTTCCGGCCACCGTAAGCGCGGGCCTGCGGACGGTGAGCGATGGGTAGCTCCGCCGTCCGATAAGGACCAGGCCCGGGTCGACGGTGCGTTGTGTTCCACGCGCGCCTCAAGGAGATGTCAGCACAAACTGACGGGGTCCGTTAGGACCAATGCCTGCCGGGGTTGCGAGTTTGCGAGTTGGTCCGAAAGGGATATCGTGGCCCTGTCACACAGGCAACGGAAGGAACACGGGTGGGTTTTAGTCAGTAAAAGTCTGACACGCTCTCCCGCTCCGCGGGAGAAGTTTTTTGATGATTTCCCACCCAAAAAAAAAAAAAAAAGGCTGTATCTCATGAACCGTGATAGTTAGACAGTTGAAATTTTCACAGATTATGTATTTCTGTTGCCGCTATAACATCAAATACTAAAAAAATGAATAAAATAAATATTTAAGGGGGCTCCCATACAACAAACGTGTTTTTTTTGCTCGTTTTTGTGCGATATTGATAACGGCAACAGGTAGACGCTTGAAATATTCACAGAATATTAACTTATATATTCACTTTAAAAATAAATAATTAAATTAAAATAAAACAAATATTTAAGGTGGGCTCCCATACAACAAACGTGATTATTTTGCCGTTTTTATAGATAATGGTCCGGAACCCTTCATACGCGAGTCCGACTCACACTTGGCCGGTTTTTTTTTTAAGGGCTTTATCGCTGAGCGATAACGTCACACTGTACACGGTCTAAGTTATAAACAAATCGTGTGCTAACAACACAATTCTAAATAATACTACTAGGTATCTTGATTTTACTAGGCTGTTCTCTATTTGAATTTTATATTTTATTTTTTTAGAAAAACATACTTGTATGATGTTTGTAAATATGTGAACACCACGTATCTATCTAATAATTAAGTTATTTTTCATTGCTTAGTTTTTAATTCGTTTTACCTATTATGGTATAGTAATTTTATTCTAGGTGCATCGTCTTCACATATAATCATATAATTAATGTAATCAAACAAAATATTGTAAAACATTTTTAAAAGAGTACCGGTGGAGTTTCTTGCCCATTCTTCTCCATACGAAACTACCTTTTGGAAGGGGCAACTAGAATCAATTCTATTTTTTTTGTAAATTTTGACGTTCAAAAGTGCCTCTTTATGTGCCTATTTGAAATAAATGGTTTGACTTTGACTTTGAATGAAAATAAATTATATTATTATTATATAAAATAAATTATATTCCTATTGACAATTTTCTGATCCCCTTGATACAAACTACCGACTAGTTTGGGGATAATAATAAATACTAAATTGATTTTATATTTTATTATTACCCCTTAAATGAATAGAGAGAGAGCGAGGGGCTTGTAAAATAATAGCCGCACGGGTTGATCGATCAGATTAAGCTACGCTTGCTGAGCTGGGTCCGTGGATGGGTGAGATAATATGTTTACATACCGAGATCCATTCGTGTCTCAAAAAGCAGGTTAAGAAGTTGGTCCCGGCTGTCATTCGTGGTAAAATATTGGTATTCAGCTGCGTCCGCTTGAACTGGACGCTGATCCCAACATAGTTGGGAAAAGGCTTGACAGATGATGAATAAAATCCTAGGAAGAAAGTCTGTACCCACTTTAGTTTCGTGTCTTCACAAAGAGATACTTTATCAACGACTTCACAAGAGCAATAACCTCCTATTCGAACATAAATTCTGAAGGACCCAAACATAAACACGTAATGTAACAGCTCAATACATAACCGTCACTCACAAAAAACGCAATAACGCGAAGGAGATCAGCCGCCCTTAACAAAAAATTGTTGCCATGAAATTTTGCTTCATTAGTTGGAAGGAAACTTTGACACAGACTTTGACTTAGAGACAACTGTTCCTTAACATAAAGGTTCCGTTACAAATCGGGTTGAAAATCGAAAAGACATTTTTATAGCTACTTTTTTTCTATTCTCTTTCTTTATCCTTTTGAAGAATTAGAGAGGCTTGAATGGTACTCATTGTAGTGTGTTATAACAGTATTAAAGCTACATATTTTATGTATTATAATAAGGTCTCTGAGTTTGTTTCGGTTTTTCTTCTTTTTGGAAGCACCGATCTTATCATAACCAAAATCGTTTATTTGCAATACTCATAAGTATTGGTACAGTGTTGGTCTTAAATTAAGTAACTATAGTTCCTAAACACATACTCAGACATTTGACATGCAAACATTATAATAATGTTAGAGTAGGTATAATATTTATGTCCAATGTCATGCTTGACACGCTAGTTTCTATTATTCATTAATTATTACAATACATTCAATAAAAAACCGGCCAAATGTGAGTTGGACTCGCGCACGAACGGTTCCGTACCATTATCTATAAAAATGGCAAAAAAATCACGTTTGTTGTATGGGAGCCCGCCTTAAATATTTGTTTTATTTTAATTTAATTGTTTATTTTTAAAGTGAATATATAAATAAATAATCTGCGAATATTTCAAGCGTCTACCTGTTGCCGTTATCAATATCAAGCAAAAAAATCACGTTTGTTGTATGGGAGCCCCCTTAAATATTTATTTTATTCAATTTTTTTTTGTATTTTTTGTTATAGCGGCAACAGAAATACATCATCTGTGAAAATTTCAACTGTCTAACTATCACGGTTCATGTTATACAGCCTGTTGGCAGACGGACAGACAGACAGACAGACGGCGGAGACTTAGTAATAGGGTTCCCGTTTTACCCTTTGGGTACGGAACCCTAAAAATGATTAATTATTGTCACATTAATTTAAAACAGATTATTTTGCATTATTTGCAAATTAATTCATAGAATAAATTAATCTTTTTTGCAGCAACCAAATTTTTATTTTATCTAACTATATAAAAAAAAAATAGGTTATTAGCTTTAGGATCTACTTTTAAAACATAAGGTGCCCCCCATAAACGATCATTATATTGCACAAAATCACAAATTGCGCAGCGTTTCTGGGTTACTATTGAAACAACGCGCGCAATGATTGAACAAAAGTTTGAGCGAGTTAAATTTTGATTGCACCGTCTAGGATAAGTGTTGCGCAGGCCTTGCTCACACGAAAACGTTGAAGATTAAAGGTCATCAGTGTTATTTATTTATTGAAACATGGAAGACTTAAAGCTTAAAAACGTAATAAAAAGGAAACCATTGTCAACAGCAAGCCAATTTACAAGTCTTCGCGTGTATAATTAGACTGGAATTTTTTAAGTGAGCATACAACAGCAACACGTAATACATTTGGTTGTTTAAGAGGTTACATATTTGTCTAAAACTATTTGGTTAACATTAAAAGAAGAAGTAATCAAACCCTAGATTACTACTCTACGTCGCAGAGGCGCCCGCGTTTTTGATATATTGCTCTCTCTTTTTATCCTTCGCGCGTATGGCATTCACGTTCAAGGACATCTCAGTCATCGCCATTACGTGTCGCAGGACGGTGGTTGCGTTACGGTGAGTGTGCTAGTTTTTTTGATATTACTCCCCTTGGCGCTCCAAAGGCGTATGAGTAGTTTGTATGTAAGTTTTGCGTGTATGTATCGAATGCATCTAAAATATATTTTTTGTTATTTTTTTAGTTTTTTTTAGTTAATTACTTCATAATTTAGTATTTTTTAAAAGAAGTGTATAGTTTAAGTGTTTTTTTTTTGTTTTTTAATGAGAAGACTGTTTAATTGCCTTAGTTCCTAAAATTTGTTCCTAAGATTTATTTGATTAAAGATTTTATAGTAAAAATATATAAATATTATTTAAAATTGTGTTTTTCTCTTTTTACTAATATACACAATTATAGAAACAGTCAAAATATATCAACCATACTTATAGGTTTTGAATAAAACCATTAGTCATTATGATGCGCCTCTCGGGCGTATGAGTAGTTACTTTGTACCTCGCAACATGAGTAGTAACATAGGGTTAAAAACAAAAAAAATAAGAAGGTAATAATTGAAACACAAGGATAAGTGGCTATTTGATAAAATTAAGGCTTAAGCACCTTCTAGCTGACCTTACACTAGTCGCAAAGAGATCCAAGTCATGCTGCTTACATATTTCATTGAATTGTTTGCTTGCACGCACCACATAACTATTCTGCCTGTAATTCGTAGAGGTATAAGGTACAAATAAGGGCGGATTAAAACTAAATTTGGCACATTAAGATAAAATTCTGATAATAGCTCGGGCCTGTCAATATTATTGTTAAATATCTTTGAAAGAAACAGACAGTCAGCAATCCTTCGTCTATCTTGAAGTGGCAACAGATGGTACTTCTTACAAAGTCGGAGATAATCGATTGAATGGTATGGAATCTTTTGATGGTAACAAAGATATTAAATAAAGCGCCTTTGGATATTTTCGATTTTTTTTATTTATTTTAGATTTTAGTTATTGCGTGAAAATAATGGAAAGTTTGAGTGCTAAGGGTGATTCAATCATATTGTATCATTTATTGGTGTCGGGGCCGCCTTAGTTATTTTTGACGTGTAATAATTGTTTTATGTTGAGTATATTTTTTTTTATCAATTTACATAATAGCCTCACATTTATCCAGTTTCTTCTAGATTTTTTTTAATTTTTTTTCGATTTATAACATCAAGGCCCACTTGTACCACGAATCACTAAACATATTTAATACATCTTTCTGTTTGAGTCAATCGTTTGAAGATGACAGGGACAGAGTATTTAGTGATTTGTGGTGCAAGCGAGTCTTAGAATTTCAATATCCTATTGTATATTTACGTTTGTGGCTAGCACAGACTTATAAAAAAAAAAGATTCATGGTAATTAAATTCAATATTTCGTTCAGTACGGGTAATAACTTAAGAACTGTTCCACGTTTCATGTTAAAACTCTTTAGAAAACATAAAATGTAATCCCAACTCATTTACTAAATAAACTTTCTATAACCTAAAACAATATCGACTCGCCATTTCCTAACTAAGAGCAATCAAACAATGTACTAACTTTAATATCGAATGAAATAATAATAGAACAACAAACGGATAAAGTAAACGTTTGGTGTATTTTGTTCTTAGGGTCTAGAGAGTACACCCCCAGACCGACAGAAGCACCAAATCCGTAGTTTTGGCCGAAGTTACGGGCCAATGGCTTAACGTGCTATCCGAGGCACGGAGGAGTCTCGGTATGTAAAGATGGTCACGCATTCATGGACTAACCCCGGCAAGCGTAACTTAACCTGATGGATCGCCACATGCAGCTTGTTGAGATCAGCCTTCTCAACATCTCCGCGTGCTGGTGGCAGTGAATAAGGGGTGCGGGGGCAGCGGCGAGTAAGACGGCCGCACGGCTAGACGCGGGCCCCCGCGTCATCTATTGCACACCTTCACGCACGGCGCAGCACTGAGCAGTGGTGGCCCAGTGGTAACGGCCTCGACTTACGAGTAGTAGGTCGTAGCTTCGAACCCAGACAGGCGCTTTATTTTGTGTAAATTATTACATCACCACTGCTCTCAAAACGGTGAAGGAAAACATCTTGAGGAAACCGGCACGTCCTAAAACTAAAAATTCGAAGACATGTGACATCCACCAACCCGCACTGGGCCCGCGTGGTGGATTACGGCCCACTCCCTCTCACAGTAAGAGGAGGCCTGTGTCCCAGCAGTGGGAACATTATAGGCAGATTATGTACGCACGGCTGCGCTTACGCGTTTTTAACGTCCGTTTATATAATTTTGTTTGCTTGTAATGCTATGGCTACATTGTCGCGATAAAGCGAACTAAACTTCGCGCGCTCTCTGTTGTACAGCGAGACGTCGACCGGTGTGCGAGTGAGAGGGCACGATGTGGAGTTCGCGTTATCGCGAAGAAGAAGAATGTAGCCGTACGGTTAACCAACACAGTTGTAATTTCTAATTTCCTATAAATTCATAATTCATGTTATACAGTCTACTCATCTTTCATTTTGCTCCACTAAGACCTATCATCGCGATCACAGCTAATATTACTTAGCCACGATCAATACGTGTTTTTTCTCATTAGGGTGGCGTGGTATTGTGATAATAGAAAGTTTGAACAGACCCTTAAACGAAGCGGGTGTGAACACAAGCTGTGCAGACAACAGTGTTAGGAAAGTGTTCTATTTAACTTTGGCTTCCATCTTCTATCTAAAGTTGCTACCTTTAGGCTTCGGCAAACCTATGCTCTTTGGGTTAACACATGAAACATTATAAACGTAGTGCATAGTGCTAATATATTATCCGCAAGATTCATGTTTACGTATTGAGGTAGAATTGATGTAGTATCATACTATTAAGAGCGGCCAACCCGACGTACTTTTCATACAAACGCTCGTACGTGATTATGGCGTTGTAACACATCTTTCTTTGAAAATTTTGAACCAATAGGTATCTTGTGCACTATATCTAGGTTTCTATGCAAGCAAAAATAAAAATTTTGGAAAACAAATTCAGTACAATCCTGCAAAAATCTGCTTTTTTGCACAAATTTTACCTGAACTTTGGCCATTCATAATGTACTCATAAATTGTAAATATTAAGAAAATATTACGATAGAAACCTTGCAAATGTAATGGAAATTCTAAATGACGAATATTTATTTCACAAACTGGTAAGGCTTACTCAAAACACGTATTTTCTGGTACCGCTTACTGGTCCGCACATTATTTCTCGTTCAATGTTATCGCGTTCTCACTCGTTTGTTAATAGTTTTCACTTACGCTGGATGAAACAACAAACTTTTCGACCATGCTCGCGTTGACGATAGACGGGCCGAGAAGGCCCCTCTTAAGTGGTCATCTTTGGGTGTTATAAAAATTAAATAGCTAACTAGTATTTGATTACAATATTGTGTGCAAGGAAGATGAAACACAAGTTTTGAATACTACTACTATTGACCTCGTATTTTCTTCCCATTCTTTCTTCCTCTGTGATCTACCGTGACAACGAGCTATTTGTGTCGAATTCAAGTTTAGTGCCAAGAATTTCTCCAATTCACAAACGTATATTGGCTGAAAAATATTTTCTAGGTTCTTGTGAAAAATATGGTTCAGTAACGTAGCTTGTTACAATCTTTGGACAGTTTCGAATGGCCCTGAATTTGGCGGCCAAATCCAAGTTTTGAATGGACCTCATTCAGAGTAATTGGAACGTATCCAAATAGGAATGCATGTGGGTATTTTAGAAGTACTTTGGTAGTGGGAATTAGTGTTCCAGTTATTCATGGTCGTGATAACGTTTTAGTGGACAAAACAGGACATTAGGATGCTTAAAATAAGAGTAGTAAACACTAGAATTCTAGAGAATTTACCTCGCAAGCTTCTCTCAAGACCAACACATTGAACCAAATTGCCTAAAAATTCATGACAAAGTTGAAGTAAGTACGATTTTCGAGTTGAAGTAGTCAGTTTTTAGTTCAGAGTTTATTCCCGTATTTTTTTTCACATTAATTATTTTCGTATCTTATTGAAAATTCATAAAATAAGACTAAGCAAAAGTGCTCTTTATACCAACTTACAGCGATACGGTTTTAATATTTATGAAGTTATACGTCATCTACCTTTACCCTTGTGTAAAAGGCATCAACACCTGACCCGATAATATTGAGAAAAATACACTTCTATATTATACAGGTTGGATGGAGAGTTAAGGACAGTCCCTATCTATCCGACCGTTTTCCTGTGACTACAATGGTTAAGGTTACAAATAAGTTTTTTTTTTTTGTATTAATTAAAACTAAAGTTCCCAATAATTTATTACAATCTAGCCTAATAGACTAATAAGCAATTTAACTCTAACTTATTATTTTACGTGATAGAATACGTTATAACTAAGAATAGTGTCAGTTTGCGCTGTTACACAAGTCCGTAGCACTTTCTTAGAGTCTGATAATTAATAAAAACACTTTGTGCATGTGTTACATGTATAGCACAGCATTGTTACTATTATTCATTCACTACACTAACTCAAATGGTTTAGTTCTCTTTAGCCTACGCACTATGTCCGTGTTGTCTAGCAGCTGAATTGCCTCGACATTCACATGTCGGTGAAGTCTGTGTTCATGGGATTCAGCAAATTTTTGAGTGATGGTGGTGACGGGTTCCATTTTAAGGTGTCGGTGGAGGTCGTCATTTCTAATGTACCATGGTGCAAATAAGTACCTATATTTTTCTCAAAGTTGCGAGGGTCAGATTTTGATGGCAGCATGGGAATAGATGACATGGGAATACCTACCCAAATATCAAACCCTGTTGCTATTGGTCCATAGAGCACTTCCCATACAAAGACCAGTCTCCTTTATGATGAAGAAGTACCTAAAAAGTACCTACGTCATTTTAACTAAATCAACGACAAAATGAAAGCTTACTTCTGTAAATTAATACGAATCTTTGATCACTAACCTACTATATTAAGATGTACAGCATGTCCTATAGGTGGCGTGGTGGATATCTGGCACTCGTACTGGCCGGAGTCGCGGCGCTGCGGGCTGCGGATGCGCAGCGCCCACTCTTCGGAACGCGGCTTGTGCTGCGCCTCGAAGCGCTGGTCTGACGTGTACGTGTAGCGGCCCACCGTCAAGAGGTGGATGTCGCGGTGGCGGACCCATGATACCTGCATGACAAACACATTACATACTTAAATGATAAAGAAAATAAGTGTAGCTGTTTACTGCTTTGTGTCTGTTACTATTTTATAAGGATTGAGATCGGTTATATAACTCACACACAGACTTATTATTTTAATTTATTAGGAAAACAGATTCTTTTACGATGTTTGTGAATAATGTGAGCATCATGTATTTATTTATAATAAGCACACCAATCAAGTTAAATAACATCTAAAAATTGGCACTTCAGCAACCATGCAAATAAAATTAGCTTATGAACATTAGAGACAACAGATAAAAATAAAAATTGTGTCTAGAGACATAAAATCTAGAACACTACAAAACAAACAATAATACTAATAAATACCAAACAACCTTTAGGAATACTAGAATCAATTCATTTTTTTTTTAACTTTGGTCATTCAAAAGTAAATTTGAAATAAATAATTTGTTTTTGACTTTGAACTCAAACTTTTGAAAATAAAAAATATGTACCAGCTGATGAAAAAATAAAATATAAACAATTTAACGACCACATTCATGGCGACTTAAATTCCTAAGTGTCGTGGCGCCTGCACTGATCACAAGTTCAAAAACACTTTGCGTTGTTGATTGGCCCACTGCACACTGGCAGTCGCTTCATCGCAGCTCGGCTGATCGCAGCAGTCGACTAGTGATTTCAGGTTAGTATCGTAGACACCATACTGATGTAAATAATTAGTAAGTAAGTTTATGTAAATGTGGCATTTATAAAAGATAAAATACTCCTAATTTGTTTTGATAGGCGTCTCCAATAAATGAAAATCAGGAATACCTACGAGTGAGCAAAAATAATTCTGAGCTTTCACCACTCGTGTTAATTTTTTATTTAATTTAATTTATTTTCTTTAAGCCTGTGCAATGAATGAGCAATGAATTACTTAATTAACTTAGATCCTGATAGTAATATTAGACTAAGTACATGCTCAATTTGTGAAACTCCTAACACAGGATACGTCCTAATTTGGGTGTCAGCGTTCCTTCCTGCCAGGTAAATTGTGAAGCCAAACTTACAGTAGCGAAGCTAACACTTCCATTAGAAGGAAGCCAAAAAATATTTTTTTCTATTCACCATAACTCAATATAACATCAAAGTACCTCAAAAATGTAAATCATTCTTTTACTTTTCTCAGTTTAACGCCATAATTCGTCTGAATTCATAGTTAAGACAAAAAATTCAAACTGTGTTGGCGATTTAGGACAGACTATAGGTAGGTACGCCATTTTTGTCTTATGATTTATTAAATACCTGTAATGTGACTATTTATGTACTGGTATTATTTAGTCATAATAAACTCAAGTAGAGTAGTTGTTTCAAAGGGAAGCCGGTAGGAATGGAGTTGTATGAAGCCGTCGCCCCTGCAACTTATTGTTTACCTGTTTAAGAGCTTAGAAATAAAAATAATACATTTATAATGTTATTTAAATAATTTAATTTAATTTAATGTTCTATGTTAGAAGGTTTGGTTTCCGCACTTAGTCATGGGCATGGCGGCCGTTGGTGGTTATTCCAACCAGCCCACCTCCCTCCAGAATTAGATTACGTCTCCTGGCCTGTTTAGAACGTGTGTGAAGAATCTGGGTGCCCAGAGCGTGCCTGTTCTAATCTGGGTGACGCCTGTGCATTCAAAGAGCACATCCACAACGGTTTCCTCCATCTCCATGCAAGCCCTGCACAGACCGCTGTCCGTTATGCCTATTGTCTGGAAGTGTTTGTAAAGCAAGCAGTGTCCCGCGATGGTTCCCGTCACCAAGCGCAGGCCGGTCCTATCCAGGCGTAATAAACGCCTGGTTAGCTTACTATCCAAGGATGGCATAGCCTCTTGGACTGCCTGTGTCGAGGATCACCAGCTCTTCACTTGTGTGTGGGTGAACTTCTGTAGCCACCCGCATTACTGGTTGAAGGGGATAGGTTCGGATCCGCATTTAGACCACAAATCTCTGATGTGATTTTTTTCACAATATTTATTTGAAGTGTTCCATTATTCTATGACTATCTGATGACGTACTGAATCACTCATAAACTATACAGTATAACAAAGCGATGTCTTAGAAGTGTTTCGAATTATGTATGCAAAGATAATATTTTGATAAAGCTGTGGACGACCGAAAATCACTTAATATATAACTTAAATAAACTTATGTTCAGACCCAACGTATTGGTAGATGCAAAGTAAAGTGAATTTCAATACCAATTCTAATACTATTATACCAAACTTTGTCTAACAAACATATTAGAAACTGAAGTACATGAAACTTACCGAATAACCTTAGAAATACCGTTAGGTTAATCAAAATGGCATCGCGATAACTAATCCACTGGATTGCCCTGTCTAACTTATTTGAGATGGGTCGAACAATGATAACAAGAAAATAGTTATTCGTAGATTTAACTAAGAATAACTAAACTTGTAATGATGACAATATCGTTGAAAGGGACAAAGCAAGTGTAGATAAAAAGAAGGCGATTAAAGATTAAAGTTTATCTAGGTACGTAATAAAAAAAAATTAGACGATAAATGGTTTAAAAAAACCTGCCAAGTGCATGTCGGACTATGTACAATAAAGGCCCGTAGTTGGGATGAATTTTATCCCAAACAGAAACTTAACATTGTAGTTGAAAAACATGTTCTCCCATACATCGATATACATCACGGTCAATTCTCCAACTGCAAATTTAAGTTGGTCGACTATTACTCGTTAACTTGAAAAGGCTACTTAGCTGTGATAGTTTTTCTTTTTATTTCATTTATACTATTGCCATGATTTTTTTCACATATCCAAAATAAACCACATACCACTGCCATGAATTTTTCCACATATCCAAAATCAACCATTTAGCTAGCAGAGGGGAGGGATACTTGACTCTATAAAAAAATTGCTCTTTAAAGCTTATTATTACGCAAACGGATCCCTGAATCGAAAAATGGTTCTTACAGACCCGCAATATTTTTGAACGGCCTATCCAACGATATCCCACATGATGGGATAGACGAGAAAAAAATATAATATCATCCCCAATTTACGTGCAAGGGTGCAAATTACCCTAAAAAATATAAGTATTATTTTATTTTACCACTTTGTCGGCGATTTACCCACCCAAATACCATACCCATGCCAAATTACAGCTTTCTAGTACTAAAAGTATCTGAGCTAACCCGAGGACAGACAGACAGACGGACATGGCAAAACTACGTATAAGGGTTCCTTGTTGACTACGGAACCCTAAAAACAAGAGTATATCTTCTTTTATGAAGCCTCAATACGGGGCCCACGCCAATAAAATAATGTATTTTGGAAAGGCTACTACAAAAGGCTTTAATGATGAATTATTTCATTTTGACCACACGTAAAGATAGTAGACTACCACGTTGGTCTAATTGTCGCAAGCGCTACTGCTGTTGGGTTCGATTCCCAGGTCGGGCAAAGATTTATTGGGCTCTAACATCTGGAATATCTCTGTAACAGCCTGGAGTCTGGAATTTTGGCCCGATGGCAATAGGATCACCCTCTATGACATGGGACTTAAAAATAACTGGCTAAATTTTGAGTGTACTATGGGTACACCTCAGACTAACCCTTCGGGGAAACAAGGCGCGATGTTAAGTTACGATACAAAGATAGTATTTATTTGATTACTTAATATTTTTATTGGTCCTGCATCATCCCATTCCTTCTCTCACAACTTCTAGACTAAAATCACGTAATTTTTATCAAAAACTAGCAGAACCGTGCCCACTTCGTTGGACAGTTTCGGATTAATATATATTATATAAAAGAATTTTCAAAATCTGTTCAGTAGATCCAGAAATTACCCCCCCCCCCCCTCCCCCCCAACCTCACAAACTTTACCTCTTAATAATATTAGTATTGATTACTAAAAAGATGTGTACAAAAATCTTTACTGATCATTTTCACAAACTAGGTTAAATAAACAATTTCCATTAAAAATTTAAAATAGAAAAATACGGTTTTAATGTTGATGATAACATTTCTCAATTTATTTATTTCTAAAGCCAATATCTTTAGTCAATCCCACTATTTACCCAACAGGTAACAAGGACCTAAGTTGGGTAATTTCAAGACTGCCTTTCAAATCCCAAAGCGCTTTGGGTTCCGTTGCAGAAATGAGTTCACACGAATCGGAAATTGCCTATTGTAAAGTCGAGCAAAACTATGTTCGGAGACTTTGCGAGACCTATATCCAAGCTTGATATTACAGTTTCTATACAACCAAACAATCTTGCGACACCTGTTTCTGAACAGAACTTTATCATATATATAACTTTGTTCGCATAATAGATACAAATTTTGTTAACCTGAGCAATTCTGCTGCAGTTTTGTTTAAATTGCTGTTATTTGGATACTTAGAAAGACAAAAGAAAAAGAAAGCAAAATTGTTTTAATTCTGCACAAACAAAACGCACATTACAACAAAATAACATAATAATAACATACAATAAAATACATACATACAAAGTAGTAGCCTCGTATTCAATGCACTAAAAACTTTACAATCTTGTCCATTGCTTGATGTCAGGGCTAGAGACCAAAGACATTGTGTCACACAACAATCAAAACAAAAACAAAATGCCGATTTTCGAGTCCAAAAATGACTACTTTTATAAACAAACAAACTATAATAAGAACAATTTACAGTAACCGTGCGTCGCATCTGTGCAAGAACATGTCTTTGCTCAGCAAAATGCTGTGACTTCAGATAAACCTATCGTCAACAGCGCTGATTTTCAGCAAAAACCCTCCCCCTTACCTATGCCGTATTCGTGAGGTTGTAATGTTTAGAGTTTGCTATGTTTTCATTTTACTTAACTCTGTTATTCTCATTCTTGACCAGCTTGAACTGCACTTATATTTTTTAATATCCATTATTTTTCATTTTCTTCAGAGGAACTTGTGGCTTAGTAATAACAGCCGCACGAGGCGATTTATCAGGTTAAGCTACGCTTGTCGGGGTTGGTCCGTGGATGGGTCATCATCCTGACATACCGAGACTCCTCCGTGCCTCGGAAAGCACGTAAAGACGTTGGTCTCGGCTGTCATTCGAGGATTTTTGTCAGTCGTTACGGGTCATCAGAAGCCCGAGTCTGACAACCAGTCTTACCAAGGGGTATTTTATTACCCAGTAACTGGGTTGTGGAGGTCAGATAGGCAGTCACTTCATGTAAAATACTGATATTTAACTGCATCCGGATTGACTGGAAGCCGATCCCAAAGGGAAAAGGCTAGGCAAATTGATTGATTATTTTTCATTCTAGCCGCTTAATAAATAGTCACGCCAATAAATAAAATTATAAATCACAAATAGGATCCCTAAACTAGTTTAAAACGTTCATGACAAAACCTTCACTTTAAAAGCACCACAGTCAATTAATTCATATCTCCAACTCCAGCTAATAGCTAATAGACCAATCATTCGGTACATGAAAACTGTCAATAAATGTAACACTACAGTTTAGTACAGATTTCGAAGCGGCTAGCTCTCTATTCATCGTAGAAGTACCAACGGAAATTGTGACTGAAATACAGGACTTTGAAGCTCCAGCCAGTGGTCCCTATTCAGTTTGAGCATTTGCTAAATCGGAAATAGAGCTTCGTCATTAGTCTTTTGATGTATTTGTTGTTTTCATTAAGCTTAATTGCTTTACACCCTATTACATGGGACTTAAACATAACAGGCGAAACGTGGGTGTACTATAGGTACACCTCTGCTTAAATGTATTTTAGCGATATTTTTCAAAATAACAACAATAATCTGAGTTCTATCTGTGTTAATTGAAAAAGGTACTGTCCGGATACTGAAACCATTCAACGACAAGTGTACTGTAAATTAAGGCATAGAAATGTGAGCTTTATAACATTTAATATACGTTCATAATTCCAAAATTTTGTGACAGTCATTGTTAACAACGTATTCATTAGCGACAGCGGTATGCAATGGCCATAAGACTGTGTGCAGTCTTGGCAAAAAGTTTTGTCTACAAATTGTTAACAAAACGTTTCTGAAAAGACAGTCTTGTCAGACCTGCGGACGGCATAAACTTATGTTAACAGAACAAAAGACTACTCACAGTTCTATTCTGCAAATTTTTCACTTTGCACAGCAAAAGGACCGGGTGTCCCACAAGGCCAGTCACGTTGTCAGGTGTACTGGGGTCAAAGTACGGGGCTCCAGGCGTCTGTGGCCAATCTTCTAGGAACTCAGTTCTGAATCTTCTGGAAGATTCTGATACTGTGCTCTGATCTCGAGGTCGGTTGTTGCCACTGTCTTGACGGCATACTGTGAACAAAGTATAAATAATATTAATACCTAAATATTACCACATAAGTATTGTTGTACGGTCAACAAACTAAAGCCTTAACCATACTTAGAACCTTGTCTTATTTTACAATGCCAATGGCCACGTCAAAAATTTCACGTAGTAGGTACATTAATTACACGACAATTGACTTTAATGTACAGTGCATAATTAGTCAAAAGTGAGCGATTGCGTAAGCTCATAGTACCAATATTTTTATTTGTATCGACATTTTGACAGCTTTGAATGTATTTGTAATTTCAAATTATGTATATTTACTTAATGAGAAATATCTAGCAAGAAACATGTTACCAGAGCCCTACACAGATCCATTCATTTCATTTTTAAGTGCTAAGGTCATTCTAAACCAACAGTTTTTTGCTGCGAGTACAATTATGGTTTCTTACGCTCCGTAGAGGTCAAACAGCAATCGCTTCATCGAAAGAAATCAATCGAAAGAATGAACAAGAAATGAGCGGTTATTGGATCGGAATGGTATTGAAATGAAAGTTTTTTGTATTGCTCTGGTAATAATTGCAGGAACTCGACGCGAAATATCTTCTTGAACAAGTTTAAATTTACAGTCGCGGAACGAAAAAAAAAGCAAGCAGTTTTCAGTTTATTTCCTCATAACATAATACTTTTTGAATTTTAATTTATTATGTAGTAAATAACGGCCACGACGTTCCGTGCGGTGCCGGACGTAAAGAATAGCACCATCCTATTTATTCCCGTGGGTGTCGTAAAAGGCGACTAAGGGACTTACTAGAGAATGGGCAGCAGCGTTCTCTATGCATTTTAACACCATACTGCGATCGCGAACCCGCAGGCGCCAAGCGTGGCGATTATGGCAACGGCCGCGACTTACGAGTTGTTGATCGTAGGTTCGAACCCAGACATGCACTTTACTTTACTGCAAATGACTTCATTACCACTGCTCTCAAAATGGTGAAGTAAAACATCGTGACGAAACCGGCATGTCAACAACATTATAGACTGATTATGCTATGCTATGCATGTATTATTATTTAGTCGTGTTATTAATTTATTTTCTTATTGGGTTTTCCGCCAGGAATTTCTCAGTAGCAGCGTGGACTCTGGATTTGTGCCCGGTTGATGGCAATAGGCTCGCCCCCTATTACATGGGACTTAAACATAACTGGCGAAACGTGGGTTTACTATAGGTACACCTCTGCCTAACCCTTCGGGGATTACAGGCGTGATGTTATGTGTTATGTGTGTTATTTATAATATTCGGGAAACTTACAGATACAGTGTACTTAAAAAAAATATGAAATTGAAGGCCATTCACAAGTTTCCACTGATAAACGTCCATAAACCTACAAATAGGAGTGTCAAATGCAAAAAAGATTGTAATTTTGGAATAACAGCTTTCATCGTTTATAAAATTCTATAAACTAAGTATAAATATAGAAGTCCTCTAATTAAATTATTTTTGATTTAAACATGAATAAGATTTTTCTAATTTTGACTACATTACACCAGAGCGCTTTTTTAACTTTCCAAATTAGACTGAAGATTTTCTTTGATTAATTAAAGTTCTCTGAACATTTCTCAACCTTAAAGTGAATCGTAAAAATGAGGAATTTCGTTTTAATGTAAATTTTCGTACCACAACAGTTTTTATCTTTGTCTTTTAATTATTTGTCTGTATTATAACTAGATAATTAAAGATGAAAGTATCTTCACTGAAAAAGCGATTCCATGTGAATGAACAGGTGTTCTATTTGTTCTCAAGTATTCAGCCACTTACGATTATTTCAGCGGAAAAAAATGCACCAAAACAAACGACTTCAATTTTCTAAACTTTGATTAGGTAGAATATCGAAAATTATTCTAGAAAACGATATTTTTAAAAGTTGTTAAGGGTATATATACTTCAGAAAGCAGACATCCAGAAGTGGCTTGTATTCAAGAAGTTGCCGACGAAGCCTCTACTGCTCGTAGCCGTGACGTCAGCGTCTACGAGCCGTAGCTACGTCAGCTACGCAATCCTAGCAGAACATTGGTCGACTACTTAGTAATGCAGTTATCAATTCTTCAAGGCACTGCATGCAAACGTGTTGAAATTTTTATTTCAAACAAATAAGCAAAAGCAACTATGTTTAATGAAAAAACATTTTATCACGCGAAACTCATTACTCTGTCAACAGACTTCGACAACAATAATAAAACTGACATAAAATTACATAGTTAATATGTAATTTTATGTCAGTTTTATTATAGTTGCTAGCAGAGCTGTGATATGAAAACGTATTACATGTGTCAATCAATATGCCTAAGCCTTTTCCCAACTATGTTGGGGTTGGCTACCTGTCTAACCGGATGCAGCTGAATACCAGTATTTTACATGGAGCGACTGCCTATCTGACCTCCACAACCCAGTAACTGGGTAATACGATACCCCTTGGTAAGATTGGTGTTAGGTAAATGTGTACAATAGATGAATAAATAATAAAAATACCCATAGCAAAATTATGAAATCACTCAAAATATTGTTGCAGTAAACAGTCGTAACAAAAATTTTTAAATAATTATAATTCATACCACACTCCGCAGCCATCTCATCAAACAAGAAAACAAAACACGTTCGATCATCAAAGAACACAAAAATAAAATTCTCTCCGAAATATTGTTCGTATCAACCGTAAATCAGCAGTAATTGTAAATATTCAGGCAATAGCTACAATAAACAACGACAACTTCATTCATTTATTCTCGAACTGCCGCGATCCCCATAAGATTAATGATACCCTCTGATCAGATTAAAAATTAATCGCATTATCTCCTTAAAGACCAGAGAAAAGTAATTGAGTGGAAAATGAAATGTCCACAGAGGAGGCGTAAATCGTGATTGTCAGCTGAAGCTTGATGAAGTGCTAAATTTTAAATTATGATCCCTCAGCTTTGCTGGCGAATTCACTGACACTTTATTACTACAGAGATTTGGTTACGCAATGGACTTCTAGAATGTTTTAGGCTGGGTGCAGATGACCAATTTGTATTCGACAAGTATGGTCGAAGTCCGATTTTTCACAAACTCATGTGTGTGAACTCAAGTCTAATAATCGTTAGGGATCTTTTTGTCTTATTATGAATCTTATTTTTGCTGCATCTTACGTGTAAAACTGATAATTTGGAATGATTTAAGATGATTGAAAATCAGCCAAACTCAAAACTTTATTGGTCCAATCCCAGATTTCTTTATAAAATCATAACTTTCACAATATTTGAATAGTAAATTTGGTATTTTTTATAGTTGGTCGTCTGCCCGCCTCCTTACCCATTTTATTGCGCACATGAAAAATGTATGCCCACGTCTGTCACAAGTAGATAAATCGCACCTGCATTGCGTGTTTTTGTGCCTGTTTCAAACGAAAATGATAAAATCTTGACTGACAGTAATTACGACCGATTCAATTGACCGTGTTACTAGCACGTCATTTTTGTAACTGTAGTAGGAAATGAGACCTGTCGCTTCTGTTTTAGAATTATATTTTATATTGCTGAACTGTTTATTCGGGCTTACAGACCCTTATTGTATAGTCGGTTTCTGAATTAGAATTTTAAGTTGATCACATATATATTAAACACAACATTGACTTTTATCAAGGTGGACCGATGACCTTGTGAAGGCCGCAGGAATCCCCTGGATGTGGGAAGCACAGAACCGGTCGAAGTAGCGGTGCTTGGTCCAGCAGTGGACGTTTTTCGGCTGAAATGATGATGATGACTTTTTAGAGTCTTCCTAAACATTATATAAAAAATGTATGTTTCTGATTTAGGTTTTCATCAACATAAAAAAAAAAAAATAACATTCCAATTTAATTTGACAGATATCGTGCTATAGGTTGAGGTTGAATCCTCAAACTTAACGCAGTTTCTAAACCTCCGGTGAATAGCATTATGTACCAAAATAATTAACGGGATGAGTCAGATATACGACGTTCACAAGATGTAGAATTAAATGCGTATTTCACGAGCTGGTTCTTGCGACTCCGAGGTTTAGATTTTAAGTCACTGTTAAGACTTACGCTGTATCTGTCACTTTTACGTGAATTGTAGTGATAAAAAAACTTTGGAGAATATCTTCAAGTGTCGTTTAAGAATTTGGAAGTAAGTTATTTTTAGGTTTATAGACGGGTGACTTGGAGTTTCAAGCTTCGTGCTTACAAAGCACTCACTCACATTATAAGGCACGAGCAAAAAGTTATGAGTCTTTGTAAATTTTTTGATGTTTTATAATTAGTAAGGTTTTCAACAACACGTTATTCTTGTAACGTTAAAAGGTTTTTTCTGAAACTTTCACATAATTTTTACTTTTTTGTTTATTTTACATTATATTTTTTAATCATACCGTACCTACTTGATAAGTTTCGTAACAAAGCTTGTTGTATTAAAGCGTGAGTTTGGAACATTAATCATATTTTCATAATTGTTATTATAAAATTAGTACTTTGAAGTAGATTTATAGAAATGATAAAACTCATGGTATGCAAATTACTTTGGTTTACTTACTGTTCAACATAGCTTTTTTTATATACCTTCAGTTTCAATGTTTCCTACTGAACTGAACATTGTTTTTAAATTCATTTACACTCAAAATCCTCTGTCCATATACACTAACAAAGAATATAGATTTCAATCTATTTTGCTACATCAAATAAGTAAATATATCTCAACCACATTACACCCAAAGCTACACCATCAATTACACGAACCAAAAACAAATAACGCCTCCCACGCACTCAAGATAACATCACAAAAACGCTTACCAATAATGCAGCCCAGGAAATGAGCTGTGAATAGGCATACGGCAGTCGCACGCGCCATCTTTCAGGCCTCGCCGGGGTGCGAGGTCATCGCTCCTGGAAACAAAAGAATGCGCTAATAACCTCTGTAACCCTTGGTGTTAAGGTAAGTGTTCACTTGGTGTTGGGAATGAGAGAGAAGGCACTCTGATAGTGAATTAAAGAAATTCAGGAGCACATAACAAAACTTAACGCTTGTATTCCCCAAAGAGGGGCAAGCTGTATATTAGACATACATTTCGCCGATATGTTTTTAAGTACCTAATATTTTTAGTAATCGAGCACAAATCCAGACACTGGGCTGCTACTAAATTAATACTGATGGAAACATTTAAATACCACTCTGCCCGATCTGGGAATCGAATCTACGGTCTCACGCTCTGCATTTGCACTTACTTGTTACGTTACTCGTTGTCTAGACGAGGCAGACAAACTCATGATCATTGAGTGAAATTAAGACAGAAAATGCAAATTAAAAAAAAAAAACCTTTAAAAAGGTCTCTGACTATGTCCGAGGGAATCTAGACAAGGCATTTAAAAAATAAAACTCGTGATCACGACATTAATTGTCAGTTGACTCTCGGCTTTTCAGTTTTACCAGACGCGTCAGTGTAGACACATATTCGTAGTAATATTTTAATAGCTCAACGAATCACCAAGATTATTTTCACGTGCAAACTGAGCTCGAGAGATTGACTTACTAACTTGCGATAGCGGTTATCGATTTTATTCCGAACGGTAATCTAAGAAATTGACCTTGTTTGATATTTTTAGGTTATAGTTGCTTTAAGCTTGCCCCTTTATGAGTATAAATCTTTGTCTCGAACTGATATCACTCGAATCAAAATCATCAAATCGTTTATTTCTTTGAAAACATGGGTAATTGGTACGGATGTTTTTATAAGGAGTCCTCCATGCTCAACTCTCAGATGGGCATGCAAATCATACTTTAATTACAATTTTAAATAACAATATAGGAAATCATAAAAATACCAAATACAAATTAATGTCGAATCATTTGAATTACAATAAAAATGTCGTATTAATACAAAAATGATAAACGGATTGTGAGCATGTCAATCAGTCAGTGTCACTGACACTTTGAGTGTATAATGTCATCGATTTGAAATTATTGTCTTCGAACTGACAATATTTTCATCACTAGTGAATACACAACTTTAGGTGGTATGTAAAATAGGACGCGGCATTTGGATGCTCGGTGAAAACGGTAGGGGTTGTGTAAGGGCGTCAATTTTCTTGAGAGGCACTCTTACTGCGTGTTTTATATTGTTCTGTTGCTGTCTTTATTACTCGTTGAGTTAGTACAAGACTTACGATTTTGTGCCTTCTTTTCTTAGAATATAATAGAATACTCTTTATTATGTACACCATATAAAATTACAGATATAAATGTTGAAATTTTACATAGAGTGACACAATGGATGGTCTTATCGCTAAAAGTGATATTTTACAGATAACCTTTGGATGGACTAAAGGGAGAAGGAGAGAAATACGGCAGGTATTCAGTAATGTACCATTTACATATACATAAAGCATAAACTTATCAATATATTATAAATATATATATACATATACAATACTAAACATGAAACATGAGCAAAAAACTGTACCTATTATGTAATGATGATGTTTAAGGAGAGAGGAATGGTTTTTTTACCAGAATTAAGTTTAACCGAATGTTATTTTGGAAGGTCAACTCTTTAGTTTTAGATTAAAATTAGCACTTCTAGCTACATTAATCGAACCCACACTCTAGAGCAACGTTTTTCGTGATAGTTATTGAAGCTTTAAATATTTTCTCCCTTTCAATGTGTATTAAAATTTGTTCAACCAGGGTCATGTACCATCAATTATTATTTGATTAAATTATCTGGCAGATAATAGATACCATACAAAAATTTCAGTCATATTTTCACTAGCTTCTGTCCGCGTGAAATTTCTTGTTCCCGCGACCCACTGCGTTGTATTGCATCGCCCGCCCACGTTTTTATGCTTTTATGCTGCATTACTTCGTTTTCGCTTAGCTTTTTTATTTTTACTCCGCTCCTGAGGATCGTAGCGTGATGTTAAATAGACTATAACCTTCTTCAAGAATTGGGCTATCAAATGCAAAAGAATTTTTCGACACCGTGGTAGTTCCAGAGATGACCCCCGACATATAAACATATAAACAAACAAATGTGACCTCTTTATAATACTTATTAAAATTGAATAATTTTAATAGTTAACATTTGACAATTCATCAAAATTCAACAACGTAACCTTGTAAACCTCGTAACGGCGGGCATAAAATAATATATTTTTTCGTTTTGTTAGAACTGCACAATTGTTTCAATTACGATTACATATTTACTGTAATAATGACCGATACGAGTAATTTTACGATTTGCTTTCACTAAACTGACAGACGGCAAATGTTACCTATTAAAATGACTCCATATTAGTATAGATTTCACAGATTAAAATTTAAATAATGAAATTGAATTTGTATTGGTTGTGGTTAAACGTGCCCTGAAACCCCCAAATATGTACAAACATCTCACCGACCGTCAATTACAGGACAATAACATCACTAATGAATGAATACTTAAAGCTAATACACAAGCAGTATCTAAGTGTTCACTAATGGAATCTTTGTGTATCCTAATCTAATATCGTGACAAAGAAAACGGTATTAACCTAACGCAGCCTTAAGTACTGATAATGTGTTAGAACATTACACTTGATGTAACGTAAATAAGGTGGAATTTGATATTACAGATTTTCATCCCTATATTTACCGACTATCTACATCTAATTATGCAAAAACGACATTGTCCGTGCAAAAACGGAATTGATCGTGCAAAAAACGCATTGATCACCCAGGAATATTTTAAGGAAATTGATTGGTACAGTCATCACTGATAGCAATTTGACATTGACAGTGCCTGTATTTTGTAGCAGTAAAAGCGATTTTAAGTGTTACACACCACCCGCAAATCAGTATATTGTGTGGTATATATCAGTATATTGTATCGCGACAAATTGATGTGAGGTAGTAGCAGATTTAGTAATAATGGTATTTTCAGAAACCGGGCACAGACATATATAAAAATCAAGAGAATGAATAACATAAAACATACAAAAATAGATCATGACCAAGCACCCAAAAAAATAATTTACTAAGCAATTTCAAATAAAAACACCCAGTCCAATTTTAGCCCTCTATTAATCCAGCTAAAAAAATCTAACATAGCTATTTTCCAACATTTGAATTTTCAGGACGTTAACGTAGATAAAATATCATAAGTCTCACATATACTGATCATAAAAGTTTATGTTCTAAATAGTGCTTTAGTTATTTGCCATGAATATTTTAAGCATTAAATTCTGCCTGGATCCTACCGTTGGAAGAATTTCAACAAAAATTAATGAGTTTTATGAAATGGTGTCTAACAAACCAGTATTTTTATTTGAAATGGAAAAGTTACGTATTTATTTAGACGAGAATATATTATTATGAAAAAAATAAAAAAAATATGAAAGATGATGAAAGATGCAGCTGAGATGAGAATGAAGGGGGATGTGTGGTATTACCTGAATGGATAGAATAATAAATGAGTAAGTATATAAGAGGAAGTCTGAAAGTGACACCGGTGACTGAAAAGTCGTGTGGAAAAAGGTTGAAGGTACGGGCATTTGATGCGGAGGAATGAGGGAAATGTCGCCTGGAAAGATTTGAGTATGCATTTGGATGGCTATACGAGTAGGGGAAGACCAAAGAAACGATGGATGGACAGTGTGAAAGATGATATGGCTAGAAAGAGAGTGACTACCGCAATGAAAACTAATAGAGAAGTATGGAAAGAAAAGACATATTGCGCTGACCCCAAATAAATTGGGATAAAGGCAGGAGAGTGATGATGATGAATGTTTTTTTATATCCTTTTTTCTCATGAATATCTAGAACACTACCTCATGGTGAAAAATATGGGCTCTGGATGAAACTGTATGTCTTCTTTAAAAATTGGCGTTCCTCCACCTATTAAGCTTAAAGATGTTTTTGCGATAAGCTTACTTCTTCCTGCTAATAACAAGGAAATGCTTTTGCAATTTTTACTGTTCATTCTATTTCAAAATATTGACAAAATTTTGTCCATATCATAATTGGTAGACAAAGGTCAAACAATAAGGTACGCTGCTTCTGTACAGGTTCAATAATTTGTCCAATTTTCATACTGTAATCATTCGGTTCATTTGATATTCATTCAGCGGAAAATATTACAATATGCCAGGTCCTGCCATGAAAGGTTAATAAAGTCAAACGATGTCTGTTTTATGAATAAAAAAGGCCTTTTATAAAATATTTATGATTGCGTTCTTTTTTGTCAGTAATATGTTTGGTTGTAAATAATGGCTAGATAAAATGCTAATATAATTTCGATGGTAATGCAAGCTTTGTATTGGTGACTTTATAATCACCTAGCTGCGCCCCGCGGTTTCACCCGCGTAAGTCTTGATCTCGTGGGAATATCGGGATACAAAGTAGCCTATGTCTCAATCCAGGGTGTCAGCTACCTCCATACAAAATTTTATCAAAATTGGTCCAGCCGTTTGAGCGTGAAGAAGTAACAAACATACACACACACACACAAACTTTCGCCTTTTTAATATTAGTGTGAAACACACACATACAAAAACGAACATAAGCTCACGCCTTTTTCCCATCGTTATCATCTTCTTTCATGTTTTCTTCAAAACACCAATTCACAAAATCATCGTTATTAATCATGGAAATCCTCTTGGAGATGTTAGAGTATTATTATCAGCACGTATGAAGAAGCGTGTACCCATGCTTTTGAATACTTTACTAACTTTTATATACACTTTTATTACAGCTATGAGAGAAAGGAAGACGGCAATTCATGATTCAAGTTTTTGGCGAAAAGTATACATTTTGAAGTTATGTGTAATTGCACAGCAATGGGTATTCTGAGTTCACGAAGTCATTCTCTAAACAAAAACCATTCTCTAAACAAATATTTGTTAGGGCTACAATACAGTTTCACAAACTATTACACAAAATCATCAGGGCCAAATTTATCTTATAACAATATCCATACGAATCAGAATGCTAAGATAGTTACTCTATCTTCCATTCTGTTTAATTCAACATCCCTTTGTTACCCCATCGCTCCACTAGGTTTTGAGACAATAGCTCAAATAATGGATGCTTGGACTTCTAAGATAACATGATATATCTTTTCCATGAAGCTGTTCAAAGACTCGTTATGTTCGTTACTTCAGATTTTGGGAGAAGATAAGGTTAACGACTTGATAACTTACAAGTAAATGAAGAGGGTCTGTATTTACAGAAAGGTAGGTATAGATAATAATCTAATTTTAAATTTAAAACCCCTCCACTGCTTGTATACCTATGCACACATTTCAATTGTTGTTATTGTTGTTGTTGTGTTTGTGTTGTTGTGTTGTGTAATTTGTGTAGTTGAGGAGCTGCACACAATTTCAAATTCGACAAAATCAAAATATTTAATTTCACTTAAAATGACATGGGCACTTATGAAACGTCAGATGCTAGGTGTACGGATCCAATTGGTCATTTCCTATGGAGAAGAGCCGGAAAGAAACTCCACGGTTACTCTTTTAAAAAGAATGGGCTTTTACAATGTTTTCAAGTTACAGCGTTAATAGGTATGGGAGGACAGTGTAGGTCCCTCAACAAGTACTTAACAAAATAGAAAATGGTTTACAAAGCTACACTCTATTAAGCCTACAACGTTCTCAAATTCACAAATTAAAAAAGAATCTGTATAAAACATTACTAAAATAATAAAAATAAAAACATATTTAAACCAAATGACAAGATTGCCATTACAAATGTAACAAATCTGAATTAATATTCTGTCCACAAATCCCTAATAAATATTTTAAATTAAAATTGTAGGTATTTAGTGTCAAATAATGAAGAGATTATGTCAAGGTATATAAAAAAAACAGTCTTTACATTATCTTATTTTATCGAAAAATCAGTCACTCCTTTATATAAAATCTCAACAAAAAAAAAAAAAATGATTCCGCAGGTCAGAATGAACGATTTATAAAGTTTTAAAATGCATGCAAACACTATGCAACTCATTGAATATATTTGATAACAAGGTGCATTCATGAATATAATTAACCATTATTTATGTAGCTCACATTTCAAGGTCACGTCGGATGGAGCGTGTTCACATAGAAGTAAACAAGTAAACTAATGATGAAGCCTAAGTGAATAGAAAGTAGTTACCATGTCCTTGTTGGTGTTTATCACTAAATTCTTGAGAACCTAATACTTAGGGAAACGGCGTCCAAATAATAATTTTGACACCGTTTCCGTTCATTAAACGCAAAAGATCTCGGAAACTGCTAACTAAGATCTCAAACGATTTAGAAAATTAAATCTCAAACAAACACACAAAAGCCTCAAAATTTCATGCTATTTAATTACAGATCGTTGATTACAAAACTGGTACAGAATCAATATCCCGTCCGTAGCCCTTCAAAATTTCTTAACAAACTTTTGAGCGCCATATTGTTCCAATTTCAAATCTAAGGCAATAAGCTTAAAACGAACTGGTTCGTTGCTTTCTGATGAAAGCCTTAACATTGGCATGGGGTAGGCTTCAAGACTTTATTGTTAGGCTTTGTGTTATATCGGCTGTATAGGCTCCACTGCGTGCCCCAAATTTTCTTTGATAACGAAAATCGGAATGTGCGCGTTGAAACATAAAATTTATTGATGTGTAGCAAATCTGTTATTACCGGAAGGCATGAGATGTCCGTCCTATCGACGATATTATTATTGGCAAACTGTAACAAAAGTGCTTTTGGCTAGGTTTGCCAAATTATTATCGTATTGGAAATAATGAATAAATATAATATGTAGTCACGTATTATAATAATCTATGCAAACATTAAATACATACATTTTGTGAAATGATTATGAATAAAAAAAATGATGAATAAGATTCTAGCACAAGTCAACAGGAAGAAATTGGTTTATTGACATACGTTTCCTTATTGACTGATAAATCCTTATTAAACATAGGAAGTTTGTTTAAGATATAATTAATAAAATTATTATAGCTCTGAAGACATCGCTGTTATTTCGTTAGGGAAGAATACTTTATTTTGTAAGTAAACACTGCTTATTCGCATAGTTTTGCGAGAAACATCTTCCTTGCTCGCTAATCAAATAATAGCTATAAACAGAGCAAAGTTACTTCTTGAATATGATTATTTTCGTACATTATGCCTGTTAATTAAATTACTTGCTTAGTCTAATTTACTTTTATTCATTTAGATCTTGCTCGTCACTTATCTACACTCTCATGCACAATGCAGGTCGCGTCATATAAATCACCTTGGGTGCTATCACAAAAAAAAAAACGTTAACGTTTTAAACAATTTCTTATCTAATTGTGAGAAATCTTAAAATAATTGTAACATTAAGTTTGTGTAACTATAAAAGTACAGTTTTCGCGGTGATAAACCATTCGTGTCAGTCTCAGCACCTGTTAATAGTTTCATCACTTTTGTGCTCTCGAAAATATAGCTTGTTTCGCCGTTCATTTACTTAATGAAGATATTGTATAATCATAAAATAAAATTTAGATTTTATCACACGAATAGCTGAAGCCCAGTGTTTTAAATTTCTTGATATATGGTTTGTTCAATAATAGGAAAAAAAAACATTACCAACAGTGTTTTTTTTTTTAAATATAGGTTTTTTTCAACATTATTTTCTGAGACTATTTTTAATATTGTGATATTTTTAATAACTAAATTTATGTTACTATATTGAAGAAAAATGTTCCTAAACTCAACACGATAACGTCAATTTTGTGTGAAGAGGCAACGGAAATTATTTTTTACAATAATATAAACCAACATATTCGAATATAAAAATTGCTAAAAATAGAGATGAAGGAGTAATCTGTGTATGACAATTATTAGTTACCTTTGGTTTACTTAAATTTTTGTCAGATTTTGTGATAGCGTCCTTAAATCCCCTCCCCACTCTACCGACTTTAACTCCTACTTTATGCACGCTGTTCGGTTGTGGAACTCACTTCCGCCTGACATTAGGAACTGCCAAACTGTTGCAATTATTGGTTCCAGTCGAATGCTTTAGTTATTATATCCCTGCAATATCCTACAACCGGCACGGGTAGCGCAGTGGATAAGCGATTGACTGCTGCGCTGCGTGTCGCGGGTTCAATTCCCGGACGGAACAAATATTTGTATGACTTATAAATAGTTGTTCCGGGTCTGGCTGTTTGTGTATGTGAGTTTAAATGTTTGTAAACGCACCCACGATACAGGAGAAATTCCTAGCGTCCCACTCTAGGAATTTCTCCTGTATCGGCACAACACTAAAAAAAAAAAAAAAAACCTTGAATCTAGCGGCTTATTCTTTCAGTAGCCTCAAGAATTAAAAGTGCTTCAGAAACCGAATACCGAAAGATGTTCGAGATAACAATAGATGGGCAAAACACCGAAGAAAGTTGGCCGAATAAATAATATAGTAGGTACAATTTTGGTGTCAAACGATAGCCCCATTACGTCAGAGGTGGGTTGGAAATGAAATAATTTGTCGTTCGTAACGCTACTTGGGTACAAGAGCGATGGTGTTTGAAGTAATATATCTTGCGTACTTGTGGTGTGTTTAAAGAGCTTACAATAACAATTATTTGGAAATAAATATTACCTATAACAAAAATTATGAGGGAAGAAAACAAAAATTTATCACGCACATAACTTAACATCACGCCTGTAATCCCCGAAGGGTTAGGCAGAGATGTACCCATACACTCACATTTCTCCACTTATGTTTAAGTCCCATGTAATAAGGGGCGAGCCTATTGCCATCAACCAGGCACAAACCCAGACCCGGGCAGCTCCTATAAAATCCCCAATGGAAAATCCCAATAACACTTTACCCGACCTGGGAATCGAGCCAGGACCTCTCATGCTCAGCACGATCGCTTGCAACCACTAGACCAACGAGACAGTGAGGTAGTTTTTTTTCACAAAATATCAATTATCCCTTTGTATACGTGGATCCACGCAAGACACAATGGCTTTTTAATTGTTTCTGTTTATTCTTTAACGAGCGAGAGGTTAAAGTTAAAATCCAATAAAATGAAGCTAATTCCGTTAAATGATTTTGACCCGAGCCAGCCTGTCCAACGCTGCCCTCCGTCAGCGACGCCGTAAGCCGAGGTCCGTACCCCGTCGCTTAGTCACTTAGTTTTATAAGTTTTATGCCCTAGCAGGAAGCCTTAATTTATTTAGGCATCCATAGGATAGGCCAGTTAAGCAGCCGGCAACTTCCAAGATACACCTGCGAAAAACCAATGTTTTTTTTTCTTAATTATTTTTTTGTGGCTTTTATTTTAAAAAAATTACATGGATTTCAATTCGTTTTATTTTTAACCGAGCTGCGCCCCGCGTTTTCACCCGTGTAAGTCTCGATCCCGTGGGAATATCGGAATAAAAGTAGCCTATGTCTTAATCCAGGGTGTCAGCTACCTCCATACAAAATTTTATCAAAATTGGTCCAGCCGTTTGCCGCCACAAACTTTCGCCTTTATAATTTTAGTGTGATGTTACAACAAAAAGTCCTTCCAAAAAAAGGCCACAATAGTCAATCTATAAACATGAAGTCTTCATTCTATTCGTTTGGAACCCTACTGAATAAGCCAGTGTCAGAGTAGAGGAAGGAAAATGAAACAATTTGTCGTCACCAGCACTGCTTGTGTAAACAAGAGCGATGGCGCCTTACCTAATACATCATACTTGTGGTCCGTTTTGCCCACTCTCCCCTTCGAGGAGCTTAACTATTTTATTATCAATTATATGGGAATATTTTTGCTAAATTGGACGTAAAGGGAATTATTATGTTAGTTAAGGTTAATTGGTTAGTTTTCCTCTTTCTTACATTCCTTCCCATTTTTTAATTTAACATATTCATCATGCTCTTGCCCTTATCGCAATTTCTTTGGGGTTATTGCTGTACCTACTTCATATTTTTTTCTATGAAATTCTACCAGTCGTGTAGTGTGTATAGTTTTCCTTTCTTCACATTAATTTGTATAAAGGTGAACGGCAGGCTTGTATGGGAACTTCGTACCGCTAATAAAATTTCGTGTTTTGGGATATTTTTTGTTTTAAGTGGTAGTTAATAAGATAGACAAGCCCTTTTTAAATTCTTAGATTTATAGAAGTTGGGACGTAAAAGTTATTACGAGTTTTATTTTTTAACGTTATGTACTAGTGTACCAATGTAGATTGTTACTTAAAGGTACATATAAAATTGTTTTGGTGATAAAGTAAATGTTCTAGATTGCTTGTCGCTATCTTTGTAGTGTTCTACTTACTATTAAGTAGGTAGATTGAGATGAGAATAGTACCTACTCAGTGAGGGGTGTATTAGGAGATATCTATGTCCAGCTGCGTACTGCAACAGTTTGATAATGATGAAGTTAATTCGCTAAATTGCTCAGATGCAGTCACACATCATAATCCAAAACAACAGCAAAGAACTGAACCACAGAACTGAACTGAAAGACAGTAACAGTAATACAGATTTTCTTTACCTGTCAATAAATAATTGCCATATGAACAAAAATAATATTGATGACGAAAATCATTCCTATCTTTATATTATTGTTAACTATTATGATTTTATGTAACAATCACGTATTATTAGGTATAATATATTAGTGTTTAATTATATTTAATGTTATTTCTATTTCTAAATAATTAATCTATCATTTCGTTATTAGTGTTATTTTACATATGACAACTTTAAAAAACATAACTGCGTTTAGTTTACGATTTTATTACGTTTAATTATTAAAATCTTTTTATTGATATTATTCATTAATCCGAACTTCTAAAAATAGTACACTTACATGAAAATAAATGTCTTAGTTGCCTTAATAAGTGGTATAAATTCTATAACAAAACAACAACAAAAATATGCGGTACGAAATCTGCCGTTCGCCTTTAGTGAAAGAAAAAAAATATTTCAAAGCATTTTACCTGAATATTCCTAATCACCTTAAAAATTTTGGCTTGTAAATACAATAACAGTCACCTTTTTTACTCATGAATCTTACTAAAGTAAAATGTTTCTATTTTATAGAAAAGTTATAAATAATTATCTAGAGTATTAAGCTAAACGCAACCAAGAATAAACATTAATATAATAGTCTAATAAAGTTCAAGACTTAATAGAAACTTCAACCTTAAACATAAAACTCAGCTAATCTTGAAACGCGAATAAAAAAAGCTTTAAAACTACTGAACGGCAATCTAGCGAAATGGAGCCACAAATACTTTTAACTTTTCAATTATTCTATCCAACCATCTGGATAATTGCGGTTTATATTTGAAACAGAATAAAAATCATAGTCGGTAGAAATTTTTATTTAAAATCTGTCATTTTAAGTACTCAAAAAGTCGAGTAACTCTAGTCAAGGAAGTACATTATTTCGTGGAAGGGCGCCTGCCTATCTGACCTCCACAACCCAGTAACTGCTTAATACGATTCCCCTTGGTAAGACTCGTTGTCAGACTTTCGGGCTTCTGAGGACCCATAACGACTGTCAAAGATCCACGAATGACAGCCCGAGACCAACGGCTTAATGAGCGTTCCGAGGCACGGCGGAGTCTCGGTATGTAAAGATGGTCACCCATCCACAGACCAATCCCAGCAAGCGTAGCTTAACCTGATAGATCGACCCGTGCGGCTGTTAGTACTTAGCCACGAGTTCATCTTAGTATAGACCGTTTCCTTAAATATTGTCGACGATACCGAGAATAATCTAATAAAACTCTGCATTTTAATAAGATTGCCAAGCAAGTGAAGTTGCAGTCATATAAATTGTTTGGGTAGTTTCTCGCTACCAAACTGGCACCGGAAATAACGATACTGATAAGGATAATGAAGGAGCAGTATGAAGTATTCGGGTAGTACGACACACATCATATGTCAGCATTATATAAGCTTATTATAGTTCATAAGTAAGTTGCGTGCCGCTGTTATTACTTAGCCACGATTACTTAGGTCCGTTTCCTAAAAGTAATCTTCCTTCGTATCCACCACAAAAATCGCAGGTCTGGGGCTGGTGATTGTGGTATTTTGTTTTCAGCAGACAAAAGAACGCCAAAACCCCTCTTCGTCGCATTCCGTTGCCCTTTAGAAAACGTCGTAGATGAATCTATTATTTGCAAGGAAAACAGGTTCTTTTCAATTTATTGAAAAACTTTAATCCCAAAAGCACATAGAATTTTGTTTGAAAATTCACAAAAGTTTGAAAACGTAAAGGAGGGTGCACACAACGCTTTTACTCATGACATTCTGTTTACTATTTTGTCTGGAACGGAATATTTCCGTCAGCCAAGCGACGCCGGGGCGTGTTCCTAGTACATACAAATACGGTAATAAATTGTGTGCTTTACTTGCCATAGAAGTCACAGAAAGCGGTTACGGTAATATTAATGTTCAAATGGCGACAAATCGTATACTATTATAATGTTTAATGTGTGACTTGAACATGGGTAATTGAATCGTTTACCGACCATTTGGGTGTTAGGCAATAGATGACTTTTGATACGGAATTGAATAAATTACTTCGTTCTACATGAGACAAACCTGCCTTAAGGCGCAGATACCTATATGATTTTAGTGACTTTTAAATCTGTTATTACGCCTTCATAACCAAAATAATGACGTTAAACTAGAACGCATGCAGATCAATTCCATATATGAACATTTAAGTAGTTATTGTACTTTATGAAATAAATTCAGAAAGTAATGTCTACCTAAATCATAAAAAACACCTTTCAAACTACTTAAGATATTTTCATGTTTTTTTTTTGTATGAACATACTATTTTATTATCTATAATTTTATCTGTGATTGTTTTCGTAACTAAAAATAAATATTCAACGGCCATTACTCGACCATTAATATTCTTAAAAATTACTATTTCTGTAACTAGAATACAGTGGTGACAAAACTGTCAAATAGAAAAGCGCCAAGACAAATAAACTTAAAGGCAGCAAGTCAGAGGGAAAGTATTCAATTATCGTGAAGCCCACAACAGAAAGGAGGAGTACATACTTGTAAAAAAAAGACTACTACTTGTTAAAAGAGTGTCCGTGGAGTTTCTTGCCCGTTCTTCTCCATAGAAACCTCTTTGGAATGGGCAACTAGCTTCATATTTCTAACTGACCGACTTCTTGACAATTAAAAAATTCATGTAAATTGTTTTATTGAAATAAATGCTTTGAGTGTGAGTTTCAGTTTTGAGTTAAGTTATCATTTAATAGTAGGTAGTTCAAACATTAGGTAATTATTCAAAAATATCTTCAGGTGATACCAGAAAGAGCACCGATGCAATCCATTAGAATTCCTGAAGCTCGTTCGCATCTAATCAAGACGGCCAACAAGAAATTGAAAGTGAGCCCCAAATGAGCCCCTTTTTAAGAGAAACCGCAACATCGTTCGGATTTGCAAGGACAGTGGGATGTCTAATAAACTTGAAGCAGAATATATCTCTGCAATTTTATTTTGCATATTGAATCTGAAAAGTTCACTTTTTGCTACAAGTACAGATAATTTTCTTTAAGCTTGCATTTTGCCATCTTCAATAATAGCACCATTAATTATTATTTTCTATCTTAAAATTTTCAAGAGGTCATATAATTTTAAATCCTAAATCTATTTCTTATCTTGAACATATCACAGTGGCAACTAAGTTCTAACTCATAAGGGCAAACGATACCAATAAAAACAAAAGCTGCGGTTTCCTCATAATAATTCAGCGTTACTCTCTCATTTTGTGGTCGGCAATTCGTTCTTTCATGTCGTTAATGTACCGAAATATACTATTCATGTTCGTCCCCATTCAAGCCCGGACATTATATTTGAATAAGCCCTTTTATGAGCCAATTATGGTGCATTTTAAGGGATTTGCCCTTTTTCAAAATACAAATGTGGAGGAGGAAAGCAATATGTACGATTTTAAACCAATTGTGAGCTTTTGATTTTATTGTTTGAAATCACAACTCCCATTCATGGGTATACGAACTCGTTTATGTGTTTGAAATATTATGACCAGAGATTTGTAATTGTGTCAACCCTCCGCTGCGACTCGAAGGTAAATTGTAACAAGAATAACTCAAAGGAATTATTTTTCTTAGAATTAATTTCTTAATTTATATTTGCTTATTCATTTGTTATTCTGTTCACAGTCTTCAACTTTGTGAACAGCTGCGTATGTATTGTGTTCTTGAACTTTCACCTTGTAAGATTTGATTCGAAAAATGTTTTTCGAGAGTTGTGAAAAGTTTTCTATTTCACGAGTTAGTTGTTCTTTAGTTAGTTGAGATCCTAAACTCATGGTCAATTTACTACGAAACTTGAATAAATGTTTTATTCAGTTTCTTTTGCTATGTTTTTAGGATGTGAATGTACGTAGTTGTCTCTTATTTAGTACACATAAATAAACTACGACAAGAAAATACTGTAATCAAACAAAAAAGTGTGTTCCTTAGCTTGTTTCTCAATTAGCTAGCTGGATTTACCTTATTATATTCTGCTTCTGTCTGCAAAATTTGTAGACGAAATGTTATCTACTGTAACAGTACCTACTACAAAATAAAATCCTATTCTTTGAATGGATTTCGAGCAGGTGTACCTGAAATAGGTGCTCAAATATTTAAGATACTAAAACTTAAAATAAACTAATTACTCTCATGTCAAGGTTACTTCAAATGTTTGCCCAAAATAAAGGATGTCGGGTACTTTGACGACTCAAAGACGAACAAAGTAATTAATTTAGCAATTAATATTAAACACGCATAATGAAACTGCTGTGTTGTGACATAATGCTGTTAATTACAATCAATTATAAAGTTATACCACGTTGAAGGTTTGTAAGTAATCATTAATTTTCGCAAACACACTTTTCTGTTTGATCTTTCCGAGAACTCTTATTATCTCTCGGATGTAACAACACAACACAATATAATATTATTGCTTACAGCTTAATTTGTCAAGTGCAATTGGACATGTTAGGATCAGAGGCATAAAGCTGAAAATTGGTTGGCTTTATAATATGTATTGTATAAATATTATTTGCGAATGACGCTTGATTCTTTGTAATAATATTTATTTTGTCTTTACAAAATTGTGCGAGTGAAATTATACATTTGGGAAAAGTCGTAGATTGATTAAAACTTTTACGTGTTGTGCAGCCACATTATACTAAAATTTGGTAAAATTAAATTTTTCCAATTAGTGAGCCAATCAGCTCTGGATTCTTAATTGCTTTCATCAATCATACAACATCGGATAATAATATGTCATTATAATATCAAACTTAAAACGTAAACATTTACATTTTCGCGATATAATAAATAATTTCTACCACAAAATAATAATCACCAAATTATCGCGTGACCAGCAAATTATCTCTCTCACACTAAATGAATAGTATCAACAAAAAAATGGTATATCATCTCATAATAAATAACGACAATAATGGGTCATAGAAAATTAACAGAGACCGCGGTCTATTGTACCTCTGACCGCGAGAGGGTTGCCAGATGACGCATCACAACTTGGCACTAAAGTGACAGGGGCGCACTTTGTGTTAGTACGGGATTAGACTCTTAAGTAGTGTACGCTGTTTATGATTATAATGTAAGAAAATTGAATTAAGGGTCGGGTTTGAACTTCTGAAACTGCTATTAAAACGGCGGAGTGCGTCAGATGGTAAAAAATTGTGAAGATAGGTAAAGGCAGAGATGGAAAGTAAAATAGATAATTTTTAATCTTTAAAGGACTTGCGTAATATGTTTCTACTGATAAAAGCATACATCATAATCGTGTATCTAAAGATTGATTTGTCTAAATTATTATAACTGATTAGAAGATTTAGTTTTCTAATAAAATTATTATTGAGTGACTGACTTATTAAGGCTTAAATTAAAATGTAATGATTAAACCCCTAACTTCTGAGACGAATTATTTTAAGCATGGTGTATACTTTAGTCATTTTAATTACAAATAAAATCCTTTGTCAACTATTACTCACGTACTATTTTGAAACTAAACTACGATGGGAGAATAACAGAGAGAATTGTTTTATTTCAATCTATAATCACAGAACTAAGTGAAAATCAAACATTAATTTAGAAAAAAGTTTTATTACAATGTTTAAAACACGTAGTTTCAGTCATTTAGTATGATTTAAAAAAAAAATGTTTGTTGTGCATTGTTTTGCTTAACTTGCAATTCGTCAATAAGTCAAAAAAAAAACCCAACTTCTGAACACAAAAACGATATCGACATCCGGAGTGATTCTCCGAAATATAATTCAATTAAATAATACAAGAGAGAAAGTTTACAAATACCATCCGAACAATTCACCGAAATAAAAGTAGGGCCATACCATATTAAAAAGTTTTGGAACTTTTCCCAAAATAACTGGCAACGGAGTATTTAAATATGCCAAGAATCCGAACAATGCTGTGATGACCGAGGTAGTAAACGGGTTTTTTGATAGTGCGAAAAATATTGTTCAAGGTTTTCAGTCATCATGCATCATCATTTCAGGTGAAAGACGTCCACTGCTGGACATAGACCTCCTCCAAGCACCGCCACTTCGACCGTTTCTGTGCGCCGCATCCAGCGGATTCATCGGTCCACCTTGTAGGAGGCCTTCCATCGCTACGTCTTCCGGTACGCGATCGCCACTCCAGAATCTTTCGGTCCCATCGGCCATCCGTTCTGCGAGCAATGTGCCCTGCCCACTGCCACTTAAGTTTAGCAATTCTTCGGGCTATGTGTTGTTACCTTGGTTCGCCTGCGGATCTTTTTATTTCTGATTCGATCACGTCGAGAAACTCCATTGCCCTTTGGGTGTCTGAAGGCTTCAGTATTGGGGTTTAAATTGGGGAAATGTTATTATTGTAAATCAGTTGAAGTAGCCGTGAGTGACTTACGAGGAAAATTAAAGAAAGAAGATTAACATGCATAATCAGCATATAATGTTCGCACTGTTAGAACGAAGGCCTGCTCTCTGTGAGCGGGTGTGGGCCGTATCCACCACGCGAGCCTGTTCTCATGTCTTTAAATTTTTGGTTCTAGGACATGCCGGTTTCCTCACGATGTTTTCCTTCACCGTTTTGTAAGCATTGGTGACGAAATAATTTAAGTCAGGTAGGGTTATTAAGTTTAATATGGATAGATTCAACTTAATCTAGAAAACCGTACAAAAACTAAAAAGACCCCTTCCTAGTCTTTGATGCAACAGTGATAATTAATTTACCCTCCCTGTCCTAAGGTCACATTATCATTTAGAAGGTAATGAAAGGTACACTACAGACAGGCATTTTACATTACAGATATTTTTAACCACCTCTGTTTTTAGGTTGAAGCACGTGAAGCTATTTTTAAAGCCGAGGCTCAGGATTACACGCGTTAAGCGTTTGTATAAACAAGTACCTGTCAGACACACTTCTCTTCCCTATTATTAGAATACCCAAGCAAAAATGTTAAGCCAAGAATCCATAATCATGCCAGAAACCTGCACAAGAGTATATATGAACAGCTTTCTGACGTTATGTCATACCGATGCTATAAGGATTAGAATTAAAAGAAAAATAATGGTTACAGAATAATATTTTACAATAAAAACATTTTTAATTCTTAGAATTTAACAAATTTATGAGCAAAAAAACGTCGTTGCACTGTCAAATCTTTCATAATATTCGTGTTCTTGTCGAAATATTGTCATCAAAATGTGTTTAAAAATTACTCAAGAATTCTCACGTAAATCTTAGAGCGGTTTTAATTAACTTGATAGATTATTGATGATTTTTACTGTATGAGTGTTTTTTTATTACCACTTAAAATCATTTATGTTTGGCTGACCGATTGGTGAAATAACCATTTTATACCTACTGAATTTTATGCTCATTGGAAGTTCATTATTAGTAACACATTAAATTGCATATTTCCAAATAAATTTTAGAATGAAAGAGGAAATTCAAACAGCAACCTGCATATTAGGTTATTTTTGCATTCATTTTAAATATACGCTTAGAACAGCAAGACTTGCATTCAACACAATGTTTGCTTTTAATCCAAAAACCGTTTGTTTGGTTTAGAACCACGAATATCCATAAGCTTCAACATTGTATTCAGACCATGGCAAAGCTGTTTTATGCAAGCTTCTACACAACAGAATCTAAACAAAGCTTGCCGGTTCAAAGAACAGGCTAGAATATATATTGGTAGGTTTACTTTGCGCAGAAAAATAGGTAATTTACGCAAATAAGTACTGGTTATTTAACGTACAAATCAGTGTGTAGGTAGAACCCGATTGAACTTTACCCGTGTTTGTCGTTAAAAGAAACTAATGATAGTATGTGATCACGAACTCTCTTTGCTAGATTTGGTGATTATGTAAGTAAGAATGTCCATAAAACTGTTTTAAAACATAAAACAGTTTTAAGAACATTCTTGCTGACTTGCTATTATTTAAAAATCATTTTTAGGGTTCCGTACCCCAAAAGGAAAAAATCGGTATCCCTATAAGATCACTCGTGTGTCTGTCTGTCTGTCCGTCTGTCACAGCCAATTTGCTCTGAATGATAACCGATTAAGTTGAAACTTGGTACACATGTAAATTTCTGTGACCCAAACACGGATATGTACGTAACTATATGAGTTTCGAATATGGGGGCAAATAAGAAAAATGTTTTTCAAACAGTACCATGTGACAAATCAAATGAAAGGGCTTTATGAAAGGATTTCAGATATATATTTTTAATCATTTTAAAATACTACTAGGTACTAGGTACTTTTAACGTTATTTAAGAAAATCGAGAAAAAATTACCATTACCCTTACCTCTGAAACTACTGAACCTTAACTTTTTTTTAAATATAGAAAATAGTTCTTTACTTATAGATTACAGGGAAACCTATAAGAAGTGTATGGTCTTAAAATACATGGTAAATCACTCATTATTGTACATACAAACTTACATTTGCAATTGGAACGTATCAGGGAACATGTCTTTCAACTACAATGTTAAGACAACCCTTCATTGTACGTGGTCCGATACGGACTTGGCTGGTTTTTGGACACAATTTACTAACCAATAATATTCAAATCAAATCAAATCATTTATTTGCATGAATATGGGTACATGAGTTGATACATAGGTACAAAAAAGTTCTTTAAACCATATCCTACCTAAACAGGTGTGCAAATATCTACAAATTATAATATAAATATTTCTTACATTATTCATAAATTACAAATATTAATATTAAATTATTTATGAAATTTATTAATTATATAATTTTATTATTATTACTAACTTAAAAATTAATTACATTTATCATTTAAATAATCAATAACTTTGTAATATGCTTTATTGATCAGATAAGTCTTTAGTTTATTTTTAAATGATGTAAAATTATTTGCTTCTTTTATATTATTAGGTAATTTATTATATATTCTAGGGCCCATACAAAATGCACTCTTGTCAAACATAGCTGTTCTATGGCGTATTGCACAAAGTGTACTGGCAAGCCTGGTACACTTTAACGTTTTATATTTTTTTATATTATTTCTAATTTTTAATGCTAGTTCGTAGATATACAGTGATGGGAATGTCAATATTTTTAAATTTATAAAATGTGGTTTACAAGAACCTGTAGGTTTTAATGCACTTATTGCCCGGATACATTTATTTTGGGCTTTGAAGACAGTTTCTCTCTCAGTGGCATTCCCCCAAAACATTATACCATACCTTAGTGTCGAACCAACGTAAGCGTGGTAAGCAGATAGAAGTGTACTTTGGTTTACCACTTTACGAAGCATATATATGGCATATGAATACCGACTTAATTTTGTACATATTTTTTCAATATGTGACCTCCATGACATGTCTGAATCTATGTGTAGTCCAAGAAATTTTGTGGTGTTTATTTTTTCTATATTTATTTGTCCATAGTTTATATTGAATGAGCTTATTTTTGAATTTTTATTTTTGAAAGTCGTTACAAATGTTTTAGTTAGGTTTATTTTAAGTTCATTTAAATTAAGCCAGTTAACTATAGATGATAGCGTATTGTTCATTTTATGTTCATGTGTCGCAGGGTCTTCAGATACAACTATTGCAGTGCTATCGTCAGCATACAGAACCATGGAGGATTTGATGGATTTGGGGAGGTCGTAAACATAAATAATAAAGAGCAGAGGACCTACAATACTCCCTTGTGGTACACCTTTGCATACTTTTATTGGTGTTGACAAATGCTTCTTTTTGATTTTAGTACTATATGAAATGCTAGATATTTCAGTTTGTTGTTCTCTGTTACTAAAATATGACTTTAGGAGATCTCTAGCGTTTTCCCGTATTCCACACGCTTCTAATTTATTTAATAACACTTCATGATTATTACATATTAGGCGGTACTTTGTCAAATAATGCTTGGGTAAATTTTTTACGTCTTTAGGTTTTAATTAACTAGTTCACACACTTGTCTGATAGTTTAGCTAATAGCCCAAATATCGACTAAAGTACCACGCACCTGGCCTATTCAAGTATGAACCTTGTCCTAAGTTAAAACTACACAACGCAGCAGCAAAATACTTAACAATTTTTAGACAGAAACCTCGTTCGTCCACGTGAACGTTACAGTTGCACCCGTCGTAAACGTAAATAGTTTTTGATTTATTTTTCTCGTCTAGTTGAAACTAGTTTTGAACTATATATATACCCGACGTAATTGTAGACGACGCTTTGAAAATTTATTACCCCTGTACGACAAAATGTGTGGAGGATTAGCCATACAAAAATGTGGTGAATTTTTACTTGGATTTTCAGTTCAGTGGTGCCGTGTGGTGCCGTAAATTGCTACTAAGGGACTTACTAGAGAATGGGCAGCAGCGTTCTCTATGCATAATAACACCGTACTGCGATCGTCAACTCGCCTACCAAGCGTGGCGATTATGGCCAGCAGTGGACGTCTTTCGGCTAAAATAATGATGAATGAATGATTTCAGTTCAGAAATAATAAAAAAGAGAACGTAAATAAATTGGATTGTGGTATGAATAACGGCTGTTGTTGAAACTTATTTTACAGACTTAAATCTTTAGTAGAAGTAATTGGATACTTGTGACTAGCCTACGTTACACCTGGTCTTGACAGAATTAAATTCGAAATAGCCTTTAGGTATAAATAATAGTTTCCTGTAGGTAAATGAACCTAAAAAATTGAGAAGAAAGGAAATTGTTTTATTTTGAGTTTTAGAATATGTTTAACGCTGATAGCACACCTCCGCCGCGAAACCATAGCAGCTAAACCGCAGTAGTTCAATTGTACTGGTTTGCGTCATGTTCCGCTACTCGAATCGGATGCGAGTAGCGGAACACGACGCGAACCAGTACAGTTGAACTACTGCGGTTTCGCTACTATGGTTTCGCGGCGGAGGTATGCTACCAGCGTAAGCATGTTGTAACCTAGCTTTATAATAACCCACCCCGGCTTAAATCAATGAAGACCACATTGATTTCAGCTGTTCCATGGTTTTACGTGACACCAAAATTTTACGTCATGATTCAACTCCGACGTTAAATTTTTGCAGCTTTGCGTCATTCAAAATGCGTTTTAACATCATTCAAATTTTACCGTGAATGTTGTGCTTTAGCAACAAATAATCGGAGGATTAATCTCCAAAAGAAACAACGTCTATCTTAATACGAACTAATATTATAAATGCAAAGAGTTTGTTAGTTATGCTTTCACGCTAAAATGGCTGCACGGATTTGCATGAAATTTGGCACGTGGGTAGACCTGGTAGGGAGTTTGTTGCGCAACTTCTTCTTCCCAGCTAAAGCACTAGGAAGTGGTGAAGGGTGGGCGTTTTTGGCGGACTGTCTCATGTAATTTTTGACGTTCGAAAAGTGCTGATTCTCAGCCTAGTTTGAATAAATGACTTTTGATTTGATTTTGATTTGTTTAGACCATGACCTGGAGAAGGATATAGGCTATTTTTTATCCTAGATCGCAGACGAAGTCACAGGCAACAGCTAGTTTAAAATATTAAAAGCTGATGCTAGATTGCTTACTTATTCGTCCTACCAGTGTATGTGATCAAACTGACTCTTCTGATTCTATTTTGAGTTCGAAAACAGTCGGTTTGGGCATTATGTACACTGCCAACAATAAAAACAGTTACAGCAGCTTCTCTATCTATTTATAAACAGTTCTGATTGGCCGACATGTTTCATGTTTTTGCCCAAAAAAACATCTACCTCATACGGTAACCACATAAGTGATTACTTAAACGTTACATAACTTTCACCTCAATATCCTAATGGATGTGGTAACGGAAAAATTACGTACAACCGTCAAAATCCACTCAGTAAATTAAACGGATTACTTGATGCCATATAAATACTCGGGTTATTAGATTTTGTTCACCTACATTTTCACATGTTTTTGCTGTGTGAAAACAAAAATCTGGGTTTTGAATTCGACTAATGTTTGAAGGTGTGACAAATCCCAAAGATTTAGTAGTATTTCACTGCTTTTTAGGGTTTCGTAACTCGAAAGGAAAAAAAAACACAACCCTTATTGGATCACTCGTGTGTCTGTCTATCAGCCACAGCCAGCCGATTTGCTCCGAATCTACTGGACCGATCAAGTTAAAATTTGGAACACATATGAATTTCTATGACCCAAACACGAAAATGTAAGGTAAAAACACATTTTCCCAATTTCGCAGAAAACTGATAACTATTAGCGACGAATCACAATCATAATTTCTTAACCTACTTTTTATTTTTTAGTATTTATTATTTTGGTTTTTTACGGCATATATGCCTGCCACTTAAATAATTTTGGAATGTTATCTTATTGCACTGGTTATCACGTTCTACCGGTTTGATTTTTGAATTTGAATTTTACTGTTTATTTTTTAATTTAATACTAATGTTTTAATTTTGATTATAATAATAATTTTGATTTTAATATTTGATTCTAATTTGGATTATGATTTTGCTTTTACTTAAGGTTTTGTTCTTTGTTTATAATTAATTTTTCTATCCGCACTACGAGTAAAAAATCTTGTTTAAACATAATATATTTAAGAAGCTATTTTTTATGTAAGTGCTGTGTACGCCTGTAAGTGACTTATTCACCATAACTCAATGTATATGTTATTTTTTATTATGTTAATGTTCTAGCGAATGGGTCGTTGGTGTACCTTTCAAATAAAAAAAAATAAAAATACATTTTGAATATGGGGAAACTTAACTATTCACTTTTTGGGAAAAAAATTGATAATTAAAAAAAAAACGCAAATTGTACCGTGTGGCATATGAAATGAAAGGACTTGATATGAGGACTTCAAATATTTAAATTTTTTTAAAGTTATTAATTAAAATAGATGAAAATTGACCATTTACCCCTATCTCCGACACTGATTAGCCTAAAATTAAAAAAAGAATGCAGTGAATAGTTCTATACGTATAGAACACAGAAAAACACAAGAAGGCTATGGTCATAAAATAACACAATAAATCACTCAATATTGTGCGTAAAAACTTACATTTGTAGTTGGAATTTGTATGAGGGAACATGCTTTTCAACTAAACTGTTAAGTTTGTTGTTGGCATAAATTCGTCCCAAATACGGAAACCTTCATTGTGCGTAGTCTGACACGCACTTGGCCGGTTTTTTTTTATTAAGAACCTCTGCCCAGTTTTCTGTACGGGTCAGCTACGAGTGGGTAGTAAATCTTTATAAATTGACCACAGCCTCAAGAGACAAATTCGTTTGGTTATTTGGTCACCTGCAAACATACTTATATTAGGTGATCAGTGATCCTCTAAAAGTAATCGTTAGATGATTATTACCCAGCGTTAATTAGACGTCTTTAGGAATTGAGAAAAACTAAAGTTCTTTGATTATTTGTATGTCTAGAATAGAGTGTCACGCTGCAAAAAAACTAAAACAAACAGGCCAATTTTGTTATGCTGGTGTGTGTGACAGCTACGTGTTACACTCACGCCACGTCATTGTGCTGTCATTGTGTTATTCCACTGTGCGTGAATTTCGCGGCCAGTAGATGGACGCCGTAAAAAACGGCGTCCATCTATTTCCGTACGCAAAGGGTAAAACGGGAACCCTATTACTAAGGCTCCGCCGTCGGTCTGTCTGTCCGTCTATCTGTCTGTCTGTCTGTCTGTCCGTCTGTCACCAGGCTGTATCTAATGAACCGTGATAGTTAGACAGTTGAAATTTTCACAGATGATGTATTTCTGTTGCCGCTATAATAACAAATACAAAAAAATAGAATAAAATAAATATTTAAGGGGGCTCCCATACAATAAACATGATTTTTTTGCTCGTTTTTGCTCGATATTGATAACGGCAACAGGTAGACGCTTGAAATATTCAAAGAATATTTAGTTATTTATTCACTTTAAAAATAAATAATTAAATTAAAATAAAACAAATATTTAAGGGGGGCTCCCATACAACAAACACGTGGTTTTTTTGCCGTTTTTATACATAATGGTACGGAACCCTTCGTGCGTGAGTCCGACTCGCACTTGGCCGGTTTTTTTGACGAGTTCACAGCTTTGACTGTCTATCTAGACATATTTATCTTCGCTACATTTTTTACGAATTATTTTAGTTTATTCATGTCCTAAGACGTCTAATACTAATCCTGCCTAAACATATCGCGAATAAAAATAACAAAACCACCAAAGTTATAAAATAAATCGCCATATGACATCATACCGTCACCCTGTTAACGAGGTTTCCAAATTGACCGTCCCCCTACACATTTGTCCCGCTAACAGCAAACCTTAACTGTGTTACTGCGACCCGATAGCGACACGTTGACGCCAAGGGAACGGGTCGCCGAGATAACACCGTAGAATGACGTATCGAGACGTGGATATACTGCTGTCTGCCTTGTGTATAAACATGTACTACCTAGATATCAGTAGCGAAGCTATAATTTTTATTAGAGGTAAGCCGAAGAAAAAGTTGTTCAGTTCTCATAAACTCTAGATAACATCAAAATTAATTTATTCAAACATTTTATTCATTCATTTAATTTCTAAATTTAACGCCAGCTACGGTCGGGATTCTTTGTTTAGTCAAACAATTTAGGCATTTATGTAATGTGTTTGGTCATAATTGATTTTTTAAACTGGTATTAAATATTTGTAATGTGATGTGTATCAATACACACATGTGTAAGAAGACTGGTTGTTCCGAAGGGAAGCTGAAAGGAATCGGGTTGTACGAAGGCTGCGCCCCTGCTAGATATATAGAAGTACACACAATAATAGATGCAAGTGTGGCCAATATGGACCAGTGTATGTATACAGGGATGTTAAGATAACCCAGTTCACGATAATGGCCCTCAATGAGAACATTAAACTTGACTTGGAGGGGCTTGTGGCTAAGTAATAACAGCTGCACGGGTCGATCGATCGGGTTAAGCTACGCTTGCCGCGGTTGGTCCGTGGATGGGTGACCATCTTTATATACCAAGACCCCTCCATTCCTCGGAAAGCACGTTAAGCTGCTGGTCCTGGCTGTCATTCGTGGATCTTTGACAGTCGTTACGGTTCGTCAGAAGCCCGAAAGTTTGGCAACCAGAGTTACCAAAGGTTATTGTATTACCTAGTAACTGGATTGTGAAGGTAAGATAGGCAGTCGCTCCATGTAAATAACTGCAGCTATTCAGCTGCATCTGGTTAGACTGTAAGCCGACCCCAACATAGTTGGGAAAAAGCTAGGCAGATGATAAATGAGGACATTAAACTTGACTGTTTCTTAAAAGGAACAAGAAACTAAAGACAAATGGCAGTCATATTATTGATTGGCGACAAAACTAATTATTTCGAGACAAAAGTAGGAAAATATTTAGTAAGTTCCTACATTACTATGTATGTACCACAAAAAACAAAAAACTGTAGAGTTTATGCTAAAGATTTGATAAAAACAAAATCGAAGGTCCATTTTCTTGATGCTTGGTATATAAGAAGATAAATTATGATGACTGGACGCTTATCGTTCATGTAATAAGACCTCATCCGTACTAAGATCGCCAGTATAAAAAAAAAAAAACTTTATTGCCAGCATCGCAATAATAACCATAACAATAATAAATACTTACAAAGAAAAAAAAAAAAAATAGTAAGTATGGGAAGATACTAGTTCCAAAGTAATATTTTCATAGAAAAAAAAACAATGAAAACCGTACACACCGAAAACTTCCTCCGATTTATTTGAAATTGTATTCGGAAAAATGTAGAGAGAGTTGGAATGTAAGAAAATCGCCACTATCTACTGACAACGGAATTGAGAATATATTTTTACTTTCTTAAAATCAAATAAGCCCGTACATAATAAAGGCAGAAAAATGTACGGATGTACGGACTCATTTGCTTAAATGGGATTTTCAGGTGTTGACTAGAAATAAGCAAATTGATTTAGGTACCTACTATAATTGCGCACCAGCTTTCCAATGATAGCAATATTACCTTAGAACAATCCTTTTGTTCTCTTTTAAGAGCTTTAAAGAGGAGTGGTGGCCCAGTGGTTAACGGCCTCGACTTACGAGTATTAGGTCGTAGGTACGAACCTAGACAGGCGCTTTACTTTGTGTAAATTATTTCATCACCGCTGCTCTCAAAACGGTGAAGGAAAACTTCGTGAGGAAACCGGCATGTCTTAGAACCATAAATTCGAAGACATGTGACATCCACCAACCCGCACTGTGCCCGCGTAGTGGATCCCACTCCCTCTCACAGAAAGAGGAGGCCTGTGTCCCAGCAGTGGGAATATTATCGGCAGATTATGTATGTATGTTATGTAATCCTTTTGTTATTTTGCACAAAATTATATTCAAACAAGATAATAATTACATAATATAGAAGCACACAGGCTTAAAGTAATTATAAAAATATGTACATGTATATAAAAAAGGAGGGGAAAGAATCATATCATCAACAAATTCGTCAGCATCGTTGTCAAAAGGAAACTACCCAAAAGGCTAAGTTTCCCTAAATAGTCCAAATTGTTTGAAAAAAAGCATATAGATGCATTTTCTAAATCCTCATAGAGATTTCAAACCTTTTAAGCTAAACTAGACTTTAGTCTTGTTCAAAATCGAGATTTATAATTTAGTGAGTACCTACCTACTTACCTACATATTTTCGTAAACATACGCCTAAAGGCTCTTATACACTTACGCGATATCGCGGGCGTTTGTAAGAGCCTTAACGCTATCGATCATCAGGCACGTGACAAGTTAAAATAATCAAGTATACTCGTAGGATCACTTATAAATTAGTTCACTCTAATTGCATGCCCCGTCCACATAAAGTAAGAATCGCGAAACCTATTATAAACTGTTGAAAATAACGAAAATAACTAAACCCTAATTTTATGTTGCAATGACTTAAAGAACCACCAATGAAAACTAATTAAACGTATCTATACCTACTTACTAATTTGTGATAAAACTACAAATTAACAATTTTCGGACTTTTTTCTTTACTTGTGCTGTGAGACCTTGCTTCTGCCCAAATTTCATGATTCTAGGCCGACGGGAAGTACCCTTTATGTTTTGATTTATGTGCGAGATATTCGCATTTTTTTTTATGTGATAATACTACAAATTTACAATTTTAGGACTTTTTCCTTTACTTGTGCTGTAAGACCTTGCTTCTTGCCAAATTTCATAATTCTAGGTCAACGGGAAGTACCCTATAGGTTTTGATTTATTTGCGAGTATCGAAATATGTCGCAATAATGTCGCTTATATCGCCGTATTTTTTTATTGCGTTGACTTGGAAGCTTGACCATAGACTTACGTATTTGATATTAATTTCAACTTGATACCTCTATGCGTTCCCGAGAAAAATAGTCTTGACAGACTGACAGACAGACAGACAGACAGACAGACGGACAACGAAGTGATCCTATAAGGGTTCCGTTTTTTCCTTTTGAGGTACGGAACCCTAAAGAAGACATTGCGCTGACCTCAAATAAATTGGGATAAAGGCAAGAGTACCTGTGATGATGAAGTTACCTAATATGACGTCACATCTGATATATTATATTCATAGATTATTCAAATAAAAATATAAAATATAATAACCTAACCTAACTAAACCTAGCCTACCCACCATAGAATTTACATGACGTAAATTAGTATTCGACCCATGTCTTACGAGTTGTAAGTCGTGGGTTCGAACCCAAGCAGGCGCTTTACTTTATGTTAATAATTTCATCACCACTGCTCTCAAAACGGTGAAGGAAAACATCGTGAGAAAACCGGCATGTCTTAGAACCAAAAATTCGAAGACATGTGACATCTAAAAACCCGCACTGGGCCCGCTTAGATGATTTGATTATACTACCACTAACCACATCTACAATATCTACAATCCTAGGATACCATCTCGAAATATGAACCCAACTATCACTCTACTTATAGAATCACTCTAACGCTTAAAAGCTAAGTGCTAGTAGTAGCTTAAAAAACTGAAATCTAACACCTCGTCAAGAAAACTGATAAGGTTCGCCTTAATATGGATACTTGTGATCGAGACACCGAAAGTTTTTCAACTAACTAATTATATAAGTCTTTAAAGGAAGTAATAGTGAAGTTGGTTGCTATGCTGAATTGCTGATGAGGAAAGTGAATATCTTAGTTCGATTTTCCTTTATGGAAAATTTCACTGGAGATCTTGAATAATTAGACGATAAATTAATTGTAGACTTATAATTTTTCTGCGATCCTGTAGTCAATTACTTGGAAACTAGTGGTTTCCTTTTTAGCATTTTTATCGTGGAAAAAAAAAATTCAATGTATTTTATATTGTATATCAGGAATCTTGCATGCCCACTATGGAGTATATTTTTTTAATATCCAGTAACACATGCATACTTAACGCATTCAATAATGATGCGATTCTCTTTTGGCATCACCAATTTGCAGGCTCCTAATAGCATCTAAATTCTAACCAACATTTCTAAAATTTACAATATTTTTATTCAGTCTGTTTCATAATTGTAGTAACCGGTATGACAACCCAGACAAAACAAATTCCAACTAGCAGAGGCTAACCAAATGCCGACACTAATGGAAACTAGATTTTCTAGATTTTTATCGACTATTACAAAAATATCAAAACAAAACACTTCACCCTAAACTGCCTATCGTACAAAAAAAGTCATGAGTTCAAACGTGAAAAAAAGAAATCGAGCACATAACGGGTCAGGCGTTAGTCATTGACTCTACCTTTTTACCAAACACTCGATTCAGCACCAACCGATTGAATCAAACGTTAACGAACTATAGAAACGTGACAACGGACGGAATCTTTTTTTCGCATTTTCGCATCAAACATTTTTCGCATTCGCTTTCGTGTAGTGAATTTGAATAGTGTCCCTCTAGTGTGCTTTACGGTACAAATTCATCTCATTCACTTTGATTCATTAAAGTGGCATACGTCCGATGTGTATGTACCATTTGGCTACTTTTTCTGCAGAAAATAAAAGCGCACCGTGTGAGCGTGATAGTCCGCTCATTGCAGTGACAGTCGAAGAGAAAATTAATTAAAAATCTCAGTAAAGAGTGTTGTGTTTGCGGTAAAACTTTTGTTTCACATAATCTATTTTATTCTTGCCTTTGTCCCCGAATGATAAAACAAAGGTTTATGAGGTTAAATTATTGTGGAACACGTTCAGCTTATCAGTGAATATTTAAGGCACGTGCATACGGGCGTGATATCGCGGGCGCGACACTTTATATAAAGTCTACATAGAAATAGTGCTACTAGTGTCGCGTCGCGATGTCACATCGCGCCTGTCTGCGGGAAAATGCCTTTGACTTTAAAGTCCAATAAAATATAGGATGGAGTTTTATATTTATGTAACGAGAAATTCTAAACAGCTCTAGTCACAGTTAACCATCATCCTAATTGCGTAACGCATTTCTATTCACGATCCCTTTCATTTTGACTATACGACAAAATCTAACGATTCACGTGTCATTCACTCGGCAATTTTATATTTCATCACGATTGCTGCCTATATTGTTGGACAACCCACAAAAACCAAAAAACCCCACAAATACTAAAATAACAGCCACATTTCTATTAAAAAACTGCCTCGTTAGTTTATTGGTTGCAAGCGATACTGTTGAGCTTGACGGCTTGGGTTCAATTCTGGCGTCAGGAAGTGTTATTCGGTTTTTCATCTGGAATTTTTCAGAAACAGTCCGAAGTCTGGGTTTGTGCCCGGTTAATGGCAATAGGCTCGCCCCCTAATCCTATAGGTAAACAACTGGCAACTATATACTATAGGTACACCTCAGCCTAACCCTTCGGGGAATACAATCAATTATCTAAATGACAGCGTTTTAATGACGTAAACGCTACGCAAGGAGATTTATCTACCTGTCACTTTCACTCATTCTAAATCATAGCGAAAAATATAATATTTGACTAGGATTTTTTATTTTCCAATTATTTTTCATTCTAGCATAAGCTGTGGTCACTACACTGGTAGTTGGTCCAGAGATTCCATTACTCTGCAATAACCTAGTTTTCCTAAGGGATTGCTGATGAACGGCCAACCAATTACTCTGAGTAAGAGGGGCTAGGGAGTAAATAGCTAAATAGGTCGCTGTTAAAAAGAAGGTCCATTCTTTCCCTCTCTTAATAGTCAGTAGTAACAAAAACAATACACATTTTTTTACCTGAAAAGGCAAAAATGTTGCTTGAATAATTATTATTCGTCTATAAAATATTAATAAAGCATTAGGCAGTGGGGAAGGGCGGGGGCGTTTTGGGGAAATGTATTATGTAATTTTGACGCTCGAAAAGTGCTGATTCTCAGCCTAGTTTCAATAAATGACTATTGTTCTTTTTTTTTAAATATACTTTATTTCAAAAATAAATCTAATAGTATAAAACATACAATGGGCGGTCTTATCGATTTCTGTGATTTTTTCCAGAGAACCTTGGATACGGCCTTTTTAAATTATTTAGAGATAAAATACTTAGGCTTAAACGACATCATTATCTGTCTAGCCTTTTCTTTTTAAATTATTTAGAGATAAAATACTTTGGCTTAAACGACAAAAAATTACTAAATATTTTGTTTTAGTGTCAAAGAGAATGATGTTCCCTGATAAGGACTATTCTTGGACCGGTTTAATAAAGGGATAGATTAAAATAACTTTTGCTAGTGCCTCCTTTGCTTAATATTTATTTTATAAACGAAATCTTTTATAAAAAAGTATCACCATCTGATAGATAACTCCAGTTGTAGCTTTAAGTATTCATAAAATATGAGATTTCTTATCTACTCCTAATAATGCAGGGCACGCACGTTACGATATACTTGCAAAATTGGCCTTACTATACTTGTATACCCACATTTACGTGTGTGAGATGAATTAGCACAAGTATCCCAGCCTGTTTTTTTTATATTTCTATGATCCCCAGCCATTTTTTGTCATGCAGACAGACTTGACTTTCTAAACTTGCGGAAGTATATCGTAACGTGTATGGCTACCTTAACACTTCAATAATTATTAGTTTCTTTTAATTATTTTTATATCTATCAGTGACTAATAAATGTTCTCGTGATTAAATTTTGGGCTAAACATAATATTGGATGACCCCCCTATTACATGGGACTTAAACAAAACTGGCGAAATGTGGGTGTTACTATAGGTACACCTCTGCCTAATTATGAGGATTACAGGCGTGATGTTATGTATGTGTACATAATATTTTAATTTATCCCAAAAAAAATATTTGCCATCGACACGCTACGAAAAGAATGCTCTTGAATATTTGTATGACGATATAAATTTGTAAATGAAATTAGTCACCGTGTAGAAAATAAATGATCATCCTCCATTCTGTACGTAAAGTAACATAAAAAAATAAATAAATGAAAGATTATGTCCAGAAGATGGACAAATAAACCGGCCAAGTGCGAGTCGGACTCGCGCACGAAGGGTTCCGTACCATTATCTATAAAAATGGCAAAAAAATCACGTTTGTTGTATGGAGGCCCCCCTTAAATATTTGATTTATTTTAATACTCTACCGTCTATGTACATATATGAAATGGGAGTGTTTGTTCGTTGTAACCTGCATTTATTTCATTCAAAAACTGCGCTCTCGCCGTTATCAGAATACCATTCATGTTACCTTTCATAAAACAGCATTTTTCGGCAAAAGTGTGCTAGGTATGGCCCCAAAAATATATATTAGTATACCAGCAGCTATAAGAAATAAAGAGTGTCTGGGATCCTTTAAGAGGTCTTTGTTTAAATTTCTTTTAGATAGATGTTACTACTCCATCACTGAGTTTACTACTGATAAACAGAGGTATGACGATTCCGACTTGCTAATTAAACACTTATGATTTTATTTATTGATTATGTGTGAATGTGTTTACTTATTTGAAATTGTAATGACTGACATATTTTAAATTTAATATTTTTTTAATGGAATCTATTGATGGCATGCCACTTTAATTGTAATTGGTTGTATATGTTAATTTTGTACGCCTTATTATATTGGCAAAACATGGTGCACATATTTAAGACAATATACTATCTGTAAACTAACCTATGTTTAACAAAATAAATGATTGATTGATAATTTAATCATTTATTTTTAAAGTGAATATATAACTAAATATTTGTGAATATCTCAAACGTCTACCTGTTGCCGTATCCAGCAAAAACGAGCAAAAAAATCACGTTTGTTGTATGTGAGCCCCCTTAAATAATTATTTTATTCTGTTTTTTAGTATTTGTTGTTATAGCGGCAACAGAAATACATCATCTGTTAAAATGTCAACTGTCTAACTATCACGGTTTATGAAATACAGCCTGGTGACAGACGGACAGACAGACAAACAGACAGACGGCGGAGCCTTAGTAATAGGGTTCCCGTTTTACCCTTTGGGTACGGAACCCTAAAAATGATCTCCTTTGGTGGCTGATAACATAGTACTTTAACAGTGACATGGTGCCACTTCACCGTTTAATTAACAGGATCCTTTTCTGCGGTGGATAAATCGTAAGCTAATTATATTTATTATAATAAGTGGTACTCCTGGACACGGCACGCATAGTGAGGAGGTTCTCTCTAGAGCCCTGACCACCAGCAGCTTGGTTCCTGATGCCGCCGATGTGCTACTATTCCTTGTATTATTTTAATGTGTTAATTTTTTCATCAATAAACAATAGAATGAATGAAACAATAAAAACATATTTATTTCAGAGAAACTCTTTCTAGGTTACATAATATTCACATCACAAAATATTAGTGTGTTAGGAACAAATTGTAATGAAACATAAATTATGGTAGTAATTTTAATTAACCGATGCCTATGTGTGTCCTAATCTATTGGTTTTGGAAATATCTCAAAACGGACGAGGAACCAAAACGGGCAGCAATAGTGTTTAGGATGTTGTCTGCTGCTTCATAGAGGAAACGCTATCTGTAGTGCATTTTTATTTTATAATATAAATGCAGCATACACAGCAAACTGTGAATTGAGATTAATATTATGCTGAGCCACAGAACATCCCAGTTTATTGTAAGTTATTGGCTTATTTCCAACGAGAATGGCGATTATCCCGTGTTCTTCAACTAAATGATATGCATTATGCAGAAAGAGCTCAGTTTTCTTTATTCCAATATCAGTAAAGTGATAATAAAATAATATTAAAAGTTGTGTGTATTAATAAAGTACCTACCTATATTAATATTATGTGAATACAAATATTAAAGAGTCGAAAGAAAAAAACTTAGGTTTGACTAATTCGTCATTTGCATTTATTTATCAGACAAAGTAAATTCATGTCTCTAATTATAAATCCAGTAATTAGTTAACATTTATTTATTTATTATTACCCCTTACACCTGTTTTTACAGATGGAAAGCCAATACACCATACGTATTAAACGCGACAAGATACCTTTTAAATTCATAATAAAAATAATGTTGGTAATGGTTTACAAAACAGTGTGAATATGTGGTATCTATCCTTGAGACGAACACTTTATGAATACATATCAAAATGTATTCATCGAACAGAAAGACGTAAAATCATTGAAAGCCGAGACAAATAAGCATTGATACTTAAAAATATTGTAGGTACCTAATGCTTACAAAACAGTGTGAATAATATGTGGTTTTCATCTTTGAGACGAACACTCTATGAATAAACATCAAAATGTATTCATCGAATAGAAAGACGTTAAATCATTGAAAGCCGAGAGAAATAAGCATTGATACTTAAGGAAGATCAAAGTTATTTCTAAATATTGAATAGTGTTGTTTGATAAAGGTTTAAATAATGTTTATTAGAATTTGAGGATTATATCAAGGATAAGAATGCTTGGAAACATGCTGGTCCAGCTCCATAGGACAGTCTAGAGTCTAGACAAAATCAAACTGGTTGCTATGTATAATTTATTATTTGTATGACATTGATTTTACATTCTGTGGTTACCTTCACTCACACACAGACATATTTTTTTTTTAGGAAAACTTACTTTTACCATGTTTGTAAATATGTGAGCACCAGGTATTCATCTCATAATTAAATTATCTGTCATTGCTTAATTTTTTTTTACCTATTATTCTATAGTAACTTTATTCTAGGTGCATCGTCTTCACATATAATTATCTTAAACAAAATATTGTAAAACTTTTTTAAAAGAGAAACGGTGGAGTTTCTTGCCCATTCTTCTCCCTACGAAACTACATTTTGGAAGGGGCAACTGGAATCAATTCTATTTTTTTGTAAATTTTGACGTTCAAAAGTGCCTTATTATGTGCCTATTTAAAATAAATAATTTGACTTTGACTTTGACTTTAGATTACTGAGACAATTAAATTACTGACTCTGTGTGCCACATCATCAGTAATTTAATTGCTGTCACCAACATGTCAATTTCCAATGGGTTTGCAGTCAGCATAAATTTTCCCGTGAATGTCTTTTCTTATCACATTAAACTTATTTTTTTCAAGACAAGATAAAAAATTACACCTTTTAATTACGTAGAAGAAAATGTACGTGACTCAGTCGTATTTATTTACAGTGTTGACAAATACGATATAGTAGACTCTACACAACACTAAATCCGTACCTGTATCAGCACAGGTACGGAATTAGTCTAGTGTAGATTCTACACTTCTTCACTTAAAACTGTACATCTCACAAAACTAATGAAAATGAACAAACATAGAACATACAAAATAATATCACTATAAAATGGACAGCTCCGTCCAAAACCTACTGCACAGCGTTCACAAAGCGGTAAATAAACGAATTTTTCATTACGCCTTTTATGTGCACTCTCGTAAAATATTACACACAATAACCTACGTACTGCCTTATAAACTCCCTATGCGTGCGTAAAAAAGTACACACTATGGTTACGCCAAAGTCAATTTGTCTCACTGTGTATCCCAGAGTGATGTGCGTCCTTTGTGAATTGACATAAATCATTGTGGACCACAGGGGAGATCAAGATGTGAAAGCACTTTTTTCAACGGCTTTTTATTACGAAGAATAATGTTGAGGAAGTTATTGTTATATTAGGTATTTCGTTAAAATATTTGCTCAGTGTTGCAAAATTTATTGTAGGTACATTGTCTTTACACCCTAGTTATGTTTTCTATTCTCACAAGGAAATCTTATATTGAGTCTTAATTATTTTATTAAAATGTCACACATTTTAGGGTTAAGTATTTTATATACTTGTATGTATTATTAATATTTTAAGATTATTAGCTTATATATTATGTAAATATGATCTTGGAAATAGAAATAAAAATAATAAATATTACTGTCAATCATCATTTCAGCCGAAACACATCCACTACTGGACATAGGCCTCCCCAAACATTTGAGGGGGTTGCCATAATCGCCACGTATGGCATGCGGGTTGACAATCGCAGTATGGTGTTAAAATGCATAGAGAACGCTGCTGCCCATTCTCTAGGAAGTCCCTTAGTCGCCTTTTACGACACCCACGGGAAGAAATAGGGTGGTGCTATTCTTTACGTCCGACATCACACGGAACAAAATGGTGTTAAATACAAATTTATATGGCACAAACATGTTTAGCTAGGATAAAAACATAGCATGCAAAATTATAAAGTGAAGAAGGCATGAACCATCATCATTTTTGAAACATCAACATTTTTTTATCAAAAAACTCCTTGAAACTAATAAAAACTACATTCAAGTAACCATTTAAAACTTTATTTTAAATAATCTTGTATTTCATGTTTTGAAATGCCTTGGTATTTTGTTATAAATGCGCACACACATTGCTAGGCAATTATTATAGCATTAGGTATTCAAATTTTATCTACAAAGAATTTACTTGTACTATAACACAACTAAAATCTTTAAATGTTGCACGTCTCATATACAAAACTCTTCTTTGCTTTTACAACATCTAAAAGGTAACAATATTGAACTTCTAGAACCAGAACCTGCCTGCACATAAAACTAAACAAACTCACATTTAAGGTAAAGTTAACGATATCAATAAACTACCGATATCGTCTATATTAGCCTAAAACGATTTTACTATTTGATGTAATTATTGGAAAAACGATAAACCTTCTCGGGCGAGCATTTTGATTCGAAATAAAATCAACAATCCCTTTCAGTCCACGATCCAATCGCAATACGAATTATATCGATAAAAATCTAGCTATTGTGACAAAAAGAACACAAAAGGAGAAAATCTTACCCAATTAAGTAGCCTTCCAAACTCTCGGGTGACAAAGAATTTGTAAACGAAACAATACTGGCATAAAATGAAAACAAAACTGTCACAAAGTTTATAACAAAAAAAAAGTTTCACACAATTTCAGTCAGCACTAATTTGACAGCACTTTGAAAACAGAACACTGGTTCCGATTAAAAAAAAGAATCACTTCACACACGAACTTTTTAAAAATAGGGTTGTAACTCAACGTGCACTTTTTAACGTGTTCGTATCGCGAAGGTTGTGAGTGGTGCGAGACAACGAGTGTTCGCGGCGTCACTAGGGCTGCCACTGCGATGTGGGGTACGCAACGCGCCTGCGTAGCTTTGCGCACCGGCTCTGCACTCTTGATACATTTCTGCTTCAATTAATCCCCACACTGTACTCAATTACACCTAGTAGTAGTGCTTCGTGGGTGGCAAGTTTAAACTGTTAGCCCGATATTGGAGTGATGATAGATTGTTGCGAGTTTGTGAATAGTTATTGTTTCATGGAAAACCCTGCAGCTTCCCGAATTTTCTCAAATAATACCAAGAAAAAATGGATGACCAAAAACGTAACCTGGTATCTGAAATCCTGCTATTATGGTTAACCAGTCACTGAATAGACTAATTGTTTATTGTTTACAACATTGCAGTAACTGTAGCAGGTAAAAAATATAATACCAGAAGCAAAAGATTCAAACGTAGGCAGTTTAGGTTACCTAAGAGGGTTGCCAAGGGCTGGTTTTCAGCTTCATTGACACTGTTAACAGAAGAAAAAAAAAACAGTAAAAGTAATATAGAATAGCCCAATTTCGACACATTTTAAAAACCATCAATCAATCCGTAACCAATAGCAGCATCTTGCAGCAATAATCCGCCTAATTATTGTTCCCACTGCTGGGACAGAGGCCTCCTCTTTCTGTGAAAGGGAGTGGGCCATAATCCACAACGCTGGCCTAGTGCGGGTTGGTAGATGTCGCATGTCTTCGAATTTTTAGTTCTAGGACATGCCGGTTTCCTCACGATGTTTTCCTTCACCGTTTTGAGAGCAGTAGTGATGAAATAATTTACACAAAGTAAAGCGCCTGTCTAGGTTCGTACCCATGACCTACTACTCGTTAGTCGTTACCACTGGGCCACTACTGCTCTCTTGCAGCAATGCATCAAAGGATTTATATACCGAGTGCGGTCCAGAAACTATTCGACCACATAGTAATAGTTTACAATGGTGACAATATAACGTTCTTGATTGCCGGTATTGCGAATTCTCAGTATTGCGGGCTACCTTAGCGCATCCCCCTTAAATAAATGATAATTCAATGGTAGGTTAAAACAATTATCGGGTTAGAAGCGTTATGACTACCTCTCGATAAGACTAAATAGCAGATATGACTAGTTCGCTATAGGACTTAATCTCGATATGACTAGATCTTGTTAGGACTATATCGTGTTTGGACTAGATCGCAATAAGGCCAGATAGCGTAACGACTATATTTTCGTTTGTTTTTTGGAGTACAGTTATCGAGTTATAGCATTAAGTTTTTTTCCTTGGTACCTATACTAAAATACTTAAAATTAAAGCATTTCATTGTATAACATAATTATTTATTTATTTTAACTTACGTTTTAAATCGCTAACGTTTTTTAAAAAAGTTAGGAGCGTAATCTCCTTCGTCTCAAGTTTATTTAATTTTCTTTGATACTTGCGATTGAATAATATTATGGTGTTTCTTCTTTTGTTGTTCGGTTCAAACAGAGAATTTTGATTTTTTTTATCTTGAATGTGAACTATTGTTTCAATTTATTTTTAATAGTGGAATCATAGATAAAGTGGAACTTCATAGTGTATTCACACTTAGGAAAGCTAAGTAGGTACTCCATGAAGTTCCTATACTAATGCCACTTTTAGATACGATTGTACGTCATATCGATAATGAGTCATTTTGATAACAGGACTTATGCATATGTAGTCAAACAGCTAATTAGTTTTACAGCGATCTAGTTATATCGAGATTAAGTCCTATAGTGAACTAGTCATATCTGCTATTTAGTCTTATCGAGAGGTAGTCATAACGCTTCTAACCCCAATTATCCTGGAGCTTTCGGCTTAAATGGTTCTGATGGATTTTTTTTTGTTGACTTTTGATATCTATAGGTATGATGTATTTATTGATTGTAAGTTATGTGTGTCTGTGTGTGTCCCTCTCACAGATAGTCCCTCCAACAGTGGGAACGTTGGGACACAGGCTGATTATGCTTATAAGCTTTAGGAAGTTTATTGTGATGACTTGTTAGAATCCCTTACCAATAAATGATTATGACTAAACTACAGGTTACCTGTGTAAGTAAATTAAAACCTCTCATGCAAGAGGTTGAGGTTTTAAACCTGAAAGTTTTTCTTGGACACTACTGACGTCGTTATAGGAAAATCATCATGAGGACCCTGAACATAAAGTAAATATAATTCTGAAATCGCCAACCCGCCAGCCAAACCGAGCAAGCGTGGTAATGAATGATCGCCCTATAATGAAATTTTTTATTTGACATTTGACATAAACACGAAGAACACAGATACAGGTTGACACTTAATTTAAGCGTGGAAATAGCCTGGTACAAAATAAATGATCAATGACCGCCATCATTATCATATCCGATCATTTATATATATCGCAGGGCTCCCTGCTGGGGCCGTTATTATTTGTACTTTTCATTAATGATATCGGTGAGTGTTTCCAATATTCTAAATACCTAATCTTTGCAGATGACTTGAAAACCTATACATCAGTTAAGAATTTGAATGACGCTAGACTTTTGCAGGCAGACATATCTAGATTAGTTAGCTATTGTAGAATAAATAAATTAGATCTTAACATTTCGAAATGCTTAGTTATAACCTTCACTCGGAAGAACCTATCAGTCGTATTTAACTACTCAATTGCAAATCAGCCTCTTTCTCGAACTCATGTCATAAGAGATCATGGTATCCTTCTGGACAGTAAGCTCACATTTGAGTGTCATGTCGACCATATCCCCAAAAAAAGCATCCAAAGCCCTGGGATTCATTATTCGTAATGCCGTACATTCAATGAAATTAAAACTTTGAAAATTCTGTATTGTGCTTACGTCCGCAGTCATCTCGAATATTGTAGTCAAGTTTGGAATCCGAATTATGCAGTGCATTCAGACAGATTGGAACGAATACAAAGGAAGTTCACGAGATACTTAGGTTACAAATTTAAAATCCCTTATCTGAGTTACAATGAACGATGCGCTCGATTCCACTTGTAGCTCGGAGAAATATATCTGACATACGGTTTCTAGTGAAAATAGTACAATCACAGATTGAATGTCCTGAACTTCTTTCTAAGCTGTCTCTGAATGGTCCACCTCAACATTCTCGTTTGAGAAATCTTCTTCATACTCCTTACGTTCGCACAGTTTACCGTAGCAATTCATATATGATTCGCTCAGTCAAAGCATTTAATCAAATTGTTAAGATTGAACACCCCTCAATCGATTTGTTTGCAAGCAGCTTAGCGTCCATTACTACTGTTTTATCTAAACACTGTATTGTTTCTGATACATTATAATAGTGGTTGCGCATACATTTTTGTCTATGCAGGTAATTAATAGTTAATTTAATGTTATATTTAGTTAATGTTATGCTTAATGAACAGTTTTTAAAATTTTAAAAAATTGTACAACAATACTCCATTGCTAACTGTGGAGGCTTGTAAATGGCTTGTCGTGAATTACCTCACTATTACCGTTGTGCTGATAGCTGTAAGCCACCCAAACATAATAAAATAAAAATAAAATTTATTTTATACACCGTGGCATTTCAATCGTCTTACAACGGCAGCCCACTTCATGTGTCCAAAGACAACAATCATTCATGAAAGTAAAAAAAATATTTGTTTTTTTTTATATTACTCCTACTCATTATGACGCATGATATAGTTTTAAACACACTGTTATGAGAGCGGTGCGAGCCTTGCACTCCGTACCGCGCCACCCTTGGAACGCCAGGCTCGCACCGCGCTCGTAATAGAGTGTTTCCAACTACGTCATGCGTCATAATGAATAATATTTTTTATTATTCAAATTTAATAAATATTTTTTTTACTTTGATTAATGATTAGTAGTCATTGGATCATGAAGTGGGCTGCCGTTGTAAGAAGATTAAAACGCCACGGTGTATATCAAAATAAATGATCAATGATCCCCATGCTAGGAAAAACCTGTGTTACAGGGGCTATCCATCCGTCCATTATGGATATAATAGTTACTTACAAATTAGTAACGTGCATTTTTGTAAAAATAAATTGTGAGACAGTGGGACAATACCTAATACGCACCCAGTATTAAATTAATAAATTGTCATGGTTAAAACTAATTAGAGTGAGGTCGTGATCTAACTTTTACTACAAAAAAAAAGTATTTTATAGTAATTACAGCTGTATTGCAAGTAAAATTAAATTTGACTTATTTTCCAAATTAAAATAATTATCTAGCACTTATCTAAAATTCTAAAACAGTTTCGCCGAAATTATTTCCCTCAGCGTTTTATTTTTTAAAAGCTACATCTCATATTCTCCAAGAACAAGACCACGGAACACATTAACCGTTGCCCATTAGAAGGGGATGGTTTGTTAGGCCAACGCCTTTTACCACTTAAGTGATTCATTTTCCTCGAGTGAATTGCGTTTTGTGGGATATTAAGTGGTTTATTTTTCTAGTAAGTTAGTGTGCCTTTTGTTTTGCGGTATGACGGTGATTATTATACTGTTTAACTTTGCAGTCTCAAAATATGTATGTATCGCAGATGAATTCTTGAATCCGCTGTTTTACATAACCGCTAGCTGTTTTACAAAACAGCTCCGTTATGTAAAACAGCTGAACGACGTTCACTGCTAGACATAGGACTCTACAAGCACCGCCATCTCGGCCGGTTATGGCTTCCCCTATCCAGCAGATTCCTGCAGGCTTCACAATATCATAGGTCCACCTCGTGAGAGGCCTTCCATCGCTACGTCTTCCGCGTCTTCTTTGGGCCAGCATACAACACAAAATTATATAATTAATGTAGCTATACAAAATATTGGAAAACATTTTAAAAGAGCAACGGTCGAGTTTTATGCCCATTCTTCTCCAAACGAACTACATCCATACTACCTTTTTGAAATGTTGACGTTCAAAAGTGCTTTTTATGTGCCTATTTAAAATAAATAATTTGATGTTTTTAAAAAAAAATAGATATAACGCAAAACACATTAAATTATATATGCACAAACCTACTACAAGTTTTGATTTGGCGGATCACTGGATAACCAGTAACAAGAGAACATAAATAGCCTAGATTGCCTTTAAATTAAGAGAGACATTTAATTTATACATGCTTTAAATCTCATTAATTAAAGCTACATACCGTAAAGTAGATATTTAATTTGAATACCAATCACAATTACGAATATTCACGCATCGCTAGACCATAAAGCAATGAAGCAACTATTACATAATTTGAACATCTTATCTAATTTAACCCGAATAATTATTACCAAATCGAGTTATTTGAAACGCCCATTATCCCTTATTTAACTGACACTTTGAACCCACTGTATTATGTTAAAACATAAAGATTGGACGAATAACGATATAATTTCGCCATACCATTATTTGATTAGGGCAGTAGTGGCTCTGTGGTAATGACCCCGACTTACGAGTTGTAGGTCGTGGATTTGAACCCAAGCAGGTGCTTTACTTTGAGTAAATAATGTCATCACCACTGCTCTCAAAACGGTAAAGGAAAACATCGTGAGGAAACCGGCATGTCCTAGAACCATAAACTCGAAGACATGTGACATGTACCAACCTGCACTGGGCCCGCGTGGTAGATTACAGCTCACTCCCTCTCCCAGAGAGGAGGTATGTGTCCCAGCAGTGGGAAGATTATAAATGATAAATGATGATAAATGATTTTTATTTCTGTAAGTAGGTTTGTACAAACACTTTTACACGTCAGTCATATTTTTAAAACTAGATGAGGTCGGCGTTTCCTATCTGACTACTCTGAGAAGAAAGGCTGAAACAAACTCAGAGGTCACAGTCTCTTTTAAAGTCCAGACATAATCTTGGTCAGATCATGTGAAGGCCATGTAGATTGGTGTCTGAAATGGTCTTTTGAGGAAAGAACCACACAGATTGAGTGGACCTGACCAGTCAGTGCACGTATTTGTCAGTAATCGTGCAGCTCTACTCAGAACTTAAGGAGCTCAACGATGCGACGATCAATACCAAAGAAAGGACATTTGGGTAGGCCGCTTAAATGACTCAAACTGCCAGACCATGATTAACACTAACTGAGAATAAAAGACAAAGTAAAAATAAAAATAAAAGAGCAATAACCCACATAGTCTTCACATTCACAATAATTAAAATAATATAATACTTTACAAGTAAATAATCATGTCATTACGTATATATTACGTTACGTATATAAAATAATAAAAGTTAGCAAAAAAAAACATCAAACAATAAAAAAAAACCACTTCAATAAGTAAAAGTTGGAGCAGCTCAATCCCAAGCCTTTTTGTCCTCAATATAATCTTTAACGGTATAAAAAGCTTTCTGACACAACTTACGTTTAATGAATGATTTGAATTTATTAAGGCTTAGATCTTGAACGTGGCTTGGAAGTTTATTATAAAAGCGTATACATTGACATCGGAACGAGCCACCTATTTTCTTGAGCCTTGTTGTAGGTACAACAAATTTATGTTTGTTTCTAGTATTTATATTATAGATATCACTGTATTTTTTAAACAATTTTATATTTTTATGGGCATATAAAAGATTTTCAAAAATATACTGAGAAGGTACAGTCATTGAATTAATCTCCTTAAATTTCTCTCGGAGAGAGTGTCTTGGACTTAATTTATAAACTGATCGTACAGCTCTTTTCTGAAATACAAAGATAGTCTGAATGTTGGCGGCATTTCCCCACAACAGAATACCGTACGACATTACACTATGAAAATAGGCAAAGTACACTAAACGGGCTGTCTCTATGTCAGTTAAATTACGAATTTTTCTAACAGCATATGCTGCGGAGCTTAGCTTTTTAGACAGTTTATCTATATGTGGGCCCCACTGAAGCTTAGCATCTAAAGTTAAGCCCAAGAGTACTGTGCTTTCTTCAGGATTCAATTCTTCGCCCTTTATCAACACATCACTTTTCACCTGCCTAACGTGAGGTAGCGTAAACTTAATGCATTTGGTTTTTTTTTCATTTAGAAGTAAATTATTAGCATTGAACCAGTGAACTACTTTTGAGATCGCGCTATTTACATCGTCAGTAACCAGCTGCTGACATTTAAGTTTAAACAAAAGTGAAGTGTCATCTGCAAACAACACTATATCATGATTATCCTTTATGAGGTAAGGCAAGTCATTAATATAAATAAGAAACAAGAAAGGAGCAAGAATTGAGCCCTGTGGAACTCCCATTGTTACTATAGATCCGGGAGATCTTTTTCCATTGACGTCAACGCTCTGAATCCTATTACTCAAGTATGAAGTAAGAAGATCCAGAGCGGTGTTCCGGATCCCGTAGTGGCGGAGTTTCCTGATTAACGTTTCATGAAAAACGCAATCGAAAGCCTTGGACAAATCACAAAAAATGCCCAAGGCATCGCATTTATCTTCTCATGCATTATAGATATGTCCTAACAGTTCAACACCTGTCATCAGTAGTCGAACGACCCCTTGTAAAACCAAAATGTTTGCTATGTAGTAATTTATTTTTATTAAAAAATCTTTGCAATTGGTACAAAATTAATTTCTCAAAAATTTTACTAAAGGTAGGTAGTACTGAAATAGGTCTATAATTTGTGGGGTCTGATGTACTACCTGATTTAAACAACGGTATTATTTTACTATTCTTCATGAGGTCAGGAAACTCCCCACAGTCAATACAATTATTAAAGATAAGAGCTAAAGTAGGTGCTACGATGTCTATAATAAACTTAGCACTTCTACAGAATTACCCCACAGATCTGCAGTCTTTTTTACATTTAAAGTGTTAAAGGTTTTAATTATATCTCTACAGGTAATACATTTTATATAGGCTGATTATGATTATTTTATATCGATATCGAACTCATAGTTTCATAATACGAGTATTAGTTGAAATGGTGGTCAAACACAAGCTCGGCCAGTATAAAATTATTATAAGTATAGGGATTAAAGCTCAACACACATAGGCAGCGGGTGCGGGTCGGGACGGCAGCGGCAGTATGGCGGGTTGTATTCTCTGTATTTATATGAACGACACCACACGAAACGCGTGTACGGGTCGGGAGCGCAGCGGGTCGGCGGCGGGAGCCCAACCCGCAGCCGACCTGCACCGGCTGTCTGTGTGTGTTGAGCTTGTGAGAGCATGTAGATTGGTGCCTGAAATGGTCTTTTGAGGAAAGAACCACACAGATTGAGAGGATCTGACCAGTCGGTGCACGAATTTGTCAGTAATTGTGCAGCTCTAATCAGAACTTAAGGAGCTCAACGATGCGACGAACAATACCAATGAAAGGACATTTGTGTAGGCCGCATAAATTACTCAAACTGCCAGACAATAGTTAAAACTAACTGAAAAAAAAATTACAATGACCCACGTCGTCTTTACAGCCTTCACAATTACAATAATGTAAAGTCACGAGCATAAAATAATATTACTCTCGACAGATCGGCAATAATATTAAATTTCGTGATGCATTGATTAATATCAGGGGGAAATTCCCATATTTTTAAGTACGTGCAAAAATGTTGATACATTTTTAACAAATTTTTGTCATCGATTGTCGATTAGATGAGATTGCGACTAAATTTTGAACATTTTGAATTACGGAAATTAGCCTTCTGTCAACGGTCTTGTTCGTGTGTAAAGCTCGTGACTGTACTTGTGTAAGAATGTCGCCAAATCGTAGGTACCCATTAGCGGGACAGAACAACAAAAACATTTGAAAATAACAGAACACGGAAACAGTTCGATTTCTATGTAGTTAGTTACATCGGACATTATGTAAGGCAGCGGACAAGCGATAAACTGGCTTCTCGCTTCATCATCTCTTTCGGCCCGCATTACGAGTACTTTCATAAGCCGCCTTCAGAGTTATTGTATTTACACTTATCTACCCGAGTAGCAGGAAGCGCAGCTGCGAATGATATATTTTGATCTTGATAGCGACCCTTTTATTACGAGGGTCCTCTTTATGAACCGTTTTTGAATTTTGATTGAGAACTGTATCTCTTAAAATGGCGATAAAAACGCTCCTTTCACATGGGACCAAACAACATGTTTTTACGAAACCACGAGATCGTGGTGGATGTAAAAAAAATCTGCTGTTCTATACAAAAATGTAAAAGTTTACTTAAGCGGTCAAAATGTTGTATAGACAAGCTGTTTTTAAAAGTAATGTAATGTAATGACCAAAAAAAATTTCAACGCTGGTGGGTCTAGTCGTATACTGTATGCATGATCTCAAAGTCTGTGTCATGATGTCCCTTCATGTATACCTCTTCAAAACTTTTACAGAACTAGCACAGGTGTAATAATTGGTCGTTACAGAAAAAACAGTATTGAGTTCCCATTGCAACGCTTGTTTTAACTCTGCTTTGTTTTTCCGCTTATAAGCCTTAAGAGGTTTTACTAATTATGAACTTAAATATCGTCCTCTTATTAAAATCCGGGAGGACTTTCTGTTTTTATTTTCATTTTTACTTTATTTTTGTTTTTGATCTTTATGTTTCTATGAGTGTGTTTTTGTATAGTTTAATTTGTGATCTGTGCGAGTCCCAATAAATGCTTTTTCTTTCTTTCTTTCAAAATCATAAAAAGTATCATTTTGCCTAACCCGTCACCTTTTTATGCGCCTTGCTGTGTCGCTTTTGAAAATGTACCCACCAGTGAAGGTAAAGTGACATAAGGCATTCAAGCTTTATAAGGTTGGTGACTTATAAGTCGCCGATCTTATAAAGTTTGAAAGCAATGCAATGTTTGATTGCAAACAACCCCAAACCCAATGTGTGTTTGTGTTTAACCATACGATGGTCCGTAACCGTTGACCATCGTATGGATACTATCAAACATAGATTTTTACCAACCTCAATGCACTTAAATTACTCTCATGTGGGTAATAAAAATGCTCTTAAAATATACTATACCTGCTTCATACTCACTTTCTCTCTTAAAAAGCTTCGCAAACATTAACCAAAACTAATTTCAAAGGACTCCTTAATATCCCTTTTGTGACCTCTACAGCGTAATTCACTCTCTCGTTCATTCATTCTCATGTGAGCGTAAAATTACATTCAACATTGTTATGAGTTAGAAAAATATTACCCTTTTTCATACTTTTACTTACAAAAATGCCTATTCGAAAATCAGGAGCCAGAAAATAATAGAATTAATAGAACCGTACCTATAATAAAATTCAAAGTATGTTTGGATGGAAATTAATTTCCTTTTGTTATTATGTCTTGATAGTTTGTTTAAGTAAATTAAATATAGAAAATATCTCGGGTGTCCCCGTTTTCATCTCTATTTATCCAATTATTTAATTGAAAAAAATAAGACACGGTTTCCGAACAAAAACAGGGGCTCTCATCCTGTTTTCGCTTTAAGCGATGAGAACACACGGTCGGAAATATTTCACACATTCTTATCTTATTTTCTTTTGTTAACAAGGAATTTCGGTAAAGATAAAAATAAAATATGACGCATATTATATTTATAAAATAACATGTATTTTAATCCTGTTAAATTTTATTATTTACGAGCTACGCTTTTTTATTTAATACCTACTCTGTTATTTTTAAAGTAAAACTCTTAAGATGAGAAAGTAATATTACTAAGGTTCAGCAGATAGTAGAACATTATGTTCCTGCTAAGCACAGTGTGAAAATATGTATTCATAACCACCCAGGTTTATAGTACATAAGTAACTATGTACTTTCAATAATGAGCTGTTTTAGATCTGGTTTTTGACTAAGAATACAGCTCCCTACGTTAAACCCTGTTTATTTTTATGATGTTAAAAAACCACATATGACACATAAGCCACATTTTACCCTTCTTTCAAATAGCAAATCGACAATCGAAACGAATAAAAAATCTGCTAAATTCAATTTGTATTTTTCCACAGCTGCCAATAAGCCTTTAACAGTTAGCATTTAGAGTCATAATAATCATGCTAAACACAATACAAGCACATACCTACGCCTTTTACCAAAATACACTATTCTCCTGTCAAAACGCGAAAAAATAAGGAAGGAGTAAAAGCCCTTTATTAAACCAGATAGCCACTATACCGTGGCAGATGAATGACAAAATATTATTAGTACGGAACCCAAAGTCATGGTCGAATAGACAAATCAGGAGCAGTCTTTACGCCCCGTTTGTTCCTACTCGTTATATTGAAATCATTTTTTTTTCCTTTTTGTATTATAAAGAGCCCAAGAGTCATCCTTTCGCTTTATAGACTCTTAGATGTCTGCGGTCCGAAGATTAGACCCTTTTATATAGCCGATACGTGGCTGATATTTTAGACCATAACCTGGCTAGGTTGCTGGAATAGAAGGAATTTGTTGGAAGGCTGTAAACAGTTTTGTAGGTGGGTTTCTTTGTGATAATTGTAGGAGGGTTAGTTTTCATCTTGACTGAGGGTTTTGGCAAACAAGTTTTAATAGGTTTGTTATTGAACTCTTTTTACTTACGTAACATAGGTGGTCAAGGGCATGACAGTAAATGCATTGAAATATATTTCAAAACAGTTGTTAAACATGGCGTACTATCAGAGGCTATAATTATGATTCGAAAATTAAATCTTTTGCATAGGCATCTTTCTGTTACGCGGTCGTTTACGAGCTCTATCATTAGTTTTGCAGTTGAGTTTTAAATTTATAAGTCAACTTAAAAAGTTTAGTAGCAAGGAGTTTTCATACATAGAATAAAATGGGATGGATTTCATACGAGGAAAAATGAATGAGTCCGTACGTCTTAGCATTGAATTTTAATTTAAATTAAAGTCTTTTAAATATAATTTATTTTAAAGTCTTTTAAATATAATTTATTTTAACGTCTTTTAAATATAATTTATTTTAAAGTCTTTTAAATATAATTTATTTTAAAGTCTTTCAAGTGGTTCTTTATTATATTTAATTACCCGTTTTAATTTAATTATTTTCACATCAACTTTGGTAAAAAATCGAATAGGCTGTATAGGCTGTTTTCGTTGTAAAAAACATATATCCAGTTGCAAAAACGCGCTATTTTCTGAAAATTTTAATTAATTCTTTGACTTGTTTTTTACCATTTCCCACAAGTGTATTGAAAAACTTCGTATGATACATGGGTGTGTAGGTTATTGCAAACTCGTATCATTAAAACTGCTACTTTGCAATAACCTACTTCCCACCCTTGTATCACAATGTACTATTGTTAAAGTAAAAGTGCATTTAGCTACAAAATAAAACATCAAAACAAGCTATGATCATAACCACTTTAATTTCAGAAAATTATATGAATCCCTGGCTGCCAGTAAAAAGATCCTCCTATCCCGTTTTCTCTTAGTTTTATCACCCATAACTGATTTACAATCATCCATATGTTGCAGTTTCAACCCTAATCAACCTTTTTTAATAGTTATCATCATCATTATTACAGCCAAAAGACGTCCACTCCTGGACACAGGCCTCCCCCAAAGGGGGTTGAGGGGTTGCCATTATCGCCACGCTTGGCAGGCACGTTGGCGATCGCAGTATGGTGTTAAAATACATAGAGAACGCTGCTGCCTATTCTCTAGTAAGTCCCATAGTTGCCTTTTACGACACCCATGGGAAGAAATAGGATGGTGCTATTCTTTACATCCGGCACCACACGGACACGGATTTTAATAGTAGCGTCATCTAATTTTATTACTTACCAAACCGTCAAGTAGTGCACTTGGGTGAGTTCATTATAAGTGACAACACTGGGTTCACGGCTGTCGCTTGTCAGTTTACATTTAATATTGTTGAAGTTTGTGAACGTAAAGGACGATGGGAACTGGCGTCCCCAAAATTGAAACTTAGTCAACAGACTTGACACATATCTCATTTAAAAGGTCTTAACTTACTGATCATTCTTTGCTATGGCGACGATAGTCAAAAGCATGGGGTTTTAGGGGAAATCAAGGAAATGTAATGGTACTACTGTAGTACAAAATAAGAAAAAAAAGTGAAAATCGTATTGGTTTTTACTTATGATACTTCATATTGTATTTATTTTCCATGACATAACATATTCACGCTTGTATACCCCGTAGGTGTAGGTAGATATTGTGTACCCAGGGTACCCACAACACGATATCCAAACTTAGTCAACAGACTTAAGACATATCTCATTTAAAAGGTCTTGGCTAATTGATCATTTTTTATTATGGCGACGACCGTCGAATGTATGGGGTTTTAAGGGAAAATATTAAAATGTGGTCATATTTATTTTGTAGTAGAGAATAAGTTAGATTATTAAAAATTGAAAATCGAATGTTATTTTGCTTTATTGCATATTTATTTTAAGTATACTTACTTCTTTATTTAAAATGGCATAACATAACATCTCTGCCTACACTTGCAGGGAATAAAGGCGGTATCAGGTCACTTTAAATAAATTCCAGATCACTCTGTTGAAATCGACTTTGAGAATGTTCCTGGTGTCTTGTAAAGAGTTTTAAATAGATTAAAATAAAAACATAGTCGTAGACAATTCATTTTGACGAAAAATACAATGCAGTAGTACCTACCTATGATAGGGGTGGCCCTCTGCCTTCCCCTCCCTATGAGAAATACTATTGTGATATCATGTAAGTAAAATGAGTATAATAGATTACATCGCGAAATACATCATAAAGCAAAATGTGAATGTTCCACACATGTCTGCCTATCTATTCTTTTGTGGAATATAGGCGTGATGTTTTGTTGTTTTATGTTCCATATTAAATAAGTAGGCAATTATTATGTTTGATCTCGTTTATTGTGACGAAAAATAGAAAACAATCATCTATATTCTCGTTAGATAATTGAAACTAAAACATGAATTTTTCAGGAAACCCCATATATTTAAGACTTGAAACCAGCGGATTGTTATTTTGTAGTTTGTAACGAAAAATATGAGACAAAAGCGAAGTCTGTTGGATCAAAAAAAAAAGTGGGGACGGGGTCCATAGTAAATTGTCCATCGTCCTTTAAGACGTTTGAGCACCATTGTCATGAGACGAGATAACAAGAAATCGAATTGCCTTCATTATACAGGATGATTAGAATGTTGGTCCCACGAAGAAAGTTGTTCAGTTTGATGGTCTGTACATTTATTTGACCACACCTTTCTGATACTCAGAGGCAGATTTTTTTCTGGAACAATTGATATAATTGAAAAATCGCTTCATTTGGAGCAACAACGAAATAAGCACGGATTTTTACAGCCGTTGAAGTTGCAATAAATCTGTAACTTTCTCAAATGGTCTGATTTATTTTTAACTCAAGAGCAAAAGAGAATTGGTACCCTTTATTTTTTTCTTACACCAAGTTCAGTAAACAATTTTAATTAAATAGACTTCACATTGAGTTCCCGAGTTAGTAAGAGAAGAACGGGATTATAGTTATTTTTATCATTAGTTTTTGTTAAAAAAGGTTACAACTGTAGGAAGTAATCCTACAGGTGTAACTATTATATAAGGTCAATATCGTCAACTCTATTCTAGTTTAATCTTAAAAAGATAATATTATATAATAAATGATCTACACAGACACCCAAGATGACATAACACTACCCAGAACTGGGCCCTTCTTCATATTATATTCCCCGGCGGGTCCTTCTCACCACGATTACCAAAATAACAAAGAATTCTTCAGTGGTTTAGCGTTGCATTTGTTTTGAAGATTTTTTCAGATACTGTCTCAAAAAAAAATACAATTAAATTAAATCACAAGACCGAATTTTTCAACACAGTAGAATCATATTTTCTTCTAATTTCACAAAAATAATGTCCCTGATAAAATTAGAAGTTCATTAAAATTGATTGAACTTTTCAAAATTAAGATGAAAGTTTCTGCTATAATGAAATTTGATCTTAATGAAAATAAGTGGCTTTGAAAAGTAAGTTATAATTTTGTAATCGAATTTGTGAAGAATTTACTTTAAGTGTCTCCAAAGTTTTTTTTTCTAAATTCTTATGCGACCACGTTGTTTTATTTCATGAAGTTTTTCCTCCTTTTAGTTAAATAATAATACCGAGCCCTCAGCTCCGTTCCTCGGAAAACACGTTAACCCGTTGGTCCCGGGTGTCATTCGTAGATCTTTGGCAGTCGTTATGGGTAGTCAGAAGCCTAAAATTCGAACAACCAGTCTTGCCAAAGGGTATCGTGTTACCCATGTACCTGGGTTGTGGAGGTCAGATAGGCAGTCGCTCCATGTAAAATACTGGTATTCAGCTGCACCCGGTTAGGCTGGAAGCCGACCCTTTTTTTTTTTTTTTTTGGGTGGTAAATTATCAAATAACTTCTCCCGCTCTTGGTGGAGCGGGAGGGAGTGTCAGACTTTTACTGACTAAAACCCACCGTGTTCCTTCAGATGCCTGTGTGCCAGGGCCACGATATCCCTTTCGGACAGGCTCGTAACCCTGGCAGGCATTGGCCCTTTCGGACCCCGTCAATTGGTGCTGACGTCTCTTTGAGGCGCGCGTGGAACACAACGCGCCGTCGACCCGGGCTTGGTCCTTATCGGACGGCAAGCTACCCATCGCTCACCGTCCGCAAGCCCGCACCTACGGTGGCCAGGAATCGGCCTGCGATTCCCGACGCCCGGGGCGTCTCCTGCGGCGACTAAGGGCGCGAGGGCGTTGATTTTGCCTTACCCTCACGCGTTCCGCCTCCTCCTTCGCAAGCATCACTGTTTCGCAGAAGGAGGTGACGGCCTCCCATGCACTCTCGCTCCGAACCATGGCCTGAACCAGGGCCGGACGCGAGAGATCGCCGCCGCCAATCGCTGCCGTGAGGACACGGCGGTGCTCCGCCCAAGCAGGGCAGACCTCCACCGTATGCTCCACCGTGTCCTCCGGGCGATCCACACAGTGGTGACACCCGGGCGTTTCCTCCCGCTTAATCCTAAACAGGAACCTCCCGAAACATCCATGTAAAAAAGCTAGGCAGGTTGAATGACCTTTCAGTTAAATCATAAGAAACAAGTCGGACCACGTACTCGTACACTAAAGAGTTCCGTAGTTGGGATGAATTTGTCCCAAAATCAAACCTTACTTTCTAATTGGAAAAACGTTCTCCGCAAAAAAAATGTGTAATAAAATTATAACTACTAATTAACAATTTTCGGACTTTTCCTTTATTTGTGCCGTGAGACCATACTTCTTGCCAAATTTCATGATTCTAGGTCAACGGTAAGTACCCTATAGGATTTGATAATTGTAGTGGCGAGTATCAAAGTATGTCCCATAAATGGCCGTAGTTTTTTATTGTGTTGACTTAGAAGCTTGAATTTTTAAAGCTACAAGGGACCCTAGACCTACCTATTTCATAATTAATTTCAACTTGATACATCCACGCGTTCCTGGGAAAACGGGTCTTGCCAAACTGACAGACAGTCAACGAAATGACCCTATAAGGGTTCCGTTTTATTCCTTCGAAGTATTAAACCCTAAAAAGTACCTAAAATATTGATGAACGATTTTAAGAGTGCTGCTATAAAAGAACTGAAATTCAATTCATTTCCCACTTGACCGTTTTATGCGTTTTATTTATTCTACTTTAAAAGTTATTTAGCTTATACAACTTGGAAAAAGAATCAGCTGAGAAATTTCTCACGTTCCTTGAATTTTCAATCATCTCCGTTCGTCCACAAAAGATCAACTTCATTACAAAATAAAGATAACTTTTTGTTTGGAAGTTAAGTATTCTGCCTGTTGAACAATCGATTCCGTGATCCTGTTTCTACATTGTTTCCTTTTGATAAAGTTACGTTCTTTTGATTTCGCTTAGATTTGTTCAAAATTGGTTTTGATTAAAAACTTTCTTCAGGCTGATTTGTGTCCACTGCAAAGACCTACCAATTTACCTTCTAAGGCTTTCTATACTTGTGATTTTAACATGTAACCTCAACATACAAACAAACTCACGCCTTCTTCCCATGCGGGTAGGCAGAAACTATAGAACGCCATCTGCTGCACTCCTTACATACTCCTTTTGTTTCGCCTACGTTCATACATCTGGTGTCTGACTTTTCTGAAGAACATCACCAATTAGGTCACTATATGTCCTAACGCGTCGCCTCCCGGCATTTCCACTTACCTCTCTGCTTTGTAAATACCTTTTGTTAGTCGCGTTTTGATTCATCGTCTCAACATGACCAAACCTCTAAGCATACCTACTCTTTTCAATTCCGGTCCATTTTTTTTTAAACGTCAACATACTAACAATTTAATGATCCAAAGGTTACTAGCAGATTTGATTTCTATTAGGTACATCAGTGACCCGCGTAACCATACCTCTCTTTCCCTCTTCTTCTTTTTAAGATGGGTCAGATAATGCAGAGTATTGACCGTACCAATATGACAAAAGTAAACATACAAGTATTCGACTATTATGTACTATGTTGAAAGTTTTTTACAAAATATTAAATTTGGATAAGAGATAGACACACACACATGACATTTGGGTTATGGTTTAGATTTTTTTGTTTAAGGTTTTGGTTTTTTTTAATGGTTTTTTTTATTTTTGCCTACCCCCATGGGAAGAAGGCATGAGTTTATGTGTATGTGTGTATTCAATTGAGATATATTATTTTCTCGAAGCTGCACCAAAGTACTGCTTGAGACATATTTTTGCAAGCACAAAAAATGAGCTGCAGCGATGTCATAACATTATGTCCAGCGGCAATATGTTAATTAGTTTAATTCTCACAATGTTGAATGTACCCTCACGGCACAGACTATTGCTATATTATGAACTTATCCGATACAGACAACAACAAAATTCGTTACTATTCTCATGAGTTTCAGTTGCATCAAAGTATGTACAGTCAACCGCATACCAGTGGTAACACTTGCATTACTTTACTTTTACGACAAAAAGGAGCTGTCAATGTCATATCATTACTACGTCCTTTTTTTAAGTGCTTTGTGTTTATTGTACCTTATATTATATTATTTTCTATCGTGCTTGTTAGTGATCCTAAGATTTCTACTACTTTTCTGTTTTTACCCGTGAGAACCTGTAAATTGCTCTGTGTTACATAATCAAAATTGTTATCCATCTGGTATAGCTATTGGTTCTCCTATAAATAAACTGCTAATGTACTGTTAGCGATACCCACATTTAATAAATAATTGAAGGTAGAAACAAGTTGTTGATTTGACAGATAGTCGGAGGTGAGCAGCGCCGGCGGCCTTATGTAGAAATTGGAACGTTAGGTGTAACGCTTGTAAACATTTTGTAAGAAAAGTTGTAGCCTATTGATTAAAGCATTTCAGGTAATTGAAAACTGTGTATAATTTGACCTGACACCGCTCACAGTACGGGTAACTGTTCGTAGCTGCCAAAAACAATAGTTTTTCAAGATATAGCTGATGTCATTTAATTGGAAGAACCAATTTTGAACGAAGTGGCGACTATTAATACCTATAATGGCTAAAAAGTAAAGTTTGATAACAAATATCGAATTTTACAACCATCCACGATTAGTGTAAGCCTAGGTTAATTCTGTAAGTGGCTTGGAGGACCAACTCTTAGTTCATGTAAAGTTGGTCGTAAATTGTGGGCAAAGCTGTGGAAAGTTCTACTGGAATGTGTCTATGTAAAGTTACGAACAAGGTATGTCTACGGTGGTCAGTTGTCTTTGATGTGGGCTTTAGAACTAACCTGTTCTACCAAAATATGAGATTATAAGTTGCTGCTATTAACATAATAAATTAGGATTCTTCTAAAATTCTATACACAATTTAACAACTATTCTTTTAGAACATAATATTATTTAATACCAATTCTCAGTATTCCTCAAAAGTATTATGTTCATTTGTGAGACACAACAGTGATCGTTATTAATACAGATAATTTTTGACTCTAGTGCACTATGCAGAATTTACTGATATCAAGGTTGTAGAACCACTTTATAATACGGGTGATTATTGTTCAGATTTAAAATATAAGTTGCAATTAGCTTTAAGAGATGCAAGAAACAATTTGTTAGCTTGTAAGACAAAAAGAAAAGACAAATATGATAAATCATGAAATCCTATATTCTATAAGAAAAATTATCTTATTTTAGTTAAGAATGAATGTGCACGTAAATTAGACTGTGTTTTTGATGGACCTTTTGAAGTGTTAGAAGATTTAGGCGTTAATGTAAAGATACTTAAAAAGGTAAGATAGATGTACCTAATACATAAATATAGGACAAAAAAAATTTAGTAAGTAAGCTTTTAAGAAAAGGTACCTTTGTTTAACTTGTCTTAATTTTTTTTTTCTTTCACCCCCGGAGATGAAGTGTATTAATGTACTTAGTAGTAAGCTACATTGTTATGGAAGTATATTAAGTTAGTTGGTAATAAACGATTGTCTTGAACCGACGTGTTTCCTTCGAGCCTCCATACTTCAAGAGGCCTCAATTTGAAAACATGGAAGTTATTTATTTAACAATTAATAAGTTAGTAAAAATTTGTAGGTAGTACTAATTTTCATTCCCTTGGTCGTCCTACACCATTAATAAGCTTAACCCTGAACCCATAAGTTGAATCAACAATTTTATACTTCTACAACAGTGTTTTGATAATGCATATCAGTTGTTGCTTTTCGCCCCGCGGTTTCGCCGGCATAAGTCCCGATCCCGTCGGAATACCGGGATAAATGTACCCTATGGCCTAATCCAGGTCATGGTGTATCCATGTATCCATCAATTTTCATCCAAATTCATTCAGCCGTTTTAGCGTGAAAGCGTATCAAACAAACAAACTCACTTTAGAATTAGCATGACACAGGCAAGAAACTTGAATCGTGTTAATAGGGCTTTAAGTTTAAAAAATATACCTACTATTCATCGAATCGAGAATGAATAGTACTTATCTACTTTTTTTTTAAATTCACAATTATTGTTTCATAGGTACTGCCTATATCTCAAATACCTATAACATAATACTATAATACCTATCATCTGCCCACAAAAGTTGTCAAAGTAATACAACGTTTGCTTTATCTAACCAATTCCTAAGAGAGCCCGTAGGAGTCAATAAAACTTTTTCTAAGAAGATTCTCGCTCGTGAAATGAACTTATAAACCAACTTTCTTATTTTGAGAGTCCAAAACATTATTGTTTGATGCCAAATAAATAAAATTTCCGTGTTTTTTTTCTTTGTGCCTCTTCATAAGTTATCTTTTTACGTCTCTCTTGACTTTGCGAAATTCTTTGAGAACTTCAGAACGTTTTTCGTCCACTTCTTCGGACGTAGTTCGGTAAGTTTCTTGATCGAGTAATGAACTGAATTTACGAATTTGTACAATTCAATTAGTTTAACTATGAATAGCAATTAGAATGAATCACAATGAACACTCGAGACATCTTGAAAGTTTTATATTGAATTGTATTTGCATGATTTTATGGCATAATATATTTAAAGAAAATTGAATATTAAATTTGATGATTTCAATAGGGTGCTTTTATTTACATTAATTTACATATATTTAAATATATATATAATATACAATCGAACGGTAAAATATTTATATTATGTACAAGTATATTAAGGAAAAAACATAAAAAGGGGGAAGAGGTCATAAGGCATCAAAAATTCGTCCGCATCGCTGTCAATGGGAAAAGTGCCTAAAAAGCTGGCAGCGTTGCCACATTAGATGGCAATACTGATTCTTTGTCCTAAAAATAGGCCATCCCTCTGGCCAATATTGGATTGATTATTGACGATCTTGAATATGATGAATTTCTGATGTATTATTTATCAAATAGAATACAATTATTTTGTTGAAAATTTTAATCAGTCTATCTACACCCATGCTATAAATCCTCTATAAAAGTTTCTGAGACAGTTAGCTTATTGCGAAAATTAAAACAACCAGTGTCATAGTAACCAATATTACCCTCCTCCCTTTCTCACTATTCGTGGTACCTTTATAAATTAAAAAAAAAAAAAAAATTGTCATGCACGCGCGTTTCAATACCACAGCGCCATAATAAAAAAAAAAAAACATAGAGCTTATTCGAATTCACGTCATATCCTGCCATTTTTGTTCGATATTATTACAAAAAATTACTATAGAGGATTCATATCATGGGTGTAGATAAAGTCTTGTATGCAACTGTACATAATTAGGTATGAAAACACTTCATGTGATAAACTCACATTCGAGTTTTAATACCACTTATTATACAAAAGTTGCATAAATAACTATTATATATAACGCTATGGTTAAACTTCATCTAGACATTTAAATCGAGGTTTGGCAATGCAGATGAAACAAACTTTAAATAAATTGAAACATGTCAAAATTAAATAATTAAACTACATCATTTAGTTCAAAGTAAGCTTGTTTACAATATGGGTTCCATCTTCCAGCGGACTTGTTTTTTGAATGGATTCGTTTTAGCGGTGTATTATTCCATTACCATTAATTAACTCCCTCAGAAAAAAAATACAAAGAAAATAAATTGATGACACTATCGCAAACTTATTAATATAACACTTGCATATTAGTACACAGGCTACAGTCATTACGGGTCATGAGTAGACCGAAATTCTGACAACCAGTCTTACCAAGGGGTATCGTATTACCTAGTAACTGGGTTGTGGAGGTCAGATAGGCAGTCGCTCCATGTAAAATACTGCTATTCAGCTGCATCTGGTCAGACTGGAAGCCGACCCCAACATAGTTGGAAAAAGGCTAGGTAGATGAAGAAACAAAAACGTATTACTAGACGAAGTGCGGTTAATGGAAAAGCTCAGGTGCGATTCGGACAAGTGCTGTTGAAATCAGTGCTCTAAGTGGAATACCTCGAAAAAACAATATCTGCCTAAGACCACCACTATGGAAGGAAAAACATATTTTTTGAAGCAGCAGAGTTATATAATAAATTGTCTAATGGGCGCTTTTATTCATTACAAATACATTAAAATCATTGTATGGCGGTTTACAATATATCACGCAAATAACTATTTACTATGTACTAAATTAAATGACTAACTAACTAAATACACAAATAAATACAAAAAATAAAAGTCGAAGTACTCGTCCGCATTGCTGCCATCCAGAAACGTGCCCAGCACGTGGAGCACGTTCAACGTGGCTTTGCCACATTGAATGGCAATGCCACGTTGAACGAGGGCTGGCTCGTTCTTTGGCCAAAGAATAACTTTGGCCAAAGAACGAGCCAGCCCTCTGGTCACGTGAAGTGTGGATCAGTCGAATTACCTAACATGAGATCCAGTCCTTTACTCTATTCAAAAAACCTTGAAAGATTTCTCTCGATTTTAAATCAATTACCCATTTAGTCAGTGTCATTTCTTTGATGTATTAATTTGCTTACATCAAAATATTACATAATTAAAATACATACCAAGGTATAATATTCATTTAGGCACTAAACTACGAGTATCTTATCATTTTACTATCCTAGTACATCTATACTATCATATTATATTAAACTATCTTCTCATTTTATCATTTTGAAACATTAACAAATTGAAAAATATTGACAGCTTGCATAAGTGTAATTGCTATTGATTTGTCTTAAAGAAACGATAATGTAATGGTAGTGTACCGTTAAATATTTTTCTTACTAACCACAGCACACAAAAAAAAATGCTTCTACTGTAGTGACCTACGCTTAAGTCTAAATAAATGATTAAATTAAAAGTAAAACTAAATTAAATTATGTATTTCTTAAATAAAATTAATTATAATTTATATACACATATTTACAAAAGAACTTAAAACTAGACTTATATAAAATCAACATTTAAAATATAACTATTAACAATAATTAAGGACGCTATCACATTTTTCCTCAAATATCAGTGCTTTTCAGGTACCGTATTAACGAATTAGGAGTTACAACTGCAAGGATATCATGGTCTCAAATTAAAGATAATATATTCATCTCCAGAATGGGCACATAAAAATTGTATAGCCCCATACAAATTTTTCACAAAAATACGTTTTAACAATCACAATAAAACCAACAAATGAAAAAAATATAGGTCTGAATAGGAACCCATATAGCTAAATCCACTGCATAGTTATACATAAAAATAATGACAAACTGTTGCTTATATAGTCCTCTATACGGTCAACTAAATATTTTGTACGTAAATAAATAACTTTTTTATTTATGATTAAAATAAGAAGCGCCTTCAAATTTCTCCATACTCGCGGTTCGTCATTCCGCGCTCAAACGCGCTCGTGGAAGCACCGGTGTATCGATTTTTCGCAAAAAAATATTTACGTACAGAAGTGTGTGCTGTATTGTATACTGTGGGTGGACGAAGTTGATACTTTTTCGGACCGAAATAAAAGTAAGTACGATTATTGGAATTTGTTTTAAAAATAAATACATAGTTCAAGATTGAAGTTGTAGATTACGGATAAACATTGTGTAAATAATTATACTATCTTTAATCAAATGGCGGAAATATTTTTTTTTTGAGATATTCGATACATAGTCAATTTTGGGGTTTTTGGGGGTGGTGATTACGTATTTCATAATTTTTTTTATCCAAGATGGCGGGTGTATTTTTTAAAATAAAAATTCGACATTGTGGAGGTTTTTTATCAATTGCTGAAGGTGGTGTTTACAAATATACCATCCAACTTTTGATACATGATGGCGGATGTACATTTTGGTGATAAATCGACTTAGTTGTCAATTCATAAATCCAGAATTGTAGATGGTTATAACTTTCGACAGCAAGTATGGTTTTTGATTGTAGTGTGCATTGCTAAAATATTTACATTTGTTATTACAGATGCCACGAATTCAGAAATTTGGATAAAGGACAAAAAACCATACACGTAGCAGTAAACAAAAGTAATGAGACTGTATTTTCATTCAGAAATCACAAATCTACTCTGGAGTTTTGTTACAGACGTTGATATACGTCTGTTGGTAATTTGTTTTATTTGATTTACCTTAGGTACTTACTAATGTTGTGTTTTTAGGGTTCCGTACCAAAATGGTAAAAAAGAACCCTTATGGTGAGACTAAGTCTGTCTGTTTGTCGCACCTGGATATCTCAAGAACTACTAATGCTATCAACTTGAAATTTAGAATAGTTTTAGATAACGCCCAATTATTTTGCAAACAAGAAATTAAAAAAAATATACCTTTTTTGCAAAAGGGACTGAAAGGGGGTCTTAAAAATTTGAAATGGAGCTACTAGGGCATGTGGGGTATCATATGAAAGAGCGCTGTTTGCACCTTCTCAAAAATCTTCTTTTTTTTTAGGCAGCGTGGTTTCCGTCTTTTGGTGCAAAATGTAAAAAAAAAATACCGTTCCCCTTATCTCCGAAGTTTGCATAGATAAAAATCTGAAATTATTCTATGTGATAGAAGTTTATGTAAAGATTACCTACAGGAAAAATAAAACGATGTCTCTAAATAGCACAGTTTTTCAGAAATTATCAACATCATATACGTACCGAACCCTCGGTGCGCTAGTCCGACTCGCTCTTGACCGGTTTTTTATTTTCAGGAGCAAGAATGCGCAATAAGAGAATATAAGCCAAAAAGCACAAAAATAATCGAGATGGATTTCCTTTTTGAACAGCTAATCCTTGTAGGTAGCCACACTCCTCTTTTTGATTGCGGCGTGAAGTATCTCATCATGAATAAAACAAGGGTTAACAAGATGCTTATACTGTGAAAATTTAAAGACTGTAGCTTTATCAACCGTTTGGTTGTAAAACCTGTGTGATAGACGGACACTTGAGTGACAGCAATAGTGCTCCGCTTGGACCCTTCGGATACCGAACCCTAGAAAGAGCTGGCCTTCATTCTAAATTTGAACTTCTTTGAAACATGAAATGAAAATATACTTTTTACTACCTACTTTGGTTTTAATTTTTATCAAAAGTACTGAAATCGCGCCCCAGTCTCTGTAAATAAAATACTGTTTTCATAAGGCAATGATTATCTTTAAATATCACTACGAAAGTCTACGATAAACTCCCAGGCTAGTATTTGATTATGTAATGCTCCAACATTTGCCAGCAAAAATAATATTTACAAGTACCTGATGGCTGATGAATTTTAAAAATACTAAAAACATAATTATCACGCAGATAGTACTTAGCCACAGTTACTCAAATTCGATTGCGAACTTACAATTAACTTGATTCAATCAATACCAGTAAAATTAAAAAAAATATACCTTAAAATACCAAGATTAGATAAGTTACGTATAAAATCGAGCGGTCAGCGGTTTCAATGTGTGCGTGCGCGTAATGTTGTTGTGTTGTGATTCAGACACCTAAACTCGAGCGAGTTCAAAATGTGATAGCGTCCTTAACTAACAATATTCAATGAACAAACAGACAAGTTCAAACATTGTATTAGTAGCTAATTACTTATCAGCTGGCCGGCGGCGGTAGCTATGACGCGTCTATTGTTCTAGCGCCGCGGCCGACCGGGCGCTCGCGCTACGTCACGCAAACCGTGTGCGTGAGCGGGACAGCATCATCGTGTGTTGCTCTCATGCACCGGTCCGTACAGGTGGCGCGCGAGCGCCGCAGTGACTTGCAACTTAGTACGCTCACTGCGCGCATAGCTTTATGTGATCTAGCTTCACCGCGCTGACTTGAGACCTAGTATTTAGGTTTAACCGCTTATCTGTGCTTTTATCTGTGCTATCTACAATTCTATCACTCCTTCTTAAACTCAGTGTAACTCTTGTGTATGTGAACTGAACCCTGTGTCTGTGTACCTAATAAACTTTCATTCTTCTTCTTGTGTACTTCGGACTTATTACTTCGCTTCCTATTTCTAACTACCACACATACCTTCACACTGCACTACTACTTACTACATTATTAACGAGTACCTACCGTTCTTTATATGTTCGTGTATATAGGTATTAAGATTAACTTGTATTTCTCATGATAAGTGAATTGTATTCTTTTTGAGGAATAATTGTCTTAAACCGTAAAAATATAGGGATTAAATATTACCTAAGCTAATAATAAAATAGATCAATGAAGATTACAATCTACAGATAGAGGTATTACAATAATTGCAGAACATAATTCCTTTCAATTCAATTCAGGCAATTCCTAAGGATTTTAAATCAAAATCTAATTTGAGCTGAAACTTTAAATCCAAATTGCCTTGTACAATTGTTAAAATGTAAACTTCGGAATGTGAATTAAGTCCTTCAGGCTTCTGTAAGATTGCCCACTCGATACAGTGATTAGGTGAAACTTGGCCCGGTTAGCTGTTAGCTAGACTTAGCTAATAGGGTTACAGAAATTGAATTTTCGAACCTTTCGGGTATTTATGCGATGTAGGCTAAATGGCTGAAAGTTTCCTTTGTAAGTTATCTAATCCAGTAGTTAGTTTTCGAGTTTATTTTCATATTCTGATTTTGGGATTGAGGAATATATAGAGGTATGAGGAACAGGGTATAAAGTTCACTCATCCTCCATAGAAAAGGGGGATCCTCCGACCAGACCGGTTTTGTGTCTAGTGGGCAACTGACAAACGGTTGATGTTGGGACGTTGTACTAGTCGCGCGGTAAACTCTGCTTGCGCGATGCAGGATTTTTCGTGACGTCAGTGTGACGCGTAATTCTCATGTCATGTGGTGATGTTGATGCCGCCACATCTACTAAGTAATGTGCAGACAAATATGTAACATGATTGAAGTTAAGTTACAGTCAATGTTAGCATGATAATGTGGCAATGGTCCAATGTCTATAGATTTGGACTGCTGATCAAGAGGTTGTGCTTTCGATTTATTTATTTGTTTTTTTTTTGCTAATATTGTTCTACTGGGCAAAGGACTCCCTACTCTCCTTCTACCTCTCTCTGCCCAAAGTTGCCAAGGACCAATCTTTATTAAAGGAGTCCAGATCATCCCACAATCTCCATCTGAGCCTGCTGCGATGTCGTTTGCCACTAACGGGACCCACTGGGTCGTAAATTTGGCCCATTGATTGATTGATTTGGTAATTTAACAATAGCGACAGATTTTTTTTTTTTGTTTATAGGAACTAACGTCTGCGTGAATTATGTTTTAACCACATTTGATGATAGTTTGGCCGTCATCAGTATCATTGTTGTCTTATTTATAATTAGAATATTATTAATTTATAGACTGTGTTATTATTTTATGGACTGCCTCGTTGGTCGAGTGGTCGTCACGCGCTGCTGAGCATGAGGTCCTGGGTTCAATTCCGAGGTCGGGCAAAGTTTTACTAGGTTTTTCCATTTGGAATTTCTCAGTAGCAGCCTGGAGTCTGGATTTGTGCCCGGTTGATGGCAATAGGCTCGCCTATTACATGGGACTTAAACATAACTGGCGAAATGTGGGTGTACTATAGGTACACCTCTGCCCAACCCTTCGGGGATACAAGGCGTGATGTTATGTGTGTTATGTAATTTATAGAAAGAAATAAAATACTTTTATTTGTGGAAACATAACGCAAAGGAAAAAATACAAACACCAAAGCACAAGTTGGTGGAAAATATGCGTCACATCCACGCAAAACGGCCATAGCTCAGCTTAAGGCTGCAACCCTATATATAGTCAGGGAAATACATTTTTAAGCAAATTGACTATCAAGTTAACTTATCCGTGTATTCAAATCACAATGCCATTCTTTGACAGTTGTATGAAATGGCGAAATAACACGGTGAATTGGCGGTGGTGTCAATTTTCTTAAAAATTAATATCCCTGACTATATTAAACCGTTGATATTATTTAAAATAGAGCACCACTCAAGATTTAATTTATGTCTATCAATCAAGCATTATAGCCGGCCTCCATAGCCGGCCGGCTGTGCGCCATCAACAACGGTCTCCTGAGCGTGTTCTCAGATCGGTGGGACTCCCCTCTGCTGCGCCACTGGGTAAGAATCCATACCAGTTGATATTTGAAGTATTATCTCCTTATTACTAACACTAGTTATTTTGTTGATGGACTTAAGACATTAAGTCCATCAACAAAATAAAATTGAATTAGAATTAACAAGAGACAAATCTTTAAGAAACATTACACGTTTTACGGCTGTTAACAATACTACAATTACGGTCAGACAAATTATAATGGATTAACCAAACATAATTTTCCTCACAGAAACTTTAAGTAACATTTTCAAGTTTCAATTTATTTGCCAATCCGAAGCTTGCCAACTGTTGAAAGTTTACTAAATACTTCTTGCTGGGGAATAATAAAGCTTTTCTTGGATTGAACGTTTGCCAGAAAAAAATGAAATAAGTTTTTCTATTCTATTGTTGAATAATAATATGCTTATGGATGTATTGTAACTAAAATCTATGGGTTATTGCGGTACTTCGTTAAGAAATTCGAAGTATTCTTTGTACGACTATTGAGTGAAAAAGCGTGTGAATACATTAATTATTTACGTTTTGATAATATCAAATAATAATACATTCTACCAATAATACGTTCATACCTGTGACTTGGAAGTCAGTATTCCTCCATTATAAAAATCATTACGTATGTCATTGGTTATTAAAAAAAGAAAACAATAGGAACTTTTTTATTTATCATCATGAAATGTGTGTGATGGTGTCATGTGTGGGTGTGCGTGTGTGTGTTTGTTTGTTTGTGGAGTTTCAAGTGTGTGTATGAAGATGAGATGTTTGCATTTGACTATTGAGTAGGAGAGAATAGACGCCAATAGCACACCTCCGCCGCGAAACCATCACAGCGAAACCGCAGTAGTTAAATTGTACTGGTTCGCGTCATGTTCCGCTACTCGAATCGGATGCGAGTAGCGAAACATCACGGCACGCGAACCAGTACAGTTTAACTACTGCGGTTTCGCTGCTATGGTTTCGCGGCGGAGATGTGCTACCAGCGAGAAGGTTTTCTATTTTGGTGTAGTTTTTTTCCATCAACCACGCTTTCACTGCGATTTTACATATTTTGTATAAATTAAGTTTTTGTGTCGCGAGCAGATTATTGATCCTATTATAATACAGTATTTGACTAAGATAAGAGAACTGGTGTTCAGCAAAGGTGGTATTGTGTCTTACAGGTGGAAAAGCAATATCAGCTCAACGTTTTATGGTTATTTTTATTGGCACGCGATGTTTTCTCAGTATACACTGAAGCATTAACAGTTTCCTTACTGAAAGCACTTTGCAGTTATTGTAAAGCTCTCCTGAGGGATATCTGTAGGGCCTGCTATACATTACTTTGAGATCTGCCCTTTGAGCTTTCTCTAATTTAAGGAATAAGTCCTAGGCTCCACCCCATGCTGGCAGGCAGTCTGCAAGAAGTGTTAAAAATATAATATAATCGGACCTTATTTTAACGTCGTGTTCACCAGAAACTATATTTTATCCTGATCTAACATTATGTAATCAGCAGAACTAGCAAGGTCTTGAACTTTGCCCTCCTTAAAACTCTCATCTGTGATGTAATTCAATTTACTTTTACACCCAAATGAGAAGAAAGTACAAATAAAAATGCAAGCACTTTCAACCGGCACCCGCACACTGACAAATATACATATTTCGTAGTAAAGTTACCAAAATGACTGTGCTGCCATAAAATCCAGAATTTATTGTACTTTTTAGTCCAACAGCAACCCAAGGGAACCACATGTCCATGAAATGAAACGTTATTTCTATGTTAGGCGATCACTCGAAATTCTCACAAACGGAACCACAGAGTCAAGTTACAGTAAGTAACAGTTTGTATGAAAAAGGCACAATATTTTTGGATTCAAAAAGGTTTTGTGTTTGGAACCAGGGAGTCGTTGAATGCAAGCACAAAGTTGTACATTGCAGTTTATGAGACTGTTGCAAGCTGTGTCTTCCGGTTGTTAATGATGCTGTGTCAGATTAATGGGACGGCAGTAACTGACTTGTTTTGGTCGAGGAACAATCTTTGGTGTTTTCCTGGCTTTATAATAAGGGCAATAGGTAGTATTTAATGATACAGTTAGCCTGTTACGAGGGTCTACGATAGCCATGATAACGAATTGAAAAATAAAGATAATGCAAATGAAAATTTAAAATTAAGAACAAAAACGCGAGGATATTGTTCTACGAAGTAAGTACTTAACTATAAATTAATACAGAGTTCAAATATTATTATAGTAGAATTTATTAGGCATGTATTTAACACGGCGACAAATTAATCTGAATTTGGGATTAAAAAATAATTAAAGCCGGTAGCAAAAATAATAGGTTGGCAGCAAAAATAATAGGTTGGCAGCTACAGCGAAGTATTATTTTAAGTAGAAAGTAGCAGCTCAATAATCAGTTTTTAGCTTTATTTTAATTTAAACTGGCATCGAATTTTTGTTTTGGTAACTGAATTTACCAACAATAGAGGGGATCTGGCGCTCGGCGGCCGCTGCCGCGGCACGCTCGCTTCGCTCGCTCGCCTTCGCTTGTTAATGGTTACTGTTCTAACCTAACCTAACCCAAATGATTCAATAACAGTAGATGACTTTGCAGCGATTAAGAAATAATATTTAATCGCTGCCAAGTTATTATTTTAGTAGCAAATAGTTAGTCGCCCTTTAAGTTATTAGTCGCCAAGTTATTATTTTAGTAGCAAATAGTTAGTCGCCCTTTAAGTTATTAGTCGCCTGGAAAATTATTATCCAATTTATTATTCTTAAATTTGAAGGGAAAATTAGTGAGAAAACTAATGGTATTACAGTAAAATACAATGATAATATTGATATTGTAGGACTAACAATTAATTCTACGAAGAGAATTGATTTCAAACTTTGACTAAATTTTCTAATTATGTATGAATTAATGGTAAAAAATAAAAAGCAACTGGATGACTGGCTGGTAATAATAATGGTAAGTGGTATTATTTGGTAAATGAACCACATTATTTTGTCTATGCAAATGAAATTATTGCCGCAATACGGTTGCATACATGTTTTGGCTCTAACTAATATTAAAAATTGTGATTTCGAATTTATTACTGAATAAACAAAAATCTCATTATTAATTAATTTTATGTTGATGATTTTGATGTTTCAAATTAGAGTGTAATTATAATAAAATAGATAACTGTAACAAAATTGATATATTCACAAACACATTTTCCCAATTTCGCAGAAAACTTATAACTATTAGCGACGAATCACAATCATAATTTCTTAACCGACTTTTTATTTTTTACTATTTAATTTTTTGTTTTTTTGCCACATAATATGCCTACCACTTTAACAATTTTGGATTGTTATCTTATTGCACTCGTTATCGCGTTCTACCGTTTTGATTTTTGAATTTGAATTTTACTGTTACTTTTTTTTAATTTGGCCTAATGTTTTAATTTTAATTCTAATAATAATTTTGTTTTTGATTTTAATTTTTGATTTTAATTTCGATTATGATTTTGTTTTTACTTAATGTTTTTTTCTTTGTTTCTAATTAATTTTTCTATCCTCACTACAAGTAAAAAACATGTTAAAACGTATATTTAAGAAGTTTTTGAAGTGAAACTTCTTTATCGGCGTTGGAAAAAAATTTACCGTCACATTTTTCGGTTACGCGTCACATTTTTCCGTTACGCGCCATCTTTTTCTTGCCCCTACCACGGTTGGTTTAGACGAAGAGTATATCATATATATAGAGTATAGCATATATTTCATATTTCAGTTACCATAAGCCATTAATTACAAAAATATATAATGACGATGACAATGATAGTAATAATTCTATTACAATTAATGAAATGCTGTAATAATCTTAGTAGCAAAAAGGTAAAGTGAAATAATTGTATTATTTGTATTCATGTCTATGATAATAAAATCCTTTTGTTTAAACTTTATCTAATTTAACTTTATTTAACCAATTTCTAGAAAGTTGCATGTAGATCATTTTTCGAAAAATAAGGCCATAAAGAAGTTTCACTTCTTACGTGTGTACACTAGTACACGCACACATTTTTTTTATGTAAGTGCTGTATACGCTACGTAAGTAAGTGACTTATTCATCATAACTCAATGCATGGCGATGTGGTCGCTAAGCGACAAAGCACTTTAAATAAATTAAAAAAAAAAAACTCAATGCATATGTTATTTTTTATTATGTTAATGTTCTAGTGAATGGGACGTTGGTGTACCTTTCAAAAAAAAAAAAACCAAAATTTAAAAAAAACCGTCCAGGTGCATGTCGGTCCACGCACAATGAAGGTTTCCGTAGTTAGGATGAATTATTTATCCCAAGAACAAACTTAACAATCATTGTAGTTGAAACACATGTTCTCTCATACATTCCAACTGCAAATAAGTTGGTCGACTATTACTCGTTAACTTGTAAAGGCTACTTAGCTGTGATAGTTTTCCTTTTAACTTCGTCATATAAGTACTGCCGTGATTTTTTTCACATAACCAAAAACAACCATTTACCTGGCAGGGCAGACACTTGACTCTAACAAAAATTTGCACTCTAAAGCTTAATATTACGCAAAAGGATCCCTGAATTGAAAAAATTGGATTCACAGACCCGCAATATTTTAAACGGCCTCCAGCGATACACCACACCATGGGAATGACAAGCAAAAAATATCATTGCAACTTTACGTGCAAGGCAGGTACGCTTAAAAAAAAGAAAGATTTATTTTACCATTTCGTCGGCGTAATTAATATGTATAGGTGCTCAAGCCAAATTACAGCTTTCTGGTACTAAGCGCCTCTGAGCTAAGCCAGACAGATATAGAAACCCTAAAAATTAAGTAACATTTTTTGATAAGACTAAAACTGAAAAGTTTCGATTTGTTTTTTTTAGGATATAACATAATCAGCCTATAATGTTCCCACTGCTGGGACACAGGCCTCCTCTCTTCGAGAGGGAGTGGGCTGTAAACAGCGTTTTGAGTCAGAGAGAGTCAGTGGTGATGAAATTATTTACACAAAGTAAAGCGATAGGATATACCTGTGATATAATTATTTCAACATTGTTGTATTATGCGTCTGTTGTCTCATCTTTTCTTCATATTTAATTCTACTCAACCAAGCTTTTCAGTCACAAGATACCAAACTCAAAGTAACCTTTTCAAACGCCCTCAGCAATTATGATCAAAGTAAGACGTTGCTACACCCATTCCCTTATCTTAACCTTACTATTATAATTACATACGAACAATACGCCTTTCAGCTGAATTTTGACAAAGATAAGAACCGATATGCAAAGTCAGCCAACTGACAAACACTATCGTACCACGTGGTACCTACCATTTATACTTCTTCAAAATTTAATTAACCAAGTAGTTTTCAACATTATGTGAGAAACTTTAGGGTTTAGAATGGAATGGGTCTGGTAATAAATAGTTAGTTATGAACATTATCCAGTAACACCGACCAATAATATGTAATGTCCATGTTTCTCGTAGATTGCTATAAATTGGACATAACGCGTAATGCCCAGACAGGTCACATGTGTTTCACATTAGGCACAATAAATGTTATTGTTGTCTACTGAATACGTAATAGGGATTATTGTTGCCTAGTTTTAATACCTGCCTACAAAATTTCGACAAATGGTCCACGAGTTTCAACTGAACAGGTAATCTAATTTTCAACTGAAACGGTACACGTGGAACTGTTGTAAAATATTCTGAATGTATCGTGATAATAGATTCCTTTATCAATACTCCAAACTAGAGCCTATATTTTTGACAAAGAAAGTAGGTACTTAAACCTTCTGAAGAGGTAAATAAGTTTGTTCCCACCCTAGGGAAGTAAAGAAAGGAGTGATCATACATAACAAAACATCACGCCTAGTTTCCCCGAAGGGTCTGGCAGAGGTGTACCTGTAGTACACCCACATTTCGCCAGTTATGTTTAAGTCCATGTAATAGGGGGCGAGCCTATTGCTCATGCTAAACTATGTATTGTCTATGCTATGCTAGTGATCATGGCTCTTCTACTTACCCTCAAACTTGTTAGTTTGAGAATCGTCAGTGAATTGTCATTTTACGGAAAACCCGTATGAAAAATATAACTTATAGTGACTATGCAGTGTCGTACCGGTAAACGTATGCTAATCGCCTTAAACGTGCTTGAAACTTCTTGAAGCATACACCACACTTTAGTAAGAAAATCTCGTTAAAACATAAACAAAACCTTTACGGTATATACAATACAGAGCAGTGGTGGCCCAGTGGTAACGTCTCCGACTTACGAGTTGTAGGTCGTGGGTTCGAACCCAGGCAGGCGCTTTACTTTGTGTAAAGAATTTCATCACCACTGCTCTCGAAACGGTGAAGGAAAGCGTCGTGAGGAAACCGGCATGTCCTAGAACCAAAGTTCAAAGACATTATGACATCTTCCAACCCGCACTGGGCCCGCGTGGTAGATTTTCAGCCCACTCCCTCTCGAAGAGAGGAGGCCTCTATCCCAGCAGTGGGAACATTATAAGCTGATTATGTATACACAATACGTTGAATACTTTTTCTTTTTGTGAACTTACATATTTTGATAAAAATATTTATGTAAAATTATAAGGAAAACCGACGAGATATAAAAATGTGATCACATGGCCCTCGTTTATGGAATAAAGTGTGAGGCTTCCAAACGAGAGGAAAGATGTTCATTATGAGGCATTTCTTGTGAATAAAGATAAGTTTTATGTACTTGTAGCTTGAATTTGGTTTAGGAGGGTTTTCTATATGTATTTATCTTAATCGAAAGGGATGTTCTATTGATTGCCTGTTGCTGAAAAGAGAACGGAAGTCATCTTCGAGTGTAGTGTACAACCATGTTAAACGATTTTGTCTGTAGTTTTGGAGAACTGTAAGATACGTGCCATTCAGTATGTAGGTTATTATTATTATTTCCTTTATTAATTTAGATACATACAAATTATATTTTGAAATATCAGAATATAAAAAATATATAAAAACATTTAAAAATATAAAAAATAGTTGTCCACAGGTATCGGGAGCAGAGTCTAAGCTACCGGTGGCTAGGGCTGCAGAGATAGGAACCTCCTCACGATGCGAGCCGTATCGAGGAGTACTGCCTTCTGAATCAGGCCCTTGATCCAACCACCTAACGAGAGCCTCGAAAGATATTGCTCGAGACTTTCGGCCATCAGGCCATTGGCCGATACGACAATCGGCACAATGATAGCCGAGCTCACATTCCACATGTCAACAACCTCGTGTGCTAAGTCAAGATATTTTATTTGTTTATCTTTCTCAGCTTTCACGAGGTTCTCGTCATGCGGAATGGTAACATCGATAATCATTGCGCGGCGCGCTAATCGATCTATCACTAGTATGTCGGGCTTATTGGCGACAATAGTCCTGTCAGTAATGATAGACCGATCCCATTACAACGTGACATGGTCATTTTCGAGAACTGGGTCGGGCACATACTTGTAATACGGTACCTCAGAATCCACAAGTTTATATTTCAAAGCAAGTTGCTGGTGAATAATCCTGGCTACTTGGTTATGCCTGCGCAAGTACTCGCCATTAGCAAGACGAGAACAGCCAGAGATAATGTGTCTGATGGACTGACCCGGACGGTGGCATGCCCGACACACGTCAACCGTCCCGTCCTTCATAATATGTCTCCGGTAGTTATTCGTCAAGATAACTTCGTCCATAATTGCACAGACAAAAACCTTCGGTTTCCCCGAAAAGGTCACCAAAACGTAGCCAGGATACGGACGCTAAGAAATCTACACCGGGTTCATGAAGAGCCCGATAGAAGCGTCCGTAAAGCTCCTTGCTTTGCCATACCTCCTTGCGGTCATCGGTAGTAAGTATTACAGGTTTGTGCCAGTTCTCTTTAGCCATGGAGAGCGGGGTGAGTCCGTTGTCCACTGCGACCACATCACGGTGCATACCCAGTTTGGCTTTTAAAAAATATTCCCTGAGACTGCACACCTCGCGGTTATGGAGGGTCTTTGCATTTAAAAAGCCTCGACCCCCGCACTTCCGCGGGATGTACAGTCTCATCACCGATGATCGTGGGTGATGCATCCGGTTTGCGGTCAGCAGTGTACGGACCCTCCTATCCAGGGCGTCTAGTTCGGTCTGAGTCCATTTGAGTATGCCAAAAGAGTACATCAAAACCGGCATGACCCAACCGTTGAAGGCGCGCACCTTTTTTCCGCCTGAAAGAAGACTAATAAATACCTTCTTCAGGCGACCAAAGAAGCGCTCCTTCAACGATTGCTTCATGTCAGCAACGTTGATCCCTAATGCTTCTGACATACCCAATTACTTATAGCTTTTGGATGAGGAAAGGGATCCAAGGTATAAGGGATCCGAGAGTTGGGTTCCTTCGGATTCCATAATCTTTCCTCGTTTTACATGCATGACTGCACATTTGTCCACACCAAATTCCATCCTGATGGCGCTACTGAATGTTTCAGTTACCTTCAGTAGCTCGATCAGTCGCAATTTGTTGGGGGCAAAGAGTTTCAAGTCATCCATGTAGAAGAGGTGAGATATGCCTAGACCTGAATCCTCCAACAGTGTACTTAGAGGATTCAGGGCTAAGCAGAACCAAAGTGGACTCAAACTGTCACCCTGAAATATTCCCCGTTTAATCCATACAGGCTCATCATTCCCCTGGATCTGCCGACATCCTGGATAGCGAAGGACCGTTCTCCATTGCCCCATACATGACATCAGGAAGTTGCGCAGAGTTGCATCTATCTTGTACAACTCCAGCACCCTCATGAGCCATTTATGTGGCACCGAGTCGTAGGCCTTCTTATAGTCTATCCAGCATGTCGACAGATCCTTGCGGGATCCATGAACCTGTTGGCTTATGGCCATGTCGATGAGGAGTAGCTCCTTAGTACCGCGGGACCCATTCCTACATCCATTCTGAGAGGCAGACATAATGGAGTTATTGTCAATGTGCGTATTAATTTTCACTCTCAAAATGGATGTAAGAAGTTTATAGACCGTTGACAAACATGTGATCGGTCTATAATTCTTGGGTTCCGCGGGACTACCTGACTTATGGAGCAGGTGGGTAACGCCTGTTGTTAGAAACTGTGGTAGCAACCCAGACTCTAAGGATGACTGGAACTGAGATGCCAGGCAAGTGTGTGAACTAATTAAACATTTCAACCAGAAGTTGTGCAGTCCGTCCGGTCCCGGTGATTTCCAATTTGGTAACGGACGGGGTCTTAAGCTGCGAGTCCAAGGCACACACCAGCGCCCTATTTTTCTTGTGCATAGGTAGGCGTGGTAATCGGGGTCTAAGTTCGGTCGGAGTGGACCTATACTCGCCAAATGCATCCTCCAGTGCGCTCCTCAATCGGGCGTTGCATTGGCTACTTACTGTGGCAACCCTATCATCCTCTTCTTCAACATCATGATTGGACCGCGGCGGGATTCCATCAATAATTGACATTCGTACCGCGGTTTGTGCCGGAGTCGAGACGATATGGTTGCTAAGTACCTCTGAGCGCAGCCTATCAAGTGCAACATCGTCCAACCTATGATCGCGTTGGATGACCCGCACCTGATCCGATAGTCGTTGGGCCGAGATGTTGATGGTTGGTTCTAGTTCCTGAAACAGAGACAGCATCCTAGCACGGTACGCAGTGAGGTTAGTTCCTCCCTCTGTAGACCCGTAATATGCGCGCATGACGTTCTCGTTCATAGATTGAGTCCATCTCATGCGCTGCACACAACCACCGGCAGCGGGGACCCGGCTCGGGGCCGGATGGCACCTAAGTCCCAAGCTCCTCGGTGGCCGGCCTCTCCCCTGCCGACGTACAGGTGTTGGCGACGTCGACGGGGAAAAATACTCGTCGCTCGAGCTCGACGCAACTACCACGGCCGGTGTCGTCACAGCGCTCACAGTGAGGCTGGATACCGGCGGCGGCGAGGCGGAGCTGAGCGAAGAGTCCGGAGGTGGTGGGCGTGCTCGTCCCGTAGCTGATCTCGTCAACATCTTTTCTTTATTTTAAAATCGGTGGATTTTATCGCAGGTGACATGACAGATGTCACCTTCGATTCGGCAGTTTTTGATAAAATTCTTGGTTTTTATTATGTTTCATTTTGATTTTTTTTTATTTAGGCTTGATTATTTGGGTTTCAGGCTTATTTTATACTAATAGAATAAAAGAAACTGCGTCTAAAATGAATATATAACTGAAGATAAAGAAAACGTATTCCGTGAGGTGTTGGTGTTGCCAGCTTATTATTATTATTATTATTTGTTCATGTTATATCAACCTATCTTAGTAGACTTACGGTGAGTTACACGAAACCAACATTAGTTTAACGGAGACTTTAAATTGATTATGTCACTATCTTTTAGATACAAAATATAAGGGATGGCATGAACTTAAAGTCTCCGTTAAACTACTGTTGGTGTTGTGCAACACAACGTCAAGTCGTTCCTTTATTAAAATAAACTCAAATAAGTGTGGCAATTATTTCTGGTCTTTAATTTCGAGTAGGCTGGACTGTCCGTACGTGAATCGCTGCTGCGCTGCATTTCCCATGGAATGGTATGGCCGCGGTGAAGCGTCGGATAGGGCTGCCACTGTCAATAGTAGGTATACTTTTTACTTTTATATTTATTTTTATATGTGAATTAATTTATCTTAATTACTAATGTAGGATAAGTTTTTGACTAACAAAATGAGTCTTGGTTACTTGAAATAAATAAATAAAATTGAATTGAATTGAATTAAAAAGTATTGTGGAGGCTCCGTATTCCATATTCATAGAGTCTAAGGCCTTCCAATCACAATCTACAATACCATCAACCCACCTCAAGAAAACATCTCATAAACAATGCTTAAAACCACTACTTAATCTTGACGCTTACATAATTTCTCAAAACCAGACAAGAAAATACAGGTACAGAAGGTCAAATAATGAGCGGCGAACTAACTGAGGAGAAGCTCGTGGCTAAGTAAAATAGCCGCATGGGTCGATCCATCAGGTTAAGCTACGTAGAGTTGGTCCATGGATGGGTAACCATCTTTATACACCGAGACTCCTCCGTGCCTCGGAAAGCACGTTAAGCCGTTGATCCCGACTGTCATTCATGGATCTTTGACAGTTGTTACGAGTCGTTAGAAGCCCGAAAGTGACAACCAGTTTTACCAAGGAGTGTCGTATTACCCAGTTACTGAGTTGTGGAGGTTAGATAGGCAGTCGCTCCATGTAAAATACTGGTATTCAGCTGCATCCGATTAGACTGGAAGCCAACCCCAACATAGTTGAGAGAAGGCTAGGCAGATTGATTGGAAAGGTCAACTAACGAAAAAGTAACGCATACATAGACACGCTTCACTTACAGCGAGTCCAATCGCACTGATGACTGCCATTTTGTTTGAGATCTCCATACGTCTGGAGATCTACACGTCTATGTGTAAGTGCGCTCATTGTATGGAGCAGACCTTCTGCACCTATCTATTTTGTGATCAGACTAAGTTTACCTGTCGACAAACTTGAAAGTCAATTCGAAGTGACGTTTAAGTAATGAGACTTACTCAAAGCAATGTAAAAGGTACTTCACATTCAGTGCAGAACTCTTGAAATGTGAAGAATTATGTTAGCGTTGTAGTTCTTTGATATTTTCTATTTAGTTTTTACGGTTTTTGGCAGGTGGCAGAAATTATTTTTGTTGTGCTTTTTATGAGGTGTTTTTAATTTCCAGCTTAAGGGTGTAATTTATCTCATTCTTTGAAATTATTGACCTGATATTGAATTAAACGACGCACAATGGAAACAACAAAACAATGGGAAACACACACACTTACACACATACACAAACGAGTCGTGTTTGTGTTTTTATTTCTTTGCGTTATGTTTACCGCAAATAAACGTATTTTCTTTCTTTTCTTTTATTTTCTAACATACCAGATATACCATAGAATAGAATAAAACACACCATAAGAAACACAACACCTGAAATCATCTCCCTAATCTCCACTCTAGAATTCGTATCCCGATCCCCATGATACAGAATAACTGTCTAGTTTGGGGCACACTGATAAATAATACTTTATAATCTAGCTGTAGGTAATATTTTAATATTTTAAACATAATTATGTCATCTTACCTTAGAGATCACCTGTAAACCTGCTAACTGTATTACCTAAACAAAAAATATAAATAATACGTAAGTACAGTCTTGTAGCGACATCTACACGGCTACATTGATACTACGACGGACTAGACAGTTGATACTTTGTCGCTACAGTTTGTTGAACTCACTAATCCCTCTCGTTTTTCGTAGTCGGTTAACATTTTACTTCATAAGAAAAGTGGTGCTGTAGGCGGATGCTCCGAATACCATGGACAGCCAAACGCACAAATGTGTCGGTCCGTTCCCAACTCGACATCAAGATCCGATTGTCTACAGTGTGCCTTCAGCGTATTTTGATCTATTTCGGCCGAAATAGATCAAAATACGCGAAGAGGAGATAGCAGCCATAAAAAGGTGGTTAGTTTTGGCAATACCGAAGGAAAGAGAGCATGTACAACAACACGAACATGAACATGTAAACATGTTGAATGAAAAGTAGTTTGTATTTATTTTATTGTTTATTTCTTAATTATAATCTTACTGTACGCTACACCGGTCGACGACAACACGTCAACGCCGGCTGTCTCTGAAAACCAGCACTGGGGCTCTGTCTCGCATAAGGTCGCAGCATTATGCAGAGCGGTGGCCGTTTTGCGTGGATGTTACACATATTTTCCCCAACTTTTTCTTTTTGTATTTTTGTTCGTTCTTTGGGTCATGTTTACCGCAAATTAAAAGTATTTTATTTCTTGCTTTCCATGTGTCTGGTCGCCAACACTATGGTCCGACCAAGTAAAAGAAGCTACGTCCTGAAGCAAATTTCAGCAAGTGGTGATGGCAACTTTGGACCGAAGTCAATGGAGGCAGGTCGTCTGCTTAAACAGGTCCAGTGACCACGATCCTCAGTAATGAGGGAGCGATTGAAGAAGATGAAGATTCCCTAAATTAATATCACCGATGAGACGAACTAAATTTCTTCTACAGTTATTAATTATCAATTATATCTACACAAAACTATTATGTAGATACATACTACACCTACATATAATTAACAGGCGGTATTTCGTCTGTGTGGTGCCGGACGTAAAGAATAGAATAGAATATAATAGAATAGAATACTCTTTATTATGTACACCATAAAAGTTACAGATATAAATGTTGTGACACAATGGGCGGTCTTATCGCTAAAAGCGATCTTTTACAGACAACCTTTGGATGGATTAAAGGGAGGAGAGACAATACTGCAGGTAGTCAGTGGAATAGGACCAACCTATTTTTTCCCGTGGGTGTCGTAAAAGGCAACTAAGGGACTTACTAGAGAATGGGCAGCAGCGTTCTCTATGCATTTTAACACCATACTGTGATCGCCAACCCACCTGCCAAGCGTGGCGATTATGGCAAATCCCCCCTCTTTGGGGGAGGCATATGTTCAGCAGTGGACGTTTTTCAGCTGAAATGATGAATGATGATGATGATTATTTTGTAAGAAATATAAAAAAAAAACTAATTATCTGGACCGTATGCGTATTTAACATCAAATCGGTTTCAAGAAAATGTTTTATAGACTAATTTCTAACATAATACGGTTGTGTTAATATCGTGTAAACACTACTTATTTTTGACTTAAGCTATGTTAGTAAGTAGCTGATAATTGTTTAATTGTTTATGACATAATTTTCTGCATTGTGTAGTTTTGTTTTCTATGTTGATTCATGTAATTGGTATTGTACCGTGTGAATTAACTATAAATAAATAAATAAACTACGTATCGTGTTATTTCAATGAAATTCATAATTGTTGGAAAAATTTTGAGTCTGCTCAAAACGTAAATAACGTAATGAACGTGGATGATAGGTCACAATGAACGGTATTGCGATTGATTGCCATTTTATATGTTTTACGCAATTACCTACTCCGCTGTTAATTCCGGTTGTTATTATTCCTTTATTTACATTTTCAGTAATTCGGTTCGTATTTTTCGGGGGTAAGTAATAACAGCCGCTAGAGTCACTCCATCAGGTTAAGCTGCGCTTGCCGGTTGGTCCATGGATAGGTGCCATCTTTACACACCGACTCCTCCGTGCCTTGGAAAGTACGTTCAGTCGTTGGTCCCGGCTGTCATTCGTGGATTTTTGTCAGTCGTTACGGGTCGTCAGAAGCCCGAAATACTGACAACCAGTTTTACCAAGGGGTATCGTATTACCCAGTTACTGGATTGTGGAGATCAGATAGGGAGTCGCTCAATGTAAAATACTTGTATTCAGCTGCATCTAGTTATACTGGAAGCCGACCCCAATATAGTTGGGGAAAACAGACTAGGCAGATGATGGTTGGTATTTTTAAGATGAATATTCTAGAACACGTAAATCCGTTCCCATTTTTGAACGAACGAGTAGACTGCAAGATTCACAGATCGCACATTGTCTTTACCTCGCTAAAGTTAGCGTTTTATACCAATAAGAACCTTGTTTAATAACGTAACATCAGACTCATCATCTTCTGCCTAGCCTTTTCCCAACTATATTGGGGTCGGCAAATCAGCCTGTGATCCATATAAAGGGTTGGGCAGAGGTGTACCTATATATAGTACACCCACATTTCACCAGTTATTTTTAAGTCCTATATAATAAGGGGCGAGCCCATATTGCCATCAAACGAGCACAAATCCAAACTCCGGGCGGCTACTGATAACATCCAATAATACTTTGCTCGACCCGGGATTGAACCCTCATGGTCAGCAGAGTAGCGCTTTCGACTACTAGACCGATGACGGAGGCACCTTATTTATAATAATAAATGGTCAAAAAAGTTCCTAGAAGCAGCCCTAAAAAACGTTTTGTGATGACCACAGAGACGTTCATGGAAAAACCTACGAAGTGCGGTCGGCCCACGCAAAATGAAGGGTTCCGTAGTTGGGATGAATTTATCCCAAAAACAAACTTGTCAACACATGTTCTCTCATCAGGGCTCGGAAACCGGTTAATTTTCTATGTAACCTTAACCGTTATGATAGAGGTTCTCGAACATGTTTTGTTAATTATTTAATATTTTGTTACAAAATCAATGCTGAACTTAAGGTGATGAAGCAATCTTTGAAGCTAATATCAATTGTATCAAAAATAATTTGTATCTTCGGATATTAAAAATAACCGGTTTCAAGCCCTGTCTCTCATACATCGATATACGTCACGGTCAATTCTCCAACTGCAAATGTAAGTTGGCCGACTATTATTGGTAAACTTGTAAAGCCTCCTTAGCTGTGATAGTTTTCCTTTTAATTTCGTTATACAATATTATTTTTAGTATTTGCGAAACCCGAAACACGTGTCTAGTATTTTTATGCAAAGAATCTATGTACAAAATTTCAAAACTGTATCATAAAAAATCACAAAGTTATAAGGTTGTTATGTTACCGGGTCGTCCGTACAAAAACATGCTAACGGCAACCCCGCGCCTCCAGGGTCGTCTTGCGCTCATTGATAATAATTTGGCAATGGGTACCTAACCGTGCGGCGATTGTATTGTAAGTAATTTAATGGTGATAACAGTTTCCATCACACTTAAATATTTTTGGGACATAATATAAGATGCTGTAAAAATGATTGAAATCGATTCGGTTTCTTATTCTGAACAAACTATATTCTGGTTTCGCATATACTAAAAATAATGTTGTATATATTATACTACTGCCATATATTTTTTTACTTATCAAAAAACAACTATTTAGCTGGCGAGGGGGGGGAGACACTTGACCCTAACAAAAATTTGCACTTTGTAAACGCAGCCCTGAATTGAATAATGGTTTTCACAGGCCCGCAATATTATAAACGGGTTATCCGATGATACCCCACACCATGGGATAGACGAGAATATCATCCCCACTTTACGCGCAAGAGAAGTACACTAAAAAAATAGTTTTTCAAGATTTTATTATACCGCTTTGTTGGCGTGATTAATATCTATATATATCTATCCACGCCAAATTACAGCGTTGTAATAATAAGAGTCTCTGAGTTAAGCAGCGGACAGGCAGACCGACGGGCATGGCGAAACTATAAGGGTTCCTTGTTGACTACCGAACCCGAAAACAGTTGAAAAAATAAAACCTATTATAGGTATTTTCTCGCTTTATTTGGTGTCGTAAAACACATACTTGTTTCACTCAAAATTATTGAACAAATAGCTCTGTTTTCCTGTTTAACATAAAGTTGAAAGCAATTATGGCTAAACTACTGAAATCATATTCAGTATTTTGACGTGTCACATTTATTCCATCATGCGTGTTAATAAATTTAGTGGACATTATTAATTCACCTCTGCAATGAAAATAATAGTTTTTGTGTGTTTGGCAGAGACCATAAGCCTTCTAATTATTCCAACAAAATACCTTGTGATATATTGAAATTAAATGAGAGAAAATTTAAAACACATATTAAAAGTACACTTTGTAAACAAGCATATTACAAGTTAGAGGATTATATCCAGGACAGGAATGCTTGGAAACATGCTGGTCCAGCTCCATAGGACAATCTAGAGTCTAGACAAAATCAAACTGGTTGCTATTTTTATGGTAAAATCTGTTATTTTTATGATATTCATTTTACATTCTGTGATAACCTATACTCACACACTGACTTATTTTTTTAGAAAAACATACTTGTATGATGTTTGTAAATATGTGAACACCACGTATCTATCTAATAATTAAGTTATTTTTCATTGCTTAGTTTTTAATTCGTTTTACCTATTATGGTATAGTAATTTTATTCTAGGTGCATCGTCTTCACATATAATCATATAATTAATGTAATCAAACAAAATATTGTAAAACATTTTTAAAAGAGTACCGGTGGAGTTTCTTGCCCATTCTTCTCCATACGAAACTACCTTTTGGAAGGGGCAACTAGAATCAATTCTATTTTTTTTGTAAATTTTGACGTTCAAAAGTGCCTCTTATGTGCCTATTTGAAATAAATGGTTTGACTTTGACTTTGACTTTGAATTTAACACATAACACGTAACATAACATTATGCTTGTAATCCCCGAAGTGGTAGGCAGAGGTGTACCTATAGAATACACCCACATTTCAACAGTTATGTTTAAGTCCCATGTAATGGGGGGCGGGATGGGGCAGCCCCCCAGCTGGACCGACGATAAATGACCGATACCGACGATGGCTGGGACAGACTGTATGCGGAAGGTGGAGGACAGAGTATTGTGATGCAGCCTAGCCACTGCTGGACATAGGCTTCAGAAATACTACTGCCTATTGCAGTCCACTGACTGCAATAGGCAGTAGTTGAAAAAATAAGGTGTAGTGGTTGCAAGCACTACTGATGAGTATGAGGTCCTGGGTTCGATCCCTGGTCGGGAAAAGTGTAATTGGGTTTTTTGTCTGGAATTTCTCAGTAGCAGCCCGGAGTCTGGATTCGTGCCCATTTTATGGCAATAAGCGCGCCCTCTATTTCATGGAACTGGAACATAACTGGCGAAATGTGGGTCTACTATAGGTACACCTCTGCCATACCTTTTAGGGAAACAAGACGTGATGTTTTATATTAAGAAAGCAAGAAGTGTGGAGATGACTATTCATTACCTTTTTATCACATGCTCCTCGTTTTTCCGCATCACATATCCATACCATGACAATAAGTTCCTGCTTAGACAGAAAAACCAGACACAAGATATAGGCAGATAGACAGATACACACACTGTGCACTGGTGACAGAAATATAACAAAGTCAAAGTCAAAGTCAAATTATTTATTTCAAATAGGCACATAAATGACACTTTTGAACGTCAAAATTTACAAATAAAATAGAATTGATTCTAGTCGCCCCTTCCAAAAGGTAGCTTCGTATGGAGAAGAATGGGCAAGAAACTCCACCGTTACTCTTTTAAAATGTTTTACAATATTTGGTATTGGTACATCAATTATATAATTATATGTGAAGACGATGCACCTAGAATAAAATTACTATACCACAATAGGTAAAAAGAATTAATAATGAAGCAATGAGATAAATTAATTATGTGATAGATACATGGTGCTCACATATTTACAAACATTGTAAAAAAAAAAAAAAAATATTTTCCTAAAATAATCAGTGTGTGAGTTAAGGTAATCACAGAGTGTAAAATAAATGTCACAAAAAATAATAAAATATACAATTAAAATAGCAATCAGTTAGATTTTGTCTAGACTCCAGATTGTCCTATGGAGCTGGACCAGCATGTTTCCAAGCGTTCTTATCCTGGATATAATCCTCTAATTTGTAATAAGCTTGTTTACAAAGTGTACTTTTTATATGAGTTTTAAATTTTCTTTCATTTAATTGCAATATATCACAAGGTATTTTGTTGTAACATTTAACACAGTACCCCATAAAAGATGTATGTACTTTAGATAATCTGAAACATGGCTGATCTATTTTATCTTTATTTCTAGTATTGAAATTATGTCTATCACTTATTTTTTTGAAAAGATGTAGGTTTTTTCTTACATACATAATATTTTCATAAATGAATTGGCAAGGTACCGTCATAATATTAATCCTTTTAAAGAGTTCCCTAAGAGATTCTCGGCGACGTAGATTATAAATGGCTCTGACAGCTCTCTTTTGCAAAATAAAGATGGATTCAATGTCAGCAGCCAGACCCCACAATAAAATACCGTACGACATAATGCTGTGGAAGTAGCTAAAATAGACCAAACGCGCGGTTTCTACATCTGTTAACTGTCTTATCTTCCTAACAGCATAAGCGGCCGAGCTTAACCGCCCCGCAAGAGATGTTATATGTGGTCCCCATTGTAGTTTCTCGTCTAGAGTGATTCCTAGGAAAACCGTTTGATTAATACATTCCAGTTTTTCTCCATTCAATATGATATCACATTCGCTACTTCTAACATTAGGTAGTTTAAATCTAATGCATTTGGTTATTTTTTCATTTAGAACCAAATTATTTACCGTAAACCAATCTTGAACCTGAAGAATAGAATTATTCACGTCGTCAAGGTTTTGAGACCGTCGGTCTATTTTAAAGATCAATGACGTGTCATCTGCAAATAAAACCATCTTTGGTTGATTTTGAAGTAATTGGGGTAAATCGTTAATGTAAACTAAAAAGAGGAATGGACCCAATATCGAACCTTGAGGAACGCCCATTGCCATTTCAGACCCCAATGAGTTCACGCAGTTTACTTGAACTTTAACCTTTCTATCTTTAAGCTATGATCTAAGTAAATCAAGAGCTGTATTCCTAATCCCATAATGATCTAGTTTCAGCAGAAGTGTCTCATGGTTAACGCAATCGAAAGCCTTAGAGAGGTCACAAAAGATTCCAATGGCATCTTGTGCTTCCTCCCAGGCGTTAAAAATGTTCTTTATTAGGGTGACACTGGCGTCAGTGGTACAACGACCTTTAGTGAAACCGTACTGTTGTTCATGAAAGATGGAATTTTTATTGAAGTGACGTAACATTTGATTGAGCATCAACTTTTCAAACACCTTACTGAAAACTGGCAGAATGGGCACGGGCCTAACCAGTGCTACTTTCTAAGTATGGTTAAGTTGCCTACGAAGAAGTTTGCTACGACGTAGCTCATTGCTACGGCGTAGCCCATTCTGTGCTACGGCGTAGCTTCCTCTATACTAATTCATTCAATTTTCGTCGCATTGACCAAATATACCACAAAACTTGTCTTTAAACTAACTATGAAAATACAAGACAAAGTACAAAACACGCTATACTCCTATTTGTATTGTTCAGCTAAATTTCAGTCTGTGAGCAGTTTTTAATTGCTTCTAAAGTTATGCTGTTGCACTAATTACCTAGGTACTACGTTTCTCCACACACCAAATAGTTTAAGCGATGTAAGACTTGAGCGTCTGTTAAGGACTATGAGTGGTCATACATGTATGTGCCTCTACTAACATTGATAATTGGCTAATACTTATTTTCCTTCTTTTTAGGTAAAAACTTGAATTTCTGCGGCACCATCTTTCCTGGGAAGAAGCAGTGGTAAGTTATGTAGGACCTTGTATACAAACATAGATTACTTTCTTGTTTGAATCGTAGGATTTTTTGTTAGCCTGGGTTGTCCCACTGCGGGGCAAAAGCTTCCCCTTTCTCTTTACAAAGCTCTCTGTTTTGTGCAATCTTCGGCTATGCGGGTATGTTGGCCCCGCAAACATGATCAAATCGTCACACCACGGTCTACCTTGACGGCGATGTCCTCCCTCAGACGGTCGGTGAGTGAAGATCCGGGTTTATTCGAGTGACGTGTCCGGCTCATTCCCACTTCAGTCTGGCTGTTTAGTCTCTAACATTCGCTACTTGAGTTATGGACCGTAAGGTGGTGTTTCTAACACGATCTGTTCGCTTGAAACCTATTATGCTGCACTCCATTGCCCGCTGACTAATCTGGAGTCCCTTGGTTATGCAGAGTTATTGATTTTACAGTGGCGTCGTCTAATACCTCAATGCACGGCTTCACACTGTCCATAAAAGCAAAAAAACGTCACAAAGTAATCACGCAAAGCACCTTCGTCGTAATTCGTCGAGATTCGAGCTGAAGCACATTTTTACCACTCGGTGTGATTAAAAAACACGGATTTCCGGCTCCGTTCGACATGCGAACAAAGTGCCTCTGCTCTTAGTTGAAATTTAGACGTTCGATTGGTTTTGAAAGGTGATTGGTGATGGACTGCGAAAACTGTTAAAGTAGCAAGCATTCATTTTTGTTAGGAGAAAGCTACGGTATTTAAAGAGATGGAATTTTAATTATTATGGGTTTACACAAAAAATAATTATTTCTTACTGGATAGAACGTGACGGCGTAATAATACTGTTAGAAAACCGATCCTATAACTGTAAGTATGTCAGTAATGAAGCCTCGTAATTTTATTTTATTTTTGGCTGATGTAAAATAAATTTCTAAATAAAAGAGTTAACATTGCATTTACAATAAGCCCCGAAAGCACACTGTTTGCCGCTCAATGTGACTAAAACACACGGATTTCCGGCTGTGTTTGACATGTAAACAATGTGACTCTGACTTTAGTTGAGGGTTTGAAAGGTGATGGCATGCGTAAACTGTGAAGGTCATAAACATTCGTTTCTATTAAGATAAAGCTAAAATATTACAAATAAACTATATTTATTAAAGGTTGAGAAACAGCAAATTTCTACACAAAAATATATTTTTTTGTGAGCAGAAAACGTGACGGTAAAATAATGAAGACGAAATAGAAAATTCGACCTTTGTCATTTATGTTTCACTGTTAGTAGGTAAGTAATAAAACCTCGTGATTTGATTTTCCTTGTTTCCTGGTCCATAGAAATTACATTTGGAATAAGCCCCGAAAACACACTGTTCGCCGCTCCTCAATGTGTGATACGTACATACGGATTTTCTGCTGCGTTTGACATGTAAACAATGTATGTGCCCATGCCCTTAGTTGAGAGTTAGGCAACCAATTGGTTTTGATAGGTGATGAAATGTGTCAGGAGCACGAGGCTAAGTAATAATAGCAGTACAGGTCGATCCATCAAGTTAAGCTACGCTTGCCGGGATTAGTCCGTGATGGGTGACCATCTTCACATACAAAGACTCCTCCGTGCCTCGGAAATTCAATTCATTTTTTTTTAATTCAGTAACAATTCACATTACGTTCGAATATACAAAAATAAAAATACAAAAAAAAAGTTCAAACAAACCAAACATGCAACTCAATTTAAATGAGAAAATATTAGTTAGATAAAAAATAAAAATAAAATAAAACATAGAAATTATAGATTAACATTCCAACATAAATTATAAAACCATATTACGAGTATTATGTCAATAAATTAATTGCATTATTTACAACGAAACATAACATAAAAGTCTGAACTCTGAACACATTATAACACCATAGACAAACAATGACATGTGAAGTTAAGAGCAGTAAGACTATTACAAATCATCTAATGAATAGAGACACTTTTCTAACAGGAATGCCTTGAGACTTACCTTGAATGAGCCTGTATATAGTATGGTTTTTAATTCAATCGGTAATTTGTTAAATATTTTAACTGCCTGATACTGTGGACTATGATTAACTATTCCTAAAGCCGGGATGATTTTATTACCTAAGTCTTTTCGACGTGTTTTTTCCCTTACCAGCCTATTCTCGTCTGTTTCGTAGTCATATATATATTTTTTAAAGTTATTTAACAGTACGACTATGTAAAGGCTAGGTACTGTGAGAATACCAAGTTCTTTAAAATGTGGTCGACATGTATCACGTTGAGAAATGTGGACAATGGTTCGGATCGCTCTCTTTTGGAGAATGAATGCTCTGTGCCATTTATAATGGTAACTGTTTCCCCAAAACTGTATGCTATAATCAGCGCAAAGTATACCATTTTTAAATGTTTTGTGCTCACTTCATCCCTAAGACTTCTTAAAGCATAGCAAGCAGATGATATAGATGAATCCAATGCTGCTAACTCTTTCTTCCAATTTAACAATTTATCAATAAAAATTCCTAAAAACCTGACTTCCCTGACTACAATTTTAACTTTATTTAATTGAATGTCCATGTTATCTTTATTACGCGCAGTAGTTTTAAATAACATAATGTTCGTTTTAGACGTGTTTATCATCAGCATATTCGTACTAAACCAAGTATGAAATGCCTGTAGAGCTGCATTCACCTTAACAGTAAGGTCTTGTATGTCATTAGCTGCAACTACAGCATTTGTGTCATCCGCAAAGACCACAAGTTGTATGTCCGGTAAAAGTATACGTATGAAATTGATTAGGTCATTTGTGAATAATATATACAACAAAGGACCTAAAATTAATCCTTGAGGCACACCGGCTGCAATATTAAACATAGTTGACCTGTATTTGTTTTTATACCCGTTTGGTTGTGTGGAATCAAGTTCGACAAACATTTTTTCTATTTTGAAGATATGAAGAGAAGAGTTGTAAGGCCTCTTACGCCATAGTGCTCCATTTTTGTGATGAGTAGTTTATGGTCAATAGTGTCGAAAGCTTGAAAGTACGTTAAGCCGTTGGTTCCGGCTGTCATTGGTGGATCTTTGACAGTTGTTACGCGTCGTCAAAAGCCCAAAAGTCTGACAACCAGTCTTACCAAGGGGGTATCGTATTTCTAAGTTACTGGGTTGTGAAGGTCAGATAGGCAGTCGCTCCATGTAAAATACTGGTATTCAGCTGTATTCATGGGGTACTGTTTAAAATTGTAAAATATCTTCTATTTTGTTAAGTACTTGGTATTTATTTATTTATTTAAACTTCTCACACACAATTAGGTACAAAGGCGGACTTAATGCCTTAGGCATTCTCTACCAGTCAACCAAGGATGGTGAAGAGATAAGATGGCGGGTGCTCTGATTGAGAGAAAATAATAATATTAAAAAATATTAAATTATAACATAATTAATTATAAATAAAACGGGTGCACAAGTACATAAATAGGTTAAAGACTTATAATACACATACATACATAATTATTTACTATAATATTTATATACCTACATTATATATATAAATATACATACAAATTCAAGGAAAAGAAGTAATTGAGATGACTCTACGCTATTTGTTTTGTAAATAACTCTGCAATTTCCGCTTAAATGCATACCGACTGGTGGCCGTCCTGACATCAAGAGGAAGCGCATTCCAGAGAAGAATGGCCTGAATATGAAAGGAAGAATGAACAAAGTCAGAAGTATGAGAAGGACAGAGTAGAAGAAGATTGTTGGAAGAACGCAGATTCTTAGCGTGTGAAGAACATAGATACTGGAAGTGAGACATAAGATAAGAAGGAGGGCTGGGAGAGTTGAGAAGGGAGAAAAGTGTAGTCAAAGCGCGCAAACTTCTTCTCTGGCGAATGGACATCCATTTGAGCTCAGTCCTATAACTCGAGACATGGTCATATTTTCTTAGATTAAATATGAACCGAATACCATTGTTGAGTAGTCTGTCGAGCTTATCCAACAAAACCGCATTCAAGTCAAAGTAGCACACGTCACCATAGTCGATGATAGGGAAAATCAAAGTCTGCACAAGCATAGTCTTCGTCTTAGCGGGCAAAAAGTTTCTCAGACGATACAGGGATCGCAGAGTACCGTTGACCCTTTGACTAACACTAGAAACCTGGCGTTGCCAGCCCAGCGTTGAGTCAAGATGCAAACCGAGATCTTTCACTGTAGGATTAATGGGTATGACGGTACCATTAAAAATAAGAGGAGGAAGAGAGCTAAGTGCCACCCTACCCATCATTCGCGAGCTTCCAATTACAATGGCCTGACACTTTGAGGGGTTTACTGACACCCCAAAACTATCAGACCATTTTTTGATAGACTCCAATTCTCGGTTTACATCTGCTATAGCGTCCGATAAACTCTCCACCCGCCCAGCCGCATACAACTGAAGATCATCAGCATAAAGATGATACGAACATCGAAGACAGAGAGTTATAAAATTAATGAAGATGGAGAATAACAATGGAGAAAGAATACCGCCTTGTGGAACACCAGCATCCAGGTCGCGCCAACTCGATGAGCTCTCATCAATGCGAACCGATTGCTGACGTCCTCGAAGATAAGAAGAGAACCATTCCAGAGCCTTGGGTGAAACTTTAAGATGAGAGAGGATAGAAAGGAGAATATCATGGCTGACGGCATTAAAGGCATTGGAGAAATCATCAATTAATACCAAAACGGTAACCTTGGTATCCTCCATTGCTTCTCTAATGTCACCAGTCACTTTAAGGAGAGCGGAGGCTGTACTTGTACTTAGGTACGTTGACGGGCCTACACTGTCCTCCCATACCTATTAACACTGTAACTTGGAAACATTGTTAAAGCCCACTTTTTTTTAAAAGAGTAACCGTGGAGTTTCTTGCCGGCTCTTCTCCATAGGAAACGACCAATTGGAACCGTGCACCTAGCTTCTGACGTTTCATAAGTGCCCATGTAGGTTTATGTGAAATAAAATTTTTTGATTTTGATTTTGAATGTTCTAATGGAATTCCTCCCCACATACTTTAACTGAATGAGACGAAATTCAAATCTTGTATAAACCGCACACATTGTAAGCAGGCATATTATTAGGTTGGGGATTACATCACTAGTAAAAATGCTTGGCTCAATGCTGGTCCTGCTCCACAACCATAACTAATTGATTAACATTTGAAAATACTGTTGGAGCTGCTGAAGATTGTAAGACTATCTTTGCATTGTTTAAACTCAATCTCCTTTGTATTATATAATTGCATAGCACAAGTGTGACTACTATTTACAATAGAGCTACCATTTACCGGGTAACAAGTATTTTATTGACTTGAATGTGACCTGGCGGCTGAGAGTATGTCATGCTCACTCAGATGTCTCGCTGTTGGTGGCGCGTGTGTTGGATTATTTAGCTCCCTTCAAAATGGTTGAGCTGAATGGTGCTGATCCATGCGTCATGTTCGTGAACGGGCGCTGGGACTGGTCATCTCTTAGCTGCCACTGCTTATTTTAATTATTTTAGTTTAGTTTTTTTTTGTCTTTTTATCACGGATGCTTCTGACGTTTTGTATCGTTCTCACATGTATGATTTCAACATGAATGATGTATCTAATACTTTGTAGCAATAACTTCTCCATAGGAACCTACACTTTGAAATGGGCAACCAGCTTCATTTTTCTAACTGATCGACTCCTTGTCAATTCAAAAGTGCCTGTAAATGGTTTAATTGAAATAAATACTTTGAGTTTGAGTTTGCATACGGTTAGACTGGAAGCCGACCCCAATATAGCTTGGAAAAGGCTAGGCGGATTGATTGATCGAGGTGATGAAATGCGTAAACTTAAAAGGTGGAAAGGAATATAATGTTTGGAGTAAGAGTAATTTATTGACACTGAATATTATGACAATACAAATAGTGTGACATGATTCAATAATTTAAATCGACATCTGTATAATTATATTTTAATTTGGACCATTATTTTAATTTACTTTATTTGATTGTTAAGTGATGATGTATCATCATGAGACATGTATAATTCATCTGACAATTTTTATTTTTATTTTTATTTTTAAACCGACTTTTGAAGTGTTCTGAATTTATTTTATTATTGTTTTATTTCCTTTATTTGTTTTTTTTTTTTTAATATAATAATTTTGTAATGTTACTTTAATAATTATTTAATTTGATAGCCAATAATATAAATATTTGCCTACCTTGTTAGGTAATGATACAGTGTACTTTATATTTATGTGTATCATCTGTTTATGCATGCACCTGTATTAAGAAAATAAATAATTTGATTTGATTTGAGAAAGCTAAGCAATATAATTGCTTAGCTTTCTCAAATCAAATCAAAATTTGGAATTATTAATATTTAAGATTACTACATGTACATTTCTACAAAAAAATAATTTATTTGTGCAATACGGATATAGGACTCTGGAGTAGGTTAGTAATGAAACATCGTGTACATTTTCCTGCTTGGTTGATAGAAAATAAATCTTCAAAGAATCAAAATGCATTTGAAGTAAGCCCAGAAATTGCACTGTAACACAACTCAATGTGATTAAAATAGATAAATTTACAGCTGTGTTCTTTGTGTAAACAATGTGAGTTGAGGGTTAGGTGACCTCGTCGGGAGTCGCAAGCCGATTTCCGGCCACCGTAGGCGCGGGCCTGCGGACGGTGAGCGATGGATAGCTCGCCGTCCGATAAGGACCAGGCCCGGGTCGACGGCGCGTTGTGTTCCACGCGCGCCTCAAAGAGATGTCAGCACAAACTGGCGGGGTCCGTTAGGACCAATGCCTGCCAGGGTTGCGAGTTTGTCCGAAAGGGATATCGTGGCCCTGGCACACAGGCAACGGAAGGAACACGGGTGGGTTTTAGTCAGTAAAAGTCTGACACGTCCTCCCGCTCCGCCCAGAGCGGGAGAAGTTATTTGATAATTTCCCACCCAAAAAAAAAAAAAAAAAAGGGTTAGGTGACCTTCTTTCTAGTATTTGCACTGTTCTATTAACAGTGTGAATGAATATCATATGAATGAAATCTTATGAAATCTGTTGAGAATGCTTTTTATTTCTGGGCTTATTATAAAATACATCACGTATCAGTACGTTGGGTTGGTGTGAACCAACCCAACGTACTTTATTATCAAGACTTTATTACTTTATTTTCAAGATGTATTTAACAATAAGCCCAGAAATAAACATAATTTTCAACACTTTCAGCACTTTAAACTGTGCAAGATTAAAATAAATATAGCATTTTTTTTTGTATCTCAATTTCCCTTAAGTTATTCTGTGATCTATTCCTACTCAAGTTATTCATCCACCATTCAAGTATCCAAAAAATAACAAAACAAAAGGAAACGCGCTAAAACAGCTTTCACAGAAACTTTACTAGATGGCAGTATAGTACCTCCAAAACGTAAGGAAAACTCAGGACATAGGAACCCTTAACGCATAAAAGTTAACGATAGTACTGTGAGGATGGTTAACAATGTAATAGTGATTGTTCGCCCGTTGTCTTAGACAGGTAATCACATAGTGAGGCTTATCTGTCGAGTTACCTCGAGTGATTTGAGAATTAATACCATAAAGGCTGGAAGACTAAAGTAACCTCTTAAATTAAATCAGTTCTTTATTTATTCAAGACTAGTTTGTATGTGATAAGCTGAATCCGGTTAGTAAGTAAGTAATAATTTATTTGTTATAATATTGTTGTTACAAAGGTGTTACACGAAATATTATGTCCATAATATTCTGCTGTTTCCAGTGTACAAATATTTTAAAGAATTAAAATTAGGTGTATTAGAACAACAATTATGTCGAAATTAAACCATACAATGTCAAGGTCAAAGAAAACGTTAACTACTATCAAATGCAATATCAAGGGTTATCACATCACACTAATATTATAAAGGCGAAAGTTTGTGAGTGTGTGTGTGCGTATGTTTGTTACTTCTTCACGCTCCAACGGCTGGACCAATTTTGAAAAAATTCTGTATGGAGGTAGCTGACACCCTGGATTAAAACATAGGCCGATATTCCCACGTGATCGAGACTTACGCGGGTGAAACCGTGGGGCGCAGCTAGTTAATTATAATGTCAAGAATTATTAAATGCAATGTAGAAAATTAATCAATATAATGTTATAGAAATTAAATTCCATTCAATTATTAGGAGCACGAAGGCGATTCGATGTTGTTTAGACTGGAAGCCGACCCTAACATAGTTGGAAAAAGGCTAGGCAGATTGATTGATTGATTATTTGTTTGTTTGTTATAAACTAGAAATAAAACCCTTTTAAAAATAAGATGGTCAGAAATTTTCTAATTTTTTTTAGATAATGAATTTGTAGGGGTTTTGGATCACGCCTACACTTAGATGATAAATGATAGATGACTGCTTCTCGTTGATATGGGCAGAAAGATCGCGTATTGATTGATAAATAACACAACCTTCTGCGGCGAGTGTAATTGATATGTTTATTGATACAAATGATAAGGTGCAGTGATACATAGTACTAAAGTTACAGTTTAAATACCGTATAAAAGTGCTGACGGGCGGCACGAAAATAATTATGTATACAAAACAAAATTAAACCTGTACAGTTGTCTGTACATGCTGCCGAGGGCGCAAAGGAAGAAAAATACTTCAAATTAATAACAAATTAAACAATGCCAACTTAAAAATCTCAACTTAAATACTAATTACAAAAATCTATAAATCTAACTTTCACTTAAAGGAATATCAAACTTGATTGAGTGCAAGTTAGGGGTTGATGTGCTCTCGGTGATCCTTCGAGTGGTAGGCTGCGGCTTGGGGATAGTCTGTACTTCTGTTAATTCCAATCTTGAGTCCAATGCCGGCTCCTGTCCCCGCCTTCGTCGGATCCATATGATAATTAAGGTAAAGCCCGTCAGGATCCCTCCGGCCACCAGCGAGTATAGCACGCTGTACTGATGCACGTCGTGGACACTCAGTGTTTGTGTCGACTGCTGCTTAAGGTTGTCGATTTCTGATCTCAACTGGCTCCACATAGTGTGATGATCCTCGGGTACAAAAGTCTCAACCGAGGGGATGCTGGTGTTGACTATGTCATTTACAACAGACATCTGTGGAAGTTCCATCTCTTCTGCATAATGGTCCACGTGATTGATGAAATTCCTATGAGAGTAAATCTTGAAAGAGTCTCCTTTGAGCGTGCATCCTGGGCATAAGGTGATTATGCCATTGCCGGATAAAGTCTTCACTTCCGTAGTCCGTATGCCAAAAATGCGGACAGTGCATTGCTGACAACATTGATACAGCCAGTCGTTCAGGCGCTGTAACTTGATCCACTTATTTTCGCACTTCGACTGTTTGTGAATACAGGGCGATGTGATTATGTCATTGATTTTAATATCACAAATGGATTGTTTTTCTCGAATTTCATAGATGGGCTTATCAATGGAACATAATATCTTTTCTGGATTCGCATGAAGGCACTGTTGTAGGTCGTTTTCTGTGAAGAATAAAGCCAAGTCCTTTCTCAAATTAAATGCTAAGTATGGATAAGTCGGTGTGACTTGATAGCTTTTTCCTGATTCTTCCCTTTGTAGGGGTATGATTTTATCTAGCTCATATTTTTCCGTAGTAACCAGAGGAATCTTGATTTCCATAATGAGATAGTCGTTATATACTCGAGCAAACACTCGCAGTAATCTATAAAGACTTCTGATACTTGATTTGTCTACAGGCACATTGAGATCAATTCTTCAGGCGGTAACAGGTGAGTATCTATGCGCCCATGATAGATATCAGTGACCACATCGATGAGACCTTGTTGTACAAGTCGTAAGTTTGATAAAACGGTGTAGGCTGATAGTGCTGACGACATTAAATAAAGGCCTTGCGTTGTGTCCGATTGCACGTTGTTTACTTCGTGCAATAAGGCTTTCAGCTGGTTATTCATGGACGTGAATTGTTGATTCATTATGGCCTCATTTCGTCGAATAATGCTGTACTCCGATGCAATAATAAGAGTTTGATTTTTGATAAGGCTCTGTAAATGATTTTCATTACGCGATATTTGCTCAATATCTTGTTTATACTGCTCTGCAAACTTGTCGTCCAACACCCCAAACAAGTAACTGGCCAGGTTGCCAACTCCGTTTACTAGTCCTCTCTTGTATCTTTTGTTTGGGTTCCGCAGTAAAGAATTGTAATGTTGTAGTTCGCTCAACTCGTGTTGCAGTTGTAATATGATAGCTCTGTACGGCATTCTTGATTGCGGTAGGCACGTTCGCTGACATAATTGATTTAAATACCGAACATATGTTTCTAAGTCGGTGAACCCAGACCAATACGTAGACATGTTGTAGTAGACTATTAATTTCCATTCGTCCTTGATGTGCTGTAGTTCTGATACCTTGTCGAAAAGCATTGTCCTTTGACCGTCGAGTAGCGTGATATTGTATGATATTGATGATTGCTGCATACTAGGCGATATTATCATCATTAACATAAGAAGTGCTGATGTAAATAATGTTTTCATGTTGAATTTCGACCGTTCGCGACGCCTGTTGGATGTTCCTTGATGGGAACTGTTCGAAGTGGCCTCGCTTATGATATTATTTTCTTGTATTGGCAATGGAACAAGTTTGTTGACCGGACGCTTGATAATATTATTGGTAGTTTTCAATGTCACAACTCTTACACAGCCATCTTGACCGGGATGTAGAGCTTGAACTCGCGCCATCGCCCACTTGCCAGGCGGCATGTTATCTTCTTTTATAAGAACCACATCATCTAATTTAAGGTTTTCTTTAGTGGTACGCCACTTTGTTCTTGACTGAAGCTGTTGAAGGTACTCCGTGGACCACCTTTTCCAGAACTGTTTGTTAATTGCCTGAATCAATTGCCAACGCATAGTCAGGCTCATATGATCTGGATCTGTCTGTGGTCGTGATAACAAGGATCCGCCAATAAGAAAATGCCCAGGGGTGAGATAGGTATCGTCTGGATTTTCAGAGAGTGCGCATAGAGGCCTCGAATTGAGGCAGGCTTCTATTTGACACAGCAACGTGGTGAACTCCTCGTAGGTTAATTTTTGATTACCTAGCACGCACTTTAAATGATATTTCAAACTCTTCACCGCTGCTTCCCATAATCCTCCTGCGTTTGGCCAGACAGGAGCATTGAAGTGCCAATGTATTTCCATGTTGTGAACATCATTGATAGCACTTGGGTTGATTGAAGCCATGATCTCCCTGTATTCTTGATTCAAAAGTCGTGAAGCGCCCACAAAATTCGTACCATTATCGCTATATATATTCTTGGGTACTCCACGCCTGGAACACATCCTTTTTAAAGCTGCTAGAAAGGATGCTGTGCTGAGATCAGATACCAATTCCAGATGCACGGCCTTGGTTGCTAGGCACACGAATACTGCAATGTATCCTTTGGTAGTCTTGATGCCTCGTCCCTTATTGGATTTTATTTCCACATGTCCGGTGAAATCTATTCCGACATTAGTGAAGGGCCGAGATGGTGTAATTCTAGGCTTTGGGAGGTCAGCCATGAGTTGTTGATATGATTCTTGGTTATATCTGCGACACTTTACGCACAATCTCAGATGTTTTTTGACGCTGCTGATGCCACTGATCAACCAATATTTCTCCCTGATGAATGATAAGGTAAGTCGCGGCCCGCCGTGAAGCGTAGTGATATGAGCCTGCTGAATGATTAACTCTGCTAAACGACTTCCAGGTGATATAATGATGGGATGTTTCGCCGCATATGTGATATTTGCTTGCTCCAGACGTCCACCGACTCTTAGTATCCCGTGGTCGTCTAAGAATGGTCGTAGGCAGGACAATTTGCTATTGCTGCGGACGAAGCCCCTTTTCTTTAGATGGTGTATATCTTCTTTAAAGTCTATACTTTGTGCATGTTTGATAATAAGATATAGTGCGCTTTGTATTTCGACACCGGTCAGTGTCACCCGGTCACCTCTCGCTGCACTTGATTTTTTATTGCGCAGGCTTGCGATGTAACGTGACACCCATGCCATTATGCGCACAATCTTTGTTAATGAATTGAATTTATTTAATAATTCAATTACCAAAGTCCAACTCGTTTGGCATAAGGCTGTGTGTACAATGGTTTTTTTCATTTCTTCGGTTGGAGTTTGATATTCGGTTGTGGTGATATGATATGAGTTAAAATTAAGAAGCCATTCTGGCCCTTGCCACCACAAGCGATCTCCTGATAAATTTTCATTGCTCAATCCACGCGTAGCACAGTCTGCTGCATTGTCAGAAGACCTGACGTGACGCCAATTTGATGCTGGGATGATCCCCGTAATTGTTTGTACACGGTTAGCCACAAATTGCTTCCATTTTGATATGTCCCCGTTTAGCCAGCCAAGAACTACCATCGAATCAGTCCAGGTGAAGATTTCTATTTGCTCCGAAGATAGTGTCTGAAGATATTTCTCCATCAGTTGTGATAATAATAATGCACCTAGTAGCTCTAGCCTAGGTAATGTGACCGATTTGTTAATTGGTGCCACCTTTGTTTTAGCCGTCACTAGCTTCGATGTGCGCTCGCCCTTATGATTGTTTGTTACTATGTAGATTGCACATGCATAAGCCTTTTCCGAGGCGTCACAAAATGCATGTACTTGTACGTTTTTTTCTGTTTGACCTAGATGTCTAGGTATTTGATAAATGTTGATATTTCTTAGGTCGTTTCGCAACCTTTGCCATTCTAATGATATGTGGGCCGGTAATTCTTCATCCCATTCTAGATGCGCAGTCCATGTGCTCTGGAATAATATTTTCGCCTTGATTGTGAGCGGTGATAACCAGCCAAGGGGGTCAAATATTTTAGAAATATCTGACAACAGTTGCCGTTTTGTGTATGGTTTATCGCTGTCTTGGGGTTCAATTTTTGTGTCGAAGGTAAACATGTCACTGGAAGGAATCCATCGCAGGCCTAATGTTTTCCGAGATTCAGTGTCCTTGAACTCGAATGGAGCGTTTATTTGTTCTGGTTGTAGATTTTCGATAAGCTGAGGTTCATTGCTAGACCATTTCCTCAGGTTCATACCAGCAGCTTTTAACACCGATATTAATTCGTGTTGTAATTTTCTGGCGTGCTCGATGGTATTGCTTCCCCCCATATAATCATCCATGTAGAAAGATGACTCCAAGGCGGACGCTGCTAATGGATATTGTTCAGCATGATCGATTCCAATTTGCTTCAGCGTTCTCATCGCCAAGAACGGAGCCGCTCTTGTGCCGTATGTAACAGTGGTAAGATTATATTCTTGGAGTAATTCACGATGATGACTTCTCCACAGTATGGATTGAAGATGCCGATCTTGAGGTCTCAATGAGATTGCTCGAAACATTTTTTCCACATCCGCTGTGACTACGTACTTATGTTGTCGCCACCTCAGGATGAGATTTTGAAGGTCTTGTTGAAGGTTCGGTCCATTATACATCAAGTCGTTCAAACTGCGTCCAGATGACATCTTAGACGAAGCATTGAATACAACACGGAGAGCTGTCGTTGTAGAGTCTAATTTCAGCACGCCGTGATGCGGTAAGTAGCATGCAGTATGATTTGGTCGCTCGACTTTACGCATGTGACCTAGCTCTTCATACTCTCGCATGAATTTGCGATAACCTTCTGCTAGTGCTGGATCTTTGCTCATCTTCTTTTCTTGTTGAATGAACTGAGCGACAGCCTTTGATTTTGATGCCCCCATCTCTTGTTCGAATTTGGGTTTCATGGGTAATGCTACTTCATACTGGCCAGACTCCAATCTCTTAGTGGTTGATTGGTAATACTCCTCGCAATATTGATCTGCAGATGATAAAGATGATGTGGTCTCGTGTATATCTTCGACCTCCCAGAACTTGGAGATGCTGTCTATATCGTTGACGACAGCGTGACATGCAAACGTCTTCACGTTGCCTGATAATATCCACCCAAGTTTTGTTTGCTGAGCGATAGGAGCTTGGACTGGCCCCTTGATAAGGCCACTCATGATAATGTCTGAGTAGACACTGGCATCCAAGAGCAAGTCAACTGGCTTTGAAATGTTATATTCAGGATCTGCCAGTCTGGTGTGTGATAAATGGGCCCAAGTTCGTTTCCTAAACGAAGCATTAGGCAAGTTATTTATAACTCGTGATACGACTAAAGCCTCCGTTGTAAAATGATAGTCCTCGTAAATTGATATGCATTCAAGTGACACTAAGCCTTTGCTTTGTTTTTGTGTCGAACCAATTCCTGATATCGCTGCTTGATAATGTTGCCTCTTTAACCCTAATAATTGGGCGGCATTTTCTGATATAAGGGATATTTGTGACCCTTGATCTAGCAGAGCTCTGAATCTCACAATGCTACCGTCTGAAGCTCTGATATTCAATGCTACAGTAGTCAAAAGGACTTCTTCATTTTCACTGGCAACGTAGTTAACATTGTGACTACTACGAGAGGTTGAAGCTGAGTCCGATGACGTTTGAGAGTGCTGAGTTTGAGTTGGTTCCAGTAGGTCACCTTGCATCGTTGATAATGCGTCATGCATTATTGAGTTATGATCACCGTTGCATTCTTTGCACCTTCTTGTAGAAATGCATTTTTTGTCATAATGTTTGTATAAACAATTACGACAAATATTATGTTGAGAAATTGTCCTCAATTTCGCGTCCGATGATTGCGCAAGGAAGCGTTTGCATAGAAACAAATCATGAGGCGCCTTACATACTGGACAAAACCTCTTATTATTTGTGGCGTTTGATAATATTTCTTGTAGAACGATGCGTTTTTTGAGGAGTTATGATTTTGAGGCCTAGGATGACTTGAGTTCGGCCTGCACGAATCTGAAGTTGCAGGCTTCTCCTTCTTGCCTACAGGCTCTCGAGCCATAAATTTGTTTTCAAGGAAATGCAGGAACTCTGTATATGATGTTAGATCTCGAGGCGACACACGTGACTCCATGAAATCAGTACGCGTTTCTTCATCCAGCTTCTTTGTTAGTAGATGAACTAATATTGGGTCCCAGGTAGTGATGTCAATGCCTAGATTCCGAATGCTGTTGATACACTGTGTCGTGGTATCATGCAACTTCTTGTAAGTATGATATGATGATTGCTTAGTAATCAGTGGTTGATTTAGGAAGATATCCATCTGCGTTGAAAACAGAATCTGTGGATTGTTATAGCGATGAGTGAGGATATCCCATGCTGTCTCGTAGTTTTCTGCTGATATATTGAGATGCTGGATTAAACCTTCTGCCTCACCCTTGACCTTCCCTTTCAGATGTTGCATTTTCTGCGCCTTCGTGATACATTTGTTGTTATGAATCGTTTCCATGAATAAATCAAAAAAGGTCGGCCACTGAGTATATCTTCCGGAAAATGTAGGGACTTCTAATTTAGGTGTGGCTTGCTCGAGGTGTGCAGTAGAGTTCAGTTTTCTGTTCAACTCCCTTTTGATGGCAAGGTAGCGCTCTTCAATCTGCAAAAACTTGGCTTCGTATGCATCGTTGCTTCCTTTCAATTGATTATCGAGACGGAGGTGAATGGTGTCAATAACTTTCCAGAGATGTTGAAGATTCTTTAGTTCATCCTGAAGTTCCCACTTTTCCTCTAAGTCTTGAACGCTGATTCTATTCAGTAGTCGTTCTAGTGCTCTAAAGTTAGTGTCCTGCTGACCAAGTAGGTCATCCCCGTGATAGGAGTATTCTTCAAAGGTGGGTAAGGAAAAGGTCGGAACTTTAGCCTCCTTATATGATGATATCATTTCCTTGGTTTTGATATAATATTCCTTCATGTACCCATGAATCCCTTTGGAGAAGTATTCATACTGATCATCTTCAAATTCCAGCAGCCTGCTATGATTGTCTTCAAACTCTTTCCAATATTTATCCAGTGAGGCTAATCGGCTGATAAGATATTCAGGTGTCTTCCTGGTTGAATTGTCCTTACGGAAATTGGTATTTATTCTCTCAATTTCCTTGGTCAGGAAGCTCTGACGTTCGAACATTGATTGTATGCTCTCCATGATAATTGATGAAAGTTAAATGATAAGTACCTGAGAAGATTCTCTGATGCTGATGATGGTAAATCGTTGATTGGGCAGAAAGATCGCGTATTGATTGATAAATAACACAACCTTCTGCGGCGAGTGTAATTGATATGTTTATTGATACAAATGATAAGGTGCAGTGATACATAGTACTAAAGTTACAGTTTAAATACCGTATAAAAGTGCTGACGCGCGGCACGAAAATAATTATGTATACAAAACAAAATTAAACCTGTACAGTTGTCTGTACAAATTAATACCAAAAAATAATTTTAATTTCTAACAGCATACAGTTTTTATTTCCATTGATAACACAATCATGATTGTTATCTAAGTCTTAAAGTCTTCAATTTATTGTGGGTTATGTGGGCTAATAAAAACGATTTCTTGTTTTCAAACATACTCTATGCCAAAGAGCAAGGGATCGCTGCGCCCGCGCCGTCTAAAGACAGAAGAAAGAAGTTAATTGAATGCGTTCAATGCACTGGTTTGTATCGAAAATGTAGACAACGCCAGCTTTAGCAACGGCCGCCGAGGCTTCTCCGTGCTCTAAGCCAACAAGCTGCAATGGCGTTGGAGCTCTGTTTGGTATACGGTCACAACATTATGCTGACATTATGCTGCCAACTTGTTCTTTTTGTGTTTTTGTCCCTTTTTTGCGTCATGCTTACCCCAAACAAACGCATTTATTATATTTTAATTTTTTTTCTTTTGTTTTTAACTGTTTCGCATATATCCTTGAAGCTGTCAAATTCTACACAAAGGCTAAATTAAACTTCAAAGTAAACAAGATAAACCGTACCTTGAACTATGCGTAAGTACTTGAAAACTTACAGAGTAGATAAACCAAGATAAGAAGATGAGGTTAGTTAAGTTTAACTTGATTCACCGCACTATTTAAGTTTGCAACGTGTGCTTCTAGAATCTAGACTAAGCATTATATTAAAGCTATCCATAAACTTTGCTTTAAAGAAACCTTTCGCTGGCGTCGTAGAAAATTGGGAAACGGTATTATTTTTCAGGAAGACGAATTTGTTTATGAATGAAAAGTGCATCGTTTAAATGTGTTGATGACTGAGCGACTAAACTGTAATAATCTTATAAAGACCGGCCAAGTGCGATTCAAATTCGCACACGAAGGGTTTCGTACAACCGTACAATATTTAGCAAAAAAAAACGCTAAAAAACACGTTTGTTTTATGGGGACCCCCTTTAATTTTGAACTTTATTTTATTTATATATTTTTTATGTTATAGCGGTAATAGAATATTACGCAATCTGTGACAATTTCAACTGCCGGCCAGTGGAGGCTTAGTAATATGGTTCCGTTTGGCACCCTTCAGGTACGGAACCCAAAAAGTAAGCCTTCCTTTGACTACAAAAATTAACAATCTTAAGTAAATTTTGCAATACCAACCTGCACTATAATAGTTAGGTAACACAGTTTCAATCACAATCCGAAGGATTTTAAAGGAAATTTCTAATCCATTGCTTCACATGTTTGAAAAATTCGTCTGCTCAACAACGTAAATAACGCAAAAAAATATTGTTGTCAAAATGAAAGTCATTGCCGTTGTACACATACATACATAAACTCACGCATTCTTCCCGTTGGGGTAGACAGAAACTATAGAACGCCACCTATACTCCTTTTGCTTCGTATACGTTCATACATTTGGTTATACACGCACGCCAGTTGCGAGTAATATGCACCTGACCTTTCCGAAGAACATCATCAATTAGGACACTATTTATGTCATCCTAGGGCGTCCCAGCGTTTCTATTCACCTCTGCTTTGTACATACCTTGTGTTAGTCGCCTTTCATTCATCCTATAAGCATACTCTTTTAAATTTTTGTCTCTACATCTTCTTTTAAACTGCACCGTTGCCTTAACACATCACTTTCCATTCAAAACTAAAATAATATTTTATTGCACATAAACCTACATGGGCACGTATGAAATGTCAGAAGCTAGGTGCACGGTTCCAATTGGTCGTTTTCTATGGAGAAGACCCGGCACTAAACTTCTCGGTTACTCTTTTAAAAAGAATGGGCTTTTACAATGTTTTTAAGTTACAGTGTTAATAGGTGTGGGAGGATAGTGTAGGCCCGTCAACAAGTACCAAGTACATACAAAGTTCTTGTACCAAGTACGTACAAGAACATAATAGAATTGTTAGTATTATGAAATTACTCCACGGGTCTAACTGGGCTGCTATTCATATTTTTCTAATGGAAGAAACCAATAACATATTGCTCATGGATCAAACCTATCTTGAAATCAGTATTATCACACGGAATTCTAAGAACAATTTTTTTTTTTTGGAATGTTGTGCTTCTATTCGAAAAATAGCAGTAATACTAAAGGTACTTGCGAACATCTGGGACCACATTAACTGTAAGTGCCATCGTTTTATTACGAGGGAAAGAGATGCACAACTTAGTGCATAGTTCTGTAAACTCATATGCGACTGTCTCTCTTTAGCAAGGATAAAATAATAACTACTATAAAGTTTCATGGTACAGCAAATGTTTCTGAATTTGTAGGAATTTGTTATGCTACTTCTGAGTTTTGGTTTTCTAGTTAAATACAAAATAATCTTTTAATATTATATGGACTGGTGTTTTAGAACTTTTGCTCTTCTCATTATTAGGAAAAATACCTCTACTTGGCATGTTTAGGTTACTAGCCTAATGCCTATCTTATGTAAAACGGTAGCAGCTGACATCTGCAAGGTTAAAATTTGAACAATTATTTATTTATTTAATGACTATGGATGACTTACAGGTAAAAAATAACAGAATAACAAATTGTATGTGAGACTGACAGCCAATTAAAAGTCTTCACTTCTAAAAACAGATTGGAAAGAAAAAGCGTGAACGGTACAACACACATACCAAAAAAAAACAATCATAACATTCAAGCTTAAGACCAGGCAGTCTAAATCAATCCACGCAAGCTCCGCCCCTTGCTCCCCGCCACTCCGTTATGTGCTAAACGCTAACATAATCAGTAATAAAGTTGAATATCGCTGCGCTCTTTGATATATTTTCTTGCTGTGAATATTTATTTTAGACATAAAAGCCAAACAATCTTATTTGTTTTTATAATTATGCTTAAAAAATTTGAATACAAAATGTATCTAGAAAAAAAAATATTACAATTACGTAACTGTCTTCAACGTGGAAAGAAAAAGATCCAATAAATCATATACTAAAGTTTCATTTTGTTTGTATGTGTAACTGTTTCAGAATATTCATGCAAATTAACATAAAAAAGGGAGCCTCCTCTTAATTTAACGCCTGGTATACTGTGCTCCATTGTTTATTGGCAGACCTTGGGTTTAGACTTCTGAATGACCAAAACCAAGTCTGAAAGACTTGAAGGACCATAGGTTGAGATGGGAAGAATACACATGTCCATGAGCCTGAGTTTCAGTGCCATATCTGGCTGTAACGTTACGATTAGCTGAAGGGCCAGTCATAGGTCACAGGAAAAAAATAATTAATTCTTCTGAGGTTTGGACTCGGGAAAGCAGGTACGGGAACAGGATCTGCAGCCGGCTTCAAGACAGGAACGGGACGGGGCTACATCAGCATTCCTCAGTTGGATGAGCAGGAGGAGTCAGTTCTGTTCTGGAGAAGAAATTTTCTGATGTGAGATAAAGTCTATGGAAGCTAGGTGATGTCCGGGAGTGAGCAGAGTAAAGAGATGATCTTGAATCACGCCGTTGTAGGAGGGCGGCGGCATGAATATTCTGAAACAGTCACACTGTTTCAGAATATTCATGCAAATTAACATAAAAATAGGGAGCTTCCTCTTAAGCTAAATTCACATTTCATATTCATTTATTATCAGGTCATTGTTGACTCTGTCCGACACAATAATCCATACTTTATTACATACTTTCCATACATCCATACCTAATTTATAAATGCAAAAATAACTATTTATAACATTTTTTGTCTATAACCTTGTCACGCATGAACCAGTCAACCGATTGGTATGCAATTTGATGGAAAGGTAGCCTGGAATCTGGACAGATTGGAGCCTAGGACATGGGCTAGTTTTCATTCTAGATAATTATTTATATTAAAAAATGTTGAAATATCTATATAAAATACACGCAGATGATATTGCGGGCAACAGCCCCCACCCCAACCCCAACCTACCTACTATATATAATAAGGTTCCTACTCATTGGTGGTTAACTACTTTTTAACCTTATTGCTTATAGTGGTCCACCGCCATTATACGCGTTTGTACGTCCACCCAGAATGACCTACATACATACATATACATACATAAACTCACGCTTTCTTCCCATGGGGGCAGACAGAAACTATAGAACGCAGTTTGTTACGCTTCTTACATACTTCTTTTGCTTCGCCTACGTTCATACATCTGGGGGCCGATTGCGCTAATTTTGAACGTTAATACCAAAACTAAACCACAACCAAAAACGTTACGTTAGATACATTTTGTATCGCGCTAATCATTTCAACGGATACGATTTAGCTTTACTTTGGAAGTTACGTTCGAGGAACGATCAATCGAACTTTCAGTATTGGGTAACGTCAACAATTTTTTCGCTCAGAAAAAATAGCGCGATACCGTTTCTTACATCAGCTAAACCAAAACTAGCGCGATACCGTTTCTTACATCAGCTAAACCAAAACTAGCGCGATACCGTTTCTTACATCAGCTAAACCAAAACTCGATGGGTAGCTCGCCGTCCGATAAGGACCAAGCCCGGGTCGACGGCGCGTTGTGTTCCACGCGCGCCTCAAAGAGACGTCAGCACCAATTGACGGGGTCCGAAAGGGCCAATGCCTGCCAGGGTTACGAGCCTGTCCGAAAGGGATATCGTGGCCCTGGCACACAGGCATCTGAAGGAACACGGGTGGGTTTTAGTCAGTAAAAGTCTGACACTCCCTCCCGCTCCGTCCAGAGCGGGAGAAGTTATTAGATAATTTCCCACCCAAAAAAAAAAAGCTGAACCAAAACTAAACCAAAACCAAAACAGTTCCGTTCGAACGGTAATTACGTTAAAAAATAGCGCGATCGGCCCCCAGGTCATACACGCACGCCGGTTGCGAGTACTACACACCTGACTTTTCTGAATAACATCACCAACGATCTACATATTTCTGAAATAATTTAATGTGGTGCCCAGCAGACTGTACTTGACTAGTAATCTAACACGCAATGGTAAAATTTCAATACATTCCAATATTCATGCGTAGGATGCTGAATTTCGGTCCTTTCCTTTTGGTTTCGACAGCATTTCGTTCAGAGGAAGTTGCCTATTTCAATTTAGGCCTTACGTCCACGACGCTACTCCAAAGTGTTACAAACTCAAATCACCAATGAATAGTCACAATATACTAGTATCTCAATGGTGGCTCTCCATACAAAACTACCTTTTGGAAGGGGCAACTAGAATCAATTAAATTTTTTTGTAAATTTGACGTTCAAAAGTGCCTCTTATGTGCCTATTTGAAAATGGTTTGAGTTTGAGTTTGACTTTGCGGTCGGTACACGACGCAACTGTAACCGATCACAAACTATTTAATATGGCGTTAGTAAGTTGCATTATGTACAGATTGCCATCGCCAATGCTGTGACATTCTGGCTACTCGATGGTGATTTAAGTTTGTGGCACGTTACTACTGCGTAGCGTCGTGGACGATGGATCTTACTTCTGAAGAAGTCCTTTTTGGATACAATGAAGCCATTGAGTGAAGAAAAAGTTGACAATCAAAGAATTGATTTATTGTAGTGTATAGCGTTATGTTACCGTCGTTTTTGCAATGGAACCCAAGTATGTACATATAATTGACCTGGTAAGTGTTTTACCACTTTTGACATAGGTTTTATTCACAGTAAGTTAAAATTTCACTAAGGATGAAATTATCTAACTGTCACACAACAATAGCTAAAATTATAATTATGTCGTATCTCTCTGTATTTTACTGTGTGTACATAAATAATAAAATAAATACGCAATTTGACCTTATCGTTTTATGACGTGCAAGTGATAATCACTCTTAGGGTGATAAAGGAATCAAGAGTAATTATACCAACAATACCGTTATGTGTGAAAACAGGGACTGCCCATTCACTTGTTATTAAAGGTTGCGCACTACATCTTCCGTTCCGTGTGGTGCCAGACGTAAAGAATAGCACCATCCTATTTCTTTCCGTGGGTGTCGTAAAAGGCGACTAAGCGACTTACTACAGAATGAGCAGCAGCGTTCTCTATGCATTTTAACACTATACTGCGATCGCCAACCCGCCTGCCAAGCGTGGCGATTATGGCAACCCCCCCTCCTTTTGGGGGAGGCCTATGTCCAGCAGTGGACGTCTTTCGGCTGAAATGCCACTACACCCTACATCTTAACTAGTTGTAGGTGTACTATTAAGAATAGACTTTGACGTAGTGTTAAGGCTCTTACACACTTACGCGAAATCGCGGGCGCGACAGGCACCGACAAAGACAATTCCTTTGTCGGTGCATGTCGCGCCCGCGATATCGCGTGTGTTTGTAAGAGCCTTAACGATAAAAAAATGATGATTTACCACTTGAACGCATATAATTTATTAATATTTATTGTAAATTCACTACTTTAACAAGTATTAGTACAGTATTACAATGTACATTGTGATACAAGGGTGGAAAGTAGGTTAATGCAAACGAGTTGTCACGAGTGTAACGTTGTATCGTTACTATCTTGTAAACAACAAAATGACAACAATAAGATGTCAAGTCGAACCGCAGACGTAATAATATAAGGGACGTCCTAAGTTACTAAACAACATAAATTTGCTGTCTGTGCTAGTGATGCGCGCAGTTGGCATAGCCGAACGTACATAATAATCTACGAGGACACCGCCCGCGCCGTGTGCCGCTCGCTCACGGTCACCTTCCATTCGAAATCCTGCTCCGGGCGGAGACGCACGTTCACCTGATTCCATATCACTTGTGACCTTATTCGTGGTCTTCACCATTTTAAAAGCCTAAAGCAGACAACAGTATTTATTGGTTCATATTAGTCTTACCTTAGTATTACCTTATTAAATTCTGTGCTTCTGTAACCCCATATTGGGTAAGTGTTGAACAGCTAATTACGTTTTATATTTTTTCTAAGTACCTATATAGGTTAACTTAGGGCGTGTACCTACTTGCTACCTTTGTTTAGCTTATTATGCCTTCTGCATTCATATTTACCATGCAACCTATTTGCCTACAGCTCTGTGCATTTTGATATCTTGTATCGTATGTTCACTCAAAATGTGCAAATCATGCCGTGCTTCTCACTACCATTTAGGTTAACTCCGAACTGATTGTGACATCCACACACCACCTTCATTAGCGCACTAGTACATCTCGCTTTGCTTATGCTTGGTGTCACAATCAGCGGAGGTGACCAATATAGGTCATCTTGTGACACGCTGGACGTTATGTTTCAGGGTCCAAAGTACCGGCTTCTACCATCCAAAGTTCCGGCTAACATCTCCGGCTTGCCGATCTTTAGTTATCGGTGGCATCCGGCGTCTACTACCGTGCCATCACCTGCTGGCAGTGCAGGCAATCCTCCAGCTCCGCGCTGGGTACATATTTTACCCGCGCGGCACGTCGAGCTGGGCTTCGGGTCTGGCGAGAACATCCGCCGACCGTCACCATCCCTAGCGTCTGCAGCGTGGCACACCCGCCGCGGTCTTCGTCACACCAGGCTGAGCCAGTAGAGTACTGTGCTATTCCCAATGGAAGTTAAAAAATATAATAACATAAAAACAAAATAATATAAAAACAAATCAGAAAATTAATTATTTTTTTTAGAAAATGGCGCGTTTTTGCAACTGGACATTTTTTTTTTTACAACGAAAACAGCCTATTCGTTTTTTGACAAATATTGATGTAAAAATAATTAAATTAAAACTGGTAATTAAATATATTAAAGAGCCATTTAAAAGACTTTTGAGAATTCAATGCTAAGACGTACGGACTCATTTATTTTTCCTCGTATAAAATCTATCCCATTTTATTCTATGTATGAAAACTCCTTGCTACTAAACTTTTTAAATTAACTTAAAACTCCACTGCAAAACTAATGATAGAGCTCGTAAACAAAAGTCACTTTATCAAATAACTTCTCCCGCTCTGGGCGGAGCGGGAGGGCGTGTCAGACTTTTACTGACTAAAACCCACCCGTGTTCCTTCCGTTGCCTGTGTGCCAGGGCCACGATATCCCTTTCAGACAAACTCGCAACCCCGGCAAGCATTGGTCCTAACGGACCCCGTCAGTTTGTGCTGACATCTCTTTGAGGCGCGCGTGGAACACAACGCGCCGTCGACCCGGGCCTGGCCCTTATCGGACGGCGAGCTACCCATCGCTCACCGTCCGCAGGCCCGCGCCTACGGTGGCTGGAAATCGGCTTGCGACTCCCGACGCCCGGGGCGTCTCCTGCGGCGACTAAGGGCGCGAGGGCGCGAACCTTGTCTCACCCTCACGCGTTCCGCCTCCTCCTTCGCTAGCATAACTGCTTCGCAGAAGGAGGTGACGGCCTCCCATGCACTCTCGCTCCGAACCATGGCCTGAACCAGGGCCGGACGCGAGAGATCGCCGCCGCCGATCGCCTCCGTGAGGACACGGCGGTGCTCAGCCCAAGCTGGGCAGACCTCCACCGTATGCTCCACCGTGTCCTCCGGGCGATCCACACAGTGGTGACACCCGGGCGTTTCCTCCCGCTTAATCCTAAACAGGAACCTCCCGAAACATCCATGTCCGGTGAGGACCTGCGTCAGGCGGAAGGTGGGGACGCCGTGGCGCCTCTCCAGCCACTCCTCAAAGAGGGGACTTATCGCCACAATTGTGGCGTGCCCAGCGCTGGGTTGCGACAATCGCACTCTCCATGTTGCCATGAGATCCCTCCGGAGCTCCGTCCGCTGTGCCGCGATTTCTTGCGGCAGCGGAGTTATACCCTGGAGTTTCACCTCTTCGCGCCACACCCAAATGTGCGCGAGGACTTTCGCCTCCAGATCCCATGGCGGCAGTCCGGCAAGGAGGCTCGCCGCCTCACGGGAGACCGTGCGAAAATCCCGTACCATCCTGATGGCCATGACCCTTTGGGACGCGTTCAACCGCTGCGCTGGTCGCAGCCTCAGAGAACGCGCCCACACCGGTGGGGGGTAAAGGGCCATGGACCGCACGATCCCCGCGTAGAGGCTCCGGCAGAACAGAAAGATGCCTATGCAAAAGATTTAATTTTCGAATCATAATTATAGCCTCTGAAATGTTTAACAACTGTATTGAAAAATAATTTATAATTTATTTTAAAAAAATCGCATAAAAATAAGCTATTTACTACATTACTTGTTCCGCGACTATTTTTAATGGTATTAACGCTGGTAGCATATCTCCGCCGCGAAACCGCAGTAGTTAAATTGTACTGGTTTGCGTCATGTTCCGCTACTCGCATCCGATTCGAGTAGCGGAACATGACGCGAACCAGTACGGTTTCGCTGCTATTGTTTCGCGGCGGAGATGTGCTACCAGCGTGAATAGCTTATTTTTTTATGCGATTATTTTTAAATGTCTCGCTCACGCTGCAGTAGGTACTGCCTGCGAATCAAATTCGAGTTGTCAACAGACTTGTCTCTCCGAATTGGCTCGGATCGAGGTGTCTGACACCTGAATTCAGTACAAAAATTAATGGATCTACAAAAAGCTTTATTAACGTGTTTCTCACTAGTCACTCACTAGATTGGTAGGTAATAGTTTCAAACAATTACATACAAGATGGCTCGTTGATCTGGTGGTCTCGCAAGCTCTACTAATGAGCATGTCTTAGGTTCGATTCCTGGGTCGGGCAAAGGGTTATCTGGTTTTTCCATCAGTAATATCTCACTAGCAGCCCGGAGTCTAGATTTGTGCCCGGTTGATGAGAATAGGCTCGCCCCCGCTACACATAGAATTTAACCATAACTGGTGAAATGTCAGTGCACCTCTGCTTACCCCTTCGGAAAATACAGGCGTGATATTATGTTATGTTTTGCTTCGGCGATGTTACATATTTCATTATAAACAAATTGAATTACTCTGCATGACATTGTTTCCAGAGCCAAAACGTGTACGTTGCTTTAATTTAACTCAAATGCAAATACTCTTGTCACATTTTATCATCTTTGCATCTTCAACAGCCATGTCAGTAGCACACCATATAAGAGCAGCTTATATACGGCTAATGGTTCGTAACTGTAGCCAAAGCGTGGATAGGCTACAGAAGGATGCTTGACACCATGACACTATCAACTGCAAACGCGAACTGCACGATCGCGCGACTTTAGGCGGAGATTTCTTGAAAATGATCAAAAAGGTGGTTTTTTAAAGCAGTGTATCTCCTAAGGCTCTTACAGACTCACGCGATATCGCGGGCGCGACAGGCACCGACAAAGAAATTGTCCTACTAGTGTCGCGTCACGCCCGCGATATCGCGTCAGTCTGTAAGAGCCTTTAAACCGTAAATATTTTTACCAAAACAAAAAGAGTATGATATTTTCAAGTCTTTTGTGCATACGGTGATGGAACTCAAAACATAATTTAATCCATCAAAAAATCTTCAAAGACATTCTTGATTATTTTTAAAAGCAGTTTATCCCTTCGTTAACAGTTATAATTATAATTAAAAGTATACCATAAAATTACACCAAAATTTACACTTAGTTTGCAAATAAACCTTTGACTTTGACTGTGCAAATGCCAAACGGCATCCGGTGATAGATTAATTTTTATTAGTTAGTTATTATCTAATTTTATACGATTTTATTTTCATTTTTACGCTATACGTTGCGTCATCGCTCATCTCTTTCTTTTGTATGCAATCTGACAGTGCCAGCGGTTTACCTGTTGTCAGCCTCTTAAACGAAACGTAAATTCGTACGATTTTTTAAATACAATTATTCCATAGCATTGTGGGTATAAATGTTTGTAACAATTAGTATCACACATAGATATGAATAAAGTCTTAAACTAAGTAAATATTTTGCCCGAAACGAGTATTTTAAATATTAAAATCGTTCATACTTCAGTTACGTTTACTACGCGCATTCGTTCTAGGCCCACAGGCTACCGAAGCATGCTTCTAGCCCGCAAAAGGGTAGAACAACGGAATGTATGCTATGTATCTGAAGGGCATTGTTTTTCATTAAGCGTGGGATCAAAGGTTCCGTAGCTGCCGTTGCAATACATGTCTGGTATAAAGGATAATATTTTATACAAAAAACTTGATGCTTTTGATATTAAAGATTTATATTAAAGTCTACAAAGGTACCTTACAAGACCAATTTGAAGTAGGTTTTTCTTGAATAAATCCTTTTATATTTTTTTAATCATTTCCGACAGTCTTATGACAAATATTATTTGAAATCAATGTTATTTCCATTAATAGTAGGTACAAAAAACGTTTATTTTGAGTATTTATCACTATTGCCCGTGGTTGACCTGAATTGAAAGATTTTTTTGTTAACAATTCGTAATATTAATTAAATTCAATTATTTAACCAAAATAGGCATGATTGATAAATAAACACACTTTTAATTATTTGTTGTTTATATTCATATTTATATTGTGTAATCTAATACATCAATAGGATAAATCTTCTCTCCAGTCGCAAAGTCAAGCATAAAACTAATGAAAAAGGAAATGTTTACTAAGCAACGCTTAATGATACTAAAATTAATCAGGGGGTCTACTCCGAAGCGCTAAACCGAAGTATCGGCCGATTTTTCAGCCGTTTTATAACTTCCACAGTTTTCTTTTTTTACTTTGAGTCCTTACCCGACTTCAAGTCACAGTTTTGACTTTGGCTTATCTCTTTTTTTTCGACTCTTATCTCTTTCAACTGTCTTCTTTTTTTTTCGTCGTGGTCAGCGATAGTTAGCCGTAGTAAAGAAACGACCTTAGATTTGTGTTCGGAGTAGACCCCCAGGACCCAAATGTATTGTGTTGTATAGTAACATCATTAACACAAATACGGCCGTAGGGATTTGGGATTAACAAGCAATTCGGTTCAAGGAGGTCGTCGCTACTAACTAAGACAAGCAACTGTCCGGTATTATTACTCTGGTACAGATACCAGAGTCAAAGAATCAGAATCAAAGTATTTGTGGCATGTTGCAAGATATCATGCCACAAATACTTTGATTTATGACATGCTATCTAGATACCCGCCCCTGCTTCTCACGGTTTTTACGACTTAAGGCGCTGACAAGAGGCAAATGATAAAAGTAGGCTTGTCTTAAACAATAAAATTGCCAAATCTATATAGTTTGTGGTAGCGGAAAAAATATATGTTATTCTTGAACATCAAAGTCAAAGTCAAATTATTTATTTCACATAGGCACATAAGAGGCACTTTTGAATGTCAAAATTTACAAAATTAAATTCTAATTAAATTAGATTCTAGTTGTTCCAATAGGTAGTTTCGTATGGAGAAGAATGGGCACGAAACTCCACCGTTACTCTTTAAAAAAAATAGATTTTATATTTTGTTTAAGATAATATGTGAGGACGATCCATCTACAATAAAATTACTATACATTAAAGGTAAAAAAAAAAAATGAAGCAATGACAGATAATTTATTAATGAGATCGATGCATGGTGCTCACATATTTACAACATCGTAAAAAAATGTTTTCCTAAAAAATTAAAATAATAAGTCTGTGTGCGAGTGAAGGTAATCACAGAATGTAAAATCAATGTCGTACAAATAATAAATTATACAATAGCAACCAGTTTGGTTTTTTCTAGACTCTAGATTGTCCTATGGAGCTGGACCAACATGTTTCCAAGCATTCTTATCCTGGATATAATCCTCTAATTTGTAATATGCTTGTTTGACATATTTCTCAGAACTCGGTTGTTATCAAAACACGTTTATAAATTAACGGTAAACTAACCTTTTACTTTGAGTTTCAATCCAAAACATCTGTATTATGCTGTTGAAATCAGTGCTCTTAGTGGAATGCCTCTAAATATCAACGTACGGTTGGTATTTAATTAATAACAAGAACGTTTTATTTGTATGCAGAACTTGGTAGTTTTTAGGCTTCCGTACCCAAAGGGTAAAACGGGAACCCTATTACTAAGGCTCCGCTGTCTGTCTGTCTGTCTGTCCGTCTGTCACCAGGCTGTATCTCATGAACCGTGATAGTTAGACAGTTGAATTTTTCACAGATGATGTATTTCTGTTGCCGCTATAACATCAAATACTAAAAAACAGAATTAAATAAATATTTAAGGGAGCTCCCATACAACAAACGTGATTTTTTTGCTCGTTTTTGTTCGATATTGATAACGGCAACAAGTAGACGCTTGAAATATTCACAGAATATTTAGTTATATATTCACTTTAAAAATAAATAATTAAATTTAAATAAAACAAATATTTACGGGGGGCTCCCATACAACAAACGTGATTTTTTTGCCATTTTTATAGATAATGGCACGGAACCCTTCGTGCGAGTCCGACTCGTACTTGGGCGGTTTTTTTTATTTTTGATGACTCAACTGATTTTTGAGTAAATAGATAATTGCTTCATATTTTGCAATAAATTACAAGCGTTGTGTCATCGCGCTTCTCGTTCTTTTGTGTGCAGTCTGACAGTGACCGCAGTTTAGCTGTCTTAAACAAAACATCGAGATTTCTTTATTATTATATTATTTTAGTTTAGGTATTGCCTCGTTGGTCTAGTGGTCCCAAGCGCTACTGCTGAGCATGAGGTCCTGGGTTCGATTCCCCGGTCGGGAAAAGTGTTATTGGGATTTTGCATGAGTAATTTCTCAGTAGCAGCTCGGAGTCTGGATTTGTGTCCGGTTGATGGCAATAGGCTCGCCCCGTATTACATGGGACTTAAAGATAACTGGCAAAATGTGTGTATCTAGTCTGGCCATAAATACTGTTACATAAAAACTTTTTTTTTTCAACTCTTTAATTATTTTGAATTTGGAACGCGTTTATTATGTTAAAAACTTCTTTCGATTTCCCACCATTTCACATAGCTTTTTCATGTTTTATTATTAAATTACAACATGGGGTGTTAAAGAAAATAGGATTGCAGTGATTACCTTGTACAAAGTGGGTATGGAGCCGTCGGTCATATTCAAGACGCTTCAAAAGCTTGATATCAGCCGTATATTCGTATATCGTATTATCGATAGATATACCAACACTTCATCCTTTGAAGACCATAGAGATCGGGGCGGCCGCGTGCTGTTAGAACTACAAAGGCGGTTAAGGCTGTTAAAGCCAGAATTCGCCGAAACCCCATTAGGACACAAGAAATCTTATCGCGAGAAATGAAGATTCCCGCTAGGATTCTGTCGCGTATAATAAAACAAGACCTGCAGCTCGGCGCTTATCGCCGATATACAGGACATGCTCTAAATCAGTCCCTACAGTTAAAGAGAGTGGATCGATCAAAATGCCTTCTATCCCGATACGCAGGTGAAAGGCACTGAAATGTCCTCTTTACTGATGAAAAAATTTTCACGATTGAAGAGCACGACAACAAGCAAAATGCCAAAGTGTACGCTCACAGTTCTAAAGAAGCCGCCCAAGTGGTCGGAAAGGTACAACGTGGTCATCATCCTACGTCTGTAATGGTTTAGTGGGGTCTTATCAAGGAGTCACAGAGCTTCATTTTTGTGAAAAAGAAGTGAAAACTTCAGCCAAAGTGTATCAAGGGACCGTCTTGGATCGTGTTGTGAAACCTCTCAGCAATACACTTTTTAAAAATGTACCGTGGACTTTCCAGCAGGACTCTGCACCTGGTCATAAGGCATGAACTATCCAAGCCTGGCTCGAAACCAGCGTTCCGGACTTTATAAGAGCTGAAGATTAGCCGTCGTCCAGCCCAGATCTGAACCCCTTAGACTATAAATTATGGTAAGTTTTAGAGGACATGGCCTGCTCTAAACGACACATTGTGTCTCTTATGAAATCTCTGCAGCAAGCAGTGGCTAAATTTCCCATAGAAACAGTGCGTAAATCCATAGATTCATGGCCAGACAGATTAAAGGCCTGTATCAAAGCCAAAGGTGGTAATTTCGAATATAATTATTTTTATTTTTTGCTGAGACTTCAATTAATATGTACGTATAAGTTTTATTAAGATTAAATTACTTAATAAAAAAATAAATGAATTTTCATTTTTTTGTAACAGAACTTATGGCCGAACTAGGTATACTATAGGTACACCTCTTTAGATTTCCGCATTAGAGCTCTCATTCGGTTTACAAAGAAAACATTACACAACAGATATCTTCCTATAAGTATCGTGTAAAAAAAGTGTTATATATAGGGTTTTGAAGAGAATTCCAAAACAATAAAATTAAACGAACTATTTTCGTTGTCACGTGTAATATAAACTTACTGAATGGCTACATTATTATTTATATAATATTTATTATTATAAAAGATAATGTTGGACTTGGATATCTGATAGTGTTAATTGGTGAATTTAAAGTGGAGACACAAATTTATTGTGAACCTGTGTATGTTTTCCGTCAAAATATTCACCCACTAGCAAAATAATCGAGATGAAAATACTAAATACGGTAAGTAAACTTTTGTTTTTAAGTTAAGAATATAAAAAAAATATTTATAAAATAATAGATATGAGGGCACAGTGATCATTATTCAAGCTAATAATCATGATACGGCTTTAGATGTTATAAAATATTCCTTTAATTATACTTTAAATTTTGTTTGTATACATTCGATAGTGGCAACAATTTGCTAAATAGCCTAAACGGTATTTTGAGGGTGTTATAGTCTGAGAAGCTGTACTATGTAAGTTAAAGATTATATTGTACAGATATTGGCTTTTAATCAGCTTTATAATATAATATTTTTATTGGTTAGGCTGTATATCAGTTCTCTATACATAACTTATAATGCTCTTTAGAGTTACCTAGAAGAAATAAAAAACCCTGAGCCCAAGATGACTTTAATCCCTTCCTCATACTGTCCTAGTGTCATAGTGACCTATACTGTCTAATCACAAGTTTATTTTTACTAAAAATGTTATTGATAAGTTGAGGAAGGGGCTCCGTGTGGTGCAGGACGTAAAGAATAGCACCACCCCATTTCTTCCCGTGGGTGTCGTAAAAGGCGACTAAGTGACTTACCAGAGAATGGGCAGCAGCGTTCGCTATGCATTTTAACACCATACTGCGATCACCAACCCGCCTGCCAAGGCGATTATGGCAAACACCCCCCCTTAGAGGGAGGCCTATGTCCAGCAGTGGACGTCTTTTAGCTGAAATGATCTCGCTCTGCGCTATGACCATGATGTTTTGTTAAGTTGATAGAACATAGTACATCACGGCCAAATATCTTGGCGAGACTGAACATAGCCACTACAAACTTTAGCGTAGCATAGTCTGCTACGCTGACGACACGCTGGTCCTGGCGCAGGGGAGGTCGCATCAGGCCGAACTGGCGGCACGTGGGGTTGCGACAATCGTCGATAGGATCCGGCAATTGGGACTCGAGGTGGCATTGCACAAGTCCGAGGTCATGTGTTTTTATGGTCCTCGGAACGCGCCACTGTCGGGTTCCCAGATAACGGCGGGAGGGGTTCACATCGGCGTCGAGTTGACGATGAAGTACCTGGGACTCGTCCTCGACAGCCGGTGGCTCCCAGACTGGAGCAGGCCGGGGCTACCTTGAAGCGGCTCCTGCCCAACCTAAGGGGTCCAATCGCCTCCTGCCGGAGGCTCTATGCGGGGATCGTGCGGTCCATGGCCCTTTACGGGGCACGGGTGTGGGCGCGTTTCTTAAGGCTGCGACCAGCCCAGCGATTGAACGCGTTCCAAAGGGTCATGACCATCAGGCTAGTACGGGGTTACTGCACGGTCTCCCGTGAGGCGGCGAGCCTCCTTGCTGGACTGCCGCCATGGGATCTGGAGGCAAAAGTCCTCACGCACATCTGGGAGTGGCGCGAGGAGGCGAAACGCCAGGGCAAAACTCCGCTGCCGCAAGAAATCACGTCACAGCGGGCAGAGCTCCGGCGGGATCTCATGAAGACATGGGAGAGTGCGATTGTCGCAACCCAGCGCTGGGCACGCCACAATTGTGGTGATAAGTCCTCTCTTTGAGGAGTGGCTAGAGAGGCGCCACGGCGTCCTCACCTCCCACCTGACGCAGGTCCTCACCGGACACGGTTGTTTTGGGAGGTTCCTGTTCAGGATAAAGCGGGAGGATACGCCCGGGCGTCACCACTGTGTGGATTGCCCGGAGGACACGGTGGAGCATACGGTGGAGGTGCCCTGCTTGGGCGGACCACCGCCGTGTCCTCATGGAGGCGATCGGCGGCGGCGATCTCTCGCGTCCGGCCCTGGTTCAGGCCATGGTTTGGAGCGAGAGTACATGGGAGGCCGTCACCTCCTTCTGCGAAGCAGTAATTAATGCTAGCGAAGGAGGAGGCGGAACGGGTGAGGCAAGGTTCGCGCCCTCGCGCCCTTAGTCGCCGCAGGAGACGTCCCGGGCGTCGAGAGTCACAAGCCAATGTCCGGTCACCGTAGGCGCGGGCCTGCGGACGGTGAGCGAAGATGTCAGCACCTACTGACTGGGTCCGAAAGGGCCAATGTCTGACAGGGTTGCGAGTTTGTCCGAAAGGGATATCGTGGCTCTGGCACACAGGCAACGGAAGGAACACGGGTGGGTTTTGGTCAGTAAAAGTCTGACACGCCCTCCCGCTCCGCCCAGAGCGGGAGAAGTTATTTGATAATTTCCCACCGAAAAAAAAAAAGAAAGAGGGCACTACAAACTTTCGCGCATGTTCTCTCACTCACACTCACTTCATGTCACCATTTGTTTCCTATAAAATATTACTGTGCCGCCTTCTGCTCGAAGTTCGGGCTCACCAAAATATTTCGGCCGTACGTACTGTAATTTAGTATAAAAAAATATTGGTAACTCATTGCAAGCGCGCACACATTTAATTTTTTATCATTTGCTGGCGTCGCCGTCGTCGTCGTACTCGTACGTTACGAACGTATAGCAAAACCAAAAGAGTTAGCTGTTTTATTTTATACCTAAGTAAACTTATTGTAAAGTATTATTAGTGAATAGTGTATATGTTATAGTCAAAGTCCGATACACAGTCTCTTCGCGGAAGGACTGGTTTATCCTAGGTTTGGCCAAAGCCATCAGGCAATCCCCGAAATACATTTCAATTTCGCCCTTTGCCTGAAGTATTTTTAGTCAAACCCAGGAGCTCCTAACTTTTCAGTCAAACGTCGAAAGTAAATTATTCTGTTTCGGTTTTGGCCTAGTCAATCCTAGAAGCGACTGCAAAACTCGGTCAAACGTTGATCTGAACATGTTTAAACAGGTTCATAATGTCTCTCGCGGTGTTCCGACCGATTGTTTTGTCATTTCATGTTCGTTCATTGAGCGTGCGGGCGTGTAATTGTGTAAAATTGAAGATGAGTGAATCAAACGGTGTTGTTGTTACTAAAAACGTGGATAAAGAAGCTTTAAAAGTAAAGTTTAAAGAGAAAATTTCTAATTTGAATAAAAATAAGTGTTCATTTCACATAAAAAACAAACAGTTGTATGAGCAGATTATCAGTGAGGTAGAATCCGCTAAAGTAGCTGAAAAGAAAACGTCTTTGCAGTATCGCCGTCTCAAACGCTACGACGTTGTTTGTTTTGGATTATTAAAACAATAAATATCAAAATTTTAAAAATTTTATTTTTTTATACCTAATCTTACAAACTAACCTCCGTATATTCCAAAGCATTTATTTATATATTTTATACTTTATTGCACATCGTACAAAAGGCGGGCCTAATGCCACACTGCATTCTCTCAAAGCATCTCAAATATAAAAGTGAAAATCACGTAAGCTGACCAATCAGGTGTCAGAACTGGCAGAGTTAAGCGGTTCTTAAGACTTGAAAGCTGCTTAAATGATAAAATGCTTCCAAATATACGAAGATAAGACACTTCATACCTATATCGGAGTTTGACTCGTCAAACCCCGATTTAATAAAATTGTGTTTTGACGTTTGCCTGACCAAATTAGTCTCTCCCAGGTTTGACGAAAATTGTATTAGTCAAAGGCCGAAAATTTACATTTGTTTGGGCTTTGACTAAGTCATTCAGTCTGACCTGAGGATTGACCAGTCCAACCTAGGAGCGCCGGAGCTTCGGAGTTTGCCTATAACATATATAATACCCGTTTTACTTTGTTTTCATAAAAATATGCTGTATTAAATTACAGAAGGCATAGAGAAAGGGCAAAACAGGTTTTGTATAGTACTCAGTGTGTGGGAATCAAAAGGCGAGTTAAAATGGCCAAGAACTAATTAATAAAGGATATCTACGGAACCGTACACATTACTTTACCGACTTACGGAGCGTGCATTCTGCACACAGCGCTTTTGTACCTATTATTTGCAAATGATAATATGTAAAAATATATGTCAATAAATCAGTGTTTAACAAATATTCAAAACTGTCGGGGTGATTCTATTGGGATAATGAAATAAAACCTATTTCATCATCCCTATAGAAGCGCCCCGTTACCATATCACTAAGTGTAGGAATTTCCTACAGGATGGACATCTCAGCCTTTAGATAATTGGTCCACCTCAAAATGCTGTGTAAAAAGGCTATCATCATCGTCTCTTGCGATCTCTTGTGACATCTAGTTCTCTTACTGCTTCATCATGTGACTAAGCAGTAAGAGAACTAGATCTCATGGTTCAAAATATCACTCTTTAATATTTTTGCTACGGAACCCTCTTCGTTGGACATCGATGGAATTGACGGTTGACTGTAGGTTGTTCGATTTATTAATGATGGTTCACTATCGTTAATGTTATTTGGTTAGTAATTTGTAACATTCAAATATTCCCTTCCAAATTCCAATCCCTCTCTTGACTGCACCAGATCTTTTTCTTTTTTTCCACATATTGTATTTGTTCACAATGAAAATATGAATTCATGCAATCGAGCAACTGTGTGTCAGTAATACAGACTAAAGCTGTACTATAGCTGTCATTTATTTTATTAGTTTTAAAACAGGGTCCATAGACGGAAGACATAATACCACTGTATTTACAAGAGTGTATAATTTTAATTACACCATACAAATAAGTTTGAGAACGGAGTTAGCGTATACCATTGTACAGAAACAAGTATCAGATGATACTATAACTACACTTAGCTTTAATAAGTTAGTGATCATAATTATGCAAAATACACCTTGTATAGTGTATACAGCTTTAACGACAAACCCAGATTTAAGTGTCACAAAATGCTTAAAGTTGTTATCTGTTTAAGCATCCTAAGCTTACGCGGATCCCTTAATAAAGATTGTATACAGTTTCAGCTGTATAATCACACTAATGTTATAAACACGAACGTTTGTGAGTGTGTGTGTATGTGTGTGTTTGTTACTTCTTCACCCTCAAACGGCTGGACCAATTTTGATAAAATTTTGTATAGAGGTAGCTGACACCCTGGATTAATATATAGGCTACTTATTATCTCGGTATTTCCACGGGATCGAGACTTACGCGGGTGAAACCGCGGGACGCAGCTAGTAACTCATAAATCACGCTTACAAAGAAAACAGTCATTTTTTTGACACTGTTGTACGGCTCTAAAAGAACTCTGAGTTTTAAATAGGCTGGTATATTGATGTTGAAAACGGTTATGTGCTACTTGGGCCGTAATCGTTTGTGATATGGGCCTGAATACAATGCTAGACATCGTCCTCGGTTTTCTTAAAAAATAATTATAATAATCAGCCTATAACGTTTCCACTGCACGGACACAGGCCTCCTCTCTGTGAGAGGGAGTGGGCGGTAATCCACCACGCGGGCCCAGTGTGGGTTGGTGGGTGTCATATTATGTCTCCAAAGTTTTGATTCTAGGACATTCCGGTTTCCTAACGATGTTTTCCTTCACCGTTTTGAGAGCAGAGGTGAAGAAATTAAATACACAAAGTTTTTGCAATAAGCTAACAATATTGATATGTGATGTTTAGGTTTCAATAGTCTCCTGTAAGTGAATGAATTATTTTATTAAGTATTTTAAAGAATAAAGTTATTTAAAACCGCAACAAACAGACGAAACAGTTTTAGGTCGCATTTGGGCATAATTTCAAATCCAATGCATCAACATCTCAGCTCTAGTAGAGTTAACTAGAGAATAAGAACCTTATGCAATGCACTTTAATCTATGATACTGCACCACTTTACCTGCGAATAAATTCCTAAAGCTCCATCCTAGATATGCAGCGTACAATGTACGAACTTCATGATATCGCATTTCCGTTCTGCGTTCTGCACTCCGACCGGGCGGGCGCGGGACGGGCGCGAGACGGGTGCGGGATCACTTGATCTTATGCTGTCGGCTATTAACTAGTCGTGCTCGTGTCGCGGAAATACGATCCGGAAAAATATCGTGCGGCAAATTCTGATAATCCAGCAGCTGCTGGTTTTGTTACAAAGATCTGCAGAATAGTTTGATCTGACCAGTAACTGATTGATTAGTCGTATGTTGCTCTACTTTTAATAATTTGAATAACAATTCGATTTCTCTCATTTGACGGTTACTAATACCCAACTACCTATAATGAAGAGAAGTAGAGGTAACGCAGCTTATTCCTGTATCTTGTAGTCCTGACACATGCTTACTGAATGCTCAAATCACCTCATTACCTACCTTCCCAGCATTCAAAAGCACCCACATTAAAACCGTCAAATTCTCCATTAAATACCGTCCAATAAAACGGCCCTAAATTAAAAATTCTAAAGGCATGCAAGACTGGGGTCGACAATAAGCGTATAACTCAATTACTGAAATGGAATTCATCTTCATATCTCAAGCTGCCGACGTAGTCACTCAATTTTATGAATCGGGCTTTTGCGTGCTCAATGTTTGACGTAACGAGCCACTAAAATAACGAATTTCAGGCGAAGCGAGGAACGTCTAAATTAGCCATTATGTTTTTGGATAAAGGAGATGAAAATAGGAGCTTGGACGTTACACGAGAGTGCGTTTCCGGTTACCTGGTGTTGCTTACAGTATTGTGTTGGTTGTTTGTTGGTTCTTTGTTTACATTTTCTTTGATAGTAATAATTTTCCTTAAATTAAACGATTGATGTGTGTGTGCGTCTGAGGAATAATACTCTTAACATGTTCCCAAGTAGAACAAGTGAAATTAAGAAACTGGACGAGCTTGCAAAATAACTTGTTAAAAAAAAAAAAACAAGTCTATATTACTGCGACGAAAGAATCAAACCTCATGCCATTTATAAATCAGAGTCAATTATTTAAATTGAATTTTCTAGACATCGTTGTATTTTACATCACAGTAGGTATTGACAATTTCTCTTTCATGTTATACTCTGGAGTGTAAATAGGTATAAGTAATGCAGGTAGTGTGTTATTGCTCACAGCTAATGAACTGCGCAATCTGTCACCTCAAACGCAATACTGCGGTTTACTGATTCAGTGACAAGAGATGCTAAATTAGGTGTCTACCTGTCATATTCACCGTAATGCCTTCCTTGTTAAGGTGATTGACCGATGAATTGACATCCCACGTTTTCAGAAGATATTACACAATACGATTTTGTCTAAAGACATCACAATACATGCTTAATATCGAAATTTGACTATTTTGTTCAAATTATACAGGGCGTCCCACGGATATGTATAATCACGAATTTTAACATTTTTAATACAAAATTAATTAATTACTTCTCAAGTGGGTACATTTATTAGTAATATATACTTATGATAATGTCAGTTGTATGTCCTTACGGCTTTTCATTTTTCTGAAGAAAATTTCACATCAAATGTTAAAATTCATGGTCTTGCTTTTATTTGTGACACTGTGTTATTTAGCAAAAAATAATCCTTAATATAAAGCCTTTCGATCGGTATGATAAAGCTACAGGATGATTTTTTTCTCGTGTAACGGGTTTAATTTCCGGTTCAACCATGTAATTATTTAAATATCTATGAATGCAGTTTAAATTGTTTTTTAAATTCAAATAATGTCTTCTTTCAGTAAAATGTTCCATCTACAATATTCAAGGTACTTTCCCTCCATGTGGCATATCCGTGGGAAGTCCAGTATATCGAGCATGTGAGCTGTGAATATGAATGATAAACTGAGGAATTATGTGATGAGGCAACGGTGCGGCTTAAAAGATGTAGTAACAAAAATTTAAAAGAGTATGCTTAGATGGTTTGGTCATGTTGAGAGGATGAATGAAAGACTACCAACAAAAGGTAAACAAGGTATATTATGTCCTAGGAGGACATAATATATCTTGTTTATCTTTTCTTAGTCTAGTAATAGATAGTAATATAGTGACCTTAACGGTGATGTTTTTCAGAAAGGTCAATTACGTAATATTCGCAACCAGCGTACGTGTTTGACCAGCGGGCTAATTGCGTAAAACACTATCAGTAGGATTCGGTTTCGATTTGTCAGTTCAACAAAATTCATTGCATTATTTACGTTGTGAGCAGACAATTTTTTCTAACATATGAAGCAATGGATTAGCAATAAACTTCAAAATCATTCCGATTCGGATTCAAACTGTGTTACGCAATTAGGGTACAGGGCCTGCAGTCTCAACATAGATAGCAATCGCTTTACGAAATAATTCGGTCGCAAAGTCCTAATGCGATCTCTAGGCGACCAAAATTGCTTGACGAGATTGTGATTTTTTCGTGCAATTTTGACTGTCTAGGGACCCCATTAGGACTTTGCAACCGAATTCGGTCGTAAAGCGATCCCTATCTATGTCGATACTGCAGGGCCAGATGTATGAACGTAACCGAACCAAAAGGAGTATGTACGGATCGTAGCAGGTGGCGTTCTGTAGTTTTTGCCAAACCCCATGGGAAGAAAGTGTGATTTTATGTAATGTATTTTTAAAGATGTGCGCGAAATCGGTAGGTAATTAAAACTCTGGTGGATGAACTTTGAGTTTCCAAGCCCGTGTTTACAAAGAGGTTAAAAAAGATAAAAAGATGCTCCTTAACTCCTAAAGAAAATATCGGGAAAGTATCCAAAAATAACAATTAAGCGGGATACTCGTAACGGGCACACGCGCGCCCCACTGCGTCCGTGCACACATAGAACCGCAGGAAATTGCTTTTAACAACTTTAATTGGACTCTCACAAGAAAAAACTTTTCCAATCTGCCTTTGTAAGTGGCAAAGCTTTAAAAGCCGAGATTAAAACGGTTATTAAGCACAGTTTGTTTATGGAAGATACATCTATTATTCATGACGTTTGACGCACCACTTTGGATTAGCCTGATATTGTGGGTGTTACAGTGACCCTTCAAAGGTAAAGGTAAAATAAGCCATTAGCATAAAAAATGCTTTGAACTGAAAGGACATAATTCATTTCGTAACCAAAAAGTAAAGTAAATAAAAAAAAAGGTTTTCTTATGAGAAATAACATCTTGAACATTTTTTTATATTACAACGAAAGTCTACAATTAAATGTATACTCTCATTGTAATAGTAAAAAATGCTGAGGGTGTTATTTCACTTATGAAAACCATTTTATTTTTCTGACCTGCATTTGAACTATTGGGTACAAATGTTCGAAACCTGAATGATGTCCAAAAATACTCAAAAAAAGGCTGTTCAGTGGGTTTTATTGAGTTTTCATAGGATTTATTAAACGTATAAGTTTATTTTCTCCAAATGTAAATCATAACTTTGATTCTAAACTTGTTTTATTTTACAAAATTTAAAAGAAGTGCAAGACGAACTGTTGATTCATATTGTAACAGTCTAATACATAATGATTATTCATCACTGAAACAGGCTTTTATAGTCTGTAAACATAGTGCCTCGTAATCACCGCTGCAAAGCAATGGATATAGATAACGTAGCTGTTTGACTCAAGTTGGCTTGAAAAGAAAACTACCAAATTTCTATGGGAAGTGGTGCATTTGGTTTTATACCGCGGCCATTGTTGAAACCTTAAGGCTCTTACACACTCACGCGATATCGCGGGCGCGACAGGCACCGACAAAGACAATTCCTTTGTCGGTGCATGTCGCGCCCGCAATATCGCGTGTGTTTGTAAGAGTCTTTAGTCGGTATTAGAAAAACTTATCACAAAAAATAATTGATAAATGATTTTACTACCAATGCAGTCGTTCAGTTGAACTTGAGTTGTTATGTAAAAATAAACTTTATGCTGTACAAACCTGGTTTTAGGTGATATTTAAGATAAAAAAATAGTGTCGGTTATAACTTACATTTTAACTCGGTTCAGACAGATCGTAGGTTGTTACCTCATATTAACTTTTGTTCGTCATATTATTCTGCATCTAATTAATAATGTTTGATTGATGACCGTGAAAAAAAAAAAATTGCACCATTTTTGGTAATTTTTGTCTGTGTGGTTTTTCTAAATACCTAATAATAATACCAGTCTATTATAGTCCCACTGCCACGGTGGCATATGGTGGCGGAGGTAAAGAATAGAACCACCCTATTACTTCCTGTGGGTGCCGTAAAAGGCGACTAAGGGACTCAGAGAATAGGCAGCAGCGTTCTCTATGCATTTTAACACCATACTGCGATCGCTAACCTGCCTGCCAAGCGTGGTGATTATGGCAAACCCCCCCTCCCCCCTTTGGAGGCCTATGTCCAGCAGTGGACGTCTTTCGGCTGAAATGATGATTTTTGGTCATTGATTTTAATAGTATATTCCAAAAGTATAATATGATGAAAGTATAAACAAAACAGGGTTTGTTTATACTTTCGTTTTATACAACTGATGTATTCTTTAACAATCTCCATAGTTAAATATTATGATGGAAGATGCAAGAATATAACTTAGGTGAAGGGAACTTGAAGTGAGCTGTCAATAGTGTCAATCAATCAGGTGGAATGACACTTCACTTCACCAAATTTTTCACGGTGAGATTTGTACAGAACAGACTGGCAGGTTAAATTCTTTCTCAATCAGTCACTAATCCATATTTAGAAGGTTTCAACTTTATATCTCACCACTTTTTCCAACAATTCAGCCGAAAGACGTCCACTGCTGAACATAGGCCTCCCCTAAAAAGAGGGGAGGGTTGCCATAATCACCACGCTTGGCAGGCGGGTTGGCGATCGCAGTATGGTGTTAAAATGCATAGAGAACGCTGCTGCCTATTCTCTAGTAAGTCCCAGTCGCCTTCTTTACGTCCGGCACCACACGAAACTGAAAAATTAGACAGAATTGAGGTGCCCTCAATTGTAAACGAAAAACATCTTACAGGTGATTTTTAAAATTAGAATTTCAGGTTTAAGAACGCAAATAATAAAATCAAAGCACTCAATTTGTAAGTGCCATTACAAATTGGTATCCACAGGTAGGTACGTTCCATTTGTATAACAGTTATTTTTGGAATAAATCATATACTCATTTTCATTGTTCATCATCATGCTGCCCTGTCCCATGTTACTTGGGGTCGGTGCAACACGTTTTCTTCTTCCATCCTTCCCTGTCAGCCGTTATGTTATCATTCACTCCCCATATCCTACCACAATCCATCCATATTTTCATTGGCCTTCCTTTCCCTCTCCATCCATCCAATGTCCTATTTATCCATCAACACTTATATTCACCACTCTTTTAGTCACTTGCATTTCGTCCCTCCTCAACAAATACCAAACCAAATGATTTCCTTTCCTGCTGGGGAGTTTGTTGCGCCACTTCTTCTTCCCAGCTAAAGCACTAGAAAGTGGTGAAGGGTGGGCGTTTTTGGGGGACTGTCTTATGTAGTCTTTAACGTTCGAAAAGTGCTGATTCTCAGCCTAGTTTGAATAAATGTCTTTTGATTTGATTTGATTCAATTTTTCTGTCACGGGCTCCACTTTCAAACTTTCCCCTCAATTATAATATATACTCATTTTTATTATTGCGAGTAGGGATATACGTTATGTAGGTATGTGTAGTATATTGTCGCATATCCAGCAATAGCCTTAGGCTCCTCTTTGTAAAGATGACACAATATTGGGTCGAGTGCGACTATTTTTTATTTTTCCTTTGTTTCCATGCCAAAAGTTTGAATACTTGGGAATTCATTATTCTTGTTTGTAGGTTATTGTCTAAAACTAATTTACAATTTCGTTTTATTTGTGACGAAATAACATGCACATAGATCAGTGTCTGGAAAGTTATGCTGCGCTTGCAACGTTTGTCCGTGAATTCCGTAAAAACACAATAATTCTATCAAAGAGAATTTCAAGCAATATTACATTGTACTTTCCCTAGAAGAGAGCTCAACATGTAATTTGGGATAAAGTGAAATATTCTATAATTTATTGGTGCTTGGCTTGCCAAGATAAACTTAGCTAAAAACAAGTTCATACTTAGTTCCATTTAAACAACTACTTATGATAAATTAATTTGAAACAAGTACCTAGTTTTATATTCAACAACTATACTTCCACATTTGCATAAATAGCAGAGAAATTATAGAATAAATGAAATAACTCGAGAACAGTTTCGTACGTAGTTGCAGAAGTAGATTCTTGTGTGCATACATTTTGCATATCAGAAGTAGGTACTGCGTTGTGATGAATGTGTTGAATCTTGAAAGTTTCAGCGGACTGAACACAACTCTGAATGAGAAATATTCTTCTGAAACTAACACGAATAAACACCATTTTACGGCAAGCATTAACGTCGAACATTGTATTGCAGTGGTAATACTATGACCTCTAAAAACTATCCTTTTGTTAGTTTTTATGCAAACCATATACGCTACAGTTTACCGGAGAGGTCTACCCGTGCAGATGTGCCCGGCCAGGTCGACGACATGCCATATATCTAAGAACAGGGGGCTAACTCTACTAATTTACAAATATTGCTATGGTCCTTTGTTTGTTTGTGAATTTTTTACAGATTTGCCATAACAAAATCTGCACAGGTTTAACCTCTCCGGTGGACCGTATCCTGTATGGCCACCATTAAAACATCAACCAATATTTTTAAAACAATTTACAGTAAATTAAATTACCTAGAAAACTGATTCGAAATTTAAATTTACTAAAGCTGTCCTATTAGCTTAATTGGAATTTAACCAACCTGTGTGTTGTCTATTGAAAGACTATAATATCGCAGTATCCACCTGCAAACAATAACATTATACAGCATACACCAACGCATTTTCCAAACGTGGGTTTTGACAAGATCGCCCACAATCCACAACTGATTACTTAAATAACAAAACGATAAGCTTTCCAAGAAGTCCTGCATCTATTAACCTGATTATGATATTATAAAAAATATATACGCATCTGCAGATTACACTTTAGTGTAAACCAAAGCCAAACTCAAATAAATAAAAAATGGGAACAAGAAAATAATGACATATATTAATAATATTTGTCCATTAGTCAGCTTTATGTTTAACGAAATACCCTTTTCATCAATTTTTGTTGCTTAGTTCCCATCCATCCCAATTTAGGTCAAACGGATATTGAAAAACTGTCCCTAAATTCAAATTTCAATTCAGAAACGATAAAACAGTATAAAATGTTGTGAAAAATAGAAATGGTAAAACACTGTTCACGAACAACGATACTTTGAATCAGCTTTGCAAATACAAGCTTCGATAATAACAGTGTTCATACATGATATTCGTAGAGTTGGCTGTTACAGGTAATAATAGCTCAGGGAATTTCTGTTAATTAACTCATATTATTATTAACAAACGTACAATTTATTTGAACAAATACCTTGAGAATATCGTTTCGTTCATGTCATAACGGCATATAATAATTTTCCTTCCTTTTTATAAAACATAAATATTCTGGAGAACTTTATTACTTTCGTCATTTCTCAGTGTATACAGTTTTTATACAGTATTTCTATACAATTTCTCCAAAATATGTTGATAGCCTTTCAGGCTATTGCCATCATATGCTAAAACTCAATAATTCATGTATTCCTGATCACAGTCAACATAATCGTGGATTCGGGACACAGCTAAGTAGATGTGAGCTGTAAAGCCACCTGTGTTGGCCAATTCCACATCAAAATTACATTCAGATACACAACTGACGTTACATTAGGGTTTGCTGCAGCAAATTAGCAATGCCTTGTGGTTGGTTCGGCATCAAGATTCACGATATAACATCGTATTAAAATAATTGGCCAGTGTGTGGTGGCAATTATGCCATACGTCCAACTTGGCCAGATTTGCATATTACCAAGGCAGCAACGGTGACAGGCGGCCTAGTACACCTATGTTTTGATTAAACACACGATGATGCACCGTGTACGCACACTGCATATCCGACTAGGGGAAGTAAAGGACTTTAATGCAATACAGTACACGTATTTCTCAGTGTTCGCTGATGGAAAACAGATGGTTCTGGCGTATCGCCAGCACATGGAAGTTTAGTACACTATTGATTCTGTTTGCTGTTGTGACGCTTTGTAAGTACGACGTGAACGCTGATTAATTGGTTCAATTGTCTTTGCAAATGAATGTTAAGCATCCGATTTTTTGGAAAAAATTGCAAAATTAACTAAGAACGACGCGACGGATTGAATTTTTAAAGGGCATTCTAGACTCGACCGCTTTTAACGTCAAACATTGCTGTACCTACCGAATTGAGGTAATTATTATCAGTAAATTTAAAAAATATTTTTGCCTTGTTTAAACGAATCATATTAGGTATTTTACAATTGAGGAATAATTTCCTGTTTGGTTAAAAACAATTTTGATAAAAAATAAAAGATGGAACATTTTATCAAAATTAAGTTTTGATTTAAATGTTTTATAGTCATAAAAAAATGTAGTTTCTTTAAAAAGCAGAACATTTTGTAAATCTAAACTTAGGTAGAACTTAATTTTTTCTCTCAAAGTAGAAAAAAAATAGGACAAAACTAGAGACCAATCTAAAACTAAATTCCAACATCAGTTTTCAATAAATTCCTAAGAGCTTGACACCCGATTCCATTTCATTGCAAACATTAGCACTCAACACAATGTAATTGCTGCCTTTAGTGAAATAATTACTTAACAGTTAATAGCTAGAACTTTAATAAATTGTCGCGAAGGCAAGGCAGAGTTTGTACGAAATGCAACTGCATTTGGCGACCGGCCAGAGTTAGTAAGAAAACCTGTAAGTATCGATTTGGTAGCGCGAACACAGAATAGTAACTACAAGAAGGCCGACTGACTATTTGGTCTAGTGGTCACAAGCACTACTGCTGAGCACGGGGTCCTTTATTCGATTCCCAGGTCGGACAAAGTGTAATAAGTTTCATCCATCAAGAATTTCTCAGTAGCAGCTCGGAGCCTATTTTGTGCTCGGTTGATGACAAAAAGGCTCGCTCCCTATTACATGGGACTTAAGAGGACGTTCCCTATTTTTATGTTAATTTGCATGAATATTCTGAAACAGTCACACATACAAGCAAAATTGAACTTTAGTATTTATGATTTATTGGATCTTGAATTTACTAAATTATATGTTATAATTTGGTGGTGTATAAATTTTATGGGGTATAAATTGGATGTTGAAGACAGTTACGTAATTGTAATATTTTCTCTAGATACATTTTTTATTCGAAAATCATGTCTTTTATAAGGATAATTATAAAAAACAAACAAGATTGTTTGGCTTTTATGTCTAAAATAAATATTATAGCAAGAAAATATAGTTTATTATCCACCCAGAAGAAACTGTTTCTCTAGATCAAATTATTACTTTAGTTATAAGCGAAATAAAAATTGAGTCTTACGTTATTTAGTTTCGTGCTCGAACACGATCAAAGAGCGCATGAAATATTCAACTTTATTACTTGTGTGTTAGCGTTTAGCACATAACGGAGTAGCGGGAAGCAAGGGGCGGGGTTTGCGTGGAAATTTGATTTAGACTGCCTGGTCTTAAACATACGTAACTGGCGTAATGACAATGCCCAAACCTTCGGGGATTACTGGCGTGATGATAATTTTACGATAGGCTCCATAGAATGATCAAAAACATGCGCACGCACATATAGATGGGTACGTTCGGCAATCTCGGTTGAATGCCAGTCGCAAGTGCACTTGCACTCACTGTACGTGGCGCATGTCTATGTGTGCATGCGTTTTCGCTCGTCGAACGAAGCCGGCCTTCTGTATTATTCTGTGGCGCGAAGCACGTTCACCTACAGGCTAAGCATTTGGCAAGCATAAACAATTTGTGTTATTTATTGTTCCGAGTCAATGTCATCTACAATACGGGAATTGTGGTAACAGGATATATGGTATGGTTAAAGGTTCACGTTGATATTTACTTCCCAGGTGGAATATTAAGTTTTGTTTGTCACCTATGATTGAAATACAGTTAAACAGTTTGAATCAAGATCTGAATGATTTTGAAGTATAGGTATTGCTAAATTAGCAATTTACTTATCCAATGCTGTATACGTTCAAAAAATTTGTCTGCCCAATAACGTAAATAACGAAATGAATGTTGAACTATCAAAATGAAACCACTGATGGTGTGTACGCAATGGGGTCCCTATGTTGTTTCGAACGCCGCTGTTGCGACACACGCTGTTGCGAATTATTTTTCCACTGCCTCACAGGTTCGAAAGCTCACGGACTCGAATGAAGTAGTCGCGAAAGACGCTGTTTCGAAAAACATTTTCACTGCCTCATACGCTCGAATGCTTGTGATTTCGATTTATTTAGTCATAAAGTGTACAGAAAAGTATTTAATCATTTGGGTTAGGTTAGGTTAGAACAGTGACCATTAACGCGCGAAGGCGAGCGAGCGAAGCGAGCGTGCCGCGGCAGCGGCCGCCGAACGCCAGGTCCCCTCTATTGTTGGTAAATTCAGTTACCAAAACAAAAACTCTTCATCAATATCCAATTTAACTAAATTACTATCACAAGCATTCGAGCGTATGAGGCAGTGAAAATGTTTTTCGAAACAGCGTCTTTCGCGACTACTTCATTCGAGTCCATGAGCTTTCGAACCTGTGAGGCAGTGGAAAAATAATTCGCAACAGCGTGTGTCGCAACAGCGGCGTTCGAAACAACATAGGGGACCCGTACGCAATTACCTTAGACAAAGTGATGGTCGCATTCAATGCGTTTCGTATTTTTAAAACGACTTCCAACAGGATTGAGAACCTTCTCAGCAGCTTATATAAATGCAATACATTATTGACTTTTTCATCCTCGCCCCGGCTCTCAGATTATGAGATGTAGCATTGCATTCCCTATGAATAGGTATAATATTTAGACCTGCCTAGGTAAATTGACATCTTTGAAAATGTACCTTTGTAAAGATAAGGATAAAGGTATATTTATTTGTAAACATGGGTAACATTATACATATCTATAAATGCAAATGTGGATGTAAAAGTGAAAATCTGTGATTTCAACATGTTTTGCCACCATTGGCGTACAAAATTAATTATAGGCACTTGAAATATAACACAATTAAGAAAGAAAAAAATAATAATAACAAAATTAAAATATAACACAAATAGATTAGAAACTATCATTTAAAAAATCTTTAACATAAATAGTAACATTTTCAGTAAGTACCTTCTTAAGTTCTCTTTTGAATAAGTTTGGCTGGTTTATATTTTTAATAACTATATTTTTGTATGTTTGTTTTCCAGATTTTAATCAGCATCAATGCTTTTTTCTATGTTATAATATACCTATTAACTAACCCCCAACCCCCCCCTAACTGAATTTGATTTTTATTGCGTTGGTGGCATGAGAAATGGCAGCTGTAATAAACAGTTGTTATTGTAACCACGTTTATGCTTGTAATGCCATCCTTATGCCAACGGGATAGAAGTCAAAATCGGTTGAACGGACTGTAAAACAATGTTTATTTAAATCTCCAATCTTATTTCAAATGGAGTAATAATTGTATTACGGTATACAACGTTAATAGTACATTGTGATACAAGTGTGGAAAGTAAAGTTAAGTTAAGTAAAGTTAAAAACCCTCTCCTTCGGCTCGGGCTTGTTAATGACAGGTCGTTTGCAATAACCTATACACCCGTGTATCACATAACGTTTTTCAATACACTTGTGGGAAATAGTAAAAAACAAATAAAAGAATTAATTAACATTTTCAGAAAATGCCGCGTTTTTGCAACTGGGCATTTTTTTTACAACGAAAAAACTAGTAATTAAATATATTAAAGAACCAATTAAAAGACTTGTGAAAATTCAATGCTAAGATGTAGGTACGGACTTATTCATTTTTCCTCGTATAAAATTTTTCCCAATTTATTCTATATATGAAAACTCCTTGCTACGAAACTTTTTAAATTGACTTATAAATTTAAAACTCAACTGCAAAACTAATGATAGACCTCGTAAACAAAAGTCACGACCGCGTAACAGAAAGATGCCTATGCAAAAGATTTAATTTTCGAATCATAATTATAGCCTCTGAAAGTACGCCATGTTTAACAACTGTATTGAAAAATAAATAATAATAACCCGTGAATAAAATGCATCCCTATTTAAATAGTACCCACAATTGTATTGAAACGGCGATTGCATACAAAACTCAATATAACTTTCAAAGAAAGAAGTCAAACAAAAACAGTTTAAATTCTAAATCGAAAAGCAACTTTTAAAACAGTCTCGAAAACCACTTCCTGGGCAATCTAGGAGCATCCGCTACTTTAAACTAAGGCATTTCTTGATATTACAGACTCAAATGTTAGAATAAATGAGATGAGCCCCTGACTTAGTGGCATCGTGAAAGTTGTTTTTTTTAATTAAAGAAAGATCTTAACGACCAAACTCCATCTGCCTAAGTATCTGCAGGTAATTATTACGCACTTAATAGCCAGAACTCAGGCTTTTATCGAGAAGCGAGCTGAGATTCATTAATGCTACTCCACTTTAAATTAGGTTAAGTGTATTCGCACTCTTTTTGTTCGCAGCTACAACACAAAGCGAATTGGAATAACGGTTAAGTTTGTTGGCACTTCCTAAAGTTTTATTCTTTTGTTTAATGCTTCACTGGCTTTTGGAATACACTTCGGAGTATACCCACTGCAACAAACTGTTAAGCCATCGAGAGCATGCTTCAATCACACTTCATGATTCTATTAGGTAATTCATAACTCACTTTAACACAATAAACATGTGCGGTCGGGGGACCTCAGAAACGAAGTTCCTTTTCACATATGATTTAAAACAAAAACAAAAGTTTTGCAGCCGCCATCTTGGATATACATCTTGAGTGTAAATTAGGAAAATAAAGTCGCAAGTATGAACGCGCTTTTTCGTGTGATAATGCCAATTTACTCCTACCACAAGCCACGTTAGAGACCTTCGTTCCAAAAAAAAAAAGTAACTCAGTTAACTGGGTTGTGTAGGTCAGATATGCACTATTGGCAGGCGCTATTTAGACTCGTTAGACTAGAAGCTGACCTCAATATATTTTTAAAAAAGGCTAGGCAGATGACGCTTGGGAGGAGCCGCGCCGTGTCCTCATCTCAGGAGTAGACAGCGACCTCTCGCTGCCGGCCGTGGTCGACTCGATGTTCGGCAGCGAGGAGTCCTGGGATGCGGTGGTATCCTTATGCGAAACAGTCATGTTGCAGAAGGATGCATGATGATGATGAAGGATATAAGAATGACGCACCGGGCGTCGGCATAGAGCAGACAATGCCCTCTTCCGGCCCCCTAATTGGGTCCAGGGACGGTGGACCCGGGGGCGTCCGCCGCCCCCTATCATACAGGACCCGAGGTGGCGGTGCGTGTATTCCACGCGCGCCCCTTTTAGACGTCGCGGGGGGTCCAACACCCCCCTAGAAAAGAAGTGGGATTGCGGAAGTCGCACATGATACCATGATCCCCGGTGCAAGTATGGGAAGGAAACACCGGGGAGATTTTTAGTCAGTAAGACTCTAACAGACCCCTCCACTCGCCCTAGGCCGGAAGATGTCCATGAGGATTTACCACCCCGGCAAAAAAAAAGGTTAGGTTATATTATCAACTCTGAAAGTGAGGTAGCTTAGCTAATGGATCATTTCAGTATATATTTTCCTCGCTATCGTTCAAAAAATATTATAAACCTAATACATTCTACAATTTTAATACAATAAGAAGAACGATAAATTGTTCAGCGCAATTGCACATACATTACAAAACCATCATTTCGTGCTTAAAATTGTAATTTCGCATGACCAAAAGTCATAAATCAGTTTTAGATACGGGAGTTTTCCTGATAATCGTTATTTATGTTTTATTTACATTTTGTTTTTAGAAATAATGAACATAAGCATGATCTAGTATTATCACGCAAGAGCTATGTTTGGCATGCACATAAACAACGTGCTTTGTTTTAATATTTAAAGTTTGACAATAATTTGTAAGGTTCAGTACATAAAACAGAGGTAAAACCACCAATCAGTGTCAGTACAGATATTAATGCAGAATAGCAGTATTATGGATTGATCAAGTAGGTATTTTAATGAAGTAACTCAAAAATTGTGCATAAGTTTGCAATAATTTTATAAATATAATTTTAAATTAAGTAAATAATATAATTGTTGGAAGTACCCCAAACGGAAGCAAGATAAGGAGAAAAGGAAAGAAAAAACTGTTGCTACATTATCAGAAATTGATTTTCTTTTTCACAATAAACTGAAACATTTCAAGTCATAACATTTCAAATTACAATTCTTCATGGTCATATTGGTCAATTTCTTTAAAATCATTCACAATGGTTTCATTGCTGTTCAATAACCTATGGAATTCTTTATTAAAATAATCTGATATCATATTCCATACATTTACTGAATACCATACAACTACGCTTAGAGAGAATAACAAACGAAAAAGTAGACTGAGCATTATTACAAATATTTTTCAATGGATTATCTTCTATAAATCTAATGATACACTATAATATACTAGGGAGATAATAAATATTTGTAACGACAGTCCTCTATCAGCTATGAAAATAGTAGATGAGAAGCCTTTAAGATAAGTTATCAACAGATCGAGAGTAATATATATTTCGATGTTTTTCAGAATAATGTCTGACATACATACAATACAACTAAATAGCTCAAACGTATATACTACTGTGAACTGTCTACTGTGTACTTAAATTATTAATAGGTCTGTAGATCGGTTCACAAAAAACACACTGGCAAATTACGATTTTTTATCGTTATCTGGGCTATGTCATCATAATATCTTTACTGGGACGACGTAGAAAATATTTGATAATATAATTACAAACTTCTCTTAGCTAAACGTCTTAAACGAGAACTTATCGCCCACTTAAGTTTAAACGCAAGAGAAAAGAAAGTAGCGAGCGCACAAAGAAACTCAAGTTATTAGACAAAAGTTTTTGCAATGTGCTAAATGTTTTAAATACTAAAGTACAGAGATAATTTCAGTAGCAGTGCATAATTTTAATAGTGGTAAGTACATTTTACACTCCACGTGTCTGTGTTTAAATTAAATCTGAGTAGTACAAAGTTAATTCAAACTTAGCAGAAACGTACTAGAATATTAACTAGACCGCAGGCTTACCAGCACAGACATGCAGTGGTTAGAATGAACATAAATATAATACAAAACATTCAGACAGCGCCCACTATTCATTCAAATATATTCCATAAATATAAAAATACTGAATACTAAATAATACGCAGATCCGATACGATATAGACCCACAGACGGATCCCACGAGAGTTCGTGTAAATAGGTTTACGTAATCAATTCAATCGTCAAACAAAATGTCTGTGCCATAAAACATATCGGAAACAATCTCGAAGACTGCATGAGCGTGCGGGTACACGATGGTCGTAAGCATCACAATACTATTTGCTATCACAAACAGTTTCATAGTCTCCAAGCCGTCTGATGATCTGAAAATGGCAAATAAATCGTAAAAGTACCGTTAGAATCTTCAATAGCGAATAAAAACTTTTTGTATAGACCCTTTATTGAGTCATTTGGAGAAAGCTCAAGATCGATGATTGAGGGCTGGGTTGATAGATACGATATTGGATCTTTCGTGATATTGTTCAACTTTCATACGGTTTTTTACCACAAAAGCGAATTCTTGAGATGATTCTGATTCTATTCTTACGAACCTTGCTTTAATTTTCTCTGGTATCGTTATTATGATTGAAACCATTTTCTGATTCGGAAATATTTTCAAACTGAATTGGCTTAATTATTTTCTCTTCCATGCCAAAGATTTCAAATATTTTAGCAAAGATTACATTTAGATTATAATTGAATTTTGTAGGAATTAATTTATAACAAGCTTTGTTTATTTTCGTGTTGAAAACAAATTTTGGAATTTGAAATGTTAACAATATTACTAGAAACTGTATAAATTGCAGAAGGCAAGAACTTGGAACAATTTAATGGTTTACAAAGCTCCCTAATAAAAGAGAAATCCTATTTTCTAATGGATAATAATTTTCCAGGCGACTAAAAGGGCGACTAACTATTTGCTACTAAAATAATAACTTGGCGACTAATAACTTAAAGGGCGACTAACTATATAATCGCTGCAAAGTCATCTACTGTTATTGAATCATTTGGGTTAGGTTAGGTTAGAACAGTAACCATTAACAAGCGAAGGCGAGCGAGCGAAGCGAGCGTGCCGCGGTAGCGGCCGCCGAGCGCCAGATCCCCTCTATTGTTGGTAAATTCAGTTACCAAAACAAAAATTCGATGCCAGTTTAAATTAAAATAAAGCTAAAACTGACTATTGAGCTGCTACTTTCTACTTAAAATAATACTTCGCTGTTGCTGCCAACCTATTATTTTTAGCTGCCAACCTATTATTTTTGCTACCCGCTTCAATTATTTTTTAATCCCAAATTCAGATTAATTTGCCGCCGCGTTAAATACATGCCTTTTCTAATAACAATAAGCATTTTGAATATATCCATATTCCAAATATTATTGCATTTATATTCGAACGTGCTTATATCCAATCGCAGCAAATAACTTTTCCGCCATAACCGATTTTAAACGATCACAACCGAACGCGTTCGTTCAAAAGCATTAGCATTCGCGTGGATGAGTTTCGAGTTACTTGAAGTGCCGGAACATTAAAGGCTCGTTTGGATCTGATAGGGAGATTTCTTTAATTTTTTGAACATCAAGAGTATGTATATTAAAGGTATGACAGCTTCCGAGCATTTTTTATCGGATAAAACGTGAGTGAGAATGTATATTCCAATATCCTGTGATATTGGAAGATACATTCTCACTCACTTTTTTTAAAGATATTTGAATGTTGTCGCTCGTGTGTTTGGGCTCAATGTATTCCTAAATAAATATTTATGAAATAATTTATTCAATTAATTATAAGTTATTTCTTCTTCCTTGCTACGCTATTGTTTAATTACCTCAACCACCCGCCGAAGCCTTGTTCTTCATCGTCCAAAGAATCAACTGTCGCTGTTAAGTTTTCAGGAGTCTCTGATACTTTTTCTTCAACTTTGACCTGTGTCTTTTTCGTAGCTGTTCCAGAATTAAGTTTATTTTTCTTCATAATCTGAAAAGATGTAAAATATCAATGTATTAATGCGATATTTCATAGCAAGTATCAAATCAAAAATCTCCAATATATAATGTGTAAGGATAAGCAGACTTTATTAAAAACTACTATTATCAGAACATAATTTGAACGGAAGTCTATTAGTATAAATAAAGCTAGTGCACAGTTAGAACAAGTTGAAATGAACAAAAACCATTTCAACAGCAATTTGTATGTGCCACAATACTGTCTGTAGTGTGTACTCTACTGAATATTTCAAAAGTTTCGTTAAAAAACGATTCAAAACGTTTATCCAGGCGTAACTTTTGAATAGGCGAACCGATTTGACTGATTTTTTGCTAGTTCGGAGGTAGTTTCTAGTGGTCGAAATTCGATGAGCGATATATAAAAAATGGATCCTGACAAAAGCTATCTAGCAAATAAAAAAACCGGCCAATTGCGAGTCAGACTCGCGCTAGAAGGGTTCCGTACCATTATCTATAAAAACGGCAAAAAAATCACGTTTGTGGTATGGGAGCCCCCTTAAATATTTATTTTATTCTGTTTTTTAGTATTTTTTGTTATAGCGGCAACAGAAACAAACTGTGAAACTGTCTAACTATCACGGCTCATGAGATACAGCCGGGTGACAGACGGACAGACTCACAGACAGACAGACGGCGGAGCCTTAGTAATAGGGTTCCCGTTTTACCCTTTGGGTACGGAACCCTAAAACCCATGATCATTTAAAAGCGTGCTGTAGATTTATTTGTCCAAGTACAACTAGCTAGAAAATGAAAAATATACGGTCAATTGAAAATGTACGAAATAGTTTCTATTCGTCTAGGAAAAGTTTAATTAAGATCAAAACAAAAGCATGAACACACAGCTCTGCCTTATAACTCATACTGTAAATAAAAAAAATATATATATGGAACCAAAACAAAACTCGATGAAACCGAGAAAACTTCACGAACCAGAACTCCTAAGAAGCCACGTAACGAACACAAAGATACAAGTACTTTCCCGAGGCTAAACAAAACACTAACACGGGAACACCTGTGCCCCTAATCAAATATTATTTGATTCAATATTACCTCAGTGGCAAAGGGTGTGCGGTGAAGAAACAAGTGCCTCGGTCTCCTCACACTGAACACTAACAGACCTAACGAACCACATTCAGCGAGAAACCTCTCAACGGCTGATCGATAATTTACGTGGTGCATGTTTTTGAGGTGGAATAGAAGGAGCGATGAGCGGATAGGTAGTCATTATATTACGGTAACTTTTAAAAGAGATCGCGTTTTTATGTACCATTTACTAACTCTGAAATATAATTTAATAAAAAAATAAAAAAAATTGTCTGATAAATATTTTTTTTTTCATTCATTTATGAAGGCTAAATATTGCATTTTTGTGAAAAATAGCTTGGTTAGGAGCGGGCTTGATTTTCTAGAGTACGCCAAATGTACATACTGCAGTTTTTCAATATTTTTATTTATTACTAGCTGCGCCCCGCGGTTTCACCCGCGTAAGTCTCGATCCCGTGGGAATATCGGGATAAAAAGTAACCTATGTCTTAATCCAGGGTGTCAGCTATCTCCATACAAAATTTTATCAAAATTGGTCCAGCCGTTTGAGCGTGAAGAAGTAACAAACATACACATACACACACTCACAAACTTTCGCCTTTATAATAATAGTGTGATTATTATTTTTTCTTACATCTACCATTACAGGGTAACCCAATGCGATAAATGCGCTCATCCTAACTTAATTATTCTAAATACTAACAATCATGTACCTACCTATAACAAATTACAAATAATGCATTCCTTGTGAATTCACGAAGAGAACAACAAAAGTAGTAGTCCGTCTCAATCGCTACTCGTATGAGGTTGAGCGTGCGGTGTGCACGCGTCGGTGGCGGCGCCTCCCTTACAAGGCTAGTCCGAGCGCGCGGTGGGAGATATCTTGTGATTAATCCTTGCTTATTCGAAACATAATAACCACACTTCCACGAACACCAGAATTCCGATATCCACAAAAAACATCTTAATGATCGGAACACTAACAAGCTCCCACACAAAATAAACAATGAAAATATTAATTTCCGCCACTCAGTCCCCACCCCAACGTTTCGCTGTCGACGTCCTAACACGATTATGAATTATTACCGTCGGGTGAATGAGTAAAATTCGGCTGTTCACCTCCCAAGGTAATTTGCAAGCTGTACGAGGAAAAAATAAAGTTGGTCGAAAATATTCCTTGGTAAGAGACATTTTTAAATGGTTTTTTAGGGTTCCGTACGCTTACAGTGCCAAAGGGCTTATCTGTAGTGCCTCTCTCTGTCTCTACTAAGCCTACACCTGTTCCTAAGCATAGGCTTAGGAACAGAACACACGAACAGACGAATAGGCTGTATAGACAGCCTATTCGTCTGACTGTCTGTAACATGGGTGTATCTTTTTAACTAACATAGCTAGCTGATGTTTTCAGACAGTATGGGGTTTATTCATAAATGGTGCTTAAAGTTAAGTAATTATTAGCGACAGTTTAAAACATCTCTTGATTTGAAGCAACGTTTCTAAATAAGGAGGTATAAGTCCTAATTATGGAGCTATTATCATAACATGGCAAAAATGATATTTAAATCATAGGGGAAAATCCCCACACAAGAAACTTTGAAAAAAGACATTATTACTGTGAAATAAATGTTAATGTCTGGTGGTAATGCGGAACCTATAATTCTCTAGTCTGACTCGCACTTCCAGATTTTTTTCTTTTGTTGTCCACAACGCAATCCCGTGTTCGTTTTAATTTTGTTACGAGAATAAATTATTCATGACGTCATTGATACGGCTAATGATAATCAGATTATTAATGTGTCCAATCCGCACTGGGCCCACGTGGCAGACTACGTGCAGTGCAGCAGTGGGAATATTAAAGGCTGATTATACAATGTGTTCATGCGTCATAGTCAAAAATAGGCTTTGGCTGTATCGTTGGCATGTCATTGTGTGATAAATTATTGGGGCATGTTATATTGTCAATAATATCACGATACCGTGGTAATAGCCGGTATCGTGACAATATCACAGATTATTAGGAAATCTTGAAATATCGCGATATTAGGATTACGATAATATTGAATAGCACCACCCCATTTCTTCTCGTGGGTGTCGTAAAAGGCGACTAAAGGACTTACTAGAGAATGGGTAGCAGCGTTCTCTATGCATTTTAACACCATACTGCGATCGCCAACCCGCCTGCCAAGCGTGGCGATTATGGCAAACACCCCCTTAGGGGAAGGCCTATGTCCAGCAGTGGACGTCTTTTGGCTGAAATGATGATGATAGTGAATATTGACTTATTAATGTATTAAATCTATTAATTATGTATTAAATTATGTATTAATTTACGGTTTGGCTTAAATATGAACGCGGCTTCGCCCACGTGGAGTTCGAAAAATTATCCCATGGGAACGTACAACCGGGATAAAAAAGGAGGCATTCCACTAAGAGCACTGATTTCAACAGCACTTGACCGAACGACACCTGAGCACTTCCACTAACGGCACTGAAACAAAATTTTGATGAGTGCGGTTCGGTGGAACAGTTTTCTAATATTACTATTAGTCTCCGAACGGCACCTGCATACAGTTTGTAGTGATGGGACGTATATTATATTCTGTGTTCAGGACATTACCAACTATAACATAACGAGTAGTAAGTGCAATCGAACCACGTACAGTAAAGGGCTACGATATCGTACGTAATGAATGCGGGTAAATTTTTACGTATGCAATTTGTTTAACGTTGGATTAAAATCACTAAACTATTTCAACATAGCAAAATAGCAGAGACGCTGAAAAAGTTAGACCAGATGCTGCACAGCTTAAATGGAGCTTCTCGACGGGTTGGCCTCGGTATCAATTTGGACAAGACGAAAGTCATGTACTATTCACACGTCTTGCCGAGACCAATATACATCAAAAGGTCGCTTTTTGAAGTTGTGAAGGAGTATGGCTACCTTTTTTTTTTTTTTTTTTTTCACGCTGAGAAATGCATTACGCATCCCCCCCCGCGCGTGGGGGACGAGTCGGGGTATGTGGGACTCCTGTCACTACCACATCGTATACCCACTAAAACTCAGCGGTGTTCCCACATCGCCGTGTTGGGAGGGCCATGGGATAACGGCTTAGCCTTTTCTTCCACAACCTTCCCGGCGCATGCCCGCCTAGCTGGCGGGCCCCTCATGCCCCCCCCCCCCCCCGTTACTGGGGGGCTACGGAAATGGCCGGGAACACCTGGCCATTCCCGCCCGACACTGGTGGAGGCCTGTGCAATACAGGTAAGGGTGCCCCCGCACCCGTTGCATGCTGGCCTCCACCTGGGAGGAGTCGGAGGTGACGTTCAAACTGACGTCTTCTTCGACCCCTCCTCCGCCTTCGGAGCGGTGCCGCGGCAGGATCGTCCTCCCGCGTGTGCTCTGCCGCCTCCTTCTGGGACATGACGTGTTCGCAGAAGGAGGCGAATGCCGCCCAGGACCCCTCATCCCTCAGCATGGCATTAACCAAGCCGGGGAGTGAGAAGTCCGGTCCGATCACCGCGTTCAGACTGTGGCGCAGCTCGGACCACGATGGGCACACCTCGAGGGTGTGCTGCGCCGTGTCCTCCGCCGCGCCACAGTGGTGGCACGACGGCGTCTCCTCCCGTCCGATTCGATGCAGGTACGATCCGAAACAACCGTGTCCGGACAGCACCTGCACCAGACGGAACGAGAGGAACCCGTGCGACCGCTCGAGCCAGTCTCGCAGGACTGGCCCAATCGCGTCGAGGGTTCGGCGGCCGAAGGCTGCAGTGGCGAGGTCCCTCGTCCAATGGACGACGCCAGTCTTTCATCTCCCGCCAGACTGGGCGTTCTCCTCTCGCCCTCCGCCCCACCGTCCATTCATACACTCTGGCGAGCACCCACGCCTCGAGTTCCTAAAGAGGGGTGCTGGCCAGAGCGCATGCTGCCGCAAAGCAATGGGCCCGCACCACACGCTGGGCTATGGTCCGTTGGGGTGCCCGCAAGGCCGCGGCGTTCTCCCTCCTGCGGAGGGAGTCCTCCCAGATGGGAGCTCCGTAGAGGGCCATACTCCTCAAGATGCCGGCGTAGAGTTGCCGGCATCGCGCGCTGGGCCCCATCAAGTTGGGAAGCAGCGACGACAGGGCACCCGTGGCCTTCAGCAGGCGCGACGACAGCCCGCTAAAATGCGGACCGAAGCGCTACCTGCTGTCGAGTACAAGGCCCAGATATTTCATATGGGCCCAGATATTTCAATGGGCCTTCACCTCAATTCTGGCGCCCTCCACAAATATGTGGGCGTCAGGTGGGGGGCGCTGCCGAGGGCCGTGGAAGTACACGGCCTCGGTCTTGTGCAGCGCCACCGTTAAGCCTAGGTGGCGGATCCTCCCTGCGACCAAGGATCCGCCCGCCAATGCCAAGTTGGCCGCCTCCCTGAAACTCCCCCCCCCGGGTGGTGAGGAGAGTGTCATCCGCATAGCAGACGACACTCGTGCCTCGGAGGAGAGTTCCCCGCCCCCGCCCGGCTCGAGAGCCTATCATAGCCGACGTTCCAGAGGAGAGGTCCTATGACTGACCCCTGTGGAACGCCGGCTTCAACAGCGTACCGCCGGACTTGGCCAGTCCTATCCACCAGGAGGATCGCCCGATCCTCCAGGTAGCTGGCCAGCAGACTGCGCATGTATCGAGGCACTCCGTGGAATCGGAGCGCCTCTAGGATGGTGGAGTGGAGAACAGTGTTGAAGGCGTTGGCTATGTCGAATGACACAGCCAACAATCCGTCCCGCGCTTCCATCGCCTCCTTTACCTGGCCCTTAAGGCAGGCCAGCGCGTCCACCGTGGAAAGCTCAGCCCGAAAACCGAACTGAGCGTCCGACAAGTCCGGCCCGATACTCCGCAGATGGCCCTTTAGGCGGGCAGTGATAATCCCCTTGAACATTTTACCGAACTCATCGAGCAGAACGATGGGCCGGTATGCCGAGGGGGAGTCTGCTGGGCGGCCCTCCTTGCGAAGGAGGCACAACTGTCCCTCCTTCCACGGTTTTGGGAACCTTCCAGACGCAAGGCATGCGCTGAAGAGGTCCCGAAACCTCTCCTCCATTTGAGTGGCAGCGATTGCCACCACTCTCGCCGGAACACCGTTGGGGCCCGGAACTGTCTTTTTGGCGCGGATATGGATAATCGCCGCGCCAAGTTCCGACTCCGTGACAGGAGGGGCCTCCTCTTCTTCCTCAGCTGGCGGAGCTATCCCTTGCGTTGGGCCCATCACTGGTGGGGTGAAGTTGTCGCCCCTGCACGGGAACAGGGACTGAACCACCCCACCCAGAAAGGAGGGCTCCAGGGTCTCGGAAACCGGGGGACCAAAGGGGCGCAATTTGTTGCGCGCCGCCTTGTATGGTCTCCCGTAGGGATCGTTGTCAAGACCCTCCAGCAGCTCTGCTCTCACCGAGTCTCTGGCGGCGGCGATGGCCCGACCGAGGACCATTTTAGCCTCCAAATATACCTCATAGAGGTTGTCCTCGTTGGCCCGGTCCCGTAGACGCCGCTGCCGACTCCGCGAGTAGGCCCTCCTTGCCACCACAAACGCTGCTCGAAGCCCCGCCAGCTCCACCGACCACCAGTACACGGCGCGATTGGGAAGTGGTCGGCGAGACCGAGGCATGCTGGAGTTGCATACGAGTACCTCGGTCAGAGACTCCCTAAGGTGCCCCGCCACGGTGTCCACATCCAGGCCGGCGGAAGGCGGCGAAAGCCAGTCCTGGACGAACGCCGCTTCTGCCGCCGCCTCCCTGTCCAGGCGAGCGAGAGCCCACCGTGGAAACGGTAATCGCCCCGAGAGGGGCCGCGTTCCTCCGGGGCCACTGGTGGAGATGTCGGACCGCACATAGTGGTGGTCCGACATAGTCTCCACCAGGTCCACCCGCCAGTTCAACACGTGCGCGGCCAATGCAGGGGTGGCAAAAGTGACGTCCACTATTGAACCACCCTGCCGCCGCACGCATGTCTGGACGCTTCCTCTGTTCAAGAGGGAGAGTCCAGAGGAGGCTGCCCACATCTCCACTGCCCGCTCGCGTGCGTCGGTGGCCGGGTTGCCCCAGGTCACCGACTTGGCGTCCACCCTACCGACCACGGCCCCCAGGACTCCGAGATAGTTCTCGAAGTCCTGAAGAGGGCGGTTTGGGGAGAAATAGAACCCCCACAAGGGCCAAGTCCCCCCACGCGGCGGCCACGTATCCCGGTCCCCTCTCTAATAGCGAAAGGGGAGGGGAGACTGTGGAAGACCACGCCGCTAGTGCCACCAAGCCATCCTCGTCACCCAGCCAGCTGCCGGGGATCGAGTAGGGCTCGGCGACCACCGCCACGTTCACCTACTACTCGGCCATGACCTGCACTACTAGGTCCTGGGCCGCTCGGCAGTAGGACGCGGGGCGTCCACTGGCAGCACACGCCGCGCAGTGTGGCGCAGCGGCGGAGCGGCAAGCGGCACTCCTGTGTCCCTCCTGCCGGCATTGGAAGCAGGCGCCTCCCCAGTCGAGTTTGGAGGGACACGTGGCTCGAGTGTGGCCGAACGCGTAGCACTTGAAGCAGCGCACGGGCTGTTCTTCGAGTGCCCGGACCATAGCCGAGCTGAAGCCCACAAGCAGCCGTCCCTTGGTAGTGGCAAGGACGGCCCCAGCCGCGGCGACTGGGCACTCGACGCGAATGATGCCCATCCCGCGGCGGCCAAGCCTGATGGCTCCACCTTTGACTGCGCCAGCGCCGCAGCCTCCAGCCGCCGCAACGGCCGCCTCCACATCCTCTTTGGTGACCGAATCGTCCAGATCGGCCACCTCCAAGGCTGCGGTCTTAACAGGCCTGACGACCGTTGCCGCATCCGCGATGACTTCTTGCAACTTTCTTGCGAAGAGGTCCGCGTTCGTGCTGCGCCGTTCTCTCGAGAACTCAAAAATTCGAGCCCCGGTTATGGTTCGGCGGCACGTGATATTGCTGATCCCCAGCTGGGAGGGATCAACATTGGGACGAGCCCGTTTTAGGACGTACTCGTAAGTTTCACCCCGCTCCGCGGCCTCCGGGGTGATGGTCACCACGACGGCCGTGGTTTTGGGAGGAACCACCTTCCTCCCGCCGGCTGGAGCCCTTTTGGCTGCAGGAGCAGTCGCAGCGGGCTTGGGGGTCAACTTTTTCCTCTTTTTCTTTCCTCTCTTGACCACTTCCGTCCACGACTGGTTGGACGGGGTGGTGGAGGGAAGAAAGGCGTCTTCCTCCTGCGATTTCTGCGAGGCTGCTGGAGTGGCAGACGACCCAGACGCTCCCTCCGCGGATGTGGTGGGGCCATGAGGCGCCGCCTTGGTCCTCTTGCCCTTACCCTTGCCCTTGGACGGCTTCGCACCCGATACCGGGCCTGCTAGAGGCGCAGGTTCCGGCTCCCTCGGCGGTGGACTATTGTCCGCCGCTAGCGGTAGGCGGAGCCGCTTTTCCGGCAAGAGCCGGTCCTCGATGCCTGCGAAGCAGGCCCTGGTGAAGGCCCTCTCCTCCATGACGTCCCTGCGGAACATTTCCTCAAGGCTGGCAGGGGAGAAGGAGCCTGTCGCCACCGGACCCGGGGCAGATTGAGCAGGCCTCGCCGTGACCTCAGCCAGCTTCTGACCTCCGCTTGCAGGCGATCCACTTTCGCCTGCAACTGCCGCGTCTCGTCCGTGGCCGTCCTCTTCACCAGCTCCAACACAATGCCGTGCATGCTGGCAGCCTTTTTTTGAGGGCCTTCTGGAAGGACCCCATCAAACTCAAACTCAAACTCAAAGCATTTATTTGAAATAAACCATTTACAGGCACTTTTGAATTGTCAAAGAGTCGGTCAGTTAGTCAGAAAGTGGAAGCTATTTGCTTATTCCAAAACGTAGATCTCTATGGAGAAGAACAGGCAAGAAACACCAAGGAGACTCTTTTAAATCAAGATATTACAAAATCCTGGGTACATTACTCTTGTCGCTTCTACTCGTATATGTGAGAACAATGTAAAAAACAAAAATAAATATATTAAAAAAAAAAACAATTCAAAATATAAGATTAAAAGATTACAAAATAAGCCCTGGCAGTTAAGAGATGACCAGCCTCAACTGACAACGCCCGTTCACGAACATGACGCGTGGATCAGCACCATCCAGCTCAACCACTTTGTAGGAAACCGAATGATCCAACACACGCGCCACCATTAGCGAGACATTTAAGTGAGCATGACATACTCTCAACTGCCAGGCTTTTTTTTAAGTCAACATACATCATAACATAATAAACGGCTCCATGGTACTCACATTTACAAAAATGAAAAAATGCTTTTAAATTATACAAAACTATAGCTTGCAATGTATTTCAATGATTAATAAAATCAAATTTGAAGACTTGAAGGTGACCTCCAGGACCTCCTCCTTATCCTCAAGAGCCATGCGCTCCAATTCTGCCAGCGAGTGGTCAGCATACAGCACATTGGATGCACCATAGCCAGCCCTCGAGCTGGCGACTTGCGCCTGCCGCTCCTTGCGCCCTTTTCGCCAGATTTAGCTGGCGCTCGGCGTCCACCAAGCCCACATCATGGGTATGAGCCGCAGCAGAAGTCGAAGCCTTTTTCGACTTCTTCTTCGCCTTACCCACGGCCGACTCCGAGGAGCCCTCGGACCTCTTCCGCTTGAAGCGGTCACTTTCGGCCGCCGGCGTGTCCATGTTGGACTCGTCGGAGTCCGACAGCTCGTCCGGCCTACAGAACAAGCTGGCCGCAGATGGTGCGCGGTCAGCTTACGACGTACAAGCGCCGCCGGCGTGGCCCTGAGAAGGGTCTTTGGGTTGGCCCTGAGAAGGGCCGTTGGGTTGGCCCTGAGAAGGGCCGTTGGGTTAGCCCTGAGAAGGGCCATTTGAATCGCCCTGGGAAAGGCCATTCGTAATAAATCGGCCAGACGCATCCCGCGTTGGCTTACCCATCGTGTTAAAATTAAAACTCTTAATATTCGCAGACGACCGCATTAATGTCTACGAATCACAGCGTACTTTAGCCACCGGTCTGCCACTCCGTTACGGTGGTCAGACACGGCGTTGCCCGGGAAACTACGTGGAAGTATGCGCTGTGGGGGATCCCCCGGAGTTTGTCTACCTAGGGGAAGTCATCCAGCTCGGTAGACACAACTTTGAGAATGAAGCGGACAGAAGGATCCAGTTTGGTTGGGCAGTGTTTGGAAAACTTCGTCAAGTCTCTTCGTCACCTATCCCGCAATGTTTAAAGACCAATGTCTTGAACTAGTGCGTCCTGCCCGATATGACATATGGTGACAAAACGTGAACACATACAGTCGGGCTGGTCCACAAATTCAAGTTTGCTCAGCGTACTATGGAGCGGGCTATGCTCGGAGTTTCTTTTTTAGGATAAGATCAGAAATGAAACTATCTGGAAAAGAACCAGATTTACCGACATATCTTGCAGAGTAAGCAAGCTGAGGTGGCAGTGGGCGACCCATGTTTGTTGAAGGACCGATGGCCCATAGACAGACGAGTCTTGGAGTGGAGACCGCGTATCGGCGAGATGGACCGACGACCTTAAAAAGGTAGCTGAGACAGACTGGATGCGGAAGGCAGAGGACAGGATGTTGTGGCGCAGTCTGGGAGAGGCCTATTTCCTGCACTGGTCAGCGCAAGGCTGAGTTGATAGATCACGTTGACGATATAATAGTTACATATTATGAGGAGTTGATTTGATTCCATTCACACATACTTAGATACATATATAATAATTTAAGAAAAATCTAAACTAAAATCAATTTTGAAAGCAATCGTTTAAGTTACTACATAACACACATACATAATCAGCCTATAATGTTCCCACTGCTGGGACACAGGCCTCCTCTCTTCGAGAAGTAAAAAAGTAACAAGTAGTAAGTTTAAGTTACTAACTAGTCCAAAATGGCGGAAAATAATAATAATTAATATGCCTGACCTAGTTCTCGAAAATTACCATGTCACGTTGTATTGGGATCGGTCTATCATACTGACCAGACTATTGTCGCCAATTTGCCTGATATAGTAGTGATAGATCAATTAGCGCACCGCGCAATGATTTTAGATGTTGCCATTCCACATGACGAGAACCTCGTGAAAGCTGAGAAGGAGAAACATAATATCTCGACACGAGCCTGTTGACATGTGGAATGTGAGCTTGGCTGTCATTGTTACGGCCAAAAGCCTGATGCCTGAAAGCCTCGATCAACATCTCTCGAGGCTCTCGTTAGGCGGTTGGATCAAGGGCGTGATTCAAAAGGCAGTATTCCTTGATACGGCTCGCATTGTGAGGAAGTTCCTATCTCCTGCGGCCCTAACAACTCGTAGCTCGAACCCTGCTCCCAACACCGGCGGAACTCATTTTTTTTTATATTTTTAAATGTTTTGTTTTTTATTTTTGATCGTAGGAAATATTTAAAAATGTATTCTGGTAAGAAAACAAAAAACAAACGACATAATTATTATTATAAATTAGACATCCTACCTACATGATAACACGCAATTACTAAACTTGCCTCGATATGACAGCCCCGACTCACTGCATACTGAAACATACTTAGATTTCATGTAGTGGTCTATATGTGTGAGTGTGTTCATTCGACCATTTTGTTCCTAGTTGAAATACCTACTGTATGATTTGAACCTCAGAAAAATTTGAACAAACGAAATGGCAAAGAAAAGTGACAAGGTCTCTCATTTTTTGTTTACTGACAGCGACTCAAATAAAACATTACTCTTTGCTCCAGGTGAACAAGGTGGATTTATCCGGAAGACTTAACTTCTGCTGATTTGTATCGATATGTTTTGTTTGCTTAGGTCTTGAACAAAAAAATACACCCCATCACTAAAAAAATATTTTACATAGGTTCCGGTTTAGGGTATTTTCAGTCCCCGAAGGACTGAAAATAATATTAATAAACTGTTCCACCGAACCGCACTCTTAAAAATTTTGTTTCAGTGCCGTTAGTGGAAGTGCTCAGGTGCGGTTCAGTCAAGTGCTGTTGAAATCAGTGCTCTTAGTGGAATGCCTCTAAAAAAGTACCCTATGTACTAACCCAGACCATGGTCTACCCATGTGTCAAATTTTATCCAAATCCGTTCAGCTGTTTTAGCGTGAAAGCGAAACAAATACTTTCGCAATTATAATAATATTAGCTGCGCCCGACGGTTTTACCCGCGTAAGTCTCGGTTCCGTGGGAATTTCGGAATAAAAAGTCTATATATTAACCCAGGGTGTCAACTACCTCTATACAAAATTTTATCAAAATTGGTCCAGCCGTTTGAGCGTGAAGAAGTAACAAACACACAAAAAATTTCGCCTTTATAATATTAGTGTGACTAAATGTTAATAAATATTTTTTTTACTTTCATGAATGATTAGTAGTCATCGGATACATGAAGTGGGCTGCCGTTGTAAGACGATTAAAATGCCACGGTGTATATTAGACTTTTATTTTCGTTATTTTCAAACAAGATTAACGTAATATTTAAGCTAACAGACGTAAAATAATAATAATATGTACATGTAGGGGTGCTGTAGAAATGAAACTTGAACGTTTAACTTCTTTTAATTAAAATATAAATGACAAAATAGACTTCCTAGCTCTTATTTAATTTTACTCGTCTTATTCTCTGTCGAATCCCTTCAAATTTCGAGATCACTCCCGCTTTTACAGATAATATCAATAGATAAAGCTGTATTTAGACAACGTACTACTTTATTAAACTTCCCACGTACACATAACTTAACATCACGCCTTTTTTCCCCGAAGGGTTAGGCAGAGGTGTACCTGTCGTACACCCACATTTCGCCAGTTATGTTTTAAGTCCCATGTAATGGGAGCAAGTCTATTGCCATCAACTGGGCAAAAATTTAGTCTCCGGGTTGCTACTGAGAAATTCCAGATAGAAAAACTCAATACCACTTTGGCCGTCCCGGGAATCGAACCCAGGACCTCGTTCAGCAATAGCTCATGCGACCACTAGACCAACAGGCAGTCCTGAATTCAAATTCGGGCATCAAACAATTCCCGTCCGCATCGCTGGCTGTATCTATTCTATTCTGACAACAGAAACACACAAAAGAAACGTAAAAACCGGCCAAGTGCGAGTCGGACTCGCGCACGAAGGGTTCCGTACCATTATCTATAAAAACGGCAAAAAAATCACGTTTGTTATATGGGAGCCCCCCTTAAATATTTGTTTTATTTCAATTTAATTATTAATTCTTAAAGTGAATATATAACTAAATATTATGTGAATATTTCATGCGTCTACCTGTTGCCGTTATCAATATCGAGCAAAAACGAGCAAAAAAAATCACGTTTGTTGTATGGGAGCCCCTTAAATATTTATTTCATTATAGCGGCAACAGAAATACATCATCTGTGAAAATTTCAACTGTCTATCTATCACGGTTCTTGAGATACAGCCTGGTGACAGACAGACAGACAGACAGACGGCGGAGCCATAGTAATAGGGTTCCCGTTTTACCCTTTGGGTACGGAACCCTAAAAATTAGCCTTTTAAATTATTTCATCAAATAAATATGAGTCCTGGCCAACGTTCAAATATTTGTCTTTCCACGAACAAGAAAGGGCAAGGTTTTTTTGTTTTATATAATTATTGTATTGTACAAACGTCAACAATATTAATGATTTTACAAAAGTTATAATAAACGTTTTAATAAACGTCTAGAACTCCAGATTAATCTAGATTATAATAAATAAAATATAAACATTAATAATAACTTCATTTATAATAAGGTAGGCACCTATCTCAAATAAAAATCTAGACATTTAAAAATTATGTTTATTTATCTCCACAAATTACATAAACTAGTTATACATTAATTTGATACAATTTTGAGAAAATTTTGTAATTTGGAGAGACCTGGAGTCTAAACTAAGCCTAGGCCTGTATATTAGAACTCCAAGCGCCCCATTATACGCTATATTTATAATTATTATTAAAGAATGGCAAACAAAGGCTTATAATATCCACAATATTACAGAAAGAAAGAAAATACGTTTATTTGCGGTAAACATAACGCAAAGAAATAAAAACACGAAAGAACAAGTTGAGGGAAAATATGTGTCACATAAATTAACAGTCACTTCCTCGTTGATCTAATGGGGTCAAGCGCCACTGCTGAGCATAATAAGGTCAAGATCAATCTGCCTAAGCTTCCAGTCTAACCAGATGCAGCTGAATACCAGTATTTTACATGGAGCGACTGCCTCCTGACCTTCACAACCCAGTAAAAGCTAATGCAGACTGGCACGATATCGTGGGCGCAACAGGCAGTGAACTAGAAATTATGCCTCTAGTGTCGCATCGCGCCCGTGATATTGCGCCAGTCTGAACGAGCTTTAACTTGGTAATACGATACCTTTTGGTAAGACTGCTTGTCAGATTTTCGGGCTTCTGATGACTCTTAAAGACCTTCAAAAATCCAAGAATGACAGCCGGGGCCAAGGGCTTCTATTCTATTCTTAACGTGCTTTCCAAGGCACGGACTCCTCTCGGTATATAAAGATGGTCATCCATCCATGGACCAACCCCGGTAAGCGTAACTTAACCTGATGGATAGACCCGTGTGGCTGTTATTACTTAGCCACGAGCTCCTCCTATTGCTGAGTACGAGGTCCTGGGTTTTAATCCCCGAATCGGATAAAGTGTTATTGGTTTTTTTATCATGAATTTCTTAGTAGCTGCCCGGAGTCTGGATTTGTGCCCAGTTGATGGCAACCCTATGGAACTTAAACGTAACTGGCGAAATGTGGATGTACTATAGGTAGGTACACATCTGTTTTACCCTTCAAGAAAACCTACTTTAAAAACTAAAACAAAATAAATTGTAAAAAGTTCAGATGCGTAGTACTCGCAACCGGCGTGCGTGAATGACGTAAACGAATCAAAAGGAGCGTAGAAAGTGACGTTTTATAGTTGCTGCCTACCCCCATGGAAAGAAGGCGTGAGTTTATATATATATAAATAAAAAGCTTCAAAACGAAAGAATAAAAACATGTTCTCCCATACAACGATAAATTTTCCAACTGCAAATGTAAGATTGGAATCGCAATTTTTTTTCTACAAATTAACGATTTTTGGACTCTTTTCTTTTACTTCTGCTATGAGACCTTGCTTCTTGCCAATTCTAGGTCTATTCTAGGTCAGCGAGAAGTACTCTATTGGTTGGTTTTGATTTATTTGCGAGTATCAAAATATGTCGCATAAATCACTGTATTTTTATTGCGTTGACTTATAAGCATGATTTTTTTAGAGCTCTAAGAGACCGTAGATTTGCGTATTTAATATTAATATCTACTTGATACCTCCAAGCGTTCCTGAGAAAAAGGGTATTGACAGACTGACAGACAGACTGCCAGACGGACAGACAGACAACGAAGTGATCCTATAAGGGTACCGTTTTTTCCTTTTGAGGTACGGAACCCTAAAAAGTAGAAGTTTGTTACTCATCACCCATAATTAAACTCCCTAACTAATTTGTATGAAATTTTCAGATACAGATAGACCATGCGCAAAATTAACACATACTTAAATAGGTATGTAAATTAGTTGACCCATTTTTCGTGGTGAAATCTTCATTGGTAGTATAGACTTTTGTCAGTGATCAAAATCTGATATAGCCATCCGTGAGTTTAATCAGATTTCGACCAACTAAAAGCCAACCAACGGTTTTCTTCCTTCTCCACAACTATGAGTCGGGATCACGGGATATCTCTACACAGGCAGCGGTAAGAAGATGTTTCCCTAGAAAGCAAGTACAACTGCAGGCAAAAACTAGCTATTAAGATAGTGAAACCCATAGATCTTAAGATCTTAATGTTAGGTACCTATATTCTTGCAAATAAATATATCATTCATTTATTCATTCAAGAAAACTAAGTCTTCACTGAACCACATAATAAATAAGTAACCCCTCAAAAAATATCGTGACATTTTACTGCTGTTTAGCACAATTTAATCTCGTCTATTGCAGGTAAGGGAGTTAAAAATTAATACCGCAGTGGCGATAAAATTTTATACGTTCATCATAATGGAGAATTTATTGTTGTGTGTTTAGCAACAATATAACTAAATGTAAGTAAATGTTACATTGTGTATGGAATCGCTAACTAACTAGCGTCTTCGACTTGAACAGGCGTTACGGTTGTTCTAAAGGATGTTGTATTTATTGACACAGTACTAAAGTATTCTTCAGTAATTGTTTGAAAGATTTTGTTTCAGTTTTTTTTTTCTAGCTTAACTTATAAAGGTGTGTGTGACGCGTGGTCTCACAGGCCGAGTGGCCCTAGTGGAACATCATTTCACCCCCTTTCCCGCACTTCCCGTGTTTCACAGCCTCAGTACCTTCGAGTTTAGGTGCGCCCACACCGTAGAGGAAGATAACTGCGTCAGCCAGACACAAGCAGGTAAGTATGATCGATTTAAATTTCTGGAGCGGCGTCTCAGACCTCATGTCAGCACTTACGTCACTTTTTTGCAATTTAACTGTATTGATTTTTTTTATTTTTTTACGGCTCTTAGTTGCAATGGATGGTTCTAAAGCTCCTAAAAAAATAAAAAAATACTGCCGACTTGAGAACCTCCTCCTTTTTGTGAAGTCTGATAAAAAGGAGCGTAGGCAGTCGGGAAACAGAAATATAGTGCCAAGCTCTTTACTAGTTAATAGTCTTCGACAGTCGCAAACTCCTATTTCGATAATCTGGCGCGTATTTTGGGTTCTGATAGGCCACCTGAACCACAAAATCCCGAAAACAGGTCGAACACACGAAAAACCAATGCCTGTTGTCCTAAACATAATAATAAATAATCAAATTACCAATGTTTTTCGTGCGCAAAACATGTGAGCTTGCAGCGTGCGAAATGAGTAGCCCAATAAATAATAAACTTTTTACAAAAAAGAAAACGACCGACTTCCAAAAAGAACACTAAAAAGTGAAAAAAAATAAGTTCAAAAACTAAAACCCGACTACTGAAAAATCACGCTCTAAAATGTATGAAACAAGAAAATATTCTCATCTGAAATTATTATGTACAAACTATTCAATATTTATCGTCTATTAAATAAACAACTTACACGTAATATATTTTAATGTATTTATACATATTCATAGTGATGTTCAGAAGACAGCCGTGGTCGTATGCCACTTTGCCCTAAAGGTTATGATCGCGTACTACTGTTAGAATGTGTTGTTTTGATAGGTTGGGTGGCATACGACCACGGCTGTTTTGGAAAGAGTATACTTCCCAAATGGTCCCATGAAAATTTTATCGAAATCGGACAAGCGGTTTTTGAAAAATCAACAAAAATCTAAAAATGTATCTACATTGTCTACATTAACGATCTTTTCGTTTACTCTGCATTGCGTTTTTTGTTCGCGCATAACTCCGTCATTTACGAACCGATTTGGAAAATTCTTTTTCGGCACTAATAAGTGAAAAAAAAAAACTTTTACCAAAAAAAAATAACCGACTTCCAAAAAAACACTACAAAGTGAAAAATAACTTTCATTTCGGAAGTCGGTGGCATAAAACTAAATACAGATCCAAAGACACCGACTTCCGAAATTAAAGTTATTTTTCACTTTGTAGTGTTTTTTTGGAAGTCGGTTATTTTTTTTGTATAAAGTTTTTTTATAGTTGTTATTGATTATTTAACCGACTTCCAAAAAGGAGGAGGTTATATGTTCGGCTGTATGTTTGTTTTTTTAATCTGTGGTTTAGAATTTATTTCTTTGGTGGTATTTTTATTTAGAGCGGTTAAAACCGAATGGGGTTGTGAGTGTCATGGCGGCGGAATGATCACTCTTTTGATGCGACCGTTACGCGGTGCTTATGCACAAATCCATTGACTCTAAATGCAAACTCAAAAAAATATTGTGAATTGACTTAATCAGTGACAATCATTGTAATCCTTATTTTTTATGTAAATTAAGTGAGTTATTTTGCGAGTTTTATTTTTAAAACACCTGTAAGTACACGGCCATGATGGAGGACACCAACAGATGACGATTCAATAGCGACACGTGGTGTCTCAGCCGCTCGAACATCCGTCTTACTAAATATGTCAGCGGCCTCTCAGACCGTTCATCACCAAAAACCATAAGCATAATCAGCTTATAATGTTCCCATCTGCTGGGACACAGGCCTCCTCATAAAACACAAACCCATGTCACCAATTAAAGGTCATACTAATTCTAGGTCTGGTAATTGTCATTACCAGCTTTTTATCAGGCTGAAGGGTTTTTTTTTTGTTTTATGTTAACTGAACAAACGTTAGTGTAAAACTAAAACAACCCGTTTAGGCTTACAACTGATTAAATCAAAGATCACGATAAAATGTTTTTTTATTGATGCTTATACTATCTATTTGCGACATGAATTATGCAAACCACGTTCCATTCTACAGAGGAATTATTTATAAAAAAGCTTTTTATTTCACTGTAATTGATCACTTCATAACATGAAAAAATAGTTTTTGCATTGCACACACTTTAAAGTCGTAAAAAATATTTGAAGTGTCATTCCGTAGCTCTCATCCAATATTTTTTTAAACCAATTTAACTGCAAAAAATATTCTGTATTCAGTGTAATCATTTTATTTAAAAAGTGAAAGTTTTATGGATTATATCGTCATCGTTGTTCATAATGTAGATTTCAATATTCTGGGAGCATTTAATTTACATTCGTGAAGAATAAAAGAAAAACAACAAGTAACTGTTTAAGAGATAGTTTATGTATATATGATATTATATTATGTTTAAGAGAAAGTAGCTTAGTTCGGTTTATCACATAAATAAAATTAAGAACAGAAACATGGAAGCGATAAAGAACATTATGCAAAATTTAGAAGCTCATAACTGCAAATTCTAGAAACTTCTAAATTAAGGAAGTGCGCTCTAAGAATTCATAGTTCATGTTATGTAACTTGTATGAAATTTCACCTACCTGGTACAGTTTTGCAAGATAGTTTCGCGTACTTAAAACCTTGCGGCAACAGAGGTGTCTAAAAAGGTATTTTATTTGATGCATTTGTATAGCATAAGGGAAAATTTTACAATGCAAAAGTTTCGAGGAATATTTATTTTTGATGCAGTCTTTTTGCTAATAAAGTGTTTCATTATTTTTGAAGTTGAACATGACAAAAAAAAATCCACCGGCATGTATCACTGTTACGTTTTTCATGAACAAATTGCAAAGTGTGATTGGTTTTTGGTCCTGTTTTTATTTTTGTTCATTGAGTTTAAAACCAATTTATCTGATTTTGTTCAAAGAGGTTACTGCATTTACTTTGAAAAAAAAAGAACTAGTAGTAATTATTATTGAGTGTAGGAATTACTTCTGATTATTTTTGATGTGTACTCGCTTTCTGTGGGAGTGATTCATGAAAAGGGACGGAAGTGCGTAACGGGAAGTGATAGTTTGAGCTTGAAATTAGTAAGTTATTTTTAATAGCATGGAATCATGTACAAATGGAATTAGTAAATACTTTATAGATTAGAAGTAGGGGGTCGAATTTCGGCCAGTGGATGGCCATTAGTAATGAATAGTAAGTTATTCGAATAAATATTTCAGTATTTTGCGAGGTAAATTTATGTCCCTTTTCAGTAGCCTGTTACCAAGAAGAGATTACAGAGGCTCGCTCGTTTTTGTTTTTCTTTAGGCTTGTCTATGGTCAGAGTTTACACTTCATCAGGCTGCTTCTTTACCATGAATAACTATGACCACAAAAATTACACCCTAACTAAAAACTGTCACCTAACAACGGCAACACGCTGTACATCACACAATTTCATGCCTACGTCACATCGAAGCTAGTCTATTAGAACGTCCACCAGTCCGTGATGTGACAACTACGTAATTGTAATCCTACGTAACCATTGTGGTCGGTACTGCTCTTGTTTTAGTGCAGTTCTCAAGTGCTAGAATAACTTGATATTCAGTGATATTGAATAATTGGTATGAATTGTTGAATACATCAATCGATATGTGGTGGTAATGATTAGTTCAGGGAAATGCTTTGAATCTCAGTCCGGAAAAATAATAGTGGAACAAATACCTCTACTATTATGGGGCTTCCCTGGTAGGTACCATTATCGGAAAAATATTTAAAAGTCTATTAACTGCTCCCAAATTACGATGTTTTTTTTTTACATACTTCCTTGACATAGTCTATTTATTATTTGACATTATATAAGTACCTACAATTTTAATAATAATAATAACGAGGTTCTAATTTTTATTATTTTAATAATCAAATCATGCATAAAAATCAAGGATACTATTACTGTCATCTGTTTTATGTAGTCATAATATATTATTAAAAGTTTCATACGATGGAATAAAGAAACTGAAAAGTTTGACAGGATACGTCAAACATGAATCTCACACAGATTTATAAAAAATATCAAACAAACACATAATTTTTCATCAATAACTAACTTTTCATTTTCAGTCGAAATGATAGTAAACCACAAATATTTATTTCCTAAAACCACAAGGTTTTAATAAGTAATACTAATATAATACTAGCCCATTATAATCATACCAGAGAAGGCACGAGCATTATTGACCACCAGGCTTGCTCAAGATGGGTTGGTGATTTCAGACTTATATTAACTAAAAGTCCAGGTTTCTAGGAGACATCAGTGATAGAAAAACATCTTGGTTTTTCTAATTCCCCGAACATTAAAATTCAGAAAAGGAGTGCTTTTGGGCAATACAGCTCAATAATATCAAGAAGTTCAACACGATTTGACTCCAAAGAACGGACGAGTGGGTCAATGTGCACTCTATCCGAGAGCTTGAAATCGGCTGCCAAATAAAGGGTGCAAGGGTCTTGCACCGCCTTTTTCAGATAAACGGACGTGTCTCGATCACCAGGCTGTAGTATGCTTTGAATGCTTCGAAAATAAAGATAAAAGTAGTTAAGTTTAGTTTAAAGGCTCGCACAGACTAGTATGATGTCGCGGGCGTGACGCGACACTAGTAGCACAATTTCCTTGTCGGTGCCTGTCGCGCCCGCGATATCGCGCGAGTATGTACGAGCCTTGAAGCTTAAAAAAAATGCGTTGATATCAGAAGTGCCATTTTTGTTAATTTTTTCTTAGATGTTTACTAAATTGCTCATTGTATACATTTCCTCAATAATTTATCTAAAAGCCAAGGTTGAAAAATATGTTATAAGTATTAATAACTTTTCCCAGGCGCCACGAACCACACACACAATGCAGCAAAGCAGTACAAGGCCAAATCCAAGAAAGTCGGATACCCCATTTATACATGGAATAACAACTTAAAACAGGACATGGCATACTTCAACAAGGACATAAGTTTTTGGATGGACACGGCTGAAGACCGAAATAAGATAAAGAAAGCTGCCAGCGAGATTTACAAGAACTCTGAAACGGAGAGTGAGACCTCAGACGAAGACTCTGGAATCAGCAACGTGTTATACAACATAGCAGAGACACAGTCAAGAACAGAGAGGACCTGAGCCAACCTGGCGGCGACGCTATTAAAAGATGATCCCATAGATAAATATCACCCGTCTCTCCACTATTGCAATGCTTGCTAAAGGATGCATATCCGGTAGACTCTAATAATCCTTCAATATCCCAAAGGCACGTCTTCCCTACCATTATCGCACCCCCGGTCTACTCTTTGATACGCAATGGTCTCTGTAGTCTCATCTCATGAAACATGAGGCTTCAGAGGCTAGAGTGAATCTCTGGGTTCATTCGAGCAATCGAGTCTGGTTAAACCATGCTGGGGTCGGTGCATTTCATTCATTCACTCATTAATTCATAAGTATTAATAACTTTTCCATTCTACTTATTGTTTTAATCAAATAACAGTAATATACAATTTATTGACATTTTAAAGTGGCCACGCATGTACTCGTGTAAAAAAGGGGCACCTGTACTGCACGGCTACCCCATTTGAAAACCTAGTAAGGGACACTTAAAAAAAACATGTTATTGCATAATCTTGCTAACCTGGTGCAGGTTAGCAAGATTATGCAATCAAACGCTTTTTGTAAAATGTGTCCCTTACTAGGTTTTGAAATGGGGCAGCCATGCAGTGTTAAATTATAAAGTTGAATAACCATTATACATTCTTATTAATCACTGAGAGTAATTTCCATTCATACTTTTTAGCTACGATATAGCATTGCAAAATCTTCAAAAAGAGAAAAAAAAATTGCAAATTAGATGTCACGATTTCTCTTAATCATTTTCATTCGACATGTCTAATCATTTCAGCTGCAGTGCAGAAGATTGATATCGAACGATCGCTACATTATCGATAGGACCGATCTGTCAACGTCGCCATTCTTTGTATCCTTCGATACTATCTTCACGGATCGCATTGATCTATTTTACTTGAATTTAAACAAAATTAAATCTGTCTTCGACTTTTGATTGAATAATTTCGGGTTTTCCTCTTTTCATTATCTTTCTTTCTTGGTCTTTTTAACTTGCTTTAACATTAATTTAATTTTTTTTTCGCAAAAAACTTAGTAATGTTTTACATAAAATAGTTTGGCAGTATTAAATTCTAATAAAATGGATGTAGCCACTGCAACCGAACTAGGCAATGCGTGTATTTCGGTTTCCAGTGTCCCTCAATTTTTTAACAATAAAAATGCCAACAAAGCAAATATGTTTGGTTGTTCTACTAATTAATTTTGGAAAACTAATAACTAACTAGTGTTACATTATTTAAAATTATATTACCTATAATATAATAAGTAAATGATCCAAACGGGAGTGAAGTGTTTATGAGTATGTGTGGACTAGTAGGTGATTTATGTGAAGTTTGAGTGATTTGGGTGTGGGTGTGTTGGTGTATGAGGGCGTGTGAGGGTGAGTGTGTGTGGGTGAGGGGGCGAGTGTGTGTGATTGAGAGTGCATGAGGATGGTTTTATCTAAGTTTACTTAATTAACTAATTATAACCTAACATTCAATTATTGTACAACATTTAGCAATAACTCCGTTTCTTCATATTTAAGTTGTTGAAAATATTCACTTGCAGTTTGTTTACATTTAGATTTAGTAAGAGGGTAAATATTTAATTCTTTATTAATTCTGCTATAAAGAAACGGGCCAAGAAATTCAATAAATCTTTCGCTAAACTTGGATTTTGAAGGGATTCGTTCCATACATACTTTTTTTATTTCGATGTTTTTGCGTGAGTGGGTCATAAGGCAGTTTTGTGTGTTGTTTCAAAATAATATTGAGGATGAAAAGTTGTCTCACGGTCAGAACTCCACAAGTCTGATATAGAGATACAGTAGGAAAAAGAATAAGTTTGAAAATACACACCTTGAGATTTCAATGGGCTTCATAGTGGTTTTACTAGTACCGCCCCAAGATGAAATACAATAATTTAATAGTGGCTGACCTAGGGCATAATAAATTTGTTTTAGGAGATAAGGTTCAGCAGCGTGCCGCAAATTTTTAAAGACATTATGAGCTTGCGCACTCGTGCACTAAGCAGCTTGATATGTTCTTTGAAATTGGGATTTCTGTCTAGAGTAACACCTAAGTACGTGATGGTGTGAACACGTTCCAGTGATGAACACGCGCAGTTGGCTTTCAGGGTACACTCATGAGAGATAATTTTATGGCCGCTACTGAGACTTGAATAATTTTTGATGCTGAACGAAATATATTTTGTTTTCTCCACGTTTAAAGTCAGAATGTTCACCTGAAGCCAGCTTCTAGTGATATTATAGCCCTGCTGAGCAGCATCAAATACCTCATCCCAAGTATTGGCGGCAAAAACGAAAGCAGTATCGTCTGCGAAGGAGATGATTTCGCCTCGGGTGAGTTTAAGACTCGTGAGCTCGTTGATATACACAAGAAATAAGGTGGGTACTAAGATGTTGCCCTGTGGTACGCCATGAGTAACTGAAAGGAAGGTACTTTTGTATTTACTCACACGGACACACTGATTTCGCCATTAATATTGGCATGGTTGTAATATGCATATTACATAATAATATAGGAGAAATTATAATAAGGAATTGCAGTCTTCTTGTTATAACTCCGTACCGGTCCTTTTACTAACATATATTATTATCAAATCAAGGTGAATCCACAGTGGATTAGCACTAAGTTCTTAAAAATCATAGTACTAATTTCTCTTAGTATAATTAATCAAAATATTTCAGATAATCAAGAGAAAATACACAATATCACGATTTTATTACTAAAAAAAGAGATGTCAGTCAGTGTGGCAGTGTCTTAATAACTTAAATATGCCATAGCCAAAATCTATCTTGAAAACAGCATAAAAGAATCCAAAAAGTAGCAAATATCATATGGGCGCAAATACAAAATCGAATCAAAATCCTCTGCATTGTTTCGTTGCGATACAAAATTCAATTTGGCTTTGAAAATATTTTACGACACATTTTGTAGAAAATACATTTTCCTTTTGTTCTTATTGTCTATAAACTTAACCTAGACTTTGGAAGTTTGCGACAGTGCCTAGAAATAATAGAGACTGTGTTTTAAAGAAACATATTATTATTAACTCCAACGTACCTACTTCTATGTACCGAATTTGAATTTTATATGCCTCAATGGTGGGACATAGCAGACTTACCTGTAACTAACACAACATCTTATGAACCTATGATCCAAAGAAAATTATTTGAAATTCAAATTCAAATATTCATGTTTTATTGATGTTTAATATCTTGAAACAGCTGCTACTACCAAATTCTAGGAAACAAATTATTTTTTAATGGATGGCTACTGAACGTGCCAAACAAGTAGAAAAATAATGAGGCGTCTCAACTTACATTGACGCTAAGAAGACAAGACTTTTACAAAAATAAGCCACCTACCTCAAGAACAAAAAAATAAACCCAAATAGCTGCGAATTTATGAAGTAAATATCCCTGAAAACTAAAACCTCCTTTAAATCGATCACCGGATGACTTCTCTCCGCGCTAGATTCTAGACACAAAGAAAATACATTAAGACGGACTAAAGAGCCCGAACACCTTGTTTATACCTAGAACATCTCAGGCTTTTGTAACGAAATTTTTGAGATAAACTTTGTAGGAGACCCAATTTCCTGGGAATCACAACATCGTAAATCTCTTCTTGAGCCTTTGATGGGCTATTGTTTGACATTTTTAATATTATTAGCTTAGTACATTTTAAAGTTAGTGAGAGCATTATTAATTATTTTAAATTAACTTATAAGTCAATCAATCTGCCTAGCCTTTTCCTAACTATGTTGGGGTCAGCTTTTAGTCTAACCGGATGCAGCTAAATAACAGTATTTTTACATGGAGCGACTGCCTATCTGACCTCCACAACCCAGTAACTGGGTAATACGATACCCCTTGGCTTACCAAGGGGTATCGTGTCGTATTAGGGGTTGTCAGAAGCTCGAAAGTCTGACAACCAGTCTTAAATGGTTGTCAGAATTTTGGGCTTCTGGCGCCCCTTAACGACTGCCAAAGATCCGTGAATGACAGCCGGGACCAAGGGCTTAATGTGCTTTTCGAGGCACGGAGGAGTCTCGGTATGTAAAGATGGTCACCCATCCACGAACCAACCCCGGCAAGCGTAGCTTAACCTGATGGATCGACTTTTGCAGCTGTTATTACTTAGCCATGATAACTTATGTTATTGTTGAAATTGCGCCTATGGAAGGAAATTCTATCGGACTACGTAATTATCTTTTTTTAAATGTAATATTGTGAATTCGGCGTAAACATAAACATCATTGAATTTATCTATAACTTATATGGTGTACATAATAAAGAGTATCCTATTCTTTTCAGTTGATAGATTAGCTAGAACATTGATTTATTTCTTTTACAACAACGGCAGGCAAAATATAAGTAAACCCATAAACAATAATAAAATGAAAACATTCCTCAAATTCCTTAACTTTTCGCAATAAACTACCGTCACTTAACACTATAAATCTATACTCTATCAATCACAGGTACCAGGACTAAAGGACATCGAGGGAGCTCGTTTCAAAGCTGCTGCAAATTCCTCCAGTTGAGAACGTCGTGTCTATAAAGAGCTTTTAGTTTTCCTTTTACACTGCACCATGTCACAGACAAACGTGTCGGACGAAACAGTCTCGATATTTGAACGCTTTTTTTGTAAGTATGAGTTATTATATTAGTTAAACGATTTTTATTTTTATTTAATTTAGTATTTTAAAATTAAGTTTTGCTTTTGTCAACTACATGCGTGTATTGGTACTAGTTTTGCATACCATACACTCAGACCAAATAAAAAAGGTAGACGGAACGTACGCCAACAATAGCGTTTAAATAAATGAAGCCTCGTTTTCAAGGTTATGAAGTCTAGCACGTTTGGAGTCGCGCGTCACTCTGGAACACGTTCGGCTTCCTATTTCAAATTTGGCTTCCTTTACCCTGCTTCACTCTGAGAGCGCCGAGCTCCATCTACCCTTTTATTTGGTCTGAGACCATACAGTAAGTAAGGAAAAGTTTATTGTCAAAAATGAGAGCATTCACATGAATTTGGTACCTAAACACAGTATTTATTTATTTTTGCTTTAGGTACAGTAACTGATACCCAAACCAAGCTAGGGCTTGTGTTTTGGGAGTCAGTCCTCAAACGTGGAGCATTACAGGGAGATCGTATCAACGTAAATGTCGTGACATAAATAATTATTATTAAAGAATATTAGTTTGTACTGGTGAGTGAGGGTGCGTTTGCATACTGTGTGTGTGTAAAATATTACTGATTCACTAAAAGCGGCTGTTAATAAGGCACATCAAGATTTCTAAGGAGACTTTCATTAATTAGGTACAGAAATGAGAGTGACAAAGCCGAAGTTTTCTAAAACTTCATGTATAATTTTAACCATAAAGGCTCGTACAGACTAGTGCGATATCGTGGGCGTGACGCGACACTAGTAGCACAATTTTTTTTGTCGGTGCCTGTCTCACCCTCGATATCGCGCGAGTCTGTACGAGCTTTAATGAGTGGTTTGTCTATAGATATGTCATTAAATCAGCTGAAGTCAGCGGAAAATCCAATAACACCGCCCAACCTTAAAATTGAACCCAGGGCCTAGTTCAGCAGTCATGCTTGCGACCACTAGACCAAGTGGGCAAAACATTTGCTCAAAATTGTATTATATTCCTCCATTTCTACGATCTAGTTAAACTCTCGTCAATCTAGTAAGGTGAATACCCCTTGAATACCAATTCGCACGCCAATCTCTAAAGTACTCAGTCATGAACACTCAGGTAAACTGACAAGTTATCAATTAATCAATGTTCGCCTCACAGTGGGTACTGTACATACTTAATCTGCCTCGTCTTGGACAATGCATGAGACACATGCAGTTAGGTCAACAAGCTAGCTTCATTCTGGTTCATTTTATAATTTATGAGCTTTTAATATTGAAGAAGTCATAAGAAGGCTACGAGGTAAATGAACCTACGACTGAAATAAATGGTGAGTACCATTGTGACTTTTTTGTGACAACAATAAAAAAATATTTTTTTTGAGGATTTTGCTTCAAAGTGGTATGTATACACATGAAATAGGCCAATTTTATAAAAATAAAATACCTACTTTCATCCTAAAGGCCCTGATCGACGATCGAGTAAAACCGCAGTCTTATGGCTCGTCGGTAAAGCTCGCCGGTGTATCATTGCAATACCCACGGCTTTGTAAGTTGACGAGCCTGCCTCGCGGCTCGTCATGTTTGCTTCATTTTTTCTCGGCTCGTCGTTCAAAACCGTGTGTCGATCACGGCCGGCGAGCCTAGTCGCCAGTTATCGGCGTCAGCGCTAGAGGACGGATGCGCTCCATGTCACATTTTTAATAATGGATCTGCGAACTCACAGTCACGACTTCATAATAGAATCCATTAATGACTTCCGAGAGTGTCCCTGTTTATGGCAAACTAAATCAAGCGAGTATAAAAAACAAGGGAAATCAGCTTGCAGCGTATAATAAACTCGTAGAGATTGCATCCATACATAATTCGTTGTACAATTCTGTAGACATTCTCAGATAATTTCTGTAACTGTGTGTGTTGGTGTGGTTCTGCTGACAATTCTCGAATTAAATGTGTATGCGATAACTCTTGCCTTTTCTCAATCCAAAATTTAACGCAAACTTTGGGGCGTTTTCGCTTTTTTTTCTTAATTTCGTGGTATACCAAGATAACACAAAGCTTCAGACTCCGAAGAAGACACGTTAACCTCAATTCGACTACGATACGACTGTTTTACTTGCTAGTCAATCAGCACCAACGAGCCGCGAGTAAAACCGACGTTCTTTAAACGTCGATCACCCACTTAATTGTAAGTTTAAAGCCTTATCTGGAACCGGTATTTTACTCAACATGACTGGAATCGTGAGTCCACATGGACCCCGTCTATAATTCCCTATTTATCAAGTTAAAATTAACATAATTTTACTTAATGGATTAAGAGTAAAAAACAAAAAAACGTTTCAGATAAAACATAGACATCGTTTCAAAAAGGACTTTGAATTAAAGTAAGACATTCACGATCAAATTTGACTGACATAAAACCAATCGGCTAAAACGCGACGTCTTAGGAATCGACTTACGGTTTCTTCCAATAGCAATAAAAAAAATGGAAGTCACTGCAATGTAAGTCTTACGTTAAGTAAGGTAAAGTATAAACTAGAATGATTGCCGAGAGTCATCACAACATCCTCAATAAAGGAAGTTGCTCCCATCATCAGCACAGTGTCATATATTTAACTTATGTATTGAACATGGTGTGTTTCCGACTAAACTTAAAAATCTCATAGTGAAATCACTTTTTAAGAAAAATATCAAGGAAGACATGGCATGTTACAGACCAATAGCACTTATCCCTATTTTTTTTTTAATATTTGAATAAATTATATGTAGATACTGTTATGTATATTCTTAGAGAAGTTCAATCTATTTGCTAAAGAACAAAAAGGTTTTAGAAAAAATAAGTCAATAAATTTAACAGTTTATGACCTTTTAAAACCAGTATATACTTATATTGATAAACATGTTCCTGTTTCTGCAGGAACATGTTTATGGACAAAGCGTTCGATTATGTGGACCATGGAACACTTTTAAATAAATTGTACAATTATGAAATAAGGGGTAACGTCCATAAACTTCTAGAATCTTATCTACAGGATAGATATCAGGTAAAAATAAAATATATTAATCTCATAAATAATGCTGAACAAAAACATAAATCCATGCCCAAAAAAGTTCTATATGGAGTGCCGCAAGGTAGTGTGTTGGGTCCACCGCTATTTTTGATCTACATAAATGATCTGCCTAAAGTTTCACACCCAATGATCCTTTTTGCAGATGACAGCACAGCCATCTTTACAGGTCAAAATACTAATACTTTTGAAAATCACATAAATTCTACTCTTCGCAATATAATCAACTGGCTGACGGATAATAACTTATTTATCAATTTAGAAAAAACTAAATTAGTCAACTTCGGGCGTAACAATAAAAATAACAACACAACAACAATATTCATTATAATGGGACAAACATTGAACAAGTCAGCTGCGTTAAATTTCTAGGACTTTGGATAGATCACGATTTGATTTGGAAAACACACATTGACACAATAATATGCAATAAACTTAATCAGTACTCGTATGCTTTATATAAATTATCCAAAATTGTTGATCAATCAGTTTTTTTGACCGCATACCATGCTTATGTTTCGTCGACACTGAGATATGCTGTCATTTATTAGGGCAATGCCACTAATAGGGATTTAGTGTTTAAAGCGCAAAGAAGATGTGTACGTGCGATTGCTGGTATCCGTGTTCCTGATTCATGTGAATCATATTTCAAAGAATTTAAAATATTAACGTTTCCTGCAATTTACATTTATGAAGTAGCCGTAAATATTTATAAAAACAAATGAAAAATTTCATAAACTCAAATCGAAAAGATATAAGTTACAAATTTCTAATGTACCACATAAAACGGCTCTATTTAATAAAAGCTTCTTTGGCATCGCATCAAATATATACAACAAAATACCTATTTACATTCTGAGCACTAAGAAACTTCAAGTATTTAAAAATAAATTACGAAGCTTTTTAATTGATAAAGCATTCTACACAATCCAAGATTTCTTGAATTATTATTGATTGATTTGTTGGCCATGTACAAGACATGGCCATTTCACTGTATTTTAATATTTAAACATTTTTAATAACTAAATTTGACATGTAAAATAATTTTAAATTTAATGCCAATACGTAATTATTGTACGCTTATCAGGCAGGACATATTGGAACTTTAATTTATTGTTAATACCTGTAACAAACATATATATTAATACTTTAATGTATTAATACAACAAATAAATTTTGAATTTGAATTTGAGTTTTATCAAACTCTTTCGTAATAGCCGGTTGGTTTTATGTCATTCAAAATTGATTTTACGATATCCTAAAGTCAAAGTCAAAAGTCAAAGTCAAACCATTTATTTCAAATAGGCATATAAGAGGCACTTTTGAACGTCAAAATTTACAAAAAAAATAGAATTGATTCTAGTTGCCCCTTCCAAAAGGTAGTTTCGTATGGAGAAGAATGGGCAAGAAACTCCACCGGTAGTCTTTTAAAAATGTTTTACAATATTTTGTTTGATTACATTAATTATATGATTATATGTGAAGACGATGCACCTAGAATAAAATTACTATACCATAATAGGTAAAACGAATTAAAAACTAAGCAATGAAAAATAACTTAATTATTAGATAGATACGTGGTGTTCACATATTTACAAACATCATACAAGTATGTTTTTCTAAAAAAATAAGTCAGTGTGTGAGTATAGGTTATCACAGAATGTAAAATGAATATCATAAAAATAACAGATTTTACCATAAAAATAGCAACCAGTTTGATTTTGTCTAGGTTAAGTTTTGCCTAAGTTGGTTTTACGTCATTCAAATTTGATCGTGAATGTCCCACTTAATTGAGTAACGGGGTTATGGGAATTGACGGGTTATGAAACCACATGTCGGCACCAACTGACGTTTGTTTTCAAACTGTATTCATTTAAAACACCCCAGGGAAATAACTTTACTGACTTATAAATTAATGATACATAAAAATAACAATGTATAATGTATCATTACTTTATACAAGGGATTACAAGCGTGATGCTACACGGTTGTACTCGCAATCCCCGAAGGATTACACAGATGTGTACCTATAGCACACCCAAATTTCGCTAATTATGTTTAATTCCCATGTAATAGGGGGTGAGTCTTTTGCCATCAACAGGACATAAATCCAGGCCGCTACTGAGAATTCCCTTACAGAAAAACCCAATAACACTTTGAACGTACGTATACATAAATGTAATTATCTATATGTCTGTTAGTAACGGGCTCTACTACTGGTGCTACCAGAATTGGACATATTTTAGACTATAATTTGTTCGCAGCCTCTCCCACGTCGAGGTCGGAAATTATCCCAAAGGAACGTACTACGAGGATAAAAAGTATTCTTTATTCTAAACCAGGCCATGGTCTATCTGTGTCATCCGAATCCTTTTAGCCATTAAGGCGTAAAAGATAACAGAACGACAGACAGACAGACAGAGCTACTTTCTTATTTATAATATTACACGTAAGTATGGATCTCAAAAGAGTTACAAATAAAAAACTTATCACGCCATCGAGCAGCGGGCACAGCAAGTTTCGTAAAAAGAAAAAAACACGCTTTTCTTAGACTCCAGCCACGCTTAAAGACTATAACTTATGACCTCTTTCTTATCCCTTAAAGGCCGAATTATGAACGGGAAGGCCGACTCTTAGATTAGAACGACGAACTTTGTAGCCCGTCCTTAACCAATTTGTTAATAAAATGACTATCATAATTCAACCCATCCTTTAGTACTTATAATAATGTTTTAGCGAAAAATATTCGAATAAACAATAGAAGTAAAACTGAGATAACGTTTTTAATGAACAATTCTTTACCTACCCTCGTTTTGAAGCAGTCAGGTAAAGGATATAGGATAGGTATAGGATCTTATGTTACAAAATTTCTAAGCTATTCTATTATATTTTTAATACGGCAATCAAAGCCGATGTTGACCATTCTACCAACGTCTAAAGTGAATTGGAAAAGCAAATGCATGAAAAAAAAAAACAACAACTCATCATCATCTGCCTAGCCTTTTCCCAACTATGTTGGGCTCAGCTTCCAGTCTAACCAGATGCAGCTGAATACCAGTATTTTACATGGAGCGAATGCCTATCGGACCTCCACAACCCGGTTACTGGGTAATATGATACCCCTTGGTAAGACTGGTTGTCAGACTTTCGGGCTTCGGACGACCCGTAAAAACTGTCAAAATATGACAGCCGAAACCAACGGCTTAACGTGCTTTCCGAGTCACTGCGGGGTCTTGATAAGTAAAGTTAAAAAAACAATAAGTATCAATTGATACAGTTGAACACAATGTAGATCTTGTTGGGCTAATTTGCAACCTAAATCAACACAAACAACATTCTCTAAGCGGTCATTAGACGATCCAATTTTAGCAGAAAACGTTTTTAAGTTGATTTTAACTGACATAACTTATTTGCCAACCTAATAATATTGTCGCCGGTAACCAGTCAATCTCGATTTCGTTTATCAAGTTCTTACAGAAAAAAAAAGCCTTTGATATTTTCAAGACTGCTCAGTAATAATCATGAGCTTCTGACTTCCTCTCTCAGTAGATAATATTCTATGCTATATCACATTTTGGCAGATCAAAGCCCTCCAATTCCCAATTTTCAATATTTTTGCCGTTTTTTTGCTTCCTTCCACGAACGGTTTTCATTATGACGTTACGGTATAATTTTGTAGACTTTCCCTGTGAACGAACTTGACTCACAGTCTCTGAAAACATCCGGGGATGGAATGCGTGCGCTTCTGGCGGGCTATTTTCATTTGTTTCACCGTGAGTGTATAATTAAGTCGCAGCCAAATTGTATGACACAGCGTATTACAAAACGTCTAGCCGAAATACATAAAGCCGCTTTTTTTCTATTACGGCTGAATGAAGTTCGAGTTTACTTATTGTTCCAATTCACATAATGTTCCAAACCTTATGTAAATTGGAACAATAAGTAAATCAATAAATAATCACTTGGGGTGCTAGTCAAGCAATTCGGAAAAATCTTACAATGACAATAACAATTATTATAAATAGTTTTTTAAGCGTGTCGATTGTAGTTCTGTACAATCCTTATTACACTGAAAATTTTGACGTTTGGAGTAACAAAACTTATTAGGTAGGTACCTACACGATTATTTATCAACGCGACCTAAACCAAAATAAACCTTGATCTTCTAGACTTGAACTCAAAATAACAAAATACTATTGCGATTCCACTCGAATTGAAAATAAAAGACTGCATAATTTCCCGAGATTTGAAACAAAATAAAACAGATTTTTGAAATTAGATTATTGTGCTACAAAATTAGGAACGCGTTGTTTGACGTACAAATTATCGCGTCTTCATAATCGTAAGTACACCCGTGTTGACTGGATTGTGGACGTAATGTATTCAGGATGTCACTCACTCATCCACTGGACGTTATCTCGGGCTCACGCGCCCCACGTCACAAGTCCTTTTGTCACGCAGAATGATACTCAGCACAGCATAAAAAATAAACAGAACTCTGAACAATATCTTTGGTTAAAACAATAGAAATAAACATATTTTCCAAAATACGATTGTATTATGAAATCATTGCGTCTTAGCACAAATTATCCCGTCGTATACACCCGTCGGCCCGCGATTATCGGCGTAGTGTATTCAGGACGTCGCTCATTCGTCCCCTGGACGTTATCTCGGGCTCACGCGCCCCACGTCACAGGTCCGTTTGTCACGCAGAGTGATACTAGAACTGTGACAGTGTAATACCGGTGCGACATTCGAGCGATTAATCGGACCAGGGTAACTTTTCGAGGAGATAACTATTAATTAGCGTGTGGGTTTATTGTAGATGTATGATGCAGTGATTTTTTTTCTTTATTTCAACTAACGAACGACTACCAGACTACGAAAATTGGTGGTTATTTAACAAGATTTACGAGAGATTATGGATCATGTTGCCAATATAAAATCTTCTGCTTCTGACTGTTTATTAACAGGGTGTTTCATATTGGCTAGGTAATGAAACTGAACTACATTGTATATTTTTCACCCAACAGTTCAGCTGTTAATACATCACAGCAGGCTACATTAAAACAGAACTCACTGAATAAATAAAATAAATAAATAATATATAGGTAAATTAATTTGTTTCAGGTTAAAAAAACACCCATTGACAAAAATAACTAAAAGAAACAAACCATAGCCGCACTTACACATCCAAATCACAAACAACAGAAAACAACATAAAACTAACATAAAATTGTGAATAAAATAAAAATAAAAAATTATTATTAATTAATGAAAAATTGTCAAAAAAAAATATATATATATAAACTGTCAGAATCTACAAAAATTAAAATGTCAAATATAAAATAGTAAAAGTAAAATAATACACTAAGGTCTTTCAATTTCTGTTTTTTTTTTTGTTGAAATTCACAAAGTCAGAATTACTATTTCCGCTTTGTCTTTTCGAAGACTGATTCACACGATGCGATCTCATTGCCTGTGGTACCTTTGATTCAAGTTGTACCACCTAAACAATGTTTAGACGGAGCATGTCATTTATTGCTTCAATTTTATTGTATGCCAAGAAAGGCAAGAAACTTGCATCAGATAAATGGGGCTTTAGTCTATCATGCATAACTGAACTCTAGGGCAGTTTTAAGCTGGCTAATCAATTAATGACGTAATTTTCAACAGCTTTGAACGCGAAAAAATTACGCGGTTCTATGCATTTACTATTACTATCTACACTCGCGAGCAATAAACTTGAATCATTTCATCGTCCGCTGCTCGAAACGAATTTTTACAACTTCTATGCCATTGCATAGAAGTTGTAAGTTTGTTTTCAAACTATGGATTGTGGTATATCATTTGAAAGGAAATTTTGTTAGCTTTTAACCTCCTTCAATATCATAACCAAAGATTATTCACCTTATGTCATGGAACGTAAAACAAAAAACATCAATTTTTAAAACAGCAGCTTCATTTGAGCCAGTCATGTGTTGCGTCTCCAAGGTATACAAGAGGTTCAGGGAGGCTGGAAACTTAGCCCGGAGACCAGGATCTGGATGACAGCGATGCACTTCGGTGAGAGATGACCGATTTATTGTCACCTCTTCTCTCCGAAATCGACAATTGACCGGCGTGGACGTCCAGCAGCAGCTTAGAGAAGTTTGAGGGAGCGAGTTTGAGGGAACTTTGTCAGCGAGTGGAAAGTAAGGCGAAGACTCAAAGAAGTGAACTTGACCCCAAAAAGGCCAGCCATGGGATCTAAATTGTCTCCACCCCACCGACAAGCCAGGCTTCAGTTTGCTCGCGATCACTTAGATTGGGATATCGAGCAATGGAGGCGAATCCTGTTCTCTGACGAATCCAGGATGTGCCTGCTTGGTAGGTCGGGGAGGGGGGCTAACCACAGAAAGATACATCAATGACATTCTGCTAGGCCATGTGCTCCCCAACGTCAGGTTTATTGGCGAAGATTTCCTGCTAATGCACGATAATGCCCGCTGCCACACCGCTGCAGTGACTAGACCGTACCTTGTAGAAGTCGGGATACTCACACTAGACTGGCCAGCCCTCAGCCCTGACTTAAATCCGATTGAAAATATATGGGACGAGCTGAAAAAGTAGGTTCGAGTAAGATGTCCAGCTCCGGCGTCAACAGAAGACCTGAAAATTGCTTTAGTCGAAGAGTGGCAGGAAATCCCACAAGATTTCATCAGGAAACTCAATTGGTCAATGAAAAACCGTTTACAGGGAGTCATTAGGGCTAGGGGGGGTAACACAACATATTAAGGGGTAAATAACATACATTGTAAATAAAAAAAATATATTTTCATACTACTTCCTATTCATTTAGACGTCCACAACTTACGACCGATTACAATAATAATTTTTGATATCATTTGAAAGTTAACAAAATTACCTTTATATATAAATTGTATTATGGAACAACCAAATTGATATAAATAGGGAAACTTTTTCATGGCAGCCTACGTAATTTATTTCCATTAAAAATATTTATATTACAGAAAAGATTATTATATTATTTAATAAGAGATTAAAAAATAAATTTTAATAATAATCATAATCACCCTCTGACATTTTGACATTTTTGATCAAAAAAATGTTAAAATATTGCTACTCAGTTGTAATTGAATTTTAACTATAAAAATGATTATGCGTGAGTTTATGTTTGTGTGTTTGTAATAATAATTAAACCCAAATGTTTGCATGTCACATTGTTATGACTAAGTATTATGGATCTGTATAATTATATCTTATAATTATTTATGTTAAGATCGAAACTGTACCAACACTTATAGCAAATAAATTGATTTGATTTCATCGTTGAATAAGTTTTCTGGTTATCTTTTCAAAACACTTCAAAACAAGTATTATTTACCTGATCATCTCATAGTTTCAGAAAATACCAAGCTAGACCTTTCTGTTCGTTGCTACTGCAGGCTAGTAAAGCGCTTTATACTATAAAAGACTATTATAATGTGATAAGCAGCAGACTCCTACCGACCACTCACCAACCAATTATCAGCTATGTATAGTCCGCGCGCAACTGCTGGTCACCGCCTGAGGTATGTGAGTGGTGAGACACAAGATTGGCAGACTGAGTTAGCTTGGCATTTGTCTATCTATATTCTGCCAGGGGGTCTACTCCGAAGCGTTAAACCGAAGTATCGGCCGAATGTTCGGTCGTTTCTTTACTACGGCTAACTATCGCTGAGTACGGCGAAAAAAAAACAAGACAGTCGAAGAGATAAGCCAAAGTTAAAACTGTGACGTGAAGTCGCGTAAGGACTCAAAGTCAAAAAAGGAAACTTTGGAAGTTATAAAATGACCGAACATTCGGCCGAAACATCGGTTTAGCGCTTCGGAGTAGACCCCCTGGTTACGATTGCAGACAAAATCAGTAAATGACATAGTCTACAATCAAGACATAAGCAGTGAGGATTAATGACCTGCAGTTTAGTGACGATCTCTATCTTGCTGGATCCACGTGGTGACTATTTATTGTACATTTCGCAAGTTTCAATAGTAATTCTGACTTTAACTTCTGTCATCTCACTGTGGCATACAAGGCAACCCGAAATGTGTCAAGTATAAATTAATAATTCACATTGTACTCGTACTAGACCTTATTAAGGGCTGCCCTAGTGGTGGGTGCAAATAGAATTATTTACGGCTGCTTCCCTAGTTTGTTTGCTTGTTTGTATGTCATACTACGATAGTATTTTGAAATGTAATATTCTCTTTGTTTTGTTAACTAATTACTGTGTGTATTATAAACACTAATTGGCACCCAAAGACTAATTATGTAACTTGATAACAAGCCCGTCCCCGCTCCTGTGACATACCCTTTGTATGAAGTTGCTGCTCGTTGTTGCATAAAGCAATCCGCTGCAGCGCAAGCATACAAATTCTTAAATAAAACCAATAAAAATCCTTTGTTGAACTGATACGAAAAGCGCTATAGCGCTGCGTTTTGTAAAATACCAATTTAAACCAAGTAAACTTTTATCAAACAAAAAATACTGTTGCAGGATGCTCTGTACAGTCGACGGCACGTCAGTAGTAACAAAACCAGTATAAGCTGACCTCGTATTTTATTGAATCTCCGTATTATGCTAGTCCAGATCAAAGACAAAGTGTTACCACTAACGTGCGGTCGACTGTACATCCATTTTTTTTTACCTTTCCCATCTAACATTTTATCTGCTTCGTGTTGCGGTGTTGGAAAACACAAAGGTTCCTGAGAAAATACTTTATGTTTTTGATGTAAATAAAAATCCTTTACTAAAGAAAGGGCAGCAGCATTCTGTATGTATTTTAACACCATACTGCAATTGCCAACCCGCTTGCCTAGCGTGGCGATTATAGCAACAAAGTTTGTCATTTTTGCAGATGGAAAATACCATCGGGCAGACTTACTTCATAAAAGCAAAATTGCTATAACTCCTACCATCTGATTCTTGCAACAAATTATTAAAAAACCGGCCAAGTGCGTGTCGGACCACGCACAATGAAGGGTTCTGTAGTTGGGACGAGTTTATTCCAAAAACAAACTGTAGATTGTTAGTTAGTTAGGGGGGGGGGGGTGGGGGGGGGGCTTAACTCTAACAAAAATTTGCACTTTAAAAATTAACATTATGCAAACGGATCCCTGAATTGAAAAATGGTTTTCACAGACCCGCAATATTTTTGAACGGCCTATTCAACGATACCCCACCACACCACGGGATGAAAATACGAAAAACAATATATATGAACCAATCCCACTTTACGTGCAACGGAGGTACCCTACAATTTTTTTTTTATGTTTTATTTTACCATTTTGTCGGCGTGCTGAATATGTATACCCATGCCAATATTAGGATTTTCTAGTAGGTACTAAGAGTTTCTGAGCTAAGCCGCAGACAGACAGACAGATGGACATGGCGAAACTATAAGGGTTCCTTGTCGACTACGGAACCCTAAAAATCGCATTCTGTACCCAGAACGACAAGCCATTATTGTTGTTGAATCGTCATTATGAAACCGATAACGATTGCGTGTATTTTCGACGCAATAATTATACCCCAGTTTTCAAGAATTTATAAACCATATATAAAGAAAGAAAAATGCGTTTATTGGCATTACGGCAAAAAATACACCTTATAACTATAAAAACAGAAAACAATATTATTATAATGCCAAAAGGGCCTCAGCTCAGCATAATGTCAGATGACAACACAAGGTGTACCACCTGACGCTGATTTTCAGCTGCAACCCGCGAGTGCCATACGCTAAAATAATAAACACATAGAGGAGTGTGTGTCTGTGATTAATTAATTATGAGAATAAATTAAAGGTGATATAAGAAAAAAAAAAAAAAGGTATCAAATCGAAGTGAACCGAATCGATCGAATTGAACTGATAAGAGTCAATCAATCAATCAACTCAGCCTATCGCAGTCTATTGCTGGGCAAGCGTAGTGTGGGACGCCCCCCAGCTAGATGGACCGACGATCTTAAGAAGGTGGCTGGGTCAGACTGGATGCGGAAGGCGGAGGACTGTTCTCCTATATTTGTCACTTCCTATTATTTTAATGTTATTTTATTATATCTCTATGTTTAATGTGTCATAGATATGTAATAGAGGTCAAGCAAAGAGTAGTTTCTAGTGTCGCCTACATCAGGGGAAGAGCCCTGATGTCTGAAATACAGATATTTTATATCTAGTGCGGACACATATGTTCAATATCACATCATAGAATAAAAGTGTAATTAAAAATAAAAATAAAAAGTTTATTGACACAAAATACCCTTTTAAACAATTCCAATACATTTCAAAATAGGTACATTTGATTTTGGGAAAACGCTGCACAAATAGTGAAAAACCCTGCCTCCTAAACTAGGGGAACCCTGTGACCTAGGAGCCAGTGTTCTACTGTAACATCGTGTACAAAAGAAACCTTTATTTATGTGTGTTATTAAACCCATTATGACCTGATTTAACTTTAACTTGTGTGAGTATGTGTGTGTGATGGGGTGGGAATGTGTGTGTGATGGGGTGGGTGTGGTGTGTTGTATGGGGGGGGGTTTTGTGGGTGTGTGTGTGTGGAGGGGTGTGTGTAATTAAAATATTTAAATGTCTGTATATTTTTGAACAAATAAATTGTTCTTATTCTTAATAAGTCTGGAATTAAGTTTCAATAAAAAACCTCATCGACGTCATGGTTTTAACAAAACTTGTAAATCTCTACTTCCAAACATGGTTTTCCCAATAAGTGTTAAAGTAGAAATAAAGTGGTCATAAGCACTATGTTTGGTTAGACGTAATCCCTCAGACACATTTTACGCACTAACAAAACCAAACAATATCAATACCGCAAAAATTACAAGTTAAATTCGTTTCAAAAGTAAAATGCTCCATTTTAATAGAATTGAATGAAAACACGAATTTCAATGGAAAATACTGGAACCACGGTGCATAATAATGAGTAAAGGAATTCCATAACCAAAAATAATATCTCAAATTCAATCTGCGTAGGCTTTTCTTAATTATTTTGGGGTCGGCTTTCAGTTTAACCGGATGCAGCAGAATACCAGTACTTAGTACCACAAATAATATCTTTGCATGCAAGCAAATTCTGCAACTTACCGAAAATTATAAGTACCCTTTATTTCGAAAACAAGTATGAAAAGTGTTTAATAGGACAGAAAACTCTACCGATTAAATAGGATGTGGAACTATTATTTTGTATACGACTTCCAAAAAGGAGGAAGTTCTATGTTTGTCTGTATGTTTTTTTTTAATGTATTTTCATCGATATTTTTGTCAATTGTGGACCGATTTTGGTTTTTTGCATTTGGTAGAGGAAGCTTGCGTGGTGGTTCCATAAACATTGTATTAACCTTGCTTGGGTAATGTTTTGAGTTAACTCCAACAATACGTATTTTCCCCGCTTAATCTATGTGGATGATGTTACAATAACCTCCTGTCACTTGTTTACTTAACCAGTAGTGGTATTCGAATTTGTGTGGGGTAAGTTACTAAACAACTAAAATTACAACTAAAAAGTGATAAATATTTTTTTTCCATACACATGGGTGAAAAATAACTTTAATTTCGGAAGTCAGTGGCATAAAACGAAAATACAAAACCAGTGACACCGACTTCAGGAATTGAAGTTAGTTAGTTTCACTTTGTAGTGTTTTTTTTGGGAGTGGTTGTTTCGTTTTTGTAAAAAGTTTTTTTTTTCATAAATTGCTGCAATAATTCCCATACCGATCTCATTGCCCTTTCTGAATCCTGTATTTAGCGTCGTTACTTACTGTATTATTATTATTCCTAAGCCGAATTGTCCCATTGCTGAGTAAAGCCCTCCATTCCTTCCACCGGTCACGATTCTTTCCATTATTTCCAATTCTAAAGAAAGATATCCAGGTGGTTCCATCATCTCCTTCGTTGTCTGTGTCATTATTTAATCAACATAAATATTTCAATATCAGATTTCAAAGTAAAGATGGCCGCCATTCCAGTTTCTCTTAAGTACCTAGTATAAATAGTTAGTTGTGTTATACAGGGTGTAATTTTGTAATGCCACCTGAAGGGAAACTACTCTTAATACTGCAGATAGAAAATTTTACTCAAAGGAAACATTCCTTTATTTTTGAATAGAAAGCAAACTGCATTCAAAGATTTTCGAAAATTCTCTTCTCCCACACCCGGGAGTCGAACCGGCTAAAATTTGAAACAATTATACCCTGTACTTTTATTGCATCGATCGTTAGGGTCAATTATAAGAATGAAATCTCTCTAACAAACATGATAAATTAAATGAAAGGAAAACCAGGAAATCTGAAGTTACAAATTCAATGAGTCAAGTTAAAGCTCTTTAACTAACATCCATCTTTTGTAATGCAGACTCCTTTGCGACATACTCGTAGCTGCGTGTATGAGGTAATTTAAATATGGAATGTTAGATTAAAATTTGAAAATTAGATTGTCATAGTTGTTATTCACATTTGATTGTTTTTATAACTCATTTCACATTTTGTCTCACGGTGAAAAAGGCTTATCAAGAACAGTTTGATTTAATGGAAGCTTATTTTTTAAATAACAAAAACGTGAATCTAGCTCTGCGGTGGTATGGAGAGAGATATCAAGACCGACAGTCACCAACTCGGTTCGTATTGAAAAGAATGGTAGAAAATTTAAAGAATACGGGTGGTTTCAAAAAGAGACGGCAAACTATTCAGCAAAACTATTTCGATTTTGAACTAGATGTTTTAACATACTTTGAATCATTTCCAAAGGCTTCAAGTAGAGATGCTGCCGATGAATTAGGAACAACCCACACTCGCGTACTTAAAGTGCTGAAAAAGTATAAGTATAAATGCTATCGTGAAGGTCGGTTGGTGCAAAAATTACATATTGGGGATCGTGACAGACGATTACAATTTTGTGAAAACATGCTTGGAGAAATTGACCGAAACCCTAATTTTTTGAGTAACATTGTATGGTCTGACGAAACCAAATTCAGCAACAATGGCATGTACAATTGCCGCAATAACCATTATTGGTCTCGAATGAATCCTGTTCGTGTTCATGAAACTAACAATCAAGTAAGATTTTCTTTCAACGTTTGGTTATTTACTATATTAATTATGAGAAATAATGTAATGTTAGTCCACGTGTACGAAGGTCATTTAAACACTGTCAAGTATATTGAAATACTGGATCTCTTAAGAAACGAGTTAAATGGTTTCCCCGAGGAAGAGCGAAACCAAATAATTCTACAGCAAGATGGTGCTCCAGCACATAACAGCAGAATCACTACTGCCTACATTAATAACCATTTTAATACCTGGATTGGTACAAACGGCACAATCAGATGGCCTGCGAGATCGCCAGATCTCACCCCATTGGATTTTTTTTTTTTGTGGGGATATGTAAAAAAACAAATTTACATGAAATCTTATGCGAATAACAACGAGTTGAGAGTTGAAGTTCAGAATACGATTTATAATATTCACCACAACACTTTATTAAAGGTTACTAGAAATGAATTCGTTAAAAGAATAAATTTGTGTATCCAAGAGAATGGAGCTCATTTCGAGCAACTAATTAGTTAGTTTACCATTTTTTGTAAATAATTAAATTAATTTAAGATTTCCTGGTTTTCCTTTCATTTAATTTATCATGTTTGTTAGAGAGATTTCATCCTTATAATTGACCCTAACGATCGATGCAATAAAAGTACAGGGTATATTTTTTTCAGATTTTAGCTGGTTCGATTCCCGGGTGTGGGAGAAGAGAATTTTCGAAAATCTTTGAATGCAGTTTGCTTTCTATTCAAAAATAAAGGAATGTTTCCTTTGAGTAAAACTTTCTATCTGCAGTATTAAGAGTACTTTCCCTCCAGGTGGCATTACAAAATTCCACCCTGTATATACACTCATATTATATAAAGAAGTAAAATGTGTTTGTAAGTTTGTATATCGAGGGTAATCTCTGGAACTACCAGTTGGATTTTTAAAAAAATCGATTGATATTTGATAACCCAGTTCTTAAGGAAGGTTACAGGCTATTTAACTTCTCGCTGCGGCCCTTAGGAGCCAAGCAAAAACAAAAAAATCCGAAAGAAATAGCCCGGCCGAGCGGTGCAATGCGACGCAGTGGGTCAGGCGAACAGAAAATGTCACGCGGACAAAGTCGCGGGCAGAAGCTAGTATCATCATCATCATTTCAGCCGAAAGACGTCCACTGTTGGACATAGGCCTCCCCCAAAGGAGGGGTTTGCCATAATCGCCACGCTTGGCAGGCGGGTTGGGGATCGCAGCATGGAAGAAGCTAGTATTATATATATGAATTTTAATATTAATTTTAAGATTCAAATCTTTCGTAATTTAATATCGTATTTTTAGATAACCCATAGTTAGTGTTTACTTCTATTTTTGTTGATTTATAAAATAACTGATAAAAATATACAAGTTTCTCTTATAAACAGAAATATTCTGTACACAACAACCCGGTACACTGCTCCGTAACCAATATCAATGAATCTACGTGCTCTTTTAACCATGGCAAGGATTCCGTTGAGCTCAAATGGGCAACAATCCAACGTTTACTAAAAGAAAATGTATACCTACGATTTGCAGACGACGGCTATGTTTTTTTTTTCTATTTAATAATATAAGTAGGGACCTACATGTAATCTGTTTTCTAAGAAAACAGCTAAAGACCGACTGTCACGAAAACATTTCTTAGTAAACAGTATCCATTGAAACTAGTACTCGCACTTTGTAGTGCTCCAAAGATCTTTGAAAAAAAAACACATTTGTGAAATTTTCACCGGAATGGGATTGAAAGCTCGTGATAGGTGGTAGCACTGCGGTTAGTCCAGAAACCGCCATTGTTTTTTAAGTGTTTGCTGTTGTATCGATCACAAATTAATCGAAAACTAGATAAATATTTATACAAATCTGAGTGTAGCACTATTTAAAGACGAGCTAAGGAAAAGGGAGGCGTCTACCACTGATAAAAAACAGCTTTAGTGGAAATTTTATAATTTATAGGTTATTTTGTGTTCGTTAACTTCAAGTTCCTTTTGTTGAAGACTGGAGGCATGCGACAGGAATATCCTGATCGAAGTTGAAAACCAACTCGAGGATAATCTTCCTGACATCCTGCCCTGGAAAACTTTAGAGATATTAATTCTAGCACTAATCTAATCCTACAATATATTGTAGCAATAATGTGTGTTTGTTGTATTGTATTGTTGTTGTTGTGTGTATGTTGTTGTGTTGTTGGCATTGTGCTTAGCATACTTTCTAAGAAAGTAAGCTGAGTGATTAGAGTGCGTGAGTTATCGAAAGTGAGTTTGTTTGTTACACTTTTACGGATTTGGATGTTTGGTATTTGGGTAGACCATGACCTGGATTAGGACATAGGATACCTTCTATCCCGATATTCCCACGGGATCAATACCCATGCGGGCGAAACCGCGGGGTGCAGCTGGTATATTATAAATGTGAAAGTTTGTATGTTTAGATGTTTATAAGTCAATCACGCAAAAACGTCAAAAAATTTCATCCAAATCCGTTTAGCGTTTTTGCGTGATTGACTTAATCACGCAAAAACGCTAAACGGATTTGGATGAAATTTGGGACACAGATAGTTTATAACCTGGATTAACACAGGATAATTTTATCCCAGTAGTACATTCCCGTGGGATAATTTCTGACCTGGACGCGGGCGAAGCCGCGGGCAAAAGCTAGTATGATAATAAAAACCGTCCAAGTGCGTGTCGGACCACGCACAATGAAGGGTTCCGTAGTTCGGATGAATTTATCCCTAAAACAAACTCAACATTGTAGTTGAAAAACATGTTCTTCCATACATCGATATACGCCACGGTCAATTTTCCAACTGAAAATTTAAGTTTGTCCTTTACTTGTGCTATGAGACCTTGCCTCTGCCCAAATTTCATGATTCTAGGTCAACGGGAAGTACCCTATAGGTTTTGATTTATGTGCGAGATATTCGCAATTTTTAGGGTTCTGTACCCAAAGGGTAAAACGGGAACCCTATTACTAAGGCTCTGCCGTCTGTCTGTCTGTCTGTCTGTCCGTCTGTCACCAGGCTGTATCTCATGATCCGTGATAGCTAGACAGTTGAAATTTTCACAGATGATGTATTTCTGTTGCCGCTATAGCAACAAATATAAACCAGAATAACATAAATATTTAAGGGGGCTCCCATACAACAAACGTGATTTTTTTGGTCGTTTTTGCTCGATATTGATAACGGTAACAGGTAAACACTTGAAATATTCACAGAATATTTAGATATATATTCACTTTAAAAATCAATAATTAAATTAAATTAAAACAAATATTTAAGGGGGGCTCCCATACAACATACGTTATTTTTTTGCCGTTTTTATAGATAATGGTACGGAAGCCTTCGTGCGCGAGTCCGACTCGCACTTGGCCGGTTTTTTTTTATGTGATAAAACTATAAATTGTCAATTTTAGGACTTTTTCCTATATTTGTGCTGTGCACAGCACAAATATAGGGAAACGCGCAGCTTGCTTCTTGTCAAATATCATGATTCTAGGTCAACGGGAAGTACCCTATAGGTTTTGATTTATTTGCGAGTATCGAAATATGTCGCAATAATGTCGCTTATATCGCCGTATTTTTTTATTGCGTTGACTTGGAAGCTTGATTTTTTTTAGAGCTTCAAAGGACCATAGACTTACGTATTTGATATTAATTTCAACTTGATACCTCTACGTGTTCCTGAGAAAAATGGTCTTGACAGACAGACAGACAGACAGACAGACGGACAACGAAGTGATCCTATAAGGGTTCCGTTTTTTCTTTTTGAGGTACGGAACCCTAAAAACACGCACACACACATACCTTTGATATAATTTACATAATATTACACCACAAGTTTCTGTAGGTAATGAAAACAGACTTAGTTCTCTTGGGAGCATCTCCTGTATACACGAATTTCTCCCATAAAACTCTTACCCCCTTATTACAAAACAAGATTTATATTTTGACATGGCTTAAACCATGGAGCCAGTAATTGTAATAAGAACGTAACTTTGATTGAAATACCGTTCTTTATACAAAACTGAAAACTTAGTTTGGTACTAAGTTGTCAGTTTTGTATTAGGAACTTTACCATAGACGGAATAAAGTTCGATATTCAATAATGGCTCTATGGGTAAAACCTGGGTCTGAAGATAAACGTTGTTTTGTAATAAGACGGTTAAGGTCTAACAAAGATAGCACATACTCTCGACTAAATACAAGGTTTCCAGTTTTTCTTCGGAGAGCTTTCTCCCACAGTTTTCGTATTTTAACATATTTGCGATATACATGGGTTGTCGTATTTTTTCAGTCAACAGCTGCGCGGCGGTGCATTTTAATTAGGTAATTATTCGTAAAAGAAGCCACTTGATTACAATATTGTTTGGATAGTTACAGCTAGCTTTCAAATTCCTGGACTAGTGATATTAAGTAAGCATGCTGTGGCAGTGTGGCAGAGATGTTTATACTGCCATGCATTTTTCACATATTATTTTCCAAAAACAACCATTTAGCTTGACAGTAACAAAAATTTGCACTTTAAAGCTTAATATTACGCAAACAGATCCCTGAATCGAAAAACAGTTTTCACAGACCCACAATATTTTAGAACGGCCTATCCAACTATTCCCGTGGGGTAGACGAGAAAAAAATATCATCCCCAATTTACGGGTAAGGTACCCTACAATTTATTATTCAAGATTTTATTTTACTACTTGGTCGGCGTCATTAATATGTATAGTTGTATACCCATGGAAAATTACAGCTTTCTAGTACTAAGAGTCTCTGAGCTCAGACAGACAGGCGGACATGGCGAAACTATAAGGGTTCCTTGTTGACTACGGAACCCGAAAAAGCCTACTATAATAACGCCTTATCAGTGATAAGACATTATGAAAAAAAAAAAACCGGCCAGATGCGAGTCTGACCCGCGCACGAAGGGTTCCGTACCATTATCTATAAAAACGGCAAAAAAATCACGTTTGTTGTATGGGAGCCCCCTTAATTTTTTATGTTATTCTAGTATTTAGTACTTGTTGCTATAGCGGCAACAGAAATATAATACATCATCTGTGAAATTTTCAACTGTCTAACTATCACGTTTCATGAGATACAGCCTGGTGACCTTAGTAATAGGGTTCCCATTTTACCCTTTGGGTACGGAACCCTAAAAGGGGGTAAGCCAGTGTTCAACTCGAAAGGTTCTAGAAATCCTAAAGAAGAAATCCTATTTTAAAATAAGTTCTAAGAACAAAATATGAAATAAAAACGATGTCAAAATAAAAAACAAAGTAACATGTAAATGTTACTCCGACAGCTGATCTTATTAGCACATTCTAGAAATAAAAACGCGCGCGTAAAGGGAAATAAACCCATATAGAAAACAGCCTGTCTAACAAAACCACAGAGCACGGAGACACCTCGGCGACCGATGCTAGAACCGGCATTGTCAACACTTCCCATACCAAGCGTGTCACCATTTACTCGCACTACGATACTAATGTCGATCTTTGCATTGTACTACTCAATCGCCTTTGTCATAGCACAGGTGTGAGTACTACATACAATAGAGCTACCATTTACCGGGAAATGTCTTTCATTGACTTGAATGTGCCCTGGCGGCTGAGCGTATGTCACGCTTACTCAGATGTTTCGCTGATGGTGGCGCATGTGTTGGACAATTTAGCTCCCTTCAAAATGGTGAGCTGAGTGCTGCTAATCCATGCGTCATGTTCGTGAACGGGCGCCGTCAGTTGGGACTGTTCTTCACTTAGCTGCCACGATAACATCGTCTTCATCTATAGTTATAAATTCAATATTAAAGATGTAACTATTATTTTTGTAACAATATAATTTAAAAGAGTGTCCATTGAGTTTCTTGTCCGTTCTTCTCCAAAGGTACCTACTACGCTTTGGAATGGACAACTCGCTTCATATTTCTAACTAACCGACTCCTTGACAGTTCAAAAGTGCCTGTTACTGGTTTAATTGAAATAAATGCTTTGAGTTTGAGTTTGAATGAAGTTCCTAACTACGCATAGAAACTGAAGACGGTCCGTGACAGAAGTTGTGCGCGCAACGCACTTCCGACGCCATGAATTCTATTAGCACTGCCGTCTCTACACGCTGCCGGGGCGCAGTGATTCCCTGTTCTGTGAACAAAATAAACCTTGACATAACATCCTTATGAACAAACATTGAGTACTTATACTTTCTGTGGCATTCGACATGCCTTACATCGAAAATAACAAAAAGGTTTCTTTTAAAAATACTCAAAGCCGGTTTGGGGACTCAACTTTCAATGGAGTTTAAGAATATATTTATGAATCGCGAACCCGCCTTAGGCCACCAGATAAATATTTAATTTTACACACTGTATCTCGTTATATTTTTATTGAAACTGGCCTTTAATCTTATTTTGGACATACGTAAGTTTAATATAAAAAGGTTAAATCGGTTTTCTTAGTTAAAGTGTTTTCCGTATTGCGATTAGAAAATTTTATATTTTAAAATGGGTTTTATTTATGTGTTTTTAATTACTTTTTCCTACTATTGATAACTTCTTGTTTTTGTAGTAAGTCTTCTAAGATAAAATATATAAATAGATAAATTATCAGCCCCATCCGAACTCTTATGTTCTCATTCCAACTACGCTGGGGTCGGGTTCCAGTCTAACCAGATGCAGCTGAATACCAGTATTTTACGTAGAGCGACTGCCTATCTGACCTCCACAACCCAGTTACTGGGTTATACGATGCCTCTTAGTAATACTGGTTGTCAGACTTTCGGGCTTCAGACTACCCGTAACGACTGTCAAAGATCTACTACAAATGACAGCCGGGACCAACGGTTTAACGTGCTTTCCGAGGCACGAAGGGGTCTTGATATGTATTGGATGGTCACTCATCCACGGACCGGCCTCGGCAAGCGTAGCTTAACCTTCGATCAACCCTGTTACTATATAGCCACGAGCCCCTTAATTTGAGTTCAATCTTTAATTTAATTTAAGTTCAGTTTAAGTATGAATTAGATTAACAAGATTACATACATGGATGCTTATCCTGACCACCAATCGTAAATGTGATCTGTTTGCTGATGAACGAAGTAGAATTATGCGTGTATGTCTGATATTTTGTGAAGTATTCTAGGGTGTCCTCTATTATATGTTAGTACTTATTTGAAATATTTTTCTTTTTCTATTTTTCAGTCAGTCGCTTAACCGCTGCGCCAACCGTGCCGTCGTTTACTATAAGTAAAGAAAAATATTTCAAATATGTACTAAGTACCAATTACATTACTTTAACGAATGTAATTGGTGTTACCGTTTTAATTAACAATAAACAATATAATAATTCATTACCTTTACATTACTGGTATGCCTGGAAAGAGAAATACTGTCGCGATAAGTTCGATCACCGCGTAACAGATGGCGCTGACATTGTGTTTTATACATAATAAACAATGAGTCAATGCAGAGAATTAAACAGAGTTTAATTGAGCAAATAACATTAGTGTTGAAATGTCAATGAGATTTATTTCATCATGTAAAACAACAACATAATTTATAAAACTAAGTCCCCGCCGCGTCTGTCTGTCTGAACGCGATAAACTCAAAAACTACCATATGGTTTTCACCAATAGACCGACTGATTCATGTGGAAGCCGACTGGGAGCTTTACTGGCGTGCGCCGCGTTAATCAATAGAGTTGTGTGAAAACAATGTATTATGGAATGAATACATTTTTTACCTGGATTAACACATAGGGCACTCTTTATCCCGGTATTACGTTCCTGTGGGATATTTTCCGACATACACGCGGGTGAATCCGCGTGCAAAAGGTAGTATTAATTAAATAAAATAATAAATAAAAAATATTTATGAAAGAAAACTAGTTTATCTTTCAAAATAAATCGTTTCTGTTCATTTACCTGGAACATTCTAAAAGAAAGAAAGAAAAAAAAGCAATAAATTAAGCACAGACTAAAAGACACAATATAATACACACCAGATAAACAAAATCAAAAAAGTAAAAAGTGTAAAGTGCGATGTAAGAAATTAGTAGGAAAGTGTGCCTGCGTGTGTGTGAGTGTGTGTGTTCTAATTATTTTCAAGAAATTCTTAACAATTCAATGATTTTACAGTCACGTTAAATTAATACTAGAAATGCGTGCTGGAGCTAGCGAGAAATAAACACAGTACAGTTTCTAGGATATGTAGTAATTTTAATAAAAGCGTTTCACCCATCACAGCTTTATTTGCGAAGTGAGTACACGTTTAAACTCCGTGCATCTATTTTATGATAGTTTTTATGACCGGATTTTCACATGGCACAGAGCACGCGTCGCTTTCAGAACATAATTATGTGCTTTGAGAGTTTGTTTACGCTTATAACATTTTCTTGCTATACGATGAGATTATAGTAAATAGTTGTTTTCCAGAAGCACAGCACAAATATTATTGTGTTTATATTTTCTGTCTCTATTTCATCTAATTAAACTCTTCATGTTCTATTTGAAATTAATTTGTTGCGACCAATATTTTTTTCCACACCAAGGCCAATTCCTCATTTAGCGTGTCCTAGGCTATTTCTTAGATCAGGCAGTGTCCAAGGTAAAACAAGCCGGCAAAGTGCGTGTCGGACCACGCACAATGAAGGGTTCCGTAGTTGGGGTGAATTTATCTTAAAAACAAACTTAACATTGTAGTTCAAAAACATGTTTTCCCATACATCGATACACGCCACGGACAATTTTCCACCTGCAAATGTGAGTTTGTAATCGCATTTTTTATGTGATAAAACTTCAAATTAATGATTTTCGGACTTTTTCCTTTACTTGTGCTGTGAAACCTTGCTTCTTGCCAAATTTCATGATTCTAGGTCAACAGGAAGTACTAAGTTTTGATTTATTTGAGAGTATCAACGTAATATCGTATAAATCGCCGTATTTTTTATTGCGTTGACGTAGAAGCTTGATTTTTTTAGTACACCAAAGGACCGTAGACTTATCTTATTATTTATTTATGACTTATACTATTTGATAATAATTTCAACTTGATACCTCCATGCGTTATAGAGAAAAAGGGTCTTGACAGACTGACTGAAAGACAGACAGACAGACAAACGGACAACGCAGTGATCCTATGAGGGTTCCGTTTTTTTTTTTTTGAGGTACGGAACCCTAAGAATCTTTATTTTTTTAAAGTGAAAACTTCTTAAGGCGCGTTGAGTGGTTTTTGGTAGGGTAAAATCTTATGGATTCGGGTTACCGACATAACAATGTTAAGAGTGCTATCACAAAAAAAAAAACTTTTTTAGTCAATTTCTTATCTAATTGTGAGCTTAAAATAATTAGAAGAAAGCTTGAAATAATTGAAACATTAAGTCTGTGTAACTATAAAAGTACAGTTTTCGTGGTGATAAACCATTTGTGTCAGTCTCAGCACCTGTTAATAGTTTCATCATTTTTGCGCTCTCGAAAATATACCTTATTTCGTCGTTCATTTACTTAATGAAGATATTGTATCATCATAAAATAAAATTTTGATATATCACACGAAATAATAGGAAAAAACACATTCCCGACAGAGTTTAAAAAAAAAGGTTATTTCAACATTATTTTCTGAGACTACGAGTATTTGTAACATTATGATAGTTCCTTTTGCTACCTTTTTGATTTGAACATGTCTGCTTACATACAATATTTAATAAATAATAAATAATTTATGTTATTATATTAAAGAAAAATGTTCCTAAACTCAACACGATATCGTCAATTTTGTGTGAAGAGGCAACGGAAATTATTTTTTACAATATTACGAGTTACACCAACATTTTTGAATAAAAAAATTCTACCGAGGGAGACGAAAGAGTAATCTATCTGTGGCAATTACATTTGGTTTAGTTAAATTTTGCCGCAAAATGTACCGAAAAACAGCAAATTTTTGTCAGATTTTGAGATAGCGTCCTTAACTGTATATCTGTAGCTATGAATATTAAGTGTTGTAGCAGTAAATCTACTGCAACCCGCACTGAGCTTGCATGGTAGATTACAGCTCACTCCCTCTCGAAGAGAGGAGGCCTGTGTCTCAGCAGTGGGAACATTACGTTATGATATTTAGGCTCACTTTTGAACATGCACGGGAATAGTTTGAAATTGGGCCTATGTCCGATAAACAGCGACGGACTCGTTTCGTGTCATAACGGAGAGACCTAATTTATTATTTCCGCGAAATTGATCTGTTCTGTCATTTGAGGATAACAAATCTTGTCAGCGTGATGACCTATTTTGCACAATATTCAAGCACTTTGTAGGTCGAAAACATGGCGTTTAAATAAAGGCCTGGGTTTGAAAGTAGTAGTCAGGGAAAACAAACATCCAACTCACTTAGTATTCTTTTTTTATTGATGTGTTTCATACAAAACTGGGAACTTTGATAGTCTTGATCATTAAACAAAATATTATGCAGCAACTATTACTCGTATAACTGCGAGCGATAATTAAAAATCAACCCCCCCCCCCCCCCCTAAAATTTCAACATTTATGTCTGTAATTTTTATGGTGTACATAATCAAGAGTATTCTATTATATTCTATAAAAGTGTGAAAATATCGACGGCCTAACCAAACATTCTTTTTTAGGGTTCCGTACCCAAAGGGTAAAACGGGAACCCTATTACTATGGCTCCGCTGTCTGTCTGTCTGTCCGTCTGTCACCAGGCTGTATCTCATGAACCGTGATAGTTAGACAGTTGAAATTTTCATAGATGATGTATTTTTTTTACTAAAAAATAGAATAAAATAAATAGTCAAGGGGGCTCCCATACAACAAACGTGATTTTTTTGCTCGTTTTTGGTCGATATTGATTACGGCAACAGGTAGACGCTTGAAATATTCACAGACTATTTAGTTATACATTCACTTTAAGAATAAATAATTAAATTAAAATAAAATAAATATTTAAGGGGGGCACCCATACAACAAACGAGTTTTTTTTTGCCATTTTATAGATAATGGTACGGAACCCTTCGTGCGCGAGTCCGACTCGCAATTGGCCTGTTTTTATAAAGTAAATAACACGAAAATGCAGCAGTGCTATTCTGTAACCATCTCACCGTGAAAACTTAGGTGAAGTGAGCGTGGAGTGAACTGTCAGTAAGGAATTGACACTATTAACAACTCTTTTCAAGCTCACTTCACCTACGTTTACACGGTGAGATATTTCAGAATAGATCGGCAGATCTGACAAGGGAGAAAACATTTCATTTCAGATTCTTTCAATCCTTCAAAATAATTTACCAACTCACATCACAACAATACCTTCAAGCAGCAAATATCGACAATTCTCGCGAAGGATTCACTCAAATACCCACCCGTGACGTCACAGGCTGTTAGCAGCGCGAATGAGCGTACACAAAAGCTTTACATGGTGTCAATCATGTTGAAAACGTATGAAATTTCCGCCTTGTTTACACATTACAAGCTTTTGCCCGCGGCTACGCCCACGTGGATGTCGGAAAATATCCCAAGGAGTACTACCGGGATTAAAAGTAGTAAATCCTATGTGTTCCAGGTTATTAAAATATAAATAAAGCAGCTGACGAGGAGGAAACGAGCATTAGTGTTCGGGGATTTCAACTACGATCTGCTTAATCCAAGCCGACCGATTAATAATTATACAAAAATGCTGTTAGAAAATGGACACCTAATCCTAAACAACACTGATAAACAATTGAGTACTCGTGATACTGCTACAAAAAAATCGATCCTTGATCATGTCTCATCCTAAAAAATCATAAATTTCATGTAACTATAGTGGAGTCTCCAATGTCGGATCACAAGCAAATCTATGTCGAAGTTGGCATATATGCACCTGAAATTAAAAAGAAAGCAAAGTACCATACCTTAGATTACCCAGCGCTTTACCAAACAGTAGAAAGTAAAATTGTGAATGTCTCTGAGAGTCACTACGAAAGCTTAGAAAACGTAATAAAGAAAGCAGTAATTATAAATAGAATACCGAAAGTAAAAATTCAAAATACGTTAAAATCAAACTGGATTAATAAAGACATAATTAGAATGCTAACAAAAAGGAATCAGCTGTGGTCTGCTTATAAGGCAAAACCCAATGACGATTTAATAAGAAACGATTTCATAACCCTGCGAAATAGCGTGCTGGAACAAATTCAAAATACTAAAAGTGGATACTACTATAAACTTTTCAAAAACTGTGAAAGAAAGCCTTTAAAGGTGTGGAAGTTGATCGGGAACTTAGCTGGAAGCAAGTCTAAATGATGCTCCGCTCCTTCAAAGCTAGATACGCTAACCGGTCAAATCACCGACAGTAAAGAAATATGTAATTATTTTAACACCTTTTTTGCTACTATAGGGTCCATTTAAGCTAATAAAATTGCAAAGCCTAAGGAACAAATACATACTCAGCCAACAACACAAGCAACAGTATCTAGTACAAGTAAACTGCTAAACTTAACCCCAACTACTGTAGCAGAAGCCAGCAAAATCATAGACAATCTCAATTCAAACACTAGTGCGGGCCCAGATGGGATTAGTTGCAAAACCATAAAAAGTATTAAAAATCTAATATTAACTAAACTCACGATGAATATCAACTATTGTTTACAAAACGGCATCTTCCTGGATTCTTTGAAAATAGCGAAAGTTAGTCCTATCTTTAAGTCAGGTAAAAAGACTGACCCGGGTAACTATCGCCCTATCTCTGTCCTCCCAATAATATGTAAAATATTCGAAAAAATATTATATAAACGTCTAGATCACCTCAAAACTATAAACTTCCTGTCTCAGAAACAATATGGTTTCCGCGCAAAATCCAACACCCTAACTGCAACAATTGACCTTGTGACCAATCTAAAAAAAATATTGATGAAAAATGCGCAGCACTCGGCATATTTATTGACCTGAAAAAGGCATTTGATACAATTAGCCATAGTCGCCTTCTTCAAAAACTGCATGAAATCGGTATCAAGGATACTGCCCACGACATGTTCCGGTCTTATCTCTTTAACAGACAACAAATTGTTCGGATTAGTGATATACAAAGTAGCTGCGAAACTATAACCTATGGCGTACCGCAGGGATCCATTCTTGGACCCCTGCTGTTCATATTATACGTAAATGACATACATAACCTAAACCTGGCAGGTGACATCATACTTTATGCTGATGACACAAGCCTATTTTTATTTGGAAACAATATCGAAGATGTCATCGAACAAGCACAACAAGATCTGGACACTCTCTCTAGATGGTTCCGACATAATTTGCTTACTGTTAATACCTCTAAAACAAACTATATTATTTTCAGTGCTAGGAACAAAAAAGTCGCGAACAACTCAAATCTATACGTGAATAACGAACCTATAACCCAAGTTTCTTCGGAGAAGTATCGTGGATACTACTACATAAACTATTAAATAAAAATATACACTCAAAAATAACATTCACAAAAAAAGGACAAACACAAAAACGTAGCACTAGACGAAAAAACAACATTTGCTTAAGACCGCCACGAACTAATTACGGAAGAGAAAATATACTATACGAAGGAGCAGAGTTGTACAATACATTACCTAACGACATCAAAGAGATACAATCTTTAACTTTATACAAAAGAACCATAAAACACCACATCTTAAAAGATTTCTCTGGGTTTTAAATTTAACCCACCACACGAATTTAATTTATTTATTTATTTACTAATTTGCTAAGTACCTATTAAGAAAACTAGAATACCTAATACACTGTATTTCCGAAACATCACATTACATAGTAATATAAATAGTTTAATGTGAAATTGCTATTGACTTGCCTTCAAAGATCCGATACGTAATAGTAAACCATTTTTTTCCTTTTACCTGCAAACCTGTAAAAAAATGTGTGTCTAATAATTAATTTAATTACCGATAACTTCCTTCATCATACGTAATTCTTATATTTAGTTTTAAGATTACCTTGTATTTCTCATATTTAAGTGAATCGTATTCTTTTTGAGAAATAAATGTCTTAAACCGTAAATTGGTATTTTTTACTCATTTGAACAAAAAACGGTTATTGTGACAACTATAATAGTTAGAAATATAGCCTCGCGGACTTTTTTATGGGTATTGATGAGTACTATAAACATGTAGTACATTATTTGATGTATAATCAATAGTGTTTGCAGCGCACGCCAAATAGTGACTGTTGTAGGCAAATTTGGGTCCCCTATGTTGTTTCGAACGCCGCTGTTGCGACACACGCTGTTGCGAATTATTTTTCCACTGCCTCACAGGTTCGAAAGCTCATGGACTCGAATGAAGTAGTCGCGAAAAACGCTGTTTCGAAAAACATTTTCACTGCCTCATACGCTCGAATGCTTGTGATTTCGATTTATTTAGTCATAAAGTGTACAGAAAAGTATTTAAGCAGTAATTAAATAAAATCAACAAATTCGGTGTCAACATCATCATTTAATATAACGTATAGTAATTTAGTTCAATTGGATATTGATGAAGAGTTTTTGTTTTGGTAACTGAATTTACCAACAATAGAGGGGACCTGGCACTCGGCGGCCGCTGCCGCGGCACGCTGTTAATGGTCACTGTTCTAACCTAACCTAACCCAAATGATTAAATACTTTTCTGTACACTTTATGACTAAATAAATCGAAATCACAAGCATTCGAGCGTATGAGGCAGTGAAAATGTTTTTCGAAACAGCGTCTTTCGCGACTACTTCATTCGAGTCCGTGAGCTTTCGAACCTGTGAGGCAGTGGAAAAATAATTCGCAACAGCGTGTGTCGCAACAGCGGCGTTCGAAACAACATAGGGACCCCGGCAAATTTTTGATACCTTACATTATTGTAATTTTCGTAGAGATCGCAATTTTTTTTGAACAATGAAATACAGCCCAAGTTACTCGCTGCTAATGTAGCTTTCAATATATGAAATAATTATTAAAATCAGATTAGTATTTTTTTAATTAATACATTACAAACAAAAAATATCATTTTTTCTCTTTAAAATATTTGTATAGATTTACCTACATGTGTAGATAATATTAGGGTAAAGTGGCTGGGTTTGCAAGAAAGAACCTCTTCTCTTTTATATTTTAGATAATAATATATATTTTTAAGTCATCTCTCTGCCACTTCTGCCTACCGTAGTATTTTTATTATTCAGTATCTACATTAAGCCTCTGCTTAATGTAGCTCCCTCATTTTGCCGGTTACAAATCCCATGTAGCCTTCGTTTTTCCAATAACTAGACACGAATACAGACACCAGGCTGCTACTTTTTAGCAATCGAAAAATATAATAACACTTTGTCCGACTCAGCGATCGAACCGCTCAGCGGTCGCGCTTGAAACCAATAGAGCTACGCGAGACAATCAAATTATTTTATATTTAAAGACTTGATAAACTTTATGATTTACTCTTTAGGTCTCCGTAGCGAAACCCTATTATTAAAGCTCCGTTGTCCGTCCGTCCATCTATCACAGGGCAAAAATTATCACAAAGTGTACCACTAGGGCACTAGGGGAGAAATAATAAAATTAGAAATAAAGTTACAAATTAAAGGGGTATACAAGAAACGTGTTTTTTTCGGCGTTCCATTCGCTGCGGAACCCATCGTGAGCGAGACCGATTCGCACTTGGCCGCTTTTTTCTAAAATCAGAAAACTGTTCAGTTTCTTGCAAGGCGGGACTTTTTTCCATGATGGAAATGCAGATGTTTTCCTTCAATATAAATTATCTACTTAGCAAGGAAATGACGATTGCTGGACTCATTTTCCTGACTGTCCTTGTTGCTCCATTGTAAGCGTAGTATTTTATTTTATTATTAAGGAATCTGTTAGATCATACTTACTTTATTTAACGTAAAAATCCGTGCATTTTAACGTAAGTCAAATACGTGTGACTTTTCACTGACGTTAAAGTGCACGGATTTTATTACGGCTAGTGAGCCGTAGTCCATTATTTCCTGCTACCTGACATTGTTTTCTAAAAACAAACTTCCATCAAGAATTTCAAAACATCTTCCAACATTACAAGTTATTACGAAAAAAGAGAAAAATCCTTTAAAAAATCAGTTTCTAACTTTAACTATAAGTCCTAGCTCCATTTTTTCTACTAGGAGCCCATAAAAGGCGAATACAACACTGTCATCTCATGCTGCGCGACAATTTGTCACCGTACAACCGCTTGCCGGTGACTGCAACGACAATATACCAGCACTGTAGCAAGGTACGGACTTTTCATTAATAATATTTTTTGTTGTGTACCCAGGCGTTTTCTGAAGCTAAGTAATATGTAATAACGTATAAACAAGGAAAGAATTTGTTAGCATTTATAGATTTTCTTCGAAGAGGGAAAGCTGTCGTGGTCTTCATTTTAAAAGTAATCACTTTTAGGTATACTGAAAGTTATAGAAAAGCGTAAATCATATATACTGAAAGCAGTGGAGGTTCAGTGGTAACGGCCCGGAGTTACGAGTTGAAGGTCGTGGGTTCGAACCCAAGCTTAACTTTGTGTAAATAATTTCATCACCACTGCTCTCAAAACGGTAAGAGAAAACATCGTGAGGAAACTGGCATGTCGTAGAACCAAAAAGTCCGAAGACCTGTGACATCTACCAACCAACCCGCACTAGGCCCGTGTGGTAGATTACAGCCCACTCCCTCTCAACGAAAGGAGGCCTGTGTCCCAGCAGTGGGAACATTAGACGCTAATTATGCATGTATGCTTACCTACTATTGGTTTACATAACTGTACTTATTTTAAATTAAACTGACGAATAACACATAATCAATCATATAACACAAATCATAACATAATCGCCGGGATAATAGAAAAGTTCGTGTTCAGCCAACTAAGGCAGCGCTACTGTAAAAAGCGTTGTATGCAGAGCGCCAATAATTTATAATAATATCCCTAACTGTGTTAAGAAATTAAATACAGACCAGCTTAAGAAAACATTTTAAAAAATCCTGACAGAAAAAACCTATTATAATGTTAATGAATTTTTAAATGATAAATCGCTCTGAAGATACTGACTGAATCTATTCTTTTATTTTGAATTGCATGACTATTGAACTATTAAAAAAAAATATATATTAATGTTAATTGTTGATTTATTATTATTCGATGTATGTATCTTTATTTGAAATCCTATTGTCTTTCGACCTAATCTATACACCAGCAATGGTCAAACATGTTGAGCCAAAAACTACCTTGTTACACCTTTAATAAGCACCATACCATGTATATTATCTACACATGTTTTTGCAAATAAATGAATCTTTATCTTTATATCACAGCATTAAACTTTTACCATTTTATCGTTACGTTAAAGAAATAAGGATGGAATAATTTCACTAGAAACCTGAAACAGATGAGACAGTCTTTTTGTGCGATGTTAGTACCTATCTGTCATCACGAGACCGTAGCTACTTTGGTGACTCAGTGGCGACTAAAAACTGCAGTTATGAGTCATACAATGTTCCAGTTTACTTTTACCGACTAACTTATTTACTTTTATCGTTTTGTTCCCTTTTTGCCATTCAAAAGATTATTTTAAGGTGAATCCTCAGCTGTAACCCTCGATATTCTATTTGCAGGTATAAGGTTGTATCTTGATCAAACTATGTTTCGCAACTATAATGCTACGGCTACACTGTCGCGATAATGCGAACACCACATCGCGCGCTCTCTCTCGCACACCGGTCGACGTCTCGCTGTACAACAGAGAGCGTATGGAGTTTAGTGCGCGTTATCGCGACAGTATAGCCGTAGCATAACAGATATGTATTTACGGAATTATCGCATCAAATCAAAAATGTTTATTTGTTAGGATATGGTACAATAGATTTTACAATAGTGGTTCCAGCATACCCTGCCATAGTATGGCGTACAAATATTTATTTATATACAAAAACAAAGCCCATATTACTAACTTATTTATAATTATGAATAATAATGGATTAGAGAATAAAATATGAATAATAGTTAATTAATACCGATTTCGATTGTATTGTATTAATAATTATAAATAATGAAATATGCAGTTTTTGCATGTCATGGATTAAAGGCTATTTTTATTACTTATTATATTATTAATGATTTATCCTTCAAGTATTCTTGAGCACTGTAATATTTTTTTTTATAATAACAGTCTGAACAATACCCTTCTGAACAACGGCTATGGCAAATCTTGAGTACTATTAATATTTATAATATATATAATCAAAAGAATCACTCATTAATTCTCCTTAAGTTAGATTTGTTCCCCAATGTCATTATTTCATGAAAAAGCAATTCAATTAAACAAATCTAACGTAGAGAGATGTATTAATGATTCTAATGATAATAATTCTGTAAATACAAATCTGTTATAGTCGCGTATCATATTTTTATCAAGCCTGATTATCATCATTTCAGCCGAAAGACGTCCACTGCTGGACATAGGCCTCCAAAGGTTTGCCATAATCGCCACGCTTGGCAGGCGGGTTGGCGATCGCAGTATGGTGTTTAAATGGATAGAGAACGCTGCTGCCCATTCTCTAGTAAGTCCCTTAGTCGCCTTTCACGACACCTACGGGAAGAAATGGGGTGGTGCTATTCTTTACGTCCGGTACCACACGGGACACAACAACCTGATACTGAACTGCAAATAGCAAAAAACGTAAGAAAATTTGAATACCGCGGGCTACAGATGCGGATCCACCATATCTAATGATTATTCAAATTATTATTATTTGCTAAACCAGTCGGGACTCCACGAACATTTTGAAAGTTTTTCACGATTGTTTTTTGAGATCTTAAATGGTATACTAGATCAAGAAAGGTTCTAGCCAAGAGGTTTTCAGAATTCGCAAAATTTACAGCTGCAAAAAAACGTCGTATGACTACGAAATCTGCTGTTCCCTACATTTTGACGAGTTATGAGAACATAAATGCAGAAAACAGCAAATTTTTTTTTCGCGATTACGGGTTTGGTCTCATAGTAAAAGTTGTTCATAATGACGAGTTCAATGACCCCTTAAGAGGTTGTGGGTTATTTATGTTACACCTTGTATATGTTTTTTAATCGAGGCTGGGTTGTTTTGGGCATTCTCCTTTATAATTAATAACATTTTTAACACTGCATTGTCTCCCCACACCTATAACAAAGAATTTATTATTGCCGTTACAAGGAAAAAAGGCACAAAATTCCTAATACTAAACTTATTTCAAAATGTAATTAAATTACGTTAAAAGAAACTTTAGGGAAAACAAAAGGAATGTTGACAAGAATGCCTCATTAATTGTGATCTACTTTGATATTTAATAAGGGGTAATTAGTCTGGAAAGCTTTTGAAATCGCGTTATGCGAGAAGAAAATGGAAAAGCGTGAATGGGATTGTTTAATTATGTTAAATGAAAAATCGCCATTGAAAATACTTACTGTTTTTATTTGTTTAATGTTACAATGACACTTTAGTCGTGAGTAGGTAAAGAAGAATTCTTTTAATGTGATTTTTTTTTCTATTGTAGGAAATAATCAAAAAATACTAATTTAACTTCAGAAGAAGAATTTGAGCGCGATTTCAATTCTTAAAAAAAAAAAAAAAAAAAAAATCACAAAGTAACACGCTGTATTCGTTCTGAGTATAATTCAACAAGATTCTAAATATGGTCAAAGTGTTCATAAGAAGAAGTTCATAAACCGTTTGTACGCAATAATCATGTATCATTCCCTACTACGCACGGGGAAACTCGGTGGCGTAATCTTCGTAAAACTTAATTTCCATCGGCGTGTAAGTTCTACTTACCATCGAGATTTAAGTGGTTATATCTGAGTGTAACTAGGTATATGTACTTCTTATCATCATGATGGTATTTCACTTCAGAGACCTAGGAATTTCATTTCTATAAAAAAAAAACAGACTTCCAAAAAAACAACGTTATTTTTAATTTTTTTGTGTTTTTTTTTTGTTTTATTTTCTTTTTCTGTAAAAAGTTAATTTTTTTATTTTTCACTTTTTATTTCTACAAAAAAAAAACCTACTTCCAAAAAACAACGTTATTTAAAAAAAAAGTGTTTTTTTTAAGTTTTATTTTCTTTTTTGTAAAAAGTTTTATTTTTATTTTTCACTTTTTATTTGTGGTAAGTACCTACCTACACACACCAATTTGTAAACCACTACTCGATATGTAAATAACAGTGACGGGAAATTTTATAACATCATTAAAATACACCAAGTGGATTAAAAACGTATTATCATAGCTTACTCAAAAACTACCCAAATAAAGTTAATAAAATTGATATGGAATCACCGCGCGCTTGCGCTTCCTCTACCAAATGCAAATTTAACTATTGCATGACACAACATTAAAGACCAGTAACTTAATTTCTTTCTTAGTTCATGGGAGTGTCTGTGCGACGGCCGCGAAACGGTCAAGCCATACATTTTGACCAAGATGTAAGGATTGTAGAGTTAGGGGCTTTTTTTTTTGTTGGGTGGGACATTATCAAATAACTTCTCCCGCTCTGAGCGGAGCGGGAGGGCGTGTCAGACTTTTACTGACTAAAATCCACCCGTGTTCCTTCAGATGCCTGTGTGCCAGGGCCACGATATCCCTTTTGGACCGACTCGTAACCCTGACAGGAGAGTTAGGGGCTTGGCTCTACGTTAAATCTACTCTTGGCTCTACGTTAAATCTGATAACTGTTTGACAGTGAGTGCGTCATGTGAGTCATGGTAACCATGAAATAATTTTGGTAGGTTAATAAATCACAAAGTTACACGCGGCATCCCCTTTGCGTAGCAACAACAAGATTCTAAAGTATAGTCAAGTTTTTCATCATCAACAAAATATGGAATTTAAATAGGGCATTTAGTAAAAATTAAAATATGCCTTAACATATCATTTAAATTAATACTTTAAAAAATATGACAGATTCAAAATTACGCGTAACAAAATAATGATGGTCGATTGCTAAGTACTATAGAAAACCCGGCCAAGTGCGAGTCGGGCTCGCGCACGAAGGGTTCCGTACCATTATTTATAAAAATGGCAAAAAAACACGTTGTTGTATGGGAAGGGAGCCTCCTTTAAATATTTGTTTATTTTAATTTTTTTTTTTTGTTTTTAAAGTGAAAATATAATTAAATATTCTGTAAATATTTCAAGCGTCTACCTGTTGCCGTTATCAATATCGAGCAAAAACGAGCAAAAAAATCACGTTTGTTGTATGGGCCCCCTTAAATATTTATTTTATTCTGTTTTTTAGTATTTTTTGTTATAGCGGCAACAGAAATACATCATCTGTGAAATTTTCAACTGTCTAACTATCAAGGTTCATGAGATACAGCCTGGTGACAGACGGACAGACAGACAGACAGACGGACAGACGGACAGACAGACAGACAGACAGACGGCGGAGCCTTAGTAATAGGGTTCCCGTTTTACCCTTTGGGTACGGAACCCTAAAAACAGCTCAACGGAATTGAATGGGGCACACAGATAGTTAATCACATAGGATAAATTAATACCGGTAGTACGTTTCCGTGGGAAAATTTCCAACCTCCACGCGGGCAAAGCCGCGAGCAAAAGCTAGTAATAAATCATTCAGTTCAATCATTCCAGATGAAACACGAGGTAAATTATAAACGATTTTTTTCTGTAAGTAGGTTTGTGCAAACACTTTTGCACATCATTTTAAAAACTAGATGAGGTCGGCGTTTCCCGTCCGACTAATTAACTACTCTGGGAAGAAAAGCCGAAATAACCTCACAGGTCACAGTCTCTTTTAAAGTCCAGACATAATCGTGGTCAGATCATATATGAGAAATATGTGGATTGGTATCTGAAATGTTCGTTTGAGGAAAGAAACACACAGATTTTAGTGGACCTGTCCAGTCAGTGCATGCATTTGTTAATTATCGTGCAGCTCAACTCAGAACATAAAGAGCTCAACAATTCGACGAACCAAAGAAAGGACATTTGGGTAGGGCGCATAAAGTACTCAAATTGCCAGACCATGAATAAAACTGAGAGAAAAAAAAAAAACAATGACCCACATAGTCACTCACATTGACAGTGAAAGTAAATTTTCATGTCATTGTATGTAATTATGTGAAATGGTCCCACACCGTGTATTAAATGACAAAAAAAAATATCATCCCCGTTTTGCGTGCAAGGGAGGTACCCTAAAAAAAAAGTTTGTCATGATTTTATTTTACGACTTTTTCGACGCGGCGACGTGATGAATATGTACACCCTTGCTAAATTACAGTTTTCTAGGACTAAGCGTCTCCGAGCTAAGCCGGGGACAGACGGACGGACGGACAGACAGACAGACAGACGGACATGGCGAAACTATAAGGATTCCTTGTTTACTACGGAACCCTCAAAACGGATACATTAAAACGAGCCACATATTTTCATGAGCCTGGTTGTAGGAACAACAAATTTGTGTTTGTTCTTAGTATTTATATTATAGATAATTATCACTGTATTTTATACAGTAATATTTTTATGTGCATAAAAAAGATTTTCATAAATATACTGAGCAGGCACAGTCATTATAATATTAAAATTTGTCTCTGAGGGAGTGTCTGCAAATTACCCTTTTTTGTTAAACAGAAATTGTCTGAATATCAGCGGCATTTCCCCACAACAGATTACACGACATCACACTATGAAAATAACACTAAAGTAGGTATACTAAACGAGCTGTCTCGAAATCAGTTAAATCACGAATTTGTCTAACGGTGCATGCTGTAATAATCAAGCATCCGTCAACTTGGCAAATGAGACACGAAATTTGTACACGTTCAGTAAATGTTACCAACCGTGCTCAGTACCTCTGCTAATAGAACCTCGTTTATATAACAGATGGCGCTACCATTCACTGCCAATCTTATAAACGTTTTCATGAACGCAATAATTCTATCATTTAAAAGGTAGGTCATGAAAGGAACGGTTCCCAAAATCTATGTTATAGACTAAGGACTCTACCTAAGATTCAATTGTTAGTCTCAAACGATACTTTTCGAAAAATATTTTAGTGCCACACTAAAATAATATTTAAAATCCTATAGAGAGTGGTTATTGACATTGGTGTGGGTTAAATAGTATAAAAAGCAGGAGCATAAAATAAATCCATAGTGTAACAGGATTACACGCTCAGCGGTAAAATATTATGTTGCTGTTGATGTGGAAATCCATACAAAATCCGAAAACGTTCAAAAGAGTAATAATCCTGCATGTCCGACTAAAACCAAATGCCTGGCAACTCTAATCGCATGTTACAAAATGGTCGTGTCAGAAAAATAGTAATAAAAGTTAAAAAACAAAATACTATATCACAAACTTGTTAGTGAACGGTTGAAAATGGCAACTTATTTTAAATGCACTTTTATTAGGCTGTTATTAAAAGTGCTTAAGTGTTTTGTTGGCTAGGGTACGTGTATATTACTTACAATTTTAATTTTATTATTTTGTAATTCTTGTTATCAGCTTACCGTGTCCGATAAGATTTTCTATCGGCCAAAAATGACGAACTTCCATATAAACAAACATCCCTTATTTAGTGTTAGTATACACTAAAGAGGCAGTGGTGGCCGAGTGGTAACGTCCCCGACTTACGAGTTGTAGGTCGTGGGTTCGAACCCAGGCAGGCGCTTTACTTTGTGTAAATAATTTCATCACCACTGCTCTCAAAACGGTGAAGGAAAACATCGTGAGGAAACCGGCATGTCCTAGAACCAAAAAATCAAAGACAAGTGACATCTACCAACTCGCACTGGGCCCGCATGGTAGATTTACAGCCGAGAGAGAAGACCTGGAAGACCTGAAGAGAGGAGGCCTGTGTCCCAGCAGTGGGAACATTATAGGCTGATTATGTTGTATATGTTACGGCTAATACCCGAAGTGCAGCTACACCTAGTTTTAGCCGGTTAGAACTAGGTGTAGCCACTTACTCTTGGTTAAACCTAGTACGAGCCGATTGTTTTCGGGTAAAATCATTTGGGTTAGGTTAGGTTAGAACAGTAACCAGATCCCCTCTATTGTTGGTAAATTGGTTTTATCCAACAGGGATTGTCTGGACCTATAATTCTAACCGGCTAAAACTAGGTGTAGCCGCACTTCGGGTATTAGCCGTAACATATACACTAAATAGGGGATGATTGTTTTGTTGCGCAGGAGCAAGGGAATTCATAAAAATGTTTACATAACTGATGCCAATAAAGATTATTATATTCTATTATTATTTAACCGCTTCAGTGGTTGACGAGATAATAAGAATTACCCACATGGGCTATTCTTAATATATAAGAGAACAGGTCAAGATGTCGTAAAAATATTATATGCAGTGAGTAATTATAAAAATAATATTATCACTACTTATTAATGTAATACCGGCCATACAATTAAATAAAAAATACACATACAAAACACATCGGGTATGAACGGTTATAATCTTTATTTATATAAAAAAACAGATTGTAGTACATGTAACAGTTTTCAAAAAGTAGGTAGTATTAAATCTCTGGCAATCAAGTGGGTGACGTGCCGTTCTCCTTGCTAGGCTATGAACTAGCCTGTATTGAACAGTGCCTATCTGCTCTAATTATGATACTCCATAAACTAAAATGAAAGTTCACTTGAAGGAAGGAGTTGTTTTTTAGTTACCTTAAATACATAACAGTAGAAAGCCCTAACAGTTAGCTGTTAATCAGACAGCAACAATAACACTTGCCTTCTCAGTATCATCTCAAAACTTAAAATAATCGGATGAAAAGATAAACAGATAGAGCAACCGTCTTTGTAAAATTTAACTATGAAATTCTTGGTAATTTGGTATTTGTGCCAACACTACCTGTTTATGAAGGGCACTTAGGTAAAATCCATTGATTTTTACCTGACTTCCAAAAAGGTTATGATATTAGTAGTAGTTTTAAAGACAACTCTCGTAGTGACGCGTTCTCAGAAACAAAACCAAAAAATTATATCCTAACTAAACTAAAACTAATAACAAACTAAAATATGGTGTCAAAAAATTCCTCCGCATCGCTGTCGATTGGTAATGTACCCAAGAGACTGGCGGCATTGCCACGTTGTATGACAATGCTTAGCCTCTAGCCTATGTAAAAGCCAGCCTTTAGGTCACGGGAAGTATCAACCAGCCGTTTGGAGATTTCTTTGAACTAAACATGAGCACTCGGAAACAGCAATAACGGATTAAGGTTATGGCCGAATGCATGTTAATTTGGAACAATCTTTCCGAAACGTCATTGAAATTTTGTATTTTTTCTTCAATAAAAACGGGAAAGGAATACTCAAAGATTGGAAAGATTTGATGATTTCCCTTATGTCTATCTACCTCCCTTAGCCGACTCTAGTTAATTTAAATACACGACCAAGTCCTAATGACTCATAACAATAATATAATTAATGAGTCAACCAGAAAAGACACAATACTATATTATGGACTTGCCTTAAGAAATTCTTTGCATGCTGGCCACCATTACTTTACAGTGACCTGAAGGTGTGCTGAAGTATTCATAACGTATGCTATTATTCTAAGCAATAATTATGAGCCATTACGATAAAATTACCCCTTAAGTTGTAACTACTATATTAAATTATTTTGATGTACCTCAGTGTAAAATAAACGGCATTTGAGTGAATTATCGTAAGGTGTTAATTCAATTCAAACTACATACAGTTATTATGTTATTAAAACAATTATTTATTTAAGTACTCAGCAATAATAATTTTCATGAATTACTGTTTTAAGTTGTGATCACTTTATGTGGTTACAATCAAGTAGAGCAGATTAAAAAAAAATGTTTATTTGAAATTATAGCATGCCTGGTTAAATATAATATTACATTTATTCATTCTCTGGGTTCGATTCCCAGGTCGGGCAAAGTGTTATTGGTATTTTCCATTAGGATTTCTCAGTAGCAGCTCGGAATCTGGATTTGTGCCCGGTTGATAACTGGCGGGGTGTACTATAGGTGCACCTCTGCCTAACCCTTCGGGGATTACAGGCGTGATGTTATGTTATGTTGTTATTAGTTATGTTTGTTTTATTTAACCAGCATATACAGCGTGTTACGGAAAGGGTATATACATGTCAAAGGCACGGATTCTTTTGGTGATAACAAACTACATGGCAACATTTTTTTTAATAATGCCTAGGTACATAATTATAAAGTTAAGAAAGATTTAACTAATAAAAACCAAATGTTTCCAATTGAATTATTGAATTCTACAAATCCTAGACCAAGTCAGCTGATCGTTACATGCTTTAATTCATGCATTTGATCCCGCAGCCAATCGTGCCACCCGCGCCGCCGCGTGTCGGTGCGGTGCCGTGTCGCAGAGCTGTGGCAGGTGTGTGTGTGTACTAGGAGCACAGACACAGATAATGGATAATGACCCTCGTAGTGCGGTGACAGGTTTGTTATGATTTAAATTCAATAAACTATAGAAATAAAAAAAGTATCAAACATTTTCAAAGTTATCCTTTTTGAGCTGACATTTTGTACAGAGTTTCTGAATCAGATGCACTCTTCACCCGATTTGTATGGATATACCCTTTCCAAAACATGCTGAATAATGTTTAAATGAAACAAACAAAAGAAATGGTCCACACTTAGCCCTGGACCGAAATAGCTGGAAGTCATTTTTCAGGCTTATGTTCAGTAATGGAATGATGCAGTTATGAAACAATTAATTTCTACTTTCACTGCCATTTACTTTATGAAGTAGAAAATAATACGCTTTTATTAATTAAAGAACATACAACTACAAGCTAAAGCAACCAACAAGACTCCTTGCTTCATTGCTCTTTATATATACAAGCAGTTCATTTTGTCTTAAGCCTGGCGCGGAAATGGAATCCTTTTCTCCTTAATAACTTGTACGTTGGAACTTATTACGCAGCGTAATATTTCCCTGTTTGATTAGATGTATAAGCAATTTGGAAAGAAAATATAAGGTTACTCTTTCATTTCATTGATAAACATGGGTTCTTTCTTAGAATCTGTATACAAAGCTGTCTGCTTCAATTTGAACGAACTGAAATGTTTGTTTCAAAATATATCCTTTTCGATGTGTAAAAAGAAAGTTGTGTTATTTGTATAAAGAAAATTGTGTTATTTTTCTTCTGTCGTTTTAATATTTTACTTGGAAACATATATTACAACAACAACTTAAAATTAAGTTTTATCAAATTATTAAATTCTGTATTCTGCCTCATATATTATGGCGGAGTTCTAAAAATAGAATTTAAAACGTGACACCGTTTAGTAAAAATACGTAGAATTTCAGTGATTCACGAAAAATCTTCAAATTTTCCTAAGCAATAAACGTACCGAGTGTTTAAAAAAACAAGAGCCATAAATGTTGCCTTGAGGGATAACTCTGCATGCTGTTCACGGAGCCGAGACAAAGGTGTAACGTTTCATACAAAAGGCTCTTACTCGTTGCACGCCTACCCCTGCAGCTTAGGGTACGTTTAAAATAGAATATTTGAGAGAAAAATTCTTTGTTTTTCTTGAAAAGAATTGGTTAGTCGTCTCAAATGCTTATATTAGGTCTGAAGCCATATTAAAGCATGCGTGTTTCGTTTAAGGGAATGTCATACGTCTTTTTTTGTAGCTTAAAGGCGTTGTAACTTTAACTATACTGTCTATTTATCTACTGTCTATTATATTTTATTATCTATTATATTTTGAGTGCATAATTACCTGCATTCTCCAGGACTTAAACGAGGCAAATGACAAAGTTGTCCAAGTCACTACGTACTGGTTGGCCAAAATATGAATCCTCAACACAAGAAGAAGTATATTATTAGTAGTAAAGACATTAAAGCTGTGGCAAAGTGAAGTGAAATGAAGCAATAAGGTTCACACTCTTTGCACACTTAGATACCACTGAAATTAGAGCAAATAGAAATTCAAATACCGCTCTTTACTTCAGCAAAAAGGTTTGAAAAGTCGTGTTACATGCTTCTCGGGATTCAAAATCATCAAAGTAAATGAATTTTCTTGTTAACTTAGTAGGTTTTCTATTACTATTAGAATTAATTAGTGTTATATTTGATATTCTTACAAAAGTCTTGATATTCTAGAAAGTCAGTATGGATAAAGTTAATTCAAATTAATGTTAGGTACTCAGAACACTTCAAAGTCCAAACATCTAAGATTATAATAATACGTGGTTTGAGCTGGATTTTGACTTAGAACTTTCTCAGAGGCGTATTCTCTTTTCTTTTAGGTACTTTTAATCAATTTTTTGTTGTTTTGGTCAATATAATAAAATACGTAATTATTTGCACTGCAATACTTCTAGAAAACTGAACAGGTGTTACTGGGCTCAATATTTAAAATGTACTTCCTAAATAAATCTTTACTAAAATTACTTTCTTTACTATTATGAATTTATGACATTTACTTAAAGCCAACACATGTAAACTTTGTAATATTTGAAACTTGTCGTAACATTCTGGAAGTGACGGAACAGTAATTATAATCTATAATTATGCTTTCCTTCACATGACAGCCAATTTTCACAAAAAAACACACAAATTTTCTTTGAAAAGTCACTCGAAAATTGCGAAATTCCTCGCAAGTACAACGAGCCCTTACAAACACATAAGTGATGATTCGCACGTGATCGGAATGCGCATGTGATCCGGTAGATGGAGACACGTCATTTGTGTATTATGGCTGAAGGTAGGGTTGTGACGCAAAAAGATAGGTAGGTACAGAAGGTCGGCTCCATACAACAAGTGACGTACGCAAACAGTACGTACGGCGATCACGGTCCAATGCCAGTTGCGAATGTACGTGAAGCCGCTGGTCGTGAAACCGTGTCTATGTGAACGTTTTCAATCGTTGTATGGTCAGCCTTCTGAAATATTCTGTGGTTGTGCCACGCATTTTGATTTGTAGTTATTTAGTACTTCGCTTGCTTTATTATCGAGGTTTACTGCCGCAATTTTTTTTTCTCGTCTTCTATATTTTTTCGACCCTTTATCGTAGTTCGTTTTTGAAAGGCTTATTTTTTATTTAGAAGGGTTCTTCGTTTGTTCATGCATTTAATTTTGCGACATGGTGAGTAAGGTGTACTGTTATTTTTATTTATACAAACAGCTTTTAGCAAAAGTGGAATAAGTTTTGTTAATATTCAAATGACATATTTAGGGAATTGGATACTATTTTCTATTCAATTCGTCCCGTGTATGCGGTATCCTTTAAAGGTATAATGAAAACTAATTGCAGGAACCATCATTTATTTTAAGCACCACGTTTTAAACTTCAAAATGTGGCAATGTATGGCACATTGTTAAAGTGGGCCATTATACATAGTGTCCCATACAACATGTGGCGTTAGTACGTACCAGAAAAGGTTAAAGATTATTCTGCAATGCAGCGTCTAGCTCGTTAAAGAAAATAACAACTTCACAAAGATATTTCGGTTTTAACAACGCTAATATTGCTGTGGCAATAAATATTTCGCCCACAAAATAAATGAATAACTAAATAAATAATGTAATATTTTGAACATGGAATACAAAAAAATAAAAATATTACATAATAGAGAAAAAATAAAAAGATAAAATCACGAACCTATACAAACCATGTTAAACGACGTAACCTCTGCTTAAAAAACCAATATTAGAACATTTTTTTTGCCAAAATCGGCTTCAAAGCCGCCGTTGACACAATTGGCTGTTAACCCCATCAAAAATAACAACCAAACCTTTTATTTGCCATTATTCCAATTTTATTACACGAAAAATAGGACACCATATTGTTAAGTGGTATTCTGGATATATCCGGTTATATCTGGTATACGGCGGTCTCGGTTTCGATCTGCAGATATGATTGATGACGAGTGAGCTATCATTTACGTTCGGTTTTTACCACAGTATACATATATATGAGTCTCAAATGGACTGCTTCCTCTGTTACATGAGCGTTTTGGCGTTTGATCATCAACGCTATTATGTTAGACTGTGAAATATGGAGATATATTGCTACTTATACGGACAAGTTGGGGTGCAATTTGCTTGTTTAATGCGGGCTATCTTTCACTTGTCGATTGACGAACCCCGACGCGGTCGCGTTCAGTGATTTATGAAAGTTAGTTTGGCCAGTACGTCTTTAAGTCACGGCAGTAGATTTTTTCAAAATTTCTTACAGGATTTTCTTACGTATGTAATCTCGCTTCGTGATTACCTTTAAGTAAATTAATCAGTATGAATGCATCATCATCCTAGCTTTTTCCCAACTGAGTTTGGATCGACTTCCAGTCTAACCGAATGTAGCTGAATACCAGCATTATATATGAAGCGACTGCCTATTTGACCTCTACAACTCAGTTACTGGTAACACGATACCCCTTGGTAAGACTGGTTGTCAGAGTTTCGGGCATCTGGCTACCCGTACAACTGTCAAATATTTATGAATAACAGGCGGGACCAACGGCTGAACGTGCTTTCCAAGGCACGGCATCTAGGTGTTTCGATATGTAATAGATGTTCACCCATCCATGAACCGACCGCGGCAAGCAGTAGCTTAACGTAGTCACCATAATACAAAAATAATTTATAAGACCAAATTTCTATTTGATTTAACCGTAATAATCATTTAAATCCTATCCAGTTGTGTCGGTAGAGTGCCACAAACATACAAAAACAATTCTGCATCAATTTGCGAGCCAATTAAACAGATAGTTGGTTTGTTCCGAGGTAATTTAATTATGTTTAACATGGAAATAAGAGCAGGTTGCAATATTTAAAATGCAATTCGAGCTCTTAACTGCGAGTGCACTGGATTTGAAGTTTATTTATGTACTTGCTTTATAATAATTTTCAGTATAAAACGGCGTCAGTCAGAAACGACTTTAGGTGCTGGTTTTCAAAACAAATTTTGTTTAGACGAATACTGAAAACATTAAATAAATGTAAGATTTTTGGTATCGTAGTAGGTCATATTTACAAAGTATTAATATCTACGCGGAATGCGATTAAAAATATTAGGAAATACATTTTCTTTTACATAATTATATAGTTTGACATAGTTTCATAACTAAACAACATTGTTTTTTTTGTAGCCTGGTTATCTTTTTGTGTATAATATTGTTCCCACAGAAACGATATAAGGATCTGTTCTGTGATTATTCCCACTGCTGGGACACAGGCTTCCTCTCTTCGAGAGGGAGTGGGCTGTAGTCTACCACGCGGCCCTAATGCGAGTTGCTAGATGTCATATTTCTTCGAAATGTTGGTGCTAAGTCATGCCAGCTTCCTCACGATGTTTTTCTTCACCGTTTTGTGTACTACCTACTAACTATTTAATTGAAACAAAAAACACGTAAAAGAATTCTTACCTCACAAAAGAGTCTTTCGCTTGATTACTTTTTCCAAGTTAGTTTAAGTAAGTATCGAAATCCCTGTAAGCCACTATCAAAAAACAAACTCTAAAGAACACCATTTCCTACCTACACTCTAAAATAAACGTTTTATTCTGCTATAAAAGAAACAAACTCACAATTTTGTTCTCTCTTTCAAAGTTCATCTTTGAAATCTTTTGGGAAAACTGTGTGAGTGTGTGCACACTCGATCTCGCTTCAAAGACTTTCAAAGTTTTGTCTACGAACCAAAGAGAGCTTAAAGTATTCTAAGTAGTTTGTGCAAGGTAAGTATGTATATACTTGCGTGTATTTGTAAGCTCGGTGCGGGTTGTAACATTATTAGGAAACTTAATAGTTCAAAGGTAACTTTTGTGTAGAAATTAGTATTTTGCTCTTCGTTTTGTGTTACAAGAAGATGCTTGTGCTTGTGTTACAAGAAATAAGAAAAAAATAAAAATCTTGTGTCTGGTCAATAGTGTTCTTTATTTAAATTTTATTTACTACAGTCTGTGCACTGTAATCTTATTTGTTCTTTATTCGACCATGTTCTTTAAATTCGAATAGTTTCTCACCGGCACAGTTCATTTTAAAGTCTGCTTTTATTTATTTAGACGACCATAAAATGAGCAAACATCTATAAAACATTCAGACACTGCTCCTGCTTAACCAAAATCACGTTTTCCTCTCGAATGTTCTATTCACTTACGAAGGTCATAAAGCCAGGATTCCACGATTATTAATACTGCTCATTTTGAACATTCAAATGCAAAGTGCACCCGTGTTCACACATGTCACACTGTAGCAGCGCTAATGCGCTAAATAAATTCATGCTAGACACGTCACAGTTCGCAGGTGTGTTTCTAGCCTGAGATATTATGTAGATGAGGGGAATAAATTTATTATAATAATTCTCTAAAATCTTTTTGGCTGGCGGAATGAAAATACAATGGAAAGGATTACTTGGTTGAAGATGGTAATGGCGGTCTTTCAGTGAATTGAAATGGCCGAGCTTTTTGCGAATGCTTTGCTGGCTGAGGAAATGTTTCAAGATGGAAATTAACTGGAATTGGAATACTTAAAGAAATAATACCTTTTAATTATGTCAAGAGAAGTAGCTTTTACTTTTCAGAATATCCTTAAATTTGCAATAATCTTAATAGATACAGTATCACTTATAATTGTACCATCAATCATCAGTTCAGCCGAAATACGGCCACTGCTGGACTTAGGCCTCCCCCAATGGGGGGGAGGGTTGTCATAATCGCCACGCTTAACAGGCGGGTTGGCGATCGCAGTATGGTGATAAAATGCATAAAGAACGCTGCTGCCCATTCTTTAGTAAGTCCCTTAGTCGCCTTTTACGACACCCACGAGAAGAAATAGGATGGTGCTAGCCTTTACGTCCGGCACCACATGGAGATACTTGGACCAATCTATGGGAAATAGAAAAGGAATAACTCGCAACAAAAAATCTTGACCGAAATCATAACATAAAAAACGAAAGAGGACCAAACTAACCGTAATGGAATTAACTCGACTACGTTCCAATAAATTTAACCTAATAGTGGATCGCTTTTGTCATTCCTGAGCATTATCCCAGAAACCGATCCCATTGGCACACATACAAACATACGCGCAGTCTATTCTGTGAAGATAATTGAATAGATTATTAGCGACCCCAAGGACTAAGGATCGATGTGGGGGAAATTGGGCACAGTTTCATTTTGAGAGTTTGAATCAGGCAAGGGGTTTGTATAGAGCGAAGATGTAATAGATATATTAAATATGAAACGGTAAGTTCATATTAAAATTGTCAGTAAACAAAGGGAAATTACACAATCTGACTCATTTGTGTCTGCCAAAACATAACTTATGTGGGTGGTGAAAAAAGAGCGCATTATTTGTATAATTTTTGATTGAATTGTGTCAGTTCGATAACACAATATTATTAATTTCTCAGTATATGTAAGACACCAAAGCTTGTCTCATAAAAAAAACTCTTAGTTTGTACTATAACTGAATATAAGCCAGCATTATTTGTTAACTGCGATGTCTTCTAGGCAGTGTTGTGCCAAGCAGTTTGGACTAAAAATAATAAAAGATACTTTGATACTTTGCCTACGGTCTTCTGTTTTAACTTTGTTCATTCATACATAAATTATGGTGAAGAAGGTTTTAAAAATGTCACGGTATACATTTTCAAGGTGTTGTTTTACTATTAACTCCAATAATAATGGAGCTATCTGTGTTTTCACAAAATATCAAAGTTTAATAAAATAAAACGTGACTCCTGAGTGAGACCTGAATTCCTTATACTAGTATAAGCATAAGCATAATCAGACTAATATAATATTCCCCCTGCTATGACACAGGCCTCCTCTTTGTGAGAGGAAGTGGGCCCAGTGCGGGTTGGTAGATGTCACATGTCTTAAAATTTTTAGGCTCTAGGATATGCCGGTTTCCTCACGAGGTTTTCCTTCACCGTTTATACTACTTAATTAAAAATACAGTAAAGTGAAATCATGTATTGCAAATAAACACATAAAAGGCGTATTTTGAACGTAAAAATTTACAAAATAATAGTAGAATTACGACAAAAAATGATTTTGAAACTGTGTTTTGAACTGATTGCGTTAGTCGCACCTATCTCATCTTCATCAAATATAAGTTTTTCTCGCTTTAATTACTAAACCTTAATTAAATTATGAATACATTATGTAGACAGGAAAATCTAATAGTTAACCTTCTACCCTCAAAGTGCAAAACGCTCGCCAATTTGCGCTTTTATAATTCTAACGTGACGACATTATTATTATTATAGTCCACGTATTTCCATACATTTTACTTATTTGCCGTGAACGTCCACGATAATAATATTGTCACGATAATAATATTGTCACGTTAAAAATGATAAAAGCTCACAATGGTACTTCCCTAAATTACCTTCTACAGATTTCTTGATCACAACATGATATCGATTGCCTTTTAATGTTTTTGGTCCTTGTGTTCTTAAGTTCTATGTCGTGTTAGATGGTATTTTTATTTTCACATTAAAATCATTTAAATGTTACATTTGACAGTTCATTTTCACATTAAAATCAAAATAAAAATACCATCTAACACGACATAGAACTTAAGAACACAAGGACCAAAAACATTAAAAGGCAATCGATATCACGAGAAATCTATTACAAAGTTAATATAATTGAGAATAAAAACGCTCACGTATTTTTATAGCTTAAATAACAATATACAATAAGATTTTGACGCTTCCACCATTCAAAATTCTTCATACATATTAAAGGTTCGTCTCATGAAATATTTTAGCTGTGATGAACACCTACATGTATGAGTGTTATGTAACTTGAACTCTGTCCTCAAAGTAAACATTATTACTGTGTCTACTTCCATTTGATTTTCTCTGTTCTTCCGTTTAGATTACGGAAAGCTGGAAATGAAAAGTGTGGGTTGTTATTTTAAACTTTGGAATGTAGACTTGACAAAAAGGAATAGCATGATATATTTCTTGACGATAATATCATTATTTTAAGAGTATTATGCTTGTGGAAATACATATTGCCGTAATGATCTAGTTCGACAAACACAAATTGTAAAAAAATTGCGTACGTCCATTTTCATTCCAAGAATTTCAAAATGAACAAAAATTCTTTCCCGTAATTTTCACCATCCAAGATCCTTTCTCATCCGTACTATCCATTCTGCTGCTTATTTCTCACAGCTATGAATATACAGAGAATTCGCAATTAATCTCCCCATGTTTGCTTTGGTGTTGCCAGTGTTTGCGCTTAGTTCGCTTATTTAGATTTTCGTGATTGAAACACTTTAATATTTCTTATTCATTAAACCGTTCTGGAAGCTTAGAATTACGTTGCTTACGTGTTGAGAGATTAAATAACTTTGTACTAACTTGAGCCGTAAGTTGAGTAGCTTTTTGTAAGAAAGCGGAGAAATCCGATAAAGTTTTAAACCATTAATATGAGAAGTTATAATTGCTCATTTATAATGAAAAAGGAGATGACGTGTTATGGAAGATATCGATTAGATAACTCTTAGGTAGCTTTCAGGTAGGTTACTATACTGTAGGTAGGTACTGTAGGTACTGTAGGTAGGTAGGTAGGTAGGTATACGGTAGGTGACTATACTGTATATTATTTAAGAATTTCTCGTAATTTAGGTTGCACAGGTAGAATAGTAGTCGGTTCGTGTTAAATTATGATATTCAACTACATTTGGCTAGACTGGAAACCGATCCCTACGACAGAGAAGAGCTTAGTTGGATGAAGCCAAATGTAGATATTTGCAGAGAAATCCATCATACAGTTTTGATTATTGGAAATGATACGAGTAGTAAACTGTTTTTAATGAGCAAAAATTCTGTTGGTCAATCCATTTGAAATACAGCTAGCAAGTAAATTATAAACTCTTGCTTACGATGGGGTTTTAAAAAACGTAAATCCAGGTTGATTTTTTTTTTGTCCCAGATTGGAGCGGACCGGGGCTGCTTTGAAGCGGCTCCTGCCCAATCTAGGGGGTCCAAACGCCTCCTGCCGAAGGCTCTACGCGGGGATCGTGCGGTCCATGGCCCTTTACGGGGCACCGGTGTGGGCGCGTTCTTTAAGGCTGCAACCAGCCCGCCGATTGAACGCGTCCCAAAGGGTCATGGCCATCAGGCTGGTACGGGGTTACCGCACGGTCTCCCGTGAGGCAGCGAGCCTCCTTGCCGGACTACTGCCATGGGATCTGGAGGCAAAAGTCCTTGCGCACATCTGGGAGTGTCGCGAGGAGGCGAAACGCCGAGGCGAAACTCCGCTGCTGCGAGAAATCACGGCACAGCGTACAGAGCTCCGGCGAGATCTCATGGCGACATGGAGAGTGCGATTGTCGCAACCCAGCGCTGAGCACGCCACTATTGCGGCGATAAGTCCCCTCTTTAAGGAGTGGCTAGAGAGGCGCCACGGCGTCCTCACCTTCCGCCCGACGCAGGTCCTCACCGGACATGGATGTTTCGGGAGGTTCCTGTACAGGATAAAGCGGGAGGAAACGCCCGGGTGTCACCACTGTGTGGATCGCCCGGAGGACACGGTGGAGCATAAGGTAGAGGTCTGCTCGGCTTGGGCGGAGCACCGCCGTGTCCTCACAGAAGCGATCGGCGGCGGCGATCTCTCGCGTCCGGCCCTGATTCAGGCCATGGTTCGGAGCGAGAGTGCATGGGAGGCCGTCACCTCCTTCTGCGAAGCAGTAATGCTCGCGAAGGAGGAGGCGGAGCGCGTGAGGGAGAGGCAGGGTTCGCGCCCTCACGCCCTTAGTCACCGCAGGAGACGCCCTGGGCGTCGGGAGTCGCAAGCCGATTTCCGGCCACCGTAGGCGCGGGCTTGCGGACGGTAAGCGATGGGTAGCTCGCCGTCCGATAAGGACCAGGCCCGGGTCGATGGCGCGTTGTGTTCCACGCGCGCCTCAAAGAGACGTCAGCATGAATGGACGGGGTCCATTAGGGCCAATGCCTGCCAGTGTTGCGAGTTTGTCCGAAAGGGATATCGTGGCCCTGGCACAGAGGCAAATGAAGGAACACGGGTGGGTTTTAGTCAGTAAAAGTCTGACACGCCCTCCCGCTCCACCCAGAGCGGGAGAAGTTATTTGATAATTTCCCACCCAAAAAAAAAAACCTTACCGTACCTTGATTGTACATTAAAGCTCAACGCACACAAGCATCGGGTGCGGGTCGGGATGGCAGTATGGCGGGCTGAATTCTCTGTATTTATATAAACGACACCACACGATACGCGTGCGCGGGTCGGCGGCGCGGGCGGGAGCCGCGCAAGGCGTTTCGTGTGGTGTCATTTCCTGACCCGCTGCCTGTGTGTGTTGAGCTTAATACTTTTTAGACTCTCTCGAGGCATTTCAAAAATATTACTTTTTTCTTTTTCTGCTTTCTTTGATGTAGAAGATAACGTTATCAATCAGCCATGACGTAAGCACAAGACTTAAGTGAAACCTAGTATATTACTCCCAAAGAATGTCACCAACAAGATAAATTCGAATGCAATTTTTCATCGCCTAGTCTCGCTAACGATATGAAAGGACCGTGGAAGCCAAACGTCGCGGGCTAGAAAGATGACTTGATACTGTAAGACCAATACTGAGAGGTAAGCTTGATAAACGACATCTGAGAACCACTACGTGCCTGCTCCAGCAATGACAGATTTTTTGAACATTACCTTCTTGGAATAATAAGTGACGTTTCTGATGTATTGAACTATTTGTTGAGAATGAAACCTGGTCCTTTGGGGCTGGAATTTGTCCGCGAGGTTCGTTGTTCAGCAAAGTTTTCTAACCTCTAAGGAGTCCAAATTTGTGCCTGGTTGATGGCAATAGGCTAGCCCCCTGTTACATGGGACTTAAACATAACTGGCGAATTGTGGGTGTACATAAACCTCTGCCTAACTCTTCGGGGAATACAGGCATGATGTTATGTCGATCTCTAAAGTGTGTCTGTCTGTGTTTCGAGTTTTTGAAAACTAGGTTGACGACATTTCAGTCTATCTAAACGTAATTTGAATGCGTTTTGTTTCGTTTACTCGTATTGCGTTAAAATGTGACAATAATAGAGAATGTATTTGAAAATTAATTAATTTATTATTAGAGCCATACCAAGGGTTAAGGGTCATCAGAAGCCCGAAAGTCTGACAACCAAGGGGTATCGTATTACCCAGTTACTGGGTTGTGGAGGTGAGATAAGCAGTAGCTCCATGTAAAATACTGGTATTCAGCTGCATCCGGTTATACTGGAAGCCGACCCCAACATAGTTGGAAAAAGGCTAGGCAGATTGATTAGAGCATACAAAATGTTTTGTTCCTTCATTCAATTGAATGACTATTCAACGATTTATTTGTTAGTGCATACAATAGATTTTCGTATATCATCATATTTTTGATCCTCAATTGAAAATTTAACAGCTGATGCTTCACTACGAAATCCCAGCAATACAGTATTGTGACAATACAATTCTATGCGATTTTTTCCCATCCATTAATTCTGTTACTTTTACAGAATAAATTGTTGGGGGAAAGTATTTATTTCGATTGTTGGAGCTCGGTGATTGCATAACGCAGTATTTCGACTGGTAATCAATTAATCTTTCAACAATGGGACAAGCTGATGACATGACTGTGTACAATCATTTATTTAGTACTTGACTGTGGATATTTGTATCGATTTTAGATTATATATTTTCCTTTGTTTGCATTGGCAGCTGTGAGTATAGAAAATGGGTAGTAAATTAAGTATGTCAAAATATTAAAAAAAAAACAGGTCATTTACTCGGAAGCAATAGAAGGTCTCATGTGGTGATCCTAATTTATCAATTTTTAATTTAATAAAAACGTTTACAAAAAGGTGTACGTTTAGCCAATAGTAGTGTAAATTAATATCCTATACAATAGTAGTGCCTATTAATAACTTAAAGCTAAAATATTTTTAATTAAAGGTGCAATTATTGATGGTTTGGAATTAGAATGTAAGGTAGCGACCCACCCGATCTAGGTTTATTCAAACCTGTGTTTCAGGTTTACATTTAAATTACATTTTTTTTAAAAGTAAAAGTGATATAAAAAGAATCTAATAACAACTATGAGAAAAAGCATATTGATACATTACCTAAATCTAGCCTATGTTAAATATAATTATATATAATATTATATTATATTATTCAACAGTACTACTAGTCGATACTTACGTGGGAATAGATTATCTTTATTTATTATATTATATTAAGCTTACACTATAGAGTCTCAGTACCTTGTTAAGCCTATTATACAGAAAAGTTCATAATTTTTTTTTTTTTTTTTTTTAAAAAAACGTTGCCCCACACTAGGACCTTTTCCTGTATCGCGGGTGCGTTTACAAACATTTAAACTCACATACACAAACAGCCAGACCCGGAACAACTACTTGTAGGTCATACAAATATTTGTTCCGTGCGGGAATCGAACCCGCGACACGCAGCGCAGCAGTCAATCGCTTAACCACTGCGCCAACCGTGCGCATAAACGCATGTTTAATTTGAGGCTTTATGCAAACCAAGTCCTTCCTTCTCTTGTCGGAAGGTACTGGGTCAAACGGAAGTGCAGTGTGCTGGTCTAGTACTATGGTTAGAATGAATAATTGCCGTACTGTCAGCACATTACATGCTATGTAAAGCTGGTGCGTAGGAAATCTAAAAGGGCGAAAAGTAGCAACCTTTAGAACTGCCCTTTGAGCGCGCTCTAGGGGTAGAATTGTTTTTGGAGCACCACCCGAGGAAATTATGCAATATGTAAGAATGGATTGACATAAAGCTAAATCAACTCAGCCTATCGCAGTCCACTGCTGGACATAGGCCTCTCCCAGGCTGCGCCACAACACCCTGTCCTCCGCCTTCCGCATCCAGTCTGACCCAGCCACCTTCTTAAGGTCGTCGGTCCATCTAGCTGGGGGGCGTCCCACACTACGCTTGCCGATACGCGGTCTCCACGCTAAAAGCGAAATAAACCTCTTTAATTAATTTATAGTCGGCTATGTTCCGTAAATTCTTAAAAACATATATTAATTTGCCCTAGTCGGAAATCAAATAGGTCATCAGCCGCTGGTCCACCGGAAGCAAGTGCGATTGTAGGTTGTTGATATTAAAATATTATTATTATATCGGTTTCGGTCAAATATTATTGAATACTGAATCATTGAATCTTCATTATCTATCCATCTTCTAAGCTAATCAACAACTGATAACAATCGTCTTCATTACCAACATAACGTTCTAAATGACTTAAATTAAGTTTTAGAACACTTGCGTATTTCAATAATGGTTAGTGGAATTACCACTAATTAATATTGGCTGATGAAGGCGATATATTCTCTTGGGTCACTTTTGAACTATTAGACCCACTTCACCTCTTGAAATTGGTTTTGTTCCAATTTAACTTTCTTTAAGAGCTGTAACGTCTAACTTTATCGATAGTTTAAAATTATTGAATTCGTCGACTGGCTTTTAAAGTTACGATCGATCGGGAGTTTGATCTATGTTGTCTTGTTTGTTTAATTTTATTATATTATATTTTTATATTTTATTATATACTTTGCTTGTGCAGACTTTGATTTTTCCTATCATCGACTATGCTGACGTGTGCTACTTTGATTTAAATGCGGTTTTGCTAGATAAGCTCGACAGACTACTCAACAATGGTATCCGGTTCATATTTAATTTAAGAAAATATGACCATGTGTCAAGTTATAGGTCTGAGCTCAAATTGATGTCCATTCGCCAGAGAAGAAGTTTGCGCGCTTTGACCACACTTTTTTCCCTTCTCAACTCTCCGAGCCCTCCTTCTTATCTTATGTCTCACTTCCAATATCTATGTTCTTCACACGCTAAGAACCTGCGTTCTTCCAACAATCTTCTTCTACTCTGTCCTTCTCATACTTCTGACTTCGTTCATTCTTCCTTTCATATTCAGTCCATTCTTCTCTGGAATACGCTTCCTCTCGGTATCAGGACGGCCACCAGTCGGTTTGCATTTAAGCGAAAATTGCAGAGTTATTTGTCAAAACAAATAGTGTAGAGTCATCTCAATTTAATGTCTTTTCATTGAATTTGTATGTATATATATGTATATATACATATATATAATGTAGGGATATATTATAGTAAATATATGTGTATTATAACTAAGTTTATAACCTATTTATGTAACTTTGTACCTATTATATTTATATTTAATTATGTTATATTTTAATATTTTATAATATTATTATTTTCTCTCAATCAGAGCACCCGCCATCTTATCTCTTCACCACCTTTGGTTGACTGGTAGAGAATGCCTAAGGCATTAAGTCCGCCTTTGTACATTATTGTGTGTGAGAAGTTTAAATAAATAAATAAATATTATATTGACATATTTTATCTGTAATTATTACCGACTATATTTTGCACTAACTTTAATTTTATAAATGAAACTGTCATTAATAAAATATAATTTAAAATTACAAACTTAATTATTAAAATGTCGTTAAAATTTCGTACGCCTAGTGATGCAAAACATGTTGGTCCGGTAATACTATGTTTCCATCTATGTGCACATATTCATGAGTTGTGATACACCATGTTTGAACAAATAAATTTATCTTATCTTATCTTATGGATGTCTTTTGTGACAGGTTTACTACAATATCGCACCTTAAATCCCTCCTTAAATCGCATCAACAAGCTACTATTATTATTCCTCTGTTCATGCTGTTAGATTGGGGAACTCACAACCGCCTAGCATTCGCGATTTAAAATCTATTTCTCAATTCAAATATCGAGTAAACCTTTCCTATTTACTTTGAGAATGTATATAGAGATTTACTAAGATAATATGGCCCGCCCCTCCAACGTTCAAAACGTTTGAAAGTGTTTCTGAAAGTATTTACAAAGCGGCACCAAGACTCAACAAACACACACAAAAACAAATCCACGGCTTTGTTGTTCGACTAGTGGCGTCATTAATCGCTCAATTTGTAATGGTAATAAGTGAGATATTACGAGTACTTACAACTAAAGTTGTCAAAAATTAATAAGCCCGTTTTGACATTTAACTTGAATCGAGTTTAAATGTCAAAACACATTCACATTGAAACAGTCATTTGGAGGGGGTGAGCCATGTTATCGTAGTTTATCTCTACCTTTGTAATCAATACTTATATGTCGTATCTGTACCTATTTTACTGTGTGCACATAAATAATAAAATAAATAAAATTGGACGTAGGTCGTTTTATTATTTGATGAGCCACGATCGTCTCTCACTGGACTCCTGAGGGAGGTCATTGCCGTCAGGGTAGACCTCAGCGAAGGTCGTGTGATGATCTGATTCAACGTTATTAAAAGTTATTAGAATAAAATGGATTTATTTAATATTTATAATTGACTACTTTTTAATTACTCATGGTTGAAATATTTTCATGAAAAAGAGCGTCAGTTCCAGTACGCATTCGTACATAGGAAAGCTTTTAATTGTGAAAACTGTAAAAGTGAACAGCTATGACCTTCCCTCTTTTCCCGTCCATTTTACAACTTTGTTCCGGCTTGGATTAAAATCGCCCTGTCGATCTTAAATACGAGTACATCCGTCATCCCAGCCTGTTATACAATGAATAAGATCTCTGAAACTTCGTCCTCAAAATTTCTTATTTCATCTATTATCAGATTCATCTTAGGAGCTTGTGGCTAAATAATAACTACCGCATGGGTCGATCGATCAGGTTCGCATCGTTCAGGTTTCTTGCAGCGGTTGGTTCATGGATGGGTGACCATCTGTTCATACCAAGATTCCTCCGTGCCTCGGAAAGCACGTTAAGCCGTTCGTCCCGGCTGTCATTTGTAGAGCTTTGACAGTTGTTACGGGTCGTCAGAAGTCCAAAAGTCTGACAACCAGTCTTACCAAGGGATATCGTGTTACCCAGTAACTGGGTTGTGGAGGTCAGATAGGCAGTCGCTCCATGTAAAATACTGGTATTCAGCTGCATCCGGTTAAACTGGAAGCCGACTCCAACATAGTTGGGAAAGGGCTAGGCAGATGATGATCAGATTCATCTGAAAACAAATCGCAAAAAATCTACATTAAAAACTCATTACATTACGCAAGAAAATAGAGAACAACATTAAAAGAACATAAATTCAATAAAAGTCGTTGATTGGTTAAACTGATGTTATGTTCTCCCCTTTTTGTTTTTTTACGCCCTCCCTGCGATACTATTTCCACTACTGAACTTTTAATGCAAAATCGTTTATAGAGTTAGTTACCTAATGACCCGGAAACTGAACGTAGGTGCTTGAACGCCAAGAAATAATACAATTTTAAGACTTAAGTTATCTTTTCTTAATGTGAGATACTTAACTTTCTTAAGAAAGTTCCGCACATTTTTGTGACATTTTATGGATTCAAGGGAACGTAATTTTTAATTTGTTGCGACATCATTATTTTTGTAGTTGAAAGAATTTTTAATATCAAACATTTTGCGCATTAAGCTAAAAGAAAGAATTTAATGTAGCTGAAGAAGAAATATATTATTAAAGTAAAATATTTTGTTGTTCCTGATCCGTCCTACGTACCTTGACTAATTTATTTTTCTTAGCAAAAGTAAAATAACGTAACTTGCCATCTTACCTAGTTAGCAAAGGGTTAGGTAATTACACCGCTCATTGTAGCTGTAATTGCTTAGCAATGGACATTTCAAGATAATAATACATAAATAAAGTCACGCCTTCTGCCCATGGGGATAGGCAGAAACTATAGAACGCCACCTGCTACGCTCCTTACATACTCCTATTGCATTGTGAAAGCATAGTTCACAATATCAAGCAGTTCACAACATTAACTCATTCAAAATGAAACTAAAAAATCATATTCATAAAATGTAGTAATACCGCATAAATGTTATTAGCAACTTCTTACCTACCTAATATTTATTTGTATAACTTCACCAACACGCACCTGAGGCAAAATGTATTTCATTTAGATTTAAACAATTACTTTGTATCTTATTGTAAGTGAACCCATACTTATATTGTTCTTATGAGAATAAATTCTTTGAACCTAAGCAGTGCAAATATTTAACAAGTTACCACTACACTAACTTAAAAAGTTTGATTTATACATTTGCATTTAAATCAAAGCTTCAAGCATTCCTACTAGATAAGTGTCGCTACTCCGTTGACGAAATGTAATATTATGACCATGCGTTTTTCTCCTGTCAACTTGAAAGTACTAAAGTTGACTGAAATTATTGTTTAATGTATGTTATGGACACTATTTTGAAATGATCAATGTAATTATGATTCCTGTTATTATTTATTTGAATTCACATTGACTATTTTATTCGTATTTAATTTTTAATTGATTTTGAGTTGACATTGAATTATATTGTTTTGATGTGTTATGTTGTTAATTTTTAAATGACCAATGTGTTACGTGTATTTTTATTATTTTATTATCTAAAACTATATTTCAAACACAATGTTAATTGTTAATGAATAAATTGAATTGAATTGAATTGCTTCGTTTACGTTCATACATCTGGTCATACAGGCACGCCGGTTGCAAGGACTACGCACCTGACGTTTTTGAAGAACATCACCAATTAGGTCACTATAATGTCCTCCTAGGGCGTCTCCTCCCGGCGTTTCCACTCACATAATTGTGTTGATAATAAATAAACAATAATGATGATCAATACTACTAATACGTTACATCACGCTTGAAATGCTTGAAGAGAGTAGGCAGGGGTATATCTATAATAGTACACCCGCATTTCGCCAGTTATGTATTTACATTTTCTGGTAATATAAGTTAATAAAACCTAGCAAGGAAAACAGAACAATATTATCGATTTAACTTCACTTCTGAACCTAAAACTGGTTTTATTTCTGCTACATCACAATGCAAGAGACTAGTCCGTCGCAATGCGTTTAACGCCAATAAGGCGAATTAATTGCTGGAATCGAATGGAGGTTCGAGATGGTTCGCGATCAGTAAATCAATCGGTTACCCGCTCCTCGAAGGATTTAATGCATTATTTATAAAGTGAATTAAAGACAGACTGAGATTTTTATCCCACTTATTTCTTTTAAAACGATTTAATTGAACTTGCTCTTTTAACTTGAGCTTCGATCAAGAATATTTAGGAGTGAAAAATTTTGTGATCAACGTCATGTTTTTTTGGTTTTGTTTGGTCATTTTATTACGAGAACCAATTTTGCAAATGCCGATAGTCATCATCTGCCTAGCCTTTTCCCAACTATGTTGGGGTTGGCTTCCAGTCTAACCGGATGCAGCTGAATACTAGTATTTTACATGGAGCGACTGCCTATCTGACCTCCATAACTTAGTTACTGGGTAACACAATACCCCTTGGCAAGCTTGGGTTTAGTGACAGAGTTGAGGTGCGGAGTGGACCGATTTGCTATCTTATGCATGTTAACAGCTTATGCCGAGTGGTACAGCATTGTTCAGCGTATATGTTTGCAGATGACTTGTGTATTCTTCGCTCCGGAACTGACATATACGATACCTATTAGCGAGTTCACCAAGATATAGACGCTGTTGTTAAATGGTCGCATGACAATGGCATTATACTAAACGCTGATAAAACGAAATGAATGTTAATTCATTCGCCATATTTGCGACCTCGTAGTGCGACTCCATGTGACTGTGTAACTTACCTTGGCATGAAAATAGATGAGAAATTTTCTTGATCCCATCACATAGACTATATTTGTAGTAAGTTGAGAATTTTATTAAGTAAAATGTACCACCTAAGCTTTAACGTTCCTATTAACATATTAAGATGTATATACATGTCATTAGTAGATTCCATTATGAGTTATGCTCTTGACAGCTACGGATTAACATTCAAAACTAACTTGGATAAATTAGAAGCTCTTCAAATTCGATTCTTGAAACTACTTGTTACACAAAAAACCAGAAACAGTTGTAAAGGAGACTATAGGAAACTATTTAAAATATGTAAAATTCTACCAATCACTTACAAACTTAAGTATCTTTTAGCAGTTAACCACCATGGTCCCCAAGAGCATAACCTAACTCATGTAATCAACAACCATAACACACGATCTATGGCTGCTGGCAAATTCAATGTACCCAGAGTTACTAATTACTATGGTGACAGAACCCTAAAAAAACGAATACCATATTTATTGAACAGTCTGCCAGCTGACATAAGGAGTGAAATTAATAAAAATAGTTTTAAGGATAAATTAAAAATACATTATTTAGAATTATTATAAAGTGCTACTTACCTATAAATAATAATTAGTTTTATGCAAAAGTTTATTGTGTGTATGGATAGAGGCTCACCGACCCCACAGTCAAACTACTACTACGGTTTTGTGGGGCTTAGTTTATAAGTTGTAATTACCTTGTTTTAATAAAGATAAATAAAAATAATAAATAAGACTGGTTGTCAGACTTTCAGGCTTCTAACTACCCGTAATGACTGCCAAAGATCTACGAATGACAACCGGGGCCAACTGCTTGATGTGCTCTCCGAGATACGGAGAGGTCTCAGTATGTAATGAACGGTAACCCATCCACGGACTGACCTCGGCAAGTGTAGCTTAACCTAAGATTAACTCGTAGGGCTATTGTCATTTAGCCACAAGCGACTTAATTAATTATCGGAATTATGATCTATCACGCAACTCATGTTAGTAAATATCAGCTAATTACATATGATAATGAGCTAAACAGATCACAATAAAATAAATGCATCAATATTTTAATTTATAGCTCGCATCCAGTACCTATTGACATTGGAACAGCCAGCCAATAATTGTATTGGCTCGCGTTTCCACATCCATAACTGTGTTTCATCGTGTGATAAATGTGTTTATGTATTGTAGGGGCATATCAAACACAGTGTTTGACACACAGGCGTAGTGGAAAGCGTTCTGGTTTTTTTTTTATTCTTTAGAAAAATAAGTAAAGTATTGAAATTTCTAGAATTACTTACCACTTTTTATTGTTTTGTAAATAAATCTAAATGAATAAGAAACGAAATACTAGTTTTTATTATATCAAACACCCCGCAGCAGGTCTAAATCTCATTCCAATTATGTAAAATGAAATACCCCAATAAAATAATTTATCAGCAACCAGAATACTTCGTTAAAACTTATAGTTGATTTCTTCAAAATCAATCTAAAATAACATAATCTTCGGCCTAACGAAATAAACAAAGCAATAACGTCAAGAATTCCTAGGAAATTTAAAGTTTAATTTCCATTTCAGACAATTTAATTTCCATTCAAAATCTAAACCTTAGAAAAGTATGCGGTATTTAAAATGACTTACCTCATGATATTGGAATCTCGCCTATAAGTTTACAAAGGCTTTTCTGTAACCAACTACATTAGAAATCCTTTAGATTTAGTATTTACGCAAACATCTTGAATTACAATTAAATAAATATTTGTTTGTTTCAGAGAACTCTTGTAAAAGCCAAAGTTTAAAATACCATTCAGTCTTTCTTGAAGAACAAAAAAAAGAATTTATGGTTCAGAATGGTATTGACTCTAAAGTCTAAAACAATAATACCGCGGGTAATTTAGCTGAATCACGATAGAATAATTATTAATCCAAAGATTGAATGATTTTTTGAAACGATCCTTAGGTACGACGACGCCAGCAGGTCAAGGTACCCGAAACTGTAAAAAAATTCCAATCAACTTTGAACCTTAAACAGTAGGGAAAAAGTTGAAAATATATTAAATAAATTTGACAGATTGTAGTAGCTTGATGTGCTGGCGTCTGTACTTACAATCAAATTTATGCTTACAGTAAATCAATAATTCGCCTCTAGGAACTATAGACTACAATAGTGTAGTCTTGATATAATCCCAAATTGGATTCAGTTCAAGTTTATGTAAAACCGTTAACACAACGACCTAGATTCTAATCTTTAAACTGCCAACAGGCGTCCCACACGCCACATCCGTGTGTCCAGTCATAAGTACATGTGACATAGTCAAAGGCCGGCTATACGGGCTGACAAATGACGTCCGAATATGAGGTCAGTGGTGGACAATGATAATGTCGCCAGTAACAAATGGGGGGCTGCAGCGAATAGCGGCACCGTCGTGATTTGAGGATTACGATATATTATTACCCGACGACACTATCGGACTGAGGTCTGATGACACGCGATGTAGCATGTCCAGATGACCGAATTCTGAGAGTTTATTGCTAAGGAGTATTCTAGTTCTGTTTCAGAAGTTTTGGTTGAGATTTAGTGCTATAGTTTCTGGTCCTTTGAGACGGATCTCAACTTTTGAATAACCTTGACGACGTGGAGGTTATTGAAAGGTTTCGTAATACATTAAAAACGTTTTAAACTTACCGTGTTACTTTAGGGTTTTTCGTTCATGACGAATCCATAATAAATTAATGGATGAACTAATTCGTGGGCATAGCGATCATTGTGCCGATAGTCGTATCAGCCAATGGTTTAATTGCCAAGAGCCTCGACCAACACCTATGGCGGCTCTCGTTGGGCAGCTGCATAAAGGGCTTGATACGTACCGCTCTCTGAAGAGCGGTACTTCTGGACACGGCTCGCATTGTTAGGAGGTTCCTCTCTCTGGAGCTCTGAACGCCGGTAGCTTGGACCCTGTTCCAGATACCGGTGGGTTAGTATTTTTAAATGTTTTTTATATTCAAAAATATGTAAAGGTAATAATATTAATTTGATCCAGAAAGCGGTACTTCCGGACACGGCGTGTATACGTATAGTTAGGAGGTTCCTCTCTCAGGAGGCCCTGTTCCCTATACCGGTGGGCCACATTTTTTTTTATATTTTTAAATATTTTTTTTTTTCTAAACATATTTAAGAATGTAACTTATGTGTTCTTAATTGTAATAAAGGAAATAATAATATCTTTATTTCGTCAAAAACCTTTCTACAATATGACTAAAAACATAGAAGGCTCATTCATTACAAAGTCAACATTTAGATTTCTAAACTAAGTGTTAGTTCCCCCCCTGGCTTAAGAGTCAGAAATCAAATTACCAATGCACCGGAAACTAATTCAGATTGTTACTTAATAACATAACATCACGCCTTGTTTCCCCAAAGGGTTGGGCAGAGGTGTACCTATAGTACACCCACATTTCGCCAGTTATGTTTAAGTCCCTTGTAATAGGGGACGAGCCTATTGCCATCATACGGACCCCAATCCAGACTCCGGGCTGCTACTGAGAAAATCCAGATAGAAATAGCCAATAACACTTTGCACGACCTGGGAATCGAACCCAGGACCTCATGCTCAGCATTTGCGCTTGCGACCACTAGACTAACGAGGCACTTCATTGTTTACAGTTTTGCAAAAAAAATAACTTTAAAATTGAATGGTTTTGAAAAGAAACACAAAAAAAAACTGGCACTGACGTTACAAAAATAACAATAACATCTAAAGAAAGAAAGAAAGAAAATACATTTATTTAGCACAGACTAAAAGGCACACAATATAATAATTCATCGGCATCTGCCTAGCCTTTTCCCAACTATGTTGGGGTCGGCTTCCAGTCTTACCAGATGCAGCTGAATACCAGTATTTTACATAGAGCGACTGCCTATCTGACCTCCACAACCCAGTTACTGGGTAACACGATACCCCTTGGTAAGACTGGTTGTCAGACTTTTGGGCTTCTGACGTCCCGTAACAACTGTCAAAGATCTACAAATGACACCCGGGACAAACGGCTTAACGTGCTTTACGAGGCACGGAGGAATCTTGGTATGAACAGATGGTCACCCATCCACGGACCGACCGTGGCAAGCGTACCTTAACCTGATCGATCGACCCGTGTGGCAGTTATTATTTAGCCACAAGCTCCTCAAGCTTACACAATATAATAATTATACAGTATAAAAAATAGTTAAATAAAGTGTAAAGTGCGATGTAAAAAATTAGCAGGAAAGTGTGCCTCACAGCTGCACCAAAAAGGCCCAGTCCAGCAAAAATTCCAGCCAACTAGTGCCTGGATCTACATTAAACTGTTCATACCTAACAGACGCCTTTTGCTCTCCGGGATTAGGCAAAGCTCCAAAATTATATCAAATCGAGATATATTCCACTTGAGGCCACGTCACAATGTCGTATTTGGTCTTTAAGCCTAGGTTAACAATATCTCAAACTGGGCTTAATACTTAATGGGCGTACCAACCAATCTCGATATAAGGATGAAATAAATTTTATTGGAGTCTCTCTTTGTCGGCTAGCATTTGCGACTTGTACGTTAGGTTAAGCCATTGATATCTGTGACCCATTATTTATTTTATTTAAGTATCTCATAGCAGTATTGGATTCGATCTTTAAGTTTAAGCAACGCTTGGTCAATCCGTGGATGGGTGACCATCCATTTCATACCGAGGCCTCTCCGTGTGTCGGGTGTTACGGGTAGTCAGAAGCCCGAAAGTCTGAGAACCAGTCTTACCAAGGGATATTATGTTACCCACTGGGTTATGAAGGTCAGATAGGCAGTCGTTCCATGTAAAATACTGATATTCAGCTGCATCTGGTTAGACTAGGCAGGTTGACTGAGCAGTACTGTACGTCAATATTATTTTGTTTTAATTTTCTAATCCTTTGAACCATTCACCGCCTTCCTTCCAATTTGCAAGCTACTAAAAACCGGCCAAGTGCTTGTCGGACTCCGCACATTTAGGTTTCCGTACCAAATGTAGAATCTATGCCGTCCGAATGGCAGAATTATTCATAAGCAGTAGGTGAGTAACCTTAGTAACACTTTTTGTGAGGTTCCAAATCTGGTTTATCAATTAATTGGTATTTGTTAGTAAAATATACGTTATACTAAACATTATCACCAAATTTCAAGTTTATAGGTCAATAGGAAGTTAAAATAAAATTTTCGGTACAATTTTTTTTTAAACAGCTGACTTTGGTGGCTTCCATTCCTTTGTTTTCCAATAGTTTTTAAAACAAAAAATGAGGCATTCCACTAAGAGCACTGATTTCAACAGCACTTGACCGAACCGTACCTGAGTACTTCCACTAACGGCACTGAAACAAAATTTTGATGAGAGCGGTTCGGTGGAACAGTTTATTAATATTATTTTCAGTCCCCGAACGGCGCCTACCTATGTAAAATATTTTTTTAGTGATGGGGTGTATTTTTTTGTTCTAGACATAAGCAAACAAAACATATCAATACAAATCAGCAGAAGTTAAGTCTTCCAGATAATTCCACCTTGTTCACCTGGAGCAAAGAGTAATGTTTTATTTGTGTCGCTGTCAGTAAACAAAAAAATGAGAGACCTAGTCACTTTTCTTAGCGATTTCGTTTGTTCAAAATTGTTCTGAGGTTCAAATCATACAGTATTTCAACTAGGAACAAAATGGTCGAATGAACACACTCACACAATATATAGACCGCTACATGAAATCTAAGTATGTTTCAGTATGCAGTGAGTCGGTGCTGTCACATCGAGGGAAGTTTAGTAATTGCATGTTATCATTTAGGTAGGATGTCTAATTTATAATAATAATTATGTCGTTTGTTTTTTGTTTTCTTACCAGAATACATTTTTAAATATTTCCTGCAATCAAAAATAAAAAACAAAACATTTAAAAACATAAAAAAATGAGTTCCGCCGGTGTTGGAAGCAGGGTTCGAGCTACCAGTTGTTAGGGCTGCAGGAGATAGGAACTTCCTCACAATGCGAGCCGTATCAAGGAATACTGCCTTTTGAATCCCGCCCTTGATCCAACCGCCTAACGAGAGCCTCGAGAGATGTTGATTGAGGCTTTCAGGCATCAGGCTATTGGTCGTAACGACAATCGGCACAATGACAGCCAAACTCACATTTCACATGTCAACAAGCTCGTGTCGAGATATTATGTTTCTCTTTCTCAGCTTTTACGAGGTTCTCGTCATGTGGAATGGCTACAATCATTGCGCGGCGCGCTAATCGATCTATCACCACTATATCAGGCAAATTGACGACAATAGTCCGGTCAGTAATGATAGACCGATCCCAGTACAACGTGACATGGTTACTTTCGAGAACTAGGTCAGGCATATTAATTATTATTATTTTCCGCCATTTTGGACTAGTTAGTAACTTAAACTTACTACTTGTTACTTTTTTACTTCTCGAAGAGAGGAGGCCTGTGTCCCAGCAGTGGGAACATTATAGGCTAACTATGTATGTGTGTTATGTAGTAACTTAAACGTTTGCTTTCAAAATTGATTTAAGTTTAGATTTTTTTTAAATTATTATGTATGTATCTAAGTATGTGTGAATGGAATCAAATCAACTCCTCATAATATGTAACTATTATATCGTCAACGTGATCGATCTATCAACTCAGCCTTGAGCTGACCAGTGCAGGAAATAGGCCTTTCCCAGACTGCGCCACAACACCCTGTCCTCCGCCTTCCGCATCCAGTCTGTCTCAGCTACCTTTTTAAGGTCGTCGGTCCATCTCGCCGATACGCGGTCTCCACTCCAAGACTCGTCCGTCTATGGACCATCGGTCCTTCAACAAACATGGGTCGCCCACTGCCACTTCAGCGTGCTTACTCTGCAAGATATGTCGGTAAATCCAGTTCTTTTCCGGATAGTTTCATTTCTGATCTTATCCTAAAAAAGAAACTCCGAGCATAGCCCGCTCCATAGTACGCTGAGCAACCTTGAATTTGTGGACCAGCCCGACTGTATGTGTCCACGTTTTGTCTTATGTCATATTGGGCAGGACGCACTAGTTTAAGACCTTGGTCTTAAAACATTGCGGGATAGGTGACGAAGAGACTTGACGAAGTTTTCCAAACACTGCCCAACCTAACTGGATCTTTCTGTCCGCTTCATTCTCAAAGTTGTGTCTACCGAGATGGATGACTTCCCCTAGGCAGACATACTCCTTCACAACTTCAAAAAGCGACCTTTTGATGTAGATTGGTCTCGGCAAGACGTGTGAATAGTACATGACTTTCGTCTTGTCCAAATTGATACCGAGGCCAACCCGTCGAGAGGCTCCATTTAAGCTGTGCAGCATCTGGTCTAACTTTTTCAACGTCTCTGCTATTATGCTATGTTGAAATAGTTAAGTGATTTGAATCAAACGTTAAACAAATTGCATACGTAAAAATTTACCCGCATTCGTACGATTTCGGAGCCCTTTACTGAACGTGGTTCGATTGCACTTACTACTCGTTATGTTATAGTTGGTAATGTCCTGAACACAGAATATAATATACGTCCCATCACTACAAACTGTATGCAGGTGCCGTTCGGAGAGTTAAAGTAATATTAGAAAACTGTTCCACCGAACCGCACTCATCAAAATTTTGTTTCAGTGCCGTTAGTGGAAGTGCTCAGTTGCGGTTCGGTCAAATGCTGTTGAAATCAGTGCTCTTAGTGGAATGCTTCCAAAAAATATAGAATTTACCTACTCAACGAGTTCTAAACACCGATACCCCACTCGATGGGGTAAGTCAATTTTTTTTTTCGCCTCCCCTTAGCTGTATGGAAGGCCCCCCTTAAAAACAATTAAAAATATTTTTTGACAGTTTGTATGACTTTGGGTCAACAAGATGCATAAACTGTAAAAATTTGAAGACTGTAACTGTAACCAATTGGCTGTAAAACCAGTGTGACAGACGACGGACGAACACGTGAGTGACAGCAATTATAGGGCTCCGTTTGGACCGGTCGGGTACGTAACCCTAAAAACAGTAATTATACACTGTCATACATTATTATCGCATTATTTATTGAAAAACTTCATAACAAACGAACAATAACGCTTTTATATAATTCCATACGCAACATTTATTGGTTTAGAATGCATGACATTCAGCTCAGTTCAAATATATCAAATAGGTACCAGATAATGTTTGGCTAATCAATTACTCTTTTGTACTATCTAGTACTATTGTATTCCATTTGAAACTAAACTGCATCATATCCATCGAATTAGCAATCGCTTTACGAAATATTGCTGAACAAATTCCATTTTGTACGTATCAATAACACTCGTGTTTCCGAGGGGCTCGTGGCTAACTGCTGGTGATAACAGCCACACGGGTGGAGCGAAGGGTAAGCTATGCTTGGCGCGGTTGGTTCTTGGATGGGTGACCATGCATTACATATCGAAATCCCTCCGTGCCTCGGAAACCACGTTAAGCCATTGGTCCCGGATGTCATTCGTAGATCTTTGACAGTCGTTACGGGTAGTCAGAAGCCCAAAAGTCTGACAACCAGTGTTACCATGTTACCCAGTAACTGGGTTATGGAGGTCAGATAGGCAGTCACTCCATGAAAAATACTGGTATTCTGATGCATCCGGTTAGCCTGGAACCCAACCCCAACAAAGTTTGAAAAAGGCTAGGCAGATTGAAAAACATCCGTGTTTCTAAAAAAACCTTTTTAGAATGTTTGTTAACGTTTACGGGGAAATTAACTCAAATAAACGAAGGAAATGTGCTAAAAAACAATTGAAATCGTAAACTGTTTACTTTGGGATCAACAATTTTCGATTGGAGATTTTGTCTTTTGAAAATAATTTCAACGATACTTTTTATAGATCTTTTTTGTAATCTCCATTGACAGAATATAGTTAGGAAATTAGCAGGTTGAAATGGCATTTATTTAATCTAACTTCAAATAATTTCCATATTGCATTCCTAGAAATATAAATGAATTCTTTAATATAATGAATGCGCCACTTCTCGTGAACCTCAAATTAATAATTCCTATTGGTGTCCTAAAAATACTAAATAACTGCGACCAACTTAGATGAAGCGCTCAATCGCGTGCGGTTGGTCTCAGTTCTAACCTTTTTTTTTTTTTTGCCGGGGTGGAAAATCCTCATTGATGTCCTCCGCCCTGGGGTAGGCGGAGGGGTCTGTCAGACTCTTACTGACTAAAAACCACCCCGGTGTTCCCTTCCCACACTTGCACCGGGGATCTTGGGAGCTAGTATTACTTCCGTGATCCCCGGCTAGTGCCGGCCCGCCTCTGCGGGGGGGGGGGGTAAGGTGAACCTTTTTTAACCTAACCTAACCCATTTGGCCAGGATGCACTAGCTTAGTTACTGCGACCACCTGTGAGAATAGGCTAGGAATTTAAACAGAGGCTCATTCATTTAAAAAAGCGAGCATTATTAGAAACCCAAAAAGTTTTTATTCATATTCGTCGTTCATTATATCATTTATTTTTGCAAACATGGGTAATTGGTACATAGATGTTTTCTTAAAAAAGTAGTCCTCCATTTTCTACCGTCTCATGGGCATGCAATAATATTCGATTCCAAAATTTAACAGAAATTCTATTGATACCGAATAAATATAAATGTCAAATCATTAGAATTTGTGTAATAGCGTTTCTCAATTAATATTTGGTTTAGTGCCCTTTTAAATTTTATTACAGTCATATTTTTATCACATCAGGTACTTTATTATAAATACGAGGGGCAATACCAAAAAGGGTCAATTAAATATTTCCCGATTGAAATTGCTTTTGGAACAATACCATTCCCACACAGGGTTGTTTTTTTTTCTTTTTTTTAGTTACATGGTAAGACCATGTGAATGCACCAATGGCCCAAGAATTAGGGAACGAGATAACTTCTACACAAATTGCTAATAACATAAAAACCCACCCTCATTCACTTCGTTATCAACCAAATGTGATTATACAGCATTACTTCTACTCCTACAGTTAAATACGGGAGTAATCCTCTTGTATTTTACTTTCTGTAGAAAAAAACAAATAGAAACAGTGGCAAACAGCCAGTAGCAGCCCGCTTAACTGTTTAATGTGATTAGTAATTAATTTATTACACATTCAAGCTCGGTTTATGTGTTTCTACTGAAAACTGAAGTAATTGATGAAGGATTTAATTGTTAGGTAGGTACTTTAAAATGTAAGAAATGTGTTGTTTTTTTTCAGTTAAATTAACCTGAAAGCCATCTATTATTAATATAAAAGCGCATGCAGGGTTCTTTATTAACCAATATTATCTTTTTTAGGGATCGTAGTCAACCTCCCTTACACCTAAACTGGGGATGATATTTTTTTCTCGTCTATCCCATGATTTTGGGCATCGGTGGATAGGCCGTTCAATATGTTGTGGTTCAAATATTGAAGATCTGTGAAGCCCATTTTTCGATTCAAGGGATCCGTTTGCGTAATATTAAGTTTTAAAGTGTTAGTTTTTGTTTTAGAGTCAACTGTACCCCCCTGCCAGCTAAATGGTTGTTTTTGGATATGTGAATAAATTCATGGCAGTAGTACTTATAACGAAATTAGCAGGAAAGCTATCACTGCGAAGTAGGTTATACAAGTTAAAGAGTTAATAGTCGACCAACTTACATTATTTTGCAGTTGGAGAATTGACCGTGACGTATATCGATGTATGGGAGAACATGTTTTTCAGCTAAAATGTTGTTTGTTTTTGGGATAAATTCATCCCAACTACGGAACCCTTCATTGTGCCTGGTCTGACACGCACTTGGGCTTTTTTATGGTCTGAAAGTAGTCGTGTAATTGTTTTTTGTAGAATTTCAATTTCCTACGAGTTATGGCATTGTAAAGCATTTTTTTCTCTATTCTTATATCTCACATACTGACACTTTTAATGTACATAAAACAATAATTTAATTCTTTATTCCATTCAAACTCAAACATGTTCCTAAAGAACATAATGGGATACACAAAATACTTGTAAAAATATGCAAGACCTCGAAATTCTCAAAGACAAAACATACGAAGGAACTCTCAAAACTTAAGAGCACCGACATCCCCATCCTTCAATTTAAGACAGCAAACAAAATAATAACACAAAGTCTGTTATTTTAAATACACGTTTGCCAAACTTGTTTTGTCAACAGCGCTGTCTCTTTGAGACTGAAGAGAAAGTTAAGTTTAGACTTCGGGAGATACCGTGAGAGCTTTCAAAAACGACTTTTCCACAAACACCAATGCAGAGCGATAAACGTTTGTGTAACATTAAATAATCCTGCACGGAACCCGCATTGGAAGGAATTCGTGCTATTCTAGTATTCTTGGATGTTTACTTGCCCCTGATTTTAGTGTGGTCTAATGGAAGTATGTTTTGGAGCTAAAACAACAGTATCTAAGCGGTGGATATGCAAGATGTGTGCTGTCTTTTATGGTCAACATTTTAAGTGCATTCACAGTTTCATTCAACTTATTTCTTTTGTTCAAAGAGACGCTTAAACGAACGTTTCGATTGTGCCTGAATATGAAATTAGTGATGATTATAAGAATAATTAAATACATTATTGACGCCTAAACTGAATTACATCAGCTTTTAACATAGATAATCAGCCTACAATGTTCCCATTGCTAGAACGCAGGCCTACACTCGGTGAGATGGAGTGGGCCATAATCTACCACGCGGGTCCACTGCGGGTTAGTTAAATCGCTGTATGATGATAAGCAATCATTTACTATACGGTTCGGAACGCCGTCACTTGTACTGGGGCCCAAGTTGTAGATGTCACATGTCTTCAAATTTTTGGTTCTAGAACATGCCGGTGGGTCAAGATATTTTACTGTTTTGAGAGCAGTGGTGATGAAATTATTTACGTACAGTAAAGCGCCTGTCTGGGTTCGAATCTACGACCTACAACTCGTAAGTTGACGCCACTGGGCCACCCATGTTTAATTAATTTATTTATGTACACACATATATAAAAACATACAAGAAGAAAGGAACAGAAAAATACGTACAAAGGTGATGCTTTTTTCTAAAGAAATGTCTTCCAGCATACCTACGATAGGAATGTAGATACAGAGATGTAGACATCGTGTGTAAGAGTAGATGAGAAAATAGAAAACATAAAATCAAAAACAATTCACTAAATAAAATATAACAAATAATATTATAAGAATATACTAACATATAATACATATATTACTTCTAAAATAAATATTACTAGAATATTAGAAATTATAATTAAATTAAAATAATAAATACACATGCAACTATGTCGAAGTGGAAAAATAGTGTTCTTTCACTCTTTTTTTAAATACTGGAACAGTTTGGCAGTCCTTTATGTCAGACGGGAGTGAATTCCACAACCGCACCGCGTGCATAGTGAAGGAGGTAAGAGTAGAAGTCGGTGGAGTGGGGAGTCGTAAGAAGGTTTCTAAGATGCGACCTGCAGGGTGCTTCAGAAGGACAGGCGTAGGAAAAACGTTCCCGCAGATAGGATGGCGTTTTAGGATTATGAAGGAGGTTAAATAGCAGACACAATATTGGATTATGAAGGAGGTTAAATAGCAGACACAATATAGGATTGTGAAGGAGGTTAAATATCAGACACAATATTGGATTATGAAGGAGGTTAAATAGCAGACATAATATAGGATTGTGAAGGAGGTTAAATAGCAGACACAATATTGGATTGTGAAGGAGGTTAAATAGCAGACACAACATAGGACTATGCAGGAGGTTAAATAGCAGACACAATATTGGATTGTGAAGGAGGTTAAATAGCAGACACAATATAGGATTGTGAAGGAGGTTAAATAGCAGACATAATATAGGATTGTGAAGGAGGTTAAATAGCAGACACAACATAGGATTGTGCAGGAGGTTAAATAGTAGACACAATATTGGATTGTGAAGGAGGTTAAATAGCAGACACAATATAGGATTGTGAAGGAGGTTAAATAGCAGACATAATATAGGATTGTGAAGGAGGTTAAATAGCAGACACAATATAGGATTGTGAAGGAGGTTAAATAGCAGACATAATATAGGATTGTGAAGGAGGTTAAATAGCAGACACAATATTGGATTGTGAAGGAGGTTAAATAGCAGACACAACATAGGATTGTGCAGGAGGTTAAATAGCAGACACAATATCCGAGAGTACCTGTATAATGTGTTTTTCTGACATCAATGAAGGAAAACATCATGAGAAAACCTGGACCTATATCTAATACAAGTCAGAAATCGCCAACCCGTCTTGAGGAAGGGTGATGATCAATGCATGTGCCTTCTCTCTATGACAAGAGGCCTTTGCCGTGCAGTGACATTAATAAGCCGTTTATTTTTGAATACGTTCCAATTATTGCACCGAAGGACCAGTTTTCTTATACAGACATCAGATCTGTTAGTCGGAAGACATCTGCAGCGGTTAGCTTTAAACAATGACATACCTACTAGCGTACAGTGATACATATGTCTGTGTCAATCTTTTAGGTAGGTTCGCTTCCCTTATATCCTTACCTTGCTAGTTAATCTTTCTAATACCTCCTTGATCTAGCAATCTGTTCGTAAGCAAATAATCTCGCCATGATGATGCAAAGGTAAATTCTACCTTATTCCCTTGATATATTTATTACCCTAGCTTTGCCTGCGTTTTAGCCTGTGTGAATTAATTTAACTATTATTCTGTATAAAAAATCGAAAAAAAATCGGCTGGTTCTTGTTTAAAGTCGGTTTGGTTAGTAGTAATGTATTAAACATCAGGAGACAGGCTCACTCCAATTGCAGTTTTTAACATAATTATATTTTTTTTATGCAAATTGTTGTGTTGACAAAGGTAAATGTAATGATGTTTGAAATGAAGATCAAAACTATGTTCCAGGAAGTTATCATTTAATCAAATTGTACATGAATAACTGGTTTCAGGTTCCAAGAATTCCTGAAGGTAAGTAGAAGATAATATTACGATTATCTCGTGCTATTTTGTCTTTTCTATTTTCGACTTCCGAAAAGTGCTAATTAGTTCACTCAGTACCTACCTACCTTATTGATAGTACGAGTATTATTTGATATGACTAGCTGGTATTATTCATAGCTATGTTGGTCATTTCATAACTGCCGTGGCTTATTTTAATTTAATTTAATTTTTGAATTGTTTTTTTGTTGTTGTTTTTATTACGGGTGCTTCGGACGTTTTGCATCGTTCTCACATGTATGATTTCAACATGAATGATGTAAGCAATATTTTGTAACTGTATTTTAATTTAAAAGAGTGTCCGTCGAGTTTCTTGCCCGTTCTTCTCCATAGGTACCAACTAAGCTTTGGAATGGGCAACTAGCTTCATCTTTATGACTGACCTGTAATTGGTTTATCACATCACACTAATATTATAAAGGCGAAAGTTTGTGAGTGTGTGTGTGTGTATGTTTGTTACTTCTTCACGCTCAAACGGCTGGACCAATTTTGATAACATTTTGTATGGAGGTAGCTGACACCCTGGATTAAGACATAGGATACTTTTTATCCCGATATTCCCACGGGATCGAGACTTACGCGAGTGAAACCGCGGGAAGCAGCTAGTTTGAAATAAATGCTTTAAGTTTGAGATACAAAGAAACGGAAGCGACTTATACACTACTAGCTACGCCCCGCGGTTTCACCCGCGTAAGTCTCGATCCCGTGGAAATATCGCTATAAAAAGTAGCCTATGTCTTAATCCAGGGTGTCAGCTACCTCCATACAAAATTTTATCAAAATTGGTTTAGCCGTTTGAGCGTGAAGAAGTAACAAACATACACACACACACACACACTCACAAACTTTCGCCTTTATAATATTAGTGTGATGTGATACACTGTCGCGTGAGATGTCGTAGCTACATATTTTTTAGACATCTGTGTGCTCAAATTCACGTCCATGATTATTTACTGATGATTTGTATGGTTTTTCCATAATACGAGTATTATTAACTAGATTAAGCATCTGTCTCTACCGACTTTAATTCGAGTCTGATACCTACATACCTAGACTGCGGTCTCAATTTAGTTTCCTAACATGTAAGCAAACAAGTGTTTTTGGAAAAATATCTTTAAAACCCACACAAAAGGTTCAGTTTGCGCAACAACTTCAATCATTTTTATTACTTTTTGATAGTACTAGTCGTTCTGAAATCAACTTAATTTAAATTAGCATAAAGTTGATATTCGTTGAAGTGGAAAGGATATCAATTGGAAACAAGGATTTGTATACCTACACTTTAGTTTGTTCTTGAGAGAAACTAAATTAACTAGCTCTTAAGTAAGCATACATTACTTTAACAACTTTATGTCAATAAATTAAGTTCTCTAACATCACCCACGCATTAAAGGCATAATATACACTAACATGGTCCACTTAAGCTAGATTAATATTCAACTAGTTAATCTAGCAATATTAGTAAGTAAATAGTCTCGACACCTACCCTGAAGGCGTCTTAAATTATTTAGATCATAATACTTATTGTCAATCAGGTGGGTACGAGGTAAGTAGTAGGTAGTGTGGTAATAGTTTTTTTTTTTTGGGTGGGTGTTATCATGCGGGAGGGCGTGTCAGACTTGACTGAGTAAAACCCACCCATGTTCCTTCAGATGCCCATGTACCAGGGCCTCGATATCCCTTTCGGACAAACTCACAACCCTGGCAGGCATTGGCCCTTACGGACCCCGTCAGTTGGTGCTGACTTCTCTTTGAGGCGCGCGTGGAACACAGCACACCGTCGACCCGGGCCTCGTCCTTATCAGACGGCGAGCTACCCATCGCTCACCGTCCGCAAACCCGCGCCTACGGTGGCCGGGAATCAGCCTGCGACTCCCGACGCCCGGGGCGGCTTCTGCGGTGTCTAGGGGCGTGAGGGCGCGAATTTTGCCTCTCCCTCACGCGTTCCGCCTCCTCTTTCACGAGCATTACTGCTTCGAACAAGAAAGTGACTGCCTCCCGTGCACTCTCGCTCCGAACCATGGCCTGAACCAGAGCCGGACGCGCGAGATCGCCGCCACCAATCGCCTCCGTGAGGACACGGCGGTGCTCGGCCCAAGCCGGGCAGACTTCCACCGTATGCTCCACCGTGTCCTCCGGGCAATCGATACAGTAGTAACACCCGGGCGTTTCCTCCCGCTTTATCCTGAATAGAAACCTCTCGAAACAACCTGTCCGGTGAGGACCTGCGTCAGACGGAAGGTGAGGACGCCGTGGCGCCTCTCTAGCTACTCCTCCTCTCCAAAGCGAGGACTTATAGCCACAATTGTGGCGTATATATAGATATAATAGAGAGAGATATATAGATAGAGATATATATAATAGAGTTGGAACTGTTATTTAAACTGTCCACCTACATCCTAGACTTAAAGGCCGTGATCAAAATTACGTCTTTTATCAAAAATTAGTTTGTTTGTAAAATACAGGATTTTTTTTAAATCAGTGTGCAAATTTTTTTTTCGTGGCGCGTTATCAGTAATAAAACATATTTCCATTTTGTTCAATACCTTTTTTTTCTGGACTTGAAATACTAATAAAAAACAAATCGAGCGAGCGCACAGCTGTTTAGGTACCTTCGTGACTTCCGCTATACCACGCACAAGAAATATAGTAATTATGAAAAAATACTTAAAAAATGCATTCTATGGTCAAAGATTAATAAGAAATTGATGAACCAAGCAAATAACAAAGGCAAAGCCACTTGGAGCATAATAAAAGATAAAAATGATAGTATTAGGACAATAAATAGTATAACATCACTACAACTTACCGGGGAACTTATTCAAGAACGTACTCAAATAGCATCAACATTTAATAAATTCTTCATCGATATTGCCAATGATCACAAAAAAAACCAAAAAAAAAATAATCCAAATAAACAACGACTGACTCAAAATCAGATAAATGATAATTCGATTTTTCTCAGACCAACCACAGAGCAAGAAATCATTAATAAAATAAAATCATTAAATGATACCAAAGCAGTAGGTTATGATACTATCTCCACACGGATTATTAAGGAAAGTGTTCATGTCATAGCTCCTGTGCTTAACCATGTCATAGAAAATTCATTGTCACAAGGAATATTTCCAGAGAACTTAAAGCATTCTATAGTCAAGCCTTTTTTCAAAAAAGGTGATCGAAAAGAGGCCAAATAACTATCGCCTTATTACACTTGTTTATGTGTTATCCAAAATCTTTGAAAAGATATTCTACAACCGACTAATAAGTTTCTTAAATAAGCATAATGTCATAAAACAGGAACAAAACGGTTTTCAGCATAATAAATCGACATCTTTAGCAGCATTTACTCTAATTAAAAAGATCACAGAATATCTAGACGATAAAATTCCGGACATGATTAAGGCATTTGATTTTGTAGATCTTACTAAAGAAATGTGAAAAATATGGTATCCGTGGTGTCGCCCTAGATTGGATAAAAAGTTTTTTAACAGGCCGACAGAAATGTGTTGAAGTTACTAATTTAAATGTTAATCTTGAATCCACTATCTACAGATACCCCATTTAGCCTGAATAAATATGGCGTTCCACAAGGGAGCGTTTTGGGCCCCTTGCTATTCTTACTTTATATTAATGATTTACCAGTTTCATTAAACTATGATAGTGTACTATTTGCTAATGATATCTCTGTTATAGTCCCAAATAACACTAAAAGTTCAACTCATGAAAATAAAATACACGAAGCTGTACAGTCTGTAATAAAATGGCTTGAATCTAATAACCTATGTGTAAATATATCTAAAACAAAATTCATTAAATTTCAAACGTACATAAGCAAACTCTCCGATAGTATTAGCATTAAAATTAAAGACAAAGTAGTAGAAAAAACATAAAGTATTAAACTCTTAGGTATAACTCTAGACAAATTTTGTAATTGGCAACAACACATTAACAACATATGCAGTAAACTAAATAGATTTGTGTATGCATTAAGAAAGCTTCGTATTATGTCCGACGAAAAAACAGTCCGTATAGCATATAGTGGGTATGTTGAATCAATATTAAGATACGGACTAATAATATGGGGCAATTCCACAGACAGTGATAAGACATTTATTGTACAAAAAAAATGTGTAAGAGCTATATGCGGTGTTGGTCCATTTGAATCTTGTAAGCTTTTATTAAAAAAACTGAAACTATTGACCTTGATATATTTGTTTGAGATATCGGTTTTCGTGAGGAAAAATAGTGAATTATTTAAACAACTACACCAAACAGAGACCAAGAGATGCAACAAAAATTTTAGTTCCTTTTTGTAATACAAGTCTAAGTAAAAATAATGTTTATCTTATGTGCATTACAATTTTTAATAAATTACCGAAAATCATAAGGGAGCTCCCATTTAAATATTTTAAAATCAAACTACGTAGATGGTTAATAGAGAATTGCTTTTATAGTTTACAAGAATTTCTGCAACAGAAAGAAAAAATATATTTTAAGTTTCCTATAGTTTAGTTTCCTATATGATGTGCTGTGGTTTAATAATTTAACATAATTATTGTCTTTTGTTACTTAAAGAAAAATATTATTTTAAGAATTTTAGTTATGTTATGTGTGTATATGTTACGGCCGGTTAGAATTATAGGTCCAGACAATCCCTGTTGGATAAAACCAATTTACCAACAATAGAGGGGATCTGGCGCTCGGCGGCCGCTACCGCGGCACGCTCGCTTCGCTCGCTCGCCTTCGCTTGTTAATGGTTACTGTTCCAACCTAACCTAACCCAAATGATTTTACCCGAAAACAATCGGCTCGTACTAGGTTTAACCAAGAGTAAGTGGCTACACCTAGTTCTAACCGGCTAAAACTAGGTGTAGCCGCACTTCGGGTATTAGCCGTAACATATATAATATTTTATTTTAACTTAAAATGTATCATTATTTAAAAATCCTAATAGAGATTTTCTCGTATATTCCGTCTAATATCTTATTAAAATAAGTACCTATTAGGTATTGATGTAAAGTTAATTTGCATGCCCTAAACAGGCAAAATATGGACTGTACCTAAACCACCAACGTGTTACAACTGGTAATACGATATTTTCCGCAAATAAATTATTCTTATTCTTATTCATGCGCCGGCCGGCAAGTCACCATAAAACCGTTTCAAAGTAAACATTATTCGTTAACGATAACTTAATTTTTTGTATTAAGACATCAAAATGAACTGACTGCCTCGTTGATCTAGTGGTCGCTTGCGCTACTGCTGAGCCTGAGGTCCTGGGTTCAATTCCCAGGTCGGGCAAAGTGTCATTGGGTAGCACCCTTTTTTTTTTTTTTTTTGGGTGGGAAATTATCAAATAACTTCTGCCGCTCTGGGTGGAGCGGGAAGGCGTGTCAGACTTTTACTGACTAAAACCCACCCGTGATCCTTCCGTTGCCTGTGTGACCCCGTCAGTTTGTACTGACAATTGGGTAGCACCCTGGAGTCTGGATTTGTGCCCGGTTGATAACAATAGGCTCGCTCCCTATTACATGGGACTTAAACATAACTGGCGAAATGTGGGTGTACTATAGGTACACCTCTGCCCAACCCTTTCGGGAAACGAGGCGTGATGTTATGTTATGTTATGTAATAAAACCAGCTTAAGATAAATTTTTCAAAATTTGCGTACTTGTTAAAAAATATCCTCTAATTAATAGGCAAGCCTGGATCAGGTTTTATTTTAATGCCACCAAGTACTAATAAACAAATCATCATTCTCCTGTCCTCAACCCAATTAATTTGGGGTCGAACTCGGAGCAACATGTGTTTTTCTTCTGAGAAAAACACAGTTGCTACCCCTTTTCTAGCCATATCACCTTTCACACTGTCCATCAATCTTTTCTTTGATCTTCCCCTACTCTTAAAGCCATCCACATTCGTACTCAAAACTATCCACGATATTTTCCTCATTCCTCCGCATCACATGCAGAGTTTTTTCAACAGATTTCACACAACTTTTCAGTCACCGGTGCCACTTTCAGACTTCCTAATAATTAAATGAAATTACTTATTTCTTGGTCTTTCTGTTGGCAACATTTTTAAAATAATCAGAATTTCTGACATACAGAAATAATTCATTATTTGAATACCACTGCTTGTCTCTGCATCACCCAAAGGTTGACTGGTAGAAAATTCCTATCGCATTAAGTCCGCCTCTGTACATTTGTGTGCTTAAAGTATTAATTAAGTAAATAAATAATAGTCACTCACTGACATTATTTTCAAAAAATGCCTGATGTAGTCTACTTCTGAACTAAAATATATTTTGGTTGCCATAACCTCGTTATAAACGAAGTTGCAGAGACTATCTCTCCCAATAATTAATCAGAGGTATTTCGGGCTAAACCGAAAAGTTACCTCACGTAGATGATAATACCACCCATTCCTACATTATTATCATAGCAATATATCAACAGCGTAAGAAATGACGAGCTTCATTAGTTGAGGATTAATATCCCTATAACCTAAATAACAGAGTAGTACAGAAGGCCGGTCCATACAACGAGGGAAAACGCACGCACACATAGACTCGGTTCTCGTACAGTAAGTGTAAGTGTGTGTATATATTATGTGCGTGCGACTGTTTCCGCACGTAGTATTTAGCTAGCCTTCTGTACTTATCTATTCTGTGATAAAACGGCGCGGTTCATTCATCACGTACGTAATCCTTACCGTACCGCAACAGGGGTACGGTCAACAAAAGTAACAATGCAAATTAACGTGTGTAGTCAGTACAGCCGACAAAAAAGTTAAGTGTGTTTGGCTTTGTTTGTTTGTTGGTGTTTTTGGAACATCAAAGTGTGAAAAAGTGTTGTTTGCTATGAGAATTTCAGGATTAAAAAAGTTAGTGGAGATTGTTACAGAGCATTGGTAGCCCAGTAGAGCAGTGGTGGCTCAGTGGTAACAGCCGCGACTTACGAGTTGTAGGTCGTAGGGTCGAATCCAGACAGGCGCTTTACTTTGTGTAAATTATTTCATTACCACTGCTCTCAAAACGATGAAAAAAAACACCGTGAGAAAACCGGCTTGTCAAAGAACCAAAAATTCGAAGCCATTGTGACATCTACCGACCCGCAATGGGCCCACGTGGTGGATTACGGCACCACTCACTCTCACCGAGAGGAGGCCTGTGTTCCAGCAGTGGGAACATTATAGGCTGATTAAGCTTAAGACGTTGACAACAGCTAAACCGCGGTCACTGTCAGATTGCATACAAAAGAGAAGTGTGATGACACAATGCTTGTCATTTATTGCAGAATATGAAGCAATTATCTATTTACACAAAAATGAGATGAATAATCGAAAAAAAAAAAAAAACAAGTTTTGCATACAAATAAGAAGTTCTTGTTTTTAATTAAATACCAACCATACGTTGAAATTTAATACAGATATTTTGTATTGAAACTCAAAGTAAAGACTTAGATTACCGTTAATTTGTAACGAGATTTTTTTTTCTAAACGTGTTTTGGTAACAACCAAGTTCTGAGAAATATATTCAAGAATAACATAATATTTTTTCTGCTACCACAAAATCTATAGATTTGGCAATTTTTTTGTTTAAGACAAGCCTACTTTCATCATTTGCCTCTTGTCAGCGCCTTAATGCTTCTTTTATAGAAGCTAAAGTGACTTCTAAATTATAATTTTATTCATAGCTGTCAGCTGATACTTGAAGAACTTGATACTTTTGCAAATTCTTATTGTGTTTTCACGTAGCTACAGCCTGAGGGGACCGTGGCTAAATAATAAAAGCCACGTGGGTCGATCGACGGTTAAGCTACGCTTGCCAAGGTCGGTTCATGGATGGGTGATCATCCATTACATATCAAGCCGTTGGTCCCGGCTATCACTCGTAGATCTTTGACAGTCGTTACGGGTAGTCAGAGGCCTAAAAGTCTTACAACCGGTCTTACTAAGGTGTATTGTGTTACCCAGTAATTGGGTTGTGGAGGTCAGATAGACAGTCGCTCCATGTGAAATATTGGTATTCAGCTGCATGTGGTTAGACTGGAAGTCGACCCTACCTAGTTAGGAAAATGCTAGGCAGGTTGATTGACACAGCTACAGCCTGAGTAAACATTATAATACATGAAGAGAAAACGTTGTACAGTCGGTGACCAGCATTACCTGACCCCTCTTCCATTATTCTTCGTTGTAAGAGGGGTCGTGTAATGCTGGTCACCGACTGTACAATCCCCTTTTACGAAATGTACGCGGACGGCGGAGTATGAATTTTGGCTCAGTTATAGTTTCTATGGAGGAAGAGTGCAGAAAGCTAAAGTTTTTACGCATTAGAAATAAATTAAATTAATACAAAAAATTACCCACACTACCATGCGTTTGACACACACCCACACATAGTACCAGGGCATCATGACTTCAAGATAGATAGGTGTCAGAAGTGACAGCTTAAGCACGGAATAAGTAAGTACTTGTTAATAGCACGGAATTAGTAAGTACTTCATAATAGCATGGAATTAGTAATTACTATATAGTTTGTAAGTACAAAAGTCTGACACGCCCTCCCGCTCCGGCCAGAGCGGGAGAAGTTATTTGTTAATTTCCCACCCAAAAAAAGAAAAAAAAAGGGGTTGTAGAATTTCAACCAGTGGGCAACCACTAGTATTGATAAAACCATCCCAAAGACTACCGTGAAAGGGGTGAAAGAATTCTCACATAATTATCATGCCATACATTCCTTTTACAACTGGGACAAAAGGATTGGTCCTTCCGTTCTATTGACCGGAGATATGAAAGAAAAGTCCTGAATTGATTACATCAGACCTTTGTAATTTGGGAAAGTGATGACTACTTTAAGTAAGGGGTACATTGTAAATTAGGTTCGAAGGTCCTCAATGGGTTGATAGACATTACTTTTCGTCAAGGTTTTTCCTTATGAGGTGGATATAAATTTGATGTGTCAAAGCCAGATGTGGAGAGTTGGTGTATGATGGGAGTATCAATATACTTTTCTTATTTCTTTTTATGAGTCTTCAATGGGTTGACAAAACAGCAAAATACTAGTATGTTCTTTGCTATCAAGTATTGAGTAAAAATATACACTACCATACGCAAACACACGAGGGAGCTTCTCTCGCACTATTATTAACTCTATTTTGAACTTTATTTCAGTTGGGATTACGTTCATTATCATTTTGCTGCTCTGACTTCACTGACCCTAGCTTGACGATAGGTATGTATGTAGGTAGTGAAACTGACAGCAAATAGTTTAATTATATTATTCAAAATGACGTCAAATCATTAACAAAATGTTTAAAATCACAAGTACAATAAAAAAAGGGGTATTTCGTCTGGAATTTCTCAGCGGCAGACTGGATTTGCGCCTCCAATTACTTGGGCTTTCACATAAATGTGAACTATAGGTACAACTCTGCCTAGCCCTTTAGGGATTACAGGTATGATGTTATGTTATGTTACTTATAGGTAAAGAATTGTTTGTCTTATTTAAAACTCACGATGTTTTGACTTTGATAAAATTGTCATACTAATTCGATAAGATTTTTCGTTGAGAGGGTGATCGGGATATTCATTTTAGCTGAGATAATTGTTGAATGGATTTGTTTATATTGCCTGCTAATACGTTTAGAGTCTCTTTGATTCAATTAATTAGTTACTCAGATTTTTAAAACAAGAACTGTAATTTTGATATTATTTTCTTTATTAGGTATTGTTAAAAATTATAATGTTGTTTTTTTTTTCTTTTCTTCTCACGTAAGGATTTTCTTTAGATTTTAACCATTAAGTTTCACTCGTGTGCAAGCAGTTCTATAGCAAATATGTAGTATTTAAGATGTGGATAACGTAGTGAGCTACACATAATTATGTAATCTCTTTTTTTCTCACTACCTGTTTATTGTGTTAAGCTCTTAAGATATGAGATGTTAAGATCTTTATGTAACTGTTTGTTTCCCCAATTAAATGAATAAATAATTATGAACATTTTGATCAACCACATTTCGAAAACACAATATATAATTCATATTAAATTCTGTAATAATTAAAATTACCTCTAAAAATCGTAGCTTCTTGCACATTTTCTTCCATTAACTTCAGACTTATTCTGGGAATAATGTCCTCTTCTCTAATATATGTCGTCTCTGTGTGAAATTCCGTTTCCATTAATTGATTTAATCATTATTTTGACACGCATTGATTTAATCTGTCTATTTTGTAAAAATAACTTCTACACTTCACTTACAAAAAAATCAACCTGCCTAGCCTTTTCCTAACTGTATTGTGTTCGGCTTCCAGTCTTACCAGATGCAGCTGAATACCAGTATTTTACACGGAGGAGGAAGAAACATTATGCACATGAGTATTTCACCGCACACCGTCAGAGAATTACCTTGATCTAATCTGCGATACCCACACTATTGCCCCGAAATCACGCTCATTAGTTTCATTTAGGCAACCAGAACACACGTGCTATCGGTGAGTCGCCCCGATCAGGCACATAACTTGTCCCGTTAGAATGTCCAATAATGCGCGCTAAGGTACCGCCAGAAAGTAGCCCTAGCCACATACCCACACACAGCATTACACAGAACCAACACAACACATCATCAGAGAATCACCCCGACCTGATGTGCAGCATCATGCAGCCGACAAAATGGTAGCAATATAAAACATAATACAATAATCCTTGTAGGTAGGTACCTAGTTACAAAAATACAAAAAAAAAACACTACAAACTGAAAAATAACTTTAATTTCGGAAGTCGGTGTCTTTGGATCTGTATTTTAGTTTTTTGCCACCGACTTCCGAAATTAAAGTTATTTTTCACTTTGTAGTGTTTTTTTGGAAGTCGGTTGTTTTTTTTCTTTGTAAAAAGTTTTTTATTTTTCACTTTTCAGTGGGTCAGTTTGTAATTTACAATAGCCTAATGTCAAATGCTCATCACCTTTTACAAAATATTGCTTTTCCCGATGCAGGGACGTTAATTGTTGAGGAGTTCTCCTGGTAAGAACCAGGAGAACTGATGGTGACTTCACAATATGCATTTCTACGAGCATAAATTGCTTAGCAACCATATTAAAGTGCCTAATCGAATCACAACGGTGAAATACTTATTATTAAGTAGGTAGTTCCGGTGGCCATCTGTGGTCTTCATCATCAGTTCCACTTCAGCAAATGGTGCTTTTCGAGTGCAAATGCACGAGTTTCTATAAAAAATACTCAAATCGCTATGGGTATGCCTATAAAATTTGAGGATCTCCCTCGATTTCCATGGGATCCCTTCATCAGATTCTGATTTGGTGGCAATGGGACCACCTCGAAAGCATACCCTTCCATACAAAAAAGAATTTTCAAAATCCGTCCACAATTGACGGAGTAATCGGTGAACATACATAAAAAAAAAAAACAAACATACTGCCGAACATATAACCTCCTCCTTTTTGGAAGTCGGTTAAAAAATATTTTTCTTTCTTTCTTATAATAATTTTTGAAATTCATGACAATTGTGTACCAAAAAGTATACACATCTTTCTACTTGGTAAGAATGCTGTGTGTCTTTTAGGCACACGTTTTCCATACATTTATTATGCCGAAATGAAAGCCCTAACCTGTCGTATTTTTCCGGTATAAATGGTCTGGAAATCGGCCCCTGTGTATCTAAATGTCACACAGATAAAAATCCAGTAAAGAAAAGGAACTGCCAAGGTTGCGATCTTGCATGTGCAAGATCGCACACGGATGGGTTTTAGTCAGTAAAAGTAGTATTTGATAAATTCCTACCCAAAAAAAAAAAAGCAAAGAAAGGGAGGCTGTCAAAGAAAAATACAATAATAATCAACAACATCATCATCGTCATCATCATAATTATGTAGTTTTAAACACATCCGAACAATAAAACAAATTTGCAAAAATTGAAAGAACGGCCACTTATGGTCTGGCGCTGAGGGTGCCTACCGTACCTGAGATCGACCCATGCAGCTGTTATTATTTGGCCACGAACCCATCACCTAGTAAAACACACAATAAGACACAATAGAACACTATAATATAATAAAAAAACACTATAAGAAAAAAAAATAGTCAAACTCAAAGCATTTTTTTCAATTAAACCATTTACATGCACTTTTGAATTGTCAAGAAGCCAGTCAGTTAGAAATATGAAGCTAGCTGAAAATGTTTTTCTTTTATTTGTTTCTCACTCCGTCCCTAAAATTTGTTACCGACAACTGAAAGGAACTTTATTGCTGGGCTTGACAACTCTTTCAATGTTATTTCTCAATAGAGTGCCCCCAGTTCTACCCACTCTTTACCAGAAAAACGTTTTAATTGACTACGTGTGACCTTTGCACCAAGTCTGTTTGTTGCCTCAGCTATTAGTATTTCATTAATTTTTAGCTTTTGTTGTACCACTGCAGGGCTATTAATATACTAAACTAATTAATACCATCGTAATAAATTGTTGAAGGATTCAAAAAAAAAAAACATGAGATGTGGCGAAATGTGGGTGTACTATGTACACCTCTACCTAACCCTTCGGGGATGACAAGCGTGATGTTATGTTATGTGATTTGTGAGGTCGTGAAAGTTAGATCGATTTCCAAATGACTCTTTTATAAATTGACGGCACACTAGGAGAAAAACACTCCTCACTTATAAAGAAAACACCTTAAATTCAATAGCACTCTCAAAGTCAAAATTGCGGATCGACTGCGAAGAGTGAAATACTTTTAGCTAGTGTGGCGTTGTCGGATTATATACCAGTGAATGAAGCGTGGACTTCGTTACTCTGTGACAAACTAAACAACAGGCAGGCTGATAATGTTAGCTTCTATATCGGATAGGTATAAGCCGATTTTGACGTAAATCCCCTAGCGAAAAGGAAAAAATACAGGTTTTACGGTTAAATACACCTTATCCTCGAAAGTAAATGATATAATGAAATTCAATGTTGTCAAAAAACATCTTGTTTGCCTGTTTAAAAACCAGCCAAGTGCGAGTCGGACTCGCGCACGAAGGGTTCCGTACCATTATCTATAAAAACGGCAAAAAAATCACGTTTGTTGTATGGGAGCTCTCTTTAAATATTTATTCTGTGAATATTTCAAGCGTCTACCTATTGCCGTTATCAATATCGAGCAAAAACGAGCAAAAAAAACACATTTTTGTTGTATGGGAGCCCCCTTAAATACTTAGTTTATTCGGTGTTTTAGTATTTGTTGTTATAGCGGCAACAAAAATAATATACATCATCTGTGAAAATTTCAACTGTCTAACTATCACGGTTCATGAGATATAGCCTGGTGACAGACGGACAGACAGACAGACGGCGGAGCCTTAGTAATAGGGTTCCCGTTTTACCCTTTGGGTACGAAACCCTAAAAATGAAATCGATTTTGAAGAGAAATGTAATACTCGTACATTCCTGAAAAAAATTAAAATACAGGTTTTATGGTATCACCTCGTACTCGAAACTAAATGATAATAAAATTCAATGTTGTCAAAAAACATCTTACTTGACTATGTTAAAAAATTAAATCGATTTTGAAGTGAAATTTAATACGTTCCTGCGGGCTATAGTTAATCATAAAAGAACCAAAATCTTTGTCACAGAATATTCTCAAGTTTACTATAAAGTATTTACAAACTCAAAAAGAAACATTAAACTAAGATCAACCATAACGACACGCCTAGCCTCGGGTGAACGTTCTAAATAGCAAATGTTTTAGAAAACTGATATCGAAAACATTGAGGTTACCCACAAAGTATACACTATGCAGTACACTTAAGAATCCCCTAAGGACATATTTCTTTCAAGACTAGGGTCATTGTACAAAAAATTTGTTAGCAACAGCTTCAATGTCCTCTAAAAAGGGGCTATCTCGCTAAAACTTCGTTTGAAAGTGATATATTGGTTAGTGAGCGGGTCCAATCTGGTTGATTTACCGCGCCAATAATCTGTGACGTCACGCAACACGTCAGTTGTCAGGCGAAGTCGCGGCGCGCCATTGTCACGTAGTACACAATGGAAACATACGGAATGGTGCTTTGAAAAGACGCGCTTGACACGCCACAGCTGAAAATGTTGTGTGTGCACGTGAAATCATAAGTGTTATCACAAATAAATATAGACCTATTTTTTTTATCAAATCCGATCAGACCAGTCTTACTCCCACGTTTACATGGAGCGAAATCCGTATGAGCCCCACAACTCAATTTCTGGGCAATTCCGGTATTCTAAGCTTAGACCAGCTGGATAATTGCGTAACACTTACAATTCCAATGGCATTCATTTTGATAATTCAACAATACGATTGCGTTATTTATATGCTCTAGAGCCGAGGATTTTTTCAAACGTATGAAGCAATGAGTTAAGAATTTCCTACGAATTGTGATAGGAAGTGTTTTCCGCAACGGGACGCAATTGCTCACAGATTTATAGTAGGTTAGATACCACAAGCCGTCCGACCAAGGGTGCCCCGAAGTTTGAGCTATGCACAAACTTTGGGTATTACCTGCGACTTCCTATTGCATGTCAATGAAGAAATGTCAACGCACGTCCACTCCTGACGAAGTTTATTAGCTCACAGACGCGCTTAGCGATTGAAATGATTCTGTTTACGTTGAGCACATCACTAAATGTCTGGGGTGACGTCATCGTAGGTATAAAAAAGATGACACGCTCGGTTTTCATACTATCTAATGAACATGCGGTATCTAGCCTACTCTAAATCTGTGCAATTACTCATGTTTTTGATGATTTAATGAGCTTGCAGATTGGACTTGTATTGGAAACCCCAATACACAAACGTGTAATTAAATTACCGCACAGACTTGTCATAACATACTGTTAAGCCAACTTTATGCATATTATTAAAAAAAAAAAATATGTGCGGCTGGGGACTCCCGTCAGGAACTAAGTTCCTCCTCACGTAAGATTTAAAACAAAAACTTTAGACATTTGAAACTTGCGACCTTGAAACTGACTTTTTTTTTCAAAGTTTCTCTTAGCTCGCATAGACTGTTTGACCCACCCACAGACGCGTTTTTAATACAAACCCATTTATTATTATACATTTTTAGAACCTCTCATAAACTAATCACACACAAGTGTGCGGTAACTTTATGAGAGCTTCTTAAAACGTAAACTAGATGGCTCTGTATTAAAAACGCGAATTAAATTCACAATTTCACTCTCTCTGTCTCTTTATATTTTATAGAAAGAGACAAAGAGAGAGAGAAAGACACATGGCGGGGCATAACGCTTTTACGTGACGGTTTGTACCAGTCAACTCCTACCGCAAGTCATGTTAAAGACCTTTGTTCCAAAACGCTGGTCGGCGTAGGATTGGTGGTTGTATGATGCAGGCACGGATCTTACTGCCAGTATTATTTTAGTTACTTTATACAAAAACACAGAAGGAAGGGTTAATGAAATCTTACTGCAACAGCGGCCCCTCACATTTAAAACTCACCCCTATATTACCTCACGCTGCAAGCGAGCAGCAAAAAATGTCGGATTAAGGTCAGACAGACAATGAAACAGGGCAGACTCTGTCGTCCAACGCCTGTTTCCCTTGGCCTCGAGTCAAATGTTGCATTTTGAAGATGAAATGTTTCCTCAAAATGTTTGAAAAGCCATTGTACGCCTTTACGAAGAAATTCATTATACTTTTCCCTGAAAATTGCATGTTTATTCTTGAGCTATTAAATAAATTGTTTAAATAAACCACGAGGAAATAAGAAATGAAGTTGTTTTCTTTCTTTTTATTTTTTACTCGGCTAACAACAAGATATTTATATCAAGGGGTGTAGGCGTGCCACAGCGTAAGTATTGAAAAAGATAATTTCGCGGCGGCTTTCCTTATATTTATTTTCCACTTTTCTTTTGTTTTTTATTTACGTCAGACGATAAGATTGTATTAAAAGAAATGAATGAAGTTGCTTATTAAGTTGAAAAAAAAAACTGATAAAATTTGATTTTTATTTATTTATTTAACAGTTTATGTTCACACATATAATATTAATATATAAGAAGAAAGGAACAGATTATTACATACAAAAGTTTTGCTTAGTAGTGGTGGTGATGATTAATTAGCAGAATATAGATCTAACATAACATCTCGGCTGTTTTCTCAATAGGGTTAGGCAGGAGTGTACCTATAGTACATCCATATTTCGCCAGTTATGTTAAGACGCTAACAACAGCTAAACCGCGGTCACTGTCAGACTGCATAAAATAGAAAGAGAAGCGCGATGTCACATCACTAGTAATTTATTGCAAAATCTTTATCTATTTACTCAAAAGTGAGTTGAGTAATCGAAAATAAAAAACAACCAAGTTCTGCATACAAATAAGACGTTCTTGTTATTAATTAAACACCAATCATACGTTGATATTTAATACAGATATTTTGGATTGAAACTCCAATTAAAGGGTTAGTTTACCGTTAATTTGTATCGAGATTTTTTTCTAGACATGTTCTGAGAAATATGTTCAAGAATACCATATATTTTTTCCGCTACCACAAACTATATACTCGTACATTTGACAATTTTTGTTGTTTAAGACAATCCTACTTTTATCATTTGCCTCTTGTCAGCGCCTTAATGCATTCCATTTCGGTACTAATTAGTTACAAAGTCCAGAGGAGCAACTTACCTATCACATCATGAGTAACAACTTGCCTTATTCAAATATTCCAACTTCAAAACAAATAAACATTTCCAATTCATAAACAAATCCTACATTATTCTCTTGCCCTTAAATCCCAACGTGCTTACTGCATATTTCAATAAAACTTTCGTCTTTTGTCAGATAGCTCATAAAGTATTACAGGGGCTTGTAAAATGTAATCTTCCTGTATATACGAATCTCGATGCGATGTAGCGTAAATATTTTACGATGAGCTACGTACCTTCCGCTGCAATAGATAGAATTCTTATTGAGCTCTGTATACCAAGTTTGTTTAGCTTTAACGACTGGAATTGTTTGTAATGCTGTGTTTTTCTTGTTTTGATTGCAGTTGATTCGGATTTTTATGCTTAAAATATAATCCAAAACTCAGTAATAGTTCTTTAACCCCAGTTATACATAAAACGGTAAAAAAAACAAAAGTTTTACAGTTTACTGCTGGTTAAAAGTAAAAAAATAGTGAAACAACACACAGTGTGGAGTGTGTGTTGTTCCGACTCTGTATCTAAAAACCATCATCATCATCATTTCAGCCGAAAGACGTCCACTGCTGGACATTGGCCTCCCCTAAAAGGGGGCTTGTCATAATCGCCACGCTTGGCAGGCGGGTTGGGGATCGCAGTTTGGTGTTAAAAAGCATAGAGAACGCTGCTGCCCATTCTCTAATAAGTCCCTTAGTCGCCTTTTACGACACCCACGGGAAAAAATAGGGAGGTACTATTCTGTACGTCCGGCACCACACATCTAAAAATAACAGTCAATCAATTGACACAATCGAATAAGTTCAGCCTATAGTTGATGCAGCCTTTCGCTACGGCGTAGCACGTAGCGCTACGAGCTACGACCGTAGCGTTTTAAGAAGCGTCTAACAGTCATTTCCCTAGAGTTACTTTTTTCATTATATATAGCTGAGAAAAACTCAAAGTAACTTTTGTATAAAACTTTCCTATTTCATTTCTCTGCTGTAGGCATACCTAAATTTGTGGCCTTGACTAAAGCGAGGGTGGAAACACGTGTAGCCACTAGATTCATACTGAATGAAACACAAAGTTTTTCTGCTACTTTAAAAGTTATGGAAATACCTAGGACTTGTGAATTGTTTATTTTAATTCGTACTACTTAGAATGAAAGGGTTGAATTGGTTATCCATTATAGCAGCTGTAGCCTGCGAATCAAAATTTGATTCGCGACTATAACAGATATTGTTATGTATTTACAGAATTAGAATCATTAGAATCGTTTATACATCTCTGACTTTTTCATGAAATAATGACATTGGAAATAAAGTCCATGTTGCGTTTGTTTACGCCTATTGTACGGACAACCACACGTCAATGGTATCGACTTGGTGTTGAGCGACCTTTTTTTTGTATTCAAGTGTTACTGGCGTGCAGTTGACCGGACTGAAAAAATACTCAAGTTGGTTCAAAATGGAATGGGTACTTGTCTATCTAAATATTCTAAATAGAGAAAGTTGTGACTGTTAGATACTGAGCAACAAAGCGCAAAGGGTTGTCTATTTCTTGCTTATTTCCTCCAAGAACTTTACAATTAGCACAAAACGGAGCAGCTGATGGGTTTTTTCTTGAGCTCTCTTGAACAAACTTTGATTAAGTTCAACAAATTCAACACATTACGGAACTACGCGCTGTTGGTAAACTTAATACAATTCATTCCTCTAGAGAGTTACTACCTTACTTATATCATAGATGAGAATGAAAAAATGGTTTATTAAAGCATGTTCTTCTTAACACAATTAAGACTGCGTTCAATTTCTTATCTAATTGTGAGAAAGATTGTTATAATTGAAACATTAAGTCTGTGTAACTATAAAAGTACAGTTTTCGTGGTTAAATTTCTTGATATGGATTATTAAATAATAGGAAAAAAAAATCAATACCGACTGGGTTTTTAAAAAAATATAGGTTTTTACAACATTATTTTTATGCCATATTTACAAGTAGACCATATAATGATGTTGATGATATTTTTGATGTTCAAAATCAAAGTAGTTTCTTTAAAAAGAAGATCAAACGTCAGTCTCCCATCATTTTTCGGAAAACTTGTTGCAAATATTTTTCATAAATACTTAATTTATTTGAAAAATCCCTTTAACCCACATGCAAAAAAAAGAACCCAACTTTGCAAATCACAAATAATTTTGTTTTATTTCTTTTCCCTTTCTCACAAACAATGAACGAAATCAGCTGATTTTTTCCTAAATCTATACATATTATAAATATGACACTTTTCGTGTCAGTCTGTGTGATCGCGTTGTTCTTCTAAACTACGCAATAAATGATTTATTTCTGTAAGTAGGTTTGCACAAACACTTTTACTCGTCAAACATATTTAAAAAAAAAACAATGGATTTTGACGTGATTTTCACCCTCATTTAGAAAATTTGTACAGGGAAGGATTGTGTGTATAATTCGTAAATATTAAAGTCACATATAAATTAAACGAAATCTCGATATTTTGTCCAGTCGTAAGAACCGTGAGGAGCACAGGAGCCGTGCGTTCTGTGTGGAACTGTGGATGGCTGTTTTTTAGGGTTCCGTAGCCAAATGGAAAAAACTGAACCCGTCATGTCCGTCTGTCTGCAAGCCACTCAGCTAATTTTATTCAGAGATTATTCGCGCTATAACGATGCGAATTGAAAAAAAGTTGTATTATGTGCACTGTTAATCAAAGGTGTAGTAAAGTTACGATAGATCTAATTAAAGTTATTTTTCACTTTGTAGTGTTTTTTTTGGAAGTCGGTTGTTTTTTTTTTGTAAAAGTTTGTAATTTTTCACTTTTTGGTGGGTCAGTTTGTAATTTATCTAATTTACAATAGCCTAATGTCAAATGCTCATCACCTTTTATTAAATATTGCTTTTCCCGATGCAGGGGCGTTAATTGTTGAGTTCTCCTGGTAAGAACCAGGAGAACTGATGGTGACTTTACCATAATATGCATTTTGACGAGCATAAAATTGCTTAGTAACCATATTAAAGTGCCTCATCGAATCGCAACGGTGAAATACTTATTATTAAGTAGTTGCGGTGGCCATCTGTGGTCTTCATTATCAGTTCCACTTCACCAAATGGTGCTTTTCGAGTGCAAATGCACGAGATACTATAAAAAATACTACTCAAATAGCTATAGGTATGCCTATAAAATTTGAGGATTTCCCTCGATTTCCATGGGATCCCCTCATCAGATTCTGATTTGGTGGCAATGGAACCATCTCGAGAGCATACCCGTCCATACAAAATAGAATTTTCAAAATCCGTCCACAATTGACGGAGTAATATGTGAACATATTACAACGCACAATGAAGTTCCGTAGTTGGGATAAATAAGAAAAAGTCTTTTCGCATTATACGAGTAGTATGTATGAACTTGTAATAAAATCTCTTTGGCTATACTATTATATATGTATCTGGCTGGTTTTGGTATCATTGAAAGTTTAAATTTTAAAGAACATAATTCCAAATTCAAATTAGGAAAATGTGTGATGTATAGTTATATATATGTCGTACTGTCAAGATGAGTGAATCTAATGAAGAAATTCGATACATTTTAAAATTTTACTACAAAAAAGGTAAAAATGCAACGCAAGCCGCGAAACAATTTTGCGATGTTTATGGACCTAGTGCAGTGTCTGTGAGAGTAGCACAAATTTGGTTTAAGCGTTTTCAATCCGGAAATTTTAATGTCAAAGATGCACGTCGCTCTGGTCGGTATTACGGATTTAATGGATGCCATTTTTGAAAACGTGGAGCTATCAGTAGTTACGACGTAGCTGAAGAACTGGGAATTGACCACAAAACAGTTTTGGCACATTTGAAAAAAACTGGGTACACAAAAAAGCTCGATATTTGGGTACCTCACGAGCTCACTGAAAGACACCTAATGAACCGTGTACTCATTTGTAATTCTTTATTACGACGTAATGAAACCGAACCATTTTTGAAGAAGCTGATAACTGGTGATGAAAAGTGGATCACGTACGACAAGAACGTGCGAAAAAAGTCGTGGTCAAAGACCGGTCAGGCTTCACAGACTGTGGCAAAACCTGGGTTAACTCGTAACAAGGTGATGCTGTGTGTGTGGTGGGATTGGAAGGGCATTATTCATTATGAGCTGTTACCACCAGGCAGGACCATCGATTCTAAACTCTACTGTGAAAAACTGATGAGATTAAAGCAAGAAGTTGAGAGAAAGCGGTCGGAAATAATCAACAGAAGGGGTGTGGTTTTTCATCATGATAACGCTAGACCTCACACATCTTTAGCCACTCAGCAAAAGTTAAGAGAGTTTGGCTGGGAGGTGTTAATGCATCCGCCGTATAGTCCTGACCTTGCACCTTCAGATTTCCACCTGTTTCGGTCTCTTCAGAATTCTTTAGGCAGTGTCAGGTTAACATCACGAGAGGACTGCCAAAACCACTTGTCGCGGTATTTTGATCAGAAGTCCCAACATTTCTATAGCAATGGGATCATGTCCCTACCTACAAGATGGCAAAAAGTTATCGAACAAAATGGTACCTACATACTTTAGTTAAATGTAAATAAACTATATTAAAAAATGTTTTGATTTTCTTAAAAAATGCGAAGAAACTTTTTCCCCAACCTATTACATAAAAAAAAAGCACAGCCAATTATATAATCTCCCCTTTTTTGGAAGTCGGTTAAAAATAGCAACCAGTTTGATTTTGTCTAGAGTCTAGATTTCCTATGGTACAGATTAGTATCCACAGGTAAATCTTCTGATCCATTTGTTTGTATTTCCTTAAGATACTTTTGTAAAAAATCATACTTTCCTTTGCTCTCGTGGCCACAATATAAGTGAAACATCTTTAATATTCATTGCAACGCTTTCTTTGCTATTTATGTCGACGGCTTCGTACCTAATGTGACAGCAGAAGGAGTTGCTTTTGAATCAATATTTTTTCTGACTCTGTTTCGAGAAGTATCTCTTTTAATTGTACTAGTATGTTGCTTGGGATGAATATAAATAAAGAAGTAAAAAACCTTGTCAGACCACGCACAATTAAGGGTTCCGTAGTTGGGATGAATTTATTCCAAAAGCAAACTTAACATTGTAGTTGAAAAACATGTCCTCCCATACATTGATATACGTAACCAGAAACAGTTGTAAAGGAGACTATAGGAAACTATTTAAAATATGTAAAATTGTACCGATTAGTTACAAACATAAGTATCTTTTAGTAGTTAACCACCATGGTCCCCAAGAGCATAACCTAACTCATGTAATCAACAACCATAACACACGATCTATGGCTGCTGGCAAATTCCTGCTGGCTTGACTCCTACAAAAATAGTACTTTAATTTAAAGCTTAATAGTACACAAACGGATCCCTGAATCGAAAAATGGTTTTAATATTTTTTAACGGCCTATTCAACGATACCATGGGATACACGAGAAAAACAAAAATAATGACTCGGTAAGTCGATAAAAGGAAACTAGAATATTTAAAACTAGTCATCTAAAAATTTTAAATTCAACCAAATGGTTATATAACATACACACACTTTTTTTGTCAGCTATATGTCATTACAATGTTTCTGAACCTTTTAAGGTTTTTTTTGTAATATTTTCATTTTTTTCGTTAACAATATTATTTGGAAATGTATTGTACATTACCGCTCCTTCCCGTAATTGGTTCTGGGTGGTCTGAGTTCGAGTTCATTCGATTTCTAGTGTAGTATCCGTGATTTATTATTTTGATGGTCAATTGAGCGTGTGTTTCCTTTTGTTATAATTTTCCTAGCTGTATACAGGTTGGCAGGGACATCGACGTGCAGACTGTAACCATAAATTCAGCACATAATCCCAAACCCCTAGCGTAGATTTTTTTTGTCAATTATGAAAAAAAAATCTACTGTAAAAGATCCCATAGATAAATATTACCCGTCTCTCCACTATTCCAAAACTTGTTCAAGGATGCATATCCGACACGGCTTTAATAATCCTTCCATATCCCAAGAGTAGACCTTGGGGCGCGATAATGGTAGAAGAACGTGTTTCCCTACCATTATCGCGCCCCTCGATCTACTCTTGTTATACAATGGTCTCTGTAGTCCCATAAAACATGAGGCTCCAGGATCGAGTGTGTATCTTTGGGTTCATTCGAGTAATGGAGTCTGGTTTAACCACGCTGAGGTCGGTGCATTTCATTCATGCATTCACTCATGGTTCATAGAAAAGTGCAATACCTACGCAGTCAAAATGTATGGAACAACAATTTTTTTTTCTAATAACCAACGAAAAATTTCAACGCAGGGGGTTTCAGAATCATGTAGGTAATGGATCCATGATAACAGGTTTCATGCCACCCTAGATATTTTCCACAAAAACACACGTGTGTACAAGTAATATACATAATGCGTCATAACGATAATGCGTGATAATGTATAAGCTGTGGTTACTTGTAACTGAGTGTGCATTACCCGACTTGGGTTCCGTACGTATTTTTCGGGTTGCCACTGAAAATCAGCGCTCTGCTGTGGGTCCCCCATAGCACAGCATCATGCTGAGTGCAAGCCTTCTTGTCACAATCATGACGTGCAGCTGCCGACTATTTGTTTTTACCACTTTATGTTTTTATATGTTTTGCACGTGTTTCTGTGATAAATATTTTATGTTTTTTTTTTTTTTTTCATTACAAGATAATGTATCCCGTACAATTTTTTAATTTTGTAGAAGATAATATATGCATAAATAAACTCCATACGACAATAATTATTCTTCAATCATTTCAGTGTAACACTATAAAATTAGCCCCATTAACTATGCATAGTTTGTGCTCCTCCCGGGCATTGTTCTGTTATGCATAAATCTCAGGGTTTATGGGATACTGTTACCATGATCTGGAAGCTATGGGAATTACCATATTGTGAATGTTATTATTGTCCCAGTTGGTACAGCAGACTGCACCACAGTGATAACAAAAACAGTATAAGCCGTCCTCTTTTTTACCCAAGTGCGGCAAGACCAAAGGTTTGTTATTAGTGTTAAAGGGTTATTATTTTAGCAGTCTGTGTATGTTTGTATTTACCTTTGTTCGACCGTAGCGCCTAAAATACTGAACCACTTTTGATGAATGATTTATCAATAGATTCGTAATAATGGCCCGGGTGACAATTTCACATTACACGTAAATTTCTAACCTCGAAAAAAAAGTAACTGAGATAATAATGACATGTTTGGTATCAAAAGAAAGGCCTTGACGACCACATTACAACTATATACGAGTATTGTATACGTCATATTTTCTAAGTAAATAAATATGTTTAAATTGTTAAAAACAAGCAAAAGTGAGACTGCGCTACGTACGGCGCGGCTGTAAAATTAATACCTATTATACAATAAAAAGACGAGTAAATGATACCAATGCGCAGTTAATCAAATCTTAATAAATAGATATAATTAATGATCAAGGTAGAGCCGTGGTCACTACCGTTTACCATGTGGGTGCCAGGAACACCTACAAAATTATCGGTACCTTGACCATTTCTGTATTCTTCTTCTTATCTTGATTTCTGTCTGAAATATTTTCTTGTTTCGTACTTTATAAATCACTTTTATTTTTCCGTTGTCGGGTTACACTTAATTTTTAGGGTTCCGTACCCAAAGGGTAAAACGGAAACCCTATTACTAAGGCTCCACCGTCTGTCTGTCCGTCTGTCACCAGGCTGTATGTCATGAACCGTGATAGTTAGATAATTAAAATGTTCACAGATGATGTATTTCTATTGCCGCTATAACAACAGATACTAAAAACAGAATAAAATAAATATTTAAGGGGGCTCCCATACAACAAACGTGATTTATTTGCTTGTTTTGCTCGTATTAATAACGGCAACAGGTAGGACGCTTGAAATATACACGGAATATTTAGTTATGGGAGCCCCCTTAAATATTTATGTTATTCTGTTTTTTAGTATTTTTTGCTATAGCGGCAACAGAAATACATCATCTGTGAAAATTTCAACTGTTTAGCTATCACGGATCATGAGATACAGCCTGGTGACAGACGGACAGACAGACAGACAGACGGCGGAGCCTTAGTAATAGGGTTCCCGTTTTACCCTTTGGGTACGGAACCCTAAAAATCACGTTTGTTGTATGGGAGCCCTCTTAAATATTTATTATATTCTGTTTTTTAGTATTTATTGTTATAGCAGCAACAGAAATACATCATCTGTAAAAATTTCAACTGTCTAGCTATCACGGATCATGAGATACAGCCTGGTGACAGACGGACAGACAGACAGACAGACAGACCGACAGACAGACAGACAGACGGCGGAGCCTTAGTAATAGGGTTCCCGTTTTACCCTTTGGGTACGGAACCCTAAAAATGAAATGTTTTCTCTTTAACATCTTAGTTTAGAAATACAGTAAAGACATCTGCTGGGTCAGCATACAGTGCTAAAAGTCCTTCTTTCACTGAGATATCAGACGCCCACGACTGAGATATACCAAAAAACCAAAGTACTTAGCGTTCACAAGATCTTTATTTACGAATACCTACAACGATATACCTAGATCCCGAGTTTGCCAATCTCATCCAAGAGGTTTGACAGGTGCAGTTGAAGATACCACGATACCGTACAACGAAATCGGCGAAGAAAAAGGGGATCAAATTATGATAAATGATTTTTATTTCTGTAAGTAGGTTTGTACAAACACTTTTACACGTCAATCATATTTTAAAAACCAGATGAGGTCGGCGTTTCCTATCTGACTACTCTGAGAAGAAAGGCCGAAACAAACTCAGAGGTCACAGTCTCTTTTATAGTCCAGACATAGCGATAAGTCCCCTCTTTGATGAGAGGCTAGAGAGGCGCCACGGTATCCTCACCTTCCGCCTGACGCAGGTCCTCACCGGACAAGGTTGTTTCGCGAGGTTCCTGTTTAGGATAAAGCGAGAAGAAATGCCTGGGTGTCACCACTGTGTGGATCGCCCGGAGGACACGGTGGAGATCTACCTGGCTTGGGCGGAACACCGCTGTGTCCTTACGGAAGCGATCGGCGGCAGCGATCACTCGCGTCTGGCCTTGGTTCAGACCATGGTTCGGAGCGAGAGTGCATGGGAGGTCGTCACCTCCTTCTGCAAAGCAGTAATGCTCGCGAAGAAGGATGCGGAATGAGTGAAGGAGAGGCAGGGTTCGCGCCCTCACACTCCGAGTCGCCGCAGGAGACGCCCTGGGCGTCGAGAGTCGCAAGCCGATTTCCGGCCACCGGCGGACGGTGAGCGATGGGTAGCTCGCCGTCCGATAAGGACCAGGCCTGGGTCAACGGCGCGTTGTGTTTCACGCGCGCCTCAAAGAGATGTCAGCACCAATTGACGGGGTCCATCAGGGCCAATGTCTGCCAGGGTTTCGAGTTTGTCCGAAAGGGATATCGTGGCCCTGGCACACAGGCAAATGAAGGAACAGGGGTGGGTTTTAGTCAGTAAAAGTCTGACACGCCCTCTCGCTCCGCCCAGAGCGGGAGAATTTATTTCATAATTTCCCACCCAAAAAAAAAAAACATAATCTTGGTCAGATCATGTGAAGGCCACGTAGATTGGTGTCTGAAATGGTATTTTGAGGAAAGAACCACACAGATTGAGTGGACTTAACCAGTCAGTGTACGCATTTGTCAGTAATCGTGCAGCTCTCAAAAAACAATTATTCACTGGCTAGACAATTACGACTATGAGGAAACAGAAAATCTATTCAGTGGCGTAACATGATCCTAGTCACATTCACCATCCACCCCACACACCTCACTCACACTCACCCTCACTCTCAACAGAACGCAGTGTTCATAATTATTTTAAACTGTTTTATTATTTTTTTATTCTTTTGTTTTTGTAAACCTACCGGTCGATGCATGCCACATGCCATAACTGTAATTTATTTTATCTTCATCTATCGTTATTCTGTGACGAGTGTGTGCTCTTGTGATACAGGAACTAGGTACTAGTTCAAGAGCCAGGGCTACACAGACTGATGTTTGTGACATGAAGTAAGAGTAAAGAAATTAATAATGCTTTTTTTTCACAAATATCATTTTTCAGAATACAAAAATAAAAATAAAATTCTCCACCGGCATCGGTAACAGGGTCCAAGCTACCGTTGGTCAGAGCTCCTGAGAGAGGATCCTCCTAACTATACGCGCCGTGTCCAGAAGTACCTACTGCTTTCTGAAAATATATTATTATCATCTTTGATGAGGCATTTTCTAAGTATTAGGGCAGTATAATAGAGGACCTGATAATTATAATAATCAATCAATCAATCAACTTTATTTTCTCACCACAATATACCTACATAAATTATTTTACATTGGTCAGATTTGACAATGATACACAATTCAGGTAAGTATATACTGTGGGAGGCTGGTGCCTAAGCTAGGCTCGTGGCCTGTGTTTCAGTACACCAGGATCCCCCCTCCCCTTTATATTTTATTTATATTTTATAATATTTTATAGCTGTCTGCTGTCCATGTTCATTCGAAGAAACTATGTCATACTCAAGAAATCATCCCAGCAAAGGATAGACATTAGCGCTAATGGATAATGGGGTTGAGGCTATTACCATACAAAACCCAAACTACGGCGTGCAACTTAGAAATTCTTAATGAAAAAACAGCAAAACACTTCGTCCGACCCGGGTTTGAACCAAGAATCCCAGGCTTAGCAGTACCTATGCACACCTTCTGAATATCATGGAATATTAATATTATAATATTTCTGAGAAGAAACTAATTATTTTCCTTAGCGTTTGAGTTAATTAGTCTTGCATCCCACCGCAACAGCTTCGCAACTTAATTAAATAAAGTGTAATATATAAATAGGCTATATTTAGATAAGCCGTAGTCTATGTTTCCCGATGATAAAGCATCTAGGAGTCTTCCCACGCCTTTAAAGGGTGCAAGTAACGCTAGTATATAAATGCACTGGCTAATCATGTCGTAAGTGGACCCAGTTTTGTGACACGGTATTTAGGAATATACTTACTTGTACAAGAATATTTTGACGCGTGGTGAAAATCGGAGCTTACTCCGCCCTCTTGAATTTTCTGATTTCCATGGAATTAGTATGTACTATATAATGTTTCAGTGCCGTGTGGTGCCGGACGTAAAGAATAGCACCATCCTATTTCTTCCCGTGGGTGTAGTAAAAGGCGACTAAGGTAGTTACTAAAGAATGGGCAGCAGCGTTCTTAACCATACTGCGATCGCCAACCCGCCTGCCAAGCGTGGCGATTATGGCAAACCCCCCCCCCCCCCTTGGGGAGGCCTATGTCCAGCAGTGGGCATCTTTCGGCTGAAATGATGAATGAAAATGATATAATGTGTATGAGAATTTCACAAAAGTAATTACGTCAATGACATTCAAGCGCAACAATTCAAAACGTTTATTGCGAACTAAGTGTACAATGTAGGTGTTATGTTATGTTCGTACTTATGACTCAGCAGCCTTTTACAAGCATTTGCAATTATCATTCGCCTGCCCTTATCTTCCTAAATTAGCATGCATTCATTAAACAATATTATTACTTAATTATTTTCTTTTATATTAGTACACTTAAATTGAGAAATTATAGTTATGTCAAAATTAAAATGTCAATAATGAATTTAATACAATTATTCAGCAATATTAATGTCATCCTTTTCAGGTAGTACAATTTAAATTATAATTTTATATAAAGTTAAATAGGATAGATTAAATCGTATTGTTTGTATAGGACAGATCGCCAATTTTGTACATGAGAGAATCTCGCTATTTTAAGCTAGACTCTAAATATTCTTTTACTGAGTAGAAACATTTTTGGATTAGGTATAGTTTTAGCCTTTTTTGGAATATTGTTACAGATTTTTCAGTTTTAAACATGTTGGGCAACTTATTATATATTTTTATTGCCATATAATATGGGCTATCGCTTAACATTTTAATTCTTGAGAATGGAGCGCATAACCTTTTTTTATGGCAAGTATTGACATTGTGCGTATCTTCTACATTAGTGAACTTGTCGATATTTTTAAAAACAAATAAACAAATGTCAAGTATGTGACGGCAGAGTTAGAATTTGATGTTTTATAAAGTATGGTTGTTAGCTCTCCATATTATCTATTTGGGCTAGAATTCTTATGTATACACATCTTTTGCATTATGAATAGTTAATCTACGTTAACATTATTTCCCATAGCATGACGCCTAAAATCCTTATAGCTATATACCTTGCACGTTTAAGTTACTGAAACGAAATGAAATGAAATTTTATTTGCAAGAATTGTAGTACATTACAGATGGTCAGGTTTTTTAACAGTTTCTAAAACAATTCGCTAAAATTAGCATACATTGATTAATTACATTAATTCAAAAATTAAGTTAATAACATTGGAACATAAATCCTGGATAATATAAATTAAGAATAGAAATTTCATTCATTATACGAAAAAAAAATATCAAATAGAATAATAAAATATACCTCTAAATATAATATAAAATAAATAAAAATAGTATTCAACTGATCTACAAATTGTTAACCTAATTTTAATCAATATATGATTTACTTAAAGAGGGAAGAGGGAGGGTCTCGTGGCTAAATAATAACAACCGCACGGGTCGATAAAGGGTTAAGCTATGCTTGCCGCGGTCGGTTTATGGATGGGTGACCACCTTTACATACCGAGACTCCTCCGTGCTTTCGAAAGTACGTTAAGCCGTTGGTTGCAGCTGTCATTCGGGGATCTTTGACAGTTGTTACAGAAGACCGAAAGTCTGACAACCAGTCTTACCAAGCGGTATCGTATTACCCAGTTATTGGGTTGTGGAATCAGATAGGCAGTCACTCCATGTAAAATACTGGTATTCAGCTGTATCCGGTTAGACTGTAAGCCGACCCCAACATAGTTAGGAAAAGGCTAGGCAGATTGATTGATTCTTTTCGTATCTTCACAATCCATCAACGTAGCTTTTTGGTTATGGGAAAGTTCCATGACCAAAAAGCCAAAGTTAATCCAATCCAAAAACCCCAACACTTTATACATACAGTAAACTAACACCGGTTGCACAATGCTCGATCCAAACACACTGGTGTTGGTTTAAAAATCACAGTGTATGTGCTCGGCAGTGGGTACCCGCACTTACTGTACCTCAGTTTACAGTTTACACCCCTCACTACTTCTACACTCGAGAGAAACTGTTGCCGGGTTATGTTTTATTTACTATGTAGTTCTGTCCAAGAATAGGTATATGGAACCAAAAGTGATGAATGTAATAATTGTGATAATCGATTAAATATTTGAGATTTGTAGAGACTTTGTGTAGGAAATTAGGTTACGGGCGTGAATTAAAACGCAGTCCTTTGAATTTAAATAACGTTCATATTTGACGTTTCACAAGGAGGGTTTTATGTATGTGACCTATCGCAGCAAATATAAAAAACCGGCCAAGTGTGAGTCCGACTCGCGCACGAAGGGTTCCGTACCATTATCTATAAAAACGGCAAAAAAAATCACGTTTGTTATAAGGGAGCCCCCTTAAATATTTAATTTATTCTGTTTTTTAGTATTTGTTGTTATAGCGGCAACAGAAATACATCATCTGTGAAAATTTCAGATGTCTAGCTATCACGGTTCATGAGATACAGGCTGGTGACAGACGGACAGACATACAGACGGCGGAACCTTAGTAATAGGGTTCCCGTTTTACCCTTTGGGTACGGAACCCTAAAAAGGGAACTAACCTTAGTTAGTGCTCTCTGTTTAATATAAAACCGACCACCGCCCTTAGGCGGTGGTCGGTTTTATATTAAACAGAGAGTGACAGTGCTGCCATTATCAGAAAGTAAGAATCAATTTATTTTTGCACATTCAAATCGACTAAATACCAACACTTTGATATAAAGCTATAATAAACAGTGATTGAATAACAAATTCACATACAAAGTCTAGTTTTGTTTGATAAAATATCAAAATGCTTTGTAAATAATAATGACCATACACAATTTTATTCGATCCCGAATTCGAACAATAAAATCTACATATTTTCACAATCACATCTACAAAGCACACAGGCTTAAATAAACAAAACGCTTATTTCATAAAATATTTTCGTATTTAAATGTGTCACAAAGTATTTACTGATTGCGGACATTTTATTGGAGTAACCTTCATAAATAAAAGCAAACCCCAACCCCCCCCTCTAAAACCCTCGTTTGTAGTGTCCAGAGTACCGACGAATTATATTCATTATCATTATAGTTTTGAACTAATTCCGAGAACTTTATCTAGAGAGTTTCAGGAATCTAGTGAAAATATGAAGGGAGGAGAAAAGACATCCCAGAATGTAGTAATTAAGCGACAATACATCAGCGGCTGGACTCGCCTGGAAAACATAAGGTCTTCAGTTGAAATTGCAATGATGTAGCTCCTAACATTACCAGAATTAGTTTAGTTAAGAAAGTTGACGCGAATTACTCGTGGCCCTTATTGCTAGTAGGTAGGCAATCTGAAAAAGTATCACTATTTTACTTTTTAGGGTTCCATACCTAAAAGGAAAAAACGGAACCCTTATAGGATTACTCGTGTGTCAGTCTGTCCAGCTGTCTGTCTGTCTGTCTGTCCGTCTGTCACAGCCGATTTGCTCCGAATCTACTGGACCGATTAATTTGAAATTTGGTACACATATATGAATTTCTGTGACCCAAACACGATTGTGTAACGTAAATAAATTAATTTTATTTATTTATTTTTAAATACGAGTCACTTTTTGGAGCAAAATAAAATTTTTAAATAAAGTTTTGCAAACGGTACCGTGTGATATTATTATATCAAATGAAAGGGCTTGTTATGAAGGCTCGGAAAATATTTTTTTTTTTTTTAATGAATAGTTTTAATGTTATTTAAGAAAATAGATGAAAATTGACCATTCCCTCTTATCTCCGAAATTACTGAGCCTAAAATTTTGAAAAAAGTACAGAAATTAGTTCTTTACTTATAGATTACCGAAAAACCTATAAGAAGTCTATAGGCTTAAAATAACATGGTAAATCATTCAATATTGTGCGTACAAACTTACATTTGCAGTTGGAATGTAAGGTATGTTTTTCAACTACATACAATGTTAAGTTTGTTCTTGACTCATCCTAACAAGGAACTTTTAATTTTTTTTTAAAACGTTGCCCACACTAGGAATTTCTCCTGTATCGTGGGTGCGTTTACAAACATTTAAACTCACATACACAAACAGCCAGACCCGGAACAAATACTTGTAGGTCATACAAATATTTGTTCCGTGCGGGAATCGAACCCGCGACACGCAGCGTGGCAGTCAATCGCTTAACCACTGCGCCAACCGTGCCATCGACTTTTCATTGCGCATGGCCCGTCACGCACTTGGCCGGTTTTTTACCTAATCGATTCTCCTTAAAAGAATTTATCTGGAGAAGCACTACACCATCCAAATTCCGTCGCCTAGTAACATTTCAGTGTCGGTTTGAAGTGTCGGTGAAATTATTTGTTGTTTTTTGCTAGACGAGGGAATGCAATGACACGAACGGCACGTCCTAGTATACGAACGTGACTTACGACTATTGCAGTTGTAATGGGTAGACCTTTGGATCACGTGGGCCATATGTATCCATACCCTTAGGTACTTACTTATGTGAGGGCTCGATTGGGTAAATGATTTATTTCTACGCTACGACCTTTAGGTTCGAGTCAAACAAGGAAAAAATATTGTTTAGCATGTAGTTTTTTTTTTTTCGGGTTTTGTTGAGATTATTATTCTTAATCCCATGTTCAATAAAATAAACATTCTCGCATGGGGCTTCGTTTTATTTACATAAACACAATTGAATCAATGTTCCTGAAAAAAGTTGCTTAATCATCATCTGCCTAGCCTTTTCCCAACTATGTTGGGGTCGGCTTCCAGTCTAACCGGATGCAGCTGAATACCAGTTTTAAGTAAAGTGACTACCTGTCAAAGTCAAGGTAAAATTATTTATTTCAAGCACATAAAAAGCACTTTTGAACGTCAACATTTCCAAAAAAAAAAGAAAATTTTACTTGCCTTTTCCAAAAGGTAGTTTCGTATGGAGAAGAATGGGCAAGAAACTCCAACGTCACTCTATTAAAAATATGTTGTTTAAGTACATTCCTTATATAACCTGACCTCCACAACCCAGTTACTAGATAACACGATATCCCTTGGTAAGACTGGTTGTCAGGCAAAAAAGTTGCTTAATAAATAAGACAAAAGCTTGTATCTTGCTTAAGCATCACCTATGTGCGTATGTTTCTGTTCTTTTCTTCTTGTATGTTTTTATATTATAATAATGTGTAAAGTACATAAATGGTTAAATAAATAAATAAACAATCAAAATAATAACTTGACAGCCTTAATACTCACACAAAAGGTCTATTATGACAAATTCTTAGAACTTGAAAACCAATTCCATCAAGTGATTCCAACCATCAAGTTTACCTGACAGTTTTCTGATGAAGATTCCACGAAGTGAAGTTATTCGTGCCCTGACACTGAGTAACAAGCTGACCAACAACTTATGCAATAACTCATTTCACCCATTTGACGTTCTGCTAGTTTCAGAGAAAGGTAAATATAGCAAACTGTCTCATATTAAAATCAAGAACGAACTCGTAAACTAACACAGGGGAAATTGAAACACGCTTTGAAATATGAAGTACTACCCATTTCGGGTTACGTTTCCGGGTTAATATTTGTTTATAGCATTTTCGGGGATTATTTGCTACTGAACTAAGGTAAGGTTTGTTATATAATATCCCAGAATGGTATTTTTAGGGTTCCGTACCCAAAGGGTAAAACGGGAACCCTCTTACTAAGGCTCCGCTGTCTGTCTGTCCGTCTGGCTCCCATACAACAAACGTGACTTTTTTGCTGTTTTTAAAGATAATGTTTTTAAAGGTACGGAACCCTTCGTGCGCGAGTCATACTCGCACTTGGCCGGTTTTTTACTGATATTACAAGTATTGTAAACGACTTGACAAAAATCAGTCGTGTATAAAACATGACGTGTCATACATGTATTAGCCCTGTTTCAGACCTGTCTTCTTTACTATTTTGTTCCCCTTTCTGACATGTTTTGTATACGGTAGTTGTATACAAAACTTGTTATCACACTAATATATTATAAAGGCGAAAGGTTGTGAGTGTGTGTGTGTGTGTGTTTGTTACTTCTGCACGCTCAAACGGCTGGACCAGTTTTGATAAAATTTTGTATGGAGGTAGCTGACACCCTGGATTAACATATAGGCTACCCGATTTTAACCTGATATTCCCATGGGAACAAGACTTACGCGGGTGAAACCGCGGGGCGCAGCTAGTATAATATAATATAATCAGCCTATAATATTCCCACTGCTGGGACACAGGCCTCCTCTTTCTGTGAGAGGGAGTAGTAGGCTGTAACCCACCACGCGGGCCCAGTGCGGGTTGGTGGATGTCACTTTTTTGTTCTACGACATGCCAGGTTTCCTCACGATGTTTTCCTTCATCGTTTTGAGAGCAGTGATGATGAAATATTTTACACAAAGTAAAGGGCCTGTCTGTCTGGGTTCAAACCCATGATCTTACTACTCGTAAGTCGGTTAAGAAATTTTTGATCCTTATAAGAAACAGGATCGATTGGCATAAAAAAAGATTTTGTGAAAATTGCTCATTTTCTTGCTTACTGTATTTTTTTTTAAATCTGACAATGTAGATCAAAATTTCTCAAAAAGTTAAGGACAGTCTCTTAAGACCATTTTCCTTTAGCTAAAACGGTTAAGGTACTTGCCCTTACTGCCCCAGCTCAAAAATCCACCATGTATAGGTAGAAGGAACTGAGCTGATGTTCACAACCTTGTCAGCATCACGCTGAGAGGCAAACTTTGCACTTTGTAGTGGTTTGATGTTAACCTGAAACGGCAAGACTAATATTGTTAACTAACATACATCCGGTTTCTGGAGCGAAAATTATCGACATGAATTTATTTATTTATTTTATTTTTTTGAAAAACATTGCCCCACACTAGGAATTTCTCCTCTATCGTGGGTCCCTATACAAACATTTAAACTCACATACACAAACAGCCAGACCCGGAACAACTACTTGTAGGTCATACAAATATTTGTTCCGTGCGGGAATCGAACCCGCGACCCGCAGCGCAGCAGTCAATCGCTTAACCACTGCGCCAACCGTGCCGTCATTAAACTAAATTAAACGCAAGTCAAGTGATCCGATTGGCTGTTGAATTCAGTCAACCAATCATATAACTTTACCAATAAAAAAGTAAACCGGGCGATAGAGTATCACATGTCATCACTATGCATGTGCCATGTTGTGGTATGAAAACTATAGGTAATGATATCCACTTAATTAGCAAGCTTTGAGTGGCAGAATGGTTACTATACTGCGTTGGTTTAGGTAGTTAAATAAAGGTAAAGAAAAAACCCCACGTGACGAGAGAGCTGTCAACTAACCGACTAAACGTAATACCTGGCATTTCAGTTGGCATGATACGTCACAGTTGTACTCTTCAATTTAGCAACGTTTTATTTTGTTGACGTTTAGAGAACTTGTCTTTTTGGGCTCTTAACAATAGACAGATTACAAAATAATATAGTAATATATAAATCTAACTAAATAATTGTACTCAAGCAATTACATCTACGAAGAGTTGTATAAGAATAAATGATGAAGTTTAACACACAGTAATAAAAGAGGAAACTATCGTAATAAAAATAAAAATAAATGATTATTAAGTTTCAACGTATTTTTAAACAAGAAAGTGTCATCTATAAAAACCCTTTATATGATTAGTTTACCTTTACATAACTACCAAAACCTATGGAGTATAGTTATTTACTATGTATGAAAAGTACCTATAAATATTGTGTGTAGGGAAATAATTTTATGTAGAAAAGCACGGAAATACAAGACTAGGCATTTATATCAATTAGACTCGTCCCTTAAATGGCTGAACTAAGAAATTAGTATACATAAGGGGAAGTTTGAAAGTGGTGCCAGTGACGGAAAAATTGAAAGGAAATCGTTTAATTTCTGCATAATCTCTGTTTACATTATAAGGTCATCGACCTTTTTGGGAGGCCGCAACTATTCACGATCATAAATCTTAGATTCTGTCTACACATTGAACAGTTTGTACCACAGTGAGTATGATAAGCCGCCCCGAGAGTCGTCTGTGAATATTTATGCCAGTTAGCCTCAAACCTGAAGGACTATCATGACGTCACTGGTTATATACAATTCTCTTTTAATGAAGACCCCCCGGGATTCTGACAAACGTTCGCCCAGAGTGTGCGAAAAGCGCAGGATGAACCGTGTCCTAAGAGTGTGAACGAACTAGGTACAGTATTCGTTCTATGTTTAAGAGCCCTCTTACATTTTTATTACAAAATACACGTAAATGCATGATTTCCTCGTTGAAATTGAATATAATTCGTTGGTAATAAATAATAATAACTTGGTAAAAATAGTTAGTTTTCTCTTCTAAAATAATAATATAGCAATTTTCTAATTATTTATTTACTTATTTAGCATTAATCGTTCTCATCATGCATCTGATGCATGTTTAGGCAAAAATCATGGAGAGCTGATTTTAGAGCTCTAATTTGCAGATTTTGTTGAATATATTCAACAAAATCTGCAAATTAGAGCTCTTAAATCCATCCAAATATGTTTTCTCATTATTACAAATACTTTTATAATAATAGAATACATTTTTGTTTTATGCCTTTTATATAAATAAAAAAACGAGTGAACCTAATTCAATTTTCTACTAAAAAGGGTTGGAAACAAGTCTGAATATCTCCGAAGTTCTACATCATTTTGAAGTAGTTTTTATACCAAAATAATCTCCAACATTTTCTTAAATAACGTCAATTTTTTTTTTCCATTGCTTCTTTTATTTTTTATAAATAAAATAAAAGTACTATATATTTCACCGTGCCGGTGATGTGCGCTCAACATCGCACGAATGCTTGTCAAGGATGGACTTATGTCAATTGATTTCACGCTCTTTGTCATTTCAATACTAGGTACTGTTGAGTAAATATAATATAAATATAGTGTAAATATATAATAAATAAAATACCTAAGTTAGCGCAGCGCCGAAATGTAAGAGGGCTCTGAAGCAAACGGTCACTAAACAGACGTTAATGGAAGGGTCCGTTTAGCAAATTAATACAATATACCTAAATTATAAAAAGAGTTTGAACTTTGTATAAGTAGATTTGTGTTGCTATAGCTTAATCGATTTTTTTTCTTTTATCTTTGGAGTATTGTAATTAGCAAACTAGTTGTGTATTATTATAGTAACTATAATGTTTTGTATGTTGTAAAAAAAAAAAAAAAAACATATAATAAAAATATAGTTGCAGACTTCTGCAACTGTCCCATTGCATAACAAAAAACGGTTGTCATTTAAATAAGGAATGCACACTCTACACGCTAACCTACTGAATGTAAGCACGACAAAATAGGTATATCTTGACAGTGAGGTACAACAGAGAAAAAGTCACACTGAAACATACTTAACTATTTTTGTGTAACTCATTTGTCAATAAACCTCCACACCACCACAGTATTTTTAAAGCTCACCAGCCATTAAAATGCCAGCCAGTCAAGCTTCTCTTTAAAAAATATTCAGCCAGCCAGTCCGTCAAAATATTATAATGTTTATTTCGATCGTCGCTCGGACGCTCGCTGCCGTCGGAACGAGCGGCAGCGCCGTTAAAATCGCACGCTGGATCTATTTCGTGACAGTGAGACGTACTTGTAATATCTACCTGTAGTATTACGGAAATAGAGAATTTGGAAGCGGTAGAGAGTAGGTTGCGTTGGTACACAAAGTAGTCAGCAGTGACTACCTGTCTCGCATTTATACTGAAAATAAAGCAACACAACTTAATTTATGAACACCATTAGACACAGAAGATTCATCCTGGTTCCTTCGACTTTGAGAATATTGAGCAGGAAGACGGAGGGACGCTGGTAAAAGCCAGAAAAAAGTCTAATTTGTTTGCCTAGACCCTGGCTAAAGCTGTGCCTTCCACTTTCCTGCTCAGTATTCTCTAAGTCTTACGACGGTTCCTGTGAACCAGGATTAATATTCTGGGAAATGGAGAAAGGGATAAAATTTTACCGAGGAGCTTCTGGCTAAATAGCCATATGGGTTGATCCACGCTTGCCGGGGCTAGTCCGTGGATGGGTGACCATCTTTACATACCAAGACTCCTCCGTGCTTCGGAAAGCACGTCAAGCCGTTTTTCCCGGCTATTATTCGTGGACAGTCATTACGGGTCGTCAGAGCTCGAAAATTGACATTCAGTCTTACCAAGGGGTATCATATTACCCAGTTACTGGGTTGTGGAGGTCAGATCGGCAGTCACTCTACGTAAAATACTGGAATTCAGCTGCATCTGGTTAGACTGGAAGCCGACCCCAACATAGTTGGGAAAAGGCTAGGCAGATTTATTGATTGATTGAGCAGGAAGACGGAGGAACGCAGGTAAAAGTCAGAAAAAAGTCTACTTCTGTTTGCTTCTAGCTTTAGCAAGTATGAGTGACCCTAGCTAAAGCTGTGCCCTCCACCTTCCTGCTCAGTATTCTTTAAGTCGTAGGAACCAAGATGAATATTCTAGGAAATGGAAAAAGGAATAAAATTAAACCGATGAGAATGATACCTAATAAAAAAAAATACCTCCTTTTTGTTCTTCAAGTACTACGTAACGACCTTTAGCATGTTTATCAAACAACAAAACTCAACTCAATGAAACCTTAGATCAAAAATATTTCGAACACGAGTAACAATGCTGCTTAAAAACTTTCCCATCTAAAGGTCAAATTAAAAGTTATAGTAAACATTTAGACATCAAGACAAGTTGACAAATGGTTATCACCATTGATATTATAAATACCGATAACATTTCATCAGTTGGTTTAATGTATTTTACAAGATTTTTTCATTTTATAACGTGTGCCCTTACGCCATTTGGATTGTTTCTCTCTGTCACTCTGTACAGTCAGGCCTGGCCAACCTTGAACACTCTTTGTCTTTTATCGTGTGCTCAAACGATTAGGTACCCAGTCATCAAGCAGTTAGTAGGGCTGACTGCCCAGGTTGCACAAGACGATAATTTTTATCACTATCGTCACTAATGTGGAAGCTCTGTAAAGCACCTTTGCCTATAGCTTCTATCTACAGTTTAATATGGAGATACTCAAGTTTATTACTAACGGGCGCTTCTCCATTGTAAAAAATCACAAGTAGTTAACGGGTCGTGAGAAGCCCGAAAGTCTGACAACCAGTCTTACCAAGCGGTATCGTATTACCCAGTAAATGGTTTGTGGAGGTTAGATAGGCAGTCGCTCCGTATAAAATACTGGTATTCAGCTGCATCTGGTTAGACTGGAACCTGACCCAAACATAGTTGGGAAAAGGCTAGGCAGATGAGGATGACACGTAATCACAAGAGAGTACAATAAGCAAATAAAAGCCACCTTCCTATTTGCTACTTTACTGTGCCCGACAGGGTCCACCATGTCTTTGTAAAACTTATTACCTAAATTTACATTGTACAATGCAAATAAATATTGAGTAATGAAATAGGCAACAACTTGTATCACTATACAGTTACTATCATCATCATCATCATCATCAGCCCACAGCAGTCCACTGCTGGACATAGGCCTTTCCAATTGCACGAAATTCAGCTCGATTCTCGGCAACTCTCATCTAGCTGCCACCAGCCACCCTGCGAAGATCGTCGCTCCATCTAGCCTGAGGGCGTTCTAACTTACGTTCGCGTCTCCACTCAAGAACACGTCTACCCCAACGGTCATCAGTATTGTTCTACGGCTAATATGGCCAGCCCATTGCCACTTCGGCTTTCTTATTCTGTGGGCTATGTCGACAACTTTAGTTCTCGCCGGATCACCTCGATCCGGATTCGGTCCCTCAGAGAGACTCCAAGCATAGCCCGTTCCATAGCTCGCTGAGCTACCTTGGATTTATGGACCAGCCGTACCGCGAGTGCCACGTTTCGGCTCCGAAAGTCATTACAGGACGCACTGATTGAAGACCTTCGTCTTTAGGCTCTGTGGAATACGTGACGAGAAGACTCGACGAAGCTTCCCAAATAACACAGATTACAGTTACTATAACAAACTTATAATGTAGCGAGAGTAGCCGGGAATGTTTACAACCAAATAAGAAGCCACTTCTATTCCACCTGACGTCCATGTATCAAGCATTTCATATCGAGTTGGGGACGTGTCGGCATTTCCCGAACCTTCTGGGAGCTCCTACGTGACGAGCGTTCACTCCTAAAATATTTGTACTATTCATCGCCCAAGTATTAAAATGTGTGCTATTCGACCTCCCTTATCACACTTTATTTTTTATGGGTCTCGGTTACTGGAGTAGATTACTGTCGTTGTGAGTTAAAGATTACGACTAGACGTTATTCGTGATGTCAAATTGTGTTGTTTTTGTTGGATATACAAACATAACCAAACATCACGACGGTATTGCCTGAAGGTGTGGACAGAGGGGAGGGAAGAGTCTATTGACATCAGCCGGGCAAGAAACTCTAAACTGCTTATGAGAAATTCCTGATGGAATAACACTATGACACTTTGCACGATCTGTGGATCACAAGCAATTAAGACCACTAACATCAACGATATTTTCCAAGTGAGGATTTCAATAAATTACTCTCTCGTTCAATGGGCAACCTATGTTCAGCGGTAACTATTTAGTAATGAACAAAAATCTATTACTTTGTTTATTATATTTTATTATAATCTGTTTAAATAGGTTTTTATTTTTATTATTTTTGAGTTGACCTTTTTCTATTTTGTTAAGTACCTGGTACATGTTCACAGGTCTACACTGTCCTCCCATATCTATTAAAACTGGAATTTAAATACATTGTAAAAGCCAATTATTGTTAAAAGACTAAACGTGGAGTTTCTTGCCGGCTCTTCTTCATAGGAAACGACCAATTGGAATCGTGAACCTAGCTTCTGACGTTTCATAAGTGCTCATGTAGGAGAGCAGTAATGGCGCAGTAGTAACGACCGCGACTTACGAGTTGTAGCTCGTAGGTTCGAACCCTGTTTATCCCCCCCTTTTAACCCTTATTTAATTACCACTGCTCTCAAAACGGTGAAGGAAAAAATCGTGAAAAAAAGCCTGTAGGCTGGTCATCTCTTAACTGCCAGGGCTTATTTTGTAATATTATATTTTGAATTGTTTTTTTTAATATATTTTTTTGTTTTTCACATTGTTCTCACATATAGAAGCGACAAGAATAATGTACCCAGGATTTTGGAATATCTTGATTTAAAAGAGTGTCCTTGGAGTTTCTTGCCTATTCTTCTCCATAGAGATCTACGTTTTGGAATGGGCAAATTGCTTCTACTTTCTGACTAACTGACCGACTCTTTGACAATTCAAAAGTGCCTGTAAATGGTTTAATTGAAATAAATGCTTTGAGTTTGCGTTTGAGTTGTATCTCAACATTATAGGCTAATTATGCATGTAGGTTTATGTGAAATAAAATATTTACATTTTAATTTTGAACAGATGATTGTTATTCATTATTCAGGTTAAAATATCTCCATTAACTAACAATCTTGACAACAGTTGTGTTTGTTGTGTTGTGTGGGTGATAATATCATTAATAATAATACTCTATTGCATTTAACAGACCATTCATAAAATTATGACCCTATTTGACCTCAATTAGTGCTCGCACAAAGTTCAATGGTGCTCATTGAACCTAATTCTGAGGCTATGCCTATGATTTGTAAAGGTTTCAGGCAGTTTGTGTATTCAGAACAGAAATTACAAGTCACTGCCAAAATTATTTAACGACTTTTTTGGAACAGGATAATTTCTATCCTATTATTATTATGTGATCTGACAATATCATGCCTATAATGCACGATGGGTTACCACCACTTCTACTAAGCATGAGCCTGGGTTCGATTCCCAGCTCGGGTAAAATTTAATTGGGTTTTTTCATCAGGAATTTCTCTGCAGCCCGGAGTCTGGATTTGTGCTCGGTTAATGGCAATAGGCTGGACCCTATTACATGGGACTTATACATAACTAGCAAAATGTGGGTGTACTTAGGTACATCTCTGTCTAAACCTTCGAGGATTATAGACTATCATGATGTTATATTATTGTTAAATAATTTCTTGAAAGAAACGACATTGAGTCTTTACTTTTCATTGATAAAACTCTTTGTCTCCGATTTTTTATCAAAACATCTTATCCTTAACATATACCGCCTTTGAAAATCGCTTACTTACGCTAACCTACCTCTAACTAACCTATCTTTGACATCACAATTATTTTAGGCCATTCTACGTCATTTAAATATTATTACAAAAAGCCCTTTGACATCAAGGCCAGAGGCCAAAAAACTAGTCTTTAGCAGTTATTTTAAGCGTAACAGTAATATCAAGGAATGTTCTCATTTAAATATTATTACCTCGACACTGCTCAGTTTTTTCCCCATCTACAAGGTCAATTTACTTTTCCATTTTCCTATAGCGAATGATCCGTAGTATCGAAGAGGAATGATTTTCAGGGATCCCGAGTTTAGCCGAGTGGACCCGACATTGAAATTCGGAAATCGTATATTCTAACTTGTGACAAGTTTAGTTTGCGTTTCGGACGTGAACTCTGACGTCATTTGATCCTGAAACGATGTAATATCTGATAACGCGCACAATATTGTGCAATATCTATCAGCAAACTATTCCAATAGCGAGATATTAGCTTAATATTAAACGGTTATGTTTAACCGGAGGTATTTTGGGTGGGTGATTACGGTTTAGGCTATGCATAGACAAAACCATTGCTTTCTGTTCTTAGAAAAAAATACGTCATGAGTATAAATGCATAAAATGTAAGACAGTGTACACACAAGAATTAAAACAGTTTGGTCCGGTAGACAGAGCAGTTTTATCGTTTTGGGCGTTTTGGAAAACTGTTTTATGTAATTAAGGCGTTCGAAAAGCGCTGATTCTCAGTTTAGCTTGAATAGGTACATGACTTTAGGTTTTGATTTTTGATTTTATCTCGTGTCAAATCAGTTTTTGCACGCCATCATCTGTTTTTAAAAAACCGATCGACTATCATTAGTCAGTCTTTTCTCAATTCTGTGAACAGCTTTTTAACTATTCCGTAGCTTTAAGAGGAGTATTACAAAAATGCGTGTAGATGCATGATTTCCTCGTTGAAATTGAATACTATTCGTTGGTTCGTATAAATAATAATTACTTGGTAAAAATAGTTACTTTTCTCTTCTAAAATAATAATAAAATGATTTTTCAATTATTTATTTGCTTATTTAGCAATAATCGTTCTCCTGGTGCATGTTTAGACAAAAACTCATAGAGAGCTGATTTGAGAGCTCTAATTTGCAGATTCTGTAGAATATAATCCATCAAAATATTTTTTCTCACATTACAAATATCCCATACTTTTATAATAATTTAATTAAAAAAACAATATGCTATATCAATTAATTTAGCGCTCTTTGTCATGTCGATACTATCGTTGTGTAAGTATATATAAATATATAAAAAAATAAATACCTAAGTTAGCGCAGCGCCGAAATGTAAGAGGGCTTTTAAGTAACCAAATGAAAATTGAAACCAAAACTCATACTATTTTCAAAAAGATAAAACAACAACCAATCGCAAAGAATTTGATTTAAAACCATGCAATGATAGCAACTGAAGTGAAACGTGACCAATGCAAAACGGAATGAGCGAACAAAACGCGAAACTACTCGGCCATGCTACGAACACAATTCATTCATTCATAGTCCGCGCACATCGTAAAAGACCGCGTTGCCAATAGGCTAAACAGTGCTGTCAATTGTGCCGTTGTTAAGGAAACAAAACATTGGACGTAAACCTTTTTTTTACTACTAACCAACCAACGTCTTAAAATAGATCGTAGAGCCTGACCTTTAACGACTCTTTCTTCTCCAAAACCTACACAAAAGAAAACGGTAACTGTCTAACTGGATGCCACAATAACTCAATTACAGCTCCATCCAAGGGTGAACGCAGTACGAAAAACTCTTACGAAATTCTGTCGAATATTAAAATAGTCTAGGCTAGGTAAACTCTGTGATGAAAGGTTAGCCCGACTTGCTACTGTAGAATTTTTAATCTAGATAAAAGGCGCAACTAAATTTTTGGAAACCAAAGTGTTGCTTGCTATAAAGCTCACGGAGAAAAGGCCAGGATTAATTGGAAACGTGAGCTTGTGCAGATTTATTGAGAAAATCTTGTTAAAGCTTTGATGTTTTCGTCTAAAAAACAAAAAACAAAGATGAAAAAGAAATCTCATCTTTACTTGTATTATACTTCAAAAGACAACCAGATTTAAGATTAGACCCTCATCGCTTCGTTTAAGCAAAAAAACAATACAAAGTACATTAATTAACACGAACCGGGCCGAAAATTAATTACGCCGTGCGTAAGTTATGCTAATTCTTCGGCCGATTATAAGATTAAGTTGAGTGTGAATTACTGTCGTTCCTTATAAGAAAAAGGCGGGCTCGTTATCCCGCCTTGTTGTTCTTCGGGTGATTACATTGCGGGAGAATCCCTCGGCGCGTTTCTCGTACCTTGAACGGGCGGTCGGCGGTTTTGCAATTTAGTTGGAACGGGCGATGAGAAAAATTTGCGGCGGAGGACGCGGAGCGCTTGCGCGCGGCAGCACGCGGCGCGGCGGCCGCGGCACGGCAGCCCCGCAGTCCGCGGCGCGGCGCGACGCGATTAGTCTGCGCCTGTACGTTTCTCCACGCTTCGCAAAATCCCGCGCTCCCGCGCACCCCCCCGCACGTCAAACTAACTAATTGATTTATACCCCCAAACATTAGTAAGCGAACTTACAACAACTTTATGTGCGACGCAATCCACAGTGATGTGAACTTTTTTTTTATGGACAACTCGAATTTATGACTTTAAAGTGTATTTAAACTATCAAAGTTTTTTTTTTCATGTTTTATTTAATGTTGCGGCCGGAGGAGCAGCAATATGTCATGGTAAAATGACACTGAATGAATGATGGTAAATATAGCTCTTTGTGTTAAGTTTGTGTATCACGCTGACTCACGGTGACAAAAATAAGCTAATGGATTCTCTCGCACAAAATAGACACAAATAAAACGTGAATTTTAAAAAGTCTGCATCATTTGTTATCACGTCACCAACAAACACAATTTGTATGAATAAATGAATATCTAACCAGTTATGTCGTTTTTACATAATTATATACGAGTTCACTGAAACACTTCGTTACGGCGTGAATTTTAATATCAAATAACTAATGCTACGGTTGCCTTTTAAATCTTACATTTTAACGTCTATTCTGAATATTTAACGTCATAATGTCCGTTTTTAAATTAAAATGAATGAGGCAATATTATTTTTTTTTCTTTTTCAAACCAAATTATTTACACTAAAACAATAGATATTATGCAATTGAGATACGTATTATTTTAAAACCGTTGTGAGATCTACTTACCTATTATTTTATTATTTCATAGCAAATAATTCCATGTAGATACCGAGTAAGGTAATATTCACAAAATATATAAGGTGTTTAAAAATTAAAAAAAACAACCTTTAAGGAGTGATTTAGACTATCGAACTGATTAAATTTTTACTATGGGACCAACGTTTAAATCGCGATAAAAAATCAACTGTTCCTTAGAGTTTAGACTTTGATAGTATAAACGTTAGTATGGAACAGCGGATTTATTTCACTATTTCAAGTTCGATCCTTTATTAAAAGTTTTTCAGATAGATGGTCTTAAAGCACTGCTTAAAGTTTATAAGGTTAATTTTTAAAAACCTAAAAAAAAATATGTAAATTTAACTATATAAATAAATACAGATTTGCCGAACCAGAATAATGATAGCTCGTCACTTGGTTGTGCAACTTCTGTCTTGGCTAATTAAGCGATCAACGGCCTCATTAAGACACTTCCTGTTTCCTCCTTCGCGCCACACTAAAAGGAGAGATGTTTTATCATTATTTACTCGTTTATTCAAAGTGAAAGTCAAATTATTTATTTCAAATAGGCACATGAATGGCACTTTTGAACGTCAATATTTACAGAAAAATATAATTGATTCAAGTCGCCCCTCCTAAAAGGTAGTTTTGTATGGAGAAGAATGGGCAAGAAACTCCATCGTTACTCTTTTAAAATGTTTTACAGTATTTTGTATAGGTACAGTAATTATATGTGAAATCGATGCACCTAAAATAAAATTTTATAGTAACTTTATTACACACTAAGCAAAAAGAATTAATAATGAAGCAATGACAGAAATTAATTATGTGATAGATACATTCATTTTATTTATTTACAATATTATCAATCATGTACTCCTAGCCGTGTCTACCAGTAGCGAAGCTATAATTTTTCTTAGAGGTAAGCCGAAGAAAAAGTTGTTCAGTTCTCATAAACTCAATTTATTCAAACATTTTATTCATTCATTTACTTTCTAAATTTAACGCCAGCTACGGTCGGAATTCTTTGTTTAGTCAACAATTTAGGCATTATTGTAATTGATTTTTTAAACTGGTACTAAATATTTGTAATGTGATGTGATTGATACACGAAGTGTAAGAAGACTGGTTGTACCGAAGGGAAGCCGAAAGGAATCGGGTTGTATGGAGGCTGCGCCCCTGGTGTCTACTGATCTTTAGTCACGAATCCAAATGTTACTCGTAATGTAACTAAATATGTAGGTGCTGTATAAGTTATATGAGACCCGGTGTTAAAGAAATACGGTAGTGAAAAATATCGTAAGGAAACACAGATTTAATGGTAATCAAGAGTGGTAGGTAACCAATGCACTTTCCTTTGTAGAACAGACGGTTTTGCAGTAACATCAATGTTGTATCATTTCTCAAAAGGGTAGGCAGATAGGTTACTCACTTTTTGCCAGTTATTGTTATAACTCTCATGTTATAAGGGCGAGCCTATAAGACATTTAGAAAAACTTTACGTGAATAAAACTACATACCTCTTCAATTTCTCCATTGATCTAGTCATCTGAAAGAAATAAAATACGTTTATTCGCGATAAAGATAACGCAAAATAAAAACATAAACTTGAAATAACAAATTTAGAGACTTCAAAGACCCCCGAGGGTCCCCCGGGCGCCCTGAGAGATCTTATGTGCAACTTTACAGCAAAACTCATGAGGGTCCAAGTTCAATTATTTTTGTCTTATAACAATACTTTATGTGTTCTAGTTTCTTCCATTCGTTGTAACGAGAATTGAGAGACAGATTCAGTACTTAGATATACACATTTTAGATTCGGTGTTCGGTTTTTATTGGATTCGACGATCGTCAGTCTAGTAGTCGTTTTTTTAAAGGGTGGTGAAAAAGAAAGAAAGAAAATACGTTTATTTGCTGTAAATATGACGCAAAAAAGACCACAAATACAAAAAAGAACAAGTTGGGCGGAAAATATGCGTCACATCCACGCAAAACGGCCATCGCTCAGCATAATGCTGCGACCCTATACGAGACAGAGCCCCAGCGCTGGCTTTCAGCGACTGCCGGCGAAGATGTTAGCTATATTGTACAGCCTCTAGTGCGCTTTTTTACCTCTCGTGCTTCTTACATTTCTAACATAAATGAACCTTCACGCCACGCACCTGTTTCTACGTAAAGCTCCATTTACACGGTGCAAGTTTCTGGAACGTTCAAGAGCAATAATCGCATGCCATAAAGCACATTCAATTATTGCCATTCAAAAATTACATGCAACTGTTTACACGCGTTGCATACAATAATTGAATGCAAGTTTTGCCGTTCAATAAAATTGCATACGACTTACACCAAGGGAATTTTATTGCCAGGCGATTATTGCATACAAGTTTTTCCTCGTCTTCACACAGATCTGCATGTCATTGTACCATTATTTCAAGTATTGTTCGTATGTGCGCTGCCAAATACTTCATAAAAAAATTATAGAACGTCTTCTCAAGATTTTTTTTAAGCTGGCTTCATTTGCTCGTACTTGTGGACTTTAATGCAATTTAATTGCACGTGCAATTTGATTGTACGTCCTGTTTACACCTATAACAATTTTGAACGGCAACTAACTTGCCCGTATCGTGCAACAATTGTAGTTACGTGTTGTTTAGATGGTGCCAGTCAATTGTTGCTTCAATTTTATGGTATGCCATGGACAATAAACTTAAACCGTGTAAATGGAGCTTACATGATCGTTCGATAGTTTAAATACTTGGTTGGCTCGATTTCTGTACTTAAATTGAATCGAGTAACAGTAGTTCAAATGTAGGTACTAGAATGAAGCACCTATTGGATGAAGGTGTTTTATATAGTTGTAGATATTTAACCATCCAGATGTTAAGAAACAGTATAGTAATACTTTTTCTCTTAAATCGAAACGCTTTATAAGAATACTACAAGATGTGGGTAGATATTACCCAATCAACAATGTGCAGGTAGCGCTGCTGACTTACCTCGTGTGCTCAGGACATTTAAGATTCGCAACTTGTGGAGACTGATAAACAGTACCCATACCTACCGTTCAACCTAAACCAACACCTATAGATATAACACCTGTAAATCTAATTAAACTAAAATAATAGGGAATTAATAATCAAATGATTAAAGATAAAAGAAAACTTACAACATGAGAAAAATAATAACTAATATAATTAGAAAAAATCGGTTATGTTTATTCCTTAGACTCTATGAGCACAGTCACGGCCATAAAATAATACTACTTTACGCAGGATTCAAAAAAGACTTTTCCTACTATTGATAAATATTGTATGGTGTTATGAATATTAGTATTATGGATACCATGCTATTAGCCTTTTTTTTAAGTTACAATTTTTATTTTCCGAGAAAAATGCTTTTGAATTTTGCATAACTGTGAGATATTGTACTTTTATGAAACTTAACATCAGTCCCACAGCTAAAAATAAATATCATTCAACTCATAGCATCTTCAAACTCTAAACGACAAAACAATTGAGAGATATTAAGGGGCATTTAAGAATTGAAAATGACAACCAAGAAACTATTTGTCGTCCCAAATTCGTAATTTTCCTATACAGTTTGCAGATCCTGGCTGCCAGCCAGGACTACGGAATGCACTGGAACGTATTTTTGAGATTTGCTTCGAATACTAAAATACGATTTTTAAACTTGATAAGACACTGCTATAAAGTTCAGAGGTGTACGAACGGCGGAACTTGGCATAAGGTGTATTCGAAAACGGGTTGATAAAATATTTCTTGCTTCACTGTGACATAATTTAACGTCTGTATTTTTCGAAGGGCCAGACAGCGGAACGTGTAGCTTTAGTTCCACATATGTAAAACCTACGTAATCGGAATCCAGTCTATTGTCAAAAGTCGGGAAAAACTTGTGTCTTGCGACAATTTTCAAATAGAAACTACAATAACACTTTGTCCGACAAGGGGATCGCACCAACCACCACGAGCTGCGGCAAAAGAGGCAGTAACTATAGATACCGCTTTTTATGTGGCATGTATTATGTAGACCTAAACTATACTGTAGCGCATTCCACTAGACATCCCGAAACTTTGGATTAAATACTGACGGTGACTACACGTATAGCTTTATTTTATCTACCATACCGCTTACCCCAAATGGATTCATCCATCTTTTTTTACGAGAATATTTCAGCACTTACCAATTCAGCTACCGAGCTAGTTCTATCACTCATCCTATTTTTTTTTCTTTATATAAGGCTGAGTGCTCGTATTCAATCACCGAAATATTCTCTGACAGCTTTACGAAGAAATTGTTCGATAAACCATTGCAAAAATCGATTTCAACAGACTAACGATGAAAATTATTTGATTACTATCAGGTCATTAGTTGATCTGAAAATAGTGAATCTTAAAGTCACAGTCGCCTCTTCTAAATATATGTATAGGTACGCAGTAGGTAGTCAGGGAAATTTGTTATTTATCAAATTGTGTCTCTACGCTACGTTACACTTTAGTCTGTGTTCTTCCTGTGCGAGTCCCAATAAATATTTTTTTCATTATTTACACCAATTTGCCGTATTACATTTCATACTTTGTCAAAGAATTACTGTTGTGATTTGAATATACGGGCATTTTAAGTCGGTACTCAATTTATTGGTATTCAGCCGATTAGACTGGAAGCCATAGTTGGAAAAAAGCTAGGCAGATATTGATGAGGACTCAATTTGCTAAACAATTATTTTTCTCGATTTCACCTACCGCTTCATCAATTATTGGTATTTCGACATATTTGGTGACCTGCCTTTTTATCTCTGGATCATCTCTCTCTCTTAGAATATTCTCGAGATCAACTTTAGGGAACCGTTTTTTTATGTTGGTACATCATTCAACAGACTGAGAGAAGCAGTAAAACATTTCCCTATTAAATATATTTTCCTTAAGGTAAATGTGCAGTGGTGGCCCAGGAGAGCAGTGGTGTCCCAATGGTAACAGCCGTGACCTACGATTTGTAGGTCGTGGGTTCGAACCTTGACAGGCGCTTTACTTTGTGTAAATTATTTCATCACCACTGCTCTCAAAACGGTGAAGAAAACATCGTGAAGAAACCGACATGTCCTAGAATCAAAAATTCAAAGACATCTACCAACCCGCACTGGGTCCACGTGGTGGATTACGACCCACTTCCTCTCACAGAGAGGATGCCTTTGTCCCAACAGTGGGAACATTATAGGCTGAATGCTTATGCTATTCAACAGACATGGGCTTTTAACATGCCTAAATATACATAGGGTAAAAGAATTTTCTTATAACATAATGTTTTGCCAAAATTATACAAAAATTAGCTGGAATTTTCAAGTTACCCTCAATTACCCAAATTAACTTAATAAATAATATTAGCCCTTTGGGTGCGACGGTAATTAAATGTAGCGCTTATGGCCTTCATTAATAAAGTCCATATTTACGTGTTAATTAGGTTTAATTTACATTCTTTCGCGTAATACTCAAATTACTTATAGGGAAGGTACATTATAATGCGGACATTTTACGGCACATAATTTTGTGTGTTTCAAACAGGGTGTGGTGACGACGACAGCCATGGCTGCTTGGACTAATCTTTTAAGTGAGACGCTACTGACGCATGCACTCCACACTCTCAACCTCATAGCTAGTGACAATTTGTGACATTCTGTTGTTCTCTTTGTGAGTTCACAAATAATGCATGAATTTAAGGTTAAAAAAACTATATAATAATAACCGTGTGCGGGTGCTTGTTCCGTGGGTGTCGTAAAAGGCGACTAAGGGACTTACTATAGAATGGGCAGCAGCGTTCTCTATGCATTTTAACACAATATTGCGACCGCAACCCGCCTGCCAAGCGTGGCGATTATGGCAACTCCTTGTAGGCCTATGTCCAGCAGTGGACGTCTTTCAGCTGACATAGTGGTGACTAACCTGGTGTCTTTATGCCGCCCATGGGCCTCTGAATTGGCTCACATGCCGTCGAAAAATATCTCTCAGGCATGTCAGGTTTCCTCACGATGTTTCCCTCACCATTTTTTAAGCAAGTGATAATTGAACAATACGCACATGAATCCGAAAAGTCAGAGGTGTGTGAGGTTTAGGTTCGAACTCGAGACCTATGACTTGGCAGTCCGAACGTCACGCCACTAGGCTATCACTGCTACCTACCATCATCAACTGTCTAGCCTTTTCCCAACTAATACGGGGTCAGCCTCCAGTCTAACTGGATGCTGAATACCAGTATTTTACATGGAGTGACTGCCTATCTGACCTCCACAACCCAGTTACTGGGTAATACGATACCCCTTGGTAAGACTGGTTGTCGGACTTTTGGGCTTCTGACAACCCGTAACGACTGTCAAAGGTCCACGATTGACAGCCGGGACCAACGGCTTAACGTGCTTTTGGAGGCACGGAGGAGTCTTGGTATTTAAAGATGGTCATCCATCCACTAACCAACCGCGGCAAGCGTAGCTTATCCTGATCGATCGACCCGTGCAGCTGTTATTACTTAGCCATAAGCCCCACTCATCACTTCTTCCTACTATTGTTATAATTATCAATACGTTTTTAAGATATACAAGTATTGCCAATAAAAAAGGGATTTTCTTGAATAGATCTAAATTATGAGATATTTCACGTGAAATCTGTGAACACATTTAAGAGCAGGCCGTCTAAATCAAATTTCCACGCAAACTCCGCCCCCTGCTCCCCGCCACTCCGTTACGTGCTAAATGCTAACACATCAGTAATAAAGTTGAATATCGCGTGCGTTGATCATGTTTGAGCACGAAACTAAATAGCGTAAGTTCTTATTTCGTTTATAACTAAAGTAATAATTGATCTAGAAAAAAATATCTGGTGGGTGGATAATAAACTATATTTTCTTGCTGTGAGTAATTATTTTATACATAAAAGCCAAACAATCTTGTTTGTTTTTTTTATAATTATCCTTAAAAAAGACATGATTTTCGAATAAAAAATTTATCGAGAGAAAATGTTACAATTACACAACTGTATTCAACATGGAAAGAAAAAGATCCAATAAATCATATAATAAAGTTTAATTTTGCTTGTATGTGTGACTGTCTCAGAATATTCATGCAAATTAACATAAAAATAAGTAGCCTCCTCTTAAGTTACAGTCATGATCCTCCGTCCTTATCCCTATTTATTTTTATGTCAAAGATCCTTATTAGCCATCATCTTACCTTGCCCCCCCCCCCCCCCGTTTTCCTTACCTTTCGAGACATAATATCATCTTTCACATAATCCGTCCACCGTTATATGGTCTTCCTCTACCCGTACCAGTGAGTACCGCCAGTTTAAATTACAGTATCAATACCAAAGATATAAATATGTATAGATAGACAGTCAAAGCAGTGGACTCGTTGAAAAAACTTGCTTCTAACTGTTGGCCGCAAAATGCACGCACAATAGAATAACACATACTACGCAACCGTGGCGTGAGTGTGAGACGCAGTTGTCACGCACTTCAGCCTATCAAAGTTTGCCTGTTTGTTTTACTCCTTTTCAGTGTGGCACTCTATCTAGCTAGACATATAAATAATCAAAGATCAATTCTTTTGTAGTTTTATTAGTTACGCTTGACGTGTAATATGATCACCATATATATTTTTTTCCATTATTTTTGTATTTTCTTAAACAAATCGAGGTTAGATCAGTCGGTATTTTCATCAATTCAACAAACATCGATGGAGCAATGATACCTACGTTATTATATATTCAAGTCAGTTCAAACGTGATGTTGCCAAATTGATGTTTGGTATTTCTTTTGCCAAACATGATTTACTGATGCATATGTACAGGCTGCAATGTAGACACACATTATACTCCTGAAATAGGTTGGTTGTGTCAATATAATGTGGTTCAAAATTCGCTATCCAATGCTGAAGGCCGGTTTTTAGCAGGGCAGCATTTTTTTAATGAATTTAACTTCATGCCGGTTTTCCCGAAGGGTTAGATAAATCCATTAGCAATTTGACGAAAAACAAAAAGAAATTGATAGTAAAAATGAAAGACGTTATGTAATAATTTTTAGTAAAAAAAAATAAGCACTGTTTTACATCCGTCACATCAGCCGGTGTATTAAATATCTCACCGTGAAAACTTAGGTGAAGTGATATAGTTAGATTCCACCCGATGCTAAGGGTTGATACTATTGACAGCTAGCTCACTTCACCTAAGTTTAGACGGTGAAATATTTACAGAATCGATCGGCAGGTTCAGTTGTGAAAACCATCGTCAGGAATGAGTTGTCTGGCATTTTAACTGAACTGGGACTTTTTGGTGCAGTCGTGTGGCGCACTTTCCTGCTAATTTCTTACATCGCAGTTTACACTTTTTATATATTATATATGCTTTTTTTTTGTATATTATATTGCGTGCCGTTTAGTCTGCGCTAAATAAATGTGTTTTCTTTCTTTCTTCTTCTTCTTTCAATGTTTATAAATGTTAACCAAAGGCTAAAATAAAAAGATCCGTAGTAAAAACTGGATACCTAATTGATTCGAGGAGTGAAGTGAAGTGTTCGGATTCCTACAGTGCTATTCTGTAACCATCTCACCGTGAAAACTTAGGTGAAGTAAGCGTGGAGTGAACTGTCAGTGAGGGATTGACACTATTAGTAACTTCAAGCTTACTTCACCTGCGTTTACACGGTGAGATTTCTTCAGAATAGATTAGCTAATCAGACAAAATTTACTTCTCACAAAACAGCCTACCTAACTACACCGCAAACAATTTTCCTATGTATTTACTATAACATCACTGAGATATTTCCGCCCTACCGTCCATCAAATGCGGCGAAAATAGTCTTACAAGCTTGTTAACCTAATCGCTCACTCGACTGAGATAATCGATTCTTCTTGTACCACTAACCGTTGCAACTTTTTGCAAAACACACTTATAGGTATATACATCAGTGGAGTCTCGTGTCTGTACTGATTGGGAAATTAAATATATTTTTGTCATAATGAAGCTTTCCCAGACCTCGTAGCAATTATTTTTATTCAAAAATATTCAATGTACAGTTTTGGTTCCGCTAGGATTTTATTCTATGTATAGATTTATATGGTGTACATAATAAAGAGTATTATATACAACATATCCTGGAATTAACGTACATCACCAAACACCCCAATTATACTGAATTTTTGCTATTATGTGTAAAACATTTATTAGGTTTATCTACTGATTGTGGAAGAAAATCGTGGTCACATTACAACTCTACACGCGCATACAGTCGCATACGTGCGTTTTAGGTTCTTCGTCCATTTTGGTTTATTTTGACTATTGAGCGGAAGTACGACTGAAATTTATGAAGTTTTAATTATTTTTGAAAAAAAAAATCTATATTTAAAATAACAGTGACCGATTCAGTAAAAGATTCTAAACGAACGACTTTCATAATGTGCATTAATTCAGTTACACGTTCTATATCAAGGAGACGTCTTGCAATGGTATCTGCGAGAAGCAATCGACTTCAAATTGCTATTAAACATGTGTAAGACTTATGTGAATACTCTCAGGCATTAGGTATAATTCCTACAAGTTCCAAATCCCTACTGAACCAATAACAGAAACAAAAAAAATTGGCCAAGTGCGAGTCGGACCACGCAGCCGACTATATCTATATACTGTGCCGTTTTAATTAACTATAAAAAAAAAAAAAAAAAAATTAAAAAATCTACATCGATTTACTTCACGGTCAATTCTCCAACTGCAAACATAAGTTGGTCGATTGTAAATCCTACTTAGCTGTGATAGTTTTCCTTTTAATTTCGTTATTATATAGGTACTACTGCCATTATTTTTTTACACATTCCAACCATTTAGCTGCCAGGGGAGGGAGGGCAATTCACTAACAAAAATTAGCAATTTAAAGCTTAATATTACGCAAATGGATCCCTGAATCGAAAAATGGTTTTCACAATCCTGCGATATTTTTGAACGGCCTATTCAATAAATACCCCACACTATGGGATAGACGAGAAAAAAAAATATCATTCCCACTTTACGTACAAGGGAGGTACCCAAAAATTTTTTTTTCAAGATTTTATTTTATCACTTTGTCGCCGTGATTAATGTCTATAACCATGCCAAATTACAGCTTTCTAGTACTAAGGGTCTCTGAGCTAAGTTGGGGACAGTCAGTCAGACAGACAGACGGACAGGTGAAACCATAAGGGTTCCTTGTTGACTACAGAACCCTAAAAATCTAGTCACTGACACATAAAACTCACTTATCCAAATTCCTCAACATCACCAAAAACGACAAAATAATTCATAAACACAACAAAGGTAACATTATTTGTCAGGTCATTACTACTAATCACATCCAGGAGGTACTGACGGATCCTTATCAGTTACACAATACCCTTACTGTTCAGTAATGATCTTGTTGATAAGGGAAAATCACCCGTCATTGTGCACTGATTGTGATATACAGGGTGCTACGGACAATATGTCAACTAATTATAGGAAATAGACACTGGACATAGCTGTGTAATTGTAGGGGTAGTGTGATATAGGCAATATGAATGAGATGCTATACCTAGTTATTTATATTTAGGGTTTCGTAGTAGATATGTGTAGCGGCATCAACATCGCCACATGCGAACTACGCATCACACTGACGTCACGCAAATCCTGCATCGCGCAAGCAGAGTTTACCGCGCAACTAGCATATATACAACGTCCCGACATCAACCGTCGGACAGTTGCCCATCAGACACAACATCCGTCTGGTCGGAGGATCCTACCTTTTCTATGGTGGTTGAGTGAACTTTACACCCTGTTCCTCATACCGCCAAATATGTTTCTTAACCGTTGTAATACCAGACTGATTCAAACCTTTTATTAAAAGAAAAAAAATATTTCACAACCTTACTTTTTAGATTTAAAATCTAACTATTAGGCACCTACTATACATTTCTCTCTGGAGAGATGTGGTAGCTCAGTGAGAGCACTGGTGGCTCAGTGATAACGGCCTCGACTGACGAGTAGCAGATCGTAGGTTCGAACCAAGACAGGTGCTTTACTTTTTGTAAATTATTTCATCACCACTGCTCTCAAAACGGTGAAGGAAAACATCGTGAAGAAACCGGCATGTCCTAGAATCAAAAATTTGCAGACATGTGACATCTATCAACCCGCACTGGGCCCGTGATGAATTACGGCTCACTCCCTCTTACAGAAAGAGGATGCCTGTGTCCCATCAGTGGGAACATTATAGGCTGATTACGTATATGGTACACCTAGGGAGTTACCTAAATCTCTACTTTGACCATCTTCTGCTTGACATTTTATGAATCCTTCCAAGTGGAAGGATCGTTTTAGCACATTCAATAGATAAAATAAATATACCACACGCACACAATAACGTTAATAACACTGACATAACAAAACGCCCTAAATTGGCTTATAATGACTTAATAACGTTACACTCCGAACAAAGAAGGAGAGTGTTAACAACAACCCAATTTTTGCGAAGAATTTTCGATGCCAGCAATTTGGTAATTACATGCCTAACAATTATTGGGGGCCTCAACACAGCAATTAGCAGCTTCATGCTCAAAATTGCTTCTCGATTAAGTCATTATCAACCAATTGAATTCTGACATCAAAGAACATTCCTACTCGCATAAATACAATTAGATTATTCGGTGTTAAAGTATCAAACCAAAGAGGCAAGATTAAGATGCTAATTTTATTTTGATGTAGGTAAGTGAAAATAGAAAATAAAGTAAAAGCGACCACGGCCCGGAAAACTTAACAAGTGAAAGCTTCCTAGAGGTTTTGGTTCTGACAAGGGTCAACGGAACCCTTGGGTGCAAGCCCAGAACCTTTTTAAAGTGATCCATAAGTTACGTTCAACAGCGTCTCTACTAGATAGGGCTAAAATCATTATGGCTAAACAAAAAGATTAGATCCCTTATCACGTTTACTGGATTCCTTATAATGAAAGGAAAACAATAAAAAAAACGTCACCGAATACCGCGTTAAGTCACATCACTACTAATCCACTTCCTGGAGATGAATGTATTGATATTCTTCCTCCGTCACCCCCTGGGGATAAACGAAAAAGTTTGCCACCGAAAATATATTAAAATAAAAAATATGTGGCAACTATATTAATAAATTCGTTTCACGTCCAATACATACGTTCCGCAGACATCCGTGTGGGGAATTTCAACGAGATATACAGTATAATGTTGTTACTAGAGAAGGGCCGATTAATCGCGATTCGAATTCGGCTTCCGTGTTTCTTTAGGGGAACGTGAACGGCCTGAGGACTGCGTCTATTTGAATAAAAGGGTTGGTTTACGTAGTTGTTTTAAGCAAAAGTCAATAAAGGGTTTCCTTGTGGAAAAGACAACAACCCCTAATACCTACACATACATATTTTTGCTATCAGAACAAAAAATAAACACAAAATGCTATTGGTCTTGATATTTTAGAAACTAAACTTTTTCTGAACTAAATTACATTTCCCGCATGTATGTACAAAAACACAGAAAATAATTCCCGAAACTGCCAGAAATTAGGCTGAACAGAAACATCGAAACGAAAAAGTCCCAGCGAATTCTACGCAAAAAACAAATGCATAACTCTTGCGAACGATCTCTGACGGAAAATAACAAAAGTATCCGAACATCGTCCTCGGCTCAAACGGTAAAAAGGCCAAAGATTCGACGTCGCTTGGCCGAAAAATTGCTCTCGTCCGGACTCAAACGGTTACGTATAGAAGTATTAAGGAGGCCCCCTTACCAGGCAATTGTTATAGCTTGATAGTTTTCTCGATATTTCTACCATCGCCTAGGTTTTTATAAACTGTGTTTGGATCAATTGTCAGCCTAGCTCGGCTGAAAATAAGACGTATTTTACCAGGCTAGATAGCTAATCATTTGACAATCCAATAACTATAGTAATTAAATACTTATATTAGAATTTCTAACCACAGAATCTATAATTTTAAATAGGTGGCAAAATCAGACGAAGATCGATAAACTAGGGCGGATCCCCAGATAAAGCCTTTCAAACTACATTCTTCTAATCATTCGATCAAATGTTTGTTCGACTAATAAAGTAATAAACTCGTCGCCCCAGTTCTTAGAGCAACTTTATTTAACCAAGAAAGAGATTTCTATATTGTTTAGTGACAAACTGTCTTTGTGTGAAGGCTCAAATTAATGGAAATTTCTTATAAGTTATTGGATTCTCGATCATAGAGCATTTATGTGTTTCAGAGAAAAAAATTGTATCTAAGAACACTCTGTAATTTAACATTATTATAATTTACACATACACAGATACATAAACCTTCTTCTAAAGCCTTCTTCTAATGGGGGTAGGCAGAAACTATAGAACGCCACCTGCTACGCTCCTTACATACTCCTTTTGCTTTGCGTATTATAATTAATTCCCGCTAAAAGTCACTTGGATCTAACTACAAAGAAAATACATTAAGGGACTGCGAATAATTAAATATATCAGACGAGGTACACTCTGTCATCGTATGAGTGGGAATAATCTCTTTAGTTCAATAATGTAATAATGTCATTGATAAATAGGTTTGTAATGTGATAAGGTTATCTTGTAAATTGAACTGTTGTGTGTTTTCATTGTTTTGTGAAATGATTCGAACAAATCGAATTATTTCACAAAACAATGAAAACAATGTAGGAAAAAGTAAAAACCATCACTATGATAACTTACTAATAGACACGCAATGTTTTTATTTTTTGGGGTTTCCGTACGTCCGCATGAAAAAACGCAACCCTTAGAGGATCACTCGTGTGTCTATCTGTCTCTCCGTCTGTCACAGCCAATTTGCTCCGAATCTAAAGGACCGATTAAGTTGAAATTTGGTATACATATAAATTTCTGTGACCCAAACACGGGTGTTCAACGTAAATAAATGAATATGGCGGCCACTTTTGGGGGATAAATTAGAAAACTAAAAAAAAAGTTTTACCGACTGTACCGTGTGACACATTAAATGAAAGGGTACTGTGATGGTCGCATTTTTTTTTAAATAATTATGAATTAAATAGTTTAAAAGTTATTTAAGAAAATAGATAAAAATTGAGCATTTACCCCCCTTATCTCCAAAACTACTAAGTCTACATTTTCCAAAAAAATACAGAAAATAGTTCTTTACTTAAAGAATACAGGAAAACGTATAAGAAATCTATGGTCTTAAAATAACATGGTAAATCTCTCAATATTGTGCGTACAAACTTACATTTGCAGTTGGAAGAACATGTTTTTCAACTACAATGTTAAGTTTGTTCTTGGGATAAATTCATCCCAACTACGGAACCCTTCATTGATCGTGGTCCGACACGCACTTGCCCGATTTTTTCCAATATAATTATTATATGCTGTTCCACTGCTGAGCATAGAGGTCCATAGAATACCGATCTCTTTTCGTTGCCTTCTGCGGCATAAATAAAAATTAATCTCTGCCATCGTCATTGAATTTTTCATGACAAATTATGAACTAACAATTAATATTCAACTGAAATCTACTCAAAAATACACAACGAAAAGATCTTGAAGATCTTAAGAATTCTACCTTTCACAGCGTAGCTACTAAACATTTTTGTAGACAACGTAGCAAATCCTGAGCAGACAAATTTTATTTCAAGCTGACCCAAGTTTAGCCCGCTCAATATCCTTAGCTTATGGAAATTCCTAAACATTTCTTGACCAGTACGTAGACATGCACTCGAGGTATCCAAGTACCTATGTGAGGAGAATGCCATTCCCAAGATGCCCGCATTTTGAATGAGGATCCTAAGTTGTACGTGCGTGAGTATTCACGTAGTGAGAATATACTTGGTCTGCCTACCCGTACAATCAGAAACAAGTCTATGGTAACAGTTTGACTTTGACAGCGCCTTAAAGTCTTACCACGGTTTTCAAAGTTCAATTGTTACCTTTGACGTGTGGTTGATGCAATACTGAAAATATACTTGGTCCTTTCTCTGCAGCTAACAAATTGTCTGGACAATTCTGTTTTGTTACTTCAGTGTCACTTAGACATTGTGTACACTGGAAACAAAATAGTTTTGTATATACTTAATATGAATAGAATATTTATTTTTAATTTTGTCTTGTTTCATCCATCGCTTTCCACCAGACGAGATCGAGGTCAAGACCGCCCATTTTGTTTTTTTTTTTAACGTAGAAAATTAAAAAAAAATGTTTACATAAAAAAATAAAAATAAAGTTTACATTTTTTATTTTATTTAAACTGTTAAGTTATCAAAACAACTTTACAGTTTCTATTCTATTCTATAAGACTGTACTGTTGCAAATGTGCGCACTTTTATTGTTTTCATAGAGCGATAGTCTGAATGACGTCGATTTAATGAATGACGGTCTCGACTCAGTCTACGCTCATTTTAGTGGTGTACTGTTTCGATGTCAATATCTTTTCGCTTCGATAAACACTACATAATATTCTTGACGGTAAATATGAGAATATTATTTCATTCCCCGCGGCTTATAATTGTCTGAATTCATTTTGTTAGCAGCTTCACTCGTGTGGAAGTATTGATTACTAAAGGCGACCGAGGAATTATTAACTTATTTGTTGTGACATAGGTACATAATCTACCAACATACTGACGCCGTGTCCTAAAATAATTGAGTGGAGAAATAAATTGAATATCAAAACATAGAAACAAATTAAACATATCCAAAGAAAAATAACAACTAGGCGAATTATAAGCCCTAAAAGGTAATTTTGAACGTGCTTAGAGCGTGGTTTTGGACACGTCTGGAACAAAAATTTTGCTTTTATACTAAACTAAACTCCATTTTAAATAAGATCAGATATATAACTAAACCTTTTTAATCGACTTCCAAAAAGGAGGAGGTTCTCAATTCGGCTGTATGTTTTTTTTTTTTGTATGTTTGTTACGCGATTACTCCGTTAATTATGGACCGATTTTGAAAATTCTTTTCTTGTTTGAAATGGTATACTCCCGAGGTGGTCCCATTGCCATCAAATCAGAATCAGATGAGGGGATCCCATGGAAATCGAGGGAAACCCTCAAATTTTATAGGCAGACCTATAGCGATTTGGGTATTTTTTATAGTAACTCGTGCATTTGCTTTCGGAAAGCATCATTTGGTCAAGTGGAACTGATGATGAAGACCACATATGGCCACCGGAACAATATAATAATGAGTACCCCTATTTAACGGGTTACGATACAGCAATTTATGCTCGTCACTATGCATATGGTGAGTGGCAGTTCTCCTGGTTCTTACCAGGAGAACTCCTCAACAATCAACGTCCCTGCATCGGGAAAAGCAATATTTTGTAAAAGGTGATGAGCAGTTAACGTTAGGCTATTGTAACTTAGATAAATTCAAAACAGACCCACTAAAAAGTGAAAAATAAAAAACTTTTTACAAAAAAATAAGAACCGACTACCAAAAATAACACTACAAAGTGAAAAATAACTTTAATTTCGGAAGTCGGTGGCAAAAAACTCAAATACAGATCCAAAGACACCGACTTCCGAAATTAAAGTTATTTTTCACTTTGTTGTTTATTTTTGTTTACAGTCCATTCAACCGATTTTGACTTCTATTGCGTTGGTGGCATGACAAATGGCAGCTTTAATAAACGGTTAGTATTTTGTAACCACATTTTTGCTTTCAATTTCAACCGATTCTGACTTCTATTCCGTAGGATGGCCCTACGGAATAGAAGACAGAATCGGTTGAACGGACTGTAATTTTTTTTATTGAAATTTCTAATCTTATTTCAAATGGAGTATAGCTAGATATCGGAAAATATCCCACGGGAACGTACTATCGACTACTAGGGATCAAAACCCTATGTACTAGTAGTTCTTCGAAACAAGTGTGCGCAAGCTTTTTCAATAATTAATATACCACTACAGTTATTTAAAACGAGATATTTACCATTAATGACGTCACAATATCAGAAAAATTATGAGTAAAAATTTGTAGGCGAGCTAAAAAAAATACTACTAGGTTTTAATTGGCAGAGGTAACGCTGCAGCCTAGTTTTGTGATGAGAAGGAGGTCCTAGGTGCTCCATCAGCAATAAGTTTTTTCTGAAATATTCACTTCATTACTATTTTTAAATATTGTTTATTTTTCTATGACGTCACATTATTGATACAGAGCTTAATCGTTCATTTCTATAACACCAACATAAAGTAATTATCGCTAATGTATTTGCCAATGAGGTTAACCAACCTCTTTATTTGCAGACTTTTATTTGTTTAGGACTTCGCCTAATGCCAAATAGGTACCTACTAGAATTTGTCAAAGACAAAAGTTAACTGCAAAAGTTTCGTTCGTCCCAGTTTTATTTAGGTAATTCGAGTATAAACAAAAGCTCCCTCAATTTCTCAAACAAACAGATCAGTAGGCAAACAATGCGAAGTAATTATTTAGAAATTAAAGTTGAATTGAGAACACATTTTGATGTTGAGGACCTCCTTAATATAAGTTTGTTTATATTTGAAAATAAGTTGATTGATTTAGAAAAACTTTTTAACAAAGAAAATGTTAGAGAAAAGTGTGAGTAATTAAGGTAACTTATTTAGGCTATAATAAAATTGGTATAATAATAATTTTATTTCATAAAGAGCTTTTGTAGTTAAGACAAGACAGGCGCGAGGCGACAGCGCAACGCGATTCTAGTAGAACAGTTTCTATGTAAACTTAAGGCGGAGATTTCTTGAAAATGGTCAAAAAGGTGGTTTTTTAAAGCAGTGTAGGTATCTCTTAAACCGTATTATTTTTTTCCAAAACAAAAACAGTATGATATTTTCAAGTCTTTTGTGCATACGGCGATGGAACTCAAAACATAAATAAACATAATTTAATACATCAAAAAAATCTTCAAAGACAACAAAAGCAGTTTATCCCTTCGTTAACAGTTATAATTATAATTGAAAGTATACCATAAAATTGCAAATGCCAAACTGCATTCGGTGATAGATTAATTTTTATTAATGAGTTAATATCTAGTTTTATACGATTTTATTTGCATTTTTACGCCATACCTTGTGTCATCGCGCATCTCTTTCTTTTGTATGCAATCTGACAGTGACAGCGGTTTACCTGTTGTTAGCCTCTTAATATACGGTTTTAATAATGTCGAGCAAAGAATTCTAAACACAAATAACTAAACTTCTGCGGTGGTAAATATGTTGAATTTAATTTATTAGAGACAGCACCGGCTTATTGGGTCACCTGCATTCTCGTGCTATCGCGTTCTATCGAAGTTCTACTAATTAACTATTAAAATACCTGTACCTTTTATTACAAATCTTCGTTGGTTCAGGCTGTAATTTGTAGAACTTTGAGAGCCATTACGAGTAGGTAGTCAGAAGCCCAAAAGTCTGGCAACCAGTCTTACCAAGGGGTACCATGTTATCCAGAAACTAGGTTGAGGAGGTCAGATAGGCAGTCGGTCCATCTAAAATACTGGTATTCAGCTGCATCCGGTTAGATTGGAAGCTGACCCCCAACATATTTTGCTACCTTTTATTACACTTTTTTTTTTCGTTGTGTTGCATTATCTACAAATTAACACTAAATAAAATCACAGACTCTCAATCTCTGTAATCAATACATCTAGCCCTAATTAGGGTAAATCTCAAATAGCTCCGATCATTAAGCCGTGTCGAGAATCTGAGACAGACTATAAATTATAATCTCGAACGCAATGAAATCGTATTTACACAGTGACAGCTCAGTAATTAAGTTCGAGACCTTAATGCGAAGATATTTTGGGCTGCATTGTGATAGATCTAGTGTTTATTATTAGGCTGAATGGAGGCTGCAAAACTAATTGATTTCAGCTCAGGTCTCATGCGTTCATTCATCTATTAATCTAAAGTGTTGTTACCGAAATGGTGTTATTTTTTATTGCCCTCTCGCTCAGTAGCCAAAAAAACGACAAGGCCATCTAGAATTTGTAGTGTGAATGCAAAGGATTTGCCAAATGTGTTGGTTGTTCAGGATATTAGGTAAGTATATCTTACGGATATTTATCATTGATGTCTTTTAAAAAGCCGACACTAAACTCCATGTGAAGATGTAAAAGGATACGCCAGGATCGTAGCAATTGCGTTTTTTTAAATATCTGCCTACCATGGGAAAAGGTGCGAATTTATGTACCTACTTATTAATATGTAATGAGTCATAATCACCAAGCTTATAGTACAGATAGTGTCTCACAACGCTGTATTAATTATAATATACTTACTTTATGGATAATCCATCCATCTTATCTAACGTCTAACCTTAGATAAGAATAGCGCATTAACCTTAATGATTTATAGTTTAACCACCCTACAAAGTTGACTGGCTAGCCTACATCTAAATTCGGGGCTAGACAGAGGGTTAACATAATACTTTCTGTACATATTTCGCTACAGTTGTGTCGAAACGGGTATGGATCGATGAAACAAAAATGTTCTTGTGAACATTTCAACGTCTTACGTAATTTATATTATGGTCTTACTAACAGAGTATAGGTAGGGCTAAATAACAGCTGGTCGATCCATTTGTGAGGTTAAGGAGGGCTTGCCTCGGTTAGTCTATGGATGGGTGACCGTTGTTTATACAGAGTGTTTGGAAGCTGGGTGCAAAGTGGGGGATATGGAGCCATACGTAACTTAGACGAAGTATGTTTTTTTTATCTGCTATTTTTTGTTAATTGCCAACAGTTCCCCAGTTTAAGCTGGTATGTTATATTTTTTTTTTTAGTGGTTCTTTGGTGTACATCTAATCTAATAAACTTAGTTTCAAATTTAGTATCTGTGTTATTGAAAAAAAGTACCAGACACTTCTGAAGTCGTAGAAAACTTAAAATTTTTAAAAATGAAATAGCCTCAATCGTTCTTTTTTTTTAATCATACTCCAAATGGGGTCAACTATCACCCCCTTAAAGACTTGGATCTAACTTCCAAACATCCTGTATATTAGAACACTCCGCGTCTGCCCGAGAGATATCTTTTTGTCGAATGAATGACTGTTGCAAGGTAAGGGTAGAAAAACCAACTAAACGTATACCTAAACGAAATACTAAAAATAGAATAGTTGGTTTAACCTCACCACTATCTACTGTATAGGGTTGTGGCGGTCAAATGGTACTATGGCAACAATTAACATAATATTTCGCTTCTTAGAAAAATAGGTACTGATATTAATTTAAATTATTTTCAGACTAAAAGCCTCCTAAAACAGTTAGGAAAAAGGCTTGATGAATGACGTAATTTAGGGCAAATTTCAACAATGAAACAGAAACGCGATCAGCACATCTAACACAAACTTAACGTCGCTCAGTCAGAAATATGAAGCTAGTTGCCCATTCCAAAGCACAACGCTTTGAGACGAGAAAAACGGACAAGAAACTCCATGGACACTCTTTTTTAAATTAGATTGTTACAATAATATTAGTTACATCATTAATGTTGAATTTATAATTATATGTGTGAACGGTATAAAAAAGACGTACACATTAAAAGCATTTATAGTTCGGCAAATAAAAAAGAAATTCAAAAATAAAATAATTCAAAAAACTATGGTTCCTAAGAGGTGACCAGTCCTATCTGACTGTACTCGTTCATGAACATGATATATGGATCAGCACCATTCAGCTCAACCATTTTGAAGCGAGCTAAATGATGCAACACACGCCCCACCATCAGCGCGACATTTGAGTGAGCATGACATACTATCAGCCGCCAGGGCACATTCAAGTAAATGAATGAGATATTACCCGGTAAATGGTAGCTCTCTAGTACATAGTACTCACACCTGCCCAATCTCACCCAAACTCAATCTCAATTTCAAACCAAACTCAATCTCTGGGAAAATGGATGGGGAATCTAATTTTTGGGATATTGAGTTTATACGTATACAACGCAAAGATAGTCTTACAACCTTTAGCAACTCCAACAGTACTACAGTTTCGAATGTAAACCGCGTTCAAGAGCTGTGATTGTTGTGGAATAGTGAAATTCGCTCGTACTCTAGTCTCAAAAAATTTTACGAAATGCCCCATAGCCCAGACAGAATCATGTACACAAATAACAGTTCTTTGTCCCCCGTATCATTACGTTCCGTGTACTAAATTGAATAAAAGGCGGACACACGGACATTCGTTGTTAACCCGAATCGTCCCACAAATGACTGACAATAGACTCGATTGTACTTGAATGAGGTGATTTATGTTGGATCACAGGTGAATGTGGAGCCTAAAGGTCAATTTCGTACTCTTTGTGAACGTTAGCACTTATTGAGATAAAAGATTTATACGGGGAAGGGAGAACGAGGTCAAAAAAAGAGGTTGTATTTTGTTCACATTATTTTTTGGTTTGACCCTACGACAGCGACATAAGCTTTTTTTATGTGTACAAAATAGTCACTAATTGCTTTTATAGAATAGAATACTCTTTATTATGAACACCATAAAAGTAACAGATATAAAAGTTGAAATTTTACATAGGGTGACACAATGGGCGGTCTTAGCGCTGAAACCGATCTTTTACAGATAACCTTTGAATGGTTTAAAGGGAGAAGGAGAGACAATACTGCAGGTAGTCAGTGGTGTACCATTTACATATACAATAAATACGTACATACATAATGCATACACTTATCTATATATATATATACAATACACAATAATAAACATGAAACAAGAGCAAGGAACTGTATTCTATAATGTTTAAGGAGAATGGAAGTGTTTTTTACCAGATTTTTTAAAGTGGACAAAGATTGAGCACGCCTTATTGACACGGGCAAGGCATTCCATAACCGAACTGCTTGAACTGTAAAAGACTTCAGAATCAGAATCAGAATTATTTATTTGTCAAACATAGGTTCAAGGTCAAGGTCTTATAAACTAATCATATGTTGCACTATGTTTTGTCATTGAAGAAATATAAATATCAGTAAAAGTTATATAAAATAAGGACAAACAAAAATTCCCCACATAAAACAAACAAAAATATCAAAACAAAAGAAGTACATGCATGCAATACATTGGATTAAAGGTACAGTAGTTACAGTGCTTTATCATTCAAGTAATCATCTACGGTATAGTAACATTTCTTAACTAATAATTTATGAAAACACGTTTTGATTTTTTTTAATGGCATACTTGTTATGACATCGGGTATTTTATTATAAATTTTGGGAGCAACACCAAAGAAGCTCTTTTCCATTAATGATGTATTGCATTTTGTCGTACATAATTGATCTTTATATTGATTACGGATTGGGGTCTTCTTAACTGCTGACAATTTAGTAAATAGATGTGGATTTGATTTTACAAAAAATGTAGTTTCCAGTATACAGGGTGGAATTTTGTAATGCCACCTGGAGGGAAAGTACTCTTAATACTGCAGATAGAAAATTTTACTCAAAGGAAACATTCCTTTATTTTTGAATAGAAAGCAAACTGCATTCAAAGATTTTCGAAAATTCTCTTCTCCCACACCCGGGAATCGAACCGGCTAAAATCTGAAAAAATTATACCCTGTACTTTTATTGCATCGATCGTTAGGGTCAATTATAAGGATGAAATCTCTCAAACAAACATGATAAATTAAATGAAAGGAAAACCAGGTAATCTGAAGTTACAAATTCAATGAGTCAAGTTAAAGCTCTTTAACTAACATCCATCTTTTGTAATGCAGACTCCTTTGCGACATACTCGTAGCTGCGTGTATGAGGTAATTTAAATATATGGAATGTTAGATTAAAATTTAAAAATTAGATTGTCATAGTTGTTATTCACATTTGATTGTTTTTACAACTCATTTCACATTTTGTCTCACGGTGAAAATGGCTTATCAAGAACAGTTTGATTTAATGGAAGCTTATTTATTAAATAACAAAAACGTGAATCTAGCTCTGCGGTGGTATGGAGAGAGATATCAAGACCGACAGGCACCAACTCGGTTCGTATTGAAAAGAATGGTAGAAAATTTAAAGAATACGGGTGGTTTCAAGAAGTGACGGCAAACTATTCAGCAAAACTATTTCGATTTTGAACTAGATGTTTTAACATACTTTGAATCATTTCCAAAGGCGTCAAGTAGAGATGCTGCCGATGAATTAGGAACAACCCACTTTTTATTTTAATTTATCAGCAGATAAACCAGAGTTATCGGCAGATTTACTCAGTCGTTTGCAAATTTCCTCTAGGTGAGGTTGGCAGGTTAATTTGTGGTCTACGGTTATACCTAAAAATTTCGCACTCGTGATCTCTTCTATTTTACACTCATTATAGGTTATATTTAATGGTGGATACTCACGCCGCTGATGAAATTACATAATTTTTGTTTTTGTGAAATTAATTATAAGATTATTATTATTAAGCCAAGTTATGATATTATTTAGAGAGTTATTTATTTCGTTTCGATAATTGTCTGGATCGGTGCATTTATTATAGCCGTACTGTCATCTGCGAAAAGTACCATTTTGTTCCTCGAATTTTTTGGGAGATCATTAATATATATTAACTACTTTACTTTTTACTTTACTTGTCATAAAAGCTGGTGGAATACATCGATCTCTAGTCTCAAGTTTTCCGATGACCTCAGATATCTATTTATACCTACTGAAAACGATGAACGACATTTAGCCCTTTATAAAATCTAATGAATGTTGGGTTTTAAACTGTTTATGACACGCAGTTTTCATCGTCTTAAGAAAGCGGGGAAGCGACAAACAAACTACAGATAAATAGGTTCTATAGCCTGATTCGGTCGCTTCGCCGACAAGATTATCCTTTCAATGTAGGTACTTTTCAACCCTTTCGAAGAAACTTCGGGAGGCTGTGTTATTTTGCATTGGTTCTTAAATTTCCTTTTGTTGGGTCGGTCTTTATGGTCTCGACATTCATAATGACATAAATTATAATCTAATTATCACAATTAAATCTGTCTGGCAGTATGAGTAGGGCAAGACCAATAAAACGATGACTGGACTGTGCGAAAGAGAATATGGCTAGAAAGGGGGTAACCACTGAGATGACGACTAATAGAGAAATTGGAAAAAAGTAGACATGATGTGCCGACTCCAAATAAATTGACGGGGCAAAAGAATGTTAAAATTAATCAATCTACATAATCTGTAGCGGCACCAACATCGCCACATGCGAACTACGCGTCTAACTGACGTCACGCAAAAATCCTGCATCGCGCAAGCAGAGTTTACCGTGCGACTAGCATATAAGACAACGTCCAGACATCAATCGTCGGGCAGTTGCCCACCAGGCACGACTCCCGTCTGGTCGGAGGATCCTCCCTTTTCTATGCAGGATGAGTGAACTTTACACCCTGTTCCTCATTATCTATACTGGTAACCCCGAACATGAATGTCAGCACAGCCTTCGTGCAACTACTTCAGCGTGACGTCATCATCATCACTTCCTCGGGTTTTCAAGCAGCGAGTCACACAACTATGTTGGGCTCGGCTTCCAGTTTAACTGGATGCAGCTGAAACCCAGTGTTTTACATGAAGCATCTGCCTACCTGACCTCATACTAACACGATATCCCTTGGTAAGACTGGTTGTCAGTCTTTTGGGCTTCTGACTGCCGTAACGACTATCAACGGCTTATCGCGCTTTCTGGGGCACGGAGGGGTCTCAATATGTAATGGATGGTCACCCATCCATGAACCGACTGCGGCAAGTGTAGCTTAACCTTCTATCAACCCGTGCGGCAGGTAGGTATTATTTAGCCACGAATCCCAAAGGAATGTTTATCACAATTAAATCTGTCATCAACGGTCGGTGACATTAATTTTCCGCACGGGTAGAGCTAGTGGCCAGTAATTGTATAAAAATATAATAAGATAAAATAATTATAAATTCAATAATAAAAAAATCAAAACTAAATAATAAAGCTCTCTCCTTCCTTTAACTCGCCTACTCCTTGCACGTTTATCGTTTTAATTTTATTGATGTGATGTTATGATCCAAGACCCTGGCAAATTACATGTGCGCTACTGATGTTTATGTACAGGTTGCTCCAAGATGCTATTTTAGAAAATTTAAAATAAATCAATAAAAAATAACGTTTAATGAAATTAAAATATAAACATAAAGGCGAAATCGTATACGTGTGTTGTTTAATGTCGCCACTAAAGCGCCACACTGTATATTTTTGTGCTTTAAAGTTGTTTGCAGAATTGTCCAAAATGATTATAACTCCTAATTAGCTGGTTCCACTAACAACTGCTGTAACTCAATTATTCGTTTTGGTCATTATCATTTGATTGGTATTCGCTCGCTCAAATATTTTAATTAATTAGTAAGTAGGTTTAATTAGCAACCTATTTTCGTTTGTTTACAAATTAGTTTTGTAATTAATAAATGACTATCGCCGCACCTTTTTCTGTCATTTATTTGGTTCTGTAATTGAATTGATGTCCATTTTGTCAGGTTTTGTAGGTTTCAGTAAAAAATATGTACTATTTTTGATTTCATTACTTTTGTCTTCTCTTTAAATTGGTCTGAGTAGTTCTAGGAATACCTCGTTTTCTCCTTAATAAAAATGAATAAAAATTCATTTATTATTTTACATAATAACGTTTTATTACAAAATGGCTTCATCTTTCCATTCTTTATCGAAGTCAACTTATTTTGAGATCTGGTTCTAAGAGACGGCGTAACCCTACGTATGCCAAGAATTTTTCAACCTACGCTTTTTTTAATACTTTTCTACATAAAGACTGGTTTTATTATTCTAGACGGGTTCAACGATTTTTCGATAAAATTTATTTTCATTTGGTTGTAAAGTTCTAGGTTATTTATAATAATCAATGTTTATCACACTAATATTATAAAGGCGAAAGTTTGTGAGTGTGTGTGTGTTTTTACGTCTCCACGCTCAAACGGCAGGACCAATTTTGGTAAAATTTTGTAATACTTTTATCCCGATATTCCAACGCGATCGAGACTTACGCGGGTTAAACCGCGGGGCGCAGCTAGTTAGGGACATTATTTGATCTTTAGGTAATACTAGCTGGGCACGCCACAATTGTGGCGATAAGTCCCCTCTTTGAGGAGTGGCTAGAGAGACGCCACGGCGTCCTCACCTTCTGCCTGACGCAGGTCCTCACCGTACACGGTTGTTTCGGGAGGTTCCTGTTCAGGATAAAGCGGGAGGAAACGCCCGGGTGTCACCACTGTGTGGATCGCCCGGAGGACACGGTGGAGCATACGGTGGAGGTCTGCCCAGCTTGGGCGGAGCACCGCCGTGTCCTCACGGAGGCGATCGGCGGCGGCGATCTCTCGCGTCCGGCCCTGGTTCAGGCCATGGTTCGGAGCGAGAGTGCATGGGAGGCCGTCACCTCCTTCTGCGAAGCAGTTATGCTAGCGAAGAAGGAGGCGGAACGCGTGAGGGTGAGACAAGGACTCACCCTCACGCGCCCTCAGGTCGCCCCGGGCGTCGGGAGTCGCAAGCCGATTTCCGGCCACCGTAGGCGCGGGCCTGCGGACGGTGAGCGATGGGTAGCTCGCCGTCCGATAAGGACCAGGCCCGGGTCGACGGCGCGTTGTGTTCCACGCGCGCCTCAAAGAGATGTCAGCACCAACTGACGGGGTCCGATAGAACCAATGCCTGCCGGGGTTGCGAGTTTGTCCGAAAGGGATATCGTGGCCCTGGCACACAGGCAACGGAAGGAACACGGGTGGGTTTTAGTCAGTAAAAGTCTGACACGCCCTCCCGCTCCGCCCAGAGCGGGAGAAGTTATTTGATAATTTCCCACCCATAAAAAAAAAAAAAGGTAATACTAGCTGCGCCCCGCGGTAACTAGCTAACTCCATACAAAATTTTATCAAAATTGGTACAGCCGTTTGAACGTGAGAAAGTAACAAACACACACACACAAAAACACACTCACAAACTTTCGCCTTTATAATATTAATGTGATTTACCCTCCGCAATAATAATAAAAAGGTATAAGTATTATGAAAAAGTCCTACCTTCTCTGTATTTTTATGTTGCTGTTATATAATATTATATATACCCTGTTGTGTGGTTGGGTTAAAATATAGTACCTAATATTTTACAGTTATTTCCATAATGTACTGCTGGGACACAGGCCGCCTCTTTCTGTGAGAGGGAGTAGTCTGTCATGCACCACGCGGGCCCATTGTGGGTTGGTAGATGTCACATGTATTTGAATGATTGGTTCTAGGACATGCCGGTTTCCTCACGATGTTTTCCTTCATCGTTTTGAGAGCAGTGGTGATGAAATAATGTACGCAAAGTAAAGCGCCTGTCTGGGTTCGAATCCACTACCTACTACTCGTAAGTCGCGGCTGTTACCACTGAGCCACCACTCTTCAGGTATATTTCTTACAAACCTATGACATTTTGGAATTGTAACTCTACAAAATAGTACAAAACCTTGTTAATTTTTCTTTCTTGTGTTGCCATGTATGGAAAAATAAGTAAAAAACATTACAAACCTTTCTAATACAGACTTTTCAAAAAAAATACGTTGCCATTTTTATTTAAAAGTACACAATGAAAGAATAATGCTTCCAACTCCAACAAAAGTTTAAAATGTTTTCATTATTGTGTCTCTGTTAGTGGGTTATAAAGAAAAATAGAATAAAGTGGCTCATTGTCCGTTTTGTGCCAGTTGAAACATTATTTTTTATTATACGCATTAGACGTAACTTGGCAAATATTTGGCTTTAAAGTGTCCTAAAAAGATCAGTTACTTACAAAAAAATCATTATAGCATACCTCCGCCGCGAAACCATAGCAGCGAAACCGCAGTAGTTCAATTGTACTGGTTCGCGTCAGTTTCCGCCATTCGCATCCGATTCGAGTAGCGAAACATGACGCGAACCAGTACAATTGAACTACTGCGATTTCGCTGCTATGGTTTTGCAGCGGAGGTGTGCTACCAGCGTTAATACTATAATTTTGATAAATCTGAAAGTTTTTATACCTACCTACATGTTTTTGATGTGAAAACTCGCGGTTCCTTACGCGACTGTGTAAATAATTTCGATGTTTCACATCTGCCAGGCGCCCCGTGACGGCTCAATTTTTTTTACTTACTTCGTCACGCATGAACGTGAACGACGAATCAGATTAAGGTAAAATTTGCCACAAAGATTGATTATACTCTGCATTGTCACATAGGATATTTTTTATCAGGGTTTATGATGTATGTAGTTTCTCCAGGATTTTAGTGAAACCGCGGACAATAGCCACTTTTTTTTCTTCAGTATGTCTTTGTCTACGATTCCTAATCCATTTTTGGAACTTGTTAGTAAGTTTGAACATAACGCTGGTAGTTCCAATCCCCTAGGAGTAAATTCTTTTCTCATACAACACATGAGCAATAAATTGCTACCGCTAAATCAATTTATCTGAGCACCTTAGAGAACACGCTAAGCTGTTGCCAAAGCCTGCACGTCTAATCTTACAATATCAGGCATCTTCGATATTACGGCTACGCAGCAGGTTTGAGAGCTGGATGGAGTAGGTATTAGGTTTCACTGATTGGATTTGAAGGCTATGCCCTAATTGTTTTAGCTCATGATAACGGTTTGATATAATATATTAATATAATATTTATCTATATATATAATAATTATTATAATTAACGCAACGACTGCTTCGTTGGTACAGTGGTCGTAAGCGCTGCTGCTGAGCTTGAGTTCCTGGGTTTGATTCCCGGGTCGGGCAAAGTGTTTTTGGGTGTCTCCATCTGGAATTTCTCCATAGCAGCCTGGATTTGTGCCCAGTTGATGGCAATAGGCTCGCCCCCTAATGATAACTAGCAACATATGGGTGTACTATAGGTACACCTCTGCCTTTCTCATCGAGGAATACAGGTATGATAGTATGTATACCTATAATTAAGATTTCACAAACATTTTTCCGTTGCTAAATCGGCATCTTGGTATAATTTATCATAACACCTCCTCAACTCGTATTTTTGCGGTGTCAATATTGCGTATAATTACTTTCGGTTATGGCTAATTTATCTCTCAAAGGAAAAAATGTTTTACTGAGATAATTGTATAACAACGGTGACGATCCTATGCAGTCAGCTGACGATAGTGGCCATTATTTTATTGCCATGAAAGTTTTTTGTCGAACAGCTGACTAATAAATGTCGGAAAGGTGGTCCATATTGCCATCACTCAAAACTATTAGTTGCTCAAAAGCAACTGTCCTTGGGAAGCCTTTCAGTTCTCTAGCAGCAAGAAAAATCCAAGTACCTAAATAAATTAATTCGCAGCACGTTCGATTCTATACAATCCCACCTACCCACTCTCAGTACATTTTAAACCTGTACATTAAATGTAAATTACGCTTATACATTATTGATACACGTTCCTTCCGTGCAGAGCTCCGTTTACAAGCTATTGTGCTTTCTACGAAACGATACGGGCTTGAACAACGGTTAGACCGCCCATTGTACGTACACCGTAAGTAAATGAGAGGTATTTGTTAGGTTAAGTATTATGTAATTGTAGGTATGTTGCCAGGTTACATTTCGATCATTCTGTGCCCCTTTGTATTTAATTTTCTGTGTGTATTTTGAGTTAAGGTTGGTTGAGTATACATTAAGAAAACATGGAAAGAAAAATAATTTTATTTGTCACAGAAACACGTGCAAATCATATGAAAACATAAACTGGTAAAAAGAAATAGTCGGCAGCTACACGTCAGGACTATCACAAGAAGGCTTGCACTCAACATGATGTTGTGCTATGGGGGACCCACAGCACAGCGCTGATTTTCAGTGGTCACCCGAAAAATACGTACGGAACCCAAGTCAGGTTTAATGAGTTGTACATAATAGCAAACAAAATAAAATAAAACAAACAGTACTTAGAATAGAATGCCTATACAACCAAATATATAAGAATAAATATGATTAAAAAACATAAAAATTAATCCGCTGGCATCACCATGCATAAATAAAGTAGGTACATTTGTTACACGGGAATATCAAGTGTTTTGTCTCGCTTGCAGGGTTGTCCTGCGCGCCCGCACACAATATAAATAATAAAGTAAATACTACAGTTACATTTCTCGATTGCGTCTACGTATGAGTAAAGGCTAGTATTTAGTACACGATACAATTAATACGTGTTCCATGTTTCATGTTCCTCACGGGAAAAGATAAGAATAAATTCTTGTACTGGAGTTCAGACAGGACGGAAACAAAATGTACAATGAATCATTAACAGCCCTAAATTTTAAAACTTTGAAAGATATTTTAATTGATTGATACTTCTGCCTCATCTCAAAATCTACCTATAATGTTCCCACTGCTGGGACATAGGACTCCTGTCTTCGAGAGGGACTGGGCTGTAATCTACCACACGGGCCCAGTGCGCGTTGGTAGATGTCACACATATCCTTGAATTTTTGGTTCTAGGTTATGCCAGTTGCCTCACGATGTTTTCCTTCACCGTTTTGAGAGCAGTGGTGAAGAAATGATTTACACAAAGTAAAGCGCCTGCCTGGGTTCGAACGCACGACCTACAATTGTAAGTCGGGGCTGTCCGTACTAGGCCACCACTGCTCACCTCAACTGCTATGGATTATTCAATGATTAAGATATTTTGTTCTATGCATGATAAACATAATTTTGTCTAAGAGAAATATAAAAAAAAACTTATTCATTCCACAATTTTAATATTTTACAAAATCTTCAAAAAGGCAAAATTAACAAATACCAAAAATATTTTGCCAGTTGAATACCAAACACTCGGCGTAAAGCACCATCCAAATATTTTCACTAACCATTAGGCACGGTATACACAGCATACGTTTTTTCCCTTCGAAAACCCACATAATTCAATTTGAATGAGGTGGAGAAAAGGATCTAATTAACTCAGTTTCCCACTCGAGTAGGGTTTCAACTTAACCTCTCCAAAAAGGATGAATAAAAATATGTTAGGGTGTATACAGACGAGTTGCAAGCACATCCCACACCACTGCACTGTGGCGAAAACGTATAGCTTTAACCACAGTCGTATTCAACGGCTGTTGCAAACCTTTGGTCAACATCGACGACATTGCAACACAGGCAAGTTTAAATCACAAACTTGGTACTTGAGCTACTGGAGCATCTGCATCGCAATACGTATGTTGTTGCTACCACAACCACGCTGTAAGAACTTTTGTAACCATATTTATCAGCAAATAAATCTTTGACTTTGACTTTGACAACGTAATTGCATACAAAATTCGATACATCATTCTTAAGCCATTGTCCAGCGACATTTTTGTCGCAGTAGTGTGGTGTAGTTGAGGCATGTCTGATTCATTCTTTTCAGTAAAATAGTGAGATCGGCAAGCGTCTATACGAAGTGCTAGGTCACGATCTAATTTGTATTCAAGATTAATGATAGATATAAATCACAGAAGAATTTTTGGCTCATAAGAATCTTCTAAAACTGTAATATTATTTCAAGGAGCGAATCTGTCTGGTTTCATGATTAGTTATTTGATGTCAGGTCCAATGTGTTTAGTAACACAATATTTGTTAGCAATATTTTGTGATCGTGTTTCTTTGCTTTTGACACAACTATGAAAATGCCTATTGGGGCTAACCCCTGTCTACTGAAACATACTGTTACCCACTGTTATCGTCACAACAATTTTCAAGCGTGATAAAAAAGGCAAAATTTAATATGGTTTCTTTACAGGCCTACAGTTCCAGTAGCTATCAGTACTAGTAAGAAGTTAGTTAAAGGTGTACAATAAAGTATACTCTCTCTATCTATTCTCAACCTGTTTCTGCTGAAATTCATCATGGTCATCAGCATCAGCTGATGACCATGATGAATTTAGTCTTTTAAACCTGTTAACTCATGTTATAGATTCAAATCACTCCCACTGGTCCAGCCTTAGTAAGACAGGCTAATCGTATCCTACCAAGAAAAGAGGTGAAATACTTTTACTTAAAGGAAGATCTTTCTCCTTTATCCTGAATTATTCACAAAACTCTGTGTGACACACGTTTTAAGCAATGTTTTGAGGATTAGGTTTAAAAATTAAAAAGGTTAACAATCCCCTAAGTGGGAGGTGAGGATTTTAATATATTTAAAGCATTTGGTGCTCAACAGAGCTTTTTGTTTAATAAAGGTTCGTATAATCTTTAAGCCTCGTACAGACTGGTGCGATATTGCGGGCGCCACGCGACACTCGTAGCAAAATTTATATGTCGGTGCCTGTCGAGCCCGCGATATCGCGTGAGTCTGTATGAGCCTTTAGTCGTTTTCAACTTAAAAGGTAAATAATGTTTCAAGGTTTCATACTTAAGTTGTATGAAGATTTTAGCCATAGATATTACTATCTGAGAGCTGCATGATATCAAAATACGACATGAATTAATGCGTATTAATGTTTCTTTCATGTTTATTAATATTTCAACTTTACTAAGAATATGTGCAGAGAATAGTGTTATTTCAAAACGAATTTCGTTCTTATTTACCACAAACCTGATACTTTTTCCAACAAAAATAAATTCTAAAAATAACCTGGAAACTTATACAAAAAACAACGCAAATTCTTACCACCGAAAAATTCATATCACAGAAACATAACATTTCAATTTAAGGGAACACCGGGTACCCAAAACGGCGCAAGATACGAGACTACTAAACAAAAAAGTTACAACAAGCAATTATTGCCAGCCGGTGTAGGCAGGGTTTACGAAAGTTGGACCCATAAACGCTGCATGAGAATCGGTTTGAATAAAAATGAGCTCACCCGACCAAGGGTTTTTATACAAATTCCGCGTTTTGTGAAATTGATAAAGCGGTCGCTGGAGATGGTTTAACAGCGCTTTTTTTATATAAGGTGCTTGAACTTGCATTTTGTAGCAGTGATTGAAAGAACTATTTAGTGGCAGTTGTGTGACTGTCAGTTTCAGGTTGAATGAATTTACATAAATATTTTTGTTGCGTGTGCCTGTTTTGATAACATTTTCTGTTGAATATAAAACCTGAACTTATGTAAGCCTAGAAAAACCGGTGCTGTTTGGTTTGAATTATGAACCAAACCTTTGGGATAGCCTAACCATTTTTGGCAAGGTACACATACAAATATATAGGCCAAATACCACTGAGAAAATCGCTCATTATGAAATACCTAGGCTGCAAAATACGCAAGGTTGACATTTTCAGCAATTTTCTTATAAACACAAAGGCATCCGCTAAGAAGGGATTTTCATAAATTCCTTTCTTAAATAGGTCATACGGGGATAAAATTTTCACGTGAACGAAGATACAAGAAATCGCTGTATGTACCCATGTTGTCATGACATCACGACTCACTCTCTTCGATAGATCAATTAAAATCGAACAAATTAACACCTAGTATTACTGCCTCTTTGAAGCTCGAAGCGACATAATCAACTTTAATATCTGTGTCGCTGATGGCACACTATGTGTACGCGATACGCCGGCTAATTCACACATAACATGACATAATTATATCAATGTTTGTTTTCTTGTAAGTGCGTGTATCCCATCAAGACCTTTCACGACTCACTCTCTTCAATAAGCTAATCGAATTCGAGAACTAATTAATACCTCGACATGCCATCTCTTTAAAGCTTGAAACGACATAATCAACTCATAGCCCGGGTGGCCGCATGGCTCACTGCGTGTATATGCGATACGCTAGTTAATTCACACAAAACATGATATAATTATATCTAAAGATAATTATGTTTGTCTTCTTGTGATTACGTGTAGCCAATTAAGACCTTTCACGACTCACTGTCTTCGATAAACTACGATAGATCTATTAAAATCAAACAAATTAACACCTAGTCTCGCTCCCACTTTGAAGCACGAAGTGACATAATCAACTACCTTTACCGGAAATGGCTGACTGTGTGTATGCGATACACAAAACGTGACATAATTATACGTATGGATGTGTTTGTCTTCTTGTGTTTGCGTGTAACTAATCAAATCCTTTTGCGACTCTCTCTCTTCGATAGGTCAATTGAAATCCAACAAATGAACACCTTGTGTCGCTCCCTCTTTGAAGCACGAAGCGACATAATCAACTGTCGGTCCCGGTGGCCGCATGGCCCACTGTGTGTACACGATACGCCAGCTAATTCACACACAACATGACAAGCGCAATCTATCCTACCCTGCCCACTACATGCGCCACTGAAATTAGCTGAGAATGATTGTCAGAACGTGTACTTAATTAACTTGATTAACCTGTGTTTTCTGTACTATGTTTTTGCTTCTGTTGCGTGGTAAATCGCGGGTATTGAAACTGTTACTCAAAAACGGTGGTTTATTTGTAGAGTACATAATAACTGGTGGCTTTCCGTCTACACTCGTAGCAAAAGGCTCGAGTTTATGACTGTTTGTATGCAAATCCACATATATTATAATATTGTCTTATAAATATCTTAATATAATATATCAAAATATTTATAAAGCCACTACAATTAGTTTACGCAACGATTCGTATTCACGGTTAAGCATATATTCTGTAGACATCACCTAATAGGATGGACCCAATGGCCTGAATATTTCTCGATCGCTGAAGATATTTTATGTATGAGTAGTTAAGTTACTAGGCAGCCAAACACAGGCTGGATATTATGATAAAATAAAAAATGACATGAGCAGTTTCTTCTTACTGAGCCCCGAAGGGCAGACTGTCGTTTTATTTCAAAGCAAATATAAATCTCTAGACTCATTTAAACCTCGATAGCACACTGAATTTATGAATTATAAACCGTAATAGAACCTACGAAATCTATCTTACTACATAACACCGCTAAAACGAAAATTCCAGTCCATTTTTAGGGTTTCGTAGTTAACAAGGAACCCTTATAGTTTCGTCATGTCCGTCTGCCTGTCTGCCCGTCAGTCTGTCTGTCTGTTCCCGGATTAGCTCAGAGATTCTTAGTAATAGAAAGCTGTAATTTTGCATGGGTATACATATTAATCATGCCGAATATACAAATTTACGTGCAAAGGATCCGTTGCACGTAAAGTGAAGAAGGTTTTTTGTTTCTCGTTTATCCCATGATGTGGGATATCGTTGGATAGGTCGTCCAAAATATTGATGGTCTCTGAAGACCATTTTTCGATTAAGGGATCCGTTTGAGTAATATTAAGCTTCAAAGTGCAAATTTTTATGTGAAAAATTTCATGGCAGTAGTTTATATACAAAACATTATTTATTTACATAACAAAATTAAAAGGAAACCTATCACAGCTAAGTAGGCTTTACAAGTTAACGAGTAATAGTCGACTAACTTACATTTGCAGAGGGAGAATTGACCGTGACTTATATCGATGTATGGGAGAACATGTTTTTCAACTACAATGTTAAGTTTGTTTTTGGGATAAATTCATCCCAACTACGGAACCCTTCATTCTGCGTGGTCCGACACGCACTTGACCGGTTTTTTTCCATAGGTAAATTACTTTTGTTTTTATAAAAAAAATGCACAATCAGCAGCAAGCAGCATAAAAAATCGCTTAACTTCGTTGATATTTCGTCGAATTTATTCTGTTCGAAATATCACTTTGGTTGAAGCTTTGCTTTATCAAATAGTAATGTTGGATCATATAAAAGCAACGAATTTTACTGTCCTCATTATTTTTTATATATAGGTTTCGTATGAACTGAGTGACTGCTGTAATAAAGATCTGAAGTAATATATCTGTCTCGTTATAATAATATTCTATTAATAAAGCTGGGTCCTAGCTTAGCGGTGTATCACGTGGCGTCAGACAACCTGTCGTGTAAATAAAATCAAATATTGTAGATGCTTGCGTCCTTCGCAGATTCATCCCACATAATGCTATTATTACGCTATTTTTTGTAAAGAAGTAACACGGTTCTAACCTTGCACAGCAAAACACTAAGCTAATGCGATGACATTATAAATAATAATACTCAACGAACTATCGATCAATTATAATAAACTTCTCGAGTTATTAATTAAATTTCCATTCGTCGCATTCTGGAAAATCAGCACCGCATAGCAGGACTAACTGCATACCGACAATAAAATAAACAAGAGAAAAATATCAATGAAATGGCCCCATTATTTAGAACTAAAAAGTTTTGGAGGAATGTTTTGAGTACGAATGTGGATAACCGATTAAGAAACGATGGACGGACTGTGTGAAATATGGTATGACCTGAAAGGGGGTGACTGCCGAGATACCGACTGATAGACAAGTTTGGGAGAAACATGACACATTACATGTTGCGCCGACCCCAAATAAATTGCTACAAAGGCAAGAGTATGATAATGATATTTGGTACCATAAAAACTATCGAAAATCGCTCTAGACGACCCTTTAATATAAGTAAGTAAAGTACAGGTAGGTACACATTTTATCGTTGGCTTGAACCCTAGTAAAATCAAGGGTTCATTGAATGTAGCCTAAACCTAGCTTTAATAAATTCACTTAACTGGAACACCGCGCCGCGCCCTATCTTACATAAGAGAAAGGATACAATACAGTTTTATTTTATAAAATCAGTAGATAAATTAGTTTTCTCACTAAAGTAAAAAGGCCTCTCCTTCTTATCCTAATATAATGTTCTCGAGATGATTGTGATTGAAGATTAAATTAGAAAGCCAAGTTATGGAAATTAATTTGTTACCAAAACTACCAACGTAAAATTGCCCGCATAATAATATTATACAAATCACAACGGTCATCCTGCATGAAATGGCTATAGCACGGCAAATTGATGTAGTGTGTCAACTTGTTTTTTTTTTTTAATTCTTCACTGTACATAATTCCTTTAAAAAATAATAGACATGTGTGAGACAGAGTGTTACTAAAACTATAAAAACCTAAACAAAATCTAAGCAGAGTCCGACTTTCCAAAGATAAGGCATTCACTCATAAGTCTTGTGCTGGCCATCTTTCATTCGTCGTGACAAACATTGGACAATAAAGTACATCATAAATCATGGGGAGTTATCTTATGAAATCTAGACAGCTCCCCTCTTTTTATTTTTAGGGTACCGTTCCCAAAGGATGCCAACTGGACCCTATTATAAGGGTCCACTGACCTTCCGTCTGTCACAGGGCTGTATCTTTTGAACCGTAATAAGCAGAAACTTGAAAATCTTCTCAAAGTGTGTAGGTACTACATGGCCGTTTTTAAAATAAATAAATTTATAACAAGAATCTTGTTGTTTTTAAACTAAAGTATTCAAATAAAATATGTAGTGTTAAATACTGTGGGGCTTGTGGCTAAGTAATAACAGCCGTATTATAAGGAATAACACTGGTCGAACGATCAGGTTAAGCGACGCTTGCCGCGGTTGGTCCGTGGATGGGTGTCCATCTTTACATAACAAGACCCCTCCGTGCCTCGGAAATCTCGTTAAACCGGGACCAACTTTGACAGTCGTTACGGGTCGTCAGAAGCCATAAAGTCTGACAACCAGTCTTACCAAGGGATATCGTATTACCCAGTAACTTAACTGGGTTGTGGAGGTCAGATAGGCAGTCGCTTCATGTAAAATACTGGTATTCAGCTGCATCCAGTTAGACTGGAAGCCGACCACAACATAGTTGGGAGAAGGCTAAGCAGATGATAAATATTTTTTTATTTTTATTATTTGACATAAAAGTACACTGATTGTGAAAAGTATCATGCTTTAATAGTGTCACAATTAAGTGTATTAATTGTGACACTTAATTACAGCATGGAAATAGCCTGGTACAAAATAAATTATCAATAACCCCCATGCTAGGAAAATCTGTGTTACAGGGTTCATCAATCCGTCCATTATGGATATAATAGTTACTGACAAATTAGTAATGTGTACTTTTGTAAAAAATTAAACTAGCCTAATACCATTATTAATTGTAGGGATAAGAAAAAGGGGGAAGAAAGTAAAAGGGAAGTTAGTAACAGGGAAAAGGGAGTATGTATTTATGTGCCGGGCATGTGTTGTTTATGTGAGTGTAACTGGGTATGTCTGATTTGTTTAAGTTTTGGTTTGAGTAATTCTGATCATACGATGCTGATGATGTTTTTATTTTATTTTATACTTTAAGCACACAAATGTACAGAGGCGGACTTAATGCCTTATGCATTTTCTACCAGTCAACCTTTGGGTGATGCAGAGACTAGCAGTGGCAGGTGCAATAACGAAAATTGTGGAATAAATATTTATTTAAACATAAGGATATACATATATATACCCATTAAGACTGCTGATATAGTGTTAAATATTGTACGGTGGTTCGGAACCCTTCGTGTGCGAGTCCGACTCGCACTTGGCCGCTTTTTGTCTCTGGAGTTCTTTACCTTTGTACAGAGACGGGAAATATATTAAATTTATTATGTATTAGGTTTAGGCTCAAAGAAGTCTTGAACTATTTCGTATAATATTTGTAGTCAGTGGTTTGGTAATCTCTAGAGGGACCTAAAGCCTAAAATATATGTATTTCTAGTTATTGAAGTAATTTATATACCTAATAGCTTAAAAATAAAGTCTGTAGTTACATTTTAGTACTACCTTCTGGCCGTGACTTCGTCCGCGTGAAATTTTTTGTTTTAACATAAAATATATCCTAAATCTGTGCTGTGCCGTTACTTCGTATTTGCTAATTGTTCTTTCAGACTTTGTTTTTTGCTCGCCTCGTTAGTGTTCTAGCATATAACCTTGCTCAAGAATTGGGCTATCATAATGGATGTTAGGTCGTATTGGGGATAAACACCCAGGCGCCGACGGAGCGACTAGGGTTTACAGCGTTAAAAGTGGTGATAACGTAGTTCAGAGAGCTATAAATAAACTGTGCCCTGTACCGATAGATAGTTTTGATTAATAATCTTTACATAAATATAATAATGTAATACTAATTATAATATGGGAGCTACATCTGCCAACAAACTGCAACAGTTTGGCAGAAGTAAATACTTTTGTAAAACTTAGGATGTACCACGAATAAAAGCTTCTTTTTTTTACGACGCGTAAAGGACTGATTATAGATGTGGTCATTTATTTATTTTTATGGCACTTCAACGACTTACTCACTAAGACATACCTACACAAACAAAAATCACATACAATATTAGGAATTAATTTTATTAATTAATTCGTCACTTGCAGAAGTGCACAGCACTAACACAGAAATTAAAACTACATATAAGATATCGTTAGTTGCATTACATATACGTTTTAAAATAAAATAGAATGATAATAAGCTACACAAATACATTCGGAAGTATAAAAATATTAAAAAAAAAACAACAAAAAGCATCGTGTGAACGGGATTTTGTTTTCAAGGTGGTCATAGTTACCCGTGACTCTTTGTAGGCTGGAACTACAGACTACAACACAGATACAGATCCGTGCTTCTTGTTCTCAAAATATTATATTTCCACGTTTAATATCAAATAGGTAGCACTCCTATAACACCTCGTTATCGCACTACGTGTCTTATAAGAAAATCTGTTCTCACTGTATAAAGATCCTTCCTGATGACCCTTTTATAGATCCCAAGCTTTTCCTAGAAGGTTTCAATAAAATTTTACGTCATACCTTCAAAGTATCGAATCGACAACTTAATATCGCGACAAAATACGAAGAACTTTATATATAAAAAAAATTAGAAGAACAAATGGAATTCTCGGTACGTAATTCCCTTGAGATGGCATAACATCTACGTTCTGAACAAAACCGCAGGGCAAATCTATGTATGTCTGATAAAAGCTAGGCCGTTGCTCTTGTTTACATAGTACGTATTTCATACCTAAGAAACGAGACATCTTAAACTTTGAGTGAAGTTCTGGTGCTTAGGCTCCCGCTGACACACTTAGATTGGCATTTTAACACAAGTTTGCGAAGTTGTAAATTACTGTAACATGGGTGAAGGGAGATTTTCTGGCCTGGTATTCTACCAGGCTGCTAACGAGGTACATTTTCTCTTAATTTATTAGTTCTTAGCTCGGATAGGAATACTTACTCTCATCTAGTTTCGCAAAATGGAGAGTAATAATAATTGTAGGGGCTCCTACCAGCAACATTATTAAATAGTTCGTAGCGCGAGCTACGCCGTAGCACTGCTACTTTTGCGTAGTCGCTACGCCTCCGGAAGCTTAGTCGTGTCGCAAATTAATTTGTTTTTTGATATTAGTGTGTTTATCACACTAATATTATAAAGGCAAAAGTTTGTGAGTGTGTATGTGTGTGTGTATATTTGTTAATTCTTTACGCTCAAACGGCTGAACCAATTTTGATAAAATTTTGTATGGAGTTAGCTGACACCCTGGAATAAGACATAGGCTACTTTTATCCCGATATTCCCACGGGATCGAGCCTTACGCGGGTGAAACCGTGGGGCACAGCTAGTATTTTAATAAAAATTAAATCTGTCCGTATAATTATTATCCAAAAATAGTATTTCATAATGTATTGGTGATTTTAATAATAATATGTTTGTTTTTTCAGTGAAATTTTCTGTATTTGATTATAAATCCTTAATACAGGTTGCTTTGCTACCTAGCTAGGAGAACAGCAGTTCACCCCTACAGATATATGAGATATTTGTTAGTTTAACTACTACGCTTATTTAATTATTAAGTTTTAATATGTACGTACTACAAATACCTTTTATGCAATAAATAAATATTTGATTTGATATATATAATACTGCACAGGCACGTTAAGCCGGTGGTCACAGCTGTCATTCGTGGATTATTGACAGTCATTACGGGTCGTCGGAAGCCCGAAAGTCTGACAACCCGTCATACCAAGGGGTATTGTATTACCGAGTAACTGGGTTATGGAGGTCAGACAGGCAGTCGCTCCATGTAAAATACTGGTATTCAGCTGCATCCGGTTAGACTGGAAGCCGACCCCAACAAAGTTGGGAAAAGGCTAGGTAGAACAGAATAGAATCGAATAGAATTATCTTTAATCAAGTATCTTAGATTTAAAAATGATTAGTAAGACTTACAACTATATTAGTAAGAACTGACACTTCACAAAAACACACAAATGGTAGTGAATCACCGTTGTGAAACCCACGTGAGATGGCACAACAGCGACCCACGAAAACACAGTCCAGACGACTTGAAATCATGCTTAGGATACTGTTGGAGCTGCCCCACACCCTGCGCACCATGGAAGTACACCTTTTGCGCATGGTTGTGTAGAAACAATCTACATGCGCATCCGCAAACATCTCCGATGCACTACAGAAGCGGGGCAGCCCACCAGCATCCTAAGCGCATTATTAGACCTTAGACCTCGATCCAGAATGTTCTGTAATTATCTCGCTGCACCTGACATTCTTGTTGCCATCATATACTTAATTACTATACAAATAGAAGCCATAGCCGCAAAGGACCTGTTTGTGGCGTACACTTACATTATTGCCTACAATAATTTTATTATCTTATTTTTATTGTGTTATTTCACTAATATATTTTTATTTTTATTTATTTTCGTGTCTGGTCTATCCGTGACATCACAGCGGGCCCTATCAGAATACCAGCGCTGCGACACTTATTTTTTTTAAAGTGCCGCAGGATCATGCTGAGATAGGGGCCTTTTGGCCTCGTATAGGACTTTCTGTTTTTATTTTAATTTTAACTTTATTTTTGTTTTTGATCTTTATGTTTCTATGAGTGTGTTTTTGTATAGTTTAATTTGTGATCTGTGCGAGTCCCAATAAATGCTTTTTCTTTATTTCTTTTTCTTTATTGCCAATTAATTGGTCGCTAATAATTAGCTATAAACAAGTTCTGTCAATACTCATGTAGCATACGAGTATGTATCGTAAATACCGTTGAGTTACGATTCTTGTCGTCAGTCTGTTGTAATGTTACTAATATACATAGTAACACGTGAGTAGGGGATGCTTGTGGCTAAGGAATGACAGCCACACGGGTCGATCGATCAGGTTAAGCTACGCTAGCCGCGGTTGATCCGTGGATCGGTGACCATCTTTACATACCAAGACCCCTCCATGCCTCGGAAAGCACGTTAAGCCATTGGTTTTGGCTGTCATTCGTGGATCTTTGACAGTCGTTATGGGTCATCAGAAGCCCGAAAATCTGACATCCAGTCTTACCAAGTTATCGTGTTACCCAGTAATTGGGTTGTGGAGGTCAGATAGGCAGTCGCTCCATGTAAAGTACTGGTATTCAGCTGCATCTGGTTAGACTGGAAGCTGACCCCAACGTATTTGGGAAAAGGTGTTAGGCAGATGATGACGTGAGTAGGAAGGTGTAAGAGGATACACCGTATCACATAACATAGTGAAGTGTCAGTTTTGGTGTTATTACGTTGGTATACGGGTAATTACGACTAACTTATCCAAAATTCTTCTTAGTGCCGATGGCAATGTAGATTGAGTTAGCCCTGAGGGTCTACTTCGAAGCGATAATCCGAAGTATCGGCCGAGTGTTCCGCCGTTTCTTTGACTTCCAAAGTTTCCTTTTTTGACCTTGAGTCCTTATCCGACTTCAATTCACATTTTTGACTCTGATTTATCTCTTTGGCCGTATTAATAAACGTTACTCAGCCCAAGAGCTCACACTTGTAAGAGTCTTGAGGTCATGATCGTAAACATAATAATTGATGTACTCAAGTTACGGCTTGGGTTTACGTTATCAGCCGAGTGATGGACTGATTAATAAACTAAAATCGAAACTTAAGTATACAATAGGTGTGTGTACTCGAGATGCTTAAATTTGAGTGTAGGCAGTCCGTGACTTGAGGTCGAGATTAGTAGCGCCGTATTCCCCGAAGGATTTGGCAGAGGTGTACCTATTAGTACACCCACATTTCGCCAGTTATGTTTAAGTCCAATGTAATAGGGGGCGAGCCTATTGCCATCAACCGGGCACAAATCCAGATTCCGAGCTGCTACTGAGAAATTTCAAGTGGAACAACCCAATAAAACTTTGATAGGGTATCTAATCATTTCAAATATGTGTGAAATTAATTTAACATTGGTATCTTCACAAGAAAGACCCTTAAAGGAGCATTATTAATTAAGGATTATTAAGGAGATTTATAATCAACATACTTGACTTGTGATGTTCCATTTATTTTGTTAGAAGCAGTCAAGGAGGTCTTATCACAATTAGTTAATTTCAATGCACTGGGAAAAATGCTTTTGTCAATTTTCGATATTACCGCATAGTCATCTTTAACCGCAGTTATAGGAATAGAGAAAGAACCCTTTAAAAGCCTTTTCTTGGCACGTAGTTTAACCGAATTAAATGTAAATTTTTGAACAAATGCCTAACAAGCGAAACGTTTCCTAACATAGTAGTATAGGTACTCGTTATATGACGCCGAAGGGAGCCAAGGACACAAAGCAATTACTTAAATAAAATTAAGCTGTCATTTCAAGTTAATAGCTTACATAAAATGTAGGTCTTGGTATATTGAATGTTTTTATTTTATGACAATCAGGCTACGTGAGATAATACTCGTAGTTAACCTTTTTATCTTTTTTAATGTTGGTACTTAGACGAGTTTTATTTTATTAATGTTTTTTTTTTTATCGACATCTTTATTTTGTCTGAAGAGGATTACAATTTTAATTATTCCAATCATAACTAATATTGCAAAAGAGAAAGTTAGTTTTTTTGTTTGTTATGCTTTCACGCTAAAACGGCTGAATGGGTTTGGATGAAATTTAGCACATGAGTAGACTATGACCTGGGTTAGGATATTAAATACTTTTTATCCCGATATTCCTACAGAAATGAGACTAATGTGGGTGAAACCACGGAGCGCAGCTAGTGTAAAATAATAAGGTAATCTTTCAAGTGGTTTACTGTCGTTATTAAATATAACTCCATCTCCAAATTTATTTACCTACTAGCTGCGCCGTTTCACCCGCGTAAGTCTCGATCCCGTGGGAATATCGGGATAAAAGTACCCTATATGTTAATCCAGGGTGTCAGCTACCTCTTTACAAAATTTTATCAAAATTGGTCCAGCCGTTTGAGCGTGAAGAAATAGAAAGAAGAAAAGAAAGAAAGAAAAATTATTTATTCTGCACAAACAAAACGCACAGTACAACAAAATAAGTCAAAAAAAAAAAAAACATACAAAGTAGCCAAAAGCCTCGCATCCAATACTTTAAGCATTCTGACAATCTTGTCCATTGGTTGATGTCAGGGACCAAAGACAATTTACAAAGTGTTTACTAACTAGTTTATAATCTCATTCTATATATATTAGTCTATGGTCTATGTGATGACAACAAAGTCGACAAACAAACAATGAAAACAAAAACAAAATGCCGATTGCCGAGTGGAAAAATAACTACTTTTGAAACAAACAAACTATACTAATTATGAACAATTACAATAACCGTGCGAAATAACAAACACACTCACAAACATTCGCCTTTATATTTTTAGTGTGATTTAAAATGAAAAAAAGTGTATATGTTTATTATGTACCCCCTTTCGTGCCACAATATATTCATTTACGTAGGTACTAAATCCTATTACAATCATTTTATTCATTAAAGCAAAAATATAAGGAATTTAAAAATTAACAAATTCTCATTCTACTAAACGGTCATACTTGTAAGTATTTTCTTAAGTGAATCTAGAAAAAATTTAAAATTTTAATAAATAAATTTTTGATATGTTTAATAATGCAACTGCTGGAATTCAAACCCACGTTCACTCGATAGTTACCCCTGCCATTCTCGTTCAATTGAGACCGACAACAGAGTGATTAATTGGTCAACAGATCAGACCCCGGCATCCTTTTGATAAATACAGTTCCCACCCTTCTCACCTATAGTCTAGCAAAGGACACTTCCTAATTAATTTTCATCGTAACTAATTACCGTTAGTCTTTATTTGAACTCGTTCATGAATATAAAACCGATAGGATCGTAAACTGCTTCCTTGTAAGTAATTAGGTATACTTAGAAGGTACATGTTAGCCATGAGCCCCTTACAAAACATCTTTATGACTATTTCAACTGATTTGTTTGCCTTTCGTGGTGAATTCGAAAGTAAGTTTTGGGTTTGACGAGTTTTCCAGTTAACGTTTATCAATATTGAAACAATATATCTAATTCAAATAAACCATATACACAAAGACAGATAGATAGATATAATTTATAATATTGTAACCCTTCGACTAATTTCTCATAACAAATTGATCTACGTAAACAATAACAGAGACAATAATAACACGTAGTTTATAATTTTGATATTAACGACATCTAGCGAAAACTAATTGAACTACGTAGAACAATCAACAAAACAAAAGCACAGGCCCAATCATCGGTCTGGTCCTAAATCGCGCTTACGAAATTTTCGCACGTAACTATCTGGTTGCGAATATCAAACAGGCAGTCTGGAGTCCCTAGATAGGCCTAGGCTATCGTAAATATGTATCTAAGCCTTCAGTGTACCTACATCTAGACTCTAGACTGAATACAATTAAGGGAGTAAATATTTATTTGAGTTTGTAGTACGGTCTCTGTACTACAACACAAACTAAGATTGGAAGTGCTTAGAGGACGCTTGTGTTTGAGATGTTAGTCCTGTGATGTAATATTAATGTATACCTACACACATTAAATATCCATAAACACCCAGTAAGCAACCTATTTGCTTTTAGCTAATAAAAGCAAATAGGTTGCTTACTGGGTGTGAACTTACAAGCAAATATGTAGGTACCACAGAAGTTCATCATCATTTTAGCGGAAAAACATCCAATGCTGGACATAGGCCTCCCCCAAAGGGTTGCAATAATCGCCACACTTAGCAGGCGGGTTGGCCATCGTAGTATTAAATTGCATAGAGAACGGATAGGATGGTTACGTCCGGCACCACACGGCACGTTCAGCACCACACAGTAATTCATCAGGTGGATTAAATAAACAAATGCTATCCGATTACTAATAAGGTGTATCAGCATCCTGGGCAGGCAGACCAGAACCTTGTTGAATCCAATTCCAAAGATTATTTCACTAATGGGGAGCGGATATATTTTATGCCAAAACAGGGAATTTCACGCGTACGACGTCGCGGGCAGAAACTAGTTACAGCATAAAGCGAAAACTATTATTATATGGCCTGCGCAAATAACAATTAGGTAGCAAGATAAATAGGCATAGGAGTGCTGGATTATGGAGTAGTCAAATATTTCTAGCCTTTCATTTCGCTCTCAGGCAACAGAAACGACTGATTCTTATCTCCAGCGTTCACAGTCATGTCCTTTCACAAAGCTCAATATGTTGGGACAATTCAAACCAAGTCAACCTGCCTAGCCCTTTCCCAACTATGTTGGGGTCAGCTTACAGTCTAACCGGATGCAGCTGAATACCAGTATTTTACATGGAGCGACTGCTTATCTGACCTCCACAACCCAGTAACTGGGTAATATGATACCCCTTGGTAAGACTGGTTGTCAGACTTTCGGGCTTCTGACGACCCGTAACGACTGTCAAAGATCCACGAATGACAGCCGGGACCAACGGCTTAACGTGGTTTCCGAGGCACGGAGGAGTCTCAGTATGTATTCATTCGATATTAATAAAATTTTTGTTTAATTTTGAAATTGAATATTATTTGCATGCCCATGAGACAGTAGAATATGGAGAACTACATTTTAAGAAAACATCTATGTACTAATCACCCATGTTTGCAAAAATAAATGATTTGATTTGATTCATGTAAAGATGGTCACCCATCCACGGACCAACTCCGACAAGCGTAGCTTAACCTGATGGATCGACCCGTGTGGCTGTTATTATACTTAGCCACGAGCTCCTCACAATCCAAACCAAATAGAATACCTAATTACATTTCACACATTGCGATCGCATACACAATTCAAAAGAGAATTATCATACGCACTGTACAATTTCATCCGCTAGAAACTCAGTGTAGAACTATATTGAATAGACAATAAGCAGAGAACAATAACATAGATTGTTCGTAAATACAGACAAACTTAAGCTTTCTGTTCATCGACGTACGCAAACATAGTTAATGTGCTTGTATGAAGAAAAGGGGTAACATAAACTAGTTACTTACATACTTACCTAGTTGTTTAAGGCTTTGTATACAAGGTAACAGAAGTCTCTAAGGCTGAGATTCCCAAAGAAACTGAGCGTGAACTTACGCTTCCTCCATCATCATCTGCCTAGCCTTTTCTCAACTACTGTTGGGGTCAGCTTCCAGTCTAACCGGATGAGAGGCGATGCCTTAATCACTAGGCTATCACGAAAATATAAAGATTTCCCAATGACTTTTAATTTATCTATTCACGGCTCATCCATTCACAAATTCAGTTCATTTGCTACCTCAAAAGAGTTCAACTTAACTTCAGTATAAAAAAGACTTCAACTAAGTAGCTAAGTACAATATGGAATACTGAACAATAATATTATTTAGGTACCTATTGTGCTTTTATCTGACAAAGTTTACTCTCTCCGCAACTACTCATGTGTTAATCTTAACTAATCACACTAATGTTATAAAGGCGTAAGTTTGTGAGTGTGTTTGTTACTTCTTCACGCTCAAACGGCTAGAGTAATTTTGATAAAATCTTGTACTGAGGTAGCTGACACCCTTTTTGTTTTTTTTTGCCGGGGTGTAAAATCCTTATGGATGTCCTCCGCCCTGGGTGGGCGGAGGGGTCTGCCAGACTCTTACTGACTAAAAACCACCCCAGTGTTCCCTTCCCACACTTGCGCCGGGGATCTTGAGAGCTAGTATTACTTCCGTGATCAACGGCTAGTGCCGGTCCGCCTCTGCGGGCCACCTCAAGTCAAAGGTGTGAGGTGTTTGGGCGTGGAATACTACGCGCCGCCACCTCGGGTCCAGTGTGATAGGGGGCGGCGGACGTCACCGAGTCCGCCGTCCCTGGTCCCATTTAGGGGGACCTGAAGAGGGCATTATCTGCCCTCTGCCGACGCCCAGTGCGCCTGCTGCGGGCTGAGTGAGCGGACGAGATCTCCCGCTCCCTTTCCACAGCCTCCTTCTGCGACACAACTGTTGCGCAGAAGGATACCACCGCGTCCCAGGACTCCTCGCTGCCGGCCATCGACTCGACCACGGCTGGCAGGGACAGGGTAGCTGACACCCTGGATTAACATATAGGCTACTTTTATCCCGATATTCGCACGGAATCGAGACTTACGCGGGTGAAACCGCCGGCGCCGGGCGCATCTAGTAAGTGAGTAAGTTTGTTTATTTGTAACGCGTTCACGCTAAAACGGCAAAAAGAATTTAATTGAAATTTGGTACATGGGTAGACCATGATCTGGGTTAAGACATATAATAATTTTTATCCCGGTAGTACATACCCGTGAGATAATTTCCGACCTCCACGCGGGCGAAGCTGAGGGCAAAAGCCAGTATTTCATTTATAAGCTCTCAAGATTTTTCTTGGAAATTCGATACGGAAACAGCTTTTACCGTGTGTCTGGAACTTAAGTTGAACAAAGAAAAGTTGCTGAACTATTTATTTATATTTATAGTAATCTTGGAATAATGAGAGATAGACCTACGCCGTAGGTACTTCTTTGTTTTTTTCGTAAGTCTTCCTTATGTACTACTTACAGGATAAAATATATTATTCTGTTCATTGATAGGTAATGAAATGAAATGATGATGCTATGCAATGATGTTTACTTCTGTAAAAATATATTTTACGAAAAAAAAGAAAGAAACATATTTTATTTGGGACACGCACAAAAAATAAAAAACCGGCCAAGTGCGAGTCGGACTCGCGCACGAAGGGTTCCGTACCATTATCTATAAAACGGCAAAAAAATCACGTTTGTTATATGGGAGCCCCCCTTAAATATTTGTTTTATTTTAATTTAATTATTTATTTTTAAAGTGAATATGTAAAGAAATATTCTGTGAATATTTCAAGCGTCTACCTGTTGCCGTTCTCAATATCGAGCAAAAACGAGCAAAATCACATTTTTTGTATGGGAGCCCCCTTAAATATTTATTTTATTCTGTTTTTTAGTATTTTTTGTTATAGCGGCAACAGAAATACATCATCTGCGAAAATTTCAACTGTCTAGCTATCACGGTTCATGAGATACAGCCTGGTGACGAACGGACAGACAGACAGACGGCGGAGCCTTAGTAATAGGGTTCCCGTTTTACCCTTTGGGTACGGAACCCTAAAAATAGCACTTAAACTAACAATATCCAAAAAAACAAACAATACTTGTGCGAAAAGGCTCCTATCTCAGCATAAAGCTGCGATATTTAAAAAATAAATACCGCAGCGCTGGTTTTCTGATAGGGCCCGATGTGATGCCGCGGACTCACCTACGGACGCTTAAAGATCCCACTAGGATAATAAAAATAACACTTACCTACAATAAATAAATAACAAAAAAACCACACATCTACACGTCAATTTTTTTAACTAAATAGGGCGCTGGCATTTCCTAGCTGGCTGGTCTCTGAGAAGAAAAGCCGAAACAAACCCAAAGGTCATGGTCTCTTTTAAAGGCCAAACATTATATTATTATGATTTTTTGTGAGTCTAACAATGTATCTACTGTTATTTTATACATTTTTCTGTGATACAGTGATTTTTTCATTAGTACAGACACCAACTATACACTTATTTCTGGAATGTTCAATTTTTACTTGACAAATTGTTTTTGTGAACCGTAAATGTGTTTTTCTGCAATAAATAATTTATTATTATTTATAATGTAAGATAATTATGATATGTAGGTATGTTCCTATGTGTTTAAATAAAATGGCAAGTAAGACTTTCAATACTTTAGGGATTTCAGATTATAATATAATGATAAAGTTCTTTTATAACGTCAGACACGAAGATATAAAAACATCGTCTTCATCATCATTTCAGCAGAAAGACATCCACTGCTGGACATAGGCCTCCCCCCCCCCCAAAGGGGGGTTTGCCATAATCGCCACGTTTGGCAGGCGGGTTCGCGATTGCAGTATGGTGTTAAAATGCATAGAGAACGCTGCTGCCCACTCTCTAGTAAGTCACTTAGTCGCTTCTTACGACACCCACGGGAAGAAACGGGATGGAGCCATTCTTCACGTCCGGCACCACACAGACAAAAAAAGCATAGTTAACTTTAAAGCTCAAAAGCACTTCCCTTAATTATGTTAACATTATAAAATAAATACTGTGATTAACAGACATAATTTAACAAAAAAACTTCTCCAAAAAAAAGCTTATCCTTATATTTTATTCTTACGCCGTAGAAGCCGCATTTCGTGGAATCATGTTACTGAAATATTACCTACACGGCTGTATTGTTTACGGCCAACATAATAGAATGTGTTTTTATCACACACACAAACCCACGCATATACCTAAACGTAGATAACTACCGCCATAAGGACGTGAATGTAATACTTTGTTGAATACTTTTGATCAGGCGATGTTTTAGATAGACAGGTGATTATTATAATTCCTTCTGCTCATTTGGGTTCCCGGTAACTCATTAAAGGCATATCTATACTCGTATAAGTGTCTATTAACTGCTCCCAAATTACGATGTTTTTTTTTTTTACATTAGTATTTCCTTGACATAATCTTTTCATTATTCGACATTATATAATTATTTACCTACAATTTTAATTTAAACTAGTTATTTTGTGGACAGGAGATTAATTCAGATTTGTTACAGTTGTAATGGCAATCATGTCATTAGGTTTAAATAGGTTTTTATTTTTATTATTTTAACAATATTTTTTTTTTAAAATATTTTGTGAACGTTGTAGGCCTAATAGACCGTAGATTTGTAGACAGTTTCTATTTTGTTAAGTACCTGGTACTTGTTGACAAGTCTGTAACACTGTAATTTGAAAACATTACAAAAGCCACTTATTTTTAAAAGAGTTACCGTGGAGTTTCTTGCCGGCTCTTCTCCATAGGAAACGACCAGTTGGAACCGCTCACCTAGCTTCTGACGTTTTATAAGTGCCTATGTAGGTTTATGTTAAATGAAATATTTTGATTTTATAGAACCTAATAAACAGAGAATAAACATGCATCTTGTATGCGTTGTAAAATGATTATCACAAAACAGTGTGACAGTTAGGTTAGGATATTATGTTCATAGAATTTATACAAATAAAAATAAATACATAGTTTAAGTAAATTCAATGCCAGGCTGGTAAATAAAAATGGACAATTCACTGTTCTAATAAAACAAACGAGATACCATACGTCAAAAAAATAGTTGAAGATCAAAGAATACATTATCACAGAAAGATATTCGACAATCAAAAATTCCAGAATTCCTGTATACCTAAGTTTCAAAAAGGTTTGATCCAAACTGTCATCACATCGGTAGGGTCAAATCGAATTACGAGTGGTTCTTAATTTCCGAAATTGGGATTCCACTTAATTTCGGTCTTTTGTACCCGGTTTAATATGTTGGAATCTTTATAAATGCGTCATCGCGGGTTTGACATGTCGAGTTTCATTTTAAGTGAAATAAATTTGAGATGCTGGATAATCTGGGATGTACATAATATTATTATTTCGTTGAGTATTCTTTACATTTAATCATAAGTTGACAGTGAAATGATTTGGGAAACCTATTAGTGATCAAAATCCATTAGTATCAATAAAAACAAACGTAATACGTTTGAAAAATGTTTTAATAACATTAAAATTGACATTTTCTTTCTTCTCGTCTACGCACATTATTAATTTTCAGTTAATTAAATGAGATTTGTATGGCAAATCTCGAAAAGAATTGATCATAGATTTTTTCTTAGAACTATTTACTTTCAATATCAATCTAAAGTTTGCTAACAGTATTCAAGAGTTCTCAGTATAAATTCCACCACAATGATGACACTGACAGGCTCTTTATTACGGTTTAGACAAGTTGATCACCTTAAGTTTCATTGGTCAAATTCTCTAAGTGATAATAAAATAATTGCCTAAAAAGTTGCTAGTGTGTTATATCATATAAATCTTCATATTTTTTTCCAAAAAACCCTGATTCAAAACAAAAAAAAAAGAGCAAACCTTACGAGTAGTCTATGATGTGTAACATCTGACATCTCACCTTGGTAATAAGCAACTGAGCAGGGACAGAAATTAAACTCAGAATTTAAAAAAGCTAATTATGGAATTATTAACTCGAATAATTATTTCATTACTAGTGGTACTCAGGTTGAAATTTGACCCCCTCTACTTACAATCTATATAGTACTTACTAATTCCACGAGTACACAAATTCCATGGTATTATAAAGTACTTACTAATTCCATGGATCAAGCTTTCACTTCTTGTATACACACTTCCGTCCCTTTTCACGAAATCACTCCCACAGAAAGCGGAAGGAAATATGTTACACATCAAAAAAATTATATCTTCAATATTATTATGAAACAAAAGCATAATCACAATAACTAACAGTTCCCGTTTCTTCCAGCGATCCCGCTCGGCGACTTGGTTGTAATGGGGCACACAGCGAGCGGAGTAAAATCCGCTTTATGCCTATCTCTTCTGCATGGCTTCCTCTTTCTCATCGGTAAGTACCCCGTGTTGTATACCGTGTTATATTGTACGTGCTTATGGATTGTTTTAGAAATATTACGTCGTTTTGCTAATGACATGCGGTTGTTTTATTTGAAAGGGCAAAAGATGGGTTATTATTTTTACTTTATGGTAGAACATTAAGTGTCAACATTCTATATATTATTAGTCTATGGTGTCAACTTCTGGAATGAAGCGAGTCCCGCGCGGTATACGGGACGAAATTCACTCGTGCCGATTGTGTTTGCCTTGACTTGAGGTGTTGAAGCTGGCGCTAATAGTCGCGTGACTTCCAAATTATACGAACAGTCACTTCCCACGTCCCCAGAGCGTGGCCAGAGCTTCAGTATTGTAGTTAACTTGCAATATGTGTTGCTGTTGATCATGATGTCGATAACATCGCGCTTGTAATCCCCGAAAGGTTAGGCAGAAATGTATGGTACACCCACATCTCGCCAGTTATGTTTAAGTGCCATGTAATAGAGGGGGAGCCTATTGCCACCAACCGCGTACAAATCTAGACTCCGTACTGCCACTGAGAAATTCCTGATGGAAAAATCCAATAACACTTTCCCCGATCTGGTAATCGAACCGAGGACCTTATGCGTATGCGACCGCTAGACCAACAAAGCATGTCATGTCAATACAATTTTTGGGTTTCACTAGAAAAAACCTTACTCACACTTTTCATGACCTAGAAATAGGATCTGTTATACCTATTAAGGCTTTTTGATTAAAATGAAACACTAAATAACTGTTTTACTCAGTATAATCAGATTAATGTTTACCGATATTAGTTTGCTATTAAATATTGAAATTCAATTTGAAGCGATAATTAACTACTGAACATTTACTAATTAGGTATCTGAAATCCTCACGTAAATCGTACGCAGAAACTGCAAAATGGTATTATGTTAATAATTTGCTTTGCACAGAATACACACACCTTCAAGAACTCACGCCTTTTCCCAAGGGGGTATGCAAACACTACAGAACGCCACCTGCTACGATCCATAAATAAGTACTCCTTTTACTTCAGTCACGTTCATAAATCTGGTCATACACGCACGCCGGTTGCAAGTACTACGCACGTGACCTTTGTGAAGAACATGACCAATAAGGTCACTATTTATATCCTTCTAGGGCGTCCCCTACCGGCGTTTCTACTCACATCTGCCTTGTAAATGCGTTTTATTAGTCGACTCTCATTAATCCTGTCAACATACCGAAATCATATATTATAAGCACAGAAAACATAGTTAACTTATATCAAAATAAATGTTAGTAACTATATTGTTACGCCCTCTCTTTAATTCAATGAAATCTTTAATCATCATCATCATTTCAGCCAAAAGACGTCAACTGCTGGACATAGGCCTCCCCCAAACGAGGGGTTTTCCATAATCGCCACGCTTGGCAGGCGGGTTGTCGATCGCAGTATGGTGTTAAAATGCATAGAAAACGCAGCTGTCCATGCTCTAGTACAGCCATACTCAAAGTGTGTTCCGCGGAACCCTAGGGTTCCGCAAAAATACTGGTCAGAATAAAAAAATAATACTAAAGGAGTGTCTACCTACTACATTTTATTTTACTCAGGTACCTGAGTAACATAATATCAATCTAAATATTTCAACAAAAGTAAAAAAATATGTAAATTTTAATGTCAAGTAATATGATTATTAATGAAGAATACACATAAAACCATTTTTGATCACTTTAGGGTTCCGTCAAATATTTCGTTTTCGAAAAGGGTTCCGTCTCCAAAAAAGTTTGAGAACCACTGCTCTAGTAAGTCCCTTAGTCGCCTATTACGACACCCACGGGAAGAAATATTATAGGATAGTGCTAATCTTTACGTCCGGCATAACACCGACAAAAAAAAAAACAAAACAAAGACAAATCCGTCCTAAGCACAATAATAAAATAACTACGTATTGTAATTATTTGGGTACGTTGGGTGCGTTGGGCATCAATGTTACTGACATGAAGCAATCTTTGAAGGAGCGCTTTATTGGCCGCCTGAAGAAAGTATATTAATAGTCTTATACCAGGCGGAAACAAGGTTCAACGATTGGGTTATGCTGGTTTTGATGTACTTTTTCGGCATACTGAAATGGACTCAGACCTAACTCGATGCCCTGGATAGGACGGTCCGTACAGCAGGTCTCAGGGAATATTTCCTAGAGCCGACTTGGGGATGCGTTAGATACCACTTACGCTGGTAGCACATCTCCGCCGCTAAACCATAGCAGCGAAACCGCAGTAGTTCAATTGTACTGGTTCGCGTCGTGTTCCGCTACTCGAATCGGATGCGCCTAGCGGAACATGACGCGAACCAGTACAATTTAACTACTGTGGTTTCGCTGCTATGATTTCGCGGCGGAGGTGTGCTACTGGCGTTAAAGCATAATATTTCGTGATAGCAGTGTTTTATTGAATGACATAAAAGTAATCAACAACCGTAACCAAGCGACACGTATTTAGCCTATGACCCGTAACCAAGTGACACGTATTTAGACTATGACAGGATGTATCGAGATATAGTCGCGGTGGACAAGCGCCTCACTCCGCTTTCCTTGGCTAAAGAGAACTGGCATAAGCCCGTTGTGCTTGACACTACTGATCTCAGGGAAATATGGCAGAGTAATGAGCTTCACGGGCGTTTTTCCGGGCCTATATATATCTTCTAGCATCCGTTGCCTGACTGCGTTTCGGTGACCTCTTTGGGGACACCAAAGGTTTCCTCTGTGCAATTATGGACGACGTTATGTTGACGAACAAATTACCGGAGATTTATTATAAAAGACGACATGGCTGTCGGGCATGCCACCGTCCGGGGGAATCAATCAGGCACATTATCTCCGGATGTTCTCGTCTAGCTATGGAAGTACTTACATTGACACAACCTTGGTAACCTGGATTATCCATCAGCAACTTACTCTGAAATACAGCATTGTAGAATTAGAAGTGCCGTACTTCAGGTATGTGCCCGACCCAGTTCTTGAAAATGTAAATATCACATTATACTGTGATCGCTCCATCATCACTGACAGGACTATTATTGCCAATAAGCCATATATTATTGCCATAGTGGTGGTGGATTGAGCAGAACGGCGCGCAATGGAAAAGAAAGCCGAGAAAGATAAACAAATCAAATACCTTGACATGGCTCGCGAGGTTGTGGGATGTGGACTCAGCGATCGTTGTGCCGTTAGTCGTAACAGCGAATAGTTTAATAACCAAGAGCCTCGACCAACACATAAGGAGGCTTTCGTTGGGCAGGTGGATTAAGGGCTTGATTTAGAAAGCAGTACTTCTGGAAACGGCTCGCTTTGTTAAGAGATTCCTTTCTCTAGAGCGCTGACCCCGGTGGTAGCTTGGACCTTGTTCCCGATACCAGTGGGCTACTATTTTTCTATATTTTATAGTCTAATATTTAAAAATGTAGTTGGTGAGTGCATTCATGAAATAAAGGAGAAAATAACTAATAAATTATTCTGGAGAAACACGTTTCATTTCTATTCTCCCCAATTGCAATCGTATTACTTTCATCAAAGCTTTCAAGTAAAGTTTTAGGTTTATTGAGGCAATACCAGCGAACATTAATTGGATCTGACTTAAGTAACTTTTAGAGATAATGACTTTTCTGAACTGGCTGAAGTAAAATGCACTTCGGTAGTAAGTAGATAGATATGTAGATACATTCTCTAAGAAATTATATTTTTGAAGCGTAATGAGTAAAAATCTTTTCATATTTTGCGATAAATCAAGAAAAAGATCTACCAAGTCTTTATGATTTGATCATATTAAATAAAACTTTTTGCGAGAAGCTAATGCTTGTTTGGTCTTTGGCTCGAGATCACATAATTATTTACAATTCAAACTGCTGTTCATGCTGCGTCGAGGAGCGCCAACTTACAGTTGGATTCCGAGTCGCAGCATCCGGCTCGAAGGACCAAAACGATGTATGCACTGCTGAATGGGTCGCATACACCTTGTATGTTAGCTTGAATGATAAGTCACGGATAGCCAAAGATGATGGTTTATTGAATATATTTAACTACCACGTAACTAATGCTATATGAATGTTGTACGAATCAGTACAGCTGACTATGAACGCTGTTCGTGTACTATCACGTTACACTATATTTTGTACAAGGTGACGGAAAAGCGCTGATCTATCAATGCGCGCGTGCCATGTACGATACATGACTCGTACACTTGACCCAAACTAATTATTATGTACATAATTCAAAAGACATAAAATGTTTTTAAATCAAATCTCAATCCGCCCCTGCTTTCCTTGGATGCAATGGCGTCTTTTGCAATTGCAGTTCTAAGTTCACCTAACTTAAATACACATAACATCATGCCTTTAATCCCCAAATCCAGACTCCGGGCTGCTTCTGAGAAATTCCTAATGGAAAATCCCAATATCACTTTGCCCGACCTTTTTTTTTTTTTTTTTTGGGTGGGAAATCATCAAATAACTTCTCCCGCTCTGGGCGGAGCGGGAGGGAGTGTCAGACTTTTTTACTGACTAAAACCCACCCGTGTTCCTTCCGTTGCCTGTGTGCCAGGGCCACAATATCCCTTTCGGACAAACTCGCAACCCTGGCAGGCATTGGTCCTGACGGACCCCGTCAGTTTGTGCTGACATCTCTTTGAGGCGCGCGTGGAACACAACGCGCCGTCGACCCGGGCCTGGTCCTTATCGGACGGCGAGCTACCCATCGCTCACCGTCCGCAGGCCCGCGCCTACGGTGGCCGGAAATCGGCTTGCGACTCCCGACGCCCGGGGCGTCTCCTGCGGCGACTAGGGGCGTGAGGGCGCGAACCTTGTCTCTTGCCCGACCTGGGAATCGAACCCGGGACGTCAAGCTCAGCAGTCGTGCTTGCGACCACTGGACCAATGAGGCAGTCTTAAATATTATACCCGCTGACCCGTATACGGGGTAGCAACAACGGCATTCTGAACGCAATTGTTGTACGTTTTGACTGTCCCTTTCAGAAGCAGTGGGTCATGTCTTGTGTAGGTGTGGCAAGTCATAGCAAATAAAAATGTTCATTCATTCATTCACTAGATTAAGGTTTATATGGGTCTATGCCACCCAAAATAAAGTTTTTATTTATTATTATTATTATTATTATAAGTAGGTACACTGTGTTGAAAATTAAAAAAAAATATATATTATACAATTGCAATTAAAATAAAATTCAATAAATACATTTATATAACTCGATAAACAATAAATAATAGATCTAACAATAATAAATGTCAAAGTAGTAAATACAATCATAAGTTACAATGTCATCTAGGAATTCATTGATACTGTAATAGCCTTTCCCCAATAAATAGGTCCTTAATTTGTTTTTAAATAAGTTAACACTGTGTATGGTTTTGAATTCCATAGGCAAATTGTTGTATAAAAATACAGACTGATACTTCGGGCTATGTTTGACAAGTTTTAATTTCGGTTGAATAGTGTTGGGCAAATCTTTCCTACGTGTGCTAGCTCTAGTTTGTCTTTGCTCATCAGTCTCAATTTTGTGCAAATTTTTAACTAAGCTGGTTAGCAACACTAAAATGTAAAGGCGAAAAAAAAATCAACACGTAAATGGTTTTTAACCCCAGACCGCCTTATTAATATATAAACAAGATTTATATTTTGACATAGCTTAAACCATGCAGCCAGCTTTTGTAATAAGAACGTAACAGTGATTGAAATACCGTTCTTTATACAAAACTGAAAACTTAGTTCGGTACTAAGTTGTCAGTTTTGTGTTTAGGAACTTTACCATAGTCGGAATAAAGTTCGAAATTCCATAATGGCTCCATGTTTTAAACCTGGGTCTGAAGATAAACCTTGTTTTGTAATAAGGGGGAGAGGGTCTACTCCGAAGCGCTAAACCGACGTATATTTTATAACTTCCACAGTTTCATTTTTTAACTTCGAGTCCATACCCGACTTTCAAGTCACAGTTTTGACTTTGGCTTATCTCTTCGACTGTCTTTTTTTTTCGCCGTATTCAGCGATAGTAAAGAAACGACAGAACATTCGGCCGATACTTCGGGTTAGCGCTTCGGAGTAGACCCCCAGGTCACAAGAACAGTCAATTCGAGCATGAGCTATCTCCATCACCGTACAGGTACATATTTATAGCCGGTATATATTAATTTGTTAGAGTTCTAAATATATGTGAATAGTATGCATACAAAAATGTCAAAAAATTGCTGTAGTAAATTCAGTTCTAGACTGATATAGTATTGATAATTAGGCAATTTACTGTTCAAATTAAACGATACGATACGTATAACATCTAAAAAACATTTGAAGATCAAAGCATGATTACCAAATAAGACAATTACCAAGTAAGACACAAAGATGTTCGAAAATCAATTTGAAAGCTGAAATAGTTATTATTTTTACTAGTGTTAATAAACTCCTCACAAAATGCCCACCTCCCACCTTTCTTTACCACAACAAAAAACAATTGAAATTAATACGTAAAAGTTTAAAATCTAAGTTACAAGAACATTAAATTCGAGCATGAGCTATCTCCATCACAGTAAAGGTTTATGGCTAGTATTAGGCCCACTATGATATAGAGCGAGCCTAACGCCATTTATCAGACAGTTCCAAACCTCGCCTAACAATTTTTCAAATAGGTTTTCCTATTCCGCTTTTGGAATTCTTGCTAAGGTATGTCTGTTGTAAAAGCAAATCTTCCCAAAGCAGTTGCATGAATCTTTCAGAATTTATTTTTATAACAAGCTTTGGCACCAGTTTTATTGTTAGATACCCCTCTCTCTACTGTTCAAATAAGTTTTGTAGGATACATTTATGTTATTGGACATTCAAATGGTAAAGTAGGTATTCTATCTATCTATTTATCCTGTAATTTCCCACTGCTAGACAAAAGCATCTCCCTTTTTCACATAAGTCTGTCCCCTGCCTTAAAAGAAGGACTAATTTAATTAAAGAAGCTTTCACTGGGCTCACATCAAGCAACTGTGCTTAAACAGCACATTCACAATCAAAATTCAATTCAGAATGACGTGAAACCACGCTATGTAACTCATATAGCATTCTTATCACACTAATATTATAAAGGCTAAAGTTTGTGAGTGTGTGTGTGTGTGTTTGTTACGTCTTCACGCTCAAACGGCTCCACCAATTTTGTATGGAGGTAGCTGACACCCGGGATTAACATATAGGCTATTATACTTTTTATCCTGATAGTCCCACAGGATCGAGACTTAGGCGGGTGAAACCGCGGGGCGCAGCTTGTAAAGTATAAATTAGAATGATAACCGTAAGTTTGATAAAACACTCGGCAATCATTGTAATTTATACCTTACCTTACCGAGATAAGAGTTACACTGCAATGACTTACCAACGGTTTTAAGTCGATCGTGAATGCCTTACTTTAGGTTTGATATATTACACATATGCTATGATATTAATTACATACAAAATGATGCTTCAACCCATATTCTTGTCATAATCCCCTACTTGCCTTATATAACGACAATCACGACGAAAGTAGGTAGCCCATTTTCAGCCAAAACCGCACGGCGAGATTACGTTAATCATTAGGATTACCTCGACCTCACACCTGATGCTATTTCCATCCTTCTTATTTAAGCCCTTCCAGGCTGACGGAGTTATTTTTAGGTTGTCAGTATGGTCCGTTAGGGCCAAAGCCTGCCAGGGTTGCGAGTTTGTCCGAAAGGGATATTCGTGGCCCTGGCACACAGGCAACGGAAGGAACACGGGTGGGTTTTATTCAGTAAAAGTCTGATACGCCCTCCCACTCCGCCCAGAGCGAGAGAAGTTATTTGATAATTTCACACCCAAAAAAAAAGGCTGACGGAGTTATTTTTAGATTTTCGGTACCTATGCTTTAAAAAGTCTTCCCCTATTTTAAATGAGCAACCTTTTAATCTGATCGTTATACAATTACTGCTGTTACTATTTTTGCTAGGCATACATTATTTACATACACAGGTACAACAATCTGTAGTATGTAAAGTAATGTGAGGCTCTTTCGAATTCTATACCCATTGAAATAATCAATTGAATTGAATTGATGTACCATCCGGTTTATTCTGTAAAATTCTCACCATGAAAACTTAGGTGAAGTGAGCTTGCAGTGAGCTGAGTGTGAATAGTGTCAATGCTAAGGAGCATCAGGTGGAATGATTGCTTAATTCCAAGGAAGAAGAGATCAGCGGATATTTTTATGATTTACAAATCATTAAACAAAAAAAAACCAATCAAGTGCGAGTTGAACTCGCATGGTGAGGGTTCCGATCAATGAATATAATAATATTATTTACCATGTTTTTTTATCCCAAGATAATTCATCCCAAGAACAAACTTAATATTTTAGTTGAAAAACGTATTGACCCATAGATTCCAACTGAAAATTTAAGTTTGTACGCACAATATTGAGAGATTTACCTTTCCTTGAAATTTTATAATTTGGCCCCCTAAAGTGACCCTCATATTCAAAATTCGTTTGTTTACGTTACTCGCAGTCGGTGTGGTGCCGGACGTAAAGAATAGCACTTTCCTATTTCTTCCCGTGGGTGTCGTACAAGGCGACTAAGGGGCTTACTAGAGAATGGGAAGCAGCGTTCTCTATGCATTTTAACACCATACTGCGATCGCCAACCCTCCTGCCAAGCGTAGCGATTATGGCAACCCCCCCAAATGTTTGGGGAGGCCTATTTCCAGCAGTAAACGTCTTTCGGCTGAAATGATGACGCTACACGTCAGTCTTTGGGTCACAGAAATTCATGTGTACCTACCAAATTTTGACCTAATCGGTCCAGTAGGTTCGGAGCAAATCGGCTGTGACAGACGGACAGACAGACAGACACACGAGTGATCCTATAAGGGTCCCGTTTTCTCTTTTTTAGGTACGCAAAATTGGATGCATGTGTGGCGATGGCTGTGACATATTTATGGACGGACACATGGACAAGACGGAACCTTAAAGATACAAAAAAAAATCTTTAAAAAAATATACCTATCTCACCTAGTTTTCATCCCAGCCCTGAAAAACTGGGTCACTGTAAACGATCAGTTGTGATCAATCTCTCTATAGGTACCGAATGTAGTACGTTAGAATACGCTACGAATTGAAACGTTGGACATAACGTGGGTATAACGTGCTGGTACAGCGTATTGATGGTACATAAAACTGGGATTACGTAAGGAATGAAATGAGCGATACGTACAGACATTTTACGAGGAATGGCTTAGGAAGTGTATTTGTGTGTGATTTGTCACGTTCTGTTTTGTTTAATGAAATACCAAAGTTACTGGGGTAAAGATCAGGCATTTCCCATTAAATTATATATTTGTGGTATGAAGTATAAAATGTCAAATCTTAATTCGCTTAATGTTGTTATTACATCTAACTGACAAAATGTAGGTATATTTTACACCTCTGTACAACCCTCTTTTTCCTGAAAAACAGGCGTGATGTTAAGACGTGGAAACTTTTGGTTTGAAGGTCTTTGACAAAAACACAATAATAAAAAATTCAGAATATAATTATATTAGAGGTCAAAGCTCCAAAAATAATTTGTAGTTAACATTTACAGGCTCATAATCAAAATGCAAGATCTAAAAAACACCCCTTTCATTCGCGCCCTAAAACCTTTTTCACGATCCCATTCTCATAACTTGATCCAAATAAGTCAAACATAAAACTATAACATTCGGGTCAAAGCGATCCCATCTCTATAACAGAAACGGACAATAAAAAAACAAGGATTATTAACTATTAACAGCGAGCAATAAAGACCGATGTCGTTGCCAAATACCCACTGATACAAGGCACTGAATGATATCTGCTCGTAAATCATAGAGCGCCTCTTTTGAGCGCCTCTTTTGTGAGCTCGGCGTTGTATTTATTCCCTTTCGGTTGGCTGGCTCTGAATGGAAACTGAATGTTACAGAGATATGTTATTGCAGTTCTGTCTAAGATGTATGGATGGGAACGATGTTATGAGGTCGTGTTTGTGTTGTTTTCTATTGTCAGTTTGGGTGTACAATTTGTAAATAGGCAATTTCAGTAACATAACAAGAAAAAATACATAAAATACGAGGTCTATTTAACAGTTAGTCCGTATTCTTGGTAATTGGTCTTTTCATCGGACTTTTCGTCACGGAATGATAAATAGAGGTATAATTCTAAAATGTCACATTTTCCCGTACAAAACAATAGAACGTCACGTGCAGGCTCAGTCCTTCTTTGTTCTTTTTGCATCTGTCACATTCGTGCATCGTTTGTTACATACTCAACACCGTGTGATACACCTGACAGCTATAAAGGATATGACAGCTATGAAGGAGGAGAATTGTATTCGAAAAATCCGAGAATTTGTACAGATACGAAACGAAAGGACATGCGACCTGTGAAGTTGCTCTAAAAAAACTAAGTAAAGTTGTGGCTCCCCCACAACAAACGTGATTTTTTTGCTGTTTTTATAGACAATGGTACGGAACCCTTCGTGCGCGAGTCCGACTCGCACTTGGCCGGTTTTTCACATTGTGGAAAGAAATTATCAGAGAGAAATTGATTCCACACAGGACTGCAGCTGTTCTTAGGCGCGCTGTTATATTTTTAGGTGTATAAAATGTAGTTTACTTGTTTCACCAAGCTGCATTATTACAAAATGACGATGAAAAACGGCTTAAAAAATTCTACCACACGATAAAACAAAAATTAAAAAGCAATAAAATATGACCAATAAAAGTTAAATAAACTAAATTTAAATTGGACACGAACTTCAGCATCAAATTCGCTAACTGGTTCCAACTATGAATGCCAAGCATGGCGGCACTGACTGCAGGGAATATGACAACAAGGGGGGGGGGGGTTCACACCCCCATGAAACTAATTTAAAGTTTCACCACTCAGTTAATCCTGATAAAACAAATTATAGCTATGGGGTTGATGACATTATCATAAATGGCGACGGAAGTATTGTTATTTCAGTCTTATATACTATTTTGTGAAGTAATTTCAAGCCTTCGTTCTCTCTGCTGGTTGGCTTATATGAGAACATGGTTGGCCTGTGCCTAGCAAAGCACGTTCACGTGCCGGGACCAACAGCTTACGCTGATAGCAGACCTCCGCCGCTAAACCATAGCAGCGAAACCGCAGTAGTTCAATTGTACTGGTTCGCGTCATTTTCCGCTACTCGCATCCGATTCGAGTAGCGGAACATGACGCGAACCAGTACAATTGAACTACTGCGGTTTCGCTGCTATGGTTTCGCGGCGGAGGTATGCTACCAGCGTAAGCTGTTGGTCCCGGCTGTCGCATTCGCAGATCATTGACAGTCGTTACGGGTAGTCAGAAGCCCATAAAGTCTGACCACCAGTCTTACCAAAGGGTATCGTGTTACACAGTAACTGGGTTGTGGAGGTTAGGAAGGCAGTCGCTCTATGTAAAATAGGCTGGGATTCTGCATCGGATTAGACTGGAAACCGACCAGGTTTTAAATGTCTTTGGCTGCGCTTCAAATACAATGCTTTTTCCAAATAAAAATAATTGAAACACAAAAGTTATATAGTTAAATCTGAAAGACTAAGTCGAAATAAAGAAAAAAAAAACCGGCCAAGTGCGTGTCGGACCACGCACAATCAAGGGTTAAGTAGTTAGGATGAATTTATCCCTAAAACAAACTTAACATTGTAGTTGAAAAACATGTTCTCCCATACATCGATATACGCCACAGTCAATTTTCCAACTGAAAATTTAAGTTTGTAATCGCAAAAAATGTTTTTTTATGTGATAAAACTACAAATGAACAATTTTCGGACTTTTTCCTTTACTTGTGCTGTGAGACCTTGCTTCTGCCCAAATTTCATGATTCTAGGTCAACGGGAAGTACCCTATAGGTTTTGATTTATGTGTGAGATATTCGCAATTTTTTTTTATGTGATAGAATTGTCTGTCTGTCAGTCTGTCAGGACCATTTTTCTCATGAACGCGTAGAGGTATCAAGTTGAAATTAATAACAAATACGTAATAAGTCTATGGACCCATGAAGCTCTAAAAAAATCAAGCTTCCAAGTCAACGTAATAAAAAAATACGGTGATATAAGCGACATTATTGCGACATTTAATATTTCGATACTCGCAAATAAATCAAAACCTATAGGGTACTTCCCGTTGACCTAGAATCAGGGAATTTGGCAAGAAACAAGGTCTCACAGCACAAGTAAAGGAAAAAGTCAAAAAATTTTAAATTTGTAGTTTCATCACATAAAAAAAAATCCGAATATCTCGCACATAAATCAAAACCTATAGGGTACTTCCCGTTGACCTAGAATCATGAAATTTGGGCAGAAGCAAGGTCTCACAGCACAAGTAAAGGAAAAAGTCCGAAAATTGTTAATTTGTTGTTTTATCACATAAAAAAACAGTAAAAAAAAAAGTTGTGCTGACTGTACCGTGTGATATATCAAATTAAAGGGCTTGTTTTAAGGATTTCATATATATATATTATAATTTTAAAATAAACACCTTTGAAATTATTTTAGAAAATATTATCTATTGTAATCATATCTCCGAAACTACTGAGCCTAAAATTTTGAAAAAAATACAGAAAATAGTTCGTTACTTATAGATTACAGAAAAACCTATAAGAAGTCTGTGATGTTAAAATAACATGGTAAATCACTCAATATTGTGCCTACAAACTTACATTTGTAGTTGGAATGTATGGAGGATCATGTTTTTCAAATACAATGATAAGTTTGTTTTAGGGATAAATTCATCCTAACTACGGAACCCTTCATTGTGCGTGGTCCGACACGCACTTGGCCGGTTTTTTCTGCATTACTGCTGGTGTTCCCTTTGGTAGACAACAAGAAAGCATTAGTGAAACTCTATGGTGAAACTCAAAACATAAATTTTAACAAGACTATTTAAACAAAAGCACTTTTAAAGGTCAAGGTTATTTTTAAGGTTAAGGCGCTGACATTCACACAAAAAAATTGCCAAATCTATAGTTTGTGGTAGTGGACAAAATATAATTATGTTATTCTTGAACATATTTCTCAGTACTTGGTTGTTACCAAAACACGTTTAGAAAAAAAAATCTTAATAGAAGTTTGTATCCAAAATATTTGTAAATATCAACTTACGGTGGTTATTTAATTAATAACAAGAACGTCTTATTTGTATGCAGAACTTGGTTGTTTTTTATTTTCAATTACTTAACTCATTTTTGAGTAAATAGGGGTCTCCCTTGTTTGACCGAAAGGAATTTGACAAATTTTCACTTCCCAAAAAACATTTCGCATAATTTCATTTGCCAAATTATTACTTAGCAAAAAATCTATTCACAAAAAATTGTTACGCAATCCTAATGTTTGGCAAATTAACGTTTAAACTATAACTTGTTTACTAACTAGTACTTTTAACATTTTTTATTTATTGACTAAATAAAAAATGTTAAATGTACTTAATAATTCATACCTAATATTTCAGTTGGAATAACATTTTTTTTTTTCTATATAATGTCGTCATTCGTGGCACTCGCCGGCCGCTACCGCGGCACCGCTCGCTACGCTCGCTCGGCTCGGGCGTAGGAGGTCACAGTTTTAACCTAACCTAACCTAACCATTTTTTTTTAAATAAGTAATTAACCTAATCTAAATATTTCAGTTCCGGGTAACCTACTAAAAACAATCTCTTTTTTCTATTAATGCAAGTCATTTCTGGCACTCGCCGGCCGCTGCCACGGCACCGCTCGCTTCGCTCGCTCGGCTCGTGCGTAGGAGGTCACAGTTTTAACCTAACCTAACCTACCCATTTTTTTTAAAGAAGAAATCAACCTAATCTAAATAGTTGAGTTCCGGGTAACCTACTAAAAACAATATCTTTTTTTCTATCAATGCAACGTTTATGATTAAAGACCAAATGCCATAATGACATTATACTTAGTAATATTTTGCCAAGTAAAAATTTGACCAAATGAAAATAGGCGTACTAAAATCATTCGAAATATTGCAATGGTATAAAAAAAGGTTGCTAAAATTTGTTTGGGTAATGAAATTTTGTCAAAATCTTTTCGGTAAAACGTCAGGCACCCAATAAATAGATATTTGCTACATATTTTAAAAATAATTACAAGCGTTGTATCATCGCGCTTTTCTTTCTTTTGTATGCAGTCTGACAGTGACCGCGGCTTAGCTGTTGTCAGTGTCCTAAGAATTTTAAGAATTAAACCAAAAAAAGGTTTATTAAGAAAATACCTTTAGGCAACAAAACGATTAACCCAGGGTAGTTGCCCTATCTAATTAAAAAAGATAAAAATCAATCTGCCTAGCCTTTTTCCAACTATGTTGGGGTCGGCTTCCAGTCTAACCGGATACAGTTAAATACGAGTATTTTACATGGAACGACTACCTATCTGACCTCCACAACCCAGTTACTGGGTAACACGATACCCCTTGGTACTAGTCGTCAGACTTTTGGGTTTCTGACTACCCGTGACGACTATCGAAGATCTACGAATGAGAGCCGGGAAAGACAGTTTAACGATCTTTCCGGGTACAGATGGGTCTTGATATGTAATGGATGGTCACCCATCCACGAATTGACCGCGGCAAGTGGAACTTAACCTTTGATCAACCCGTGTGGCTGTTATTATTTAACCACGAGCCGATTGTAATAGACAAGCAGTTTATAAATTAATTAACACAAATTATCAGTCACTCTATAAATAAGTTGTAAATTACAATAATTATATAAGTATTTTCCATTACCAAAATGTATTTAAAGACAGTAATAATAAATAAACCTGTAATTACATATAACTGCTTATTCACTTAATTAACGAAAATGTACTGTAAACTTCACACTTTGTACGTAATGGACGGGTTATAAATATTATTTCGCATTATATTAAGGACACATACATTCATTTACGATGTAAAGGGTCGTACAGACTAGTGCGATATCGCGGGCGCGACGCGGCACTGGTAGCACAATTTATTTGTCGGTGCCTGTCGAGCCCGCCATATCGCGTGAGTCTGAACGAGATGGAGTACGGATTCCAAGCTTCCCTTTTCCCCAGTATTAAGGAATACTGGAGAAAAGGGAAGCTTGGAATCCCAAGTTCATTTGCAAGGCAATATTGAGTTTTTGTATACTTTGGGCCTGTAGAAAAATAACACTGACCATTTTGAAAGGTATTTATGGTCTGAATAGTTATATCTTTTCATATAGGTGTTTTTATAAAAAGACGCGATTTCACGGACATGCAACATATATATCCTTCCTTATATCCAATAAATTGGATTTAAGGAAATTGCAACTAAATGGAACTACTCTATTTTTAAACATAATGTACTGTGCTATAACTCAGAAGCAGCAAGCAAAAACAACCTTAGTTAAAACAACCTTAGTTCATTTTAACCCGAATTTCAGCGCGAATTGCTTATTTTAATCGTTCTCCCGGTACTGAAATATAGTCGGCTAAATTGCTTTCACGGTACAGCTTTAACTTGCAGCTAAATTTAGCTGAAAACAATCTGCGAACATCGCTAAGCCACTTACGTAGGGCAAAGCCTGCGAGGATTTAGAAATCTGAGCAAAAATAAGCTGTTAATTGAAAAAGTCTTTATGTTAGCATTGAAGATCGTTTAGGGTTCCGTACCTCAAAAGGAAAATACGGAACCCTTAAAGGATCACTTGTGTGTCTGTCTGGAGTCTCAGCGTGTGTCACAGCCGATTTGCTCCAAATCTATTGGACCGATTAAGTTGAAATTTGGTACACATCTAATTTTTGTGACCCAAACACGGGCGAGTAACCTAAATAAATGATTTTAATTATGGGGTTCACACATAAAAAAAAATTAAAAGACTTGTTAGGGAGGATTTCAAGTATATATTTTCTTATATTTTTAAAATAATAGGTGTTCAAGTTATTAAAGAAAATAGATGAAAATTGACCTCATCTCCGAAACTGGTGAGCCTAAAATTTTGAAAAAAATGCTGAGAATTGTTCTATACTAAAAAGTATGGAACAATTCTTTCATGTAGGAAACCTATAAGAAGTATATTGGTCTTACAATAACATGGTAAATCACTGAATAATGTGCGTACAAACTTACATTTGCAGTTGGAATGTTTAGGGGAACATTTTTTTCAAATACAATGTTTAATTTATCCCATGATAAATTCATCTCAACTACGGAATACTTCATTGTGCGTGGTTCGACACGCACTTGGCCGGTTTTTTTTGTTTTTGTATTAATAATCCATTTGTATTCTTTGTAGGGGTGGACAGAAGTGTATTACTCACACTTACATTTTGCCGTTATGGTTAAGTCCCAACTCATATAGGGCGAACTTATTGCCATCAATTGGGCACATAAATACACTAGACTTCTAATCAAAAAACCGTAGGTTTCTCGCCTTCCCCTGTTTTTGGGAACACTTTTATCAATAGGTACAGTTTAATTAATAGTTAATGGAAAGGCGATTAATAATTCAGTGTGTCGTGTTTATTTACTAATAAAACATAACAGTTTTCAGTAAATATTAACATAAATGGAACAAGGTTTATAGGTTATTTTACGGTTTATATAATTTTAATACATTTTCCAACGTTACGAGGTCTTTGCAGCACTTGTGATTGCGAATGGACTCTTAAAGTTGAAGATTCAAATGACGCACCGGCGGAGAACCCCCGGGCTTTAGGAAGTGGAAACCTACATACTTAGGGGTTGATTTTTGCAACTCTACAAATATGCTTTGATAACCTACACTTTTGCATGATTGCGATTACATCCAAAAACAAGAAACAAAACATATTTTTTAAAAGACGGTAATGGATTTTACTGGCTTCTATAAAATATTTCTGGAAATGATATAGTCATATTCCAAAAAAATCTGCATCTGGGTTACCATTATTTATTTAGTGTTTTTTTTCAATAAATCTCAGTAGGATCCTGTCTAATTATGACGTACAGTTAAACAGTATCTGGGCGTGCCGGTGTTCTTCAAAGCCGAACTTTAACTAAAACTCGATACTGTACTTGATTGAAGTCAGCAGTTTATGTTGAAATAATAATAGCTATTATACTAAATGTACATTTTTCCTTACCAGCTGATTCCGGCACCGAGTCACCTCAAGACCACACAACTATGGACATCTCTTCGCGCCACTTCAGAGCCGAATTCCTGCAAGAATGGCAGGGTTCCCCAGACGCTCCCTACTTCGACCCCAGCACGCCAAGGAATATTACTGGCTTAGTTGGTCACCCAGTTCGACTGCTGTGCAGGGTCAAGAACTTGCAGAATAGAACGGTAAGTAATTTTAATTTATTTATTTAGGCAACCAACAGCGATACATATAGTATGTTACAGAGAATGTATTACTGCAGTATTGTATGGCTAATAATAGGTTTCCCTGTATAACTAGGATAAATATAAAAAAATGCGAACGGACTACCTACTAAGAAATTTAAATACAAAAGGTACAAGTTTAGGTATTGCTTATAGTTCAGTTTAAATTTTAAAGATTAAAAAAAAAAGTTTGATTGTTAAGACCAAAAAAAAAAGTTTGAATGATAAGATAATAGAAGTTATTAATTAATTTAGATGATAGGAATATTAATATTAAAGGATGCTTGGAAGAATTTGGGGGCGGCCTTTGGTCTACAGTGGGACAATGTAAGCTAACAGGTAACAGGTACAGCAGCAGTCTGGACCTACTCCAGACTTACAAGTTGTGGGTTCAAACCCAAACAGGGATACACTCTACTATGTGCATTTTACTTCATCACCATCACATTAAAATGGTGAAAGAAAACGTCATAAGAAAACCCCCCCGATGTACCAAAAGTTTTAAGATATGTGACATCTACCAACCCGCACTGGGTTCTCGGATTTCCGCCGTCTCACAGCAATGAAGCTTTTGTTCCAGCAGTATGAACAAAATCACATCCCATCTGTTTTCATGAAGAAGCAGAAGTACAGAGATATTAATCATTCTGCCACGTTGCAAAGCCTCCGATTGAGTCATAGGTCAATAACGTACGGATTCCGAAATAAGAGGTCGCCCGGCTTTCAGTTTACAGGACAGAAATCCATTTTCATTTACCGGACACGATCCTGAATAATTTTCCGTAGTCTAACGGGACCTGCCGAGAATTTTGTAACAAAAAAATCCGGAGCTGTTTCATCTAAAATTCTTCATTTGGTTCTACAGAAATATTTAAGTACATGTTAAGAGCTGAACGAATACGTCGAATTTCTCAACCAAAATTTTCTTAGAAACCTCGAAATGTTTAGGTAATATTAAATTAAAACGGAAACTAGTTTAATATCTCGCGATTTATCATCGTAAAGAAATCTTTTATATTCTACGGTACTGGCTTTTATACCCAGTTTCGCCCACGTTTAACTTTAAAACTGCTGCGCCGTAAAACCACTACAACGCATATTCACTTGTCGTCAATTTTAAAATTTACATTCTAAATCTTTCCATAACCATCACAGAAAAATATATACAACATGTTAATTTCACGGAAAAGTAAAAACGGATAAGCTTCATTAAATATCTTTCTTTTTCGTGTGGTTAGTGACTAAACTGGTATCGGCGTTTGTATGCCGCCCAATAAGCGGCATAAAAGGGGTGGCGGAGGGTACTTGGCTGCACATGCCGTCGAGAAATATCTCTCAGCCATTCCTCACGATGTTTTCCTTCACCCTTGTTTTTAAGCAAGTGATAATTATACAATACGCACATGAATCCGAAAAGTCAGAGCTCGTGCCTTGGGTTCGAACACACCCAGGTGGTGGTGGTGGAGACCTATAACTGGGCAGTGCCGACGGTCACATCCATAGAAATATAAAAAACTTCTTTCTTATATCTATGGTCACACCCCTAGGCTCTATCTGACGCGTCAAAAGATACTCGTATTTAATAAATGCACCTGATACGTGAGTCAGTATTGCGAGCTACCATCGAAATTTATTCATAATTATCCATTGCTCGACTAACATACAAATGGTAAATCAAAGCAGGCAGTAATGAAGCGCAAGGCACAAACACACAGCCCAAGGCAACGTAACAACCTAAACAGGCAATTCCAAAAAAGAACACGGTTCCTTTTCAATACTTAATCGTGAAACGTGCTGGTTTTCTCAGAAAAAACCCCTTAAGCCTAAAAAAATCTTAAGACCGCAAATAAAATGCTTGAAACGCCTTCTAGATTAATACCATCATCCCGACAAATTGCAAAAGATCCTCCCTCGTGTACTGGATCATAAAATTCTTAAGTGTTACAGGAGGCAGTTTTATATTTACGCTTAACATCAGGTATCGACCGTTTTTCCTCGGAAGTAAGCACTTTACCGTCATTGATAACTCCTATCAAGTAAAATGGTTAACGCCGATCCATTACAATGAATTCTTTAAGAAATTCTGAGGGCAAACTGAACAGGTATATTTTTTTCTTTATGCCCGTAGCCCATCGTGGCTTTCTTCCCTAGCCGTTAAGTGGCTCAACGTCTCACTCACGAAATAGCTGTTCGTAAACAACATTAAAATATTTTTATACTCGTAGCAATTTATAAAGTACGATAGGTTGACACTTGGGACTTTTTAATATAAGCTGTCGTTTAACTCATTTTGAGATGAGTGTTGCACGAAGTGGTGTTAAAGATTGATATTTACACTGTGTTGCTTCTAAGTAGGTACTCTTTAGGTGTTCTGTAGTAGAATGTGGAGTATGTGGTTACTACAGTTAAAACATGTTTTATGTGGTTTGCCGAGCTATATTTGAATCTGACTTATCAGAATTGAATACCATTCATTAACATAAAAATTTAGGTCAAACGTCATACCAAAAATAACTCAGAATCATTATCTCCGGACTATATTCCGCGACATTTTGACTGTCAAAAGTATCATCATTACTCACAGCTTTCCTTTCAAAGCCATGAAATAGTTCAACAGTCTGTTCCAGTTCCAGCCATTAGCAAACAGGTATCAATTTGTCGTTTGTACCCCCGAAATCAATACCTTCATTAATAATTTTGTCTTTGAAGGCTGAGAAAACAGTGTCTTCTTGTAAAGACAGGATCGTCCTTTGAAATGTTAAGTTCGTTTATTTATGTTTCAACATCTTCCACTGCTTTTGTCCCTTCAGTAACTTTCAGCATTATGGGATTACCATAGATCACTATGGAATTGTCATTTGCATGAAGCTGGCAGTCGTTTTTATAGTTAATGAAGGAAGTTTTAATAAAGCATACAAAAAACGCTGACGATTTGTGAAGTTTCAAGAATGCAAATGCAGGTTTGCTATGCTAATGAGCGAAGCTTTCTTGGCTCTGATAAGTGAGGTCTGAGAAGTAATTTTCAGCGATTTTACAAAGAATTATATATTATGGAGTCCATAACTTATTATCAAATCAATGAATCTTGGACCTATATGCGACGAACAGTACACTGTCCTAGGACTGTTTACTGTTAATGCTCCATTGAGTCCAAGATTAATTTCTATGGATAACATGATAACAATCATGTCATGTGCATGATTGTTATCCATAGAACAGAAATTACGCTTGCCCGTATATTCTTTACTCTTCAGTTATCAGACACGTTTTCACCATTTCTAAAGATAAAACAAAATGTTTGGTTTTATACGTGAATTTTATGTGTTCGATTTAGGGAAACCCTTTGAATACTATCTATTTGTGTCATCTAACGTTTCCGTTGGACTGAAAAAGGAATAAAAGATAGCGAATAAAAAGGGATTTTTTTATGTTCATGTTCCTTTAATTCTTGGGTTGTGTTTATTTGTTATCATTTCTCGCTTGATTTATAGGATAGGAAAGTGTTGTCGTCTAGTTTTTGAAGATACAAAGAATGTGTGTTTTCTTTTGAACTTCTGTCTTATTTAAATACCGGAACTAGGTATTAGTCAAACAGCCAGATGAACTGTTATTTATTCTTAATCAATTATTAACAAAACTGTAACTATTATAAAATTATAAAAAAATATATAAATGTTTTTTTTTTATGGAAGCTGTACCATGATTTATTGACGTACCTACTAGGCATATAATATGTAGGTACTAGTGGAGATTTGTCGAAATAGTGATATTAATAAGTCAGATTACATTATTATTAATGCTTGATAATATAGATAGTTTATCTTACTTAGTACCTTATTCAACTTTTTACTGTTCAGGTGTCATGGGTCCGTCATCGCGACATCCATCTGTTAACGGTGGGCCGCTACACGTACACGTCAGACCAGCGCTTCGAGGCGCAGCACAAGCCGCGCTCCGAGGAGTGGGCGCTGCGCATCCGCAGCCCGCAGCGCCGCGATTCCGGCCAGTACGAGTGCCAGATATCCACCACGCCGCCTATAGGTCATGCTGTCTTCCTTAATATTGTAGGTTAGTAAATTTACGGTCAATAATATTTCATCAAAAACTAACGGTGGAGTTTCTTGCCATTCCATTGTTCTCCATATGAAACTACCTTTCGGAAGGGGCGACTAGAATCAATTCTATATTTTTTTTTTAATTTTGACGTTCAAAAGCGCCTTCTATGTGCCTATTTGAAATAAATAATTTCACTTTGACATCTAAAGGCCCTGATCGACAAGCAAGTAAAACCGCAGTCTTATGGCTCGTCGGTGTATCATTGCAATACCGCGGTTTTGTAAGTTGACGAGCCTGGCTTAATTTAATTTTTTACACGGCTCGTCGTTCAAAGCCGATTTAAAAAATAAAAACCTTGATTTTTTTCTTAATTTCGTGTTATGCTATAATTCCAAGATAACACAAAGCTTCAGACTCCGAACAAGACATGTTAACCTCAATTCGACTACGATACGACTGTTTCATTCGCAAACGGTGTTCTGCGCAACGGAATGAACTATCTTTGAAAGAAGAAAGAAAGAAAAGAAAGAAAACTTATTTATTCTTTCGACTTATCTTTATCGGATATTGTAATAGTCTTATTTAATAAATATTTGGAGGGCACTTCCACAAGTTTGTGCTAGCACTTTTCTTACACCAGCACCTTCGTGTACCTAACCAAAAGTGCTTTTTAGGCTAAAAAACCCGGCCAAGTGCGTGTCGGACGACGCGCAATGAAGGGTTCCGTAGTTAGGATGAATTTATCCCTAAAACAAACTTAACATTGTAGTTAAAAAACATGTTCTCCCATACATCGATATACGCCACGGTCAATTTTCCAACTGAAAATTTAAGTTTGTAAACAAAAAAAAACATTTTTTTTATGTAATAAAACTTCAAATTAACAATTTTCGGACTTTTTCCTTTACTTGTGCTGTGAGACCTTGCTTCTGCGCTTTCATGATTCTAGGTCAACGGGAAGTACCCTATAGGTTTGATTTATGTGCGAGATATACGCATTCTTATTTATGTGATAAAACTGCAAATTTACGATTTTCGGACTTTTTCCTTTATTTGTGCTGTGAGACCTTACTTCTTGCCAAATTTCATGATTCTTGGTCAACGGGAAGTACCTTATAGGTTTATGACGGTTTTTTTGATTTATTTGCGAGTATCGAATTAAGTCGCAATACTGTCGCTTATATCGCCGTATTTTTTTATTGCGTTGACTTGGAAGCTTGATTTTTTTAGAGCTTCAAGGGACCATAAACTTACGTATTCCATATTAATTTCAACTTGATACCTTTACGCGTTCCTGAGAAAAATGGCCTTGACAGACAGACAGACGGACAACGAAGTGATCCTATAAGGGTTCCGTTTTTTCCTTTATAGGTACGGAACCCTAAAAATTGGATGATAAACATCAGAATCGTCAAACAATAAAAGTTTAGTTACTAAAAAGAACTCGGTTTTACATTCATCTTCCTACAGAAGTTCATGTTTCATCATATATTCAAACAATCCCTATTTCAAATATCCATTACCTACATAAACATTTAGTACAGTAGGAACATTACAAATGCCTCAGGTATAAACTTAGTATTTACACTTGGGACCTAAACAATTGGAACACAGGTATTTGTTGATTCCACTGAGATTGCTACGTCTTGTCCAACGTTCCCTAAACCAACATGGCCGCGATAGCATGTTTTCTCAGTACTAGCTCATAATGCATGGGCACGTATAAATTATAAATTGTAATTATTATAATGTAGAAACATGCTGTTCCTCGCGATTTTACCTACAAACAAAATGTTACTTAGGTGTTAATTCGAGGAAAGCGTTTTAAATATTTTAGATTCTAAATCTAATACTCTGTGGATCATTCAAATGTATCTACTGTCTATCATTATGAAATTAAAACAAAATAAAGATGTACCTAAATTGACGCTAGAAACATTTCTATCGTCAATTTTGGTATCCTTGTCTTGATTTTCTTTACAAATATATTTAAATGCAGTTTTATTCTGCTTGAAAGCGATAGGAATCGCAGCTGTTGAAATATCTGCCGTTCTAATCTCTGTTCAAAACATCACGCGTCGTTGGTACTATAAATCATGCATACTCACTCAGTAGCTTTAGACGGTATGTGGAAAGCAGAATACCGACTATTGTGCCCCAACTAGAGAGAGGTCTCTTTGTTCAGTAGATTTGTGTACAATTATTGTGCATGTTACTGGTATATATACCTTCATATCAGCAGTAACAAGAATGTAATCTGTGAAGATAGACAGAATACTAATTAAGTATGCTAATTGGCCAACATTGTCAAATTGGCCACTGTATTAACATGTTTTATATGTAACTACCTTTGCTTTGTTTGCTGTTGATCTCGTACGTTGTTATTAAAGTTTCACTTATTCTACATTCTGCATTTTTCGTCATTAGACGACGATATTTTATGTTAAAAGTTAAATCTTATACAATATTAGTTTTAGTATATGCGACACCCGAAACACGTGTCTAGTATTTTTATGTAAAGAATCTATGTACAAAATTTCAAAACTGTATCATGAAAAGTCACAAAGTTATAAGTTTGTTGTGTTACCGGGTTGTCCATACAAAAACATGCAAACGGCGCCCCCGCGCCTCCAGGGTCGTCTTGCGCTCATTTATAATAATTTGGCTGTAGGTACCTAACCGTACGGCGATTGTATTGTAAGTAATTAAATGGTGATAACATTTTCCATCACACTTAAATATTTTTGGGACAAAATATAACATGGTGTAAAAATTATTGAAATGGATTCAGTCCCTTATTTTGAACAAACTACATATATTCAGGTTTCGCATATACTAAAAATAATGTTGTATAAGTGAACTCTATCTTGTTCTTATGAGAAATAGAGATTATTTAAACCTAATTGAAGATGTATTTGAAGTCAAATATTATTTTTAACGTATTGAATCTGCCTCTAACATAATATGGAAAAAAAATCATTATGCTCCTGCCCTTACCCAATCTATTTGGGGTCGGCAAAGCATGTCTACTTCAAAACATTTATATGAACAGTCAACTTCGTATTTTCCCCTTTCCGACCATATTATCTATTAAACAAACCCATCCATCGTTTCTTTGGTTCTTTCTCTCTTTTTGTTTTTCTCTTCTATCTTTCTCTCTCTTTAAATTCATACATATATCTATTATAATTTGTATTATATTTGCCATCGACACGATGAAGAAGAAATTATTCTACTTGAATATTATTAAGTTCCCTACGGGGTCGACTATTAATAGAAGACTTTTATATTCCTTCTATTATTGTATTGTGTTCAAGATAAAAAAAGTTAATAAATTCGGGATCAAACGGTATTTTCAAAGACGATATTAATTTCTGCTAGTATTTTACCAAAGACATTTATTATATTGTCTGTGTGCCACTGTGTACCACCACATAATATTATATAACATTCGTAGAAATTATTAAACTTGGTTTTACTGGTTCTTAGGGTTCCGTATGTCCGAATGAAAAAACGGGCATTTTAGGATCACTCGTGTGTCTGTCTGGTTGTCCCTCTGTCCGCCTGTCACAGCAAATTTGCTCCGAATGGAATGGACTGATTAAGTTGAAATTTATAACACATATTGATTCCTGTGACCCAAACGCGGACGCGTTACGTATGTGTAAATTATTTTTTAATATGGCGGTCACTTTTGGGAGACAAATAAGAAAATTTAAAAAGTTTTGCAACTGTTTCGTGTGACATAATTATCAAATGAAAAATATAAGTAAGCTTTTATGTAGCTAGTATGCTATTTTTTATAGTAGTATAAATATGTTTAAACTTATTTAAGAAAATTGATGAGAATTGACCAGGGCCCTTATCTCCGAAACTACTGAGCCTAAAAAATTATATAATTATAAATTACCGGGTAACCTATAAGAAGTCTATGGTCTTAAAATAACATGTTAAATCTCCCAATCATTTGTGTACAAACTTATATTTACAATTGGATGGTATCGGAGAATATGTTTTTCAACTTCAACGTTTAGCTCAGTCACTCCTATCCTATTGCATCTCGATCTGGGGTGGCACTTTTAAGACCCTTATATTTTGCCCTGAGAGGGCGCAAAGGGCTGTTTTGAAGGTGATGCTTCACAAACCGTGTTGCTACTCTTCGACCCAATTATACAAGGAAATTTCTGTGCTCACTTGCAGGCAACTCCGTACACTCAAATTTAATCCTACATAAGCATTCCTCCCTTAATTATGACCCAAAATATTTGAGTTTAAGTGGCTGCCGTTATAATACAATTAACAAAACATGTAACATGTATCCGCTTCCAAAATAGAAGTGTAAGACCGTTGTAAACCAATACCTTCGGGGTCTTACTTACGACGACACTGCAAGACAATTCGCCAGGGATTCCTAAATAATAAGCTCTAAAACACACACACTACACACACGCACACACACCCTGGTCACACACACTCACGTATTTCCTGCATGCCTTAATTTTGTATGTTTTATTTTTATTTTAATCTAACTATATTCAATTAAATTGAATTTTGTGTTTTTGTTTAGGATAGATGAGTTGTACCCACACTTTTTATTAAAATAAAAAAATATTATTCATTATTAAATTATTAATGTTACCTAACTTTGTTTTTGGAATGAATTTCATTCATCCCAACTACGAAAACCCTCATTGTGCGTGGTCCGACATGCACTTAGCTTAGTTGTTACGATAAAAAATAGTCTTAATCATTCACATCATTGTTTTAGGTCCCCATTTCTGAGGCGGCTAGTTAAGTTATTATTATAGACAGTAGTGTAATTGATATAATTGAAAACCTCTTTGTATTGTACTTATCATTATGAGCAACTTTTATTATGGGACCAAGTCTGAACTCGCAAAAAAAACTGCTGCTCCATACATTTATGATCAAAACAAATGACAAATTATGACAAAATGTAAGGAACCGTTGAATTTTCTTTTCAAGATTTCCGCTTTTTCCCCAAAGTTAAAGATGTTCCTAATGAGGAGTGCAATGACTCCTTAAGAAGTTTTCAGTTATTCTAATAACACCTTGTATAAATAAACGAATTCAAATCAAAGCATTATTTATCTCCTTTAGAACCAGAAACGGTAATATCCAGTGGACCGGAGCTGTTTATCCAAGCTGGCTCCACCATCAACCTGACTTGCACAGTGCGGCACACTCCTGAGCCACCCAGTTCGATCACCTGGACGCATGGAGAACAGGTAATTTCAAATGTACGTTTTTTTTTCATTATTACTTATAACCCCGTAGTTTTCCCAAACATGAACGATTATAGCGACCGACCAACTCGATTTTAATTTTAGACATAATAAAACACAATAAAGCACAATCATAAAAGAAACAAACCATAAAAATCTATCAACAATATCGACCAATTTCATAGTAGTCTACGAAAGTGCATTAATATTTTCAGTTGTTAATATCAAAAACATAATATAGAAATCAATATTGTTTAGATTTAGAAACAAACCCGGTTTAATATTGTATTATTAATGGTCGAGAAGCCACTTGTATCTAATTACGCACAGTTACTGTGTGGTCACACATTAACCTCTGCTGACCACAATACAGTGCACGCTCTCTGTACACTATCTGTGGTTTCTCGCTATTATACTTGAAACATACCGTGTTTATAATGCTGGATTTGTTTGCATTGTCGAAAAGATCCCCGTTTTATGGAAGCTATATAATATATATAAGCTAAAGAATAATAATTAAATACTTTTAATTCAGACCTAATTTTGGTCTATATTTTGTTAGTTTGTTTTGTCCATATATTTTTACATTAATATCTTAAAACTATGTCATGATTAACATGACACGTTCAATGAACTAAAAGGCAAAAGTTGGTAGTAAGTTAATTCACAATTTATAGACTGAGCTATAAATTGTAAATTAATTGCTGTTAAAATCAAAAGGTCCAATATTTTTTTTTGCTTTGATAATGATATTAAACAAATCAAACTTCTAAAGCAAAATCCAGTAGGTACCCCGAATAACTTCACAAATTCAGCTAATAACAAAATTTGTCGACAAATTCCCCGCCAAGCGGGATTAAGAGCATTAAATTCCCGATGTATACGGAATTGGGGACTCAATCCTGAGTCAATCGATTTCATGGTTTGAAAGCGATTACGTAATGAATGGCCTGTTGAACAAATTCATTCCGTGACTACGTCAGCAGTAGTCAGCCGCATTAAATTTTAATAGAATTTTAATAGTGTTAATATGATAAAATTTGATTATTAAAAGCAAATGTTGATGTTTGATTCTGATTTACATATTTGCATTAATAATGGTACGAAAGTATCGAATCAAGTATTAATATTTGTTTCGATATTTATTTGTACAATTTCAAAATTACGTTTCATAAACGGTCACTGAAAATACACAATTTAATACAACCAAATAGTTTTGAAGAAAAACAACAATATTTTAAACTAATATTTTTTTAGGTGATCAATTTCGACTCTGCACGGGGTGGCATTTCATTGGTCACTGAAAAAGGCCTGAAGAGTACTAGCCGGCTCTTGGTACAGCGGGCAACCGGTTCAGATGCAGGCGTTTACACATGTGGACCTAATAACGCTCTCTCGGCAGCCACTAGGGTTCACGTCTTATCTGGTAAGAAATCGTAAAACATCCACAATGAAAACTTGAATTCAATTACAAGTTTTTAATACATAAATAACAATTTAAACATTAACTGTCATTTTTTAGCAAGTTTTTGATAATTTCCAAAGCTGTGTCAAACGTTTTGTCCAAATCGCTGTTGTTATTACATAAAAATCTTCTTCGTATCTTTATTTATCTTGTATCTAATTTCAAACATTCTCTGTTCCTAGGTGAGCACCCTGCAGCGATGCAACAAGGATGTGCAAAATCAACACTAGACAAAACAGCCTCCATTCTGTGTTGTTTAATAACACTCTATGTGCTAAGAAAACCTTCATTTAGCAACCTACAATTCGGCACTTGAATGTCTAAAGTCGCCTGAAGTGAACCATAAGCCGAGTCAAAAATTCGTATTGTATTTTTATTGTTTGACGATAAAACAAACGTGATTTGATTGGGTTGGGGTAAAAGGAATATGGGAATGTGTATTTTTTGGTGCCTAAAAAAACTTTGTTAAAAAGCCACGGAGTCTTGTGAATAGACAACTTTTCGGCTTTCACAGTCTTTAATATCTCGTTATTTGCTTTGTCAAGTTACTTTGTAAAAGTGATTTTGTTTGGGTCGTTACACATTGAGAATAGGATCCTCAAACAACAGTTTTTGGGGAAAATGTTTTGGTAAGCGAAAATGTACGTTTTAGAAATTCATTAGACAGTAAAATTCGGTTGATTATGTATTGTAAATATTTCTATACCAGCTTTGTACATACTTTAATGTATTATAATAAATATAATTATATCCTAGCTGTCTGTCAAATCGTTATGTTAACATAATGAAGGGTAGGTGAAACTGTTGAATCTCGAAAAGGTATTGTTTAATCTCATTAACAGTTAATAATTAATTATTACGGACAGACAGCGAAACCCTTCTAATTGTAACTAAGGTTTAGCTTTAGAGAATTTAATTGACGAGTTTAAAATGGCAAGTAACAATTATGTTGTTGTTGTTAGTTGTGTTCGCAACTCAAGGTATCCAAGATATAAGATTTTTACATAAAGATAAGACCCGTCAGGGAGCATAAGGAAGTTTGAAAGTGGATAGTCCCCATAGCCATTGTCAGCTTTAATGGCGGTCACAGATGCTTATGGCGTTTTCAGAGACTATACTGCACACTTTTGGAAGACATCGGCACGGAAGGGTCGAAAATGGCAATCTTTTCAATATAAATAACAAAAGAAAATGGGGCGGTTTTCTTAAATACGAGGTTAGAGCCCTTTCTTTAACAGATGTTGGATAGTGATGATAATAGACTACTTAATAAAATCTTAAGACAACCACGCACAGCCTAAACCACTGGATCATGGAAGCATGAAAATTTGCGGATTTTCGAAAATGTAAAAGGGTTACTAAACACTAAATTGTAAGGGTTAGTAGGGTTTAATAAGAAGTAAAAGTTTTTTTTATGGAATTTCATCATTTTTGCCAATGAAGAATCCCATCGGGACACGGTTTTTATTAAATAAACTGTTTCATTAGAATTTGTCTTAACTTGTATGAACAGCTAGCAAAACACTTGACACTTTGAAGTGATGAAAGAAAATGCAAATTTTGAAGAAAATTTGGTACGGTACAATAAAATAGATTTAAAATATCAATGTATCTAAACGTCGTCGCTAAAGAATTGCCTCCAAGAAATACAAAATATCAGAATTAAAGCTCTAACGACGAATAAATAAGAAAACGTGTCGACGCAACGACTTGAATATTAATGACATATTGAATTTTGTCCAAAGTGTGAAACAGGCCAAGCCATTTATGTAAGACACTTCTCGTCACTTAACACAATTATCTTGACAGTTAATTAGATGGCGTCGAATTGGGGAGCGAATGAATTAATGTAAATTGTCTGTAAATAATTAAACCCAAATTATTGTCCAATTTTAAATAAATAGGTACGGAATATATGAATAATGAACGTCAACGAAATAAAATTTGTTATAAATATTGTTTTGTGTTTTATTGTGTCAGTATTTTCCTCTTTTCTCTGACCAAAGAAAAAAAATACGGGCCTTTCTTTGAACTAAGCGATCAATACAAACAAATCTTGTGATTCCCCAGAAGACTACCCTTGTGAGTGTCGTCTCGTGGGTTTCGTAAAAGGTAACCAAAGGAATCGGGATTTCCATCACCAATCGAGGTAATTTATGGTACAAGAAATAAACATTACTTCTTTGTATGGTATATAGTCAGCAGTGGATGTTTTGAAAGTTAAACTAAACGTGGAAAATTAAAATAATACCAAATTACCAGTATATCAATCTATTATCAAAGAAGAACGTCTGAAATATATATTCAGACTATCTTTATACCGTTTTGTTTTATACGTAAATTGTATGACTGTATCTAATAATTGGGATAAGATCAGGAATGAAGTTATCCGGAAGAGAACCGGAGTTACCGACATAGCCTGCAGAGTAAGCAAGCCGAAGTGGCAGTGGGCTGGTCATGTTTGTCAAAGAACCGATGGCAGGTGGAGCAGACGAGTTCTGGAGTGGAAACCGCGTATCGGCAAGCGTAGTGTGGGCCGCCCCTCAGCCCCCCAGCTAGATCGACCGACGACCTTAAAAAGGTGGTTGGGACAGACTGGATACGGAAAGCGGTGTTGTGGCGCAGCCTGGGAGAGGCCTATGTCCAGCAGTGGACCGCTATAGGCTGAGTTGATTGATTGTTGATTGATCTAATAATTATGTATAAATTAATGTAAAATGAAACCTCATGTTACATTAATTTATACATACAGACTAAAACAACCAATGCAATGGAAAATAACCGCAATCAATTAAGAGTGTAACGATTATTTTTAACATAGCCAATAATATTGACATACACATAAATATTGTACACCATGGGGTATGTTACAGTGATACAATAACGCTAATTGTAAGAAAAGGGGGCCTAAAATGGACGGTTTGGCAGAATCTATGATCTACGTACAATTCATACACCCCGCAATTCATCTGTTTGACAGCCGCTCTTTGACATTAGACTTTATTAAAGCAATTCATAATTTGTGGACCATTTTACGAAACTCCATACAAAACTGTCAAACAGATGAATTGCGGGATATAAACTGTACGCAGATCATAAATTATGATTCTGCCAAAGCGTCCATTTTAGGTCCCCTGTCTTTTCATCCGTGACAAACAATAAATAAATGAATATGAATATAATATCTAAATGGCACGCACTACAGTAGGTACTACGAAACATAAAGACTTTTTATTAAGAGACTTCGTCTTCAAGAATTCAGCTATTCTTTAATAAAAAGGGACATTTTTAATATTTTTAGAAAAAACGACAACCTCTTTTGTAAAAGCATTTAATTTAAAATTCTATCGTAGTCTACAGTTTATTTACTCGGCCTAGATTTCAATATAAATAGAGAACAGGCTACGAAAATATCTTTAGTACTAATGTTAGCTGCTAAAGATTACAATCTTTGTTGCTTTAGCAGCTAATATTTGAATGGTTTATTAACATAAAGTCCAGTTTGGTCCATACTTTTATTATTTGGTTATTAAAATTAAAATATGAAACTTAACAAATTCTGAGTTACTTTTTAAAGGTAGGTGAAATTAAACTGAAAACGAAAATTAAATAAGTAATCTCTTTAAATTTTCATATATTTTCTGAGAAATAGAGACCGACACACAGCCGAGCAAATTGTATATTTATTGTAAGCTATACGAATACCAATAAAAATTTAAACAGCTTATGTAATTAATTTGTGCTAGCCGATGCGCGACATCGAATTTAGTAACAAACAAAAAATACATCTGTAAATTATTTAACCATAAATAATTTACAGATGTATTTTTGTTTGTTAAACAAAGGAGAAGTAAAATTAAACTTCTCGTTTGTTTTATTAAATGAACAGACTCCTTATTTCTTTCACAAACATGTACTTACAATAAAATTTTCAGTACTTGTCGTAAACCCTTTCAACAATAAGCTACACAATAATTGAAGTTACCTCAGCAGAGCACATTTGTAACAACTTGACGGACTACGCTGCTTCGCTTAGAGTGACTGAGCGGAGGCAGAAGCGGGCGCGACTGCCTCATTCGTCTAATGGTTGCAAGCGCTGCCGCTGAGCACGAGGTTCTGGGTTCGATTCCCGGGTCAGGCAAAGCGTTATTTGGTTTTCCATCTGGAATTTCCCAGTAGCAGCTCGGACTCTGGATGTGTGCCCGGGTTGATGGCAATAAGCTCGCCCCGTGTTACATGGGAAGTAACTGGAGAAATGTGGTACTATAGGTACACCTCTGCCTAGCCCTTCGGAGAATACAGGCGTGATGTTATGTTATGTGATAACTAAGGCGAAGCGGGCGCGACTTCACAGGCGGTAGCGGAGAGACGTGCTTCCATTTCCACAGGATAAATCGAGTACGTTTATTGCCATGGTTTGTTTGTCCTTCTGCGACACAGCAGACCAACGGCTGGGCGTGATTTTTTGTGTAGAACTTGTTAATAGGGTAATGAGTGACATAGGGGGTACATATTTGAACGTCGAAAATTAAAATACCTACGGGTAAAATGTCAACGTTCAAAACATCTAAAACTTAAATATCGAATGACCATAATTATAACCGAAAATTAAAATAACGTAAGTTTATAATATCGAATGGTTAGATAACCTACGCCCAAAATATCTAAAATCTAATTATCTACAAAAGTGACATCGAAATAACTAAATATCGAAAGTACAGAGTATCGAATGTCCTAAATATCGAAGTACAGAGTATCGAATGTCCTAAATATCGATATTTATTTATTATGTACGTCACAGGGTAAGATAATTTGGACATTGGGAAAACCCGGATAATAAGAAAATAGTGAAATAAAATCTGCAAGCAACTTAGACGTAGCGTTCGCCGGCCGCTGCCACGGCACCGCTCGCTGCGCTCGCTCGGCTCACGCGCGGTTGGTCACTGTTCTAACCTAACCTAACCTATTTCACCCAGTTCAAAATGATGAATTTAGAACTGTGACCAATCACGCGCGAGCCGAGCGAGCGTAGCGAGCGGTGCCGCGTTAGCGGCCGGTGAGCGTAGCGAGCGGTGCCGCGTTAGCGGCCGGTGAGCGCTACTTTTCAAACCATACGTTAAATGTTTGCAGTTGAGCACAGACTAATGACTAATAGCAATGCGTTGGCAGTGTAATAATTTCAAATCTACCTACATTTTTTCCACTCATAATACCACATAATCAACATTTGTTCGATATTTTAACGAATAAGGTATTTTTAACGTAAATATGATGAACTTAGGTGTATTAAATGTTTACATTTTGAACTTAGGTATAATGACTATGGCCATCAGGATGGTACGGGGATACCGCACGGTCTCCCGTGAGGCGGCGAGCCTCCTTGCCGGACTGCCGCCATGGGATCTGGAGGCGAAAGTCCTCGCGCACATTTGGGTGTGGCGCGAAGAGGCGAAACTCTAAAAAAAAAAAAAAAAAAACTCCGGGGCATAACTCCGCTGCCGCAAGAAATCGCGGCACAGCGGACGGAGCTCCGGAGGGATCTCATGGCGACATGGAGAGTGCGATTGTCGCAACCCAGCGCTGGGCACGCCACAATTGTGGCGATAAGTCCCCTCTTTGAGGAGTGGCTGTAATGTATTCCGCCTGACGCAGGTCCTCACCGGACATGGATGTTTCGGGAGGTTCCTGTTAAGGATTAAGCGGGAGGAAACGCCCGGGTGTCACCACTGTGTGGATCGCCCGGAGGACACGGTGGAGGTCTGCCCAGCTTGGGCGGAGCACCGCCGTGTCCTCACGGAGGCGATCGGCGGCGGCGATCTCTCGCGTCCGGCCCTGGTTCAGGCCATGGTTCGGAGCGAGAGTGCATGGGAGGCCGTCACCTCCTTCTGCGAAGCAGTTATGCTAGCAAAGGAGGAGGCGGAACGCGTGAGGGTGAGACAAGGTTCGCGCCCTCGCGCCCCTAGTCGCCGCAGGAGACGCCCCGGGCGTCGGGAGTCGCAAGCCGATTTCCGGCCACCGTAGGCGCGGGCCTGCGGATGGTGAGCGATGGGTAGCTCGCCGTCCGATAAGGACCAGGCCCGGGTCGACGGCGCGTTGTGTTCCACGCGCGCTTCAAAGAGATGTCAGCACAAACTGACGGGGTCCGTTAGGACCAATGCCTGCCGGGGTTGCGAGTTTGTCCGAAAGGGATATCGTGGCCCTGGCACACAGGCAACGGAAGGAACATGGGTGGGTTTTAGTCAGTAAAAGTCTGACACGCCCTCCCGCTCCGCCCAGAGCGGGAGAAGTTATTTGATGATTTCCCACCCAAAAAAAAAAAAAAAAAGGTATAATGACTATCGACATTTTTAATCAGTCGATATTTTAATCACTCGGCATTTTAATCTTAGACATTTTAAGCTTAGGAATACCAATTTTCGATATTTCAATACAATCGATATTTAAATTTTCGATGTTTTGAACAGTGACATTTTACCCGTAGGTATTTTTATTTTCGACGTTCAAATATGTACCTGAGATAGGCGGTTTTTGTGGTACAGGAGCGAAGCCACGAGCAATAGTTATGTAGGTAAACTACTCTTATAACATTTATAGAATTCGTGGTTAAGTATTCATTAAAATATCTACTTAATTACAATTTATATAATAACACTACACAATACACATACCAATCACTATTTAATATAATATTTACACAATGATTAATTTACATTAAGGCAAAAGCGTCAGAGAAGCCCGTGAAATTCCAATTTTCTTACGTGTTTTGCAGTTTGCCGGTCATTTATTTAAATATGATTCGCGACCGTAACAAAAATGGCTATATAGAATTGTAATCATTAGAATCAACAAAACAAGTAGAATCCTATTGAATGACTATTTCGTGAATAGTCATTCAATAGGATTCTATGAACTTAGAGAGTTATCAGAGGGAGGTGGCTGATTCTAATGATTATAATTCTGTAAAGCCATATTTCTTATGGCCGCGAATCATATTTTAATCAATATACAACCGGTTACACAAACCTGAAAATTGCATAAAACTTAAGAGAATTTGAATTTCGCGAGCTACCTTAGCGCATCCCCCTTAATATAATCTGCTCACAACAATTCATACAACATAATAAAATACACCGAAAAGAAGAAAGAAGAAAGAAAATACGTTTATTTGCGGTAAATATAACGCAAAGAAATAAAAACACAAACACGAAAGAACAAGTTGAGGGAAAATATGCGTCACATTCACGCAAAACGGCCATCGCTCAGCATAATGCTGCGACCCTATGCGAGACAGAGCCCCAGCGCTGGTTTTCAGCGACAGGCCGGCGTTGACGTGATGACGTCAACCAGTGCAGCATTAAAGGCCACACACCGCCGCCACATGGCCGCTGCATAATCATCAGTTGGTGATTTATATCGATTGACACGAGCCTCCTCACTACTTTTTTTACGTTAGGTATTATGTATCGCGCAGAGCCACAGCCGCGCTCCGCGCACGGAACGGCAACAGCAACTAGCGAGTCGTCAGTCGAGACTAACCTTAGACTGATTGACACGGTGTGATTTAATTGCCTATGGCATACCATAAGTTGCTTCAATTTGATTGTGGCATACAATCAAATTGAAGCAACTTATGGTATGCAGGCAAGAAAACTTGCATCGTCTAAATGGGGCTTTCCGCGCGTAACGTACGATTTTCGAATTAATGCCTGAATTTTGATTTATTATAATTGTTGGTCGATGTATATTAGCTATATTTGTGTTCTCGCTGCAGAGTATTTAATCACTGTGCTTGTGTGCTTGCATGACTGTACTTACTTTGTAACTATACTTAAACAATATAGTGAGAGTAACTGTGTACTACGTGACCAAAACAATTAGGCGCATGCCAGGAATGCGGTTTAGTAACTAATAGTAACTTTAAATAGCTACACATAAAGTACATGCATACTTTAAAAAAACTAAAAGCTAGTACACTTTTCCCATGGTGTTTATAACTAACTACTAGACTAATCTAGTTCCAATTACGTCTTAGCTGTCATGCGACTGATTGTCTTGGCCACTTAGTACCTACTGTGATTCTGGACTAGAGAAATCAATATACCTATTTTATACATAACCGTGAGTCAAATACTATGTATTTATCTATACAACAGACCTACATTAGTTATAAGACTTCTACACCTTGCCTATTGGATTTCTACAATGGCTGTTTGGATTACTATAGTTAGTTTAATAAAAAATTGTGAGCCGTCACGGGACGCCTGGCAGATGTGAAACATCGAAATTATTTACACACTACTGGCGACTGGTCGCCATGCCAGCAATCGTACCAATGAAATAACCTACCGTAACAATGGATGACGCTGTTAAGAACTAATTAGCACAACTAATAGCGCATCATAGGTTCACGACCTGAAACAATGAAACGCGTGATAGCCATTTCGACAAGCAGACACATTATTTACGGGCATTAATTTGCAAGTTTATTATACACAGTTATACCACTAAGAACCCTTGTCTTGAAGTGTATTTATTAGAAATAACGATAATTAAACAGAATTGTTTTAATGGTAAAAAAATAAAGCCCTACTTCAGTGCACTTTATTATATAAAGTGCACTGAAGTAGGGCTTTATTTTTTGGGTATATTTTCATTGTAAAACTCATTTTACAATATCATGGCTAATCATCATTCAGAATATGACGCAAGAAGCATAGGACCGGTCGATTTGGCGAAGCTTGGGGGACCCCTGTGTCCAGCAGTGGACGTCTTTTGGCTGAAATGAAGATTATGATGATCATGAATCTTCATTTACGAGACTAATAATTTAGCTAATTTCCATCACTTAGTAATTCGGTTAATGTACTGTTAGTGGTTCTAGGATCTTTTTTGTTCCAGTAAACTACGTAGGCAGGCTATCCAGGCGCTTATTGCCGCTTTGCCAAGATTGATGCGTAGCCTACGGCTGTAACGACCAGTACTAGTAGTACTCGTGGTACCTACTTAATTAACTTTTTAGGGTTCTGTACGTCCGAATGAAAAAACGAAACCCTCATATATGATCACTTGTGTGTCTGTCCGTCTGTCACAGCCAATTTGCTCCGAATGTAATGGACCGATTAATTTTAAATTTGGTACACAAATGAATTTCTGTGAAACAAACACGGACTTGTAACGTAAATAAATGAATTTTGAATATGGGGGTCACTTTCGGGAGCCAAATAAGAAAATTAAAAAAAGATAAAGAAAGCTTTGCAAACTGTACCGTGTAACAAACCAAAACAAAGGACTTGCTGTGAGGGTTCCAAACGTATATTTTTTTTATTTTAAAACTAATAGTTTTACAGTTATTTAAGGAAATAGATGAAAATTTACCAATCCTCCCCATAACTCCGAAACTACTGAACTTAAAATTTTGAGAAAAGTACGGAAAATAATTCTTTACATTTAGATTACAGGAAAATATATTAGAAGACTATGATTTTAAAATACCATGGTAAATCTCTCAATATTGTGCGTACAACCTTACATTTGCAGTTGGAAAGTATGGAAGAACATGTTTTTCAACTAACATTTTAAGTTTGTTCTTGAGATAAATTCATGCTAACTACGGAACCATAGAAATATAAAAAAAACGGAACCCTTCATTGTGCGTGATCAGTGTGATCACACAAGCATATTGTTCGATTTTTTTTCTAAAATATACCTTTTGACTCAAAAATATCTAAGTTGATATGCGTGTAATTATGGGAGATATAATTTAAATCGGAATTTGAGTAAATAGTGCACGAAATTCCTATATTTTTTTTGAATTCTTGTGTCCTTATTTTACTTACACAGCAATGTTAAGATCTATATTTACCAAAAAAATACAATATTTTGATACATTAGTTTAATCGGAATAGTTTATTTCGCATACAATGGAAAAGGACACCAAAAAGATAATTTACGACTTCCAGAATCATTAATTAGTAGCGCTAATTATGTTTTGAGGAATTCATTAATTTACCAGAAGTCAGGGGGAATTTCAAGAGCGAACAGTACAGTTTTTTTTTGCGATTTGCTTTATGGTTAGCGATATCTTTGGATTGGTAGGTACTTTGTGATACTTACTAGTATTGAAGTGATAGCTTCTTTAGGCACGTTGGGCACTTTTGGGATGAGGAAAAAGCACTGAACTCACGTGACCGTCATGCTCAGATACAATTGAAGTGAAAACTTCTCTAAACACGTTGGGCACTTTTGGGATGAGGAAAATGCCCTGAACTCGCGTGACCGTCATGCTCAGATGCATATACCTATACAGATATTTACAATTTTGTGCGGCTATAGATGTTTCACATCAAAAGGCAGGCAGTCGCTCCATGTAAAATACTGGTATTCAGCTGCATCCGGTTAGACTAGAAGCCGACCCAGGAATAGTTGGGTAAAGGCTAAGCGGATTGATAGAGATAAATAAAAAAGTTATGTCATGCATGCTACACTAAGGGGTTTCATTGATATTCTGCGACAGCTTTTTTCGAGTCGGATTACCATGAAAGGAGAATCACCCGTATAGCATATTAAGCCTTGGTGTCTTTACAGTGTACGCATATGACGGATACATATGTTTGATAGACGGCGCTTACAGACGCGCCCGCTTTAGCACCCGCGCAAACCTATCACTCTGTACCACCACTTAAAGAAATCGACTTTCCTGTGTGAATTCTCAAAAAATACACAATTTTCTTCTAACTAATGGCAGTAAGTAATAAAAGAAACTGTTGCGGTCCTGAAATAAATAGAATAGACTTGTTACAACTTGTTTTTTTTTTTAATTTAAGTAAGGTTCTTAGTTGGAACAAATGTTGGTATTTTGTTACCTTGTTTATGAAACTTTTGAAATAAACTGACTCGGAAGTGGGCATAACATAATTTCTAAACTTATTTCAGCTTATCTTTTGTAAATCAGTTTATTTGACTGTTAAGGTCGATTACATTGGGCACGCCATAATTGTGGCGAGGTCCCCTCTTTGAGGAATTGCGAGAGGCGCCACGGCGTCCTCACCTTCCACCTGACGCAGGTTCTCACCGGACACGGCTGTTTCGGGAGGTTCCTGTTCAGGATAAAGCGGGAGGAAACGCCCGGGTGTCACCACTGTGTGGATCGCCCGTAGAACATGGTAGAGCATACGGTGGAGGTCTGCCTCACTACGGCGGAGCACCGCCGTGTCCTCACGGAGACGACCGGCGGCGGCGATCTCTCACGTCTGGCCCTGGTTCAGGCCATGATTCGGAGCGAGAGTGCATGGGAGGTCGTCACCTCCTTCTGTGAACCAGTAATGCTCGCGAAGGAGGAGGCGAAACGCGTGAGGTAGAGGCAAGGTTCGCTCCCTCGTGACCCTAGTCGCCGCAGGAGACGCCCCGGGCGGCGGGAGTCGCAGGCCGATTTCCGGTCACCATAGGCGCGGGCTTGCGGACGGTGAGCGAGATGGGTAGCTCGCCGTCCGATAAGGACCAGGCCCGGGTCGACGGCGCGTTGTATTCGATGTGCGCCTCAAAGAAATGTCAGCACCAACTGACGGGGTCCATTAGGGCCAATAGGCGCCAGGGTTGCGAGTTCTTCCGAAAGGGATATCGTGGCCCTGACACACAGGCAACGGAAGGAACACGGGTGAGTTTTAGTCAGTAGAAGTCTGACACGCCCTCCCGCTCTCCTCAGAGCGGGAGAAGTACGGCACGGTTTGCGCAGTGGTTAAGCGATTGACTGCTGCGCTGCGTGTCCGGGGTTCGATTCCCGCACGGAACAATTATTTGTATGATCTACAAGTAGTTGTTCGGGGTCTGGCTGTTTGTGTATGTAAGTTTAAATCTTTGTCAATGCACCTACGATAAAGGAGAAATTCCTAGTTTTTCAAAGCTAAAAAAAAATTAAAAAGTTGTATGATAATTTTCCGCCCAAAAAATAAATAAAAAAGGGATCGATTTCATAAGTCAGTATTCAGCCTTTAGTAGATTTTTTAAATAATAATATCTTAAACCTGGCACTGGTAAATATAATGTTTTTACAAACTTTTCTGTCTAGAGGACGTACTTGACACATTGAGAGTTTAGTATCCAACCTAGCTTTTCTTAGACCAGTTTTTTTTTTTTTAGAGCATTGGTTGCCCAGTGGTGCTACGATCTACAACTCATCAGAGTTGTAGATCGTAGGTTCGAACCCAGACAGGCGCTTTACTTTGTGTAAATTATTTTCATCATCACTGCTCTCAAAAAGGAAGGCATCGTGAGGAAACCGGCATGACCTATAACAAAAAAATCGAAGACATGTGACATCTACCAACCCACACTGGGCCCGCGTAGTAGTTACGGCCCACTCGAACCCACTGAGAGGCCTGTGTACCAGCAGTGGGAACATTATAGGCTGATTTATTATTTAGTTTTTTCTCAAACATGCTTCGAAATTTGAGCATTATTTTGACAACCTTCTTCGAGATAAATCGAAATTGCTGTACTGGCCAAATACATGTGAGCAAATAAAAGGTTTAGCGGCCAAATAAATTACATAGTAAACTCATATCTATCGTGTAATTTAAAAATAGAACAATCTTTTACTCCGAAACATGGCAACAAAGGAGGTAACTTAACAAAGGTTTTATTTAAATTTCAAACTGGCTTGCAAATAGAAAGCTGTTTATTGATAAAAAAAACATATTGACGCGTGAAAAATGATCGTTGTTCGTCTCTGACTCTGGAATTTATAAATAATTTACTTAGTTTGAATTTCCGGGCGTTATTTGAGAAAAGCACAAGCCTTGTCCATCAATGCCTCGTTTGCTGGCTGCTGCAGTAATGTACTATTATATGTTTCTACGAATTTGATATTAGCTATCAAATTAAGGAACTTTCAAAATTTCTATGATTTATTCCTACAGGTTGTTATAGAATGCTGAGATAAATCCCGAAGTACTGACATTAATGGTGCTATACTAAGAATGGAAGGTAAGTCTGCAACTGATGTGGTCTACATAAGACCTTGACTCTTGAATATGTGTGGTCCTTTGTGGCTAGCAGTTTCTTCCTAACGTCCAAGAAATTCTCAGTAAAATTCTCGGGAAAAGTTATAACATTTTGTAAACCTCAAGCAACTTCATACATACATACATAGCTGTGTACAGCAGTGTTGTTCTAACCGCTAGAATTTAAGGGGAACGGCAAATTCTCCCGACCAGCCGAAATGTTTTGCTTTGCGACACAGTCGGCAACGTGATAAGGCTGATTTATACAAATGCATCCGTTCATAAATTGCTTCCAGCACCTTGAAAACACTTTCTTTGTTTAAAGTTCAGCGTTTCAAATCTAAAAGGCTAACCTTTTAGATTTGAAACGCTGAACAAAACTAAGACGCAAAGTGCGTTTTTATAATTTCTAACGTGATGATATCCATGATAGCACACGACGATGACGGATGATATCCACGATAACACAGAGAAGTAAAATGTATAGGAATATAAGAAGGCACTTTTTTTCCACGATAGTGTTATAACTTGCAAGTATTTCCATACAATTTAAGACGTAGACGAGGAAGTCCCCGATAATATCGTCAATTTAGAAATAATTAAAGCGCACATGAGGCATGTTTTAAAAAAAAAATGTTAACCTTTCTTTAATAAAATACGAATATAGGAATAGATTACAAAGACTACCGCTGAAAACAGCTTAGAGGTGAGCGTTCAACTTTTGTAAAAAATAAAAAAATGCCTGAACTCATTACGTGGCCTTCGCTTTTAATATTAAAAGGAACTTTGAGGAATTAAAACTCTAAAGCTCTATGGCTTGGTATGCGTACACCTGAGAAGAATATAGAAACAGATTTCGGATGATTGGTATAATATGCGGTGTTATAATTATGTTATGTGGTGAATCATGGGCTCAAATATAACGTCACAAAGAGCGAACTAATGGTTTTCAAAGCAGGCAGCGTGAGATACCTATTCAAGTATTCCTCATGTCGCACTATGTGGAGAATCCCTGCGAAAAGTGGACAAGTTTTAGGTGTTTGGGCCACTGGGTCACTAAAGACTTTAAAGATAACTGTGACATTGAAAGGGAACTTAGGTTAGGTTTGCACGATGTGCGAAAGTTGTTAAAGTAACGCTTTTCAAAGCTTATAGTCAGACCTTCTACACGTGCCTGTGGGTCAATTTCACTTAGCGGGCTACGGCGCTATATACAGCGACCTACGCGTTCAGTATAATAATGCACTGAGAGTACCGCTGCAGCTACCGTGGCGTTGTATTGTGTCAGGGATGTTTGTGGATAATTACATTGATGGTTTTGCCGCCATTATTAGAAAACGATATGCTTCCCTGATGGTGTTTGCGGCAGCGCCAATATTCTCAGTGGTTGCGCTGATTCGATTAGAATTATAAATAATAATAATAATGCGGACATAAACAGCGATGCGGACGGGTACTTCGACGCTTAAGTGTCTTTTTTTTTTCTTTTTTATATATGTTGTTTTTTTTTTCGTTAGTAAGTACTTAATGTAAATAATTAGTTGTAAAATCTATTGTATTAACTAGTTATATAATAATAATGTATCTATTAATCTTAATAAATCAGTATATTTTAAATAAAAAAAAATCAGCAGGAAATGAAATTCGAGATCAAAAATGTAAACAAACTAATTTGATTTTATTATATTTCGTGCTTTTGAAAACACGCTGAAGCGGCGTGTCAGTATGAAACATATTATAGTCTAAGGTTCCGTCGTAAGCTAATGAAAATAAAATACTTCTATTCTTATGACAAGTTGCTCATGTTTATTTATTTGTAATTTACATTTCAATTGTTACCGAACATGTTTAAAAATTAAACAGTTTTCACCAGTTTTCCGAGTTTAGTTACCTAAATACAGAGATTATTTTTGGTTTTCCTATTTATTACCAATATTCTTACATAGATCATTCAGCTCCAATTTCTTAAATTTTGTTGATTTTTTAAATGTTCATTTTTTGCGGAAAACTGTGAACATTCGCTTTCGCTGATATTCCAAATAGACTTGATAGTATATTGCAAGGCAAAATTGTGCTAATCCATTTTTAAAGTGTTAGCTTATTTCATAGCGATTCCAACACATTTTATATAAGTACAGCTCCCATACAAAACTTTAGAGATATAGTCATTTTAATCACACGTTTCCGATTTCCGCGAAACCACCCACCACGACGTAGCGTGACAGATGTCCGATTTTGCAAGAAACGACGTCTGACAGTTGAGGGTTATAAATAAAATAATCACCCATATCATCATCATCATCATTTCAGCCGTTAGACGTCCACTGCTGGACATAGCCCCCCCCCAAAGGGGGGTTTGCCATAATCGCCACGCTTGGCAGGCGGATTGGCGATCGCAGTATGGTGATAAAATGCATAGAGAACGTTGCTGCCCATTCTCTAGTAAGTCCCTTAGTCGCCTTTTACGACACCCACGGGAAGAAATAGGGAGGTGCTATTCTTTACGTCCGGCACCACACAGACAGCCCCCATATGCAATGATATTATAAGTACAAAAAAAAAAAAAAATTGCTAATTAGCCACATTTTATTCGTCTTGTTTCTTTTTCGCTACGATAATTACAACATGTTCCTACTTCCACGTGTCATCTAATATTGCAACATTGTGCCGTTTTTGAAGATCGAATGTTGAGTAGGTAACCTACCTCATCATCATCATCATTCTCCTGCCCTTATCCCAATTGATTTGGGGTCGGCGCAACCTGTCCCTTTCTTCCATACTTCTCTATTAGTCGTCATCTCGGTAGTCACTCCCTTTCTAGCCATATCATCTTTCACACAGTCCATCCATCGTTTCTTTGGTCTTCCCCTACTCTTATAGCCATCGACATGCATACTCAAAACTTCCCCACGATATTTTCCTCATTCCTCCGCATCACATACCATGACAACCGATATCCGCACAACTTTTCAGTCACCGGTGCCACTTTCAGACTTCCTCTTATGTACTCATTTCTTATTCTATCCATCCGTGTCACACCACACATTCCTCTTAGCATTCTCATCTCAGCTACATGCAGGTAACCTATCTACGTATTTTAACTTACAATATCATTGCCCATATGAATAGGTCACTTTCGTAAGTAGTATTAGCTTACAAGTCAATTTATCTAGTTTCATACCCCCTTTGAGGCAATCCTCATGAGGAAAGGTAGTGCCTGCAGAGGAGCGGTCGATTTCTCTGTGCATTTACGTATATATTAAAGCCTGTATTCCCCCGAAGTGTTAGGCAGATGTGTACCTATAGTATGTACTGTGGGAGAGGTACTTCAATAAAACATAATAATATCCATGAGATAAAATAATTATTTACGGAATAGTTTAACGTTACATCAAACGGTCATCATCGGTCGTAACATCAATGACATCTCCGTCAGCTGACACCTAATTCCTTTTTCTGCCTTCTAAATTCGTATTAGCGTTATTTTTTTTGTTGTAATAAGTCACTTTACTGTTTTATTTTTATTGTGTTTTTTATGGACCATGTGGTCTGCAATACAGATTTTTATAATTTTTTTATTGCCATCAACCAGTCACGAATCCAGAATCCATTCCATCAGAAATTTCTCAATAGCTGCCTGCTACTAAGAAATGTCTGAAAACCCGAATCGAAACCAGGACCTCAAGTTCAGCGTTAGCACTTGCGGCTTTTAGACCAACGAGGCAGTCTGTATACAGAGTGTTAGGCAGACGGTTGAATATACGAAAATGACGGATCCGTGGGGTCGTCTGCTACGTGTTTAGGCCCAATAATAAGACCCAGGCCAAACAGATTTTTTTTTTCTAAATTCGCCGTTGCTCAAACTTTAAAAGTCAATAAAATATCTTAAAAATAACAAAACTGGCCACTTTTTTTTTGACGCAGATGGTTACGAGAAAGTTAAATACGAGCCCTTGAACTACGAACAAATTTAAAAAAAGTACCGCTACCCCGACCTTGAACTGCGTTTAAAAAAAAACGTGTGTGAGTGATAGAACAGTTCCAATTTTAGAAAAACATCTTTGGTTCATGCCCGTTCTAACGGTATGCAAATTGCAGATTTTTCTACTATAGCTTAAAGTGCATATCTTTAAGATAGCATATTCAGCCTAAAATGTTCCCACTGCTGGGACACAAGCCTTCTCTCTGTGAGAGGGAGTGAGCCGTAATCCACCACGCGGCCCCACGTGCGTTGCAGGTTAACGTCTTTTAGATAACTACCTACCTACTTATTTAATACCTTACCCTGTTTTTAGGCTGTAAAATTATCACAGCCTCCACACAGAATGTTTATTAAAACCTAAAACAATAACCGTTATTCTGGCTTGTTATCAGATCGTAATTCTCGAAGCTACTATTCCAAAAATTTCCGAATAATTTAACAACTGTAATTTACATCTATTATCCGTAAAGACGGTATGCAATACAAATAAATTGTTTTATAAAATAAATTATACTGTCTCATTAACGGACGTTGGAGGCTGAAACTGGGTGTAATTAATTATGTTTGTACATTTTATACAAAGCCCTGTAAATTGTTTGCCATGCCATTATGTTTAGAAGTTACTGGGTCGTAAGAATTATTGACGTAGTCATAATTAGAATTCGTTATATTTACCCCGAGTTCCTTAAAAGCTCATCAGCAACGTGTCAAAAGTCGTAAATTATTAATCTCTTGTCAAATGTTTTCATTCGCAGTTAAGTATTATTTCAGCTAACCAATCACAGCAATTGATATTTATTTGTCAGTCTGTTAACAAATGATTGTCTTGATTAGTCTTTCAGAAATTGGGTGTTTGAGATGTAAAACAATTCCTACCCAAAACTTTAAAGTTATGACTTACGGACATTATATTTACCTATAAATATTATATATATGTTACGGCTAATACCCGAAGTGCGGCTACACCTAGTTTTAGCCGGTTAGAACTAGGTGTAGCCACTTACTCTTGGTTAAACCTAGTACGAGCCGATTGTTTTTATTATTTCTTAATCGCTGCAAAGTCATCTACTGTTATTGAATCATTTGGGTTAGGTTAGGTTAGAACAGTAACCATTAACAAGCGAAGGCGAGCGAGGCGAAGCGAGCGTGCCGCGGTAGCGGCCGCCGAGCGCCAGATCCCCTCTATTGGCGGGGCGGATCTAACCGGCTAAAACTAGGTGTAGCCGCACTTCGGGTATTAGCCGTAACATATACATATATTATTATTATAAATTAAATTCACTATTCGTGTCCGTCTGTATGACCGTATTTATTCTTCTAAACCTGGCATCGGATTTTGATGCGGTTTTCATAATCATGTAGAGAATTCCGGAAGTTTTATGTGTATAATGCGTTAGTATTAAACGTGCATATAATGAAGAAATCTTGACGTTTTGTCAAGTCAAAAAACCGTGAGAGGCGCGGGTTACTACTCGTAGTATATTATTTACTAGCTTATGCCCACGGCTTTGCCTGCGTGAATGTCGGAAAATATCTCACGGAAACGTACTACCGATTAAAAGGATGTTTCCTTTTAATCGATCGCATATCTCATACCTCATAGCCGAGGAAAAGTTAATTGACTCCTAGTGCTGCGCCCGCCACCGTCAACCATAATTATTTTGTTATGCGTAATTTGAATCTGTGACATCTTTTAAAGCTTTTTTTTTAATATTGGTTTATTTGGGAAAATAAACAGTTACACATTACATTAATAATATACATACAATTTTAGCTGTAGAGTGAGAAAAAACCCCACGACATTTTCCACAATTATTATAAAAACAACTTATAAAACTAATGCGATGTGCGATTACATTTAGGTACGTGCAATTAAATTATTCTGTTAATGTTAAAACTAAACACTAAAAAGGCATGCAAAAGAAAAAAGAAAAACAAGAAATTATAAAAATATAGACTAAGAGTTAAAAATATTACGGAGCAATATCCAAAATAGTTCCACGAACAAGGCCTCTAAATTTATCAGCTGGAAAAGCGAAGATATCAATAGTCTGGAAGAGATTGTTATATTGACCAGTAAGACGACCACGTAGGGGTGCTCGCAAGCCTGCGTTCGTACGACTTGAAGATACTGCAAATACTGGTCGTGCGCGCACCCCACGGCTTATGGTTGTTCTAGGTACTACGTAGCTAATCTTTTTAGCGATATCCATACAATCACTTGCGTTGTTACATACAAGTAAAAACATTGTCTCTAAAATAATACGTCTGGCTTTAAGATTATGTAGCTTATACCTATTCAGAAGATCACTATAAGATGCATAAGTGCGAAAGTAATGGAAATGCCAATAAAATATAAAATGTGAAGAAAATCAAGAAACGGAATGTTGACGAGATCAGCAGCTCGCCGTGCACGCCTACCACCTCCGGACTCGTCGCTCAGCTCCGCCTCGCCGCTACCGGTACCCAGCCCCATTGTGAACGCTGTGACAACACCGACCGCGGTAGTTGCGTCGAGCTCGAGCGACGAGTATTTCTCTCCGCCCAGGACGCCATCACCTGCTCGTCGACGGGGAGGACGCCGGCCGTGGGACGGCTTAGGACCTCGAGGCCCACCGGCCTCTGATAGGGTCCCAGCTCCCGGCGGAAGTGTGCAGCGCATGAGATGGACACAATCCATCAATGAGAATGTCATGCGCTCATACTATGGGGCTACAGAGGGGGGAAACAATCTGACCGCTTACCGTGTTCGGATGCTCTCTCTTTTTCAGGTGCTTGAGCCGGCTGTCAACGTTTCGGCACAACGACTGTCGGATCAGGTGCGGGTCATCCAGCGTTATCATATGTTGGATGACACAGTACTTGATCGTCTGCGAAATGAAATGCAGAGTAGCTATGTCATCGCCCCCCTATCGCAGGCTGCTGTAGTACCACCACAGCCCAACACAAGCCAAGATGACGGGGGGAGTGATGACTGAGCTACAAATGTAAGTACCCAGTGCAATGACAAATTGAGGAGTGCTTTGGAGGATGCGTATCAGGAGTATCGGTTTATGTCACCCGAACATAGACCACGCTTACCTCGTTTGCCCATGCATAACAAAAATAGGGCGCTGGTGGCGGCTCTGGATTCGCAGTTGTCAAACTATTTTGATGACTGCGAAGACCTCACTGATACTCATTCGATTCTGTACTGCGCGGCTGTAGCGGCATGTCGTGTAGCTCGTGTAAAATTTTCTAATGCCTCTATAGCTACACGACCGAAACCAGTCGTACCAGCTTGGCAGTGCAGAATTGAGCGTCGTATTGGTGGGGCTAGAGCGCTCATCGGCAAACTAATCTGCTTCAGGGAGGGCAATACTCGCCCAAGAGTGATGCGTTTTGTGAGGCGGGCGTTCTCGGGGACTGATACCAACCCTGAGGACTATTTGTCTCGTGTCACAGAGCGCATAGACTTCCTGAAGCAGAAGGTGTATGCCTGGGCGAACCGTATTCGTAGGTATAAGCGGCGGGCGGACCGATACACTCAGGATCGCACCTTCCAAAGCGATGAAAGGTGGGTTTATAGGGCTTGGGAGCGACCGAACCAAGATGTGGCTGACACGCACCTGCCGGATAATGATGCCATGTGTTCTTTCTGGCGCAGTATCTGGTCGGTGCCTGTCAGTCACACTGAAGGTGATTGGGCTCAGGAAGTCGAGCGAGTCTGCGATCCAATACCAGAAATGCGGGCTATTACTATCTGCCCCCAAGATGTAGCTCGTGCAGTCCGTCCGTTGCCTAACTGGAAGTCTCCAGGACTGGACGGGCTGCACAACTTTTGGATTAAATGGTTTATTGGGTCGCACGCTCGCTTGACGGCTCAGTACCAGACTGCTTTGGAGTCTGGTTCGCTACCCCAGTTCCTAATGACAGGAATAACCCACCTGCTCCATAAATCTGGTAGCACCGTGGAACCCAAAAATTATAGACCGATCACGTGTTTACCGACGGTCTATAAAGTTCTTACATCCATTTTGAGAGCTAAAATTAACAAACATATAGAGACCAACTCCATCATGTCTGCCTCTCAAAATGGATGTAGGAACGGGTCCCGTGGTACTAAAGAGTTACTCCTCATTGATATGGCCATTAGCCAACAGGTTCGTCGTTCCCGAAAGGATCTGTCGACATGTTGGATAGATTATAAGAAGGCCTATGACTCGGTGCCACATACATGGCTCATGAGGGTGCTGGAGTTGTATAAAGTAGATACAACTCTGCGCACCTTCCTGATGTCGTGTATGAGGCAATGGAGAACGGTCCTTCGCTATCCAGGATGTCGAAATATCCAGAGGAATAGCGAGCCGATAAGGATCGAGCGAGGTATATTTCAGGGTGATAGTTTGAGTCCGCTTTGGTTCTGCTTAGCCTTGAATCCTCTAAGCACACTGCTGGAAGATTCAGGTCTAGGCTATCGGTTGAGGAGAGGTGGTCAGGTTATATCTCACCTCCTCTACATGGATGACCTAAAATCTTTGCTCCCAATAACTTGCAACTGATGGAGCTACTGAAAGTAACTGAAACTTTCAGTAGCGCCATCAGGATGGAATTTGGTGTGACAAATGTGCGGTTATGCATGTAAAGCGAGATAAGATTGTGGAATCCGTGGGAACCCAACTCTCGGATTCCATAAACCTTAGAGCCCTCTCCGCATCCGAAACCTATAAGTATTTGGGTATGTCGGAAGCGTTGGGCATCAATGTTACTGATATGAAGCAATCGTTGAAGGAGCGCTTCTTTGGCCGCCTGAAGAAAGTATTTAATAGTCTTCTATCAGGCGGAAACAAGGTGCGCGCCTTCAACGGTTGGGTCATGCCGGTTTTGATGTACTCTTTCGGCATACTCAAATGGACTCAGACCGAACTCGACGCCCTGGATAGGAGGGTTCGTACGCTGCTGACTGCATATCGAATGCATCACCCACGGTCCTCGGTAATGAGACTGTATATCCCGCGAAAATGTGGAGGTTGAGGCTTTTTAAACGCTAAGACCCTCCACAATCGCGAGATATGCAGTCTCAGGGAATATTTCCTAGAAGCCAACGTGGGGATGCATCGAAATGTAGTCGTGGTGGACAAGGGCCTCACCCCGCTCTCCTTGGCTACAGAGAACTGGCGCAAACCTGTAGTGCTTGACACTAACGATCGCAGGGAGGTATGGCAAAGTAAGGAGCTTCACGGACGCTTTTTCCGGGCCCTACATGAACCCGATGTAGACTTTTTAGCGTCCGTAGCCTGGCTGCGTTTCGGTGACCTCTTTGGGGAAACCGAAGGTTTTGTCTGTGCAATTATGGACGAAGTTATGCAAAGACGAAGACGAAGTTGTGCAATTATAGAATTACCGGAGATTTATTGTGAAGGACGGCACGGTTGACGTGTGTCGGGCATGCCACCGTCCGGGAGAATCAATCCGACACATTATCTCCGGGTGTTCTCTCTAGTCGTCTAGCTAAAGAAGAGTACCTGCATAGACACAACCTTGTAGCCAGGATTATCCATCAGCAACTTGCTCTGAAATACAGCCTTGTGGAATCGGAGGTGCCGTACTACAGGTATGTGCCCGACCCAGTTCTCGAGAATGGAGATATCACATTGTACTGGGACCGATCCATCATCACTGACAGGACTATTGTTGCCAATAAGCCTGATATAGTGCTGGTGGATCGAATAGAACGGCGCACAATGATTATTGACATAACGGTCCCTCATGACGGGAACCTCGTGAAAGCCGAGAAAGATAAACAAATCAAGTATCTTGACTTGGCTCGCGAGGTTGTCGACATGTGGGATGTGGACTCAGCAATCATTGTGCCGATAGTTGTATCAGCCAGTGGCTTAATTGCCAAGAGCCTCGACCAACACCTAAGGAGGCTCTCGTTGGGCAACTGGATTAAGGGCCTGATTCAGAGAGCGGTACTTCTGGACACGGCTCGCATTGTTAGGAGGTTCCTCTCTCTGGAGCCCTGACCGCCGGTAGCTTGGACCTTGTTCCCGATACCGGTGGGCTACTATTTTTATATTTTTAAATGTTTTTATATTTTTTAAAAAATGTAATTTATATATGTATTAAATAAAATAAAGAAGATAAAAATAAAATTTATTTATTTCCAAAACAGGTTACAGACTTAAATAACTTGGTTAACAAAAGGGTATTATTAACAGCTAGTGGTAGGAAATAAGTACAGAGCAAATAATAAACCATGCTGCAGAAATCTGTAGACAATATAATTCGTGAGCCCTTTTTTTTTTTTTTTTTGGGTGGGAAATTATCAAATAACTTCTCCCGCTATGGGCGGAGCGGGAGGGCGTGTCAGACTTTTACTGACTAAAACCCACCCGTGTACCTTCCGTTGCCTGTGTGCCAGGGCCACGATATCCCTTTCGGACAAACTCGCAACCCTGGCAGGCATTGGTCCTACTGAACCCCGTCAGTTGGTGCTGACATCTCTTTGAGGCGCGCGTGGAACACAACACGCCGTCGACCCGGGCCTGGTCCTTATCGGACGGCGAGCTACCCATCGCTCACCGTCCGCAGGCCCGGCCGGAAATCGGCTAGCGACTCCCGACGCCCGGGGCGTCTCCTGCGGCGACTAGGGGCGCGAGGGCGCGAACCTTGTCTCACCCTCACGCGTTCCGCCTCCTCCTTCGCGAGCATTACTGCTTCGCAGAAGGAGGTGACGGCCTCCCATGCACTCTCGCTCCGAACCTGGCCCGGACGCGAGAGATCGCCGCCGCCAATCGCCTCCGTGAGGACACGGCGGTGCCTCGCCCAAGCCGGGCAGACCTCCACCGTATGCTCCACCGTGTCCTCCGGGCGCTCCAAACAGTGGTGACACCCGGGCGTTTCCTCCCGCTTTATCCTGAACAGGAACCTCCCGAAACAACCGTGTCCGGTGAGGACCGGTGTCAGACGGAAGGTGAGGACGCCGTGGCGCCTCTCTAGCCACTCCTCAAACAGGGGACTTATCGCCACAATTGTGGCGTGCCCAGCGCTGGGTTGCGACAATCGCACTCTCCATGTCGCCATGAGATCCCGCCGGAGCTCTGTCTGCTGTGCCGTGATTTCTCGCGGCAGCGGAGTTTCACCCCGGCGTTTCGCCTCCTCGCGCCACTCCCAGATGTGCGCGAGGACTTTTGCCTCCAGATCCCATGGCGGCAGCCCAGCAAGGAGGCTCGCCGCCTCACGGGAGACCGTGCGGTAACCCCGTACCAGCCTGTTGGCCATGCCCCTTTGGGACGCGTTCAACCGCTGGACTGGTCGCAGCCTTAAAGAACGCGCCCACACCGGTGCCCCGTAAAGGGCCATGGACCGCACGATCCCCGCGTAGAGCCTCCGGCAGGAGGCATTTGGACCCCTTAGATTGGGCAGGAACCGCTTCAAAGCAGCCCCGGCCCGCTCCAGTCTGGGAGCCAAACGTCGAAAATGCTCCACGAAGTGCCACCGGCTGTCGAGGACGAGTCCCAGGTACTTCATCGTCGACTCGACGCCGATGTGAACCCCTCCCGCCATTATCTGGTAACCAGACAGTGGCGCGTTCCGAGGACCATAAAAACACATGACCTCGGACTTGTGCAAAGCCACCTCGAGTCCCAATTGCCGAATCCTATCGACGATTGTCGCTCCCCTGCGCTAGGACCAGCGTGTTGTCAGCGTAGCAGACTACGCTGACACCGCTAGGGAGGTCGGCACGCAGCACCCAGTCGTACCCGATGTCCGATCCCTGTGGGACACCGCACGACATCTCTCGCCGGTTCCAATCTCCGTGGTGACCGGGGTAGATGACGGCCCTGTCAGTCAAATAGGCCTCGACCACGCGACAGAGGTAGGTCGGCATCCGGTGATACCGAAGTGCCTCCCTAATGCAACTCCAGGGCAAGGTATTGAAGGCATTGGCGATGTCAAGAGACACCGCCAAGACGACCCCACCCCGGGCAACAGTATCCCCCGTCGTGAGGGCTCGAACGCGCATGATGGCATCCACCGTAGAGCGCCCCTTACGGAAACCAAACTGGCTCTCCGCCAAATCCGGCCCCACCCGCACCAGCCGCCCGACAAGGCGGTCTGCAATTACTCTTTCAAAGAGCTTGCCCACCTCGTCGAGCAGCACGATGGGCCGGTAAGCGGACGGAGAGTCTGCCGGGCGCCCTGGCTTCTTTATGAGGACCAGTTTCCCCGTCTTCCAACGAAGTGGGAACTGGCCCCTCTCTAAGCATGCGCTTAGGAGCCCCCTTAGTCGAGGCCCGAGAGCCTCCAAGGCCAGAACCCAGGCTTTTCCAGGCAAGCCATCGGGTCCTGGGGCGGTACTCTTGGCATTCAGCCTACGTACCGCCACTCTCAGATCTACCTCGGTCACCTCTGGAGCATCGTCGTCGTCGGTGTGGTTCGCATCTGGCACCGCAGGAGGCGGAGCCATGGGCGGGGGAGTATGTTCCCCTCGCGAAGGGAACAGAGCGCTCACCACGACCTCCACGAGCTGGGGCCGGAGACTCTGCGTCAGCGGTGGAGCCCATGGGCGGAGTTTATCGCGCACCCATTTGTAGGGGCGTCCCCACGGGTCTCTGTTGAGAGTCTCCAGCGTCTCCTCGCGGGCCAGTCCTCTGGCCCGCTGGATCTCCGCTCGGAGGGCAGTCTTCGCCGCTCTGTACTCCTCATATAGCTAGCCTGAATCGCTTCCGTATCCGGAGGGCGGATACGGAGCCTGCGGTGCCTGGAGTACCGGTGGCGCGCAGCGACGCACGCCTCGCGTAAAACGGTCAGCTCACGCGACCACCAGCACACCTGGCGCCGAGAACGTCCGGGCTGGACCCGGGGCATTGCCACGTCACATATTTCGGACATGGCCTCCCGGAAGCACTCCGCCTCATCGTTGATGTCGGCAGGCCTGTCTGGTGATGACACCCAGGCCTGCACGATCGAGGCTTCCAGGAGGAGCTCCCGGTCCAGCTGCTTCAGCGCCCACCACGGACCACTCGGGGTCTGTCGGACCAGCGCGCCTGAGGTCTGGGCGGAGACGTTAAACCGGATATATCGGTGATCGGAATACGTCTCCACCCCCTCCATGACGCGCCAGTCGATGACACGCGGCGACAAAGCAGGGCTGGCGAACGAGATGTCCACCACTGATTCACCCCGCATCCGCACACACGTGGGGACAGAACCCCGGTTTAGGGTGACCAGGCCTGTCTCCAGGGCCCAGTCCTCCACCATCCTGCCCCTCGTGTCCGTATACCGGGAACCCCAAGCCACGTTTTTGGCATTGAAGTCCCCGAGGACGAACACGGGGAGGGGATGGTACCCGACGACGACGACTCTCAGCTCCCCAAGGGAGTTGTGGAACTCGACGAGAGTCCGGTTCGGGGAGAAGTAAACTCCTACCACGACAATCTCCCCGAACCGTGCTGCCACGCAACCCTGTCCCCTCTTGACGGCCTCGAGGGACGGGGTACCGGCGGCCGACGAAATTAGGGTCACTGAGCCGCTCAGGTCCTCCACCCAGTCATCCCTGGGCGGGACAAAGTACGGCTCAGCGACCACGGCGATGTTAATCGACCACTGCACCATGCTCTGGAGCAACAGATCCTGAGCGGTGGCGCAGTGGTTGATGTTCGCCTGGAGTAGGCGTAATGGGGTCATTTATTGGCATTCCATATCAGCCTCCTCCCGGGCCCTCTGGAATGGCCCTGCCGCGGTGGTAGCGGCGGCAACGACGACGGTGGAGGCGGCAGCGGCGGCGGCAATCGTGGCGGCTGCGGCGGTGACGGCGGTGGCGGAGGGCTTGCCCCTGCTCCTGGGTTTGGTGGGTGGAGCGCAGGCCTTGCTCCCAGCCCGGTGATCGGCCGGTTTGACAGCCGCAGCACAAGCAAAACAATAAGCAATCGTTGCTGCGGTCAACCTCCAAGGTGCAGTGTGCTCCCACGTGGTTGCCCACCCGGCAGCGGAAGCACTTCAGAGGCCTGGGTTCCAGCAGTTTTACCTGCGCAGATACCCAGCCCACCCGGAGCCTTCGGCCCTCCCCGGCTATTTTACTGGCCGCCAACACGGAGCAGCTCACCGTAACGGTTTGCATCCCCGTGGTGTCAGGACGGATGGTGCCCGCCCTCACCTGTTCGGCAGAGCACCCTCCAATCCTAGCCACGGTGGCCACAACGTCTTCCGCCGTCACGCAGTCATCCAGGCCCAGAATGCGCATGTCAGCGCACTTGGTAGGCCTGGAAACCCGGGCCTCATCCGCATTTAGGGATGCCCTAAGCCTTTCAGCCAGGGCATCAGCGGTCGGGCCGCAGGCCGCACCGGGGATCTCCAGCATCCGGGCCCCCGTCGCAGTGACCTTCATCCGGAAGCCATCGGTGACGCCAATCTCCTCCAGGTTTACTGCCGCCCACGCCTTAGCGAGCACCTCGCGGTAGGACACGCCCTTCTTTTCCGCTTCCGGCTGTAGTGTAATCACTACAGCTGCGGACTTCGGGGCGCGGAGCCTAGCCGCGGCGCTTCGCTCCTTGCGCCGCTGCCACCTCTCCTTTCTGTTGGCCGCCCTTTTGGCTTTACCCGCCTTCCTGTTCTCCCCGGCTACTTGCCATTTGGCGTTGGCCGGAGAAGAATTAGAAGGCGGAGGCGACCGTCCCGCCACAATGGCTGGGGCCCTCGCCTTCTGCGCAGCCATCTCGACCTTCTTGGACTTGGACTGCGCCGATTTCGCTGAAGGCGTGGGCTTGGCCGCAGGCTTGGTCGCGGCATCCACGGTGGCCGCAAAGGTAGTCGGCTTGCTTGCTGCTAGCGGGGGGCGCAGGACAATGCCCTCCAGAACGGAAAACCGATTATGGAAGGCAGCCAGCTCCTGCCGCGCCAGGGTTAGCACCCGTTCTTCCACAGGCACTGGCTGGTCGGCGGGTCGCGTTGCGGCTGGCCTCTCCAAGTTGTTTCTTCTCGGCTGAGCTGGCTCTGTTAAACTCGCTGTCGTCCTGGGTGGTGAGCCCTCTACCCACCCCCCGCTCCCGTACCCCGCTCCGCCTGCTAATTTTTTTGCGGGCGTTGCTCAACCCGCCATCAGAGGACGACCCCTGGCCGTCCCCTGGTTTGGAGCGCTTCTTCTTCAAGAACTTCGCGTTCTTCGCAGCCCCCACCTCCACGGGCTCCGGGCGCTTAAAAGAGCCCTTCGCCCCAGATGCGGCGTCGGACTCCGACCCCGCATCACTCCTCTCTTCCTCTCCTGTCGTCTTTTGGGTTTTTTTTTGTTTTTGTAAAGTTTCCATATTGAATGAAAATCACACTCGTGGGGAGTTTGATTTGCGAGGATATAAAACGTCATTCCTAGGTTTACCCCCTGTGCCTAGGTAAGTCGGGTTCCATTTGTTTCCCAACCAGAGGTTCGACTGGTCCCTGGCTGGGGGTGCGCTAACGACTGATGCGCCACCTGCAACTACGAAGTTCCAGATGGCACTACTCCTCAGTCATTCATACCCTCGCCACGCACCAAAACTTGGTATTAGAGGATTTTTTATAGAGGTTATCGTCCTCGCGATCCGGGCGACTAAGCCAAGATCCTCGTCCCGTTCCGAGTCACAAAACATGACCGTGAGGTCTTTCCGGATTACGATTTCGACGGGTGCAGTCAGGAGAATCAGTTCTCCCGCTGCCAGCTCGTTGGCAGGGTAAGTGCACAACGAGCACCGCCCGTGCTTCTTCACACATGGAGAAGCGTCCTCCTTCGGCCTTTGGGCCCTTCCTCCACGGACCATTCAGGTCCTAACCTGCGCCCACTCAACCATCCCTCTGTAAGCAGAGAGAGGAGTAGGCCACCGTCCACCCAGGAGGAGCAAAAATACGCTCTCCCCCTCGCAGAAATTCGCCATAAACAATACCCTCTCCGAAAAATTCCACAACCTTTTTCGAAGAGAGTATTGTCCATGCCCAGGGTGCACCGGCCCGACGAACGCTCTTCCGCTCGAACGTATTCATAAGGGACCAGCAGGCATCAGGCATACGGGGAGGTTTTCTGCACGCACCCCAATTCGTGAGCCCTGCCTCTTAAACTACGGTTACCTGTATCTTAAGAGACAGTGTTCAGCTAAATGATTGATTGCGATAAGATTTATACAACTTGTGAGTTGTGTCGATCTACGAGTACCTAGTGATTTAAAATGAGGTTAGCCAACTTCTTACGAATATGTTATTATAATATTTTACTAATCAGACAAAGGTTATATGTAAACATAAACTGTAACATAAATGCCTAGTTCCAGAACACGAACAAGTTAATTTTCACCCTGTGAAAATTGTTAGAGATATGCTACTTGCAACATGCAACAACTTGTAACTTTATTAGCAGCTTATTCAGAACATAACTTAGTATGAACATACCAATGTGCACGCACTTCGAATTACTATGTCTTGGTAACTTTAGTGTAAGTTTCTAGTTCACACTGCAGGTATTAATTTCAGAATTTATGATATACATACCTAATTATTATCTTTTGCTCGGAGCACCCTGACGGCTTAGACTTACTAAATTCCTGGAACAAAATTCTCTTTTATCTCCATCACAGTTTGGCTTTCGATCTGGCAAATCAACTGCTGAACCCTTCCACTAACTGACAGATTACATATTCAACAAACTAGATAATAAAAAAAAGACCTTAGCCATTTACCTAGATTTAGCTAAAGCATTTGACACAGTATCTGTTCCGATTTAAAATTAGATAATATGGGAGTAAGAAGTTTACCACTTCAATTATTCATAGACTATTTGCCTGACAGAACACAAACTACTAAGGTAGATAATTGGATTAGCGACGAACTTCCTAATCAGTACGGCGTTCGACAGGGTAGCATCCTCGGTCCGACATCATTCTAAGTTTATATAAACGATTTGTGCGACATCAAGCTGCAAAACGGTAAAATCATCACTTTCGCCGATGATACTGCCGTGATATTCGATGCTCATACGTGGGATGAAGTTAATAAATATGCTCAACAAGGTCTTGATACGGTGTATAAATGGTTATATTCCAATTTGCTTACCCTCAATGTCGATAAGACAAAATACATGACATATTCCCTTAGACCCCAGGATCAACCAAACTTCAACTTGAAAGCCCACTCATGTAATTTCATCAACTATTGTTCTTGTCCTGTATTAATTAAAACAACTATATCAAATATCTTGGCATAATCATAGATTACCGTCTCAGCTTCCAACAACACATCGAAACCCTAGTTAAAAGAATCCGAAAATTAATGTACATATTTAAAAATCTAAGACATATATCTGATACATCAGTTATTAAGACAGTTTACTTTGCACGTTACCAGTCTTTGCTAGTATATTGCATTACTACTTGGGGCGGTACATCTAAAAGTTTTATGATAAATTTAGAGAGAGCCCAAAGAGCTATATTAAAAATTTGTTGCTTTTTCCCAATTCTCTATCCAACTTTCGAACTTTACCAACACTGCCAAGTGCTAACGGTTCGGCAGTTGTTCATTCTCATGATAGTACAAAAAAAACACACTGAACTTCCCTTAGATGACGATTTACTGACACAAATTAGACGATCAACAAATGTTTGTTCAATCATCCGTTATAACACTAGTTTCTCCCAAAAGTTTTTCTGTTTTCTTGGCACTTTTCTTTATAACTCAATTAATAACAAATTATCTATCTACACTCATACAAAAGCTATTTGTAAAAGAAAATTACGCATTTGGCTATTAAATCTAGATTACAATGCCACTGAAAATTTTATAAAACCAGTGTCTTAACACACACTTATTAACACTCACACACCTACACTTAAAAACATACAATACACACAACATTCTTCATTTTCCCCATTTCCGTTCTTCATTTTTTGTTATGCTCATTATTATTAATATAAGTACCTACCTACATAATTTGTATATTACTTTGATTTTTAGTTCATTTGCTTTGCTTTCTGAATTTTGTAAACCCAAACAAACTCTTTCAAACAGATAATAATTATGTATATGTCAAATTAGATATCAGACAATATAATTTGCAATTTCCCCAATTTCATGATTATCAAAAACATTATTGTACATTTTTAACCATATCTTTAGTTTTATAAGTTCTGCTTATACTAAATTGCAATTTCAGACTTTTATTATCCCTATAGTATCTTGACTATTTTTGTAACTGTTTTTGTAAATTAACATGTCCTATCTAAGAGAGCCGGGTGATCTGTAACTCAGGACCCTCCTACATCAGACACCTTTCTCTATTTAAGATTGTACATTTTATTAACCAGTGCCTGTAATATGATGTTGAGATAAATAAAGATTTATGATGCTGATGAACTGTAATTCTATCAGAGATAACGGTGACTGAATAGTCAAAATGTATGAATATGTATGGATTGACATAAGCTACCGAAAAGCTTATGTCAATCCTGATTGTAAGTCGTTGTAAAAATACGAAACGCTTTGAAGTTAAAGTGATTGCCACTTCTATAGAAAGTTTCCTACCTCTGCATAAGTTATTCTATAGTTTGTAACGGTGAGAGTGAAAATAAGACTGTATATTTAAGAGCGGCCAACTTATCATACTTTTCATACAAACGCTCGTACGTGATTATGGCGCTGTAACACAACTTTCTTTGAAAATTTTGAACTAATAGGTATCTTGTACATTACACCTAGGTTTCTATGAAAGCAAAAATACAAATTCAGATAAATAAATTCAGTATAAGCCTGTAAAATTGTGCGTTTTACACAAACTTTACCTGAACTTTGGCCGTTCATAATGTAATCATAAATTTTAAGAGTAAGTACAGAAAACATCTTCATAGAAACGTTCCACATGTAATGGAGATTTGTAATGACAAACATATATTTTATAAACTTGTAAGGCTTACTCACGTATTTTGTGGAACAAGTTTTTATGAAATTTCCGCACACTATTTCTCGTTCAATGTCATCGCGTTCTCACTTGCTTAGTAGTTCTCACTTGCGCTGGATGAAACAACAAGCTTTGTAACCATGCTCGCGTTGACGATAGACGGTCAGGGAAGCATAAGAGCTAATTTCACAAGGAGCTGTCAGTATCATCGTTGATGTAGAATATTGACTCTGAAAGCTTTTAAACGCGGTTTAAATGTGCTGATCACGTTCAGTTTAATTGGTAAAATTTGCAGGCAGACAGTTGGTTTGTATTATTTTATCGTCATAACCGAATTCACCTTTTTTCCTTTGGTAGTAATATCCAATTTATCAAGATGATTTTATTTTATAAACTTTGCCCAAAATGTACAGTTTATAGTAACCTCTCTGGAACGAAATTACCTAGGTACCTATCATCTCATTCTAATAAAATAAATTATTTTATTAGTCTAGTTTTTCGACTAATAATTATATTAGTCGAAAAAACAAACAGAAAAATATCTGCCAAAAGAGACTCTCTTACTTATTGATTCTTATACATACATCAAAAAAAAATTAGGGCCTTGCCAAATTTTATATTTTTGTAAGCATAGTGTTCTAATCAAACACACTATTCCTATTGGTTTTCTTTTAGCTATTGATTAATATAGGTTATTCCCTAATAAAAAAGGGACGGCACGTAAATAATAGGTAAGTACGGAACCCTAAAAAAGTGTGACGTAAACGCTAAGAAAGTGAGGAAAGAGAATAAAAACACGAAGCGTTTGGATGTCGGCACGAATCAAGTTGGATTAGTAAAGTTTGATTTATTTAGTTAATTACTCGACGCGTCTGGACTAACTTGGATGTTTAATTATAATATAGGAGATAGGAATTATGGTCACTAGGAATTAGTAGAAAATAAACATTCATAAGTAGGTACATTCTAATAATATTATACAAGTTTAAGTGTATGTTATTTATAGTATTGTACTTGTTAAAACTCGATATCCAAAGTTTTCCCTGTAACACGAACACACATACACACACGCACTCACAAATACACCCACACATACACTCACGTATACCCTACACACACTCACACACACGCACACAAACACACCCACGTATGCAACTGACTAGCATACACCGTTTATCTATTTTTATTTGTTTTCTTTAATTAATTGTATGTCTAGTTTTGCACCTAAACAGTCCCTTATTCTTGTGCTTAGTATGAAACAATCTAAAATTCAACATTATAACCAATTTTATTATAATTTACAACTTAAACTCATCTTTATATTTCAACATTATTCCTGTAATTAAAGTACATATTTCATACCTTATCTACTTATCACTTATGTTGGTACTGCAAGATATTTTTTCTCGTTCATTTTAAAATTATTCCACAAGCTAGGTACAAAAACATTTGCTATAATGATAACGAGGGTAGGGCGATGATACCTATAATTACAAGATATTCAGTTGTCTTAGCTTAGGTATTGGCTGCAACTCCAGCATGCAACGGTACTAACCTTAAGACGCTGACAACAGCTAAGCCGCAGTCACTGTCAGACTGCATACAAAAGAAAGAGAAGCGCGATGACACAACGCTTATAATTTATTGCAAAATAATTATAAAGCAATTATCTAATTACTCAAAATGAGTTGAGTAATCGAAAATAAACAACAACCAAGTTCTGCATACAAATAAGACGTTCTTGCTATTAATTAATTACCAACCGTTCGTTGATATATACAGATATTTTGGATTGAAACTCAAAGTAAAGGATTAGTTTACCGTTAATTTGTATCCAGGTTTTATTTTCTAAACGAGTTTCGGTAACAACCAAGTTCTGAGAAATATGTTCAAGAATAACATATATTTTTTACGCTACCACAAACTATAAGATTTGGCAATTTTTTGTTTAAGACAAGCGTACTTTTATCATTTGCCTCTTGTCAGCGCCTTAAGGCTTATTTTTACTGTAAACCATATTTTTACTTGAAGGTGTAAATAAACTAAGTATTTTATTATATTTATTTATTATTATTATTTATGTGACTTACCAATGTTACTTTTTCAATTCAAAATGATGTACTTTCTGAGTTTATCTTGGACATTACATCGGTGTACACTTGACATCGGTGGAGAAACATCACGAGGGAACCTCATAGCCCACGTTCGCATGAACGTAAAAATATCACGGCGGGATTTTATCGAGCACTGGATTTTCAATTCCCTGTGTAGAGCCGAGCATTGAGAATCCAACAGAGTGCATCCCAGCGCGTGAAAAAACACACTATTGGATTTTCAATGCTCGGCACTAAGCAGAGAGTTCAAAACCCAGTGCACGAAAAAAAAATCGCTCGTGTGTACCTGGGCTTATAGCCAATATAAGTCTGAAATCACCAACCCGTCATCAGCAAGCGTGAAGAGAAGAGGTCTTTATCCTGCAGTAAAAAAATAATAGGCTGGTATTATTATTATTAAGTTTATTTATTTATTTATCTACACCCATGCAAATCCTCTATAAAAGTTTTTGAAACAGTTAGCTTATTGCGAACATTAATACAACCAGTTTCATAGTGACCATTATATCATCCAAATGAGTGTTATAATACGAGTATTGTACTAAATTACATTATGCAATTCCTTTTCTCACTACTCAATTTGTGGTATTTTTATGAATTTTTTCGTGGTATTTTTATGAATTAAAAAAAAATCGTTATGCACGCGTTTCACAGCAACACAATTTAAAAAAAAAACTTATAGGTTATTCGAATACACGTCGTAACCCCCATTTTTGTTCGATATTAGTATTGCAAAAATGTATTATAGAGGATTCACATCATGGGATAAAGATAAAGATGAGATGTGATAAAGTCTTGTATGCAACTGTACATAATTAGGTATTAAAACATAACCCCTTATTATACAACAGTTGCATATATAACTATTAAACTTCGCTAAGCTAAGATGATTCTACGCAATTTGTTTTGAAAATAACTGAAATTATTTGTTGGCTCAAAGGATTTGGATGAAGACTTAAGACAATGTCAAAGGTCAAAGTCAAATTATTTATTTCAAATAGGCACATATATGGCACTTTTGAACGTTAAAATTTACAAAAAAATTGAATTGATTCTAGTCACCCCTTCCAAAAGGTAGCTTCGTATGGAATGGAATGGACAAGAAACTCCACCGTTACTCTTTTAAATTAAGTACAAAGATATACTAGCTATATCCTGGATTGCCATCCTCAGTTCTTTCAATTACAAAATAAAATCATTTACTCAAACACTGCCCTCATCATTGCTCACTGGGCCACCACTGCTCTCTGTAGCTAGCATAGGCCAGCTACAGAGAGCAGTGATGGCCCAGTGGCAACGTCCATGACTTATGAGGTCGTAGGTTCGGACCCAGCCAGGCGCATTATTTTGTGTACCTATATGTGACATCTGCCAATCTACACTGGTTCCGCCTGGTGGATTACGGCCCACTCGCTCTCAAAGAGAAGTGACCTGTGTCCCAGCTGTGGGTACATTATAGGCAGATTATGCTACTATGCTAGCATCTAGTTCTAGTTCATAATAGAGCTTTTATAACAGAGTTTTATTACCTAAGTACTTTAATTTAGGATTTATCTAATATCCGAAATGTCACACTTTATTCAATATATAAATCTTTAAAAAGTCTTAAACTCTATGATTTATATAGACATAAAACCACCCTTCGGGGTTCGTATTAAATAGAAATAAAGGAAATGAAAAAGGCAAGACAAATGTGCTCCACTTTTTACGGTTTAAACAAAAAATAAACTGTGAATGCCTAAAAGCTTTTCATATTAAGTCAGTGACACCTAGGACTTTTAATATTTTAAGTATATTTATTTTAGCAAGTTCCACACTAAGCGCTGGTCTTCATTGTACTTATATGCTTGTTTAAAAAAACTCAAACATTATAAAGACTTAGCTTTTCTATTTAATGGCTTCATTTACTTCCATTTTAATTAATTTTCGCACATCCATAAACACCCAATAAAAATTAAATTAAATCTCAAGACACGAAATAAATTTAATGAAGCGAAAGCAATAAAAAGTAACGAGAGTACCGATAGCAAATTCATTCAGACCTGTAATAAACCCTTTCAGAAATTCGGAGTCACATTAATTGTACTAAAAACCTGAGTAAAATTAATACTATCAGAAATTCTATTCCGGCTGCTGCAATTTGTCCTGGAACCTTTACAATTTAATTATAACCTCGAGTATTTGAATCTTTGAGTTTAGACGAACTTTCAAAGTTCTCTGCGATTCAGCAGAGCAATGATTGTGCCAGCTAATTGATAGGATTTAATTGAATTCAGTTCAAATTGAGTGCCGGAAAGTAAGACACCTCCGCTTGAATTTGGTAAAATCTATCGATTGAATGGAAGCTTTGATTTAGAAACTTTGGTATTAAACCTTTGTTCGAGAGAACTGAATTTTCTTTTACAAAGAATAAAAGTATATATGGACAAAAAGACCCCAGAGGGATTACTGTGAAAATTAACTTGTTCAAATAAAGAGCACTACATTGCGCAAAATATTCGCAATAACGAAGGGGAGAGAGAACGAATAATTATTTTTTCCCATTTCTGCGAGAAGGTTCATTTAAGTCCATGGTCACGTCGGTCGGCTCGGAATCCCTAACAAGTTTTTTCTTGGTCAGCAGAAATTAATTCACGTAATCGAAACCCAGACGAACTTAATTTCGATTTGGTAAAAAGATAAAAGTTTTTTTTTTTAAATAACGTAGGTATTCCCGCGAATAAATTAGGAAAAGTAATTTTTTGATGGAATAAAAAACAACATTTTACTAATGGCTGTGTTAAATAAATACGAAAAGAGAAAGTTTTTAAATAAAATTCGGTGTCCTTAATATTAGAAGAGTTTTGGTTAGCAAATAACATGATGATAAGTTTTATGACAACAGAATTTTCTGAGAAAATATAATAATATATATATATAATATAATTGAAAGGGGCCGGCGGTATTAAATCAAAAGTTGAATAATTTTTCCCACTCAATGATGAACGCTGAATAAAACAAGACGATAAAAGTAATCCTATTAACGTTATTCAGACTTGCCATTTGGCGCTCTTTGTAAAATATCATCCTTAGAGTAAATTGTAGTCTTGAAGCTTCAAGCGGATTAACCTGGGAAAAGACAGGCAGAAGTAACTTTTGCTGAGTCAATTTACGAGCCAAATTTCACGTCTTCCACCGTACCCGCACGTCGGCCACAAAAATCTCGTTAAAAGTTAACTTGGGAAATTAACCAATCCGTTGGCTGTAGCAGCAAAATGTTGGCTTGAGTGTACCTATGCGATTCCATGCGGAATTAATCTATTGAACTATGCAACATGCGATGAGCCGCCATGCTGCCAATCGTTTGATACCGTTGAGTGATCTCTATTAACTTCGCGTTCCACGGAAATTGTCTAAATGATAAATTATGATAAATTATTTTTATTTCTGCAAGTAGGTTTGTACAAACACTTTTACACGGCCGCAGGCAGGTCCAGACATAATCTTGGTCAGATCATGTGAAGGCCATGTAGATTGATGTCTGAAATGGTGAGGAAAGAACCAACCAGATTGAGTGGACCTGTCCAGTCAGTGTACGCATTTGTCAGTAAAACTCAGAACTTAAGGACCTCACCAATGCGGCGAATAATACCAAAAAAAGGACATTTGGGTAGGCAGCATAAGCTACTCAAACTGTCAGACCATGATTAAAACTAAATGAGAAAAACAATATACACCGTGCCGCTACAATAGCGATATTAATTTAACACTCGGATATGGATAGTAACCATAAAAAAAATAAGATAAAATAATTCACACCTTGAAAAATTAAAATGTTCAAACAAACTAAATAATAAAGCTCTCTAATTCCTTCAATTCGCCTAATCTTTGTAAGTTTTTCGTTTTAATTTCATTGATGCGATGTTATGATCCAAGACCCCGGCAAATCCGGCACGGTTGGCGCAGTGGTTAGGCGATTGACTGCTGCGCTGCGTGTCGCGGGTTCGATTCCCGTACGGAACAAATATTTGTATGACCTACAAGTAGTTGTTCCGGGTCTGGCTGTTTGTTTATGTAAGTTTAAATGTTTGTAAACGCACCCACGATACAGGAGAAATTCCTAGTGTGGGGCAACGTTTTAAAAAAAAAAAAAAAATGACCTCTGCGCTACAGCTCTTTAGGCACAGTTTGCAGCAAAATGTTATTTTAGAAAATTGTTAATAAATAATAACGTTTAATAAAATTAAAATATATTCATAAAAAGAAAACGCGAAACCGTATAGGTCTATTATAGTATACCTAAAAAAAAAATAACAATGACCCACATGTCTTCACATTCTCAATAATTAAAATAATATAATACTTCACAAATAAATATTCATGTCCTTGTAAATATACTTAATAATGTTTGTACCTACTACCTTCCTCGGATCATTTGGTATTAAAGGTCATTCACATATACCATTAAGTCTCAAAATGTTGCAACTGCAAAGGTTTCTAACCTCCTATAAGACCAAAGATAAACCTCACTCTTACTTTAGTGTAAAAGATAAAATGAACAGTGATATATCCCACATTTATTTGATTATACTTGAGTTTTTTATCTCCAATGTCAGCAATAACAAGCTCATTCCGCTTCATTAAATATTCCGTTTTCGTCTCCTCGCTTATTAGTTCTTCTTTATATGTTATACCATGAACAAACATGTCCACATCAGAATAACAAGCATCTCTGAATGTCAGACGAAAATGAATACTCTCCTCTAAACAATTTTCCCTTTAATTAAAACCTTATCAACATTTGCAGTCACTTTAAGTCATCAACGTTGCCAATGCCTTGTTTTCATTTTAGAGTTTCGTAATTAGTAAAATAAAAGCTGATTTAGAAACTTTACAACAACGTGCTGAAGATGGGAAGAAAGTTTTAAGGAAATTAATTGTAAATGTGACCTTGGAATGTTGTGAAAGCCGGGCCCACCACATTTATGCCTTTTGTTGTATGATAATTCAATTATCAAAATTAGGATAGCTGTAAAGACCAAATTGTGAGACGCGATCTATTTCTACACCATTAGATTTTTGGCACACAACCTTAAGCGACCGACGAGGCTAGAATTGTAATCCTAAGATGTAACCAAGTAGAGAATTTGGCAGGGTTTTGTATAGGGAGTCCGTGTAATAATATTATCTTAAGACTAAATGAAAGGCTTGAAGCTAAAAACCTCGATTTTCCTCAAAGCTACTGCCGATGCTTTAAGGAAGTTGGTGAACCAGTTTCCTGAAAATAAAACGAAGAGTTTATTAGCTATCGCGGATATAACTTTTGCTACTCGATACCCGTGTTTTCAATAAGTATTTTAGTTTGAAAGGTAGAATTAATCGCTTTGAAAGCTGGTTAGTTTACGAAGATAGAAGCTAATATTTATAGGGTAGAAGGCAACCCCTCATAAAATAATGAAGTCTGTAAATTCTGAGTTATAATAATGTAAGAGGTTTATTAAAATGAAGTGAATTTCTTATTAAACTTAACGTGTTAAGATAAACATCTTAAAGAAAATCATGAAAGTTCTAACAAAAGTCCTGCAGATGAAGTTTATACTCAGGCATTTTCCTTTGATTGGAATGGATTATATTTTCTTCTCTATATTTATATTTTAGCTATCTGTGTGTGTCTATCAATTACACTAGCTAACTCCTGTGACATGCCAATTTACTTAATCCGATTCCTAATGTTTTTGATGTTACAATTCCTAATGCGGGCTTCCTAAAAAGCTTTTCCCACTTTTTGTCTGATATACCTTCCCTTTGTTGTCACATTGCCGTCTAGCATTGCTAAAGGTACCTATAGCTGTACAAGAATCTTTTGGCGCATGGCCAAAGTTGGAACTAACGCTGCCGTCCTAATTTTTCAATACATTTCACAAAATATTTGCACAAATGTTTACCAACAACACCACCCCGTCAACGTCATTCGAGTGCCAAAAGATTCTTGTTTCAGTGTACACGAAAATGAACAAACAGGATTATAAGTAATATGGTATTTCAAAGATACCCTAAAATCACCCAAAACTTTTGAATCCTAACATTCAATGTTCCTTCTGTATAACAAAGAAGTTCAATACAATAGAGTTATTATTTGAGACGCACGTAACGAACTAATTTCTACCCTTCAGGCACTTTCAAAGTTTTTCACAAATTATAACAATCGGAAGTTTTGTTAGTTTCGGTAACAAACATTTTAAACAAGGTTATTATGAAGATATTTGCGGTCAAAAGATTTTCCTGGGGCCACTCTGTCGTTGAGGTTTTGAATCTTTAAAACCCATTGTTGTGCTAGATACACACGCAGCGACTTTGGTCGCCGGCGACACGTTGGTCATTTCAAAATCTCGGGTCCACACAGATTTTGACGACCGATTTGTCGTTAGTGATGTCAAAATCAGTGTGTGGACGTGAGATTTTGAAATCGACAGCGAGTTGCTGTGTGTATTACATTAGTACCTACAGGCAAAAGAAAATTCATCAAAGTGTGAAGTGTGTCATTATTGGCAGCAAAGGATTGTTATGAGAAGATGATTTTTTAATTAATTTAATAAAGATGTGATAAGAGGCCGATTAAAGTTCATAACCTGTAAAAATGATAAAGTGAAAAAACCGACAAAGCGCGTGTCGGACCACGCACAATGAAGGGTTCCGCAGTTGGCATTACTTAATCCCAAGAAAAAACTTAACATTGTAGTTCTGTTGCAAATGTAAGTTGGTCGACCATTACTCGTTAACTTGTAAAGCTACGTAGCTGTGATAGTTTTCTTTTACCTTCGTTCTATATACTACTGCCGTGATTTTATTCACATATCCAATAACATTTAGCTGGCGGGGGTCCCACACTTGACTCTAAATAAAAAAAATAAAAATAAAATGTTTATTTCAGTTACCTACATAATGTTTAACATACATGTTTTGGAGGTCACCTTTTAAGCAGAGAGATGCTTGTGTTAGGTGACTCCGTCCTTCCACATAACATAAACCGTGTAGGTATGGAATTGAAAAACATATTTTAAAAAGAAAAATATAAAATACAAAAAGTAACCGCACATTGGTGATGTATGAGTGGGTTTTTGAGTGCGTGTGTGTGTGTGAGAGTGTGTGTGATAGTGTGAGCCTACATTTTGATATGAGTTTTGTTGGTTTAGTTTTTAGGACAGCTAGCACTTTAAAGCTTAACATTTCGGAAAAAAATCCCTGAATTGAAAAATGATTTATTTTATGGTTTATGGCATTATTTTTGGACGGCCTATTCAACGACACCTCACACAATGGGATAGACGAGAAAAAAAACTTTTCGTGTAGGGGCTACCGTACAACATGATTTTATTTTATCACTTCGTCAGCGTGATTAATATGTATACCCATGCCAAATTAAAGCTTTCAGCTAGACGGATGGACGTGGCAAAACTATAAATTCTTGTTGACTACGGAACCCTAAAAAACAACGAAATAATGAAAAAAAGACAATTTCACTGATTCTGATTGCAATAGTTAGTAGCGAATTGGATGATATCATTGTTGTTTTTATTTTATTCCAAATTATTAATATACAATATAATTTATACCGGTTGTATTGTATTCCAAAAAATATTAACTATTTTCAATCATAATAATTTTGCAGTTATTTCAAAATTCTGTATTTTCATTAAATCGTAAATATTATTTTATAGATTCTATTGTTAGCTTTCACATTACAATATTTACAAAATAACAATGAGTGAAATACCGTTGTCGAATGATGTCTAAAATAATATTATTAAAAAAAAACAAGTTTCAATTCATAGAAAAATGCCGTTTATTTGCTAACAAAACGACCGCCATTGTTGTCATCGCGTCTAGTAAAAATATTATTAATTATTTTACAAAGTAACGTTACAAAAAAACTATTAGGTTAGGTATTCAATTAGGGCTCCACATGACCTAAAAATACAACAAATAAAATAACTACTGTTTTAAGAAATATGACTATGTGTCGAGCTACAGCTAAGTCTGAGCTCAAATGGGTGTCCGTTCGCCAGAGAAGAAGTTTGCGCACTTTGATTACAGTTTTCTCCCTTCTCAAGTCTCCCACCCCTCCTTCTTTTCTTATCTTATGTCTCACTTTCAATATCTATGTTCTTCACACGCTAAGAATCTGCGTTCTTCTAACAATATTCTTCTATTCTATCCTTCTCATACTTCTGACTTTGTGCATTCTTCCTTTCATATTCAGACCATTCTTTTCTGGAATGCGCTTCCTTTTGATATCAGGACGGCCACCAGTCGGTATGCATTTAAGCGGAAATTTCAGAGTTATTTTCAAAACAAATAGCGTAGAGTCATCTCAATTACTTATTTTCCTTGAATTTATATGTATTTCATAAGTAGGGATATATTATAGTAAATACATATGTATATGTATTATAAGTTTATAGCTTATTTATGTACTTCTGTATCTATTGTATTTATAATCAACTAGCTGTGCCCCGCGGTTTCACCCGCGTAAGTCTCGATCAATCAACCAATCAATCAACTCAGCCTATCGCAGTCCACTGCTGGACATAGGCCTCTCCTAGGCTGCGCCACAACACCCTGTTCTCCGCCTTCCGCATCCAGTCTGACCCAGCCAGCTTCTTAAGATCGTCGGTCCATCTAGCTGGGGGGCGTCCCACACTACGCTTGCCGATACGCGGTCTCCACTCCAGGACTCGTCTGCTCCATCGGCCATCGGTCCTTCGACAAACATGGCCAGCCCACTGCCACTTCAGCTCTGCAAGCTATGTCGGTAACTCCGGTTCTTTTCCGGATAATTTCATTTCTGATCTTATCCTTCAAAGAGACTCCAAGCATAGCCCGCTCCATAGTAAGTCTCGATCCCGATCGAATATCGGGATAAAAAGTAGCCTAAGTCTTAATCGAGGGTGTCAGATACCTCCATACAAAATTGTATCAAAATTGGTCCAGCCGTTTGAGCGTTAAGAAGTAACAAACATACACGAACACTCACAAACTTTCGCCTTTATAATATTAGTGTGATGTGATCATGTTTTATTTAATAATTTTTAATATTATTATTTTCTCTCAATCAAAAAAAGAGCACCCGCCATCTTATCTCTTCACCGCCCTTGGTTGACTGGTAGAGAATCCCTAAAGCTAAGTCCGCCTTTGTACCTCGTTGTGTACGAGAAGTTTAAATATATGAATAAGCACGTATTGTGTAGGGATAAAACCCTCCTAACGGTTTTTTCACTTTTATTAAAGGAATCTTGCTCATTCTGCCATCTCTGAGCATCCCATTGGGTAATGACTACAACTAGTTGTTGTAAGTACATCCCATAAAACATATCAATAAAATAAAATACAATCTTTATTACTAGAAGAAAGGATGGTAAATCTACTTAAAAACAAATTTGGTAATTATGTAACGTGCACTTTGGTGCCAAAGGAGTGCTTTAGCACTCGTACTAAGATTACCCTGTATCACGAGTGCCATTACTCTCCACCGGACCAACTGAGATAGTTATTTACACAATTTAATTTTGAATAAATTCTGAACAAAAATAACAATTATATCTAATTCCCCATTAAAAGTAATGCTGTCACTTTTTGATACGTTCCGTTAGATAAATACAGCATTTGCTATTAATGGGGAATTAAATTTAATGGACTTACGTGCAACTGGCGGCAGTCTCTCAGATTCTTCCTTTTAGCCAGTCACTTACAGCGTTCCTGGGGCCCAAGTCTGCTATTTTTATAAATTCAGTCATTCCAACACGATCCCATTGTCATTCTGCTAAAAGTTCATAATCTGGTAAATTCATAATGGTCGATCATTGGTCGGTCAATGTTCTCGTAATATAAATGTGTTATTATAATGGCATTGTCGTATTGCCATTATTATAAAATCCATTAGTAGAAATGTCACTCATTTGTCATTATGTACGAGATTACCAATATATGCAATTTCTTTCAATGTAGTGTCAGTGGCCGACCATTCGAAAGTCATAATGAAGCCATTATAATAGTAGATTACCAAACTTGTCAAAATCAACAACTAAGAAATCAATGATCGACCATTCTGACACTATTGTAATAGCAGACTTGAGGCCCTGCATTGCTGTCGGGTAAGTAAGCAAATATTTAGAACAGCATTGAGTTTATTATAAACCCCTGAACCCAGTATCCAATAATGCCGCTGCGCAAGATAATAGCAGTTTTTGGTGACCCTGTAAAATCGTATATTATGTAGACGCAACCGCAACCCTAAGTCAAAGTTGTAGTAACGAACCTATATTATCCAGCACGTTACGCCTACCAATGTTAGTTATGATTTACGGTTCCCTTTTCAAACTTATATACGCCTACAATCTTATATGGACGAAAATCCTTTGTACAGAGGAGATCGGGGTAACAAGTCAAAGGCGGCCTCCCGAAACGGTAGAACCTAAAATCACTCAAGTGGAATCGACCAAACGTCATGTTACATACGTCATTCATGACCCTGAAGGTCACGTAGGTTTGATTTGCACTTTGGTACGCAGCCAAAATGCCAAAACTGCGGTCTACAACATACCTACAGAATTTTTTAACAGGAACAAAGTGAACACTCAATAGCTCTATAGAATTACAATCCTAATCAGATTCAGATTCAGATTCAGATTCTTTATTTGTTAACATAGGTGGTTACAAACAGGTGTTACATTTTCATATGCGCTCTATGTTTTACCATTTGGTGTACAAATATGATGATCAATTTTACATTTAATTATTAATTATCTACGTGCAACAAATACTATTATCAATTAAAATTATAAAAAACAAGAATCCTAAAGTGTAAGCGATGCATAAATATTTTTAAATTGTCAACAATAAAATTTAAGAAGTAACAAAAAATAAAACAATTAAATAAAATAAAAATAAAATTTAGAAAATAATGTCAATCATAAAATTTAAAATTAGTACAGAAATGTCAAAACAATTATTAAACCAATAAACTATCCCTTCAATGTCAACAATTAAATATAAGGTAGCACATAGATGTTAAATGTCAATAAAATGTGAAAATATAATAGAATATGAATGATGTATTATGATTGCAATGTCGATTAGTAAAAATAAATAAATAGGTACAGTAATGTCAAAATAGATGACCTAACACTTATTATCTATAGGAGGCGTTATAGAACTGTCGTCCAAATAGTCCTTTATCGAGTAGTAACATTTATCAATTAATATTTTCATAAGCTCTTTTTTGAATTTGTCCAGGTTTAACGATTTTAATGTCTCAGGTAGCTTGTTAAATATTTTTGTGGCCATACAGAAAGTGCTTTTATTCATTAATCCTAACTAAACTAATATTATAAATGCGTAAGTGAGTTTGTTTGTTACGGTTTCTCTAAATCGGCTAAACGGATTTTGATGCACACGGGTAGACGACCATGACCTGTATTAGGACATAGAATACTTTTTATCCCGGTAGTGTGCCCGTTTGAATGTTCGAAATTATCCCACAGGAGTGGGACAATTTCGGACATTCAAACGGGCGAAAAAGCTGGCAAAAGCTAGTAGAAATATAACGTAGACCTATTCCTACGATTGTTAATATGTGGGCATCCAAGCGAAAAGGGTCCAGTTCTCGGCATTTAGTTTCAGAGATATACGCAGTTTTGTAAAGTTGGGTGAAAAAATTGTATTTCGCTATTTTAATTGATTATTAATTAATTCTCAATTATCTACAAGTTCATAATAGATAAAATATCATCCCCACTTTTCGTGCAAGGGTCGTTTCGTACGTGACACACATAGATGTTCTTTTTTTTTAACCGACTTCTAAAAAAGGAGGAGGATCTCAATTCGGATGTTTTTTTTTTTAAGTTTGTTCGCGCATAACTCCGTCGCTTGCTAACCGATTTGAATTTTTTTTTTTTTGTTGGAAAGGGTATAACTTCCCAAATGGTCCCATGAAAATTTTAATGAAATCGGACAAGCGGTTTTTGAAAAATCAACAAACATCTAAAAATGTATCTACGTTGTCTACACTATCGATCTTTTCGTATACTCTGCATTGCGTTTTTTGTACGCGCATAACTCCGTCATTTACGAACGGATTTGGAAAATTCTTTTTCGGCACTAATAAATACAACAAAAAAACTTTTTACAAAAAAAAAATAACCGACTTCCAAAAAAAACACTACAAAGTGAAAAATAACTTTAATTTCGGAAGTCGGTGGCATAAAACTAAAATACAGATCCAAAGACACCGACTTCCGAAATTAAAGTTATTTTTCACTTTGTAGTGTTTTTTAGGAAGTCGGTTATTTTTTTTTGCAAAAAATTTTTTTTTTCAATTTTCTATTTTACCACTTGGTCGGCGTGATTAATATTATGTATATCCATGCCAAATTACAGTTTACTAGTACTAAGAGTCTCTGAGCTACGGAGTTACAGAGCGGACAGACAGACATGGCGAAACTATAAGGGTTTCTTGTTAACTACCGAACCCTAAAAACGAACTATGTGCGACTGATATGATTATTTATGTTTGAACTAGCCCGCTCGTTTTTTGCTTGACTAAAGTTCTGAGAGCGAGACCACTAGAAAAACCTTTGATTAATATTGTTAACTCGCTTGGCAGCATCTACTGGAATGCTCATCCGTCTGATATATACCGTCTCTCCCCCACCCATTCGATTTTTCAGACTAATAACACGATTAAAAATCATTAGCAGGTAGGAAAATTACTAATTACTAGCTTCCACATGTATATACCTTTACGTTAACAGCGATTTGCAATCCAAGACAAAAAAAAAACATTTTTGGTTTGGTAATAAAAAACAAACGTAAATGAAGAGAAACATAAAAAAAAAGTAAGCAGGTGCCTATGGAGAATTAGTCAAATGAATTAATCTTGTATGCAAATGAAGACGCGGCCACATTTCGAATATATTATATTTCATATATAATATATTTATTTTTAGAACGTTGACATTATTATATCTAAATACGGACCTCTTTAGCACAATACTCGTTATTTAAAGCTCACACCCGTCATGACTTAACAAGATAAACAAAAAACGGCCGGTGTCACACTGATGAACTGCGTTGTTTACACGATGGGAATCCCCGGTAATCCGCTGTGAATGTCACTTCCGCGTGGAAACAGCCGATTGAGACCAAGCGGCGCGGGCTTAACACGTCAAGACTGATACTAACTATCGTTGCTTGACTTAAGTAAGAGAGAACACTATCTTATCCCCTTTTTAAAAATACTAGAAAACACCTAAATCAACGCCTAGATATTATTGCACTGTTGAATTTTTAACACTTGACGCTGATCCGACTACAACGTTGAAAATAGTGTTAGTGGAAACGGGCATTAGAGGGTTTACAAAACGTCAAGGGATTAGATAAAACATTATAAAAATTGTTGTTGGTATGAACCGTAAACCTACTGATGAGTTCCAATTGAATCTCTTGAATTTTGTTTTTTTTTTTTTTTTGGGACGACAAAAATCGTACATTATATATATATCTAGGTATACACAGTATGCTTTAAGCAAATGTACAATCCACTACGTTTCCACATGTTACTAGCATAAAAGATACAGTTTTGGTAAAATAAAAAAAATAAACAATACATAACAAAACATTTTTGTTATGGAAGAGCGGAGTCTTCTAATACAGGCATTGTTTGCTTAAAAGAAGGCTCCAATCACAAACTAATTGTGTAATTTGGTTGAAGAAATAAACAATTTTGAATTTGAATAACAACAATACAATTATTTCGTAATCTTAAAACCAAATAGTTAATACATATTTAAATAATAAATAATAATTAAAAAAAATGATTTTGAGACATGCGGAGCCTGTGCCGGCAGCCCTACTATGTCTGCCACGTGCTGTCAAGGACGGTACCCTTCTTCCTAAAGTGTGATAGTGCTCAGAACAGTAAACAGTGGCCTTACCCACGACTTAGCCCACTAGGTAAATATAATATGTATTAACTGAACTTGAGTTTCCTTTCTCTCTCTACACTACCTATGATTGTTAACGGCCTGCGCAGCCTCCCTGCAAAGCTCTAGCCGTTACAGTGGTCGTTCGTCTCGCCTTTAAATTAATACGTTTTTCATTATATTAATACGTGAAGCAAAAACTTTGTACCCCTTTTTAAGAAAATTACGCGGACGGAGGACTATGAAATTTGGCACAGTTAAAGTTTATATGAAGAGTGCAGACAGCTAATATTTTGTATAATTAGAAATAACGTGAACTAATAAAAAAAAAATTACACACACATATGACCTCATGACTTGAAGATAGATAGGTGACAGAAATGACAGCTTGAGCATGGAATAAGTAAGTAATTTATAATAGCATGGAATTAGTGTATTCATGGAATTAGTATAATATAACTAAGTACTATATACATGATATATGATTTAGATTGTATGTAGACCAGTGGGCGACCACTAGTAATAATAAAATATGACTTTTGATATCTACCCTTTTTGCCACACTCCCAATTTAAACATACACATCATGAGTGAACAAGACAAAAAACGCCCTAACGTTGTTTACAGATAGGGAGTTTGGGGTAATTCCCCGCGATTGTCACTTCCGTACGAGGTTAGCCGACCGGACATAATCGGCGCGCCCTCCACAGGATTACGCGGCAGAGCCTGAAATCCATTTGAGTAAATCTATCGGCTAACTAGCGCTGTACTTTATCTACGGCTAATTGTGTGAATGAGTGATGGTCTGAAGTTGTTGTTTTGGGATCAGTGTTGTGTCTGAATTTATAGACCAGTGCCGATAATTTTAGAGGAAAAAAACATTCTTAGCAGTATAGGGATGGCAGGGAAATTTAGGATAAATTAAACTTGTACGGGGAAAAATCGATTGGACCGCAACAGACAACCGGAAGATGGTGTAAAAAAGTTATAGGGTTACAATGGCAAAACATCGATAAAATCCAAACAATAAACATTTTGAAAATCGATTATTCCCTTAACTTTATTATTCGTTATCTTTCTTTGTACTGATGTTCTGAAAGTCATGCAAAACTTGAAATTTAATCTTATTTAATATATTTATAAGGGAACTTTATGTAACACTGTAACAGTTTCAAGTTCGGACTGCTGAAAAAAATTATTCATTCCATTTTTGTAGAAAGCTGCTTCAGTTCCTCACGAGACTCAACACATTTTTCAATCTCTAGAGAATCGTATTAAAAAGAAGTATTCCTTACCTAAAACGGTATTGTTAAACACACTGTTATTCAGCACTTTATTATTTTGTCATCAAAAACGTAGTATCCGATCAAACTTCTAATTATACATTTAGTATCTACTTCTTCACGAACTGTCTCACGAAGCATTTTGTTAGGTTACACTGTTGCATGCACTAATGTTGAAAAATAGTACATTTTGATACAAGTGGAGAATGTTTGTTATTGCATTCGAGGCGGAATTAACACCCGAGCCGTAGGCGAGCATTTGTTGCATTGTGAACCTAATCGTAGTGCAATAAGAACCAGTTTTCGAGGAAGTGTATTGAAATATATTTGTTTTTACAAAAAGTCGGTTGTTTAAAAAAAAAATTAAGTATAAAATTTCCTTGGGATTATGTCAGTATGTATTATATTACTATATGTATTTATATTATGTATTATGTTTAGAGGTGTTCTCTACTGTATATTTATGTATCTACTAAATTGTTGTCACGCGCATTAATAAATGATAAAACATTAATATGAATGTTTTCAGAAGATATCTTCTGAAAACTTTTCAAAATGGTTTCGTACAATAAGGGAAGACATTTTAAATCTTTCATGTCAGTTAAAAACATTTAAGGCGTCGATATTTGCGCAAAGTTATTAATACTACTCAAACTACGCAAAGTTGGGTTATATTTGGTTATTTTCATACCGCAGCTTAAAACTGTCGGCTAACCGGCTAACTGTCGCTGTATTTTCATCTCAAAGAGTCATCAATAACCCCAACATAGCAGTTAGTTTCAGTTCACGCCTTTAAATCACAAGTAGGCGAACAACAACAATCCTTCGAATAACGAATAACAAGACTAACCACGGTAGTTAAAACCCCAGCTCACTCTACAAGCATGGTAATAATCTCAATCAATGTGCCCACTATTTAATAAACACCTCACCTAATCGTTCATACAAAGGGGAGAGTGGGGTAACTTCAGCCACTTTACAACACGAGCGGCGAGCCGGATTTAATCGTCGTTCCCCGCGCCGGGATTACGCGATGGACCCTGAAAATCACTGAAGTGAATCTATCTACTTACCATCACTGAGCTAATAAGAATTTATGGGTGTCCAATTGTAGGTACATGGCTTGGCAGGCTTGTGTACTAATTGCATTTTTAGGGTTCCGAACCTCAAAATCAAAAGTCATTTATTCAAACTAGGCTCAGAATCAGCACTTTTCGAACGTCAAAAATTACATAAGACAGTACCCCAAAAACGCCCACCCTTCACCACTTCCTAGTGCTTTAGCTGGGAAGAAGAAGTGGCGCAACAAACTCCCCAGCAGCACAGCTGTCTGTTCAGATATAAAACTTGAATCTATACAAGAAAATGTAAAAGAATTTGCATTACGCAACACAACATTAAATCAAATTATTTGCCTTATGTTAGTTAGCACACGCCACTATACCAAAAAAAACATAAGAATCGTCGAAATCTATACTCAAGCAGAAATAACGTAAACAGAACGTACCTAAATAAAGGCCTCCAGGCATAATGGGCGTGCCCGCTTACATAAAGCTATAGCTGTAACTCGAAGTCAAAAATGATAAACTAGCACCATCGTAATACAATAAAAAATGGAACCCTCTTAGGATAATTCGTGTGTCTGTCTGTCTGTCCGTCTGTTACAGCCAATTTGCTCCGAATCTTCTAGACCGATGAAGTTTAAAGACACACATGGATTTCTGTAACCCAAACACGAACGTGTAGCGTAAATATTGGGTTCCCACCTATGAAATTGGCGTTTTTTTCTCACAAATCGAGAACCTCGTCACTTCTATGATTTTAGATATTCATCAATTTCTTGGTCTCTTATCAAATACTGACCATCATAGACAACTACCACTAGTAAACAAACTTTATTACTTGTAGTTTTCTAAACATAAAAAATACCTTAAAAATGACTCCTCATTTTTTTAGCAGAAATTACCACTATTTGTTTTAACTTAGCCAAAAGCGCATGCGCTAGCGCTTAATCTAAGTGGCATAGTGTTATCTTAGTTTTGAAAAATTAGTGCATAAAAGTTTTAAAACATTAGTGTTCATGGTTGTTATATAAATTAAGAAAATGTTAGTATGAAAAATACAACTTCTTTAAAATTCTCCATACAAAACGCTGACTTCATAGGTCGGACCTATTAAATGAATTTTGAATATGGGGATCACTTTCAGAGGGCATGCTATAAAATTAACAAAAAATGTTTTGCAAACTCTACAATGTGACATCTCAAATGGAAGAGCTCGTTGTAAGGATTTCAGATAATTATATTTTTTTTATAATTTTAAAATAAATATTTTTAAAGTAATTTAAGAATAGATAAAACGGGGGGCTTGTGGCTAGGTAATAACAGCCGCAAGGGTCGATCGATCAGGTTAAGCTACACTTGCCGTGGTAGGTCCGTGGATGGGTGACCATCTTTACATACCAAGACCCCTCCGTGCCTCGGAAAGCGCGTTAAGCCGTTGGTCTCTGCTGTTATTTGTAGATTTTTGACAGTTGTTACGGGTCGTCAGAAGGCCGAAAGTTTGACAACCAATTTTACCAAGGGGTATCGTGTTCCCCAGTAACTGGGTTGTGGAGGTCAGATAAGCATTCGCTCCATGTAAAATACTGGTATTCAGCTGTTTCCGGTTAGACTGGAAGCCGACCCCAACATAGTTGGGAAATGGCTAGGCAGAGATGGATGTTAAGAATATACATATAAATTGCGTTACTGTGCGTACAAACTTTCATTTGCAGTTTGAATGTATGAGGGAACGTGTTTTTCAATACAATGTTAAGTTTGTTCTTGAGATAAATTCATCCCAACTACGAAACCCTTTATTGTGCATGGTCCGACACGCACGTGGCTAGTTTTTTTATTTGAGAGATAAGGGTTTTGTAAGGTGTTTTGGTGGCTAACAACGCAGGAATGAACTGAGTAGACAATTATTATTGAAACAGGTGGGCAAATAAATCATCGCACAGGAAACAAAACCAAAACCAGTGTGATTACTGATTAGGATTGAACATGTGACCATAGGAACGTGGCGCAGGTGCTGGGTTATCTTATTAAAGTTTGTGGATAAAAGTCTCTCATAAAAATAAAAATATTAAAAAAAAACTTATTATGTTAGAGAAAACTGTTAGTTTTAATGAAGGTTTCTTGTATCATCGCAAATCATCAGGTTTATCTAACGTTGATCAGCAATGACAAATCTTTTTTAGCAGCCACAAAAAAAAAAGCCATATATACAGGGTAAATTAAATTAGCCAGCGGAACTCCGGTGACTTAATTGATATCGGTATCTAAACATGATCAAAAAAAAAAAAACTTTCTTAAATATGATTGGAAATTCGAGCATTATTTTGACAAACTTCTTCGAGATAAATCGAAATTGCTGTACTAGCCAAATACATGCGAGCAGGCGGCCGGCAAAAGTTGTATGAAAATCCATACGTGTCGTGGTTTAGCGGCAAAATAAATTACATAGAAAACTCATATCTACGATAGATATGATTATATTATATAATGTTTTCTAAATTTAAAAATGGAACGATCTTTTACTCCGAAACATGGCAACCAAGAAGGTAACTTATCAAAGGTTTTGTTTAAATTTTGAACTAGCTTGCAAATAGAAAGCTGTTAATTTCCGCGCATTATTTGTGAAAAATACTATACAAGCCTTGGCCGCAACCAGGCATTGATGGACTCACGTATGAGTGCCTCGGCTAACATTTTCACGTTCGTCCATCAATACCCCTTTTGCAGGCCGCTGCAGTAATGTACAGATCTGTCAAATTTCTTTAATAGATTTTCAACTTTATCCCTACAGCATAAGGTTCAAGGTTGATTGGGAAAATTTGACAGTTTCGGGTACCTTGACCTGCTGGCGTAAAAGAAAACAGTTTTATCAACTCATACTTCAAGTAACAAAATATTAACAGCGGTCCGTTGATCCAAAAAAAAACATCAAATATTATTTTTTTTGTCGTGTTTGCGGAGTTTCACTAGCTAATTTAGTTTGACCCTGTATAAGCCAGACTTCTTCTTTACTAGTCCTTTGACGAAACTTCATTTTTTCGTGAGGAAACCGGCATGTCCTAGAACCAAAAATTCGAAGACATGTGACATCTACCAACTCGCACTGGGCCCACGTGGTAGATTACAGCCCACTCCCCCTCACAGAGAGGAGGCCTGTGTCCCAGCTGTGGGAACATTATAGGCTGATTAAGTAATCCATTGACACCAGACTAAATATTAATCAAGGCCTCAATACAATACCTTTAACCCTAACTAGATACCTAACACTTCCCACGCTAACGATTATCTCTGGCAACATTTTAGGTCACCTAAATATAGCACTAAAGCCTTAATAATTTATTACATAGGATCAAGTCTGTATTCCGACTAAGAAGAAAAGGGGTCGACAGAGGTGTACGGTACACCCACATTTCGCCAGTTAACAATCAATCTGCCTAGCCTTTTCCCAACTATGTTCGGGTTGGCTTCCAGTCTAACCGGGTGCAGCTGAATACCAGGATTATATATGGAGCGACTGCCTATCTAACCTCCACAACCCAATAACTGGGTAATACGACACCTCTTGGTAAGACTGATTGTTAGACTTTCGGGCTTCTGACGACCCGTAACGACTGTCAAAGATCCAAGAATGACAGCCGGGACCAATGGCCTAACGTGCTTTCCGAGGCACAGAGGAGTCTCGGTATGTAAAGATGGTCACACATCCACGGATATTTTTAAATCTCTTTGGTTTTCTGCGCACATTTTATATGGCACATATGAAAAATTTTTGGTCAATGAAAAAGTTTAAAAATGTAGCAATGAAAAACCTTACAATCATTTCTGCATCGTTTTAGCGATGCAGTAATGAAAATACATACAATCACTTCTTCACTGTTTTAGTGACGCAGAAATGTTCAGGTTTCTGCTGGCATTTTGAGTTAACAACTACGATATTACTGGGTAGTTGGAAGAAAAATATATGTTGTATCTATTTTTCAGTACAACAGTTATTTGATATTTATAGCAATAACTTCTGTTACCTCAATAATCGCCTTTATACCCTTATAAAGTAATACGATCAAACCATTCAAGGGTAATGTGAAATACATAGATATTATTTTCGATCAACGAACGTTTTATAGCACTATTTTCATCGGCACACACGACAATACATTACAAACGAAAAAGTTCAAAGACCTCTTTATTTTTGAAAGATACGCTGATTCTGCAAATAGCTTTAGAGAAAGTTTTGCGCAAAAGTTCTTGAAAACATGTTGTTTTCAAGTGTTACAATTTTGTTTTGAATTATGTTTTTCTGAACGAATGGCGGGTTGACGAAATTGTTATTCTATTCTATTTATAAGGCCATGTTGGAGGCGTCAAGTTTAATTCTAGATCGAAGGTAAAATAAAGAGACCTCGAGTAAAAGCTTAGAAAACTGTTTATCTAAACAGGATCATAATTAAATAGATAATTAGGTACCATGTAACGGATTGAATAGGGATGCAGAGGTCAATCGGGATAAAACTTTAAAATGGATTTTTAATTTTTAACGTTGAAATAATGATTATAGTTTTTGCCAACAAGGACAGTTAATCGTTAATTATAATACAGTTAACATAATAGAGTTCTTTTTGGCAACAAAATATATTACATAAAAGTTAAAATCCCTTTCAAAGTTTCGTCTCGTTTCACCCCTGCATCCCTATTCATCTCGTTTTACGGTATTCAATATGACACTGACGGCATTTCTCTTCCTACGGTGACACTAACCAAATCTCTCGAAATATTGCTGGTGTAAACTAATGGTTATTGTCTCTCTAACCTGAATTTCAAATGTTTGATCCTAACATAGCGCCAAAGTGAATAAAGTACTGGTCAGAAACAAGCTCAAACCGAGTGCCCGTAATTTTCATGGAAATCAGCAATCAGGACAGTCGCAGAGAGAATGCGGTCATCTACCGCACGATACACTCAACATCGTTAAAACTTGAAACTTTCGAAGCAATTTCGGTACAGTCGCGTTTAATAAAGTATTACTTTACTTTGGGCCCTAAGTGAAGTTTAAATCTGTTCTAGACGATAATAGCTATTAGTAACTTTCAAGCACGCTTCTATTGATCTGTTCTTCATGTACTTCTTTGTTCCAGCGGTATTTAGGTCGATAAGAACAACTAGGATGTAATCTGGGAAGGACATTTGGTAACAATAGACCTTTTTGTTTAAATAGCAATAAGGAAGACAATGCCGTGAACAGAGTAACAGCAAATATGAATGTTTGCGAGGGAAGATATTGGAAAGCGTATTATTTTCCTTGTGGATTAACCCAAAAAGAAAATAATACGCTAACTGGTGAAAAAACCTCTCTGCACTCAAGTGCAGAGAGGTTTCACCAGTTCGTATTCAAGGACGAATTTCAGGGAAAACAATACAATACACAATGTATTCAATCCAATTGCTTATATTATATAATATATATATTTATGTAACAGACAGCAAAGGTCCATACTGACAAAAACAAATACCTAATAACCTATGCAACAATATATCTTATAATCTATGTTAGTACTTATATAATCTAAGATTTTTGTTTAGTTTAGCTTAGAAATCTGTAAAAATATACCAAGCGTCAACTGTTTTATGTAGTGATATATCTATTACAAATTGTTACGTATAAATGCTTGTAATGCCTCCCAATATTTCTCTTTATATTTAGAATAGGAAAAAGCTGAAAATTTTTTATATTATAAATAAATAATATTATAATTTCTAATTATAATATTCCTTTAAGTGTCGGTTCAAATCCGGGCAAGTACCAATGTGACTTTTTCAATTCATAATGTAGGTACAGACAGGTCAAGCTACCCGAAACGGTCAGATTTTCCTAATCAACCTTGAACCTTATGCGGATAAAGTTAAAAATCTATTAAGGAAATTTAACAGATTGCAGCTTTGGTGTGCTGGCGTCTGTACTTTCTGAGTTAATATTCATGACATCGGTGAAGGAAAAACATCGTGAGGAAATCGGTATGTCCTAGAACCAAAAGTTCTAGAGATGTGACATCTCATCTCAGCGACAGTCAATGTCAGAAACTTGTCAAAAATGTAGAGAAATTATTATGGTATTTTTGACAGCTTAAGACAGATTAAAATTCGAACGGATAAAAACGGTTAAAAATACGGACACTTCCCCTCTGATGTCTTTCCTAACCCAGAACATTTAGAATAACAACAACCATTGAATTGCAGAGACAAGTCTAACACATGGTTAAAAAAACCTGAAAAAAAAGCTAACAATGACACTTTCCAAAAACAAAAAACACCCATACCCGTCGTCATACAAGAAAGAATAAGCGCCTTGTCAAATGGCGGCTTCACAAAACGTCCATATGACAACGTTTCTCAAACTGTTTTAACCTACACCATAGCTTTTCCCTAACTGATGGTGAAAAAAACATCAAAATCTGTTACGAAGTTTAGAGGAACAACGCTGTTGCACTGAAACACACAAAAAGCGACTTTGTTTTATACCTACTATTCATTTATAGATGTCCTATAAAAAGCCTGAGAAAAAATTAGCAATGACACTTTCCAAAAACAAAGAGTGCTCGTACCCGTCGTCACGCAAGAAAAAATAAGCGCCTTGTCAAATGACGGCTCCACAAAACGTCCGTATGGCAACATTTCTCAAACTGTTTCAACCCGCTCCATATAGCTGTTCCCGTCGGTAATTTGTACTGGCGAGGAGATAAATTGAGCTTCCCTTTTCGGGGACAACGGTTGAGGGGAATAAACTAGTCAGGCTAGAAGCAAAGGTGATTTATTTCCTTCTTGAATTGCCTTGCCTAAGGGTTGCTTTGTAGGGAAGGGAGCTTGATAGAATGTGGTGAAGGATTACTGCAATGATTATTGCGTGGAGATGGGATTAGTTTTTTTCGGGAATGACTTGCTGAAAATGTTATTGTTATTATGGTTTACAAAATTTTTATCCTGAAAAATGATTTGATATATTATTTGGGTTGTGTATAAACAATATATTTGATTAAGGCTTTACCTTCCTTACAAAATAAATTTTACTCGGCTATACTAGCGCACACACTGAGCCAACTAAACCGTCGAGTTGGTGGTGAGTACGTTGATAACCAGATAATAGTCGGCCGACTGTTATCTGGTTGTCAACATACCTACATAAATCAGAGTACTCTTTACAGATTTTTTATATAAAAGCGTCGGTCTTTTTTTCATATTTATGATAGACGTTTCGACAAGCAGCGATGGACTAGAACTGAATAGCGCCATCATGATCATCCAGCGTCAAAGCACGAAGGAAACTGAACTCCGGCCGGGTCCGCTGACAAAACAATCGGTAAATGTGCGCGCGTGGATGAGCGTCATACTGATTTAGCAGTCGCCGATAGTTCGCCGAGAGTTCAGTTTGAAGGCAATCGTGTAGCCCATCAAACTCTTTTATTAGCCAATACCGAATCATTATATGTGCGCACTTGCATACATCTTCGTACTGATTAAGAAACCGACCAAACGATCGGTCGATAGAAAGTCTGTACCCTGCGGGGGCTCTTTATGGCTTGTAAAGACTGGCGCGATATTGCAGGCGCGACAGGCAGCGCGACGCACAACGAGACACTTTCCGCGAAATTTTCATAGAAATTATGCTACGAGTGTCGCGTCGCGCCTGTCTGCGGGAGCCTTAATGTTTGATTTCAGAATGACTATTGAAAGAGTCATATACTTTTTGAAATTTTGGCTCAAACTGAACTTTGTGTGGGTTTTTTTTTTAAACACTTAGGCGCATATTTGGAAACTAAATTACGAACGAAAGAAAGAAAGAAGAAACTCTCGAATGAGTTTCTTCTTTCTTTCTTTCGTATCAAGTTTCTTATCAAGCCAAACCACTACGAAACGATAGTCAGAATTTTAAAGTCAACCAATATTTCAGTTTGTAGTGAAAAGCCACTAGCCCCAACAAAGGACATATGTCCACAAAATAAAAGACGATCGAACGAACCCATCATTAATACGCAAGCGACCACAGTGTAGGCCCAAACCTAAAATCCCAGTGTACTCATTAGACTTGTGTCCATCTATGACCACAACAACCGTTTCGGCAGTTAGTTAGAGGGAACTGAATCACAATCCGCAACACTCCAACGCCGGATTTATCGCCGCAACTAATCGCTGGACCGTAATCCCAAACAAAAAAATATACAGAAGATTCATAAATATTTAGGAACATAAATTAATTTGAGGCAAAGGTATAATTCGAAAAGTTTTAAATCAGTAGTACATTCAATAAAAGATTTAGCTTTAAGGCGGGTAACACCTCCGCCGCGAAACCATAGCAGGGAAATCGCAGTAGTTCCGGCAAGACTTGTCCGTTGTATGACAAGCGAAACTGCCTGTTCTGACGTACAAATTTGATTATAATTCTATCTCTTTCCCGCGTGATTTCACCGATCACACCTCCACTCTCAGCACGTTATTTTTTTGCAGTGCCGAATTTTGTTTCGTACGTACCTGTGGCAGTCGACAGGTTATAAAGTGTTTTTTTTTTTTTTGTAAAATAGATGTTGGATTTACGGAAAAACTAATCCAATAGGTTTGAAGTAGACCTATACTGTATTTACTAAGTCGAAAGTGACGACATTTTGCTCCGATTGCTACAATTCAACTGACTCGGATGATGTTCCGCTACTCGAATCGCCACTTACGCTGGTAGCACACCTCCGCCACGAAACTCTCGAATCCGATGCGAGGCGAGAGTAGCAAAACATGACGCGAGTCAGTTGAATTGAACTACTGCGGTTTTGCTGCTATGGTTTCGTGGCGGAGGTGTGATCCCAGCGTTAATGTTGTAATGTTTCGCATTGGAATTTGTTTATTCCAGTAGCACACCTCCCCCGCGAAACCATCACAGCCAAACCGCAATAGCTAAATTGTACTGGTTCGCGTCATGTTCCGCTACTCGAATCGGATGCGAGTAGCGAAACATCACGCGAACCAGTACAATTTAACTATTGCGGTTTCGCTGCTATGGTTTCGCGGCGGAGATGTGCTACCAGCGTTAGCGTTTTCGCATCATCATTTTCACGTCGGAGATGTGCTAAGGTCCTCAGGAGTGTTTTGCACTGTTTTTGTCCATCATAGCAACTATGAACGTTTAAATACGGATGAGTCTTCTGTAAGTGTCTACTACGTCCATGCCCGTACTTTCATAGTCACCGCTCCTACGGAAATGCGATTTTCGGTATTGAATACGAAAACGAGTATTTCCACATGAGTTACAATGACCGGAGGCATCCTCTTTACCTCGAAATATATTTTCCAAGAGCTCGGAATCGAAGTGGCCATTCTCTTTAGAACCGAGTTGTTTTGTTTCCGAGAATCGATGATTGGCTTGTTAACGGTCTGACAAACGATTAGAATCGATTGTTTTGAACCGATTGTAAACTCTCGAGCTTATCCTGCGTTTTCATTAGCTTCGTCAATAGTTTAAAGTTTATCGATAGCTATGAAATAATTTACAAACTGTTCGCCATTTTATGCCTAAGGTCGGGTTGGCTCGATTTGGGGTAAATATTTGTACGGTCTACAGTTTCTCTTTGCTTCCATTGTTTATTTTAAGTTACATTCATTTAGTAGACCCAATCTTGGGTGTTTTACGTGTTGCATAGCAATAAGCTGAAACGATACAATGGAGGTATACTTGTATGGATCAACTTATTGCTATGCAAACGACAGAAACGCCTTTTGAAAAAAAAAAAAGGTCCATAAGAGACATCCCTTTTTTATTTGGTTATTACCTACGAAAATATTACAGCTACAAAGCTTGATTGTTTAACTTTTAACAAAAGAAAAATTGGCCAAATATCTCAAAGAAACTTTCTGCCCATAGGCGCATAAACATAATATTCTTCCAAACTCGGGTCTCGCAGTTTGACACATAAATAAATGTCCGATCCACTGGTTCCTTTCAGAATACCATTATCCTTGAAACATACGCTCCAAATTCAAATCGTTACCTCGAGCTTTACTGACCACAGAGCATTCAAAATGAACAGAGGTGACCTAAGATGACCACAAAGAAAAGAAGTTGGTGACCCAAATGGCCACGCTCAGGAACTTGAACTCAGGACAGTCGTGATATGACAACTGATGAAATAAAATGTTGAATGAATTAATTATTCAGTTGTGAATTCAAAGGCATAGACATAAGTCCATTCTCATTCAAAATAAAGTGGCCTCTCTGTCTTTGCATTTCTCTGTGGCACTGACCTACATAAAGTTACGAATAGAAAATAAACTGTATTGAAAATTAAAATACTTTTGTAAAGTACTTTTGCATTAGGTATTAGGGGGACCGCACCCGAGTTTTTACTTTGTGTTATTTTTATTTGGAACCTCGGTCGTTTAACTAATTTATGCCACATTGTTGCGTGCGCCACTGGCTCTATTTGTGGAGTCTCCTTAACTAATTTACGTATACAACTTTCGCGTTTGCAGTTGTTTTTGTTTGAACTGTACCTAGTCGCATTTATAATTAACAAACATAACATTGTATTTCCCGAAGGAGTAAACAGAGGGATAGAGTACACCTACAATTAGCCAATTATGTTGAAGTCTGTAATAGGCGGCGAACCTATTGCCACCCAATGAATACAAATTCAGACTCCGGGCTGCTGCTGAGAAGTTCCTTAGGGAAAAATCCAATTACAGTTTTCTTGACCGGAAGACCTAATCCAAGCCCCAAAACTCGTTATTTCTTTATAAATAGAATAACGTGTTTAAATCATAATTATCCTGTATTCTATCCTAATTACACTGATACTAATGTTAACCAACGAGCACAGGACGAAAAGCAGTCGTGTTTAAGGGCCCGACCACACTTAAAACAACCACCACCACACCAAAACGACAACACGTGGTCAGCCGCAAATTTGTATCAAAATTAATAGTTTATTCGCACGGACCACATTTCGCCATCGTTTGGGCGATACCGACCACCAATTTTCTTAAGATCTATGTTAGTAGGTACATAATATACTAAAGCTTTACATTTTCCCCGTAACTACACCCACCCAGTGCGCCTGTATGGGACAGTCATAACGGGATGCAATCATTTGCAAAATGCTGTTGGTGCTACCGCGCAGTCTTTGAAATAATGACGCCACTTTCTTACGCACTAAAGCGTGGAAACCATCCACGCGCGTGTTTACGAACATTTGCGACGCACTACAATGCCACGGTTAACCCAACAGCATCCTGAAAGCATTATTATACTGAATACGCAGGACGTTGTGGTCTCGTTGCGTATACCGAACTCACAGGCAGCTCGAGTAAAAAGATTGGCAATATGCTCTAAAAAGCGTTAACTATTATAATATTGGCACCTATCACGAGTATCTAACACTGGATCAAGCCAGGTAGAAGAAGAAGCTAAGTAAATACCGAGTTCTACTTACCACTAATCGACGAAAGTCGTGGCCTACTTCCAAGAATTAAGAATTCAATAACTTAATTGAAATAATGGTATTCAGAAGTAGTAATTTAAATGTCTATACACCGACCCATCCTCACTTCCAATCTACCAAAGCAAACAAGTTATAAAAGTCAATTATAGCCATTAATAAGGCTTACAGGCCATGTGGCTATAAAACAGTCCACAGAAGAACTAACATACGTAATTCTAATTATTATAATAGCGATGGATACTTTCTGGTACGCCTCGTATTGTTGATGACAATTTGCCCAATGACCAGGTTATATTAATTTCTACATTAGAATCCCGTCGAAGTTACTCGGTAGTCGCTGACTGAGCATCTTCATAAGACCTCGACTACCTGATGAAAGTCTTGGAGTCATAGTATACCCAGTTTCTGAGTTGAGAATTTGATGCTCTACAAACATTATTTGAATAAAATTTCATATTATTTTGGTCGGCTTATACGAGTATCTTTATATTCACCGACTGTTTGAGTTATGAATTCAAGTTCATAACTCACAAGAATGAATGAATAATTAAATCGAGATCATAAATATTAAAAACCAAGCATTTTTTGGCATAAGTGGCTGGTTATGAACGTTTTATTCTCATAATTTATTGGTTATGAAAATACTGTAACTGTTAGTAATGGCAGACGTAAAAACACCAACAATACAACGAGACATTAATTAAGTTGTTTTGTTTAATGTTACGTTTATTCTCTGCTTTCTATATCCATAAAATGTACTAAATTTTCATGTAATGTGCAGGATTATAAAAAATACTATGTACCTACGTGCAATACTATGTGATACCAAAAGATAAACCTTATAGGATGAGGTAGGTACTCATAACTAGAACGATCCTCTAACATTGATCTCTGAACAAATCTGATGGATTAATATGAAATCCGACAGATTTGAGTTGAGCTTAATGCATATTATTATAGAATCTGACTGATTGAGTAGAGCTTAATGTATTGTAGTAAAATACGATCCCAGGCATGAGTTTGGGTTTTAAAACCTGACACTAATGGCACAATCATTTATAAAAATTGTGCTAATCTCGGTCATGAATTTTCCAAATAGCCATTATTATAATAAGTATTCAGACAATAAAATGCATTTGTTGATAGGCTAATCTGAACTAACTAATTTGAGCGTACACAATCCGGACTACAGCCAGCGCTAACGAACCACAATTGTTACGAGTACAATAATGGCCACCACAGCCCATAATATATTCCATTTTTAATGTAAGCAAATACGCCAACATTCTATCCAGTTTAAAAATGCTTTTGATTTAATTGTCCGTAAAAGTAAAAAGGCAATTTAAAAGGGGATCCGGCAAGGCGCTTCAAGCGAACTCCGCTAGGCTTTGAGAAATTTATTGCGATCACAAATAATCTTTCGTTCAGTTTTATTTTTACAGCATTCTTTTTAAATTCCAACACAAGACAAGTTCATACGAAGGCTTTACATGTTTTTACAACAGACATAAATTACAATTATTTAGCTAGTATCGTAAATAAACTTGAATAACTGGGAGCCTGAATTTTTATTTGACGGATGACTATGTTGACATTCACAACGATAGGTGAATGGATTCTGAATAAATTATATTCGATCTAGTATTTGAATGTACCGATTGTTGATGTTCTATTTTTTTTTGACGTGAATACGTCTTTAATGGACAATAACCAACTCACTACGGGAAGTAGTGCATTTGGGCGTACGCCGCGGCCATCTCACAAAAATGAATTGATAAACAATTTTTCAACAAATGCAGTCCGAGATGATACTTTGATGATGATATTTGAACTTGAATTCTTAAATATGTAAAAATAAGCTCTAATGTGCACAAACCTGCTTTTAGATGACATTTGTGTATTTTCCATAAAAATTGTCTTGGATCATATAAAATTAAAGTTTACGTCACTAATTGGATCCCTCCGAAACACACTTCGATGTATTCCGCATAGACATGCAGTCTATGCGGAATACATCGAAGTGTGTTTCGTCACACCATCTATAACGCCTTAGTAAAACCAGACCTACTATATCTGGTTGAAATTTGGGGCAGTGCGGCCAAGACGAAGCTAGAAAGTCTACAAGTTCCCCAAAAAAAAAAAAAATTTTTTTTACTATCCATATTTATCATCAACATGCAAAATTTATGAAGAAATCAAAATAATCGTCGGGCTGGCCCTCAAATTCAAGGTCACTCAGCGTGCTACGGAGCGGGCTATGCTCGGAGTTTCTTTGAAGGATAAGATCAGGAATGAAGTTATCCGGAAGAGAACCGGAGTTACCGACATAGCCTGCAGAGTAAGCAAGCTGAAGTGGCAGTGGGCTGGCCATGTTTGTCGAAGGACCGATGGCCGGTGGAGCAGACGAGTCCTGGGGTGGAGAGCAAAGAGCAGGCTTCCCTTTCTTCTTTCCACACCTCTTTGTCTTGAGCTAGTGTGGACCAATCCTGTATGTATGCGTTAAGCTAGAAGTAAACAAGCGAGATAATTTGTGTATAGGTGCATTAGATTAATACGACTTAAGGCTTCTACATACTGGTGCGACTTGCCGCGCAACATAGAAATTGTTCTACCGGTGTCGCGTCGCGCCAGTATGTAGAAGCTTTTACCGCTAGTTACACGTAAGTCCATTAAATTTTATTACCGATTAAAAGTAATGCCACCTCTATCTAACGGAAAGTATCAAAAAGTGACAGCATTAGGTACTTTTAATGGAGAATTAAATTTAATGGACTTACGTGCAACTAGCGGTTTCAAAGATCATTTAAGCTCAACTAGCGGGTTAAAAGATCATTTCAGGCACCAATCTACATGGTCTTCACATGATTTGACCAAGATTATGTCTGGACTTTAAAAAGAACTGTGACCTCTGAGTTTGTTTCGGCCTTTCTTCTCAGAGTAGTCGGATACGAAACGCCGACCTCATCTAGTTTTTTTTTAATATGATTGACGTGTAAAAGTGTTTGTACAAACCTACTTACAGAAATAAATCATTTATCATTTATCATTTTATCATTCATTTAGCAACTTTGTTGTACTCGACTTTAGCCTTTATAAACCTATATTTTATTTGTGTAATTGTAAGCCAGCACGAAGTAATCGCCTACGCATTACGCAATAACTGCACTGACATAAAATAAAACTTAGCCATAGTAGGTTACAATTTTATGATACAGTCTACATCTAGCCATTCTGTTCAAAGCCTAATAAACTTAACCCATCAATGTTTATTGCTAATACTGCAGTCTATAAAATAAAAGCAATTTAGTGGAATATGTTCCAATTTTCAACGTACACGCTTTGTGCTATCAAACATGTTTATACAGTTTAGAATATGACATTACTTCGGAAGCTAATCTTTAAAAGGCAGATATTTTACCTTATGTAGTATACATTCTAGAGAAGTCCAAGATGTTTTATTTTTTGTTTAATCATAACTTGATATCGATACCCATCACGTCTGTGAAATATCGCATAATAATTTATTTTGATCTTTATCTATACTAAAAAAACCGGCCAAGTGCGAGTCGGACTCGCGCACGAAGGGTTCATTATTATCAAAAAAAAAATCACGTTTGTTGTATGGGAGCCCCCTTAAATATTTATGTTATTCTGGTTTTTAGTGTTTGTTGCTATAGCGGCAACAGAAATACATCATCTGTGAAAATTTCAACTGTGTAACTATCACGGTTTATGAGATACAGCCTGGTGACAGACGGACAGACAGACAGACGGCGGAGCCTTAGTAATAGGGTTCCCGTTTTAACCTTTGGGTACGGAACCCTAAAAAGGATTTTTCCAGTTCCTGCCCGCTGGTTACTTGTTATGTTCAGGATTGCGGGTTTTACAGTATGATAAAAAAAAACCGGCCAAGTGCGAGTCGGACTCGTGCACGAAGGGTTCCGTACCATTAACTATAAAAACGGCAAGAAAATCACGTTTGTTGTATGGGAGCCCCTCTTAAATAATTGTTTTATTTTATTTTAATTATTTATTTTTAAAGTGAATATATAACTAAATATTCTGTGAATATTTCAAGCGTCTACCTGTTGCCGTTATCAATTTAGAGCAAAAACGAGCAAAACAATCACGTTTGTTGTATGGGTTTAATGGGAAATAGAGAAAAACATACATTCTAATAAAATACGTATATTTGTTTTATTTCAATGCATTCAATTGACATTTGTGACATAGAAAGCAAGAAAGAAAGATAATACGTTTATTTGCGGTAAACATAACGCAAACAAATAAAAACACAAAAGAGGTAATTTTATAAAGTCTTTCTCATTAAGAGGAGAATCCCTATTTTTATGTTAATTTGCATGAATATTTTGAAACAGTCACACATACAAGCAAAATGAAACTTTAGTATATGATTTACTAAATCTCTTCTTTCCATGTTGAAGACAGTTACGTAATTGTAGTATTTTCTCTCAATACATTTTTTATTCGAAAATCATGTCTTTTTAGGGATAATTTTTCAAAACAAACAAGATTATTTGGCTTCTAAGTCAAAATAAATTTTCACAGCATAAAAATATAGTTTATTATCCAGCCACAAGATATATTTTCTCTAGAGCAATTATTACTTAAGGTATAAACAAAATAAGAATTGAGACTTACGCTATTTAGTTTCGTGCACGAACACGATCAAAGAGCGCACGCGATATTTAACTTTATTACTGATATATTTAGCAAATAACAGAGTGGTGGGGAGCGAGGGGCAGAGCTTGCGTTCGCAATTTGATTTAGACTGCCTGCTCTTAAGTCCTATGGTGCCTTACAATTCGATACGATTACTAATGTTATTCTTTTCATGATACGCTCTAAATTCAACCAGCGCATTCAGGACGACTTTAGAAAATACATCAGGGGCCTCTAATGCGAAGAAGTGACCATAAGTATCAAGTGGTATGGAACAAAGTAGGTTCGGGAATTTAAACTTGAGCATGGCTGGTGACATATAGATTATCTCATTTTTGGCGTGTACGGTGCACGTTGGTACTGAAGTGGGGATTCTGAAAATAAATAAATGTAGATAATTAGCAATGTAGGATGCTTTCACGTTGTGTGGGATGGCGGTAATCGCAGGATTGGAGTAGCCAAGGATCGAGGGAATGTCTTGTGGCTGGAGAGACCTATGTTGAGCGGGAGAACTTCTATAAGCTGATGATAATTACAGACTTTGAGCCTTCAAAGGTATATTTCAGTATGGTCTCAGGTAATAATATACTTAGTAGTAACTGGAGCACGGAGTTTTATTCATACTTCTTTTGATGTATATCTTGTGTTGTGTTAACATGACAATAAAGCAAACGTCGTTATGAAGAATCTAACCAGACAGAAAATACGGTAGTGGAGCTGACTGCTTATAGTGCCACGATAAATTGCCCGTAAATCACAAGGAGTGACAGTTGTATGAAATGGCTATAACACGGCAAAGAAAGGTATTATACTCGTATCTGATAAACAATTCATTTCCATGACATTAGGTTTATAAGTCAGCCTATCATAGTCTATTGCTAGACATAGGGGTATATAGGTAACATGACAAAACTAAATATACGTGTCTACTTACGAGCCAATTCCCATTCCAAGAGTCCTCTTATTCATAGACTCTGCGTAAATTCTGGTAGCCGTAGTGAATTTATTTTCCGTCCAGTAGAACATGACGTCATCTATGAGCGCCTCTGGTGTGTATAAGTCGTGTAGGCCTCCATCAGCCTTGAATTTGTTAGAAAATCGGCTTCCACCAGAAAATCCCTGCATCAGCCATGTGAACAGAGCCATTGGGGAGTCGGACATAGCAATACCTGTAAGTATTAATAATATTGGTTTAATTTTGCATGTTTTATAGGCAGGAAAAAAAGGAGGAGGAGGAGTTCATGGCTTGGCATACAACACCAAGAAGTTGGAGGCCATGGTCTTCGATGCTGGGGGTAAAAGTCTACTACTACTACTTTATGGTGCACCTTTGCAGAGAGTCTACAGGTCTAAGTATCTTGGTCATATACTGACTCCCAACCTCAAAGACGATGGTGACATTGAACGGGAGTGGAGGGCGTTGTCGGTTAGAGCGAACATGCTGGCTCGCAGGTATGCACGATGCTTACTTCTTGTTAAAATCACGCTTTTTCGAGCCTACTGTACTGCTTTTTACACGTGCAGCCTGTGGGCTAGATATACGCAAAGATCGTACAGCGCTCTCCGCGTTCAATACAACAATGCGTTTAGGATACTGGTGGGGCTGCCCCGTATCTGTAGTGCGTCAGGGATGTTTGCAGATTCACATGTAGATTGCTTTTATGCAACAATGCGTAAAAGGTGCGCTTCCCTGGTGCGCAGGGTGTGGGGTAGCTCCAACAGTGTCTTAAGCATGGTTGCGAGTCACCTGCGGGCCAAGTCTGCTATTTTCAATGATTGGTCATTATGACGACCATACCAAGGCATCGCCATGACCATTGTGCTAATAGTTTGTAACCTCCTAAATTCATAATGGCGTGACAGTGGGCCATAAGGAAGTCAAAATAATAGTAGCTTGTCAGTACGAGATTACCAAATACAGACAATTTTTCCAATGGATTATCAGTGGCACGTCATCGGAAAATCATAATGGCGCCTTTCAATTAGGAGATTAGCAAAACTGTCAAACTCTACAATTCCGGTGCCAATGATCGGCTATTCGGACACAACTGCGTTAGCAGACTTCGCCCCCTGGACTGTATGTACGTGGGTCACTGTTGTGCCGTCTCTCATGGAATGTCGCAACGGTGACCAACAGTTATTTCTTGTCTTGTTTTTTGTTTAATGCCTCTGCTTACTACGAGTAACATAGTCGTAAGTTTTACTAACAATCTTGTTGAGTCTTGGTTAAAATTTATATTCTATTCAATAGGCTCAGAGATCGAAAACACTCATTGAACGTAAAAATTTCGTACAACAAAGGCGTTAAATAAATAAAAATAAAGCGCTATGGCCTACACAAAATATTCACCATCGAGAAATTTGTGTTTTAGCACTTGTAAACAGCCTGTAATTGTAAAAACATACTTACCGATCGGAACCGGGATCTATTGGTTGATATTGTTACAACGGTTTAGGAGGAGAATTATTGAACGTAAAATTTCAAGGACGCACGCTTACTCCGGTAGCACATCCCGCCGCAGCGAAACCTCGGTAGTTCAATTCAACTGGTTCGCGTCATGTTCCGCTAGTCGCATCCGATTCGAGTAAGGAAACATGACGCGAGCCAGTTGAATTGAACTACTGCGGTTTCGCTGTGATGGTTTTGCGGCGGAGGTGTACTACTGGCGTTAGGCAAATTTCGTTACATGAGAAAAGAAATAATTATACTGTCTCTCTCTATCTCTTACAATAAATCTCTCTTATTCGTAATCTTTTAAGAAGTTTCTTTTTTTTACTTCCTTAACGTGAACAGTGCTCTTTATGATGCTCTATATAGTGCTCTATAATATCTTTCCTCTCGCTCTCTGTGGGAGTGATTTAGTGAAAAGGGACGGAAGTGTGTAACAGGAAGTGACAGCTTGAGCATGGAATAAGTAAGTACTTTTTAATAACATGGAATTAGTGTACCTACTCATTGAATTAGTGAGTACTATATAGATTGTAAGTCGAATTTCAACTAGTGGGCGACCACTAGTAATAAATAACTATTCGAATAAATATTTCAGTATTAAGCTTTTAATTTTTGAGGTTAGTTTCTGTAGCTGCTCAGTTGCGGTGAGATGTCAGATTTTACACATCATATGCGACTACTGTAAGGCTAACTCGTTGTTTTTAAAGAGGTTCAGGGGCCTTTAGATGCCATTATGATTCCAGACCGAAAAAGGGATGGTGCTGGCGGTCATGTATAGATCCATCTCTCTCTTGCACTAGAATCATGATGACAAATACACTTCCCAGATCCATTGTTTCAATTGTTTATTACTGCCTGTCTAATTTTACGAAGCCAAAAAAAATTACACAAAGGGTCTTAAGTACTTAGGAACTTATTGAAACCGTTTTTTTTGCGTGCCGCCGGCCGCTGTCATAAACATGTCACGCCATTAAGATAAGCCGGGCTTTGAGCCATGTTGTCGTTTGTTACGTCAGGGCCTCAAAGGTTAAAACGTCATAATACGGCACCTGTTTTAGCCTATTTTGGTAGATATCAGCGTAGAAATTAAAGTAAATTTTATTTAGGCCCACGAGCACCAAAAATCACTGAACGCGTTTAGCGCTAAACTAATACAATGTGTAACTGAATTAATGCACATTATGAAAATAGATTGTTCTGATTCGTTTAGTGAATGGATTTCTGTCATTTTTTATGCACAGGTATTATTTTCTCCCACAATCAGTTTAACTAATTTTGATAAATAAACAATTGTTTATACATAATAGTAAAAATTCAGTGTATGTGCTATGATTATAACATGACTAGCTTTTTCCCGCGGCTTCTTCCGCATTAATTTAGAATTTGACAATCATTTCGGGTTGTACTCTGCTTGTCCCATAATATAATTCAATCATGATTCGAAAGACACGTGGCGCCATCTACTCTCATAAGAACGTTATTGTTGTTTTCCTCGGGAACAGTACTTTTTTTCGGGATTTAACGTGCCCTATGACCGTTTCTGTACACCTGCCAACGAACCGATAACCACTGAACCGATCATCCTGAAATTTTGCATATAAAATTTCAGGACGATCGGTTCAGTGGTTTAGGCGTGAAAAGGTAACAAACAAACAAACTTACTTTCGCATTTATAATACTAGCTGCGCCCCGCGGTTTCACCCGCGTAAGTCTCGATCCCGTGGGAATATCGGGATAAAAAGTAGCCTATGTCTTAAGAAGGGTGTAAGGGTGTCAGCTACCTCCATACAAAATTTTATCAAAATTGGTCCAGCCGTTTGAGCGTGAAGAAGTATCAAACATACACAGACACACACACACACACACTCACAAACTTTCGCCTTTATAATATTAGTGTGTAGCCTATGTCTTAATCCAGGGTGTCAGCTACCTCCATACAAAATTTTATCAAAATTGGTCCAGCCGTTTGAGCGTGAAGAAGTAACAAACATACACACACACACTCACAAACTTTCGCCTTTATAATATTAGTGTGATGACGACTAGCTGCGGCCCGCAGTTTCACCCGCGTAAGTCTCGATCCCGTGGGAATATCGGTATAAAAAGTAGCCTATTTCTTAATCCAGGGCGTCAGCTAACTCTATTCAAAATGTTATCAAAATTGGTCCAGCCGTTTGAGCGCGAAGAAGTAACAAACATACACACACACACTCACAAACTTTCGCCTTTATAATACGAGTATTAGTGAGAAATGATTAGTTAGGATATTCATTAGAATATTATGTTTGGTGGTATGCGTTAATTCTGGGACATGTTTTATAGTGATGGGTGGGTAAGGAGGCCTTAGTATTTAAAATGAAAAGATGACCAAAACTTACCAAGTGTATCTGGTTTAGTAGCTTGTAGGTGCATATACCCAGTTCCTTCCATCAATCCCAAAACAATATCAAGGATTGGGTACATCCTCTCAGCAAGAGCTGGATCTACGACCATGGATTGGAGTGATGGATTGATGGAACCAGCCACATAGGTTATTAGTGACCCAGGAGCGAAAGAAATCGGGAAGTTTGTGTGGTAGCCAAGGATTTCCTGAAAGTAGAAATTTTTATGAATTAGATAGAAAGATATATAGATTTATTTATTTGCATTGTATGTAGGTAATTAATACAATTGGGTGTTACAATATTTTTGAATCCTTATACATTCTACTTCATAGCATGCACAAAAAAAACTACTATCATTCTATTTACTTAAAGTTATTATTATTACTTAATAAAAGAACATTGTAAATTAAATAGTCCTGTTATTAAAAAAATCTGAAACAGATTAATAGCATTTTTGAATTAGTAATTTTTTAAGGTACTTTTTAAATCTTCTTAAAGGTTGCTCTTTAATATTTTTGGTACATGGTTATAAATAAGAGGAGCTATGCACATAACACTATTTCTCAATATTGCAGTTTTTTTCTCAATATTGCAGTTTTATATCCACTGCATAACCTGTCTTCGTATTTTGTATGCACAAAAATGGCTATTTGTAGTACCTATATATAAGGTGTATCTATTCATACAAGAAATCTGGGGTCATTGTACTCATCATTATCAACAACTTTTACTATGGGACCACACCTGAAATCGCGAAAAAAAAACCAACTGTTCCCTACATTTTAACGAATTATGCGAACATAAATACTTAGGGAACCGTTGATTTTTTTTTCGCGATTTCAGGTTTGGGTCCGTAGTAAAAGTTGTTCATAATGATGAGTACAATGGCCCCTTAAGAGATTTCGTGTATGAATAGATACACCTTATAGGCATGCAAAGTTAATAGTTTTTTTAAACAGGTACGCAGCTCTTTCAGTCACTTTGAGATTAAAAACTGATCTAATACCTACAGCGTTATTGCGCTTTAAAAATATGTAACTCGTTACAGTAGCCCCAGAATATTATACCAAACCTCAATATAGAAACAACTAGACTTTATATATACTACTACTGGTATGCTATCAATACTGTCTGAAAGTTAACTTTTTTTTTAATTACGCCAGTAGCACATCTCCGCCGCGAAACCATCACAGCGAAACCGCAGTAGTTAAATTGTACTGGTTCCCGTCATGTTCCGCTGCTCGAATCGGATGCGAGTAGCGAAACATCACGCGAAACAGTACAATTTAACTACTGCGGTTTCGCTGCTATGGTTTCGCGGCGGAGATATGCTACCAGCGTCAATGTCGGAATGCTGCAGACTGAGTTTCAAGTGTTTTTTTTTTCAGTCATTAGTTTAATTAATTAACTTATTCATAAATATCACAAATGTGGAATAAAGAAACACGGTATGGGGCACAGAGTTTCGTGTCTGTTCTTGGCCACCATTGAAAGTTAATTACTTACGAATTTTCTGACAAACTGGCAGAATTACTTACGAATTTTCTGACAAACTGGCAGAATTACTTACGAATTTTCTGACAAACTGGCAGAATTACTTACGAATTTTCTGACAAACCGGCAGAATTACTTACGAATTTTCTGACAAACTGGCAGAATTACTTACGAATTTTCTGACAAACTGGCAGAATTACTTACGAATATTCTGACAAACTGGCAGAATTACTTACGAACTTTCTGACAAACCGGCAGAATTACTTACGAATTTTCTGACAAACGGGCAGAATTCTTGACAATTCGAAATAGCCTGTAAGGGGTTTATTTATAAACGTTGCCAGTTGTTAATCATTACTTACTTAACTTTAAGTAACGAATATAACTTCTTCGGTGGTCTTATCGCTTTTAGCGATAAGGCCGCCCATTGTGTCACCCTATGTAAAATGTTTACATTTATATCTGTAACTTTTATGGTGTAGATACATAATAAAGATAATTCTATCCAGTCATAAACAAACCCCGTGTTCTAATTGAAATGAACGATTTGGCTTTTTTTACCTCAGGGTAGAAAGTGACCATATTATTAGCTATTATAGCACCGAAATCTCCTGCTTGCACATAGAATTTCTTGAATCCTAGTCGCTGCATAAGGTTTCTTAACACAGCTGCCATTTCTATTTCTCCCAAACCTGGCCGAGTTGTTCCCTGCAAAAAGGACAATCGAAAACTTAATGGAAATATCTCAATGTGGATCAAGTATGGGCTAAAAAAGGCAGAAACTTGTACACTTTAGAAATATTGCGTATCCGCCATTTTTAGGGTTCCGTAGTCAACAAGGAACCCTTATAGTTTGGCCATATGCGTCTGTCTGTCCGCCGCGGCGCCGCGCCGCTTACCTTAGAGACTCTTAGTACTAGAAAGCTGTAATTTGGTAGGTACATATCAATCACGCCGACAAAGTAGTAAAAGAAACGTGAAAAATTGTAGGGTAGGTACCCTAAATTTTTTTTTTCCACGTTTCTTTGAAGTAAAGTGGTGATGATATTTTTTTCTCGTCTATTCCATGGTGTGGAATATTGTTGGATAGCCCGTTTAAAAATATTGCGGGTCTGTCAGAACTATTTTTCGATTCAGGGATCCGTTTGTGTAATAATAAGATTTAAAGTGCTAATTCTTATTAGAGTCAACTGTCCGTGTTGTTGTTTTTGGATAAGTGAAAAAAATTACGGCAGTATCATATAAATAACGAAGTTAAAAGGAAAACCATCACAGCTAAGTAGGCTTTACAAGTGAACGAGTAACAGTCGACCAACATACATTTTCAGTTGGAATGTACGGGAGAACATGTTTTTCAACTACAATGTTAAGTTTGTTCTTGGGATAAATTCATCCAACTACGAAACCCTACATTGTGCGTAAACCGACACGCACTTGGCCGGTTTTTTACGATGTCGTTAGATACTGGTAGGTACTTTGAGCGGTATCTAAGCATCCGGCATTCGGTTATTTAGCATAAGATAGTCATTAATTGGTAGCAATTACGAGATATTTAAAAACCAATTGGTCTACAAATATATCAATCTATATGCATCGTTAAGTATTTAAATAATTCTAAAAGCATCCTCCTTCCTAATAATATAAATGCGAAAGTGAGTTTGTTTGTTTGATTGTTACTCTTTCATGCTAAAACGGCTAAACTAATTTGGATGAAATTTGGCAAATATGTAGACCATGACCTGGTTTAGGACAAAGAATACTTTTTATCTCGGTAGTACGTTCTCTTGGGATAATTTCCAAGCTTCACGCGGGCGAAGCCGTTAGAAAACCTAGTTTTCAATAAAATTATTTGTATTATTTCCGCGTCAACTGTCAACAGTAGCTGAACATTTGAGATTGTTCACATCTTTACAAAATTAATTTACCAAAGGCCAAACAATACATAAAACCAAAACATCACGCCTGTATTCCCCGAAGGGTTATGCAGAAGTATATCTATTTTACACCCACATTACTTCAGTTATGTTTAAGTCCCATGTACCAATTAGGGGGCGACCCTATTGCCATCAATCGGGCACAAATCCAGACTCCGGGCTACTACTGAGAAATTCCAGATGGAAAAACCCAGTAACACTTTGCCCGAACCGGGAATCGAACCCAGGACCTCATGCCCAGTAGTAGCGCTCGCGACTATTATACCTACAAGGCAGTAATTAGGTCAAACAAAAACAATATTTACATCAGAAAATCCAAATCCTGGCAAACTGGGAACTATGACCTCGATAGCAAAACCTCTTTCTTCACTATATTCTGTGATAATAGGAATGACTTCGTAGAATTCCCTCACGGAACCAGGCCAGCCGTGCAACAACAGGAGAGGTATAACCTCCACGTTCTCAGGTACCTGTAACAAAAAAGTCCTTTAGATTATTTAAGTTCGCGTTTTGAATGATCGACTGAAAAATACATTTTGGCCTGTGCATGAAAAACAACCGTTTGTTAAGAATTTAAAATCATTACACTACTTTCAAATGTTCTGTTCTTTTGAGGGTTCCATACCCGACGGGCAAAACGGGACCCTATTACTCCGATGTCCGTCCGTCTGTCTATCCGTCTATCACCAGGCTGTATCTCATGAACCGTGATAGTTAGACAGTTGACAATTTCACAGATGATGTATTTCTGTTGCCGCTATAACAACAAATAGGTACTAAAAACAAAATAAAATAAATATTTAAGGGGGCTCCCATACAAGAAACGTGATTTTTTTTGCTCGTTTTTGCTCGATGTTGATAACGGCAACGGCAGCGTCTACCACGCTTGAAATATTCACGGAATATTGAGTTATATCGTTCACTTTAAAAATACAACAAACGTGATTTTTTTTCCGCGAGTCCGACTCGCAGTTGGCCGGTTTTTTTATCAATTTACGGAGTAATGATTTATTTTTATCTCATATTTTAAGTGAGTTGTTTGGGTTGTGGAAGTCAGATAGGCAGCCGCTCCATGTAAAATACTGGTATTCAGCTGCATCTGGTTAGACTGGAAGCCGACCACAACATATTTGGGAAAGGGCTTGGCAGATGATGATGATGATTTTAAGTGAGCGATTTTGTTCTTTATACGAAAAATTTATATATCATAATAAATTAAGACATAAATTATATATTAGATAAATTCTTTAAGTCGGACTTCTAAATAGGAGACATTACAGTTACCTTAGGTTTAACCCTTATGAAGTGTATATCAAGACCTTGAATATTAGTCTTGAACTGTGGGTACCTGTTCAGGTAAGCCTCACGTTGAGTAAAGTTGTATTGATTAGCCCAGAAATCCATCCAGTAGTCCAGATTATTGCTGTTAAAACCATATTCAAATCCTATGCCTTCCAGTGGGGGGGTTACTGCTCGACGATTGTTGATACGATTCCTGAGATCGGTTATCATCTGAAATTGTTCATGAGAAAAGGTTAATACACAATATCTTAAACAAAATACATGAAAATTGACCATTCCCCCCTTATCTCCGAAACTACAGAGCCTAATATTTTGAAAAAAGTACAAAGAATAGTTCTATACATTACAGGAATACATTGCAGGAAAATCTATAAGATATGGTCTATGGACTTAAAATAACATGGTGTATCATTGACGTTTGTGCGTACAAACTTTACAAGCATGTTCCTTCATGCATCCCAACTACGGAACCCTTCATTGTGTGTGGTCCGAAACGCACTTGGCCGGTTTTTTCAATACATTTCACAAAACGATCCCACTTAATGTTTACCAACAGCACCTCAACATCATTCGAGCGCCAAAAGATCCCCGTAGCACTATAGTACAAGTATAATTCAAAATGAAAACCCTCACCTCATCCGTGAACTTGATTTTGAAAGGTCTGATATCCGTGCTAGCTTTTTCTTCTCCACCCAGAGGACCCCACCATTTTTCACTTAGACCAGTTAAAAACTCAGGCGAGAGAACCTCCTTGGCTGTCAAACCAAATACCAGGGTCACATAGGCCGAAAGCACAAATAATGTTACGCCGTTCATTTTTGCAGACTACAATATTCCAAAAACAGGTGTGTCGGTTTATATACGAGTACTTTCGTTTATTGACATAATGATTTCCCATTAATTAAACTTGTTTTGTTAACTGTTTTATTATTTGTTGAAGGTACACAGTTCCACGAGCATATAATGTGGCCAACTTCCTGTTCGTGTAAAATGTATAAGTTATTCCTACGTTATTATTATTTTACAAAACGATTGATGTTCTGTGGCTTTGTCCGCGTGATGAAAACTTAGCATTCTCCGTCTACGGTCAAAAGTCTTCTTTCATTTCTTTTCTTTTTAACCGACTTCTAAAAAGGAGGAGGTTCTCAACTCGGATGTTTGTATTTTTTTTTTTTATGTTTGTTCGCGCATAGCTCCGTCGCTTGCCAACCGATTTGAAAAAATATTTTTTTGTTGGAAAGGGGTTCCCAAATAGCCCCATGAAAATTTTATCAAAATCAGACAAGCGGTTTTTGAAAAATCAACAAACATCTAAAAATGTATCTACATTGTCTACATTAACGATATTTTCGTTTACTCTGCATTGCGTTTTTTGTTCGCGCATAACTCCGTCATTTATGAACCGATTTGAAAATTCTTTTTCGGCACTAAAAAGTGAAAACTAAAAACTTTTTACAAAAAAAAATAACCGACTCCCAAAAAAACACTACAAAGTGAAAAATAACTTTAATTTCGGAAGTCGGTAGCATAAAACTAAAATACAGATCCAAAGACACCGACTTCCGAAATTAAAGTTATTTTTCACTTTGTAGGGTTTTTTTGGAAGTCGGTTATTTGTTTTTGTAAAAAGTTTTTTTTTTTAATCATTGCCCCACACTAGGAATTTCACCTGTATCCAAGTAAGTCTGCGTAGTCATGCGTGTCTTGCGTGTTTAGTCTTGTGGAAATGAAACGAGATAGCTGTACTGTACAGAACTTAGAACACCATCCCCATTTCGCACAGAACAATGATGAATATAACACGTCTATAATTTTACTAACCACAAAAAACTGCTAAGTTTTGAAAAGTTATTTATTTTCATGAGTATTTATTCAAAGTCAGCTAGTATATTAAACTCAAACTCAAAGCATTTATTTCAATTAAACCATTTACAGGCACTTTTGAATTGTCAAACTGACCGACAGTTAGTCAGAAAGTTGAAGCCCGTTCCAAAACGTAGATCTCTATGGAATCATTATTACCTACTGAAGTATTCAACAACTAAAATTTGATTAAGTACATACGTAAAAATAAACAATAAGATTGTAATGGAAAACAAAAAAAATAAAAATGGGGGAAAGAATCACTTCCAAATATTAGAATTTAAACAAGTGAGCCCAAGTGGTTGTGGAGCAGGACCAGCATTAAGCCAAGCATTTTTATCTACGATATAATCATCCAACTTATAATATGCTTGTCTACATAGTGTGCGTTTAATGCATGTTTTAAATTTCTTCTCATTTAGTTGAAGAATATCTAAGTAGTGGTATTTTATTATAACATTTAACACAGTACCCCATAAAAGAAGTGTGTAATTTTGACAATCTGAAACGTGGTTGATCTAATTTGTTCCTATTTCTAATGTTAAAATTATGCCTGTCACTAATCTTACTGAAAAGATGTAGGTTTTTTCTAACATACATAATATTTTCATGTATATAATTATTGCCAAGGTACCGTCATGATGTTAATTTTTTTAAACAGTTCCCTTAGAGAATCGCGTCTGATGAGGTTGTAGATAGCTCTGATAGCCGTCTTTTGCAGAATAAAGATAGAAATAATATCTGCAGCCCGCAGTAGCATCTGCTATGAAAGTAACTAAAATAGACCAGTCTCTCTGTATCCACGTCTGTTAATTGGCGGATTTTCCAAACAGCGTAGGCGGCTGAACTTAGCTGCCCTGCAAGTGATGTTAAGTGAGCACCCACTGCAGCTTTGAGTCAAGCGTGATTCCCAGGAAAACAGTATTTTCGACGAATTCTAGTATCTTTATGTTCAATACAACGTGACATTCAGTACTTCTAACATTTCCGAACGATACACATTAAGACAACCAAATTATTATGTACCTTCATAAAGTATCATTAAAGGGTTGCCAACTGATCAAACAATCTCAATCCAATTTCATAAATAATTTAATATTAATATTTGTAAATGAAATAATAATGTAAGGAATATTTCTATTATAGTAGATATTTGCACACCTGTTTAGGTAGGATATGGTTTAAAGATCTTTTTTGTATGTATCACCTCATGTACCCATATTTAAGCAAATAAATGATTTAAAATCTTCTGGTCACGTTCATGATCATGAGCGGTTGTAATTATTACATGAACATCATTCAGACGACCGGCCCGTGGTCACAGAAATTTTCTTTCACAGACATACAGAAATCATAATAATTTACTATAACAGTGTTACTGTTCACAAATTTTCGCACGGCAATATCTAATTTCTGCTTAATTAAAATTTTTATTGTTCATTTGCATAATTATATTAAAATCAGTTCTGTGTAGTTATTTTGAAGATCAGCTTAAAACGCAAAACGTGCAATTTATAAAATAGGATTCGTTAAAACTAAACGTTTTTTGATAGATTACAAGTTCTCAGCGCGAGATTAATTTGTATGAATATTCTTAAACAGTCATTACATACAAGCAAAATGAAACTTTTGTATATGATTTATTGGATCTTTTTCTTAACATGTTGAAGACAGTTACGTAATTGTAATATTTTCTCTCAGTAAATTTTTTATTCGAAAAATCATGTCTTTTTCAAGGATAATTTTAAAAAAACAAACAAGTATGTTTAGCTTTTATGTCTAAAATAAATATTCACAGAAAGAAAATATAGTTTATTATCCCGACTATTATATTTACTCTAGATCAATTATTACTTTAGTTATAAACGAAATAAGAATTAAGACTTACGCTATTTAGTTCAGTGCTTGAACACGATCAAAGAGCGCACGCGATATTCAACTTTACTACTGATGTATTAGCGGAGCTTGCGTTCGAAATTTGATTTAGACTGCCTGCTCTTAACAATGTCTATTTCTTTCTCAGAGGAGCTATAGTTTTGTTTAACATTAGCTGAAAAACGTAATTTCAGAAAAATTTGGCATTAGTACCTAATTATGAATGTCGTAAATCTATTCATATATATATTTTTTTTTTTGTGTTTATATTATTGTTTGGTCGATTTTTTTAATTTTAACCAGGCCAGGGAAAAATCAGTTTTGCCATTGCGTCAATGCTACCCGACTTTTGGGCATGCACTGATAATTTACTTTTATTCAAGTTAAAATCATCGTAGATTCAAATTTCGAAACCTTTTCCTTTGACAGTCGTTACGGGTAGTCAGAAGCCCAAAAGTGTGGGGTATCGTGTAACCCCCGGGTTATGGAGGTCCGATAGGCAGTGGCTTTATGTAAAATACTGGTATTCAGCTGCATCTATTTAGACTGGAAGCCAACCCCAACATAGTTGGGAAAAGACTAGGCGGATCGATTGATTTTGTTTAGAGAAACACCTACCAGCAGCATTTATTTATAATATGCATGCTGAAAATCCTTTCTCAAAAAAATTATTCATATGAAAAAAAATACTGCTACCCTAAAATAACAAGCATCCCCAATAAATTCCTTTTGAAATCCTCCACAACATCCATCGCGAGAAATTGAACGATTTTTTCATCGAGACCAAAGAAAATGGTATTCAACGCATATAAGCAACGGGTCGACATGATAAATTATGTAATTTGAAACAGACTCCTGCCTAAAGCAGCCGCAAAAACGTGGTCTTAAATGGAGTGCCAGCCGAATACGGTTCCGGGAAAATATCGGTGAATATCCCGGATATACGTGTATTGTATATACTTTTGTCATTTGAAAATGACAGAAAAGGAAAAAGGTGGTATTTCTGAGTGCTTTTGTGAATTAGTTGTTAGTGTTATCATGTTACTAAGTCTCAGTAATTTCTGTTATCTAACATCGTTTGTTCCGAGAATTCGTGTTACAGAGAAATCCAATAAAGCAAGCTTTTTTCTTAGATTTTATGGTTCTTACTCTGGATTACCTATGAAACGTCAAAAAAACAAATCTAAAGTGAGGCCTCGAGGGTTGTGACGATAGTGACTTATAATAACGATAAAAATTAAACCCTATCTATGTGTAATTGCTTTAGATAACATTTATAAAATAAATAATCCTAATGCCGACCCAACAACTCATATAAGGCCATTCACACTCATAAAAGTGATAGCCTTGAAACAAATAAACTTTTACGAGCATACGTATCAGAGGGTTGTCGCAGTCCTAACGAACCGTTCTTTATCTTTACCCCAGAGACCAATAAGCTGCATCCTCTAAAGAAATTAGTGGGTTTTCGCGTACTAAAGTTTAGCTAAGTGGTATAACTACTGCGTGTATGAAAGACTAACTAAGCTAATCGGATTTAGTTTCGAAGACTCATAAGACTCGATGTAATAGAAAATTGTCTATACCTTCAGTAACTTTGGGATAAAGTACCAATGGATTAAGAGAAGAAAGACCAAATTACTTTTTATTAATACCAACGCATAAAGGACTGACACATAACTTTTGCTTATTAATAATAACACATTACAAAATGGCCAATGATGTCATTGGCCATTTTGTAATTCCTCCTTACATCATAATTTCTTTGGTGCATGTTGGGTGCACGTCAATTATGACGTTTCGAAATGTTGCCACTATTTATAGCGTAAAATGTTTATGGAGGATGATATTCTCACAGCAAGTGTGTCTATTTTTATATTGCTGTTTAGTTTATCATTATTTTTCTTTATGTATGCTGTACCGGTACAGCGTCCTATTAATTGTTTGCTGCACCGGATGACGTCAATACGTCGGCGCGGCTGTCGCTGAAAACCAGCGCTGGGGCTCTGTCTTGTATGGGGTCGCAGCATAATTCAGAGTGATAGCCGTTTTGCGTGGATGTGACGCATGTTTCCCTCAACCTTTTCTTATTTTTGTGTTTATGTTCTTTTTTGCGTCATGTTTACCGCAAATAAACGTATTTTCTTTCTTTCAAATTGTCAAGAGACTAAGATTAATAACGTAAAGCAGCCACCATTCTTATAGCCAAGAGTCATGTTAAGACGCTGATAACAGGTAAACCGCGGTCACTCAGACTGCATACAAAAGAAAGAGAAGCGCGATGACACAACGCTTGTAATTTATTGCAAAATATGAAGCAATTATCTATTTACTCAAAAATGAGTTGAGTAATCGAAAATAAACAACAACCAAGTTCTTCATACAAATTCTTCTTGTTATTAATTAAATACGAACCGTACGTTGATATACAGATATTTTGGATTGAAACTCAAAGTAAAGGGTTAGTTTGCCGTTAATTTGTATCGAGTTTTTTTTTTCGAAACGTGTTTTGGTAACAACCTAGTTCTGAGAAATATGTTCGAGAATAACATATATATTTTCCGCTACCACAAACTATATTGGCAATTTTTTTGTTTAAGACAAGCTTACTTTTATCTTTTGCCTCTTGTCAGCGCCTTAAGAATGATTTATACTAGACCGTGCCGTGTCCGGCCCAGGCGTGGATGCGTGCTACATTTATGCTCGTCCGTGACGTGGATACTGTACACGGTGTGGCACTAAACTATACTCATGAATCCGAAATGTTCGCACGGTCCGGGCGTCCGTGCCTGCCCACGGCTAGGTCTAGCATAAATTATGTTACTGGCTTCGAGTCATTAAGAGGCGCCGTAATTAGATGTTGATTGGCCAGGGTTTCCGACTTAAACAAACACTATTTTTAATATTCATATTTACCTAAGAGCTGACATAACTATGTTACGACTACGTACTATATGTTTTACATTATTGTGTCGCGGTCTTTACCGCAAAGCACTAGTTTAAATACCGCGATATAAAATTCGTCGATAATATAAAAGACACTGAACGTAATATTCTCTATAAAAGGTGTCGAAAACTATAGGTTTCTGTTAATATTTTTAATAAAAAAAACTATGATTCTACCAGTCTTGGGGCTAAAACCCACGATCTCTTAGAAGAGCCACGGCCCACGGTCAATGACACCACTGCTCAATAATTGACCGTTGAATTAAATTATGTATCCGAAAAAAATTAAAATTGTGATCACTATCATATTGAAATCTTTTTCACTGTCATTTAACAAAACTATAAATAATAATGTGTCTAAGATTACAATAATGGTAAAGATAAATTTTTACGAGTTTATATAAAACGTTAGTCTGAAAGTAGATACTACAAAATAACCTTTGCTTATCCGGGCCTGAAGGACCAATAGCGCGGCCTCCAAGGAAATTAGCGATGTTCTGCTAAACAGGGACTCGGACGTAAACAGTGAATACAATGTATTTTATATAAATGTAAATAAAAACCAGCCAAGTGCGTGTCGGATTACGCACAATGAAGGGTTCCGTTGTTGGGATTAATTTATCCCAAGAACAAACTTAACATAGAAATACATGTTCTCCCATACATTCCAACGACAAATGTAACTGTGTACCCACAATATTGGGAGATTTATATTTTATATGTTTTACAGGTTTTATTATTGTATTTTTATAGGTTTTACTGTAGGTAATCTGTATATTTTTTGAAAATTTTAGGCTTGTTTTCGGAGATAAGGGAATGGTCAATTTATTTTAATTTCATCTACCTATTTTCTTAAATAACCTTAAAACCAAAAATTATTAAAAAAATATTTTAGACCCTCACAATATGCCATTTCATTTGATATGACACACGATACAGTATACAAACCTTTTTTTTAATTTTCTAATTTGCGTGTTTTTAATAAAACTACGATAAAAATGATTGGTGGACTGTTTGAAAAATTATATAGCTAGAAAGGGGTGACTACCGAGGTGACTAATAGAGAAGTGTGGAAGAAAAAATACGTGGTTTCAACCCCAAACAAATAGAAAGCAACTCGTCTGCCTGTCCGTCTGTCACAGCCGATTTGCTCCGAATCTGCTGGAGCGATTAAGTTGAAAGGAGAGGTCAAAATTGGTATAATATTCCAATTTAAACGTTAATGTGATGTACCTTATTAGAAAGCTTATTTATTATGCTACTCGATTATAGTTAAATCTGATTTTTTCAGGCGCCCGTTTTTGTGAAAAAGTGAAAAATGTTTAAATACAAACAAAACGCACATAGTCTTTATTAATACATTTCTATGCAATATAATTATTTTATGTGGCTAATGTTTCCGTTTCTATTAAATACTTTGAGATTTTATTATAATTTTAGCTGCAGCTCCATGAAATTAAGTCAAAAAATATTGATTATCATGACAAAGCAATAACAAAACGTATCGAAAAAAGTCAGGCGAGAGAACCTCCTTGGCTGTCAAACCAAATACCAGGGTCACATAGGCCGAAAGCACAAATAATGTTACGCCGTTCATTTTTGCAGACTACAATATTCCAAAAACAGGTGTGTCGGTTTATATACGAGTACTTTCGTTTATTGACATAATGATTTCCCATTAATTAAACTTGTTTTGTTAACTGTTTTATTATTTGTTGAAGGTACACAGTTCCACGAGCATATAATGTGGCCAACTTCCTGTTCGTGTAAAATGTATAAGTTATTCCTACGTTATTATTATTTTACAAAACGATTGATGTTCTGTGGCTTTGTCCGCGTGATGAAAACTTAGCATTCTCCGTCTACGGTCAAAAGTCTTCTTTCATTTCTTTTCTTTTTAACCGACTTCTAAAAAGGAGGAGGTTCTCAACTCGGATGTTTGTATTTTTTTTTTTTATGTTTGTTCGCGCATAGCTCCGTCGCTTGCCAACCGATTTGAAAAAATATTTTTTTGTTGGAAAGGGGTTCCCAAATAGCCCCATGAAAATTTTATCAAAATCAGACAAGCGGTTTTTGAAAAATCAACAAACATCTAAAAATGTATCTACATTGTCTACATTAACGATATTTTCGTTTACTCTGCATTGCGTTTTTTGTTCGCGCATAACTCCGTCATTTATGAACCGATTTGAAAATTCTTTTTCGGCACTAAAAAGTGAAAACTAAAAACTTTTTACAAAAAAAAATAACCGACTCCCAAAAAAACACTACAAAGTGAAAAATAACTTTAATTTCGGAAGTCGGTAGCATAAAACTAAAATACAGATCCAAAGACACCGACTTCCGAAATTAAAGTTATTTTTCACTTTGTAGGGTTTTTTTGGAAGTCGGTTATTTGTTTTTGTAAAAAGTTTTTTTTTTTAATCATTGCCCCACACTAGGAATTTCACCTGTATCCAAGTAAGTCTGCGTAGTCATGCGTGTCTTGCGTGTTTAGTCTTGTGGAAATGAAACGAGATAGCTGTACTGTACAGAACTTAGAACACCATCCCCATTTCGCACAGAACAATGATGAATATAACACGTCTATAATTTTACTAACCACAAAAAACTGCTAAGTTTTGAAAAGTTATTTATTTTCATGAGTATTTATTCAAAGTCAGCTAGTATATTAAACTCAAACTCAAAGCATTTATTTCAATTAAACCATTTACAGGCACTTTTGAATTGTCAAACTGACCGACAGTTAGTCAGAAAGTTGAAGCCCGTTCCAAAACGTAGATCTCTATGGAATCATTATTACCTACTGAAGTATTCAACAACTAAAATTTGATTAAGTACATACGTAAAAATAAACAATAAGATTGTAATGGAAAACAAAAAAAATAAAAATGGGGGAAAGAATCACTTCCAAATATTAGAATTTAAACAAGTGAGCCCAAGTGGTTGTGGAGCAGGACCAGCATTAAGCCAAGCATTTTTATCTACGATATAATCATCCAACTTATAATATGCTTGTCTACATAGTGTGCGTTTAATGCATGTTTTAAATTTCTTCTCATTTAGTTGAAGAATATCTAAGTAGTGGTATTTTATTATAACATTTAACACAGTACCCCATAAAAGAAGTGTGTAATTTTGACAATCTGAAACGTGGTTGATCTAATTTGTTCCTATTTCTAATGTTAAAATTATGCCTGTCACTAATCTTACTGAAAAGATGTAGGTTTTTTCTAACATACATAATATTTTCATGTATATAATTATTGCCAAGGTACCGTCATGATGTTAATTTTTTTAAACAGTTCCCTTAGAGAATCGCGTCTGATGAGGTTGTAGATAGCTCTGATAGCCGTCTTTTGCAGAATAAAGATAGAAATAATATCTGCAGCCCGCAGTAGCATCTGCTATGAAAGTAACTAAAATAGACCAGTCTCTCTGTATCCACGTCTGTTAATTGGCGGATTTTCCAAACAGCGTAGGCGGCTGAACTTAGCTGCCCTGCAAGTGATGTTAAGTGAGCACCCACTGCAGCTTTGAGTCAAGCGTGATTCCCAGGAAAACAGTATTTTCGACGAATTCTAGTATCTTTATGTTCAATACAACGTGACATTCAGTACTTCTAACATTTCCGAACGATACACATTAAGACAACCAAATTATTATGTACCTTCATAAAGTATCATTAAAGGGTTGCCAACTGATCAAACAATCTCAATCCAATTTCATAAATAATTTAATATTAATATTTGTAAATGAAATAATAATGTAAGGAATATTTCTATTATAGTAGATATTTGCACACCTGTTTAGGTAGGATATGGTTTAAAGATCTTTTTTGTATGTATCACCTCATGTACCCATATTTAAGCAAATAAATGATTTAAAATCTTCTGGTCACGTTCATGATCATGAGCGGTTGTAATTATTACATGAACATCATTCAGACGACCGGCCCGTGGTCACAGAAATTTTCTTTCACAGACATACAGAAATCATAATAATTTACTATAACAGTGTTACTGTTCACAAATTTTCGCACGGCAATATCTAATTTCTGCTTAATTAAAATTTTTATTGTTCATTTGCATAATTATATTAAAATCAGTTCTGTGTAGTTATTTTGAAGATCAGCTTAAAACGCAAAACGTGCAATTTATAAAATAGGATTCGTTAAAACTAAACGTTTTTTGATAGATTACAAGTTCTCAGCGCGAGATTAATTTGTATGAATATTCTTAAACAGTCATTACATACAAGCAAAATGAAACTTTTGTATATGATTTATTGGATCTTTTTCTTAACATGTTGAAGACAGTTACGTAATTGTAATATTTTCTCTCAGTAAATTTTTTATTCGAAAAATCATGTCTTTTTCAAGGATAATTTTAAAAAAACAAACAAGTATGTTTAGCTTTTATGTCTAAAATAAATATTCACAGAAAGAAAATATAGTTTATTATCCCGACTATTATATTTACTCTAGATCAATTATTACTTTAGTTATAAACGAAATAAGAATTAAGACTTACGCTATTTAGTTCAGTGCTTGAACACGATCAAAGAGCGCACGCGATATTCAACTTTACTACTGATGTATTAGCGGAGCTTGCGTTCGAAATTTGATTTAGACTGCCTGCTCTTAACAATGTCTATTTCTTTCTCAGAGGAGCTATAGTTTTGTTTAACATTAGCTGAAAAACGTAATTTCAGAAAAATTTGGCATTAGTACCTAATTATGAATGTCGTAAATCTATTCATATATATATTTTTTTTTTTGTGTTTATATTATTGTTTGGTCGATTTTTTTAATTTTAACCAGGCCAGGGAAAAATCAGTTTTGCCATTGCGTCAATGCTACCCGACTTTTGGGCATGCACTGATAATTTACTTTTATTCAAGTTAAAATCATCGTAGATTCAAATTTCGAAACCTTTTCCTTTGACAGTCGTTACGGGTAGTCAGAAGCCCAAAAGTGTGGGGTATCGTGTAACCCCCGGGTTATGGAGGTCCGATAGGCAGTGGCTTTATGTAAAATACTGGTATTCAGCTGCATCTATTTAGACTGGAAGCCAACCCCAACATAGTTGGGAAAAGACTAGGCGGATCGATTGATTTTGTTTAGAGAAACACCTACCAGCAGCATTTATTTATAATATGCATGCTGAAAATCCTTTCTCAAAAAAATTATTCATATGAAAAAAAATACTGCTACCCTAAAATAACAAGCATCCCCAATAAATTCCTTTTGAAATCCTCCACAACATCCATCGCGAGAAATTGAACGATTTTTTCATCGAGACCAAAGAAAATGGTATTCAACGCATATAAGCAACGGGTCGACATGATAAATTATGTAATTTGAAACAGACTCCTGCCTAAAGCAGCCGCAAAAACGTGGTCTTAAATGGAGTGCCAGCCGAATACGGTTCCGGGAAAATATCGGTGAATATCCCGGATATACGTGTATTGTATATACTTTTGTCATTTGAAAATGACAGAAAAGGAAAAAGGTGGTATTTCTGAGTGCTTTTGTGAATTAGTTGTTAGTGTTATCATGTTACTAAGTCTCAGTAATTTCTGTTATCTAACATCGTTTGTTCCGAGAATTCGTGTTACAGAGAAATCCAATAAAGCAAGCTTTTTTCTTAGATTTTATGGTTCTTACTCTGGATTACCTATGAAACGTCAAAAAAACAAATCTAAAGTGAGGCCTCGAGGGTTGTGACGATAGTGACTTATAATAACGATAAAAATTAAACCCTATCTATGTGTAATTGCTTTAGATAACATTTATAAAATAAATAATCCTAATGCCGACCCAACAACTCATATAAGGCCATTCACACTCATAAAAGTGATAGCCTTGAAACAAATAAACTTTTACGAGCATACGTATCAGAGGGTTGTCGCAGTCCTAACGAACCGTTCTTTATCTTTACCCCAGAGACCAATAAGCTGCATCCTCTAAAGAAATTAGTGGGTTTTCGCGTACTAAAGTTTAGCTAAGTGGTATAACTACTGCGTGTATGAAAGACTAACTAAGCTAATCGGATTTAGTTTCGAAGACTCATAAGACTCGATGTAATAGAAAATTGTCTATACCTTCAGTAACTTTGGGATAAAGTACCAATGGATTAAGAGAAGAAAGACCAAATTACTTTTTATTAATACCAACGCATAAAGGACTGACACATAACTTTTGCTTATTAATAATAACACATTACAAAATGGCCAATGATGTCATTGGCCATTTTGTAATTCCTCCTTACATCATAATTTCTTTGGTGCATGTTGGGTGCACGTCAATTATGACGTTTCGAAATGTTGCCACTATTTATAGCGTAAAATGTTTATGGAGGATGATATTCTCACAGCAAGTGTGTCTATTTTTATATTGCTGTTTAGTTTATCATTATTTTTCTTTATGTATGCTGTACCGGTACAGCGTCCTATTAATTGTTTGCTGCACCGGATGACGTCAATACGTCGGCGCGGCTGTCGCTGAAAACCAGCGCTGGGGCTCTGTCTTGTATGGGGTCGCAGCATAATTCAGAGTGATAGCCGTTTTGCGTGGATGTGACGCATGTTTCCCTCAACCTTTTCTTATTTTTGTGTTTATGTTCTTTTTTGCGTCATGTTTACCGCAAATAAACGTATTTTCTTTCTTTCAAATTGTCAAGAGACTAAGATTAATAACGTAAAGCAGCCACCATTCTTATAGCCAAGAGTCATGTTAAGACGCTGATAACAGGTAAACCGCGGTCACTCAGACTGCATACAAAAGAAAGAGAAGCGCGATGACACAACGCTTGTAATTTATTGCAAAATATGAAGCAATTATCTATTTACTCAAAAATGAGTTGAGTAATCGAAAATAAACAACAACCAAGTTCTTCATACAAATTCTTCTTGTTATTAATTAAATACGAACCGTACGTTGATATACAGATATTTTGGATTGAAACTCAAAGTAAAGGGTTAGTTTGCCGTTAATTTGTATCGAGTTTTTTTTTTCGAAACGTGTTTTGGTAACAACCTAGTTCTGAGAAATATGTTCGAGAATAACATATATATTTTCCGCTACCACAAACTATATTGGCAATTTTTTTGTTTAAGACAAGCTTACTTTTATCTTTTGCCTCTTGTCAGCGCCTTAAGAATGATTTATACTAGACCGTGCCGTGTCCGGCCCAGGCGTGGATGCGTGCTACATTTATGCTCGTCCGTGACGTGGATACTGTACACGGTGTGGCACTAAACTATACTCATGAATCCGAAATGTTCGCACGGTCCGGGCGTCCGTGCCTGCCCACGGCTAGGTCTAGCATAAATTATGTTACTGGCTTCGAGTCATTAAGAGGCGCCGTAATTAGATGTTGATTGGCCAGGGTTTCCGACTTAAACAAACACTATTTTTAATATTCATATTTACCTAAGAGCTGACATAACTATGTTACGACTACGTACTATATGTTTTACATTATTGTGTCGCGGTCTTTACCGCAAAGCACTAGTTTAAATACCGCGATATAAAATTCGTCGATAATATAAAAGACACTGAACGTAATATTCTCTATAAAAGGTGTCGAAAACTATAGGTTTCTGTTAATATTTTTAATAAAAAAAACTATGATTCTACCAGTCTTGGGGCTAAAACCCACGATCTCTTAGAAGAGCCACGGCCCACGGTCAATGACACCACTGCTCAATAATTGACCGTTGAATTAAATTATGTATCCGAAAAAAATTAAAATTGTGATCACTATCATATTGAAATCTTTTTCACTGTCATTTAACAAAACTATAAATAATAATGTGTCTAAGATTACAATAATGGTAAAGATAAATTTTTACGAGTTTATATAAAACGTTAGTCTGAAAGTAGATACTACAAAATAACCTTTGCTTATCCGGGCCTGAAGGACCAATAGCGCGGCCTCCAAGGAAATTAGCGATGTTCTGCTAAACAGGGACTCGGACGTAAACAGTGAATACAATGTATTTTATATAAATGTAAATAAAAACCAGCCAAGTGCGTGTCGGATTACGCACAATGAAGGGTTCCGTTGTTGGGATTAATTTATCCCAAGAACAAACTTAACATAGAAATACATGTTCTCCCATACATTCCAACGACAAATGTAACTGTGTACCCACAATATTGGGAGATTTATATTTTATATGTTTTACAGGTTTTATTATTGTATTTTTATAGGTTTTACTGTAGGTAATCTGTATATTTTTTGAAAATTTTAGGCTTGTTTTCGGAGATAAGGGAATGGTCAATTTATTTTAATTTCATCTACCTATTTTCTTAAATAACCTTAAAACCAAAAATTATTAAAAAAATATTTTAGACCCTCACAATATGCCATTTCATTTGATATGACACACGATACAGTATACAAACCTTTTTTTTAATTTTCTAATTTGCGTGTTTTTAATAAAACTACGATAAAAATGATTGGTGGACTGTTTGAAAAATTATATAGCTAGAAAGGGGTGACTACCGAGGTGACTAATAGAGAAGTGTGGAAGAAAAAATACGTGGTTTCAACCCCAAACAAATAGAAAGCAACTCGTCTGCCTGTCCGTCTGTCACAGCCGATTTGCTCCGAATCTGCTGGAGCGATTAAGTTGAAAGGAGAGGTCAAAATTGGTATAATATTCCAATTTAAACGTTAATGTGATGTACCTTATTAGAAAGCTTATTTATTATGCTACTCGATTATAGTTAAATCTGATTTTTTCAGGCGCCCGTTTTTGTGAAAAAGTGAAAAATGTTTAAATACAAACAAAACGCACATAGTCTTTATTAATACATTTCTATGCAATATAATTATTTTATGTGGCTAATGTTTCCGTTTCTATTAAATACTTTGAGATTTTATTATAATTTTAGCTGCAGCTCCATGAAATTAAGTCAAAAAATATTGATTATCATGACAAAGCAATAACAAAACGTATCGAAAAAAGTCAAAGCTGTAAACTCGGACTAAATATCCGTTGTAAATGTCAAGCCGAGTCCTGCTGACTGACGCTGTCATTGTCACGTCATTTGCCACAGGGCTGCCATCCCTAAAATATAAATAATGCTTGTAGAACATTTTATTTTTCAACACTTGTTTTAAAAAAAACGGGTGGCTGTAAAAAAAAAAATGCCCAAAGACATCAAAATAATTACCCTCTTTCAGCCTATATAGGTCAGAAGGCTGTTTAAATTTTCAATTATTTTAGTACCAAGCCCCATACATTTCGTGAACGTCTCCTTTGATACACATATAGACTTTGTGACCCGAACACGGACGTGTAACGTAAATATATTAATTTTGAATATGGAGGTCACTTTTGGGGGCTATATAAAATTAAAAAAAAAAGTTTATCAAACTGTTCCCTTGCGAAACATCAAATGAAAGGGCTTATTGTAAGGATTTCAGATATTTTTTTTATGATTTTAAAATAAATACTTATTAATTTTTGAACGAAAATAGATGAAAATTGACCAGAATCATTATCTCTGAAACAATTTATAAGCAGTCTATGATCTTAAAATAAGATAGTAAATCTCTCAATATTGTGCGTACAAACTTACATTTGCAGTTGGAATGTATGAGGGAAAATGTTTTTCAACTGCAATGTTAAGTTTGTTCGTAGGATAACTAATCCCCACTACGGAAACCTTCATTGTGCGTAGCCCGACATGCACTTAGCCGGTTTTTTTTATATTTTGTACAATCGAACAAACATGTAAATTTTGTTAGTTTCAAATGCTCTTTTTTACATTTTGTATTTCTTGCGCTTGTCCCAAATTTTTTTTTCTTTCTTTATTTTTATTATAATAAATAATAATAATAATTGCACTGCAATACAGAGCCATTTACCTTCTCAGAATAATAACTATAATCTCACCTTGGTTCACACCCGTGAGATTCTGAAAATACCGGGTACTAACCAGGGAAAATTAAATTTAAAAACCAAAATATTAATAATCGCATTATTGACGCTTTATCGGGCAGTTAGGGCCCATATATAAAATAAACAAATAATCTGAAAATCACAAACTATTACATAATTATTCAAATGGAATATAGAGAATGGAATGTGTGCGTGTTATTAAGGACAATGGTATTAACCCTTAAGAGTCTTCGCTCCAACTACAGATTTTGAATTTGAATCACGAGTATTATGGAATGTTATTAATCACGAATAGTTTAATTACATTAACTACTAAAGAACAGCACAATTTAAAAATAATAGAATCCTTTGCATTGAGTTCTCAATATCATTTGTGATCATTAAAAATTTATATTAAAATTCACAGAATTTTAAATGAACTCTGTTTTACTCTTAATTTTCATTCTTCATACAATTTATGTTTATTATTATTTTTTATATTTAACAAGCAAAAGTGAAAATAATAATGAAAAAAATACTACCATAACACAACATCACGCATGTTTCCCCGAAGGGATAGGCAGAGTATTTGGGGCTGAAGGTGGGTTTGCACAAGTCCGAGGCCATGAGTTTTTATGGTCCTCGGAACTTGCCATTGTCGGGTTCCCAAAAAACGACTGGAGGGGTTCACATCGTCGTCGATGCGACGATGAAGTCGACCTGGGACTCGTCCTCGACAGGCGGTGGAACTTCGTGGAGCACTTCCGACGTTTGGCTTCCAGACTGGAGCGGGCCGGGGCTGCCTTGATACGGCTCCTGCCCAATCTAGGGGGTCCAAACGCCTCCTGTCTGAGTCTCTACGCGAACGTGTTGTCCATAGCTCTTTACGGGGCACCGGTGTGGGCGCGTTCTTTGAGACGGCTACCAGCCCGCTGGTTGTACGCGTCCCAAAGGGTCATGGCAATCAGGCTGTCCGGGGATACCAAACGGTCTCTGGTGAGGTGGCGAGCCTTCTTGTCGGACTACCACCATGAGATCTGGAGGCAAAAGTCCTCGCGGCGGCGCGAGGAAGCGAAACGCCGCCCGAGGCATAACTCCGCTGCCACGAGAAATCACAGCACAGCGGACAGAGCTCCAGCGCGATCTCATGGTGACATGGAGAGTGCGATTGTCGCAACCTAGAGCTGCGCACGCCACAATTGTGACGATAAGTCTCCTCTTTGAGGAGTCGCTAAAGAGGCACCACGGCATCCTCATCTTCTACCTGACGCAGGTCCTCACCGGACATGGTTGTTTCGGTTCTTGTTCAAGATAAGGCGGGAGAAAACGCCCGGGAGTTACCACTATGTGGATTGCCCGGAGGATACGGTGGAGGTCTGCCCGGCTTGGGTGGAGCACCACCGTGTCCTCGTGGAGGCGATCGGTAGCGGAATCTTTCGCGTCTGACCCTGGTTCAGGCCATAGTTTGGAGCGAGAGTGCATGGGAGGCCGTCACCTCATTCTGCGAAGCAGAAATGCTCGCAAAAGAGGAGGCGGAACGCGTGAGAGAGAGGCAAAATTCGCGCCCTCACGCCCCTAGTCGCCGTAGGAGACGCCCTGGGCGTCCGGATTCCCAGGCCGTTTTCCGGCCACCGTAGGACTTCCGAAATTAAAGTTATTTTTCACTTTGTAGTGTTTTTTTTGGAAGTCGGTTGTTTTTTTTTTAGTTTTATGCCACCGACTTCCGAAATTAAAGTTATTTTTCACTTTGTAGTGTTTTTTTGGAAGTCGGTTATTTTTTTTTGTAACAAGTTTTTTATTTTTCACTTTTTAGTGGCGAAAAATTTTTTTTCCAAGTTGGTTCGTAAATGACGGAGTTATGCGCGAACAAAAAACGCAATGCAGAGTAAACGAAAAGATCGTTAATGTAGACAATGTAGATAAATTTTTAGATGTTTGTTGATTTTTCAAAAACCACTTGCCCGATTTCGATAAAATTTTCATGGGACCATTTGGAAAGTATACCCTTTCCAACAAAAAAATATTTTTTCAAATCGGTTGGCAAGCGACGGAGTTATGCGCGAACAAACATAAAAATGAAAAAATACAAACATCCGAATTGAGAACCTCCTCCTTTTTTAGAAGTCGGTTAAAAAAGGGGGATATCAATGGCAACACTTGCAGAGTTGCCACTGATATACGGTTAACTTGTACAGACCTACCACTTGATTTTCTCATGGATTTAAGCGTTGTCTTCCTGCACAGACCCACTGCACTAAACGAGCGCGATGATCGCTTTACTTTTCCAATTTTAAAATACCTAGACAAACACTTGCAAACCACATCTAATAAACGTGAAGAAGATTTCTTCACAAAACGGAAACAATCAGAATAAGGTTCAACGACTCTTATAACAGTTTCATTTTCCTTTGCCAACATGAAAGCTTGCATGACGTATTGAAACCTCTGAGAAGTTATGGGGTTCGTAGTGAGAGCTCTCTGATTGTGATAAGTCACGTTCAAGCGTGCTTAGATCTTTGTAGGTCTAGATTTATATGGATCGGAATTAAAATGTACTGAGTTTGACATATTGTTGCATTTTGTCTCTGGCTACTATTAACTGGTTGAACAGTCGAAGTTTAGTGAAATCGCATATTCAATCGCAGGCAATTTAAGGTGAATCCGCAGCTGTTGCCTGCGAAATTGAAATTTTCTTACGTTGTTGCATTTTGCAGGTCAGTGTCAGGTTGTATCTTGATCATAATATGATTCGCGACTATATCAGATATGTATTTACAGAATTATAATCATTAGAATCATTCATACATCTCTCTAAGTTAGATATGTTCCCCAAAGTCATGATTGCATGGAAAAAGTCATTCAATGGAACAAATCTAACTTGAAAGATGTATGAACGATTCTAAAATAGCAAAAAACGTAAGAAAATTTGAATTTCGCGGGCTACAACTGCGGATGCGGATCCACCTTAAATTTAAATCATTAGCATTCCAAACGCTACGCTGGCTGGTTAGAAGTTTGAAATCTGAATTAAATAAAACAATGTAGCCGATAATTTTTCAAGGAATCTCTTTGAAACCATGTTTTGATTTAAACTCTATTTTACTCTATTCATTAGGAGAATTACTAAAGCGGTTTTCCAGTAGGTATCTGCGAACTTTAGTTAAATTACCTTCAACTTAAGCATTCAAGTTTACGTTTAATAGAATTGTTAAATCTCATCGAGACCAAGAATCCAACTTTTATTGTCGTTATTAATATTAAATGCCGTCCAAGATATAATATCTCATAAATTCAGATACCTAGCCATCAACCAACAAACAAACCCAAATATTTTTCTAAAATCTCCCAATCCGTACAATGGCGTATTTACGTCGGAGCCACGAAAACGAAAAATAGGTAAGTCTGTAGTCTATTTATAGCCGAATCTTTAGTACCAGTCAGATACAGCAGCTATAAAAATCCATCCACATAACGCAAGTTGACACGTAAAACGATTCTATTAATGACTACTAACGCAATCCGGGAGCGAACCATTATCGCGACTTTTGTCCGTTTTTCTTCCGCTCCGCTCATCCGGTTTTCATTTGCCGATTAATGATTCAAAGGTTTAATTCTCATTCAGGAATTAAGCTATTTTCATTGTAAGGGTGGTTTTAAATGGATTAAATGGGTTTTACATTTTGTGTTCACACAATGGATTCGTTTTTTGTAAAGAAGATTGGAAATACCTGATCAATTATCAAATAAACTCAATAAAAAATAAATTAAAAAAGCGTTTATTCGTGGTAACATCCTAAGTTTTACAAAAAAAATTACTTCAGCCAAACTCCAAAGCAGTTTGTTGGCAAATGTAGCTCCTTTAAACAATTTTATATTTTTTATCTCGTAGGTGCTTTTCCATTAATAATAATAATGTATTTACCGCTAAACATTACCTATAACTAAACACACATATTTTACAGCAAACTCAAAAAAATCTACGTAAAAACAATTTTAAAGGCCTTTTTCAGTGTCCGGTTAGGTAATAAGCACAATCTAGAACAGTGGTTCTCAAACCTTTTTGGAAACGGAACCCTTTTGGAAAACGAAATAATTGACGGAGCCCTAAAGTATTCAAAAATGGTTATATGTGTATTCTTCATTAATAATCATATTACTTGACATTAAAATTTGCATATTTTTTACTTTATGTTGGTATACTTATTTAGATTGATATTATTTTACTCAGGTACCAGAGTAATATCAAATATAGTAGGTTTTTAATATTTTTTTTATTCTGACTAGTATTTTCGCGGAACCCCCACTGAGGCCTTGCGGAACCCTGGGGTTCCGCGGAACACACTTTGAGTATGGCTGATCTAGAAGATAGGATAGTGAAATCATGCGCTGGATAAGTTAACAAGAATAGGACGTTGGCCTCCTTCTTTTTGTGCCATACTGCAATGGTCTGTACGATTCTCATCCAGGACATACACATTATGATAGCGAATGTTAATTTTTTATTTTTATTTTTATTATTTCAGATTTTTATCATTTTTATTTGTTAAATGTTAATGTTATCAATCTTCTTGTTATATTATTTTGAATTAAATTTTTGTTATTATTATTGTTACGCGTGATTAACCAAAATTATTGAATAACTTTAACTGTAAATATCCTTTTTGGCTTTGTATTATTATGTAAAACCATAAATAGTGCTTCTTGTGTTGTTATCCTGTGTGTGATTGTTGCACTTATAAATGTATCTACTATTATGGGAATTATTTTAAAAGTACTGTGTAAACAATTGTTGGCTAACCTAAATAAATAAATAAAATAGGATATTATATATTTGCATAGCACATGTGTGAGCACAATGTTCCTACTATAAAGCTACCATTTACTGGGTACGTATTGACTTGAATGTGCCCGGGCGGCTGAGAGTATGTCATGCTCACTCAAATGTCTCGCTGGTGGTGGCGCGTGAGTTGGATCATTAAGTTCCCTTCATAATGGTTGAGCTGGAAGGTGCTGATCCATGCGTCATGTTCGTGAACGGGCGCCGTCAGTAGGGACTGGTCATTTCTTAGCTGCCACGGCTTATTTTACCTTATTTTATTTTTTCAATTGATTTTTATTTTTCCCGACTGCGGCAAAGACAAAAAAGGAGGTTTATGTGTTTGAAATGTATGTATGTCCGTCCTTGTTCCCTCGTAACTACTAAACGGCTGAACCGATTTTGATAAATGATAATTATGTCGTTAGATTCGTCTTTATTGCGCGAGTATCACTAAGTATATTAAAATTATTAAAAATCAAAGTGGTGGTTGTGTGTGTGGCGTTTCGAAAAATAAATATCTTCCTAGCCTATCGAGTGGGGTATCAAAATAAAGGTTTTTAAAAAGTGATTACAAAAATGTATAGAAATATATTACTAACTATTTTTATTTTACACTTTTTAGTTAGGATTATAAGATGTTAATTAGGTTATTTAATCACTTATAATCAGATGATAACGGCCTCTTACTCACTCTATCCAAAAGTTCGGGATATTTTTTATCGTTTCTTATTTAAATTACATTTAAACATATAACTTGTGTATATTTTCGTAATCACATTTTAAAACCCTTCATTTTGATACTCCACGCGATAGGCTTGGATGATATTTTTTTTTCGAAAACACCTTGGGCCGCCAAAAATCCGCCATTTTGATTTTTAATAATTTTAATATAACCCTTTCACACTCGCGCAATAAAGACGAATCTAACGACAGAACATTCATCAAAATTGGTTCCGCTGTTTAGTACAAGTTACAGTTGTTTTGTACAAGGGAACATAAGGACGGACATACATACATACAGGTCAAACACATAGGTAACCCTCCTTTTTTGGCTTCGCCGCAGTCGGACCTATTATAGCCTCCGACTGCATGAGGTTGTTTATAGCAATTTGTGGTTCTCAAACTTTTTTGGAGACGGAACCCTTTTCGAAAACGAAATATTTGACGGAGCCCTAAAGTAATCAAAAATGGTTTTATGTGTATTCTTCATTAATAATCATATTACTTGACATTAAAATTTACATATTTTTTTACTTTTGTTGAAATATTTAGAGTGAATATTATGTTACTCAGGTACCAGTGTAAAATAAAATATAGTAGGTAGACACTCCTTTAGTATTATTTTTTTATTCGTACCAGTATTTTTGCGGAACCCCCACAGAGGCTTTGCGGAACCCTAAGGTTCCGCGGAACACACTTTGAGTATGGCTGGTTTATAGTATTAATTTAAACAAATCTTGTTTCCATCTTTTTTAAATTCAATTTTTATTATTGTTTTATTACGGACGCTTTTGACGTGCTCGCCTTTCTACATTGTTCTCACATGTATAATTTCAACATGAATGATGTAACCAATATTTAGTAACAATATTTTAATTTATTAGAGTGTTCGTGGAGTTTCTTGCCCGTTCTTCTCCATAGGAACCTACTACGCTTTGGAATGGGCAACTAGCTTTATCTTTCTGACCGACCGACCCCTTAACAATTTAAAAGTGCCTGTAATTGGTTTATTTGCAATAAATTCTTTGAGTTTGAGTTTGAAAAATATCCATAAACAATTTTAACATCATTTCACCTACTCTTGACAAATCAAAAGAAAACAGCTTTTTGCTTCATTTACCCAGCAAAAAAAAACAATATCCTTAATTCGATCTTGAGCCTTGCTGAGTAGTCAATGGACCGTATACGGAACCCTGCAGGGCGCTCATTTGATAAGGAAAACGAACGTAATATTACATAACACTTAATGTAGATAGAACCACATCTTCATTCGCTTCGGTTCTACTACAGTTTCTAAGAGCCTGAAACATTATCTCGTCAGTAAATATCATGTTAGGTGACCGTGCATAGGTAGCACCGTCGGCATAATTTCATCCAAAACCCTTATACAGCTGGATATAGAGCCAGTGGCGTAGCTAGCATGGGTGACACCCGGTGCGCACAATTGTGTCACACAAGAATTAAAACCGGCCAAGTGCGAGTCGAACCACACACAATAAGGGTTTCGTAGTTGGAATATTATTCCAAGAACAAACTTAACATTGTAGTTGAAAAACATATTCTCCCATACATTCCAACTGCAAATGTGAGTTGGTCGCCAACTGTCGTGATTTTTTCCTTCCCTTTTTTGCTTTATTTAAATTATATAGTTTGGATAACTTGGTAACAATGGCTTGAAGACTAAGTGGTTTATCGTTGAAAAACTTGATAGTATGTTTATTTATTTTTCACGGTCGGGTGTCACCCCCAATCAGGTTGTACCTGGTGCGGACCACCCCAGACCCCCCCCCCCCCCCCCCCCAGCTACGCCACAGCATAGGGCTCCCCCAAGAATCATCACATTATTTCTAGAATAAATTAAGTAACCTTTGTACCTCCAGTCTTTATACAGGGTCAAATTAAATTAACTAGCGAAACTCCGCTGATGTGATCGGTATCGATATCTAAAAAAATAAAAAAAGATTTGTAGATGGTTATTGATTTTGGGGCAAAGAAAGCTGGTTGTGTTCTTACTTGAAGTACGAGTTAAGATTTTTTTTTTGTTTTATCGTGTTTAGATACCGATACTCATCATTTCTGTGAAAACATAAAAAAAAGTTTTTTTTTAAACTGATATTTCAAGTGTTTACCGTACCTGCTGTTGATGATCCCAAAAATAACTCATCAAATTAACTTCTTCTTAATTTTATCATGTTAAGATAAATAACCACCACGTCTGCGGAGTTTTGCTTAATAATTTAATTTTACCCTGTATTTAAATAAATATATATTCCTCATTTTTTGCTGTTTGTCTCTGCATCACCCAAAGGTTTCCAGGTACAAAATGCCTATGGCATTCAATCCGCCTCTCTATATTTGTGTAAATAAAGTATTAAATAAATAACCAAAATCAACATACAATTTAGCAAAACAATTACTACATTACGTAGCATTACTGGAACGGATTGGTATGAAAGGAAATGGTATCACCAATTTGTACCAATTTAGGAGAAAATTTAAATTCGTGCAGCTGTTACCATTGTAGGCAATAATAATAAAATTATTATAAGTAAAAAGAATAGGATATACACGCTCCGCAAATAGCACGTCAAAACTTGGCTAATTAGCCACATTTTATTCGTCTTGTCTCTTTTTCGCTCGTGATAATTACGACATGTTGTCCCACTTCCACGTGTCATCTCATAGTTTCATCGTTCTTGAAGATTAAATGTTGAGTAACCTACGTCTTTTTATCGCGAAAATCAAGTTTTTTGCAATTTGCAGGTCAGTAATATATAAATATGATTCACGGCCATAATAAATATGGCTTTACAGAATTATAATCAGCATTACAACTCGAAATACTAGAATCGGCAATACAACTAAATGAAAAGAGTTGTAATGCTGATTATAATTCTGTAAAGTTATATTTGTTATGGCCGCGAATCATATTTAGATCAACAAAAACGTAAGAAAATTTGAATTTCGCGGGCTACCTTAGCGCATACCCCTTAAAATATCATTGATTGAATAACAAAAACACAATTGGTTCATAAAACGGTCAAGCCCCGCCGGCACCGATAAGGTGCTATAAACAATAGCTTCATTAGCAGTAGGTATTATAAGTATAAAAACCGTTTTAAATGTTACTTCAATCTTGTATTTGAAGGTGATAAAGTCCAGTCGATCGCAGCCAAAACAGAAATAGTATTCTAGTAGTTATATGAAAAGGACTTCTCGTTATTTAACAAATTATAGGTAAATGATGTTCGTCTAATGGTCGCAAGCACTACTACTTACTGAGCATGAACTTATAAATTCAACACTAAAGATGTAACAGCTCGTATTTTTGTAACATTATAATTTAAAAGAGTGTCCATGCAGTTTATTGCCCGTTCTTCTCCGTAGGTTTAGGCTTTGGAATGGGCAACTAGCTTCATATTTCTAACTGACGGACTCCTTGACAATTCAAAAGTGCCTGTAAATGGTTTAATTGAAATAAAATCTTTGATTCCCAGGTCGGGCAAAGTGTTTTTGGGTTTTTCCAACGGGAATTTCTCAGTAGCAACCCGGAGTTTGGATTTGTGCCTGGTTGATGGCAATAGGCTCGCCCGCTATTGCATGGGACTTAGACACCTCTGCCTATCCCTACGTGAATTACATACAGGCGTAATGTTATGTTGTAATGCATCAAAACTGTATTGGTACTCCAGAAGAGTAATTTTCCACGTGAGCTTACCAACACATAAACGCTTTGCGTTTATAGGTGTGGCCTAAATCACGATAATCCGGTTATTAAATAACGTGCGGCAATAAGAGACTTTAATTACTAAATATAATTACGTTTCACAGTTACATCCCAAGTTTATGCCACATGTAAATTGTAATACCAACTTTACGACTACTGGCTTATTTACAAATTAGATTAGAAATTCACATAAATACGACAGCTAGTATTAAATAATCAAAATCACGTGATTTTGATTATTTAATACTAGCTGTAAAATATCATAATATATATTACGATAAACATTTTTTTCCCACCCATAACGCTATTAGCCGGGGGGTCATCACTCGCTAGATTCTAATTACCATAAATCTGACAAAAAACCTTTCCTAAAATTCCGAGCGCAAATTAAATGAAACTCAGCATATTTTTTCGTACAAAAAAGACTTAAAGTTCACTACACACAGTTGTTTATCTGAGGCGGGAGTGTCCCGAGTACCATCATCATCAGTCAGGTCGGGCCGCGGTAATTACTTGTACAGCCCTACAGGACGACGGGACGTGCTTGTGGCAACCCTGATCTACGAGTAGGGTTGCTAGCGTGAGAGCTCCCGAACGGAGGGTTGTAAAGTCCTGTGCAAAGTAAACTTCATAATTTTGTGGCATTTAAATGATGATAATATTTTCTTATGATTTGAATTGCGATGAGATTTTTCACGATTTAGCTCAGCAGTAAAAATCTTGTCGTGAATTTCGAGGCAATTCACCTGTTACACAATATGGACATAGTACGTAGGCTAAAGAGAACTAAACCATTTGAGTTAAGGCTCGTGCAAACTGGCGCGTATCGCGGGCGCGACAGGCAGCATAAAGTAACAGTAATAATAATAACAAAGCTTTTGCTTTCCATGTTTCCACACATGAATCGTTTTTATTAATTATCAGACCCTAAGAAAGTGCTACGGAATTGTGCACAGGTGCAATTTACACTTTTCTTAGTTACATAACGTAAAATAAGTAAATGGCGTAGTAGTCTATTAGGCTAGATTTTAATAAATGATTAAAAACTGTTCTTATCATTGATATATATAAAAAAACCCTATCAATGGTTCTTATTGATAATGGAAAAATAGTAAAAATCTCAAAAAATAAAATTTTGTGGGTAGGTAACATGCCTGTTCCACGACTGCGTGATCTGTTACAATTAACTTAAACAGCAGATATCTATATTAATTTTATATACGTGTGGTAGATAGTGCCTATTTGGACATTTAGAAAAATACCCTTAAAGAATTAAATACTTTTCCCTTAAATAAGTAATTTACACGTTTAGCTCACAGTACGAAATTCTCGGTACCATCCAAATACACATAAGCCTCTTTCCTTATTTTCCTGAGAAAACTTTACTTACAGAAAATAAGATTTGTATTTTATTTCGGCGAATTCGAAGGTCTTTTTTTCTGGAATTGTTTAATCTAATATGTAAGTTGTACGGTTACAAAAGGTTAAAACCTAGGTAATCCTCAAGTTCAAATTCTAGTGAAACTATATACAAATACATGTTTATACGTTTCTGATAAACTATTCAAAAGGAATTGAGCCATTTTGAGAAGATATGAAAACTATTTACTTTACGAAATGTATCTGTCGCAGATGGATTGTCAAATCCGCTGTTTTCCATAACTGCTATCCGTTTTACAAAAAAGCTCCGCTATGTAAAAGATTGCATGGATTGCCATTGCGTTACGTTTAACAAAATTGCTAGTACGTTTAGACGTAATACAGAATGGCTTATTTGCAGTCACAATAATTGTTTTAGTATTAGTTACTGCGACCGATTCGCCAGAGAGCTAGGGCACTCTGACCAATTGGTTTAGGTTAGGTTAGTTAGAACTATGACCAACCGCGCGCGAGCCGACTGAGCGAAGGGAGGGGTGCCGTGGCAGTGACCGGCGAGCACTACTTCCAAGTTGGCCGCTGTTACTTGACTATTTAGTATTTTTCGTACTGACTTTCAGAAAACTCTGATAACTTTTTATTAAAATTTTCCTTAAAATCACTGATTTCACTTGAGTTAATTTTCACTCATATTACTCGTTTTATTTATTTCTGTTTTTCACCAAGCCACGATCGACAAAATTTAGAACTAAAATCTACAATCTGACGTTTCATTTCACGCTGCATTACATAACCTCAAACGCAAGACGTTTAAGCAATTCTGCGTGTTAAAGTTCAGTAATTATGGGAAATCGCTTAACATTGTTAGGCTGTTTTACAGAACGGAGCTGTTTTGTAAAACAGCTAGCATTTCTATAAAGTTTTTACTCGCGCCCACAAAAATCATATTGAAAACTATCAAGTCATCATCATCTGCGTAGCCTTTTCGCAACTATGTTGGGGTCGGCTTCCAATCTAACCAAATGCAGCTGATTTTAGATGGAGTGACTGCCTATCTGACCTCCACAACCCAGTTACTAGGTAACACGATACCCCTTGGTGAGACTAGTTGTCAGGCTTTCAGGCTTCTGGCGACCCGTAGCAACTGTCAAAGATCTACAAATAACAGCCAGAACCAACGGCATAACCTGCTTTCTGAGGCATGGGGATCTCGATATGTAAAGATGGTCACCCATCCAGGAACCAACCGCGGCAAGCGTAGCTTAACCTGATCAATCGACCAGCACCCTAATTGCGTAACATAGTTTGAACAGAATCGGAATGATTTTGAAGTATATTGCTAATCTATTGCTTCACATGTTAGAAAAATTTGTCTGCTCAACAACCTAAATAATGCAATGAATGTTGTTGAACTGTCAAATTAAAACCGATTCCAACTGATAGTGTATTACGCAATTAGCCCGCCGTACAAATTCTTCCATCGCAATTAGTTGCTAAGAAAGAATAAAAAATCCTTTTTCACAACTGGTTGTGAAACTCAGTTGCCATGGCAGCCAAAAGCGCCGTGCAGCTGTTATTATTTAGCCATGCGCAACTTTCAAGTGATAAATAATATTTATTTACGTAAATTGGTTTAAAAAAAGGTTTTACACATCGAAACTGAATTATGTTTTATAAAACTAGACGACTTCGGCGTTTCCTATCTGACTGCTCTGAGAAGAAAGACCGAAACAAACTCAGAGATCACAGTCTCTTTTAAAGTCCAGACATAGTCTTGGTCAGGCCATGAGGACCATGTAGTTATATAAGTATCTGAGATGGTATTTTAAGTACCTGTTATAAACTGAGTTCGACGCGGTTTTGCCATTCGTGTCTGTACAGAACTTTTGACTTTTGACACGTGTAGAATCGTTTCAATTACGTAAATAAATTATTTATTTATTTAACAGTGTTATATACACACATATAAACAGACCAGAAGAAAGGTACAGAAAATACATACAAAGGTGATGCTTATTTCTAAAGAAATCTCTTCCAGCATACCTACGATAGGAAAGTAGACAAAGAGATGTAGACAACGTGTATATGAGTTGAAGAGAAAACGAATACATAAAATCAAAAAATAAAAACTATTCACTAAATTCGCTTAACCTTGATGTCAATAGGTACCTACTTACTTGTTTGCTCCAAATACGCCAGGCTTAGCATCTGCTTTATATTCTGAAAAGAAATGTCAACAGTGACACAATGAACATACTATTTAACCAACTGCCCCAGAAGGAAGATAATGTTTTTGTTAGAATAATTCGTATATACCTACAAGGGGCCTACTCCGAAGCGATAATCCGAAGTATCCTGACTTCCAAAGATTCCTTATTTAACTTTGAATCCTTACCCGCCTTCAAGTCACGTTATTGACTTTGACTTATCTCTCTCACTGTCGTTTTTTTTTTCTTTCGCCGTAGTCAGCCGTAGTTAAGAAATGGTCGAAAATTCGGCTGATACTTTGAATTTATGTTCGGAGTAGACCCCCAAGGCTCTGTGATTTATCTACGAATAAAATAGAAAGACCAAAATATTCATATTTCATTCGTTGGTGTAGGAATGATTGTAAAAAAAAATAAAAAAAAATGAAAATAGGTATGTAAAATTATTCATATTTATGTCTGCCCTTACCCCAATTTGGGATAGCCATGTTTGTCGAAGGACCGATGGCCGGTGGAGCAGACGAGTCTTGGAATGGAGGCCGCGTATCGGCAAGCGTAGTGTGGGACGCCCCCCAGCTAGACGGACGGACGACCTTGGAAAGGTGGCTGAGACAGACTGGATGCAAAGGCGAAGTACGGGGTGTTACGACGCAGCCTGGGAGAAGCCTACGTCCAGAAGTAGACGATAGGCTGAATTGATTGATTGACCCCAATTTACTAGGAGTAGGCAAAGCATATATTCTTCTGCCATACCTAGATCTCTATTAGCCGCCATCTCAATCACCCCTTTAATTCTTCTCAACATTTTAGCCGAAAGACTTCAACTACTTGGCTTAGCAATGTCAATGCCCGCTGCAAAGGAGGACGGGCAAAAATGTATGGAAGCCAGCCTAGGAACCAATAACAACATGCGATATATCATTGTAAAGGTTTTTTTATGTACTTTAACTATCGTTATGGCGGGAAGTCCCAAATCGCTGTGTGGAAAAAGTTATTGCTAAATAAAGCCAGACTTCATTCACAAAAATATGTGTTTATTTTTATGTTTATCATCAATATTAGGTTTTTTTTTTTGTAAAACTAACATAGAGAAGTACCAAAAAAAAATAAACCTGTAAAGTGCGAGTTGTACTCGCACACTAAGGGTCATTCCTTTAGCACCATCACTGTAAATTGGCTGTAGGCTGAAGCTAGCAGCACTAGTAGCATAAGATGAGTGAGAGCGAGATATGACAAATCTAAACGTCAAATCCATAAAAAAAACTCAATCGAGATATGTCACAAGTAAAATGATATGTACATATGCCTACGTATATTTTTATCAATTGATAAAAATTGTATGGATTTGACGTTTAGATGTGACATATCTCGCTCTCACTTTTAGCTCATGCTACAAGCGCTGGTATGCTTAAACTCGAAGTACCTACATACACACATACACTACTTTATCCACACATTTTGTTTCTGAGAAAATAAGTAAGGACTGGAGACCCTAATATTGCTCTAAAAAAATAAAACAAACAAGTGAGAAAAAAACATTTTTGAGATTTAATATCAATAACAATGAATTTTAAACGTTTTACAACATTATACTCTGCTAAAGAAACATTTGAGACGGTCATTAGTGACAATAGATACAAGTTAAAGGATTTAAAACAAAAACAAAAGTTTTAAATACTCCAGCGCACCCTTACATGCCTTATAAATATACAATATAATAATAAATCAAATACATATTATTTTCATTAGTTAAGTTTTACAGTTAGATAAAAAAACTCCTTTTCAATCTTCATCAATTATGATACCAATTAAATCTCCCGCTGGAGGATTAAACGGCTCATGCCTTCCGAAACCAAGATACCAGACAATAGAGGTTATATGGGCACAACTCCCTATTGTCCGGCGCCCTGTCAAGCAAGTGCAATAATATTGTGCTATCGCACTAATGCCAATTGCGTCCCTAATAACCAAAAGGTAACAAAGATATATTTTTGCCCTTACATGGCGAGACTGTATACGGCCTCTTAACAACCAAACATTTTGAGGCATATTGTACCGTTGCAAATCCCCAATTATATCATCTCTTTTCACTTCAATTATATATAGGCCATTGTGCAAATGCTCTGCACAATATGATTTCGCTAGTTTAAGCTGATATGATCCCAAAGTGAAAAGCTTTAAATCACTTTCTGTTAAACGAGGAAAGTAATCTAATTGTTGGTTTACATCTATCGCCACGAATGCGATTCTTTGTCTATTAAGATTGTTGTCATTTACATAATTGTATAAATGATTTGGTATGTTGATCCTTTCATTAATTGAATTTAATATCATTTCCGCGTCTACATTATCAGTCACAGGTTCACGAAAAGAGTTAATAAGTGCACCTGCAATTTTAAAATCTGGAAACAGATTCCGTAGTGTTGTATTAAAATAATCTTGACGCAACAACTTGAAGTCACGTTTAAAACGACCGTTAATGACCTCAACTACCCACCGACACAAAGTAACGAGTCTCGATTTGTTGGCCTGTTCGGTAGATAGTTGACTGTCATTTCTGTCTTTTGTTGGTGGCAAATGAACATTATAACCGCATGCTTCTAAATTTAATACAAATAAAATGCAATACAAAGCAATTCTTCTCAATGCAAATAATTTAACAAGTAATTGCAATCGCTTTCATGAAATTTTGATGGATATTTACTCGGTAATCTAATGAATATTAAACATCAATTAACATACGTTACATGTCGCGACTGAAGTGATTAATTTAAATGTTTAAATAATGTATTATTTGAATTTTACATAAGTAAGATGGATCTTTACGACTTTTTTACAAACAATTATAGTTATTTTTATTCCGACAATTATTGTTCATTATGATAAAATAATTATCATCATCATTATATCAATGCGTGAAGTGAAAACATTGTACCCCTTTTTACGAAAATTACGCGGACGGAGGAGTATGAAAGGCACAGTTAAGGTATTTAAGGGAGTAGAAAGCTAATATTTCTGTTTAAGGCGCTGTGAATAGACGTCGTTCTAGTATTTGAGGGGGTGAAGCGGATGAAGTGGGGGACGAGTAGTCCCGCCTACCGCGGGGTGCACCGCGCGAATTTCGCCGATATGCAACGTCAATTTTATATAGAAGCGTAATTTCGCTACTGAAATTGAATGCACGATTGGCCCAGCGCCCCGCTGTCTGGCTTCGCTCTGCGCTTCCGCGGTGATCACTGGGTTCCGTTCTCACTAGGCGCACATTTTTGTTTTCGTATTTTTAAAATATACCAACACTTCTTTTGTTTTTAATCAATTAATCAATAACTGTAATTTTCTAGAAAAAGTTATCGAGAAATTATGTAACAGATTCATCAGACGAATAATAAATGGCTTAGGCGCAGAATGGTCAATTCTAGAAATGGCCTATTCTCAAAATTGTGAATAATTAATAAAACTATCATTATTATTCCTATAGATATGTTTTTCTTCAGAATCAAAAGCTTTTTTTTTTTTGCGTGGGAAATTAGCAAATAACTTCTACCGCTCTGGGCGGAGCGGAAGGGCGTGTCAGACTTTTACTGACTAAAACCCACCCGTGTTCCTTCCGTTGCCTGTGTGCCAGAGCCACGATATCCCTTTCGGACAAACTCGCAACCTTGGCAGGCATTGGTTCTAACGGACCCCGTCAGTTGGTGCTGACATCTCTTTGAGGCGCGCGTGGAACACAACGCACCGTCGACCCGGGCCTGGTCCTTATCGGACGGCGAGCTACCCATCCCTCACCGCCCGCAGGCCCGCGCCTACGGTGGCCGAAAATCGGCTTGCGCCTCCCGACGCCCGGGGCGTCTCCTGCGGCGACTTAGAGCGCGAGGGCGTGAACCTTGCCTTACCCTCACGCGTTCCACCTCCTCCTTCGCTAGCATTACTGCTTCGCAGAAGGAGGTGACGGCCTCCCATGCACTCTCGCTCCGAACCATAGCCTGAACCAGGGCCGGAGGTGAGAGATCGCCGCCGCCGATCGCCTCCGTGAGGACACGGCGGTGCTCCACCTAAGCCGGGCAGACCTCCACCGTATGCTCCATCGTGTACTCCGGGCGATCCACACAGTGGTGACACCCGGGCGTTTCCTACCACTTTATCCTGAACAGGAACCTCCCGAAACAACCGTGTCCGGTGAGGACCTGCGTCAGGCGGAAGGTGAGGACGCCGTGGCACCTCTCTAGCCACTCCTCAAAGAGGGGACTTATCGCCACAATTGTGGCGTGCCCAACGTCCACCAAGCTTGGTGGTTGATTCTGGAGACAAATAATATACTTACAGTGTGTAACAAAAGTGTGTAGTAATAAAAAGAGAGTAGAAAAGAGTGTAGTAATAAAAAGAGAGTAGAAAAGAGTGTAGTAATACCAAACGAAGTCATTGTACTCATCTTTGACTACGGTCATTTTGTCGCGGTTGAATAACCTTTTTCTTCATCATTTCAGCCTAAAAAGTCCACTGCTGGACATAGGCCTGCTGGCATGGTGTTAAAAATACATAGAGAACGCTGCTGCCCATTCTCTAGTAATTCCCTTAGTCGCCTTTTACGACACCCACGGGAAGAAATGGGATGGTGCTATTCTTTACGTCCGGCACCAAACGGAAGGGGGAACCTTTTTCTTAGGAGCGGCAAATTTTGTTTCGTGATTTCAGGGTTGAAGCCATAGCCGGGCGCCCGGCGATTTCTCCATCCGCTTACCGGCCCATCATACTGCTCGACGAGGTGGGCAAGCTCTTTGAAAGAGTTATTGCAGACCACCTTGTCGACCGGCTGGTGCGAGTGGGGCCGTATTTGGCAAAGAGCCAGTTTAATTTCCACAAGGGGCGCTATACGGTGCATGCCATCATACGCGTTCCGAGCCCTCACGACGGGGGATACTGTTGTCCGGGGTGGGGTCATCTTGGCGGTGTCTCTTGCTTGACATCGCCAATGCCTTCAATACCCTGCCATGGAGTTGCTTTAGGGCCTCACTCCGGTATCACCGGACCGACCTCTGTCACGTGGTCGAGGCGTATCTGACGGACAGGGCTGTCATCTACCCTGGTCACCATGGAGACTGAAACCAGCGAGAGATGTCGTGCGGTGTCCCACAGGGATCGGCCCTGGGGCCGCATCTGTGGGACATCGGGTACGACTGGGTGCTGCGCGCCAACCTAGCTAGCAACGTCAGCGTGATTTGCTACGCTGACGACATGCTGGTCCTGGCACAGGGAAGGTCGCATCAGGCAGCGGCCGAACTAGCGACACGTGGGGTTGCGATAATCGTCGTTAGGATCGGCATTTGGCACTCAAGGTGGCTTTGCACAAGTCCGAGGTCATGTGTTTTTATGGACTTCGGAACGCGCCACTGTCGGGTTCCCAGATAACGGCGGGAGGGATTCACATCGGCGTCGAGATAACGATGAAGTACTTGGGACTCGTTCTCGACAGCCGGTGGAACTTCGTAGAGCATTTCTGACGTTTGGCTACCAGACTGGAGCGTGACGGGGCTGCCTTAAAGCGGCTCCTGCCCAATTTACACTAGGGGGTCCAAATGCCGGAGGCTCTACGCGGGGGTAGTGTGGTCCATGGCCCTTTACGGGGCACTGGTGTGAGTGCGTTTTTTGAGGCTGCGACCAGCCCGCCGGTTGAATGCATCCCAAAGGGTCATGGCCATTAGGCTGGTCCGAGGATACCGCACGGTCTCCGGTGAGGCGTTGAGCCTCCTTGCCGGATTTCTTTGAGGAGTGGCCAGAGAGGCGCCACGGAGGCCTCACCTTCCACCTGACGCAGGTCCTCACGAGACACGGTCGTTTCGGGAGGTTCCTGTTCGGGATAAGGCGGGAGGAAACGCCCGGGTGTCACCACTGTGTGGATCGCCCGGAGGACACGGTGGAGCATACGGTGGAGGCTTGGGAGGAGCACCGCCGTGTCCTCACGAAGGCGAACGGCGGCGGCGATCTCTCGTATCCGGCTCTGGTTCAGGCCATGGTTTTGAGCGAGAGTGTATGGGAGGCCGTCACCTCTTTCTGCGAAGCGGTAATGCTCGCGAAGGTGTAGGCAAAATTCGCGCCCTCACGCCCCTAGTCGCCGCAGGACACCCCTCGGCGTCGAGGGTCGCAGGCTTGTGGACGGTGAGGGATGGGGAGCTCGCCGTCCGATAAGATCCAGGCTCGGGTGGACGGTGCGTTGTGTTCCATGCGCGCCTCAAAGAGATGTCAGCACAAATTGACGGGATCCGTTAGGGCCAATGCCTGCCAGGCTTGGGGTAAAGGGATATCGTAGCCCTGGCACACAGGCAACTGAAGGAACACGGGTGAGTGTTAGTCAGTAAAAGTCTGACACGCCCTCCTGCTCTACCTAGCGGGAGAGAGAAGTTATTTGATAATTTCCCACCCAAATAAATTGAGCCGTCACGGGACGCCTGGCAGAAGTGAAACATCGAAATTACTTACACACTACTGCATATAAACTGTATAGTAGCGAAGAATCACCACGTGGCATGCGTCGCCCCGCCAGCAATCGGTTTTACGTGCGCTTATAGATGTTTCACATAAAAAAAGGGGTTGAATCCATTGTAAAAGTTGTTCATAATTATGAGTTCAATTACCTCTTTTCGCATTACTAGTTAGTACAAATTTCTGTAACCATGTCACGCCATGTATGTCTGTGTTCTGGCTTACTCATGAAAAGTTGTCTCCGATGGTTCATCTGCTGGCGAATTGCTCGCCAGCCATCTATTTTTACTATAAAGAAAAAACAATAAAATTGCATTATAATTGTTTCAAAAATAAGGAAATCAACAAAAATAATAATTACTGAAAATCTTTTTCAAATAAGAAAATCGACAAATAGTAAAATAGTAATATAAAAAACAATTATTTCAAATATGGAAATCAACAAATAACAGTATAAAATTTGTGGGGTTTGAACCCGAGGTTAGTCAATGATGTGTTAACTTTTCCAATGCACGAGTCCGCTAGACCAATCAAACTCTGGAGATTGTGGTCGAAATTACGCAGGTATAGATAAATCCACAGAAATATAATAAGGTATGCACGAAAATGTAGGTACTTACCTACTTTACAACTTCCATCATAATTTATGTTTTTATTTCATCGAATAATATATCTATATTGCCCTCCGTTAATTTTTTTTTGTTGGCCATTTTTTATAATGTACACTAATTATTCTCTATACAACTTAGGACTAAAACCGAAATCGAACAAAAATTTACACCAACTTACAGCACAGCTTAGAAAAAAAGGAATTGATTATTTGACACAACTTATATCTAGAACCGAAAGTGAACAAAAATTTACACCAACAATAAAAAATACAACTTAGAAAATAACGAATCATAAAATAAAGATAATAAAAAGTTTTCAACAACAAACAGATATCTACGTAAATGATTTCTGAGCGGCGGCGGCGGGAACAAAATGGCACAGGTCTATCAAGCAGCGCGCCTCAGCAGTCACTGTCGCTCCGCGTAGAAATGAAAGAGACGCGAAAAGACGCAGCGATGGCGCGACGTTTCGTTCGACTCGTTCGGGTTATTTATCAATAATTTAATTAATCCTTACAAATATCTTACTTCAATCGATAAATAAAAACAACAGTTCCCCTTATTATTATTTATTACATTAACGTTATTAATTTTATCAAGATTTTTTTATAAATAATACAATTACAATTGCTACAATTTCAATTTGAATGGTTATTTTATGATTTTTTTCTGTCATGAAAATTTACCGAAAACATGTTTTGAATACAATGGTCCACCCACAAATATGATCAAGATTAACATATACTTTTATCTAAAATGTATACATTTGGCTAAAAAACTGTTTTAGTCAAGCCTATTTTGACTAGGCACAGCGCCTTAATATGAATTAGAAATTAATTAAATTAATAAAACAAACATTACACACACTACCATGCGTTTGACACACACACATAGTACCAGGGCCTGATAGCTTGAAGATATATAGGTGACAGAAGTGACAGCTTGAGCATGGAATAAGTAAGTCCCTACTTTTTTAATAGCACGGAATTAGTAAGTACTTTAAAATAGCATGAAATTAGTGTACTCATGGAATTAGTAAGTACTATTGTAAGTAGAGGGGGTCGAATTTCGACTAATGGGCGACCACTAGTATTGATTAAACTATCATGCTTTTCCACACTTGTCCATACTTTCAGGAGATATTTAGCAAAACTATCGCTTTTAAATCAGAGAAAATCTTTGGAACTTACTCAGTAACGTCAGATGTTTTCTATTTATAAAAACACAATCGAGGGGTGTCGTGGGACACGCGGCTGGAATGAAGTTCTTTTCGCTTTTGCTGCCTTGGCGAATGAGAGCTAGACCGAAAAAACCGGACAAGTGCGAGTTGAACTCGCGTGGTGATGGTTCCGCACAATGAATATGTTATCTACTATGTTTTTTTATCCCAAGATAATTTATCCCAAGAACAAACTTAACATTGTAGTTAAAATACGTTCTCCCATACATTCCAACTGCAAATGTAAGTTTGTGCGCACAATATTGAGAGTTTTACCACCTTTAATATCAGCAATACAACCATTATTAGCAGACCACAGAGATCCATACAGTGTTAGTAAAGAAAACCTTAAACTAATGTCAGTATCCTAATCATAATCCCACGCTTGAGTCCGTACACACTATCTTATAGGTTTTTCTGTAATCTATAAGTAAAGAACTATTTTCATCTATTTTCTTAAATAACTTAAAAAATATATATTATACTCGTAAAATTATAAAAAACCGGCCGTTTGTTGTATGGGAGGCCCTTTAAATATTTGTTTTATTTTAATTTAATTATTTATTTTTAAAGTGAATATATAACTAAATATTCTCTGAATATTTCAAGCGTCTACCTGATGCCGTTATCAATATAGAGCAAAAACGAGCAAAAAAATCCCGTTTGTTGTATGTGAGCCCCCTTAAATATCTATTTTATTCTATTATTTTAGTATTTGTTGTTATAGCGGCAACAGAAATACGTCATCTGTGAAAATTTTAACTGTCTAACTATCACGGTTCATGCGATACAGCCTGGTGACAGACGGACAGACAGACAGATGGCGGAGCCTTAGTAATAAGGTTTCCGGTTTACCCTTTAGGTACGGAACCCTAAAAATGATACTCCATTGACAAGCCCTTTCATTTGAAATGTCACACGGTACAGTGAGCAAAGCTTTTTTAAAATTTTCTAATTTGCCATCCAAAAGTGACCCTCATATTCAAAATTCATTTATTTATTTACGTTACACCTTCGTGTTTGGGCCACAGAAATTCATATGTGTACCAAATTGCAACTTAGTCGGACCAGTAGATTCGGAGGACAAAGAAACAGACAGACATACGAGTGGTCCTATACTGTCACGCAGTTTGGCAGGTTTATAAAAATTATGTAACAAGTGTTTGGTCCAAAATAAATGTGTGTTTATTTTTTTAAGGGTACCGTTTTTTCCTTTTGAGGTACAAAGTGTAACATTTTGACCTTCATGACACTTTTGTTACGTAACAAAAGGTCGTGTAACGTGTTACACTTATTTCGGTAGCTCTCATTCCCAAGTGTGCACCGTATAACGTGCGATAAGGACTTCGTTCCAAAATTACTCCTGAAAAAGGTAAACATCGAAATCCCATTAAAATTTCTGATTATACTCGTATTTTTCTGATTAGCTTACTTAAGGACATCAGCTTGACGCGTTTTTAGTTAGGTATGTACTTGGAATTACAGAGAAAAATGTCCATTACAATAATTACTTTTCCATTACTTACTGTTGCCCTATTCCCAATTAACGGGACGGAAAGTAAAAACACGCAAGTACGCTCGCGAACGAGTCTTTCGTTTTAAATCACAATTTGGGGAGGGTTGTCAAATATTTTCGTTCAATTTAGACGTACTTTTGTTTGCCGTTAAGAATTCTTGTTTACAGTGGTCTTGTAAAAAATAAGAAAATTAATTAATCGAGTACCGACTAGGATACTGTTACAAAATATCTAAGCTAACAGTCTTAAAATAACAAACAAGTAGGTACATGTATATAAAAAGGAGGGAAAATAATCTTACGACGGAAATTCGCCCGCATCGCCGTCAACAGGAAAGTGCCCAAAAGACTGGCAGGCAGCATTGCCACGTGGTATGGCAATACAGATTCTTTAGCCAAAAACTAGACGAGCCCGCTGGTCGCGTAAAGAGTCGAGCAACCGCTTGGAGATGTCTCAAAAAAGTGGGCACTTGGACCCCATGACCCTAGTGTTAAGCCGTTGGTTTGTCCCGTCATTCGTGGATCTTCGACAGTCGATACGAGTAGTCAGAACCCCAAAAGTCTGACAACCAGTCTTTCCAAGGGGTATCGTGTTACCCAGTAACTGGGTCGTGGAGGTCAGATAGACTGGAAGCCGACTCCAACATTGTATTAAAGTATAGGTGTGTATAGCTAACCATAGGCCGCTCGCTTTTTTGCTGTGATGAAAAAATTTTTGTTTCGACTAAGGAAATCTCTTTTATAAGGTATTGGTAGACCTAAACATTGCAATACTACTAATGATAATCCTAATGCGTATTCCGTTAGTTTCAATAGTGTTAATTCGATTAATTTGCATGTTGATTACATAATTGCTAATTAATAAAACGAAATTATATTTATTATACAGGGTGCAAAAAGACCCATCACATAGCTGTTATCTACGCATTCTCGTCATCAAACTAAGTAACATTGAGCATAAATTATTGCTGGGAAATGATTTTTATCTTTGGTGTGACAAATCTCTTTACGGCAGAGGGCAATGTGACCCACACAAAATGTTGCGCTTAAGGGCACATGCAACGGCACAGGGATCATGGGAGTGTTAAAAGTTACGTTATAACATTTAAAACTGACGGCAAAAACAACCCGTGACTAAGGCTTGGTTAAGGCTGGTTTTATTGTGACGCGTTTCGGCAGCGCCGTTGGAGCGCGCGCGTTCGGAGATGTATGTAGTAGTTGCGTTTCAAACTCGCACGCTTGAGCAGCGCCGTTCAGTAAACGCGCGCTGTTCGCCGGCGGCTGTCAAAGCGCGCGCCGCTCGTGCGCTTCTATCGCCAGTATACGTTTTAGTGTGACGCCGTTGAGACTCACCGTAAGCCGTTTGGTTACTCTATTGTACACGACTGTCTCATAGCAAGCGGAGCGCGCGGTACTAATCTCGTTTCACAGTGCACCGCTCGCGCTGTGCAAACGCGCGCTGTTAGCAGCGCGCTACCCAACGGCGCGTCTAGCGGGGTGACTATAAAACTAGGCTTAGGGCGAATTTCACCAATGAAACTGAACGCGATCAGCACATCTAAACAGAGTTCAAGAGCTGTCAGTGTCAATATTCCAAAGAAAATAATGACACTTACAGCTCTTAAACGTGGTTTATGTGCTGATCGCATTCAGTTTCATTGGTGAAATTGGCCCTAAGATATTTTACAACCGTTATAGTTATGGAATAGTCTAATATTAGTACGCTTTGTTGAAACTCGGAGTCTTATTATTTTATCTAGCAACCCGCCCCGGCTTCACACGGGTAGCAGAGCATATTATTCCTCATCATCATCTGCCTAGCCTTTTCCCAACTATGTTGGGGTCGGCTTCCAGTCTAACCGAATGCAGCTGTATACCAGTATTTTACATGGAGCGACTTCTCATCTGACCTCCACAACCCAGTTACAGAGTAACATACAATACCCCTTGGTAAGACTGGTTGTCAGACTTTCGGGCTTCTGACGACCCGTAACAACTGTCAAAGATCTACAAATAACAGCCGGCACCAACGGTTTAACGTGCTTTACGAGGCACGGAGGGGTCTTGGTATGTAAAGATGGTCACCCATCCACGGACTAACCGCGGCAAGCATAGCTTAACCTAATCGATCGACCCGTGCGGAAGTTATTACTTAGCCACAAGCCCCCTAGCAGAGCATAGGTAATACTAAATGCAAAAAAAAAAACTGTCCTAGTTTCGTATCAGCCTGTTGCGCCGAGCATCTTGGTTACATTCAAATGTAAAAACAAATAAACCCTAATGAATTATACACCTAAATCTACCTCATAAATCACACCATCCATTGGTGAAAACCGAATAAAAATCCGCTCGGTAGTTTTTGAGTTTATGGCGTTCAGACAGTTTTGTTTTATAACAGACACATAACATAACATCACGCCTGTAATCCCCGAAGGGTTAGGCAGAGGTGTACCTAATAGTACATCCACATATTTTATAATATTATAGTAATAATGATTATGTATATTGGGTTTTATGATTGGATGTTAGGAACTATTTCCAGATGAAAATGAAACCACCCAAATCCAAAAGATTCCAGATCAACCGTTTAAAAATATATATTTGACGTGTCTAATAAAAGAAAAACACGCATATCCGAAACTTTATCACCTGCATGTACCTATAGGTACGTTCAATATGCTTTTCCACTAAATAACCTCACCCGTTAATTTGGAAGGTGCATCTAGTTCTAATTAAGAGCACACTAGCACTAGTTATTAAGAGATGCATACATAATATGTTCGGGTCGGTACATACGATTCGGTAGTATCTGTTGAAAACTTTTTACAAAAAGTCGGTGGCAAAAAACTAAAATAGATACAAAGACACCGACTTCCGAAATTAAGGTTATTTTTCACTTTGTAGTGTTTTTTTTGGGAGTCGGTTGTTTTTTTTTAGTAAAAAGTTATTTTAACTTTTTAGTGGGTCAGTTTGTAATTTATCTAAGTTAGAATAGCCTAATGTCAACTGCTCATCACCTTTTACAAAATATTACTTTTCCCGACGCAGGCGCGTTAATAGTTTAGGAGTTCTCCTGGTAAGAACCAGGAGAACTGGAACTGATGGTAACTTCACCATATGTATTGTGACGAGTAATAAAGTGTCTAATCGAATCGCAACAGTGAAATACTTATTATTAAGTAGTTCCGCTGGCCATCTGTGGTCTTCATCATCAGTTTCACTTCACCAAATGGTGATTTCCGAGTGCAAATGCATGAGTTACTATAAAAAAATACTGAAATCGATATAGGTGCGCCTATAAAAAGTGAGGATTGCTCTCGATTTCCATAGGATACCCTCAGCAGATTCTGACTTGGTGACAATGGGACCACCTCGGGAGCATACCCTTTCAAATAAAAAAAGAATTTTTAAAATCGGTCCACAATTGACGGAGTAATCGAGTAACAAACATACAAAAAAAAACAACATACTGCCGAATTGAGAACCTCCTCCTTTTTGAAGTCGGTTAAAAAACGACACCGACCCGGAGCAATTACAATACATATTCGCGATAGGCTTAGTTAAGTTCGGGTCGGCTCGGCACAATTCGAGGTAGCTGTGCCGAGTCATGCTAAAGATGTATTTAGTATCTCTATCACTATCACATCATTACCATTTTAACCTCATTCGCCTCGTCCGTATTCTACAAAGGAATAAGCAAGTTTAGATTTACTGTAGGTACCTTTGCTACAGCAACTACGTCATTAAGTATAATATGGCACCAGTTGTGTCATATCACAATCGACTTATCGATAGAGTGTGATGACTCTCTAGGACACTTAGTCGCAGGGTCCTGATGGCATCAAGAAATTGTTCGTTTCCACAAGCAGAGCTATATTATTATGTTGTGAGTCGTTATTCGTTTGTGTAAACAGACAATTATCGACAGTGTTCTTTGTTTTTGATTTGCTTGACATCACACTAATATTACAAAGGCGAAAGTTTGTGAGTGTGTGTGTGTGTATGTTTGTTACTTCTTCACGCTCAAACGGCTGAACCAATTTTGATAAAATTTTGTATGAAAGTAGCTGACACCCTGGATTAAGACATAGGCTACTTTCTATCCCGATATTTTCACGGGATCGAGACTTACGTGGGTGAAACCGCGGGGCACAGCTAGTCTGTAAATAATAATGAACTTTTGAACCTATGGAATAGGTAATAACCGGTAAAAAGAATAACGATGTCCTTAAACCAATTTAGTATCAAGCCCATCATCGTTGAAAATGCACATAATCGTCTCTTAAATGTGAATTCAGAAATTCTAACACTTATTTAAGATAATAATATTATTGGCGACATACTTTTCACTCACTTTTCTTACAAATTTCAGATGCTTCTGACGACACACATATACTGAAAGTCCTCTCTCTGCATCACATCACATCACACTAATATTATAAAGGCGAAAGTTTGTGAGTGTGTGTGTGTGTGTGTGTGTGTATGTTTGTTACTTCTTCACGCTAAAACGGCTGGACTAATTTTGATAAAATTTCGTATGGAGGAAGCTGACACCCTGGATTAAGACATAGGCTAGTTTTTATCCCGATATTCCGACGGGATAGAGAGTTACGCGGGTGAACCGTGGGGCGCAGCTACTTTCCCATAATTGATAAGATTACATCAAATTATATGTACACTGTGGTACAATCAGCGGGGTCTCACGGCTATCACCAGTAACAATAGTCTTCTCTACCTATATTGAAAGCGTACTGCTTAAACGTTGAAAAGAATGAAGTTGGTGAGTGGAGTTTTGCCGATAGTACTTAATTAAAATAAAATATTTTTTATCTTAAAACTTCAGAACAACTGACACGATTACTATTATAAATCTCGAAAGACCAGATAAAAATATTAAATCATGGTAATCGGATTTTAGTTTCGATAATACTTTAGTATCTACGCAAATAATTAATTATTTCCGTAGATACTAAAGTAACAACAAAAAGATTACACTATAAAATAAATACACGAAACGGTGTGTATGGAATGTCACGATTTGAAACGTGAAATCAGCAGAATTGCCCCCAAGAAACATTCCTGTGGCACGCCGAATAGACTGTATAGACTAGGAGTTGTAATTTAAATAGACAAAGTACTGACTTTTTTAAATAAGACACCTTATTTATAAATTGTTTATACAAAAACTTGATGAAATACTCACTCATGCATTTAAGGTTGAAGTAATTAAAATTGAATGTGTAACAGGATCAAACGCTTTAGTTAAGAATTTAGCATGAGCATGACATGAGCATCCTCTATATTTGAATGGTTAACGTCAACGGCATTTCACTTGCAAACATTCGTTCCACTAAGGTTGAGATCGTGGAGAATGGTAAGTCTCAAAACAATTAAAACATTATGATGTTATCAATGCTAAGATCGATAATATTTTTGTTTTATTTTGCACGTGCATGTACATATTTACATAAATATTTAAAACTAGCTGCACCCCGCATATTTCACCCGCGTAAGTCTCGATCCCGTGGGAATATCGGGATAAAAAGTAGCCTATGTCTTAATCCAGGGGGTGTCAGCTACCTCCATACAAAATTTTATCAAAATTGGTCCAGCCGTTTGAGCGTGAAGAAGTAACAAAGATACACACACACACACACACCCCCACTCACAAACTTTCGCCTTTATAATATTAGTGTGATTACTAGTGGTCGCCCACTGCTCGAAAAAGAAGGGGGTGTCACTCACACCCCCTCGCCCCTTCATCCCTTCGACCCCTCTACTTACAATCTATATGGTACTTACTAATTCCATGCTTTTAAAATTACTGACCATGTTCAAGCTGTCACTTCTGTCACCTATCTATCTTCAAGTTATGAGGCTCTGGTACTATGTGAGTGTGTCAAACGCATGGTAGTGTGTGGTAATGTTTTTTTTATTAATTTAATTTATTCCACCAGGAATATCTCAGTAGCAGCCCGGAGTCTGGATTTGTGCTCGGTTGATTGGCAATAGGCTCGCCCCCTATTACATGGGACTTTAAACATAACTGGCGAAACGTGGGTGTACTATAGGTACAGCTCTGCCCAACCCTTCGGGGATTACAGGCGTGATGTTATGTTGTGTGTGTGTTCTAATGCATATTATATAAAAATATTAGCTTTTTGCACTCCTCCTCCTCCATATAAACTTTAACTGTCCTCCGTTTAGTAAAAAGGGTACAAAGTATTCACTACACGTAATAATGTAATGATTATAACTTTCTGAACGTATTTTTTAAAACGATCATTGGCCTTTGGGCCAATCAAAACACAAGGCAAACTTCCGGACTGCTCAGAGTGTTGTTTCATGCGGCAATTTATTACAATGAATACTTTATGCAATGATTTGTAAAACGTCCAAAATGGTCAACATTTTTATTACTTAGGTACCAGTTTTTTTTTTTTGTATTATATATTCAGGTTATTATATGTATTTGATCTGTTAATATGTAACTTATAGTATCGCCTCAGATAAGTCTGTGAAGGTGTTATAATTGTGAATAAATAAACTTTAAAATGGCTTCCGTGCAAAATTAACAAAATGTCTGCAAGAAAAGTAAGGTCATAATATTATGTAGTTTTCTCCCATAGTCCATACTAATACTTTTCAGTATTTTTTTGATAGCCTGTTCCACCACCTCCGAATTACGAAGGTACTTCTTATCGAATAAATCAATAGGCTAAGTTCTAATAGCCGATCAACATTTCTTGGAGAATAATTTCAAGCAGGCTAGATGTGACAAAGCTGGAAAATAAAAGTAAAATCTCAGAGATAACCCGGAACTGAAACGAATCCCAATACAATTTTGTGCAATACAAGTTCATCGGGAGAGATAAAACGACCGTATTACCCAGTAGCTGGGTTGCTGAGTCAGATGAGAAGTTGCTTTACGTAAAATACTGATATTCAGCAACATACGGTTAAACTGGATGCAGATCCTAACAATCAATCAATCAACTCAGCCTATAGCAGTCCACTGCTGGACATAGGCCTCTCCCAGGCTGCGCCACAACACCCTGTCCTCCGCTTTCCGCATCCAGTCTGTCCCAGCCACCTTCTTAAGGTCGTCGGATCCTAACATAGTTCAGAAAAAACTAGGCAGATGGTGATGAGAGAGACATAACTAGACTAGGCAGGCAATAGGTCTATGAGATTCGAGCAATCAGTAGCAGAAACAAGCAGTCTGGAGTTGCACAATAAAGAAGAGGCGAAGAGAAAAAGAGATCCAGTAATGAACTGGTTGAAAACGGGCTTCAACCTTCGACAGACAGAACATGACAATATACAAACACCTGCATTTTAATCTATAGCTTTGACATGAGCGTAAGTAAGTGTGTACCTATCACGTTCCGCAGTTTTATCAATAATCTTGATATATATAGATAGGATATTCCGTTGCTTGATCGAACATGCTAATTAATCTAAGTTATACGATTAGATAATGATAAACAAAATTACTAAAATCTCAAATCTTCTTATTGTATTACTTGTCTGCTCCGCGCCGCAGATAATCGTATATTAATTAAAGATCTGAAAGTGTTAATGATTCTAATTTAAATATGGCACTTAAAGTGATTTTAATTATATTTTTAGGAACATATAGTTTAGTGTATAGTTCCCATGAAATGGGAAGAAGACATGAAGCAATAGACACAAGTATGTTGGATAACGCGTTAGATGCGCAAGAGTGCCAGCGTCAAGTGAGATTTATTAGAAGAAACGCAATGTTGTTGCTTCAATGTGAGTAAAAATTATTATAAATATTCTTCAAGGTTTCAAAGTAAAAAACTTTTTTACAAATAAAGAAACCGACTTCCAAAAAAACAATAAAAAGTGAAAAATAACTTTAATTTCGGAAACACTTAATACAACATCACGCCTGGTTTCCCCGAAGAGTTGGGCAGAGGTGTGCCTGTAGTACATCGACATTCAATATTATATTTAATTTAATTTCGTAAGTCGGTGTCTTTGGTTCTGTACTTTCATTTTTGGCCACCGACTTCGGAATCTAAATTAAATATAATATTAAATGTCGATGTACTACGGGCACACCTCTGCCCTGCAAATTATTTTTCACTTTTTAGTGTTTTTTTGGAAGTCGGTTTCTTTTTTTGTAAAAAAGTTTTTTATTTTTCACTTTTTAGCCGTGGTACCTACCCCACATCAATTTGTATACCACTACTTGCTATGAAAATAACAGTGACAGGAAGTTCTATCGCTTTGATATCCCATCCATTGAAGTTAAGATAAACAAAAAATTACAAATTTTATAATTTACTTAGGTAAGTATTCGTGCCAAGTTTCAAGTTTATTAGTTCTAGGAATAAGATTTTTCATGGAAACAAAATCCCCCCCTCCCCCCCTTAAAAGTCAAATTTCCAAAAACCCCTTCTTAGCGGATGCCTATGTCATAAGAACTGTCTGTGTGCCATATTTCAGCCCAATCTGTTCAGTGGTTTGAGCTATGTGTTGACAGACCAATCAGTCACGGTGTCCTTTTATATATAAGGTTTGATATTATATTGAGAACCTCCTCCTTTTTTGAAGTCGGTTAAAAATCATTTATAGCCAGAGTGCATCTCATGACAATTCCAATAAGACCAAACACGGGTAGGATACATTGTTTTATTACGGAGTTCCAGTGCCTACCTTCCGGCTTCATCATCAGATCAGTTTGATGGTACTATTTTGATCAAAACTATTTATTTAAATTTGCTTCGCTTAACTATCTTAATTCAGATATCTTATCGCCACCCGTGAAATACTTATCATTGAGAAGTTCCGGTGGCCATCTGTGGCCTTCTTCATCAGTTCCACTTCACCAAATTATACTTTCTGAATGCAAATGATTGACTTGTTGATGAAAATATAAAAATCGCTATATGTATGCCTATAATATTTGAGGAGTTCCTTCAGTTACTCATGGATCCCAACATCGTAGAACTGGATTTTGATAAAAATGGGACCAATCTGGAAGTTCTAGAATAATTTTCCAAATCAGTTCATAAACGACGTAGTTCTGAGGTAACAAACATTATAAAAAAAAAAACATACAGACGACTTGAGAACCTCTTTTTGTGAAGTTGGTTAAAAACAAGTATCTTTATTTACACAAAAGACTTAAAATAATACAATTATCTAGAATTGCGCACAAGTATTAAGATGGAAAAACGGGCGATTGGACATCAAAAAAGTCATCCGAATCGTTGTTCATAGAAAAAGTGCTCCAAAGGCTGGCGGCATTGCCACGTAGAATGCCTATACTGATTCATTGGCCAAAAAATTGATCTAACTTCTGGTCAGTGGTCACGTGAAGAGTCGATCAACTGCTTAGCGATGTCCCGAAAAACTCGATGCGCACTCCAACCCCATGGCCCCAGTGTTTTAAGCCATAATAGTGCAAACATATAACGTCTATTATGTTTGTTTAAATTTGTGCCGCTTGACGTTTTCTACACCTATAGAAGCACAGCACAGTAAGAGGGGATGGTGCAAGTCTATCGACACAACTAAGGCCTACCCAACAAATAAGAAATATTATTATATCTAAAGAAAAAGAAAATTTCTGTTGTGTATATTTTGCTACATCCAACTAGTCCTTTTTTTCCTAAGGTTCATTAATACCTAAACAAGTTAGCAGTATTATAAGTACCTAAACGTTTATCGAATCGGAAGAGCGGATACTAAGAAAAGAAAAAAATATTGGACTTCGGATAATAATCCGAAGTCCAATATTTTTTTCTTTAATCAGATAATTTAAATCTGTGATTAAATGGATTACAAGGGACCTTCTTTTATCAAACCTCACAAAATATGAGGATACTTAAAGGACATGACCAGATCCTGCCTTCGAATTCGGGAACATATGCAGGATTAGAGTTTTTACAATAAGATTTAAAAATAAATATCAAAATCATGGTTATAATATTCCGACTAAAGCCCAGGTTAAAATTAATTTAATAATCTAAGGCTTTTCTCATAAATGCACTTCCTGATTTTGACGTTCCATTGTATCCGGCATCATCCGGTAACCATAATAACCTACACATAGTAAAGGAACAATAAATTGAGAACGAGTTATTTTCGATGAAATGAATTTTAATGACAAGGAATATGTGGTTTTTTTATAATTAATTTTATTTATTGACACACCTATAGGTTAAGAATAGGTTTTTATTGACAAGTGTGTGTAATTCTAAGATCAAACACCATTACTTTTTTAAATAATCACTGCTTAGGAGTATTATTTATTTGACAGTGCATCTGATATTAGTGGCAGGCACCTGAATCAAAGCATGAACAATAATATAGATTTTTGAATTGATATTTTATTTTACCGGTTTTAACTGGGTTTAATTAACAATAAGTATAGGTTTATTTATAGTTATGTAAATGTGAAGATTTATTTTGAATTAAACAGTCGAAACTTTGTAATTTTTCTCGTAAAAGTGAGATTTTAGAAGAAAGAAGTTGAGAGTAAGATTTTCGTCCTAATTTCATTCGTCATTCTATACTGAAGTAGGATAATTGAGTGAAAAATATGATTCTACGGTTGAGTTGTTATCTAATAAAAACAACTGATTTCGATTTTAATGTGTTACGTTCGCCATTCACCATCGCTACTTGCGCATCCGATCTTAGCGTCACGTCAGCCTTCATTGCAGTCTCCGTCCCAAGTTGTGTTTACGCGTTCGTTGTGAACTGTGCGATTATTGTGTTCTATCTCTAACCACCATTGCTATTCTTTACGGACTGACATCTTCAAAACCCGATTACCATTGCTATTCATAAAGGGTTCATCTGTTTTGCTCTACGATTCGGTAAACTAGATATTATGATGAGGTGTGTCTTTTTGCATATATTATCATTGATAAGGTGCCTAAACTGCTGCATATCCGTAAGGCGGATTCAAATGTATAATTATTATATCAACGCAAACCTTATCGATGCAAGCGAGACTTGCCCGATGGTGGAACAATCACGTATGTACCTGTACTACATTGAAATAATACTATTTCGCAACAAGACGGCTAGAAAGTCTGACACAGCACAACCCAGTCCATTGGTTTGGGAAGGAAAAAGGATGGCAACGCATTAGCAATAGCCCAGGTGTTGTGGATGTCTATGGGCAGCGGTGATTGCTCAACACCAGGTGACGCGCATGCTCGTTTGACCCATTGATGGTATAAGAAAAACCTAGCGCCTCGATGGCGTGTCGAATAGTAGAAAATCATTATTATACTCGATAAGCACAATATTTTTCTCAGTTTCTTGACCTTTTACACTCTTGAAACTTTTATATCTGTAAACTATAGAATACAACAATTGCAAAAATACAACAATATTTGCTGCACATTGATATAGACACTTAGGCAGGCGCCCATAGTCCCACTGTTCATGTTCTTTCTACATAGATACACGTTTGCAAATCCCTTCGGGGAATGCCGGCAGCCTAAACGTAGCTTAGATTCGGACGACGTTTATCGTCGAGATTAGTACCTACTAATAAAACAAAGAAATATTATTCTAAACAAAATATAAAAAAATATTTTACAGTTACGGATTCCGGTTTAAGAACACCAAGAGGTATACTAACGGGAAACTCAGTAGATCTGGGCAACTACCACCAATGTCTAGGCATCAATCAACAATTAGAAGACATGCACATTGAAGGCAAATACTGCTCAATCTTAGTGCCATTCAACCAGACGTTTCAAGTCCCTCGCCCTCAAGATATACGAGGGACGCAGTTCGATCCGAGCTCCTTACGTTTAGACAACGAAACTATTACTAAAATTGCAGAATATCATCAAAGACGTGCAGAATTACTGGCCTTAAGTGGAAACTTTGATGGCTTCAAACATGATACTAGGTAAGCTATTTTTTAAAACATTGCCCACAGCGAATTGTTTTTCTAGTATTAAAAATCATAAAAAACAGATGTAGGCTATGCGAAGGGAGGAGAGCTGGATGTCGTTGTGCAAGACTGCCATCAAAGCAATAAAGTTAGATGAAAAATTGTAAACAGGTCATAAAAGACCGCTTCTTGAACATACGGACGGCATGTCAAATGTTTTAACGTAGGTAGACTATTTGTAGATTTTAGCCAACCATCTCAAGCCATTCCTCTTTTCAGGTCCATTTCAAATAATCCACTTGCGCGCATGGTGTTCAGACTGGGAGTTTGCGTACCAAAGCCTTGCACCACTCACCAAGCAATTTCTTCATTCTTTTTCAACGTCTCCGCAGTAGGCTTTCAATTCAGTGAAGACTATTGCCGACTTACTGGTGATAAGCCGTGGGCCCCCGCTGATTATACCGCAGTGTAAGTAGTAATTAGTCATAATCTAGTTACTTTATCGTATTAGTTGTCGTTTGCTGATATACATAATTATACTTTGATTTATTCAACTAACGGAAATACAGAGAGAAGATTTTAACCAAAAATATGTCGTCAGAATCGTGTGGGTGGGATTTCCAAAATGTTTGCTTTCATCAACCTTTCTAGTCTTCACGTTTTAATAAGTTATGGAATATTCAAACATTTTTGTTTTATTTCAGTGCAATATTTTCGGTGCTCGGATTTCTGACTTTAGTTAGTACAAGCTACGATCTTTGTCATCGATTCCTATTTAAAAAAGGTGAGTGATAAGTATCTCGTCAGTATCTTGAATATGAGTCAGTATTTATTTTTTCTTATTTACGGGATTATATCCATTTCCAACAATGATGGTCTTGATACTAACTTGATTTACATCGTTATTCTTAGTACAGGGGTCTACTCCGAAGCGCTAAACCGAAGTATTGGCTGAATGTTCAGCCGTTTTATAAATTCCAAAGTTTCCTTTTTGACTTCGATTCCTTACCCGACTTCAAGTCACAGTTTTGACTTTGGCTTATCTCTTCGACAGTCTTTTTTTTTATTTTTTTCGCCGTAGTCAGCGATAGTTAGCCGTAGTAAAGAAACGACCGAAAATTCGGCCGATACTTCGGATTTATGTCGGAGTAGACCCCCTGGTTTTTAACATCACTCTGTCGTTTATCCCTTTATAAGGCAGAAGAAACGGCTGAAGTTACAGAAATGAAACTTAGTGGTATCATCATAAATGAGCACTTTATTGAAATTTCGGAAAGAAAAGTATATATATATAAAACGGTACATGGTGTCCATTATTTGGACAGAGCCGTACTACGGCTTGTGGAAGTTGGCAAAACATGGAACAATACATAGGGCTACCTCGCATCGTATGCATTGTATCTTCGATTTTTTGCTGTTAGCATTGCTGCTGCAAGCCCTGCATCGTCTGTAAGAGTCTAGTGGAACGGGGAGGTGGGATACAACGTCTGAAAGCCGTAGATCATCTGGAAGACCATACTTTGCCTTCTGCCGGCTATCAACTTTTGGTCTTTTGCATACAAAAGATGGCAAGTTCGATACCCTCTTCCTTCTGCTCGTAAAAGTGCCAATCAAGTTTCTTCCGAGAAGTGTACGAAACTGTAAAGTAGACATTGGGTAACGCACTTTTTGAGCATACAAAATGTATGCATTCGTAATTGCTGCATCCACCATAAAATAAAATAGTCTCATCCACCACCTCCTGCTCCTCCTAGCTACAGGATAGGTGCCTCTCTTTTGATCAAAGCGATCGACACCCCCCATCCTTTTGGTATACTCCACAACACCCAGAGGGCAAGGCACTTCTTGTTTCCTTCCGTCTTTTTGCGTTCTCATGCATGTTACTTTTTCCTTAGGATGAAAGGCGGTACTAAGAATGCTGACTAATTTTGTGTCCATCCATGTAAAGCATGCTACATTTCGGTTAACCCGCCACTTATATTGACCCCTAGAAAGTTTAGGTTTACCTTTCTTGGCCATCAGATGTTTTAGTGTCCGGGGTAAGTTAGTTCTATTGGATCTAACGGTTGCTGTAGAATATATATTATTATCATACAAGCTTTGCATTAGTTGGGTCGAAGCAAAGAAATTATCAAATGTTACATGTGCGTTTTCTATCTTTTCTTCAATAAGTACTTTGCAAAGACTATTTACCACAGCTGCTCCTAAACCGAATTTAGTATCGTTGTCTTTTTTTCCCGTATACACCTCAAATTCAAATAAATAACCCGTGCTACTGTCACATCTCGCCCATATCTTGAAGCCTCTTTTTATCGGCTTGTTTGGTAAATATTGCTTCAATGTACTGCGCCCTTTGAACTTTACCATACATTCGTCAATACTTTGGGATAACGAATTTCTAGCTCCCTTTTGAAAAGCAGTGTTCATTGAGCTTATTAGTGGTCGAATCTTATATAGTTTATCATATTCAGGCTCTCCTCTTTGAGGCATTTTCGTGTTGTCGTTTAGATGTAGATTTCTCATTATCATTTTAATTTTTTTTACAGTCATTACATCTGCTATTTCTCTCACACAAAAAAATGGATCTGTTGACCAATACAAGTCAATATTGGGTAGAGGGTGCACCCCCATCAAAACTAACATTCCTAAAAAAGCTTGTATTTCCTCATTTGAGACATCTACCCAGTTTTTTTGTTTATTTTGGGCAGCATATAAATTTGTCTGCTCTGCAATTAGAGATAAAACTTCGTCAGTGAAAAAAAAACGAAAATAAATTGAGGTCCACTTTTGTTGGGAATATTTTGGTGAGACTTTAGAGGAATATCATCAAACTTGTTTCTTGGTACATCGTGAGGGAAAAGTACTTTCTTCCAATCTTCATCTTCAGAAGAATCATCTTCAGAATCAGAAATGGATAACGACACAGGACTATTGTTTATCAGCACATTGATGTTTGGACCATCAGCTGTTTCCGATTGATTTCGTCCTATAGAAATTCCGCTTACTGAAGGGACTACGGAATCCTCTGGTACAAAATTGGCGGCATTCCCGTTATTTGAAGATGACGGAGAAGCTAATATATCCTCAAGGTCCGATGAATTAGGTGGCAAGAATATGGCCTCACTTTCCCTTTCATCACTTTCGTGACCATCTTCAGATTCCTCGCCATCCGATAACGCAAAAAGACTCTCTAAAGTTTCCTCAATTTTGTCTAAAGGAATCACTTTTCTCAATAACCAAAAAAAAAAATGTTTGACTCAGACGGGCTCTGGGCAATATATGGACGTCATAACAAAACTCCAAATTAGTATCAAAAAGATTCGTATCAGCAAAAATATACTGTATTACATCAAATTTAGAATATAACTAACAAATTTTAATTCAAATCTTACCTGTCCACTCATTTTTTTCGAAGATTTTTGTAGATTTACGTAGCACTATTAAAATCGACACAATTTTGAAAGATGACATCAAACATCTGTTTGAACTAACATGGCGCCAAATTTTTTTTTTGCTACGTTCCGTTTCTCAAAACATTCAAGAATAAATCACTGCTAACGACAAACTGTGTTGCCAAAGTATTTTTTTAAGATATTTCGTCAAATGTATGATGTCCAATATATGGCCAGAGCCTTATAAAGGGTTATTAGTAGAATCTGAAACTTTATTATTATTTACAGATGTCAAGCAAATGAGTACACTGTGTCGATCGTTTTCTGTTTACACAAACGGAAAACGACTCACAACATTTAGCTCTGGTGGTGGAAACTTACAATGTCTAGATGGAATCAGGACCCTCGCTATGATATGGGTCATAGTTGGACATTCGTTCAGTACAGAACTGATTGTAGCAAACCCTGTTGATGTAGAATTGGTAGGTTGAATTCACTTATTTTTCTCATTATATATATAAAGTTCTCCTTATCGAATTCGATAACGGCGAAATCAATTCCTGTCGTGTGCCTCGCTAGACCGAATTTAGTTTTGAACACTCGGTCGCAACAGAACAATAAAGTTGGCCCGCAGTGTTGGATGTATAGGTACGTGTAAGAGAGCTTAGGTCTCTCTTTGCGTATTTAGTGTTTCTTAATAATAGCTCTGTGTCGCTTCTTCGAATTATATAATATTTTTGTAAATAGTAGAGCGCCAAGACGACCTGTGTAAAGCGAGCCTTTACTAACCTTTAGATCAATAGCGCAAGCGCTAAAATGCCTCTTGAGAACATTCTTGGACAAATTTCATCTGTGGAGGATGATCTCTGAGAATGATAAAATTATTGTATAACTTTCAGTGGATGTATTCTGCCAGAGCCTTATGGATAACTGCAGCCACGATGACGGTAGACACGTTCTTCACGATAGCAGGAGTGTTACTGGTCTATACGACCGCAGGGAAAATGAATCAAAGTAAGTTAGAATTCAACATGTTCTTCAGTCTTAATGACACGGACTATACTGGGTGCTTAGTTGAGCCTTGCGATGGGTCCTTATGAATAATTTAAAAGACTATTCCAGGTTGAGAACATCGTTTAGAATAATTATTTTAACCTGTGATCCTGTTTCAGTTTATATGTAGGCATGGCAATATTTGCTATTGTAGTAGTATTTTTTTTTAGTCTGTTTTTTTTTTTTTCTTTCTTTTTTTTTGCGTTGAGTTTACATTATACCTTCACATCGTGAATCTATATCTTCCCTAAGGCTCTAGCCACAGCTACCTAGCTTATCCACGAAAAACCTTGTTCTTGACAAGATCACGTAGGATTAATCAAATAACGGGGTCGGCTTCCAGTCTAACCGGATGCAGCTGAATACCAGTATTTCACATGGAGTGACTACCTATCTGACCTCCACAACCAAGTTACTGAATAAAACGATATCCCTTGGTAAGACTGGTTGTCCGACTTTCGGGCAACCATAATCGACACGCTTGGCAGGCGGGTTGGTGATGGCAGTTCCATGTGATGCCAGACGTAAAGAATAGCACCATCCTATTTCTTGCCGTGGGCGTCGTAAAAGGCGAATAAGGGACTTACTCGAGAATGGGCAGCATGGGCATGGGTGCATGGGTATGCATTTTTAAAATTGACCTACTGCGTTAATATTATTTATGCCAAAAACGAGGTGACACAATAAGAAACCCGTGACATCGATTACATTGCTCAATCTCTAGAATCATAAAATTATTGAGATTCACAATGCTATTAACATAGTTTAAAGCAATTTTTATTAACACAAGTTTTGTTTTATACTTTATTTATTATATTACTTTGTTAGATGTCTATGGAGCATTGTGGCCTAAAATAAATGTTTTATCATTATTACTATTGTATATGCTTTACATATCTCGGGACCATAGGGTTCCGGATCTTTGGCAGGAGTACGAGGGGCCGAAGCCAACTCGCAGAGGCCCTTTAGACAATTTTAAATGAAATAAGCCAACCGACGATTATCCCTATTTGCACTATGCAAGTGCACCCAAGGACAACACCCGGTTGGTACACGACTATTGCAGAACATGGAAACAAAACATATCGGACTATGGGTTTGGGTGGCTATAGTGGCTTAGTAACCTAAAACTATGGAAAGACTATGTTCCTGTCTGATCAATGTTATGTAATGCACGGATACAATGGCAGAGGGTGACTTGCACACTCAATAATGGGCCCCTGAAAGCGGTCGCTAGCACATAGTGACGTAGCGATAAGAGGGCAATACTTCCTGAGGTGCTTGAGGAGTGGAGAGGTATTCCACGACTATCAGAACAATCCCAGAGCCCGGAAGATGGTCAAGATCCCTACCAGCACTTACTGGAATAATTCCTACTTCCGAGCACGTTTGCTCTTGTGAATCCCCACTCAAGCCGGCAAATAAAGGCAAGAACGAGGTGAGAGCTCAGTGCCTCGTCAGTGTTTACTCCGTAGAGTCGCTACTGCCCAACAGCTTGCCACATGCTGTCCTGCTGGTTTCTGTATCTCTCTTGGTCTGGCTCCTTACCCTAGACCTGTTTCGGCAAAGTAAACTCTACCAGCACAGACCCAGAGTTCGCAGTGCATGCCCCACCACAACGTCATCGTAGAAATAATTATTATAATGATATTCCGATATATATTTGTGATGATTTTGAAGATTTTTTTTATAAATAGAGATGAATGATGATTATGTAGAAAATTATTGTCATAATATTACTATGTCCTCGTAAGCTGTGAACAATTATAAGATAACAAACTAGCTATTGCCGTGGTCAACTTAGAACACTTTATTTTTTTCACTATTTGGCTAAAAAGAAAGTAAACAACAATGAATTCTCCTACATGGAGATCTGAAGCACAGACAAGATTATTTCGAACAAGATCACAAAGAAATTCTAAACATTCAAATGGAAAAAAATTGTTCACCAAAATGCGTTTCAATGCCAACAAAATTTCGGATCAAATTTTTTGTCAATGCTTTAGATAAGCTGAATCGTAAGTGAAAAATATTTTGATTGTAATTACATGACAATTTTCCTTTTTCAGTAACGTTTCTCAAGAATCTCCATTGGTTCTACCTAAGTCGTTTCATGCGAGTGACACCACTTCTAGCTATGCTTGTACTCCTTCAAACTTCTTACTTCAATCGCATCACCGATGGACCTAACTGGCTGACAGTAATCAACCATACCGAAAGATGTAGGCAAAACTGGTGGTCAACTTTGCTACATATTCAAAATTTAGTACACATCGATGATATGGTACGTTAATTATGATATTGTTAAGGTATCAGAATATCAGTCAGACTGTCGGGCTTCTGACGACCCGTAACAACTGTCCAAGATCTACACATGACAGCCGGAACCAACGCCTTTACGTGCTTTCCGAGGCACGGAGGGGTGTTGGTATGTAAAGATGGTCACCCACCCATGGACCAACAGCGGCAAGCGTAGCTTAATCTGATCGATCGACCAGTGCGGCTGTTATTACTAAGCTATAAGCTCCTCGTTAAGTATCAGAATAATCTATCTTAAAAATACTTTGAATTACAACTGTAGACGATACGAAGACAGTCAAATGCTTGAACAAAATTATGACAACCAAGCAAGATTTCCAAGAGGTTTTTTTTTTGTTACCTTAGGAAATCTTCGAAATTAAAGAACACTTTAAAGTGCACATAAAAATCTTCTCTCTACTCAAAATAATTCATTACATGATTGCCAAATCGGACCAAAACTGTACCCTAACAAGATTTTAATGACAACAGGTAAACCGCGGTCACTATCAGACTGCATACAAAAGAAAGAGAAGCGCGATGACACAACGCTTGAAATGTATTGCAAAATATGAAGCAATTATCTATTTACTCAAAATGAGTTGAGTAATCGAAAATAAAAAACAACCAAGTTCTGCATACAAATAAGACGTTCTTGTTATTAATTAAATACCAACCGTACGTTGATATTTAATACAGATATTTTGGATTGAAACTCAAAGTAAAAGGGTTAGTTTACCGTTAATTTGTATCGGGATTTTTTTTTCTAAACGTGTTTTGATAACAACCAAGTTCTGAGAAATATGTTCAAGAATAACATATATTTTTTCCGCTACCACAAACTATATAGATTTGGCAATTTTTTTGCTTAAGACAAGCCTACTTTTATCATTGGCCTCTTGTCAGCGCCTTATTATGACTTTATTCGAATTTCAGTGTATCTCCCACTCCTGGTACATCGCCATAGACTTCCAACTGTATGTAGTGTCACCAATAGTTCTCGTTTGGGTGATGACTGGCAAGAAATACCTCGCTTGGATGGGTGTGGTAGGCGGACTTACCGCTGTTCTGATAGCTTCTACTCTTTATAGTTTCCACCTTAATATTCCAGCTGCAACCCTTGTGCCCACGTAAGTAATTTTGAGTTTGAGTACTTTATATTATTTTAATTTAAAGGCAACGCTACTTCGAAGATGAAGATTATTTTCGAATAGCTAACTAACTAGCCTGTGTCGTTCTAATTCAGGGCAAAGGCGGGATGCCTTTGCCCTTTCTTTCTCCCTTTCTTACCTTTATTATTTATAAATTATACAAAATAACGGAATAGTAAATAGCTTACATAGTTATGGAACCTGCGAAAAAAAAAGCGGAAGGAAATTGGAATTGGTCCAATCAACATCTGGTACTTTGGCAACATAGTATAGTGTGATTAACACCTTTTACGGTCGCGAATCGGTTGGACTGGTCTCTCAGAAGCGAGTCGCCCCAGTAACCAATTGAGAAGGCGCATATCGTAAAGGGGAAAGGTTGCACAACACAAAGCACCAGGAGTGTGGAGCAACAGTCGACGCTCGGAACAGAAGAGTTCATCTTGAAGTCAACAACATGCCGTCAGCTGAATAAATAGCCAGAAACATGGTTGGGACAGAAAAAACCCCGACTATTTCAAACGCCGTAAGGCAATGTTGGAAAACTTCTGGTCAGAATACCAATTCAATCATGACCGCCTGTCTACGGAACAAAGTGAAAGTACTACACTGCTGATTCGTAATTACTGCTTTTCGAATCAGCAGTCATTCGTAAAGTATGACTCCTGATTATAGTCATACTTTACGAATGACTGCTATAATCAAACGCTGCAGTTGATGCACACATCAACACGGTCTAGGGATATTCCATACTCAATTAAATAACTCGAAAAGTACTGGCCGCATTGGAATCTTTTATACACCGATTTGTTTGTAATTTATCTCAGACTAATTCCAAATTCAAATTTTTGAAAACTCTTTTGTTTCGGTGGCATAAAAATGTCTTGATGTGTAGGAGAGGGAATTTTCATTTGTGCGAAATTTAGAAAACAATATGAATTACGTTTAGTTACAGTTTTTTTTCATTTTTAAACGAAAGATAAAGTTAAAATTGAGGTATTGTAGCCATGCAACGCCAACATTTGACGAGGGCGGAGATGTTACGAACTGTGGGAATGCTGGAAGCTGGGTCTGTTCAGCGTAATGTTGCTGAGGCCATAGGGACCCACCAAAATGTAATTTCAAGATTGTGGACACGCTATCGTGCCACAGGTGAAGTAGCGGAGAGGCACCGGGGGCCAAGTCGCATCACTACCCCCAGACAAGACCGATTTTTGCAAATTACTGCGCGAGCTCAACCAAATGCAACAGCGACTCAATTGGTCCAAAGGCTGCGAGTGGAACACCAAGTGCTTGTGAGTGACCAAACTGTAAGAAGGCGACTGCATGAAAGCAATCTACGCTCTCGTAGACCACTCCGGGTCCCACCTTTACGGAGAGGCAATCGTGGACGACGATTAGAATGGGTTCGGAACCACGTGGACTGGGGCCGTGAGCAATGGTCCAATGTGCTGTTCACGGATGAATCCAGGTTCGGCTTCCATCCAGATTCACGAAGGACGCGTGTTTGGCGAGTTCCTGGACGATGGAGCCGTCTTCAGAACCCTCAGGAAGTTCACCCATACCAAGGAGGAACAATTATGGTTTGGCCAGGAATTCGTCTTGGAGGACGGACGGATCTCGTTTGGGTGCGGGGCAATATGACGGCAGAACGATACGACCAACAGGTGCTGGGGCCCGTAATCTTGCCCCACAGAATACAAATGGGGCAAGATTTCCTGCTCATGCACGACAATGCTCGGGCACACACGGCGAGAACGGTAGCAGCTTGGTTACATACACACAATGTTAGGGCCTTAGACTGGCCTGCTCAATCGCCAGATCTAAATCCCATTGAGCATGCGTGGGATATGCTGCAAAAAAGAGCTCTGAAGGAAGTTCCTGAAAATCTGGCTACAGAAGATCAACTTTTTGCGCACCTCAGAAGGACATGGGACAATATTCCGCAGCAAGACATTGACAACCTTGTTCTGAGCATGCCGAATCGTTGCCGATGTGTTATGAACATCATGGGCGCTTTCTCAGACTACTAACTTCAAGTTTATAAACACAAATCAAATGATTTTTCTATTTTTTTCAGTTTTTACTCATAAATTAAAAGTTAATTCATATACGGTTTCCGTCTATGCTTCATTTTTTTTCCATAAAATCCTGAAATTTTAATCGAAGTACCTTAACCATTATTAAAAAATGGTAGAATATTAAATAACGTATCTTTTAAATATATACATGTCATATAAATAATTAACACATTGATAGTAATTCGCTTTTTTTTAAATATTCCTAGACCGTGTTGATGTGTGTACAATGGAGTAAAGGAGCTTATTATTCAGCAACACCAACAAGTCACGACCCTCGCTCGTTCTCCAAGAGAGCAATCAGCACAAACAAAAACATTGGGAGGTGCCAATCAACAAACAGGGGAAAGTACCTTAGACCAGACAAGATAGGAACAATAAGCCTTGAAGAGTGAGGTGGCAGAACAAGCTAGGGAGGCCAAACAGGATAATAAAAACAGAACCATCACCTGCTCCTACTCGGCAGGAACAACAAAACACTGCGAAAAAGGATACGGGATCCAATAACAAGCTGGATGACCTGATTTGCAAACAGATGGCAAACTTCAAAGCCTTCATGAGAGCAGTCGCGAACATACACGTGGAGTTTCTAACTGAAAAATGGGAATTTCAAGACGCCCTGCAAACACTACAAACGCGCTGGTCAGCAATTGACAAGCTTCACTGGGAGATAGGATGTGAAACCAACGGAGAGAAGATGACAGTGTACGAAGGACACTACACCAGGTATGAAAACCAATTCCATGAACTGAAAAAGGCTTTGAATACAAAAATGTGGTCCGGCGCTCATCGTGAGAAAACAACACCGAAATTAGAGATACCAGTCTTCAACGGTAACTACAACCAGTGGATCCCATTTAAAGATCTTTTCACGGAAGCAATACACCGCAACAATTCCCTTTCATCTGCTCAGAAGATGCAGTTTCTGAAGAGTAAGGTGCAAGAAGAAGCAGAACGCTTGATTCAACATCTACAGATAAGTTCTGACAATTATCTCGTGTGTTGGGATATTCTCAATCACCGATACAATAATGAAAAACTTATCTTCACATCTCACATCAACATGATTTTCAATCTACCAAACATGCAACAACAGTCAGTGGCCCAAATAAAGAAAATCTACGACGTCAGCATAGAATGCATATATGCGATAAAAAATTTAGGAGTGGATGTCAACACTTGGGATCCAATTCTTGTACATATAATAATATTATCACAGAAATTAGACGCAGAATTGAATTTAGAGTACAATGACTCGCTGAAAAATTGCCGAAAGCTGCCAATACTGAAAGATCTGTTGAATTTCCTAGAACCGAAGTTCACATCGTGGGAAGCATCTAGTCGTAAACAAGAAAACAGTCAAAAACCAAATACGTCATCGAGTCAACATCAAAATTCATCGTACACTAAACAACAATACAGTAGTAATCAAGCAACTAGCAACAAGAAAATTACGAAATCATTCAATCATTTCGATGCCCTCTTTGCGATGACGAACATGGCATGTACAATTGTACAAAGTTTTTAGAAATGCCGAATCAATTACAACTTAACACAGTAAATAAAATGAATCTTTTTCCTAGAACCGAAGTTCACATCGTTGGAAGCATCTAGTCGTAAACAAGAAAACAGTCAAAAACCAAATACGTCATCGAGTCAACATCAAAATTCATCGTACACTAAACAACAATACAGTAGTAATCAAGCAACTAGCAACAAGAAAATTACGAAATCATTCAATCATTTCGATGCCCTCTTTGCGATGACGAACATGGCATGTACAATTGTACAAAGTTTTTAGAAATGCCGAATCAATTACAACTTAACACAGTAAATAAAATGAATCTTTACGTAAATTGCCTGTTCAGCCACAACGGAAAAAATGTACGTCTGCTCACCGATGTCGCAAGTGCGCGAGTCAACATAATACCATGTATTATGAACAAAACAGATAAACAAACAAATTCTTCCCATGTATCAAAGGATGATGACACTTCGGAGATATTAAAGTGCTGGAAGAATCGTTCTACATGGATGACCTTGTTCATGGGACACATATAATAGAAAAAGGAAAGCAATTGATCGCTGATCTGAAACAATTTCCTACGTGAATAAGAAACAGACCAAACGCAGCCTACTAGCCGAAATATCTAAACTATTTGACCCACTCGGTTGGCTGACTCCCGTGTCAACAAAATTGAAATTATTATTTCAAAAACTGTGGGATGGAAACTTACAATGAGACGACGAAGTGTCCGACAACATATATGTGGTGCAAGATACAAGCGGACGTAAGGGCGATAAACTCTTGCGAAATACCTAGATGGCTTAAGTGTGGCGACAAGCAGACAATGGAGCTACATGGGTTCAGTGATGCCTCCCTGGATGCCTATGCCTGTGTCATCTACGCAAGGGTGCACTCATCAACAATAATTGTAGTTGCGAAGTCAAAGATTGTACCACATCGAAAAACAACAACATTGCCTAGACTGGAATTGAATGGAGCGCACCTTCTATCACAACTGATGCGCAAAGTCAAACAGTCATTGAATCAATATGAAGTTCACGTCTACGGCTGGAGTGATTCCATGGTGGTCCTGGGATGGTTACAAGATGACCCATACCGCTGGAAAGCATACGTAGAAAATAGAGTACGAAGTATTACTGACGTCATACCATGATCATCGTGGAACTACGTCAAAACAAAGGAAAATCCCGCTGACGCCGCAAGCAGAGGCTTAGAAGAGGTTTCAATACGCTAGTCAGCTGAAAGAAAATCAACTGTGGTGGCAAGGGCCTACATGGCTACCATCGCTTAAAACAAAGAACATAGAAACATATAATTATAGCACAGACCAAGAAGAAAAAACAGTCCAGAAACAAGCCAATGTATCCCAACACAACATAGAAAATCCAAGCATTGTGGAAAAGTTATTGCAAAATTACAACTCTATTGAACACATTATTCACATTGTCGCATGGATACTCAGACCATTGAACCTGAAACGGCGACCATTACCGAGACATCTAACGTTGCACGAATTGGATAACGCAACGAAGGTGCTCGTAAAACAAAGTCAACAAATCATTTGACACAGATATTTGCTATTTACAAAAACATAACACAGTGCAGTCTAACAGTAAAATAAAAGCACTCACTCCGTTCATTGACCATCAAGATATCTTACGAGTGGGAGGAAGATTAAAAAACGCCTTGCTAACCGAAAACATGAAACATCTGATGATCATCCCACACAACAGTCGATTAACAGATCTTCTCATCGACCAAGCTCATCGAATATTGTTTCACGGCGGCCCGAGACTCACCCTATCATACTTACGTGATAAATATTAGATCGTCGGCGGAAACCAAACAACAAAGATGCAAATCAGAAAATGTGTGATGTGCCGCAAAAACAACCCAACAAAAGAACACCAGCTGATGGGTAACCTACCGAGCGCAAGAGCAAATCAAGCGCCGCCGTTTCATCATACATGGCTAGATTACACTGGATTTGTGGACGTCAAAATGAACAAAGGCAGAGGAGCAAGAACAACGAAGGGCTACATAGCAGTCTTTATATGCATGGTGACCAAAGCTGTGCATATTGAACTGGTATCAGATCTCACCAGTTCAGCATTTTTGGCAGCCCTAAACAGGATGGCAGCAAGAAAAGGCGCCCCTCGTCACTTATTACAGTGATAACGGAACAAACTTTGTTGGTGCAAACCGCCAACTCGTGGAGCAATATGAGGAAATAGAACAAACATACAAAAGGGACCAACTACAAAGGGAAATCGTAGAGATGAAGATTGAGTGGCATTTTAATGCCCCCGCTTGGCAATCAGCGGGAGGATTGTGGGAACGAGCAGTCAGAAGCCTAAAACACCACTTGAAAAGAGTAGTAGGAGAACAAAAATTAACATTTGAGGAGTTTACCACAATCCTAACAAAACTGGAGGCCTGTTTGAATTCCAAATCTCTGTGTTCACTAAGTGAAAACACAGACGATCTAGACTGTCTGACGCTAGCACACTTTTTATCGGGTAGACCGAGGCTGACAGTTATCGAAACAAGAGAAGATGAGAACTAACAAGGAAGATCTTCGTAGAAATCTGAAAGAGATGGAGGAACGAATACTTGTGCCAACTATTAGCCAGTACAAAATGGCAGGAACCACAGAAAAATCGGAAGATTGGCGATCTGGTAGTGATTCGTGATGATCCAGCCGGAAAATAGCTCATGGGGAGAATACTCGTAACAGAGCTTCACCCTGGGAACGGTGGATATGTTTAGGTCGTTAGTCTAAAAACAAGAAATGGACATATGAAAAGACCTGTTACAAAACTATCCGTCTTACCTATCAAAGGTGATGAAACTGCCGAACAGCAAATTACTTCAAAACAAACGAAAATGAGTCATACCTAAACAGCGAACTGCAAAGTTAATAATAATACACAAACAGAAAAATAAACTTTATTGGACTGGTTATGGCACTGCTGTATTTGCTAAATTCAGTCGCGGCCGTTAATACAACAAACATTGCCGAGCTTCAACAAGGTCTATACTTTGATAAAGTGACCAATATGCAATTAATTCGCGGCGAGTGGAAGATTATCGTATAGTATGACGTCAAGCCCTACTGGCACGGTATAACAGTATCCAGTAAATTCACTAATCATCTAGAAAACATCTGCGAGAAAATAAACGTAACGTAATTTTAACACAGCTACAACACTCGACCGATGAAATAGGACACTACAACCATATGTTGCTGAATCCGCAAGGCCATGTGAATAGGAGAAGCAAACATGGTCTTATCAACAGTGTCGGTTCCCTCCCTGTTCGAAGTATTAGATGACGAATTCGCAAAATAATATCAACAAGACATTGACCTGGTCAAGGCAAACGAGAAACACCTGGCACTGTTGTTAAGAAATCAGACATCCGTAATCGAAGCAGAATACAATTTACTGAAGAGGTCGGAAGATGCAGTTGAAAAACAGTACAAACTGTTTAACCAACATCTGCTAAACCTTGACAAGTTTACGAGCAGTCTCAAGAAGGAACTGGTTTCTCAAGAACTCTCCATCGAATTTGTGATGTCCGCTATGACGGCAAATAGCCTGATTGAGCATCTCAGAAACGTCCAGGAGACCCTTATTGATACTGTGACAAACATCTATAACGGCAAGATGAATTTACATCTTATCGCACCGGAACAGCTTCGGGATGAGTTGAACATAATTTCGGGTCAATTGCCCAAGGATTTAGTCCTACCCATCACCAACATTCAAACAGAGTTATTTCGCCTGTATCATCTTCTACAAGTAAAGGCGAAAATGACTGAACGATACCTTATAATCGAGGTAAAGGTACCCTTAATCAGCAGAGATACCTTCGAGATCTACCGAACAATACCAATACCGAAAAACAATGACGTGTATATGTTCACCCTAATACCTATTGCTGAAATGTTAGCAATAAACATTCAAAAGGATTTCAGCATACCAATGACGGAATCCGAAATACATCAATGCGTGCAATATGACGCGACAACTCGATTGTGGCCGCTACAGAAACCCGTATACCGCATGAAGTCTGATGAGAGTCTCTGCATGAAGAACAAGGAATCTCTTCACTGCGAAACAAAACATGAAACCTACCGAGACAAGTAGTTGGAATTAAACAATGTAAATAATTACCTATATTTTTGCTGTCAACAATGCAAAATATGTATTATTTGTGGGCATCAAGTTTCAACGCAGCTACTACACAAGGCCGGTGTCATAACACTCAATGACCAGAAGCTCCATCTATTCCCAACCCGATGCCCCGAAGAAGGTCGACAGCGAGCATTGTGGACAACGCTTTATTTGACGTCACAGACGAGAGTAGCGCAGCGCACTTATCGAGTGCACGCACACTCAATAAAGCAACGTCGCCTATTGCGCGTTGTGAATTACCATAATAACTTTGTTTGTATTTACCTTTTACATTCTAACTAGATTTTTAACAATTTCCGATGTATATTTAAGTTATCTTTGTGAGTGGGCAATATGTACGAGCTGCGCTGTACATGCAACTAACTTGCCCTACTTACAGTGAAACGTTGCAGTTTGTATCCAACTAATTAATTGTACATTATTACCTAATAACAAGTTATTTTTAGTAGCAATAAAACCTTTACGTCAATAGGTTGTTTACTCGTTCAACATAACATCTCAATTCACCACATCAACACAACATTTTCACTGTTGGGAGTTACGCCCCAACAGTAAACAATTACAATTTCCTTTAGTTTTTTTTTCGTATTTTATTTTTGTCTTTTGCAGCCGTTTCGAGGACGCAATGGATTACACGTATAAATATTACTTCAATACTCTGGCGCGAGCTTCTCCTTTCTTCGTCGGGCTGCTGTTTGGTTATATTCTCCACATTTACCGCAAGAGTAGAATACAGATACCGTGGGTAAGTTGATTGATCAAAGAGAGCAATTTATTTTAAAACTTGTGTAACAATCATATGACAGAAAAGGTGTGAATAATATTGCGACAGTTATGTGGGACAAGAACATTAAGATGGTACCTATAGAAAAACTGAAAATACTTACTGACTTGGAAAACATAAACGATATTTAAAGTATACCTGGAATATCCATCAGTTCCTACAAGCTTCGTTGGCTCTCTAGCTACTTAAACTATTGTCATGACGTGCAGCTGCGGATTATTTGTTTTTTTGTGCTCGTGATTATATGTAGATCTGTTTTGTGTGATGTTTACCTTCGATTTTATTAGATATTTTCTGTATGCACGTTTTTTCTGTGACAAATAATATTATTTTTCTTTTCTTTTCTTTCTTTCATAAAGACATTTCTTGTGGGAAGAGAATCGTTTTTACTAAAAACATCTTTATATTTCAGATCCTTGCCATCATCTTCTGGGCCTGTTCTGCTGGTGTATTGGGAGGAATCTTCTACTTCATGTACACAATCAAGTCGCATGACTGGGACAACCAGCTGATGGATAATTTGATGAACTCTTTCATGAGGCCTAGTTTTGCATGTGCCGTATGCTGGTTAATAATTGCGTGCCAGCATGGTTATTCTAGTGAGATTTCTATTATTATTTTCTTTATTACTATATCATGTTATTATTTCCATGAGTTATTATAATATTTATATATAATAGATGCCCCGTTGGTCTATCGTTCGTAAGTTTGTGACAGTGGCTGCTGAGCATGCGGTCCTGGGTTCGATTCCCAGGTCGGGCAAAGTTTTATTGGGTTTTTCCATCTGGCATTTCTCAGTAGCAGCCCGTAGTCCGGATTTGTGCCTGGTTTATGGCAATAGACTCACTCCCTATTTAATGGGACTTAAATGTAACTGGCGAAATGTGGGTGTATTATACATACACCTCTGCCTTATCCCTCGAAAAATACAGGCGTGATGTTATGTTATTATAATATTACTGTCCATAATTCCAGGTCCTATCAATTGGTTCCTATCTCTTGAGGCATGGCGCCTACCAGCTCGGCTTTCATATGGGATGTTCTTATTCCACTACCCTCTTATGTTTTCTCTCAACTCTGCAGCGGTAGCTCCCATATACTTTTCAGTTGGCAATTTTGTAAGTATTTTGGTTTTATTTAATTAAATAAAAATTAAATGATTGGAACTCTTTAAGTAATTTTTTTTAAATGAAATTCCTGAATTGATATCACTTATTATTCCCCACAAACTAATTGATTTTACTGCATTTGCTATCTCGTAATTCAAACAATTGTAATCGTAGATGTGCATACAAAGTAATGATACTTGTATTGTACGAGACTTACAATTTCATAAAATAATGAATGCTTCTTTTCAACAGACGTTTAAGTTCCTGTCTTATTTGGTGTTGGCTCTGATGTATTCTTTCGTCTTCACTCTTCTTGTGGACTCCCCAGTGACAGTCCTATTCAAACAGGTGATGGACGCAGGTATACATCAATTAATTTTCATTCTTTCATGATATTATTGAACAGTTTTGGATGGAATGGACCTGTGGTCTTTCATCTAAACGAACAAAAACTGTGTTTGTTTTCTAACATCACAAAAATTTTTTTGGAATACAACAGTGTAACAAACATCTACATATAAACTATAGATATGTTCAAAAATTACACACATATTTACGAAAATACCAAATGATAAAGGAATTCCGTCAAAGTGGTTCAAATAGAACTTATGTGCCCATTTTTACAAAATAAACTTGTTTGTTTCAGTGAAGAGAACGAAACCAGCTGTGAAAGGTAGCAAAGCAACAAAAGAAGATAATTTTGAAGAAAAGAGTGGTACAGCTATCGATGATCTCAAAAACATGAAATATATCATTATAACTGATGACAATAATATTAAATCTGATTGTGAAAAAGACCCTCAACATTTAAAAGCTAATGCTATTTCTAATGAGGTTTTCGAAAAATCGGATTCGACTGAAATTGATGTTGATGGGAAGGATTCTTATGACGCTGATAATGTAGTGGTTATAAATGATAATGGTGTTAATATTAGTTATATAAGTGTACCTGAAGTTAGGAAAGCCAACTCTCGAGTTAAAGAGTTGAGCAGTGAAAGAAATCTCTGAGATATTGTTATTAATTGAATTCTAGAGACCACTTTTCGTAATTGAATAAGTAGATAAGTATGTAGTGCTAATTAGCACAAGATAATTGACGTCAACTTATTCTGCATATTTCTGAAGATATTCTGTTTAGTTACCATTATTGTATTGAAAATGAGAGTAACTGTTGGTAGATTTTTAAATAAGTGAACTCTCTTGTATATTGGAATACTCGTTACGCTTCTACCCTCAGATCGGCATGAACAATACATGATCAGATCATGCCATGAAGAAGCCAACAGAATTAATGAAGGCTCTATTTAAAAGGTATCTTTAAATCGCAGGATACTAATTAATTATATCTATGCTAAAGACTTACGTCACAGAATAAAGATAATCATACAAATATTATAAAGGTGCAACCAGACTGCGGTCGATCGAGTCAAAAATTCCATATTGATCGCCTCAAAACGTATTCGATTTTCCTTATCAATCGAAAATCAATATGAACGATAGTCACCTACTAGTGAACTCTACACCATCGTTTAATGACAGCGAATGAAAAGATCGATCGATGGATGCCGATAACGGTTGATCGATCACCATACTGGATCGGCTTGAACGGTCGATAGCATCTATCGACGTCAATTGACAGCCCGGTTGCACCTTAACAGTGTTACTTCGACTTCTGATTATGATTAAATGTAGATAATTTTATTATTATGAGATAATTTATTTAAGCGTTAATGAGTTGATAAGTGAAAACGTGAAGATTATTTTTGATAATACCTATCTTCCGGAAATAAGTGAATTTCTACTTAATTCATTAAAATAATTATTTACTGTTGGATGAATGAATGAATGAAAATTATGGATAGTGTAATTTTGCAATAGGGTGTTGTTTATGATATTATATGAATAAGATTTAATTGTAAATAAAATTAAAAACAAATTAAAGAATGTACAAATAATATTAGAAATAAGTAGTAGCCTTTTTTAACCCATAATCGATACCTTTACCTTTGTTTGAAGCCATCAAAATGAAGCTTTTTATCAACGCTTATACCCGTAATAAATACAGTGACATACGGACCCCAATATTCAAAACAGGACAACATACAAAAATTTTATCTTAATAGTCAGCGTCGGTCGCCGGTCGGGTGGATCCAATCGCCTTTGATCTTGGCCATACATACGTTGCGCTCACGCCGCGCCACCGTTCAGTTTCATAGGGAATATTTATTTTTAGTAACGAAAATATGAATATTTGAAAAATCACAGATATAATTATAGATAAATACAATTTTAGTATATATTGTCGCTCTATCACCAGGCGGAGGAGCGTCTATCTATGGGCGCCCGAGACACACTGGCTGATTTCATTCCATGCAGCTGTATTTATTACACATTATTGCACCATCTTATGACGTCATCGCCGACGCTTTCACCACTAAATTGGGTTGTAGGGTTGGTCGGTCTTGGTTTGGTGGGCTATGACGTGTATGACGTGAGAGGTCATCCTTTCATGTATGCATGTATGTATGTAGTAGTAGTAGTAGACGTGTAACCTAACCTTTATTTTTTTTTTGACGCTGCTATATGCATTACGCATCCGCTCGTGGGGGATGAGTCGGGGTATGTGGGACTCCTGTCAGTAGTGACAGTATACCCACTAAAACTCAGCGGTGTTCCCACATCGCCGTGATGGGAGGGCCATGGGAAACCGGCTCAACCTTTACATCCATGACCCTCTCGGCGCCGGTCAGGCGGGCAAGCCTAACTGGCGGGCCCCGCGTGCCTCCCATTCTCAATGAGGGCTACGGGTATGGCCGGACACCTGGCCATTCTCGTCCGGCACTGGTGGAGGCCTGTGCAATACAGGCAAGGGTGCCCCCGCACCCATTGCCTGCTGGCCTCCACCTGGGAGGAGGCAGAGACGACGATCGTACAATCGCCTTCTCGCGCCCCTTCGTTGCCTGCGAAGCGGCGCCGCGAGAAGGTCGTCCTCCCGCGCACACTCCGCCGTCTGCTTCAGCGACATTACTTCCTCGCAGAAGGAGGCGACCACTGTCCAGGCCCCCTCGCTTTCCAGCATGGAGTTGACGACGCTGGGAAGCAAGAGGTCCGGCCCGGCCGCTGCGTTCAGAGTCCGGCTTAGCTCAGACCAGGCCGGTCACACCTCAAGGGTGTGCTGTGCCGTGTCCTCCGCCACGCCACAGTCGTGGCATGACGAGGTCTCCTCCCTTTGGATCCGGTGCAGGTGCGATCCGAAGCACCCATGGCCGGACAACACCTGCACCAGACGGTAAGAGAGAAACCCGTGGGACCGCTCGAACCAATCCTTCAGGACCTGCCCGAGCACGTCCAGAGTTCGGCGGCCAAAAGCGGCAGTGGCGAGGTCCTCCGTCCAATGATGCAATCGTCCCTCGCCTCTTGCCGCACGGCCTTCCACTCTTTTGCGGCGAAGAGCTCCCCGAGCGCCTTACGCCACCCCGTCCATTCGTAAAGTCTGGTCAGCACCCACGCCTCGAGATCCCAAGGAGGGGTGCCGGCCAGAGTGCCGCCGAGAAGCCTACCGATCGGTAGGCCTTCGCCACCCGCAATTCAATGGCCCTTTGGGGCCTCCGGATGGCAGTGGCGTTCTACCTCCTGTGGAGGGAGTCCGCCCAGATCGGGGCCCCGTAAAGGGCCATGCTCCTGAGGATACCGGCATAAAAGAGAAGATAGCGGCTTCGGACCCCCCAGGTTCGGGAGGAGCCACGACAGGGCATTCGCGGTCTTCAGCAGGCGCCTCGATAGCCCGATAAAGTGTGGGCTGAAGCGCCACCTGCTGTCGAGTACAAGGCTCAAGTACTCCATCTAGGCCTTGACTTCGATCCTGACGCTCTCCTCGACAATGTGGCCGTCGGGAGGGATGCGCTGCCGTGGCCCGTGAAAATACACGGCCTCGGTCTTGTGAAGCGCCACCTTCAATTCTAGGCGGCGGATCCTTCCCGCCACTAAGGACCCGCCAGCAGAGGCCAGACTGGCCGCCTTCCTGAAGTCCCTCCCAATGAGGAGGGTATCATCTGCGTAGCAGGAGGCCATCTCTTCATATCATCTGCGTAGCAGGAGGCCATCTCTTCATATCATCTGCGTAGCAGGAGGCGTAGCAGATGATGCTCGTGCCACGGAGAATGGTTCCCCGCAGGAGCGAGTCGAATCCAATGTTCCACAGCAAAGGTCCTAGACCCCTGCGGAACACCGGACTCTGCGCTGTATCGCCTCACTCTGGCCGTCTTGACCTCAAGGAGGACCACCTGGTCCTCCAAGTAGCTGGCCAAGAGTTGGCGCAAGTACTGAGGCACTCCGTGGTACCGGAGTGCCTCCAAGATTGTCGAGTGATTCCGACGCCGTAACCGCAGGGACCTCCTCCTCTGGCGGAACCGCCTCCCGCGGGGGGTCCATCACCGGCGGGGTGAATCTGGTCCTGGACGGAAACAGGGACCGGACCACCCCATCTAGCAATACCGGCTCGAGGATCTTCGTCAGTGCAGGACCAAAGGGGCGCAGTTTATCCCGCGCCACCTTGTATGGTCTTCCATACGGGTCCCTGTCGAGACCCTCCAGCATCTCGGCTCTCGCCGAGTCTTCGGCCGCACACATTGCCGACTTGAGGACCGCCTATGCGTCGGCGTACGAGGCATAGAGACCCTCCTCGTTGGCGGGGTCTCGGAGCCTGCGCCTTCGACTCCGCGTGTAGGCCCTCCTTGCCACTACGCAGGCGATTCGGAACCCCACCAGTTCCTCCGACCACCAATAGACGGCGCGGCGGGGAGGTGGGCGGCGAGAGCGGCGCATGCTGGAATTGCACACCTCGGTCAGGGACCCCCTCAGCTGGACCGCCGCGGCGTCCACGCCCAGGACCTCGACAGGAGGCGTGCGCCAGTCCTGGACGAACGCCGCCTCTTCCGCAGCCTCTCGGTCAAGGCGGGTGAGTGCCCACCGTGGGAACCTAGATTGGCCCGGGCGGGCCGTTGCCTGGGAGCTCTGGGTGGAGATGTCGAACCGCACGTAGCGGTGGTCCGACATGGTCTCCACCATCTCCACCCGCCAGTTCACGACTTGGGCGGCTAGCACGGGGGTGGCAAACGAGACCCCCTTGCCAACGCCCCCACGGATCTCCGTATAGAGTCTCCAACATCTCCTCACTGGCTCGTGTCCTCGCTTCGCCGATGGAGCCACAGGGCCTGCTTCGCCGCGCGGTACACCTCATACAGCGCGGCTTCTTCGTCAGGGACCCGACGACGTCTCCTCCGGTATCGGGTGTACTGGCGTCTAACCTCTACGCACTCGACACGTAATCGTGCAATCTCGGTAAACCACCAGTACACCTGGCGCCTTACTGGATGTGAGTGGACGCGGGGCATGGATGCGTCGCAGATTTGCGTCATCGCCCCGCGGAACCACAGCGCCTCCTCTTCAACGTCGACGGTTCCGTTTGTCACCGACTCCCGGATCCAGGCCTGAACAATGTCGATGCGCTTACAAGCCCAGTGTGGACCGTCCCTTCGCGGGGCCGATGGACTACGGCCGCCGGTGGTCTGGGTGGAGACGTCGAATCGGATGTATCGTTTATCCGACAACGTCTCCACCTCCACGGCGACACGCCAGTCGCGGACACGGCTCGCGACAGCAGGGCTAGCAAACGAGACGTCCACTACAGACCCACCTCGCTGCCGCACGCATGTGTGTCTGAGCCCCGATTCAGGATGACCAGGCCAGTCGTGACTCCTCTAGCGCCTCACCCCTAGCATCGGTCACCGGAGATCTCAACGCCGCAGACTTGGCGTTGAGATCCCCGAGCAACAGCACCGGGTGAGGGTGGAGGGTGGAGAGAGATGGAAGGAGTGGAGGGAGGCCTTTGCCCAGCAGTGGGACAGCATAGGATAGAGAAAATAAAATGATGCTCAAAACTGCATCAGAATCCATTGTGTTGTTTAAAAGAACAATGCTGTCACAAAGACACGACATGGAAAGCAAATAATTTATAAAATGTAAAGATGTAGATTATGTTGATGAATGAACAAAATTCCAAAGTCTTTATAAGAAACTAGCTGCGCCCCGCGGTTTAACCAGCGTAAGTCTTGATCCCGTGGGAATACCGAGATAAAAAGTAGCCTTTGTCTTAATCCAGGGTGTCAGCTACCTTCACGCAATATTTTAAATATTGGTCCAGCCGTTAGAGCGTGAAGAAGTAACAAACATACACACACACTCACAAACTTTCGCCTTTATAATATTAATGTGATAAAAAGTATTAAAATATCATTTAGAACAAAATTGTTCACTTATTTGAGCCAGAATTACTACTAAATGATGCAAGTTTTTTTAAGAAAGGAAAAATAAATAAATAAATTGCTCACCATTGTTTGTATATGTTACAGCTAAGACCCGAAGTGCGGCTACACCTAGTTTTAGCCGGTTAGAACTAGGTGTAGCCACTTACTCTTGGTTAAACCTAGTACGAGCCGATTGTTTTCGGGTAAAACTAGGTCTAGCCTTCATCATGCCGGCTACAACTAGGTCCAGCCATTCCCTGTTGGATAAAACTAGGTCTATCCGATATCATTCCGGCTAGAACTAGGTCCAGACAATCCCTGTTGGATAAAACTTAGAAGCGTGTCCCGCCAAGCCTTCCGCCCCACGTCACATATTATTTTAAGTAGAAAGTAGCAGCTCAATAATCAGTTTTTAGCTTTATTTTAATTTAAACTGGCATGGAATTTTGGTTTTGGTAACTGAATTTACCAACAATAGAGGGGATCTGGCGCTCGGCGGCCGCTACCGCGGCACGCTCGCTTCGCTCGCTCGCCTTCGCTTGTTAATAGTTACTGTTCTAACCTAACCTAACCCAAATGATTCAAGCTGCCAGGCGCCTGTTACTTATTTCAACTTGTTTGCATCTAGTTTTATCCAACAGGGAATGGCTGGACCTAGTTGTAGCCGGCATGATGAAGGCTAGACCTAGTTTTACCCGAAAACAATCGGCTCGTACTAGGTTTAACCAAGAGTAAGTGGCTACACTTAATTCTAACCGGCTAAAACTAGGTGTAGCCGCACTTCGGGTATTAGCCGTAACATATACATACTTACACAATTCATTTATTTTAATGAACGAATGATTTTTATTTTGATTTAACTTATTACTTTTATTATTTAATTCTTATAATAAATAATATAATTTGAAAGCTACAGTAACAATAAACAATAATTATCACTACATAGTATAAATAAAACAAAGTCACTTCCCGCTGTCTGTCTGTCCTATGTACGCTCAGTGTACAGATCTTTAAAACTACGAAACGGATTTTGATGCGGTTTGTTTTAAATAGATAGAGTGATTCAAGAGGATAGTTTATATGTATAATACATGCGTAGTATAGTAGAGAAACACTGATAATTTTAGAGGTTTCTAATGTGATGTGGTAAATAAACACATTTTTTTGAGCTTACATTGCAAACGCTGGCTGAATACTACAGTACTATACACCTTAAAATGGTCTACAAAAAAGTCCGCGATGGTACATAATATGTCTATCTCTTAGGAGGAATAACCCACAATAACCATTTTTTATCCTTTACTTTTACGAGAGATAATGTATATTAACAGTTCAAATCAATAGTTTATTATTTGAACTGTTTTTTTGTAAAAATGATATAAAATGTATTGTATTGTAATGTAATTTATTAATTTTGTTTTGTTTTGCAGTGCCGTTACAGGGTGCATGTTTGAAACTTATTATCTGATTACCACCTCTGTACAACATGTTTGCAATAAATCAAAATCATAAAGTTTATTTGTTAAACATAAATGATAAATGATAAATGATTTATTTCTGTAAGTAGGTTTGTACAAACACTTTTACACGTCAATCATATTTAAAAAAAACTAGATGAGGTCGGCGTTTCGTATCCGACTACTCTGAGAAGAAAGGCCGAAACAAACTCAGAGATCACAGTCTCTTTTTAAAGTCCAGACATAATCTTGGTCAGATCATGTGAAGACCATGTAGATTGGTGCCTGAAATTATCTTTTGACGAAAGAACCACACAGGTTGAGGGGACCTGTCCAGTCAGTGCACGCATTTGTCAGTAGTCGTGCAGCTCAACTAAGAACTTAAGGAGCTCAACGATTCAACGAACAATACCAAAGAAAGGACATTTGGGTAGGCCGCATAAAATCACTCAAACTGCCAGACTATGATAAAAACTAAATGAGAAAAAAAAGGAAAATGAACAATAACCCACATAGTCTTCACATTTACAATACTTAAAACAATATAATACTTAACAAAGTAAATATTAATGTCATTGTATATATAAAATTAATCACTGTCAATGTGTACATAAAATACGGATATAATCTTGGTCAGATCATTTGAGAACCATGTAGATTGGTGTCTGACATGGTCTTTTGACGAAAGAACCACACAGATTTGAGTGGACCTGTCCAGTCAGTGCACGCATTTGTCAGTTATCGTGCAGCTCAACTCAAAACTTAAGGAGCTCAGCGATTCGACGAACAATACCAAAGAAAGGACAATTGGTTAGGCCGCATAAAGTACTCAAACTGCCAGACCTGCATTAAATTTTTTTTTTGATTGAGAATAAAAATAAAAAAACAATTCACATAGTCCTCACATTCATACTAATTAAAATAATATAATACTTTACAAAGTAAATATTCATGTCATAGTTTAGGTATTTAAAAATTTCAATCAAAAATAGTATAAATAGTTGGCAAAAAAAATCAAATCAAGATTCACTGCAAATTGGAGCAGCTCAATCCCAAGCCTTTTTGTCCTCAATAAAGTCTTTAACAGTATAAAATGCTTTCTGGCACAGTTTCCGTTTTATAAAACATTTGAATTTATTAAGGCTTAATTCTTGAATATGGCTAGGAAGTTTATTATAAAGACGTATACACTGGCATCTAAACGAGCCACCTATTTTTTTAAGCCTGGTTTTAGGAACAACAAATTTGTGCTTGCTCCTAGTATTTACATTATGGATATCACTGTATTTTTTAAACAGATTAATATCTTTATGTGCATACAATAGATTTTCATAAATATACTGAGAAGCTACAGTCAGTATATTAATCTCTTTAAATTTGTCTCTGAGGGAGTGTCTGGGACTTAATTTATAAATTGCACGAATTGCTCTTTTTTGTAAAACAAAAATTGTCTGAATGTCGGCGGCATTTCCCCACAACAGAATACCGTACGACATTACACTATGAAAATAACTAAAGTATACTAAGCGGGCTGTCTCTAAATCAGTTAAATCACGAATTTTTCTAACGGCGTATGCTGCAGAGCTAAGCTTTTTCGACAATTTATCTATATGGGGGCCCCATTGAAGCTTGGCATCCAAAGTTATGCCTAAGAACACTGTAGAATCTTCGGGTTTCAACTCTTCACCCTTTATGAGCACACTAGTTTTTACTTGTCTAACATGAGGTATTGTAAACTTAATACATTTAGTTTTTTTCTCGTTAAGAAGTAGGTTATTAACATTAAACCAGGTAACTACTTTTTCGAGGGCACTATTTACATTGTCAGTAACCAACTGCTGACGTTTTGGGTTTAAATAAAAGTGAAGTGTCGTCTGCAAACAACACTATATCATGTTTATCCTTTATGAGGTAAGGCAAGTCATTTATATAAATAAGAAACAAAAATGGGCCAAGAATTGAGCCCTGGGGTACCCCCATTCTTACTACAGATCCGGGAGATCTTTTTCCGTTAACATCAACTCTCTGAATCCTATCACTTAAATATGAAGTAAGAAGATCCAGAGAGGCATTTTGGATTCCGTAGTGGTGCAGTTTCCTGATTAATGTTTTATGAAGAACGCAATCGAATGCCTTGGACAAATCGCAAAAGATGCCATCCTGCTCCCATGCATTATAAACATGTCCTAAAAGTTCAACACTAGTCAGTAGTCGAACGACCCTTTGTAAAACCGAACTGTTTGTTATGCAATAACTTATGTTTATTAAAAAATCTTTGCATTTGATCTAAAATAAGTTTTTCAAAAATTTTACTAAAGGTAGGTAGCACTGAAATAGGTCTATAATTAGTAGGGTCTGATGTACTACCCGATTTAAACAACGGTATTATTTTACTGTTTTTCATAAGATCAGGAAACTCACCAAGGTCAATACAATTATTAAAAATAACAGCTAAAGTAGGTGCTACAATGTTTATAATCGACTTAGCAACGTCCACAGAATTACCCCATAGATCTGCGGTCTTTTTAACATTTAATGTGTGAAAGATTTTAATTACATCTTTACAGGTGACATATTCGAAATGAAATTCAGAATCACAAACTGGAACGTTTTCCTTAAGTAAAGACTCTGCAGCAGTGGTTGATGAGTTTAGAGATTTAGTAGTCAATACAGGAATCTCTGCAAAGAAATTTTCAAAGGCCGCGGCGACTTGAGAATCTGATTTAATTATACTGTCATCAATAGCAAGGCTGTAGTCACTACTTCGGTTGCATGACCTTCCCGTTTCACTATTAATGATATTCCATGTCATTTTAATTACATTACTACTATTTTTGATTTTTGAACTTAAGTAACGTGACTTGGCCATACAACAAACATTTTTAAATAATTTTGAATAATTCTTAACATATAAATTAAATTCAGCAGTGTTTATAATAGTCCGTTCCTCATACAACTCATATAGTCGTTTTCTACTTTTATGTATATCAACGGTGGCCCAATCACTGAAAGAAGCATTACTATTAACCAAGAAAGTTTTTGGAATGAAAGTGTTGGCAAATTGTGTGCAATACATACAAAAGAAATCATTATATTGTTGATTAGGGGCGACATTAGTTGACAAAACTGGTAATTTACTCAACAGTTTAGTTTTAAATGTTTCCAAGCGCTTAGTAGTTTTTGGGCTGACAGTGATATCTTTTTTAATAACTTTTTTGTTCAGATTTGGAATAGTGATTAATTGTCCGCAATGATCTGAGTCTATTAGATTAATAATTTCTTTGTGGGTTGGTATAACATCTGTATAAATGTTATCTAAGCATGTGGCACTAGTGGGAGTTATTCTAGTGGGCTCCAAAAATTGGTAAGCAAGATTGTATGACTGAAACAAACTTATAATTTTAGTACTTAACCCGGAATTTTCTAATAAATTAACATTAAAATCACCACAAGTGATGATAGACTTATTTGAATTACAGGTGTTGTGCAATACATCATCCATAACCTTTTCAAAACAATCATACAATCCTGAGGGAGGTCTGTACACACTTAATATAATGAACTGCTCCAATTCTATACAGGCTATTTCAATTGTCCGCTCAACAGAGAGGCTCACAATGTCCTTGCGGTCTTTAAATCTAAGCTGGTTATTCACTAAAATTAATGAGCCACCATGTATAGCATTTACTCTGCTGAACGAACTACCAACCTGGTGATTACTAAAATTGAACATGAACTGGCTTTTAAGCCAATGTTCTGTCATACAAAGAATATCTATATTGTTACAATTCAGGAATAATTCTACTTCTAAATCTTTGTTCAAAAACCCTTGAATGTTTTGATGCACCAAGTTGATACTATTTGATTTTTTTACACTTTCATTTGATTTATTATTTGCTTTCATAACATTTTTGCAAGAGTTTTCCTCCATTGTCCTAATTTCTAATTTAAATGATAATCAATGTCATCAATTGTTACCAAATTATTGACAGAATAGTTTAAAATTACACTGCATTGCTCAAAAGAAGCAATTTGTTTAGCCAAATTTTTGGCTGAAATAGTAAAAAAATATGATAGCGACACAGCTATCTGTCTTTTGAGGTAGTTTGAAAGATAGTACATAACAATATTATATCTATCCTTTGTCAAATACAAATTATTACTAACATAATTGTTAGTATCAATTAAATGGAAAAGATTATCATTATAAGTTAAATTGTGCAATGTAATATTAATGTCAAATCTTATGTTATTTTCTTCCTGTGGCAAACTGTTACTATACGGGAATGTAAACAACACAATTTTTTGTAAACGTAGGTTGCACAATGTTCTATGATATTGGAGTAATTCTCCTTTGTTTACATTTCCCCTATTTCCCATAAAAATTAATAATGTTGTTTCCTGTTTAAAGTTACATTTAATAATTTCTTTCATGATATCAAATAAAGAACAACCAGGCATGCAGTAATTTATTATTGAGTGTCCTGGGTATTCATTTGTCAACAAGTGGCCTAAGTCCTTGCCAATCTCATCACAAAATAATACAATATCATTATTTACGATTTGTTTACATTGTTTATTGTAATTATTAGTATAAGGAATTTTCAAATCCACACAAGGCAGCGGTAAGGTGGTATTGCATGTTGCCAATGAATGGTCTGGCGTAGGTACATTGGATGTTGTTTGACAATGCTCACAGTTGTTTGTTTGTGGGTTAACCAAATCATTCATTGCCAACATATATTCCCTCATTAGATGTTCAGAGGTATTATATTTGTTTGTCATTGAACTAAGTTTCTCTTGTAGGTGGTCAAGTTGTGATTGCAAGTCCTGTGTGTCAATGTTGTATTTCCTAGTACTTTGCTCCAAATTAAAAGAATACATATCTAATTGTTTAAGTAAATTTAACCTTTCTCTATTGAGTTTAACATTTTTGATAAAGAACCTCTGTCTTTTTACCATTTTCTGTGTTTTTACAATGTATTTATTAATTTTAATGTATTTTTTTAGTTTGTTTTTACTGGTGACTACCCTCACTGAATAACATGACTTCGAATCGTCATCACCTGTTAAATCTATAGTGTAAGAGGGTTTTATGGCAAAAACCATTGATGGGGCAATAGAAATCAATTCATTGAAAAGACTTTGATTCAGCGAGGCTGTGATGTTATGATTATAGGCATAGGTATACATAGGTATACAATAGGTCATAAAATAGCATGTTATGTTTTGTCTTAAGACATACAAATGTGGTAACATGCAAAGTAAATATGCTAAAATAAAAAAATGTCATTAATAAAAACAAACATTCAAATAGTCATTAACAAAAAAAAAATTCACATCTATAGATGTGAAAATTTTAAATACAGCATTAATAATTATAACTGTTTAACTAAAACTTAATAAACTTTCGTGATAATCAACTTTCGCAGTAACGTACATCGCAGTAACAAACTTTCGCAGTAACTTGCACTCTCGCAGTAAAGTACATTGCGGTAATGAACTTTCGCAGTAACGTACATCGTGATAAAAAAACTTTCACAGTAACTTGCACTTTCGCAGTAGCATACATCGTGATAACAAACTTTCACAGTAAATTGCACTTTCGCAGTAACGTACATCGCGGTAATGAACTTTCGCAGTAATATCCATGGCGATAATGAACTTTCGCAGTAACGTACATCGCAGTAACAAACTTTCGCCGTAACTTGCACTTTCGCAGTAACGTACATCGCTGTAATGAACTTTCGCAGTAACATAAATCGTGGTAATGAACTCCCGCAGTAAAGTACATTGCGGTAATGAACTTTCGCAGTAACGTACATCGTGATAAAAAAACTTTCACAGTAACTTGCACTTTCGCAGTAGCATACATCGCAGTAACAAACTTTCGCCGTAACTTGCACTTTCGCAGTAACGTACATCGCTGTAATGAACTTTCGCAGTAACATAAATCGTGGTATGAACTTTCGCAGTAAGGTACAGTGCTGTCATGAACTTTCGCAGTAACGTACATCGCAGTAATGAACTATCGCAGTAAGGTACATCGCGGTAATGAACTTTCGCAGTAAGGTACATCGCGGTAATGAACTTTCGCAGTAACGTACATCGCGGTAAAGAGCTTTTGCAGTAACGTACATCGCGGTAATGAACATTCGCGGTAATGAACTTTCGCAGTCACGTACATTGCGGTAACGAACTTTCGCAGTAGCGTACATTGCGGTAATCAACTTTCGCAGTAACTTGCACTATCGCAGTAACGTACATCGCGGTAATGAACTTTCGCGGTAATGAACTTTCGCAGTAACTTGCACTTTCGCAGTAACGTATTACGCCGGAATGAACTTTCGCGGTAATGAACTTTCGCAGTAACTTTAATCGCGGTAATGAACTTTCGCGGTAACTAGCACTTTCGCAGTAATGTACATTGCCGTAATAAACTTTCGCTTTAATAAACTTTCGCAGTAACTTGAATCGCGGTACTGAACTTTTGCAATAACTTGCACTTTCGCAGTAACGTACATCGCGGTAATGAACTTTCGCAGTAACATACATCGCCGTAATGAACTGTCGCGGTAATGAACTTTCGCAAGAACTTAAATCGCGGTAATGAACTTTCGCGGTAACGTACATAGCTGTAATGATATTCACGGTAATGAACTTTCGCAGTAACTTAAATCGTGGTAATGAACTTTCGCAGTAAGGTACGTCGCGGTAATGAAGTTTTGCAGTAACTTCCACTTTCGCAGTAACGTACATCATGGTAATGAACTTTCGCCGAAACTTGCACTTTTGCATTAACGTACATCATGGTAATGAACTTTCGCGGTAATGAACTTTCGCAGTAACTTAAATCGCGGTAATGAACTTTCGCAGAAACGTACATCGCGGTAATGAACTTTCGCAGTAACGTACATCGCGATAACAAACTTTCACAGTAACTTGCACTTTCGCAGCAACGTACATCGCGATAACAAATTTTCACAGTAAATTGCACTTTCGCAGTAACGTACATTGCGGTAATGAACTTTCTCAGTAAGGTACGTCGCAGTAATGAACTTTCGCAATAAGGTACATCGCGTTAATGAACTTTCGCAGAAAGGTACATCGCGGTAATGATCTTTCGCAGTAACGTACATCATGGTAGTGAACTTTCGCCGAAACTTGCACTTTCGCATTAACGTACATCATGGTAATGAACTTTCGCGGTAGTGAACTTTCGCAGTAACTTAAATCACGGTAATGAACTTTCGCAGAAACGTACATCGCGGTAATGAACTTTCGCAGTAACGTACATCGCGATAACAAACTTTCACAGTAACTTGCACTTTCGCAGCAACGTACATCGCGATAACAAATTTTCACAGTAAATTGCACTTTCACAGTAACGTACTATCGGCCAAACTTCTGCATGCTCACCTCTAAGGCGATAATCTCATAGCACGGCTCACGACTCGATCGGCTGATTCATGCGTATTGACCAATAGGATGCACAAAGCGTATTTTAGTGGTGTTCGTATTAGTATAATCATGTATAGAATGTGTGACACTCACACTAGGAGCGTACTATGCTCACTTGTTTCTGCTAAGAGACGAGTTTTTAATGGGCACGGCCAGCGCGGCGCGGCGGCGGCGCACAGTGGGCCCATACTGAAAATTAGTGGACTTAGGCAACAAAGTTCCTATATCGATGCGATTTTTTTTTATATGACGTGTTATATTATTCCTGACAACTTTTATTCTTATAAAATTTCTTCTAAAGTTGATAGTTTGTCTTGAAAAAAATTAATTAGATTTTTTTGTATGGAGCGAATCACGTTTAATTTTTTTTCTTCAATTGTACTAATATGTTGAGTGTGTGGCGTGAGTATATGATAGCTAGGGTCATTCTCTATCCACGAAAAAAAAATCAGCGCCGGCCATCTGCGGCAGTGCGAGTAATCATTCGGTAAAAAAAAAATGATTTGGAAGAATTTTTTTGTCATTTAAAATAAATTCAAAGCATATTTTTTGTCTCATTTGGCTGTTTTCACCTTCTTTTTAGTTAAATAGTTTTAATAGCGCATACGTACTTATAACTAGTAATTCTGGTAGAGATTTAGTTATTATTGCATGTTATCGGTAGCACCTGCATTGTGATTGATGACTCATTTGTTTGTGCACTCGGCTAAGCGCATAACTAATGAGTCATCGAAAAATGCTCGTCTCTGATTGGCTGAATAATTTTCACTCACTGTTATGTCCACTACTTGAGTAATTAACACTAACTATAAATATAAAGACATTCATTAAGTCCATCTAGTTTCGCTCTTGTCGCTTGTTTGTGAACACAGTGAAATACTTGTATTTTTATATTTACATTAGAACTATGGCTGGATTTTGTACCAACCTAGATCTTTATGTGAAATTAAGAAGTGGCGGTGATCTGAAAAATCATATGTTTCTGTATGAAAGTATCATTTCTGTCTTGACTACCGAAGTTTCTGAAGAAGACAAGAACCGAATCAAGGAGTTCTGTCGACTTTTTTGAGTAAATTTAAATAAAAAGTGGATAGAGTCAAGTAGAAATCAAAAAACTTTTATGAATCGTAAATCGCAAGTGGTTGGAAAAAAACATCAACTGGCCTGTTTGTGTCAGTGTTGATCTGAGAAGTGTGATGGGCTTTTCGGACGCAGCTTTATCTGATAGCTTGTGGATATAGATTGTCATGTTCCTACTCTTGCAGTATGTACTGCGGAAGCGGGAACATCTACAGAAAAGGAGCACAGAAAACCGTTCGAAGAGTTAAGTAATAAGCAAAAGAAAAGACGTTCTACTTCCATAGTAGAAGAAAATTCTGAGGAAGAGTTGCAGCACTGGTACATAACAAAATTGAAAGACAACGGCAAAACGAATCTGGCAAAAGTGTTCGAATACCTTTCCAGTAATCCAGATGCGCTATCCGAAGTAGAAGAGAGACTATTCAAAAAGCAGAGCTTAAGTACTGTCTCTGAAGATAAGTGTTTAGCTCTTTATACATCAGTTGCGCTCTCGAAATGGAAGTACTTAGCTCTTAGACAATTTCTGAAAGAAGAAAACTGTGCTGCCTTTCCATCTTATCCAAAGCTTGTAAATGCCAAGAAAAGATGTTACCCACCACAAGAGAGTATGGAGATTACCGAAAACGGAGCTCACATTAAATTGCAAGTGCTACTGGACCACACTGTGGAGAGGATATTACTTGATATAAATAGTGTTGATAGGTCTCAAAATGAAGAACTCAAGTTGACCTGGAAATGGGGACTTGATGGTTCTTCGTCGCAGAGTAACTATAAACAGAAAACGTACTAGACAGAGTTCGATGATTCATCAGTAGTCATGATAAGCATCGTCCCTCTTCGGCTAGTGTCTACTAGGCCATCATCTGGGAATGAAAATCTAGTTTGGGAGAACCCCACACCTTGCTCAACTCTGTACTGTCGACCAGTGAAGTTCACTTTCACTTCGGAGACAGCTGACTTTATAAAGTCTGAAGAGTCTGAGATGAAAAAACAAATTGATGAACGAATATCTACACAGTGTGGAAATATTATTGTATCACATGAATTGCATATGACCATGATTGATGGAAAAGTGGCCAATATTATTGCTGGAGTACCATCATATGCAACGTGTCCCATTTGCTTGGCAAAACCGAGTGAGATGAATAATTTAGACGCTTTGACTTCTAAACCACTTCGTGAAGAAATTTACAAACAACGAATTTCTTCACTGCATATGAAGATTCGGTGTATGGAATGTCTTCTCCATATATCTTATAATCTGGATTTTCAACGATGGACTGCTCGCGGCGAACATAAGGCTTTGAAACAAGCTAAAAAAAATACCACACAGCAAGAGTTTCGTGAGCAAACTGGAATGCTGATTGATATAGTCAAACAGGTATGTATTTAATTTTCGCTCTCTTTATGTTGTTTGTGAATTATATCTCTATGTATTGTATATTACAGTATTGTTTTCCCATTTTAGGGTTTTGGAACTACAAACGACGGGAATACAGCGAGGCGCTTTTTCCAAGATTACAAAAGATCTTCCAGAACAACGGGAATTGACGAAAATCTGATTTTCAGATTTTCCGTTATTCTACAAGCCATATCATCAGACAAAAACATTGACTGTGAAAAATTTAGAAGATACTGTAGAGAAACAGCTGATGTGTACGTGCAACACTATTCATGGTACTACATGCCAGTTAGTGTACATAAACTTCTAATGCACGGTGCAGACATCTGTAACCACTTTGGTGTTTTGCCAATCGGTAAGTAAAAAATAAATATAGTTTGATGTATTATTTGACTCGATTGCGTTTTGAAATTAAAATGTATGTACTTATTCGTTTTAGGTACCTTATCTGAAGAAGCTTCGGAAGCCCGTAATAAGGACTTCAGAAACGTCAGGGAGAGGCACACTCGGAAAACGGGGAGAATAGCAACAAACGAAGACATCCTCCATGGACTTCTAATAAGCTCTGATCCCCACATATCCTACATAAGGCCTAAAATAATGAAATAGGTTCATAATGGGTTGTTGCCTGAAGCAACTCAGTTGTTACAGACTACTGAGCCTCCCTGTGACAGTGAAATTATGGAGGAAGAAGAATGCCTCATAGCAGAGTCCGAAAATTTGTCGGACCCACTAGCACTTCTGGAACAAGAAATAATGTGATTACTAAATTATTCCCACAAAAGCCCATCAGGGTTAGGAATATGACAAACAGCCCTTTTCAGGGCTACAATTACTTCACAGTTTCATATTGATCATACGTACGATAACTTATACTATAATAATATACATACAGTTGATTATGTAGATAATTATCAACGACTTGCCCGTACAAATTTAAATTATTTCACCTAACATTAACAAAATTAGTATAACCTGAAACATTACGATATATTTATTCAACAATAGATAACGTGCAGTTAAAAAATAACACAGCCAATCAGAGACGAGCATTTTTCGATGACTCATTAGTTATGCGCGCACAAGCAAATGAGTCATCAATCACAATGCAGAGCACCTGCATTGTGATTGATGACCCATTTGTACCGATAACATGCAATAATAACTAAATCTCTACCAGAATTACTAGTTCTAAGTACGTATGCGCTATTAAAACTATTTATTTAACTAAAAAGAAGGTGAAAACAGCCAAATGAGACAAAAAATATGCTTTGAATTTATTTTAAATGACAAAAAAATTCTTCCAAATTATTATTTTTTTACCGAATGATTACTCGCGCTGCCGCAGATGGCCGGCGCTGATTTTTTTTTCGTGGATAGAGAATGACCCTAGCTATCATATACTCACGCCACACACTCAACATATTAGTACAATTGAAGAAAAAAAATTAAACGTGATTCGCTCCATACAAAAAAATCTAATTAATTTTTTTCAAGACAAACTATCAACTTTAGAAGAAATTTTATAAGAATAAAAGTGGTCAGGAATAATATAACACGTCATATAAAAAAAAAATCGCATCGATATAGGAACTTTGTTGCCTAAGTCCACTAATTTTCAGTATGGGCCCACTGTGCGGCGTGAGCTCTTTGTTATTGAATTGAATTGTTATTTTATTATTGACAAGAATTAATTTTAGTACTCATATCTTCTGTTTGTTTGGTTTAGAAAATGTATTATTGATATTGCAGTATTTACAAAAATAATTTGTAATAACTAATAAACTACAATTTATATGTATTAATCCACTTTAATATTTTCCTCTCTCTATCGGGTCTATAGATATAGGTTATTTATGAACACTTTCACTGCCTCTCCAATTTTCACCATATCCTATGTGATGCCGCATGCCGCAGCAACCGCACCATATTCCCTTCACAATAAGATGAGACATTGAAACGAACCGTTTTATTACAGTCCGTTCCACCGATTTTGACTTCTATTCCGTAGGCTTATGGATGGCATTAAAGGCAAAAAAGTGGTTACAATACCAACTGTTTACTGCAGCTGCCATTTGTCATGCCACCAACACAATAGCATTCAAAATCGATTGAACGGACATTTATGGTTTGTTTACCTTTTATCTCACGGCTCCCTGAATACGTTAGGTATAGGTGCGTTGACCGGCACTGCATGAAGGTATCAAATGTTTATATTGAAATTTTTTGTGTTTAATCGACTTTATTAAAAGTAAATAACTATCTAAATTTCTATGTGTTTGTTTATACTTGGGCAATTTGGGAATACTTGAAAATTACAGTAATATTTGAACCAATACTCTGCGCAGTTCATACAATGTTATCAGAGCTTTTTGTTTGTAGCTAACGCAAGGCCGCAAGCCGCACAACTCTTGCAACTGAAATAAAAATAAGTTCATTATCTAAGACCCATTGTTATTTAGTGGGAATGTCTGGAAATTCGGTTAAACAATAGAGGACGGCTTAATACAAGGGCCATACGTTTTTTTATTACCTTAGGATTATCTCAAATGTTTTGCAGTTGTTCCTTGTATTTGGTTTAATACTTTTAGCAGTAGGTAATTGTAATATTACCTTTTATTCATTAAAATAATACAGGGTGAAATTGAATTCATGGGCATCCTTTTAAGGGGTCATTGTACTCATCATTATGAACAACTTCAACTATGAGACCATACCTGAAATCGCGAAAAAAAAATCAGCTGTTCCCTACATTTATGTTTGCATAACTCGACAAAATGTAGGGAACAGCAATTTTTTTTTCTCGATTTCATATTTGTTCCCATAGTCAAAGTTGTTCATAATGACGAGTACAATGACCCCTTAAGAGGATACCCATGAATTAAATTTCAGCCTGTATAACGAACAAGGTATCGTTGCAATTAAAATGCCCAGGCATGCCGTGCAGGATGAGCACTTTAAGACTGGATTATAATCAAACCAACACTTTACTCTTTTATAATTCATGCTCTAGTCAAAGTTTGACAATTCATGATTTTAAGCGAAATCAACGCTACAGGCGCGTTACCGGCATTGCATGTCAAGTTTTTTTTTGACAAATCTAACAATGATTCAGTTCCTACGCCACTTTAAAATTCAGAAGCTTATCAAGTAATTAAACTAAACTATAATTTGTGCCTTGGCAGCAGTGAGAGTGAAAGGATTGAAATAAAATGTTGGGTACTAGTGAAATATATATTTTTAGTTTGTGTTCATTTAACATTATGCAGGATTAAAGATTTATATAGGTTGATATTTAAATCTTATCTGTATAATAAAAGATGTATAGTAAGTGCTTTTTGTATGAAACTATCGGCTGTAATCTCAGTGTGAAAAAATAAACAGTTAGTTAAAATCTACTTGAGAACAATTTTAAGGATTTGCTGTTGTAGAAAAAAAACAATATAAGTAACTTAATTTATTTTTAATAGACTTTTTCAAAACATTAAAGATTCATCCAGAAATTAACATATTATAACAAAAAATTACACAGAAATTATCATCAAAATGCAAAATATTATAAGTGAAAAGATTCTTACTCATAATATCATTTATAAACTGTATTTATCTACACTTATATCGTAAAGTTCAAAATATGAAATCAACACAACAATGACAAACAGACAACACAACAACAACAGGCAAAAAGCCTGTCAGTAAATAAGATTAGGAGAATATTGCTCGTGCAGTTCTAATGAAATTGAAAAGTTTTAAGATTAGTACAATTTAAGAATCTTAATAATTTTTATAAATTGCAATAATTACATTACACTACAGACTAGGTTTATCAAGCAAATGAGATCAATTATTTATGAGGTGGACGGATATGATGACACTACTGAATATGTAAAATAACAAACTAACGAGATCGGGGCTTACGACAACATTGATTGTAAATAAAACAACAAATCCACCAATAAAGGCAACATGACACTAAATTGACATCAATAATTTTACAAGAAGACTTCAAAATCGTTGGCAATATTTTAAACTATGATTACGGTCTACAGTCTACCCTGTGACATTAATCAACGAAGTAATATAATACAAATTGGAATAATAAAAATAAACCTAATAAAAATAGCTATACAGGGTTATTTGCAAGCCGCCGGAGTCGCGGGTTGTTCGAAAGAGATACCATGGCCCTGGCACAGGCAACTGAAGGAACACGGGTGGGTTTTAGTCAGTAAAAGTTTGACACGACCTTCCGCTCCGCCCAGAGCGGGAGAAGTCATTTGATGATAAAACACTAATAAGCTCGTAGGACTATAATACTAACATCATAAATAACAACTTTTGTTGTATGACTTTTAATAATTCATAAAAAAATAATTACATAATACAATTAAAAATATTTATTTTGATCGCTCTAAATTTGAACAACTCTACGCGGTACCAAAATATGTAAGTAGTTAAATAAACAAACAGTGCGTTGCGAATGCAGGGTCGCAGCGGTACTTAATACAAAATACAGATCTAAAAAGTGTTATTACAAATATTACAACAAAAACTTGAAAGTTTACTTTTGGTATTCTAAAAAGTCAAAGATCAAAAGTGGTTGTACTAATATAGTCCTACCAGGTGTTAGAAAAATAACCCTGTATAATGTAATTATACAGTATGTTAATTAACGAAAGGCGTTCCCGTTAACCCGCAATAGTATAGCGTCCACATGCTACCAAAATATGACCATTCGAAAATTCACGAAAAAAAATCTGCTGTTCATTACATTTATGTTCGCATACCTAGCTTAACAAAATGTAGGGAGCAGCTGATTTTTTTTCGCGAATTTTTAAATGGTAATATTAATTGTAGCATGTTTGGACTATTGCGGGTTAACGGGAACGCCTTTCGTTAATTAACATAGTGCATGTTAAAAATTATATTAACTTAATATTTCGTCGCTGCTCCTCCCGCATCTATCACAGCATCGCAACGGCTACGCATGGACCTAGCCAGGACTTCGCACAAATTCGAACCTCTGAATGTGTCCCAAACTTGTTCGCAATGTGTGACAAGTGCTTCCTTCGTTCTTTCTGCTCTACTATCCCATCTCTGGACCATTAAACCCCACAAATTTTCAATGGGGTTTAAGTCTGGCGATCGGGAGGGCCATGGCACTGTTTTAATTTGTGGTTGCCCTCGCAACCACTCTTGAACAACCCGCGCACGGTGTATCGGGCAATTGTCCTGGAAAAAATAAAATTCTGGCACGTCCAGTTGTGGATACACCGTGCGCACTGTGGGTACCATGATGGTTTGTAGCACCTCTAAATACGTTTGGCCGTTTGCCCTCCCTGGTATAAAAGCGAGCTCGCCTGGTCCAGCAGCACTCATCCAGCCCCACATGTTCACTACAATTCTTCCCGATTCTGCATTTGGGTTCACATTTCGAGGTTCGTATCTTGTGTTATCTACACGCCATAAATTCCGACGACCTTGTTGGCTAGACCTAAAGCACTTTTCATCAGAAAATATGGCGTAAGAGAAATCGAAGTCCCTGTAGTCACGAGCGAATCGCACGCGAGCAGCTTTCTGCTCCTGCGTCAAAATAATTTTTTTTGCGGGACGTCTGTGATGGACTCCAGCTCGATGCAACTCGTTTCTAATAGTTTGCATCGAAACTTCGTATTCTTGTGCGAAACTGTGAGTGGGTGTGAACGGGTTCTCTTCATACGTGGCTATCATATTATTTAACTCGTTTTCGTTTATAGCCCGGGGTCGAGGTGCACGAACGCGTTCTGTAATTTCTCCTTCTTCATATCTTCGCACCCAGCGGCGCACCGTTGTTCTCTAACGAAAAAAAAAAAACAATCAGCATCGATTTTTTACATAATATAGGAACTAAGTATAATAATACGAGTACACTACAAAAGTCTTATTCAAAGGGCACAACTAGTACACTATAAATAAAAATTATAAGTATTGAAATACTTAAGGTGTGCATTTTGGTTGACTTCATGATAAATAAACTCTTAACTTTTCTATAACTAATTTAAGTAGTTATAACATTCATAACTATATTTTAAAATACAAGTTGTAAATGCAATAACTGAAAATCTCTTAAGGGGTCATTACTCATCATTATAAACAACTTTTACTATGAGAACCAAACCTGAAATCGCGATAAAAAAGCAGCTGGTCCATACATTTTGACGAGTTACGCGAACATAAATGTAGGGAACAGCTGTTTTTTTTTCGCGATTTCAGGTTTGGTCCCGTAGTAAAAGTTGTTCATAATGATTAGTACAATGACCCCTTAAGAGGTTTTCAGATATTGCAATTTACACCTCGTATACCTATGAGTAAGAAAAATGGCATAGCGTAAATTCCAACATTGTATGAAACTGTCCCAAGCAAATTTGTGCTTAATCTCTACTATTTAAAAGTGTTTATCCCGTGCGGGCTGGCAACGTGGCATTTCTAAAGGTTTTTCGTGGTTAAATACCAACGATCTAGTGCTTGGCCGAAAAAATAGTAAGTACTTGCTATTTTATCGGCCAGCCAAGCACTAAATCGTTAGTATTTAAAACTATGTGTGCAATTTTTTTTAAGTTTTTTAGGTAAGTATTTTCGTAAATACTTACCAAAAAAACTTAAAAAAAATTGCACTACTAACAAAAATTTACATTATTGTCAATTACTTTCCATCTGCAGTATTATGATAAAATAAATGTTAAAAATAATTATAAAAAACAATTATCTTGTGCTTGGGCGAAAAAAAATTGTAGTTTGAAATAATAATGATCAAGCCTCTAGAAATGCGACGAATGCGCTCTGGTTTTTCTAATTAAAATGCGGCAACGACGCTGTGAGATAAGGCACCATTGTTTAGGTTGTTTTGGTTTAGGATTTATTATCGGGTCATAAAAGGCTCCAACAACGTCTTTGAAAGCAAAAATAAATAAAAAGAACAATCTTATTTGAATGCATTACTATAAGTAGGTAATATCTTATGAGACTTTTAAAAAGAATCCATCTGAAAGTTATAATAATTTTATTATTTTTATATATAAATCTGCCTAGCCTTTTCCCAACTATGTTGGGGTCGGCTTCCAGTCTAACCGGATGCAGCTGAATACCAATATTTTTCATGGAATTTGTTTTTAAATTGCAATATAAGGAAAAATGCAAACTATGAAATAATAATATTACTATCACTTTATTTATTTCTATATCTCTCCCTCTATCTGAATACAAAAACATAACTTACTTGCATGTTCAACTCCACTGCTATTTGGGATATATTTAACCCTTGTCTATGCAAAACAATAATTTGATTCCTTTCTTCCTGAATCAGGTTTCGGGTCGTCATGGTTGCACCACGTTAGTCACAGCCCACACACAATACACACACAGTCCAGGATACAAGCTAGGGTCAAGAAGAGGCTTTCGATCACAGTCCGGTATACAAGCAGAGGTCACAGTTAGGCAGGCAATCAGTCCGATAGAAATAAACAGGTCGTAAAATGAAATGGCGATAGGAATTTAAGGGAAGCGTCAACAATTAGCGAGAGCAAATTGGCACTGCCGCGCTCTAGCTAATGTTTGTTATTTTATGTTACTCGCTCATTACTCACACAAATGCATATTGTCTCTAATTGGGGGAAACTAGGAAGGGGTGTGGTTTGTCACTAGCTGCGCTCTCGCAGGAATATTTTCTTAAGTGAGCATGCTTAACTTGGGCCGATAGTACATTGCGGTAATAAACTTTCTTAGTAAGGTACGTCGCGGTAATGAACTTTCGCAATAAGGTACATCGCGGTAGTGAACTTTCGCAGAAAGGTACATCGCGGTAATGATCTTTCGCAGTAACGTACATCACGGCAATAAACTTTCGTAGTAATCAACTTTCGCAGTAACGTACATCGCAGTTACCAACTTTCGCAGTAACTTGCACTCTCGCAGTAAAGTACATCGCGAAATTGAACTTTCACAGTAACGTACATCGTGATAATAAACTTTAGCAGTAACGTTCATAGCTGTAATGAACTTTCGCAGTAACTTAAATCGTGGTAATGAACTTTCGCAGTAAGGTACATCGCGGTAAATAACTTTCGCAGTAACGTACATCGCGGTAATGAACTTTCGCAGTAACTTAAATCGCGGTAATGAACTTTCGCAGTAAGGTACATCGCGGTAATGAACCTTCGCAGTAACGTGCACTTTCGCAGTAACGTTCATCGCGGTAATGAACTTTCGCGGCAATGAACTTTCGCAGTAAGTTACATCGCTGTAATGAACTTTCGGAGTAACTTGCACTTTCGCAGTAACGTACTTACATCGCAAAAATGAACTTTCGCAGTAACGTAAATCGAAGTAATGAACTTTCGCAGAAACGTTAATCGCGGTAATGAACTTTCGAGGCAATGTACTTTCGCAGTTACGTACATCGCTTGAATGAACTTTCGCGGTAAAAACGTTTCGCAGTAACTTAATTTGCGGTAATGAACTTTCGCAGTACGGTACATCGCAGTAATTAACTTTCGCAGTACCGTACATCGCAGTCATGAACTTTCGCAGAAACTTGCGCTTTCGCAGTAACGTACATCACGGTAATGAACTTTCGCGGTAATGAACTTTTGCAGTAACGTACATCGCGGTAATGAACTTTCGCGGTAACGTACATCGCAGTTATGAACTTTCGCAGTAAGGTTCATCGCGGTTATAAACTTTCGCAGTAAGGTACATCGCGGTAATGAACTTTCGCGGTAATAAAGTTTCGCAGTAACTTAATTTGCGGTAATGAACTTTCGCAGTACGGTGCATCGCAGTAATGAACTTTCGCAGTAACGTAAATAGTTGTAATGAAACGTTAATCGCGATAACAAACTTTCACAGTAACTTGCACTTTCGCAGTACGGTAAATCGCAGTAAAAAACTTTCGCAGAAACTTGCGCTTTCGCAGTAACGTACATCACGGTGAGAACTTTCGCGGTAATGAACTTTCGCAGTAACGTACATCGCGGTAATGAACTTTCGCGGTAACGTACATCGCAGTTATGAACTTTCGCAGTAAGGTTCATCGCGGTAATGAACTTTCGCAGTAAGGTACATCGTGGTAATGAACTTTCGCAGTAAGGTACATCGCGATAATAAACTTTCGCAGTAACGTACATCGCAGTTATGAACTTTCGCAGTAAGGTACATCGCGATAATGAACTGTCGCAGTAACGTACATCGCTGTTATGAACTTTCTCGGTTACGAACATCGCGGTAATGAACTTTCGCGGTAATGTTCTTTCGCAGTAGTGTACATAGCTGTAATGAACTTTCGCGGTAATGAACTTTCGCAGTAACGTACATCGCGATAATGAACTTTCGCAGTTACGTACGTGCGGTAATGAACTTTTGCGGTAATGAACTTTCGCAGTTACTTACATCGCGGTAATGAACTTTCGCGGTAATGAACTTTCGCAGTAACGTTAATCGCGATAACAAACTTTCACAGTAACTTGCACTTTCGCAGTAACGTACATCGTTAATGAACTTTCTCAGTAACTTAAATCGCGGTAACGAACTTTCGCAATAACTTGCACTTTCGCAGTAACGTACATCGCGGTAATGAAGTTTCGCAGTAACGTACATCACGGTAATGATTTTTTGCAGTAACTTGCACTTTTGCAGTTACGTACATCGCGGTAATGAACTTTCGCAGTAACGTACATCGTGCTTATAAACTTTCGCAGTTACTTTCGCAGTAATGTACATTGCGGTAATGTACATCGCGGTAATGAACTTTCGCAGTAACGTACATCGCGGTCATGAACTTTCGCAGTTACGTACATCGCTGTAATGAACTTTCGCAGTAACTTAAATTGCGATAATGATCTTTCGCAGTCAGGTATATCATGATGTCTTGTATAAGTTTAGATTTAACTGAATCAGCACTGATTTTATTACCAGAACTCTCTAACCCCAATATCATGGGCTTGTATTCATCTGGTAAGCCAGCCAACATTAAAGTACCAAGCCACTTATCATTGACTTCGAATCCAATGTTTCGCAATTTATGGGCAGTGTTCATGATTTTACTCACAAAGTCCTCGATGCTGTTGCTTGATTTTAATGAAGTGTTTATTAGATCTTTGAGTAGACCCACTCTTCTTGTAAGCCCATTATCATCAAAACCTTTCTGTAAGCACTCACATACCTGTTTTGCAGTGGTGAATTCCTGAACATGGACGTAGTTTTGTGGATCCAGGAGCAAAATTAGCTTTGCTTTCGCTTTAATATCCTTACTGGCAACAACGGGCTCGTTGTTACGTACAGCACCAGAAATCTTCATGTTCCAAATACGTCTTCACACTAAATTTCCAGGGCGCAAAGTTTTCTCTGCCCATCAGTTTTTAATATTAAAGACATTTGAAGAGCCCATTTTTCGTTTGAGCCAGAATAAAGTTTTTTTTGAAATGCAATAAAATTGTCTCGATGAGCACACGGCACCGGCACGTTTTTGCATCAAGAATTTTACTGAAGTTGTATTTTCTTCCACTGTATAATATTTCCAACGGTACCAACTAACCACGCTCTGCTACCATGAAGGAAAAGTTACGTGATCGTGGTAAATAAAATACTAAATAACTGAACAACTTGTGTTTTTAATCACTACGAAGAAAACGGTCATTACACAAGGAAGAGAACAACAGAGACACCACACGGAATTCTTATAAACTAATCTGGTTGCGTTCCAAAATAGCAACAAAAAGAGATCCAGTAATGAACTGGTTGAAAACGGGTTTCGACCTTCGACAGGCAGAACATGACAATATACAAACACCTGCATTTTAATAACATGCATTATAACTAAATGTGAGGTGGTGGTCTTCAAAGTACATAATGATACACCCACGAATATACCACCGGTGACGTTACAAGGAACACCATTAAAAGTCATCACTCAATTTAAATACCTTGGTAACGGGTTCTCTCACAGATGATCAGGATATAGATAGGGAGCGCAGGTCGTTGGCAGCCCGATGCAATATGCTTGCCCGCAGGTTTGCGCGGTGCTTTAACGAGGTAAAACTGACGCTCTTCAGTTTTACTCGTTTTACAGTTTTTTTTACGTTTTTTTCGTGCAGCTTGTGGGTTAGGTATACGCAGAAGGCTTACAACGCTCTGCGCGTGCAATATAATAATGCACTGAGGATATTGTTGGGGCTGCCTCGGTTTTGCAGTGCATCGGGCATGTTTGCGGAGGCGCGAATAGATGACTTTTATGCTATCATGCGCAAACGGTGTGCATCGATGTTGCGGCGATTCAGGGGTATCCCTAACAGTATTTTAGCTACACTGGCGGACAAGGTTGATGGACCATTTATAAGGCTCTGTGCTGGCAGACATGTGCGTGCACATGTTCATCTAGCCAATAAGTGTTTAGTTATTGTACATATTTATAAGTTATTCAGTTTACTAATATAGGTTAAGTTCATACCAACACTATATGGATCACCTGGTCTGAAATAAAAAAAAAATTTTTTGAATTTAATCTATAGCTTTGACATGAGCGTAATTAAGTGCGTAAGTACCTATCACGTTCCACATTTTTATCAATAATCTTGATGTATATAGACAGGATATTCCGTTGCTTGATCGAACATGCTAATTAATATAAGTTATGCGATTAGATAACGATAAACAAAATTAATACTAAAATCTCAAATCTTCTTATTGTATTACTTGTCTGCTCCGCGCCGCAGATAATCGTATATTAATTAAACATCTGAAAGTGTTAATGATTCTAATTTAAATATGGCACTTAAAGTAATTTTAATTCTATTTTTAGGAACATATAGTTTAGTGTATTGTTCCCATGAAATGGGAAGAAGACATGAAGCAATGGACACAAGTATGTTGGATAACGCGTTAGACGCGCAAGAGTGCCAGCGTCAAGTGAGATTTATTAGAAGAAACGCAATGTTGTTGCTTCAATGTGAGTAAAAAATATTATAAATATTCTTCAAAGTTTCAAAGTGAAAACAAGTATCTTAATTTACACAAAAGACTTAAAATAATAGAATTATCTAGAATTATGTTCAAGTATTAAGATGGAAAAACGAGCGAATAGCTCATTGGACATCAAAAAAGTCATCCGAATCGCTGTACATAGAAAAAGTGCTCAAAAGGCTGGCGGCATTGCCATGTAGAATGCCAATACTGATTCTTTGACCAAAAAATTGGTCTGACGTCTAGTCAGTGGTCACGTGAAGAGTCGATCAACTGCTTAGCGATGTCCCGAAAAACTCGATGCGCACTCCAATCCCATGGCATGTTTTAAGCCATAATAGCGCAAACATAACGTCTATTATGTTTGTTTATATTTGTTCCGCTTGACGTTTTCTGCACCTGTAGAAGCACAGCACAGTAGGAAGAGGGGATGGTGCAAGTCTATCGACACGACAAAGGGCTACCCAACAAATAAGAACATGTTATTATATCCTAAAAAAAAGGAGATTCAAAGATAAACGTCATCCAAAATCTTCAGCTTGTACCAAAAAAGAGATTATTATGCTTAATATAAATGCTCCACAAAACTAAATTTTTTCTGTTGTCCACTGCATCCAACTAGTCCTTTTTTTCCTAAGGTTCATTAATACCTAAACAAGTAGGCAGTATTATAAGTACCTAAACGTTTATGGAATCGGAAGAGCGGATACTTATTATCCGAAGTCCAATCTTTTTTCTTTAATCAGATAAATATAAATCTAAAAAAAAAATCTAAAGTTAATTTAATAATCTAAGGCTTTTCTCATAAATGCACTTCCTGATTTTGACGTTCTATTGTATCCGTCATCATCCGGTAACCATAATAACCTACACATAGTATAGGAACAATAAATTAAGAACGAGTTATTTTCGATGAAATGAATTTTAATGACAAGGAATATGTGGTTTTTTTATAATTAATTTTATTTATTGACACACCTATAGGATAAGGATAGGTTTTTATTGACAAGTGTGTGTAATTCTAAGATCAAACACCATTACTATTTTAAATAATCACTGCTTAGGAGTATTATTTATTTGAAAGTGCATCTGATATTAGTGGCAGGCACCTGAATCAAAGCATGAAAAATAATCTAGATTTTTGAATTGACATTTTATTTTACCGGTTTTAACTAGGTTTAATGAATAATATAAGTTTATTTATAGTTATGTAAATGTGAAGATTTATTTTGAATTAAACAGTCGAAATTTTGTAATTTTTCTCGTAAAAGTGAGATTTTAGAAGAAAGAAGTTGAGAGTAAGATTACGCACTTAAACTCCTAATGTCATTCGTCATTCTATATTCAGTATAGAATGACGAATAATTGAGTGAAAAATATGGTTCTACGGTTGAGTTGTTATCTAATAAAAACAAACGTGTTACGTTCGACAAAAAATAAAAAATCGATTTATCGATCTCCTATCGCCATTCACCATCCCCCCACTAGTGCATCCGATCTTGGCGTCACATCAGGCTTCATTGCAGTTCCCGTCCCAAGTAGTGTTTACGCGTTCGTTGTGTACTGTGCGATTATTTTGTTCTATCTCTAACGACCATTGCTATTCTTTACGGACTGACATCTTCAAAACCCGATTACTATTGCTATTCATAAAGGATTCATCTGTTTTGCTCTACGATTCGGTAAAATGGATATTATGATGAGGTGCAATGATATTATAAGTAAAAAGAGGTATAGTTAAACTATTTCACGAAGTCCTCTCTTGTCGCTCTAATGGCGGTAAACATAAGGTTCAAATTGCAATAACCAAACGGACTTCGTGAAATGGTTTAACTATAGCTAGGTTATTCACGCTCTGCAAGTGGCAAAATATGGCTGATTAGTCTCATTTTCTTTGTCTGGTCTCTGTTTCGCTCCCGATAATGACAACATGCACGTGTCATCTAATAGTGAGACATTGTGCCGTTTTTGAATATCGACTGTTGAGTAGGTAACTTATCTACGTCTTTTGCTTATAACATCATTGATATGGTGCCTAAACTGTGGCATATCCGTAAGGCGGATTCAAAGGCATAATTATTATATCAACGCAAACCTTATCGATGCAAGCGAGACTTGCCCGATGGTGGAACAATCACGTATGTACCTGTACTACATTGAAATAATACAATTTCGCAACAAGACAGCTATAAAGTCTGATACAGCACAACACAATTCATTGGTTTGGGAAAGAAAAAGTATGGCAACGCATCAGCAATAACCCAGGTGTTCTGGATGTCTATGGGCAGCGGTGATTGCTTAACATCAGGTGACCCGCATGCTCGTTTGACCCCTTGATGGTATAAGAAAAACCTAGCGCCTCGGTGGCGTGTCGAATAGTAGAAAATCATTATTATACTCGATAAGCACAATGCTTAGCGCCATCTCATATCATAAAGCAGAGTTATTGAATGAAAACTTATCTTTATCTTTCTTAGTTTCCTGACGTTTTACACTCTTGAAAATTTTAATATCTGTAAACTGTAGAATACAACAATTGCAAAAATAAAACAATATTCGCTGCACATTGATATAGACACTTAGGCAGGGGCCCATAATCCCACTGTTCATGTTCTTTCTACATAGATACACGTTTACAAATCCCTTCGGGGAATGCCGACGATCTAAACGTAGCCTAGATTCGGACGACGTTTATCGTCCAGATTAGTACGTACCTAAGAAATATTATTCTAAACAAAATATAACAAAATATTTTACAGTTACGGATTCCGGTTTAAGAACACCAAGAGGTATACTAACGGGCAACTCAGTAGATATGGGCAACTACCACCAATGTCTAGGCATCAATCATCAATTGAAAGACATGCACATTGAAGGCAAATACTGCTCAATCTTAGTGCCATTCAACCAGACGTTTCAAGTCCCTCGCCCTCAAGATATACGAGGGACGCAGTTCGATCCGAGCTCCTTACGTTTAGACAACGAAACTATTACTAAAATTGCAGAATATCATCAAAGACGTGCAGAATTACTGGCCTTAAGTGGAAACTTTGATGGCTTCAAACATGATACTAGGTAAGCTATTTTTTAAAACATTGCCCACAGCGAATTGTTTTTCTAGTATTAAAAATCATAAAAAACAGATGTAGGCTATGCGAAGGGAGGAGAGCTGGATGTCGTTGTGCAAGACTGCCATCAAAGCAATAAAGTTAGATGAAAAATTGTAAACAGGTCATAAAAGACCGCTTCTTGAACATACGGACGGCATGTCAAATGTTTTAACGTAGGTAGACTATTTGTAGATTTTAGCCAACCATCTCAAGCCATTCCTCTTTTCAGGTCCATTTCAAATAATCCACTTGCGCGCATGGTGTTCAGACTGGGAGTTTGCGTACCAAAGCCTTGCACCACTCACCAAGCAATTTCTTCATTCTTTTTCAACGTCTCCGCAGTAGGCTTTCAATTCAGTGAAGACTATTGCCGACTTACTGGTGATAAGCCGTGGGCCCCCGCTGATTATACCGCAGTGTAAGTAGTAATTAGTCGTAATCTAGTTACTTTATCGTATTAGTTGTCGTTTGCTGATATACATAATTATACTTTGATTTATTCAACTAACGGAAATACAGAGAGAAGATTTTAACCAAAAATATGTCGTCAGAAGCGTGTGGGTGGGATTTATACCTTCCAAAATGTTTGCTTTTATCAACCTTTCGAGTCTTTACGTTTTAATAAGTTATGGAATATTCAAACATTTTTGTTTTATTTCAGTGCAATATTTTCGGTGCTTGGATTTCTGACTTTAGTTAGTACAAGCTACGATCTTTGTCATCGATTCCTATTTAAAAAAGGTGAGTGATAAGTAACTCGTCAGTATCTTGAATATGAGTCAGTATTTCTTTTTTCTTATTTACGGGATTATATCCATTTCCAACAATGATGGTCTTGATACTAACTCGATTTACATCGTTATTCTTAGTACAGGGGTCTACTCCGAAGCGCTAAACCGAAGTATCGGCTGAATGTTCGGCCGTTTTATAACTTCCAAAGTTTCCTTTTTTGAGTCCTTACCCGACTTCAAGTCACAATTTTGACTTTGGCTTATCTCTTCGACAGTCTTTTTTTATTTTTTTCGCCGTAGTCAGCGATAGTTAGCCGTAGTAAAGAAACGACCAAACATTCGGCCAATACTTCGGATTTATGTTCGGAGTAGACCCCTGGTTTTCACTATCATTATGTCGTTTATTATTAGAATCTGAAACTTTATTATTATTTACAGATGTCAAGCAAATGAATACACTGTGTCGATCGTTTTCTGTTTACACGAACGGACAACGACTCACAACATTTAGCTCTGGTGGTGGAAACTTACAATGTCTAGATGGAATCAGGACCCTCGCTATGATATGGGTCATAGTTGGACATTCGTTCAGTACAGAACTGTTTCTAGCAAACCCTGTCGATGTAGAATTGGTAGGTTGAATTCACTTATTTTTCTTATTATATAATATATATAAAGTTCTCCTTATCGAGTTCGATAACGGCGAAATCAATTCCTGGCGTGGGCCTCGCTAGACCGAATTTAGTTTTGAACACTCGATCGCACCAGAACAATAAAGTTGGCCCGCAGTGTTGGATGTATGGGTACGTGTAGGAGGGCTTAGGTCTCTCTTTGCGTAATAGCTTCGTGTCGCTTTTCTTCGAATGATATAATATTTTTGTAAATAGTAGAGCGCCAAGACTACCTGTGTTAAGCGAGCCTATACTAATCTTTAGATCAATAGCGCTAAGATGCTAAGATGCCTCTTGCGAACATCCTTGGACACATTTCATCTGTGGTGTCACAGATCGATCTTGAACATTGAGTGGCAGGACCATGTTCCTAATACGGAGGTCCTGAACCGTTCATATATGGCATAGAAGCCTTACTCATGCAGCGTCAACTCAGGTGGACAGGACACGTCCTTCGCACAAAAAAACACAGTTTCTCATTATACATAGATATTAGTAGTATCTGAGACTTAATGCAGCTTATAAGATTTGTGGCAAGGTACAAAATTGCGCTAGATTAATGAGGATTTATGAAAATGCGTGATAATTATTATTTAGAAAGATTCAGGATTAAAGTTATTTTGAATCCACTTCAACTGACCTACTCTTTTCCTATGTCCGGCAGTAGACTGCGGTAGGCTGAGTTGATTGATCTACGGCAGCTGTACTATCCCGTTTCAATGGAGTCGAATTTCAATATGCATGAAATTAGGATGATCTCTGAGAATGATAAAATTATTGTATAACTTTCAGTGGATCTATTCTGCCAGAGCTTTATGGATAACTGCAGCCACGATGACGGTAGACACGTTCTTCACGATAGCAGGAGTGTTACTGGTCTATACGACCGCAGGGAAAATGAATCAAAGTAAGTTAGAATTCAAATATTCAACATGTTCTTCAGTCTTAATGACACGGACTATACTCGGTGCTTAGTTGAGCCTTGAGGTGGGTCCTTATGAATAATTTAAAAGACTATTCCAGGTTGAGAAAATCGTTTAGAATAATTATTTCAACCTGTGATCCTGTTCCAATTTATATAGCAATATAAGCTATTTTAGTAGTCTCTTTTTTTTTCTTTTAGTCTGTGCTAAATAAATGTTTTTTTTTCTTTCTTTTTCTTTGGGTTGAGCATACATTATACCTTCTTATCGTGAATCTATGTCTTCCCTAAGGGTCTAGCCACGGCTACCTAGCTCATCCACGAAAAACCTTGTTCTTGACAAGATCACGTAGGATTAATCAAATAACGGAATCATCTGCCTAGCTTTTTCCCAACTATGTTGGGGTCAGCTTCCAGTTTAACCGGATGCATCTGAATACCAGTATTTCATATGGAGCGACTGCCTATCTGACCTCCACAACCAAGTTACTGAATAATACGATACCCCTTGGTAAGACTGGTTGTCAGACTTTCGGGCTTCGGACGCCCCGTCGACTATCAAAGATCCACATAGAATGATAGCCGGGACCAACGGCTTAACCTGCTTTCCGAGGATTCTTTCGTATGTAAAGATCGTCTCCGATCCACTGACCAACCGCGGCAAGCGTAGCTTAACCTGATCGATTGGCCCATGCGGCTGTTATTACTTAGCCACAAGCCCCTCCAATCACATAACGGAATGACTGATAAAATTGACCTACATAATCAGCCTATAAGCCCACTGCTGGGACACAGGCTTCCTCTCTGTGAGAGGGAGTGGGCCGTAATCCACCACGAGGGCCCAGTGCGGGTTGATAGATGTCACATGTCTTCGAATTTTTGGTTCAAGGACATGCCGGTTTCCTCACGATGTTTTCCTTCAACGTTTTGGGAGCAGTGGTGATGAAATAATTTACACAAAGTAAAGTGGCCGTTACTACTGCGCCACCACTGCTCCCTAAATTTGACCTCATCATTTCAGCCGAAAGACGTTCTCTGCTGGACATAGGCCTCCCCCAACATTTGGGGGGGTTACCATAATCGCAGTATGTAGTTGTTCCATGTAATGCCGGACGTAAAGAATAGCACCATCCTATTTCCTGCCGTGGGTGTCGTAAAAGGCGACTAAGGGACTTACTAGAGAATGAGCAGCATGGGCATGGGTATGCATTTTTAGGGTTCCGTACCCAAAGGGTAAAACGGGAACCCTATTACTAAGGCTCCGCCGTCTGTCTGTCTGTTTGTCTGTCTGTCCGTCTGTCACCAGGCTGTATCTCATGAACCGTGATAGTTAGACAGTTGAAATTTTCACAGATGATGTATTTCTGTTGCCGCTATAACAACAAATACTAAAAAACAGAATAAAATAAATATTTAAGGGGGCTTCCATACAACAAACGTGATTTTTTTGCTCGTTTTCGCTCGATATTGATAACGGCAACAGGTAGACGCTTGAAATATTCACAGAATATTTAGTTATATATTCACTTTAAAAATAAATAATTAAATTAAAATAAAAAATATTTAAGGGGGCTCCCATACAGGAAACGTGATTTGTTTTGCCGTTTGTATAGATAATGGTACGGAACCCTTCGTGCGCGAGTCCGACTCGCACTTGGCCGGTTTTTAAATTTGACCTATTGGATTAATATTATTTATGCGAAAAACGAGGTGACACAATATGAAACACGCGACATCGATTACATTGCTCAATCTCTATAATCATAAAATCATTCAGATACTGCTATCACAATGCTACTAACATAGTTTTAAGCTATTTTATAAACACAAATTTTGTTTTATACTTCATTTATTATGTTAGTTTGTAAGGTATATGTCTATGGAGCATTGTAGCCTAAAATAAATGTTTTATCATTATTTTTATTTTATATGTTTTACATATCTCGGGACCCTTCCGTCCATTTCCATATATTTGTGATGATTTTGAAGATTTTTTTATAAATACAGATGAATGATGATGATGTAGAAAATTTGTCGTCGAATATTACTATGTCCAGCTCGACTGTAAACAATGATATGATAACATAACAAACTAACTATTGCCGTGGTCAACTTAGAACACTATTTTTTTTGACTACTTGACTAAAAAGAAAGTAAACAACAATGAATTCTCCTACATGGAGTTCAGAAATACAGATAAGATAATTTCGAACAAGATCACACAGAAATTCTAAACATTCAAATCTTGAATGGAAATGCTTTAGATAAGCTGAATCGTAAGTGAAAAATATTTTGATTGTAATTACATGACAATTTTCCTTTTCAGTAACGTTTCTCAAGAATCTCCATTGGTTCTACCTAAGTCGTTTCATGCGAGTGACACCACTTCTAGCTGTGCTTGTACTCCTTCAAACTTCTTACTTCAACCGCATCACCGATGGACCTAACTGGCTGACAGTAATCAACCATACCGAAAGATGTAGGCAAAACTGGTGGTCAACTTTGCTACATATTCAAAATTTAGTACACATCGATGATATGGTACGTTAATTATGATATTGTTAAGGTATCAGAATATCAGTCAGACTGTCGGGCTTCTGACGACCCGTAACAACTGTCCAAGATCTACACATGACAGCCGGAACCAACGCCTTTACGTGCTTTCCGAGGCACGGAGGGGTATTGGTATGTAAAGATGGTCACCCACCCATGGACTAACAGCGGCAAGCATAGCTTAATCTGATCGATCGACCCGTGCGGCTGTTATTACTTAGCCATAAGCTCCTCGTTAAGTATCAGAATAATCTATCTTAAAAATACTTTGATTTACAACGGTAGACGATACGAAGACAGTCAAATGCTTGAACAAAATTATAAAAGCCAAGTAAGATTGCCAAGAGATATTTTTTTTGTTACCTCAGAAAAACTTCGAAATTAAAGAACACTTTAAAGTGCACATAAAAATCTTCTCTCTACTCAAAATAAATCATTACATGATTGCCAAATCGGACCAAAAATGTATCCTAACAAGATTTTAATATAAGGAAATAAATACAGCATTAAGACGCTGACAACAGGTAAACCGCGGTCACTATCAGACTGCATACAAAAGAAATAGAAGCGCGATGACACAACGCTTGTAATTTAATGCAAAATATGAAGCAATTATCTATTTCCTCAAAAATGAGTTAAGTGATCGATAATGAAAAACAACCAAGTTCTGCATACAAATAAGACGTTCTTGTTATTAATTAAATACCAACCGTACGTCCGTACGTATTTATTACAGACAACTCAAAGTAAAAGGGTTAGTTTACTGTTAATTTGTATCGGGATTTTTTTTCTAAACGTGTTTTGTAATAACCAAGTTCTGAGAAATATGTTCAAGAATAACATATATTTTTGCCGCTACCACAAACTATATAGATTTGGCAATTTTTTTGTTTAAGACAAGCCTACTTTTATCATTGGCCTCTTGTCAGCGCCTTATTATGACTTTATTCGAATTTCAGTGTATCTCCCACTCCTGGTACATCGCCATAGACTTCCAACTGTATGTAGTGTCACCAATAGTTCTCGTTTGGGTGATGACTGGCAAGAAATACCTCGCTTGGATGGGTGTGGTAGGCGGACTCTCCGCTGTTCTGGTAGCTTCTACTGTTTATAGTTTCCACCTTAATATGCCAGCTGCAACCCTTGTGCCCACGTAAGTAATTTTGAGTTGGAGTACTTTATATTATTTTAGTTTAAAGGCATCGCTACTTCGAACATGAAGAATATTTTTGAATAGCTAACTAACTAGCCTGTGTCGTTCTACTACAGGGCAAAGGCATGCCTCTCCCTTTCATTAATTTAATCTTCGTTTCAAGAGAAAATTTTAGAACATAAGGCTAATAATTATTATTATTTATAAAATATACAAAATAACAGAATAGTAAACAGCTTATATAGTTATGGAACCTGCGAAAAAAAGCTAAAGGAAATTGTAATTGTTAACAATTACAGTTTCTTTAGTTTTTTTTCGTTTTGATAACATTTTGTATGGAGGTAGCTGACACCCTGGATTAAGACATAGGATACTTTTTATCCCGATATTCCCACGGGATCGAGACTTACGCGGGTGAAACCGCGGGGAGCAGCTAGTTTGAAATAAATGCTTTAAGTTTGAGATACAAAGAAACGGAAGCGACTTATACACTACTAGCTACGCCCCGCGGTTTCACCCGCGTAAGTTATTTTTGTCTTTTGCAGTCGTTTCGAGGACACAATGGATTACATGTATAAATATTACTTCAATACTCTGGCGCGAGCATCTCCTTTCTTCGTCGGGCTGCTCTTTGGTTATATTCTCCACATTTACCGCAAGAGTAGAATACAGATACCGTGGGTAAGTTGATTGATATGGTCAAACAGAGCGATTTATTTTAAAACTTGTGTAACAATCATATGACAGAAAAGGAGTGAATGATATTGCGACAGTTATATGGGACAAGAACATTTAGATGGTACCTATAGAAAAACTGACAAAACTGACTGACTTGGAAAACATAAACGATACTAAAATTATACCTGGAATAGCCATCAGTTCCTACAAGCTTCGTTGGCTCTCTAGCTACTTAAACTATTGTCATGACATGCAGATGCCGACTATTTGTTTTTTTTGTGCTCGTGTTTATATGTTTGTGTAATGTTTAATGTTTCCTGTTTTGTGTAATGTTTACCTTCGAGTTTATTAGATATTTTCTGTATGCACGTTTTTTCTGTGACAAATAAAATTATTTTTCTTTTCTTTTCATTCTTTCATAAAGGCATTTCTTGTGGGAAGAGAATCATTTTTACTAAAAACATCTTTACCTTTCAGATCCTTGCCATCATCTTCTGGGCCTGTTCTGCTGGTGTATTGGGAGGAATCTTCTACTTCAAGTACCGAATCAAATCGTTTGACTGGGACAACCAGCTGATGGATAATCTGATGAACTCTTTCATGAGGCCTAGTTTCGCATGTGCTTTATGCTGGTTAATAGTTGCGTGCCAGCATGGTTATTCTGGTGAGATTTCTATTATTATTTTCTTTATTACTTTATCATGTTATTTTTTCCATGAGTTATTATTAATTTAATTATAATATTTATATATAATAGATTGCCCCGTTGGTCTAGTGGTCGTAAGCGCTACTGCTAAGCATGCGGTCTTGGGTTCGATTCCCAGGCCGGGCAAAGTTTTATTAGGTTTTTCCATCTGGCATTTCTCAGTAGCAGCCCGTAGTCCGGATTTGTGCCCGGTTGATGGCAATAGGCTCACTCCCTATTTAATGGGACTTAAATGTAACTGGCAAAATGTGGGTGTATTATATATACACCTCTGCCTTATCCCTCGAAAAATCCAGGCGTGATGTTATGTTATTATAATATTACTGTCCATAATTCCAGGTCCTATCAACTGGTTCCTATCTCTTGAGGCATGGCGCCTACCAGCTCGGCTTTCATATGGGATGTTCTTATTCCACTACCCTCTTATGTTTTCTCTCAACTCTGCAGCGGTAGCTCCCATATACTTTTCAGTTGGCAGATTTGTAAGTATTTTGGTTTTATTTCATTAAATAAAAATTAAATGATAAGAACTCTTTAAGTGATTTTTTTTTAATGAAATTCCAGAATTGATATCACTTATTATTCCCCACAAACTAATTGATTTTACTGCATTTGCTATCTCGTAATTAAAACAGTTGTAATCGTAGATGTGCATACAAAGTAATGATTCTTGTATTGTACGAGACTTACAATTTCATAAAATAATGAATGCTTCTTTTCAACAGACGTTTAAGTTCCTGTCTTATATGGTGTTGGCTCTGGTGTATTCCTTCATCTTCACTCTTCTTGTGGACTCCCCAGTGACAGTCCTATTCAAACAGCTGATGGACTCAGGTATTACAATACTTCAATTATTTTGCATTCTTTCATGATATTATTGAACAGTTTTTTTATGGATTTCCGTCTCCTGTGGTCTTTCATCTGAACGAACAAAAACTGTGGTTTTTTTCTAACAATCATTAAATTTTTGTTGGAGTACAACAGTGTAACAAACATCTACTTATAAACTATAGATATATTCAAAAATTACACACATATTTACGAAAATACCAAATGATAAAGGAATTCCGTCAAAGTGGTTCAAATAGAACTTATGTGCCCATATTTACAAAATAGACTTGTTTGTTTCAGTGAAGAGAACGAAACCAGCTGTGAAAGGTAGCAAAGCAACAAAAGAAGATAATTTTGAAGAAAAGAGTGGTACAGCTATCGATGATCTCAAAAACATGAAAGATATCATTATAACTGATGACAATAATATTAAATCTGATTGTGAGAAAGACCCTCAACATTTAAAAGCTAATGCTATTACTAATGAGGTTTTAGAAAAATCGGATTCGTCTGAAATTGATGTTGATGGGAAGGATTCTTATGACGCTGATAATGTAGTTGTTATAAATGATAATGGTGTTAATATTAGTTCTATAAGTGTACTTGAAATTAGGTAAGCCAACTCTCGAGTTAAAGAGTTGAGCAGTGCAAGAAATCTCTGAGATATTGTTATTAATTGAATTCTAGAGAACACTTTTCGTAATTGAATTAGTAGATAAGTATGTAGTGCTAATTAGCACAAGATAATTGACGTCAACTTATTCTGCATATTTCTGAAGATATTCTGTTTAGTTACCATTATTGTATTGAAAATGAGAGTAACTGTTGGTAGATTTTTAAATAAGTGAACTCTCTTGTATATTGGAATACTCGTTACGCTTCTACCCTCAGATCGGCATGAACAATAAATGATCAGATCATGCCATGAAGAAGCCAACAGAATTAATGAAGGCTCTATTTAAAAGGTATCTATAAATCGCAGGATACTAATTAATTATATCTATGCTAAAGACTTACGTCACAGAATAAAGATAATCGTACAAATATTATAAAGGTGCAACCAGACTGCGGTCGATCGAGTCAAAAATTCCATATTGATCGCCTCAAAACGTATTCGATTTTCCTTATCAATCGAAAATCAATATGAACGATAGTCACCTACTAGTGAACTTTACACCATCGTTTAATGACAGCGAATGAAAAGATCGATCGATGGATGCCGATTACGGTTGATCGATCACCATACTGGATCGGCTTAAACGGTCGATAGCATCTATCGACGTCAATTGACAGCCCGGTTGCACCTTAACAGTGTTACTTCGACTTCTGATTATGATTAAATGTAGATAATTTTATTACTATGAGATCATTTATTTAAGCGTTAACGAGTTGATAAGTGAAAACGTGAAGATTATTTTTGATAATACCTATCTTCCGGAAATAAGTGAATTTCTACTTAATTCATTAAAATAATTATTTACTGTTGGATGAATGAATGAATGAAAAGTTATGGATAGTGTAATTTTGCAATAGGGTGTTGTTTAGGATATTATATGAATAAGACTTGTAAATAAAAATTAAAAAACGAATAAACGATGAATAATAATTAATAATTGTACAACGATGTACAAATAATAATTATAAATAAGTAGTTACCTTTTTTAACCCCTAATCGATACCTTTACTTTTCTTTGTTTGAAGCCGTCAAAACGAAGCTTTTTTATCTACGCTTATACCCGTAATAAAATCAGTGGCATACGGGCCCCATCATTCAAAACAAGACAACATACAAAAATTGAATCTTAATAGTCAGCGTCGTTCGGGTGGGTAATCGCCTTTGATCTTGGCCATACATACGTTGCGCTCACGCCGCGCCACCGTTCATAGGGAATATTTATTTTTAGTAACGAAAATATGAATATTTGAAAAATCACAGATATAATTATAGATAAATAAAATGATAAAAAACATCTTAAGTAGTTTGTTTGTAATATAGTATTTTAGGGTTCCGTAGTCAACAGACGGACATGGTGAAACTATAAGGGTTCCTTATAGTTTGTCCGAACATAAATCCGAAGTATCGGCCGATTGTTCGGTCGTTTCTTTACTACGGCTAACTATTACTGACTACGGCAAACAAAAAAAAAAAGACAGTCGAAGAGATAAGCCAAAGTTAAAACTGTGACTTGAAGTCGGATAAGGACTCAAAGTCAAAAAAGGAAACCTTGGAAGTTATAAAACGGCCGAACATTCGGCCGTTACTTCGGTTTAACGCTTCGGAGTAGACCCCCTGGATATTTCTGTTTTGATAGGCGTAAAAACGTCAGACAGAAAAGTGTCGATTTAACGCTTGCACCACAGTGAGTGTAAAGTTAAACAGGGAAGTACTAATCCTTTTTTAATATAGTAAGTACCTATACGCTTTGTACTTTGTAGTAAAAATCACAGATTACTGTTACAATCTTATAGCTAGTGGCACGCTAAAGGTAGAGGCTATCTTTATAAAGCTACAGTTTTGAACCGAAATCACTGACTACCAGGATAAATTATGTATCATAACGAAATATTAAATATTCTATGTATAATAAGTTAATATAATTTTGCCTGGCTGTACAAATGGCACTGAATTGGTAGTAAAACATCTGGTATTATTCTTCGGGTTGAGTCTGAGCGGCGCGGACCCGGAAGGTTGGGGAGGCCGCACATCCCATCATGTTGTCTTACCGTCTTGGTTGGCTTATTCCTACCTATTATGAATTCCTACCAAAAATAAATTTCATTTGGTTTCATATTAGGATCAAAAACTCTCAGAGACCAACTGAGGTTTGAGTACTAGAAGAGTTAGAAATCACAAAAAACCTTTTCCCATACATTTCGTGGGAAATGAGATTCCAACTTAATTTTTAGGGTTCCGTACCTCAAAAGGAAAAATGGAACCCTTATAAGGTCACTTCGTTGTCCACCCGTCCATCCGTCTGTCTGTCAGTCAAGACCCTTTTTTCAAGAACGCGTGGAGGTATAGAAGTGAATGTTGGGTGTGGCAAAATAAGCATGAAATTAGAGTCAATGCTGTGGAAATGTGGTCCTAGCGACGCATGTGTGACTATGCATGATAGGCTGAAAAATTATGTGATAAGGCAACGGTGCGGTTTAAAAGAAGATGGTATTGACAACGTTTTAAAAGAGTGTGCTTAGATGATTTGGTCATGTTAAAAGGATGAATGAAAGGCGACTAACAAAAGGTATTTATAAAGCAGAGGTGAGTGGAAACGCCGGAGGAGGATATATAGTGACCTAATTGGTGATATTCTTCAGAAAGGTCAGGTGCGTAGTTCTCGGAACAGGCGTGCGTATATGACTAGATGTATGAACGTAAACGAAGCAAAAGGAGTATGTAAGTAGCGTAGCAGGAGGCGTTCTATAGTTTCTGCCTACCCCTATGGGGAGAAGACGTGAGTTTATGTATGTATTTATGTTTTATAAAAATAACATAGCACCACGTCTGTATTCCCCGAAGGGCTAGGCAGAGGTGTACCTACCTATAGTACACCCGCATTAAATTTTGCCAGTTATGTTTAGGTCCCATGTAATATAGGGGGCGAGCCTAAAGGGCACAAACTCAGACTTCAGACTATAACTGAGAAATTCCAGACGGAAAACTCAATAACACTTTGCCTGACCCGGGAATCGAACCCAGGACCTCAACAGAAACCCCGTTAAACCCCGTAACGCTTACGACCAATAGAGCAACTATGCAGTTTTTTTATAAAAATGTTGCTGTTATCTTGTATAATGTGGTGTTTTACGACTTCCTCGCGAACGAAGTCGCTGGCAGAAGCTAGTCAATAAAAAAAACCGCTTCTAACAGAAGAAAGAATTAAGTTGAAACACGCCCTATCTAATGCAAAAAAAACTACAGCACCATTCGATTGCTTTATTATTATGACATTGATGTGAAACTTGTATGTATAACAAAATACTTTACAGTTACGGATCCCGGTGTAAGAACACCAAGAGGTACACTAACGGGCAACGCAGTAGACCTGGCTAACTACCACTAATGTCTAGAAGTCAATCATCAGTTAGAAGTCATGCACATTGAAGGGAAATACTGCTCAATCTTTGTGCCATTCAATCAGACGTTTGACATCCCTAGCCCCGAAGATATGACAGCAGCGTAGTTCGGTCCAAGCTCCTTACTTTTAGACATCGAAATTATTACTAAGATAGCAGAATATCATCAAACACGTGCAGAATTAGGTAGTTCCCATTTACTTTTCAGTTGGAAATTTTGTAAGTATTTAGATTTAAATGTATTTTTTTATGAAGTATAAAATTTGAAATTCATAAAAATAAAATATTCTTTTATTAACAAACATTTAAGTGCTTGTCTTATTTGGTGTTGGCTCTGGTGTATTATTTCATCTTAACTCTACTTCCAGACCTACTATATTTAAAAAAAAAACAGTCTTCCATTATATCGTTGTATTGTTTTCATAATTATGTATTCCTATCTCTTCCATTTCTTCCCATTCCCCATAAACCTCTCCATAAAGACTACAGAGTTTTGTTAAAATCATGAACTCTATTTTACCTTCAAGTTTCCTCAAAATTCTTACTACATAATTAACTTTTCTATTTTTATTTCAGCAAAGCATTTTCTATTTGTTTTTGTTTTTTTTTTGTTTCTATGGGTGTGTTTTAGTTTAATTTGTGATGTGTGCCAGTCCCAATATGTATTTATTTATTTAAATCACAATTATAACACCTTCACAGACTCATCAAAGGCGATGTTTATAAGTCACAATGTCTACTTACACAAATTTATACAAAATAAATGACCAGTAAGGAAAATTACACACAATTAAATTACATTTTATTAAAAACCTGACAACATTTACACGTTTTTTTATATGTTTTCAAAGAAAACAAAACCAGCAGTGAAAGCTACTGAAGGCCTGAAAGAAGATAAAAACGGTGATTTGAAAGTTGACCTCTAAAACACGAATGATGCGAATGCAGGAGATGAAGTAATTATTTCTGGAGTTGTAGATGAACCAAATGATTAGAAAGCTAATACTAACGGGGACTTAGAAAAATCTAGTTCTAATGAAATTAATCGTAATGATTCTAATGGCGACGAAAATTTGGTTGTTAATAATGATAGTGATATAATTAGTTCTAAAGATGTACCTGAAATTAAGTAGGATACCTGTAAAGTTAACTCGCTAAGCAGTAAAAGAAATCTCTGAGTTGTTAGTACTTATTTGAGTTCTAAATTACACCTAACAATCATCTTAAACAAATATATTTTAATACGGAGTGCTATTTGTGTGATACCTCGTGGGATTTTATTTTAATTTGCCATAGAATATGTTTCTCTTTTTGCTAAGATTCTTATCAACCAGATTATACGGAATGTACCTTATGATATTGTGTTTATAAAAACAATTCTAGTTAGGTCATTAAAATATTTGTTGTTCGATGTAATAGTTAGTTTATTATGTTATCCATTATCTGGGTTGTGGAGGTCAGATAGGCAGTCCCTCTATAAAAATACTGGTATTCAGCAGCAACCGGTTACAGCCTGGCCACGGGACATTCGCTGCAGCGAATATTCACGCGGAGCGAACGGCGAAGCGTCTGGCGACTAAAACAATTGTATAGAAATGTGCTAATTATGCCACGCGTAGCGGCCACCGGCGGCGCAACCGGCGAATTTTGCCGAGCGAATTGCAAGAGCGTCTGGCGGCGCGGCGCGCGGCGCGGCGGGCGGCTGAAACAAATGTATGGAATAGTACGGTGCATGCCACGGTATCGCGCGGTAGACGCGGCGAATAGTGCAGGAATCAAACAAGTGTAGTTGTATTCGCCGCGAAATAACAAACACCGAAACTTTTATTGCAAAAATCCTATCTGCATTTACGGTATTCTCCAGTTCTGGTTGGATATTCATAAGAATATAATCAAAGGTTTCAACACTAATTCGGGAATAAAAGAAAAAAAAAATCTGGGTATCTGTATTAATTTGTGTGAGTGGAATTCTCAATCTATACCCCGATTCTTATTCAAATCATATACTCCACAATCTCTTCCAAATATTATGTCTTGAACAAAAAAACTACTACTTTCCAAGCAATATCGAGATAACTTTGATAATAGACATTTTGCTCTCGGCGTATACTGGTCGCGGCGGTGAACGCTACTGCCCGTGACTTGCAAACCGTGCCGCATGGATTGCCGCCTCGCCCGCCGCACCGCCGCCGTTCGCGTTGCCCGTTCCCGTGGCCAGGCCGTTAGACTGGAAGCCGACCCTTATGTAGTTGGGAAAAGACTAGGCAGATTGATATTGATATTATATAATAATATATAGTTTAATTACGTATCATATGATTGTAACTTATTATAGTAATAGGAATATAAAACTTGTTTCTTAAGTACGTAGCCTAACTTCGGACCTGTTTTTATATAAAAATTCTCTGTTAAACCTATCCCGTTCGTATATCGAGGCAATGAAAATAAGTTAGTATTCCTTTTTCACCAAATCACTTAGCTTACTTACAAACCTCAATTTTTCATAGAGTTTATCATAATATTTTTTCAACATATTCTTCTTTTCGGCAAGCTAATTCAATTCTATCAGCCCGCCAGTACTTTGGGAAAAGAAAACTAGATCAACAAAATATCTTGAACAAAAATATAATAACATACATGCGAAGCCTAGCTGATCCTATTCAGCACAATACTTTATCTGCAAACAAACCACTCTTGCCTTTTATAATAAAATCCTTCTACTCGTATTGTGCTTGAACCAAATACATTTAAAATATGCCTTCGCTGTAGAATTATTCCACTGTGCCTCACCAAGTGGTCCCTAGGTGGGACAAAGTGGAATGTTCATGTCCACTTTGTCCCACTAATTGATATTGGTGGAAAATAAAGGGCTGGATTTAAGAGAATTTATAAATAATGCTATAACCTTAGTTTAATAAATCGATTAGTGGGAGGGATCAAGTGGACATCAAAATTTTAATCTTTGCATTGTTAATATTCAATCTCTTAGTATTGTACAATTGCATTTATATCTGTAACTTTTATGGTGTACATAATAAAGAGTATTATTCTATTCTAATTGCAAAGCACATGTGTGAGCACTATGTCCGTACTATAAAGCTACCATTTACTGGGTACGTCTTTCGTTGACTTGAATATGCTCTTGCCGCTGAGAGTATGTCAAGCTCACTCAATGTCTCGCTGGTGGTGGCACGTGTGTTGGATCATTAAGTTCTCTTCAATATGGTTAAGCTGAATGGTGCTGATCCATGCGTCATGTTCGTGAACGGGCGCCGTCAGTAGGGACTGGGACCTAATTCACTATGACCACTTAACGATTCCTTGCTTCGAAATCACGTCAATTCCTTATACATATACACGACATCTGATAATAACGTATTCCCTATGACACAACGAACGAAACCGCGCGAAATAAACACGACGTTGGCGAGGTTTTTACTGTCAAAATACTACTTACAATATACACTTTATTTTACAGTTTTGAATATAGGAGGATTGTGTTCGGGTAAAATTAAGCAAAACATATTGAAGAAGGTAAGAAACAATTGTTTTTCGTATATACATTACACAAGGGACATTGTAAGGTCATGCTTTGTGTACTTATAAAGTATTGTCAAAAATGCTTTCTGATATAAGTGACCACACTAATAATAGGTAGGTACTATCTATTGGTTTTATTCACTTTGCTAAACATTTTCCATAATATTTTAGGGGCAAATGATAATACTTACGATTATTCCCTTCAATCACAATGGTCTAATCACTTATTGTTGGTAATATATTATTTCAAAATCTACAAGAACCCTCAAAACAAATAAAATATGAACATGTAAACTCTCTCGGACAGCTTTTGAAAACACGTAAGTAAGTACTTTGGTAGGTTCAAAAGCAAAATATTGTCATGGTTTTTTTTTATTAATAATAAATATTTAATAACAAATTTAATGTCATAAATAATAACAAATTAAGATAAAAAAAAGAAGAAAAAACCGGCCAAGTGCGAGTCGGACTTGCGCACGAAAGGTTCCGTACTATCTATAAAACTGGCAAAAAAAAACACGTTTGTTGTATAGGAGCCCCCCTTAAATATTTGTTTTATTTTAATTTTATTATTTATTTTTATTAAAGTGAATATATAACTAAATATTCTGTGAATAATTCAAGCGTCTACCTGTTGCCGTTATCAATATCGAGCACAAACGAGCAAAAAAATCACGTTCGTTGTATGTGAGCCCTTTATTTTATTCTGTTTTTTTTAATATTTTTTGTTATAGCGGCAACAGAAATACATCATCTGTGAAAATTTCAAATGTCTAACTATCACAGTTCATGAGATACAGCCTGGTGACAGACGCACAGACAGACAGACGGCGGAGCCTTAGTAATAGGGTTCCCGTTTCACTCTTTGGGTACGGAACCCTAAAAACGATAATTAGGAATGAATGGAGTATTTGCAATTACTAGTTTAAGAATCAAATACTGTCGAACAAAACTTCAAAAAGCATGCGTGATTTCATAATGTGCCATAGACATTTTGGCTTGGAGCATACAGAATATGACATTTCCATTCCTTGCCGTTACTCGTACAACATGGGTTTCCTACAAGACACGATATTGACGTGGTTTGCACGTGGTAAGATTACGCGGGGAATATTAGTTACGAAACAGAATTGGGGCCCAGGGGGTCTACTCCGAAGCGTTAATCCGAAGTATCGGCTGAATGTTCTGCCGTTTTATAACTTCCATAGTTTCCTTTTTTGACTTTGAATACTTAACCGACTTAAAGTCACATTTTTGAGTTTGGCTTATCTCTTTGACTGTCGTTTTTTCGCCGTAGTCAGCCATAGTTAGCAGTGGTCAAGCAACGGCCGAACATTCAGCCGATACTTCGTATTTACGTTCGGAGTAGACCCCCTGGGCCCCAATTCTGTATCGTAACTAATATTCCCCGCGTAATCTTACCACGTGCAAAACCCCCTGCTCATTTCTTAGCTGCTACGGCTTATTTTAATTTTTCAATTGCTTTTTGTATTTACCTTTTTTTACGGATGCTTTTAACGTGCACGTCTTTATAAATTGTTCTCACATGTATAATTTCAACATGAAACACGAACACTCTTTTAAATTAAAAAATTGGTTACATCAACCAATATTTTAATTTAAAAGAGTGTTTGTGGAGTTTCTTGCCCTTTCTTCTCCATAGGAACCTACTACGCTTTGGAATGGGCAACCAGCTTCATCTTTCTGACTGAACGACCCAATGACAATTCAAAAGTGCCTGTAATTAGTTTATTTGAAATAAATGCTTTGAGTTTGAGTTTGAATCATTCCACTTTGTCGCACTAGTGGGACCACTTGGTGGGGCAGAATGGAATAATCCTCGCTGTTGCAGATACCGAGATCGGATGCATTACGATTCCTTTTCTCCCCATTCTTATACAAGAGGGGAATGCATTACCCTTTGTAGGTTGACATCTGAAAGCATAAACGGTGCCTTGTTTGCATTTGCTTTTATGCTCTGTGAAAAAGTTTTCCGCCCATTATGCGGGGTTGTTGACCGTTGTATTGTGGAATATTCAAGATTGTGCGGGGATGCGTTTGTGTGTGTGGGTTATGTGTGTGATTGGTTGATTGTTTGAGCCTAAAGAAAAGCTGGTTTTAAATGGAGTATGGTTTTCAGTTCATTATCCGTTACACTATAATCATATCTTGTCGTTGTCATAAGGTTTTCCGACAAATGCTGGTTGTCAACGCTAGTCGACTGCCTGCGTCGACCAGCGTTAAAAACCAGTGTTTTATTTGGCTATTCACCGAAAACTGTCATCAATAAATGGCGACAACTTCCTATCTGAATTAGCCAACCGGATACCAGCTTTCTACACAGGAATATGGGTAGTTTTATACTTTAAAATGACATTCATTCATTCATTTATTTATTCATTAAACAATTTATATTGTGTTGAATATACCTATATACATGCAATTTAATACATACAAATACGAAATAACATAATATAATACGATAACAAATACTACGAATTATCAATTAACATACCAAGAGTGCGATCATTTTTAAATACAATGTCAAACAGGTTTAAAATAAAATGTCAAAAATATGTCAAACAGTTTTAAAAATAATGTCAAAAAATTCTAAAATTATATAATGTCATGGAAAACATTTATTATTGTGTGACATTAATTCCGATATATTATACAGGCATTTTTCTAATAAAAAGGCTTTTAATTTTGTTAACAAGGACAGATATTATCTTAAAGGGTATATAAATCCTGTCAGGGTTGCGAGTTTGTCCGAAAGTGATATCTTGGCCCTGGACACGGGCAACGGAAGGAACACGGGTGGGTTTTAGTCTGTAAAAATCTGACACGCCAGCTCCGCCCAGAGCGGGAGAAGTTATTTGATTTGATATTACCCATATTAAAATAACTAGTTTATTATTTAAACAAAGAATAATCTTCCTAACTTGATATAGTTTACACTGCACTCAAACTAATAATAATACATGAGTTAAGCTGCCAAACCGTTTACGTAATTATAGTAGACAGTTAGGCACACAACCCGTTCATTGTCTTGAAACTTACATAACATTTGCCAAGCTAGAAATTATGTTTACGAAATATTACATAATCTATTTACGTAGGCAAATAACTGGGATTCCGTGTGGTGCCGGAAGTTAAGAATAGCACCATGCTATTTCTTCCCGCGGGTGTCGTAAAAGGCGACTATGAGACTTACTACAGAATGGGCAGCAGCGTTCCCTATTAATTTATTATTATTATTCCATTTTAACACGAAACTGCGATCAACCCGCCTGTCAAGCGTGGTGATTATGGCAACCCCCCCCCTCCTTTTGGGGCAAGCCTATGTCCAGCAGTGGACGTCTTTCGGCTGAAATGATGATGATGAGGCAAATAACTATAGAAAATGGAACGTGAGTATTCCTTTGGTAAGTATTTTATGATAGCTTCTACCCGCGTGAAATTTCTTGTTCGCCCTACTAATGGGGTGGCCCATTGCATCGCATCGCATCGCCTGCCTTCACTATTACTTCGTTTAACATTAACCCCGTGTCTTGATTGACCAATTATAATAATAAACGGTTATTGTGACTCAAATATAATAGTTAGACTTATAGCCACGCGGTCTTTTTTGTGGGTGATGAGTACTATAAACGTGTAGTACATTGTTTTAAATACCATCAATAATTTTCACAGCGCACGCCAAATAATGACTTTTATAGGCACATTTTTGTTACCTTGGGTTACAATGTAACCGTTACATTATTGAAACATAAAATGCCATGTTACTCGCTGATAATGTAGTTTTCTCCAAGTGAAAGATTTTATTAAATCGGTATAGTGTTTTTGAGTTTATCTATTACAAACAAACATACAAAAAATCTAATCTTTTCTTTTATGTATGTCTAATATTAGTTTAGATTTAATTTATCAAGGCTACAATCGGTTGTCAATGTCAATTAAGTCTTGAAAATTTAACAATGAAATACTAAAGTTGATTCAACCTCGTAATTGTAAAATGAAAAGGAAAATAGATTTGAAGGTCATAAATTATTAAATAGGAAGAGGATATTTTGACAGCAAAGGAAATACACTCAGATTATAGAAAGAAGCAGATAGACTGCGTGGAACAATAATGTGAGGCACGTTTGTAGTCATGTGTCACGTGACAGCACTATAAGAACACGTGCTTCTATGTATGTGTGGTTGCCAGGATAGTGAACAAATTACCCATAATATTTCATTAAGTACATGAAATAAATAATTAACTGTCTCAGAAAAATTCAGAGAAGAGTTATACATACATTGTTCTCAGGTGGAAGAAAGCAGCAAAGCTTGAGTCGGCCATCGAAATCGTTTACAGAATTTAACGAAAGAAATAAAAGAAGAAAAACTTACTACTTTTTTATTACTTAAGTCATTTTCTTGTTTGTCTGTCTGACTGTCGTTCCGGGTGGAATCTTGCAACTTCCCGATTATCTATCTGGCTGAAACTTTCAGGGTAGCTCATTCATTTATTGCCGATATCATACAGAAAAAGCATAAAATTAAAAATTTAAGTTATGTTTTCAGATTTGCGAACCTCTTGATCAAAGTGTTTGATTAAGTGAAACCTCTTTATAAAAGCACTAAAACGTGTTATTTTTGCTCTATCTCGCTTCCTTTACAAGTTATAGCGGTTTTTATGTTTTTTTTTTTTAGGTAAGGTCGGAATTTCATGCTAATAAATGGATTTAAAATGCATTGTCATCGAGTAGTGAGCTACCCTGAAAGTTTCAGCTGGATAGCTAATCGGGAAGTGCTCGAAATTTAAGTTGCAAGATTCCACCTGGAACGACAGACAGACAGACAAACAAGAATGTGACTTAATAAAAACATGGTAATATTATCATATTCCTCTATATCGAGCCCTTTTATTTACTACTAGCTGCGCCCTGCGGTTTCACCCGCGTAAGTCTCGATTCCGTAGGAATATCGGGATAAAAAGTAGCCTATGTCTTAATCCAGGGTGTCAGCTACCTCCATACACAATTTTATAATATTAGTGTGATATCACATGAACGCGTTTTATAAAAGTGTTTTTTTTTGTTCTAAAATCAGTTCTTTTTATTAACAGTCTAAGTCAAATTAACAACGCCCTTAATAAAAATATCGCAAATGTATCTTGGTAATAAACGATACATTTGCGATATATTTTTATTTTGAGACACCAATATTTTATTGTTTTGGTAGCTATATTTACTTTATGGTGACGTCATCATGGGTTTACGAAGAACACAACAATATAAACTAGCAACACCAAACGATTTTGTCAAGGTTTTGTGTTTCAATATGTCACTAACATTAAACTCGTAAAATAATATCGAAATAGACAAATAATCAATATTTAAGTATGTAATGATACTCCATCTTGTTTCTTTTGATTTTAGGAACAGTTTTTACAATGTTTATAAACACAAGACGGCATTATTTTAAAACTATCTGTTAGAGCCCGTGATTTACCAACGATGCGGCGCTTCGTGCTGTACTGACTCGAGATTGTATTAGCTTTTGAGTTTGTATTTGATTTGTTGGCCGCACTCTCGGTGTTCCGCGCGGTCTATCTGCTTCTTTCTATAATCTGAGTAAATACATATTACTGGCAGAGCATGCTAGAATACTTTTTCTGTCATATTCCTGGCTGCAAGTTGACCGTTGAGCGAGGATTTGTTAGTAGTTCAGCCAAAAGATGGGTTGAAAATATAGAAGTACCTAATTATAGGAAAAATCCGGAAAAGACCGAAGCACATCATTAACAAAATGTAAAGTAGGCTTATAGGTACGTAGTGAAACAATAGATGCAGAAAATGATGAGACAATAAGACACTTTAACATCACCACATGCGAACTACGCGTCACACTGACGTCACGCAAAATCCTGGATCGCCAGCAGAGTTTACCGAGCAACTAGCATAAATATACAACGTTCACATCAATCGTTGGGCAGCCCACTAGATACAACACCCGTCTGGTCGGAGAATCTTCCCTTTTCTATGGAGGATGAGTGAACTTTACACCCTGTTCCTCATGCCTCTATACGCTTACTAAAATTAATCATAATCTCTTCCATCACACTTCTAAACATTTATAAATATTTAGAACAACTGCGAGACAAAGCTTACCCAACAACAAAAATAAGTAAACTTTACTCTTATTTATTTACCGCTCAACTAGTCTGAAAGAAGACACAGTGTTAAGTCAAAACTTTAGTTCTGAAACCCAGTGACTAAATTAGAAACTGTACTTAAAGAATTTGCTAATTAAGTTGAGAAAGTTTGTTCCCATTAATTGGTGCCGTAAAGGAGTTCGAGACGATTAGCACATCGATTTTCAATTCAAGTACGATATTGAAAATCGGTTTATTTGCTTTTATCCGTTTGATGGAGTGCCACAAGGCATAATCGGGAGATTTTATTTCGAGCTGTTGTTCAGTAATTATTATATTTTTCGTCAGTTATCCAAAGTGTTTAATTCGAATTCAATTGACACGCAATGGAATGTACGTTATCACGTGAAAACTCATTATCGATTTCTCGTAGTCGGAATACACCTAAAAGTATGATATATAATTGATATACATAGATACGATATATGTACAGTACAGTGACATCTTCAAAAAGTTTCCTAATTTACCTACCCCAAAATAATAACAGTCAAAGTAAGACACAATTTCTACCTGACTTTACCGCGTTCAACAAAGTTACACACTCTAATACTCACTTGTTTCCAAGTTCACTCACTCAATCACTCACACAGTGTGTGCCTTGTTCCGACGCAACTCGTCTGTTCTTCGTCAAGTTAAATCAAGAATCTGTCATCGTTGTATATATTTTGTGTTTCCTCTCTTAGAATGTCTTTCTAATGAATTATTGTTTATTCTTGCTCGAATTTAAATAAATATGGCATTTATTAAGACGTACCTAATTATTTTTAATTGACGTAAAATTAAGTTTTGTTGTCACGATCAGCGTTTTAATTTCGATTTTGGTGGAATAAGGTTTGATGGAAATAAACCACGGCCTATAAAGAGGTGGAAGATATAATGATTTACGTATTCTATAGCGACATTTCAGAGTCTTTGCCAGTACATTATAGTGTTTATTATCTTGCTAGTATACACGTAGAGACTTAAGTCGCTGGCGATTTCAAAATCACACGTCCACAGATTTTAACAGGAGATTTGTCTAAAAATCTATCTTGCTGTAAACGTATAAAATGGGGCGCCTGCTTTCACAAGCGTCTCGCTGTTCCATCTTTCAATGTCGGGGGTTAAATCCGGTGTGACATCGTGGCTGTTCACATTAAATAAAACCACGTATCCTACATGACGTTCTTTGAATATGCACAATAAAAATAAAATATGTAAATAATAATAAATATACATTCTAGTCCCTTTTTTTGGTTTTTAGGGTCCCGTACCTCAAACGGAAAAAACGGAACCCTTATAGGATTACTCTGGTGACTGTCTGTCCGTCTGTCACAGCCGATTTGCTCCAAATCTACTGGACCGATTAAGTTTGTAGCGCTTGGTAGGTATAACAAGTAAAACTCCAGATGATAGTAAATTGTATGTATTTTGATTATTATTCTGTACAGACTTAAAGCTATAATTCCTAACAGATAGTGTATATTGTGCATATTACTTACTTAAGCGAACCAATAAGAGATCAGCATTAAATATTATAGTTTAGTAAAATTAGTTTATAATCTATCCGTGTGATGTCTCTTGGACTCGCGGTCGCGCGGTGTGGCATTTGTATAAATATCCCGCAGCGCCATGCGGAATCGTCGCCACAAGTACAGTGCACAAACACAAACCGTCATTCCGTCCTCGCCGCCGAGGTACCACGCGAAGTTCAAGAATAAATTGTTCCCCCCGTCCCTTGCACGTCGAACCGCCAGCCCCGAGGCTGAGTGAGCCGTAGCATTTAATAGTAATCCCCGTTAATAATCATGAATTTAAACTTTCAATCCAGCCCGTCCCCAATTTGCTTTGTTTTTCCCCAACGACGCCCTAAGCCGAGGTTCGTACCCCACAGGGGGTGCCCTTAGAGCGCTGTCGTTTAGTTTTGAATACTTATATTTACGCTCCTGGCTGGAGGCTTTAAGCTAATACCTTAGGGCAGCCACAGGAAAGACCGGTTAAGCAGTCACGACCTCTCAAGGTCAACTGCGAGATGCCATACACAAAAAAAAAAAAACAAAAAAAAAAAATGCGGAATCGTCAGTGAACCTTGCGGCGGACGGATGTGTTGATGTGTTGCAGCTACAAGTTGAAATTAGGTACAGACGCCAGCAGGTCAAGCTGTCAAATTTAAAAAAAAAAACAAATTTAACTGTCAAATTTTCCCAATCAACCTTGCACCTTATGCTTTCACGATAAAGTTGAAAATCTTTTAAAGAAATTTGACAGATTATAGTAGCTTGATGTGCTTGGCGTCTGTACATACAAATTTCTGTGACCCAAACACGAAAGTGTAACGTAAATAAATGAATTTTGGATATGAGATTCACTTTTGGGGGAAAAATGAGAAAATCAAAAAAAAAGTTTAACAGTGTTACATATCAAGAGAAAGTACTTGTTAAGAGGATTTGAAATATTTTGTTTTGAATTTTTTCAAATTATTAGTTCTAAAGTTATTAAAGATAATAATAGATGAAAATCTACCACTTCAGCCATTTCATTGGGGGTCCCACTTATCTCCTAAACGGCTGAGCCTAAAATTAAAAATAAATGCAGAAAATAGTTCTCTACTTATAGAACACTACTATTAAGTACAGAGAAACCTATAATAAGACTCTGGCCTTAAAATAACATCGGAAATCACTCAAAATTGTGCGTACATTAATTGCAGTTGGAATGTATGGAGAACATGTTTTTCAACTACAATGTTAAGTTTGTTCTTGGGATAAATTCATCCCAAGTACGGGGCCCTTCATTGTGCGTGGTTCGACACGCACTTAGCCAGTTTTTATTATACCTATTCATTGAGATATTACTAAACGAATACTAGTAAGTCAACGACCCGTGGCCGGCAGATAGTTCAAAAGTTGCCATTCCGAATGACCCACACTAGAATAACGTAAAAAAACGCGCAGAAAATGGACTTACAGCAACAGTTTAAGGCAAATTATTCAGTAAAAATAAAAAATAGACCACATATTTTTTAGTTTTGTGAATCATTTTTAGTCTTAAAATACGTATTGTAATCTAACTCGTGTACTTCAAGCTCCACAGGACTAAAACCTGTGAAACAAACCAAAACTCGAGCGGTTTACTAATAGCCATTGAAGAGTTCCACTATCCACTTCCTGACTCCATCATCAGACCCTCAACACCAAGAGCAATATATTGGCCTTATCAAAACTAATCATATGACCCCAAACGCGAGAGTTTACTAGTAGTCACTGAAGAATTCCAGTATCCACCTCCTAGCTCCATCATCAGACCCTCGTTACCAAACCCAATCTATTTGACTCGTCAAAACGAATCATATGAGCCCAAACTCGAGGGGTTTACTAGTAGCCACTGAAGAGTCCACCTCCACCACCTCCTGCCTCTATCATCAGATCTGCGTCCAAGATGCCAAATTTAGTGATAAATTGTTGATACCGCGTATGTACTGCGTACCAGCGTTGCCAGATTTTTTTGCGGTTATACTCGTACTGAGATTTTAAAACCTTTTGAGTAAAAAAAGCGGGCTCCTGTTGTCAAAAGCGGGACATAATAATAAAACGTAAATAATCAGATATTTTTACTAAGTTTACAATGATGATAATTATACAATAGAAAAATCTAGTTCGCCCTGTACCTAGGGCAATCAAGTCTTCAGAGGAATATAAATAAGTAATACATGACTTACGAATTTATTTATTTTTCTATCCCGAAAAGCGGGACTGAGCCTGTCCCCCGCGGGACATTTAATTTGGGCTGAAAATCGGGACGTCTGGCAACGCTGCTACATACGTACATGGACAAGTATACAATTTATGGCACTGGCGCGTGGGGCGTGCTGTTGCCATTTTTACAGTTCAGTATGGTTTATTTTATGACAATTTAATTTTCGCAACCGGCGGCGGCGTGCGTTTATGACCGAACGTATGAACGTAAACAAAGCAGACTATGTAAGGATCGTAGCAGGAGGCGTTCTGTAGTTTCTGCCTACCCCCATGGGAAGACGACGTGGATATATGCATATTTAGGTAATTAATTTTTAGTATTACTGTTTATTCTTATATTTTAAGTGACGTTTTCAATTATATTTACCGCTGTAGGTATTATTTAAAGTGATTACGTCTTCGCCATTTAATGTGCTTGTGAATGAATAATAGCTTCTACAGCAGCTGTGTGCCCTGATTCTACTCGTAATTAAAAAAATCTCACAAGAAATACAACTGTTAAGAAAAAAAACTACTTAACTTTTGCTTACCTCCTGGATTATAGTTGGAGGCGGTATAGAAACTGTGGTAGAAGTACTTGAAAGCTCCGTCGGTTTCAATTCCATAAAGTGTACCTACGCTTCAAAACCGTTGGCGTATTGCTCTTGACAGTTTGGAAGAACGGATATAGTGTTACAAAAGCCAGTGGTATTTCTAACTTATACAGTTGGTGGATGAAGGTACCTGCCAGAAAAATCTTATGAAAAATAATAGTCCATCATAATTATTTTCTGTTTTCCATTCTATTTTGATTTCTACGTGTGGGGGCGGTCAAGCAAAAAGGGTCCAGTAGTGGGGTAATGAGTTAAGACTAGATTCGGTATCTAGAATAATCAATTGATAACAAGAATTAAAAAAATATTCAAATACTGGCACATTTTTTCCGCATTAATTTCGTCCATTTCAGCCGAAAGACGTCCACTGCTGGATATAGGCCTCCCCGAAAGGGGGGGTTTGCCATAATCGCCACGCTTGGCAGGCGGGTTGGCGATCGTAGTATGGTGTTTAAATGCATAGCGAACGCTGCTGCCCATTCTCTAGTAAGTCCCTTAGTCGCCTTTTATGACACCCACGGGAAGAAATGGGATGGTGCTATTCTTTTCGTCCGGCACCACACAGGACCATTCCGTCCATTTACAAGTGTGTAAATGGACTAATAGTTAAAAATATCCATAATAACAAAAAAAAAAATATTTTGATTCGTTTCTTAGGAAAATGATAACGGATAAGTTCGCTTCAAAGCTTAGTGAATTTTCTAGTTAAAAAGAAATCGAATTCCTATCTTAAAAAAAGGTTTCTCGTAGATCATTGACCCCCTCGAGGCGCCCGTTTTCTCCGTTCGTACACAGCTCAAATAATAAATTATCAACTTTAAAACATCAATTACAAATACACAAATAACCACTTCCAAGTCAGCTATAAGACGTAATCTTCGGCGTCAGCTGTTTATCAACACGAAATTATACAAATCCTTTAGGCAAGATCTTAACCTTCCCATAGACGTGGAGGCGACGCATAAATCAAATAACTTTTCAAGACACGTCCTCATGAGTTTTGACCAGAGAGATACGAATGAATTGATATGGATATAGCCTTATGAATTCATGTCCTGCCTTCGAATAAATCTTTGAGACTGGCGGAGGAAAAACTTACGCAGTAAGTTATTGTGTAGTTGTGAACTGGCTTTACGTAGGAAAATATTGTTTTATATGTAGATAACGCCTATATCACGCCTTGTTTCCACGACTTGTTAGGCAGAGATGTACCTATAGTACGCCCACATTTCGCCAGCTTTATGTTTAAGTCTCATGTGATTGGGGCAAACCTATTGCCATCAACCGAGCACAAATCCAGAATCCGGGCAAATTTATGTTCCAAGCTGATTCTGGGTACAAAGTAATACAATAGCCAGACAGACCACTTTTAGATATCGTTCTATTTTCAAAACTACAACTATTAATGGAAAGTACTGGATTAGGAGGGAGCTAAAGGTTAAGGCTGATCCTCTTTTGTTTGTTAAACCAAGCTTTTAGAACACCAAAAAGAAAATGATGTACAGTACTTATCATAACAATACTCCAACATTATGTCCTTGATATGATTTTTTTTTCATAAATTCTGAACTGTGACCCACGGGCTGAATATATTTGTATGTGAACAATCCAGTAGCCGAATGTGTAATAAAAAATAAAAAAATCAGAGCAACCCTTATGTACCACTGAAGCAGACCCTCACTCTCGAAATTGCAATCTATTTGGGTATGGGACACACAAGGATGTTTGCCAACCTCACTTACCCATGAATAAGGAAAAGTTAATTCTATAAAACATTTAGTATTCCAATACCTTTAAGAATCCCACGCATTTGGAGACGGGAAACCAAGCCGGATAGTTATCTAAATGAATTCTATGAAACTTAAAACAGGCTAACCACGAAATGCTTTCGCCGCTTCGACGCAAAACTTTCCTCTCAAATGTTCTCCACGGTCGGACGGACCGCGCCGCAACAAAGCCAAAATTAGCCTGTGTTGCAAACCACGGACCGTTCTTTGAACATTTTCTATAACAGAGGGTCCCACTGACCTATTTTTTGTTATAATCGTTGGGAGTTTTAATCAATCTCCAATGAATGAAACGAGTTTTAACGTTGGAACAGACTTCTTTTACGAGATTGTTTCAATTCTTGTAATTTGCAATTCATCTGTAAGCGCAGTGTTTGGAATAGGTACTTGAAGTTTTAATTTATACCATTCTAGTGGCTCGCCAGTGGCTTTGTGAGCGTTGAATTAATGCACCGAAATCTTTCTTTGGAGTTGTTTTTAATGATGGTAGTGCCGTAACAGATTCCTTGTGGAAGGGTTATGATTTCAGAGAAAGTATAGACTTTGAAAGATGAAAGAGAGCTGTCTTATTAAAATGTAAATTGAGAACATGAATGGTCGCTAACGTTAAAATAGATTCAGACTTTGTATCTACGAATTCAATCATGTAATCTCCGATAGTAAAATGATTATATAGAACGCCACCGTGCAAAAAGAGTTATTGTAGTGAGTGACAGAATAATAATACCTACATCATTACATACGATTTACGATCCAGTCGGGATTTTGTCGCTAGGGGCGTAAGTTTTATATATAAAATCTGGACTTCTTTTTAGTTTTAAGTGTGTTGGAAGTTTTATTTACTAACACATTTGTTAATATTATGTATACTTAGGTTAAGGTATTTAGCTATGTGTCTTTGTAACGCGAAAATAAATGGTTTATTATTAATATTATTAGTACAAACAACAATGCTAACAATCATATTGTTAATTTACGTAGATTCTTCCTGCTCATATTTTTTAACTATCCTAAGTCTCCGGTCAGATAGGCAGTCGCTCTATGTAAAATACTGGTGTTCAGCTGAATCCGGTTAGACTGGAAGCCAACCTCAACATAGTTGGGAAAAGCCTAGGCAGAAAAAAAACTAGTCATGATAACGATGGGGATGCCCTAGGGTAAAAATTATTGCCCTAGGGTACCCCATCGTTATCATGACCAGTTTTTTTTCTGTGATAAAATATTGTGATTACGTTTGTAAAGGACTAGTCATAGTCTTCGCACAACCTGCGCAGTAGTTCCGTAATACACAGTAGCAATCGCTTTAATTTTGATAGTTCAGCAACATTAATTTAATTTAATTTTTAATTATTGTCTAATGTACAGTACCTAAACCAAATATTTAATCTCAATTTAATTTGATTTATTTATCTGTCACTACATATATTACCCATCTATTTAATAAATTTTTTTTTTTAATAATATATACTTTTTTATTATTTAAATTAATTTAATTCGATTATTGATGTTTGTCTTAAATTGCTAGATTTATGCTTTGTTTTTTTCATTGTTGTTTTTTTTTTTCAATTGAAATATATAGTGCATGTGGTGTTGCCTGTAAGTAACTGTTGCACTTATAAATGTATGGCGTGTACTTTTTAATGAAAGGAAATGTGTAAACAATTTTAGGCTAACCTATTAATAAATAAATTCATTGCGTTATTTAAGTTGATGGGCAGACAAATTTTTCGAACATATGAATTAGCAATATCCTTCAAAATCATTCAAATTGTGTATGAAAGTGTATTGCGCCATTAGATGCTGATGCTGGTTTAAATGCTAATATAAGTTACATTACCATTTTAACCAGCAACTCAGTTTCCACATTCAGTGTCTAACACGAATTGTTTAGAAGCGTTGAATATTTAGCATTATCAAATTTTAATACGTTCAAAGATAAGCTAACTCGTTTCCAGTTTGGGAATTGGATTACAACTCAGAAGCCCGAGGGACGTCTGCTACCTGCCCATAACATTTCAATCTAGTTGAATATTCAGCGAATAGTTACGGAACCATTTTTGGTGCGAACTGCAAAGTTTAGATTAAGTCTTGGTGTAGAAGCCAAATAAAGTTCGTATTTTATATATAAAACTCACTATTGTTAGTCATACAAATAGATTACATATCCCACAATAAAACACAAGCCCAAACATTTCATAATAATATAACATCTACTTTCAGCCTACCACTACTTTCGAGAGGCTTGTCGCTACGTAGTAAAAGTCACACGGGTCGATAAATCCGGTTAAGCTACGCTTGCCGCGGTTGGTCCGTAGATGGGTGACCATCTTTACATATCGAGACCTCTCCGTGCCTCGGAAAGCACATAAAGCCGTTGTCGTTACGGGACGTCAAAGCTGAAAGTCTGACAAACAGTCTTCTTACCAAGGGGTATCGTGTTACCCAGTTACTGGGTTTGGAGGTCAGTAAAATACTGGTATTCACCTGCAATCGGTTAGACTGGACATATCTGCAACATATGTGTCAACAGGTCGAGTGGGCATAGTAGTACTGTTCTAGTTGTTTAGTTGGAAGATGAACTGTTGGATGTTGCGCTCATGCAATGACCGTAATAAGGTTCCTAGGATGGGCCAGACATTAACAAAATATGTTGGCTCCCGCAGGTTTTCTTGATGACGTTGTGGTTAGGGACGATGACAACTAAATACTAAAAAAGATATTTTGTTTTTTTTTTCTATACCTACCTATGACCTACCCCTATATTATAATCAGCCTATAATGTTCCCACTGTTGGGACACAGGCCTCCTCTCGGTGAGAGGGAGTGGGCCGTAATCCACCACGCGGGGTGACATAGTTGGGAAAACGCTAGGTAGATGATGATCTACTTTCAATCTAAATTAAGAAGATTTTCAGATAGCAATCCACGTTTAGTACCTACCGAGTTTTTAAATTACTATTTCGTTAAAGCTCGCTATTTGGGGAAAAACGTAATTTAAAACTCGATAATCGCTGGCTCATTCCTGCAAACGACTGGTTTATAGATTGTATCCTGTTTCTGTTCCACGAATAAAATTTCATTTCTTGCAATTAAATTTTTCTCTTGGACAGGCAAAGATTTAGATCGTAGATTCGCCCTACCGCGTCAAGAGATGGTCACGTTTCTGTTTCGTTTTGACAGTTCTGAAACACTAAAAGTAATGCTGTCACTTTCTGATACCTTTGTTAGATAAAGACAGCATTACTTTTAATGGGGAATTAAATTTAATGGACTTACGTGCAACTGGCGGACAATGTTGCAGAAACTTGACTTGTCATTGAAACACCATTATTATTATGTGATCTTACGCTTCTCAGTATACACACTTTTTTGCGCGACTTAGTACGTTGAGGGCAAATCTAACGATTTAAATTTAATCTTTGGAAGGAGGACTATTATCTACTACTACCACAGTTGGAATAGTGTTTTTTTTTTTATATATTTGCAAACGGTCATGATTGTTTCGTTATTATTGTAATCACTCTATCGATTACCGGTTTATTTTAACACTGATGTACTTCATAAAGTACATCAGTGTTCACAAACAGACACAGCAGGGGGGCGCTGCGTTTGAGCTTTGATTCTGCATACAGAATCAAAGCTCAAACGCAGCGCCCCCCTGTCAACGTCATTCATGCACCAAAAAAAAAATCCTTGTAGCAGTGCAAGTGAAGTTCCCTCAACAATGCGTTCTCTCGGACAAATTAATCGGTTCTTTCATAGCAGTTCTATCGTGTTTAAAAACAAAATGTGGGCGTCCAAGCAAAAACGGTCTCGGCATTAAGTTTCCAAGATATACGCAGTTATGTAAAGGGTGAAAAAATTGCATTTCGTGATTTTAATTGATTATTAATTAATGCTCGATTATTTACAAGTTCGTATAGTTTTTCTCAAATCAAGCTTTTTCAGGGTTTCAACTTCAAATGTCTGATAAAAAAAGAATGTGCCAGTTTTTGAATATTTTTGTAATCCGTATTATCAATTGACTTTTCTAGATACCGAATCTAGTCTTTAGCTCAAAACCCCACTACTGGACCCTTTTTGCTTTGACTCCCACAAATTATGAAGATTTCAGTTGGATAACATTATTTGAAGCTGTTAGAAATGGTGCTCAGCTCTTTATTGTGAATTTAATTTGATTTACTGGTGCTCAGTTTGAATGAGTGCCGCATTAGTAGCAAGTGTTACTACTTCTTCTTCATTTGTTGAATATTTTCTCCGTTTATTGTCAGTAACATTGGAATAAGTTAGTACTTTGTATGTGATTTTATTTTAGTCTTGAATTTTTAGTAAACCGTCACTGGATTTCGTAAAGACCGACTCGTAAGTTCTGTTATTCAAAGTGTCTATTATTAATATTTAATTGGTGTTCACTATCATTAGATGTATCTAGGTAGCTACATAAAATGAGAATAGTATTTGTTTTTTACACAAGAAAAGAGTCTGTTAATAATAATAACTATTCTTTTTAAATTCAATTTTACTAGAATCAAATAAAATAAATTAAGTAGTTGACACTTTCATTTAGCAGCGGTAGGTAGGCACCAGGGGCGCAGCTAACTAATAACCCGATTCCTGTCGGCTTCCCTTAGGAAATTATGACAGTCAGTAGTTATCAGCAGTATTTAATAATCACACTGAATGTATTTAATACTTAGGTAATAGGTACACCATAAAATTAAAGTATTACAAAACCCCAAACTACATTAAAAGAATTGTCTTTATATTCCAACGAAAACAAAACATTTAAATTGCGCGCAAAACTCCCGCGCCACTTGCCGCGCAAACATTTTGCTCCAGTATAACTCGTTGTCCGCCCGGGTTATGAACACATACATTTCTATACAAAATAATCTCATCATGACGTCACTTCAGGTCACGTGACATGCTGTTTTTTGAGGCAGTTGTAAGCCGGAAAAAGTCGAGTTATGATAGGTACATTCTGAATATCGGTCCATTCGTTGAATTTCGTAAGCGCTCGGGTGTCTTCAGGGGGCCGAACCTCACTCGAGTCTCGACGCTCTCGGACAATAATTTTGTCATTTTAAAAATGTTTGTTATTGTTGCCCGTTGACGTAAATAGTTAATAGAATTATAACCTTTTATTTTGTTGATACTTGTAGTTAATTAGCATTTTTTTCGTTGTATTCATATAAGTTATTAGTGTAGAATTAGTGTAACAATTTGAATTTGATAATCGTGAGTTTGTTGAGAAATTGTGCGTTCGCCGTCGATGTAATTAGGAATTTGTGGTAAGTCGATAGATTAGCAAGTTGAAATTAGTTTTTTAGAGTAGATTTGAAAAGTTATTAGTAGGATGGCATTAATAGTTTTAGATTGTTGTGTGACAGATCATTTGCTTCGTGAGGAAACATGCTTTTCAAGGTTAAGTTTTGAAAATAAGAAACACATAATTAGGCTAGGTCGTGCTCGACCAGATATGACTATAAACTGCAAACGACGCGATGGGTTTTTCAAAAATTTTAATGTTTCCCTTTACGATAAATATCAATGGCTGACTGGTAGTTGTAAATTAAATATGATGTTTTGTTTTCCATGTTTACTTTTCTCAGATTCTAGTAGTTTATGGAATGTAGGGGTTTTACAGATATTAATAATCTGACGAATTCATCAAAAAAACATGTGCAGACTGAAAAGCATATTCGTAGCTGTTTAGATTTACATGACTTCGGGAATAGTAGGATAGAACCATTTTTCAGTAATTCGCATGAACCTCATAATAGGAAAGTAGCTCGAAATAGGAATTTAATGAAACGGTTTATTGACACCGTTATTTTGTTAGGTAAACAAGAAGTAGCTTTTCGCGGCCACGATGAACGTCCGAATTCTGATAACCGCGGTAACTATATTGAAACCTTGTTAACCTTGTTATATCTGAGCAAGTATAACACCGTAGTGGACTCTCATTTGGAACTATGTTCTTCAGTTCAGAACCCCGCGTTTTCTGGTCTCTCAAGTGATATTCAAAATGATTTAATACATAGTATTGCATCCGTTTTACGAGACCACATTAGAATCGAGATAGATAAAGCTCAATTTCTGTCTGTAATCATTGCCGAAACTCCCGATGTCAGTCATAGGGAGCAATTGACTGTAATTTTTCGATATTTATCTAAAACTGGAATCGAAGAACGATTCCTAGGTTTTTACGATGTTAGCGGAAGTCGAACTGCTGAAGTTTTATCCAAACAGTTGTTAGAAATACTTGACCAGTATCGGTGTAGAAATAAGTTAGTTAGTCAGTCTTACGACGGCGTGGCAGTAATGTCTGGCGAGCACGGTGGAGTACAAGCAAAAATTCGCGATGCATGACCTATGGCAATGTTTGTCCCATATTACGCTCATATATTAAATTTAGTACTTAGCCGTTCCCTTGAAAATATTCAGGAACTGAAAACTTTTTTTGGACACGTAAATAGTATTGTTCGGTTTTTCAACAAATCAACTAAACGGTAAACCCTTTTGAAGAAAATAGCTGACCGCCGTATGCCTGGAGTATCAGAAACCCGTTGGCACTATCACTCAAGCATTATTAATGTAATTTGTAACTGTAGATTAGACATGATTAATACTTTTAATTCGATGTTAGATAACCCGCAATCTTGGGATAGTGAATCTCTTTCCTTGGCAGAATGTTTCCTCAGTAAGTTAGAAAACATGCAGTTTTTTTTTTTGCATGTCGTATCTGACAATTTTCAAAAAACCGACGTTCTTTTTAATTTATTGCAGTCAAAACAGATTGATATCGAAGTGGCAAACCGCGAATTTGATTCATTCAATAGTTGGCTTGCGAATGATTTTATAAACAATTTTGATTTTATTTATGACAGTGTCCAGGAACTCCAGGAGCCGCCGCGACAGCGTAGACGACTAAATACAGAAGTAGACACTAGAACTATGTATCGGCGTCTTTTCATTGAAATAATAGACAATGTTAAGACGCAAATACAACACAGGTACCAATCACTTTCTCAAATGAGTTTTCTTAATTTACTTAATAAATCTAAGTATAGTTTTTATAGTAGATCATTTCCTGATGAAATAATATCTTCTTTGCTATTAAAATTTCCGCAAATATTTGAGTTCACTGCTTTAAATAACGAGTTGAAAGTCTTATACACAACTCCGTCTTTGAACAAACTAGATTTTAACGAGCTTTATCTCAATTTTCAAAATTCATTATTGTGTGACACTTTTCCACAAATTACAAAATTATGTAGTATATTTTTGACACTTCCCGTTACAGTGGCATCCGCGGAGAGGTCGTTTTCGGCTTTGAAGAGAATTCATACGTACTTACGTAATTCTCAAAAACAAGAACGATTATCTGATCTAGCCATTTTTTCTATAGAAAAACATTTATTGCTAAAAATTAAGAATGATCCCGGTTTTTATGATAATGTCTTAGCGCACTTTGTACGAAAGAATAGACGAATAGCTTTAGAATATAAGTAGAATAAGTCAGTAGTTAAGTAGTTTTGTCTAGTAGACATCATACGTCAACGTCATCACACTGATCACACCACAAACGGCTTTTTTCAAAGCCACTTTTATTATACTTGCAAGATACTGTTTCAATCTATCAGTGCTTACACGTATGGTAAAGGTGGACTGAAGACATCTGCTTATAGAAGACTGAAGCCAGGAAGTCAGTCACAGATTTTAGGTAACTGGACTACGTGCGCCACGTCCGGGCTAGGTAAGCATTTTTTTTGCTCCGGCTTACCTTTCTCATAAACCCACCCTTCGCCACTGTAGGTACACCTATGTGCTGTGAATATTTTTACTTCTGTATCGCTCAATCTTGATTTTAACTACACAGCAGTCTGTAAAAATAATAGTAATAGTCGTCAAATTGAGTCTTGCAGTCGTTATTGGACTTCCAAAGGCTGCAAGATAAATTGATTTGGAACTTTGTTATCTCAAGTTAGTTGGGTTTCGTTGTCTCTTACAACCAGAACAAGGCATAGGCTGATGTGGTCTGAGTGTCCTCTTGTATCAGCCCGAACTACACAACGAAGGTTTTTCAACCTAGGAGGTTGTCGGCTGCTTAACCGGAGTTTCCTGTGGGTGCCTCAATAAATTGAGGCCTCCAGCCAGGGCATAAAAACTTATAAAGTCGAATTATTAATTCATTTGAGCAATGTGGCTTGTGCTAGCTGTCACTTTATGTAATTAAATGTTCATATTTATTTTAATGGTGATCGTTTAGTTTAATAGATTTATATCATCAGTGTTTGATAATAAGTGTAAAATTCTAGAATACAATAAATTTGACCATTTTATTAAACAAAGTGACAGCTAGCACAAATGACAGATTACTCCATTGAATTAATAATTCGACTTTAAACTAAGCCACTATACGTTAAGGGCACCCCCTGTTGGGTACGGGCCTCGGCTTAGGGCGTCTCTGGGGGACGCACACTGGTCCCGAATGATAAAAAAGTGGACATTAAGAAATTTTTGACAGAAGGTCAACGGATTCGGCTGATTTTTTTTTTGTAGACAGCTGATGCAATTACAAATCACTTTTATAGATTGAGTTTTTGCCAAATAAGCCGTATTTTCAGAGAAAAAAAATATTGAAATATTTTTTGTATGAAAGAAATTCTAATTTTGTCTTTATCTTCCAAGATTCAAACGTATTCAAAATAAAACTTAGCGCAGCTTGTAGAAGGGCTAATTGACATCTTTGCCATAGACACTCAATTGCGATTTTGTGCTCCTTTTCAGTTACAGGCACTTTAAATTTTTCGTTGTCGGATGAGCTTTACTAGTTTTTTGTAGACAGCTGATACAATTACAAGTAACTTTTAATGATGTATTTTTTGTTAAATAAGCCGTATTTTCAGAGTTAAAAAATTAATTCAGGCGGATTAGAAATAATCTTGTTAAAGATAGACTAAGATGTAATAACATTTTCTTCATTAATAAGTAACTCTTATAAATGTCTTTCTATTAAAAAAAGTCTTATTTTAAATATATCAAATAAACAACTTGGATATCTCAAAACGTGTACAGACATGTTCAGGTACAGGTAATTTATTGTGTGACTCATATTCAGATTATAAGCATTTTTTGGTAATGAGTCATTGCTTAATTAGCCGATTACTTACAATTTGGGCTATATTTGGTCATCTAACGCTAGTGAATGCGTCGGAAACGCTGAATGATAAAAAGGTATAAATTGCAATTAAAACTTTTCCTTCGTACTTTAACGGGCTTAGGACCGTCAAAATACAAACCTATATAATAATATAGGTTGAATACGTTTGAATCTTGGAAGATAAAGACAAAATTAGGATTTTTTCATACAAAAAATATTTAAAGTGCATGTAACTCAAAAGGAGCACAAAATCGCAGAAGAGTGTCTATGACAAAGTGGTGAGCAATTAGCCCTTCTACAAGCTGCGCTAAGTTTTATTTTGAATACGTTTGAATCTTGGAAGATAAAGACAAAATTAGAATTTTTTTATACAAAAAATATTTAAAGTGCCTGTAACTCAAAAGGAGCACAAAATCGCAGAAGAGTGTCTATGACAAAGTGGTGAGCAATTAGCCCTTCTACAAGCTGCGCTAAGTTTTATTTTGAATACGTTTGAATCTTGGAAGATAAAGACAAAATTAGAATTTTTTTATACAAAAAATATTTAAAGTGCCTGTAACTCAAAAGGAGCACAAAATCGCAGAAGAGTGTCTATGACAAAGTGGTGAGCAATTAGCACCTCTACAAGCTGCGCTAAGTTTTATTTTGAATACGTTTGAATCTTGGAAGATAAAGACAAAATTAGGATTTCTTTCATACAAAAAATATTTCAATATTTTTTTCTCTGAAAATACGGCTTATTTGGCAAAAACTCAATCTATAAAAGTGATTTGTAATTGCATCAGCTGTCTACGAAAAAAAAATCAGCCGAATCCGTTGACCTTCTGTCAAAAATTTCTTAATGTCCACTTTTTTATCATTCGGGACCAGTGTGGGACGCCAGCAAGGGACAGGCTGGATTGGATTAAAGACACCGACGTCCAAATTACTGTAGTTATAAATTCAATTTTGTACCTTTAAGGGTGGGGAGGTGCAATACTGTCCTTTAGGAATTGTCTTTTATGAGGAAGATACATCTGTCTTGCAATATTCGTAATATTATAGAACAAAAACAAAGATCACTACCTAATTTTTTTATTAAAAATTAAATAAAATTTCATCGCACTAATATTATAAAGGCGAAAGTTTATGAGTATGTGTGTGTGTGTGTGTTTCTTCTTCACGCTCAAACGGCTGGACAAAATTTGATAAAATATATGGAGGTAGCTGACACCCTGCATTAACATATAGGCTACTTTTTATCCCGATATTCCCACGGGATCGAGACTTACGCGGTTGAAACCGCGGGGCGCAGCTAGTTCTTAAATAAAACAACATCAATCAAACAACAAACAATCGCTATTCGCCTTAAAGTTGAGCCATAGAAACAGTTTAGAGTTTCACATCAAAGCCGGAATTAGTTTCACGTTTCTGTTTAAGCTATAAAGGTTTTGGCAGTCAATTTCGGTTTATGAGGTCAGAAACTCAGAAACAAATACAATCTATAACGGATGTAAGTTACATTGCAAAGCTGACGTTCGACAACATAGTTGACTGCGTTAAAAAAGTATATACGCACGAGTTGTTACTACTGTTACGCCACAAACTGGGCAATAACACCCGGTTTATAAGTTGCTGGTCAAAATCTACTTTATGTATCGTTGCTTAAGTTGAAAGCCCGCGAAATTCAAAGAAATTTTGAATTTCGCATCACCTTAAGTATTGCTAAAGTAGAGTTCGACAAGTTCTTAACTTCACATTCTCAATTCAGAAACCGGGTATAATTCTATGGCTACATTGTTGCGATAACGCGAAATATACTTCGCGTGCTCTCTCTCGCACACCGCTTGACGTCTCGCTGTTCAACAGAGAGCGCGTGAAGTGTAGTTCACGCTATCGCAACAATTTAGCCGTAGCAGTAGTAACACTGCCGCCATTTTGTTAACTAGTTACCCAATATTTTCAATGCGGCATGAGCTGTTCTGTTATGGCGTTCGGACACGAGAATAGGAGAAGTACTTACAACTTTTAAGCAAGGCCTAGACAAATGGCAATCGCTTCGAAGCGATTCTATTTCTACATTCGTTATCGCTTCAACGATAACGAAGTTCGATTGACAGGGGGTTCTTGGCGGGAAAGTGAAGTGACATGTTTACCAGTTTTGTTTTATTTTCTAAAATTTTTGTTTAGCCGAATATTAATGTATAATAATGGTGGATTATTAACCATTAAGTGTTCGTGAACGTGCATTAGTGTAAGCAAATGAAACAAAACAGTGCAACATCCCTTCAAGTTCTCTCAAGAAGTCCGCGAGAGGTCTCAGTAAAGTACCATATCTTTACTGAAACTCAAGGGGAGTGGGCATCACCATACATAGAATATTTCATTTCATCAATATTTATAGAAAGTTTGTAACTAAATAAAGACTTGGCTAAAAGGTCCCAGCAACCAGGCCATTAAACTATTATAAAAAAAAAAACGATTGACAGGCGATAACGCTTGTCAAAAAGTACCACTTGGCTACGCATCTCTAAGGAAGTTATCGTTCGACGCTGTCGATTCGTTTCATGGAATCGAATGATGATAACATAGTCTAGCTAATTTCTATTCGTTGACCTATGATCACGTGACATTTCGATAAGTTATGTCAACCTCCATACATACATGTGGCTTTCCTACTAGCGTTATCGCTAATCGAATGTTACTTTGTCTAGGCCCTCAAACTATCTTTATATCTTTTGTTTTCAAAGAGTTGTATGTTTTGTGAGTATGAGTGTTAATTTTTAACCATATATTTTTTTTTTTCTCTTATTTTAGTCTTTGACAAGCACGTTGTTGATTCGATACTCAACAATTTTATGTAAAACTACTCTTTGCATACCTCAATGTACCTATTTATTTATTAAAACTTTATGCACAAGTAAAAACTACACTGTACAAAGGCGGACTTAATGCCTGAGGTATTTTCTACCAGTCAACCTTAGGGTGATCCAGAGACAAAACATGGCAGGTGCAACGTCCCGTACGTTGCACCTGCCATGTTTTGTCTCCGCTAGATAGATAGCTCGGAAATAACTATAAAATACAAGCATAAATACAAATACATAGATATACACACATACATAATATACCAAAATAAACTTTGTCAGGAGAAATAACGACTGGTAGCGAAGAAAACGACTCCAGCAAATCACCGCTGAGATGTTTCGGTCAACTTCTGAAGAATATGTTCACGTGCCTTCACTTAAGAACTCACTCACTCACTTCGTATTTAAGAGGCATAAGGCTGAAGAAGACTTGGGCGCGTCGCATTGCAAAAATCCTCATACTTAATTCACTTCAGTACATTTTTTTTTAACCTCCCTCTCACAGAAAGAGGAGGTATATGTCCCAGCAGTGGGAACATTATCAGGCTGATTATGTGTGAACCATCGCACACCTAGTAGGCCGCACTGCGCTTTCTTGTATTGAAATTGTGATTCGCTGAGCCCGCCCATATCGTCGTCAGTCTTAGACCGTTATCACACTGACGATTTGTCAGCGTGTTACCAGCGAAGCGATTTCTCCGCGGTTGCGAAACGAGGTAGCCGCGACTACGCGACGTGATCTCCGCATTTTCACAATATTATACAATCGCTTGTCTCGTTTTCTCTTGTACACATGGCTACACATCAAGCTATACATTTCCAGTATCAGCTGACGTCTTATTGTACGGAAATCTTATACAATGTGAGATCAGCTTATACTGGAAATGGATACCCTGTTGTGTAGCCGTGTGTACAGTCACGTGAACCGCTCTCGTTACGCGAACACGGCGGACACGTTGCACAATCGCCTCGCTGGAAACACTCTCGCAAATTGTCAGTGTGATAAGGCCCTTACCTAAGTCTCTAAAATACACTGAGGTACGCCAACACTAAACAGCCTAAACGTAGCCTATCGGTGGGTTGGCCTCGGCATGAATTTGGACAAGACAAAAGTCATGTACAATTCGCACGTCTTGCCGAGTCCAATCCACATCGAAGGGTCGCTACTCGAAGTTGTGAAGGAGTATGTCTACCTAGGACAAGTCATCAAGGTCGGTAGACACAACTTTGACAAAGAAGCCGACAGAAGGATCCAGTTGGGTTGGGTGGCATTTGGAAAACTGCGTCAAGTCTTCTCGTCGCCTATCCCGCAGTGTCTGAAGACTAAAGTCTTTAACCAGTGCGTCCTGCCCGTCATGACATACGGTGCCGAAACGTGGACACTGACAGTCGGGATAGTCCACAAATTCAAGGTTGCGCAGCGTGCTATAAAGCGGGCTATGCTTGAAGTCTCTTTGAAGGATAAGATCAGGAATGAAATTATCCGGAAAAGAACCGGAGTTACCGACATAGCTTGCAGAGTAAGCAAACTGAAGTGGCAGTGGGCTGGCCATGTTTGTCGAAGGACCGATGGCCGATGGAGCAGACGAGTCCTGGAGTGGAGACCGCGTATCGGCAAGCGTAGTGTGGGACGCCCCCCAGCTAGATGGACCGACGATCTTAAGAAGGTGGCTGGGTCCGACTGGATGCGGAAGGCGGAGGACAGGGTGTTGTGGCGCAGCCTGGGAGAGGCCTATGTCCAGCAGTGGACTGCGATAGGCTGAGTTGATTGATTGATTGACGCCAACACTAGTAGTTTCACCTGTAACTCTAAGAGCGCTAACACACTGGGACGCCATAGCGACGTCGCCGGCTACGTATCCAAACAACTCGTATTGACAGTTAACTCCCTTGGCTACGGTCTGGCGACGTCGCCAATTTGGAAGCGTAGCCACGACCAACCTACGTGGAGACGTACACTCTGGCGACCTGACGCGTAGCCAAGTCGCCAGTATTTTGTATACAAGTAAGTTACGCCTCAAGTCAGTAGCCTCTGGCTAATATTTGGCTACCTCATTTGGCTACTTAGTCAGCGACGTCTCCATGATGGCGTCCCAGTGTGTTAGCGCTCTAAGGTATTGAATTGGCTACGTGCGCTTAATTTAAAATCACAAATTAATGTACCTTTTAATTCACATCCACACGACCGATAGGCTTGCAGCAAGCATATAGGCATTTGTATGGAATGTGTAGCTGCCTCATTTTCTATTCAACAGCGCCATGCATGCTTCACGCGCCGAGCCCGCTATATCGTGGCTTCAAGCCGGAACGATACGGTGTCGGAATTACGAATTTGACACGAAAATTTACGGAAACAGGAGCTGAGGCAACGAAGGTATAATTTAGAATTTAGTTCAGTTTCATACTGCTTAAATTGAGTGTCAGTATTTAGGTACCTACTAACACCGGTGTTCACTAAGAGTCGGAGACATGTCATCTTAACATAACATAATAATAAATAATAAAAAAATGCCTTATAAAGCGCATTGTTAGATTATCAATGCTATGCTCAGCGCCGAGAGGGCCAATGATATTAAGGATTATTTAGCATTAAGGAAGCGCCTATATAGTGTTACTGAAAACGGGCATAAGTGTTATAAGTCGAACAGAGGGACCTTCGTTTTTCAGATCAATCAATCAATTAACTCAGTCTATCGCAGTCCACTGCTGGACATAGGCCTCGCCCAGGCTGCGTCACAACACCCAGTCCTCCGCCTTCCGCATCCAGTCTGACCCAGCCACCTTCTTAATGTCGTCGGCCCATCTAGCTGGGGGGCGTCCCACACTACGCTTTCCGATACGCGGTCTCCACTCCAGGACTCATCTGCTCCACCGGCCATCGGTCCTTCAACAAACATGGCCAGCCCACTGCCTCTTGAGTTTGCTTACTTGTTTCTTTTTCAGATAACATTTCTAAATTCGCTGCAAGCTGCAAATCCCACCCAGTGTAGACTTATATCGACAGTAACTTTAAATTATAGCCCCAAAACCCGCCTATTTTCCCGGAAGGGTTAGGCCGACGAGTACCTATAGTAAACACACATTTAAGGCTCTTACACACTCACGCGATATTGCGGGCGCGACAAGCACCGACAAAGACAATTCCTTTGTCGGTGCATGTCGCACCCGCGATATAGCTTGAGTTTGTAAGAGCCTTTAGCCAGTTATGTTTTGCCAGACCAAATAAAAAACCAAAACATAGCGCTGTCAACAGTGACGTGAGGCCTGTTTCATTATACGTGTGCACTTAGTTAGTGTTCCGGTGAGGTATATTTTGGTTGTAAATATATATAATATATAATCGTTTATTGGGAACAAAAAAATAGCTGCAATAGTTAAAACTGTGGCGCAGCTACCAACGCCCGACTCCTACTGAGATGGTAGATTGTTCCAAGACTAATACATAACAAAGATATTTTAACAAATATTTAAGGTAATAAAAAATATAATAATATATTTTGAGATAAGTGCCGTGTGTGTGAGTACGAGTACTTAATGTAAAGTAAGAGAGGGTGAAGGTATGTGTTGTGTGGTTTGTGTGTTTTCGGAGATGTTAAAATCCCACATATTTTTCTTGTGCATCATAATTACGTAAGTGATTTTAGTAAAATGTAGAGTTTTTTTCTTGCATTCATATAATAAATTATGGTGACAGAATAGATGTCGATATTTTTATTTATTCTATTATGTATTTTTGAGCTCATGTAGGTAAAAAAGCGACGTGTTGCTGCGGTTGTACGAGGCTCAATATCAATACTCAATATACAAACACGATCAGAACGGCGTCTACTGCTAGATCTAACTGGATCATATTTCAGCTGGGTACGGTTACGGAGTAAGCAAATGGGTTGGAAATGTGTGCGTGTGAGCGTGTATGCATAGAGCGAGGTGTGGTTTAAGCATGCGTTACTGTATTGTTCGCAGCATTATGTCTTGGTTTTTTCACCCGACTGCGGCGAAGCCAAAAAAGGAAGGTTATGTTTGACCTGTATGTATGTATGTATGTCCGTCCCTATGTCCCCTTGTAACTACTAAACGGCTAAACCAATTTTGATGAATGATATGTCGTTAGATTCATCTTCATTGCGCGAGTGTCATATTAAAATGATTAAAATTCAAAATGGCAGATTTATGGCGCCAAAAGATGTGTTTTCGAAAAAAAAATATCTTCCAAGAGTGGGGTATCATAATGAAGGGTTTTAAAAGGTGATTACAAAAATATACACAATATATTTAAATGTAATTTAAATGAGAAATGATAAAAAGCTATCCCGAAATTTTGGAGTGAGTGAGTAATAGACCGTTATCACCTGAATATAAACGAGTAAATAACCTAATTTACCGTCTTATAATCCTAACTAAAAAGTGTAAAATAAAAAAAGTTATTAAAAAAATCAAAAACCCGACTGCGTAAGAAGTGAACTTAAAAAAAGATAGAAACAAGATTTATATAAACTAACTATAAACAATCTCATGCAGTCGGAGGCATCTTCTTAACAATAACGACCTATTGCCTCCTATTTGGTCGGTTGTGTGTAAAACTAGCCCCGTCAGTATAACATTCATATAAGGGCTTGGGCATTTTGATTTTCAAGTAACAGACAAATCTCTTTAATAATAAAACTTTACAGCGTCATCAACCAGTATTTATTTTGTCAACGAACGTAAAAGAACAAAATCCATTTTTATCCTCGAGAGTTTCTGAATGGAACGTTAAATCCGATGTGTTTTGAAAAAGGGCTTTAAAAGTCGATTTCGTTTGGAAACTGGCATTTGTTAGGTTCAACGATATCTCTTGGTGTTATCTTGCAACTGGCTATAATCAAACCGATTGATTTAATATTGGTCATTTAGAATAGAATAGAATAACATTTGTCTCCAGTATTACAGCTAGTAATAGTAGTACATACAGAAAAACCGGCCAAGTGCGAGTCGGATTCGCGCACGAAGGGTTCCGTACCATTATCTATAAAAATGGCAAAAAAATCACGTTTATTGTATAATTAAAATAAAAAATATTTAAGGGGGGCTTATTTATTTTTAATGTGAATATACAACTAAATATTCTGTGAATATTTCAAGCGTCTACCTGTTGCCGTTATCAATATCAAGCAAAAACGAGCAAAAAAAAACACGTTTATTGTATGGGAGCCCCCTTAAATATTTCTTTTATTCTGTTTTTTAGTATTTGTTGTTATAGCGGCATCAGAAATACATCATCTGTGAAAATTTCAACTGTCTAGCTATCACAGTTCATGAGATACAGCCTGGTGACAGACGGACAGACAGACAGACGAGCCTTAGTAATTGGGTTCCCGTTTTACCCTTTGGGTACGGAACCCTAAAAACTATAGCACTGGAAGCAAAAGGTTTAATAAGCGTCAGCATTATGCTTAGATCAATTGCGGCGATAAATCCCCTCTTTGAGGAGTCGCTAGAGAGGCGCCACGGCATTCACACCTTCCGCCTGACACAGGTCCTTACCGGACAGGGTTGTTTCGGGAGGTTCCTGTTCCGGATAAAGCGGAAGGAAACGCCCGGGTATTACCACTGTGTGGATCGCGCGGAGGACACGGTGGAGCATACGGTGGTGGTTTGCCCGGCTTGGGCGATCGGCGGCGGCCATCTCTCGCGTCCAGCCCTCGTCCGCGCCATGGTCCATACACCGAGAGTGCATGGGAGGCGGTCACCTTCTTCTGCGAAGCACTAATACTCGCCAAGGAGCAGGCGGAACGCCTGAGGGATAGGCAAATTTCACGCCCTCACGCGCTTAATCGCCGCAGGAGACGGCCTGGGCGCCGGGAATCTAAGGCAGATTCCCGGACACCGTAAGCGCGAGCTTGCGGACGGTGAGCAATGGGTAGCTCGCCGCCCGATAAGGACCAGGCCCGGGTCGACGGCGGGTTGTGTTCCACGCGCGCCACAGTGAGATGTCAGCACAAACTGATGGTTCCATTAGGGCCGCTGCCTGCCAGGGTTGCGGGTTTGTCCGAAAGTGATATTATCGTGGCCCTGGCACACAGGCAACTGAAGGAGCACGGGTGGGTTTTTGTCAATATAAGTCTGACATGCCCGCCCTCCCGCTCCGCCTAGAGCGGGAGAAGTATATCACGTAGATAATTATTTCCCAACCAAAAAAAAAAGAAAAGCATATTGCTTAGGCCCTAGCGGGTTGCTGACTATTACTAGCGCTGGTTTTCATCTTAAACCCTTGACTCCTGTTTACGATAACAAAAAGAGGTACATTTAGCTATTTGATTTGTATCGGTTTGTAACACAGGTTTGTAATAATAATAACGAGACTTTCTTCTGTGGTATGTTTTAGGTGGCAGAGGTTTGATGTAAAGATATAAATATGTCCCTGAAAGTAAAAGCCGTCGTATGTCGTCGAAAAAAATTGCATCCAACTGTTGGCCTTCAAATACAAGCACACCAGAGTAACACAATGACAGCACAATGATGTGACGCGAGTATAAGACGTAGCTGTCACGCACACCAGCCTATCCAAGTTTGCCTGTTTATTTTAGTTCTTTAGCAGTGCGATACTCTATCTAGACATATAAAAAAACAAGTGTGCTTTAGACCACACGACTGAAGAAAAACTTACAAATAGTAATACTAATTATAAGTACTTACTTACAACAATAGGCCTGCACTGTGTCTTAGAGATACGAAACGCAACTGGCTATGAGAGAAAGAGACAAAGAAAATGTGTGCTCGCACCTCTCTCTCTTGCCCTTACAGTAATATACGAAACGTAACTTTCTCTCTTTCTATCCTCACTAACTTATATCTTCCTCTCAACTTCCGTTCACTCGCTTCCGTAACGCTCTCGTCACGCATTCACCAGCTTAGTCCCCAGGTCAAGCGTGCGTAAAGAAGTTTTACTACAGTAATCAAAGATCCCTCTATTTGATTTAAACAAAATAAATATCCTGAAGCCGCTTAAAGATGGCAGTGTTGCTCATACTGATATGCTGTACATTATGTTGAATATCTTGGCAAACCTTACGACATATAGAATTAGGTATGTGTAGGTATTTAGAAGATTTCCTAAGGTCGTTTCTCAGCGATACATCATACGATAATATAACTGTTTGAGGATGAAGAAGATTAGTTACAGAAGAATGTCTTTTGTTTACACATAACATAACATCATGCCTTTTTCCCCGAAGGGTTGTTCAGAGGTGTACCTACGGTACACCCACATTTTACTAGTTATGTTCAAGTCCTATGTAATAGTAATTTGGATTTGTGCCCGGTTTTTTAGGGTTCCATACCCAAAGGGTAAAACGAGAACCCTATTACTAAGACTCCGCCCCAGCCGTCTGTCTGTCTGTCTGTCACCCAGGCTGTATCTCATGAACCATTATAGTTAGACAGTTGAAATTTTCACAGATGATGTATTTCTGGTGCCACTATAACAACAAATACTAAAAAACAGAATAAAATAAATATTTAAGGGGGCTCCCATACAACAAACATGATTATTTTGCTCGTTTTTGCTCGATATTGATAACGGCAACAGGTAGACCCTTGAAATATTCATAGAATATTTAGTTATATTTTCACTTTAAAAATAAATATATTAATTAAATTAAAATAAAACAAATATTTAATGGGGGTTCCAATACAACAAACGTGATTTTTATAAATAATTGTATTGAACCCTTCGTGCGCGAATCCGATCGCACTTGGCCGGTTTTTTTTAGTTTTTATTTTTTTATTCTGAGGCGTGTGCTAGCTAACAATTATGGCAAATAATTTAACTTAATATTTTGTAAATTATTTTGCTTACTATTGTATAGAATCAAGTTTTTCCCAACTGAACAGACAGCTGTGTTGCTGGGGAGTTTGTTGCACCACGTCTTCTTCCCAGTTAAAGCACTAGTGTATCTTATGTAATTTTGACGTTCGAAAAGTGCTAATTCTCAGCCTACTTTTTTATAAATGACTTTTGATTTTGATTTAGAAAGAAGCTCTTTAATTCGAAAAAACTTTTTACAAAAAAAAAAGGAACCGGCTACCAATAATAACACTACAAAGTGAAAAAAACTTTAATTTCGGAAGTCGGTGTCTTTGGATCTGTATTTAAATATAATGTTAAGTTTGTTCTTTATTATTTTTCAAAATATTTACATAATATATACGCTAACAGAATATAATAATATGTACATTATACAAAAAAGGAGGGGACAGAATCATAGGGCATCAAAAAATTCGTTCGCATCGCTGTCAACCGGAAAAGAGCCCAAAAGGCTGACAGCATTGCCACGTTGTATGGCGATGCTGATTCTTTGCCCGAAAAATAGACTAGCCCTCTGGTCACGTGAAGAGTCGACCAACCGCTTGACGATATCCTGAAAAACCAAGTGGGCACTTGGACCCCATGGCTCTAGTGTTTCAACCAAAACGGCTCGAACATATAACACCCAATAAGATTGGAATATTTTCGCCGTTTGAGGTTTTCTGCACCTGCAGCAGCCGCCCCAGCACAGCTCGCCGTGCTAGAAAGATGGGATGGCGCAAGGGTGTCGACACATGTTGCATCCCACACCAAAGGCCGACCTAACTTCCAAGGCATTATGGTCTGTGGTCCGTCTGGTCTCTGCCCATTTTCGCGTGCCAAGCCATTAGGTTCTAAAATAGCTGGCACCCCGACGGTGACAAGAGCACGACGGATGATGTCATTAATGCTGGCGTGAAGTGCTATCCGGCCTGCACTCTTACTGCAAGATAGGCCATGATGTCCAAGGCAGTCGACAGCTTCTCCGCACTGGCAGTATTTGAGTTTTTTGCCACCGACTTCCGAAATTAAAGTTATTTTTCACTTTTTAGTTTTATTTTTGGTACTCGGTTCCTTTTTTTTGTAAAAAGTTTTTAATTTTTCACTTTTTAGTGCGTCAGTTTTGAATTTATCTAAGTTACAATAGCCTAATGTTAACTGCTCATCACCTTTTACAAAATATTGCTTTTCCCGATGCTGGGACGTTGATTGTTGAGGAGTTCTCCTGGTAAGAACCAGGAGAACTGCCACCCACCATATGCATAGTGACGAGCATAAATTGCTTAATCGCAACCCGTTAAATAGGGGTACTCATTATTATATTGTTCCGGTGGCCATATGTGGTCTCGAACATCAGTTCCACTTCACCAAATGGTGCTTTCCGAGAGCAAATGCATGAGTTACTATAAAAAATACCCAAATCGCTATAGGTTTGCCTATAACATTTGAGGGTTTCCCTCTATTTCCATGGGATCCACTCATCTGATTCTGATTTGATGGCAATGGGACCACCTTGGGAGTATACCCTTTCAAACAAAAAAATAATTTTCAAAATCGGTCCATAATTAACGGAGTAATCGCGTAACAAACATACAAAAAAAAAACAGCGCCGAATTGAGAACTCCTCCTTTTTGGAAGTCGATTAAAAATACAAATTCACTACACTACTGATAACACTAACCTAACCTAACCTAACCTTGGCTTTTGTCAATTGTGTAGTAATTTGATAGTAGGTATTAAAGACAGAGATTGTACACAGCTGTGTTAACAATTCAACAGGGCTACACTCTCAAATTAATACCTACGTTTATAATATACATAGCTCGTGGCTTCCTTTACTTATCTCGCAACAATATACCAACAGAGTGCGTAATATCTGTCCTAATAATTAACAAAATTAGGTAAACTTGTGCCTTCATTTGAGTCAACTTGGTGATTGTTATCCACTCGATAATTTGGTGGTATAACGACGACAGACAAAAAAACACTATGTTATTTTGGGTCTGTCTTGTTTAACGTTTTATCAGAAATAGGTGATATGGCTCGACCGTATCATTTGTAAATTAAATTGAAATGGTCCCTGGTAAGCCCCGAATTTCGATTGAACCCAGTTAGGCAATTTACTTTATGTAGTTTATGTTATCACCACGACTTCAAAACGGTGACGGAAAACATCTTGAGGAAACCGGCATGTCCCAGAACCAAATACTGGAAGACGTGTGACATCTTCCAAACCGCACTGGGTCCGCGCGCTGTATCCTATCAGAGGAAGCGTTAAGGCTGCTGGCTGATTATGCTTACGCTAAGGTATCCCTACTACGAACATACAGGGTCAAATTAAATTAGCTAGCAAAACTCCGCAGACGTAATGGGTATCGACAACACAAAAAAATTATATAATTAAGATTTTATGTGTTTTTTTTTTGGCTCAACGACCGCTGTTAGTGTTTTTACTTGAAGTCTTGAGTTGCAAAAATCTGTTTTCTTTCGTTTTATCATATTTATTAAATATCGATACCCATCACGTCTGTGAAGTACCCCCAAAAAAAAACAGATTGTTTAAACTGATATTTCAAGTGTCTGCAATAAAATGCGGTTGATAACTACAAAAAAAGAACAAAAAAAAATTGTTTCAGCATGTTTAGATATCGATTCCCATCACTTCTGCGGAGTTTCGCTAATTTAATTTGACCCGGTATATAGGTACATTAGGGAAACAATTAAGGAATAAATATTACTTTTAAATTAAAGGCGTGCACTTGGTTCAACATTTATTTTACATATACAGGGTGGAAACTTTCAGCGGGGCAGTAAGGGTAAGTACCTTATCCGTTGCAGCTACGCGAAAATAGTCTTAAGAGACTATCCTTATCTTTTTGAGAAATTTTGATCTGCATTCACAAAAAAAAAAAAAAATGTACAGTCAGCAGGAAAATAAGCAATTTTCACAAAAACTTTTTTTTATGCCAATCGATCCTCTTTCTTATAAGGATCAAAAACCTCTATTGGACTAATTGAGGTTTGAGTACTAGAAAAGTCATAAATCGCAAAAAAACTTTTCCTATACATTTCGTAGGAAATGAGACTCGAACTTACATTTTTTACCATCGATAAACTGGCCGCTACAAAAAAGACTAATCGAAAAACAAATACAAAAACTATAACTTCTACTTTGGGTATTATTTCACCTTAAAATTAAAAACTTGAAACTTTACATTTGGACTCACCTAGAAATTTTACTTTTGTGCTCTAAGTTATGAAGTGTTGACAATGGTAGCTGTTTTGACGATAGGTTTATTCCCTTTACTACAGAGTGGGTAGCAGCTGATAATGTGCTAGGATTAATTCCATAGAGAATCGTGGTAAGTAAATCTTTGAGTTCCTGAACAATGTTGTACCTATTCCTTTTTATAAAGTTCGATTTTTAAATAGCGCGAAATTTTTATTGTGGGCCACATAAAAAGTGTAGACGCGTGAGATCTGGGGCCCAAGTCTGCTATTTTTATAAATTCAGTCATTCCAACACGATCCCATTGTCATGCCATTGTCATTTTGCTAAAAGTTCGTAATCTGGTAAATTCATAATGGTCGATCATTGGTCGGTCAATGTTCTCGTAATATAATTGTGTTATTATAATGGCATTGTCGTATTGCCATTATTATAAAACCCATTAGTAGAAATGTTATTCATTTTTCATTATGTACGAGATTACCAATATATGCAATTTCTTTCAATGTAGTGTCAGTGGCCGACCATTGGAAAGTCATAATGACGCCATTATAAAAGCAGATTACCAAACTTGTCAAAATCAACAATTATGAAATCAATGATCGACCATTCTGACACTATTATAAATAATAGCAGACTTGAGGCCCTGGACTGCGAGGTGGTCACGTTAAAGGACCATCATTATGTTTGTATCCACTGCCTTGCGAATTGCCGGAATTCGATTGATGCGATTTATTTTTTTTGTTTATTTTTGACCAGTCTTCATTGTAGCGGTCTATTTATCCATCATAAAAAAACTAAGTTGGAGTATCATTTCCTACGAAATGTATGGGAAAAGTTTTTTGCGATTTATGACTTTTCTAGTACTCAAACCTCAATTGGTCCAATAGAGGTCTTTGATACTTATAAGAAAGAGGATCGATTGGCATAAAAAAAAGTTTTTGTGAAAATTGCTTATTTTCCTGCTGACTGTACATTTTTTTCAAAATCTGTGAATGCAGATCAAAACTTCTCAAAAAGATAAGGATAGTCTCCTAAGACCATTTTCGCGTAGCTGCAACGGATAAGGTACTTCCCCTTACTGCCCCGCTGAAAGTTTCCACCCTGTATAACCCAAGCGTCGCTAGAAGAAAACTAGGTATAGTGTTTTCTTTAAGACCTTATAACTATTTAAGGTGGGTACACACAACACCTCTACCCTTAATTACTAATATAACAAAAGAAAAACTATGGCTAAGTCTTCAACATCTTAATATAACATCAAATACAAGTTAACTCAATCTGTACGCTAAGTACACATAAACATACGAGTAAAGTAAACTAAACAAATGTGATAATGAACTTATTAATCTGCTTTGCCTTTAATTACTAATATAACAAAAGAAAAACCGACCAAGTGCATGTCGGACCACGCACAATGAAGGGTTCCGTAGTTTGGATGAATTTATCCCAAAAATAAACTTAAGATTTTAGTTAATAAACATGTTCTCCCATATATTTACGTACGTCACGGTCAATTCTCCAACTGTAAATGTAAGTTGGTCGACTATTACTCGTTAACTTGTATAGCCTACTTAGCTGGGATAAGTTTTTCTTTTAATTTTGATATAATTATATACTACAGCTATGATTTTTTTTACATATCCAAAAACAACCATTTAGAGGACACTTGACTCTAACAAAAATTAGCACTTTAAGGCTTAATATTACGCAAACGGATTCCTAAATCGAAAAATGGTTTTCATAGGCCCGTCATATCTTTGAACGGCCTAACCAACAATATATCCCACACCACGACATAGACGAGAAAAAAGAATCATCCCCACTTTACGTGCCATGGAGGTACAATAAATTTTTTTTTTTTATGATTTTATTTTTTCATTTTGTCGGCGTGATTAATATGTAGGTATACCATGCCGAATTAAAGCTATTTAGTACTAAGAGTCTCTGAGCAAAGCCGCGGGCAGACAGTCAGACAGACGGACATGGCGAAACTATGAGGGTTCCTTATAGACTACGGAATCCTAAAAAATAAAGCAAAGTCTTCAACACCTTAATGTAAGATCAAAGGCACGTTAACTCAATCTGTAAGCTTAGTACAATAAAGCTAGAAGAAAACTAATCAAGTATGAAAATGATCTTATTAATCTGCCCACATCCTAAAACCACACATTAACCATTATGAACTATCATAATCTATTTTATTATGCCACCCGATACGGGTACTGGCGGCTTATGTACTCTTACTGGTCAGTTACGCGTTGTGACAACATTACCAGCATCCTTCCTATTGGTCAACACATAAAGAGTCCTATACGCAAACTACAAGATATTTCCGCGGCAGTATCTTGTGTCACCACGACTGCTAGTACTACTGGTTTTGGAGACGAAACTCCATCTAAACTACCTTCTCTCGAAGCACCCGCACTTCGATCTAGATCCTCGCCACTAGTCATGGGGAATGGTAAAACATTTACGTGAATGTTGATTTCCAACTTTTTCGTAAAGTGCTCTTTTCCTGTCTCTTTTCTGGGAATATCTTTACCTACATTTTTCATCACCCTTGCTTTAGATCTAATGGAGTAATTTGTATTACCTACGCGTTTCCTATTTCTTCCCATGGGTGTCGTAAAAAGTGACTAAGGGACTTACTAGAGAATTGGTAGCAGCGTTCTCTATTCATTTTAACACCATACTGCAATCGCCAACCCGCCTCGCCTGCCAAGTGTGGCGATTATGACACTCCTCCCTCATATGTTGGGAGAGGCCTATGTCCAACAATGGACGTCTTTCGGATGAAATGATGATGATGATGATGATGACGCGTTTGTGGATCGTTCCAGGCGCCCGGCTCGAATTCACGGGGTTTTCCGTCCGCATCTCGCTCACTACGAGCTTGGCGCGCAGTGACCTACGATTGTCGTTCTGGTTTGAAGTTATCCAACCTCATACAAAGACTACCACTCTGTAATATACTAGCTGGACTATCACCGGTAGCAGCGTGTTCTGTGTTCCTGTAGGCTAAGAGAAACCTAGTCAGAGCTATTTCAACATTAAGATTCTGTTTGAACGCCTTCTTTATATATCACGCTTTCAGCTGTACCACTGGAAGCTGGGTGATGTGGAGCTGTAAAAGTGTGTTCTATGCCATTATGTTTTAGGAAATGTTCAAATTCTAAACTCGAAAAGAGTGGGCCGTAGTCACTAACAGTTTTAGAAGACCAAATTCCGACCACAAACTTCATAGTACATTGATAACTGCTTGTGCTGTAGTTCTATTCATCCGGACTGCTTCTATGCCTTTCAAACAAAAATCTACAATAATCTAATTCCGCCAACGATTCTTCAGTTTGCTGTCGCTGCTGCCAGAACCCAAAATTCTCGGATAAAATTGATGATGTTGGCTGCAGATGTGTAGCCAATAACTCCACTGCTCTATTAATTCAGCAACTAATTCAGCGGGTTTTAGTGGAATCGCCAATAATGACATACGTAAGGCCTCCTCCTCAACCATCATCAAAATTAGTTTCGGCAGTTTGAGCTTTCACGTCGTTGACTAAAAATTACACCTCCAGTCGCTCAACATAAGCGGACCAGTTCCCTGTTGTTACGTTGAACTCATGTACCTGGTGCACTGACATTTTAATTATCCTCGTCACCACTGTCAAATAAAAGGCGTGCGCTAGGTACAAAAATTATTTTAGAAGGGCATAGACGACCCAAGCGTCACTAGAAGAGAACCATAGTGTTCTCTCTATGACCTTATAACTATTTAAGGTGGATACACAATACACACAAAAATTATAAACCCATTCAGTGATTGCAGGCTTGATGATATGTTAAGTTACATAAAAACTTCATGCATTTATACAGTAATCAAAAGCAGTACTCAAACGCTCATTTGTATCTCAGTATCACCTAGTTTGAAATCTAAAAATTTATTAATGCTGCGTTGGACCAACGACCAACTGTGTTATTTTTGTGAAAAATAACACAGCTCAAATAATAGGAACCTATACAGATGTACCTACCTTAATCATCCTATACAATCCTCGATTTAATTTTCAAGCAATTCAATGCACAGTTGCACGAAAATCAAGTAGGGTAGTTGATTTTCGAGCAACAGTAAATTCTTCTCAAACTGCACAGTTTCCGTGGCTTTATTGCTAACAATGAGTGACAAACGATAATCAAGATGGCAGCCAAACAGCGGATATTGAGCCAAACAATTGCCGATCTAGATCCATTCGAGCCAAGTTTAGCGAAATGTTAGCTAACTCGGCTGTGTACTGTGTAGGTATCTAATTTTGGGCGTACTTTTGTGTCCCTATCTCTGGAATAGTTTTTCTTTGCTGAGTCTGTAAAACTTCAAGATTTTTGAACGTATATCCTATATTGTAGTTGAGCTGCACGATCACTGACAAATGCTTGCACTGATTGGACAGGTCCACTCAAATTTGTGTGGTTATTTCCTCAAAAGACCATTTCAGACACGGATCTACATGGTCCTCACATGATCTGACCAAGATTATGTCTGGACTTTAAAAGAGACTTTGACAATAAAATTTAAAACGTATCATTCAAAAAATCAACAATGTTATAATAGCACATACTTAACAGTAAGCAACTTTTTGAGCGTTGTCGAGTGTGTCCGGTTAATTGCCTCCGGGTTATTCAGCCCAGAAAAAAACCATTGAAACTGCCTTAATATACCTACATCTAAATGCATATCTACATTCTTCAGCAATGAAAACAATACCCTATAACAATTCCCTATACCTTATAAATAACCCTAGAAAACCCAATGTAACCCTAATTACGCCATCTCCTAGTCTCAGTCACACTTGTTACCGTAGTCGAGCTCAATTACTAGTTAATTACATAAAATAAGTGCCTTTTCATCCAGGGTTGAGCCATAACCGTTATAACCAAGTATAATATCCGAGTGTCTTTGCAAAATAATTCGGTTGATAATATTCAGGATGTTACAAGTCGGTTTAGATTAGAGCTGCAGATAAATCTGTAATGTCATTTTGGGAAGGCGTAGATAGCATCATACGGCATTTCAGATACCCCAATCTCTTGGGGTTACTAAAATGGTGTGCGGTGTCTTGTTTGATGTTATTCGAGTTGATGATATAGTACGCGCAAAACTTTATGAGCTCTCTGAGTGGTCTAAAAGTATAACGGCGCAGGATAGCTTTTACCAGAAGTGATCATCGTATTAGTGGTTGAGCAGCTTCAATATCATCAGAACTGTGCCAGAATATAGCAGGTCGTCGTGGGCGTGGTATGACAGCGGCTTCCATGACATCATCTTCTGTCATCAAAAGACAGCCGCCTCGCAACCATCGATGCGATGCTCTGCTAGAATGACTGTCAGCAACCAGTGTCACTCTTATCCGACCTTTTCGGTGATTCCAGTAACTTCGTAACAAAATTAGACGGCGCCATTGGCTGCGCCGTCAGGTGTATGTAATAGGTAATAACATAACATAACATTTTTTTTTAATGGTATACCTACGTATACTGGTATGTACCCACAGTCTTAAAAAAATATAGTCCTTCCTCATTTTTTGTTCTCCCTTAGGTGTGAAATCCAGTGCACAAATATGGGGCTTGCTAGGTTGCACAAGACTACCTTCAAAATGCTGTAACTGGAGCGTCTCAAACTTTACCGAAAAGACGCGACACCCGACCTCATGATGTCGTGAAAGCCCGGGACCCTCGCTTCGGCAAACACGCTCGAGGCACTGCCGTATCTTGGCCGTTTCATAAGGATTCGTTAAGCATCATTGTACTGAACCCTTAAGGGTCGGGTAATCGCCGTTTGAACTTGGCCATACAAATGCGCGTCGCGCTCACGCCGCATAAGGAATATTTATTCTTAGTAACGAAAATATGAATATTTGAAGAAAAAAACACAGACAGAATTCAGTTCATACAATAAAAAACCATGAAAATATCTTAAGTAGTTTGAAAGTAATATCGTATTTTATGCTTTGAGTAGACATTATTTTCTGAATTAATTTCATAAAGTATTTTACTATAATACTTAAATATTCACATAAAGAATTGATGTGTATGCGTTCTAGTTTAACATACATTATTTCCATAACTTATTTGCATAATGCAAGTAAGTTATGCAAATATAGAAGGCGTAATAACAGATTTAAATGTCACTAAAATCATATGTCTGCGCCTACATCTTTTTATATATTATCACTGCATCTTCTACCCAACTGGAAAACTTTTAAGATTTAATATGGAACTCAGTGGCTACCACAACTTTATAGAAGTGAAATAAATTAAATAGAAAATGTGTGTTAAAACTTTTTCCTACTATAATTTGCTTTAAGCCTCGTACGGATAGAAGTATGCTTTAAGGTGCGATATCGCGGCCTCGACGCGATGCTAGTAGCACAATTTCTTATCGATATCGCGCGTCTGTACCAGCCTTTATTGTATAACAAAATATAAATGCGAAAGTGAGTTTGTTTTTTACGCTTTCACGGCATAACTGCTCATCGGATCATCATGAAACTTTTACATACACATTGTCAGGAATACAAAAAAGAACATAGTACCTTTTATACAGAAAAAAGTACTGTTCCCGAGGGATAGAAAAATGATTGACCGAATCAATATTAACGCGAGTGAAGCCGCGGGCGAAAGCTAGCCCTAACTACTGAAGAGAGTTTGTATGTTTTTTACACTTTCACGCTTAAACGGATTTGTATGAAATTTGGCACATGGTCTATCCATGTGCCAAATTTTATCCAAATCCGTGAGTCCTGGAGAAGGACCTATTTCACCAGGCTACATTTCATCTTGGATCGCAGATGAAGTCGCGGTCAACAGCTAGTATGTAAATAATAATTCGAGACTACATTATGGTATTTAGATTTGAATCGCAAATTCTTTATGTTACTTGTGTTGAGTGTGTGAACGTCTAAAGCTGATATCAGACGTTTTGATCGAGTGAACAGATCACTCGAGTGAATGCTCATTTTTGCTTCATTCCACGTTCAAACGATACCGACAAATAGAATAGAATAGAATACTGAAATGTTCATCTACTCCTTTCATTTAATTTTTCAATTATTCTGTAGGCGAGTGAATATCGTTAGATCGATTCACTAATGCAGGGGTTCCCAAACTTAATCAGTTAGCGGTGCATGCGTTTAGTATTTTGTCTAGGCACCCTAGGTAGTTGAAATAGGGTACAGTGATACTAGTTTGATAGGCACAACAATTAAAACATCCAAAATATGAGACTGAGTTTTTATATTTATATTGACACACAAGAATAAATTTACCTATTATTTAAGAAAAATTTAAAATAAAATACAATGGCAACTTAGTCAATGTGACGTAGGAGCTTGGGTGATCTCCACACATTTCTTCAAAGACTTGACACCGCTACTCTCTTTTCTTGCTCCACATTGATCTTTGAGCGATATTAATTTGCTCTTTATTACAGCTACAGCTGAAATCCAGCTTCACATTAATAAGATGTTGCAAAGGGAATGAGAATTCTTAGACCTTTTTTTTTTTACCAGCGAATACCTAAGTTAAGTTTCCAGGGAATGGGAAACAGGAGAGCCTCACGACACCCCTCTTTACTCTCTACAACGCAACAAGGCGCCGCGGCACACACTTTGGAAACCCCTGCACTAATGAATTCATTTTTCAGTTCAGAATTACTCATAATTTTGTGTTCAGACGTTTCACTTCGAATGAAAGACAAAAATTAACAAAAAGTGTAGCGTCTGATATCTGCTTAAACAATACAAGTGTCACTAAAACATCTACCTACTCTAACACAACCGACCCATTCATATCTCTTTTCGCAAAAGGATAAGTTCAAATTAGAGCAAAGTTGAGCCGGAACACTGGACCGGACTCGACCTGACCGGCGGCGGCGTTCGGCGTTTGTTAGAGGACTACTGACCCCTTAAGACTGACGTATAAGTACTTATGGACACTGGGATTTAGGGTATAGGTACTTGTAGACGGTAAATTGTAACAAGTCTCGGGTAGTGACTGATCAATCCGTGAGGATTGGGCTTTGAGAATGAACATTCCCATATAGCCAAAGTTTGCCACAGGAAGAAAACAAACTTAGATCAGAAATTAATATGACGTTGCATAATTTGACTTATAATAATAATTTATTTCAATTAATTGACACTAACAATTATGTTGGTAATCATTTTTATTTGACAAAGGATAGATTTTTTATGGGTAGGTACTATCTTTCTAAATACTGTAAAAGACAGATAGCTGTGTCGCTATCTTATTATTTTTCTATTACAGCCAAGAATTTGGCTAAACAATTTGCTTCTATTGAGCAATACGATGACATGTTAAATAATTCAGCCAATAATTTGGTAACAAAAATTGACATTAAAAATAATTTAAATTAGAAATTAGGACAATAGAGTCAACCTCTAGCAATAATGTACAGAATTGCAAAAATAAATCAAATAAAAGTTTAAAATCAGTCAATAGTATCAACCTGGTGCATCAAAATATTCAAGGATTTCTGAACAAAGATTTAGAAGTAGAATTATTTATGAATTTTAACAGTATTGATATTCTTTGTATAACAGAACATTGGCTTAAAAGCCACCAGTTCTTGTTAAATTTTAATAATCACCAGGTTGGTAGTTCGTTCAGCAGAGTAAATGCTATACACGGTGGCTCATTATTTTTAGTAAGGAACCAGCTTAAGTTTAAAGACCGTAAGGATATTGTGAGCCTATCTGTTGAGCGGACTGTTGAAATAGCCTGTATAGAATTGGAGCAGTTTATTGTATTAAGTGTGTACAGACCCCCTTCAGGATTGTACGACTGCTTTGAAAAGGTAATGGATGAAGTGTTGCACAAGATTTGTAACTCAAACAAGTCCATTATCACTTGTGGTGATTTTAATGTTAATTTGTTAGAGAACTCAGGTTCTTGTAGTAAAATAATAAGTCTGTTTCAGTCATACAATCTTGTAAACTTGTTTTTGGAGCCCACAAGAATAACCTCTACTAGTGCCACATGTCTAGATAATATTTATACAGATATTATACCAAGCCACAAAGAAATTATAAATTTACTTGATTCTGATCATTGTGGGCAAAGGATTACTATCCAAAACCGAAACAACAAAGTGGCTAAAAAGGATATCACTGTTAACCCCAAAACAGCACGTCGCTTGGAAGCAAAAACAATTTAATTCCACATTTATTCCCAAGACTATCTCGGTTAATAGTAACGCATCTTTCAGTGATTGGGCTACCATTGGCATTCATAAAAGTAGAACACGGCTTTATGAGCTGTACAATGAAAGGTATTATGTAAATACTGATGAATTTAATTTGTATGTTAGAAATTATTCAAAATTATTCAAAAAAGTTTGTTGTATGGCCAAGTCGCGTTATTTGAGTTCGAAGATTAAAAACAGTAGTAATGTAATTAAAACGACTTGGAATATTATTAATAGTGAAACGGGAAGGTCTAGGAACCGAAATACTGACTATAGCCTGTCAATTAATGACAACATAATAAAATCAGACTCACAAGTCGCCGTGGCCTTTGAAAATTTCTTTTCGGATATTCCCGTTTCAACTACTAAATCCCTAAACTCATCACCTTCTGTTGCTGAGTCTTTGCTTAAGGAAAATGTAAATGTTTGCGATTCGGAATTTCACTTTGAACATATTACCTGTAGAGATATAATTAAAACCTTTAACACTTTAAATGTAAAAAAGACTGCAGATCTGTGGGGTAATTCTGTAGAAGTTGCTAAGTCTATTATAGACATCGTAGCACCTACTTTAGCCCTTATCTTTAATAATTGTATTGACTGTGGGGTGTTTCCTGACCTCATGAAGAATAGTAAAATAATACCGTTGTTTAAATCAGGTAGTACATCAGACCCCACAAATTATAGACCTATTTCAGTACTACCTACCTTTAGTAAAATTTTTGAGAAATTAATTTTGGACCAATTGCAAAGATTTTTTAATAAACATAAATTACTACATAGCAAACAGTTTGGTTTTACAAGGGGTCGTTCGACTACTGATGCCGGTGTTGAACTGTTAGGACATATTTATAATGCATGGGAAGATAAATGCGATGCCTTGGGCATTTTTTGTGATTTGTCCAAGGCTTTCGATTGCGTTTTTCATGAAACGTTAATCAGGAAACTCCGCCACTACGGGATCCGGAACACCGCTCTGGATCTTCTTACTTCATACTTGAGTAATAGGATTCAGAGCGTTGACGTCAATGGAAAAAGATCTCCCGGATCTATAGTAACAATGGGAGTTCCACAGGGCTCAATTCTTGGTCCTTTCTTGTTTCTTATTTATATTAATGACTTGCCTTACCTCATAAAGGATAATCATGATATAGTGTTGTTTGCAGATGACACTTCACTTTTGTTTAAACTTAAACGTCAGCAGCTGGTTACTGACGATGTAAATAGCGCGATCTCAAAAGTAGTTCACTGGTTCAATGTTAATAATTTACTTCTAAATGAAAAAAAAACCAAATGCATTAAGTTTACGCTACCTCACGTTAGGCAGGTGAAAACTGATGTGTTGATAAAGGGCGAAGAATTGAATCCTGAAGAAAGCACAGTATTCTTGGGCTTAACTTTGGATGCTAAGCTTCAGTGGGGCCCACATATAGATAAACTGTCTAAAAAGCTAAGCTCCGCAGCATATGCTGTTAGAAAAATTCGTAATTTAACTGACATAGAGACAGCCCGTTTAGTGTACTTTGCCTATTTTCATAGTGTAATGTCGTACGGTATTCTGTTGTGGGGAAATGCCGCCGACATTCAGAATATCTTTGTTTTGCAGAAAAGAGCTGTACGATCAGTTTATAAATTAAGTCCAAGACACTCTCTCCGAGAGAAATTTAAGGAGATTAATGTAATGACTGTACCTTCTCAGTATATTTTTGAAAATCTTTTATATGCCCATAAAAATATAAAATTATTTAAAAAATACAGTGATATCCATAATATAAATACTAGAAACAAACATAAATTTGTTGTACCTACAACAAGGCTCAAGAAAATAGGTGGCTCGTTCCGATGTCAATGTGTACGCTTTTATAATAAACTTCCAAGCCACGTTCAAGATCTAAGCCTTAATAAATTCAAATCATTCATTAAACGTAAGTTGTGTCAGAAAGCTTTTTATACCGTTAAAGATTATATTGAGGACAAAAAGGCTTGGGATTGACATGCTCCAATTTTTAATTATTGAAGTGGTTTATTTTTATTGTTTGATGTTTTTTTTGCTAACTTTTATTATTTTATATACGTAACGTAATATATACGTAATGACATGATTATTTACTTGTAAAGTATTATATTATTTTAATTATTGTGAATGTGAAGACTATGTGGGTTATTGCTCTTTTATTTTTATTTTCACTTTGTCTTTTATTCTCAGTTAGTGTTAATCATGGTCTGGCAGTTTGAGTCATTTAAGCGGCCTACCCAAATGTCCTTTCTTTGGTATTGATCGTCGCATCGTTGAGCTCCTTAAGTTCTGAGTAGAGCTGCACGATTACTGACAAATGCGTGCACTGACTGGTCAGGTCCACTCAATCTGCGTGGTTCTTTCCTCAAAAGACCATTTCAGACACCAATCTACATGGCCTTCACATGATCTGACCAAGATTATGTCTGGACTTTAAAAGAGACTGTGACCTCTGAGTTTGTTTCGGCCTTTCTTCTCAGAGTAGTCAGATAGGAAACGCCGACCTCATCTAGTTTTAAAAATATGACTGACGTGTAAAAGTGTTTGTACAAACCTACTTACAGAAATAAAAATCATTTATCATTTATCATCATTTATCATTTAAGCTTAATAATGTGACCTTCGGACTGCCAAGTCATAAGTCTCGAGTTCAAACCCAAGGCACGTACTCGTACCTCTGACTTTTCGGATTCATGTGCGTAGTGTATAATTATCACTTGCTTAAAAAAATGGGGAGGGAAAACAGCTTGAGGAAACCATGCCTGAGAGTATTTCTTGACAAGTTAGAGGTTCATGGGCGGCATAAAAGCTCAGAGAGGAATAACCCCCGCGCGGTCTCGGGTACTTTCTTTACGGATCGCGTATGCTATGCCCGCATATCTTCGAGGATGCGCGAGCATTTTTTGTCAGGTTCAAGCATTTATGCACTTTATTGTAATAATTTTAAAGTTTATTATCAAATGCGTTAATAAAATCCTCTCCGCTGCGCTCCGTTCTGTCTGCGCTGAGCCTTAGTGACACCATCATCAGTAACGTAACCTAGTGGACAGACTCGGACAACACACTTTCCTAACAAAACACACCTACATTCACACACGACACACATGCTACCTCTACCCATAGCTAAAACATAGATATGTTTTAGAATTATATATAATAATCTATAAAAAAAAATTGATAATTATGTTTTGTCTTTTTTGTATTTTTTTTGTCCTTTTTAGGGTTCCGTACCCAAATAGTAAAACGGGAACCCTATTACTAAGGCTCCGCCGCCTGTCTGTCTGTCTGTCTGTCTGTCACCACACCAGGCTGTATGTCATGAACCGTGATAGTTAGACAGTTGAAATTTTCACAGATGATGTATTTCTGGTGCCGCTATAACAACAAATACTAAAAACAAGAATAAAATAAATATTTAAAGGGGGCTCTCATACAACAAATTTGATTTTTTTGCCGTTTTTATAGATAATGGTACGGAACCCTTCGTGCGCGAGTCCGACTCGCACTTGGCCGGTTTTATTTAATTTAATTTTTAGTTTCGATGAGAAGGAAAGTTTCAACGAGTATGCTTGTCTATCTTCTTTCTTTCTTTTTCGCGTTAATTTCTAGATCTAGATGGATAGTAATAAATAAATTTAATTTTGCCAAGCTATTGCCGGGCCATCAATGAAGCCATCGCGGGCCGCAGCAGGCAGGGGCCGCTGGTTGAAGACTTTTGCTATAGACCGAGATTCCGAGCTTATATAATTCATACTCAACTGTACTGAGATACCTACATATCAAACAAGGTAGCTACACGAAGTATTGGGGACTGCGAACCGTTCCGGTACTTTGAAAAGCAAGGACGGACAACATACCTAGGTACTTTAATGTTATATGGGCTATGGGTACTTTACACTTCGAACTCAACTGGTTTTTTGCCCTCCGGCGAGACGGAGTACAAAAGGCTACTTTTAGGTACCTACTCGTATAATTAACCGAGCGAGCGAAGCATCTCTGATTCAAGGCTGGCAAAATTTGCTTTCGTGTGTCAGTTTGTTGCTACGCCTCTACAGGTCCTATTTTACACCCGATCTGGACGAAACTTGGTATTTCTACAGGTTTTGTAACTTTTTAGATTTTTGTTTTTGTCGTCGGGGATTTTTGATTGGAAGGGGTACTTCCTCCAAAAAGAGGCAAATAGGGGGCTACTGGATATCTTCACCTTATGAGATCCGATTCCGATTGTTTCTTTTTTTATTTGAATCATAGAAATTTGACGAAGATCTTCGAGACGAGTTCACCTTGTCCAAAAAAATGCGTCCAGCTGTTGGCCGCAAGATGCACGCACACTAGAATAACACAGTATATATATATATATATATATATGTATTCTCATTTATTTCAGATCACATAAAAATACACACACACACATACATAAACTCACGCCTTCTTCCCATGGGGGTAGGCAGAAACTATAGAGCGCCACCTGCTACGCTCCTTACATACTTATTTTAAAATTGAATATTTAACTAAATATTCTGTGAACATTTCAAGCGTCACCTGTTGCCGTTATCAATATAGAGCAAAAAGGAGCAAAAAAATCACGTTTGTTTTATGGGAGCCCCCTTAAATATTTATTTTATTCTATGTTTTAGTATTTGTTGTTATAGCGGCAACAGAAATACATCATCTGTGAAAATTTCAACTGTCTAACTATAACGGTTCATGAGATACAGCCTGGTGACAGACGGACAGACAAACAGACAGACGGCGGAGCCTTAGTAATAGTTCCCGTTTTACCGTTTGGGTAAGGAACCCTAAAAACCATCATTAACGATTTTTTTACGTTGTATGTAAGCCCATGCGTCACCGAATAGGATTCACATACAACAAGCAATTTCCGGAGTGCACTGATTGATGGGCTCAGCAATACCATATAGTCTGCATTGCTCAGAGTGTTAGCCATGACACCATCTATTGAACAGCCGACACTTGTCCTGCTGAGCTCATCAATCATTCATGTAGCGGTTAAACAATGACGTGGTGATAAGACGTAGCTGTCACGCTCACTAGACTATCAAAGTTGGCCTGTTTGTTTTAGGTCTTTTGCAGCGCGACACTCTAGACATATAAATAATCAAAGGCTGATAGTAATTGTAAAGTTTATCGGAGGTGTCCGCAACTCCACTTCCAAGCACGTATTTTTCATACGCAACGAATACATCTCGTAACACACACATAATCAGCCTATTGTTCCCACTGCTGGGACACATGCCTCCTCTCTGCGAGAGGGAGTGGGCCGTAATGCACCACACGGGCCCAGTGCGGGTTGATAGATGTCACATGTCTTCGATTTTTTTGTTCTTCGTTCCTCACGATGTTTTCCTTCATCGTTTTGAAAGCATCGTGATGAAATAATTTACACAAAGTAAAGCGCCTGTCTGGGCTCGAACTCACGACCTACTACTTGCAACAAATACATCACACTAATATTATAAAGGCGAAAGTTTGTGAGTGTGTGTGTGTGTCTGTGTGTGTATGTTTGTTACTTCTTCACGCTCAAACGACCGGACCAATTTTGATAAAATGTTGTATGGAGGTAGCTGATACCCTGGATTAAGACATAGGCTACGTTTTATCCCGATATTCCCACGGGATCGAGACTTACGTGGGTGAAACCGCGAGGCGCAGCTAGTAATGTATATATAATCGAAAATACTTGTCCGAAAAAATGAACCCTCAAAAATATATTGCAAAAACTGTTTAACGTAGAAACTGGTCATAACTTCACCTCTCGCATTATTTACAAACGCGATCACAAAATCGGGAACATTACTGCCATATCACACATAACTATCGAAAGATACTGCGGACCCAACTTTTATGTGCGACCATTCCAAGTGAAATGGGCGTGACTGTTCATACATATGTGAATTTTGAGGAAAAATGGAGTGAATCTAGTAAATTATCTCTCCGTCATAACGGGCGGAATGTCCAAGGGTCGGACTCAAGGGAGCTAAAGGAGCTCCTTATCAAAAACTTACTTATTTGTATTTATCGTCGTCTGGTTTATATTCATGCTTTTAGTGTTTGGTGTATTCTAGTGTTTATTTTGGGTAAAATATTGTTTACTGTAGAATCTGCAGCCCAATTCCAACACCACCTTCCTTCTTGACAAAATGTAATAAACTTAATGATAATTATGTATTTATGCTTGAAAACTCAAAAACTTGACTTGTTAATTGTATTCTTAATATTTATTATAATAACTAATTCTATGCAAAATTTTTATTATAATAATGTATTGTATTCAAAAAATTGAAATGTTTGTTTATTTATATGTAATATCGATTTTAAATTCTTATATGGTTAAATAATGTATGCCCTAAGATTATGGCAACGACGCCCCCAGCCCCCCCCCACCTTCGAGAGAGGACTATGTCCAGCAGTGGATGTCTTTCGGCTGAAATGGTGTATGGCCCTAATGGGTAATTCTTAGGGTTCCGTACCTCAAAAGTAAAAAACGGAACCCTTATAGGATCACTTCGTTGTCCGTCTGTCTGTCTTTCTGTCTGTCAAGACAATTTTTCTCAGGAACGCGTTGAGGTATCAAGTTGAAATTAATATCAAATACGTAAGTCTGTGGTCCTTTGAAGCTCTAAAAAAATCAAGCTTAAAAGTCAACGCAATAAAAAAATACGGCGGTATAAGCGACATTATTGCGACATATTTCGATACTCGCAAATAAATCAAAACCTATAGGGTACTTCCCGTTGACCTAGAATCATGAAATTTGGCAAGAAGCAAGGTCTTACAGCACAAGTATTGGAAAAAGTCCTAAAATTGTAAATTTGTACTTTTATCACATAAAAAAAACATTTTTTGCGATTACAAACTTAAATTTTGAGTTGGAAAATTGACCGTGGCGTATATCGATGTATGGGAGAACATGTTTTTCAAGTACAATGTTAAGTTTATTTTAGGGATAAATGCATCCTAACTACGGAACCCTTCATTGTGCGTGGGCCGGCACGCACTTGGCCGGTTTTTTTTTGAGTAACCATAACCTACGATAAGACCTACAGTATCACCAAAAATCACATTTATAAATACTTTGACTTTTGACTTTGACTTTTTGACTTTGACACTGTCAAACACAATCTGAATAATTTTAAGGATATTGCTAATCTAATGCTTCATATATTTGTCTGCTCAACAACGTAAATAACGCAATTAAAGTTGTTGAACTGTCAAAAAGAAAAACCCATTGCTACTGTAACGTTGAGTTGCACAAAACCAACATTAGTTTAACGGAGCATTAAAATTCATGCCATCCCTTACATTTTCTATCAAAAAGAAAGTGACAGCATCAATTTAAAGTCTCTGTTAAACTAATGATGGTTTCGTGCAATTCACCGTAAGTGTGTTATACAATTACGCCGTTGATTACAGCCATCACCTAATACCAAATTCAAATAAAATTATACGAGTATATAGGAACTCGACCGAGTAATACAAAGCTGCTCTTTGATAAGAAGAGTCTCAATCAATCTGCCTAGCATTTTCCCAACTATGTTGGGGTCGGCTTGCAGTCTAACCGGATGCAGCTGAATACCAGTTAATTTTTTTTGTTGTGAAACATTATAGCCGCACGTAAAACCGATTGCTGGCGGGGCGACGCATGCTGCGTGGCGACGCGTTGCTACTATATAGTCTATATGTAGTAGTGTGTAAATAATTTCGATGTTTCACATCTCCCAGGCGTCCCGTGACGGATCATTTTTTTTTAACAACACTAGTAATTTCTCCTGTATCGTGGGTGCGTTTACAAACATTTAAACTCACATACGCAAACAGCCAGACCCGGAACAACTACTTGTAGGTCATACAAATATAATTATGTTCCGTGCGGGAATAGAACCCGTGACACGCAGCGCAGCAGTCAATCGCTTAACCACTGCGCCAACCGTGTCGTCATTTTACATGAAGTGACTACTTATCTGACCTCAACAACCCAGTTACTGAGTAATACGATACCCCTTGGTAAGACTGGTAGTCAGACTTTCGGGCTTCTGGCGACCCGTAACGACTGTCAAAGATCCATGAATGACAGCCGGGACCAAGGTCTTTACGTTCTTTCCGAGGCACGGAGGAGTTTCGGTATGTAAAGATGGTCACCCATCCACGGCACAACCCCGGCAAGCGTAGCTTAACCTGATAGATCGACCCGTGTGGCTGTAATTACTTAGTCACGAGCTCCTCCTTTGATAAGACGAGTCTTTTGTTCACAATTAGTAAAGATCATACTTACATACCTACTTATAAGACGTAATCGCCTATTTGAGGTACCAGGCGCTCATGAGGAATGAAAGCGTACTTAATATGTATAATTACAACTACTGATATTTGGGTTTATTTATAAACGATGATTTAAGTTATGAGACGTTTAAACGTCAAAAATGTATGGTTAAGCAGTCGCTAATCATTACTTAACCTTAATCAGCGTTTATAGATACCTAAAGGGGATTATGTTCAAATTATAGGCGAGGACGCTGGCACCCTAAACACAAGTTAAATGTTACTCTGGGTGCCAGAGTTCATCGAAAACACTTTTCCCTTATTTGTAACGCTGCATTGTGTTTAGAAAAGTGTTTTTATACAACTGAAGGTAATAAATAATCATCATTTTTTTAGGGTTCCGTACCCAAAGGGTAAAACGGAAACCCTATTACTAAGGCTCTGCCGTCTGTCCGTCTGTCTGTCAGTCTGTCTGTCCGTCTGTCACCAGGCTGTATCTCATGAACCATGATAGTTAGAAAGTTGAAATTTTCACAGATGACGTAGGTATTTCTGTTGCCACTATAGCAACAAATACTAAAAACCAGAATAACATAAATATATTATTTAAGCAAAAAAATCACGTTTGTTGTATGAGCCCCCATACAACAAACGTGATTTTTTTGCTCGTTTTTGTTCGATATCGATAACGGCAATAGGTAGACGCTTGAAATATTCACAGAATATTTAGTTATAATATTCACTTTAAAAATAAATAATTAAATTAAAATAAAACAAATATTTAAGGACATACCATACAACAAACGTGATTTTTTTGCCATTTTTATAGATAATGGTACGGAACCCTTCGTGCGCGAGTCCGACTCGCACTTGGCCGGTTTTATTTTCTTAAAAGTCGTACTTTATCAGGTGCAATGACTGCACCAATCTTCAGTAGGATACAGCAGCCCAACGCCACAATAAATACGCATTTGTCGCATTTAGAAACATTATTTTTTATACCCACCATAAAAGCTACAAAAGATGCAAACCGACCGTCAAAGCAGAAGTGGGGAACAATAAAATGAATTCCGAAGAACAGTTAAGAAGCGTCGGACTATTCCAGAAGTGTCCAGCGCCATCTAAAAGTTAAAAAGCTGTAAAATATACAGCTACTCGTATTTTCACCGCTGCAAAATGAGAATCTTTGGGAAACAATGCGCTTGCCTCGCGTCTTTCAAACATCCCCCCTTTGAATTTCCCTCTTCAAAGCATGAACTGGAAACCGGGTTTTTTGAAATATTGTTCACAGCTACTAATGGAACATGAATTTTTAACCTACTTCGATAGAAGCGGCCTTCTATTACGTCATAGTTAGTTTTAGTTTACTTCGGTATTACAAGTACCTACTAACTAATAAATAAATTTGCCCTCTATTACAGGGAACTACAACATAACTGGTGAAATGTGGGTGTACTATAAGCCTTTCCTTTCCCTTCGGGGAAAAGAGGCGTCATATTATGGTAACTAATATAAATTACTAATACGAAAATTTAGTTGTTTATTTGTTTGGACGTTAGTTAGGTACCTAAACTTACCGTCTGATCGGGTTTGGATGAAAATTGGCACAGAATATGTTATGCAATGATGTAAGCAGGGACCATTTTGGTTACCCATTGAAAGGGTTTTCGATAGGGTTTTTCTAAGCGGTTAAACAAAACCCCATACGACAGAGGTAACCCTTTTGAACGGCTTAAATTAAATTTTGGTTACCAGTTGAAAGGGTTTTCGATAAAACCCATACGATATGGGTAACCATTTTGAACGGCTTACTTTAAGCCATTCAAAATTACCCACACCGTATGGGTTTTTTATTAACTGCTTAGAAAAACCCTATCGAAAACCCGTTCCATTGAAAGGGTTTTTGATAGGGTTTTTCTAAAATGGTAACCAAAATGTTCCCTGGGTAGAATAGAGATAGAATTGGTCATGCTCCGCGTGCGGGGCGGATATCGAAATAACATAATATTATGATTTTTTCATGTCACTGAGTTTCAAGTAGGTATAGAACCTATTGAATGGGTTATCATGTAACCTTTTCACTGGGTTTCAAGTATAAAACCCATTCAATGGGTTACATCATGATAAAGGTAACCCATTCTTCGAAAGGCTTAACCCTTAACCGGGATTGTACGGTCCCTGATTGTAAGTAATAAGAGATTGATAGGATATACGGATGGTGATAAACAATAATGTGTCAACCCACAAAAACTCAAATTCGGAGATAATGATGTATTCTGATAATGCATCCCGTATTTAACATTATGCAAGAAAGTTTTAAAGTCACTTCAATCAATTAAGTACGGAAAAAAATAATATAGATCGTAAATCAAATAGGAAATCACGTATACAACATTTTTCAATACGCTGCGCCGTCCAGCTCCGTAACACGGTCGACATTCAAAGTAGCACGTAGTTTAACAAAGTACTGTGACATCTTCAGACGCCATTTTCTCAAAATAAAGTCCGTGTGGCTTGACATTGTATTGCTTATCAGCGTCCGACACGCTCCGCAAGTGGCACGTCAAATTTGGAGACTAATTTGACATTTCAAATGATTGTTGTTCGTTTTTCAATTTGGAGTTTGACATTTGCACCTGTCACATTGGTATCTGGGATTCAACAACGAACTTTAGTTGCGTATCGTCTTCTCTCTTTTTCGCTCTCGATAATTACGACATGCCGTCCTACTTCCAGGGCCTCAAGCCTGCTATTACAATAGTGTCAGAATGGTCGATCATTGATTTCATAATTGTTGATTTTGACAAGTTTGGTAATCTACTATTATAATGGCGTCATTATGACTTTCCAATGGTCGGCCACTGACACTACATTGAAAGAAATTGCAAAGAAAATGATCGACCATTATGAATTTACCAGATTACGAACTTTTAGCAAAATGACAATGGCATGACAATGGGATCGTGTTGGAATGACTGAATTTATAAAAATAGCAGGCTTGGGCCCCAGGTGTCATCTAATAGTATGACATTGTGCCGTTTTTGAAGATCGAATGTTGAGTAGGTAGCCTATCTACCTATTTTTACTTATTATTGGATATTTGCCCTGAAAAAACACATAGTACCAGTAGTAAAGGTACTCCTGCTTTTCATTACAGTAAAAACCCCCCGGGAATCCAACCCTATCTCACATCAGGACGCTGATAAGCAATAAAAGTCAAGCCACACGGACTTTATTTTGAGAAAATGGCGTCTAAAGATGTCATACTACTTTATTATACTACGTGCTACTTTGAATGTCGACCGTGTTACGGAGCTTGACGGTGTATTGACAAATGTTGTATACGTGATTTCCTATTTAATTTATGATTTAGATGATTTTTTCCGTAGTTATTTAATTTTAGTGAATTGAAACTCTCTTGTTTAATTTTAAATACGGGATCCATTAACAAAACACATCAGTATCTCCGAATTTGATTTTTTGTGGGTTGACACATTATTGCTTATCCTCTATAAGACCAAGATTAGTACCGAGCCGCTATTTAAAACCGCATTTGGCATAAATAGTTGATATAAATGCACTTTGTGTTGGCAGCGTGCCAGACCATTGCTTAGGTATTTACTTGTGTACTGTAACAGTAATCTTTTGGCCTGGTTAGCTTAGCTTTTCAAAGTAGTTTTTTTGATGCATAACATCTTTTTTCTCGATTTTTATGGCAGTGATTTCGTGAAAAGGGACGGAAGTGTGTAACAGGAAGTGACAGCTTGAGCATGGAATAAGTAAGTACTTTTTAATAGCATGAAATTAGTAAGTACTTTATAATAGCATGGAACTAGTGTACTCATGGAATTCGTAAGTACTATATAAGGTGTATCTATTCATACACGAAATCTCTTAAGAAGTTAAATGAATTATTCGAATAATTATTCATTACTGGTGGTCGCCCACTGGTCGAAAATCGACCCCCTCTACTAACTATCTATATAATAGAAGCGTTTTACCTACCAATAAAACGCATATTAATTTACTTACCTTATTCGAAGCTTATTTAATTTGAGATAGGCACTACGTTTCCCGCCATCTATATCCGTCTCTTTCTTTCCTGTATCCTTCTCTTTCTGACCCCACCACCTGGCAGAGTGGGGGCGCACTGAGTGAGCCGCCATCTTTATGTCTCATTGAGTCGAAAATCACCAGGCAGACTTTAAAACATAAGCTTCGAATAAGGTAAGTAAATTAATATGCGTTTTATTGGTAGGTAAAACGCTTCTATTAATTTGACTTGACCGTTATTCGAAGCTTATTTAATTTGAGACGTGTTTGTTATCGCCTGGTGGTGGTCACACGGACGCCAATGTGAATGACTTGTTAGTAGATTAAGATATTACTGGTTATATTGAATGAAATAAATGTATTTTTCCTTTTTATTAAAGAAAAATAGATAACTTACATAATTATGTGAATATGATTATGGTTTAATTAAGTAATTGTTTCAACTTGATTAATCACAATGATAGAATCAACATTATATCACCAACCTCAATCAACAGGATTAAATAACATAGTTATAGAGGTATTTGAAGATGAAGGTAGAACTGTCCGCTTATAGAATTTACAAAAAGTATTTTGGGACTTCCAATTTCCTCTCGCGAGAATATCGTCTAATGGGAAATTATCTTGCCAGTTTTTTGAGGCAACAGCAGAGCGGAAACTCCCAGGCGTTGCAGTTATACACGCATCCTTAAGTAGAGTTTTAATCCACCCCGATATGATTGTCTTTGAAGCGGCTTTAGCTTCACCTCTTGTAGAAATGAACAGATTATGGATCTTAGCCGAATCTCTGCGATTTTTTAACAATTCAATTGTTCTACTAATCCAATAAACTGGATCCAAATTATTGCTATCTAGATTAGTAAACAATTTCCAACCCGATTGCCTGTGATCCGAAGAATCAGTCTTTGAACCAAAAACAGGCCACAATGTGATTGAGTTATTACTTTCAATACAATTCTCCGAATCAGTTCTTAATAAAGTCAAATCGTGAATTCTTCGACCTGAGCATAAAAGTAATAATGTTGCAGTGTGTCTCTGCACTTGGAAAATATTGTCGTGTGTAACGTTATAACTATTAAGGTATGCAGCTAGGCTATCGATGTTCCAAATTGGTGGTTTAGTTTTAACTGGTTTCTCTAACGCTATGGATTTTAAAACCTGTTTTACTAAAATATGAGAACTAATTTGGCCAGCAATGTCTGGATTGCAAAGAGTGGAAATTACAGATTTATGCAACAGAATCGTATTATATGATAAATTATTAACCAAATGAAGGTCCGACAGGAATCTGGCTACTTCTCTACCGCTAGGATTACGAGGATTAATTTGGTGTTGCTCGGACCAGATTAGCCATTTTTTCCAAGCAACGTCATAAGTCTTTAGTGTGGAAGGCCGCCAAGACTTCTTCAATAGTTTTATTTGGCTATCATTCCAATCTTTTAGGGTTTCGGCCCACCCCCACATTTCCATACCTCGAGAATCATGTTCTGTGTCCTCGGAGGTGGGAATCCCGTCGACACGTCTACTAAGACTTGGTCGAGATTCCGTAGTGTGAATGGGGCTGCCAACGCTCGGGTCTTGAGATCTGCCCGCCAATATACTCGATCCCAATGCGGAACTACTAGCAAGTATATCCCGCGAGCACTGTTCAAATGGGATAGCACTTTGGGAATCAAGTACGGTGGCGGGAAAATCCACGCCAGTTGAAAATTCCACCGTCGGGAGAACGCATCGTGAAACAATGCTTGGTGATCGTTCAGATCCAGGGACGCATAATTCACTACAACGTGTGCTCGACTGGAGGCAAAGAGGTCTATCAGGGGGATGCCCCATTTGACAAACACTGTCTCTGTGGCTCTGGCCAAGAGATGCCATTCCGGATTGACCCGAAGTCTCGACAAATGGTCCGCATGACCGTTGTACATCCCGGGAATATGAAAAATATTCACGTAAATTTGGTATTCTTCCAGAATTTGAAAAACTTGGTATGTTAGATCCATCAGTGGTGTGGATCTCGTGCCCCCTTCGCGTCGGAGATATGCGATAACCGTTTTGTTGTCGCACTGAATTAGTACTGTACTCCGTTGCAGGAGCTGACAATGATCTTGTAACACCTTTAGGATGGCGAGCATTTCTTTCTGGTTGCAGTGTAAGTGTTTTTCGCGATCTGCCCACAACCCTGTCAACGACAAATTGTTTAATCGAGCTCCCCATGCTATATCGGAAGCATCTGTTGTAAGGTAATGGGTTGGTGGAGGTACATGGATGGCTGAAGGGCGTTTGCAGTTCTGAAGCCACCATATTATGTTGTCCCGGGCTTCGATAGGAATTAAATGCCATTTCTGGTCTGATCTCAACATTTTGTTGAGGAGGTCCAATAGAGGTCGATAATTGAGTCGGCCTCTTGGGACGGTAAAACTCGCAAAATTCAGAAGTCCAACCAGACTGTGAACCTCCTTGAGCTTCGTATATTCCTTGTCTAGCATTTGGGACAGCTTGACAATCAGGGACGTCAGCTTCTCCTTGGGGAGTTGCTTCTGATTTGTCCAGGCATTCCACTGAACGCCCAGATACGCTAATGTTTTTGACGGAGTCAACACAGATTTCTCGTAATTTATGATCCAGCCTAAAGTCTCGAGAGTCTGAATGACAATATTTAAATGTTCCTTTAGGCTTTCCTCGTGTTGATGAGCAATCAGGAAGTCGTCTAAATACACCAGTATTCGTATTCCTCGTTTTCTGAGCATTTGGGCAATCCAATTTGTCACTGATGCGAAAGTCTTGGGTGCAGTACTTAGACCAAAGGGTAAACATGTCATTTCCAATAGCTCCTTTCGATAGACTAGGCGTAGGAATCGTCTGTGGCTGCGAGCTACACGAACGTGAAAGTACGCTTGCGAGAGATCTATTTTGCACAGCCAGTCTCTTTGCTGTAGGAAGTCTGGCACACGATAAACATTCACTAATTTGAATTTTGTGGTTATTACGTATTGATTGAGGGCCCTCAGGTTGAAAATGGGCCGAGCAGAGCCGTCGCTCTTGAGAACTAAAAACATTGATGACAGGAAACTTGGAGACAGATGTGCTCGTTCGAGGACCCCTTGATCCTTCATTTTGTCGATGATTGTGGTCATCTCTACTGAGTAAGGAACTAACATACCCTTTTTTATGTTCCTTGGATGGATCATTGGAGGCCTTTGACGAAAGGGTATGCGATACCCCGATATCATCCTGAGAATGACATTTGGAGCTCCGAATTGTTCCCACCGAGTTAAAAAATTTGCTAGACGGCCTGCTTTGAACTGCATCATGTCAATATTTTCGACGTTTGACGTCTCTATTGTTGTTGGGCGGAGACGGTGCTCGTTTCTGCCCAGATTTGGATTGATTTCGGTGCTTGGGGCGAGATCTCGAAGAACCTCGTCCACGAAAAAGCCCCCGATTATTCGGTGCGACCGAATGAGAGCCATGTCCATGACAGTGCGAGTTATAACCACCCTGCGGGGGTGGTGCAGTTTGGCAATTGCCTTGCATGTAGCATGATCCATGTTGACAACCCTGCGAGGGTCGTTTTCGGGTTGCGTACTCCAGCGAGGAGGCGCTAGTTTTGTGTGTCTCTACCTGCGAGATAGAGTTGTTAGACTTCTTTAGCGGCCAAAAACATTTTCGCACTCCACCCGCTTTTTCCAAAGCGGCTGTGAATTTTTCTGCGTTAAATAAGTTTGTGTATGTAGGAGGAATCTTCCTAAGCGTAGATTTCACTAATGGCTCCTTTACCTGTTTGATTACACAATCCCTGCGCATTTGCAATATCTCTGCGCGATGGCCACAAACCAGCTGTAACAAATCTGAGGAGGTTGTTTGAAAATCACCGCAATTTATAAGTTCTGTTAACTTATTATTAATAACCTCATAATCTGGGGTTAATTCTTTAGACCACTTGGCAAAATCAAGCAATACCTTCTGAAGCGACTCCTTCTGCTCTAAAATGCACATTGTTAAGGCAGCAAAGGCTTTATCAGCATATATCAAATGGCGGGGAGACTGGAAGGCTGCAACTTCTTCATTTATCTCAATATCCGTAAAACCCGGTTTGTGATTATACGCCTTTTGAGTTTCGGAATATCTGATTTCATTCCAATTACTAGTATCCCAATGTTGAAGATCACATAGCAGTTTCAAATGGAGTTCAGAACTCTTGGGCATAGAAGGTTCTTTTAATTTTGTTTGAATATTAAAAATAACTTCATTAGGCGTGTCGATAATAGATGCACTATCACCTAATTCTTCGTAAAGATTACGACTAACACCAGAATTTATAGACATGGAATCATTATAGTAATGATCACTAGTTTGAGCTTGCCGCTCATTATCACGAGCATACAACGATTTACGAAGATCACGTACCTCCTTTGATAATTTTCGATACTCTTGTTTCGAATGTCTTTGTTTTCTCCCCCTCCTCCTTTTTTCATGACGACTCCGTCGACGCCTTGGGGAGCGTGAAGAAGACGAAGATGAAGAACTGCTGTGGGAACTATTACTGCTTGAACTTGAGCTCCTAGACCGTAACTTACGCTGCATACCAGATGGTCCTGGTAATGGTTCAGTCACTTCATTTCTATTACTATCATCCATACTAAAACAGGAAGGGGCTTTAGAACAACACTAACGGTTAAAACCGTTAAAATAAAAATCAAATAAAAAGTATGTGACTACTACTAACACACACAATTTAAGCAAATAAAAATGTCCGTTCTAAAAAGCCGATTGAAACATTTGAAATTAAATACGAACGGAAAAACCGTTAATAAAAATTATGCGACTACACACTGAAGAGCACACAATTTCTCTTGAATAAAACTACACAGTATAAAATGTAGGTACTAAATTGTAACCCATCTTAGGCAAAGTATCACCGCGTTTTAATATCAATATGAAATTACTCACGTGTAGTTTTGTGGGTATTTTTACCAGTAGGTTTCTTATTACCACCCTAATAACTCTGGTATGCACCACACATAAAACACAAAAAATATTTGTAGAAATTTCTAGAATTGAATATACTTGATAATTATTTTAAAATAAATTTGAATATTGTGGTAACGTTATTGTTAACACAACCGTACCCGGCGGGAAACAAGACGCCAATGAGACATAAAGATGGCGGCTCACTCAGTGCGCCCCCACTCTGCCAGGTGGTGGGGTCAGAAAGAGAAGGATACAGGAAAGAAAGAGACGGATATAGATGGCGGGAAACGTAGTGCCTATCTCAAATTAAATAAGCTTCGAATAACGGTCAAGTCAAATTAATGTGTATCTATTCATACACGAAATCTCAAGCGGCCATTGTACTCATCATTATGAACAACTTTTACTATGGGACCACTCTAGAAATCGCAAAAAAAAAAATTAGCTGTTCCCTACATGTATGTTCGCATAACTAGTTACAATGTAGGGAACAGCTGATTTTTTTTTCGGGGTCGAATTTCGACCAGTGGGCGACCACTAGTAATGAATAATTATTCGAATAATTCATTTAATTTCTGTCGCTGCTCAGGTGCTTCTTACCAAGGTAAGATGTCAAATATTACACAATTCATAATTATGCTAGTGCACTAAGGCACGCTCGTTTTTTACTAGCTTATTACTGTCCTACTTCAGGGCAAAGGATCTCATACAGAGAAAGCATGAGCATAGATCGCCAAATTTGCTCAAGGCAGGTTGGCGATTTCAAACGTCTATCTAGACAAACAAATAAATAACCCGTAGTAAGACTGGTTGTCAGACTTTTGGGCTTCTGACGACCCGTAACGACTGTCAAAGATCTACAAATGACAGCCGGGACCAACGGCTTAATGTGCTTTCCGAGGCACGGAGGAATCTTGGTATGAACAAATGGTCACCCATCCACGGACCAACCGCGGCAAGCGTAGCTTAACCTGATCGATCGACCCGTACACAAGCTATAAACGCATATACTTAACGCTTACGCTGTACTAAATGCATATTATTATTAAAGTATATTATATACGTTACTAATAACAAGAAAAAAAAATATCTGTCAGTTTGTTCCGGCTAATCTCCGAAACGGTAAGGCCGATTATGACTGCACTATCACTGGCAGATAGCTGATGTTATGAGGAGTAACTTAGGCTACTTACTTATTTTAGAAAAAGCCACACGGGGAAGCCTGTGGCAGCAGCTAGTTAATTATAAGTCCGGACTAGTGCTGAATAAATATTAATTAGTATATGAAATTCCTAGTGAGGACCAAAGTTTAAAAAAAAAACTTTATCATGTATGGTGGTTTCATAAAAGCACATCTCATCAGCCTGTAAAGAGGTGTACTGAGTTCATAGATTGTTGGATTTTCCCAGAGAACGGTAGCACGTTCTTCAAGGAACCTGGTCGTAAACCAGCGTTGGGTCTCTGTCTGTTAAGGTCGCAGCATTATGCTGAGCGATGGCCGTTTTGCGTGGATGTGACGCATATTTTCCCCCAACTTGTTCTTTTTTGTGTTTGTGTTTATTTCTTTGCGTCATGTTTACCGGAAATAAACTTATTTTCTTTCAATTTTTTCTTAATTTTGTTCTGTAATCAATGTGTTCTAAGCAATAATTAAGAAATCAATGTGTTTTAAGTGCTCAAGATTTTGCTGCTTTATCTTAGTAAATATCTAATAATATACTCCGGTATAATCTCTTCATCGCCACATGATATTTCGGCATAAAATTATTAACATAACATAATCTTTATTTGCCCAAATAATAACATCCTTACAAAAAAGTTTACACTAGTACTTAATTTTTAAGAATCTAAAAGATAACATAACCAATTAGTTACTCAGTGCACCATAATAAATTCACGGTTTCTACGAACCACGTTTTTACTACCACGAAATACATGGTATGGACATGTGATGCGGAGGAATGAGGAAAATGTCGTGAGGAAAGTTTTGAGTTTGAATGTCTATAGCTATAAGAGTAGGGGAAGACCAAAGAAAGAAAGACTTTGTTAAAGATGATATGGCTAAAAAGTGGGTAACTACCGACATGACGACTTTTAGAGAAGTATGGGAGAAAGTGACATGTTGCGCCGACCCCAAATATATTATTAGAGATCGGATATTCGGATGCATATTCACCTAAAGTTTGAGAGTTGACTAGTATGGAGTGCGCTTCGGTACGGGAAAAAGTGTCGGTTTCCAGAACTGACAAGTTTTTAAGAACTACTCTTTTGTACTGTGTATCCCCGATTAAATATATTTCATTTTAGAATAAAAGGTTTTGAAGAAATATTAATAGTGTTTTTTAAACGTGCTATATTTTTCACAAAATTCTTGCCTAGTTCTAAATAGATAAGAAATATTTGTTATACTTAAGAATACAAAATTGTATACCTACACTTTTATTAATGAAACCCCGCGATCCCGGAATAAAAATATATTTTAAGAAGCCGTTTCCATACTTTGTATCTCTTGCCGGGAAAAAAACGTACTTTAGGTCATGCATCCGAATATCCGATCTCTATTATTATGATACGAGCAAGAAAATTATGTTTACTTCCATTCATTCGCTGGACCGACGACCTTGTGAAGGCCGCAAGAATCCCGTGGATGCGAGAAGCACAGAACCAGTCGAAGTGGCTTGGGGGAGGCCTATGTCCAGCAGTGGACGTCTTTCGGCTGAAATGATGATGATGCTTTACTTTTCTGACAGGTAATGGGTACACTTTCAAATCTTCTCTAACGAGTAATAAATGCATAGTTCGTTCTCGTATCCCGAAACCATTTTTCTGTCAACAAAGTTAGCTTCAACATTTTAAAATGCAACGGATATGAATTCCAATTCTTGCGGAATTAGTCCGCGAGCAACCAGGCAATATGTATGCAAACAATTTCAAATCGCATGGAGCTATGAATGGGACTAAATATTTTAACATACTCGTATACTAGCGAAGTTTCAGGGAGGATTCTATTGCCCCAACTTTACCTAGGACGGCTAACTCGGACGTGGTAGCGTAGAAGCCTATTGTGGGAACTTTGTTACCTAATATGTATGTTAATTTTATGTTATGATAATGGGCTTTTATACCTATAGTACTAGGAGTGTTATTAAAGCTGGAGTGTACTTAGTATCCTTTGAACGAACGTTTTAAGGAAACAATACGTAAGTAACACAATTGCATTAAGTAATACATTTTTCTGGTTCGTGATCGAATCAGAAATGAACAGATCCGCAGGCGAACCAAGGTAACCGACGTAGCCCGAAGAATAGCCGAACTTACGTGGCAGTGGGCAGGGTACATTGCTAGCAGAACGGATGTCCGATGGGGCCGAAAAGTTCAAGTAGTGACCGCGTACCGGAATACGTAACGTCGGAAGGCCTCCTACAAGGTGGACCGATGACAGTGTGAAGGTTGCAGGAACCCACTGGATGCGGGAAGCACAGTAACGGTCGAGGTGGCGGTGCTTAGGGAAGGCCTATGTTCAGCAGTGGACGTCTTTCGCCTGGAATTATGATGATGACGAATACAATAAATCAGCCTCAAATAAAAGTTGGAATCTTCAAGTAATATGTGTGGTCTCGTTAAGAGATGATACCGTAAAACAGTTGTGTCAAAAAGGTACAAAATCATCCAAATAATCAACTGCAAAGTTACTTTGACAATTGCCTATTTGAATAAGCCTCTGGCCAGTTTTTGTAACCAATTATTATTAGTAATAGGTAAACAATTGAAGTATCCATAATGCGGTTACCTATACTAATTTATAGACAGATTGATTCGGAAACGCAAGCTATTTCTAAAAGATCAAAAGATAATTTAAGGGATCGTGTGACTGGGCACGCCACAATTGTGGCGATAAGTCCCCTCTTTGAGGTGTGGCTAGAGAGGCGCCACGGCGTCCTCACCTTCCGCCTGACGCAGGTCCTCACCGGACATGGATGTTTCGGGAGGTTCCTGTTTAGGATTAAGCGGGAGGAAACGCTCGGGTGTCACCACTGTGTGGATCGCCCGGAGGACACGGTGGAGCATACGGTGGAGGTCTGCCCAGCTTGGGCGGAGCACCGCCGTGTCCTCACGGAGGCGATCGCCGGCGGCGATCTCTCGCGTCCGGCCCTGGTTCAGGCCATGGTTCGGAGCGAGAGTGCATGGGAGGCCGTCACCTCCTTCTGCGAAGCAGTTATGCTAGCGAAGGAGGAGGCGGAACGCGTGAGGTTGAGACAAGGTTCGCGCCCTCGCGCCCCTAGTCGCCGCAGGAGACGCCCCGGGCGTCGGGAGTCGCAAGCCGATTTCCGGCCACCGTAGGCGCGGGCCTGCGGATGGTGAGCGATGGGTAGCTCGCCGTCCGATAAGGACCAGACCCGGGTCGACGGCGCGTTGTGTTCCACGCGCGCCTCAAAGAGATGTCAGCACAAACTGACGGGGTCCGTTAGGACCAATGCCTGCCGGGGTTGCGAGTTTGTCCGAAAAGGATATCGTGGCCCTGGCACACAGGCAACGGAAGGAACACGGGTGGGTTTTAGTCACTAAAAGTCTGACACGCCCTCCCGCTCCGCCCAGAGCGGGAGAAGTTATTTGATGATTTCCCACCCAAAAAAAAAGGGATCGTGTGACAATGTTAGAAGGCAACTTACAAGGGTATTCCTATTTGCGTACTATGTGCACTTCTAAAGTTATAATTTGACCAGCAATAAAAATCACAAACTTTTCTAGAAGTTTATTTTCTTGCAAATTGAATATTCTATTAAATTTTTCTCTATGGAAATGTTCCCAAATTGAATATTCTGTTTAGCGTTACTTTCTATAGAACGCGCTTTAATAAAATTGTTCCTTTTGTAATGTCATTGTAATGTTTAAAAACTGACAGATAATGATGATAGTTCTTGAAAAAACACTTTTCAGTTAATTTTGTGTTAGTAGGTTAGAGCCTGTTAGAGCAGAGTTATTGTTTGTTCAAACTGTTTTTTTTATTTTATAATGCTACATGACAACGGCAAAGAGCCACAGAAATAAATAGCAAAAATAATTAATAATTACGATTTCAAAAGGTGACTTTGAAAAACAATTAAAACTGAACATCAGGACATAATTCAATGTAGACATGACATTTTACGAAATCGTATCGAAATCGATAAAAATATTAATTATAAAAACGTTAAATCACGACATAATTATGTCAATGTAAAACATTACACAACACACAAACACACACACATTACACACACAACACACACTATTTTACATTTGACAAAATCCGTTTTTTTTACGGGCAAAATTATTTCGTTGAATCCATGGTTAGAATAAAATGTATTTTGAATTTTCACACCATATCCAACGAAGTGCGAAACAGAATTCAAAAATTCACCTTCAGTAAATCCTTAGTTGGACCGTATACATTACGTATTCGGTGGGCATGACTTATTCATAGTTTATGTGCCTCAGGGTGCGTGGCGAGGTATGGTCAGCACTCAGGTATTGTGGCCGCCGTACACTGAAAGATCGGCGAATATTTATTAGTAGCTTTATTTCGCTTGGGTTTTGCATTGGAAAGAGAATCGAATGGTATTACCATTCGATTTTTGTTTCAGTCAAAGTTTCGTGTGTTAACGAAAAAAATAAATTTTCGCGAATTATGTTGGGCACTTTGTATTCGTAAGACTTTTGTTTCGTTTGTAACATCTTTAAAATGTCGAATTTACTTAAATCTATGCCTCGTTGGTCTAGTGGTTGGAAGCGCTGCTGCATGAGGTTTTGGGTTCGATTTCCAGGTCGACCAGTGTTATTGGGTTTTTCTATCTGGAATTTCACAGTAGCAGCCCGGAGTCTGGATTTGTCCCCGGTTGATGCCAATAGGCTCACTTTCTATTACATGGGACTTAAACATAACTGGCGAAATATGGGTGTACTACAGGCACACCTCTGCCGAATCCTTCGGGGAAGCAAGGCGTGATGTTATGTTATGCCATGTCTATACTTTAGGCTAAAACTATTTGCCCGTATGTACAAATGTGCAATGTGCAATCAATGACATTACAGAACGATGACCTTGACATGACAAATCGAGCTTTAAAATGGGAATATCATACATATTTATATAAAAGAGATAATGTTCCAAATATTTTCAAAAAACCAATGTGCCATACTATTTTCCTAAAACTTGAAGAATTTTCAACAATCTGTCTAGAAAAATTGGCTAAAAGCTGCATTTAATCTGTTATTATTTTTAAGACATAACCCGCGGAGCATCGAGTTTTCTGCATTAACCTGTTTATTTCTAAGTCCAGATGCTGTTCCGTCTTCATAATCAAACACTCTCAAAGAGTTCCACAGTTCAATTTAAAAGAATGCGGCGCAGCTCTTCGAGGATTTCTTCCAAGACTAAAGTTTTAACGCAATTAGCTTACCCGCTTGATTTACGATGGAGGTGCGCTTTTAACGATAGAAAAACCTACGTCTAGCTAAATTTTAGAAATTATTAAAGAAGATATAGTTCTGTAGCTACATGTTTTAATAAGAATTATATTATTTTAATTCGAAGATGAAGGTTCAGGAATCAGATAGTTAATTCAGTCTCATAACCCGTATTTGGTAAATGTACGAGTACCAGGACTCGCTGTATGATAAAAATCGATTTTAATAAATAGCCGCACGATAACTATCGTGCCTTTTTTATTAACCATAATCGAAGTTCATACTTACCTACCGCTTGTCACCGCCCTTTTTAAAATTATGCCATGGTACTCCGCATCGCCCCCATCACACAGGGCCCGAGATGGTGGCACGTAGTGTTCCATGTGCGCCTCTCTAAGACGTAAAGGGGGGAGTTCAACCTGACTCTCCTTACCGGACAGGGCACATAGCGCGCGGGCCATCACCAGTCCGGAGCAGCGGAAGACGCATCCTGCACCTGCAGCCCTCTGACGAAAGTGTGCGAAGGAACCCCGGGGTGGTTTTAGTAAGTAAGAGAGTCTGACAGACCCCTCTACCCACCCCCGGGTGGAGGACATCCATGAGGATGTCCAACCCTATGAAAAAAGCGGTAGCGACCACATAGCGTCTGCAATTTACCAGTGAATGACGTCACTGAAACGTTATTTATGAAAGTAAGTTGGTGTGTTTTGCTAGAGAACCTTTTTCGACACCGTAATGTCAAACCCCGCTACCATCATTTTCTGTTAGGTGGGCAGCCACCTAACTGAAACGGTCTCCTAGGAAACCGTAGCTTTAGCCATTCAATATTAGTTGGTCAGTAAGGTGTTAAACCTCATCATTTCAACCGAAAAACATCCACTGCTGGACATAAGCCTCCCTAAGCACCGCCACTTCGACCGGTTCTGTGCTTCCCGCATCCAGCGGATTCCTGTGGCCTTCACAAGGTCATTGATCCTCCTTGCGGCCTTCCTACGCTACGTCTTCCAGTCCGCGGTCACCATTCCAGAACCTTTCAGCCCCATCGGCCATCTGTTCTGCAAGCAATGTGCCCTGCCCACTACCACTTAGTTTTGGCAACTCTTCGGGTTATGTCCGTTACCTTGATTCTCCTGCGGATCTCTTCGTTTGTGATTCGATCACGTAGGGAAACTCCAAGCATAGCCCCCTCCATGGCCCTTTGTGTGACTTTTAGTCTACTAATAAGGCCAATTGTGAGTGACCTTGTTTCAGGCAACACGCACTAGTCAAAGACTTTCTTCTTGAGACACGATTGACCTCTTTCTCGAAGTTGGACCTACCTAACTGGGCAGTTTGTTCTAGGTAAACATACTCGTCCACGCCTTCGAGTGTATCGTCTCCGATCTTCATGGGAGTGGGTTTTTCATGGGCATTTGACATGACCTTTGTCTTGCCCATGTTAATTTTAAGGCCCACTCTTTCGAAAGCTCTACTGAGGTCATCGAGCAATGTACTGAGTTCCTCCATAGTCTCAGCCATGACAACTATATCGTCGGTAAACCGAAGGTGAGTGATTTACTCGTCATTGATGTTGATGCCTAGCCCTTTCCAGTCCAGATCCAGAACCTTGCAGACATCCTCCAGTGCAGCGGTGAAATTTCGGAGATATGACGTCTCCCTGTCGCACACCTCGCTGCAGAAGGATAGGTTTCGAAGTTTGACCCTGGAGTCGGACTGGCATAGTGGCGTACAGACACTTCGGCACCTCGATGTACCGATAATCGATCTGGCTCTGTTGAAGAGACTGCAGTATAGCCCATGACTCGATAGAATCGAAGGCTTTCTCGTAGTCCACAAACGCTAAGCAAAGATTATACTCTTCGGTCTACTGTATAACATGCCACAGCGTATGTATGTGGTCTACGGTGCTACAACCTTTACGGAATCTAGATTGTTCGGGAGGCTGAATGTCGTCAAACCAGTGCGCGAGACGGTTCGTGATGACTCTTGAAAACAGCTTGTAGACAAGCTGGCTCAGAAGTGAGATTGGGCTATAATTCTTAAGGAGGCATTGTCGCCCTTCTTAAGTTCCTTTAAAAGTATCACCACAACTCTGATCCATTCCTATGGCGTTTTGCCCTCGAGTATGATGGAATCAAACAGCTTCTGGAGGGTCTTAAGAACGGGTTTTCCGCCTGCCTTTAAGAGTTTGGCCGTAATTCCGTCATCACCTAGCGTTGTTTTTGAACTGCTTCAGAGCCATCTTAATCTCGCACAAGCTGACGTCCAAGATAGCTTCGGTGTATTGTCGGGTCAATCCAGCTCTCGGGTCACCCACCAGATTCGTAACGGTGTTATTTTTGACGTCTATAACTGTCCATAGAACCTCTCCATCTCTCTCAACAGCTCAGGTTTGGCAGATACGATCCTGTCATCATTGGACTTCAGTTTCGTAATCTGGCTCTGCCCAATAGACCGATCTTTTGCAAAGACCTTAAAGCCTTTATTCTACTCTATCGCGTCCTGCAGTCTATATCAATGCAGTGAAGGTCGCTTTTCAAGAACTTAAAGCTCCATCTATTGAGCTACAGGATCATCTCGCGGATCTATTCCAAAACTGTTAAGTATTTTATTCTATTTGTACGACGGATCTTGAAGGTCTTAGACCCGGCCGTGTTGACAGTTTTCACGAATGATTCTACTATAATTGTCGACAGAGCTCCTTAGACACTCGAAACGATTTTGAAGTTCAAGCTGAAAGCTCTCGCTGTTTTGGACTTGGGTCGGTGCTGGGCGGAGCGAGGACCAACCCAATCCCCTCATCAGTCGAGATCTTTCCAGCTTGATATTTAGGTTCAATGTGTCTTTTACCGTGCGGTGATCACTTCCGGTTTTCACCGCGTTGATCACAGAGACATCATTGAATACTTGCTTCTTCATCGACATAACGAAGCCAATCTCATTTTTGTTGCACCATGTGCATCAGGGCTTTGCTCTCTGTTACTAAAGTTGACGATACACTAAGAATAGTACAGAGCCATGTAAATGTTGTTCTTGATATTTATATCGGTAAATTCGCGAGCTGGCGCCTTTTGTAAAGTTAACGCGATACTACTTAGACGCGTGACGGTGTACCCTGGTCAATTAGCCATTAAATATTAGTTAATTGGTAAAGTTGAATACCTAACTAATATTTTAACCACGGCACGAGATATCTTCAAATAGCTCTTTATTCCAGAGACGGTTTACTTTCACGCATAAGCTGTAAAACCTCGCGTTACTCCCGCTTAGCTCCCACTACACTATCATACAAGATTCTCGATCACGCACCCGCGTATGATTTAGTCACGGCAAAGTGTCTTACCGGGTGAAATGTTACTAAAGTTGACGACTCAACGAGAATACTAAAGAGCCATGTAAATGTTGTTCTGGATATTTATTTCGGTAAGTTCGCGAGTTGGGTTCGGCACTTCGGCCGTAACTGTGTCAGGAATTAGGAGCGTAAATCATGTTCGAAGTTTTTTGTTTCTGATAAATTACTTGAGTGTGAGTGGATTATATTTTGACAAGTGTCCCACCCCTGCTTCGGACGGTTCTTATGACATGACAAACATTGGGATTTCTTTATTGGTTAGTTTAATATTAATGTATTAAACATTCCGGAATAAATTTTCTAAACGATGGTGAAAACCGCATCAAAATCCGATGCATAGTTTAGAAGAACAACGCAGTCATACAGACACACACGAAAAGCTACTTTAATTTACATAATATGTATAGATATTAATGTGGGAACTAGTGGGAGGTGTTTAATAATTTGTTTCAAAAGGAACAACACTTGATTGTTGATTGCTTGTTATAATATTCAACAATAATTTTTAGTTTTCTGCACGATGTTTATTTTAGCGAATTGTGAACAAATATGTTAAGTCTTTCACCACACTGATTCCGTTTATCAATCTTCTGCGATAAGCACACCCTGTTTAAATGTAAATATACACACCGAATCCCCTTTTCTGAATTATTAAATTACCTCATACAGTATTTACAAGTTATATGAATGCCAAAACCAACTTGACGAAAACAAGTTATGTAGAACATAATTATTTATGGCAAAGTTTTCAAATAAGATGACTTAAAAGGTCATCCATTTATTAAACTTTAGAGACTCGGCTTCTTTCTAGAAAACGCAAACCTTTTATTAAAACTCACATATCAGAGTTTGTTCAAAATATTAGAATACTTTACCCGTACATTTGGAATTAATTTAGAAGAAGACCTTTTCACAAAATGCCATGAATTAATGTTTATACAATTATGAGTTTGCGTCCCGGACGAATATAAACAATTTCTGTGCCATAATTATGTTACATAACCTTTCCCCATATCCTGCATAATTATTTCGGTAAGTTTAACATACTCCCAATTACATTAACGTATTATTATGGTTGATGATAATTCATGAATCATCCCCATTATCGCAATTAAGAGCTCTTACATGAAACAGTTTACTCATATGGGGTGATCAAGTATGCACGGTGGTTAAATATAGACAAACTTGAATGATTACTCAGACAAAAATGGTTACACAGACAAACTTTAATGGTTACTCAAACAAACTTTTGATATCGAATCTCTAATAAGTTCCATTTTGCACTCTTCAAAATATTATTAGTTAGCTATATAGATCGTTTATTCGGTGCACACAAAAGACATAACACAACATACAAAAGCACGATTAAGGCGAGGTTGCAGTACTTTTTAACTTTTTTAAACCTCTGTAAATCTAGCAAAATATAAATTTTGCGCAAAAAGAAAATATTTTAAGAAAATTGAACATATTATCAAGCACTGTGTGAAGATAGAAACATGAATTAAATTAATTGGCTCGATAAAAGAAATCACAAAGATGACACTAAATCGCTATTTAAAACGTGTACCTTGAAGAGATTACTTCGTTAAACCATTTAAAAGTTATACCAAAAGATAGGTCTTATTAATTTTCAGTACTTGGTGAGAACACATTTTATAATTTCCTTACTTTTTTTTTCTATGGAGCAAATATATACAAAATCTAGCAGTTCAAGAGCTCGCAACGGCCGGCCAGTTACAGCCGGCTACACACCGCACTACAAGACGGCCTTAAATAATAACTAACTACATGAATATTAGAAAATGGCTACAAGATGACAATATACGAAAAAAAAAAACGGGCCAAGTGCGTGTCCAATCCAACCACACATAATCAAATGAAATCAAAATTTATTTATAAAGACAACAAAGATCTATATTGTTAGTAATACCTTATAGCTGGTGTTAGGCAAAATGATATTATTATTATAAGAGACTTAAGCACTTTGCGCAGAAGATGACCAAGCAGGGTACAAGTTTCTCACCTGGCCATCCTCTCCACAAAATGCCTCAAAATGGGAGAATAGAAACTCTCGGACACTCAGAATGCTGTTGCTACTGGCCCGTGTTCTAGTTACTAACGATGCGATTTTTTTTCGAATGATCGCATGAAAGCCATCGGTTCGATTCTGAGCAAACATTTCCGACGCACTACAGAAACGTGTCACGGTCAAATCTCAAACTGAAAATTTAAGTTGGGCGACTATTACTCTTTAACTTGTAAAATCTACCTAACTGTAATAGATTTCCTTCTAACTTCGCTATATGTATTACTGCCGTGAAATTTTCTCACATATCCAAAAAAAACCATTTAGCTGGCACTTGGCCAAAAGTGCTAATTTTTGTTAGATTCAAGTGTCCCCCACACTTGAATCTAACAAAAATTAGCACTTTAAAGCTTAATATTACGCAAGCGGCTCACTTATTAAAAAAGTGTTCATCATTAGAAAACCAAAAAGTTTTAAGAGGTTCAGTAATTATAAAACCGGCCAAGTGCGAGTCAGACTCGCGCACGAAGGGTTCCGTACCATTATCTATAAAAATGGCAAAAAAAACACGTTTGTTGTAATTATTTGTTTTATTTTAATTTAATTATTTATTTTTAAAGTGAATCTATAATTAAATATTCTGTGAATATTTCAAGCGTCTACCTGTTTTTGTTATCAATATCGAGCAAAAACGAGCAAAAAAATCACGTTTGTTGTATGGGAGCCCTCTTAAATATTCTGTTTCTTATTATTTGTTGTTATAGCGGCAACAGAAATACATCATCTGTGAAATTTTCAACTGTCTAACTATCACGGTTCATAAGATACAGCCTGGTGACAGACGGACAGACAGACAGACGGTGGAGCCTTAGTAATAGGGTTCCCGTTTTACCCTTTGGGTACGGAACCCTAAAAAGGTGTCATCTTTAGAAGGTCAATACGTTGTTAGAGCATCAGTTAAATGTTTCCCTAACACAACTACACTACTTCGTCCCGTCTTCATCTTCGTTTCGTCTAAATGAAAACTACTTTCAGATTTCAGTTCCCTCGGTAACCCAATCGATAATTCGAAATACCGTCCAACTTCGAATAACCGTTTAAAAGGCTCAACCAACGTTACCAAACGAGAAAACTTCAGATATTTAAAATATTTATTATTCCCAATGTTGAGCAAATCGTACAGAAACTCACAATTACCTAATGTATTGTAAACCCTGACTTTCGTATCGTAAATTTTCTATAGAGAATACGTGCTTTGTATTGGATAGGAGAGAGCACATAAAATATTTTCTGATTTTCCGAGTTAACCTTAAATTATCCTTTATAACGACTTGGTAGCATCTGCGAGAATGCATAGTGGGATTTCCGAAACGATATCGGGTATGTGGGCTAGCAATAAAATGGATTGTAGTTGCAGTGTTCTATTTCTAATGTCCATACCAGTATTAGACAATGCTCCACAGAGAGGATTTACTGATGTGGTGCGGGTTCTTTGTTTTGAGTTAGTATCTTTTGTCGTGCAGTGCTATTCTGTAACCATCTCACCGTGGAAACTTAGATGAAGTGAGCGTGGAGTGAACTGTCAGTGTCATCCCACCTGATGCTAGGGATGGACTAAAGATTACATTAACAATCATAATCGAGATTTTGAACAGAGATTCAATTTAGTTTTTTAACCGACTTCCAAAAAAGAGGAGGTTATATGTTCGGTTGTATGTTTGTTTTATGTATGTTCACCGATTACTCCGTCAATTGTGAACGGATTTTGAAAATTCTTTTTTTGTATGGAAAGGTATGCTCCCAAGGTGGTCCCATTGCCACCAAATCAGAATCGGATAAGGGGATCCCATGGAAATCGAGGGAAATCCTCAAATTTTATAGGCATACCCATAGCGATTTGAGTATTTTTTATAGTAACTCGTGCATTTGCACTCGAAAAGCACTATTTGGTGAAGTGGAACTGATGATGAAGACCACAGATGGCCACCGGAACTACTTAATAATAAGTATTTCACCGTTGCGATTCGATTAGGCACTTTAATATGGTTGCTAAGCAATTTATGATTGTCAAAATGCATATGGTGAAGTCACCATCAGTTCTCCTGGTTCTTACCAGGATAACTCCTCAACAATTAACGCCCCTGCATCGGGAAAAGCAATATTTTGTAAAAGATGATGAGCATTTGACATTAGTCTATTGTAAATTAGATAAATTACAAACTGACCCACTAAAAAGTGAAAAATAAAAAACTTTTTACAAAAAAAAAACAACCGACTTCAAAAAAAAAACACTATTAACTGAAAAATAACTTTAATTTCGGAAGTCGGTGGCAAAAACTAAAATACAGATCCAAAGACACCGACTTCCGAAATTAAAGTTATTTTTCAGTTTGTAGTGTTTTTTTTTTGAAGTCGGTTGTTTTTTTTTTGTAAAAAGTTTTTGTTTACATTAAATTGAGTTTGACTAAATTTCTGCATTGTTATTTTATTTGAAACCCCCTAAATAGTAATCTTTGAAATAATATAAAATGATCAATAGAATTAGCATAAAAATATTATTAAAATCTCGATTATGATTGTAAATGTAATCCTTAGTCAATCCATAGCATCAGTGGAATGACACAGACAGCTCACTCCACGTAAGAATTCACGGTGAGATTTTTACAGAATCGACATGCTGGTCTTCTTATATTGGAAATCTTATAATATCTTAACCCTAGATATACGTAGTCGCTTCGTCTAGTTGATTTGTTGCTTGATTTTAAACGTCTAATGTTTTAATCTACTTCGTATACTTGGACCACCATCTTCTTTTTCGTGTGATTAGTGACTTACTTAGCGTCAGAGTTTTTATGCTGCCCATAGGCCTCTGACTTGGCTTCACATGCCGTTGAGAAATATCTCTGGCAGTTTCCTCACAATATGTTTTCCTTCACCGTTTTTTAAATAAGTGGATAATTATACAATACGGACATAAACGCAAAAAGTCAGAGATGCGTGACTTGACCAGACCACGAGACTTTGACTTGACAGTCCGACGGTCACACCACAAGGCTATCACGGCTGGTCTAAATGGACCACTATGAGAATAAATGAATTCATATTGGAAGAACTCAACGTCACCAAGCAGCTATATCTACAATATTATGCCCTTAGCTTTTTCGGACATTATTATGCGTTTACCTAAACATTGTCTGGAACCACTTATGATACTGGGAAGGAAAACGCGCTCAAGACACAGCACCGACAAGTCTGGTATCGTCAGAGGCGAGCAAGAAGGCTATTCGAGGCAGCATTTACCGAGCTATCCACACTGCAGAAGACCGCAAAACTTAAAGACGCGTCGTATGTGGTCGCGATCCTCAGCTTTGAGGGAACGACGAAGAAGAATGTTATAATGTTAAAAAACATATTAATATAGTTTGGTCCAAAAATAAAGTATGGTCAAACTTCAATAATGAATAACGAAATAATGGATCCATGCATAATAAATGCAAAATATTAATTAATATACCGTAAATAAACAAAGTGAAAATTCACTTTTCAATTAAAATTTAATTAAGTGAGCTCTCCACTAAATTAAATTCGTTTTAAAAGGATAAATATTGTATCGGCCCGTTTACTTTGCAGTGGTTTACTTGGTATTATAAGTGTTTATTTTTACGACTGTCCAAAAAAGGAGTGTAATGTTTTCAGGGTTCATGTATATCATGTAGTGTCAATGTGTCAAGTGTGTGTGTGTGTGTAAGTTTCTTTATTCCACCATAACTTTTAAATACCTGAACAGATTTGGCTGTATCGGGTATCATTAGAGTCCTGAGGGTCTACTCCGAAGCGTTAAACCGAAGTATCGGCCGAATGTTTGGTCGTTTTATAACTTCCATAGTTTCCTTTTTTGACTTTGAATCCATACCCGACTTAAAGTCACATTTTTGTCTTTGGCTTATCTCTTTGACTGTACTTTTTTTTTTTCGTCGTAGTCAGCCATAGTTAGCCGTAGTCAAGCAACGGCTGAACATTCGGCCGATACTTCGGTTTAACGCTTCGGAGTAGACCCCCTTACATCATCCCGAGTGACACTGGCTATAATTGCACACAAATCGTAGACAATCAAATGTATTTTTGTCGACATCTTTTTGAGTCTGACTGTAGGTACCATTACAACGAGTAATAAAACGAGTAATTATATTTAGTTTATATAACTTAAATAATAATTTCTGAAATCGGATCTACGTTTTTACGTCAGGCGTGACATCCATGTCAGCTCTAATTCATTAGAATCAAAAAAGCATGATCATCAGCTCAAAAAATCCTACTGAAAGATTATTTCTGAAATAATCATTCAGTAGGATTTTTTGAACTTAGAGAGTTGTAATGCTGATTCTATTGATTATAATTCTGTAAAGCCATATTTGTTATGGCCCCGAATCATATTTAGATCAACATACAACCTGTTACTGACCTGCAAAATTGCAAAAAACGTAAGAAAATTTGTATGTCGCGGGCTACCTTAGCGCATCCCCCTTAATACGAATTAGCGCTTATCTCATAATCTTATGCCATTATCTTGTAAACATTAGAAAAGGTTGCATGTTAAACACATGCAGGTTAAGTACGTACTACGTCCTGCCAATGATTTGTCGAATATTCAATACGTTTAAAACCACTGGTGTGGCCAGTACTAACGGTCGTGTTTGAATCACAGTCAAAGACATATCATTTATTTCAAATAGGCAAAAGGCACTTTTGAACGTCAACATTTACAGAAAAATAGAAGTGATTCTAGTGGGTCTCCCTTGTTTGACCGAAAGGAATTTGACAAAACACTTCCCAAATAATTTTTCGCATAATTTCATTTGCCAAATTATTACTAAGCAAAAAATTTATTCACAAAAAATTGTAACGCAAACCTAATGTTTGGCAAATGAACGTTTAAACTATAACTTGTTTACCAACTAGTACTTTTAACATTTTATTAAAGACCAAATGCCATAATGACATTATACTTGCCAAGTAAAAATTTTACCAAATGAAAATATGCGTACTAAAATCATGCGAAATATTGCAATGGTATAAAAAAAGGTTGCTAAAATTTGTTTGGGTAATGAAATTTTGTCAAAATCTATTCGGCAAAACGGCAGGCACCCTTCTAGTTGCCCCTTCCAAAGGGTGGTTTCGTATGTAGAAGAATGGGCAAGAAACTCCATCGTTACTTACTCTTTTATTTTTTTTTCGATATTTTGTAAACATTAATTAGTAGGTATATAACTATATGTGAAGACGATGCAATAAAATTACTACATCACAATAGATAGGTACATTAATTATGTGATAGATACATGGTACTCACATATTTACAATCATTGTAAAAGTAGACATTTCATAAAATTTTATAGGTACACACGGCTACACATCGAGTTAGACACCCTATATACCTATAACTACGCTACCTGCAATACAGAGAATTGTAGGAAAGGGACTGAATATCGTGGCATCGGCCAATCACGTTATTTGATGTGTTGCGCGTACGCACACAGATGCACTTTTTTGCCAAAAAATTTAAATTTCACTAGTGTCGCGGTGTTCTATGGCAATGCCAGTCACTCTGTCAGTCAGTTCCCAAATATCGTCCGTCCGGTATTCGCGCATATTTAAGTATCTCGGCCGGGGCTGTTGTTCCCATGAGCAGTGTTTTTTTTTTATATTCCGTGGTGTATAGGCATAATTAATTATTCTGTTTCGTTACTGTGCTAGTGCGTGGTGCAGCAATATTAATGGCACCACAAGTAACTCCACAACAGCGGCAGCTGATAGTAGTGTTGCGAGAGGGTGGCTATACCATCAAAGAAATTGAAAGGAGGACGGGGATATCGGTGAGTGATAATTTTAATATATTATATATTGGCTCTGCACGGCGATAGATAAATTATTTAGTCACTACCCAAGAGTCTCATTGCATCCAAGAAAATGGCTCCATTTTTAACATCTTCTTTTACAAGGCTGCGCTGCCACCGCCGCGCCGGGCGGCGGCGGTCGTTTAACAATAGATAGGTAATTAGTTAATTGTTTCTCATTACTCATTAGGTAACGCTTCAAAGGTATTTATTTACATTTACACGACAGCGCCACAGCGCGCCTTTCATCGGCCGGCGCCGGCGTGCAAAAAAGGCCGCGCAAGATAACGATAACAATTATTATTGTATACCCATAACTTACCTGATGATAAGTGATGATGAGGTCGAGCACGTAGTCCACTGGTTCAGCAAAAGCCTATTCACTATCTATTTATTTATAGAAAAAATATGTCAGTTTCGCCTTTTACACAAACATAGCTAGGTTAAAGCGTTCTTGGGTAACAATATTTAGGTAGTTAATAAATGATAAAAAAATCAAGTTATGTATAATTATTTTAGAGAATAACAATCAACTTTTGGTTACGAGGGAATGAGGATACTGGGGGTGACCTATCGGCTCACCACCGGCAGCTCTATCAGCGCGCCACCACCACTGAGCAAGATGCTGCCATTATTGCGGGGCATACTAACCAGCCATTCTTGAACACGCAGATTACTGCCACACAATATAGCGTAAGTTGAATACATTTATATAATTACCTAAAATCTGAAAAAAAAACGAGACTCATATGTTCACAACAGTCTTCCAACAATAAACTACTAACAAATCAATGTTGACACATCCAGACATAAAACAGTAATTGTATGACCCAGGTGTTCGCGTATAGAATGCAAAAATCAGACTAAAACAGCGTTTTATTAAAATCAATACTAATTACTGTTTTTTGCATCCTACACGCGAAGGCGCCAGTCACAAATGGCAGATAGCGACGTTTTTTATGCCTCATAATAACTCATTATCATTGCTGTGAACACACATTGTGGGTGCATAATTTCATAACCATCATATTATGTTGTCTAAATTTATTTGACACTAGCATAAAGGCTCGTACGGGCTGGCGCGATGTCGCACCAGTCTGTACAAGCTTTGACGGTCCGCTCTACAGATTTATTATACATAATATGATAGATTACTAAAGGTAAAGTACGCGTTCTCAAATGCAAAGGTATCGAAATCGCAAAATTCGCACAACTACTCGTACGACACAACTCAAACACACACGCACGGACAGCTTCGGGAATAATGAGTATGTTTGATAGTTTGTTTTCTCTTATTTCATATTTTTGTTAGTCGTAGAAATGTTTGTGCATTATAACTAGTCAGTTTTTTTACACTGACTAGTTTTATTGCACAACAGCCAGTTTTTGCCAGTTTTTGCTGGACAATAGGGAATATGCACGTAATTCAAAAAGTATCCATTATTTTAATATATATATAATCTGGGGCCCAAGTCTGCTATTTCAGTCATTCCAACACGATCTCATTGTCATGCCATTGTCATTATGCTAAAAGTTCGTAATCTGGTCAATTCATAATGGTCGATCATTGGTCGGTCAATGTTCTCGTAATAAAATTGTGTTAATATAATGGCATTGTCGTATTGCCATTATTATAAAACCCATTAGTAAAAATTTATTCATTTGTCATTATGTACGAGATTACCAATATATGCAATTTCTTTCAATGTAGTGTCAGTGGCCGACCATTGGAAAGTCATAATGACGCCATTATAATAGTAGATTACCAAACTTGTCAAAATCAACAATTATTATGAAATTAATTATCGACCATTCTGACACTATTGTAATAGCAGACTTGAGGCCCTGATAAGAACTGTAGATAGGTAAAGTTTATTCAAATCTTTGCAATCTTTGCAAATTACATGGGACTTAAATATATAATTATTGAAATATGGACATACCTACTATAGGTACACGTCTGCCCAGCCCATTGGGGAAACAAGGCGTGATGTTCTGTTATGGTATGTTACTATCAGGCGAAAAGCGTAGTTCGAATGTAGCTCCGTCATAATTTATCACACACTACTATGGTAGTTTAGTGTGGCGTGTATCGGTAGGTACGCTCGATGATTAAAATAAAAACTACTCAGGATTGACTGATCTTATTATTTTCAAAAACACCCTGCTTATATATAATACAATATGTTAGATTCCTTAGACATGGCCTGTTACTATTTACATTTCATTTGACCAATGGCGATGCGCCATCTGGTGAGCCGCGCGCGGGGCACGGGGCGCTGTGCGGATCACACCACTGTTAGCCGCGAAGGCATAAATAGGAGTAGGCGCGATCCTTGGTTTTAGAGGATTAGCCCGTGGTCGATCGCTGCTGTCTATCTAAGTTTGTTTTAGTGTTCAGTGCCCTTATCCGTGCGGACCGCAAAAGTTTTTAACCGTTTTTCCCTGTGTGTGTACGGGATACCACCCTGGTACCTGTACAAACACAGGGGAAGCCGCCCCCGTGCTGCTCGGTGAGCAATCACCGCAGCGGTCGCGGAGGCCACGCCCACTACGATGCCGAAACCCGGCACGCGTGGCTCGTTGGGCCACGATGCCGGGGAACAGCATGGAGCCCGCCCGGCGTTGGACCGGACGACGTCAATGCCAAACATTGGCAGGGCGACGTCCGGTGCGCCGCCAGCCGGCCCACTACCGCAGCCTCGCAGCGAGGAACGAAGGAGGCGAGAGGGGGGGGGTGCTAGCGCCGCTGTAGCCGCCGGCCCACCGACGTCATCGGCGCCTGCGCGTGTTGCGCCCGTGCCGTGGTCGAGCCGACCGCACGCGGTGGCGCTGCGCCCCGCCGCCTTCAGACCGGGACAGGCACCGGGTCCAGCTGGGACCCAAGCCGGGCGCGCACTGCATGCGCGTGCGCCCGCACCCGCGCCCGCGCCTATGCGCGCACCCGCGCCGGCCGCGCGGGCCGCGCCTGCAGCGCGTGCCCCCGCGCCTACTGCGCGCGCCTCCGCGCCTATAGCGCCTATAGCGCGCCATCGCGCGCCCCCGGCCCGCGCTACCGCGCCTCCGCCGGTGATGGTGGAGCGGGAGCGGCCAGCAAGTGCCGGCTCAGTATATCGGCCGGCATCTAAGCCGCCCGCGTTGCCCGCTTCGCCGGCACCCCCCGGACATCGGCCTACGACTCGCCCGCAATGTTGTCGACATGCTCCTCACGTGCGGGGTCGAGCATGTCGCTGGCATCTGTGGGCTCGGCCGCCTCCGGTCACGGAGACGTGTCCCCGGACATGACACCGCGATCCGGACAGCGGCCCAACGTGGGACGCGCCGCTGGTGCCGCGATTATATCGCTGGCGCCGGCGTCACCAACACCGTCGCTGGGGTTCGGTTTCGAGTTCCAGCTTGAGACTAGACCCCAGCGGCGAAGGAGGAGCTCCGGCGAAGCCGTATTGGAGGAGGCAAAGCGATATTGCCACGACCCGCCGCGGCCTCAGCGCGATAGCGCGTCGCGGGGTCAGGGCGCCGCAGCGTCGCCCACCTTCTCCGATGCGGTGCGCCGCTCGCCGCCGCAATCACCGGACGAGACACCAGCAGGGGTAAGTGATATTAGCTTACCCCGTGCCCCCACCGTATCTGCCGCCCCCCCTGCCGCCGCCTCCCCCGGCGGCGCCGCGTCCTCAACGAAGCAGAAGCCGGGGAAAAAGCTGAGGTTCCCACCGTTGGTAGTGGAGCGGCTGCCAAACTGGGCCGCCCATTTCCGGGCCCTCAGTGCCAAACTGGGCCGACCTCCTAACGCCCGCCCTTTCGGGAGTGGAGTCCGCTTCACCCCCGACAGCGAGGGCGAGTACAGGCTGGTTCAGCGGTACCTAACGGGCCTGGAAAAGAACAGCGGCGTGTCTTGGTTCGCCTACTCATTGCCGGCGGACCGAAACTTGAAGATAGCCATACGGGGGTTGCCGGCGGATACGGACCCCCAGGAGATTGAGGAGGAGCTCCGGGCGTTGGGGTACCAGCCGGAGTATGTGCGCCACATTAAGGGCGCGCAAGGACGACCCGGCTGCGTGTTCCACGCAATAATAAAGAAGACACCTGACGTCCGGGCCATCTTTGACACCACCGTTTTCATGTATATGCGGGGTGTCAAGATCGAGGCTTGGCGAGGAAAGCGTGGGCCCGCACAGTGTCACCGGTGCCAGCGCTTTCGACATAGTTCGCACCAGTGGCACCGCCCGCTCGCTTGTGTGCGATGCGGAGGCGAGCACGCGGCGCGTGATTGCCCGCGCCCACGGGAAGAGCCGGCCACCTGTGCAAACTGCGGTGGCCCGCACCCCGCGTGCAATAAAAAGTGCCCCGTATTCCAAGCGGAAGTTAGGAATAGGCGAGCGGGGACCGTCGCCATCACGGCCACACGCCAACCGCGAATGGCTAGTGATCGGCCACTACAGGCCACGGAATTAGAGGCCCAAGGCACGACGCTGATGGCGGCGGCCAATGAGCCCACACCCCGGAACGCAGCCCAAGCCGCCTCCTCGGGAGGGGGGAAAAAGAAAAAAAAGAAGACCAAGCGCGGGGGCAAGGGTAGAGGGAACAAACCCAAACCACCCCCGCTGACCCAGGAAGAGATTCCCGAGGCCGCCCCTGCCTTAAACAGGACGCAGGCTGTAAAACAGACCGCGGGCGCCGGCATAACGCAGCGGTCCATACTCAAAGAAAATAAGTTCGCACAACAGCCGCGAGGCGTCGCCACCGCTGCGAGTGGCGCCACCCAACCACACCGGCAAAATGTCGAACAAACGAAACCAAGACCGAGACACGAAATTATGAGTGGTGGCGCCACCGGCGCCCGCTCTACAAATAAAGAATTCACAGCCTGCGCCATCAAACTATTGATGGACCTTATAAGGGCAATAAGGCAGGGACAAGATGTGGAGATGGTCATCCTCGATGGCCTGGCCACCTTACTGACCATGTATAATGGCTAGGCCACTGAGGGTGATCCATTGGAATGCCCGCGGCCTCCGGAACAAGGTCGCCCCCCTCCGCCATCTCCTGAGGGAACAGGATATCGACGTGGCGCTCATAAGCGAGACACTCCTGGGACCCGAAGATAGGGTTAGGTTCCCGGGATATCTCGTTTATAGATACTATACTACGGTCGGCAAACAACAACCGTTATCGTGGTCTGGCGGTCATTGTTAGGCGAAGAGTCGTCCATCAAGAGCTCCCCTTGCCGTCACTCAGATCTTTTTACGCGCTGGGTGTACAGCTGCATTTAGCCGGCGAGGATATTAACCTGTACGCTTGCTATAAGCCGCCCGTGGCTCACTTAGATCACACAGAGCTGCGGTCGCTTATACGAGTAAATACGCCTCAAAAGGCTACCATCCTCGCCGGTGATTTAAATAGTAAACACCCGGCGTGGAATAGCAACACCATGAATACCGAGGGGAGACGGCTCTTCGCGGACGCGGAAGCCTTTGGCTATACGGTGTCCGGCCCAGAGATGACACATTACCCGGATACGGCACACAATTTACCGGACGTGCTGGACATCGTAGTCCACCAAGGGCCGCACTGCCAGATCACCCAACAAGTGATAGACGACGAGTTACAATCAGACCACCAGCCTGTACTTGTCGTCATATCGGGTATGCCGACCCGATTGAAGCCGATCGCGCCACGTCGATCAACTGACTGGGAAGCCTTCAGAGAGAAGCTAGAGATCACCACGCCGACTCGGCCTATCGTCACTGCCGCGGACGTGGACCAGATGGCGGGTGACGTCACTGCTTGCATCCAAAGCGCCTTAGAAACGGCGACGAGAACACTGCCGCAGGGGAGAGGGCTACTGCCGCCCCTGCCGGCACATATTAACTCGATGATCGCCGTGAAGAGGCGCCTTCGCAAGCAGTGGCAACAGCTCAGATGCCCGACGCTGAAGAGACAGTTAAACCGTCTCGCGGAGAAAGTGAAGGCCGAGCTCAGGGCGCATACCGCCGCGGGCTGGGAAGATCGTATCGACGCCACGATGGACAGCTGGCCGTCGTTACATAAGCTCTGCGGCCAGCTTACGAACACCCCGGTCCCGGTGCGCCCTCTACTCAACAGCGACGGGGCGCTAAAGTATGTAGCGGAGGACCAAGCACCTGGAACGTCAGTTCCGCCCTAACCCGACCAGCGACACAGATCATGTCGCAGCAGTCGAGAAGCACCTGGGAGACTACTTCGCATTGCCGATAGCTCCCGATGAGGACCCTGTCTTTTTTCTCGCCGGGCGCAGTTAGGCGACATACCTGTGCGCCCTGTGGCGCCCCAGGGAATCAATCGTCTTGAAAAAGACGGTTTGTAAGAAACATGAGAGCAGAACACCGATGCGGCACGAGCATCATAACAATGCCGCACACACACGGTTCGCTTCGAAAGAAGCGGTTTTGTAAGCGCAAGCAGAGCAAGCAGAAGCACCAGCACACTCCGTATCTTCACTGCACGCCCCGGGACCACACAGATGGACACGAGGATACATGACGCTGACGACACACGCATCCTGCGCTCGGTGATGTCGGTGATGTCAAAGATGGCCAGGACGTCAGGTGTCTTCTTTATTATTGCGTGGAACACGCAGCTGGGTCGTCCTTGTGCGCCCTTAATGTGGCGCACATACTCCGGCTGGTACCCAAACGCCCGGAGTTCCTCGTCGATCTCTTGGGAGTCCGTATCCGCCGGCAGCCCCCGTATCTTCATGTTCCGGTCCGCCGGTAGTGAATAAGCGAACCAAGACACGCCGCTATCCTTTTCCAGGCCCGTCAGATACCGCTAAACCAGCCTGTATTCGCCCTCGCTGTCGGGAGTGAAGCGAACTCCACTCCCGAAAGGACGGGCGTTTGGAGGCCGGCCCAGCTTGGCACTGAGGGCCCGGAAAGCGGCGGCTTAGATGCCGGCCGATATACTGAGCCGGCACTTGCTGGCCGCTCCCGTTCCGCCATCACCGGTCCCTCCAGCGAGCGGCGGGGAGCGGTGTCAGCGGTGCGCGAAGCTGGCACAGCTTTGGCTTGCGGCTGCTTGCTATGTGTCGCCCCGAGGGGCACGGGCGGCGTTGCGAACCGTGGCGGAGGCGCGATAGCGCGGGCCGGGGGCGCGCGATAGCGCGCTATAGGCGCGGGGGCGCGCGCAGTAGGCGCGGGCGCACGCACATGCAGTGCGCGGCCGGCTTGGGTCTCAGCTGGACCCGGTGCCCGGATGGGCACCGGTCGGAAGGCGGCGGGGCGCAGCGCCACCGCGTGCGGTCGGCACGACGACGGCACGGGCGCCACACGTGATCTTATTATTTTCAAAAACACCCTGCTTATATATACAATAATTATGTTAGATTCCTTAGACATGGCCTGTTACTATTTACATTTCATTTGACCAATGGCGACGCGCCATCTGGTGAGCCGCGCGCGGGGCGCGGGGCGCTGTGTTGATCACACCACTGTTAGCCGCGAAGGCATAAATAGGAGTAGCGCGCGGGGCGCGATCCAACTGACTTCCGACCACCGACCAGTCGTCATGAGACTGGTCCCTCGCGACGGACTCCCTGACCCGGACGAACCCTCTCGTAACAAAGTAGTCACGGACTGGAGGAAAGTAAGCGATCGCTTGAAATCCACCACTTCCCCTCTACTAGACTCTATACCAGATCAGTTTACCTCAATCGCTGACACGACGGCCGCGATCGGCTCACTCACGGAACACGTACAATCGGTCCTGAACGATTGTTCAAGGCAAGCTCCGGCGATGGACGAACATCGCTTGAGGCTGCCGGACGATGTGCGTGAACTGCTGACTGAGAAGAACGCGGCTACTCGTGCCTACGACGTCTTTCCCTGTGACGCCAACAAAGCTCACATGCGCTATTTGCAGAGATCTGTAAAGACACGCTTTTCCGAGCTGCGTGACGGTAACTGGGACAAGATGGTGAGCGAGCTAGAGCCCACTCATCTGGCATTCTGGGAACTTCAGAGGAAACTCAAGTCCCAGCAAGTAGTCTCTATGCCTCCCCTGACACGACCCGACAGGACAATAGCATTCGACGACATCGACAGGGCTGAATGCCTAGCTGACAGCCTCGAGACCCAGTGCTCGCCCAGCTCTCAACCAGTAGACCAGGCTCACCTCGCCGAGGTGGATGCCGAAGTCGCACGTAGAGCCTCTCTCCCTCCGGTCAAAGACCCTGATTGTCCTCTAGGCCCCGTCTCCCCGGACGAGGTTCACGATATAATCAAGGGTCTGAAACCCCGTAAAGCCCCTGGATCAGACGGTATCACCAATAGGGTGGTCCAGTTGTTCCCAGCTCACCTGATCATGCTAATGACCACCATCTTCAATGGTGCTCTTAGTAATAACATTTTTCCATAATCGTGGAAAAATGCCACCGTCATCGGTATCCCGAAGCCCGGCAAGCCTAAGACCGAGCCTTCCAGTTACCGTCCCATCAGTTTGCTCGACGTTTTCGGCAAGGTCTATGAGAGGCTTATTTATAAGCGTCTCAGAGACTACGCCGAGACGAAGGGGCTCATCCCCAACGAACAGTTCGGTTTTAGAACCCAACATTCTTGCGTACAACAGGTCCACCGTATCATAGAACACATAAGCGCCGGTTTCCAGCGCGGGTTCATGACGGGTGCTGTGTTCTTCGATATCGCGAAAGCGTTCGACAAAGTCTGGCACAACGGCTTATTGTATAAGCTATACTAATTCGGTGTGCCAGATCGTCTCGTGCTCATCTTACGGGACTATTTGTTGAACCGCACCTTTTGCTATCGCATCGAGGGTGCGCTCTCTTCCCCTCATCAGATCCGCGCAGGCGTCCCTCAGGGGTCTGTGCTGGCTCCGCTCATTTTTACGCTGTTCACCAGTGACATCCCGAAAAGTAGAAAGGCGCAGTTAGCTCTGTTCGCAGACGACACGGCCATCTACTACACCGGCCGCAGTCAAGACCAGATCTCCCGCATCCTACAGACCGAAGTCCACAGACTCTGTGACTGGTTCAGGAAGTGGAGGATCGAGGTCAATCCTGATAAGAGCCAAGCGGTCCTCTTTTCTAGGCCCCGGCGAAGACCGGACCTACCACGACAGATCAAGATGTTCGGCAATAGGCTTGCCGAACATCTTGATCTGTTCGGGATCGTCCAAGGGAGAAGCGAGCCAAATATCTCGGTGTGATCTTATATCACCACATTTCGTTCTGTTATACCCTAACTTTGTAGGGGTTAATGCTGGATCAGCACCTCGTCGGCGCTGCCAGCTGATAATTTACCTGACGGCTTGAGTCGCCATTTTTAGTTAGAGTCAGTTGAAGTTCAACCATCTTAGCGGTCGGTTCTGCCCATGGGTCTCTCGCGTTCTAAGTATAATTATCCTGAAATGTAATATCCTGAAATATAATATCCTGAAGTGAATAATTCTTTTTTTTTAAAAGCCAATTACGCGGAGACCTATAACAATTGGTGGCAGCGGTGGGATACGAAAATCCCCAGTGTCCTTAAAACATTAACTCGCCAGTGTACCAGTTAATATCGGTGTGTAGTGAAACGCCTAAAATCATACATAATATTACCATCCGAGTGTGTGAAAGTGTAGTTAAAACATCCTGTAAAATCCAACGTGTAGTGAACGTGAACTGTACTCTGCCTGTTAAACCCTGGAAAATAACGTTAAATGTGAACATTTACTTACCTTCAATTATCCTGAGCATCACGTCGCCGCTATCTTAAATATCCTGCAAAATCCAGTGCGCAGTGAACGTGGACTATATCCTGATGTACCCTGAAAATAACAAATAAGTGAACGTCTACCTACCGTCAATTATCCTGAGCATCGCGTCGCGTAGCTGCTATTCCTGCAAATTCAATCCTGCATCCAAAGCCGAGGTCAATGCCAAATAGTTGACCGTATTATTCAAGACTCCAACGATTCGAACTCCGGCCGCAGAGACGCGGCTTATCGCAACGGAATGTTCCTGTTCGCCATAACATCCGTCGCCCACGCATTACTAGTACTGTGAGTCTTTGGTAACTGTTTAGTCTAAGTCTGTCTAAGGCTGAGATATTATTTAACACTATACAAGGTTATTTACTTGCGACTTATTAACCGAATCTATTTACTGTAATTATTATTGTAAAACCTTATATGACCCGTGACCCGTTCTCTTTCATTTATGGTTATACGACATAATTATGCCGATAGTTGCTAAAACAGAAGAAAGTAAATTAAAACTTGATATCCCAACTTCAGAACAATCCCTAAGTGACACAGAAAAATCACCTATCAAATCTCCTAATCCCAGGGTTACAAGGGCTACTATTGCACGTAGCGCAATGGCGGAACTAGACTTAAACACTTTGTTTAAATTCGTTAAATCATTCGACGGCAGCCGGGAAACTGTCAACTCGTTTATTATAAATTCTAATAACGCGTATGACCTTGCATCAGAATCACAAAGACCAATTCTTTTTAAATACATTCTCAGCCAGTTGCCAACATTCGCCGCGCCAACAGACGACATGCCGGCCTCGGAAGCAAATGCGTACTGACCAGCTGCCGGTGGCGTCGGTAACATTTATAGTGTGCGTGCAGGCGACGCTATACGCCACACGCGTGCTAGAGTGAGATGGGTGCCGTACATCGTGGAACGTTAGTTTTAAGTTTTAATAATGTAGTAAATTCGTTTCTGTTCTCCTATTGGTTGTTTGAATTTTGGATACCGTAGCATAGGAACAATTTGTAGGACCCAAAATTGTATGTAAGGCTGGATTAAATTATAAATAAAACAATTACTATCTACGAGTTTGGAGTATTATTTACCAACCTTCTGACCCCAACAAGTGGAAAAGCGGAAATTGCCTGTTCCATTAAAGAATTCACGTCGTGGGAACAACTCAGAGAATTTTTAAAAGCTCAATTTAGTGAACGAAAACATTATGCTCACCTTCTTACTGACCTTCAGGAGAGCAGGCAAAGCCCGCAGGATAATGTAAGCCAATTTTCGCTTCGCGTGGAGACCTGCCTCTCACAATTGTTAACGGAAATATCCTTATCGAATACTAAGGCAAAGGAATTGCCCGGTCGTACTGCAGCCATGGAGGACTTAGCCCTCCATCATCTTCTTATGGGATTACATCCCCGTATATCAAACATTGTGAGGTGTAGATCTCCCAAAACATTAAATGAAGCCATTAATCTAGCGATTTCGGAGGAACGCATTCAACAGAGCCTGTATAAGCGTCCACAGGTTGAACAAAAGTCTGTCAATAATAACAAACCAAAACCAGGGCCTTATTCTAAACCAAACTCACACACACAATCCACTTCGTCAAATTCGAGTAAAACCGATGCATTGTTTTGCCGGTATTGCAAAACTGCTGGTCACGAAATCAAAGACTGTAAAAAACGAGAATTCTATAATAACAAATTTCAATTAAAACCAAATAATAATAATAAAATCAGCCATATCCGCGAAACATCCAATGACGAACCCATGGATGATTTCTCTTTATCCTATGTCCATGGCTCCAATGATTTAAACGAAATGGAGTCTCGCGAGGGTGCCGCACGGGACGAAGCATAATCATCGGCACCCAACAACAAAAACTAATTCATAGGACCAACCAACAGGGTAACCAGCCCCAAACCGACAGTCCTAACCCTTATCCTCATCCAAGCAAGGTCAACCGACAGGGTAACCAGCCCCGAACTGACGACCTTAACCTAGATCCATCACGGACCAATCGACAGGGTAACCAGCCCCAAACTGACGGTCCTAATCTTCATCCAAGTAAAGTCAACCGACTGGGTAACCAGCCCCGAACCGACGACCTTCACTTAGATTCTTCACGGACCAATCGACAGGGTAACCAGCCCCAAACAGACGATCCTATCATTAACATATCCAAGGTCAAACGACAGCGTAATCAGTCCTGAATCGACAGTCATGTAACTAAAGATTCAGGAGTCTTGCCATCATCCGACAAGACCAATAATAAGATATACGAAATAAATCTAGATACATCCAAGAGGTTTCTACCACATGTAGTTTTAAACTCACAAGTTTCAAACATCCCTTTATCCCTATTAGTCGATTCAAGCTCCGTCATATGCCTATTAAAGTTATCCAGTATTAAAGAAAATCAACGGCTGGTAAAAGAACCAATCAAACTTAAGGGTATTGACCCGGGTGACGAACCGACTCAAACTGAAGGCCATTTCCAATTAAAATTAAAATTAAATGATAATAAAGTCACGCCATTCAAATTTCATGTCATTAAAGATATAAGTTTGCCTTATGACGGTATTATAGGATCAGATTTCTTGACCTTTTTCGGCTGTAAAATCGATTATACAACCGATACCCTCAAAATGGGAGAATCCGAAGTTAAACTATACTTCTACGACCCATTCTATATTATCCCGCCACGTACTGAAAGTGTTATTGAGTGTTCAGTACAGGATACCGATCTAAAAGAAGGTATCATTATGGATCAACACTTATCAAAATGTATCCTAATATCTAATTGTATAGTAAAGGTCAAGGATAACCATCGTGTTAACTTAACGATAGCCAATACCTCAGGGATGTTCATAAAAATCAATCCCAATTTAAAACTTGCAATCAAACCCTTACATGCTGCCCTTCAGGTCAACATGAACATTCAAGAAACATCCAATCGAACCTTACAAGTCTTAAATTCACTACGTACTGACCATCTAAATCAAGAAGAGTCTGATGCCCTCACAGAACTTTGTTCCCAATATTCTGATATTTTTCATCTACCAGATGATCAGTTAACTCACACTACAGCCCTCAATCATCAAATCAAAACTAGCAGCGATATCCCTATTCATACAAAATCGTACCGATTTCCGGAATGTCATAAGAAGGAAGTCGAGACTCAAATCAGTAAAATTCTGAGTCAAAATATTATAGAATCGTCATCTTCACCCTGGAGCTCACCAATTTGGATAGTCCCCAAAAAGGCAGACTCTCAAGGGCAAAGAAAATGGAGAATAGTAATTGACTATAGGAAGTTGAACGACGTCACTATCGGTGAAACATATCCTATACCACAAATATCCGAGATCCTTGATCAATTAGGAAGTAGTAAATACTTTACGACTTTAGATCTCACCTCCGGCTTCCATCAAATACTTATCTCTCCTGATGATGCATCTAAAACTGCATTTTCCGTACCCCAGGGTCACTTTCAGTTTACACGAATGCCATTCGGATTAAAAAATGCACCGTCCACTTTCCAAAGACTAATGAATAATTGCCTCACCGGCCTACAAGGCACAAGATGTTTTGTGTATTTAGATGACATTGTGATTTATTCAAATGACCTAAACTCACACGTTGATAATCTGAAAGCCGTGTTCGGCAGACTCCGTAAATTCAACTTAAAGTTACAGCCAGAAAAATGCGAATTTCTCCGCAAAGAAGTCGCCTACTTAGGGCACATTATCAACGAGAACGGCGTCCAACCAAACCCCGATAAAGTTCGTGTGGTGACAGATTATCCAGTCCCTCAATCTCCGAAAGATATAAAGTCTTTCCTCGGTTTGGTATCCTATTATAGAAGATTTATACCCGACTTTGCCAAGTTCGCTAAACCTTTAACCTCCTTGCTAAAAAAGGACGTCGCCTTCGAGTGGCGGAATGAGCAAAAACTTGCTTTTGAATCCTTAAAGTCCAGGCTCGTTTCCGCCCCGGTCCTTGCGTATCCAGACTTCACGCAACCTTTCCTTCTAACCTGTGATGCCTCAAATTATGCAATATCCGCAATCCTATCCCAGGGCCCAGTAGGACAAGACCGTCCTATTGCATATGCATCCCGCACGCTTAATAAAGCTGAATGCAATTATAGCGTCACAGAAAAAGAATGCCTCGCCATTATCTTCGGCACCAAAACATTCAGACCGTATCTCTACGGTCACCGGTTTAAAATCCTTACGGACCATAAACCATTACAATGGCTATTCAACTGTAAAGACCCTGGATCTAGACTTGTCCGTTGGCGCTTAAAATTAGAAGAATTTGAATACGATATCCAGTATAAAAAAGGAAAGATTAACGCTAACGCTGACGCCCTATCTCGTTATCCGGTAAATCCTGTCCAACAAACGGACCCTGTAATCCCTAACCCTCTTGGTGAAGAAGAACCCAACCAAGAGTTAGATAGAGACCTACTGGATTTACTGATAGACCCACCTTCGTTCAATGCTGATGTAGATATCCAAACTTCTCCGAATCTTCTTGATCCAACCGATGACCTCTTGCCGTTATCCGATATAAACTTACCTTCTAACGTCCCAGACACCCTTAGAGAAGAAATCGAGAATGAAACAATCACATTACTTGATCCCGTATTGGACGAACCAACAGCTTTCGATCCTCAACTTGGTCATAGTCCAAGGCCATCCACAAGTGCAAGTCCAAATACTCCTGTCGACGATTATCCCACATTCCTGAAATCTATGGCTAATAAAGATAAATCATTTAACACTGAAATTGTAGAACACAATGAAAGCCTTTTAAAATGTCCTGCAAAAGTAATTCTGGTTCCCACATCTATTGATCTGGATGAATCTAATCCGTATATCCAAGATATATTAATTGACCCCGAAATTAGCACTAGAATACATAACTTCGAGAAAGAACTTTTCTCGTCCTTGAAAATAGAAGTTAATAATGAAATATATTACCTGTTGTTTATCAAAGTCCATTACTTTGACGAAGCCTCCTATCCGGAAGTTTTCGAAACCCTGAAAAGAATAAGAAATGAATTATTAATATTTGGAAACGTTAATGAAATCGGCATATCCGATTTAAAAAATCCGTTTGAGAAACATTCATTTGTTAAAGTTTATAATATCCCTACTTACCTTTTCCACGACACACAAATCAAGGTCAATGTGTTTCATAACAACATTATATATCCTGTTCCAACTGAAATTAAAAAGATCCTGCATGATAATCATGATATCCCCATAGCAGGTCATTTAGGCTCATCGCGAATGTATAACAGGGTAAAGCAAACGTATTATTGGAAAGGTATGCGTAGTGATATAGAATCATACGTAAAACAATGTAAGTCATGCCAAGAAAACAAAGCACTTAGGAAAATCAATCACGCTCCTATGCAAATTACTAGCACTTCAACGGAACCGTGCCAACGAATTGCTCTGGACATCGTAGGTCCGCTCCCCGAAACAGGTCCTGCAAAATTAAAATATATATTAACAATCCAAGATGACCTTACCAAGTTCTCTTCCGCGTATCCCATTCGTAGTACTACAGCAGAAGAAACAAGCGAGTGTCTGCTCCACTATATATCTATATTTGGCATCCCCAAAATGATTCTCACCGACCAGGGTACCAACTTCACGTCAGATCTGTTTAAGAAAACATGTGAATTCCTTAAGATAAAAAATTTATGGTCTTCACCCTATCATCCACAAACCCAAGGTGCCCTGGAACGGAGCCACTCTACTCTTAAGGAATATCTCAAGTCTTATATTAACAAAGAACAATCAAATTGGCCTCGTTACATATACACAGCTATGCTCGCTTATAATACTGCCGTTCATTCCACAACTCACTTTACACCTTATGAACTAATGTTCGGTAGTAAACCATTCATCCCTAATTCTATTTACGATGAATCCCTAGGAGCTACTTACCCCGAGTATGTCCGTATGCTACAGAATCGACTAAAATATTCACGTGAAAAAGCATTGGATTTCATGAGGAAATCTAAAGAATCCTCCAAGTCTTATTACGATAACCATACTCGCTCAGTCAGTTTTAAGGTCGGCGAATTCGTATATCTCAAAAATCATTTGAGATTACGTAAAGCTCTCTCCCCTTTATGGAAAGGTCCTTATAAAATACTAAAAGTTAATAGTAATAATACACTTACCTTACTTATTAATGGGCGTCATGTCACCCATCACTTTGATGAGGTGAAGCCAGCTGATGTTGGAAGTAACCCATAGTATCTTAAATAGTTATAGGTTTAAGCTTAAGTATTAAAACATAAAGTAGATATAGTTACTATATAAATAGTCATAATTATATGCCTTTAACGTAGCTATTAATTTGCAGAATGCCGAGTCAGGCTCGAAGTCAACAGGACTATTATGTCCAGCAGATAAAGTCAAGCTCTGGCCTCTATTTCGATTACCTCGGCAAACTGAAAATCAGCAGTGGACAGTTGAACGTGTTGATGCCCTTAGATATTTCACACATCGGCCCGCATATTGAAAATATAAACTCCGCTCTTAATACTACTAAACACTTATGTAAAAGAATTGGTCTGATAGAACATAGTTGTAACAATATAATAGAACCCTTAAATGCCCGCTACAGCGACATGTACAAAGAGTTTTTGTCTATTTCGCGCATGTTAGAGAAACGGTCAAAACGCGCTTGGGTAGGAGGACTAGGTACTCTGATTAAACAAATATTCGGTAATCTGGACGAAAACGATGGTCTCATGTTCAAAGATGCTATAAATGTACTAAAAAATAATGAGAAGAAATTGGTTTCATTAATGAAAAAGAATATTTTATTAACTACATCGACAATTTCATCATATAATAACTCAATTAATAAAATTAAAATTAATGAAATCAACCTAAACGAAGCTATCGACAAACTCGCGACCAATTTAATAACTGTAACTAATGAAACAAATGAATTAACGCAACGATTGGAAATTGTTCATATACTTAACAATCTAGAAGTGTCAATCTTAACTATGTCATTCCAACTCGAAGACATAACAAACGCGGTCCTATTTAGTAACCAAAATACTCTACACCCATCGATGATTACGTCACAACAATTGTTCCGGGAGCTTGCCGATAACTATCAATACTTACCTAATGATTTGAAACTACCTGTTGCTTTAGATTTAAGTTCTATTCATTTAATCCTGAATGTATCTAGAGTAGTTAGTTATTATACTAGTAATAAGATATTTTTCGTGTTACAAATACCCTTAGTGTCCATCAAAGAATATGTATTATTTCATAACATTGTTCTGCCTACTCCTCATAATTTAAGTAAGCCTAATACTTTTAGTTTAGTTTTACCTAGTTCCAAATACATTGCAATGACCAAAGACAAAACTCAATACAGCACTTTTAACGATTTGGAATATTGCATAACTATCACCGCTGGAAACTATGTGTGCGACATAACAATCGTGTATGCGTCAGACATCAAACCTATATGTGAAAGTGAATATATGTCAAAAGTGATCAGTGAAACTCCACAATTTTGTGAAACTTAATTTATTTATGGTAATTTAGATATTTGGATTTACATACAGTCAGTGTCTAATAGAGTTTCTATAGAATGCCGAAATTCAACATTAATAGAGATTAATGTTTTAGGAACCGGAATACTTACAATCCCTAAAAATTGCATAGGTTACTGTAAGGGTACCACTTTGGTCCCAAAATATACAACATTAAATATATCTACACCCATTGTCTTTCCTGACTTTAACTAATTAAATGACACTTGCTGTAATGTAATGAAACTAAACCAATCAATCAACAATGTATCCCCTATTAAACTACTAAGCACTGATTTAGACGACCTGAAGTTTAATAAACATATCTTTCTAAAACAACTAAGTAATATAGACAACGTCCTTGACAGTCAACCACACATCTTAAAATATGGGATGCATTACTCTATTATCACTATGTTAATTACTGTCCTTATAATGTCATATGTATGTTTTAAAGTTTATAAATGTATACGACCCGGCAGCAGAAGTCCAGTTAAAGTATCTTTCTCCTCAAAACCGGAATCGACTTGTAAAATTAATACAGAAAACAGTAATTCTGATATTGAAGAAAACTCACTTCCAGCTATTAGAACCAGAGTTTAAAATACTCGATTGCTTGGATTTTACACATAAATTATTAAATAACTTCATAGCAACCCCAAAGTTATTTCTTAAGGGGGGAGGTGTTATACCCTAACTTTGTAGGGGTTAATGCTGGATCAGCACCTCGTCGGCGCTGCCAGCTGATAATTTACCTGACGGCTTGAGTCACCATTTTTAGTTAGATTCAGTTGAAGTTCAACCATCTTAGCGGTCGGTTCTGCCCATGGGTCTCTCGCGTTCTAAGTATAATTATCCTGAAATGTAATATCCTGAAATATAATATCCTGAAGTGAATAATTCTTTTTTTTTAAAAGCCAATTACGCGGAGACCTATAACAGTTCGCTGAGCACATAAAGCAAGTGCGTTCGCGCGCTGCTTTCGCTCTCGGTAGGCTTCGTTGCGTTCTGAACTCACGCAGCAAGTTGACCCTTAAGGGCAAATTGCGTATTTACACAGCGTGCATCCGGCCGATTATGACGTACGCGTGTGCCGCTTTCGCACACGCCCGTCCCCATCTCATTCACAGAATGCAGGCCAGGTCCGTAAAATTACGGACGCTCCATGGTTCGTTCGGAACGAAACCCTACACGTAGATCTTAGAATCCCCACCATCAAGCAGTTTTTGAAACGCGCGACAAAGCGGTTCTTCGAGTCCGCAGATAGACATCGCAACCCTTTGGTTGTGCAGGCAGCTAGCTATAGGCCATCTCAAATTAGTCAGACTCGCCGACCTAGGCATACTCTCTCAGACCCGGATGACCCCATTACTCTCCTTCAGGAAAGCAATAGGGCCACAAGTACAGTGCACAAACACAAACCGTCATTCCGTCCTCGCCGCCGAGGTACCACGCGAAGTTCAAGAATAAATTGTTCCCCCCGTCCCTTGCACGTCGAACCGCCAGCCCCGAGGCTGAGTGAGCCGTAGCATTTAATAGTAATCCCCGTTAATAATCATGAATTTAAACTTTCGATCCAGCCCGTCCCCAATTTGCTGTTTTTCCTCAACGACGCCCTAAGCCGAGGTTCGTACCCCACAGGGGGTGCCCTTAGAGCGCTGTCGTTTAGTTTTTAATACTTATATTTACGCTCCTGGCTGGAGGCTTTAAGCTAATACCTTAGGGCAAGACCAGTTAAGCAGTCACGGCCTCTCAAGGTCAACTGCGAGATGCCATACAAAAAAAAAAAAAAGGGGCGCGATCCTTTCTGCCGGGCGCCGTCGTCGAGTGAATATCTAAGAATATGAAGACTGATGCGTGTGTCGTCAGCGTCATGTATCCTCATGTCCATCTGTGTGGTCCCGGGGCGTGCAGTGAAGATACGGAGTGTGCTGGTGCTTCTGCTTGCTCTGCTTGCGCTTACAAAACCGCTTCTTTCGAAGCGAACCGTGTGTGTGCGGCATTGTTATGATGCTCGTGCCGCATCGGTGTTCTGCTCTCATGTTTCTTACAAACCGTCTTTTTCAAGACGATTGATTCCCTGTTTCTTTACGGAATGTAAAAACGTGGTAAGTAGCTGGTATTCTTATGTGACAGGTACGTACTGTGTCACTACAGTAGTTTAATAGTCCTGTATTTATTTATACTAGTATTTAGATAAAAACCAGCCAAGTGCGAGTCGGACTCGCGCACGAAGGGTTCCGTACCATTATCTATAAAAACGGCAAAAAAATCACTTTTGTTGTCCCTGAAATATTTTTTAATTTTAATTTAATTATTACTTTTAAAGAGAATATGTAACTAAACATTCTGTGAATATTTCAAGCGTCTACCCACCGAGTCGAGCCCCCTTAAATATTTATTTTATTCTGTTTTTTAGTATTTTTTGTTATAGCGGCAAAAGAAATACATAATCTGTGAAAATTTCAACAGTCTAACTATCACGGTTCATGGGATACAGCCTGGTGACAGACGGACAGACAGACGGTGGAGCCTTAGTAATAGGGTTCACGTTTTACCCTTTGGGTACGGAACCCTAAAAACTAGCGTTAGGACTTGCGCATTTAAGGTTCCGTTCTCACCTGTTAGATTTCAATCTGTTAAGACATAATTTAGGATATAATTTTGTTTTTTTAATAATTAAATAGATATGAGTTGTTTTTCATGTACATTATTATTTTAATTCCGAATATAGTTAGATAATTATATTACTATAAAAAAATACAAAAAAAGATATAATTGTTGGATTTTGTACTGGTAACACCAAAGGTTTTGAAATGTAAAAAGACTCAACAACGGCCTTCTGGTTCGGGCGTTGATGACGACACGGTACGAAGTTCTTAGTGCCTGTGTCGGTTAAAATATAAACATTATGTGGAGAATAGGATTTATGTGATGTTATTGTGTAGAATAATTAATTTGATGTCGACAAAGAAAAATAAATTAATGACAACATTTGTGTTTCATTCATATTATTTTCGTGTGTTTTGGTGTATTAGCTAACACACCAAAACTACTATTAATTTACCTTATTTTTATAATTGGCAATGAAAATGGCAACTAGACACAACTTTTCCATCGTGAAGTTTTCAATTGGTTACCTATTACGATTAAAGGCTCGTACAGACTAGTGCGATATGGCGGGCGCGACGCGACACTAGTAGCACAATTTATTTGTCGGTGCCTCTCGCGCCCCCTATATCGCTCGAGTCTGTACGAGCCTTAAAAGAAACAGCCCTGTGATTGGGCAGATGGTGTAGGCTTGGTTACTATTTAAAGGGTGCCAACTATATTACCCAAATGGTGCATAGGTACTATAGTTGGTACAAGTAATAAGTCAGTGTGTGATGGTTCGGCTTTGTATGCTAATAGAGACGCTTCGTGTACAATGCAATTGTGTTACTCCACTGCTTCGTGGATAGCAATAGAATTCCCATGAAAAAGAAAGAGGATGAAAGATAAAACAAACTTAAAAGAACAGCTTATAACATTACATAATCAAGTCTTTTATTTCTTCGTCATTTTTCAAATTCTTTTCTTTATCAAGTCAAGACCACTTAAGTGGCCGTGCACGAAATCGGCTGATTTTAATCAATTTTATTCATTGGTTGTGAGAAAGGGAAAAATAATTTTAACAAAATTATTTGTGATTTGAAACGTCGAGTTCTTTGTTTAGCATTTGGCTTTTATTTTATTTTTTTGGGTGGGAAATTATCAAATAACTTTTCCCACTCTGGGCGGAGTGGAAAGGTGTCAGACTTTTACTGACTAAAACCCACCCGTGTTCCGTCAGATGCCTGTGTGCCAGGGCCACGATATCCCTTTCGGACAAACTCGCAACCCTGGCAGGCATTGGCCCTATCGCACCCCGTCAGTTGGCGATGACATCTCTTTGAGGCGCGCGTGGAACACAACGCGCCGTGAGATATCACTGCCGCCGATCGCCTCGTGAGGGTATGGCAAGCCGGGCAGACCTCCACCGTGTCCTCTGGGCGGCGATCCACACAGTGGTAACACCCGGGCCTTTTCTCTCGCTTTATCCTGAACAGGAACCTCCCAAAATAACCGTGTCCGGTGAGGATCTGCGTCAAGCGGAAGGTGAGGACGCCTCGGCGCCTCTCTAGCCACTCCTCAAAGAGGGAACTTATCGCTAAAATTGTGGCGTGCCCAGCGCTGGGTTGCGACAATCGCATTGTCCATTTCGCCATGATATCCAGCCGAAGCTCTGTCCACTGTGCCGTAATTTCTCGCAGCAGTGGAGTTACGCCCCGGCGTTTCGCCTCCTTGCGCCACTCCCCTTTACCATGTGGCTGGAAGGGATTTTTCAAATAAATTAAGTATTCATGGAAAATCACTAATATTCGCAACAAGTTTTCCGAAAAATGACGCGAGACGGACGTTTGATCCTCTTTTTACAAGAAACTACTTATGATTTTGAACATTGATAAATATCATCAACATTATTATTTTCTTTATTTCATTATTTGGAAGCACTTTATTCAACTACAATACAAAATATCGCAGAAAATTAATGTTGAAAACATCTACATAAAAAAAAATATCACAGACTGGGCTTCAGCTATCCTTGAGATAAAATCAAAATTTTATTTTATATTATTCTTCATTAAGTAAATTAAAGGTGAAATAAACCATATTTTCGAGAGCGCAAAAGTGATGAAACTATTAACAGGAGCTGAGACTGACACGAATGGTTTAGCACCACAAAAACTGTACTTTTATATGTAGTATACAGATTTAATGTTTCAATTATTTCAAGCTTCCTGACAATTAGATAAGAAATTGACAAAAAAGGGTTTTTTCGTGGACGGAGGAGCCTTAACAAAGATCAAAATATTATATTATATACGCACGACGATCAAAACATGGTGAATACGAACATCGAACACGGAACATTTGGTTCGTACGTGTGGACGGAAGTTAGCAAAGCGAACACGACCACCATACTAACACAGTTCGACTTGTGTTCGCGCTCAACCGCCCCGCCCGCTCTTTTTAGTAGCCATGAGCTCATCGTCGGATGCCCCTGCGCCGCCGCACTCTCTCCGAACACCGTCCACGCAGTAAAACGAAATTGGATCACCACGAACATTTTTAACAAACATAGTGTTTATTGTTCGTTAGTAGTACACACATGCGAACAAATTGTCCAATGTTCATGTTGACCATTTTCTTGTTCGTTCGTGCGTACACGCCTTTAGATCACTGAATTAAATTTTTATATAAAAATAAATAATTGTCAGTTTGTCAGTGCTGAATAGAATTATTACAATTTCGTTGTTTTGATATTACCACGCAATATATAAGGCTGAGTCGGTAAAGTAGATTCTATCGTGCAGTGAGCAGACATAAATAGCCCTTAAGATGACGAACATAATTTGGCTATGACTGTTCGTTACACTAATTACTTAGTAGATAATGATTTCATAATAACTATATTATTATGTATCAATAATTGTATAATTTTCACTATAAGTAGGTAACTATGCCGCAGAACAGTTTCTAACATAGTCTTGCAATGCTGGTTTTCTAAGGTTTCCACACCACAATTTTTGAAGTGATAACTTCTTTAGGCAGACTTTGCTCTCTTTCTAAACAGTGAATGAAACCGAACCGATGTATGGGAGAGCATGTTTTTCAACTACAATGTTAAGTTTGTTTTTGGTATAAATACGGAACCCTTCATTGTCCGCGGTGTGACATGCACTTGGCCAGTTTTTACTCCTATCACACGATGGAAGTGAAACTCATCAATCTCATGGTCATAAACGCACACCCTATTTTTTTTTTTTGTTGTTTTGTTCAGTTTCTTATTCCAATAAACACATTTTCTTTCTTTCTCAAATATGTACCTACTAATTCTACAAACACTTACCAAAATAATTTAAACAAAACTTCATGTAGGTATCCCAGCAGTTGGGAACATTATAAGTTGATAATGCTTATGCTAACTGCCCCGTTGGTCTGGTGGTCGCAAGAGCTAGGTACTGCTGAGCATGAGGTCTTGGGTACGATTCCCATCTGCGAAGCAATAATGCTCGCGAAAGAGGAGGCGGAACGCGTGAGGGAGAGGCAAAATCCGTGCTCTCGCGCCCCTAGTCGCCGCAGGAGACACCCCGGGTGTCGGGAGTCGCAGGCCGATTCCCGGCCACCGTAGGCGCGGGCTTGCGGACGGTGAGCGATGGGTAGCTCACCGTCCGATAAGGACCAGGCCCGGGTCGACGGCGCGTTGTGTTCCACGCGCGCCTCAAAGGATGTCAGCACCAACTGACGGGGTCCGAAAGGGCCAATGCCTGCCAGGGTTGCGAATTTGTCTGAAAGGGATATCGTGGCCCTAGCACCCAGGCATCTGAAGGAACAAGGGTGGGTTTTAGTCAGTAAAAGTCTGACACGCCCTCCCGCTCCACCCAGAACGGGAGAAGTTATTTGATCATTTCCTACCCTAAAAAAAAAAAGGGGCCTAGTGTAATTGGGTTTTTCCTACAGGTATTTTTCAGTAGCAGCTCGGAATCTGGATTTGAACCCCAAAGGCTCGTCCACTATTACATGGGACTTAAACATAACAGGCGAAATGTGCCGGTACTACAGGTACACTTCTGCCTAAAGTTTCTAAAATTACAGGCGTCATGTTATGTTATGTAACTTCATGAAAACATAATCCCAAATTTCGTACAATGCTCAAGTGGCTTCCCATACGTCTTCGCCGGAATTTTCATACCTTATTTCAGCTCTACAGTATTCTGTTAAATCCTACAACCCCGCTAACCCTTATCTTAAAGAACGTATCAAGTTCCTTCATGACACACATAATAGATATCTGAGGTCATTGGAAAACTTGAGACTAGAGATATAATTATGCTTATGCATTCCACCAGCTCTTTTGACAAGTCTATTACAGTTCAAGCAGTAAGGTTATGGAATAATAAATAATAATAATAATCCATTTATTTAAGGTGACGCAGGCCTATAGATAAATACCTTAACCATATATTTCATGCATACATATTTTATTTTTTGGAATGCCTTGCCCGTGTTGCTCAATCTTTCTCCACTTTTAAAATTCTGGTAAAAAACACTTCCTCTCTCTTTAAACGTCATCATTACAAATACAGTTCCTTGCTCTTGTTTCCTGTTTATTATTGTATATGTATATAGATAAGTTTATGCTTTATGTATGTATGTATTTATTGTATATGTAAATGGTACTCCACTGACTACTTGCAGTATTGTCTCTCCTTCCGAAGGTTGTCTGTAAAATATCGCTTTTAGCGATAAGACCGCCCATTGTGTCACCCTAACCTCGACATTTATATCTGTAATTTATATGGTGGTGGTGGTTTCTAATTTCACAGTTTCACACCCGACGAAAACCAGATTATAATTATATTGAAGATGAAAGCTTATCATGGTCATATTTCAGTTAAGTACTCGCAACAAAGTGCCATCTTCATCCTTACGTGTTTACATACACCAGTATTTATGTGCGGCAATTAACAAACTTTGTAGCACATATACTGTGTAAGTTCCGAGACAATTTGCTAAGTGAAAACATATAGTGAGGGTGTAATGTTTCAGTGTTAAGAAGATGCTACAGTTTTAAGGTGGGTAGTTCAGTTTACTGGTTATATAAAAGTGTAAATGATAAGTGATTTGATAAATGAATTTTATTTCTGTAAGTAGGTCTGTACAAACACTTTTACACGTCAATCATATTTAAAAAAAACCGGCCAAGTGCGAGTCGGACTCGCGCATGAAGGGTTCCGTACCATTATCTATAAAAATGGCAAAAAATATCAGGTTTGTTGTATGGGAGCCCCTCTTAAATATTTGTTTTATTTTAATTTAATTATTTCTTTTTAAAGTGAATATATAACTAAATATTCTGTGAATATTTCAAGCGTCTACCTGTTGCCGTTATCAATATCGAGCAAAAACGAGAAAAAAAAACACGTTTTTTGTATGGGAGCCCCTTCAAATATTTATGTTATTCTGGTTTTTAGTATTTGTTGCTGTAGCGGCAACAGAAATACATCATCTGTGAAAATTTCAACTGACAGACAGACTGACGGCGCGCGGGGGAGCCTTAGTAATAGGGTTCCCGTTTTACCCTTTGAGTACGGAACCCTAAAAACTAGATAAGGTCGGCGTTTCCTATCTGACTGCTCTGAGAAGAAAGGCCGAAACAAACTCAGAGGTCACAGTCTCTTTTAAAGTCCAGACATAATCTTGGTCAGATCACATGAAGACAGTGTAGCTTATTGTCTGAAATGGTCTTTTGAGGAAAGAACCACACAGATTGAGTGGTCCTGTCCAGTCAGTGGACGGATTTGTTAGTAATCTTGCAGCTCAACTCAGTAGTAACAGTCAATGGTTTTTTGAATGTAGGAAGAGACAAAGATTAGTATAATATTCATTTTATTTAAGCACATAAATTTAACAAAAATACATAAAGATTAAAGAATCGCGTCTCAAGTCATATTCAGCACATTTTATCTTTTTTTTTATTACTTAGATGTCACAATTAAACCAATTTAAGAATTTCCTATTTTGTTAAAAAGGAAATATGCATCCGTTGATACTTGTTACCTTTTTTTATAGAATGTAGGTGAAAACTTGAAGACGGCGGTGGACTCGTTGAGAACTGTGTTCAGACTGGACCCGGTAATGCTGCACACTGACGCCTACCTCTGCGGTCGAAATGCGATACTTTTTCATACATTCCGCAGCGTCATCAGTCTGTAAACAGCGTAAATGCTCGATTACTGTGCGGCCGACCGTCACGCGGCTGACGTGACGTCATGAAGACTTTTCAATAAAATAAAATGTTGGGTAGGTACATAAATGGTGAGTTTTTAAAGATAAGCTTGGAACGATTCACTAGAAATCACCATGTTTGCTTTCAAACCAGGTCCCGTGACTCTATGATGGTTTCCACTCGAATGACTGCTTTCAGCAATAGTCATTAAAATAGCCTACCCGATGGCAGTCCGCGCCACTTCCCCCTTGGTTCTAGCCTTTTTTTTCTAATATGGCATAAGTTATTTGTATACAGCTTGTAATTATACTTTAGAATAATGAGGAACAGGGTGTAAAGTTCACTCATTTTCTATAGAAAAGGGAGGATCCTCCGACCAGACGGGTGTTGTGTCTGGTGGTCAACTGCCCGACGGTTGATGGTGGGATGTTGTATATAATATATCCTACATGCGCGGTAAACTCTGCTTGTGCGATGCAGGATTTTGCGTGACGTCAGTGTCATGCGTAGTTCGCATGTGGTGATGTAGATGCCGCTACAATACAAAAGGAGAAAGCGTAATGTCTTTGATTGATATATTATTATGAGCTTCATGAGCATTAATCGTCCTTTGATTTTAGATTTTACAAAACACTGTAAATGTTTATCGGTGTAGGATAGCCTTTACCAGAAGTGGTCATCGTATTAGTGATGTAGCAGCTTCAATATCATCAGGATTGTGCATATAGCAGTTCTTCATGGATGTGGTACAGTCGCCCAGCACATCAGGTTATACAAAACTGTCAAATTTCTTCTAATGATTTTAAACCTTAAATTGTTGTTGGTTAAGTTCAAAATCGAATGAGAAAATTTGAAACAGCGGCTTCTCGGAGATCATCTGTCATCAGAAGCACGGAACACTATTACTCCTAGCGAAGATCAGAAGACAGCCGCCCCGCAACCATCGTCGATGCGACGCTCTCCTACTAGAGTGACTGTCACCAGCCAGTGTCTCTCTTCCTTTTCAGTGGTTCCTAGTAACTTCGTAACAAACCTAGAGGGCGCCACTTGCTGCACCGCCATACTAAGAGCCTATACTACCTCAAATGGCTTAGCATGATCCTCCGTTATGTCGAAAATACTGCAGCATTAATTTTGAAATAAATATATGGTAAAGTTGAGGATTAATGTTAAGAAAACACGATTCCATAAAATTTTCTTGTCAGAAAAAAAATCCAAAGTTACCTCCAAACCGAACAATAAAAAACCGCTGGTATTCAAATTCAATTAAAAAAATACTTCAAATTAGATAATGAAACTTTGCATACTAACTGAACTAACTATAAAGCAGGTATTTATGTTACTTTTTTTTTAATTACCATTATTTTTACCGTAAAAAAAAAACTAAAACATCGGTGCCTTGGACTCTTCCCTGCCACCCTGTCTCGCTTGTTCGCGTGACCGCGGGAATAGTGCGCGAGCGAGATAAAGTGTGAGGTAGCGCTGAGGTAGTATAGACTTTTAATAAATGATGGACGTTCCGTAAACGAGTCTAAGCAATCTAAGTAAACCAGCACTTTAATTGCGTAACATACCTACTATCAATCAAAATCTGAATAATTTTAAACCTTTGCTTCATATTGTGTTCGAAAAATTTGTCTACTTAACAACGTAAGTAACGCAATCAATGTTGTTGAACTGTCAAAATAAAAACGCTAGTGAAAAGTCAAAATAAAAGCTACTGATAGTGTGTTAGAGATAAACTACGATAACATGGCTCGCCCCTCCAAATTACTGTTTCAATGTGTGTAGTCACATCCTTACGAAAGAGTTTGTATTTGTTGTAAGTACTCGTAATATCTCACTTATTACCAGATTTGTTGGTCAACTAATTATAACTAGCCGATCGCGCAAGACAACGCACGTGTCGTTTTCATAGAGTACGTCAGTGCAGCGCCATACTAATAATAATGAGCAATAAATGACGCCACTAGTCGAGCAACAAATCCGTGATTTGTTTTTTTTTGATGGCCGTCTCATTACGCACACATGCGTACAAATACTTTCAGACGTTTTACATTTTGGAGGGGCGGGCCATATTATCGTAGTTAAATTTAACTACGATAATATGGCCCGCCCCTCCGAAACCGAATTATGTTCTGCGTGGCAATTATTTATATCTATGCAATTGCCGCGCAGAACATAATTCTGCAGTGCTATTCTGTAACCATCTCACAGTGGAAACTTAGATGAAGTGAGCGTGGAGTGAACTGTCAGTCTCATCCCAACTGACGCTATAGGGATGGACCAAAGATTACATTAACAATCATAATCGAGATATTGAACAGAAACTCTATTTAGTTTTTTACATTAAATTGAGTTTGAATAAATTTCTGTTTTGCTATTTTATTTAAAATCTTAACTAAATAGTAATCTTTGAAATAATATAAAATGATCAATAGAATTAGCATAAAAATATTATTAAAATCTAGATTATGATTGTAAATGCAATCCTTGGTCAATCCCTAGCATCAGTGGAATGAGCTTGACAGCTCACTCCACGTAAGAATTCACGATGAGATTTTTACAGATCCGACATACTGAATCTCATGTTTTATCATCATAATCAAACACGCGTTAAAATTATATTTTTTGAATCACGAGTTTCATAACAGGAAAAGAAAAATATTCGTTATGTCCAAACCGGTTTTACGACATCCTCGGGATATGCGTCATTCCGTATGCATGAACATAAAAATATGTTAAACGAAACAAAGCCAAATATGTATGAAAATCCAGAAAGTCACTCACGCGATACTTCTAAATTAGGATGGAAATTGTGACGTAACAACGTCCGCGTGGTTACTGAAAAAGATAAAAGTAAAGGCTCCCGCAGACAGGCGCGACGCTACAGTGCGACGCGACTCTATAGAACAATTTCTATGAAAACTTCATGGGAATTGTTCTACCAAAATCGCGTCACACTGCCGCGCACTGCGGGAACCTTAAACCTTTTCTTTACACATGAACATTTCAACGCACACACCAACGTTTAAACTATTTCTATGAAAACTTCTTGGAAATAGATCTACCAAAATCACGTCACGTTGTTGCGCACTGCAGGAGACTTAATCCTTTTGTTTACACACGAACATTTCAACGCACACACTAACGTTTAAACTATTTCTATGAAAACTTAATGGAAATTGTTCTACCAAAATCGCGTCACATTGTCGCACACTGCAGGAGCCATAAACCTTTTATTTACACACGAACATTTCAACGCACACACTAATGTTTAAACTATTTGTATGAAAACTGCATAGAAATTGTTCTACCAGTGTTACATCGCGCCGCCGCCGTCTAGTCGCGTTGCGCCAGTCTGCACGAGCCTTTAAACGAGTCAAAATTCGTGTAGGGTTCGTGACATTTGAGCTCATTACCTATCCGATAAACACTGATAAACAGAACCCTTCTTCATAGAGTACTATTGTGCGCTTTTATAATTTGTAACATGAATCGTTGACGTTCTTAAAATGTATGGCAATACGTTAAAACGTTTTCCCGTTACAAGCGGTTCCCGTTTATCCCGTTTCTCGTTTGCCGGGTGATATTATAATGAAGAAAGGCTCGCGTATTTTCAATCACATTATAGTCAATGTAATAATAATATCATTACGAAACTGCTCAAAGACATCACTTTTTTTTTTTTTTAAGAACTGTTGAATTCATTGTAGGGGGGTTCTTTCTATACAAGGTGATTTTTTAGGATGGGGCAGTAAGGTAACCTTAAACGTTGTAGCCGTTGTTGTAAAGACAGTCTCTTAATACCGTCGCGTCGTTAAGAGACTGTCTTCAACTTTTTTTGAAATTTTGATCTGCATTCACAGATTTTGAAAAAAAAAATACAGTCAGCAGGAAAATGGGCAATTTTCACAAAAACTTTTTTTAATGCCAATCGATCCTCTTTCTTATAAGGATCGAAAACCTATATAGGACCAATTGAGGTTTGAGTACTAGAAAAGTCATAAATCGCTGACGGTAATGGTTTGGGTGTTGGTTTCGATCACTGACTTAATGATACGAAATTATATGGTTTAAAAACTATATTGAATACTACAAATTATTATCCTTACATTAAATGGTAAATTTAAGCTAAATTAGCACTAAGATGGTTTGATTTGAGTTACGTGATTGGAGCCAAACACGTACTACTAACTGGTAACAGAAGCAATACATGCATTTATGAAAATGCATGCAGGCAAAAGAGCTGAACTGTTCGGTTGCAAATATACCCAACAGTTAATGTAAAAGGTCCATATTATTATGCGTACTAAGAGTTTCTTGTTACCACAGTCCGCTCCACTCAAAGAACAACATTCGAAGTCAAGAATAACTGAATAATTCACAATTTATTCAGAACAGGAGGCAACTCTTAACGACCCTAGTTATCGCCTCACACAAGTTTATTAATGCGATCATCTCACATGTTGCCGACCTTTCACTGCTAAAATTGAGTTACTTTTGAACTCTAAAGTACCATTACAACGTTTTAAAATCCCTTTTAAAGTGAGGTCAGAGTTTTAATGGGTTTAAAGTAGGCTCGTGGTGTGGATATGTGTTTGTAAGTCGGCCATTCTTTAGGAAAGTAGCGAGTACAAATTCAACTTTAATATTTCAAGTTTGGTTAAAGGATGTTGTAGTACCTGGATGGTTTTATTTATTTGCTTGATGCACGAGTAAAAAACTGCAGAAAATCGAACTAAATGCTACACATTTTGCACTTATGGGGCCCAAGTCTGCTATTTTTATAAATTCAGTCATTTTAACACGATCCCAATGTCATGCCATTGTCATTTTGCTAAAAGTTCGTAATCTGGTAAATTCATAATGGTCAATCATTGGTCGGTCAATGTTCTCGTAATATAATTGTGTTATTATAATGGCATTGTCGTATTGCCATTATTATAAAACCCATTAGTAGAAATGTCATTCATTTGTCATTATGTACGAGATTACCAATATATGCAATTTCTTTCAATGTAGTGTCAGTGGCCGACCATTGGAAAGTCATAATGACGCCATTATAATAGTATAATCTACTATTATAATGGCGTCATTATGACCTTGTCAAAATCAACAATTATGAAATCAATAATCGACCATTCTGACACTATTGTAATAGCAGACTTGAGGCCCTGGTCTTTCAAACACAAACTAAAACCATTTATTTCAATTAAACCATTTACAGGCACTTATGAACTGTCAAGAAGTCGGTCAGTTAGAAATATGAAGCTAGTTGCCCATTCCAAAGAGTAGTAGTTTCCTATGGAGAAGAACGGGCAAGAAACTCCACGGACACTCTTTAAAAAAAATATTGATACAAAGTATTGGTTACATCATTCATATTGAAATTATACATGTGAGTCGCGCTATTTCTCAACGTAATTACCGTCCGAACGGAACGTTTTTGGTTTTGGTTTAGTTTTGGTTTAGCTGATGTAAGAAACGGTATCGCGCTATTTTTTGTGAGACTATTGTTCGATCGATCGTTCCTCCAACGTAACTTCCAAAGTAAAGCTAAATCGTTTCCGTTGAAATGATTAGCGCGATGCGAAATGTGTCTAACGTAACGTTTTTGGTTGTGGTGTTAACGTTCAAAATTAGCGCGATCGGTCCCCTTTTTTTTTGGGTGGGAAATTATCAAATAACTTCTCCCGCTCTGGGCGGAGCGGGAGGGCGTGTCAGACTTTTACTGACTAAAACCCACCCGTTTTCCTTCCGTTGCCTGTGTGCCAGGGCCACGATATCCCTTTCGGACAAACTCGCAACCCCGGCAGGCATTGGTCCTAACGGACCCCGTCAGTTTGTGCTGACATCTCTTTGAGGCGCGCGTGGAACACAACGCGCCGTCGACCCGGGCCTGGTCCTTATCGGACGGCGAGCTACCCATCGCTCACCGTCCGCAAGCCCGCGCCTACGGTGGCCGGAAATCGGCTTGCGACTCCCGACGCCCGGGGCGTCTCCTGCGGCGACTAAGGGCGCGAGGGCGCGAACCTAGTCTCGCCCACACGCGTTCCGCCTCCTCCTTCGCTAGCATAACTGCTTCGCAGAAGGAGGTGACGGCCTCCCATGCACTCTCGCTCCGAACCATGGCCTGAACCAGGGCCGGACGCGAGAGATCGCCGCCGCCGATCGCCTCCGTGAGGGCGATCGGTCCCCTGTGCTATGCATTTATATAATACAAAGGAGATTGAGTTTATACAATGAAAAGGTAGTCTTACAATCTTCAGCAGCTGCAACAGTATTTTTAAATGTTAATAATCAATTAGTTGTGGTTGTGAAGCTGGACCAGCATTGAGCCAAGCATTTTTTTAAATAACATTTACAAATATCACCTCATATTACAACCCTATCGTTAGAATGTGTCAACTTTACAATTAAACAAAAGACAATAACAGTAATGATTGCTTCAAGTCTCGTACCGCTGCTTTCAAAAGACATGTATGTACTCTTTCCTTTTAGTTTTGAACGCATTACATATTGTTTACTTTAAATAATAATAATAATCTTTATTTCCAGTTTTACATTAACACTTAGTATGATAAATGTTATAATAAGTTTTTGGATGGACAGTGTAGGCCTGTCAACAAGTACCAGGTACAGTCAGTATCCTAGATTACCTGACCCCTCTTACAAAGAAGAAGAATAGAAGAGGGGTCAGGTTATGCAGGTCACTGACTGTACTTAACAAACAAAATAGAAAATGTACTACAAATCTACAGTCTTTTAGCCTACAACGTTCTCACATTCACAAAATATAAAAGAATCTTCAGGGTCAAATTAAATTAGCGATACTCTGCAGACGTGACGGATTCCGATATCAAAACACGATAATAAAATAAAATAAAAGATTCAATGTTATTTTTCTTTTGGGGTCAACGGCCGCTGTTAGTGTTGTTACTTGAAGTATGAGTTGAAAAATCTGTTTTATTTTTTTTCAAATCAAATCAAATTAAACCTCTTTATTGTGGGCATAGATGTTTAGATATCGATATCAATCACGCAAAATTTTAGATATCGATATCAATCACTGTGAAGTTTACACAAAAAAACGGATTTTAAAACTGTTATTTCAAATGACACTAGGTGCGGTCAATAACCCCACAAAATGTAATTGACCAAATTAATTTATCGGCGGAGTTTCGCTAGCTAATTGAATTTGACCTTGTATATAAAATATTATAAAAAATATAAAAATAAAACCTATTTAAACCAAATGACATGATTGCCATTACAACTGTAATAAAGCTGAATTAATATTCTGTCTACATATTTTCAATTAAAATTGTAGGTATTTACTATTTACTATTTACTGTCAAATAATGAAGAGATTATGTCAAAGTATGTAAAAAAACATCGTAATTTGGGAGCAGTTAATAGACATTTACATTGTTATGCCGTTAATGAGGTACCAGGGAAGCAACATGTGCAGAAGGAATTATTGCCAAACTTCCTTGTCTTCAACGTAGGTTTCAATTCAAGTATGGAATTCAAATAAATTTTGAATTAATATTCTAACCCTGCCAACATGTTTGCAATGAATGGATTTATTTATTTATTATTATTACGTTTTTACAGGAAGGAAACCCAACACAAAAATTAAGTCACAATTTCCACACTCAGAAACGTCACTCAAAAACCAATTAAACACCACCACCAACAAAAATGAAATGTTTTAATGGTTTTTAAACTGTTGATTTGATTTAATTTGAAAACAAACATTAGAGCACATTATACAATTTGTAATTACAGATAAGAAATAACATAGAAAATTACTTAAATATCTCATACGGGTTTACGCCTACGTGCTTCCGAGAATATTTGAAATCATTTATTCATTTCTGGACGCTATCACGACACTTCTGAGTGTCAAATAAATTATTACGGTCGGATCTTGATTGAGAGTAACAGACGAGAAACGGGGACCGAGATATTAAAATAGCTACGGAGAGGTAGATAATGTCAAAATGTTTAGCGAGCAGCAAAAAATCTAATTTCCATAAGCACTAAGGCAGTCGATATTATGGGCATATATTTAATCGAACGTCATATAATTCCCATTTTGCGTTCCTAAAAATATTATTGAACACTCTAATATAATGATTGCGCCTCTTTTTTATGAACCTCAAATAATTCCTATTTTAGGGTCTAAATAAATACTAAAGTTACTGTGACCAACTTGGATGTAGCGCTCGCCGGCCGATGCCGCGGCTCCGCTCGCTTCGCACTTGGCTTACGCGCGGTTGTTCACAGTTCTGACCTAACCTAACCCGTTTGGTCGGGATACCTTAGCTTAGTAACTGCGACTAACTGTGAGAAAAGACCAGAAAATTAAAAAGACGCTCAATCATTAAAAAGTGTGCATCATTAGAACCGCAAAAAGTTTTTAGAGGTTCATTAATTTAAAAAAAGAGTCCATAATTAGAAGGTCAATATTTTTTTTAGAGTATCAATTTAATATTTCCCTTAAGGACATAATCACTCATGATTCTCGCATGCGTGTTGAATCGCATGCGTTTTAGTAATTGTTCACATTTTGTATTTATTTAGTATCGAATATCAATGACAGTATTTGAATAATAATTGCTCTCAATAAGAACTTCCGCATATTATTTATTCATATTCAGTACAAAAGTATTTACTAAAATTTCCACGGAGTCCGTTTCTGGAAAGAAACAAATTGGTTAGCCTTAGTTTGCAAAAAAAATATATATAAAAACCGACCAAGTGCGTGTCGGACCACGCACTGTTACTCGTTAACTTGTAAAGCCTACTTAGCTGTGATAGTTTTCCTTTTAACTTCGTTATATATATACTACTGCCATGAACCATTTCCCATATCCCGAAACAACCATTTAGCTGGCATGGGGGCAATTGACTCTAACAAAAACCGGCCAAGTGCGAGTCTGACTCGCGCACGAAGGGTTCCGTACCATTATCTATAAAAACGGCAAAAAAATCACGTTTGTTGTATACGAGCCCGCTTAAATATTTATTTTATTAAATTTTTTTGTATTTGTTGTTATAGCGGACAGAAATACATCATCTGTGAAAAATTCAACTGTCTAACTATCACGGTTCATGAGATACAGCCTGGTGACAGACGGACATACAGACAGACAGACGGCGGAGCCTTAGTAATATGGTTTCCGTTTTACCCTTTGGGTACGGAACCCTAAAAAATAGCACTTTAAAGCTTAGTATTTCGCTAACGCAAACGCAAACGGATCCCTGAATCGAAAAAAAATATCCGCAATATGCTTCAAAGTCAAATTATTTATTTCAAATAGGCAAATAAGAGGCACTTTGGACGTCAAAAACGCTTGAACTGCCTATCCAACGATAACCCACACCATGAAATAGTCGATTAAAAAAATATCATCCCCACTTTACGTGCAAGGAAGGTACCCTCCTAAATTGTTTTTTCATGATTTTGTCGGCGTGATTAATATGTATACCCATGCCAAATTACAGCTTTCTAGTAGAAAGAGTCTCTGAGCTAAGTTGCGGACGGACAGACAGACAGACGGACATGGTGAAACTATAAGGGTCCCTTGTTGACTACGAAACCCTAAAAAGGAATTCGAATATTATTACCTGTAAATAACTTTCAAGAAATAGATTCCATGTTTTCAGAATTCCTCCATTTTGTTCTAAATTATAACGAGGGATTTTAAAACAGACCTTCTTCTGATAATGTAACCTGAATTTATGTGAACCAGAAGTCTTTGACGCAGATATCATCACGGTTACATCCGTAGCGGGGTGTCTAGTGGTAATAAATGGGGGTAGCCTTGAGTTAATGTGTCCCCTAATGCCTGCCGGTTGATGTATCCATGCGGGCGGTAATGTTTGCTGCATATATGATATACTTACTTACATACTTAACTATCTTTGTAGGTCACAATGTAACTTGCTAAGCGCACATTACAGCTGTGTCGGGCCGCAGTGCATCGCATTTCAATACAAAAATAATAGTTTAAAAAACTAAAAAACACGCTTTAATAGATAACTAAACTAAAAAGTAATTTCAAATAAGTTTGAAATAAGAATAGTGATTAACAAAGAAATTTATTTAATAGTAAAAAGCGTGTGGGTCTTTTTAAGATATTTTCATAATGATTCTACTTTTAACAATATCTGTCAATAAAATATTTGCAAGAATTTACATCAAGAACCCCACGTTTTTTACGATAAAATAAATTTCTTGTCAATCACTATTATTATTTCAAACTTATTTAAAATTATTTTCTAAGTTTTTGTACGAACAACCCGATAACGTATCAACCTTATAACTTTGTGATTTTTCATGATACAGTTTTGATATTTTGTACATACCTAGATTCTTTTAATAAAAATACTAGACACTTGTTTCGGGTTTCGCATATACTAAAACTAATATTGTATAGATAAGTTTAATATGTGTTATGTATGTATGTATTTATTTGTTTTATGTATGTAAAGGGTACACCACAGACTACCTGCAGTATTGTCTCTCCTTCCCCCTTAATCCATCCAAAGGTTATCTTTAAAAGATCGCTTTTAGCGATAAGACCGCCCATTGTGTCACCCTATTTAAAATTTCAATATCTGTAATTTTATGATGTACATAATAAAGAGTGTTCTAGCTTTCTTTCTTTCAATTCTATTTTATTCATGTACTTTATCGTCTTTTCTCTTCTAAAGCTTCCGTTTTTACAGCATTTTCCAGATATTGATTTAAAGCAACACAATGTTATGGACAAGTATTTGTCCGTGTGGTGCCGGACGTAAAGAATAGCACCACCCTATTTCTTCCCGTGGGTGTCGTAAAAGGCGACTAAAGGACTTACTAGAGAATGGGCAGCAGCGTTCTCTATGCACTTTAACCATACTGCGATTGCCAACCCGCCTGACAAGCGTGGCGATTATGGCAAACCCCTCCTTTGAGGGAGGCCTATATCCAGCAGTTGACGTATTTCGGCTGAAATTATGAATGATGAAGTTATGGTAATTGTGACTGTTGCTAAAGTTCTTACTTTCATAATCACACTAATATTATAAAGGCGAAAGTTTGTGAGTGTGTGTGTGAGAGTGTGTGCGTGTGTGTGTATGTTTGTTACTTCGTCACGCTCAAACGGCTGGACCAATTTTGATAAAATTTTGTATGGAGGTAGCTGACACCTTGGATTAAGACATATTCTACTTTTAATCCCACGGGATCGAGACTAACGCGGGTGAAACCGCGTGGCGCAGCTAGTAAGTAACATAAATAAGTGTCGCATTTTGCTGAAATGCTTTGAAATATGCGGGTAAAGTGATTTCAGGGCCAAAATATAATCTTGATCATTATTTCCTTTTGAAGTATCTCTATAAACGTGAAAATATCAGTGCTTAGCTACTAAAAAGATCCTAGCATTGCTCATAAATATCTTTTAAGACTATTGAGACATCTTAAAAGTATTTTAATGAGCAATTAGTATTTAATGGTTTTCTGTGGAGCCTTTCTAAGTGTTACCAAACTATATTTAAATGTGGGTTAATGGTCCTTACGTTGGGATCAACATTAGGGATGGGATTATAAAGGGGTACCATTAAAGAATTTGACCAAACTCGTAATGGGCAAACCGAAAGGTATTCAAAAATTCACCTTTGAGTAGTTTTCTCTATGGGATGTTGATTTATGGGATGTTTTTGTGTATGCTCTTTTCAAGTCAAAATATAAAACCAGAAGGATTTAATTGACTTGATTGATAGGACGGCACGGTTGGCGCAGTGGTTAAGCGATTGACTGCTGCGCTGTGTGTCGCGGGTTCGATTCCCGCATGGAAAAAATATTTGTATGACCTACAACTAGCTGTTCCGGGTCTGGCTGTTTGTGTATGTGAGTTTAAATATTTGTAAACGCACCCATGATACAAGAGAAATTCCTAGTGTGGGGCAAAGTTAAAAAAAAAAAAAATTGTGCGCATACATAAACTCCATGAAATGAAGAGATCTGCAGGCGAACAAAGGTAACCGACATAGTCCTTGCTCGCAGAACTGATGGCCGATGGGGCCGAAAGGTTCTGCAGTGGCGCCCGCGTACCGGAAGACGTAGCGTTGGAAGGCCTCCTACAAGGTGGTAGACCTTGTGAAGGCTGCAGGTATCCGCTGGATGCGGGAAGCACAGAACCGGTCGAAGTGGCGGTGCTTGGGGGAGCCCTATGTCCAGCAGTGGACGTCTTTCGGGTGAAATTATGATACATAAACTCCCGCCATTTTCTCACGGGGGTAGGCAGACACTACAGAACGCCAGTTGCTACAATCTTTACACACTCTTTTTACTGAAGTAAAAAAAAAAAACATAAAACATGAACGTGATTGAAATCACGTTCATGTTTCTGATCCATGCGTCATGATCGTGAACGGGCGCTGTCAGTTGGGACTAGTCATCTCTTAGCTGCCACGGCTTATTTTAATTATTTTAGTTCTTAATTGTTTTTTATTTGTTTGTTTTTACATATTTGCTGTACTATGGACGCGTTTTTTTGTTTTTTTTATATCGTCCTCACATTTAGTTATAAATTCAACATGAAAGGTGTAACAATATTTTTGTAACATTATAATTTAAAAGAGTGTCCATGGAGTTTCTTGCCCGTTCTTCTCAGTAAGTACCTACTACGCTTTGGAATGGGCAACTAGCTTCATATTTCTACCTGACCGACTCTTTGCTAATTCAAAAGTGCCTGTAAATGGTTTAATTGAAATAAATGCTTGAGTTTTAGTTTTGAGTTTGAGGTCATGATAAAAACTGATACTGGTTACTGACACTGGTTAAGGTTGTTTGTTTGGATACAAATAATTCCTCGACACTTTTTGAGCCGCTGAACCAACGCGGTTGAGTAGCGGTGGCTCAGTGATAACGGCCGCGACTTACGAGTGGCAGGCCGTAGGTTCGAACCCAGACAGGCACTTTACTTTGTGTAAATTATTTCATCACCACTGCTCTCAACACGGTGAAGGAAAACATCGTGAGGAAACCGGCATGTCTTAGAACCAGAAATTCGAAGACATGTGACATATACTAACCAGCACTGGGCTAGATTGCGGCCCGCTTCCTCTCACCGAGAGGAGGTCTGTGGGAACATTAAAGGCTGATTATGTGAACGAACGACTGCCAAAACCGTGACTGACCGTGACTGACAGTTTAAACTGCCTACTTTTGTGGAAGAAAAGTAACAAGTAACAGCAAAGTAACAACAATCGACGACACGGTTGGCGCTGTTGACTGCTGCGTTACGTGTCGCGGGTTCGATTCCCGCACGGGACAAATATTTGTATGACCTACAAGTAGTTAAACGCACCCACAATACAGGAGAAATACCTAGTGTGGAGCAGTTTGAAAAAAAAAAAACATTTATGTAGGTATCGTAGGTACCTATCTATCAAGTATACAAACAAGCAAAAAAAAGCCGTGAGCAAAGAAATTGCTAGCTAATGTACTTGCGTCTAATGCCTATACAAATAATAGTATCGTGTTTCTGATTACCGATATAACGGATTGGTTCTAATCCGCCATTGATTCGTTCGCAAAAAGGTCACGCGCACAATAATCCGATTTATATAGCGTCTAAAAGAAAAACAGGTCAGACGGAAAACCGTTTTGTACAACAATTGGGGAGGCGTACTTAACCAGTTGGTGTTTATTTCTAAAATGGAATATGGAAAGTATCCAATGAAAATCTGTATCATTTAGAAAACCTTGTTTTTTACCCAAAATATGAAACAACCTAAAACATCATGCCTGGGTTACCGAAGGGTTACACAGAGGTTTACCTACAAGTAAACTGTTCAGCCACATTTCGCTAAAATATTGTGTTTTAATAATGCCTATCCAATTATCAAAATAGCCTTTGGATCTAATAATAAAAAAAAAAATCTTGTTTCACCAAAAGAAAGTCATCACAATACAAAGTCCAGACTAAGAGCATATAAGGCTTATAACTAGGTCACAAAAGTTTTAATACTCTGACTCATATACTAGGTGTATGTCCCTGTGTCTTCTTAGGAAGTCAGTGATTCTCCGTAACAAACAAAGCCACATTATTAATACTAAATCAGGACGTTTCAACAGTATGCAAATGGTGTTAAAAAAACAGGATATAATTTATGAAAAGAAAACACAAAATGCAAAACGTTTAACTGTGAGATGAGTAAATGTAGTGTTTGAGTGTGTGTGTGTAGTGAGTGAGTGTAGGATGTGTGTGTGCGTGGGGGGGGTGTGTGTGTGTGTATGTAGTGTGTAGGTGTATGGTGTGTGCAGTGAGAAAAAACAAAGTGTAACCATATGGAACATGCATGTGACAGACACTTCTTTTTTTGTTGTACAAACCAATGATAGGAATTATAAGTAAAAAGACGTAGATAGGTTACCTACTCAACATTCGATCTTCAAAAACGGCACAACGTCGCACTATTAGATGGCACGTGGAAGTAGGATGGCATGTCGTAATTATCGGGAGCGAAAAAGAGACAAGACGAAGAAAATGTGACTAATTAGCCATATTTTGACGTGCCACTTGCGGAGCGTGTATAACCTATCTACGTCTTTTTACTTATAATATCATTTATACAAACCAATCGAAAATTACCAGGCAAGCACCCAGGGTCTGCCATGACGGCTAAATGCCATATTATCAAATCTATAGCGATCAATCGACTGCGGAGCCAAATAGGCCGCTGCAAGGAAAATCTAGCAAAATGGGGGATCATAGATCCCACCGACACCCAAGTCTTGACCGAACCGTGTTCCGTATGTTGGATTGTCCAAAGTCTCATACACCCGCACTTCTGAGGATCCAAAACATTCCATTGATAGCGCGATTGGCATCGCCACCTACTGGCCTCCTCTAATTTAACAAAATCCTAACTTCCTAACTTAATATTACTCGTATAAATGCGAAAAATAATTTGTTTGTTTGTTTGTTAAGCTTTCAAGCTAAAACGGCTGAACGGATTTGGATAAAATTTGATATGGATTAGGACATAGGATACTTGTTATCCCGATATTCCCACGGGATCGAGATTTATGCAGTTGAAACCGCGGGGCGCAGCTAGTAATTACTTATATTTACCATCGAATCGAAAAGAAGAAGAAAATCTATGCTTAAAGTCGCTTGGATGTTATTTAGTTCGCTTTTCTTTTAAAAGCTTACACCAGGTCGTGAGTGTAACTAATAAACTATGTGTGTTTTCATTTTGGGGACAAATTGCAGCGCTGTAAGTGTTATAAAATGGCATTTTAAAGTGGAGCGCGTCCGCGTTTCTGTCGCTGCGATTTGTTGACCAAATAAAGAATAAAAGAGTTATGTGTATCTAGTCTTAAATGTGTATCCATCCTTTATAAATACGAGTATACATTTTAAATAGAAAATTTTAAAAAGTATCTTTGATTATCTGTCTGATACTTTCTCACGCCTATAATGCTGAACCCATCGTTATGAAAGATAGTAAAGCCTGGGACACGGAGAAGGACATACCTACCTAGCTACTTTTCATCCTGGATATTTGTATTAAAAAACTTTTTAACAAAAAAAATATACCGATGAAAAAAAAAACTGAAAAGCAAAAAATAAATCAACTTAACTCCTAAATTAAGGTAAATTAATAATTTTGAGTCAACGCCATACAAACATAAAAGTGCCAAGTAAAATAATGGCAGCTTTTTTGTTTTTTTGCTTGGCTTGATTCATCATCATCATATTCAGCCCATAATGTTCCCAAAGCTGGGACACAGGCCTGCACCCTAATTGCGTAACACAGTTTGAATCACAATCGGAATGATTTTGAAGTATATTGCTAATCCATTGCTTCATATGTTAGAAAAATTTGTCTGCTCAACAACGTAAATAACGCAATGAATCTTGTTGAACTGTCAAATTGAAACCAACTGCTACTGATAGTGTGTTACGCATTAAGCCCGCTGCTCTCGGTGAGAGAGAGTTGAGAGCAGCTTGATTGATCTTCGTTAATGGATCTGCGTTGATTGTTTGTTTGGCTCCCATCATTTTTTGCTGTTTTTCGCTTTTTAGTTCCCTTTCCAAATAAGAACTTATTTGTTTATTTAGGTGTACCAAAAACTGCTTGCATTACTACCATCTTAAAAAAAACTATTTCGGAGAGCCGAAAACAGCTAGGAATCGCAAAATTAAATAGTTAAATAAAATTGGCCCCAGATGTTAGCCTTGTGGGATCCATAGATGATATTATATACGTTACATTGATAACAGTTAACCACGACAAAGGAATATCTATCTGCCAAATATGAAATCACCCGATCAAGTAAGCTGCCAGTGATACCATAAGCACACAACTTTTATGAAAGGATTTTGCGGTGAACCTTTATCACAGGCCTTGCTGGAGTCAGTATAAACGACATCACCCTGATGAGCAGCATCAACGGCCCCAATTTAAAGTTCTGCAAAGGAAACCAGATACGTAGGTACTTGTTGATTGTGATCCAACAAATCAGTGCTAATTATAGCTAATGAGAAGCTTTAGATGGTTTTGGAAATGCAGGCAGAGCAGTGACTCAAACACTTTGTCAAACGTTGAATGAATTGAGATGGGCCTATATTTTTTTTATGTCGTAATTGTTATCCGCCATTTTCTATTTTAAAAGGAATATGCCAGAAGTTTAGGATTTGCTGTATATGAGCATAAGTGGATACACTAATCGTCCGCGTAAGCTGTAATAGATATTACCTTTGTTAATTTAAAAAAAAAATAAGTTTCATCTTACAGCTAATAGTTGGAACTTCTCTCGACAGCCTTCCGTCGCCAAAAGACATACCCCAGCTAGGTCTAAAGTTCTCATCAAGATTAATTAAATAAGCTCAAACACGATGTAACTGCTGTAAGCTGTTGAGGAGCTCTCTCGACTGTCTTCCATCTCTATTACCAGATCAACTCCGGCCCTCTTTTTTGTTGAAGTGTCATCAGAACTACATAATGTGTCCCAAGTTTCAACAGAATCGGTTCACAAGGCAAAATTCAATAGGTGAAAAATGATTCAAACCTTATTTATCTACCCTTAGAGGTGGATTTTGTATTTAAATTTTAAATGGAACCAATTTCGAGGACCCTTTCTATTAAAACAAGTATTATCAAAATCGGAGTACGCTGTAAAAATATATGCGGATGACACGCATAAAAAAAAATATAAATACGCGTCGACTTGAAAACCTCCTCCTTTTTTTCTTCAGTTAAAAATGATAAAATACAAAATACACGCAAAGTCGCGGGCAACAGCAAGTTATTTATAAATCTGAAATAAGTTCATAAAAATTTGGAGTGTCAAAATTAATTATTTATAATTAATTTATGGATAGAGGATGAGTGAAAGGCTGCTAACAAAAGGTATTTACAAAGCAGAGGTGAGTGGAGGAAACGCCCTAGGAGGACAATAGTGACCTTATTGGTGATGTTCTTCAGAAAGGTCACGTGCGTAGTACTCGCAACCGGCGTGCGTGTATGACCAAGCAAAAGGAGTATGTAAGGAGCGTAGCAGCTGGTGTTCTATAGTTTCTGCCTACTCCCATAGAAAGAAGGCGTAAGTTTATGTATGTATAATTAATTTTGCCGTTGTGTTTTTTTAACCATTATTTTGTTGTTTAAAAAAAAACTGCCTAAAGGGAAAACTTAATTTTCAATAACTGCGTTATACAGAATGATGCAGCTTACATTTAATTAAGACCTTTATCAGCATAGTAATAATACCGTTACATTACTAAGCAGATTCTCACTGGCTATGTAGATAAGTACTGGTGTAAAATAAAATGAATTTTATGATTGCTTCCCGAGCAGACGATTACGAGAAATTCTCATGAATATTACAAATACTATCGGTGGCCGTCGGAATACCGAATATCGGAAATGTTAGGTTAGTCTTGCACTTTTTAGTTTCCAAGGAATGTTGAATTTAGTTCGCCATTTGGAGTAGTTCGCTCTTTTAGTTTTGTTTGTACACATTGGCTTCGCGATCAGAGTTCGGCTAGTATTACTGCTGGTCTTAGTATGACTTGAGGCGTTTATGGGAGATAGGCCGGAGCAGGCAACACAAGGAAGAGTGGAAAGCTGTGGTCCAGACCTTTTCCAAGCATTGGGACAATATAAGAATATCATTGTTTCATTTAAATTCGTAGGTACTTAATTATTTATCGGCAGCAATATTACTAGATAAAATGACTAACAGCCTTTGAACGTTCAGTTTCCAGAGTGGAACCTTGAACTGATCATACGTCAAATCCAACCACGGGCCTCCATTGGCCTCGCCACCCGCGCCATCAGTAATGGCGCGTGCAGAAGAAAGTTTTCACCAACACGCTACATGTGCAAATCGTAACAACATTTAAATAACAAGGAACTTCAAAATTTGCGTCTGTGAACTGTGTTTCTAGTATTTTTCAAAGCCAAAACACTAGTAGTAGTGTAGTACGAGTACAAGAAGGTGAATCGCGACTCGGTCGGGCAGAATCCATTAGGACCAAGCGTGTGAGGTCTCAGCTAACTGCAGCTGGAGAACCCCCGCCACCGTCAACGGGACGTCAATGAGAACGAGATGACGGCGTCGAAGTAGTGATACATACATTTACTATGGCCGCGTGTCCACTGCACACCACCGGGACGTCACGTTCGGTTCGAATAATCTCGTTCCTCGTTGACGTATCGTTGAGGGTGGTGGTGGACATGGCCTTAGGTAAGGTTTTCTTTTGCTTTGGTGGCGGACGTCTTAAGCGTTGCCGTTGCCGCCCCTTCGCAAATGTAGAACTACTAACCGTAATCCTCGCATAATGATATTTTTTTGGACTTAATTGCATTCAAAAAATATCCTTACTCTTTGGGGGAAACAGGCATTACGGTATATTGTTGTAAAAAGATACTAAAACAGAGTGCTACTATGAATTCAGGCTACAAAGTGCTAGCATTAACCTAATACAATACTGGAGTAGATTTGTACTTTCCACATAAAAGCGATCGTAGTCCAGGACCGACTAAATGCAATCTGCGCTGACCAGAAATAACTAGCACAAAATAAGAGAGAACCAAAGATATAAACATGTCTAGATAGACAGTCAAAGCTGTGAACTCGTTGAAAGAAGTTGCGTCCAACAGTTGACCGCAAAATTCACGCACACTAAATTACACAATGACGTGGCGCGAGTGTAAGACGTAGCTGTCACTCACACCAGCCTATGAAAGTTGGCCTGTTTGTTTTAGTTCTTTTACAGCACGACACACAAGGAGAAGACTTATATCAGGTACCCATGTGGAAACTGAAAAAAACATCATGCCTATATTTCCCCAAAGGGTAAGGCAGAGGTGTACTAACTATAGAGGAACCACATGTCGCCAGTTATGTTGAAGTCCCATATAAGAGAGGGCAAGCCCATTGACATCAAACGGGCACAAATCAGAGCAGTGGTGGCCCAGTGGTAACGTCCCTGACTTACGAGTTGTAGGTCGCGGGTTCGAACCCAAGCAGGCGCTTTACTTTGTGTAAATAATTTCATCACCACTGCTCTCAAAACGGTGAAGGAAAACATCGTGAGGAAACCGGCATATCCTAGAACCAAAAATTCAAAGACATGTGACATCTACCAACCCGCACTCGGCCCGCGTGGTAGATTTACAGCCCGCTCCCTCTCGAAGAGAGGAGGCCTGTGTCCAGTGGAAACATTATAGGCTGATTATGATGGGCACAAATCCAGACTCCGGGCTGCTATTGAGAAATGGAATGCGGGAAAAATGCTAATGCTAATGACAGTCGAACCTTCGAAATAGCCCTTCAATTCCCTGGACGATGCGTTCTCTCGGGGCCCGAAATGATAACAGCCGCTCGGGTCGATTGAAGGTTCAGCTATGCTGGCCGCGGTCTGTTCGTGGATGGGTGACCATTACATTACCCCTTCATGCCTCGAAAAGTACGTTAAGCAGTTGTCCCGGCTGTCATTCGTAAATCTTTGACACTCGTTATGGCCACGTACGTCACGTGTGGTGCCGGACGTAAAGAATAGCACCATCCTATTTCTTCCCATGGGTGTCGTAAAAGGCGACTAAGGGACTAACTAGAGAATGGACAGCAGCGTTTTCTATGCATTTTAACACCATACTGCGATCGCCAACCCGCCTGCCAAGCGTGGCGACTATGGCAACCCCCTCCAAATGTTGGGGGAGGCCTATATCCAGCAGTGGACGTGCTTCGGCTGAATGATGACGGCTAGCTAAAAGCCCAAAAGTCTAACAACCAGTTTTATCAAGGGATATCATGTTAGCCTGTAACTGGGTTGTGCAGGTCAGATAGGCAGTCACTCCATGAAAAAAAACTGGTATTCAGCTGCATCATGTTAGACTGGAAACCGACCTTAACATAGTTGGTTAAAAGCTAGGCAGAGACGCGTTCTCTCGGACAAATTATTCTGTTATTTTCAACCAGCACCATAATTACGTAACACTCAAGCAATGGATTAGCAATATCCTTTAAAATCATTCAGATTGTGATTAATGGTTGCCAATCACAATCTGAACGATTTTAAGGGATATTGCTAATCCATTGCTTCATAAGTTCGAAAAATTAGTTTTGCTCAACAACGTCTATAACGCAATGGATGTTATTAACTGTCAAAATCAAACCCATTGGCACTGTAAGTGTGTTATGCAATTAGCCCGCTATTCTATCACGTTTGAAAACAAAATTATGAAGATTACAGTTGGATAACATTATTTGATGCTGTTAGAAATGGCGCTCAGCTCTTTATTGTGAATTTAATTTGATTTACTGGTGCTCAGTTTGAATGAGTGCCGTATTAGTAGCAAGTGTTGCTTCTTCTTTATTTGTTGAATATTTTCTCCGTTTGCCTTCAGTATGATTTGAATAAGTTAGTACTTTGAATACGATTTTATTATTGTCTTGAATTTTTAGTAAACCGTCGCTGGATTTCGTCGTCTCTAAAAATCAAAGTCAAAAGGCAAGTCTTATCACATCACACTAATATTATTAAGGCGAATGTTTGTAAGTGTGTGTGTGTGTGTGTGTGTGTGTATGTTTGTTACTTCTTCACGCTCAAACGTCTGGACCAATTTTGATAAAATTTTGTGTGGAGGTAGCTGACACCCTGGATTAAGACATAGGCTACTTTTTATCCCGATATTCCCACAGGATCGAGACTTACGCGGGTGAAACCGCGGGGCGCAGCTAGTATTATATATTATAAATAGGCACTTATGAGCCACTTTTCAAAATATGTTATTTCACATAAACCTACATGGGCACTTATGAAACGTCAGAAGCTAGGTGCACGGTTCCAATTGGTCGTTTCCTATGGAGAAGAGCAGGCAAGAAACTCTTACAAAAAAAAACGGTTACTCTTTTAAAAATAATTGGCTTTTACAATGTTTTCAAATTCGACTAGCACGTTTGGTTATAATTTTTGTATAGATACCTACCTACTCGTATAAGTTATTCATAGTATCTATTATTAATATTTCACTATGCTAATCATTAGTTATCTTTAGGAACCCACATAAAACGAGCATGGTCAATTTTTGCCTTTGAAGCAATTTTTTATCACTTATGTTCCCAATAACCGTAGAGATAGAGGAAATTGCTTTCAAAAATGGATTTCATAAGCCATTCACATTAGGTTTTGTAATAGATTCATACATACCCATTATGTCAAAATCCATAATAGGTATACAGGTTGTCCCAGAAATCATCGTCAAGCCAGAAACGGGTAATAGGCCAAATCCTGACCTTTAACAGAAAAATATAATAAAAAAACTTGGTCATATACTTTTTATAGTATAAGTTGCAACAAATGTATCGGAAAAACTGACATCCTATGATGATCATTCTAGTGACTACGAATATTAACTTTTATTTGTTTTTTTTTCTTTGGATTTACATAAGGGTTATTCGTGGTTACATTACAGAATTACTTACAGAGAACATTACTTTTGCCCGCGGCTTCGCCTGCGTGGAGTTCGGGAATTATCCCACGGAAATTTACTACCGGGGTTAATTTATCCTATGTGTTAATCCAGGTTATTAACTATATGTGTGCCTAAATTAAACCAAAGCCATTCAGCCGTTTTTTCTTGTAAAAATTCTTAAAAATTTTGGTCTTTTTTTATATTCCGCTAAATGTGGCCCCGATGTGTGTATAGTATGTATAAGTATATAAAAAACAAAAAAGGGGGGTAGAGCTCATTAGTAAATTGATGAGATTTTTACCCGAGTGCGGATAATGTTTTTCGAGAGTATGTATGTATATATTTCTATTTCTTTAGTACGCTCTGTAGTGACGAGTGAGGAAACTGACCAGTGATACACGGACTCCCCAAATGAATTAATTGTAAAAGTGGCATAGGCTACATAATATTTATACAATTGCATGCGCAAATACAAAAAACGGAAGGGAAGGTTAAAAAAAAAATTACAACAATATTGGTATCAAATAAAAGCTAGTAATGAGTCAGTTCCAAATATAACTATTAAAATTCATGCCAATAAGCGAGCGATATAATTGAGCAGTGGCTAATGGCAGTGACGGCCCCGACATAGGAGTTGTAGGTCGTGGGTTCGAACCCAGGCAGGTGCTTTACTTTGTGTAAATAATTTAATCACCACTGCACTACTCTAAAAATAGTGAAGGAAAACATCGTAAGGAAACCAGCATGTCCTAGAACCAGAAAGTCGAAGACATGTGACATCTACCCGTGATTACGGCCGACTTCCTCTCGAAGAGAGCTGAGGCTTGTGTGCCAGCAGTGGAAAAACTATAGGCTGAATATGCTATTAAAAAAAACAAAAATCCCGACTGTATAACCTGAAAAGATAAAAACAAGCATTATTGTTAATTGAAATGAGTTTATGAGTTTGAGTTAATTGAAATGAGTTACACCATATTTCAGGTTATTAATTTGTCCCGCCTGCGGAACCTTAGCTACTGATGGGGTTGCCCCGTTTCTGTAGTGCGTCAAGGATGTTTGCAGATGCGCATGTAGATTGCCCTAAGCAACAATGCGTACAAGGTGCGCGTCCCAAGTGCGCAGGGTATGGGGCAGCTTCAACAAAGTCTTAAGCATGAGTCGCCTGGACTGTATGTACGTGGGTCACTGTTGTGCTGTCTCTCATGGAATGTCACAACGGTGACCAACAGTTATTTCTTGCATTGTTTTTGTTTAATGTCTCTGCTTACTAACATATTCGTAAATTTTACTAACAGTCTTGTTGAGTCTTGGTTACTCGAATAAAGAAAATTCTATTTTATTCTTAGCAGGCGGGACAAATTAATAATCTGAAATATGGCGTAACTCTTGTTGGTCCCGCCCGCCTAACGCCTCCGATATCTGTTTTACAGTCGGGTTTTTTGTTTTTTTTATTTTTATAATTTGCTTATCTTTATTGTTGGCTCGCAACGCGCAGTCGCACCCATCCCTCGTTCTAAGGTGATATCTATGAATCCCTACAACAATAAACCAGAATATTTATACGAAATAAACGTTTTATAAACCAGTATTATGTCCTGAATGACTTTCAAGTGGCATACAAAGCGTTCTATTAAGACCGAGTCACATCTAAACGGGAGTGTCTGTAGTCACGTTGGCACACTTCGTAAAGGAAGGAAGCAATTCGGTGCAGACTGCTTATTCCCGCCCTCTTTGTACATGGCCCATGGCTTGTTAGGCGTTTGGTGGAATCGTGACCGCTAGGCTTTATTAGCAGTCATGTCTGATTTGTCTCTTAGAGTTGTTTCTAATCATTAATTTATCATTTCTTTTAGTTTCCTATTTTATAAATATTATTTGTGGTGTCCCATGATTTTAAGTCAAGTAGTAAGGCTTCATTAGTCTCCACCGACAACGGATTCTTTCTATACGGCAACAATGTCGGCTGCATTCATTGTAACTGAAATATGGCGGAGACTTGGTGATTAAGAGCAGGCAGTCTAAATCAAATTGCCACGCAAACTCCGCCCCTTGCTCCCCGCCACTCCGTTCTGTGCTAAACGCTAACACATCAGTAATAAAGTTGAATATAGCTGCGCTCTTTGATCGTATTCGAGCACGAAACTAAATAGCGTAAGTCTCAATTCTTATTTCGTTTTTAACTAAAGTAATAATTGCTCTAGAGAAAAAATATCTAGTGGGTGGATAAAAAACTATATTTTCTTGCTGTGAATATTTATTTTAGACGTAAAAGCCAAACAATCTTGTTTGTTTTTTTTTATAATTATCCTTAAAAAAGACATGATTTTCGAATAAAAAATGTATCTAGAGAAAATATTACAATTACGTAACTGTCTTCAACATGGAAAGAAAAAGATCCAATAAATCATATACTAAAGTTTAATTTTGCTTGTATCTGTGACTGTTTCAGAATATTCATGCAAATTACCATAAACTAGGAGCCTACTTTTATTTTTATCCATTTTAGCCAATCGACAAGGTCATAGTTGGAAAACTATAACCGGTGCGAATTAAATCATCATCATTATTGGCAGCCTTGTTCCACCCACTTCCAAGTATCAGCCTCCTCCCATTTTGTGCTATGCTTCCCTGGTCTGAACGAGTCACATCCAGATCTTCCCCACGCTCTTCCAAATTAAATAATTTCCTTTAATGGTTGCTCACTTTCAGTCATTATCATCATCATCATTTCAGCTGAAAGACGTCCACTGCTGGACATGCACCAAACAATGCATGAACAAGCGATTTTAAATAGTTTTGCCCCAGGGCCTTTGGTTACCTAGCTACGCCAGTGCTCTCCTGTATCTATATATATACTCGTAAAATAGAAGTCCACTCACTCACGACTCATCACGAAATCTCGGCAACTACTGGGCCGTGAGGTCTAAAATTGGCACAAGCACTCTCTATGGGGTGCAGGCGCGCACTAAGAAAGGATTTTTTTAAATTCGCACCCCAAAGGGTTGAAAAGGGGTGTCAAAGTTTGTATGAAAGTCCTATGTTTTACAAGTTAGCGACATGAATGTTGGCTTGATTGTTCCTTTCGGCTTCTAGGTGCTCACTAAGAAGGGGTTTTACGAAATTAGGCCCTTAAGGGTGTAAATAAGGGTGTTTAATGTTTTTATGAAAAATGTTCCAAATCCAGTTAAGATCTAAATTGAAACTTACGGCAACGCGTTATTGCATACTTTACATTGAAATTAGAATTCGGAAGCTGATAAATATCCAAATTGAATTTTACGACAACGCGATAATGCATATTTTACGTTGAAATAAGAATTTGGAAGTTCCTTGAGGTTTATCTTTAGTTTTTATGCTATGATATGCAGGCGTGATAACGTTCTAAAGTTTTTATGCCAATTTCTAGGTGGCCAGTATTTTTCAGTATGCAGGCGTCTGCTAAAAGATAATGAAATGAGGTTCTAATTAGTATTCAGGTAATTTTAACGTTGCAGTTATAGCAATAACGTCGAGAATACCAAGGGGAAAACTTCACAATGATTGCAAGCCGATCGTTTCAAAAAACGAACTCATGTATAAATCACAGAATACAGAATACTATAAAACGAGGTTACTTAAGCGATACACGTTCAAGCTATTTTTACCGAAATTTCTGTTCTGCGATATTTTGTTATTTATTAATATCTAAGTACTAATTTGCTTTGAAATATTTTTTCATCGTCGTTGTTTGGTTTAAGTCTTCGTTTTGGTTTGTTTCGCTTCCTAAATTTAAATCGGAGGATAATAATTCTGTTCTTACCTATTGCCTGGGTGGAATTTTGTTATTTCTGTACTTACTGGTCGTGAGCATTGTTTAATTAAAATGGATAGTCAAATTATTATCACTTCTAATGGAGTGCAAATTCTTTGCCAAATAGTAAATTAAATGTCCCTGGCGATGGCACATGCTTATTTTCATCTCTATCCTATTTGGTGAACAGTAACATGGTCATGGCTTCTCAAATTCGAGACAGCATTGTGCGCCACGTGTCTAACAACTGGGAAAGATTCCAACCTTTCACCCAGGATCGGTCAGGAGCTGTTTATGGTTCAAAGAATGATTACGTCGCTGAAATGTCTTGTAATGGCACCTACGGCACCACCTGTGAAATCATGGCAGCGGGAGAACTATTCCCATTTGAGTTCCAGATGTTTCCAGATAATATTTTTATTGCTGGTTTTGGAGAAGCTCAACAGGGAGTCAAAATAATCCGATTCTCAGGAAACTCTAATGAAGGTCATTTTGATGTTTTAATTCCGTTGGCTAATTTAAATAATAAAAAAAATCTTTTGACCCGCTACGCCGGCAAAATTGAAGAATCACCGACCGTCTCCGACTCAGCGGTAAATGTGCAGTTGAATTCACAATCCCAGTCCCAAATCACTGTTATTGATTTTGTCGAGAAGTTGCTTGCCTATAGTGAGCAACAGGAATGCGAGTCATCTTTTTCTGGGATACAACCCCAGCTCCAATTTTTTTTTTTTTGAAAAAACGTTGCCCCATACTAGGAATTTCACCTGTATTGTAGGTGCGTTTACAATCATTTAAACTTACATACACAAACAGCCAGACCCGGAACAACTACTTGTAGGTCATACAAATATTTGTTCCGTGCGGGAATCCAACCCGCGACACGCTGCGCAGCAGTCAATCGCTTAACCACTGCGCCAACCGTGTCGAAAAATTAGTGTCTTTGTTGACGAATCAACGACTTATAAGCTTATACAATTTATAACTTCTACATTTGGTACGGAACCCTAAATGCGCGAGTTCCGCAGTGCACTTGGTCTGTTCGCTTGGAACATTCAATTTCACACTAAATCTCATAAACACCAACGTATGAAACACGCGAGTGAAATCGCGTGGGTACAGCTAAAACTCCATATGTTTGAGAACCTTGTATAATACTCATATTACACAACACTTAAGTATTGCGTCACATATTCGTAATAGACGTTATATTCTTCTTCCATATCTACGGTAAACAATATTACATACACTACAGAATTTCACAACATCCTACCTCGCGTCATGTGCCTGTAAGCGTGAAAGCATCGTATCAGAGTATCGCTTACATCTAAAGTAGGTACATTTTCTATACATAATACATATTTTACTTCGTTGCTCAGCTCCTCTCAACTCTTAATGTTGTTGTTTGCAATTGTACTGAGTTAGTGATACTTTGTGATTCAAAAAGTGCTTTGCAGCATATATTATCTCGGTGCACCGCGGGCATACGAGGCCTGCCCGTAGCTTATTCCATTCTAGACTTATATGTAAGATTGAGGGAATGTGGCAAAACTGTTAAATTCCAATGGATTCCATCACACGTTGGTCTGTTGGGAAACGAACTTAAGTAGATAAGTTGGCAAAAACAGGAACATAATGAAGGAATATCTGTCAGCCATTTACCCTTCTTCACAGATATATTAAGAGATGTTAAAATAAATTGTAATAACATGTGGAAAGTTTACTTTTGTAAAAGATCTGAAGAGAAGGGTATATGATACAGGACAATTCAGTCTGAACCACCAAGGATTCCTAAGTTCTCTGAAGTACAGACGACTGTTAGTAACAAGCATGCGTCTGCGATCCGGGCACATTCCATTGAATGCGTTCGGGCATCTTATGAAAGTGGTTGATACCCCAAACTGTCTGATTTGCATTATGAGGGAGGACACCTACCACGCTTTGGTGGAGTGTGCTCGGGTTGGGGCAGAATGGAGAGTTTTGGAATCAGAAGCGGGGCTTAGTTTAAGGGACGTTGGCATGTGTAGAAAGACGTTCTACACTAAACGCGAAGACATCCAATCACAGTACACACTTAGGCACCGATCTAGGCTAAACATACCAACATCCAAGCTAAAAATGCATTCCACAGGTCCCTACGTAATGTCTATAAAAATATATAATAAACTACCTGACATTATAAACAAAGAAGAAGAGTTAAATATATTTATAAAAAAACTTAAAAAATTACTGGTAAACAAATGTTATTACTCAATAAATGAATATTTGAATAATAAACATAAATAATAGCAACAAAAAAAAAGTATTAATAATAATTTAATTTATATAGTATATGTTTAGGGAAATTACTAATATAATAAATAATAATAATAAATGATTACAATAATTAATGATAATCAATCACACAATTTATAGATATGTTTAAAATATAATAAGGGTACGGTAATTATTAATAAATAATATAACAATAACAAATAATATAACAATAATAATAATTAAATTAAATAGCAACAATGATAATAATATAGCAATAATAATTATTCAAAGAATTACAATTTATATACTTAAATGAATAAACAGAAATATAATACGTAATAATAAGTATATAAAAATAATCTAAAATATTAAAGTACTTTTGCAGTTACATGTATAATAGTGCGAAATGTTCTAGTATCCTTTTCGCGATCTCCTGCCTATGATTATAAATATGTAAATTAAAACTTGTTCCCACCAATAACATCTTCATGATCTCCTAAAACAGGGCTTCCTCTCTCGTACCCTTTTGCTGTGCCCTACAGGGTCCATAATGATCTAAATTATATAGTTACCACCTAAGTACACATTATGGTAAAGCAATAAAGATATTGAGTATTGAGTATTGACGTCCACTGCTGGACATAGGCCTCCCCTAAGGAGGGGGGGGGGGGGGGGGGTTGGCATAATCGCCACGCTTAGAGAACGCTGCTGCCCATTCTCTAGTAAGTCCCTTAGTCGCCTTTTACGTGCTATTCTTTACGTCCGGCACCACACGGACAACCGCAAACAACAAACCTACTTTCAAATTAGCTATTTAGTTATATTACTTGATTGGTAAATTAATTAAGTTAAAATCTTAGTTAGTACGAACTTTCTATTTGTTTTGTAAATCTACGAGGCTGGCATAATGGCTTCGCGATTAAAGCTTTTTTTTTTCCAAATAAAGATATAAAAAAAACTCTTGTTGCTGCCTTGTTCTCGTAGGTATAGTGGCCGCAAGCACGATTGCTATGCGGCTTGGGTACGTTTCCCAGGTCGGGCATATTGTTATTGGGTTTTTGATTGGGAATTTCTTAATGGTAGGCCAGGGTCAAAGATATAAATATGTCTAGATAGACAGTTAAAGCTGTGAGCTCGTCGAAAAAATGGCGTACAACTGTTGGCAGCAAAATGCAATGAAGCTCGCCCACTGTTATACCTGGAACTTACCTACCTACCTACTTACCTACCTGACGGCACGGTTGGCGCAGTGGTTAAGTGATTGACTGCTGCGCTGCGTGTCGCGGGTTCGATTCCCGCACGGAACAAATATTTGTATGACCTATAAGTAGTTGTTCCGGGTCTGGCTGTTTGTGTATGTGAGTTTAAATGTTTGTAAACGCACCCACGATACAGGAGAAATTCCTAGTGTGGGGCAACGTTTTAAAAAAAAAAAAACAAAAGAAAAAACCTAACAAAACTGGCGATAAAATCATACGTCTCTGACTAACCCATCGGGAAATACAGGCGTAATTTTACCTATCTACCTAAAATAATCATAATTTCAGCTGAAAGACGTCCACTGCTGGACATAGGCCTCCCCCAAGCACCGCCACTTCGACCGGTTTTGAGCTTCCCGCATCCAGCGGATACCTAAAATAAACACGATAAATTACTTAACCAAAATACAATACACGAACGAATATCATGTTTGAACTCCCGGAAACCTTATAACGTAGCAACTGTGCTGTGGTATCTGATTCTAATTAAATGCTCAAGATTTTACCACCAGACCAGTATAACTTGAAACTTCGGGGTGGCGCTGGTTGTCAAAGCAAACGTCAAAATTACGTCAAACTTAGAATATTATTCATTTTAGTTCAAATTTTCGCTACGTGTCAAATTATAATGGTGGCTTAGTACATCAAACGCGTAATGTTTCTCTACGTTATTTGATTACATGCTATTAATTAAGTTTTATTATGATGTAAACTTCACACGTTTAGGTGTCTTCGTACTTTGACTAAGTGTCTGAGATAAGAGGTTGACGCTTTAAATAATTGGTTAAATGTGGCTTTAATAGAAGACGTAGTGGTTTGAAATAGTAGAGGTTTTCGCTAATGTGTCTCTATAGCATCACACTAATATAATAAAGGCGAAAGTTTGTGAGATATGTGTGTGTGTATGTTTGTTACTTCTTCACGCTCAAAAGGCTGGACCAATTTTGATAAACTTTTGTATGGAGGTAGCTGACACCCTGAAATAAGACATAGGCTACTTTTTATCCCGATATTCCCACGGGATCGAGACTTACGCGGGTGAAACCGCGGGGCGCAGCTAGTTAATATTATAAAGAGGTAAAATTTGTTTGTTTGCAAGTTTGTATGTAGGGGGTAGTCTCTGGAACTACCAGTCGGGTTTGAAAAATTATTTTGGCATTCGATAGCACAGTTCTAGTGGGAGGTTATAAGCTTAACGTCACGCTACAACCATATAGAGCCGACCAAAAAGAAAACAAATCAGGATGAGCGCTAAGCGAATACGAAGTAATGGCGGGCGATACAATGCAACGCAGTGGGTCGGGGAACAAGAAATTTCACGCGGACGAAGTCGCGGGCAGAAGCTAGTGTATAATAAAATGAGATCGTTAAGGCTCTTACACACTCACGTTTGTAAGAGCCTTTATACGTTCAATGCAAGCTTTCTAGAATCGAGCACTTACCTACTTACTTTTATTTAAATTAAATGTAAAGTTGCCTTTAGGCAACAAAGAAAATAAATAAAAATATTTTTTTTTTAATGGAAACAAAAAAAGAAAATAAATAAAAATATTTTATTTGGCACACGCACAAGAAATACAAAAATAGCATATAAACTAACAAAGAACTTTCCAAATAAAAATCGAACCAAAATACAGTTGAATCTTTAGCGACGACGACACTTTAAAACAACATGTTCAAGAAGACAGAGTGAGAAAATGCTATAGAATACCACTACATGCTAAAGAGAGCGAACATCACGCCTGTCAAAAACTCGCTTAGCGACTCGGGTGCTATGCAACGCATACTTTTCAATCTTAAAAATCCATTTTGCACTGAAACTTTCAGAGTGGTGCTACACTTGTTAATTTTCTCATACCATCCAGCAGATTACAAGCGGTTACTCCACAGACTTAGTACTTTATAATCCAGTCTTCTCCACTTTGTTCATAATTATGCGAAGCGCCCCTAACTGAATTAGTAAAGGAAGCGACATCGTCTTTGATTTACATTTGCACAGAATTTTCCGAGAACTAACTTTGTGACAGATTGTAGCTACAAGCGTGAAGCGGGTACAGCGATGTAACTTGGTTATTTGTTGGCTGAATATGGCTTCCACTTGATATATTAAATTTAAGACGCTGACAACAGCTAAACCGTGGTCACTGTCAGACTGCATACAAAAGAAAGAAAAGCGCGATGACACAACGCTTGTAATTTATTGCAAAATATAATATGAATCATTTATCTATTTACTCAAAAATGAGTTGAGTAATCGAAAATAAAAAAAACCGGCCAAGTGCGAGTCGGACTCGCGCACGAAGGGTTCCGTATCATTATCTATAAAACGGCAAAAAAATCACGTTTGTTGTATGGGAGCCCCCCTTAAATATTTGTTTTATTTTAATTTAATTACTTATTTGTAAAGTGAATATATTACTAAATATTCTGTGAATATTTCAAGCGTCTACCTGTTGCCGTTATCAATATCGAGCAAAAAAATCACGTTTGTTGTATGGGAGCCCCCTTAAAATTTTATTTTATTCTGTTTTTTAGTATTTGTTGTTATAGCAGCAGCAGAAATACATCATCTGTGAAAATTTCAACTGTCTAACTATCACGGTTCATGAGATACAGCCTGGTGACAGACGGACAGACATACGGTGGAGCCTTAGTAATAGGGTTCCCGTTTTACCCTTTGGGTACGGAACCCTAAAAACACCCAAGTTCTGCATACAAATAAGACGTTCTTGTTATTAATTAAATACCAACCGCACGTCGATATTTAATACAGATATTTTGGATTGAAACTCAAAGTAAAGGGTTAGTTTACCGTTAATTTGTATGGAGATTTTTTTTTCTAAACGTGTTTTGGTAGGTAACAAACCAAGTTCTGAGAAATATGTTCAAGAATTAACATATATTTTTTCCGCTACCACAAACTACATAGATTTGGCAATTTTTTTGTTAAAGACAAGCCTACTTTCATCATTTGTGTCTTGTCAGCACCTTAATATAATCTCATCTTGTCAAAGTAATCAGCGTAATAAATGCGTAACACATTATCAGTAGCAATGGGTTAGATTTTGACAGCTCAACAACATTCATTGCGTTACTTACGTTGAGCAAACATTTTTTTCGAAAATATGAAGCAATGGATTAGCAATATACTTCAAAATCATTGAGATTGTGATTGTTTGTGTTTTACGCAATTATGGTGCCCGGTTGCTTGACGGCGTTGAAGTTAACGCTGTAGAAAAACGTGTTTCCTTTAACAAAAATCTTAACTTGACTCCATACGAGCCTAACAAGATCTTGACTTTTGAAGCTAGGAGAACTTTGTTAAGTTACCATAGTTCCGCCTACTAACTAATGAATTAGTTTATTAATTACGGGTACTTATTTAATTTAGTTCAAATGTTGCCCAGTTTAAGAATGATATAATGCTAACAAGTTGCTTGTTACCATGAACTTAAATTATTATTTGATATACAAAAGTGAAGAAGTAAAATCAAACAAAGCATTTATGATGTAACAAAGACCGGTGATTATTCTGTACATATCACATTGTCGATATATAATAAATCAAATTAATTTGTTCTGGCAAATATGCTATCTTGTTTATAATAAATAAATTAATAATGATTTCAAACATTTTAATGGCGTATTCCACATTGGGCACCTGCTTAAACGGCAACTGAGCAAATGGCACCTGAGGTATTCCACATACGGCACCTATCGATATTTTTCACTGGTGCCATTAGTGGAATAGTTTGAATGCCAACTAAGAGAAAATGTACCTATCTTAGTCTGCATTTTTTCCAGTGTAACGCTGCATCTAAGCTACACGAATCAATATTGTTAATGTACTGGCTTTAACTGCTCTCTAATTCTAAGGTTTTGGGCGTGACACAAACCAATTTTCTAGTCTTTCACCGCCATTCAAAACGCACGTAGTAAATTGGCCCTACGTTTACTCAGAAAATTCATAAAACAGTAGAAGGAAACTTCCACCTAAATATATGATAAAGCACAGTTACAACTTCTATCTTAAGTGATAAAAAAGATGTGCGAACTGCGTATAAAATAAAGCATCCATAGTTACCCAAACAATCTCAATATAGGCGCAAAACTAACAATCAATTCGTAACAATTGGTTAACTTGGAGAAATATCATTGGGTATCCAATCACACATTGAATGGGCTAACTTATATTTGGACCAAAGTTCCCCCTTTGTTATGTTCAAAAGATTATTTAGACAACGAAATGTGACGTAATCAAAACTTTACGTATATATGAACTACCGCGGTTTCGCTGCTATGGTTTCGCGGCGGAGATGTGCTACCGGCGTTAAACAATAGGAAGGATTTACTGCGGCCTTTATTGAAAGAGTGCCGTACGTGGGTAGTTAAGACAGATTATGCGTTAGAAAGGAACGGTCACACGGACATGAGTGTCAGAGACAACGCTCTACAAAGGCGAACTTTATAGGGTTCTATACCCAACGCCAATGGGACCCTATTGCTGAGGCTCCGCTGTCCGTCAGTCCATCTGTCACAGGGCTGTATCTTTTGTACCGTAATAGGTAGTTATGGATACCAGGCATCACCAGCAGTAAATGTCAACACCTCACTCACACCGTTTCTAACACCTTGTATTTATTATTGAGTTAAATAGCCATGTCGCCGACTCCAATTGCTTTACATCTCTTTCGACACCTTTTTCTAACACTTAAGCTAACGTTTATCTGAACTAGCCTTTTTTTTTGGGTGGGAAATTATCAAATAACTTCTCCCGCTCTGGGAGGAGCGGGAGGGCGTGTCAGTCTTTTACTGACTAAAACCCACCCGTGTTCCTTCCGTTGCCTGTGTGCCAGGGCCACAATATCCCTTTCGAACAAACTCGCAACCCTGGCAGGTATTGGCCCTAACGGAACCCATCAGTTGGTGCTGACATCTCTTTGACGCGCGCGTGGAACACAACGCGCTGTCGACCCGGGCCTGGTCCTTATCGGACAGCGAGCTACCCATCGCTTGCCATCCGCAGGCCCACGCTTACGGTGGCCGGCCGCCCGGAGCGTCTCCTGCGGCGACTAAGGGCGCGAGGGCGCGAACCTTGCCTCACCCTCACACGTTCCGCCTCCTCTTTCGCTAGCATTACTGCTTCGCAGAAGGAGGTGACGGCCTCCCATGCACTCTCGCTCCGAACAATGGCCAGGGCCGGACGCGAGAGATCGCCGCCGCCAATCGCCTCCGTGAGGACACGGCGGTGCTCCGCCCAAGCTGGGCAGACCTCCACCGTGTCCTCCGGGCGATCTACACAGTGGTGACACCCCGGTGTTTCCACCCGCTTTATCCTGAACAGGAACCTCCCGAAACAACCGTGTCTGGTGAGGACCTGCGTCAGGCGGAAGGTGAAGACGTCATTGCGCCTCCCTAGCCACTCCTCAAAGAGGGGACTTATCGCCACAATTGTAGCGTGCCCAGCGCTGGGTTGCGACAATCCCACTCTCCTTGTCGCCATGAGATCCCGCCGGAGCTCTGTCCGCTGTGCCGTAATTTCTCGCGGCAGCGGAGTTTCACCCCGGCGATTCGCCTCCTCGCGCCACTCCCAGATTTGCGCGAGGACTTTTGCCTCCAGATTCCATGGCGGTAATCTGAACTAGCCTAGTGGTCCATTCCAGAAATTTGCTATTATTGTTTAGTTCGTAAGCCTTTTTTTTTATATCTTTGCGCCACACTAGGTATTTCTCTTGTATCGTGGGTGCGTTTACAAATATTTAAACTCACATACACAGACAGCCAGACCCAAAACAACTACTTGTAGGTCATACAAATATTTGTTCCGTGCGGGAATCGAACCCGCGACACGCAGCACAGCAGTCAATCGCTTAACCACTGCGTCAACCGTGCCGTCAATTGTTGTTACTCTGCTGTTACTTGTTACTTTTCTTCCACAAAACCAAGCAGTTTAAACTGTCAGTCATGGCCAGTCACGGTTTTGGCAGTCGTTGGTTCATGTGTTAGTGTGAGAGTCCGACTCGCACTTCACTGCTTCTTTTTAGACCTAGAAGTCCCAAATTTACGGTTGTATCTAAATAGATACAACCACATTTAAAACATCTCCCAGCAAATGCTGGGAGCTGTTATTAATGTCCAGGCGGAGTGAGGGAATGTCAGAAGGATGTGAATGTGGATGGCTTTACATTAGGTGGACAGACGACTTGGGCAGGGGCCGTTGTTTACAGTCGGAGGGCATCGTTTGTTATGGAAATGTATGGGGACGCCTCTGTCACGGCGGCAGGTCGTATTGTATGTTGAGAAATATTGCGGTGTTCGATCTTGATGGAGGTGGAAAACTGACTGCTATGGTAAACCATAGCCTGGAACTATAATAGACCATTTTTAGGGTTCCGTACCCAAAGGGTAAAACGGGAATCCTATTATTAAGGCTCCGCCGTCTGTCCGTCTGTCTGTCTGTCCGTCTGTCACCAGGCTGTATCTTATGAACCGTGATAGTTAGACAGCTGAAATTTTCACAGATGATGTATTTCTGTTGCCGCTATAACAAAAAATACTAAAAAATAAAATTAAACAAATATTTAAGGGGCTCCCCTACAACAAACGTGATTTTTTTGCTCGTTTTTGCTCGATATTGATAACGGCAACAGGTAGACGCTTGAAATATTCACAGAATATTTAGTTATATATTCACTTTAAAAATAAATAATTAAATTAAAAAATAAAACAAATATTTAAGGGGGCTCCCAAACAACAAACGTGATTTTTTTGCCATTTTTATAGATAATGGTACGGAACCCTTCGTGCGCGAGTCCGACTGGCACTTGGCCGGTTTTTTGTTTTTATAATATTGGCACAAATATTCCATACAGAGATAAATAATATACAACCATCATCTACCAAGCCTTTTCTTAATTACGTTGGGGTCGGCTTTCAGTGTAATCAGATGCAGCTGAATGCTAGTATTTTAAATGCAGCGACTGACTATCTGACCTCCACAATCCAGTTACTGGGTAATACCAAAACTTTTTTATTTTTTAAAGAGTGCCCGTTTAGTTTCTTGCCGGCTCTTCTCCATAGGAAATGACCAATCGGAACCGTGCACCTAGCTTCTGAAGTTTCTAAAGTGCCTATGTAAGTCTATGTGAAATCAAATATTTTGTTTTTCTTTTTATACGATACCTACCGTTTGGTAAAACTGGTGGTCAGACCGGGCTTCTTACGACTGTCAAAACTCTAGAAATTATAGTCAGGACCAACGGCTTAATAAGGCGAGGCAGTGATATACATATAAATAAATATTTGTACGCCATACTATGGCAGGGTATGCTGGAACCACTATTGTAACATCTATTGTACCATATCCTAACAAATAAACATTTTTGATTTGATTTTTTTTTGATTAATAAAATACAGCCCCCCTTCCACCCCTAGGTACCCTATCCCTATGTTAAATTTCAGCATTAATATGTGTAACTTTTATGGTGTTCATAATAAAGAGTATTCCATTCTATTCTATAGGTGCATATTATATACTAACGGTCTTATTCATAAAAAGTTATCGAAAAAACAAAACAAAAAAACCTATTTTAGTTAAAATAGGTTTTGTCACTTTCTAACAAACACAAAGGTCAAAGTGACAAACAAGGACAAACGAACTTCAGCAGCATTTTAACTAAAAAAGGTTTATAAGACGTTTATGAATAAGAGCCATAGAGTTTATCATCATAATAGTAACCGTAGATCGAAGAAGCTTATAATCCTCTTTAGTTTTCGCGGTTTGGTATTTGAGGGAATATGATACCAGAAGCATGTTCAATAAGCTTAGGGGTATTAGATACAGAGAACTGGGTCGTGAATGTTATGTACCTCATTTGTATAATCACCATAACCTCGACCCTTTAATCTATACAAGGTGAGGGACGTCGACGCGAAAACCGTTACCATGAATTCAGTAGATAAAGAAAAGAAAGAATACGTTTATATGATTCGTTTTGTGTTTAGATGATTCTAGACTACAGAGTGGAGGAGCTCGTGGCAAAGTAATAACAGCCGCACGGGTCTATTCATCAGGTTAAGCTACGCTTACCGTGGTTGGTCAGTGGATGGGTGTCCATCTTTACATACCGAGACTCCTCCGTGCTGAGCACCCGTGCCTCGGAAAGGACTTTAAGCCGTTGGTCCCGGCTGTCATTCGTGGATCTTTGACAGATGTTAGGGGTCGTCAGAAGCCCAAAAGTTTAACAAAACCAGTCTTACCAAGGTGTATCGTATTACCCAGTTACTAGGTTGTGGAGGTCAGACAGGCAGTCGCTCCATGTAAAATACTGGTATTCAGCTGCATCCGGTTAGACTGGAAGCCGACCCTTACATAGTTGGGAAAAGACTAGGCAGATACAGATGCAGTTTTTTGTGTAACCGACTTTTTTGATTAAAATTAAATGTTTTTTCTTTGACATGCCGAAATTAAAATACAAATTGGAGGAAAAAGATTATTAGTGCCTCATATTATACACACTAATCACCACAAATGACAATCGGGCTGACGATTACAATTTGACAAAGTGAAGCTTATTGATTGTCCCATGATATTGGAAATTTCGTTAATCACCACACATCATCAACAGCTGCGTACAGTTACAGCCGCTATAACTGGCCATGGGTCATTTAATAAACACCTCTTTGTCATAGGAGTCACAGACAGTCCGCTGTGCAGGGCCTGCATGGAGGACGACGAGACAGCAGCTCATGCGCTGTTAAACTGCCCTGTGATCGCTACATACAGGGCAGAGTACTTCGGTAACCCAGGTATCCTACGTGAGATTGTCAGTAATACCAAGGCGTTGCTGGCCTTCCTTGAGGAGCTGGGGTGGATCGAATAATCGATTTTCCCACCCGTACGCAAAATACGCGCATTGACGTGGAGTTGCGGACACCAGCCCGTATTACCTATTACCTATTATCACCACCCTTGGGAAATGAACTGGCGACTTCAGCAAATATGTTGCGTAGGTTTGATATTGCCATACAGCTATAATTCCCTAGATTTCGTTAATCACCATAATGAAAGAGTGACCGGTACATATTTTCTAAAAGAATGGACTGAAATAACTCCATCATGAAACTGCCATGTTATTTTTGTAGTATTTTTTTTGTATCTTATTTTTTTATACATTTTTTATACACCTCTCGTCGTCAAAATTGAGGACAACAAAATGACATAAGACTTGGAGATTATCTCATGTTGAATTGTCTAAATTCGAGTTAGTTAGGGGTTGTAGAGAAAATATCAAGTTTGACAGAACTAGTCGAGTATTTTGTATGGCAGCGCTGTCAGGAAACGAGAAAAGTGACAGTAATAGACATATATCTTCGACTTCAGAGTGAGTAACTGTCGCGTGTTTCATGTTAGCCCTGCTGGTCTAAAACCAGTCCAAAAAAACAAGTCTTTTCTTTTACAATTCTTGAAAATTGTTTAGAATTTTTTTATGATTTCCCATAATATGCACTTAAATGTGTTCGAGCTTATGAATCACGATTGTCTCTTCCGTTGCCATGGAACAAACATTTTCTTACGTCAGTACCTATCTACTTCCTTACCAGCTATTAAGGGCGAATTCCACCAATGAAAACGAATGCGATCAGCACATCTACACAGCGTTCAAGAGTTTTGAAATCGGTATATATGTGTTGATCGCGTTCATTCGTGAGTTTCATTCGTGAATCTCAAACTCAAACTCAAACTCAAACTCAAAGCATTTATTTCAATTAAACCATTTACAGGCACTTTTGAATTGTCAACAAGTCGGTCAGTTACAAATATGAAGCTAGTTGCCCATTCCAAATAGTAGGTTCATATGGAGAAGAACGGGCAAGAAACTCCACAGACACTCTTTTAAAATAAAATATTTGATACAAAGTATTGGTTAAATCATTCTTATTGAAAATATACATGTGAGAACCGTGATAAAAAAAAACAATTCAAAACTAAAATAATTAAAAATAAGCCGTGGCAGCTAAGAGATGACCAGTCCCAACTGACAGCGCCCGTTCACGAACATGACGCATGGATCAGCACCATTCAGCTCAACCATTTTGAAGGGAGCTAAATGATCCAACACACACGCCACCATCAGCGAGACATCTGAGTGAGCATGACATACTCTCAGCTGCCAGGACATATTCAAGTCAATGAAAGACATATTACCCGATAAATGGTAGCTCTATTGTACATAGTACTCACACCTGTGTTATGCAATTATATAATACAAAGGTGATTGAGTTTATACAATGAAAAGATAGTCTTACAATCTTCAGCAGCTCCAACAGTATTTTAAAATGTTAATCAATTAGTTGACGTTGTGGAGCAGGACCAGCATTGAGCCAAGCATTTCTATCAGCGATGTAATCCCCCAGCCTATAATATGCCTGCTTGCATAGTGTGCGTTTTCGCCCATGCATGGCTGTATGAATGTAGCCGTAGCATAAGAGATAACGAATCTTGTAATAATTGCTCACCTACCTTCATCAAAGAAAAGGTACGACCTCAATGTCTACTCTGTTGGTACATTCAGCAATTTTATAATTAAAAGTACGTTTAGCGGTAAACGTATTGTTGTATTTGTGGTGCAAGCGGGCCTCAAAGCTAGGTATGATCGTCTTTATCTTTCTAAGAAACACATAATTATAGTGGAATAACATGAACACTGCCTTAAATTAACCTTTTTGTATTTGTTTACCAGATTAGACGAGAAAAGTAAATCAGTGACGAAATCGACGTATTTTAGGTACCTATTAATAAATTCCAAATTATAAAAGCTAGGCAAATGAATGTTAGTGTGTTTTGTAAGTTAACTAAACCTTAACCAGAGAAATTGAGCTCTCTAGCATTATCCAGGCCGAAGTTATGAAGGTTTGAAAATACGAAGAACCGCTTCGAGAAAAAGAAGGTAGTGCTCCCTGCTTCTTTTGGGTCGTCTTGGCGGGGACACTACTGTGCCCCCAGATTCACTTTACTCTGAACAATATATATTTATGTAAAATTTAGCTTCATTAATTCAACATTTTCCAACGAGTTGTTTTATCATTTTGTTCTGCAAGAGTTTTGATTAAAAACGTTAGTTTATATTTTAAAGTGGTGTAACGCAATGGCTAAGTTTTAAGTAGACTAAGTGCTAAGTTTTGTACACCGTATGTAGTTTTAGACAAGGTAGGTCCATAATTTCAAATCTTACCCCTTATCTTCGACTTAATTATTTTGGGTTTCTAGCAAGCATTAAATAGCAAACTTTGCTATATTTTCTATTTTTAATTGGGTTTTAACACTAAAGAATTCTCTTATTATTATTTTATTTTTTAGTTTTGGCTGGTGATACATTTAAACATATTTTATTTGCCAATCACTATTCCCTCTATTTGGTCTGTTAGAATATTTATATCGATCACTGGCACGGATGTTATATGCGTAATCAGCCCATAATGTTTCCCACTGCGGGGACACAGGCCTACTCTGCCCACCCACCACGCGGGCTCAGGGCGGGTTGGTGGATGTCACATATCTTCGAATTTTTGGTTCTAGGACATCACGATATTTTCCTTCACCGTTTTTGAGAGCAGTAATACATACGTACACAACGTAAGGTGCAAAAAAGAATCAGCTGTTCCCTAAATTTATGTTCGAATAACTCGTCAAAATGTAGGGAACAGCTGATTCTTTTTCGCGATTTCAGGTTTGATCCCATAGTAAAAGTTGTTCATAATGATGATTACAATGGCCCCTGAAGAGGTTGTGCGTTAATTCTGGGACATGTTGTATGTAGAACAAATTTTACATAGCATAACATATTATTTTAATTGTAAAGTACAGATTTCAAAAATATTGAACCATTCCCAGATTATTCGCAGCTTCCAATTTGCTTAATCTACATAAAAAAGTTTACGGTATGTTTTTGTATGAGTGTGGGTGACGATGTATGAGTAGGTACGATGAACTGCACTTCACACCCTACCAAGTTAAGTAGTTAGTTTAAATAAATAACGGTTATTTCTTACGAACGTTGCAGATTTCTAATTAGTGTTCTAATTAATGTTTTGCAAGTACCTACGTGTAGATTAATTTATGCTTCAGTTAGTTCATTTTCTTTATTATGCACGTTACCTTATCCTACATGGCTTAAGAGGAGGATCCCTATTTTTATGTTAATTTGCATGAATATTCTGAAACAGTCACATATACAAGCAAAAATAAACTTTAGTTTAGGATTTATTGGACCTTTTTCTTTCCATGTTGAATACAGTTACGTAATTGTAATATTTTCTCTAGATACATTTTTTATTCGAAAATCATGTCTTTTTGAAGGATAATTTTATAAAAAACAAACAAGGTTGTTTGGCTTTTATGTCTAATATAAATATTCACAGCAAGAAAATATCGTTTATTATCCACCCACAAGATATTTTTTCTCTAGATCATTATTACTTTAGTTATAAACGAAATAAGAATTGAGACTTACGCTATTTAGTTTCGTGTTCGAACACGATCAAAGAGCACACGCGATATTCAACTTTATTACTGATGTGTTAGTGATTAGCACATAACAGAGTGGCGGGGATCAAGGGACGGAGTTTGCATGGAAATTGACTACCTGATGGTCTTAAAAAAACCTGGCCAAGTGCGAGTCGGACTCGCGCACGAAGGGTTCCGAACCATTATCTATAAAAACGTCAAAAAAATCACGTTATTTGTATGGGAGCCCCCCTTAAATATTTGTTTTATTTTAATTTAATTATTTATTTTTAAAGTGAATATATAATTAAATATTCTGTACATATTTCAAACATCTACGTGTTGCCGTTATCAATATCGTGAAAAATGAGCAAAAAAATCACGTTTGTTGTATGGGAGCCCCCTTAAATATTAATTTTATTCTGATTTTTAGTATTTATTGTAATAGGGGCAACAGAAATACATCATCTGTGAAAATGTCAACTGTCTAACTATCACGGTTCATGAGATACACCCTGGTGACAGACGGACAGACAGACAGACGGCGGAGCCTTAGTAATAGGGTTCTCGGTTTACCCTTTGGGTACGGAACCCTAAAAACAGCAACGTACAATGAAGGATTCCGCTATTGGGATGATTTTATCTCAAAAACAAACTTAACATTGTAGTTGAAAAACATGTTCTCTGATATATCGACATACGTCACGGTCAATTCTCCAACTACAAATGTAAGTTGGTCGACTATTACTCGTTAATTTGTACAGCCTAATTAGCTGTGATAGTTTTCCTTTTAATTTCGTTATACCTTTATACTAATGCCATGAATTTTTTTACATATCCAAAAACAACCATTCACCTGGCACCACTCAACTGCCACTAAGTTGGCGCTAACAAAAATTTGCTCTTTAAAGCTTAATATCACGCAAACGGGTCCCTGAATCGAAAAACGGTTTTCACAACCCTGCAATTTATTTGAACAGCCTATCCAACGGTAAACCACATTATGGGATAGATGAGAAAATAAAATATCATCCTCACTTTACGTACGAGGGATACCTCCCCGACAAGAACCACTTTGTCGGCGTAATTAATATTATATGTATATCCATGGCAAATTACAGCTTTCGAGTACTAAAAGTCTCTCAGCTAAGCCGGGGACAGACAGACAGACGGACATGGCGAAACTATATGCGTTCCTTGTTAGCTACGGAACCCTAAAAAGGTTTTGTAACAGGAGTGAATTTTTTGTAAATGATTTTTTTATCTATCACTAGTTTTATGTAAACAAATTATCATGTTTGATTTTTAATATTATGGAATAAGCTAACTTTTACGGTCAATTCATACTAGCGCTGGTCGCTCGCAGATGCACGTATTTCGTAGAATGCGCGTCTTTTTTTATCTCGATAGAAATATATGCATTACAATGTAGAGATTTAATATGGTATTTTATCTTTTAGAAAACCGCTTCGCTGCGCTTCGACTCTGCGCTAGTATGAATCGACCCTTAATGATAATTTTGTGTTTCAATACCTATACCTACACTTTCTAAAGGCTCTTACACACTCACGCGATATCGCGGGCGCGACAGGCACCGACAAAGACAATTCCTTTGTCGGTGCATGTCGCGCCCGCGATATCGCGTGTGTTTGAAAGAGCCTTCAACTTAACGCCTCGTACAGACGTATAATCGTGCCCGCGATATCGTATTAGTCTGCACGAGCCCTGATTCTTTAAGGAAAATATTTAACTAAATTTATTTATGATCCTCTAAAAACTTTTTGAAAGTCTAATGATGCACTTTTTAAAATCAATGAACCTCTTAATACTTTTTGCGCTTCTAATTTTGTACACTTTTTTAAATAATTGAAACTCTTTTTAACTTTCTAGCCTTTCCTCACAGTTGGTCGCAGTTACTAAGGTAGGGTACCCCGACCAAATGAGTTAGGTTAGGTTGCAACTGTCACCAACCACACGCGAGCCCAATTGGTCGCAGTTACTTGGCTATTTAGTATTTTAGGTCCCTAATATAGTAATTATTTGAGGTTCACAAAAAGAGGCGCAATCAATTATATTAGAGTATTCAATAATATTTTAGGAGCGCTAAATGGGAATTATTCGATTAAATACAATTAGTATTAGTCTATATAGTCTGCCTTTCCGAAAGTTATTCATATTTTAGCCAAGAGATTTCGAAATAGGTATTGTAATTTTAACCCTTACTAATAAAATATTTAACTAGCTCTAGATGAGATAAATCTAGTTTTCTCCAATTTGTTTTAAAATAGTTTTGATTTCAGATCAAACATTAAACATTAATCATTTGAAGTAAAATCTCTCGTTCATTGAATATTATTCATTCACACTGAGTAATTTTGGAGGATTTATTAATAATAGGACTCAGAGCAAAAGGTCAGTCTAATTAGACAGAATTTATACAGAAACAGCATATAATATATATAAAATAAAATATGTTTAGAATTAACGAAGCGTGTGTTGTTAGCGAAAATAATAATGCAAAGTATTTCGCTGTCCTTCATTTGACCTTATTAATTTTACATTTTTCAGGTTCATGAACAAATTAAAACAATGCTTGATAAATATGGCTACCTCATTGTGTGTTTCTTTTAGGCATCCGTACCTCAAATTAAAAAAATTGAACCCTTAAAGGACCACTCGTGTCTGTCCGTCTTTCACAGCCAATTTGCTCCGAATCTACGGGACCGATTAAGTTGAAATTTGTTATGTACATATGATTTTTTGTAAACCAAATACGAATGTGTAACTTTAAATGAATTTTGAATATGGTGGTTACTTTTGGGGGCAAATTAGAAAATTCAAAAATAAATTATGCCAAGTGTACCGTGTGACATATCAAATTAAATGGCTTGTTGTAAGGATTTCATACATATTTTTTTTTATAACTGTAAATTAATATTTTTAAAGTTATTTAAGAAAATAGATGAAAATTGTCCGTTCCGTCCTTATCTCCAAAACCACAGAGCCAAAAATTTGGAAAAATAGAGAATATAATTCTACATAAAGATTTAAGGAACACAAGAACGTTGTTTCTTTACATAAGAATTTTTAAAACAACAGTAAATCTGTCAATATTGTGCGTACAAACTTACATTTGCAGTTGGAATGTATGAGGGAACATGTTTTTCAAGTAAAATATTAAGTTTGTTTTTGGAATTAGTTCATTCCAACTACGGAACCATTCATTGTGCGTGGTCCAACACGCACATGGCCGGTTTTTTTTTGTTGCTAACTCTACTCTACTACTGAGGCAGGTCTCTTATTAATTTGTACCCTCTTTATCTATTCAACCTCTTTTAGGTGCCTATTTTAGAACAATTACCGTCACCAACAACGCCTTCCGAGAATTTCAAGCAACATTACCACTAAGTAGGTCAGCAAAGCTCTAAGCCACGTGGAACAGTACCGAGAGAGATCTTTTATCTAACTCGTTACCCGTGAACGTGTACTCTTCGTGTACTACAGGAACACCGGTAACGAGACTGGTAAATCTTTTCCTTTAGCGGTAAATACACAAGTTTAGGTACTCTCTTTATTTACTGACAGTACGCAACACCTCTTAAGTAACATGAATGAGGAAAATAGCTAGAAGAATTTACTTTAATTCTATTTGAAGCATCAATTTTGATTCTAAAAAATACAAGAGACATTAAAGGTTGCGCTAGTCGACGGCTCGAACTCGTTGGTGGGCGTGGCTTATATGCATGAGAAACGGTATGAGAAAGTGAAATAAACGATGATTTATATCGAAAACGAGCGCGTAAAATTATTTAACCTTTGGGCGTATAGTTATTATGAAAATACTACTGTATGTATTTATTCAAAACAAAGTTAATGATTTTTTAAATAAATTATCTATCCCCGTAGTGTACGGTAACCAAAGGCGCCTAATGATGCGTTAAACTTTGTGTTGCAATATGAAAGTTTCAACGCTCATAACTTTCAAACCAATATTTTTGACGTGAAAACTTCTTTAGGCACGTTGAGCTAAATTTTCACTTCTGTCGGGAGTCCCCATGACTGCCTATATTTTTTTTTACTTCTGTTATTATAGGGCTAGCTAATGACGATATATTTTTTAATGTACATTGTCAAACGGTGGAGTAAACTCCATACGACATTAGTGTGGAAGAATGACAGACTAGATGTTGAAATCATCACCCTTTATTGCCGTTAGGTACAAAAGTATAGAATCATGTTCGGTAAACCCTTATTTGAATCGAGGATAATTTTAAAAATTACATCTGTAGGTAAGCTTGTCGTGTCCACCCAACAACAGTATCTGAAGCTCTAATTCGTTCCTCCTTCAATACAACTTATAAAGTACCTATCTAAATTGGAACAGCAACAACCATTCAACAATTTTACAAAACAAGAAGCGTCAAAAATGAAATCCTCCCCCTTCTCGAGTGTCGGGACACAAACTCATTAAAAACTTTGCTAAAAAAAGGAGGAAGTCTAAATTGGCGACTGGCCAAATTAAATGTTGATAAAAAAATTAAGGCCCTATTTGCGTTGGCCCATGCAATTATACAAGCGATAAGGTTAGTCCCATTTTAGACGACACCAAGCATCATTTGCATGAATTAGTTTGAGTTGACATGATATAAACCGGCTGTGTGCGAGTCAAAATCTCGCGATAAGGATTCCGTACCACCAAAACATTTATAATTTTTCTTCTTGGGTTATTTGCCAAGATAGATGCCATAGTAACACGTATTCTGTGAAAAAAAATAACTGTCTACTTGTTACGTTGAAAAGACAAGGTACTCTTGAGACGTACAGATAGACAAGTAGACGGAAGCGTAGACTTAGTAATTTGGGCCCCATTGACACCCCCTATGTACGGAACCCAGTGAGAGCAGTGGTGGCCCAGTGGTTAACGGCCTCGACTTACGAGCAGTAGGTCGTAGGTTCGAACCCAGACAGGCGCTTTACTTTGTGTAAATTATTTCATCACCACTGCTCTTAAAGCGGTGAAGGAAAACATCGTGAGGAAACCGGCATGTCCTAGAACTAAAAATTCGAAGACATGTGACATCCACCAACCCACACTGGACCTGCGTGGTGGATTACGGCCCACTCCTTCTCACTGAAAGATTAGGCCTGTGTCCCAGCAGTGGGAACATTATAGGCAGATTATGTATGTACGGAACCTTAAAAAGTAGTAAATCCGCGACAGACGCGTGACGTGAATTGCGAACCACGGCGTCTCTACAGTCCTACGATAATTAAAACGCTTTATGATTTTATTTTATTAAAATGAAGTCGTGGTAGGCCATCTTTGTAATTTTTCGATTGGGGGAAGTTCTGAAGGAGTTGTTTATCTGAAATAATTGGGAACAGTTTTAGGGAAAAATTAGATTTCAATTTGTCATAAATTTGTTTATTGTTTCAGGCGTTTACCTCACGCTTTAAATGCGTTATCAGATTTTTGTATCTATTGTATGTAGTCCCAGTATTGACTATGACATTATTTAATTCATGTTCCAAGGAATTTTCTCAGGCAATTTACCAAAGGAAGGGTCGGAAAAGGAGGGTAAGAGGTAGGGAAATTTCCCCCAAAAAAACTGCTGTATAAATTTTGAATATAATATACAGGGTGGAATTTTGTAATGCCACCTGGAGGGAAAGTACTCTTAATACTGCAGATAGAAAATTTTACTCAAAGGAAACATTCCTTTATTTTTAAATAGAAAGCAAACTGCATTCAAAGATTTTCGAAAATTCTCTTCTCCCACACCCGGGAATCGAACCGGCTAAAATCTGAAAAAATTATACCCTGTACTTTTATTGCATCGATCGTTAGGGTCAATTATAAGGATGAAATCTCTCTAACAAACATGATAAATTAAATGAAAGGAAACCCAGGAAATCTTAATTAAAAATTAATCTTTCTTAATCTTAATTTAATTATTTACATAAAATGGTAAACTAACTAATTAGTTGCTCGAAATGGGCTCTATTCTCTTGGATACACAAATTTATTCTTTTAACGAATTCATTTCTAGTAACCTTTAATAAAGTGTTGTGGTGAATATTATAAATCGTATTCTGCACTTCAACTCTCAACTCGTTGTCATTCGCATAAGATTTCATGTAAATTTGATTTTTTATATTTGAATGACAACGAGTTGAGAGTTGAAGTTCAGAATACGATTTATAATATTCACCACAACACTTTATTAAAGGTTACTAGAAATGAATTCGTTAAAAGAATAAATTTGTGTATCCAAGAGAATAGAGCCCATTTCGAGCAACTAATTAGTTAGTTTACCATTTTTTGTAAATAATTAAATTAATTTAAGATTTCCTGGTTCTCCTTTCATTTAATTTATCATGTTTGTTAGAGAGATTTCATCCTTATAATTGACCCTAACGATCGATGCAATAAAAGTACAGGGTATAATTTTTTCAGATTTTAGCCGGTTCGATTCCCGGGTGTGGGAGAAGAGAATTTTCGAAAATCTTTGAATGCAGTTTTCTTTCTATTCAAAAATAAAGGAATGTTTCCTTTGAGTAAAACTTTATATCTGCAGTATTAAGAGTACTTTCCCTCCAGGTGGCATTACAAAATTCCACCCTGTATAATCTAATTCGAATGTCTTGCGTCATAAAAACCATCAGGCACAAATTTATTTGAATAGCGATTACCAAAAGTTCATACACAAAGTATACAGCACATTTTTATGGTTCCGTAGTCAACAAGGAACCCTTTTAGTTTCGCCATGTCTGTCTGTCTGTCCGCGGCTTAGCTCCTCTGGCTCTTAGTACTAGACAGCTGTAATTTGGCATGGGTATACATATTAATCGCGCCGACAAAACTCTAAAATATACACATACACACATAACATCACGCCTGTAATCCCCGAAGGGATAGGCAGAGGTATACCTATAGTAGGTACACCCACGTTTCGCCAGTTATGTGTAAGACCCATGTAATAGGGGGCGAGCCTATTGACATCAACCGGGCACAAATCCAGACTCCGGGCTGCTACTGTGAAATTCCTCATGGAAAAACCCAATAACACTTTGCCCGACCTAGGAATCGAACCCAAGGGGCCTACCGAAGCGATAGTCCGATGTATCGGCCGAATGTTCCGCCGTTTCTTGAGGCCCAAAGTTTCCTTAATTGACTTTGAATCCTTACCCGACTTCAAGTCACGTTTTTGACATATTTTTTTATCGTCTATCCCATGGTTTTGATCGTTGGATAGGCCTTTCAAAAATATTGTGGGTCTGTAAAAAACTATTTCGATTCAGGGATCCGTTTGCGTAAAGCTTTGAAGTGCTAATTTTTGTTAGAGTCAAGTGTCCCCCCTCTCCTGCTAGCTAAATGTTTGTTAATGGATATGTGAAAAAAATCACGACAGTGTTTATATGACGAAGTTAAAAGGAAAACTATCACAGCTAAGTAGGCTTTACAGTTAACGAGTAATGGTCGACCAACTTAAATTTGCAGTTGGAATGTATGAGAGAGCATGTTTTTCAACTACAATGTTAAGTTCTTTCTTGGAATAAATTCATCCAACTACGCGTGGGTACGGCGGGTGCGTGGTCCGACACGCACTTGGCAGGTTTTCTCAAACATTATTTACTTCAAGAATAGAACAAACACTAATATTCAAGGAAAATGGCCAGTCACTCTGAATACTTTATTCTCATTTCATTGGTGAAGCGATAAACAGTAGCTCATAAATCAGCTAGAACTAGAACGTTATTATTTTCTCGGATTAACATGGAGATGGATACTCAATAGATGAAATAAGTATTTATCGGGGGCGAAACTTTGCTTCAACTACAGAAAATTGTGTCCTTTAAATTTATCAATTCATTTTACAATTTATTCATACATAAAAACCGCGTTTTTTTTTTCAACTTTATCGGCTTTCTGCTGGGCATAGTTATGTCTCCCCCTTAACTGTCGACGGTTCCTTGTGTGTTGCCTTCTCCGGCTAATCTCCCGTAAAATATACAACATGTCCCAGAATTAACGTACAACCTCTTAAGGGGTCATTGTACTCATCATTATGAACAACTTTTACTATGGGACCAAACCTGAAATCGCGAAAAAAAAATTGCTGTTCCCTATATTTTGACAGATTAAGAGAACATAAATGTATGGAACAGCTGATTTATTTTTCGCGTTTTCATGTTTGGTCCCATAGTAAAAGTTGTTCATAATGATGAGTACAATGACCCCTTAAGAGGTTGTGCGTTAATTCTGGGACATGTTGTATATATAGCATAATCAGCCTATAATGTTCCCACTGCTGGGACACAGGCCTCCTCTCGGCGAGAGGGAGTGGGCCGTAATCCACTCAGGAACCATTTTGGTTACCCATTGAGAGGGTTTTCGATAGGGTTTTTCTAAAATGGTAACCAAAATGGTCCCTGGGTAGATTAGAGATAGAATTGGTCATGCTACGCGAGCTGGGCGGATATCGAAATAACATAATATTATGATTTTTTCATGTCACTGAGTTGCAAGTAGGTATAGAACCCATTGAATGGGTTATCATGTAACCCTTTCACTGGGTTTCAAGTATAAAACCCATTCAATGGGTTATCATGTAACCCTTTCATTGGGTTTTTAGTATAAAACCCATTCAAGGGGTAACCCATTAAATGGGTTACCCCTTCGAAAGGCTTAACCCTTAACCGGGGTTGTACGGTCCCTGAATCTACCACGTGGGCCCCGTGCGGTTTGGTAGATATGTCTTTGAATTTTTGGTTCTAGGACATGCCGTTTTCCATCACCGTTTTGTGAACAGTGGTGATGAAATAAGTTACACAAAGCGCCTGTCTGGGTTACCTACAACTCGTAAGTCGCAGCCGTTACCACTGATCCACCACACCTCTCGCTCGGCCAAATATAATATATTTACTGTCATAAAAAAACGTTACAAAATTGTGATAAACAATATAATTTTTTGAGTGTGTACAAAGGTTGATGCTTATTATTGCAGCGTACAGCGGAGCGAGCATGGCCAACTGTGACATGGCTTGAGTCACACAATTTGGGCGATAAAACCGTCTGTCAAAATGTGAAAGGAGATGTCCGGTTTTTGTATGGGCGTTGGTTTTTTATTCCGAGAAAAATCTAACCAGCGCCAAACTACACCTAAATAAAAGCGACAAAAATATGGAATTTGTAACCACTGAAATAATATTTTTAGACCTCTCTATTTAAGGGAAAAATTATAAAATATTTAATGTTTTTCATATAAAATATATGAAAAACATTCAATATTTTATAATTTTTCTTTGTAATTTGTTGATGGCAACCTAAATATAATCCCTTTCAATTCTAAAAGGTTAGACCAAACATTTTTGACTGAAAATATCCCATTTCATCTTATTTCTTATTGTTTACATTGTGTTAATCATCGATCAATATATAAAGACAGTAATAACAGTGCCATGTGTCAATTTTGACATGTTTTCTTTTTGTTTAGGGTGTGCTCACTTTAATATACTAGTTAGTTAGAAAAGTTTGTTCGTTTTAGGAGTAAATTCACACTAAAAAAAAAAGAAGATTTTTCGCAAAAATGGAAGCCTTTAAAAATGTATGTTATAGTTAGAACCACTAGCTTTTGGGTTGACTATCCAAATATATTTAACTGATCCTGGTTAGAATTACTGAATAATAAAAAACCATTTTTGGACATGTCCTTTGTGACAAAATGGGTGCACCCGTATTAGCAACTACGACATACGGTGCGTTCCGAGATAGAATGTAATCGATTTGAGCGCGCTAAATTCCGTTCCCTATTAGCGTTAGCGCGAAAACTATGTCTCGTGAAACGTCATAGATGACGTCATGACATGCGCCATCTTGCGATAACGCCGACCATGCCCTAAAATAATATCACCGTGAGCGCTGTCAAAAATGACAGTTGCGTTGTTTTGTTTTGAGCCTCTCATCATATTTAATTAGCGTAGCATTTTCGAAATTATGCTTCTGGCTACAGTCGCCATCTAACCAAAGAAGAAGAAGTGTACAAATGTGTGTGTGTGTGTGGTGTTTAAGCAAAGAAATACTGTAATGCTACCGTGAGCGCGTTCACGAGCGTTCCGAATTGTTGACAGTTGTCGGCTGTCATAATCGTAATAACTAATTCGGTACGCAAATTATTGATGTGAGCGCTGTCAGCGATTATGTTCTAATACGGAATGCAGCCATAATAAAGTCCCAACTAAACGTCAAGAATTTATGTCACACATCAAGAAATTATCTCACGCCGCGCGCTGCCGTGCTAGCATGTAAGAAAAAGGTTGTATCAACCCAAACTGTGATTAAATGTAAGAAAGAAAGAAAATAAAGAAGAATTTATTGGCATTACAGCAAAAAATACACCTTAAAACTATAAAAACAGAAAACAATATTATTATAATGCCAAAAGGGCCTCAGCTCAGCATAATGTCAGATCACAACACAAGGTGCACCATCTGACGCTGATTTTCAGCTGCAACCCGCGAGTGCCATACGCTAGAATAATAAACACATAGAGAAGTGTGTGTCCGTGTTTAATTAATTATGAGAATAAATTAAAGGTGATAATATAAAAAAAGCTCATACAAAATAAAATAAAATGTTGTGACATACATGTATGTGTGTGTTGTGTTATGATTAATGGAAAACTAAAATAAATACCCAATATCTGTGTACTACAAAAAAAATATATAAATAGAAAGTATCTTCAATGCAAATTCGTGTGACTGCGTTGTTCTTCTAAACTACGAAACGGATTTTGATGCGGTTTTCATTCATCAATGTGTGAATCAAGTCATGTCACAGTAGGCCGTACTCGCCCTAGCAACAAGGAAACCATGTCGCACCTCTAGATATGTCACAGGTTACCCCGTGCTAGCATTTAAGACAAATTGTAAGACATGACATAATTTATCATGTCTTATCAGAATCATCCTGAGTACGCCCGTGCTCGCCCCGCTGCTCGTTTCTACAAGTAGACCTACGAATTAGTATGTTGTTTAGATCAGACTTACAAGCTGAAAAATTTGACTTAATTATAGTTTGCAAACACTGCAATTAATTATCCAGGACATTTTAAAACTATTATTACATAGAAAAAGTCGCTATTATGCGTCATTTATTAGCCATAACAAAAAGCACCAACCATTTACTACCTCTCCTAATTCCTGCTTCAGGGTGAAAGTATAATAAGACAAATCGAAACCGATTCAAGGACATTACCATTGGGAAAAGTGAACTGGTATCGGTAAATCCTCTCGTATATACGACGATTGTGGATAGCCAGTGTTATCGTACGGTTTATTTATCAAAGATTCTGCAGATATTGGTCTAGACTCAGACAAAGGAAAGAAACAATAAAATGCAATGCTTTCCACTTTGAATCAAAACTGAAAAATATTTTCAATTTATTTTGTGCTGAACATTGTGTGAATTTTCATGAATAGTTTTCTATAACCCTAAGAAAATGCTATTCAACTATTTACCTCGTTTTTCGAGGCTAAACAAGCAAGCCACACATAGTTAAAATATTAAATTAATTTAAATGTGTGTAAATAATAGCGTATTTAAGCTAGAAAATATTCTTCAATTTAGAGCTTCAGCGAGACATGAGCGTTCACGGTATCAAAATGAAATATCTCATTTGTCATGAGTTGCAATTTTTCGCGAATATGAATTTTTCATACAACGTTTATTTTATTGAAGCGCGGCTACTAAATATCTTTATATATTCTTAACAACGATGATTATCATTTTAATAATAAGTATATTGAAAGATACAGTGATGGTGTTTGAAAAGATTAGTGTGGGCTTTGTGCATGCTGCTTTATGCTCATCATATTATGTGGCCGTCCAAGCAAGTATTAAACATTTATATTTACACATAAATACGTCAACATCCGGCTCCTGAGCAATCAGAGCGTTCAGCAGATTGATCGCCTGGGTTGTGGAAGCATATGGAACAGTATGGGTTTGGGTACGCACTGGCGGAGCCGCGAACAATCACCGCGGGGCACAGGCGCGCGACCTCCGCTGCCGGTCCGGAGCAAACAATGAACAGCGAGCTAGAGTAGTCGCGTCATCGATCTTATTATTAAGTAATAAGCAGCATAACACTCTATATAGACATATAAATAATCAAAGGATTCCAACATAATGTAAATTCCTCATCATCATCTGCCAAACCATCTCTCAACTATGTTGGGGTCAGCTTCCAGTCTAACCGGATGCAGCTGCATACCAGTACTTTACGTGGAGCGACTGCCTATCCAACCCCCACAAACCAATGGTGAATTGGGTTAACAACACCAGCAGCTTTGTGCAGAAAACACATACAAAAACTATGCTACTACTATTTAATTAATACTTTGACTGAAGGAAAAAGCAATTGGGTTAAATTTCCTCATTAAAATTTCATTCCGAAAAGACCTCTATTTTTTCATATTTTTTCCCGTAATTCTAAAATCCTAAGTAATTTCATTGCAAAATTGCATTCGAAATGTGCGCATTAGGTAACTGAAAACTCTGACTGAAAATATTTTTGATAGATAGCTTAATTTATTTTTAGAATAGAATAGAATAGAATAGAATACTCTTTATTATGTACACCATAAAAAGTTACAGATATAAATGTTGAAATTTTACACAGGGTGACACAATGGGCGGTAAACAATTTTTATTTGGTTTGGCGCTCTTACGTTGTTGTATTTTGGTTCCAGCGCATTGTTGCGGTCTCTTTTTTCGCATGTGGAATTAATTGACTCTGTCACTTTCTTACGGCCGCCCAGTTCGCTATGATTTATTTTTTACGTATCACCTTAACTAAAAATTGTTATTAATAATAGTATTAGGTATTGTATGTTACTGACTAACATTCATTAAATATTTGTATGCCATCAGTGCATGGCGGAATGTGTCTTTGCACTGAATTTTATATAATTATAACATTTTTTGTACCCACCACATTTTATGCAAATAAACGATTTTGATTTTGATCTTTAAAAATAAACCAATTTTATTTGCACCAAAAACTATGCATGGCGGAATTAGGTCCTTTCATTCCAAGCCTTGCTATTTTATCTTAAAGTGGATGACCTTAATATAAATTCTTTTGTTTCCTAAGCGAAAATAAACGAGAATCAACCATTTCAAAGTCTTTGTTAGTTTTAGTTAAATCGAGATTAAGGAACTTTTTTTACTTGGAAAAACGCTGCCTAGAATGCCTGTGACTTTATTCAAAGGGTGGACCTATTATCGTGATAATAATGTTTGCTGATAAAAGTATTAGGGTAAGTGCACACGAGCCACCGCCCACTACCAGTGGTGGCTGTCGCCTCTTGCTGCGGCGTTGAGCACTGCTATAGCGGGTGAACGCACCCGGCCACACATGTGCGACAAATTCATACAAAATGTATGAAAAAGCATGTGAACGCCTCGTCGCCGGTGCCGGTGGCTGTTACCGATGACTCGTTTGCCGGCGATCTTAGGTTCTATATACATTGGAGTTGAGTGAGGGCACTTGGTTTAATGGCTATAACACAGATCACAGCAGTGAAGTTATTTATTAGGTTACCGACTGTCTTAAAATGATCAATTTATAGCTATCACTCTTTTAAAACTAAATGAAAAGCCTTCTTGTTGGAGAAATGTTTATACTCGGTATCAGTATTTAAGTGAAGTACTTACTTTAAATTAATTGACTCTTGAACACATTTCACATCAATTTTAATTAGGTCTTTAACCGCCAGTTGTACGTAAGACCATTAATTTTAATTCCCCATTAAAAGTAATTCTATCACTTTCTAATACGTTCCTTTAGATAAAGACAGCATTACTTTTAGTGGGAATTTAAATTAATGGACTTACGTGCAACTGGCGGTAAATGTATTGTTTCTGCATGTGATATTTTTTTAATAATTACAACACAATGTTAATTGTTAATGAATAAATATAAACTAAATGAAATGATCAACTTACCAATATAAATATGCATGTTTAAAAAAAAGGAGGGAAAGAATCATAGGGCATCAAACAATTCGTCCGCATTGCTGTCAACAGGAAAAGTGTCCAAAAGGCTGGCAGCATTTTAAAACGTTGGAATTTCTCCTGTATCGTGGGTGCGTTTACAAACATTTAAACTCACATACACAAACAGCCAGACCCGGAACCCGCGACACGCAGCGCAGCAGTCAATCGCTTAACCACTGCGCCAACCGTGCCGTCAAACCCATTGCCATGTTGCATGGCAATGCTGATTCTTTGCCCGAAAAATAGACCAGCCACGTGAAGAGTCGACCAACCGCTTGGCGATATCTTGAAAAACCAACTTGGCACTCGGCCCTAGTGTTTCAACCCCAAACGGCTCGAACATAATTATAATATAACTCCAAATAAGATTGGAATATTTTATATTTATTAGACATTATTTTATGTCTGTTAGCGTATAAATTATGTAAACGTTACTCTTAAATAAAAAAAGTTACCTACCAATAGATAAGTACACTGTACTTAGCCACTCTTGCCGACGCATTTTTTTCATGAATTGTTAAACGTTCTTTCACAAGGGGCTCGTGGCTATATATTAACAGCCCCACGGGTCAATCGAAGGTACACACACACACACACCACGGTTGTTTCGTCGATGGGTGACCATCCATTACATATCGACACCCCCCCGCGCCTCGGAAAGTAAGTTAAGCCATTTGTCCCGGCTGTCATTAGTAGATCTTTCACAGTCGTTACGGGTTGAAAGAACCCCAAAAAGTCTGACAACCAGTCTTACCAAGGGATATCGTGTTACCCAGTGACTGGGATGTAGCAGTCAGGTTGGCAGCCGCTCCATGTAAAATACCTGGTTAGACTGGAAGCCGACCCCGACATAGTTGGAGAAAGGCTACGCAGTTTGATTTTTTGTTGAACGTTCTTAATTAATATTCTTAATCTTGTTCAATTCTTATCCTTCCTTCAGTGACTTATGAGTATAACCATATATTTGAAAGATCATCAAGCATGAATCGACTTAAAACTGTCAGATTTTGTAATAATCTCTTCTTGAATCTAGTTTTAAATAACAATAATAAAAATTTAATATAATAATTATGTCTGTAACTGTTTGTGACATTAACTTTGTTATATGCGGTGGTCCCCAAACTAGGCGGTGCCTGTATCTTGGGGACCTGAGTTTTGATAAATTTGGTTCTTACTAGTTAATATGGAAATGTGTAATAAATAAATGAAGATTCGACCTAATCATCGTTTTATAAGAGCCTTAAAATCAAAAAAATCAAAATATTATAGTCATTTATATTCAGACTAGGGTGAGAATCAGAGAGAGATCTTTTGGAGATCAAATAAATAAGTTATACCTAATTCTGCTGTAAAAAGGTAAAAAGCTTAGCGATTTACATATCGCTCAACAAACTCGTTATTTTAAAAGTTAAAATAAACTATCATAGCCTTTCATATTTTTCTGTTCTTGAAAATATTCCGCCTAAGTGGGCCAGGGCACGATTTTCTTTAATGGATCTGATTTTTTTCAAGTTGATTACTGATTGTTGAACTCAGTATTATGTAGGGATTCGATGCAAGGCTGTTTAGAGGATGTTTTATCCGACAGAGGCTTGCCTTGAGATTTATTTATATTATGGTAATTTCTTTGTTTATCGAGTACCTTTAAGCTTTCCGAGAGTTTCCTGTTTATCTTGCAAAGGAAAATATGGATTTAGCGAGTATCTGGTTACACGCAAAATGTACGCTTACATGCAATGTAGACTTACTGAATCCATTTAAAGGTAATTAAGACATGTTTTTCAAACAGTCTGCTTGAGATTGTTTTTTAATTTATTTACTTTATTATTTATGTAACACAGTAAAATAGATACAGATACGACATATAAAAACATAGACATGGTACGTAAACAAATACCATACACAGAACGATTGAGGATATACAAGAAAATAAACAACAAGATTTCTTCGTTTTTAGGGGTTCCGTACCCAAAGGGTAAAACGGGAACCCTATTACTAAGGCTCCGCCATCTGTCTGTCTGGCCGTCTGTCACCAGGCTGTATCTCATGAACCGTGATAGTTAGACAGTAGAAATTTTCACAGATGATGTATTTCTGTTGCCGCTATAACAAAAAATACAAAAAAACAGAATAAAATAAATATTTAAGGGGGCTCCCATGCAACAAACGTGATCTTTTTGCTCCGTTTTTGCTCGATATTGATAACGGCAACAGGTAGACGCTTGAAATATTCACAGAATATTTAGTTATATATTCACATTAAAAATAAATAAATAAATTAAAATGAAAAAATATTTAAGGGGGCTCCCATACAGAAAACGTGATTTTTTTTGCCGTTTTTATTGATAATGGTACGGAACCCTTCGTGTGCGAGTCCGACTCGCACTTGGCTGTTTTTAAAGAACGCTCAGAAACAGGAAATTCATATTGAATTTACGATACAATTCTATTCCACCTCCTTCATCTAATCCTTTACAGCGAGCTCGAGGATTACTCAGCCTCCCAGTTTAACAAAACAGTACCTATAATTCCATCAAAAATGTTCATTTACACACGTACATCATCGTCATGTACAACACACACTATTCTAAACACTTGTTTATATTTACCTAGTTAATTAATTCAGGTTTAATTAGTGTGTCTTGCAAAATTATTTCCTCTTAAATTATCTCGTACAAGACAAACGAGGTTTTAGGGCCTTATGCGAGCAATTAAGGAACCGTCTGCAGGTCGAAATAAAACATGCGAGGGCCTAATGAAAACTGTCTACATTATTAACCTAGGTAGCACTCCTTAAGAACCCTTCTGGCCTAACGCTCCTTTAGTTAAGTGAGGACTTGAATCGTAACATACGGCTCAAGTACGTTTGTGAACGCAATTTTGGAATGTTATGTGAACTTTATGTCCCCATTAAAGTGTTCTGATAACGGCTAATGTACAGGTGTCCCGGTTTGGGGTTACATTTGCGAAAAAAATCTCTTATCTCTGTAACGTGACCTAAATGTTGATAGTCGTAATATAAGGGTCGAACTGTAGCAATTATGTTTTATTTGTCCGATTAGCTGGTCACCTATCTGTGAAAAGGATTTTTAAACGTCAATGAATGGATTTAAAAACGTTTTTAATGGTTGACGTTTCGAATAAAATGTAATGGATAAATGCGGATAAACGTTTTAAATCGGCGAGAGTAAATAAATTGGAGTCTGGTGGTTGTTTCGTGTAACTGTTTCAATACAGTTAGTACTTGTCGCTTATTTGGATAAATTGTTAAATTGGACGCAAAATTGAGTTTGTGAACAAACATTTTATATTTTTACGTAAAATTCTATTCTGTGTAAAATGTGTTACTGATATTACGCAACGCTTTATCTCGTTGTGTTTCGTTAAATATTGAATTGATACGGTACTGTATGTGCAACCACTTTGTTTTTATTTACGACAATCGAATCGTTGTTCAAAATTTGATTGAAAGTGTTTAAGGGTGCTATCACAAAAAAAAATGTTTTCGTCAATTTCTTAACTAATTGTGAGAAAGCTTGAAATAATTGAAACATTAAGTCTGTGTTACTATAAAAGTACATTTTTCGAGGTGATAAACCATTCGTGTCACTATCAGCACCTGTTAATAGGTTCATCACTTTTGCGCTCTCGAAAATAAAGCTTATTTCGCCATTCATTTACTTAATGAAGTTATTGTATAATCATAAAACTAAATTTTTGATTTTATCTCACGGATAGCTGAAGCCCATTGTGTGATTTTTATATTTCTTGATATGGTTTGTTAAATAATAGGAAAAAAAACAATACCGACAGTGTTTTTAAAAAAAATATAGATTTTTCAACATTACTTTCTGAGACTATTTGTAACATTTTGATAGTTCTTTTTGCTTCCTTTTTGAGTTGAACATGTCTACTTACATAAAACATATTTAATAACTAAATTTATGTTATTATATCGAAGAAAAATGTTCCTAAACTCAACACGATATCGTAAATTTTGTGTGAAGAGGCAACGGAAATTATTTTTAACAATATTGTGAACCAATATTTTCGAAAAATTTCTACCAATGGAGATGAAAGAGTAATCTATCTGTGGCAATTATTAATTACATTTGGTTAAGTTTTTTGCAAATTTTTGTCAGATTTTGTGATGGCGTCTTTAAGTAGTTATTACCCATAATATATTGTTTCAGCACTTTACTGAAACATCCAGTCAATAAAGAAAATATTAAGGTCTTTAATACTGCCACTATTATTTGATATAAAATAAAGGTTTATACGTCATAGAACAAAACTAAAACTAGCAAGCAAAGAGAAGCAAAACAATCGAATTCTGCGATGCATCGCTTATAATAACTAAGAAACCTATTAATCAACAATCAATCCTGTAGTTTAGTTGGTACATCACGCGTAAATATGACCTTAGCTCTGAGCATCCCCCACCGAGTGTGTCTCCACGTTGTCGTCGTGGTGGGGCTTGCGTGTCTCAATGATCTTGGGGGCTTTGCCGGTAGAGTCACTCATGCCGGAAGACCTCAAGTGAGAGACCTGACTAAGAGAGACATGGGGCGGAGTCAATAACATCTGACTTCCGCGAGGGGCGCGCCGTCTGAGGACTTCAACAGTTGTTGGTGTTCTGGACGGCGCGCGTTTCTCTCCTCATCGTTTGGAGAGTGGGAAGAGTGGTTCACCTCTAGTACGTGTCTGCTCATCAGACATGACTGAGGTGAAGGAGTGGTCTGGGGACCCCACCCCATAAAAAAAGTGTTCAGCAACATTAACGTGAGGCGAGTCATGAAAACAAACTACCCCAGGAGGGTACCTGCTGCTCCGCAGTAGGAGAATCCCTCACTCCAGTCAGTCCCTCGTATTCTGGGGGGGACAATGAACGCCCAAAATCCCAATAGGATTTTTACCCGTCTTTCGGAGACGCATTGAGCCAGGGTAAAAAAAGCACAAAGAGTGCCAAAGGCCCGAGCACAATTTGTGCGCCCGCGGCGAGCAAGCCAGCCACTTTTGCCGCCACCGTGGCTGCCACGGCCCGGCCCACGGCCAAGCCCGCGGCAAAGCCCGCGGCCAAACCCGCGGTGGCGAAATTGGTGCCACCCAAGGCCAAGAAGGGCGGGACAGCTGCGCAGGCGGCTGTGCAAAGGGCGAGGCCTCCAGCCCTAGCGGCGGGAAGGCTGCCCCCACCCCCACCCCCACCTTCTAATTCTTCTCCGGCGGATACCGAATGGCAGGTAGCTGGAGAGAACAGGAGGGCGGGTAAGGCCAAAAGGGCGGCCAATAGAAAGGAGAGGCGGCAACGGCGCAAGAAGCGAAGCGCCGCGGCTAGGCTCCGCGCCCCGAAGTCCGCAGCTGTAGTAATTACACTACAGCCGGAAGTGGAGAAGAAGGGCGTGACCTACCGTGAGGTGCTCGCTAAGGCGTGGGTGGCAGTGAACCTGGAGGAGATCGGCGTCGCCGATGGCTTCCGAATGAAGGTCACTGCGACGGGGGCCCGGATGCTGGAGATCCCGGGGCGGCCAGTGGCCTTACCGCTGACGCCCTTGCCGAAAGACTCAGGGCGTCCTTAAATGCGGAAGAGGCCCGGGTGTGAAGGCCTACCAAATGCGCTAACATGCGCATTTTGGGCCTGGATAACTGCGTGACGGCGGAAGAAGTTGTGGCCGCCGTGGCTAGGACTGGAGGGTGCTCTGCCGAGCAGGTGAGGGCGGGCACCATCCGTCCTGATAACACGGGGATGCAAACCGTTACGGTGAGCTGCCCCGTGTCGGCGGCCCAAAAGATAGCCGGGGAGGGCCGAAGGCTCCGGGTGGGCTGGGTATCCGTGCATGTGTAACTGCTGGAACCCAGACCTCTGAGGTGCTTCCGCTGCCGGGTGGGTAACCACGTGGGAGCATGTTGCACCTCGGAGGTGGACCGCAGCGATCACTGCTTTCGCTGTGGTCAGCCCGGTCACAAGGCTGGCTCTTGCAATGCCACGCCGCACTGTTTTGCATGTGCGGCGGCTGGCAAGCCGGCCGATCACCGGGCTGGGGGCAAGGCCTGCGCTCCCCCCCCCAAACCCAGGGGCAGAGGCAAGCCCTCCGCCACCGCCGTCACCACCGCAGCCGCTACAACTGCCGCCGCCGTTGCCGCCACCACCGTCGTTGCTGCCGCCGCTAACACCGCGGCAGGGCCTTCACAGGGGCCTAGGAGGGGGCTGAAATGGAATGCCAATAAATGGCGATTACAATTACGCCTCCTCCAGGCGAACATCAACCACTGCGCCGCCGCTCAGGATCTCTTGCTCCAGAGCATGGCGCAGTGGTCGATTAACATCGCCGTGGAGATTGTCGTGGTGGGAGTATACTTCTCCCCGAACCGAACTCTCGCCGAGTTCCACAACTCCCTTGGGGAGTTGAGAATCATCGTCGTCGGATACCATCCCCTCCCAGTGATCGTCCTCGGGGACTTCAATGCCAAGAACGTGGCTTGGGGTTCTCGGTATACGGACACACGGGGCAGGATGGTGGAAGACTGGGCTCTGGAGACAGGCCTGGTCGTCCTAAACCGGGGTTCTGTCGCCACGTGTGTGCGGATGCGGGGTGAATCAGTGGTGGACATCTCGTTCGCCAGCCCCGCTCTGTCGCCGCGTGTCATCGACTGGCGCGTCATGGAGGGGGTGGAGACCTATTCCGATCACCGGTACATCCGGTTTGACGTCTCCGCCCAGACCTCGGGCGACAGACCCCGAGTGGTCCGCGGTGGGCACTGAAGCAGCTGGCCCGGGAGCTCCTCCCGGAAGCCACGATCGTGCAGGCCTGGGTGTCATCACAGGCCTGCCGACATCAATGACGAGGCGGAGTGGTTCCGGGAGGCCATGTCCGAAATATGTGACGTGGCAATGCCCCGGGTCCAGCCCGGACGCCAGGGCCAGGCGCCAGGTGTACGAGTACTGGTGGTCGCGTGAGCTGACCGCTTTACGCGAGGCGTACGTTGCTGCGCGCCACCGGTACTCCAGGCACCGCAGGCTCCGTGTCCACCCTCCGGATACGGAAGCCATACTGGCGGAGCTATACGAGGGGTACAGAGCAGCAAAGACTGCTCTCCGAGCAGAGATCCAGTGGGCCAGGGGACTGGCCCGCGAGGAGACGCTGGAGACTCTCAACAGAGACCCGTGGGGACGCCCCCACAAATGGGTGCGAGATAAACTCCGCCCATGGGCTCCCCCGCTGACGCAGAGTCTCCGGCCCCAGCTCTCTTTGCGAGGGGAACATACTCCCCCGCCGATGGTTCCGCCTCCTGCGGTGCCAGATGCGGACCACACCGACAACGACGATGCTCCAGAGGTGACCGAGGTAGATCTGAGAGTGGCGGTACATAGGCTGAATGCCAAAAATACCGCCCCAGGACCCGACGGCTTGCCTGGAAAAGCCTGGGTTCTGGCCTTGGAGGCTCTCGGGCCTCGACTAAGGGGGCTCCTAAGCGCATGCTTGGAGAGGGGCCAGTTTCCACTTCGTTTGAAGATGGGGAAACTGGTCCTCATAAAGAAGCCAGGGCGCCCGGCGGACTCTCCGTCCGCTTACCAGCCCATCGTGCTGCTCGACGAGGTGGGCTTCATTCACTCTTTCTTCTTCGTTCAGTCCATCTCTCTGTGACATAATTATGCGCTCCCCCAGGAAATCAGGATGGCAACCAACTGATTAAACTGTTCGCGAGCACATTCGTCAGAAGCTGGCAGTATTATCACAAAGTATATTCGTGTGTATGTGTATTTATTTATGCTTAGATTTGTATATAATTAGGAATATATATTTTATTTATAGTTTGTATTCATCATCATCATTTCAAAGGGGGGGTTGCCACAATCACCACGCTTGGCAGGTGGGTTGGCGATCGCAGTATGGTGTTAAAATGCATAGAGAACGCTGCTGCCCATTCTCTAGTAAGTCCCTTAGTCGCCTTTTACGACACCCACGGGAAGAAATAGGATGGTGCTATTCTTTACGGCCGGAACCACACGGAACTAGAAGTTTGTAGTAGGTGTAACTTTATTAAAACTAATAATACCAGCCTATTATTGTCCAACTTCAGGGCAAAACCTCTTCTCATACAGAGAAGCCACGAGCATTGATCACCACGCTTGTTCAAGACAGGTTGGCAATTTCAAACTAATATAAGTCCAGGTTTCCTCACCATATTTTCCCTTCACCAATGTCAGTAATACCCAAGCTAAACTCAGAAAGTAAATAATTATGAATTGAAAAAGTCACATTGGTACTCGCCCAGATTTGAACCCACAACTTCATGCATAAGAGGCGAGGCCTTAACCAGTGGGCCATCACGACATTTATTTCATCATCATTCATCATTTCAGCCGAAAGACGTCCACTGCTGGACATAGGCCTCCCCCAAGGGGGGGGGTTGCCATAATCGCCACGCTTGGCAGGCGGGTTGGCGATCGCAGTATGGTGTTAAAATGCATAGAGAACGCTGCTACCCATTCTCTAGTTACTAGTAAGTCCCTTAGTCGCCTTTTACGACACCCAAGGGAAAAAATAGGATGGTGCTATTCTTTACGTCCGGCACCACACGGAATACACACATTACGGACATTTATTTATATTTACAGAAATATTTATTCTTCAATTTTTCGTAATTGCATATCAAAAAAGGGTTGACTAGTAGAAAATGCCTGTGGCATTAAGTCCGCCTTTGTACATTTGATAAATAAATCATGGACTCTAAAAATCGGTATTGCAGTTGCTCTGCACTGTAAACAGGGCCGGATTCAAAGGTGTGTGGAGGCCCTGGGGCAACCAAGAAGTGGGAGCAGAAGAAAAAAGAAACAATTTAAAAAGGTTACCTTGTGAATGTGAACTTTTTTTACTTTGATGGACACAAAGGGTGTATTTTCTTTAAAATATCAAATTATAGATGCCTTCTTTGTGGAAACCCTTCTTTGGGCTAGAGCCCCTGTTGTCGTGCCCAAAATCCGAGCCTGACTGTAGGTATCTTCCTATCCTGTAAATATAAAAAGTAACAGTGTACATAGTATTAAATCAACACATCCCACGGCAGCGTACGTGCCTGTAAATAAATTAATAAACAATGGCCATACCTAGTAGGTAAACGCAGCCTTTCGTAAACAACTACTCAACTTTATATTTTTTGCTTCAACTGAACAGCGAACGCGACCAGAATCGTAATGAATCCTTAATAAATTATTTTGTTTTTGTTTTCACAACATTTCTTAATACGATTTAATTTTGTACTTTGGCTCCGAGCGGTAAATCAAGTCGCTAACTTTTTGGTTTTTGGAAAGCGCCACCCAATGCTGAATTGTTTTCGTTCCAAATGGCATAATAAATTGCTTGACCTTTGATCTTTAGGCTGAATATGGAGGAAACTTAGCTTTGGAAGATAAATGGTAGAGCCTAGTTCAGGAATGTGAGTGATATAAGCCCGAGATTCTAATAATAGCGGCCGCTTCGGGAGCGGAGTTATGATCATGTCTTACTTTGTAGTTAAGTGACTATATTTCTTCGTAGGTGTTTAAATTTCATTGAAGAGCCATTTAAAGCCCAACCTTAAATTTAAATTACTTATGATGCGTATGTTAAGGCATGATTTACATTTAAATACTTACACAAAAAAAAAGTAGCTTAAACTAGCCAAAGAGCTAAGAAACATAACTTTTTTTGGTTAACAACCAAAAATAATAATAGTACTAAAATACCTAATGCTTATGTATGACATGTAGTCACTATGGGTGAAATGTATATTGTATGTACAATGCCTGAAATAAAATGTTTTTTTTATTTTATAACTCACGCTCTTCTGTTTCGATGGGGGGAGGCAGAAACTACAAAAAACAACTTGCTACGATGCTTACATACTCCTTTGGATTTGTTTGCATTTAGTTCAACGAAACAATAATGACTTTTAATAATAATACATCTAGCTCCTACCTACAAGGAAGGTTATGAATTAATAACGAACTTTGCTATGAAATTACCTTTAACCCGAAGTGCCGGTCAGAAAGGGGACGCCGATCCTGACAGATTGCTATGATTGATTGACGTGTCATCACGGCTGTTCTACGTCATGTTTTAATCCATAATTGATGTTGATATCGGGTACAGGTGTAGAAATTCTATGGAGCTCTTGTTATCTTTGACGAAACGTGTGTGTGCCAACAAGGCAGACGAGCAGTGGTGGCCCATTAGTAATAATAATAATATTACATCAATAATTCTTCGGAAAATAAAAACTCCAAAACACACGCTACATTGACTTGGCTTGAACCCGTTAATGTAGCTTTAACTAGCCAAAGAGCTAAGAAACAAAACTTGGTTACCAAAATAATAATAATCCTATATATGACCCCGACTTACGAGCTGTAGGTCGTGGCTTCGAACCCAAGCAGGCACTTTTCTTTGTGTAAATAATTTCATTCTATGCTCTCAAAACGGTGAAGAAAACAATGTGAGAAAACCGGCATGTCCTAGAACCAGAAATTCGAAGACATGCGACATCTACCAATCCACACTGGTCCTGCGTGGTGAATTACAGCCCATTCCCTCTGGGGGGGCCTATGTCCCAGCCGTGGGGAAATTATAGACTGATTATGATGTGTGCCAAACGCCACTGCCCAAGCTTTCTGAGAGTACCGCCGGTGTAATCTGTAAAAATTTCACCGTGAAAACTCAGGTGAAGTAAGCTTTCATTAATGTCAGTCCCTAGCATCAGAATGACAGTTCCCCTTACCTAATGCCCGGCGCCCATTCGCGGCACGGCATGGCAAGGCATTTTTAGGCGACGAATAAAAATATAACTCAATAGTATGGAAATAAAGTTGAAATTTCAATGTTAATGGTTGGAAGTACAAAAACAATACCACGATATGCTTGACCGACCGTTAACGTTGAAATTTTAAGTTAGTTTAAACCTAAGTTTGATTCACGGTGAGATTTTTATGGAATAGCACTACTGGTGCGATGTTATGTTATGTTATGCTGTACTTAGAACATCAAGAACTCAACTCATAAAGAACTTAATATACTCGACCTAAATAAGAACTCAACTCAAAAAGAACTCAACTCATAAAGAACTTAATATCCTCCACCTAATTAAGAACTAAACTCATATATGTAACCTAATTAAGAACTAAACTCATATATGTAGAACTCAACTCATCAAGAAATCAACTCATAAAGAACTTAATATACTCGACCTAAATAAGAACTCAACTCATAAAGAACTTAATATACTCCACCTAAATAAGAACTCAACTCATATAGAACTCAACTCATCAAGAACTTAATATATTCGACCTAAATAAGAACTCAACTCATAAAGAACTTAATATACTCCACCTAAATAAGAACTCAACTCATAAAGAACTTAATATATTCGACCTAAGTAAGAAGTCAACTCATAAAGAACTTAATATGCTCCACCTAAGTAAGAACTCAACTCATATAGAACTCAACTCATATAGAACTCAACTCATATAGAACTTAATACACTCGACCTAAATAGATATGAACTAAAGTCTAAGGTGACATAATGGCTACTTCAACAGGATTACTCACAAACAGAATCACTACTTCCATACATTGCTTAATATTAATATCTCGGTGTACACTCTCAAGCAACCCTCACCCAATTTCACAACTTACACTAACTTTCCTTTTTTTGTTTTAATTATAAACTAACCTAAATTTTATAATCACTTGGTAGGTCGACATAACTCACAAGTTGTAAAAAATCTTATTACATTAACCTCTTAGCTGAACACTGTCTAACCCTAGTTTAAGAGGCAGGGCTCACCAATTATATTATTTACAAATTTCTGCAGCATAGATTATTATTCGCTCTGTACTTACCTCCTACCACTATCTGTTAATAATACATTTTTGTTAACGAAGTCAATTAAATCTATAACCTTTTTTGGAAATAAATAAATTTATTATTATTATTATCACCAATCCTCGAACTGATGTAAGCCTACTTCCAAGAATTTTGTCATCCCCGTATAATACTTCGAAACTTTATCGCCTTATATCTAGAAGAAAAACCTTAAATAGGAAAACATTTATCCCGCCAGTGAGGGATCGAAATACAGACGAGGGTCTAGATTGATGAGTTCTGAAGACATCTTACTCTAGCGTTCTTAGGATCGTATTAACTGGTGCTTTCTACTTAGCACTCATATACGTGCCTTGGTGTTTATGTCTGTGTAACATTTTTATAAAGATCCTTACTATCCTATCCTAATCCTTCCTATGCTAACTATGTCTACCATAAAAAGGGGTGAATAGGGATGCTGGGGTGAATTGGAACGCAACTTTATAATGGATTTTAACGTTGAAATAATACAGTTCATTGCCAAAAAGGACTGTTATAAATGTTACCTGTATTGTAGTTAAAGATTAAGTGTCCTTGATGGCAACAAACTATATAATTTCAACGTTAAAATCCATTATAAAGTTGCGTCCCGACTCACACCTGCATCGCTATTCACGCCGTTTTACGGTATAAATGTGAAAGTATGTTTGTTTGTTTGTTTCGCCTTCACGCTAAAACGACTGAATGGATTTAGATAAAATTTGGTACATAGGTAGACCATGAACTGGGTTAGGACATACAATAGTTTTAATCCCCATATTCCCACAGGATCGAGAATTATGCGGGTGAAACCGCGGAGCGCAGCTAGTATTTCTATATTTGGATTACTCACAAGTAAAGTCATCATCATCTGCCTAGCCTTTTCCCAACTATGTTGGGGTCAGCTTCCAGTCTACCCGGATGCAGCTGCATACCAGTATTTTACATGAAGCGACTGCCTATCTGACCTATACAACCCAGTTTTTGGGTTACACAATACCCCTTGATAAGACTGGTTGTCACTTTGTGACTTTCGGGCTTCTGACACCCCGTAACAACTGTCAAAGATCTACAAATAAGAGCCAGAACCAACAATGGCTTAACGTGCTTTCCGAGGCACGGAGGGGTCTTCGTATGTAAAGATGGTCACCCATCCACGGAGTAACCACGGCAAGCGTAGCTTAACCTGATCGATCGGCCCGTGTGACTGTTATTACTCGCCAGTAAAGTACTGTATGCAAAATACGTGCTTCGACGTGGAGTTGCGCACGGAATTTTAAGCCATAATATAACATGGCATACTTTTGTTTATCCTAACTATATTTACGCATAACATTCAACAGCATAATATATTTACGCATAATCATATTTTTATAGGCATAACAAATACGCATAATACTTAACTCCTACATAGTTAGACACTGTTACAAATTTATATACAATATTGTTCTAATGAAATATGTATGTATGTAAAACATATTGGCAGCTTAGGGGTGGCCCAAGGGCCACCCCGCGGCACCTTACCACCACCTACACAAAACACCCACACCTACTTAAAATTAATTTTCATTATTCCCATATTTTTTTAATGCCTTAACACTAATATGCAAATAGTCATTACGCCAAGTAACATTATGCGAATTAAAATTATGCCAAAACAAATTATCCAATAAGATAATTATGCCAAAAACAATTATGGCAACAAAAAAATATACCAAAAAAAATATATACAACAGATACGCTAAAATAAAGAAATCATTATGCGAAAAGAAGGGATCCCGTTGCGCACACCAACCCGAAAAACAATACAATAAATAGAATACAGTACTCTCAAGTATTGACATGCTCAAGTATTGTGTCAGTACGCGAGTCGTGAAGTATTGTAGTACATGTAACGTTACGGTAAATTGTATACCCTGAAGGCTGTAGTCAAGAGAGAACTATTAAATGCATTGTACTATGAACTTACCGACTCGATTATAAGTTATGGGTTGAGTGGTTATGGACCTTCTTGTAAAACATATGTAGATAAAATTAAAATAGTACAAATACGACTTCTAAAAATGTTAGTGAGCAAAAAAAAGAACTAAACAAAGCTTGAACAAAGAATATGAAAAATTATTCGAGAAGTTCAATATATTCGTATTACCAGTCGACAAGAAAGTAAAAATTTCATTGATTCTTGATCAACATAATATTAACAAATACAAAAAACCGGCCAAGTGCGAGTCAGACTCGCGCACGAAGGGGTCCGTACCATTATCTATAAAAATGGCAAAAAATCACGTTTGTTGTATGGGAGTTTTTAAGTTAAATATTTATTTTATTTTAATTTAATTATTTATCTTTAAATTGAATATATAACTAAATATTCTGTGAATATTTCAAACGTCCTGTTGCCGTTATCAATATCGAGCAAAAACGAGCAAAAAAAATCACGTTTGTTGTATGTGAGCCCCCTTAAATATTTATTTTATTCTGTTTTTTAGTATTTGTTGTTATAGCGGCACCAGAAATACATCATCTGTGAAAATTTCAACTGTCTAGCTATCACGGTTCATGAGATACAGCCTGGTGACAGACGGATAGACAGACAGACAGACGGCGGAGCCTTAGTAATAGCGTTCCCGTTTTACCCTTTGGGTACGGAACCCTAAAAAGAAGAGTACATAACTACCCAACCCGACTCCCAAAGAAAAATAAACTACAGGTGCCAAATGTAAATAATAATTATGGTAAGCGTTCGAGGCGATGGATTACGCCTACATTAATTAATAAATTACCTGAGGGAATAATCGATCGTGTCAAAAGTATAAAGCACCTAAAAACTGTCCTAATGATACATTACCGGTCGATGATTGTGTCCATAGTTGCTGCGGTCGATCGGCGGCCGTCGCCGCGTCGGTCGGCTGATGTCGGGGGTCCTAATTCTCTTTGCATACCATATACTGAGTAGTGTGGCGTAATAAAAAAAACCGGCTAAGTGCGAGTCTGACTCGAGCACGCAGGGTTCCGTACCAGTATCTATAAAAACGACAAAAAAACACGTTTATTGTATGGGAGCCCCCTTAAATATTTATGTTATTCTAGTTTTTAATATTTTTTGCTATAGCGGCAACAGAAATACATCATCTGTGAAAATTTCAACTGTCTAACTATCACGGTTCATGAGATACAGCCTGGTGACAGACGGACAGACACACAGACAGACGGCGCGCGGTGGAGCCTCAGTAATAGGATTCCCGTTTTACCCTTTGGGTACGGAACCCGTATAAAAGAATCTCTTACGTCACTCTGAAAAAATCGTATAATTTTTGTAGAATTTTAAAATACAACAGCGGTTTTTAAAAGGAATAAAAATTAAATAAACAAAATTTTGGTTCAGATGCGATCGGGTTTACGTGCGCCCATAGATGTTTCACATCAATAAAACAAAAAAAAAACGTTGGCGCACTGTTTTAGTAGCAGCACAGCAAGGTTTAATTTAAAAGAGTTCAAGAAAACCCAACGTCTTCCCCAGAGCACAGGGACTCTCGTGAGAAGTCCCAAAGGCGAAAGCATATTCGCAGTCAAGTCTGTACAGCCTAATAGCAGAAACTTGTGAATGACATGTATTTAACTGCCATCAGGACTCCTGCAACAAGCTGTGGTGGCCCAGTGAGAATGGCCGTGACTTACGAGTTATACGTCGTAGGTTCGAACCCAGACAGGCGCTTTACTTTCTGTAAATTATTTCATCACCACTGCCTTCAAAACGGTGAAGGAAAACATCGTGAGGAAACCGACATGCTCTAGAACCAAATATTCAAAGTCATATGACATAGACTACCGACCCGCACTGGGCACGCGTGGTGGATTGCGGCCCACTCCCTCTCGCCGAGAGGAGACCTATGTCCCAGCAGTGGGAACATTATGGGCTGATGATGATCCTGCAAATACTAAAACCGGCCAAGTGCGAGTCGGACTCGCGCACAAAGGGTTCCGTACTATTATCTATAAAAACTGCAAAAAATCACATTAGTTGTATGGGAGCCCCCCTTAAATATTTGTTTTATTTTAATTTAATTATTTATTTTTAAAGTGAATATATAACTAAATATTCTGTGAATATTTCAAGCGTCTACCTTTTGCCGTTCTCAATATCGAGCAAAAACGAGCAAAAAAAACCGGCCAAGTGCGTGTCGGACCACGCACAATGAAGGATTCCGTAGTTAAGATGAATTTATCTCTAAAACAAGCTTAACATTGTAGTTGAAAAACATGTTCTCCCATACATTGATATACGCCACGGTCAATTTTCCAACTGAAAATTTAAGTTTCTAATCGCAAAAAAGTTTGTCTAAGTGTTAAAACTACAAATTTTCAATTTTCGGACTTTTTCCTTTACTTGAGCTATGAGCCTTGCTTCTTGCCAAATTTCATGATTCTAGGTCAACGGGAAGTACCATAAAGGTTTTGATTTATGTGCGAGATATTCGCAATTTTTTTATGTGATCAAACTACAAATTTACAATTTTCGGACTTTTCCCTATACTTGTGCTGCAAGACCTTGCTTCTTGCCAAATTTCATGATTCTAGGTCAACGGGAAGTACCATAAAGGTTTTGATTTATGTGCGAGATATTCGCAATTTTTTTATGTGATCAAACTACAAATTTACAATTTTCGGACTTTTCCCTATACTTGTGCTGCAAGACCTTGCTTCTTGCCAAATTTCATGATTCTAGGTCAACGGGAAGTACCATAAAGGTTTTGATTTATGTGCGAGATATTCGCAATTTTTTTATGTGATCAAACTACAAATTTACAATTTTCGGACTTTTCCCTATACTTGTGCTGCAAGACCTTGCTTCTTGCCAAATTTCATGATTCTAGGTCAACGGGAAGTACCATAAAGGTTTTGATTTATGTGCGAGATATTCGCAATTTTTTTATGTGATCAAACTACAAATTTACAATTTTCGGACTTTTCCCTATACTTGTGCTGCAAGACCTTGCTTCTTGCCAAATTTCATGATTCTAGGTCAACGGGAAGTACCATAAAGGTTTTGATTTATGTGCGAGATATTCGCAATTTTTTTATGTGATCAAACTACAAATTTACAATTTTCGGACTTTTCCCTATACTTGTGCTGCAAGACCTTGCTTCTTGCCAAATTTCATGATTCTAGGTCAACGGTAAGTACCATAAAGGTTTTGATTTATGTGCGAGATATTCGCAATTTTTTTATGTGATCAAACTACAAAGGAGAATGCGCAAATTTCATAGAAAATTACCCTAGCTCCGGCGCGAAAGGAACCTATATCAGATGTTTGTACATTTCATGTATATAAAAAAGAAATATATGTGATCTCCCCAATCAGTGGCTTACATAGAAAAAAATGCCTTTTTTTGGCGTGAATTTTATATCACGATATTAGCAAAAATCGAGTAAAATATAAAATAATGGCTACAGAATCACTTACATTTAAATTCTAGGCGGACTTAAAACTATATTTTTGACATACTTGGCTCTTATTTTTAAATACGTACAAGATTGCATACCATTTTGATTGTTTAAAAGAATAATGAGTTTTATTGCTTGCCAGGTGCAAACGTGACGGACTCGCAGGTAGCAGATCGCTGCTATTGCCGTCTCGCTCTTTTAGTTATATTAGAGGGAGAAGAGTAGAGACGACACGGGCACAATTTACTTTGTTTATAATCATGGCATGCACTCGCAGTCGCAGTCTTGACTTCGCTTGCGTTCGTTGTGCTCTGTGTTTTTGTTATTTTCATTGGATTTTATTTTAACGACAACTTGGCTTATATCTCAACGGACCTGAAAGTGCTAAACGATTGGATGTTGATATGGAAGACCTCAATCATTGTGTTGTGTGTCATCGATCACTTCGGCGAATACGTAGACACGTTCTTAATGTTCGTTTTCTACAAAATCGTGCAAACTTCGTGGAACATATTGTACGTAACATGGAACCACCACAAGAGGTAAAAATCTGTCAAGTACATGTTTAATATGATTACAGTTTCTTAAAATAATATGCAGTTGTTTAACATGTAAAGGATAATAATATAAAGTCCATGAATAGGTTTCTATGTGTGTATGTTTTGGTATGGGTGTTTTCTATGTATCATAATATAATATTACATGTGTGTTTACAAAAAAACGTTAGGTATGTTTTTATCCGTTGTCGTAGTTAGTTTTAGTTAAGTCTAGATAGCGTTCTATGATGTGCTCCAAGATATTTACTTATTATCTATTTTAACCTATTACCGATTTACTTACTACTGGCACAGAATTGTACAGAAGGCGCAACCCGCATTTTAGGTATGAAACTGCAAGTATGCGGTGGGCTCGCCTTGTCGGGCCAATTCAGTGAATGTAACGTAGTCAGAAGATATAAGAGTTATGCGATACAAAGAGAGGCAACTTCTAAGTGAATATAACTGTAGTTAATTAGCGCTGTGCGACCTGAATTTAACTTTTTTGTGTCGTAGCAAGAGTCGTTTTTTGGTTACTTGCCTAATGATTTTGCGCAGTGAACCATCTGTACAAATCTGTGTAACTGGCGAAATGTAAATGCAAAAGTTTATTGGAGCTTGTAGTATTTTTTATGTTATTAATATTGATGAAACCTTACAAACCCAACCTACAACCCTTACCTTTTTTTAGATAACAAAGACCCATAACATAAATACCTTAACGACTAACATATTAACATATTATTATAATGACTCAATATACATCATAGAACTAGAAAGCCACTGAACCATTCGTTATCGTCTCTTTTGCTTTTTGTAGGTGCCATTCGACGGTACGCGATCCATATGCCATCCATGCTGGCATAGAATTGACTCCATTTCAAATGAAGACCAACCACCCATGCCTGCTAATCCAGTACGGGTTAGAGCTTCGATACCTGTTCCCGAAATGGCTCGAGCTGCTAATACATCTCGGCGATGCATGATAAGCCACTGTCAAAACGTACTATTACGCCAACTACCAAATTCTATTAAGGTATACCTCCTCAGCTATTTGCATTTTTACATACCAGATCGTGCTCGGATCTGCCAGCGACATTTGACAACCATAACTATGGAAGATTTGACACAACATATAACGCATCAACAACATGATTTTAATGCTGATAGTTTTATGGACATTGTAAACATCTACACACGTGCCCTTGAAACAAGGAAATCTTTATTTGATGACATTAACGAAATGTCGGAGGTTGAGCTTCATTTTTGGACTGGGTTAAACCATAATAAATTCAATCGGCTTCTGGATCAAGTTCCGTCACTACGACAACAATCGAATTCACCAGAAGTAGAACAGGAGAACCAAGCTCCAGGCTGAGTTCTATTTTCTGTGTATCAAGGAGAAGCATAGACAGAAAAATCCACTTAACCAGAGCATGCCTACTGGCTGATTTTGTGCCACTGCACATAGGGCTAAATCATATAACTCGGAACGAGATAATAGAAAGAAACAGAATCCTTCCGAACTACATCTTTGGAAGTGTAGAGTCTCCAAAAGCCATCATTATATTAGATGGCACTTACTTATTTATTGAAAAAAGCTCTAACTTTTTGTACCAGCGACGCACCTACAGCTTACATAAATATAGAAACCTTATAAAACCATTTATAATAGTTAGTGCTGATGGTCATATAATAGATATAAAGGGACCGTCTGCCGCTACAACCACGGATGCTGACATCATGAAAAAAATATTAGAAAATGACGACCTACCGGCTGAATACGGTGCTTTCAATTATTTATTTGAAGAGGGCGATATCCTAATATTGGATAGAGGTTTCCGAGATGCGATACCACTCATAGAAACCTATGGATATGATGCACGTATGCCCCCGACGAAACGAAGAGGCGAAACTCAATTGACCACCATAGAAGCAAACAAGTCAAGACTAGTGACTATTTGTAGATGGGTGGTTGAAGCCGTTAATGGAAAGTTCAAAAGAGATTACAAGATTTTCAGGCAAAGAATTTTTAACCGCGCCTCACGTAATACCATTAATGATTTTAAAATAGCAGGAGCCATTATCAACTGCTTTCAAGAACCCTTCGAGGACAACCAATATACACCTGAATTCATGGAATCTATTCGATTGAACTTGAATAAACCAAATCTACTGGCAGATTATATCGAAGCAAATAATATAAATCGACAAAGAGTCACATTTAGTAGATTGGACGCTAATAACCAAAATATGGATTTCCCTGAACTCTCACACGAAGATTTAATTATAATTGCTATCGGAACGTATCATTTGAAACTAGCGCGATCTTACTGCAGCGAGCACATCAAAAGAACCGGAGTTTACGAAATTGAATACTATCGACATTCAGAGAGAGTTGTAATTAATAATGAGCAAAACGTTTTAATAAGATGCAAAATACAATCACGGCATGTGCGAAGCAAGATATATTATACATACATTTTGTATTGTACAGAGACACAGGGTCGGAGCGCCATAAAGGAGTATTATTGTTCTTGCATTCACGGCCGTCGGACACTAGGAAGTTGCGCCCATGTTATCAGTATTTTGTACTACCTTGGTTGGGCCCGACATAACGAACAAGAATTTGAGCATCCTGCTGCCTTTTTAGACAACATTTTAATAGACCTAGAATTATGATCTGAAAGAATAAACGCATTAAATATCAAGTCTTGTTTATTACCTACCATTTAAATATAATAAGACAACATTACATAACACAACACACAGCCCACACGCATAACATATTATCACGCCTTTGTTCCCCGAAGGGATAGGCAGAGGTACTTAGTACACCCGTATTTTGCTAGATATATTTAAAGACCATGAAAAAGGGGCCATCGACTGGTCACAAAACCAGACTGCGGCCTATGCTACTGAGAAATGAGAAAAAAAAATTCTTAAGTATTATTTATTGAATATACAATACATTATTTACATTTCTATACTTATATAATATATATAGATATATAAATATAAATATAATCTTATTTTTTGTCTACCCTAAAGCCGAAAAAGGGTCATTGTACTCATCATTCTGAACAACATAAAATGTGCAAAATCAAGGCACTTTTTTTCTATGTTAGCCACTAATTGGGGAAATCACATACATGTATTTTGTATACATATAAAACGTACAAAAATCCTGGATAGGTTCCGTTTGCGCCGGAGCTGGGGCAATTTTGCGCATTCTCCTTTACAATTTTCGGACTTTTCCCTATACTTGTGCTGCAAGACCTTGCTTCTTGCCAAATTTCATGATTCTAGGTCAACGGGAAGTACCCTATAGGTTTGATTTATTCGCGAGTATCGAAATATGTCGCAATAATGTCGCTTATATCGCCGTATTTTTTTATTTCGTTGACTTGGAAGCTTGATTTTTTTAGAGCTTTAAGGGACTATAGATTTACGTATTTGATATTAATTTCAAGTTCATACCTCCACGCGTTCCTGAGAAAAAGGGTATTGACAGACTGACAGACAGATAGACAGACAGACAGACGGACAACGAAGTGATCCTACAAGGGTTCCGTTTTTTCCTTCAGAGGTACGGAACCCTTAAAATCACGTTTGTTGTATGGGAGCCCCCTTAAATATTTATTTTATTATGTTTTTTAGTATTTTTTGTTATAGCGGCAACAGAAATACATCATCTGTGACAATTTCAACTGTCTAACTATCACAGTTCATGAGATACAGTCTGGTGACAGACGGACAGAAAGACAGACAAACAGACAGACAGACAGACGGACAGGCAGACGGCGGAGCCTTAGTAATAGGGTTCCCGTTTTACCCTTTGGGTACGGAACCCTAAAAATGGAAAACGAGTAACAGGAAGAAACTATGGGCCAGGCTCAAGTTTTACACAAGTGCATATTTCTTTTCATAACCATAATCCGCATGGTTTTCTTGAGCCTAACCCAAACGTTTGATTTTGTTCCAAACAAATTACGCAGAAGATAGTAATAAAATACGGTCAGCACTCATAGAGGTTTAGCCACATAAATTAATATCAATTTAGGGCGAAAATACGGTCCAGTCTCCATGGAATATGTTGATTGAAGATAATCAGGGCCATTGCCCGCCCGAGAAAGGGTCGATGAATTCGGCACATCACGGGAGTTTATTCCTTCGGATTTTTTGACACGCGATTAATCCATTGCCAGGTTTTATCAGACTCTTTATTCATCCTAACAAAGAAAAGGGGCAATGTATGGCATAAACAGTTCCGTGTTTATTTATTTAGTGTTTGTGGTGGGTCCCCGATTGGTCTCAAGGATCTAACTAGCCAGCTGACTGCAATAAGTACCAACAAAGTAATCCTATTATATCGGGCAACGGGAAATGAAAAACGGAACTACAATAATTTGTCTGGGGAACTATCTCGTTAGTGGATGAGAGTTTTTTTTTTTTTGTGTTTGTGAGCCAGATTTATTGCCAGTCAAGGCTTGCGCCACTATGATGTATTACGGACGTTGTTTTTTAGGGTTCCGTACCAAAATGGTAAAAAGGAACCTTTATGGAGAGACTAAGACTGTCTGTCTGTCACAGCTGGATATCTCAAGAGCTACTAATGCTATCAACATGAAATTTGGAATAGTTTTAGATGACGTTTACACAACTATTTTGTAAACGTCATTGCAAACAAGAAAGAATTAAAAAAAAATATATCTTTTTTGCAACAGGGCCTGAAGGGGGTCTTAAAAAATCGAATGGATTCTACTAGGGCATGTCGGTTATTATATGAAAGAGCGCTGTTTGCAAATTCTCAAACATTTTTTTTTAGGCATCATAGTTTTCGACTTTTGATGAAATGTAAAAAAAAATACCGTTCCCTAAGGGGAACGGTATTTTTTTCTCTGTGCAAACTTCGGAGATAAGTCTCCGAAGTTTGCACAGAGAAAAATTAAAGATTACAGGAAAAATAAGATGTCTCTAAATAGCAGAGTTTTTCAGAAATCATCAACATCATATATACGTACGGAACCCTCGGTGCGTGAATCCGACTCGCTCTTGACCGGTTTTTTTTATTTTTGTATTGAGAGTAGATATGAAATTGTTATTATTGGGTAACTGACTGTATTTTTGATGAGTAGTTCGTGAGACGCTCTTGCTTTTTCGATGTGATAATAAAATTATCTTGATATTATATGAGCCAGCGCCATGTGCCAGATAACTAAAATAAATGAACGAATGTTATGTTATTAATGATTCATTTTAAAATAAGATGTAATAAGTTATTGATTAAGGTTTAGTATAATGTAATAATTTGCAATAATTAGAATCAATATTATGTAATTTTTATTAACTTAATTTAATAATAGTAATTCGATATATAACATTACAGGGTGCATATCTTAATTCTGTGTAATGAAATTTTAATGCATGAGGCACTAACCAGTGTTTTACATGTTAGCAAATAAATAAATGACTAAGAACTTTGCCCCGTGGATGACGTAAAAAACTAAAATCATAGAAATTCGAAAATCAACCCGGACAGACGTCCTCAAGTATTTCGATGTATAAAGGTCACACATCTATAGACTGACCGCGGGAAGTGCAGCTTAACCTTGTATATCTCGTAATTATATCGCATGTGGCAAGAAAGTTGATTAATAGTTTTCATTTCCTCCCATTTTATTGAACTCCTTCCTGGTAATGAGATCAAGTCCACTACATTTAGCAATAACTTCGAAATAATAGTAACACATTTATAACCAACACCACAATAAAACATTTTTCTCTATTGACTTTTATTTACTAGCCCGAAACAATAAGTAGGTAGCCACCAATGATTTATTAGTCCTAGATTCAATATGAAATACAACTCTCTCTTAGACATAGGTCATGAAATATTGTATGATTGGGATACATTACTTGTTAGCCGAAAAGTCGGAATAAAGATCTGAAACATTCTCTCGGCATTCACTTATGGAATTTGTGGTCCTTAGCAAGAATTATTCAACAATTCCGCACTCTGCTTGTCACCATTTTCATAATCAATACTCAATACTTTTATTGCATTCCACATGTAAGTATTCTTAGGTGGTAAACTTATAATTAGATCAAGCAAAATAAGTGAGTTTTGCAGCATTTGTCAATTATACAAACATTACTTAGCAAAACAATTATATTATAATATTGAAGTAGGTATTTTCCAAGATAAGCCAATAGCTTTTATATAAAATATTGAGAGATGTACTAATAATGAATAAAAACAAGTAAAATTTGAAGTCAATATCACTTATAGATTCTCTTTTATCGAGTAGTAGCTTTTCAATTCAATTCATTTATTGGCAGATCATGAAATCCAATTTGTTAGTAATTACATACACATACACATTAAATACTAGTATTAGAAACATACATTTAGCAATTTTGGTAATAATTATTAATAATGTCAAAACAATCATCACTAACAGTGTATTTTTATTAAGCAAAAAAGTTTTTTTTTTTTAATATGTTAATTGTCTCTTCTTTTTTTATTGTTGCGGGTAGTATGTAAGGATCGTGATAGGTGACTTTCTGTAGTTCCTGCCTACCCCCATGGGGAGGAAGCGTGAGTTTACGTATAATGTACCTACCTACAATTTGGTCACATAATCAGCCTGTTCCCACTGCTGGGACACAGGCCTCCTCTCAGTAAGCCGTAATCCACCACGCGGGCTCAATGGGGGTTGGTACACGTCACATGACTTCGAATTTTTGGTTCTAGGACATGCCGGTTTCCTAAAACAATACAATTTGGTCATTGACTATCAAATACCCCAACTTTTAACATCTTTTCTCTCTCTCCTTTCTTTAAAGTCGGCTAAAGAGCAAAAACGCAATGTGAAAACTAAATAAAGGCTCAAAGGTTAGTCATGAATCTATTTATTTATATCAAACCCTTTCATGGCTCGCGAAACTCAGCAAGTTTGTTCTACCAATAAATATCGAGTGTTCAAATAGCTGACGCGTCGCTACAAATAAATTTATTTGAAACGTGATAAACATTTAAAATGTTAGCAGATATCTTGTAATAAGACTTTCTTTTGTCAATATATTTCAGCTTTCTGTGAGCATATTTATTTATTTATGAATTCAACAGTATTTGATCTGCAAAAACTGCTTTTGTAGAATTGTGTGTTGTTATTATTTGCACAAACGACAGCCCTTTTATGTCCAGGCAAATCACTGTCCATTCCAAGGTTGCCCTGGAAGAGAGCGCATGCAGTAAGCGACAAGGCCGCCGATTGTTTATTTTGTAGTGTTTGATTTATTTTTGTTATGTATTTTAGTGGTGTAGGTAGAATAAATAAACCACATTTCACCAGTTATGTTTAAGCCCCATTTCGGCGAGCCTATTGCCATCGACCGGGCAGAAATCCAGACTCTGGGCTACTACTGAGCAATTCCTGGTGAAAAAAACCTAATAACACTGCCTGACCTGGGAATCAAACCCAGGATCTCATGCTCAAAAGTACCGCTTGTGACCACTATACCAACGAAGCAATAAGCTAAATATAAATATTTATATTATATCTTCTTTTTATGACAAATTCATAGTGTGGATAAAGTTCACCACTATCGTTTTAAATGTACAGCAATATAACTGAATGACAGACTTTTATGCTCCATTTTATATAAATATTTTATTTTTATAGTACTAACATTGCTTTGTTTTTATTACGTTTGCTGCGATATTTTTGGTAGCAGAATAGTTTGAATGTTAATATTACTCGTATTCTTCTTTTATATTAGAATTTGTAACTATAATTTTATGTGGCCCGTTAAAACAAACACTTTTCGTTCCATTACTTTACTTTTTTCGTTACTTCTAGCCTGATTCTGTTATAAACAATATCTGGGTAGGTTACCAAGACATTGCTTATAACAGAATCAGTTTCACAGCTCAACGCTTTTATTAAAACTAAAGCACGTAATAGCCCGGTAATTTTAGCAATGCAAATTATTGCCTATACTCGTAACACGTTACAAAGAATTTATAGCCCCTCAATTCAATAAAATGGGCTATAAACAATGTCGCAAAGTATTCATAAAATATATTTGTTTATTTTGTGGATAATTAAGGCGTAGCCCTTCTTACGATTGACCTGTAAAATGCATAATCAGCCTATAATGATCCCACTGCTGGGACACAGGGCTCCTCTCAGTGAGAGGGAGTAAGCCGTAATCCACCACGCGGTCCCAGTGCGGGTTGGTAGATATCACCTATCTTCGAATATTTGGTTCTAGGACAGCCGATAGACTTGGGCACGCCATAATTGTGGCGATAAGTCCCCTCTTTGAGGAGTGGCTAGAGAGGCGCCACGGCGTCCTCACCTTCCGCCTGACGCAGGTCCTCACCGTACACGGTTGTTTTGGGAGGTTCCTGTTCAGGATAAAGCGGGAGGAAACGCCCGGGTGTCACCACTGTGTGGATCGCCCGGCGAACACGGTGGAGCATACGGTGGAGGTCTGCCCAGCTTGGGCGGAGCACCACCGTGTCCTCACGGAGGCGATCGGCGGCGGCAATCTCTCGCGTCCGGGCCTGGTTCAGGCCATGGTTCGGAGCGAGAGTGCATGGGAGGCCGTCACCTCCTTCTGCGAAGCAGTTATGCTAGCGAAGGAGGAGGTGGAACGCGTGAGGGTGAGACAAGGTTCGCGCCCTCGCGCCCTTAGTCGCCGCAGGAGACGCCCCGGGCGTCGGGAGTCGCAAGCCGATTTCCGGCCACCGTAGGCGCGGGCCTGCGGACGGTGAGCGATGGGTAGCTCGCCGTCCGATAAGGACCAGGCCCGGGTCGACGGCGCGTTGTGTTCCACGCGCGCCTCAAAGAGATGTCAGCATAAAATGACGGGGTTCGTTAGGACCAATGCCTGCCGGGGTTGCGAGTTTGTCCGAAAGGGATATCGTGGCCCTGGCACACAGGCAACGGAAGGAACACGGGTGGGTTTAGGACAGCCGATAGACTGCCGGTTTCCTCACGATAGTTTCATTCACCGTTTTGAGAGCAGTGGTATTGAAATTATTTACACATAAAGTAAAGCGCCTGTCTGGGTTCGAACCAACAACTTACAGCTCATAAGTCGGGGCCGTTAGTATTAAGCCACCACTGTTCCCATTGGGTCACCACTGCTCCCATTGGGCCACCACTGCTTAAGCTGTAAACTGACCAACTTAAGGGGGCGTGCACGAAATCGACTGATTTTGATCAATTTTGTTCATTGCTTGTGAGGAAGGGAAAACAAATTTAAATAAAATTATTTGTGATTTGAATTTGTTTTGCATGTGGCGGCTCAAATAGATCAAGTATTCATGGAAAATCACTAATATTCGCAGCAAGTTTTCCGAAAAATAACGCGAGACTGACGTTTAATCATCTTTTTACAAGACCATACTTTTGATTTTGAAAATTAAAAAATATAATCAACGTTATACATGGTCTACTTGCATGTGACGGAAGCACTTTTTTCAACTTTGATACAAATTATAGCAGAAAAATAATGTTGAAACTACCTATATTTTTTTTAAAACCCAGTCGTTCGTGTATTTTTTCCTATCATTTAGCAAACTATATAAAAAAAATTAAAAATCACATACTGGGCTTCAGCTATCCTTGAGATAAAATCAAAATTTTATTTTATTATTATACATATCTTCATTAAATCAAAGGCGCAATATACTATATTTTCGAGAGCACAAAAGTGATGAAACTATTAACAGGGCCTCAAGTCTGCTATTACAATAGTGTCAGAATGGTCGATCATTGATTTCATAATTGTTTATTTTGACAAGTTTGGTAATCTACTATTATAATGGCGTCATTGTGACTTTCCAATGGTCGGCCACTGACACTACATTGAAAGAAATTGCAAAGAAAATGATCGACCATTATGAATTTACCAGATTACGAACTTTTAGCAAAATGACAATGGCATGACAATGGGATCGTGTTGGACTGACTGAATTTATAAAATAGCAGACTTGGGCCCCAGGTGCTGTGACTGACACGAATGGTTAAGCACCACGAAAACTGTACTCCTATAGTTACACAGACTTAATGTTTCAATTATTTCACGCTTTCTCACAATTAGATAAGAAATTGACGAAAAAGGTTTTTTTCGTGCACGCGGCGAACCCTTAAAATATTTTTTAAATCACTGTTTCGTTGCATCCAAAGGCGGACATCGACACATTATCAAATACTGTAGGTACATAGGTAATTACTTCATACATTAATTTATTTATTAGAGACAAAAAAAATACGAGCGAGCTTTAGGCTTAGGGCGCACTGCCGTGCGTTTTTTTTACCGCAAATCTTTGAAGTAGGTATGGAATATCATAGAAGTGCGCGCATTGCGGTGAGAAAAATGCATGCCATTTTGTTCACAGTAGGCCGCCCGCTGCGGCAGAACTAACGCACCGCATTCCACCGCAAGGCAGTGCGTGCTATGCCTTACAGTATCTATGTATATGTATGATATGTAACATCTAACCTTGGTAATAAACAACTGAGCAGCGACAGAAAGTAACCTCAAAATTTAAAAAGCTAAATACTGATATATTTATTCGAATAATTATTCTAGTGGTCGCTCACTGGTTGAAGTTCGACCCACTCTACTTGCAATCTATTTAGTACTAAATAATTCCAAGAATACACTAATACCATGCTATTATAAAGTACTTACTAATTCCATGCTATTAAAACGTACTTACTTATTCCATTTTTTTATTTAACGTCATTCTGACATTTACAGATTTGACCTTTTTTCGACACGTTTTGTTATTGCATTGTCATGATATTCAATATTTTTTGTCTCAATTTCAGCTAAAATTATAATAAAATCTGAAAGTATTTAATAGAAACGGAAACTTTAGACACATTTAAAATAATTATATTGCATAGAAATGAATAAATAAAGAACATATGCGTTTTGTTTGTACTGAAACATTCTTCACTTTTTTACAAAAACGGGTGCCTGAAAAAATCATATTTAATATAATCGAGAAGCATAATAAATAAGCTTTCTGATAAATGATAATGATAAATGATTTATTTTTGTAAGTAGGTTTGTACAAACACTTTTACACGTCAATCATATTAAAAAAAAATTGATGAGGTCGGCGTTTCGTATTCGACTACTCTGAGAAGAAAGGCAGAAACAAACTCAGATGTCACAGTCTCTTTTAAATTCCAGACATAATCTTGGTCAGATCATGTGAAGACCATGTAGATTGGTGCCTGAAATGATCTTTTGACGAAAGAACCACACAGGTTGAGGGGGACCTGTCCAGTCAGTGCACGCATTTGTCAGTAGTCGTGCAGCTCAACTAAGAACTTAAGGAGCTCAACGATTCAACGAACAATACCAAAGAAATGACATTTGGGTAGGCCGCATAAAATTACTCAAACTGCCAGACTATGATAAAAACTAACTGAGAAAAAAAAGAAAAATGAACAATAACCCACATAGTCTTCACATTTAGTAAATATTCATGTCATTGTATATATAAAATTAATCAATGTCAATGTGTATATAAAATACGGATATAATCTTGGTCAGATCATTTGAGAACCATGTAGATTGGTGTCTGACATGGTCTTTTGACGAAAGAACCACACAGATTTGAGTGGACCTGTCCAGTCAGTGCACGCATTTGTCAGTTATCGTGCAGCTCAACTCAAAACTTAAGGAGCTCAGCCATTCGGCGAACAATACCAAAGAAAGGACAATTGGGTAGGCCGCATAAAGTACTCAAACTGCCAGACCTACATTAAATTTTTTTTGATTGAGAATAAAATAAAAAAACAATTCACATAGTCCTCACATTCATAATAATTAAAATAATATAATACTTTACAAAGTAAATATTCATGTCATAGTTTAGGTATTTAAAAATTTCTTAAATCTCCTGTATTTATAATTTTCTAATAAGGTACATCAGATTAGCGTTTAAAAATCTTCGGAATACTATACCACTTTTGATCACTCCTTTGCTTCGCTTAACTACCTTAATTCAGATATCTTATCGCCACCCGTGAAATACTTATCATTGAGAAGTTCCGGTGGCCATCTGTGGCCTTCTTCATCAGTTCCACTTCACCAAATTATACTTTCTGAATGCAAATGATTGACTTGTTGATGAAAATATAAAAATCGCTATATGTATGCCTATAATATTTGAGGAGTTCCTTCAGTTACTCATGGATCCCAACATCAGAACTGGATTTTGATAAAAATGGGACCAATCTGAAAGTATATCCTTTCAAATAAAAGAATAATTTTCCAAATCGGTTCATAAACGACGGAGTTCTGAGGTAACAAACATTAAAAAACATACAGACGACTTGAGAACCTCCTCCTTTTTGTGAAGTCGGTTAAAACAGCATGGTGGCAGCAAACTTGAAGTTAGGTTTGCCATTGGCAAGAAGTACCCGCGTAATTTTTTAGGGATTTAAGACGTCTTGTCACTTGTCACCCTTTTAACTTTAACTTTTACATTTGACATGACGGTGCAACAGCACGTAGTTAGATTATAATTTAGGGTCAATGTTACTGTTAAAATTAACTTTGAATTTGCCTTGCCTTTGCCTTGCCTTTGCCTTTCCCTTGCCTTTGCCTTGCCTTTGCCTTGCCTTTGCCTTGCCTTTGCCTTGCCTTTGCCTTGCCTTTGCCTTGCCTTTGCCTTGCCTTTGCCTTGCCTTTGCCTTGCCTTGGCCTTGCCTTTGCCTTGCCTTTGCCTTGCCTTTGCCTTGCCTTTGCCTTGCTTTTGCCTTGTCTTTGCCTTGCCTTTGCCTTGCCTTTGCCTTGCCTTTGCCTTGCCTTTGCCTTGCCTTTGCCTTGCCTTTGCCTTGCCTTTGCCTTGCCTTTGCCTTGCCTTTGCCTTGCCTTTGCCTTGCCTTTGCCTTGCCTTTGCCTTGCCTTTGCCTTGCCTTTGCCTTGCCTTTGCCTTGCCTTTGCCTTGCCTTTGCCTTGCCTTTGCCTTGCCTTTGCCTTGCCTTTGCCTTGCCTTTGCCTTGCCTTGCCTTTGCCTTGCCTTTGCCTTGCCTTTGCCTTGCCTTTGCCTTGCCTTTGCCTTGCCTTTGCCTTGCCTTTGCCTTGCCTTTGCCTTGCCTTTGCCTTGCCTTTGCCTTGCCTTTGCCTTGCCTTTGCCTTGCCTTTGCCTTGCCTTTGCCTTGCCTTGCCTTTGCCTTGCCTTTGCCTTGCCTTTGCCTTGCCTTTGCCTTGCCTTTGCCTTGCCTTTGCCTTGCCTTTGCCTTGCCTTTGCCTTGCCTTGCCTTTGCCTTGCCTTTGCCTTGCCTTTGCCTTGCCTTTGCCTTGCCTTTGCCTTGCCTTTGCCTTGCCATGCCTTGCCTTGCCTTTGCCTTGCCTTTGCCTTGCCTTTGCCTTGCCTTTGCCTTGCCTTTGCCTTGCCTTTGCCTTGCCTTTGCCTTGCCTTTGCCTTGCCTTTGCCTTGCCTTTGCCTTGCCTTTGCCTTGCCTTTGCCTTGCCTTTGCCTTGCCTTTGCCTTGCCTTTGCCTTGCCTTTGCCTTGCCTTTGCCTTGCCTTTGCCTTGCCTTTGCCTTGCCTTTGCCTTGCCTTTGCCTTGCCATGCCTTGCCTTGCCTTGCCTTTGCCTTTGCCTTTGCCTCGCCTTTGCCTTGCCTTGTCTTTGCCTTGCCTTTGCCTTGCCTTTGCCTTGCCTTGCCTTTGCCTTGCCTTTGCCTTGCCTTTGCCTTGCCTTTGCCTTGCCTTTGCCTTGCCTTTGCCTTGCCTTTGCCTTGCCTTTGCCTTGCCTTTGCCTTGCCTTTGCCTTGCCTTTGCCTTGCCTTTGCCTTGCCTTTGCCTTGCCTTTGCCTTGCCTTTGCCTTGCCTTTGCCTTGCCTTTGCCTTGCCTTTGCCTTGCCTTTGCCTTGCCTTTGCCTTGCCTTTGCCTTGCCTTTGCCTTGCCTTTGCCTTGCCTTTGCCTTGCCTTTGCCTTGCCTTTGCCTTGCCTTTGCCTTGCCTTTGCCTTGCCTTTGCCTTGCCTTGCCTTTGCCTTGCCTTTGCCATGCCTTGCCTTGCCTTTGCCTTGCTTTTGCCTTGCCTTTGCCTTTGCCTCGCCTTTGCCTTGCCTTGTCTTTGTCTTGCCTTTGCCTTGCCTTTGCCTTGCCTTGCCTTTGCCTTGCCTTTGCCTTGCTTTTGCCTTGTCTTTGCCTTGCCTTGCCTTTGCCTTTGCCTTGCCTTGCCTTTGCCTTGCCTTTGCCTTGCTTTTGCCTTGTCTTTGCCTTGCCTTTGCCTTGCCTTTGCCTTGCCTTTGCCTTGCCTTTGCCTTGCCTTTGCCTTGCCTTTGCCTTGCCTTTGCCTTGCCTTTGTCTTTGCCTTGCCTTTGCCTTTGCCTTGCCTTGCCTTTGCCTTGCTTTTGCCTTGCCTTTGCCTTTGCCTCGCCTTTGCCTTGCCTTGTCTTTGCCTTGCCTTTGCCTTGCCTTTGCCTTGCCTTGCCTTGCCTTTGCCTTGCCTTTGCCTTGCCTTTGCCTTGCCTTTGCCTTGCCTTTTCCTTGCCTTTGCCTTGCCTTTGCCTTGCCTTTTCCTTGCCTTTGACTTGGTACAACCCACCCTTAACATATTTATTCCTGCCTTTATTTTTGACTGCCTCGTTGGTCTAGTGGTCGCAAGCACTACTGCTGAGCATGAGGTTCAATTCCCAGGTCCAGCAAAGTCTTATAATTGGGTTTTCTATCTGGAATTTTTCAGTAGCAGCCCGGAGTCTGGATTTGTGCCCAGTTGATGGCTCGCCCCCTATTACATGAGATATAAACATAACCGGCGAAATGTGGGCGTACTATATTAGGTACACCTTTGCCCAACCCTTCGGACAAACAAGGCGTGATGTTATGTCATATTTATTCTTAAACTGTATAACATGTGCGCCTTTGGTTCCTTATTATTTCAAAACATTAGGTACAATGTTGGGGTAGGCGGAAACTATAGATTGCCACTTGCTACGCTCCTTACATACTCCTTTTGCTGCGCTTACGTTGATACATCTGGTCATACACGCACGCCGGTTGTGAGTACTACGCACCTGACCTTTCTGAAGAACATCACCAATTAGGTCACTATATATGTCCTCCTAGGGCGTCCCCTCCCAGTGCTTCCACTGATCTCTGCTTTATAAATACCTTTTGTTAGTCACCTTTCGCTCATCCTCTCAATAGTGTTTTTTTGGAAGTCGGTTTCCTTTTTTGTAAAAAAATTTTTTATTTTTCATTTTTTAGCTGTGGTACCTACCCCACATCAATTCGTATACCACTTACACATAACTGGCGAAATGTGGGTGTACTTTAGATAGAATAGAATAGAATATTCTTTATTATGTATCTACACCATACAAATTACAGATATAAATATTGAAATTTTACATAGGGTGACACAGCGATAAGATCGCCCGTCGTATCACTAAAAGCGATCTTTTACAGACAACCTTTGGATGGATTAAAGGGAGAAGAAGAAACTATACTGCAGGCAGTCAGTGGTGTACCATTTACATATACCATAAATACATACATACATAGAGCATACACTTATCTATATAAATATATTTAAACAATAATAAACATGAAACAAGAGCAAGGAACACCGCAGGGCTATAGGTACCTACACCGCTGCCTAACCCTTTGGGGAATACAGGCGTGTTGTTTATATTCTTATTTTTGAAGATTAAATGTGAATAGTTATTTATTTATTAAGTATTTTTATTTATTAAAACTTTATGCACAAGTAAAAAATACACTGTACAAAGGCGGACTTAATGCCAGAGGCATTTTCTACCAGTCAACCTTAGGGAGATGCAGAGACAAAACATGGCAGGTGCAACAACAAGAGAGAAAATACAAGCATAAATACAAATACATATATAGCTAGATACATAGAAAGAAAGAAAGAAAGAAATTTTATTTACTCGAACATGTGTATACATACAGAATTAAAATAAAATAATACATGCATGCAAGATCTTAAAAAAGAGTGGCTCACGACATGTCTGCCATTTTTCATAGCGTGCAAATATCTTAGGTACAATATTACTTTTATCACGGAATCAATGATTTTTAACTTTTACTCTTATACATTAAATATCAGTCATAGTTACTTTATAAAATCTTATGTTAAATCATTTATATTATCCAATTATTCATTTTCCTAATTCAATAGATATTACAGATTACAATAATTATCACAATAACGATTTACGTCACTTTTAATAGGCATTCAATTATTTATAATGTAGGCATTATTATTTATAATATTTAAGTTCTCCAATATTACACGATCATAATTTAATTACTACACTCTTAGATAATCACCATGAGTCGTTTAAAAATTCTGCAATACTATAATATGCTTTATGTGCCAAATACAATTTCAGTGTTTGTTTAAGTTTAGGTATCTGTATCTATAGGTATGTATATTGCTCTTTCCAACTTTTGGGCAATTTGTTATAGATAATTGGTGCCATGCAAAATACACTCTTGCGCATTAGTGCAGTTTTTGATGTATGTACACATAGTATGCTATCATCACGTCTATTTCTTGGGAATTTGTCTGCCATACGAGGAAACAAATGTGGATTTGTCTTTACGAACATTGCTATTTCTATTATATATAGTGAAGGTAATGTTAATATATGATATTTAGAGAAATAATTTTTACAGTTATCGGTCGTTTTGAGATTAAACATAGATCTAACGCAGCACTTTTGTCTTTTAAAGATGATATCCCTGCCGGTTGAGTTACCCCAGAAGATAACACCATATCTAATGATGGATTCAATTAAACCATAGTAGGCCGTTAATAGCGCTTCTATATTTAGAGTCCGTGATAATTTATATAACGCATATGCTTTCCAATTTAAGTTTCTGTCAATTGTGAGGCCTAAAAATTTTGTAATATTAGCTGTCTGTATTTTATTATTATTATATTCGATGTCAAGATTAGAGAATAATGATGGTCGTTGGCTAAAGTTCATAATCAAAGTTTTATTTATATTCATTTTTAAATTATTATTATTCAGCCACGTTACCGCTTCAATAAGTGTATTTTTTATGTCCGTTTCATATGTATTCTTATTATGGCATGGAATAGTTACCGTACTGTCATCCGCAAACAGTGTCATGGGATGTTTAATGGATTTAGGGAAGTCATTAATATAGAGTGTAAACAAGGGTGGTCCGAGTACACTGCCTTGCGGAACTCCATGAGGGACGGTATGCTCGCATGACGTGAAAATCTCTTCACGTTTGGAGCTCATATTTATTCTACTAATTTGCGTTACTTGTTTTCTGTCTTGTAGGTATGATTGTATTAGATTAAATATGTTTCCTCTTATCCCATAAGCATCAAGTTTATTTAGTAATATATTATGTTGGACATAATCGAATGCCTGTGTCATGTCGCAGAAAATGGCACAGACTGGTATATTTTTATCCATGTTAGTCATAACAGTATGCAAAAAATCGTATATGGCCAAATTAATTGTTTTTTTCTCCCTAAATCCTTTCTGTTCATCACAGAGTATATGATTTTTTTGAAAATAGGTATTAAATTCCCTGTAAATATATTTTTTGAAAAATTTTGAAATGATTGGTATTAATGATATTGGCCTGTAAAATTCTATTAGCTATATCCTGTTTCTTAAATAGTGGTTTTACAATAGATTTTTTTAGCGCATTCGGAAATATACCTTCACTGATACTTAAATTAATAATGTAGCTTATGGGGCTACAGATTTCATATGTCTTAACAATTTTTGTACATATGCCATCATATCCTACACTGTTTGTATTTTTTAAGGCCGCGATAATTTTTAATATATCAAATGCTAGACTTGGGGCCATGAACATTGAGTCTTTATTGGCTAAAATATGTTTAGTGACTGCGGTTCCCGAGCTAGTCATCAGTTCAATTTTATCTATAAAGTAATTGTTAAATATATTTGGAATCGTTTTGGGGTCAGTCACAGTCTCATTATTATATCGAATTTTGTCTATAGTGTTTTTTGGTATGTTTAGTTTTGTTTGGTTTATTATTTCCCAAGTAGTCTTAGATCTATTATTTGATATTTTAATTTTATGTATATTTTGAGCGCGTTGAGTTAAATGAACTATTTTTTAAGCAATTTTGAATAACTCTTAAATTTATTTTTATTCATTTCGGAAGGTTTTTGTCTATATTTCCATAATAACTGACGTTTCTTTTTGCTACATATTTTAATACCATGAGAGACCCAACTAGGCCTTCTTTTCACTTTTACAGTGATAAGAGTTTCAGGGAAGCACTGTGTATATAGGAAAGAAAACATTTCTGTGAAGGCATTGTGAGCAATGTTTGGGTCCTTGGCTTCATATACTTCAGCAAATGATAGGCTATTGAGGTAGGATTTAAATTTGTCTATGTTTTCTTTACTATAGCCCCGTCTAGTGGTCCGCCAATGATTTCTAGTGCTTGCGGTGCTAATCGGGCAATTGAGTAGTTGTGCCGTATGGTCAGACAAAGCCAGTTCCAAAACTATAGCTTTACGGCACCTATCAAAATTATGCGCAAAATTGTCGATGCACGTCTTGCTCTTTAAACGTCGAAGTAGGTTCACGTCTAGATAATTTTAAATTAAAGTTTAATAATAAATTTTCAAATTCTAAAGTCTGTTTGTTTTTCTTCAATATATCTTTATTAAAATCACCCGCCAGTACAACATTTTTAAAGCCTTTTTTTTTTAGGACACGTAATAATATCTCTAACCTACTCATAAATTCATCAAAATTACTTTGATTTGGTATTCTATATATACATACAATAACAATTCTATAATTTATAAGTTCTATGGCGCAACATTCAAAAATACCCGTTACAGATAATTTAGCGATTTTCGGTAAATCCACTCTCCACTGATGACCAATTTTTATGAGTATACAGGCACCACCTCTTTTATTTTCCTTGCGACTAAAACCTGCAGCTAAACAGTAGTTAGGTGGATTTCATAGCCCTCCATCATGAAATGTTCCGTAATACATAATAGGTCCACTTGCATACCTTTTTCTAACAATTCACATAGACACACTGTGAGCATGTCAGATTTTGCTAGGAGTCCTGCAATATTTTGGTGCATAATATATACATTTTTACTCACGAAAAAAAGTATTCGTAGATGTTTTTATTATATCTGTTTGATTCTTATTATCTGATTTATTGACTAGTACATGTTTGTCAGAATCTAAGTTAACCTGGACATATTTGTTTTCAAAGGACTTTTTACATTTATGTTGAATAATTCGTTCATATTGGAAGTGTTGGAAATGATAATTTAAACATAATATTTCTTTTAATAGTGATCTTGCAAGGTTTACTACATAATTTCGTCCTCTTGTTAATAATCTAGTGTAGTTCATATCCATGTACAGCACATTTTTATACTTGTTACAAATAAACCTAAGTAAATAGTTAAGTTTCGATTCTTGTAAAAACCTGTTTTTGGGCACTTCCGAGATGATCACATTTGTATTCGCAGTTAATGCTAGCCAACGGTGTAGATCTATATCGATATCATAGGGATTTTTATCGCTGCATCCGCCTAATACAATGACGTAGTCGTTTCTTGTCAGGTTGCTAATTTTGTTCTTGGAGCAATGCAGAACCTCACTCAATGTCGCACCTGGTTTCAGATAGGAAACCACAGCATACTCAGGCCCTAGGAGATTCTGCAGTACGTCGCGCAAGCCACGTCCTTGACCATCTCCCAGTATAACCACTCTGCGGTAGCTGCTCCGGTGCTCAACCGGTTCACCATCTGTCGACCGGCGCTGAAACCCATTACCAGTTTCTTTTTCACTGCAATGACGTGGGGTGTCCGTTTGGATCTGAGCATCGCTCTCCGATTGGCTCTGCTGTGTTATGTGTTTGCTGGGTTGCTCCGATGCACTCAATGGCAGAAAACTTCTGGCTAGACGTAGAGGAGAATGGCGGGAAGTGTTTACTCTCATATTCAAAACTCTTCTTGAGATGGGTGTCGAGTTACTTTTTTTGAGTTGTGGAGTAGAGTTGGTAATTTCTTTCAGCAATTCTATTTGTCTTTGCTGATCCTGTATCTCCTGTTTTAATTTGGTATTCTCATAACTAAGATTATCTATTTCTTTGTCAGCAATTTTTAGTTTTTCTTTAATTTCCTTCATTTCCTGCCTGAAATCCTCCACAAATGATTGATTGCTAATTTGTGTAGCACTCTGTATGCTCATCATAGTAGAATCTAGCATAGTGGAGTTTAATATGTCTTGACTTGATTGCGACAAGTTAGTTTGCGATTGAGACCTGAATAGTTTGTTTCTAATATTTTCCATCGTATTCTACTTTGTTTACGTAATTGCTTCTATAAAAATTGTCATTTATTTATCCTGGTAAAATAATACAAAGTATGAAGAGAATGTATTATTGTACCAGTGGTGCCACCTGTTTTTAGGAGTATGTATTGAACGCGCGAGATCGATCGCAAAAACGATCAAGGATGTTTGTCCGAATGGTGTTCCCATGTAGTACCACCAAGTTAGTATACTCGTAGATGGCGCTATTATCAAATACAATATTGCTGGAATGATTAGCAGAATTTGAATAAAAACGATATATCACTCACAATTGTCAATTTAATAAAAACTGTGCACGGGGCCACAAAAAGTAACACAAGAATGTTCAGGAAGCAGTTATTGCACTTGATTCGCAGCACTTGTGATTGTACAAGATGTTAAATACGGCTTTGTTGTTACTCACGGTTTACTGAATGTTTATCACTATTTGAGTAATTTTTACGCACAATATTTTAGGACGGTCAGGATGTTCGTATCTTCAAACTATTACAATGTTTTGCAGTCAGATTATGCACTTTAAATATTTTTTAAACTATTATTTACTGGGAGTAACTTAGAAGACGTAAACACACGTACAGCGCCACCTCGCGGCCTCCCAACCATACATACATACATAATATACCAAAATAAACTTTGTCGGGAGAAATAACGACCGGTAGCGAAGAAAATGACTCCAGCAAATCCGCTGAGATGTTTCGGCCAACTTCCGACGAATATGTTCACGTGCCTTCACTTTAAATGATAACTGGCTGGTTGCCGTCCTGATGTTCAGAGGGAGCGCATACCAAAGAAAGACCGCCTGGACAAAGAAAGGAGTATGAATGAAGCCAGAACGATGCGAAGGACATCGTAGAACACGAGAATCTGGGAGACGTAATTTAATCATACGCCAAAATTAGATACTGCAGTATAGCTACTTGGTATTTTAAATATTGTCATTTACTTGAATATTGGAAAGGCGTGTAATATCATTATCCTCAGTCTGGTGACGCCGAGGAGATTGCTGTCAGTTAAAGGTAATCAGGTTTTTATTTGATACTTTTATAAGTAAACACAAAATTGGACGTCGAGGATTTTAAATATGTATCCAAATAGCAAGCAATATTAGCTGCATGGGCTTGTTTTTTAATTAAAAACCAGATTTTTATTTACATTGTGCCGTTACATTGCGAATTTATTTTTCGTTCGTTGTATTCATAGTTTTTAATATCTCTGTTTCATAACGTTCGCTTTTTAAAAACATGACACAAATAATGGCTTTGGAATTATTTTTTCCACGATTATTACTGGCTGAAAAAATAAATAAAAAAAGACTCAAAGCATTTATTTCAAATAAACCAATTACAGGCAGTTTTGAATTGTCAAGGGGTCGATCAGTCAGAAAGAAGAATCTAGTTGGAAGCCGACTGGACTTATCTTGTGCTTTTAGGGTTCTGTACGTCCGAATCAAAAAACGGAACCCTTATAGGATCACTCGTGTGTCTGTCTGTCACAGCCAATTTCTTCCGAATCGAATGGACCCATTAAGTTGATATTTGGTACAAATGAATTTCTGTGACCTAGATACGGTCGTGTGACGTAAATAAATGGATTTTGAATAATATATGGGGGTCATTTTTGAGAGGCAAATAAGAATTTTTTTTTAAAGTTTAGAAAACAGTACCGTGTGACATATAAAATGAAAGATCTTACTGTGAGAGTCTCAACAATATATATATATTTTTTTATAAGAAACAATTATTAAGTTATTTAAGAAATAAGATGAAAATTTACCATTCTATCCCCATATCTCCGAAACTACTGAGCCTTAAACTAAAAAAAAAATACAGAATATAGTTCTATATTACACACACGCAGATTACAGGAAAACCTATAAGAAGTTAAAATAACATGTTAAATCTCAATATAGTGCGTACAAGTTTACATTTGCAGCTGGAATGGAAGGAAGAACATGTTTTTCAATTACCATGTTCAGTTTGTTCTTACGGAACCCTACATTGTGCGTGGTCCGACCCGCACATGGCCGGTTTTGTTTTAAATTAGTAGATAAGTACTCGTTGGAGTTCTTTTTTCTTTTTTTAGAAATATTAGAATTGTAAAAGTATGAAATTGAAAAGAAATCTTAACAGCTTATTATTCATATTTCATTAGCAGATGTGTCTTGACTTGTAGCACATGTGTTTTTACGTTCGGAAAGTGCTGAATCTCAGCCTAGGTTGAATATTTTTTTTTTTATTTGGCTTTTTTGATTTTGTAGAGTTCGTACGTTCATGAAGAAAATAATAATACTTTTAATTAGGTACATAGTTTGTTTTACGCACAACCAGATGAACTATTTTTGTTTTCAGTCGCAGGCGACGCTAAAAGCAGCTTCTGTTTTTTTTTGAGTAACGTCAAATTACTTCGATCAAATACAAAGTCAATTATCAAGAAATGACAGACTTTGCTCTGCTGAGACCTTATCAGATCTTTTTAAAGTAGTCACGATATTTAACATGATTATAAGATAAATGTTTTAGATGGGATTTCACTTTATCATTCATTTAATTGCAAAAGAAATCGAAATTTTTGTCAGTTTTGACCGTTGATTATTTATGTCTGGATAGTGTCGCGCTGCTAAAGAACTAAAACAAACAGACCAACTTTGATTGTCTGGTGTGTTTGACAGCTACGTCTTACATTCCCGCTACGTGATTGCGCTGTCTGTCTAGACACATGCATGTATAAATAAAGAGTCAAAGCTATGAACTCGTCGAAAAAAATTGCGTCCAACCGTTAGTCACAGAATGCACGTACACTAGAATAACACAATGACAGTATACTGACGTGACGCGAGTGTATGACGTAGCTTTCACGCATACCAGCATAAAAAAGTTGGCGTGTTTGATTTAGTTCTTTTGCAGCGCGGCACTCTATCTAGACCTAAAAATAACTAATCAAAGTTTATACATTTGCTTTTGAGGTCAAGTAGCTACTTTCAGTTAAAGCCAAATTGATCAAATCCATTATAATTAAGAAAAAACATTCTAAGTTTGTAACGCAAAAAATCTTTAATGATAACCGCCCCTTTGATTTTCTAAAATTAATTCCGGGCAGAGCTTGAGACGTTAATTTATTTTGATTAAGCTTCTTTCGTGTTCTACTTCAAAATTAAGCTGATATAACTTTTTCTTTAGGACATTAGGACTGGCTTTTGAGTGTTGATTAGACAAGCTCTCTTGTGCCGAATTCAATGCGTGAAAATTTAGGTTAAGTGAGCTGTCAATAGTGTGAACTCAAGTGAGTTCACACTATTGACAGCTCACTTAACCTAAATTAACTGAACTTAGGTTAAGTAACCTAAGTTTTCTTAGTGACATTTTTACAACATGGCCGGTCAGCGTTAGCACTGTAAACATAGACCTTCAAAATAATGACTGTTACAATTTTCAGTGTAAGGGGGCAATCACCAAATCTTTGCCCACGTATTGATAACTGCATGCAAATTGAAGGATGCTGTTGTATCTACTTTTTCAAAGAGGTATAAAAAAAACCGGCCAAGGGTTCTGTACCATTATCTATAAAAATGGCAAAAAAAATCACGTTTGTTGTATGGGAGCCCCCCTAAATATTTATTTTATTTTGCTTTTTAGTATTGGTTATTATAGCGGCAACAGAAATACATCATCTGTGAAAATTTCAACTGTCTAACTATCACGGTTTATGAGATACAGCCTGGTGACAGACGGACAGACTGACAGACGGTGGAGCCTTAGTAATAATAGGTTTCCCGTTTCACCCTTTGGGTACGGAACCCTAAAAATTAATAACCCCCTTTCCAGTGTTTTGTTTCTATAAACCGCTGAAACAAAATATTCTGTTACTATTTTTCTTTTCAACGAAAAGTTCTTACTCTAAACGAGAGTAAAAAATATCGTTGTTCGTGGTCATTTTCAATCAATCTGCCTAGCCTTTACCCAACTATATTGGGGTCGGCTTCCAGTCTTACCGGATGCAGCTGAATACCAGTATTTTATATGGAGCGACTGCCTATCACACTTCCACAACCCAGTTACTGGGTAACACGATACCCCTTGGTTTGTCAGACTTTCGGACTTCTGACGACCCGTACGCTTGTCAAAGATCTTCGAATGACAGTTAACGTGCTTTCCGAGGCACGAAAGAGTCTCGGTATGTAAACATGGTCACCCATCCACGGGCCAACCCGGGCAAGCGTAGCTTTACCTAAGCTCCTCACACTTTAGTTTGTCTAATTAATACTTCAGAGCGTGGCCTTCCGAAAAGAGGTTGTAGGAATGTCGCCTTTGATCTAGCCTGAATGACTAATTGGTAGAATTTTTTACCACTTGGCTCTTTAGATTTCGGGACAAAAAACAAATCTTGAACTCATTTCCATGCTAATTTCGGAGTGGGAGAAATAAATTCATCAGCTAGATGTATAAACAAGTTACAAGGGAAAATAAATTAATGTGGCTTTATTTGGTTTGTACTAGCATAGGGCTTTACTTTAAATGACCCTCATTTACACGTTTTTTGTAAAAATAAAAGATAGCGGTTTCTCCAATTATTTTTTACAAAAATAAATTTTATTTGGGTAGTTAGTAGAGTCAGTTGATTTTTAATCGACTTGTATAGAAATAAAAGCTAGTAAATATATGGATATCAATTATTTTTTATTTAAATAAATTTACTTTAATAAGGCGATGTGTTTTTGTTTTTTTTTTTTGCTCACACCATTATTATTATATCTATTTATTATGTCTATACGTGAGGATTTGTAATTGGCTTTCTGGTGACTATTCCTTTTTTTTTATCTGTTTTTATTTGCTGTAAGTCCTCCATGTTCTAAATAAATAAATTCGATGTACCTAAATTTAGCTAAACACCGGTAAGGCACGACACAATATTTGGATTTACCCACAAAAAAAAGGTAAATTATGTTATAATGGTATCTATTACATTGCATATATCTTTTATAGTATATTGTACTTATATACTTTAATTTGCACCAAAGACAACCCCATGTTATGTCCAGAAAATCACTGTCCATTCCAAGGTAGTCTGCAAGCCTACTCCGAAGCGATAATCCGAAGTATCGGCCGAATATTCGGCCTTTTCCCGACTTCCAAAGTTTCCTTATTTGACTTTGAATCGTTACCCGACTGCAAGTCAAGTTTTTGACTTTGACGTATCACTTTGACCGTCGTTTTTTTTTTTTTTCGTCGTAGTCACCCATAGTCAGCTGCAATCAGGAAACGGCCGAACATTCGGCCGATACTTCGGATTTAGCTTCGGAGTAGACCTGGATAGACCGCTTATTGTATATTTCGTAGTGTTTATTTTTTTCTTTTTGTAATGTATAATCTGGTGTAAAATAAAGATAGAAATAATTAATATGGATGTTTTAGAACATTAAATATTTTCGTTTTATTAGTCATTATTATTCTACTTACTTATTTTACGTATTTGCCAGATCCCATTCTATTAGGGCAAATTAAACTGAACGCGATCATCAAAAATCAAATCAAATCATAATCATTTATTTGTCAGAATATGGTACATTATTATGGTCTTAAGAAATCAAAACTCATTTATTCAAACTAGGCTGAGAATCAGCACTTTCCGAACGTCAAAGTTACATAAGATAGTCCCCCAAAAATGTCCAACCTTCAAAATCTAAACCGCGTTCAAGGGCTGTCAGTATCAATATTCCACAGTAAAGATGACGCTGGCAACTCTTTAAGGCGGTTTAGATGTTCAATTTCATGTGAAATTCGCCCATATTTAAAGATCAGGCAGATATGTGGCATACAATGGTGTTTTACAGGTAAAGCTTACAGAATCTGATAGCTCAACTCTTTTCAAGTCCCGGTAGTCGTAAAGTAAACTTTGTACTAAAATTCCTTAAGCAAGCTTTTGACTTTGTAACAAAAAACATGGCGCATAGCTATTTTTACTTTTAAAGAACATCAAAGGTTAAAATGTTTTATATTGGTACATGCAACTTCTTCCACGTATATTTAAAAAGTAACCTTACCAGTTTTACAATACAAATTCGAAACCTCTGCACATTGCGTAAGTTCTTGTAATTAATTATTTTAGTTCTGAATTGTTTTTTTTTAGTTTGTTTCTATTTGCTGTAGGACACGTTTTTTTGTTTTTAGGGTTCCGTACCCAAAGGGTAAAACGGGAACCCTATTACTAAGGCTCCGCCGTCTGTCTGTCTGTCTATCTGTCTGTCTAGTCTTTTTTAAACTATTAATTATTATAATAAAATCAATAAACTATTGTATACAAAGTGATGACTGCGTCTGTGTCATGTTTCGGTGCGTGGAGTCACGTATCTTTCCACGAAAACATCGGTACGCCACACCTTTCGGCCAAACATCTTCCTTCACGAAGATCATTTCTAATTACTGAGTTGGAACCAGCACCTCAAACGATTTGCAGATTATGTTATGGCGCGACTCCAACTTCTCTACGGTCAAAGTGCACTTGGTCTTGATTCTGAGGTATTCCACGATGTCTTAGGCATGCTTTGAATTAATATACGAGTACGGAACTTTTCATTTATCCGTGACACAGACGTATCGGAACTGCTCACAAAAAACTTTTCACAATAAGACGCTTACCATGGCGTGTTGCATCCATTCATTACAACATTGCGGACAACTTGTTACAGCATCGCCCCGAGCGCTATGCTAATCCAGTTCGCCCAGTTAACTGAACTTGCTCGACAAGATAAACTTATGCTGCCCTTTTAGGGTTCCGTACGCAAAGGGTAAAATGGGAACCTTATTACTAAGGCTCCGCCGTCTGTCTGTCTGTCTGGTTGTCTGTCTGTCCGTCTGTCACCAGGCTGTATCTCATGAACCGTGATAGTTAGATAGCTGAAATTTTCACAGATGATGTATTTCTGTTGCCGCTATAACCACAATACAAAAAAAAACAGAATAAAATAAATATTTATGGCGGCTCCCATACAACAAACGTGATTTTTTTTGCTCGTTTTTGCTCGATATTGATAACGGCAACAGGTGGACGCTGGAAATATTCACAGAATATTTAGTTATATATTCACTTTAAAATTAAATAATTAAATTAAAATAAAACAAATATTTAAGGGGGCTCAAATACAAAAAACGTGATTTTTTTAGATAATGGTACGGAACATTTCGTGCGCGAGTCTGACTCGGACTTGGCCGGTTTTTTTATATCGTGCTCACATTTAGTTATAAATTCAACATTAAAGATGTAACAATATTTTTGTAACATTATAATTTAAAAGAGTGTCCATGGAGTTTCTTACCCGTTCTTCTCCATATGTACCTACTACGCTTTGGAATGGGCAAATAGGTTCATATTTCTAACTGACTGACTCCTTGACAATTCAAAAGTGCCTGTATATATGTTTTAATTTAAATAAATGCTTTGATTTGAGTACGTTGAGTTTGAGTATTGAAAACTAAAATATGAATATTCTACCTTCTAAGAACAGATTTTAGGCAGATTCCTACCTGCATTCATTAAATGTAACTATGATAGATCGATTGCAAAATCGAGTGAAGTTCTCTTTAATCCTATTATACATACAGGGTGGAAACTTTCAGCGGGGCAGTTAGGGGAAGTACCTTATCCGTTGCAGCTACGCGAAAATGGTCTTAAGAGACTATGCATAATTTTTTATGTAATTTTGATCCCCATTCACAGATTTTGAAAAAAATGTACAGTCAGCAGGAAAATGGGCAATTTTCACAAAACTTTTTTTTATGCCAATCGATCCTCTTTCTTATAAGGATCAAAAACCTCTATTAAGCAAGCACAAGCGTAAGCCAGTTACTGTTGGTATGTCGTTTGGCGGTGGTAACTCACTATACAGTGTCAATAACTATTACTACTTACTTAAGAGACTATCCATAAAAAATTATGGATAGTCTCTTAAGACCATTTTCGCGTAGCTGCAATGGATAAGGTACTTTTCCCCTTACTGCCCCGCTGAAAGTTTCCACCCTGTATATTGTACTAGCTTTTGCCCGCGGCTTCGCCCGCGTGGATGTCGGAACGAATATCACGGGAACATGCTACCGGGATTAAAACCTAGTATCCTATGTGTTAATCCAGATTATAAACTACATGTGTGCCAAAATTTATCTAAATCCATTCAGTCGTTTTTGTGCCAATCCGAAACATAAAATCATCCCCTCTAAAAATCACTACCCTTTTCCACCCCGTTAGATGTAGATTTATTGAAAACCCTGATATATCTTTTCCTTTATTTCCGATCTTAAATATAAATCGAGTTTCAAGATATTCGAACCGCGCGTTAAAATCTTTCCATACAATTATTTTCACCCACAAAATTCGACACCCCCTTAAAAAGGTTGTTTTCGAAAATATATGTTTCCGGTCGTTTTATAATTATTAGAAAGTATCCGGGTCAATTATCAAGTTTATTGATCAGAGTAAACATAATTTTGATATAAACTGTATCCCCTTTCACCCCGAGAGGGGTTTATTTTTGAAAAATCTTCAGTCATGTGTTTTGTCATTTAATGTTTAGATTACTTTAGAGTTTATCAAGACGCGCAGTAAAATCCTTCCCTAAAAACTTAATTACTCTCTTTTGTCCCGTAAGGGTTACATTTGAATAAACCCAAAACTTGTAAGGCTTTATTTTCTGTGAGTATTAGGTATATATTATATACTGAGTTTCAAGTTAATCGGACCGCGCGGTAAATTCCTTCCATAAAAGCATTGACACCTCCAAGCCCTCTATGTTCTATGTTAGCGAGTTTGGTGTCCGCACTTAGTCCTTCATGTGGACCATTGTGCATGGGCCACGGCGGCCGTCGTTGGTTATTCCAACCCTCCAAGCCCTCTTTAGGGGGTAGTTTAAAAAAACAAAACATTACAAACTGTATTATTTGCTTAGATAGGTATTCGTACCAAGTTTCAAGTATATTAACTGCAGGATTTTTTTTCATACAATTAAAATCCCCCGTTTTCACCCCCTTAAAGGCCGGATTTCCAAAAACCCCTTCTTAGCGGGTGCCTACGTCATAATAGTTATCTGTGTGCCAAATTTCAGCCCAATCCGTTCGGTGGTTGGAGCTACAGCTTGATAGACCAGTCAGTCACGGATTCCTTTTATACAGGGTGGAATTTTGTAATGCCACCTGGAGGGAAAGTACTCTTAATACTGCAGATAGAAAATTTTACTCAAAGGAAACATTCCTTTATTTTTGAATAGAACGCAAACTGCATTCAAAGATTTTCGAAAATTCTCTTTTCCCACACCCGGGAATCGAACCGGCTAAAATCTGAAAAAATTATACCCTGTTCTTTTATTGCATCGATCGTTAGGGTCAATTATAAGGATGAAATCTCTCTAACAAACATGATAAATTAAATGAAAGGAAAACCAGGAAATCTGAAGTTACAAATTCAATGATAAGTTACAAATTCGATGAGTCAAGTTAAAGCTCTTTAACTAACATCCATCTTTTGTAATGCAGACTCCTTTGCGACATACTCGTAGCTGCGTGTATGAGGTAATTTAAATATGGAATGTTAGATTAAAATTTGAAAACTAGATTGTCATAGTTGTTATTCACATTTGATTGTTTTTACAACTCATTTCACATTTTGTCTCACGGTGAAAATGGCTTATCAAGAACAGTTTGATTTAATGGAAGCTTATTTTTTAAATAACAAAAACGTGAATCTAGCTCTGCGGTGGTAGAGCTAGATTCACGTTTTTGTTATTTAAAAAAAAAAAAAAAAAAAAACAAAAAGGTCCCGGGTGTCACCACTGTGTGGATCGCCCGGAGGACACGGTGGAGCATACAGTGGAGGTCTGCCCAGCTTGGGCGGAGCACCGCCGTGTCCCCACGGAGGCGATCGGCGGCGGCGATCTCTCGCGTCCGGCCCTGGTTCAGGCCATGGTTCGGAGCAAGAGTGCATGGGAGGCCGTCACCTCCTTCTGCGAAGCAGTTATGCTAGCGAAGGAGGAGGCGGAACGCGTGAGGGTGAGACAAGGTTCGCGCCCTCGCGCCCCTAGTCGCCGCAGGAGACGCCCCGGGCGTCGGGAGTCGCAAGCCGATTTCCGGCCACCGTAGGCGCGGGCCTGCGGACGGTGAGCGATGGGTAGCTCGCCGTCCGATAAGGACCAGGCCCGGGTCGACGGCGCGTTGTGTTCCACGCGCGCCTCAAAGAGATGTCAGCACAAACTGACGGGGTTGCGAGTTTGTCCGAAAGGGATATCGTGGCCCTGGCACACAGGCAACGGAAGGAACACGGGTGGGTTTTAGTCAGTAAAAGTCTGACACGCCCTCCCGCTCCGCCCAGAGCGGGAGCAGTATTTGATGATTTCCCACCCAAAAAAAAAAAAAAAAAAAAAAACTCTGCGGTGGTATGGAGAGAGATATCAAGACCGACAGGCACCAACTCGGTTCGTATTGAAAAGAATGGTTGAAAATTTAAAGAATACGGGTGGTTTCAAGAAGAGACGGCAAACTATTCAGCAAAACTATTTCGATTTTGAACTAAATGTTTTAACATACTTTGAATCATTTCCAAAGGCTTCAAGTAGAGATGCTGCCGATGAATTAGGAACAACCCACACTCGCGTACTTAAAGTGCTGAAAAAGTATAAATATAAATGCTATCGTGAAGGTCGGTTGGTGCAAAAATTGCATATTGGGGATCGTGACAGACGATTACAATTTTGTGAAAACATGCTTGGAGAAATTGACCGAAACCTTAATTTTTTGAGTAACATTGTATGGTCTGACGAAACCAACTTCAGCAATAATGGCATGTACAATCGCCGCAATAACCATTATTGGTCTCGAGTGAATCCTGTTCGTGTTCATGAAACTAACAATCAAGTAAGATTTTCTTTCAACGTTTGGTGCGGAATTATGAGAAATAATGTAGTGTTAGTCCACGTGTACGAAGGTCATTTAAACACTGTCAAGTATATTGAAATACTGGATCTCTTAAGAAACGAGTTAAATGGTTTCCCCGAGGAAGAGCGAAACCAAATAATTCTACAGCAAGATGGTGCTCCAGCACATAACAGCAGAATCACTACTGCCTACATTAATAAACATTTTAATACCTGGATTGGTACAAACGGCACAATCAGATGGCCTGCGAGATCGCCAGATCTCACCCCATTAGATTTTTTTTTGTGGGGATATGTAAAAAATCAAATTTACATGAAATCTTATGCGAATGACAACGAGTTGAGAGTTGAAGTTCAGAATACGATTTATAATATTCACCACAACACTTTATTAAAGGTTACTAGAAATGAATTCGTTAAAAGAATAAATTTGTGTATCCAAGAGAATGGAGCCCATTTCGAGCAACTAATTAGTTAGTTTACCATTTTTTGTAAATAAATTAATTAATTTAAGATTTCCTAGTTTTCCTTTCATTAATTTATCATGTTTGTTAGAGAGATTTCATCCTTATAATTTACCCTAACGATCGATGCAATAAAAGTACAGGGTATAATTTTTTCAGATTTTAGCCGGTTCGATTCCCGGGTGTGGGAGAAGAGAATTTTCGAAAATCTTTGAATGCAGTTTGCTTTCTATTCAAAAATAAAGGAATGTTTCCTTTGAGTAAAACTTTCTATCTGCAGTATTAAGAGTACTTTCCCTCCAGGTGGCATTACAAAATTCCACCCTGTATATGTATAGATTAGGATATTTAATATCCTGGTCGAAAGCATTTTTGTCATCGAGTCTCACGCCTTATCCATTCTGCCTTTGTGACATCGTACATCGCTAATAGATCGTAAATTCTTCCGATTTTACTGCAGTAACATATTGTTGGTAGAACCCTACGTATTCTTATACACAAAAAGACAAAATGTTAAATTAGTGAGCAGCTGTTCGTGTCGTAAACGCTAAGGAAAAAGCTGCTGGAACATCGTTTGTTAGGGATTTTCTGCAAATATGTGGATATGTTCTGAGTTTCACGCTTGTTTTCTGGATGTTAAATAAAAGGAACTTAACGTTATTTACTACTTATAAATTTATATCATTACCATCCTTTGAGGGGCTTGTGGCTAAGTATAGTAACACCTGCCGCACGGGTCCGTGCCTCAGAAAGCACGTTAAGCCGTTGCCACAGTGTCCGGCGTAGAACAAGCCAGGTGGACAAAAATATTTTTTCATGGTTTTGGAACTGTATCTATAAATGAGTTATTTATATAGTACCATAATATTTTTTTTTTAAGAAAATGCATAGGAATTGTGTATAAATATTTTATTTCATGTATACACGATTATAGTATAAGAAAAAAATAAGAATAAAATTATCTTAGGGTAGGTTCAGATGACAAGCGCTCAACGCGCGTTTTGATAACGCGCGTTTACAACTACATACATTTTATTCAGGCCGTACACATGCTAACGCGCGTTTTAGTAACGCGCGCGTTCAACGCTGCGCTAGCGCTCGACTGTTGTCAGCGCGCGTCAACGCCGCTTTGAGATCATTGGTTTTCTATGTTTCCGTTCAGTTGAGCGCGCGCTTTCGACGCGGATAGACGTATTTTAGGGTTCGTCAAGTTCGTCCGAAAATCGTCCGAAATGGAAACCGAAGCTTTTAATACGGAATTATTAATTGATGAAATAGAGAAACGTCCTGCGATATGGGACATGACAAGTAGCGATTATTCAGATAAGAATTTGAGAAGACGGGCTTGGGAAGAACTCGTCCTTATATTTTGTGAAGGACATGACAATGAAGAAAAGAAGAAAATATTATGTGAGTATATATATTTATTTACATTTACAATCGGTTTGTGTTACAAGTTAAATATAACGATCCTGCCAATCTACTTTTCCTTCATTAATGAAATAGTTTGTTAAATGTACTCGAACATTATCCGCCTGTCGCACAGCACGTCCGGTATAATGTGAGGCTAGATTTTCCAGGGGTGGCGTATAAAGTGTGTCTTCAAAATTGTAGCCATCCCTGATTCTGACATAATTATTTAGTGTACATATCGCTTTTACGATCTTTTCTGCAAAACCGATGTTAACATCTAACGGCCTGTGTAAAATGCGCCATTTATTGCACATTATGCCAAAAGTACATTCAACATACCGGCGTGCTAATGTCAAACGGTAATTAAATATTTTTTTAGCATAAGTTAGTGACCTTCCCCCATATGGACGCATTAAATTCTCCATCATGCCAAAAGCTTCATCAGCCACTATTAACAATGCCTTTGGCTCAGGTAGATCTAATGACCTTTCTGTCAGCTTTTTGTACAATGAAGAATTCTTGAATATACCTGAGTCACTGTTTTTACCGTAGGCACCTATGTCAACCCACACAAAACAATAGTTTGCATCCGCTAGCGCCAATAAAACTAGCGAAAAATAATTTTTATAGTTATAATACATAGAACCCGTGTGTTCAGGCTGGATTAACCGTATATGTTTCCCGTCCAAGGCTCCCAAACAATTGGGAAACTTTGAGTTCTTTTCAAATATCGTGGATATTTCACACCACTTTTCTTTCGTTGGTTCACTCATAACAACGGGCCTTAATTTTTTCCAAATAGTTTCACATACATGTGGTATTATAGTAGCCACAGTAGATTTGCCAATTCTATAGTCGTAGCTTAATGTCCCAAATGAACATCCAATGGCCAAATATCTGGAAACAAACATAAACTATTACTAAATACTGTTTTTTTTTTCAGCGTCATCCCTGCAAAAAAAGTGGAAGAGTTTACGGGATAATTATATGAGAGAGGTGAAGAAAATAAAGACTGTCAAATCTGGATCAGGAGCTTCCAAAACTTCGACATATATTCATTATAATAGACTACGATTTCTACAGGCATCAATTGCCAACAAAGATACAGAAAGTAGTTTTGATGCAGATAATGCATCAACTTCGTCAGAGGTTGCTGAAGTAGAAATAAGTTCTGGCTTTAAGAGTCCTAAATCTACTTCAAGAAAAAAACAAAAATTAAATCCTGCTGATGAAAGATTTGCAAACATATTAGAGCAGAGTTTAGCACAGAAAAATGTGTCTCATCCAAAAGAAGATGACGATGAAGACAAGCTGTTTTGTTTGTCACTCGTTAAAGAGATTAAAAAAATTCCGGAATATAGGCGACTTCAAACTAAAATTGCCATTTATAATTTAATTTTGCAAAACCAAAATGAATTTCAAGGACCACAACAACAGACATATGAAAATCAAAATTACCCGGTATCACAACGAAGAAATTATTCATCACAAGAGCAGCGTCATCAGTCATCAGCTTCTGTTGAAGGCTTTCGTTATCATGATTATAGATCACAGCAGTCTAGTGTGTCAAATAATTTTGCACATTATGGTTATACTACAGCAATGGGGTCTCCATCGCCAGTAACACCTACTCCATCGCCAGCACCAACTAATGTCAGCAATGAATCAGAGTTAGTTATTCTGCGAGTAACAAAATGTTATTTTTTCTTTAAAAAAATTGTTCCTAAACAAGTTGATTTGATTTATTTGATTTATAGATTATGTTGATTATTAAAAAACTTACCTCAATGTAATTAATTATGAGTTTTTCTTCCGGTGAAATGCTATATCGCACAGCGTTTTTATCTGCTACGAGTTCATCGTTTATGAGAGTCAGTAAGTCATCAAATGACTTGATGGACATTCTGAAGTAGTTAAAGAATTTGGGCTCAAATTGCCTTAACTTAGGATATAAAATAATGTACTGACTTTCAGTCAGCCTGGTTGACAAAATTGGGTGAACCCAATATCTCCGTCTTCTGTTGTGTCGTTTCTGCCGTCTGTATAAAATCACCGATAAAACTGTTTCTACGTCCATCTTCGACAAATGTAGAACTCAAACTGGCCGCAAGAACGCGCGTTTAACGCCTGACAAGCGCGCACCATGTGAACACTATACAAAAATTCAACGCGCGCTGAGCGCTTGTCATCTGAACCTACCCTAATCGCTCCAAAATCAACGCTAATTATATAACCTTAGACCAACATATTAAATACAAAAATTATAAATCTAAGACTAGAGGTATCTATTTACATTAAAACTAATTCTCAATATCAGACTCATCGAATTCAGAATCCGATAGAAGATTGTCTTCCTGAGTTTGTGGAGGTCTTGGTTGCAGTTGGAGTCGAGGCTCTATACTGGGAGCTATGATGAGCTTTAAGACCTCCGCGCGTTTTTCGTTACTTCCTGAAGGCTGTTGATCAGAAGAACAGACGTTAAAATCAACATATTGAGCAAGTCTCTATTTGTGGCAAGACGAGAGCACTTTCTGGTGTTGTGCTCTCTAAACCTCCGGCAATCTTTGTTTCTCGCTTCTTGGGCTTCCTCTGAAGAGGAGTGATGCCCGACTTTCATAGTCCACTTCCTAGTCTGTTTATATGAGTGAGTTGTTGATTTTGAATCAATATAATACGCTAATCCCTCGTCACTACTTAGCGGTCTATCACTTTGCACAGCACTTGGTTGTTGAAGGCTAATGCATGCACTTGCAGAAGCAGGATTTTCACCAATGTCCTTTATAACTCTGGCAACGTTTTTATGTCCAGTTGACCGTGCAGCTACCTCTGCAGCAGTCATTAATTCCCCAACACTCCGCGATTGAACTAGATCAGCAACTCTAAGTTTCTTAGTTTTAAAAGATGAATCTTCAAAGACTTTTTTAGGTCTTCCGGGTAGAGAAAGGTCAGCGGATGAGGCAGAAGGTTGCGGTTGAGTCGATCGCAGGCAGAATTCTATCTTCTCGCCTTCCAGCCAACACTTATTTTTTTCAGGAAACGCTCTTTTGACTTTCCTGAAGACACCCACTTGGTAGCAATTTTCGAAGAAATGCTGGCTAATTTCATCTTAATTTCCCTTTGACATTCTTCAGTGATGTCAGAGAAATCACACTTAGACAAAATAAATTCAAATAGACGATCATTTCTTTCGTCTTTTTCGTGCTTAAGCCACTCTTCGAAAAACTCTATTTTACTAATAGAGTAAACCTTTTCTGCAAAAAAAGAAAAAAAAATGTTGTACTCAAGTGTGCTACATAAAATTTCTTAATCTTCTATAGCCATGTAGCTAAAACATATTAAAAAATCAGAGTGGATACAAGAGGATACATGGCTTTTCCAAGCCTGATAAGTTCGAAAACAAAGAAAAACATTGTTTTTTTTTGTGTATTCACAAATAGTCAACTTTATGAATGTTTATGACACATTAAAAGATTCTAATAAGAAAATAATATATTACATACCTTCAGAAGTAAAATCCATCACTAAAACTTTCCACAAAATTAGAACTGCCACCATGAGATGTTAGCGCAAGTGTCGCGAAAATGCTACTAACCTATTTCTTTAACTGCATTTACCTCATTAGCTTACTTTGATATACGATGACTCATCAGTACGGAATGTTAAACAATTCTTGGAATCAGAGGTTTAGGGGTGTTGTTTACAGGTAGAAAGTACAAATTTCCGGGAATTTGATAATTACTTCTGTCCACCTGGCTTGTTCTAGGGTGTGCCTGCACTGTGCGTTGGTCCCGGCTGTCATTTCATCTTTAAAAAAAAAAAATATAATAATAATAATATATATTTATTTGTAATTTTCTTTCTTTTTTTGTCTATTTTCTTTTTTTTTTTTTTGTTTGTTCATTTTATCTTTAACAGTCGTTACGTGTCGTAAGAACCTTGAAAATCTGATAACCAGTCTTACCAAGGGGTGTCGTGTTACCCATTAACTGGGTTATGGATGACAGATAGGCAGTCGCTCCATGTAAAATACTGGTATCCAGCTGCATCCGGTTAGACTGGAAGCCGACCCCAACAAAGTTGGGAAAATGCTGGGCAGATGATGATGATGAAAATCTTGACGTGAACATCTATAGAAAACTCATTCACAGGATAAACACCGTTCAAACAGGAATATGAATCGCACAATCACTAATCAACAATCTACGAAGTGAAAATTAACTCCAGTTAAGTGATAATGCCGTTGATTAGAGTTGCACCAATCGATTGGTAAAACAAGCCTTTGTAGTACGTGTTGTACGTATTTGGGGGCAAACGGACGGTTAAGCGTACACAAATGTAGGTGCAACTGACCGTGGTTGGCTTTAATTAATCTGCGAAATGAGACGAGAATTTAAATTAAGAGCGAATAGATTTCGTCGATGAACGAAATAGTTTTTGGTTTAAGGTTTGATATCAATTATTTGCTCTATTGGGATTGGTTTATAATTTTATTGATACTAATTGAAATGTTTCAATATTTGTCTATGTTACATTGATAATCTTTAGAGCTGACATTAAGTAACTGCTTTAGTGTTTGGATTACTTATAGTTAGCACATAATTTTATGTACCAATTCAGAACAGTAAATTGTACCTAGCTTATTAATCTGCTGGACTATGGTTTTATGACCAAAACACATTTTTTTTACAAAATAAACTAAATAAGGCTCCTATAAATTCTTCTTAGTTAAGACGTTTCAACACGATGAATTTTTCCTTAATAAAAAATGCAAAACGACGAAAACTGGAACTCATAAAGACTGAATAGATTTGCATGATTTTTGTTCTCTTTCTCATTTCAAAAGTATTTAAAATTCACTAATTGTAAATTTAATTCACAAAAGGTAGCTTTCCTTAAAAAAAAATTAAGAGCGAGCCTTACAGTAGTCGCATATGATGTGTAACATCTGACATCTCACCTTGGTAATAAGCAACTGAGCAGCGACAAAATTGACCCCCCTCTACTTACAATCTATACAGTACTTACTAATTCCATGAGTACACTAACTTCACGCTATTATAAAGTACTTACCAATTCCATGCTATCAAAAAGTACATACTTATTCCATGCTCAAGCTGTCACTTCCTGTTACACATCAAAAATATGCCTCTGATATAGCATTTTTCTTAAGACTGTCGGTGACAGAAATCAAACTACGAAAGTATACCTCAACATTTCTGGTGCACAATAAGCATGCAGTTTTATCAATTGCATTGCATTGCATAGCATAGCATAACATAATCAGCCTACAATGTTCCCACTGATGGGACACAGGCATTGGCAAAACATTAAATTAATCTTTCGTTAACAATACTTTTAACAAAATCCTCCGTCTGCACTTCATCTCGCTGCCTTTGTTCCGAAAACAAAACACAGTCGTATAAATTTCCAAACTTGAGTAACGAAAAGTGTCCTGAAAACAGCTTCGCCGACTATCCTCTTAACAAGCCGATCTACGTCCTATTTCGCGTAAGTATATACGTCCGTCTGTCCGTTCGTCTGACCGCGACAGAGAAAAGGCATGACTTGCTTTAAGCTGCGCTTTAATGCTAAACCTCACATCAGCTGCGGGTTAGTTGCTATCTTAAATGCATTTCCGTACGAGTTTAATGGGAACATCCGCGTCTCTTTTAGACTTAACTTTTTTAAGTAACTTTGAGGTTGAGGTAAACGACTATTTAAAAGGGAGATGGCGGGTTTTTTTAATAACGTTTCTTTTTAGAGTTACCGGTAATTTATAGAGGGAAGTTTGTAGCAATATTTTACGTTCTTATTTAGATGAAGCTGGAATAAAAAAGCTTGCGATTAAAGATTAACATTATGACGGTACCTTGCCAATTATTTTATTTTATTTTATCCTGCTACTTCCTTGAAACAATAATCTAATATGTTGTCAGATTTGCATCGGTAGATATCTATCGAATTCATTTATGAAAATATTATTACGTATGAAAAAATTGACATCTTTTTAATAAAATAAGTGATAGACATAATTATTACTAGAATTAAAGAATGATATCTAAAGTAAATACATCTTGTATGGTGTACTGTATTAAATATTACAACAAAATATATTGCAATTAAATGTTTTTTTTTTTTACTCATATTAAAAGTACACTTTGCAAACAAGCATATTAAAAATTAGAGGATTATATCTAAGATAAAAATAGTTGGAAACATGCTGGTCCAGCTCCATAGGACTAATAGGACAATCTAGAGTCTAAACAAAATTAAACTGGTTGCTATTTTAATTGTATCATTTATTATTTTTATGACATTTCACATTCTGTGATTACCTTAACTGACACACTGACCTATTACTTCAACATTTTTAGGAAAACAAACGTTTTCCTAAAAATGTTATGTATGTAATTTCTTCAATGTGAGCATCACATAATTAATTTATCTGTAATTGCTTTTTTTTTAATTCTTTTCACCTATTGTGGTATAGTAATTTTATTCTAGGTACAACATCTTCACATATAAATTAATGTACCAATACAAAATATTGTATAACATTTTAAAAGAGTAACGGTGGAGTTTCTTGTCCACTCTTCTCCATACGAAACAACCTTTTGGAAGAGGCGACTAGAATCAATTAATTTTTTTGTCAATGATGACGTTCAAAAGTGCCTATTTGAAATAAGTAATTTGACTTTGACTTTAACTTTGACCTGCAAGAGCGACGGTCCCTAGTCCCTACGTCCGAGCATCTTGGGCAGTCAACCGCGCTATCTTCCTGACTGGCTAATCCTTCTAAGTTTATAAAGGCTTGATTTAATTATATTCTCGCCTGCACTCCGGCCGTCGGCGTCGAGAGAAAGCGTTCTTGTAACTTCTCAGTTTCATACTATCGAATATATGTTCTGCGAATTTGATCCTTATTACAACTAGAAGTTGTCCAACTGACAGGATTCAGGAACGCATTCTCTCAACGGACTGACTGTAGCCCTTGCCAACTCAAGACAAATAAAAAAGAAACTTAGGTGTGGTAATATTTAGGCTTATAATCAAATGTCTAAAAACTTACTCGATGTTGTGGATCAATAATGTAAGGGATAGACATCGTATAGTATCACATGACATGTATCAAATATAAAAACATAGGCCTACTTATATTCTTTCAGATAGAACAAGGTAAACAACGAAAAACAACGTGTGAAAAATTCTCACATAAATATTAGATTTTCAGTCGACGTCGTCGTAAGTAATGTGTCTTAAAAATACGAGAAGCTCTCCTGCCTGTGAGAACGCGCAACTGGAATGATTCGGAGAAATCCTACCTATGACTGGCCCCAGGTAAATAATATATTTGACCCAGAAAACATAAAAACTCCCATGACGTTTCATTTTTTCCAGTCTCTTGATCTGAATAAATCTATTATAAATTACTGTGTCATTTTTATTTGAGTAGCATTATTTTGCTTTTTATTTTTCTTCCCTACGTGCATACTACGTGAAATCCAAATGAATGGACCTATACAAAAATGTACGTCTTGAAAATATTTATTTAAAATCATAAGCCCTCATTGTTCTAACCCATTTGTATCGCTTTGAACTCCTTTGTTCTCATCATTATGTTTTTGTACAATGCCATAAAGGGCATGTTTAGGTACATCATTTAACAGCACACGTGTTAGTGCTGTATTTCAAAGTTGTTTTTGATGTTATTTGAGTTTTTAGTTGGTTGAATAAGTTTTGAAAATTAATTTATTTGCTAACCAATATCATAAGTTTTAAACAAATAGTTGGTTATAAAATGGTTGGTAATAGGTTGAAATAAATAACATGCGTAGGTATGCTTATTACCTACCCTAGAAGTTAATACAGATTTTTAGATCTTAGAATAGAATACTCTTTATTATGTACACCATAAAAGTTACAGATATAAATGTTGAAATTTTATATAGGGTGACACAATGGGCGGTCTTATCGCTAAAAGCGATCTTTTACAAACAACCTTTGGATGGATTAAAGGGAGAAGGAGAGACAATACTGCAGGTAGTCAGTGGTGTACTATTTAAATGTACAATAAATACATACGTACACAAAGCATAGACTTATCTATATAAATATATATATACAATATGATAGATGTTGATCTGTAGTTTAACCTTCCAAATATAGGCCAAATCTTAAATTTCCGGGGAACTCCCCATTCATTCTTCTCTTCATTTTCCAATACAAGAGTCAATAACACTTGCAGAACAAGCAATAGAACCCATGAAAAACATCGCTGCTAACAATAACATCATACTATGATCGTCGATCCGTGTGCAAAGCATAGTTATTTCTATCGTTTATGATAGCAATCATTATGATTGAAACCAAGAGTGTATAATGGTATAATAATATACATATTTTCATATGAATAGTGATTCCTTTAGGGTGCTTGTGGCTTCGGGAGTCGCAAGCCAATTTCCGGTCACCGTAGGCGCGGGCCTGTGGACGGTGAGCGATGGGTAGCTCGCCGTCCGATAAGGACCAGGCCCGGGTCGACGGCACGTTGTGTTCAGCACGCGCGCCTCAAAGAGATGTCAGTACCAACTGACGGGGTCCGTTAGGACCAATGCCTGCCAGGATTGCGAGTTTGTCCGAAAGGGATATCGTGGCCCTGACAAACAGGCAACGGAAGGAACACGGGTGGGTTTTAGTCAGTAAAAGTCTGACACTCCGCGCAAAGCGGGAGAAATTATTTGATAATTTCCCACCCAAAAAAAAAAACAAAAAAGGGGGCTTGTGGCTAAGGAATAACAGCCGCACGGGTCGATCGATCAGGTTAAGCTACGCTTGCCGCATCTTAACATACCGAGACCCCTCCGTGCTTCGGAAAGCACGTTAAGCCGTTGGTCCCGGCTGACATTCCTGAATCTTAGACAGTCGTTACGGGTCGTCAGAACCCCGAAAATCTGGCAAACAGTATTACCCAGTAACTGGTTTGTGGAGGTCAGATAGGCAGTCGCATCATGTAAAATACTGGTATTCCGCTGCATCCGGTTAGACTGGAAGCCGACTCCAACATGTTGGGACAAGGCTAGGCAGATGATGATTTTATGTTATTGATTGGCAAAAAGCAGGTGGTTTAGGATTCGCGGTGACAAGTTACCATCACCCCTTATATGGACATACCAAAGGTATCGCAAAAGCATGAGGGGCAAAGGATGGGACAGTTTAAAAAAAAAAAAAAAAAATGGACAGTCAGCAGGAAAATGCGCATGTTATACAAAACCTTTTTTATGCCAATCGATCCTGTTGCTTATAAGGATCATTTTGCTAAGTATACCACACTCACACACAAACCCCAACAGACCAGTTTAACACACTCACATAAACTCTATTCACAATTAACCTTTAACCTATTCAATAAATATTTATTTATTATAGTATTACCACTTACATTTGTTTTTACAGATGCGAACCCAATGTAACAATGTAGTATGACTAAAAAAAAACGTGTCAATCCCACTTAAGAACACTGTCCTTCAAGATACAGGGTTTTCCTAGTTTGAAGGGCAGGGGTTGTACTCATTAATAATAGACATACCCATCCCTTATTCATACAAAACTGATGTTGCCTAGGCTAAGTTTTTGGTAAACAAATGATTACTTACTTAATTTAGAAACAAACATCACATTGTTACGAATAGCAAATATGTCTTTTACAATGCAGCTGTAACCTTTGTTGTGTTGCGTAGCTTGTTTATCATCACCTCATTTGACGTATTCCGTAATACATATTGTTTGTTTTGCTTGCAAGGAACACCTCTTTTGTGACGAGTCAAGTTTAACAAGTAAAATTTAATTGCAGTAGGAAACATCTATAATTTCAAATGAGGAGTAGAATAAATTCAAATTCAAATTCTTTTATTAAACTTACACATAGTTCACAAACATACAATTATGCATGAAATTTTAACCAACGGAAAAATTTGATATTATTTAATAGCGGGTCCCAAACTAGGCACAGCCTGTATCTTAGTGACCTAAACACCACACAAAGTTAATTATTTAATTAGTTCTGCTAGCGCAAGATTGTTAATGATAATTTAATAAAATAAGTTAATAAAATTTACAGTGAGTAATAAAAATAAGCTAATTTATATACAACAAAACAAAAATGATTCAAATGTGATTATTTGGTTTTTGTGTAATCAATATACACAAAAACCAAATAATCACAAGAACAGTTAATTTGAGTAAATGTGGTGTTTAAGTGTGTGTGTAGTTGTGTATTCGATCAGAGAGTGTGATGGGTACTTTAAGCTACAAAGTAAACTTTTTGTTTCCTCATAAGTCCGACCCAGCGCTCTATTTAGTCCATTACACCAGTACCTTTATAGCTCTGCCCAGACTGAAGCGAGCGAGCGAGCGGGGTGCGTGACAAAATTCACTAGCCCCAATTGTGGCAACTAACTTGTATGAAGATCCAAACCGGCGTAAATAGTCGCGTAACTTCCCAGTCATTTTGACGCGCGTCGAGTTCGCCGTCGCGCGTCGTGTTTTAAACCCTAAATCCTAATATCAAAATATTAATGCTTGTATTAGAAAGAAAAATTATTCATTGTGACACGCACAGGAAGATCACAAACTAAGCTAAATACACGATGATAAAAGTATAAAAAAAAAAAAAATGAATATCCTGTGCAAAGCCAAAAGGCTCCTACCTCAGCATGATGCTGCGACATTTAAAAATAAGTGTTACAGCGCTGCTGTTCTGATGCTGACGCTATGATGCCACTACGGTCAGATACAGAAATACATGAATACATTATTACAATAATCCATTTTCTTCAGGCAACATAGTCCCATAGAAACCTTACCTATTTTTAACACGCTTTTATTAGGTCGACCTGTATGTAACTAACTATGTAATGGAATCTAAGGTAACTAATTTAACCATCTTCCAAGGGTCGTAGCGTAATGAAAATTGGCAGCTGTATGTAGTTCTGATGACAACACAATAATATGGTACTGTCAAACTGATCTGATGATGGAGCCCCGGAAGATATGAACCTAAAAATTCATGATGGAAAATCGTATCATAGCTGTTTTGGATTTCTTAGAAAAGTCTTTTTTATTTTTATGTGCATTTATAAAAGCGTGTTTTTCTAGTGTTTTTTAAACTATTAATTATTATAATAAAATCAATAAACTATTGTATACAAAGTGATGACTGCGTCTGTGTCATGTTTCGGTGCGTGGAGTCACGTATCTTTCCACGAAAACATCGGTACGCCACACCTTTCGGCCAAACATCTTCCTTCACGAAGATCATTTCTAATTACTGAGTTGGAACCAGCACCTCAAACGATTTGCAGATTATGTTATGGCGCGACTCCAACTTCTCTACGGTCAAAGTGCACTTGGTCTTGATTCTGAGGTATTCCACGATGTCTTAGGCATGCTTAGAATTAATATACGAGTACGGAACTTTTCATTTATCCGTGACACAGACGTATCGGAACTGCTCACAAAAAACTTTTCAAAATAAGACGCTTACCATGGCGTGTTGCATCCATTCATTACAACATTGCGGACAACTTGTTACAGCATCGCCCCGAGCGCTATGCTAATCCAGTTCGCCCAGTTAACTGAACTTGCTCGACAAGATAAACTTATGCTGCCCTTTTAGGGTTTCGTACCCAAAGGGTAAAATGAGAACCTTATTACTAAGGCTCCGCCGTCCGTCTGTCTGGTTGTCTGTCTGTCCGTCTGTCACCGGGCTGTATCTCATGAACCGTGATAGTTAGACAGTTATTTTCACAGATGATGTACTTCTGTTGCCGCTATAACAAAAAATACTAAAAAACAGAATAAAATAAATATTTAAGGGGCTATGACATACAACAAACGTGATTTTTTTTGCTCGTTTTTGCTCCATATTTATAACGGCAACGGCGGGGGCGGTGGGTAGATGCTTGAAATATTCACAGAATATTTAGTTATATATTCTCTTTAAAAATAAATAATTAAATTTAAATAAAACAAATATTTAAATAAAACAAATATTTTCCATACAACAAACGTGATTTTTGGGCCTACACTGTCCTCCCATACCTATTAACACTGTAACTTATAACATTGTTAAAGCCCACTTTTTTTAAAAGAGTAACCGTGGAGTTTCATGCCGGCTCTTCTCCATAGGAAACGACCAATTGGAACCGTGCGCCTAGCTTCTGACGTTTCATAAGTGCCCATGTAGGTTTATGTGAAATAAAAAAAATTTGATTGATTGATTGATTTTTGATTGATCCTCCCTTTTCTATGGTGGATGAGTGAACTTTACACCCTGTTCCTCATACCATCAAACTGGTGACACCGAGTATCCTGGTGTGCCTTGTTGTTGTTTAGTGGTGGTCTAATGATGTTCCGCCACACTTTCATAACATAACCAACCACGAGTACCAAGCCCACGTCGATATATTCCATCACTTTCCGATAAAAAACTTGAACCAAACTCACTAAAGCCAAAATAACTCCCTAACCAAAACAAATGATTGACATAACCTATAACCGCTAACATACGATTACGAACCAACTTTCTAAGTTAAAGAATAATCCACATCGGTTGAGTGGCTCCAGGGATTATCTCCGAAAGTTTCATCACTGATATTGTAAGTACCCTCAGCGTCGTGTCTTTAATGTATACAAGTTTATATACACTTTGGTTGTATATTGTTATGTCTCTTTGCTTAAATAATTTTAGGCTGTATTAGCGTATCACAAACTTGTCTTTGTTGTCACCATCAAGATGTTTAATCATTAAAAAATATTATTTTAGGTCCCATTTCGGAGGAGTGTTTACTTTTTATTTACCAAAACTTCGACTATTAGTGCTCCTTAACTAAAATTACCTAAGTAGTTTTGATCTCATATCTCTGTTTTTTGTCTTTGCATTTTCATGACTAAATAATAATAAATAGAATAGAACAAATAATAGAATAAGACTGCCTCATTGGTCTAGTGGTGACAGGTGCTACTGCTGAGCATGAGGTGCGTGGTTCGATTCCCAGGCCGGGCAAAGTGTTATTGGGTTTCTCCACCAGGAATTCCTCAGTAGCAGCCCGCAGTCTGGATTTGTGCCCGGTTGATAGCAATAGGCTCGCCCCCTATTACATGGGACTTAAACATAACTGGCGAAACGTGGGTGTACCTACTATAGGTCTGCCTAACCCTTCGGGGATTACAGGCGAGATGTTATGTATGTATGTAGAATAGAATAAGAAATATTACATAATCTGGTTTGGTTAGAACTAAAAGAGATGATAACTTTACTCATATAAGGGCGCCTATAAACTGGCCAAACTCGCAAAAAAACAAGAATTTACAAGGTTATGCATGAGCACCGCAACTTATTGAAAAACAGCGCCAAAGCAATATAATATGCAAGAAAACGACACTCGTAAAACGTCTCCTCACAAGGGAAATTGCTCCAAGTGACGGAACCACTAAAACAAGACATACGACACCAAATTTCGAACATCTAAAAATCGTTCAGAAACTCCATAACATGAACAGGTAAGCAGTTTATTTTACGAGTAGTACCAAACTCTGCAACTGTGTACGAAATACACTCGCCTGAAACTTGGCCCACGAACAATTTCCGATACCGCATGCGACTTTACTTTTGCGACATTTATTTTTCCGACTTTATTTTTTCTACTTTTCTTTGTGCAACGGAACGTTGTAAAGTGTTGTTTAAAAAGCATCGACAACACACGTTACGTTTTACGCGCTACTTATCGTATTCTACCAATTTTCTCTCTAATAACTTAAAATTATTCCAGCGGCTGCTCTTGAAGGAAATAGCGTAATATTATTATATCCACATTGGGTAACTTTATTTTAGTTTTCAACCTAATTTCGGTATGCGAGTTTTCGGAATGAGCTTATTTAAACACTGTGGGTCCCACGTGAGCGGTACACGCATGAAAGCACTAATGAAAAATGTTGTTTCTTACTTTGGTTTATAAAAAGTATCCGGTATAATATGAGCAAGAAGAAAATGGATCCGGTTAATGAAGATGACATGGTTGGGGGAATAATAAATGTAAAAGTCGTAAAAACAGTAAAACCAATAAATATTTCCAATTCTTTTTTCTTTTTTTTTTAATTTGCCCCACACTAGGAATTTCTCCTGTATCATGCATGGGTGCGATTACAAATGTACACAAACAGCCAGACCCGGAACAACTACTTGTAGGTCATACAAATATCTGTTCCGTGCGGGAATCGAACCCTCGACACGCAGCGCAGCAGTCAATCGCTTAACCACTGCGCCAACCGTGTCGTCAAATTTTACTGATACAATAAAGTGCTGTCCCCGTTTCGGTATTCAACACATAGCAAATTGCCTTGGCTAGCTAATAAATACTTCCTCAAATAAGTGACTAATTACAAATGCAATTCAATATGTATGTTAGAACAAGAAAACTAAACAATGGATGCTTGGCAAATTGCAGCTCCCAAAACTCCTAGTTCCCTAGTACAAATGTAGCGTTTGTAATGGAGTTTAGACAGATGAAACTTGTGTTGGCGTCCGTACCAGACATAGATAGTTTATACAAATACTGTTGCACTTTGATGACGTGAAAACGAAGGTACAGAACTTCCACTTTGGGACTTCTTGGCGGGAAAGTGAAGCGTCATGTTAGCAGTTTTGTTTTATTTTCTAAAATTTGTGTTTATCCGAATATTAATGTGTAATAGTGGTGGATTATTAACCATTAAGTGTTCGTGAACCTCCATTAGTCTAGGCAAATGAAACAAAACAGTGCAACATCAATTTAAGTTCTCTCAAGAAGTCCGCGCGAGGTTTCAGTAGTGCCACGTCTTTACTGAAACTCAACGGGACCGGGACGGGATATCATCTATCATCTTTATCATGCATGGAATGGAGTTAATTTCATATTTATTTTAAACAACTTTGTACTTGTTGCCTAATTTTACATGATACTGGCTAAATGCACAAACCGTGCGAAGCCAAAATGAAAACAAAAAAACTTCTACTTTAAAGTGACCTTACCAAGTTGTAATGATGATTTCACGATAAATCTTACACCTATAATGTTATCAACATTATTTAATTGCATATTAAAAATGGCTAATACTTGAACTGACTTTTTTTTTTAGTCTGCAATCGGCTTTCAGCCATAATCAGATGTTTTCTGGGATTCATTTGGGATAGGTGCTATTCCATTAAGCAGCACCGTATGAGTTGGTAGAGACTAAATAGTTAGTTTCTCTGGTCTATGTCTAGTATTTGCCATCTTTTTAGGCGAATTACATCTTCCTGTTGAGTTAAAAGATTCTTAGCCAATTCATTTCTGTGTTTATTGAGTCTTTCTTTGTATCTCTTGCTTATTTTACAGGCTTACGGTCGGTATCTCCAGGTATTCATGTATTTTCGTGTTTCTTATGAACCAGGGTGCACTTGAAATAGTTCTTAGAGCAATGTTTTGAAATCTCTGGAGCATCTCGATATTGGAGTTGCTAGCACAGCCCCAGAGCTCTATCCCGTAGGTCCAGATTGGCTTTATTACTGAGTTTGTTACTGAGGGATGTTTTTTGGACTGACTTGTGAATCATAGTTTCAGCCGAAAGACGTCTACTGCTGGACATAGGCCTCCCTCAAGCAAGGGGGGGTTTGCCATAATCACCACGCTTGGCAGGCGGGTTGGCGATGGCAGTATGGTGTTAAAACGCATAGAGAACGCTGCTGCCCATTCTCTAGTGAGTCTAGTAAATCCCTTAGTCGCCTTTTACGACACCCACGGGAAGAAATAGGGTGGTGCTATTCTTTACGTCCGGCACCACACGGAATTTGTGAATATATTTGGACTCCTAGACTTGTGAATATAATCCAGTATTTTTCACTATGACTATGGCAGCTGAGTATCTTTTTATGTTTAACAAACTACCAGACCACCACAACTACATAGATGCACTATACTCTGATTTTGAATTTGCTAGACCAAAATTACATTTAGTGTCGACATCAAAATAACTCAGTAAGTAATCTAGTTACCGAGTGACTCTCACCAACAACCACTGATCATTATCTGTAGACCTTCACTGTTGTGTTGTTGTTTTCTTCACTGTTGTTATATTTTAAATAAGGTCGACCGCAGTTGGCATTTTGGTCTAACAAATAAAAAATGTGAGTTTAGAGCCATTGCTGTGTTCTTTTGCTATTATTTTCTTATAAATTATATGATTTGCACATTGCAGATATGTTTAACCCCTTCTTCTTTATCCGCTTAATACTGACCAACTGCTATGCAAATGTCGCGCCCAATTTGCATACCTCCCTGAGTCATTACGCCAGTGCTTTCTTCTATGTCTGCCTCGAGATCTTACTAAGCTGCAAATAGGTCAAATCCATCCTCATCTTAACCGTTGGGATATTATTGCCACTTCAAATTGCGCATCGAAGGTGTTCTTCTCAGTGTGTTGGGCCTTCTGAAGCCACTACAGTTCCGTCCGTCTTAGACATTGGTCAGAGCTTAGGACTGTACATTCTGTTTTGTGGCTCAGTTGAAGGTCCGATCTTTGTGTAACAGTTCGCTTAAATACGAACACAGTTTGTCTAAAGTCAGACGAGTTTCGGTGACTGCTGTGTATTTAGGAGAACGTAGATTGAATATAGATTGCATCGCCTTTTTAGTGCAGTTTACAAATAAACTAGTTTGAATATTATGGCTGGTTTTTTTTTGACATACTTTTGAAAGCGCTGGAAAAAGTTGTTGTCGGAAAACTACTAAACTGTACTGCAGGATTGAGAAAAAATCAAAATTTTAACAATTTAGGTTGTTTTATTTTAGCGATAAACTGTAGAAATTAACATGATAAAACAAACAATTGATATTATGCGTTATTTATAAGGAGGATATTATTAGGAGTTAGATACTTTTATCAAAGTTAGAAAGAAAAAGAAAGAAAGAAAAATTGTTTATTCTGCACAAACAAAACGCACAGTACAACAAAATAACACAGTCAAAATACACACATACAAAGTAGCCAAAAGCCTCGTATCCAATACACTAAACATTTTGACAATCTTGTCCAATCTTGTCTTGTGTCAGTTACTTATTTTGATATAACTAAGAATACAATTCTAAATACAGCTGTATGAAACCCAGCTCGTTTTGCACAAACACGCCAAATCCATTTTTTTTTGTTTATGCATTAGAATACACTTGGCCCCATTTAACGTCATATTACGCTACATTAGAACTGCAGCAACACATACGCTAACTATGAATATTCACTCGCGATCAGCATAAACGAAGTTAAACCAATTCCTGCTTAATATGCCATGTGAGAGGTCAGTAGGGACCAAATATTACGACCCCGGATTACAGAATGAAGATAGATAGGGTATGTGGCCAGATTTTCTAGCAGAAGATAGTAGATAAAGCTAGTTGAAAATGAAACTTATCGAAATAGAATTGAGCAGCTAAATAAGTTTTTTTTTTACCTTTGGTCTTGAATAACATACAACGCAGACACGACATTTTATGAGACATGAGAAAACTTTTAGAACGCCAAAATGAAGTGTCCGTATGAATTAAGGAGTCATGTCTCATATTTAAACGAGGGTACTACCAATATTTAGTAGTAAATTAGCCGATTTTGTAGGCCCAATCCTGGAATTAGTAGTAAAACCGTTAAAAAGTTATAGGACGTTTTATGTGGCTCCTCAATCCTAACGGTTTATAGGAAATATATGTTCGTAGCTACTAAAGCAGTCGATCATTCCATCTGCAAACGTAAATTTTTAAACACAATATTGAGAGATTTACCATGTTGTTTTGAGAACACAGACTTCCTATATGTTTTCCTGTAATCTATAAGTAAAGAACTGTTTTCTGTAATTTGTTCGTTCGTTTAGGCTCAGTAGTTTCGGAGATAAGGGGGAATGGTAAATTTTCATTTATATTCTTAAATAACTTTAAAAGTATTTATTTTAAAATTATAAAAAAATATACCTGAAAGTCTTCAAACAAGACCTTCTTTTTGATTTGTCACAAGGTACAGTTTTTTTTTTTCTATCCCTTCTAGAGTGAACCCCATATTCAAAATTCATTTATTTCCGTTACAAGTTCCTGTTTGGGTCACAGGAATTCATATGTGTACCAAATCTCAACTAAATCGGTCCAGTAGATTAGGAGCAAATTAGCTGTGACAGACGGACAGACAGACCGACACACGAGGGTTCCTATAAGGGTTCCGTTTTCTCCTTTTGAGGTACGGAACCCTAAAAACATTTTCTAACTATAAACTCTCCTAAACATATTAATGTAGCAAAATACATGGTCACTGAAATATTATATTTTGAGAACATTTTGGACCTTCAAATAATATAACCTCCATTACAAAATCTAAAAGTTACGCCACATTGAGATAACTGGCCTGCACACTGCATGCATGTTAATTGTAACATTTTAATTGAATTACTTCCATTTTAAATTAGAATGCTCCACGTTCCACTTAAATAGTTTTAGCTAATTCTAAAATATTGTGTAACAATTTTATTTGTTCCAATTTAGCTTTTGAAAATGTTGGCATGTGCTGAAGTATTTTGTTAACGCAGTTTAAAAGTTACGTGTGGGGGGGGGGGGGGGAATTAGAGGTTTTGATCGTGACTACAATAATATTGAGAGTGTGGTTATGATTTTAAAAAAAGCCAGCGGCCGATATTCACGGGTTTTAATAGTGGCCGTGCGCAAAAACGTTTTTAACTAGTTTTTTTTTATATAAACACTTGTCCTAGAGTACTAGAATTATAAATACAAGCATAAAGAAGTTACCTCTATTAGTCCAGCCACTAGCATAAAATAGCGCTCAACCTCGGACTGAGAGATAATAAGCTGAATTGCATTTGGCATTCCTTCTGCACATGTGGCTTCCGTGGTACCCCATTAACGGGAAAAATAGGTAAATATCTATTAACTGCTCCCAAATTACGATGTCTATTTTATTTTTATATTTTTACATACTTCCTTGACATATTTGTTTTTATTTGACATTATTATACCTACAATAATTTCAACAAGGTTCTAACTTTTATTCTTTTTATATTGTTTTTTTTTTATGTTTTGTTAATGTGAGAACGTTGTAGGCTTAAAAGACTGTAGATTTGTAGACCATTTTCTATTTTATTAAGTACCTGGGGGCCGATCGCGGTAATTTTTAACGTTAATACCAAAACTAAACCACAACCAAAAACGTTACGTTAAACACATTTCGTATCGTGCTAATCATTTCAACGGAAACGATTTAGCTTTACTTTGGAAGTTACGTTGGAGGAACGATCTATCGAACAATACTCACACAAAAAATAGCGCGATACCGTTTCTTACATCAGCTAAACCAAAACTAAACCAAAACCAAAAACGTACCGTTCGAACGGTAATTACGTTGAGAAATAGCGTGATCGGCCCCCTGGTACTTTTGACGGGCCTACACTGTCCTCTCATACCTATTAATACTGTAATTTGAAAACATTGTAGAAGCCAATAATCTTTAAAAGAGTACCCGTGGAATTTCTTCTCTATAGAAAACGACCAATTAGAATCGTGCACCTAGCTTCTGACGTTTCATAAGTGCCCATGTAGGCTTATGTGAAATAAAATATTTTGATTTTGATTTTTCGTATATGACCTTCATTTTGGCGTTCTAAAAGTTGTCTCATAAGGTCTCATAAAATCTCGTGTCTGCGTAAGCTATAAATGATTTATTTCTGTAAGTAGGTTTGTACAAACACTTGTACACGTCAATCATATAAAAAAAACTAGATGAGGTCGGCGTTTCGTATCCGACTACTCTGAGAAGAAAGTCCGAAACAAACTCAGAGGTCACAGTCTTTTTTAAAGTCCAGACATAATCTTGGTCAGATCATGTGAAGACCATGTAGATTGGTGCCTGAAATGATCTTTACCTATCTCTTGTATCTTTACAAGGTCAAAGGTAAAAAAAAACAGTTATTACTCGTTAACTTATAAAGCCTACTTAGCTGTGATAACCTTCCTTTTAATTTCATTATATGTACTACGGCCATGAATTTTGTCACCTATCCAAAAACCACCATTTAGCTGGCAGGTGTGACACTAAGCTCTAACATAAATTGGCACTTCAAAGCTTAAGCTTAAGATTACGCAAAAGGATTCCTGAATCGCAAAATGGTCTTCACAGACCCTCAATATTTTTGAACGCCCTATCCAACGATATCCCACATCATGGAGTAGGCGAGAAAAAAAATATCATCCCCACTTTACGTGTAAGGTACCATTACCCTAAAAAAACTTTTTTTCCAAGATTTTATTTTACCACTTAGCCGGCGTGATTGATATGTATATCCAAATCCATGCCAAATTACAGCTTTCTAGTACTAAGAGTCTCTGAGCTAAGCTGGGGACAGACAGACAGACGGACATGGCGAAACTATAAGGGTTCCTTATTGATACAGAACCCTAAATAAAGAACCATATAAACTTTAATAGATGAATAATTTATTTATTAATTACTTAGGTACCTGCATATGTAGCTGGATATTATAATTTAATTAATATTACACTGTTTTTTCAACATCTTTCTTCAGTTGTTCGTCTTCCTCCTTTTTTATTGGCTTCTTTGGACCTGAGAAATATAAACATATTTTTGTAGAAAATAGTATGACGAATATAATGAAAAGCCAATGCAACTTTTTAGTATCATTCCTTTTTTCTTGGCCTTTGTAGTTGAAATCCAACGTCAGACGAGCTGGGGCCCAAGTCTGCTATTTTTATAAATTCAGTCATTCCAACACGATCCCATTGTCATGCCATTGTCATTTTGCTAAAAGTTTGTAATCTGGTAAATTCATAATGGTCGATCAATGGTAGGTCAATGTTCTCTTAATATAACTGTGTTATTATAATGGCATTGTCGTATTTCCATTATTATAAAACCCATTAGTAGAAATGTCCTACATTTGTCATTATGTACGAGATTACCAATATATGCAATTTCTTTCAATGTAGTGTCAGTGGCAGACCATTGCAAAGTCATAACGACGCCATTATAATAGTAGATTACCAAACTTGTCAAAATCAACAATTATGAAATCAATGATCGACCATTCTGACACTATTGTAATAGCAGACTTGACGCCCTGGGGCCCAAGTCTGCTATTTTTATAAATTCAGTCATTCCAACACGATCCCATTGTCATGCGATTGTCATTTTGCTAAAAGTTCGTAATCTGGTAAATTCATAATGGTCGATCATTTTCTTTGCAATTTCTTTCAATGTAGTGTCAGTGGCCGACCATTGGAAAGTCATAATGACGCCATTATAATAGTAGATTACCAAACTTGTCAAAATCAACAATTATGAAATCAATGATCGACCATTCTGACACTATTGTAATAGCAGACTTGAGGCCCTGTTGTGGTGTTTTTGTTGAATTAGGCCTATTTGGCGCAATCGTGAGGCACACACTGTTTTCTAGCTTTTAAGCATTATGTTTGTTATTGTTTGTTTTATTAATATTGTGTACCTTAAGTCTGTGTCGAATAAACGTAAGTATTTTGTTTTATTTATTTATTTCTTCCTACCTGACGGAATTAAATGATCTACGTATTAACTTACCTCCTAACAAAAGCTTGAATAACGTAGAGCAAGGAGCATCGATCACTACTACCATAGCGAATGTTACGAAAAACGCCAGCGTGTAGTGAGCCAGGAACTTAAATACCTGTAAAAAAGTATGGCGGCTATAAGTATATCTTTTTACATACACTTCGAAAAGGAACATTAATAGTACATTACAGCAGCGGCCAGCAAAAGTGTCATTGATGGACGAACGTGTAAACGTGCACACATACGTGAGCCCCGCGCGACGCGCGCGCGGCGTATTTTATACTTACAACTGATTTTACACTGAAGAACATAGGCGCGATCGCGCTCTGATTGACGGCATTCATCAGTCCATAATGAAACAAATATATCCCATATGACATCCGAGACTGAAGTTTCCATACCTTCAATGATAGAAACCAGTTAATGGGACCTGAAAGATAAATCGTACACTATTAAATCCAAACATAGCATCATCATCATTCACCATTTCAGCCGAAAGACGTCCACCGCTGGTCATAGGCCTCGCCCAAGCACTACTTCGACCGTTTCTCATTTTTTCTTAGTGCATGTCAGTTTGGGGGGTTTGCCATAATCGGCATGGTTGGCAGGTGTGTTGGCGATCGCAGTATCGTGTTAAAATGCATAGAGAACGCTATTGCCCATTCTATAGTAAGTCCCCTTTTACGACACCCATGGGAAGAAATAGGATGGTGCTATTACGACACCCACGGGAGGAAATATGATGGTGCTATTCTTTACGTCCGGCACCACACGGCACATGCATAGCATAATCAGCCTATAATGATCCCACTGCTGGGACACAGGCCTCCTCTCGGTGAGAGGGAGTGGGCCGTAATCCACCACGCACGCCCAGCGCAATTTGGTAGATGACACGTGTCTTCGAATTTTTGGTTGCCGGTTTCCTCACAATGTTTTCCTTCACCAATTTGAGAGCAGTGATGATGAAACAATTTACTCAAAGTAAAGCGCCTATCAGGGTTCGAACCTACGACCTACAACTCGTAAGTCGCGGCCGTTACCATTGAGCGACCACTGCTCACATGTGCCATCATTGCTCTATTAAAACCAAATAAAACCCGTTAAGAGCGAGTCGGACTCATTGCTCTATTAAAACCAAAAAAAACGGTCAAGAGCGAGTCGGACTCGCGCGCCGAGGGTTCCGTACATATACAGTTTTTCGGAAATCATCAACATCATATTATGATGTTGATGATTTCTGAAAAACTATGCTATTTAGAGACATCGTTTTATTTTTACATAAACTTCTATCATATTTTTTTCTCTATGCAAACTTCGGAGATAAGGGGGTAACGGGGGAACGGTTTTTTTTTTACATTTTTCATTTAAAGTCGAAAACTATGCCTAAAAAAAGTTTGAGAATGTGCAAACAGCGCTCTTTCATATGATCACCCTCATGCCCTAGTAGACTCCATTCTAATTTTTAAGACCCCCTTTCAGCCCTGTTGCAAAAAAGGTATATTTATTTAAAGGAGAGGTCAAAAGTGGTATAATATTGTGAAGATTTTTAAACGCTAATGTGATGTACCTTATTAGAAAGCTTATTTATTATGCTACTCGATTGTAGTTAAGTCAGATTTTTTCAGGCGCCCGTTTTCGTGAAAAAGTGAAAAGTATTTCAATACAAACAAAACGCACATAGTCTTTATTCATTCATTTCTATGCAATATAATTATTTTAAATGTGGCTAAAGTTTCTGTTTCTATTAAATACTCTGAGATCTTATTATAATTTTAGCTGCAGCTCCATGAAATTAAGACAAAAAATATTGATTATCATAACAATGCAATAACAAAACGTGTCGAAAAAAAGCCAAAGCTGTAATTGTCAAGTCGAGTCCTGCGAGGCGAGCACGGCCTACTGTGACATGACTTGAGTCACACATTTTACAGTTTGAGCGATAAAACTGTTTTGTCATAAAATGCTAGTACAAATTGACATCACATAATTTATCATGTCTTGTCATGAATATCTTGGCACGCCTGTGCTCGGCCCGCTGCTGACTGACATTTTCATTGTCATTGTCACGTCATTTGCCATAGGGCTGCCATCCCTAAAATATAAATAATGTTTGTAGTTAGTGATGCAAACATTTTATTTTTCAACACTTGTTTTAAAAAAAAAACGGGCGGCTGTAAAAAAAAATTAAATGCCCATAGACATCAAAATAATTACCCTCTTTAAGCCTATATAGGTCAGAAGGCTGTTTAAATTTTCAACTATTTTAGTACCAAGCCCCATACATTTCGTGAACGTCTCCTTTCTTTCTTTTTTGCACAATAGTTGGGTATACGTCATCTAAAACTATTCCAAATTTCAAGTTGATAGCATTAGTAGTTCTTGAGATATCCAGCTGTGACAGACAGACAGACAGACAGACTGTCACTGTCGTTGTGTCACTGGAAAAAATGTCGTTAAAGGCGACTAATTATCTTTTAACGATGGACGATGCAGCAGCGTCCTACACCTGCTTGGTAATACAAAGTGCCGCATCACCTATCCATTGCGTATCGGGCTATACGTACCTTAGAAATATTAATTTCTAAAAAAAAAAGTCATTAGGAAGCCTACCCTGCCCCGTTGGTCTCGTGGTCGCAAGTGAGCGTGTCAAAGTGGTATTGGGTTTTGCCATTAGGAATGTCTTAGTAACAGCCCGGAGTTTGGAAATTGGCGGTGTGATACCCTCCTGCCTCGGAAAGCACGTTAAGCCCTGCGCCAATCTCTCCGGTCGTGTCAGATTGCCGTCCCATCGGACTATAGGAGTGAGGGAACAGAGAGTGTATCTGTGTCTGCGCACAGACTTGAGCAATATATATACTCCTGCGCCGATGGTGTCCGGTGAGATTGGTCGCCGAAATTCGGTCTGGAGGACTATATAGAAAGCCTAAAGTAGTGTGTCCTGACACCAGCATCAGAAGAAAATAATTTCGAATAAAATCACGCCACGTTAAGGCGACTTCCAAATTACCCCAGGCTGGATAAATCCAGGATATCTTTGATTTCAACTTACCACCATAGCCGTTCACGCAAGCGAACACCATACATCCAAGAAAGAGTGCCCAGAGAGGTCTGATAAAGGAATTGAACAGACTATCAACCAGTTGGTTGTCCCAGTCTGGTTGTCCGATAGGATAGTTGGTGTACACGATGAAGGTTGATAAAGAAAAGACTGAGATCCAGTAAAGTGCTGTTGTTATCTGCAAAAAAATACAAGCTCTTTTAAAGGTGATCCTCTCCTTCCTCTTCAACCCGTATACACGTAATACTGAGAGAATTGTAAGAACATACAAAATGATCTTAAATTAAAGTCTATTCATTAAGAGCAGGCAGCCTAAATCAAATTTCGAATTCAAGCTCCGCCCCTCGCTCCCCGCCACCAACTAAATAGCGTAAGTCTCAATTCTTATTTCGTTAAAACCAAAGTAATAATTGATCTAGAAAAAAAAAAAAAAAAAAAGCCAAACAAGCTTGTTTGTTTTTATAATTATCCTCAAAAAAGGCATGATTTTCGAATAAAAAATGTATTGAGAGAAAATATTACAATTACGTAACTATCTTCAACATGGAAAGAAAAGGATCCAATAAATCATAAATACTAAAGTTTAATTTTGCTTGTATGTGTGAATGTTTCAGAATATTCTTGCAAATTAACATAAAAATAGGGCATAATCCTCTTAAATAAGTGGCAATTTTTTTCGATCAATCAATTTATTACTATTATCTATATAAAAAAATTAAATAGTAAATAAATTCCATTACTTATCGCAGTAAATCGGACTCGGAATCGAACATCGCAGGAGATTAAATATAAATCACCCTTTATTAATACCTACTGTATACGTGTAACTCCGATAACATCATTAAAATTAAATAAAACCGGCCAAGTGCGTGTCGGACCTCGCACAATGAAAAGTTCCGTAGTTGGTATGAATATATCCCAAAAACTTGGTCGACTATTACTCGTTAGCTTGTAAAGCCGCCTTATCTGATAGTTTTCCTTTTAATTTCGTTATATATCACTACTGCCATGATCTTATCACATCTCCAGAAACAACTATTTAGCTGGCAGGGGGACACTTGGGCGTCGGGACTCGCAGGCCGATTCCCGGCCACCCGTAGGCGTGCGCTTGCGGTCTGTGAGCAATGGGTAGCTCGCCGTCCGATAAGGACCAGGCCCTGGTCGACGGTGCGTAGTGTTCCACGCCCGCCTTAAAGAGATGTCAGCACAAATTGATGGGGTCCGTTAGGGCCAATGCCTGCCAGAGTTGCGAGTTTGTCTGAAATGGATATCGTGGCCCTGGCACACAGGCAACTGAAGGAACACGGGTCTTCGGGAAAAGTTATTTAATAATTACACATCCAAAAAAAAAATACGGGGATCATTATTTTGACTCTAACAAAAATTTGCACTTTAAAGCTTAATATTACGCAAACCGATCCCTGGATCAAAGAATTATTGAACGGGCTATCCAGCGATACCCCACACCATGGGATAGACGAGAAAAATAGTACATTGTTATACAAGGGTCGAACGGAATCAATTCCCATACGAGGTATTTACACGCCCGAGCGTAGCGAGGGCCGGCTATAGTCCAAGTAGGAATTGGTGACTTTCACCCGTGTGAAACACTCTACTTTTCATTCAGAATATAAGGAAAGTAAAAAAAATAGTTTTTCATTAAAATTTTTTTTTTTTTGTATGCTTCTTCATAAAGTCTATGTAAAATATTTAAATATCTTTCCTTTGAAATTTCTGGCAAAAGGTTTTCGATTATTGTATTTGCCTCGTCTTTAACCGAATCTAGGGTCAACATTCCAGAATCGCTTGAACTCATGTTTATTAATTATCTAGCTGCGCCCCGCGGTTTCAAACGCGTAAGTCTCGATCCCGTGGGAATATCGGGATAAAAAGTAGCCTATATGTTAATCCAGGGTGTCAGCTACTTCCTTACAGCCGTTTGAGCGTGAAGAAGTAAGAAACATACACACACACTCACCAACTTTCGCCTTTATAATATTAATGTGATTATTCAAATAAAATAATCAAATCCGAAGTAGCCGATATAATTAATCAAATATTTGTCTATAAAACCGAGATTTTGAATTTCGGTGCAGCTTAGAGTTAGTATCCTGCCTAATTATATAATTCTGAACACACTGTGTCACTGCCGTGGGCCGTCCCTAAACGTATATTCGTCGTATTTTATTTAAATTCACACTGGCTATTTATACACACACAACACCACAGCATTTTATTTTAATCATTTTTTTATAAATCTGGTAAAATTTTTCGACGAACCTAACCAAGTTTAGTTCTATTTTTTAAAATACATTCCCGCTCTAGAAAGGGAAGCAGTTACTATGAGTCTTTCCCGCCAGAGGGTGGGAAGAAGCGTCTTCCACCCGCTACTTGGATCAAACAAACACTACTTCCCGAATATAAGAAATGAAAAAATATTTTCCCCACTTTACGTGCCAGAGAGGTAAAAAATCTTTTTTTATTTGTGATTTTATTTCACCACTTTTTTGACTTTATTTATACCCATGCCAAATTACAGCTTTCTAGTACTAAGAGTCTCTCAACTAAGCTGGGGACAGACAGACAGACGGACATGACTTAACTATAAGGGTTCCTTGTTGACTGCGGAACCCTAAAAAGGATCACGTGATCCTTATCAGCAGACTAGCTTCGAGGCCGAAGGTTTTTCGCAAGCTAAGTACGTCACAAGTAACTCCTGATAAATTAATATGATTTTTAACGTACCTTTGACATAACCAGCTTCTTCGTTTTAACTATGTATCCAAAGAGCATACCAACGAAGAATGGGGAGGCTCTAGTTAAAGTATTCATGTAATAGTTAACCATATAGTGCAGCACCTGTTCAGGACGGCTGGAAGTAGGAACTTCATATTATTAGATATTAGCATGCCTCTTTTCAGTCAAACGTTCATCGGTCAAGTGATCTTTCGAGCAAATGTTCTTCATGTATAATTCATAAATGTATAAATGTGCAAAATAAGTAAAGTATTTACTTAATTAATGTGTTCTAAAAATACGTACGCCATCATAGTTGAGGGAAATTCCATAATGAAGTTGTAAATGGTGGATGCTGCCAGGATACCGACCAAACCAGTTAGTAACGCTGCCCATGCTATCCTCTTATTGCCAAGGAGAACCCAGAATAAAATCAGTGGTGACAGAACATGAAGTTGGACGTCTATGGCTAAGTACCAAGTCTGGCCGATGCACTGAAAAAATAAGACACTATTTTGCTTTTATCTGACATTTTCCAAAGGACTAGAAATATGGTTGTAGATCCTTAAGTTCTAAAAAACCAATGATATTATAAGTAACAAATAAGACGTAGACAGGGTACCTACACAACATTCGATCTTCAAAAACGCACACATAAATAACGTCACAATGCAAGGTGTATGTGTGTCAAGTAAGACGTATCGGGAGCGAAAAAGAGACAAGACGCGCGACTATGAATTCAAGATTGCTAACTAGCCAAGTTTTTACGTACCCCTTACGTAGCGCGTATAACCAATCTACCTCTTTAATTTATAATATCAGGGTCTTTGAATTAATTTTATGCACTCTTTTACTGGCATTAGCTTCGGTTACGCCCTGTGGCTACGCCGTAGGCAGCGTAACTGCTACGTAAGCCACGCTTTTGTAGCAAACGTTTCGATACGTCAAAATTATTCTTGCCAGTAGGAAGCAGTAATGCTCGCAAAGGAGGAGGCGGAACGCGTGAGGGAGAGGCAAAATTCGCGCCCTCACGCCTTTAGTCACCGCAGCTGATGGCCCGGGCGTCGGGAGTCGCAGGCCGATTCCCGGCCACCGTAGGCGCGGGCTTGCGGACGGTGAGTAGCTCGCCGTCCGATAAGGACCAGGCCCGGGTCGACGGCGCGTTGTGTTCCACGCGCGCCTCAAAGAGATGTCAGCACCAACTGCCGTGACCGTTAGGGCCAATGCCTGCTAGGGTTACAAGTTTGTCCGAAAGGGATATCGTGGCCCTGGCACACAGGCAACGGAAGGAACACGGGTGGGTTTTAGTCAGTAAAAGTCTGACACGCCCTCCCGCTCCGCCCAGAGCGGGAGAAGTTATTTGATAATTTTCCACCCATAAAAAAAGGGGGCCTACTCCCTAAGCACGAAGTCCGTAGTTTCGGCCGAAGTTACGGACGTTTCTTACTTCGTATCATTTACGAACCTAAGATTAGTTTGTAGTTTTTACTCTGTGTTAAGTTTTAACGCCAATTTTTACCACCATTTAATAAAATCATTCAAAATTCTGAATGTGAATGTCAAAGAAGTGAATGTCATAATTGGATATGACCTAAAAAATATTAATGATAATTCTCTCTTAACAAACCGTATTCGTAGGATTCATATAGTTCTGAATATGCAGTAAAGTGGACCACCATGAGGTCCTACATCTGTGAATATGACCCTCCACTACTTCCCATATGGGCCCATCCGTCGCACGGTTGAGGTAGGTCGCTTCTAAGAGAGCAGCTGCGGCCAGTAAAGGAAACATGCGCAGGAGTCGATTCAGCCAAAACAAGTGAATGTTTTTGAGCAGTTGTTCTGAAATTATAAAAAAACAGGTGACTCTTGGTTTTAAAAATGTTAAAGTATTTAAGTATTTTATTTATTTTTTCGATGCGAGTTCACGTGTACGCGCAAAAATCATGCTCAAAAAAAAAAAAAAAAAGTTTATTGCAATTACATACAATTATAACACACAATGAGTTGGAGATCACCTTTTAAGCAAGAAGATGCTTGTGTTAGGTGATATCCGCTCTTCCACTATCATAAATAACAGGTATGCAATCGATAAACTGAACCAAGAATAATAAAAATAATCTAATTTAAATTAAACAGAAAAATAAAGCAAAAAGGAAGTACAAAATACAAAAGCAAGGAGCGCACTTGGGTGATGTGATGTGTGAGAGTAGGTTTTGTTGTGTGCATGTGTGTGTGTGTGTGCGTGAATAAGGCGTGAGTGAGTTGTATAAATGATCTGCTAAGTGTGTGTTGAGTTTTAATTGCATTTACTTTAGTTGTGTTTATTAGTTTTAGGTATCCGTTTAGGTTTAGGTTCAGGTTTGGATGTAAGTTTCGGTTTAGGTTTAGGTTAGCCCTGCGACAATGTCTTGGGATAGGAAGAAGCCAGGCACAGCTTCCTCCACTAACAATTTCGCTACCTCGGTCCTTTTAATTATTGGATAGGTTATGAAAGCGAAGATACTAAAGCCTCAATCTCGTCGTAGGTTTTTTTCGTTAGCCATTCAGTCAAAGCTATTTTACAGTCACGGAGTTTCAAAGGATAGATGCGTAACTCTTTATTCAGAAGGTTGTATAAGCGGGAAGATTGTCTTTCATACTGCCTCTCAGCAAAAACAGATCTGACAGGGACAGTTGGAGCAACTAAGTAGTTTCTCCTGCTACTGATACTCGTCTATGTGGGATCATACGGGAGGGATTTGTGTTTTCTCAGGATAAGATGGAGTAGGTAAAGTTTTCTAACAGATAGGAGGTCAGAGGTTAGGTACAGGCTTTGGGTTGGGAATCTGTAGGGTTTAAAGGGCATAACCTTGAGGAGAGAACGCTGCGCCCTCTCAAGTTCCAGAAATTTCATTTTTGTTGTCCCACCCCAGCATGGCAAACAGTACGTAAGAACCGATTGGGCTAGTGATACGTAGACTTTCTGCAGAAGATTCTTTGAGGCAACATGTCGCAAAGTTTTAAAAGTCCAAATTAACTTCCTAACCCTTTTCATGATCAGTTCACTATGCATGTGCCAGGACAGGAGCCGGTCAATCATGATGCCCAGGTATTTAGTATATTGTAACCTATCAATCTGTATACAAGAGCAATCGGGAATTGGGGGGTTGGCACAGCAGTGGATCTTAATTTGGAAATCGGGTGGAGGTTGGGTGTGTGCATACTTGGTGAAGCAAATGTAGTTGGACTTGGAGGCATTTAGCGTAAGGAGGTTACGATTGAGCCAGTTTGCAACCTTAGAAAGGCCTGTTTCAGCTGACCTTCTAACATTTGACCAAGTCTTATCAGCAAAGACTATGGCAGTATCATCCGCATATGAGAAAATGCGACCCCCGTCAATACTCATATTGCACAGGTAATTAATATAAATAAGGAACAATGTCGGACCGAGTACACTCCCCTGTCCGACGCCGTATGAAATAGTTTCTATTGAGCTAGTAAGGTCCCCTATTTTCACTGTTTGTTTGCGGTTATTTAGGTAGGATTTGAATAGCTCGAGAGGGGTTCCCCTTATGCCGACGTTTTCGAGTCTGTACAGGAGTATGGGGACAGATACAGTGTCGAAGACCTTTTTGAGGTCAAGGAAAACCGCCAGACATTTGCTTCCTTTATCCACATTGTCAGCTATGGTTGATGTCAGTGACAGTACTGCATCCTCAGTAGATCTACCCTGTCGAAAACCAAACTGAGACGGAGATAGAATGTTATGCTTAGATAGATATTTAATTAAGCGTGAGTTTATTAGTCTTTCTAGGATTTTCGAGATAGATGGCAGTACTGAAATTGGCCTATAGTTTGACGGGTCTGACCTGTCCCCACACTTATACACAGGCGTTATTACGGCTACTTTCAAGGCATCCGGGAAAAGTCCCCGCTCAAAGCATAGGTTTGTCAAGTGGCTTAGGATTGGGACTATTTGTTCATGTGCAGCTTTTAGAAATTTGACTGGGATAAAAACTTTTTAAAGGATGAAAGCAAGTACGTACCTGTAAATTAACGTACTTATAAATTTCTTAATAATGCCCACGAGTAGCCTACATTGATTAAATAAAATAATAAATCTGATAGAAAAATTGATTGGCGACATCGATATAATAATGACGTCGCAGCGACGATAAAACACGCAGGTGATCGATCTATCGTACTTACTAATAATACCTTACTACCAATATACAATATTTATACAGGTACAGTGCAATGTATTCTTGTTTTATGAAATAAATATTTTTATTATTATATTAGGTATATTATTATTATTACCGTTATTAGTCCGCCTTTATACAGTACTTTTTTTATTTGTGTATAAAGTTTTAATAAACAAATAAATAATAATAAATCTGAAGAGTTTGTTTTTTCTTTGAACCCGCTAAGCTCTGGACCTACCTGTGGATTTGAAAAAATCGTTTTGCATTTTATATACCAATTCTTGAGGAAGGCTATAGGCTAATTTATAATCAGGCTAAAACCCTTAGCAGACGATCAAAAAGAAAAAAATTAGAAAAAACGCTAAGTGTGTTCACTTAGCGTTTTTTCTTACTTTTTTTCTTTTCGACGAGGTGGGTCCTGGGGCCGAAATATCACGCGGGCGAAGTCACGAGTAGAAGCTAGTTATTAAATAATTAGCGTACGTAAACAAGATATTTTATGCTGACAATTTGTGTTGTATGTATTTTACTCAGGTTTGAACAAATAAATGATTATCTTATCTTATTTTAACAAATTGGCTGTCACAGACGGACAGACAGCACACACGGGTGATCCTATAAGGGGTCCGTTTTTTCCTTTTTAGTACGGAACCCTAAAAATTCAATTATAAACATGATATTGATATCCAATTAGTCACTATAGCTAGTCGGCTGATTGGAAAAACCAGTAGTCGACTTATAACTACAATATAAATTGTTTTAATTTTTATTTTATTTTGATATTGGATTAGGTAGGTTATTTAATGGTTTCGAAATACTCCAATGCACTAGTATTGCGGATTGTGGGATGACAATGCGACAATAAATGATAACACTGTTATCATTTATTGTCGCATTGTCGTCGCACATAGTATCTGAATTTATGATAATACTAGCTGCACCCCGCGGTTTCACCCGCGTAAGTCTCGATCCCGTGGGAATATCGGGATAAAAAGTAGCCTATGTCTTAATCCAGGGTGTCAGCTACCTCCATACAAAATTTCATCAAAATTGGTCCAGCCGTTTGAGCGTGAAGAAGTAACAAACATACACACACACACACACTGACAAACTTTCGCCTTTATAATATTAGTGTGATTTATCAAAATTATCAATAATTCAATCGGCTCATTCGCAGTGCCAAATCAAACTCCATTTAAGGTTTGGTTACTTACGTGAATTCAATTTTCCAACGGTAGTATATACCACGAGAAAACCGCTCAGCATGAAAAATGTATCCACTGTTACTGTCGCCGATAACACCCACAAGGATTGCCAGGAGGTCACCCACTGTGACAAGGAAATAAATCGCTTAGAGATAACCAACAAAACTGTTCTAGAAATTCTCTGGTTATGTTAACCATAGAATTTCTAAAACATTTTTCTCCTTCAAAACCTATTACCCCAATTTTATAGAAAACGATTTTATGTAAACAGCCCTGATTAAAATATTGATTAATTAGACTTTGAACGCGTCCTTGTGTAGATTGCACAATCTTAAAAATGGCATTTCAGTGATATATGAGATAAGAATGTAATAACAAAAACATGGCTGAAAAAGGAAGCTTATTTTTCAATATTTCATCCGTTCATTCCGGCTACCGCGAGAAGGCGCTCCTCTCAGTTGGACACAATTACGGACTAATCGGAAGCGATTCTGAACATTCCTAAATAGACAAGCTACTACTTTAATCACTCATATTGAACAATCATCCTATTCTCATCACACTCATACACACACACACACACACCCTCACACACACACTATCACTCACATACACTCACTCACGCAACACTTACATTTTTTCTCATACATTAAGCATACTTTCCACATACATTCTTATATGGCAATCATAATGTATACAAACTTAAACTTAAACATGGCTACTAATTGTTCACAATTTATTTATGGGAATCAAATGTAATCCGAGATACAGGTTTACCACCTAGTTCGGATGCAGAGAGTCCCAAACTTTGTATATTACAAACTTTAAGCCATTATTTAGTGTATATTGTTATTATTAAATTCTGTAATACGTGTTCTTATTTTGGTGAATAAATTAAATTATATAAATTAAATCAAGTTTAAATTCGTAAAAGAATAGAATAGAACAGAATACTCTTTATTATGTACACCATCAAAATTACAAATATAAATGTAGAAATTTTACATAGGGTGACACAATGGGCGGTCTTATCGCTAAAAGCGATATTTTACAGACAACCCTTACGTATCCACCGTGTAACCGTTTACGTATTCTTTTACCTCAGCGTTTACAGTTTTTCATCGTTATTTTACCTCTGATTTTGCATCACATCTTTATTGTCTTTGCTATAGGGTTACTTTCAGATGTAATACGAGTACGTGTATAACTATGAAAGGGCTAACCGAAAGATGCCAGGAAAGCATTTCCCAGTCGATAGAGGTTTAGCACTTACCAAAAAGCTATCGATAGGATTTGCAAAATTTGATTCTGATGAAAACGAATGGCCGAGAACTACCCACATCATGGCTAAAGCTCTGATGCCATCTAAACACTCTATGCTGTCAGGACCCGACTGGAAGCTCATGATACGACGGCCATTTGTATATACTGAGAAGGATCTGCCGATTACACTTACTGTTTTAGGATCTGAAATAGAAATGGAATTACAGAATAAAGCAGTATTTGATGATGGTAATGAAAATAATGTAGTTTTTAATAGAAAACTAAAATACAATCGATACATAAGAAAACTTGCACTATGATGACGGTAATAAATGAAAAGAAAAGAACATACCTTTTTTCATAATGATTGTTTGCCAAACATCAAACGTTGTACTGACTACAGTTATCAATCCTATTATAGAGAAAACGACCCTGCAAAATTTTAAAAAAATGAAAATTTTGCAGCTCAAGTATTGTCTTCATATCACGAGTTTATCCAGATGTAGTATCACTTACACAGCAACAGTATCTCCTGGTACCCAAGGCTTATCATCAGCCAGACGACAGAAATCGTCAGTGTATTGGAAGCCTACCGAAGAAATGTTGAATAGGAACGAATTTAAAGCTTGTTCAGTAGTACAAGGCTTAGGAATGCAGACTGCTAGTCTGAACGTGAGTGCGGCAAGAGGATTGTCTTCAATAATCCTAGAAAAAATAAACAAATGATTGACGTCAAGATTCATGTTTCCACTTAACTTACATCAAAGCTCAGAGTACACAAAATCAAACTGGGTGTTAATTTAATTGTATTATTTATTATTTTTTTGACATTGATTTAACATTCTATGACTACTTATCCTCAAACACTGAATTATTACTTGTTTAAATTTTATGAAATTCATCTACTTTTAGAATTTTTGTTAATATGTGAGCACCATGTATCTATCACATAATTAATTTATGTCATTGCTTCATTTTTAATTATTTTTACCTATTGTGATGTACCTAGTAAGTTTGTTCTAGGTGCATCGTCTTCATATATAATGAATGTATACAAAATATTGTAAAACATTTTAAAGGAGTAACGGTGGTGTTTATTGCCCAGTATTCTCCATAGGAACCTACCTTTTGGAAGGGGCAACTACAATCACTTCTATTTTTTTTTTACTTTGACGTTCAAAGGTGCCTTTTGTGTCTATTTGGAATAAATGATTTGACTTTGACGTTGTCTTTGCAGCAAGTCAGCCCATCATGGGGTTATGTCTGCTAACGCAGGTGTGTCCGAATGGTCGATCATTGGCACCGTAATTGTAGAGTTTGACAGTTTTGCTAATCTCCTAATTAAAAGGCGTCTTTGTGACGTTCCGATGACGTGCCAGTGAATACTCCATTGGAAAAATTATCTGTATTTAGTAGTCTCGTACTGACAAGCTCCTATTATTTTGACTTCCTTATGGACCACTGTCACGCCATTATGAATTTAGGAGGTTTCAAACTATTGGCACAATGGTCATGGCGTTGCCTTGATATGGTCGTCATAATGACCAATAATTGAAAATAGCAGACTTGGCCCCCTGGTCGTTTGACGGAGATGAACAAAAACCGACAGACCAGAGAGCCTAGACAAAGTGACATTCTATCAGCGATAATAATTATGAAAAAGACAATTTTAAACTTATGTCAATCCTGTTGAAAGTCGTTATGGATATACGAAACACCTTCGGTTTAAAGAATTTTATTCTCATTAAGACAATCGTCACTTACATGAGAACATTAAATCTCACCTTAATAACGGTGACCACTTGTCTAGGCTCTCTTGTGTCTTTTTAGTAAGCCAGATAAGCATGCTGCACCATAAACCTTCACAGTGGTAGCAACTTACCCGTTATCAACAATTCCTGACATAGCATGCATCCCTGTTCTCAAAGCCTTAAATTCTTCTAAAGCCTTCACCGTTTTATCATCCAAATGTAAAAGATTTGGGTTGAAACTTGAAGTTTTCGAAACCATCTCCAATGGAAAATCAAAACTTTGGTTCATAGGGACTCGTATCATGCAGTATTTCCCTTGAAGTTCAGTGTTTGGTGGGATTGGTTCGTTGAAACCGATGCATTGATGATAGTTGCCCATGTCTAATGTGTTGCCTTCCAAAACACCTCTCGGAATCCTGATTCCAGCATCAGCGACTGTGTGTCAGAAATATGTACTTGATAAGGTTTGCAATATATATTTATTTATTTTACCAACATTATACAATAAACCAATTAAAAGAACCTTAAAGATCAATGACAGATACACTTTTTAAAATAAAAATATGAAACTCTCTGCATCTAATACATATGTTTCGATTTGGATAAACAAAAATTTAAAACAATCAATTCCCAAGACAAAATCACAAGAAGGCCGACCTGATATTAGAGACAATAATCCTTATATTGGGATTTTCCATTACGAATTTCTCAGAAGCAGCCCGGAGTCTGGATTTGTGCCCGGTTGATGGCAATAGGCTCGCCCCCTATTACATGGGACTTAAACATAACTGGCGAAATGTGGGTGTACTATAGGTACACCTCTGCCTAACCCTTCGGGGATTACAGGCGTGATATTATGTTATGTGCCTATCCTTAATAGTTTTTAAATTAGAGCTACAAATTGTTACAATTTTCATAATTTTGAGCAAGTATTTTGACTAAAATGGTCGATTTCTGTACTCTATTGGCAGAACATTTCAACACATGTACAAGTTCTCACCTATCCAATGATATACATAAGATAACAGAAATTAGAAATTGGTTGTACAAACTTAATTAAGAATAAGGAAAAATATCTTTACATCAAATTTCACGGGAATATTTTTTTTCAAGTGAATGAATCTTACATTTCATTACCGAAATAAAAGCTCTTAGAACAATGTTCAACAAATAATCAGTTGCATCTGAGTTCAAAGAATGTAATTTTTTGACCCTTTGTATGAACGTGCATCGATTAGACTACTCGGGTCCACTCGGAGACTAAAAGGCTCACGACGACGTTTTTAGGGTTCCGTACCCAAAGGGTAAAACGGGAACCCTATTACTAAGGCTCCGCCGTCTGTCTGTCTGTATGTCTGTCTGTCCGTCTGTCACCAGGCTGTATCTCATGAACCCTGATAGTTAGACAGTTAAAATTTTCACAGATGATGTATTTCTGTTGCCGCTATAACAACAAATACTAAAAAAACCGGCCAAGTGCGAGTCGGACTCGCGCGCGAAGGGTTCCGTACCATTATCTATAAAAACGGCAAAAAAATCACGTTTTTTTTATGGGAACCCCCTTTAAATATTTTTTTAAATTTAATTTAATTACTTATTTTTAAAGTGAATATATAACTAAATATTCTGTGAATATTTCAAGCGTCTACCTGATGCCGTTCTCAATATCGAGCAAAAACGAGCAAAATAAATCACGTTTGTTGTATGGGAGCCCCCTTAAATATTTATTTTATTCTGTTTTTTAGTATTTGTTGTTATAGCGGCAACAGAAATACATCATCTGTGAAAATTTCAACTGTCTATCACGGTTCATGAGATACAGCCTGGTGACAGACGGACAGACAGACAGACAGACGGCGGAGCCTTAGTAATAGGGTTCCCGTTTTACCGTTTGGGTACGGAACCCTAAAAAACAGAATAAAATAAATATTTAACGGGGCCGAGTGGACTAATCGACGCACGTTCATACAAAGTGTCAAAAAAATACATTCTTTGAACTCTGCTGCAACTGATTATTTTATTGAACGTTCAAAGACAAATACAAATATTCCCGTGTTGATGTAAAGATATGTTTTCCTTATTCTTAATTAATTAAGTTTGTACAACCAATTTCTAATTTCTGGTATCTCATTAGATAGCTGACAATTTGAACATGTTTTTGAAATATCCTGCCGATAAAGTACTTCCGTGTTTTTTTTTGCAAAAGTCGAACAGTTTAGTCAAAACACCTGCTCAAAATTATGAAAATTGTAACGAACCGTAGCTGTAGCTCTGATTTAAAAACTATTAAGGATAATTGTCATTTTATGGTTGCTTATTATGTATTGAAGTGTTAGCAAGCAGGTAATAATTGGTTTATTTTTTCATAAATTTTCAAAGTATACCACAGATATGTTCAAAAAAATATAATATGCCAAATTACTCGAAAATGGTTGACATTTCCATAGAGGTCATCGGGGGCATCGGGGGTCATTCGGTTGCAAATGACCGCAAGGGGGATCCTTAACGGATTGCCGACATATAACCAATAACCCTGTATACATAAAAATAATACTTACAAAACATGGTGAGTAACGAGTTACTTCTTATAATGTTTATTTGTTCAAGACATTGTTCTGGATCCAACACATCTTCGTAAAGATTTTGATCTAACGCTTCATTTGGTATCGGCTGTTGAATGTGCCCTTTAACTAAACCAACTGACACTAAAATAACTAAAACTATTCTTAAAATTACTTTAGAAAACATTTTAATATCACATATATATTTTTTTATAATTTCACAGACTTTTTATAAGAATTTATGCAATGATCAACTACCACAATCAAAATCGGATGCAATACAAAATTGTTCGGAGAATTATTTTTATAATTATGTCAACCAATCTTATCAACTGATTGCGTCAAAATATGAATGACGTTATCTAGGTGATCAGGAACATTAATTAGGTAATTAATCAGGGGTTGTTGACCGAAGCTAAAATTTGAAGTGGTCTATTCATGTAGATTCTTATCGTAAAATATAATACGCTAGCATAATATTATGGAGCTATGATAGGAAATAAAGACGCTGCTCCACAGCAGCCCACGGCTAAGCGTGTACTTAGATTCGTATTCTTCGATCAACAATTCCAACTAGATAACGGGTTACGTACAACATAAAAGCTAAATTCTGTCGCTTGAATATAGATAAATACATTTGTTTACTAACGAACTGAGAGAAAAGTTTTAAGTTCAACCTAATTACAACCATGGCACCTAGTAATAAAGTCTATAATAATCTACTGCGCATGTATTGGCCAACATTGGCCAAACATTTGGAGCGGTGGTTTAAAATCAGTGTAAGTGTTCAAAATCTGATATCATTAATTTGTTAGCTTAAAGCTTAAAATATAACTTATTCTACATGTGTTTACCGAAAGTAAGACACTCCGGTCGTCCAATTCCTTTATCGGGCATTATTTTTGCAACTTTTGAATACACATTGCGGCATTGTGAAACATGTTTACATTGGTCGTGTTTCAAGCAAACTAAACAAAATAAGGGGATCCTGCCGTTTTGCCGAAAAGATTTTGCCAAATTTTCATTACCCAAACAAATTTTAGCAACCTTTTTTTATACCATTGCAATATTTCGAATGATTTTAGTACGCATATTTTCATTTGGTCAAATTTTTACTTGGCAAAATATTACCAAGTATAATGTCATTATGGCATTTGGTCTTTAATCAAATGATTTATTACAGCAAACAATCTTCAGACAATAAACGTTTTTGAGCGAGCGAAGCGAGCGGTGCCGCGGCAGCGGCCGGCGAGTGCCAGACACGACTTGCATTAATAGAAAAAAAGATATTGTTTTTATTAGGTTACCCGGAACATAACTATTTAGATTAGGTTAATTTCTTTAAAAAAAAAAATGGGTAGGTTAGGTTAGGTTAAAACTGTGACCTCCTACGCACGAGCCGAGCGAGCGAAGCGAGCGGTGCCGCGGCAGCGGCCGGCGAGTGCCAGAAACGACTTGCATTAATAGAAAAAAGACATTGTTTTTAGTAGGTTACCCGGATCTGAACTATTTAGATTAGGTTAATTACTTATTTATATTATTATTTGATTTTGCGTAAAAACTGTTATTCCAACTGAAATATTTGACTAAATAAAAAATGTTAAAAGTACTAGTTGGTAAACAAGTTATAGTTTAAACGTTCATTTGTCAAACATTAGGTTTGCGTTACAATTTTTTGTGAATAGATTTTTTGCTAAGTAATAATTTGGCAAACGAAATTATGCGAGAAATTTTTTGGGAAGTGAAAATTTGTCAAATTCCTTTCGGTCAAACAAGGGAGACCCCAAAATAAGAGCTCGCGTCTCAAGTGCGCTGTTATTTACCGAGACGTATTTTTAGTTGGTATTGTAAGTTCGTATTGTACGAAAATGTAGGCGGGATCGCCCACTGCGACTGCAACCCACGCCACGCTACACAACACATCATAAATGTGTGAGTGGACGGTCGACTGTATGGTGTGTGGTGGTATGTTATAGGGACAAGACTGCAAGAGTGATGTGACTACAAGTTTAGATCACTGAATAGACTGGCAATACATAAATGAAATATCCTCTACAAATAACAATAGGTAAAGTGCGTTCACTTTAAATTGAACGCACTATACAACGTGGCACACTGTCCGTGTGGTGCCGGACGTAAAGAATAGCACCACCCTATTTCTTCCCGTGGATGACGTAAAATACGACTAAGGACTTACGAGTGCTAGAGAATGGGCAGCAGCGTTCTCTACGCATTTTAACACCATACTGCGATCGCCAACCCGCCTGCCAAGCGTGGCGATTATGGCAAACCCCCGTTTGGGGGAGGCCTATGTCTAGCAGTGGACGTCTTTCGGCTAAAATGTTGAATTACTGGTTAGTAACCAGTAATCATAAAAAATATAATAAGATAAACAAATTCGTAAATTGAAAAATTTAAACTTTCAAACTATATAATAATAAAAAGTAACCAAAATTGGGATCACTTTGTGTGTAGTTCATTCATGGCACTACTTACTAGCTGGCTTACGTTCTACTCGGAGCGGCTACACCTCGCTTCACGCTCTGGCAACCACGCACACTGACGACAATAATATCAAAGAATCCGAGCAGTACAAGTAGAATACCTACATTGACACCGCGGTCATCACTTACCATCCTCTCTGATTAGTTATTCCACTATCATCATTGATCACTACTTTTATTAAATTGTCTTTGTTTTGAACTTTAAAATTTTTAAGGGCTCCCCTTAAAAACATTTAAAATATTATTTGATGGCTTTGGGTCTACAAGGTGCTCATACTGTGAAAATTTTAAAACTGTACCTCCAACCGTTTGGCTGTAAAACCTGTGTGACAGACAACCGACAGACTGACAAGTGAGTGGCAGCAATAGGGCTCCGTTTTGACTCTTCGGATACGGAACCCTAATAAAACAATAGGTAGGTGACTTTTTCCAGAAACATTCACAAAAACATTACACAGCGTAATACTTATGCGCACGAGTATGAAGATTATGAAGAAGTGTGTCAAGGACACCGGCCCGGCGCACGGTGGGCTGGAAATCGGCTTTCATAGACTTAGGGATTTCAATTTTCAAGTGCTTGATTTTTTGCCGGATATCGCTTCTATTAGTCATTACTATTTACAAAAATGACACCCGAGTTAATTCTGCCCAAAAACGAAGGAAATATAATTTTTTTACGAAAAATTTGTATGAAGCTAGTATGAAAAATCGAATTATCTCCTAAACGGCATGGTTAACCGTACTATCCTTGGAGGTGGTCATAGTGCTAATTATTTATGATTTTTTGGTTGCTGATTTGACGAAAAATTTAATGCCGTGTTTTTTAAAAAAATCGTCAAAATATTGCTATTTATTTTTACATGTAAAACGATCCCTTTTAGTGTCCAAGTTAAAAAGTTCGATATGTTATTAACCCAAATATTAAAAACACACAAAACAAGAAAAATTAAATAAAAAAATTGCTGTTTTTTGACACATTTTTATTAATTTAAATAAAAAAAGATTATCAAACTCTTATTTAAGTAACATATAAAGTTATATTATATACAAAATAATTTAATTTAAGGAATTAATACTAAGCCTTTGTAAAATAAAGTAAAATAAATAAAAAAAAGACAAAATATCATTAAATATTACAAAAAAAAACCCAAACACACTCAAATACAAATTTACAAATATGTACATATATAATTTTTTTACAAATTTTCCTTATCACTCTCGTTGTCAGACTCCAATTCTGAGTCAGCATCCAGATTGGATATATCCAAAAACTCGAACTCAGTTTCCTGAAATTGAATTAAGTCAAGAGTTTCAGCAAAAAAGCTCTACTTTTTCTTGGCATCTAACTTAGGCCTTTGTGCACTTAGCAAAGGATCCGAAGAAACAACAAGCATATTTAAAATGTCTTGATTGGAATCCTGCCTGCTTCTTTTCCGCGAATGATGTTCTCGAAACCTCCTAAAATCTTTGTTTCGAGACTCTGAGGCTTCTTCCGAGAGAGTCCCAATCGGCACAATATTATTTTTCTCGATTATGTCAGCCCCATGGATTAATAATTTATGAACGGTTGACGACATGTAGTACCAGTCGTATAATAATACGTACTTTTCTGCTGTTTTGCGGGCATAATCTCTAAATTTTATTATATCGACCTGCTATCCAGATGTAATTGCTTGTAAAATTACAGCAAATCTTTAGAAGCAAACCAGCGAAAACAATCATATTTACGTCAGAAAAGGCGCTTGGATTGCTTCTTTCGCTAACATTCTCAAAGTGACAATATATTACGTTGCGAGAGGCAAGGCTTCCCATTCGGGAAGGTGCTAAGGATATTTATCCATCTTACTATAAAGTGCAACAAACTAAGCTTGATTGCTACCCTCCGAAGCAATCAGTGACAGTTACTGATTCATCGGCTAAGATTACACTTCAAGCTTTACCTACTTGATATCACAGTTACAAGAATCCTTCAAAGCCTTTCTAAGGAAGAGCATAACAAGCAGTTGAAGCTGATATCCAAGTGGGGATTTGATGGTGCTTCTAACCAAAGCCGATACAAGCAGAAAATGGAGGGTGAGGAAGATGACTCGAGCATTTTCATGACCTCCTTGGTGCCACTTAAACTGACAGATGGAGACAACATCTTATGGACGAACCCAAAACCATGCTCAGTTTTGTATTGTCGTCCAGTTCAGTTTACTTTTGTAAAGGAGAGTGAAGCAGTTGTCCTTGAGCTGAAAAAACAAATGGATGAAGAAATTGAGGCCCTTATCCCCACAGAGTGCAATAATAATAATAGGGTGACTCATGAACTAATGATGACGATGATCGACGCTAAAGTTTGCACTTACCTTTCTGAAGCTAGATCAAATGCATCGTGCTACCTGTGCTTAGCAAAGCCTACAGAAATGAACCGCTTAGATGCTGTAACATCAAAAATTGTGTGTTCTGACCTGTATAAATTTGGCTTGTCATCCCTACACGCGAATGTCTGTTACACATTGCATACAGGCTCGACTTCAAACGGTGGGCAGCGAGAAGTGATGAGCACAAAGAAATGCTACAGACAAGGAAGAAAATAATTCAAAATAAATTCAAAGATGAGCTCAATCTGTTGATTGATATAGTAAAACAAGGCTCGAAAACCACCAATGACGGGAATACTGCAAGAAAATTCTTTGAGTTTCCTAATAAAACCGCAGCTATAACCGGTTTGGATGAAGACCTCATCAAAAGATTTGCTGTAATTTTACAAGCAATTACATCTGGAGAGCATGTCGATATAATAAAATTTAGAGATTATGCCCGCAAAACAGCAGAAAAGTACGTATTTATACGACTGGTACTACATGTCGTCAACCGTTCATAAATTATTAATCCATGGGCTGACATAATCGAGAAAAATAATATTGTCCCGATTGGGACTCTCTCGGAAGAAGCCTCAGAGTCTCGAAACAAAGATTTTAGGAGGTTTCGAGAACATCATTCGCGGAAAAGAAGCAGGCAGGATTCCAATCAAGACATTTTAAATATGCTTGTTGTTTCTTCGGATCCTTTGCTAAGTGCACAAAGGCCTAAGTTAGATGCCAAGAAAAAGCAGAGCTTTTTTGCTGAAACTCTCGACTTAATTCAATTTCAGGAAACTGAGTTCGAGTTTTTGGATATATCCAATCTGGATGCTGACTCAGAATTGGAGTCTGACAACGAGAGTGATAAGGAAAATTTGTAAAAAAAATATATATGTACATATTTGTATTTGAGTGTGTTTGGGTTTTTTTTGTAATATTAAATGATATTTTGTCTTTTTTTATTTATTTTACAAATGCTTGTATAGTATATATATTAATAGTATTAATTCCTTAAATTAAATTATTTTGTATATAATATAACTTTATATGTTACTTAAATAAGAGTTTGATAATCTTTTTTTATTAAAATTAATAAAAATGTGTCAAAAAACAGCAATTTTTTTATTTAATTTTTCTTGTTTTGTGTGTTCTTAATATTTGGGTTAATAACATATCAAACTTTTTAACTTGGACACTAAAAGGGATCGCTTTACATGTAAAAATAAATAAAAATATTTTGACGATTTTTTTAAAAAAAACGGCATTAAATTTTTCGTCAAATCGGCAACCAAAAAATCATAAATAATTAGCACTATGACCACCTCCAAGGATAGTACGGTTAAACATGCCTTTTAGGAGATAATTCGATTTTTCATACTAGCTTCATACAAATTTTTCGTAAAAAAATTATATTTCCTTCGTTTTTGGGCAGAATTAACTCGGGTGTCATTTTTGTACATAGTAATGACTAATAGAAGCGATATCCGGCAAAAAATCAAGCACTTGTAAATTGAAATCCCTAAGTCTATGAAAGCCGATTTCCAGCCCACCGTGCGGCGGTGGCTAGCACTAAAAAAGAGAAAGAAGTACATAGATTCTTAGACGAGTTAGAAACGCGTGGTGGGTGGAAAGGAGGGCGCGCGCCGACATAGGGCTCTCTCTTTCCTTCAATTCACCTACTTTTCCACTTTAAATTATCACTTTAGGCCTAGCACGCACTGCCGTGTGTTTTTTTCACCGCATATCTGTGAAGTATGGAATGTCATAGAAATGCGCGGTTTGCAGTGAAATAAACGCATGCTGAACGGTAGCAAAAACCCACCGCGTACGGTAGAATAAACGCACCGCAAGGCAGTGCGTGCTAGGCCTTAATTTCATTGATGCGATGTTATGATCCGTGACCCCAGCAAATGACTTATGCGCTACAGTTCTTTAAGTACAGGTTGCTCCAAGATGCTATTTTAGTAAATTGTAAATAAATCAATAAATAATAAAGTTTTATTAAAATATTTTAATAAAACGAAAACGCGAAACCGTATACATGTGTTAAATTAATGTCGCCATTAAAGCGGCACGCTGTATCTTAGTACAGTAGACAGCACGTCAGTGGTACCAAAACCAGCGGAAGCTGGCCTCTTATTCTATTGAAACTCCGTACCAAGCAAGGCCAGTGCAACTCAAGCTCAGAGTGTTACTACTGTACGTCCGTCATCGAACGCACCATTGGAAGTCCCGGTACCATCTTCGTTGACAAGCTACTTATTTTACCACGACACAAGCTATTGTGGTATTGCTCGTACCAACACGAGAAAAGACAAAAGATGGTCATCCCGTGTGGAGCTATAGTCAAGCAATAAAAAATGTTAAGCAACTTAAGGTTCGTTTTTACTTGCACCTTAATATATTTTCGACTAATTTATTGAGAATCCAACATTTAGAATGAAAATGAGAGTTTTAAAAGGTGACATGCGCCCTCTTTATGGGAAACCAATTTGGTTGAAAATTGCTTAACATTATCGCTCGTTGACCGTACTTACTCTTTACGCTGATGTCTATCATAAGGGGCATGAACCATTTGAAATAAAAATACATAATCAGTACTTGAAATTAATATTAAATTCGAATTATTATTTGACAATTGATTTACAACCATTCAAATTATTGATGGTATTTTAATTAACTAACCTAGATACACCGGTATGTACTTTGATACTACTCGTATATCTATATTAATTCTATAAAGAGAGAGATTGAATTATGAGTTTGTGTACTAGAATATGTGGAGGGTAATCTCCGGAACCACAGCTCCTATTTGGAAAATTCTATCTTGAAAGACACATTATTCCAGATGGACATAGGCTATATACAACATGTCCCAGAATTAACGCACAACCTCTTAAGGGGTCATTGTAATCATCATTATGAACAACTTTTACTATAGGACCAAACCTGTAAACGCGAAACAAATCAGCTGTTCCCTACATTTTGACGAGTTATTCGAACATACCTAAATGTAGGGAACAGCTGATTTTTGTTTGCGATTTCAGGTTTGGTCCCATAGTAAAAGTTGTTCATAATGATGAGTACAATGACCCCTTAAGAGGTTGTGCGTTAATTCTGGGACATGTTGTATTACGATACCTGTTCGACGCTTAATTTACATAAGTTACATGTTTCACGAGGGAATATGAAACCCTAAAATGATCATGAGCCCCTTGATGACAATGCATATTTTAACCAAATCAATGTTAATTTATTAAAATGCGTTCAACTGCAACATGATCCAATTGATATAAATGTTATCAAACTATTTTAGATGAATACAACGTTCAATGTTAAATCAAAGTCAAATCTTTTGAAGTTTATCAGCACAATTTTCTTTATTATATAAACAGGAAATTGCACCTTAATTGCGTAACACATTTTCAATCGCAATTCGATTTTTTTTTAAGGAAATTGCTTCTTTAGTTCATAAATTCGTCTGCTCAGGAACGTAAATACCAGAATTACCCTGCTGGTTTAAAATTTGATCAATAATATAAACACAGGAATATACAGTAATCTTACTATTTCTCAACAGCCTCTATTCTACACTGTTTTTTTTTCAGTTTCAGGTCCACTTTCAGAAGTTACTGTTCTGTTTAATATCATTAATATCAACCACACTATCAATATTGCCACTAGAATCAATTCGTAAGTCAAGTACTTGGCTCAACAATTATATCACTAGAGTTATTATGAGCAGTATCTGGCTCAACAATTATATCACTAGAGTTGTTATGAGCAGTATCTGGCTCAACAATTATATCACTAGAGTTGTTATGAGCAGTATCTGGCTCAACAATTATATCACTAGAGTTATTATGAGCAGTATCTGGCTCAACAATTATATCACTAGAGTTGTTATGAGCAGTATCTGGCTCAACAATTATATCACTAGAGTTGTTATGAGCAGTATCTGGCTCAACAATTATATCACTAGAGTTATTATGAGCAGTATCTGGCTCAACAATTATATCACTAGAGTTGTTATGAGCAGTATCTGGCTCAACAATTATATCACTAGAGTTATTATGAGCAGTATCTGGCTCAATAATTATATCACTAGAGTTATTATGAGCAGTATCTGGCTCAACAATTATATCACTAGAGTTGTTATGAGCAGTATCTGGCTCAACAATTACACCACTAGAGTTATTAAAAGTAGTACCTGGCTCAACAATTATATCACTAGAGTTATTACGAGTAGTACTTGGCTCAACAATAATATCACTAGAATCAGATTTCACTTCATTAGAAGTAGACTGAGAGGCCATATCATTTGATTCAGAATTCACGTCATCAGAATTTACGTCATCAGAATTTACGTCATCAGAAATGAAAACATCGTCATTATTTTTATCCACAGCCACCATATTTCTTCGAATAACCTCAGGAATATCCTTATTTTCTTCGATATCTTCGTTCGCCTTTCCCACAGCCCTGAGTATGGGTTTTTTCTTCTGTGCTGGAAAACAAATAGGTTATAATTATGTTACTATTTTATATTACTAGCTATCTTCGACGAAGAAAATAATTATTCAATTTTTATTCTTATGATTTTGTGATTAAAGAAATTTAGTTAAGTTACGTCCAAATCAGAAGTACAACCGTCCAACATTTAGTAGCTTTTAACGACACCAACGAGACAAGCATTATTATTTATAGACTGTGACGTATTGTTATTGTTGTATTATGTGTAAGAAGATTATTTTTGAAATTTTAATTATAGTTTTGTTGTTGAAAAATACAAAGAAATGTTTAATATACCTGAGTCCATCAGCTGTTTAAAGAGAACTGTAACTGGGGAGTCGATAAGTAGAGTGAGGAAAAAGGAGGACACTACAGCCAACACTAGATGGGACAGAAACTTGAATGCCTGTAAAAGAATTTAATCATTAAGAAAAGTCTACAAAAAATAATAAATTAAATTGATCCTTGTTTCTAATCAGTGTTGTTTTGAATTGTATGAATCAGCATTTTGTTATTACAGCATAAAAATGATTATGCAAGAACAATAAAATTGTACTTAATAATTTATTTTCGATACTTAGGCAAGTCTTTCAGTTTCAAAACTGTTCAATATGGAATTTCCATACCTACATTAAAAAAATTCAATAGGTACGTGATGATACTCACCACCGTGTTGTGTGGTCCGGACGTAAAGAATAGCACCATCCTGTTTCTTCCCGTGGGTGTCGTAAAATAGGACTAAGGGACTTACTAGAGAATGGGCAGCAGCGTTCTCTATGCATTTTAACACTATACAGTGATCGCTAACCCGCCTGCCAAGCTTGGCGATTATGGCAAACCCCCCTTGTGGGAGACCTATGTCCAGCAGTAGACGTATTTCGGCTGAAATGATGATTATGATACTCACAAATCCTTCAACTGAGAAGAAGGTTGGCGATACGATAGCGCCATTGATGCTGTACATGAGAGGGTAGTGGAACAAGTACATCCCATATGTCAGACGAGCCGGTAGTCGCCATGCTTCATGAGATAACAACCAGTTTATAGGACCTGTAAATACAAATATTATATTCCTTAGTGACTTGAACACTTTTTGAGGGTGATTCAAACTTGTCTGTGTGTGAATTATCCTTAATGTGAAAAGGCGCGCAAACCGATTCTTGTAACTTGGGAAAGACCTATGTGCCCATCAGTGGACTGCTACAGGCTGAGTTGACTGGAAGAACGTCTATACCAGGAGCCATCTGCCATCTGCATTCTGGCAATTCAATATCTATTATCCGAGACTTTATTTCAATTTAAAAAAAACCATCATCGTCAACATATAATATTACCTATTAAATCGAAATTTGAAGTCAGCAAAAATACCTTAGGCGCCATCTCCAAACGCGACAGAATCGTAGCGATAGTCTCGCAGTGCCATCAAATTCAATAGAAACTCTTATAAATCAGCGACAGCGATATCATCGCGACGATAATTTGATGACACGGCGTGACATTACGTGGAGATGGCGCCATACGCTAGTTCACGGCCTACGTGATTTGCGTCAAGCAACATTCGCGCACGTCACCTGGGGGTCTACTCAGAACATAAATACGAAGTATCGGCCGAATGTTCGACCGTTTCTTAACCACAATTAACTATGGCTGACTACGCCGAAAAAAAAAACGACAGTTAAAGAGCTAAGCCAAAGTTAAAAATGTGACTTGAAGTCGGGTAAGGACTCAAAGTCTAAAAAGGAGACTTTCGAAGTTATAAAACGGGCGATACTTCGGATTATCGCTTCGGAGTAGACCCCCTCTTTCCGTCCGAGGCTCCGCAAGTCGTGTTGCAGTGACTCATGGCATGCACTAAACAACTAATTTCGTTAGTTTCCTCCGCTGTCAGACGACGCGTGTCGCTTGAGCGTATAGCTCGTGGCCACGAGGTTAATGTTAATAAAAGTACAAAAATCTCACCAGCATAACCATGCACGCAGGCAGTGATTAACCAGCAGAGTGCACATGCATAACTAGGCCTCATGAAAGAGTTCATCAGATTGTCCATCAGGTGATTGTTCCAATTAGCCTGCCTGATTCTGTACTTGAAGTAGAAGATTCCTCCCCAAATACCAGCGGCGTTTACCCAAAACAAAATGGCAACGAGCTAAAAATTTAATATTTTACTTGTAGTTCTGCGAACAGTAGACCTGGCGAGCACAAACTTTTTTGCAACAATTTATATACCTCGTAAAATTATTTGATTTGGTTAGGAGACAATAGATTGTCCGAACAAAGCTGTACTTCGTTCGTAGCCAATCTCTGCATTTGCTGCAGGTATATCCTGCCTGATGGTAAGCATAAGTCAACATCGAAATTTTCGAAATTAATTCTGTTCGACGTGCCATATATGACTGCAGTCGTAGGCGTTCCGAAACATTGTTGGTCTGGGTAGTTAAATCAGTCAGAAAACTGATTGAAGCTACCGCGCTTAGCCAAAAAATTCATGGCAAGTGGCAAGACGATATCTAAATATAAATAAACTAACACATTACTATCTGTTACACACGAGATTTTAGTTTTGAAGCTACTTTACACCTAACAAAACTCAGTCACACAAAATGTTCGACGGGACCTAACCATTTCGCGAGCAACATCGACTGCGCGATCTAGCGGTGCACCGTAGCGCCATCTAGTGACCTTATTGTAAATAATTTTGTAATGAGAATCCCTACTTGGTATTTAAAGGGCAGGGCAATCTAAAAGTGAGCAATTTACTGCATTTTGAGGCTATTCTGCTCATCACTCCGAAGGCCCTCATCAGATCTTCACCAAATTTCTATGAAACCAACTTAAGGTTACTGCCTTTCAAATAAAAAATTACCATAAAAATCTGAGCTCATAAGGCGGAGATATCCTTTTTAGAGGAAGTACCCCTCCAATCAAAAATCCCCGACGACAAAAATAAATCTATGAAGTCGTAAAACCTGTATACCAAGTTTCGTCCAGATCGGTGGTAAAATACGACCTGTAGAGGAGTAGTAACAAACTTACAGAGGAAAGTAAATTTTAGCAGATTTGAAGCAGAGACGCTTCGCTCGTTTGGTCAATTATTTATTAATCAATTGCATTAGTCGAAGCATAGCTTTAGAGTTAATAGATATTAATATGATATATATTGAGATCGAGGTTGAGTGCCCAGCACTAAAGTCTAAATCCACAATTTTATGCAAACCTGCACGTTAGCGTAGGCAAGGAGGCGATATGAAGTTTCTACTATAGATCGCCACCTTAATTCGTCGACAAAAAATAAATTGTGATGTGAAGTTTTACAAACATGGGTTAGACAAAATAGTAGATTTGCCTACCCCTATGGGAAAAAGGCGTGCGTTTATGTATGTGTCCCAAGATTATGCTTTCATTTTTCCTGATTCAACACAGCTAAGCTAAACAAAATTGGTCTTATTTAATTTGTTTATACAATTCAACTTACCCACGGAAGACGTAATCTTTTGTTTCGGTAAAGATGGAGAATATACCCGAAGACAAAACCGACGAAAAATGGAGAAGCACGTGATAAGGTATTGAAGTAATATAAACGCAGGTAATCTCCCGTTTCCTGAATCCGACTGCAAAAGACATACGATTAAGAAACCTTTATTTCTATTGACACAGATATCCCTACATAATAAAATATTGTCTGGTCGCAGACGCTAATGCTGAGCCAGGTCCGGGCCGGGCCAGGTCGAGCCAAGTGCAAAGGTTTTTCCATTAGGTATTTCTCAGTAGCACCCCGGGGTCTGGATTTGTGCCCGGTTAATTGTATAAAAAAAGCAAAGTCAGGAAAAATAATTTTTAAGCAAAATGACGACCAACTCATTCTTTGACAGTTGTATGAAATGATTATAGCGCGGCAAATTGACGTAGAGTGTCAATTTGTTTAACAATACGAGTACATTTTGTTGACTGTATTATAACAACAGTGAATTATAGTTATAGAGGTATTCCTTACCTTGGCACAAGGTTGGCAGCTGGCATATTTATATGGAAACTATAAATAGTCGACCCCATCAGCACAGCTGCGAGTCCACCTATCACTCCGATCCAGGCAAAGAGTTTCTTGCCAGACAACACCCAGAGAAGGACTAAAGGCGATAACACGAACAGCTGAAAATCTATGGCCACGTACCAGGAGTGGGAGACACACTAAAATGTAAAAAAACAAACGTTACTAGTCATCCTGCAAAAGGGTTTCTCAAGGTAACATCATGGGACCAGGGAAGCGTTAACACCACAGCTTGCTTTGAATTCAAGAACATTTGCCATGATTAAAAACCAAGCTATGGCTTGAATGTGAGGAAAAAAACTTTAAACTGTTGATGAAACGCGAATTGCTATTGTTAATATAATAGGTTGGGGGAAAAGTTTCTTCGCATTTTTTAAGAAAATTAATTTTTTTTTAACATAGCTTATTTACATTTAACTAAAGTATGTAGGTACCATTTTGTTCGATAACTTTTTGCCATCTTCTAGGTAGGGACATGATCCCATTGCTATAGAAATGTTGGGACTTCTGATCAAAATACCGCGACAAGTGGTTTTGGCCGTCCTCTCGTGATGTTAACCTGACACTGCCTAAAGAATTCTGAAGAGACCGAAACAGGTGGAAATCTGAAGGTGCAAGGTCACGGTCAAGATTCAAGATTCAAGATTCAAGATTCAAGATTCTTTATTTGTGGAAACATGAGTACACATACAGAGCATGCAAGTTATTAAATACGTTGTAGTTTATGACCAGTCATGTTTGGCCTTAGTGGCGTACAAATATTTAAATTTCAGTACCTAATAATAGTTATTGGATAAGTTTGAACAATTACATATGGACAAAAATAATAAATAGTAAATGTCAATTTTGTTAAGAATAAAATTAAATATATGGTCATAATTACGAAACAATTACTAAATATCAATTAAAATTATCATCATAGCAATAATATGTTGCTTTATGTACAGATTATGTCAAAGATGTATTGATAATATTAGGTACTAGATGTTGCCGTTAAGAAATTCTAGAATACTGTAGTATGCTTTCCCTTCTAGCAGTATCTTTAATTTATTTTTTAATTGACGGACATTAAGCTCCTTCCAACTCTTTGGGAGTTTATTGAAAATTTTAGGGGCCATACAGAAAACACTCTTGTGCAGTAATGCTGTTTTCGATCTATGTAGACATAGAATACTGTCATCGCGTCTACTACGGTTGTGATCGACCACTTCTGATTGACGTGGAAATAAGTGCCGATTTGATTTCACAAACATGACAATGTCTAAAACGTAAAGGCAAGGCAGAGTTAATATTTTATATTTTTTAAAGTAGGGCTTACAACTTTCGGTTGACTGTAACTTAAACATAGTCCTGATACACCTTTTTTGGGCTTTAAAGGGTATGTCCTTGTCGGTTGAGTTGCCCCAGAAAATTATCCCATACCTTAAGTGTGAAGAAACCAAACCATGATATGCCGTGAGCAATGATTCAGTGTTAAGCACTGGGACCAGTTTGAACAGCGCGTAACAAGAATTACTAACTTTTTTACTGAGTTCTTCCACGTGCGCTTTCCAGTTTAGCTTTTTGTCAATCGTGACTCCAAGGAATTTAGTGCTTTCAACTTCTGTAATAATTCTATTATTAAAAAAAAAAAAAAAAAAAAAATACATTTATTTCGAGCAACTTTGACTCATAAGTGGAGTACACAAAAATACAGAACACACAATAAAATAAAACTAAAACAAACTAAAAGACTTAATAACTAACCGGCCCTGCTGACGGCAACATGCCTATCACAGCCGTGCTGTATGTATGAGCAGTCCATCCGGTCTGCGATCATCACCAGGACGACATTGGTGCTGCCCCACACCCTACGCACCAGCGACGCGCCCCGCTTACGCATGGTCGCGTGGAAGCAATCGGTACGTGCCTCAGCAAACATACCTGAGGCGCTGCAGTAGCGAGGCAGCCCCAATACAGCCCTGAACGCGTTGTTGAACTGGACGCGGAGGGCTCCGTATGATGCACACGTGTACCTCGCCCACAGACTGCACGTGTAGAGAGACGTGCAGTACGCCCTAAAGAGCGTTATCTTCACCTCTCTCGAACAACGCGCAAACCTGCGTGCGAGCATGTTCGCCCGCACCGACAAAGCCCTCCGTTCCCGCTCCATGTCAGCATTGTCTTTGAGGTCGGTCGTAACTAAATGCCCTAAGTATTTAAATTGATCCACCCTTTCGAGTGGTACACCATTTAGAAAAACGGGTGGATAGTTGTGTGAACGTTTCGTACCGGTCTCAAAGACCATGCATTGACTTTTGGTCACATTGTACTTCAACCCATGACCAAGGGCATACTCTTCACAGGTCCGCACCAGCTTTCTGAGGCCACCGACTGACGCGCTCAACAGCACCATGTCGTCAGCATAACTGAGGTTATTGACACATACTCCACCGACATGGCAGCCGACATGCTGGCTGCTGAGCGCGGTGATCAAGGCATTTATGTACAGATTAAAAAGGGAGGGGGAAGTCAACCCCCCCTGTCTCACCCCGCACTCCAGCCAGCATTATTGTATTGGATGCTAAGATCAGTCATAGTTGATAAACGTTGACTGAAGTGCATTACGTTAGTTTTATTAAGATTAATTTTTAGATTATTATTATTCATCCAATTTATTATTGATGTCAAAGAATTATTAATGTCATTATTGTAGCTATCTTTAGTATTACATTGAGTTGTGATAGTGCTATCATCAGCAAAGAGCGTAACTGGTTGGTCTACATGTTTAGGTAAGTCATTTATATATACTATGAATAGTGGGGGACCCATCACACTACCCTGGGGGACTCCATACTTGACTACTTGTTCGTGCGAATGAAATATTTCTTCACATTTAGTTTTAGCGTTTATCCTAGATATCTCCGTGACCTGTTTTCTATTACTAAGATATGTTTTTATTAATTTTAGAACATTGCCTCTTATACCATATGCTTCCAACTTATTTATTAAAATATCATGCCTGACGTAATCAAACGCCTGCGTCATATCACAGAATATGGTGCAGACGGGATTGGTTCTATCGACATTTACCATAACTTTATGTAGGAAATCGTAAACAGCCATATTTATAGTTCGGCTTTCTCTGAATCCTTTTTGTTCGTTAACTAGTATATTATGTTTTTCCAAATAAGCACTTAATTCTTTATAAATATATTTTTCAAAAATTTTGGAGAAAACACTAATAATCGAAATAGGTCTGTAAAATTCCATGGATTCTCTATTTTCTTTTTTAAATATAGGTTTTACAATTGATTTTTTTAAAGCATCAGGGAAAATGCCAGTACTTATACTTAAATTAATCAAATGGCTTAAATGCGTACAGATTTCTGGAGCCACCAACTTAACAATTTTTGTTGATATTCCGTCATGACCCACGCTGTTCGTATTTTTCAATAGTTTGATTATTCTAAACACGTCCTGCGGCATACAAGGGGCCATAAAAAATGATTTGTCTCTATTTGGGATTTTTGAAGTGACTTGATTTCCTGAATCAACAAGTGGGACTACTTTTTCAATAAAGTAGCTGTTAAATTCATTGGCTATTTTCTGAGGATCTGTTACAGTGTCACTGTTTACTTTTATTTTTGTGATAAGGTTTCGTGGTATGTTTTGCTTTGAGTTATTGATAATTTTCCAACTAGTTTTAGATTTATTATTTGATTGTTTTATTTTATAATTATTCTGTGCATATTGTGTTAGTTGCATAATTTTCTTAAATAATTTAGAGTACTTAGTCAAGTTATGTTTATTAGTTCCATTTGGGTCACGTCTGTATTGCCATAAAAGTTGTCGCTTCTTTTTGCTGCATATTTTGATACCACGTGATACCGATTTAGATTTAGTTGCCGTATGTATGGTTATAGATATTTTAGGAAAGCATAAATGGTAGAAAAGCGAAAATGTTTCTATAAATGTATTGTAAGCTGTGTTAGCATCACTTGTTTCATATATTTCAGAGAATGACAACCTACGCAGGCAATTTTGAAATTTTGAAATATATTCTGATTTATAATCACGCCTATTCATACGCCAGTATCTCAGAGTGCAACAGTTTTTAACGGGTATTTTCATTAATTGCGCTGTATGGTCGGATAGCGCGAATTCAAGTACTTCTACTTTACAGGCTCTTTTAAAGTTATGTACAATATTATCTATACATGTTTGACTCTTTATTCTAGTGGGCTGGTTAACAGATAACCTTAAATTATAATTCAGTAGAAGACATTCAAAATCTAAAGTTTGGTTAGATTTTCTCAAGATATTTACATTGAAGTCTCCTGCTATCACAATATTTTGAAAACATTTATTAGTGAGTTCTCGTAAAAATACTTGTAGTTTTTCCATGAACACATTGAAATTATTAGCATTTGGAACTCTATAAATACAAGCTATTACAATTTTATAGTTAACCAATTCTACGGCACAACATTCAAAAACACCGGTTTCTGATATTTTTGTAATCTGTTTCAATTCCTTATATTGAAGTCCGTTTCTTACAAGTATGCATGCTCCACCCCTCTTACTTTCCTTTCTTGTGTAGCACGCCGCAAGCTGATAATTAGGTATACTTAGATACTGTTCATAGCCCTCCATAATAAAATGTTCTGTAATGCATAGTATGTCCACACATGACTTCATATCTGCTAACTCTTCTAGACACACTGTTATTGCATCTGATTTAGCTAACAATCCTGCAATATTTTGATGCATTATGTGTAAATATTTAGTTACGAAAAAAGCTCGTTGATTCCTCATTACAGGTGTCGTCCTTATTATTATCCGCAGAAACTTCGTCACAAATAGTAAATGAATTGCTGTCAGTTTCACTAAAGTTATTCATATTGGAGTATTCTATGTCAGTGATTAGAGCTTTTATATCTTCAAAAATTGTTCTCATTGCAGTGTTGTTTATTAAGCCCGATTTTTCGCGAAACATACTAAAGTCAATCTTAAGGTTTCGATTTGACTCCAGGTAGTAAGCGTGTTCATAGCTCAACAGATCCAAGTAGAGTAGGTTATTAAATGTTTCAACCCTCCCGTTGTATATGCTATTATGATTTCCATACGCATATGTAGGAAAGCATAAAATTATGTTAGTATGTTTTATTCTACTTAGCACATTTCTTATGCAGATTATAATTTTGTGGTAGTCATTTGTTACTTTAAAATCTTCTGGTCCTAATAATATTATGCAATAGTCTTCAATTGTGAAGTCAGATAGTTTTGACTCAATACCATTGACAAGTTGTTCAATTCCTACTCTCGGTGTTAGATAGTGACATATTTCATCTTGATCTTGTACTAATACATTTTGTGCAATATTTAAGATATTGAATTTCTGTTCCGTGCTAAGTATACATACTTTTTTTTTTCTACAAGTTGGTTGAGTTTTATTATGTTTAGTATTGTTTTTAATTAATGTATCTTTATTACGCGCCGTTTGCATGCAGCCGTTTTTGTTGCCTTGTTGCTTATTCCGAGTTTCAGTGTCATTTTTTTGAATTGCTAAAGTATCAGTTTGCGTCTGCTTTGTCTCAAAGTTTGTGAGAGGTTTTTTCTTAGGTGTATCAGTTTGTGTCTGCTTTGTCTTATAGTTTGTGAGAGGTTTTTTATTAGGTGTATTTCGGTTTGACTTAATAGGGCTATTTGCTGTCACTTTTTTGTATAACTGGTTTTTTTTAACCAAGCCTTCATTTGAGCGTTTGAGTTCAGTATTTTCCTGGCTCAATAATTCTATTTCTTTATGGGCGCTATTTAATTCTGATTCAAGGTTTTGTATTTTATCTCTCAGTGATTTTACGTTGTCGTCTTCATCCTCAGAGATATCTGGTAAACTATTAGGTCAAGGTCTATACGGCGGATGCATTAACACCTCCCAGCCAAACTCTCTTAATTTTTGCTGAGTGGCTAAAGATGTGTGAGGTCTAGCGTTATCATGATGAAAAACCACACCCCTTGTGTTGATTAATTCCGGCCGCTTTCTCTCAACTTCTTGCTTTAATCTCATCAGTTGTTCGCAGTAGAGTTCAGAATCGATGCTCCTGCCTGGTGGCTCATAATGAATAATGCCCTTCCAATCCCACCACACACACAGCATCACCTTGTTGCGAATTAACCCGGGTTTTGCCACAGTCTGTGAAGCCTGACCGGCCTTTGACCACGACCTTTTTCGCACGTTCTTGTCGTACGTGATCCACTTTTCATCACAAGCTTCAGCTTTTTTTATCAGCTTCTTCAAAACTGGTTCGGGTTCATTACGTCGTAATAAAGAATCACAAATGAGTACACGGTTCATTAGGTTTTTTCAGTGAGCTCGTGAGGTACCCAAATATCGAGCTTTTTTGTGTACCCAGTTTTTTTCAAATGTGGCAAAACTGTTTTGTGGTCAATTCCCAGTTCTTCAGCTACGTCGTAACTACTGATATGCCGATCTTGCTCCACTTTTTCAAAAATGGCATCCATTTTATCCGTAATAGGGCGACCAGAGCGACGTGCATCTTTGACATCAAAATTTCGTGCTACAGTGCGTACTGAAGAAAGTACGAGATTTACCTAGACTGACGGAGAGTTGCCGGGAGCTAGGTAAATTCTCTTCTACAGTAAGAAATTGTGTATCGTTATTAAAAAACATACACGCAGAGGGCTACATAAATAACCCACAATTAGTGAGTGACCTGCTGAGCAAGTTAACACCGGTACAACGTACGCAGTACGGTGACTTTGCGATGGGCCTAGATAACGCGCAGGGGGTGGATTTAAGAGTGTCACCGAACTTAGAAATGTTCTCGCAATTCCTGACACACGTGACACGCTCGGCATCATACTACGCGCAAGCAAGCATGTTCGAGTCGGGTCCACCGAAACAACTTGCGAAGCAACAGAAGCATGGCACCGGTCAAACCCGACCAGTGAACAATGCACGCCCCGCTGCCAGCAGGCCACCGTGGGTTCAAAAGGTGAACACGCAAAGTGACGAATCCCTCGCACCGAAAGAGTGCATAATATGCCAGAAGAAACACACCATAGAAGAGTGTGAACAGTTTAAAAAGCTGACTGTGCAACAGCGTTGGGACACAATCAAAGATAAGAACACGTGTTTCAAGTGCCTGGTGAGAAAACACCCTAAGAGGTTTTGCCGCGCAAATAGATGCGAAAAGTGCGGCTACGGGCATCATCTGTTGTTGCACGCGGACAAGCAGCCGAAGGAGGATAAACAGCCAAGAGCCGAGAAAACAGAAAGCATCACGAACATAGTAGAGTGGCGAGCAACCGCGTTATTAAAAATAGTGCCGGTATCAGTCAGCGACAATAAACAATGTTACGAGTACGCATTATTAGACGATGGTGCGACGGTATCGCTAATAGACAGTTCGCTCGCTACCGACCTAGAGGGTCCGTGTGTACCTCTTTTGCTGAACACCGCGGGCGGCCACGGAGTGACGGACCTAACCTCGCGAATGGTACAAGTGCGCGTAAAGGGGCCCAATGGTCAGTGCCACAAAATAAAGTGTCACACAATGGTAGACATAAACCTACCAACGCAGACAGTGTCCGCCTCAGTGATAGGTGACAATGCCCATCTCAGCGACTTGGGTTGCGTGGAGATGAGGGGCGCGAAGCCGCTGCTGCTTCTCGGGCAGGACATCCGGCAGGGACGATCCGGTAAGCCAGTTGCCTCTCATACTAGATTAGGTTGGGTCATACATGGACCATTCAATAATTCTAGTACTAATGCAGTAGTCAATTGCATGACAATCTCCCTCCCTGACTTACATAACTCAGTTAAGTCACATTTTGAGCTAGAATCAATAGGTATTTCAGAAAATAAGCGCAAACATAGGGATGTTGAAAAGGCGGTACAAGTGTTGGACAGCACTAGACATCACACCACAGATAAGTCGCAATGTGAAGTAGGTATATTGTGGAAACAAAACTACACGCAATTACCTAACAATTACAATCAGGCCCGGCAGAGGTTGTACAGTGCCAATAGAACGCGCCTCAATGACAACCTGCCGACGGGACCTAACTTATTAAATACTATTTTAACAAAATCTAGAATAGGCCCTATAGCCTTTTCAGGCGGCATCGCTGACAAGTCCCTAAAGGTACGAATTAGGGCAAAAGGTCAAGGTGCTCGATTATTTTTGTGGCGAGGCGCGAAGCCCCACAGGGAACCATATAAATATAAAACGAGTTCCGTAAAACTAGGTGCAGCCTCATCACCTAGCACAGCAATTAACGTGCCTAAAATAGTGGCCCTTAAACAGGGAATAGGCACAGTAGAGGCGACCCTAGGTTCGATAAGGTCACGTAACAATAACAAGTTAGGCTACCCTGCGCTCATACACCCAGTAGGCAATAACTCCGTAAGACAGAGGGAGATTGTCATGAAGCTAGGGAAAGCGCGAGTGCACCGCCTAAAGGCAACTGGCGCTGGGTACCCTGGGAGAACGACCCAGCTGTCCGAGCGACCAGGTTGAGTTGGCCCGATAGCCATGCAGGTTGGCTCTCGGGCCCTTCTTTTCCACGTGGTCCACAGGAGCAGCAGCTGGCGTGTCGCGAGTCCTAGGCCATGAACGCAGACCCCGAGTGCAGCCAGTCAATCTGCGCTACGACAGCGCCTGTGGCGCCACCCCTGAACTACAAGCGCTATTCATCGTGGTCACGCATACAACACGCTAAGGCGCGCATTCAGCGAGCTATGGCGCGCATACAACGTGCTGTGGCACGCATACAACGCGCTAAGGCGCGCACACGGCGAGCTAAGATGCGCATACAACGCGCTATGGCGCGCATACAACGCGCTGTGGTGCGCATGCGTCGAGCTGTGGTGCTCATACGATGCGCTAAGGTGCGCATGCGACGAGCTGTGGCGCGCATACGATGCACTATGGTGCGCTTACAACGCGCTATGGCGCGCATACAACGTGCTGTGGTGCGCATGCGACGAGCTGTGGCGCGCATACAATGCGCTATGGGGCGCTTACAACGCACTAAGGCGCTCATACAACGCGCTAAGGTGCGCATGCGACGAGCTGTGGCGCGCATACAATGCGCCAAGGCGCGCATACAACGCGCTATGGCGCGTGTAGTCACCCGCCTCAACGTGCTCCGAAGTACGCTCAAGGAGCGACCGCCTCGTGAGGAGGTCCTTTACACCCTCCTCACAGAGGCCAAGCTGATCGTGAGCAGTCGACAGCTGAGCTACACATACGACGACCACAACCAGCCCGTGGTCCTGACTGCGAACCATATTGCTCCCGGGCATGGCGTCCGGGAGTACTCCAATCGCACCAGGCGACGTCGACGGCGTCGACTCGCACAGGCAATGGCGGCGTGTAAACGCGCTCGCCGACATGTTCTGGCGGCGCTGGCTGCGAGAATATCTCCCAACGAAAGATATGCTGTAACAGATTGTGTTACGTAAACATCGTAGTTTGTCATTAACAAGCATTGTAAATACCCAATGAGGTAGATAAAAGTCCGTTGCTAAGTTATCAGTTGTAATAACACTTATAGTTTGTACAGTACAGCTGCTATCACTTTACATGATAACAACCTTGTAACCCTAGCATATAGAGTATATTGGAATCAAACTTTGATACACATAAGCCATCAGCAACCTAAATAGCATGTATTTTGATAACGTCATCATCTGAATGATCGTAACAATACGAGGTAAAAACTCATGTTAAAAGATGTATCTTACGCCATAATATTGTCGATTGCGTAAGATTAAGCAAGTTGCAACACGATTCTGAGGTGGCGACCTGACTCAAGGCCAAACCCAGCTACGCTTTGGTGTCTTGCAGTGTTTTATGGAAGGAAATTTAAAACCCTTCAGGGCCCACACGCTACTTGAGCTAATGACCAAAACCATATATACCAGAGAAATTAAATTAAAATCAAGTTCTAATCGCTTAAAAGTTCTTATTATGTCAGCAAGTTCAGTCTTCAACAAGTCTCCGGTGAAGTAACAGCTCCTCATAACTGTTAGCTTTACAAGTCGCGAATGTTCTATAAATAGCTCAGGGCAGTCAAGTTAACATAGCTTAGGATTATTTTACTTTTCTATTGTCGTGTATTTCCGTGTACTCTTTAATGATCCTTTATGCTTATTTGACTGTATTTCCGTGTTGTGTACAATTATCTAGAAGCTTACGTATGTGATTTATATTCGTGTAAATAATTGTGTGTGTATAAATAGCAAATATAAAGTTTAAAGTGCTAAAAGTGGTTTCCATTAAATTCCCTCGTCAAGGGAACATCATCACCCCCGCCTACATCACCTGACTCCCGCGTTAATAACAATAATAAAGGAAGACAACTAAAGTAGGATAACTGATAAGCCAAGAAACCAATGTCCTGAGGACCTAGAATCCTAGACAATGTAACATTCTAATTCTATCAGCGACATCGACGATGAAAAAGTCAAAAATATATAAGGCTGACATATGCTACCGAAAAGTTTATGTCAATCCCGTTAAAATCCTTTGATATGCGATCGCCACTTGTCTAGGTTCTCTGATACTTAAAACCCTTACCATAGCATCGACGTTAACTAAATTTTGTACATGAAGCAGAGTAGACCACCAGTTGGCCCTGCATGTTTCTGTTGCGTCGACCACTGACTTCCAGTAAGGTCCATCGGTGATGCGGTTGAAGTAAGAAGCTTGGAGAAGTACAGTCACGGCTATCAGGGGTGTCAGCCGCATGTAACGATTCAAGTAGAACCAGTGGATGTTCTTGAGAAACGTTTCTGAAAAGGAAAGAATGTTCTTTATTAACTTATTCATCTTAATCTATGCGAGTGTATAAACAAGTATCAGTATATAAATATTTTGAGTCTGACACAAGCTGAGCATTTCTAAAAGAAAAGCGATAAACTTACATACAAACGCTAGTTTAGGTGTTCGTGCCAATGTAGCTAAAGATATTGTAGGAAAATTTCGTTAGAAAAGGATTTTAGCTACATTCATATCTAAAAGAGATACAATAAAGATCCAGTAATGCACGAATGGATCTTCATCATGCATCATTGTGTAGCTACTCCATGCAATGAGAGATAAACCGCCATCTATCTTGGCAAGTTGTTAAAAAATTACTACTTCATTGCCTTAAATATTAATCTTCAAATTCAATAATATTCAATTCTAACTTACTTGGATTCATTTTCCCTGCGGTCCTATACACTAGAAGTACACCTGTTATCGTGAAGAACGTGTCTACCGTCATTGTTGCTGCTGTTATAAATAGAGCATTGGGGGAAAAAACCCACTAAAATAAGAGAAGGAATCATTTTATTATTTTCATAGAACTTATTGACTACTGAATTTCTTCTTTACATCTTTCATCTGTGTTCACTTCCTTCTTAGCCATATCATTTTTCACACAATTCGTTTATCTTTTTTTTGGTCTGTCCCTTTTGTTATAGACATTCACAATCGTACTTTTCTGGACACATCCTCCTTCTATGCATTTGTCTGTATATTTTGTTAATAAATATAATTGAACCTACCTCTTGTGCATCAAAAGGATTCGCTAAAAACGCTTCTGAACTATATGAGTGTCCAACAATGACCCATAACATGGCAAGGGTCCTGATTCCATCAAGACAATGTAAGTTACCACCACCAGGGCTAAATGATGTGAGTCGTATTCCGTTTGTGTACACAGAGAACGATCGACCGAGTGTACTCATTTGCTTGACATCTGTAAATTACAATAAACTATTAGATAAATTCCCTTTTGTACTGCTTTATCGCATTGGGAATGTAACTCCGATAAATCTGGTAAAAAAGTAAAAAATTTGATGATCCAATAAATAGAAAATGATGAACCTATGTGCCAATACTGGTAGGTAACTAGTTGAAAATAATAACAAAAAAAAAAAACACTAAAAGTTTTACCCACCTTTCTTCAGTAGGAAACGATAGCAAAGATCGTAGGATGTACTAATGAAAGTCAATACTCCAAGTGCCGCAAATATACCTCTGAAAACCAAATTAGTAGGTCCCATATGTATCTATAAGCAGATATAGATAATACAATTTCAGAAGGTAAATCTAAAGTTAAATTAGCAAAATCATATCTACTTCATTAAACATTGCCTACATTGAATTATTGATAAGATTATGAATTAAATAATAATAAATTAACTAAGTATAATTATCAATAAATGATAATCTTTCAGATACGAATAAAGTATTCAAATTAAAACTGCTACTTACACAGCAGTATAATCAGCAGGAGCCCACGTCTTGTCTCCCGGAAGACGACAATAATCTTCATGGTACAGCAAGCCTAACTCAGTGATGTTAAATAATATAGAATCCATGGCTTGCTTGGCTGTACACGGCTTTGGCACGCATACTCCTAGTCGAAATACCAACATGCCCATAGGCATATCTGGATGGACGGACCTGAAATTTCGACTTTTTTAACTTAAATCTATTAATGTTGATTGACATCAGTAGGATCACAATCAACGTCAATCGACTACCGACATAATAAAACGTTATCTGAAGTTGACCAGAATATCGTTACAGTTTGAGTGCTTCAATACTCAATACTTCTGGAAGGCTTCTTCTTTCTTCTTCTGGAAGGTAACAAAAGTACTCAAATACACAGAGCACGGAACCGCCGCGCCGGCAGCGTCGAGAGACGGCAATACTAAAAATTCGTGGCGCCGAACGTGCGTTGAGCGCAAAACTTCTGTCACGGACCACTTTCAAAGTCGTCAGTTTCTACGCGTCATTTGGGTCGTAGTGTGATTAAACGGTGACAGGCTTGGTCTGTATGGAAAGTGTTGACAATGCCGCTTCTACCAGCAACCGCCGAAGCGTCTTCTTGCTAAATATGAATTTGAGCACAGAGCAAGGAGACACTTCGGCTCTGCGATTAAGGGCACCAACTACTTATTGGTGTGGTAATGGCTCAAGAGTACGGGTTTGCTAAACTCATAAGGTATTCTGTTGATCTGCCCGAACAATAAGCTGTCCTATAAGTCCGATTAGAAAAGGTCATACGCTGCGTTAAGCATGACACGAGATCCTGTGGCGCTTAGGTACGATAGGCGGTACATCAGTGGGTGGTGGGTTACATAACCAGTATAAGCTGGTCTCTTATTCTATTATATTAAAATGCCGTACTACGCTAGGCTAGCTCAAGGTCAAGTTGTTGGCACAGACGTGCGGCCACGTACACGGGTGGACTTCGTTGCCATTGCGAGCACCCGTCGCTGCAGGTGCAAGATCCGGACGGCCAAAGTAGTGTAACATAAACTCACGCCTGTTTCCCATACGGGCAGACAAAATAGAGAATAAGAAAAATCAAAAGGAGTATAAATCATATTACACCACAATCGTAGGAGGTGGCGCCTGCTACGATTCATACATACTCTTTTTGCTTTTAAAATACGATAGTACTAGTCATCGATTCTATAATAAAACGATTGTCGTAGATAGACAATAAACAAAGCGGTCATCTAATTAACCCGTACGTCAAATCCAGATAGGTATTAGTTGTCATAGGGAGCCGTCGCTGCGTCACAGGCGCCGCATGTCACGAACAATCGCGCTACGAAACAGGATTGAGCTAAATTGTACTTTTTATGCTTCTCCAGTTCCTACTAACAATAGTCGAAAGAAGCGATAATATTCATCCAAAAACTTGGAACCATAACTACTTAAAAGGAATCGTGACCACACTCGGAAAACGATTCAGTGATACCTTACACGGGGGGGGATCTATACGTCTACTTAAGATAATATCGAAGAATTGTTAAGTAGGTCCTGCTCATTCTCATAGTTCGAACTCCGCATAGACCACATAAAGTAGTACCAATGCAGTGTCATGCCTTTCACGGCCCGCGCGGCTCGCGGCGCGGCATCCGCGCTCTCACGCGGGAGACGTGTGGGCCGCGAGTAGTTAAACTCACCTATCATGCTGAAAGCCATCAAATTTTCCACTCAAGGCTAGTATTTCTCTACGACCGAGATCATATTCCTCAATTTTACTGATAGTTTCGTTGTCCAAACGCAAAAGGTTTGGATTGAACTGAATTCCTCCACTGTCTTGAGGAAGAGGTATGTTAAAATCCTGCTCAAATGGAATCAGGACTGAGCAATATTTCCCTTCGACGTGAATGTCTTCAATTTGATGCTCCATGGCTAAACATTGATGGTAGTTGCCCAGATCCACAAGATTGCCTGTAAAGATTCCTCTTGGGATCTTCAAACCGGCATCGATAACTGTGGATTAACAAATCAATAATTTAATAAAAAAACGTGTAGTTTCATGGATTAAAAATTTGTACTTACGTAAACTTGGAATGGTACGGACACAAAAACAACGGTTTTAAAAATGTTCGTCTACCCAAACATTGAGCCAGACCCAATTGAGTTATTAACTGTGCTATCACAAAAAAAAAGTGTTTCTTCAATTTCGTATCTAATTGTGAGAAAGCTTGAAATAATTGAAACATTAAGTCTGTGTAACTTTAAAATAACAGTTTCCGTGGTGATAAACCTTTCGTGTCAGTCGCAGCACCTGTTAATAGTTTCATCACTTTTGCGCTCTCGAAAATATAGCTTATTTCGCCGTTAATTTACTTAATGAAGATATTGTATAATCATAAAATAAAATTTTGATTTTATCACACGGATAGCTGAAGCCTAATGAGTGATTTTTAAATTTCTTGATATGGTTTGTTAAATAATAGGAAAAAAAACATTACCGACAATGTTTTTAAAAAAAATATAGGTTTTTTCTGCATTATTTTCTGAGCCTATTTGTAACATTTTGATAGTTATTTTTGCTACCTTTTTGTTGAACATGTCTGCTTACATAAAATATTTTTTTTTATTTTTTAATAACTAAATTTATGTTATTATATTGAAGAAAAATGTTCCTAAATTCAACACGATATCGTCAATTTTGTGTAAAGAGGCAACGGAAATTATTTTTTTACAATATTATAAACCAACATTTTCGAATAAAATATTGCTACCAATGGAGATGAAGGAGTAATCTATATGCGGCAATTATTAGTTACATTTGGTTTAGTTAAATTTGTGAAAAATGCAAATTTTTGACAGATTTTGTGATAGCGTCCTTAAGACCGATTATCCACACCGAAAATTACCCACACCGTATGGATTTTCGAAAAATGGTCTTTTTCGAAAATCCATACGGTGTGGGTAATTTTGAATGGCTTAAATTAAGCCGTTCAAAAGGGTTACCCACACCGTATGGGTTTTTATCGAAAACCCTTTCAACGGTTAACCAAACTTTAATTTAAGCCGTTCAAAAGGGTTGCCTGGTTGGTTGGTTTTTGATTAACCGCTTAGAAAAACCCTATCGAAAACCCTTTCAATAGGTAATCAAAATGGTCCCCACAGGTAGGGAATTAGATCGTACCGTTAAAAACAAGCTTTAGCTTATATTATAAGAAAAGAAAGAGGCGTTGCATTCGAAGGATTTCTTCAGTGATTTCTGAGAAACTGGGTGGATTTACGTACCTACCTTGTTTCATTTTAATTCGCGTAAAAATTTTTGTCGCTTATTATCCATTAGTGAAAGATCTTCATAAGTGTAAAATTGTTTTTTTAATAGTCTGATTACTGAATTCGAGAAAAAAATTGTACTGTAGGTATTCGAGATAAAAGATATCTGATGGTGGAAAAATCTACTCTTACTTAAAACGAAAAAGTACCTTTCATTTAATAAATAACATTAAAAAAACTTTTTACAAAAAAAATAACCGACTTCCAAAAAAACACTACAAAGTTAAAAATAACTTTAATATCGGAAGTCGGTGTCTTTGGATCTGTATTTTAGTTTGATGCCATGAATTTTTCAAATCGGTTGGCAAGCGACGGAGTTATGCGCGAACAAACATTAAAAAAAAATACAAACTTCCGAATTGAGAACCTCCTCCTTTTTTAGAAATCGGTTAAAAATAACCAATATCAAATCTATACTTACATTCAAGTAAATTAAATGGGTTCCTTTGAATAGCATCTATTTGACGAGTGCACTCTTCCTCATCTAGCACATTTTCCAAAAAACTTGAGTCTATTGCTTCCATACTTCTCGCTATGTTATTAGAGCAAGACACGAAACTTAATGTACATAAAAATAAAAGCACTTTGAGCGCCATGTTTAATTTTAAGCACATTCAATTGTTTTTAAAACTAAATCCATCGAATACTCCACGAAACACACTTTTTACTAACTACACAGACTTCTAGTGCTAATTATTTTAATATAAACTTAATCTAATCATAAACGTTTGATTAGGATAATAATACGGTTACCTTTTAATAGAACAACAGTCATAAAAAGCAAGCATGACCAATTCTATCTCATTCTTCCAAGAATAGACAAAGTTTTTTCTATCCAACCAATTGTTTTTTTTTTTTAACTAAATACTAAAAAAATAGAAATTCAAATATCTCGAAAACGGTGCGTCTTAGGCAAAAAAACACAGAAATTTAAACCCCCCTCCCCCCCCCCCTGTTTCGCCCCTGTGCCACTACCGTGCAAGCAGCATGTCAACATGAATTTAAGTTAAAAAAAACCTTCAACATGAATTTATGGAAAAAATACATTTTTTTTTCTGCTGTTACATTTATCTTAAGGATGGTTTCGACTAGAACAACAATTTCTTTCCCGCCATTCTCCCAATTTTTTTTTCTATTTTCATATCTGCTCATAGTTCCCCGAAGCATAGACTCCAACTTCTACAACTCCGCCCCTAAGACGACCCACTTGGACGGTGAAAATATTGAATTGAGTTTTCAAAATCAATATAATGTAGATCTTTTCTAGGTCCAATGTGATGTAGACTATTTAACACTTGTTTCTACCCCAAGTGTCAAAAGTAAAGAAAAATTGGTCGTCATGCTTGACATTGAAGACTTTTGTCGACAGAACAATAGAAACATTTCTTCTCTTCAGTTTGAACATCGCCATGCTTAGGACGGTAGAAATCAAATCGAGTGTACGACTAAACGCCGACAGACACTACGCCGACAGACTGAACACCGACAAGACTTTACTTCGACGGGACTCTTCGCCGACAGGACACTTCGCCGACAGGACTCTTCGCCGACAGGGCTCATCAGCGACGCAATTTATCTCCGATAATCAGATACTTACTTTGGAAATCGATTACTTATGCGTTTCTTGTAATTATACAATTCATACAAAATAAACGACGTTACAACATTGTAACGTATAATATGGTACCTACCTAATCCTAAAACATTAACTATTGTTTTAGGATTAGGTAGGTACCATATTATACGTTACAATGTTTTCTATTAATGCAAGTCGTTTCTGGCACTCGCCGGCCGCTGCCGCGGCACCGCTCGCTTCGCTCGCTCGGCTCGTGCGTAGGAGGTCACAGTTTTAACCTAACCTAACCTACCTGTCGGCGAAGAGTCCTGTCGGCGAAGTGTCCTGTCGGCAAAGAGTCCTGTTGGCGAAGACTCCCGTCGAAGTAAAGTCTTGTCGGTGTTCAGTCTGTCGGCGTAGTGTCTGTCGGCGTTTAGTCATACACCGAATCAAATCACTTATTAAGACACAAGAGGTCTTTTGATAAATTTTGACATTCGAAGGTGTCGAATGTCAAAACTGATCAAAAGAAAGTAACTTACTTATCTTTTCCGAGGTGGGTTACTGAAGTTTTCGAACTCGCTTCGCTCGCTTTTTATCTCACATTTTCTTGATTCTTAAGCTTTTCTGCATAAGACAACAAATTACCAACTATAAATTCTATTTCTGTATATTAATTAATAGTCAAATCAAAAGAAAACTTAATCTTTCTGTGGCGGGGATCAAAATCTTCAAGCTACGCTTACTTCGCTCGCTCTGGTTCTCTTAAGAATACCTACACCGTTTAATCGGATGAGGCAAATTCTTGCCCGCAGCGTGACGCTTTACGTGTTCCTAATTTATGATTTTCAGTTAGGTAATTGATACACACAAGTGCAAAAATATTGAGGCGTTCATTTAGGTGTTTCCTAGTGTCAGCGAAAACGGGTATAGAAGTCTATGCAATGTACGTCTACCTTCTCAATGTGCGCCTGATGAAGGGTAGAGGTAGTGTTTGTCCAACGCCTGATAATAAAATAACCAAGCTGATACACCTTATTACTCGACTGGTTGCTACGAGGAAATCTTGGTGGAGTGTTGACAGTAGAGACAGTAGAAATGGAAATGGAAAATATTTTATTGTCCAGGTAATACAGCAAGCAGGATCACATGTTAACATCAAGTTGAGAGGACATGAGTAACTTAAGCTCAACACACACAGGCAGCGGGTGCGAAACGGGCGCGGGTCGACGCGGGTCGGGACGGCAGACGGCGGGCTGTATTTATATGAACGACACCACACGAAACACGTGCGCGGCTCCCGCCACCGACCCGCTGCGCGCCGGACCCGCGCACGCGTTTCGTGACAGACTAACTGTCTCGTTTGGACTAGACAGTTAGTCTGTATCTTGGAGCTCGACAAAAAACAACTCTTCTCTTAATTTAGACTAAATGGATATTATCCGTATAAATACTACCGTCAGTATGTAAATCAATCAATCTGCCTAGCCTTTTCCCAACTATATTGGGGTCGGCTTCCAGTCTAACCGGATGCAGCTGAATACCAGTATTTTACATGGAGCGACTGTTAGCGCGTTAAAATCCGTTTAAGTCCGTGCGAACGTGGGCTAACTAAGGGGTATCATGTTACCCAGCAACTGGGTTGTGGATGTCAGTCGGTCTTGGCTTGTTGTCTCGGACTGGCAGCAGACCCCAGCTTAAGAAAGGTTAGGCAGATGATGACACAAATAGTAGATTGTTATACAAGGGTCGAAAGGAATCAATTCCTCTCGACCGTAGCGTACTCCGAGCGTAGCGAGGGCGGCTATAATCCGAGTAGGAATTGGTGACTTTCACCCGTGTTAAACACTCTACTTTTCATTTCGAATATAAGAAAAGTAAAAAATTGTAGTTTTTCTAAAATATTTTACTTCTTGTTTGCTCGCCACTTCATTAAATCATTTATTTATTTATTTAAACTTCTCGCACACAATTAGGTACAAAGGCGGACTTAATGCCTTAGGCATTCTCTACCAGTCAACCAAGGGTGCAAAAGGGGTCAAAAAAGAGCACCCGCCATCTTAATGGCGGGTGCTCTTTTTTTGATTGAGAGAAAATAATAATATTAAAAAAGATTAAATTATAACATAATTAATTATAAATAAAACAGGTGCACAAGTACATAAATAGGTTATAAACTTATAATACACATTCATACATAATTATTTACTATAATATTTATATCCCTACATTGTATATAGTATATAATATATATAAATATGTTGGGTTGTTGGTTGTCTGTAAAAGATCGCTTTTAGCGATAAGACCGCCCATTGTGTCACCCTATGTAAATTTTCAACATTTATATCTGTAACTTTTATCGTGTACATAATAAAGAGTATTCTATTCTATTCTATACATACAAATTCAAGGAAAAGAGGTAATTGAGATGACTCTACGCTATTTGTTTTGTAAATAACTCTGCAATTTCCGCTTAAATGCATGCCGACTGGTGGCCGTCCTCATATCAAGAGGAAGCGCATTCCAGAGAAGAAAGGACTGAATATCAAAGAACGAATGAACAAAGTCAGAAGTATGAGAAAAACAGAGTAGAAGAAGATTGTTGGAAGAACGCAGATTCTTAGCGTGTGAAGAACATAGATACTGGAAGTGAGACATAAGATAAGAAGGAGGTCTGGGAGAGTTGAGAAGGGAGAAAAGTGAGGTCAAAGCGCGCAAACTTCTTCTCTGGCGAATGGACATCCATTTGAGCTCAGTCCTGTAACTCGACACATGGTCATATTTTCTTAGATTAAATGTGAACCGGATACCATTGTTGAGTAGTTTGTCGAGCTTATCAAACAAAACCGCATTAAAGTCAAAGTAGCACTCGTCACCATAGTCGATGATAGGGAAAATCAAAGTCTGCACAAGCATAGTCTTAGTCTTAGCGGGTAAAAAGTTTCTCAGACGATACAGGGATCGCAGAGTACCGTTGACCCTTTGACTAACACTAGAAACCTGGCGTTGCCAGCCCAGCGTCAAGATACAAACCGAGATCTTTCACTGTTGGAGTAATGGGTATGACGGTACCATTAAAAATAAGAGGAGGAAGAGAGCTAAGTGCACCTTACCCATCATGCGCAAGCTTCCAATTACAATGGCCTGACACTGAGGGGTTTACCGACACCCCAAAACTATCAGACCACTTTTTGTTTTAACCACTCCCCACCCGCCCAGCCGCATACAACTGAAAATCATCAGCATAAAGTCATTGTATGTATTTAAAATATCTTTCCTTTGAAATTTCTGGCAAAAGATTTTCCATGACTGTATTTGCCTCGTCTGTAACCGAATCTGGGGCAACATTTCAGTATCGCTTGAACTAATTTTTAATCAAATATTAGTCTATACAAAAACCAGATTTTGAATTTCGGTAAAGCTTACAGAGTTATATATTCCGCCAAATTATATAATAAATAGTCTTTTTTAAATTTCAAATATGGAACTTATCGCGTCACCGCTGCGGGCCGTCCCGCTTAATAGTTATTTTTATAATTCACACTGGCTGTTTATACACTCACAAGACCGCAGCATTTTTTTTATAATCGATATTTTCCTTAACTAACAAAAAAAAAGTAGCCAACTACCGACAACCTACTAAACTAAATTCAGTTCTATTTTTAAAATTCATTCCCGCCCTTTATAAGGAAGCAATTACTATGAGTCTTTCCCGCCCAAGACTGGGGAGCAGCGTCTTCCACCCGCTACTAGAATCAAAGAAACACTACTTTCCGCGTATGAGAAATGAACATGTATTTTTTATACCAAAGTATTTTTGCTAAAGTGGTAGTGGGCTGGCCATGTTTGTCGAAGGACCGATGACCAGTGGAGCAGACCGCAGAGGCAGACGAGTCCTGAAGACACACACAATAATATTGGCAAAAAAGTTCCATTTTCAAAATTTGAACTTATTTATTTATTATATTCGTTTACAAGGTGCCAGCTCTTAAAACTTTTAATGTCCCTCTCGTACATAGAAATAATAAGCTACTATGCATAGTTGCATGCTGTGTGATGCATGCATAGGACAAGATAAGGGAATACCGAGGGGACGGCGCGTACGCAGTCCCCACTACCAAAAATTACGCATCCGAGTTATCCACATTAGGGATAATCGCAGGGGTCAACCCAACCGCAGTGCAATGGGAAGGCCTCGCCCTGGGGGAACCGCCTTCATGATCACGGTATCCCCTATGCCAGGTAAGTATGATTTATTGACAGAAATTCGCGAGGGTCGTTCAACGGCGGAGAGTATTAACACCGCGATTCAGAAACGTGACGTAAATATAAAACGCCATCTAGTGAATAGAAACTGTACAAAACCACGATTCATGCATGATTTATGTTATATTTTGTTTCATACCTCTTTTGATAAAGTTATTAAGATATGCTTAGGTACCAGGCAGTGGGTAGGTAGGTACTTATAGTTCTTGAGCTAGTTTTGAAAATGCTACCTATATTACGTAAATAGTAGGTACTTATTTAGGTACATAAACATAACTGAGGTAATGTAGGAGTAGGTACTATATAAGTACACCTCTGCCTAGCCCTTCGGGGAAACTTGCCGCGATGTTACGTGTGTGTATTTAGGTAAGTAGTTACCACTAATAATTGGATTAAAGGTACGTCTACTAATTTAATTATGCCATTAAACATTCAAAATCTTGACATGGCCCCGCGATCGTATCGTTGGAGGCGCGGAACAGATAATTTATTTATTCCGTGGTTGTAGGTGAGTCCAAGGCTAGGCTGTCTTGGACCTCCAATAACTGTACTACTAGAGATAAAATCATCATAATTATGTAGGTACCTACAACCTTCATCATCACTTTAATATTTCTGCATATTATTCCTTTCTTGTACCAGGCACTGGACAGGGTCAAAGCATAGTGAACTGATAAAAAAAATATTTTCTTATGGCCAGTCATTGGAACGCACTATCGTTCCAATGACTGGCCATAAGGAAATATTTTTTTTATCACTATGCTTTGAAAATAGATTCAATGCAGTTTGTTGTTCTTATCTCACAAGAGAATCCATTCTGTTTGCATTTAGAAACTACGGTGTTATCTCTATTATGATTCTGTTTCAAAATTCCGTTTTAAACTTTGTCACGATACTCACGATACAATTTTAAAGAATCATTAATTACCTACGTCGGTACCTACTTATCTTATCTTGTATCTTATCTTTACGCTAATTTATCAAAAACGATCAACAATATATACTTAAGTACCTACGAGTATGTAACACACGCGTCAAATAAAATAGTGAATCTAGATCACCGATAGAAACTACGAGAATAATATAGGCTCTAGGTAAGTAACGATATTCAATCAACAGTCCTACACGCAGGGCGATGAAATCAATTATTTGTACTATACTCTATGGCGATGAAACTCGGAAGATTGTAGTCGCCAGCTTATCATGTTATTTATTTATTTAATACTATAAGCACAAAAAAAAATGTACAGAGGCGGGCTTAATGCCATAGTACCATGCCATGTTACCATAAACTATTACATAAAATTTTCTCTTTCGATTTTGAACTTAACCATCAACATTTTGACGGTTTAGCACAATATCAACTGTCGCTAGTCGGAATCACTAGCGACAAAATTTGGTAGAAAACAGATCTTCGCTTTTGTGATATAGATGCGCTCCAGATCGGACACCTATAAACCTACCACCTATATAATTTTTGAACCAATGACCGACAAATTCTGATATTTGGAGACAAATTTCGACTAATTAGCGACAATTTATTTATGTTATCAAAACTAAAATCCCTGTTAGTGGCCATGCTAGTGTAAGTCACACAAAATCATTTGGAGAAATTTGACAGTTTAGGGATTGTACTAGATTTTACCTAACTACATACGATAGGTCGTTTGGTATAAATTATAATTTTTCTAATACCTATTACCTATTATTAATTACGTAGTAATTTATATCTACGGTTGAGGTTCCCAAGGTCCTTTAAATTAAATAGGTATTCTCTCTGAATAAAGTATGAAATCATTTTCATCTCAGATTATATCCCACCTTTTGGACATAGATGTAGGATCACTCTCAGGGAAGACTGCTGCATGCTGGACATGTGGGGTGGACCGTACATAGCCATAAAACCGAGAAACATTATAACTTTCCGTGTGGATTATCAGAAACTCGTTGGTTGCATAACTTTGAGCCTAATGGATTCTTCATAATTTCAGACTATGGTGTAAGACCGCACGTGCAATACATAACTCATGTAGGTATACCTATACTTACATGGTATAGTAAAAAAAATCTTTATTTATAGAGACCTTCATCAAGCAATGAGTGTTATCAATTTATAAATAACAGAAAACATGATAACAGAATAGACAACATTTTATTATGACGTAAGTAACATACAATAAATCAATAAAGCAGTAAAAAATAAAAGTCTGGAAAATATGACGTAATTTTTATATAATATAAATGCTTTTAAATATGAAAATAAAAAACCGGTACTTATATTCAAAACCATAATAAAGAAATGCCTAATCATTACAGCAGTTTTTGTGAGTCTGATGATAAATGACAAATTGGACAGATTCATTCTGACCTCGAAGATTAGAAGTGTGTGACCACAATTACATAAGCCGTATTCTGTGATACAAAAATAATATTGTAGCGGCTACAGATCGTAAATATGTATGTATAATCTAATGCTAACATATTGCTTATAGTTCCATTAATATGCTAGGTCAATCCTTGCAGACATCCAAGGCCTCCTGCTTTTCTTCAGAAAGTTCCTTGCCCGTAGCGTCAAGCATTTGGCGCGCGAAGTCTGAGATGGTCAGACCCTGAACAATCTTCCACTTACCATTGGCGGTTGTGACTGGGAATGAGAATACGACGTCACGGGGTGTACCGTATGATCCGTCAGAGACAACACCCATGCTCACCCAGCGGTCTCCACTTCCCAAGAACCAATCCCTCATGTGATCAGAGGCGGCTTTCGCTGCAGAGAGAGCCGAAGACATCTTTCTTGCGGCAATGACTGCAGCACCACGCTTCTGCACTGTTGTGACGAAATCTGACTTCAAGTAGGCATCATCATTGATAGCAGCCGGCACTGGTTTCTGTGCACCACCCACAGTCACAACAGCATTTGACGCGTCTGGGAACTGAGTGGATGAGTGGTTACCCCAAATAATAACATTCTTTACATTCTGCACAGGGACACCAATTTTAGCTGCCAACTGAGACTGAGCACGGTTCTGGTCGAGACGAGTCATTGCTGTGAAGTTCTCTTTAGGAATGGAAGGAGCATACTTAGAGCAAATGAGAGCATTTGTGTTAGCTGGGTTGCCAACAACAAGGACTTTCACATCCTTACGGGCAACTTTGTCCATGGCTTGACCTTGCTCCTTGAAAATGCGAACATTGGCAGCGAGGAGATCTTTCCTTTCCATGCCTTCTTTCCTGGGCATGGCACCAACCAGGAATGCAGCCACAACATCTTTAAATGCTTCGTCAGGCTTGAAAGTTGGCAATACGCCGGTCAGCAGGGGTAGAGCACAGTCAGCCAGCTCCATGACCACACCCTCAAGGACTCCCATCATGGGGGCGATATCAAGAAGGTGCAGGTAAACAGGCTGGCTGGGGCCAAATACGGCACCAGATGCAATCTGGTAGATCAGGGAGTAGGCGATCTGGCCTGCGGCACCGGTGACAACAACTTTAACAGGTTCAGCCTGAAAATGAGCAAATAACACAATGTAGCTTCCAGTTTCTACTTTATTGTAGCATGACCTATGTTCTATGTTCTATGTTCTATGTTAGAGGGTTTGGTTTCCGCACTTAGTCCTTCATGTGGACCATTGTGCGTGGGCCATGGCGGCCGTCATTGGTTTATTCCAACCAGTAGCATGACCTAACTAACCATTCATTAAAGTCTTGTTGAAGTATGGATTGAATAGCTTCGTAGTTACTAAATAATCATTTCCCCGTGTGGAATGTCTTAGACCATTGTAGGGAGATAGCAGAATCCTACAAATTCCTACTTTTAGATCATAGTTTGATTGTGTAGTTGCACAGCTACAGCTACCCACATATTTCCAAAATAAATATAAAAATTATCTACATTTGGAAATGTGAGCTCATTCCAAAAAAATATTATGCTAACTCCTACAGTATTCATGTTTGTGCCAATGTTATTATTATGTAATTAAGTACAAAACAAGATCACTGCCAAAGAGGACCACACTAACAAGCCTGGTTACCATGGTTACAAAGGATAATAAAATTAACAACTTTCGAAGAGTTAAGGATGAAATAAAAACTTTTAATTAAAATTCTGAGATATTGGCTATGACAAATTCCATAAATTAACATTAAATTATCTTTAGCGATGGTTAACTGTTTTTTCAACGAAACCTGATAAATATAGGCTAGGCTAAATTAACCTAAAGGCAGCCTGCGAATCAATTATGGAATTTGTACACAGTCATTCTTTTCATTTTCTAATTAGATATCATTCCATCAACAGACGTAACAATCTAACATAATTATTGATATAATACCCGCAATAATACGAAAGGTCAAACCAAAGTCAATGGAAATTTACAATTTTAAAACTCACCATTTTTATGTTCTGATTGTAGATTGTTTATTTCTTTATGTCTAGGAGATTTTTTAGTGCTTTTAATATCAACCGGCTGAACCTTCTGTTCGAAAACTACTGTGCCGAAACCCGCGCCGCGCCAGGTAAAATTGCGTCGTGGAGTTCGTAACAAGCTCGGTGACCGGAATTGACAAAATAGCTGTCAGTTGTACTTGACGCTACTTGTCACAAGTTGACAGCCGGTAATGATCAGCGCACAGATCACACACACACACTATCATAAAACGTGCTCGCATCCAGCGTGCTAGATGTAATCGAACGAATATGAGCGCTCGTGTTTTATTCATTTAAAATGCCACCAGTTTTATCAAAACCCCAAAAAATGGCAATTCTTTTGATGTTTTCAGTAGCAGAAGAAGAAACGCACTTGAGACATTCCAGATCTTTCAATAAATATCTTGAAATTCTTTCGCGATCCATTTTGACGTGACCTTGTGCCTTGTGACACAAACTCTAAATACTGCATCTGCTGTACAGCAAGCTTATACACGATCAAGCCTTTAAGCACGACTCACGTTCACTTACGTCGGCGTTATTCACGATCCATCTGCACGACGTTCGCGATGGTGGGGGCGCTCGCTGGATTCAAAATTGGTCATGCATATCCAGCAAGCAATTATCGACGTACAAAAATACGTTGAAACTATTCACTTCTCGCCGTGCATCGTTCATGACCTTGGCGGGACGTACAGCCAGATGGACCGTGAATAAGGCGGTTTATAATATTTTGAGATTAAACTGAGGCGCTGCTTGTCAGCATTGCGACAAATCCATTACATTTTATTATAGTTCCCTAATTCACCGTTCGTCAAGTTTTGTTGGCCTAGTTACGGTTAGATACGGTTCGAGCGCAGTAGTTAATTGTTCTGAGGTAGTGCTGCACGCACAGACTTAAGTATACACGACAAGCATCAAGTAAAAACAACCATAGATAAGGCAATTGAGTACAAAATTATAGATAATACCGTATAATAACCAACCATGACATTGGCTAAATTATCGAACATATGTATCGATGGAGCTGGAGCCATAACCTTAAAAGATAATACAACTTAGTGGCCCATTTTAAATTACACTGACCAGAAATTGGACCAATGCCAATGACAATCTTACGCAAAGCTGACACAGTAGATGGCGCCACATCAACATTACTTATTGTACACTGACATAAACAAAGCAAACTGTCAAAAACACGGCAGTTTCGGATTTTTCATTGTTTTTCGGCTTTTACTTTTACTCTAACCTGTAAAGATTCTTCCTCCTTATTGTTTTCAGCTCTAAAATGATCATGTTTTGTACAGCAATTTCCCATTGCTTGCGAAGTTTATAGTTTTTAAAGGTGAATTAATGGACGCCTTCGTTCCTGTATAACACTAATACGCTGACTGGTGTATTCTTACAAAATATTCGTGACGACCGGCTAATCAGTAAAATAATTTATCAGTAGATTGTTTTTACAATCTACTGCAATTATCCTACATCTATGGTTTTTTACCATAGATGTAGGATAGTGTGCGTGTGATGTGCATAGTGTGCTTATAACTCAGAACAATGAAAAGCATAGAATGAGGGCTAAAATAGCAACTGAACTCAATATATTTGCTTCGTTTTGACTTATGGAGCCGATATGATGTTAGAGAAGGACCCGTATACAGAAGACGTTGCGAAATTTCGTAGGGTGTCACTCTTTTTATTCTGACTAGTGATGTGACCCACTCAATTACAACGTCGATAGAATTTACAATGAGATTATCTTATAATCCCAAAAATGATAACCGTCCCAGTTTGAGGGTAGGCCTTCCGGTCCAGGCGGCGGCGGCGCTGACGTTCTGCACCTATAGTTTACAGATATCTTCAAGACGGCTACCTGCAGCTTCTATGTTCCAGTGTTTTTGACGGGAAAGAGTTTGGAGATCTGTTTAAGGAGTAGGTTTGACATCTGTTCGAGGAGTACGTTTTGAATCTGAATAATACACAAGTCTTCACGAATCTTCAGGAAGCAATTTTCGGGACTCTTCAGAAACACTACAACTATAATGAAGCTTTGAAGACATACTAAGTACCTTGCCAATGATTACGAATTGGGCTATTTTAAACGCTTTCTTAGGTAGGTACAGGCCTACTTTAGTTTAACGAGAGCCGCTAATTGCTTCCTGTTTTAAAGTTTTATTTGAACTATTTTTTATCAAGTTTACGTCACTTTAATGCTTATAACACATTGACTATACGAATATCTACTTAAGTCATGTTACATAACATTAGATTTTCTATAAAATTCCCTGTCTCCTGAGGTATCTATATCAGCTCTATATATTTCCACTGAAAGGGTATTTCAGAGGAAACAGAAAGAATATTATTATTTTTAATTAAACCTGTTTTACTTGTTGATGTTCTCAAAAACTGCTGAACCGATTATCAAACTAGTTATAGATACTTCAGGCCGGTCTATAGACCTAAATTAATCTAATATTTAAAATATGCTTAAATTAAATAGGATTTCTCAAGAGAGTAAATACATAAAAGTTAAAGACAGGGCTAGGTCTTGGTCTAGGTTACCTGGACGCGCTAAAAAAACTATTAATTACGGCTATACAGCCCACTAAATTGAGGTTTGTAAGGGTCGTACTTACGGTTTTATGTACTAAACACTGTTTCATCACTGTTTTTTTATTTTACTATCACTGTTATCATTCCGAATTTAAGTTAGTACCAAAAACACTATTTGGTGACACATCGTCGCGAACATTAACCATTTCAGTACGTACATTATGAATTCAAAGCAAAATGCTATGTGACTGCTTTTTTGGAGTCCAATTTCGCCAACAATACAATTTATCCATTAATTTTTTTTCACATTGTCTTTAGGAAATCTGTAAAAGAAAAGTATCGAAAACATTATTTACACCACTATGTACGATTATGATACCCTCAAAACAGTTTCCGAATATTCACTAATAACTTCTATTGGAATAGATAATACGTCTGGTTTCCGCTGCAACGTCATTCAGCAACATTTGTTACGTACTCGTATTTATATTAATTTATCAGCTCACAATCAACACAATATTGAGTAAAAACTTACCGATGGAAGGTCAAAATTTCTTGTTTATTGTCTTTTCGTGATTAATGGGACTTGCAGCCCCCAACCACACAAGACGTTGCTCCACAGCATCCATGCACTCACATGGATGCTGTGGAGCAATGTCTTGTGTGGTTTATTATTTGTAATTAATCAAATAATTCGTCTCTGAAGGATAAGATCAGGAATGAAATTATCCGGAAAAGAACCGGAGTTACCGACATAGCTTGCAGAGTAAGCAAACTGAAGTGGCAGTGGGCTGGCCATGTTTGTCGAAGGACCGATGGCCGATGGAGCAGACGAGTCCTGGAGTGGAGACCGCGTATCGGCAAGCATAGTGTGGGACGCCCCCCAGCTAGATGGACCGACGATCTTAAGAAGGTGGCTGGGTCAGACTGGATGCGGAAGGCGGAGGACAGGGTGTCGTGGCGCAGCCTGGGAGAGGCCTATGTCCAGCAGTGGACTGCGATAGGCTGAGTTGATTGATTGAAATATTTCGTGTTGATTGATTGAAATAATCTAACAGTAGAAATATTATTAAAACATCGAAAAACTTTAAGAGATTACGACAAACGCATAAACAAATAATTCGCGAACAAGTATAGTAAGTATAGTTCAATGAACGAACTGTCAGACATCGGAGCAAAGTAATATCAAATTTGGGTGGGTTGAAATCGTAGACAGAGAATGCTAGCATTCTCTGTCTACAGTTGAAATAAACCATTATAACCAAATGACAGTTTCATCTTGTGACATGCCAAAAAAGTAAAACAAAGAGTAAATCATATATCTCTTTCCCACATCCGTCTTTGTGCCATAAGATAGAACGGGAACAAAGGTAGTTACATAGTTATTTTTATAATCCTTCTTTTAAGCTTTTCATTGTTCTAAGGCTTGTATGCGTACTATTGAGGAATTTCATATCTATACACCTTAAGGACTATTTATGCTTGCAGCGCTCGGCCGCTATAGAAATCTCATCAACCAATAGCATCGCACCATCAGATTTTTGATGAGACCCTTGTTTTTGTAAATGAAAAAAAAAGACAGTAAAAAACGCGTGGCATACTTCACACCAATTGTCAACATTGTCCAAAAACTCCACCAAATTTAGCTGGACATTCATATCCAAAATAAAATGGTATGGACGTCCAGCCTCCGGAATTTCATCACATAAAAAACATGATTCTACTAGGATAAAATGAACCTCTTGCCAGGGCCAAGACAGCTGATTGATTAATATATCAGCGTAATCACTGTATGTAAAATAGTTGTCCACATCTAAAATATTCGCCATGTTTGCTGTTGGCTGTTGCTGTGCATGTAACGAAATAAGACGTTTTCTGAGTCTACGCCGCAACAAAGAGACGCCGACAGTCGCTATTACTCTTGATATTTAATCCGTGCCCAATATATTATAAACAATACTTAAACAAAATTATTGAACGAATGAATCTCCTTTGTTCATAAAATGATGACAAAAGAGAAGCGCTGTTAGCATCGACCATACAGCTGGTCGTTGCTTGTCGGATCTTAAGTGCGTTTCAACACAACGGGGATTTAACAAAAAAATCTGTTGTGATGGGCTAACTGTATTGCAGTTGGGTAAGTTCTATTTTAAAGAAGTAAATCGCAATACACAGTCTTATTTAATAATTTGGATAGACGAAAACGCCAGTTGAAATAAAGAACATCGTTTATTGTTATATTGACCTAATAATAACATCATAAATCATCTAAGCCGAAAGCTCTGCTTTGCAACTGAACCCATGAAATGCGTTAGAACAAAATGTAAAGTATTAAAATTAAAAACTTTCTCAGTTTTGTTTCTTTTGTTCTATTCCTAGTGGTCGAGAAAGGGTCACCATATCCGTAGTCAGACATCTGTGATCATTGTAACAGAGCCTACAAAAAACGCATGAACAACAAAAAATCAGAAACGACAAAATATTACTATGTATTTTTGTTTCATTGGTCGATGCAAAAAGGGGCGTAAAACAGATGTGGTCATCGTGTTCACGGGATTTTGTTTTGAAACTGGTTAGATATGAAATTCCTCGATAGTACGTCCGAGACGAATAGTGCTGTGTTCATTAGCTTCCTCAACTTCGATTATCGATATAGATTGCAGTATCTTTGTATCTCCTGATTTGAATGCAGATGTAGATAATGTAAATAAAATAAATAAAAATTGGATTTTTAATTTTCTCCAAAGAGAACAAAATTGTTAACGGGATTTATTTCGTTTACGACTGACGTCGGCCGCTTTAAGCCGATAGCGTGCACGTCATGTTGGGAAATCGCTACGCCCCCGTTAGGGGGTGAGGCCGGCGGGGTCGGGGTGGCGGCGCTCGCCCGCGGAAACTGTACAGTGGCTCGACAATGCGAGCCCCTCAATGTGATTGCCTATGCGGCTGTGGAATATTGGGCGCATTTGTGCGCCCATTAGCATGTACGTGAATGCGAGGAACATTCCTGAACGCGGATACGCGCTCTATCTATCTCGCTCTCTTAGCATATGCTGTTTCTCTTTTGCATTGCCAATCTGAGTGTGCATCCACACTGGCAGCCTAGCGCAATTGCGACGACAGGCGGACGGGCGCGAAGTATCAAACTTAATTATGAAACCGCCGTTTACGTCCATAGTGTAGTGACTAAGGCATCGGCTTAGGCGCCTAGCGCGACGGGCACGAACGAGATAGTTTTCAAACGTTCGTATCCGCGCGCTATGGCTGCTCTAGGGGCGCACACGCGGGTGGCAGGTAAACCAGTAACATTAAACAGTTGCTTGCATAAAAATCAATGTAGTATTTTCTGGTTATAATTATCTAGCAACACCGACTGGAAATGCCAAGTGACATAACTAATAACCTCAAACTCAAAGTTCTTTTTTAGCTAGTTCTAGCTGCACTGATAGGTTTTTGATAAATTCAGTGATTCTTCCCAAAATCGAAGCGAAATCATTATATTTTTAATGTTTTAAAGATCCGCAGCAACAAAATGTCGTCGCTTTTAAGGTCTACGAAGTTTGTGCGGTATTTCACTGGTGCGGCCCGAACGCTTATCCTGAACACAGCTAAGACCGCTGAAGCCAATTCTTTAATCAATCCTATAGCTCTAAGTGCCGTCAATAAGTGAGTCTAACGCACTATTTAAAATTAAATTGTGTAACTAAACTTCAACTTCTATATTTTTCCTGCCAGGGTCGCGGGTGTGTCCGAAAGGGATACCGTGGCCCTGGCACACAGGCAACTGATGGAACACCGGTGGGTTTTAGTCAGTAAGTCTGTCACGCGCTCCCGATCCACTCAAAAAAAGGGACAAGTTATTTGATAATATCCCACCCAAAAAAAAAAAAACATTATAATTTTGCTTTAATATCCTAGAAGCAATCCAGCATAAAATTCAGATGCAATTAGTTTAGGAGGCAGGGTTTTCACTATTTAAGCAACCTTTGTTTCCCAAAGTTTAATGTTCCTATGTGTATTGTATGAGCTCTGTTTATTAAGGTTTTTGTGTTAATAAAGTTTTTTTTTTTTTTATTTTTTTTTTTTTTTTTTATGTTGACGGAAAAAATAATATGAGCTATAGAAATGTTATTAATGTTTATATTTGCATTGGAAAATAAGGTTAAAATTGTTGGACAGAAATTTTTACATTTTACTTTACTTAAGTATAAATATTTTCACACCAGACTCTCATGGTGTGAATTAAAATAGCCCCCAGTAAAGTTGGTAGTTGGGTTTGTCTAATGCAAACCGCATTAGACAAACCCAACTACCAACTTTCTGGTTATCCACAACAACTAGGCTGATACTACAGAATAAAAAAAGTATAACCCCATCATGAATAAACAGACAGACTATATATAAAAAAAACATCACAACATCAAATAACATAATTATTTTTACAAAAACATTACAAAATTGATTAATCAAAACTGAAAAAAGTGGTTGATCTATGCATATAAATAGTGGTATACTTCTGATAGACAATGCGTCCCATTCAATTAAACATTATTTTAATTTCCAGTGTTTTAATGAGAGACTATGCAACAAAGAAGAAGGAAAACTTAGAACCGCTGTTACAAAAACTAGATGCTGAAGTGCGGAGGTTTGGAAGAATCACTAAGAAGGACATTGATGAAGTTCTTGATGAAATCAAATCAAAAAATGACATCACTAGCTCACAGTCACTGCTGGTTATTAGATGTTGCGGTAAGAAAACTATACATTTAGTTTTATTTTTTGTTTAGCCTATTCTGTCCCACTTGCATTGCTGGGCAAAGGCTTGATTTATTTTGGGAATATCTTCTATCTATCTTCCCCAAATCTTTCTAGGAACAGTTTTCCCTCACCACTCGAACCAGTCCTTGCGGTACGAGTACAATTCATATCACCACCTCTTTCTAGGCCGGCCTCTGTGGCACCGTCCATCTTCAGGCACCCATTTACTTTATGAATAGTAAATAATAATAAAATACAATCGAGAATTATTAAAATAAAAATAGTTTACCAGACATCAGTAAACTTTAATATCAGATAAAAAGTTTACTGTCTGGAAATCACGGGCAGAAGCTGCAGCATAAAGACCTTTTTTTACAAATCAATACTGTAAAAACATTTTAACAAAAAAAAAAACACTACAAAGTGAAAAATAACTTTAATTTCGGAAGTTGGTGTCTTTGGATCTGTATTTTAGTTTTTTGTCAGCGACTTTCGAACTTAAAGTTATTTTTCACTTTGTACTGTTTTTTGAAAGGCTGTTATTTTTTTTTTCTAAATAGTTTTTATTTTACACTTTAGTGGGTCAGTTTTTAATTTATCTAAGTTACAATAGCCTAATGTCCAGTTGACATTAGGCTATTGTAACTTAGATAAATTTACAAAATATTGCTTTTTGCGATGCTGGGACGTTCATTGTTGAGGAGTTCTCCTGGTAAGAACCAGGAGAACTGCCATTCACCATATACATTGTGATGAGCTTGAGCATTAATTTTCGTAGTAACCATATTAAAGTACCTAATCAAAACTGTTAAATACTTATTAAGTTATTATTATGTTGTTCCGGTGGCCTACTGTGATCTTCATCATCATTTACACTTGTCACGAATGCACAAGTTACTATAAGAAATACCCAAATCGCTATAGGTATGCTTATAAAATTTGAGGGTTTTCCTCGATTTCCATGAGGTCCCCTCATCAGATTCTGATTTGGTGGCAATGGGACCGCCTCGGCTGCATACTCTTTCAAACAAAAAAGAAATTTCAAAATCCGTTTACAATTGATCGAGAAATTGGTGAACATACATCAAAAAATGAACATATAACCTCCTCCTTTGTGGAAGTTGGTTAAAATTGAACTGGCAGTAACATTAGACCTCACAATCCTTATCAGTTCAGACATTGTTGAAAATTGCTTACAATCCAATTATTAAGAGCTTTGTAAATAGCAAACTACTTGTACCAAACTAAACTAATTGATGAATTAGTTTAGTTTGGTACAAGTAGTTTGTTGTGTTGTTTGAATGTATAGTACCTTATCTTTTTGTAACATAAGATGCTGCTGGCTGCCCATTCATTTTTTAACATCTGAATAATTGTTTGTAGGATATGTAATTTTTTTTTTTTTTATCGGCATAGGTATATTTTTCCAACTCTCTTTATGTTTTGCCGATCTGGACTTGTTTTTGTGGGAGATAAAAGAAAAAGATAACTGACAATCTTGACCAACAACACAAGACAAAGAAACATCTATATTTTTCCTTATTGGAATCTCATTATTTAATCAAATCCCAAAGAAGGCCAAAATAATAGGTTGGGGAAAAAGTTTCTTCGCATTTTTTAAGAAAATTCAAAACATTTTTTAATATAGTCAGTTTATTTACATTTAACTAAAGTATGTAGGTACCATTTTGTTCGATAACTTTTTGCCATCTTGTAGGTAGGGACATGATCATAGAAATTTTGGGACTTCTGATCAAAATACCGCGACAAGTGGTTTTGGCAGTCGTCTCGTGATGTTATCCTGATACTGCCTAAAGAATTCTGAAGATACCGAAACAGGTGGAAATCTGAAAGTGCAAGGTCAGGACTATACAGCGGATGCATTAACACCTCCCAGCCAAACTCTTAATTTTTGCTGAGTGGCTAAAGATGTGTGAGGTCTAGCGTTATCATGATGAAAAACCACACCCCCTGTTGATTAATTCTGGCCGCTTTCTTTCAACTTCTTGCTTTAATCTCATCAGTTGTTCGCAGTAGAGTTCAGAATCGATGGTTCTGCCTGGTGGTAACAGCTAATGAATAATGCCCTTCCAATCCCACCACACACACAGCATCACCTTGTTGCAAGTTAACCCGGGTTTCGCCACAGTCTGTGAAGCCTGACCAGCTTTTGACCACGACCTTTTTCGCACGTTCTTGTCGTACGTGATCCACTTTTCATCACCAGTTAGTTATCAGCTTCTTCAAAAATGGTTCGGTTTCATTACGTCGTAATAAAGAATCACAAATGAGTACACGGTTCATTAGGTTTCTTTCAGTGAGCTCGTGAGGTACCCAAATATCGAGCTTTTTTGTGTACCCAGTTTTTTCAAATGTGCCAAAACTGTTTTGTGGTCAATTCCCAGTTCTTCAGCTACGTCGTAACTACCGATATGCCGATCCTGCTCCACTTTTTCAAAAATGGCATACATTTTATCCGTAATAGGGCGACCAGAGCGACGTGCATCTTTGATATCAAAATTTCCGGATTGAAAACGCTTAAATCAAATTTGTGCTACTCTCACAGACACTGCACTAGGTCCATAAACATCGCAAATTTTTTTCGCGGCTTGCGTTGCATTTTTACCTTTTTTGTAGTAAATTTTTAAAATGTATCTAATTTCTTCACTAGATTCACTCATCTTGACAGTACGAAAAACAAATGAAAATCACACATTTTCCTAATTTGAATTTGGAATTATGTTCTTTAAAATTTAAACTTTCAATGATACCAAAACCAGCCAGATACAAATAGTATAGCCAAAGAGATTTTATTACAAGTTCATACATACTATAATGCGAAAAGACTTTTTCCCCAACCTAATATTTACGACATCACATTAGAAACCTCTAAAATTATAAGTGATTCTCTTCTATATTATGCATGTATTATACATATAAACCTTCCTCTTGAACCACTATCTATTAAAAAAAAACCGCATCAAAATCCGTTGCAGACTGCCGGAAGCGACTTTGTTTTATACTATGTAGTGATACAATTGATATTAGCTTCAAAGAATGCTACATCACATTAAGTTTAGCACTGATTTTGTAACAAAATATTAAATAATTTTACTTAGAAAATTTAGCCGGTTTCCAAGCCCTGATCTATACCAATGTTGAAACAAAAATTTTACCTAAACAGAGTGCAAACATTTTCGAGCTTGCAATGCTCGCTCTACCATGTATTCATTTTATGGTCCAACTTTTCTTGAAGTTTGGTCAAAAGGAAACCTAACCGTTTCGAGGTAATATACTAAAATTTCGAGCTTGCTTCGCTCGCTCTTTTATATGCTTCTAGTTCTCGCAAGTTTTCCGCCCAGGGCGGCAAACTAAATGGAGAAACCATTTAGTTTGCCGCCCTGGGCTCCCCGATAGGCTTAGTCTGCCACTGGGTACCACAATTTTCATTCCTTCTTCCTTTGACAATTTTTTTTTGTTTTTTATATTTTTATTTATTTATAATATATTTATTTTCACAAACAGGTGAGCTGGTACCAGAGGAGTTACCAGAACAGAGAACACTTCTGGTACAAAAGATATGGAGTGTGCTCACAGAAAGAGGGATTCCTATGGACATCTCACACTACAATGCTTTGTTAAGGGTATACATTGAAAATGAGCACCAATTCTCTCCTGCCAAATTCCTTGAAGAGTTGGAGAGGAAAGGATTGCAGCCTAACAGGTATACTCATTCTTGTATGACTTATTTGTGAACTAGCTGCGCCCCGCGGCTTCACCCGCATAAGTATCGATCCCGTGGAAATGACAGGATAAAAAGTATCCTAGGTACCCAGGTGATGGTTTACCCATGTGCCAAATTTCATCCACATCCGTTCAGCCGTTTTAGCGTGAAAGCGTAATAAACAAACTCACTTTCGCATTTATAATATTACTAAAGATTAGAATGGCTGTGTCCTTAAAAACCGGCCAAATGCGAGTCGGACTCGCGCACGAAGGGTTCCGTACCATTATCTATAAAAACGGCAAAAAAATCATGTCTGTTGTATCCCATACAACAGACATGATTTTTTTGCCCCTTTCAATATTTGTTAATTTAATTATTGTTTAATTGAATTATTTATTTTTAAAGTGAATATTATTTATTTAGCTTGTTTAATTAATTATGAACAGCGTAAATGTCAGAAAATATAAAGGTTGTATTTGAGACTTATGTAAGACCAGTTCTTCCAACATTTTATCACTGAATTTTAGGGTTCCGTCCGTACCTCAAAAGAAAAAAAACGGAACCCTTATAGGATCATTTGTGTGTCTGTCTATATGTCTGTCCGTCTATCTGTCACAGCCGATTTGCTTCAAATCTACTGGGCCGATTAAGTTAAAATTAGGTACACATATGAATTTCTGTGACCCAAACACGAACGTGTAACATACTTAAATAAATTAATTTTGAATATGAGAGTAAAAAAAAAGTTTTGGAAACTGTGGCTGAAGCTAATTCTTCGGAGATAAGGGAGGGGGTATAGTCAATTTACATCTATTTAAAGAAAAAAATTAAAAGTTTTTATTTTAAAATATAAAAATATATATATCTGAAATCCTTACGACACGCCCTTTCATTTGTTATGTCACACGGTACATTAGTGCCTAAAACATTGAAAAAAATACAGAAAATAGTTATTTACCTATAGATCCTGTAGGAAAACCTATAAGAAGTCTATGATCTTAAAATAAAATGGTAAATCTCTCAATATTGTGGAACATGTTTTTCAATTACAATATTAAGATTGTTCTTAGAATAAATTAATCCCCACTACGGAACCCTTCATTGTGCGTGGTCCGACACGCACTTGTCGGTTTTATGCTTGATATCGATTAATTTTACGTGTTTCAGCCAAGATAATTAAGTTCTTTAACATGTTCTTTGAGTGCGTTTGGTACACATTTCATTTAAAAAAATGCCAAGGTACCAAAAGCACTCATACAAACAACAATGAAAGCAATGAAGGGTTCCGTAGTGGGGATTAATTTATTCTAAGAACAATCTTAATATTCTTGATAAATTCAAACTTATCAGGTATGTTCAGTTTTGCCTTTATGATGGGATGCCGTAATGTAAAAAATAATACAAGTATTTTACCAAACCCAGTATTTACAAAATACTAAGATACCAAAAGAATGTATAAATACAAGATACAAAATAAATTTATATAAAAAAGTATTTCAGTTATAAGATAAAAATACGCATTTTGTACCTTCTATCTGTATTTGAAATACTTGCATCTAAGTTAAAGTCACATCTCTGATAATAATAACATCACTTGATTGGCTCCAGAATAAACACTGTAAGACACGCACAAATGTCAAACATCCCGACTTTTTATTATTTGAATCTATGACTGGTGCCAGGGGTAGGAAAACATTCTTTGCTAATAATAAGCCCAACTAAATTTACAAAATTTATTTTCCATTCAGGGTAACATACCAAAGACTAATGTGGCGTTACTGCCAGGAGGGTGACGTAGAAGGCGCTACAAAAGTGTTGGAAAAGATGCGTGAACTCAGCATGCCTGTCTCAGAACCTGTGCTAAATGCCCTAGTAATGGGCCATGCCTTCCATGGTGACACTGATGGGGCTAAAGCTGTTCTTCAGACAATGGCTGGAGCTGGTCTTGAACCTTCAAATCGTACATACACACTGCTGGCATGTGGATATGGCAAAAAGGGTGATATTGAAGGCATTCACGCAACAATCAAAACTGCAAACGAAAAAGAAGCAATATTGACAGACAGGGTACAATATTTAATGAGAATCCACATATTCTACATTAAGGTGCTGACAAGAGGCAAATGATAAAAGTAGGCTTGTTTTAAACAAAAAAATTGTCAAATCTATATAGTTTGTGGTAGCGGAAAAAATATTATGTTATTCTTGAACAAACATATTTCTCAGAAAGTGGTTGTTACAGAAATACGTTTAGAAAAAAAAATCTTGATACAAATTAACGGTAAAATAACCCTTTACTTTGAGTTTCAATCCAAAATTTCTGTATTAAATATCAACGTACGGTTGGTATTTAATTAATAAAAAAACGTATTTTTTGTATGCAGAACTTTGTTGGTTTTTATTTTCGATTACTCAACTCATTTTTGAGTAAATAGACAATTGCTTCATATTTGCAAAAAATTACAAGCGTTGTGTCATCGCGCTTCTCTTTTATTTGTATACAGTCTGACAGTGACCGCGGTTTAGCTGTTGTCAGCGTCTTAATAAAATCTGTTTTTATAATTATGTGTCATGGTCATACTATTTTTAAACTTGTACATTTTTTCATTCTAGGATGTTCTAGAAATCATTGAACATCTAGCCATCAGTGGACATGGAGACAAAGTGGAGCAACTGATCCCCCAGTTGCAAAAAGGTATTGGATACAACCAAGATGTATGCAATGTGATACTGAGACTACTCAATAAGGGACAAGAAGAAACTGCCAAGAAAATCATGAAAACAATGCCTAAATCAACAACCATAGAGGATACCCCATTCAAAGGCGCATTCTTTGTCAAGCAACTACTTAGACTTAATAAACCTGCTGATGAAGTTATTGAAACCTGCAGAGAATTGCAGAGCGAAGGTCTGGTACCAAATGCCTTCTTCATTGCAACTGAAGGAGCTCTTCAACACGGCCAAGCAGAGTTAGCACAGAAACTGTTCAAAGAACTTAAGAAAGAAGGTCTAGAAATCAGACAGCACTACTACTGGCCATTGTTAGTGCAGAAAGGAAAGGAAAAAGATGAAGAGGGGCTTCTGCAAATTCTAAAAGAGATGTCCAATGATGGCATAACTGTTACTGGAGAAGCCCTGAGAGATTACGTTATTCCTTACTTGATCAACAAAGATACCCCACAGAATGTCTTAACCAAACTACAAATCGCGAATGTACCAGCAATACATGGAGCAAGAAACTTGATTGTTGAGCTTTTAGATGACGGAAATCTTAAACATGCAGCAGAAATTGCTGTGTTGTATCGCCCATGGGGCAACTATTCTCTTGTTGCTAGACCCCTCATCCAGGCAGTGACGAAATCGAAAGATATTGATTCTTTTGCAACAGTTCTTCATGTCATCAGTAGCAAACCTCTAGCGCAAGCTGAAGAAGACTCCGTCCAAGAAGAAGGACAAGGTGATGAAAAAAATGACCTCCACGAAGTTAGCCGCATTGTTAGATCATCAATCAAAAGTTTGATTAAACCAGACTTGGCAGAAAAGCTTTTGGAAGCTATTTACGCTAAAGGCTTAAGGATAACCACTGACACAGCAGAATCGATAGAAGAATTTCTTGGAGAAAACATGACTACGAGTTTGTCTCAGATATTAACGAAGCTATCGACGTCTGATATGGAGCCGGTTCCCATTGAGAATCAGCGAAGGTCGGGGGGTGTGCGGAGCACCGCTCAGATGGAGACTCAACTAGCGCAGCTGAAGGCCAAGGGTCTCACCAACCTCACCCGCTTACAGAAGCAATTACTTGTAGCTTATATAAAAGAAAATAATGTTAGCAAGGTGAACAGTTTCTTAGAGGAGTTGAAAGCATCGGACTTTGAATTAACAACGGCGACCCTGGCGCAGTTATTTGAGTTTTACTGTGAAAATGATGAGATTGAAAGTGCTGAAGCATGTAAAGCACAGATTGCCACAAAAGAGCCAGATTTTCATTTGAACAGGTTTAAACTAGTGCTGATGTCGTATGCTCTAATTAGAAAAAACAGGTTTGATGAAGCTGTAGCGTATTTGAAGAATAACAAACAGGTGGATGTGGAAGGCACAGGCTTCATGTTAACTTCAAAGTGCTGGCAAGTCTTGAACACATTAGCAGAGCAGCAAAATGATGCTCAGGTAAGTTGATAATTTACGACTTTAATCAAAATCAAAAGTTATTTATTCAAACTTGGCTGAGAATCAGCACTTTTCGAACGTCAAAATTACCTAAGACAGTCCCCCAAAAACCCCCGACATTCACCAGTTCCTAGTGCTGGGAAGAAGTCGCGCAACAAACTCCCCAGCAGCACAGCTGTCTGTTCAGTTAGAAAAACTTGATTCTATACAAAAGTATGTAAAATAATTTACATTACGCAACACAAAACATTGAATTAAATTATTTGCCATATGTTAGTCAGCACACACCACTATATCAAAAAAAAAAAAACGTCGAGAACTATACTCAAGCAGAAATAAAAATAATCAAGTAACTACTTTCGCACCCCTTTTTAGTAACTTTATTTATTTATTTAGAACATGGAAGACTTACAGCTAATAAAAACAGATAAAAAAAAGGAAACCAGAAAGCCAGTTACAAATGCCCACGTATAGACTTATAATAATAATGACAAACAAACATGATACACATACATGATAATGACTTATAACCAACTATTTGAATTTTATGCTTCACAAGTTTTTACTCTGATCCTAATTGAAGAAGTTTAACAAGCTTTACACAGACATAAACATGGTCATCGAAAATATTCAACATAGACAAAATAACCTTTTTTAATTTCAGGTAAAAGAAATGACAAAAACTCTCATAGATTACAATTACATTGAGCCTTCAAATGTAATACTGGGACCTTCAATCAAGGTGCACTTACTGAAAGATGATATAGACGGTGCCCTCAAAGAGTTCGAGAACAGCTGTAAACAATACAGAAGTACTCCATGGAAGGGAGAACTGATGAAAACACTTATCATGAAGGAGGATGCTACTAAACTGCAGTGGTTGGCGGATCTTAGTACACAGGTATGATGTTGTTTACTTTTGGTATTCGTTGAGTAGTGAAAACTAACTATAGTTGTGTAAATCACAAGCGTGCGTACATTGACAGCTAAGTTAGAATTATTTTCCGTCGCTCGTAAAGAGCAAAAACTATCAACTCAGCCTGTCGCAGTCCACTACTGGACATAGGCCTCTCCCAGGCTGCACCACAACACCCAATCCTCTGCCTTCCACAGCCAGTCTGTCCCAGCCACCTTTTTGAGGTCGTCGGTCCATCTAGCTAGGGGGCGTCCCACACTACGCTTGCCGATACGCGGTCTCCACTCCAGGACTTGTCTGCTTCACCGGCCATCGGTCTTTCGATAAACATGGCCAACCCACTGCCACTCCAGCTTGCTTACTCTGCAAGCTATGTCGGTAACGCCGATTCGGATAAAGCTATACAAGCACCGTAATTCCCGTATATGTAAATTGTTCTTTTAATTGTATTGTCAAGCAACTGAATTTTGTCTAATTACAAACTCTTTTAGATATTTCATAGAGCTCCTACTTTATCTGTATTGTTTATGTTATTTCAGGTGCACGGCGAAGTGAACATTCTCCATGACTTGGTTCTCGCGTTCGTTGAGTGCGGCCGCTTGCGACAGGCGCGTCGTATCCTCGAGACTCCCGGCTTGCAAACCCGCCACCGACGCTTGGATGACGCCTGCCAGAGATATGTTGAGGTAATATTCTTATTTTGAACCTCTGCCTTTATCCCAATTTATTTAAGGTTGGTGCAGCATGTTTTCTGCTTCCGTACGAGTGCTCTGTTTTCTCTAGCCATATCATTTGTCACCTAGTCCATCCATTGTTTATTTATTTGGTCCTCCTCTAATTTAAAGCCACCATCGTTTCATATTACGAAAATAAAATCACTAACTTTTTTACAGGAAGGAAAATCAGAATATCTAGAAGGTTTACTCGAAGCGACTAAGGAGCTGTCACACATTGACCGCTCTAACATCTTCTACCACCTGCTCATCACTTACTGCAAAGCTAAAGAAACTGACAAGGCTCTCGGTCTTTGGACCCTCCTGCAAGAAGAGGGCGAAGTCCCCAGCGACCAATTCCTTTCATATCTCGGCAAGCATTTGAAATCGCAACAAAGAGAAGTACCATTCATTATACCAGAAGACAAAACCATCAAACCGGTTAAGCAACAAGGCGACCTGGTAGAAAAAATCGTGACGAGAAGAGAACCATCGAAACCAACCAAAAACGATCTATCCACACATATCGAGACCATGATTAAGGACGGACAACTGTCACAAGCAATGGATGTCGCTATGAAATCAATCGAACATGGAGTAATACCTAAAATAAGTGTCCTCAAATACTTACTAAAATCTTTGGCTGAAGCTGGAAACGTGGAAAAAATACAACAATTGGGCAAATACGTAAACGATTCACTGAAACGCCGTATTACATACGATGATAAGTTGACTATGGCTACATTCAAGAGAGGTGCTGGTGCACAACATATCGACAGTGTCTTGGAGTCAGTAAAATCGGCTAAAACAGATGAGGATTTAGAAAATGCGCTGAGAAAGTTCCCGAGGAGTAGCGCGCTAGCATCCGCTATTCAAGATAGTGAACTTATTACTAAATGTAAGTACTGTGGTGGAATATGATTTGCCTAACTACCATACCTACTTATACAGGGTGGATTTTTGAGATGGGGCAGTAAGGGCTGCTACGTTAACCGTTGTTGCTACAGGAAAATGTCCTTAACTTTTTGAGGTATTTTGGTCTGCATTCACAGATTTTGAAATAACAGTGCAGGAAAAAAAAAGGTATAGGAAAAGTTTTTTTTGCGATTTTTGACTTTTCTGGTACTCAAACCTCAGTTGGTCCGATAGAAGTTATTGATCCTTTTATGAAACAGGATCGATTGGCATAAAAAATAATTTTGTAAAAATTGCCCATTTTGACTAATTTTTTTTCAAAATCTGTGAAGGCCGATCAAAATTTCTCAAAAAGTTAAGGACAGTCTCTTAAGAACGTTTTCCTATAGTTGACCGAAATTACATATAAAATATTGAATTCATACACATAAAGGTCTCTTTTAAGGTGAATCCACAGCTGTAGCCCGCAAAATTCAATTTTTCTTACGTTTTTTGCAATTTGCAGGTCAGTGTCGGGTCTTGATAAAAATATGATTAGCGACTTTATCAGACATGTATTTACAGAATTATTATCATTAGAATCATTAATACATCTCTCTACGTTAGATTTGTTCCATTGAATGACTTTCATGAAATCATATTTTGATCAAGATAAAACCTGACGACATTGACCTGCAGATTGCACAAAACATAAGAAAATTTGAATTTCGCGAGCTACCACTGCGGATTAACCGTAACCCATGAAAACGAAACACCCAAAATGTCTTACAACTATACATTCTAAAGTTTAAAATTAATTAAATTTTGATTTTATAGGTACTCAAATAACCGACATTGCCGCGGAGAAAGGAAAGTTCCTGCCAGCCAATCTGCTATGGATGGAACTCGTATTAGCTGGTCAGGACAATGAAGCCGAAATGATTTGGTCAAAATGGCTGCGCAAGGCACCCGTCGTCGTATTCAGAAGATTATTGCAAGAGAGTCACACTAGAAAAGAGCCAGAAACCATTAAAAAACTTATCACATTATTGAAATCAAACAAAGAATTATCATTAGCGTCGTTGGGAAATGCGTACTCACGCCTCATCAATTATTATTTGGTTGAAAATAAATCGCAAGACGCTGAAGAAGCTTTGTCCGCGGCATTAACATTGGGCCTAAAGTCTGAACACTTGAACAAAACTACTGTAACAAGACTGAAGTCTGCAGTAGAAGAATCTGGAAGAGTGTTCAAGTACTCTATCTAATTCTAAATAGTACCTCACAAATCACGCTGCTTCGATATCAGCGTTCATCTTCTGGTAAAAGTATTGTATTTGTAGAATATTGTACACTATCCCCATATACTTTATTGATATGTTATTAAAATGTTGCTATTTAGTTTCCAAAGTATACATTACTACTACTAAGATATCAGAATTATGTTTTAAGATGTCTTGTTTATTGTCGCCATATTGTATAGAATGTACATGATTATTTCACTAACTACGGACATTAAAATTATGGACGTGAACTGAGTATTGAATTGCATCTGTAGTAGTTAATTTTAGTTATTAATAAATTATTAGTTAATACTTTTCAAGTATCATTTTAATTCAAGCAAAATTCATTTGTATTGTTAGGTTATTGCCCGCCAAATGACTGGCTAGCTACGTCCGTAAATTACAAAATGGTATCAAAACCCAACATTAATGGGTATACGGGCTGGTGTGCGCAAAACCACGTCCATGTGCGTACTTTGTGTCCGGATGGGACAATCGATTATTCGATCCACCCCAGCTCCTCAAGAAAGGCCAGCAACGCCTTCCTGTTACTGACAATCTCACGGAGGGTACCTAGGTGACCGAAGTACTTTAACTTGTATGTGGCGACCACCGGGCAGTTTAGCAGCACATGAGCTGCTGTCTCGTCGTTCTCCATGCAGGCCCTGCACAGCGGCCTGTCTAGTGACTCCTATGACACTCTAAAGACGCAGCTGTTGTTTAGTTAGTCGGAGAACCAGTTTCGTGAGGCGGCTATCAATTGTAGGGAGTGCTTCCTTAGCCTGCATGCACTCACCTTGGTCCGACCATAGTTTTGTGGTGTTTGTCCCTGGTGTTTCCTTACCAGAGTGCGTAAGAACCCGAAGGGGAGTGGCGCGATGGGTTTAGGTCCCACTGGTGCCTTGCTCGTCCCCCTTTTGGCAATTTAGTCGGCTGCATCATTGCCTAGCGAACCGCTGTGTCCATTGATCCATTGAATGGTATGTTATTAAGGCTACCCACTCTTATATTAGCCTAGAGTCAACTGTGTGACCGCTTAACGCTTGCAGGATAGCCATGCTGTCTGAGAGTATGCGGATCAAGTGATCCTTAACTTCCCTGGCCATGATGGCTGAATCGAATAGAGACATACCCATGCACTCAGCCTGGACTATGTGTTATGGACCCCCAATGGTGTGGCTATGTATAAGTTGAAGTTCTCCGAAAAGATTCCAGCACCTGTGCCACTAGACTACCTGTTATAGATATCTGTGAGGATGCGCAGCTCTGCAGGGCGCAAACCCTCGCATTGGCGATCTTCGTGAAGTTGGATTATGTATTTTTTATCAAAGATAAATTGTTTGGGTAGGTACACGGTCATTTATGGCTTTCGTAATGGGGAACTCCTTATTGAGTCCCTCAAGCAGCGCGGTGTGTAGTGTCTCTCTTACCCAGAGATTTAGTGCAGACGTAGCCCCGCCATCGTCGCTCCCTGCTGTATGAACAGGTGAAGCGGTAGTAGTCCCAGCATGGCTTCGATTGCTGCAATCGGAGTAGTCCTCATGCAGCCCGTGGTCGCCATGCAGGCTAGTCTTTGCATGCGTTGTAGTTAGTTGGAGGCTGTAACTTGCTTGATGCGGAGACCAGACCACAGGCTCGTAGGTGATCATGGGTCGAATCACCGCGGTGTACAGCCATAGTATAATTTTGGGTGATAGACCCCACTGCCTCCTCCTGCACTGCCAGAAGGTGATGTAAGCCTTGTATAGTTTGTTGTCTAAGTGACTACTCCAGCTTAATTTACTGTCTCTAGAATTACCCTGAGGTACTTGAAGTTACGTATTGAACAGTTTTGGTAGGCGGCAAGGGCCTAATGCATGGTTTTGGGTTAACATAACTAGTTCAGTTCAGTGGGGTCCACTGACAGGTCAAATTCCTTGCACCATCTTTCTACGATACAAAGCGCTTGCTGAGTGAGGTTACAGATTGTTCCTGTCACCTTCCCCGAAACAGGGATTTCACTCGTTTGCTTAACATGTTCGTAATCCAGTCTGTTAGTACCTGTTTTACTCCATGTCTGCATAGGGCGCTGTTGAAGAAGAGAGAAGAAGTTGGTTTTGTCGAAGGCTTCTTCGATGTCTATGACAGCTGCCCAGGTAGGTACCTTCCTGATAGATCGCTTCCTTTAACTGGCTGACCACTAGATGAAGAGCGTGGTGGTGTTGGTAGAACAAGACCTGAATGTCGAAGGATACACCTATAATCAGAGCAGGGAGCCTCCTTGGAAACCTGCCATCCAGTAGTGACTTCCGCCACGCCCTCTGTTGCACAGAGTACATTTGTATATAGCTCGTGCCAGTTCTCACTCAGATTGATATAGTCACTCTATGATTGTACAGCTTCTCCTGGTTACAAATGTTGGTTCGGAGCCAGTGTTTTTTTAGGTTAGTCGAGAATAATTAGTCAACCAAGGCCATATCTCTCTCATTTTGCGTGTCCGTACCCCACAGTTGCTGTGGTGAGCATTGGCATCGGCCCCTACGCATCTCTCGCAATGGCTCACGAGACGGGCGGTCGTGCGGAGGCGGTGCCTCTCGGGCATGCAGGTTGAGGTGAAAACGATCACCATGGCATCATCACGCTGTATTAGCAGCTTTGCTGCAGAGACACAGAAGTCATGTTAAGAGCTATGTTTTAAGGTTACCTGTGACATAGATGCACGATCTGGGGTGATCGTGATCTGTGGTGACCAGGATCTTACCGCCAAGATTGGAGTCCTTGTATGCGGCCTGCACTATTCCACGGCTCTTGGATCAAGGCAATGGCCGTGTGTATTAGAACCTCCAGCCACTTGCGAAGCTGAGCTGTCGCGGTTTGACAGTGGTGGAGGTCTGCCTGGAGGGCTTTGCAGGTCGACAGGGCCCGAAGCCGGGGACAGGCTTATGTCATCCAGCTCTTCACCCGATGAAGGGACGGCGCCCTCAGTGACCGCGGCAGGGGCGGCCGACTCTGCTGCAGCAGGTTCAGCCGCGGGTGCTTCCGAGTAAGGGGAGTGGACTCCCCTGCTGGTATTTGCGGCAGCTGCTTCCGCGCCTCGATGGTTCCAAAGGCGGGGTCCCATCCTTGAGGGACATCGGTGAACCTTCCGTTCTGACCCTGGAACTTCACATACACCGCCGGGCCCCCTAATCTCATTGAAAGAAGGGCGTCCGGCCTCCATCAGGGTCGGGATTTTGTCCACAGGGACACCGACAACCACAAACCATGCCGCGGCTTATTTGTCGGTACCTCGACCCAAGGGTAACTGAGTGCGCGCTCAATATTGAAGCTGCCCTTTTAAAGTACATACTAATTCCATGCTTGAAATAAGCCATAATACAACAACAAATTACGTTAATTTTCATATTTTCACTAAGTATTCATTCAAGTTCTCTTCAGGCATCAATAAGAATTTAAGGTTTCGAATAATAAGTATTTTACCAATTTTCGCTCTGTAGCTTGGCCCGTATCATTGTTAAGGCGCTCGCTAGTTACCCGCCTGGGATCACCATCATTCGATACGGACCGATTTAGGTATACACGGCAGCAACTTTAGTCAATGGTGACTCACAGGCAATTTAAGGGGGATACGCTAAAGTAACCCACGAAATACAAATTTTCTTAAGTTTTTTGCAATTTGCAGGTCTGTGTCCTAAACTCTAGAGAGTTGTATTGCTGATTCTAATGATAATAATTCTGTAAAGCCATATTTGTTACGTCCGCGAATCGTATTTAGATCAACATTCAACCTGTTACTGACCTGAAAAATGCAAAAGAAGTAAGAAAATTTGAATTTCGCGGTCTACCTTAGCACATCCCGCCTAAGCCTTTTCTGTCCATAAAAATGTTAGATACATAAATCAGTCGTCGTCTAATGTTATTGTTATATTATCTGTCTATAGGCTGTTTAGTGTATTTAAACAATCTAATTTCTGAACGAGTCGGTAACGAGCAAAAATTTGGCGGGAAAAAAAGCGTCACTTCAAGCCGTGGAGCGAAATTTTTCTTTTCGTTCCCGCGATCTTTTGATGTCTACCTGCTGCTGATAAATTTGTTTCGTTTGAGGTTTCGTTAGTCTGAATAATTCAGATTTACTCGGAACAATGTTTTATCCAGTAGATTCTTTGAAAAGAGGCGGCCGATTTTATTTGTGTTGGGTCGCAGATTCATGGCCATTACGTTTTGCTACTATTACCCACAGACAGCTTTGGTCTCAAGATATTCGAAAAATATGGTAAATTGCAATATTGTAAATTTGTAGCTATTGTTTTGCATTTGTTAACTTAAATGTAGATGTTTTCGTTTTAGTGACGATTTATTAGAAGTTATGACGAACGAGTCCGGTCGTCCCGCCAACAGATTTTCTCTTCGACTAAGCTCTCAACTTCTTCGAGGATTAGCCAGACTTTACCAACGAAAGGCTACCGTTTTCTTAGGTGAGCCACTGTGGAATTTATGGTAGAATGTAAAGGGTATAGGTACATAATTACTTACTTACTTAGGGATTTATAATGTTATATTTCAGGTGAACTATGTATGATCAACGCAAATGTAATGAAACATTCCAACAAGAAGTAAGTAGAAATTATTGTTTATTAGATACATACCTACTGCAAATATAATTTAAATTAGCTACTTAATGTTATTATACAAGCAAAATTTTAACTTCACAATTACATTAGGAATTTTTAAATGAACTATTATCCTATTATCACAAATTATTGAAGTAGGTAGTTAATCCTAGTGTGGACACATTAACAAATGGCATTATTATCTTAGATGGAATATCCATGACGTTGAGACTGTGGAAGATGAAGAAGTGAGGAGGCCACAGCTCCAGCAGCTGGAGATTCAAGAGATAGTTGAAGAACAACCTGAAAATGAAAAAAGGATTGTGGACATGATACAGGTTTATTCTAAGTTTTTATAAGAGAAACATTACTCTTGATTTATCTCAGTATTAGTTAGTAGTAAGTTAAGCAGCAGTCATACAGGCATGGACGCTGGTTAAACTTCCCACCAGTATTAAAATAAACCATTAATTGAATAATAGTAAGTGCTGTATTTCATAATATGCAATGAAAAACTAAACATTATGTTCCGATGAATTAATTTTTAACTCTATTATTTCTCTTATGTACAACTTTTATAGCAAGACAGCTGCCCTTCTATTAATTCTACTAAACAATATGTTTGCTTACAGCAAAGTGGCAATGTGGTCTCAAACATTGCTGATATAACACTCAGAGAAGCAACCATAACTGAAGTGTTACTCCCTCCAAATGTAAGTGCTCTCCTATATTATTCTTCGTTTCATGGTAATTATGTCCTATCTTCAATCATATCCATCAGAAAGGCAAACAGGGCATGCTGTAATTTGAAAAAGGAACATGAAGACACACACATCAAGCTGTACTCTTAATGGGGTAGTCAGTTATGTAGGAACTAACAAACCATAGAAAACAAACTACTGCAACTGCCTTTTTGAAGCTTTGCTTTTGACTTTTGATGATGCTAGTCTTTACTTTGAGTTGATGCAAGGTGAGGTGATATGAAAGTGTAAATCAAATGTCGTTTTTATAATATTTCTCCTTCGTCTATTTTCGATCAAAGCAAGGAGCTTGTGGCTAAAATAATAACTGCCGCACGGGTCGATCGATCAGGTTAAGCTACGCTTGCCGCGGTTGGTCCGTGGATGGGTGACCATCTGTTCATACCAAGAATCCTCCGTGCCTCGGAAAGCACGTTAAGCCGTTGGTCCCGGTTGTCATTTGTAGATCTTTGACAGTTGTTACGGGTTGTCAGAAGCCAAAAAGTCTGACAACCAGTCTTACCAAGGGATATCGTGTTACCCAGTAACTGGTTTGTGGAGGTCAGATAGGCAGTCGCTCCATGTAAAATACTGGTATTCAGCTGCATCCGGTTAGACTGGAAGCCGACCCCAACATAGTTGGGAAAAGGCTAGGCAGATGATGATGATTTTGGATCAAAGCAACGCGAGATGGTGTGTCCTCGTCTTGATTGATTATTTTGTTAACTTCTTGACTTCTACAAAGGATTTTATAGGTAAGAGTTCACGTCATCGAGAGGTCACGATACCTCACTCGCTATATTAACTTCCGTCTCGTTTATGACTACTTACCTATAGGTAGTCCAACAATGCCCGTATTCACTAACACTAGGCTACACCTACATAAATGCGAGCTGTTAGATTTTCAACACTCGGCTCAACGCATAAAGTTCAGCATTTATTTAGGTGTCGCCTTTTGTTAGTGACAACGGACATTAGACTAAGTTTATTAGTATAGGTACATAAATATCTAATTATTAGGTGCTTATATATCTCAGGATACCATCCCACACTGTGCCCGCGTGGTAGCTCACAGCCCACTCTCTCATAGAGAGGAGGCCTGAATCTCAGTAGGTACCTACCGGTTCTCAACCTTATTGGGTGTAATATGTGCGAGCCGTTTGGGGTTGAAAACTAGGGCCATGGGGTTCGGGTGCCCACTTAGTTTTGCGAGACATCTCCAAGCGGTTGGTCGACTTTTCACGTGACCGACGGCTGGCCTATTTTTAGGTCAAAGAAGGCCCAGAATCAGCATTGCCACATTGGATGGCAATGCAGATTCTGGGCCTTGAGCTTTTTGGGCACTTTTCCTGTTGATAACAATGCGGACGAATGTTTTGATGGCCTATGGATCCTTCCCCTCCTTTTCCGTACCTCAAAAGGAAAAAACGGAATCCTTATAGGATCATGCGTCTGTCTGTCCGTCTGTCACAGCCAATTTGCTCCGATTTAGTGGTCTTTTTTCTATATCTCAGGACGGTTTCGGCGAAGAGAATCCGGAACAAGCTCTCCAGTTTTTTCAAGACCGCACACTCGAACAGATGTTGGTACAACCAGACGTGTCCACGGCGCATAGCGGTCTGGAAATTGCGCTCGATATCACCGATAAGTCGCACGACAAATCGCGACTGATGCACGAACCCGCGCAGATGGAGAGGATATCGGAACATGACGTCACGCTGTTCAGAAAATGTATTAGTTTCTTAAGTTTAAAAAAATATACCTTAAAAATAATGGAAATGAGATGTACCTATTAGTTATTTACCTGTAAATGAATCTTTGACTTACTTACGTGCAAGATTTTTGTTTTAGCTACTGGAGAGGAATTGATGCCTGACTTTGAGAAAGGTACATAATGTTTGCTATCCTAACTTTGTCATTTACCTATCCATGGTAGAGACTGAAGATAGTATAATTATATATAAAGATGCTGGACTTTCATTACAATTAGGTACAGCACACATCTAATCCAATTCATATACCCGTGTGGGTATGGATTGGATTAGATGACACATCCTTCAAAACATTCATTAATTTCATATCCCATCCTTTCATTTCTTTTGATTTCCTTCTTGATACTACAACCTAAGCATTCCTACAGACATTCCAGAAATACCTGAAATCCCGCCTCCCGAATTGCCTGTTCCTGAACCAGATAAGTTAGTGTTATTCTTTTTTTACAGAAATCTTGTTTGTAGAATCCTCCCCCCATGACTAAAAAAAAACTGACGACCGACTTAGTTAATATGTAGGGAAGGCGGATCAAATCAAATTATTTCCCATAAACCTACTTATCTACATGGGCACATTTACGAAACGTCAGAAGTTAGGTATTCCAATTGGTTAATGTTTCCTTTGGAGAAGAGCCGGCAAGAAACTCAACGGTTACTCTTTTAAAAATAATTGGCTTTGACAATGTTTTCAAATTTCAGTGTTAATAGATAAGGGACATGGGCGTACCCAGGGGGGGGGGGGGCTGCCCCCCCCCCTGGAAATCTCGCGGAACATGTATGCACTCGCCTAATTACTAATCAGTGTAAACGGGGCCTTATGCTATAACTTTTAAATAAACCGCGCAGTAGACACTGGCAAAATGCACGGTGCAATTGCCAAAAAACTGTCCCTGTTGCCCTACACACCACAATACATATACCTAATGTTTCATGTAGGTGTGTTTGTGTAGTGTGTATGATAAAACAGCTGGGTACGCCCATGATAAGAGACAACAGTGTAGGACTGTCAACAATAATTACCAGGTACTATAAAAAAAATAGAAAATGGTCTACAAATCAACAGTCTATTAGCCTGCAACGTTCTCACATTCACGACATATAAAATAATCTATTTAAAATATCTATAAAAATAAAAATCTATTGAATATACCAAATGAAACGAAAAAATTTTGTCAAGGAAAAATTAAAATAAATAAATAAATGAAACATCGTAATTTGGGAGCAGTTATTAGAAATTACATAGTTATGCCGTTAATGAGGTACCTACCAGGGAAGGCACATGTGCAGAAGGAAGTATTGCCAAACTTCCTTGTCTTCAACGTCGTCTTTAATCGTATAATATGCTTGTTTGATAAGGACATGGTTGATGTGGCGTTTCAACTTTCCATCGCTAAGTTCTGTAACCGAGTTTGGCAACTTGTTATAAAAGCGGATACTGTTGATTACAAATGATTTGCTTGTGTTTGTTAATCTAAATTTGGATATCACGATTTCATGTTTACTACGTGGATACACCGTGGAATTTTAGTCGTCTTACAACGACAGCTCACTTCATGTATCCAATGACTACTAGACATTTTTTAAATTATTCAAATTTTAATAAATATTTTTTCACTTTTATAAATGATTAAATAGTAGTCATTGTATACCTACATGAAGTGGGCTGCCGTTGTAAGACGATTAAAATGCCACAGTGTTTATGGAATAGTTTTATATTATGGAAATCGCTTCTTATTGTGAAAAGTTTTTGCAAACATACAAAATACTTTCTATTTTTTCATTGAACTTGTTTCTAAGGGACTCACGAGGACCTATTTTATAGATCGCGCAGATCGGCCTTTGTTGTAAAATGAAAATTAAATCTACGTCAACTGCTGATCATAATACTGTAGAAATAAGGAAAGTATACTAACCTAGCTGACCACTACACAGCCACTCTTTGCGAGTAGGTGGTACCTGCTACGTCAAACAAAGAGTAAGGTCTTGGGTTCGATAGCCAGAATACACATCTGATATGGATGCTAGATGCTATCCCGCGTAGGTATTGAACTCAGGACCTTACACTCGGCTGCGTTTACAAGCCACTAAAACAAAGACATTTTTTTTTTTGCACCATTCTTAATTTATCAAGTTTTGCTCTATGTAGGGCTCAAGAAAAGCCAGTGGTGGAAGGTGCTATCCATGTCGAAACAGAGCCACCAAACATACAGAATCCTGTGGAAATTGAACTAGAGGTAGGTATAGTCCGTTATTAATAGGCTGAATGTAGGGCCACTTGTGCCCCGACAACTACTCAAGACAACAACTAACCTAACCTATTCTTCTTCTATTCTATATATTGGTTGTTGTCGCTACATCTATAATAGCAGATCAGATACTGCAACATTTATTGTAACTTGACCTCGTGAAAACTGTTTGGTGTAGTATAGTGATCGAATATAGACGCTTCAGTCCTTCCGAACACCAACGAGTACTCACGAAGTTACAACCATCTTGGCATTTGCTTGGTTTAGGAATTAGAAGAAGGACCATCCCAACCGAAAAGGCGCAAGTTCAGAAATCGATTGATTGTCGATAAGAAGTTGAAGATTGCCCCTAATTATTTTCGAGCTAGGATTGAAAATCCTTTGGTGGAATTACGATGCGAGGTACCTTCATTGCTTTTTGCTTTAGCAAAATAAAACAATAAAGAGATTATCTTTGTCTTGGAGTTGTGTAGAATGCTTTTTGAAATTTTAAGTCATCTGTGGTCGCCGAAAGGTTTTATCAATTTTCGGTTTTTAAAACTACCCTCATTTTCTTTAAAAAGGACAGTTCAGATGACATCATCTTCATACGCGTGCCTGCGGAGACATATTTTCGGCGACCGTGTCACGGCGGTGAAAAAATTGTGTCTAATTTTGGATTCCCTATTTCACGCCTTTTCTCACGGAATCTTGGAGTCGTCTCAGCTCAGCCCCTAGCGGATAGAGAAGTAGAGGTAAGAATACAATCAGAACAAGAGATAGCTGGTCTGTGTCATGTCAATTTTAATGCATACTTAGTAACAAGTGTTTTAAATGTTAGCAAATAAATAAATAATAAAAAGTAAATTTTCTTAAATGGCCCATTCCTGAATTTCGATTAATCTCAACTGATCTACTTAGTTTAAATCGAGATTGATTGACACCGAGGGCTGAGCTGCGCAGAAGAATACCGGCTACGCCCCTGGCAAATTCTAATTCTTATTTTATATGCGATGATTTGTACGATATTTCAATCTACTTTACAAAAAAAACGGCCAAGTGCGTGTGGGACCACGCACAATGAAGGGTTCCGTAGTTGCGATGAATTTAACTCTAAAACAAACTTAACATTGTAGTTGAAAAACATGTTCTCCCATACATCGGTATACGCCACGGTCAATTTTCCAACTGAAAATCTAAGTTTGTAATCGCAAAAAAAAGTATTTTTTTATGTGATAAAACTACAAATTAACAATTTTTGGACTTTTTCCTTTACATGTGCTGTAAGACCTTGCTTCTTGCCAAATTTCATGATTCTAGGTCAACGGGAAGTACCCGTAGTAGGTTTTGATTTATTTGCCAGTATCGATATGACGCAATAATGTCGCTTATATCGCCCTATTTTTTTATTGCGTTGACTTGGAAGTTTGATTTTTTAAGAGATTCAAGGGAACCTACGTATTTGATATTAATTTCAACTTGATACCTACACGCGTTCCTGAGAAAAAGGGTCTTGACAGACTGACAGACAGACAGACGGACAACGAAGTGATCCTATATGGGTTCCGTTTTTTCCTTTTGAGGTACGGAACCCTAAAAATGGATCCAACCAATAACTACACATTTTTTTTCTGGTTTGGAAAATCCTGATGGTTGTCCACCGCCCTGGGGCGGGTGGAGGGGTCTGTCGGCTGTTGCCGCCCCGCCTCAGCGGGCCACCTCAGTTCGGGGGCCGGTGTGAGGTGTTTGACCCCCCCCGCGACGTGTCGCCACTTCCAGTCTTGTATGATAGGGGGCGGCGGACGTCCCTGGACCCAATTAGCCGGAAGAAGGCATTATCTGCCCTCTGCCGACACCCGGTGCGCCTGCTGCGGGCCGGTTGAGTGGCAGAGATCTCCCGCTTCCTTTCCGCAGCCACCTTCTGCAACACGACTGTTTCGCAGAACACGACTGTTTCGCAGAAGGATATCACCGCGTCCCAGAACTCCTCGCTGCCGACCATTGAGCAGACCACGGCCGACAGCGATAGGTCATTGCCTACTCCTGTCTGTTAGATAAGGGCACGGCGCGGCCCTTCCCAAGCGGCATACTGCCAGCGCATGCCGCGCCCTGACCAATGACTATACATGCCTCAACCTGCTAACTTTATTTATTTAATACTATAAGCACACAAATGTACAGAGGCGGACTAAATGCCACAGGCATTGTCTACTAGTCAACCTTTGGGTGATACAGAGACAAGCAGTGGTAGGGTGCAATAACGAAAATTGTGAAATCAATTTTCATTTAAATATACGGATAGGTATACAGACATATTATACCTATTAAAAACCAAAACCTTAATGCTTCTGCTTTGCTTGTAATGGTTCCGACATTCTTCGTTTGCTCATCGTTATTAACGTGTTTCTAGCAATCCGCGGAAGCCATACGACAAAAGTCCCCAGGTTCTTTCCCAAGATCAATGCTCGTGAATATAGAAGAGGAGCAAGAGGCACCTATCATTCAAGACAGACCCGAAGTTCAAATTGAACCGCCCATTTCTGAAGTGAACGTGACCGTGAATGAAATGCTGAATGTATCTGAACCTCAACGCGTCAGTGTTCAGATGGACCTTGATATCGCAGACATGCCTACTCAGAAGGTGGTGACGCTGTCGCAAGCTCGCAGGCGTACAGCGGCACCAGATATTGTCGTTGAAAGTGTAAGTAACTGATGCTAATTTTAAAGTCCAAGAGTAAAATAATGGTGGGATTAGACGTATGAACTGATACAATTAGTTAATGAATACGTGAATATGCCAATCATTTCTTAGTAGAGATTAACTACGATAATATGGCCCGCCCCTCCAAAATTCAAAGCGTTTGAAAGTATTTGTACGCATGTGTGCGTAATGAGACGGCCGTCAAACAAAAACAAATCGGATTTGTTGCTCGACTAGTGGCGTCATTAATCGCTCATTATTATTAGTATGGCGCTGCACTGACGTAGGTACGGTACTCTATGAAAACAACACGTGCGTTGTCGTGCGCGATCGGCTAGTTAAGATTAGTTGACCAACAAATCTGGTAATAAGTGAGATATTACGAGTACCTACTTACAACTACATACAAACTCTTTCGTAAGGGTGTGAATACACACGTTAAAACAGTAATGTGCAGGGGCGAGCCATGTTATCGTAGTTTATCTCTAGTCAATTAAGAGCCATACTGAGGTATAGCTCTTGCGTCTCGGTGAGCCGGGACGCCATGTCGTCGCAGCCAGGTCGTGTCGACCTGTATACATTTAGTTGGCAGCGCGACCTGGCGATGTCGCCATGGCCTCCTGGAGAGTTATGGCTCTAGGAACGTTTTTGGTCATTTATAACGGCTATTTCGAAATAATTTATTTTTTAATTTTCAGGTGAAACGACAACGCTCTATGGGCTATGTGTCATTTCGTGAGAGTCAGCTGGCTAAGCAGCAGTCACTTCATGTACCACCCGCACCATGTCCCGAGTTTATCACAGGTAATAAACATTATCAACTAAAGATAAAACGCACAATATTCGAAATGATCATAATTCAATTCATAACATTGCGTCTATAATGTGCCTGTAAGAGGTACACCAGCACCGAGGGACACATCACACAGACTCCTGGCTGTTACTGAGAATTTCTTCATGGATACAACCAATAACCTATACGTATCCCAGGGATCGAACCAAGGACTCAATTAGTCAGTCGCGCTTGCGGCCACTAGAACAAGGCAGCATTCCTTCAATTCTAATTTCTATGTCACAAAAATACAACTTTTCAGATGTAGAAGCAGACAAGGAAAACGTACCGGCAAATATACAACAACCCCAAGATGCGGAGTTGATACTCTCATCAAAACTGCACGAGGCTGGTCTAGCAGATATTATACAGCCTTTGGCCCCGGAGGTTGAAGCACACTCACAAACACAGCGACCTCTGACCACGACTCGAAAGACAGGGAGTGATCGGTCTGAAACTCCTTTAGGCAGCCTGGATAGGACGAAGGTGTCGCTTGGCGATTCTGAACAGACTACAGACTCGAAGAGGTTTATACGGTATGTATAAGTTTTATGGTAGTGCCTTCTTTTCTGGTCAGTGGTCACATAAATGTTTGAGGCTACGACGCCGACTGCGAAGAAAAATGTAGAACAATGTCTGGCTATGTATTTAAACTGCGCTTATAAATTAAAAACCATTTATCCGATTTACATAAAAATATTGTTGTTCTTCTTTTGTTTTCTCTGACCAGCTAGGGCAGCTAGTATTGCTAATAGCATAATATACTTTACATAATGTCTCTCTTTTGTGGTTCTAATGATTTCTAATGTTTGTTACAGTGATCAGTGGGGAACCGAAGGAACAATGATCAAAATTCTGAAACACATCCAAGCTGGTTTTCAACCAGTGACTGTGGCAAGCCTCCTTCATAAAGGTCCAGTCATATCCAGATACAGACGCATCATAGCTGCCCGGTGTTTCACGTCAATACTCAGTAAGTGTATTTTACCCAATATTGTCTTAAACTTGAACTGTAATGTTCATGTTTTGCAACCACAGACTCAATGTAATACATGACAAAGTTCAAATTCCATTGCGATCAAAAATTGTTTAGGACCTTTTATTGCAACATTTAAAAATCAACTTTAACTAAAAGTAGATAGTTGAGAAAAGATAACGAATGTAAATTATCTAAAATTCTGGAGTTCTAAAATAAAGGCCTAGGCTTAGTTTAGACCCCAGATCTCCCACAAATCACAAAATATTCTCAAAAAATAAATTAAAAAAAGATTCTGAATTCAAGTAATAGATTAATTTAATCTTTTCTTCTTTACAAGATCTGATCTGTGATTGTATATCTTCTGTCTTTTTTTTTATCGGTCTCTGAATCGTTTGTACTCTTTTCAGAGTTAAAGCAACATGGCTTCATCAATGTAAAGAAAAACCGTGATACATTGGAAATAGCAGATGTAACTTTGGGACCAAAGTTGACTAGCTTGAATGATCTTTAGATTTCAGAAATTCAGTTTATGATTTACTATAAAAAAAAAATGTTTTTGCATTAATATAACTCTTTGTTAGGATATTTTTAACTTATATTTAACTAACAAACTGATATTGTGGAATATAACGTAGGTACAAGAAATACGTTTTCTCGTTGGAAATTTTGAATACCTACCCAATGTTCTAAATCCAACTTCCATGTTAAATGTTACTAACATCTTGTTATCCTATTGAAGTAAATGTAACTAAATACATAATTGTTAATCCAAATAATAGTAAATAACCACCAAATCACTGTATAGTATAATGTCGCCGAAGTTAGTTAGGTTCCCGTTACTGTTAAGTATTTTTAGCCTGACATACAGTTAAAGGAGCCCTACGAAGCGGGAATTCGTGGATTCATGGATTGATAGTCTATTGAAAAACCGGCCAAGTACGAGTATAATAACGGCAAAAAAATCACGTTTTTTGTATGGGGGCTCTCCATACAACAAACGTGATTTTTTTTTTGCCGTTTTTATAGATAATGGTACGGAACCCTTCGTGCGCGAGTCCGGCTCGCACTTGGCCGGTTTTTTGTGATTTAAATTGTTAAAAGTCGAAATTTTGGTATTGTAATTGTGTTTTAAATAAATACATTTTTAGTTGGTAATTGATTTGCAGCTGGTACCTACATTGCAATTTAAGTTTTTTGGTATTTACTATTATTTGTAATAGTAGGTAGTGTTTGTTATGTTATTATATTTTATCCCATGTTTTTATTTGATTGTAAATTGACGTAATAAAAGGATAAGCGTAAACATCGAAGTTTGTTTTTAAATGAAAGAAAGCATTGATATGAACAATTTTATTTACGATCTGTATATAATGATATGATTTCTGTACACTTTACATAATAAGTCATCAACTAGATTCAAGCTAACTAGATAGATTTATGAGTATCTTAATAATAGGTAGGTAATGGCTTAATAATTTACAAATTCTAATAGTAGTAATCGAATGCTGTACAACAAACAGTCGACGTAAATAACTAGTCTAGACATTTATTCTTAATTACATAAAATACAGCCATTTACATTATAGAATTGGTATATTATTATTAGTATTATATCTTTAAGAGCTTAAATTGGTAGTACAATTTTACACATTATTCTTAAAACAGAGAAGGAGATATTAAATTACGGTCATTTATATGGAGGTTCCTACATTGGTAAAGCATTTCTAATTTTTATTTATACAAAATCAGTCTCCTACTATTTGTTAAGTCCGCCGTATGAAAATGTACACTAGTAAAAGGAATTAACATAGTAATCTTATAACTCAAGGCAGTCACGCGTTGTCTCATAGGACGTACACCACTGGACGATTGGAATATGTTAAACAACAATAGTATGTCTTGAACCGCAACACACCTTAACTAAGCACTATATTTTATTACTTCTGATTTTTTGATTACATCAGAAACATCTTCAAGCACACTTCAGTGTTTCACAGCCTTACTGACAGTCGTTCCAAGCTCTCACTCAATTTATATTAAATAATTACAGTCTGTCCTTATAGGTTTAGGAATGACAATACTTAGGTTAAGAGTAGCTACCATTATTTGTAGATTTATCATTTCATGTAATACTTTCAAGACAAATGGAACCAACTATTGATAAATTCATATAAAATCAACCCAAATAATTTATAGCGAGTAAATATTTAAATGTATCATTTAATTAATCAAAAAACATTTACCTATTCGGCTATCCAAAGGCCATGGAAATAAATTATATATTAATAGTACAGAAAATTTACTCTAATTTCATATCATGCATAACACTTAGATATTAAATTAAAAACAGGTTTTTAATAAATGAAAAAAAAAACTCATTCACCCAACGAGAGGCCGTGTAATACGAACAAAGGATTCCAAAAATGGTAGTTAACATTTAAAACGGTGACATATCACAGATCACTCGAGACATTCTATAAGAGCCTTTGAAACGTGGAATGATACTCAATAGAGAAGTTAGAAGCACGCAGTGTAGTATAAAGCAGAGTGGCTCAGGGCGCGAGCGAGTCGCTGTCGTACTCTTTGGGTGCCTCGTCTTCGAAGGGCGCGCGCTCGCCGTAATTCATGCTCTCAAAATATTGCTGTGGTTTACCGTTCCACAGCGAGTCGTGGTCGCGCGACGTGGGCGACGCGTGTGACGCGTGCGGCGATTGTGACGTGAGCGAGCGCAGCTTGGCGTCCACGGAGTCGGCGCGCTCGTAGAGGATGGAGCGCGACAGCTCTAGCGCCAGGTTGTGCGGCGGCGTGTAGGCGGGCGGGTAGGGCGGGTCCTGCGGGTAGGGCGGGCAGGGCGGGTAGGCGGCCAGGCCGGCCGGCAGCGGGCGCGCGCGCGGGAACAGAGGCGCGAGCCGGTCGGCGCGCGCGACGTACTCGGCCGCCAGCGCCGCCACGCGCCATCGTTCCTCATCTTCGGTTCTCTGTCGAAATGCCCAACCGTTGTTACGTACACCGGACGCTCGTTAAACGTCGCGGTGCTTCCCTGCGGCCTGTGTGGGCGAGCTGGTGTTCGCTGACCTTTAATGAGTGTCCGAGTCCGCGAAGTGCCCGCGAGCCGCCGCTAGTCATCCTCAACCGAACTGCACGAATACGAGGCGTACAGGCCGAACTCGATACGTCGGTTTAAACAATTATTAAGGAAATAAAATAATGTTATCTTAGTTATTTCCAGTGAGAACTAAATCATACTAGTGAGGATGACTACTGACGACTTCGTGATTCGAATAACAGGTATACATAGTACTGAAATTTTTCGTGATATCTACTGCTACAACTCCACCGTGTCAATAAACATGAACTACCGGGTATTATTTTATGAGTACAACATCTGTGCATTACTCTATTATATTAGTTACCAAACCAATTACCAACAGTGTATAGGCCATGTGAGAGCTTCGGTATTTGCTTTGTTATTAGCCAATTTATTCTGTGCCATTATGCCACTATGTCAATAATATAATCATAAAAATAAAAAATACAAAAATCATAAATAATAAAATTAACACACTCAAAACTAACATATAATGTGTCGTATAGTGAGTAGTGGCGAAAATAATTATACAATTTATAAAAATGTATTTTTATCTTGCACTTACCATAGTCTTCATTAATGTCCAGAAGTCACAAAAAATGTTAAAATGTGCACGGAATAAATAACACTCAAAAATGTTTAAGTTTAATAATGGTTTTTTATAAGTTAAGGTTTATAGTTTGATTTTGTTGGTATGTAAAATCCCACGCCATTGAAAGATGTCGCACGAAGGAATTGTGAGATAGGTTCAGATTTAAAATAAAATATCTATGAAAGTAAAACGACTCACAGGTTCAGAGTACGACAACTTTTACAAACAAAATGTGTCAATTGGTATTAACATGAATATGTGGGCTGGTGACATGAAAATCGACCTAAATACTGACTTTCTACAATGTATTTAATCAAAATAATTATTGAGCTAAGTTTAAAATTTTGATGCAATAAGTAATTATTTCAGTACTTTAGGAAAGATGTTGACGCCACCCGAACCGTCGCTATAGTTAGTGACGAGGACACACAATCGTTAGCACATGCTCGCCTACACTACGGACCGACTCGCTCTACGTAAACTAAATAAAACTAGAATCGGGGAGGGCCCCGGCGGTAAAGTAACCGAAGCGAAACGAAACGACGGGGAAACAAAACTTACGATCGACATAATGGCATGCGAGACGCGGCCCGACACGAGAAACTACGAGAACGTCAGGTCCGGCGCGCGCGGGCACTCACACGGCTATGAGCCGGAATCTTTAAAGAACCACGCGTTCCAGAACGAGCGGGCGCGCACCTTGGGGTCGGGCGCGGCCGGCGAGCGCCGCACGGGCACGCCGGACTTGGGCTCGCGCTCCTTGCGCGCCGGCGCCGAGCCGGACCGGCCCGACGCCGCCGAGCGCACCGAGCGCACCGAGTGCGCGGACGGCGGCCGGGCCGGGGCCGGCGGCGCGCGCGCCGGCGCCGGCCGCGCCGTGTGCAGCGGGATGCGCGACGGCCGGCGGCGCGGCGTGTCGGCGATGCGCGCCTCGTCGTCGTCCTGCTCGTCCGGCATGTGCAGCGGCTCCATGTCGCGCATGCTGGAGTGGGCGTCGCGCGCGGGCGAGGCGGAGCGCGCGGGGCTGCGCCGCTTGCCCTCCAGCTGACGCACCCGAGCGCGCGCTCCTTCCAGCTCGATGCTTTTCTCCTCCAGCTGGAAACAGAGTGCGTCCCAAATTAGTCATGAATAAAGAGAAGCTTTTTTTAAAAACAGATCAACCTAGGAGGTTGTTGGCTGCTTAACCGGACTATCCTGTGGGGCAGCTCCGCCAGGGCATAAAACATTATAATAAAAAGAAGCAGAAAACCTATTTATTTTATAGGAATACCGGTGAATGAACTTGGCAAACAACATCTGACAAATTTTTATAATAAATTACTGGTGTAATTGGTTTGGTATGGTAAAAAGACGCAAATGTAATTGCGAGAACTGTAGAGGAAGCCTGTCACAACTTCATGAGTCAACAACACACTAATTTGTTATCCTTCGTCGAGGCAAATACCTGTAGCTTTCCGTTTCATTAGTAAGTAATAAAACTTTACGACTGAGCCATAATCTGTACGTGTCATGTCCGAGTCAGGACCTGATCAAGTTCACAATTCCGTCAGCCCTGAAGTTAATGATAAGGAAACGTTGCATAACTTAGCATATGAGCTAGCAATATTGTATACACTCAATTTAACTTGACCTACGTTTTAATTGTAGATAATGTTTTATTTTGTCCCCAAAAAGAATGTGTTCTAGATTTTGTATATGTAATCGGTGCAAAGCATATTCTCTTTGGCCTCCTAACGGTTTTGCGAGGACGCTTCGGGGAGACCTGTCCAGCAGCCGCAGCAGCTGTGTCTTTCGGCTGAAATGATTCTAACTATAGAATAATCAATTACTCACTCTGAATTTGAGGTCTTCGTTGAAGTCTCGCGCGTGCTCCAGTCTTTCAATGAGCAACGTGCGCTGCGCGGCCGCGCGTCTCAGGCGTTCGCTCAATACCTGTAAAACACATTATACTAATAAGTTATGTAGTATATATAATACTTGTTTTTAATAGAACATCTCACTTAAAATATTGTTCAGTTGTCGAACATAAAGCAGGTAGCTTTACCTATTTCATTGTGATCAACCCGTTTATTAGGCGTCATAAACTTTCACAGAAAGACACTTCTGCAACACACGATACGCTAGCAAGGATGAAGATAGAGTAAAACAACTCGTTACTTTTTCTTACAACCGTATATTGAGATCAAATTGGCTTGACAAAATATTTGACCTAGTCAATCGCCGGAGTCTCGACACCGCGATTCAGGATTCACCGCTCAACTAACAACGCCATCTATCGGCGCAAAAGTTAACAATTTTTGCGAGACATCGTTATGCTTTAACATACCGCCCACCAAGGACAAATTTTCCAATTTGGCCTTCCTTTACATTGTTCAGTTGTAATTCCGCCCACCATGACACTATAGATATTTGAATAGAGTTAACAGACTTAAAATTAATTACATAAAATCTTACTATCCTTAATAATACAGCTGTTTCTTATGTGGACACCACAGGTAAGATACAAATCTTAGAAATAGACCTTTTTATTACCGCATTTTTCGTACGTAGAGATACAACTCTAGTGATACCATCGTTGCCAGAATGTTTGGCAACCACACGACCAAGAAGCCATCGAGAAGGCGGCAAATCGTCCTCTTTTACTAACACTAAATTACCGATACATGGTTCAGGAGTTTGTTGACTCCACTTATACCGATTTAAAAACATTACTAAATATTCCTGCGACCATCGTCGCCAAAATTGTTGCGTCATCCGTTGGGTCAGTTGCCACCGGCGTAGACTACCTAAAGTGGAAGATTCGAAATTGTACTCTGGCACAGCTACCAACGGCTCACCTATCAGAAAATGACTTGGCGTCAATGCATCTAAGCTATCCGGGTCATCGTCTACTCTCGACAGTGGTCGCGAGTTGAGGCAAGCCTCAATTTGTGCTAAGACTGTTGATAACTCCTCGTAGGTAAGGGTTGATTCTCCAACTACTCGCCGAAGGTGGAATTTTATTGATTTGATTCCGGCCTCCCAAAGACCACCAAAGTTAGGCGAGTATGGAGGGATAAAATGCCACTTTGTTCCCTGAGACGCTAGACAGTCAGCCAGGTCTTTTGTTAGATTAGCTTGCTCCGCAGAGAACAACTTCTTTAACTCCCTTGATGCTCCTACAAAGTTAGTACCATTATCTGACCAAATGTCCGAACAATGGCCTCTGCGAGAGACAAATCTTCTGAATGCTGCTAAAAACCCTTGAGTGGTCATATCACTCACAGCTTCGATGTGTACGGCTTTTGTTGCCATACAGATAAACAAGCAAATGTAGCCTTTGTAAGCATGATGACCCCGACCTTTGGAAGTCCTTATGTTTATAGGACCCGCGTAATCTATCCCAGTAAATTTAAGGGTCTAGTAGGCGTCACTCTAGCAGCTGGTAATTGCCCCATCAACTGATTTGATATAGCTGCCGAGTGTCTAACACATCTAACGCACTTATGAACGTGTGATTTGACCAGTTCCTTGGCCCCCAAAATCCAATATTTAGTCCTCAGATACGCTAACCTACCTCCTACTCTTAATATTCTATTCCCGTCTATAAATGGGTTTAAAGATTTTAATGTTCCTTTTAACTTAGGTGAATTACCGTCCTTTGATATCTTTTCTATTTCTTCTCCAAAACCTTCTGCTTGACACTGTTTGATACAAACATGTAACGCTTCTGTTAATTCTTGCGCTGATAACCCTGTTTTTTCACCTTGATCCTTCTTTCGTTTTATCCACATACGTCGACAATACGCAATCACTCTTATTAATTTCGTTAGGTTTGAAAACTGATCCCATAAATTTGTTTCAGTGCTCGTGAAGTGTACCTTTTTTATAACTTCTAAATCTGTATCCCTGTCTTTAGGTTTGTTATAAACTATTTTTTCTGACCATAAAAAGGCAGGACCATTAAACCATGATGTTTGTTTCTTGAGATCTGACGGGTTGAGTCCTCTTGACGCATAATCAGCCGGATTTACACCGGACCGTACATGAGACCACTGCTGTGCGTCTAAAGTAGTTAAAATCTCTGATACTCTATTTGCTACAAATGTTTGCCACCGATTTGGGTGACTATTAAGCCAGGCTAGCACGACGGTGGAATCACTCCAGGCATGTATGTTCTCCTTCGGAATATTCAATGTGTGAGCTACCTCAACCAACAACCTACTTAGAAGAACAGCTCCACAGAGCTCCAATCGTGGAATCGACACTTGTTTGATGGGTGCTACTTTTGTTCTTGATGTTATCAAGTTTACAGACACCTGACCCTGATCATTGATTGACCGAAGATAAACCACGGCGGCATATGCCATCTTGGATGCATCGCTAAATCCATGCAATTCAACGAGTCCGTTATTACGTTTTGTTCTGATCCAGCGAGGTATTTGTAACTTCGACAGCTGACACAAATCATCACGGTAAGTAAGCCAGTCTTTTAATATTGTTTCGGGCACTTGATCATCCCAGCCTATACCTGATAACCATAGCTTTTGAATTATTATTTTTGCAACTATGACGCTTGGTGAAACCCATCCAAGTGGATCAAATAAACGTGATATGTCTGATATAATTATTCTTTTTGTCACAGGTTCCTTCGTCGGTGGAAGTGTTACTGTGTAGCGGAACGCATCTACTGTTCGATCCCAGGTAAGTCCTAGTAATTTCATAACTTCATCTATTTTAATTTTTCTTCCTTCTTCTGTAGTATCTTTATCTTTAGTTTGCAAGCTTCTCAACAGATCCTCACTATTGCTTGACCACTTTTGTAGCGAAAACCCTCCTTTTTCTACTAATTTGTTCATTTCAGAATACAGCTTTGCCCCTTCCTCAACCGTATCAACGCCCGTAAGTAAGTCATCCATGTAAAAATCTTCTTTAACCTTTACAGCAGCTATAGGGTATTTCTCCTTCTCGTCTATGGCTACCTGCTGAAGCACCTTAACAGCAAGATATGGGGCACATGCTGTACCAAAGGTAACCCTTAATAAACGATATTCATGAATTTGACGATCTGTAGTTCCTTTCCACAGAATTCTCTGAAAGTCCACGTCGTAGTCATCAACCTTGATTTGACGATACATTTTAACTATGTCCGCGGATAAACATATTGGATACGTTCTCCATTTCATTAAAATATGTCTTAACGTTGGCTGTAAAGTAGGGCCTATCATTAAGACACAGATGATTTAATGAAACACCGTTTTCACCTTTACAGGAAGCATCGAATACTATCCTCACTTGCGTGGTATCTTTATCTTCCCTAACAATCGCAAAATGAGGTAGGTAAATTCCTTTAGAATTATTTTCTTTTTCAGGCACCTTCTCCATATGTCCCAGCAGTAAGTATTCTTCCAACACCTTTTGATACTTTACTTCCATGTCCGTATTTTTGTTTAACTTTGTGAGTAATGAAGACAATCTCTTTTCAGCTACCTTTTTTGAATTTCTTACTGTAGATGTCGCATCTTGGGTTTTAAATGGCAACCGTACTATATAGCGTCCGTCACTGTCCCTTCGCGTTGTTTCAGCGAAGAAACGTTCGCACTGTTTCTCTTCCTCGGATAATATTTTATGATCATTCTTCACATTGTCCTCCAGTTCCCAGAACCTCTTCATTAGTTCACTTTCCTCCACATGAGAATGCATAACTAAAACATTATCATGTGGTTGGTGTGATTTGTCTACCACACCCGATAAAATCCACCCAAATGAAGTAGCTTGCGCAACCAGATTACCCTGAGGTGCTTTCCTAACTCCTTCCTGAATAACTTGCCCATAGATTTCTGCCCCCAGCAACATGTCAATTCTGTTTGGTGTGTGATAATGTGGATCAGCTAACGGGAAGTCACATACCCAATCCACGGGTACAACTTGTTTGCCAGGCAAAAAGGTTGTTATACTTTTTAGGATGTACGCGGCAACTTTATGCTGAACGTTGGGTTTGTGTATTGACGTCAGAGTAATTTCCACCATAAACTTCGATATAATTTTATTATTTCCTTCTAATCCTGATATGTGACCCCTTACTGGCGTCTTTTTAAGACCCAAATACTGTGCCGTTGCCTCCGTTACAAATGACGCTTGAGACCCTTGATCTAACAACGCCCTTATAGTATGATAACTACCATTGTTGGCTGTGGCGTTAACTAGAACCGTGGCTAATAATACTTGATTTGTCCTATGTAATTGGTTAGCCGAGAAGAACGTTGCTACTGTGTCCGAGTTAGTCGATCCGGATGGTTTATCATTTTGCTTCGCGTCGCTCTCATTTTCGTTTCGAAGTACGTTACTATTTTTATTATCTGAACTATCATCGGTGTTAACTAGACCCGCGGGATGAAGCAAAGAATGATGTTTGCGTCTACAAACACGACATACAGCTGAACTCAAACACTGCTTGGCCGAGTGGTTGTTCCCTAAACAGTTAAATCATAAATTGTTTTGTCTAACTAACTCCCGTTTGGCATTTGCATCCATTTTTATAAAGGTCTTACAATGTATTATTTTGTGGTTTTGTTTACAATGTTTACATTCCACATTAGTATTAGCCGTCGCATGGAAAGCTTTTGGCGTCTCTGTGATTTTACCTCTACCCGCATTAGAGCTCGCGGTCAAAAATTCCAATGCGCGATATCGGCTTGTTAAAAAACTTTTAAATTGCTCGAAAGTTGGAATCTCATCGTTGCACGATTTGTCACTAGTAACGTTTAGTTCCCATTGTTTTCGAGATTCCGGATCCAACTTTTTTACAGGAAAGGGAAACCAAGCAAAACAATCTTACGCGTTTTATCTAATAGGTACGTTATGACGCTACCATTATCAAAGGTAAAAATGAATATTCATAATGAGTCTCTTAATCTGCGATTCAATAATTATTATCCTTTTTAGGGTTCCGTACGTATTTAAGGGGGCTCCCATACAACAAACGTGATTTTTTTTGCCATTTTTATAGATAATGGTACGGAACCCTTCGTGCGCGAGTCCGACTCGCACTTGGCCGGTTTTTAATACATACCTATAATACCTATTCCACGAAAGATAACAATAATGTTAAGAGTTGTGTTCGTTATGGCTTAATAAAGTGTTATCACAAATTCACAACAATAAAACGTTATGGTACAATCAAAACACACATGCTTTTAGTTTCCGTCACCAAATCTTTAAAACAAAATGCATTAAGACTTCACGGTAGGTAGATGCCAAAATGCTAGATCAATTCAAAGTGCATATTGTTTCCAACTTGAGCTAAACATTTTGTCTAACAAATTAGACAAAGTAGCTTTTATTTTGCGGTAGTGCACAAGTTCCTGCTTCTTTTTATACAGAAATACAACTTCCTTCTAGTTACTGTAGCGCTAAAGGACACCAGTTTTTTTTTTTTAACTGACATGATGTATGATGCAAAGCAGAAATGATTCTCTCATTCACTTTTAATTAATAAAATAATATGATTATTTTAATATTCTTAACAAGTGGGTGAGTTATGCATATCAAGCAATAAAATTTGCCTTCAGTATGACTTATTAATGGGATGATTTATTTACATTAACGTAGACCAGGTAATATTACCTCGAATAAGTCAACTTCCTGCTGATGGAGGTGATTATTTAAATAAACAAGATAGGCCATAAAGAAATAGCAAATCATAAAAAGGAAACGCACTAGTCACCGGTTTAATTGCTATCAATCATTTAGAATAGGCCAAGGATTATGACGCATGCGTTTCTATAGCGTATGGTATTGTTTTGAAGTGTTTTACGATAGGCTTTGCACGTGAACGTGATGCAAACAAAAAAGCGCAATGTTTATGGCGAGGACGAACATTGTGACGATAATTATATCTAAACATAGATGTTCACGATACAAAAATACTTAATCTAAGCAGGGATTTGGTGTTTCATGGCGGTGTCCGCACGGTCACACTCCATTAGCTCCACAGATCTGCGTAATTCTGCCGAAATCTCTGAGATTACGTCACAGCATCAGGCAGCTCGTTAGTGCAACGACAGATTTGAAGAACGAATAGCACGTACTTCGTTACCTCACTCTTTCTGCAATTAACAGCTTTAACTGTTTTTATCTTTTTGTTAATGCAACACAGATTTCTAACGACCTAAAAGACGAGAAATTTCCTAAAGTTGACACCTTACCGCAAGTTTCATGCACGTCTGAGAAGATCAAATCGGCACAGTAAACAATACGATTGATGATTAAGTACAAAATAGTCATAGGCAGACTGATCCAAATAAGAAAAACCTTTAATAAGACCCATCCTTCAGAACTTGGCCCAGACGGTCTTCTTGTAAATTCTCGCTCACATAGCTGTTCACTTATTCCAAAATTATCAAACATCAGTCAACAAATAAAAGCATACCTGATTCTGAACGGTGGAGGTGAGGAGCTGCCTCTGAAGTTCGACAGGATTGCTCTCGAGGAGAATCGCCGCGAACTTCTTGGAGTCAGGCGTGTCGACGAGCGGCGGGCGCAAGGGCGTGTCGAGCGCGACGTCCAGGCGGCCCAGCGGCGTACGCGGCGCGGGCGGGCTGGCCGCCGCCGCTGCCGCCTCCAGCTGCGCCGCGCGCAGCAGCAGCGCGTCCCGCTCGGCGCGCAGGCGCGCGGTGTCGGCGCACGAGCCGCACGCTCCGTTAGAGAGCGCGCGCGCGAACGACTCCTCCACGGTGTCAACGGGGTGCCGATCATCGAGCTCACCACGTAGCTGTTCTGCTTCGTCACGTAGCCGCACTCCCTTTCTCTGGATGACGTCGAGCAGCGCCCACAGCTCATCTTCGAGCGGGCGCGAGCGCGTGGCGGATGGATTGGCTGACGCTGACGAAGAGTGCGCGTCTTTCCCGCAGGAGGTCTCGGTGCTAAAGCCGGAGTCCTGCACGGAGGGCTGCGGCTTGGCGCGCGCGGCGTCGCCGGCGCCTGCCGCCAGCTTGCGGCGCACGCGCACGCCGGGCTCCCAGTCACGACGTGTGCCACTCGCGGGCGTCGACGGCGCCATTTTGGAGCGCAGATTTGGGAATGTCTCGATGACGAGGTCGCGAAACTCAAGCAAAGCTCCGACTTCATTCTGGAGTTCCTAATTAATAGGAAATATTCATAAATAATAATCAGAAAACACGTTCACCGATCAACAGTCAATGTAATGTGACTGCATGTGATCATACGGTTCGCCGTGGCAGCAGAACTCATTGTTTAAAAGCTAGTTGTGGTCAAATAGACACTGCTTTCGCCCGAATGCAAGCCATCATCTACTTTAACTCTGGTTTACACCGGATGCTTACAGAATCGGTAGTTGTATAAGGAATCTAGCCGTTATATGACTAACCTGTAGAGCGACAAGGGACTTAGCCTGCTCCGAGATGAGGTAGTGAAATGGTCCGGGCGGCGAGCGCAGTTGCAGACACTCCATGCCCGAGCCACCTGACCCGCCGCTGGCGCTGTCTGCACCGCCCGTCTGGAAACAACCACAAGAAAGTTATTGAAATTGTAATTAAAAACTAAATGATCAAATAGTGTACTGGAAATGAACAAAAGTTTTCTCGGAGTGATGATTTTTCATTAGATTGGTGACGACGATATTAGTATGCCAGATGGCAGGTTTTTGCAAGATCACATTGGTAAACACGAGTTGACATCATAAATCACTAAGGATCACCGTATTTTATCTTTAGCCAGCTAAAACGAGCATCGTACACAATACTGTAGCAATTTAGTAAATCACACAGTCATTAGGCAGGCAGTTTTTTTTTAAAGGAACACAAGTACCTAATGTCGCCGTGCGCCCCAGCGTAAAATTGCGTTATGGTCGAGTGCGTCCCGGACACAGCGTCCACAATTTAAGACTCTTTTCCTTTGCGACCATTGTGCTATTGCATTATAAAAAATTTATTGCAAAATCTCTTTGGCTTGGTCTTACTTCCAACCAAATGTTATTGAGGTAGGGGGTATAAATCTGCAATAATAATTTATTTATTTATTTATATCTTGCAATAATTGGAACCAGTTAATCCTGTTCTTTCAGGGCACCAAATCATCACCACATGTTTGTGTCGGGTTACATTAAAATGGCCTGATTAAAACACCGTAATTTATTAAGATTTCATTGTTTTCTACCACTTCAATAGAAAAAATACTTATTTTTTTTGCAATTACGAGTTTTTTAAGTCAAGTTAGTGTTTAAATTCACAGGTTTCCACGCTGGCACTGGTCTTAATTTGGTACAAATAATAAAAGGAATGAGGTGAATAAATTAATGCAACATGTATTTTCCATCAGTTTCTGCATTAAGACCTAGTTTATAGTAAGTAACCAGACGTTTCGTAAACTTGGTACACTTAGATGCTTCGCGATGCTTCTCAAACCTCGCTGACGCTCAACAGTTAATGCCTGCAATTGACATTTCAAACGTAAATTGGAAACTTGGCTATCATTAATGCCACGATCACCCACCCTTCCCTATCAGCCCAGTTTACTGTTCTGTTAGTCAAGTTGTATAAGTAGTCGCCAAAATTACCTTTTCGGTTTTCATGTTTACGACACCCGATTTTCGCGAAAGTTTAATCAGGAGCATTATAAAATAGGTGAACGAATGAACTGGTCTACTGGCCTGTGGATCTACACGCGAACTATGCATCACACTGACGTCACGCAAAATCATACATCACGGGCCGTATATAGGCCGAATGTTCGGCCGTTTTATAACTTCCATAGTTTCTTTTTTTGACTTTGAGTCCTTACCCCACTTCAAGTCACAGTGACTTTAGCTTATCTCTTCGACTGCCTTTTTTATTTATTCTTTCGCCGTAGTCAGCAATAGTTAGCAGTAATAAAGAAAAGACCGAACATTCGGCCGATAGTTCAGATTTATGTTCGGAGTAGCCCCTCAGTTTTAATTAACCACTATTTGAAACATGAGTCTTAATTAATGTTACAAAGCTTAGCTACGTACTCCTAGAAACTACAACAATTGTGTATTATCATAATCAAAGGAATCTATTACGTAAGCACTATTCCTTATAAGTCAAAGCCATCGGTTTTGACACAGTGTTGTTAATAACTTACTGAACCTTTATCGGTTTGATAAGAGTGCTTATGCTACATACCAGAGAGACTGTCGATGTCGTTTTCAAAGTGCTGATAATGCAGCAGTGTTGAATTTCAACATTACTTAGCGAGTTTGCGACATACCATTGTTATCAAGGTAAGAAAAGATTTGTAGGTATCTTTTCAGATAAAATAAACGTGCATCTGTAGATTCGTTAGATAGGCTGGCAGTTTTTTACTGAATAACATAAATAACGTCATTTAATCGAATTCGTAAGTATGTACACATGTACACGTTTGCTATTGTTACTGTAAACAATGCGGAGTTCCACATTCAGTCGTTATTATAATTGACAGCCTGTCCGGATCACTGCTTTCCTCGTTTTGTGTCACTTGCTAAAAGGACATAATCTGGTAACATACAGAAACGGATACATTGATTGGTATATTAAACAGGAGACCTTTATTCAAACTTCGCTGGTTCCAACATACAGGTGGCCCTTTATTAAACGTTTTGTCTGTAGTAATATTCAGTACAGAAAGTCTTCAAGTTTAGTCATTTTAGATAACAGGATGACGCACACGTCTTCATTTGAAAACAGAAAGGAACAGTTGGCAAGATAGATGATTCACATAATTGTGAAGTTATCAATCTTTGAGTAAGATCGGGGATTGTGTCAAACTAAGCAACTAACTTTGGTTTCTTTATAGAATAAAGTTGAAAGGTTAATGAACTATCTCAACGGTGTCATTTGGGTTGGGTTGGGACAATAACTTAGCCGTACTATGCTTGCTAACCTTACTAAAGTGTCTGACACCAAATTTGGAAAATAGCAGCCCGTTCTCTTTGCATTCGCAACGAATTGCGTTACTTGCTGGACTCTAGAAAAGGAAAGTTTGCAGGATTGTATAAAATCGTTTCCGCTAGACCTATTGGTTTACGGTTTTGAATAATTCCAAGTCAATTAACAAAAACTAGTTATGTTATCTACAATGGCAGTACGGCACGGTGCAGCGGTGTCGAGAAAGCGCGTTGGGGCGGTAATGGCCGGCTGGATGTCTATGGACTGTTGACAAACGACCGCAACAATTGACGGACTTTTCATTCAATGACACTACGTTTTGGCGGTTTCTTAGTTTCACTTTCTTCACAATTGCGTCAGAGCAAGGCCGTGTCTACATCCACAGCAGCTGTGTGTTTAATTATAATAGCAATTCACTGATGTGTTATGACATTAAGCTGCTCGTCGTGATTAGATGTTAGTGCAAGATCTGTCGATTGTTTATTTTCACCCGGCGAGACGTAACAATATGCAAATTATGGACGCGTGCACATGTACATAACATAATGAAACTTTCATAAATGCGAGTAATGATGAATATTTAGATTGCTCACAGTGTTGGATGTCTAAATTTTTATACAATCACGATGGCGGCATCGGCACTGCAGATCGATGCAGCGGAAGATTTCACCGTCTTCAACACTTACAAAAAATAAATCAAATATCTTCAATAACATGTAGTACCTACTTGAACCAAATCAAACGAATGTGCGAATGCGTCATTGTCAAATTGAAGTACTTAAACGAAGATTGATAAATCACGTAGATCTGAGAGCGAGAACAATGAGTCAAAAAACGTTCTATAGTGGTCAGTTTTTAAGCACCTAGTTTAAGAATACAGCTCTTAAGAGTGAATAATATAATCACATGTCTAGACTATCCCATTATGACTATGTTTATGTAGGCTTACAGTCTAACCAAATACAGTTGAAATCAGTTTTACACGGTCGACTGCCACCTCTACAATTTAATTTCGTATTTGAGCGGAATGTTCGGCCGTTTCTTGACTACGAATAACTATGGCTGACTACGGCGAAACAAAAAAAAAACGACAGTCAAAGATAAGCCAAAGTCAAAAATGTGACTTGAAGTTGGTAAGGACTCAAACTCCAAAAAGAATACAGTGGCAGTTATAAAACGGCCGAACATTCGCACGATACTACGGATTATCGCTTCGGAGTAGACCCCCAGGAATGACAATGTCCTAAGCCCTGAGAAAGCCCAGATGTCTAAATTATTGTCAGTGTGAGAACGGTGGGAAACCATAACGCAAGTGTAAAGTTCTACGATATTAACCAACAATCGTGGCGTGACAACATATTCTAAAATTGTATTGTCACTGGTTTAAACAATGTTGCTATAGGTATGTTACTAGATAATGATTAACTTTGCAATCTAGGTGCTGTACAAGGACAAACGCCTGTGAAGTACGCAGTAGGTGAGTTGACTATGGCCAATGGCTATAGCTGATATTATTCGGATAAAAAATAATACAAAAGAAGATTTTTAATCTAACATAGATGTTATTGTGATAATGTTTGAACCAATTTTTTGTGTGATGCTCTGACTCACATTGAATGTTTTCTGGTTTGAATAAATTCAATATCCATTCTTAGCTATAAATCAAACTTTGGCAACAAAGAATAGTTAAGATAGTTTTATTTTAGTATTTTCCAACTCAATTTTAGACTGAGAGCAGTCTGCTTTTCGCTTCTGATAACAGCTTTTCATGTTCGTGACAGCGGGTATTACGGCAAAACAATCAGGTGTTCAATTATCACTTGATGGCCCAATCACTGAACGTGATACAGCACGTACATACGTTTTACGAGACGAATTCGTTTCGATGGCCGCTCTACATGCACCGCAATGAATAACAACCAGCATTATCTTACCGTTAGTGATAGCCACATTCTCGGGTAATTTTTTATTATTATTTCTATAACCACTTATTACATTGTGTACTCGGGCGAACGTGACGAGTGATCTGCATCGATTAAAATAAATGTTACTATTACGAGTACAAATTATTTTCGCCTTTGAATAGGGACAAGGATGGCGTTCTGAACAATGAGGCGGAAAATTATTATATGAGATCCGGTCGGTTCATTAGGTAATCGGTTAATGAGAGAGGCATTTCCTGCGTTTTTATGTCATAGAAAATCATTGAGATCGTTTTCGAAGGTAGTTTTAATGTTATTCGTATTAAACCGTACAATGTTTTTAATGGTGAGAACTGAAGATTAGGTAAGTGTGAAATAAAATTTGCAGAGGATGAGTGTCGACCTTCAATAATGAGAGGCATAATAACAAAACGTTGTGTTCGTGCACATTTGTTTGTAGGTACGCCACAGCACGATTGTAGCAATACAGAATATCGACTGTCCTGTGAGTGTGATGTAAACGAGAAGCGAATTGAATTCCGAATTGATGAAAATGAATTAAACACGATCAAAATATCCGATCGATTATGTCTACATGATCGATGTTTACCTTTCCATCATTGCCGCAGACTCGCCGCGTGCCCTAATTTTCAGTTCACATCGATCAAGCGAAAACCACGAGTACTAAAATTACTAATCACTCAACCATAAAGGTTTTCAATAAAATCTGAACTTACCGCAAGTGGATATAGAAACCATGTGAAACCTAAGATATAAGCAAGCTAATTACAAAATTGTAAAAGTTATAGCAGTGTAATTGTGTATGAAAAAGACATTACACGTACCGAGTGCTATTCACATTCACTGTGCGTTTACTGTGCCCACGGCAAAGAAATTCTGAGGTGCTTAATTAGAAAGATTAACAGCAACGGTACTTTTGGGCAATCTACGGGCCGTTGTGGAATTTAAAGTTCTAATTTTATTAACGCACGTTCAGTTTGTTTTGAAGACAGTGCATCGTTTATTTCTGTACGATATTAAGCTGATGGGAGGTAAACAGTCAAACACTCGTCAGTGTGTTTCTTACGTTCTGAAACATTTGATTTTGGATGAGTATGTTACAATCTTAGCGTTGTGTGTGGTCTTTGCTTAAAGGGGATTCTACGAAGAGAGTTAGTTGTATTGCTGATTCTAATGATAATAATTCTGTAAAGCCATATTTGTTACGTCCGCGAATCACATTTAGATCAACATACAACCTGACACAGGCCTGCAAATTGCAAAAAACGTAAGAAAAATTGAATTTCGCGGGCTACCTTAGCGCATCCCCCTTAAGGGTCGGGTAATCGCTGTTGACCTTGGTCATACAAATGCGCGTCACACTCACACCGCGCCGCGCCGCCACCGATCGGTTTCATAATATTTATTTTTAGTAACGAAAATATGAATATTTGAAAAAATCACCTATATAATTTTAGATAATATATTTTAAATTTATAAAAAAAAATATATGTCAAATCCTTACAATAAGCCCTTTCATTTGATATGTAACACGGTACAGTTTGCAAAACTTTTTTTTTAATTCTCTAATTTGCCCCCAGAAGTGACCTTCAAAATTCATTTATTTAGCTACACGTCCGTGTTTGGGGAAATTCATATGTACCTATAGACAGACAGACAGACACACGAGTGATCCTCTAACTAAGGGTTTCGATTTTCCTTTTGAGGTACGGAACCCTAAAAATCATGAAAATATCTTAAGTAGTTTGAAAGTAATATCGTTTTTAGGGTTCCGTACCCAAAGGGTAAAACGGGAACCCTATTACTAAGGCCCCGCCGTCTGTCTGTCTGTCTGTCTGTCTGCCTGTCCGTCTGTCTGTCTGTCTGTCCGTCTGTCACCAGGCTGTATCTCATGAACCGTGATAGTTCAGACAGTTGAAATTTTCACAGATGATGTATTTCTGTTGCTGCTATAACAACAAATACTAAAAAACAGAATAAAATAAATATTTAAGGGGGCTCCCATACAACAAACGTGATTTTTTTGCTCTATATTGATAACGGCAACGGATAGACGCTTGAAATATTCACAGAATATTTAGTTATATATTCACTTTAAAAGTAAATAATTTAATTAAAATAAAACAAATATTTAAGGGGGGCTCCCATAACAACAAACGTGTTTTTTTTTGCATTTTTATAGATAATGGTACGGAACCCTTCGTGCGCGAGTACGACTCGCACTTGGCTGGTTTTTATTTATGCTTTGGGTAGACATTACTTCCAGAACTTATTTCATAAAGTATTTTAGTACTTAAATATTGCCATATTTAATTGATGTGTATGCGTTCTACTTTAACATACATTTTTTTTGCATAACTTACTTGCATTTAATATGAAGGCGTAATAACAGAATTAAGTCACTAAAATCATATAATATCTGCGCCTTAAGAATAAGGTCATCTCATCTCTTCGTAGCTTCTGTGAGAGTTGTAAAAGGTGCTAAGATAATATCAGCTAGCAGGAAAGTAGTTTCTACTTGTAAACTGATAAGATCAAACTGCGAAAACTTAGTTTCCCCAAGAAACAGATGGCAGCCGTTTGCGCGTATTTTCGGTTGTCTTTACCTGAGTTTTCGCAGTCATGTCTTTACGTTGTTGTTGCGGCTCTGAAAGGCTAGATGCTGGAGGGATTTGCAGGTTTTTTTCGAGATTCTATTTTCCTCATCCATTTTTAAGATCTTGGCGAAGTTGTTTCTTTTTCTAGGAAACACCATCGCACTGTGAGATCGGCTATAGGCAATATGAATAATTATATTTCACTGCATGTAGAAACCTTTTGTATTTAATACGTGCGTCAGATATCACTTCAGATCGATTACGAATGCTCACGACTTCGAAGCCACATGAACCATTCCCCGTACATAATGTGTATAAAAACACATCTAATCTATCTAAAACATTTGTCATACAAACGAGTGTATTAGGGACATTCGTGGTCCCACGTTTTTACACAAGCTACAGACTTCTTCACGTAACTGTCAAATACATAAATACTATGTTACGTGTTTTGTCGACGATTTACGGCAAACTGAGAAGTGTTCTGTTTATTTTAAACTGTAGAGGCAATAAAAGTGGTCATAAAATTAAATGAATAAGTTATTGTTTCGTATTTTGTGTTTGTACGTGTGATATAATTAGCACAATTAACTTAGTTATGAAAGGCCAGAAGGGTTTTCAACTTCAGTTGAAAATGTAGCGAACTTAGCAATGCTATTTTCGTTTGCTTAAACCGCTTTACGGCAAGTGACAACCACTAACGTTCGTCAACAATCGTATGTAGGTATTAGAAATAATAATAAACAGGGAAAAATCATATAAACATGGATTGTTTTATAGGAGATTCCATTCCATAACATATTGACTTGGAATTCATAATGTAAGCGAGTTTACAATACAACACGCAAAAGGAGAAAGCTAAATTAATACAAAAGGTATTGTTAGATCGGTGTGCTCATGAATTTTATAATCTATTATTATTTTAAATTCAACACAATTATAACTTAAAATCAGTGATCGGTATTCAGAGCATTCCAGTGGTTATAAAACAATGATAGTATTTAGGTCGCATTAAAAGAAATCTATTCATAATGTTGCCAACTATTATAATATAGAAAGCCTTTTATGGAAGCCATAATAACGCGAGTCGCGACACAGAAAGGAGACACTATTTGCATGATAATATAAAACAAACTCTTTAAACATGGAACAGAAAAAGTTTGCCCGAGGCGGAGTGGTGACAAGCATTTTGCACCTGGGAAAACATTGCAACGATGAAGCAGAACCAACAGATAGTTTGCGAAACATATGTAGGTACAATACAGTCGAAAATGGCAACCATTATGCAAGTGACACTGTGCAAATAGGAGGCAATAATGTGAACTGTGACATAATATTTACAAAATGATGTAGACATTTTCATAATATTTGCTTTGATTGATGGCAGGTCAGGCAGAATCAGACACATCACTGGCCGATTTGCCGAGCCGAGTCGCTCAACCGGCAAAATATTAACATTCGCTCTTCGCAAAAAATTCAATCGAGCGCGCTATCGTATTAATTGTCCTATTTCGAGAGGTAAATGTAAACCGCATTTGTACACGCGTACATACGAATGCAAATGGCTGCGCTGCACCTAAGTTCTGTGTTGACGTTCAGTAACGAAATGAAATTTTAACTAACGAAGTTATTCATCGTTGAAAACTGCAATAAGAATTATCTTGTACATATTTTGAATAGCTCTCACTTTTCGGATAGGTCAAGTAGGTATTTGGATTTGAAATACATGTTAAAATAATAAACTCTATTGTAAGCAATGTCTCAATCTTTGTTTGCAAAAGCGAAGCCACAAAAGTCCTTCATTGTATACAAAGAGATTTTAAATAAACGAAGTTGGCTTCGACTTTGCAAATTAGATTTATAGGAGGTATAACAATACAAAATATAAGATGATCTAAATTGGAAAGATCAAGGTACCCTAATGGGTGAAACAAGACTAAGTAATTTCTATGAAAAATAATAGGAACGAGAATATTATTTACAGCGCCATATTTTGCGTGCAGTGTGTACATGAATTATGTTAGAACACGCGATAAATAATAAGCATAATCATTTAATGGCAAGTACAAAAAAGAGGACACGTATGATAACCAAATGTACGGACAAAGATACAAAAAAGTACTGGAGTACCCGAGCAAAAAACACTATTTTTAAAGTTACCTAACACGCTATGCTTAGAGTACAAACTGGCAAATGCAAAAAATATGCCATAACTAATACATAGGGATGTAATGCTCTGATTCCGCCAATATATTAAATACGGCTATACGTAGGTACAGTAGATAGCTTTACCTTCAATATAATTTAAATTATTCATCAATAGACCGAATACAACACATTCTACATTATTGTGACATCAAAACTTTTGGGCATCAACAATTTCTGATATCTTTTTTTTTAGGTGTGTAATTATCAAATAACTTGAGGACCGGGAAAATATTAACATTGGTGTCAGACTTTTACTGACTCAAACCCACACGTGTTCCTTCAGTTGCCTGTGTGCCAGAGCCACGATATCTTTTTGGACAGACTCGCGACCCTGGCAGGAACTTCTGATACCTACTTACTTGTTGAATCAGAACGAATCTAGATCCATATTGATAGAATCTTAGAAACATTTAAAATAGGACAAATCTAGACAATTATTGGGTCAAAGGCTTGATTAATAATGTTATTGACTTGGTTAGAACGAATCCCAATTTTACGCATCCACAGAGTTTTTTCAGTCAGGAACTCAGGAATAGTGACAATCATATTTAGGCATGGTAAAGCACCCTCGTTAGACAGGCAATGGAGCTTGACAAGAAAGAACAAATGTATCAAATCAATAATAAGAAAACAGAACTAAGCAGAATGCATTCCAGGTTGCAGAAAAAAATGTGTTGATTAATGAACAAAAAAGCTGAGGTGAACAAACAAATAAATTGTTGTGAAAAGTCAGTAGATTGTATACCTACCTTTAGCAACATCAGAGTTGATTAAAGCAATTACAGTGTTATTAATTACTTTGCATTATTTTATGACTGGTAATATATGGGATGATGGTTTTATTGCATTAAAAAACCCTGAACTTTGTGGTCATAGTCAGAAATGCATTCCGTAAAAGGAAAATACTTAAACAATTATGTACAATCAATGTTTCCAAATTATTCTACGCTGCTATAGTATATTTTTCCATTTGGTCTTAAGCTGTGGCAAAATCTTTAACAGTTAATGACTTGGTAAATACCCAAGCAGAATTGACGATAGCAACCGTGTCTGAATTAGATGTTGGCAACCTGTTGACACTTGCCAATAAATAAAACAAAACAAGCGAGGAGCAACGTGATCCAATCAAGCGTTGCGTGCTTTCACTCTCTGGCTTGCTCGTTCCATTTTAGGGTTAATTTTCGATATTATGAGACCTCGAGATCCGTTGCAATCGATTTCACTATCGACATCTATTCGTACATGATCCTCATCAACTTTTTGTTGCAACAGCTAATGAGACAGACAAAAAGTTTACTCAGATCATTCTGGAGCAACAAAAAATGTAAGAAGATCACGGACTATTATTTTTATACTGTGGTAATTTGAAACAGAGTTTCTTCATGACGGAGTAACAGTGTTAATAGAGGAAGAGTGAGTATACATTTAGTGTGAGATGTATCTTAATTGTTTTAACGTTAATGAGGAAACGTTTTGTAAAAAAAAGAAAATGCATGAAGAAATAAAGAAACATTTTACACTAATCCTTGAGAATTAATACATGTAAGATAGTTGGTTTAAATCAATAGTGCGAATCGACATACTTCAAGTTCATATTTTGCATATTAGGCACATTAGTCACACCTTTGACTTTGAAAGTAGCCTTTCTGGCAGCAATTTTTAATTATAGGTAGTTTTGTAACTGCATACAGTACACGATGATAATTGCTCAAACAAGTGCAATACACGATGTCATCCAGCAGAAAAAGTAGTAACATTTTTATATATTCGCAACAAAAGTTAAAAAAAAAACAACCTACTTCATTATTTCTAAAGTGCACAAGCATTATGTGTTCGTGTGTTGATAGGCGTTACTTAAAATGACTAACAATAGAAATTAATTACGCAAATTGTCTGGGATTGAAATTGAATGAACTTAGGAACTTAGATTGATCTTGCTTTCATCAATTGGTGACACGTTTTCGATTGTGAACTCATTTTAGATTACAATCAGAGTTTGCTCTAAGCTACAATTTAGCATATTTCAAAGGATATCAAAATCAAATACCTATAACAAAAGGGTATATCACCAAATATAGAACCATAAACTATAATACGAAAAGCTCGTAACAATGCGATAAAGCGAATTCATAGTATTAAATTATACATGTACGAGTATGTATTTTAGTTGGAAACTAGTGCACGCATACGGAAAAGGCCCGCATGCCGGTGAACAGCCAAGCGTGGTCGAGCGCCGCCCAATCGCCCACAATGCGTGAAACCAAACCGGTGCATGCGGTCATTGAAAAAAAAAAACAATTGCATGTTAAGGGACCAATTTTAACGTATTTCCTTCACGGATCTAATCAAATCATTGCGCGGCAATAATTGTATCGATCGAAAAATTGCTGTAATTCTACTTAATTGCAAACCAACTGCAAATCAAGTAGAATGCAAAGTTTAATTTATAAGAGAGTCCGTTCCCATAGCTGACAACTCAGTATTGCCAATATCGAAATCGTTCTTCGTGAGTTTTTCTCGAATACAATTAAACTAAGACTATTGATAATGACTACACAATAGCGACAGTCGAAACAGAGATATGAAAACCAAGTAATATTGACAAGATAAACGCTGGGTACGTTTTTACAAATAATCCCATTGACAATAATAAATCAAACAATGCAATTGGCACATACAATCATTTCGTACGTCGAGTTTGCAAAATAAACCATTCAGTTCACATAATGACGCAAACATCGCGTTCAATCATTGAATTAATTATCAAACAACCCTTTGTGAACTCTAACAATAACTAATAGTCCTTGTGGACATTCTTGTATATGTGAATACTCAGTGTAGCTATAATATAGATGGTCAGGCTATAGATACATACACTCACGCCTTCTTCCAATGGGGGTAGGCAGAAACTAAAGAACGCCACCTGCTACGCTCCTTACATACCGCTTTTGCTTCGCCCACGTTCATACGTCCAGAATTCCAGATGTATGAACGTATGGGCGTGCGTGTATGGCCAGTCATACACGCACGCCGGCCGGTGCGTAGCGCCGGTTTCGAGTACTACACACCGGGTCCTTGTGTCCTGATCTTTGTTTTATATGAAGCTTCTTTGAAAAAACAGCTAGCTCTTCTTCGTTAAATTGTCAAATTGACCACAATCATTGTGATTATCTCCAATAGAATTAGATTCATATCCATTGTCAAATATTCCATTGGATAACGCCTTTTTTATGAATTTCTAGGGCATCCTCCTGTCTATTTCAAATATTACTACCATCCGCAGCAATACAAGCATTAAAGTATTCCTAATAGTCCCGATGTTATTTCTAAACAAATCGCCTCTCATTGATCGCTCGACCCCTCACGTACGCAAAATATCGACGCACGTGCACGTACACATATGGCCTCCACAGACTATGTGCAATCTAATTAGGCTCTTTATTCTTGATAATCTTCACTCCAGACATTTAAAGGTCCGGTCGTGCAGCTGCCCCATAAATTGCAAGAACAATGTAGTTGTCGCACCTGTGATCGAAGAAAGAAAGGGTCGGTAACGGGGCTTGCTGATAATTCGTTGATGTTGATGACAGGCTGAGGTAATTAATGACAAAAGAGCCCATCAACACTTATTCGTCCATTGATTTGCCGAATTTTGCCGAAAGTTTTTAAATCTAAATACATTTTGCTCTATGGCTCTATATGTATAGAAAAGTTACGCACAATGTTCAACTGTTGTGTTGTGGATAAATAATACAATGTTGACTTGACTAAAATTGCAATTTCAAACTTTCCATTTCACAATGTTGTACTAAAGAACATGGTTTCTGTTTATATACAAGCAATAAATTAGTAGAATTGACTCGTAGGATGTTGTGCCATACATGGCTGTGTTTAGCGGCTCATTCACGACTAGGGCTTTCAATACCGGTATTACGGGATCCCGAAATACCGTAATCACGGATAAATTTTGGTCTTTTTTCAATACCGGTACTGACGAGCCAATACCGTGATTACGGTATTACAATCATTTTATAATTTTAATTATTGTGGTTTGTTGTAATAAGTTGTATTTTGGAAGTTGTATTAAATAATATAAACAACTGTGATATTATTCTCACACTTCACACTTGTGTATTAAGCGCCAACTCTTATCTCCAGCCCACCCGCCCGCACCTTTCTTAAACAATCGGTTTCTGAGTCGGTCGAGCGAGCCAAACGACGTTATTGTTTTGTTAGTCAGTAGTAACACAAAAGCCGCCCGGGTAACATGTGCAAGTGAAGTTGGTTATTGTGAGTTTTAATAAGTTTGTGATCTTAACGAGAAACATGTAAGTACATCTATAATATGAATACTTGTATTTTCTGGGGGTTTATCTGAATTTTTAACGGATCACGCGATCATATCTTTTTTTTTTTTTTGTAAAAACTGATGACGAGTCACGAATTCATAACAGATTGAAGCATCTAAAATTGCATTTCCACTTTGATTAATGTCATTGTTACTATATTGAATCACGTTATCCGTTAGATCTTCAATTAAATAGTAAAAATTGAATATTTGAGCGGTTTAGATGTGACTTTGTTTTCTAACTTTTACCTAATTAGTACTTATTAACTACGTTCATGTACGAAGAAACAATTCAAAATTATACATTTAATTGGTATTTTAGTAAGAAAGAACAAGTCTATAAGAAAGACACGAATCATGACGCTTGCTGACTTTTAAGGGCAGTATAGGTAATTAGGTACGTGTCGAATGTATCAGCCAGTAAACAATAGGACGGCAGCGCCATCCTTACTTAAACTTTATTAGAACTGCGTTTTTAGACAATTCTAATACTTATACCACCCTCGGAAGCCAGCGATTAGGACTAAGGTAGCTTGACATTCTTTATTAGTATAAAGAAATGCTTAAAACTTGTCCAGCCGCGCAGTGCATGCAGACAATAGTTGCCTACTAATCTCTCCCGAATTCTGGTTGTAGTGCACGGCAAACACGGCGTTATCGCATACCTATAGATTAATGACAATTTCAATGTAGTTATTTATCCTAAACCTGACTAAATACTACACATTTGAAAGTGTAAGTTTAGTTGTTAGCAGAGGTATAAAATAAATAAATAACCGAAGGTCATAAAGGTTTTCTCTTTGTTTTAGGTCGACTCCAGAAAAGTCAGATTCGAAAACATACAAAAAAATTTTAAGAAAACGTACTACTACTGGCATATGGGATAATTTCACTGCCGCTGAAAATCGACTCACTGCAAAGTGTAACCTATGCAATAAAATCATAAAGACTGTTGGTGGAACCACTAGCGGATTGCGCACTCATATGCGCTCAATACATAAATCAAATACACATGAAAGCACAGCTTCATCATCAAAGCCATCCACTATAGAAAACCCACAACCTTCAACATCAAAAGAAAAAGTGTCACCAGAATTAGCAGTACAAGATGAACCAGTACGAAAGAAAATTCGAGTTTCAGACTATTTTCAAAGTTCTCATTCAATGGAATTAGTTGTTTCAAGGATGACCGCCTTGGATGGTATCCCTTTGAGTAAGTTTTGCACATCGGAAGATATGCGAAGACTATTTAAGAATTCTGGTTATAATTTACCAACTTCACCAGCTTCTATAACCCATATAGTACAAAAGAAAAGCGATGATCTGAAAAATCAAATAAAAACGCAGTTCAAGACTTTGAAGACTCGTGATCAGGAACGATTTACTTTGACTTTTGATGAATATACAGCAACTAATAATAAGAGGTACATGAACATTAATGTACATAATATTGATTTAGAAAGCGGTTACACGAACCTAGGATTAGTCAGGATATCAGGCTCCATGACAGCAGATGTAGGTATCCAATACCTAAAACAACGACTTCAAGAATTTGGCCTTAATTTACATGAAGATATTATAGCTTTTACTACAGACGGTGCCAGTGTGATGACTAAAATGGGAAAAAGTTTTGAAGGCCACCATCAGCTCTGTCTGGTGCATGGCATCCAGCTAGCTGTTATAGACGTGTTGTATAAATACCAATTTCAACAAACCTTTTCTTCTGTTCCACCGCTAAATCCTCACATTGAAACTGACAGTGAAGGTGACAATTCTGATCATCAAGGCGGTGACGATGCTTTGAATTATGTTGAAGCACAATTGCTCGAAACAGAAATACCTGAGTTTATTTACAAAAACCTCATTGATAAAGTAAGAAAAATAGTCAAACTTTTTCGTAAGTCCCCTACAAAGAATGATTTGTTACAAAAATATGTCATTGAAACTCATAAAAAGGAAATGACATTAATACTAGATTGCAAGACAAGATGGAGCAGTATGGCTGATATGATTGGACGCTTTTTGAAACTAAAGGATTGTGTTTTAAAAGTTTTAATCGATCTAAAATTAAACTCCGATTACGAATTAGACGAATTCGATTTGACAATATTAAAAAATATTTACAACAGCCTTTCTGTAGTCAAAGTAACTGTATTAGAAATTTGTAAACGGGATGCCAATTTACTAAAAGCGGATATTGCGCTAAAATTTATGTTGACAAAGTTAAATGGTCAAGCTAATGACTTAAGCCAAAATCTTGCAAAAACACTTAGAAGACGCATAAAGGAGCGACGACTTTTAATATCTGGAGTATTACAATATTTGCATGACCCTGAAACTTTTTTCAGTAATGATGAGAGCGATGACGACACCTTTATAAAACCCACATCTGATGAAATATTAGATATTATAGTTAATCTCCTTACACGTTTAAAATTTAATAATAACATAACAAGACAGTCTCAAAGAGACAGTGAGAATATGGCTGATATGACGATAGAAGAACCTTCTTCTTCTTCTTCAAGTTGTGAAAATGAAGCCACGTCCATACAAAAGCAATTAGAAAGGGAGATTTCTAAATTGCCTAAAAGTAAGGATGCTGCCTCGGCTGTAACCACAAGCACTGATTTTAGATCAATAATAAGAGTAGAGATGTGTGTCTTTGAAACTGCTGGGGGTGGACGTGAGATATTTCTATCGGCGGCATACACATATTTACTGTCTGTTGTACCGACAAGTGTTGAAGCAGAGCGTGCTTTTTCGTCAGCAGGCTATTTATGTAACAGGCTAAGAAGTTCGCTTTCTGATTCGACCTTAAATGCACTTTCTTTTTTGCGATCACACTTTCAAAATAAAAAAAACGAAAATATCTTTTGATTAAAAATGTTTCAATATGATATATTAAAGTTAAGATTTTAATTATTGTTTGTCAGCAAATTTGCAAAATACTATTTGATTTATTTTGTTACTTGTTTAATTTTGGATTTTATGATTGTTTTTTTTTTAAAATAAATATAATAGCGTTAGTAAAATGAAAACCTAATGATTGCTGTAATAATAAATATAAGTATAGATCTCATTATCATTGTAATTCGCATGTTCTAAGTTAATTGCCTACTGCGATATCACATTTAGTTTAAGCTTTGATTACGTTTATAAATCCTAGTCCTATAATCAATCAATACCAAATTGTTATGCTATTAAAAGAGAATAAAGACTGATTTGGAAACAAAAATACGTATTTAAATGGTTTTATTAATGCCCTAATTAAAGTTCTTATGAACCTTAGAAGAATCCCTTAGAAGGGATGACAGTCAAGCGCTAGTTTAATTTTTTTTTAAAAAGCTTGAAAAACTTGAGTTCAATACCGTGATCACGTGATCACGGTATTGAAATTTCTAATACCGGTACTGATACCGGTATTGAAAAAATCCGGTATTTGAAAGCCCTATTCACGACTCATTGTTTCAGAGCGAGCGTGGGCGCATGATTGTTGCACCCACCATCTATTCCGAATGGCTGATGAATTGCAACGCGCGAAACGTATTTATCACAATTAATCTCGTACGGTGGAATGGATGCGTTTCAATCAAGTAAATATTGGATAAAATTATCTAATTGCAGTTATGATTCGGTAAGTTGCTGAAATGTTAAATTAAGTGGAATGATATTATTGAAATCCTTTCAGATTCTGGACAAGATATCTAGATATAAATTATTAGCACGGGCCAAAGAATAATCATGAGCAGATAACGCATAAGCAACCAGGTGCGCTAACCATCGAATAGGGCGTGCCTAAGTTACGGCTGGCGGTTTGCCGTAACCCGGCCTAGTGCGTCATTCATTAGGCACAACTGTGCGTAAACAAACCACTAATGCTATACCGATCCACATGACAAGACACATCAAAACAAGAGATCGTTGGCCCTGGCACACAGGCAACGGAAGGAACACGGGTGGGTTTTAGTCAGTAAAAGTCTGACACGCCCTCCCGCTCCGCCCAGAGCGGGGGAAGTTATTTGATGATTTCCCACCCAAAAAAAAAAAAAAAAACAGACATTTTATAACTAGATTCCATTAAACACGATAAATAATTGCAGGAACGTTTCACCACGTTGATTATCTTTCACAATGGCCCGAAACGAAACGTATAAAACACTAAAATTACACGAAATATAGGTTGTATATTTGTGGTTACTTATTATTACGATGTTCACAAATGATTACATACTGGTGTTCCGTGCAACAAGTATGCAAATGAAATAAAAGGGTTACTGTCCGTGAGTTATTCAATAATTGTTATCAAACATGTTTCAAAACTTAACGGGTAGCATACATTATTGGTAACTTTTTTATGTACGTCATAACCATAACGAGTTGGAATATTGAAGAAATAGCTGTCTATATAATCAAAGCATGTAAATTGAGAGTCGTTTATCAAAAAAGCAACAAATTATTCAAATTGAGACATTGTATTATTCATAAACATTTATTCATAATGACAATTCCATACATTACTGATAACTTAACGGGACATAAGACACCATTGAATGCACTTACAGTGATTCACCTTTGTAATAATACGAGCTAATTAATTACTTGCAACAATTTTTTATAATTCCTCATTCAGCGTATATTCTCATAATTAAAAAAAAAAAAAAAAAAAAAAAACTTTATTTCCAGCATCGCAATAACAACCATAAGAATAACAAATACTTACAAAGAAAAAATAAATAAAATACAAAACATAAGATCTCATGTCGTGCGCACAAATATTATGGTTGTTAGAGAGTAATTCACACTGACCTCCGTACTAGTAAAAACTGTATCACGGTAGGTCAGTCTTCCTCGTTCTCCAACAATCACACACTTAATAACAGCACTTTATAGTGAACATAATATTTTGAGACATTTAGCAGGTGTTCGGTATTAATTAATACATTCGTAAGGTGGGTAAAACTAAAAATTATTATGTATATGCAAAATATTTAGAGAAAAAAAAAAATTATTATAAACAAGTTGTTGTGTTGATGTTTGTATGATGTTGTGTGTTGATGTAATTGGTGTATGTGACTGAACATGTGTGAATACGAGCTTTGTGTTTGTATTTATGATAGGCTTACTAATAGCTTTTCTGTGTTAACATAATTAATCTGAAGTAGAAATTCATTTAAAATCTTTTTGCAATTATAGATTGACAAATCACGTAACCTCAAACTCCTAGACAACTTATTATACAAATAAGGCCCGATGTGGTCAAAAAATTTGCTAGCAAATACCGTTTTGGTTCTAGGAACACAATATACTATATCTTTTCTACGCCTGGTTGTTGTAAGGGGTAACTTAGAGTGTTGCTGTAGGATCGAAGTTTTTATAAACAATTGTCTAATCGTAAGTAAAGACAATTCTTTATGTAGTGTATGTGTAGGGTACCTAAATCTCCTGTAATTTATTACTTTAAGTACAGCTCGCTGCGCTCTTTCTAGGGATAAAAGTGTTGTTTTAGAAGTGCCTCCCCAAGCAGTAATACAATAAGTTATTATTGACTGGCAAAGGGAAAAATAAATAGTTCGTAGTAGTGTTGGTTGGCAAACACTCCGCAGATTTTTAAATAAGTGGATCATTCTCCTAACTCGAGTAGTCATGGTGGCTATTTGTTCCTTCCATGAAAGATTTTGGTCAACAGTAAGACCCAGATACTTGATGGAAGATACCTGTGAGAGATTGTAGCAGGAGCAAGACAGAGGATCTAGGCATGAATGAATTTTGATGGATGAGGAGTTAACAGGTGGTTGAGTCCTATTACAAATGCTGAAGGCAATGTACTTCGTTTTTTGGGCATTTAGGGTAAGAAGGTTGCAGTCAAGCCAAGTAGCAACTTGACCAAAACCCTCATCTGCCAATTCAAAAGCCTCGCTCCATGTGTTGCCTTTAAACAAAAGAACCGTATCATCGGCAAATGTAATTATTTTACCACGTGTGAGATGAAGGTCACACAAGTCATTTATGTAAATGAGGAATAGAGTCGGTCCCAAAATGCTACCTTGAGGTACCCCAAATTTGACATTTTCTGGCTGACTTGTGTAGTCCTTCATTCTCACACATTGGGTCCTATTTGACATGTAATCGGTAATCAGATCGAGCGCAACACCACGAATACCGATGCTCTCCAACTTTCTTAGGAGTATAGGAACAGAAACTGTGTCGAACGCTTTTGCTAAGTCCAGAAACACACCTATGGTCTTGTCACCCTTATCCAAACCATCGACAATATATGATAGAAGCTGGTGAACAGCATGAGAAGTTGATTTATTACTTCTGAATCCGAACTGGTTTACAGACAGAAGCCCGTTGGATTCTAAGTAGCTTTTAAAGCGCTTGTTTATTATACGCTCGATAATTTTAGACAGGGTTGGCAACAAGGAGATCGGCCTATAATTTGAGACACAGCCTCTGTCCCCAGACTTATGTATGGGAATGATGACAGATTGTTTGAGGGCGTTAGGAAAGATGCCTTTAGTCAGACACAGATTACAAATCAGAGTAATTGGCAACGCAAAGATCTCAACGCCTAGTTTAAATAAGATTGAAGGGATCTCATCCCAGCCACTAGAGTTAGATGATTTCAAATTAATTATTGTACTCTTCACTTCAGTTTCGTCCGCTGGCAGCAAGACAAAAGATTTAAGAGACGAACATTTTGGGTTACATGTTCTAGCTAAATCATCTTCGTTTCTTTGAGTTCTGACTTGAATGCTATGTGCAAGTTGACTTCCTACATTAGAAAAATACTTATTTATATAATTAATAGAATCTTGTGGGTTAGTTTTAGTTTTTAAAAGGTCATCAAAGTTTTTTGTGCGATCTTTGTATTGACAGATTTCCCTAATAATTGACCATTGTTTTTTTAGATTATTCTTGTGAATGTTTATTTGTGATCTTAGGTATTTATTTTTTAGGCTTTTTAGTAAATTAGTACAAGTGTTGCGATATCTTTTGTAGGTTATGTTAAGCATCTCATTGTGAGGGTCTTTTCTAAGTTTTTGGTGCAAATGATCTCTATTCCTCATACAACGACAGAGTCCAGGCGTTATCCAAGGTTTAATGTTCCGTTTTCTGTGAGACAGTTTACAGATGTACGTATGTTTACTGATGCTATCCCTTACTGTGCATAGAAACTTATTGGTGACTTCATTAGGGTCATCAGAATGTAATACATTAGTCCAGTCAATTTGTTTTAGATCATTCATGACCGCAATGTAATTTACTTTTTTATATATGGTCTGTTTTTCCTCCGGGGCTACAGATTTTTTAGGAAGTGATATCATAACACTGCAATGATCCGTGATAGTCGAATCGCATACTAGGGTCAAAGTATCACAGTTTGTTTTGACAAAGCAATGGTCCAAACAATTATTTTCTCGTGTCGGAAAAATATGTGATGCAAGAAGACCGTGCGAAGCAAGGAGGTTCATATATTTTGATGTTTTACTTTCTGTATCGTCCATAATATTAATATTTAAGTCACCTATTAGTATGATGTTTTTGTATCTTTTATATGCATGTAATACATTATCTACAGTGCTAACAAAATTATCAATATTTTTAAACGCGGGTGGTCTGTATAAAGATACAATTGCTAGATCATTATTAATAGTAGTGACCAAACAATTGACTTCACAACCCTCTCCCGTAGGTTCCGACACAGTAACTTTTAAATTCTCATTAGCAAAAATAACAATACCATCATTTTGGTTGATATGATTAGTAGTCGCGAAAACTTGATAAGAAGGAATATCAGGTAAGGTTGTATTTTCTGTCAGCCAGCATTCAGTTAATATAATAAAGTCAAAAGAAATGTCAAGTCTAAATAGAAGAACACGAAGTTCATCAAAGTTATGATTAATACTCCTAATATTTTGAGTTAACACTTTATAGGTATTAGTTTTATCGAACAAAATTTTACAATTTTCCGGCATGTCTATGCATTGAGCATTCCCGACATTGATATGTTCATCAATGTCTGAGGCGATGTTAATTAGATCAACCATATTGTTTAAAAGAAAAAAGTAAAACCATCTGATTTAGGGAACGCCAAAATGCAACAAACGCGTAATTATGCAAAACATTGAACGAATACAGTCTATCAGAATTCTGTGTATGATGTGTTGTGAATGTGTGGCGTGAGATTGTAATTGAGTAACATGAACAATTTAAGAAATAAGAATAATTAAGAACTATGTGTGTGTATCTTACGGCTCGTAAGAGTTTAACAACAACGAAAAGTAAAAAATGGACATGCAATAAACTAATTAACCAATTTAAAGAAGATAGTATCGTTTCAATCCAAAGTCATATTCTTAAAATGGCACCAGTAGTGTTAGTGTTCTCAATATCGGCAACAATACCTTCAATATGTTCTGCGGAGTTTATGAGCATGGTTGGAGATCCCTCATTCTTTTTAATGAAAATTCTTCCATTAGATACCCAGCAGAACTTAAACTTGTGCTTTTTCTGCAGTGACCGAGCCAAATAATGTAGTTTACGTGCATTAGGAGTCAGGGATTCCGAAACATATATTGGGAGTTTCTCACCCGAGATCTGTAGTTGATTTGTGTTCAATTTGTCTTCCTTGTGGTGCTGATTATATGATTTAATAGCATTGAGTAAATCTACACGTGATTTAACTGTCTGGTACTCAACAACAATAATGTTGTTTTGATTCGATTTCTTTTTATATACTTGACGAACATTACCAATGGAGAGGGGTAAATCCACTGCCTTGTGCAGGTGACACACAATATCAGTTAAGTTATCTGTATTACTTAAGGGCACGTTTTTAATTTCAATGGTAGTTTCTCGCTGTTTTCTTAGCAAATCTTCAATTTGACCTTCTAGAACATTTATTTTAACATGTGCCTCTTCATTGGTTATCATAATATTTTCATATTTATGTTTTAAATCTTTACACATAGTCACAGTCTCATCTAGAGCTTTCTGCAGGATTGTGCTGGACTGGATTATTTCTTTGTTTTGGTCTTTGATTTCTTTAATCATTTCATTGAGACTGAGAAATTTTGAGTCTTGATCTTCTTTCATAGATGAGAACATATTCCTTAATTCACAACGCAATTCAGAAATTTCATCATCAGGCTGGCGTTGTTTTCTTTTTCTTGAAGACACGAAGTCAGCGTCTTCTGTAACGTATGTAGATAATTCGGGTTGCGACGCATAGGTAGTTTCTTTAGGCGAACGTAACCTGTCCATTTCTCTATAAACCTTGCGTATACTATGCAAAGCGCTCCTTATCTAAATCACGACACTGAGCGCGTGATAGAACTAATTAGCAAAGCGGCAGTTCGTTTTCGACCTTAGGTACTTTAAGCTATGGTTTATTTTACTTTACTCAAAACTATTTTTATTTTGAATAATATTTTTTAGTGCGGCTTGACCGGTAAACACGTCTGTTCACTGCGAATGCGAACGAGGAGGCCAAATTATGTTGTAATGTTCCGTAAATTCTTAATTTTGTTGCATTGTTTAAATTCAACGGATGGAATTTGTATGTGTCAGTATTGGAGAGAACGTTCGCATTTTTAACATGATGGACTCCACTTTAATGTATTAGAAAATATTGATATTAATTTCCAACTACGTTGTTACAATTTCAACAAGCGAAGCTATTTATTTTCATACAATACCAAACAAATACGAATTTAAGAAACAAAAGCGAAATGTAAATCTTTTTTTAGACTTATACATCTGAAAATCTAAGGAGAAAGTAAATAAAATAGCGTAAACACAGAGGATTAAAAAACATTAAAGTTCAGATAATTTATCGGAAAATGTTGTAAAACAGCTATTATCTGTGATAAAAGTCGCACCAGCAACGCTTCCATTGTTTGAAGACAAAACAAGCCAAAGTTTTGACTAACATAATGTAATGTTTGACACAAGTAAGATTATGTATGTCGATCCATGTCAAGCTAAGCTTAACAGCAGGAACTTCCTTGTTTCCGTATTTTTTTTTTTATAAGTACGTACCTTTAAATCGTGAAAAGTCCCAACTGATTTCACTACTTCACAGTAACATTGACAATAGTAAATATCTCTACTGCCACGATATCCTGATAAAAGCGTTTGGTGTGAATATTATCGCTCCAATAGAAGAGTTGATTTGAAATCTATTGATAACTTCTTTGAAGATCAACAGCCGTGAGTGATAGACATGAATATTACATATAATAGTGAGATATTAGAATATTGTGGACTACGAGAAAGCCTTTGACGCCATCGAAATATTATTATGGGCAGTTCTGGCCTTTCTGCAACGATGTCGAATTGTCTGGCGCTACATCGAAGTGGTGACATTCATGTTCTACGATGCTGCCACGATGTGTGACTGTCCAGATCCAGGATCAGAAAACCAGCCCAATCCAACTGCTCAGAGAGGTGAGACAGGGGATGTGATCCGAACTGTTCACTAATGCGTTGGAGAAAGGTTTCAAGACGATGCCTGGACTGGACTGGACAAGCATCAACGTGAACGGCGAGTACATCTCACACCTTCGCTTTGCCGATGACATCGTCATAATTGCAGAGACACTGGAACTCAAAGCATTTATTTCAAATAAACCAATTACAGGCACTTTTGAATTGTCAAGGGGCCGGTCAGTCATAAAGATGAAGCTTGTGGTCCATTCCAAAGCTTAGTAGGTACCTATGGAGAAGAAGGGGCAAGAAACTGTGGAGTTTCTAGAAGTAAAAGAGTGTCCGTGGGGACACTCTTTTAAATTAACATATGGTTACAAAATATTGGTTACATCATGACTTTGACTTTGAAATTAAACATGTGAGAACGATGAAAACGTCAAAAGCGTCCGTAATAAAATAAAATAAAAAAAATAAGCCATGGCCATACTGATGGCGCCCGTTCACGAACATGGTTCATGGATTAGCACCATTCAGCTCAACCATTTTGAAGGGAGCTAAATGATCCAACACACCCGCCATCATCAGCGAGATATTACAGTGAGCATGACATACTCTCAGCTAGAGAATACAATCCCGAGCATGTTTTTCAATCCCGGGCTTACGGGATTTTTGAAGCCTTTTCCCGGGATCCCGGGCCCATCCCGGGATTAGACTATGTGGTTTCTAATTGGGCTAAAATAACTGTAATAACGGTCTGGAGCTCTACAGCATTTATGATCAGTGATGTTTATAATGCAATGGCCTGTTGGTCCCAGTCAAGATTCCAGACAATAAGTAAGTCCAGTAAGTCTTCATTAAGTTATTATCTAATCTCTCTAAGTTGCCTAGTGACCTTCTAATGTCACAGTTTTACCCATTACCTTTGTACGGGTGATTGGGACATCAATGCTTCACAAGCATTATCTCAAGATACTAGGCATAAAATAATAAATGGTATCTTGAGTTAAGTATCTCAAGATGGTGTCTTGAGCTAAGTATCTCAAGACGGTGTCTTGAGCTAAGTATCTCAAGACGGTGTCTTGAGCTAAGTATCTCAAGACGGTGTCTTGAGCCAAATAGTATTAGACGTGAAATGAGCCTGTTCGAAAATGGAGGAGTTCGTGGATATCATTGTACATATATAATATAATTACCTACAGTACACAGTATATTACTTTTGTATTATATAATGCAATGGCCTGTTGGTCCCAGTCAAGACTCCAGACAATAAGTAAGTCCAGTAAGTCTTCAATAAGTTATTATCTAAAGTTGCCTAGTGACCTTCTAATGTCACAGTTTTACCCATTACCTTTGTACGGGTGATTGGGACATTAATGCTTCACAAGCATTATCTCAAGATACTAGGCATAAAATAATAAATGGTATCTTGAGTTAAGTATCTCAAGATGGTGTCTTGAGCTAAGACCTCCCAACCACAATTGACATTAAAGGAAAAGTTAGAGCTGGAAATTAACAAGAGTATGAAATCCCCAGATCCTGAAGTACAAGTACAAAATGAATTGGGGTTGGCAAATAGTTAGACGTGAAATGAGCCTGTTCGAAAATGGAGGAGTTCGTGGATATCATTGTACATATAATAATATAATTACACAGTATATTACTTTTGTATTATATAATGCAATGGCATGTTGGTCCCAGTTAAGACTCCAGACAATAAGTAAGTCCAGTTAGTCTTCAATAAGTTATTATCTAATCTCTCTAAGTTGCCTAGCGACCTTCTAATGTCACAGTTTTACCCATTACCTTTGTACGGGTGATTGGGACATCAATGCTTCACAAGCATTATCTCAAGATACTAGGCATAAAATAATAAATGGTATCTTGAGTTAAGTATCTCAAGACGGTGTTTTGAGCTAAGTATCTCAAGATGGTATCTTGAGCTAAGTATCTCAAGACCCATAAATATGGGTAATTGATTGACAGCAAATAGTTAATATCGGCACCTACTCCATATATTTTACATGATTACGGTATGGAGCTCTTATTTATGATCAGTGATGTTTATAATGCAACAATGGCCTGTTGGTCCCAGTCAAGACTCCAGACAATAAGTAAGTCTAGTAACTCTTCAATAAGTTATTATCTAATCTCTCTAAGTTGCCTAGTGACCTTCTAATGTCACAGTTTTATCCATTACCTTTGTACGGGTGATTGGGACATCAATGCTTCACAAGCATTATCTCAAGATACTAGGCATAAAATAATAAATGGCATCTTGAGCTAAGTATCTCAAGATGGTATCTTGAGCTAAGTATCTCAAGATGATGTCTTGAGCTAAGTATCTCAAGATGGTATCTTGAGCTAAGTATCTCAAGATGGTGTCTTGAGCTAAGTATCTCAAGATGGTATCTTGAGCTAAGTATCTCAAGACCCATAAATATGGGTAATTGCTAACTTAAAGTTTAAACTTTAAGGGGGATTTGATAAGGCTTTTCAAACTGAATATTGGTAATAATAGCAGAGCAACAATAATTTCATCAATTATCCTCAAAGATTAACTTGAAGCCCATCTCCCATGCTCTTTGAAAGATTGGTGATTTTCATTTATTACACAAAATTAAAACTCTAAAAGCAGGCTTAGCATGATATTTTCTATTTCTACTCTATTGTAGAATAGAAATCGCTTGTCTATCTTTCTTCGTAGAAAACTGTCAGCTGTCTACACAGAAGCGTAATTTTTATCTACTCTAAAACACTTCTCTACGGTTCTCATGCTAAGCCTATGGAACCAGGAATGGTTGGTTAAGTTTCTTTTAGTACTAACCTAATAAGCAATGTGGAGATATGAATAAGCAGTTTTTTATACATGTATAAGATTTTGCAATATCAGGTGGCGATGACAAAGATAGGGTCAAAGTAGGTCTAACAAAGTCTCCCGCCATTTGAAATACTTAATTTCAGATAATTAACTATTAAATTTTAATGACGTAGCCTACGTAACCCGTCGTCACTGACGTAGCCTACGTAACCCGTCACTGACAGAACAATAAATGAAAAAAATAAAACCTGATTTGCATATTTATACTTTCGTACAGGGAATCCCCGACCGACGGGAAATACCTGCAACAATATTATGATATGAGATGATCGGGTGATTCCCCTGTTGGTTCGTTGGGGAATTACCTTAAGAGTATTGTATTAAAGTATTCCGAGTGGGGAAGTCCCTTCTAAGTTCTACGACAAACATTATTAGGACTGTACCTGTGTAGTAAATAGTGGGTACCTACGTATTGTAGGAGTTGCTTTTTGTCGTAATGTATTAAAATAATCTAGGCAAGGTTATTTTCAAGGCGCAACGGACTACGGAATACAAACTAGATTTGTTTGTGGCAATCCCGAAAATCCCGAGATTAGCCAAGTACAGTCCCGGGATTTTCGGGGCCAGAAAACGGTCGGGATCCCGACCGTTTTCTTGTATTCTCTACTCTCAGCCCACAGGGCACATTCAAGTCAATGAAAGACGTACCCAGTGTGAACAGTTAAACCTGATGCTGCACAGCCTAAATGGAGCCTCTAGGCGGGTTGGCCTCGACATGAATTAATTAGACGAAAGTCATGTACAACTCTCACGTCTTGCGGAGTCCAATCCACATCGAAGGGTCGCTTCTCGAAGTTGTGAAGGAGTATGTCTACCACAGGCAAGTCATCCAGCTCGGTAGACACAACTTTAAGTAAGAAGCCGACAGAAGGGTTGAGCAGCGTTTGGAAAACTTCGTCAAGTCTTCTCGTCACCTATCCCGCAATGATAGAAGACCAAAGTCTTCAACCAATGCGTCCTGCCCGTTATGACAGGGTGCCGAAACGTAGGACACTTGACAATTGGGCTGGTCCACAAATTCAAGGTCGCTCAGCGTACTATGGAGCGGACTATGCTTGAACTTTCTTTGAAGGATAAAATCAGGAATGAAGTTGTGGTGTGGTGTCACGTGCATCACATACATGTACATCAGCACATATGTAGTTTAAGTTAAGATAGATATGTTCATCGAATAAGTAGAAGGACATCACGTAAGTATTATGTATATAAACTGAACCGTTGAACATTAAAGATAGTTCTTACTAGTTGATACACGGACCTCATTGTGTTTGACTAACCCCCTCCATCGGAAATATTCGGAAAAGAACCGGAGTAATCGACATAGCTTGCAGAGTAAGCAAACTAAAGTGGTAGTGGACTGGCCATGTTTTTCTAAGGACCGATGGCCAGTGGAGCAGACGAGTGCTGAAGTGGAGAGCGTGTATCGGCAAGCGTAGTGTAGGACGTCCCCTAGCTAGGTGCGACCCAGGACCTTAAGACTGGACAGGGTATTGTGCCGCAGCCTAGAAGAGGCCATGTCTAGCAGTGGACTGCGATAGGCTGAGTTGATTGATATTAGAATAGAATGTAGAAAACTAACGAACGAAACGTAACTTCCGTTTCTCAGCAACCTCCAACATATAAAAACATAATCGAACCAGTAAATTACGGAAAGAAAAAACATACTGAATATTGAGGAAATATTGTCACTTTCATCTGATCATCGATCAGTCTAGAATCTAGATGTTTCCTAGTCAATCATCGCAGAATAAATAACATTGGTCATACCATTGAAATGCACGTTATGGAACAATAACAACCAAGATTGCATAGTCTGTGATAAAATGAAATATTTCCAGTTTAAAGCTAAAACGCATTTACACATTCTAACCAGCACAAGGCCAACAGGGCAATATTACGGATATTGACCTAAACCCGACCAAGTTGAATCAATAAGAATTTTTAATTTTTATACCAAAAAGATATTTGGTATGAACAAATAAAAGTGTTAATTGAGGAAACGTAAGACGTAAGCTTATGTTACTTAACGTCTAGATACTGATCGTTCACAGTACAGTATTGTGTGTAGTGTGAAACATTGGTTTATTGCACGAACGAAAAGCGCTCACAGATGCACTCAGCCGAGATAACACCAATTGGTGTAATTGATGTTAGAAGTCGGTGAACGACACATAAGTGCCGTCAATATAAGCATCCAACTGTGTATGTATATGTATGATTCATTAAATGTACTCTGTCCAGCCACGGTTTTAACACCTATTCAAATGAAGATAAAGCCATTCAACATGATTGATATCCTTATTTATAACTTTCGTATTAATTTAAGAGCTTTACATTGATATCGGGAGCACATAACATGTCCTATTTTGTTTACCAACACATTGATTTGCTTTCGTAGAGACAAATCGTGCGTCAAGAAGTAACTGTACTCTTCATTTACTCGGCCAATCAGTGAATATAACTGGTATTTTAATGTATAATTGCTACATTTAGTGCATTAGCGTCAGCTGTACAGTTGCAGTGGCACGCTTAAGTCTCCTTAACGGAACTAATGAGACCGGCCCCTCAGTCACACAGGCCACTGCCTTTTCCGTCAGCTATTTGTGTCACTCTGATCCTGTACTAGATATGTCTTCAAGTGCATTAACGGAGCCTTTTTCACACCCTAAAGCAATTTGTTCTTCACAAAAAACAGCAGAAAAGTATCAGACAAAAAAGCTTAGACAAGGTTTCTCTTGCAATACAAAAGATAAACGATATCGCTTTCGGCACATTCAAGTGGGTCGGTTTGTGTCGGCACTGTCTAAGTAAGAACTTTGATAACACATGGCCGGGAGTCTAGAGAGTTAAAGTGTGGGCGCGAACAATGCAGTGAATCATCACAGCTGTGAATGAAGTGTATTCGACAATGGGTCGGTGCTCCCGAAACAGAAATAGACGTTGTTGCATCGCTTTAACTATTTCAACACGCTAGATGTTTCAGGTGAAGCCAAGTATACAAACTTGGAACACCGTGTTTGGTTGTAACTTAAAAATAACTCTCGGAGGAGTGACTGTAGGACTTTAATGAGCTTGCGAGCTGACGCGTCCATGTGCATGTAAGAAGATAATGACTTCTCATGTTCTCTGAAGGTACAAAGTATCTTATAAAGAATTCCTTGGCTTATTATCTTTAAACAGGCCTGTTTTTGTTGAAAATAAAACAATACATAATGACACAGACATGGTTATTCATCATTCGTCTAGGGGGTCGTTTTCCAATTAAATCTAACAGTTCTTATTTGTCGGACCATAAACATAACGAGTGTTTGTGGAACGGCATTATCGTATAAACAAGGAAAAGTCCGCGACCGGCGCGGCCGGCGCCATGGTAGGTAATCTGGGTCGACTTTAAACTTTTTACCATAATTCTTTCACCTCCCACAGTCGCCGTACGCTTATTTACTCCAGCTCGGTTTTAATCAGATGCAGTCAAATTTTACGTAATGACATCTGTTTTTTTTTTCTACTGAATGTACACACGGCTACATATCAAGCCGTTCATTTCTAGTATAAGCTGATCTCGCATTGTGTACGGTTTCCGTACAATGAGAGGTCAACTTATACTGATAATGTATAGCTTGATTTTAAGCCGTGTGTACATTGTATAGAGTCGGACTCTCATCGACGTGATCTAGGTACATTGATGTGTTGAAAGTGTGCATATATTGCCACATAAGCTTCTAGGAAGTCTTAGATATCTATCATATATCTTAGTGACAGTTCAAAGAACGACAATCAATTGTTCTGAGAGTGGGACACTTTCACCTCAGCCCTGGCTCACGCCTCTTAATTCAAAATCCTATGTAATTCATTTCGTTATCGGCAGAGCGGATTAAAATCGGGCTGCACAATAAATAATTCACATGCACGACACGTTCCGTAAAAAGGTTACACGAAACTATATCATCGTCAGTCAACACTTTCTATCGCCCAAGTGTTTGATGCGTTTAATCCATGACTCATAGAACGTCAATTCATCGGCCTATCGGTGTTGATAACTAGAGATAATGGAGTAATGCATCATAATACAATTAACCGTGAACTCTAAAGTAAAAGATTATATAATCAGGAAATCGACTACTCGTACGTGATACAACTTTCAGTTTTGTTTCTTGTTATAATAAATCCGTCTGTTTTAAATCACTCCATTAATGGCGTTGCCAAAACCACTTTGGTTCTTTAGAAGATTAAAAAAATAAAAATGTTTCTTGGGTAATATAGCAACGAAGACTTAGGTAAGTCAACAAAAGCAAAGCTGTCCAAGTTTATAAGAAATAGGACTTGGAGATAAAATATTTTATAATCCCATATATTCTGGTTAAGAAGAATTTTCAACTGCAGAATGAGATGGGCACAATTTTCATCTCAGTGCGCGGCTGAAGTACTGAATGGTAGCATTTGATGAATGGTGTATTTAATGGAGCCCGTCTAGCCTAATCTCACGAAACTCACCATATTTAAGCGGCTTCTGGAAGGGTATTCGGTTAAGCTAAATTTTTAGATTTGATTCTATTTGAATTTAATCCTGTGTTAAGGCTAGCAAACAGGCGCGACGCGATTCTGGTAGAACAATGTCTATGAAGTTTTCATAGAAATTTTTCTACTAGTCGTCGCGCTGTCGTGTCACGCCTGTCTGCGGGAGCTTTTTGCCTTTTATATCGATTTTGTATACGTCCAGCGGGTCTACTCCGAACATAAATCCGAAGTATCGGTCGAATGTTCGATCGTTTCCTTACTACGGCTAACTATCGCTGACTACGGCGAAAAAAAAAAAGGCAGTCGAAGAGATAAGCCAAAGTCAAAACTGTGACTTGAAGACGGGTAAGGACTCAAAAGTCAAAAAAGGAAACTATGGAAGTTATAAAACGGCCGAACATTCGGCCGATACTTCGGTTTAGCGTTTCGGAGTAGACCCCCAGATACTCGCTTAAAGGGTCAGTAAACTTGTATGGTAAAACTTTACACAATATAGTACCGGCTTTTGAATGAGTCATCAACGTGCATGTTTACCAGGCTTGTTAAGGCGGAAGAAAGAATATACATAGGTATTATGTAATCTTATTAGCGTTTATTCTGCTTTGAGAATCCTAGATTCACGTATTCAATTCTCATTCGCCCCGACCTAGATGTTTAATTTTCATTCGGACCAGTCTCGCAGCAAAATATACTGCAAACGTAACTCATATCATAATTATTCATAACTGCAGCTTCCCTTAAATAATTAGGTATGCGCACATGAGACTGCACAATGGCACGCTCTAACACCCGTTAAACTCAAAACGAGGCCTCACAGCTATCCGCATTCATATTTAGACCAGAAATATGGTTTAGATGGAGTGATATCACGACCTAAGCAAGCATTTCTCTACGCGCTAATTAAAGTGCACGACGAAATCCGATAATGCGGTATCATGTGGCAATATGTCACTCGAAACGACATCAGGCGAGGCGCGGCCGTCCGACCCGACCAGCTCTGGTTTCTTGTGGTTCAATAATGTCTTGTTTTATAAAGTAATACCAGTATCGACTTTCTGTTGACTTCCCCAAGCTATGATTCATGTTTTAATTAATCTAACGGCCAGCGTAATGATTCGCTTCGAACGCGATGCGATAGAAACCAGCTTTTAATAAAAACTATATTTGACACAGATCACGTTCTCGTTCCAAATACATAATGAAGAGTTTTTGCACTAGCCAATGACATGAAGCAAACAAAGCAATGCTTCATAAAGTAGGATTAGGATCAGATAAGACAGAGCAGTTGTTCTAGCGGGTAGTCATTGAAGACATTACCAGTTTTAAAACTTATTACGAAATTAAATCCGATTGAACAGTTCACATAATTCTGTGGTAGAAGGCGGAAACAGCGGCGGAAGCGGCGTCATGGTCCACGGCGCGCGCGCACACTATGAAGTGACGTCATCGACGGGGACCCAGCTGGATGTTACAATAGATTCCAAACAGGTTTTATTTTGTTCAAAACATTGTTCATTTTAATAATAATGTCCGAGTGATGTGGCAGTGGGCTACGCATTAGTATACTTGGTTTTTTAACCTAACGAGTAAGAAGATAGAAACTACAGCACGCACCAAATCGAACTAAACCGGTCCAATGGCCACTAAATGTAATTGGAAGTATGGAAGGTACCAAGTTTCTTATAAGCTAACTTATGTAAAGGTCACCATTACGAGAGAGACGGTGCACAGTGTCGGAAGATCTGAGCTCTTGATTCGTCCAGTATGACAAGTCCAAATACCACGAAAGCTGCTTGGAGACCAACGCCTTCAATTTGGAACAGCGACAATGAGAACAATAAAGACAACGGAAACACACCGAAACCTTAGCCCAAAATTGGAACAAAGAAGGCTGAATAAATAACAATCCGTTATAATGTTGCTGAAATATCCAGTTGAATTGAAATTCGATACATGATACTTTTAGTTCTCCTTTATCAAATGACAGCAGTATCATGTGACATTTCAAGGTGATTACACTTTTGATACTAGCGAGATAAAAAATGCTGCTAAGTATTGTATAAATATAAAGTTGTTCGATAAAATATGAGATGCGTCGGAGATAAATATTATATTTTGAAATCACTTGAATGAAACGTATCGAATTAAGTCAATAAGGTGAACTAAAAAAACTTGGACAGACATTTAATTTTTTAGCATCCGAAATTATGTCCCGTAACGTGCGCCGATGTCATCCGTTGTTTTATGTGATTATAAAAAAGGATTTAAAAAAATAACTACGGCAAAAAACTTGTTTTGACGAACGTTCTGGGCGATTGATAGTTAGGGCATGACGTGACACTAGTCAAACGTTTCCACCAATAAATAGTACATTGTGATACAAGGGTGGAAAGTAGGTTTTTAGTAGTAGTGTTTAGAAGTAGGGTTTTTTTTTACTGGCAACACTGCTCAAGTGATATGTCAAAATTTTGTTCTGTTTTTTAAAATTAGTTTTATTTAATTTTAAGTGTAATTAATGTGTAATAATATATTTAAATGTTAAATAACTGCATAAATACTCAGGATTATTGTTTTCCTGCAAATTTACAAAGTCAAACACAGTGTTTGGTTGCCCGCCGTTACCGGTAACCTATCACGAACAGCTGATGTTCGACCTGCGGATTTAAACGGGGAGTATTGTTTACTTGTTTACTTTTATTCTTTAGGTAGCACACAATCGTCACTTAGGCTCTGTAAAACATTCATTGAGTCTTTGTATCACAAAATCCGCCAATTAACAGACGTGGATACAGCGAGACTGGTCTATTTTAGTTACTTTCATAGCATCATGTCTTTCGGTATTTTGCTGTGGGGACGGGCTGCAGATATTGTTTCTATCTTTATTCTGCAAAAGAGGGCTATCAGAGCCATCTACAACCTCAGCAGACGCGATTCTCTAAGGGAACTGTTTAAAAAAATTAACATCATGACGGTACCTTGCCAATATATATATGAAAATATTATGTATGTTAGAGAAAACCTACATCTTTTCAGTAAGATTAGTGACAGGCATAATTTTAACACTAGAAATAGGAACAAATTAGATCAACCACGTTTCAGATTGTCAAAAGTACACACTTCTTTTATGGGGTACTGTGTTAAATGTTATAATAAAATACCATTAGATAGAATAGAATAGAATACTCTTTATTATGTACACCATAAAAGTTACAGAAATAAATAGATTAGATAGTTAGTTAGTGTGCGTGTGGGTGTGTGTGTGTGTGTTAGTGTTAGTTGGTGTTGGTGGATTGGTTAGTTAGTTAGATTGGTTATTAGATATTCTTCAACTAAATGAGAAGAAATTTAAAACATGCATTAAACGCACACTATGTAGACAAGCATATTATAAGTTGGATGATTATATCGTAGATAAAGATGCTTGGCTTAATGCTGGTCCTGCTCCACAACAACTTGGGCTCACTTGTTAGAATTTTAATATTTGGAAGTGATGCTTCCCCCCTTTTTTTATTTTTTATTTTGACATTACATTCGTAACTATCGTTTATTTTTATGTACTTAGTCAAGTTTTAGTTGTTGAATACTTCAATAGGTAACAACGATTTTCCTTTTGCTAGTAAAATTTTATTAATCATTGAAATACATTGCAAGCTATAGTTTTGTATAATTTAAAAGCATTTTTTCATTTTTGTAAATGTGAGTACCATGGAGCCGTTTATTATGTTATGATGTATGTTGACTTAAAAAAGCCTGGCAGTTGAGAGTATGTCATGCTCACTTAAATGTCTCGCTGATGGTGGCGCGTGTGTTGGATCATTCGGTTCCCTACAAAGTGGTTGAGCTGGATGGTGCTGATCCACGCGTCATGTTCGTGAACGGGCGCTGTCAGTTGAGGCTGGTCATCTCTTAACTGCCAGGGCTTATTTTGTAATCTTTTAATCTTATATTTTGAATTGTTTTTTTTTTTTTTTTTTAATATACTTATTTTTGTTTTTTACATTGTTCTCACATATAACAACAACGCGACAAGAATAATGTACCCAGGATTTTGTAATATCTTGATTTAAAAGAGTGTCCTTGGAGTTTCTTGCCTGTTCTTCTTCATAGAGATCTACGTTTTGGAATGGGCAAATAGCTTCCACTTTCTGACTAACTGACCGACTCTTTGACAATTCAAAAGTGCCTGTAAATGGTTTATTTGAAATAAATGCTTTGAGTTTGAGTTTGAGTTTATGCGAAAGAGAGTTTGCAATAACTTACACACCCGTGTATCACACGACGTTTTTCAATACACTTGTGGGAAATAATAAAAAACAAATCAAAGAATTAATTAAACATTTCAGAAAATGGCGCGTTTTTGCAACTGGAAATTTTTTTTAACAACGAAAATAGCCTATACAGCCTAATCGATTTTTGACAAATGTTGATGTGAAAATAATTAAATTAAAAATATTAAAGAACCATTTAAAAGACTTTTGATAATTCAATGATAAGACGTACGGACTCATTCATTTTTCCTCGTATAAAATCTATCCCATTTTATTCATGTATGAAAACTCCTTGCTACTAAACTTTTTAAATTGACTTATAAATTTAAAACTCAACTGCAAAACTAATGATAGAGCTCGTAAACAAAAGTCACGACCGCGTAACAGAAAGATGCCTATGCAAGAGATTTAATTTTCGAATCATAATTATTGCCTCTGAAAGTACGCCATGTTTAATAACTGTATTGAAATAAAACTTTTTTCAGTCCAGTACTAACCCCACAAGATCTACATAAAGTTCAACAGTAATAACAAAGATTTTTATCATTCTTTTATTTTATTACAACAATGCACACTTGCTTCTCCAATTCACTTTAGACATTGGCAGAATAGTCGAGATCGGCTTTGCTTGCCATAATTAAAAATAGAATAGAATAGAAAACTGAAGGAAAGGGTGTTACAATGATTTTTGGCCTTTAGCATTGCTGTGTTTTCTTCTTTTTTTATATAAAGTGTAATTATTTTCTGCTATAGCTATTGGCAGAGACATCATCGAGATCGAGAATCGAAACAATCGCTGGGCGAAACTGATAATAGATATTCCGTCAATATACCTAAAAATTGCATCATTGCTCATGAATAAGAAAAGTGTCGTAATTTTCGACAGTTTCAATGTTTCAACGGATTTCCATCTAGTATAAAGCCAACAGATTTCCCAACTCAAACTCAACTTAAATTTGGATTCTAGTATCATCTCGATGTCGCCCCAAGTAAACATCGTCCATCAACGAGTTTCACACAGTTTTTTCCTTACCAAGTATCTACTTACCTAAAACAATAAAACCAGAGATCGCGTGATCAGAATTAATAGCATTGCCTGCATAAAATGACACATATGAGCTGACTTTGAATACAGATATTTATAAGCTGCTTTACATGAAAAAGTAGCAATACCCTTTACAGCTATCTATTTGATATATCCTGACAACAAACAATGTATAAGAAATCAAAAATCCCAGGCTATGCCAAATTGCCAAAAGCACACCATTTTAAACTGCATATTTTTAATTAGCTAATTATGCACAAACAGATGCTTTCTCGCGATTTCTAAGGAGAAAAAAAGTAGAAAGTTATTCGTTCGAGACCAGCGTCCAACGCACGTTCGTTATATCGAATTCAAATGGCTGCGTTCCATATCTCCTCCCGAATGTGTCGATCCACGCGAGCTGTTATTGCAGACGACATTCCGATCAAATGCCATCTGTACACGTAATAGTGTACACGAAAATAGAAATTAGACGTCAGTCGTGTAGTCTTTGATTTCCACTTTCGATTGTGACAGGAAAAGGCTGTTAGTTAGGCCTAATAAATAGCCCACTCCTATAAATCAACTAAGTACAGTAATAACAAACAGAATTATGACCTGGTAATTAAAGAAAATATAAATTGCCAATTGGATTGATGCCCTTTTCTATGGCCAGTCAAGTTCAATAGTAGTTTCCATAATAGGAAAAGAAAGGAAGAAAAATATTTTATTCATGACACGCAGAGTAAATACAACAAAAAAAAAGAACATTAAATCTAAAATAAAGAAAACAATAAAAAAAACTGGCGAAGTGCGAGTCGGACTCGCGCACGAAGGGTTCCGTACCATTATCTATAAAAACGGCAAAAAAATCACGTTTGTTGTATGGGAGCCCCCTTAAATATTTGTTTTATTTTAATTTAATTATTTATTTTTAAAGTGAATATATAACTACATATTCTGTGAATATTTCAAGCGTTGCCGTTGTAATTATCAAGCAAAAACTAGCAAAAAAAATCACGTTTGTTGTATGGGAGCCCCCTTAAATATTTATTTTATTCAGTTTTTTAGTATATGTTGTTATAGCGGCAACAGAAATACATCATCTGTGAAAATTTCAACTGTCTAACTATCACGGTTCATGAGATACAGCCTGGTGACAGACGGACGGACGGACAGACAGACAGACGGCGGAGCCTCAGTAATAGGGTTCCCGTTTTACCCTTTGGGTACGGAACCCTAAAAAGAACATTAAAACTAACAAAATAGCGACAACAAAAAGAAGACCTGTGCGTGGCCAAAAAGGCGCCTATCTCAGCATGATTGAACAGAGACACACAAATTACGCCCCTAACCACTTGGAAATGAAAACTGTAAAACTTGCAAACGTGTAATTTGATCTTTTAGTAATAAAGAGACACTCAAACTTGTATCGGATAAAATTAAATCATAACTACGGGAGAACCTAAAAGCTCCCCTATTGATTTACACCCTTGAGCTGACAATAAATATCATTTAATAATTATGATGAATGGCCGAACGAATTGGTTGACATTGCTCCCTTCCGTTGCGTATTTTTGTTGTTTGATGTTGAGTAATATCCGATACTTTTAAGAATCTATTCTAAGAATATTGGGGGCTATTAACTTTAGTACCATAGGACTTTTGTTAATACCAAGAACTTGAAGTTGGGTCAAAGTGATTCCTTATTTTCCGAAAACATGTTAATTGTCAAAGGTCATGAAGATCTAACGAAGAATTTGATCAACGAAAATCCTCGTAATTCCTACTAATCGCAACTATTGTAACATACGCCGCGAAAATCAGCGGTATAATGCAGATAAACAAAGCGAAGATTTCAACACAATTTCGATGCCGACCGATAAAGGCTCTTACAAACACACGCGATATCGCGGGCGCGACATGCACCGACAAAGGAATTGTCTTTGTCGGTGCCTGTCGCGCCCGCGATATCGCGTGAGTGTGTAAGAGCCTTAATGTGGCTGACGATTATTAGCACCCTAATAATCGGCAGCCACATTATATTATTATTTGTAGTAGGAGTTCCTCGAGGACTGCCAAGAAGCACCCTTCTTGGCAGTCCTCGAGGAACTCCTACTACAAATAAACTTGATTTGGATGCCACCTGAAAGCACCTATTTCTGAATTAAAAAGACTTTTTAAGTAAGACCCATATTCAGACAGTGAGGTTCTGTAATACGGGACTTAGAAATTGTGGTACAAGACTCAAGCATTATTTAAAACTAGTTTCAACCAATCAAATGGCTTTTTACATAGGTGTAAGTAATGCTTGAGTTTTGAGTGACGTTCTGTAATTCGAGCCTAAGTGGGGCTCCTTGAGGAACTCCTACTGTAAAAAAGTAATTTAATTCAGCAGTAACCACGTGAAAACACCATTTCTAAATTCCAATTAGCTGATATCGCTGGTACGTTATTATCACATCACACTAATATTATAAAGGCGAAAGTTTGTGAGTGTGTGTGTGTGTATGTTTGTTACTTCTTCACGCTCAAACGGCTGGACCAATTTTGATAAAATTTTGTATGGAGGTAGCTGACACCCTGGATTAAGACATAGGCTACTTTTTATCCCGATATTCCCACGGGATCGAGACTTACGCGGGTGAAACCGCGGGGCGCAGCTAGTTGGAATATAAAAGGCTGATATTGTTTACAATTTAAGTTAGTAGCGCAGCGTTGTGATAAGAACTGTAGCTATTTATAACAATATTTTCACACGGTGCTGACCGTGTAAACCTTGGAAAAGATTGGCGACTTATGAATGTGTTGTGTACCAGTGTGTGTATCCTGCTTGCGTAAAATTAAAGTAAAACGCACTGGCCTCATTCTGATTCTGGCCAATAAATTAATGGCTCACGGAAAAAAATAAGGTGTGTGACTGACCCAAAACTAGTGTACAGTGATACAAATTTTGTTTCAGAAATTGAAGCTATACGTTTTGATGGAACAATCTGTTTGGGAAACGTACGAGAAATTGAGAATACTAGCCAAAACCAAAGGATAGCAGGATAGCACAAAAATTGAGCCTTACAGCATCAAACGATGATAACTTTGAATAAAAGCCTATATTCAGCATATCGGTCCCTGGCCATTAGCCAGTTTAATCAGGAAACAGTTCCAGAGAAGGTCGCAAGAGAAAACAACATAACTGGTAATGTGATAATGACATGACGTCTGTTACTGCTGTGTAGTGGGGAAGCCGGGCCACTAACCTATTTATGAGGTGCCGGTAATTGAATTACACTCGTCTCTGAGTCGACTGAACGTTCAATAGTACTCTTGTAAGTTTATTGTGAGGGCTCTATGATCGGTGTGTTTTATTACTCTTATGCTGGGTTGGACTGGTTGATCGTAAAATTCCGTTGAATGTTCAAGAAATGCACTGGTAAGGCTGAAACCTTAAAACCACCAAACAGTTTTGGTTTTGGGGATAAACTATGCGTAGATGATAGAGCCCAGAACAAACCAATAACTCTTGGAGCAATGCGGAAAAACGATTAGATTGGACTAAATGGATCTTTGGTCATGCTGGTGGTTGAAATAATATACTGGGTGTTTGTAAGCTAGGTGCAAAGCCTTAAGGAGTAATAGTTGGCTCCATTTCGAGCATTTTGAGTATGTTTTTAAAAGTTTTTAACGATTGAGGCTAATTTATTTTTCAAATTTTAAAAACATTGTACGACTTCAAGTGTCTAGAGTTTTTTTCAATAACAGATGCTTGGAATTTGGTTTATTAGATTTAATGCACACCAGATAAACCACGAAAAAAAAATAACATACCAGCTTTAACTGGGGTGTCCCAGTTAAAGCTGGTATGTTATTTTTTTTGTTGTACGTTTGCTACTAAAAATAGGAGATAAACAAAAAACATCTAATGCTAACGTACTTTGTATAAGACATGTATGGCTCAAAATGATCTAAATGGTGGCAAGCATCAACCCCTTAAAGCTTTGCACCCAGTTTCTAAACAACCTGTATATTTTTCGGTTAAAAGATATGGTTCAAACCATGTTTAAGCCATGTTTATAGCAGGAGCCCTAAAACTTAAGTGGAAGTCCCGTAAAAACAAGCAGGACGTGATTATTAAGTCCGGTCGTTAGGATTACATATCCCGCTCGTAAAATTATAAAGATGCGACTACGAGTATTTTTAGTCCAAGTGCAGCTAATCGTTTCAAAGAAAAATAAACCGATGCAAGTAATTTTCAAAGGATAATTGCTTTATTTACGTCACAAAGTAAACCATAAGATTATTTTAATTAGGTACTTACAAACGCTTTTCAACACAGCATTTAGACATGCTTACCTGAAAAGAAAAATAACAATATTATTATTATTGGCTAATATAATTTACATTACAAAGTAAATGAAATTAAAAGCCACTTATAGTTAATACTGAAAAAATAATAAAATTAAACCTCCCCCAAAAATTCAAATCTTAACAAAAATGGCTCAGGATTGCTTAAGTTTTCTAACGATGATGGTTTTTCGAACCATAACTGCACTTCGCAAAGTATGAAAGCTGCGCAAAAATAAACTCCAAGAATTCAATGTAAATTGCCTTTGAAGGCATTCTATAATTTATTTATTAGAATTCTGTAATTCCAAGTGCCATATGGTGTATAACAGTCCTGGGAATTGAAAATAAAGACCCCAGGGGTCCACAAATACAAGCCACAATATCGACGTATTTCCATAGTGGTCAGAGAAAAACAAATTGAAACACAGATCGGCTATTTCTCTACACTGGCATTTTGTGAGGGTAAAATAGAATAAAACAGGGTTAATGGTCACTTTGTTAATGGCCTACCAACCAGTAATTAGGCTAAATTACTTGGAGCATAAACCTACCTAAGCAATCTTTCATTATTTCATGTTAACAACTTATTAATTACGGCTTCCACCTAGTCTTAAAACTGCTGGCCAAGGATGACGTGAAGACCACTGGTGTAAATAATTAGGATGCTTTAACACGGCATAAGAATTACTGTTATTATAGCAAGCCTTATTGGCTAAATCAAAGGCCCTCTCTTCGGCAATGGTGAAAATGCCTGAAATGAAAATATGCATGCTAGATTCACATCAGCTAGTCCATGAGACATCAATATGTGTGATGGACTAGATGTGAGCTACAACACGATTGTTGTAGCTATTTTATTGCATTTATGATTGTACATCAGTTTTGTGAATTAAATTAAATGCGATTCGCCAAAGCCTGCATGTCTTCAAAGTTTAGACAGCATCTGAAACCCTTTTTTATTCTACAAAAAAAACACGGTTTCGGAGTAAACATCATTCAGCATTGAGACCCAACCCTACGATTGGTAAGAATAGGCATCAAACATTTTATGTAAAGAGTCTATAGTTCATCTACATAAGTTCTTTGCACTGTTGTTTTAATTCAGTACGTTCAACAAATAAAACTTTAACTGCAGGTCATATTGTGCAACTCTTCGCAACGCGATCCGCCTGCGTCCTTCCATCCTTACTTATAAGTTAATTGAGATAGGTAGTGTCGCTATATCGCTGAGTCAACAATTTGCACGCGGGTGGAGCCGTGGGAGTCACTAGTGCTAATGTCAATTCCAATTAAAAGTTGGAACTCTATACGGCTAATGTTCTGTTTAACTTAAGAAATGTCTAAAACATTTGTGTTGTATACAGATACAGAAGGCAAGATACAGAATACAGAAGGCTTAGCAGGTGGAACTTTAAGCAGCAGCTAGTGTATATATCTGCGCAACGCATCGCTACGCGACCTGCATACGTGTTTTATGCTTCCATATAAGTTGGCGTTATTGTTGCTATGGTACTTTTGTTCAGTGGCATTGAGAGCGAACCTTGTGGTCTGTAATTCAATCCCAGAATGCGACATTTTCGATTAGATTTTAAGAGCCAGTTAAATCGTCATGGTAGAATTTGTGTATTTTCAATTGATCGTAAAGCATTCAAGCTCGTTTAGCTTTCTCATTTAACTGTTAATAATAGGGTAAACTTCCCTGCTTCTCCGTGGCTGTTTACGACTTCATTAAGTAACTTTCAAGGTACTAAACCTATACTTTCCAAGCAAAGGATTTCCACATTGAAGTTTCACTTGTTGACATTAATTAATGTGCTAATGATTATGCGAGTAATTGAACAGGTAATGAACCAGCCCAACACTTAAGTGATTAAGAAATTGCCATATCACTCATCTAGCCAACTTATCTAACGTAATCGTAATAAATAAACTTAATTAATGTTACCACAGAAGAATAACTCAAAAATAAAATACCAAAAACAGTGAGCAGATAAAACGAGGTATTCCTCTCAGCGCTTATGACCAGTAATTAATATGGCATAGTTTCATTTAAGGTTGCAAAATATGGGAAATGCTTACATCACCGCTATTCTATTATACTTCATTTTATGTAACGTTAGGTACAATGTTACATTTACGGTTATTATTTTAATAATACCATCAAAATATATTATTGTCGTCGTGATGCAATGGATCGAAATAACTAAATGTAACTCATTCGCGTTTTACGATTTCTGAATTACGTGATGTCAATATTGTCGTAGTTGCAAAACTTGAACATCATTGTTGTATTGATACAGCGTCGTCAATCACTAACAATGCAATACATTAACCAGTTAATATTGAACAACCTCTTTAGCACAACAGTGACGCAGATAAAATTGAAAACATTCTAGATACGAGCGATGAAATAAAAACAAAAGGCTCTGTGATCGGTAGAGATGTTGAAGAAAGAATATCTTATATAATAGATATCTTACGGCGTTAAAGGTCAAAAGTTAGAACATCTGCATCTGAACACGAAAATGTGTCAACTCAGATTATTGTGCACTGGATGAGCTAAGTTTCATGAATTATGATTTTTCTATAGAAGTATCGTTATAGTCAATCTACGTTTCCATGAAGCTAATGCATAAAACAAGAATACACCTACAACTTCTAGAACTGCTAAATACAGCAATAACAAGCATAATTTTCAACGACAAGCTAAACAAGAAATGGTGATTAGCATAGAATTTTAATGTAGTATCAAACTCAATATGCATAGTTAGGTGTAGTTTACATGACAGCGGTTCGCAGAAGTAGCAATGTCAATTTGTTCCATGAACCGTATTGTTGGTTCGCTTATGTAAACAACGACCGATATGCACTCAAAACAAACAATAACCGTACATGAGTATAACAATCGTTGGCTTCGTTCTCTGATTACAAGAGTATTAGGCCAGACAACTAATAAATATGTGCAGATTGTTCTAGACCTATATCAGAAAAAAGATGTACATTTTTTATCAGGTTTTGACACAAGCATGTTTTCAGCTAAACGCACTATGCTAGGTTTAGTAACCTGTTTTCATACTGGTAGTTGCAGAAATTCCTTTTCATAGCTAACTGCTAAAACCAACATCTATTCACACTAGTTTGCTTGAAAGTTTCATTTTATGGTCAGTTTCGTTGGCAAGCAACGCGAGCGTAAACATTTCAGAATATTTTTCCATTGTAAAATTTTACGCACACTAGGAAAACGTTATAGCTGAGCTAATACCACAAAAACAAAGGCTACATTTGTAAATATTTTGCTTCTTGCAACGAAAATTGCGTTAATACTAGAAATTACCGTATGCGGTTTCTTTGTCATTGAAATCAATGTTTGAACGTAGACAGAAAATTATTGTTAAGTTATATTATTGTATTTAAAGTTTAAATTGAGTATGGAATGGAAGTCGGTTCTGCATGAGCGGTATCCTCGTCTCGTGCAATCAAACGTGAACCGTCCACCAAGCCACCAATGTCCAATCGAATCACCCCTCATGACGGAAATAATTTTATTTAGCTCCACGTTCTATATGACACCGCTTGAATTGCTTTATGTGAGACCGGATAAAACCAAAACTTGTCTCGACTTCGCCTTGTTTTTATATTCCATTCACAACTTCATTGCAGACAGACTTCACTGATATCAGAAATGTACAAAGACAATCGCATTTCACATCTCCGCGGCGGTTATAGAGCGTCTGACCTTACCCTAAATTCCGTTATAGCCAACAAAAAATCTTGATTTCCTTGAAAACCATAAAAGGTGACTTTATAATATATATGGATGATGCGCTTTCCACCACGAGTTTCAAGTATCACAGAAGCAATTGCAACTATGCAGTAGCAAGCTACTTTTAAAATGTAGCAAGAAATAATTAGGAAGGTACCAATGAACAGCAGGAGTGTTAGTTATTCAGTACAACGAACGTATGCGAAGCATTTTACACTTTCTATTTATGTTGTAGCGTAAGCTCGCGTGACTGTTGCCATATTGAATGACATAATTTTAAATCCTTTGGGTACCACATTTGCTTCCTGTAAATAGATGAATTATTTAAAACGAGCCCAGGGTTACTTAATATTAATACCTTTGCTGTTATTAATCAATCATCTACTAGTGAGCAGTTCCAGTAGGTGCATAGTACCAAAGTCGCAATATTGCGGGCCGCAGAGAGCGATCGTTGCATACCGTACGATCCTACAAGGCACAATATCATTTAAAAAGTCTTTTCATACCAAGATTCCTCCGTGCCTCGGAAAGCACGTTAAGCCGTTGGTCTCGGCTGTCATTTGTAGATCTTTGACAGTTGTTACGGATCGTCAGAAGCCAAGGGATATCGTGTTACCCAGTCACTGGGTTGTGGAGGTAAGAGAGCTGAATACCAGTATCTTACATGGAGCGACTGCCTGCTCCATGTAAAATACTGGTATTCAGCTGCATCCGGTTAGACTGGAAGCCGACCCCAACATAGTTAGGAAAAGGCTAGGCAGATGATGATGATTGATAATGCAAGGTCATGGGATCTCAAGGGGCCATTACGTGTTCTTATATTGTCCAGTTACGGAAATAAGTTATGATTTGTTTTTACAAAAAATGCCAACTCCATTATGTACAAACATACAGAGAGAAAGCATACCTCTCATTCTACCCGCACCAGAGAGCAGCTGGACGTCGAAGGGCGCTTAACGATCTCCGGCCACCATAAGGAGGTGGCGGGCGGCGAAATGAAGGCTGTGTCGTCGCTCGAGCAGTCAGACTCAGAGGTGGCATGCAGTATTATATGCGCGCCTTTATGGGAAGACGTGCAGTCATGCGATCGGCCGCACTCGGTGATGGGGCCCGCTAGGCATGGCGGGCTGATACCAGTCGGGGGTGCGGCGAATGTACTAGAAGGTATGGTACTAGAAGGAACAGTGGGGTTTTAGTCGGCAGAAGGCCGACATAACCCTCCGTTCTTCCCAGACGGAGGGTTTCCATGAGGATTTACTCAGGTGAAAAAAAAAGGACCAAATTCCTTTTTTACTTCTTCTTTAATTAATTTTTTACTTAACATACCATACTCGTAATTTTATTGAAATTTTTATATAAGTACTAACATTGCTATACATGATCACCGTCAGATCCAACAGTTTTCATAAATCATAGAAAATCTTAGGTCGTCGTTCGTTCGAGACGAATGCACCGTAGATGGCAAACAACCGCAGCACTTCGCATGCGGTTGGTGGCATTAGCCTGGAACATGAAAATGGATGCCATATAACGTGACTTTATCGATACCCACATAAAATACTAAATGGTAAACTTGAGCCTATACTTTCTACTAATATCAGGAGTCACAACTCTAGCGCACCGATCGGATAAATCTAACAAAGATAACGTCGACAACAGCTCTAGTGACCCAGAAAGGGGCAGAGTAAGTGATCAACAAGCCGTTTAATCGGATTATTAGCTTTACAACATTTAATCAACAAGTCCCTAATCGTACCCGGCATCGGCTACTGGGACTGAATTGGTGGTGATCTCGAGATAACAGATAGAAAGCCGTTGGAACAACACCAACCGCGTTACGCACACTGAGCAAATTCAAAACGGAACTCACAACCGCACAGTAAATAAGGTGCGAGCCGTTACCCGTCGCTTGTGCAATGCTTGGAAGTAGTACCACCTTGGATTCAAAAACCTCGTGCATAGCATAAATGCGAAGATGACTTTTTATGATAAAATTATTGCTAATGTCTTCTTTTTAAAGTCAAAGAGCAGCATCGGTCATCATAACTAGATAAACCTCAAGATACTTGCGTTGCTCACGCTATAAAATGATTTTGGTTGGTGCGCGGGCGCAGGTTTTGTGAGCAACAAAACTTGATTCGAAATCGACGCGCCCAATGTCAGACGGCACAAGGTCGCCTCTCACGATAACCGCCTCTGCAAACCGTTCAGACCCAACAAAGCCAGCAAATCTGCGATCTGATCGCTTCACAACTATTCATCTGTACTTATTTGGCTCGAAACTACACATGGGAACATCTATTGTTCTGTAATTCGTTTTTAAGTACTGACATTTAGGACTACCATTTGCGTCGGCGTAGCGTTTGTACTGATAGCCGATCGACATACGCGTCAGACTAGTAAATGAATACGAATAAAGTTTTATGTTAACGAAGGCATCGGTAGATTAAATTGATATGGCAGAACTGGATGGACGGCGAACCGTTAATACCTGACCATCGTCGCCTATAACCGCATCTGTATTTATCAGTAGGGTGGCTATCGAAGCGTTGCTCACTTTATAAGGGACGGGCTTTTTATGCAATCATGTTTCTACAAACACGTTTTATATGCAGGATGTTTTAGTCCACTTTTAAACGGACAACAACCTTTAACGAACGTAATAAATATGAAATAACTTGACATATTTGATATGGTGGATGTGAATAATCCATCACGTACGGCGATGGCTTATCTCGATTTGAACGACAGAGCCTTGCTTCCACGTGCCAGTTAGTACCACCGGTATTGCATAAACGTGTTACAAGCCGTTAAGTGCATAATAATAATTTATGAAATGCTTCTTAATCGATTTAGTAACACTTTCTCTTGGTTAAAACTTCATAGGTTAGTTAACCCTTCCGTGATACTTTCTTTGCCATTAAGAGTAATATCCATTGCAGAGTTTATTAATTTTGTAGATCATAAAATTAATAAGCGATCACGGCCAAAGCTATTGGCGGTATAAAATTGGATTTGCGTAGAAAAAATCTTTGCTAGTGAAACTCGCTGTTCGTGCTGTGCTCTCGATTTTAACGTCACGACGGAAAGAACTGCACTGGTTCACGAAACATGGGTTAATTGAGCACACAAAAAACCATTTGGGCACCCAAGGACGCTGAATGCTGATTAGTGGTGAGTACAATGCCATGACTAACTGCGTTCAAAAACGATTCAGATATCCAATACAAAATTGACTTCAGATTTGCACGGCTCTGTATGCTAAACGATGTATTAAAGTAAAAGCTTTAACAGCTTAACCTTTACAGCTTCTGGCCGGGTTTTTATCTCATGCAGCCTGCTGCTGCAGTTTGGGCCCGCTGCTAATGTATTTTAAACTCGTTCACCGGAAATTATTTATTTTGTCATGGCTCCCACCTGCCATACAAAAGGAACGATAAATGAAGCCGATGACGTTGCGGCAGATGATATATTGAGGTTTAATTTTTATTTTATTTTTGTTGACTGAGTTAACAAAACTTATGCTGGGATGTTTGCTAGACACTATTCAATTTCCTGATTTTTGCACTTTAGTTTATGACAACCTTTTCACAATTCAAAATGTTATTGCAGCACGTGGCCTGAAGCTCGAATTACTCAATAACATGCTCAAAGGTAGACGTGACTTTACCCAATTCTGTTAGTAAAGTCAACATCGCAGGTTTTAGACGAGGCACTATGGTAACCAATATTCGTTACAAATTCTATAACGCATGAATCATTTAACAGTTGGTGTTTGTTTTTAAAACATCCCACATCTTATGTTTGATGAATTCGTCACTCAGCAATATATCTTTAGAATTGGTTACAAAATATCGCTTTATTTGAAGAGATAAGGATACTGAATTGCAGAAGTTCCAATGTAAGAAGTCAGAAAAGAGATAAACAGATATCGAAAGATTGGGATGGGATGAAGAAATAGATGAAGAAATAGTAACAGATAAGCAACATTTCGGTCACTAAATCTCGCGCTTATGTTATGTTCGTAACAAAATATACGTAAACAAATTAATTCTTGTTATATTATGAGCCCGGTTAAGTGGCCAGTGGGCGTTAAACGGACCCGTAAAAGTATCCGATAATAATTGGGTTGGCCAATGTTCGGCTCCAATTAACTTCTGAATTTTTGCTCGTGTCCATTCAACGAAAACTTTTGGAAATATTTTCAAATGTTAAAAATTGGACATACATTGTAAGTTTTAATAAAGATTTTTAATTTTTTGGAAAATTTATGCGAGAAAACCTCTAGACTTCTAAGAGGCTTTGGGCGGTATATTAATTTGTAACCAAGACACAACATCAAGAGAAGATACTACTACATCCACATTCAATTTCCTCGAACGAAAACATTGTGGAGAGGGTTAGAAACGTGTGGATAGGTTAAATAAGTTAAAAACGTGGAGGAGGAGTGATAAATTTCACCTGACATGTCTTGCACGAACTACTGATGCAGTCGGATACATCGAGTGGCAACTCACGACGATGTATCACAATGGAAATGCTATTCTGCTTGCAAATAATGTGGTAATCGAATGAACAAACATCACAACGACAACTAAATCCAATTCGATAGAGACCCTTCAAGTGGAAACGTGTGCAGGTAAATTAGGACAATAAATTACTCTCCATGTACATTGGAAGGTCGAATTAAATTCGTATCCCAATTAAGTGCCCTGCGGCAAAGCGTAGCGTTGCCAAAACAAAGTTTCGAAGCACCAGACAGATGTCAGACATTCGGACGACCTAATTTCGAACAACTGGGTAGACCTTCAGTACTACTCCGCCACCAATTAAAACGTTTTAAGGCTTTTTTGCTTGACCAATATTTTTTAGTTATTATGTCAAGTAGATTTTATTGCTGCAGAGCTTGTATTTTTATTGCTCGACTAGCAAATTCGGTTTTAAATTGAGAGCAAGTCAAGTGGCTAGTTTACGTGTGAATTGAAATTGTAATACAGTCTATGCTCAGTCTAATATCTGCTTTACGAACTGATTCGCTCAACAAAAGACAGGCTAAATAACCAAATCAACCTTCAGCAGTAAACAGGCACAAAAAAACAAAACGTACCATAATTTACCTTAATTCCATTGCCTACCTTGAAACCATAATGCGTGTTGTTAAGTAAGTTTAATCTATCAAACCACTAATGTCCGCCATTTCGCAGTCCTAAATTCTGTTTTGGAATACGTTTCTGTCCCCTAACCTACATTCTGACAATAATAAGTGACTTATGTAACCAAACACAATACGACACTTTGAAAAAGTAAGGTAATGACTGTTAGAGGCAAAGCGACTGGGAAATGATTTACCTAGTCTTACGTCTTTCCGGCCTATTGCCAAAGAGAAGTGGATGAGCCTAAAAACTTTGACACAATGCTTTGATGATATTCTAAGCATGGAAGAATTAGCACGTGGGTTAAAAAGTTCAGAGCCGAAAAAGGTGGAATGTTGGACAAAACTGATCAATACAATACAATGCCATGCATATTAGTAATATTGGCAATAAGGATCAGGGTCGTTCACGGTACCGATTAATTTAGATTTAGTCATGGGACTTGATATCATGATTGAATCTTTTTTATGAATAGTCTAATGCAATGTGATAGAAATCTGTCTGAATACTTTTAATTTAGTTTTATCAAAACGTTCACGTATTCAGAGTACGTGGTTCTTTTCCTTAACCATAAACCCAGTACACCTGATATGGATGCAACTCATTCCTTTTCGTTCTTTTATCTATGGTTATTGTTAGTTCTAGTTGGGCTCACTATGCAGATAATCTTACGCTCATTGGCAAGCCTAAACGCTCGTGCAGACTGGTGCGATATCGCGAGCGCTACAAGAGTCGCGATGCCTGTCACGCCCGCGATATCGCACCAGTCTGCATGGACCTTAAAACACAACTCTTGATATGACGTGATCTACTATTTGTTGAATTGTTTTATAAGCAGTCGGAATGCAGGTGGTTAACCTTTCGAAATATATGGTTATGTGTGCTGTCATGTCAAGGATAAAATGTTTAGACAAAGTTCATGCACGATCAGGTAATTAGTATGTTATAGGCGTGTATGTTAAACACGCCTTTAAAATAAATCTGCTTTTAAATCATGATCATCTTTCATTTGCAGATTAGCGTAGAAACGTTAATCTGGGAATACTAACTTAGGTAGTAACAATAATGCAAAGGGTGACAAAGAAATGGAAGGTAGAGACTATATAATATGTGAACTGTCTTGTTTAGAAGCAAATTGAAGCCATCCTTCCTACATCAACGTTTTAGTACGAAAAGCAATGTAATATTCACTTTGAATAAGTCATCTGTCACCCAAACCAATATCGAGTTGGGACAAAAGTATTGGAACCACTTTCTGTTAATTGGACAGTACCCAATGAATCGCATCAATTACTGGAGAATTCAAAATCTATTGTTTTCACGTATATGCTTTCAATACTATGGTGTATTCCATTGTAAAACAACTTAAAGCGTGTACACATAGCAGACAATAATTACGGAAACTACTTTCTAGAGTGAGTCATGGCAACTTTGCCAATGACTAAATAACGCCTGTTACAAATTTTTGTGTAAAATACGTTTCAAATATGTTCGCTTTATCCTTATTTTTTTTTTTACTTCTGTATACGGACTGAAGAGAAAACAACAATTTATCATTAGTCGGGACTGCTGAGACATTCACTCTAGCTTGCTTATCGTCCTCGACGATAACATTTGATCTAAATATAGTTCAGTTTACTTAACGCTTACTAGTTTTATAAACAAGATAATCGCTTTACTTGTCCATTCTGTTCTAAAATTACTAATTCGACTTCAGAGCCCGTACGCATTATCAATCCAATGCTTATCGTGGTTAAACCCTTCACAATTTACCTTGGAAACTTGTCCATAAATTGTTGAATATGCACGACCGAACAGTGTAGTATTTGACAAGCAATTATTCAAAAGTTAGAAAATCTGCGTATACCCGTAAACAAGTATTAAGTAAACGTTTGTACATAAAGAAAGCGAACCTGTGGTGCGAGTACCGGGGCTGTCTCTGTAGCCGCCGTTTTGCCGAAGTCTGCGTACACTAGACACAAGCACGCGGGTCAGCATGACGCCCGGTCTCAGCAGCCTCCTTCTCAATGTTAGCACAATTCTCCATCAGTCACTTGCTCCTCAATAGAATTGATACCGCGAGTTGTAACTCAACACTGGAGACACACGAGGGGCCCGGCGATTCACTAGGCCGTATCCAACACACTCACTCACAATATAATTGTTACCGCTCCCTGTTTTTAGTCACTACGCTGTCGGTGACATGTCAGCAAATCATGTTTTGAAAACAATAGTGGCCGTTTCGTACGAATCGAAATGTGAAGTTTCCATTTTATAGACTTTATTCGTTTTAACTTTTGTTATTGATTAATATACATATCACTGAAGGCACTGCAAGATGATTGGAATGGACAGTTATTACTGCAATCGTAACAGATCACGTCGTCAATTATTCGATTTGCTCGGGTTCGGTTACGGGTTCAGCTGAACGTCACTACGTGACAGTCCGTGTCTCTTCAAAGCTTTTACCGTACTGGCTAGAAGGCCGTAGTGCGAGCTCGGAAAAAAGAGAAAGAACGATTATGACGTACCAGAATCGCAAGTCCATAACCGGCCATGTTGTGTCTGCGGTTATGCACCTTGGGTGTTCGGTATAAGGTGCAAATTCTCGATAGCGTTGGTATCAGCTGTGTCAGTTTCCTCGAATGGTGCGTGTGGAAATTCGAGACAGATTGAGCAGCGCAGTCATTGAGTGTAAAAGAGATACAAGCAAATATCGAATGCTAACGATGTTAGACGATTGGAGTCCGACCGCCAAGGCCGACTCACGTCACGTTTCGCGAGACTAGACGTGCCTCCTGTATACAATAGGTATATGCACGATTGTAGTTTATTGCACTTTGTTTGACTGTTTGAAAACTTACTCTAAGCAGTCCAAAATATATCATGACTCTTATCTCATTAAGTAAGTCGTAATGAATTTACGTGCAACAATAAAAGGGTTATTATCGCTCATTAGCACTCAATGTTATTGTTTCTTGTTGCTAATGATAACGCATACCATGACAGATAATTTATTATCTACATTGTGATTAATTTTGATAAGATAATTCACGCGAATTCGTTACTTAGTCCACAGCAGTTCGTATCTAAACAGCTGACAACAATACTCCTATTAATGTCTCATAGAAACAAATTGACGTCAATGAAGTGCAAATAGACACAATGTAAGATACCTATTATTGTTTTGTTATTAACAATGAACGTTCAATCAGAGTATGATGCATTGAAGTTTCAAGTGGACAACAAAATACGTAGGTAGCGTCGTTGTTTTTCAGGTGCTTTTCTATTTAGGAGCATATGTTTGGAAAATATTTGCCTGATACTAGATTTAAAAACCGTTTTCAATGGGTGCTTAATGTGTTTATGCAAATGTTTTGGAATTAATTTCCCGAGGGTCTTACAGACTCACGCGATATCGCGGGGGCGACAGGCACCGACATAGAAATTGTGCTACTACTGTCGCGTCGCACCCGCGATATCGCACCAGTCTGTACGAGCCTTAAAGGCATTTGATCGTATCCTGCTTGCAAGCAAACAGATTACTCAACATCTGAGCATTAAACCCAATCGTATCATATTTTAATATGCATAAATATAAGTGTTGCGTCAACTTGCGACGCGACGTGTATGGACGCGGATATGTACAAAAACACATAAAACATCAAAGTTTTCTCCACCGACATCCGTTTGCGCTGGAGCGTGGAGAGACAGATATGCGAATAATCTACAATAGTAACAATGTTGTGAATTTCATCTCAACGCCACATTTCTCTTCGATGCTATCCGTTTATGGATTTACTCGATGATTAAACAAGAGGCTCGTGTGCGTAACTGATTCTAAGTAATTTACGACGGCCACAGAAAGTAATGTGCAAGTTAAAAGAAAGTTCAAAGACGACTCGCGATATGGAAAATAATTGATATAGGTAAGTAGGTATATACTAAACTGCATTATGAAGCTTTCATTGTTAATGCAACGTAGGAAGCCTCAACTTTGGGTAATAGGGACGAGCCTGAGGAAGATGAAAACTATGAACAAAAATCGGTAGCCGAAAAAACGGAAAATCTATGCAGCGAACAATATTCAAGTATTTCTAGAAGCCTTGATATTCTCGGTACTATAATATATCTTTTTTTTGGGTGGGAAATTATCAAATAACTTCTCCCGCTCTGGGTGGAGCGGGAGGGAGTGTCAGACTTTTACTGACTAAAACTCACCCGTGTTCCTTCAGATGCCTGTGTGCCAGGGCCACGATATCCCTTTCGGACAGGCTCGTAACCCTGGCAGACTATAATATACCTGCCCTGGCATTTGAATAATAAGTTAGCAAAGCACTAAAAGCTATTTAAACGTAAAAGATAAATTAAACTTAGCTCGTAACTCGGCTAACTTTGCAGCAAGTTCCGGAGACGAGTTCCGATTGGAACTAATATTGACTCAAGATAAGATTAAGCTGAATGCGACTATTTGAGTTCACCTTGTCCTCAATCTGAGATGATAAGTGACAATATCGTGGCAGCTTTAAACCTCAAACAAAAATAATATAAGAGCAACAAAACCACTTTTTCAAGTAAATTGCTACTGGATTTGTTAAGATTTTATCGTTAATGTTATGCAAACAGAAATAAAACAGGCCAATGTGACACAGGTTCCTGAACAGGATTTGCCGGCTTTTGTGGTCTGAAATGACGTCAGCATTTACACCTTGCTTGCATATAAAGATAGCAGTTTATTTGCCAATTATTACCATTAAATGAACGTTTGGGGCAATCAATACAAGATACATATGCGGCAGATAGACGACCGACATTGCAAATGTCTGTATTTTTGTTTAGGTTGCAAACTTGAGGGTAAAAATTCATGGCAAGTATTCTAGTCCAAGTCTAAACCAGTTACATTTTCTAGCGTTTAAATGAAGGTTTTTGACCCGAGAGGTCTTTCTCGTCTATTCCTAAAATGGACAGTTGCCATAATCCCGATACGGTCAGACGACATTTAATGTTGAGGGTATTTAAAAATCTTTTCGTTTTAGTTTCTTATTGATGACTAATTAACCGAAACTGGCAGTCACGTAATCAAACCTTTGCGGGGAACTTTATGTCTGACTAAACCAATTTTCCGCCCACTTAACGAACTTTAACAGCATCTGTAGGAAAATAAACTTTTACGGCGGGATCTATCTACGCAAACTTTTTATTGCTATGCAAATGTCTTCGGGACTTTGATCTGAAATTATGAAACATAAATTCATGCCTAAATATGTATACTGCCATATTTTTGGAAGAGAGAAAATAACCGCATCACGCAACAACATATACCTAATATTCTTAATTGAAGTTCTCAGATTCGGATACCAAGTGGATTTCCGACATTTTATCGGAGTTAGAATGTTTCAAGAGATTCTAACGCATGAACTGCGCGTATAAACTGATATCAGCTTGTAGGAGTGCGAGATTCTACTTTCTTTTTACATCCCGAGGCTGAGGTGACCCGTCCAGTTTGTTAACATTAATGTAAATGTCATTGAATGTCGCCCAACCGGTTACGATGAATTATTTTAATCGACAACTGCCTCTGGTGTTATTTTGAAAGCTGCGAATTAACTTTAGCGATCCTTGTAGGATCCACGACTTGCCTATTAAAGCTCCTATAATGACCTTTTGATCGTCCATTGTGCAAGGAATTCATTAACGAACGTTATTAGCAGGGAATAAATAACTGCATCTATAATACGATGATCTTCAGAATTACTTCTATATTTAACTTAATAATAGATGGCGTTTCCTTGCATCGGTTAGCAGAATCGCCTTGTATGTATCAACGAAACCATTTTTATTCCAAGTGTTGAACTTACAAGTAGAAACGACTACTTGCATACAGCAAGCTCATTTACACAAGTCTGATTAACACAATACACTCTTTTTCTTGAATTCAGTCGAATAATTAAAATGAATATTAATGATGTTGACTTGCTAATGGACAGTAAGATTTGAAATTCATATCTCTAATGCGCAGAGCAAAACATTTTTTTCATAAACACTCACATAAACACCGATTTTAAAATATGCTGGCTGATTTGCGAATAGGATTGTTTTGAGCATATCGTACAATAAGATCTACCGTATGCATAGAAAGGTGGGTATATTGCATGACTGCGTGCACCTTCGAAAATAACATTTTTTTAAATGATTTAACAACTAACAAATAGACACTAGAGCGGCCTCGACTCAATTGAAATCCAATCAAACCGCATCGTATCACGAGACGGACGTTTGTTACGATGTTTAAAGTGTGCACAGTACTATTACCACAGCGATGGAGGCAATGAGTTGAATTGACAATGCTGGACACAATTGACAGGCAGCCAGTGACCTGACGGCTAACGATGTGCACTGCGCACGAACACTCTTTATTTGTAATGCAAAACTGCAAACATCCTATCGTCACGACGACTGCGCATACGACACCCATCACAATACATCTAACGTAATTTCATATCACCATAAACATTTTATCAATGACGCCATACGACTCCTGGCTGTAATTTAAAGAGCTTGATTATTATTTTATTTTAAATTGGTCTAGCTAGGAAGTAAAAAAATCAAATATAAGGTCACGATGACTCAATGCTCGACTTTTTGCTGCGGTAACAAATTACAATGGAGTTCCTGTGAGTTCTCATAACATTATTTCATTACAGATAACATATGTCAGTTTAAAATGTAACGATCCTTGGAATCGCTCCTTTGATGCACAACATTGTTTATTAATGAGAAACAGACTTTGAATATGCATAGGGAACAGGTTAATAGAATGAGCAGGAGTTGTTAACCCTACGATGATATAGTCCTCGCACGATGACAAATCATAATATCAGTGACTAATCATTATTTTAACTGGTAATTCGAGGTAAATTAAAATATTTGGTTATATCAGGTTTAATCAGATACATCTTCAATATTGGAAGTTCACTTGATAAAAACGGGGCCACTCCATTGTAGGAAGTAATTACACGATAGTGTAACACATTCTTTAAAACGCTGAATGACAGGGCAGAATTGAGATCCATATCCATTTCTTCATCTTCGATGAGTGATGGGCTGGTGTCGACATAACACATTATTAATTATAAAGTTCTCAACAGAATGATGAGGTGATGAATGGAATCGAATATATGGGCGGGGGCGTCAGTTAATCAACATTATTTCCATATATTTGATATCCAGAACATACAATTATTCCGTCAAACAAAAACTTACATCATCAGCAATTAGATTGTGTAATTGTCAGTATGAACACCGCCGCCAAACTTATGTAGCTCGTCTTTTGTTAGATTAGATAGAATCATTGTTATACTTCTCATTTTACGTAATGTTCAAGCATCGCGTAAAGCTGCACACATGTTTTTGCACTTTATGTGAAAATCGTAGAATAGAACTGTTAGTTTATCAGTTATCCAGATTATAAGTGAAGCAAGTCTTTCATGCGTCACTCAATAGTCAATATTAACTCAAATGTAGAGCACAACCAAATAGACAACTTGCAAAACATGAAACAATCAGTCTTTAAAAAAGTTTAATGATGTTGCAGTTAAGAGTGGAGACCAAAAACTGCAGCTGCACGATTTGTAATCTGTATCTGGATACTGGATGGGGCAACCTGATGATATTTAAACATGGCGTGGCGGCGTTAAATAACACAATGAAATGTACCAGTGTTTCAAATATATCAACTGTCAGAGCATTGTATGCTGAAACGAATTTGCTGGAAACAATAAATGTTGACGAGCTATAACAGTCGTAGACTACGAGAGTTCTAATCACTTGTAAAATTAAAAACACATTTTTATTTGTAAACTTGCTTTGTTGGTAGATTTGGGAATAATTGATTTGAAAGTTAAGGAAATGCAAGAACTGTACGGGTCAGTTGGTCAACAGACTTTCTTGTCTACTACATAGGTCTATGCGTACTTTGCTTTCCTGTCGTCGCTGAAGCAACGGTATTCAATCCATCAGCGAACATTTGCAAAGCAGTTATGCTCCAGTTTCGGATAATTGCGTTTGCACTTGTTATGCGAAGTCAAGCAAGAAGCCAACATCGTTGACCACTATTAGCCAACATTAACATAAATAATGCGTGAAAATCTGCCGGCTATTAGTTGCGTGTACAAGCATTAACATTCGGAGCTTGTCTCATTATAAGAGTTGCCACACGAATTCATTACTACCGGACGGACACAGTTGCTTGGAAAGGAAGATGTAGGAAGCAATTATTTTTCTTAAACACGTATTGTTGTATGAGATTACAAGTTGGATGTGGCAGTTGACACTTGTGTTATGGTTATGTATGAATTACATTTAAAACTAACGATACGACATACAATTTTTGTAGTTTATAAGCTACTTAAACCATTTTCAAGTTTGATTTAAGATGGAGCGAAGACCAGACTCGGATGAAGATTAGATCTTGGCACTTAGCCGGGTTACTCAGGCAAGTAGGTACGCTTTTTGAATTTTACTAAGGATATTGGATTAAAATGAAAGGCGAAAAATTCCACTTTATTTAAATACGGACTGAAAATTTTCCAGTGCCGAAAAGCTATTTGAAATATCAGATTACTCTTTCTATTTTTAGCACCAGTATTATTATTATGAAGAATAGAAAAACGATTTCCGTATGTTATTTCTCGTGATCTCGTGACATCGCGTGACTTAGTATTTATTACCTGTGTAATTAGGACGTCGATGTTCCACTTAGCTCAGCAAAAAGATATTACGTAGCAACCTCATCCGTGCTTTTTACCAACTTAAAATATGTATTGAGAGTACCCAGAAGAAAGTTTAATCATGCATAGTAGAAATATGGTGGCTAATACACTTCGTCAACCCGAGCAAAGACAAATGAAGCAGAAAAGTTTGTAAAGAAAATCTAACAATGAGCCTACTTGAAGAAAAATTACACAGCAGCTACGTCAGCTGAATAATGAAGACTTACAATAGATTTCAGAATACAATATGGAATGGTAATTAGCGCATTAGCAGTCCACGATTGCCTGTCGTCTTCCTCAATCCCACGCTAGTTCTACTCATGAACTGTCGATGCTCATCAGTTGCGTTGGTTGTGTTTATCGTTCCGTGTGGTTGGTAAAGCTGGAAGTTCACGAGACAATCAATAGTTGACGAAAACAGTCACCGTCGTGAGGTTATCTGATGGCATTGTGAATTATGGCGCATCGGTACCAGCCACCAACGTCACCGCCTACGAATATTACAATAATTTCGTGTAAACCTTCGTAGAATGTTCAGAGAGTATTGCATATTGAAAGTATATAATGTTATGATACTGATTTTACAGTTATCTTCTGCTTTATGGTTATCGTGGCCTTAGTACCAGCCACCAGGGTCAGGTTAGGTTTATGTAAATAGCAGAACGCTTTACGACTGAAATTACGTCGATATTCAGTTGGATTTTATAATACGATTTGAGACCTGGCTTAAAATTTGTGAACCACATAACTTGTTGTGCTGGACCATAAACTAGCGATCAACGTTTTAGAAATATTCAGCACATGCACCACACAATAGCTTACATAATCACATACTTGGAAAACTCAACACCAAACTGAGCATAACTGCCCGAGTCACCTTGGAGCTTCGATAGTTCTCAACAGCAACTAATTCTCAAAGTTGGGGTCAAACAACTTGCCAGCGGCATGGTGATTACTTCCTCGTAACAAGTAGGTATCGTGTTAGGTTTTTGTTGACTTTTTCTAATGGTGCACGTGCGAATCGCTCTAACCTCGAACGCGAGGGCGCTGTCCAGCAACCGTGAACGAGTAATTTGTGCCCTTCCAACTGTTTTTTTTTTAGAACGGTTACTTTGCTTAAATTACATCATGCCAACAGAATAATCAAACTTTACTAGTTATCAGCTCCAAAGTAAGATGTGTTAAGCAGTTGTTTGCAAATTTGCACACTTCAGGAGTATTTAGGAAGTTCGTCACACACGCGCTTCGGCTATATTGACTTTTACATCTTGCGACCGCTGATAAGTAGCTTATAGATTATTTGTCTTTGTGACCCCGACAATCGTGGAAGCAAATCTCACATAAAAAAGAAATATTTCAAAGTGTCCACACTCGCAACATTATGCAAGACAAAGATGTCCACTAAAACATAATTTCACTTTCTTTCGGAACAGTCGGCGTAGGATGGGCGTGACGACCGGCCGCCTCCAGCGGCACGTAGACTGCATACTTTCCCTGTTTTTATGGAATCATGAGGCGCCAATGATATAACAATAATGTGAAAGCTTTAGAGAAACATGCCACATTTTGTATGCAAAGAAAATGTTCCCAAAAATCTCGGTCATGTCAACCTACTCGAACATTTGTAACAGAAGCCTGTATCTTGTTTGGAAATGGCTCACTTCCATTTAGGAGAAGCAAATAACAAATGTTTGTCTTTCATTCTATAAAAGGAGTCAAATAAATGTGGAACGTATACAGTACAAACCAATGCATTGAAGTCTTTATTTATGAGTGCTTCGTTTTAACGTTTAAACGAGAAACTTTTTATGCAAAGCGTACAGACAAGTAGGTACTTCGTAAAAGACTTGGAAGACTAAGAGGGTAAATGATTACTTTTATGTAAATATAGAAATGGTATACTAACTTATAAGTATGGATGTAGCGTGCTGCCGACCCGAATACAAACCTCTCCCAGTTTCTATGAGCATGCATGCCGATCGCACTGACAATAATCGGGATATGAGTATGACACCATTAGCAAACAGGTGGGTGTGACTGCCAATACTCCATAGTGAGTGGGGTTTACCTATCTGTAACCGACACAGCTTTGTTAACATGAAGGTTCTATATAAGATGAGTTCATCAAAGTCAGTGCTTTCAAAATATACACCTAACTTCGACCTTAAGTGTAGAGTGGGTGTTCGCCAGTTGTTATTAGCATTGACACACATAATGCTTTGCAATTGCAACGACATTCTCGGCAATTCGACTCGAAGAATAATTATAATGAGCATGTGGATATTGCGACAGGTAAGGTTAATTCGTGGGTAAAGCGGAACTTAAAACAATCTTGTAACATAATAGAGACGGAACGGATTTAGCTTTTCAAGCAGTACCGCGAATGATGTTGGCTTAGATTTTTGTCTCTCTGCCGGCCGTGGTCGAGTCGATGACCGGCAGCAAAGAGTCCTGGGACGCGGTGGTATCCTTCTGCGAAACAGTCGCGTCGCAGCAGGCGCACTGGGCGTCGGCAGAGGGCAGACAATACCCTCTTCCGGCCCCCCTAAATGGGTCCAGGGACGGCGGACTCGGGGACGTCCACCGCCCCCTATCACACTGGACCCGACGTGGCGGCGCGTAGTGTTCCACGCGCGCCCCTTTTAGACGTCGCGGGGGTCAAACACCTCACCCCAGACTTGAGGTGGTCCGCAGAGGCGGGCCGGCACTAGCCGGGGATCACGGAAGTAATACTATCTCCCAAGATCCCCGGTGCAAGTGTGGGAAGGGAACACTGGGGTGGTTTTAGTCAGTAAGTCTGACAGACCCCTCCGTCCACCCCAGGGCGGAGGACATCCATGAGGATTTTCCACCACGGCAACAAAAAAAAAAAGAAAGATTTTTGTGTCTCGTGGGTGTAGTTAGAAGCGGCTGAATAAAATGAGATAAAAATGGCTATAATACGAGGGCTGCACTAAAAGTATCGGGAATGGAATATTTCCACTGTTCCTGTCATATTAAAATCTTTTTAATTGAAAACTCCTTGGTTTTAAAAATCGAATACAATTTATTTATTTAAAAAAAGATTCTCGGTCTTGTCACAAGGTTTTGTCAAACTTGTTTAGTCGTTGAGAAAATGGAATTGACTCGAGAAAATTCAAGAGCGATGATTTATTATGACTTTCGAACTGGTTTAACACAAAAACAGTGTGTTGACCGGATGATTTCTGCATTTGGTGATGAAGCCCCATCCAAAACCACAATTTATCGCTGGTTTGCTGAATTTCAACGTGGACGTGTCAAGCTCAGTGATGATCCCCGTCAAGGTCGTCCAAAAACTGCAGTCACCCAAGAAAACGTTGATGCTGTGCGTAAGCTGATTGAGGAAGATCGACATGTGACATACCGCGAAATTCAGGCAACTTTAGACATTGGCATGAGTCAAATACAAATAATCTTGCATGAACAATTAGGTGTAAAAAAGTTGTTTTCCCGATGGATACCGCATTCGCTCTGTGAAGACCAAAAACCGGCTCGCGTTACTTGGTGCGTCAGAACTCTCGAAAGATTCCACGCAGGAGCCTCAAATGCTGTATACAACATTGTATCAGGTGACGAATCCTGGATATACGCGTACGAACCCGAAACAAAAACCAGTCACGAGTTTGGGTGTTCGAAAATGAGTTAAAGCCAACCAAAATTGATCGTTCACAGAGTGTTGCAAAAAAAATGGTGGCCACGTTTGTCTCCAAAACCGGCCATGTTACGACTATTCCTCTTGAGGGACAAAGAACGGTTAATGCAGAATGATATGCTAGCATTTGTTTGCCACAGGTCGTTTCTGAACTCCGTAAAGAGAACTGCAACCGCCGCATCATCCTCCATCACGACAATGCGAGTTCTCACACCGCGCACAGAACAAAAGAGTTTTTAGAGCAAGAAAACATAGAATTATTAGACCATCCGCCGTACAGCCCCGACCTAAGCCCTAATGATTTCTATACTTTCCCTAAAATAAAGAATAAATTGCGTGGACAGAGATTTTCATCACCTGAAGAAGCTGTGGACGCCTACAAAACGGCCATTTTGGAGACCCCAACTTCCGAATGGAATGGTTGCTTCAATGATTGGTTCCATCGTATGGAGAAATGTGTCAAATTTCGCGGAGAATACTTCGAAAAGCAATAAATACATTTTTAAATAGTAATGTTGTGTCACTTCCTTGATTCCCGAAATTTTCAGTGCCGCCCTCGTATACCTGAACACTGATAACATTATCATGCAAAAAAAGCGCTAACTTTTGTCTTACTTTATCAAAGATTGCAGATAAAGGAATTAGTTAGTAGACCGGTTATACCAACTTGACTCTCTCAGTAGGCCGAGGAAACTCAAGAAGAAACAATTAACCAATTTAATAATAAAAAGATTTATGTTTGTTTTCCATCACAGAATATAATTGTACACATATGTCCGTCACGCTTTTTACCTTCAAAAATAAGTAGTACTTCAAGCGTAGCAGCTTTACGATATTTTGACACCAGTCATGTGGGCTTGGGAAGATTAATATTATTAAGTTCAAGAACTGACAAGCTGGAAAAAACTGCTTTCGTAGCAATAAACAAAATTTTCAGAAGATAGCAATTTTCTTTTATCATATTATATGTCGGCCGCCGAGAATGCGTTCCTTGACACCGTGCACCGGTCTGTTGGACACGATTAGGAACTAATAAAGTTTAAATTCGTAAAACACGTTTCGTTTTGTACTCAGCTGACAGGTATCAGGAATGTATTCTCTCATCAGTCGGAGTAAAATATGAAAATTCATTCAAATGAGACACCTACAGTCATTTGCATTATGGATAGAGATGTCAGTGGTCATTCTCAAATGATTGACGAATTTATGGATAACAAGTATTAAAAAAACATTTAGCGTCTGTCCAAAGCCAATCATTAACTGGATACAACAGTTCAGCTTAGGTCAAGTTTACTCGGCGTCCACGCAAGGTTGGCAGTTGGAGGTTTAAAAGCTCTATGGTAAAGGACAAGCTACATGTTACCTCATCTACTATCGATGTCAAAAATAACGTTAATTGGATCACCAGATAAGTGGTCAAACATTGTTTTTATTTACCTTGAGGTCAAAAGTGTGTAGAGGAATCCTTATCTTTCGTGTCTATTATTTTATTAACCCTTGCCTCTGCCAGACCGAAAACTTGTACACACGGCTACATATATCAAGCTATACATTTACAGTATCAGCTGACCTCTCAGTGTACGGAAATCCTATGCGATGCGAGACCCGCATATACTGGTAATGTATATATACCTATCAAAAGACTGATAATGCGTTTGCTCTTAGAGGGAAACCGAGAGGTTGCAAGAAGTTTGCAAAGAAGCTATATTATCTTGTCACCACTTAGACACTTTAATTTACAACGTCAGCACGTTATAGTTTTGCAAGTGCGGTTAAAACAATCCGTTGATATTATACACTTCTCTATAATTACCAACACCAAAGGCTACTTAGACTGCATTCACTTAATTGCAATGATAGATTGATTTAACCACGTCATCATCATCAGCCTAGCCTTTTCCCAACTATGTTGGCGTCGGCTTCCAGTCTAACCGGATGCAGCTGAATACCAGTATTTTACATGGAGCGACTGCCTATCTGACCTCCACAGCCCAGTTACTGGGTAACACGATATCCCTTGGTAAGACTGGCTATCCTGATTTAACCACGTATTGGCGCATAAAAACTGTCCCTTTATTAAAACTGGCTCGTTAGCACGCAGCTGTTTTTTAAAGTTTCACGTACAGTTCAGAGCAGAGCTGTAATTATGGAAGTTCTCGAGTTGGGTGTTAACAATAGCAGATGGAAACACACTAATTTGTCCATTGTGTCGACTACCAAGAGACTGGCACGCGTTCTTGCAAAGAGAAATTTGACAATGCACTTATAAAGAAAGTTTTATAAGTCATCAGAACGTGATTAAAACAAACGGAACGTGTTTGCCTCGCTAATTAACTAATGAAACGGTTTGTGAGCTGATATATATTTAGCGCGACGGACGCATCCGATATCTTTGAGAACGGGATGTTGGTATTTATCTTTAGCCTGTATAGATCTCATTCTTGATTGTGCTTACAGGGCTTACACAACTACTAACCCTAGAATAAGTAATAATCAATTGGGAAATCAGTTTTCTTTTCTCTGTTTTCATATAACTTACCGCATCTGTGTACGAGTGCATAATCCTAAATAAACGTAACTGCTTTCAAATGGGTGGGGACCTGGTGTCCTGAAATACAGGCCTTACGCCTAGCTAAGGCATCAGTCTCCCATAGTATAATTAAAAGTATTATGTATTGATCATTTGAAAATGTACTTATATTTATTGTGGTGAGAACAATAAATCTTTATCTTACCTTACTCAGCTCATGACTGAAACAAAACAATACCGGAATTGATTATGCTCCTTCCAATCTACCCAACTGTATTCATTTCATCAGGTCAAACTAATGATCCGATGTCCTGATTTACGCTTGACATTTCGTGTCATTTCCCTCCGGAAAGGCCTGGTTTGTTAGCGTGTCAACTGACTTATACTGATTTAAATATATTTTGCATAACATAACATATAAGTATTGATAAAATCAGTGGCGGAAGACGAAGAAAGTGACACAGTAACCCGGTTGAGTTGAGTAGAAAGAAGCGAGAGTAATCGGATGACGTCTGCGATCACAACGGGCGTGGTTGTTGTTGACCTGAAGCCTTAAGGGGGATGCGCTAAGGTAGCCCGCGAAATTCAATTTTTCTTATGTTTTTTGCAATTTGCAGGACCACCAGTATTGCCAATTCTAATGATTATAACCTTGTTAAGCCATATTTGTTACGGCCGCGAATCCTAATTAGATCAACATACAACCTGTTACTGATCTGTAAATTGCAAAAAACCTAATAAAATTTGAATTTCGCGGGCTACCTTAGCGCATCCCCCTTAAAACACAGGACCTTGCCAATTTATAGTCCAGTCCAGGGGTAATTAAACAACGTACATTTAGATCGGTCTCTATAAATTAGAACATTTGACAAAATTAGGTGAGGCATCGTCGAAATTGCTATTTCATTAATGTAATGTCCAGTAGTCACGCACGCCATACACGCCGGACTTGTACCACTATGGCAAAAATAATATGTAAGTACACAAATTATGTATTGAAGGTAGGAACATAATAACACAATTACTGTCAATGGGAGTAGACGTAACATGGAATCAAAACTTATGTTATTATTACGTATCTTTATAACACACCTGTCAGTTTTGACGGTTATTTACTAAATCATATGACGAAAAGCAATTTAACAACGATCTAATTTCACAATTCGCACTGACAATGTTCAATTGTGTAAATGAAAGCGCGTTAGCGATTTCAGCCCGCAGAACAGATAGACGTGGTTTGATCGCGTAATGACTTACAGCATCGACTCAATCAGGACAATTATACATTTGGCCCCGAAATAGTCCATCTAATAGAATTGTTTCGATATTTTCAATTACGGCTTTCTGCGGAGTAAATTGTAATTTCAAAATGACCCAATCACACGGTCGCGTGAAAAAAGAGCCCTTTTCAGGAAAGAAAATCAGTTTTTCACGTCTGTTGCGTGATATTTTATACTAACCCGTTTTCTTCACATAAATAATTATGTTCTATGGAACTGTAATAAAATAAACCCTAATTTGATTAACTTCATCGAAAGATATACTATGAATATTATTGTACAATTTCAAAATGACTGTAATACCATCATGGATAATCTAAGATATAACGTATTGACTTAGTCTTTGACGGCTTCCCCATTAAATCTACATACATTAACATTCAATTCCTCTATGTTAACTTAAATGGGAAACAGTTGCTTAACACTAAGAAAGGCAAATTGCTGACATTTATTGCGTCGGTTACCACAAAATGACGCTTTTAACCATACGAATAGTGAGCAACCAAAAGTACAAGTGCCGAAGGTTCACTTTTGAAACAAAAGCCTCTCTCAGCAAATCAGCACCCTAATTATTATGTAACTCAGTTTGAATCACAATCCGAGAGTTTGAAGGATATTCCTAATCCATTGCTTCATGGGTTTGAAAAATTTGTCCGCTGGTTTATCGCTTGGAAATTGCCTAGTCATTCGAAATGAATCCTTTTTTTTTTGTTATGTACACAAGAATCCACGTGTTACTAAAAGTCTGCCTTCTGTTGTTTCTAATATACCGACAATACTGCGGCAACGATCAAACTTCTGCGCACGCGCAACACGCAACACAACTACTTTCGCCGATTAAAATCCGACGCCGTCCGAGATATTGTACGTGACAGACGTTTAACGCGTACGTATTACGAAAGTACGTCACGATTCATACGAATAATTTATTTGATAGGTACCTAAAGATGTCTTGTGATGCCCTCACGCTCGATCTATTCACGTGTACCTATCTATACGATTTAAGACCGCAGATAATTGAATTTTTCCATGACGATTGGATATCTGAAGCATAAAAATTTAGGGCATTTTCTTTTGTTGTACAAAAATTTACCAAAACGTAAATAACTTCACACGTAAAAATACAATCACTTTCAAATTCTGAGGCGTGCCCGGCCAATTGAGACCCCATCATAATCGAGACACCAACTTAATCAGAATCAATTAAAATTCTTTTTTTAAACGACTCGTTAAACTAAACAAACATGTCTACTTGTATCAGAAATAAACGGGTTCTTAATGTAGGCAACCCTGTCTATGGCGTTTGATTGATGAAAGCCGTGAACTATGGCAAAGGATTACTTTCCGGTGCCATCGCTTTCTCCTTTAATATCGATAATAAAATACCATCCGATATATCAACGTTAACAAGCAAATTGCTGCCGGAGGCAACGTATGGATATACGCACAAAAGGTTACATACAGATTATAAACTTCAATCGATACCGGAGTGAAATTGGACCGATCGAAAAGAAATCGATAGCGATGCGGTTTAAGGCAATTTTGAAAGCTTATGTCTTACTCCGCAGTCTACATAGTGGCTATAAAAGAATAATTTTATTGATACTGCACTTCTGGTAAGTACTTCCGAGTCTGCGGTCTGGAGAAACCGCATTGGTTTTTATATTATCGTCCGTATAATGAGATTGTGTCGTGTTCTGCAGAAATAGGGACCCTTGCGTTATTATTTTCTTGGCGTGACGTATTTTTTTCTTGGCGTGCAATATTTCAGTTTAATATTAAAATTCTAATAGCCTTAAAAATGTACTATTTTACAATAAACTTTGCACTTCGTTTTTTTTTATTTCCAGCATAGGCCTCCTGTGGAAGGGTCTGCTGGACCCTTCCACAGTTTTTGATCCTGAGCTTTCCGTGTCAACGTCATACCTGCTGTCGATCTTAGGTCATCCTAACCTACGCACCGGTCTTCCTCTTCCCCTCGTCAGTTTAGTATAAATATAAACTGCTGTAAATTTTGTATCTTCCACTCTTCAGTGGCATTTGAAACGGATTAACACTTTTTTTGCAAAAATAGCTCAGTATAAAGAAAACCACGGATAACGCCACAGGTGGTCCCTGGTGGACTTGGACTTTACAAAGATTAAAGAGTCTCTTCTTGAGAAAAACAACGTGGAAATAAATTATTTGAAGTAACGTCAAGGATCACTATATGAAATTAATCGCATCATATCGAAAGCGATAAATACTCGATTATCAATTATAGAACGGAAAGACAAAGAGATTTGGCAATACAATACATAATATGCACCGCAAGCCGATAATATCAACTAAATTGGCATTAGCGATCAAGTCGTGAACATTACGCTCGTGTGCACATAATTAAGTTACATTTGTTATAGGGAAAGTTATGTAACACAATGAAAGCTTTCGATTTGAACATCGGCATCGATTCAAAAAAACTGACACTAACCTACGTGTACTTCGCTAGTATCGAGCTAATAAGACATGGCTACAAGTCGACCAAAAATGTGACTGTCACGATTTTTAAATTGCTACCATCGTTACGGTTAATTGTCACGAATTTGTCTTAAAATTAGCGTACTACGTTGAGTGGGTAAGTAGAGCGCGACGCGTTGAATAAAAAGTGTCTATTGCAGCGGCTGTCAATCCAGCGATGTGCAGTTTTATTTTGTGTGTTTTTTCAACTTTTTGTAAGTTTACTGTTACTTTCTGCGCAGAAAACACTTTCCATCAATTAGCTGTTGAATGGAAAGTCTAACGATTATTGTAGACTTATCATCACATCGTGTCGATAAACAATAAATAAATGCAAGTCAAACTTGTATAATTAGTATAATTACAGGTCTGCACCATAAACTTTTATTTGAGGTAAATAGTTTCAAACCGCAGAGCGAAGTTTGACAACAACAGCTAACTGTATTTTAGGAAGCCTATTTCGAAAGGCATGAGGCAATGCGACGACTGTCTTAGTTACCACTGATCAATAATCTGGCCATAGCTCCTACTAATTTCACTACAGATAAAAAAAAAATTGCAGCTTGAATGATGAGCAAATGAACTTCAACAACGACTAAATCAATAGAGTACTGCAGAAAAGAACTAGGTAATGCAGGGTAGTAGTTTTCGAATTGATCTTTCTCCGCCCTTGTTTCGCGTGCTACAAAAGGGTTGGTCATGTTCAGGGATCCGCGAGGTGGGGCTTCATGAAAACGCGACCCACTATCCTTCCCATAAATAGGTTAACGACGTGTCATGTCGCCTATTCCATAACAAATTATGTAATCACCTCTGTCACGAACTACGAAAATAATTGTCACTATTTACGAGCATCGTTGAGCTGAATTAGGAGGTCAACCAGTTTCATAGAATAGACTATTGGTCTAAATATTTGCACATTTAGATGTTCCTGTTAACATTTCGCTTTCATGTAAGTACCTTTCGCTATCAGTTACTGTTCTACAGCGAAAACGGTTCGAAATAATTTGTATTATCTGATGCACTTAATACACAGTTCGGTGTGGCCGGATATAAGACAAGTCGCAACATAACATTCCTAGCGTCCACCGCTATTAATATTAATAACAGTGTTAGTATAACATTGAGTTGTGTAGTGTTAGTGTGACCAGTTACTGTGAATTATATGCGCCAGTCAAAATATTTCGATACGGTGCAACGAAATGTTTAAGGCAGTAAATTTATTAAGCCAGGTCGCAAGTTTGTTTGACAGAGAAGTATAGCAAACTAGACCTCTAGTGGCACTTAGTGGGTTTCTCTCCGTTTGATCGTTCGAGCAGTAATTCTAAGAAACCCGATCGGCAATGTCAACTTGTTTTTCGAAAGTTCTACAATTTCAATATCGCTTGAATCAGTAGTTATCAACAATACAAACCGCAAATTAGCCGATTGTAAATCAATCCAAACTGATATCAATTGTTTCGCAGATAACAAGTAACAACTCAACAACTTTCTGACCATATTCAAAGACACATTATTGTGAAATCAGAAAACGACGTGTTAAAAATGTTCAAGAAGCATCTATTCATTGCTTTATCGTGGTATAATCTCAACAGTGGCAAGTGTCCTATATAAAAACTGGTCACAACATTGGAGTCGGCTCGGTGAAATGATACCCCGACCGGACGCCATCGTCGATATCACATTAGAAAACCGTTTGGGTAGGTACACACACACCTCGATGCATATTGGTTACACCAGTCGAGTTCACACCCATGGCGGCTAATTTCTTGGAGTCAAGATCAAATCGAATAAAAATAGAACGATCTAGATCTGCTAAGGTTTCTACTTAAACTGGCGTGGCAGCATCATTAGGTAAAATGTTGAAGGGAAAACTGCAGTTTATTTATAGGATGAAACAGTTTCTAATCTGCACGTGTAATCGATCAAACGTTTTCATTCTCATAGTTATTGGATGAGTCAACTGGAAGTAATTGGAACAGCAACAGTTATAGACGAAAGACTAATTAACTACTGTGATTTTCTATTTAAGTCTCTAAAGCTGAGGTTTCTAGCTGATATGATATCTCGATAATAAGTTTTCAAGGACCAGTTTAACGCTCGTGTAGACTGGCGCGATATCGCGGGCGCGACAGTTTCCATGAAGTTTTCATAGAAAGTTGTAGCGTCGCGCCTGTCTGCGGGAGCCTTTATTCTCGCGAGGGAAAAACATTAGCGGTACCTGCCTACGGTAGACCAAAATTAATGGAGTCAACCAAATGAGAATTTATTCTACTATCTTTGTCGTATATTAATTTGCTTTGCGGAGTCTGAGCATATTTTCTTATTAGGAATTTCTTCTGGATCAATGAATAATTATAGTTATGTATTCAGAGGATAAACTTTATAAGTAAAGATAAGTTACCTATGAACGATAAGTTATAAAATAAACAATTAAATCATCCATGCAAACGAAATCAAATTGACCACTATTAACAGCCCATCTATAAGAGTGATGTCTTTCGAATCACGAAATGCTAGAACCGATTAAATCGATATTAAGATTGGATCGGTATGAAGATAGTTTTGGTAGCAGAGCCAGTGTCCATTAAAAATCATCGGTAATGCTGATGATCGAGATAAAATCATTTGTAAGTGGATTGCATAATGGGTTCTTATTCGATCCATTGTTGAATATACCGGTTTAGCTATTCATTATGACAAACGCTATTATGAATGTTATTGATATTTATATGTGTTATCTCTTCGTTAGTTATCTTATGTCATTACTTATCGTTCTTATCAATTTGCTTGGGAGTGTATAAACAAACTTTACGGTACCTATCTATGATTTATTTATATTCAAGGAGAAAGACGTTTTCTATATCGGTGTGTTTTTATACAGGCTGACTAGACAATAACACCTTCGATGGATGACCATCTTCAACAACAGTCAAATCAATCAAATGAAAAATAAATTAATAAAAACAAGAGCGAGTCGGACTCGCGCACCGAGGGTTCCGTACATACGATATGATGTTGATTATTTCTGGAAAACTGTGCTATTTAGAGACATCGTTTTATTTTTCCTGTAATCTTTACATAAACTTCTATCACATAGAATCATTTCAGATTTTTCTCTATGCAAACTTCGGAGATAAGGGGAACGGTGTTTTTTTACATTTTTCATCAAGAGTCGAAAAAAAAGCCTTAAAAAAATTTTTTTTTTTGAGGATGAGCAAACAACGCTCTTTCTTATGATACCCCACATGCCCTGTAGACTCCATTTGATTTTTTAGGACTCCCTTTCTGGCCCTGTTGCAAAAAAGATATATATTTTTAAATTTCTTTCATTTGCAAAATAGTTGTGTAAACGTCATCTAAAACCATTCCAAATTTCAAGTTGATAGCATTAGTCGTTCTTGAGATATCTAGCTGTGATAGACAGACAGACAGACTTAGTCTCGCCATAAGGATTCCTTTTTACCATTTAGGTACGGAACCCTAAAAATTAATGTAATGCGTGTGTGTGTATGTAATGTGTTTTATGTGAATAAATGAATATGAATATCAATCTAAAATGTACAATAAAATACCTGTGAACATTTTAAACACCAAAGAACTCTGGGCTATTCAAATATACATTGCGTAATTTTTTAATTGATAAAAATTTACTACACGATCCAAGATTTTCTTAATAATTAGTACCTACTACAATCTGTCATCAATGTCATCATACACCAAATTATTATTTTTTAAGATTTGCTATATATGCTACCTATGATTTTTTTTATAAGTAATTCATGTTGACATAATTTATTATTGTATGCCTACTAGGTTACATGGATCTGTAATTTACCTAACATCTGTCTGAATAGCCTACGGCCACAATAAAAAGATTTCATTAATAAATTATGGTCCTTTTTCAATAAATTCCCAATAACTTTTGTAACACATACTTACATCATTAGGTAATACGTGTTGTTACTCAAATGAAATTGGGAAAACCCGATAAGAATAATTCAAGGTAAGGTTTTTGAATTTATTAATACGTGTTACAATGAAATTACAAAAGAAACCTCAAACCCAATTATGTGTACCAATATCTACCTTGTTGTTCAAATGTATACCTACAGTTAAGTAAATTGTCAAAACTTTCGTTCGTAGGCTGCCTGTAGCATTCACCATATTTTCCAAACATTCCAGTTCTTCATATTTCTTAACCTAACATTATTATCTCTCTCTAGAATCTCTCAAAAATATTGAGTTTGTATAAGAGATACTAGCATTTACGGAAAAGGCATACCTACTAATAACCTACTATATCGTCAAAAGGCAACGCCACACATTAAAATCTCAGATATTCCCATAGAACTATTACGGATCTAGCAGCTAGATCAATTGTATTGCTAGTATTTAATGAATGCATTATTCTAAGTAAAAGTTACATATTATCACTACTGCCCAACGAGTTTGTTATTACCTATGTAGTAACCTCCAATGACACGTTTTACGACTTCATCAGAAATAACTATCAGGTAGCCAACACTACGCCTGCAATTGTTATTCTTTGAGACAGTAAGTTGTTAATACCATTACATGATTTACCATATGAAATACTACCTTAGCAGGGAACATGTATAGAGACTTGGCCTTCTGAAATTCTTAACTAAAAAGATACGTGCGTGGGGGGAATCAAATAACTAAAATAAAACTAAATAAGCTAGGCTGTCTCGAGGTCGAAAAAACAAACGATGCCAAAGTAATGACTTTCGTCACACAACATGGCCAAATGTATCTGGTATCATGTAGGCATGTAATCAAATTAGTCAATTTAGATGTGACTTGCAAGACGAGAAGGATAAAATATAATAACATGAGTTTTGTCGTATCCTTCAAATGACTTTATTTTATACAGACTAATTCGCCAGGGAAGGTGGCAACTCACAAAAGGTCCCATTTCATTGTTTTAGGCTCTGAAAAAAAACACATGAAAATGTAAGCCTCGTTCGTTACCCTTAAATATTATCAAACAATCGTGCTTAGTATTTTTAACTGCGACCTTACTACCCTTTCAAACCCTTTTGTTTTCGAAGTAAACAAAAAGGGAAAAGCTTGGACATTAAATAAAATTCTATTTCAACTGTACCATGCAATCTGGAAAATACGGACATTTAGGCATATAATTATGGTATAACAATACTTTAATTAATGAGGCTAACAATGACTACACATACGTAGATTGTAAAGATGACGTATGTTTATTTATTTATAGCTTTATTGGACATTCACGTTTATGACTATTTAATAAGTAGATAGGTACCTACTTACATTAACGTGGCTTTGGCCACGTGAACACGGGGATGGCCAAAGCCGCGTCACGCGTAAGATCAGCAGCCTACGTAGAGGCTCCGGGTTTATGTCCGAAATTAGCAGAAATAACGCGAAACGTAACGAAAGCACGTGAGCAAAGCCAACCAACTTCCACTGCTCATGTTGCCATTAATAGTCTTCATGTCTCATGTCATTGCGCGCAGAACAGATGGCCAATGGGGCCGAAAGGTTCTGGAGTGGCGACCGCGTACCCGAAGACGTAGCGTTGGAAGGCCTCCTACAAGATGGACCGATGACCTTGTGAAGGCCGCAGCAATCCGCTGGTTGCGAGAAGCACAGAACATAGGTCCTGTAGTGCACGTCTTTCAGCTGCAATGATGATGTCTCATATCAAAAGCTCATGCCCTGATAAAATATAAGTCAATCAACGAGGTAGGTGGTAGCAAGGCTGACTGTCCAAGATGTGCCAGACGTACATTGAGGTAAGTATCGCCACTCTTGAACGTGAAGGCTATAATTATTTTAACTAATGGCTAACAATGATTCACTTTTATGCCTTACGATTTGGAGGACGCACCCAAATAGTATCTCGAAAGGGGGATTTCCATTAATAACGTCAAGCGTTTAGGGGGAGGAAGGGGTCGGCAAATATCATGTAATTGTTTTTCCGCAAGAACCAGATTCTTGCGGAAAAACCATTACATGATATTTGCCGAGACTGGGCTCTCCCCACGTGAGATTGGGTGTGATTCGACTCGACCCCCTCCTAAACTAAACTTGCGATAAAACTGAGTAATTATTAGAAAAAAATATTAATCAAATTATGTTTATTTAAATAAATCCAACGTCATCAAGCACAGATTAACGTATGTACACAAAAAACACGCATTTTCAAAATCTCACGTGAGATTATAGGTAGGTCCAAGCCAAACCTCATGACATCTCACCAAAAATCGCGAAATTCGCCTCACTTAATTAATGGACCCCAAAACATGAAAGTGAATCAACTAAATTCAACTTCGGCCTTGCCATATCTTCATCTCTGAGCCTTTTGGATGAAACATGCATTATTGCCGCAAATTCTGCTAGTCAGTCTCCATGTTAATTAGCTATATAGGGGGGTACTTGTATGTTAGTGGTTACCACTCTGCGGTGACAACAGTGTGCAACAAGCGTGACGACACGGAAATGCGGGCTGCGTTTAGAAAGCAGTTTCGTTATTTGGTACGCATATGTGCACATTATTGCTATTTGATCGTACAATGTCGATGATCGTACGATAGTGAAATGATTTAGCAGATGCATAGGCTTATTTTTGTACTTAAAATGAAGATGCGAAAGATATCCCCTTGAAAGTTTGGGGACAACGAAAAGATTAATAGAATGTCTCTTGATTGATTTTCTGAAAAATTACCTTTGGCAGATGATACGTGGAAAAGCTAATGACATTCATGATGGATTTGTTTACAACATTAAAAAAAATATTAAAACGCTGACAACAGCTAAAGCGCGGTCACTGTCAGACTGCATACAATAGAAAGAGAAGCGCGATGACAGAACGCTTGTAATTTATTGCAAACTATGAAGCAATTATCTATTTACTCAAAACTGAGTTGAGTAATCGAAAATAAAAACAACCAAGTTCTGCATACAAATAAGACGTTCTTGTTATTAATTAAATACCAACGGTACGTTGATATTTAATACAGATATTATGGATTGGAACTCAAAGTAAAGGGTTAGTTTACCGTTAATTTGTATCAAGTTTTTTTCTTTCTAAACATGTTTTGATAACAACCAAGTTCTGAGAAATATGTTCAAGAATAACGTAATACGTATAACTTGTCCTATACCACAAACTATATAGACTAGCCTTAGGTCGATTGCCTCTGGTCATGTCAATACAATACAATTCAAAATCAATTATAACTTCCATTTCCGACTAGACGATGGCCCTTGCAAATGAATGAAGTTTCCAAACGTCGTCGTCGTGTTGCAAGCCCAACCAGTTAGTAGCTAGGAATTCTGCATTAATGTAAACTAAGTACAAGTGGGTAGATTGTGAGTACATCAATTAGCTGTTGACTTATAAAACAACTAGCTGTTGCCCGCGACTTCGTCTGCGATTCAGAAAGAAAAGCCTATGTGCTTCTCCAGATCATGGTCTACCCATGTGCCAAATTTCATCCAAATCTGTTTAATCGTTTCAGCGTTTAAGCGTAACAAACCAACTCACTCGCATTTATAATATTTATATATATTATATAGTATTAGTATGCTATTATTTATTTTATTTAACCTGTTGATGTCCGACGGGGAAAATATATCACGACTTTTAAGGAAAATTTAAAGTACAGGTTTCTCTAAGAAAATTATGTACTTATGCCATTAGGAGCAATATTTACCAATGGCTGCTTCTAACAATTTTATCTTCACAGACAATAATTGTATAAATCAAATAATTATTTGATTAGACTTAAAAAAACAAAACAGTGACTACTCGTAATACCCTGCCTAGTTTATTTTCCCGTTCTTACAAACACTACTTTACGACTAAGTACCTTCCATTTACGGTGCCCGCCCACGAGCGAGTTTTTCTCGGCGATTTTTGTCATATTGTATACATTCTACCAGAACTCACCGAGAATAACGCCCGTGGGCGGGACCCTTAATCCGATTAAAAATTAACTCCCAAGTTATTTGATATTTTCCCACCCAAAAAAAAAACAAAAAAAGGAGGTACAGGGTGTCTCCATTAGCTTTACATTTAGTATACACAATTATGTAAATGTAAATAAATACCAACGTTGGAAGTGTTAAACTATTCACTTAAAGCATCTGGTTCTTAAGCATGATCTACCCGATTTCTTTAAATAAAATCTTATCAGAGATTTAAGCTTGGAATACACATGCTACTAATAAGCATGATTGTTTGCTACTTAGGTAGCATGCTCATTAGTAAACTGTGCCTGTAAAATACTCATGCTCTTTTCGTATACACATGCTAGTAAGTAGCATTAGCTCGAAAGTAGCATGCTCTTGTTCTACTACGTAGCATGTATATTCCACGCTTTATTTATTAATTTTAATATGAAGTCAAAGGTGAAGGTCAAAACTACGAAAATACTTATTTAACTGTCAGTACAATCTATTAGCAGTTCCGAAATATAACTGGAGAAAGTAACTAATTAAAGTTGAAAAGCGAATAATGTAGTCTTACACCCAGACATGCCACAAAATATGACTGCCAAAGCTTTCATCTTTGCATTGGATACGGACACTAATGAGTGTATACCACACCAGAAATGAGCAATCGATTACACACCAATTCAAATCGATGTAAATTAGAATCGATATAAAACTTTACAGTTTGCGATTTAGCGGTTAGAAATCTCAAGTTAGAAGCTATATGGAGGAAAGAATATTATAGACTTTTCCATTGTTGCATTCGTAATGACAGTGATTAAGTGTTTAAGATCTGTAATCGGCCCCAACTTGGCTGCAACTGGTTTCGCTAGACCTCGAAATTAAACAATGTTAAGACGATATAAAAAGTTGATTTAAGTATAGATAAATAGAGGTTACGTTACTGAATTCGCGTTTGTAAAAAGTTTAGAAATAATAAAAACTGACGGACAAGACAAATAATTTCAACATGTCTCCTTTGTCATCTTAAAGGCAATTGATAGAAGTTTACAACAGAATCAATAATAGAATAAAGTGTTTATTGTATGATCGTATGGTATTAAGATGGAACTGTCCGTTGCGATATCAGAAGTCAAAGATAAGCATCTGATTAGATGGAAGACTTCTTAACCCGTCAATAGGCTATTATAACGTTGCGCAAAATGAACATTACGTTTTAATGGAAATTCTTCTATCTTCACAGAACTTCTGGTATCGATGTAACGCGAAATTAGTTGATGTAATCGAAATAAGGTAAAAAAGCGACTGGACTAGAACGAGCGAATGACGCAAGCCGAATGGATGACGGTATGTCACAGACAGCAGTACTTTAAGTAGGTCTGAGGCAAAATATGGTAGAAAAATGCATATTTTGAAACTGTTTTCCTGCTCCAAGCTTTTCCTGCATTACAAATTGAGTAAATTTTTCGAGCGTTCACGAATTAACTTTTTGCTACCGTATAATGCGCAAGGCGCAATACTGAGCCCAAATCTGTTTATGCAGAAGAAACGCGCAAGATAACAGTTTTCTTACAAAAAATGAAATAGAAATGACTTTCTATTCGGCTCAAGTACAAAGGTAAATGAGATAATGTATCTGATTAGCTTACCCGTGCAATGTTCTCGCTAAGTGCACCACTATACGTTACCTAGACATACACACATATACATTAAATTATAACACGCACCGTTTTCTTCACTTTCTTTTTGGGAAACAAGATTTTTTTCATCGTTTTCCCCTCACGAGACACTATGGCACATGTGTATAGATTAACTGTTCATAAAAGTAACAATGGTAAGCGTGGAGGTCGCGAGTCGCGAGCTGCAAAATATTTCGCAACTCTCTGGAACTGACTGGCTGACAGAACCGAACATTGAGCATTGCCAACTAGGTAGATAGGTTTTGCCACAAGCACGCGATCGGTAGTTACGTACCTTAAACAGTTTTAATATCGAGTGTACACGAAACAATGTCTGAAAACTATGATGATTGCGCTGTCGCTATGAATAATATCAAGATATTCGATAATTGATTTAGTAATCTCAAAAGTCTAAAGAATAAATAGGTTTTTTATAGAGAAAAATATTATAAAGGAATTGCGTCGACATTATGGTTCTAAAAATAATCTTTCATTTGGATGAGCAGATTAGGGGAAAAAGATTTTACAGCCAGTCTCTAGAAGTTTGTAATGGATGGTAACAGACGCCATCAAGTTACTACAATCTGTCAAATTTCTTTAAATGATTTTCAACTTTATCGTTATAGCATAAGGTTCAAGGTTGATTGAGAAAATTTAACAGTTTCGGGTAGCTTGATCTGCTGACGTCTGTACATTGTATCCAAAAACTTGGGACTGAATTTCTAGTAGATAATTTAGTGACGTAGATTAAATGAAATGGCTGTCTTCAAAAATGGGGGGTCAAATTAAATTAGCTAGCAAAACCCTGCAGAAGTCATTGGTACTAATATCAGTCTAAACACGATAAAATAAGAATAATTTAAGATTTTTTTTTTTGGGGTCTATGACAGCTGGTAGTCTTGGTACTTGAAGTACGAGTTGAAAAAATCTATTTTCTTTTGTTTTTTCGTGTCTAGGTATCGAACCCAATCACGTCTTTAAAGTTTACACCAAAAAAAAAAGTTATTTTTATAGTGATATTTCAAGTGACTACCTACACTAACTGCGGTCGACGACCCTACAAAAAAAACAAATTCATTTATTTTATTATTATATCATGTTTAGATACCGATATCCACCACGTCTGCGGAGTTTCGCTAGCTGTCTGTATCACACTGTCTGTATAGGTGCTACGCAAAAGATTACAATTCATTACAATAATATAATAAAATTCGTAGCTAACGAATGCAATTCGGCACGCTGTCCAAGTCCCATACCTAATGTACTAGGCATCGTAGTGAGGGGAAGGTTCACGCGAGCGTCGTCCCTGGTACCCTGGCACCGACAGCAGCTACTCTGAACATGCGACCTTAGACGCCATAAAAATCGTTTTATCTTTCTTTATTATAGTTACAAAAAACTAAATTACTCTGCAAATAAAGTTTTGCTTTTTTTGGGGTGTTTGCGTATGAAGTGAAAAAGCAAAAAGTAAAACATTACTCAGACTTTTTGACGGAGTAAATTGAGGTTCTATGTTGCTTTTGAGATTGACTATGTCTATAATCAATCTAGTGTCTCTTAATAGACAGCGGTGAAAACGAAAACGGTTCGAAACTGGTCCGTTTAATCACTACGCACACGACCTCGCGTTGGGATACTTTTGATAATAATGCCGTAATCAACTCATATAAGAAAAAATAGATGCATGAGTAAAACAAACATGGATGCAATCAACACGATAACCTTTTCTTTGTTCAATTTAAACATGGATTATAAATCATATTGTCGATTATTTAAGACAAGTTTCTTTAAACAGGCTCCGAAATAAGTGGCTTCTTGCAACATACACGACAGCTGCGCGGTGGCAGATGCTGCGCGAATTCTTTATGTGGCGAGGCTTCTACATCCTTATGTAAATGAGTTATTTACACAGAATAAGCTACTCTACGTACATGGATGCATAAACGATCGCATCGCACAGGTGGAAGCGTGGGAGTAAAAAGTAGATATTACTATAAGTACTGCACAATTAATACAGTGGTGGTGGGCCGCGTTTCGTGCAAATTAAATTGTGTCAGCTGCTTGGCCCACATCGCATTGTCTCGTCGTGGGATCAAGATACTATTATTGTTCATCGGCAAACTGTTGGCAAAATAGAAAATTGTGAACAATGGCGTGTTATTTTTTAACTTCCCGCGCCGAAGCACTCGGAACCAGGCGAAGAATAACGCTTATACGTAAGAGCATGCGACTTTAATATCATCAGCATTTCTAGTCTGACTGTACATACTTTCACGAAGCAAACACCGGTTCATAATCAACAGTCATAATTTCCAATTAAAATGTTTACAAAACGTTGTCGAGTTCAGCGCATGTAAACAATTGCGAAACTAAAGTTTCACATTGCTTTCAACGCCGCCTAAGTATGGCGTTGCATCTTTGTATGCATATAAAAGGTGATGATAAAGAATCACGGACGCAAAACTGAGGAACCTAACGTTCGTCGATTGCTAGAAAGATAAGTTCATATTTCGTTCTTATCTCAGCATGTAGACATTGCATATCAACAATAATTTTACATAAATACATAGACTGCTGGTATCATGGCGAAATCTTACGGAATCTAGCAGTAAAGGTGGAGACGTACTGTTTCGTTGGAACGAGTTTCACGTAGACATTTAATTCAAATATTCTTGCATATTTTGTAAGCACATGTTGGTAAGTTGCCACATATTATTACTTTGATGTGCTTAATGTTGCGACTAGCTCCTTTTATAGTCGTATTAACATGGTGTAACACATTGGATAGCGCAAATTATGTTTAAACCATTGTAATACTTTTTTCTGCTGTACCTAATGTCGTGCGTGTGTAATGTCAGGTGTAATTTACTAACAAATAAATATTTCAATGCAGAAAAAACTTTTTTTCTGATTACACATCATAGAAAAAATAAAATAATGAATGTAAAAAATAGAAAAACTACAATCATAATACATGTTGAGTGGGAAAACATTTTTATTAGTTTTCTAGTAAGTTAATTAACTATTGTCTTTAACACTTTATAACTTAAAAACCGGCCAAGTGCGAGTCAGACTCGCGCACGAAGGGTTCCTCCGTACCATTATCTATAAAAATGGCAACAAAAAAAACGCGTTTTTTGTATCATATGGGACCCCCCCTTAAATATATGTTTTATTTTAATTTAATTATTTATTTTTAAAGTGAATATATAACTAAATATTCTGTGAATATTTCAAGCGTCTACCTGTTGCCGTTATCAATATCGAGCAAAAACGAGCAAAAAAATCACGTTTGTTGTATGGGAGCCCTTTAAATATTTATTTTATTCTGTTTTTTAGTATTTTTTGTTATAGCGGCAACAGAAATACATCATCTGTGAAAATTTCAACTGTCTAGCTATCACGGTTCATGAGATACAGCCTGGTGACAGACGGACAGACAGACGGCGGAGCCTTAGTAATAGGGTTCCCGTTTTACCCTTTGGGTACGGAACCCTAAAAAACACATAGGCTCAGCTTTATTATCATTATTGCCTGTTCACATAATAATATCCAGTTATTTTGCTAAAGCTGCAGTGGAGTCCTTACTTAACATCACATCTCTTAACTGCCAGGGCTTATTTGTAATCTTTTAATCTTATATATATATATTTTTACGTTGTTCTCACATACAGAAGCAACAAGAATAATGTACCCAGAAATTTGTAATATCTTGATTTAAAAGAGTGTCCTTCGAGTTTCTTGCCTGTTCTTCTCCATAGAGATCTATAATGTTTTGGAATGGGCAAATACCTTCAACTTTCTGACTAACTGACCGACTCTTTGACAATTCAAAAGTGCCTGTAATTGGTTTAATTGAAATAAATGCTTTGAGTTTGTGCTTGGAATAACTAAATTAATCAGGAAAACAATAACAAAATACAACATGTAATAACAATAAAAATAAATATAAATAGATCATAGTACTGTAAAAAATAACAAAGCACATGAGTTAAAAGCAAAGTAAGTAACTTAGATAGAATATTAAACAAAAAAAAAAATATCCCTAGAATTAAGACTGAGATTAAACAGCAGGCTTTATGGTCAATAATAATATATTGACAATGTACTTCAGAAAGGTCAGATACGTAGTACTCGCATCTGGCATGCATGTATGACCAGATGTTAGAATGTAGACGAAGCAAAAGGAGGATGTAATGATTGTAGAAGGTGTAAGTTATGTATGTGTATTAAATACCAGGTAGATAAAACATTCTCAAGTAAGCAAATAAATACCTACTTGGAAGGTACAGAGTGCAAGCAAGCACTTGCAAATGTAACTTAAGTTGATGTTATGTTTACTAAGCAAAGTGCTGCTCAAGTTATGCTGTGATTCTTGACAAAGGTTGAATGATACTATGAATTCTGTTATCTTGTTATTCATTTCTGACTCAGTATGGAGATCTTATAAAAGGATTTATTTCTAGTTATCTAATTTATTATTGTATCAGTGTTGTTCTACTGCTGGGCAAAGATCACCTCTATTCTGTCAAATTCTGTTTGGCTATTTTCAGTAATTCCAAGAAGTATGATGTGCAGTCAACCTCAAAAAGATGTAATTCATTGACAAGAATTAATTATATTTTCAATAATCTTTGCCACGTAGCCACAAAACATATTAGGTACACATTGGGTAGGTACAATTGTAGCTACATAATGATACAGTATTATGGAAAACAAAGACAATCAAATGAATTCTTGTTGATGTATAGGTACATCTTTTAGAGGCTGACTGTACTCATTAGGATGAAATAACACAAGTACGAGTGAATTAAAAAAAAAAACCGGCCAAGTGCGAGTGGGACTCGCGCACGAAGGGTTCCGTACCATTATCTATAAAAACAGCAAAAAAAATCACGTTTGTTGTATGGGAATTTAAATATTTGTTTTATTTTAATTTAATTATTGATTTTTAAAGTGAATATATAACTAAATATTCTGTGAATATTTCAAGTGTCTACCTGTTATCGTTATCAATATCGAGCAAAAACGTGCAAAAAAATCATGTTTGTTGTATGGGAGCCCCCTTAAATATTTATGTTATTCTGGTTTTTAGTATTTGTTGCTATAGCGGCAACAGAAATACATCATCTGTGAGAATTTCAACTCTCTAGCTATCATGGATCATGAGATACAGCCTGGTGACAGACGGACGGACAGACAGACAGACGGCGGAGCCTTAGTAATAGGGTTCCCGTTTTACCCTTTGGGTACGGAACCCTAAAAATTACACACTCACCCTTGCTTCCCATGGGGGTAGGCAGAAACTATAGAACACCACCTGCTACACGCCTTTTGCTATGTTTACGTTCATACATCTGGTATGCCTACATGCATGCCGGGTGCAAGTACTAAGCACCTGACCTTTCTGAAGAACATCACCAATTAGGTCACTATTATGTCGTCCTAGGGTGTCCCCTCCCGGTGTTACCACTCACATCTGCCTTGTTAATACCTTTAGGTAGTCACCTTTCATTAATCCTCTCAACATGACCAAACCATCTAAGCATACTCTTTAAATTTTTTGTCACTACGTCTTCTTTTAAACCACACAATTAAAAAATCAAATAACCAAAATTCAGGGGGCACAAAAAATTATCATGATTTTTGAAATATACATAAATAAAACTTAGCAGTATATCAATAATTTTTAGATAGCAAGGATCCTACCTCCTCTGTAAAAGGAGAAAAGTGTAGAAATTAAGAAGATTCCACCCCTATGACCCTGAACTGTGAGCTCTGAACCTGAAATGACCCTCTGACCCAACTAAATCCTGCACTGTGAGCCAATAACAGGCTGATAATATACACACTTGAACAAAGTCTCAGGGTTTATTAGCTATTTGTAAGATAATAATAAGCTAAGTCTTTTCATAACAATTCACAATAGCTGAATACATGTTTATGGTACAATGCTACAAGTTCATATTTTATATTTATACAGCAAAGGACAAACCTATAGATATGCAATTTTATTACAATTTCCTGGTAAATAAAAGACTAGAAGGTTTAAGTTCCAATGTTTTTGCAGTGACTATCTTATTTGTGCACCTTGTAATTATCTTGATTAATTTCATGGCAAGGATAAAAACAATTTTTTTCAAGAAATATTTTAGCCAGTGGATAAAACTGAATGTATGTAATGTGTATGAAAGAACAGAAATCTCAAATGCATCTTGTGCAATAATAAGCTTTAACATAAATTAAATTTCTGGGGGGTAATTGACTTCCAGAAAGTTATAGTAAACCTTTAGCAGTATGCTAAGTACCCACTGTTGAAAATATCTTTGTTGTAGTAAGTTAGGACATGTTCCAAGGTTAATTCAGCCAAGTACTAAGTACAGTTTAATAAAAATAACATTATTTCGTCTATAGTTTGCTTAGAATGTCGACCTAAGGCATAAACTTAATATGGTTAATTAGATTCATTGTTTCTAATTACTTACCTACGATAAATTTTATTGTGTTTAAAGGTAAAAGTGAGGCAATAATAATGACTTACCACATTATTGTAGTTGAAGGCTGTGGCCCCAGGCTCGAAGTATTCTCTGTTCATTTTGTCCCCCATCTTGACGAAGGTAATCACTAACTTTTTAAAGTTTTAGGTACACACACAACCATAATAAACAACAACATTATTTATTCTTAAATTGCTTGGAACATTTTATATGATTTAAAGGAAATTCAATGACCGTTATGAGCGTCCGAACTAGCATCATTAATTTCATCTACTATTATCGGTATTTATTTTATTTTTTGACTTTCACGCATTTGCTTTGTACAATGGAATGATAATTAAATAAAAAACACGGATTATTTTAATATTTGTCTAGATATCGCGATTAATTCATTAATTTATTTTATTACTACTTCGTATTTCTTGACAATTTACCTTGACACATAAAAAATGTCAGTCGCCATGTTTTCCCCACAGATAATATTAAAAACGGGGGTTGCTTATTCAAACAAGTAAGTAAGACTTGCATTCTCGATAACATGTTTTTAGCCTTGTCGTCGGGTATAACTAACGTGTGGGTCAAAGAGTGCTTTATGATACCGGGTGCAGGTTGATCTCGGACTTCGGACCACGCCAAATAAAACATCTGAAACCACGGAACATACAATGCTACATGAATCACAATGAACGTGACGAACGAAATAAAAAAAAAACCCTCCAAGTCTTGTCTATGTCTGGTCAGCCGGTAAAGTCTGTCTCACGAAACAAGTCTCGCAGACGTGGGGCGCTGTAGGCATGCGACGGAATCATAATTTTTTTTAATTTATTTTAACATCATATTACAGGCACTGGTTAATAAAATCCACAATATTAAATAGAGAAAGGTGTCTGAGGTGGAGGGTTATTGTAGGGATGTTGCTAACTTGTATAGGAATAATTAGTTCCATTTATTGCCGCGGGACCACAGACTACAATACTATATAGGGTACGCGGGACTTCTTTCGTGAGACGGACTTTAAGCTATATATTATCACGCTATTTACTATGAGGGATTAGCAAAATATGTTTGTATTCCTCTATGGTTTACAGCTAATTGTAAATTATAGGTGAGCCAAACGGTTAGAACATTGCAGATATTTGCCGATTTAACCTTTTTTAAGATTATAATCTCGCTATATCTTTATGGGGCTATGCAGTCAATCATCATGATGTATACAGGCTGGATATTTAAGATCAGAGGCGGCTCGTGACATTTATTTGTGGGGGTTCACTAAAAAAAGAAACGTAGAACTAGAGCTTACCATTTATTTTATTTGTAAAGAAAATCCGTTCGGCAATCTTTATCGATTTTCATCAAAGCGTTCATTGAACTCTCTAATAGATTTTCGATACGCAGAATCGAGCGCCTTACGAATATCTTGACAGCCGATAGATGCCAATTGCACTTCACATAAGATATAAAATCGAGATTGCGAATGTTTTTTCACTTTTATTGAAAGATGCGCTAAATCGTCAACACGGCCGTTTCCGTCCATGCAGATTCACCATCACTGCCGGCGCCAGCTCCAAACACCAGACACGGGAAACAAAATAATTTGTTGCTTTCTTCACATCAACACAACCAAGGTGTTTTGAAATATTGTTCAGATTTAAAACCACGCGTAAAAGATTTATTTTTCGTAACACATTTTTGAGAAAGTGCAATTTCGGGACGTGGTGGTCCCTTAGCTTTCAGTTCGATACGCATTTCGAGAGTCATTTCACAATTTTTAATAAAAGATACACTGTATTGTTCCATTTTTAATACAAATGTCGCGCACAATATATTTTTAATAATTATTTAGAATAAACACTGCGAATCTACTGACAGCCGAGTTGAGCCGACCGTTTGTTTACATAAGATCGGCAACAGCGCATAGGCATAGATCGCATTCCCGCGCGCGGCCGCCTTGCGCCGTCGTTTGGCAACGTCGCGCGTGAGCGGCGCTCCAAATTAGGCTAACTTCTCATACAAAATCTTCTGTTTCACGCGTCGGACTGTGTCGATATTTCTCTTTCGCACTCATTGAATACAGTACTAAAAATCGTACTGAACTGTGTTTCATAGGAGCGCAATCGCTGGCGCTCCACACGTTTCAACTTGACGCCAAATGTACCTACGCGTAGGAAATGGTTTTCTAGTAAACTGCTATTGTATGCGTATGGGCATAGTAGAAAGAATGTATGTATAGGTAGGATTATAATAAAGAAATATAGATTATGCTATTTTCGTGGGAGTGCACTGCACCAGCGCTCTTTATGACAAGCCGCCTCTGTTTAAGATGGGGAAGTAAGGGTATCTTTACCATTGTAGCTAAAATTTCTGAAAGAAGCTTTTTGAGACATTTTTATCTGCATCCACAGATTTAAAAAAAAAATACAGTCACCAAGAAAATAGGCAATTTTCACTAAAAATATTTTTGTTGCCAATAGATCCTGTTTCATAAGAGAGAGTTACATCAACTGAGAGTTGACGCATCGCAGATCTAGGCTAGGAGGTATACCTGCGTGAAAGACATTTCCACGAAAGACACTTGCGCGAACCCACGTGCATGAAAAGATGGATGTCGTGATTTTGTGATGATTTTTCGTCATTGGTGTCGTTTTCACGGTTTTCGAGGGCGCTGACAAAATCAAAATACAAGATGGTGCCCCTGCTATTTTGCAAATTTTTCATCATGGGTGTCGTTTTCATGGTTTTCAAGGGCTCTGATAATAAAATTGGGTTCAAAATCAAAATTCAAGATGGCTCCAATGAAAATTTGTATGACACGCACTTAGCCGGTTTTTGATTTGAAACATCTATCGCACATTTGGAGTATAGCAAAAACCAAATCACTCCTACTTCAACACTATCCGAGCCCGCCTTTCCACTTGACATTAATCCTTACTTCGTATAGCAACTGTACTATTCCCTTTTAGCCTGGCGTGGGATCAGACGTCTCACGTAATATTAGTTAATCACACCTTCCATTATACAAGGATAATAAACATATTATTGAAATCCTTTAGAACGGCCTTTCTTTTTATTGCCCCTTAACCCTAACAGGTAAAACCGATTGCTGGCGGGGCGACGCATGCCACGTGGTGATTGGCCACTATACACTTATACTGTGTATATGTAGTAGTGTGTAAATGTGTGTGTAGTGCGATGTTTCACATCTGCCAGCCGTCCCTTGACGGCTCATTTTTTTTATAATTAATAGACTGGCCGCTACAAGTCAGGAATAGCAAAAAACTTTTCCCATCAAAATCAAAACCGTTTCTGCATAAAATGGGTACAAAAGATGTTACGTATAAAATTCAGTGCATAGACATATTACGCTGTGCACTGATGGCATGCAAATATTTATTCACAGATAACTATAAACTAGTCAAGAGATATGATGACGTTAGTCACACATAAAGACAAATTAATTTAAAAAAATAGGTATTAAATTGGAGTTTTAACGATAAGAATTCTATGAACGAAAGAACAAATTATTCAAGTCAATACAATTCATACCAAACTCATACAAGTCTAAACGTTCTAAATTATTTGAGGTCCTAATTTTCTTTCTTAGAATGGCAGATATCACTTGCAACATAATAAAATCGTAGTGGAGTCAAAACTGTACCTAAGCACCTACATTGAATATTAATGAAAAAAGTTATTGCTACAAGGTCTGAGAACGATTCTTATGCCGAAAATATAGTAGTTAGAACTTATCTGAATGTATGTCACGCAAATTATACTGGATAGATTTTGGTAAAATTTTGCTTAAATGTATATAATGTGTCTGGATACAGTGTGGCGAAAATTGAGGGTGTGGTAGACATAGACCATCAAACTCAAAGAGTATAATAGCTATAGAGGAAATCAAACTGAACCACTTGCTCCCGGGGACCAACGTCGTAATCGTGAAAAGTTATCAGTTGTCCCATACATTTAGTCGAGTAGGTATTGAAGTTTTGTATGGGATGATTGATATTTTTTTCGCGATTACAAGTTGTTCAGTTTGATAGTCTATATCACACCCTTAATTTTCGCCACACCGTATACAGACATACTGTATATTTATATTAAATCTGGTCTGGTCTGTAGGCTATAAATTATAACGCTTTTTGGTATGCAGGACCCCCACCGAGTGTGTCTCCACGTTGTCGTCGTGGTGGGGCTTGCGTGTCTCAATGATCTTGGGGGCTTTGCCGGTAGAGTCACTCATGCCGGAAGGCCTCAAGTGAGAGACCTGACTAAGAGAGACATGGGGCGGAGTCAATAACATCTGACTTCCGCGAGGGGCGCGCCGTCTGAGGACTTCAACAGTTGTTGGTGTTCTTGGATGGCGCGCGTTTCTCTCCTCATCGTTTGGAGAGTGGGAAGAGTGGTTCACCTCTAGTACGTGTCTGCTCATCAGACATGACTGAGGTGAAGGAGTGGTCTGGGGACCCCACCCCATAAAAAAGGCAAAGCTGTGTTCAGCAATAATAATGGAAGCGAATCATAAAAACCAACTACCCCAGGAGGGTACCTGCTGCTCCGCAGTAGGAGAATCCCTCACCGAGCAGAGCTCGGTCAGTCCCTCGTATTCTGGGGGGACAATGATCGCCCAAAATCCCAATCGGATTTTTACCCGTCTTTCGGAGACGCATTGAGCCAGGGTGGCTCACCTACCGGTGCTGAGGAGTCGCTGGGTTCTATTCCCAGTACGTCCACGGCACCGAAACAAAAAGTACAAAGAGTGCCAAAGGCGCGAGCACAATTTGTGCGCCCGGCTACCCCGGTTGCCGTAGAGGAAGGGAGTGATGCGGGGTCGGAGTCCGACGATGCATCTGGCGTGAAGGGCTCTTTTAAGAGCCCGGAGCTCGTGAAGGTGGGGGCTGCAAAGTTCCTCAAGAAGAAGCGCTCCAAGCCAGGGGACGGCCAGGGGTCGTCCTCTGATGGTGGGCTGAACTCGGGCCGGAGGAAAATTGGCCGGCGGGGCGGGGTCCAAGGACGGGGTGGGGGCAGAGGGTTCACCACCCAGGATGCCAGCCAGCGAGCCCAGCCGAGCTAGCTTAGCCGAGCCGGCCCAGGGAGCCGAGAGGCTGCCAATGGAGGGGCTCTCTGATACCTCAGGTGGTGAGCCGGACGCCGCTGGCGGCTCCAAGGTGGAGCGAGTCGCCAGCAGCTTTGAGCAGGTCGTGGTAGCAGCGATCAGGGGTGTGACCTTGAAGAGGATACAAGCCTCCAAAGACAAGGTCGTACCCGCTGCTACGGCCTCCATTACGGCGGCAGCGAGGGCGCTTCAGGCCGGGCTTACGTCGGACGAAATGTCCGAGATGCGGGCGGAGGTCGGCCGCCTGACAGCCGCTATGGAGCTTCTCCGAAAGGAGAACGAGGTACTCCGAGCGGACCTGGCCCGGCTCCGAGGAGCTGGCCCTCAGGAGGTACGACAGGGGGCGGAGCAGCAAGGGCAGGATCTTCCCGTGCCTGCGGAAGACCGGGTTCTAACCCTGGTGTGGCAGGAGCTGGCTGCCTTCCATAATCGGTTTTCCGTTCTGGAGGGCATTGTCCTGCGCCCTCCACTAGCGGCGAGCAAGCCAGCCACCTTTGCCGCCACCGTGGCTGCCACGGCCCGGCCCACGGCCAAGCCCGCGGCAAATCCCGCGGCCAAACCCGCGGCGGCGAAATTGGTGCCACCCAAGGCCAAGAAGGGCGTGACAGCTGCGCAGGCGGCTGTGCAAAGGGCGAGGCCCCCAGCACTGGCGGCGGGAGGAAGGCTGCCCCCACCCCCACCCCCGCCTTCCAATTCTTCTCCGGCAGATACCGAATGGCAGGTAGCTGGAGAGAACAGGAGGGCGGGTAAGGCCAAAAGGGCGGCCAATAGAAAGGAGAGGCGGCAACGGCGCAAGAAGCGAAGCGCCGCGGCTAGGCTCCGCGCCCCGAAGTCCGCAGCTGTAGTAATCACACTACAGCCGGAAGCGGAGAAGAAGGGCGTGACCTACCGTGAGGTGCTCGCTAAGGCGTGGGCGGCAGTGAACCTGGAGGAGATCGGCGTCGCCGATGGCTTCCGAATGAAGGTCACTGCGACGGGGGCCCGGATGCTGGAGATCCCCGGGGCGGCCAGTGGCCCTACCGCTGACGCCCTTGCCGAAAGGCTCAGGGCGTCCTTAAATGCGGAAGAGGCCCGGGTGTCCAGGCCTACCAAGTGCGCTGACATGCGCATTTTGGGCCTGGACGACTGCGTGACGGCGGAAGAAGTTGTGGCCGCCGTGGCTAGGACTGGAGGGTGCTCTGCCGAGCAGGTGAGGGCGGGCACCATCCGTCCTGATAACACGGGGATGCAAACCGTTACGGTGAGCTGCCCCGTGTCGGCGGCCCAAAAGATAGCCGGGGAGGGCCGAAGGCTCCGGGTGGGCTGGGTATCCGCGCAGGTTAAACTGCTGGAACCCAGACCTCTGAGGTGCTTCCGCTGCCGGGTAAGTAACCACGTGGGAGCATGTTGCATCTCGGAGGTGGACCGCAGCGATCACTGTTTCCGTTGTGGTCAGCCCGGTCACAAGGCTGGCTCTTGCAATGCCACGCCGCACTGTCTTGCAGGTGCGGCGGCTGGCAAGCCGGCCGATCACCGGGCTGGGGGCAAGGCCTGCGCTCCCCCCTCCAAACCCAGGGGCAGAGGCAAGCCCTCCGCCACCGCCGTCACCGCTGCAGCCGCCACTATTGCCGCCGCCGTTGCCGCCACCACCGTCGTCGCTGCAGCCGCTAACACCGCGGCAGGGCCTTCACGGGGGGCCCAGGAGGGGGCTGAAATGGAGTGCCAATAAATGGCCCCATTACGCCTCCTCCAGGCGAACATCAACCACTGCGCCGCCGCTTAGGATCTCTTGCTCCAGAGCATGGCGCAGTGGTCGATTAACATCGCCGTGGTCGCTGAGCCGTACTTTGTCCCGCCCAGGGACGACTGGGTGGAGGACCTGAGCGGCTCAGTGACCATTATTTCGTCCCCGTTCCTTGAGGCCGTCAAGAGGGGAGGGGGTTGCGTGGCAGCACGGTTCGGGGAGATTGTCGTGGTGGGAGTATACTTCTCCTCGAACCGAACTCCCGCCGAGTTCCACAACTCCCTTGGGGAGTTGAGAATCATCGTCGTCGGGTACCATCCCCTCCCAGTGATCGTCCTCGGAGACTTCAATGCCAAGAACGTGGCTTGGGGTTCTCGGTATACGGACACACGGGGCAGGATGGTGGAGGACTGGGCTCTGGAGACAGGCCTGGTCGTCCTAAACCGGGGTTTTGTCCCCACGTGTGTGCGGATGCGGGGTGAATCAGTGGTGGACATCTCGTTCGCCAGCCTCGCTCTGTCACCGCGTGTCATCGACTGGAGCGTCATGGAGGGGTAGGAGACCTATTCCGATCACCGGTACATCCGGTTTGACGTCTCCGCCCAGACCTCGGGCGCGCCGGTCCGATAGACCCCGAGTGGTCCGCGGTGGGCACTAAAGCAGCTGGACCGGGAGCTCCTCCTGGAAGCCTCGATCGTGCAGGCCTGGGTGTCATCACCAGACAGGCCTGCCGACATCAACGACGAGGCGGAGTGGTTCCGGGAGGCCATGTCCGAAATATGTGACGTGGCAATGCCCCGGGTCCAGCCCGGACGTGCTCGGCACCAGGTGTGCTGGTGGTCGCGTGAGCTGACCGGTTTACGCGAGGCGTGCGTTGCTGCGCGCCACCGGTACTCCAGGCACCGCAGGCTCCGTATCCGCCCTCCGGATACGGAAGTCATTCAGGCGGAGCTATACGAGGGGTACAGAGCGGCGAAGACTGCCCTCCGAGCGGAGATCCAGCGGGCCAGAGGACTGGCCCGCGAGGAGACGCTGGAGACTCTCAACAGAGACCCGTGGGGACGCCCCTATAAATGGGTGCGAGATAAACTCCGCCCATGGGCTCCCCCGCTCGGGACGCAGAGTCTCCAGCCCCAGCTCGTGGAGGACGTGGTGAGCGCTCTGTTCCCTTCGCGAGGGGAACATACTCCCCCGCCCATGGCTCCGCCTCCTGCAGTGCCGGATGCGGACCACACCGACGACGACGATGCTCCAGAGGTGACCGAGGTAGATCTGAGAGTGGCGGTACGTAGGCTGAATGCCAAGAATACCGCCCCAGGACCCGATGGCTTGCCTGGAAAAGCCTGGGTTCTGGCCTTAGAGGCTCTCGGGCCTCGACTAAGGGGGCTCCTAAGCGCATGCTTGGAGAGGGGCCAGTTCCCACTTCGATGGAAGACGGGGAAACTGGTCCTCATAAAGAAGCCAGGGCGCCCGGCGGACTCTCCGTCCGCTTATCGGCCCATTGTGCTGCTCGACGAGGTGGGCAAGCTCTTTGAAAGAGTAATTGCAGACCGCCTTGTCGGGCGGCTGGTGCGGGTGGGGCTGGATTTGGCGGAGAGCCAGTTTGGTTTCCGCAAGGGGCGCTCTACGGTGGATGCCATCATGCGCGTTCGAGCCCTCACGACGGGGGATGCTGTTGCCCGGGGTGGGGTTGTCTTGGCGGTGTCTCTTGACATCGCCAATGCCTTTAATACCCTGCCCTGGAGTTGCATTGGGGAGGCACTTCGGTATCACCGGATGCCGACCTACCTCTGTCGCGTGGTCGAGGCCTATTTGACGGACAGGGCCGTCATCAAGGAGTCACCAAGGAGAGTGGAACCGGCGAGAGATGTCGTGCGGTGTCCCACAGGGATCGGTCCTGGGGCCGCATCTGTGGGACATCGGGTACGACTGGGTGCTGCGCGCCGACCTCCCTAGTGGCGTCAGCGTAGTCTGCTACGCTGACGACACGCTAGTCCTGGCACATGGGAGTTCGCATCAGGCGGCGGCCGAACTGGCGGCACGTGGGGTTGCGACAATCGTCGATAGGATCCGGCAATTGGGACTCGAGGTGGCATTGCACAAGTCCGAGGCCATGTGTTTTTATGGTCCTCGGAACGCGCCACTGTCGGGTTCCCAGATAATGGCGGGAGGGGTTCACATCGGCGTCGAGTCGACGATGAAGTACCTGGGACTCGTCCTCGACAGCCGGTGGAACTTCGTGGAGCATTTTCGACGTTTGGCTCCCAGACTGGAGCGGGCCGGGGCTGCTTTGAAGCGGCTCCTGCCCAATCTAGGGGGTCCAAACGCCTCCTGCCGGAGGCTCTACGCGGGGATCGTGCGGTCCATGGCCGTTTACGGGGCACCGGTGTGGGCGCGTTCTCTGAGGCTGCGACCAGCGCAGCGGTTGAACGCGTCCCAAAGGGTCATGGCCATCAGGATGGTACGGGGATACCGCACGGTCTCCCGTGACGCGGCGAGCCTCCTTGCCGGATTGCCGCCATGGGATCTGGAGGCGAAAGTCCTCGCGCACATTTGGGTGTGGTGCGAAGAGGCGAAACTCCGGGGCATAACTCCGCTGCCGCAAGAAATCGCGGCACAGCGGACGGAGCTCCGGAGGGATCTCATGGCGACATGGAGAGTGCGATTGTCGCAACCCAGCGCTGGGCACGCCACAATTGTGGCGATAAGTCCCCTCTTTGAGGAGTGGCTGGAGAAGCGCCACAGCGTCCTCACCCTCCGGCTGACGCAGGTCCTCACCGGACATGGTTGTTTCGGGAGGTTCCTGTTTAGGATTAAGCGGGAGGAAACGCCCGGGTGTCACCACTGTGTGGATCGCCCGGAGGACACGGTGGAGCATACGGTGGAGGTCTGCCCAGCTTGGGCGAAGCACCGCCGTGTCCTCACGGAGGCGATCGGCGGCGGCGATCTCTCGCGTCCGGGCCTGGTTCAGGCCATGGTTCAGAGCGAGAGTGCATGGGAGGCCGTCACCTCCTTCTGCGAAGCAGTTATGCTAGCGATGGAGGAGGCGGAACGCGTGAGGGTGAGACAAGGTTCGCGCCCTCGCACCCCTAGTCGCCGCAGGAGACGCCCCGGGCGTCAGGAGTCGCAAGCCGATTTCCGGCCACCGTAGGCGCGGGCCTGCGGACGGTGAGCGATGGGTAGCTCGCCGTCCGACAAGGACCAGGCCCGGGTCGACGGCGCGTTGTGTTCCACGCGCGCCTCAAAGAGATGTCAGCACAAACTGACGGGGTCCGTTAAGACCAATGCCTGCCGGGGTTGTGAGTTTGTCCGAAAGGGATATCGTGGCCCTGGCTCACAGGCAACGGAAGGAACACGGGTGGGTTTTAGTCAGTAAAAGTCTGACACGCCCTCCCGCTCCGCCCAGAGCGGGAGAAGTTATTTAATGATTTCCCACACAAAAAAAAAAAAAAAAATGGTATGCAGGACGAGCAATACGAGGGTGGCACTGAAAGTTCTTAGGAAATAAAAAACTGAACAAACTAGCAAGTTATTAGTTTTCTTCAAGATTTTATCTTCAGTCGTCGCCGTAGAAGGCCGTCCCTCACGCAGATAATCGGTGAGATTAGTGCGACCAGCTGTAAACAGTGGCCCGAGATGGGGCTTCATCGTGAAAGGCCAATCGAAGTCTAATCATAGCTTTATTGTTGACTTGAAATGTCATCGAAAGTCATACAAAATTATTGTACGAAAATTTCTCAGAACAATGAAAAGCTTATAAGGAGGATTATAAAAAGAACTCTGTAACTACCTTTGTACCCGTACACAATACTTTGCTTCAATGTCTGACAGTTCGTTCATTGAACTACTTGACTTGTTCGCGTATTCTTTGTATAAGCGTTTGTCGTAATCTCAAGTTTTTCGATATTTCTACTATTAGAAAATTTTCTCGCGATAATCGACAGACAATTTTCATAATATTGACGTGACACAGACAATTTTCAATTTGCCGCCAAATCGTAAACAAATGACAAATGAATAAAATACATAAACAATATTCAAAGAGAGAGTTCAGAGTTCCATTTTCAAAATTTTAACAATTTTTTTTACTATAACGTTTACAAGTTGCCAGTTCTAAAAACTTTCAGTGTCGCCCTCGTATAACATTATGTTCGTATTCTTTTTTAATAATTTACAATGGGGATGCACACGCAAAGCTCAGCGCAGATGTCGCCAGTGGCGGGATGGCCGCTGTCAAATCGTTTTCGCTTTGTTTACATCAGCGTTTTTTGCAATTTTTTGTGTTGAAACCGGTCCACCATCGTTATTGCTATCATGTATTGTACCTGGAAGCTCAAAGAATTGAAAGACGAATTGAAAAAACGAGGAGCAAGGATAACTGGAAAGAAAGCAGATCTTGTTGAGAGGTAGACTTTTAAATAATAAAATATTTTTCATCAGTGCTAGCCTCTAGATTTGGATCTTTTTTTAGTTGTAACGTGTTAATTCTTACTTGAGTCATTGTAGGAAAATTTACGAAAAATGAGAGAACATTACTTTAATGATAAATGGTATTCTTTATCTTTTAGGTTAGAAGCTTACGACCGAAATTTTAATTTCGGCAATCAAAGCCCTCAAGCTTCTGAAAGCCAAGCCATTGACGTTCCTGAAGCGGATCTTTACCAAGACGTTAATAGCTCCACCAAATTGCCGAAGATTACTAAACAACATATTCAAAGTTACTTTGACAGGTACCTAACATATTTATTTCCAATGATACATGTTAAATGTTTGATATCCTCTAGCGGCCCTTGTTTAACATAAGTAATGGTTTTTATTTCAGATTCAATAAGAATATCAGTGATGCTGTAAGATTGTATGAATCGAGATACCTTCTTGTTCTACGATCAACAACATCCTGCCAAAGTACATACCTAAAAGGTATGCTTATTCTTACTATAAACTCATTTAAAAGTTGATGTCTAGGAAATAAAATGGGTGTAGGTCTTCTTCCATGGTTGTTAATAGTAGGATGGTGAAGTTACAAATGTGTGTGTGTTGTTAGTTTGATGTGTAAAGTAATTTGCCTAATAAACATATCAAAACTTCTTCCAGGCTATTGCAAGGCATCTATGAAACAGCTTCAATATGAGGTAAACATCAAATTAAGTGATGACGGAATGCCTGAAGAAGCAAGCTGTGAATGTGCTGCAGGAGAAGGAAAAGAAGCGCATTGCAAACATATAGCTGTGGTACTACTTGCTGCTGAAAATATTGTACAACATAAAATAATACTCCTACATGAAGTTTCTACGTCACAACTACAGACATTCCATAAACCAGCAAAGAAGTATTATGCAACACCATTGAGAGCCTCCAGATTGCCATCCAAAAGAGATGTACATAATACTGTTTATTCTCCATACTTGGCACAAAACCCTAGGTTTGATAAGAATGCATTTCAATGCAGGTTTCAATCTTTGATTCTAAATTATGTACACTCGTCAATGCCTTTAAAACAATTATATCCTGCAGCTAACCAACGAGCAATATGTTTGGACCATGAATATTTAAAAAAAAACGCAGTGGATATTTTTTTAGAATCCATTAGTGTTCTTAATGTTTCAGAAACAAGAATTATGGAAATAGAAATTGAAACTAGAGGACAAAGTTCCAATCCAAAGTGGCATGATTATAGAAAAACCCACATTACAGCCAGCATTTTTCACACTGTGTGTCATTTAAAAAGTGAAACTTTAATCAAATATTGCAATCAAATATTAAATAAAAATCGAATCCAGACAAGAGCCATGGCACATGGAGTTATAAATGAAAATGTAGCCATTAAAAGGTATATGGAGGCTTATGATCTGGTTGTAGTTGAATGTGGTTTATTCTTGTCTCAGGAAAGGCCTTATTTAGGAGCATCTCCTGATGGTTTACTGGGATCAGAAACCATTATTGAAGTTAAATGTCCTTATGCTTCCAGAAATCAAAAGATCAGTCCTCTAACAATACCATATCTACAATATGACGAAAATGGACAACTAACTTTAAAAAAAAACAATATTTATTACTACCAAATTCAAGGGCAGTTATATGTAACAAAAAGATTATTTTGTAATTTATTGATTTTTACCTATAAAAGTTTACATGTAATATATATTGAACGTGATGAACAATTCATTCAGGATATGTTGGATAAACTTGATAATTTTTATCATAACTTCTTTAAAAATGCTGTAATCAAGAAATATTTCTTTAAAGACTAACACTTTAAAATAAAACTTTATTAACATATTAAAATGCTTTTATTTCATAATATTTTCTCTAAAATTACAAACCATAGCACAAACAAATAAAATTCTAGATGCCAGTGTTACATGATATGGGCTTAGTTCACTTTTCAAAATCTTGTATGTTTTAGCAAGGCCTATAATACGTTCTATATGAACTCGTTTGCTTGCTAGTTTTCGATCCTGTACTATTCTAACACCTGGTATTTGTGTCTTTCCTTTCAAGAACATTGGAATGTTAATAGTTATATCTTTTGGAGCAAAAATGTCCTGCACGTTAAAACCTCTATCTGCCATGATAGAATCGCCACTGTCACATAGATTTTCAAGATTGGATCTTTCTATAATCTGTCTATCACTGACTGAACCTCCATAACATTCTGAGACATATGAAATTAGACCACCAGGTGTAGCCCCAATCATAGCCTTCACAGTATTTTTATGTTTGTAGCTGCTGAATGTCACCTGCTGTGCTATAGGATTCCCAGGCTTTGTGATGGGTATTTCAGTTGTGTCCACAATAATTCTTGTACTTGCAAAACCACTTCTAAATGACTCTGGCATAAAGTATTGAACCAATTCTTTACTGGGCCAAATACTAATTAAAGACCATATTTCATACATAAAATTGATCCATGTTATAAAAATGTTAGCAACACTAGTTTGGGAAATACCAAATAAAAATGCCAACTCAAAATCTGGTAAATACCTCCTTAGCTTGATCAGTGTTATCAAAAGTTGGTCTTCAACAGAAACATTGATAACTCTACTTCCCTTGTAATTTAAATTATTACACATTGGACTTAACGTGTTTAACACAAGCATAAATTTTTCATAGTTTCCTAGCCCAGTATAAAAATGAATAGCCTCCTGATTGGCCCTCATAGCCTCTAGTGAAATTATTCCCAAAGAACTACCACATTGAATGCTAACAGATACTGTTCTAGGAGTAATATCTTCTGAGGTGCTCTCTACAGTAGATATCTCTATTTCAGTGCTAGTAGACGGTTCTGGAATACTTTCGTCCCCAGTTGGCTGTCTAAAATCAATTCTGCGTCTGCTTCTTTCCAAATACCGAAGGCTTCTTGATGTAGGTGTTGTTGACACTCGGGTGGACCAAGGGAATATGCTTGGGACAGTCCCCTTTTTGAGAAATCTGCATATTTGAGGATTTCCTGAAAAACAAACAAAATATTTAAAAATTTTATACAGATTACTTTAAGTATAAGACTTTTAACACTCTGTAATATGGAGGCACACAGGATACCTGTTCATTGGTTTATTTACATATTAAACCTCCAGGAAACAAACCAAGTTTTCAAGCAGACTACAAGGTAGTTATCATTAAACTAACCACAGTGATAACGAGAAGTCTCTGTCTGTAATGCTAATGACTGAAATCAACACTTAATAAGTTAATAGCTCACCTGTATAAGCCGATTCTCCTACATAATCAGATTCTTGGAAATGATTCCGGCATAACCTGCTATGCTGTGTCGCTACATAATTTTTGCGACGTATAGCCTTTTCCCACTTTTTTTTTAGCGTTGTATCTTTGGGAAATAAATGAACACCGGGGTTAGTACATCCTGGTACAGCACACAGAGGCATATTTCGAGAAAATTGAAATTTACTGAATGCTAGGTTACAAAATGTATGGAATTGACAGCTTTTGATAGCCATGTCGACGATTCGCCACCTATCGTGAACAAATGGCAGTTTAGATCCCCATTGTAAACAGACGAGCTCCCATATTATTATTATACTCTTTGAGCCAAAAGGTTACAATATAGTATATAGTAGTTACAGATATAACCTTTTAAATGATTAGCATCACGCTATACCTTTATTGAGATCAAGCGGTTCATCATGACATATTTATGAATGGCTATTTTAGTTAACTTTCAACAAAGCCAAACTAGCTTAGTGGTCAGACTGCTTTGCAAACCTGTAGTACGAGTACAAAGACAATTAACGACTTCCGCGCGAACGAAGTCGCGGGCAGAAGCTAGTAATGTATACAAAGCTGTACAAAGACGTCTCTTGACTAAGTCCTAAGATACCGTAACGATCCAAACCACAACCTCTCAATAAATACGTCAAACTATGTATCCAATATTCTAAATGTCCAGCAGAAACAGTCTACATTACAATACGGTTCAAAAGATACAGTCCTGTGACAGACCGCGGAGCCTTAGTAATAGGGTCCTGTTGGCACCCTTTGGGTGCGGAACCATTAAAAACCATTACAATGACTCGGGGGAGAAATGTTGATTTAAGAATTGGTTCGTTATGGCAAACTCCTTTTTGTTATCGTTTCGACGGTACGTTTCTTATACTGTTTGGGCCCAGTAACTGGTCACATTTATTGCGGCGTCAGACAGAGGCGTTGTTCAGATCGTCAAGGGTGCAGGAACGGAGATCTGGGACACTAGCAGATGGGGCATAGTCTGTTCAGGAGCACCGCACTTGCACTGGATGTTGGATAAATAGATAACACCTCATTTCGCCAAATTATGTTTGCAGCGGCCTACTTGGGTACCTATAGGCCACTGCAGTTCGCGACCGGGAGGCAAGGGTTCTTGGAGCTTTACGAAGTCTTGAGGAGGTGGATACAAAGAACACTATTACTCCTAGCGGAGTGTTGGTTGGGTGGGTATCTCCGTTCTTACAAGTCATAACACAATTTTAAGAAACAGAATTTGCAAAATAAGGCCAATTACATTCTTGATTGTGGAGATTAATACAATAAAATACCAATTCTAAGAGGTTAAAGTTGTTTATTTCTGTTAAAAAATTATATTCTACCTACCTGTAAGTACACAGTAAATAATGTTATTATCCACAGTAAAATATAATAAATATATATATTAAAAAAAAAAAAAAGTATTGATTTAATAAACCAAAGTTGCTTAGCTGTACTTCTGTAGGAATGCGGATTTTTTTCGAATGATAACAAAAACGTGTTGGTATATATTATTATTATTATACTCTTTGACCTAAGTATATAAAAACAAACGCTGTACTGTCGCACTGACGTCACTTTTTTTTTGTAGGGATTGAATGTTTTAATTTATCGACCGTCTCTATATCGATCTTTGTAGTTTATGCAACAATGCAATTGATTTTTAGGGTTCCGTAGTCAACAAGGAACTCTTTTTTTAATAAAACGTTGCCCCACTCTAGGAATTTCTCCTGTATTGTGGGTGCGTTTACAAACATTTAAACTCACATACACAAACAGCCAGACCCGGAACAACTACTAACTAGGTTATACAAATATTTGTTCCGTGCGGGATTCGAACCCGCGACACGCAGCGCAGCAGTCAATCGCTTAACCACTGCGCCAACCGTGCCGTCAATATATTAGTATAGTTATTTATAAATACCTTATAGTTTCGCCATGTCCGTCCGTCTGTCCCCGGCTTAGCTAAGAGACTCTTAGGGCGAATTTCACCAATGAAACTGAACGCGATCAGCACATCTAAACCGAGTTCAAGAGTTGTCAGTGTCAATATTACAAAGAAAATAATGACACTGACAGCTCTTAAACGTGGTTTATGTGTTGATCGCGTTCAGTTTCATTGGTGAAATTGGCCCTTAGTATTAGAAATCTGTTATTTGGCATGGAATCTTGTAAAATTTTATTTTGGGTAGGTACCTCCCTTACATGTAGTGGGGATGATATTTTTATATTTGTTTTACTAGCCTATCCCTTGGTGTGGGGTATCGTTAGATAGGCCGTTCAAAAATATTGTAAGTTTGTAACACCATTTTTCGATGCACGGATCCGTTTGCGTAATATTAAGCTTTAAAGTGCTGAATTTTGTTAGAGTCAAGTGCCCTCCCCCCCCCCCTACCAGCTAAATGGTTGATTGAGGATATGTGAAAAAAATCATGGCAGTAGTATATATAACGAAATTGAAAGGAAAACTATCACAGCTAAGTAGGCCTTACAAGTTAACGAGTAACAGTCGATCAACTTAATTTTACAGTTGGAGAATTAACCGTGACGTATATCGATGTATGGGAGAACATGTTTTTCAACTACAACGATAAGTTTGTTTTTGGGATAAATTCATTCCAACTCCGGAACCCTTCATTGTGCGTGGTACAACACGCATTTGGCCGGTTTTTGCCTTTCAAATCACTGCTCAATATAGCGTAGGTATTAAATCTTCTTTATTAGGGGGGATGCGCTAAGGTAGCCCGCGAAATTCAAATTTTCTTACGTTTTTTGCAATTTGCAGATCAATAACAGGTTGTATGTTGATCTAAATATGATTCGCGGCCGTAACAAATATGGCTTTACAGAATTATAATCATTAGAATCAGCATAGCATTACAACTCTCTAAGTTCATAAAATCCTACTGAATGATTTTTTCAGAAATAGTCATTCAATAGGATTTTACGAAGAGAGTTAGCTGTACTGCCGATTCTAATGAACTTCGCGGGCTACCTTAGCGCATCCCCCTTAAAGATAAGTATATAACCTCGTTGGTCTTACGGGATACGATAACCTTAGATAAAGAATTTACGTGTTTGCAACTGCATGTAACATTGACAGACAGCCGGAATCCCTTGCAGTTTTTGTTTAACGGCATCGAGTTTATTTGCTTAGTGCATAATATTTAGTATTAGTTACTGTGTTACAATGGAAGGTTTGAAAAATATATACACTAACGATTTTAACTGTTTGAATTTTATAATATAAATATTATTTAGAATTGTATAAAGTTTATTGCAATTATTGTGAAAAAACTATGATAAACAGTCATTAACTAACGAACACCTGCGACTTTTATTTATCCCATTTTAATCCGTTAGTAGTAATTGTTTTTGAGTCCTTGTCAGTTTAACAGGGGTATAATTATCGATAGTCGATAAATGAAAATATTCAATCCCAACAAAAAAAGTGACGTCAGTGCGACAAGAAGATAACGGGGTCTAATGATTACACAAGTAGGCTTTCAACTAATAAATGACCTAACAAATAAGTCATCATTTTTGTAAAAAAATAATATTCAAAACAATAAATGCGTCATTTATTTGTAGATTTCCTAGAAGTAAATTGAGAAGATTTATTCGCCACACACTTTTAATAATGTGAGGTTAGATCTTTTTGGGGATACAAAGAAATGTTCATCTGATATTGAGGGTCTTTACTGTGCACCAAAATACCAACAATATTCGGACTCAGAGGCGGCTCGTCATAAAGAGCGCTGGTGCAGTGCACTCCCACGAAAATAGCATAATCTATATTTCTTTATTATAATCCTATACATACATTCTTTCTACTATGCCCATACGCATGCAATAGTAGTTTACTAGAAAACCATTTCCTACGCGTACATTTGGCGTCAAGTTGTAACGTGTGGAGCGCCAGCGATTGCGCTCCTATGAAACAAAGTTCAGTACGATTTCTAGCACTGTATTCAATGAGTGCGAAAGAGAAATATCGACACAGTCCGACGCGTGAAACAGAAGATTTTGTATGAGAAGTTAGCCTAATTTGGAGCGCCGCTCACGCGCGACGTTGCCAAACGGCGGCGCAAGGCGGCCGCGCGCGGGAATGCGATCTATGCCTATGCGCTGTTGCCGATCTTATGTAAACAAACGGTCGGCTCAACTCGGCTGTCAGTAGATTCGCAGTGTTTATTCTAAATAATTATTAAAAATATATTGTGCGCGACATTTGTATTAAAAATGGAACAATACAGTGTATCTTTTATTAAAAATTGTGAAAAGACTCTCGAAATGCGTATCGAACTGAAAGCTAAGGGACCACCACGTCCCGAAATTGCACTTTCTCAAAAATGTGTTACGAAAAATAAATCTTTTACGCGTGGTTTTAAATCTGAACAATATTTCAAAACACCTTGGTTGTGTGGATGTGAAGAAAGCAAAAAAATATTTTGTTTCCCGTGTCTGGTGTTTGGAGCTGGCGCCGGCAGTGGTGGTGAATCTGCATGGACGGAAACGGCCGTGTTGACGATTTAGCGCATCTTTCAATAAAAGTGAAAAAACAGTGATTTCATATCTTATGTGAAGTGCAATTGGCATATATCGGCCGTCAAGATATTCGTAAGGCGCTCGATTCTGCGTATCGAAAATCTATTAGAGAGTTCAATGAACGCGTTGATGAAAATCGATAAAGATCGCCGAATGGATTTTCTTTACAAATAAAATAAATGGTAAGCTCTAGTTCTACGTTTCTTTTTTTAGTGAACCCCCACAAATAAATGTCACGAGCCGCCTCTGTTCGGACTTATCGATTTTAGTTGTATTTAATTTACTGCCAAAGAATTTTATTGTTGTTTTATGTATTTTACGTAAATAAATGTTTTTTAAGAGTCTAGTACGACATAACACTTACGTCTGTTTTAGGGGATTGTTCTTTATAACAGACAAGTATAAATGATTAACAATCAGCAGAACACTAGAATGATTAATAGAAACATATTTAGACTACACTTTGTAAGATATAAAATAACCTGAACACCACTTGACTCTTAAAGTTCTAAATCCCATCCCATTATTCATTAGTTAGCGACTTTTCCGTTCCCTCCGACGTTTCTTCTTTACTAAGAGGTTTTGTAGTCGTGTATTTGTTCAAGTATTTCTGCAGACCGTCTGTGCCGACTCGAGCGGCTATCATTTTGAGTGTCATGGCGAACAGTTCATGGGCTATGTTTTTGTCACGGGCCATTGCTGACTCTTCGCAGTAGAAACAGTTGTTGAAGTACAGACCGGTGACGCCGTCGAGCTCAGCGGCAGTTGCTGCGTATACCGTCGTTGATGCTGCTTGTTGCTGTAACACAGCAGGTATTCATTAATTAAATTACAAAAAAAAAATGGCCACATTTTATGGAACGTAAAATTACAAAACATAGCATCACGCCTGTATTTCTCGTAGGGGTAGACAGTAGGCAGAGATGTATAGTACAATCAACCACACATCAGTGGGAACAGTAGCATTACGAAAATCATCCCTTTTTGTACGACATATAGGCGCTGTCAAATTGTTACCACTGATGTGCCATTGACTGTGGATCCACATTTTACCAGTTATTTTAAGCTTCATGTAATAAGGGGCGAGCCTATAGTCAGCAATTAGCTAGCATACACAGGAGCACCATAACTTTTTTTATGATACCATATTCCATGGTGTTATAAAACTTACCATAGATTTAGTGAAAGGTCGGACTAGGAAAAATGCTAGTCTAAACAGCCACCATGACTTGCTTAGATTTGTGTACACCATGTTTCCAGGATGAAGAGAGTTCACGTAAATATCCTTACTCCTCCATTCTTCACTTAACACCTGAAATGTAAAATGTCAAAATTTAAAATAAGATTTTGTTATTTGTACAGATGGAATTAAATGATACTGGTTTAATTATTATAAAGGCCAACCCCATTACAATTTGTGCATTACAAAGATATTTATTACAGATAGTGGTCTTCAACGCAATTTTACAGAATTGTTTTCCTTTCAGCAAAGCCCATTGCAAAATCACTTGCATAATTCACTATAATAATAATATTAAACAATAATAATATTTATTTAAAATACCCAGTTCTCGAAAATGACCAGGTCACGTTGTACTGGGATCTGTTTATCATTACTGACAGGAGTATTATCGCCAATATGCCTGATAAAGTGGTGATAGATTGATTAGCGTGCCGTGCAATGATTGTCGATGTTACCATTCCATATGAGGAGAACCTCGTAAAAGCTGAGAAAGAGAATCAAATAAAATTTCTCGACTTGGTTGTTGACATGTGGAATGTGAGCTCAGCTGTCAGCTGCCGGGGTTGCGAGTTTGTCCGAAAGGGATATCGTGGCCCTGGCACAAAGGCAACGGAAGGAACACGGGTGGGTTTTAGTCAGTAAAAGTCTGACACGCCCTCCCGCTCCGCCCAGAGCGGGAGAAGTTATTTGATGATTTCCCACCCAAAAAAAAAAAAAAAAAAAAGCTGTCATTTTGCCGATAGTCGTAACGACCAATGGCCTGATGGCTGAAAGCCTTGATCAACATCTCTCGAGGCTCTCGTTTGGTGGTTGGATCAAGGGCCTGATTCAGGAGGCAGTGCTTCTCGATACGGCCCGCGTCGTAAGGAGGTTCCTGTTTTTGGAGCCCTAACTAACTACCGATAGCTAATAAAAGCTTCTTTGGCATTGCATCAAAAATATACAACAAAATACCTATTGACATTCTGAGCACTAAGGAACTTCCAGTATTTAAAAATAAATTACGAAACTTTTTAATTGATAAAGACACAATCCAAGATTTCTTGAATTATTATTGACCATGTATTTCACTGTATTTTAATAATTTGACATTTATAATAACTAAATTTGACATGTAAAAAAAAATTAAATTTAATGCTGATCCATAATTATTGTACGCCTAACAGGCAGGCCATATTGGTACTTTAATTTATTGTTAAGACCTGTAACAAACATATGCTCACAATAAAGATATTTTGAATTTTGCAGCTTGGACCCTGCTCCCGACACTGGCGGCCGGCCACTATTTTTATATTTTAAAATGTATTTAATATCTTTTTACGAAATATTTAAAAATGTGTAAAAAAAGGAAGAAAATAAATAAAAAACATATTCAATAGTTACCTTAGCAGTTATAACATTATACAATTTGGAATTGTTGTAGGCCATCATAGAGCTGTAGGCGTCTTTCGGCATCCCAATATTTTGTAGTGTAAAAACATTCTTGAGGTCAGCAAACCTGAAAATGAAAGAATATTGATTATAGGAGGGATATTTATATGATAATTAGGCATATAAATAAATATTAGACGCAAGGCTAAGGTTGCCGCGTTAAATCATAGATGGGTGACCGTTTTTATACAAAGAGACACCTTTGTGCCTCAATGACCACATTAGACTTCAAATTTTATTGAAGGACAAGTGGAAAAAAAAGTCATTCTAAATCACTTCCAAGTTAATGTCAACTTTATTTCAGGGAAAAAAAGGAAAGTATATTAAATGTTTCAATTCTATAATGAACAAGAGATTATATTGTTTACCTGTGTGATTCTGAAGAAACAAAAATAACTCGAGAGCCTTTCTTCAGAAGTGGCTCCAACAATATAGCTAGGTATGTGTGACTGACATGGTTGACTTGGCAAGTTGTCTCAATGTTATCTTCTGTCTCAGTGTATGGTAAACCAAATACTCCTGCATTCAGGATGACAATATCTAGGTGGCTGGAAAAAAACAAGATTATTATTATTATTATGATGATGGTCTACGATTTTCTTTTATATAGGGAATTAGGGACTATAATATTTATTTTATTTATGTGACAACCACGAAAATGCATAACAAAAAATAAATCAAACACTACAAAATATACAATAGGTGGCCTTTAGTATTGAAAAGGTTCAGGATGTTTTATAATGTTCCAACTGATGTTTTACTTTTAAGTACTGCAATAATGTACCAATGCCTTAAACTAACTATTTCAATAGTTACTTATAAGAAAATGGCTGTATGCCATAATTATCGGAGTAATGATTGCGATTTTAGGACCTACAACAGTTGTATGAGCCATTTGCATTTGTGCATTCATAAATTCTTGGTACATACTTATTAAATAGTTGTAACTAAACATTGTATGTGTTTTGAGGAAAATGGTTACTGTCATTGTGTATTTCACAAGAAAATAAATAGTTTTTCATGAATAAGATGAGAAATAAGGAAGCCATAAATACCTACTCTGAAAACACAGTTTTTATTGCAGCAGCACATTTCTTTACACTTTGTAGTGAAGTTAAATCCAAATGTATGGATTTTAAATCATCTTCTGAAGCTTTGGTTTCTTGGACTATGGTCTGTATGGCTTGCTGAGTAGATTCCATATTGCGGTTTGCAAATAAAACATTGCAGCCATGCCTTGCAAGTGATTTTGCAGTCTCATATCCAATGCCTGCATTGGAACCCGTTACAAGTGCATACTTTCCTGATAAGTCAACGCCATGCAGCACCTAGTTAGAGAAAGAATTCTTTAATTTAAATGAAAACAAAAAAAACAATATTTGTATAATTCATTATGTATGGGTGTTTTATGAATGGCATGCAAAGTTAAATTTTTCCAAAGTAACAATGTAGTAATTGCAAAATATGATATTTCTTTTAAAAGCTTTTATGTAGTTTCGCTTGCTACTATGCAAAAAGGATTCTTGGTTAGTTAATCAGCATATTAATAGTTATTGTCCTTGAGTTTTCAAACTTGTTGAGTGAGTAATAATTTATTTGAATAGTTGAAGAACCCTATGCAAGAACATTTTAGAATATGTAGAAAATGTTTAGTGCTAGATTTCATACTCAATCATAATTAATTATGATAGCTAGCTTAAACATAGTCAGAGATCAATCATTTTATGACGAGACATGAACAAATAATAATTCTATAATCAGTGTATTAAATATATTAGGGGACAGTTAAATATTGAAAGATTGAAAAAAAAAAAACATTAAAAGTCACTTAGATTGCCAGCCTCATTTAATCAGAAGAATCAAGCTTTTAAAGCGAAAAATTATTATTGAATCATTCTGCCACTATACTTGTCAAAACTGACCTGAAAAGCTGTGGAAGAAGCATCAAATCTCTGTCGGAAGTCATGCACATGTTCCTTCGCATCCGTAGCGAATGCTAACCTGGGATCCACGTAGGTTTTATTGCCGGTTTCCTTCTGAACATAGACAGGCTTGTCTTCATCATCCACCGTTTTTGACCAGCCGAATGGTAGTTCTTTTGGTATTTCCTTCTTTCGCCCTGTTCTTGGGTGTGTCCATTGCGTCTTATTCGTACAGGTGCTGAAATGCCAAGGTCAAAGAACCTGTATTTTAATAGTTACGATAAAACATGACCACAAGCTTACTGTTAAGTTGATAGTCATTTACTTTATAAAGTAAACGTTTCCATCCTCTGTTGACTTCTGCTCCCATCCTGACGGCAACTCATCTTCACTGTCAGAGTCTATGTTATGCATAATAGTTAACAATTATCATAAAATTCGGAAGACGACTGGTTCAAAATTTAGCTAATGATTTGAAAATTTCAAAATAAATTACGTTTGACAAAATATTGACATTGATATTTTCCCGTGATGACAAATCATTCCACCTGTCCCACCCATGAAGGCACATACCACATGAAGGTTTGTAGCAGTGATCTCGAACGTCATTGTGCGAAATTGGTAGTGCTGCCCACTAAAATCGGTATATTTGTACCCAAAATCGGTATATGACAAAAAAAAAAAATACAATAAAAATAAAAAATATTCAGTCAAATTCGTTTATTTATCAAAAAATAATTTAGATACATCAAACACACTTAGATATAATTACTTTTTACAAAATCAAAACAGCCTGAGAATTGTTTTTCCCATTCTTTTAGATAATATTGTAGATATTTTCTTCTTTTTGCACTCGCGCTTGTACTCGGTTTCTCGTCTGACGATATTTTAACGTAATAATAGCACTTCGCAACTTTAAACTTGAGGATAGTTTCTCTTCGAAGTTAAGAAAATTTATGAAAAATAAATCCGAATTCCTGTTTTTATAGACAAGTGAATTCCTGAGCGGGAAACCCCGTAAACATCGAGTTTTAGGATTCAAGGGTATTCCCCGAAATATATGAAACATTACGCAATAACTAACTACTTATCCATACTTGCTGTTGAGGGATTTCCCGTAACGTTTACCATAAATGAAAAGGGATGCCAACATAAAAGTGTAATATGTATCAGTAGAAAAATCGCAAAAATTTCCATGTATTGTCTAAAATCGTGGAAAAATTGTTGCATTGCGATATTTCAGTACGACAAAGCCCATTTCGGTAGAAATACCGAAAAATCGGTAGGTTCGACACCACCGGTTTGTAGCTTCTTGGTCCCACCCAAGAAGCATACAATCATGGTCTAAACAAGACGAAGTATATTATTAGGGCGAACTTTAATATTTTAACATGCATATAATTAATTTATACATACACATACATAAACTCACGCCTTCTTCTAATGCTAGGTACACACAGCTACATATCAAGCTATACATTTCCAGTATAAGCTTCTGGCGTTTCGTCACACCTTATTGTGACTGGCATCGGTCATTGAAAGCCGCTTTGATGGCAAGAGCAGCCTCCTAACGTTGGAGCGACGAGTTACCGGCTGTTCTGCTTGGAGTTCGCATCGCTTTGGCTCTTTGGCGATAAACATTAAAGACGCAGAATTTGTCCATCTGCTAACCGAAACCATGTCATCAATTTCACCCATCAATCAGAGATCGCATTCACAGAAGCCATTCGTCACATTCGTCTTCTAGGATCTCTCAACGTGTACACATGTGTTTGTGCGCAACGATTCCGTATTACGGAGACCACTCACACCACCATACGAAGGCCCGTACAGAGTTCTTTAATGCAGCGCCAAACAGTACCTACATTCAGTACAAGATATAACTTTTTCTTCGCACCACACTTGTTTCAATAGATATACTCAAACCAGCTCATCTGTACCACGATGACGATACACCAAAGTCTACAGTGACTCATTATGTTGCGGCAATTGTGGCACCTGGAACCAGCACATGGGAGTCACCGAGCACCAGTATGTCGGCAGCACCGACTGTAAGTTCCTCAGCTACGACGTCGTCACCTCAGGTCCGGCAGGAAGGTTAAGCCGAAGACCGTATGATTTACTTAAGGGGAGTGATGTGGCGTTTCGTCACAGATTGATGTGAAGGAGTTTTTAAATTTAGTTCTGACATCTATCTAAAAATAACAAAAAGAGTTAGATTTTTCCCTTCTGTCAAGTGGTTGGTTATTTTCCTATTCAATTATTAAAAGGCTGTTTTTCAGTTATTATATCTGATATATTATATATATTATTAATATTATTATATATATTATGATATATTATAGCTGATCTCACATTGTACGGAAATCTAATGCGAAATCAGCTTATACTGGAAATGTATAGCTCGAGTAGCCTTGTGTACACAGTATAGGTACACACGGTAATAGGTATCAGGCAGCTAGTTGCTTTCAAAATCTTACGTCCACATGGTCCACACACAGATTTTGAAATCGTTAGTGACAAATCTGTCAAAAGTTTGAAAAAGCTAGGTGCTCCGGCGACTAAATTCACTGCGAGTGTGCGTAGCAACCATTAGGTAGATAAAAACCAATAAAAACACCAGCTCCAAGAAACTGGCGGACTGATGGCCTGTGATGACATGGCATCTTTTATAGGTCTTGTGTACCTACTCGAACGTTTAAATTTGAAAGGAAGTAATTTTGTAACAATACAAAACTCAGCTTTTCAATAAAAACACTTACCTACATAACTAATAACAATTTAATTCATATCAATAGAAACCTATTATATTTACTTAGGTCTAAAAATTAGGTACTTTGTCTATTATAGTCTGGTATCTTCTATTTGTGGCGCTTTCCTATTAGTAGGCGGTCCTTGTGTACTTGGTAACAAAAATGAGAGTACGCCGCAAACTGTAAAAGAAAACATCGTTTTAATTAAAATTACCTGGGCGCTGTAGGTAGATACTTAGGCGATCATCGTCAGGAGTGATTTATTTATGTTCCTACTTGCTAATATTCTAATAAAGGAAGGTCTTAAAGTCGTCATTAGGTAGGTATACCTACTGCTTCTCTAGGTTTAATAATTTTCATAGGTGATTTTGCCCTAGACTTATTGTTTTAGAAGTTTATTCCTCTGCTGTGCAAAGGTTTCCCTTGTCTTCTTAGGTGTTTCTGCTACAAAGCTACAACACAATGTTATACTTACGAATTAATAAACCTCCAAACAGGTAGAAAGTTAATTCGCAGAATGCGTTCAGTAGAATGCCTGCGACGTTGGTGCCAATAATTGAGCCTGTACGACCCAACATCATGGTTAAACTTACAGCCATGCCCCTGAAAGATTACACAAGGAACAGGTGTTTATTTTTAAGGTAGGGACATAAAAACGTATAAAAACCTAACACAGTCTTGGCTTTACTTACCTCAAATGCGTTGGGAAAAATTCCACGGAATATGCGTTCACGGGACCAATAGCGAGACCCATGATCGGTAACGAAGACAGGAGAACAGCGAAAATCATGTCTTGCGTTATAAAGTTGATGAGAACACAGAACGTTCCTATTACGAAGAACACTACGATTAGAAGCCTCTTCTTGCCGATAAACTTGACGGTGCTACTAACTGCCACGGCTATTAGCGCGCAGCTTATATTTGCCACTGAGTTGATTACAAATGTTATTGATTCTATAGTGTCTACGCATTCAGCGTCTTCTGCTACTGTCTGAAACAAAATAATATTGCTTGTTACAGTTGTTTATATGCATTTAGCGCAGGTAGATACCCCTCGGCGGTTAGCCCTTTCCTAAACTGGCATATAACAAAATCAATTACCAGACTAAGCACTACGAGTATCCGCGTGAGTGTTTAATTCGTAGATATTGTAAAAGACCTCAGTACGGTATTTCAGTGTGTCTCGCAGTAATCAACACAGCATATACAGGGTGCTCGGAGATTCAACCTATTCCTTGAAAGCGGTACCTATACTAGAGGTAATTTCCAACAAATTAAGCCGCGCCAACTCACACATTTTTAGGGTTCCGTAGGCAACAAGGAACCCTTATAGTTTCACCATGTCCGTCTGTCTGTCTGTCTGTCCGTCCATCCGTATGTCCCCAGCTTAGCTCAGAGACTTACGACTAGAAAGCTGTAATTTGGCATGGGTATAGATATTAATCACGCCGACAAAGTCGTAAAAGAAAACCTTGAAAAATATCTTTTTTTAGAGTACCTCTGTTGCACGTAAAGTGGGGATGATATTTTTTTTCTCGTCTGTCCCATTGTATGGGGTATCGTTGGATAGGCCGTTAAAAAATATTGTGGGTCTGTGAAAACCATTTTTCAATTCAGGGATTCGTTTGCGTAATATTAAGCTTTAAAGTGCTATTTTTTGTTAGGGTCAAGTGCCACCCCTGCCAGCTAAATGGTTGGTTTTGGATATGTGAAAAAAATAATGGCAGTAATATATAACGAAATTAAAAGGAAAACTATCACAACTAAGTAGGATTTACAAGTTAACGAGTAATAGTCAACCAACTTTTTGCAGTAGGAGAATTGACCGTAACGTATACTCGTATCGATGTATGGGAGAGCGTGTTTTTCAACTACAATGTTAAGTTTGTTTCTGGGATAAATACGGAACCCTTCATTGTTCGTGGTCCGACATGTACTTGGCCAGTTTTTTTTTTCAAGAAAAACACGTCTAAATTTAAAAAAATATAAAATAAAGAAGGTTTCCTTTGCACTCAAGACCTTTTATTTCTGAAGTTATGGGAATTTAGGGCATGTATTTTTTTTATAAATGAGCAGTCATTTATCATCAGTCAGAAAAATAACAAGTGCGAAGAGAGAAGTAGTATTAGTTATTTTAAAAAATTTTTTTTGGTGACCTGTCTGAAAATTTGAACAATAATCTAAGAACCTCCGTAACTCGGAAACCATTAATTTTAGACCTAGGGGTCTAAAATTAACGGTTTCCGAGTTACGGAGGTGGCAGAGCTTAATTTGTTTTAAATTAACTCTAGCTCTTTTCAAGGAACAGGTCGAATTTCCGGGCACCCTGTATAACCTCACTCTGGGCTTGAAGGCCTTTTTGGAATTCCACCTTTTGCGTCTCTGCAGAAAGACGGAAGGTACTATAGAAAGGAATCTACCGTACTCTTAATACTGACCTGATTAAGCCTGTCAAAGATGACGTCACATGCCGTCATGCCTTCCCCATCGCCAGTCAATACCCTGTTAAGTACATCTGGGACCCACATGTATAAACCGTTTAATCTGAAATACAATTATAAAGATGTTATAATAATATCCATTTGAAACACGTAGGTACTTAATACTTTGTAGTTTTCGACATACTGCTTGTCTGTTGGTTCCTATAATAAAATCTGTCTGGCTTTTTGCATTTAGATAACAGCTGTATCTAATAATGTTCTCTGTATTTTTAACAAAATAGGTACAATTAATTCAACTATGGCAATGTTTGTACACTTTGTACCCAAGTAGGTAAATTCTTCACAAGCGATAACAAAGCTATTTCAAATTTATATTTGTCACCTCGATACCAGCACGGACTTTTTATACCAGTCTATGATGGTTGCTATTGTCTGACTACCTATTACGAGAAAAGAAAAGTAAATTCTTAACTTACACTGAAAATATGCCAAACATAAGAAATCCGTTCAGAGCAAACCATTTTAAATGTGGAGGCTTGAGTAATGGTAAGCTTTGTAATTTTAATGATTTCAGGAAACTTCTTTTTGTGTTGTCGTGAGGAGGTGCATCCAGGCGCTTTATCTGAAACCATCGAACAATATTTGTCAGTTTATTGGAGCCAAAGACGTCAGATTGAGTCAAAGTCAAATAAATTATTTCAAAAAAAGAAATGAAATGAAAGAAAGGCGGTAGTGTGAGGTGCCGAAATCAGGAACATGCTACGCTGATGCATAATAAAATATTTACCGGAAAATCTTCAGGTGATTTTTTCTTGTTTCCAGCGTATATAACTTGTACTACTTTGAGTGCCTCATCCAATTTACCCTGGGATACCAAGTATTTTGGACTTTCGGGGCCGAAAGCCAGCAGACCAGCAGCTATGATGAAGATGGTTGCGTATATCATCGTCAGCAGTCTCCATGGTCTGAATAAATATGCTCCGAACTCTATCCGAAAATCTAGAGGCAGTATTCCCCAAGCTACAACTGAAAAATAAGAAGAATGTTTTATTGTAGGCGAAATAAGTACCTAAGAATAGGGTTTCAGTACTTTCCATCTCAACCTTATTTTTCCATGTCATGTCTATAGTGTCTCGAAACTGGGACATTACTGATCGATCAAAATATCGTATATTAACCTGTACATTGATATAGTTTTAACCTGAAATCGCAAAAATGAAGCAAACAATGGTAGCTCAAGGCTCGTACTTTTTCTGAATGGGAAGAGCCTAAGAGCGGCTGTTGTGTTGTTGGGCAATTTTATTACATCGATAAAAATACTTACGAGGCACTAAGGCAGAGCCGCTAATCTGTAGAGCGTTGGTGATGGACAAGACTACGTCCCTGTACTTTCCAGGTAGGATCTCACCGATGAATGTATAGGGCACTGCTGCCGGGCAGGCTATGCTGACCAACAGTAATTTACATGTTAAGGTGTAAATAATAAATAAGTAGGTACCTACTCAAAAATAAGCAGTTCAGAAAACAGTTTTAAAAAAGGAATCCGGAAAATACGTTAGTTATATCATCATCGACATCATTATCACCCAAATACGTCCACTGCTGGATATAAGCCTCCCCCACTCATCACCACAATGACTAACCCTGCGCTGCTTGAAAACGTTCCCATGACCTTTACTAGGTGCTTCAAATGACTCCTAGTTAATAATCTTGCATTGCAAAAACAGCTGCTATATCAATATTGTAAATGTGTGCTTCTCTTCGAAATTTATATTTAATAAAAATCTTTTTTTGTGATTGAAAAATCAGCAATTTAATTTCTTTCATTAAGTTTACATTTAAGGTACACCAAGGTCCTAAAGAGATTGGCTAGGCCCTAGCACACTGATTGAATTAGTTTTAAAACTTATAAAATTATGTATTCAAATATCAAATCTTACCAAAGTGATGTGAGAAACTTGCAAGCCGCAAAGCTGATTAGGTTCGGCATGAACCCAGCTGTGATGCCAAATACTCCAGCAAGCAGGGATGCATATATAACCACCATCTTGCGGCCCCGAGTGTCCACCAGGTAGCCCCATGGAAACGAAGTGACGACGATAGCTGAAAAATTATTTTCAAGGTTAATGTGTCCAAGTCGGAGTTTATGAAACTATTATTAACTTTACATCAGACATGTTTTGATAGAGAATATTGAAGAACATTAGTTACTAGGGGAGGTCAGCTCAAACCGGCCATCGTAACTTAACGTTAAAACCCTAAACCTATTAAACGATAGACTTTTGAAGTCCGAAGAGTATAATCGGCGGCATTTGTGAACTATGAGAAAGCTCCTCCAATTGAGACCTATCTATTTTGGAGTCTCTGCAGCGATGCCAATTCGACTGACATACATCCAAGTGCTGAGACGTCTCGAAGAAAACGCGAAAATGACCGTCCAAACTCAGGATCAGCGATTTTAACGTATAGCTCTGTATTGAGGGGTGGCACAAGGGGAGGTAATTTCCCCGAAATTAACGCATTGGAGGATGTGTTTAAGACGCTGAATTGGGAAGCACAAGCATAGACTTAGCATCAACATCAACGACGAGTAATAGTACATCTCACACTTGAGATTTGCAGATGACATCGTCATACTGGCTGAATCGCTGCATGACTTGCAGCAGATGCTGGACGGCCTAGTTGATTCTTCTGTACGCATTGGTTTTCGGATAAACTTGGACAAAACTCAGGTTATGTTCAACGAACACATCACTCCGGGACCGATTGCTGTCATTGGCGGTGCTCTAGAGGTTGTTCGAGAATATGTTTACCTCGAGCAAACTCTGCAGTTTGGTAATAAGAACTTTGAGAGGGAGGTTAACAGAAGAATTCAGCTGGGCTGGGCAGCGTTTGAGATGCTTCGTCGAGTCTTCTCGTCTCGTATTCCACAGAGTGTACCAATGTGTATGTGTGTGTGGGTGTGTGTGTCTTCAATCAGTGCGTCCTGCCTGTTATGACTTACGGAGCCGAAACATGGACACTCACGGTACGGCTGGTCCATAAATTCAAGGTCGCTCAGCGAGCTATGGAACGGGCTATGCTTGGATTCTCTCTGAGGGATCGAATTCGGAACGAGGTGATCCGGCAGAGAACTAAAGTTGTCGACATAGCTTACATAATAAGCAAGCTGAAGTGGCAATGGGCCGGCCACATTAGCTGTAGAACTGATGACCCTTGGGGTAGAAGTGTTCTTGAGTGGAGACCGCGAATTGGCAAACGTAAGGTAAGACGTCCTCAGGCTAGGTTGAGCGATGATCTTAGCAGGGTGGCTAGTAGCAGCTGGATGAGAGTTGATGATTCTCGGAAACTCATAAATCAATTGGGGAGGCCAATGTCCAGCAGTGGACTGCTATGTGCTGATGTTGATGATGAGCCTTTTTGTAAAATAATCAATATTTTCTGCTTACTTCTCTTCTACTACTAAAGCGGTCAGTTGGCCGCTCTGCCTTTTTCGACCATTTTTGATTTAGGTAATAATGTACTGCTGTCACATTATTTATATTTCAGAGAAAAAAATAACTCAAACAAAGCCAAGTAATAAGTAACAATACACGTGTAATAAAAACATTTGAAATATAAGTTTGACCAAAGTAGATTGAACTTTCCTTGCACTTAATGACAAAACATGAAAATAAATATTTTTCGTTACTGCAGCCACGGTGCATGGTCCCACTGCGGCGTGCGGCATCCCGTACCCCTACTGAATGACTGATCGGCGCGGGGTGGGACATCGGATATGCGGACTTAACGGCAACGTTGCGCTATGATTTCAAATAACTGAAAAATAAAGCATGACCGCTTGGCCTCTTAGGGCCGCTTTGAGCTGACCTCCACTCCGTACCAAGGAAATGCCCTCCCTTTAAAGGCATTTACATGTTAACACTCAAACGTATTAAGAGTTGAATCAAATAGAATTTATTTCGATTCAGTATTACTTCGTCATATTTGTATCGTGTTAATGTTAGTAAATCCTAATCAACTGCGATTCAGATTCAGAACTTCTACATTCTGGCAGTACATAAGATCATCATCCAGCCTTTCCTAGTTTATCTAAATCAGCTGCTATATAGTATAATGGAATACGTATTATAAAGAAAGTATGGCATTTTCGGATTTTCCTTACAATGACCATGACATCACTGCAACTACGCTATCGGGTAATTATAATATAGATATAAACTGTTTTCATGTAAATCACAAATTTCCAAGATAATAAGTAGATACGATTAACTTAGCAATTAACGTAGCGCAAAACATTACCGCCCAGTACCATTTCCATATTTTCAATAGTTAAGGTAAATGCATAACTGGTTTTAATTGATTAATTTCTGTGCCAATCACAGCTGGTTTGACCGTAATCGCGGTTTATTTATTATTTTTGAATTAGTTATAGATATTTTGTTGGCCTATGCCAGGCATATTCTGTTTCAGATTTTGGAGAAAATAAATGAAAAATATTTACTTGTACCTAGGGTACTAGCAAGTAACAGCTTCAATTTGGCGAATCTCTTTTGGATTGATAAAGATACAAGATTCGGTCGGTAATGAAATGACTTTCATGATGAAAATCATAGCTGAAAATTATTTAACCCGGTGCCAATAACGCTGGGTCATATTGACCCGAGGTGATTTCAAACGGTTATATTTTGAATTTTACGTGCATTGTGGTTTTAAGCGTTCTAGTAGCTGGAGATACAGTACCCTACACCCGCACCGCTAGTGAACTCAGTGCGACGTCGCCTGCGCAGGGAGATACACGTGCGTCAAGCAAAAACGGGTATATATGACCCAACCTCATCAGTGGCGTACTGTTTTTGTGACATATTTTTATTTGTATTTTTTGTGTTTATTTGTTCATTTTCTTGTTTGCTTTTAGGAATTTGGCAAATATGTCTTTCACAAATCGCTCTGAAAGAATATTAGAGATCATAAAGGAATCGGACTCCAACAGTGCAGGAACGAAGAACCCGAGTGAATTTGCCTCGGCAAATGCGCAAAAGAATCATAGATTTCGCGGGGGTTCCCTCTGAAGAGCCTCCCCAGAAGGTTCTTGGACCTCGTAGGAGATGTCAGGTGTGTCCTTCAAAAAAGGATAAGAAACTAACCACACTTGCAATGCTTGCCAGATATACATATGCCCTGATCATTACATCCCATACTGCGAAAATTGTAGCAGTTCCATGGCTAGGTATGAGGAAACTGAAGACTGATTATAAGTTTAATTGAAGTTCCTAAGTGCGTATGATCTCTCTATTAGTAAATAAGATTTTTGTTTTGTTATTTTAGTAAGTTTTCTATATGAAAATTTCAACAATTACTCAAGTTGTGTTTTCAAAGTTGATTTTGCATGTGATCTGAAAAAAGTTAATAAAAGTTGATTTTATGAATATATTGGCATTTTTGTTACTCTATCCAGTAAATAATAACACAAACTATTACTTGAATCATAAAAATAGGCTGATAACATTTTGAAAAATGCTGGTAAACTTCGGGTCACCATGATCCGGTGTCATAGTGCACGTTATTATTTTCACATCATTGGCGCCGCGTTAACGATGTACAGTAGTATCAGATACATGGCGCCTTTAGTAGGTAATGGCGTTGCAGTCGGTTGGGATGGGATATCTGCATCCTCACTAAAATCGGCCAGTAGCCTCTTAATTCCAGTAATGACTACTGGGACCTTCTCTAGAGTTTTTAAGAAAGCCATTGTTCACCCAATTTTTAAGAGTGGCAATAGAGACTGTTTCAGAAATTATAGAACAATTTCAGTCTTCACAACTATCTCTAAAGTTTTTGAAAAACTCCTAATAAACCACTAACTAATTACTTATCTAACCAAATATAATAATATTTCTCAAACCCAATACGGATGTATTATGGGTAAGTCAACTGAAGACGCTGTAATAGATCTTTAGATAATAAGCTAAAAACCATAGCAGTATTTTTGGAACTGTCATAAGCTTTCGACAACGATTCAATTCCAATGCTACTAAACAAGCTGGAAGCAATCTGCAATAGGCGTAAGGATAGTAGTAGTCCTAGAAATATTTCATAGTTACTGAACGTAGTCAGTATGTGAGGGTTGGAAATTTCACCAGAAATTAAGAATCTCTCACATCTCCCACAAGGCAGTGTGCTTGGTCCCACCTTATTTTTGGTGTACATCAACGACCTGTGTCAGCTGTCAATTTATTACTCAGAATTATACATATACTGGGTGGAATTTTGTAATGCCACCTGGAGGGAAAGTACTCTTAATACTGCAGATAGAAAGTTTTACTCAAAGGAAACATTCCTTTATTTTTGAATAGAAAGCAAACTGCATTCAAAGATTTTCGAAAATTCTCTTCGCCCACACCCGGGAATCGAACCGGCTAAAATCTGAAAAAATTATACCCTGTACTTTTATTGCATCGATCGTTAGGATCGAAAGATGAGGATGAAATCTCTCTAACAAACATGATAAATTAAATGAAAGGAAAACCAGGAAATCTTAAATTAATTTAATTATTTACAAAAAATGGTAAACTAACTAATTAGTTGCTCGAAATGGGCTCCATTCTCTTGGATACACAAATTTATTCTTTTAACGAATTCATTTCTAGTAACCTTTAATAAAGTGTTGTGGTGAATATTATAAATCGTATTCTGAACTTCAACTCTCAACTCCTTGTCATTCACATAAGATTTCATGTAAATTTGATTTTTTACATATCCCCACAAAAAAAAATCTAATGGGGTGAGATCTGGCGATCTCGCAGGCCATCTGATTGTGCCGTTTGTACCAATCCAGGTATTAAAATGGTTATTAATGTAGGCAGTAGGGATTCTGCTGTTATGTGCTGGAGCACCATCTTGCTGTAGAATTATTTGGTTTCGCTCTTCCTCGGGGAAACCATATTTTAACTCGTTTCTTAAGAGATCCAGTATTTCAATATACTTGACAGTGTTTAAATGACCTTCGTACACGTGGACTAACACTACATTATTTCTCATAATTATGCACCAAACGTTGAAAGATTTTTTTTTTTTAAAACGTTGCCCCACACTAGGAATTTCTCCTGTATCGTGGGTGCGTTTACAAACATTTAAACTCACATACACAAACAGCCAGACCCGGAACAACAACTTGTAGGTCATACAAATATTTGTTCCGTGCGGGAATCGAACCCGCGACACGCAGCGCGGCAGTCAATCGCTTAACCACTGCGCCAACCGTGCCGTCAAAAACTTACTTGATTGTTAGTTTCATGAACACGAACAGGATTCACTCGAGACCAATAATGGTTATTGCGGCGATTGTACATGCCATTATTGCTGAAGTTGGTTTCGTCAGACCATACCATGTTACTCAAAAAATTAGGGTTTCGGTCAATTTCTCCAAGCATGTTTTCACAAAATTGTAATCGTCTGTCACGATCTCCAATATGCAATTTTTGCACCAACCGACCTTCACGATAGCATTTATACTTTTTCAGCACTTTAAGTACGCGAGTGTGGGTTGTTCCTAATTCATCGGCAGCATCTCTACTTGAAGCCTTTGGAAATGATTCAAAGTATGTTAACACATCTAGTTCAAAATCGAAATAGTTTTGCTGAATAGTTTGCCGTCTCTTCTTGAAACCATCCGTATTCTTTAAATTTTATACCATTCTTTTCAATACGAACCGAGTTGGTGTTAAATTACCTCATACACGCAGCTACGAGTATGTCGCAAAGGAGTCAGCATTACAAAAGATGGATTTTAGTTAAAGAGCTTTAACTTGACTCATTGAATTTGTAACTTCAGATTTCCTGGGTTTCCTTTCATTTAATTTATCTTGTTTGTTAGAGAGATTTCATCCTTATAATTGACCCTAACGATCGATGCAATAAAAGTACAGGGTATAATTTTTTCAGATTTTAGCCGGTTCGATTCCCGGGTGTGGGAGAAGAGAATTTTCGAAAATATTTGAATGCAGTTTGCTTTCTATTCAAAAATAAAGGAATGTTTCCTTTGAGTAAAATTTTCTATCTGCAGTATTAAGAGTACTTTCCCTCCAGGTGGCATTACAAAATTCCACCCTGTATAGTATTATACTAAGCAGAATTATTACTTAAGCGGATGACACGGCGTTGATTGTGCATGCCAAAGAGTGGCAGCTAGCCTGTCATGAAACTGAAAAGGCTCTCTCTACCGTAATATCTTGGCAGAATGGCTGAAATTCTGCTACTCGAATCGGATGCGAGTAGCGTAACATGACGCGAGCTAGTTGAATTGAACTACTGAGGTTTTGCTGCTATGGTTTCACGGCGGAGGTGTGCTATCAGCGTTATAGTTTGTAAGGCGCTAGTGTTTGATACAATGATTTTTTCATAAGTACAGACACCAACGATACACTTATTTCCGGACTGTTCCACTTTTACTTGGAAAATTGTTTTTGTGAACCATAAATGCTTTTTTTCAAAAAAAATAATTAATTCATTATTTATTTAAACTGAATTAGAACGGTTACTGATATTTTTTTATCGAAATTGCTTAACAGATTAATAAATCTGTATCATTGACTGCATAAAAGTTTGCTTGATTTTGATAGGTAATTAATTCGATTAAATTATTTAGATAATGCATATTTTATCAATTTTGTGATTCCTATCTACCATAAGTTGTCAAGGGTGCGGTAGATATTATTAACAAGAGAGTTATTAATTAGTTATATATTATTATTATATTAACCGTAGATAATTAGGTAAACGCGATGAAAAAAAAGGAAATTAAAAAAATCAAAAAACCCTATTGCGTAAAAAGTGAACTTTAGAAACGATGGAAACTAGATGACCTATTTCTGTCTCCAATTCCACACCCCGTACTTGTACACATTTTTTTTTTTTTTTTTTTTGGGTGGGAAATTATCAAATAACTTCTCCCGCTCTGGGCGGACCGTGAGGGCGTGTCAGACTTTTACTGACTAAAACCCACCCGTGTGTGCCACGGCCACGATATCCCTTTCGGACAAACTCGCAACCCTGGCAGGCATTGGTCCTACCGGACCCCGTCAGTTGGTGCTAACATCTCTTTGAGGCGCGCGTGGAACACAACGCGCCGTCGACCCGGGCCCCGGGTCTACTCCCTAAGTTTCGGAGCTTGTACACCCTAAGCATGCAGTCAGAGGCATCTTCTTAAATTTGACAATAAAGATAAAGAAATTCAATTAAGAAAGAAAAAGAAAGAAAGAAATTCAGTGATGCCCCACTTGACATAGATCGTTGACTTTCTTTTTTTTCTTTTTCACAATACGGCGTCAAATTGTCGCCATATTGAATTTGGATGAGTGTCTTGTCTTTAGTGACACTTCCAACCCGATTAACGTAAGAATCATCAAATTCAGCCCACGCGTTTGGTCTCTAGAGCGCCATAAAGACCAAAAACATAAATATATACTTACATAGGCTGACGCAAAGAAGGGTAATGTGGTTACACATTACCCTTCTTTGCGTCGCGCAGTCGCGTAATAAACCCTAAACAGATGTTTACACTGTTGTCGTTGAGCCTTCATCTCTCGTACAGTAATCGGCACGTCAGTGGTAACACTTTGGGCCTTAAGCTGGCCTAGCGTGGTACAGAGTTTCAATAGTATATGAGGCCAGCTGATACTGGTTTTATTACCACTGACGTCCAGCGTACCGTACTGGATCTACCATTATTATAATAGCTTATAGATATATGCAAAAAGATAGTATGAGGAACAGGGTGTAAAGTCCACTCATCCTCAATAGAAAAGGGGAGGATCCTCCGACCAGATAGGTGTTGTGTCAGGTGGGCAACTGCCCGGCGGTTGATGTTGTATACTAGGCGCGAGGTAAACTTTGCTTTTGCGATGCAGGATTTTGAGTGACGTCAGTGTGCTGCGTAGTTCGCACGTGGCGATGTAGGTGCCGCCACAGGCGTGTGATGTAGTAAAAATATTAACCAGTCAGCTAGGTGTTGGCGGAGCTGACTGCCTGGGGTGCGCTTTTCAGTTCAGTATCTTACCAATATAAGGTATTGAAGCAATGAATCCTCGCTGGCCATCAGTCATATCCAGATCGCACATCGCAGCTGGTAGCACGAAAGAGTAGCCAACCGGCTCCACGATGGCTGCTACCAGGAACAGGGCTAACACTAAGCAATACTTTATGTTGTACCATCCGAGCCCTGGAACGAAGGTTGAAAGTGTTAATAAAACCAAATGTGGATCACACTTGCATGCAGCTCTTAAGCTCAACACACACAGGCAGCGTTCGTTTCGTGTGGTGTCATTCATATAAATACAGAGACTTCAGCCCGCCGTACTGCCGCACAGTGGGCCCATACTGAAAATTAGTGGACTTAGGCAACAAAGTTCCTATATCGATGCGATTTTTTTTTATATGACGTGTTAATTTATTCCTGACAACTTTTATTCTTATAAAATTTCTTCTAAAGTTGATAGTTTGTCTTGAAAAAAATTAATTAGATTTTTTTGTATGGAGCGAATCACGTTTAATTTTTTTTCTTCAATTGTACTAATATGTTGAGTGTGTGGCGTGAGTATATGATAGCTAGGGTCATTTTATATCCACGAAAAAAAATCAGCGCCGGCCATCTGCGGCAGCAAAAAAAAAATAATTTGGATGAATTTTTTTGTCATTTAAAATAAATTCAAAGCATATTTTTTGTCTCATTTGGCTGTTTTCACCTTCTTTTTAGTTAAATAAATAGTTTTAATAGCGTATACGTACTTAGAACTAGTAATTCTGGTAGAGATTTAGTTATTATTGAATGTTATCGGTACAAATGAGTCATCAATCACAATGCAGGTGCTCTGCATTGTGATTGATGACTCATTTGTTTGTGCGCGCATAACTAATGAGTCATCGAAAAATGCTCGTCTCTGATTGGCTGTGATTTTTTAACTGCACGTTATCTATTGTTGAATAAATATATCGTAATGTTTCAGGTTATACTAATTTTGTTAATGATAGGTGAAATAATTTAAATTTGTACGGGCAAGTCGTTGATAATTATCTACATAATCAACTGTATGTATATTATTATAGTATAAGTTATCGTACGTATGATCAATATGAAACTGTGAAGTAATTGTAGCCCTGGAAAGGGCTGTTTGTCATATTCCTAACCCTGATGGGCTTTTGTGGGAATAATTTAGAGCCGGATCACATTACTTCTTGTTCCAGAAGTGCTAGTGGGTCCGGCAAATTTTCGGACTCTTCTATGAGGCATTCTTCTTCCTCCATAATTTCACTGTCACAGGGAGGCTCAGTAGTCTGTAACAACTGAGTTGCTTCAGGCAACAACTCATTATGAACCTGTTTCATTATTTTAGGCCTTATGTAGGATATGTGGGGATCAGAGCTTATTAGAAGTCCATGGAATCCTCCATGGACTTCTAATCTTCTAATGGTCTTCGTTTGTTGCTATTCTCCCCGTTTTCCGAGTGTGCCTCTCCCTGACGTTTCTGAAGTCCTTATTACGGGCTTCCGAAGCTTCTTCAGATAAGGTACCTAAAACAAATAAGTACATACATTTTAATTTCAAAACGCAATCGAGTCAAATAATACATCAAACTATATTTATTTTTTACTTACCTATTGGCAAAACACCAAAGTGGTTACAGATGTCTGCACCGTGCATTAGAAGTTTATGTACACTAACTGGCATGTAGTACCACGAATAGTGTTGCACGTACACATCAGCTGTTTCTCTACAGTATCTTCTAAATTTTTCACAGTCAATGTTTTTGCCTGATGGCTTGTAGAATAATAGAAAATCTGAAAATCAGATTTTCGTCAATTCCCGTTATTCTGGAAGATCTTTTGTAATCTTGGAAAAAGCGCCTCGCTGTATTCCCGTCGTTTGTAGTTCCAAAACCCTAAAATGGGAAACAATACTGTAATATACAATACATAGAGATATAATTCACAAACAACATAAAGAGAGCGAAAATTAAATACATACCTGTTTGACTATATCAATCAGCATTCCAGTTTGCTCACGAAACTCTTGCTGTGTGGTATTTTTTTTAGCTTGTTTCAAAGCCTTATGTGCGCCGCGAGCAGTCCATCGTTGAAAATCCAGATTATAAGATATATGGAGAAGACATTCCATACACCGAATCTTCATATGCAGTGAAGAAATTCCTTGTTTGTAAATTTCTTCACGAAGTGGTTTAGAAGTCAAAGCGTCTAAATTATTCATCTCACTCGGTTTTGCCAAGCAAATGGGGCACGTTGCATATGATGGTACTCCAGCAATAATATTGGCCACTTTTCCATCAATCATGGTCATATGCAATTCATGTGATACAATAATATTTCCACACTGTGTAGATATTCGTTCATCAATTTGTTTTTTCATCTCAGACTCTTCAGACTTTATAAAGTCAGCTGTCTCCGAAGTGAAAGTGAACTTCACTGGTCGACAGTACAGAGTTGAGCAAGGTGGGGTTCTCCCAAACTAGATTTTCATTCCCAGATGATGGCCTAGTAGACACTAGCCGAAGAGGGACGATGCTTATCATGACTACTGATGAATCATCGAACTCTGTAGCTGTGTTTGACGTTTTCTGTTTATAGTTACTCTGCGATGAAGAACCATCAAGTCCCCATTTCCAGGTCAACTTGAGTTCTTCATTTTGAGACCTATCAACAGTATTTATATCAAGTAATATCCTCTCCACAGTGTGGTCCAATAGCGCTTGCAATTTAATGTGAGCTCCGTTTTCGGTAATCTCCATACTCTCTTGTGGTGGGTAACATCTTTTCTTGGCATTTACAAGCTTTGGATAAGATGGAAAGGCAGCACAGTTTTCTTTTTTCAGAAATTGTCGAAGAGCTAAGTACTTCCATTTCGAGAGCGCAACTGATGTATAAAGATCTAAACACTTATCTTCAGAGACAGTACTTAAGCTCTGCTTTTTGAATAGTCTCTCTTCTACTTCGGATAGCGCATCTGGATTACTGGAAAGGTATTCGACCACTTTTGCCAGATTCGTTTTGCCGTTCTTTCAATTTTGTTATGTACCAGTGCTGCAACTCTTCCTCGGAATTTTCTTCTACTATGGAAGTAGAACGTCTTTTCTTTTGCTTATTACTTAACTCTTCGAACGGTTTTCTGTGCTCCTTTTCTGTAGATGTTCCCGCTTCCGCAGTACATACTGCAAGAGTAGGAACATGGCAATCTATATCCACAAGCTCAGATAAGGCTGCGTCCGAAAAGCCCATCACACTTCTCAGATCAACACTCACAAACAGGCCAGTTGATGTTTTTTTCCAACCACTTGCGATTAATTACTCGATTCATAAAAGTTTTTTGATTTCTACTTGACTCTATCCACTTTTTATTTAAATTTACACAAAAAAGTCGACAGAACTCCTTGATTCGGTTCTTGTCTTCTTCAGAAACTTCGGTAGTCAAGACAGAAATGATACTTTCACACAGAAACATATGATTTTTCAGATCACCGCCACTTCTTAATTTCACAAAAAGATCTAGGTTGGTACAAAATCCAGCCATAGTTCTAATGTAAATATAAAAATACAAGTATTTCACTGTGTTCACAAACAAGCGACAAGAGCGAAACTAGATGGACTTAATGAATGTCTTTATATTTATAGTTAGTGTTAATTACTCAAGTAGTGGACATAACAGTGAGTGAAAATTATTCAGCCAATCAGAGACGAGCATTTTTCGATGACTCATTAGTTATGCGCTTAGCCGAGTGCACAAACAAATGAGCCATCAATCACAATGCAGGTGCTACCGATAACATGCAATAATAACTAAATCTCTACCAGAATTACTAATTATAAGTACGTATGCGCTATTAAAACTATTTATTTAACTAAAAAGAAGGTGAAAACAGCCAAATGAGACAAAAAATATGCTTTGAATTTATTTTAAATGACAAAAAAATTCTTCCAAATCATTTTTTTTTACCGAATGATTACTCGCGCTGCCGCAGATGGCCGGCGCTGATTTTTTTTTCATGGATAGAGAATGACCCTGGCTATCATATACTCACGCCACACACTCAACATATTAGTACAATTGAAGAAAAAAAATTAATCGTGATTCGCTCCATACAAAAAAATCTAATTATTTTTTTTCAAGACAAACTATCAACTTTAGAAGAAATTTTATAAGAATAAAAGTTGTCAGGAATAATATAACACGTCATATAAAAAAAAATCGCATCGATATAGGAACTTTGTTGCCTAAGTCCACTAATTTTCAGTATGGGCCCACTGTGTGCCGTCCCGACTCGCGCCTGCTGCCTGTATGTGTTGAGCTTTATAGTGCACCAATAGATAAAGCACACCGGTGTTCTTATCACAGGCCTAAAGGTAGGATTAGTAGGTATTTATATAAGTGTATCCAGATCTGCGCGAGCACCTACGACTATTATAAAGGTGAGTTTTGTCACTAGACAATAAACTGTTGTTTTTAGTGTATTTCTAATTGGCTGAGTGAATTTCTATCAAAGATATACCTACTTATGCTACTATAAGTAGTAATTATTCGAATCGGTAATTGCTTCGAATGACCTGATGAGATAATGTCTGGTCAAGGCCGATTGATATTGATAGGTACTAATTTTGATTTTAAAAAGTACTGTAATACAATACACATCTAAATAAAATTAAAATTCAGAGTCTACGACTTATACTTTTTTTTTCACGATGCACCCAACACCCTGTATATACATAATGGATTACTGGATGTAGTAAAATTATTACGGAGCGCATGTTTCGGAAGCGCGTAACATTGGCGCATAAGTCCTATACTTACGCTGCCGCTGTCGAAATATGAACCATTACTAGAATAGAGGCCGAGAAAGATTAATTTTAAACCAATGTGGTGTTGGCAATTATATTATAATAAAAAAGAGGCTAAGTATACACGCTCTGCAAGTGGCACGTTAAAACTTCGTTAATTAGCCTAGTTACGTTTCGTCTTGTTTCTTTTACGCTTCCAATAATCTACTTCCACGTGCCATCTGATAGTATGACATTGTGCCGTTCTTGAAGATCGAATGTTGGGTAGGTAACGTATCTACCTTTTTAGGGTTCCGTATCTCAAAAGTAAAAACGGAACCCTTATAGAATCATATCGTTGTCCGTCTGTCTGTCTGTATATCTGTCTGTCAGTCAGTCAAGACCCTTTTTCTCAGGAACGCGTGGAGGTAATTTTTTTTGGCAAGTTGAAATTAATATCAAATACGTAGATCTACTCAAACTCAAACTCAAAGCATTTATTTCCAATAAACCATTTACAGGCACTTTTGAATTGTCAAAGAGTCGGTCAGTTAGTCAGAAAGTGGAAGCTATTTGCCCATTCCAAAACGTAGATCTCTATGGAGAAGAACAGGCAAGAAACTCCAAGGACACTCTTTTAAATCAAGATATTACAAAATCCTGGGTAGGTACATTATTGTTGTCGCTTCTATATGTGAGAACAATGTAAAAAACAAAAATAAATATATTCAAAAAAAAAACAATTCAAAATATAAGATTAAAAGATTACAAAATAAGCTCTGGCAGTTAAGAGATGACCAGCCTCAACTGACAGCGCCCGTTCACGAACATGACGCGTGGATCAGCACCATCCAGCTCAACCACTTTGTAGGGAACCGAATGATCCAACACACGCGCCACCAGCAGCGAGACATTTAAGTGAGCATGACATACTCTCAACTGCCAGGCTTTTTTAAGTCAACATACATCATAACATAATAAACGGCTCCATGGTACTCACATTTACAAAAATGAAAAAATGCTTTTAAATTATACAAAACTATAGCTTGCAATGTATTTAAATTTCTACGAACCCTTGGAGCTCTAAAACAATCAAGCTTCTAAGTCAACGCAATAAAAAATACGGCGATTTATAAGTATTACTTCCGTTGACATAGAATCTTGAAATTTGACAAGAAGCAAGGTCTCACAGCACAAGTAAAGGAAAAAGTCCGAAAATCGTTAATTTGTAGTTTTATCACATAAAAAAAATATAATTGCAATTACAAACTTACACATGCAGTTAGAAAATTGATCGTGGCGTATATCGATGTATGGGAGAACATATTTTTCAACTACAACGTCAAGTTTGTCTTTGGGATAAATTCATCCCAACTATGAAACACTAAATAGTGCGTGGTCCGACACGCACTTGGCCGGTTTTTTTACTTATAATATCATTGGAATCAAATTAAATGGAGAAAGTATCTCGGACAGAAAAAGAGACCAATAAAGAAATATAGAGGAGGATAAAAAAGAACATGACTTTAAGAGCACATAGAGAAAATTAGAGGAAAAATGTAGGAGAATTAATGCGATACGATAACTTAATTACTATTAGAAGGGAACATGGAGCCAAAAAGAAAAACAGAAATATCGAAAAGCAAGTAGGTACCTAGAACCTTAGTGGTCATGCGTTTTAAGGCTCCTGCAGATTAGCGCGACGCGACACCGCGACACGTCTCTAGTAGAACAATTTCTATGAAAACTTTATTGAAATTGTTCTACCAAAATCGCGTCGCACTGTCGCATCACGCTTTTGTGCGGAGCCTTTAGGTATAAGCGAGATATATAAAAACGTGTTGCTTTTGGATATGCCCGATTGCCCGGCTCGGCAAAAATAACGTCATCATTTCGTATCAATGTTCCTCGCTGATAAGCTCTCATTGGCATTGGTGGCACTGGCAGTGAGGAAGAATTAGACTATTATTACTGTATGAACGGCTTATCTAACAAATTGTTTATTTTGCGTTTATATGTAAACCTATAAAATCAAATATTAATATAATGAAGATTTATGAAACACAATAGCTGCGATTAATGTAATGCCATCAATAAACCGTGCTTGCACGTTATCTCCTTGTACGTTATAATTATTTATTGCCGCCTATATAATTTGATCTATAATTAAATCCAACCGCTAAAGATCCACCAGTAGATCAGCAGTGCTATTCTGTAAAAATCTCACCGTGAAATCTTGCGTTGAGTGAGCTGTCAGTGTCATCTCACTGATGATAAAATTATAATCGAGATTTTAATAATATTTTTTCAAAGCTAGTATTTATGTGTCAAAAACATTAATAATTAGGAGATTTTTAAATAAAATAGCAAAGCAGAAATTCAGACAGAAACTCAATTTTGTTTTTTGCCATTTTGTCCTAGACTAGTCCTTAAACATTACTATGTTTAGACACTTAAATACTAGCTTTGTATTAATATACCAACAATAGATCAACAGAATTAGCCTAAAAAATATTATTAAAATCTCGATTATGATTGTAAATGCTTGGTCCATCCGGTGGGATGACACTGACAGCTCACTCCATGCTCAATTCACATAAGTTTTCACGGTGAGATGGTTACAGAATCGACATGCTGGTTTAGGGGATAGGATCTACCCTATATAAAATGTACTCTGTGATAGGATCGGACAGGTGATGCGGGGAAAGTTTTATAACATGGCTAGGAACGAAGCAATGACGGCTAGAGAGCGTTGAGATGACTGCTAGTAGAGATGTACCGAATGTACCGAAGGAGATACAAAAATAACCGACTTCCAAAAATTACTTCAATTTCGGAATTCAGTGGAAAAAACCAAAATACAGAACCAAAGACACCGACTTCCGAAATTGAAGTAATTTCTGAAGTAATGTCGGAAGTCGGTGGTTTTTTTTGTAAAAAAGTTATTTATTTTTCACATTTTAGTTGTGGTACCCCACACCATTTTTATTCATTTACCACTTCTTGCTATATAGAGATCAGTAACAGGAAGTTTTATAAAATCAGCAACATACACCGAGTAGATTAATTACGTATTATTGAAGCTAACTTAAAAACTACCCAAGCAAAGGTAATAAAATGTATATGGGCCCACCGCCCAAGCTACCAATACCAAATGAAAGAATTATAAAAATCAGTTCTTAAACAAATAAGTTATACCCGAACATAATATTATATATATACCTATAAACGATTTCAAACCTCCTACTTTTACAAAAAAATTGGGATATGGACGATGATGTTAAAGGATGCGTTCACACAATTTATGTTTATAATAACGCATCGCCAACCTTGAAGACCGAATCAACGGAAACGATAAACAAACTTGATTTGCAATGTGGGTCAACATGTTCATTTGTCACACCCCGGGACTTTAACTATAAAGACATTATACCCTTTTTTTTCTTTTTTTTTTTGGGTGGTAAATGACTAAAACTCACCCGTGTTCCTTCGTGCCAGGGACGATACCCCTTTCGGACAAACTCGCAACCCTAGCAGCCATTGGCCCTTTCGGACCCCGTCAGTTGGTGAAGAAATGATACCATAAATAGAATATCGACATGTATGTAGATCTTGTCCAATTTCCACCACATGAGGAGTCACCAGAGCGGGCCGGTATTGGTAACTGGACCATCTTTTATGAGTAGTTAAACAAAACAAATCAAGTGTACCTAATCATGTGAATATTGAATTACCCATTAACAACTAGGTACATACTTAATTGAAGATTCGCATATTAATTTACGTATCGTAGAGTATGATCTGTGTCGTCTACAAGTTACTTTACTGCGGCTATCAATGTCTCGGCTAAAATAAATTCCTTCCGGGGGTACAAAAATAGTTAAATGTAACTCTCTTGCTTACCTGCCACAGCCAGGGCCTGGTCCAAATCCGCTGCATATTTCTCATTATAGTCCACTGCCTCAGCAATTGTATTTATTTTATTTTGCATTTTAAACATTTAAAACTTAAACTAAAAATTTATTTTTATACAGTTCCCCACCGGTATCAACAAGCATTGTTTTTAGTCGCCATGGCTCGACTGAGGATAAAAATGTATTGATGAACAGAAACACGTGATAATTATTCCAATTAATTAACGATTAGTGCTGAAACCCGTCCGATTTACTCGAGCGATACGATGAAATGCCATTTAATTAGTGTAAGACTGCGAATTATAAACTTGTGCATTTATCAGGAATTAATTTGTGACATTGTACGGCACACGGTCCCGATTCCGTTGCCCTTCCCAAACTGCACGTTTTTTTTACTGTTCCGTGTTTTATTTGCGTTGATGACATTGCAGCTTTCACCCGGCTAAGGACCGATACAAGAATTTATTCTTTTGTGTGCGCGATTCAATGTTATTACTCTCCGCCGATAAATTCGGTCATAAAAATTTATAAGACACAAACAAATTGTGACACACTTTAATTTTAATAGGGTTTTGTGTTTATAATACAAAATTGAATGAAAATGTCCGAGAGGATGGAGAAGAGCGAATAAAAACGGTAGTCAAAGACGGTTTGTTTTATCAATAAAATACAGTCCGAAGACGTCTGCCATGTCTTGTGGAGTAAGAATTTAACATTTGAAAACTATAGTTACATTTTGTGAATAGAAGGACCGGACAAATTTTAATAGGTGAATAAAGGATAAATAATGATTATAATTTTAATAATTCCAATGTCAATTGATACTGCTTAACTACCGTAGTGTTATCGTCAAAATGATTTGTCTAGGTTTTAGAGTCGTTTATAATTTCGACCGCACAATGAGTACCATACATAATCTGTGGTTGTAGATATCAACTATCGCATACCTATTTATACATGTTAATGCTAGGCTAAATCCTGGTTATCCTTACCTACACAATAATTATTACTTGCAATTTATTTTATCCGCTAGTTACGGAAGATGTTTTCCTCAATCATGTTCTTAAATAATGCAGAGATCTATCATTAGGTAAATATATTATACTTAGAGATAACAAGCTACATGATTTTCCTTTGTAGTTTTTTAATAATCATTATAAAATTCTTCAGATATTACGTATCAATAAACACGGTAGAACATAGCGTACCCAAGATTGTTCGAAGTTTTATCGAATGGTTCACCATTAGTTTACCACAAATTTCTGAAGTCAGGAGGATGCTGTCGGTTTGGTCAGCACAGAGCAGGTAGGTAAATATTTGTCGGTGTAGAAACATCCAGTGTGGTAAGTAGAAAGTAGTAGGAAATAGTAGTGGGTGGTGGTGGTGGTTGGTGGGTAGGTAGGACTACTATGGTAAATCGAATAGAGGTGTTCCCACTTCAAACATTTTACATCGAGTGAATCAATTGACGAGAACTGTTCCTAGCTATTTTAAATACGAAAGGATCAATCGAGACAATTTATTAAATCTTACGACCCTTTTTTTTTTTTTTTTTGGGTGGGAAATTATCAAATAACTTCTCCCGCTCTGGGCGGAGCGGGAGGGCGTGTCAGACTTTTACTGACTAAAACCCACCCGTGTTCCTTCATTTGCCTTTGTGCCAGGGCCACGATATCCCTTTCGGACAAACTCGCAACCCTAGCAGGCATTGGCCCTAATGGACCCCGTCAATTCGTGCTGACGTCTCTTTGAGGCGCGCGCGGAACACGACGCGCCGTCGACCCGGGCCTGGTCCTTATCGGACGGCGAGCTACCCATCGCTCACCGTCCGCAAGCCCGCGCCTACGGTGGCCGGAAATCGGCTTGCGACTCCCGACGCCCAGGGCGTCTCCTGCGGCGACTAGGGGCGTGAGGGCGCGACCCTATTTAACTTCTTATCTTACGACCCTGGGTAACAATTGTTGTGTTGCTACGTTAATTTCATCTGTAGAGCTCTTATTCAGACAAAACGGTTTTATCGCCCAAATTGTAATAAAATGTGTGACTCAAGCCATGTCACAGTAGGCCATGCTCGTCCCGCTGTGGCTACATACATATTGGTTGGACATAATTGGGTCAAATCGACAAGTAAAGAAGATGTGTGTGCGTGAACTTAGCAGATTATTTCCCAGCAGAACATAGGTCATTAAAATTTAAAATAAACTTTAGAACTCAGTTGCATACGAAAAAAACGCATGCAACTGAATTCTATAGTTTCTTTTAAATTTAATAGCTTGGGGTCTTGGCCGTCTCTTTTTCTTGTTTAGATCGCAGAGAGACTTATGGGATTTAGACACATAGGAGAAAAATCAGAATATTGAGTAAATCTCTAGATTTTATGTACTCTGTGTACTTTAATAATTCGAATTAGTAAAGATAGTTATTGTACCTAATTAAAAAGAAGTGGTCATAAAATAGATTCGCTGTGGAATCCCTGAATTAACTAGTAGGTATATGATCCATTAAGAATGACTTTTGAGCCCTATTAAAATAAAATGTATTTTAAAAACTAGCTTCAAATTACCTTGCATATTGTGAAGGCAATATTTTCTACAAGCTGCAGTATGTCATCTACCTTGTCAAAAGTTTTTTGAAAGTTCATATGATCAGTGTATGATCTTATTGTTGTTTTTTATACAAGGTGATCATTGTTTTAATGTCGCTACATAAAGGGTGAACCATCTTAGATGTATGAGGTGAACTGTAATTCGACATATTTCATAAAAACCAGATGGTATGACAAAAACAACAAAGTGGTATTAAGAAATGGCACGGTCAATGGCGTAAGTAGTCGGCAAGGATAGCTATTTTAGTATATACGCTAAGCTTTTTTGCACTTTCAGGTTAGCCGCAACTAAAGTCTGTTCACTCATAATATATGATCCGTTTTCGACATAATTATAATTTAGTGCTATACTAAGAAACTGACAAGGTGATAGCATAATACTGCAATAGCTCTTGTGAAACATTGTACTACAGTATCTACCTAGGTATAGTCGCCGGCACGTAACTTGGCAAGTCTTTGATGTAGTGGGACTAAGTACACGCTTGTATACTTTAGTGCAACAAAAAATTTGGCACGGCTTGTCATTATTCTATGGTTATTCCCAGAATTTATTTTTAAACATATCTGTTTAGAAAAAGTTAAAGAAAGGGGAGAAACATGTAACGATTCTTGCCAAGTTACGTACTATACTTTACGAATGAGAGGTCAGCATAAACTGGAAATCTATAGCTTGATGTGTAGCTGTGTGTACATTTAAAAACCCAGACTAGGTTTAAAAAGAAAACAACAAATATTTAACTTACGAATAATTTAATAAATTAAAAACAAAATAGTTCCCAATCATATATACATATTTATGCCTCTAATTCTTCATTTTTTTGCGGCTTCTTATTAGTAGGCGTTCCTTGTGAACTTGGTAATAAAAACGAGAGTACGCCGCAAACTGAAAAAAAAAAAAAAAAATGTACAAAATATAATTTTATCCGGACTATTTCACATACATACATAAACTCACGCCTTCTTCCCATGGGTAGGCAGTATACAAACTATAATAATAACTGACGATATATGGGGGTACTGTGGGTATACCTCTGTCTCATCCAACGACGAATACAGGCGTGATGTTATGATTTTATTTCTGTATAACTTGCTCACATAATTATGCGATCTTCGTCAGGAGTTCGTAATTGCTCATTATATTTGGGAGCCTATATGTGCCAGTTACATAATCAATACGAACTACATAATATACATCCCAATAAATGAGTGATCACTAGTTATTGTTATTTTTTGGTCTTTATTAACCTTTCGTATGAATTACAGAAACAATTAAAAAGCCATTGTATATCGCGTAGATCTGTGTTCCATAATAAGCCCTTTGTTTGCTAGACTTTTCTGATTCTGGCGGCCCTTTACTCCTTCTTAGGTACAAAGTAGTATCTAATACATAATAATTCTGCTTACAAATTAGTAAACCTCCAAACAGGTAGAAAGTCATTTCGCAGAACACATTCAGAAGAACGCCTGCGACGTTGGCGCCAACTATTGAGCCTGATCGACCCATCATCATGGTTAGACCTATAGCCATGCCCCTAAAATCGTTACAAAATAACATTTTAATCGTAATTAAACATTTAGATGGTAAAACATTCACGCTATCGTCTTATTCAAATGATTTATCTTACCTCAAATGAGTAGGGAAAAATTCCGCAGAATATGCATTCACCGGTCCAACAGCGAGGCCCATGATCGCGAACGAAGATAGGAGAACAGCGAAGAGCATGTCTTGCGTTATAAAGTTGATGAGAACACAGAACGTTCCTATTACAAAGAACACTACGATTAGAAGCCTCTTCTTGCCAATAAACTTGACGGTGCTGCTAACTGACACGGCTATTATGGCACAGCTTATATTTGCCACTGAACTGATTACAAATGTTTGTGATTCTATAGTGTCTATGCATTCAGCGTCTTCTTCTACTGTCTGAAATAAAAGAACATTGCTTGTTACGCATGGAATCGAAGGACGCATTCGCAAATTTTTTTCGGTACATTTTGCGGCAAAATTACAGGATAGATCTTAATAATTCAAATTAAAGGCACAGATAGATTACTCCTTCATCTCCAAATAGTAGCAATTTTTTATTGGAAAATGTTGGTATATATATTGTAAAAAATAATTTCCGTTGCCTCTTCACACAAAATTGACGATATCGTGTTGAGTTTAGGAATATTTTTCTTCAATATAATAACATAATTTTTTTTTTTTTTAATATTTTGTGTAAGCAGATATGTTCAACTCAAAAAGGTAGCAAAAAGAACTATCAAAATGTTACAAATAGTCTCAGAACATAATGTTGAAAAAACCTAATTTTTTTTTAAAAACATTGTCGGTAATGTTTTTTTTCATATTATTTAACAAACCATATCAAGAAAAATAAAAATTACACACTGGGCTTCAGCTATCCGTGTGATAAAATCATTTTTTTTATGATTATACAATATTATCATTAGGTAAATCACCAGCGAAATAAGCTATATTTTCGAGAGCGCAAAAGTGTTGAAACTATTAACAGGTGCTGAGACTGACACGAATGGTTTATCACCACGAAAACTGTACTTTTATAGTTACACATACTTAATGTTTCAATTACTTCAAGCTTTCTCACAATTAGATAAGAAATTGACGAAAAACTTTTTTTTTTGTGATAGCACCCTTACATGCACTGACAACAACGCACAGCCTAATCCGCTGGGTCTAGAAGTATAAAGTTTGGCTTATGATCGAGTTCTTTATTTAACAAAAGTGAGCAGTAAGGAAGGATTTTTGAAAATGACCCTTAAAGGGATTAAAGTTTGTTTGGAGTTTTGTCATTTTTGCCGATGCTGATGGGAAAACCCATTTAGCGGGTGCACGGTTTGTATGTCCCTACTATGAATTTATGGACGAAGCGCAACATCACCAGCTAGGAGTGTCCAATTCAGGTAGTTACTAGGCGGTCCTTTCGTAAAAGGCTCACGTGTAGAAAATTGCAATACTTAGAGAAGACACGTAGCTGTTGTAAGTGATTCATGGTTAGTTTGTAATTTGTAGCCATTTCAGAGTATTAGAAGGCCTCAGTCAGGGGATTTTAGATCATCTCTCAACTATCATATTGCCTTACTCTGGAGTATGGCATCGAGGCCTCTCTCAAATAGTGACAGGATATCCGCATGATGTCGCATCTCTGCATTCATAATCGACAGTAAACTCAATACTAACCTGATTAAATCTGTCAAAGATGACGTCACAGGCCGTCTTACCTTCTCCGTCACCGGTTAACACCCTGTTAAGTACATCTGGTACCCACGTGTATAAACCGTTTAATCTGAAAAACAAGTTACGTAATCTTTAGATTTAAGATATGTTGTCCCACAACTCATTTATAAAAGAGTCCTAAAATTAAATAGAAGTATTTATTTTCAAATATTTTCGAGGATTCGTGAAATAACTACACAAATCAAAGAATTGCCAAAAACGCCCACCCTTCACCACTTCCTAGTGCTTTAGCTGGGAAGAAGAAGTGGCGAAACAAACTCCCCAACAGCACAGGTCTGATTCTATACAATATAATGTAAAATAATTTGCATTAAGCAACACAAAACATTAAATTAAATTATAGCCACACACACGCCATTATAACAAAAAAAAAAAAAATCATCGAAAACTATACTCAAGCAAAAATAACGTAAGCAGAACGTATCTAAATAAAAGCCTAAATAAAATCCTCCAGGCAGAATGGGCGTGCCCGCTTACATAAAGCAATAGCTGTAACTCGAAGTCACAAATGATAAACTAGCACCATCGAAGTAAAATATATAAACAGTTAATTATCCATGACAATAACAAAACCATCTTCAGCAAGAAGACCAGTCACCACAAGCAGCACCCGTTCACGAGCATAACGTAAAGATCAGCCATCACCCCTCGCCATATTTGAGGGAAGGAGGCAATCCGAGCCTTGACGCTACCGCAAGCAATGACATCTAAGGGAGCACGACAAACTTGCTGCTTGTTGCTCAGGCAAGAATAATATAATCAATTGTCGAGGTCGCTAGCCAACCAATTATTGCAATACAACTCATAAAAAAAACATTGTAATAAGTAAATTATGTCATTAATAAATTAAAATTAGAATACATTTACTTAAAGTCAAAGTCAAAGTTTTTATTAATGCGATTATTGGTGATATAACATGGTCTTAAAAATATATAGTACCTCAAAAAAATCTTCCTTATCAGGCATGCATTGTTAAATTACAATATTGGAAATTAAACATTATGAAGTATAATAATATCTATAGAAATTAAAATACAAGCTTAATATATTGCAATAAATTAACAGACATAATGTATATGAATATTACATTGATAAATACATAGAATGGTCGGTCACATGAAATTTTGTCAACTAGGAATTCGTCAATGGTATAGTAGCATTTGTCTATTAAAAAAATATTTAGTTTACGTTTAAATTGTGTTAAGTTTAAATCTTTTGTGTTATTTGGTAGCTTATTAAAAACTTTTGGAGCCATGCAAAGTATGCTCTTGTGCATAAGGGCGGTATTAGAACGACTTAGGCATAATTCGTGTCGAGATGTTGTTCTTATGAATCGACAGCTTTGTTCTGAGGCTTTTTTAAATAAATCGCCATTTTTCTTTACGAACAAAGCGGTCTCGTATATGTAAAGACAAGGTAACGTTAGAATTTTTAAGGAGATAAAATGCAGTTTGCAACTTTCTGTTGACTTAAGATTGCATATGGACCTAATGCACCTCTTTTGCGCTTTAAAAAAAGGGCGAGTTTTTCACATGAATTTGCCCAGAAAATGACTCCGTAACGTAACGTGGAATCTACGTAGCCATAATACGCGGTTACGACAGCCGCCTGATTTACTATTTTGCTGAGTTTATAAAGAGCAAAGGCAAACCTGGTCAATTTTGTAATCAGGATCGATGCATGTTCTTTCCACGTCAGTTTTGAGTCTATTGTCAATCCTAAAAAAAAAAATGTCCTACTTCTTCAATTATGTTATTATTTAAAGATAGATTGATGTACTTAGACAGTCAAATAAAACTTGTACATAGACAGTCAAATAAAATAAACAATTATAAGAACTCATATAACCTGTCAGTAGGTAAGCTAATTCTGGAGAAAGAACATGAACATTGTCTTGAGTTAATCACAGCGACCAACTATTCTTATCGTTTAAAGGCTCTTACACACTCACGCGATATCGCGGGCGCGACAGGCACCGACAAAGACAATTCCTTTGTCGGTGCATGTCGCGCCCGCGATATCGCGTGTGTTTGTAAGAGCCTTAAGTAGTCGTTGATAGAATAGTATAATTGGATTTAACTTTAAACGCATTAATTAAGGCAAATCTAGCAAAGATGACGGTAGTTTGTTATAAAAAGTAATACCAAGTCCAACAAATGAGTTATGAACCTTATAAAGCCCGTGAAATAGAGCACGTAATTTGTCCTTATTTCTCGTGTTAATATTGTGAATATCACTGTTTTTAGTGTATAAGTGTATATTTTGCCTAATCGTGATGCCACCGTGAGAATATCAATATCTTAAAAAAACAGCTCGAACAGCTCGTTTTTGAAGAACAAATATATTTAAAATGTCAGCGGCTTTACCCCACAGCAGAATACAGTCCGACATAATGCTAAGAATATAAGTAAAATAGACTAATCGGGCTGTATCAACGTCAGTGTATTGTCTTACTTCCCTGACGGCGTAGACGGCCGAACTGAGCCTTCCCGCTACGCTTGATAATTATATGTGGACCCCACTGAAGTTTGGCATCTACTGTTATACCCAGAAACACTGCTGAGTCTACAGTTTCAAGCACCTCTTTATCTAAGACGATGTTGGGACCTATATTTCTAACATTCGGTAAGGCGATCTTTATACATTTCGTTTTCATTTAACACTCCGCGAGTGATGTTTCTCAAGTACGTCCAACTTACTCTGGTCAATCAGCCGCTTCGAGAAAAGAAAATTAATATTAAACTTACACTGAGAATACGCCAAACAGAAGGAATCCGTTTAGAGCAAACCATTTTACATATGGAGGCTTGAATAACGGTAAGCTCTGTATTTTTAGTGATTTCAGGAAACCTATCTTGGTGTCGTCGTGAGGAGGTACATCCAGGCGTTTAATCTGAAATCATAGACATTCATTTATTAAAATGGAGTTAGAAAGACGTTTGGATGAGATGAAAGGCTGAAGTGTGATTGGTCTGATCGTAAGTATCGAGGTCACCTTCTGGTTTTGGTGATTGTAAGTCCAAAAAGGCGGATTTAGGAATAATTTAAACAAAAAACATGGACTGTTCATGCTTTTCCAAATAATTTGAGATCACAAATCTTTTTGCTAAGCGTAGCATCGAAGCATTTCCTCTAGAATACTCTAGATCACATTCCATGCGGAGTCCTTTCGTTCCTAAATATACATATAATGGAAGACTACGTTACCTAATTCGTAGCGGATATATCTGGCATCACCCCTGATGATTTGATATGCTGATTTGTTACTGATCAAAGATTACCTGCAATTATGAGGTGTGCTAATGTCGCTCATTTCGTCATTAACTTATCGGGTGCAATTGAATGAGACAACGCCTTCCTAAGTACTACATAGTTCCTATAAAGAGGTAACGACATAATCTTCCGTCGGATAACGAATCACAAAATCATTATTCATCGTAATTGTCGGTTCCGTTTATATTACGAATAATTAAAAAACCGGCCAAGTGCGTGTGGACCACGCACAATGAAGGGTTCCGAAGTTGAGATGAATTTATCCCAAAAACAAACTTAACATTGTAGTTGAAAAACATATTCTCCAATACATCGATATACGTCTCGGTCAATTCTCCAACTGCAAATATAAGTTGGTCGACTATTATTCGTTAACCTTGTAAAGCTTACTTAGTTGTGATAGTTTTCCTTTTAATTTTGTTATATATACTACTGCCACGATTTTTTCGCGGCACTTTACTAGCAAAAAATGTCACTTTAAAGCTTAATATTAAGCAAACGGATCCCCGAATCAATATAATTATGGTTTTGATAGACCCTTAATATTTTTTAACGGCCTATCCCTACAATCCTATCATCTGGGATAGACGAGAAAAAAAATATCATCCACATTTTACGTATAAGAGAGGTACAAAGATTGTTTTTTAATATTTTAATACCCATGCCAAATTACAGCTTTCTAGTACTAAGAGTGTCTGAGCTAAGCCGGGGACAGATAGATAGACGGACATGGCAACACTATAAGTTGTACTATATGTTAACTACGGAACCCTAAAAACGGTGGTAACATGTACATGATTTATTAGTGGCTTTTGTGGACAGGATATTAATTCAGACTTGTTAGGCCTTTATCGCACTAGCGGCACGCCGCGCCGTATTCCGGCTAACCGTATAGTCTCGGTTCTATTGCGGTCCGCCGCATTTCGTCGTCAGTGTCTCTAGAAATATTGGAATATTGGACATGATGGCCGTCGAAGAAGTTGCTACAGTTATTTATTTATATTATCGTAAAATATTATAAATAAATAAAAGTAATATGGTAACTGCTTGCTTGTTTTAAATAAAAGTCGAATACTATTTTTAATCACAAGTCAAAATGCCGAAATACCGGTTTTTCAGAAATAAAACACGGTAGCTCGGTTTCTTCGATAATACCGGTATCCATTCTCTATGAGTTGGCAGTCTTTCTGCGTAAAATATTGATATTCATCCAGATTCGTTTGGAAACTAAACGTAACATTATCGGGAAGCTACGTTTAAGCAGATTAATCTTAATATAATAGTAATTTACTTACCGGAAAATCTTCCGGGGCTTTATTCTTGTTTCCGGCGTATATTCCTTGCAGAACTTTGAGTGCTTCATCCATTTTTCCCTGAGAAACCAAGTATTTTGGACTTTCAGGACCGCAAGACAGTAGAGCAGCTGCTATTAAGAAGACGGATGCGTTTATGATCGTCAAGAGTCTCCAGGATCTGAACACGTATACTCCGAAGTCTATCCGTAAATCAAGGGGTAGTATTCCCCAAGCCAGTACTGGAAATAAGAAGAAAATGTTGTTATTGTACCTGAAATATATTATTATGTCCTTGTAAAAATATATAAATTGTCTTTCATTGAATGCACAAAAACCGAACTTTATGACCGTTGCTTTATGGCACAGCTCTCAATATGTCGTTACGAGTTCTTATCGTTAGACAATTACTGTCATATCTAATTGTGCCTATCGAGTAGTCGAGAAAAACAAGAGGAAATGTGACAATTGCACTGTAAATTTATCGCGGGTGGCAGCTGATCGTGCCGTCGTAGGTATATCATTTCAGCCAACAAACGTCCACTGCTGGACATAGGCCTCCCCCTAAGGGGGGGTGTTTGCCATAATCGCCCCGCTTGGCAGGCGGGTTGGCGATCGCAGTATGGTGTTAAAATGCATAGAGAACGCTGCTGCCCATTCTCCAGTAAGTCCCATAGTCGCCTTTTACGACACCCACGGGAAGAAATGGAGTGGTGCTATTCTTTACGTTCGGCACCCAACGTAGGTATATGTTCGCCACGACAAAGTCGGAACACCCGTATTACGATTATGTTCAAAAAAAGGCAAACAACACAATCATGAATATAACACCAAGTTCATTCGTACTAAGCAATATATGGGCCCGTGTGTTGCCGGACGTAAAGAATAGCACCATGCTATTTCTTCCCGTGGGTGTCGTAAAAGGCTACTAATTGCCTTACGATATGGACGGTGAGCGATGTGTAGCTCGCCAGCTACCCATCTCTCATCGTCCGCCAGCCCGCGCCTACGGTGGCTGGGAATCGGCCTGCGACTCCCGACGCCCGGGGCGTCTACCGCGGCGACTAGGGGCGCGAATTTTGCTATAGTTTATTTACAAGTACTCACGAGATGTCAGAGCTGTGCCGCTAATCTGAAGAGCGTTGATGATGGACAGGACAATGTCTCTGGACTTGGTAGGCAGGATCTCACTGACGAAAGTGTAGGGGACTGCTGCCGGACAGGCTATGCTGGACAAAAGTAATTGAGATGTTACATACTTTCTACATAGGTACCTACTCAAGTACTATAAGTTATAACTACTGGTCCGGAGTCCGACTATTCTTACCAAAGTGATGTGAGAAACTTGAAAGCCGCAAAGCTTATCAGTTCCGGCATGAACCCAGCTGCGATGCCGAATACCCCAGCGAGCAGTGAAGCGTATATAACCACCATCTTGCGGCCTCGAGTGTCCACGAGGTAGCCCCATGGAAAAGAAGTGGCCACGATACCTAGAAGTAACTATTTTGTATTTAAGACTTCATTTAAAGTTGAGAGAAAACTGCCAAAGGCGCGTGGTCGCATTTTGGAAGACGGCATAGCTCGGAGTCGCGTTTGATATGGTCACGTCTTCATCAGTGAAAGAACGACGAAGAAGACATATGTGTTCAGTGTCTTACCTATATAAGGTATTGAAGCTATGAATCCGCGCTGGCCATCAGTCATGTCCAGATCGCACATCGCAGCTGGTAACACGAAGGCGTAGCCAACCGGCTCCACGATAGCTGCTACCAGAAACATGGCTAAAGCCAAGCAATACTTTAAGTTGTACCAACCAAGGCCTGAAACGAAGATTGTGTAATACGAGTGTTCATAGCAGGCAAATTAAACAAAATAGTAATCTTTATCATTTAACCAGTGCCACAGCTCAAAAATTATGAAGTTGGGTTGGAACCACTTTATTTGATTTATAATTACTTATATGGAAATAGCTAGAGAGAAACACCTTTCTATACGCAAAATATTATGCATCTGTATGTTAGTGCAAGGGGAACCGATCATAAATGTAGGTATTAAGTGTTTCGGAAACAGCGTTTAGCCATTCTGTTTTAGACTCGACTTTAATAGTTAAAAAAAAACCTTTTTTACAGTCCCCTCAACCAATTTTGACTTTTATTCCGTAGACAAGGATGGCATTAAAAACAAAAACGTTGTTACAACACCAACTGTTTATTACAGCTGCCATTTGTCATGCGCAACGCAATATAAGTCAAAATCGGTTGAACAGACTGCAAAAAAGGTGCATTTAAATTTCTAATCTTATTTCAAATGGAGTATAGTTCTATGCGATTGAACTCCAGCAGTAATTTTGTCAATCATGAACATCAAAATCATGTTCAATTATACAACATTATTTTTAGTATATGCGAAACCTGAATATAGTTTGTTCAGAATAAGGAACTGAATCAATTTCAAAAAATTTTACACCATGTTATATTTTGTCCCAAAAATATTTAAGTGTGATGTTAAATGTTATCACCATTTAATTACTTACAATACAATCGCCGTACGGTTAGGTGCCTACTGCCAAATTATTATCAATGAGCGCAAGGCGACCCTGGAGGCATGGGGGCGCCGTTAGCATGTTTTTGTACGGACAACCCGGTAACATAACAATCTTATAACTTTGTGATTTTTCATGATACAGTTTTGATATTTTGTACATAGATTCATTACATAAAACTACTAGACACGTGTTTCGGGTTTTGCATATACTAAAACTAATATTGTATACATAAAATTTAATAAGTGTGCGACCGTGATTTACTATTATTGTACTACCTTTACCTGTGTGTTAGTTTACTGAGATATCAATGTCTACGCTGAAGTAATTCTTACCTGCCACAGCCAGGGCTTGGTCCAGATCAGCCGTATTCTTCTCCTTATCGTCCACACCCCCAGCAATTGTATTTATTCTATTTTCCATTTTTATCAAAACCAAAAACTTTAAATATTAATTTTGAAAACACGGTTCACTACCTGTACCAGTATCAACAAGCATTGTTTTTGGTCGCGATACCGCGATTGCAGATAAACATTTATTAGGCACAATAAACGAGCGAGGATTATTCCTAAACAATAACTGATTAGTCAGTGTTGAAGCCCCTCCTATTTACACAAGTGATATGATACAAAAGTCATAATTACCGTAGAAGCGCGAGTTATACACAAGTGCGTTTATCTGGAATTAATTTTGTGATAATGTTTAGAACGCGCTCCCAATTCGGTGCTCCGTACCGTTGACTAGCACTGCTAGAAATAGACTTACTTCCCATGGTCAAAAGAAATTAATAATGACTATCACCAAAGATATCTGATAGCACTGTAAGTATGGTGGAAGAAAGCGGGAAGGCTATCCAAGAAGTAGGTATCACTAAGCAGTAGCTCATTCCTTTTTTATTGGAGGTTGATATACAACTCGTAGGAATAATATAGAATATTCATAATGTCATCTTTACATACCGAGACCCCTCCGTGCCCCGGAAAACACGTTAAGCCGTTGGTCCCGGCTGTCATTTGTAGAACTTTGACAGTTGTTACGGGTCGTCAGACGCCCTGGGGGCCAAGTCTGCTAACGCAGTTGTGTCAGAATGGCCGATCATTGGCACCGTAATTGTAGAGTTTGACAGTTTTGCTAATCTCGTAATTGTAAGGCGTTTTTATGATTTTCCAATGACGTGCCACTGACACTCCATTGGAAAAAAATGATGTATTTGGTAATCTCGTACTGACAAGCTCATATTATTTTGACTTCCCTACGACCGACCACTGTCACGCCATTATGAATTTAGGAGGTTACAAACTATTAGCACAATGGTCATGGCGTTGCCTTGGTATGGTCGTCATAATGACCAATCATTGAAAGTAGCCGACTTGGCCCCCTGAAGTCTTACCAAGGGGTATCGTGTTACCCAGTAACTGGGGTTGTGGAGGTCAGATAGGCAGTCGCTCCATGTAAAATACTTGTATTCAGCTGCATCCGGTTAGACTGCCAGCTGACCTCAACATAGTTGGGAAAAGGCTAGGCATATTATGATGATTGATAATGCAAGCAAGCAATGTGAAGTTTTCTAAGACACCGATTTTCACAATCTATCGAGGAGAATTTAATTAAGCATTTGCAACACATTTTTTATTGGAGAGAATCAATCGAGTCAATTTATATCAACTGTTGTACTGATAAGTTTATTACATCTTTAGAACCTCAGATTATAGATAATCTGAGTGAAGAAGTCTTTCGTAAATGCTCTACAGTAATCTAATTGAGCACGTGAGCCGAAGGTATTGGCTTGATAAGAAAAAATAACTTAAAAACACGCTTTTATAGAAAATACAACTAAAAAATAGAAAATAAATTTTAATAAACTTGAAGTAAGAATAGTGTAAATAAGAAAAAAAATATTGTAAAAAAAGCGTGGGTGCGTGGTGTCAATAGTTATAAATATTTTATTGACAGATGTGAGTAGAAGGGTTATAATATCACTTTGATAATATCTTAAAAAGCACCTCCCGCTTTTTTTACAATATTTTTTTTTCTTCTTATTTACGCTCTTCTTACTTTATATTTCTTTAAAAAATTACACTATTCTGTTGTCGCTTCAAAGACAGACATACATATTCACATATAAAATTAGTTATTTTGATTTATGATTTAATTGTTGGTTGATTTATTTGTTAAAAACATATTTATTTAATAACCTTTTTAGGACTACGCAAAATGAAATAAGTTTACCTATTTATAATTAAAGATATTATTCGATTAATATTTTGGTTGGCAACACTGGTGTCGCGCCATTATTATTCCGTTGCGGACTTCCGGAGCAATGGTGGGGGCGACGCTTGCCACACGAATATTGGAGAGACTGATCGGCAGTTGGTGATCCGATACAGTGCGAGTAACAGCTCTAGAATTATGATAAAATAGTGTGGTTATAGTGTGATTATATTTTAGACTAGAAAACAAAGTTATAATTATTGTTTACGTGTACAGTTTGATTAAAGTGTTTTACATCAGAAGTGGTACGGACGCCCACAAATGCCGCGACGCCAGAAGCGCACTCGGGGGGAAAAGAAGTGCGTCAAAAATATGTAGTAAGAGTAGCTCGTCATCGAGCTCTGGTTCACCCTAGTCCAGCAGCAGCAGGTCTGAGGGACACAGGCGTAGGAAAAGGAGACCAAAATAATATTAATAATCTTCAGTGATTCCTGATTTTGACCCATTAGTGGACGATATTGAAATGTGGATAAATGTTATGGAACCAATGCGCGTGCTTTTTATTGGTCTGATTGTATCCTATGATATCAATCTTTGTAAAAATTGCTTAATACTGCTAAAACATGGTATGACTCGCTTCAAAAAAATAAAACACGATGGACTACCTGGAAATGGAAGGATTGGCGGAATACACTATTAGACACATTTTAAATAAAGCGTAATATTTATTGTTTGCTTAAAGACTTAATCCGAACGAAACCCTCGTATGGCCAGTCATTATACGAATTTTATTTTGTACAAAAAGGCAAAATTGACAAGATTAGATTGTCATTTTCTGATTAAGATATTATTTCAGTAATTTTAAATACTGTGATGAGTTGGCTTCATTTTTGTACGGGAAAATTCATATTGACCCGGAACAAAAGCCCGTTAAAAATTTGCACGGTAATAATTCACCTCTATTATCCTATAGTAATGTTGATAAAAAGACAGACAATTCTTCCAACTCTAATGGAGTACCAATGTATAATTCTGTTTCCAATGCTGGGACCAATATAACATGTTTTCGCTGTGGTGAACCTGATGGTCATAATAAGACCACCTGCAGTCAGAAGGATAATGTCAAATGTAATGTGTGTGATAAATATGGTCATTTAGAGCTTGCATGTAGAGTTAAACCTAAAATGAAACCTGAAAAGGATAGCTAAGTCAAATTAATTGTTGAATCTACCTAAGGATATATATATATATATATAAGGAAAAAAAGAAAGAAAAATAATTTTATTTGTCACAAACACGTGCAAAACATGAAAACATAAACTGGTAAAAACAAATAGTCGGCAGCTGCACGTCATGACTGACAAGAAGGCTTGCACTCAGCATGATGCTGTGCTACGGGGGACCCACAGCACAGCGCTGATTCTAAAGCAATTATAATTAATGGATGTAAACTACAGGCTTTTATTGATAAGGGCAGTGTTTTTTCTCTAATACCGTCTACTTTCGCACACAATTTAAACCTTGCAATTTTCCAATTATGTAAACCTGTTTTATTGACAGGATTTAAAACAGATTCTTGCTGTGAGGGCACACATGAGGCACAGGTTGACATTATGGTTGATAATGCTGAGCTTAATGTGGTCCTATATATCGGTGATGAATTGGCTAGCTGTCCTGTTTTAATTAGTATGAATTTTACGGAGGATAAAATAATTATATATGCAAGTGTAGGAAGTAGCCTTTCTTGTTGCCCCATAAGTAACTACACGTACCACGTCACTTTAATAGTCTTCATGTTTAACCCTGATTCAGTTGAACACATGTATTAAATTAACTATTTTCTAGATATCAAATGTTTTAAAATCGTTAGGGTAATTTTACTGTGTTGAATTGGACATTGAACTAATAACCAATAAACCTATGTACCATACACCTTACCGTATGTTTGAATCCGAAAAGGCAGCGACTAGGGAAATTTTGGATGATCTATCAAAAAAATGAATAATTCGCGAAAGTAATTCCGCTTATGCCAGTCGCGATGGTATGGGCTGCATTTACTCAGGTTATTATACAGGTGAAAAACCAATCCATTTTTATAGTTGACAGACTTCCAATGAGGAGAAAAAGTACCGCTCCTTTGAGTTTAGCAATAATTCTTGCACTTCAAAAATTCCGTCACTATTTATTAGGATCCACTTTTAAAATTTATACAGATTGCAATGCTGTTAAATATACTATAAATAAGCAAAAAATTAATTGTAGAATCTGTAGGTAGGTATTACTTGCACAAGATTTCACGTTTGTAATAATATACAAACCAGGCGCTCAAATGCAACATGTTGATGCTTCGAGCCGAAATCCAGTTGATACAAATTCCACCCCCATATACAATGAAAGTGTGTTGGCTATTACTGAGGCAGATTGGTTAATGTCAGTCCAGTTGCAAGACCCAAGTATTTGTGCAATAAGAGAAATATTAGAATCAGGTCAGGCCGAGCTTTAATAAGAAAGTGTATAATGAGTATGAGTTGTTAGGTAATAAGGTATACAGTCGGACTGACTACGGTAGAAGGTTCCCTAAACAATGTATTTGGCAAATTATTAGAGCTAACCACGATGACTGTTTCCATTTTGCCGTGGATAAGAAAATTGAAAGAATAAAATCATGTTATTGGTTTCCCAAAATTTGTATTTTTTAATTTGTATTGTATTGAATATCCTGTTCGTAACACTAAAAGTCAAGTTGTTTTTAGTACTGTCAGAATAAAAATATACGACATGTTATAGCTACTGCTGTTCTACGCTCAAACGGATAGGTGGAACGCTTTAATCGCACCATCGTTGACGCATTGACAAGTATGGGTGCTAATACCAGCTATGATAAATGGGACACTCATATTACCAGTATTCAACAAGGTATTAACAGTACCATTAATAAAACCACTTCTCGAAGGACCTTTTCAGGTGACTCAAGTATTTGGTCATGACCGCTATGAAGTAAAGGATATGTGTGGCGCTGAAAGGACAAGCAAGTGCTATGAGGGGACCACGTGTGTCGAAAATATAAAACCTTGGATCAAGTTGGCAGACCTAGATGTTGAAGGTTCGGTAATGGCCTAAGATGTTGTCAGGTATTTATTATACCCAAAAATTATGCAAATTATTTACTACTACTTGTCATAAGCTGTCAAGTGCATTTGCTTCAAACATATTTTGGTACTTGGATTATTTTAAGTTGCAGTATTTATTCGTGTAAAATAAATCTGTGACAAATTAGGGTTTGTAGTGATATGCAACTAGGGTTGGCCAAAGGCATCGCCTAGGGAAAACTGCAAACTCTAAACATAACTGACCGCTGATGGAACAGTTAGATACATGTAAGTACCAACATATGTCATGTAAACAGGTCTTTTGAATTAGGGTCTTTCTCTGCTGGCCGTTGATGGAATAGTAGAGTAGAGGCTCAATTCAAATGAGTAATTTAGTAATCGCAGCTTCACTCTATGAAATATTGTGACTTCATGTTTATACTTTGTTCTCAGCAATTGCACCAGACTGGGACGCTATCCGAGGACGGATGCGTGCGCAGGACGGCCGGATGTTGTCGCTTCAAAGACAGACATACATATTCACATATAAAATTAGTTATTTTGATTTATGATTTAATTGTTGGTTGATTTATTTGTTAAAAACATATTTATTTAATAACCTTTTTAGGACTACGCAAAATGAAATAAGTTTACCTATTTATAATTAAAGATATTATTCGATTAATATTTTGGTTGGCAACACTGGTGTCGCGCCATTATTATTCCGTTGCGGACTTCCGGAGCAATGGTGGGGGCGACGCTTGCCACACGAATATTGGAGAGACTGATCGGCAGTTGGTGATCCGATACAGTGCGAGTAACAGCTCTAGAATTATGATAAAATAGTGTGGTTATAGTGTGATTATATTTTAGACTAGAAAACAAAGTTATAATTATTGTTTACGTGTACAGTTTGATTAAAGTGTTTTACAATTCTTAATTCTAATTTATTAAAAGTTATTTTTTAGTTAGATTTTATTTTTTTTAAACTATTATTTATTTCCATTTTTTCGTTTGGTTTTCTGTAAAGCGTGTTTTTAGTTTTTTTTTTACTATTATTTATTTTTAATTTTTTTGTCGGATTTTCTATGAAACCGTGTTTTTTTGTTTTTTAAACTATTATTTATTAAATATGACACACCAACATGTCAATAATAAGGGCTGCTTAAAATATATATTCGATAAAGCGTGTTGAGGAACTTTAGTACACAATATTTTCAATATCCTACTATGAAAATAAATAATTTTCAATAAAATCAGGAAGTCATTGATGTTTATTCTAAGTAACTTATCCGAGAAATGAGCAATTTGGGCGCCTGCTGCCTCCTTTGGATGAGATAGCCGGTTCTCAGGTTCCTTCGAAAATTTCATCTTATTCAAAGTCGGTAACTTATCCAAAAAATATGTGAACGGCGCACCTGGTAGTTCTTGGTCTTGGCGCAAAGACACGACCATTTTTATGAAAACAAAAAATCGCTAATCTTTATTGTCCTAGTAAGGATAACGGGTCTTACTGTTCAAAATATTGAATTGTCATCAGTCCTTAAAAAGTATACCACATTTCGAGTTTATCCGACAAATCTCAGATAAATCGTTCCAAATGATTGATGAATATGATCATTAAAAATACCTTTTTAGTCTACCAATATCTAAAAACCTTATGTTAGTATTTATAGGATTTATTTCTTCACATATTTATGTCGTTTATTTCCTTGCACATCCAAAACATTTTTTATTCGAGTGAACCAATCTCGGCAGCTTTGATTTATGTGCACAGAATAATTTATCTTTGAATATTAATTGCTGTGCTGCCAGAACGTCAATCTCATCTCTTAGGTTCTTTATGATTAATTGCAATGGAACTAATTCTTGTTCATAATAATCTATAAAGTGGTCTTCCGTTGCAACACTTTCAATTGTACTATTCTTTCTTACTTCCGCTTTCGCTTCTGAACTTCTTATTTCGGCATCTGGAGAAAAGTTAATAATACCTTAGTGCTGTTTTTTATAAATTGCTTAACAATATGATTTTCCACTGCTGATTGCGGTCGGAACGATACCAAGTTTCAAAAATCGTCTCTAAATGACCTTATTCAACGTGGTTGAGAAATCTTTAAACGCTTTTTGGTATCCAGGATATTGAACAAATGCCATTGCCTTTCCAGAACCATCGGGAAAATAATAATACTTTTGTATTTCAAACTGTTTGTACTTACCACTACATTTCACAGGCGATCTTTGTTTTTTTACTCTACCGTTGTCAATAATATTCACAAATCCAGAATCACTTATAGAAACACGTTGATTTGCATTTGCTTTTTTTATTTGTACGGACATGTCATGCTCCGAATCTACTGGAATCCTTATTTCATTTGAAGAAATTCTAATTTGAGATTTTAGTACTGTAACCGAATCATTTGGCAATCGTTTAGGTGCATTTTCTGCGTTGAAAGTTCGTAGGATTCTTTCATTTTTATCATTTAGGTAGCTGTGGAATCCCAATTCTACAGAAATCGTATCTTTTTTCATAGCACTTTTTAAAGTGCTCGTAGATTGAATAGATAGCATTACTGTGTCTACAGGTAGAATAACATGTTTATCAGATGAAGAAATTCTTTCAGCACTTATTTTTGCACATGTGGTTGGATTATATTCGTCCGTATCGTAAATAACGGATTTAGTTCCGTTTAACTCACGACTTACTGTTGAATGTGTCCCGTCATCTTCATCAAACTTCCTAAATCTTGAAACTATTTGTGTTGTGAATGGAACACCACTAGGGTCGAATTCACGGCCTGTATTTATTGGTTCACCAAATAAATTTGTTTCACTATAAACTTCTTTAAGTGGTTCAAAATTTGGAGTCGGTTCGGTATTATTAATAATTACCGGAGATGCTATAAAATTCATACTTCCCTCGTGTATGAATCTTGCTTGACTTTCAGTTTGAGAATCAATTTTATCATTAGTGTCTCTGTGTCTAACAGTATCCAATTGTTTGTATAGACTATCACTCCTCTTTGTTTTATCTTTAACTGATCCTGCTGATGTTTTGCCTCCACTTAGTACTGATATACTTTTGTCAGTGTCTCTGTGTCCGAAATTATCTAAATATTTGTCTGGGCTATCAATTCTCTTTGTTTTGTCTTTAACTGATCCTGCTGATGTTTTGCCTCCACTTAGTACTGATACACTTTTATCAGTGTATCTGTGTCCGATATTATCCAAATATTTGTCTGGGCTATCAATTCTCTTTGTTTTGTCTTTAACTGATCCAGCTGATGTCTTGCCTCCACTTTGTACTGATATACTTTTGTCAGTGTCTCTGTGTCCGACATTATCCAAATATTTGTCTGGGCTATCACTCCTCTTTGTTTTATCTTTAACTGATCCCGCTGATGTTTTACCTCCACTTAGTATTGATATACTTTTATCAGTGTCTCTGTGTCTGACATTATCCAAATATTTGTCTGGACTATCACATCTCTTTGTTTTATCTTTAACTGCTGATGTTGATGTCTTGCTTCCACTTAGTACTGATATACTTTTGTCAGTGTCTCTGTGTCCGACATTATCCAAATGTTTGTCTGGGCTATCACTCCTCTTTGTTTTATCTTTAACTGATCCTGCTGATGTTTTGCCTCCACTTAGTACTGATATACTTTTGTCAGTGTCTCTGTGTCCGACATTATTCAAATGTTTGTCTGGACTATCACTCCTCCTTGATTTATCTTTAACTGATGCTACTGATGTCTTGTCTCCACTTAGTACAGATATACTTTTATCAGTGTCTCTGTGTCCGATATTATCCAAATATTTGTCTGGGCTATCAATCATCTTTGTTTTGTCTTTAACTGATCCTGCTGATGTCTTGCTTACACTTAGTATAGATATACTTTTGTCAGTGCTTCTGTGTCCGTCATTATTTAAATGTTTGTCTACACTATCACTCCTCTTTGTTTTATCTTTAACTGATGCTGCTGATGTCTTGCTCCCACATAGTATAGATATGCTTTCGTAAGTGTCTCTGTGTTTGGCATTATCTAAATGGTTGTCTGGACTAACACTCCTCTTTGTTTTATCTTCAACTTTTGCTGCTGATGTCTTGCCTCCATTTAGTACAGATATACTTTTGTCAGTGTCTCTGTATCCGACACTATCCAAATGTTTGTCTGGGTTATCACTCCTCTTTGTTTTATCTATAACTGATGCTGCTGATCTCTTGCTTTCACTTAGTATAGATATACTTTTGTCAGTGTCTCTATGTCCGACATTATCCAAATGTTTGTCTCGACTATCACTCCTCTTTGTTTTATCTATAACTGATGCTGCTGATGTCTTGCTTACACTTAGTATAGATATACTTTTATCAGTGTCTCTGTGTCTGACATTATCCAAATGTTTGTCTGGGCTCTCACTCCTCTTTGTTTTATCTTTAACTGATTCTGCTGATGTTTTGCCTCCACTTAGTACTGATATACTTTTGTCAGTGTGTCTATGTCCGACATTATCCAAATATTTGTCTGGGCTATCACTCCTCTTTGTTTTATCTTTAACTGATCCTGCTGATGTTTTACCTCCACTTAGTACTGATACACTTTTATCAGTGTCTCTGTGTCTGACATTATCCAAATGTTTGTCTGGGCTATCACTCCTCTTTATTTTATCTTTAACTGATCCTGCTGATGTTTTGCCTCCACTTAGTACTGATATACTTTTGTCAGTGTCTCTGTGTCCAACATTATCCAAATGTTTGTCTGGACTATCACTCCTCTTTGATTTATCTTTAACTGATGCTACTGTTGTCTTGTCTCCACTTAGTATAGATATACTTTTATCAGTGTCTCTGTGTCCGATATTATCCAAATATTTGTCTGGGCCATCAATCATCTTTGTTTTGTCTTTAACTGATCCTGCTGATGTCTTGCTTACACTTAGTATAGATATACTTTTGTCAGTACTTCTGTGTCCGTCATTATTTAAATGTTTGTCTGCACTATCACTCCTCTTTGTTTTATCTTTAACTGATGCTGCTGATGTCTTGCTCCAATATAGTATAGATATGCTTTCGTAAGTGTCTCTGTGTTTGGCATTATCTAAATGGTTGTCTGGACTAACACTCTTCTTTGTTTTATCTTCAACTTTTGCTGCTGATGTCTTGCCTCCACTTAGTATAGATATACTTTTATCAGTGTCTCTGTATCTGACACTATCCAAATGTTTGTCTGGGCTATCACTCCTCTTTGTTTTATCTATAACTGATGCTGCTGATGTCTTGCTTACACTTAGTATAGATATACTTTTGTCAGTGTCTCTATGTCCGACATTATGCAAATGTTTGTCTGGGCTATCACTCCTCTCTGTTTTATCTTTAATTGATGTTGTTGATGTGTTGCCTCCGCTTAGTACAGATATACTTTTGACAGTGTCTCTGTGTTCGACATTATCCAAATGTTTGTCTCGACTATCACTCCTCTTTGTTTTATATTTAACTGATGCTGCTGATGTCTTGCTTCCACTTAGTATAGATATTCTGTTTTGTAAAGTAGGAAGCTTAGATAGCGATATTCTTTGAGAATGTTTTCTTTCGTCTTTTTTTGAACTACCTTTTATTTGCTGTGTATCCGTATCTGGAATTTCATATGTCTCTAAACTCTCTACTATCGTAGTAGTAGCAGCAGCAGTAGCAGCAGTAGCAGCAGCAGCAGCAGCAGCAACAACAGCGGTGGTCGCAACGGTGGCATCTTTAATATAATTTTGTTTTGCAGGTTTTTTTATTCCTTCTATAATCTTTTCTCCCTTAGAATCTCGATTTGTATCCTCTTCCATTGTTGGTGCTATAGTTATGTCACTTTCCTCATCTGAAAATCCACCTCTAGTACGAAGATAGTTCTCTGGAATTGCATCTGCTTCTATATCACTATAATGCGATTTAGGAGTTGCAGTTGCAGTTAATTCACTTTTTTCTGATCTATTCCCAGGATCTATATTTTGCTGCATATCTTTGGAGTCTTCTAAAGGTGTATCTTTAATTGTTTGTGGTGTTTTTTTTGTTTCAAATGATTGGTTGGATTGATTTAACTTAATTATGCTTGTTTGTAAATTATTATTTATGATTTTTGATTGAGCAGCACGATTGATGTCACTATAAATGAAAGGTACTGGAACTGGTACTGGTATTTTTAAAGGCTCTGTTTTAATTTTTTTGCTTGGTCCTGCAGTGTCATATATATTATTTTCACTGTCTATTTCTTGAAGTGGTTCTAATTTTATTTGATACCAGTTTTGATCATCTATTTGATTCAGTGTAATGGGTTGTTCAACATTAGATGGGATTAAAGTTGCTACTTTTGAAGACTCCACGTGTTTGTCATCAATATCTTCAGTAGCCAAGGTGTCACGTAGAAGTTCCGGGGGCACATCAGTGTCTTTTAAGTTTATTGCATCCTGTGACTCCTGGTCTTGTAGCTTTTGGTCTGGTATTGCATCTAATTCAGTTACATTAGCACTATGATCTTGCGTTTTCAATATATTATTATTTGTAGCAATATCTTCGGGTTTTTGCTTATTGGACATTATAGGAATAGGAACGGGAATGGAAACAGGTAGAGTAACAGGCATTTTGAAAGATTCCTTAAGTGAGTTTCTTAAATCCGTAGCATCAGATGATTGGTGTTTTGGATAATCACATAAATCCAATGTTTCTTTCTCCTTTGTACGATTAACTCCTTTAGGATGAATAAAGTAGGGCTCCGGATGGTCGTTGAATGACTTTCTCAATTTGTCTTCACTAGGACCTCTACTCCTAACCCTTTTATCATCACTGATTCTTGGATCACTTCTTACTTTAGGAGGATACGTTATAATTGAATTGGAATATTTTCTTTCAGAATTTTTCGCTGACTCCCCTTGATAAATATCTATAATAGAATCAGTTTTCTCTAGTAACTTTGTGTTAGTAGATTTGTCACTAGATTTTCGTTTCTTTTTAAATAACCCACTATCGAAAATTGAACTATGTCTTCCATTACTTTGTACTTCCTCATCATTTAACGTGATAGGTATTTTTTTACTATAAATGTCTGATCCAAAATCTTCTTCTTCAAGTAGTTCTTCTCCTCCTCGTTCAGATTCTGACCTTGTACTGGGCTTGTAAGAATATTTGTCTTCACTAAAAGGTGGATCCAAACACCCTCCTGTAATCGCAAATTATTTAATTTAAATGTTGAGTATGAGAATAATATTTGGGTGTGTTACCAGGAGCATTGTGTTATTTTGATCACGGTAAAGAATAACACATAATCTCCGCAATTAATGGAATAAGATATTAATTTAGAATCTTTAAATATACACTTTTATCTAACCTGGTTTACACTTTCCAAACAACCACTTTTGCCCTCCCGGTTGCGTTGAGACGGTGTAATCTTGATAAACGTTTTTGGAAAGTGTAAATGTTTGTTTCAATGTACCATCTGATTTATTGGCCACGCTACGTTCAGTTATATTAGCGCTGTATGATGAACTAGGCATGTAAGGGTACTTGTCATCATCCACAGCTCCTAAACATATTCCTGTAATATTGAAAACCGTTGCTAATCGTGACTGGTGGTGAGGTTATTATAAATAAATAACAACAATAAGTGCAACAACTATTCCAGTTGGCAAATTCGGTTAAGATATTTCCATAATTTAAGACTTTTCTGGCCCACTAACACAGTATAATCTTGTAGGTAAATTATACCTACTAATAGACGGTATATTAATTTGACGTAATTACCTGGTCTTAGCCTATCAAAAATATGTTTGCGAAGTTTCCTTGATGGTTTCTTTTCAAATTCTGCTTCCATGAACACATCGAAAGTCATAATAATTTGATCACAGTTCACTAGTCGAACCTTTTGTACAGCTCTTGGAGTATCATCAGCGATCGATGAGACATCATGTTGCTTATGTATTTCATCTTTTTTCCTAACTTTGATTTTCACATTAAGTGGTGTACTTTGTGAAATACTACTGGCTTTCATTAAATTGTTTTTGGGAACAGCTTCTACCTCAAAAGCTAAATTTTGTACGATTTGATCCACTACTGCTTGGTGGTTATTCATATTGGATCTTCATCGAAAACTAGAAAAAAAGCCAATTAAATCAGGAAATGTAGATCGACCGCTTCTTCGGGGTTCATGCTTCAACCCTCAAGTCTTTGTCAAATTATGTTAGGTTTTTCATTAAGAATGGTAACAGAACAGCCCCAAGTAAGGATTTGTACTGGTTGGCAATAGGCTCATCTCCTATATCAAGGGACTTACAACAGTGCACTTTACTTTTTCTACCCTGTCGGCGTCATTTTGTGCTAAATGTAGTTCCTTTACATAAACAGCAGAATTAACCTGGAGTAAAAGGATACACAACATGCGGTATAAATAACATTTAATAAATTCTCAATTTATCCATCAAACACAATCTTATAAACAGCACGATTTGATTTTGTATTTTCTGCAAAAATTGACATTTCTGGACCACTGCTCGTGGACACAGTATTAGTCATGTCTTGTTTTGAAGGTTGTTTGTTAAATTCTATACCGAGCGCAGTGCATTTACGTTTTATATCATTAAACCACATTTTCAGCGGTAATATTTCGTTTTCGATAAATCGCACATATTCTACTACTCTCATTTCCGGTGTAGTTCTACACAGAAACCTTATTTTTTTTGGTGATTTATGTCTGGTTACGTTTATAATTGTAGAAAGTGCTTGATTATCGTGGGACAAATCACTCGGTGAGCTAATACTCCCCAGCAGTACTAAATCTCTTTGAGATTCATGTATTTTACAGGTCACAGATTTGGACGACACAACTTTACTAACGAGCGGAGTTTCATAAGTATTAACGGAACATATCGGAGATAAACTTAACCATCGTGTGGATTCATGCTTTACGAAACTCTTTGCTGTTACCGTTTTCATTACGTTTCCATTTTGTACGGTATCGCCAAATATGGGATACACGTTTTCTGTATTTGTTATTTTATCTAACGATTCGTCATACAGATCTACGTCTAGAAATTCCTTTCGTTTTTTTGTTTTAGCTTGTACTGAAAAGAGATAAGTAAATATAAAAAAAAAAAAACTCAAATGATCACAATGTATTGTTGCTGGAAACTATAATTGCGCAATTCTTGTCAATTTAATAACAATAGTGGTAATGCTTTAAATAGCTTATCGTTACCAACACGTCACTCGTCATACTGAACAACAATTGCCGAGCATTGCGCAGTTTACGAGCCCGTTAGTGCATCTTAATACCTTTCTCGTCCATAATATTTGTTTCAGTCGGTTTTGTTTCTATATCTTCTAGGTGCAATAAAGTGTTTGTTGTGTCGTGGGAAATAGGTAGGATCAAATCGTTATCAGAATGCTTGTGTCCATCCGGTAAACCATGAACAGAATTTTCCATGCTCGTACAGTTGTCCAAACATTTTTTTAGTATTATCGTATCGCTTATTATTTTTGTGACGTCGCCGGAACCAAGGCAACCATGCATTGATTTTGAAGATGTTAGTAACAAATCGACGCAGGAGTGGTATGTCTTGACGGTGGTTTCACTATCATCTTGTATCGCATCCCATTTTTGCAGGACGACTTTGTATGTCATGGGTATCGTATATTCTATTAAATTGTTTTTTTTTCTCCAAATGAGTTTGTCAAGGTTTTGTATACACGATACTTCAGGCACAATTTCCAAGCAACATTTAGAATTATTTATAGTTTTTTTATGGATGAGGGGTTTGAATTTAATTCTTAGACATGCAGTTCCCATTTTCAAATAAATAAAAAAAACAAAAACCTGAAAAATAAAAGAAAAAAATAATATTCGACCTAAGTATGTGTTGAATTCTGTTTAGAGTTCAAAACCGTTACTGCCTTGTCATTAATTGTGTCTATTCTTCGATTTGATAAAAGTGTCTATTAATAGCATTGATTGATATTCATTTAGTAAAAATAAGTTTAAATTAATCTATAATCTTCGTAAATATTTTTGTATTTTATGATTATTTTGTAATTATTGAAGTTAGGAAACTTAGGTCTAAAATTCTGCATCTCATTAAAGAGGGAATTAATCTATACGTACGTATAACGCGTGTTACGCGTTATATACGCAAATAAATAAACTTTACTTTACTTTTTTTTAACGATAGAAAATAAATTTGGGTTTCAGTAATACATAGGCATCACCTTTGTACGTATTTTTCTGTTCCTTTAATCTTGTATGTTTATAAATATGTGTGTAGTACTACATAAATGGTTAAATAAACAAATAATAATTATAAATAGGTAGGTACAAAAAGAGGCCGTTAATTTGAAGAAGGCACATGGAGATTTAGAACAAGTTCAGCTTTGTAGAGCGTCGTCTACGTCACTCATGCACGTGGAATGAGTACCTTCGTGTTTCTGTTGTTTATGTGTCAGTTTCTGTCTAAAACCCCGGGTCCACACAAGCGTTGGTGCTGCAAGAAACGCTGTTTTCCCAAAAAAAGGTACTTCTAATATTTCACGGAGATAAATCGCTTGGAGAGGCAGGTGGATTGGATGTCTTGTTTTTGACACATCGCGCGGCGTGAAATCGTGATGGTAAGAAGACCCTTCTGGTTTTCTATATTCTGAGTATCTAATATTTTATATTTTCATTTTGCCCCGAAGTTCATAGTAAATTTTACCTTAGCTTAATTATTGATGTGGTCGACTTACCAGAAAAAAATATCCGAAATGTTATATAGTAAAAGTATTTTTGAAACACATAATTTAAATCGCCAATAATAATATTATTGTAAAACTAACATTTTGATGGCATTTGATAATTTATCGTAACAAATTACCAAAGTAACCTAATTTTATGTATTTTTTTTTCGTTTTTATTGTCATTATTATGAGCATTATTACGCGAAGCAGGTCAAATATCTTTTAGTACCTTCTTAACAAAACATAGTGAAAAAGATCACAATGATGGAGTAATTTAAAATGTATTTGCTATTTAATCTTAAAATTACTGTAGAAGTGAGGCATCATAAATATTTATGTTTCTGTAGGAAAGACCATAATTTGTTGATTCAAAGTATTTATTACCAGGTAAGGACTGGGTCAGACAGATTATTTATTCTGATCGGCTAGTAATAAAAAGCCAGTTTACGAATGGAAACGCTGTTTTGTTGTATTCATCGTCAATTTAGAATATTAATTTGATGAATTGATGACTCTATTGCGTGACGATAGAAATGATTGTTATTTTTGATAGAAATAGCCTATTTGATATTTGCCTACTTCGGAAATATTTGAATATTTAGTATGTACTTATGAAGATATATATTTAAACGTTTAGTCGTATAATGCCTAATTCGCAAAATGGCACCCGATTCTCTAAAGGGCCAATTCGCGAATGGACTAGTTCTCAAAAGGACTAATTCGCGAAATGGCTAATTCTCAAAAAGACCAAGTAGTAAAATGCCTAATTCGTGAAAAGACTCATTCATGAAAAAATTCATGAATGATGGTTTTTTTTTTACTAGGTGTAGCCACTTACTATTGGTTAAACCTAGTACGAGCCGATTGTTTTCGGGTAAAATCATTTGGGTTAGGTTAGGTTAGAACAGTAACCATTAACAAGCGAAGGCGAGCGAGCGAAGCGAGCGTGCCGCGGGAGCGGCCGCCGAGCGCCAGATCCCCTCTATTGTTGGTAAATTCAGTTACCAAAATAAAATAGGTTGTATCGTTGTAATATAATTGGTTGTATGACAGATTGTAAGATGCGTTGTTTTTCGCTATGATTGTTTTATTTTAATAATAAATGTTTTTTGCTAAGTTTTTTGTTTGCATTTCGTATAAAATATTAAAATAAGTAACCTAGAAAATTAAGTTAGATTTTTCATGTCATTTAACTTATGGCATGAAGTTGGCCATTTGGAGAATTAGACATTTTACGAATTAGTTCTTTTACGAATGAGTCCTTTCACGAATTAGGTATTTTACTACTTAGTCCTTTTGAGAATTAGCCATTTCGCGAATTAGTCCTTTTGAGAACTAGTCCATTCGCGAATTGGCCTTTTTGCGACTGTGTGCCATTTTGCGAATTAGGCATTATACGACTAAACGTATTTAAATATACTAACTTAGGATAGACGGGACAAAGGCTACAACATCAGAATCTACTTTCAATCACAATCTGAGATTTTTGAAGGATATGGCTAATCCATTGCTTCATAGGTTTGAAAAATTGTCTGCTTAACAACGTAAATAACGCAATGAACGCGGCTGACCTGTCAAAATGAAACTAATTGCGATCAATTCTCATTTTATGTGTGTTACGTAATTACGCTGGATCCACCCCGCTTCTATGTCTCGTCATCTCGTGTCATAAGCCCAGAGGTTTCCTATATTATGCTTGAGGGCGTAACTTAAACATGGGATCACAGTTTTTCTATGGCATTTATTTTAATAGTCTCTCTATAGTAAATAGCTTTGAATACCTACCTTTTTTAAAATTTATTTATTTAATCCATAATTTTACAGTTTTAGTTTCACATAACACCTGCCAAACTGCAAAGCAATTTATCGGCAGTAGGTTCTCGTGGATTTTGCACGAATCTTTACTTGGATAAACATTAAAATTAAAACAAAGTTAAAGCTAAGACTAAGACCGTGGCTCTGTAGGCAAAGACTCCATATGTGAATATAGAGTAGTTACACAACCATAGATTCTACAACCACAGCTACTACACTCGCATCAGTCAACAAACGCCATGAGACCCATAGTACCTACTCAGTTTATGGTAAGCAAACTTAGAGATTAGGACCCCCGACATCAGCTGACCAAGGCGCCGATCGACCGCAGCAACTATGGACACATCGATCTGTTTATTTGATGTGCAGATGGTCAACACCCTTTATTTTTTTTTGCTCTAGTGTCTAGCAGGGCTGGTCCAGAATTCCAGATACGTTTGATGCATATTATAGGTACATCTCTCTTCTTCTCAATCACTCCCTCAGTGCTGAGAATCGTGACTCCGTTTCAAAATTTCAACGTCCATCCTTTGTCTTTCCCCATCTGTTACGATCGGTGGCCTGGTGGAGTTCGGCGCTGATACTGTACTTCCAGTTGCTCAGATATTTGATCCAACCACCGTTTTAGGCTTCGGGCTCTAGATCTTTCTTGTTAACTTTTCGCACAACGCATCTATCGACACGTTGCAGGCGGGTTGAAGAAACTTTTTGTGCTTTCTCTAGTTTGAGTTGTTTAAGATTCGAGACATTTGTGCGGTGGGCTGTCCATCCTTAATAGGCGGCGCCAACACCACATTTCGAAGGCATCAATTATTTGCCTGTCGGCAGCTTTGATCACCCAAGTTTCTGCCCCATAGAGAAAGATGGAGAAGACAAGTGTGCGGACCAAGTGTATTTCCTTCTCGGATTGGTGATATTTTGTTGAGTTGAGTCATCGCTGTTTTAGCCATGCCACAATCCTAAGCCATGTTCGAATTCCTAGTTCGCAGTTACCCTTATTGGTAATTACAGCATTCCCACTGCTGGGACACAGGCCACATCTCTGTGAGAGGGAGTGGGCCGTCATCCACCGCGTGGGGCCTGTGCGGAACGGTAGATGTCACATGTCTTCAAATTATTGGTTCTAAAATATGCGTTTCCTCACGATGTTTTCCTTCCCCGTTTTGAGAGCAGTGGTCATAAAATAATTTACACAAAGTAGAGCACCTGACGGAGTTCGAACCTTCAACCTACAACTCGTAAGCCGCTGTCGTTTCCACTGGGCCAGCACAGGTCACAATACAGGATTAATAAGCTTTAATTGATATGACAACATACTGTAAATTTACTCTACGGATGTCAAATTAAAGGTGCTGTGGTGCTGGACGTAAAGAATAGCACCATCCTATTTCTTCCCGTGGGTGTCGTAAAAGGCGACTAAGGGACTTAATAGAGAATGGGCAGCAGCGTTCTCTATGCATTTTAACACCATACTGCGATCGCCAACCCGCCTGCCAAGCGTGGCTATTATGACAGACCCCCCAAATGTTGTGGGAGGCCTATATACAGCAGTGGACGTCTTTCGGCTGAAATTATAATATCAAATTAAATAGGTACACTCAACCACACGCCAATGGTAATATTTGGATCTTGAAAACGTTGTTGTTATTATAATTCAAGTGCTACCTACTAGCCTACTACTGATTTGCGGTTGGCTGTTTACATTGTCGAAAGTAACTAGGTACTCCGGAGTTGTTGGTGTTCTACGTAAGTATATCACAGAGCATCGTAGGTAGATAATTATAATACATGAACCCTGAAAACATAACACTCCTTTTTTTGGGCAGTCGTGTAATAAATTTATTGTAAATCAGTTTCAAAGTAACGAGTACTAAGTTGAAAATGCAGCTTTGTTATTATAATGGGTGCAATGGGTATGACCTATTGCATATAACTACGGTAATTGATATGAAAAGTATGCAAAGAAATAGCGTAGAGTCATCTCAATTACCTCTTTTCCTTGTATTTGTATGTATATATGTTACGGCTAATACCCGAAGTGCGGCTACACCTAGTTTTAGCCGGTTAGAATTATAGGTCCAGACAATCCCTGTTGGATAAAACCAATTTACCAACAATAGAGGGGATCTGGCGCCCGGCGGCCGCTGCCGCGGCATGCTCGCTTCGCTCGCTCGCCTTCGCCTGTTAATGGTTACTGTTCTAACCTAACCTAACCCAAATGATTTTACCCGAAAACAATCGGCTCGTACTAGGTTTAACCAAGAGTAAGTGGCTACACCTAGTTCTAACCGGCTAAAACTAGGTGTAGCCGCACTTCGGGTATTAGCCGTAACATATATATATAAATTAATATAGATATATGTATATATATACACACATACATAAACTCACGCCTTCTTCCCATGGGGGTAGGCGGAAACTATAGAACGCCACCTGATACGCTCCTTACATATTCCTTTTGCTTCGCCTACGTTCATACATCTGGTCATACACGCACGCCGATTGCGAGTACTACGCACCTGACCTTTCTGAAGAACATCATCAATTTGGTCACTATATGTCCTCCTAAGGCGTTTTTATATATATAATGTAGGGATATAAATATTATAGTAAATAATTATGTATGTATGTGTATGGATAAGTTTATAACCTATTTATGTACTTGTGCACCTGTTTTATTTATAACTAATTATGTTATAATTTAATATTTTTTAATATTATTATTAAAAAATATCTATTCACCACCCTTGGTTGACAGGTAGAGAATGCCTAAGGCATTAAGTCCGCCTTTGTACCTAATTGTGTGCGAGAAGTTTAAATAAATAATAAATAAATTAAGTGTTTCTGAAATTACCTTGGCTACATTTTCCTTTTATGCGTCATTAGGCTGGTTGTACACATACTGCTTAGAGTACCTATCTAATCAGTAGGTAACTAGTCAGGGATTAAGTATAGATAGGCAGCTCGATGAGCTTGCCTATGACTTTGATTGCATACAAACTTATCTTGTACCAATAGAATGAACACAGAATTGTTTGCAAAAAATATTCATCGTGCGTTTTGGCAGCCTCTATAACTATTTAAATTATAAATCTCATGTTTCTATCATCAATGGAGGCTGTGAGTTGCTATCAGTCAGTTATGGAACTGTTTCTCATGACACTGACATACATTTTTAATCTGCCTACATGCGTGCAAACGTTGCAGATAGCTGATAATAGCTATATCTAATAAATCTTTAGGACAGGTTTGTTTACAAATTGCTTGTCACTATGTTGACCAAACAGTAAAGATAATGATTATAATTAACCATTTTACAACATTAATCTTAGCAGTTTACCAGGCAATGTGGTAGGTACCTAAGTATTTACTAATAACGGAAAATTATAAAACGAACGACAAAAAAAAAACTTAGCGACTGATGATGAGATACTGTTTTAATAACTTAACTTTAACTAAATGTGGGTTGTGATTAATCCATTTCAGATATTAAAATTCTAGCCGTTCGACTAAATGACTAAGTGAGCGACTAGAAATACAGAGAGGGTGCTGATATTGAATCATTTGGGTTACGTTAGGTTAGAACAGTGACCATTAACGCGCGAAGGCGAGCGAGCGAAGCGAGCGTGCCGCAGCAGCGGCCGCCGAGCGCCAGATTTCCCTTTATTCTTGGTGAATCATTTGGGTTAGATGAGGTTGTAAATATGAAAATTAGGTCAACTGAACGTTATAAATATAAATAAAAGCTTCTCATTTTATATTTTAAGTAACTCAAATTAATGTTTGTAAGTCGCTGTACTGTTGATTTCTCGTCACTCGTAGTCAGTCGCTCACTTATAATACTATAACGTAAATTCATTATTTTTGTCACTTAAAACTTTAATTTACAGTCACTCGTTTAAATACTACCCATTAATAACTAGTTACGCCCCGCGGTTTTCGTTTGTTGCGCCGTGGTACTACCAGTAGTACCACGGCCCACGGGTAAAAAATAAAAACCCGTAGAACTACCAAGCAATCCAGTAGTAACACGGGAAGTTTTTGTTTACCCGTGTTACAACTGTTACACTCTTATCGACAATAATTATGAAGAAGTAATAGAAGTCAAAGTAAAACAATTAAATTAATTCACTCTGAGGCTTCCCGTGGTACTACTGGATCGCTTGGTAGCTCTACGGGTTTGTTAAAACAACGTTGACAACAAACGGCGGTTTTACCCACGTCGTTCAGCCCCTGAGCGTCGCAGCGTGATGTAAAATAGCTTATAACCTTCCTGAAAAATGTGGCTATTAAATAGTTGTTTCTATCTAGTTGTCCCGCAGAGAGTGTAACTTTCAATTGTACATTATAGTGAACGCTGTGTTGGATAAATTAAATAAAACGACAACATAATTTATTCTCTTTTTAATTTCCAAAACTCTTGCTACTTCGCAATACTTACATCACCATCAATTCTTATAAATATAATTTATACAAATTTTAATTTTACGATATGCGACAATAAGTTATTGCTCCTAATATTTATGACTAAATTCCTGAATTATCCCTAAGCACTCGAATAATTTAGGTAAGAACAGAATTTGTACAAAAGAAAATAACTTTTTGTAAAATGTATAAAAGGAAACATAATATTATATATCACGATCACAGTTTTGTTTTTCATCAAAAAATTACGAACGGAGGCATTCCTAATCGTTTAAGTAGTTACTGATCTTTTGTACAATAATTCCTTTCGCTTAATTTAATTAGTAATGTACCAATTCATGGGAAGTTTCCTTTACATCAGTATACAATTTTTTAATTTTTTAAACTATTATAGCTTATTATGTGTTCGCCACAGTCTCGGACGTGGTCTCTTAATAGCTAATAAATATTCTAACTTCAATTACAAATTATATTCACGAATTACTTATTTACAGACATATTACTATAAATTATATTGGAATGACCCAAATAACCCTGCGTTAAGGTCTGCCAAGTGACATAAAATGTAAAACTAAATTAAGCCTAAATCGGCACAAAAGAACCATTTTAGTGCTAGCATTAAAATATAACAAGATGTATATGTTATTTGATTTTGAAATGATGTGAAACCTGCTAATAAAGTTAATAAGTAAACATGTATTTTCTCATAGCTATTTCATCCTAGGTAAATGGTAACTTGTAGCATAAGGAACTTATTGACATTTTAATTTGTTTAGAAGTATTTGGTGACTTTGTCTACAATATATCTGACGGCGACTGTACAAAAGATTCCTGTGATGAAATGGCTGAACATGCTTTACCTCGAGTATAAAAAATATGAAACTTCAGGGACTAACAGCTGGAAAAAAGTTTTTATCCGAAAAACTCTATGCAGATCTTTATCAGCATATTTTGTTAGTTAAGTAAGTTAGCGATATTTTAAGATTTCCGAATAATCTGTGATATTATCACTACGAATATTACACGATCAATATTACCACGGTATCGTGATATTATTGACAATGTATGCCCCATTCAAAATATTCTCAAAATTGACGGTCGTGACAATAAACCAACGATAGAATAATGTAATCCGATATTTTATTTATAAAAGATATAAAGAAGTGAATAAGTTTTATTCAAGAAACGGGAAGCTAAAGCATAAAGCATAAAAATAACTTAAGCGTATTTCATTACACACTATATTTATAAGTTTATTTACTTTACGATAAGGACTAGATTTTTGAGATCATTCTGAAAGCCAATTCCGTTCAATACGATCTATTTAATACTTAAATTACCGAACAATGATTTTATTATTAATATTGACGATGGAATGGACATGGGTGGGTACAAATAATATTAAAAAGTTGTCCAATTCTTACTGACTGACGTGCGTGTTTAGACCAAGACTTATTTAATTATTGAAAATCCTTGTTAGGTACTATTTTATTTTTACTTATTAATATTATATGATTACTTATGTACATTTATAAACTGATTGAGGCGAGATTTCTGCGAGTCGTACCTAGAGATTGTTGAATATATTACATTTGATAAACGACATTATGCTAAAACTCATATAAAACTATTAATATTGCATAATCGTCCCTCCTATATTGACACTTTCGTGAACAATTTAACATACAAGCCTATCCCTATTCAAATTTGTAACTTCCATCGTGCTCTGACTTACCCCTTTTTGGGGTAAATTCATTCTGTGTTTGTTCCACATTCAGTTAAATACTATATTTTCAATTTAAGATTTGTTCTGACTGGTAGAAATTAATTAGATATTTATCCAATTATATTTTGTATAATAACAAAATATGCATATGCATTTAAATGCATAAGTCACACATACATAAGACAACACATCAAAAAGCTTAATTAAATAACCCGCCCCTAACTGTGCCCGGCGCAAAGGTGCCCATTACGTTTGCGGCATTGCCACGTTGGATGGCAATGGCTCACCTTTGCACCAAGAACGAGCCGGCGCGGGAGTCACCCGTTTTTATACGGAGCTTGTGCCCTATCTCCCTAATGAGCTTCCTGGCCTCAGTGCCCCAACTACCCATGGTCTCAACAGCAATGGGCACAAAATGGTAGCGTTCCACCAACGGTGCGTATTTCACCCTCTTCCTCTCTGCGGCGTCTTCCGCTGAGAGAGGACGGTGCGACCAAGGTGGCTGGCGGCAACAGTGCTGACGCAAGTTGCGTCCCATATTAGGTATTTGCCGTTCCTCCAAGGCACCAGGGTCAGCCCGTCCGGCCTCTTGTCTGGCCTCTTGCAGGACTGACCTGCACAGATTCGGAGGCTCCAGCACGCAGGGGACATCTGCCGACACCAATGCCCTCCGCACAATATCGTTGAGTTATCGTTGATATTTATTAACCGAATATTATTTAGCCGAAAGTGTTTATTAAATTAAGTAAAAACAGGATTTTTTCTCTATTTCCCTATAAAGTTTCCTGTCATGTTTTCGCATGAGTTTAAAAGAAGATGTAAAGATTTATAAATTAGTTTTCTTTATGTTGATGTTATATATGTATATGTGACGTAAAATAAATTAAAACGTTTTGTTTAAGCTAATTTGCAGCAAGGACTGCTACAAAGATGCTATTCAATTTAACATCTAAGGAAGATAACGCTCCTAACTCAATGTGTAACAAACAGCCTTACAACTAAACACCAAAATGTTCATTCGATGCCACAACCACGAGTAACGTTCGCAGCATTGTCGTGAATCAGATACGTACCATCACAAACTATGGGGTACTTATAGCACATCACGTCTAAAAGTTATTTACAGGATTCAGAAACATTTTCAAAATTGCGTGATCTACGCAGGTAAATCTCATTTTAAATCTCCTGTACCAAGACGAGTGTTATTTAAATGTCACAAATATTTATGTTGTTGAAATAACATTTAAGATTAACATTAATAACATTTGAGATTTCAGTTCTTATAGGACATTTTCCAACATTGGTCCTCCGGTACAGAAGATATTTAGCATTTGAATTTTAAAGGAATACAGAAACCACGTGATTTATTTTGATTGTTAACGATTTCCTGCTTGGAAAACTAGCTGCATAGCAAGTGCAGCTAGTTATAGAATAGAATTTAATAATATAATTTATGAACATTTATTTTAATTTTGACAGTAGTATAGATACGTAGGAATTTAAGTATGGCACGTTCTGTATTCCTTTTTTTCTTCTAATGTCTATTGAAACAAATGTGCATCAGTGTTATAATATTTAGAATTCAGATCTACTTTACTACAATGCTAAAAAACGTTAGGATGAGAAGCAACATCGCGATAACATCCAACCTTGTAGCCACGCCTCATTCTTTACCACACACTAGCCGATCGACCAAATAATAAATCGAGAATATTAGGTACACACGGCTACACATCAATCTATATATTTCCAGTATCAGCTGACCCCTCATTGTTCTTCTCTCTCTTATCTTATACAATGCGAGAGCAGCTTATACTGGAAATGTATCGCTTGATGTGTAGCCGTGTGTACTATATTATATTGTTATGGGAAGTACTTATTAGATATTATATTGGAATAGATAAAATACAGTCAATTCAAACTTTAGTACCCATTCATAAGTATAAAGGCTCGTACAGACTAGTGCGATATCGCGGGCGCGACGCGACACTAGTAGCACAATTTCTTTGTCGGTGAGTCTGTACGAGCTTTTAGAATAAATTTATTTCGCTAAGTTTATATTCAATAGATTGATTGATTGATACGATATATAGCAGTTTGATAGCTCGCTATGTAACTTTCTTTTATTCGACACTGTTTGAATTTGATCTGCCTGGCCCTGTACAATGTACATCTAAATCCATATACAGGGTTAAATTTGATCTGCCTGGCCCTGTACAATGTACATCTATATCTTTATACAGGGTTAAATTTGATCTGCCTGGCCCTGTACAAAGTACATCTATATCTTTATATAAACAGGGTTAAATTTGATCTGCTTGGCCCTGTACAATGTACATCTATATCTTTATACAGGGTTAAATTTGATCTGCCTGGCCCTGTACAATGTACATCTATATCTTTATACAGGGTTAAATTTGATCTGCCTGGCCCTGTACAAAGTACATCTATATCTTTATATAAACAGGGTTAAATTTGATCTGCTTGGCCCTGTACAATGTACATCTATATTTTATACAGGGTTAAATTTGATCTGCCTGGCCCTGTACAATGTACATCTATATCTTTATACAGGGTTAAATTTGATCTGCCTGGCCCTGTACAATGTACATCTATATCTTTATACAGGGTTAAATTTGATCTGCCTGGCCCTGTACAATGTACATCTATATCTTTATACAGGGTCAAATTAAATTAGCTAGCGAAACTCCGCAGACGTGATGGGTATCGATATCTAAATACGACAAAATAAAAAATAAATTAATCTTTTCAGCACGTCTGTGAAGATTACACACAGAAAAATCTGATTTTCTCAACTCATACTTACCACACTATCTGCGGTTGAAGACCCAAAAATAAACTAATCATTTTTTTTGTTTTATCTGTGTTTAGGTATCGACACCCATCATGTCTGCGGAGTTTGGCTAGTTAATTTAATTTAACCCTGTATATAAATTAAAGACGCGATGATATAAATATTTTAGGTATAATACGGTAATTTTAAACTTACATATGATATAATTAAGAAATCTCAAGGAAGGATTAGGGGAGGGTAGCTAGTTATCTATAAGGTGTTTCAAAATTAACCCGACAAACTTTAAGGAGTGTTTTACACCATCGAACTGAATATCTTTTACTATGGGACCAACTTTGAAACCGCAAAAGAAAACAGCTGTCCTATACAGTTCAGAACAATCTGTACCTATAACATTTTGTATGTAACAGCAGATTTCTTTTCGTGATTTTAAATTTGGTCCTATAGTAAAAGTTATTCAGTTCGATGGTCTAAAGCACTCCTTACTTTCCATTCATTTTGACTCACCTTATATACATTTTATATTAAAGTACAATTTACATAATTAATCAAAGCGAGAGCATTTCTAGTAAAATGACATCGGCACTAAAATCTAAATAATTTCAGGATTATGTATACAGTGTTGAATATTAAGCCTCCATTTCTTTTTTAGGTTGGAGCACCTACCATTATTGTGAACATATTATGCCTTATGTATGGTCTATAAATATGTTTAAAAGGCATAAAATAAGGCATAATATGTAAACAAACAGATTCACTTCGTCATTTATATAATAAATATAATATATAATAATATTATAAATGAGGAAGTGAGTCTGTTTGTTTGTTACGTTTTCTCGCTAAAAAAGTGAACGGATTTGAATGTTTGCCACACGGGTATATCTGGGTATTACCTGGATTAGGACATAGAATATTTTATATCCCAGTAGGATCCCCGTGGGATAATTTCCGACATGCACGCGGGCAAAGCCGCTGGCAAAAACTAGTTCTTGAATAATATAACTTTACGGAATATGGAAATGTATCATATGTAACAATACGATCTATTACTATTTTTTATTTTTTTAAGTGTTTCATTTCAATTTCAATTGAACTGTGTGTGAAAATGCAATTCAATTGTATTAGTTTTTTCAGAGACATTTTGAGATAGAAATAAAGACTTTAGTCAGATTACAGCTACATTGAAATTTAGTTTTCCAATTCCGTTGCATCAATAAGAATTTAGTTTTCCGATTAGAATCAAAGTATTTTTGTTAATTTAGGTATAGGTACCTACTTATTAATTAATTATAATGCGAATGCGATTCTTTCAACATAACTTTGTTGAATGCAACTACCTACCAAGCACACATTTATTTTTCATTTTCTATTGAGAACTGCTGGTTTTTTGATTTTGTGTGGAAATAGGTATTTGCTATGATTAAATTCTGTTGAAAGTGGCCCATTCGTAGAATTTTTAGTCCTAATTACATTAAGTTCACTATCTAGACAACATCCGAACATGCTTCTACATTTCTAATTAGGTACACACTCCGTGCTAGGGCAATAGAGTCAGTACGATAAGATTTGACCACTACTGGTCGATATAAAAATAATTTTATACACAAACTTACTCTATGACTAGGATCCAAAGACTAGGCTCCACAGACTAGATTCAAATGACTAGAATCACTCATCCCCCGTTAGGTATTTTTACTTAAATTCTAGTTTAAAAATAAATAAAGCGACGTTATCGGATTCTATTTAACATTATTTCTTAAAAATAATTATCACCTATTTACACGATTTTCCAATAATATTTCAGCATCTAGCAGAACTAATTCATAATTATATATTAAAGCTAAATAACGCACGCACGAAACTGTAACGAATCCACTCCAAACTGATTTCAAAGTTTGATAGAGCATAGATAGTACACTATTCGTATCTGACCTTCCCTGTTAAAGGGCTAGAAACATTATCAACAGTAGGAATATTACTGACTTGGAACATTGACCAAACGAATTTACTTTCCAAACAAATTTTAATTTCGGGGATCGCTGATCCCTATTTTCATTCACGTAAAAGATAATTTTCACAGACAAAGTTAAGTTTTGGAACAGATAATACCGATACCTAATCAGAAATAGTGTACGATTGCTGGAAAGGCAAACATATTCGTTGTATAGAAATAAACATGTAGATAGTATGATCTGTTATATTTACATATTTGTTGCATTGCTTTCCATAAAATTATTAAGGCGCAGGTAATTTATAATTTAGGAGACCCCACTGCCATTTGCTGTTTAGATTTATTTTTGCATAAATAAAATTAATAAAATGATTTTTTTGTTTTATTTTAGTGCTTATCAATTTTCGTTTATTGCGAAATATTATAGTTTTAAATCAATCTTGGTAGACTGGTGCCAAACAAAAAATAAAGATACGTCACTTTTTACGAACCTTATCAATACTGGCCTTAATTGTCTTAATGTTGTACCCCACTTGGAAACCTCAAATGTCTCGCAATTAGCGACTCAAAACTTCAACATGATGGTGTCGTCCTGGAAGACGCCCTTATTACATGCATCCGAGTGAAATGCGCTGAGGGGCGTTGGCGGGGCTCAGGTACACAGCCCAGAATTGTCTACTAAGGAACGCGCTAACACATCAGCCGCCGCGATATCGCTCACTTTCCCTTCGAAGTGCCCTCTCACATGGAACATAAACTCCGCTTTCCCTGCAAATTCTTGTCTGCACATAAGACACAAGTGGTGAGCATGTGTGTGTTGTCTCTCTGGGGCGTAGTGCGTGTGACCGTGAGTGAAGTACGCCCCTCCTCCGCCTCCACCTCCCCCTTCGTTGACGACTGTCGCCGTAGACACAGAAGCTGTCGCAATACCGTGACCGTTTAGAATCTGTTGATTCTGATTGTGGTGATGGAGCAATTGTAGTTTTTCCTGGTTTGATAAGTGCACCTTTTCTTGTTGCTGGAAAGAGAAAAGAAAAATATTAATTCTTCATGCTTTAAAATTTTTATTTATAGTTTAATTGAGAATCAAACAAGGGTTCTACCTGATGTTGTGTGGCCTGCTGCATCTTGTCTTGTAGCAGCTTGGTATCGGGTAGATGTGACTTGGCATGGGCGCTCCATTCATCCCTGGTGGCGAACAGTCTGCCACACAGCTCGCAGGACCAGGACACCACCATGCCTGCAGTCGCTGCTGCCACTGCGGCGCTTGTTGCACTCGTGTGAACCAGGTTTGTGTTCTGGAAGTCGAAAGTTGTATTATTGTTTGAGTTTACTACGTGCATGTTTATTTTGTTTTGTAATAATTATTATTTTTTGTGTTGAGAATTGAAGCCTAGTGTGCTGTGCCTTCATTGCTTATTTTATTTTAAGATTTGACTAAAGCCATTCTAATTATATTAATGTTTACTAGGTACATAAGGATTGAGTTAGATTATTACATCAAATAATTCATACTTACAAAAAATAAGAAATTTAAAGAATTTACGAAAGTCTAAGAAAATAAAATGCTACATACCCAGATGAAGAAATAGAAAATGCAGAAAAAGAAACGGCAACTCATAGTATATTTCCATATATTTCAGTTAAAGAATAGATCTACACTGTGAAACCACAAATATTGATTATAAAACAAATGTTTAAATGAAGATTTTAATTCATGCTGACACATCGAGAACACCTACAAACCATGCGTTGAATTCTCAGTAGATTTACCGTAAAGTTGTGTCCAGGTACCTGGCACACCTGGATCGGCTGTTGGTGTGAGTGTTGTTGCTGTTGCTGCTGTTGCTGTTGTTGTTGCTGTTGCTGCTGCTGTTGTTGTTGCTGCTGTGCAGCTGCAGCTGCTGCTGCTATTTCCGCCTGGCTTGGCTTCGTGTCCTCTTGTTTTGTTAGCTGCGGCTTCACGTCGTCTAGCTTCAAAGCTGCAGAAATTAAAGGATCTTTAGGGAAGTAACCCAAATGGGTCACTTTGTTATTCGAATAAACAATCTAAACTACATCTACAAAAGCTATATATACTTAATAATATGATCTAGCAAAACGGAATTGTTACTGATAAAACTTAGAGAGATATTTAATTTCAGAAAAAATGATAAAGGGCTAAAATGTCTACTTAAGAGGGCCCTTCCCGGTCCGTCTATCGTTAACGCGAGCATGGGTGAAAAGTATGTTGTTTCATCCAGCGCAAGTGAAAACTATTAACAAACGAGTGAGAACGTGATAACATTGAACGAAAAATAACGTGCGCAATTTTCATAAAACTTGTTCCAGGAAATACGTGTTTTTGAGTAAGCCTTACCAGTTTTTGAAATAACTTTTGATCATTTAGAATCTTCATTACATTTGCAAGGTTTTTATTGTAATGTTTTCTTAACATTTACAGTTTATAAGTACATTATGAATGGCTATAATTTGTTTTACAATAATTTTGTTTGTTGCTTACATAGAAACCTAGATTTAGTGCACAAGATACCTATTGGTTCAAAATTTTTAAAGAAAGATGTATTACAATGCCATAATCACGTACCAGCGTTTGTATGAAAAGTATGTCGGGTTGGCCGCTCTTAATGATACAACATCGCAGTTTTTTGCGATGAATGCGATAAAATAAGTAATCAGAAGCACAAATTAATGGATGAAAATAAAAAAAGATCTCATTCTCAAATCTAGCTCAACATTTTCGTATAGCTCTACACATAAAATGCTTCACTACCGTTAGAGACCTCACAACGGTAGTGATAAGATATTTCTTAAAGGCATCTATCATCACCATTACGAAGCATACTCACGTGGTATTGTGATGGTTCTTTTACCTAAAGGCGCTATGTTGGATGGCGTTATGTGTTTCAGTTTGTTCATATGTAGCACTAGTTTATCTCTCCGCGCGAATGCTTTGTTACATACTTCACAAACGTACGGCTTTTCTCCTGTAGAAAGATAAAGTACAGATTTAGAAACCATATCTTCTAAGATCAAGACGGAGTCACCAGAATTTGGTTAGAGGGTATTCGCTTTAAATAATTAAAATGTGGATAAATAGACAAAGAACATTATAATCATGAGCGTTGTCAAAAATTTCTGCGGGTTTCGCAGCCAAGCAATCTCATCATGATTGTGTATGACGAGACCAATTTCGATGAGTTTAATGTTATGAAAGTTTTCATAGGAAACTACTGATACCAACCCACCTGTATGTATTCGCATGTGTATCGTCAACTTATCTTTACGAGCTAAGCCTTTTCCACAGACTGTGCACTCGAACGCTTTGCTTCCTGAAAAATGTATCGAACCTTGTAAGAGATAAGTATAATCTATTTACTACTTTAAGTTCGATTCCGTTGCTACATTTTAGATTACTTGATGAACGGCTAGCTTACGTCAACATTGTTAAGGGTTTTATAAATGACGATGCACTTAACTAAAATAATTAATATAATTATCTGATAAATAATGATAATCGCGAGGATGATCGGAATTGACTTAACAGAGAAGAAAAGAACATTTAGAATTATCCGGAACACTCAATCGAGGACGATCTATCTGTAAAAATGTTCTTTTACGAAGTAAATTTACCTTCACTTGTAGAGCTAGTAGGTTTTATTGCTGGATGTTTTCTCACAGTAGTAGTCTGTAACGCTTTTAATCGTGTCCCTGGGTGCATCGACCCACCTTCTGCGTACGGTTCCGTGAAAGGAATCAAATTCGGCCTCGGTATATTGTGCGTTACTTCGGGTGACCTGGCGAAATCAAACGAACTGTTTTATAAAAAAAACATAATAACCCTTTCTTCTCAACTGCCTCGGGCAGAAAGAATAGTAGGGATATTATATTTTTGGGAGTTCAGAAAAAAAGAGAATATTCAAAAAAATACAAATATCGAAAAGCGAGCAAAAATTAGAAGCAATTGAAATTTTTTCCAGAAAAAGCAATGAAATTAAAGAATGAATATGGAAAAATCGAGAAAATATTAACTTTAGCAATAAATAAAAGAAAAACTCACCAATTGCCGAGACTTTGTAAGACTCGAACTCCTCCCTCGAACCCCATGCCCACGTCATCAGGTACTGTAAACGTGCTATCTGGTCCTCCGGTACTGGAGCTGACTTGCGGTACTTTTATAGGAGAATTGATTGTAGCATAGTGGTGCTGTGTTGAACTAACTGTGGGGGGCGATGGATGTCCTTGATGAGCATTGCCGTTCTGAGTTTGCTGAGGGAATATTATTTGTGATTTCTGGAAAAATGCAATCATAATAATATTATTACCATAAGAACTATTGAGACACTGGAAATTAAAGCAAAGGATTAAGATTTGGAAACATACCTGCATTTCTTGATGATGTCTTGCGTTATTATTGTTATTATTTTGTTGCTGTTGCTGTTGTTGTTGCTGATGTTGTTGTTGCTGCTGTTGTTGTTGTTGCTGCTGTTGTTGTTGTTGCTGCTGTTGTTGCTGTTGCTGCTGTTGTTGTTGCTGCTGCTGTTGTTGTTGCTGCTGTTGCTGCTGCTGCTGTTGTTGCTGCTGCTGCTGCTGCTGCTGTTGTTGCTGCTGCTGCTGTTGCTGCTGCTGTTGTTGTTGCTGTTGTTGTTGTTGTTGCTGTTGCTCACGCCTTGCAGCGGATGCCGCTTGTGCCATATGTTGTTGGACAGCTACATGTGCTTCTAAGTATGCAGTTTTTTGAGCTTCTGTCATTTTGTCCATGTTAACCGTACCATCCTGCGAACAATTTTGTTTTTAAACAAAAGAGTATGTTACTTCACAACACGTTATGATTACATTAATATTGCCAATGAGGAAACTACCAGAGTTTATTTCTCCTGTCCATCTTCTTTCAAATGAATGCATTATGCAAGATGCAACTGAGACAAGATCCCAAGCCTCCGAGATAGCTAAAAATTAATCAATTCCCGTCGTCTAGTCGGAATTACACCGCCTTCATTGAGTGTCTTTGATGCGGCTGGAGGGCCAGGGAGGGTCGCGTTAGGGTGGGCTCCCCCGACAGTGCATTCACCCCGCAGAAAGTGAGAACGGCCCCCTAAAGTACCCCGACTTTCATTCCGTAACACAATGTTTGAACACCCTATGGTTAATTGCCCAAATTGGGCACGCGTGTAGTTCACCGACCTCGGATGTAACCAAGATGGGGAAACGGACCTGTGACGTATCAGATTTGCAGGGTTCAAGGAACTTATGAAGGCATCAGTAGTAGTGGGTGAAAAAAACTGCGTGCTCGTTTGCAGTTTTGGGGCTATAAAACACAAGGATCCGTTTGGGGACCCTAAAGTTACGCTGCTACTCAATAAGCTTGAATTGAGAATACATCATCGGATTTTTTTTTTTGGAATAGTTAATTTGTAAAACAGCCGGCCGTAACCTTTGCTGGAACTTTTAACTAGAAACTTTTAATTAACTGTCTTTACTTGGTACCAAATCATCATACATTATTTTCCGTGCCAGACAATCACTACTACCAAACTGTGAAGTCATAGCAAACTATAAAACTGTCGATTTATTACCAATTTAGTGCAGTATGCAAAATATAATAGGTACTATAAACGATTATCTTTGGCCATTATTTTAAGGCAGATACGCGTAATCTCTAAAGTGAGAGATTAGTGCGTATTCGTACCGTGTCTAATCCGATATAAAATTGACATACGCGCGACTTGAATTTCTAGAAGGCAAAGGGATTGTTTCATGTTGATTTACGTATCTCGATCACCTTCGAGTCCAGCCAGTGAATCAGTCAGTGTAGTAGCAGGCACTATTTATCGACTCGCTTCTGATAAAATTTTGATATGATAAGATTTTGAAGCATTTACAAACATTTTAGCTAATTAGCAAGCACACAAAATTAAACTACATTTCAAAGACATATAACACAGTGAAACAAAACTGGTTTACTTCCGAAAGTATTTCGAATTCTTCGAGTATTTCAAATAAGAAGCTGGAATACCTACCAGTGATTTATATCGTTTGACGACAGGAAACAGATGATGACACTGTTTCCGATATAAGATTTTCTCTTTTCTATAAAATGCATAGCTATACAACATTTGCTATTGTTTGAATGTTCATGGTATGAGGTCCCCTCAAGGTAAGGGAGGAAACTGCGATAGGGGCTGAAGCCTCGGGGGGCCTTATCACACATGCACTGATTAAAAACAAACTTACCTAAACGGAGGGTTTGCATATGGGGTACTGAGATAGGGTGAAAAATGTTCGGAAGAGAAACTGATATGAACTGACGAGATGTTGAGAATCCTTTTATCTCTTATAGGATAGGGTTTCGGTAACGAATACAGTTGAACATTTTGCATAGCGTGACGAAGTATTGATTAACACGAATCTCCAAAACTGAGTGTCATTCTACACTTAGTATAAAATGTACGAAGAAATTATTATCTTTATCGCACGATGACTAAATGTTGATGTATTTTGAATCATAAATATAAAAATAATCATTGATTAGCAAGTATTTTTCGGTTCATACACTGCCAAGTCACTAGCGAGCGGTAGCATTAGCGTACCGCACACTGTCCGCGTTCGATTCTCCACAAATGAACAATGAAGTACCAACCAACTAATGCTTTACATTGAATTTAATAAAAAAAAAAAATACAAGGACACCTTCCGTAGGCGGTGCGAAATCTACATAATATAAATAAATAATTATAATAAAGTATTAAAAATCTTACTCCAAGATCCCATAGTTGATTGTAGTAGGAACTCAAACGCATTCTATAGTGAGTAAACAGTCATCAAAAGCACCACAATTTCAAAAAATATCCAATAAGTGCCGAAAAACATGATTTTGTACGAAACGAAAGTACTAGGCGCGCATATTTTAAGTAGAGGTCGTGAAAACCCAAGGGCGGCGGAGCGCGGAAGGGCGGTCTCGAGGCGGGCGCCCTCCGCCGTCACTATGCACTAAGTGGTAAGTGCAAGTTAACCGCTGGCGAGCCTGCAAGTCTCATCGATCGCATACACTTTCTTTTGCGACGCACCTGGTTAAGGAACAGGGACACTGTCTGGGCCACTAAGTATAATGAAAAGATTCGGACAGAGGAATTGTATTGCGTTGTTTTTGAAAAATTCTACGCTTTAGTTTCTTTATAATAAGCTAGAGCAACCGGTAGATTTTGAGATAATGCATTGATATTTAAAAAAAGTAAAATATTTGTCAAGAAATACCTAGGTAAAAAAGCAAAATACACGCTTGGACGTGGAGTTACAAAGCAGCCCGCTATACAATACCTAGATAAGCAAAAAAAAAACATAGGCAATAATATTCTGGTAGTCAGACATGCTGTGTACTTCACCACTTAGGATCAGTTTTTCTTCAGATTCAATTCAGCCCTTTAGGACCATTTGCTGACATGGCGGTGCAAATTATTTCGAGAGCACTTGGCTATCTTAGCGAAATGAAATGAAAATAAATATACCTAAATGGTTCAGAAGAATTAATTAATTAGAAACTATTATTAGTTATGAAGATTATACTAGTTACAGATACCTTGGATTTTGGATATGTATATTATTTTCACGCGACAGTTTTTTAGGGTTCCGTACCCAAAGGGTAAAACCTAACCTTAGTAATAGGGTTCCCCCTATTACTAAGGCTCCGCCGTCTGTCTGTCTGTCTGTCTGTCCGTCTGTCACCAGGCTGTATCTCATGAACCGTGATAGCTAGACAGTGGAAATTTTCACAGATGATGTATTTCTGTGACCGCTATAACAATAAATACTAAAAAACAGAATAAAATAAATATTTAAGGGCCATTTTTATTTATAATGGTACGGAACCCTTCGTGCGCGAGTCCGACTCGCACTTGGCCGGTTTTTTTAAAGTTAGCTAATGTGTTATTAACTTTCCTATCTTTCTGTGAGAAGGAATGCCGAAGAAGAACACTCGGAGGTCGAGGTCTCTTTTAAATTCCAGACAGGCCAAATGATTATCTACCCTAAGGTTAAAATATGATACCAAAATTTACGACATATTTATTATTTACAGCTGACAAATACGTTCTTTGTTTTAAACTAAAACAAAACAAAGAAAGTAACATGTTTGTTTAATTCAAAAGACTCATTTTATTGAATAACTTATCCGACTTTATGGCTCACTTCAGGGTCGTAACTTTACGTTGTAAACCTGATATTACTATTTTATCTTTGTTTTCATAGTGAAATTGCTTGTTTTGTGGTACATTAGAAGAGAGATGATAGCGCATGAATTTAATCGTTCCACTTTTAGGTCTACGCCGTAAACCACAACCGCGTATGGTCTAAGCCATAGATCACAACCGCGTATAGTCTACGCCATAGACCACAATCGCGTATACGGTATAGTCTACGCCGTAAACCACAATCGCGTATAGTCTACGCCATAGACCACAATCGCGTATAGTCTAAGCCATATACCACAATCGCGTATAGTGTAAGCCATAGACCACAATCGCGTATAGTCTACGCCATAGACCACAATCGCGTATAGTCTACGCCGTAAACCACAATAGCGTATAGTCTACGCCATAGACCACAATCGCGCATAGTCTACGCCATAGACCACAATCGCGTATAGTCTATGCCATAGATCACAATCGCGTATAGTCTAAGCCATAGACCACAATCGCGTATAGTCTACGCCATAGACCACAATCGCGTATAGTCTACGCCGTAAACCACAATAGCGTATAGTCTACGCCATAGACCACAATCGCGTATAGTCTAAGCCATAGACCACAATCGCGTATAGTCTACGCCATAGACCACAATCGCGTATAGTGTATTCTATGCCATAGATCACAATCGCGTATAGTCTAAGCTATAGACCACAATCACGTATAGTCTACGCCATAGACCACAATCGCGTATAGTCTATGCCATAGATCACAATCGCGTATAGTCTAAGCCATAGACCACAATCGCGTATAGTCTACGCCATAGACCACAATCGCGTATAGTCTAAGCCATAGATCACAATCGCGTATAGTCTACGCCGTAGACTCTACGCGGATGAGAGATGAAGTTTAACTTGTAAGTTTCAAGTTGCCAGTGCCATTTTATTCGTAAAAGTTGATGATAGTAAAATGTTTAAATTAGAGGTGGTAATTTTTTTTGATTCAAAACATCGTTTACAGATTGAATACATGGGTGCCTGGCGATTCTCGCCTATAAGTCTCTCGCATGGGTAATCTCGTCTCTCGACGCCAGGGAAACTGTCCTAGCGTAAACGAGGCATAGGTGTATTATTTTGATCCCTTTGTTTGGTCAATTTGAATTTTTAACATCCCTCCCTCTTTTATGTGAAAAAATATTCCTATTTTTTTGTTTAAAGTGCAATGGATCCCTGACCTCCACAGAACACAAAGATTGATCGCAGTATTTTTACGATGATTAATAATGCATTTGTTACTTTCACTTGGGCACTTTGAAGAGATAAAGTTTATATAAATAAAAAGTCCTTAATCCTAAGCTAAGGTATCGCATAAGATTAATATGTTAATCGTATCACGAACCAATTTAGTCGATATCTAGTTGTTTATCTACTTGTTATTGTGAGAATGACAGTTTTTGGGGTTAAACGATGATTATTATATACGTGTTTGTCATATCTAGGTTACAAATATACCTAGTTAATGATTAGGCATACAAATGAGGCCGAAAGTTTCGTTTTTAAACATGCTGGTTTCCTGCATACTTGCGCTCTAAAGAAGTAACATGCTAAAGACAAGTATATTCATTACAAATACGTGTTGTATAGAGCAAAAACATGTCCGTACTATAGCTAGGAGTATGTGAAATCCGGCCTCTTCATCAAAAGCCGGCCAAGTGCGAGTCAGACTCGCGCACAAAGGGTTCCGTACCATTATCCATAAAAACGGCAAAAAAATCAAGTTTGTTGTAAAAACTTATGCCTAAATACCTATATACCCTTATGCCTATATACCCTTAAATATTTATGTTATTCTGGTTTTTATTATTTGTTCCTATAGCGGCAACAGAAAAACATCATCTGTGAAAATTTCAACTGTATAACTAACACGGTTCATGAGATACAGCCTGGTGACAGACGGACAGACAGACAGACGGCGGAGCCTTAGTAATAGGGTTCCCGTTTTACCCTTTGGGTACGGAACCCTAAAAATCACGTTTGTTGTATGGGAGCCCCTTTAAATATTTATTTTATTCTGTTTTTTAGTATTTGTCGCCCTACCGGCAACAGAAATACATCATCTGTGAACATTTCAACTGTCTAACTATCACGATTCATGAGATACAGCCTGGTGACAGACGGACAGACAGACAGACGGCGGAGCCTTAGTAATAGGGTTCCCGTTTACCCTTTGGGTACGGAACCCTAAAAATGAAAAAAACCGTAACCTGTGGCGATCGTAACTGGAATTCAAACTTTATCAAAGTTGGAAATAAACATCTGGCTACACAAATAAACAAAATATCGCTGAAACTACGAATATCCCAACAGGATTTTCCTACAGAGCGCAAGCCAGGGTGATTGCAGTAGAGTTATTGGTCTATAAAAAAAAACCGGCCAAGTGCGTGTCAGACCACGCACAATGAAAGGTTCCGTAGTTGGGATGAATTTATCCCAAAAACAAACAAAACATTATAGTTGTAAAACATGTTCTCTTAAATCGATATACGCTACGGTCAATTTTACAACTGCAAATATAAGTTTGTAATCGCAAAAAAAAACTTTTTTTATGTGATAAAACTACAAATTAACAATTCTCGAACCTTTTCCGTTACTTATGCTGTGAGATCTTGCTTCTTGCCAAATTTCATGATTCTCGTTCAACGGGAAGTACCCTGGTTTTGATTTTTTTAGAGCTCCAAGGGACTGTAGACCTACATATTTGATATAAATTTCAACTTGATACCTCCACGGTTTCCCTAAGAAAAAGGGTCTTGACAGACTGACAGACAGACATACAGAAGGACAGACAGGCAGACGGACAACGACGTGATCGTAAAAGGGTTCCGTTGTTTTATACGGAACCCTAAAAAGTACAGCCAAAAGATATGTCTAAAATGATGGCGTGTGGAATTAATGTAGATGTAACCGGAAATTAATAGGAAACATTATCCACTGAACTGTATAAAAAAATGCTCTTTTACAGCCCTCTTTTAAAACGTTTCCCTTGACTTAGATCGTTTGAACGCGATAAGTATGTCGCGATTGTAACATTGCGTTTCAAAGGACTAATTTATATGTACCTTCCAAAGTTAATAGTTTCGTGCTACCGCTAAGTTTTAACTTGACTGCCGTAATAAAGTTGTGTATTTAGATAATTTGTTTCAGTTGTATGAAAGCTATGTGATGTGACGAGGGGAAGGCTTCAACCGTTTCAGTGCAAGTGGTGTTCAGGGTAGGTCGTGCGGTCCCCCGCGAGGCGGAGGGAGGCCGTAGTAGGAATATCCTTCACCTCCCGCGCTAGGTCAGGGTTAACGGTACCCCCGAGCTCGGGTGACGGAGCCACCTTCGACCTTGGATGGGATGCGTGCGGTAATGCATTTTGTACATACACACTAATATACAGTGCTTACCGCACCCGAGAGGAAGATTGACGAAGACTTGTCTGAAAGTTTGCTCGATGTAAAGGAAATCACCGCGAATAGTGACTCGTACAAATGTATCGGTCCTCAATTCATTTACATCGGGAGCGCCACTAATAGTAACTTTAACATTAGGTATATCCAAAAGATCCCCGATCACTGTGTCCAATCTATAATCTGCCACAAGCAGACTTTCATGTAAGTAAATTACAGGGAGCGTCATAAAAACAAAATGTCCATGGACATGCGTAGCCAATTCCCGCATTGCCAACAGTCGTATTGCACAGCCAACATTGCGAACAACCTTATAACTATCGCTTTAGAGCAGATAATTCATAAACTTAACTGGTAACGTGGAAATGGAATATATGCGATCAGTAATAGTTCCCAGAACGTCTTTATTAAGGTTCAAATTTGGTGAACGTACTGTGTTTCCTTTTGGGAATTCTGAGACGGAACTTTTGCTGTTAACTTAAGGGGATACGGTTGAGATTTGCGTGAGGAGCTGGTTTGGGTGGTGGGTGGCAGTGGGTCGATACGAGCCGGGCGTCGGGCGCGCCGATCGATCGTGGAGAGGGGCGCTACCCGGCGACGGACCGTGCATCGCCCGCCGCGTGCCTGCACACTCGACAACAATACATTTCATATCTAAGTGCCTTACTTTGTCATCAGATAATGGGGGAACATCTTGTGAAATCTGAGCTAACATATCTGACGAGCCGAGAAGAAGAAGCATTAGAATATGTTCATATTCAGTAATCTATCTAAATCTCCTCGTTGTATCACGGACACTGGTACAATGGCGCATTCGTTATCGCCGGAGCTATTTTCAGTGGCTTCTGAGAAACTGGTCACGGAAAATACCGAGGGAACAACAGAATCAACCTGCCTATAAGTCACTAAACTTATCAATGATGGAAAAATGGGTTATGTTTGAATAGAAGATACAATATCATGTATGTAGGTTACGCGGGTCGATATTGCTATATCTAATCCAGTATGAAATCGATCGATGACTAACGCAACGTAATATTTTATAGATACGGTCACAATATCAATGTATAAATTACGTCTGGTTGAATATGTGATGATGTTAAAATATGCATGCAACCGTCATGTTGTTTTCCCTGAGGGATGGGGTCAAGCAAAATTTGGAATGACATTTGTTTGGACATGTTTGTGCTTTGTGTCTGTACTTACGATATGAACAAATATTTGGCTGTAGCTCTATTTGCACATGTTCTGTACGTAGTCGAGAAATAATTATAAAGCAATTCCGTGACTCTTCCTGTGGTATTGAAGGTTAGCAGGTTTCTCCAAGATTGCAAGTCTGAAAAGCTCTTCCACAGATAAACTGCTTACAGCCATACCATCAAAACATATCATATTTTGATGGTATGGCTGTAAGTAGTTTATCTGTGCTAAGCTTTAAAAAAATAAAGTTCTAGTGCATTAAGCAAGTAATTTTTCTGAACTCATTTTGAAAGGTGTTTTAGTATACGAGCGAAGACCCGGGCAATATAGCTAGTGCAACTATAACAATATTGTTTTTTTTTTATCAGGACATGTTTTTACATTGTATGCGTACTTGCGAGTTACATTAGTTTTGTCAATGTTGTTAACGCAATGGTACGCAGGTAGATAATCTTTTGGGTACAAAATAAATGAACGCAATCCCCTATTTGACTCTTTTAATCTGCGTGGGAAAATAAGCACATTTTGTTTTTTACCCTTCTCGGATAAATGATTGAATAAGTGGATATTATGTTATGGCAGTGGTAGCCCAGTGGTAGCAACGGCCTCGACTTATGGTCCTGGGTTCGAACCCAGGCAGGCGCTTTACTTTGTGTAAATTATTTCATCACTACTGCTCTCAAAACGGTGAAGGAAAACATCGTGAGGAAACCGAAAACATCAACCAACCCGCACTAGGCCCGCTTGGTGGATTACTGCCACCTCCCTCTCATAGAAAGAGGAGGCCTGTGTCCCAGCAGGTGGGAACATTATACGCTGATGATGTATATTATATATGTCTATCAAAATAGGTCTTAAAGCAATATAGCGTTTTATTTTTGAAAATTGATTTCCCTGACTTTACCTAGTCTTTACAAATGTCCGTCTATAGTTGTATCATAGTTCTTAGTGACTTGCCTTTCAATTTTGTTGAGTAACAAGTTAATAAGAACTACAATTTTAAAATGCCGCTAATCTATCTAGTAGCTGAATAAGAACGGGTGTTTCTTCATGCAATTTTGAGCTGTTTTTCGTTCTTTTGAACCAAGATTTACTTTAATACGTGGATTTGCAATAGTTTTTTTTTTGTCACCGTCATCTTGAGGTACATTTATTTTATCGATGACTCGCAATGTGGTTGTGGGTTGCTTATCTACTAGTGTCCTGTTCGCCATGTTTATACTTACTTACTTTCTCTGTCTCTCTCTTTCTGCTTAACCCTTCGGGGATTACAGGCGTGATGTTATGTTATGGGTCATGTTCCTTGGTTTAATGCTAAAATTACCCATTCTTTTACTCTCCCATAGTGTAACGGGTTGGAATCGAATTAACGACCTCTTGCCAGTCCGGCTGTAGCTGTTATAGGTAAAAATGAGTTTTTCTTGATTCTCAAAATCAGAACGAGAACTCGACTCATTGCTTGTCTGATAGGCCCCTCAGAGATTGCGTACGTATACATGATATGTTTCTTTGTTTATCCAGTTGCATGCATGGAACAAATGAATTATATGATATTTAGTTTTCTTACGTGTATAAGCTTAAAATTCATTTAAGGATGATAAAAGGTAAAAAAAGCTTTTGAGGGATTCCAGAAGAAACCAAAGTTAGTTTACTCCGAAGCGATAATCCGAAGTATCAGCCGAATGTTCGGCCGTTTCTTGACGTCCAGAGTTTTTTTTTTTAACTTTTAGTTCTTACCCGACTTCAAATCACATTTTTGACTTTGACTTATCTCTTTGACTGTTGTTTTTTTCTTTCACCGTAGTCAGCCATAGTCAGCCGTAGTCAGGAAACGGCCGAACATTCGGCCGATACTTCGGATTTATCTTCGCAGTAAGTCCTAGGATTCTGACAACACGATCGTTAATTCGAACCCCACACGATAAAATTGATCCCCAATATCCATGTGAAAGTACAAAGCATTATTTATTCTCACATTGCAGTTGACAGGTATTCGTAGAACCGCCCTTGGAAGCCCAAATATAACCTGACCTTTACGAGCTGAAATAGCGCTTGATTTGGATATATAGAGGCTCTTCGTTAGTTATTAATACAGCCGCCATTTTAAGAGAGAGTGATGATCCAAATTGGGAATGTGACGGTGACTAATTGAAATGGATTGGTTTTCTGCGTCTGAATCGTTTTTTTGGGTGCGAAAAGCTCTTTGGTTGGTTTGAAAATTGTACCTATCTAATTATAAATGTTTATAATTATTCAAAATCCAAAATAATGTAATAGAAGAATACCTTAGTTATTCTAGAAGATTGCGATTTGGTACTTTTGTCTAAATCGAACCAGCTCACGTCTCCTTGTCTTTTGACTATGCTTATCAACATTTCTAGTACAGTTGGTAATCGTAGGCACTTAGCGCCTTGAAGATTGTAAAAAGCATATAACCGCTCATATTTTTCTGAACGATGGAAGCTTATTTAAATGCACAAAAGGTGACGATTAAGCTTGGGAGCGGTCTGGCTGGTTTCCACGTTACGTCACCAGCACGTGTTTTTCTGTACGAAAATGGTTGCATTGTTGATAACTACGTTGGCAATTGATTATGATGATATTAAAAATAAAAGTGGCTTGTGTTGCATCTAGTACAAGAAACTGCATATTTTTCCTACGGAACGTAGGTATATAATTCAACACATAATTATGTAGATAGTTAACATCAAGAAATAAAAGTAATCATGCAGAAAGGCGAAATGTCCTCACAATACGGAATAGGGACGTATTTGAAAATTGGTTATCCTATTCGTTTTAAGATTCTCCCTACGTTGAAAACGGATTTTAATTTTATTCTCAAATTGCTTCGAACGTGTTTGCTGCCACATAAGTAGATATACTTATGTACTTATTTCTCCCACAGAATTTCCTATGGAAGGAGGAAGAGGTTCTATGTTATGATGTGGGTTCAAGGGCGCTGCATCCAGCGCTCCCCACGGCCTTCACCAGGCTGTCTCGCCGTGGGGGCGACCCACGCTGCATCTCCCTGCTCGAAGCGGGAAATAGCGTCTATACTACTTGTACTACGAGTACCATCTATATTTAGACAGGTGTTGGCTTGATTTAAAAATACCACAGACCTATAAATAAATGAGAGTAATCTTTGATTTTCTAAAGGTCTGTCTCATGTCTGCGTGGGAATACTTTTTATAGCAGAATGTTGGACTTATGACAGTTAATTGTTATTTGCAACTGTTTTCAGAATAGATTGTAGATGTTACAAAATTAAATGACTTAGGTATGTCAATTAGCCGGAAAAACCTAGGCAAATTGTTCGCGTGTGTTTGTAGATGTTTCGCGATCTTGGATTTTATTTAATATGCTTCATTTGCCACGGTGTTTCCGGCTACTTGACATAATTCATCTAATAGAGAATATTTCAGATGTCCATCGGCAGTGGCTCCAATCATGAGCTTGCCGTTAACATTACTTATAGTTGAAAAACCGGCCAAATGCGTGTTGAACCACGCACAGTGCAGGGTTCCGTAGATGGGATGAATTTATCCTAAGAACGGAATTAGCTGGAATCGGGTGATAGGACAAGTCATAATAGTTAACATAAAAATATAAAAAAATCTTTGCCATGTTTTTAAAAGTTATGGGCATTTATAAAAAAAAAATCGAGAAAATCTACTCCCTGTGACGGTCTTTAAACTCCTGTTGCTACAAATTTTAACTTTTTAAAAAATATTCTTATTATTATGTAATGCTGAATAATGCTTCTGAAAACTGAAAGCATTGGGGTACACAAAAATAATTTTAGACAGGTAAGGAAAATTAATTTACAACTATGTTTCTTTAAAAAACAATTTTTATTTACATAATTTAACAAATAATCTTGCAAGTGTTTTACTATTTTAGAATCCTTATTAAATGCGCCAACTTTTAAAGTTACTTGCCAAACTCGAGTAGTACATTTGTTTTTCAGTATAGTCATTTAAAACGGGCTAAAGTATTAATTTTGAATACTTGGTTAGGAAAAAAATTACATTTCCTTCTGGACTGGAGCAGTTGGCTGTAAATTTTAAGCAACAGTTTTCGGAAGCATTATTCAGAATTACATTTAAAAAAAAGTAAAAATTTGTAGCAACAGGAGTTAATAGACCGTCACAGGGAGTAGATTTTCTTATTTTTAACACTTAACTATTATGACTTGACCTATAACCCAATTCCAGCTTGACGTCGATTTCTAGGACACCCTGTATATGTATAATTATAGATATTCTATTCAGTTCTAGAGCTAACTGGCCTCCTATAGCCTACAGACAGTCATTTCACGCTTATTTTACCTCGGATTGTAGTAGTTGTTTATTGTTTAATATTACTATTTATTTATTTAGGTTGCCATTGCAACCTTATTCTTACGAGAATAAAGATCACTATGATTTTGACAGTGATGCCTAATCAAAGGTAAAATAACTGTGAAAGAACTGTATAGCGCTACAAGGTTCTTTTGTGCGTGGCCAACATTAGAATTAACGCCGCCATTTTATTTTTAGGGTTCCTTACCTCAAAATGAAAAAACGGAACTTTTACTCGTGTGTCTGTCTGTCCATCTGCTATAGCCAAATTGCTCCGAATCTACTAGACCGATTAAGTTGAATTTCTGTGAACCAAACACGGACGTGTAGCGGAAATAAATTAACTTTGAATAGGGGGGGGGGGGGGGGGCCCTATGTGAAAACTTAGAAAAAAAATTTCTAACTGTACCGTGTTATATATTTAATGAAAGAGCTTATTGTAAGGATTGCAGATATTTATGTTTTTTATAATTATAAAATAAATACTTTTAAAGTTATTTAAGAAAATAGATGAAAATTGACCATTCCCCTTTCATTTGCGAAACAACTGAGCCAAAAATTAAAAAAAAAATGTATAAAATAATTCTTTACTTATAGATTTCAGGAAAACCTATAAGAAGTATGTGTTCTTAAAATAACATTTTAAATCTCTCAATATTGTGCGTACAAACTTACATTTGCAGTTGGAATGTATGAGGGAACGTGTTTTTCAACTACAACGTTAAGTTTTTTCTTGGGATAAATTCATCTCAACTACGGAATCCTTCATTGTGCGTGGTCCGATACGCACTTGGCCAGTTTTTTCATTAGGTACATTTCACAAAACAATCGCACAGATGTTTACCAACCGCGTCACCCTATCAACGTCATTCGAGCGCCAAAATATCCTGTATCAGTGTACTGTTCCACTACACCCACTGACCTGAAAGTTGATAGTAGAGGTGACGATCTTCATGGACTCGGCATAGTTCCTCAGCACGGAGTCGGTACTAAGACAGCTCTGCCGCCACTCGTACAGCTGCTCCAGCCGAGTCACGCAGCGCTCGCAGATCTTCTTCGGCAGGAAGTCGTCCTTCGATATCTGCTGGATTTACGGGGAAAGTTGTTAGACAGACATTCTAGGCAAGGGTATAAAACGAAAAGATGGTAAAATGTTCTAATTAATGAACTCATGCTGGGAAGTAGGTATTATTGAGTTAATGAGGTGATTCTGCTTTATCTCAAAGATAGGCAATGCTTTGGCAAGCCACTTTTTCTTGCAGTTGTCTGTAGTTGGTGGTAACTACTATTCATTGTATGGCCAGTTTACCAAACTATGACAGAAGGGGAGTTTCGAATTATATAGACGCTACGCACAGAGTACAAAATAACGTGATACGTGATTGAATGAAAATGAGTTGTACTAATTGAGTCCAAAGCAGAACTAAAAGTGTGCGGAGGATCGCATAAGTTTCGGAAACGTGAAGTCCAGAATCCTTTAGTAAACTATTAATAGAATAAGTTAATGAATATAAATATAAAATACTTAATAGGATATAAAATAATTCAAACTTAATAATTAGGAAAATTAATAAAGCCCCTCTTCCTCTCTACTTATTTAAAAAATTGGTGTGCCTGACAGGGTCCACAATTGTTTCAACTATTTTTTTATTTACCACCTGCAAGTGTACATTATGGATTTCAATAAACGATTTGAGATTTGAACATAAATGCCTAAGTGTATTTTTTGCAAATATTTAATCTACATCAATATTTGCAATAGCAAAATATATTTATATCTCATTACCCCACAAATAACAACCATACAAAATCGTTCACTGAATAATCCGTGACCGACGACCACTATTTATCAAGGAGCCGGTTCATTCAACTTTGACATTTATGTCCCGCAGAGTAAAAGTCACAGTACTAGAAATCGGAATTAAATGACACGTGGCGGTCCTTACGACCATGTTTGATAATCCTTGGTACCGCAACATGTAAGGGCCTTAGCAGACATACTATTTTTAGGATCAGTGATCGACCATTTTGCTACTGCATAAAATCATTTCGTCTTGGCGGGTCTACATTTGGTCGCCATATTAAAATTATTTCGCATTTCAGCGATTGTTTCAATGTTGCATCGTGTTTTGGCAAGTCACTTTTCTGTGAGAGCCAAAAGGCACTTTTGAATGTCATAATGTCATTTATCAGAAAATAGAATTCATTCCGTTGCTCCTTCCAAAAGGTTTCGTATGGAGAAGACAGACGCGGTCGTAAATTCCGTAAAGCAATTAAATCGTTGATCGTCAAAGCTAAAAGCAACATGTTTGCTAATATAAGGCCCAAAAGGATTCGCAGTAAGCCGCTGGTCTGACCTACTTCAGTCAGTGGGTACGTGGGCTGGTGAGCTGTGACTTTGCGAGGTCGTTGATCTGAGCACGGCCTTACGAATGCAATAATAAAGAGAATCGATAGCTTCTTTGATTTTAAATATGACTTGCCAAGTTTGTGAGTTATGATGGTTCTTTGTAATTTGTTTTGTTTGTATTTTTTGTAATGATACTCGTTCGATGTAGGTAGGCACCTCGAATATTAATTATAATTATTATAGTCTTTATTTTTTTTATATGAGTTAATGATGTATTTGATTTCTATTTATAAAAAAAACAAGCCGCATATGTTACCGTTATTAAAATTGTACTCATAATTTAATTCTAAACTGTGTTGGCAATTAATTATATTAGTAAATGTATTTTTTTTTTAAGTACCGCAAAGTTTATAACATTTATTTAATGACTATCAACTACAGAGTTTTATTTATGAAACTATCGCATTATTTACAACCGACGAATTCTATTTCACGAATTGTTAGGAAAATGCAGGCATTTAAATAGTTATAAGTTAATATTTATTGAATTAATTAATATTATGAATTAGTCGACTCATCTGTCCAAAAAACGACAATTTATGCATTAAAAAAAATTCAACAGGTATTGTGAGATCTTGGTATTCGTTGTTGTGGTCTGCTCGTAGCACATCGTAGCGCGCAGGCGTCTACGAAGCTACGTCCGGCCGCTACGTAGCACCATTATTGCACTTCTCCGAACCACAAAGCCACTGTTTACGTTGGTCACTTCACCATAAAACCATTTATTACGTCATTGAATGAACTGATTTTAATTTATTATAATGAAGATATTTAACACATTTCTTAAGATATTGCAAGTCACTGAGATATCAAGGACAAAAGTCCGAACAGTACAAAGGGCTTACTCACCATAGTCGGCAGGCAGGTCCTGAGTTTAAACAAGATCTGGCGCTGCTCCGACTCCTTATCGAAGATATGGAGTCTGGGACCGCTCTTCAGGGAGCACAGCCGACACAGGTCGGTGAACGCCGTGAAGTTGAGGTCCTCGGGCTCGGTCATCGCGAAGCACCTGATGAGGAGGTCAAGGAGGCAGGAGTTGTCCATGTATACGGCGGTGGTTCTCGGGTGGCGGGAGACAGGGTCAGCGTCGCATGTCGCGGGTGCAGGCTCGGGGAGGCGTCGCTCCGCCGCTGCGTCCGGGGGGCACTGGGGCCCGCGCGCGGCCCCTACGCCCCCGGGCCCTCGCCCCCTCGCCCCCTCGCGCCCCCGCGCCGCACGCAGCCCCGCGCCCCCTCCGCACTCGGGGTGGCGTCCGCGGAAAACGCCAGTTTTCCCGTTTAGTGTCTCAGAATGTCTGTTTATCGATATGCAATTGATTTTATTGTTTGTTGTGTTGGAATTGTCTGTCTTTATAGTTGAGACAGGTTTAGATGGCTATGGAAATGGGTATATATAGTATGTAGGTAGTTAATGTAGTTCACAAAGCTGTATTTATAGTAAGAATAACTAGAATATATTCTATAGTAGTCAAATGCAAGCATAACACGTTTTGTCACATAGGTATATATATATATTTTCAATTATTTTTCAACAATTGCTTTTTTTTCAGATTTTTCTTAAAGCTCTTCTCAAGATTTGCCTAACTAAAGAAGCAGTTTAAGCTATACATAATCTACTCAGAAGATAAACACATCATTTCCAAACTTCCTACGTTACAAATCGTTTTCAAAGTTTCTCAGAAAAGATTTTCAGCAGCAAACAACAAAAGCCTGTACACGACCTTATTAATATATTCACTACCCATTAACATTTTATTAAGGCCTACAACAACCAGAATAACATGATACGCGGCTAAATACAGAACTACATTTGTGTACTGAATTTGACATACTTTTGACATGTGCCTTGACAAACAGCGCTGCTCTAAAATATCAAGACATATTGGTCACCGTGGACGTCCGTGATCCGACCTCTTTTCACGACCTACAAACGTCAAGAGTTCTGTCAATATTCATTTTATTTTTAGACGAAAACAACACAGAAATAAAATTATAATCATGTCTAATGTATCCTCGGATTCTGATGCGGATTATCAAACTTATTCGGAGCGCACCCTGGCTATCATCAAGCCGGAGGCGTATGAAGATGCTGAGGCGATTGAGAACACCAGTCTAGATCATGGTTTTATTATACTTGCGGTTAGTACTTTATTATCATTAACATCTATACCATCGGTGCGTAGTACTCGCAACCAGCGTGCGTGTATGACCTGGGTCCCAAGTCTGCTATTTTCAATGATTGGTCATTATGACGACCATACCAAGGCAACGCCATGACCATTGTGCCAATAGTTTGTATCCTCCTAAATTCATAATGGCGTGATAGTGGTCCATAGGGAAGGCAAAATAATAGGAGCTTGTCAGTACAAGATTACCAAATACAGACAATTTTTCCATTGGAGTATCAGTGGCACGTCATTGGAAAATCATAAAGACACCTTTTAATTAGCAAAACTGTCAAACTCTACAATTACGGTGCCAATGATCGGCCATTCGGACACAACTGTGTTAGCAGACATGGCCCCCTGATGTATGAACGTAGGCGGGGTAAGTAATAGATGATATAACAACAAAATTTCTAATATTAACAACATATAACAACGGAACCTATAATTTTATTTAATATAGCGATTAGTTAATACAGGGTGGAATTTTGTAATGCCACCTGGAGGGAAAGTACTCTTAATATTGCAGATAGAAAATTTTACTCAAAGGAAACATTCCTTTATTTTTGAATAGAAAGCAAACTGCATTCAAAGATTTTCGAAAATTCTCTTCTCTCACACCCGGGAATCGAACCGGCTAAAATCTGAAAAAATTATACCCTGTACTTTTATTGCATCGATCGTTAGGGTCAATTATAAGGATGAACAAACATGATAAATTAAATGAAAGGAAAACCAGGAAATCTGAAGTTACAAATTCAATGAGTCAAGTTAAAGCTCTTTAACTAACAACCATCTTTTGTAATGCAGACTCCTTTGCGACATACTCGTAGCTGCGTGTATGAGGTAATTTAAATATGGAATATTAGATTAAAATTTGAAAATTAGATTGTCATAGTTGTTATTCACATTTTTGATTGTTTTTACAACTCATTTCACATTTTGTCTCATGGTGAAAATGGCTTATCAAGAACAGTTTGATTTAATGGAAGCTTATTTTTTAAATAACAAAAACGTGAATCTAGCTCTGCGGTGGTATGGAGAGAGATATCAAGACCGACAGGCACCAACTCGGTTCGTATTGAAAAGAATGGTAGAAAATTTAAAGAATACGGGTGGTTTCAAGAAGAGACGGCAAACTATTCAGCAAAACTATTTCGATTTTGAACTAGATGTTTTAACATACTTTGAATCATTTCCAAAGGCTTCAAGTAGAGATGCTGCCGATGAATTAGGAACAACCCACACTCGCGTACTTAAAGTGCTGAAAAAGTATAAGTATAAATGCTATCGTGAAGGTCGGTTGGTGCAAAAATTGCATATTGGGGATCGTGACAGACGATTACAATTTTGTGAAAACATGCTTGGAGAAATTGACCGAAACCCTAATTTTTTGAGTAACATTGTATGGTCTGACGAAACCAACTTCAGCAATAATGGCATGTATAATCGCCGCAATAAACATTATTGGTCTCGAGTGAATCCTGTTCGTGTTCATGAAACTAACAATCAAGTAAGATTTTCTTTCAACGTTTGGTGCGGAATTATGAGAAATAATGTAGTGTTAGTCCACGTGTACGAAGGTCATTTAAACACTGTCAAGTATATTGAAATACTGGATCTCTTAAGAAACGAGTTAAATGGTTTCCCCGAGGAAGAGCGAAACCAAATAATTCTACAGCAAGATGGTGCTCCAGCACATAACAGCAGAATCACTACTGCCTACATTAATAACCATTTTAATACCTGGATTGGTACAAACGGCACAATCAGATGGCCTGCGAGATCGCCAGATCTCACCCCACTAGATTTTTTTTTGTGGGGATATGTAAAAAATCAAATTTACATGAAATCTTATGCGAATGACAACGAGTTGAGAGTTGAAGTTCAGAATACGATTTATAATATTCACCACAACACTTTATTAAAGGTTACTAGAAATGAATTCGTTAAAAGAATAAATTTGTGTATCCAAGAGAATGGAGCCCATTTCGAGCAACTAATTAGTTAGTTTACCATTTTTTGTAAATAATTAAATTAATTTAAGATTTCCTGGTTTTCCTTTCATTTAATTTATCATGTTTGTTAGAGAGATTTCATCCTTATAATTGACCCTAACGATCGATGCAATAAAAGTACAGGGTATAATTTTTTCAGATTTTAGCCGGTTCGATTCCCGGGTGTGGGAGAAGAGAATTTTTGAAAATCTTTGAATGCAGTTTGCTTTCTATTCAAAAATAAAGGAATGTTTCCTTTGAGTAAAACTTTCTATCTGCAGTATTAAGAGTACTTTCCCTCCAGGTGGCATTACAAAATTCCACCCTGTATAATGAACGATTGATATAATTTTAAAATAACTATTTTTATAAGCATAACATACATTAAATATAACATCGTTTGACATAACATTCATTAAATATAAAATCGTGTGACATACCACTCAAAAGATATAAAACTTATTTGGTCTTATATGATGAAAACGCCTACTTAAAAACACAAAGCAAAATTGCATAGACACGGGTTAGTTTATTTAGTATTATTTTTATGTTTTAGTAATTTTTACGAGCTGTGGCTTCTAATTTCAGCTTAAAAAAACAAAAACTTTGTATTTTGTTTAATAAATATTTAAAAGTATTTTGTTTTATTCTTTGTAAGTTCTATCGTAGTTATAGGTAATAGTAACCTAAGTAGATATTAAATATAACTAGTAACTGATTACCACCTGCGCTAAGATAGATCGACGGAGCCCCGCCTCGCGGGGCTCCTATTTCTGGGTGGTTTAAAAAAATACCACGAAGACTAAGGAGGGAGCTCCGCTCCGCTTCGCTCCCGCCTTAGCCTTCTAACCTAACCTATCCGAGTCGGGTTACTCTGAGTCAGGGTGTTAACCATAATGACGTTTTTAGGGTTCCGTACCTAAAGGGTAAAACGGGAACCCTATTACTAAGGCTCCGCCGTCTGTCTGTCCGTCTGTCACCAGGCTGTATCTCATGATCCGTGATAGCTAGAGAGTTGAAATTTTCACAGATGATGTATTTCTGTTGCCGCTATAGCAACAAATACTAAAAACCAAAACAACATAAATATTTAAGGGGGCTCCCATACAACAAACGTGATTTTTTTGCTCGTTTTTGCTCGATATGTATAACGGTAACAGGTAGACACTTGAAATAATCACAGAATATTTAGTTATATATTACTTTAAAAATAAATAATTAAATTAAAATAATACAAATATTTAAGGGTTTTTTTCCCGTACAACAAACGTGATTTTTTTGCCGTTTTTATAGATAATGGTACGGAACCCTTCGTGCGCGAGTCCGACTCGCACTTGGGCGGTTTTTTTATATATATTAAACGTTAGACCTAATGATTTTCGATTAAATAAACAATACCTATACATATTAAACGTTAGAGCAAATGATTTTCGATTACATAAACGTTATATCAAACAACGTTATACTAATTAAGTTTTAGAATAAATAAACGTTATATCAAACAACGTTATACTAATTAAGTTTTAGAATAAATAAATGTTATATGTAAATAAATTATACCAACAGTTGGTGTATCTCACGTTGATTATATCTTATGAACGATAATAAAATGAAATTACACCAAATGAGTTTATACGTTATGAGACGCACCCACGTAGGCGAAGCAAAGGGAGTATGTAAGGAGCATAACAGGTGGCGTTCTATAGTTTCTGCCTACCCCCATGGGAAGAAGGCGTGAGTTTATGTATGTATGTATGTTATTATCATTATCTCAGCCAATAGACGTCCACTACAGCTCCCATAAACAACGGTACAGCGACCGGCGGTCCTACACTGCGTCCTTGTTACTATGTACAAAAATGTTTTACAAAATTATCTTATCTAGTTTTGGGAAATTAAATGTAAGCTTCAGCTGCTAGTTGCAAGCACTACGGTAATAATGGAAACTACCAGTATACGTAAGTGTACTCGCGCATGTGACTTGGTGGCTTGTGGATAGCCGTATTCCGTAATTGTCAATCATAAAACATTGTACCATGTTAAAGGTTTTTTATGTAAAATGTGACTGAAAGAACCTACTAACTTTAGTACCACACTATGATTGCATAGCATTGCATTGCATTGGGTAAAGAATAGCACCATCTCATTTCTTCCCGTGGGTGTCGTAAAAGGCGACTAAGGGACTTACTAGAGAATGGGCAGCAGCGTTCTCTATGCATATTAACACCATGCTGCGATCGCCAACCCGCCTGCCAAGCGTGGCGATTATGGTACCCCCCCCCCTTTTTTTGAGGGGGGGCTATGTCAAGCAGTGGACGTCTTCAGTTGAAATGATGATGAAGTCTCAATACCGTGAAATATAGGGATAAATGTATCCTATGTCCTAATCTAAGTCATGGTCTACCCATGGCTAAACAATTCCATTCAGCCGTTTAAGCGTGAAAGCGTAACAAACAAACTCACATTTATAATATTAGTTACTTTAGGATTGCTATTAACTTTATTTTTTTATTGGGTTTTTTTTTGTTTACTTTTTCTCTGGACTCTTTTAACGTGCATGTCTTTCAACAAAGTTCTCACTACATACCTATAATTTCAACATGGATGGTCCAACCAATATTTTGATTTTGAACACAGGTTTGAATAAATCTAGATCGGGCGGGTCGCTACCTAACATTCTAATTCCGAACCATCATTATTTGCACCTGTAATTAAAAATATTTTAGCTTTAGTTTATTATTAGACAGTATAATTGTATAGGATATTTATACTACTATTAGCTAAATGTACACCTTTTGTAAACTCCAGGAGTTTGTTGTCCATTATTCTCAACAGGAACCCACTACGCTTTGTAACGAGAAACTAACTTCATCTTTTTGACTGACCGACGGAATTCAAAATAAGATGCAAGTTACACTTACTATCAAATTCAATTCAATCAAAACTATAACGTAGATATTATAATGCACGCTTTATCTTGGCATTAATCTTGTCGCTCCATTTTAATGAACTATTGAACAAACGTCACGACGCACGCGAGTGCTACAATGCTTTACTATCGACATTTATCTAAGCTTATTTATGTAGGACACAATTTTTTATATTAAACTCAGCGTTAGAAACAAAAATCGTATGGAAAGTTATTTTATGTGACTTTGGCATTCATACACATTCGGATGTAGATAAAGTATCTATTTTGTTACGTACAGTAGGCCGCACGTTAGTGGTAACTTTTTGACCTTGAGCTGGCCTAGCGTAGTATTGAGTTTCAATGGAATAAGAGGTCAGCTAATATTAGTTTTGTTACACTCGACCAGCGGCGTAAAACATTTTTTAAATATTGATACAGTACTAACTGACCCGACTGACGTTGCCCTGTTCTTTCAATAAAAAATACATAAAAAAGCACTTTCAGTTTTTCCCCAATATATTCCGGGTAACTTTTTCAATTTTGATTTCCCTTTATTCCTAATTAAGAATAAATTTAAAAAAATAAGCAAATCGGTCCGTTCTCAAGTGATGCGCTTACCAACGAACAAACAGCATTTAATTTATATACATTCACAATATAATGTTTATAATACATAGTATTCACACCAAGCTACTTTTCAGCTTCCACCATAGCACATCGGCCTTTCTAGGCCACTAAGCAGACGGATGGGTGACCCGCTGTAACATTATTAATAGACAGGAGGGTTCGAGCCCATCCCCGCAGTCGTTTCAAACGACACCCGCCGGTAGCGGTGGGGGGTTTTGTATTTACGGTGCTCTTTTTTGCCTTTTTAACTGATTTTTTGCGACTCATAAGCACGCAACTTATACCGACCGATTTAATCGTCAAAAGTATTTTACCTTTAAGAAAATATTTTTTTTAAACTAATTGGAAAGTAAAGATACTCTGTAAAGTAACTAAGTTTAAAAAAACCGGTCAAGTGCGAGTCGGACTCGCGCACGAAGGGTTCCGTACCATTATCTATAAAAATGGCAAAAAAAGTGACGTTTGTTGTATGGGAAAAAAACCCTTAAATATTTGTTTTATTTTAATTTAATTATTTATTTTTAAAGTAATATATAACTAAATATTCTGTGAATATTTCAAGCGTCTACCTGTTGCCGTTATCAATATCGAGCAAAAACGAGCAAAAAAATCACGTTTGTTGTATGGGAGCCCCCTTAAATATTTATTTTATTCTGTTTTTTAGTATTTTTTGTTATAGCGGCAACAGAAATACATCATCTGTGTAAATTTCAACTCTCTATCTATCACGGTTCATGGGATACAGCCTGGTGACAGACGGACAGACGGACAGACAGACAGGCAGACAGACAGTTGGACAGACAGACAGACGGCGGAGCCTTAGTAATAGGGTTTTCGTTTTACCCTTAGGGTAGGGGTAGGGGGTTTAGGGTACGGAACCTTAAAAATGGACCCAAAATAAGAATACTTAGCTGTGTAGGCTACCTTGCATTGTTAAAATATAAGTAGGTACGCCATTCCTTATGAAAACCCCTGAAAATCTCTTAAATAATTTACTGCATCTACTGACGAAGATTACCCCCTAATGACTAAACTTCACAAGGGTTATACCTAAAGTATGCAAAGTACATATCGACGGCGACGCACGCGGCAATGTTCTCCTTCGTGGTTAGAAAATGTGAACCCCTATGAATTCTATACGGAAAGGTTTAGTAAGTAGTCAGTTAAAAAAAAGTTACAAAAAACTGGATTCCGTATAGGAACAATTTCTGAACCTTGAAAATTCAGGATCAAATCATTTAAAGCGATTTTGATTGATATGATTTTTTTATCGTTTCTTTTTAAGTATAACAATATCTAAGTATGTGAATGCCTACCTACCCCAAATTACATATGAACAAGGACAAAAAAATAAAACCGAGCACGAGAGTACGTCAATTATAATAAATAAAAGGCGAGTGACCATCCCCTCATGTCCGAACTTCGCTAGCCGCGTGCCGCGGGCATCAGAAGGGTTGTGTTGTGTGCAATATGCAAACTCATAGGTCGACATTTAGCAAGAATGTAGTGGAAGTAGGGACCTATAACGACAAAAAAATATATATTCGTATAGGAAACCTTTATTACTACAGTGATACTCTACTACTTGATCACTACAGAACCTAAAGAACAATCCCAACTGCCCATACATTTGAAAACCTGATAATGAAAGTTTATGTATAGTTATAAGGTATAGTAGAAAGACTACACGTAAGTTTAGAAAATAATGCTTATAGGTACTCATTTTTACGATTTAAACGCTACGAAGTCCAAAAAATATTAATGTAATTTTTTAGGTTAGGAATTGCCGTTACCAAATATAAAGAAATATACTGCTAGAACTAATTATTGACGCTTGAAGTTTAGTCTGAAATAGGAATACTTGGTCAGTGTGTCTTAGGGGTACTTACCTAGCTAGGGTCTAAAACGTCTTTTTTACTTTGTGAATTCCTTGAAACCAACTGCCCGCGTCACTGCTTAGACTCTCGAGAATTGTCAATATAAATTGAGTGTCGAGCATTAACTGTTATTTCTCCAGCACACATAAGTACTTAGGACTAACTACTACATTTTTAGTATAAAAACGATAGTTAGATAGTTTCTATACTTACTTCTAAAATGTCTAACTTAGTTCTTGTATTGTCAAAAGTGATCACTTATCTACCCAACACATTTCATTGGCCTACGGTACATACATACATACCTGATAAACAAAACGGGAAAAACAAATAAAACACTATTAAAGTAGAATGATTTATTAATTCTCATCATTTTCATCTAAATCTCATATAACTACGTCATCCAGAAATGCTGCTGAAACAGTTATATTTTTTTGATTGGTAAGGAAATAGCCCATCCAAGGTACCACACTAATGTCATAACGTGAGCGCACCATCCAATGGTTCCATATCAAGTTCAAGGTCCAGGGGCGGTAAATAGGGTCGTAAAAAAAAGCAACACACACAAAATGGCACAGCACACAACAAGACGCAAACGCAACTACGAAGAACTTAGGGGCAAGGCGTATTTATTGTAACAGATAGAAATAACAGATATTTAAAAATAAGAAATAACAATTGTTCCTACCAATAAAAAATATCTGTTACTTAAAATAACAGTCCTTGAGGGTCTGTTATTTTATGTTAAAAATACTGTTACCGTTGCTGTTACTTACATACACACTCACACAAAAAGGAATATAGCAAGTTTATCAATTTCTCTCTCTTTCTCATTAAAGAATGACGCTTGCTAAAAAGAGAAACATCTTTTGTTTAATTTACTTCGAAATATGTTTACTTCTCAGTTCTCACTCTTACTAAAGCGGATAAACTATGCTAAAAAGAGAAGCGCTTAGTATTTATTATCCCTAAAATACCGTTGGTGGTCTTACAAGAACAAACATTTTCGAAAAAGTGACTCCTCGATTAGGTCATGTTACCTGTTAATGTGACCAGTGACCAATAGAAACACAACTTAATAAATACGTATTTATCGTCCGTACATAAATAACAGTCTGTTATTTTGTGTAACAGTAACAGTGATAACAGTAGTCGTGTTTTAACCTGATACAACCCATCTCTATATGAACTGCGCCGATGCCAATCGCAGAACTGTCAAATGTCAAAAAAATCCGTTTCAGTCGTGCGAACTTAATTAATATCATACTGCATGATTAATTAATTTCATTATTATGTTTTTTTTTATTTAATCTGTATTATACAACTTATTGATTAACTAAAACGTAAAATGATGTATAAAACTCAGAAACAGATTTGAATTAAGTCAAGTAGCAGTGTATAAAATGGAACTTCGTAAAAAAGTCGTAGTTGAGATGCGTTCAAAACATGGTAATACGTTTACCCTTGAAGTAGAATGAATAAAGAAATATTAAAAAATATATTTTTCCTGCGTTTTGTTTAACATTGTGATAAGCGAAATTAATATACAATTCAATTAGCTGAATTTTAAGATTTATTTCATGTCTATACATAGTCAGATCAAAACTGAACATTCTTCTTTAAGTTAAGCGATGATGCGATGGATGATCACTATATAAAATAATAAATATTATCTATTTATAAACTTTATTAAATTAAGTATAAGTTCCCTGATAAAATCATAAATATTACTTATAAACTTTATTAAATTAAGTATAAGTTCCCTGATATAGGTACGCCTCTACCTCTTCCAACACTTGGTTAATGTATCGTAACTTGGAAGAGGTTACAATAACACATGTATCAGAGAGCTGGTCGAGTTCGAGTCAAGTTTACTCATTTTCAACTCTTTAATAAGGTTGACGGTGATCTTGAATAGGTAGGCAGTGTTTTTCTAAAATTTAGATAGGTACTTAGAAAATACCCATTCCTTAGCTCATTTCGCAAATACGCTCCTTCCCATTTCGCATTCTTTCGTCGTCCGGCCATCCCCTCATGTCCGAATTGAACTAGCCGCGGGCCGCGGGCATTGCAAGGGTTTGCATGGTATGCAAAACTCATATCGACATTAGCAGAGTTGAAGAGGGGCGCCTTCATTATTCCGCGTCACATGCAACCCTCTTTTAAAATAGGGATGACACGATTTAGTTGTTGAGATTATTATTATTCGGGTGTTGAGATTTGTGGTGGGTGAGTGAGATAAAAATGTTATCTTTAGAAGAATAATATTTTAATCTATTGAATTATTTTTAAACTAAAGTCAGATATTCCATGGATGTACAGACGCCAGCAGGTCAAGCTACCCGAAACTGTATAATTTTCCCAATCGATCTTGAACCTTATGCTGTAGGGATAAAGTTGAAAATCTATTAAAGAAGTAGCTTGATGTGCTCGTCTGTACACCAGATAAACTTCTTATAATAAAATATTTTGGATAATCAGGCTAAGTATAATGTTCCCACTGCTGGGACATAGGCCTCCACTCTTTGAGAGGGAGTCGGCTGTAGGTAATCTACCACGCGGGCTCAGTGCGGGTTGGTAAATGTCACATGTCTTCAAATTTTTGGTTCTAAGACATGCCAGTGTCCTCACGATGTTTTCACAGTTTTTGAGAACAGTGGTGATGAAATTATTTACACAAAGTAAAGCGCCTGCCTGGGTTCGAACCCACGACCTGTAACTCATAAGTCGGAGGCCGTTACCACTGAGCCACCACTGCTATATTTAAATAATATTAATATTTTGTCAAGTTAAGTCCTACCTTGAACGAAAATTATAACTACGCACCTATTGTAATTTTATTGTATAAATTTGCACCTGCGCGGCTTGGTAAGTAGGTCGTAAAAAGTGGGCACTTATGAAACGTCAGAAGCTAGGTGCACGGTTCCAATTGGTCGTTTCCTCTGGAGAAGAGCCGGCAAGAAACTCCAAGGTTACTCTTTTAAAAAAAGTGGGCTTTAACAATGTTATAGTTAGTGTTAATAGGTATGGGAGGACAGTGTAGGCCCGTCAACAAGTACCAAGTACTTAACAAAATAAAAGATAGTTTACGAAGCTACAGTCTATTAAGCCTACAACGTTCTCACATTCACAAATTAAAAAATAATCTATATAAAATATTACTAAAATAATAAAAATAAAAACCTACATATTTAAACCAAATGACAACATTGTACAAAAAAAACTGACAACTGTAAAAAAAAACTGAATAAATATTCTGTCCACAAGTCACTAATAAATATTTTAAATTAAAATTGTAGGTTATGTCAAAGTATGTAAAAAAAGAAATAAAAATCGTAATTTAGGAGCAGTTAATAGACGTTCACATAGTTATGCCGTTAATGAGTTACCAGGGAAGCCACATGTGCAGGAGGAATTATTGCCAAACTTCCTTGTCTTCAACGTAGTCCTTAATCTTATAGTATGCTTTTTTGATTAGGACACGTTTGATGTGGGTTTTGAACTTTCCATCACTAAGTTCTATAACCGACTTTGGCAACTTGTTATAGAAGTAGAAGCTGGTTATAAGAAATGACATGCTTGTTTTAGTTGCGTATTCCAACGTAGGCTGCAAATAGAATCGCTATACATTTTTATAGCTAAATCCCATGACTTGTGTAATCCAACAACTTTTCCCAGTTGGTCCGAAACATTGTCAATAAAACCAGATTATTATTAAAAAGGGAAGAAAGTAATAATAATAGCCGTGTGTTCGACAACCCTACGTCATCAGCAGATCTTTGAGCCCCAGCTCTCATGACGGTCACCGCTGTTATCTATGGAAACCATAGAAAAAAACTAATTACGACTCCCCATTTACGTTTGAAGGGGACACGTTTACTATCGCACATGATAATAATTGCTATTTGCATTCGCTTCGTTTTATTTTTTATTCAGTATAAATGGGTCTAGAAAATATGAACCTTATTCATGTTTTGTACACATTTTCTTCATGTCAGGTACAGGCGTGTTTTTTAGGGTTCCGTACCCAAAGGGTAAAACGGGAACCCTATTACTAAGGCGCCGCCGTCTGTCTGTCTGTCTGCCGGTCTGCCCTTCTGTCACCAGGCTGTATCTCATGAACCGTGATAGTTAGACAGTTAAAATTTTCACAGATGATGTATTTTTGTTGCCGCTATAACAACAAAAACTAAAAAACAGAATAAAATAAATATTTAAGGGGGCTCCCATACAACAAACGTGATTTTTTGGCTCGTTTTTGCTCGATATTGATAACGGCAACAGGTAGACGCTTGAAATATTTAGTTATATATTGACTTTAAAAATAAATAATTAAATTAAAATAAAACAAATATTTAAGGCCCCCATATAACAAACGTGATTTTTTTGCCATTTTGGTAGATAATGGTACGGAACCCTTCGTGCGCGAGTCCGACTCGCACTTGGCCGGTTTTTTATTAGTTGGTATTTTCTGACAACGATTGACTTTAATCAAATTCGAATCAATAGCATCCAGATGTTTCGATTTGATAAACCGCAATTGTTATTGTTAATTATCATTACACTTATATTTTCATCACTAAAAATATTATTATGATTAATTTATTTATTTATTTATTAACTGATCATCACTATTATTACAGGGATTTCCTAATTTAACAGTGTGGCCATAAATACGATTTTATTATTCACCATAACATATTAGATACGTCGCTTCATCACTTCCTTATTCATTAAATATACTTACCAAATAACAGTTAAATAATAACTGCCGCACCGGTCGATCGATCAGGTTAAGCTACGCTTGCCGCGGTAGGTCCGTGGATGGGTGACCATCTGTTCATACCAAGATTCCTCCGTGCCTCGGAAAGCACGTTAAGCCGTTGGTCCCGGCTGTCATTTGTAGATCTTTGACAGTTCAGAAGCCTAAAAGTCTGATAACCAGTCTTACCAAGGGATATCGTGTTACCCAGTAACTGGGTTGTGGAGGTTAGATAGGCAGTCGCTCCATGTAAAATACTGGTATTCAGCTGCATCCGGTTAGACTGGAAGCCGACCCCAATATAGTTGGGAAAAGGCTAGGCAGATGATGATAAATAACAGGTTTTAATATGTGATTATAATTTTTTTAAAGATTTAAATGTATAAAAACCGTCGACAGGTGTCGTGGCCATTCGCTTTTGCACAGTTGGCGAATGATAGTTAGACCGACAAAAGTGTAACATTTGACCGTCACGACACTTTTGTTACGTAACAAAAGTGTCGTGGCGGTCAAAATGTTATGGACGCTCTCATTCGCCAAGTGTGCAGAGCATAAAGTGCGATATGGAAATTCGTTCCAAAAATAGTAGCACACCCGTAACGGGAATCGGGAACAGGGATATTTTATTATTATTTCAAAGAATGCTTGCATTTGTAATTCTGTGTATTCTTTAGATATGTCATATTTAATTAATCTCCGCCAACAATATATGACGCACCCCTAGCTTAAATATTACCTCTGCGTAGCGACTCTGTAGCGATTTGAAAGAAATTGAGCCGCTACGTCGTAGCCACGTAGGCTGCTACGCGCTACGATCTTGACGTGCAATAATATTTCTAGTTTGTAAGTTGGTAATGAAGTTGTTTAAAATCGTGTTTGAGGCGATTATAATTTTAATTAACTTCGATTTCACTATTAGCGTAACGACCGTTCTAATTATTTCAGTATGTTACTTTTCGGAACGGTTTCTACACCTACTTCACTTGATTTTTTTTTTAACTATTTATTTAGAAGGCTAACTATAGTGAAAATATCTCAAAATGACAGTCTAGTGCCTTACAAATATACTAAGCAGCCATTTTATCGCGTTCTATGCCTGTGCCTGTGTACAATATTACCCACTAGTTACTTATTTCCAACACCCTTGTGTTTGTCTATTCCTGACTGAACTAAGTCTGTCTTTGGTCATCACAGGGGTTAGCAAACAAATGTTGTTCTATCAGAACTTCTGGCGATGGTTACGAATATACTACTACGGGCCACATACAAACTCTATAATGCCAACATATTGCCAACGTATGTATGTAAATAAATAAATATTTTTTAAAGTTGGTTTTTAAACAAATGTGGGTATTGGCCACACTTAGTTACTACCGTACGTGTTTAAATTGTTACCTTACAATTACGCAAGATTCAAAAGCGATTTTCTCCTACAGTATCAATAGATATTTTATGGTGTTCGAAATCATATTTAATATGAAATGGATCTTTTTTAGGGTTCCGTACCCAAAGGGTAAAACGGGAACCCTATTACTAAGGCTCCGCCGTCTCTCTGGCCGTCTGTTACCAGGCTGTATCTCATGAACCATGATAGTTAGACAGTTGAAATTTTCACAGATGATGTATTTCTGTTGCCGCTATAACAACAAATACAAAAAAAACAGAATAAAATTAATATTTAAGGGGGCTCCCATACAACACACGTGATTTTTTTACACGTTTTTGCTCGATATGGATAACGGCAACAGGTAGACGCTTGAAATATTCACAGAATATTTAGTTATATATTTACTTTAAAAATAAATAATTAAATTAAAATAAAACAAATATTTAAGGGACTATACAACAAACGTTATTTTTTTTGCCGTTTTTATAGATAATGGTACGGAACCCTTCGTGCGCGAGTCCGACTCGCACCTGGCCGGTTTTTTTAAAGTTGCAATTGTTATTTAAAGAGAAAAAGTTAGTTAAGCTAGTGATTGTGCCTTTTTAAGTTTAACCCAAAAGCTTCTGTATTATCTCTTACAGAAGCGCCAAGTCCATCTTACTCCTGAACAGGCAGCAGAGCTGTACCGGAGCCACTACGGGGCCCATCACTTCCCCCATCTTGTGGCGCACATGTCGAGCGGACCAATCATAGCACTCGTTCTCGCTACTAAGAACTGCATCACCAAGTGGAGGACTCTTATGGGACCAGCTATGTGGGTATTATAAGATACACATACAAAATACATAACGAGTGGAAAAAAAAACGCTTAACGAAGCGGAGAGTCATTTGTAACCCCCGTCTCAGTGATTTTTTTTTTGGACTGAATATATACCTTTTTTTTCTTTTTTTTTTGGTGGGAAATTATCAAATAACTTCTCCCGCTCTGGGTGGAGCGGCCGGGGGTGTCAGACTTTTACTGACTAAAACCCACCCGTGTTCCTTCAGATGCCTGTGTTCCAGGGCCACGATATCCCTTTCGTACAGGCTCGTAACCCTGGCAGGACTGGATATATACCTGGGAACCTTCTGGTTACGCAGATAATCATCACCATTTCAGCCGAAAGACGTCCACTGCTGGTTATAGGCCTCCCTCTGGGGGTGCCATAATTGCCACGCTTGGCAGACGGGTTGGTGATCGCAGTATGGTATTAAAATGCATAGAGGACGCTGCTGCCCATTCTCTAGTAAGTCCCTTAGTCGCCTATTACGACACCCACGGGAAGAAATGGGATGGTGGATGGCTATTCTTTACGTCCGGCACCACACGGGATGAATTACAGGGATATTGAAGGTTAAAATACCAACTTTTTTGTTCCTATAATAAGTTTTAAATGTTATAGTTAACTTTAAATATGGACAGCTCCAGTACCGTTGCATGCACAATATTTTGAGTCACATAAATAAAAGTACCTAAGTAGTTGCCCAGCAATCATTTTTGCTTAATGTTGCTAAGTCTGATGTACCTACTAGATGCGTAGATAACGGCTGTGTGATGGGTCTTCTAACACCGTGTACCTATCTACATACAAAGCATGAAGGTTGTTCTACTAGGACGACTAATAATAATACGAAAAAAATACTAATAATGTACTAGGTAGGTAACCTAGTACATTATTACATATAAGTCGTATTTGGTCTTATTCGTATTATCAAACCTTTTACCTACAAAGTTTGTGGTCGTTTATCTACTTCGTTTTTAGGGTTCCGTACCTAAAAGGAAAAAATGGAACGTTACCCTTATACGATCACTTCGTTGTGCGTCTGTCTGTCTGTCAGTCTGTCAAAACCCTATTCTCAGGAACGCGTGTAGGTATCTAGTTGAAATTAATATGAAATACGTAGGTCTACGGTCCCTTGGATCTCTAAAACAAAGCAATAAAAAAATACGGTGATTTATTATGTGACATATTTTGATACTCGCAAATAAATCTAAAGCTATAGGGTACTTCCCGTTGACCTAGAATCATGAAATTTGGCAAGAAGCAAGGTCTCACGGCACAAGTAAAAAGTCCGAAAATCGTTAATTTGTTATTTGAACAATTTTTTTTTTGTTGCGTTTTCAAACTTGCATTTGCAGTTGGAAAATTGACGGTGGCGTATATCGATGTATAGGAGAACACGATTTTCAACTAAAATGTTAAGTTTCTTTTTGGGATAAATTCATCCCAACTACAGAACCCATCATTGTGCGTGGTCCGAAACTCACTTGGCCGGTTTTTTTAAAGTTTACTGTGATCCAAGAGATGGCAAATCAGCAAACATAAGGTAGAACGCCTTCAGGCTAGGTGAGGTGTAGATTATCGCAGGGTGACTGGTAGCTGCTGGATAAGAGTAGCCCAGGATAGAGTTAAATGGTTTGCGATTGGAAAGTCTACGTCCAGCGATAGACTGCTGTAGACTGGTGATGATGGTAAAATGAAAACGTCAGAAGGAAACCAGGACTTTGTCGCTTGAAGTCGCTATATTTTGAGCTTCCTAAGTGAAAGGACCCAATTAACGCTTGTCATCATGCTATATCAAATTAAACCAGGGGCCTCCTCCGGCGATAAATCCGAAGTCTAGTCATAAATTCGGCCGTTTCCTGACTACGGCTAACTATGGCTGGCTAAGGCGAACAAATAAAAAAAACCGGCCAAATGCATGTCGGACCACGCACAATGAAGGGTTCCGTAGTTAGGCTGAATTTATTCCAAGAACAAACTTAACATTGTAGTCGAAAAAGATGATCCTCCATACATTCCAACTGCAAGTGTAAGTTTGTACGCACAATATTGAGTGATTTACCATGTTATTTTAAGTTCACAGACTTCTTATAGGTTTTCCTGTAATATATAAGTAAAGAACTATTTAATGTATTTTTTCAAAAATTTTGAGTCAGTAGTTTCGGAGATAAGGTAATGGTATAATGGTCATTTTTTATCTACTTTCTTAAATAATTTCAAAAGTATTTATTTTAAAATTATAAAAAATATATATATGAAATCCTTAAAACAAGCCCTTTCATTTGATATGTCCACACGGTACAGTCAGCAAAGCTTTTTTTAAAATTTTTCTAATTTGCCCCCCAAAAATGCCTTCCATATTCAAAATAATTTATTTACGTAACACGTGCGTGTTTGGGTCACAGAATCATGTGTACCAAATTTCAACTTAATCGGTCCAGTAGATTAGGAGCAAATCAGCTGTGACAGACGGACAGACAGACAGACACACGAGTGATGTTATAAGGGTTCCGTTCTTTCCTTTTGAGGTATGGAACCCTAAAAACGACAAGGACTCAAAGTCAAAAAAGGAAATTTTGAAAGTCATGAAACGGCCGTACATTCAGCCGATACTTCGGATTATTGCTTCGGAGTAGACTTCGTCGTAGAGAAATCTTCACTGGTTTTGTTATAATCTTTTCCTCTGAAGGTGTTTGTCTAATATTTGTTTGTAGGGTACTGGAGGCTCAAGCCTACTGGCCGGATAGCTTGCGTGCGTGTTACGGTCGTCGCACTAATTATGGAGACTACTTTAACGGTCTTCATGGCAGTGAGAACCACGCTGAAGCACTTCGAGAGATTCATTTCTTCTTTCCTAACAGTAAGTTCTTATCCTTATGTTTTACTTACTCGTAATTGCTAGTACCAAAATTATTGTTCCACTTTTCGCTCCAAGTCTTCGACCATGCAAGAATTTTGCCTGTGGCATACAATAAAATTGAAGTATAAAATGACTTGCATCGTGTAAACGCTGTAATGTTTCTTTAGTTTAGGTATATCACTTACAAGCAATTAAATCGCACCGTGTAAATCCGAGTTTACTCAGTTGTTATCATATATGTATGATAGAATAGTTATAAAAGTAACCTTTATTTTCTCTGACCGTTCTTCATACATAAACAAATTCTTACTAATAATAAAACATAATATAATATTTTTCTGGTTGTTAACCCTATATTAGCAAATTGGCTATTATCAGTTACCAGGTCAGGCTGTCTTGTGACACAGGCCTCCTCTATTTCCCTCCACTTATTCCTGTCGAAGCTGGTCTTCGTCAACCTTTTGGCAGCTCATCCTCCCTTTTTTTTCACGTGTCTTTCTTTACGTCTTTTTCCATTCCTCGGGTACCATTCTGTGACTTTTTGGTCTATTTTTCCGTCTTAGCTCTCATTATATGACCCATTTAAGTGCTCTTGTTTTTACTTTACGCTAGTAGCACACCTCCGCCGCGAAACTATAGCAGCGAAACCGCAGTAGTTCAATTGTACTGGTGCGCGTCATGTTCCGCTGCTCGAATCGGATGCCAGTAGCCGAACATGACGCGAACCAGTACAATTGAACTACTGCGGTTTCGCTGTTTCGCGATACCATAGCAACGTTAACCATATCAGCGTTGTCTGCTACTAAAGTGATGCTCTTAATTTTCGTAGCTTTCCATTTGTCCTGAAGTCTTATTCTGATGAATAAGACTATACAATCATGCTCCTCTCCATTCCTCTTTGACATTCACACAGCCACTATAAATTTTTTGGTAGGGGAAAACTTATGGGTTCGCGTCACCGACATGCTGTAGTAGCAGTAAGTGAAGTTAGATTGACCATGTGTAAAGATCAATTTGTGTATAGTGGGCATTTTTTAAACCGTGTTTTAATATTCACTACTTTATTGGAGAGAAAACTTCTTTAGGCGCGTTGAGCGATAAGTTTTCACTTCAGTCGGCAGTCCAGTGTCCAGTGTTTTTCTGATAATGGCCAGGGCTGGCAACCGTACGTGAGACATGGAAGAATACAGGTGTTGTATAGCTTCCTTTTTTCAGAAACGGGTAGTTTTATTTTTCATGATTTCTTTAGGATACACCAGTCAGTACCTTTGCTAGGTGTTATTTATTTTTCATAATTTCTTTAGGATACCAGTACCTTTGGTAGGTGTTATTTATTTATCATAATTTCTTTAGGATACCAGTACTTTTGCTAGGTGTTATTTATTTTTCATAATGTCTTTAGGATACCAGTACCTTTGCTAGGTGTTATTTATTTTTCATAATTTCTTTAGGATACCAGTACTTTTGCTAGGTGTTATTTATTTTTCATAATGTCTTTAGGATACCAGTACCTTTGCTAGGTGTTATTTATTTTTCATAATTTCTTTAGTCGATGACTTCCTTACAGCTATTTATTCGTTTACATATTCGATCAGTTCTTCTTCCTCTTCTATCTTGACTTTTGTCCTATTTGTCATCAATTTGGTCTTACATGTATTCATTGATGGACTATCAATGCTTTTTTACTTTCCGTAGTTATACCAACAATTAAAATGTATTTTCTCCTTCCACAGTGATAGTAGGGCCGCTCGTTCGTCACTGGCAGGTAAACGACTACATACAAAAACATTTGACGCCAACCTTACTGCCAGCTTTGACGGCGTTGGCCCACGAGCGTCCAGCGGAGCCCATTCTATGGCTGGCCGAACATCTCCAAAGGCACAACCCGAACGAACCCGAGCTCGCGCCTCAGCAGCCGGAGCAAAGGGACAAACGGTGTCAGACACCTGAACCCTCCGAAGAATCACTTGTCAAATAGATTCTTGTATTTTATGATTTGGTTTTTATACTTGTCAAAAAATAATAGGCCCGTTTTGACATTTAACTTAAATCCATTTATCGTAAGTATCGAGTTACGATCGAATTACGTCGCGATGGTCAATCGCGGTCTAGTGAACAATCGATTCAAGTTAAATGTCAAAACGGGCCTATTACTTTTTGACAACTTTAGTAGGTATAGCTTTATTTTGATCAAGTACTAATTGGAATGATACTTCGTCTTAGAAAGAGGCTGGTGTTAGTTGTTGTTTGAATGTGCACTTGGGTCTGACTCGAGTTTGTCCGAAAGGGATATCGTGGCCCTGGCACACAGGCAAATGAAGGAACACGGGTGGGTTTTAGTCAGTAAATGTCTGACAGCCGAGGCCGTCTCGCTCCGCAATCGCACCAATCGTTTACTTTTCCAACTTTATTTATTACGAATTATTTTGTGCTGGGTTTATTGGCGTATCAGCTAGTGTACCTACGACATACTTCATTTCTGGGCGTCAAAAAGTACAACACACAATAAAAAAACAATCGTTTACTTTTCTCAGCTTTATTTATAGAAACAGTTTACAAATGAGCTATCACAGGCGTGTAACTACAATGTCGTTGCAAGTATAATAAAACTATGATGTTAATAGCGATTGTTATTGGTTACTCATAACGGTTACAAATTGTCAAGTATTATGATTCTTGATTGAACTTAAAAAAAAAAACTTAAACCAAAATACACTTAAAATCATGTTTACTTCAAAATGACGTTTAGATACAACTCACTTGATGTTTTTCTAATACATATTCTGTCAGTTCACAAATAATAAATATTTTTACGTGAAATATCTAAACAACATTATGAAGCAACACTTACATGAAACAAAACATGGTTGTGACTATCTCTTTCGCAAATAAGTACACTTCTCCGCGTCAACTTTTGTCGCAAAAATACTTTCCTATTTTTCCAATAATTTTTTACATTATTAAAAAAAAAATATTACATTATTTTTAACATTTCACGTAATTTTATTTTTAGTCTTCACAATTACAAAAATTACCTAACCGCAAAAATAATCACAACATTTTTTGTTTAAATTAATCAAACTTATCACTACACGGATTTGGTAGAAAAATCATGACTTAAGTAAAATAATTATTATAGGAGATTACGAATATTATGTGCTAAACACCGGAGTGCCCCATCTGAAATAGAACAACACATTAATATAATTAATACCATAAACAACCGTAAATAACTACGGTATTATAACAATTCTTCATTATCTACTGATTACTAACATTTACACGAACACAGAAGAAAATAAAGGGTTTTTTTCTTTAAAAGTGCAGTTTGATAGCCAACATATTGACTTAGCTAACAATTTAATAACATAATGACAAAAAGAAAAGTAAATAATATGAATTTATCGACGTAATTAACCTTCAAAACAATGTTGCTAATCAAAATCATTGATTGACGTGTCGTGTGATATGAGATGACTGTTGAAAATATTGTCTATTTTACATCAATCACCATCGATAATCGTAAAAGAATGAAGAAAGAATTAAGCCTGATTTACACGGTTCAATTTAATTGAAAGAAATAAATTTTATTTGCTTGATTGCCTGTGGCATACCATAAATTGAAGCAACAATAAAACTGTGTAAACGATGAAAGCCATAAATGTTGCTTCAATTTTATTGTAAGCCATAGGCAAGAAACTTGCATCGTGTAAATGGGGCTTTAAGAAACGGTGGACGGACTGTGTGAAAGATGAAATGGCTGGAAGGGAGGTGACTACCGCGATCACTACTAATAGAGAAGTATGGAACAAATAGACATGTTGCGCCGACCTCAAATATATTGGGATTAGGGCAGGAGAATGATGATGATGATGAATGATCTATATCCATTTAAGTAATTATGTATATGTATACACCGTGGCATTTTAATCGTCATAAAACGGCAGCCCACTTCTTGTATCCAATGAATACTAATCATTCATAAAAGTAAAAATAATATTTATTAACATACGAATAATTAAAAAAATATATATATTATTCATTATGACGCATGACGTAGTTTGAAACACCCTGTTACGAGCCTTGCGTTCCAAGAGCGGCGCGGAATGGAATGCGCAAGGCTCGCACCGCGCTCAATATTAAAAAAAATCAAATGTTAATAAATATTTTTTTTACTTCTATGAATGATTAGTACTCATTGGGTACATGAAGTGGGCTGCCGTTGTAAGACGTTTAAAATGCCACGGTGTATTATAAATTAAAGTCGCTTTTCGTTTGCCTGACCGCGTTGTTCTTCTACACTACAAAACTGGTTTTGCATCGATTTTTCCATCATCTAGACAATTTATTCAAGGTTCATGTTTAAACCGTATGGCGCAGGGGCGGGTCGCTAGTAATACACAAGTAAGCTTACACAGTTAGTTCATCTTCTCCCGGTACATATGCACGTAGGCGGCGTCGGATGGCGAGCACATGCCGATCTTCTGGCACACACCCTTCGTGCCGAACTGTTCGATCAGGTGGATGATGCTTTCACCGTATATCTCCAACAGCGAGTGGCACTGATCAAGGAAAACATAACATTGGGATAAGTTTATTAGAGGCTGGATATAATCAGGCGAAAAGAGAAAGGGATCGATTTATAAAATACCTGAAGGTATTAATTGGAAATAATGTTGAGAATCAGTTCCGCTTGTTCTTAACAAATAATGTTCAAGAAAAAAAGGTTGATTTAGACCGGGTGTGTAATATATGGCATAGTAACAGATAATATATAATAATATACATATATCACTTGAAATAACGTTCAAATGACATAATTTTCATAATTATACTATAAAAACAAATAACCTAATTTCATGTGATCTCATACTTAACCTTCTTTTGCTCTAATAAATAACATTTAGTATAACGTTCATTTCATATAATTTAATTTGACCTTATTTTCATATTTACTCATTTTCAGCCAAAATTCTGTAATGAATAAGTAAATGTCAGGAAACATCATGCGGTTATACCTCATCTAACAAGTGAAGTGAATCACCAATAATAGAGGGGATCTGGCGTTAATGGTTCTAACCTAACACAAATGTTTCAATTACAGTAGATGGTATCTGACGCAGTTATATATAACAAAAGAAGTAGACTTTTCTAAATTATATTAAACGTTACTTATAGATTTTGAATGTTGGTAATTGAATATTATAATAATTGAATATTAATTCAAATGTGCATTATAGAAAATGTTCATTAAACCATATCAAATTAGGTAAAATGAAATTATATTAATAATTAATTATATTATTTCATCTTATATAAAAAAAAAGTATATTAAATGAAATAAGGTAATTTATGATCATTAGGACTTTTCTTATTATTTCAAACGTTACACACCCATTTAGACCAAACGAGCGGATTTACATTCTATCCCGACTTTTCCAATTTCTTTTTGTGTAAACAGCGACAGAACATTCCTTCGTTGGTCTGTCTCTACTAAAATGTCAAGAATATCAACAAAAGAATGCTCTAGCTCTTGTTCTGGTTCTATGTTCGTTTATTCTATTCCCGCCGAATGTCGGCGGGAATAGAATAAACGAACATGGACCAGGCAACATGTAATGTACATATTGCCTGGTACATGTTTCACACAACACAAAAATATGTTGATAGCAACATATTTTTGTTTTAAAATAATGTTGTGTGTTTTCTAATTGATACGGGGCTTTTTTAAATTGATGTAGAATAATTGAAAGGAAAATTGTTGAATATGGTTAAAAAAAATTGAGGTCAGTCTAAAGCCATTTAAATTGCTGGCCTACACAAGGATGGGATACACGTACCTATATTCTCAAAGTTGTAAGGAGGACGCGGTTTATGACCAAAACAAAATGATTTTACATTAATTTCCTTCTGTAAGATCTTCTTGCATTTTTAACCTTGACACAGGTATTTATTACCAGGTGACACGGATATCATATTTTATAATATAATAGTTAGTTATAATCATCGGTCTATGATAGAATCATCCAATATCATTAAAAACCACATAACGTAATCCAAATTATCGTGAAATAAACACTGAAACATTATTTTAGATAACGGTATTTAGTCACAGTTACAAAGCTATAATTTAAATAAACACCAGTTATTTAGATAAAGTAATATAACCTTTTTATGATCGTAGGTAGTAAAGATATTGATACAATCAGGGATCTGAAGTAAATGATTTAATGAAATCATATTTTTATTAAAAAAGGAAGTGCTTGTTTTTATGGACAACTCCAGTAGCAGGGATTTGAATATTTTATCGTATTATAGCCGGGTTTAAAGTATTGCCCGGTCATTAACATAGTGAGCTGAAAATTAAGTTCAAACAGCTATGCAATGGTTGTATTCGAGGATCATTGTGTGTTTCTCTCTATATATCTCCGCGAGCATTATCTACCCTTTCAAAATAATAATTGGAACCCAATTGAGGTTACAATATCAGGTTAACAGTTTATTCATAGATTTATAATAGGGGAGAAATGTAGGTTACAATTTATTCACATTAGGCAATTTATCAAATGTTTATCTATGTGACTGACGTTAATCTAATATTGGCGATACACTTAACGTATTTGCGCAAATATTCGCGTTATTTCGTTAATACAAACTGAACTTTATTTCAAAACCTATAAGGTATATTTTAAGTGAGGAGGAGTGTAATGTTTTTGTTCATGTATGATGTGTGTGAGTTTCTTTTATTCCACCATAACTTTTTTTTGTTATTTTTTTTTGATTAATGTGTCCCACTGCAAGACAAAACCTATATTCTACTCAATGAACAACTTTTACTATAGGACCAAACTTGAAATCGCGAACATAAATGTAGGGAACAGCTGTTAATTTTTCGCCCTTTCAAGTTTGGTCCCGTAGTAAAAGTTGTTCATAATGATGAGTGCAATGACCCCTTAAGAGATTTCGTGTATGAATAGATACACCACCTTATATATATCGTGTTGTTTTCCGATATCTACATTGGAATGAGTACCACTTTTTAAATACCTTTTGCTAATTACATGCTATTTTGGTGACCGACGTCGTATCGTCTAGTCGATATCAGGCTGAAAATTATCTATTTTTACTTAAACGATGACATAATCCTAACTAATATTATAAATGCGAAAGTGAGTTTGTTTGTTTGTTGCGTTTTCATGCTAAAACGGCTCAACGGATTTGGATGAAATTTGGCACATGGGTAGACTAGGGCCTGGCTCTCTATATAATACCAAAAACCACCACTTGGGCCACCCCGCTAGCGTCGCTGAAAATCAGGGCTCTGTCTCGCATAGTGTCGCAGCATTATGCTGAGCGATGGCCGTTTTGCGTGACGCATATTTTCCCTCAACTTGTTCTTTCGTGTTTGTGTATTTCTTTGCGTTATGTTTACCGCAAATAAACGTATTTTCTTTCTTTTTTTCTTTCTAATACGTTTCATCCCAATATTCCCACGGGATCGAGACTTATGCGGGTGAAACCGCGGAGCGCAGCTAGAATTATAATCGATTTCAAAAGTGCTAATCCTGTCTTTTGTTCTCTTCAATCATCATGCAATCAGTCAATGTCTATGAGTAGATAAATTGTCAGATTGATTGTCATGCAAAGTCAGTTCCCGCTGGTGTTGACTCTTGGAAATCAGTAGCTCATTGCGTCCGATAAGGTGGTTTAGAGAGTCGGTAATAAAACGTTGGACCACTAGTATTTTTTTATGAAGTTGGATCTATACTAAATATTATAGATGTGAAAGAACTCTGTCTGTAATATTTGCACGCCTTAACGGCTGAACGGATTTTCATGAAATTTAGCACATAGGCATACCATGACCTGGGTTAGGACATAGGATTTTTACTTTTTTATCCCGGTAGTACGATATCGTGGGATAAAATTCAATCTCCACAGATGCAGAAGCTTGTTTTCAATTAATTAAGACTTGATTTGATTACAATGCAGTACAAAATAGCTTATTTGATACTCACCCTGACATTATACTTGGCTGGTAAGAGTCCGCACGTCTTCTCGATGATGTGTACGATGTTGCGGTCAACCTTTTCGTTGCTAAGCACTTTGTGTACCGCCAATACCGCTGCTTCACATACTGCGCAATCTAGGATCTCCGCTGTAAAAATATGTTTGGTGTGAATAACAATATGGAATATGCACGTTATTAAAAACTTTTATTATTTAAATATACAATGTTTAGGAGTCAAGAAACATTTTCCTATTTTTTTTTTTTGCTATTTGCACAATTCATTATTTTAAATTGCGTTTTTTTAGATGAACGGAACGTAAACTCAAAGCGCGTTGTCTTTACGAAGAGTAGTTTAAGAATAATTGATATAGTTTAATATACAGTAATAAAAGAGGAAACTATTGTAAAAATCAAAAATAAATTTATTTTGGCTATAAGTTACAACGTATTTTTAAACATGAAAGTGTCATCTATAAAAACCCTTTTTATGATTTGTTTACCTTTATTTAACTACCTAAACCAATGGAGTATAGATATCGATACCAGTTTGCGGAGTTTCGCTAGCCAATTTAATTTGACCTTGTCTACTAAGAAATTGCACCCTGTTCCATTAACGTCGTAAATTGCAACAAATATTTTTGCCGAAATGGTGTTAAAGTCCATTGCCTTGTCTTTTTGGCATTAAGGGCGTATACGCCGTACGGCATTTAATAAAAACTCTCAAGCCTTTGTTTTTCGAAATTACTGAAGCGATTTTAATGAAATTTCATACACATAAGCAGGATACAAAGGTCTAAAAAGCTAGTTAAAACATTTTCGAAATGTGTTATTTTAAAAACAGATAACTGGAAATATCTGTTTCTATGGAAAATTTAAAATCGGTCTAATTTGGCTGTAATACTATTTTTCGAAAATGTTCTTAACTAAATTTTTAGACCTTTTTATCCTGCTTAGGCGTATGAAGTTTCATTAAAATCAGTTCAGTCATTTCGAAAAAAAGGGTTGAAAGTTTGTATGAAATGTCGTACGGCGTATACGCTCTTAACATGACAAAGACAGATGATATTAATAAATAGTTGAGCTCATTGAGACGATAAATACCCATCTCAAAAATAGAAAATCTCCTTCAACTTCTGTATGTTGGTGAATTTAAGATATTGCACACCTAAGAGTTTATTTGTCACAGGACATTACTTGAAACTACCAACAAAGGAATACCCATACCTTTAGCAGTAGCCACACTGACGCTATCACAGAGCTTGAGTTCCTCGCACATCTGTTCCGGGTCCAACTCCTGCACCAACAGACTGATCACCATGTCGGCGTACTTCTCCACGAACTGGTCACATTCCGAACGGACAGACTTCGGCATGCGCTTGCATATGCTGTGGACAACTTTTTTTACTTCGTCCTGGATGGAAAATGTATGGTGTTAGAATGTTAGGTTCTCCCAAAATTTGTCGAATAAGTTTCGTTCGATATTGATAAAGTAAGCTAAGTTATGGAACACTATAAATGAGAAATCACGTCTTGGGGTCGCCTTGTAAGCGGGGAGTTGGAGGGAACTGTCTTGGAGTACAATAAAATGAAAAGAATCGGATAGTCATATTGTGTTTCTCCGAAAAAATCGCTAAACTGCAACTGGAAAAATCGGTGCACACACGTAGGTCTAAAGCTGGAAACAGTGAATAGTTAGTTGAATCGTTGTACACACCTCATTATGTTTGTCTTTGATCTCGTCGTCGATCTCTCGAAGCACAAACTGGCAAATAACACAGACAGACTTCTGCGATATCGGAGACTTTATAGCGCGGCCATTCACAGTGTTGTCGTAGATCTCGTTCGTTTCTGGAAATGTCACACATTGCATTTTAAAGGAAACCATCAAAAGGATCGATCTGTTTCCAAAATTAAATTCGAATTCTACGACACACCAAATATGGCACGAAGGTCAGGAGATAGACAGAAGTTTGAAACCAGAAGCCACTTCCTGTCTTTTCAGAAGAAAAATAATAATAAAATATAATATGTACACACGGCTACACATCAAGCTATACATTTCCAGTAAAAGCTGATCTCGCATTGTATAAGAATTCCGTATAATGAGAGGTCAGCTGATACTGGAAATTTATAGCTTGACGTGTAGCTGTGTGTACATAAATTAATAATAATAAAATATATACATAAATACGAGTATGGCTAAGAATGCTTTTAAATTAATGTTTACGAGCAAGAAACTATATATTAATGGATTATTCTGTGGAACAAAATGTGAGAAGAACTCAATGGTAGAAGATATTCTACTAAAACAAAATAAAATGCGAATAAAGAAAACATTCCTCAGACCGAAATGAATCATTATATTAATACGTGACCCCTTTTTACGAAAACTACGCGAACGGAGAAGTACTATGTAATTTGGTACAGCTAAAGTTTATATGGAGGAGGCGTGCAGAAAGCTAATATTTTTATAAAATATGCATTAAAAAAAAAAAAAACATTACACACTACTATGCATGTGACACACCAATAGATAGTTGACAGCTTGACAATGGAATAAGTACTACTCATGGAATTAGTAAGTATTATATAGATTGTAAGTAGAGGATCGAATTTCGACCAGTGGGCGTCCACTAGTTTAATTAAAACTACAGTAACCTATAGAAACATCACAGAAAACCAACGAACCGATATCATGATCCTTGTTCGCAACTACCAGCATGTTAGTAGGCAACAGCGACTTTCCTCTGAAGTTGTTCCTATCGGCCATCCGCTGCGGCTTCTGATGGAACTTGTCGATCGCACTTTGACTGGTGATCTTCAACGGGTCCTGAGTAAAATATGTATTTATGGCTTAACTGTACATATGAACATATTAGTAGAAAAAAATGTACTAACCTAACACAATGTAAAAAATTTGCTTGATTCTCATAAGGACAGATTCTCAAAAGGCCAGGAGGAGTACACGTAAGCAGATAAATGACAAATGATTTATTACAGCAATCTTTAGACAATAAACATTTAGTCTAATAATTGTATTAATTCTTTTTAGTGGACTACCTGAAACCGAACTAGTTAGATTAGGTAAAATATTTTTTTTTTTAAATGGTTAGGTTAGGTTAAAACTGTGACCCCCTACGACCCCAGAAACAACTAGAATATATAGAAAAAAATGTTCGAGATATTTCCTTCTATTAATTTGCCATTTTCGTAGGAAGTTATAATTATGTTCTCTGTATGTTTTTTTTTTTTTTATATATTTTCACTGAGTTCTCCATCAATTGTGGACCAATTTTCTAAAAAATGTGTAGGATCTCGTCCGGAGAAGAACTACCAACATACCTATTTCTGCCGTCCAGCAGCATTGCTGCATTCCGGTTAATTAATTTAACAGGCTTTTGAGTATGATTTATGAGCCTTTGGTATCGGTTTGTTTGCCATTAAATAACATAAAAAAAACTATTACCATTTAATTGCTTACCTTTACTTCATCCTTGCACAGTTTCAGATACACACATATTTCTTGTGCGTTCATGTTGGCGACCAACATCTCGACCAACTGTGGCGCGTATGTGTCCACGAAGTCTACGCATTCGGTACGCAGTTTTGTAGAGAGATGCGTGCAAAGGTTGTCCAGGGCTTGTCGGATGCTTTCCTGTGGTATGATATTATGTGTTAGGTTTCAAAATACAATACTAGCACGTAAATAATACATACATAAACTCACGCCTTCTTCCCATGGGGGTAGGCAGAAACTATAGACCGCCACCTGCTACGATACTTACATACTCCTTTTTCTTCGTATACGGTCATATAGCGCACACACACACATTTAATATATTTTCTTTTTAATCTGTATCAGCTATAGATAGGTAGATACGCCTAATACTATACAAATACAATGCAGTAGAGTTTTTATGTAGAATACGTTCTGTGTCAGTACTGACTGCCATCAACACAACTTTAACACCAATATTATTTACATGAAAAATACACAACGTTCCTGCGATTTCTTACTAAGATATTGTAGGTACTTAACTCATGTTTATGTTCTATAAATGGGTCCTATTGTCCAAAAATAAGATGTATCCTAATAAAATTGCTGTAATATCCCCAGCAAGCGTGTTAGAAACAAAAGGATAAGAATTGTTACATTCTACTGAACTGTACTAGAGGATATGATAATTATAAAACAAAAAATGTCAGTAAACAATAATTCTTATTCCAACAAAACATACCTCAGTGCGGTTATTTTTGAGCATAGTCTCGAGTTGCTCAACAGCGAACAAGCACAGCGGGCAGTTGGACTTCTCCGAGTTGATGTCAACGCGACGCACCTCGCCGACCTGCGGGCAAATGCCGATCGCGGGGCAAACCTGGCCAACAAACATGCTTTATAAGTTTTGAAGCTAAGTAAAAACACAAAAAAAAGAAAGCAAAAGTAAAAGTTTATTTATACGGGGATTCCGATCATGAACGAAGAGATAACAGCCCTTCTACTTACATAAAAAGGAATAATATTTATTGTAATATAGAAAGCTAAGATTCCTGATGCCTGTTATTTGGATGCCACCAAAGAGCTTTTAAATAAACTTGAGCGTTTGCAAAAATCTGTATTCATTTTGTTTTTAACCTTAAAAAGTATGATCATATTTCTTACTGTCGCAAGATACTCAAGTGGCTCCCTATTCGTCTTCGCAGGAACTCTCGGATATCGTGTCTGCTATTTCATAACATCCTTCACAACCCTAGAACGCGATCCTATCTGCAGGAACGCTTTTCCTACGCCCGTCCTTCTGATGCACACTCAAGTGGCTCCCTATTCGTCTTCGCAGGAACTCTCGGATATTGTGTCTGCTATTTAACATTCTTCACAACCCTATCCTTCTGATACACCTTGCAGGTCGCATCTTAGAAATCTCCTTAAATCCCCTCCCCACTCTACCGACTTCACTTCCTCTCTTCAAAAGAAGAGTGAAACAACACTATCTATCCACTTCGTCATAGTTGCATATTCTGTATTTATTATTTTATAATACATTTTAATTATAAATTTTAGTTATATTTATTTTAGAAGTATGTAAGTACACTCTCTTATTTAATGAATAGTTTTTTTTTTAATTTTATGTATTTTCTTTTCTTTTCTACTCTTACACACGGTGTCTACATCTCTTTGTCTACTTTCCTATCACAGGTATGCTGCAAGAGATTTATTTAGAAATAAGCAACACGTTTGTACGTATTTTTCAGTTCCTATCTTCTTGTCTGTTTATATAATTATTATGTGTGTCATAGACTGTTAAATAAATAAAAATAAATAAACTGAGCTAAACTGAAACTGTGGGGAAAAAAGAGTTTGGATTCTAACCGAGTATAAAAAATGAACTAATTACTCGTAATAATAAGATCCTTCTTTATACCCGGTTAGTTACCTAGTAGATAAGTGTTAGTACTTAGGCCAGCACTCAGATGTAATGTTATGGATGGAAGTCAAACCCGGTTTTGTGGCCATTCTTCTACTTGAACATCTTGGTTATTCATTCTAACACCTCAAGATAGTCATACTTTTGATGACGTATACTCACGGTAGCTGGGTCGATCCTCTGTACCAACAATGCGACGATGGCTGGTCCGTATTGCGTCACGAATTGTTTGCATTCTCCGTTGACCGACTGCGGCAGTTTGTCGCACGCCTTGTCTACTGCTTCGAAGATCACATCCTGTGCAATTAAATATTTAAGTACATATTAACTGATTTTTCAATAATTGTCGTTTGAACCAGCGAATGTTCATAAAAATACACTAACAGGCTGCGTCGCACAGGCCGGGAGCGGACGCCCGTCCGCTCCCGGCCTGTGCGACGCAGGTACTTCCCGAAACATCCGTGTTCAGTCAGCACCTGCGTCAGTCGGAAACTGAGGGTGCCATGCTGCCTCTCATATTATTCATCCATAACAGGCCTTACCGCCACAACTGTGGCGAGCCTCCACCTGGATTGTGCAAGTCGCTCCCTCCATTCCGTGGCTAGGATCTCACAGAGCTCGGTCCTTCGTGTCTCGAATTCCCGGGGAACAGGATGCTGGCCACGCGCTAGCTCCACCTTCCGCCAGCGATATAGGGACGCTAGCATTTTCGTGTCGAGATCCCAGGGTATTGATCCGGGGCTGGGGCTGCTTTGAAGCGGCTCCTGCCCAATCTAGGGGGTCCAAACGCCTCCTGCCGGAGGCTCTACGCGGGGATCGTGCGGTCCATGACCCTTTACGGGGCACCGGTGTGGGCGCGTTCTTTAAGGCTGCGACCAACCCAGCGGTTGAACGCGTCCCAAAGGGTCATGGCACTCAGGCTGGTACGGGGTTACCGCACGGTCTCCCGTGAGGCGGCGAGCCTCCTTGCCGGACTGCCGCCACGGGATCTGGAGGCAAAAGTCCTCGCGCACATCTGGGAGTGGCGCGAGGAGGCGAAACGCCGGGGTGAAACTCCGCTGCCGCGAGAAATCACGGCACGGCGGACAGAGCTCCGGCGGGATCTCATGGCGACATGGAGAGTGCGATTGTCGCAACCCAGCGCTGGGCACGCCACAATTGTGGCGATAAGTCCCCTCTTTGAGGAGTGGCTAGAGAGGCGCCACGGCGTCCTCACCTTCCGCCTGACGCAGGTCCTCACCGGACACGGTTGTTTCGGGAGGTTCCTGTTCAGGATAAAGCGGGAGGAAACGCCCGGGTGTCACCACTGTGTGGATCGCTCGGAGGACACGGTGGAGCATACGGTGGAGGTCTGCCCAGCTTGGGCGGAGCACCGCCGTGTCCTCACGGAGGCGATCGGCGGCGGCGATCTCTCGCGTCCGGGCCTGGTTCAGGCCATGGTTCGGAGCGAGAGTGCATGGGAGGCCGTAACCTCCTTCTGCGAAGCAGTTATGCTAGCGAAGGAGGAGGCGGAACGCGTGAGGGTGAGACAAGGTTCGCGCCCTCGCGCCGTTAGTCGCCGCAGGAGACGCCCCGGGCGTCGGGAGTCGCAAGCCGATTTCCACCCACCGTAGGCGCGGGCCTGCGGACGGTGAGCGATGGGTAGCTCGCCGTCTGATAAGGACCAGGCCCGGGTCGACGGCGCGTTGTGTTCCACGCGCGCCTCAAAGAGATGTCAGCACAAACTGACGGGGTCCGTTAGGACCAATGCCTGCCGGGGTTGCGAGTTTGTCCGAAAGGGATATCGTGGCCCTGGCACACAGGCAACGGAAGGAACACGGGTGGGTTTTAGTCAGTAAAAGTCTGACACGCCCTTCCGCTCCGCCCAAAGCGGGAGAACTTATTTGATAATTTCCCACCCAAAAAATGAAAAAAAAATGTATTAAATTGTATTATAGGTATTGATCCGGCCAGAAGAGTTGCAGCCACAGCCATCTCTCTCTGCGGCCTTCGCAATATTGGTGCCCCATACAGAGCGCCGTGCCACCAAATTCTCGCCGCAATGATATCGCCATTTAGAGATTGCTCCATACAGTTTCTATAGAATTTTATGTCACGGCGTGACTATCGCCTTAATGTAAAAGTGCATTCTGAAGGTCAAATGGCAAATGTTCTCTAGAAATTGCTAAAGCTATGCAGACATTGTGTACGTACCTCAGTCCTAGTGTCGCTGATCTCTACTTGCAGGTAGTGTAAGAAGTACTGGCAGAAAGAACAGGCCGCCTTGCCTTGTGGCTTTGGTACTGACAAGAACATACGCTCAATTGGCAGAGGTGCTATTTCCGCTGGTAGGACGCGCACGTTGGTCTGTTTGGCGATAGGGATGCGGGCCAACTGTGGAGAGATATAGAGGAGATGATTGATTTATAATGTAGAAGCTTGAAACGATTAAGGCTTGATTTACTGAACGTTGGTTCGACGATTCTTACGATTAACACGAGTTGTGCTTACACATTTCTTCAGCAACACCTTGACGGACCAGTAACAAACGCAAGTTATCATGGTCCTGGCTGCTTTTTACTATGGACATTTCCACCATATTATGCTGATATTCGCATTTAGGCAGTATTTATCTTGGTTCCTAGAACTTTTTATTTCAAAAAAACTTACCTAAAATGAAGTTTAAGCGAATTGAATTTCGCCCATTTTTACAGTGTAAATCACATGTTTTCTGTTTTAGAATTTATAAACAACAATATTTGTAAAAAAAAAATATTTGTTTCAGCAGAAACGAAGCTAAGAAGCTTAAGTTAAGTTTAAGCTACGAATTTTGGAAAAATAATTGGATAAACATTAAATTTTCATTCATCATTTTTGGTATTACAGAACACATTCAAATTTATCATAAATTTTCAAAAGCTAGTAGTGCTATCGTGTCAAGCAAATGTCAATGTGTGCGTGGTCGTACTGCTCAAAAGGCCTTCTACAGGGTTGGAACCAACCATCAACAAAAAAAAATATTTTATTCTGCACGATCATGTGGTTGACTCAACTTGTCAGAGCATACTGCGAAAGCAACAGTCTTGAAATATGGCTCCTTGCCTTTCAAAACAAATAAAAATCGGAATAGTATTAACTCTTTTACGAGCAAGTGACCAAGATAAACAAAGAAAGAAAAGAAAATGGATGAAAAAATGGCTAAAACAGAAAACATCATTAAGTCACATAAACATTTAAAAAATACTCTACTCTGACAACTTTTGTAATTACCTTAGAATGGACCAGAACACTTTTAATTAATTATTAGAAATGGTGCAACCATTATAGTCACCTTATATATGATGTATCTACTAGATCTCAAGATATTCTAACATATTGAGATAGACATTAATAAAGAACTTTCCAAAAAACGCATTAATAGTCAAGTAGTCAGTATAGTCACTAACGAATCCCCAAAGTAGTCAACAAAAATAAAGCAAATAATGAACATACCTAATTACTAATAAATAAAAATGCCTTCGAGTCGTTATGAATGAACGGTAAGTAGAGATAAACTACGATAACATGGCGCGCCCCTCCAAAATTCAAAACGTTTGAAAGTATTTATGACAGTACATATTTACAAAGCGCCACCAAGACTCACAACGCATTGTGTGCGTACTGAGGCTGCCGTCAAACAAAAATAAATCCAATTATTTATTTATTCGTAAGGATTTGACTACATTTATATTGAAACAGTAATTAGGAGGGGCACGCCATGTTCTCGTGGTTTATCTCTACAGCTAATAATAGCTATCTATCCACTCACACGCACACACACACGGCTGCAAACCGTATCCTCTCGCATATTTTTGTCAGACAGGGATAGCAATATTCCGAACAAATTTTGCCCACACCTCGACTTTGAAGTTGCAAGCGGTGCCTTAATAGATTTACTTACGGGTGCAAGATCTAATCAATGTCGTAACGCATCGCCGAATAAAATTATTAAAGCCAGTTTTAACCTGAAATCCAATGTAATTCTCACCTTATCAGAGTCTTTCTTATGATCACCGATTAGCTTCTTGGACACAGTCTTAACAGCCAGCTCTGTAGACATCAATGGAGCAATGGGTTCTTCAGTCTTGTTCCCACACACGCCAATCATAGCGCATAGAGTGTCTGCTTGTAAGTCTTCGACTAAGTACTTGTAGATAAGAGGATAGTACTGGTCGGCTAAGTGCAGGCATTCGTCTTTGAAGTTGCCTGTCTGTTTGCATAGACCTAGGGGAAGAAAATTTCTAAAATTAATCATCACCATCTGCCTAGCGTTTTCCCAACTACGTAGGGGTCAGCTTCTAGTCTAACCAGATGTAGCTGAAAGAGTATTTTACATGGAGCGACTGCCTTTCTGACCTCCACAAACCAGATACTGGGTAATACAATACCCCTTGGTAAGACTGGTAGTCAGTTTCAGGCTTCTGACGACCCGTAACGACTGTCAAAGATCCAAGAATGACAGCCGGGATCAACGGCTTAACGTGCTAACCCACTCTGAGATGTAACCATTACGTAAAAACGTCAAATTCTTTATGACAGCTGCACACACAGATTGCGTAACATGCGCGCGGCGCTTGAGTCATCGCCGACGTTACTGAATGTTGCCATTCTAGATATTATTTGTATATAAACATAGATAACGGAGTATTGCATTTATTTTATTTTGTTTATTTTTATCTCATTATGCTGCACCGGTTGACGTCATCACGTCAACGCCGGCTGTCGCTGAAAACCAGCGCTGGGGCTCTGTCTCGCATAGGGTCGCAGCATTATGCTGAGCGATGGCCGTTTTGCGTGAATGTGACGCATAGTTTCCCTCAACTTGTTCTTTCGTGTTTGTTTTTTATTTATTTGCGTTATGTTTACCGCAAATAAACGTATTTTCTTTTTTGCTATCTGGGGCACGGGGTCTTGTTATGTAAAGATGGTCGTAGCTTGATTTAAGTATTCTGTATGATGAAGATAACATTTATTAACGACGAACGACCCCCGCCCCAGCTTCAAACGGGTTTTGCGACTTTTTATGGTTTTGCGGTTTAATATTAATGTTTTACACACAATGCAAAAAGGAGCGTAGCAGGTGGCGTTCTATAGTGTCTGCCTACCCCCATGGGAAGAAGGCGTGAATTTATGGATGTATGCACAAAAACCTTCTGGAATAAAATCTGTATAATGGTGCTGAACATCGCATCAAAATCCGTTGGGTAGTTTCGAAGAACAACGCGGTCAGACAGACAGACACGAAAAACGCCATCAATTTATAATATGAGTGTATAGATATATCTATTCGTAATCTATACTCCATTTGAAATAAGATTGGACATTTAAATATACCGTTTTTACAGTTCGTTCAACCGATTTTGACTTCTATTGCGTTGGTGGTATGACAAATGGCAGCTGTAATAAACAGTTGGTATTGTAACCACGTGTTTGCTTGGAATGCCATCCTTATGCCTACGGAATAGAAGTCCACATTGGTTCTAGGACATGCGGTTTCCTCACGATGTTTTCCTTCACCGTTTTGAGAGCAGTGGTGTTGAAATTAAATACACAAACCGATGCCACTGGGTCTCCACTGCTCTATAATAAAGTTATTGAATAATGTTTATTTAGTAAACAGTTATTTTTAAACACTTTCTAAATGTACAGACGCCAGCAGGTCAAGCTACCCGAAACTTTCAAATTTCCCCAATCAAACTTGAACATTAAGCTGTAGCGATAAAGTTGAAAATCTATTAAAGAAATTTGACAGATTGTAGTAGCTTGATGTGCTGGCGTCTGTACTAGAAATGACCGAGCGTTTACTTAGAATTTTGTTTTATGATAATTTGAAACCGTTACCTTTCAGCACCCTGAAGAACTCGATTTCAGTGGTGTTGGCGACCATGACGTCACGCAGATGCTTCACCAGTTGTTCACACAGTTCGCATGGTACATCACTGTCAGACAACAAAAAAAAATTACAACAAGAAAATATGATTTATATCCACCTTATAAAATTAAATAGGTATGATATTAATTCATGTGAGAATAGACGTAGTAGACGCTTGAAATATTCACAGAATATTTAATTTAAAAATAAATAATTCAATTAAAATAAAACAAATATTTAAGGGGGGGCTCCCATACAACAAACGTGATTTTTTTGCCGTTTTTTATAAATAATGGTACGGAACCCTTCGTGCGCGAGTCCGACACGCACTTGGCCGGTTTTTATTTTCGATTACTCAACTCATTTTTTAGTAAATAGATAATTCCTTCATATTTTGCAATAAATTACAAGCGTTGTGTCATCGCGCTTCTCTTTCTTATGTATGCAGTCTGACAGTGACCGCGGTTTAGCTGTTGTCAGCGTCTTAAGTCGAGGGGCAAAGCCTATTGCCATTACTCAGGCACAAATTCAGACTGCAGGCTACTTCTGAGAAATTCATGATGGAAAAACCCAATAACAATTTGAACGGCTTGAGAACCAAACCCAGGACCGCATGTTCAGCAGTAGCGCTTGCAGCCAGACCAACGAGACGGTCAGAAATTTTAGTTTCCCAGTTATTTATGAAGTTGACTTACTCAGTAGGTTTAAAGTCGGTGAACTGTGCAGGGAAGGTGAACTCATCGTGTTGATGGAACTTGTACGCGCACTGGCCGCTGACGTGGCACATGCTCTGAGGAGTGAAGTCCTGCTTCACCGCCTGCACTATGTTCTCGTAGTACTTGAAGACGAGCATTGAGCAGGAGTCGGATAGAGAGTCCATCTTGCGGCACATCTGGGTAAAATAAATAAATAATAAAATAAATTAAAAAGATTATTTTAATGTTACACTTTTAAGTTATTTAGCTATTTTTCTACAGAATCATCTTCGTGTAAGATGGGCACTATAGTCTTACATAAGGTGCTTGTGCCGATACGGCTCTAAGAATCAATTTTTTTTTACGAAAAGGAATACTTGCATAGGAGAATTGGTTTGTCAAAATACAATTTGAAAAATATGCCCTCGAAAGTTATTTATTTTTTATTTTGTATTACATACTTAATCAGCTTATAATGTTATTGTGGCGTAATCCATCACGTGACATCACGAGAATTAATCATTCAAACTTAATAGGTATACCCTGAGGGACAGCCAATGAACTCGAGAAGAGTGAGAACATACATGGTGCCTGGAAGAGGTCGCAGAAAAAGGCTATTGTATATTTTGTAGCGTTTGATTTATTTTTTGTTATGTATTTTTGTGGTGTACAATAAAGTATATATAAATAAATAAACATACAAATAAGAATTAATAAATATATTGTTAATTGTACCTGCAATAATCCAAGAAGGAAGTCTTCATAGCTGGTAGCGTCGAACTTCTTCCTCATCACGCCGACGGTTCGCTGACAGTTGTTGCATTCCACACGCAGGCTCATTTGGGCGTACTGTAACAATAAACATTCCTCTTTATACTAATTGGATTTGGAATCTTATTTCTTCGACACACGGTTTTCTTTCCATTACATCTACAATGGATTTAGGACATTTTTATTAGCATTTGTGTTTGTGAAATTAATTGAATTCACATAAGTTTATTTACAAAAATTTTAGGCTACCGAGCAAGGTCGATTCGATATCTGGTTAGTTTGTACGATAGATACACCTCAAACTAAATTTACTGAACTATAAGTAAGGGTTTTGCATAGTTTTGAATAACATTGTCTGTGGAATGGCAGTATATATAACATAGGAAACAAAATAGGTACATACAATTATTTACACGATGCGAATGTTATACAGGTTGTTTGGAAGCTAGGTGCAAAGCCGGTGATAGTTGACACCATTAGGAGCATGTTTTGAAAAAGATTTGATTGATTGAGGCTATTGTATTTTTCAAATTTTAAAAGTATTTACGTCTCAAAGGATATCCAGTATTTTTTTCAATAACGCAGATGCTTTGAACTTGGTTTATTAGATTAGATGCACATCAGATAAAACAAGAAAAAATGCATAGACAAGCTTTAACTGGGGCACTGTTGGCAATTTAAAAAAATAGTACATAAAAAAATGTACTTGTCTAAGACATGTATGGCTCAAAATGGTGCCAACTATCAACCCCATATGGTTTTGCACCCAGCTTCCAAACGTCCTGTAGACATTTACAATAACATTTTTATTTAGAATATTTAAAAGTGTGGCGTGATGGAAGGTCTAATGTTATCGCGATAACCTGATAATAATGTCGTTATGAACTACTTTGAGTGACTAATGTGAACTAAAGCACCATTTCGCTGTTTATTGATTTGATGAAACATTAATGCACACTTTTTACTAGTATCCGACCGAAACACGATTTTCAGCCGAAACTGTAACCAAATCTTCGGCTCCTCTTCTAGTTTCGGCCGAAACCGAAACTTATGAAGTTAATTATTTTCTGTGACCCGCCGTTTTTTGTAGATTTTTACAAATAATTTAAGTGAGTGCTGATTTTGCAATTATAGGATTTATTTTATCCAAAGATAAAAAAATCTTTTTTCAGATTTTGTGTGAAAAAATGATTGAAAAATAAGCCCTACCTTAAATAAGGGCCTTAGCAGATATGCTACTGTCAGCATTTACGATTAGCGATTTAGTAATATTTCAGATGCTCGATTTAACTTTAAACATTGTGTAGTTTTTGCATCAGCAATCAGCGATTTAATCGCTTTATGGAAGCTCGATATTGTACCTAGCGACAACGCTTTATCTCTCCGCCAAACAATTCAGCAACGTTAGAATAATATGCAACTTTTTAAACCGTACTCCAACGAAGCAATCGGTGAAACGTGTGATTCTGCTATTGTGACTGAACGCAGTGTCGCTAAGATGCTGCTGTTGCCCTTAGAGCTTGTATCAATCTTCGAAAGCGACTAAATACTTATTCGCTGATACTAAAAACCAGCATGGTTGCTAAGAACCTAAATGACTTCTATTTATAAATAAACACTTATTATTTTGTGTTTTGTACACAAAGGGTGAAAACGGGACCCTATTACTAAGTCTACGCTGTCTATCTGTCAGTCGTTGGTATCAAAACCGATACCCCACGAACGAGTTTTGTCAGGCCGAAGATTCGGCCACATTTTGGCCGAAACCGAAACAGCGGCGGAAACTGGCCGAAGCCGAACCTTCGGTTGGATACTATTTTTTACTGCATTTATAGATCAACAAAATTTAGAAAAGAAATTCCAAGAGAAGCATGTACCTATAATCTCATTTGTTGATCATAATGTCGTTTAAGTATGAACGAAAAACGAAGAAAAAGGAGTATGAATCGGAGCAGGTGACGTTCTGTCACTGCCTACCCTTATGGGAAGAAGGCGTGAATTTATGCATGTAATAGCGTATAGAGACATTTATTGTTTTTCTGCAGTTTTCGCAACAGAAGTAGCTCCAGTTTAACAGATGATATAAATGAAGTTATATTCAAAGTTCATATCTTATTGATGTAGCCTTCGTTATCCGTATTTCCTGTGTTGATATTTTACCGAGTCAAGTGCACTACTTTTCTGACCTAACATAAATAATAATAATATTTATATTGCATTCAGTTATTTTTGTAGAACTCATTACGAAACTTGAACGAACATCATTATCGCGTGCTCGTAATTAATTTTACGAAGAAAAGCAATGTCAATTAAGTATAATAAACTAATGATATCTTAATCATTATTTGTGTGACATCGAATTTTATGAGTCATGAGACCAAATAATGCGTCAAAGTAAACATTGTAGTTAACGAAACGGAAAGATTCGGTAAGTCACAGTTATTATTTTTATTGTTTTTTTTTGGTTTTGTAATTATATTTGTTTGATTTCTAGTTTATTTTATCTATTTATAACATCACACACATTATCTATTTATAAGTATACAAATATGTATTAGGTATGTCAGACAGCATCTGTCTGGCATTAATGCTGAAATGAACCGTTTTGGCGCAGCTGTAAGACACTATTGTTATTAAAACATTATTTTCACTTTTTTTCTTTCGTTGTTTGTATTTTGTGTTTCACGAACTGTGTCCAAATAAATTTAATTCTTTCTTTCTTTCTAACCCAAGGAAAACGATAAATGAAAATTAATAATAATGTCACGAGTATTTTATGAACGTTTTAATGGTAACAAAATATGACACTTGGTATGAATACCTAATTATTATAAAGTAATTATATGGATTTGTTTACAAATATATTACAAATTGAAGATAATCTCAATGACGCATTAGATTCATCGTGGTCACATAAATGGGTCAGTACAAAGTACGTGTGTACTTTGAGAATCACAAAGAACCAGACAGACAAGATTGCTAATGATGCTGCTATTAGTGTATTTTCAATCAATTATGATGGCGAAATAATCTGAATTTACGATGATAAGAATTTATCGACAAAGTATCGGCCTGTGCCAACAAAAAAACTAAAAAACGTGCAAGAAATGTGTTACAACCGTATGACGTTGAAAAAAATCACCCTCTATCATGCCACCTTTGAACTTCGAACCTGCTCCTATGTAATTACATATTTAATGAGGCTTACACGCAATAACCAACTAAAACACATCACCATCGTTTTACTTAGTAGGCATAAAGATACACCAAACTCTACTTACAAAGTCTTCAAGCAGGTCATCAATTCTGGCACTGTTACAGAGGCCGGCGACGGAGCAGACTTGTTGAGGGTTCATCTCAGAAGCCAGGGTCTCAACCAGCTCAGGCACGAAGTCATCAGCCAAACTCATGCATTCCTCCGCAACAAACTTCACGGGGATCAGCTTGCAGGATCCTTCAAACACTTCTTTCAGCTCCTCCTGTAATATAAAAAAAAAAATTAGTGTGTTGTAACTATTTTAGAAAAGGATTGAGTTGCTTTCGGAACTGCGCGCGAGCCGTGCCAAACTTCACGAACATTTCATGCTACACCGTGATCATCGTCTTACAAATCATATTGATAATTTTGTGAAGAAATATTGTAATAATAGCAGATTTAGCCCTATAGGAAAATTACCTTGAACACACACGTTATATGGAGACCATTATATCGCCGATGACGCGTAGAATTGCTAATGATCTGCTGGGAATTTAGGAAATGAATCGCTTTTAGAGGAATTGCTTAATCTGGCCGTTTTAGGCCCCCAGTGATGATGAAATAATTTACACAAAGTAAAGTGATTGACTGAATTCGAACCTACGACCTACAACTCGTTAGTCGCGGTCGTTTCCACTGGGCCACCACTGGTCACAATACAGGGTTAATAAGCTTTAATTCTTATGACTACATATTGTAGATTTACTCTACGGATATCAAATTAAATAGGTACACTCAACCACACGCCAATGGTATTATTTGGAGCTTGAAAACGTTGCTGTTGTTGTAATTCAAGTGCTACTACTGCTTTGCGGTTGGCCGTATACATTGTAGAAAGTAACTACTCCGGAGTTGTTGGTGTTCTATGTAAGTATACCCCATGCACTTATATATTATGTAGGTTTTCCCGATTCGTAATAATTAATTTACTTAAGGGGGATGCGCTAAGGTGGCCCGCGAAATTCAAATTTTCTTACGTTTTTTGTAGTTCGTTTTGCTAATGATTATAATTCTGTACAGCCATATTTTTTATGGCCGCGAATCATATTTAGATCAACATACACAACCAGGGGGTCTACTCCGAAGCGCTAAACCGAAGTATCGGCCGAATGTTCGGCCGTTTTTTAACTTCCATAGTTTCCTTTTTGACTTTGAATCCTTATCCAACTTCAAGTCACAGTTTTGACTTTGGCTTATCTCTTCGACCGCCTTATTTTTTTTTATTTCGTTGTAGTCAGCGATAGTTAGCCGTAGTAAAGAAGCGACCGAACATTCGGCCGATACTTCGGTTTAGCGCTTCGGAGTAGACCGAACCTGCAAACTGCAAAAAACGTAAGAAAATTTGAATTTCGCGGGCTACCTTAGCGCATCCCCCTTAACAATAACTATATTCACCACCACAGTGATGATGCAGCGAATAATAAATATTTTATAGTCACGCTCGCTGCTTGTTACGGGTGAAAGATGGAACAAAATAATTAGTAACGCATTGCTATTTTACCAATATTTTATTGCAACTTCACCGGAGATCACGACAGGATGTTATAATTTTATTAAATGACTACTTGAACATATAATTAAAAAAGAAAATGATTTTTATTAAGTTTAGTTTTGCCTACTTACAGGTTCTTTAAATCAAATGACAACGTATGAGACCTGAATTTCACATTACATATGTACCTACTTACTGGTATATATATCTGGTATTTATATCTATATTATATCTCGTTTGGCTCACTAATTATTTATCTACAGTTTTCGTTTTTAAATTATCAATATTATGTTATTAGAATTGGTTAGTCTAATACAATTTTATTTATAATTTAAAAGAAACACAACATTTCTATTAACAAAGATAAAGCTACATAGCTACACTATCGTAATGATTAGGTACAAAGTATCAACAACAAAGAGAAACCTGTATTGAATTCTATACTACCTACATAAATCAGACTAAACAGACTTACTATTAAATTTAATGCCCAGAGCAAGAGCAGAATCTGAAAACATGTGGATTATTATAATTTATATGATTATTTATTTGTTTCTATCTATCAAGCATTGTCTCTCATTGGTCAAAATGTGATGCAATAACGATAAAAGTAAAATAAAACGTTTGAGTTTATAAAATAAGAAAGTGAGAACGTTAAAGGAGACGTTTCATTTTTGTATAGGACTCCGGCCATAACATGTACGCTTTAGAAAACCTGGGAAACGAACCCCTGAATACAGTAAAGAATGTCTTTTTTCATAATAACTAATATTTTTTAGGCACTAAATAAAAACTGAAAATGATTGACGTTTGTCATGTTGTTACGGCCATCGACAGCCAGCCATTTTTCGTCCAGAAATACCTACAAATCTACAATCTACAAAAATAAAATATATTTTTTTATCGATCACTATTTTAACTTAATAGCACAGAAATTCATGACTTTCATATGTATATACATAACTTCTACGTGATATTATTACGTTTTAATGTAACATGATTTCTGGACGAAAGCAGTACCTATGCAAGTAAGACGACGCCATGTTCAATAGAATAAGACAATAATTTGAAAAACTATTATTTTTCGTGCCGAAGTAATCGGGGGAGAATTCAGGAAAGAATACTTTTCCTGAATTTGTGGAATTTTTTCCTCTTTTTTCATTACCGTACACTTTATGGCCGAAAATGAAACATCTCCTTTGAATTTTAAATAACGTTATTGTTAAGCGACTTTTTTTGGAATTATAATAAGCATTTCTAAGAATTACGTGAGTTAATGGTACATTTGGCCAGTGATATTACCTAACGCCAATAACAAAGCTTGTTACTGTTTTTTTCCCAGTATAGCCAGATGTAGAACCAATGTTTTGAAACAATGAAATCGTACGCATCAACTGTGTTGACTTTGTCATACTTTTTATGAATATATCCAGTTCAACCTAAATGATTGGATTCAGGTCATTCTTATCACGGTAGCAAAAAACAAAGGAAAGACTTTTGCGGGTGAATTGTTTGCATAAATAATAAGACAATGTTTTATTCAGAAACTCGCTTCCTTATTAATATTTTAGAATTTGGTCGTGTTTTTTTTTTTTGAAAGTTACCCCTTTTAGCGGGTGTAAGCAAAAATCGTTTAGATGGACATAAGCAATATACATATAATATTAAATATAGAATATTTAATGAAATTATTATTTCTATCTATTAATTTGATACATATAAATTATATTTTCAAATATCAGCATATAAAAAAATACATAAAAACATTTAAGATTATTATTTATTTTAAATTATTATACAAGCTGTTTGGTGCATCGTGTGCCAAATTGAAATGGTCGATTGGGGGGCCATCTGCTATCCTTTCAGACCCCTAAGCACTTCTCATGTCAATCATCATGCTCATGCTCTCTTTACAATAAGTCAGTCAGTTATAAACCTAACAAAAAAATTGTGCTCAAGCAATAACATCTACTAAGAGTAGTCAAGAATAAATGATAAAGTTTAACATACAGTAATAGAAGAGGAAACTATTGTAACAAACAAAAATAAATCCCTCAGTATCGCTACCGAACGCGACAGCGATATCGCTTAATATCTGAATAAGCCGTAAGTCTCGATCCCGTAGGAATATCGGGATAAAAAGTATGCTATGCCCTAACCCAGGTCATGGTCTACCCATGTGCCAAATTTCATCCAAATCCGTTCAGCCGTTTTATCGTGAAAGCGTAACAAACAAACAAAATCACTTTCGAATTTATATTAGGACTAGCTGCGCCCCGTGGTTTCACCCGCGTAAGTCTCGATCCCGTGGGAATATCGGGATAAAAAGTAGCCTATATGTTAATATAGGTTTAACAAAATTGGTCCAGCCGTTAGAGCGTGAAGAAGTAACAAACACACTCACAAACTTTCGCCTTTATAACATTAGTGTGATATATTATAATCATCTGGAAGCACCGGTGAGCCACTCACTGAGTGGTGACTGAAAAGTTGTACGGAAATCGGTTGTCATGGTATAGGCAATATTGGGCATGTGATGCGGAGGAATGAGGAAAATGTCGTGAGGAAAGTATTGAGTATGAATGTCGATGGCTATAAAAGTAGGGGAAGACCAAAGAAACGATGGAAGGAATGTATGAAAGATGATATAACTAGAAAGGGGGTGACTACCGAGATGACGACTAATAGAGAAGTGTGGAAGAAACAGACATGTTGCGCCGACCCCAAATAAATTGGGATAAGGGCAGGAGAATGATGAATGATGTTGATATTAGGTACAATCATCTGGAGTGGCAATGAACAAAAGTCACTTAACAAAAAAACTTGCGAGGCAGATTTTGGGGACTGCCGATATAAATGAAAACTAGCGTTCGGTGACGATGACGCGAGTTCACCTGATTTTTGTTCACCCAAAAAGTGCTCAACGCGCCTAAAGAAGTTTTCACTTCAAAAAGTCTCGACTTTTTAGGTACAAAACCTTAAAACTTTATTTACTTTTGTTTTTTTTTGTGACGTTTTCGCGAGCATGAACGAGTTTGGATAGGTTATGGTCTGTATCAAACCGCAACACAATGAAAGGTAGACGAACTCAAAGTAAATAATCATCGACTACCTCTATCTATAAAAACTACTTAGCACCTATGGATCTCTTTTACGCGTTATGTTTTATTAGAGTGTGCCGATTAAATTCAGGTCAAACCCTGTTGTGATCAACTTGAATTTAATTTACAACTGCACAGTAAAGAGCCTTATCTGAACCAGTTTTTATAGTATTTTTTTTTTGTGTACTTATTAAAAATTATTCTATACTGGATATATCATGGTCACCGTCGCTAATGGGCATCAGCTGTAATACTAGAGGTGCGCACTGCGCATGCGCTGCCATCTGAGACAAAGCTGAAATGGCTCATGTGCCTATAATAACTCCTAGAAGTTATTGAATGATAATAAATTTGGAAAACAATTAACGGTTATTATTAGTTTGATAACGGAAATCACTAGGGCTCATCCGAAGGATGAAAGAAAACTTATAGAAGAAGATTTAGATTAGTCCATTGTGTGTGACGACGTGAATCGTGACGAGAAACTGAGACACTTCCCAACGGAAAGCACTACAAACAATTACAAACGTAATTTATAATTGCATTTTTTGTAAGAGGAGGGAGGCGGGTTCGAGGGGGTACCTTAACCGTTGTTGCCCCAGGAAAACGGTATTAAGACTGTCCTTAACTTTTTAAGAAATTTTGATCTGCATTCACAGTTTTTGAAAAAAAATTACAGTCAGCAGGAAAATAAGTCCGGTCCTGTTTCTTATAAGGATCAAAAACCTCTATTGGACCAGCTGAGGTTTGAGTACTAGAAAAGTCATAAATCGCATCTTAGAATTTCAAGTCCCTAGTTTAAAAAAAATCCTGCTAATATAAATTCCATGTATAATTGAGAGTATAAAAACGATTAAATGTTGGAAAATTTTGACAAGGCGACATATCGATAGTAGAGTACTCTCACACGCTGAAGCGTTGTGAGGCATGCTGTAGCGTTGTGACGCATGCTGAAGCGTTGTGAGGCATGTTTACCTGTGTCTCGTTGCTCTGCAGTTGGTCTCTGGCCTGTTGCACCATGTCGGTACAGATCTTGCAGATGCTGTCGGTGTCTTCTGGGACATCCATCTTGTTCCATACTTTAGTTACGCAGTGGTGGGTCGCGCGGCATTCACGACCGGTGCTGGAGAAAGAACGTGTATTTTAAGACAAAGGGACTTATATATTTAATTGACCCTCTAAAAACGTATTGACCTTCTAATGATGTGCGCATTTTTGTAACAAATTAGCTTCTAAAAACTTTTTGGTCTTCTAATGATGTACGCTCTTTTAGGGTTCCGTACCTCAAAAGGAAAAACGGAACCCTAATAGGATCACTTCGTTGTCCGTCTGTCTGTCTGTCAGTCTGTCAAGACCCTTTTTTTCAGGAACGCGTGTAGGTATCAAGTTGAAACTAATATCAAATACGTAGGTCTATGGTCCCCTGAAGCTCTAAAAAAATCAAGCTTCCAAGTCAATGCAATAGATAAATCGACGATATAAAGGACATTATTGCGCCATATTTCGATACTCGCAAATAAATCAAAACCTTTAGGGTACCTCCCGTTGACCTAGAATCATGAACTTTGGCAAGAAGCAAGGTCTTACAGCACAAGTATATGAAAAAGTCATAAAATTGTAAATTTGCAGTTTTATCACATAAAAAAAATTGCGAATATCTCGCACATAAATCAAAACCTATAGGGTACTTCCCGTTGACCTAGATTCATGAAAATTGGCAAGAAGCAAGGTCTCACAGCACAAGTAAAGGAAAAAGTCCAAAAATTGTTAATTTGTAGTTATATCACATAAAAAATACTTTTTTGCGATTACAAACTTACATTTTCAGTTGGAAAATTGACCGTGGCGTATATCGATGTATGGGAGAACATATTTTTCAACTAGAATGTTAAGTTTGTTTTATAAATAAATTCATCCCAACTGCGGAACCCTTCATTGTGTGTGGTCCGACACGCACTTGGCCGGTTTTTTTTAAATAAATGAGCCTCTTCACACCTTTCTGGCTTTTTCTCAAAATTGGTCGCAGTACTCGTAACTACCTATAGGTTAGTTAATGCGACCAACTTTGAGATATAGCAATCTAGCAATATCCAGCTATTGAAAGAGGACCTCAGAAACAGGGCATTAGCTAGTAAAGTATTTCAAAATTAAATCGGGGCTACAGCGGTGTATGGTATTGATTGAACTATTGATTGCTCACCTCATGTCTCAGCCTTACTCTATGAATGAGCAAAACAGGGTGTAACAACATTCGCATTCATATGATGTGATCAATCAGTGAGCTACGTCAAGCGAGGCATTTTGCAAATTATGCAGAAAATAAAATGACGGCTCATTGATAAGGATATAAATCTTAAAATCTTGCAAGTCTTTATAAATCCGACCAAAAATATAGTTTGAAGATTTTATTTCATTTGCCTCTGGGTTTTTCATAATGTTTTTATGACGATAGTGATCATTAGTGTTCAATAGGTCACGGCTAAAAAAGGGTTATGAATAGACGCACATTTAAAAATAATCTTCCTATCCTATCCTACTAGGGAGTTTGTTGAGCCACTTCTTCTTCCCAGCTAAAGCACTAGGAAGTGGTGAAGGGCGGGCGTTTTGGGGGACCGCCTTATGTAATTTTGACGTTCGAATAGTGCTGATTCTCAACCAAGCTTGAATAAATGTAGCACCCCGCTTCGGAAAGGTTAAGGTTTTCTTTTGACTTTACAGAAATAGTAATTCCGTGTGGTGGTGGTATCAAATTAAATGAAGATTTTAATCTAAAGCATAACAATACATTTTCATGAACCGTACAACAACCAGAAACAGCGATCAAATTCAATGGAAACTTGTTGCAATGAATTCGACACGTATTATTCGATTATTAGTTACCGATGTAACATAGACAGCGAGCGAGTTATACAACGCAGTTATGTAAACAGTTTTACAATCGATTGTACCCGAATACGAGAATCGATACGAATTGCAAACCGCTTGTTGTATTGCCAATTAGCGGTCTGTTTAAACGAAATACGGTTTACTACTCTGGCGTTAGTTATTGTGCAATCTAATTGAACTATTGTTCTTATGAATAAATTCCAATAACTAGCGGAACACGCGGCTTTGCACGCATACTATAGTATTCCCTCTTACACCATAAATCAATAAACACGTTTAACGCTAAACGAATTTAAATCATTTTTCTATTTCTGGTACTTGTTGAAAGATAACAAGGATATAATGAGTTTTTAAATATGTTATATTTGTTAAATATGCGCTAAATGAATGTATTACGCGATTTCTGGTGCAAGCGGGCAGTGTATTAAAACCTAGCCAGACCATAACTGGAACCTAAAAAATAACACTTTAATCGTATAAATTAATCTCCAGTTAGCGCCCTAGTAGAAAGACAGAGAGACGTGGTGTGTTAAGGCTCGTGCAGACTGGTACGATATCGCAGGCGCGATAGGTAGTGCGACGCACGCGGCGCGTCACTTTCCATGAAGTTTTCATAGAAATTGTGCTACTAGTGTCGCGTCGCGCTGTGGCATCACGCCTGTCTGCGGGAGCCTTTATGATATGTAAAAAATACACTTTGTTACAGGAACAGTTCTCTACATCAGCAGAAAATTTACCGTTCCTCCCCCCTCTTAGCTCCGAAACTACTGAGCCTAAAATTTTGAATAAAAAAACGAAATTATTTCTTTACTTATAGATTACAGGAGAACCTATAAGAAGTCTGTGGTGTTAAACTCAATATTGTGCGTACAAACTTACATTTGCAGTTGTAATGTATGTGAGAACAAGTTTTTCAACTACAATGTCAAGTTTGTTCTTACGCAGTTTTGTAAAGTTGGGTGAAAACGTTGCATTTCGCGATTTTAATTGATTATTAATGAATGCTCAATTATCTACAAGTTTATATAGTTTTTCTCAAATCAAGCTTTTTCAGAGTTTCAACTTCAAATGTCTGATAAAAAAAAATGTGCCAGTTTTTGAATATTTTTTAAATCCTTATTATGAATTTATTATTCTAGATACCGAATCTAGTCTCAACTCAATACCCCATAACTGGACCCTTTTTGCTTGGACGCCCACAAATTATTAGTTTAAGTTATGCATTATTGCAAACATATTATAGAAGGTATCGTAATTTCTTCTATGTTGTGGCGAATTTTAACAAAATATGGCTTAGGGAAATATTTTATTATTAATTAATACAACTTAAGGGGCGGATGCGCTACGGTAGCCCGCGAAGTTCTTTTTTTTTAACCGCTATACAACTAAGTCTCTTCGTAGAATAAATAGTAATTCAATAGGATTCTACGAACTTCAGAGAGTTCTATTGCTGATTCTAATGAAAATAATTCTGTAATAATATTTGTTACGTCCGCGAATCATATTTAGATCAACATACAACCTGACACAGACCTGCAAAAAACGTAAGAGATTTTGAATTTCGAGGGCTACCTTAGCGCATCCCCCTTAAATTAACTTATTAGTTAGGTGGCGACTTCCTATTCGTGCAAAACTAATTCAAGTTCATCCTTATTTGACGTTATTGCAAAGTTGAATAATAGTTACAGAAAAACAAAATGAATAATTTAATCAAAAACACTAATGACCAGGACAGTTACTAATAAATCCCGCTAAATATAATATATAGGTAATTTACAACCTTGTTTTTACTGTGCGTGTACCTATAAATAGCGGTTACAGCAAGAAAAACATGTTTTTGTCATTAATAATTTATGTGTTTCAGTAACTATTTCTAGTATATTTACCTGAAATTGCTACACCAGTACGACGGTCCCCAAGTGCATTGGGCGCTGCCTATCAGTTTGCCTGAAATAAAAGAGCATGGTTAGTTGTTTTTGTTATATTTTTTTAGGGTTCCGTACCCAAAGGGTAAAACGGGAACCCTATTACTAAGACTCCGCCGTCTGTCTGTTCGTCTGTCACCAGGCTGTATCTCATGGACCGTGATAGTTAGACAGTTGAAAGTTTCACAGATGATGTATTTATGTTGCCGCTATAACAACAAATACTAAAAAAACAGAATAAAATAAATATTTAAGGGGGCTACCATACAACAAACGCAAATTCTTTGCTCGTTTTTGCTCGATATTGATAACGGCAACAGGTAGACGCTTGAAATATTCACAGAATATTTAGTTAATATATTCACTTTAAAAATAAATAATTAAATTAAAATAAAAAAATATTTAAGGGGGCTCCCATACAACAAATGTGATTTTTTTGCCATTTTTTATAGATAATGGTATGGAACCCTTCGTGCGCGAGTCCGACTCGCACTTGGCCGGCTTTTCGTTAAATAACATATTCATTGTACGGAACCATCACCACGCGAGTTCAACTCGCACTTGTATGGTTTTTTTTAAGACAAAATCCCCTAGTCGCGTTTTGCAACACCAAGGAAGAGGGGCCAGTTAATTTTGCGGATACCACAATGCCATTCACAAGCAAATCGTCTAAGAAATGTTTCTGTAAGCATTTAAAGAAACATTTCTTAGACGATTTGCTATGGCAATATAAATGTTGTGCAATATTATTGAATAATAATATAATTGTTCTAACGGATTATACCGTTTATATCTATAGAATCAATGGTCAGTCAGCGGATACGGACTCTTTATAATATGTACAAGTGTATATATATATATAGTATGTACAATATTAGTTTTAGTATATGCGGAACCCGAAACACGTGTCTACAATAGAATAGAATAGAATACTCTTTAATATGTACACAATAAAAATTACAGATATAAATGTAGTAGTAATAATGCAGTCTAGAATTGTTATGTAAAGAATCTACAAGTACAAAATTTTAAAACTGTCTATCTGCCTAGCCTTATCCCAACTATGTTGGGGTCGGCTTCCAGTCTAACCGGATGCAGCTGAATACCAGTATTTTACATGGAGCGACTGCCTATCTGACCTCCACAACCCAGTAACTCGGTAATACGAGTACGATACCCCTTGGTAAGACTGATTGTCAGACTTTCGGGCTTCTGACGACCCGTAACGACTGTCAAAGACTCACGAATGATAGCCGGGACCAACGGCTTAACGTGCTTTCCGAGGCACGGAGGAGTCTCGGTATGTAAAGATGGTCACCCATCTACGGACCAACCCCGGCAAGCGTAGCTTAACCTGATGGATCGACCCGTGCGGCTATTATTACTTAGCCACGAGCTCCTCAAAATTTTAAAACTGTATCATGAAAAATCACAAAGTTATAAGGTTGTTATGTTACCGGGTTGTCCGTAAAAAACAACCTACGGTGCCCCCCGCGCCTCCAGGGTCGTCTTGCGCTCATTGATAATAATTTGGCAGTAGGTACTTAACCGTACGGCGACTGTATTGCAAGTAATTCAATGGTGATAACATTTTCCATCACAGTTAAACATTTTTAGGACAAACAATAACATGGTGTAAAAATTATTGAAATCGAATCAGTTCCTTAGTTATAGGTATACTAAAAATAATGTTGTATATGTTCTTGGTATTATAAAAGGTTAAGGCTAGATTCCAAAAACCAAAACTTTTTATAATACTTAGGTGCCATAAAATGAGCTAAGCTTTTCTGCTTACGTCGATAAAATCAGTTTTCCTATTTCTGTATGAATGGTCCAACGAAAGCCTAACTTATCCGAGTCGAGTTAGCGAGCGAGGAAGCTAGTTGCCCATTCCAAAGCGTAGTATGTTCCTTGGAAAAAAAATATGTTATCACATATATTTTTTCCGCTACCACAAACTATATAGATTAGGTATTTTTTTTTATTTAAGACGCCTACTTTTATCATTTGCCTCTTGTCAGCGGCTTAAGAAGGGCATTTATTTAAAGATCGGGCCATATCTAAATATAGATTCAATTATGTTTACTACAAGAAAAACCAGGAATATTGCCCCTGAAAATTATGAAAGTCATGTCTTGGCACAAGTACCTACCTACTGAAACGTGAATATCTAATTAGGGAAACATGATGAAAAATTTTAAAGGAGACGTTTCATTTTTATATAGGACACCGGCCATAACATGTACGCTTTAGAAAACCTGGGAAACGAACCTGGGAAAAAAAAATAACTAGGTAATAATTTTAGGCAAATAAAAACTGTAAATGTTTGACGTTTGTCATGAGAGTTACGAACATCGAATAAACAAATGCACTCTGTGAACATCGACACCCAGCCATGAAAGGTTGGAGAGATGACGTGTTTCGTCCAGAAGTACCTACAAATCTAAAATCCATAAAAGTAGAATATATTATTTTTATCACATTCTTTTAATTAGTCAATAATATTGGTCTAAGATAGCTATGTTCTTATCTTATCTTAATAGCACAGAAATACATGTCTTTCATATTTTATAAATAACGTCTACGTGATATATGTTTTAATGTAACATGATTTCTGGACGAAAGCAGAACCGCAAGTAAAAAGACGATCAATAGAATATGGCAATAATTTGAAAAACTATTATTTTTTGTGCCGAAGTAATCAGGGGAATATGCAGGAAAGAATATTATTCCTCAATTCGTGGATTTTTTTTCTCTTGTTTCATTACCTACTCTTACCTCTAAGTACCTAATCTTAAGTAGCTATGTCATTAATTTAAATAGGTAATTAGTGATTGAGCGGTAATTAATTTCATAGTACTTAATCAAGCCTCATTTCTGCAAAAACTTTAAAATACCACATAAGTACCGTAATTTACTAATTTGAAAACATAATTATGTATTAAAACTACCTAGTAAATTGTTAATGACCATTTAAAGCGATGGCAATGGTATGCGGGATAGTTTTTCCCACAAAATTCGGTAGATTTGACAAGAAATAAGCTTGCGTATAATAGCGAGTATAAGTCTTATTTTCCAATTAGCGTGTTTTACAAAAAAAATACGACATCTAAGTTTTATTTTTCAATCTACATGCTCTGGAAATTATTTTTCATAATATGAACTGTAAAAACCTTGTTATAGCTTACACTTGAATCAATAACTACATGACGGCGGTATTGTTTTTATATAATTTTATAAACAAGTTGTAGCAATGAATGACTTGTTGAGTTTCTCCAAAGTGTTACTATAATGTCGCACCATTCAAGCCAATAAGTACCTATTGAATTATTGAATTTATTGAATGAATTAACTAATTGATAGTAAGTGTTTCCAGCTAAGATACTGCTAGCTTATTATATACCCGATTCCTACAACTTGCATTTTTCGCTGAACAGAACAATGCCATTTTCCTGTATCAATGTGAGAAACAAGTGCCAAGTTGTTATTCATTCATTTCGGTAGCAGAGACAAAACATTCACTTGTATTAAAAAAAAAAACACCCTACGCTTTTTACAATAAAATAAATTTCTTGTTAATCACTATAATTATTTCAAACTTATTTAAAATTATTTTTTACTTTAAAGTTTGATTTTCTATTTAAGCGTGTTTTTTAGTTTGCTTTTCTATTATAGCGTGTTTTTTAGTATAAAAAAAAAATGTTTTTCGAGTGTACAAAACTCTCCAGTTGATCCTGCCAATAGTCACATGCTTGTCTCAAAGTTTGAAGTCATGTATGCCTTTAGTACTTGGCACAAATCACTACCGTGTCTATGAATATGGAAAAAATAGATAATCCTGAAGATCCTGGTAAGGATATTGGGACAAACTTATTAAATTATTGTATTGTCATCGGTCCTTGATAAGTGTGCAAAATTTTAAATTAATCCGACGTTTTGAAGTGGTCGAAAATCAAGTTCAAAGTTTCCGTTACATACCTACTAACGTACGTTTGAAGCTAATAAAAGCATGTTAAAAATTAAGTACCCTTCTTTGGACTCCACCGCCGTTGCATAAATACACGAAGCTGTATTGTAGGACCAGTCCAACAATACAACAACACGACAATATTTTCCATTGGGGTTCCGTTTATAAAAATACGAAAAGAATGCGACTGTCGCGGTCCGTTTGGTAGATGATTACTAGCAACCAAGTAGACGAAATAAATCGAAAGAAACCTGAATATTTTTTTATTAAGTAATAAACAAATAATAATTTGTAAAGTACCTAAGGTAATAAGAGTATTAATGTGAAAAATTACATTATTACTTTGAACTATCTGTCTGAAGACAAATCGCGGCCTAAATAACATTACTTTTTTGTTAAAGTTTGATTAAGTTTTAGTTATACAACTGTTTACTTAAGGTCCGCACAAAATAGCTCGGCGGTCCGGATCCGGACCGCGGTTCGCCATTTGGTGACTCCAGGGGACCGATCGCGCTAATTTTGAACGTTAATACCAAAACTAAACCACAACCAAAAATGTTACGTTAGACACATTTTGTATCGCGCTAATCATTTCAACGGAAACGATTTAGCTTTACTTTGGAAGTTACGTTGGAGGAACGATCGATCGAACTTTCAGTATTGGGTAACGTCAATGATTTTGTCGCTCAGAAAAAATAGCGCGATACCGTTTCTTACATCAGCTAAAACAAAACTAAACCAAAACCAAAAACGTTCCGTTCGAACGGTAATTACGTTGAGAAATAGCGCGATCGGCCCCGTGGTCTAGTGATTTATTTAGAAAGTCTGGCAACGCCTGCGCTTATCGATTTGAATTTTCCGGAAAGGCTGACTGAAGTAATAACTGTATACAAAGACAGACTACCCGCCGTGGATTATAACTATTACCAACATGTATAAATGATATTAAAATAACTTAAGTAGCGAGAAACTTACCCTTGTGTTTGTTGGATTTTGGCACTGCTGGTTTCTTTTTCTGCGAAACATAAGATTTAATATTATTACGTGCATACAATCAAATGTACGTAAGATTCAACTTATTGACGTAGCTAAAAGGCTTGTGAGTTTTCAATTGCCTTTAAATGGCTTCAGACAAACCGATCCCACGCCATTCGCCCGTAGTAATAACACGATACCTACACGATTACTACAAACACCAATCATTGCAGTTGTCACGCAACATAATATTGTACATTTCATTACTACGGTCCCCATAACACATTCATAGATGATAAACACAGCTAGGTTGATAAACAACATAAACATATTTGATAAACACAGCTAGGTTGTGCGTTCAAATTCGGGCAAGGGTCAATTGTGACTTGTTCGATTCATACGTACTTTCTGATTTTATCTTGGGCATTACAGACAACGGTGAAAGAAACACATCGTGAGGGAACCAGAATCAGTACCCCAAGTGTAAGTTTGCAAGAGAGTAAACGTAACTATTTCGTTTGCGTTAAAATTTGACCGATAGATCATAATGCTAAGACTATAAGGGTGAGAATAAAAATCTTAACGCAAACGCGCTAGTTACGTTTACTCTCTTGCAAACATACACTTGGGGTACTGGACTTATCCTAACTAATATTATAAATGCGAGTAACCGTTTATTTTCCCAAATAAAATAAAAGTAGAGAGAGATCACACTTACGTTCATCGACAAGATATTATCAATCTTGTCATTGTTGCACATTCCGATGAGTTTGCACATGGTTTCGGGCGAGGTGTCCGACTGCAGCACATGGTTGATGTACTGCTGCAGCTGCGCCGTGTTCTCCTTGCAAATCTTCGCGATAGCCGGGTACTGCACATCTTGGCATTCTGATGATACTCGGGACGCCAGGTAGTCCTATTATTATTATTTATTTATTTATTTCAATCAATTTAGGATCATACAATTACTAAATTAAAAATTATTAATACAATTAAATAAATACATTAAATTGAAAATTATACATTAATATAAAAACAAAATTAAAATAATATCTTAACTATGGTTCCTATGGTTACAAGGGATTTATTTTGTAATATTGCATCACATTAGCAATGACCAATATGGGTGAAATATCCTGCCTGCTGCTGATCGATGGCCATTTCGCACGGATAGGACGCAATTTTCCCCCAAGTGTTTTGTTTGTTAACTTTAATTTTTTTTTTTTATGCGTCACTTCTTGTGTGATCATGTTTTCTTTCCTCCCCTTACTATGGATAATACATAGTTAAGAGTTTCCCTTAACTCTGAGTTAAACAAGGGCAATCTCGATTTTTTATGTTTAACAACTTTCCTCTCGCAAAATTGGGATAAGAGCAGGAGCATGATGATCTTTCCTCTCGCTTTCTATGGTAGTGATTTCGTGAAAAGGGACGGAAGTGTGTAACAGGAGGTGACAGCTTGAGCATGGAATAAGTAGGTACCTAAGCACTTTTTTAATAGCATGGAATTAGTAAGTACTCTATAATAGCATGGAATTAGCGTACTCATGGAATTAGTAAGTACTATATAGATTGTAAGTAGAGACGGTCGAATTTCGACCAGTGGGACTAGTAATTAATTAATTTTATTATTCATTCATTCATTTTTTTTGTACTAGTTTTTTTGTTTCTTTCTTTTTTTTATATTTCAGTACAGCCTATTAAAGGTGCTATCACAAAAAAAAACGTTTTTCGTCATCTAATTGTGAGAAAGCTTGAAATAATTGAAACATAAGGTCTGTGTAACTATAAAAGTACAGTTTTCGTGGTGCTAAACCATTCGTGTCAGTCTCAGCACCTGTTAATAGTTTCATCACTTTTGCGCTCTCGAAAATATAGCTTATTTCGCCGTTCATTTACTTAAAGAAGATATTGTATAAACATAAAATAAAATTTTGATTTTATCACACGAGTAGCTGAAGCCCAGTGTGATTTTTAAATTTCTTGATATGGTTTAATAAAAAATAAAAAAACAGGAAAAAAAAAAAAAAAAAAAAAAAACATTACCGACAGTGTTTTAAAAAAAAAATGGTTTTTTCAACATTATTTTCTGAGACTATTTGTAACATTCTGATAGTTCTTTTTGCTACCTTTTTGAGTTGAACATGTCTGCTTACATAAAATATTTTTAATAACACAATTTATGTTATTATATTGAATAAAAATGTTCCTAAACTCAACACGATATCATCAATTTTGTGTGAAGAGGCAACGGAAATTATTTTTTACAATATTATAAACAAACCTTTTCGAATAAGAAATTGCTACCAATGGAGATGAAGGAGTAATCTATTTGTGGCAATTATTAGTTACATTTGGTTTAGTTAAATTTTGCCGCAAAATGTACCGAAAAACTTTGTCAGATTTTGTGATAGCGTCCCTAAGCTTTTTCAATTTTGAGGTTCTTTCTGTCGCTGCTCAGTTGCTTATTACCAAGGTGAGATGTCAGACTGATGTTACACATCTTAAACGACTACTGTAACGCCTGCTTGTTTTTTTTTAAATAAAAAGCCTAATTAATATCACTTCTTATCTTTACTTGGGAATCAAACCCAAGTCCAGACATTCCAAACTGATAAGGATCACGTCTAATAAATAATAAGAGCAAGTAAGAAAAAAAAATATGGAAGTTTTAGGATGTTGGGACATATTTGTAGATGAAGTAGATAAGGGAGATAAGGGAATTAAGTTCAACAGTTAGGAATGTGTGTTACATCTATCCTAATTTATCATACAAATCCCCAAACCTCCTTGTGTGTCTTTTGGACTCAAACAGCGTAAACGACATTAGTGATAACGTCTCTTGCTACTATTGAGTTTCAATTCCAACCAATTTGCCCAACATTTAACCCCTATAGATCTCAATAGACCAACATTTACACCAATACCAACCTCATTAATAAGTTCCCTGACATCCTTCAGCTGTCTGAAGAGCTTGAGGAACTTGTTGGACACATCGTTGGCCGTCACCGCCTCAGCCTGTTTCTCCCACACGGTAGATGTGCAGTGACCTACGGCCCCGCAATCAGCGCCGCGCCTGCGCACACAAACGTCATTAGGGGACATCCATAAATTGCGTCAAACGAATTTCATGATTTTTTCAAGGTGGTCCTTAATATTTATGTGAGCCCCCCCCTATCCCGTGGTGGAACGTCACATCTTTTGCAATTTTAAATTAAACCTAATAGATTCTCCTTTCCTTCTGCTCAATTTCGATTTCTTGTTCGATCGATTGATGAGTCGGTAATATTTGAAAGCTTTTCGGTAGAGTCGATTTCGTTTTAATATTTTAGATTTATACATGACGTCACGAAGCTTATGACTCACTCATTCCACCTTAACGTGTGACGTAATTTATGAATGGCTTTTACGTGACTCAGAAGTGAATATGGAAGAGTGTAAATAGGTGTGAAGGTATCTTTACTACGTTGTTTTTTTTTGTTGTCTGCCTGAATGTTATGACTCAGTGCTTATGTTTTACCTAACTGTTTTTTAAACAGCACAACGGGTAAAGCGTTGGACTGGCCTAAGGTTGTATAAACTTACTGGTTGCAAAAAACTTAAAAAAAATTGAGTTTCCCGGGCTACAGCTGCGGATTCACCTAAGAAAATTTTAGTTTCCCGGGCTACAGCCGCGGATTCACCTTAGCTGACCGGATTTGAATGAAATTTTGCTTAAGGATAGACCATGACCTGGGTTAAGACTATTAGAACATAGGACACTTTTAGCAGTAGTAATAGGCAAGTATCATCAATTAATTTTTTTGTAAATTTTGACCTTCAAAAGTACCTCTTGTGACTATTTGAAATAAAAAATTTGAATTTGACATCCTATGCTAAACTATTATTTCTCCCCCTTGCGGTGTGACTAAACCGACGCAGACGAACAGATTGTCAATAATCATTCAATTGCTGTGACTTTGTGTTGATGTTAAATGTACAATAATTATGTATTTGCTAAAGTGCTCTATATTTACGAAAACAAAGTTAGATAAGAGCAATTTAGAGATTAAGGGTAATCAATTTGAATATCCACTAATAGGTAATAAATATTAGTTCAATCAGATAAACACAATCATTCTGGAATTATTGACATAATGACTAATTTTTGTGTCACTTCAATGAATATGTAGCTGACAGAAGACTTGTGTATGTAGATAGTAACAAATATAACTATGAAAACATGCTTTCCTTGTGTTAATTCATTTGTGACAAACACTTGTACAAATACCTACCTACAGTTACAGATACCTGTTCCTGTGTTCCTGACTTTATTAATTTAGTTTTAACTTTGGAATGTCTGAATGAAAAACTTACTTGAGGCTCTGACACCATACTGTTGGACCCTTAGCACACTCCTTCGGCACTTGTCGTGCAAACGACAAATCTGGGAACAAAACATCACAACTGTAATAAAGTGACACACAATAATATAAATCAGCTTATCACCGTTGAATGACAAATAATAAAAATAACGCCAGCATAACAAGTCGGGCGGGGTCAGCTGCTGTTTATTATCACTATAAACTTCTACACAATTAATAAAATGAACACTGAAACTGATAAGGGAACAAAGCAGACATGTCATGTAAAACATACTGGTTCACTGTTCTTGGGATTGAAATTATGCTATAAACATTTTATTCTTAGATTTCTTTTTTACCAGCACAAATTATGTGAGAATTGTTGCATGATACCTATTCTCAATTATTTTGGTTGAAAAAAATATCCAGATATAATTGAAGTATTGCCATTAATTGAGCTATTTTAATGCTCTAAATCAGTACCTACATATTTAACACAAGTTTCAAGCACCATCTGTGTGTAAATTATAGTTTATCTGTAGTAAGTAAAAACGAATGAAAGGATTTAGTATTATATCTTGGATTATTCATTAATTGCACAAAAGTTAGTCCATTGGTTACATTTTCATTTGGGGCTACTCAATCTTCATAGCTTTTCCCAACTATGTTGGGGTCAGCTTCCAGTATAACCGCATGCAGCTGAATTATCAGTATTTTACATAGACTGTAAAATTACTGCCTATCTGACCTCCACAACCCAGTTAAGTACTGGGTAACACAATACCCCAAGGTAAGACTGGTTATCAGACTTTTGGACTTCTAACTACTCGTAATGTCAAAGATCTACCAATGACAGCCGGGACCAACGGTTTAACTTGCTTTTCGAAGCAGGGAGGGGTCTTGATATGTAATGGATGGTCAGACATCCACAAATCAACCACAGCAAACATTTGGGGTTATTATGAAACAATATTTAGCTAAGTGAACCTATCTAAAACAAATTGATTTAAATGTTCAATTACACTACAATGTGCAACTACCTCCTGTCTTAATTAAATAAGAAAGATAGCTTGATCATTTGTAAAATACATAATTGGGTAGTTGTACACAATTTGTAACAACTGAGAAACTACACCACATCTTTTAAAGTCATGGCTATTCTACTTTTAATGATAGTATTGTGGTTAACGATTCACATGCATACATATTTAGTTAGTGAGCATGTATTTCATCTATTGTAGCCTGTTGTGTCTTAATTACAATAGGTACTAAATATCCTGGTTCAGCACATATTTATACCTAAATAATAAATGGATATAACATATTATGGCCACTACTGAAATGATTAATAGCAGGAAATATGATCCTGAACACACAACTAAGTTACTGATATCATTCACTGACTGCTACAGGTTTGGATAATGTTACATTGTAGTAATAAAGGAGTTTAAATAAAATAACAATTTCAAGTTTAATTTAGTAACCATGTGGTAATTAAATTATGGGTAAGTGGGTACCACGGTTAGGTCAACAATAGATAAATCAACAACTATCTATTACACAATGCTAGTTGTTTTTCGAGAATAATCTAAGGTCATTAGAGCACTAAGACTAAATTAATAATAGTTTTAGAACAATGAACAACTCGAATTTAAAGAGCATAACTGGGTACCTATATAATTGGCATGAATTCCAGCAATGATCCAACAATAATTAATCAGCCTGCATTCGTAATACCGCGATGAAATCACTATGTAACGCGAAAATAACTATTACAATTAAAAAAATAAGTAGTGGGTAGTTTTAATGCAGTATGTGAGAACTACAAAAAAGTCGAAGCAGCGTAATTCTTAGGTTAATAACTTAAGGTTTGCAAAACTACACAAATATTACAAGGGCAAACAATTACAAATACGATTCAGCAGTATTAAGTAGTTTACTCACTTGTAAAACAAAAGAGTGCTAATAGACAAACCGCGAAGGTGTTTGTCATTTTTAAAGTTCTCGATTTATCTCGTGCAGTCCAGTTTCCTTCTCTCCGTACAAAATACTAAACAAATACTGTATAATTTCACTTTGTTTGGAAGTTAGTGCGTATCGATTGATAAACAATAATTGTCAAGTCACTCAGCCGACCGACAACATCCGTCTGCTGCAACGCTCTGTTGCTGTCAAACTTATAGTGATGTCCGCTGCATTAACGATAACGGTAACCGTTACAAAGATAATTCTGACCATCTTTATTTTGTAACTAGCTTTTGCCCGCGGCTTCGCTCGCGTTAATTTAGAATTTGACAGTCATTTCGGATTGTACTCTGCATTTTGAAATATAAAGTTATCACGCTAATATTATAAAGGCGAAAGTTTGTGAGTGTGTGTGTGTGTATGTTTGTTACTTCTTCACTCTCAAACAGCTGGATCAATTTTGATAAAATTTTGTATGGAGGTAGCTGACACCCTGGAATAAGACAGGATACTTTTTATCCCGATATTCCCACGGGATCGAGACTTACGCAGGTGAAACCACGGGGCGCAGCTAGTATTAAATAAAATCCGGTCATGAGCGAGTTGGACTCGCGCACCGAAGTTTTTGTACGTATATAATAATATGATGTTGATGATTTCTGAAAAACTGTGCTATTTAGAGACATCTTTTATTTTTCCTGTAATCTTTACATAAACTTCTATCACATAGAATATTTTCAGATTTTTCTCTATGCAAACTTCGCAGATAAGGGAGGGGAACAGTATTTTTATTTACATTTTTCATCAAAAGTCGAAAACAATGATGCATAAAAAAATGTTTGAGAATGTGCAAACAGCGTTCTTTCATATGATACCCCATATGCCCTAGTAGACTCCATTCGAATTTTTAAGACCCCCCTTTCAGGCCCTGTAGCAAAAAAAATATATTTTATAAAAGATAGTGGGCAAAAATGTTTGGCCAGCACACCCACTTCCGCCACAGCTTAGACTACTTTTGTTTGGAAGGTATTACAGCCATGTTTCTCTGTGCCAATGCGCATCAAATTCTGTCCGAGGGTTCTCTTTTTATTTTAAGTTGAATAGGTTCAACTTACTGAGCATTATTGAAAACCATTAAACAGTGTTTAATTATCATCATGATCTATTATTACTGAGTCAAAGAAGAGAGCCGGTCTGTGGATATTCTCTTCATATCTTGCCAGGCTCAAAAACCATAATATGACCATTACGTGGGCGCAGCAACCCAAAGTACGGTTCCCTGTTTTGCATGAGCAATAATTATGCTTCAGTGCATTCAATCCACTCTCATCATCGTTTATTAACACATCATTATGTGAAATAAAACTTCGACCTAGTATCTAGAATGTATCTTTGCTCTCATAAGCCACAGGTTCGTTCCTTCAATGCCAGTGTTATTGAGCTCGGCAACGAGTTGTTCGGGTTCTCAGTAAAGCGATATATTGAAGTGCCCGTCCCACCGTACGTGCTCACTATAATAACTTTTTTCCAACTTCAGTTGATATGTACCCAGAGCGAAAATAATCAGTCCCCTTTGGGTGAGCGAAGAAAATGATTCTAAGCCAGGAAAATCAGCGCTCATTTCTTGGAACGGTACTCGTTGTCTATTCATGCGGCGTCTTGTGACGAATTCACCAAAAATATTTTGCATGTCTTGTCTTTCGTTTATTCTTTCTATTATCTCCACCGTATACTCATTATGGTGAGAGGCACATGAAAACCATTTGTTAATGCAGCAGCAATTCTAAAGTCTTGGAACATGTGTGGCATTGCACTATAGAAATATTCTTGGCGAAACTACTTCAACGACCCATCGAATAAGCGTGACTTTTCTGGATTCGTTTGCTTGCGATGTTGTCAGCTGTGTTTCCGCACTATGTACGGTATGTGGCATATACACTTCAAAACCTAACGCTTCAGGTCTGGTACGACGTCTCTGAATCCTCTATCCAAAATAAAAATATCATCTGGTCTGAACTGCCAATGAAATGGATGGTCTTCGTTATTTATTATATCTTGCATTATTGATGCATCTGATTTTTTAGCACCATGTGGTCAGGTGACCTCAATTATATAGCCATCCGAACCCACAAACATAAACAGTTTTAATAGATTGCTGTATTTGTGCGGACTATAGGTTTCAATTTGGAATAAAAAATTCGAACTTTTATGAATATATATATATGTTCCGTCACAAATAATGACGGCTTTTCTATCTGCATTTACTGCATCAGCATTTCCCAATAGTGCATTCGGTACTTGCAGATTCCGCTGACCTATTTGTTCTCTCGTAATATTATCCCAACCCAAGTGTGTCGGAATGAAGTCTCTTATCAGAGCATCACGGGTGGACTTAATTAGTCGTTCTAAGCTTCTCCGACTCATGTGAAATTACAACGATAACCTCTTATTAGGTTCTCCCGTTCACACTTTCGTTAACATTATTCCAAGAGCAGTTTTCGGCTGATTGCAAGTTGTGGATAGTGAGGGAGTTTGTTCCAAAGTAATTAAGAATTCTTCACGTGTTCGTCCCGTGAAGTAGTACAGTTCGTCTTCGTCAAAGTGTTCTTTAGTTTCAAAATCTAACCGCGACGCATTTTCGGAAGTTTTTTCCATCATATTTATAATGTCGGTCACTTGATCAGTATTAAATCTATGCATAACGTATGACTCACTCGTCATTCCTTCCCAGTCATTCGATTGCAGATGTATCTCACAAATCCTTGCGAATTCTGGAATATAGTAATTGTAAGAATACATAAAATGAATTATTTGTTTTTCTGGAATTCGACGAAGTGAGTGTCGTTGACATCCTGAAACCATACATGTTCCAGATGAATTCGGTGGTCGAGAAACATCCGGTAATACAATTGTTGTATTATCAATATCAGGGGCATCTAACATTGGTACAACCTCTTAATGAGGAGCTTGTACATCTACGTGAAATAGAGCGGCGGGAGCATCTTGTACTGCTACATTATCTTGATGTGGAACTGCAAGGGCATCTTGTACTGGCACATTCACTTGATCTGGTGCTGCCAGGGCATCTTGTACTGGCACATTTACTTGATCCGGTGCTGCCAGGGCATCTTGTACTAGCACATTAACTTGATGTGGAGCGGCGAGGACATCTTGTGCTTGAATACCAATTTGATGTACAGCGCTGGGGGCAAGTGATGGTATAATTCGACTTTGAGGTGTGCGTGATGTTGATACTCTTTGTGGTGTAGCCCCAGATGGTGCCGTAGCTCTGTGGTAGCAAGGGCGACAAATGAACTCTGCGTTGTTAATCAAACAAACTGTTCCACGACTGGGGAGATAAATAATTCCACTTCAACAAAAACTAAATCACAAAGCAGATAAATGTAGTTCAAAGTCCAAAGTGTATAGTCAGTTATTTAAGTAGGTATCGTAATAAGAGAGTGCACTATCACGACGAAGTAATACAAAGAATTGCGTTCGTAATGAATCAACAACCAGCAACGCCTGCGCGGCCGGCGCGCGGCGTCGACGGGCGAGGGTAGGTGTGAGCGCAGGAGATTTTATGGTCGGCCAGCCTTTGTGGTGTCTCTGGCCCATATATTTTGTTATAACTTACGTTATTATAGTCAATAATATTAAATAACGGTACCTATTAGTAAAAATATTTTACTCAGTTTAGGTACGTTTTTTGTAATGACCTCGGGGATACTTTTTAATGCGTCATAATTAAAAATGGTTATTTTTGTTAGGTTTTTACAGTCATATTTAATATATGGCTGGCAGAGCTGGGTGTATTTTGCTCAATATCCTTTCTTTCTTGTTTGCAAAATAGTTGGGTAAACGTCATCTACAAGTATTCCAAATTTCAAGTTGATAGCATTAGCAGTTCTTGAGATATCCAGCTGTGACAGACAGACAGACTGACTTAGTCTCACCATAAGGGTTCCTTTTTCCATTTTGGTACGGGACCCTAAAAACAGGAAGAAGAAGACAGGAAGAAAAAAAAGAGGATGCACATAACTCAAACTAAAACATATAGTACTTGATATAATGACCACGAAAAGAAACAAGAAGAAAAGACACTACATATCACGCAAATACAGGCAATCCACTAAATATTTCTTAAATTTTTGGCGATCTAAAACGAATAAATCCAAATTCATAAAATGTGTGTTGTAGATTTTGGCTAGAGGGGCCCGTTCACCCGCCTACGACATGGTGTCGTGGCAAAAAGCGGGTAAACGGGTGCCTCTCCATAGATTACAAGAAGACTGCGCTGAATATATATTATTTAAAACCCTCGTGAAGGTTTTTATTGGAAAAATTCTAAACTAGTTATTATAAACTGGTTACGCTACGCCAATAATTAATCGGAGAATTAATGGGCATCACTACGTACATTATTTATGTCGGCGCCATCTAGCAATATTTTTAGTACTAAGATGCTAAAATATTTTGTAAGTGCTGAAACTACTTGACACTAGATGGCGTTGGAGTAAATATAACAAGTTAATAAAAGCTTGCGGTAAAAAAGCTTCAGCTATTGAACAACGGATGGCGTTATCTGTCCAGTGTTAAATATTTTAGCGAGCTAACAACTAAGTTTCGTCTTGATGTAAATATAATAAAAAAGTGGATCTCAAACCGACACCTGCTTGAAAAAATTTTATTTTCAGAATAAATGCAATTCTGGCCTGATATTAATGCCCGTTTTCATTTAAAAAAAATGTTTTGGCGGCAAGTTTAAATAAAATGTAGGTAGATTTTTAGGCATTTAAGTTTCACTTTTATTGTGATACAAAAGATACATAAATGCAAGTGGGCCAGTTATTTACCTCTTTTTAATTAGAATAAGACGTAATGAACAAACTTGTTATTTTTTTAGATTGGTGAGTGAAACTGAATTTCACAGTACCCAGATAACACTCGGAAGAAGGTAAACTTTTCGTCTTACCAGATGCCGCTGTCCAACGAAAAAATATGGTCGCACTAGGTATGTACCTACCTGTAGCCTAGGTTAAATATTCTTAGTTGGAGATTTGACAAAAGAAACATAGGATTTATTGAGATTTATAAGCCATTTAAACATCAGAAAAACAGGCTCTGTCTGTCTTCGAATTTTGTCCATGTCATAAGAATACGATGTAGTGGGTACCTACAAAGAAAGGTCACCAATCAATGATGTTCCTATACTTGGTCTTTGATTAGGTTATGACCCATTGAAGAGCGCAATGACAACTTCGTCACAAAAAGCAAGGTACCTATGATATATAAGGTGTTGGATAGATTTGTAAGTAGGGATTGAAATATTAAAAACCCAATAGGTATGAGTGCAGTGCTCCTGATTCTGTCCAGTCCACGTCTCTCTTGCTGGAATGTCCCAGTCCGTCCACTTCCAACATTGATGATCTGAAGAACGCCACGCCTCGTAAAAAGTAGGTAACCTATTACTACCGTCGATACGAAAATAATTAGAAGAAGTTGCAAAGAGTAACTCCAGCTGGGAGTGCTAAGACGGTATTGGAAGATGCTAATCTTCCGTATGAATTATGTAGGTACCTACTTACCGAAAACTACTTAATAAATCAATTTAATAATTTTCAGTTAATTTTACTTCTACAAAAATACATTTTTAAATCACCACAAAATAAACCACCAAGTTTGATAAAAAGGAACAAGTAAATAACTAACTAAGTATCTAACCGTCCACAAAATCCAAGACAAGGAACCTCGACCCAATAAGACGTCGAACTCCTATAGAAAAGGACGAAACAAAATTGGTAATTCCATTCTCCAGGTTGGTTTTTCGAGACACAATTAGGACATTTTGTTGGAGTTGGGGTCGTGTAATAAAATTAAGGAGACGCCGGTCGGTCGCGGTAAGTCGATGTCTTCGGGCGGCATAAAACAAATCCGACCCGAGCCGGCCCGTGAGGAGAAGCGCACACAGATCCGTGGAGACTTCTTTTTTCTTTATTTTTGTTGTAAGTATACCAGGTACCTATCTATGTTTGGGTACAAATTGTGCAGATTTAAAGAACTTCAAAGAATATTTTGCTTCGTGATTGAACTACGGTAATCAGTATAATGGAACCACTTAATTACTATCGTCGATTGGTTGACTCCATTGGTATAATCGGCCCTCAGTAGCCCATGTTGCCTGAAAAAGTCTTCTGGATGCATGTCCAGTACCCATAACTGCCAAATATATAATGTCTATCACATAATACTGCCAGCAGCATAATACTCACACAACATTTAGGCTGATTATGCTTTATTAATATGCGTATATATGTATGTAATAATACCATACTTAAAAGACCGCGTGACTGCGACTAACTAAATTCCAGCTCTAAAAATACCACCCTCAGCTGCCCCATTTATTTTCCTGATTTATTCTAAATATTAGTAGTAGAAAATTTTTACGAAAAAAAATCAAAATTAAATTGATTAATTTATAAAATTTAAATTTAATTTCCGCAAAATTTATAGTGTAAGCCTACCGGGTTCCTGTCCTCGATCCACAGCACCGAAAAGTTAATCAAAAGAATTTTAGCCTCTTCTCAGGTTGACTCTTAAGTGCCGTGTTGGACCGATGCGGTGAGTACGCCTGGAAAGTGGTTCGCCCGGATACGGTTCAGCCTGAGAACCCGTCTTCCCAGAGACAGTGGGATGAGCCGCTCTGCAGGTTGGTACGGAATAAACTTATTACTACGTCCACCAATAGGTACTGTTGAGCGTGCCCTCCTGCTGGCTGTGGGTGAATAAGAGTCGGGCCTCTGGCTTCAGGCGCTATCGTCACCCAACATAGGCACCATGCTGGGTGATACCACATTCCGCCTCGCTACGTGTTTGCGTCTGGGCGCTCTTTGCTCCATCACATCGCTGTCAATGCGGTGAAGGAGTCGCCTCCCACTACGGACACCACCGCCTATCCTGCAGCAAGAGCGCTGGTCGGATGGCACGGCATGCTAGCATTAACGACATCATCCGTCGGGGTCTTGTCATCGGGTGCCAGCTGTTTTAAAACCCAAAAGCTTGGCACGCGACGATGGGAAGAGGCTAGACGGAATGACCATAATGCGGTGGAAGTTGGGTAGGCCTTTGGTGTGGGATGTAACCTGTGTCGATACCCCCCCGCTATCCCATCTTTCTAGCACGGTGGGCCGTGCTGGGGCGGCTGCTGCAGGAGCAGAAAACCTCAAACAGCGCAAATATTACAACCTTATTGGGAGTTATATGTTTGAGCCGTTTGGGGTTGAAACTCTAGGGCCTCGGGGTCTGAGTGCTCATCGAGTGTTTCAGGACATCGCCAAGCGGTTGGTCGACTCTGCACGCGACCAGAGGGCTGGCCATCCAACGTGGCAATGCTGCCAGCCTTTTGGGCACTTTTCCCATTGACAGCGATGCGGACGAATTTTTTTATGCCCAATGAGGTTTTCCCCCTTTTTTGTTTGATTTATTAAACTTGTACATACTATATAAAAAGTATCACAGTCCACTGTCCACTGCTGCACACAGGCTTCTCCCAACCTACGCTACAAGATACGGCTCCGTCTTCCGCATCGAGTCTGTAGTTGCCATTTTTTAGGTTGCCGATTCATTTGTAAAATTGAATAGAAACACGTTGTTTTGCTGTTATTTATTTTAAATATTAACTCATTTGACTGTCACAGATCCTAAATCCTTTTGCACTATTGTCTTTTAATACGAAATGGACTTGTATCATTTCAGCCGAAAGACGTCCACTGCTGCCTCCCCCTAAAAGGGGGTGGGTTACCATAAACATCACGCTTGGCTGGCATGTTGGCGATCGCAGTATGGTGTTGGTGGTGGTGTAAGTCCCTTAGTCGCCTATTACGACACCCACGGGATGATAAAGGATGGTGCTATTCTTTACGTCCGGCACCAAACGGAACTACATGACTTGTATGGTAAAACTGAAAACCGAAACCTGAAAACCACCAAACAGTTAAACCATCAAACTTGTTAGTGGATACCATGCACCGGTATCGAACGACACGATATTTTTTTACCTCAACGCCATCTCCACAGGTTTGTTCACGTGCGCGATGTTCACATATTCTGAATAACACTTGAATAGCGCGTCCTAACGCACTGTCCACTCGCCCACTCGCCCACTCTCCCACTAGCCCACGTGACGAGACTACATTCGCACGACACTTTGTTTGTGTATCAAATCGGACAACAACGGTGACTTTGTAAATGGCGGGGACGTGGTTATGTGCTGTTTTAGGGCGTCCTTTTTGTACCCTTTATTTTTATATGGAGGCTATTTCCTTAGTACCTTACCTTTACAAGACAATATGAGAACTATCTAATCCATACAAAGTAATTTTGGGCCTCAACGTCTGTTGTGGCTTTGTGTAAATAGTTATGAACATTTTTGTAGAAAGTAGACTTGTAATAGCAGTTATAATTGTATGGAAATAGTCGTAGCTACCCATACTTTCCCCTGAAAAAAATGGATTGGAAATGGAATATGCTAGGATATGTCACCACGAATCTGTAACTTGAAAGAAAATGTGATTTTTGATAGGTTTCCTATCCTAATTCCTTCATCCTAAACAAATAAATACATGTAGTAAAACTTCCAAGAAAATAACAAAACAAAAGCTGCAGCCTAGATCCTGCACCAGCGCACCACATTCAGCATTCGCTTAGTCCATCGCGTCCGAAGCACCTGTAGTCTACAAAATATAGTGTCGAGAGCTAACACCGAGTGGAGTCGCAAAGTTGGCCGCAGTTAGGAAAGATTTGTCGCGAGCCCGCCAACTAATGCCTTATACTCTTGCTCCTGTAAGTAAAAATTATGATTATCGCCCGGCGCGAGCTGAGCCCTTGATCCCTAACTAACGGCCTGAGACGTGGGACTTTCCTTTTCTTTTCAACTATAACTCTTTTTTATTGGCTCCGCGGCGGTTGCAGCGCTGGCGGCCACTGGATTATGGACTGACCTAACTGATCGGAGAACTAACGACTCTTGAACGTACGTTATTTACAAATCGGGATCGCAAGATGCTTGTTTGTGAGCTAGTGGAGTAAGGTCTACATCGGTCACTGTCCCACAGTGACCGATGTAGGTGGGATATTGGGGAAAATGGTAGAAATATCTGTGGAAAGTTTGGGTACAGAAACTTTTATTCGTTAGCTTTCACTTGAATGTTTCAGAAGTTATAATTGTTATCAGAGCGTAGACTCTATTCCCACATAAATGTATTTCAGTTTCCCAACTAAAATCCAATTATGTCTACAAAAACTCAGCCCGGGTACATAAGCAGCGCGAACATCATAAAACACAAGTCAGCTCTCAAGTGCAATACAATACATAAATGAGAGTGGGCCGGAGACGGCGCGGGCCTGCGACGGTCGATTAAGGAAGCGACTGCACCGTTGCCTTGGCGACGCCGCCATCTTGAACCCTCCCCTCCGTGCCTCACCCCCCCGCGGCCCCCACGTGTACCCACCACTACCCCCCACTGTAAACAACTCGCTGTATCGTTGCACTGAAATACTCGATATATTTAAAAGGCTCTCCAGTCCCCCTGAATCACTGGCGTAAGATAAAAATGTCAATTTATTGAGGATCAAAAAATATGATTGCAGTGCACGTTGGTAACTATTTACTAAATGGGCATTTAAAGACGAGAGTGCATTTTAATGGGTTTTCAGTTTTCACTGGATCTGAGAAAAATGTAGCTCTGCTTTTGTGGAAAATAAAATGAACGTTAGTCAAGTAGGTATTTGTATAAACTTTACAGCGGTAGGTTCTAGCAGGTTGTAAGTATTGTGTGTGCAATCTTTATTTCAATACCTACCTAAATTACATGCAGTTCATTGGAATGAAAAATACTAATAAATGTAAAAATAAAGCTGCAATTTTTGAATTTTCTTCTTAAGCCATCTTGTCTTATAGCACATAATACAAGCTAAATTCATGATGCCGCGACCCCAGACGATGTCAAGCTTATCAGGAAGCTTACATCTATGAGACTAACGAAGTTCCTAAAGTCTAGCATAGGTAGGCATTTACTTATAGTAGAGCGAGAGCATTTTTCTTTTAATATCTGTAGAAATACCAACGTCGTATCATACCTACTTACTTATGTGAAAAGACCAGAATAGAATCTTCCAAGTAATGTTAAATTAGTGCAGTTACAGGACCTCGTGGCTAAATTATAACAGCCGCACGGGTCGATCCATCACTAACCTGATGGATCGACGCTACGTTACGCGCGAGCTACGCTTGGGTTGGGCCGTGGATGGGACCTTTACATACCGAGAGCCCTCCGTGCCTTGGAAAGCACGTTAAGCCGTTGGTCCCGGCTGTCATTCGTGGATCTTTGACAGTCGTTACGGGTCGTCAGAAGCCCGAAAGTCTGACAACCAGTCTTACCAAGGGCTATCGTATTACCCAGTTACTGGGTTGTGGAGGTCAGATAGGCAGTCCCTCCATGGAAAATGGACTGGTATTCAGCTGCATCCGGTTAGACTGGAAGCCGACCCCAACATAGTTGGGAAAAGTATTTTCATGTATGTTCATGGCTGCCTTGATTTTATATTAAATGGCTAATGAAGAAAATAAACTCAAATATTGAAGAAACAGTAAATTACCGCATATAACTTTACGTTATGGCATTGGTAGCATTTTACTGCGAGATTGAGAGCTTTGACAACATTTACATAAGTCTTATTTCCAAAGAGTTGGTGATCATTTTCTGATGATCTTGAAAATAATGTAGTCCACTAGTGTAGGTACCATCGCGGACACTGGCGGCTAACCACTTTTCAACCTTATACTCCTAGTAATAATGTCGAAAAGTGTTTAGCCGCCAGTGTCCGCGATAGTACCTATTCAACTCCCAAGAAATCTTGTCATATTCATCTGACTAGTCTTTTCCCAACTATGTTGGGGTCGGCTTCCAGTCTAACCGGATGCAGCTGAATACCAGTATTTTACATGAAGCGACTGCCTATCGGATCTTTATCTATCTTATAGCCAAAAAACTTCGTTATCTACATGATTTAGGACAATACTCTCCAAATAAAGATAAATAAACAGTCATTTTTCCCGCGATGAATATTTAAGCAGTGATTCTGAACGGTGACCGTCCAATTACACGTGAACGGTCGCGAAGACAAATGGTGCACATTACTCAAGATTAGGAGCCGCCCGATTCTAGTCCACCTAATGTCGCGGAGTGCACTAAATCATATCACACGATTCGCTAACAAGCACGATAAAAGAGCCACATTTTTTCAATTTTTTTTTTAATAAACACATTTTAAGGGTAAAATAATACTGAACTTTGTATAGATTTTAATATTATGTACAAGAAATACATAACAAAATATAGTCGGTAAGCATTTTCCGTTACACATAGGTACTAATACCCACTAAGTTGATATTATTAAAGTAGAAGGCAATCTGTACAACGTTTTAATGTATTATGTAGAATTATAAAGGCGTAGAGCCCCGCTTACTTCTTATGATTTATTCATGAGGGAAGAATAATGTTAAATTTGAACATGCCTACTTGTAACCGGGTACCCGGGCGCATTTTAGGAGAAAATATCAAGTGGTTTATTAAGTAATTTGTTTTTCATAAAGATTTATTGATAAATATAATTAATATACACATGCAATGACTTCATTAATATTGACGATTAATTACCCCTAATTATAAAGACAAACTGTGGGTATATGGCTCAAAGAAAATTGAGGAAAATGAGTTGAGTGGCATTTGTACGAGGCAAGTGCGTAGCAACAATGGAATGGTGTTTAATGTATATTAAATTACAAAATGGATTATTTTCAAGTAAGAACGTCCTAATAGGTTTAGAATATCAAAATTTTCCAGTAAAAAATTGTGTTTGAAAACCAGAACCAACAGAATTTCCAAATGATATGTTTGAAAGTGTAATCTTGAAGCAGTAGAATCCGTTGTAAATGTACCCATTTTGTCAGTGCTTACAAAATTCTAAAGCTGGTAGCGAGTGCAATATACAAGGAGGGAAGTTTGTGCGGCTGTGTGTGTGTCGGCCCCACGGCACTCAGCGAGCGACCTGTTTTATACACATAATATTTATACGAAAAGAAAACTTGTTTGAAGTCGTGAACAAAGCCAATCCGCCGCGGTTATTCGTGATATTTTCAGGCAAAGTCGTACCTTATTCGCAAACATCGAATCCCGTATACAATACAGTGCGAAACGAAATTCGAAGGATAGATAATTTCGGAGAGAAAGAAATAAGGCGAAAGGGAAAAAAATATAAATTGAATAGTCGAATACACGCATCCCGGCATTACCATAAAGGCAACAGGGATCAAGCCGGATTCCTCTACGAACTTTTTTATATTCCTTCCACCTCTAAATCTCCCAGGCAAAGCTTCGCGAATCTGCAAATGTTGATTTGATGATGTGGTGTCTGTGCGCTTCGTGCGTGCGACACGACGTCGCGCCGCGTCGTGTCGCGTCGCTCGCCGCCCGCACTGCTTATTGCTGACCTGAATTTTATCGTTCATGACATGATGTCGCGACGTCAGCGTACCGTCGTACGAGCGGCTTTTGATTACTTGCACTTTTATTGCCTCCCGCTCGTCTAAGATTTGTAGCTCCGCCGGGGCTCGATGAAATCTGCTTTAGTGTTTGTTTATTCAGCGCGACGGAGGAATAAATATAACAGTCTATCCCGGCGCGGCGCGTATATCTAAAACAATTGAGTAGGAGGGCAGGGTTGTAGCAGCGAAGTAGATAGCTAACGAGCAGGAGCAAAAGGTTGCGGGCGCTGCCGCTGGAGGGCGGATTACGGTGCTCATCCATTGCGGTCATTAAGACACATTACCCCGCCCCGCACCGCACCGTCCCCCGCCGCCCGCACAGACCCGCTTTTTAATTCAACTTTCCTCCTTCACCAATTTGCATGATTACTTTCGTTTTTATTGTGCTCGGCTCGGCTCTATTCCCTTAAAGTATCGGTTATTTGTATAAGCCGAGCACACTAAATAAACATGTATCTCGAATTAAATAACACTCTTGCAGCAGGGATATAAAAACGTACTATATTATTGGGAATTCACTTTCAGAATATCCATTTACGCAATATCTTTTCGACACTTATTCCGGGCTATTAAATAAGTACGTAATGTTGCAACTGAATTGTTACAATCCCACAGAATTTCCTATTTAAAAACAGTATTGCTAAGGATCTCCATGCCGGGAGAATGTAATGTTATAAATCAGCAATCACCCTACGTAACTCAAGGTAACAACACTATACATTAGCGGGCAACACTAAACCGTCGAGAAACAACTATCCGAGCTACAATTTTGAAACAATTACCTCCAGCTCAATATCGTAAGATTAAGAAAGTCCACGGTCGGAGTTAGGATTTGGGAGCGAATGAGGGCAAACCGTCTTAACAGCCCGACTCCACAAATTGCGGACCTTAACGAGGGCATAAAACTCGAGTCGCTCTCCCGGAGACGCCACAGATTGTACTCAGACTTAGTTCAGGATTAATGGTGTAGAAAACAGATTATCATTGGCTGGATTTCCATTAGTTTGGCCCCTGCCACCGGCGCGTGAAACCTACGGAGATAGCAGCCACTCGGTGTTATTATTTTCCACATAACGGAGCAGCGTCTCCCAATTTAATTCTATTAGGTTCTGTCGCGTTTGAACGACAGCACAATAAAGTCGTTTGAGTGGCGACGAGCCGCTTCGCTCGCTCCGCTCCGTCGCTCCGTGCCCTCCTCTGATATACGCTCATTTGATTTCCGCCACTGTTCTGTTTATAAATTTTATATTGAACACGGTTTATGCTATGTTTGTTTAGTACCGAAAATGTATGTGAGTGATTCATATTGTTTTTGGATGCTGCCGTAGAATTGATACGGAATGAATTTTGAATGAGAGTGGATACTTAATTGATACGCTATTATTGAATGGAATCGAACAAGATTAATGATATAAGGTACTTATTCTCTACGAATAGGTCTACGAAAACTAGCCAGGCATCTTAAAAAAAATAAACATCGACACACACACATCTTTAAAATAATGTTCTTTATCATTTTATTTACCAAGAACCAATAGGAAACTATTGTATTGGAAACAAATATTTAATCATTATCAGATTTCAAGAATTTCAGGATAATTTGTAATTTTTCACACATTATAATTTCATGAGTCAATATATATATATATAGTCAATATATTTCATACACAATTCTATTTGTTGTAGGTACCTACATGTCCATATAATAATTAAGCGATTATATATAATCATTAAGCGTGTTTTGAGCTAAAAACATGAAAACTTCAAATAGAACTTCCTTGCATAATTTTCATGATTGCAGTAGGAGCTACACGCGAACAACAAAACCCATAATTTCGGTTATTTCGAACACAAGTAGGAACCCGGTCCGTAATGAAATGTCGCACCGGTTTTTCCGTTTAAAAACATTACACGTACGATGTTGCGATGTTTTAATGAATACAAATTACATTTGCAAATGTGCTTAATCCAGAAATTAGTTACGTACGCCTCCCCACGTACCCCTCGACGTACTCTGGGGCCCTGGGGCCTGGCCTGGCTAAATACCGCTGCATCCGAGTTTCATATTCCGTCTGCAGGTGTTTCTACCGCAGTGTATTAGATATTCGTGGAACACACAATAGGTATAAAGTAGGTTCATGTATTATTTCGTAGGTGCAGGTGAGGTAGTGGGTTAGAGAAAAGAATCATTTTATTTCAGACAAACTCCATATGGTTATAACAATTTTACCTATCATCTTGTGTTAGCACAGACACAGATTAACAAAACAATTAAAATTAAAATTCAGCTCCAAGCTGCATTCACCTCCGCTACATCGAGGAATCCCACCGATCTGCGAACACACTGAGAATACTGTTGGTGCTGCCGCGAACATGCCACATCAGGGATGGGGATTCTATGTGGTGCCATAATTTTTGGGTGGAAAAGGGAGGAGAAATTGGAAATAAAAAGAAGGAAACTGGATCCTACAGCACGCGTACATGCGTGCTGTAGGATCCAGCTTCCTTCTTTTTTTTTAATTACTTTTTTCAGTGCCCTCTTCTAAGGTACAGCAAAATGCAGAACAATTTTCAAGTTTCACAACCAAATTTGGTCTGAACTGTTTCTAGTGTGGTGTGTCTTTAAATAAGGTGGTAAGCAAGTGATGATGATGAAGATATACTTAGCAATTAATCCACTATTCAAATCAAGATGAGCAGAATACGTCATTATAAAGTGTAGTCACTGAAAATAATGCCAAAGTCCATCACCAGGTCCAGGTGGAACCACCAGAGGAGGAGGAGGAGGTGGGACCAGGTGGTCGTGGGTGGATTTCTAGTGTTTTATTTTTTCTATTTTATTTATAGAGAGTTTAATCATAAACTGATTATGCCACCCTCATCGGTACAAACAATTATTCTTTATGATCTAAATCCTATTGTTGCTAACTTAAATAAGAGTCTTGCATCCTTTGACCATGGGGACGCAAGAATGCTATTACATCTTCCAACATGTGTATAGATATTCAATTTCTATACGCAACCGTTGAGGTCTGATAAACGTTTAAAGATTTGACGTCGAAGACCCCAATAATGTAGTGCTAATAATCTCGTATTCCTTTCTTCCAATTAAACCAACACTAAAATTTAATAACCCTTAAAACGATTTTCGTACATAATCTGCCTATAATGTTCCTGCTGGGACACAGGCCTCCTTTTTTGTGAGAGGGAGTGGGCCGTAATCCACCACGCGGGCCCAGTGCGGGTTGGTAGATGTCACATGTCTTCGAATTTTTAGTTCTAGGACAAGCCGGTTTCCTCACGATGTTTTCCTTCACCGTTTTGAGAGCAGTGGTGATGAAATAATTTACACAAAGTAAAGCGCCTGTCTGGGTTCGAACCTACGGCCTACTACTCGTAAGTCGACGCCGTTAACCACTGGGCCACCACTGCTCTAAAACGATTTTCATACTAACATTTAATTTTAGGATCTAAAGACGACTAATATAAGTTCCATAAGGTATAAAATTGTATAAACACAGTCTATAGCGGGGCTGTAGGTATAATAACCGGAATTGGGCTTCTTTACGCCTCATCTAGCGCTCGTTATGCCTCGATCGTAAATCTTCATTCCCCACCCCCCTCGCCGCGAGGCACCCCTCAGCTCTTGATTTCGGCTTCCACCACTCGAACCTTGGATATACCTACTCCTCTCGTAACATATTATAATACGTTAGTGTTGACGTGATGAGTATTTAAATGCAAGGTTTATGGAGCCTCAAGTATTTTCGGCGACACTTCAGAATACGTAATGTGGAGAACATGTTAATAAGCTCGTGATTATGATGTAAGAAGGCCTTTACATTTTTAAGTTAAGGGTATAAAAGAGCCTTAACTTAAAAATGTTATTTAATAATTTTTGATTATTTTGCTATCTGTTGATGGATCGTATGTTATTAGCTATCTTATTAGCTGCCACTCAAATTGATTACTTTTCAAAAAATCCTTTCAAAACATTGCAAAATTCACATCTCTTATCACGATTCACCTGCTTTGATAAATAGTACTCAAGGCCGGATGCACCTTTTTGGGTTATGTGATAATATACATGTGCAATAATATTTATTATAGAATTTGATATGAAGGTATTAAATACTTATTATTATATCACAAAACCGGCCAAGTGCGAGTCGGACTCGCGCACGAAGGGTTCCGTACCATTATCTATAAAAACTGCAAAAAAACACGTTTGTTGTATGGGAGCCCCCCTTAAATATTTCTTTTATTTTAATTTAATTTTTTATGTTTAAAGTGAATATATAACTAAATATTCTGTGAATATTTCAAGCGTCTACCTGTTGCCGTTATCAATATCGAGCAAAAACGAGCAAAAAATCACGTTTGTTGTATGGGAGCCCCCTTAAATATTTATTTTATTCTGTTTTTTAGTATTTTTTGTTATAGCAGCAACAGAAATACATCAACTGTGAAAATTTCAACTGTCTAACTATCACGGTTCATGAGATACAGCCTGGTGACAGACGGACAGACAGACAGACGGCGGAGCCTTAGTAATAGGGTTACCGTTTTACCCTTTGGGTACGGAACCCTAAAAATCAGATTGGATGTTTCAATCGACGTTTTAGGAGGAAAACACAAAAAAAAAAATATTTTTGGAACGTGATAAAGTAGTTAGTCAGTTTATGTAAAATTTAAATAAAGAACTTTTCAAAAGAACCACAGTAAACACAGTATCCAGCTCTGTATTCGAATACTAACGATTGAATGAATTTGGAACTAACGCTGCAAACTTTCGTAGTGGCGTAGCATATTGAATAGACCATTACAAAACCCAGAGATCGCACTGCACTGAATACTTTTGTTCATGAAACTTTCAAATATATAATTCAGAGTATATAAGCTCTAGGAAGATGGAAAAATAACTACAAAATTTCCCGAGTATGGCCTTGTAAGTTAGGGATACAAAAGGTTTTAACCGGCAACTTTTTTATTAAGTAAACATATCTGCATGAGTTGAGTAGTGTTTGCAATAAATCCGTGTCGCAGTGTATTTATTTACTGCTACCCTCCCCCCTCGTCCCCCTCCCGGCCGTAGCACCCGCCCGCCCAAGTCGCCCGCCCTACGCGATGCACGATGTAATATGTCTAGAAAGTTTATTAAACTCCCTGTATGTCATACGATGTAACCTAGGTGTTTGTTTATTCATGAGAAAGTATGTTTTATGTTGATAAGTTAAAAGGTTTTAAGTGACGTAAGTCTCAACGAAAAGATTCTCTCTCTTATTTAAAATTTTTAAAGTCTTAAAATTACGTTAGTTTTATGATATTAAGCGTACCTATTCAATTTGGTTTCCATAACGAAAAAAAATTCATGCCATTGTTCAAATACCTAAGTATGAATGATACTGAATACTCATTACTTTATTAAGTCATTATTTTTAACGCCATAAAGAACCAAATGTTCCTACGAAACTTATTTCAAACAAGTTTTCCATTCCGTTGAAATTTCGTGCAAGTAGATACATTTTCCGTTGAAGTTATATAGACGCACAACGTACTGAGTGCGATATTATTCCGTAGTCAGGCGGCTTCAGGCATGGAACACAATTAACTTGTAAGATTGTCTGCGGAGGTTGCACTCGCTACCCTCGCCCTCCTCATCCATCTACCCTCCCTTCCAAACAAAACATCAATAAACTCCACGAAACAACCGATTTTGAAACCTGTCGTGGGATCTTAGAGTTCAAAATACTTTGTCAACGAATAAGTTTTATGTGCCGCATTTATTTCGCGTAGGTATAACAGTCCAGTTACCCTTGATTGGTTGTCGTTCCTCTAATCCCGTTTTGATCCTTTCCACCCAAAACCTAACCCTCTACGTTCTCTAACTATTGACATGCGTGCCTACCTTTATGTTTGTGTGACGTAATCATATCGACATGGAAAAACGTAATTGTATTTTGAGGGTTAGTCGAGGGAAACCATTTTAGTTTATCTAACTGTACATTGTTTTCAAAAATCATTCTTCGAAATATAAACTCTTATCACTGATGTTCACGTTACTTAATTTGAAGCTAAATTAGAAACTCCTATTTCTAAAATTATTTTCAAACAAAAAGAATAAATATTTCAATTAAGACGTTTGGTTAGTTGTTACTAAAAATATTCTCATTGCTCATTTTCTTTAGCTAAATATAGCGCCGGTGACCAAAGATATTGTTTTAACATCTTTTGGCAGACAAGCAGATCGTTGTTAATATTTTAAAACTAGCTTCTGCCAGCGGCTTCGCCCGCGTGCATGTCGGAAATTATCCTACGGGAACGTACTTACCTACTACCGGGATAAAAATTATCCTATGTCCTAATCCAGATTTTCCTAATTTCATCCAAGTCCATTCAGCCGTTTTAACGTGAAAGCGTAACAAACAAACAAACTCTTCTGTCTCTTAGAATACAGGTTGTCATAGTCTAAAAGACAGGGTTATTTATATACATTTTGTACAGATTTAGCAACTTTAAATGAATTTTTAATGTAATTGTAAATATGTATTTCTGTATTTTTTGTGAATAAACCTTATATTATTAAACAAACAACCAAACAAACAAACTCACTTTCGCATTTATAATATGAATTAGGATTAGGATATTGCCCATGTCCTAGAACTAAAAATTCGAAGACATGTGACATCCACCAACCCGCAATGGGCCCGCGTGGTGGATTACGGCCCACTCCCTCTCACAGAAAGAGGAGGCGTGTGTCCCAGCAGTGGGAACATTATAGGCAGATTATGTATGTTATGTATTAGGATAATAGTTAGGATTAAAAAATACGATGCTGATTCACAATATTATGACATGTTCATAAACGATGACTATGATCTCTGATTGGAATCTAATAATTACTAGATAATTTAGGCAGTGCACTACGTATGGTACTGTCACCATGTCTACACTCTGCCATCACATACATGGTAAATACCGACGCATCGACTGCCTTCGTGTGCGTGCATTACGTACAATATTACATCTTATGTTGGCTTCAGGTAAATATTATATAGGGTTGATGTGATAAGGTGCTCACGCGCACGTAGACTCCGGACCTCGGTGACTAAGGCGATCCTTGATAAAATAATAAGCCACGCTAATGTTTGTCACCATAAAGATAAGCGCCGTGACGCGCGGGCCCCAGTCGCGGCCACCGCATGCTCGTGTTGCGTACACACGGAACCGTGAACAAATACTATGTACCCTAATTAAACATCAAATAATAAAAACTCGACATTGACTCTCTGATAATGACAGCGTCGACAAACACAATGCTGTACGTACCAGCCGAAACCGACCTTTGACGTCAAACCCGTTCGGCACAATCAACGCGCCACCCGAATATGGCTTGATCGCATCCCAAACCGAAAGCGATTAGAACGGGCGACAGCGCGGCCGCGTTAGTCCGCGAAAGCTCCCACCAAAAGGAGCAAAGAATCGGAAAGCGATACGGCTAATCCCACTAATCGGGGAGCAATTGAAAAATAAAAATGTAGATGGCGGAATGATTCCATTTAGAGCCAAAACGATGCGACAAAATAATAAAAAAGGTACGGGCGGAACGGAATGGGCCTGCCCCGGCGGCCGGCGGCTAATATTGAAAGCAAATCCTCGGCTAAATCCTTAAAGCGCTCGGATTCGAGCACCTGGAAACTGTGTGTTTGCGCCGCGCCGAGACCGCGCCGAGTCCGCGCCCGCGCCGCCGCCGCACCGGTAATCATTCGCAGGATTATTGTATACTTTCCGGCTAATGTCACAGATTTTCATGAATCAATTGTTGGCAATTTATTGGTATTCGGAGCTTAGGACGTTTTAATTTTTGAATTTTGTTGGATTTTTTCGAATTACTTAGCGCATTTGATAATGCTAATACAGTACGTTACGTTTTTTAAAAGCAATTTCGCAAAAGATTATTAGAAAAGATAAATAACAATTCTGTGCCAACCACACACAGTAACAGGGTTTAGGAGATGACAAATTCAGCTACCTATGCACGTACGCTTCCGTAGGTATATTAACCTCATTTAATTTTTTAATAAGTCTACGCGGTTAAGAGGCGGCTAGGGCTGCGTTGCCATGACAACGCAATCTATCTCCCGCGCTGGCAGCCGTCGTCGGCCGCGCTATAAAATAGCTTACAGTAACGTGAAATTTATTTCTATTTCACTTTAATGCACATCTTTCGCTGCAACATCTTAGACGCGACTTTATCGCGTCGCATTCAAAAGACCTAGTTTCGTTCGAACATTTTATTTAACTTTGTATTACCTCATGCCTATATTGTTATAAAATTCACTTTGAATAATTTGCAGGTGGCTTTTGAGAGATTTATGGAATCTGGAGTATTCTTTTGGCATTACATTTGTGCAGATTATAGAGACTTCTTACAAAGTGCACGTCAGTCGATTACTGTTAGGCCTCTCTTGTTGTCCTTAGAACTAGAGACAGATTGATACCTATCAAATTTTTACTGGTTGTTTATTCCGGCAGCTTCGCAGCATCGAGTGCATGTCCTGAAGGTATGGATGTAGTTGCAGGAAGCTATCACACGCAGATGCATCTTCCTGTGTGTATTTATTATTGATTTTTGTAGACAGGATATTAATTTGGATTTGTTATGATTTATAATAGCAATCATGTCATTTGGTTTCAATAGATTTTTATTTTTTTATTATTTTATTGATATTTTAAATAGATTTTGTGAATGTCAGAACGTTGTAAAAGCCAATTATTTTTATTTTTTAAAAGAATAACCGTGGAGCTTCTTGACCTTTCTTTTCCATAGGAAACAACCAATTGGAACCGTGCACCTAACTTCGCTCAGTGTGGTGCCGTACGTAAAGAATAGCACCATCCTATTTCTTCCCGTGGGTGTCATAAAAGGCGGCTAAGGGACTTACTAGAGAGTGGGCAGCAGCGTTCTCTAGGTATGCATTTTGACACCATACTGCGTGGCGATTATGGGTACCCCCCCCCCCCCACTGGGAGAGGTCTATGTCCAGCGTACGTCTGTCGGCTGAAATGATGATGATGAATGACGTTCTGACGTTTCATAAATGCTCATAAAGTTCAAGGCAATCCCATTGTTTACAAACATTGAATATTTTCTTTAATATCGCATTTATTTTGTTATAAATTAGAATATCAACTAAGTTTGCCACTTAAATTATACCATTATTCAGATTAAATGAATGGATATTGATCCCTCGAGTATACTACATCAATTAATCTAGGTAAACCTATATTTATTAAAACTAAAAATAATTGAGATAACCTGTGTGATAATTGAGTTATACTATCCAATTGATTTAATTCGGTAGGTATTTTCCACCATTCGAAAAAAAAAAAAAACATACTATAACAATTATTTACATACAATTAGATTTAGAGGTTAAACTACTAATTATTCATAGTAGATACTTTTGTACCTACTTTAACTATTGCACATACCTACTGAATATAAAAAAATAAACATGTTTCGTAGTTGATTTCAGAGACTGCCTTGAATCAATCAATGTTAAAGTGAAAATAATCCAGATGGATAACCTACTTTTCAGCATCTATTCAGGCTGAAAGACGTTCTCAAAACAGTCAGGATAATAAATCTAGGTTCACTTAATTTATTATAATAAAGATGTTTCAGTCTTTTGAGGTTTAGCGAATAAAACACATAGTGAGAGAAAATCACAGGAAAATCGCAGCTCACAATGCGATTTTCCTGTGAATTTTTCATTTCTGGCTCAAATATTATTATGGCACTGTCTACAATAAAGAATATTCAAGTGATTCGTTACTACACATCGCGGGATGTGTAAAAAATTGTCATATATACATATTATAAATTAAGGTTGCTTTTCGTGTCTGGCAGTGTGACCTGGGGGGGCCTAAAATGGCCACATTAAGCAATTCCTCTAAAACGATTCATTTCTTGAATTTCCAAGCAATTGCTTTAATTTTCGTAAACACATACTAATTATTAGCTGAATCCTATTCAATTCAGTTCATGACAGAATCATACTTGGTGTAAATATTGCCGCCTCAAAAAAATTAAGACCGTAATTTCCTTTATTTTTTTTTCTTTACACATGCATAAACTCACGCCTTCTTTCCATGGGAGTAGGCAGAAACTATAGAACGCCACCTGCTACGCTCCTTACATACTCCTTTTGCTTCCTTTACGTTCATACATTGTCATACAGGCACGCCGGTTGCGAGCACTACGCACCTGACCTTCTGAAGAACATCACCAATTTGGTCACTATAAGTCCTTCTAGGAGGGGACATCCCAGCGCTTTTCAGCGTGTTTTTGATTTTTCTTTACAGTTTTTATTAATCAAATTAGTTTTTAATTTTTTATTTCTGCAGTTTAAAAGTTATTTCATTATAATATGCTTAAAAAGAAAACTGATGAAAAAAAAAAAAAACTTCTTACCAACTGTGCCCTGAAAAGGGAAATTAGAAAAAAATAAAAACTTTATTAACTGGCAACGTGCACAAATGAGTTTTTAGTTTATCCCTTGAGTCATGTCAACATTGACTGTCTTTTTAAACCCCCTGACCGCGTTGTTCTGCTAGATTACGCCTCAGATTTTGATGAGGTTTTCAACACCTTTTAGAGAATTTATTATGGAAGGTTTATGTGTATAATATATTCAACTTACATATAACAAAGAAGTAGCGATGTTTTGTCAAGTCCTAAAAACGGTGCAAAGCAGGAGCAGATCACTAGTTTCTCTCATTTACCCTTCGGAAATACACCTTCATTTTCAGCACCTCGGCCAAATATCATCATAAAATGGGTCACACTATCACGTCCTGGAAGGAATACGTCGATACAAGTCACCCTGTATACAGGGTCACATTAAATTAGCTAGCAAAACTCCGCAGACGTGATGGGTATCGATATCTCACCCCACAGTCAAACCACTACTACGGTTTTGTGGGGCTTAGTTTATAAGTTGTACTTACCTTGTTTTAATAAAGATAAATAATAGTAACAATCTAAACATGATAAAACAAAATAGTTATTTATGATACTATCGTCGCTATACTATGCTGAAATCGTTTGTATAAAACAACTTACCGCACGGTAAGTTGTTTTATACAAACGATTTCAGCACGCGTTTCATATAACGTTTTTCAACACATTTGTGAGAAAACAGTATACTGGTAATGAAACAAGCCATCAATACATTTTCAAAGAATGTTTGAGTATTTCTTCGAGTCTTCCATGTTATAAAATGGTTGTAAATCATTAAATAGCGCTCCCGCGACTTTGGCGGCAAGTGACCATTTTCTGAAATTTGGACCACGAAAGGATACGCACGGCGCTATACAACGGAGTATGCGGTAAAACATGTACTTAGGTGACAGTACTATTTTACCGCATATTCCGTTATATGGTGCGTAAATGCATGGTTTGAGCAAATGTGTTGAAAAATAAATTTATTTGACGAGTTTTTTTTAAAAGTGTAGTGAATTTTTAATGAAGTGTATGCAATTGAATTATCAGTTTTTTTTGCGTAAATTTCACAGACGTGATGGCCGGTATCGATAACTAAAAACGATAAAAGAAACAGATTTTCCCAACTCCTACTTCCAGTAACACCATTACCAGAGGTTGTTGAGCCCAAAAAAAAAATCATCAACTCTTTTTTATTTTAATTTTTTCGTGTTTAGATATCGGTATCCATCACGTATGTGGAGTTCCGCTAGCTAATTTAATTTGACCCTGGAGAGGATCCTCTTCTCATTTACGCCATATCTGTTGTATGTATTTTCACTGGTAGTAAGCCTATCATTTTCCGGTATGACGGATAAAGGGCCAGCCGTCTGGGTACCTAATAACATCTTACGGAAACCCGTCCGCGCGTCGTGTGTTCATATCAGTAACATCCTTGCGAACTCCGTCATTATGGAGGTGATGAGATACTTACTAGTAGAGAACGACATAGATGTTTGATAAGTTGGGAATAGGAAGCTAGCTGTCTTTGGTCAACGACTATGTAGGCACACACAGTAACAGTGTACCTTTGAGAAATCGAATGCATTAAATTATAGTTTTTAGGGTTCCGTACCCAAAGGGTAAAACGGGAACCCTATTACTAAGGCCCGCCGTCTGTCTGTCTGTCCGTCTGTCACCAGGCTGTATTTCATGAACCGTGATAGTTAGACAGTTGAAATTTCATCATCAAAATTCATCATCACAGATGATGTATTTCTGTTGCCGCTATAACAACAAAAAAATAGAATAAAATAAATATTTAAGGGGCTCCTATGCAACAAACGTGATTTTTTTGCCTTTTTTATAAATAATGGTACGGAACCCTTCGTGCGTTTTTTAGACTATGGTCAAAAGGAATTGGGTACTTCAATAATAATTGTTAAAACCAAAAATACTTTGTGATATCTTTTATTATGACTAAAGGTTTTTTTAAGTTACAAAACAATCGGTATCCTCTTAACTTTTTCGAAATCGGATGCATAAAATGCTCGTTTTTTTATATTATGCTCAAAAGGAATGGGTACTTTAATAATAATTGTTAAAACCAAAAATGCTCTGTGATATCTTTTATTATGACTAGAGGTTTTTTAAGTTACAAAACAATCGGTATCCTCTTAATTGTTAGTCACAAAATAACTTCAACAAACCATTCGTGTTCGCAGATATTTTGTTCTGATATGTATAAAATGAAAACCTCGAATTTCACATCAATTATTATTTAAGGTCAAATCTATATAATATTTACATAGTTTATTTTCATAATTTAGTGTTTCCTTCACTGTTAAGTAGGCACACGGAAGTAAGATATTATACTAATTCGTGTATTAAGCTAAATTTTATAACTAGTGAATGTTTACATCTAAAATAGTTACAATATTTTACAATTATTACATCGATAAACGGTGTTACGTTATAAATATTTTAATAAATATTGAGATCCTGGTTACGTTAATCTCATTGTGTAAGCAGCTATTTCTAGCAATGGATGTTCTGGGAAATCTCATTAAACATAATGCTGGTTGTTAATAGGATTTAATTACGTTGGCTACGACGACAAACGGTGGTTTAACAAATAAGTGGCGAAACAAATCTTACAGATTTCAATATTTATAGCTCAGGGTTTAGTTTAAAATTGGTACCTAAATCATTGATTAATAAAAACACCCATTTCCCAAAACATTAAGAACACAAATTAATATGAATAAAATGTTCGTAGCTACGCAAGAACAGGCGTAGCGCCGCGTAGCATTTGTCGTAGTCGCCGTAGCGCGTAGGCTCAAGTGTAGATAAATATTTACTTATGAAAGTTCTCAACACTATCAAATAAGTAACTTCTTTGGCTACCAACCACACTTTATAATAGGTAGGTTATTTAAATTTCAACATTATTTCACACTGGAAGTAATAAAAATGTCTAGACACAAACTAAATTAAGACTTTAGTTTTAAGATATTTGCAATTCAGTCTAATGCTGACGGAACGAGAAAATTCATTCGTCTAGAGGTATCATCACTGGTAAGATTAGTTGAAATGAGCTATTTTTAAAAGAAAAAGTAAGGGATGGTTCTAGTACATTAACAATAGGTTTTAGTGTGGGTAATTTTCGTAGTAATGAGTTTGTACAAGAAGATTTTTACAAAGTGCCTCATCGAGTACCAGCGAATCATTTGGTCAGGAAACTGTTCATGTTTTATTTTTGGGAGAAAATGAAGCTGCCGACTTATTCCTGTACATAACAAATAAGTTACAGTGGGAAGCATCGTCTTAAAATGTTACCAAGATTGTAAAGTAGGTACTTTATATTGTCCTATTTGCGTTGAATTTATTTGATTACCATTATTTTCGTTAAAGGTACGGTTTAAAATAGTCCGTTTAAAATATACTCAATTACAATTTTAGTACCATTATACCTATATTTAAATTATTAAGGTATATTTAAAATCAAATTGTTACAGAACGTCAATTAAACGTTATATTTTTTAGAATTTATACGTAGATAGCAACAATCTGTGAATTTATTTTTGAATGAGAATTCAGGATAGTCCTGTTATAATAACATGTAGGTAGATAATTTTATGTTGTACTTAATGTAACACAATTTAAATAGTGCTCGCGTATTACAGATACTCACATTGAGAGCACTTCGATTTATATGTTTGATATGCATGTATTAAATGCGTAGCATGAAATGTTAAGTGGAGAGGCTGAGCATACATATATATATAATCAGTTAAGCTCCTCTCAATAAAACACAATAAAATAAACATTTAGAACAACAACATTAACTTATGATTGCTATAATATTTACGATTTCAAATGCTCGTTATATCTTCTTCAAATAAATTATCAAGTTTATTTATTTACAATGTTCGATATTAAACTAAACACTTACATTACATAATCTAAGTACATCGTAAGCTTGTAAAAATTGCACACATCGCTTTGGTATACGTACATACATAACTACATATTTACAGTAACTTTAGAACGTCATCGTTAGGTTATTATTGCCCGGGTTTCGTATGGAACGTGTATAGTCTGCTGCACAAGACCGCTGCGCGCTAGTCGAACCAGTCCCACAGGTGCGTGTACAGCGGCTGCGGGCGCGGCGCGGGCGGCGGCGCCGGCAGCGGCGGCGACTAGGAAGCCGCGCGCTCGTCGCGCCCGCGCGCCTCGTCTCAGAGCCGCTCGGCCACGCCGGCGTACTGGCACGCCGACAGCGGCGCCGAGCCCGCGCGCCCCGCCGGCGACACGCCGCCGTAGCCACCGCCGAAGCCCGACGAGTGCTGCTTGGCCTTCAGCCGCAGCGAGGCGATGGACGACGACATGGCGACGCACGGCTCGGCGCGGTACATGCTGTACGGGTTGGGCGGCGTGTAGGGGCACGGCGCCACGCCGCCGCCCACGCCGCCCGAGCCCGCCACGCCACCCATGCCGCCGCCGCCCACGCCGCCCATCGACGTGGGCGTGTTGAAGCAGTTGACGGAGCCCTGGTGGTGGCTGGCGGGCACCACGCCGCCCAGCGGGTTGACGGGCCACGGGAAGCTCTTGGTGCCGAGCGGGCTGGGCACCTTGGCGGCCCAGTTGTTGTACGGGTAGGAGGAGTACAGCGCGTCCGTGTCGGGGAAGGGCTGCATGAGGCCGTTGAACTGAGTGCTGAAGCCGTTTTTGAAGTCGGCGGCCGCGGCTGCTGCAGCGTTCATAGCATTTCTTTCCCGTTTCCGCCATTTCGCTCTTCGATTTTTAAACCAAACCTGCAATAAAGGAACATTGTTAGTATGTATGACGCCAGAGACTTGATGAAGAAGCCTATGTTCAGCAGAAAACTTGAATTAAGCTACGTTGGTTATTTCTATCTTGTCTTTTAAAATATTTTAACCTACAAAATTTTAGGCAATGCAACCTTTTTTTGGGGTAAGAAGTAAATTATTGGAGACAGGTAAATTGGGTGTCCGGTGATTTCATGGCGAATCTACAAGTTTTAACGAGATTCAGAATGTGGACGCGACTTGCGTTGCGTAGTTATCAACTTTACTCATTACAAAGTTGACAGAGCGTCGTGGCGGTGGCGATGGCGGTGGCGCGCGTATTCGAGCCACGTAGAGGCCGAGCCCCTCCCCGCCGCATGCCGCAGCCAACGACCCGTCTAATTGCGGCCGCGAAATGAAGATAAACGAGCGTCGCGATTGGGCGGGACGGGTGCCGCCACTCGCCGCGACTTGATCGAGCCGCAATAAATGAGCGGCTACTGGGGGCAGCACACAGGAGCCGCTCTATGGAGGTTGCTGTGTGGAGGTGGAGTGCGAGCGGTGATAAGTCGCCGTGAGCGCAGATAACGCGCGCGCTGATGTATGGCGCGCGTCCGTCACCCGATCGATCGCTCCGACGACACCTCCGCGATAAATTGCGCAATCCACGTAGCGACTGCAATAAATATTGTGCCGCCGGCGGTATTTGTCTCACTCACTGTGGCGGGTTCACCCAGCCGAAACGGTAAATAATACCCTCTTTCCTCGGTTAAGTGAACATAAACGGTCGTTTCCACCCCATATACAATCGTTTATTTTTCGAAACATAAATTTCACAAATTCGCATGAGCGCATGTTTCGTACACAGGATGACACAGGTAAACCGCGCTTTACCGTCTAAATTCACACGCACGTGGAGCTGTAAAGATTTGTAACTCGATGCTTTTATCAATTTCAAACACTGATTATATTGATGGCATTCGAAACAACCAATATGTGGGCACTTCCATTACCAACACAAAAAGCTTTACACATCCGCTATTTCCCATTCAGACCGCGAACGAACGGGTGAAAATAACTCCACAGAAATATCGGGGGTGTTCAATAATGACGTCGGAATGATATTTATTTAGGTGCACATATGTGGAAATAATTTCCATTATTTGAATAGCGGCGGACAGCGAGCGCGCGGCGGGGCGTCGGGACCCGAGGAGGGTCGCGATATTGCGCCGCGCGACGCGGGGCTAATCCTTTAAATATATTATTGCAGGATGGTGACCGACCCGCGCCCTCCGTCACCCGGCAAGGAGACACTCCGACACTTTTTAATGCTTCCGAAATCGATACTAATGCGTGTTTGCTTTAATTTATTCCATGAGCCGGTTGTTTGTCGCATTTGAAGGGTTAACACCTACGCGAGATTGTGACAAAATTCTATTAGTGGCTTCACGCATGATTTGAAATGATATTACCCAAGAGACACATTCGATACCGATTGTACGAGTGACATTAGAAAACTTGGTACAAACAAACAGATATCGCTAAAATATTGTTGATATTTTTTATGGATTTTGTTGCCTGGTCGTTTTTTAACCCTTGGCTTAATCCTGAATATAACTTACAAGCAATTTTCTATCAGAAATACTTATATAGTCGCAAAATTGCAATTAATTGACCACTTTCCTCAAAACGATGAGTAAATTCGAATAATATAGTCGCGGAGCCGAATGCAAATGTGTGCATTACCCAAGTCCTTATTATAGCCTTTATGGCTAGATCGGATTCGATACAAATAGGCACGATAATGTGATTTTTCCTTACTAAAGTGGAATTTATTTTATTTTGCTTACTACTTTTATTTTATTTTATTAACTTTCAAAATCATGAGCAATTTTAAAGTATATCTATTTCTCAATTCTGTTAATTCAAATAACGAATTTAACATGGTATAGAAATGTCAGCCCTCGATGGTTTTTAAAAAAATATCGTGATATTAAGTGTCTACGGTTGCTCGGTTAAAGTTGTGTGAGGTGAACACTACAAAGACACAGCAAAAACAAGGGTTTATTATTAGCAGTGGACGGGAACTTATACGATATCGAAACAAGAATGAAAAGGCGTCAGTCGCCCGACGTGACGTGTCGTTGGGCAGCGTGATGGTGGATGTCTGGGTTATCAAGTTATCATGCGGCAGGCGGCGCATGTAACGCAAGATTAATGTGAGCCTGCGAGCACGCCCGACTACCTACTGACACATGCCTTCAACGAGCAAAGCACATTATCTGCTCGGGAAATTATAATTCCACTATCAATTATTCGTTGCTATGGATACTACAAAGGACGTCGTAGACCCTGGAATTTAAATGTGGTAGGTAGTAAATGCAATTATTTAGGCAAAATATTTACATGAACGGCCCACGGTCCTATCATAAATTCATGAAGAAGGCTGTGCTCGTTAAGGGCATGGGTCAGTAGGTAAGCAGCTGAGGCTCATATAGAATACTCGTAGCACTGAGACTGCCGAAAGGAGAGTGTATTCATTATCAACTCTGAAGAAGTACATAACTTCTGTTTGTTCGTACCTACTGGCTAATGTCACTCGTACAATCGGTATCGAATGTGTCTCTTGGGTAATATCATTTCAAATCATGCGGGAAGCCACTAATAGAATTTTGTCACAATCTCGCGTAGGTGTTAACCCTTCAAATGCGACAAACAACCGGCTCATGGAATAAATTAAAGCGCACACGCATTAGTATCGATTTCGGCAGCATTAAATAGTGTACATAACTACTTCAGAGTTGATAATGAATACACTCTCCTTTCGGCAGTCTCAGTGCTACGAGTATTCTATAATTATGTGCCTCAGCTGCTTGCCCCAATACCTACTGACTCATGCCCTCTACGAGCACAGCATAATTATCTGCTCGGGAAATTATAATACCACCATCAATTATTCGTAGCACTTGCTACGAGTGCTGCGGCTACGAAGCTTTGTAGACCCTGGAATTTTAGCAGTCACCGTCAAATTATTTTGAGGCCCTAATCGTTAAATGTTGTAGACCAAAATATATTTCACGTCTAAATTGTCTAAAGGGGTCAGCAGAGTTGATGTTAGAACTCTATTCTTGGTAGTTAAGTATGATATAAGTTCCATAAGTGCCTGCGTTGCTAACCCAAATACTTACTGACTGACACACCCTTCAACGAGAATAGCATATTGTTTGTACGGTAAATTATAATACCTCGGTCTAGTACAGTACCTATTCGTAGCACTTGCTACGGATGATATGGAGCTTCGTAGAACTTGAAATTTCAAAGTTCCGGACTAGCTATGAGGTCATTAATTTGGGCATTTAATTTACGAATATTCTTGGAGAAACTAAGTTTAAAAGCTTGAACCGAAATTATTTGCTCCTCAAAAAGCTCCTGATATAAACATTCAATGGAACCGATAAATCGGTTAGTTATACTACTCCCCAGATTACGTGCTCTGTCATTATATGAATTACTATCCAATCTATATTGTCGCCTAAGGGAAAAAAAACATGTCCAAAGTACTTCGGGGTTACATCTTTTCCAAAATTCTGAAAACAAAAATCTCTAGACTAGATTATAGAACTCTATCCCCTTAAAGATCAGATATTAACACGTGCCGAATAAATTGTGGACTTTCTAAATTCATTAGGTTAGTAGTGATGAATGATGGCACACCCCAGCACCAGTAATGAAGTTATTTTACGGTCAGCAGAACCACAGGGTCGCTAAATTGCCTTAAATTTAAATTAAACTGGAATCACAGTTTTATTAGCGTCATCAATCAAACTACGGTTTATCCGACAGGATGGCCATAGTTTACGGACATTGGATTATGGTTCTTATGTCGTAAGCAAGTGGAACTATTATTGCCAGTGCGATTTGGTCCGAGACTATTCCAAAGTCAAATAAACACACGCTCGCATAAATGGATATGGCATAATAAACTCGGGATTGACTCGTATTGAGCCAGGGTTGCCAATGCATTCGTAGTGTCGAAATAATAACAAAAGGTAATTTATCTTCATGAGTACGGAAGACATTTCTAGTTTCAACTAATAAGCATTTAATTTTACTGTTATTGGTAAAAGTAAAAGTAAGTAAATATTTTTACGTAAATTCAAATAATATGTTAAAATTCTCTTTAATTCTAAATCACTAAACATTTTTACTTACACGTACAGACCAACAAAACTATCACTAGATTATTAGAGGCGTGTTTGCCTGGTCTAGTAAAGTGCATAGTCTTGCTACATAGTTAATTCGAACAAACAGCGATGTTAGAGCTGTGGGCTGGCCGCTGTTAATCTGTCGTGACCAGTTGCTGACGCCCCTAGCGTTGAGTAGATTATTAAATGCACCCTGCTGAGCCAAGCGGCAGTAACTTCCATATTATTATGGACAATACTCTAGTAACAGTAACCACAGAACAGAACGTCTTTAAAATGTTTCAGCGAAACCGTGTTCTAATTATTACATAACGCTGAAATAATAGATTGATAAATAGATCTTGAAAAAGAAAATGTTTGAGACGAAATATATAGAGCACTTAATACATTTACTAAACGACGAATTTAAAAAAATAAGACAATTATTGCGAAAAATTCTTCAGTGTTTAGAAAACAGAGATTACTGAAATTGATTTGGCGCAAAATCGACAGATACGCATCCGCAGTATCTGACAGTGAGGTGCTTCCATTCATTGATATAAATTCCATGCTAACGCCGAGCAAAGTCCGCGGGATCACAACACTATACCGTAAGCCTATCAAAACATAATCGGGATAACTCATTGGACATCTAGTATGCCGTCCGCTCAACCTCGACTTAGCGTACGACTTGCAATAATAAACTCTAAAACTTTACGTACAAAGTAAACTCTCCGGGAATACGAATACTTGGCAGGAATACTCAGAGTGAAATAAATTTTGTAATTGAAATGCGTTAATACCGTATCTCTTGTTTACTGAAATACAGTCTTCGTGTAAGATTATTACGGAGACTACCGGTTGGGATCGGGCCAATCGTGGTTAGAACATGACAATGTTATTTAATAATTTCATTATAGCAACATTTGTTTGAATTGTAAATGTCAATATTGATGGGATGCCTTAGCGGACTTAGCGATGTCAAGGAGGTTTACTTCATGATTAGTTGACTCATTTTAGTTTGACTAAACAATTTTGCTCGTATTTCAAATCAAAAGTAGCTGATTTTCTGCATATAAATAAAGTCTTATGTAGATTAGACCTCGTGGCTAAGTAATAACAGCCGCAAGGGTCGATCCATCAGGTTAAGCTACGCTTGCCGGTGTTGGTCCGTGGATAGGTGACCATCTTTACATACTGAGACTCCTCCGTGCCTCGGAAAGCACGTTAAGCAGTTGGTCCCGGCTGTCATTCGTGGATTTTTGACAGTCGTTACGGGTCGTCAGAAGCCCGAAAGTCTGACAACCAGTCTTATCAAGGGGTATCTTATTACCCAGTTATTGGATTATGGAGGTCAGATAGGCAGTCGCTCCATGTAAAATACTGGTACTCAGCTGCATCCAGTTAGTCTGGAAGCCTATCCCTAACACTCGGAAGAAGGTAAACTTTCCGTCTTACCAGATGCGGCTGTATGTTCTCTAAGAAGCTAATCCAACGAAAAATATGGTAGCCGTAGGTATGTACTTGTAGCCTAGGTTCAATGTTCAACTGTACCTACAAACCAAATAGTTGGAGATTTGGCAAAAGGACATAGGATATAATGAGATTTCTATGCAAATTAAACACAAGTTTTCAGATAAACAGGCCTCCGAATTTTAAGAGTTATAGGTATAGATCGATATAGATAAAGGGGAGGGTAAATAAAGTTGCAACGTTATGATTAAAGACACAGAAGTCGGCTCACAAAATGATATTATAATGAAGTGTGACTAGTTCAATAATCATGCGTTGGTGTAGGTGGAGGAAATGTTCAATGGAAGTCAGTAGAACTAGTTATTTGGTTCAATGCACACATACTAATTGAGGATAGAAACGGTGCGCTGCTAACACGGCTATATCCGAGCATTGAGTTAGTTCTTGCACGCGTGGCCAGTGTGTAAAAACAAGGTAAATCTCGCTAAACTGTTTGCATGCAACTAGACAGGCGACAGGGACGTGCACTAAAAGCATCGCAAAAACAGACCGAGAGCCGCTGGGGCGAGCCGTTTTCACGTAAAATAAATAATGTTTCGTGCCGCCTGCCCTGTCAGCGGACGCGTTTGATACACGCCTTTTTTTACACCTGCACACACTACCATATTTTCACATCTTACAACTATTTTTCCGTGTGGTGCCGGACGTAATAGCACCATCGTATTTATTCCCGTGGGTGTCGTAAAAGGCGACTAAGGGACTAACTAGAGAATGGGCAGCAGCGCTCTCTATCCATTTTAGCACCATACTGCGATCGCCAACATGCCTGTCAATCGTGGCGATTATGGCAACCCTCCTTTTGGAGGAGGCCTATGTCCAGCAGTGGACGTCTTTCGGCTGAAATGATGATGATGATGACATCTATTGTTTTGATATATGTATTGTTTTTTTCCGTTTCTGTTTCATTGAGATTTATTTTCGTAACTTTTGAAAATCTTTTAATTTTTTTTTATAATCAGCATAACTTCTTACGTAGATATCTATCTTCAACAAATAATGAATTTTATAGAAACAAAGACAACTATAGAAAATGAGAGTGGATGAAGCTTAGTTCACAAAGTACTGATACTCTGCTTCCTCTGACGCAACGACGGCTTCTAAAGATTATCAACATCTATTCTAGACCACCTAAGATTTCACGAAATAATATTATGTGTTTTCACTACACTTCAAAACAAGTAGTTCAATTTACAATAATATTCAGGCAAGGTCTGTCTAATACGTCAATAGTGAAATAATCTATTTGTGTATAAGATGGATGTTCTAATTCGACGTCACGCAACAGACGGGGCGGTCTCGATCGCGTCAAATGAAATGTGTCAAGAGCTGTTTCACGGACGATTGGCGACGACGCACGACGATGCGGCTCGTGTCGCTTCGTTTCTCAGAAAGGAAAAGTGCCAGAGGGCGGTTTTACGTTTACAAATTGCTGAGTAGCAAAAAATGATCCCAAATTAGTGATGTTTGTAATAACTCTGGTGGTGTGATTTGACAAATATAATTTGCAAGGAATATTGTGTTAAAGAATATATATATATTGTTAAAGAATACACAAACCTAAACGTATTATATTTTACGAACGCTAATTGAGTCAATAAGCAGGCAATGACCCTAATGAGTTGGTAACAAAAATAATGTTCAACGATTTATCGGTGCGCGCGCGCACAGATTTATTAGACGGCGCGCGGCGCGGCGGCGCTGCGCGGACGTACGAACCATAATCCCCTGTTTAGGGCTGGCTGAATTAGAATATTGCATTGTTATCATTATAATTTTGTTGTTATTTATCATCTTGTACCTAAAATATGTTGATCCCCTTTTGACAAGCTGGCTAGAGCCAGCTCAGAGATACAAGATTCCTGGTGCTAGAACAAAAATTGGTGATTTTAAGGCGATTCAAAACAATTATTCAAGCAAGTTAAAAACTTTTGAAAGGGTATAGGTATATCGTATAATTATAATGGAACGTAGTTCATTCCATGAATTTATTATTAACATTTTCACATGACTTAAAGGTAGGGCGGACCGTGATGCTTCTAATATACGATGCGACCACACTTCTTCGATATTTTGTCATTCGAGTTTTTGTTTTCAATAACACAAGAAACGGAACAAGACGTAGCGTAAATAAGTTACATTCATCATACCGATATAAGCTAAAAGAACCTATATATCTAGTTTCAACCAGTTCTAGGCTAGGTACATGAAAAACCAAACGGAAATGATAACTGGCACTCAAGAAAACTACTTCAACTTCAATTACGATAAAATTTAAGACGCACCGCACAGCCCTAGCGCTTACAAATGGGAATGTTTTGAAGAACACACGCGTATGATCCAGTGCAGTCGAGTACACTGAAACGAATACCTAACACTTGAAGCAACGCGCTCGACTCATAAAGTATCGATTTACACGTATCTGCATGTGATAACCGAGTAATTAATTGCCCACAGTGTATTTGTGGCAGGACCACTCTTCGCAATGTTACGGTTAGTTTGAAATTATTGTACCACTGGAATTTCCAGGCATATTCATTGAATTTGAATGTAAAGCAGTGTTTTTACTGTAAGCTCTTCACGAAGAATATGTTCGTTTTATACTTTCAAGCAAATGTTAAAGCCAAAGTTAGAACCTAATGATCTAGACCCTAGATCATTTAATTTACAGAAAATATGTTTTTTTTATAAACGTTGCCCCACACTAGGAATTTCTCCTGTATCGTGGGTGAGTTTACAAACATTAAAACTCACATACACAAACAGCCAGACCCGGAATAACTACTTATAGGTCATACAAATATTTGTTCCGTGCGGGAATCGAACCCGCGATACGCAGCGCAGCAGTCAATCGCTTAACCACTGCGCCAAACGTGCCGTCGTGCCGTGTTAGTGGGTAACCGTACCTACGTTTCTTTTGAATAGGTGGACAAAATGTCAACAATAGAATCTAGGGTTGACATTCTACGTACGTAGGACAAAATATCAACCCGAGAACCTAGGGTTGACATTTTGTTCACCTATTCAAAAGAAACGTAGGTACGGTTCCACAAACATATTTTTTGTAAATTAAATTGCAATATGACAAAGAATAAATAGCTAAAACTACTGTCTGTTTCCACTACTACGTTACTGGAGTCAGAGACCGTAAATAATTGATGACAAACGACACTTGCCAAATTCTTGTAGATTTACTCTGATAGAAATGAAAAAAGATACAGTGATTTATCTCAGTTGTTTCATTTAAAACTCTATTTATCATGTCGCGATGAAATACTCGAGAATAAACAATTCAAAGTTCTACAATATGAAACTGAGTACGAATAAAAAATATAATTCAAGTACGTTGGTTATAAAAATGCATTTGAATAAATTCTAAGAATTTTCCCGATACACATGTTCAAGAGATTAACCAAACAAACCACTCCACATGCCAAAGAAACCATGAACTATTCTATGAATTCAGTACAAGCTGAACACTACAAACTCGGCTGCAACCGCAGAATCTCTAACAGGGCCTTCCAAAACTATTGACAGTGAGTGTGGATGCGATCAGACTTAAGCCAGGGATTATGAAGAGACCGAAATAGACGCATCAAATCCTCGTGGATTAAGGGATTCCGTGTTCCGTCGGCCGGCACGGCACAAAAATACCGAAGACGCGCCGGATGCGACGATTAGCCTAAACATCTAGCTCGTTAATATTGTAATGCACTCGCGCTCCTGTCACGTTGCTGCGAGGACATAAAAAGTGGATTGCCATTAACTATTTGGCGGCTGAATATACCGAGTATGTGACACCCAATTTAAATTTTGAATATAAATACAATTTTAGCGATATAAGGAACTTTGTCCAATGTAACATAACATAACATAACATCACGCCTTGTTTTGCCGAAGGGTTGGGCAGAGGTGTATAGGTTCACCTCTGCCCAACCCTTCGGCAAAACCCACCCACATTTCACCACTTATGTTTAAGTAGGGCCTATTGCCATCAACCGGGCACAAATCCAGACTCCGGGTTGCTACTGAGAAATTCCAAATGGAAAAATCCAATAACACTTTTGCCTGACCCGGAAATTGAACCCAGGACCAGCAGTAGCGCTTCCGACTACTAGACCAACGAAGCAGTCCAATATAATTATAACCAATAGGTATCTAGGTAGAAGTCATCCTACTGTTCTGATTTACGGATTGCTGCAAAACAAAAACACCAACTAATCGAGCTATATCAGGATTCTTACCCTCACTCTCGCTTCAGTAAGATTGGTCCACATGGCGATCTCTTCACGCGTGGACATATCTGGATAACGGTTCCTGGCGAAGGTGGCCTCGAGTTCTTGTAGCTGTTGGCTGGTGAAGTGCGTCCTCTGACGTCGCTGCCTCTTGTTCTTCTTGTCGCCCTTGTCGTCCATGGAGGGCTCGTCGGGCCCGACGCCCGGAGTCGTTGACTCCGTCTTTATCGTCGGCTCAGACGTTAGCGGACGATTGCCTGAACAGATAGTGGAAGTTAGTTCCAAGTTCCGTAGTTTAGAGATGGAGTTTTGCGTGTGTGTATAGTATAAGTTGCTGTATCAAGTTTGTTGGTTATGTCTTAAGTTTAGTTGACTTGAATTTATTATTGATTGATTCTTCACTGAATAATTGTTACTTAATGAACAGATATAGATTGTTTGCTGTAGGCTGTTGTCTAAATATAACCTCAATATATAAATTACACCCTTTTTAGTGAGATAGTCATCTTTGAAGATCAAAGATATCGCCAAGCGGTTGGTCGGCTCTTCACGTGACCAGAGGGATGGTCTATTTTTCGGGCAAAGAATCAGCATCGCCATACAACGTGGCAATGCTGCCAGCCTTTTCGGCACTTTTCCTGTTAACAGCGATGGGGACGAATTTTTTGATGATCTATGATTCTGTCCCCCTCCTTTTTAGGGTTCCATACCCAAGGGGTAAAACGGGAACCCTATTACTAAGGCTCCGCAGTCTGTCTGTCTGTCTGTCTGTCTGTCCGTCTGTCACCAGGCTGTATCTCATAAACCGTGATAGTTAGACAGTTGAAATTTTCACAGATGATGTATTTCTGTTGCCGCTATAACAACAAATACTAAAAACAGAATAAAATAAATATTTAAGGGGGCTCCCATACAACAAACGTGATTTTTTTAGCTCATTTTTGCTCGATATTGATAACGGCAACAGGTAGACGCTTGAAATATTCACAGAATATTTCTTTAGTTATATGTTCACTTTAAAAATAAATAATTAAATTAAAATAAAACAAATATTTAAGGGGGGCTCACATACAACAAACGTGATTTTTTTGCCGTTTTTATAGATAATGGTACGGAACCCTTCGTGCGCGAGTCCGACTCGCACTTGGCCGGTTTTTTATATACATGTACATATTATTACTTTAAGCCTGTTAGCGTATATATTGTGTAAATATTTTACAGAATTAAATAACGAAAATATATCTTTCAAGTACATTAAACTTAATATCAAAATAAATTTGGCCTTTCCACTACTTTATGCAACAACTACCTACCTATGTTTTCTTTTAATTACATGGTGTTTATGCGACTTAAAGATAGTCCTAGAACTATAAAAACAATCATAACAACAAATTACATAAAAAGGTTTTCCCATTCAATATTATTTAGATAAAAATATAGAATCAGGGCCACGGTCGGCAAGTACCGGTAGCAAGCCCATAATGCGGCGGAGGATTAGGCGCAAGCGCACCTAATACTTTTACGACAGTGCCGTAAATTCGTTGATCTCGATGAGCGACGTCACACTTCACATAATTTATATCACTTACATGCAATAAAATCTATTTTCGGTTCATATTTTTAACGGGCGATTATATCAGCGCGTAATCAGTATGGGGAAATAAAGAATTTTATTGAAAGAAAAATAAAATGTAATAATGTTGAGAATATTTGGGAACATTTTTACGAGCGTGATAAAATTAACTTTTTTGTTTTATTGTATTTAAATAGGGTTTTTGTAAAGAAATAATCTACTTAAGACGCTGACAACAGCTAAACCGCGGTCACTGTCAGACTGCATACAAAGAAAGAGAAGCGCAATGACACAACGCTTGTAATTTATTGCAAAATATGAAGTAATTATCTATTTACTCAAAAATGACTTGAGTAATCGAAGATAAAAAACAACCAAGTTCTGCATACAAATAAGACGTTCTTAAATACTAACCGTACGTTGATATTTAATACAGATATTTTGGATTGAAACTCAAACCGTTAATTTGTATCGAGATTTTTTTTCTAAACGTGTTTTAGTAACAATCATGTTCTGAGAAATATGTTCAAGGATAACACATATTTTTTCCGCTACCATAAACAAAATAGATTTGGCAATTTTTTGTTTAAGACGAGCCTAATTTTGTCATTTGCCTCTTGTCAGCGCCTTAATACTTTATTTTTTAAACAAGCTTTTATTAGTTGTTAATAAAAAATAACTAAAAGGTTAAAAAAAAAAAAGAGAAATGAGCCGTTTCATACTTCTTAACCTTGAAAACGATAATGAAACTCCTTCGTCTATGTCAAAATCATTCCATATCATTCTAACTATATCCTAACTAATATTATAAATGCGAAAGTAAGTTTGTTTGTTTGTTACCTTCTCACGCCTAAACCACTGAACTGATCGTCCTGAAATTTTGTCAGGTGTACAGAAACGGACATAGGGTACCTTTCATTTTGCTCTACTGGCACTCAAGTAGAACGGACGTGTGTATAAGCAATATTATTTATCACATGACGTTAAAATATTTCCGAGTGATCTGTGACCTAGAAAACGACTCGCACATTTTTCTGCTAAGTTAGTGATTTACTTTAGTGAATAAAAATTAATTATGAGAAACATTTAAGAATTAAGTATGTCAAGTAGTGAAAACAGGCCTCGGAGTATCCCACCACCAAGCAGCCCTGCCAGCAAACCTCGAATACCTTACAATGTTGCTGAAGGAAAAATTCAGGCAGTGGACACCAGAAATGGAATTGAATCATGCCTGAATGAAGTCTGTACCATTGCTCAGGAAGGAAAGCTGAACTCCGAACAAAAGCTAAGGATCAATTCCTTATCGCGGAAGGTTGGACATGGCGTTTCACAAATGGCAGTTTACTACCAGGACTTGAAGCTAAAGGCCCAAGAAATACAAAATTCTAAACTAGCGTTGAAAGGGAAAGGGGACCTCACAGATTGCCTCGAAAATTTCCAGAAAACTGTTCAAGCTAGCATTCAAGAAAACTGCGCTAAACCGACGATGGCAGAAAAAGTTTCATTCGCTGACATGGTAAAAACCAATCAAAATTATTACTTGCGACCTAATAATGTCAGCTCTATTGCAATTTATCCAACGGATAAATTAAAATCTAGTGACGACACTAAATCTCTTGTCCAAAAAATCATATGTCCTGAACAAATGAAACTGCACGTTAGAGGAAAAAACGCAAAACAAATCACGGAGGCCTTATAATCAGCACGGAGTCCAAAGACGACATTGAAAAACTTAGGAAATCATCGCAGCTAAGTAGTTCCGGCCTGAAAGTGGAAGAGCCCCATAAGAGAAGACCAAGAATTGTAGTTATAGGTGTACCGAACGTTTTAAGTGACAAAGATGTTTATGATTGCATCTATGAGCAGAATGTGGCCGACAAGCTGCCTAGTTTGTCCCATGACTCTTTTTTGGCCTCTATAAATTTAAGTCACAAGTCTGGTAAAAAAGAGGGACCTACATGCAACTTTATTCTTGTAGTAACTGCTAGCATAAGGAAGGCGCTTATAAACCAAAGTCGAGTGTTCATTAATTGGACATCCCGCCCAGTGAGGGACTTCACACTTGTGACCAGGTGCTTTAAATGTCAACAGTATGGACATGCTGCAAAAACTTGTCGTGAGGCTACCTATACGTGTGGACATTGTGGAGAACAAGGTCATCAAGCAAATGAGTGCACTAATCATGCTGAACCATCACATTGTGCAACATGCTTGCGATTTAAAAAACCGAGCAACCACAAAACAGGTGATCAAGAATGCCCTGCAAAGAAAATAGCTGAGACAAGATACATAAATTCTATAGATTATACTGAAGTCGCGTAATAACGACACAAGAGGGAGCTACATGCAACTTTATTCTTGTAGTAACTGCTAGCATAAGGAAGGCGCTTATAAACCAAAGTCGAGTGTTCATTAATTGGACATCCCACCCAGTGAGGGACTTCATCTTTAAGTCTTTATTAATTAATGTTATATACTTGTTATTTACTCTAATATTGCCCTTTACACATAACAATAGTTTTAGTTTTGATCATTCGCATCAATAAACATGCAATCTTTACGTTTTGTTGACACGGCAAAATTTTCTGTATGAAAAAGTACAGGCGACCTAGTTAAAACTGTTACATTGCTAAATTCATAATACGTCATGGTTGTAAAAAATATCTTACGATGATGCAAAAAAGTAGCATACTATTTTTTCTAAATTTGAATAAAACCATAATTTATAGTAAATAATATTAAATCATTTACAATTTTTTTTTTGAATATAGATAACACTTATGTATAAGCACTTGAGTGAGATACCTGAGATACAGGTTTATTCCTAGTTAAGGCAGAATCCAATTTATTATTTACCATAACCTCTAGTCTAAGGCCCTATTATGTAAATATTTATGTAAATCAATTATTTCAATAAACAATTACAATTTCAATTTCATCCCGAGAAAAAGTGCTGTTCCCGAGGAAAACAACGTTCTTATGATAATAGATGGCGCCACGTGTCTTTCGAGTCATGATTGAATTATGTTATGGGGTGTATTTAATAGCACTTTAAATTTCAAAAAGCAGAGTTCAACCTGAAATGTTTCTCAAATTCTAAATTAACGCGAGCGAAGCCGCGGGCATACTATAAATGCGAAAGTGAGTTTGTTTGTTTGTTACGCTTTCACGCGAAATGAAATTGACTTGGCTTGATGAAATTTGGTATTTGAGTAGACTATGACCTGGGTTAGAACATAGGCTACTTTTCATCTTGGACAAGTCTTGGTAAGCGGTAAGGTAACGATCCCGTGGGAATATCGGGATAAAAAGTAGCCTATGTCTTAATCCAGGGTGTCAGCTACCTCCATACAAAATTTTATCGAAATTGGTCCAGCCGTTTGACCGTGAAGAAGTAACAAACATACTCACACACACAAACGCTCACAAACTTTCGCCTTTATTATATTAGTGTGATGTGATGTGATAATAGTCGAACAACTTCATCATCCGACAAAAGGAACCAGAGTACTTGTCAAGACGAATCAAACGAGCCCAAACTCGATGAGGTTGCGTGAACAGAGTTCCCATGGCCGCCTTCCAGGGTGCCACCTTCTGGCTTCATCATATGGATATCATCAGGGACCAGAGTCCTTGTCAAGACAAACCAAACGAGCCCAAACTCGATGAGGTTGCGTGAACAGAGTTCCCATAGCCGCCTTCCAGGGTGCCACCTTCTGGCTTCATCATATGGATATCATCAGGGACCAGAGTCCTTGTCAAGACAAACCAAACGAGCCCAAACCGAGCCCAAACTCGATGAGGTTGCGTCGTTTTATTACAGAGTTCCCATGGCCATCTTCCAGCTCCACCATCAGATCAGCTCCATGCCCAATAATATTGCATTGTCAACCGATTTACATATGCATGCAAAATTTCAGCTCAATCGGAAACCGGGAAGTTGGTCAAATTTAACTTGTAAGATTTCATTACAGACGGACACCGGACAGGTAACTAAAAAAAAGCTTGTAAAAACGAAACGCTGTTTATAGTCCTGTGATGTCCTATGAAGCAGTGTGAGCAGTGGTGGCCTCTAGGTAAAGGCCGCGACTTGTAGGTCGTAGGTTCGAATCCAGAGAAGCGCTTTACTTTGTGTAAATTATTTAGTCACAACTGCTCTCAAAACGGTGAAGGAACACCTAGTGAGGAAACCGGCATGTACTACGAGTAGAACCAAAAATTCGAAGACATGTAACATCTACCAACTCGCACTGGGCCCGCGTGGTGGATTACGGCCCACTCTTTCTCACCAAGAGGAGGCCTGTGTCCCAGCAGTGGGAACTTTATTGGTATTGGAGAAAATTTCCCGGGAAAATTGGGAAGTTCGGGAAAACTGAAAGTGCATTTTCTATGGGAATTTTGTATGAATTATTGAAATTTGGACAAGACAACGTCAGTTAGGTCAGCTAGTATGTTATTTATTGTACCATCGTACGTTGTACACATAATGTTCAACTGCTACTTAATCATAGAATTGGGATATTTAAAGCTGGATTCGACGAGATACTAAAGGGAACTTACTAATTTTGACGAACTGTTTAAATGAAAGCAAAAGTACTAACATAGAATAGCTGTAACACACAAAATATTGTCACTTGACATAGGCTTGTATTACAAGTTTTGCCTCAAGAACCAAAGGCAACAAGTAATATAACGTTGATCCAAATAAAATAATCTAAAGTTCATATAATTAAGTTTGTTTTTCCACCAGCCATAACCCATGCAAGTCCTAGTATGATTGTACAACGTTAAAATTCCCTCGAAAATGGTATCAGTGCGAGGGGACAAGTGATACGGTGTTGTTATTACATCAATTCGTTACTGATAACGCGTCGATCGCAATCAAGCCGCGTATATTGGCTTTGCTCGAAATCCCTGTGTCAATGTACCTATTGTCTCTAGCTGCAATAGAGGTGACTACCGAATGAACATCTGTGTCAAAAAGCAGCGCGGTTACACACCGTGTGAAACGATGTAGGCTCTATAGATAAATGTGTTTTGGTAGAGCAGCAATGCAAGTTATGAAATGTTTAACGTTCAAATCATTTTATTTTGAATAATATTAAATTTAAAATATTCATTTATAAGTATCTGCGATTATTATCTTTAAGGAAATGATAAAATTGATTAATTGGCTAAATAAACAACTGCATTGCATGTAATTAAGAGTGGTTTTTCCTGGTGATTAGCAAAAGATACCAATCTGTATTTCAATCCACATAGTCAATCAAATATAAAAAAAAAACCTAATTATGTAAAGATTAACAAAAACAAAGATTTACCATTTTTTTATTTCAAAATATAAATATCCAATAAGCTTCAATACAAACAGTAGCGATATTAATAAAATTGCGTGTTTAACATTAATAATAAATTGTTTTAACTTGTAATTTCGTTTATTACATATCGCATTAACGTTTATACTTTTATTGCGGGCGCTTATCTTGATTGAACATTGTAAAATAATCATCACTGTTCGATATAGTACCTATAACGAGGCATTAAAATTGCTATGTACGAACAGTAACTACCTCAAAATTAAAATATGTTTGTAGTTTCGTAGTTCTGCTTGTTCACAGCAATACAAAGGTACACTATATAACAGAAGTATGTATGCTTGTGCCGGCTTATATCCAGTAGAGGCGACAAAGGTTAAAACTATTCAAACTGTGCACAAAGACTCGGTATTTTTTGTCTAAAATGGATGAAAACAGGCATTTGTCAATAAGTAAGTTGTTGCTGTAATTTACTGAAACATATGTTCCCATGACGTAGCTTTTCTATAAATATAACTGCTATCGGCAGACATAGCTACGATATCTTTATTTAAAATCTTAATATCTTCTGAAGTCCTAAAGATCTTTTATCAGACCTATTGGTCTTTTTAAATTTCATAAGCTACAACAGAAACTTAAAAAGCCATAGCATAACTTGGAAATTCCATTACGAAAACAGAGAACAGACTTAAGCATTGCGAAAAAGTCCAAGTGTATGAATATTGAAAAGCGTAAATCTGTAGGACTCTTCAATCTCATTGGTGTATAATGAACAAGGCAGGATTATGGTCTCAGAGGTTGCGCACCCGGCTGCCGATGCCATCCACAACCACGATAATTACCGATACTAGTAGGGCTGCCACTTAAATTAGGAACTTCACTTTTATTAGGGAAGCCTGTAGAACATGGGTAAATTACGGCGTTTGCTCTGGGTAACTTTTAAACTTTATGGGTAGGTAGGTGATTCATGGAAAACAAATTTTCGATCAACAATTTAAGCCCGTAAAATACGACTACTGAAAAACGGCACTCACTGATTCTGAAACTTAAAAATATACAAGGCCACGGACCATATAAAGTTGAATCGTCCGTCGCTTGCTTGAGGTTGCGACAACCCTAGATAAGTCCGATACGCGTCGATAACGCGTCGATATCGTTTATCAGCGATACGCTTTGAGCATTCGCCGACCCATCCATCATTTCGAACTAACCTTTGCGTTAGTAGGTAACATATTTAATCTATGCCTTTGCGTTTGGCCGACATGACAAGAGCGGGTTGGTAAACAGCGTAGTTACATATGTTACCGATATCAGAACATGTTGTCACTTCAAAGCCGACACTCGATTTTGATAAAACATCGCATCGTTTCCTTTAACGTGTTTACTTTTAAATAGTTTACAACGAGTGTACATTCTTACTATAATGATTGTTATCGAAGGGCTTCAAAATGTAGGCGTCTTCAAAATGTATGTGCGCGTAGTATTTGTACACAGCCGCTAAGATTTTTATGATAACTACGATTTTTATGTACTTCTTTATTACATGGATTTAAATGGCTTTACTTTATCGATTCATTTATTTTGACAGTAGTTCGATTAGTTGTACATTATTGTGCAGAAGAAACTCAAATATTATAATAACTACAAATGCAGCCTCTCAAAAGGTTGGTAGCAGACGTACTTATTTGTTTAGTGATGAACAACTCGGTTATTAATACCTACCTATACATCATCGGTAACTACATGCAGTTAATTGCTTAATACTATAGCATTATAACGCAGACAATTAAGACAATGTGGTAATTGGGCAAACGTGTGGACAATGTCTCAATCACGTAATATTAATTAAGTGATAATTGTCATATTAGAACATTACACAGATTATATTAATAAATTACACACAATGTCGCGATAGTTCGCAATTGCTTATTGTTATTATGGAATGTGTGAACTAGTTGTTAAAACAATGGTACAATAAATTATTGATCCAACCATAACTTAACTAATGTAAAGTGAACAAAATAAATTACAAAATTAAAATCGGCTAAGTGTGAGTCGGACTCGCGCACGAAGGGTTCCGTACCATTTTCTATAAAAATGGCAAAAAAATCACGTTTGTTGTATTGGAGCCTCCCTTAAATATTTGTTTTATTTTAATTTAATTATTTATTTTTAAAATGAATATATAACTAAATATTCTGTGAATATTTCAAGCGTCTACCTGTTGCCGTTATCAATATCGAGCAAAAACGAGCAAAAAAATCACGTTTGTTGTATGGGAGCCCCCTTAAATATTTATTTTATTTTGTTTTTTAGTATTTGTTATTATAGCGGTAACAGAAATACAACATTTGTGAAAATTTCAACTGTCTATCTATCACGGTTCATGAGATACAGCCTGGTGACAGACGGACAGACAGACAGACAGACAGACGGCGGAGCCTTAGTAATAGGGTTCCCGTTTTACCCTTTGGGTACGGAACCCTAAAACCGAACAATTTAGCGCACGGCGCCAACCGTTGAATAAAATTAACATTTATTTTTCTACAAGAACGCTAATCAAATCAGCCAGTATAAATAAAAGAGCAATTAGAGCTTCGTGGACGTTACATAGTGCACAAAGTTAGGACCGCGCCACACCGCACCGTTAGGTAACCGCGCGCCGTGCTCGCGCGGCTATTTGTGAAAGCATTAGAATAACGCGCGGCCGTATTTGCTATAGATTTCCCTACGCTTTACTGGGTTTACTTTCAGTTTTAAGCTTGTCACTTTGTGTGGTCCAGCTGTTTAATTGCTTTGTTTTCATACGTAGTATTTTTCTTTTAGTGATAACGACGCGAAAATAGAATATTTAAAGAAACGTGGTTGATTGACGTCAAAGGAATTTATCACTGCAAACAACAGTTTTTATGAAAACTTTCAAGCCAACTAAATACTTTGTTGCCATACCAATATCTGGCTTACATATTATAGTCAGTTCCAGGGAGGAGCTTTTGGAAATAAATCAATCTAAGTACTTGTAATAAACGGCGTGGTTTTTATTAGTTTCAAGGAAAATTTTCGATTGGAACTTCACAATAACTTTAACTTATTACAAAAAGTCGTACATAAAATCAGCTTTTTTAAATGAAAGTCATGATTGTTTTCCTTGAAGCTAAAAAGTGTAGTGTTTTATAAAAAAAAATCAGGATTACTTAGATGGAGAGGTAACTTACAAAAATACTCACTGTCGTCAGTGGGTTTCCTGTCGCGTCTTGGTCTTGGTGGCGCGTACAGTGATGACTGATCCACTCCCGAGCCGACTGAAGCCAGTGATGAGTGACCACTGTCTCGAAACTCGCCGGTCTCCGCCCATACTACACAAACAATGACATGTTAGTACACTCATCATCATAATAGGAAGAAACACAGTTAACCCATATTAAAAAACCGGGCAAGTGCATGACGGAATATGGACAATGAAGGACTCCGTAAATGAGATGAATTTTTCCAAAGAACAAACTTGACATAGTGTATGAGTAGTTGAAAAACATTTTCCCTGATACATTCCAACTGTAAATGTAAGTTTGTATGGACGATATTGAGAGATTTACCGTGTTATTTTAAGACAATACACCTTCTTATAGGTTTTCCTGTAGGTAATCTATATTTATATATTAGATATTATTTTCCGTAATAAAAAAAATGCCACAGTACTTTCGGAGATAAGGGGATGGTAAATTTTTCATCTATTTTCTTAAATAACTTTAAAGCTATTTATTTTAAAGTTATAAAAAAAATACCAGAAATTCTTACAAACAAACTCTTTTATTTGATATGGTCATACATACAGTACAGTTTACAATTTTTTTTTTCTAATTTGGCTCCTGAAAGTGGCCATATTCAAAATTAATTTATTTACGTTACACGTCCGTGTTTGGGTCATTGAAATATGTGTGTACCATCGGTCCAGTATAGATTCGGAGCAAATTGGATGTGACAGACGGACAGACAGACACACGAGTGATCCTAAAAGGGTTCCGTTTTTTCCTTTTGAGGTACGGAACCCTAAAAAGGAAATCACTGAGGCAAATAGAAAAACGAAACTGGACTAGGAACGATTGCAGTATGCTCAATATGCTGTGGGTCAAAATAACCAGGTCGACAGTAACAGAAATCCGTATGGATCCTCACAGACAGATGACATACATAAACGCAACCGTCGATCGGCATCAACGTCAGCCGTCAGCTGCATTTCGGCACCAGCAAACTTGTGTGACTGACGCTGACGGGGGTCGCCGGGCTGATGAGCCATCCGTCAATGATGCTGAGGAGGCTTGTAACAAATTTATTACTTATTGACTACGTTAATAATGGTTGTAGGTAATAGGTTTACGGCTTCCATACTTGGATGGAACAAATGTTTGAACGTTTATAAACCGATCACAGAGCAAAAGAAAAAAAAATATCCCTTCGTTGTGTCATTAACCAGTTTAGCTCCAAGAATCTGCAAAAGTATAAAAAACACCGCACTGGTGCGGTATGTGGGTTGAACTGATTAATAAACCCACGAAAACTAAAATCAATCTGTCTAGCCTTTTCCCAACTATGTTGGGGTTGACTACTAGTCTAACCGGATGCAGCTGAATACCAGTATTTTAAATGGAGCGACTGCCTATCTGACCTCCACAACCCAGTTACTGGTTAAGACTATTTGTCAGACTTTTGGGCGTCAGACTACCCGTAACGACTGTCGAAGATCTACAAAAGACAGCTGGGACCAACGACTCAAAGTTCCGAGCCACTGAGGGGTCACTATACTATCTTAACCTTCATTCGACCCGTGCGGCTGATAATATTTAACCACGAGCCCCTCTAAACCCACGAATCATACGTTGAGTTGCACGAAACCAACATTAGTTTAAAGGAGACTTTAAATTTATGCCACCCCTTACATTTTGTATAAAAAATAAAGTGACAGCATCATTTTAAGGTCTCCGTTAAACTAATGTTGGTATTGTGCAACTCACCGTCAGTCATTAAGACCAGGCAGTCTAAATCTTTCCACGCAAGCTCCCGCCCCTTGCTGCCCGCCACTCCGTTATGTGCTAAACGCTAAAACATCAGTAATAAAGTTGAATATCGCGTGCGCTCTTTGATCGTGTTCGAGCACGAGACTAAATACCGTAAGTCTCAATTCTTATTTCGTTTATAACTAAAGTAATAATTGATCTAGAGAAAAAAATTCTGGTGGCTGGATAATAAACTATATTTTCTTGCTGTGAATATTTATTTTAGACATTAAAGCCAAACAATCTTGTTTGTTTTTTTTAAATAATTATCCTTAAAAAAGAAATGATTTTCGAATAAAAAATATATCGAGCGAAAATATTACAATTACGTAACTGTCTTTAACATGGAAAGAAAAAGATCCAATAAATCATATATTAAAGTTTCATTTTGCTTGTATGTGTGACTGTTTCAGAATATTCATGCAAATTAACGTAAAAATAGGGAACCTCCTCTTAAATGTGCTTCCTTCAGAATATTATGTTAGATAACAGTTTACATCCACATGACTGAACCATATCAAAGACTGTGACATTCAATGTAAATTGTCTTAAAATAATTTATTTGAACTAGATGATAGTGTCTGATCGTATGAATGAAGTTAACTTTCGAACGGTTCGCGTATAAACAATACCTATAACATTAACATTTATATTAATAGATTTGCAAATTGAAGAGGTAAAACAGCCGCATAAGTCGATGGATCAGGTTAAACTCACGCTCAAGCTCACCCTTGCCGTGGTTGGTCCGTGGATGGGTGACCATCTTTACATACCAAGACCCCTCCGTGCCTCGGAAAGCACTTTAAGCCGTTGGTCCCGGCTGTCATTCGTAGGTCTTTGACAGTCGTTACGGGTCGTTAGAATCCCGAAAGTTTGTCAACCAGTCTTGACAAGGGGTATCGTATTACCCAGTAACTGAGTTGTGGAGGTCAGATAGGTAGCCGCTCCATGTAAACTACTGGTATTCAGCTGCATCCGGTTAGACTGGAAGCCGACCTTAACATAGTTGGGAAAAGGCTAGGCACATGCGATAATGAGATTAGAAAGTTACAATATTAACACACAAGTTTGACTTTGATACCTATAGTTAATTAAATATGGGGAATTATAAAACGAACGAACAAAAAAAACTTAGCAACTGATGATGAGATACTGTTTTAATAACTTGAGCGGTATGAATTTGAATAAGCGAAAAATTAACTAAACTAACGACGAATATTGATTAATAATAAAATCCCGAACGAGCTTACTAAAAGTGGGCTGTGAATAGTAGTGATTAAACCATTTCAGATATCAAAATTCTAGCCCTGCGACTAAATAACTAAGTGAGCGACTAGCAGATAGATACCACCTACTGTTATTGAATGATTTGGGTTAGGTTAGGTTAGAACAGTGACCATTAACGCGCGAAGACGAACGAGCGAAGCGAGCGTGCCGCGGTAGCGGCCGCCGAGCGCCAGATTCCCTCTATTCTTCAAATAGTTATTGTATTTAGTTATAAATTTTCAAAAAAATGTGAGCTCATAGTACTCTGCTCATTATAGTATTTTTCAAGGTGGTTCTGTTGATTTCTCGTCACTCGCAGTCAGTCGCTCACTTATGTAGTAATACTATAACGTAAATTAATTATTTTTGTCTCTTAAAACTTTAATTTACAGTCACTCGTTTAAATTTGCCTGAACACCCCCAACGTAAATTATTTCGTTTAAAGCTAAGCGATCTAATATAATTATGCTTTCCAATTTCACAAGAGAAAGCTCATCAAATAAGTAATCACGGAAGCAAAACATGAAACGTGCATGCTTCCATAAATTCAATTAAGGTTACTAATAGCCGCATTATTTAACAAGGATATCTTGACAAAGTAATGTATTCGTTGAACGACGATGACGCCCCGCTGCTTGCAGCGTAATTAAGTGTCCCCGAACACTTGTTAACAAATTAGTCACTGGAGACGCGGCCATGTGAGCGCGCCCTTATTTATAGCGCCCGCCATATGAGACCAACACATGCATGCTTTTTCAATAATAAATTTTGTGAACGTGAAAAAATATAATAAAAATGTTATATCGAACGATTATGATAATTTAGAATGCTTGTATTTTTGACCGGTTATTGTGGTTATTGCTTGTAGTAATTTAACTACTGACAAAATAAACCTCGCTGTCGAATATGATATTAATAAATCTTTGCAAACTTAAATAATATTTTAATCGTATTGAATAATACCCTGATCCATTTTAACCGTTCTACAAATAAACTTTCATGATGAACAGTAATATTTTGTGTAAGCACCGTTAGCTCTGCATTTGAAGAATCATTTCAGAGAGCAAGTTTATTTTCATTATAACAATGTGGTGAAATGCACGTTATTTTCCATTGTTAATATCGTTATAACTGATTTTTTATCGATGTTTATTTAAAGTCGTCGTCTTTGCTGTAACGTGCTGTGATCCCATTGTTTTGGGAAAAGTCACGAACCGTACAATTGATAGCTGTGAATGCTGTCAGTAATTACAATTAAAAATGTGACCGCATTGTAATTCTTTCTTTATTTTAATGTAGTGTTTATTTTTAATTTGAAGAACAAATTCTGTACTTACTGAAAATATTCTGCCGTTTTCATTGACATTTTGATTGGCGAAGTTAAATAAAAATTGAATTAATTACAAGGTCCAGAGAGTGTTATTTTATGTTATTTATACAGGATGAAAATTAAGAAACTATCATTTATTTTAAATTGCGGTGTAACGTTTCGAACTTAAACGTGATACCTGTGAATTTTTTGTGAAAATGTTGATATAGTTTAATATTTTATGCCTACTAGGCAGGAATTAATGGATCTGTAATTTACCTAATGTCTGTCTGTATAACCTATAACAATAAAAAGATTTCATTTCATTTGATTTGATAAAAATAATATGCTGTTCGTTGGTAAGCGCATCACTTGAGAACGCCTGGAAAATGAGAAAATATCAAAATTTGGGTAAAACTGGACGTCCTTTTTTCTATGTCAAAGTCAAAATCAAATTATTTATTTCAAATAGGCACATAAGAGGCACTTTTGAACGTCAAAAATTACAAAAAAAAAATAGAATATAATTGATTCTAGTTGCCCCTTCCAAAAGGTAGTTTCGTATGGAGAAGAATGGGCAAGAAACTCCACCGTTACTATTTTAAAATGTTTCACAATATTTTGTTTAAGTACATTAATTATATGATTATATGTGAAGACGATGCACCTAGAATAAAATTACTATAGGTACCTACCACAATAGGTAAAAATAATTAAAAATGACGCAATGAAAAATAACTTAATTATGAGATAGATACATGGTGCTCACATATTTACTAAAATCGTAAAAGTATAAATGCTTTCCTAAAAAAATTAAAATACTAAGTCAGTGTGTAAGTTTAGGTAATCACAGAATGTAAAATCAATGTCATAAAAATAACAAATTATACAATTAAAATAGCAACCAGTTTGATTCTGTCTATAGGATTTGTGTAAGTTATACGAACTATTGAAATTTGGTCAACAACAAACAAAACATAATCCTTGCCTTCAGCAAAAGAACTGTTAAGTAGGATTTGCAATTACTTTGGCATAACCACCTTCATACTGTGATAATTTTAAAAGGAATATAATTAGTACCTATACGTTATCATGTCAGTGTAGAACAAACGTCGGTCCGTACAAACGTATTTACGAGTACATTAACAAGGAACGCGTACAAATAAATTTAATGTTTGCTGCGTTTGATAACGCGTGATAAGAGCGCGTTTATTGTTTTATTGGGGGCTCTAAACCGTCTCCTCTACACTCTCGTTAAATGTGATCAACTGTGGACGCAATCGTACATAAAAGTGTTTTATATTCCAAACACGACATCAACCGACTGTGGTGTATCATATTTGTTTAATTGTATTTGTCTTGTAGTGCTCTAGGACAACATTAAATGTTGCATTAAGTTTAACGTTAGTTTGTAGTTGTTATAAGTTACGTTGGTAGTTTGAACTGTGTAACTATACTGAATTTAGGGAACTTAATTATATCTACGATAAAGATGATGACGACCACGTGTTTGTTAACATTTGAGTAAAAATTATAATTGTTAATATTTCATAATCACATATATAATATTTACTTATACAAGGTGTAACAACAAAAAAGACACTTAAGCGTTGAAGTACTCGTCCGCATCGCTGTCATCCGGAAACGTGCCCAGAAGACTGGCAGCATTGCCACGTTGTATGGCAATACTAATTCTTTTGCCAAAGAATGAGCCAGCCCTCTGGTCACGTGTATTATCGATCAGTCGGCGAAAAATTTTTGTTAATTAAAACCAGTTACATTCTCGAATGGCATAAAAATAATGACGTACAAATAATAAGACAAGATAGCACAAAAGTGATAGTAAATACAAGTGATGATGAACATTATCTACCAAAATCATGTTAGTTTCTTTAGATGGAGACGTAACTCTTTTTGCAAATATAAAAATAGTCAACAACGTCGAAATACATTGAATAAACAAAACTGTCTACGTGTATTGTCACACGTAGGTTATGTACGCCACACGGAACAAAGCTTTATTTTTATATTTATTTAATTAGAGACGAAAAATTTTGCAGCGCTTTTGATATGAAATTAGAAACCCTGTAAGAACATTTAATACGCTAAGTATTCTATCTCAAAACTTAATGGGAACCGCAGTTGGTAGCAAACAAAATCTTTACTTCGGAAATCATCTTTGCTTTTGCAAGTTGCAGTACAAAATTATTGTTGTTCCTTCAATGTTTATCAAATACGTAACCGCCTGTACTTCCACTAGTCACAGCAATAGACAATTTGCCAAGAGTATCGTCATACAGAGCTCATATCGCAGTTTATAGCGGAACATTACAAAGTGCTATTTTTACTACAAACACGAGGTAATACTCGCCTTCAGGATAACACGCGATATGTTAGCTTTCTATTTACTGAAACTAGATTAGACACAGAACTGTGTCAAACAATGAAGTTATATCAGGCAACATTGATAAGTTTGTCGCGAGTAAATTTCTGTCTATAATATCTACCTACTAGTTCAGACATTCAGACTAGTATTACTAATGCAAAAGTAACTCTGTCTTTACTTCGGATTTTGATGTTTTGCACACGGATTTACCACGGTTTGGACCTGCCTTAAGACATAGAATACTTTTATCCCGGTAGTACGTTCCTGTGAGATAATATCCGACAAATAATAAAGCTCGATTTGTAAGAAGCATAAGACTTTTCTGATTTCAAGTCTTATAAAATTTTTAAAGCAGTAATTTAAATATTGATTAAAGACGCTTCTCCCAGAAAATCTTGATTTAAATTAATATATTTAAATTCCTTCCTCCATCCCATAAAAAAAATATTATTCCATTATTTTTAATTTAGCACGAACATCAAACTTTGCAGCTAGGAGAGATACGTCCCGAAGTCGTAAAGTTATAAATTTTAGAGGCTGTAGAAAAAACGTGTAAGAATATAAACAGAGAATTTTGTATTTACATTAAAGACAGATAGTCGCGCGAGGTAAATATAGATAAGTGCTGGTAATTTACGAGCGCTGCCCTGCTGGCTCATACCTCCTTCTTTTACTTTTAAGAGAGTTAGCTGACGTAGAAGTTAACATGTGTTAGTTCAGAAGGCTAATGTAAGTTTTTCATTACGGACAAATGGCAAACTTGCGTAGTGAGTCCAAAAAAGTTTCTGAGCGATGTGATTATACTGAAGTTGAAGCCATTACTTACTTACTTAAAGGTGTATTCCGCCAAATTATATTAAAAAAATATTGCATATATGCAATATTTTTTCTAAATGAGTACCTAATTTGCAATAGTATTTTCCTTAAAGAAACTAGATCAATGATAGGCAATATTTTAACAACTAAGTAGGATGAATTACTTCTTGAAACAATCCTATTAATAAAAGTCACAATTAGTAATAAATGCTAATAAATACGAGTATTTATTGTCTTAACGACATAAATAGATAACTGATATTAATTCTCGTAGAGCACTTGAAATCAGAACTAATCCATTGTGACGGTTTTGAAGACATGAGTAAAACATGGGTACGAAAATAAATCTAACGTATTAATTAAGATTTACTATTGTTAACTCAATTGACCACACGGATGGACTTCTAGGAATTATAGCTATTTAATCGACCTCTTATTGTTGCTATCGAGGTTCTTAAAGTCCAGAAGTCTGGTAGACATCCATATTGTATTTTCGTCATTTTCTGTATAAAGCCACGTTTTTTTTTTTTTGTATAATAGCGTGTGCTAGCTAGCATAAGGAAAATAATTTAATTTAATGTTGTGTTGCGTAATGCAAATTGTTTTACATTTTATTGTATAGATTCAAGTTTTATATCTGAACAGACAGCTGTGCTGCTGGGGAGTTTGTTGCGCCACTTCTTCTTCCCAGCTAAAGCACTAGGTAGTGGTGAAGGGTGGCCGTTTTTGGGGGACTGTCTTGTGTAATTTTTAACGTTCGAAAAGTGCTGATTCTCAGCCTAGTTTGAATAAATGACTTTTGATTTTGATTTTACTCTAAAAAGTGTTTTATTTACAAACTTAAACGGGATAGTGCTCAATTCAATTTCCGATTTGTCCAAACTATTGTCAAATGTATTTTTAGGGTTCCGTACCCAAAGGGTAAAACGGGAACCTATTACTAAGGCTCCGCCCTCTGTCTGTCTGTCTGTCCGTCTGTCTGTCTGTCTGTCCGTCTGTCACCAAGCTGTATCACATGAACCGTGATAGTTAGACAGTTGCAATTTTCACAAATGATGTATTTCTGTTGCCGCTATAACAACAAATACTAAAAAAACAGAATAAAACAAATATTTAAGGGGGGCTCCCATACAACAAACGTGATTTATTTGCCATTTTTATAGACAATGGTACGTAACCCTTCCTGCGCGAGTCCGACTCTCACTTGGCTGGTTTTTTCTCAAATCTCCAATAAGACGTAGTAGTACCAAATGCATGTGAGGAACAATCTTAATCAAAGTTAAAGTTTCGTAATGTTTTCATTTACTTACAGCAGCCAAAACTTATCAATGCACTCAATCCCATATTTAGTCCAATTAACTCTAGTTCGTAGCACTCAATGGGATTGTTAGTAAATGTTAAACAGCTATTATCAGCGACCACCGCGGCGGGCGATGGCGTCTGCTTAATAACATAATCCCAATAGCCGAGACGGAAGCACTGACGACCGACTACAAGCACCCACTTCCGGCTACACATGGGCTATACCATGTGTGTACACTGTAGTGACTTCAGGTCACTTGAGGTGGTCCACGGATGTGGAGTGAGATGTTTAGTGACGTTTTGAGACTACGTGATGTCTTTAGTGACGTCAATCATGCCACTTGAGTCAGCAGTTCAGCATAGTGGAGAAGTGAAGCATAATTATTACTTAAGTAGTTAAAATTGTATGCATTTACAGTAAGGGAAATTTATTCTAAAGCAAATGGTCACCCTACGTCATTTTGCCGTGTTATAGCCATTTCATACAACTGCCAAGAATGACAGATGTGAATTGAAGATACGGTAAATTTAAGTTGGTAGGTAGTCTATTTGCAATTTGCCTGGCTTTACCATTATAGTACCTATAGCATAGAGATATGACCTTGAGATGGGTTTAGGTAACAAAAAGATGAATTCGTTAGTCGTTGCGACGTTTTCATAGGATTCCGTAGAACAGTCTCTACTGACACCGGAAATATTAATGAAATTTTCACCTGGTTAAAAATGCAAGAAGCTTTGTGTATGGTTTATAGTATTGTACCTATTTAACTTGACTCGGGAGCTTGTGGCTAAATAATAACTGCCGCACGGGTCGATCGATCAGGTTAAGCTACGCTTACCGCGGTTGGTCCGTGGATGGGTTTCATACCAAGATTCCTCCGTGCCTCGGAAAGCACGTTAAGCCGTTGGTCCCGGCTGTCATTTGTAGATCTTTGACAGTTGTTACGGGTCGTCAGAAGCCCAAAAGTCTGACAACCAGTCTTACCAAGGGATATCGTGTTACCTAGTAACTGGGTTGTGGAGGTCCGATAGGCAGTCGCTCCATGTAAAATACTGGTATTCAGCTGCATCCGGTTAGACTGGAAGCCGACCCCAACATAGTTGGGGAAAGGCTAGGCAGATGATGACCTAGTTAACTTGAAGTCATATAATATAACCAGTAGGTAAGTGTTGTTTAAGTCACTTTGTAGATATGAGCTGAGATGTTGAGACACCTTTAGCATCACAGCGTGTAAGCCCACAGTGACAGGAGGTAATAGGTGAGTAATTACAATAATGAGAGATGTCCGTAACGTGCCTCAGTGACTCAACTAGAACTAGGAGTGCCCCGATTAACCACAGCACACAGTTCCCCACAGTACAAGGACAGTTTTCACGCTAAACACCATCACTTAAGTATGTAACAGTACGTGGTACTAGGTACGTGAACTTTACTCATTATCTTAAGTATATTGTCATTAGTAAAACAAAGCTTGGAAAACAAACCTATATGCTACTTTTTCGGTATATAGGACAAATATAAATTATTACAAAATGCATAAAGCATTCACTGTAAAATTTGATTAGATTACCCACCTACCGGAGCGATAAGGGAATGTAATACGCGAGTTTCGGTAGGCACGGCTACTGTGTACTTTACCGAATCCAATATCTACGACCAATCGCATCGCTATTCATGAATTATCACTCAAATTAATGGCGTGTAAGTTATAAATGGCCGGCGGATTAGGGCCCATCCATTTTATTCCTATTTTACCTACCGTAAAGAGGCTTCATTGAAAACGTACACAAATTCACGGAAGCATCAGCTAATTTCCCCACCTTGCGTCCTCCTCTCGCCTACTGGTAGGCTTAGACTCTATCTCGCTTTGCCAGGCCTTTTCTCTGGCGCGATTCATCATCATTTCGCGGTTTACTGGTTTTCCATTCAAATTGTAGATTGGATGCTGTCGAGGAAAACGGTGTTTGAAATATAAATTAGAACTACCTGTGCTTACTCACTTTACCTAAACAAGGAAGATCATTGTTTGTTCAATAGTGGTATGAACTAAGTAAATGGAGAAGAAACTGCAATTCAGAGATAATAATGCCAATAAAAAGAATCTCAACAAGAGTGTTACCATAACTTCTTTTTCGTCCCGGATAAAGTAAATAGACATGATTTGGAATCTGTAGGCATGCTCAATTAGTATTCCAAATAGCCGCCAACATATCGTACACGTACATAAAATGTAAAGAGTGGACCGCTCGGCGGCACGAACGACGCATAACTTTCGCGCGGATCATTCGTACACTTGCAACTCCAATCTTAAAAGAACAGGGGTAAGTGCTAAAGTTGTCTGCGACTGTACAGAGTGTACATCTCGGTCGCGGTTTCTATTTCACCCAAGCAATAACCGTCTTACCGCACTTGTAAGTAGGTTCAAAATGATGAAGTCACACCCGCCGACCGTGGAGTGCGGGACTTTGAGGCTTATGGTAATTGTAATAAAGCGGAGTGCAGCAGTTATGGGACGTGAGAGGTTCTAGACCAAATCCCAAGTAAGCTGTAACTTCCTTTTGGATTTTCGGAAGCCATTTATCAGTCTGATGTGGGCGTCTGGAAATTTTTCATGTTTCGTTATTGTTGCGAAGAGACATGACACGTACGCTTCGAGGATTCCTCGCCTTTTGTTTATTGGCCACGTGTCTATCGGTCTCAAGGTCGCACGCAGACGTTTCCACATTTTACAGCGTGTGGTAAGGAGCATTAGCTCTATTAACAAGTCAGTTTTCATACAATTCACTCACGTTATTTAAAATTATGCGAGTCGTATTTCGTCCGAGTGAGAGTTATTTCGGTTAGTTATGAACATCATAAAGAAAACGAGATCGTTAAATCACGAGTGAATATCATACAAAGCAACTAATTTGCGGTGCTAGATAAATTAGTGTTTATGGTTTGTGGGAAGAGCGCAGGGCGAAATAGTGGTCCCCGGGCGCGCATTACGACCGAGATAAATCAGATGTAACCCTTCCACTGCCGCAAGCAAATTACCGACCACCTGAGACTTGTAAAAATGCCTCAGGAAATTATTACTATTTAGTAGCCGCAAGCTGCTACCTCGCTCCTATTAGCCAAACTTAGGGGAAAGAAAACGGGGAAATTTAATTAGTATGTTGCATTGTTTCGTCGTAGGTTTTAATTAAATATTGGACTGTAATAAACGGCAGTAAATATATACTTTATATATTTTTTTTAAATGCATAAAGGCTCTTACACTTACGGTGTTTGTAAGAGCCTTAAAACAAAACATGGATACCAAATACCTAAATCTACGCATTTATCCAATAAATTAACTCCATTTATTATATACCCCAAAATGATACCTAACTCTTAACAAAACCGGGCACAATGTAAGAACATCGGAGCGTGTTCTGCGACATTAAAAGAGATCTAAGGAAATGAGTTGGGGTTGTCGAAATTGGCCACCAAAAGACTATTCGGCGACCCGGTCGAGGGTGAGAGTGTTCAGAAGGCAATCACTGGTCCCATATGGACACAAATTACTTTTCCTATTTGGTGCACAAATCTACTATGATGACAAGTGGAATAGGGTGTTGTGGTTTGCCGCATTCTGTTTACAAATGAATCACGGATCGGGGTGAAGTTTAAATTTTTTTGAAATAATTCTACGTTCAAGAAAGAAGAGAGAAAAGGAGTACCATAGTAACTTTTAATACTCCTTATTTTAGTAATCAACGGCTATGGTGCCTGCTAATTAAAATGCAGAAAGATATGATTAAGTATCTCTACGGCGCGGCGTGGCAGTGAATCTAAGTCTTAATTCTCTTGTTATCTTCTTATTTGTACCGGCGCCATTACCGAACTACTAAAAGTCTATAGAAACCCTCACAAAATATCTAATACAACTAGTAGAATAACATTTAACAGTCAAAAGCGACATATGTCGATGTTGGTCTCCGTTATACAGGGATTAGGGTCGCGTAAACGATGCCATTCTGCACGTTTTCAATTTGCATAAATATTAGTGGGAGCTGTAATGTCATAAATATATTAGTGCGGTGATACAGATTTTATGGTGATTACAAAATTATAGCCACGATCTGTTTAGGGGTCGCAGTTATAGCTTTATATTTATCCCTTATAACTTTGGTAGATGATTTCGGGTCTGTTAACACGGCAACATCATTTTCTTTGCTATTCTCGCGCAGAAAAATATATTGAACGCATAAAATGTACAATTTTTATCAAGGGGTGCGGATAGTAATAAGCTTTTATGTTGTAAATGTGCCAATACAATAGGTTATCTCTCGCACCTCTACGGATTTGAGCCATACCACCATATTTGTGGAATAATGTGAAGTCATAATATTATAATTATGAGGCAGGGTCCCGGGGACCGTCGCAGCTCATAAAGCGACGTCATTCGCTTTTGTTAGATGCTCGTATCATATTTCACGTAAGTGTCACCGTATTTTATACTAATACTACATGAAATACACACGTATAGTAGCAACTCGTTCCAAATTAACAATGTTCATTACATTTTATTAAGGAGTATTAATATCTCTTTAGTATCAAAGGCCTGTACAACAATCTTGCAATTGTGTAATTGCAAGGTTTCTTTGTCTTTCGGCTCTTTCTCTTCCAATTTATATAAATTCCCAACGTACTAACTGCTCAAGCTATAAATCAGAGCGATACAATGCAGTATTTTGTGTACTTTCATATTATTGTAGCAGGGCGGTATCATTGTATTTATGTTTACAAATAGTTCATCGTGGTGTGGTGTTTGACCATCATAGCATTATGTTACTGTTTGTTCTAGATCTTTTGTTACCGCGAGGGTGACTGAGCCACCGTTCAGACAACAATTTGTCATAAAATAAAAAGATTTATTGCAAAGTCTCCTGTTTGTACAATGTGTACAGATACTGTTTTAACAACCGTTATTCTTCCCTTTTATAGCAACAAATAAAATGAGTATAAACGGAAAGTAATATTATACAAAAGATGAGAGCATTATTTTAAATACATATTACCTGTCCGTGTGTTATAAAAACGGATCTTTATGGCGTCATTATTCAAGATAAGAAATAAATACATTTTCGAATTGACATAAAAGGGGAATGCCGATTGCAAATGATCTTTATTATATTGTGATCAGATTCGGTTATTTGATGTTTGCAAAAAATTGAGTACGTAAACGAGAATCATTTTCGACAAGAATGACTTAGAAACTGATTTTGAGGGAGAAAGTGTAGAAAAAGATAGTTCAGTATCTCCCTGACCATTATACCGGGGCTCAGTGACAGATGGGCCGGTCGCAGCGCAAGGGTTGACCCGACATCTGTCATCCACCATCAATCACACACATTGTAAATATTGTGTGTTTGTACCGTTGACTTATTGTTTGCCGATACATCAGTGGAACTCACGCTGAGATGTGTCATTACTTGACTTTTGTCAATAACTAATGTGGCCGCGGAAGGGATTTAATTAATTTCAATCATTTCCTCATAGTATTGATGGATCATTAAAAATAAAAAGGCGTGGAACTGCTTTCAACTTTTGTGATATTAGAAATATTTGCAGTCATTCGACAGATATTCAAAAATCTATCAAAGATAGATTAATTTGGCTTTAGTCATAAGTTTTCTCATTTTACTAATTACTTTTCTTGTTAATTCAAATCAGGTCAAGGTATTTATGGTTTTAGTTGGGTAGGTACCAGCAAGCTGTTAGATTTTAGCTGGTAACGTCATCAATACTCAATATCTTTATTGCTTTACCATAATGTGTACTTAGGTGGTAACTATATAATTTAGATCATTATGGACCCTGTAGGGCACAGCAAAAGGGTACGAGAGAGCCCTGTTTTAGGAGATCACTAAGTTGTTATTATTGAGAACAAGTTTTAATTTACATAATTAGACATAGTCAGGAGATCGCGAATTAGATACTAACATTTCGCACTGTTATATAGATATGTATTATTTTATCTAGAAAAGCACTTTAATATTTTAGATTAAATGATATACATACTCGTATATATATATATCCCGCAATTCAACTGTTTGACAGTTTTGCATGGAGTTTCGTAAAATGGTCCACAAATTATGAATTGCGATAATGAAGTCTAATGTCAAATAGCAGCTGTCAAACAGATGAATTGCGGGATGTATGAATCGTACGCATATCATATTATGATCCTGCCAAAGCGTTCATTTTAGGCCCCATGTACTTGTGTATTATAATTCTGTTTAATCATATACCTGACTAAATTAGTTTTCTTTGAATAATCATTATTATCATTTTGGGATGCCACAATAAAATAGTGAGTACATAGGTCAATATTTTTAACATTCATGATTATGGAGGGCGTGACAACGTTTTCTGCGCGACAGATGCCACGGCATCCGCCCTCTTTGAGGAACCAGAAAAAAGGCCCGTCGAGGAGGCGTGGTAGCAATAAATTTTGTCAAAATATGCTCGACACAAACACTTCCCATAGTCGCCCTATTAGAATAACAGAACAAATCGGTTTAATTTGTTAACAGGCGTTCAGAATGGGTGTCACATGTCTAGCGAGGTATGCCCAGCTTTTTATTTATTTAGTTTCGCCTTCACTAATTGCCGCTGACAAAGTTTAATAGCTCAAGCACATGTTAATAGATGTTTATGAATGTGTAAGGTAATTATGAGTTTTGACTTGATTTACACTAAAGACAATTATAATATTAACCCAGTAGGTATAAATGGCTTAATCAGGTCGCTATGTTTATGGAATCTGATGCATGAAATCAAATGTCCGATATCTAGCATGCGCTATGTAACCAAAGCGCAAATCCCCAGTAAGCAATGTAATTAAGACATATTTGCTGTAAACATGTCAACCAATTATTGCATGAGTGTATAGGTATACTTATAGGAATACCTAGACAGGTATATCTGAATCCTAGTGGCTCCCAGGGAATTTGTAAAAATCTAGCACCTAAAGTTCCTATATAATCAGTAACCAGTTTTTTAGGGTTCCGTATCTGAATAAGGAAAACGGAACTCTTATAGGATCACTCATGTGTCTTTCTGTCCGTCGGTCACAGCCAATTTTCTCCGAATTTACTGGACCGATTAAGTTGAAACTTGGTGCACATATGAATATCTGTGACCCAAACATGGACGTGTAACGTAAATGAATATGGGGTATGGCGTAATGAAATATGAATATGGGGGGCAAATTAGAAAATAATTAAAAAGTTTTGCAATCGGTACCTACCTTGTGACATATCAAATGAAAGGGTTTATTATATTGATTTCAGATCTTTTTTTTTTTTAATTTTAAAATAAATATCTGTAAATTTATTTAAGAAAGTAGATGAAAATTTACCATTCCCTCCTCTTATCACAGAAACTACAGAGCCTAAAATTTTTAATAAAGTACAGATAATAGTTCTTTACTTATAAATTATAGGAAAACCTATAAGAAGTCTATGGTGTTAAAATAACATGGTAAATCTCTCAATATTGTACGTCCAAACTTACATTTGCAGTTGGAACGTATCTACAATGTTAAGTTTGTTCTTGGGATAAATTATCCTGGTATAAAAAACATGGTAGACTTCACATTCATTGTACGGAATCTTCACCAAGCGAGTTCAACTCGCACTTGTCCGGTTTTTTTTAAATATTGCACCGTGTTTTTTTTTACTGAATAAAAGTTTATCTACTTCTGACACCTATTTTCCATTCATATTCTACTAAAATTTTCATTTGAACTAAACTTGATTGCAACGAGAGCACTGCCGCGTGTTTCTATAGAAACAGCTACAAATACCACATCTTTTACGTTTTTGCATCGCAAAATTTGTCAGTATCTTTTTCTAAACATCAATTATTATAAAAAAAAACACATTAATTTATTGCCAGGCAGGGCCATCAAAGCAGGCGACAACGGGCCCTGGTGTTCGGGGCTCATGTGTCAGGGGGATGCAATTTTTTTCTCCTATAGAAAAAATACTTTATAGTAACGCGGCGGGGTTGTACGGCAGAGACAGACACAGTGGCACCGGGTTTTTGCGGACTTTTTTGCTTCCAGACAGATAAATAATGTCTGCCTGTGATTTTATATCTTGTAAAACAAAACCGCTCGGATAGAAAAAGTGTAGATCAAACGGTTCCAACAGTTTCAAGACCACAATGTCTTTGAACGTGCTTCAGGTTTTTTTTTAAATTAATTTGAATGATTTATTCAAGTCACTGTTTGGAATAGTTCTTCCGGCGAACTGAAGTCCATTACGTCAATAGGTTTAATAACTGAGATGTGACAGTGTCAAGTGTGGCTCCACATCAATCTGCATAGCCTTTTCCCAACTATGTTGGGTCAGCTTCCAGTCTAACTGGATGCTGAATACCAGTATTTTACATGGAGTGACTGCCTATCTGACCTCCACGATCCAATAACTGGGTAATACAATACCCCTTGGTAAGACTGCAGTCAGACTTTCGGGCTTTTGACGACCCGTAAGGACTGTCAAAGATCCACGAATGACAGCCCGGACCAACGGCTTAACGTGCTTTTCAAGGCACGGAGGAGTCTCGGTATGTAAAGATGGTCACCCATTCATGGACCAACCGCGGCAAGCGTAGCTTAACCTGATATATTGACCCGTGCGGCTGTTATTACGGGTCGATCCATCAACTAAAGAAAGAACAGCTAAAATAACCCACATGACTAATAAATTCAGTCAAGTGAAACATTCTCATGTAATCTAAGCGTGTTGGTTACGCTGCGCGTGCGTCGCGCGTCGGTCAGATTTGGGTACATTTAGATAAAGTCAGTAATCTCGACCCGAGACGTGAACTAACACCACAAATATTTGTTTGGGCCCGTGGCCTCACACCTCATGAGCACACACCAACCTAGTTGATGAAATATGCACAATTTACATACTGGAACACCGATAAAACTACATTTATTAGCTCTTTAATAGATCTGAAATATATTACAATAGCTTTTGCCCGCGATTTCATTTTTCGTGGAACAAATAAGGGACTTAGGAGTTGTTTTTGACAACACCTTGACCTTTGTACCTCATGTTGACGGCGTCGTCAAAAGGGCTTCTAGAATGCTGGGATTTGTTGTAAGGAATGTTGCTGGTTTTAAGCGCAGTCGGACAAAGATGTTGTTGTACAACTGTATAGTTCGTAGTATCCTAGAATACTGCAGTACAATTTGGAGACCTCATTATTCCACGCACATCCTTCGACTGGAGCGAATACAAAAGAGATTCCTCTGGCATTTGGTCTATGCCAGCGGAAATGCAAAAAGGATACATATCATATGAAGCCCGACTATCTTATTTTAAGATGGTCTCATTGGAGAAACGTAGAATAATCATCGATTCCTTATTCCTATATAAGCTCCTCCGATGCAAAATTGATTGTCCCATTTTATTATCCAAGTTTCAGTTTCGAGCCCCTGCTAGACTCCCTCGTGCTCCTATTACTCCTTTATACCCTCCACTCCGCAGAACAATACTTGGTGCAAACTCAGTTGTTCCTCGTCTTTGCAAATTGTTAAATGGCTCCAGCGATCTTGTTGACGTGCATTTTGACTCATATGCCAAGTTTCATGGAACAATTACTAGTAATGTTTAATTTTATTTTTCTAGATTTTGTTCTCTTTTTTTATTTTGTTCTACTGAATTTTACTTTTGCTATTTATATTAGTTTTATCATGTAATTTTATTTGAATCTAAAATTGCTAATTTTAGTTATTATATAACATTAGTTTCATAGTTTAGTGCTTGTAGCACACCTAGTTTATGGGGCATGCGGTGCTAACCTGTAAGAAATTGTTCCACTAACGTTAGATCATATTAGATATTATTTCAACTATTTACAGTGTAAACAATTGTTGGTTGGCCAATAAAGGAAAATAAATAAATAAATTTCACCCGGATGTCGGATATCACACACCGAGAACGCACTACCGGGATAAAAGTATTCTATGTCCTAACCCAAATCGTACAGCCGTTAAGGAGAGCAAATCTAGATAACAAATTGCAATAAATTTTGCCCCAGTGGACAGATTTTAATGACATAAAAACTAAATGTTATATTAAGATATGGAGACTATGACTCTATTTCCAATCCCTTAAATCTCTTAAAAAGAAGTAGGTTCTACTAATATTTCAATAGCTACCTATTACGTGTTAATTTTAAAATCATCCCCTATTTTACCTCCTTGGGTTGATTTTACAAAAAAGTTGTAACACGTAATTCTATATTTCTTACCAAAAGCATTTTGAATGTTCATATCCCTTACCTAACATAAGAAATGCGGAGTTTCCCTAACAAACTTTATGTCCTTCCCAAGGATAGCATCTATCTCCTTGTCAAATTTTATCGAAATCTACATAGAGGTTTAGGCGTAAATAGGTGTCGAAAATTAAAATTATGCTGGTCATGCTGCATGTTAGCCAAAAGATTTTTATGATTTGAAATTGTAATAACTTTTGACCAAGTAAACCGATTTTAAAATAAAATAAATAATAAATGTAAGCTCATTTATATATGACCATATTTTCAATACCTTAGATTTCTTTAAAAGTACACAAACATATGAACATTACGTATGGATTTTAAAATCATCCCGTATTATGTTACAAAAACGCTGTAAGACGTAATTCGTTATTTCTTACGAAAAGCCTAAATTTGAATTTTTATATGCTTAACTTAACAAATGCTGGGTTTCCTCATACCAGCTTTCATCCCCTATATCACCCCCTATAGGATTATTTTTAAGACAAAAAGTAGCCTATGTCTTTCTCCAGTATATCATCTATCTCCTCGCTAAATTCTGTCGGTTTAGGCGTTAAAAGGTAACATACAGACAGATAGATAGAGTTACTTTCGAATTTATAATATTAGAATGTATAAGTATACGTATGGATAGGTTATTTTTGGTAAGTATATTCATATGAGCAACGCACAATATTTCCAAAAACTCATCAGTTTCTGTACTAAAAAGATGATAAACCTACATCAAAATACATTTAATGTTCTTTGAACTACGTAATTATATCCTTGATGAAAGTGAAACGCAAATGGAAAGTATCGTAAATTAATCAACTTACTTGGAATATTAGTCTAAAATGAGCGGAACATCTTACTCGGCGGCAACTTGTAATCCTTCACATCACAAAATGGTTGATTACGAGCGCGCCGAGCTTCCCAATTCTTTGTTTGGCAAACTTCCCAACACAAAGTTGCATAAGCGATGAAAAGAACGTTTGTTTTTGTTATTAAATATGTTTAATCGACTCCATAAGCGATTGTTTTGCTTATTTAATGACTAAGGATTATCTTAATATCCTATAATGCCGTTAAATTAATTGAGCTAAAGTTGTTTAGATGGTCGTGAAATTAATGAGGCTATAGTTTTCTAAACGAGACAATTATAGTGATCATAATTCTAAAATGGACGCAATATTAGACCTTTTTTTTTTGGCTCTCGTGAAACGTTACAACACTTCAGTAAACCAGGAAAAATGTTAGCAATTCTCACATATACATGAAAAAAATAGGTAATGCTCTGAAATCCCGCGTAATTAATTTTCCATATTTTGTTCCAAGGAAATAATGAGATCCGCCCCGGGTTTAGCGCCGCATGAGGTGAAAAAAGGCATCGACAGAATCAACGAACGACGAGGCTTTAATAAGATTTCGCAAAACCTGATCAATTTAAAATTAAAGCCACGAAACGTGTTTTTCGCCTATTTTATAAAAATCTCGGGATATGGGAACAATCTTCGACGGATAAGCTTGGAGAAGCAATATCATACGCAGAACAGATGAGATTTTTTAACCGCATATGCAAAAAAAAAAGTTTTTTTTTTTTGCAAAGACTTTTTACGATCCAATCAAAAAAGGTTGGAATCAGACAGGTGTTGTGTGTGACACAAGGCTTGGGACACATAATTTTACAATGTAACGAAATTGAATTATGTAAGAATTTATAAAAACAAACAGAGACAAAATGACGACAGCAATTGCGTAATGAAGTAACGTACAATAGAGCTTTAATAATATAATGCACACAGTAGCATTTTAATCCCCCATTTAAATTCAATGGCAAAAGCGGCAAGTGCAAGCCTAATCATCGCAATATAATGCTCCACCGACTACGAAGGGTTGTTTTTTTCGTGAGCAACTGAGACAAAACGTTTTGTTTTATTAAAAACGTTGTGTCGTGAAAGAGAGGGATGATGCCCGATTCATTCAAATTGACTTTAAATGATTGCCTCTGCTGCTCTTTTTGTCCGACGGTGATGGATTGCAAATCGTTGCGTTTACTTCAGCCTCACGTGCAAAATGCAAAAATGTAGCTATTTTTATATAAAAATATATATTTAAAAAGTTAGCGACTTCTTGATAAATTATCATGATGTAGTGAGAAAGAGTTTATAGTGAGAGAGACTTTATACGTGATTTTTACTAGATCTGGTGCGTTAAAACAACAGGACCTGTTTGTGGTGTTCTCTTGTGCCAAAAGGAAACGATGACTTTAAAAAGCACGGTTGTCAAAGAGAAGTTACTATAAAATCGTTCTTAGACTGAAACTAACTACAGTGAAACCAAATACAGTGATGGTTTTAAACCACCCAATTCCTACGATCCTGTCTACATTCAAAATACAAATAATAGTAAAACATCTTCCTCGTAGTTTTAAAGTTCGGGTCCCTAGAGGCACGACTAATTGCGTAACAAAACATATAGGGGGCGCGTAATCCGATACTGATGTGTTTGTAAAAACTATCCGATTAGCCCCGGCACCCTAGCTGTGTTGATTTGCTTGTGATTATATTGTATAAATTGTTTCCTTGTGAAAACGATTGTAATGTCTTCATTTATTAACAGAAACAGGTATTGACCTTAATCGGATTAAGTATGTGAAGGTGTAAAAAGATATGACTTCATTTTGATAAGTAAATTGATTTAAAGAATTTTCTGGAACAATAAATTAAGGCGAAAGCGTCAGGATAGCCCGCGAAATTCAAATTTTCTTACGTTTTTTTTGCAATTTACAGGTCAGTAACAGGTTGTATGTTGATCTAAATATGATTCGCGGCCGTAACAAATATGGCTTTACAGAATTATAATCATTATAATAAGCAACACCACTCTCTAAGTTCATAGAATCCTATTGAATGACTATATAATTCATAAAATAGTCATTTAATAGGATTCTAATGATTATAATTCTGTAAAGCCATATTTGTTACGGCTGCGAATTATATTTAGATCAACATACAACCTGACACAGACCTGCAAATTGTAAAAAACTTAAGAATTTTTTTATTTCGCGGGCTATCTTAGCGCATCCTCCCTTAAGGCGCTGACAAGAGGCAAATGATAAAAGTAGACTTGTCTTAAAAGAAAAATTGCCAAATCTATATAGTTTGTGGTAGCGGAAAAAAATGTTATTCTCGAACACATTTCTCAGAACTTGGTTGTTACCAAAACACACCTGGAAAAAAAACTCGTTATAAATTAACGGTAAACTAGCCCTTTACTTTGAGTTTCATTCCAAAATATCTGTATTAAATATCAACGTCCGGTTGGTGTTTAATTAATAATAAGAAAGTCTTATTTGTATGCAGAACTTGGTTCTTTTTTTTATTTTCGATTACTCAACTCATTTTTGAGTAAATAGACAATTGCTTCATATTTTGCAATAAATTAAAAGCGTTGTGGCATCGCGCTTCTCTTTCTTTTGTATGCAGTCTGACAGTGACCGCGGTTTAGCTGTTGTCCGCGTCTTAAGTGTTCGGTTTCAGTTACTTAGGTTAGCTAGCATAGGTTAAGGTATACCTACATATTATAAAAAAAAGTCGTTGTCTGTTTGACCGCTTAGATCTTCTAATCTGCCCAATAGATCTGGATGCGGTTAGAATGTTTCCAGATATGTCTATAATATTGAGGAAGTTTAGATAGATACACACTTTATTCACCAAAACAAACGGAGAAAGCGGCGAAATATACGAAAAATGCGCATCGGGATGTGTACCGTGACATGTAGGTCTGAGTGACGTAGACAAAAGAGGCGAATTGCGTGTCACGCGGGCGGGAGGTGAATAATCCCTAATTTTGTATACAAAGTGCGCCCACATCGCGTCACGGTCCTCCTGCCCGATCGCCTGTGACGATCACCGCTTTTTATTCGCCGTCACTCCATAAATAAAGTCATCGGCGACTGTACCACGTGCGCTAAAGTCTTTTGTCGAGTATTGATGACAAAAGTCATAATTTTTTTTTTGCGTTGTTTTTTAAATAAAATTATGATATAGTAGAGGAGTTACATTAAATCGGTTTGTTACGTTAATAGTGTTTACAAAATCATTATATTATCATTCGACGTTGGATAGTCTACAAGGAAAACAAGTCCAACAAGGATAGACGTAGTCTTTGACTGATACACCTAGGTACAGTGTAAGCTATTTCACAAAGTTAGATCTGTAGAAGACAGTTAAATTCAATTACCAACTCTATCAGATACGGAATTTCTCTAGACCGCAATTTATTATGCAAAAAACGTTAGTCGCGTACTGTAAATGTAGCTAAATTTCAATAGAATTCGAGAGCACCTAAATCGGGAGCGAAAAGAGTGCATTTATTTACCTCACAAAATCCTTTTGTAGGTTCGTATCTGAGGACAAGAGAAGCTACATATCTTCATAAAAATAAAACGCGGCGAATGACTCGATCGTATGCGAGCACGCGTCGCGCGTCGCGAAATGAAACGCGAAAACTCCCCTTTATTTTATTTACTGGCCGAATGGAGTTTAAAACGGGATTTATTCGCCAATATAAGAAATCCTCGTTGGTTCTCTTCTATAGGGAAACGTATGGATGTGATTGGAAGATACCGATTTATAAAAGACTTCCAAATAAGGAACTTATTGTTTTGCCGAATAGTGCTACGCCGTAGCACTTAGTTACGTAGTTTTGGCGTAGCGTTTTCAAACGGGTGGAATATGCATTTAATGTTATTAAAAAAGAAAATAGTGCCGTTGTAGCATAGACAGAAGAAAATGTCCTCCTTTGCATCATGATTATGCACGACCAATATCACATCACACTAATATTATAAAGGCGAAAGTTTGTGTGTGTGTGTGTGTGTTTGTTACTTCTTCACGCTCAAACGGCTGGACCAATTTTGATAAAATTTTGTATGGAGGTAGCTGACATCCTGTATTAAAATATAAGCTTTTTATCCAGATATTCCCACAGGATCGAGACTTACGCGGGTGAAACCGCGGGGTGCAGCTAGTTTCAAATAAAGGCACTTTTTAACGTCACAATTTTCCAAAAAATACAATTTTGTCTAATCGCCCCTTCAAAAGGTAGTTTCATATGGAGAAGAAAGCTATGGGGGAAACCTTTGCCCAGTAACATCATTAAATTGGGCAGGAGGCCCCTATGCCAATTTATTTGGGGTCGTCGCAACAGACCTTAACCTAGTACTGGAACAATAAAGATAAAATTTTAAAAAACCTTTAAAACCTAACCCATTTATCCCGATATTCTTACGGGATCGAGACTTACGCGGGTGAAACCACGGGGCGCAGCTAGTTATATATATATCTCACAGTTGATGGTTTATGGCGCAATTACACTTGGTCGTTGCCTATGGAATTCGGGCAAACGACCAAGTGTAAATGAACGGGGTTGAGTATGCCCGTCTTCGGCCAATCTAGTCCAGCTTCATCGTATGTTACGCGAATTTGGATACCCGACGCCAATTTTCCTTTCGTCTCCATGACTGCTTTGCCACTCGTCAGAATGAGTCTCGACTTCATTCTAACTACTCGTAGTCGCTAGCCCGTGGGTATTCCAGTGCGACCAGTGTAATTAATGCATCGGGTGCCCGAATTCGAGTAAAGTCTTTCAAGCACCCGAATACGGGCTTACGACCAAGTGTCAGTGCCTTTACCAACTACTACCCCTATTGTCAATCCTAATTATTATTATTTTATTACATTTAAAACTACAAAAAAAAACACAACTCACGTTTGAGCTTCTCCAGCGGTTCATGATGAAGCGGCGGCGCATGATGCAAGGGCGTATGCTGGGGCTCATGGTGCAGTGGGGCCATGAGGCTACTGATAGCCGAGCCCACGGAAGCGGCCACAGACTCGTGCAAGTGGCCGCCTCCGTGGAGCTCCAGCTCGGATAGACAGAGCCCGTTCTCGCTTAGCGGCTCCATCCCGGCCGCTAGCGCCTCTTTGTACACCCGGAGGTGAATGATGATGCTTGTTCTGACGGTGGTGGAAAAGGGCGTGCGCTGGTGACCGTGAGCGATCACGCGCGGTTCCACATTGTTGTGTCCACTGAAACAAGATTCACCTGGTTATTATGCTGAACTATAATAAGAAAAAACCGGTCAAATGCGTGTCGGACCACGCACAATGAAGGGTCCCGTAGTTAGGATGAATGTATCCCTAAAAAAAACTTAACATTGTAGTTGAAAAACATGTCATCGATATACGCCACGGTAAATTTTCCAACTGAAAATTTAAGTTTGTAATCGCAAAAATGTTTTTTTATGTGATAAAACTACAATTTAACAATTTTCGGACTTTTTCCTTTACTAGCGCTGTGAGACCTTGCTTCTGCCCAAATTTCATGATTCTAAGTCAACTGGATACGTTGTGATTTATGTGCGAGATATTCGCAATTTTTTTTTATGTGATAAAACTACACGTTTTACTTTTTTCGGATTTTTTCCTTTACTTGTGCTGTAAGACCTTGTTTGTTGCCAAATTTCATGATTCTAGGTCAATGGGAAGTACCACATCAAAAGTGTCTAGGGATCAAGTACATTTTTAACTATAAAAAAATATCCAATTAATATTTCCCAAATCTAGTATTTCAGGCTGGGTTCTAACTTTAATTCCTATGTTTAAGTTAACAACTTATCTTTCAATCAATCAACTCAGCCTATAGCAGTCCACTGCTGGACATAGGCCTCTCCCAGGCTGCGCCACAACACCCTGTCCTCAGCTTTCCGCATCCAGTCTGTCCCAGCCACCTTTTTAAGGTCGTCGGTCCATCTAGCTGGGGGGCGCCCCACACTACGCTTGCCGATACGCGGTCTCCACTCCAGAACTCGTCTGCACTTATCCCTATATTTTGTAAAAAATAAAAAATATTGCAATTTTTGCAAATTGAGGAAAATTGACCTAAGTTAATGTCGTCTATTAAATGGCTTTAAAGGATTTTTATTTTATAGATAATAAAATTAATAATCTGTGTTTCCACCACTGACACGAATCACACAATCACAGTGATTTGGCATGCTTAAAATCAGTTCATCAAAATCACTATGAGGAATGGCCGCCCACGTTCTTTCTAACAAGTCAAAAAGTTGTTGTGGGGTATGCACGGTACTCGGCAGAGCTCTTCTTTAGAGCATATCCTTTGCGTGCTCAATTGGGTTGAGGTCTGGCGATTGAGCAGGCCACGGCATAACGTTTTGCCTTTTAGTCTGTGCTAAATAAATGTATTTTATTTCTTTCTTTGATGCGAGCATCGGCAAAAGTGCGTGTTACGACACTAGCCATGTGTGGACGTGTATTGTCGTGCATTAGTTGAAACGAATCACCCAACCGGTTTCGCAAAGGGATGATCACGTCTGAAACAATTCTCTCCGCATGAATCTGAGCATTGAGGTTGCCCTTGATTCAAATGAGATAGGTTCTTGCACCGATCCAAATACCGGCCCAAACCATTATAGTTCCCCCTCCATATGAATGAACTTCCTGGCATAATTTCAAACGTACTTGACGTCCAGAAGTCCTCCAAACTCGAGTACGTCTTGTACCATGCCTCATACCGAAACAAGATTCATCGGAAAAGCAAACCCAACGCCAGTCTTCTGCCTCCCCATTTCTGTGTTCACGAGCCTATTGTAAACGGGCCTTAGAATTGCGGGATGCTATAGGTGGAATTCTCAGCGGCCCTCGGCAACGCAGACCCTCTTAACGTAAATGATTGCGGATGGTATGGTGGCTTATCAGCAAGCCTGAAGAGCTGTGGAGCCTCGTAGCCAACATCATGGCGGTCATGGTACGATTCCATCGAGCAATATTTTGGATGTACCGGTCCTGTCTGCGAGTGGTGATGCGAGATCGTCCTCCATGTCGCTCGGCCACGCTGCGCGTGATACGATAGCGTATCCAGAAGCGGCTTATGACGCTCTGTATAGTGCCAAGACCGACAGCCACAGTACGTTGCCTGGAACCAACTTGCAACATTCCGACGACTCTCATCATCTCTTCTCGTGTCAAATGATGTCGTCGGTCCATATCGATGCAATTTTTTTCAGTTCCGATGCAGAAATTGTAATAGTTTTGTAAAAACCCTATTACATACTTTTATAGGAATCCTTATTGACAGTTGATTTTCTATTTTTAATTTAATTTTAAATAAAATTCATTATTCAAATAGCGAAATTCACTAAAAATAATCAATCAATAACAATACAAAAAAGTTAAAATAATAATCCTCAATTGCGGCGATACTCAAAAATGTACTTGATCCCTAGACACTTTTGATGCGTGTACCTATCTATCTATCAGAGTAATAAAATTTTAATATGATTGTTTATGGCTATCATTACATAGTAAAATAAAGATAAGAATGATGATAAGTGTAGAAAATTATACGTACTAAATGTGTAATCTAATGAATTCAGACGGTATCTAGGTAGGTATCAGCGACTTTGACAATTTGTAGATCAATAATTTATTCAAAACGTACGAAAACAAACGCATAAAGTATGACATCTAAAACACTAAACTAACCTCACGATAACTACAACAAAGTTACTAAAACGGACCAACTTTTTAGAGCCATTTATTTGTATAAAGTTAACTACACGAAAAAGCTTACAACAACTAGAAACTTCCTGGTCGAACAAAAGTTCCTAAAATACGAAATAAATCGTTTTTAGTAAAAATATCAGCTTGATTTAGAGCCGCACACGACGTTGTTTGAGCAGTAAAAAAAATAAGCACCATAAAAAACGGCCTGATGGAGATATATCACTTTACAACTTTCATATTTCAAATAGCGTTGTCAGTGGCCGGGCATTGGTGTTTCAGTGAGCACATAAAACCAGCCGTTATGGCTAGGAAAGGTAAAAGTAGGAAAAAAGGGCATACACAAATGATTTATAGCTTTAATTGCCTTTTTTACGCGGTACTGCCTATCTGCGGCTGACGGGAATTCAATATTCAGAAATAAGAGCAAAGAGTTGTGTCGAAGCGCCAATGCGAATTTATTTTTTGCAGTTTTCCCGCCAGACTGTAATGTCTACTGTGGCTTTTAATAATTTGAATTCGTACCTTTTTAATTTTTCTGTCTCACTATTATACACACTCATTGCTTGCGATTTATTAATAAAACTACGTGAAAGAAATTGAGCTAACAAAGTGAATCCATAAATTGCAACTTTCGACAGAATGTTACGCGGTTGCTAAATAAAACAAATGACTAAATCCAATTGAACCAATATTATTCTTTTTTTAAATTTAGCAGCCGGCTTGAAGTTTAATCAAAAGAGGTTAACTTCTAATTTGTTTTTTTTTATTTTAATTAAGAAAACAATTATTTTTTTGCAATCCAAAGAGGTTGACACATTATTTTCTGATCAGTATTTTTAGAACTTTAGAACATATCGTAAATCGGGCGACCCAAGCTCAGATGGTTGAATGGCGTAGACCAAGATTACAGAACTGTTATAGTGAGAAATAGGAGAGAAAACCCCGGAAATAGGCCACATTGGAGGAACATACTTGACCAGGCTAAAGCCCACCCACGGCTGTACCTGATCCCTTAGATGACGATAATAATTTTTAGAACAGTTACAGTTGTTCTAAAAATACTGATTATGACATGGTAATGCAATTTGCATTGATTGTTGTTGCAAATCGCGAAGAGTGTACAACCTTGAAACAACCAAGCTATGAAAATGCATCGAAGTGCCCACAAAGTTATTTTATAACTGTAAAAATTTCTAAAAATATCTTGAAAACAAACCAAAGTAAATATGACAGGGCGAGTAATCGTCGCTCACATAACGCGATTGTAATCTTGACTAGGCGGTGAGTAATTGGCCAAAGCTAAAGGCAGCAATCGAGCCGCTTGAGCCACTCTCATCCCTTTAAACCGATGTAAAGCCTTTTTTAAGCCCAAAGATTTAAGTTGGTGAAAGTGCTTCGCTCTATTAAAACGCCATTTGGTTCGAATTTTACTTGGAAGTCTGTACGGTTTGATGTGATCAGCACAATAAGGTCGGATGTTCGTGAACTTTTCTGTCGGTGCCTGTACTTCGGGACACTCATAACTGGTCGGAAGTAAAATAGTGAGTGTTTGATTGCCGCTATAAGGAATTTGAAGTTCAGGGTTACAACACTTACAACATACGAGTAATTCTTGTGCTGTGAAGATAAAATTAGTTTTAATTAAATTGCAACATGCAGCTCATCTACCTACATCATTATGCTGTCAGTTCAAGTCTGGCTCTGGCTGTTGTGTATGTGAGTTTAAATGTTTGTAAACGCACCCACGATACAGGAGAAATTCCTAGTGTGGGGCAACGTTTTTTTTTAAATTGAGTATATTTTTTTATTGTATTGTTACAAAAATCACTTCGTGTGCTTTTCCTTCTTCAATTACCTACATGAAGTTTCGAAAAGACTTGGAACGAATTATGAATAACATTGAAAAAGGCATTAAATAACGCCTTTTGCTTTTGCTTCAGTTGCTTGCAATTTCATTAAAAAAAATCATACCATCTTTAGGTATTTTAGGTCAAGAACTTCAACATCACACATTTCTTGATTCATCTCATCAGATTACAAGACATATCTTGGCTGTTTTTACTCATCCCTGATAGGGGGCTGCTCTTGGCATATTTGTTGTGTTAGTAATCGGATAATGACTTTAAAATGAATTGCTAAAATGATATTTTTTCTAAAGCACAGAACAAATAATCTTAATTCGATACACACGATAACGATTTACTCAAATAGTAACCCTAGAATGCAAAAAATTGCTTGTTGTCATTTGACAGATGGGTATTTTGGTCTCATCGAAAACTATAAATGAAAATCATTTAATCACAAAAATAAAAACACAAAAACTTTAATGGCATCGCTGTATTTTTCTGACAACAAATGGCCGGGTTACTAAAAAGAGGTTGCATTTAAATGTTCAAGTACTGTGCACATTTTATTAAACTATTCCGATTGGGAGATTGTTTTGTTTGTTGAAGGTATTTGTATTAGCTCCAACCTATAATAACTGAATTTCCACAATAAAGTTCCTGACATTATAAGCTGTTCCAAAATAATCCATGCCTGCTTCCTATCATTTGACAGATGGATATTTTATTTGGAAATAATAATGTGTAGGTACTTAAAAAGTTTGCACATAATTAATTCTTACGGAAATTAGACTTGTTCTTATCGAAAACTATTGTTATACGACATTTAATTAAAAATAAAAACAAGAAAAAATCTTGTATGATGTGCTTGAATGGCATAATCGGGCATCATCTTAAACTAATATATATAATATGGCATCATTAACTTTTAGACAACTAATGACCGCCTTTTTAGCAATGTTAGAAAAAAAAATCTATGCTATCAACTTTTTTGCAGTTACATTATATAATATCAGTGGATGCTAAAATAAATCTTAACTCCACCAACTCTAATATTAATGCATGTAAAACACATGTAACATGGGTGATAGCACTCAGGTAAATATTTGAATGTTATTGTGTGATAACATGATGTTGTGGCATTGTCAATGGGCTGATATCATCTCGATGCAAAGAACTGTTCGATTGGTAGATAACGTCTATTTGTATACGTGAGAGTATTTTTAGATGTTTTTGTATTTAAATACATGTGAGAACTTTGTTTTGTCCTTCAAAACTGTAATGTTTTAAGTGTTTTAGTGTAGGCAAAAATGTCTGTGACATATTGTACCTACTATTCTAAGAGAACAAGCTAAATTAAAGGTATGCAAATATTTTTTGATTATTGGATGAGCTTCAGCAGTCTGGACTTTCAGTGTCATAATAAGTTAGGTTAAGTCCATTAGGTTACCGACTGTTTCACAAAACAAACTGCCTAAAATTGCAGATGTTTACAGCGTCAATGTTAAAAGAGATCAGCTTTATATTCTGAACATATACTGAGTTAACTATAATACTAATTTGCAGGTTAAAACAACATAATATTTATGTAACATTAGAAACTACAATTATTAAAGATGCTATACCTACTTTGTAAGCAGTCAACAAGTTTTACAGTGAATAACACACAAGTAAACGGAAAGATTACAGTTAATGTACACCTTTTTACATACCCAAGAATCGCTATAAAGAGGTTTTAACTTAACATTTCACATGAAATTAATCGTTATCGTTTTTTAATCAATTATCACACTAGTTTGTCAATTTTGGATGCAAAAGATATTCACTACAATCAATAGAATTTCACTTTTAATACCGTGTAAATGTAAATGCCTGTGTGCTCGCCATTTGTGATAGTATATTATTTCATTGATAAATAAGATATGTCTATGTTGCCTCTCTTTCTATCATACGCAAATATTTTAAAGCAGTTCTATCTCTCTTTAGTTGACTAGATAATTTAGTGTTAGTTTTGCGATTTCTAAATCTTGTCGTAAATTAATAAGTCACAATACTTAGTTTGTTTTAAAGTAGATATTATCAATTTTATGATCGCAATGGTTTTTGTTTGTTGAGATTCTTCTAGAAAACGTATCATATTCTTATCAAAAGATAATTAAAAATCACATGGTTCAATATACCTACCTACTCATTATCTAATTCTTCTCATTTAATTAGAGTACAGTCTGTTTTTTATTGTAAAGTATTTTGGGCGTCACAACGAATACAGAAGTAAAGGTATGAACCGACGTCATGTCAATTTATCTACGCGTTATCAATTTAACACACAGATAAAATTATCATTCGGCTGATAGGGGAGCGTGGCGCGACTACACCTAAAATTGTAATATTACGGCTGTTTCTGGTACTCTATGGTTTCATATTTGTGAATGCATTTTTTTTTCTGCATTATGCATTGAGCCTTACTTACGAAGATCTTTGGCAGTCGTTACGGGTAGTCAGAAGCCCAATAGTCTGACAACCAGTCGTATCAAGGGGTATCGTATTATCCAGTAACTAGGTTGTGGAAGTCAGATAAGCAGTAGCTCCGTGTAAAATATTGAGCCGACCCCAACATAGTTAGGAACAGGCTAGGCATATTGATTGAGTTACCAACGAGTTTTTAATGCGGCGACTTATCTACTAGTTACCAACGAGTACGTACTTTCCAACGCAGAAAGTACTAAACTGTGTCGATAAATATGTATTATCAACAACATTGATTAAACTGAACTACAATTTTGAATGCATTCTTTGATAATAATAGATTTCTGGTGGAAATATAAATATACATATTAACCACTTGTCAGACTTACCTAATCGGGCTTTTGGCGTTGGGAACTACTAAGGTAATTAATTAAATCTCTAATCGATGATGCTATTGAGTTAAATCTATAATAAAACTATCGTCTTACCTTAAACCTTCCGGTTAAGAGCTTAAAAAATAAATACAAACATAACATTACGCTTGTATACCTACCCTGAATGTAATCGCAGAAATAAAAATGAATATTTTATTTTTAGAATTATTTTTATTTAATAATTAGGTATTATTTGTTAGATACATTTCTTTTCATGAATATGAGGTCCTGGGATCGATTCCCGGTTCGGGCAAAGTGTTATTGGGTTTTTCCACCTGGAATTTCTCAGTAGCAGCCCAGAGTCTGGATTGGTGCCCAGTTGATGGCAATATGCTCGCCCCCTATTAAACATAACTGCCGAAATGTGCACTGATAAAAATGCAGATTAACAAAGATACATTTTCTCATAGTTGGCATTAAAATGTTTGGAATCATTATTTATCTATTTACTACAAACAAGATAGCATATTTGCCAGAACAAATTAATTTTATTTATATCGACAGTGTGACATGTACAGAATAATCACCGGTCTTTGTTACATCATACATGCTTTGTTTGATTTTACTTCTTCGCTTTTGTATATTAAATAATAATTTAAGTTCATGGTAACAAGCAACTTGTTAGCATTACTTATATCATTCTTAAACTGGCCAACATTTGAGCTAAATTAAATAACTACCCGTAATTAAACTAATTAATTAGTTATTAGACGAAACTATGATAATTTAAAAAAGTTCTCCTAGCTTCAGAAGTCAAGATCTTGTTAGGCTAGTATGGAGTCAAGATGCATGATCACATTAAACAGGATTTTTGTTAAACGAAACACTTTTTTTTCAGTGCGGGTGTACCATTCCTATAGGTGTTCGTACACCTCTGCCTAACCCAGGCGCAATGTTATGTTAGTATTTTTTTTAATATAAATAATTATATACTATACATTTCCTTTCATGTGTTTTCATTAAGCTGAATAAGTAAGATTATCAGCGAAGTTACATTTTGCAGACAATTTGATTTTAATGTAGGCCTATAATTAGACACTGCCAATAAACCAAGTAGGTATTTAATACAAATATTTTTTTTAATGTATTGTATTCAAATATTTCATTTGTTTTGCGTACCTATAATAAATAAAAACCTCAACCATATATGGCTATACCTGTTTCAAATAAAGCATTGTCTTGGTCAACATAATCACATTTATTATTTCATTTTGCAATTTCAAATCGGAACAATACGATTTAGACAGAGTGGAGTTTTAGAAAGGAAGAACAGAGTTTCCAATTTTAAATAAAAACCATGATATTTTTTTTTATATTGGAATTAGTATGTACAGTACTTACCGATGGCGACAATTATTATTCTGCCAATTTCAACGTAAGTGTAAAAATGTAAAATGGAAAAATTATTATTATTTGTCCAAAAATACGTTAGTTATGTTGTAAACAATATTTTTTTAGTAGAAACTTTGGTATGATAAATAAGGAAGCAAAAATCTATCATAATGTGAGAACGAAGCTAAGTAGGCAATGAGCGTTCTTTGGCAAAACGACGGAACAAGTTAGAAGTGAGCAAGCACTTCTGAAGTTTCTCGCTACTTACACATGTAGGTACAGATTTTCATATTTATATAAATATATTAGGTACCTATGTGCACTGTTGCTATTCTACGTATTGTTGCATTTATTTATTTATATAAAAGTTGCTTGCTGCACTTACTGTTTACACCAAAGCGTGCAGCAAGCTAACAACATGATTTAGAAAGTTTCTTTTTTAAAAGAATTATTTACTGTAAAACTATAAGCTGATTTACATTTACACTAATAATGATGATTATACTGCGATTGAAATAGATTAAGAAAGATTACTTATTTGAGAAGAACTACAACTTAATCACACTAATAATAATAAGGCGAAAGTTTGTGAGTGTGCGTGTGTGTGTGTTTGTTACTTCTTCACGCTCAAACGGCTGGACCAATTTTGATAAAATTTTGTATGAACGTAGCTGACACCCAGGATTAACATATAAGCTACTTTTTATCCCGATATTCTTAAGGGATAGGGTGAAACCGCGTGGCGCAGCTAGTAAGATAATATACTGTTAAAAGAGAATTGTTATTATGTATACCTAATTGAATGACTTAATCATAGTGTATTACAAACAATAACAACAAATAATAAAACAATATTTGAATGATACTGGCTTTTAATTTTTATCCTGAATGTATCTATTAACCAAACTTGACGTACCGATTAGAAAGCGTAAAATAGCAATATTTTTCTAGAACAATAGACTCTCAGACTGTACGTAAAGGGACTCCACATAAAGGGAACCAATCACAAAATCATAATATTCAACTAGAAAAACTTTATGAAACATATTTTTTCTTTTTATTAAAACCTTTTTTTAATTAAAAAAATATTTATTAAAAATTATCTACGTATTTATTAATAATGAGTTTTTATTTAGTGCAACCGAAAGTTTCACTATTTATCAAATATATATTTTCCTATTCGATGTGCCTACTTAATGCCATTTAGGGACAACCGTTAAAATGGAACTTCCTTTTGAATCCAATCAACTTCTTCGAGGCTTATTTAACTCAAACTCAAAGCATTTATTTCAAACAAACCCATTACAGGCACTTTTGAATTGTCAAGAGGTCGGTCGGTCAGAAAGATGCAGCTAGTTGCCCATTCCAAAGCATACCTAGTAGGTAGGTCTATGGAGAAGAACGGGCAAGAACCTCCACGGACACTGTAAAATTAACATATGGTTACAAAATATAGGATACATCATTCAAGTTGAAATTATACATGTGAGAACTATGCAAAACATCAAAAGTGTCCGTGATAAAAAAATAAAAAAACAATTCAAAAATTAAATTAAATTAAAATTAGCCATGGCAGCTAAGAGATGACGAGTCCCTACTGACGGCGCCCGTTCACGAACATGACTTATCGCAATGAACTGTTCTGTGGGGTTAGTATAGGTAATCGTTGAATCTACAGATGAATTTTTACAATTTATGATTACTTTTAGTGCCGATTACAAGTGTGATTTAGATATTACCCATACTCCATTTGAAATTATTTTTATGCCTACGGAATAAAAGTCAAAATCCTATGAACGGACTGTAAAAAAGTTTATTTAATTTTCTAATCGTATTTCAAATGGGGTATAGATACTACAACATTTTTAGGATTGTCCTGTCCTGTTTAGTTTAATTTGTTTTGTTTAGTTATTTTTATCAGTGTGAATCATCTTTTTTTATGGCAGGTATTCGAAAGTAGGTACCTACTCATACTTTGTTAGCTATTAAATGTCCTATTTAGCATTTAACATACCGTTTAAGATGAACAAAAAACATTAACCACCATCATCTGCCTACAGCCTTTCGTAACTGTGTTGGGGTCAGATTCCAGTCTAACAAGATGCGGCTGAATACCAGTATTTTACATGGAGTGACTGCCTATCTGAAGTCCACAACCCAGTTACTGGGTAATACGATACCCCTTGGTAAGAAGACTGGTTGTCAGACTTTCCGGCTTCTGACGACCCGTAACGACGGTCAAAGATCTACGAATGACAGCTGAAACCAACGGCTTAACGTCCTTTCCGAGGCATGGAGGAGTCTTGGTATGAAAAGATGGTCACCCATCCACGGTCAAACCAAGGCAAGCGTAGCTTAACCTGATCTATCGACCCGTGCGGCTGTTATTACTTAGCCACAAGCCCCTCAAAAAAAATATACACCATTTCTTGTAATTACAGAATTAAAGGTAGGGATGTAAAAAAAAAATAACCTGCGAATACAGAGAGATGATTTATATTATTTACTTCTTCTGGGCACGTTTCCGGATGACAGCGATGCGGAGGAGTACTTCTTTTTTAATTTGTATTGTATTTTTTTGTTTATCTCGTTAGTACCAGTAGTAGTAGTAGTACTCGTTAGTAGTAGTAAATAGTTAGTTGCATAATCTATTATATTGATTTTAATGTATTTTTATTTAAATAATTTTTTATATTATTTATTATATCTAATAAAGCAAAACTGCGTGACTGAGCGATTAACTGGCTTTAAGTAGAAGTGACTACCAATGTTAGGACAAAGTTGTAATTAAATTTAGGTTTTATTGTTTTATGTAATTATGAATCAAATTACAATACCGTAATCAATTAATTATATTTTTTTATACCTAGGAATCCTAAAACAAAGAATTTAGGTAGTATCTAGGTAGGTACTAATTAAAATCAAAGTAGTAGTTTGATGATATGTTACGATTTACTGCACTATGATTTGCAGGAATAAAATGGATACAAAGAAAAACATACATAAACTCACGCCTTTTTCCCATGGGGGTAGGCAGATACTATAGAACGCCACTTGCTACGCTCCTTACATACCAACTCCTACATCCAAAGGAATACTTACAATAAAATAATTAGGAGCAATTTAAAAAAGACGTTATTTACAAGTAGTCTATTCTGGAGTAAGTTTATTACTGTTCAAGACTTACCTGGCTCTACTTGGCTCAAAACAATATACCTACGGTAATTTAATAACATAATATTCCCAGTGCAAATATTGGCACCTCTGCCAGGTTAAACAATAGTAAGCATCAGCTTTACTAAGCAAGCAGCCAGGTAACCTGTTTGTCGTAGATATACTTTCTACTACACACATAGTGATACCTAATTAAGTGGGATTACATGGTCACTTAAATATACGCGGCTGTCTTATAAGAATCTTAGTAACACGCCGCACTCAGCCCAGCTTGCCAGGAAATTACACAGCACAGGGGTTTGGTTTTTAATTCATAAATTCAGGGCATATTCTGTGTGGATTTAGCAACAGTGCTGGCCTCAAGAACATATTTTCAGACAGGAACTTTACAACCGACCTGTCATAAATAAAGCCAAACAAGTGGAACATGTGACAGTGGACATACTTACAGTTAAAATGTCAGAGATGTCGCGGACAGGTGGTGGTGAGTTCGATGATTCCTCGGAACGCTGGTTTTCACAGTTTGTGTACACGAAATCCGATGATATCCGTCATAATCTGGTACAAGCCGCGGGATTACGCGTCCACGCGCCCAGCCGTCACCCACTAACGTAAACACCAGAGAACAAACCAAATACGAATCCGATACCGATAAATCAAAGCGCACGATCGCGGCGACGTCGCTTATCCGTTAAATCCTGTCGGGATCGCGTAAAAAATACTAGTATTAAAAACAGTCTTAAGTGGGCTTACGTACGCGGCGCGTTGCGGCCCGCGCTGGCTCTAATCTCGGCCACTTCCCGGACCAATTTGAACCTAACTCCACCACTCTATACATCATCCGGAGGACGCCCGCCCACCGCGCCGGTCCAACAACCGCGCGCGCTCATACCGTCGTCTCTTTCACTCACACCGCTTCCCCCAATACCTCTCTCTATCGCCCTGAAATCTCGCCACACTGAAAATTCAGTGCGTGCTGCCGCGGGCAGCGGGGCGGGGGGACGCAGTCAGCTGGCCGAACTTGTGCGAATAAAATCGACTTTTTATCGCCTCGATGACGCTTCGTGACGTCACTGTTTACTTCTGCCCGTGAAGTGTGGATACTGGATCTTTGACGGACTACTGTGACGCAACCACATTCAGATTTACAGAGTTTGAAAAATCTTCCATTGTTCTAGGTGAGATTTTTACGTGATAAGATAGGCTGGTTGTTTGAACAGCTATGGGCATACCTACCTACCTATGCTTAGCTAATATGATTAATTAACATTTAAAATAATAACAAAATTTGACTTTCCCGTACGAGGGGTAAGTAAATCAACTGCTTTAATAAATTGTGTTGTAAAAACTCATTTAAATGGTGCAATATGTTTTCCTTATAGCGTAAAATAATTGCAGTTTAAACGCGCGTGGCGTGCACCGAAGTCGGGCGCAATAAATCGCTGCTCGCTCCCGGTTCGCAACGTAAACAGATCGGGCGCATTAACTGCGCGTCGGCGTACATAAAGAGAGCGGTATAAATATAAAGTTCCCACTCGCTGCCGCGCAAACTTAGCTAAACAACGCCATAATTGCCTTCATTACTTAAATTACTGAAATTATTTATTCAAAAAGCTGGCAACATTTAGCCAGTGATGGCTCCGCCTATAATACAGTACTGGGCCAATGGACGATTGCGACAGCGTGGGGGGCGGAGCTTCCACCAATATGGCGGCAACCTTCCCGTAGCGCTCGCTCCTGTACGCTCGCCGCACGCCGCCGGTACATGCTGTTTCAGTCTGTTTTCACGCGTCGACTTTCACGTGTTTTTGAGTGGTTAATTAGTTTGGCATTGTTAATGAGTGCGACTGTAGCAGGCAGCGGTGCGGGTGTATCTGCTACGCAGCCTCTACGCGGCGGCTACGCGCTACAAGCCGCGCTACGGCTAAAGTGCCGGCCGTCGCCTTTGCGCCGACGGCAAACGACCGTCGGACGAATGAATGTTTCAAAATAAACTATAGCTACATACAAATTATTTAACTAGTATATGTATCGAGGATTTAGTGAAAAATATTGACAACATCCAAATCTGTTCAATTTCTTGGTATAAAATCTTGTTAAAAAGTTTGATCCCTTTTTATAGGTATTAATTACATAATATAATATCGTGCTATTCATTGATTCAATTGTTAAGCTAGACAAAGTTACTAAAACATAATTTTCCTGATTCACAATACTTACTTGAAATGTCCAATAACATTTGAACACTACATTAAAAATAGGAAACTTAAATATTCTAAGATAGGAAAGCTTTAATCATGTATTTCTGTATCATTATCATATACTTAAAGTATATTTTTATCAAGTAATAATTTTTATTGATTTTTTTATTGATTCATAAAAGTGATAGGCTATCGAATTTTATTTATTAATTAAAGAATATATTGCACATCTTCTTTGAGAACTGAATCTAAGTTATGGAATCAGGTGTTATTTTGCGGAAATCCATGACAGTCAAATGTTATGTAAAAATAAACACCTAACTAGTTTTAATTTCGCAATAACTAATGCAGAAGATGCGGTTATTATAGTACCTACCTACTAGTTGACAGTAGACTGGCCACATGATACTAATGAAAAAGTATTTCACTTTAAGAATAGTAGGTACCTACCTAATGAGTAGAGTATTCTTTCTTTTAAGATGGTTTAAATTTTAAACCAACTCAAAAGAAAGAAAGAATAATATTCTTGATATAGGTGTCTGCTAGGCATACCTACGTAAACCCTTGAGATAGACAGAAATAATTACACAGACAGAGATAATTTTCAGATCTCTCTCTTTATCTTAGTATTTTGAAGACTTAAATGCGCAAATAAGTAGTAACAAATAATACTTAAGTAGATATACTTTAAAACTGATTTGTAGAATAGAAGTAGGTAGTAGTTCAATAGATACTTATTGATAAAGCCAGACTTATGTAGGTGACTTTTATTTTAACTTGTTAGGTTTAAAACAAAAGATTCAAACAAATTATTGAAATAATTTCTTTAAACTAGCTCGACTTTTTATTGGCTTCCCGTTTATAACTTATGTTTTTATTTAAGTATTTCGCTTTTGTCTTTCATGCTTTCAGCTTTCTAATTTTACTGAAAGAGAATAAGTAGGTACTTATCATTGTAATGCAGCCCGTCTATACTTACCTACTCTTTTAATATTGTGGTTCTCTAGATTAGTAGGTATACCCCCATTCACTTCCGACTAGAGTTTGAGAGTTACCATCCGTCCGGATATGTCTGGCTTTTTGGCTCCTCACCTGCAATATGTCCGGCATAGCTGCAGCCCACGAAATTCAAATTCTAACGTTTTATGCAATTTGCAGGTCAGTTTCAGGTTGTAGTGTAGTGTAAGTTAAGGCCCGTACAGACTTGCGCGATAACGCGGGGGTGACAGGTACCGACAGAGAAATTGTGCTACTAGTGTCGCGTCATGCCCGCGATATCGCACCAGTCTGTACGAGCCTTTACTCGTAGATCTGTTCCCCAATGTCATGACTTCATGAAAAAGTCATTCAATGGAACAAATCTAACTTAGAGAGATGTATGAATGATTCTTATTCTATTAATACATATCTGTTATAGTCGCGAATCATATTTTGATCAAGATACAACCTGACAATAACCTGCGAATTGAAAAAAACCTAAGAAAATTTTAATTTCGCAGGCTGCAGCTGCGGGGTTTTTTTTCAATAGAAAAAGCAAAATGAGTACAGACCTACTAAACAAGAAAGATTAAAAAGTAAGATCTCCGAACTTTTTTGTAAAAATCCAGCTTTTTGTCAGGACTATTCAAATTTCGAAATGGTAACCCTACTTCAGAGAGTAATGTCGATCGTCTGTGCGCGCCCTTAATCGAGAGCCACAGATGTGTCGCTAAAAATAGACTCCTATTTATAACAACGATAAAACGCGCGGTAATCTAAAACATAGCTTTAATAACACTTATCGGTACACAGTATGACAGAATGAGAAGTATGACAGCATGACGGAAGAGTGACATTAAATAAATAAATAAATATGTATAATTATAACTATAATCTGATTTGTAATTTGCCTAAAGCCTAAAATTACATTTGGTGTCGACATAAAAATAACCTGGTAAATAATTAATCTAGTTACCCAGTGACTCTCACCAAGTAGATAAGTAGATATATACCACTGAATCATTCTCTGCAGGAGGACCTTCACTGTGGTGGTGATGTCTCTGTAACATTAATAATTTATCGTGTTATTTTTTAAAGAAAAGTCCATTGCAGCTGAAATTTTGGTCTAGCAAATTATAAATCAGAGTTTACGCTAGGAACTAGGTACACATGTCGTCATAAAATAGACACAAGGTCTATTAGTGATATGATAACGCACGCTTTTAATATGGACAATCAACCGACTTTACCTATTGGCGAAATTCATTCATCACTTAAAATGTGTTTTTTTAACACTAGCCGCGTGCCCGAAACCCGATGGCCAAAAACGACAAAACTTACTTATAAAGTTCCATACATATTTTAATAATTCATTTTCAAAAATACTTCCGTATTGCTCATATTTCAGCCGAAAGACGTCCACTGCTGGACAAAGGCCTCCTCCAAGCACCGCCACTCCGACCGGTTCTTTGCTTCCCGCATCCAGCGGATACCTGCAGCCTTCACAAGGTCATCGGTCCACCTTGTAGGAGGCCTTCCAACGCTACGTCTTCCGGTACGCGGTCGCCACTCTAGAACCTTTCGGCCCCATCAGCCATCAGTTCTGCTAGCTATATTATTATTCTCTAGATCCAGCGGATTAGGCTGTGCTGATATCAAGGATGTTATTAAGTAGATTTTTTCACCCTTTTATAGACAAGTAAGTATAGTTTTGTTCCGTTTGGTGCCGGACGTAAAGAATAGCATCATCTTATTTCTTCCCGTGGGTGTCGTAAAAGGCGACTAAGGGACTTACTGGAGAATGGGCAACAGTGTTCTCTACACATTTTAACACCTTACTGCGATCGCCAACCCGCTTGCCAAGCGTGGCGATTATGGCAACCCCCCCACCCCATATGTTGGGGGAGGACTATGTCCGGCAGTGGACGTCTTTTAGCTGAAATGATGATGAAGTATAGTTTTTACCTGATTGAAGTTCAAATCTGTTACTAACCAGTCCGACTGGTAAGAGGTATAGGTATAACCATGATCAGACAGAACATTATGGACGACTTCGCCTAATAAAACGAACAATGTCATCATCTGCCTAGCATTTCCCAACTCGGGTCAGTTTGCAGTCTAACCGGATGAAGCGGAATACCAATATTTTACATTGAGCGACTGCCTATGTGACCTCCGCAACCCAGTTACTGGGTAAAACGATACTCGTCAGCATTCGCCATTTCAGCCGAAAGGTGTCCACTGCTGGATATAGGCCTCCCCTAAGAGGGGTGTTTGCCATAATCACCACGCTTGGAAGGCGGGTTGGCGAACGCAGTATGGTGTTAAAATGCATAGAGAAGGCTGCTGCACATTATCTAGTAAGTCCCTTAGTCGCCTTTTACGACACCCACGGGAAGAAATAGGATGGTGCTATTCTTTACCTCCGGCACCACACAGACCACTTTATAAACATACCTATGCTATGCAAATCCTTGCATTCAAAACAACATCGCCAAAATGATCGAAAATATAATACCGTTTCCATTCCCCTTGACAAATATAATTGATAGGGTTTACATCCCCTTTTTACGTTTTTTTTTCAAGAGCAGTGGAGGCCCTTTGCTTACGGCTACGACTTACGAGTTGTAGGTTGTAGGTTCGAACCCAGCCAGGCGCATTAATTTGTGTAAATTATTTCATCACCCTGCTCTCAAAATGGTGAAGGAAAACATCGGAGAAAATTCTAGAACCAAAAATTGTAAGACATGTGACATCTACCAACCCGCGCTGGGCGCGCGTGGTGGATAGCCCACTCCCTCTCACAGCGAGGGGGCCTGTATCCCAACAGTGGGAACATTATTGGCTGATTATGCTACATCCCCTTTTATTATCAATAACTTATTAGCATAAAACTTGAATTTATGTTCTAAACTTACGACAATATTCCACGGATTTATTTAGAAAAGAATAATATTAGCCTTTCGAACGTGTTCTACAAATAAACAGATTTTATTGGCGATTTGCTTTTGCTCGCAACTTCGCTCGCGTGGATGTCGGGAATCCCTCATGAACGTACTGCCGAGATTAAAAGTATCCTATGTTTTACTCCAGGTTATAAACTAAGTATGCGTGCCAAATTTCATCCAAATCCGTTGAGCCGTTTTAACTCCAATCCGGAACATACATCCAGACAATCAGACTAACAGCCAAGAATTCTAAAAACTATATTTTCCGCATCAACATCGTTCTCGCACCTCGTAGCAATTACTACTCGTAGTTTCCAAAAAATATTAAATTTAAAGTAAATGTGTGTTTTGACTTCGTTAGTATTTCATGATATGTATACTTACATAGATAATTGTAACCACCAATCTTACCAAAGGATATCGTTTTACCCAGTAACTGGGTTGTGGGGGCAGATAGGCAGTCGCCCCATGTAAAATACTGTTTTCAGCTGCATCCGGTTAGACTGGAAGCCGACCCCAACATAGTTGGGAAAAGGCTAGGCAGATGTATTGAAGAAATATTCTTATTCTTGATTATGCGAACACTGCTAAAAATGTTGCCAATTCAAACAAAAATTAGGTACTGTTCTTTATTGGGTAAGGGCGTAGGGTAAGGGTAAGTATAAGTAGATACAATGCGAATCAATTAACAACAACAAACAAACAACAACAACATTTACATACACATTACAACATTTACATTGTTTTTTTTTCAATATTTATATCTGTATCTTTTATGGTGAACATAATATGGTGTTCTATTCTATTCAATTAAGAATAGGAATGACCTTGCGACATATTGTGACGTTTTAGCAAAACAGCGCCTCGTTTACTCATTTTGGAGGAAAGTCAGTGAGATACACAAATGACAAAAACGGGTTAACAAATAATTAAAAACTGATAACAACAAAACGTTCTTTGCTTGCCGTACTTTTCAAGTTCCAGTTGACAGATCGAGGTCATTGAAGTTCCTGGTCTTAGTTGAATCGCATTGTACCTATCTAGTGACCATTCTCTTCGATTATACCAACGTGGTAATTGAGTAACACACTTACAGTACCAATGGGTTTCATTTTGACAGTTCGACAACATTCATTGCGTCACAAATTAAAAGTTGAAATGACAAAAGATTAATAGAATTAATAATAAATTTAAGAATAAAGTTTATACTGCTGCTGAGCTGTGATAAATGATGATAAATTATTTTTATTTCTGTAAGTAGGTTTTTATAAACACTTTTACTCGTGCATCATCATCATTTCAGCCAAAAGACGTCCACTGCTGGACATAGGACCAATAGCCCACATAGTCTTCACAAGTGTGTCTGTTCTTAAACATAACTGGCGAAATGTGGGTGTACTATAGGTACACCTCTGCCTAACCCTTTGGGGATTACCGGCGTGATGTTACCTGTGTAAGATTATACTGTTCTATGAGATCATTGCGTTTTATTTATATGATCTCTACATTCATACAACATACATACATAATCAGCAAATAATGTGCCCACTGCTGGGATTCAGGCCTCCTCTCTGTGAGACGGAGTGGGCTACAATCCCCCACGCGGGCCCAGTGCGGGTTGGTAGATGTCACATGTCGTCGAATTTTTGGATCTAGGACATGCCGGTTTCCTCACGATGTTTTCCTTCACCGTTTTGAGAGCAGTGGTGATTAAATTGTTTACACACAGTAAAGCTCCTGCCTGGGTTCGAAAACTATGTCCATTTTATTACCTAGAGTACGTAATTCGTAACTACTTTTTATTATCGAATGTGAATCGTCAAAAACTTATCGGATTTATTACGAAACGAGATTTATCTTGACTCAGGTTAAGACCATCAAAACATTTTTGAATTTCGTTCTTTATTCTGCCAACGTTAAAATTATAAACACAAAAACTGATTTGAAACCTTTGAGTCTCAGTTGTCAATTTTGTATAAAGAACTGTATCACAGTTGAAATAAAGTTCGAAATACAAAAATTGGCTAAAAGTTTTAAGCTTGGACCCAAGTTAGAACTCGACCTTTTGTAATAAGATGGTATAACTTTTACTAAAACTGTCTTTTTTAAGACTGAATCAGGTAGTCCTGAACTATTGAATTAAAACCACTTACAATATTTTTAACTTCATTCGAAGCTCCCGAACTCTTTTCTCCTCTATAAATCAGAGGAGGGGAATACATTGCACATTGCGTATACTTACTCACAAACAATAAAAGCATGTCACGTCAGAGAAGTCATAATTAGCACTTTATAAACCTTAATTTAAGAAACTGCATTCATAAAAACTCAAAATAGGACATTAAAAAAAAAAGAAAAAAAAACACACAACAAGAAATAATTCAGTTACATTCGGTGACATGTTCTACGCTATTCCAAAACCTTAATTGAAAATAATATTTTAGCCTAGGTCACCTGTCCCACCGCTGACGATTAGGAAACGACTACTTACTTACCTATCAAGGATTTTCTCGCTTAAGAAACGTACAGAAGATTATATGTCGTGTAAGTAAAAAAGATATATATTTTAATACTTCGTTGATCGCTGATATAACACACCACCGGCGAGTAATCGTTAGTCACAGCGACAGGAGCTATCAAAGAGAGTACAGACTCTTAGAGATGCTCGCTTGGCAGGCAGAACACTCGCTGCTAGTTGCTCGTGAACTCGTTTGTAGTTGCTAGCTCTACTCGCTTCTCGTTAATCGCCAGTGACGGTGGGGCAGTTGCCTTAAGTCCTAAGTTATTATTGTTTAAAATATTTAGTGGCAATATCCGTTGACCAACATTTTAACCAACCCAAATGAGAGTATTAATTAGCAAGTATTTCTACAGAAACCTTATTGGAATGCAAAACACAATGACATCTAAGACAATTTACGAGTACTTAGGAGACCATTGACGCATGTTTCCCTCAATCTTTTCTTATTTTTGTGTTTATGTTCTTTTTTGCGTCATGCTTACCGCAAATAAACGTATTTTCTTTCTTTCTTTCTTTTTCTTTCTATTTTTTACCTTCGATGTCACAATCAAAATCAATCTGCCCAGCCTTTTCCCAAATATGTTGGGGTCGGCTTCCAGTCTAACCGGCTGCACATGAATACCAATATTTTATATGGAGCGACTGCCTACCTGACCTCCACAACCCAGTAACTGGGTAATACGATACCCGTTGGTAAGACTGGTTGTCAGACTTTCGGGCTTCTGACGACCCGTAACGACTGTCAAAGGTGAATGAAAGCCGGGACCATCGGCGTAACGTGCTTTCCGAGGCACGGAGGAATCTCGGTATTAAAAATGGTCACCCATCTACCGACCAACCCCGGCAAGCTTAGCTTAACGATGATGGATCGACGCGTGCGACAGTTTTTACTTAGCCACGAGCTCCTTTTAGATTTTAGATCACTATACAAGGATCTTTGGCCCGCGACCAAAATCGGAATGCCGCCATCTTGTTTTCACGTATCAATGCATTTCATATTTTTAGGGTTCCGTACACAAAGGGTAAAACGGGAACCCTATTACTAAGGCTCCGCCGTCTGTCTGTCCGTCTGTCACCACGCTGTATCTCATGAACCGTGATAGTTAGACAGTTGAAATTTTCACAGATGATGGATTTCTGTTGCCGCTATAACAACAAATACAAAAAAACAGAATAAAATAAATATTTAAGGGGGCTCCCATACAACAAACGTGATTATTTTGCTCGTTTTTGCTCGATATTGATAACGGCAACAGGTAGACACTTGAAATATTCACAGAATATTTAATTATATATTCACTTTAAAAATAAATAATTAAATTAAAATAAAACAAATATTTAAGGGGGCTCCCATACACACAAACGTGATTTTTTTGCCATTTTTATAGATAATGGTACGGAACCCTTCGTGCGCGACTCCGACTCGCACTTGGCCGGTTTTTTTATTAACAGCGCCTATATGTCAACGTAATTCAAGCGCCTTGATCCTTGTAGATGCACAGTAAAACATTTGACCACACATCAACTCGATCGCATGACGTAAGTATGAGCCACATAAGGCTACGGCTGTAGCGGTTGAAGATTACCTCCAGATTAGACGTAAGACCTATAATCCTGCGCCTGCCATCACCGGCTGAACTTGACCGAGACTTGCACATGCTTGTACTTATATGTAGGTAGATGTGAGCAAGTACAATCGGTGACCAGCATTACCTGACCTCTCTTACAAAGAAGAATAATGGAAGGGGGTCATGTAATGCTGGTCACCGACTGTACGTATTACGAATGTTGTAGTAATTCTGCCTCATTGGTCTAGTGGTCGCATCCACTACTGCTGAGCATGAGGTCCTGGAGTCGATTCCCAGGTCGGGCAAAGTGTTATTGGGATTTTACATTAGGAATTTATCAGTAGCAGTCCGGAGTCTGGATTTGTGCCCGGCTGATGGCAATAGGCTCGCCCCCTATTACATGGGACTTAAAAATAACTCGCGAAATGTGGGTGTACTATAATGAAAATGAAAATATGAAAGAAAATAGGCGAAAAAACCATTCAAACTTTATTATAAAAAATACTGCAAAAGCAAACAAAAAGTTGCAATCTCATGTGAGCAAATAGTATTTAAAAGGTTGACTGGTAGAAAATGCCTATGGCATTAAGTCCGCCTCTGTACATTTTTTTTTGTGCAGTAGTATTAAATAAATAAATAAATATTTATGCGATTTGCGTCGCTTACAACTTTGCTCGAGCCGGGGTGTGAAACCAGGAAGCCAAACTCAGTGGGCACGTTTGCAACCATTAGATCAAAGAACTATACCTACATCATCATCATTTCAGCCGAAAGACGTCTACTGCTGGACATAAGCCTCCCCTAAGCACCGCCACTTCGACCGCTCATTTACTTCCCGCATCCAGCGGATTCGTGCAGCCTTCACAAGGTCATCGGTACACTTCCAACGCTACGTCTACGTACGCGGTCGCCACTCCAGAACCGTTCGCCAACCCGCCTGCCAAGTGTGGCGATTATGGCAAACCCCCCCAAATGATCTACAAATTTCTTTAATTATAGGTATGACATAATCAGCCTATAATGTCCCCAGTGCTGGGACACAGGTCTTCTCTCTCTTCGAGACGGAGTGTGCCGTAATCCATCACGCGGGCCCAGGGTGGGTTGGTATATGTCACATATCTTCGAATTTTTGGTTCTTGGACATGCTAACGATGTTTTCCTTCACCGTTTTGAGAGAAGTGTTGACGAAATTATTTACACAAAGTAAAGCGCCTGCCTGGGTTCGAGCCCACGATCTACAAACTCGTAAGTCAGGGCCGTTACCACAGGGCCTTGGGTACTGAATTGATGAAACATTGCTGACAATTGCACTTTCAACATTTATCGACATTGATTAATGACTACGTGCAGATATTTCGGATTACATGGATTTGTAATGACATTCCACGTTGGTTGATTAATCCTTGATCGCTTATCACGTATAATTAGGAACGATTAAGGATGTTAAACAGCACAAAACACTTAGGAAATATCTTCATTTCTCTTTGAAACTTAATAGCAGAAGTTAGGTAAGTCAAGAACCTAAGTTCTCTTTTCATCATCGTGTTTTCAATTTTTTTTTCTCATGAGACTGTTTAAAACTTGTATAAAAGTAACAGACAGTTGCAGACCATCATTTTTAAAATTTAATATTCTTACGTTACCATGTTTATATATATTAGAGGTTATAATGTTCGTCAGGAACAAATACAAACCTCTTTAATAAGTTGCATAGCAAAAGATACAAATTCAATATATGTTTACCTTTTAATAAAACAGCGTTGTTAAATACAAGTATATTATGTATGGCTCCACGCATATATAACCATTTACCAAACTCATTCTTGGAGATAAGTGATATAAGTATATTTAAAAACAATATCAAAACACTGTTACTAAAAAAAGCGTATTACTCTGTCACTGAATATTTACAGGATACAAATATTATATAATGTGTGTAAATTTGCATGCCTTACGGTAGGATATGGCTAATGGACACTATTGTTTGTTTTAAGACCTTTTTGTACCCATATTCACAAATTAATAAATGATTATGATTATGATTAAAAATACGAAGGAAATCCTAGTATGAGAACATAGAAGTATTAACAAAATAAATGTTAACTTAAATAATTATATCAATTATTAAGGTCGGCTACGAAATGTGCTACGGCGCGGCGGCGTAGCCAATTTAGCAACAACATCACAAATTTTTCAAATCGATTCCACGTGTTTGGTCAATTCTTTTGGAAACGAGCAATAAAGTTGTACCTATGAAATAACAGGAACCAGCGTATAGGTAAAATAATGACAAACCTAAAAACATGCTAACTCTAACCTTATCGTTCACATCACTGCTGAAAATTAACTTCCTATGTTCCTTTCAAAATATGAACATATTATTGTACCATAAGTCGGATTGGGTATCGATAAAATCACCACGGCTTATTGTAGATCATTTTAACGACTCCTATCAGACAAAGAATGCAAGGACGCCAACTACCTATGATGAATGATCCACAAATAAAGCATTGCTGATCGCAAACCTTCGCTACTTTTATCAGATATACTTTTATAAGAATTTTCCAGCCAATCGTCTCCTGTGGATCACCCTTTCCTTTACGTTAAACTCAAAGCATTTATTTCAATTAATCCATTTACAGGTACTTTTGAATTGTCAAAGGAATCCGAAATTTGAAGCTAGTTGCCCATTCCTTAGCGTAGTATATTCCTATGGAAAAGAACGGGCAAGGAACCATGGGTACTCTTTAAATCCTGTCGTCTACCGTATTACGTTCCAAGACAAATAAAACCCAAGTTATCATAATTACATAACAATAACACGTTCACATGGTTCGGATTAGCGCGGGGTTGCACTGTTATCAGGGCAATAAATGAGCAATAAATCTAAACGGTTATCTCTGCCACTGAGTTTGGGCACTAATACCTTGATACTAATGTCACTACGAGCTACTTTATTACACAAATATTTTTACGAATACCTTCCGAAACTGCTGAGAAAATATGAATAAGGAAACGAGAGATATACCTAACTATGATCATTCTAAAAGTAGGTATCTGATGAAAATGTGAACAAATGGATCAGATGAAAAACGTACCAGGGAGTGGAGGCAAATTGTAGTGTCACTTAAAATTGGAATGTCTTGATTTTAATTTTTGATTACCTACTTAAACTCGAAATTATAATTTTAATTCACCTTATATAATAGGATAGAATACATGATGATGATGATTTTTATTTCTGTAAGTAGGTTTGTACAAACACTTTTACACGTCGATCATATTTTAAAAACTAGATGAGGTCGGCGTTTCCTATCTTACTACTCTGAGAAGAAAGGCCGAAACAAACTCAGAGGTACTCAATCTCTTTTAAAGTCCAGACAAAATCTTGGTCAGATCATGTAGATTGGTGTCTGAAATGGTCTTTCGAGGAACCATAACCACACAGATTGAGTAGACCTGACCAGTCAGAACTTAAGAAGCTCAACGATGCGACGATCAATACCAAATAAAGGACATTTGGGAAGGCCGCATAAATTATTACTAGAATACTCTTGATTATTTATATCATCAAAATTACAGATAAAAATGTAGAAATTTTACATAGGGTGACACAATGGTCGGTCTTATCGCTAAAAGCGATCTTTTAAAGATAACCTTTGGATGGATTAAGTGGGGAAGGAGAGACAATACTGCAGGTAGTCTGTGGTGTAACATTGACATATATACAATAAATACATTGTAGATGTTTTTCATTTGACAATCGAGGCTAATTTATTAACCTCAATTTTCCTCGTTGCTTCTTCAATTACAATTTAATAATGTTAAACAAACAATAATTGTTGGGCAAAAAGTGGTTAGGTTATCAGGTCAAATCCGTTCAGCCGTTTGTTTGTTACGCTTTCACGCTAAAACGGCTGAACGGATTTGGATGAAATTTGGCACACGGATGGACCATGACCCGGGTTAGGACTTTAAATACTTTTTATCCCGATATTTCTACGGGATCAAGACTTATGCGGATGACACCGTGGGACGCAGCTAGTAGTTGAAAACTAACGCTCTAGACTCTAGTGGGATTGGTATGTTTATAGTACATAAAACAAACGAACTCTTACCTAATACTTTACGATAGGACAGGGTAAACCCTTTGGAATCCTCTACAAGTAAAAGTTCAGCCTTCAGAGCCTGTTTAAAGGAAAAGGTTAAGCATTATCAAACTTTACTAGTGGTTAAAATATTATAAACGACTTACTTCTGGTTTGAATTACAAAAAAAAATTTTAAAGACCTCAACTCTCATTATTTTGAACATCGTTTACTATTTTTAAATTAAGAATCTGTTATGAAAGTAATGAAAATGTAATCCGCCTCTAACAAACGATGCAACGTTACCGTAAGACGTCTAGGTCTCTTGAAAGGAATTTATTACTTCATTAAACTCAACTCTATATCACATAGGTACTTTGTAGAGGTTCGTATATCTGATGACATAATTAGGCAAACGAAGTTATCAGGTTGAATACAGTATTTTGTTCACATGTACTAGGCGCGATTTTAGGTTGTACTAGGAGACCAATGTTAGAGATCGTTTTTTTTATTTCTATGATTTAATACGTAGATAACTAAACAGTATTCTAGTTACGGTGCTTGCAGCTTACAAACAAAATGTCTATTAAAAAAAACTTTTAACATAGCATAACATAACAATACGACTGTATTCCCCAAAGGGGTGTACCTACAGTACACCCACATTTACCCGATTATGTTTAAGTCCCATGTAATAGGGGGCGAGCCTATTACCACCAACCGGGCTCAAATCCAGACTCCGGGCTGCTACTGAGAATTTTCATGTGGAAAACCCAATAACAGTTTTCCTGGGAATCGAAGCCAGGACCTCAGCGGTAGCGCCTACGAGCACTAGACCCACGAGGTAGTCAATCAATCAGTCAGTTCAATATTTAATCAATTAGATTTTCACGTTGAGTTTATAGCCGACGTCTAGTCATGAAACTTCTCAGCAGAAACACTAACTTGTTCCAATTATCATCTAAAAAGATTACAAACCTTATTATTCACAGGAACATCCAAAGGCTGAAACATTCAAAATTCAACGAAAGTTATAATCACAAACTGTACCTATAAAACGTCACCTTCAGTTGCTCCCAACAAAGTAACGCCATCATGATGTACGCAAAACAATTTGTTTTCCCTCTTTTGTTTGAAGACGCCGCGCCTACATTACCCTTAATTTATTCCCTTTGAATATTCAAACCCTTAGCTCCTCAATACTCGTTTAATTTTCTAATATAGGAATAGGAACTCGCAAGATAATATTTTGCCTAAAATCTCAGCCGATTGTAACGTCTTGGTGTGTGGTGACTACGATTCTCGGGAAGAATAGTTAAATTGTATAAAAATTTACTTTTGTTACCTAACGTTTATAAATGGGACGTGATTTTCAACTGATGAAAATGTATATTAAGTGGGTATGTATGGGTAGGTAGGTCATTAAGCCGCTGGTCCCGGCTGTCATTCATCTTTGGCAGTCGTTATTTATTTAAACTTCTCGCATACAATAAGGCACGGCATCTTTGGCAGCCCTTACGCGTTGTCAGAAGCCCGAAAGTCTGGGTAACCAGTCTTACCAAGGCGTATCGTATTAACTAGTAACTGGGTTGTGGAGGTCAGATAGGTAGTCGCTCCATGTAATATACTGGTTTTCAGCTGTATCCGGTTAGACTGGAAGCCAACCGCAACATAGTTGGGAAAGGCTAGGTAGATGATCATGATGATGTATAGGTAGGTAGTTACAATTCTGAGCCTTGGAAATAGACATGGGTAGCTCGTGAGCGAGTGATAGAAATGAGCTAGCTCTTTTCGATTGACGTCGCTCTCACTCACTCACTCGTTCGCTAAATAGCTCACACGCTCAGTTAGCTCACTCAAAATTTGACAATGACTAGAGCGAGCCGACTGCCGAGCCGTTAGCTTCGATGCGCGTGCGGCGTGAGTCAAATGAGCTCACAGTCAGTGTCCGAGTCACTGAGCTATAGAAGAGCTAGTGAGTAAAAAAGAGTCCAAACTTCCAAAAACCTATTCACTATTGAGCGAGTGACGCGCGTGCGGCGTGAGTCCAATGAGCTAACAGTCGGAGTCTGAGTCAGACACTACAAGAAAAGAAGAGGAAGTGGTGAGATAGAAGAGCTATAGTGAGTTAGAAGAGTGATATAGCTCTTTAGAGTGAAAGAGCTAATCGCTCTTTTTCTTTTCAGTGAGTTATTTCGCCCATGTCTACTTGGAAAGCACTAGGTTCAGCTTGCTTGATTAATTATTAAATATTGGTACACTCGTTGGCATAGCAAATTACTTGTAAAAAGCCTTTGGGTATATGGCGGTAGCGCCACATTTTTCGGAGTTGACTTTCTTGAGCTTATGGTAAATGTAGTACCGAGAAAGACTGTCAGCACAGCAACACAGAGGTGCGCACAATTTTCAGAGAAAGAGCATTTAAAATTCGCAGTTAAACTATTGTCCGACATCCTTCAAACTACATGGTTAACCCGAAGTACCAAGACCCAGAGATCCCTATTATTAATCATTTCGTTCCTTTAATGAATGGAAATTATGCAGATTCCGAGTCGGTATCACAATGGGAGCGATCTTTGGCGGTTCCACAGAGATGAAGCCTTCCACGACGTGCCTACGTGCTCTCATTCGCACAAAACGCCCGCTTTATTTTATTGAGATAAACAACATAATGTACGAACCTTTTTAATACATATTTATGTCGGTTAGTAGGTATATGGCGTGAGATTTGTTTCATAAGAAGGCAACAACGTTAAAATAGGAACACATTCTAGTAAGAAACTCCTCCTTAAAATAATCTTTTGTAATTAACTTAAAAGTGTATACCTCGGTATCCAAGAGGGTTCTTAAAAGAATGCTATTGCATTTTGTATTGTGGTCGTCTGAGTATTTCATTCAAATCAAAATAAAGGTCATTTATTCGCAAACTTGGCTGAGAATCGGTACTTTTCGAACGTCAAAATTACATAAGACAATCCCTCAAAAACACCCGCCCTTCACCACTTCCTAGTGCTTAGCAGGGAAGAAGAAGTGGCGCAACAAACTCCCTAGCAGCACAGCTGTCTGTTCAGTTTGAAAACTTGATTCTATACATATGGTATGTATGTAAAATAATTTACATTACGCAACACAAAACATTCAATTAAATTATTTGCCATATTTATGTTAGCTAGCACACGCCACTATACCAACAAAAAAAATCAATGAAAACTATACTCAAGCTGAAATTAAAACTTAAAACGTAAACAGAACTTAATACCTAAATAAAAACCTCCAGACATAAAGGGCGTGCCAGCTTACATACAGCTATAGCTGTAAGTAGTCACAAATTATAAACTAGCACCATCGAAGTAAAATAAATAAACATATCAGTTAAGTAATTATTAATAACAATAACAAAACCATGGTCAGCAGGGCATTATTTCCTGAACCGATCAAATATAAGGAGTGTTTCAGTTTGCCACAACTTAGCCTCAATACTTTCATTGTCAGGTTTGGTACACACAGTATGTGCATTATCAGTGCGATCGTCACGTGTATGGGTGTGGCCAAATTGGCGATATCGTGCGAATTAGGAACGTTCGTGTTCGAAATATATATAGTGATGACGTCAGCGAGCAGTAGCGATTAAATAATTACTTTTGCATTAGAATCATGTTTGGCAAAGTTGTAAGAAGCTCAGTAATATTTTAACAAACTAACTTTTTGCTACCTATAAGAATAATAATTCATTTATTTTCAAAGTCCATTACATTACATTAAATAAAATCACAAAATTGATTTAGAACTCACACATACACAATAATATTATACTCAAACATTCAAATTAAATAAAATTAAAATACATAGGTATCATTCAAATCAAATCAAATATAAAATACATACAAATGTCCTTCAATATCAGTGAGAAAAAAAATAAAAATGAGAGCAAGAAATACATTCAAGGATATTTCTCTTTTGGATTAGGTAAGCAAAATTTGTAATTTTTACAATAAAAAAATTCTCCCGTCAAAATATCCGCAATTTTTTTTTTTTCTCTATCAAATAGTAGAGATTACAACGAACAAAAAGCCCACCGATTGTTTTTAAAAAGCAGATATTTTGACGGGTGTATTTTCGATTGAAAAATAGATCAAAATAAGGTGAAAAAATAAATATTTGAAATCAAAAAAAATACAGTGTTTGGGACATAAAAAATAAGTTTTCACCAAATTACGTGAAAAAAGATTTTTTTTTTGTAAAAGATAAAAATTCAAAACGAAAAAACCTGGTTATTTGAATTTTTCACATAAATTTATTATATTTATGTGAAAAAAGTGTAAATACATAAGTTGTAGATCTTATTATTACCTACAACTTTGCAATTTAACTTTTTTTCCGGAAATCGAGATAAACCGTTTTTTACCTTTAAAAAATCAACCCCATTTAATTCCCGACCTCACATCGCCTGTAAATTATTTTCCTTCCATTCTTGTTATATTCTCTTCCTTTTCCAATGGGTTTCATCGTACTATTATTTTTTTTGGTTTCAAAAATTATCGACCCTGGGGGTCTACTCCCTAACCACAAAGTCCGTTGTGTCGGCCTTCGTTACGGGCGTTTCCTACTCCTTATCACCTTCGGACGGATGATTCGTTCCGGGCCCGAACGAAGAATGAATGACAACACGATTTGACAGTTGTCCCTACTCCCGATGCGTGTTTGCCCGTCCGAAAAGTTCAACTTGACACTTGTTTTGACGGCTAGTTATGTCAGTTGAAACGACATCAAAAAACAAAATAGGCAAAGGTACATCCGACAGGATAATGCCGGTTTCGGAACAAAAATGGCAAAAATAATTCAATTCTATATTTAGACATAATAAAAAGTATATTGTTAAAAAAATGCGGTTGTTTCTAACGAGAAAAATATTAATTTTTGATTATTTAAACCTGAAAACCACAAAATAAGTAAACCGGTAATCGACCGGTAAAATTGCGCAACTCTATAGACGTGCGTCATTCGTTCACGAAGATTGTCTATGATTCCGTTGGAAACTGATGAATCCGAAATCATTAGGGAGTAGGGTTCACTGCGACGTATCGGACTACTGTCGGACGGGCCCGTTGCTTCGTTAACGGACTTAGGGAGTAGACCCCTGGTCTATTAAGTGAAATAACAGCCATAAAAAGCATCTATAATAAGGGGAGAGTAAGGGCTTGTGACTAAGTAATCAGCCGCACGGGACGATCGATCAGGTTAAGCTACGCTTGCCGCGGTTCGTCCGTGGATGGGTGACCATTTTTTTTTTTAAACGTTGCCCCACACTAGGAATTTCTCCTGTATCGTGGGTGCGTTTACAAACATTTAAACTCACATACACAGCCAGACCCGGAACAACTACTTGTAGGTCATACAAATATTTGTTCCGTGCGGGAATCGAACCCGCGACACGCATCGCAGCACTCAGTCGCTTAACCACTGCGCCAACCATGCCGTCTAAACCAACAGGTTTTCATACCAAGACCCCACCGTGCCTTGGAAAGCACGTTAAACCGTTGGTCCCGGTTGTCATTCATTCATCTTTGACAATCGTTACGGGTCATGAGAAGCCCGAAAGTCTGACAACCAGTCTTACCAAGGGGTAGCGTATAACCTAGTTACTGGGTTGTGGAGGTCAGATAGGTAGATGCTCCATGTAAAAGACTGGTATTCAGCTGCATCCGGTTAGACTGGAAGCCGACCCCAACATAGTTGGGAAAAGCCTAGACAGATGATGATAAGGGAATGCAAAGATCAAGTGAGTAATTTAAGTGTGTAAACTAGTAATTTAAGACGCTGACTACAGCTAAACCGCGGTCACTGTCAGACTGCATACAAAAGAAAGAGAAGCGCGATGACACAGCGCTCGTAATTTATTACAAAATATGAAGCAATTATCTGTTTACTCAAAAATCAGTTCAGTAATCGAAAATAAAAACCAACCAAGTTCTGCATACAATTTAGACGTTCATATAATTATTAATTTAATACCAACCGTACGTTTCATATTTAATATATATATTTTGGATTTAAACTCAAAGTAAAGGGTTACTTTACCGTTAATTTGTATCGACATTTTTTTCTAAAAGTGTTTTGGTAACAACCAAGTTCTGAGAAATATGTTCAAGAATAACATATATGTTTTCCACTACCACAACCTATATAGATTTGGCAATTTTTTTGTTTACAAGCCTACTTTTATCATTTGCCTCTTGTCAGCGCCTTAATGAAATCTCCTTCATTCCTCTAACCTAATCGATTTGCAGAAAGTACAGGGCACTCTTAGAACCTATATTAATTAGTCTTGAGGCTCTCCAGCCTCCGCTAAGTTCGCAAATTGAGATGTTATCTTTTAATGCGGTCGCCGCCGGACAGTTGTTGATTTATTTACAGAATTGCCTTTCATTACCAATCCGAACCCTTTGCTATGTAATCGGGACGAAATCAATGCATAGATAGAATCTAAGGTCATCTAGTAGGTACTATGTAGATCTTAAAGGACGACGTAAGGAAAAGGAACTAGTATAGAGTTAGAAGTGGAGTAGGTATCTAATGTTACTTAAAATTAAAGTAAAAACAAAGTTTTGAAGCCTAAAAACTATTAAACATCAGTACGGAAGCCTAAAAACTTTTAAACATCAGTACGGAACCCTAAAAACTATTAAACATCAGTTGAGTTCCTAGTTTTTAGGGTTCCGTACCCAAAGGGTAAAACGGGAACCCTATTACTGAGGCTCCGCCGCGCGCCGTCTGTCTGTCTGTCTGTCTCTCTGGTACGGAACCCTTCGTGCGCGAGTCCGACTCGCACTTGGCTTTTATTATTGTTAACCACAAACGTTATGGACGCTCTGTAATGAGATTTTCATGAACCTCTCCTAAACAATTAGGTAGCTAAACTAACCATTTAGCTGAAGCACTAAACTCAAAACATAAATCCATCAGGCACAGCGACAATCAAAACTTACCCCTTTACTCTTACTCCGTACAGTGACCAAACTACACAAATTCTATTTACAACGTCTTTAAAACAATTAATTACTTATTTAATTTGCAGACAATGACTAAAGTTTAATTGTCCGGAGTACAAAGCAAGGGGAAGGTCTGTCTAATGAAATACTCGGTGGGAGTCAATCACATGGCCCGTAACTACTCGTAAGGCCATAACTGTAGTTCCCGGGGTAGTTACTTCCACTACATATAATTACGATTGAATTTATGGCGGATATTGTTGTTGCCTTTAACTAGTGTTTGAGTTTGATGGAGTTTTGATGTTGCTTTGTTTCTGGTTCAGATGCTGTAGATTGGTTTAGGGAATGTCATATCTTTGTTTCGTGGTTCAGGATGGTGTAGATTGGTTTAGGGAATGTCATATCATCCGTGACGCTATCTTATATCTAGGTACCTAGTACAGGTTTTTCACGAGAACGTTGTAAAGATACGAGCATCCTCTTTGAACGACTATCAATTAGAATGTTTAATTGTGGTAGGAACTGATTTACTAGTTTAAAATAAATACTTATAGAAACATAACCTACCTACTTAGTTTATAAAACTACAGTCATATTGAAAACTGTAGAATATTTTATTTCAACCAAATCAACAACCAAACCAAAATCGCACGTCATTGTAGTACGGAATTCATAAATAACTTAATCCTAACACGCCGCAGAAAATCAATCTATTCCCCAAATGTGACAAAATTAGCGTGTAATATTTCCTGTTCGAATTATAAATGCCCTCATTTTCCCGCCAATGTCCGCAGGCGACACGAGGGGCACAATGCGAGGCGCGAGGCGATCCCACGCCACGCGGCGGCCACGCGACGGACACGTGCCGGCCACCAAGTAACCAATCCCTCTTCTATCTTTCTCTTCTATTTATTCTACAACTATCCTCTCATTTAAGGCTCGTGTCATCAGCGACAGACGCAACGCCCCGTGTAAATTCAGTTTAGATTTCATCAAGCACCCCCTCGTTGCGACATTTACAAAGCAAATATCGTTCCCAGATTGCATTATTATTTAATTGTTTCGAGTGGAGCTCAAAGAGAGCAGTCTTGTTTCCATTATGCATCAAATATTGTTCAACTCTTGTTTCGTATTTCTCTTATAAAGTAAATTGTATTTTCATGTAGCGTTTTTTAATAATTTCGTTGTCTGGTTTTCAAACTCGACCATAGTTTATGTTGTTGAGATAAGGAATGAAAACTGGAGGTTATAAAAAGATTACGTAGACTAGAATAAAAAAAATACTTTGTTGATTTCACAATTTTCATTATGTATGAGAAAGAGATGCACAGCAGTGTATAAAGGACCTTACCTACATTATTAGAGAGAACATTAGAAATATAATATTAAGGGTAGGTACTTAAGCATTATATAAAATGCCGCAAACCAGTACAAAGTGCATATTTAGGTACGTTGTTCCACAGTAATAACCCAAAACCGATTCTCATGATGAAAGAGCGCGAACCTGGTGCAAAGTACAGCAACGGCCATACATCAGGCCGCTCCATTCTAATGGTAATTCGGGATATACGCGCGCCCGATATTGTTGGCCGGTCCCTTCTGCCGTAACAAATGTTTATTTTATACACAACGCCACTAACAATAGTGTGCAAATACCTAAACACCGTAAATGGTGGCACGATGCGATTTAGATGATAATGCTCGTAGAAATAATAATGGGAGGCGTTTGTGATTGTGCGTTGTGTTTACTGTGCGGTGTGCCGTGCGCGTGCTTGTCTCTGGTTGTGTTTGTGTTGCCAATTTATTTTGTTTTTTAGTTTTGAGGAGACGAGTTATGATGGAATGGTGGGAGGAAGCCTTGTTACAGATATGGGAATATAAGATTTTGTGATTTGTCTTTAACCAACGTGGTAAAAATTACCTATGTATCGTTAGACGTGCGTTAAACACTACATATCTACCTATCCAATAAATAATAATGATTAATAGGTTTACTTAAAAACGTTAAAAGCTTCATCAACAAAGGAAATTACACATACGATATTATGACTAGAAAATCCGCTTTTCTTCACAAAGTCTGTTTAATATTCTCATAGCACTGAAATGACCTAAGTCTTTAACAAAATCAGGAACAAAATGTGAATGTTTTATGTAGATTCACGTTCAGGTAGCGAGTAGGTACACGTAACTCCTACATGTTTAATTTGATATTGTTTAAAGACGGTGCGGCGGCTGACAGCCCTAACTCCCATGCATATTCATGTGGCGTGATTAATCATGGCGAACCTACCTACCTCCCTACACACACCTACAATACAAAGGTACCTATATACTTTGTTTATTATACAAACACCCACTGCGATGTTCAAATTGTGAGTTATTGGCTAAAACACGCCGAGTAAATTAGTTACGAGCGTTAGTGGTAATTTGTCGGCGAAATACCTACTTCCTCAATTTTATGTTCATTTTTTTCGGAATAAATTAAGATGACGTAGGGATTTTCTTTCAATTTTTCAACTTTAATAATAATACACACATTATTTCAAATTAAACGGCCATCGATCTACGTGTTCCCGTAGCAGTTGCTACGAGAGATTTGCGTAGCATTAACTGCCTACATCAAGTCTTTAGAAACCATTTGTCGGACAATTTCTTCCATTAATTAAAACAAACTAAAAGGTCTTTAGATTGCATTTAAATCCCGCAGAATTAGAATCATCAATTATAATAATTGATTACAAAAAAGCGGATGATTTATGACTTCCTCACCCAGAGACGTTGTCGCGTGCCCACATTTTTTATGTTAACAAAAAATAGTTTACAGCCTCAGTGAAAAGTCTGATGAATTAAAAAAAGGTATATTAGCATAGAGAAGCAATAAAGTGTAATGGTAGATCGTGCATCTGCCTGTGGGCGGACGTGAACGCGATGCATGTCGGTTTTATGCTAATAATGATGCTTTAACCGCGATTAGCGAATGTTATTACAAGAGTCAATGATGTAACATACACAATTATAATTTATATGGTAATAAATGGAGAACAAATAAGTCGTAATGGCACTGCCAAGATAGTGCAGAGTTGTACCTAACTACTTTTAGCTTAGATATGTAAGTATGCGAGGAAGTATCATATGTCGATACTTTTTTTTTTAAGTAAAACTTCTTTATGCACCCTTGACTTGGGGAGTGCGTGACGAGAGCGTTACGGAAGCGAGCGAACGGAAGTTGAGAGGGAGATATAAGTTAGTGAAGATAGAAAGAGAGAGAGTTACGTTTCGCATATTTATAGGTACTGTAGGAGCAAGAGAGAGGTACGAGCACACATTTTCTTTCTCTCATATCTAAGACACAGTGCAGGCCTATTGTTGTAAGTATAATTTAGTATTACTATTTTTAGATTTTACTTCGGCCTAAAGCACACTCGTTTTTTTTTGTGTGGGAAATTATCGAATAACAGAATAGAAATAAATATAAGAAAATAACTAAACTAATAAAAGAAATAAATATAAGAAAATAACTTCTCCCGGTCTGGGTGGAGTGGGACAGTCAGACTTTTACTGACTAAAACCCACCCGTGATCCTTCAGTTGCCTGTGTGCCAGGGCCATGATATCCCTTTCGGACAAACTCGCAACCCTGGCAGGACAAACTCGCAACTCTGGCAGGGCTTGTCGATACTTAGGTGTTCATTATCAAAGAACATCATTTCAGCCAAAAGATATCCACTGCTGGACATAGGCCGCCCCCGAAGGGGGGGTGTTTGCCATAATCGCCACGCTGGGCAGGCGAGTTGGCGATCGCAGTATGGTGTTAAAATGCATATTGAACGCTGCTGCCCATTCTCTAGTAAGTCCCTTAGTCGCCTTTTACGACACCCACGGGAAGAAATGGGGAATATCAAAGAACAACTGAATACCAATTAGATATAAATGTTTAAGACAATGAGTTTCAAACTAAGTAATCTACATGGAATGCAGGATCATGTATTGGTTACGACCTTTGAGATTTAGCAGGATTTCTTTATTATAAGTGTGGATAGACTACTTTAGCTTTGCCCAAAGGCTTTTCCAATGACCTGTCTGCCGAAACAAAAGAGCTATGACTGATAAAAGCACTAAGTGAACAACAACATCAACAACAACACAACAACACAATCAACAACAACAACATCAACATTCATATCTGTAACTTTTATGGTGTACATAATAAAGAGTATTCTATTCTATTCTAAGTATTACCTACATAGACAGATGATTGGGAACCAACATACAAAGATCAAAAGGTCGTGAATCGGAGAAAAAGTCGGCAAAATCAAACACGTCACAGCGACAGTTTTTGATTTTGCAAGTACCTATTTGCATAAAGACACGGGTTCCCGGTAAAGACAAGTCAGTACTGAAACAGGTAAAATATGATAGCCGATTCTTACCGTACATAAACCTGCAGCGATTTGTACCAAAAAACCCGTTACTTTATGCAAGTACCCGAAGATAGCAATCGACGAATTCGCAGTCCTTAGCAGCAAAGATACAAGATCAAACATGTTATCAGTAACGTAACACTGAACGAGGCTGACACGTGACGTCGACGCGACGGCGGCGTCGGCGTCAATCGCTCGGCAATCCGTCAGCGCGCGCGTCCCGCGGGACTCAAGCGATGTGACGTGGGGCTCGATTAGTATCGCGCACTGACCCTGCTAATTTGTGACACCGCACATGCATCTTTTTTGCAACTGCCCATCAAATATCCACTCGTCTGATCAAAAATTTGCAATCGGCAGCGTTTTCTAAATCTTTTTCGTGATGATCGATTTGGGATTTCCGTGTTTTTGAAAGTGGAACCCTAATTGCGTAACACAGTTTGAATCGGAATCGGAATGATTTTGAAGTATATTGCTAATCCATTGCTTCATATGTTAGAAAAAATTGTGTGCTCAACAACGTAAATAACGCAATGAATGTTGTTGAACTGTCAAATTGAAACCGATTCCTACTGATAGTAACGGGCGCAATTAGCCCGCTGATCTACATTGTTGGATTAACTTATGAACCTGCACATTGAGGTGTCGGAGATTTTAGGACAGGAGATCCGCAGAAAATGCTAAGAACTGAACTTCTTAAACGTAGTTGTAAGTAGGTACTTGTACCGGTATTAAATTCGTTAAATTGTCAGCGCTGACGCATACAATGGTTTATTACTTAAGGCCAAAAGAACCAGGGTGGTAGATTGTGTTTTTTAGCAGATAACTGTTTTATTCACGATTTTTTTCAAACCACATTCAATCATATTTAAAATCTCAAACAACGTCTAGGTACATAAAGTCAATCAGAGAAAATATTTCGAATCAGAGAACAATTATATTTATCGTCGAATATTTTAAAAATCGCTCATGCAGACGTTATTACATGCGATGCGACGAAAAAACGTTTCCAATACAGGCATTTTTTTTCCACTACGCTGAATCAACACTCGAGCCATTCATCGGCGCAATGAAAATATTGGATCGTTTATCTTTTTGTTTTTCCATTCCCAAACCTTTCGGTTTACTCGGTGTGTGAGCGCGAATATGTCCGCTGACAGTATTCATTTATGCAACAACTAAAAGGCTGCGTACTCACTGATACGTGAAATCACTATTTTGTTTGATGGAGCTGAGCTTTTCAATTTTATTTTTGAGTATTGAGTATTCAGCTATGATATGGATTGGATTGTTTGTTTGTTTGTAGATGTTTGAAATGAGTTTTTGTGTTTATGCTGTTTGTAATTTTGAATGTCGATTGAATTATTATGTACATTGTAGGGTAGGTACCTACTGGATTTCATCGGTAATAAGTAATGTAATAGAAATTGATTACCTACAGGATTTGTAATACCTTGTCTACCGATCTACTAAATCCTATATCAAAGGGTCGCGGTCGTCCTAGAAATACGATAAACAATTAATTGCGGCTACCACATGTAAATAAACGTGCCAACACCAAAAACACAACCAACATAAAAGAAGGTGGGTACCTACTTGGTAAAAACCCAGAATTGAAACAAAACTTTATTGAAATCTTTTCAATATAAAATTGGTAGGCTACAGTATGCAGGTACCTACTTACTACGGCATAAATGAACCTACCATATTCTCAATAGCGGAATCAGATCAAACGTCTTTTAATTTTGCCTGGCCCAGAGATCAAACTGAGGATCTCAATTCGCGCCAGGCGGCCGCGCAACCACTGGAACCTGCAACGGAGATTCGCGCAACGTTGGCATGTAATGTAAATTAAATTCAAAATTCTCCTTTTTTTATAAACTTAAGAGAAGTTTATATAATAATTGAGTAGCTATTTGTAAAAAATTAAACTGCTATTAGTATGTTGAACAAATTGTTATATAGCAAACGCCATCTATCATGCAATAGCGAAACTTCGCAGTTACTCATTTAACTTAAAGCCGTTTCAGCTACTGCTCGCTAGATGGCGTTAACTTTAAATTTACTAATGTTTTTATTGCAGTAGGTACTTGAAATTAGGGGATCAGGCAAATAAATAAGTGCCGAAATTGAAATTGTCCGCCGACAATATTATACTTACTCTTTGATGTCATTTTTGGCCTTCAACTATTTTGTTAAATCATTTTGTGTGGGTGGTTCGGTAGTTCCCAAGCGTAGACAATAGTAAGCATTACATAGACAATACTTTTGCTCGAACAGGGAATGTGGGTGCGTTGAAATTACTAAAGTCTGGCAAATGAAAGCGTGACCTGAGAAAATATGGCAAATTCAAAAAATCATAAGTGGTAATATTTTACTAACTATACCTCTAATTAAATGTTGTGTTATTTGAGTTTTTTTTTTTGTATCTATTAAAATTTATTTTTTATTTTTAATGGCTCCGATGAGTCATTCCCCCTCGTCCACACCCCGTCGTCCACACTGCGGACGACTGTTAATGTTGCGTTCTGTTCGTCTACACTGTGAAGGAACAGAACGCATCTTTCCCAGTCGTCCGCAGTGTGGACGACGGGGTGTGGACGAACGGGAACAACCCGCTCCGATTGGTGTGACGGAGCCTTGACTGTCATGGATGTGACGTTTTTTTTTAATTTTCCGCTTTTTCTCAGGTCACGCTTTCGTTAGCCATACTCTATTGAAGTTGGGATCAGTATTACAATTATTTGAAAATAAGGTGGAGTATGCGTAAGTAAATTATAAAAACACATCGTGAGTTTTTTTTTTCATAATTTATGTTTCAACATACAAAACCCAACTACCAAACCATAGAAATATAAAACTAATTGTAACAATCACTTGATTAAGATAAATTAAATAACATTACATTTAAAACCGTTAACACATTTTACAATTGAATCACAGATGTCAAAAGTCTAAGATGTAAATGAACGAATGTTAATTTTTTTAATTCGTGTTATTTGATAAAATTTTAATGAAGACCATAATTAATATATTAGAACTATCTACGCGTGTTTTAAACGCAATAAAAACGAATTAGTCTCATATTTATTCTGCACATAATTTAAAATCAGATCTATAGCATGTCATGAAACTGAGAATGAGTGTACGATTATTCTATTTTGTAGCATTTTTTGAACTATGGTCACACATGTCTGCTAGAATGATGAGACGTAAGCGTCAATACGACACAATTTAAAGGTTCCATCTGTAAAATGGCGATGCCGAACGAAGGACAGGGTGTTGTGACGCAGCCTGAGAGACGCCTATGTCCAGCAGTGGACAACTATAGGCTGAAATGATTGAATCATTTCAAGTAGTGCACCAACTTAGGCAGGAATCAAAAGTGTCGAAAACATTTTAACTTCGACGTAGAGAAAAATAATCGATTAATATTGACGGTTGACCGATTAGATACATCCAAAGTACATCAATGGAACGTTTACGTTGTGTAGTACTGTGTTGTGTAAATAAAATGGACCCATGCAAGTCTTACTTGGTAAAAATCGGAATGCAACACGTACCTTGATATTTTATGAGTATTTCTTCTTATTTCAAGCGTAACAATGTAGTAATTAAGAATTATAAATAGATATAAAAAAAATAGAATAGATTCCATTAAAGTATAAATTCACAATATTCTTAAATTGACATAATACAACCTTTTCGAAATTTGCTAGTTTTTTTACAGTTTTTACTTTGAGCAGTCGAGTATCACTTTTTTATATGCCACTTTTCAACTTAGCCATGATTTATAAGGGGCTAAAAACATGTTTTACTGTAGATAAAGTATATTTTTTCATGTTTATAGAAAAAGAACCTTGTAAAGACCCGCTCCAGACAATTTAGAAGGCAATAGTAGATTTTAAAATCCTTTAAAATAGCCTCCTAACAATTAAAAATACTTAAAACAAGTTCTATTTTAATAAGGCCGCAAGCACCTTTAAATACTTTGATTTCCACTAAAACAACGTTACAAGGTTATTTTGGCGCGTGGCGAAATTCGGAGCTATCAATACTTTTTCTGTGAAAATTTCTCAAATTAAGGCAAAAGCGTCAGGGTAGCCCGCGAAATTCAAGTTCTCTTAAGTTTTTGCAATTTGCAGGTCAGTATCAGGTTGTATGTTGATCTAAATATGATTCGCGGCCGCATTAAATATTTATTTACAGAATTATAATCTTAAAAAATCATCAACACTACTACTACTACGAAGTTCATATTACCCTATTGAATTACTATTTCATGAAATCAGGACATTGGGAAACAAATACTAACTTAGCGAGATGTATTAATGATTAATGTTTATAATTCTGTAAATCCATATTTTGTTACGGTCGCGAATCATATTTAATCAACATACAATTGGACATTGACCTGTAAATTTCGCTACCTTAGATCTTCCCCCATTAAATGGTGGAGCCACAGTGGTCCCCGCAAAATTCAAATTTTCCTACGTTTATTGCAATTTAAATTAATATTTACCAACAACCCTGTCAATGTCATTCAGGGCCATAATACCTTGTAACACTTTACTATTTAAAGGTCACACGTTAGTCTTCATTTGTTGAGGTAGATGTCCTCGTGATGTATCCTCGTCTAGAAGATCCGCATGGTGTTGGCACAGCCATGGTTCATGCGGTACTGTACGTACATCATGCCGGAGTTGTGCCAGTAATAGAGCGCGCCTAATACCAGCACGTGCCACCACTGGTGCGAATGGCCAATGTAGTCTACCTTGCCGGGAAACCAGCGTTCTGGCACCTGGAATGTAACGAGAAAATTTATTGTACACTTGTTTTCACTTATGTCAAATATCTTTAACTAGTTATTGCCCGCGGTGTCGCCCGCGTGGATGTCGGAAAATATCCGATGGGAACGTACTACCGGGATTAAAAGTACCCTATGAAACAAAGTATTAATTCCGTAGTTAATACATTGTTTTCATATATCTCCATTGGTGAATTTCGAAATGGTATCAATCGAATTCCGGCAATTCGCAAGGCAGTGGATACAAACATAATTATGGTCCTATACCGTGACCACCTCGCAGTCCTGATCTCACGCATCTACACTTTTTTATGTGGCGCTATTTAAAAATTGAATTTTATAAAAAAAAATATGACAGTGTTCAGGAACTCCTTACCACGATTCTATATATAATTAATCCTAGCACATTATCAGCTGCTACCCGCTCTGTAGTAAAGAGAATAAACCTATGCCTACGTCAAAATGGCTACCATTTTGAACACCTCATAACGTAGAGCACAAAAGGAAAAAAAATAAAAATAGGTGAGTCCAAACGAAAAGTCTCAAGTTTTTAATTTTAAGGTGAAATAATACCCAAAGTAGAAGTTATTTTTTTTATTTGTTTTTTGATCAATCTTTTTTGTAGCGGCCAGTTTATTGATGGTAAAAAATGTAAGTTCGAGTCTCATTTCCTACGAAATGTATGGGAAAAGTGTTTTCAGATTTATGACTTTTCTAGTACTCAAACCTCAATTGGTCCAATAGAGGTTTTTGATCCTTATAAGAATAGAATAGAATAGAATACTCTTTATTATGTACACCATAAAAGTTACAGATGTAAATGTTGAAATTTTACACAGGGTGACACAATGGGCGGTATAAGAATGAGGATCGATTGTCATAAACAAAAGTTTTTTGTGAAAATTGCCCATTTTTTTTTGACTGTATAGTTTTATCAAAATCTGTGATTGCACATCAAAATTTCTCAAAAAGATAAGCACAGTCTCTTAAGACCGTTTTTCTGTAGCTACAACGGATAAGGTAGCTGCCCTTACTGCCCCATCTCAAAAATCCACCCTGTATATTTATTTATAAATATTTTGCGACACGCAAGACGGTAAGATCACGGAAATAGCAAACAACACTAATAGCAATACATCAACATCTAAGTACATTTACAACAACCACAAACTTCCATGAATAAAAATAAATTTGTGTTCTACAATGACAAATAATACCGGTTTAGAATCAATTAACAAGTATTAAAATTAGCATATAACCCCAGTTTCAGTGTTAACTGTGATTTTAGCATACATTTACTACCGTATTGACCTTTTAGCATTCGTGTACACAATATTGTCTATGACGTGCTTCGCTATAATAGAGAGATAGAGTTTAAAGTGCTCTCTTGGGAACTTGGGGTTAAACTACTAGGATCACCAATAGGACATCCATCCTAATTTTCCCTTATTCCCCAGCATCCACTGTTAGTATTAACTGTTGAGAAACCTCTTGCCGCGGTCGGTTCGTGGATGGGTGACCATCCATTACATATCGAGAACTCTCCGTGCCTCGGTAAGCACGTTAAGCCGTTGGCGCCGGCTGTCATTCGTAGAAAAAACTCTGACAACCAGTCTTAATAAGAGGTATAGATAATGCAATCCACGAAGACGCGCCCCACTATTTTTTGGGTCGAGGGAGCCCCGGGCTGTGGGGAGTTTGATCCGAGCTGATTTATTCATCGTAGTGTGCGTGCGCACTCATAGGCAATTCGTACATATCGACAGCACTACAACACTAGCGAATGTTAGCGATTCGAAAAAAGAGTGGGGCGCGTCTTCGTGGATTAAATAAATAATAATTCTTTATATTTTTTTTTTTTTTTTAATTATTTATTGCACTATCTTTATCGTGTACCCTGTAGCTGGGTTGTGGAGGTCAGTTAGACAGTTGCTCCATGTAAAATACTGGTATTCAGCTGCATCCGGTTAGACTGGAAGCCGACCCCGACATAGTTGGGAAAAGGCTAGGCAGATTGATAGATTGATTGGTCCTGTTGGGCACAGATTCCTACAGTCTGTCTTTCTCTGTACTCCTTTTTGGCAAACCTCTCATGAACGAAGCTAAGTCGCCACGACAGGTTTTTCTGGGAATAACATAGTTAAAATGATGAAAGACGTACCTTGAAGGCGTATATCACGAAGGCAGTCCCACTGATGACGTACATCCCTATGACTCTAGGGAAGAACATCTGAAACAACACAAATACAGTTATGATTAGATGTCTATTAATTATTTATAACACGAATGAGTACCTAAAAAAAAATAAGAAAATGGTAAATAATGGAAAATGGTAATGGTAGTAAAGGGTACACTGCACTATTGCACTGCACTGGACTATCTGCAGTATTGTCTCTCCTTCTCCCTTTAATCCATCCAAAGGTTGTCTGTAAAAGATCGCTTTTAGAGATAAGACCGCCCATTGTATCACCCTATGTAAAATTTCAACATTTATATCCGTAATATCTGAACTGATTTTAACGATCACTAAATGAATTTAGTCATCATTCAATATATTAGTTGTTATAAAATGGCACTTGTCATCGAGCAAAAGGTACTCGATGGTAATGATTATCTTCGATGGTCGAAGATAATCGTTGGCATCGACATTCGCGTGGAACTTCAACATTAAAACAACTCATTAATACCATCACTTTTGAGAGACACATATTTTTTTTCTTATTACAGGGGCATTCATTACGTAAGGTGTTTTTTTCTAATTTGGAGTCCCGCATACCTACCTAGGCTGATGTAGGAACTAGGTACATTTCTGCTAGTTCATTTTCATTTACCCCTCCTTGAACTGAGATTTTGCTGGGTCCAAATATGAGCTCACGTAACTTATGGACGCCATCTAGGTACTGAAACTCTAGCGCTAGTATTGACACAATCTGTGTGAACGACTAACTATCTCTGCTTCTTCTTTTCGTGTGGACGGTACTTTGATTGAATGTTATATTATACTTGCCAAAAAATAATAGGCCCGTTTTGACATTTAACTTGAATCGACCTACCGTGAGTATCGAGTACAGAGTCGTATGGTTACTTCACTAGTTACGTCGCGATGGACAATCGCGACGTAACTAGTTAAGTAACCAGGTAACTCGGTACTCGATCATCATTCAGCCGAAAGGCGTCCACTGCTAGACATATGCCTCCCCCAAAACCCCTTTTGGGGGAGGCATATGTATGTATGGGTTTGCCATAATCGCCACGCTTGGCAGGCAACAATACTAGAAACATATACAAGGTGGAAGGGACATTGACGCGCATCCTGTTACCATGGATTCAGTACATCATTCTTGAGCGTTAAAATTTTTCGTCGGTTATTTTTAAAATTCGCTGTTCCATACATTTGGCTGAGTTGATTGATTGATTTGATACATTTTGACCGAGTAGGTATTGCACTTCTGTAGGAAACAGCAGTTTTTTTTTAAATTACCGATGAAAAATTTCAACGCACGGGGGTCAAGTATGATGTACTGAATCCATGGTAACAGGTATCGCGTCAATGTCCCTGCCACCCTGTATACATAAATTACACAAAGTCCGTCGTCATCAGTTACACAATACGAGGGCGGCACTGAAAATTTCGGGAATCAAGGAAGTGACACAACATTACTATTTAAAAATGTATTTATTGCTTTTCGAAGTATTCTCCGCGAAATTTGACACATTTTTCCATACGATGGAACCAATCATTGAAGCAACCATTCCATTCGGAAGTTGGGGTCTCCAAAATGGCCGTTTTGTAGGCGTCCACAGCTTCTTCAGGTGATGAAAATCTCTGTCCACGCAATTTATTCTTTATTTTAGGGAAACTATAGAAATCATTACGGCTTAGGTCGGGGCTGTACGGCGGATGGTCTAATAATTCTATTTTTTCTTGCTCTAAAAACTCTTTTGTTCTGTGCGCGGTGTGAGAACTCTCATTGTCGTGATGGAGGATGATGCGGCGGTTGCAGTTCTCTTTACGGAGTTCAGAAACGACCTGTGGCAAACAAATGCTAGCATACCATTCTGCATTAACCGTTCTTTGTCCCTCAAGAGGAATAGTCGTAACATGGCCGGTTTTGGAGACAAACGTGGCCACCATTTTTTTTGCAACACTCCGTGAACGAACAATTTTTGTTGGCTTTAACTCATTTTCGAACACCCAAACTCGTGACTGGTTTTTTGTTTCGGCTTCGTACGCGCATATCCAGGATTCGTCACCTGATACAATGTTGTATACAGCATTTGAGGATCCTGCGTGGAATCTTTCGAGAGTTCTGACGCACCAAGTAACGCGAGCCGCTTTTTGCTCTTCACAGACAGAATGCGGTATCCATCGGGAAAACAACTTTTTTACACCTAATTGTTCATGCAAGATTATTTGTATTTGACTCATGCCAATGTCTAAAGTTGCCTGAATTTCGCGGTATGTCACATGTCGATCTTCCTCAATCAGCTTACGCACAGCATCAACGTTTTCTTGGGTGACTGCAGTTTTTGGACGACCTTGACGGGGATCATCACTGAGCTTGACACGTCCACGTTGAAATTCAGCAAACCAGCGATAAATTGTGGTTTTGGATGGGGCTTCATCACCAAATGCAGAAATCATCCGGTCAACACACTGTTTTTGTGTTAAACCAGTTCGAAAGTCATAATAAATCATCGCTCTTGAATTCTCTCGAGTCAATTCCATTTTCTCAACGACTAAACAAGTTTGACAAAACCTTGTGACAAGACCGAGAATCTTTTTTTAAATAAATAAATGGTATTCGATTTTTAAAACCAAGGAGTTTTCAATTAAAAAGATTTTAATACGACAGGGACAGTGGAAATATTCCATTCCCGATACTTTTAGTGCAGCCCTCGTACTAAAACATACACATATTACACAAAGCTCGTCGACATCAGTTCATCATCATTTCAACCAAAAGACGTCCACTGCTGGACATAGGCCTCCGCCAAGGGAGGGTGTTGCCATAATCGCCACGCTTGGCAGGCGGGTTGGCGATCGCAGTGTGGTGTTAAAATGCATAGAGAACGCTGCGACATCAGTTACAAACTAGTAATACAATGCCTTCATTTCTCAAGAAGTGATCGATCCGCGATTATATACCGACTCACGCACAACGGTCCACATGAAGGACTAAGTGCGGAAACCAAACCCGCTAACATAGAACATTTATACAACATTATTTTTAGTATATGCGAAACCTGAATATAGTTTGTTCAGAATAAGGAACTGAATCGATTTCAATAATTTTTACACCATGTTATATTTCGTCCCAAAAATATTTAAGTGTGATGGAAAATGTTATCACCATTTAATTACTTACAATACAATCGCTGTATGGTTAGGTACCTACTGCCAAATTATTATCAATGAGCGCAAGACGATCCTGGAGGCGCGGGGGCGCCGTTAGCATGTTTTTGAACAGACAACCCGGTAACATAACAACCTAATAACTTTGTGATTTTTCTTGATACAGTTTTGAAATTTTGTACATAGATTCTTTACATAAAAATACTAGACACGTGTTTCGGGTTTCGCATATACTAAACGTAATATTGTATACTGACTATGTTGAGTTTTGAACGAGTGAAGAACATTAAAAGAGTGTATATTTCATATACGTATAGTATATAAATATATAGAGGGTATTCTATTATAAAGTATCTACTGACCTGTACCATGGGGTTATCGAACCCTCCCATCGCGTATGTCCAGTGCAGCGTGGGCAACACTCCATAGGCTGCCCAGCCGATGAACACGCACATCTTCACTGGGTACGGTACTCCCAGCCGTGGGATTTGCAGCGCCATGGCTACCACGAAGATCACTGTTACTGATGTCATGTAGAAGGATTTTAGCTCCTGGAATTTAAGAGGTAAGATGTATTAGAAAATGATCGATACATAAATAAATAAATAAGTCAAGCCCAAAAGTCTGACAACCAGTCTTACCAAGGGATATCGTATTACCCAGTAACTGGGATGTGGAGGTCAGATAGGCAGTCGCTCCATGTAAAATACTGGTATTCAGCTGCATCCGGTTAGACTGGAAGCCGACCCTAACATAGTTGGGAAAAGGCTAGGCAGATGATGATGATGACATAAATAAATAAATAAAAATAAAATAGCCTTATATTTCTTACAAAAAATGTTTCAGAAATGAAATTCAAAATTGGAATACTTATTTACCTATTCAAGGCGATAGAAGCGCGCTATCACAACGATGTGAAAATAAAAACTACAGTTCAGTATTATTTATAGTATTTCTCTTTGGCTCTCCCCTTAGGTAGTCACAGTCAATACTCTGCATAACCCGGCCTTCTTCCATTCTTCTTTTTAGGGTTCCGTACCTCAAAATGAAAAAAACGGAACCATTATAGGATCACTCGCGTGTCTGTCACAGCCAATTTGCTCCGATTCTACTGGACCCATTAAGTTGAAATTTGGTACACATATTCAAATTTCTGAGACCCAAACTCTAACGTGTAACGTACATAAATTAATTTTGAATATAGGGGTCACTTAAGAGGGTTTGGTGGTATAAGGAACAGGGTGTAAAGTTCACTCATACACCATAGAAAAGGGAGGAACCTCCGACCAGACGGGTGTTGTGTCTGGTGGGCAATTGCCCGACGCGCGACGGTTGATGTCGGGACGTTGTAGATATGCTAGTTGCGCGGTAAACTCTGCTTGCGCGATGCAGGATTTGCGTGACGTCAGTGTGACGCGTAGTTCGCATGTGGCGATGTTGATGTAATCTACACGGGTAAATTTTTAAAAAAAAAGTTTTGCATACTGTACAGTGTGACACAAAATACCGAGCCTAAAAATACGAAAAAAATATTTCTTTACTTATAGATTAAAGGAAAACCTATAAGAACTCTATAGTCTTAAAATAACATGCGGTAAATCTCTCAATATTGTGCGTAAAAAGTTACATTTGCAGTTGGAATGTATGAGAGAACATGTTTTTCAACTACAATGTTAAGTTTGTTCTTAGGATAAATTCACTCCAACTACAGAACCCTTGATTGAGTGTGGTCCGACACGCACTTGGCCAGTTTTTTTTGTAAGAAGCGTCAGGAAATGCAGACTTGCAGAATACTGACCGTATATACTAGTCTACGTATATCAATTGAGAGGCGCATAATAATGCTAGCTACACGTGACGTGCAATTGCGGCAATTTAGATGTACCGTACTTCCTTTATAACAGTTTATTAAACATGCTACAAGAGATCCTCAATTCGTCATCCATGCCTCTACATAGGTCCTACTGGTATAACTCGCTAGATCTAAGTATTAAGTATTTTAAGTCTACTGCTATCATTCAAGTCTACTGCCTGAAAGCTGGGCTCTGAATATTCTCTTTTCATAGTTTTTATGTGCAATTCATTAACGACTTCTGCGGGGCGAGCACGGCCTACTGTGAGATGACTTGAGTCACACATTTTATCACAGTTTAAGCGATAAAACTGTTTTGTCATAAAATGCTAGTACAAATTGACATGACATAATTTATCATGTCTTGTCACAATGTGTCTTGAGCACGCCCGTGCTCGGCCCGCTGCAAGTTCAAAAGGGAAACTCAACGGTCACAACTACTCACAAGACAAGTAAGAGATACCTAAACTCCTCATACAGCTAATCCAATATTCTAACCACGCATTTCCTACATGTGTGGTCCGTTCAATTACCTCATCTAACATAATTAAAACGATTACACTTAAATAAATGTTAAATAACAATTTAAATTCGAGTAAACCGACTAGGATGGTATGAGAAGGTCATTGGCGCTTTGTTTTGCAACGTAAGTTAAAAAGGTGGACCCTACTTGCATACTTATAGATCTCACTGAGTCTCATAGTGTGAACCAAGCTTACTGCCCGAGCCTCTTGGCCTTAAAATATTTACGAAACAAAGAATTTAATTATGTGCACCAGGTGCGGTTTTTATTCATAAATAATTTTGATCACGTATCGATTAGAATTTACGTTAACGCAACGTCAGTTAAAAGTCCACGTGGTCGTTTAAATAAGTCAATACTACCTACTACGTAATAGTTGTGAGGACAATAAGCCATTACAATTGTAAATTAAAGTAAATATTGTAAACTAATTATAACATTATCCTGACTGTTAGTCAAAACAAGTAAGTAAACAAGTTTTATCAGACAGAAGTGACAGTGACACTTTCTAGAGTTTACGAGTTTCGGACTTCCGAACTGACTCACGACAGAATATTTGGTAGTTCCTAAAAAAAAAATTTGAAAAACAAATATGCAGGGACACGATATCTAGCATTTTCTATAGTCACTTCTTAGAGACAACAAACCTAAGGTGTTATTTAAGAAATCATAATGCAACAACGACGATATAATTGCACAAGCAATTATATCTAGTAGGTATGGCTAGGGAGAGAAATAGCGTGATACCTACATCTACACCTTTTGTTTTATTAAACGTTACATAACGACGTAGTCAATTAAAAAATTAAACAGTATGACTTTCAATTAGGAAGCCGAGAGATATGCCGAGATTATGTAGTGTACGGTACTTTTAACAAGCCACGAGTTCAAGCAAACAAGAAAATTATCATGCATCTGTCAGCAATATGGTTAGTGTGTGGCTTTGTGTTAGGATAGTTTTAAACTTTCAGGTTAACTGTCATTAGAGGATATACAAAGAATTTGATGCGAGCAAAAAAAGCTAAGTACAACAACTCAAATTGATACTGAGCAAAAAAATAACAGCAAAGCATCACTGCGAGACCAGTGCCTACTTTCATTTTTTTAGAGAGAATAACCGGTAACACGAAATATCGCGTATGAATAATAAAATTGTGGCAAGCACATGCCAAATAATCAAAGCGTCATCAAAATGCACTCCAATGCAAGATAAGGAGCGGAAAAAGTAGGTTGCTATGCCGAAATTATACCAAATAAAATTTGGCATAGTGAAAGTAAATCAAGTTCAGATACGCACAAGTTTTTGTGATATTTTTGTATGAACCGCTCAAAGCGCTGGTGCTTTCTCTTTCACTGTAAGTCCATTATAGGAACCGTAGGTACATCAAGTGTCATTGATTAACGTCTAGACATGTAGCTTGCAGGCTGCAGCACAACGAAAGTCATAGAAAGCGAATGCTACTTCATGCCTTTAAATGCATTGTTCATTATATCAAATAACTCTTCAATCCGTAACCACAGCTGGTGTTTAGGAATTCTTATCGATTTTGTTTTGTTGTTGAAGTAAATCTGACTGTGAAGAATTTTGCACGGACAATAAGAAACTACCATCCTGTTATTTTTTTTTTTTTTAATTCATAATTGTTGAAATTTATGGTAAAGAGTGTTGAGAGAGTGTTGATTATTTACAACCTCATAAATTTAGTACCTACGTTTAATAGATTATGCGAGAATGTGGTTTATATTATGTTTCATAATTTCAAATGCTAAAGCATTTCTGTTTTAAAAAACAGATTACATTATGAAACAATCTGTTTTAAAGCTAATCCCAATTGAGCTGCAGCGTAAACATCGTCTGCTACCTCGATAAATGGGCTAACAACTTCGTTAACACCGTCAACCTTCAAAACCGCTTGAACAACGATCATCAATCCAACTGTCAAACTGTTTAAAACGGAATTACTTAACTTAAGCCAATATTTCTTTATTGCAGCATTCATATCAATTATTAAATCATTGATTTCTCAGTGAAGATCACTATCTTCCACAATAGTATCGCATGCGAACACGCAAGCGACATAATAATAAATCACAATGCCTTCAACCATGCGTTGAAAAAGAAGCGCACAATATGACATTAAGGTCTTGTTTCACAATGTCCGGATAACCACTAACATCTACCAACCAGGTAAAAAATGGAGCAGAATTTGTAGAACAGCAGAACTGTCAGATTCACCATTCCATTCCATTCATTAGGGTGCAGTTCCACTGAAGCGGAGACGATACGATTTCGTCAGTTGTTTGATTGTTCGATATCTGCACGTCTCCGATCTGCTCCGCTCGTCTCCGAATAGGTTGCGTCTTCAGTGAAACCGCAGCCTAATGATCGGACAGCTGAAAATGAGGTGGTTTAATAGGTTATCAAAAACTTACAGAATGACACCAAAACGCGTAATAAACGCCGGAAGTGTAGATGGCCAGCAAAGAGAGCGCGATCCCGAAGAGATCGTACATGAGGAACGTGTTGTAGTCGTGCTCGGAGCGGCAAGAGAACGTGTGGTATAGGGCTGACAGTAGCATGCAGACCTGGAACGAGAAAAAATTATACATACAACCGAAAAATATTACCAGTTTATGACAACTTTTGTTACATAAGCTTCATTAGTCATTTGTTTCAACTTGTGTTACAATCCATGTTACATTTCACCAATCTGTACCTAGCTTAAAAGATTTCGGCATAAGAGATCAATTTCCTACATTACAACTGTTTTCTTTAGCACTAGCTTTGCTTGGAACCGACTGCGCTGGGATAGTATTTGCAAGAGTACCTACTCAATACCCAATAGCGCTTGGTCAATCTGCCTAGCTAGGAGTCGGTTTCCAATCTAACCGGATGCAGCTGAATACCAGTATTTTACATGGAGCGACTGACTATCTGACCTCCACACCCAGTTACTAGGTTATACGATACCCCCTTGGTAAGACTGTTTGTCAGACTTTCGGGCTTCTGACGACCCCTAACGACTGTCAAAGATCCACGAATGACAGCCGGAACCAACGGCTTAACGTGCTTTCTGAGGCACGGAGGAGTCTCGGTATGTAAAGATGGCAACCCATCCACGGACCAACCCCGGCAAGCGTAGGTTAACCTGATGGATCGACCCGTGCGGCTGTTATTACTTAGCCACAAGCTCCTCTACAACAGCGCCTGGATGGTGTCAAAAATTGTATTTTAATGCTTGAAGGCTAGAAGTATAGCAATGTATTAAGATTTACTCCATCATTATTCTCCTGCTTTTATCCCAACATATTTGGGGTCGACGCAATCTGTCATTTACTTTACATATCAATCAGCAGTTCTTTCCCTTGCCATAAATAATCTACATTTTCCGTCCATACTACCTTAAGCCTAAGCTATTCTCGTTTATACCTAAGACCAGGCAGTCTAAATTAAATTTCCACGCAAACTCCGCCCCTTGCTCCCCGCCACTCTGTTATGTGCTAAACGCTAACACATCAGTAATAAAGTTGAATATCGCGTGCGCTCTTTGATCGTGTTCAAGCACGAAACTAAATAGCGTAAGACTCAATTCTTATTTCGTTTATAACTAAATAAATAATTTATCTAGAGAAAAATATCTGGTGGCTGGATAATCACACTAAAAGGCGAAAGTTTGTGAGTGTGTGTGTGTGTGTGTTACTTCTTCACGCTCAAACGGCAGGACCAATTTTGATAAAATTTTGTATGGAGGTAGCTGACACCCTGGATTAAGACATAGGCTACTTTTAATCCCGATATTCCCACGGGATCGAGACTTACGCGGGTGAAACCGCGGGGCGCAGCTAGTAAACTATATTTTCTTGCTGAGAATATTTTTTTTATAATTATCCTTAAAAAAAACATGATTTTCGAATAAAAAATGTATCTAGAGAAATATTACAATTACGTAAATGTCTTCAACATGGAAAGAAAAAGATCCAATAAATCATATACTAAAGTGTCATTTTGCTTGTATGTGTGACTGTTTCAGAATATTGCAAATTAACATAAAAATAGGGAGCCTCCTCTTAATACTACAGCGTTAACAACAGAATTCGAAGGAATAAGGTAGTATAATATGGCTCAAAGCCAAGTATGGCTCCATTTAAACAAAACGAACATTCTGAAATATTTCAGAATTGTACATTGACTTGGAAAATGGTTCTGACAGCTACCCAATTTATGGGGTTGTTGGTGCAAACTTTGTGTAGAATTGGCCAAAAACTTTGTCAATTTCTGGACTTGGTTTAACTAGAACGCCAGTACCTTAATTTTTTTGATAACTTCATAGATAGATCATCAAGCTATACATTTCCAGTAAACGGTGGCCTCTCATTGTACGGAAATCCTACATAATGCGAGACCAGCTTATACTGGAAATTATGGCTTGATGTGTAGCCGTGTACACCTTATATAAAAATTACAGATATAAATGTAGAAATTTTACATAGGGTGACACAATGGGAGGTCTTATCCCTAAAAGCGATCTTTTAAAAACAACCTTTGGATGGATTAAGGGGGAAGCAGAGACAATACTGCAGGTAATCTGTGGTGTACCATTTACATTTATGTATATACAATAAATACATGCACACATAACACATATTAAAATAAATATATTCAATAATAATCATGAAACAAGTGCAAAAAACAAAAAAAAATATGTTTAAGGAGAGAGGAGATATTGTGTTTTAAACATAATTAAAAAAATGGATAACTATAATATCTTATTTACATATATCTTTGGACAAACCTTAGAGAAGACCTTATTATTTACCTCATCAAATTTATTGAATCATCAATATTTCATTGCTAACTTCCAAGTTCTATCACATAAGGTCAGCCAATTTAGAATTTACGCGGAAGCTTATGAATTTGATAGTAGGTTTTTAAACTATCCTTGTTACACCCAAAATAGCTAGACGTTAAAAATATAACACATATTTTATAATTTAATATTTATTCGTAATGTTCTAAAAACTAGTTAAGAAATCATTCAACATGCAGCGCAGCGTCGTCGCCGCGTCGTCGCGCCGTTTGGTTCCAACCCACTTATATAATACGGCAGTAAGTAGTGACGTTGAATGGGCGTCGGTACCATTTAATATAATAATTAAACGTTATGAATACTTAGAAGCCTTTTATACCGTTAAAAGAAGACTACGTGGGTCATATTCTTTTTCTCTGTCTCAGTTAGTTTTTAATGATAATCTGGCAGTTTGAGTACTTTATGCGGCCTACGCAAATCCTTTCTTTGGTATTGTTCGTCGCATCGTTGAGCTCCTTAAGTTCTGAGTTGAGCTGCACGACTACTGACAAATGCGTGCATTGACTGGACAGGTCCACTCAATCTGTGTGGTTCTATCCTCAAAATACCATTTTAGACACCAACCTACAATGCCTTCACATGATCAGACCAAGCTTATGTCAGGACTTCAAAAGAGACTGTGACCTCTGAGTTTGTTTCGGCCTTTATTCTCAGAGTATTCAGATAGGAAACGCCGACCTTATCTAGTTTTTAAAATATGATTGACGTGTAAAAGCGTTTGTACAAACCCAGAAACAAAATCATTTAACATTCAGAAAGAAAATCGATGGACAACAGGCTCTCAATGTCATTAAATATGCACTTTCTTGTACTTAAGTGAAAATCAATGGTCTTGTTATATTGCGCTGTAAACCTTCAATAAGACTTGGAAAGTTTCAACTTTAATACTACCTTCTGTGATGTATTGAAATTGTATTTAATTTTAACTGGTTGAGTTAAAATAAACATTTCCGGAAAATTTTTGTTGGTAAAGGAATTACTTTGTGCCCCAAAATAATCGAAAATGACCTTATATAAGTAGCTGTAGATAATCTCTATAGCAAACCGAACCAGTTTTTTTGTTAAAACTATCACACAGCGTGCCTCTTCGTCGCCCCACTACGAGTATCATGCCACTATTTACAGCCTTCGCATCGTTGCAACATCGAGACAACAAAACCAAGCATAGACAGTACAGTAGATTCCTATATCGCTACAAAAAACATCAACACTTGGACACTTTGACACATGAATGAAAAATAATAGTTGTGGCCAGCATTCTCTTGAGTACTCTATAATAGTTGTTACGACTAAGACCAAAGTTTGTTTGATGTTTACTCGTTTTTACTTTCAACTCAAATGTCCGTTTCCATTTGTATCCATATGCTTTCTTCGACAAGAATTTCTTTGTCAGATACTTGTTAATCACATGCTATAAAACTTTGAATGTTGTGGCATAAATAACGCATAGTAAACAGTGTAAGATGTTTTGTGGGTCTGTCTGTGGCACAAGTGACCTTTCAACGATCGACCTACTACAACCTGCGTGTGAGTTTTTTTTTTTTTTTTTTTTTTTTATATGGCATCTCGCAGTTGACCTTGAGAGGCCGTGACTGCTTAACCGGTCATAGCGTGTGAGTCGTGAACATCTGCTTTTATATACCAATGTTAATACCTCAGCGCCACCTCACTCTTCATCTCGCTCGCACACTACTGCTCGCGGTCACGTGAACAAGCGAGACAAGTCGGCAGGGAGAAGGTTCCAAACTTCCAAGACGCCGATAGTTTCGGAAAAATGGTTATTAAAAAAAAACATAGTATCTGCTTTATAAGTTCAGTTATTATGCAAAGTTTCATGATCTAATTTGAAGTATTTTTTAATACTAGCGGATTATTGTTCGGTTTGGAGGTAATTTTGTAATTTTTTTGTGAATGTGAGGGCAGTGTGGGTCATGTTTATTTTAATTTTTATCTAAGTTAGTTTTAATGATGGTCTGGCAGTTTGAGTACTTTATGCGGTCTACCCAAATGTCCTTTCTTTGGTATTGTTCGTCGAATCATTGAGCCCCTTAAGTTCTGTGTTGAGCTGCACGATAACTGACAAATGCGTGCACCGACTGGATAGGTCCACTCAAATCTGTGTCGTTCTGTCCTCAAAAGACCATTTCAGACACCAATCTACATGGTCCTCAAATGATCTGACCAAGATTATGTCCAGATTTTTACATACACATTGACATTGATGAATTTTTATATATACAATGACATCAATATTTACCTACTTTGTAAAGTATTATATTATTTATTGTGAATGTAAAGACTATGTGGGTCATAGTTTTTTTTTTCTCAGTTAATTTTTATCATGGTCGCCGCAGTTTGAGTAATTTATGTGCCCTACCCAAATATCCTTTCTTTGGTATTGTTCGTTCTGAGTCGAGCTGCACAATAAATTACTGACAAATGCGTGCCCTGACTGGACAGGTCAACTTAATCTGTGTGGTTCTTTCATCAAAAGATCACCTCAGACACCAATCTACATAGTCTTCACATAATCTGACCAAAATTAAGTCTGGTCTTCAAAAAATAGTCTGTGACCTCTGAGTTTGTATCAGCCTTTCTTTTCAAAGAAGTCAGATAGGACATCATCGTCTGGGTCAGGATGACTGGACCAAGAGAGATTTTTGAAGTTTGAGCAATACCAAGTTTTCATCATCATCCTCATCTAGTTTTAAAAATATGATTGATGTGTAAAAGTGTTTGCACAAACATATTTACAGAAACAAAATCATTTATCATTTGCACATATTATTATTAATTAAAGTCGCTGTTCGTGTCTGTCTGAGTGACCGCGTTGTTCATCTAAACTACGAAACGGATTGTGATGCGGGTTTACCATCATTTAGAGAATTTATTTCGGATAGTTTATATATGCAAAATACATTTATATAAACTAGCATAATTATACTCAAGCTTAGTCCTCGATCATTATCCTGATTTACTATGTAGTTCCACTAATGTCCATCGTGTACACGCGAATATTCAGAGAATAAAATCCTGAAAAAAAAAACTTTTATGCTGGCAACTATATCCAGCTTATGTCATTCACTATTTTCGCGTCGTGTAGCGTACGTTACTACAAGAAAAATATTGCTTTTTCTTACTATAACTTCTTATTTTTATAATATTGTTAACAACATACAATGCCAGACGACAAATTGTGGAAGAAATTAAAAAAAATAGAAAAGAAACTGCGTAAGCGAGCACGAGGGCGGCGTCGGCTAAGGTCGTCTTCGACGTCCTCTTTGGATTCAGTAATACAGGCCGATCAGGAAAAGATACCTAATGCGGTAAATGTGGAAGAAAACACAGGTATGTATGTGTGATAATATTGAATATTTTCACAGGATGACTGTAATTGATTTCGATTGCAAGCAACAGATTAAGCGTTTACATATCCGCCATGTTGCCGGCGGTTCCGCGTTGGGTACATCCGTTCATGTAAAATGTAACATGAAAGTTCGTGTTACGACAAGACATCGAGGTTTAATCTCGAAACCTCAAGTTGAGGGAAAAAAGCACAAAATATAATGCATTTCTAGAAGTTCTATGATATGCACGTAATATTGTTTCTCTCGTGAGAAATTATTATTACTATTGTTATACAATTAACAGACCTGCACATAGTTATCACGTATCGTATGACTTAGTTAGTCTAATGATGGTGTATCTTGTAGATACTCAAGAATCAAAGGAAGATTGGTTAATGGACTTGGATGATACAGTGCTATCGGCCTTGGGAAATCCATCCACCTCCGAGAAACCCTACGCTGATGACATCCATCCAGAAATAATAAAACGTGTGGAAAACATCTTGACAAGCGGATTGGATAAAGACATTAAAGATGAATTATGTAAAAAATATCTTATACCTAAGAATTTACAATTACTGGATGCTCCAAAATTGAACTTGGAATTGGAGGGTCTACTGAGTGACCCCATCAAGGAGAGGGACAAAAGGGTGGAAGACCGCCAACAGCAATTGGGGATTGCATTATCCTCGGTGTTAACAGTCGTCAATTGTTTGATAAAAACCAACCAAAACTCTAATATAGAAATCCTCACAGATGTCTCAAGATTGTTAAGCGATTTACATTATAATGATACCTGTACTCGGAGAAAATTGGTTGCAGTTAACCTGGACAAAAACATTATAAAAACAGCAGATGCTACGAAACGGGACAGTTTCCTGTTTGGTGAAAAGTTTAATGAAAACATCAAGTCTGCAAATGCAATCAAGAAGTCAGCCCCAACTATACTAAAAAAATCCAATTTCCTTCGTAAGACACAACCTAAGCAGTCAACTTATTATTACAAAAATAAGGAAAACTTCAATGCCCCCCCACAGTTGAGTCGAGCCAAACAGGGGAGGGGGGGCAGGTATCAACCGAGGATGGGGAGGCAGCAGCAGCAGAGGGCCTCATCAGGCAAGACGTACCGTTACAAACATGTACGTCAAACATAGAGGTAAAGACATTTGCATGCCGCCTTAAATATTTTTACTCTTGTTGGCAAAAGATCACACAAGATAAAGTTATCTTGTTATGGCTAGAAGGATATAAAATTCCATTTAAGAAAATTCCTAGACAACGCATATCACCTACAAATTGTACATTTTCAGAGTCTGAAAATATTGTTATATCAAAAGAAATTGATAGGTTGTTGGATTTGGGTGTTATTAATAAGTGTGCACCTGTCAGTGGACAGTTTTTATCAAAAATATTTGCTGTACCCAAACAAAAAGGAGGTACTAGACTTATATTAAATCTAAAATGTTTGAATAAGTTTATCCATACAGAACATTTTAAAATGGAAGACATAAGGACTTTATGCAAACTTATTTCTAAAAATGATTACATGTGCACAATTGATTTAAAAGATGCCTATTTTTTAATACCAGTGAACAATTATGACAAAAGATATTTGAGGTTTTATTTCAAAAACAATATTTATGAATACAATTGTCTGTGCTTTGGTTTATGTACTGCTCCACTGACTTTTACTAAAATACTAAAACCAGTAATATCGTATCTACGTAGTAGGGGATTTAAATCTGTGATTTATCTCGATGATATTATTTGTATTGGAGAATCTTATAAAGAATGTTTAGAAAATTGTAATAAAACAATCACTCTTTTGGAGTGCCTTGGTTTTTCTATAAATAAGGATAAAAGTAATCTCCAACCCAAAAAAGTTACTGAGTACTTGGGTTTTTTGATTAATACAAAGAATATGACCTTATCGGTGACAGATATAAAGAGGTGTTACATTCATTTATTACTTAAAGAGTATTTGAATAAGAGTCATTGTTCTATAAGAGACTTTGCACAACTCATTGGAACATTAACAGCTTGTTGTCCAGCAGTGAGTTATGGTTTCCTATACACAAAAGTTTTGGAGAAACAGAAATGTGCAGAGTTACTTAGACACAATGATGACTTTGATTCAATTATGAACATAAATTCGGAGTGTAAAAGAGATTTACAATGGTGGCATAAATGTATAAGAACTGCTAAGAACACTATAAAAAATTGTCAATTCAAAATTGAAATTTATTCAGATGCATCTCGCACTGGTTGGGGAATATTTTGTGATGGTCAGGTAGCAAATGGGTTTTGGACAGAAATAGACAAGAAAAATCACATAAACTACTTGGAACTTTTAGCAGCTTTTCTTGGTCTACAATGTTTTGCCAAAGACTTAAATTCATGCCAAATTTTATTACGTATAGACAATACTACTGCCATCGCTTATATCAATAGAATGGGTGGTATTCAATTTGATAATCTTAATTACCTGGCTCGGGATTTATGGCAGTGGTGTGAAGCTCGAAAAATTTGGGTATTTGCATCTTATGTAAAATCTAAAGATAACATAGAAGCTGATCTTGAGTCTAGAAACAAAAACATTGATTGTGAGTGGGAACTATCTCCTGCTGCGTTTCAGGGCATAGTGAGATCATTTGGAAATCCTTCTATTGATCTATTTGCTACTAGAGCTAACACTAAGTGCGATAGATATCTGTCCTGGCATAGGGATCCACTTGCGGAAAATATAGATGCATTTACAGTAAATTGGAAAAATTACCCATTATTTTATGCATTTCCACCATTTGCATTAATTTCAAAAACCATTCAGAAAATTAAAGATGATCAAGCTTTGGGCATCTTAGTTTTTCCTATGTGGCCATCACAACCTTGGTATCCATTTATTAATTCCATGGTCATATCAGAAATTAAAGTATTCAAACCATCAAACCATTTATTGTTGTCACCTTCCAGAATACTGCATCCCCTGCACAGAAGCCTTTCCCTGGGGGCCTGCATATTATCAGGGAAGCGTTTAAGAAGCAAATGATACCAGAAGACACCATTCAAGTCATGATATCTTCCTTATCAGATAACACTCTCAAACAGTATTCAGTAGCACTACATAAGTGGTGGATTTTTTGTAACGGTAAAAATTACTATGACTTTTCAATCACTAAAATATTAGAGTTTCTTACACAACAGTTCAACAATGGCAGTTCATATACTTCACTCAACACTAATAGATCCGCATTATCATTGATCATAAATTCTGAAGTAGGGACAGACCCTCAAATTAAGAGGTTCTTTAAAGGTATTTTTAAGTTACGACCAAGTCGCCCTAAATATAATGATACGTGGGATCCATCAACGGTACTAAAATTTATAGAAAGATGGTACCCATTACAAGAATTATCACTGGACAAGGTTACCAAAAAGTTGGTTATTCTTTTAGCTCTTACTAGTGCACAAAGAATACAAACCATATCTGTAATTAAACTGAATAACATTCAATTTATTGATTCAGGAGTTACCATAAAAATTACTGATTTGTTAAAAACATCTATGCCAGGAAAACAGCAAATAAGTATTATGTTACCCTATTTTCAGATGAAACCTGAAATTTGTCCTGTGATTACATTACAATATTATATAAATTATACACACAAATTGAGGAAGCCAGAGTTAGGTAATACAGAAAAGTTATTGATTAGTTTTAAAAAACCTTATAATTGTGTAAGTTGCCAAACAATTAGTCGCTGGATTAAACAAACGATGATGGACAGTGGCATAGATATCAAGAAATTTACTCCTCACTCAACACGTCATGCATCCACCTCAATGGCGAGTAGAGAAGGTGTGACCCTAGATACTATTTTTAAAACAGCTGGTTGGTCCGTAGGATCAAAGGTTTTTGCAATCCACTATAATAGACCTCTGATTAAAGAAAACGATAAATATAATTTTGCAAAGACTATTTGTAATATAGACTGATGTGATTTAGTCATAAATTAATATTAAGCCAAAGGTGAATACTCAATACTTAAGTGATAATTAGAAGAGAATTAATTTTAAAAATGTTGAAAAGTATTTCAGTTACATTAAAAGGTTGATTTTATGTTATTTGCATGTTTTATTGTTTAATAGTGTCAAACATGTTTGTAATTTCCAACTTCATCTCTAAACATCTACATAGTAAATCAGGATAATGATCGAGGACTAAGCTTGAGTATAATTACTAAATTAAACGAACTTACCTAAGTGAAGTTCTATTGTAATTATACGAAGAGCTTAGTCCTCGATACTATGTTCCCTCCCAAACCCTAAACAAGGCCATAGTTTGTTTTATTTTATTTTTTGTCCCCGGGATTGAAGTTGGGAAATTATTGTTCGTTAATATTAATTCTCGATTGCAGATTACTCTAAATAGAATGACATAAGCTGGATATAGTTGCCAGCATAAAAGTTTTTTTTTTCAGGATTTTATTCTCTGAATATTCGCGTGTACACGATGGACATTAGTGGAACTACATAGTAAATCAGGATAATGATCGAGGACTAAGCTCTTCGTATAATTACAATAGAACTTCACTTAGGTAAGTTCGTTTAATTTAGTAATTATACCTAATAAAAATATCTCGATATTTTGTCAAGACATAAAAACCATGCGACGCGGGGCCGAGGGCTAGTAGGTACCTATTTATTAAAAAGTTGTAACAAATATTACGTTTTAGTTACATTTTGATTTACGACCATTTCGGATTAAATGTATTCTAACCCGCATGCATGTAATTAACTTTGATACCTACAGTGAATAATTGAATCAAGACGAGTTAGATTAGTTATATGTACTTACATAGTTAGTATGTTCATAATGCTAACTCGTCTAGCATATCTACCTATGGTCCCTAACTCGGCATGTAATGTTGACAGTGAAAGCATCTCATAAGTAGTCAGTTACTGACAATCTCCCGCATGTATCAGCAGTAAGTCAGCCCAGTTGGAAAGTTCTTTGCAATGTTAAATTAATTTTATACAATATTTATTTCAAGGCAAGTTATTGCACACAAAGGATGGAAGACTAATATTAATTTTGTTTTTATTTTACACGAATGTTAACCCGATTGCTAATTATTTTGTTTGTAGGGTTTCCGTAATTAGGCCGCTCTGTATATAAACCAGTCGGTCTTTGTACTGAGCGACGTTAGATCAAGTAAAGTTTACAGTCTTATATTTTACTTGATCTAGGATTCATTATTTAAAAAGGGCAAAAAAATACAAGTCGTCACAATGAATTCAAATTGTAATGCAATTAAACAACTACCGTAGGTCACCTTAGGTTCCAATACGTTTATCAATTTAAACAAAAGCAATATTTTTTCAACAGTGTACAGCCTGCAGTGAGAGTCATTAACGCTCTTTTTTATAATTTCTCACTTTCACTAACGGAAGAAAAGCGGGTCGAACATCTGAGCCGCAAACTTTCAAGATACCGACCAATGGTGTGGAGCTCATTTCGTAATAGCCACGTCACGACAGACATGGAAATATTGTATTAAGTACGCCGCTCTCATGTCCATTTGTAAGTGCTTAAATTATACTAAACTGGTGGAGGAGGCAACAAACCTTGTGTTGATAGTGTAAACATGAATTTTGCTCTTTGAGTGACGCACGAACTCAAGAACGATATTTGCATATCTCACTTTGGTTGGTCTGGTTTTTTAGGTCAGGTTTTAATAAGAAACAAAATACATTAAAAATAATGAAAATAAATACAGGATGTGTAAAGCTACTGTAACATCCATCAATTTGGGGCATAACAATGATTAGATAACTTTTATTGGACTTGTTCTGGCAGCAACAGCAGTACATTATGATCTCGATAAAAAAGTCAATTAACGTCATTCATCTAAAGGTGCGTACACACTGCTAGAATCTGTTAAAGAATCTAACGAGCATTCGAAAGCGAGCATTTGTGTTTGTGGTACCAAATTTCATTCCGAGGCAATCATTCGAGTGGTTCGCAAGGTTGGTGCCGTTGTAGCTTCCTCACAAAAGGAACTTTATGCTCGCGGGCGAGCCTTGTTATACTCAGTTCAATGTACCCAGTGCAGATAGTCGTAGCCGAATGCATATTACGCGCAAATGTTCGCGTTGTGAAGGCACCTTTAACCGAGTGACGTAATTAGTAAACTATAACTTACCAGAAAGCATGAGAACAATAACCCAGCAACGATCTTGTCTGTGACTGTAGCGTGAATGTTTATGATAACCAGGTCGTTGATCGTCAGGAACAATAGCAAGAAGAAGCCGAATATATGCGTCCATATGTTCATGGTCTCATTCGTCCACCAGAATATGCTAAAACAAAATTAAAATTCGGTCATATTTGGAAAGAGGAAACCTCAAAACGTAGTAGAATTTGCATTGCATAATAGGCCATTTTTGTCCGGTTAGGAGGTCAGACTTATTATATATGTGTATAAATAATTGTTTATCGACTTTCAAGTCAATATGGCTTTAGCTTCCTACGTAGAATATATTGTTATCGTTTTGTTTAGAAATTAGTCAAGATTCGGAGCCATTGTCGTAGTTGATCTTGAGATCAACTACGACAATGGCTTCGAATCTTGTACTCGTAACTGTAACTCGTAATTCGTAAGTTGAGCTTGAGCTTGACTTACGAATTACGAGTTAATTGTATAAGTTCATACAGTCATGCTTTAAGATAACAACCAGTAACAACCACACCCGACCTTAAAGGCGACCGGTCAGTAATGCATGTGGTTACAACTGGTAACCGGCAGCAAATTGTATCTGCAGAGTAGTGTTACACTCCAGGTTACGTAAGGGACATTCTCGTAAGAGATACACTCTGTATGTCAAGAACGTGAAATGGTGTCGGTACGTAAATCTTTTAAATCGGAAGGCGGAGGTCCGGTTGCAGTGAGCTGTCGACGCAATTTGGAAGAGGCCGAGACCTCTATGGTAAGTAAAAAATATTATAGGCAGAGCATAGTTAAACGTTCATTTAATCGTCTTCATACTCGTAGTACCTTTTCGACAGAGGACAGTGTATTTCATTCGTTTTGCATAGGTATATAATATGGAAAATTCAAACATGGCCGAAATCTTCATTCAGTACGTTTTGATTTTGAGAGATAAGCACGTAGAAGGAGGCTGTTGTCTAGGAGGTACAGTTAGGTAGATACTCAACCATCTGAAATTATTCTTCACTCTGTCTATTATGGTTATAGAACTCCATATACATTTAAGTAAAATCGGAGCGATGGCATCGAAGTCGAGGATGGCATCTAGGTTAAATACGATCCTACCGCTAGTAGAGGACCTATATGCTATAGGTATGTATTTTCACCACTCTTACTTAAGTCCTACAAACAGGAACAATTGGATGCAACATTGTCTCCCTCTTCGATATGGGTGACTCCGTCATATTGGAGGGAGAGATCTCAATGCCAAACATCCCGTTTGGAACAGCAGCACGACCTCTACTAGAGGTAGGATCGTATTTAACCTAGACGCCATCCTCGACTTCGATATCATCGCTCCGATGAATCCTACCCATTTCCCTGGCGATTCCAATCAGCTTCCTGATATACTCGATGTAGCGCCGCTTAAAAATGTAAACCTACGTTTGCAATCCATTGAGACGCTACACGAACTCAACTCTGACCACCGTCCAGTTGTCATGCATCTAGCCCCCTACCGAGTAGAGGGCTAGATGCCCGCTCATCCCAACCAGCCCCCTCCAACCCAAGTGATAACCGACTCAAGGAAAGTAAGCCAAAGACTGACTTCCACCACGTCGCCTCACTTGGACACCATCCCTAACCACATAGTGTCAGTCGCAGACACGACGGGCGTGATCAATTTATGTACAGAACACGTACAGTCCGTATTGACGGATTGTTTACGGGAAGCTCCGGCGATGGACGACCATCGCTGGAAATTACCGAGTGACAAGCATGAACGTCACTCGGTAATTTTCAAGATGAAACCGGCTATTCGTGCCTACGGCTCCTTTCCTTGTGACGCGAACAGAGCCCATATTATGCGCAATTTACAGCATTCTGTAAAGAAACACATAGTGGAGCTGTTCTGAGAGCTGGAAAAAAATGCTTGACGAACTCGAGCCCACCCACCAAGCCTTAAAAAAAAGAAAACCAAGCCAAAAAGAAAGCCACCGGTTCGGACGGTATCACCAAGAAGGTGAACAAACTCCTCTCCGCTCCTCTCATAATGATTATGACCGCAATCTTCCATGGCGCCTTGAGCAATAACATCTTTCCGCAAGCTTAGAAAGAGTCCCCCGTAATCGGTATCCCTAAGCCCGGCAAGTCTGAGCCCACGAGTTACCGGGCTCATCAATTTCCTCAAGGTCCTCGAAAACCGGGAAAGTGCGAGTCGAACTCGCGCACGAAGGGTTCCGTACCATTGTCTCAAAGTAATCACGTTTTTTGTATGGGAGCCCCCTCTTAAATATTTCTTTTATTTTTATTTATTTTTAAAGTGAATACATAACTAAATATTCTGTGAATATTTCAAGCGTCTACCTGTTGCCGTTATCAATATCGAGCAAAAAAATCACGTTTGTTGTATGGGAGCCCCCTTAAATATTTATTTTATTCTGGTTTTTAGTATTTGTATTATAGCGGCAACATAAATACATCATCTGTGAAAATTTCAACTGTCTATCTATCACGGTTCATGAGATACAGCCTGGTGACAGACGGACAGACAGACAGACGGCGGACGGCTTTAGTAATAGGGTTCCCGTGTTACCATTTGGTACGGAACCCTAAAAAAATCTACTAGAGGCTTATTTATAAGCGTCTTAAAGACTATGTCGTGGCAATAGCTTCATCCCCAACGAACAGTTTGGTTTCCGAACCCAACACTCGTGCATACAACACGTCCACCGCATCGTAGAGCACTTAAGCACTGGCTTCCAGCATAATGCAATGACGGCATTTTGTTCTTGGACATAGCGAAAGCATTCGACAAAGTCTGCCAGACTCGCCAACGGCTTATTATAATCTTTACCAACTCGGAGTGCCTGACCGTCTCGTGCTCATCTTACGAGACTTCTTGTCGGAGCACACTTTCCGCTATCGTATCGAGGGTTTACTATCTTCCCCTCACCACATTCGCGCGGGAGTCCCTCAGGGCTCCGTACTATCTCCCCTCAACTTCACGCTGTTGACTAGCGACATCATCCCTCATGTTCACTACTGGTCCCTGTCAGAACACAGGTCGCACGCAGCAAATTGTCACTCAAGTACAAATTGCGCATCTACACCGCTGTCATCCGTCCCATCATGACGTATACTTGCGTCGTCATCACACACGCTAAGCCGCGCCATCTCCATAGGATGCATATTTCAGAACCGTTTCTTCAGAAAGGTCACGAGAGCTATTCTATGCTCGCAATGTGGATCTTCACTTAGATCTCAAAATGCCCACCATCCAGCATTTGATAGGATTCGCCGATCGAGGCATGGCGGGACGCCACATCCTGCCTCCAGGAGAGTAGTAGGGCCACTAGCACTGTTTGAAAGTTCAAGATCAGACTGCCGTCCTCCCGTCCCTTGCTAGAGCCAGCCCGCGACGCTGAGCCTGTAGCTTTAAATTCGTCCCAAATGAATCTAAAATTGATCCAGCCTGTCTCTTGCGACAGCAAAGAGACGGCCTAAGTCGAGGTCCGTACTCCACAGGGGGTGCCCTTAGCATGTAGTCGCTTAGTTTAGTAGTAGACAACCTCCTAGGTTGACCTGCGAGATGCCATTTATAAAAATAAAAAAGCAACATTGTCTGCATTGCAATGCAATAATTATATGAAACTTCAATATACAGTTACACTCTGATTTCCACGGGTAGGTACTTAGATACTATGTACATCTTACCCATGTAGGTACTGCAGTATATGTTTAGTCTGCTTACGGTGATTACAAAATAGAGAAAGTATGCAAAATCTGTTATTATATGGGAAGTAAGGAATGAATGAACATTATTTAGAACATGTGGCTAGAAAACTGTTAAGAATGGCTGGTGATACATAATCAGCCTATAATGTTCCCATTGCTGAGACACAGGCCTCCTCTCTTCGAGAGGGAGTGGGCTGTAAGTCTACCACGCGGGCCCAGTGCGGGTTGGTAGATGTCACGTCTTTGAATTTTTGGTTTTAGGCTCACGCTGGTGATAACTCTATTAAAAACAGGAAGATGATAGAAAAGAAAAAGATAGGTGACGACGACGGTGGTAAAGACGATATGATATGGCTATGAAAGAAGTGAACTCGTGAGATGACGGCTAATAAAAATGTATGGAAGAAAAAGACGCACTGCGCCAACCACAAAGTAACTGGGATTTGGGTAGGACAGTACTGATATTGTCAAGGAGGAGGACGAAATAAAGTTGACGGAACACAGGTTCTTACTGGAAATTATATCAGCGTTACGTAGACGATAGTGGAGAGCTTTTACCAACGGGCAAACTAAGCACAGATATATGCCTGTATTGTTTATTAATTGTGTCTCAGACATAAAGGATTATAACAACAATCTTTGGAAATTCTACCTTTAGAACGGCCATAATGCAAACCTAACTACCTACCTACCGGACCTAATCGTTTTTCATTTGTTTTTCTTTATTATCAACTAATCAGTCTGGTACAGTGCCACCAAAACGATCTATTGAGGTCACACATCAGTTGTTTAATTTAAAGGAGGTTCTTTAATTGTGCTTTGAAATAAATGAATAAAATAAAGAATAAAATATATAATATATAAAATAATAAAAAATAAAGTATGTACTAAATAGTGAATTTGGTAATTTACTCTGGAATAGCAATTATTGATTTTTTTGGGATGTAAAAGTAGCCAATACTGTACAAAAACTGGCAAATACTGGAAAATGGCGAGTTAACACAACTGTCTAATCGGTAAAACTGACCAATCAGAGAAACTGACTAATCAACGAATATGGCGAATTAAATAAACTGACCACTGAGGGAAACTGACCAGTGATACGCGGACTCCTACAGGGATGGCCAGTCAAGCTGTACTCCTTTTTAAAAGTATGAGACCTAGAATCGTAATAGAAAAGATCGAAGTGGAAAGAAAAAAAGGAGGCTCTTGCCGTGCAATGAGAGCCAACAATAACAATGTAAGCTAGTACCTGTCCAGTGAATTTTAGAAGGTAAGCCTACAAAAGTACGCACAATGCGTGGAAGCCACGGCTCAACGGATCAGTAATGCGGTCTACAGCAGTTATGAAAAATATATCGCACTATTTCTTAACTAGCTAGCAAGTACAGAGTTGCTTTTATGTGATGCAACAGTATATACAACATGAAACTATTTAGTTCGCCTTTCGTTATGAAGTACCAGTCAATGGTAATGACAAAGTAGGTGTGTATAAATAATACGGAGAAAATAGTAATGACTGTGTATCATTTACCATCTCCATTTACAGACACACTGTAGTTAGACATTTAATATGTACTGCATTTATAATGCGGCCAACAAAGGATGGGCCAAACGTATAAGAACTCTGGCTAGATAAACCCCAAACGGATACTCGTATTCTCGAAGGGTGTTCCTTGGAGTACGGACTTTTAAGCCTCTTACGCTGCGTTTAGCTCAGACTTAGATCGATACTTCAGAGCTCAGACTTTAAAATCCCATTGAAAACCTAAAAATTCGGGTGAGACTAGCTCAGGTTAAGAGCAAAAGTTGACGACAGTAGATCGACTCAGTGCCGTAACTAGGGCGGTGCCAGCGGTGCCCGGGCACAGGGTGCAGACCCTGGACGGGAGTAGAAATGACCAAGGTTTGGGTCAAACATGGAAGTATGCTGGATACTTAAAATACCTATTATTTCTACAAATTAGTATTTGGTGTCATTTGTATTATGTATTTTGCCAAATATTTTCGATTAAACGTTTTTTTTGCCTAATTTACCTGTAAGTACAAACTTTATTCATAATTCTACCAAGTTTTGTTTTTGGATGATAAATTTATTTACATTTAGACTTTTTCCATTTTATTGTCAGGTAGGATCAGAACCTTTTCCAAAGGAGCAATTATAGAAGCTCGCACCGGGCACTTATGAGACTAGTTACGTTATGGTCGACGTCTACTCGTATAACCTACTACGCAGGATGTGCAATTGTGCACGGAGAGGTTCGCCCCGTTAGCTACGCGGTTTATTTGTTTATCACCAGGCACGCATTCGTATGAAGCGTGGTCGTGGGTCGCAGGGGACGATCCCGCCTACATTTTCATACAAAACGAAGCTAGTAGGCGTGTGTAGCTTAGCCGAGGGCTGATGTGGAGCGGCGCCTTCAAGCGCAAATGGGCTTTATGGTAATTATAAATCGCGTTTGCTGCTCTCACGTTTTCCATTTTAATTGCAGAAACACTAATACTGGGGCCCAAGTCTGCTATTTTTATAAATTCAGTCATTCCAACACGATCTCATTGTCATGCCATTGTCATTTTACTAAAAGTTCGTAATCTGGTAAATTCATAATGGTCGATCATTTTCTTTGCAATTTCTTTCAATGTAGTGTCAGTGGCCGACCATTGGAAAGTCATAATGACGCCATTATAATAGTAGATTACCAAACTTGTCAAAATCAACAATTATGAAATCAATGATCGAGCATTCTGACACTATTGTAATAGCAGACTTGAGGCCCTGTAGTGGCGTTATAACTGCTAGCCTCGCAGGTGCTATCTGCGATTAGCTACCGCACCGCACGGGTAATGATGTCTGAGGCGATTCGCACACTGCACCGCATTACGCAGCGTAGCACGGCGGGCGTGCGTGTTCTTACGTTGCTTGAAAGTATCTCTCTTTGCATTGGAAACACGCGTAGTGCAACACACAGAAAACGCATTCACACGCAGTGTTACAGGTCATGCGCCTACATGCAGAGAAACACGCGCCCTCGCGCGTGGGTGCGGGGCAAGACGCAAGGTTGAAAGTATGGCACACAGAATTCTGCAGTATGGTGCGTGATTTTGACAGAGCTAGACGTGAAGTAATATTTTGAAATGGATCTCGCTGTGAAATGAGGCCTTTGGGCCACCGTATACTATACTGCAGCTCCACGTGTTTGTGCGAAGAAATCTGCATGATGGTGCAAATCTGCACTCCCGGAACCACGCGCGTAACTTCGTCGCCACGCACACCGCAACGTATAGCGGGCCAGTGTGTTAGTCGCCTTAGTTATCTTAAATCTAGTAATTAGTGACGTATGAAATGAACTTAAAACTGATCTGAGGGCTAATTGCGTAACACACTATCAGTAGGAATCGGTTTCAATTTGACAGTTCAACAACATTCATTGCGTTATTTACGTTGTTGACCAGACAATTTTTTCTAACATATGAAGCAATGGATTTGCAATATACTTCAAAATCATTCCGATTCAAACTGTGTTACGCAATTAGGGTACAGGATCTAGTCAAATTTATAATCTGGAACCATTCAGATCTGGATTGAAAAGCTCAAACCCGAATTAAAGAATCTGGGAGAAGCCTATGTCGTTGAGGGGCACAATGAATATAACGAACAGTACCTAGGTACCTACCTAGGTAGGTACTATGCTTTTCGAAGTTCTAATACCGGCTCAAAGCACAGCTGAATGAATAGACTGGAAGATTTCATCTGGTGTGCGTGGGAACGCAAAGAGACGATCCTCAATTTCTGCAGCACATTTAAATACTGCATGTTTTTCGTCTTTAGACTTTTATACTCACGCAATAATTATGCAAACTGATAAGCTAGCATAGCAGACGCGCAAATTAAGCACGCTTGCATAGCTACAAGTGTGGTTAAGTTTATTAATTACATCAACGTTTACAATGTTGAAAGTTCTTTTGCATTCAAAAAAGCAGCGCAACGCTTCGTATCGCTATGTGTGCGCTAATTATCTTCAATGAAAAATTCCAAGCAGCAAAATATTATTTATATTGACAGCAGAGGTCAATAACACCAGCACAATTCCAGTAGGTACATTAAAACATACTAGTCTCTCAAATTATATTAAAATGTTGTATCTACCTTCTAACAATGAATTATCAATTTAACTTACTACAAAATAACATAAAAATGAAGATATCTTTACCTTTCCCAACATAGTTTGGTGGGCAAAAATTTTCTGTAGCCATCTCTAATAAACTGGTTATGTTTAATATATTCTGGTGCCTGTTCATATTTGAGGAGTTGCCGGTAGTTAATGTACTCCTCCTCTTCTTTGGTTAAGTTATTGTTGTCTTCCAATTTCTTTCCTCTTCGCAGCAGACCGTTGCTTTGGCAGAAGCTCTCTGTTCTACATTCATCTTCTACCTGAAACAAATAGAGATTATCAATATTACAAGCAAGAATTGTTCTTATTTAGAGGAGGTTATATGGTTGTTTGTTTTTTTTTTTATGTTTGTTCACCGATTACTACATCAATTATTGTGGACGCATTTTGAAAATTCTTTTTTGTATGGAAGGGTATGCTCCCGAGGTGGTCCCATAGCCACCAAATCAGAATCTGATGAGGGGATCCCATGGAAATCGAGAGAAATCCTCAAATTTTATAGGCATACCTATAGCAATTTGAGTAATTTTTATAGTAACTCGTGCATTTGCACTCGAAAAGCACAATTGGTGAAGTGGAACTGATGATGAAGACCACAGATGGCCACCTGAACTATTTAATAATAAGTATTTCACCTATGTATATGGTTGCTAAGCAATTTATGCTCATCAAAATGCGTATGGTGAAGTCACCATCAGTTCTCCTGGTATTTACCAGGAGAACTCCTCAACAATTAACGCCCCTGCATTGGGAAAAGCAATATTTTGTAAAAGGTGATGAGCATTTGACATTAGGCTATTGTAAATTTGATAAATTACAAACTGACCCACTAAAAAGTGAAAAATAAAAAGCTCTTTACAAAAAAAAAACAACCAACTTCCAAAAACAACACTACAAAGTGAAAAATAACTTTAATTTCGGAAGTCAGTGGCAAAAAACGAAAATAAAGATCCAAAGACACCGACTTCCGAAATTAAAGTTATTTTTCACTTTGTAGTGTTTTTTTTTTTGAAGTTGGTTGTTTTTTTTTTGTAAAAAGTTTTTTATGGTGTACAATAAAGTATATAATTCTATCCATCTATCTGCCATAGTTTATTATTACTTTAAACATCAAAAATAAAAAGAGGCTATGCTACTATGTTTTTATGTTATTGGTTGGCGATGAAGGTGCAATGATTTGAGTGATTTGTCAGAAAGACACATTATTTTTATTAATAGGGAGGTCATGGACCTATAAAAAAGTTTTTTTATAGGTCCATGAGGTAGGAATATTATATATTCTGTTTAAGCTGAACAGAGACAAAAAAATTTTTACTTACAACATAAAATAAATGTAGAAATAAAAAAAACTGACTTCAAATAAATTTACATTTTATAAAATAAAAAAGAAACATTTTAGTTTTTCATAAAATGTGTATTTTCAACCTTCTGCATTGTCTAACTCGTTTCCAAAGGCTTTTTTTCAATGAGTTGTTTTTCTTTAGGGTTTCAAAGATGTGACACAGTGGGATTCAAGATTCGCAATATATAAAACATTTTGTTTATTGGTTTTTCCAACTCAGGTCACTCCTAACGATAGAATTTATAGAATGCTTCAATCTAGTTTTAATGATTATACAGACTTATGTACATAAATTAATAACGATACGCAGAAAACTATTGCATAAAATAAATAAATACACTTACTTTTTCTATTGGCATAAATTGCACTGTTTCTGCTTGGCATTCACTAAGTTTTTTTGTCATAGTAAGAGTCATTTTGGAATGTATTGAGAAAATCACAAGCTTTGTCTCAAACTAAATAAAGCCGGACAACATGTTAATTATCAACTAAATTATAATAAGAAGGTATTCATTGTATGCTAATGTGATTCGAGACCGCAAACTTTAGTTAAAAATTACGACAAAACAAATATTAGTAAACACACAAAAATAATTCGGCACAACCACCTCCTCAAGTGATAATTTCCAAACTACAATTTTTTTTCTTTGGTAAACGTCAGTAACGTCACTCACTCAAGAAAACGCCAAAATTGACGTAGTCCATCGCAGAAATATTTCGTTCTTAAATGTAATTTTTCAGATCAAAAATCATCGTTGAGTCGATAAACAAATCTGTTTAGCTCAACAAAATAAATGCTACCTTTTTTTTATTTATTAACTACAAAGTTTATAATTTTATCTTTTTTTTACTTTTTATAAATATATTTTAATGGTCTGGTTGCTGGGACCTTTTAGCCAAGTCATTATTTAGTTACATACAAACTTTGTTCTATTTTAGCTCCGAGAAACTGCAAAGTATGGCAAAACACCGCACATGTGCGGCATGTGGGCGCGAGTTGTTAATTATTGATGAAATGCATGATAGATGATATCCCCACCCGTCTGCTCCTCTTGAGTTTCAGTAAAGACGTGGCACTTTACTGAGACCTCACGCGGACTTCTTAAGAGAACTTGAAGTGATATGTTGTACTGTTTTGTTTCATTTGCCTACACTAATGCACGTTCACGAACACTTAAAGGTTAATAATCCACCATCATTACAAATTAATATTCGGCTAAACACAAGTTTTAGAAAATAAAACAAAGCTGCTAACCATGACGCTTCACTTTCGCGCCAAGATCCAACCATACATTGGAGACGTCAAAATTGGTATAATATTCCGACGATTTTTAAACGCTAATCTGATGTACGTTATTAGAAAGCTTATTTGTTATGCTACTCGATTATAGTACCTGATTTTTTCAGGCCCCGTTTTTGTGAAAAGTGAAAAATGTTTCAATACAAACAAAACGCACATAGTCATTATTTATTCATTTCTATGCAATATAATTATTTTATGTGGCTAATGTTTCCGTTTCTATTAAATATTTTGAGATTTTATTATAATTTTAGCTGCAGCTCCATGAAATTATGACAAAAGATATTGATTATCATGACAATGCAATAACAAAACGTATCAAAAAAAGTTAAAGCTGTAAACTCGGACTAAATCATTGAGGTAGGAATACTATGGAGATGGCATATTCTACTATATGAAGAATAGTTATACAAATATCTATCATATCAACACAATCTGTCATAAAGCGTTTTGTTTCTTTCTAACTAATCAAGATCTACATAAGAAAAAAGAGACATCTAAATGTTTGTCAAGGACTAAATTTGGCAACACTTTTGTGTGACGTGTAAATCTGTATAAGCGTGACCGGACGCCATGTTTATTGCCAAGTTTTGTGGTACAAAACTCGGCATTGTGCTGTGGCTGGATGCTTGCTTTCTCTCTCGCACTCGCAGTAACAACCCTACGAAAGGCGGCCATTTTAAGAGCTCGATTTTTGTAGGTAGTCACGCTAATTTTGTAGGTATGGCAAGTCCATAGGTTTCTATGGCAATGAACTAAATATCCGCTGCAAATGTCAAGCCGAGTCCTGCTGACCGACGTTGTCATTGTCACGTCATTTGCCACAGGGCTGCCATCCCTAAAATATAAATAATGCTTGTAGAACATTTTATTTTTCAACACTTGTTTTAAAAAAGACGGGTGGCTGTAAAAAAAATTAAATGCCCAAAGACATCAAAATAATTACGCTCTTTCAGCCTATATAGGTCAGAAGGCTGTTTAAATTTTCAATTATTTTAGTTCTAAGCCCCATACATTTCGTGAACGTCTCCTTTATCTAATAAACCACGGGCCATAGATAATACATATACCTACTGACACGCACCACGCACTGACCTATAATATACATTTAAAGTAGAGGTCAGTGTAGCCACGGCAACAACGGCAATGAGCCATAGTCCTGTGGCCATGGGCATGGAATTAGTTAGTACTACATGCCGCCAACGCCGCGCGCCGCGCCCTTGGTTCTCTACTCATCCGATTCCAACATCCAAGGTTCTCAGTGAAATATCCGAAGATTCGAGGGTTTTGAATCTCAAAATTATTCTTCTGGTATTTCAGTGTTTTTGTGAGCCCTACTCTATTTAAGGCGAAAGCGTCAGGGCAGCCCGCAAAATTAAAATTTTCTTAAACGCATAAAACCTTCGAAAAAAGTCTTTGCCATTGGTTCCTCCATCTATCCCACGCTAAATACACTAATTAATTCGGCGCAGTCACCTTTTTTCAGTTTGTATTTATGGCTTAATATGTTTTCAGATAACGTTTCTTTGGGGAGGCTCCCTATGTTTATGCATGAATATTCTGAAACAATCACACATCTAAGCAAAATAAAACTTTAGTGATTTATTGGATATTTTTCTTTCCATGTTGATGACAGTTACGTAATTATAATATTTTCTCTCAATAAATTTTTTATTCGAAAATCTTGTCTTTTTTAAGGATAATTCTAAAAAAAACAAGATTGTTTAGCTTTTGTGTCTAAAATAAATATTCACTGCAAGAAAATATAGTTTATTATCCCGACACGAGATATTTTTTCTCTAGATCAATATTATACTTTAGTTAAAAACGAAATAAGAATTGAGACATACGCTATTTAGTTTCGTGCTCGAACACGATCAATACTCAATACTCAATATTGCTTATTTATTGCTTCTACATGTGATCAAAGAGCGCACAAGATACCTATTCAACTTTATTACTGATGTATTATCGTTTAGCACATAACGGAGCTTGCGTTCGTTTAATTTAGACTGCCTGCTCTTAATTATCGGGAGAATGGAATCACACTGAATAAATACTTCAGTAGAAATTTTCTGACCTTATACTTAACTTTACTACCCACTTACTAACTACTTCTAAGTTGGAAACTACCAGTCGGTCATCATAATTTATGATAATAATAATAATAACGTTTATTTCAGGCGACACAGGCCCATAGAAAAATACCTTAACCTTAAACATACATATTGTAATATAAACAAAAACTTGTGTTAATAAAAAGGCTTAAGACTATGTTAGTAGCACTTCACTTTGGACTATATTAAATTGTGCTGATCTGTGGAACTTGTCCGTGGAAGTGACGGAACACCACGTCCTGCGGCCAAAAGTCTTCTTCCATGACGAGGGGCAGATAACAGTTCGGTACACGCACGACGAATGCCTTGAAGTTGACGTTCCGACGCGACTCCAGTAACTGCACCCTCGGCGTGTACCTCGTCTTTTGGCGCACGTACTCCACGATGTCCTCCGCCTTAGTGGTGTAGTGCAGGCGGGAGATGTACACCGGTGTGTTCGGCTTAGCGGCACGCAGGCTCACTTCGGGCCCCGTAGGAGATTTGCCGCAGCGGTTCTTGTTAGTTCGCGATCGGCGCTTTCTTCTTTGCACCGTCACGAAACCTTCATCATTAGCAGCCCTATTCGGCGCCTTTTCTGGCATTTAAGCCAAAAGACGTCCACTGCTGGAGGGGCCAACCCCCCCGGGTTGCCATAAGCGCATCGCTTGGCAGGCGGGTGGGCGAGTAATAGTGTTCTATGGGGTTGGCGATCGCAGTGGTGCGTCCGTGTGGTGCCAGACGTGAAGAATAGCACCATCCTATTTCTTCCCATGAGTGTCGTAAAAGGCGCCTAAGGGACTTACTAGAGAATGGATAGCAGCGTTCTTTATGCATTTTAACATCGTACCAGTAGGTACCTGGGATAAACTATGATCAGAAACAGGGTGCAAGTGCCAGCTTGGGTCAGGGGACGATAATTAGGCAATAAAAACGAAATAGGATAACCGCCACAGGGTACAGTTACCGCTTTATCCTAACTATGTATCAAGTTCCACAAAGTAAGCCTCCTGATCCTTTGCTTGATCATTATATCGGCACAAATGTCACAATCAAGGCAATAGCAAGGCTCATAAACGGATTCCATTTACTAGAGATTTTAATTTATCATCATCATTTCATCCGAAAGACGTTCACAGCAGAACCTTAGCCTCTCCTAAGGCAAGCGTCACCAAAGCCCACATCGACCGGTCTTGTGCTTCTCGCATCTAGCGGATTCCTGCGGCCGATTAAATTATACTCAAAACCAATTGTAAGAAACCTGTACCTGTACACATGGTATTTTTGGAGTATGACTAGTGTTTGATATTGAGGGGTTGCCCACAAGTTATTTTGTACCAAATCCATGTGGGCTAATGCAACCATTGAAATAAAAATACGCAAATGATAAGATATTTTATAACGTTTATTTTTTTAAATGTTCTCAATTTTTTTCGTACCTTTCTCAAGCTATTTTACCTGGAAAAGTTTCAAATTGCAAAAATGTGCTTTTAAAATAGCTGGCGTGCCTACTTCAGTAATGAATATCTACAAATAATCCAAAAATAGCGCCCCAGAGAATTCATTGCAAAGTAAGACGTCATATCCTATTATTTTTAGTGTTACCACAGTGAAATACAGTTTGGGAAAATCAATAATCATTATTACTTTTATAAATAAAAAATTGTAATTAATTGTTATTAATAATTTGACTAAGATACTGATTAAAATATCCCTTTTTCGATTACAATTTGCTGTTTAGAATAATCCTGTATCATATTCAAAGGGAAAGATAACTAATTTAAAAAAATCGTACAACCATAAACGGACTTTACGCGTTAAAAACTATGCTATTCAGAACGGTCTTTGTAAATGGTCGATTTTCCTGTTTGCTGTTCTCCATTTGCTGAGAGTGTATAATTTTGTTACAATCCGTGCTCTGTTCTAGTTCTTATTTTTTCTTATTATAAGTTATTATTATTTTTTATTTAAGCGTTTAAAGTTTGATCCTCGATAGTAGAAATTCAATATTACTACATAAAACGACTTAGGTGGTACTTTTGCGTTTAGACGGGAGCCATCTTGCAATCTCTAATCAAAGGTCCTTGGCTCACAGTTTCGTTGTCTAGTTGAAAGTCAGTTTATTCCATCATAAAATAATCAAATGGCGTTAAAACGAATTAATAGGGTACGTATTGGCATTTGTGTCCTATATTTTAACAATTTAATGCAGTATCAAATTAAGTGTTGTAAAAATGGTCTGTCTTCGTAGTGAATGTTTCGTCATTGTGAATACCTATTGTCGAAATTTCTTCTGGATAATTCCGTGTGCGTGATGATTTCATTGAAATCATTAGGTTGTTAAACTATTTGGTTCCAAGTGTTACTTCTACGAGATAACGGTGTTTTACTGGTTTATGTAGGTGACAATTTTGTGCACACGGCGTACATAAAATGTCGGAATTATGTGCCAATTTTGAGGTTTTCTTGTCATGAAACGCATCTGTGCCGTGAAAATGTGAAATATTTCGGTGTGCATCGACGATTAGTGATAGAAACAACATCAATCACTAATCGATGTAGCCGTTCCGAACAATATGTTCAACCCCCATTTATTTTCCGACGTGATGATGTGACATGTTCTCGTCATGGTATTGTGTTCCGTTGTTGTTGTGTACACATGATATTGTTTTATTGTGCAGGAATTACAAGATCTGGGCAGAGATCCACCAGCACAATGTTCTGCAGGTCCACACGGCGAAGATCGTAAGTACCTATTGATCTACAGCCTACTTATTTTTTGTGACTCATTGTGTTGTATAATATTAATAAGTACTGTGAAACAGTGTCATGGAAGCTGATGATTTGATTTTGAAAAGATATCAGTATTGATTTTTTGAAGAGCCATTGATCAGTGTGGTTTCTGCACGATTTACCAGAAATCATATCAGTTATGTTTTATTTAGGTAATAAACTTAACCTAAAAATAAATATTAATTGATATGGCTTCATGATCTCACAAGTCATCAAAATATAATAGTACTATCTTGATAAACATGCTAATCTTTCAAAACATCATCCTGGGTTTTATGATTGCTATAAGCCATGCAAGATTTTGCCAGTAGTAAGGCATGTATCACTATTTTGTGGTCTAATAATGGGATCTTGATGCAAACCTCTTATTTAATAAATAGTTTTATGTTACTGAGCTCTGTATTTCCTGACTCAGTCATATTTTTATTCTTCGTAGAATGACTCATTTCAATGTAGTCAGTTTCTATGTTAAAAGGCTACTGTGTACAAAGGATAATGAATCCTGAGTATTTATTAAATGTGCTGAAACTGAATCAAACAAGAGGTAGCAACATTAAAACAAAATTGCTATTAGAGATACTGATACAATTTTGATCAACAAATAATTATCTAAATTTTTCTTTGTGTTGGACAAAGCTGTTTACTACAATGACATTTCATGTCAATGACCTTGTTTATACATCATTTAACTTATTTTTTGTTTTGACCAATCTACTAGAAATTGTTTCTCCTTTTGTTATTTTTTTTTCAGCTTTTATAACCCTGTTCTTAATCTTATTATTGTGTTTTCAGTTTTCCATTGGCAAGCCACAATTATGGGTCCAGTAAGTACCTTTGATACTTTTTATTGTTATTAGTTAAACCATTAATGTAATGGTTTTATGATTCAGTACCTTAATTAAATATTTTATTCTTTTCTTTACAGGTCGACAGTCCTTATCAAGGAGGAGTATTCTTTCTGACTATACATTTCCCAACAGACTACCCATTCAAACCACCAAAAGTTGCGTTCACAACACGTATTTACCATCCCAACATAAACAGTAATGGTTCCATTTGTCTTGACATTCTGCGTGCACAGTGGTCTCCAGCACTCACCATATCCAAAGGTAATATTTTTACATATATTTTTCTGTTTTTATTCTTGGTCAAAATATTTTGTTGTTGGCATTTAATTTAGAAGACTGAACATTGATGAATAATATTTTAATTTTCAGTGTTGCTTTCAATCTGCTCACTCCTATGCGATCCAAACCCAGATGACCCATTGGTGCCAGAAATTGCTAGGATCTACAAAACGGACAGAGAAAAGTACAATGAACTAGCCCGTGAGTGGACGAGAAAATATGCCATGTGATGAGTCAATTGTGACGTCAGCAAACATACACACACACATCGCCACAGCCCGGGCTCTAATCCCCTTCCCTTTCCCTTGTTCCCGCTCCCCCCAATCCTCCTTTATCCCCATCAAACGTAAATTTACTGGAGATTGTAAAAATGTTCATGGTCATTCTAGGATCAGCCTAATTTCTGTCGTATCTGGTAATATTAATATGCGAATTTCTTGTATCCTAAGTAACACGGTTCCCATGTGCAAATATAGTTTCTGTTTTTATCTAATAAGAATCATTTTCTATAACAGCAAAATAATTTTTTGTTTTACATTGATGTGTCAGTAGATATCTTTACACTCCTTTAGTTGAAGTTTAAAGATTAGTTAAATTTACATCAATTGAATTTATGTAATTCCTAAACTATTTGTACTTTAACTAGATCTAAATTGCATTGTAAAACTGTACAATAGCCATATGTTAGGAAATGGAGCGTTCCTTGCTTACACTTACTAATTGTCCGGTTCACTTAGGAATTTTGTCAATGAAATGTAAGGAAAGCTCATAAGTGTTAAGAACATTTTGGGTTATGTAAGTAAGTGGTATCACAAAATGAGCTCGTTGACGGAGTGAGTGTTAATTTTTTTACTAGAAAACAACCTTTTTTTTAAGTTAGTAAATGTAGCGTGCTACAGACCAGACTGACGTTGATTGAAGTGGTCAGTTTTCTTTCATCCACAATATTTTATGACAATGGAAAACGCTCCAATAGTTACAACATTCAGTATAAATTACAGTGTATCTCATAAGATGATAAGTTACGATTAATCTAGATTTTTTTCAATATGGCGATTTATATTATAATTTTATCTAATATATATTGTGGTTGTAAGGATACTTGCGTTGTGATTTCCACGAATATCCTTTCCATTGAACTATCCTTGTTTCCTCTGAGTAAATGAACAAAACTAATTGAAGTGAACAGCGTCACGGCAGGAGTGGCTAGCATGGGTGTGTTAACGTTACAGCTGCAGGCAAGAGGAAGCTTTGTTCAATTGATCTATCACTGGGAGATTCAAATTTAAAGCTTTTCAAATTGTAATCAACCAACAACTTGTATTTTAGCTTCACTAAATTGTAAGAAACAATAAATTATTGTGTATGTAAATAACACCTTGAGCTTTATTTAGGCAATTTCCTGGTAAACGTAAGCAGCCGTAAATATTCATTTCGAGTTTAATTAGCTGACATACTTAGTCGGTTACTGGGTCACTGACTGAGAATCTGCCAAATAATTGCTATGGAAAATATAAAATTTCGAATTCACAGTAAAGTATAAGACGTTTTCGTCTAATGTCGCTAGTTACAACAATATTTCTTATCGTACCTATATTGTATTATGAAAACATAATTGGTGCAGCTCGAAAATGAAATCATCAAGCATGTAGCAGACTACCAATAAATACGCTACACATTCATAGCTCTAACTTCCAGTCGCCAACAGATTCCGAGTCGGTTTTGCCGTTACGTACACTAATAGCAGTCACAAACACATACCTACACTGATAAGCCACATAAAGCTACATTCTCTTGAAAGCAAATCCCGGATGCTCCATTGCAGCCCCCTGTGATATTTATTTAGTCCCAAAAACAGGTATGAATAAAATACTTTTTTAATTATCAGGGAGAAAATTACATTTATCACTATTTTATTATCTTGGTGGCAGGTGCGTTACAATGACTTCTTATGGCTTGAATCACAGATGACTTGCAGATGTTAGTACTTCTGTGGTGAGTGTTATGAAGATAAGGGCATTTGTATTGTCAAAAAAAACACCGATAAGAAGATCTCATGTTTTCGTTTGTTGTAAAAGCCATTGTTCATTGATACCTATTGAGATATCGTTGAGCTTTAACCTTTCTAGACTATAGAGAAAGTGCAACTATAGCTGAACTATTAAAATTGCTAGCTTCTAGTTAAAAATTCCCCACTGGGACGTACCCTACTACCGGTATAAAAAGTTTCTAGGGGGTCTACTCCGAAGCGCTAAACCGAAGTATCGGCCGAATGTTCGGCCGTTTTATAACTTAGTTTCATTTTTTGACTTGAGAGTCCTTACCAGACCTCAAGTCACAATTTTGACTTTGGCTTATCTCTTCGACTGTCTTTTTTTTTTCGCATTAGTCAGCGATAGTTAGCCGTAGTAAAGAAACGACCGAACATTCGGCCGATACTTCGGATTTATGTTCGGAGTAGACCCCAGGTCATGATCGTGCGCCAAATATTATGTTACGCCATAAAGCGAACATTCAAATTCACAAACATAAATACAGACACTCACAATATAGATAAAATAGGATTGATAAAACAACCCCTTGAGAAGTTGAAAATATTTGATTAAAATCTCCATTGCTACAAACAATTCTTAGGTACTAAATATATATTGTACCTACCTAGCTACTATTTATTACGTCTTCGTATAGTGCTTTGTGAGCGCAATTATTGATTTTATATCTTATCATTTTATCAATTAAGAATCTTTCAAAATATCTGTTCGCATAGTTTATATTATGAACGCTCTATATTATTTTGTGTTCTAATTATTTGGAACCGTTTGGAATTCCCAATAATATTTTCCACAGGCATGTCAGGATAACGAATGAGCTCGCTCTTGCTAGAGTACTTACGTACGTGGTGGGCCACCGTCCGGTTAGTTCATCCTGAGCGTAAACATCTTACTATAGGTACAGGAAAAATAAAACTACTTGCAATAAAAAGTTTGTCCATACAGTTTTAATACAAAATGTATTCAGAAAATAATGGAGGTACATAATTTACAAAGGCACATACTTATTTATCAATAACGTATAATTACACTTAAAACTAGTGATTATAATTCAGTCGTTTCCATATTTTTTGCGTTTTTCATTTGTTCCAATTGTTGATAGAAGTCGTATTTCGCTTGATTTGTTTGGGCTTCGGTCTCGTTGGATTCTATTGAGGGGAAAGCGCCTGTGGTTATGAAGTAGGGTTTTTCATTTGATAAGTCTTGGTCGACAGCGTTTTCGTCAAGCGAGTCGCGTTCGGAGCGACTGAGTTGGTCTTCAGACTTGTACCAGTCATTTTCATAAGCGTGGAGCCATATTGGATTGGATCCTTTTGTACTGTGTTTGTTTGTGTTGGGCACCCGGCCGCCGGAGCTGCGGATGGTCATGTCTGACTCGCCGGGGGTCGGGGAAGCTACACAGAAAAATAATTATTTGCATATTTATGTCACTACCCAGATATTGTTAAACACTTTAAAACTATTATAAAATAAATGATTGAATCCTTCGTAACTTGTGTTTTATGAAATATAGTTTATATTATGGAACTAACGGAAGTATTCATGGTTTTTGGCCCAACAGTTGGGTGTTTGAAGGCTAATAACATTCTATGGTAAAAAAAAATGGTGCCTATTAGACCGCAAAAGTCGACTGGCGACCTCAGTCACTTTTCGGAGATTGTGATTTGCAGTATGTTGTTATTACAATGAAGTTTCTGATCGCCTTTAAATATTTTCTTTTAGAAAATAATCAATAGAGCCAACATGGCTGATTTATAGGCAAGACCATACCACCACTACCACTACAATACATCAACTTAATCGATATCACACAACCTAACACACAAACAAAAACTACTCAATCAAGAAATTTATACAACAAGGAATCAGTAGTCAAAAGTTTTTAAATCTTGTTTTCTTGGTGGAGTAGTACCTAGAACTAAATACTTACAATAAGCCGTCGCTGTAGCTGCCTTCAGTCGCCTCACATAGTCGGCCCGCTGCGAGAGGCACATCATGACTGTCAGTACGAGTAATATGGAGAGGAACAGCGTGGTCCAAACTAGCCAGAATACGGTCTGATTGGAGGAGAGTGTCTCTGCTGTGAGGGGCTGGTACTCGGCAGGCTGAGTGTCGAGGACGTTGAACTCCTAAGAAATAAGAAAAAAATATTGGTAGGCATACTTTCAACTAAAAATAAATAGTAACGTCTACTCTTTCTAGAGTAAACGCACCGCCGCCAGATCGCACCGCTACTTACCCTCCTGGGTAGGCAGCGATGCGATGGAAGATAATTCCATTTGTAGGGGCAACACTATCGTGGTTTCTAACACATGAAACATGGACCGGATATTCACGTCCAAGTGGAATCACGAATCGTTTTTAGGGTTCCGTAGTAAACAAGGAACCCTTATAGTATCGCCATGTCCGTCTGTCTGTCTGTCCGTCCGTCCGTCCGTCTGTCCCCGGCTTAGCTCGGAGACGCTTAGTCCTAGAAAGCTGTACATATTCATCACGCCGAAAAAGTCGTAAAATAAAACCATGAAAAACATTTTTTTTAGGGTGCACGTAAAACGGGGACGATATTTTTCTTTCTCATCTAGTATGGTGTGGTGTATCTTTGGATAGGCCGTTTAAAAATATTGTGGGTCTGTGAAAGCCATTTTTCAATTCTGAGATCCGTTTGCGTAATATTGAGCTTTAAAGTGCTATTTTTTGTTAGAGTCAAGTGTCCCCCCCCCCTGCCAGCTAAATGGTTGGTTTTGGATATGTGAAAAAAATCATGGCAGTAGTATATATATAACGAAATTAAAAGGAAAACTATCACAGCTAAGTAGGGTTTACTAGTTAACGAGTAATAGTCCACCAACTTAAATTTGCAGTTGAAGAATTGACCGTAACGTATATCGATGTATGGGAGAGAATGTTTTTCAACTACAATGTTAAGTTTGTTTTTGGGATAAATTCATCATAACTACGGAACCCTTCATTGTGCGTGGTCCGACACGTACATGGCCGTTTTTTTTTCTTTAACAGCTTTCTTGGCTGTCAACCTGATAACGCCAAGTTATATTTAGTATGGATACCTATTTCAGATATTGTGCGATTAAATATAACATCATTCAAACATTTTACACTACCTTGAAAAGATCATCCAACTGCTCAATATTCTTATCCACCAATTTGAGTACTTGTTCAACTTCTAAGACCGAATGATCTTGACCATTCACAAGGTGTAAGTATAAATCAGTCTTCGTATTGTCCACTGAGCCATCTTTATTTTCGTGTACTCTTAGATCATCTACGTTTACGACGGAATCAGTTACTCGTGCTAAACGCTCTCGGAATACGTGTATCTTGTCACGTATTTCGGACGGATGGTTCCGAAGGACGAATCGAACGCGTTGGTCTTCGCGAAGTAGGTAGATAAATACGTGAGCTTCGTCTTGTAAGCCGCCTGTGTCGTTTGCTAAAACCTGAAAGTATAGAAATAAGTAGTGTGCGTGAGTATGGATGTAATATAACGCTTTGATCAAAGAGGTTTGGCAGAGTAAATTCAGGGGTAAAGGGCATTGGCCGTTTATTGGGCATTTTTCCAAATCTAGATTGTTGCTAAGCTAGACTGTTGTTAAGCTAGGCTTGTTAGTTGCGTGTTAGTTTATTACACTGTTTGTGTACAATGCGTGATTTAAGAGATCACGCGTTGTTACATTGCGAGTCTAGATCTTCTATTGCAGATTTTTGATGTGAAACATCTATAGGCGCTCGTAAAACCGATTGCTGGCGGGGCGACGCATGCCGCGTGGCGATCGGCCACTATACACTTATACAATCTAGTGTGTACTGCGATGTTTCACATCTGCCAGTCGTCCCGTGACGGTTAAATTTTTTAGTTCGTACCTATGTCATGTTTTCCTATAACAGCTATGGACTGCATTAGTTATAATAATAAGGCATTGAGAACGATTCTTATCCACCTTTCATTTACGACTCGAAAGATAAAATGATAAGGAAAATGAAACATCAATACAATAATTGGATTCAGCATGAACTTCAAGCTATTTATCATTCAGCACTATTGATTCGCAACGTAGCTACGCGGAAATAAATAGAATGGTTACCAGTACGCATGCGCGGCGCGGCCGTTCCTATCTTTATTTTGACAGGCGCTTTATGACGGGGGTGTGGAAGATATACAAATAATAAAAATACCAATTTTACCTTAAAATCAAAGTATCCTTTCATCCCTTTCTGTGGGTCGAAGTTCAAGGAAACTGCGCCGGTTTCGACATTGACTAGAAATGGCGATACTGCTAAGTTCTCTAGGCCTTCCGTCAAGGTTTCTTTGACATCCCCAATAAGATAATAACTTATTTTAGCATTTTCATCTTCATCTAGATCTATAGCCTGGAAATAAAAATTAGGACGAAAATAAAAGAATCATCTCTTCTATCAAGAGATAACCTTGAACCGCAATACTACACCTCGTAGTTATCGACTTGAAGACTGCAGTAAAATTTATGAAAGATTGACGAAGACGTTTTATGGCTTTTGTAAATAGAAAAATTATACAGCGGAGATTTGTGTTAGAATCGAAACGTAGAAATGCCAATTAAATTAGCGAAAACCAGGGGCGCCGACTCCGTGGGTGATTCGGGGTTCCAGCATCCACGAGAGCAAACTAGTGGGTCCAGATACAAACTGGTAAATCAATCGGCTTTGACCGATGTGTCTTTAACATGACTCGCAAGACTAACTACTTGCGTTATAAATTTTTAAAGCATAGTGTAAAAGTTTTTGAGATGGCTTCGCTCGCTCTTGCACCGTGGATTTTCTAAAGATTTTCTGCATAAGTCAGCTAACTTAACCTATCCAAGGTGCTAACATTTTCGAGCTCGCTTCGCTTCAGTTTAGTTATCGGAATCTGCAGCACAAACTACTCTTCGTCAGACACTATAAAAACAGTACTTACTGTGTATGTAATCAAAGTAAATGTAAAAAAAACAATTTTAGGAAAATTTTGGGTTAATTACTGTAGTACTAATACATAAAAAAATATTAATACGTTCAACATCTTGTTTACCAAACAATTCACATACCATTAATCCTACTGGACGGATTTACATGAGATTTGAGGAAGGCTAAGTAAGCCAAGGTCTATAAAAAGACCCCCCGAGTTTGAGCACCCACAAGGTTTTCTAAAAGCTGGCGCCCCTGGCGAAAACAGAGGTCCACCTTTGACCCAATTGACACCTCGAATTTTCGCAACTTCGTGCATCATCTTCTGGTGAGTGATAGCTATGATTAGCAGAGGACATAAAAGAACAATGAATATGACAATATTACCTTCAAATGCATAAATTCTATTCCAAAATCAGCTTCAGTAGTAATTCCTCCAGTGAATATTGTACTGGTGAACTTGGGCGCATTGTCGTTCACATCATTGACAATAACGTTAACTTTCAGTGCGCTGACTCCGTCTACCTCTTCTTTATACTTAGGTACCGTTAAACAGTCTTCGGATGCTAGTATTGTGAGAGTGTACTCTGATTTCTGTTCGCGATCTAAAGGTTTTTGGGTTGATAGTCTGAAAATGATGCATATTTTACATTACCTACAAAGGACAGTTACCAAATCGCTATGGGAAGTGGCGCATTTGGTTTTATACCGCGCGCGCGGCCATCGTTGAAACCTTAGTCGGTATTGGAAAAACTTATCACAAACATGAATTGATTTGAACTTGAATTTGTATGTAAAAAATAAGCTTTAAGCTGTTCAAACCTGCTTTTAGATGATAAATAAGTAAAAAAAATAAAAATAAACTTTTTTTATTATTCAGTTCAGACTGGTGTTAGGTTATGTTACCGCTATTATCTTTTGTTCGTCATATTATTCGGCATCCAATTAATAATTTTTGATTGATGGCCGCGAAAAAAAGGCAATTTGTGAACGCTCGACTGTTTTGCAGAATTGGTAATTACATAAGTCCTCAATGATCAACTATAGTGGAGCAATTTTAATAGTTCGTTAGTGTAAGCATACAAATTCTGCAAACAGACTAAGTAACACTACAAAGAAGTAAACATAAGGATACTAATACAGGAGGGGAGGGTGGGTTATGTTAAAAAAAATATTAGCACCAAATCTCAATGTTATTTAGACTGTAGAAACTAAGAATAAAGAAAAAAATCCTTACCTATGCGTACTTCTCTGAAGCTCAAATACAGCATCCTCATCACCACCCACTACATAATAACACACCGGTAACATAGGCTCGTCTCCGCGATCTATTTCATCTCTCTCTATAACACTGGGCAAGTACATCCCATTGTTAGGTGCGTTTTCAGTAAAGTTTATATGTATGTGCTTGCTGGGGAATCGTGGCCGATAGTTGTCCACGTTTTGGACGTAGATAGTGAGATCCAGGTCTGAGCTAAGAGGCGTTGGTAACCCGAGGTCGTAAGCTTCTATTCTGAGCTGTGAAATAATCAAAACATATTATAGGACACTGAGTAAAGAGTATTCTATTCAAATCTCAAAAAGAGATGTGGCCTGGTAAGTCAAAGACAAAAATATAGATATACTTAACTAATTTAAAAAAAGACAAATTTTGAAATATTATAGTCGCCATAAGAGTACACACAATTTCAAAGATAAAGTCCGTCTCACGAAAGAAGTCCCGCGGCAATAAATGGAACTAATTATTCTTATACAAGTTAGCAACATTCCTACAATAACTCTTCCCCTCAGACACCTTTCTCTGTTTAATATTGTGCATTTTATTAACCAGTGCCTGTAATATGAATTGTTGAGATAAATAAAAAAAAAAGATTTATGATTCCGTCGCATGCCTGCGTGAGACAGACTTTAGTTTTGCTGAAAAGGGCATTAAAATTTCGCTAAATTAGTAGATACCTACATACTTTTGCCCTTGACTGACTTACTGTATAAAAACGACGCGTGACAACCGTCATTCTAGCAAGCAACGAGGGAACGGGACCTGCTTATTTTGTATTGGATGTTTGGCTAGAATAAACCAACCAATATAGTCGCGTCCCCCTCTTATAAATGGATCATGGTCAAGAGAATGATGACACCCATTTTTCTCTTGACCTGCTATTAACATCGTAGCAGCAAGTAGGTAGCAAACGGTATTAGCATTGCTGAATTATGGGGCAAATAAATTTAAAAGAATATGTATTTTATTTATGTGTTTTTTTAACCGACTTCCAAAAAGGAGGAGGTTATATGTTCGGCTGTATGTTTTTTTTTTTTTTATGTATGTTCACCGATTACTCCGTCAATTGTGGACGGATTTTGAAGGGTATGCTCCCGAGGTGGTCCCATTGCCATCACGAGGGATCCCATGGAAATCGAGGGAAATCCTCAAATTTTATAGGCATACCTATAGCGATTTGAGTATTTTTTATAGTAACTCGTGCATTTTCACTCGAAAAGCACCATTTGGTGAAGGGGAACTGATGATGAAGACACAGATGGCCACCGGAACTACTTAATACTAAGTATTTCACCGTTGCGATTCGATTAGGCACTTTAATATGGTTGCTAAGCAATTTATGCTCGTCAAAATGCATATGGTGAAGTGACCATCAGTTCTCCTGGTTCTAACCCGGAGAACTCCTCAACAATTAACGCCCCTGCATCGGGAAAAGCAATATTTTGTAATAGGAGATGAGCATTTGACATTAGGCTATTGTAAATTGGATAAATTACAAACTGACCCACTAAAAAGTGAAAAATAAAAAACTTTTTACAAAAAAAAAACAACCGACTTCCAAAAAAAAACACTACAAAGTGAAAAATAACTTTAATTTCGGAAGTCGATGGCAAAAAACTAAAATACAGATGCAAAGCCACCGACTTCCGAATTTAAAGTTATTTTTCACTTTGTAGTGTTTTTTTGGAAGTCGGTGGTTTTTTTTTTGTAAAAATTTTTTTTTTGCTATGGACACGCTTGAAGTAGTAATATTAACTTTGTAATTTTATTGTTAATTTAATTAGGCGTTGTCAACAGTAAGCTAAGCTAATTAATTAATTGCCAAGCTTGGAGGCATGATAAATCGAGTAAATCAATGTTAGTCAAGCGTTCCGGAATAATTAAAACCAATGATCTGGAAAACAATGTCATGTTATCGCCTACTCGTTCGATTGTGTAGCACTAGCTACGTCATATTACGATGACGTCATCAACTGCGATCAACATAATAAAATAAGACGTAAAACCAGAAATAAATCACAGACGTCCAGTCAACGACTGGCGACTGGGTTTTGGCAATGTATTACAGGTACGATGTTGAATGGTTAATTTTATGAATAGTTATAAGTCATTGCGCTAAGGTAGCCCGCGAAATTCAAATTTTCTTACGTTTTTAGGGTTCCGTACCCAAAGGGTAAAACGGGAACCCTATTACTAAGGCTCCGCCGTCTGTCTGTCTGTTGTAATTCTTTTTGCTCGTTTTTGCTCGATGTTGATAACGGTAACAGGTAGACGCTTGAAATGTTCACAGAATATTTAGTTATACGAGGGCTGCACTAAAAGTATCGGGAATGGAATATTTCCACTGTTCCTGTCATATTAAAATCTTTTTAATTGAAAACTCCTTGGTTTTAAAAATCGAATACCATTTATTTATTTAAAAAAAGATTCTCGGTCTTGTCACAAGGTTTTGTCAAACTTGTTTAGTCGTTGAGAAAATGGAATTGACTCGAGAAAATTCAAGAGCGATGATTTATTATGACTTTCGAACTGGTTTAACACAAAAACAGTGTGTTGACCGGATGATTTCTGCATTTGGTGATAAAGCCCCATCCAAAACCACAATTTATCGCTGGTTTGCTGAATTTCAACGTGGACGTGTCAAGCTCAGTGATGATCCCCGTCAAGGTCGTCCAAAAACTGTAGTCACCCAAGAAAACGTTGATGCTGTGCGTAAGCTGATTGAGGAAGATCGACATGTGACATACCGCGAAATTCAGGCAACTTTAGACATTGGCATGAGTCAAATACAAATAATATTGCATGAACAATTAGGTGTAAAAAAGTTGTTTTCCCGATGGATACCGCATTCGCTCTGTGAAGAGCAAAAAGCGGCTCGCGTTACTTGGTGCGACAGAACTCTCGAAAGATTCCACGCAGGATCCTCAAATGCTGTATACAACATTGTATCAGGTGACGAATCCTGGATATATGCGTACGAACCCGAAACAGAAAACCAGTCACGAGTTTGGGTGTTCGAAAATGAGTTAAAGCCAACAAAAATTGTTCGTTCACGGAGTGTTGCAAAAAAAATGGTGGCCACGTTTGTCTCCGAAACCGGCCATGTTACGACTATTCCTCTTGAGGGACAAAGAACGGTTAATGCAGAATGGTATGCTAGCATTTGTTTGCCACAGGTCGTTTCTGAACTCCGTAAAGAGAACTGCAACCGCCGCATCATCCTCCATCACGACAATGCGAGTTCTCACACCGCGCACAGAACAAAAGAGTTTTTAGAGCAAGAAAACATAGAATTATTAGACCATCCGCCGTACAGCCCCGACCTAAACCCTAATGATTTCTATACTTTCCCTAAAATAAAGAATAAATTGCGTGGACAGAGATTTTCATCACCTGAAGAAGCTGTGGACGCCTACAAAACGGCCATTTTGGAGACCCCAACTTCCGAATGAAATGGTTGCTTCAATGATTGTTCTATCGTATGGAAAAATGTGTCAAATTTCGCGGAGAATACTTCGAAAAACAATAAATACATTTTTAAATAGTAATGTTGTGTCACTTCCTTGATTCCCGAAATTTTCAGTGCCGCCCTCGTATATTCACTTTAAAAATAAATAATTAAATTAAAATAAATATTTAAGGGGGGCTCCCATACAACAAACGTGATTTTTTTGCCATTTTTATAGATAATGGTACGGAACCCTTCGTGCGCGAGTCTGACTCGCACTTGGCCGGTTTTTTGTAATTTACAGGAATTACAGTTTGTATGTTGATCTAAATATGATTCGCGGACGTAACAAATATGGCTTTACAGAATTATTATCATTAGATTCAGCAATACAATTCTCTAAGTTCGTAGAATCCTATTGAAGGACTATTTCTGAAATTGTCTTTCAATAGGGTTCTACGAAGATAGTAAAATTTTATTTATAAGGTAAGGGCGCTTCGGGGTCTGGCAATAATTTATCCCTTACCCTGACGCGCTTTCTAGGAAATACAACTTGTTTCAGTGTTGCTTAAGGCGCAGATATATGATTTTAATGACTTTTAAATCTGCTATTACGCCTTCATATAATGCAAGTAAGTTATGCATAAAATGTATGTTAAACTAGAACGCATACACATCAATTCTATACGTGAATATTTATGTATTGTAGTAAAATACTTTATGAAATAAATTCAGGAAGTATGTCTACCCAAAGCTTAAAAAACAATATTACTTTCAAACTACTTAAGATATTTGCATGTTTTTTTTTGTATGAACTGACTATTTTATTATTTATAATTTTATATGTGATTTTTTCAAATATTCATATTTTCGTTACTAAAAATAAACATTCCCTATGAAACCAAACGGCGGCGGCGCGGCGTGAGTGCGACGCGCATTTGTATGGCCAAAGTCAACGGCGATTACCCCACCCCTAAAAGGTTAGCAGACTCACTAGCTTTGTTTTTGTTTTGTATGAAAACAAGACAAGTAGCTTCAACATTGACCAATATCTTTTAGGGAAGGCGTAGGTATTTCCCGTAGTGTGATAAAATGCGCTCCGGTTTTAAAAGCTGGTACCAAACCTCATAAGGCTATTATTTCAGATAAATAATACTAGTCCGATCTCAACAAGGTTTCAGAAGATGGGGTTCTTTTTCCCGACTTCTTTGATACGTTGTCTGTTTGTCTTTGTCTCTGTCTAACATACCTGGTACGTGGTCTGTTTGTCTCTGTCTAGCGGCTGCGTAGTTCTGAGCGCGCCACTGGTCGCGTGCACGGTGAAGGCGCGCCACGCTCCGGCCGCGTCTTGTCGTATTCGGTAACGTACGGCACCGTTTGGACCAATGTCTGCGTCTATTGCTCGAACTTCTACTACTGTTGTGCCTATTGTTGCGTTCTAGGAAGAAATTGGCAATTATTTAGTTGGTAAGAGAGTGCTTAAAAACTAAGAGTTAGAGGTAATGGGTCGGTATGAATAAACATTATCAGTCTTATTTATAAACGCATGTTAAATTTTAATCAATTGGTAAGCAACTGATTAGCAAAATTCTTATTCATTAACGCTATTTAGCGCTAATAGGCCGCTAAGCAATTGATTAATAGCTGTCAAAATTAAACACTACCGGTATCCTGTTTAGAGCTTGCTAAAAGGATGCTAAGAGGAAAGATGGCAGATTTTTATTTCAATCAGCTGATCGATTCAATAAGATTATTGTGTACTTCGAGGTAATTTTGTTCTGAGCCTTAGTAAATGTGGATTTCGACAATCTTTTACGGGATTATAGAACAACAGAAGAATTAAACACCGCCGGCAGGAAGTAGACGGAGGAAGACCTACACAGCTCATTTAAATCTACTACGAGAATGATTATTCCACACATATTCCTATTACGTACCTACTTCGAATGAAGAAGTACACATGATGAAAGGATTTATAGGGAAAGCTACATCAGGACGAGGCTCAGTAGGTTTGAACAGAATGAGTTCGTGAGGAAGCACATCGGAGATTGTGATTACCCCATGTGCCCATCTTAAAGAAAAAAGAAAAAGAAAGAAAAAGCATTTATTGGGAAGCATTTATGACGCCAGCTATAAGGCCCAGAACTAAAGAAAGGCTATGTTGTGGTAGTCACACATAAAATAATAACCTTTACATTTTAAAGAAAACAATATATTTTGATACACAATAAAGCTACAATTTGTTATAAATACATTATTTTTTGAGTTCCAATATTCTTCCTCCAAAGACATGGGTGCCATTCTTTTCTCATGCCACTTTCATTCCGCATCTTTTTCACGTAGAATATTTTCCCCTCTCGCCGTCTTTGCTAGTTGGATTGTATAGGTGCTAGGTGTTCGTGGCTTTCATAGCAGTAGTCAACTCGTATTATTTGGGTGGCGAGTCATTCTTTCTATTCTATAAACAGCTTGATATAGCTTTTTATTTCATATTTGTCTGTCGGTCTTTTCAGATCATGGTGTAGATCTTCATTTGGTACAAACCATGGGGCGTTTGTGATTGTTCTTTGAAGCTCTTGCTGAAATCGCTGTTTGATCTCTATGTTAGATTGTGATGCTGATACCCGTAGTTGAATGCCATAGGTCCCTAAAGGCTTGATTATAGCTTTGTAAATGAGGGTTTTATTTTCCAGGTGTAATTGTAAACTTCGACCAAATTATCCAGTAGAACTTTCTTAGTGTCAGTCCAAGTTGCTTCCGTTTAGGAGCTCCAATTTATTGGAGCTTATTATTTTCATTGCTACCATCGCAAACACATTGAAATAAACCTAATAAATTAATATATTCAAATTCAAATTTTCCTATGAGATTTTTGACTTTTGTCTGTCATTGTCTCAACAGATACAAAAATCGTGGTTTTGACAACTTTATTCATAATATTCTGCTTTGTTAGTCGACTATTTTGATTATAATCTGTGCCGAACGCATATTGTCTCCTCTATTTCGTTTCGCAACTAATCACTTGCTAACTAGCGTTTATAAATAAAGAAAAGTTAACCATTGATTAGGGGCTAACCAATTATTTAGCTAAACAGTGGCTAATCAGTCATTAGTGAGATTTTTATAAATAAGGCTGTATATATTTAGAGGGCATTATTGATGTTGCTGTATTTTATTTTTCAAAACGGAGAGTAATTCTCACCGATTCTGCAAATTAGAATAAGTTATCTGCCGAAATACTATGCTAGGACTAAATTATGTTAATACCCAGATGAAGATTTGACAACTTACCATATTTGAAACAGATTAAACAACTTACCTCAGGTACTTTGATGGTGACATTCTGAGGTGGATGCACGAATACAGGCGCATGATCGTTATAGTCTGTCACACACAACCTCAGTTCCCCTCTCACCACATTGGGAGGAATGCCCAAGTCTCTAGCTTCTACTACCAGTGTGTAGTTGCCGAAGCGATCCTTGAGCGATTGTCGAGCAAACAAACGCCCCGTGTTTGCATCGCCACCCACTTGCTCGAAACGAAATAGATCTGTTGAAAATTGTATTTTCTTATAAGGATAATATAGACATTTAGAAGAAATTAGGGCAAAGTAGCTATATAAATAAGTAAAAAAAAAGGTACAGTGTGAAGCAGGACACTTCATCATATAGCTAAATAACTAAGAGAATAATGTCATTCAAAAACTCGAAGTTCTGACGAAGAACTGATGAGTTTGGCCTTTTAAAGGTGATGCCCCCGGCACCATCCTGGGAGATTCCATGGTTATTTATGGTCAAAACCTTTTTAATAAAAAATTGGGACAGCAATATCTATAAACTAAATTATAACAACATACCATGTCCCTTCCCGCCAACTAAATGGAACTGCACTCGTCCGTTGGGCGCAGAGTTATCGTCTGCATCGGTAGCCGACACAGACACGATAGGTTCCCGATAGTTGTGGAACTCCGTTATAGTGGTACAGTCTGAGGGGACATGTAGTATTGGAGGGTTGTCGTTCACGTCTTCTATTTGGACCCTGAGGAATAACTTAATGGTTAGAAATTGAGACACTACACACTACTCTGTCCTGGGAATATCTATTAACACTAACAAACGTAATTTGAAAACATTGTAAAAGCCAATCATTTTTAAAAGAGTAATCGTGGTGTTTCTTGCCGGCTTTTCTCCATAGAAAACGACCAATTGGAACCGTGCAGCTTCTGACGTTTCTTAAGTGCCCATGTAGGTTTAATTAAGTGAAATAAAAAAAATGATTTAGATTTTTTGATTTTGAGTAAGTGATTATTTTATTTATTTAATACTTCAAGCGCATAAATGTACAGAGGACTTAATAACGACATAACGGCATTTTCACCTTTTGGTTATGCAGAGACAAGCAGTGGTAAGTGCAATAAAAAAAATGTAGACATAAATATTTATTTAAAGTGGATGCGCTAAGGTAGCCCGCGAAATTCAAATTTTCTTACGTTTTTTGAAATTTGCATGTCAGTACTCTCTAAGTTCGTAGAATTTTCATGAAATAGTTATTCAATAGGATTCTACGAAGAGAATTAGTTGTATTGCTGATTCTTATGATTATAATTCTGTAAACCATGTTTGTTACGTCCGCGAATCATATTTAGATCAACATGCAAGCTGTTACTGACCTGCAAATTACAAAAAAGTTAAGAAAATTTGAATTTCACGGGCTACCTTAGCGGATCCACCTTAAATACTAGCTGACCCGACAGACTTTGTCCTGTCCAAACCCCAAATAAAAAAAGACGCTCAAATTATAAAATTTTCCGGGAAACTTCTCCAATTTTTCTTTTCATAAAAACCTAATTCGGACTATTCTATTACGAACAGTAAAAAAAATTGGCAAATCGGTCCAGCCGTCTCAATAATTGATGTAGGTACTTACCAACAAACAGCATTTTATTTTAATTTATATAGATAAAGGTACACATAATTATACCCTATTATTTAGTTAGATTCTTTTATGCAAAAACTTTATTTTCAGTAGATAGAACTTGCTGTAAATGTTTCACAGAGAAACTCAAATTGGCGACATCAGGAATTGAATCTTTCAAGTGGATATCAAGTGAAGCTAAGTATATAGTTTTTCTATATTATGCCAATTAAACTAAAGTCAGCTGACGCGCGTTCGTGTTTTGAAACTACTCTAACAAAAGTTTGGTTAGAAGAAATTCGAAAACAATTATATTTTTGAAGAAACTGTTAAGGCCAGCGTGACTATTCTTATTGAGATCTGTTTTTCTTTCACAACTGTTCTCCGCGCCGCGAGTGAAAGGCAGATAGTGACTACGCTATTTTAATCACATTAGTAAACAATGATTTTAAGACAAAAGATTTTAGACACATAACGTTATTTTTGGCGGGTTCGACGTCACAAATGTTATCTGTCTCTTCCGGGCGGTAAGTTGGTTAAAAAGTACATCAATTAATGTTGAATCTTGCAAAGAAGAAAGCTAATTTACTCACACAATTTGCTTGAAAGCATTACGACTCTCCCCACTAAGATAACCAAACTGGTAGTTGTCCCAGGCTTCTATGACTAGGTTGTATGTGGCTTGAGTCTCTCTGTCCAGCCAATCGGAGACAGTCAACGCGCCCGTGTCTGCATTTATCAGAAACTTGCCCTGCGAAGAAAGTGTTATTGATGAATCCATTCATAATTCCGCTAAAAGACATTTTTGCTTTGAAAGGAAAAAATTAAAAACTTATTTATATTTTTGTTGTTTGCCGTCTAATCTGAATTACCAGACGAGTACAGAAATATGTTTTTTCTAGAACATTATTGATGAAAGATAGACATCCGCATAGTTGGCTGGTATACGAAACGGTTAAAAATAAGTGCATCATTATTAAATTAAATTTCATTGTTTTAATTCTAGGTAGGTACGTTTTAGTTTTTATTGTATCGTTCACGCAATGTGAACAATGTAATGATTCCTCAACAAATTAGAATAATTTCACCTTTATTATCGTGAAGAAAATGTAGGTATGTTTCTATGAAAGTTAGAGGATTTTTTTTATGTCGTAGCGTATTCGTTATTCTTTTACGCCTCAGTGATCTAAATGATTGCAGTGTAATTACTGAAAATCATCGCCTTACTTTACAAATTTCTAAAAAACAAACCGTGCGCCGGCGCACTTTCATACAGACTTCCATCCCCTATTTAACCCCTTTAGGGGACGCATTTTCAAAAATCCACTTAGGAAGGATTTTTGAAAATGCGTCCCCTAAAGGGGTTACTCACCTTCGTTATAAAAGGAATTATTTTCCAAATTTTCATGTTCCTAGACCCAGTTTAGGCTGTGATGTCTGTCAGCGAATGAATTTAAGATTTTTATTAAGTACATTTGGATATGGATCTAAGGAATCTAAGTGTGGGGCGTTGCCAGCAAAACGAACATACTCTGCCTGCAAAGAGTCCAAAATGGTATCCTAAGATCAATAGCAAATGCACCTTGGTTTGCTAGGAACGACGAAATCCACGACTATCTACAAATGCCATCAGTAAACTCGCGGTACAAAAGACAACACAAGGCATGCCTAACCATGCATCCAAACCTACTGCTAGTTACTGAACTGTTAAACCCGACAGCGGAGGTAAAAAGGCTAAAGAGGAACGACCTTCTATAAGTGGGAGGCGCAGCACTGGCTGCTGCACCACAACGCCATTTCACATGGAACAAATTGATTATGGTCTGACGACCGATTTCAAAAAACAAAAAAATAATAAGTAGGTACATTTTTTATAGCTAAATTTGTACTATAAATTTTTTCCTTGGGCGATGGGGCCGAAAGGTTCTGGAGTGGCGACCGCGCACCGGAAGACGTAGCGGTGGAAGGCCTCCCACAAGGTGGACCGATGACCTTGTGAAGGCCGCAGGAATCTACTGGATGCGGGAAGCACAGAACTGGGCGAAATGGCGGTGCTTGGGGAGGCCTAAGTCCTACAGTGGACGTCTTTCATCTGAAATGATGGTGATGAAATCTTACCTGAGTGGACATCCGATCGAGTAGATACGTGATTTTCCCGAACTCGCCCGAATCGGCGTCCCGTGCCAGAATGTTAGCGATAGTGGTCCCTGGTTCTACGTCCTCTAACACTCGGTACTCGAATGCTGAAGACTCGAAAATCGGGTTGTTGTCATTTTCGTCTAACACCTAGAAATGATCGTGAGGGTAAATTAAATGTAGCGTTTTTTTTTGCACGACTCAAGAATACCTTAGTTATTAAGAATTGAAAATTATTGTAATTTCTTACATGTTTCTATTAGTGCAAATAATAACCAGATAATTATTGTAATAAACATTACAATATAAATAGTATGTAGGTAATTTACTAAGATATTTAAGATCAGTTTCGCATAGCATAAATTGTTAATATGAGGATCCTATTAACTTTTCACGATACGGCCGTTTAGTACATAATACAGGAAAAAAAAATACCAGTGCGCGAATTTTGACAAATTAAACTAAAGCAAGTTATTATTTTGATAATATGTATTAGTAAGTTTTCGTGAACAAAAGATGTTTACTTTAGAACTGGTTTTATGGTGACTTGCCGGCCAGCGCGTGTGCGCAGTGTAGCGGAACGCGCGAAGGTACCTAAATAGCTGTGCGCTCGCTCGATTTGCGATTTGTAGGTTTTTAGGTATTACAAGTAGGGGGGAAAAAAAAATGTACAAACAATGGAAATGTGTTCTTTTACTGATACTGAGCCACCATGAAAAGGTTGCGCACTGGTCAATTTTTTTTCCTATATACAATATTAGTTTTAGTATATGCGAAACCCGAAACACGTGTCTAGTATTTTTATGTAAAGAATCTATGTACAAAATTTAAAAACTGTATCATGAAAAATCATAAAGTTATAAGGTTGTTATGTTACCGGGTTGTCCGTACAAAAACATGCTAACGGCGCCCCCGCGGCTCCAGGGTCACCTTGCGCTCATTGATTATAATTTGGCAGTAGGTACCTAACCGTACGGCGATTGTATTGTAAGTAATTAAATGGTGATAACATTTTCCATCACACTTAAATATTTATGGGACAAAATATAACATGGTGTAAAATATATTGAAATCGATTCAGTTCCTTGTTCTAAACAAAAAATATTCAGGTTTCGCATAATTATACTAAAAATAATGTTGTATATTTCCTATTTACACTTTGTAATAATATTATTTTTCCTCATAAAACTGGATATATTATAGGATTCTTCCACTAAAGTTTTTTTTTTGTGATTGTGTTTTTTCTTTATTAGTAACGTTTAGTGTAAATAAATGTATTTTTTTTTCATTATTTTATTTACCTGAATAAACAAGTCGACGACTGAATACCGTGGCGGTATACCGCTGTCAACTCCTTTGACAGTGAGATTGATCCACGGATACAGTTCGTGGTCTATCTTGCTCGCTGCTACGACTTCGCCTGTTTTGCTATCCATATGAACTAGGTTTAAAAGCTCTTCACGACCTGTTGATGAGAATATTATATTTTGTTTGTTGGAAATTACCGAAAAAAAGGGCTAAAGGTTTGATCAAGAATCTTAAAAGAAAGAAGAAAATCTGACATTTAACAGCAGTTTTTCGGCTTTTTTTTTGGCTGTCGAAGCAACAACAACCAATTGCTTGACATAACATTCACTAACAAAATTAAATAGGGTATTTAACTGATAACAAAAATATATAAGGTGTATTTCTATCCATACACGAAATCTCTTAAAGGGTCATTGTACACATCATTATGAACAACTATGGGACTAAACCATAAATCGCGAAAAAAAAATCAGCTGTTCCATACATTTATGTTCGCTAAACTCGTCAAAATGTAGGGAACAACAGATTTTTTTTTTTCGCGATTTAAAGTTTAGTCCCATAGTTGTTCATAATGATGGGTACAATGGACCCTTTAAGAGATTTCGTGTATGAATAGATATACCTTATGGTACTCTCTTTCTTCTCCTAAAATTGTTTGTCCGATAATCATTATCCATAACACGTTTGCTATAAACTTCAGTAACCATAATGTTCAAAATCCCGAAATTTTGTTCAACATAATTATCTTTAGTTCTAAAAGTATTTTGTCATAATATCGAGTACTATAATAATTGAATCTCCTAATTTTACATGACCCAAAACTCATCATCCGTTAAATAATGTGTATTATTCCGAATGTTCATTTATAATATTTTTTTTAGTCCTAAAACATTTGCTAAAAATTAGTTTTTAGTGACAGAAACGAATCGCTGTAAATCCGACTCCACGCAGTCTTGTCTTCTCTACCCCTAGAGTGTAATTTAAAATCGCGTAGGCGCGGAGGGGCGAGGCGGCCCGCGAGTTGAGGAGCAGGTGGTTGTAACACTCAAGATACCATCTACTGTTATTGAATCATTTGGGTTAGGTTAGGTTAGAACAGTGACCATTAACGCGCGAAGGAAGCGAGCGTGCCGCGGCAGCGGGCGCCAGATTATCTCTATTCTTGGTGAATCATTTGATTTAGATGAGGTTGTAAATAGAGCATTACACATATTGAATATTAACATTAAATATACATTGTTCATAAATAAACATCATGTAATTTGAATTTAGGACTTATAACTTTTATTGAAAACGGTTTTATGTGTTTTGTATATTAATGATTGTAATATTTATGACAAACGGATTTTTTAAATTTAGGGATTTCAATTTTATGGCATGTGATATTAAGTTCGGATAAGTTATCATTCGGACAAATAATGATTGGAAGGACAAAAAAAGTTATAGCACTTTAAATTATGGATAAAAAAATTAGGTGACACAATAGAGAAAAAATAAGCAATAAATCATTTATATAAGGTAATGGACCTTATATAAATGATTTATTGCTTATTTTTTTAGGTGTTACTAAAAAAGACGATTTGTGAAAAAATAAATAAAATCGATAGAAAATGGAGAATATACAGGCTTTTGAAATTATTCTACTATCCTTGCCACGCAAACGATCATTGTACTGAATGGCGCGAAGTTACTATGGCGTTCCTGTGTTGTGATGTCAGATCGCAGCCGTGCTGTCTCTTTCTACAATAGACTTTTAAAACGCATACATTTTCGCCATTTTTTGAGATACTAAAACAATTTTTTTTTTACCGGGGCTTAATTTTTTTTGTTGGTTTTGAAAAATCATAATTAAAAAAAAAACTGTCAAATACTCTATTGAATAGTCGTCAGAAATCTGGGGTTATACGTAGTTGAACTTGTTCTTTATCATTTTGAAAATGGTGTCATTGATTTTTGCGTTGAAGATCATCGATCAGATGGTACAGACGCCAGCACATCAAGCTACTACAATCCGTCAAATTTCTTGAAAAGATTTTCAACATTATCGTTAAAGCATAAGGTTCAAGGTTGATTAGGAAAATTTGACAATTTCGTGTAGCTTGCGTCTGTACTTAAGAGCCTATACTACCTCAAATGGCTTAGCATGATCCTCCGTTATGTCGAAAATAATACAGCATTGATTTTGAAATAAATATATGGTAAAGTTGAGGATTAATGTTAATTACCATGTTTGACGAAAACACGATTCCATAAAATTTTCTTGTTAGAAAAATAATCCAAAGTTACCTCCAAACCGAACAATAAACCGCTGGTATTCAAAAAATACTTTAAATAAGTTAATGAAACTTTGCATATTAACTGAACTAACTATAAAGCAGGTCTTATGTTATTTTTTTTTTTAAATTACCATTATTTTCAAAAGAAATAAACTAAAATATCGGTGCATTGGAGTCTTTTCCCTGCCATCCTGTCTCGCTTGCTCGCGTGACCGCAGGAATAGTGCGCGAGCGAGATAGTGAGGTGGCGCTGAGGTAGTATAGACCCTTAAATGGTTTTCAAAATCAAAAACACAAATCAAATAATTTTTAATTCAGGCGTAAGTACACCCTTAAAAAAAAAACACCAGATTACAAATTACAACTAACACATTATTCATTATTATTAAATTATACAAAACAATCAATCAATAACAACAATATTACATTACACAAAGTATTATTTTAGCTGGAATATTAATTGCCATATACGAAGAAATAGTTTACCTTGTATATGGCCCTCAATATTCCATTGTCAGATTTATGTATTTGGTACATAAAAGACGCCTGCGACTTTCTCATGACTGCGTAAAAGTCGTCTACTCTGTTTTCGGCAAACATCACACACCAAGAAGAAAGCACTACACCGCCACGGCAAACCCAGTATGCGTCTGAATGCGTTATTATAAATAATTATTTAAAAATAAATAAAATACTTGCCTTCAACAAAATAATTCATACTCTTGTTCTTGTCAGCATCATCAGCTATGACCGTTGCTATATTAACTCCATTCTTCGAGTTCTCAGTGATAGAGGTTTTATACAGCGGTTTTCTGAACACCGGGTTGTTATCATTTTCATCATCAACTATTATAGTTAGGGTTGCTGATGCAGTTTGTCGAGGACCACCGTCGATGGCTGCCATGTCTTCAACTGTTATCACTAGTTTCACTATTTCGAGTTTTTCTCGGTCTAGAAGTCTGTTAGGGATAAAAACGTTGCTTATGCATTATCAGCCTATAATTTTCCCATTGCTGGGACACAGGCCTCCTCTCTGTGAGAGGGAGTGAGCCGTAATCCACCACGCAGGCCCAGTGCGGGTTGGTGGATGTTATAAATCTTCGAATTTTTAGTTCACACACATCATATGCAACTACTGTAAGACTAGCTCGTTTTTTATGAGAAATCGCGGATTGTATGCCAATTTTGTTAGAACTTTGGGCAGAATTGTCAATCCATATTCTTTGCTACATAACATTGAATGTAGAAAGTTCATAAAGTAAAAAAAAAATACTACAAATGTTTTGGAATTATTTAACAACATGTTTATTTACCTGACCACCTTCAGCGTTCCATCCACCGCATTCAAGTCCCATAAAGACAGAAAATCATACTCGACCATAGATATAGGTATACCATCTTCGTCTCTGGCAACACTGCCGGTCTTGTCTATGGCATAGCGTAACACTGGCTGGTCATCAGGATCGTGGGCAGCTGCGCGGAATATTTGGGTGCCTACCTGAAGAGATAAACTTGGTTGAAATAGTATGGATACAATACTTTATTCAGGGACACGAGGACATTTCGAAGCGTTTCAGATTATTAGGTATTATTGTTGATCTTTCCTCTCACTTTCTGTGGGAGTGATTTCGTGAAAAGGGGCGGAAGTGTGTAACAGGAACCTTGAGCATGGAATAAACAAGTACTTTTTAAGAGCATGGAATTAGTGTACTCATGGAATTAGTTAGTACAATACAGATTGTAAGTACAGGGGGTCCCCACTAGTAATGAATAATTATTCGAATAAAAACTTCAGTATTTAGCTTTTAAATTTTGAGGTTAATTTCTGTCGCTGCTCAGTTGCTTAATACCAAGGTGAGATGTCAGATGTTACACATCAAAAGCGACTATTGTAAGACTCGCTCGTTTTTTAGGGTTCCGTAGTCAACAAGGAACCCTTATAGTTTCTCTATGTCTGTCTGTTTGTCCCCAGCTTAGCTCAGAGACTCTTAGTACTAGAACGCTGTAATTTGGCATGGGTATACATATTAATCACGTCGATAAAGTTTTAGAATAAAAACTTGAAAAAAAAAGTAAAAAAGTACCTCCCTTACACGTAAGGTGGGGATGACATTTTTTTTTTCACGTCTATCCCATGATGTGTATCGTTTGATAGGCCGTTCAAAAATATTGAGGGTCTGTGGAGACCTTTTTTCGATTCAGGGATCTGTTTGCGTAATATTAAGATTCATGGCACGCGTGCCATTGGTTCGCCATCCCTGCCCTAAAGTCAATTTTTAACCGACTTCCAAAAAGGAGGACGTTATAATTATGTTCGGCTGTATTTTTGTTTTTATGTTCACCGATTTCTCGACCGATTTCGGAAATATTTTTTTTCTTGTCTGAGAGGGTATGCTCCCGGGGTGGTCCCATTGCCAGCAAATCAGAATCTGATGAGGGGATCCCATGGAAATAGAAGGAAATCCTCAAATTTTATAGGCACACCTATAGCGATTTGGGTATTTTTTAGAGTAACTCGTGCATTTGCTCTCGGAAAGCCCGATTTGGTGAAGTGGAACTGATGATGAAGACCACAGATGGCCACCGGAACAACACCTCCTTTTTGGAAGTCAGTTAAAAAACGCTTCTAGAAGATTCTTATCACAGTTTTACGTAAAGAGTGTACTTATCACCTGTGTGTTCTCCCGGACTGTGATAGTGCCTGGTTCCACGAGCACGGGCGGCTTGTTGTTCACGTCCACTATGGTGATGTTCACTAGCACAGCTGCGCTTAGTTGCTGGTCACCGATACCGCCATCCAAAGCCACCTAAAAATAAATTTGATTAAATTGAAATAAGGTTTAAAGTCCGCCTTTGTACATTATTGTGTGTGAGAAGTTTAAATAAATGACTGACAAATGCTCTTGAAATTAAATAGTTCAAATTTTGAACAAAAATACCGATTTTAAACACCGCTACAAATGTTTGGCCAAGGTTGGCTAACACACGCAAACTTTTGTGTAACAGAACAGTAGATGCATGGAGTAGATTATTTTAGACTTTATTAATAGGTGCCATGGTTTTTATTAGTTTGAACTTAAAACTTTTGTGTCAGTTCGTTAGTAAACAAATGTAGCTATATAAGTATATATTCGCGCAGACAGCATTTAGCTTTGATTTTGTACGTGACCCGTTATCTAGCTGGTATTGTTGATCGAAGCAATTACAAATAGATGGCATTCACTTATTGCTAATCTGAATATTGCAAGCATTAAATTTATTTAGTGCAATTTAATTTTTTCGGTTAATCAATACGAATAGCTTGGTACGATCTCAGGCATTATTTAGTAATTTTAAATATAGTTTTTTTTTTTTTTATAATTTACGAAGTTGTTGCTTTGTTTTATGTGAATTTCGTGTACATTATACACCGTGGCATTTTAATCATGTTACAACGGCAGCCCACTTCATGTATCTAATGACTGCTCTTTGAATGAACAGGCGTCACCCAGATCAGAACAGAAACCCTCGGGTCACCCAGATAATTCACGGATATTTTAAGCAGACCAGGAGACCTAATCAGCTTCTGGAGGGAGGTGGGCTTGTTGGAATAACCAACGACGGCCGCCATGGCCCACGCACAATGGTCCATATAAAGGACTAAGTGCGGAAACCAAACCCGCTTACATAGAACATAGAAGGGATGGACCGATGATGATGAAACTTTGGTGAGTTTTTCTGCATACGCCCGCGAAGTTTTAGAAGTATGGTAGGAGTAGAGTAGTGATAGGGTAGGGGTAGCACACCATGCGAACGAAGTCGCGCCGGGCAGCTAGTATTAGATAAAATAAATTATCTTGATGAAAATGGCCCATTCCTTTTCTAATCTCTAAATACTACTAATCTAATCTAAATACATTCTTATACATACCACAGTAAGCGTATATCTATTGCTCTTGGGCGTAGTCTTGTCAGGGTCCAATGTAGAGCCATTAGCAACAGACACTACTCCTGTACGGGACTCGATGACGAACTTGTCGCTGGCACCGCGTTGTATGCGGTATACTAAACGATTGTTAGGGGAGGAGCCGTCTGCATCGCGGGCTTTTACCTAAGGAGAAAATAGTTTGCAATGAGGATTAAAAGTACTTACAACTATGGAGTTTATTTATAAACGTTGCTTAGTTTTTTTTAAAGTGAAATGTTGGTAGAGGAAAAACTTGTGGATTCGCCTCCCCGATATACTAATTGGACGTGCATGCGCGGTGATGTGCTGGGTTTTATAAGCAATAAACTATTTTTTACTCTTTTAACTTTGATCTTTTATTAAGTAGGGTCAATACCAATGTATGAGAGTAGATAAAGTAGTGTATGGCACATAACTAGGTATTAAAATACTCTTATTAAAAACATCAACACAAAAAAAGTGTGTGTAAACACACACTCGTGTTTTAATACCTCTCATTATGGAACAGTTTAATAAACAGGCTAGGAACACTTTTTTAAGTATTATAATAATAATGATTACAACATGGTTACGAGTCTAAAGATAAGTAATGATTACCGTCTGCTTCATCATACATTTTTAGGCGTTTTGACGTCTATTAACTTTAAGGGATGTTTATAATAAAAACTGATTTACGTTTAACAGTTTATGTGCACTGGAGTATCTAGAATATAGATTTGTGTTCGTTCTTATATTTATAACTAGCAGCGCTAGGTTTGTCCCGTAAGGATATTTCCACCGTGCACTTTTCTGGCGTGAAAATATCTTAATATGTCACTTAGGAATAGTGTAGCTTTCTATTAGCGATATAATATTTGTAATCGGTTTAGTACTTTCTGAGTTTTTTTTAGTACTTTTTCCTTTTACACACAAATAAAGGAGAATGCCCAAAATTGTATGGGCAACAAACTCAGGAGTCTATAGAAAAACAAAACGTATATGGGGTAAAAGGGTAATTGTAGGTAACAAATATGAAATAACTTTCTTTAAAAATTATCACCATGATTGGCTGTTTAATTTAATTTTTATTAATAGGTGATACATCGCTGTCACATATTTTTGTGATCAAATAAGAAATAATCTAGACAACTAGCCGGTTAATGCATAGTGTGTTCATGCCTAGTATAATCTAGATTAGCTACTTCCCAACGTACGACGACCAACGTTTTTTTTTTATTATAATTCATGAGGCACCCTGTCTAGGTAGGGATCTCGATATACATCAATACGGGCTGCTGCGATTCTAAAGCCACTCATTGCATTTGTCGCTATTTTGTTGAAATAAGTGTTATTAGCACTCTCAGTGCTTAACTGACTTTCGTTACATTGTTTGGATGGCGGAATATGTGCAACATAACCATATGGTGCACTAACTATCTCTTTTTGATCACAGGAAACGCTTTATTCGACACTTGCAATGTTGCCGCTTTGTGCACGCTGTGGCGCTTATGGTGATTATTTTGTGAGAAACTTATTTCACACTTGATACCTACCATGTATACTAACCTACTTATATGTTTTTTTTAATCGACGCTGGGTGTTTTTTGGGCATTATCCGTTACCTCTTTAAGTGAGATGATAAAAAACTTTAGCCCCTTATTTATGAACGTTGCATAAAGTAATTCATGATTAGCGTATGCTTAACCATACATTTTTTGACGTTTAAACGTCTCATAACTTTTAGCAACGTTTATAAATAAGGGGCTAAAGTTTATTATCATCTCAAACTAATACATGTAACTTAAAGTATGTAAGTATATTAGTAAGTATGTAAAAGTGTATGCATGTAAGTATATTCTCATATTGTATGTTTATATTTAAATTAGTGATTAGTATAGTAATAATACTCGTCAGTTTTATTTTATGTATTTGTTTTTCTTTTCTACTCATACACACGCTGTCTTCATCTCTCTGGGGAGTTGTTGCGCCACTTCTTCTTCCCAGCTAAAGCACTAGGAAGTGGTGAAGCGTTTTTGGGAGACTGTCTTATGTAATTTTTGACGTTCGAAAAGTGCTGATTCTCAGCCTAGTTTGAATAAATGACTTTTGATTTTGTCTACTTTCCTATCGCAGGTATGCTGGAAGAGATTTCTTTAGAAATAAGCATCACCTTTGTACGTATTTTTCTGTTCCTTTCTTCTTGTCTGTTTATATGTGTGTACATAAACTGTTAAATAAATAAATACATTAGTTACCTCGAGCACACTAGTTCCTCCCGGCATGTCTTCTGGTATAGATCTCTTGTAAATCATCTGTTGGAACAGCGGCGCGTGATCGTTCACGTCTTGAATGTAAATAGTAACTGGCACTGTCGATGATAAGGACGGTTCTCCGAAGTCGCGGGCCCGAACCTGAGGATAAGGAATATGAGAACTTAAAATGATGAGTTTACTGAAATTATTAAAAAAAAAAAATGCCTAGTTTCATGTACAATTACGTCGACACAGCTTACCGAACTACCTTTGTGGAGTTTGGTAAAATTATTAAGGATGAGCGTTGTTCAACGCTGTGGCTCGGGGCCGCACGGGATCGAAGGTTAAGCTACGCTTGCGACGGTCAGTTCGTGGATGGGTGGCCATCCAATACATATCGAGAGCCCTCCGTGCCTCGGAAAGCACGTTAAACCGTTGGTCCCGGCTGTCATTCGTAGATCTTTGACAGTCGTTACGAGTAGTCAGAAGCCCAAAAGTCTGACAACCATTCTTACCTAGGGGTATTTTTATTTATTTATTTTTATTTTTTAATGTGTTACCCATTACTTAACTGGGTTGTGGAGGTCAGATAGGCAGTCGCTCCATGTAAAATACTGGCAATCAGCTCTATCCGGTTAGACTGGAAGCCGACCCCAAATAGTTGGGATAAGGCTAGGCAGATTGATTTTTTTGTTATTCAACGCTGTCTGCGTTTTATTCGTCATTACAAAATGTCGCTCACTGCATCAACTTTGATACTCAGAAATAAAAAGTTTGGAGGATGTAGGGCTGTACTGTAGGGTTATTATTTTTTACGCTAACTCAGATCTGTAGCTTCGTATATCACAAGCACCCTTTTGTGTTCCAATCAAATTAATAGTACTGCAGGCTTAGCACGATAACCGTAGATAAGCGTTTTGTCGACGGAAGCGTAGACAAAAATGACGTTTCCGTGTAGTCAGTAGAACATATACATATTAATAGCTAATTATTTTTGTGATAAACAAATCAATTCTGTAGGTAAGGCATGTAGGTACTATAGAAATGTTATTTAATGCTATGCTATTAATATACTTTTCAACACATTTGCTCAAAAAATGCATTTACGAAATCTGTATACATTGTTTGAAAGTTAAAAATTACACACCATACAACGGAATGTGTGTACAACAACCGAGTATGCGGTAAAATAGGTACTTAGGTGAGAGTACCTATTTTACCGCATACTCCGTTGTTGTGTTGTGTTGAAAAACGTTGTATGACACACACGATTGGTATTTACAAACTCGTGACTATGGTAAGCCCTCGACTATTCGTCTACTCGTTTGTAAAAACCAAATTATGGCACTCGTATCATAAATAACTATTAGGCCATTCGCGAGCAACATCAGAGAGCTCATAGTTTTGCGCATACTGTAGTAGTAATAGTTTATTATTAAATCATGTTTCTCCAGTGGCATTATACTCACAGTAAGATGTATCGGTCGTAAGTTACTATTATCTCCGGGTATCTGTTCGAAGTCAAGTCCCCCCACCGGGGTGATGATGCCCAAGTTAGGGTCTATTGAGAAGTTGTTCCTGTAATCTCCGCTGACTATAGAGTATTCTATGTGGCTGTTCTTGGTTCCTAGAAGGAATCAAATAAAATAGCTGTAGGCAATGATATTATAATTAAAAAGTGCGAAACGCCACTTGCGAAGTGTGTATCTACCTAGGTTATACACACTTCGCAAGTGGCACGTCAAAACTTGGTTAATTAGTCAAATTTTCTTCGTCTTCTCTTTTTCGCTCCCAATAATTACGACATGCCGTCATACTCCCACGTTTCATCTAATAGTGCGACGTCTTTTTACTTATAATATTACGGCTGTATATTGCAAAATATTGTTTAAAATAATTACCTATAAAGGCCGTGCTACACACATGTTCGGGTCGTCATAAATACGACGGCACGGTTGGCGCAGTGGTTAAGTGATTGACTGCTGCGCTGCGTGTCGCGGGTTCGATTCCCGCACGGAACAAATATTTGTATGACCTACAAGTAGTTGTTCCGGGTCTGGCTGTTTGTGTATGTGAGTTTGAATGTTTGTAAACGCTCCCACGATACAGGAGAAATTCCTAGTGTGGGGCAACGTTTTTAAAAAAAAAAAGAAAAAAATCGCCTCTAAGGGTCCTATAAGACTCCTAGCAAAGATATAAATATGTCTAGATAGTCAGTCAAAGCTGTGAACTCGTCGAAAAAAATTGCGTCCAACTGTTAGCCGCAAAATGCACGCACACTAGAATAACACCATGACAGCACAATGACGTGGCGTGGGTGTAAGACGTAGCTGTCATGCACACCAGCACTCAGACCAAATAAAAAAGGTAGACGGAGCGTACGCCAACAACAGCGAACAGCGTTTGAACAGCGTTCAAATAAGTGAAGCCTCGTTTTCAAGGTTACGATGTCTAGCGCGTTCGGCGCGTCGCTCTGGAATACGGTCGGCTTCCTATTTCAAATTTGGCTTCCTTTAGCCTGCTTCACTCTGAGAGCGCCGCGCTCCGTCTACCTTTTTTATTTGGTCTGTGCACCAGCATAACAAAGTTGGCCTGTTTGTTTCAGTTCTTTTGCAGTGCGACACTATCTAGACATATAAATAATATAGATTACCCAGTAATCTAGCTAGGAGAGCAGCGATTCACCCAACGATTCGATTTACCTACACCATCTTATAATAATGCATACTTTTAAGTCCCTCATGTACTACAAAATCTTTATGTACCTTAACAAATTATTTATTTATTTATAATCAAAGACTCCTAGTAACTAATCACTAATCAGGGGTTTTTTTAAGAAGACATAATCAAAAAATATTCAAACAAATAAATACGAAATAATAATTAAATAAGTAAATAATCTTGGTCTATATTTATTTTTCAATAAAAATCGTCATAATTGTAAATGTCAAAAAACGAATGTCATGACTGCTGATATTTGTCCAAGAATGATGGCTACGGCCGACGGCTGCATGTGTTTATGAAAACGCCACCGCCGCGCCTACACCACGTTAAAAGCAGAGAGAAAGAGAGAAATATACCCAATACACTTAAATTCACGTTTGGAACAGAGAAGTGAGGATCGTTATATTTGTGATTGTCATTTTACATTCGCTGACCCCTACTCTTGCAGCCCGCCACAGATACCTTTATTCCAATAATAATAATAATTAAAAAAAAAAACATACCATTCAAATCTAGATCTCTAGCTTCAAGCACAAGTGGATTTTCGAACTCCTTTTCATTTTCCAACAACCTTGCTTCATACTTATTGGCCAGGAACATCGGCGCGTTATCATTGACATCCTCTATGTTAATAATCAACTGGGCGGTATTCCTGTTTCCTTTGCCCAAGTCGTCTCGAGCCTCGACAGTCAGGTAATGGCGCGAAATTAATTCGCGGTCGAAACTGTCGCCGCCCGCTTGTTTTACTGTTATTACTCCTGATATGGGGTTGAGGTTGAGTCTGAAAGTTTTAAATGGGTGACGATGAAGGAAATGTCTTATTTAACATTTATTTAAATAAGTTTTTGTTCGTTATAAAAAGCATGCTTCAGTTTCGTAGATAAAATACGATGCCATTTCAATTATTTTGGACATAAATATATTTATTTATTGGATCTCCAACAGATGCTACACAATTACATGCATGTATACATGGACAAGTTTACAGTGAACAGGGACGAATACACGCGTGCGCTTCCAAATAAAGGAGACCATTTACTTATAATCTAGGTACTTACAGTAAGTTTGACAAGGTAAAAAACAAAATACATAACACGAAAATCATACAAAGGAAACAAAGTGAATTACATAACAAATCATCATCATTCAACATTTCAGCGGAAAGACGTCCACTGCTGGACATAGGCCTCCCCCAAAGGGGGATGTTTGCCATAATCGCCACGCTTGACAGGCGGGTTGGCGACCGCAGTATTGTGTTATAAAAAAATGAATAAAGAACGCTGCTGCCCATTCTCCCTTAGTCGCTTTTTACGACACCCACGGGAATAAAAGAGATGGTGCTATTCTTTACGTCCGGGACCACACAGACGAAACATAAAAAATGAATAATAATAATACAAACGAATAAGAAAAAAAGAATACCCATAAAACACAACAGACAAAAATAACAAAATCTTACCACTTGGATACTATGAATATAATTATAATAGGTTGGGGAAAAAGTTTCTTCGCATTTTTTAATATAGTTTATTTACATTTAACTAAAGTATGTAGGTACCATTTTGTTCGATAACTTTTTGCCATCTTGTAGGTAGGGACATGATCCCATTGCTATAGAAATTTTGGGTCTTCTGATCAAAATACCGCGACAAGTAGTTTTGGCAGTCCTCTCGCGATGTTAACCTGACACTGCCTAAAGAATTCTGAAGAGACCGAAACACGTGGAAATCTGAAGGTGCAAGGTCAGGACTATACGGCGGATGCATTAACACCTCCCAGCCGAACTCTTTTAATTTTTGCTGAGTGGCTAAAGATGTGTGAGGTCTAGCGTTATCATGATGAAAAACCACACCCCTTCTGTTGATTAATTCCGGCCGCTTTCTCTCAACTTCTTGCTTTAATCTCATCAGTTGTTCGCAGTAGAGTTCAGAATCGATGGTCCTGCCTGGTGGTAACAGCTCATAATGAATAAAGCCCTTCCAATCCCACCACACAGACAGCATCACCTTGTTGCGAGTTAACCCGGGTTTCGCCACAGTCTGTGAAGCCTGACCAGCCTTTTTCGCACGTTCTTGTCGTACGTGATCCACTTTTCATCACCAGTTATTAGCTTCTTCAAAAATGGTTCGGTTTCATTCCGTCGTAATAAAGAATCACAAATGAGTACACGGTTCATTAGGTTTCTTTCAGTGAGCTCGTGAGGTACCCAAATATCGAGCTTTTTTGTGTACCCAGTTTTTTTCAAATGTGCCAAAACTGTTTTGTGGTCAATTCCCAGTTCTTCAGCTACGTCGTAACTACCGATATGCCGATCCTGCTCCACTTTTTCAAAAATGGCATACATTTTATCCGTAATAGGGCGACCAGAGCGACGTGCATCTTTGATATCAAAATTTCCGGAATGAAAACGCTTAAATCAAATTTGTGCTACTCTCACAGACACTGCACTAGGTCCATAAACATCGCAAATTTTTTTCGCGGCTTGCGTTGCATTTTTACCTTTTTTTGTAGTAAAATTTTAAAATGTATCTAATTTCTTCATTAGATTCACTCATCTTGACATTACGAAAAACAAATGAAAATCACACATTTTCCTAATTTGAATTTGGAATTATGTTCTTTAAAATTTAAACTTTCAATGATACCAAAACCAGCCAGATACAAATAGTATAGCCAAAGAGATTTTATTAGAAGTTCATACATACTATAATGCGAAAAGACTTTTTCCCCAACCTAATATTTCGAAAACACGTGAAATAGTGCACATATACTATTACGTTTAAAAAGTTTAGATGAATTTATGATATAAATGCCTCTTATCTATGATCGCTAGTAAAGTTGCCATAGTTATCTCTCAAAAAAACCTCACCTGTGTTAAACTTCTTATACAGAGCAGATAGAGTATCGGAAAAACTACTTCCACTTATAGGGTGGACGAAGTCAACAATTTGTAAAATAATCAAAACAGAATACTTACAAATTAGCAATACTCCCTCCAAGACTGGTATATCTAATGCCCCTCGTTCCATAATTATCGGAATCCTGATCGAGCGCCTGCACCCACGCGACAGTGGTGCCAACCCCACAGTTCTCTGGTATTGATACCGTGTACAAGGACTCTGTGAACTCCGGGAAGTTGTCGTTCTCGTCCTTTATGTGGACTACTATTGGCACTATGCTGGAATTTAGATAAAATAGAATATAGTTGTCTGCTTCGTTAAAATTGGACTTAACCTTAAGAAGTTTGGTTGATTTTAGATTGGGCTGTGACAGAAGACCTGAAAGAGATTTATTGTGATAAAATCGTTAAAAATAAATCGGCAAAATAGTAAGGCATCACAGACTTTGCAAAGTCAAAGTCTAGTCAAAAGTCAAATCATTTATTTGAAGTAGCCGATTAAAAAGCACTTTTGAATGTCAACATTTACAAGAAATTAGAATTGATTCTAGTTGCCCCTTCCAAAAGATAGTTTCGTATGGAAAAGAGTAAGCTGTGGGCAGTCAAACTTTGGGTGATGCAGAGACAAGCAGTGGTAGGTGCATTAAAGAAAATTATGGAATAAATATTTATTTAATTATAAGGATAAACATACATATACATATTAGAAACTTTAAATATAATATATATACATAATTATAAGACCAAATAAATACACGAATATACCAACAAACCAAACAAACAATGGGAAAACATTACCGTTGTGTTGTGATGTTACTGCCAGCTTAACTTGCTTACTGCTAGCTTGCTTAGCTTTAGTAATTATAATGACTAATTATACAACATATAATTATTATATGTGGAGACAATGTACACGGAATAAAATTACTATATATTATAGATAATTGCAAGCAAGTAGTTGTAGGTACCTATCTTGCTTAGAAATTTAATTTTAAATATTGCAAAATGATCATTTAGCAATATTTCATGCTTTGCAAAATTCATGTCAAGCTCTTGTCAAGTGCTACATAAAGAAAGGATAGAAAAAACTTAACAAATGTCTCATCATCAGAACTTCTCATAACATACCTCATTTTAGGATCTTTGGTAACAATTTCTTTGGCGACTAGACTGAAATTCATAACAGTGACTTTCTCATAGTCCAAGAAGGATGCGTCATTGACTCTGATGAGGAACGAAGCCTCGTTGATACCTTTGAACGGCGTCACGTCGAACACGCCATGATCTCCAGTTAGGTATAGCTCAAATGTTCCGTTTTTACCCTGGAAATATAAAAATAGTGTCGTCAGAAACAGAAATAGTTACTGTAGCCAAAATCGGCAAGGGATGTATTAATATTATAATAAAAAGAGCACACATGACCTTGTATCAATCTAGGCTACAGAAGACCAGCTACAGAAAGTAATTACTTAGAATCACTCATAAAAACGAAGGGTCATGTGAATTCTAGTGCAAAGGAAGGATTTTCCAACTAGTTGAGTCAGGACAATCTCGGGAATATGTATTTATGCAAATGTCTCACAATGTTTTTGCACTGCAGTATGCTTAGGATTGAGTGACTCCAGCAGTACAGAGGCGCCATTGTTTAGACCTGTGATTTTTCTGATCAACTGCGTATTCATAAGAAGTTGCTACACAATCATTTATTGAGCTCACTTTTTTCGTTGCACCTAGTTTGTGGACAGAATATTGAGTAGAAAATTTTTAGGAAGTTTTTTTAAAATCTGTTTTGTTACCTTTGCCATGCAGTGGGACAATACAAGTTGAAAATATTTATACCTGATCATAATCAAAGACTTCAGGAATAGCATCCTGTAGGAATGTGAGTGGAGTATTCTGTTGTGCATTCTCCAGTACTTCACAAACATATCTGTCATTTCTAAACCTTGGTGTTTCATCATTCACATCGGTCACAATGACTGTCACCTCGGTGGTAGCACTGGGCATCGGTGATATTGTGCGGGATTCTTCCGTGGCCTGTAATTATGTAACAGAAAGAAATAAGTAGATATACTTGTATGGCTAAATAGTATACAGGGTGGCAGAGACATCAACGCACAACCTGTTATCATGGATTCAGTTCATAATTCTGGCCCCATGTGTTGAAATATTTCAATGGTTATTTAAAAAAATCTGCTGTTTCTTCAGAAAAATGTATGGAACAGCAATTTTTTTTGCCAGCCTGTCTAAGCAGATTATATATTAATATATTGTATCTATCTTGTCTAGAAAGGGAGTGACTACATAAATGATGGAAGAAGACATGTTCACTACCCCAAATAAATATCCAACATTTAACAAAATTGCAGATTATTATAGTAAATAATTTTACTTTTATAAGCATGCCAAACTAATTAAATAAACTAACCAGTATTTCCAATATGTAAGCACCATTGCTGTTATTAGGGTCCTCCCTATCAAGCTGGTTGACAGTGTACACAACTCCAGAACTGCTATCAATGTCAAAATGTTCTTCTCCCCCTGCTATGATGCTGTATGATATGCGGTTGTTGATCCCACGGTCACCATCAATAGCTCGTACTGGGAACAAAAGTATTATTTTATTACACTTCCTGTTTTACTTAATGATTTTAGACTTTAAAGTCTGATCTTATCTAAAATAACGTAATCAACAGCCATTTAATATACCTAATTTATTAATAAGTATGTTTATTTTCTTTTCACAAGTTTAAAGTTTAAATTTATGAGATACTGGTGCCTGAAATAGGTATTACAAGCAACGCCTGTGGTAAAAGTCAAAATATCCATAGTAGTTTACCACAAACTTTTTAAAGAAACAAAATTTTTGAATTTAGATAAGTTAAATAATATTTATCTTTTCATTAAAAATTTTAGTTTGTTTATTCAAAAATCAGGGCGTATGATCAACCCAGCTCGTTATAGGCTACGGTCTGATTAATAGACAATCCACATTGTAAGGAAAATGCTTAGCCAACCTTGCAAAACGGAGGTCCCGACAGGTGCATCTTCACTAATCCTAGTCACAGGACTGGCAACGACGAACTCTGGAGGCTGGTCCTCCACATCCTGCACCTTAATAAGGATTGCAGCAGTGCCAGTATTAACCCTGCCTTGGTTCGCCCGGTCTACAGCCAGCACTCGAAGTTGGTACAACGACTTTCGTTCATAGTCCAACCGATTTGTCAATCGGATCACTCCTTTCCCGTTAATGGTTTGCACAGCAAAGTTTTGTACGTCTCCATCTAGCTCTTGTAAGTGGTATAGCACCTAAAAATAAAGATTTTATAAACAAAAACTAAGCTTTTCAAACTTTTCATCATTTCACTCGCGTCGCGTCACATGAAATGACAAAGACATTGACTTGACATTGACACTGACAGGCGACAGCCAATGCTGACAGCCGACAAGTGAGGCGTTTACGAAGCTTGCAGTTACACTATTGTCTCGATTCACCCCAGCATCTCTATTCACCTCTTTTTCCGGTTCTTCTCTCATAGCACTCGCCAAGCTTTTAATTGAATAAATTGGTGGTATATTGATTTTTTTTTAAAGGATACCCATTATCATCATTGTATGTATTCGTTTTAGATACTTAGCACTTAGATTAAATAGAATCTAAGACTTAGCAATCGTTTGTTGCTCGGATCGAGCCGAGCCGTAGTAGTTTTTCTTTTTTATTGCGTCCGTACTTCTCTTTAAATACATTCTACAAAACAAAAAAATATGAAATAATCCTATAGTTTACTTGTCCGTAAGCTCCTTCATCAAGATCCGTTGCTTCTACAGTAGTTAAAATGCCAGGAGACGCGTCCTCTTTCACTGTGATTGCGGAAGGATATGGTTTGAAAATTGGTTCGTTGTCGTTCACATCTTCAACTAACAACAAGAAGCTTTGCGTAATAAAGTTTCCATCTCCTAAATGCCCATCAGTCAATGTTAATACAAAAGAATATTCACCACGGACCTGAAAGATGAAAAATATTTTAACAGAGAAGTCACGTTAGATATTTTTTTTGTTAAGTAAACTTTTTAATATTTTGTTTAGACACTGGCTTAGTTGGTCGAAAACATAGTTTAATAGCCATTTACCGAAAAAAAAAAGATTTATTTATGATGACAACAAAAATAAATGACTGCTATTTTTTTTTTTCAGCTAAAACAACCAGTGCCTACCTATTAGTACCCATGCCAGCAGAAATGTTAAAATTAATTATTAGAAAGTTATCATAATAATTCTGCTGCTGACTGCTTCGTTGGTCTTGTAGTCGCAAGCGCTTTTGCTGAGCATGAGGTCCTGGGTTCGATTCACGGGTCGCGCAAAGTGTTATTGGGTTTTTCCATCTTGAATTTCTTAATAGCAGCCCGGAGTCTGGATTTGTGCCCGGTTGATGGAAATAGGCTCGTCCCCCTATTACATGGGAGTAAACATAACTGGCGAAACGTGGGTGACCTACAGGTACACTTCTGCTTAACCCTACGGGGAATACGGGCGTGATGGATGTTAATAATGATGGATGTGAATAACTATTTCAATATTTTTTTTCAAACTTTCAAGACTATCAACCTATGGGTTTTTTACATCAATCGAAGGCAACCTCCAGTGACTAAAGGCCGAAAAAAATGTAAGTTAAAAAAAAAATCGATTATTTATGGTTCTATTTTTAATTCTACAATGCAAAATAGCGATTTGATAAGTTTGTTATTAATTTAACAAAAACACTAACAAAAATAAAAAAATAGAATCAGTGCTATAGATCTACAATCGATGCCTATGGCATACTAAGCTTGGTGCACCACATCTACAGGTAGGTACGTAGATACCTACTAACTTACTGGACCTACCTACTGTAAACTTTCGTCTAGTTGTGCAAAACCAACATAAAACATCGTACACCAGTTCGACAAAAAACTTACCTCTCTATCTAATTCCTTAACTAAATAAATATTAGCTTCGTTGGATGAAATGGCTTCTAATCTTAATATATCACTACCAATTTGGTCTCTAATTCCAAATTGTAACGAATCTCCATCGGGGTCAACGCCCCTCAGCCGGTATATTAGGCTACCTGAAATTAAAATAACGGTCAGTTCTCTTAATTAAACACACACATACCTACTTGAACAAACTATTTACGGCATTTACCGTTTGTTTTTGAAGAGTAGTTAAGAAAATAAAAGTAATTAGGTAGGTATCTCACATGAAAATAAGTGTGCAGAAGCCAGAAGGTACCTAAACTGAGCTAATGCAGCGCACCTATAAGGCAAGGTTATATAAGGAAGTTTGCATGGGTAGATTCACAAAATTATTATATTGCCGAATTTTCCGTCAGGAAGCGGTCAACTATACCAATACCTTTATTATATTCTAGATAAATCAGAATCTAGACAACTTTTATTCGTATGGTTGTTTGCAACACATGTGACTGAAATAATCTTTTAGATATCACCTCATTCCTGTTCTGCAGACTGACGGAAAGCCTAGAGGCCAGGCTTGGATAACCCCTAAGCTGAATGAACACTAGATAAGTTTAAGCGTCAATGTGGAAGCGAGAATATAGGTAAGTAATGGATAAAGTAACTGCCCTAAGTTTTTCTCCACACTTAGATTATCAGGATACATTAGGCAGGTGTAACTTTTCATAGCTCCAAACAATCATGATTCAGCAATAATTCGGTTATTCCAATTTATGTGACTCATCCCCAAGTCATTATTCTGGGCAGCCTGACATTTAATTTATTTTGTAATACCTATCAAATGGTCGAAACTCGAACCCCATCAGCATAGCTGTTCACAACCGTTCGATACGCTTCCGTGACAGATCGAACATCAATCAATGTTATCAAAAGAGTCCTCTAAAGGCTGTTCAAAAACCGAAAACCTGAAAATTTTGTTATAGTTACATATTTGTCGTCAGGGACAAGGCACATTAGTCGTTGAAAATGGTGTCATTTTCGATTCGACAACCTGTCAAATGGTTGTGAATATATACGCAAGTATATTACGAGATTTCACGCTTTGTTACATTTCTGTTGACTAATCGTTACTCGTTGTTACGTAACATCACCGATTTGTAAAGTGCAGGGTGAGCAAGGGATCGTTCCAACAGCTGTAAGGCTTCCCTATGTTTGTACCAGTTGTCGTGGTAACCCCACTCTACCCGGTCCCCTAGTATGAATAATTTCCGGTTGTCCGTTCCTTACGATGAACGTTGGGTTGTCCAACTTTGAATAGCGTTTGGGGAGTCGTTGTAGCAAGTGTTAGGTTTATTAGTAAGTATCATGTTCAATGTCGGTGTCTTACGATTGTGGTTTCGTCAATTGATACCTTTTAGAAATATCAAATTAATATCTGTATCTAGAATAATTAGTAGCTAATACATATATATACCTAGTACCTAGGTATCGTTTGCATACCTACTCTTTATGAACCCGAAACCGCTTCGGTCTAATGCCCACTATTGGCTACTGCTGACAGGTTAGCGATGATGTTATAAATAACCTCATTGGGTTATAGTCTCAGTATCTCTATATATACATGCGCCACAGCAGACGCATCTTTAATATGATAAAGTATATGCACTTACCCACTGGTGTGTCAAGTCCTTCTTTCAGCCTGACAACAATTTCTGACTGACCATCTATGAGAAACCTGGGCGCTCTGTTGGCGACCACCACTTCTAGAATTGTCAGGAGCAACCAGAACCCTGTGATGCATTTGTACTGAACCGGTTTTAACCGGACTCGCGTCGGGTCAGATGTAACCTTCGCATGCATTGTAGTCAGTCATCTGTCACATCTGGCCTTGTTGCTGGTTGGTGGTGAGACCATTTTCTCACTTCGCACGGTTTCACCGTGGGAAGACGCGTGCGGTACAGGTGAAAGTGTCACCTCACTGACTTGATTTGAACCCCTCGACGTGACTTCACGGACGCCTGTAAAACGAACAAAGTGTTACTTTGATAATTCATTGCTATCTTTGAAAGGTGATACAGTTCTCACTTTTGTTGGAAATGTGTGAAAATTTGGAATTTTATCATCTCGTTGATGTCTTTATTACATAGAGAGTTAGCGTAGTTTACTTATTAGCAGACTGGGAAATTGATTTTGCTTTGCCTTGTCGAAAATGTGTGAATTTAGTGCCTGTTAAGTGTGTGTTCTGTAGCTGTTTTTTTTTTTTAAGTTAATAATTTATCTTTATTTCAGACCACAGGGTTGTTAGTACCTAGTACACACAAAAATAAAAAAATAAAAAATCGGTTGTCTGTAAAGTCGGTTTACTGACGATAGTTGAACGTGACAACGTCTTAAGAATCGCCGCAATTATCGTTGCTATAAACAATTGACACCACATTCACTTTTCACTGCACTTCATACTTGACGAAAACATGTAAATGTATTATTGTATAGCAGCTGTCCACGCGGACGCATCGCTCACTCAAGTAGGAGAGAGACAGATGTCGAATGCTGCCGAACGCGGAGGCTGATTGTGCCTCTTTGTCGCTCGTTCCGCGCTCTCGCTTGCACTTCAAGCCTTAAATGGAACGCCTCAGAGCGAGGTAACGCCGCATGATTCATGTTTTTCGTGCGTGCACCCGGCTCCATTGAATTATAAGACGTTGTCACGTCAAAAGGTCTTAGTCATTTGTTAGTAAATAAAACAAGTTACACAATAATTACTTCGTCTATTTACTATGACCATCAATTTTGCACGCTAACGTTTTCAGTAGGTACTTTTGAGGACAGTGTTGGTGCTACCACAGACCCTGCTCATCATCTATGCAGTTCTTTTCCTTATGATGGCGAAGAAATCATCGATGGATGTATCCGCAAACATGCGGAACACTGCAGTACCGGGGTTTTCTCAACACTGCCCTCAGAGCGTCGTTGTACTGAACACGCAGGGCAACTTTACGCGGCGGGGTAAGCCCGCTGCGTAAACTTGATCCACAGACTGCACGTGCAAAAATACTGACAGAAGGCTCTGAAAGTAATAGTTTTCATGTGTGGTACATCGTGCGAATCAGCGGGGCAACATAGGTATTGCAGCGGACTTAATTATTAATTAACTTAAAAATTAACTTAGTTATTAATGATGACATTGATTCATGAAAGGTGCATTAACACCAAAGTTACTTTTTGTGGACCAACGTTTGCAAGTGTTAGTGGGCAACAACGAATAACAAAAACTCAAAGTCATAGAAAGTTACAGCTCGATTCAAACTTGATGGCGGCTCTGAAGTGCACAACTCGCTGCGCAGCACCAGGCCCCATACCACCGCTGACACATTAATTATTTACTTCGCAGCGACTCGCCTCATGTTCCGAGCCGCCATATAGTTTGAATCGAGCTGTACTAAATGTTATCATGTTGCAGAATGTTGCTTTACAAAAAGTAACTTCGGTGTGGACGCACCTAAAGTACCGTATGGGTTCTTTGCCAATAAGATTCTCTGAAAGGATTGTCGGGGCAATTTTACCCGTAAAAACTTCTACCTCATCATTCTCCTGCCCTTATCCCAATTGATTTGGGGTCGGCGCAACATGACCCTTTCTTCCATACTTCTCTATTAGTCGTCATCTCGTATTCCTCCGCATCACATGCCCATACCATGATAACCGATTTCCGCACAACTTTTCTGTCACCGGTGCCACTTGCAGACTTCCTCTTATGTACTCATTTCTTATTCTATCCATTCGTGTCACACCACACGTTCCTCTTAGCATTCTCATCTCAGCTACATGCAATTGCCTTTCATTCATCCCTTTTGTGGCCCAACATTCTGATCCATACAAGACAGCAGGTCTAACCATTGTTTTGTATATCTTCCCCTTATGTTTAAGAGGAATGCGGGAGTCGCAGATTGTTACCGTGACCTGCCGTCATTTCATCCATCCAGTGTTAATTCTGTGGTTAACCGTCCGATCTACTTCGCCATCGAGGATATAATTACCTTCTCTCATATCTAGTGAAACTTCGCTTCAAACTGTTTTTTCAATAAGTCACCCACCAGCGATCACAACACAACTTTTTCTTTCCCACGAAAGCTCCCTTGTGTCAGTGGGTTATCTTGGCTCAGTATCGTGGTAAGGGAACTAGCGCGTGGCGACGAAGCCGAAGTGAGCATTTGCTAACTTGCCGTATCTCATTGTCTTGTACTACGAGTACTGTCTAGTATTGCCACCGTTATCACATAATCTTGCCTAACGAAGTGATACGTCTAAATTCGAAGCAATATTTTTGAAGTTACATGCATATGATACAAAAGCTTTTTGTCTTGATAAAGTCTGAATAAAGTCATATGGTTAAGAAATAATTAGGTATGATGGTTTACTAAGTAAATAGCTATAGCTTTGTTTATTTCGAAAGCAGTGATGGCCCAGTAACTACCCCAACTTACCAGTGGGTTCGAACCCACGCAGGCGCTTTACTTTGTGTAAATAATTTCATCATCACTGCTCTCAAAACGGTGAAGGAAAACATCGTGAGCATGTTCTAGAACCAAAAATTCGAAGACAAGTTATGACATCCGGCAACCCGCACTTGGTCCGCGTAGTGGATTACGACCCACTCCCTCTCGATGAGAGGAAGCGTGTGTCCCAGCAGTAGGAACTATAGGCTAATTATGCTTTGCTTATTTACCTATGGGCTAGGAATTTCGCAACCCAATGCGTGCTACACATGCTTTCTTTTCAGTAAAAATACAAAAATTATGTAACAAACCAACACTAATTTGTAAAAGTAAAACAACAAGGTTATATTTCTCTCATTGTAATGTAACATCTATTGTTTAGACAGAGTTTTTAACCATCAACTAAATAATGAGCGATTAACGCTGAAGATGTTACGACAGCCCGCATTATTAAATTGAATGAGTTGATACACAAGGGTTATTCACACGCATCGGGTTTGCGAAACAATTATGTAAAAAAACAATTAAAACGTGACCTCGCGACCCGTGCCGGATGGTAACGTATGAATTAGGTGTCGTTGACGTATTTTGGCGGCAAAACTGGCGTCCCGTGAGGCTCGCGGGCCCTGAAACAAAAGGCGCAGACAGCGAGACGGGCGCGAAGGCCAATTACATACCGATGGGCCGATGGTACAGTCGCCAGCACTGGTTATACTAAACTGTCGAAATTTTCCAAATGATTTTAAACCTTAAAGGGAGGGCTCGTACCTTACCGCTCGTACCTTAGGAGGGGTCCTGGGGGGGGGGGGGGAGGAGAGGAATAACAGACGCACGGGTCGATCGATCAGGTTAAGCTGCGCTTGCTGCGGTTGGTCCGTGGATGGGTGCCCATCTTTACATACCGAGACCCCTCCGTGCCTTGGAAAGCACGATAAGCCGTTGGTCCCGGCTGTCATTCGTGGATCTTTGACAGTCGTTACGGGTGGTCAGAAGCCTGAAAGTCTGACAACCAGTCTTACCAAGGGGTATCAGATTACCCATTAAGGGGTTGTGGAGGTCAGATAGGCAGTCTCTCCGTGTAAAATACTGGTATTCACCTGCATCCGGTTAGGCTGGAAGCCGACAACAACATAGTTGGGAAAAGGTTAGGCAGAATGATGATTTTCTTTTTCTGGCGACTGTACAGTACTATCGGCGACTGACCTTTGTAGATACATCATCGCGATTGATGAACTTTCAGTGCAGTTTTTTTAATTGAAAGACTCATTGTTCGTTGTGGGATGATGTTCAAATTGTATGCCCTGCCTTTTGAATGCGTCAGCAATCAATATGGGAGACGTAGTATATTGCAAGATGTAGAAACTTCATTAAATACAGCATGTAAATTTATTTAAACAAGAACCTTTCAGAGGCAAATGTAGTTAAATAAATGACTTTCTTTGAGTGGACAATAAATATTCATAGTCATTAAGAAAGTTGGTTGTACAAATCGGCGTGGATTCAATTTGTTCATTCATGATTCCTGTACTCGGAGCGTGACGGACTTTAAGTAAGTACGGCCAAAAGGAGTGCATGACCGACGAACGAGAGAAAGCCTCCATACTCCGTTACACATGTGGTTGATATAAAAATTAACGCCATTGCTATGGAAAGTGTTTTTTTTTATTGAATATTGGTATTATTTGTGTATGACGGCAGGCGGGCAACCGGAAACTACTGTTTAATTAAACTGGTTCCATAAGATTTAAATACTTTTACTCTTTAGACTTCAAAAAGTTGTAGCTAGTACCCGTATTCTTCTTTGCCTCTTCTGTCGTAGGTATTGGTTTGAAATTATTCCACGTGTGTTCTTTATAAGTCGAATTATTAATTCACTGGAGTAATCTGACATGTGCTAGCTGTTACTTTGTGTAAGAAAATGGTCATATTTTTTTATTAAATGCTTAAGACCAGGCAGTCTAAACCAAATTTCCACGCAAGCTCCGCCCCTTGCTCCCCGCCACTCCGTTATGTGCTAAACGCTAACACATCAGTAATAAAGTTGAATATCACGTGCGCTCTTTGATCGTGTTCAAGCACGAAATTAAATATCGTAAGTCTCAATTCTTATTTTGTTTATAGCTAATAGTAATAATTGATCTAGAGAAAAAATATCTGGTGGCTGGATAATAAAACTATATTTTCTTGCTGTGAATATTTATTTTACACATAAAAGCCAAACAATCTTGTTTGTTTTTAATATCCTTTAAAAAGACATAATTTTACGTAACTGTCTTCAAAATTCTTTGCATTTTGAAGACAGTTACGTAATTGTAAAAGAAAAAGATCCAATAAATCATATACTAAAGTTTCATTTTGCTTGTATGTGTGACTATTTCAGAATATTCATGCAAATTAACATAAAAATAGGGAGCCTCCTCTTAAAAGTGTCTATCAATAACATTTTTATTGCTAAGTTTCTTCGTAGAATCAGGGCCACAAGTCTGCTATTACAATAGTGTCAGAATGACCGATCATTGATTTCATAATTGTTGATTTTGACAAGTTTGGTAATCTACTATTATGATGGCGTCATTATGACTTTCCAATGGTCGGCAACTGACACTACATTGAAAGAAATTGCAAAGAAAATGATCGACCATTATGAATTTAGCAGATTACGAACTTTTAGCAAAATGACAATGGCATGACAATGGGATCGTGTTGGAATGACTGAATTTATAAAAATAGCAGACTTGGGCCCCTGGTAATACGAGTAATGTAGTGAGTATTAAATAATCTTTAATGAATTCTATGTTTACTTGTTTGATAATACAAAGTGCGTTGGTTGCGGTCTCTGCGGTTGCATCTCGACGATATTATTTCAATGTTGCTATAAGTTTATCACATCAGTATTATAATATTCATTACTTTGATACCTGTTTCCAAGTGGGAATGTTTGTTCTTGTGGTTGTTCTGATGTAAGTGCCTAATAGGTGCTACCTTATTTTTTTCTATTGATCAATAATTATTTTTATCACTTTATTAGTTATCTATCTTGCTTGCTTGTATAGTCCTACTGCTGGGCAAATAAGCCTCTTCCTCCATTTTCCACACACTTATCCTCTGCTTATGTGGGTCAGTCCTTGCGTTAGGAATCAAGCTCGTCCCTACATGTTTGCCTTGGCTATTTACAAGGATTGTTCATTATACGTGTTACAATTAAAAGAGCCTAAACGACACATTCGAATGAAATCAAAATATTTTATTTCACATAAACCTACATACGGTTTAAGAAACGTCAGAAGCTAGGTGCACGGTGGAACCGTTTTTGGTCTTTTTTTGGTTCGTTGGTAGTTTTCTATGGAGAAGAGCCGGCAAGAAACTCCACGGAAAACTTTAAAAAAATAATTTAAACATTGAGCAGAAGAGAACGTTATCCTAGATAACCAACTCATTCGTTGGCAAAGCCTAGCGAAAAATAGAGAGGCCTTCATCTGCTGAAGTTTTTAAACTTATATTGAATTGAAGCAGATTATTTATAAGTACGTTTTTTTGTTTATGAATCTTTTGTCAATTGTCTCCACAGAGAGGGTCAGGACATGACGCTCTGTTATAAAACAATGCTGTGGTAGAGTTGTCTGTTAAGGCTCCCGCAGACAGGTGCTACGAGACGGTGCGATACGTTTCTGGTAGAACATATTCCATGAAGTTTTTATAGAAATTGTTCTACTAGAGTCACGTTGCGCCTGTCTGCGGGAGCCTTTATTTGTATGGGAAGAGGTTAATTCAGTGGAATACACTGATTATTATGTATTCTGATCATTCAGTAAGAAGAGGCGTTTCTTGGAACATTGTTAGAAAATTTTCTTGACATGGAGTGCTATAACTGGCTTAACCATAGCTTAGTGTATAATTTGGTTAAGTTAAGTTATACTTAACTTCAGTTATAATTAAGAAGCGTGTAACTAATGTTTTGTAAAGAAACGCATGTTTTTGATGTTCATCTTAGCGTGTAATTAATAAATGCACTCAGGAAAAATAGTGACTTACAATATTTTTGGGTTTACGAGATCACTGTTTATCCTAGCGTATCCTAAAATAGTAAAAATTTAGAAGAGGTACATGCAAGTATAAATTATAAAAAATACTATATTCGTAAAATAACGGATGTAAAATTATGCATTTCCCGGAAAGAGGACATCTAACATTCTTCCATACATTTATGAGTGAGTGGTCAAACAAAATGAATGCTACATTACTGGATTTCAACCCTAGGTAGGGGCAGGCAACTGGATCACACGATTCAGAATAATGGGCAACTTCGAATTCTTCAGTTTTCAGTTTTTCTCCTTAAGTGGGATGCGCTGAGGTAATCCGCGAAATTCAAATTTTCTTACGTTTTTTGGAATTTGCAGGTCAGTAACAGGTTGTATATGTATAAATATGGCTTTACAGAATTATTATAAATAGAATCAGCATTACATTTCTCTAAGTTAAAAAAATCCTACTGAATGATTATTTCAGAAATAATCATTCAGTAGGATTTTTTGAACTGATGATGATGCTTTTTTGATTCTAATGATTATAATTCTGTAAAGCCAATTTTTTTATGGCCGCCAATCATATTTAGATCAACATACAACCTGTTACTGACCTGCAAATTGCAAAAAACGTAAGACAATTTGAATTTCGCGGGCTACCTTAGCGCATCCCGAATTAATTATAAAATATTCTTAAGAATCGATATTCATATAAGGTATGGAAGTTTTATGAGAAGTGAAATTAATACAAGCGGTAACTCAAAAGCGTTGTTTTTCTGCGCAACATACCTTGCGCAGCTAACGAAACTTTCAGTATTATAAGAGATGCGTTTATTTACCCTCTTTGCCTATTACATATTCAAAGACAATCGTACTTAAGAGCGGCCAACCCGTCATACTTTTCATACAAACTCTCATACGTGATTCCGGCATTGTAACACATCTTTCTTTGATTTTTTTTCAACTAATACGTATCCTGTGCAGTATAACTAAGTTTCTATGAAAACAAAAAATAAACAATTGGAGAAACAAATTCAGTATAAGCCTGGAAATATCTGCTTTTTGGCACTAATTTTACCTGAAGTTTAGCAGTTCATAATGTACTCATAAATTGTAAAAGTAAAGAAAACATCTTCATAGAAACCTCGCACATGTAATGGAGATTCCAAATGACAAACATTCATTTCACAAACTTGTAAGGCTTACTCAAAAACACGTATTTCCTGGAACAAGTTTTATGAAATATCCGCACACTATTCTCTAAGTTCGTAGAATCCTATTGAATGACTATTTCATGAAGAGAGTTAGTTGTATTGCTGATTCTAATGATAATCATTCTGTAAAGCCATATTTGTTACGTCCGCGAATCATATTTAGATTAGCATATAACCTGTTACTGACCTGAAAATTACAAAAAACCTAAGAAAATTTGAATTTCGTGGGCTACCTTAGCGCATCCCCCATAAGGAGTAAACTCCATTCGTGCGTCGGAGCTGTCACACACAGACTTTTTCTGAAACTAATGTGTGAACCGTATTATGTTACATAATAATCTTTCCTTGACCCATTCAATTGTTACCATGTTATTGTGTTGTCATAAAATACATTGATGTTGCTAAGACCTCAAATTGGATTTAAAGATAATCCCTCAACAGTACACTAGCATTCGTTTTGTAGGGCACCTTGTAAACAGTGAACTCTTATATTAACTACATGCTAAGTAACAGTTCAGTACTTCAACATAATAGTATTAAAAAAACGAGCGAGCCTGACAGTAGTCGCTAAAGATGTGTAACATCTGACATCTCACCTTGGTAAGCAACTGAGGAGCGAAAGAAATTAACCTCAAAATTTAAAAAGCTAAATACTGAAATATTTATTCGAATATTTGGTCAAAAAAAAAATTGGTTTGGGGGTCGAATTCGACCCCCTTTACTTACAATCTATATAGTAGATACTTACTAATTCCATGAGTACACTAATTCCAAGCTAAAAGTACTTACTAATTCCATGCTATTAAAAAGTACTTAGGGCCGCCATACACAGACTGCTTGAAGCAGTCAGGATGGACTGCTTCAAGCTGCGACTGCATAGTGAACTACAGTCTTCTACGTACACACATACACGGAGCCGCTCGAGCAGTTGCAACTGCTTCAGGCGGTCGTGCGGTCAATGTTGAATTGACTGCAAGAGCGGTCCGTGTATGATGATCAATGGCAAACTGCTGGACCAGTCCGTGTATGGCGGTACTTACTTATTCAAAGTTTCAATTTCAAGCTGTCACTTCCTTCTTACACACTTCCGTCTCCTTTCACGAAACAACTCCCACAGAATGCGAGAGGAAAGTCACATCAAAAAGCTTTCCTAGAAACTTTTATTCACTGTCTGTGTTTTGTGTCTGTGTGTGTGTGTTGTGTCTTTTGTTCACTACTTTTGTTAGGTAGGTAAATAACAATATAAGAAATAAATAGATACGACTAACGAACCCGCGATTCACTTTCGTTAACTATCGTATCATATCAGTGCACGTTTCGTAAATATTTTAATCTATTACAATTAAAATAAATGGTTACTTTAGCAATCGGGTTGTTACGGACTATAATTTCAGCTATCAAGATATTCCTTAATTCTCACGCTTGCACAAACAAAGTGATTGTTATGAAATACACCGACATAGGTACAGGTTGCTCGTCCAAGGCATCTCCACATATTTGGTAAAAAAATCGCAATCATGGCTCTTATTGCCAATAAAATACGAAATTAAATTGTTTAAAGTCCTTGACGAATTCATGGAGTTGTTTTCAGTAATAAAGTTTTATGTAACTATTGCTAGTTTCGTACTTCGATCTTTTTATTGTTTTCTGCAATCTATGTATGGTGAAGGTTCATCTAAGCATTGTCGTCTAAAAAGGGTGTGAGCTGTTACCAGACCATTACTGTAGATCATGGGTTCCCAAACGCACCCCCCAAGTGGGGCGCGCCCCACTGGGCGCGCCCCACTTGGGGGGTGCGTTGAGTGAAAAAAGGGTGGTGCGGCAGCTTAAAAAAAAACTGTAGGTATATTTATTCAAATATATGTTCTTGGTACGAGGGCGACACTGAAAGTTTTTAGAACTGGCCACTTGTAAACGATATAATAAAAAAATAAGTTCAAATTTTGAAATGGAACTCTTTGCCAATATTATTGTGTGTGTGTTTTATTCATTTGTCATTTGTTTACGATTTGGCGGCAAATTGAAAATCGTCTATGTCACGTCAGCATGAATTTAACACGAGAAAATTTTCGTACAATGGCTTTCGATGTCATTAAGTCAACAAGAAAGTTACGATGAACATTTTCGACCAACTCGGGGACGTAGTAATTATAAAATACGCTTATGGTTAAAGTTTGGGAACCCCGGCTTTAGATTGAAGCCTTATGGACGATATGTCATCCGTGATAATGAAAAATGTAAACGTAAAAGGCGATAAGTTGGTATTCTTTAAGCTTTTAAGGGATAGCCAGAGATCTGCTGTGCCAATTTCGTAAGAGCCTCTGTGATTATTATGAACACAAGAGGCCTATAATAAACTAAACTGCCGCACATTAAATCTCGCATGCTCGCTTTTGACCATTCCGTGTTTAAGTGCGATTACGAATGTTACACTTCTTACATACATGACTACCCGTCATAAACACGATTTTTTCTCTATTTGTTACATTAGAAAACCTTTGGCGTGTGTCCATTTGAATACGTCAGTCAATGGTATGTAAACAGTGCTTAAAATTATCTGGTTCGTCTCTTTATCTGTGATTATTTGATTAATCACCGAAAAGGATTAATGTAATTTGCTTTTCTCAATCTAAGTACCTATGCCTTAACTAGTGCCATTCTTTTGCGAATGCGATACTGGCCGTTCACCTAGACGCACACTATCCTAAACAATATATGTTTTATTAATTGAAGGTAGGTTTTTTTGGGCATTCTCCTTAATATGTCAGAAATAACTTATCATGTTTTTTTTTTGTTTTTTATATTACACAGAAGAGTCATAAATTCATAAAACTCCTTAAAACAATGAACATTTTAAGGGCTTTTCCGAATTCTGACACATTCAGTTTGAGAAAATCGTATCTACAATGGAAACACAGCAAAAACAGAAGATCCGTTGTGGATTAAAGCAGGTGAGCCGCTTTTTCTATGATACGAAAGTATGTGGGCCTTCGCCGGTCGTTAATTATAGGGCAACTCCTTCCTTATTCAGATTGCGAACACTTATGTACATTTTTTGCTCTAAGATCTCCGTTATGAGGCTGACAACAGGTAAACCGCTGTCACTGTCAGATTGCATACAAAAGAAAGAGATGCGCGATGACGTATGGCGTAAAAATGCAAATAAAATCGTTTAAAATTAGATATTAACTAATTAATAAAAAATAATCCATCACCGGATGCAGTTTGGCATTTGCAATTTTATTGTATAGTTTTAATTATAACTGTTAACGAAGGGACTTTTAAAAATAATTAAGAGTTGTCTTTGAAGATTTTTTTGATGTATTATAAATTATGTTTTGAATTCCATCACCGTATGCACAAACGACTTGAAAACATCATACTGTTTTTTTCAAAATATTTACGGTTTAAGAGATGCACTGCTTTAAAAAACCACCATATTGACCATTTTCAAGAAATCTCCGCCTTAAATCATTGCTGAATTATGTAGTTAAAGCTGTCAGTTATGCAAACATTTTTATTTTGTCGCAGAGAACGTGAATTTTTGAATGGATTGGATATCTATTTGCATGATGAATTTTATTATACCTGGTGATAAAGAAAAACTCCTAGCCTTTTATCGGCACCCTTCACATGTAGTCTGCGTGGTCACCGAACGTGTACGCTGCGTAAACGCGACGTTTGCGGCATGGTAACACATTTATATCAACGTCTTCAGCCTATGCGACGTCTACCAATGCCAGATGCAAAGGCACCCATACAATAACGTTTCGATTAATAGGAGTAGACTTCCAGACAAAAGCAAAACGCAATGAATGTGAGTATTTATTCGGCAAACAATAGACAATAATATTAAGTTAGTGCATAATATAATGAGCAGCGGATGAGGTTGATGTGACATAACCGTTACAGTGTGTAGCGAAACTTATTATAGCCTAGAAATATTCCTAGGTCATGTGGTTTCGCTTGGTAATAAAATAAACCATTGTTGGATGTCATAGGAGGACCTATTACATTTTGTGACTTTGCACTTTGTACTGTGATTTCATAAGGCCTTACCGTGCCGTAAAATAGACTTTTCTAAGAAAAGCTAATGTCTTTTTCATTCCCTCTGACTTACCAAATAATATTCAAGAATTTTTCCCTGTAGGTAGGCTCTACTTTTTTTCCTCAAGTATGAATCACTATGATCGCAATGTTTTTTTTACTCATTCCTATTAATTCCTACATTTACCTGATGGGTGGTGCAGGTGAGCGGCGCGGGCGCATGAAGCGTGTCGGCGCGTCCGAGCGTGCCTCCCCGGGAACCGAACCCGTCGCACCACCGCATCCGGTATAGTCTGTTACTCACTGATAGTTTTTGCGATATAAAAATAAAAACAATTACCTAACTAAATGCGGAGTTCATGTCATCGTCCTTCGCTTTGTTTCTTTGCCCAGAGTATTTTTGGTAACTAGATATTGCTGCTGATCATTTCAGTATTTACGAGAAACTCTGTGCTATTTTATCTAATTTAGCAGGTTGTTTGACCTTTATTTAGAGCCGGATTTAAAGGAGAGGAAGCCCAGGGGCAACAAAGTACTGGAACAGACTAAAATAGAAAAAATGAGAACTGTTTTTCTTTGGAGGATGTATATTTTTCTTACCTAAAAAAAAACAAAATTGTGGAGGCCCCTTCTTTGTGGAGGCCCGGGGCTAGAGCCCCTGTTGCCCTGTCCTGATTTGACAGACAGTAAACGCAGCTACTTGTTAAATTTGAACCATTTTGATTCATCAACCAAACCCCGTTTAAAATGCATTCAAAATTATTACCCTCAAAAGCTAACATATCAATAAAAGTTTGATACAGATACTGATCACGACCGATCATGTATAGAATAACGACTAAAACCAACAGTGCTCATACAAGTTAAAATACTTCACCGAAGAGGTTAATCACCAGGCATTATGCGGATTCCGTGTCTATGTCGTTATTTTCGTCTTAATCCCATACTTTCGATTTTAGTATCATTATGCAATACAAAAACGTTCAACTGTAATTCTAAATTCTAGGCTCTTTTTATTATGACTGTTAATGTTGTTTTTCATCAATGCGGTCATTGCTCGTAGAGTTGTGTTTTTGTATTTATTTCGAATTTTCCACTCCATTTGATGTTTTTAAAATAATATAAAATTTTCGCCTGACAATATTATGTTTTACGCAAACAGGAAACAATATTTGAATTTATATTAAGAAAATGTGAAAGCTAGGTAACTGGTTTATATACCTACTTATTTGAAAGTCAATTACTTAGCAAAATACCGGTTGTACATCAAATTATGAATGAACGTTTGACGAGACATCTTCGCTATGAAAATTATAGTGAGGGAAATGATTAGATCGCTGTATATCGATTTCTTATCTACATCAGTCTTTAGCGACATCCCGACGACGCGGAAGGGTTGGTTCTATTTCCAAGTTATTCTAAGCTAGGAAGTTATTGTAAATATATCTTATCTATGCAAATATTTCCATCAATATGCCATTTATCAAATACAGGTTGGTTACGAAACGAGTGGCATAGGATTATTAAAGTAACGAGAGTGACAGGAGTCACAAGGTGCTATTACCGATGAAAATTGCATTTCAAAGAAACCGACAAACTGATAAGTTTTCCATTTCAATATACGTATTTAGTTTAATTATAGGTGTTACGGATTGTCACTGCTATTAGTATCAAGTTGTAATCTTGTTAGTTTTCTCCGTTTCTGATGATGGCAATCGATTCTGTGTCCCACCTTTCCATTAATTTTAAAATATCTAAGTACTAGATATTGATCGCGTGAGTATATTATAGCATAGCAATAATAACATAATTTCTATAGTGTGATACTGATCGACTCATCTCATAGCATGTCATTGTTTACATGTGTCGTGATTTCCCACGATTTCAAACTGAGCAAGAACTGAACTTGACAATGCTATCGATTTTCCAACAATCACAGGAACCCATTTAGTTTTTAGTTGCGCCCGCGCCGGTGAAATTCTTAAACGGTTCTAGTCAGCCACTGATGACGAACACTCTTAGAGAATTTAATTAAGATGATATAGATAAGATAATTTTTGTGTAACCTTACATTAATGATGGGAACTTTAGACAAAAACAATTGTTACACGGTCGGGCAATAATTTTGTTTGCATAATTAATTTACAGAAATGAAAGTGTTTATTGTGGTTAACTTGCTGCACTTATTTTCACATTAGAACAATTTTGTATGAATCGTTGAGACCACAAATTAATGTTCTCATTTAGTTTTTGAAATATATCTTCCCGCTATAGCTTCCCAGAATTGTTTCAATTATAACATCGCGTCTATGTTTTGATTACAAAATATATATAGATATATATGTAGTTTTGGGGAAACTTTTTGTCGCGTTCAACTTCAACTGAACAACGAACGCAAAAGTTCTTGCAGCCTTATAATCATATCTTGATTACGTATGTCAATTTGTATGGTTGCACTTTCTTGTCCGAGCCACAGTTTGAATGTTAAAGGCAATATAATCTGACCCATAAATCGCCATTTGATCTGTCACGATCTACTTAACGGCATAATTTGTTTATGCGGGTCTGCGGGTTTGGCGTACAAACAGAAAATGTTTCACGCTACAAGTGACAAGTAGCGTGAATTTTAACTTAAGTACAATTCATCTCGGCCCTTGGCTTAATTAAAGATCAACTTTTACTTAAATGACGAAAAATTGTTTTGTTTGTGAATGTTGTTATTGTTATTGGAAATAATTTTACGGTCTCTCTTTAATTAATTTGGGAAAGTACCTATAATATATTTCTGTTACAATTAATTACTTTATTATTACCACTAACATTTGTTTTTCCTAACCCAATATATAATAATGTAGTTCCAATTTCCACACTTGAGAGTCGTCATCCAAAAACCAATCAAACAGCCACTATATAACAAACATGAAATGTTTTTAAGCTGTCACAATGAAACACAATATTTTCATCAAAAACAATGTGTTTCAAGCCCGGGTTTAATAGTCTAGATACCACATACCTAGTTGCAGACTAATGACCTGTCACATTAATGTCGTTTGCAACATATAAACCCGATACATCCGCATTATTTCTATGCTAGGCCCTAGCGGCATTAGCACACTTTTACTAGGTAGGTTCACCTAGGTGGCTAAGGATGTAGATATCTCATTATCTAGTAAATAAGTATACCTAAGTAGGAACTTAATTATGATCATCACCATCTAGGTATAATATGAAATAAGTATGTTATTGTAGCTATCAAATGTATTTTAAATTACGCAATCAGACTTTAATTACACAATTTAAAGTTAATTTACAAACTACCACAAAACACAAAAAAAATAACAATGTCACGTCCAAACGAAACCTCTTGCCAAAAAAGATTATTAAAAATAAAAACTCACAAATTAAAAAGTCCTTGGCTCTCAGCGAGCATTAAAAAAAATTGTGCTCGCTTTCGGATTTTGAATGCGTAGTGTGAACAGTTGTTTGGTCCGGTAATTCACTGCACTTCCTGTGGCGCGCACGCAATACTATCGACAGGTGTGTTAGACCGCGGGCCGCTCGCGACTGCCCGAGCATCGCCGAACCGCGGACGCTTTTCCACATCCCCTTGTAGGTATTGGGATGACAGTTAAGTTCGATGAGCATTAGGGGGTTAACGTTCTAATATTTGTGGTGTCCTTTTTTATGGCTAGTGTGTTTTTATGATAAGTGAAAAGGGAGATCAAAATCTTTTGCGTATTCTTAGGTAACAGGAAAATTGGAACAAATTGTTTAGTTTTTCATAATAAACTGAAAAAATTTAATGGACTATATATAATATATTAAATAAATAGCTAACGTAAAGCGTGTGAAAAACGTTCTAAGAAAGCAAAATATGTAAATAGTTAATGCAATTGGGAAATATGAAAAGCGATTTTAACAACTTGACGTATATTCAATATTCTTTTTCACGATAGCGAGCGCCTAATTTTTTGCGCCTGTAATTTTAAAGGATTGACGAAAAAGTGTTATGAACCACAGTGGACATAATTTTTCCTAGCGCAGGTAATAATAAGGTTCTATAAGGTTTTAGATTATGGGCGACCATATTGTTATGTCTAACATTATATGGGTTTTTTATTGCTCGGATTATGAATTATCAATACCCGTAGCTTGAACAGATATAAATCAATGCTTGCATAGTACCTATTGTCAAGTATTGTGTAACATTGAGTTCTTTCTTTTATTGCCAAGATCAGCATGAACGTTACCGTGTTACAGTTCTTTTTCGCTCTGTACAACTCGTTACGTTGTCTTCATGGTTCACGAAGATATTAGTGCTTTTATTTGCCACAGTCAAATACGTTTTAAACTTCTACGTTACTGGTTCAGTCCCGTTACGGTTTAATTTGTGAGTAAGTTACAGCTTTCTTTGTTTGCTAAAGGCGGAATACTTGCAACTGTAGCATTAATTTCTCGGTGGATTTTAAAACGTTTCTTGGCATTTCTTGGGTGGTCCTAGTCGATTGATACTACCGACCTACTGGTCAAGAGAAATCCAATTTGGCAAGAACGCTATTTTCAAATGAACTTTTTGTTGCGGCAGAATCGTTTATTTTCCGTGGTTTTAATTTAGATTTTTGTGAGACCTACAAAAGATGGCCTGATTTTATTATGACAGTTTGGTTGGTCGTAATAGTTAGTTATATGGACATTTTTTTGGTACATTCGTTTGTCAGCGAAGCGTAGAGAGGCGGCTCCGTCGGACGATGGTGTCGGTGGACGAGCGGTGACCGTGACGCTAACCATATGCCACTGACCATACTTACTTACTGCCTGTGAAGAAGTTTAACTGTAGCATAAAACGGGATGCAAATTACTATACAAGTCAGTACCTTCAAGTACCTACATGTTTTAACACTAAATCGGTCGAAACGGTTTTAGATAAGAAGTAAAATCCAATTCCACTGGATACAATTGAAGAATTTGTAAAAGTTTCACGCTCATTTTCCCTAACGGACGAATAGTTTAATTCAGTCATTGATCAAAAAAAAAATCGCAAGTACGAGTAATAACACGAATAAACGTTTTTTTCTTGAAATGCTCAATATTTCGAGCAAGAACAATTCATATTTTTATACAAAAAAAAAAAACAACTAAAGAAATATGTAAAGATATCTAAACTTATTAGTGTATCTTTTTTTAATTATATTTGTACTGCGAAACCACTTTCATATTATTGGCGGACACGAGAATCAACTAAAATTTAACGCATCGCCATTTTTAACCGTATTTGTTTAACGCGATGCATTACTGTCGCTTTACCCCCTGCAATACCTAAAGATTTGCGTTGTACCGCGCCTTAAGCCACAATTGCAAGACCTCTACATTAAGCAGTCCAACACACAAGACGAAATTGTTTAACTACGAAAATTAGACTACTCATTTTCCTCCTTGTTAAGGATAAGATATGAAAAACTTTTTACAAATAAAAAAACAACCGACTTCGAAAAGTTTTCGATTTTTCACTTTTTAGTGGGTCAGTTTGCAATTTATCTAAGTTACTATAGCCTAATGTCAGCTGCTCATCACCTTTTCAAAATATTGCTTTTCCCGATGCAGGGGCGTTAATAGTTGAGGAGTTCTACTGGTAAGAACCAGGAGAACTGGAACTGATGGTGACTTCCCTCAGAAAATAGTCAGAGCTCAAAGAAAACTTGTGAGTTTTATTCCTGTAAACATAAGTCGCTTAGAACAATTTAAAAATAATTGAATGGGTAAACTACCGGGTTTTCCTTATCACACCGACCCAGAGCAAGCTTATACTTCACTATTTAACCTCATTAATAGTGAATTTAGGAAGGTATTCACCTCAAAAACATTGCCTGTTTGTGACCGCGTTATATTTAGTGATTGGGCAACACCAGGTATTTACAAAAGTAGGCAGAGGTTATATGAATTGTATCATGAAAAAACATATAAACATGATGAAACTTTTAAAGAATTCGTTAAAAATTATTCTAAAACTTTTAAACGAGTCTGTTCCTCAGCAAAAGCCATACATATTAAAAATAAAATAAAATCTTCTGGTAATAAAATTAAAACAACTTGCAATATTCTTAATTCAGAAACGGGTAGAACGACAGTACGTAATCGTGACTTCCACCTAAAAATCAATGATGTAGATATTAAGGCAGACGTGGAGGTGGCAACTGAGTTTGAATTTTTTTTTACTAATATTCCCATTTTAACAACCAAAACTCTGTCATCGTCGTCCTCCACTTCTGCTTACTCCATACTAAAAGAATGTGTACCAGAATGTCATAAACACTTTAAATTCACGGTTGGTACCGCTAAGGATATTATAGAATCATTTAAAGATCTTGATGTAAAAAAAACTGCTGACCTTTGGGGATTATCAGTACATACCATGTCTTCAATAATCGATGTTATTTCACCGTTTTTAGCAATTGTTTTTAATTCTTGTATTCAATCTGGTGTATTTCCTGATCTGATGAAACTTAGTAAAGTGATTCCACTGTTCAAATCTGGCAGCACAACTGATCCTACGAATTTTCGGCCAATTTCGATATTACCTACATTGAGCAAAATCTTTGAAAAATTAATTTTAAAACAAATGCTAGGACATTTCAATACAAATAATTTACTTCATCTGAAACAGTTTGGTTTTACAAAGGGTCCTTCAACTACAGACGCGGGTGTGGAATTACTGAAGAGCATATTCGAGGCCTGGGAGGAGTCGCAGGATGCTCTTGGCATTTTCTGCGACTTGTCTAAGGCCTTCAATTGCGTTCATCATGATACACTCATCCGAAAACTGCACCACTGTGGTATGAGGGACAGTGCTCTCGACCTTCTGACTTCTTATCTGAAAAACAGAATTCAGAGGGTTGATGTTAATGGCAAGAGATCTGCAGGATCTGCGGTCACTATGGGAGTTCCGCAGGGTTCAATTCTAGGTCCTTTCTTGTTTCTAATTTATATAAATGACTTACCTTATCACATAAGGGATAATCACAAGATTGTAATATTCCCAGATGATACTTCCCTCATTTTTAAAATCAAACGTCAGCTAGTCAATTTTGAACATGTTAACGATGCACTCTCTAAGGTTGTCCATTGGTTTAATGTAAATAATCTTCTTCTGAACGAAAAAAAGACTAAGCTCATTAAATTTTCAATGCCAAATATCAGGCAGCTAACTACCAATGTTCAACTTAATGGAATAGAGTTGGACCCTGTTGAGTCGACAGTTTTTCTTGGAATAACTATTGACGGTAAATTACAATGGGGCCCACACGTAGAAAAATTGTCAGGAAGGCTTAGTTCGGCCGCCTATGCTGTTAAAAAAATTCGACAGATAACTGACGTAGATACTGCCAGAATTGTTTATTTTAGTTATTTTCATAGTCTTATGTCATATGGGATTCTTCTCTGGGAAACCTGTGCGGACATTAATACTATCTTTGTTTTACAGAAAAGGGCTGTTCGAACCATTTACAATCTAGGTCCAAGAGATTCACTTCGTGAACAATTCAAAGAAATAGATATTCTGACTGTAGCCTCTCAATATATATTTAAAAATCTATTGTATGTACACAAAAATATATCAAATTTTAAGAAAATGTCCAATATTCTTTGTTTAAATATCAGTAATAAACACAATATTGCTGTACATCGCACTCACCTCCACAGAGTAGGCAACTCGTTCATGGGTCAATGTATACGCTTTTACAACAAACTTCCTACTGATATTCGAAACTTACCCATTAAAAAGCTGTATTAAAACCAAACTTTGTAAAAAAGGGTACTATAAAATTTCTGATTATTTAGAAGACAAAAAAGCTTGGGATTGTGCTGCTCGCTCTGCAAGCCTTGTGATCAAACTGGAAAACTTGACATTTAATGTTATTACTCGTATGCATGATTTTATATGAATATTGACATTGCAGAATATTATATACAATATTACATTAATGTTTACTTTGAAAAGTATTATATTTACTGCTTTAATTTATTGTGAATGTGAGCACTATGTGGGTCATTTTTTTTTCTTTAAATATTTTCCTATTATTTTATGCTTTTTCTCAGTTTTAATGGTGGTCTGGCATTTTGAGCACTTTATGAGGCCTACCCAAATGTACTTTCTTTGGTATTGTTCGTAGAGTCGTTGAGCTCCTTAAGTCTTGAGTCGAGCTGCACGATTACGACAAATGCTTGCACTGATTGGACAGGTCCACTCAAAATTGTGTGGTTCTTTCCTCAAAAGACCATTTCAGACACAGATCTACTTGGTCCTCACATGATCTGACCAAGATTATGTCTGGACTTTAAAAGAGACTTTGACCCCTGAGTCCCCCCTGAGAGACCTCAGGGGTGGTCAGATAGGAAATGTCGACTACATCTAGCTTATTTTTTACTTCATTTCATTTCTTCACCATATGCATTGTGACGAGCATGTGTGCATATAAAATTTGAGGATTGGCCTCGATTTCCATGGGATCCCCTCATCAGATTCTGACTTGGTGATAATGTTACCACCTCGGGAGCATACCCTTTCAAACAAAAAGAATTTTCAAAATCGGTCCACAATTGACGGAGCAATCGGTGAACATAAATAAAAAAAAACATACAGCCGAACATATTACCTCCTTTTTGGAAGTCGGTTAAAAAGGGAAGGGAAGTGCTTAACTTATTTGAAAAAAAAGTTAAAATGAAAACACCTATGAAACTCCCAAATGTTCTTACTGTTTGTAACGGCACTTATAGCTAATTTCCTGGTGCTCACCTGGGTTCTAGCTTGTAGGTCTGCTATGCACCAAACTGAAAAAGCTTGAGAAACTCCCATATTAAAAACTCTATGATATAACATGCAAGCTCATCCCTATCAGAAGCGATCACCTCATACGAACGCATCGATTTGCATTCCCCTTGCACGCGACGCCACAAAAAGTGGCCGGCGCTAATGGCGTGCTTCCAAGCGTTGAGCTTCGTTCACACGGGCATCTTTTTCAGCTATAATTGCTCGGCAACTATTGCCGGAGGTAGTACAGGTATTAGTGGAGAAATCTAATTTAATTCCTAAAAAGCCTTCCAATTCTCCAAAAAAAGTTTTTATTACCTAATTGCTGTATTGCATTCTGTATTGAATGTGCTGCCTATTTTGATTAAATTGCTCCTTATCGATCAATATGGTATTTAAGGCACTCTGTAGCACTAATGGCTACACAGAACAGATAAAAAGACGTAATGGCTACATGTTGGCATTGCATCTCAGTACATTGCTTGATGTGATCGTCACGTCATATTTGACAAGCGTTGCCCAGAATGGAGCAACTAAAGTTGCCCGTGTAATCGGTTATTGGATCGATGCTGCTAGAAGCACCGTTCGATTGTTCCGCTCGGTGGATCATAGCATTCGTAATAGGTGATAGGAGACGGGTGAAAGAGCACGAAGCAACACTTTGCATAATCATTCAAACTTTTAAGTGTGAACTGAAACTGTCTTATGTTGTAATTTATTATACATAATATTCTTTATTATTTTAAGATTATGTATAGCTGCATCCGCCTCCCTGCAAATACCAGGGGGTCTACTCCGAAGCGTTAACCGAAGTATCGGCCGAATGTTCGGCCGCTTTATAACTTTTTAAACTTTGAATCCTTACCCGACTTAAAGTCACATTTTTGATTTTGGATTATCTCTTTGACTGTCGTTTATTTTTTTTCTTTCGGCGTAGTCAGCCATATTTAGCCGTGGTCAAGCAACGGCCAAACATTCGGCCGATACTTAGCATTTATGTTCGGAGTAGACTATTGCGATCATACGTCTAACAAGCCTCAATACGAGTATTATGAGAACAATACAATAGCAATTATCTCCTCTAATTTTAGGTACTGCAGCTTGTGTCTTTGTGTGTGAAGTGAACCTTTTTAAGATATTCTTGTGGAGGTATTACTATCCATTTTAAAAACACTATGACACTTACTCGCTCTACAAAGCGGGCCATGCATTTGCATAATCAGCCTATAATGTTCCCACTGCTGGGAGACAAATGCCTTCTCTCGGTGAGAGGGAGTGGGCCGTAATGCACCACGCGGGCCCAGTTGGTGGATGTCACGATGTCACATGTCCCCGGTTTTCTCACGATGTTTTCCTTCACCGTTTTAAGAGCATAATTTACACAAAGTAAAGCGCCTGTACGGGTTCGAGCCTACGACCTACAACTACCGTTACCACTGGGCCATCATAGCTCTGCGGGCCAGGGGCCCAAGTCTGTAATTTTTATAAATTCAGTCATTCCAACACGATCCCATTGTCATGCCATTGTCATTTTGCTAAAAGTTCGTAATCTGGTAAATTCATAATGATCGATCATTTTCTTTGCAATTTCTTTCAATGTAGTGTCAGTGGCCGACCATTGGAAAGTCATAATGACGCCATTATAATAGTAGATTACCAAACTTGTCAAAATCAACAATTATGAAATCAATGATCGACCATTCTGACACTATTGTAATAGCAGACTTGAGACCCAGGTTTGGTGTTGAATTACAGGACCGTGTTCGTTACCTAGAGGTTCGACGTGTTACAAGACGCAGGCACTGATAGTTACAGCTTTGTAATGGAGATGGGTAGGGTCAGAACATCTTGCTGGGTAGAGTACCTAAGTCAGAAACAAAGAATGGAATAACGTGGTACAAAAACTGTATCAAAGAAAGCCCATTTCTAGCTACAGAAAAGACAGAATACGAATACATCATTTTTAATAATATTTTATACACCGTGGCATTTTAATCGTCTTACAACGGCAGCCCATTTCATATATCAAACTCAAACTCAAAGAATTTATTTCAATTAAACCATTTACAGGCACTTTTGAATTGTCAACAAGTCGGTCAGCTACAAATATGAAGCTAGATTTCCCATTCCAATATCCAATGACTACTAATCATTCATAAAAGTAAAAAAAATATTTATTAACATTTGGATATTTTAAAAAAAATATTTATTAACATTTGGATATTTTTTTAAAGATATTTTTCATTATGACGCATGATGTAGTTTGAAACACCCTGTTATGAGCGCGGTGCTTGCTAGCCTTGCGCTCCATTCCGCGCCTCCCCCCTTGGATCGTAAGGCTCGTAACAGGGTAAACTACGTCATGCGTCATAATTAATAATATATATATTATTTTTTATTCAAATGTTAATAAATATTCATTTTACTTTTATGAAAGATTAGTAGTCATTGGATACATGAAGTAGGCTGCCGTTGTAAGACGATTAAAATGCCACAGTGTAGGTATAGATTTTTTTTGATATTTTCCGAATGTGAGAACGTTGTAGGCGACTAGATTTGTAGACTATTTTCTATTTTGTTTTAAGTAACTGGTACGCGTTGACGGGCCTACACTGTCCTCTCATACCTATTAACACTGAAATTTGAAAACATTGTAAAAGCCAATTATTTTTAAAAGAGTAACCATGGAGTTTCTTGCCGGCTCTTCTCCATAGAAAACAACCAGTTGGAACCGTGCACTAAGCTTCTGACGTTTCATAATTGCCCGTGTAGATGTGTAATTGAAAAAAATATTGAATATGTACTCAAATTATTTAATAAGAAGCTCAAAAGCCCATTTCAGATTGGAAACTTGCATTTTTTAAACGTAAGAATGGGCAGCAAATGTGTCATCATCATCATTGATGTTGTGTTGCAATAATCGCCACGCTTGGCAGGCGGGTCGGCGATCGCAGTATGGTGTTAAAATGCATAGAGAACGCTGCTGCCCATTCTCTAGTACCTAAGTCCCTTAGTCGCCATTTACGACACCCACGGGAAGAAATAGGGTGGTAGCAATGGTGGTTATAGCAAATGTGTATATTGTAGGATCTAAGGTTTTTTCTGATTGCAGGGGGTGTACTCCGAAGCACTAAACCGAAGTATCGCCCAAATGTTCGGCCGTTTTATAACTTCCAAAGTTTCCTTTTTTGAATTTCGAGCCCTTATCCGATTTCAAGTCACAGTTTGGCTCGATCTCAGAATACCAGATTCTCAAAGTACCTACCACGACTGTCTTTTTTTTTTCGCCGTAGTACGCGACAGTTAGCCGTAGTAGAGAAACGAACGGACATTTGGCCGATACTTCGGATTTATGTTCGGAGTAGACCCCCAGGCTATGGCCGCTACGAAAAGGATCACGAGTTAAGAAAACTGAGAAGACGCACAAGTTGACGAATTAGTGAAAGTGACCCATTACTACCGACGAAATAGCGAATGTGACGAATGGTCATCATATCCGAAGTATCACCTAGGGGACCAATGAAATAATACACCAAAATAATTTATTTTCATGTTTTTATTCGTATCATAGTAAGGTAATTAAGTTTATCGTACATTCCATTAATATTTCTATGACTGACACAATACTTGGTGAAATAATATCAACGTCACATAACGACTACGGCCCAGACTTTGATAAGGCAGGAGAGACTAGCAAGCGATGTGCAATCATGAAGGAGCACCAAGAAATATACCTGAAATCGAGGGTATGTATGGAAGTATTTTGGGTACTATCAGTATATTCGCGATTATTTTTTACTTATTGAACGTGTAAATTAGCGATGCACTGTGCAACAGGCTTCTCACGCAAGTGACAAATATTGTGTCACGAATAGTCGTGACGTGTGTTGTACTTTCTTGTCATATGAGGCGTGCTGGTTGCCTGTCGTGGCTTTCAAACGAACCACGGTAAAGTCACGATATTATTCTGATCGTCTTCAAATCGAATTACCATTTACGCAATGGTGTAGCTTCTAGTGATTTTATTTGAAGTCATAATCACGATGGATGCGTAAACAGTTTTTCTTGTGAAAATTAATTTGGATGTGTTTCCGGCTTACTTCTAACTCTATCTTATAACAAGTCGCTTTTAGCGCTGCTAATTTGTACAATATTAGAGTTTCAGTAAAAATATTAGGAGGTATAAAATTAAGTGTTTGAAAAATGTGCGGAGCTTAAAATATTGGTGGTAGACCCCGGGAAAGCTTGTTAATGAGTGATTATATCATCGCAGTGCAAAGGAGCTATTAGACTGGGCCATTCTGCACCTACAGTAGTTGCATATTATTAACTCTAGAACGTACGTTATACGGTTAAACTAACACAATACCATCACATTTACTTTAGAATATCAGTTGATTGATTCGTTCAGCTTGAATTTTATGGGTAATGATTCATTATACTTCTTCTCTAAACAACTATTCTATCAACTTAAGTCTAGTATCGTTAATATTAAAATAGATTTGTTGATAAAATCTTTCAAGTTCATAACAAATAGACACCTTATGAGAAATCAAAGAGTGAATATTGTATAATATTTATTTATTTATGTAAGAATATAATTTAACTACTGTTTTACGTCAATATTATATTTCTCAAAGGCTAACTGTGTAATAATTTCAATTAAAATTTAGATTTGACTAGAATTTATAATCAGTGCCTATATGAAGTATAGCGTATAATGCATTAATTTTAAATTTTATTAGCAATGTAACTCAACGTTTTAGTAATGTTTGTCAGACTAGCGCAAGTTTGACAAACTTGTGTACTTTTATATTATTATTATTGACCTGAGACCTGGATCTGTTCGCATGCAATTCGTCACTTGACACGCATATTTTGTACTTACGCGTAATAAATATCTTGTGACGCTACAAATATGTTAATAAAAACGTGGCTATAATGCCTACGTTACGAGCAATCATCAAAGTTACGGTTGTGTGCTGACTACAATTATATATTTGAGCAAAATATTATCGAACAATAAAAAAACTAAAAACTTATGCGACATTTTGCAGTTTGTTTCCATTTGACAATTGCACATAACGCAAGTTCACAACAACTACATAAACTGTCTTTTAACTTTACATTATTTACAAAGGCTAACCTCTTGGAATGCTATACTTCATGACATTTTAATATTTTCTACATAACATAGTCTACTTTTTATTAGTTATGGGACTTCATTATATTCGCACAAATATAGGCCGCCTGATGCCTTAACTTGTTGCTTATATTTAAAAATTCTACTCTGTAAGTCATCTTCTACTAAGAATATAATAATTTTAAAGTTTCATAATTTTAATAGTCATATAATAAGTCTAAAATAAAAGCTGCTTATTGCTTTTCAATCATCGTGTTCAATATAAAATAAAATACTTTTTTTTCATTGTTTATTAGTTTATCTTTGAGTATCTACATTGGTCGGGTAAGATAGATATATTAATAAATAAATATAATCATGTATATTTCGATATATTTATATATTTTTTTAAGAAATTTTCTATGAGATAGCTACAGAGATCTTTTCTGAAAATAAATTATTTTATTAGGTAACTTATGAAGTATATGAAATATAATTTACGACGGCAAAAGTTTAGCACGATCCAGTATTAGGAACTTTAACAAAACAGCATGTACTTATTAGATTGTGTGGCTTATTAACATACATGTGAGATTCAATAATGAAGCTATGATTTTTAATGTCCATAATATATTATAAAAAATACATGACAAAACCGAATCTTTTGTCTATCAAAATTGTTTACGCAATATAATATTAAATACTCAACTTAACAAATCAAAGAAGTACCTAACCAATACATCGTGAAGATCCATGTAGATGACCGTATGTAGGTGTGTCTTCACATATTATTATGATTTTAATAATATTGTATTTCAAATTGTTTTACTGATAAAATTGAACCTTGATAGAATTAATAAATGTCATGAAGGTACAATATGAGCAATGATTAACAAAATCATCGCTGTGTTGGGTAGAGATTCATTTTACGTTCACTTATTTTACTTTCGTCCAAGGTACGTTTTGTTTCCCTAGCGTGGGTACCATCCTTATCTCGGCATCACCGATGGTATCCGTTTCTCCCGCCAGGCCCATTCTGTGTAGGCCTAGGGGTATGCTTCTTCCTTATTAATATCTGCATAGTATCCGCTCACTGTGGGTTCGGTGGCCGTAGTACAGTGATACAAATAGAGCCTCTTAGTATTCGCAGCAGGTCGATCACTTCTGGTGTGTTCATTGATGTTACGTTCTCGTCGTTGACCTGGAAGAAAAAAGTGTACGATTTCAGTTAAATGTACAGATTAGCTCGGGGAATTTTTCCTGCGCTTGAGGATCGCAGCAGTCCTGTTTAAGCAAGGGCAACAAGCAAGCAACATTTACTCCCCTCAAAAAGGTCAAGCAGGCAAATATAAGGAGCTAATGGATGCAGTTGTTGGATTTTTGGTGACATGAGGGACAGGGTGTAAAGTTCGCTCATCCACCATAGAAAAGGGAGGATCCTCCGACCAGACGGGTGTTGTGTCTGGTGGGCAAGTGCCCGACGGTTCATGTCGGGACGTTGTATATATGCTAGTTGCGCGGTAAACTCTGCTTGCGCGATGCAGAATTTGCGTGACGTCAGTGTGACGCGTAGTTCGCATGTGGCGATGATGATGCCGCTACAGATTCTTGGAGCTATCTACATTTTCCCATGTAGTTATTATATTAAAAGCTGACTAACCTGCAATATAACATCACCACGTCTTAGCCGTCCATCACGCGCGGCTACACTGTCGTTGTAAACAGCTGAGATATAGCTCTGACCGGACTCCGGGTGGCTCTGTACGCTGAACCCGAGCCGACTGTTCCAGCCACGGTTGAGTTCCACTGTTACTATCTGGAATGAGGTGTAGTTTTTTATTAATAATAAGTTATGGACTGAAGAGCTACCACTGCCAGGGACGGTTGTTGTGTCGGAGACTTTATGGAAGCCATGAAATAAGAGGCTCGACGCCCGTAACGGTTAGGTTTAAGACCAGGCAGTTTAAATCAAATTTCCATGCAAACTCCGCCCCTTGCTCCCCGGCCGTTACTCCGTTATGTGCTAAACGCTAACACATCAGTAATAAAGTTGAATCTCGCGTGCGCTTTTTGATCGCGCCCCTCCTCTTAAACTGCATACGACCGCCACGGTTACCGAATTATGAAATATTAAGACGTTCTTGAAATAATCGTCGTCATAATCATCGTTAAAATAATATTACTTCAATTTGTAAGTAATAACAGCCGTACGGGTCGATCCATCATGTTAAGCTACGCTTGCCGGGGCCGGATGGGTGACCGAGTCTCCTCCGTGCCTAGGGAACCACTTTAAGAGCAGGCAGTCTTAATCAAATTTTGAACGCAAGCTCCACCCCTCGCTCCCCGCCACTCCGTTATGTGCTAAACGCTTCATACATCAGTAATAAAGTTGTATATCGCGTCCGCTCTTTCATCGTGTTCGAGCACGAAACTAAATAGCGTAAGCCTCAATTCGGGTCGTCAGAAGCCCAAAATTCTGAAAACCTATCTTACCAAGGGGTATTACCAAGTAACTGGGTTGTGGAGGTCAGATAGGCAGTCACTTCTTGTAAAATACTGGTATTCAACTGCATTCGGTTAGACTGGAAGCCGACCCCAACATAGTTGGGAGAAGGCTAGGCAGATTGATTATTAGATAAAATGTATGGGAGTTATTTATAAAAATCCATCTTCTAGAACGTCTCAACAATAAATAATACACCATCAAAACTGGCCAAAACATATTTTTTTCCAAATGTGGGAAAGTTCCCCATCATGATCAGGTTTATCTTACCGTAGGTTCATTGCACGTGTTGTCTTTCGGCGGTTCAGGTTTGACGTTTTCTTTTTGGACGGGATCGATTTCCTTGGGTTTGGGCTGGGGGGGAGGATCCGCCTTCACCTTACGATCGTTGTCAGGAGACAACGCCACACCTTTCCATTTCTTCAAACCGTTACCTGGAATTGAGAGAATAACATAACATAATTTCTTTGAATTGATGAGTTAGGTAGGTAGTCCACAGCTGAACGCAGACAACTCTTGTTGTCTAAAATGGTACAGTTTAATATGTTATAATAAAGCAGACTCTGCTCGCGATCCTAATTTATATCTGCCACTACAACTAGTGTAACATTGAAGTTTACAAAAGCTTCTGACGATACGGCTTTTCTACGTGCAACCCAGACATTTCCTATCTATAAAAGTAATTTAAACAGAAACGTACCATCATCCTTATGACCTTCTGAACTAGTAGTATGCCCATCACTTGTGGTTGTATGGAGCACAGCGCTTTGATACGCAGGGTTCGCATGTTTGAACCGTGCCTCATCGCTCAACATCTCCACTGGCATCGACACCGGCTCGTCAGAGTCTACAAGGAAAACTGGCTCCTGGTACCTCTGACGAGACATGTCCTCCTGGTACACGTTTGGAGCATCCAGAGTGTCATTGTCTAAGTTGTTTAACTCGTAACCATGGGGAGGCACTGGAATTGCACAAAGTAATCATGTTATAGCTTTTATTATAATCACGAACACTGTTAACAAATTGACAAGTCTTCAATTATTCGTTCACAGAAAGTTGACTCTGAATGTAGGGATTTTCAGAGAATCAACCGTCTTTTGTTAACAGTGTTCTAAGTAAGTTGACATTTATGTGTGCAAATGAAAACAAAGAAGAAGACCACGTACATAAGGCTAGACAACACTCTTCGGGGTAATGTCAAATGGCCGAAGAACAACTATGAAGTGCTGTATGCTACAATGGTGTGTAAACATAGTCCTGGTATGGTTCAAAATCCGACAGTCAGTTTATACGCTGCTTTGGATTGAAGGTGTGAAGCGATGGGTTATGAAAGGACAGTGTGCGGCCGACAGCGTCTCACCTGTCAGGCTCAACTTTTGTTTTCTACAAGTGGGTGGCGCGGTGGGGCTGGCCAGGGACACAGCCCACCCCGGCCGCCGCGAGTCCACCACCACTTCTGTATGTTCCGAACCGTGTTCTACTTTGTTGGAACTTGGAACATCTGCGTGGAAAACCTACATCGCTTAGTGTGTGCGTGTATACTGTATGTGATAAAGTGTTACATGTGTTTAGCAAACTTTGGCAGCTCAGCTTTGTGCAGGCTTTATTTAATTAAGCTAGCCGGGATCCACCTGTGTGATAAATATACATCCATCGCGCTGTTTGCAATGGTAATGCGGATTAGTTGATGAACAGAGCCGGAGATAATTACGTTCGTTTGTGCTTTGAATATATCATGGGCCTGTACCACGTAATATGATTCCTCCGTGTACACATTTCAGGCAATCAATATAGAAATTAAATTAACGGATTTGGTTATATTATGCGTAAGGTACATTAGTAACATTTGCATAATATAATAGTAGGTATACTGTAAATATAGAAGCACTAATTAAGTAAACTGGTTATGTAGTAATCTAAAATAGATAAAAAACCTAAAGTAGAACCTTGAATATTGGGTAGTGTGCACTATATTACACCTTAAATAGTTCGGTACCTTAAAATATACCTATATTCCGTTGGTTTAGGTAGTTAAATAAAGGTAAACAAAAAAACCCATGTGACGAGAGAGCTGTCAAGTAACCGACTAAACGTAATGCCTGGCACTTCAGTTGGCATGCTAAGCCACAGTTGTACTCTTCAATTTAGCAACGTTTTATTTCTTTGACGTTTAGAGAACATATCTTTTTGGGCTCTTTACAATAGACAGATTACAAAATAATATAGTAATATATAAATCTAACTTAATAACTGTGCTTAAGCAATTACATCTAAGAAAAGTAGTACAAGAATAAATGATAAAGTTTAACATACAGTAATAAAAGAGGAAACTATCGTAATAATAGATAATTAAAAAATGAAATTGATTACAAGTTATAACGTATAATATTTTTATACAAGAGAGTGTCATCTATAAAAACCCTTTTTATGATTTGTTTACCTTTATTTAACTACCTAAACCTATGGAGTATAGGTTTGATTAGGAAAAACCGTTAAGGAAATTGACGCATTATGGAAATTTACGTGTCAACGCTTGAACTATCGAGTGAAAGGTTGGGTTCACCTTTAATCCATTTATGGCACTTTCGATCAGTTAATCACTTAACAAGTTTAACCTTTCAGTTTGGGGCCACAAGCGCCAGAGCGGGTGACAATCCGAAACAAATGGAATTTGGTCACACGCTGAAACTATTTCAGCTAAAAGTATTTTTGTGTTGCGATCAGACTTTCAAATGACACAGTTTTTAAGTGGCTTATTGATTTGAAAGCGAAGGTTTAAGCCGAGTTCAAGAATCCGGAGCTCATATTCTTCAAAACTAGATTATACATTATGATTTAATTTAAAGGCTGTCTTTTAAAACACTTTACTAATAAGTACTTCTTCATTATCATCGTCATTCAGCTGAAAGAGGTCCATTTCTGGAAATACTCGTATACATCTTAATTTTACCAAATTTTCATATTCGCTTTCCAGAAAATTCCTGCCTATTGAAAGTTTCGATAGCATCAATGACGTCATCCAATCAGTAGCATACATACCATGGGGTTGTTCGTAGTGGTTGTTTTCCTTTGTGAGCTTGCGGTACTTGCGAGGGGAGAGACAGGGGGAGCGGGAGCCGTCTGCCGCGTCAGGGGTGAGGCGCCGAGCAGCCAGGTCGCATAACATTGATACTGCTTCAGGCCTGATTGAAGAAATTCGTTTGAGAAAGAAATAAAGTAAAAGTAATTACTGGAAGACGCACAGGAAGAACACAAACTAAATAGCATGACACAATCGTAGAAAAATAAAAAGAGATGAAAAACCAAACAACAATTAAAAAACGGTTTTAGGTTCCTTTGGTGAGATTTTGATGGTTGAGATGTGTTTTGCTGGATTTTAAAGTACGTTAGTATTACAAAGAAATGTTTGGGAGTATCATTGTGAAACACAGCGCAAAAATGACTTTGTAGAAGATCTCTTTTTCAGACTTTGGGGTTACTTAAGAATATTTTGGATCCTGTCTTTGGTTACGCTCCGTCAAAATGAAAGATAATATGGAACAGCCAACTAACCTCAGCGGGGGTTTAGGCCTATTCATTGGCGCGTCAGAGTCCGTAGGCTCTTCCCTCGGCGACATTGGCGACAGCGGCGTGGCAGCATGATCCCTGTACAGGCGCAGGCGCACCTCAGACCCACACGCGCGAAGAAAAGCCACAGCCTCCGCGTGAGACATGTTAGACATCGCTGTGTCGTTCACCTGTACACACAAGGGGTTGAATGACCGACAGATGATAAATGCGGAATGTGAATAATGCTTTTGGTATGTGGAGCATTTCGTATCGTGGGGTTTTACGGAGAGTTGAGTTGTGTGTGCAAATACTATGAAGTGTGTGTTTGTCTTGTAATTAGCTAATGGTCGAGAGTTTAATATACACTTCAAGCCCCGATAAACCCAGCCAGGTTAACCTAACCCTTAAAAAGATAACCTTTCCATAAGTAGGTACGTAGGTATATTTTTACTGGTTTTGGCTGTTTGATGCACACATGCAATTCGAAGACCAACTGACATACAGACAGTATGTCAGTTGGTCTTCGAATTGCATGTGTGAAGAAAATATTTTATTCGCGTCTATACTCCATTTGAAATAAGATTACAAACCTTTCTTACAGGCCGTCCAACCGATTTTGTCTTCTATTGCGTTGGGTGGCATGACAAATGGCAGCTGTAATAAACATTTGGTATTGTAAGTATTTTTGTATGTATTGTTTTTGCTTTTAATGCCATCCTTATGCCTACGGAATAGAAGTCAAAATCGGTTGAATAAACTGTAAAATAGTTTATTTAAATTTCCAATCTTATTTCAAATTGAGTATAGTTAAACTGGAAGCAGAACTAAAAACCAAACATAACACACTCGCTGCCTAATTGCATAACACGCTTGCTTTCATTTTGACAGATAATCAATATTCATTGCATTGCGTTGATCTAGTTTCGCCGGGACAAATCTGAAAAACATCCGCATCCGGTACAATAAATTAAAAATATTTATTGCCGAAATGAAAGCTATTGGAATTGGGAGAGTCTATGCCACTTTCAGAAGAAAACAAGATTATATTGATTACATGATCAGAATTACTCGTCAATGAATATGTATAAACTAATTAAAATTAAAAGGTAGGTAAGCAAACAATGTTCTACCAAAGAGAAAGGTTGGACTCATTTTACGTAAAGTGACAATACTTGTATTCTACAATAACAGGGTTAGCATCAAACCCTAATAATTAATGTATGGAATTCTAATGCAATTTCGTTCAACTCATTTGGAGGAAAGCAAATTGCTCACATCACACACTTTCCTAATCCATTGATTCATATGTTTTTATAAAAAGAACCCGGCTAATTGCGTGTCGGACCACGCACAATGAAGGGTTCCGTAGTTGCGATGAATTTATCCCAAGAACAAACTCAACATTGTAGTTGAAAATCATGTTCTCCCATACATTCCAACTGCAAATGTAAGTTTGTACGCACAATATTGAGAGATTGACCATGTTATTAAAAGACTTCTTAGGTATAGGTTTTCCTGTAATCTATAAGTAAGAACTATTTTACGTATTTTTTTCAAAAAATTTGGCTCAGTAGTTTCGCAATGGGATGCAAGAAGTGCCAAAAAGTATCGATACATATCGATAATTAAAAAAAATATTGATATCGATTCTGAAACATCGAAAAAAAAAATCGATATATCTGTGAAATTTTCGAAAATGTTTATGGTACTTTATGAAGATGTGTTTTATTCATCGAAATACCAAATTAGAAACATAATTTCTGATTTAAAATATTAAACTAATAAAAATTGATAAAATTATGTTAAATTTTTTACGGCTCTGATTCTAGCGGTTTTAGGCAGTGGGGGCAACGATTTTGCTATTGGAAATATATTGTATTTGATACATTTTCGATACTTGATATTTTATATCGATGTATCGATATAATAGATATCGCCGAAAAATATCGATATATCGAACAAAAAATATCGATATATCGATACATCAATATTTTTTCTACAAGCCTAGTTTCGGAGATAAAGAGAGAATGTTCAATTTTCATCCATTTTCTTAAATAACTTTAAAACTGTTTATTTCAACATTATTAAATAAAATTGAGACGCGCACCGTACACCCTTTCATTTAATGTGTCACACATTAAAACTTCTCTTTTTAATTTTCTAATTTGTCACCCAAAAGTGACCCCTATATTCAAAATCCATTTATTTACGTTACACGTTCATGTTTGGGACTTAGAAATTCATATGTATACCAAATTTCAACATAATCGGTACATTAGATTCGGAGCAAATTGACTGTGACAGACGGACAGACAGACAGACATACACACGAGTGATCCTGTAAGGGTTCAGTTTTTTCAGTTGGACTTACGGAGCCCTAAAAATTTGTCCGCTCGATTACAATGGCAATGAATGTTCATGAATTATCAAAATGGCACAAGGCATTGCCATCGTCAGTGGGTTCCGCAATCACCCCGTCCCTGCCAGAGTTGCGAGTTTGTCTGAAAGAGATATCGTGGCCCTGGCACACAGGCAACGGAAGGAACACGGGTGGGTTTTGTCAGTAAAAGTCTGACACGCTCTCCCGCTCCACCCAGAGCGGGAGAAGTTATTTGATAATTTGCCACCCAAACAAAAAAAAAAAAACCCGCTGGTCTGGCTGCTCCCTAAAAATCCTGACCACACACATTTAAACTACCGATTACCCTATTTTTAACAACAATATCATCATTCGGCACTAAACAACATACCAAGCTCAAGAATATGATATTTGTGTAAAACCGTTTCAATATTGGTTTAGTAGGACAGCGATATTGATTCAAGTGTGTCTTCGGAGAACACTCACGATCGCTTATTCTACTTTCTGCTCGTTTAATTTTAATGAGTCATAAGTCAAGAATGACTTGAATTGTACGTACTTGTTTCTTTATTACCAGTTCTTTGTCATAATATTTAAATATCAATATTAATGTCTGCCACTAGTTCATGTTCCACTTCTTTGTCAATAGCGTTTACGTCTTCACTGCTAAATTAACTGTCGCATTTATTTTGCAGGGCCTGTTTGAACAGAAGCTTTTAGTCATTTGTTACAGAAGTGGCATCATTAATAATTTTAATATTGGTTTGTACTCGTATTCCACCGTTCAATACTGAGTACCGTTCCAAACCTCTGATAATAATTCTGTTCCCTTGGGATCTTGTACTCGTATCCTAGTAATTTGCTTCACGAACAACACGTTGTATCCTAATCTAAGAACTGGTCTATCTGTATCTGTTACATGTCTTTCATAATCAACTTCTTCATATTTATAATACACGGTGTAATCCCATCGACGCGCCAATATGGTTGCCATAAATTCAGCACATGATTCTAGACGCGTAGAATGTACCGTAGATTAATAAAAAACCGGCCAAGTGCGAGCCGGACTCGCGCACGAAGGGTTCCGTACCATTATCTATAAAAACGGCAAAAAAATCACGTTTGTTGTATGGGAGCCCCTCTTAAATATTTGTTTTATTTTAATTTAATTATTTATTTTTAAAGTGAATACATAACTAAATATACTGTGACTATTTCAAGCGTCTACCTGTTTCCGTTATGAATATCGAGCAAAAACGAGCAAAAAAATCACGGTTGTTGTATGGGAGCCCCCTTAAATATTTATTTTATTCTGTTTTTTAGTATTTGTTGTTGTAGCGGCAACAGAAATACATCATCTATGAAATAGGGTTCCCGTTTTTACCCTTTGGGTACGAAACCCTAAAAAACTAAAAAACAAGCGCGCCTTACAGTAGTCGCATATGATGTGTAACATCAGACATCTCACCTTGGTAACAAGCAACTGAGTAGCGACAGAAATTAACCTCAAAATTTTAAAAAGCGAAATACTGAAATATTTATTCGAATAGGTAATTGTTCATTACTAGTGGTCGCCCACTGGTCGAAATTCGACCCTATATAGTACCTACTAATTCCATGAGTATAATAATTCCATGCTATTAAAAAGTACTTAATCTATGCTCAAGCTGTCACTTCCTGTTATTAACGCGGGAGTCAGGTGATGTAGGCGGGGGTGATGATGTTCCCTTGACGAGGGAATTTAATTGAAACCACTTTCAGCACTTTTTAAAACGTTATATTTGCTATTTACACACACAATAGTTTAACACGAATTTAAATCACATACGTAAGGTTAGTTAATTGTACACAACACGGAAATACAGTCAAATAAGCATAAAGGATCATTAAAGAGTACACGGAAATACACAATAATAGAGAAGTAAAATAATCCTAAGCTATGATAACTTGACTGCCCTGAGCTATTTATAGAAAATTCGCGACTTGTAAAGCTAACAGTTATGAGGAGCTGTTACTTCACCGGAGACTTGTCGAAGACTGCACTTGCTGACACAATAAGAACTTTTAAGCGTTTAGAACTTAATTTAATTTGAATTTCTTCTGTATATATGGCTTTGGTCATTAGCTCAAGTAGCGTGTGGGCCCTGAAGGGTTTTAACTTTTCTTCCATACAATGCTACGGGTTACCAAAGCGTGGCTGGGTTTGGCCTTGAGTTAGGTCGCCACCTCAGAATCGTGTTGCAACTTGATTAATCTTACGCAATTGACAATATTATTGCGTAAGATTGATCATGCATGTTTCAACCCGAGTTTTTACCTTGCATTATTACGATCATTATCCAAATGATGATGTTATCAAAATACATGTTATGTTACAATGTTGTTATCATGTAAAGTGATACGTAACACAATCTGTTACAGCATATCTGACTATGGCATGCTATAAGTAAATAAAACATAGTTACAACTCATGTTGTTGTATTATCAAATCATGGTGCTTCGCCTACATTCCACCCCCTGTAACAGGGTTCAACCGTATTACATTTCTTGGTCTGTGGGAAGCACGATGATCTTAGCTACAGGCCGACGCAGGACCCCGTTTGTAGTTTTAATGTCTACTACACGGATGATGCCGTCACTCCCGTGGTACACTGTTTTTATAACTCCTTTAGTCCACGCACTACGTTGTTTGTTATTGTCGGCTATTATCACAACGTCGCCGACACGCACATTTGGCACATTATCTGCCCACTTTTCGCGACGTTGCAGCGTTGGGAGATATTCCCGCAGCCAGCGCCGCCAGAACATGTCAGCGAGCGCGTTTACACGCCGCCATTGCCGGCGCGAGTCGACGTCGTCGACGTCGGCTGGTGCCATCGGAGTACTCCCGGACGCCGTGCCCAGGAGCAAATGGTTCGGAGTCAGGACCACGGGCTGGTGGTGGTCGTCGTACACGTAGCTCAATGGTCGGCTGTTGATGATCAGTTCGGCCTCTGTGAGGAGGGTATACAGAACCTCCTCACGGGGGGCCCGCTCTTTAAGCGTGCTCCGCAGCGCGTTCTTTACGGATCTCACCAGGCGCTCCCAGCAGCCGCCCATGTGTGGGGCCGCCGGGGGATTGAAATGCCACTCGATTCCTCGATTGATGGCCTCGTCCCTTACTCGACCATGGTTGAGGTCTTTCAGGGCCGCTCGGAGCTCGGTATTTGCCCCGATGAAATTGGTACCCTGGTCAGAGTACAGATGCGCTGGCTGCCCGCGGCGCGCTATGAGGCGCCGCAAGGCTAGTATGGCGGAGTCGGCGCTCAATGAGGCGGCCAACTCCAGGTGGACGGCGCGCGTAGTGAGGCAGGTGAATAGGGCTCCCCACCTCTTTTCGCGCCGTCGCCCGATAGCGACCTCCATCGGGCCGAAGTAGTCGACTCCCACTCGAACGAAGGCTCTTCGGTTCACCTCTATCCTGGCGAGTGGGAGGTCACCCATCTTTGGTGGGGCTGGTTTAGCTCTGCAAATACGACAAAGCTGACAACTTGCGATTACTGCTTTTACTGAGGTCCTTACCTTTGTGACCCAGTATTTCTCTCGTAGGTTGTTAACGACTGTTTCGTGGTTAGCATGTAGAGCCAACGCATGGTAGTGTGCGATTAGCTTTCTAGTCAGAGGGTGACGACCCTCCAAAATTATTGGGTGCTTCTCGCCGAATGTGAGCGCCTCACAGGCACTTAGACGTCCCCTCACTCTTAGCAGCCCTCCGTCGGCGATCATCGGGTCGAGCGCCTTGACGTTGCTGCTGATAGGGACGGGCAGGCCTTTTAGGATTGCGGCCCGCTCGTCATGGAAGCTATCTTCCTGACACAACTTTATTAGGAAGTCGTGTGCTTCCTCTAAGTCACGTGGGCTTAGCTCGGTAGTGACCCGGCGTTTACGACACCGGGCGACAAAAATTAGTACGCGCGCTGTGACGCGCTGTATGCGTGCCCATGAAGAGTAGCGCTCGTACTGTAGAAGTGGAGCCGCGGGCGTTGTGGTCGCGTGGACCCGCTGGATGCGCTCGAGGTCCGCCTCGGTTTCCTCAGGCTCGCGACATGCCGGCCACTGCTCCTGTGGGTTACGTAAGAAAGAGGGGCCCGAGAGCCACTCTGCATGGTTATCAGGCCAACACAACCTGGTCGCTTTATCAGCTGGGTTGTCCTCCGAGGGTACCCAGTGCCAGTTGCCTCTGTCTGATAACCTATCTATCTCGGCTAGTCTGTGAGAAACGAACCGTTGGAACTCTTGGGCATCAGAATTGATCCACTTTAAGACAGTTTTACTGTCGGTCCAATAGAATTTCTTTTTAATTTGCAAACCTAACTCTTTCTCAGCGGTGTCTGCCAACCGGCAGGCCAATACCGCAGCTTGCAGCTCTAATCTGGGAATAGATACTACTTTTTGTGGAGCCACTCTAGCCTTCCCTAGCAGCATGACAATCTCCCTGCTACCTTCGGAGTTATAACCCACTAGGTAAATGACCGCGGCGTATGCTAGTTCGCTAGCATCTCCGAAGGCATGCAACTCTAGGTTTTCTAGGTTTAAACCATACCACCGTGGTATTTTTACGTCTTCTAGACGTTTCAGATTACTTAACCAAATGAACCACACCTTGGCGTCTTTGTCTAGTAAGGGTTCGTCCCACTGGATCCCCGATTTCCATATCCTCTGCATCAGTATGCGCGACTGAATAACGCATGGATAAAGGAAACCCAGTGGATCATAAATTGACATAATCATGCTCAAGAACTGACGTTTCGTGGGCACCAGGTTACCGTTCAATATTTCGGCCGGCAGCCTTTTAAATGAGAGATCAAAGCCTAAATCGTCTTTCTTTGGTGACCATATCAGACCTAGGGTCCTCTCCACAGTGCCCGCTCCTTTCTCAAGGGCTACCCTATCAGGCATATCTATTGCCAACCTATCCCTAAGCTCTGGTGAGTTGGTGACCCACCCCCGGATTATGAACCCGCCAGAGGCGTGTATACTGGTCACCTCCTCAACCAGCCTATTGGCTTCGTCTGCGGACCAGGCACTGTCTAGATAATCGTCCATGTAATGCCTGGTCTTTATTGCCTCAACAGCCTCGGGATATGTCGTTCCAAACTCACTGGCATTTTTGTTTAATATATATATCGCCGTGGTAGGTGATGAGGCTGCGCCAAATATCATGGAATTCATCGCATATGTATCTGGTTCCCTATGTTGGTCCGCGTCTCGCCACAAAAATAACTGGGCGCCTTGATCCTCTGCCCTGATTCGTACTCTTAGGAACATGTCAGCGATGTCGCCTGAAAAGGCTACAGGGCCTATTCTAAATTTTATTAAAATTCCTAACAATGAATTTAATAAGTCAGGTCCGGTCAGTAGGTTGTCATTTAGACACGTTCCATGTGACGTGGCGGCCGCGTCGAACACTAGGCGAAGTTTCCCTGGTTTGTTGGGATTTACCACTGCAAAATGTGGCAAATACCAAACCGGTGTACTGGCTACTTCGCCTTCTACTTTGCGCGCGTAACCCTCGTCCACTAATCGATTTATTTGCTTCGCATATGCCTCTGCGAAACTAGCGTCTTTGCGCATTCGTTTCTCTATACCGTACAACCTCTGCCGGGCCTGATTGTAGTTGTTGGGCAATTGTACGTTATTATGCTTCCACAATAGACCTACTTCCCATTGCGACTTATCTATGGTGCGATGGCTAGTGCTGTCCAACACTTCTAACGCCTTTTCGACATCCCTATGTTTGCGCTTATTTTCTGAAATGCCTATTGATTCTAGCTCAAACTGTGACTTAACTAAGTTATGTAAGTCAGGGAGGGAGACTGTCATGCAATTGACTATTTCATCAGAACTAGAATTATTGAATGGTCCATGTATGACCCAACCTAATCTAGTAAGTGAGGCAACTGGCTTACCGGATCGTCCCTGGCGGATGTCCTGGCTGACGAGTAGCTCCCAGTTGTCCTGCCCGAGGAGCAGCAGCGGCTTCGCGCCCCTCATCTCCACGCAACCCAAGTCGCTGAGATGGGCATTGTCGCCTATCACTGAGGCGGACACTGTCTGCGTTGGTAGGTTTATGTCTACCATTGTGCGACACTTAATGTTGTGACACTGACCATTGGGTCCTTTCACGCGCACTTGTACCATTCGCGAGGTTAGGTCCGTCACTCCGTGGCCGCCCGCGGTCTTCAGCGAAAGAGGTACACACGGACCCTCTAGGTCGGTAGCGAGAGAACTGTCTATCAACGATACCGTCGCACCATCGTCTAATAATGCGTAACATTGTTTATTGTCGCTGATTGATACCGGCACTATTTTTAATAACGCGGTTGCTCGCCACTCTCCTATGTTCGTGATGCTTTCTGTTTTCTCAGTTTTCGGCTGTTTATCCTCCTTCGGCTGCTTGTCCGCGTGCAACAACAGGTGATGCCCGTAGCCGCACTTTTCGCATCTACTTGCGCGGCAAAACCTCTTAGGGTGTTTTCTCACCAGGCACTTGAAACACGTGTTTTTATCTTTGATTGTGTCCCAACGCTGTTGCACTGTCAGCTTTTTAAACTGTTCACACTCTTCAATGGTGTGTTTCTTCTGGCATATTATGCACTCTTTCGGTGCGAGGGATTCGTCACTTTGCGTGTTCACCTTTTGAACCCACGGTGGCCTGCTGGCAGCGGGGCGTGCATTGGTCACTGGTCGGGTTTGACCGGCGCCATGCTTTTGTTGCTTCGCAAGTTGTTTGGGTGGACTCGACTCGAACATGTTAGCTTGCGCGTAGTATGATGCCGAGCGTGTTAGGTGTGTCAGGAATTCCGAGAACATTTCTAAGTTCGGTGACACTCTTAAATCCACCCCCTGCGCGTTATCTAGGCCCATCGCAAAGTCACCGTACTGCGTACGTTGTACCGGTGTTAACTTGCTCAGCAGGTCACTCACTAATTGTGGGTTATTTATGTAGCCCTCTGCGTGTATGTTTTTTAATAATGATACACAATTTCTTACTGTAGAAGAGAATTTACCTAGCTCCCGGCAACTCTCCGTCACTCTAGGTAAATCTCGTACTTTCTTCAGTACGCACTGTAGCACTAAGGTCGGGTGACCAAACTCGTCCTCTAACGCACGCATTATATCAGTGGGATCCGTCGACGTCCTTAATAAATCCTCCACTGATATCTTTGCCTCGCCTTGTAATGAGGTTTTTAACCGTGCTAAGTTTTCATGCGCTTTAAATTCGTATTGCCGGGTCGTATCCCAATACATATTTCTATAAGATATCCAGTCGGATGGGTCCCCATTAAAATATGGCAATTCGTAAGCTTGTCTTGGTACCGGCCGTGGTCGTGCCATGCTTGAGATTGCCTCTGCCAGTCTGTCGATTTTGCTGTCTCTGTCTCCCGACGATTCTCGCCGTCTCTCTCTTTCACCCGCTCCGTACTGCGTCTGCCGCCGTGTATCCGACTCAAGTGTTGATACTTGAGGTACACTTGCGACCGGAGTGGTAAAGACGGGATAATATTCGGGTAGACGAAATCTCACACCTTCTGTTGACACTGGCACGTATGATGGCGTACTCGGTACCGTTATGTTACGTAACGGTACTGGCTCAGATGCCCTTGTTATACGCGACACATTTTCATTAGGCACTGACGACGCACGGTATGTATTCGGTACGCGATTCACTCTACTTACAGTTTCAGATGGTTCACGGGGCGCAGCCATTTCAGTGGTCGCGCCTGACACAGCCGGTGTGCGCAATACTTCGTTCAATTGCGGCACCTGGGGCGTTGTATTCACCCACTCTTCCACGCGCTGTGTCGTACTCACATCTGAGTGAGAGTCATCGCTGTCAGCAGCCGCCTCTATTTCGGCGATGTCAGCTTCTAGTCTCTTTTTGACTAAGTTCTCCTTCATTTGCACCAACTCGCGCTCAGCTTCGTATTCGACTCTTTTCCTTAAGTAATCGACTCGGCTATGTTTAGACGAGCCTTTGCTTCGCGGCGATCTATGTCGGTCTTTAGTGGCTGTCTGTCCTCCCTGTGGTCCCTCTGGCGTACTCCTACTGAAGTCGACTACTCGACCACCCGTCAGTGGGATATTGAGGGCAGACGTGGATGCCATCGTTGGTGCAACAGACGGTGACTCTGGTGCCCTTTCGGTGGTCACACCTGAGTCAGAGACCATCTCTTGATGTCTACGAACACTCATTTCCTCCGTTAGCTTACGTAGTTTACTGCGTGTGGTTATTTCGCTCCTTAAACTCATTATTATGTGGTTTTTTAATTAATTTATTATTTATTATTATTTATTAATTCCCTCTAGTTGAACCTGATCCGGCTCGACAGGACCAAAATGTTATTAACGCGGGAGTCAGGTGATGTAGGCGGGGGTGATGATGTTCCCTTGACGAGGGAATTTAATTGAAACCACTTTCAGCACTTTTTAAAACGTTATATTTGCTATTTACACACACAATAGTTTAACACGAATTTAAATCACATACGTAAGGTTAGTTAATTGTACACAACACGGAAATACAGTCAAATAAGCATAAAGGATCATTAAAGAGTACACGGAAATACACAATAATAGAGAAGTAAAATAATCCTAAGCTATGATAACTTGACTGCCCTGAGCTATTTATAGAAAATTCGCGACTTGTAAAGCTAACAGTTATGAGGAGCTGTTACTTCACCGGAGACTTGTCGAAGACTGCACTTGCTGACACAATAAGAACTTTTAAGCGTTTAGAACTTAATTTAATTTGAATTTCTTCTGTATATATGGCTTTGGTCATTAGCTCAAGTAGCGTGTGGGCCCTGAAGGGTTTTAACTTTTCTTCCATACAATGCTACGGGTTACCAAAGCGTGGCTGGGTTTGGCCTTGAGTTAGGTCGCCACCTCAGAATCGTGTTGCAACTTGATTAATCTTACGCAATTGACAATATTATTGCGTAAGATTGATCATGCATGTTTCAACCCGAGTTTTTACCTTGCATTATTACGATCATTATCCAAATGATGATGTTATCAAAATACATGTTATGTTACAATGTTGTTATCATGTAAAGTGATACGTAACACAATCTGTTACAGCATATCTGACTATGGCATGCTATAAGTAAATAAAACATAGTTACAACTCATGTTGTTGTATTATCAAATCATGGTGCTTCGCCTACACTTCCTGTTACACACTTCCGTCCCTTTTCACGAAATCACTCCCACAAAAACCCAGTGGAGATGTAACACAACAAAAATAAGCTACAGATTGTCGATGATTAAATCCTGTACGAGTGAGATTAGTTAGTCTACTTACAGCAACAATCCTGTCACCGGGCTGTATCCTTCCATCACTAAGGGCCGGTTCCCTCACCAGAGCCCTGACGTAATGCCCCAACGCACTGTGGTCTTCCTTCCGCAGCGTGAAGCCAAGGGAACCATTCACCTTGGTCATGATAATATCGAACTCCTGGAAATAAATATTTTAAAATTAGAAAGGGAGATAGACAGTTTACTTTCAGATATGTATTTTTTTATTGTAACTAAGTTACCTAATTATTTTGACATGTTTGCATTAAATTGTTAACTGTGACAAAAGCTAACGTCCCAATTCTAAAACAGCTTTAAAGCCTGAACCCGAAGTCATAGCTTTATAGGATTAAACCGAAGGTTTTGCTAATCCTAATACAGATTAGCAAAACCCCCGGTATAACTCTTTCGCAAACATTTTCCTATGTCTTCATATAAGACTAGCTGACCCGTGCCCACGTCGTTGGGCGGAAAGTCTTTTCATTTTTCGGATTAATATATTATATTACTTTCTATGGGTAAAAGGATTTTCAAAATCGGTTCAGTAGATCCAGAGATTACCCCCTACAAACTCACAAACTTTACCTTATTATAATATTATATAGTATAAATGATACAAGAACTAGATATTTTTGCAAGACTAAACTATTGCCAAACCTGCATTTCTCTTTGCGTTATGTCCGGAAATATATCAAGCGGAACTAGTATGGCATTTAGGTATAATCGTCTGTCAGTCAACGTGCCAAACGCTTGGCACTCGATGCATGCGACTTGCGTCAGTGGTCCATGCGAAACGTGACAAGGGGCGCTAAACGTACTATCATTGTTCTCATGGTATTCCGATACTGAATTTATTTTGAACAGATATTTACGATGTTTTCCTCCTAACAGCTGCCAATCAGTCTTAGTTTCGATTACGAATAGCTATAGAATTTGGCATTTTCCTGTTCGAAAACGAGTAAAGGTTGGGATTGGAATTATATCAGAACCACAGACCTTATCTGTGGTTCTATCAAATATATTCGAAAATAGCCATGGTCTAACTTTAGCTCTTTGTTTAAATATACTCTTCTAACGCACGCGCGCGCGCGGTCTAGCGCTTACACTTCTTAAATTATCAATGAAAATATCTAGACTTTACTATAACAAAAAAAAAAGCCATACTATTTAGGGATTTCAGTTCTAAGCACCCTGTATAAAAGCTTACACCAGCTCCAGTCACTCTACATTAAATCTCCATAATACAACATTAGTTAAAACGAACTCACCACTGATCCGTCATCCTGGAGGCGTGAACAAAGAGCTTTATTAATAACTCGCACAGATTATATTACAGGCTCCGTATATCTCGCACACCGGTGAAATTATACCTCATTAAATATAACGCCTCTTAACAAATTACTCGCCTTACAAAATGGGGTTCTCACGATTATAATGTTCGGATATTTTATTCTAAAATTACTATAGTAAGTTAAAAACTGAGCTATAATTAGGCAATGAAAGAATAATATGGCTAATCCATCAGCTTATAAAGCGGGTGTGATCGCTTTAAGAAAAATATTAATCTTTTTGTAGCCATGGATAAAGAACAAGGAAACTCAACTACATAGATGAAAAATAAACATAAATCATAAATGCAATTAAAAAAGTTAACTCCGTGACTATAGATCATTGTGGATAGAACCGGAGATAAATGAAACAAATTAATGTGTATTTTAGTTCGTACACGTAGTCCTAAGAGGAAAAGTAAGGTGTCTACTGCTTTCTTCCACTTTAGTCTGTCGGTAACTTGTAACTTTTAGCACTCCTGACTCTAATGAAAACTTGCTGTAATTATAATCCTTTGAAAAACTACCGATATTATTTATGTACTTATAGCGTGCTCGTATTTACTATGAAATCCAATGAAACGAATAAAGGCTTCTACATACTGGCGCGACTTCTCGCGCGATGCGACACCGGTGGAACAATTTCCTTGAACTTTTCATAGATATTGTTCTACCGGTGTCACGTCGCGCCAGTATGTAGAAGCCTTAATTCGTTTCATTGGATTTCATAGTAAAAACAAGGGCTTCTACATACTGGCGCGACATGTCGCGCGATGCGACACCGGTAGAACAATTTCCTTGAATTTTTCATTGAAATTGTTCTACCGGTGTCGCGTCGCGCGACAACGCTCTCCAGTATGTAGAAGCCTTTACTGTCTGATACAGTAATTTATAGTCTTAGAGAAAAGTCCGGAAATAAATTTTTATCCGTAAAAAATGTGAACGATAAAAAGTGCTTATAATTTTTCTATTTCACCGATAAGTCCGGTTCCACCTGAGTAAATATTTGTTTCGTTGCAGTGCATACTTATTGCGGTACAATTTAGATGCTTTTGAGATATTGCTGTTATATAACAATAGCGCTAGAAAAGCGTGTCACGTTATGTAAGTATATTAACTTATGTACTCTTGAATCGGCTCTGTTTGGCTACTCCTATTGAAGATAAGAAAATGCTACGGAAACCCTCGGCTACCAAAGTGAGTGAGGTATTTGAATGAATTGAAATTAAAATAGTAGGTACACAATAGTGCTGCAAATCTTGCAGAAAGTAAGACGTTCAGCTCACCCCGTACTGCACGTCGTATACGGGCAGCGGCCGGTCGAGGTCTGGCAGGCGCAGGTCGTGCCGGTCCGGCTCTGGCAGGCGGAGATCGCGCCTGTCCGGCTCCGGCAGGCGCAGATCACGCCGGTCCGGCTCCGGGCTGGCCTCGCGCCGCCCGCGCCCCTCCGACGACGACGTCGTCGCGCTGCTCGTCGTCGCAGACAGTCTGCACACAAATGCCAAAGGTCATTCATTACATTTCACAACTATCTACATCAGCCACAGATGCCGCAGATCAATCCAAGCGATACACCACACGTTCCAACTGGGTTCGTCAGTTAACGTCCGATTTTGCTATACAATGAGATGGGAACTCGGATAACATGATGTAGTTTCTGACGTTCGTATCTCCTCGACTATACAGTTTGTGTCTAATCTCCAGGTACGTGTACCGAGGTTTGTTTGTCTGTCCTTAATGATAGGGAGGTATTGTACGATAACATTCATGCTCACAGAAATCTGTGTGTCTTAGTAGACTTGGCAGCGTGTGTGGTTTATTTATCATGCACGATATGAGTGACCTTAGAGCGTGGGATGATCGAGGGGACAAATTACGTGAGCGTGACGTGTTATGGTTGCTCAGTGTGATGAGTGTTTACCTGGCATGCATAGGATGACAGTTGAGGGGGTCTAGCGGCGGGAGGTGGGGCGGGTGGGGGGTGCGCGCCGGCGGCGTCGGCGGCTCCGGCGGCGTGACGCTGTCGACCACGTCAGCCGGCGGCCGGCACACGCGCAGCTCCACCCGCGCCGCCGCCGTGCGGAGCACCTCGAGGGCTTCCTAGCAGCAAACAGACGGATTAATTGTAGTCGGATTACCGGTCAAAAGATCCTTAACACCTCATTCCAGATCCAGACAAGCGCGTCACCTATCAAAAGTCCTAAATTCGACATCTGACCTTTCCAGTTTCAATTTCATCTGATGACATAATTGTTGCTGCTCCACTTCGAATTATTCAACGTGTTGTGTCGGATTCGCAAAGTGATAAAAGCGAAAGCTTTTAAATGTTTCAATCTGATGAATGTTTAATTGTTAGCAGTACTTGCTTCAGTTACAATTTAAAATTATAACGCTTTAGACAAATACTTTGAATATATTTCAGATACTTGCTAAATTTTGAATTCCGGTGTCTTACCGGATTGAAATCGTCTAAGTATCAGGAAGAGTTTGAAACTTTGAAAGACAACCAAACCGGATGATTTTTTATACAATATTGTACGAGTAATTTCACGTATATTTGTTAACAACGGTTTTCATGTTTAGACGTAACGGTTCGTAAAGTTAAAAAGTAGTCTGTTACGGAATCAGGACACATTGTATACTACTAGGTACCTATTTACAGTTAGGTAGTGTAGACAAATAAGACAAATTAGCGATTAGAGCCGGAGAATTTACGTGTTTCATGACTGTTTGCGCTAAGCACTTCCGCCAACACCCAAACATTTTCTACGAAATGTATGGGAAAAGTTTTTTTTGCGATTTTTGACTTTTCTAATACTCAAACCCAATAGAGGTTTTTGATTCTTATACGAAAGAGGATCGATTGGCATAAATAAAAGTTTTTGTGAAAGTTGCCCATTTTCCTGCTAACTGTACATTTTTTTCAAAAAAAGTGAATGCAGATCAAAATTTCTTAAAAGTTTAGGACAGTCTCTTAAGACCGTTTTCCTGTAGCTACAACGGTTAAGGTAGCTGCCCTTACTGCCCCACCTCAAAAATCCACCCTGTATATAAGTTGCTTTTGTTTCAATAGTAATGATTAGCATAGCATAATTATTAGCCTATAATGTTCCACTGCTGGGACACAGGCCTCCTCTCTGTGATAGGGAGTGGGCTGTAATCCACTACGCGGGCCCAGTGCGGGTAGATGTTAAATGTCTTCGAATTTTCGGTTCTAGAACATTTACCTCACCATGTTGTCCTTCACTGTTTTAAGAGCAATGGTGATGAAATAAATTACACAAAGTAAAAGCCCTGCCTGGGTTCGAACTAACAACCTACAGCTCGTAAGTCGGGGCAGTTACCACTGTGCCACCACTGCTCTAATAGTAATGTTTGCCATCCTCTATCTATATATATAAAATTCAAAGTCCTGACTGACTCACTGACTGATATATCAACGCACAGCCTAAACCGCTGGTCCTAGAGACATGAAATTTGGAGGGTGTGTTCTTTGTAAAGAGTAGGTATCCACTAAGAAAGGAGTTTTTGAAATTCCACCCCTAAGAGGGGTGAGATAGCGGATGGAAGTTTATATGAAAGTCCGTCAGTTTTGAAGTTAGAATATTCAAATTTTGTGTTTAGGCTGACAATTGATAATTAATTTATAGGTATCTCAGCGTTTTTGATAATTCCACCCCCGAAGGGTTAAAAAGGGGGATGAAGTTGTGTATGGAAAGTCCTTAATTTTCGAAGTAAAAATTACTAAATTTATTATTTAGGCTTATAGTTGAAAGCTTACGCAACGATGTTGTTAGAATTTCAACCCTTAAGGGGTGAAAAGGGGGATGCAATTCATTATTTTTCAAGTTAAAATAACTAATATTTTAGCTTATGGTTGGAAACTAACAGAACGTAAACCATTATTTTTTGTTTTATTTGAACCCACAAGGGGGTGAAAAGGGGATGACGTATTGTATTGAAGTTGTTCATTCGCAAAATTTTGTATTCAAGTAAAAATAATATAAGTACACGTGTACCGTTCCTAACTTTTCATAGAATGAAGCGATTGCGATGAAACAAAACGAAATGTTACTCCTACTTTTACAAATACACAATATTTATTTAAATATAAGGTCTGGACTGACTGGGCTATCAACACACAGCTAAAACCACTGATCAGATTGGGCTGAAATTTGGTACATAGATAGTTATGACGTAAGCATCCTCTAAGAAGGGGTTTTTGGAAATTCGACCTTTAAGGAGGTAAAAGGGGGAATTTTGTTTGTATGAAAAATCTTATTCCAAGAGTTAATAAACCTAAAACATGGCATGAATACTTATGTAAGTAAATTATAAAGTTTGTCATTTTTACTTTTTTCAAACTACCCCCTTAAAGGGGTTTTGGGGATGTCAAAGTTTGTATAGAAGAATTTTAACGTGCGATCCGATTAACTCGAAACTCGGTATTTTATATAATATGTACCTAATGCTCACAAAATATAAAGCCTTACATGTGTTTGGGTTTATTCAAATGTAACCCTTCAAAGACATGTGATATCTACCAACCCGCACTGGGCCCGCGTGGTAGATTTACAGCCCACTCCCTCTCGAAGAGAGGAGGCCTGTGTCCCAGTAGTAGGAACATTATAGGCTGATTATGATGAACCCTTACTGGGCAAAAGTTAATTAAGTTTTTAGGGAAGGAGTTTACTGCGCGTCATGATAAACTCCAAAGTAATTGAATAAAACATGATTTAATATTTTTCAAAAATAAACTCGTTTCGGGGTGAAAAGGGGGAGACAGTTTATATCAAAATTATGTTTCCTTTGATCAATAAACTTGAAAATTGACCCGGATATTTTCTTAATAAATAAAACGGCCATAAACATAAATTTTCGAAAACAACCTTTTAAAGGGGGTGTTGAATTTTGTGGGGGAAAATAATGGAATGGAAAGATTATAACGCGCGGTTCGATTTACTTGAAACTCGGTATTTATATTAAAGATCGGAAATAAACGGAAATCTAAAAGAGGTAGTCAACTTTAGAGGGGATGATTTTATGTTTCGGATTGGCGCAAAAATGACTGAACGGATTTAGATGAAAGGAGAGGTCAAAATTGGTATAATATCAGACGATTTTTAAACGCTAATGTGATGTACCTTATTAGAAAGCTTATTTATTATGCTACTCGATTATAGTTAAATCGGATTTTTTCAGGCGCCCGTTTTAGTGAAAAAGTGAAAAATGTTTCAATACAAACAAAACGCACATAGTCTTTATTTATTCATTTCTATTAAATACTTTGAGATTTTATTATAATTTTAGCTGCAGCTCCATGAAATTAAGACAAAAAATATTGATTATCATGACAATGCAATAACAAAACGTATCGAAAAAAGTCAAAGCCGTAAACTCGGACTAAATATCCGCTGTAAATGTCAAGCCGAGACCTGCTGACTGACGTTGTCATTGTCACGTCATTTGCCACAGGGCTGCCATCCCTAAAATATAAATAATGCTTGTAGAACATTTTATTTTTCAACACTAGTTTTAAAAAAAAACGGGCGGATGTAAAAAAAAAATTAAATGCCCAAAGACGTCAGAATAATTACCCTCTTTCAGCCTATATAGGTCAGAAGGCTGTTTAAATTTTCAATGACTTTAGTACCAAGCCCCATACATTTCGTGAACGTCTCCTTTGGTAACATACATATAGTTTATAATCTGCATTAACACGTACTACTACACGTACTTTTAATTCCGGTAGTACGTTCTCGTGACAATTTTTCCGATATCCACGCGGAAGCCGCGGGCAGAAGCTAGTTGTCTATAAGAAGTTACTGGTTTTAGTCACTATAACTATAGGTACAATATTACGTTCATAACAGAACTGTGAGCTTTCAGTTACTTAAACAAATGTTAAGGTCAGGTTTTCAGTTTGCGGTTTTGTTATTCTCAATGAGCCTTAGCGAGTAAGAAAGTAACCGCAAGTTGCGAAGCAATACCGACCAGAATAACTTGGTAACGGCGCACCCCGCTGCGACCGATAAAGGGAACTCAGAGGGAATTAATAGAATTTCCCAAACGAAACTGAGTTAATGGCGCATTTATTTATTGTCAGCATTGAATTCGGTTTGCTCACAAACTCGCTTTGATACGCGCGTGATTCAGCTACATTGTAATTTTCTGGGATTCCTATTTCGTCAAAAACGACAAATGCTGAACAAATGAGATTATTTTTCATCGCGTAGTGTAGCAGCAGTCTAATATAATTTGGTATAACTTCGTGGCAGACATTTTACAGTTTATTACATTTGAACCCGAGGCCTCGCCGCGGACCGTGTTGGAGTTTTCATAAAAGTTTTACGTTTATAACCAGCCTCCGAGCGCCGGCTCCGGGCGCCGGCTCCGGGCGAGGGGGCGAGGGAAGTGCTGCGACAACAAATGGCATTTTTAACATGACTTACTGTTTATTTTTGTAAGCACGAGACCGTGTTTTATGTTTGTACCTTCATAACAGCTTTGCAAGCAGAGCTTTGTAAAGGGTAGGGCAGCACACTTAAATTTCATAGGCTCTGTTGTAATGAATAAAGTTGGCCGTGCACTCACAAATAACGTTGGCAAAGGTAGCGGTGCTAAAGATAAGAAAAAATACGCAATATGCTAACATTATTTCGGGAAATTTATTGGTGCTCGGACTTTACCTGCCAAAAATAAAGAAGAAAATATTTTAGAACTAACTTTTGGGGTAGAATGCAGTTGAATAATGAGGGCGCTTAAACTCATTAAACTTTTTGTTAGTCGAAGGTCTGTTGTTTTACTTACGTAGGTACTAAGTCCGGCGAGGGGTACTCCGTTGGCAGAGAGGAGCAGGTCCTTGGGGGCAAGACGTCCGGTCCTCCACGCGGGTTGAGGGGGGTACAGTCTTCGGATCCTCACCAGGCCACCACCGCCGCACACTGACATGCCCAGACCGCGGCCATCTTTTTCTACTACAACTGTGAAGGAGTTTTCTGTTGGACAAGAATTTGTTAGGTTTAATTTAAAAATATCTGCTTTGTTAAAGGTTTATTTATGTACAAACAGTAAAATACAGAGAGATGTGAGATAATTATAATTTTAGTACAAAGGTACTGCTTATTTGCTGCTTAGTTGTGTTTCAAAGCATTGTCTTAAAATTCAGAATTTTAGTCTTTTACTTTCGTTTTGGGTTGGGCATCGTTCAGTGTACAAGTGTGTGTAACCACTCTAAGCTTTAGTTAGTAGTTTCAACGCTGTGGATCAGATTGTAGATGTGTAGGTAGCATAATAAATAAAAAACTGTATTTCGGGTGGCATAGACCGAAACCTTAACCTAGTACATTTTTATTTGCCATGACTCGCCACACCTACACAAGACCAGACCCACTGCTTCTGAAAGGGATAGTCAAAACGTACAGCTATTGCGTTCAGAATGCCGTTGTTGCTACCCCGTATACGGGCCAGCAGGGAAGCTGCTTTTTTGCGCATGATGGCCTGGAAACCATCAGTGCGCGCTTCAGAAAACATCCCAGATGCGCATAACGTTCCAAAGCTGATGAGTAGCAATAAGCTCCAACATACGGAAAACAACAGGAGTACATTTATTTTATTGTTGTTTTATCGGTACTGTGAGTAAAAGACATCTCTCTCTATTCATGAACGAAAGTGGCGGGTTGTCCAAGATTCTGTTTATGTAGGGTATGGGATGTCGAGACGTGCTCGCTGCCATCACTAGCAGTAAACTCGAGATCCGAATTCCGTTACGAGCCCGTTTTACAGCTTATTTACTCTTAGGAGCCGACGCTGCAGCCGACATATGAGAGAATAGTTGTTATACGCTTATAGTTAGGAGATTGTGGCTAAGTAATATAAACCGCACGGATTGATCAGGTTAAGCTACGCTTGCCGCGGTTGGTCCGTGGATGGGTGACATCTTTACATACCGAGACCCCTCCGTACCTGGAAAGCACGTTAAGCCGTTGGTCCAGGCTGTCATTTGTGGATCTTTGATAGTCGTTACTGGTCGTCAGAAGCCGTAGTGTGGTATCTTATTACCCAGTAAAGGCTTGTGCAGACTGGCGCGATAACGCTGACGTGACGTGACACTAGTAGCACAATTTCTATGTCACTGCATGTCGCGCGAGTCTGTAAGAGCCTTAACTGGGTTGTGGAGTGTGGGGATGAGGTCTGGAGGTCAGATAGGCAGTTGCTCCATGTAAAATACTGGTATTCAGTTGCATCCGGATAGACTGGAAGCTGACCCCAACATAGTCGAGTCAATATAGATGACGCTTATAGTTAGGGGATTACTATAATCTGAAGAAAAGCATCCAGAATAATGAAGACGGGAAGTGGTTCACTTTCCCACATTAATGGTTCGTTTCTTAAGTTCGAACGATTGAAAACTTTTTAAGCGTCTAATCGTTAAGAAAGGCATTCGAATTCAATCAAGACTATTCAAAACTTGTCTGTAGTAAGAACACTAATGTCATTCTTACAGACTTCAGTCGATTAATTAAAAAAAGTAACGTCGTTTTTTTAGTACAAGGTTTGTACTTACACCTACAGGGATTTATATAAAATTAATATTTGTTTTGGGTCGAGTAAGTGCCCATATTGTAAAGACCGCTTTAGTCGGACCCAAAAGAGCCCAGGTGTTTTCATTATACACAGAGCAAACGAAAGTAAGTACGGCTTGTTTGGGCACAAACATTGTTTATTCAGTACTTTTCGACGCGTGTAAGTCCACATTAAGCGTATATTTGGGGCATAAATTATGTATAACCGTCTGAATATACTGTGCCCAATAATTGATACAGAAGCCTCAATATTGCAAATGGAAGGTAGACAAGTGTCGATCCACGGTCAATTTAAGTCCCTTTTAGATCCAAAATGGACGTTAGAGGGTGTCTGACATGAATTATGCATTAAGGGAGTCCATAGCAACAATTTGGACTCGAAATGATTCATTTATTCTGTTTTATGATCGGGTACTGATGCTGTTCCATTTGAGAGCTTTGGAAAGAAAACAGTTATTTGGATTAAATATTACCTATGGTGAGACGTAGTGCGGTGTACGACTAAACGCCGACAGACACTACGCCGACAGACTGAACACCGACAAGACTTTACTTCGACGGGACTCTTCGCCGACAGGTAGGTTAGGTTAGGTTAAAACTGTGACCTCCTACGCACGAGCCGAGCGAGCGAAGCGAGCGGTGCCGCGGTAGCGGCCGGCGAGTGCCAGAAACGACTTGCATTAATAGAAAACATTGTAACGTATAATATGGTACCTACCTAATCCTAAAACAATAGTTAATGTTTTAGGATTAGGTAGGTACCATATTATACGTTACAATGTTGTAACATCGTTTATTTTGTATGAATTGTATAATTACAAGAAACGCATAAGTAATCGATTTCCAAAGTAAGTATCTGATTATCGGAGATAAATTGCGTCGCTGATGAGCCCTGTCGGCGAAGTGTCCTGTCGGCGAAGAGTCCCGTCGAAGTAAAGTCTTGTCGGTGTTCAGTCTGTCGGCGTAGTGTCTGTCGGCGTTTAGTCGTACACTCAACGTAGTGTTATCAGTTTTTGCAACAAAAAGACAAAAAACTTTGTGTCTCAGATTTTTTTGGTTTTGTCGCTAGTTCTACCTAAGTTTGAAAGAATCGGGGTAAAATTGGAAGGATTTTACCTCAATTTATAATTATTGATTTATTTTGAAAATCGTATCGTAAATCAATAGAGAACCAACAATCAAAGTTGCGATAAGATTTGTCTAACGGTTCTATTTCAAAAACAAAATCAAAAATGTGTATGAAAGTTTTTACGTAAATAGAACCGTTTGTACGTTTGAAGCTTGTTCAGAATAAGCAGTTAGCACCTGCTAGGTGTCCCATTTGACGTGATTTGTTTAACATTCCATTATTATTATGTGCTGATATTTAATATGTGTGACTGCATGCCATAGGTTTCGTTCACTAATATTATGGTACCTTGCTATAAATAAGCTGAGCAGATATGATATCATGCATAACTATTTGCTTGAAACTTTTGCTTCGGTTAATAAAAGTTAGGTACTGTGTTTGGTATTCGTAGGTCTTGAATTTTTCCATAATCAAGCAAGTTCTCGACTAGACAATATTGAAGGCTGAACTTACACTAAATACATTATCTACTGAATTTCTACATTTCAGTTAATTTGGATATTACTTTAAAAAAATATTGAAATGCCAATGCCAAGTCTCTAAGGAAATCCTCTATAGGAACATGATTAGCAGGGGTTGACTACCACGAGGATCATTTACTCGATCTATTCCCAGAAGCGTACTAGAATTGTTACCACTGACCTGATAGTCAGTGCCTTGTAACACAAAACCCCGATGACGTCATTTACAACTGACACGGTAATCGAAATCAATAATGTTGCATTCCATTCCAGTCCCTAGAGCCGTCTTACTACCGAGTTATACGTAGTATATCTGACTAATCAAGATTGCGACAGGAATTCAGTCATGCTGAGCGATCAAACTGTTCTCAACGTTGTTTTGGTCGATTTATAAAGAAAAGAAAGAAAGAAAAATTGGCGAATCTGCAGAAACAAAACGGACATTACAAAAAAAATATTTAAAATATTACACACATACTCGTACAAAGTCGCTAAATGCCTTTTCCAATTTTGATTAGGTTAGGTTAGACCAGTTCTCTTGTTACTTAGTTAGAAACTTAGTTGTAAATTAATTTTCCTTACCTGTCTAAAATTATTTTTGTGTACCCCAATGCTTTTAGTTTTCAGAAGCATTATTCAGGACTACATAAAAAAAAGAAAATTTATAAAAGTTAAAATTTGTAGCAACAGGAGTTAAAAGACCGTCACAGGGAGTAGATTTTCTCGATTTTTTAATAAAAGTCCGTAATTTTTAAAATACATAGCAAAGATTTTTTTAAATATTTTTCAGTTAACTATTATGACCTGACCTATCACCCGATTCCGGCTTGACATCGATTACTGGGACACCCTGTATATATGCTACGGCCATGACTTTTTCACATATCCAAAACCAACCATTTAGCTGGCAGGGGGGGGGGGGGACACTTGACTGTAACAAAAAATAGCACTTTAAAGCTTAATATTACGCAAACGGATCCCTGAATTGAAAAATGGTTTTCACAGACCCACAATATTTTGAACGGCCTATCCAACGATACCCCACACTATAGGTTAGACGAGAGAAAAAAAATCATCATCCCCACATTTGACCAGTGGCGGCTTTACACATCTGGATCTGACAAACACATTTACACAACAGAATTAATGGGAACTATCGATAACTTATTATTACACGTTCAGGCTTCTGACTACTGGAAACAATTCTCATTGGTCATTGGTGTCACTTTAGTTCGAAAGTGTAACGTGCTCAAATCAAATCAAAATATTTAATTTGACAATATAAACCTACATGGGCACATATGAAACGTCAGGAGCTAGGTGCACGTTTCCTATGCAGAAGAGCCGGCAAGAAATTCCATGGTTACTCTTTTAAAAACAATTGGCTTTTACAATGTTTTAAATTACCGTGTTAATAGGTATGGCCAGTGTAGGCAGGCATCAACAAGTACCAGGTACTTAACAAAATAGAAAATGGTCTACAAATCTACTGCTCTTTGTGTTAGAAAAGTAACTCAATGTGTATTGAGTAGTGCCCTATCCACCGATTGATCGTAGCCCGGGTAACTTAACCTCGATCAGTCTTTTAAGATGATGGCTACTTAGGTAACCACAATACATATTTACAATATAAACACAGTCAACCCACCAAAAGCCCTATAGTTACTTGTACAAAGTGGACCGTCCCAAAATAGCTTCAGTATCAGTTTGTAAGGACAACAGCTGAGTGCACTACTTGTCCCTAGTTTCGATATTGGCAAAGTTGTACGGTCACGAACTTGTGCGATGGCCTGTATTTAACGACCCTAGTAATGGGCGCTAGTAATGGTATTGTCCCAATATTGGTTTGGATTGGTTGAGTCAAAATATAAGTTTTGTAACGCAATTATTGCTAGCGTAGTAGACGGAGAATTCTTTTTGAATCTTTAAGAATTTTTAGTTTACATTACTTTTAATGTAATGGCTCCGTATTACATTTAAAATTGACCATTGTAATAAATCATCATTTCAGCCGAAAGACGTCCACTGCTGGACATAGGCCTCCCCCAAAGGGGGTTGCCATAATCACCGCGCTTGGCAGGCGGGTTGGCGATCGCAGTATGGTGTTAAAATGCATAGAGAACGCTGCTGCCCATTCTCTAGTAAGTCCCTTATTGTAATATTAATTAGATTTAATTCGGGGCTATAGCCTGGTGATCCGTCAGACAGGGTATCCTAGTATGGACGCCCGTCTCTCACAAAGGACCATATTTAATGCATTTTTCTCAAAACGCTATAATTCTTGACAATGTGAACCTTCGTGAAGAGAGAAATAAAGATTATACTATTATACTTGATACACAAGGTATTCCCTGCCTAGTTTTTCGGAACATATAGGCGTAATTTATAAAGTCTCAATATTGTTAACTATAAATTAAGGGAAAGAGCGAGACAACCCCAACACAAGTATTATTAATTACTTACTGGGGCTGTTTCATTAACATTTGTAAATGTAACCGTTTGAGACACAATTTTATTATTATTATTATTTATTAATCGTTTATTTCAGGCATTAGCACCCATAAAATGAAAATTGAAAACTTATCCTAAAACAAAAGTTAAACTAAACAAACAAACAAAAATAAACAGTAAAGAAAAGTAACAATAAAACAACAATAAACTTGTTTTTAAATTAATGTTATATAGACTGCCTCGTTGGGCTATTAGTCGCAAGCGCTACTGCTGAGTTCGAGGTCCTGGGTTCGATTTCCAGGTCAAGCAAAGTGTTCATGTATTAATCAGTAGCAGCCCGGAGTGTGCTATAGTTACAAAGTCAAAGTTAAATGTTTTATTTCAAATAGGCACTTATAAGGAACTTTTGAGTGTACAAAAAAATTATAATTGATTCTAGATTCCAAAGGTAGTTTCACCTACACCTCTGCCAAACCCTTCGGGGAATACAAGCGTGATGTTATGTGTGTGATGTGATGTTTATTGTTTCGTAATCGTACCTTAAAAAAAAGAATTTTCCAAATCCGTCCACAATTGACGGAGTAATCGGTGAAATATCATAAAAATAAAAAACAAACATACAGCCGAACATATAACCTCCTCTTTTTTGGAAGTCGGTTAAAAACAGATTGTAGTAGGTATATAGGAAGGCTACGCTTGGCATTTTCCTGGGGTGGTTGCATGTTGGGGCAAAGTGGATAAGACTTCCTAAGCCACTTTGCTTGAGCTATACATAGGTACAAGGGCAGGATTTATCGAAAATCGGATTGAACGATCCTCAAGTTGTATAAAATTGTCGATCTTGAATATGGTTTTGATAGATTTGTGGTTCACAAATCTAATAGTACATACTCAGGGTTTGTTTAAACTATTTCATCACCACTACTCTTAAAACGGTGAAGGAAAACATCGTGAGAAAACCGGCGTGTCTTACGACTAAAAATTCGAAGACATGTGACATCCACCAACCCGCATTGGGCCAGCCTGGTGGGTTACGGGCCCACTCCCTCTGACCGATAGGAGGCCTGCGTCACAGCAGTGGGAATAGATTATGGTATGCTATGGTACATACAGCCCGATTCAAACTTTATGGCGGCTCGGAACATGAGGCGAGTCACTGCGCAGTAACGAATTTATGATTTGATTGATATTTGCAGGCTTAAGTATTAGAGGGAGAGGTATCGAATTGAAACATTGGCCATTAGTTACCGATAGTTGGTATCTAACATCAACAATAGCCGTTGGCTCGTTGATTCAAGCACCTGCTTGCCCACTGACTAATTACTTAAGTATTTAAGCCATGCTTAGTTCTACGTAGCACTTCATTAACCTTGTTAGCTAAAAGTTATCGCTACAATTTCAACCTAAACATGTTATCTTTATGGTATACTAGCTTCTGCCCGCGACGTCGTTCGCGTGGAAGTCGTATCCTCACACTACAATATACTAAAATAACATACACATTTAGATTTAAAAAAAACCGGCCAAGTGCGAGTCGGACTCGCGCACGAAGGGTTCCGTACCATTATCTATAAAAATGGCAAAAAAAATCACGTTGGTTGTATGGGAGCCTATAGAATATTTATTTTATTCTGTTTTTAGTATTTGTTGTAGCGGCAACAGAAATACATAATTTGTGAAAATTTCAACTGTCTTAATATCACGGTTCATGAGATACAGCCTGGTGACAGACGGACAGACAGACAGACGGCAGAGCCTTAGTAATAGGGTTCCCGTTTTACCCTCTGGGTACGGAAACCTAAAAACTACCTCGTTGGTGTTGGAATGCTAGAACTATAAACTATCGCTTTACTTTCAACCTAGACATATTAACTTTATGGTATATTTTCGGCTGGCACGTCATGCCTGATAATCTTGGAAATTGTAAGCTCTTATTAGTTGATTATACTTTTAGCTGTACCGTGTGATGCCGGACGTAAATAATAACACTATCCTATTTCTTCCTGTGAGTGTCGTAAAAGTCGACTAAGGGACTTAATAGAGAATGGGCAGCAGCGTTCTCTATGCATTTTAACATCATACTGCGATCGCCAACCCGCCTGCCAAGCGTGGCGATTATGGCAAACTCCCTTTGGGGGAGGCCTATGTCCAGCAGTGGACGTCTTTCAGCTGAAATGATGATGATGATACTTACTTTTAAGAAAAGAATAGAAATATATACGTCTTTGTATACGTATTTTTCTAAAGCTGGTGCTTATTTCTAAAGAAATCTCTTCCAGCATACCTGCGATATGAAAGCAGAGTGCGGTTTATGTGCTACATAGTCAAGGAGGTAGTAACCCCAGATTACTGTAGTAGCATGTTTTATTAGTAAGTTATTGCAATAATGTAGGTAGATAATTTTCTCGCAAATATAACAGTAATTTTATTTTCCTGCAATTCAATTATAATAAAATGAGTATGAAAATGTACTCTAATTTTTCAGGAAAATAATTTACCTCGGAAAACATAACAGTATACAGGCTGTATTTTTTTTGCGAAACAGTTGTTAACAGCATAGTTTTACTTAAATTATAAATACAGTTCGTAATATCTCTGGGTTTTATTGAAACTTTATAGAGGGCAGAGTGAAACACTTCAAAGCTCCAGTGTCAGACTGAGGGCGGAAGCTTTCGAAATTTATTAAAACTTGAGGACATATTTAATGACGTTTGTTTAGAGAAGAACATTCATTTATTTCTCTTTTTTTGTTTTATTATTACGTACTTTTAGCTGGACAAAGGAAATTAAGAGTGGTCAACATTTACTTTACGCTTAATGAAAAGTCTGAAATTCCGTAACATATTATAGTCGGAGATATATTGGATGGGAATATTAGAATGTGGACAATAGTTTCCAAACCGCCTTTTTTAACCGACTTCCAAAAAGGAGGAGGTTATATGTTCGGCTGTATGTTTTTTATTTCGCACTCGGAAAGCACCATTTGGTGAAGTGGAACTGATGATGAAGAACACAGATGGCCACCGGAACTACTTAATAATAAGTATTTCACTGTTGCGATTCGATTAGACACTTTAATATGGTTGCTAAGCAATTTATGCTCAACACAATGCATATGGTGAAGTCACCAGCAGCAGTTCTTACCAGGAGAACTCCTCAACTATTAACGCCCCCGCATCGGGAAAAGCAATATTTTGTAAAAGGTTAAACTTAGGTAAATTGCAGACTGACCCACTAAAAAGTGAAAAATAAAAAAAACTTTTTACAAAAAAAAAACACCGACTACAAAAAAAAATACTACCCACTATAAAGTGAAAAATAAAAAAAACTTTTTACAAAAAAAAAAAACACCGACTACAAAAAAAAATACTACAAAGTGAAATATAACCTTCATTTCAGAAGTCGGTGGCAAAAAACTAAAATACATCCAAAGACACCGACTTCTGAAATTAAGGTTATTTTTCACTTTGTAGTGTCAAAGTCAGTTGATTTTTTTTTGTAAAAAGTTTTTTTATTTTGTTGTATGCTACAGGCTGAATAGTGTAATATGTGAACAACTGGTATACCTGTATAATGCATATTTCCTGAGCGGCCTGCCAAAGTCTAAGTCTACTATGCACATTTATTTAGGAAGCTGTCGTGCCCAGACATATTTAGGCTAGCTCGCATTTACAATCAGTCCTGTCAGGTTTGTCTGGACAAATGTTTAGCAAAAATCCCCGGATAACCGTCTGCACCTAAAATGTGCAAGACTGTCCCCTACATGCTCTTGGAAGTGAGCAGAAAACAATTGCTCATGCTTGCTCGACAGGCGAGCAGTCTCATGTATTTAGATAAACTTAGCGTCACAGTCAGGCTATGTTATTGGCTTAAATGATAGCCATGTCTTGTGTAGTTACATTGTAATTGCTTGTTACCGTCCGATTCAAGCTTTATGGCGGCTCGGAACATGAGGCGAGTCGCAGCGCAGTAACAAATTCAGGGGTACCTACTGAGCAGCGAGTAGCGCAATTCAGAGCCGCCATCATGTTTGAATCGAGCTGTATATGTGGCATACAAACATTACATGATTGGACTTAGAAAAACTATAAACAGTTTATATAGTATTTTTTATTGTTATAGAAGAAAAGGATTTACATTCTTTGATTATGAAGTTTCTTTTTTTATCACACATAATTTGTCGCTATGAAACAGAATCTTTTTGTCGAGAGGTTTGTCAAGCCCAGAGTACTTTGAATACTTGCCTTATAGGCAACTTAACCGACTGTGAAAAAAAGGGTTCTGTGTTTAACCCACGAGTATAGTTTCACAGAATTACAATCCACTGCAATTTTCTGGTTGATCAATTCAATTCAATTCAATTTATTTAATTATGTAACAATTCACATTGCGTTCGAATATACAAAAATAAAAATACAAAAAAAGTTCAAACAAACCAAACATGCAACTCAATTTAAATGAGAAAATATTAGTAAGATAAAAAAAAACAGAAATTATAGATTATCATTCAAACAGATTTACACCAGGCTCGGCCATATAATAAGTTGGGGAAAAAGTTTCTTCGCATTTTTTAAGAAAATTCAAAAAAAAATTAATATAGTTTATTTACATTTAACTAAAGTATGTAGGTACCATTTTGTTCGATAACTTTTTGCCATCTTGTAGGTAGGGGATCCCATTGCTATAGAAATTTTGGGACTTCTGATCAAAATACCGCGACAAGTGGTTTTGGCAGTCCTCTCGTGATGTTAACCTGACACTGCCTAAAGAATCCTGAAGAGACCGAAACAGGTGGAAATCTGAAGCTGCAAGGTCAGGACTATACGGCGGATGCATTAACACTTCCCAGCCGAACTCTCTTAATTTTTGCTGAGTGGCTAAAGATGTATGAGGTCTAGCGTTATCATGATGAAAAACCACACCCCTTCTGTTGATTAATTCCGGCCGCTTTCTCTCAACTTCTTGCTTTAATCTCATCAGTTGTTCGCAGTAGAGTTCAGAATCGATGGTCCTGCCTGGTGGTAACAGCTCATAATGAATAATGCCCTTCCAATCCCACCACACACACAGCATCCGTGCTTGTTGCCAGTTAACCCGGGTTTCGCCACAGTCTGTGAAGCTTGACCGGCCTTTGACCACGACCTTTTTCGCACGTTCTAGTCGTACGTGATCCACTTTTCATCACCAGTTATCAGCTTCTTTAAAAATGGTTCGGTTTCATTACGTCGTAATAAAGAATCATAAATGAGTACACGGTTCATTAGGTTTCTTTCAGTGAGCTCGTGAGGTACCCAAATATCGAGCTTTTTTGTGTACCCAGTTTTTTTCAAATGTGCCAAAACTATTTTGTGGTCAATTCCCAGTTCTTCAGCTACGTCGTAACTACTGATATGCCGATCTTGCTCCACTTTTTCAAAAATGGCATCCATTTTATCCGTAATAGGGCGACCAGAGCGACGTGCATCTTTGACATCGAAATTTCCGGATTGAAAACGCTTAAATCAAATTTGTGTTACTCTCACAGACACTGCACTAGGTCCATAAACATCGCAAATTTTTTTCGCGGCTTGCGTTGGTTTTTTACCTTTTTTGTGGTAAAATTTTAAAATGTATCGATTTTCTTCATTAGATTCACTCATCTTGACAGTACGAAAAACAAATGAAAATCACACGTTTTCCTATTTTGAATTTGGAATTATGTTCTTTAAAATTTAAACTTTCAATGATACCAAAACCAGCCAGATACAAATAGTATAGCCAAAAAGATTTTATTACAAGTTCATACATACTATAATGCGAAAAGACTTTTTCCCCAACCTAATATACAAGTTGGAGGAAAAACCCGGAAATAAACGTGTTTTCTTTCGTTCAATAGTTTAGTCACAGATAGCTAGTTAAAGATTGTCAAAACCCATAGTAGGCCCATCCCTACTATTTAGTTTGTTTGAAAAAAAGGCCTGCAGAACACAGTTTAAATCTGAAAGTGGCCCAAGAAAAGAAAGTTTGAGTATGGCTGAGATATAAGCTCCATTCTACTCGTACCTTAGATACCAATCCACGCCAAAACCTTTTTCAAGTTGTAACTCCCGGTGAACGGTAAGATCAAATAAATTGTGTATGCTCGATTTGATTAATTTGATATATAGGTTAGATATTAAATTATTATTTAATTTCCAGTCATTACGATACCGTTTACGTAAAAGTTACGTGAAACGTAAAGCTGATTAGGGTAGTTTTCTTTTACATATACATTAACTTGTATTTTGCAGGTAGCTGCGTATTTTAACAGAACCTGAGGGTGGGTACTTTGTTTAGCTACATAAATAACATTACTAAAGTTATGTACTTTGGAAACTTAGTTGAAATATACTAATGATGTAATATCTACAAGAACAAAGTTGTTTTGATATAATTCTCGTCTAGTTGAAAACAATAGAGGAATAGCAGGAATGTAGCGAATTAATTTTTGGAACATGGGAACTTTCAGGCTCTTTTTTACCTATTTCAATTGTTAATTCAACGGGCACGTTACGTTTTATTATTATTAAACTAGCTTCTGCACGCGGCTTCGTTCGCGTGAAATTGCGGCCCCCAACTCACCGCATCGCATCCCATCACCCACCCGTGCTATTACATCGTTTTCACTTACGGTTTTTAAGAGGAGGCTCCCTATTTTTATGTTAATTTGCATGAATATTCTGAAACAGTCACACATACAAGCAAAATGTTATTTTAGTATATGATTTGTTGGATCTTTTTCTTTCCATGTTGAAGACAGTTAAGTAAGCAAAATGAAACTTTAGTATATGATTTATTGGATCTTTTTCATTGTTGTCTTCATGTTGAAGACAGTTACGTAATTGTAATATTTTCTCTCAATAAATTTTTTATTCGAAAATCATGTCTTTTTCATACAAAAACTAACAAGATTGTTTAGCTTTTATGTCTAAAATAAATATTCACAGCAAGAAAATATAGTTTATTATCCCGACACAAGATATTTTTCCTCTAGATCAATTGCTACTTTAGTTATAAACGAAATAAGAATTGAGACTTACGCTATTTAGTTTCGTGCTCGAACACGATCAAAGAGCGCATGCGATATTCAACTTTATTACTGATGCATTAGCGTTTAGCACATAACGGAGTGGCGGGGAGCGAGGGGCGGAGCTTCCGTTCGTAATATGATTTAGACTGCCTGGTCTTAATTACTTTTTTTATTTGTCTCGGCTCTTAATGGTTGTAGCGTGATGTTAAATAGCCTATGTCATTTAAACAAGGTACCGCTACAATGGCGACATTAATTTAAAACACGGGTAGAGCTACTGGCCAGTAATCATACAAATTATAAGATAAAATAATTCGCAAATTGAAAAGTTAAAATTTTCTCTCTCTTTCCTTCAAATTTGCCTACTCTTTGTGTGTTATTTGTTTTAATTTCATTGATGCGATGTTAGGATCCGTGATTCCGGAAAGTGACCTCTGCGCTACAGTTCTTTAGGTACAGGTTGCTCCGAGATGCTATTTTAGAAAATTGTAAATAAATCAATAAATAATAACGTTTAATGAAATTAAAATATCTTGATAAAACGGAAACGCGAAACCGTTTACGTGTGTTAAATTAATGTCGCCATTAAAGCGGCACGCTGTATAACCTTCCTCAAGAATTGGGCTATAAAAGGCAAAAATATTTTTTTCAAATCCGACGAGTATCTCTAGAGATTAGCGCGTTCAGACAAAAACAAACTCTCCAGCTTTATTATTACGAGGTACTATAGTTATGTTATTTATAATTATAGCACTCCTAGTTTATTTATTTGCTCGTTAAGGTGAATCCGCAGCTCCAGCCCGCGAAATTTTAAGATTTCTTACGTTTTTTGCTATTTGCAGGTCAGTGTCCGGTTGTATCTTGATCAAAATACGATTCGCAACTATAACAGATATGTGTTTACAGTATTATAATCATTAATACATCTCTCTGAGTTAGATTGGTTCCATTGAATGACTTTTTCATGAAGTCATGACATTGGGGAACATAATATCTAACTCAGAGAGATGTATTAATGATTATAATTCTGTAAATACATACCAGATATAGTCGCGAATCCTATATCATATAATATATAATCATAGTATAATATACAATATACAATTATAATACACAAATCAATACACAAATAATATACAATCATATATATATAATCATAGTACCTGATCGTATCTTAAAATTTCGCGGGCTGCAGCTGCGGATCACCTTAAAAGAAAGCTTAATTTAATAATAAAAACAGAAGATCTTTCTTAGGTGACACCAAAAATGCCTATGACAATAACAGATTCCCAACCTCGGTCAATATTACCCGTCGTCTTAATTACCCTCTGTCATGCGTTGTCCAGCAAAGCAATGACCCCCAGTAATAATTATCTGCAATCATCTGCGCAAATCCGGGTCTGACCAGACGTAGGCGATATTGGGACACGTACGAGTCACGACTCGTTACTCGTAGATCTGACCCAGCAGTATCGTTTATTACTTGTCCGCTTCAAATGTTACGAACGGATGAATAAACGGCTGGTTATTTCCTAACTGTAGCACACTTTCGGGACATAAAGCAGATATTTTTGGTCTACATTTACTTGTAATTTTTTCTAATTTAAAAAAATGCTTTTGCTTTAAATTGCAAATTAAATTACTACAAAACTCTACAATTACCTACAATTTACAAATTTGTAAATCTTAAATTGTACTCTTATACAATTGTACACTCACTTAATTTTGTCATATTTTCTGTGTTACGCAATATTTTCAACAATTTAATATTTTTGATTTGTAAGTTTTGTGGTATATGGCAAACGAATAATAATGATTTGTTTAGTTCAAATTCAATATAGGTACGCCAACATGAAAGTGTGTTAGTGAAGGTTGAAATAGGTAAGTAGCAAGTGTTATCATTTAATTTTTTTACTACTTACTATCTTCAACTAACCTACGATATTAAGACGCTGACAACAGGTAAACCGCGGTCACTGTCAGACTGCATACAAAAGAAAGAGAAGCGCAATGGCACAACGCTTGTAATTTATTGTAAAAGATGAAGCAATTATATATTTACTCAAAAATGAGTTGAGTTATTGAAAATAAAAAACAACCAAGTTCTGCATACAAATAAGACGTTCTTGTTATTAATTAAATACCAACCGTAGGTTCATATTTAACGCAGATATTTTGGATTGAAACTCAAAGTAAAGGGTTAGTTTACCGTTAATTTGTATCGAGATTTTTTTTTCTAAACGTAGTTTGGTAACAACCAAGTTCTGAGAAATATGTTCAAGAATAACATATATTTTTTCCGCTACCAAAAACTATATAGATTTGGCAATTTTTTTGTTTAAGACAAGCCCTACTTTTATCATTTGCCTCTTTTCAGCGCCTTAACCTGGAATTTATTAAAACTTGCGCTAAGTTTATTTCATGAATATCTAAAAATGAATGAACGATTCAGGTTCACTGTAGGTCGTAAATTGAAAACGAAGCCGTAAAAGAATAAAGAACAGAACATGCTTTATTGTCCGCCATTTGAATTTAATTTTCCTGCTCTATAACCATTTGGTGTGTCTGTACTTCTCTATGGTAGGGTAAAATAACATGGAACTGTACCAGGCAGGTAGGAAATCGAAGGATGTTTATTCTGTATCTTACTTCGTAAGTTTCAGGGGAAGCCGGCGCGGTCAGAATTTGCCTAGCGTAACTTCTTGAATTGATTCCCAAAGTTTCCGTTTGGAATAAGAGCTCCTACGTTTACAACACATTTTATTTGATTTCTTGTACGTGCTCAAAATACCCTAACATTCCATTTGATATTGCAATGGACGCTTCATAAATACGTGTAAATTGTACAAAGTAATTTATTGTAGGGAAGTATTCTGTAGAACAAGTGTTGATAACAACTTTACGGATATGTTTTCCTAGTCGAGTTGGCTTAGAGTTTTACTTGATTCGCATAGCTGCGGTACTCGTTCACCTATGGCGTGTTCTGGATCACCGGCCGCGGTGACCTGTCCAGCCATGCATGCCACACCTACTAGCCTACCAGGGTTCTATAAAAACGAAATATCACGTCAACGCCATCCTTTTAATGTAGCACAAATTAGAATATGAATTATATCATAAGCTATTCTGGGAACGCGTAATTGTATAATTTAATTCCGCATGAATAAAGATATTAATAATGCAATTCGATGTACTGTGTTCAATCTTTAGTTTAGCATGTAGTTAAATTATGATTAGTAAGATAATCCATTTTAATTACTATTCATGAGTTAGGTCGCTTCAAAGTGACCTTTTCGGAACACAAAAGCGTTTTTCAAACAAAGGTTTACACGTTACGTGCTTTCAAATCCGACGCTACAGCATCCGATTCGTTTTCCCTTTCTATCACGTTGAGACAATACATATAACACGATTGGAAGTGGTATTCGGAATGCAAAGCGTTTACTGCGCCGCGCCGCAATTGAATCGGAACTGTTCTAGACTTCTAGCGCTTTGTTGAGTAATGTGACTAAGTAATTAGTACGACAGAACTTCGTTTGGATGCCAGAAAGTGGAAAATTAAGTAGGTTTTATATGCAGATGGGAGGAAACGTCGGGAAAGTTATTAGTTGCTTATCTTCTCGAGTAAGTTTTTAATTTGAGTGCATTAAGATCAACATTAAATGACCCGGAATCTCTTTAACGCAATTTGAATATCAAAAGACTCAGGACCGTATTATAGAATCTCGATTCAAAGCTGGATTTCTGAATAAAATCGGTCCGATTTGAATGGAAGTTATGCTTTAGCGTTTAGTTTTTATCGTTCTCTATGCATTTTAACATCATACTGTGATCGCCAACCCGCCAGCCAAGCGTGGTGATTATGGCAACCAACCTTTCGGGGGAGGGTTGCTATATGTCCCAGCAGTGGACGTCTTTCGGCTGAAATGATGCTGGTGATGCATGCTTTAGCATCATTTTAGAATGCGGAGTTGAGTACATCACATAAAAAGCTACTCAAAGACGAATTCAGCTTCAAACCTAGACAGACCACTAATAATACTCATAAAGCTTTACGCCGATGATTAGTAATCATTCCCGTTCACTCCGCACGTTAATCCGCTGACCACGTCGATGTCACTAAGTTTTAAGCGCCAGGACATTTCGCAAGCCGAGACGGCCTAATAACTCCGCTACGAGTGACGCATGGAATTTGTACGTGACGTCATCGCTGCCCATGAATAAAATGGAGTGGCGTGTTAAAGCTCGGGTAACGTGTACGAAATGTAGGCGTGGAAGGATTTTCATTAGATTAGTTCGCTTCAAGGGAATTCCTGAGCCAATTGCGGACTTTTATTGGCTACGGATGGTTTTGTTCGTTTCATGGTGTAAATGTTGATTGCAAACTGAATTTATAGTCTCCGTATAAAGTGTTTTCAGATTTCCAAGTTCAATAGCTTTTTCCTTCTGTACTTTTATCAAACAACAACGTATATTGTCTATGCCTAAGCGAGGTATAGACAACATAGGTCCATTTTCCCCGTTCCAAAAACTATACAAGCAAGTTCGTGTAACGCTGCCAGCGAGAATGCACATAAATATTCACGACTGACTGAATTTCGCCTTTTTACCAACGTGCTACGTACCTTTTCAATCAACAATTTCAATTTAGTTCAGTTCGATTCGACGCACATGTAGGTATTTATGATATAAGACTCGGGGAAGCGATGGGATCAAAAACAATAAGGTACGGATGATTGAAAATAACCATCAACGTAAAAAATTCCAACATTTTCTGATGTTTTATTACTGCCATCAAGAATTCAGGGCTGCTGGCTAAGTAATAACCGCCGCAGGGGTCGAACGATCAGGTTAAGCTACGCTTGCCGTGGTTGATCCGTAGATGGGTGATCATCTTTACATATCAAGACCCCTCCGTGCCTCGGAAGCACGTTAACCCGTTGGTCCCGGCTGTCATTCGTAGATCTTTGAGAGTTGTTACGGGTCGTCAGAAACCCGAAAGTCTGATAACCAATCTTACCAACGGGTATCGTATTACCAAGTGAATGGGTTGTGGAGGTCAGATAGGCAGTCGGTCGATGTAAAATACTGGTATTCAGTTGCATCCGGTTGGACTGGAAGCTGACCCCAACATAGTTGGGAAAAGGCTAAGCAGATGATGATTTATGGCAGTGTACATAGGGATAGATATTATCGATTGGCCTAAACTTTATACAACTTTGTCCAATTTTTTGGATCAAATTGTTTGGAAAAAAGTAGAGCGTGTTTATGTAGGTAATATCGTTCAGTTCTCGGTTCGCCAGTCTCAGGGGAGTTGTTGCAGAACGAAGTTGGTGATCGTAGATTTGTCCTTTTACTCAGAACACATTGCTTTTCCCTAACTTGGATACCACTGGTAATTCGGATAGATATCTAGCCACATTTGCGTTACTAGGGTTTCATAAATCAGCCGCATGTTTACGCTAAGCTAGATTGACGTTAGAACTCCAAAGTTCTTCACTTCTCCTACACAATCTACTTAAATTAACAACATAAGTACCAGCGTTTCGAACACGATGGTGCCTTTATTACAGACTATACCTGTATACATGCTCAGGATAATTAAAGTTTATGAAGTGGCGGGAGGATCCTATTTAATTTCACTCGTTGCTGCCGTGATGGTGCGGTATTACTATCGTTCTTGGCTTAACTGAGTTGACGGGAATAGAGTTGACACGGAAGCATCTAAGTTCACGATGTTATTGTGTTTTCGACTCGGTACTGTTTAATTAGAAGGTACCAAAGGGATTTTAATAGATCGACTGTATTGTTTTCAATTATTTCCGCCTTACGTTTAACTTTTACATTTTTATCAATAGGATTATTTAAAATTTATCTGTTATTTCTATAGGTACATTAGTATATTATTATACAACTAGCGACTTACAGTAGGTAAAAATTAAATAACTAACTTTCCCGATTGTTCATCAATTGTGACAAGGGTAACAGGATGATGATTTCCCGATTTTTCAAGATCAAGAAGTTTATTTCATTTTAAACACATGCATGCTAAGGTGAAGCTAAGTGGTAGCCTTTTTTTTTATTTTTTTTGGGTGGGGAATTATCAAATAACTTCTCCCGCTCTGGGCGGAGCAGGAGGGCGTGTCAGACTTTTACTGACTAAAACCCACCCGTGTTCCTTCATTTGCCTGTGTGCCAGGGCTACGATATCCCTTTAGGACAAACTCGCAACCCTGGCAGGCATTGGCCCTTATGGACCCCGTCAATTAGCCTGTAGCCTGCGACCATAACAAATATGTATTTACAGAATTAGAATCATTAATACATCTCTCTCTCTTAGATTTGTTCCATAAGAACAAGTATCTTATTGAAAAGTTCTTATGGAACAAATCTAACTTAGAGAGAGGTGTTAATGATTTAAATTATTGTAATTCATAATCATTTCAGCCGAAAGACGTCCACTGCTGGACATAGGCCCCCTCCAACATTTGGGGGACCCTTGCCATAATCGCCACGCTTGGCAGGCGGGTTGGCGATCGCAGTATGGTGTTAAAATGCATAGAGAACGCTGCTGCCCATTCTCTAGTAAGTCCCTTAGTCGCCTTTTACGACACCCACGAGAAGAAACAGCGTGGTGCTATTCTTTAAGTCCGGAATCAATAATAATAATAATATTAATTCCGCATCACACGGAACTATTATAATTTATAATTCTGTAAATACATATTTGTTATGTTCGCGAATCATATTTTTATCAAGATACAACCTGACAATGACCTGAAAATTGCAAAAAAAACGTAAGAAAAGTTGAATTTCTCGGGCTTCCACTACAGATACACCTTATGACGTAACTTCCATTAAAAAAGCTGACATTTCTCTCCCTTTATATTCGAAGACTCTTTCTTCGTAGAACTGAGTGTGGGAGCTTGTTCATTTCCCTTGAGGCCTTGAGCAACTGTTTGAAAAGCAGCATACAACCAGCTGACACTATTATTCTTTCAATCTTGTACAAGAACGCACGTCACACTGCGTTTGGTTTACTCTTCTATGGAAATCCAATTAAAAATTCAATATGCTCTGGAGCGGGAAGCAAATAGGTTTGACCTGTTGAGGAAACGCCATTGTTGTGGGCTTGGCGATATGTAGCCTGTGTGTTCACTGTGCTCACAATGCCCAGTTAATTTTATTATTGTATGCTAGTTTTGAGCCGCATGTAGGTAGAGAAAGTAAAAACGTAGAAATTGTATACTTACCAGAGTTGTTTTTTTCTTTAAGATTTTATGTATTTATTTACTAAGAGGAGGCGAGGAGGCTGCCTATTTTTATGTTAATTTGCATGAATATTCTGAACCAGTCACATACAAGCAAAATTAAACTTTAGTAGGTATATGATTTATTGGATCTTTTTCTTTCCATGTTGAAGACAGTTACGTAATTGTAATATTTTCTCTTGATACATTTTTTATTCGAAAATCATGTCTATTTTAAGGATAATTTTATAAAAAAACAAACAAGATTGTTTGGCTTTTATGTCTAAAATAAATATCCACAGCAAGAAAATATAGTTTATTATCCAGCTACCAGATTTTTTTTCTCTAGATCAATTATTACTTTAGTTATAAACGAAATAAGAATTGATACTTACGCTATTTAGTTTCGTGCTCGAACACGATCAAAGAGCGCTCGCGATATTCAGCTTTATTACTGATGTATTAGCGTTTAGCACACAACGGAGTGGCGGGGAGCGAGGGACGGAGCTTGCGTTCGAAATTTGATTTAGACTGCCTGCTCTTAAGAGGGCCCTTCCCGGTCCGTCTATCGTCAATGCGAGCATGGTTGAAAAGTTTGTTGTTTCATACAGCGCAAGTGAAAACTATTAACAAACGAGTGAGAACGCGGTAACATTGAACGAAAAATAATGTGCGGAATTTTCATAAAACTTGTTCCAGGAAATACGTGTTCTTGAGTAAGCCTTACCAGTTTGTGAAATAAATGTTGGTCGTTTAGAATCTCCGTTACATTTGCAAGGTTTCTATTGTAATGTTTTCTTAACATTTACAATTTATGAGAACTTTATGAATGGCCAAAGTTCAGGTAAAATTTGTGCAAAAAAGCAGATTTTTGCAGGCTTATACTGAATTTGTTTTTCAAAATTGTTATGTTTTGCTTGCATAGAAACCTAGATATAGTGCACAAGATACCAATTGGTTCAAAATTTTCAAAGAAAGATGTGTTACAACGCCATAATCACGTACGAGCGTTTGTATGAAAAGTATGTCAGGTTGGCCGCTCTTAAGAGCGTATACGACGTACGGCATTTCATACAAATTTTCAAGCCCTTGTTTTTCGAAATGACTAAACCGATTTTAATGAAACTTCATACGCATAAGCAGGCTACAAAGGTAGAGTGATTATTATTACAGGTGAACATAAACTAAAATCAATCGAAATAAAACACTTAGATACACTGGTGAACATGTTGCTTATTAAAAATATGGCTTAAAAATTCAAACGAGCTAAGAGATTTCTTCTTCAGAACCGCTCATTATGGTCTTGTTAGTGGAAGATAATTTTAGCCTCTTGTAGAAATTTGACGGGCTAATATTCTTGCTGATGCTAGTAAAGACTCAGCAAGTACAAGACTAGCATGTTCAAGTGTTATTACCAGTAAGCAGAGGGTACTAAAATCCTCCACATTTTTAAAATAGGATATTACTTTTCTTAAAAAAAAATAGTAATAATAGTATTACTACTTTACACTTGAACATAGGTTCTAGTGTTAATAGCAAGCAACGGGTTTTAAAATCTACCACATTTTTGGGGTTCCGTAGGTTCTTCAAGTCTGTCTGTCCGTGGCTTAGCTCAGAGACTCTTAGTACTAGAAAGCTGAAATTTGGCATGGGTATACATATTAATCACGCGAACAAAGTGGTAAAATAAAATCTTTTTTTTGGGCACCGCTCCTACACGTAAATTGGGAATGAACTTGTTTTCTCGTATATCCCATTGTATGGGGTGTTGTTGGAAAGGCCATTCAAAAATATTTCGAGTGTGTTAAAAACATTTTTCAGTTCTTGGATCCGTTTGCGAAATATTAAGCTTTAAAGTGCATAGTTTTGGCTATAATCAAGCGTCCTCCCCGTTCACGGCAGTATGATATACATAGAACATGTTGCTTATTAAAAATATGGCTTAAAAATTCAAACGAGCTAAGAGATTTCTTCTTCAGAACCGCTCATTATGGTCTTGTTAGTGGAAGATAATTTTAGCCTCTTGTAGAAATTTGACGGGCTAATATTCTTGCTGATGCTAGTAAAGACTCAGCAAGTACAAGACTAGCATGTTCAAGTGTTATTACCAGTAAGCAGAGGGTACTAAAATCCTCCACATTTTTAAAATAGGATATTACTTTTCTTAAAAAAAAATAGTAATAATAGTATTACTACTTTACACTTGAACATAGGTTCTAGTGTTAATAGCAAGCAACGGGTTTTAAAATCTACCACATTTTTGGGGTTCCGTAGGTTCTTCAAGTCTGTCTGTCCGTGGCTTAGCTCAGAGACTCTTAGTACTAGAAAGCTGAAATTTGGCATGGGTATACATATTAATCACGCGAACAAAGTGGTAAAATAAAATCTTTTTTTGGGCACCGCTCCTACACGTAAATTGGGAATGAACTTGTTTTCTCGTATATCCCATTGTATGGGGTGTTGTTGGAAAGGCCATTCAAAAATATTTCGAGTGTGTTAAAAACATTTTTCAGTTCTTGGATCCGTTTGCGAAATATTAAGCTTTAAAGTGCATAGTTTTGGCTATAATCAAGTGTCCTCCCCGTTCACGGCAGTATGATATACATAATTCTAACGAAGCTAAAAGAAAAACTATCCCAGCTAAGTAGGCTTTACAAGTTAACGAGTAATAGTCGACCAACTTACATTTGTAGTTGGATTCCAACATGATTTTCAACTAGAATGTTAAGTTTGTTCTTGGGGTAAATTCATCCCAACTATGAAACTCTTCATTGTGCGTGGTTCAACACGCACTTGGCCGGTTTTTATTAAATAGGGTATTGCTTTACTTAAAAGCGGCGAATTTCATTCCAAATTTATTTTCCCATACTTAAATATTTGCATGTTTACCTCACAGTTTCCGCAGCGCGCTTATTACAATCTGCTGCCTAACTGATAATACCTGTAGTATATAAAAATACATGGGTAGCAGCCTAAGGTAAAAATTTAATATAAAAATATTAAGTTTCCTCTCGCAAATTATATTGTAGATGAGTTTTTTAATATAGGTTTATTAAGAAATACGATAGCAGAAAAAAATGCCTGTATTTTTTATTATCTGAAATATCAGGTGCATTTGAACCGACAATACGGCGTCCATTGATTGGAAAACAAGAAAATTTACGTCAATACGAGTTTTTAGATTCTTCATGCCAAGTTACTTGTGTCTTTGTGAAAGGGAATGAGGAAGGAAATATCAAAGTTGTCGACGCGATCGCGATTAGGTACCTTATGTATTTACAAATGTTTTATATCAAAGAGGGTCTAATTTGTGTTCGTCGATATTTGGCGCAAGAAAAAAACAATTTTCTTCTTCTGAATTTTATTTTACATTTGGCTTTATCAATACTCACTTTGTACTTGATTACGTTCATCATACTGAAAAGCAGGATCGGTAACTTGAACTGCAGAAGATTTTTCCTAATTCCGTATGCCTACCGACCGTCAAGAAATTAAAAACTATTTAGCACTCTCTTGTAGGTTTGTTCGCCAATTTCGAAAGGTCTAGACCAGTCGTATGAGTATTCAAAGTGCTCCGCGGAGCCCTAGCTCCACAAAGCCTCTGTGGGGGCTCCGCGAAATTTCTGGTCATAATGAAAAAAAAATACTTAAGGAGTTCTATATTTTATTTTACTCTGCAACCTGAGTAAAATAAAATCTATGTAAATATTCCAACATAAAGTAAAAAAATATGCGAATGTTAATTTTAAGTAATATGATTATTCATAAATAATACACATACAACCATTTTTGATTATTTTAGGGCACGCTGTACACTGTTGTCACCCAATGTAAAATTTCAACATTTATATCAGTAATTTTTAAGGTGTACATAATATTTATTTTATTAAGTACACACAGTAAAATACAGAGAGATACGACATAATTATAATATTAGTACAAAGGTACCTACTGCTTATTTCTTAAGAAATTTCTTCCAGCAGACCTGCGAAAGGAGAAATGAAAAAGAAATGTAGACAATAGTGTGTGAGAACAAGAAGAGAAAAATATGAATATGCGAAGTCTTATACTAAAATGTTAAATATACGAGTACCTATACTATACCATATCTATATATATACATATAAAATTTACACACGTATACGTACACGTACACTTGTGCAAAAAACTTAGATATACCTAAACAAATACATAAAGCATATATATAAAAATAATAAAGAGTATTCGTTTTCCAAAAGGGTTCCGAAGCCCAAAAAGTTTGAGAACCACTGGCCTAGACAAAGCTTTCGAAATTGGCGAACATACAGTATACGAGAAAGCACACAAATTGGCCTTGCATTTCAAAGGAGTATCTAGGTATGTTTGGCCATAGGAACCAGATAACCTATCATAACATCACGCGTACTTCCAGAAGGAAGGAATGGAGCAGGGAGGGACAGAAGTGTATATAATGTAGTAGAACATCAATAGAACAATTCTATGCATTTATGACATAATAGGTACTATCGTGAGCGTGCAAATCGGACTACTTTCAAAACAAAATCCCATGCTCACGATGACCATGTGGTAATTTCTGTTTACCGACACTTCTTGCATCAACCAATAAAAATAAAAAATATATTTAAATAAATTTCTCAGGCTCTGTTAAAATGATCACAGTTATCTGACCACCCTTTACCCGGTTTTTATACGGTCTTTTTAGGGTTCCGTACCCAAAGGGTAAACGGGAACCCTATTACTAAGGCTCCGCCGTCTGCCTGTCTGTCTGTCCGTCTGTCACCAGGCTGTATCTCATGAACCGTGATAGTTAGACAGTTATTTATAGAAATTTTCACAGATGATGTATTTCTGTTGCCGCTATAACAATAAATACTAAAAAATAGAATAAAATGAATATTTAAGGAGGCTCCCATACAACAAACGTGATTTTTTGGCTCGTTTTTGCTCGATACTAATAACGGCAACAGGTAGACGCTTGAAATATTCACAGAATGGTTAGTTATATATTCAATTTAAAAATAAATAATTAAATCAAATTAAAACAAATATTTAAGGGGGGCTCCCATCCAACAAACGTGATTTTGTGGCGCGAGTCCGACTCGCACTTGTTTTTATTTACAAAAACAAGGGGCCCAGCAAAAATCTGATGCGGCGATGCTATTGGTTGATGAGCGTAGGCAAGCGTTACCGCGGATCCGTGTGGTGCCGGACGTAAAGAATAGCACCATCCTATTTCTTCCCGAGTGTCGTAAAAGGCGGCTAAGGGTCTTACTAGAGAATGAGCAGCAGCGTTCTCTATGCATTTTAACGCCATACTGTGATCACCAACCCGCCTGCCAAGCGTAGCGATTATGGCAACCCGAAAATGAAAAGCACTAAGAACCGGTCGAAGTGGCGGTGCTTGGGGGAGGCCTATGTCCAGCAGTGGACGTCTTTCGGCTGAAATGATGATTATGATGAAGCGTTACTATAGCGGCCGAGCACTGCAAGCAAGAATAGTCCTTATGGTGGTCCGATTTGCACACCCGCGATAGTAGGTACCTACTAACTTGTGTTTACTAATTTGCATTCTAAAATATCTATACTTTCCTCAAGTTACAAGTTAAACGCTCATAATTTTCCAAAAACAAAGTAAGAATTCACAATTTAGGTAATTTGTTACCTTACTGAAAGAATAGCACAGACGAAGGAAAAACAGCATAGAATGTAAGATAAAGCGTTCGTTTTTATATTGATTTGCCAATGAAAATATGTAGCAGTTGCATGTCGACAGCGCATACCTATTGTGGGGGAAATAGGGAAATGGAAATTGGAAGGAAATAGTGTTCGTAAGTAATGGAACGGCCCGAATAGCTATGAAGTTGGTGGAAATGCTGTCCTTGTGTGTGCTCCGTGTGGAGTTATGTTCTTGCTTGAGTTAGTTGAATTGGGGTTTTATAAGCTCAAGGGATGAATATTTGGCCTTAAGTAACTATATCCAGCTTGTGATCATCTTCAGCCCCTAAAAGTTTAATGCTGACTAGAAGAAGCTGCTTCTCATCATCATGTACTACGTAATCCCTTGAAACACTAATAACACGATGACAGACATAATTATTTTATATTTTCAGAAATCATAAAAATGGAAAACACTTTTTCCGAACTTAGATTAAAATGCGCCAGTCTGTCAGGGCATAATGGCGACAAATGTATTAAATCGAGAGCCATAAACTATCTTCTACATACGGTAATTATACTTTAACGGCTGGATCTGAAGTGAAATCGTTATCGGCTAAACTTTATGGCGCATCGCTGTGTGAATTGGATAAAATTTATATCGAGAATGTGAGCGAAATTCTGAGTACCTACCTACATACTCCCTTTGACGAGGGTGTGATCCCTTTATATTATCAGACGAACTCATAATGAACTTATTTCGTTCCAAATATTAGAGTTTAATTGTCTACTGAACCTTTTAGACTCGTGATAAAACAATGTGAATGTTTTTTTGATAATTGCGTTAATTTGGGGAAATGGATAGGAGTTTTATTTGGGCATTACGTCGACGTCGACGAAAATAGGGTCTCTAATGTGTTAAGGATCGTTATCTATATATTATTTATAATTATATATTCTTTTATAATTGTAAGCATTTGTTTTCCGTTTCAGAACGTTGATATACCCCCAGTCAAGCATTTGCGTTTTTTCTGTATAAAATTTTAACTTTGATTTTATACAGAAAAAACGCAAATGCTTGACTAGATCTGTGAAATTCAGGATTGGCAAAAAAGTCAGTCTTAAAGCAGTACAGAAAAAACTTGAAGGCCTGGCTCAAGACAAATTAATTAGGTACTCCATTCATACTATTCTTAATAATAATTCGTAGAAGAGGCGAAATAAAACTGACCGAGCTAATGGTAATTCTGAGAGCAATACAAATCAAAAGCCACTGGGAAATGTACGTAGGAAATCGAACATTCCTGCAAATATTGCCAGTGTGTCCTCTAGTGGACCACGCCTGGGTTATCTATGTATTGATTGGCCAATTAAAGTCATAATCTAAAGTTTAATATTAATTTCGCACCCATTTACATAATGCCAGATAAAAAGGAAATAAGAGTTATTTAATTTCTAAAATATCTAGACAAAGTTCATCCAAAAATAATTAAAATAAAATTATTGATTATCCACATAATTATAATTTAAACGACAAGTAATAAATAATAGAATCGACATTTTAGTATTTTGAAATGTCATGTGATTTTGACAACCCTTTAAAGGTCAAAATCTAAAAACCGGAGAGAAATGCAAAAAGATTGCCTGTACTGAAGTTAGTGAATAAAGTATTCAAGTAGGTACGTAGACAAATGGCTCCGGAGCGAGAAATATCACGGAACCACTGAAGGATATCCTTTTACAGGTAAGAGCAAAATGTTGAAGGAAGTCTTTTAATACCTATGCAGAGCAGGTACCGGTAGGTACTTTAATATGGTTGGGAAGTAGGTAATACAATTGCAGAAGTCAAAAATACGTAAAATCAGCAATAATGGCTGTTCGGTGAATTTATGTATAACACATCCTTACATACTGCTTATGCTTCGTTTACGTTCATACATCTGGTCATACACGCACCTATCACTAATAAGGTCAATATATTATGTCCTTCTAGGGCGTTCCCTCCCGGTGTGTCCACTCACATCTGCCTTGTAAATACCTTTTGTTAGTCGCCTTTCACTCACCCTCTCAACATGACCAAACCAACTAAGAATACTTTTTTAAATGTTTGTCACTTGCCTGCCTTATCATATCATCCCCCAAGCCAAAAATATTGTCGTAAAATTGAAACATATTGTAAAGTGGTAGTATCCATTGTTGTGTTGATTTGATAAACCCACAATAAACCAGAAAACACAAATAGAAAATTGAATTTTTATGTTTCGTCTCGTTGTGAACGCCCGTGAATTACAGATCATTAAACCTATAATGGTAGTCTTAACAGTATTCTACTCTTACATAAACCATCAAACCAGTGCGAACAAGTCACGAAAATATGACTCATAAAATGAAACACATCAAATTGATAATTTTCTTTTTAGTGCTGTAGTTAACGCTAAGATAGTACGTGTGGAGCAAAAGGCAGTGTGATGAACGAAATCACGGTGGCTAGATGTTACAAAACAGCGGTGACCGCTCAGTGTTCTAGAGTTGACTCCATTAATTACAACCACTGATGTTTAATCAAAAAACTGCAAGCGAACAAGTTTCCTACAACGTAAAAAGAGAAAACCAACGCCAAACGAAATAAAAAGTAAAGAAGAATCCTGTTTCTGCAGTGAGTGCACACGGACCGGACAGAGAGAAAATTTGAAAATAATCTCCTCGGACAAAGGAATGGAGAATTAAGTCTATGCAAATAGGACTTGCGTCACGAACAAGTGGCCATTGAGCCGAGTGCTGACCGGCGAGATACTGGCTCCTATTGAAAGTAAGCGAACAATTCAATTACATTCGATTTCGTTGAGGCTGAGCTTTGCCGCAGCATTTTTCTATTTGGTCGCGACTCGGGACGCTGCAAATGATACGAGCGAGTGGCGGCCAGGGGAGCTCTACAGCTTGCATACAAATTGAACACGTAAATGAGATAACACCCTGTTTACACGAAGGGACCGTGTTACAATAAAACTGGGTAATGGGAATTCCTGATACGGCAAACTGTTTTCGCAACGGAAAATGTTTGAGAGCACTTCCTATCTCGGGTATTTTAGCTGTTGTTTTAAATATGTAATGCTGAAGATGCCTTCAATTTATTTCTGGAAACAAAGTGTGACCTTTGTAGCTGTAATGTGTAACGTTATAGGGTTGAAACACGGCGTAGTCCTAGTAGAAATATCATGTTGCAGTAATAGAATTACAATAATCACTATAATGTATCTGCTGCGATTAATATCCTATAGTCTGATATTCAAGTAGCTAAAGCCTGACCGGCGTAGTCATATTACGTTGCTAATCTTGACTAATTATAAACGAGTACCTACCGGTCTTTTAAATTAAAAACCACCCTGGCTAATGGATTCGTCCCACGTTTTCAAGCAATATCCTGTTAATACAACATCGGACATTTCGATGTTATTCCATTTTGTTGATATTGCCAATATTCTCGGGGGAAATTGAATTATTGACGCTGTGAAGCAGTCCATTTCTTTGTTTATATCGAGTGTTTCGACTTGTTCGTAGTTGTGTCGTCTCTTGCCAATACTGAGTAAATCCTTTGACAATTGTGTCGAAGCTAATAAGTGACGCTTTGTTAGGAGAAGATAAAGGAGCAATTCTTCTATAAATATGTTCTTTATAAATGAAGGCAAAAATAAAAAGTGTTTTAAATTAAATTCTGCTTTAACCACTGGATGCTTCCAGTGGCTTTGCAGGCGTGGAATTAATACACAGATTCGGCCTCGAAAAAATCCCTAAGCGGTGTTCAAAACCGTAGCAAAATTCACCCTGTATTTTTCAGGATTAGCATAGGTACGAACTTGCAAAAGCGGTTGGTAACTTTGTTTCGTTATATTTTGAGGTTATGGAGTAGGTAAGGAGGTTTTTCCAAGGCCGATCAATGTTATGTTTCCGATGGATTTTAAATATTATTTTATTATGGTCATACAAGACGAAAATAATAAAATTTCATGAGGTGACCTATTCCTTGAAGTGGTCGAAAGTGGCTTCAAAAGTAAAATATTAGGTATTTATGTGATTTCGTAATTATTAAAGTTTAATCTTCCGTTCAGTTGAATTTTGTAACTCCTTCACGCTAGAAAGCCGTTTATACTGTTAAAGACTATGTATATTGTGGACAAAAAGTCTTGAGATTAAGCCGCTTCAATAAATTTAGAGTTTTTGTTTCTATATACTTACCATTTTACATATACAACGACATGAATATTTACTTTGTAAAGTATTTATGTATTATTTTAATTATTGTGAATACGAGGACTATGTGGGTCATTGTATTTTTTTTTCTCTCAGTTAGTTTTAATGACGGTTTGGCAGTTTGAGTACTTGTACTTTTTGTATTTATGTTCTTTCTTTTCGTCATGTTACCAAATATAAACATATTTTCTTTCTTTTTTTTATGCGGCCTACACAAATATCTTTTCTTTGGTATTTGTTCGTCGAATGGTTGAGCTCCTTAAGTTCTAAGTTGAGTTGCACGATAATTGACAAATGCGTGCACTGCCTGGACAGGTCCACTCAATCTGTGTGGTTCTTTCCTCAAAATACCATTTCAGACACCAATCTACATGGTCTCACTTGTTCTGACCAAGATTATGTCTGGACTTGAAAAGAGACTGTGACCTCTGAGTTTCTTTCGGCCTTTCTTCTCAGAGTAGTAAGATAGGAAACGCTGACCACGTATTGAAATATGATTGACATGTCAAAGTGTTAGTACAAACCTACTTAGAGACATAAAATCATTTATGATTTATCACATCGAAACTGTTTTACGGATTTGAGTGCAAAAGCCGATTCTATCCTTATTAAGAGCAGGCAGTCTAATTTAAATTTCGAACGCAATCTCCGTCCCTCGCTCCCCGCCACTCCGTTATGTGCTAAACGCTAATGCGTCAGAAATAAGGTTGAATATCGCGTGCTTTGATCGTGTTCGAGCACGAAACTAAATAGCGTAAGTCTCAATTCTTATGTCGTTTATAACTAAAGTAATAATTGACCTAGAGAAAAAATATCTTGTATCGGGATAATAAACTATATTTTCTTGCTGTGAATATTTATTTTAGACATAAAAGCTAAAGGCCAAAAGTTGACTGGTAGAAAATGCCTATGGCATTAAGTCCGCCTCTGTACATTTGTGTGCTTAAAGTATTAAATAAATAAAAGCTAAACAATCTTGTTTGTTTTTTAGAATTATCCTTAAAAAAGACATGATTTTCGAATAAAAAATTTATTGAGAGAAAATATTACAATTACGTAACTGTCTTCAACATGGAATGAAAAAGACCCAATAAATCATATACTAAAGTTTAATTTTGCTTATAAGTGTGACTGTTTCAGAATATTGATGCAAATTAACATAAAAATAGAGAGCCTCCTCTTAAGTTCATGTAACCTTTCCATCGCCTTAAATACAGCTAGTTACCACGTTACATCACCACTTACGTATACTACCGAATCGAACAGCCGTAACCGAAAGACAAAACACAATCATTTAACACTGTAACACGACAATACAATTAACGATTTACACCAGTCAATATGTTCGAGTCATTAATCGAATAATTTTCGCTTGCAATTAACATCTGTGTCGCAATATTATGTCATTATGATAGGTGAATTTACAAATGGCGGCCGTTAATGAATGACGTTTGTTTTAAAACGTCATTCATTTGCCGGTGGGACGTTTAATGGATTATATTATTATATTGGTGGGTTGGTCTGCTATGAATGGCTGTAATCAGTCAATCCATCTATTTAACAAATATTTTAGTAAGTATGTATATTGTTTTCGCAAATAAGCGATATCGAACGATAAATTTTTAAAGTTGGTGTCGCAAACAATGGTTGGCTTACAATTACTGAGGGCCTAGACAAAGTAACATTCGATTAGCGATAACGCTAGTAGAAAAGCCACAAAATGTATAGGGTTGACAAGCTATCGAAATGTCACTTAATCATAGGTCAACGAATAGAAATTAGCTAGACAATGTTATCATCATTCGATTCCATGAAACGAATCTACAGCGTCGAACGATAACTTCCTTAAAGATACGTAGCCAAGTGGCACTTTTTGACAAGCGTTATCGCTAGTTTTCGATTCGTATGAAGGAATTCGAATCGAAAACTAGCGATAACGCTTGTCAAAAATTGAAATAACGATAGTGATTGTAGAAATAGAATCGCTCCGAAGCGAATGCCATTTGTCTAGGCCCTCTGTTTGGAGAGAAATTGGGCGATGAAAACGACAGGTTGTACAGAGGAAAGGGTGCACAATACCTTACTTGATGCGATAGAGGCCTGGATTGACGATATATATGCAATAGTCACGACTTTTCACTTGTTTCTTCGAGTTTTTATTGCACGAGACGCGCGAGCTACGCTTTTTCAAACACAGACAATCGCCATAATCCCTTCTTCAAAATGTTGCGACGAGATTACGCGCGTCACTTGGTGTAGCCTTCTTGTTCACACGCGAAAATTAAAGCATGTGCAGGAATGGGATAGACCATAGGAGGTTGCAAAACAACTTTATCTATTAATTCATTTGCCAACATAGATACAAAAAAATAAATAAAGGAAATGACATTACTATAATAAAATTCTAATCGAATCAGCGCAACCATTATAGTTTTCGTTATACAAAATCAACGCTTAGTTTAATCAAAACCGGATAATTTTGTGTCAACAGTCTCATTTCCGCCAAAATAGGTTATTTTTTAAATTTAGAAGATGTAGTCTATATTCAGAAATAAGATAAACTATATTCCTGTGTAAGACTTCCTGTCCACTGGAGCGGAGAAGTTCAGAGCTAGTAAAACATTCTAATGTTTGCGTTACTCCACTCCTCTCTACTCCAATGAAACGCAGCCTTAACTGTTACCTCGGTCTGTGCCTTGGTAGTCTAGTTTCACGTGTTAGGCTGAGAATATCAACGAAGTTGTAATTAGTAATCCATTAATTTGGCTCTGATTAGTTTTCGTTTGTTTGTAACAAAGTTATTAATTAACGATAGCATATTGTTAGGGGCATCGGATAGTTATATGCCAAACGACCTTTTTACTTTGAAGAACAAAGTTCTATTAATAAGTCGTCAATATATTGTTTCCAGAATCCTACGTTAATTTTGTAAAAATTCTCCAATAATCTTCTTTCGACAATGAAGCAGGATACACAATTCGGGTTATTGCAGAACATGGTTTTCCGATACATCGTATAGGTGTCAATCTTATAGACGGTAATAATAGAATTTCAACAATCCTTTACTACACATAGTACTCGTAGGAATCTCGGTAAGGCTATGTTCAAAAGTTCTAAGTATTAGGACAGTTTGGTACACAACAGAGGGCCAATTACTCACAAGTTGTTCCCGAAGTTACCCGAGACAAATTTGGAAGGATTCGGCCCTGATAAAGGACAAAGAGGAGATTTCCGACGAAATTAAATTTTCCAAAAAGTTTGTCGATATTGAATTAGCTTTTATTCTTATTTCGTCCGCTGTGTTTCGCAGTTTGCATGTTGTTTTGATGTTAAAAAGATATCATCAAATGTGAAGATGTTATAAAATTGATGATACCTACTCCAGATATAGATTTGTCTTAAAGAATTTCGTAAGCTTGAAACTCCAATTGCTAGACTGTATACTGACAGACTACTGTAGACTGTGTACTTATTCATTCACAGCCTGTGTATGTAAATTATTTATGTATGTTAATATGGGCTGTGTTACAATTTTGGTGTACAATAATGTAAATTCTATCTATCTATGGTTAGGAAACCCTATTCAGTACAAATATATTAATACAGGGTATAATTTCATAAATAAATAGCATATGATATATTAAATTACGAAAACATACAAACTACTAACTAAATATCCTATTACGAGTATACGTGATAAAATAAAATGCTTCAGTTATTTCAAACTACAGATAAGAGAAGATTCAGAATGAGAAATGTCTGCAAACGACATCACAGGCCCGTTTTCAGATCTTGAGATCTCTATATCAATAATTCTCACACGGATCTTCGGGCTGGATCGGGTTTTATACAGGATCCCTTACAATTTCAAATTCACATTTATATTCACCGCCTACAGCCTTTATATCCCAACATTCAATATATAAATGCCAATATTTTAGGCTTCAACCTCAGAAAAAGATTCACCGTTTTTTTTCTAACTTTTGTCAACCTTTTAGTTATTTTGGGGAACAAGAATTAGAGTTTGGTAACAAGAACAATGTGTTAGTTTCTTAGCACGTGGCGTTAAGAAGTTTTTGCATATTTATCTCCATGGTAAAAGGCGTAACTTTATGCATGTATGGGTTGAAGAAAGTTTCGTTCGACCAACCCCTGGGAAAAAGGCGTCATGTTAGGTAAACTAATGTTCCGTCTACTCTGAGAATAGAAATTAATAAGCATGTATCAATCGATCATTATCCCACGACTTCTAAGAGTCAAGGGAAATGGGTAACTATGGCATATACGCTGAACTAGAAACCGAAGTACTTATTGCTGTTCATAATACGTGTACCGGTATAGATAAAGCCGTATTCAACCAGAGAGCAGATGAAACCGCAGCGCTTGTATGAACGTGACCCACTGAGGCAGAAACCGAATGCGCGTCTGGGGAAGCACTTACGTTACCCAGATGAATTGCACTCGATCTTTAAGATAAATTTTGCAGTACGTGTTGGTAAAGTACTAAAAACACAGTCAGCTTTAAGTAAGTTTAATATTGACTGATGTCATAACCAAGGTACAAATAATTGAAAAATAGTTTGGACTACGTTTCATTTTACATTCCCAAGGAGTTTTAATTGAAGACTAATAATTTGAAAGGACCCGAAGGTCTTTTTTTTTTTTTTTTGGGTGGGAAATTATCAAATAACTTCTCCCGCTCTGGGCGGAGCGGGAGGGCGTGTCAGACTTTTACTGACTAAAACCCACCCGTGTTCCTTCATTTGCCTGTGTGCCAGGGCCACGATATCCCTTTCGGACAAACTCGCAACCCTGGCAGGCATTGGTCCTAACGGACCCCGTCAGTTTGTGCTGACATCTCTTTGAGGCGCGCGTGGAACACATCGCGCCGTCGACCCGGGCCTGGTCCGTGGTCCGACCATCCGCAGGCCCGCGCCTACGGTGGCCGGAAATCGGCTTGAGACTCCCGACGCCCGGGGCGTCTCCTGCGGTGACTAAGGGCGCGAGGGCGCAGACCTTGTCTCCCCCTCACGCGTTCCGCCTCCTCCTTCGCTAGCATAACTGCTTCGCAGAAGGAGGTGACGGCCTCCCATGCACTCTCGCTCCGAACCATGGCCTGAACCAGGGCCGGACGCGAGAGATCGCCGCCGCCCATCGCCTCCGTGAGGACACGGCGGTGCTCCGCCCAAGCTGGGCAAACCTCCACCGTATGCTCCACCGTGTCCTCCGGGCGATCCACACAGTGGTGACACCCGGGCGTTTCCTCCCGCCTAATCCTAAACAGGACCCAAAGGTCTGATGTCGGATCTGTTTAGAAAATAACTAAAATATTTAAGGAATTTAAACTTGGAAAGAAAAAAATGATCATGAAATTACAAACCACGTGGTCAAAGAAGTCACAAAGACCAACACAGAAAGACGGTACAACTCATTTCGTTATAGAAAATTATATAACAATCCCAACACAAACAAAATTGCTCATAACATATTCATAGTATTGTACACGGATTTAATTTATTACCGATCTACGATTGGATTGGTTTTGTTTGATAAACGACATATCGAACAATCTGTCATGTTCCGCAAATGACAGTGGATATGTCATAAATCCATTATGGCGGATGTAAATCAATTCTTATTCGGATTTAGAGTTGATAAATCAATTAGGATAACTTTATTACGAAAATAAACAATTATCAAAGAAAGTTTGAATTTAAATAAGCTATTCTGGATTTAGTTTAAGATAATTTCCATCTTATCTACCCAAGGGGGTCGTAACATGTGACAAGGGTTTTATTGGATGTCTAGGAAGTAGCATATATGTAGGAAGATAAAAGAGTGACAAATTGGAATAGTGAATAATTGTAACGTCAAAATTGTTTATTCGGAATTGTTAATGAAATGAAATGAAATGAAATGAAATGAAATCGTTTATTCTGTAAATAGGATATCGGAATCACTTTTACACGTCATATTAAAAAGTAAAAAATAAGCTAGATGTAGTCGACATTTCCTATCTGACTACCCGTGAGAAGAAATGGCGAAACAAACTCAGGGGTCAAAGTCTCTTTTAAAGTCCAGACATAATCTTGGTCAGATCATGTGAGGACCATGTAGATCTGTGTCTGAAATGGTCTTTTGAGGAAAGAACCACACAATTTTGAGTGGACCTGTCCAATCAGTGCAAGCATTTGTCGTAATCGTGCAGCTCGACTCAAGACTTAAGGAGCTCAACGACTCGACGAACAATACCAAAGAAAGTACATTTGGGTAGGCCTCATAAAGTGCTCAAAATGCCAGACCACCATTAAAACTGAGAAAAAGCATAAAATAATAGGAAAATATTTAAAGAAAAAAAAAATGACGCACATAGTGCTCACATTCACAATAAATTAAAGCAGTAAATATAATACTTTTCAAAGTAAACATTAATGTAATATTGTATATAATATTCTGCAATGTCAATATTTATATAAAATCATGCATAATAACATTAAATGTCAAGTTTTCCAGTTTGATCACAAGGCTTGCAGAGCGAGCAGCTCAATCCCAAGCTTTTGTTTGTTATACTGTATAAACTACTACGAGTATGCAAAACAGTAGTTGATTGAACATTAAAATATTCAATCAACTTCTGTCAAAATTAATTCGTATAAAAACGAATTAATTTTTGATGTTAATTTACCCTATGAGTAAAATTTTCGAAAGTACTATTTGATTCGCGCTACTGATTACTTTGCTTTATTCCAACAACCAAGTGTTATCAAGGCACTTCACACGTTTATGTTCGCATCCACCGATTAGCAGTACCTATGTTTTTTATAGTCTTGCATTCAACGTGGTGTTTTCTGTACTTGACTGGCACAATATGCGTGCTCAAATAGCAACGACCTCTTGCGTGTGTCAAAGGCAAACACTCAGCTACGAACTCTGAATGGTGTTGCTAAGGTGCTTACTCCGGCCAAGTTATATTAATCCTGTGGGCAAAAGCTTCAGAAATGTGCCTAAAGCTAAATTTCTGTACGAAAAGGTGCGGTTTCGTTGACATTTTTAAATATGTTCGTTACTGCGTTCAGGTATTAAGCAGGCACTAAATCAAACACACCTTAATTAATGGATGACTGATTAATGTACACTGATCACCTATCCGTTAATTTAGGTCATTCAATATAGTTGGTAAACGTGCTATCTGGGAATTATTTCAATCACTCAATTTTGTGTCATTAATTAAGTAGAGTTCCATTTGGATTTCCAAATTAGAATACTTCTGGGGCACAAATTAAAATTAATCAATCCTCTAAACCAGTGGTTCTCAAACTTTTTTGGAGACGGAACCCTTTTGGAAAACGAAATATTTGACGGAGCCCTAAAGTAATCAAAAATGGTTTTATGTGTATTCTTCATTAATAATCATATTACTTGACATTTAATGTTGCATATTTTTTTACTTTATGTTGGAATATTTAGATTGATATTATTTTACTCAGGTACCAGAGTAAAATAAAATATAGTAGATACCCCTTTAGTATTTTTTTTTATTCTGGCCAGTATTTTCGCGGAACCCCCACAGAGGCTTTGCGGAACCCTAGGGTTCCGCGGAACACACTTTGAGTATGGCTGCTCTAAACGAATAAAGGATTGATTAATTTACTGAACATTTTAATTTTTCACATTTTAGTGTAACTTCCCAGATATTACACTGATTTATAAAAAACGATGTTCTCGATGTGACGTCGTATTCTGCTCGTAAAAATCCTTCTTTAAACTTACCATCATTGATGAACGGGTAGATCAGTCGCAGCTCTGCTTCGTAGTTTTCCAGTGATAATGGAGGCACTATGGGAGGAACGTAGTCGTCTTCTGGAGAACGCTCTGATCCGTAACCCTGGTCAAACTGGGGGTCTTGGAGTTTCCAAACGGGTTCGGCATCGGAACCTGTAAAGAGAAGTTATGGTTAAAAATGTATGAAGGGGTAAGTCAGTAAATGGCATAAGAGGAACTGAGCCTAGAGGCAGTGAGACGATAGTTTTTGAGGTTCAAATGACAGTATTAGTTTCGCCAATAAACTTGTACTTTTACGTAACCAGGAAGAGTTACGTACGGTGCTACGAATTCCTTTTATAAGATACATATAAAATAAAGCTCACAACACTGTCGAGCCCGAAGTTCTACTCGATCAGAGGAAAGAAAAAGCACAACAGAGCCAAGTAAATGCAAACGCATTTACCAAGAAGTTACTTACGAGTGAAATCGATTGAAGTTGAAAGCGTAACTTTAAATCCTTCACGCAACTGAGAACTTGTTACTTAAATCTATAGTTACATAATAGGTAGGTAGGTTACCTACGGGTGGTGATAACGTGTGTTATAAAGCTAACATTCTCTTTTAATATTCACACAAAATCACGAAACCATTCATATTTATCCCATGAGCATTTTGCAGCTTATGGTGAACTTATTACAAATACATATAATGTGTAATATATGTATGCGACTCCCGGGAATATCTTTTGGCAAACAGAAAGAATTTGTACACCCTTTGTTCGTAAATGTAAACGAAACGGGGCTTTATTCCCATGATATAAGGATTTATATCAGATTTACTTCAGTTTGCGGATACTAGAGCGTAAAGTAGCAATGTTTCATATAATATGTAAAGAAATTCTCACAATTTTCTTTTGTTTCTCCGACTGTTGATTGGCGTTTATTTTGTCTTCGTTTTAATAACAAATAATGTTGGTTTATATCCTTTGTTTATGAGGTCACTCAATTGATTTTCCCTTTGGTTGGTTAGGTAAGCCGGTCGCCCGTATATTGGTGAAGTCCTAGCTCATGACTATCAAAAACCGATCAATAATGTCAGAATAATTGTTGCAAAGTACAATATTTTAGAGCTAAATAGATACGAAAACAGGGTTTCGCATGGAAATATGGTACATTTGTTTAGTTTGAAGCATATTCTTACGTGGAAATGTATTATGTATGAAGGAACGGCTGGTAAAATATCGCTTTGCGTGCCTCGGATTAGTTAGGCGCTCTGAATATGGCGCCCCGGCACGTTGATTTACGTTATTCACCCCATAGGACCGTAGTGCTGTAACCCACACCACTTATTTAAGTAACAGTATATTAATTGCTTCTGTGGTCATTTATCAGTGAAATGCCAGTGCAATAATCACGTCAAATATGTTGTTCATGGGAATCGAATTGGCTTTATCAATGGATATATCGGACATGCGATTCTATCGTTATATAGATGGAGAACTTTTGTGTTGCGAAATTATTTTTGGAATTCATTACTGATGTTATCAGTTTTCTGTATCTGCATTAGAGTTATATAAACATTAAGGCTCTGTGCACGAAAAAAACCCTTTTTCGTCAATTTCTTATCAAATTGTGAGAAAACTTGAAATAATTGAAACATTACGTCTGTGTAACTATAGGAGTACAGCTTTCGTAGCGCTAAACCATTCGTGTCACTCCTCAGCACGTTAATAGTTTCATCACTTTGGTGCTCTCGAAAATATAGTATATTGCGCCTTTGATTTACTTGATGAAGATATTATATAATCATAAAATAAAATTTTGATTTTATCTCAAGGATAGCTTTAGTCCAGTATGTGATTTTGAAATTTCTTGATATGGTTTGCTAAATCATAAGAAAAAATACATGAATGACTGGGTTTTCAAAAAAATATAGGTTTTTTCAACATTGTTTTTCTGCTATATTTTGTATCGGAGTTGAAGAAAGTGCTTCCTCCACATGCAAGTAGACCATATAATAATGTTGATTACATTTTTTAATTTTCAAAATCAAAAGAAGTGTTTTGACTAAACGTCAAACGTCAGTCTCGCGTCATTTTCGGAAAACTTGTTGCGAATATTAGTGATTTTCCATGAATAATTAATCTATTTGAAAAATCCCTTTCCGCCACATGCAAATCAAAGAACTCCACATTTCAAATCACAAATAATTTTGTTTAAATTCCTTTTCCCTTTCTCACAACCAATGAACAAAATTGATCAAAATGAACCGATTTCGTGCACGGTTAAACGGTTTTGAATTTCGTCGCTACTACGAGGATGGGCAAGAATTTTGTAATTTACGGAATTTCAGTGTCAAAATTTGTAGTGGGTAACTTTAGATTATACATACCTACCTGTGAGTGAGTTTAGCTACAATGAAATTGTTGTTGCTCTATAGCAATCGCAGCTTTCATGATATCGATTCAGTTCTATGAAGTTCAAGGCCACTACTGCTGCATTCAAATACGCAGTCTTAAAAGTCACCTTGCGCTGGGTAGGTACTATCCCAACTAACTTACCTACATTTTGCTTTTAGTTGTAAAAATTTAGGTTAAAATAAAATTTTCATTAGCCTCGAAGCTAGATTTTAATAAAAGTAAAGTATTTTCGTGGAACTTTATAGTCAATTAAAAAATCCTTTTACGAACATAAACGTTGTATGAAGCTTTTCAGTTCTACTTAGAGGTGGAAATTAATGAAAATAGGTACATCAAAAAACACAAAAACAGAGCATCTCGTATTTCATGCCCTCTTTAGCATAAAGCCCGTAAAGTTTGTGAACGAAACTGAACTTTATGAATACGGAATTATGTAAACAAAAAAATAATTTTGGAAATCATTTTTAATTCATATCTTGGGAGTTCATTTCGTTGGCAGGTTTTCGTTGAATGTCTGTAACATGAAAACGTAGATATTGAAAATTTCAAGTTAATAGCTTGCGGCACATTATCAAAGTTTGGCATTTCATAAGCTTAAAATCGCCACGTCGCACGGTGGGCTGAAAACCCAATTTCATAGACTTTTAGATTTTTAAGTGTTTTTTTTTGCCGGATACACAAATTTCATCCGAGTCAACACTGCACAAAAACGAATTAATTATATATTTTTTAGAAAAATATTGTATGGAGTATGTCAAAAATCATAAATAATTATTTATGATTTTTGACATACTCCATACAATATTTTCTTAAGTTCTATAACCATCTGTAAGGATATTACGGTTTTTCTTTCAGTTTCAGAGATAATCGGATTTTTCATACTAGTTTCATACAAAATTTTTCGTAAAAAAATTATAATTAATTCGTTTTTGTGCAGAGTTAACTCGAATGACATTTTTGTGTATAATAATAAGTTAATAACTAATAGAAGCAATTTTAGGCAAAAAACGACACTTAAAATTTAATACCCGAAGTTTATGAATGCCGATTTTCGCGTTGCCGTTCAAAACGTAAAAAAATAAAATTGTCCCGTACATGAAGATCTTAATGATACATTAATGGAAATCAGTGCAATATTTCGTGGTGATAAACCATTCGTGTCAGTCTCAGCACCTATTAATAGTTTCATCACTTTTGCGCTCTCGAAAATATACCTTTTTTCGCCGTTTATTGACTTAATGAAGATATTGTATAATCATAAAATAAAATTTTATTTCATCAGACGGATAGCTGAAGCCCAGTGTGTGATTTTTAAATTTCTTGATATTGTTTTTTTTCCTATTATTTAACAAACCATTTGTTAAATAATAGGAAAAAAAACATTACCGACAGTATTTTAAAAAAAAAAGAAGGTTTCTTCAACATTATTTTCTGAGACTATTTGTAACATTTTGATAGTTCTTTGTGCTACCTTTTTGAGTTGAACATGTCTGCTTATATAAAATATATTATTTTAATAACTAAATTTATGTTATTATATTAAAGAAAAATGTTCCTAAACTCAACACGATATCGTCAATTTTGTGTGAAGAGGCAACGGAAATTATTTTTTACAATATTATAAACAGCCAATCTCTCTCAATCTGTGGCAATTATTAGTTACATTTGGTTTAGTAAAATTTTTCCGCAAAATGTACCAAAAAACTGAATTTTTTTGTCAGATTTTGTGATAGCGTCCTTAATAGCAAACCCGGGCGGATATTGTAGGTAATTCATGTGAGACAAGGGAAAGCTTTGAAAGGGTAGGTAGGTTCATATACCTACGTACGTAGGTACTTAATCGATCCTCAGTCATTTGAGGTAGACTCATTAATCACGTCACTTCAGTAGATCTTTTATATTTTTTTTGTTATCAGTGTTCTGTGAGAACATAATTATCACGTTTGGCAAAAGAATTCCAGATGCTGCCGTCTATCCTCTAGACATAATGATACTAGTGCCGGACGATCCCCTTAGAAGTAAAATTGGAATGGTGTATTTTAGGGTTCCGTACATCAAAAGGAAAAAACGGAACTCTTATAGGATTACTCGTGTCTGTCTGTCTCAGCTGATTTGAAAATCTACTGGACCGATTAAGTTGAAAGTTAGTACACATATGAATTTTTGTGATGCTAACACGGACGTGTAACGCAAATAAATAAATTTTTAATATGAGGGTCACTTTTGCGGCGCAAATTAAAATAGCGCAATAAAAAAGTTTTCCAAACTGTACTGTTACATATCAAATGAAAGGGCTTGTTGTTAGGGGTCTCAATTTTGTTTTTTAATAATTTTAAAATAAATTTCCTGAAACTACTGAGGCTATAATTTTGAAAAAAAAAAAATACAATGATAGTTCTTCACTTATAGATTACAGGAAAACCTATAAGAAATCTATGGTGTTAAAATAACATGGTAAATCTCTCAATATTGTGCGTACAAACTTACATTTGCGGTTGGAATGTATGGGGGAACATGTTTTTCAACTACAATGTTAAGTTTGTTCCTAGGATAAATTCATTCCAACTGCGGAACCGTTTATTGTACGTGAGCCGACACGCACTTGGCTGGTTTTTTTTATTATAGGACCTCCCAACACTCTTCTTATTAATTCTGGCTTTCACAAAGTCTCCTAATCAAGTTACAGATACAAGAGCACTCAATTACAATCGTTAGTCGTGCACGAGGGTGAGACAGTCAAATAAATCAAAGAAATGAAGTGAAAAAGCCTCGATCCGAGTCTCGGGTTGGACGAAATTTTCAAATTTGTTTCAGTAACGGCGCCCACTGTGCACTGTACGCTTTATTGGGCAAAAATAGAACAACCATTCTACGCACTATGTATTTGGGGACACTACACTGTGAGTAGTCAGACAAAAATAGGGGGTGAGAAAACTACGCATGTGTTTCGGGTCCATAAGCTTTGGTTTGGCATTGGGGAAAACAAACTCACTTTCCCATTTATAATATTAAGTTAGGATGTATTTTCAAATGCTTGATTCGGAACGTTACGGGTTTTAGGTACACAAAACCGTGGAATGATGGCTTATCACCAGTCAACTTGAGATTCTCATACCTTCAAGCCAGAAATACCTTAAGTAACTTGGACATCCTATATCATCACTACCCAAGTAGGATTCCAAGCTGTATACAAGCTGTATTTAAGTTGGTTTTTTAGGGTTGGTACGAAACCCTAAAAAACCAACTTAAATACAGCTTGTATACAGTTTGGAATGCAACTAGGGTAAAACGGGAACCCTATTACTAAAGCTCCGCCGTCTGTCTGTCTGTCTGTCCGTCTGTCACCAGGCTGTATCTCATGAACCGTGATAGTTAGACAGTTGAAATTTTCACAGATGATGTATTTCTGTTGCCGCTATAACAACAAATACTAAAAAACAGAATAAAATAAATATTTAAGGGGGCTCCCATACAACAAATGTAATTTTTTTGCTTGTTTTTGCTCGATATTGATAACGGCAACAGGTAGACGCTTGAATATTCACAGAACATTTAGTTATATATTTACTTTAAAAATAAATAATTAAATTAAAATAAAACAAATATTTAATTTAACTTTTTTATAGATAATGGTACGGAACCCTTCGTGCACGAGTCCGACTCGCACTTGGCCAGTTTTTACACTAGAAGCTGTACATTCAAGCAAAATAAAGGCTGTATAAGCACTTATACAGGTACATATACTTATACAGTACTTATAAGTAAAAAAAGAGTAGAGAGAGTAGAGCTGTATTAGAGCTATTATTCGGTGTACAAAGATACCATTACACTACAGATATCATCTTATTTATTTATTTATTTATTTAACCATTTATGTACACACATTATAAACATACAAGAAGAAAGGAACAGAAAAATACGTACAAAGGTGATGCTTATTTCTAAAGAAATCTCTTCCAGCATACCTGCGATAGGAAAGTCGATAAAGAGATGTAGACACCGTGTGTAAGAGTAGAAGAGAAAATAGAATACATATAATCAAAAACAATTTACTTAATAAAACTAAACAAATAATATACATACATACATACACACAAATACATACTTCTAAAATAAATATCACTAGAATATTAATTATAATTCTATTAAAATAATAAAAATATACGCAACTATGACGAAGTGGAAAGATAGTGTTCTTTCACTCTTCTTTTAAATACTGAAACAGTATGGCAGTCCCTTATATCAGGTGGCAGTGAATTCCACAACCGCACCGCGTGCACAGTAAAGGAGTAGGAGTAGAAGTCGGTGGTGTGGGGAGGGGACTTAAGAAGATTTCTAAGATGCGACCTGCAAGGCGCATCAGAAGGACGAGCGTAGGAAAAACGTTCCCGCAGATAGGATGGTGTTTTAGGATTGTGAAGGAGGTTAAATAGCAGACACAAAATCCGCGAGTTCCTGCGAAGTCGAATAGGGAGCCACTTGAGTATCATGCGAAAGTTAGAAACGTGGTCATACTTTTTAAGGTTGAAAACAAAACGAATACAGATGTTTTGCAAACGCTCAAGTTTATTTAAAAGCTCCTCGGTGGCATCCAAGTAACAGGCATCAGCGTAATCAATAATGGGCTGAATGAGAGTTTGAGCAAGGGAGATTTTGGTGTTCAAGGGCAAGAATCTCTGGAGACATTTCAACGAATGGAACGTGTAGTGCACTTTGCGACTGACTTGAGCAACATGGGCAGTCCACGACAAGTAGCAATCCATGGTCACCCCCAGGTTTTTAACCGTATTTGCGTATTCAATCTGAACTCCATTCAAGCAGAGAGGAGACAGCGACGCAACATTGAGCCTATTCCGCATATACCTGCCGCCAATAATCATGGCCTGGGATTTCCTAGGGTTGATCATCTTATAAGTATCGTGTAAAGAAAAGTGTTCTAAATAGGTTTTTTAAGAGAAAAACAATAAAATAATAAAATTAAACGAACTATTTTCGATGACACGTGTAATAGAAACGTACTAAATGGCGACATTATTATTTATATAATATTTATAAGTATAAAAGATAATGTTGGACTTAAAGATCTCATGCTGTTAATTGGTAAATTGAAAGTGCAGATTAAAATTTACGGTGTACCTGTCTATGTTTTCCGTCAAAATATTCACGCACAAACGAAATAATCGAGCTGACATAAAGAAAAATACTAAATACGGTAAGTACCTAAATGTTTGTTTTTAAGGTAAGAATAAAAAATAATTTTAAAATAATAGATATGAGGGTACAATGATCATTAATCAAGCTGATAATCATGATACGGCTTTAGCTATTGAAATATTCTTTTAATTATACATTAAATTTTGTTTTTATACATTCGATAATGGCGACAATTTGCTAAACAGCCTAAACGGTATTTGGAGGGTGTTATAGTCTAAGTAGCTGTACTAAGTAAGTTAAGGATTATATTGTACAGCTATTGGCTGTTAATCAGCTTTATAATAGAATATTTGTATTACTTAGCCCGTATATCAGTTATTTATATATACCTTATGATACTCTTTAGAGTTACCTAGAAGAAATAAAAACCCTGAGGCCAAGATGACTTTGAACCCTTCGCCACTTTATCAATTACATTTTATTAAAAACGCACTTGTAATTAGACAGTAGAGGTCTCCTACACAAGTCTAATGTTTATGCAGACAGGTGAAAAAGTTAAAAATATATTCCAATTTAATTTAAACTAAAACTTAAGATGTTAACTGACAATATCATTGTTTGATTTACTTGCAATCGAAGTGCAAATCAGAGTTTATAACTCGTTCATAAAACACATTTTATACTTGACTTTAATATATGCACTCTTTGTCTACGTCTCGGGCGGATAGGTGACTAGTTATAAGTACTTGTTGTACAATCTACTATTTGTACAGTTCTAGCCAATAATATATAAGGTACTCTTTGATTCAGCAATCTTCTCTTTCTTTGCCAAACGATATTATGACGATATGACGATTGTGGGCTATTTCATCTCGTTCTACGCTACGACCATGATATTTTGTTTAGTTGATAGCATATAGTACAGTACGGACGAAATATCTTGGCGAGTGTGAACTAGATCTAATGGTTCAAAATGTCACTGGTTAATGTTTTTGCTACGGAACTCTCTTCATTGGACACCGATGGAATTGACGCTTGACTGTAGGTTGTCCGATTTATTAATGATGGTTCACTATCATTACTGTTATTTGGTTACTGTCATAAAATACTTTAAGTTGTATAGTAGAGTTTTAATATTCTGTTTAAGCACCCTAAGCTTACGCAGATCCCTTAATAAAGTTTTTATACAGTTTGAGCTGTATAATAAACTCATAAATCACTCTTACAAAGATAAAATATTTTTTTTAAACTCTTGTACGGCTCTAAAAGAATATTAAGTTCTAAATAGGCTGGTATGTTTATGTTGAAAACGTTTGCGTGCTGCTTGGGTAGACATCGGACTATATGTACTATCAAAATGCCAAAATATGCATGCTAATGCACTAAAAAAGGGCGAAATATGCACAATCAAAATACAGTTTATTATTAGAATTTACGTTTATTATTACAATATATTTATATAAAATATATATTAATAAACAGTTGTAATTATGGTGACAGTATACAAATAAATATTTTTCTAGATTTTGTGACGTCTGTCATTTAATATTTAATTGTAGGCTGAAAATGAGCTCTCCAGTGACGTAACTGGATATAACTTGAAATTTGGCGCCATTTCTCAGAAACCTCTTTAGGCAGAGTTCGGCCAGTACCGTTGATAAATGCGTTAACTTTCTTAGTAATACAATACACCTAACTGCTGAAATAAGCACTATCAATGTTACTAACATATGCTATAAAAACGCTATAAAAATAGCGTTTTATGCATTAGCATAATTGTGCAAACATGCAAATCCATATGATCCCATGTCTAGTCATCACCAATCAGCTGCTGTTATATAAAATTTGCTTTATTTTGTCCAAAACTAAGCTTCGCTTACTTAGAAGTGCGGTGGCGCAACTTAATAAATTCAAATAATTATTTTGGGGGAGAATATATTGCGGGGAGAGGCAATTTTTCCCGTGGCATACCGCGGGATGCTTCTCGGTAAATCCTCCTCGATGCCGTCCGTCCTCCTCCGTCCACAGGTGTACGTTGGCCTTTACTGGCATGTGTGTTCTTGGCTTCACGCAAAACAAAAGCAAATCAAATTTGCAGAACAACCAATATTGTGCTAGATCTCCGACCACGATCAAACAAGTTTCCAGTTATCTCGGTCTAGTTCTACCGAGTTTCAGGACACTAGTTTCGTAATGTAAATACCGCTGTAAACCGCCCTCAGTGAATAGTCAGCAGACCGTGTAACGCTCATGCATAATCATAATATTAATTATTTAGGAATTGCTGCTTTCCACATTTATTTTTACATATTAATACAATGTTACGTATATAAATAAACTTGTGATAAACCGCCCTCAGCCGCGATACTATAAAAAGAAAAATTGAATACAACAAAAGAGTAAAAGAGCTTTTAACGTTTATTTACAGGCTGTTCCATTTTTCATTAATTCAAGATAGAGAAGTTTCTATTGTTTGTATTATAAACGGATGACCTTTATACCTTAACCTCGGGCACCGTTTGGAAATAGCTAGCCTAATTCAATCTAGAACTAAATGTCACAGAATATCGATTACCGATCGATATAATTTTGTTATAATTATTTGTCTATTTTTTAGGGTTCCGTAGTCAACAAAGAACCCTTCTAGTTTCGCCATGTCCGTCTGTCTGTCTGTATGTCCGCGGCTTAAACTCTTAGTACTAGAAAGCTGTAATTTGGCATGGTCTATCCTAAGGTCGAAATTATTGCGAGTGGTGATAACGAGGTGGTTTTATGATAATGAGGGTTTTGGGGATTTTTGGGGTTTACGATAATGAGGTGGTTTTTTAGTTAGAGATTTGTTTGCGAAATATTAAGCTTAAAAGTGCTTAAAATTTTTGTTAGAGTCAAGTGTCGCCCACCTGCCAGCTAAATGGCTGTTTCAGGATATGTGTAAAAAATCACGGCAATAGCATATTATAACGAAGTTACAAGAAAAACTATCACAACTAAGTAGGCTTTAGATACATGTTAACGAGTAATAGTCGACTAACTTACATTTGCAATTGGAATGTATGGGAGAACATGTTTTACAACTACAATGATATGTTTGTTCTTGGGACACATTCATCCCAATTACGGAACCCTTCCTTGTGCGTGGTTCGGCACGCACTTGGTCAGTTTTTAGGGTTCCGTACCCAAAGGGGAACCCTATTACTAAGGCTCCGCCGTCTGTCTGTCTGTCACCAGGCTGAATCTCATGAACCGTGATAGTTAGACAGTTGAAATTTTCACAGATGATGTATTTTTGTTGCCGCTATAACAACAAATACTAAAAAACAGAATAAGATAAATATTTAAGGGGGCTCCCATACAACAAACGTGATTTTTTTGCTCCTAGTTGCTCTATATTGATGGTAGACCCTTGAAATATTCTCAGAATATTTAGTTATATATTCACTTTAAAAATAAATAATTAAATTAAAATATAACAAATATTTAAGGGGGGCTCCCATACATAAAACGTGATTTTTTTGCCGTTTTTATAGATAATGGTACGGAACCCTTCGTGCGCGAGTCCGACTCGCACTTGGCCGGTTTTTTATGTAACGTAACCTATTTTCAGTTGGTAGATATAAGTGTTGAGAAAAAGGTGTAGTTAAAAGTAGATACGATTTTCTCTGACGCAACTTGGTGAAAAAACATACATAATTATATAAACTCACGCCTTCTTCCCATGGGGGTAGGCAGAAACTAAAGAACGCCACTTGCTACGATTTTTACACACTCAATTATGCTTCGTTTTCTTTGAAAAACATGTTAGTAATTATTATTTAAGGAAAAACGGATAAAGAATATTTCTGAAAACATGAGTTACATTTCGTTGTTACTATTATTTACTAACAGAAGACTCGTGTATTAGTAATAAACTAAGTGTTGCTATCTTTACATGGCGTAGCGCTGTACTGTAGGCTGTCTTTTCAGTTTAAGCGCTGACAACATTTTGTACTCACTTTTTAATGCTAGCCTTATGATACGAGTATCAGGGTCAGGACCAAATTTTTGACACAATTGCACAACGGCATGTATCACACTGGAAAATAAATTTAGCACAATATAATTATCTAGTGTGTGTAAAAAGTCGGAATATTTTAGGCAAATGTCATTTCACGTGCCTAAAATATTCCGAATATTTACACACCCCCAATTATATTGTGCTACATTTATTTTCCTGTGTGATACATTCCGTTGTGCAATTACGTCAAAAATTTGGTCCTGACCCATCACCGAATGAAAAAACCATTGGTAAAAGTAACGATTCCTTTTATATTACAACCGGACATAAAAAATACACTCTGTAAATAGCAATTTCGCGATATTATAGAACCCATAAAGCCCATCATTTTTCCGACAGTGTTCAGAGCTTTAACATCTTCCGTAACCATATTTCACATTTCATATTTAGCTCCTTACTCCAATAGTATCTCACGGCCGACCCTCGAACGTAAGATGCGTCGGCTTATCGTAACGGCGCCGCTTCCGACGTGATTTATTGTGTTTACACCTGCACCTTATTGGTTCCTATGACCGGCAGCTAAACAACAACTATCGGGGATTGGCGCTTGTTTTGATCCAGAATGTTTGAAGTAGTTATTGGGTTTTATGACTGCACTGCTCTTTCTTTTCTTTCTTCCTGATTCTTTAGCTTAGTTTGATTTGGTTTGTGTTTTGCGGCTTTTGCCTGATAATTTAGGCAGTTTTATTCCGCCACTATTCACTTTCAAATTGGTGGTGCCGTCCTCAAACAATCTGCCTAGCCTTTTCCCAACTATGTTGGCGTTCGGCTTCCAGTGTAATGCTGCAGCTGAATAGCATTATTTTACATGGAGCGCCGTCCTATACTATTATATAATGATTTCATCAATAGTTTCAGAACTGTAAGCACTTAGCAATTAAGTTCTACGATAATTCAAAGGCTGGATAACAAAACTAACATCTATTAGGAAATTCAAAGCGAAGCACCAACTAATAATGAAGAAATGAGACCAAAGTCCGTATCGAGGAGAAACTTATCTAATTAGAACATAGACGACTATTATTCTAGCCCTGGGTTTGTTAAACATTAAACGGGTAATGGGTAAACAAGAGAAGTTGGGGGAAGTTATATTCAATAGGCAGGGGAATAAAGGCTTCAAATCTTGGGACGTGATAAGAGTGACAATAGATGTGACGCCTCCATGTCTGGCTGTGAGCTAGGCAAAACGTCCAAAATAATTGCCTGTGTAAGTACGGATGTATGTTCGGGGTTTCTTCTTTAAGGCGCTGACAACAGGCAAATGATCTAAGTAGGCTTGTTTGCTAAGTAGGCTGTCTTTAACAAAAAAAATGTAAAATCTATATACATAGTTTGTGGTAGCGGAAAAAATATACCTATGTTATTCTTGAACATAAAATGTTTTTCAGAACTTGGTTGTTATCAGAACACGTTTAGAAAAAAAAAATTGATACAAATTAACGGTAAACTAACCTTTTACTTTGAGTTCCAATCCAAAATATCTGTATGAAATATTAACGTACGCTTGGCATTTAATTAATAACAAGAAGTCTTATTTGAATGAAGAACTTGGTTGTTTTTTATTTTCGATTACTCCACTCATTTTGAGCAAGTAGATAATTCCTTCATATTTTGCAATAAATTACAAGCGTTCTGTCATCGCGCTTGTCTTTTTTTATATGCAGTCTGACAGTGACCGCGCTTTAGCTGTTGTCAGCGTCTTAAACAAATACATTTTCTGAAAAAGAAGGTTATAAGTCTTATAAGTGAATAGGTTTCAAGAGTTTGTTTTTGTTAGGTTGACTGAAAATACGACGGTGAAAGTCTACAGCCGTTTTGGGTGATATCAATATGAAAGACCACATCATCCCACGACTAAAATTCAATTTCAAGCAGAATTATTCTAAAATAATACTCAAAGTACTTATTAAACATGGTTTAAATATATTGCTCCTTCCAAGAAAATTTAGTTAGGAGATTAATTCGAGTCTTGTCGCATGATGTAAAAGGCAAGTCAGAGGAGCTTTCAAAGGCTCAGATTAAAGTGCTCAAAGGTAGTGAAAAAGCGCTTCACCTTCCCGTTCGTATGAAAAACAATTTTCCGTTGAACACAAGTTTTGTCAACTAAAATTATATTACAACTAGTTTTCGTGTTGTTCCACTGTTTTTAACCGACTTCTAAAAAAGGAGGAGTGTTTGTATATTTTTTAAATGTTTGTTCGCGCATTACTCCGTCGCTTGCCAACCGATTTAAAAAAATCCTTTTTAGTTGGAAAGGGTATACTTTCAAAATGGTCCCATGAAAGTTTTATCAAAAACGGACAACCGGTTTTTGAAAAATCAACAAAAGTCTAATAATGTATCTACATTGTCTACATTAACGATCTTTTCGTTTACTCTGCATTGCGTTTTTTGTTCGCGCATAACTCCGTCATTTACGAACCGATTTGGAAAATTCTTTTTCGGCACTAAAAAGAGAAAAATAAAAAACTTTTTACAAAAAAAAATATTCGGTTATTATTTTTTTGTAAAAAGTTTTTATATGAGAGCAAAATGCAAGTAAGCGGGATCGTAGCTGAATATTGGGTGGTAAGGAAATTGCTTGAAATAGTCGGGGTTTATTCCGTATGTGCAGTTTTTCCTCATTGGAGCACTATCGATATTATGGGATGTTCTACCTGCGAAAATAATGGTCTCGTGTAGATTGGCTGAGATCAGTTATAACGATATTGATTGATGAGCTATAGAAGATAATCAATTCCGATTTAGCTATGAGTTTGAATTTTGTGTTACCGAAACCGTAGTTGAAGCCAGTGACGGCTATTTTAAACGGAAGCTATTATATTGGAATATTGGAAAAGAAGGTTAGTAAGATAATGTATGTTCAAACACCGTCCAAACAATAACACGAATGATTTTAGATAACATCTAAAAATGTTACCGAACTAGTTCATAAGCCATTTTATGAAACTACAATTTATTACTAGCATCCTGTACTTTAACAACTAAAAATAAGAAAAGGTAACGCTATGAGAAATACGAGCTAAGAGTTTTATTTGCAATCGGAAATAGAAAATCTATTGCGTTTCATTTGCTCAGAAGAGATTCCGTTGAACTTACGGAACCCTGCTGAGAGAGTCTTTCTTGCACTCTGACTTTATGTACATTCTTTAATAAAGACAAATGGCTAAGTAATAACGCCGCACGGGTTGATCCATCAGGTTAAGCTATACGCTTGCCTGGGTTGGTCCGTGGATGGGTGACCATCTTTACATACCGAGCCTATTCCGTGTCTCGAAAAGCACACTAGGCTGTTGGTCCCGGCTGTCATTCGTGGATCTATGACAGTCGTTAGGGTCAGTCAGAAGCCCGAAAGTCTGACAACCAGCCTTACCAAGGAGTATTGTATTACACAGATACTGGGTTGTGGAGGTCAGATAGGCAGTAGCTCCCTTTAAAATACTGGTATTTAGCTGTATCCGGTTAGACTGGAAGCCGACCCCAACATAATTGCTAGGCAGATTGATTGAATAGAGACTAATGGCAAAATGTCGTTATAAGTTCAAATAACAATTAACAAAAAGACATTAGGGAGGAAAATATGACATGAGTTGAAATATAACCTGCTTGCTATTAACGAGTATCTCTCGCATATACCACGCATATGAAACAAACCACTAATTACATATTTAATGTGGCTCAATTAATCATTCACAATAGGAAACGTATAGAGGGGTGCTTGATTAGTAACCGTTTAAGTATGCTGTTACTGCGAAGGTTAGCCTCAGATGTGTGTTGATCCACGGGATAATGTATTTTTTCGACACCCCGGAGCGGGATTCTCAACATTTTATCCCACTATGGAAAACTCGATAACTTTACCTCTTTCGATGACTGATGGAGAATTTATACAAATCCCGCGCCATTTTTCTATACTTCGCTCTATCATTTTCTTATTTACGTATTTCACGTAATTTTGCGGTTATTGATGACCGCTGGAGGTATGTAAAGAATGGCGCACTTAGGTACTTTGTAAATAAGACGTTACAAATTACCACTTCCGATTCTTATTTCTCTATACTATAAAAAACCGGCCAAGTGCGAGTCGAACTCGCGCACGAAGGGTTCCGTACCATTATCTATAAAAATGGCGAAAAAATCACGTTTGTTATATGGAAGTCCCCCTTAAATATTTGTTTTATTTTAATTTAATTATTTATTTTTAAAGTATAAATATAACTAAATATTCTGTGAATATTTCAAGCGTCTACCTGTTGCCGTTATCAATATCGAGCAAAAACGAGCAAAAAAATCACGTTTGTTGTATGGGAGCCCCCTTAAATATTTATTTTATTCTGTTTTTATTTGTTGTTATAGCGGCAACAGAAATACATCATCTGTGAAAATTTCAATTGTCTAACTATCACGGTTCATGAGATGCAGCCTGGTGACAGACGGACAGATAGACGGCGGAGCCTTAGTAATAGGTTCCCGTTTTACCCTTTGGGTACGGAACCCTAAAAAAAGGAACTCATAACTCTTACAGTTTCCAACGACCTTTTACTCAAATCTGTTTAATTTTTTTTTTAACGTATCAATCATGTTTAGTACGAGCACCGTCTTCCGTTTAGCATATTAATCTCATTTTTATACTTCATGCCAAGGTGAAACTGCTAAAAGTTTTAACAATACTGTAGCCATTAGCCATATATCAATGTCGAGCGAAGAGTCTGATTCAGACGCGGGCAAATTGGGATTAATAACGGTCTTAGTACGAAAGAATTCCCCCACATTTTCTTTTACTGATTAGGTGGCAAGACAAATCGGTTCGGATAGTGCGAAAACACGGAATGTTTTCAACTCGTCTTTTGTTTCTGAAGGATAGTTGGGTCAGGGTTAACACTCTGATGTTTTGTAGGCAAAAACAATTACGAAGTCCGAAAACAAATACGAACAATTAGTTTTCAGTAACGGAAGAGGTTATTGCTGAAATTATTGTAAAACATTAGGTGGAAGAAATATTGAAGTTACGGAGGCAAAATGTTAATCTTTCTAAAAGCAAAGTCTTTGTATAATTTTATGCCATATCTTATCAGTAATTATCAGATAACATTGGAGCAGTAGCGGCTTGTGCCTGATTTACAAGGCGATGATATCGCAGCCTATTCAATACTTTGTTTTATGCAGCCGGCTCGAGGATACATCCGACGGATACTTTATTGGTCTGGCGTACCTATAAGGGTGTCGAGCCCGAGGTCCTAGGTTTAGTTACCAGATAACAGACAATGTATTTTTTAATTTCTGTTTCGTTTTTTTGCTGTGTAGAAATAGTTTCCACAATTTACCATAATATCACACCATACCGGCAATGGTTAGCTGTAGCATCCATTTAAGGCTTTATGACCTCAAAGACGTAATACTGTTGTTGTCCATCAGAAAATGCTTAGGTACTAATAACCTAAATAATCATGACCAATCTTTTGTCACTTCACATAAACTGCGAACTACTGCGTATAGTTGACACTTTAATGTAAGTAATATATTAGAATTATCGCTGGTTTTGGGCACACGATCGGCCACCCCTTCCGTACCGTCCTTGACCCAAAGTTATTCGGAGCGATGACGTCAGCGAGCATGGCCAAACCCTGTGCCATTAAACAGAGAGACTGGTACAAAAGGATCACTCTATGGTATTCGCGAAATTCTGCTTATACAAAGGCAAGCGACAAAAATGTTGCTACAATTCGAATGGCTTCTGCGTTAAATTGTTTGTAGAACGATTTGCGAGTTTCTCTGTTGTTATCGTAGGGTGTTAAGTTAATGCTTGGCCTATTGCTGAACATAATATACGTATATCATAGGAAATGCGTGAAAGCTTTTTTTTTTTTGGGTGGGAAATTAGCTAATAACTTCTCCCGCTCTGGGCGGAGCGGGAGGGCGTGTCAGACTTTTTCTGACTAAAACCCACCCGTGTTCCTTCAGATGCCTGTGTGCCAGGGCCCCCGTATCCCTTTCGGACAAACTCGCAACCCTGGCAGGCATTGGCCCTCTCGGACTCCCGCGCGTGAAACATAACGCGCCGTTGACCCCGCCTGGTCCTTATCGGACGGCGAACTACCCATCGCTCACCGTCCCCAAGCCCGCGTCTACGGTGGCCGGGAATCGGCTTGCGACTCCTGACGCCCGGGGCGTCTCCTGTGGCGACAATGGGCGCCAGGGCGCGGATTTTGCCTTTCCCTCACGCGTTCCGCTTCCTCCTTCGCGAGCATTACTGTTTCTCAGAAGGAGGTGACGGCCTCCCATGCACTCTCGCTCCGAACTATGGCCTGAACCAGGGCCGGACACGAGCGATCGCCGCCGCCGATCGCCTCCGTGAGGACACGGTAGTGCCCCGCCCAAGCCGGGCAGACCTCCACTGTATGCTCCACCGTGTTCTCCGGGCGATCTACACAGTGGTGACACCCAGGCGTTTCAACCCGCTTTATCCTGAACAGGAACCTCCCGAAACAACCGTGTCCGGTGAGGACCTGCGTCAGGCGGAGGTGAGGACGCCATGGCGCCTCTCTAGCCACTCCTCAAAGAGGGGACTTATCGCCACAATTGTGGCGTGCCCAGCGCTGGGTTGCGACCATCGCACTCTCCATGTTGCCATGAGATCCCACCGGAGCTCCGTCCACTGTGCCGTGATTTCTAGTGGCAGCAGAGTTACGCCCCGGCGTTTCACCTCCTCACGCCACTCCTAATTGGGCGCGAGGACTTTTGCCTCCAGATCCAATAAATGCGTGAGGGCTGGATCTGCGTCTATAAGATTTCCCTCTTGCACTATTGGTACTGCTTCCAGCTGGCTTTAAATATTGCGCTGGTTGGACAAATTGAACGGTCACACCCCATCTATCTGTTTTTAGAACCCCTGTGGTAATAGCAGTCTTTTCCTCGACAAGGTAAGATTGACGTTTACGAGTAATAAATGTGGTCGATTATTCTTCCTTCCTTTCGCCTATTACGAGCGATTTTCTTATCATCCATTCTTACGGATTTTCTGTTCTTATTTGCAATGTACCCCGAACATGTCGCTGCGTCTGAACCAAACTGCAGTGTTAAATGTGAATTTATTGTAATTATGGCTGCAGCGTTTATCCGACGCTTGCTAGAGCGTTCCGGGCAGCTCGACCTTAATTCAGGACACAACATCTGTCTAGAAGACGTTCTAATTTTATTACAAGACTGTGGTTGGATAACAAAGTAAACTTTAGGCCCTGGGATGAACTGAGCTGAATGAATTAGTTTAGGAGTTAAAACATGGAACAAAAATACCTTGACGTTTGAATATTCGCGGGGAAAAGCTTTTATTTAATCTATAGGTCTCTAGGTATTGTTATACAAACCTTATGCTGCTTTAGCATAAGATAATATAATGGTGTGTGGTGTGTGTGCCTTGAGTATACGCAGTTTGCCGTCATTAGCGCATAGCAGAATCGACCCAACCCATTGACGTAATCCTTTAGTCACACTTTAACGATGCCCATGGGGAAGCGTTGCCTAATCCTTGCCGAGTTTCAGTATAGCTGTTATTCTATCACTGTGTATTCTTTTTTTACTTTATTGTTCTAAATGTGACCGGGTGTTCAAATCTAAATTCGGTCTAGCGAGCCATCTAAAGCAAACGCAAGGAATTGATTTCTAAGGGTCGCCGTTATCGATAAGGAGGACTAATGCGTTGAAATGCCTTTTTTTAGGAACTTTCTCCAGCGCGCAAACAACAACTTACCAAAGTTTCATCACAATCGTTCGAGCCATTTTCGAGTTTTTGCGAGACAAACTCACGAAAATTGATTTTTATCACATTTTCAGAATCTACTACTTGATCAACTTCCGCCAGCTGGTTTGAAATCCCCCACATTTCTCAACCTTATTACCGCTATCGTTTCTTACTTTTTTCTCCCCATGATCGATGATCCTCACACCACAAGCCCATTAGACGTTTTTACGTTTTTATCCTCATTCCTATCGCTGCCTACGCCCCAGATATTCTTATCTAGATTTCAAACAGCATAAAAATTTAAGTGAAAAGCCGCTCGAGTTACACCATATTTTAAACCAGATTGTCTGCAGATGAGGTGCCAAGATTTGAACAAGTTTTTATCCCGGCTTCAGAAGAGAATATTATTAAAGTAACTAAGTTGCGCCTTCGTTCTTATATTCTTTTGAATATTACTAAGGGTAAAATGCAACTTCATTTTTTATTGATTTGTAAAGACTATCGCGTGAAATGATGTTTACTAACTTTTAGAAAATACGGAGAAAAGGCCAAAAACAGCGTCTCAACCAAATAATTTTTAGTTACATATTTAATTATGATTCTTTACGATTTTCCAAAATTTTGAGGCATTGTTGACGGGTCTGGTATACATCAGACACCTATATTGAGTTATTGAATATCAGTTCTGATAAAACCAACTTCCTGACAAAACTACCGTTCTTCAAAGCACGTTCCACCGACGATGATAGCAACGTAACAAAACCTCTTCTAAAGTTAACTGAATAAGACTTAGTTCCGCGTTTATTGTTTCAACAGCTAATTGATACTGTTAGTGTAGATTATGAGGTAACTAGCAACTCATCTAATGAGTTTGTTTTGTAAGTAAACACTTGCCGGGAACTTTGATTTCAGTACTTGCTGGAAGGAACTTATGTTTTATTTGTTTACTTGCTTAAGAGATATTTGAGTTTCATGTGGTTTATAATTAGCGGATTTTCGAAAGGGATTTGTTGTATTATGAATGTATACTGACGGGTTAAAAAGGAATTCAACCTCAACACACATTCAAAACATATTTTCGAATAGGATATAGTTAAGGAATGCTGAGAGCGTATAACAAGGAAGTAAATGATTATATATAGTTGTTTTCATTTGATGTGTGTGCATCAATTCATGCAATCCCGATGTGATTTGACCTCGAAGATGATTTATGATTCAATAATCATACAGTTAAGACTTTCCAAGACACTAATTTAATTATCACCTAAACTACCTGCAGACAGCCCAAACACACAAAATATTAACATCATATATCTCCATCTTAGGAATATTTCTATTAAACCGCTTCAGTAATCACTCCAATTAATTCTAGGCCCTCCTCTCACGATAAAAACTCGTAAGAACCAACGATAAAGTGAGCAGAATACATATCCGACTGGAAATAGACGTTATTTTGCACGAAAAATTATTTATGTTTCGAGTGGTTGGAGACGCGAGGCGAATTTGAAGTGGGATGTTATAGATTTACTATCGATTTGAAGATAGGTACTCTTTTGGGAGCAAGGAGAAATTTTAACGGACTCTTATTGGAGTACGTGAAGTTATAGATTGTGAAGTGGCTATGGTTCTGATAATAGCAGAAGATATAAATTTTAGGTTTTAAAGAAGTGCAGGGCATGAATTAATTGATGAGTGCACGGATAATCCGACTATATAACCTACCTAAGCTACTAACAGTGAAGATATTTAAGTAGCAAGTCAGGGAATAGAAAAGATAAAGATGTCGAAATAAAGATTTAGAAATTGATCAACGAAGGTGTAAGAACCGCAGTAAACAAATAAAAGGTTGACCCAATCTATGCTTGAGTTTCGTATGGAAAAATGTAATGATGAAAAGGAAACACATTAACAAAATAATGTGTTATTGTTGCCCTCTACCAAAAGCTCTTTTATATTATCGCCAAAATGGCCCTGAGATACGTAATTCTTCTTTGAATTGCGCAGTTCCGAACGGAGGGCGTCGGAGGGCTAAAGGGTACAGTCCAAATGATTTCCTTTTGTTAACGGCTACAAAGATTAAGTTCTTTTTATTAAAATCATTTCCAGTGCTCGCCTTTATTTTCTCAATGAAAGTAGGTTAAAGGGAATGACTAATAAAAGGGTAGGTATACATATAATACAATTGCGGAATCCCAATGTTGGAATAGGTCCAAAAATTGTTACGAGAACTTTAATGTCTAGAAATTCCGGGTTTAAGTACAGTGATTCTCCGGGTTGCAATATTCCGCCCCTGTATCGGATACAGATGAAGACAATTTATTTTTATTCATGCTTTTATTAAAATAAGGTGATTCTGTAGTCATTAATTCGAAAGGAATAAAGAATAACTACTAAAGGAAATTCTGTAGATAGGCTAAAGTGTAAAGAATACAGGTGATAGCATATATAGCAGAGTAACGCATCGAGGAACATAACAACGAGAGTAAGGCACAGTTGAAATAGTGAGGAGAGTAAAGTATGTGTATCTTGTAAACAAGCATATTACAAGTTAGAGGATTATATCCACGATAGGAATGCTTGGAAACATGCTGGTCCGGCTCCATAGGACAATCTATATATCTATACTTTTACGATGTTCGTAAATATGTGAGCACCATGTATCTATCTCATAATTAAGTTAATTTTCATTGATTAATTTTAAATTCTTTCTACCTATTATGGTATAGTAATTTTATTCTAGGTGCATCGTCTTCACATGTAATCATATAATTAATGTACTCAAACAAAATATTGTAAAATATTTTTTAAAGAGTAACGGTGGAGTTTCTTGCCTATTCTTCTCCGTACAAAAATACCTTTTGGAAACAACAACAACAACTAGAATCAATTTTTTTTTTTGTAAATTTTGACGTTCAAACGTGCCTCATATTTGCCTATTTGAAAGAAATAATTTGACTTTGACTTTGTGCATCTATATTTAGGTATAGGGCTAACAAAAAAGGCGTCTTTCATTCCACAAAAATGAAGGCCACACTGAACTTGAGGTGAAAAAGGAAGCAAGAATATTGAAACATCAAATAAACATATCAATAATAAGCTTAGCAAGTTACGATACACGTCACATACAACATTAACATTTCACTCACCGGACTTGCTAACCCTGTACCGCAGACCGCGTCCGCCCTTCGGATGGCAGCGGTTATAGGTCCCAAACTCTCCGTAATTGTTGTTCACTCGGCTGTAGTCGGCCAAATGTCTGTTGCCGTCTAGGTGGTTGGGCAGAGACCTGTTCCAGCCCATAACATCCCCGACCACAGAGCCACAGACGGATGATTCTGTTTGAGACTTAGTGTCGCCATTGCAGAGATCACCGCTGGAGCGCGCGCGCCGCCCCTTTAGTCCTTTGGCGGAGTGCTGGCTGATGTTCGAGCCCATAGCGGGGCGGGACCTTACGGGGGCCCCGCCGCCCGCATCGCGCCAATCTTTTCTCTCGACACTCTTCCTTCTGCAGTTGTTCTCACCTGGAAAGTAAATGGATTTTATCATATCAGCTTGTATTGTCTTTGACTAAATATAGGGAAGTTAATGGACCGCTGCGATTGTCAGTTACAGAGTCTTAAGTTCACCAAGCTGCTATAAGGCCGCTTCCAATTGTTCACTTCATAAATTACACGTCTATTAAGGCTCTTGCAGCATTAAGGCTCGTGCAGTCTGGCCCGACAGGCTGCGCGACACTATCCATGAAGTTTTCATAGAAATTGTGCTACTGCTGCGGCGTCGCGCCTGTCTGCGGAAGCCTTTATACGACGACGAATCGGCAAAAAATGTTAAGTCGCTAATTACCTATTCTACCGCACTCACTGATGAGATGTTGTTTTCATTGCCTGAGACCACCCACCACAACGTAATCCAACATAAACAGTTTGTTAATTTGTGTACATTTTGTGCTCACACGCGTTTCGAGTTACTTTAGATGTTTGTTAGCAACGATACATTCGCGAGTAGGTACTTCGTCAAAGCATTATTGATTTATTGTACACGTCGACGTAACAAATAACTAGAGATTTAATGATTTTACCAACGCAAACTGTAAAATATAACTTATGTACAGCTTTCTGAGGATACGATTAGTTGAAAGCGCACCTCGAGGAAGTATGAACACATATTCCAATCGAATTTTCTCTCTAGCAGTGAAAGTGTGAATTCCGAAAACACGTTGGCACTTTTGACAGTGGCTTTAAAAAAAAAAAAAAAAAAAAAAAAAAAAAAAAAAAAAAAAAAAAAAGCCACTGTCAAAAGTGCCAACGTGTTTTCGGAATTCACACTTTCACTGCTAGAGAGAAAAATTCGATTGGAATATGTGTTCATACTTCCTCGAGGTGCGCTTTCAACTAATCGTATCCTCAGAAAGCTGTACATAAGTTATATTTTACAGTTTGCGTTGGTAAAATCATTAAATCTCTAGTTATTTGTTACGTCGACGTGTACAATAAATCAATAATGCTTGAGCTCGCGTTTCTTGATTACTAATTATTCAAATCCCTGCCAACGACGCATTTATTTGTCGATATCTGAATCATTTATCAACTGAATAATTTGATAACAGAAAGTGCTATTTAAAACGAATTATGAAGATACTAGAGTTGTTTGCAGAAGTGAATGGTCGATTAATTATAATTATTATAGCGGTTTGATTAATAATTTCAATATTTATAGAACTAACAAGAATCTAACAATGACACTGTTATTGTTAAATTCTCTCTAACCGGGCGTCTACTCCGAACATAAATCTGAAGTATCGGCCGAATGTTCGGTCGTTTCTTTACTACGGCTAACTATCGCTGACTATGGCACAAAAAAAAGACATTCGAAGAGCTAAGCCAAACTCTAAACTGTGACTTGAAGTCGGGTAAGGACTTAAATTCAAAAAAAGAAACTGTGGAAGTTATAAAAAGGCCGAACATTCGGCCGATACTTCGGTTTGGCGCTTCGGAGTAGACCCCCAGTTACTGGATTAGTTTTTTAATCAGACCAAATTCTGAGAACTGAACCTAATAGTTAACTGTTCAATTCCTGAAGTTCGTAAAAATATTTATTTATGAGCATTTCTTTTGTAGGAGGAAGTGGGTAACGAGTTAGCGATAAAATCAATGTAAAATCGTTAGGAAACAATCAAGGCTGTACATTAAGATACGCACGCGACGTGACAAATTACTTTTTCGATTAACAGTTCACACGGATTTTCGGAATTAAGGAGAAAGTTATGAAAGAAAGCACGCAGGAGTGAAATGAACTTCGAACATAATTATTTCACGATTTGGTAAAAATATTATTAATAAGAAAAATGAATAATAACTTCCAAAAATCCTAAGACATACCTACTAACATAATGTAAGAAATCGTAAACCGTAAGAAATCGAAAATTTCTTACGGATTTTCAACGGAAAACTTGGCAAGTCAAATGTGACATCCTTACATTTTTGTATAGATACTTATTTTAAATATGATATGGTTATTTTTTGTAAATAATTATTAATATATAATGTAATTAGTAGCTATGATCATTTGCTTTACCATTTCCTGTTCTCAGAACTTCTTACATTGGCATAATATTGAAATTACCGGTCTGTCTTTTTTCTCTGTTCTCACGGCAATTTTAATTATACATGTACATGTAGGTACCGAGTTGGTTACTTATTACGCGTAGCTATCGCATTTTTTTCTAGATCATAGATAGCATTCATTGTTAGGTATAAACACTGCATATTTTATTTTTTCACAAAGGAACTGCTCCTATGTAACGCGGGCCTTCTTACATGTCGTTTCTGCCTGCCTCGTATAGGAAAAAATAGTTTATCTAAATCTATTAAATATAGCATACATATGCATGTATTATTCTACATAATTTGTAGAAATAATAATTGTAATTTGTAATTTGATTTTTGTTTGTATTTGTTTGTTCATTTGTAGAATAATACTGTGTCCAACAGCCTATGCAAAATCCTTACGTCATTAACATTCACAACGGAGGATTCAATAATTTTAATCTTAATAAAATCATGAGATTGTTCAAGAAACTCGTCGCATGAAAGGGTTGAGTTTCCTCTCGCAACTAAATTCCCAAAATTCATTTCCTCGCGGCGGTTTGGTAATTTCCATAATTGCTGGAAATATTCGCCAGTTCACCGAAAATATCGGGAATATTTAATGAGATGCGGTGGCCTGTGTCGCGCCTACTTCCGAAGATTTAATGAATCTTTCACCCGCTTGGCTCGAGTTCATTAAGAGCTCTGCCACAAATGCCAGCGAACATGTACACACTATGTGTTGTATATAAAATATGAATAACGACGCGGAACGATTCGTTCGAGCTTAGCCTTTGAACTAAATGCGCGGTTCGGGTATTTGTGGGTTTATACGCCTTGCTGGAACTACAAACATGCGCTGTTATATTAATTTAACTAACATTGACACGTTATAATAAATTATGAGACTCTAATATCAATCTGCAAGCTGCCTAGCCTTTTCCCTACTAAGTTAGGGTTGGTTCCAGTCTAACCAGATGTAGCTGAATACTAGTATTTTACATGAAACGACTGCCTATCTGACCTTCACAACCCAGTTACTGGGTAATGCGATACCCCGTGGTTTGCCTGGTAGTCAGACTTTCGGGCTTCTGACGACCCGTAACGACTGTCACTGATCCACGAATGACAGCCGGAACCAACGTCTTTACGTGATTTCCGAAGCACGGAGGAGTCTCGGTATGTAAAGATAGTCACCCATCCACGAACCAACCCCGGCAAGCGTAGCTTAACCTGACAGATCGAAACGTGCGGCCGTTATTACTTAGCCACGAGCTTCTCACAATATGAGACTCTAATAATAACATGTTTAATTTCAATATACCTTGGCAGTCATGTCAAATTCATTCCTCATTTCGCCTCCTCTCAAACTCTTAAGATTATACTGGCCAGACTTGCGAAGTATTTCGAAGTCGCTCAAAAGCGTTTTCTCCCGGAATGTGGATTTAAAGGTCATTAAATAGTTAGTCTTGATACTAAAAGGGTAAATAGGAAGGAAGGTTTAAAGTCTTTAAACAGCTTTCTGTCAGCAACACGAAAGGCAGCAGTTTCAGATACGCCACGCATTTAATAGATTCGTCGCTCTGGATTTAACCGTTAAAGAAACCGTATGAAAATAATTGTGTTATATTTTCTGCTGCCAACTTAATGATTGTGTTATTATTGTAGTTTTACCAATGAGAAAAGGAAAGAAAAACAAGTCGTGCTAGACAGGCGGGAGGCGGGGTCATGTCAAATGCCTATGTAAGACCCACTCTTATGAACATCGGAGACGCTACACTCGAAGTTGTGGACGAGTATGTTTACCTAGGACAAACTGTCCAGTTAGGTAGGTCCAACTTCGAGAAAAAGGTCAATCGTCGAATCCGACTCGGCTGGGCAGCGTTCGAAGAGAAGGAAGCTTCGAAATATCTTCACGTCCCAAATATCGCAGTGTCTCAAAACGAAAGTCTTCGACTAGTGCATGTTGCCAGTGATGACCTATGGCACTGAAACGTGGTCGCTCACAATGGGCCTTGTTAGAAGCAGAGACCTTCTAGAGAGAGTTTCTATCGAAAACCCTTTCAACGGGTAACCAAAATTTTAAGGGCTTATAATTTAAACCGTTCAAAAGGGTTACCCACATCGTATGGGTTTTGATTAACTGCTTAGAAAAACCCTATCGAAAGCCCTTTCAATGAGTAACCAAAATGGTCCCCGATTAGAAGGCTACAAATCACCCAAAGGGCAATGGAGAGGGCTAAACGTATTTGCTTTCTTTCTTTTTCTTCTTTTCTTTTTCTTTCTATGCTTGTAGTTTCCCTACATGATCGAATTATAAATTAAGAGATCCGCAGGCAAACCAAGGTAACCCACATAGCCCGAAGAATAGCCAAACTTAAGTGGCAGTGGGCAGGGCACATTGCTCGCTGAACAGATGACCGATGGCGCCGAAATGTTCTGGAGTGGCGACCGCATACCGGAAGACGTACCATTGGAAGGCCTCCTACAAGGTGGACCGATGGATGGACGATGGACCGCTGGATGCGGGAAGCATAGAAACGATCGAAGTGGCAGTGCTTGAGGGAGGCATTTGTTCAGCAGTGGACGTCTTTCGGATGAAATGAATGAGGCGGGAGGCGCATAAAATCATACCTATTGAAATCTCTGAAAAAGTTAATATAATTCTGCCGTAAGTATTATATAAGCTTTTGATCCGGTTAGGTGAATAACTCACCAATTAATTTAATAATCATGTCACAAAATTAATTAACAGAAATCATCATACCACCAACTGAAATACGGATATTTCGAAAATGACAAACCAGATATAATATCCGGTGGCGGACGAGGCTCAGCCTAGGCCGAACTTAAGCCTAGATAAATGGGCGGGTCCGGCAGATATTGGGTACCTATCTATTTGCCGACTCATCGGTTATTTACTCTCGCCGAAGATAAATTTCAATCACGAATTTCAATGACATTTGCTGGGTTCCTATCTATAATGAGAGTTAAGTCGTTGTATAGTTTCTGGTAATGATAAATGTTCATAAAAGAATCTTAGCGAGATAATACGCACAAGTTTACGCCAAACTAATATTAGTAAAGATATTGTTTACCCATTATCGTCACGGAACAAACAGATCAGAAAACACCGCGCCGTGTTATTATTAGAATAATAAGTTCCCCTTTGCCTATCCTCTTACTTCATAAATACCTCTGGCACCAATGATATACTCGTAAGTAAAAAGACGTAGGTAGGTTACCTACCCAAAATTCAATCTTCAAAAACGGCACAATGCCACACTATTAGATGACACGTGGAAGTAGGACGGTATGTCGCAATTATCGGGAGTGAAAAAGAGACAAGACGAAGAAAATGTGGCTAATTAGCCATATTTTGACGTGCCACTTGCGGAGCGTATATGGTTTATGGTTTAAGACATTTATTTCTCAAAAACAGAATACAATTATTCACTTAGAATGAGAAACGCTGGTTGCATACATATAAACGTTCCTTGGAACGAGTATCGGAATGGTGGTTAGAGGTTAGAAGTAGGTACAGTAATCAAATGTTAGTCATTAACTTATCAAAAAGTTGGTAAATTAAACTATGTTAAAATAGATCTAGTTAAGAAGGTATTCTACCTCTTTTTACTTAAAATATATCATTGTCTGGCACCTAATGTGCACACCACAAAAAAAATCACGATGAACAGGCGTCCCATTTCTTTCAAATCTCTCAATACTGCAGGTTGGTTCACTTTGTTGTCTCACGTACTACATTAAACAATGTCAATATAATGCAACAAAAACGTACACAATACGACTTCCGTTTCGAAGTCGATCTTCCTCTTGTTTGACGCAAAACAAATAGGACAGGTACACACGGGACTCCATTGTTGGAGAGAACAAAAACTACGGCTAGTTATGTGTACGCGCTGAATAACATTTTGTAAGCATGGTTCTTGTGTGAATAAATGAATAATCGTATAATTATATTATATAATTTCTGGAATTTATTTTTCTGCTTGCTTTAGATAAAAATATTGAAATGTTAAAATAGTATCGTTAAACACTCCCCTGAGATAAAAAGAGGAAAATATTTTATTTCAGCGTCGTTCTCAATGTAAATAATGATGTCCCATTTATTATTATTTTTTAAGCTGGCAGTACCATTGTAGGAAAATGCAAGGTAAAAATTCTACCAAGAAACATTTGTCCCTTTAATAAAATGATGAAATATAACTCCAAAGTACGACAAAGGTAATTGCTTCCATAATTATTTTTATTGGTTTAAATTGGCGACTAAAACAGGTCGACCATTTCCAGAATCTATGTTTATCTTTGATTAATAGTCTGGTTAAAATCTTTTACGGATACTGTGGTCTCGACCCAGAACAGGGGGACGTTAGTGATTGAGTAATGATGCGTAACAATGACCTTTTTGTTTCATGCAACGGTGACGTCCTTGCTATTGTTTAAATAGTCGTTTATTTCTTGTTTAGATGTATTTGTTAAGGTATTGTGACTATAGGATATTGAATTATATCGGTGCACCATATATTTAAGCTTTTGTTTGTAAGCACATAAAAACTGTTCTGAATCGAGCTTGTACTGCTATTATTCGGAATTCATCAGCGAAGCCAAACGCTCGATTAGCTCCTTTGGACCAAAGATAATTTCTGAATTGTCCAAGTAATTCTATTTGATGGAGTTTTTGAAGTTAGTTACTGCGAAAATCTCTTGATCTATGTTTTTAATCTTGTTATTTTGGGGAAAGTAAGAGCTTTGTTGTCAAACGCAGACAATGGTAAAAGTGCAGTCAAGTTCTCATAGTCACGAAAGGTTAATAATATAACAAGGTTGAAATAATTTAAAACGCGAATTAAAATAACGAAGCTAATTAAGAATTTTTCATACTTTTACTTTTAAAAGATATAGGGTATGTTTTAAAAGTCGGTCTGTGAGCGTTGGGTAAAGTAAAGGGTACTTTTAGGGATTTATTTAAGTGTCTCTGGGAAGTCGGGGCCGGATTTGGGCCGCAATGAAATCTCGCTAGATAATTAAGAACCGTCACAATGAGACGGCAGACTGCGGCGCTTGCCTCCATCTTTACGTTTGTATAAAACTAACGTTACTGTTATTTCTAGCTGTTATTAAGACTGTTTAGAACTTCTATGAAATTGTTATGAATAGAAATCAATGTTTTATTGTTATGAACGTGATTTTGCTGTACTTTCGTGTAGTTTTGATGCGGAATTTTATATTTTGTTACAATTAGGATCTGACGTCGTTAGGTTGAACGTATCTGTGATTAACATTCGAATAAATCGTAATAAAAGTCGTTAATTCATTAATGTAATCTTTACCCGGCGATTGTTCCTACAATACGTTTAATCGGAAACATAACATACGTGTAACAAACCCTTTAAATATCTCCTTTATCAGTCACCAGCACCAATCAAAGTTCCTTGAGTCGACGACCTACCTACATCGCGATCACAATTCATCGTCTCCAAGAATCTTATTCAACTTCTCTCGTTCAATAGGAATGAAAGTAAATCCAGAACGAACGTAATGGGAACGAATGAATATCTAAAGTGACGGACTCACCCAATGAAGCGAGGATTAGAGGCCTACTTATACCAATTTGGAACACATCGGATGGTACTTGCAGACGCGATCTAATTGAATAAGAGTTTTAATTTCCGACCTGAAGGAATGTTCCTTTTGATAAATGTCTTTAGATTAATTAGGTACATATAAAATTACGCTTCTGGAAGGATCTTAAGTGTTTCAATGTCCTTTTCTAGCTTAATTGAATTCAATCTTCCTGTTAAAAGATTTAAGTAGGTACCTAAACTGCGTTAAGATCATGTTTTAATTTAGTTTCACAATAAAAATAATATTATTGCATTATATTTTTTATTTATTTTAATATTATTTTTAGAAATTGTGAATATTCCAATAATGATTCATTGGAATATTCACAATTTATTACCCATTGTTTACTTCCACAAAACTCTAAAATGATTAAATATTTTTCAGAATAGCCAGCAATTTTAACCTATTTGTCTGGAACCAATTCGTGGACCAAACAAGTTTATCGCTCCGGAGCAAATAGTCTGATAAAAATCTAGTTTAGGACAAGCTAGACATAAAATAGCTGCACAACGTGTGGGGAGTAAGCATATTTTGCGAATAATCGGAAATCGATAATCTGTTCGATATAATATCGTAAAAGACAGAGCCTGGGCCTAATCTTGTAGCTATTACTGAGAGACTGGAGACGGGAAAGTATATTTTTTCTATGATAATGATCGATTTGGTTTACTCGATTGTCGTATGTGGGCAAAAACGTACTCTAGGCAACTTGCGGCGAATGTCCTAGCTTGTAATACGAATAGTGAAGATAGAATTGAACGAGCACATTAGGGCAAAGATTTTTAATCAAGTTGAAGACTATCAAACGGTTTTGTGGGCATATGTGTAAGTATAAGACTACTGTAAATGTATAAAAGAACCTGATAGATAGTTCATGTTGTTACAGCACAAACCCAGTACAGTCATAATTATTATGCGTGCTCTCTTCCAATAAAGACTTTATATGTGTCCACCTATGATAATGACACCACCTTTTGTAATGTTCGAAGGTTAATTAACAAATTAAATATTTATTGGATTAGCACTGCATATGTCATATTATTTGCCGAGAAGGTCGAAGAGTGCAAATTTTATGAAATAATGGCTTACGTCCTTCTTTTTGTATTGTGACGATTATGAAAGTATCCTATATTTTGTGGCATTATTTCGGAACTTTTGGGAGGCACTATAGTAGTACCGGATATACCTAACTTGAATTAAATTTCTTTAGGTCTATAGAAAAGCTCAGTAGGATGGTGAGGGTTGATAACCTTACTTGTATAGATTACATTACTAATCACTCATTTGTCGCCGCCGACAGTCAGCGACAAATGTCACAATAATTATGAAATTTTGTCGCCGATGTCGCCGACTGTCGGTGGCTTAGGTGTGTAGAGTCCTTAAGGATAGCATAATTGTTTATTTATTTATTTATGATATAATATAATGATGGCAATTGCTCACCCCTATTTCATGGAACTTAAACAAAACTGTCGAGGGTGAACTATAGGTAGGTACCTACTACTCTGCTTAAACCTTTTAGGAAAACTGTAGTATTAGTATTAGAAAGTGCGTCTTGACCATTCCGACTCATCATCATCATCATCATCATCAGCCTATAGCAGTCCACTGCTGGACATAGGCCTCTCCAATTGCACGCCATTCAGCTCGATTCTCGGCAACTCTCATCAAGCTGCCACCAGCCACCCTGCGAAGATCGTCGCTCCACCTAGCCTGAGGGCGTCCTACCTTACGTTTGCCGATTCGCGGTCTCCACTCAAGAACACGTCTACCCCAACGGTCATCGGTACTACGGCTAATATGGCCGGCCCATTGCCACTTCAGCTTGCTTATCCATTCCGACTGCTGAAATGTAATTATGATAAGTATTGTCTCTCAAATGAATTGAAAAAAAGAAAACAAAAGTTCAGAAGGATACCACCACACTTGACAATATCAAAAGAGCTATGTCAACTCGACATACGAGTATTGTGATGACTCAAACGCTGATATATCTTTACTGGCGCCGTGAGAATTCTATCATGTGTAGGTATTATATTATATTGTGTAATAATATCGTGGATAGCGAAAAGCTACTCCTCCCATTGTGTGAAGTAACTACTGACATAACAATAACATAGACAACGCAACAGTCACCGTATCATCGCAACACTTGGTGTTGTCAGGAACACCTGACGACGTTAGGTTGAAATCTGAAAACTTTTCAGGCGGATGGATGGTAACTGTTTGAAAAAAACTGGAATCTGAAACTGATATTGATAGTATATTTATTTATTAAGGCACTAAGCCCCAATCACGAAACATAAAATTAAAACAAAAATCATAACACCATTAAAATTAAAAAAATACAATACTGTACATAGATGTGTGTGTGTGTGTGTGTGTGTGTATAGATGTGTGGTGGTGTGTTAGTATATAATACTGTACCACAGTTTTTCGCAAACGCATTACGGAAGGTAACCTGTACCCCAAGTGTAAGTTTGCAAGTGAGTAAACGTAACTAGCGCGTTTGCGTTAAGATTTTTATTCTCACCCATATATTCTTAGCATTATGATCTATCGGTCAACTTACACTTGGTGTACTGTATCTAAAGATTCTATGGGCGTGGATGGTTGAGTGTGACACGAATCTTAAGGGACTTAGTACAGCAACATTCAAGTAAACCCTTCTTCCAAACTTGCTTCTAAAGATTTACAAACTGCTCTGCCAAAAGGGGTTTCACACGTGACGACTGTTAATATCTTTCGTAAATGTTATACAATGGCATTAAGATTGCTGAGGGATAGAAAACTTACTTAGCCTGTACCATCTGTAGCAGATATAATGGAGGTAGCTATGATTCCATCCCTTTTGCTGAACGCGAACGAATGCCGATTCTATTCGGGTATCTCTTTACAAGGAAATGGCAGGATTTCCTGGATGGTTAACACGCTTTGACCAACCATCAGGAGGCCAAGTCTGCTAACGCAGTTGTGTCCGAATGGTCGGTCATTGGCACCGTAATTGTAGACTTTGACAGTTTTGCTAATCTCCTGATTGAAAGATGTCTTTATGATTTTCCAATGACGTGCCACTGATACTCCATTGGAAAAAATGTCTGTATTTGGTGATCTCGTACTGACAAGCTCTTATTACCTTGACTTTCCTATGGACCACTGTGACACCATTATGAATTTAGGAGGTTACAAACTATTGGCAAAATGGTCATGGCGATGCCTTGGAATGGTCGTCGTAATGACCAATCATTGAAAATAGCAGACTTGGCCCCCTGTTCCACAGAATGTTTTTTGGAATTGAAAGTACTAGGGTCAATTTGAAGCAGTACCTATGTTGCGTATTCCTTAAATATTTGCGTTAGGCAGAGGCCATGCGAAGCGCTATAATTGAGGAACATGAGTGTCTAGGCCTAAATCCAAACTTTTTAAATTAAAGTGTAAGTGAAACAGTTTTAATAGAAATCCACAACAAAGGCAGAGGGAAAAAGAATTCACTTATTTTCACATAACCAATATATTTCGCGTTATTATCAGACGGTTAGAACATATCTTTTCAAAGAACATAAGCGTGGTATGTCGACTGGAAAATGGTTATAAAAAGGCTCTTTTGCTAACCCTCCAACTACGAAACTATCTGATGTTAGTGGCACAAAAACTGGTTTAATTTTGCGCAGAGGTTGAACATCAGAAGTTTTTGTGGTAACCCTACCGTGTCTCTGAGGGTTATAAATGCGTCATTTTTGTTAGAAAAACGGAATTAACAAAGTGACTTTAATGTTTGCGTTTCATTATGATTTGAATTAATTAAATATCATTGCTGTCCTAATTAAAAATTTACTTACAACGGTATAAGTCATAATGTGAATGTGTGTTTTTAACAAAATAAGTGTACGATGGGAGCTGCCACCTTTGTAAAAAACCGGCCAAGTACGTGTCGGATCACGCACAATGAAGGGTTCCGTAGTTTGGGAATGGATTCCGTAGATGGGAATTTATCGCAAGAACAAACTTAACATTGTAGTTGAAAAACATGTTATTCTATACATTCCAATGCAGATGTAAGTTTGTATCACAATATTGAGAGATTTATTAGTTATTTAGTTATTTGAAGACCATAGACTTTTATAGGTTTTCCTGTAACCTATAAGTATAGAACTATCTTCTGTATATTTTTCAAAATTCGAGCCTTAGTTCCGGAGATAAGGAGAATAGTAAATTTTCTCTATTTTCTTAAATAACATTAAAACTAAATATTTCAAAATTATAAAAAAATATATACTCTCACTGAAGCACTTTCATTTGATATTTCACATGGTAGTACCGTTTGGACAGTTTTTAATTTTCTTATTTTATTATAAGAATATATTTACTATAAGAAAATTATTCAAAATTCATTTATTTACGTTACACGTTCGTGTTTCGGTCACAAAAATTCATGTGTGTATTAAATTTCAACTTAATCGGTCCAGTAGATTCGGAGCAAATCGTCTGTGACGGACAGGCAAACAGACACACGAGTGATCATATAATAAGGGTTCCGTTTTTTCCTTTTGAGATACAGATCTCTAAAAACAGTATTCCTCACTTGTTCAACAAAATTCATGTATACAAATTGTTTGATCAATTCTCTCTAAACTTATATATATAATTATAGAAATAGTGCAGAAACGAATAAATAGGATTATAAATAATAAGGATAAATTAATGGCAGTCACATATTTTATTGAAACGGTCCTTTTTCCCCATTATGATGGGGATTAGTTTGCAAGAGAAAGAGGCATGACCCCTAGTTTCAATTTATTACGCGACTAAAATAATAGGAAGCGAATTGTGGAAGTGAAAAGTTTTTATCCCTATGTCTTGTTTGTTTATTATTTAGGTACCTATAATGAGGCAATCGGCTATTAGGTCCAGACCAAATTTCGGTCACGGCGGCTAATCTGAACAGATATTGGCTAACTACGCAGAAGATTATCATAGTGTGTGCGCAGATACTGGTGCACTCCTTTTTTTTTTTGGGTGGGAAATCATCAAATAACTTCTCCCGCTCTGGGTGGAGCGGGAGGGCGTGTCAGACTTTTACTGACTAAAACTCACCCGTGTTCCTTCATTTGCCTGTGTGCCAGGGCCACGATATCCCTTTCGGACATACTCGCAACCCTGGCAGGCATTGGCCCTATTGGACCCCGTCAATTCGTGCTGACATCTCTTTGAGGCGCGCGTGGATCACAACGCGCCGTCGACCCGGGCCTGGTCCTTATCGGACGGCAAGCTACCCATCGCTCACCGTCCGCAGGCCCGCGTCTACGGAGGACAGAAATCGGCTCGCCCAGGGTGTCTCCTGCGGCGATTAAGGACGTGAGGGCGCGAACCCTGCCTCTCCCTCACGAGTTCCGCCTCCTCCTTCGCGAGCATTACTGCTTCGCAGAAGGAGGTGACGGCCTTCCATGCACTCTCGCTCCGAACCATGGCCTGAACCAGGGCCGGACGCGAGAGATCGCCGCCGCCGATTGCCTCCGTGAGGACACGGCGGTGCTCCGCCCAAGCTGGGATAAGTTTTAAGCTAACATAATGACTCCGTGAGTCGATAAAAGGAAAACATAAATAATTATTATATAATAGGCTTCAAATTTTTTTAAATTCAATACAAAAGGTTGTTTATCAATCATAAACAGGCATTTTTTTTTTCTGGCTACCTTATACGCTGATTTATTTATATTTTAACATTTCTTTCAAAATATTTAATTTTTTGACGTTAATAATCTTATCTGGTAATTTGTTGTACAGCACCGCTCCGTCGTATAAAATATTTTTCTTCCCGTAATTGGTTCGGGGTGGTCAGAGATCAAGTTTATTGTGATTTCTAGTGTAGTATCCGAGATTTCTTTTTTTGAAGGTGTATTGAGAGTGGGTTTCTTTTGTTATAATTTTCTTAACTAGAGTACATCTTTTGTGTAAGTATTACACTTGTTGTATGTGTATAGTTTAGTGTCGTTATATATTTCTTTAGTTGATGTTAGGTAGAGGTAATTGTATAAAGTAGCGAACTAGTACAAGTGATTGAAAATGACAATATAAAAAAAAATATTGTCATTTTGAATCACTTGTAGAATAGAATAGAATGCATTACACATAACAACTTTGTACAATATTCTGACAAATATGTCAGAATATTGTACAAAGTTGTTATGTTCATTATGTATTACGATCATAATATTCTGCCGTTTCCGGCGTACAAATATGGTTTGTAAAAGTATGGGTCATTATTACAATTAAATTATTAATCATTAGAATTACATATACAAATAATTTAAATAAATTGAAAAATAGTTGTGAAAGAGATTAATTATACAGGGTGTCCCGTAAATAATGGATCAAACGTAACGGGTAGGTAGCTTACCTCATTTCCAACAACTAATTTGAACAGTAAAAAAAAAACCGATAAGGTAACCAAGATATATTTTTTTTTCCATTTTTACTATTTTCTGTACCAGCATTCAGTGTTTTTAATGCTGTTGCTGCAAATGGTATCATATTTAGGTGTGATTTTTGTCAAACATTTCTGAATAGTTTACTAATGTTATAAGATACCTTTTTTTTAAATAAAATCGAACGCCTTCAAAATTCACAAATTATACCTCTTTATTATAATATTATTACTATTATAGATCTGGAGCGGAAACTAATGGCTGGTGGGAAAATACATTTGCCCAAAATTGAGAACGAATCAAGCGCAAATTGTAATTTAATATTTAGGTAAATCTAATTTACCGATTGCAGCTTTCAAATCCGTAATAGAATTGTTTGTCATGTTGTCATTCCGATTGGCAAAAAGTTTTATTGCAAAATATTACCAAGTCCACATAATACTATCATAAACCTATTACCTATTTGTATTTAGTACTGTTATCGAAATTCTTGAAACTGCCACCACCTTGCAGTCGCTGAGAAGTTTATCAGTATGACCAGTATATCTAGATATGTCGCGATGGCACTGTTTGCGAAGACAGAAAACAACGAGACGTCAAATACGTACGTTTGTTGATTAGTTCTTATTTTTGCCACGTGTCCGGTTATACCGGACATACTATACTAGCTTATACGAGTACAAGGTGTCTGTGCCACTGATAAGGCGTGTTTAACCTCATAATGCAATTATTGTGTAGTTCCGATTTATCACCTGTTTGTTTTTATGTCTCAAGTTTTTTTAGGGTTCCGTAGTCAACAAGGGACCCTTAAAGTTTTGCCATGTCCATCTGACTGTATGTCTGTCCCCGGCTTAGCTCAGAGACTCTTAGTACGAGAAAAGCTGAAATTTTACATGGGTATACATAATCACGCCGACATAGCGATAAAATAAAATCGGGTTTTTTTTTGCATCTGCTTTACACGTAAAGTGGGGATGATATTTGTTTTCTCGTTTATTCCATGATGTGAGGTATCGTTGGATAGGCCGGTCAAAAATATTGAGAGTCTGTGTAGACTATTTTTCGATTCAGGGATCCGTTTGCGTAATATTAAGCTTTAAAATACTAAATTTTGTTAGAGGCAAGTGCTCCCCTCCCTGCCAGCTAAAATGCCTTGCAAAATTAATGCAGTAGTACATAGGTCTAACGAAATTAAAAGGAAAACTATCACAGCTATACAAGTTAATGAGTAATAGTTGACCAACTTACATTTGCAGTTGGAGAATTGATCGTGACGTATATCGATGTATGGGAGGGAGAACATGTTTTTCAACTACAATGTTAAGTTTGTTTTTGGGATAAATTCATCCCAACTACGGAACCCTTCATTGTGCGTGGTCCAAAACGCACTTGGCCGGTTTCGTATCTAGATATTAGGTACATACTTCCATATCGCATAGGCAATCAATGGAATGCTTTGTTTGTTTAAGATATGATGTAAGGGTGAGATTTTTTCTTGGAATTGATCCAATAATGTTAAGTGTTCTCTTGTTAATAGGTATGTTTGATGTTCAGAAAATGGTAAAGCAGTGGAGCAGCACCTATGTACATAATATTAAAGAAACGTCTGTTTAGTAATCAACTCTAATCAATGAAATAACTCAATGGTTATTCTTCAACATCATTTCAGCCGAAAGACGTCGGCTGCTGCCCAATATTTGTGGGGTTGCCATATTCGCCACGCTTGGCAAGCGGGTTGGCGATCGCAATATGGTGTAAAAATGCATAGAGAACGCTGCTGCCATTCCCTAGTAAGTCCCTTATTCGCCTTTTACGACACCCACGGGAAGAAATAGGGTGGTGCTATTCTTTACGTCTGGCATCACACGCAATGGTTATTAACATGACCAAAATAATCATGTTTGTAAAGATTACATCAATTTCGGAACAAGGCACATTAAAAACAACACTGATAATGACAAAGATACGGAAGAAAAATAATCTGCCTTATTCATTCAGGCTGTAAGATTTTCCTGCAATTCTATACTTACATCACACAGAAGATAATTGCGAGGTCAACAGTATAAGAAAGACTCAGCAAATAGCCAACAAAAAAGTTTTAGACAAAAGAGAAAAATACACCATTCGGCCATTTAGAGCCTTATGAATATTCAAAGAGCTCGCCAGTCTTTATTTTTAAGGCCACTTAACTAGTGCCACGTTTAATAATTTAATTTATAAAAGCATTGTAGTCATGGTCCATTAAAAATAACATTGAGAAAATATTGTGGCGTTTATAACCTGTTCCGTGATGGTATCTCCGCATCTCACAAATTTATGCTCCCATCAAAATAGCTTCTCAAAACAAACATGCTTTATGTGAATCTTTTGAATATTATGTTCCTTATAAGTAAGAGAGTATCTTCCTACGTGGGCCTCTTATTTAGAGCGCTTTTAACCTGAATATAAGAAAATAAAATGTCAGTCGACTGCGTGTTAGGGATGAGATCTACAGCATTTCATCCACTGAAATGTCTTTTGAAGGTTCTTAATTTTTTTCCATAATCCAATTACAAAACGGAGCTCAAAAACTTTTTGCCGCATCGGATTAAGCTCTTTGCGACACCGTAACCTATTTGGTGAGGCGAGCAAGGGTCCCGTCATATATTTTTTATCGACACATTTCGATAAGGATGGATGTTGTTCTTAAGTTGGGACCAGACGTCGTCGGCGGGGTGCGGTGGCGGGGCGCGGGGGACGCGAAGTGGGTCGCCCCGAGGGTTGCCAGGTGCGGTGCCCACCCAGATTGATCGATGTTTTATTTTTTTAAGTGTAAAACATAAAAGGTAAAATATTGCGTTTTTTGGGGTTGTACTGTAACCTTTTTTTATTAATGTTCGAGTGTAATGGGTGTCGAGGTTGTGCTGATAGCATTATCTACAAAAAGCTTACTTTGATATCGTATTGTCGAGATATTCTGCATAATTAAACAGATACGAAACATAACAGACTCCTCTACAGTCGACTAACCCAAACAAACTTCTGACCGAGACCGCATCGCAAACAAAAACTCACATACACGTCCGTCCCATTTTTCCACAGGCAACCCTGTCTCCGTGATAGGTATTTATAGCACCGCCAGCACCAGTGGAATGCATCGCCCACCTCTACCCAGCAATAATAACACCACTGTCAAGTTCATTACTCACTCATCCCGATGTAAGAGCTTTGAGCCTGTATTATCGTAGTCCTAATTATAGAGTTTGTTATCTTATAGTGGTGACACTAAAGTGAGTCATTTCCTCCCATTTAGACAGAGACGAATTCCTTGAGGCGAGAACGTGGTGAGATCGTGTCTACGTTTAAAATAATATGGCCGTATTGGCGCTTTGGTAGGCGCCGAATTCCACGTGCGGGAATGTTAGCGTGTGTTTGAACACAGTGTAAATAATACGTATAGGTGTTCTCAGTTCTGATGCTCTTATTGATTTCATTTGACAATAAGAACAGTTAGCTATAAACAAAGAGGGAGACCAAAAAAAGATGGATGTAGGTATTGTGTAAAAGATGGCAAGGAAGAAAGCGAACAAATAGATAATGGCTGATAGAAATGTATGAAAAGAAGATATATTTATATATATTGCTTAGTTTGGGCAATAGGATGCTAAAGTATGAGCTGCAGATGCAGATGCAGCTAAATAACTAGGAAGTGGTGAAGGGCGGTCGTTTTGGGGGACTGTCTTATGTAATTTTGACGTTCGAAAAGTGCTAATTCTCTGCCTAGTTTGGATAAATGACTTTTGATTTTCATGAATAAGAACAAATTAAATAAATAAAGCGAGATGAAACAAAAGATTTCAAAGTCAGAAAATAAATAAAAGCGTCTACGTAAATTAGTCCGCTCTTAATTATTCCGTAATTAACATTTTTATTGGACTTAAAGCACTCAGAATAGTTAAAAGGAAAATCATCAGAATTCTATAGAAATACAGTTGAAATGATTGTATTTGAAAACAGGATATTCAGTTAAACTCAATAGATAGCTAATTTGTATGCATATCAGGTACTGTTGTCATGAATTTTAAAATTTTTTAAAGACTCGGTGACGTCTGTAATCCTTCTGTTTGTCATTTTGAAATTGTTGAAATAAAAACACTTTTGAATTTTCACTATCACAATATTCTACAAAGAATTATTGAAGTTTAAATCCCTCGTGTGATCAAAATAGTTAAGCAGTTCACATTGAGTTAATAAAAAGGCGTTTTATAGTTCCAATACAAAGCAGCGTTAAAGCGCTTTCGAAATATTACTATGGAGTATTCAAGACTATAAAAATTGTAACTATCGACGAAACAGTTTTGGATGTAAAATATATCGTAAACGTGAGCCTAACTGCTGAGGTTTGAGAAACATTATAAATTCTCTAGAGACGTGAATATCCACGTTCCAATGCATATGAAGTGTTGTGAATTTTTGATCGAAAGAGCTTTATTGCTTCAAAAAGAATTCCTGAGGGTGTAGGTATAGACGGATAACAAATAAGAGGAGATGAAACATGCGAAAAGACAAAAGACGCTCTGCTTATAAGTGGAAATCTGCTTTATAAAGGATTTGTGCTTTCAAATGTGCATGACAATTTAAATGAAAGAAGATTTAAGTAGCAAGCAAAGGACACACCAGAATGAGAGGCCACAGGAGTAATCAAACAGCTTCTTTTTATATCAATTATCAATGTTTTCAAAATGTTCTATTTTTATATATCATTCACGCCCCCACGTAACCCCCGTTCCTACGTATTTTGCTCTCTTTCTAATGTTGTTTTTAAAATACTTCCGTTTTTGTTTTTATATGTGGTGCCGGACGTAAAGAATAGCATCATCCTATTTCTTCCCGTGGCTGTCGTCAAAGGCGACTGAGGGACTTACTACCGAATGGGTAGCAACGTTCTCTATGCATTTTAACACTACTAATACTGCGATCGCCAACCCGTCTGCCAAGCATGGCGATTATGGCAACCCCCCTCCCATTTTGGGGGTGGCCTATGTCCAGCAGTGGATGCCTGGCGGCAGAAATGATAATAGTGTAACTGTCATGCATGTTACCTCCTAATGACTTTACAGGTTTATCACACTAATATTATTAAGGCGAAAGTTTGTGAGTGTGTGTGTGTGTGTATGTTTGTTACTTCTTCTTCGTCTAGGCCTAAATCCAAACTTTTTAAATTAAAGTGTAAGTGAAACAGTTTTAATAGAAATCCACAACAAAGGCAGAGGGAAAAAGAATTCACTTATTTTCACATAACCAATATATTTCGCGTTATTATCAGACGGTTAGAACATATCTTTTCAAAGAACATAAGCGTGGTATGTCGACTGGAAAATGGTTATAAAAAGGCTCTTTTGCTAACCCTCCAACTACGAAACTATCTGATGTTAGTGGCACAAAAACTGGTTTAATTTTGCGCAGAGGTTGAACATCAGAAGTTTTTGTGGTAACCCTACCGTGTCTCTGAGGGTTATAAATGCGTCATTTTTGTTAGAAAAACGGAATTAACAAAGTGACTTTAATGTTTGCGTTTCATTATGATTTGAATTAATTAAATATCATTGCTGTCCTAATTAAAAATTTACTTACAACGGTATAAGTCATAATGTGAATGTGTGTTTTTAACAAAATAAGTGTACGATGGGAGCTGCCACCTTTGTAAAAAACCGGCCAAGTACGTGTCGGATCACGCACAATGAAGGGTTCCGTAGTTTGGGAATGGATTCCGTAGATGGGAATTTATCGCAAGAACAAACTTAACATTGTAGTTGAAAAACATGTTATTCTATACATTCCAATGCAGATGTAAGTTTGTATCACAATATTGAGAGATTTATTAGTTATTTAGTTATTTGAAGACCATAGACTTTTATAGGTTTTCCTGTAACCTATAAGTATAGAACTATCTTCTGTATATTTTTCAAAATTCGAGCCTTAGTTCCGGAGATAAGGAGAATAGTAAATTTTCTCTATTTTCTTAAATAACATTAAAACTAAATATTTCAAAATTATAAAAAAATATATACTCTCACTGAAGCACTTTCATTTGATATTTCACATGGTAGTACCGTTTGGACAGTTTTTAATTTTCTTATTTTATTATAAGAATATATTTACTATAAGAAAATTATTCAAAATTCATTTATTTACGTTACACGTTCGTGTTTCGGTCACAAAAATTCATGTGTGTATTAAATTTCAACTTAATCGGTCCAGTAGATTCGGAGCAAATCGTCTGTGACGGACAGGCAAACAGACACACGAGTGATCATATAATAAGGGTTCCGTTTTTTCCTTTTGAGATACAGATCTCTAAAAACAGTATTCCTCACTTGTTCAACAAAATTCATGTATACAAATTGTTTGATCAATTCTCTCTAAACTTATATATATAATTATAGAAATAGTGCAGAAACGAATAAATAGGATTATAAATAATAAGGATAAATTAATGGCAGTCACATATTTTATTGAAACGGTCCTTTTTCCCCATTATGATGGGGATTAGTTTGCAAGAGAAAGAGGCATGACCCCTAGTTTCAATTTATTACGCGACTAAAATAATAGGAAGCGAATTGTGGAAGTGAAAAGTTTTTATCCCTATGTCTTGTTTGTTTATTATTTAGGTACCTATAATGAGGCAATCGGCTATTAGGTCCAGACCAAATTTCGGTCACGGCGGCTAATCTGAACAGATATTGGCTAACTACGCAGAAGATTATCATAGTGTGTGCGCAGATACTGGTGCACTCCTTTTTTTTTTTGGGTGGGAAATCATCAAATAACTTCTCCCGCTCTGGGTGGAGCGGGAGGGCGTGTCAGACTTTTACTGACTAAAACTCACCCGTGTTCCTTCATTTGCCTGTGTGCCAGGGCCACGATATCCCTTTCGGACATACTCGCAACCCTGGCAGGCATTGGCCCTATTGGACCCCGTCAATTCGTGCTGACATCTCTTTGAGGCGCGCGTGGATCACAACGCGCCGTCGACCCGGGCCTGGTCCTTATCGGACGGCAAGCTACCCATCGCTCACCGTCCGCAGGCCCGCGTCTACGGAGGACAGAAATCGGCTCGCCCAGGGTGTCTCCTGCGGCGATTAAGGACGTGAGGGCGCGAACCCTGCCTCTCCCTCACGAGTTCCGCCTCCTCCTTCGCGAGCATTACTGCTTCGCAGAAGGAGGTGACGGCCTTCCATGCACTCTCGCTCCGAACCATGGCCTGAACCAGGGCCGGACGCGAGAGATCGCCGCCGCCGATTGCCTCCGTGAGGACACGGCGGTGCTCCGCCCAAGCTGGGATAAGTTTTAAGCTAACATAATGACTCCGTGAGTCGATAAAAGGAAAACATAAATAATTATTATATAATAGGCTTCAAATTTTTTTAAATTCAATACAAAAGGTTGTTTATCAATCATAAACAGGCATTTTTTTTTTCTGGCTACCTTATACGCTGATTTATTTATATTTTAACATTTCTTTCAAAATATTTAATTTTTTGACGTTAATAATCTTATCTGGTAATTTGTTGTACAGCACCGCTCCGTCGTATAAAATATTTTTCTTCCCGTAATTGGTTCGGGGTGGTCAGAGATCAAGTTTATTGTGATTTCTAGTGTAGTATCCGAGATTTCTTTTTTTGAAGGTGTATTGAGAGTGGGTTTCTTTTGTTATAATTTTCTTAACTAGAGTACATCTTTTGTGTAAGTATTACACTTGTTGTATGTGTATAGTTTAGTGTCGTTATATATTTCTTTAGTTGATGTTAGGTAGAGGTAATTGTATAAAGTAGCGAACTAGTACAAGTGATTGAAAATGACAATATAAAAAAAAATATTGTCATTTTGAATCACTTGTAGAATAGAATAGAATGCATTACACATAACAACTTTGTACAATATTCTGACAAATATGTCAGAATATTGTACAAAGTTGTTATGTTCATTATGTATTACGATCATAATATTCTGCCGTTTCCGGCGTACAAATATGGTTTGTAAAAGTATGGGTCATTATTACAATTAAATTATTAATCATTAGAATTACATATACAAATAATTTAAATAAATTGAAAAATAGTTGTGAAAGAGATTAATTATACAGGGTGTCCCGTAAATAATGGATCAAACGTAACGGGTAGGTAGCTTACCTCATTTCCAACAACTAATTTGAACAGTAAAAAAAAAACCGATAAGGTAACCAAGATATATTTTTTTTTCCATTTTTACTATTTTCTGTACCAGCATTCAGTGTTTTTAATGCTGTTGCTGCAAATGGTATCATATTTAGGTGTGATTTTTGTCAAACATTTCTGAATAGTTTACTAATGTTATAAGATACCTTTTTTTTAAATAAAATCGAACGCCTTCAAAATTCACAAATTATACCTCTTTATTATAATATTATTACTATTATAGATCTGGAGCGGAAACTAATGGCTGGTGGGAAAATACATTTGCCCAAAATTGAGAACGAATCAAGCGCAAATTGTAATTTAATATTTAGGTAAATCTAATTTACCGATTGCAGCTTTCAAATCCGTAATAGAATTGTTTGTCATGTTGTCATTCCGATTGGCAAAAAGTTTTATTGCAAAATATTACCAAGTCCACATAATACTATCATAAACCTATTACCTATTTGTATTTAGTACTGTTATCGAAATTCTTGAAACTGCCACCACCTTGCAGTCGCTGAGAAGTTTATCAGTATGACCAGTATATCTAGATATGTCGCGATGGCACTGTTTGCGAAGACAGAAAACAACGAGACGTCAAATACGTACGTTTGTTGATTAGTTCTTATTTTTGCCACGTGTCCGGTTATACCGGACATACTATACTAGCTTATACGAGTACAAGGTGTCTGTGCCACTGATAAGGCGTGTTTAACCTCATAATGCAATTATTGTGTAGTTCCGATTTATCACCTGTTTGTTTTTATGTCTCAAGTTTTTTTAGGGTTCCGTAGTCAACAAGGGACCCTTAAAGTTTTGCCATGTCCATCTGACTGTATGTCTGTCCCCGGCTTAGCTCAGAGACTCTTAGTACGAGAAAAGCTGAAATTTTACATGGGTATACATAATCACGCCGACATAGCGATAAAATAAAATCGGGTTTTTTTTTGCATCTGCTTTACACGTAAAGTGGGGATGATATTTGTTTTCTCGTTTATTCCATGATGTGAGGTATCGTTGGATAGGCCGGTCAAAAATATTGAGAGTCTGTGTAGACTATTTTTCGATTCAGGGATCCGTTTGCGTAATATTAAGCTTTAAAATACTAAATTTTGTTAGAGGCAAGTGCTCCCCTCCCTGCCAGCTAAAATGCCTTGCAAAATTAATGCAGTAGTACATAGGTCTAACGAAATTAAAAGGAAAACTATCACAGCTATACAAGTTAATGAGTAATAGTTGACCAACTTACATTTGCAGTTGGAGAATTGATCGTGACGTATATCGATGTATGGGAGGGAGAACATGTTTTTCAACTACAATGTTAAGTTTGTTTTTGGGATAAATTCATCCCAACTACGGAACCCTTCATTGTGCGTGGTCCAAAACGCACTTGGCCGGTTTCGTATCTAGATATTAGGTACATACTTCCATATCGCATAGGCAATCAATGGAATGCTTTGTTTGTTTAAGATATGATGTAAGGGTGAGATTTTTTCTTGGAATTGATCCAATAATGTTAAGTGTTCTCTTGTTAATAGGTATGTTTGATGTTCAGAAAATGGTAAAGCAGTGGAGCAGCACCTATGTACATAATATTAAAGAAACGTCTGTTTAGTAATCAACTCTAATCAATGAAATAACTCAATGGTTATTCTTCAACATCATTTCAGCCGAAAGACGTCGGCTGCTGCCCAATATTTGTGGGGTTGCCATATTCGCCACGCTTGGCAAGCGGGTTGGCGATCGCAATATGGTGTAAAAATGCATAGAGAACGCTGCTGCCATTCCCTAGTAAGTCCCTTATTCGCCTTTTACGACACCCACGGGAAGAAATAGGGTGGTGCTATTCTTTACGTCTGGCATCACACGCAATGGTTATTAACATGACCAAAATAATCATGTTTGTAAAGATTACATCAATTTCGGAACAAGGCACATTAAAAACAACACTGATAATGACAAAGATACGGAAGAAAAATAATCTGCCTTATTCATTCAGGCTGTAAGATTTTCCTGCAATTCTATACTTACATCACACAGAAGATAATTGCGAGGTCAACAGTATAAGAAAGACTCAGCAAATAGCCAACAAAAAAGTTTTAGACAAAAGAGAAAAATACACCATTCGGCCATTTAGAGCCTTATGAATATTCAAAGAGCTCGCCAGTCTTTATTTTTAAGGCCACTTAACTAGTGCCACGTTTAATAATTTAATTTATAAAAGCATTGTAGTCATGGTCCATTAAAAATAACATTGAGAAAATATTGTGGCGTTTATAACCTGTTCCGTGATGGTATCTCCGCATCTCACAAATTTATGCTCCCATCAAAATAGCTTCTCAAAACAAACATGCTTTATGTGAATCTTTTGAATATTATGTTCCTTATAAGTAAGAGAGTATCTTCCTACGTGGGCCTCTTATTTAGAGCGCTTTTAACCTGAATATAAGAAAATAAAATGTCAGTCGACTGCGTGTTAGGGATGAGATCTACAGCATTTCATCCACTGAAATGTCTTTTGAAGGTTCTTAATTTTTTTCCATAATCCAATTACAAAACGGAGCTCAAAAACTTTTTGCCGCATCGGATTAAGCTCTTTGCGACACCGTAACCTATTTGGTGAGGCGAGCAAGGGTCCCGTCATATATTTTTTATCGACACATTTCGATAAGGATGGATGTTGTTCTTAAGTTGGGACCAGACGTCGTCGGCGGGGTGCGGTGGCGGGGCGCGGGGGACGCGAAGTGGGTCGCCCCGAGGGTTGCCAGGTGCGGTGCCCACCCAGATTGATCGATGTTTTATTTTTTTAAGTGTAAAACATAAAAGGTAAAATATTGCGTTTTTTGGGGTTGTACTGTAACCTTTTTTTATTAATGTTCGAGTGTAATGGGTGTCGAGGTTGTGCTGATAGCATTATCTACAAAAAGCTTACTTTGATATCGTATTGTCGAGATATTCTGCATAATTAAACAGATACGAAACATAACAGACTCCTCTACAGTCGACTAACCCAAACAAACTTCTGACCGAGACCGCATCGCAAACAAAAACTCACATACACGTCCGTCCCATTTTTCCACAGGCAACCCTGTCTCCGTGATAGGTATTTATAGCACCGCCAGCACCAGTGGAATGCATCGCCCACCTCTACCCAGCAATAATAACACCACTGTCAAGTTCATTACTCACTCATCCCGATGTAAGAGCTTTGAGCCTGTATTATCGTAGTCCTAATTATAGAGTTTGTTATCTTATAGTGGTGACACTAAAGTGAGTCATTTCCTCCCATTTAGACAGAGACGAATTCCTTGAGGCGAGAACGTGGTGAGATCGTGTCTACGTTTAAAATAATATGGCCGTATTGGCGCTTTGGTAGGCGCCGAATTCCACGTGCGGGAATGTTAGCGTGTGTTTGAACACAGTGTAAATAATACGTATAGGTGTTCTCAGTTCTGATGCTCTTATTGATTTCATTTGACAATAAGAACAGTTAGCTATAAACAAAGAGGGAGACCAAAAAAAGATGGATGTAGGTATTGTGTAAAAGATGGCAAGGAAGAAAGCGAACAAATAGATAATGGCTGATAGAAATGTATGAAAAGAAGATATATTTATATATATTGCTTAGTTTGGGCAATAGGATGCTAAAGTATGAGCTGCAGATGCAGATGCAGCTAAATAACTAGGAAGTGGTGAAGGGCGGTCGTTTTGGGGGACTGTCTTATGTAATTTTGACGTTCGAAAAGTGCTAATTCTCTGCCTAGTTTGGATAAATGACTTTTGATTTTCATGAATAAGAACAAATTAAATAAATAAAGCGAGATGAAACAAAAGATTTCAAAGTCAGAAAATAAATAAAAGCGTCTACGTAAATTAGTCCGCTCTTAATTATTCCGTAATTAACATTTTTATTGGACTTAAAGCACTCAGAATAGTTAAAAGGAAAATCATCAGAATTCTATAGAAATACAGTTGAAATGATTGTATTTGAAAACAGGATATTCAGTTAAACTCAATAGATAGCTAATTTGTATGCATATCAGGTACTGTTGTCATGAATTTTAAAATTTTTTAAAGACTCGGTGACGTCTGTAATCCTTCTGTTTGTCATTTTGAAATTGTTGAAATAAAAACACTTTTGAATTTTCACTATCACAATATTCTACAAAGAATTATTGAAGTTTAAATCCCTCGTGTGATCAAAATAGTTAAGCAGTTCACATTGAGTTAATAAAAAGGCGTTTTATAGTTCCAATACAAAGCAGCGTTAAAGCGCTTTCGAAATATTACTATGGAGTATTCAAGACTATAAAAATTGTAACTATCGACGAAACAGTTTTGGATGTAAAATATATCGTAAACGTGAGCCTAACTGCTGAGGTTTGAGAAACATTATAAATTCTCTAGAGACGTGAATATCCACGTTCCAATGCATATGAAGTGTTGTGAATTTTTGATCGAAAGAGCTTTATTGCTTCAAAAAGAATTCCTGAGGGTGTAGGTATAGACGGATAACAAATAAGAGGAGATGAAACATGCGAAAAGACAAAAGACGCTCTGCTTATAAGTGGAAATCTGCTTTATAAAGGATTTGTGCTTTCAAATGTGCATGACAATTTAAATGAAAGAAGATTTAAGTAGCAAGCAAAGGACACACCAGAATGAGAGGCCACAGGAGTAATCAAACAGCTTCTTTTTATATCAATTATCAATGTTTTCAAAATGTTCTATTTTTATATATCATTCACGCCCCCACGTAACCCCCGTTCCTACGTATTTTGCTCTCTTTCTAATGTTGTTTTTAAAATACTTCCGTTTTTGTTTTTATATGTGGTGCCGGACGTAAAGAATAGCATCATCCTATTTCTTCCCGTGGCTGTCGTCAAAGGCGACTGAGGGACTTACTACCGAATGGGTAGCAACGTTCTCTATGCATTTTAACACTACTAATACTGCGATCGCCAACCCGTCTGCCAAGCATGGCGATTATGGCAACCCCCCTCCCATTTTGGGGGTGGCCTATGTCCAGCAGTGGATGCCTGGCGGCAGAAATGATAATAGTGTAACTGTCATGCATGTTACCTCCTAATGACTTTACAGGTTTATCACACTAATATTATTAAGGCGAAAGTTTGTGAGTGTGTGTGTGTGTGTATGTTTGTTACTTCTTCACGCTCAAACGGCTGAACCAATTTTGATAAAATTTTGTATGGAGGTAGCTGACACCCTGGATTAAGACATAGGCTACTTTTTATCCAGATATTCCCACGGGATCGAGACTTACGTGGGGGAAACAGCGGGGCACAGCTAGTTATTTTATAAATTTAATGGTACCTAATCTTTGAACAGCGCTGTGGTTAGAGAATACAATCCCGAGCATGTTTTTCAATCCCGGGCTTACGGGATTTTTGAAGCCTTTTTCCGGGATCCCGGGCTCATCCCGGGATTAGACTATGTGGTTTCTAATTGGACTAAAATAAAAAAACACGAGTAATTAAAAAAAAATGTCTTTAATGTCTGCACAACACAAATCAGAATAATAATAAGAAAAGAAAAAACACAAACCAAAAAATACTATACTTTTGCAAGAAATTAAAAAACAGCACAAAATAACTATTTAGAATTTCGAAAATATAATCGCAGAAATATCAAAGCATCCAATGTTTGACTTCCGAGCCTGCTTCGTAGTTTATTGCCAACATAAGCAGCAGCTGAAAACGCTCGTTCAGCTTCTACGCTGGTTGGAGGAATAGACAATAGATACTTATATGCTGTTTCTAAGTGATATCCACGAACACTTCCATTTTCGAACAGGCTCATTTCACGTCTAATACTATTTGCCAACCCCAATTCATTTTGTACTTGTACTTCAGGATCTGGGGATTTCATACTCTTGTTAATTTCCAGCTGTAACTTTTCCTTTAATGTCAATTGGGGTTGGGAGGTTTCTGACCTTAGCTCATCATCTGTTTGTGATCCTGACCTTGCTTCTTCTTCCGTGTAATCTCGACTATTAAGTCTTTTAACAATACTCTTTATTTGTTTCCTCACTAAAGCCTGTGTCGGAACTGGAAATAAGTCGTGCCATTCCAAATTCGATAATAACAGATTTTCAACATCCATTCGTGGCATTTTGTAAATAATTTAACACGCCAGTTAAATCATCACTTCGTCGTTGCTTTATACGTTCCACTAAGGATGTTTAATTTTTTTGGCAAGTGCTGAGTTTTTGCTAGACAGTTGTTTTATAAGAAATTTCAAAGCGGCATCAGCTGTGCATAAATTAGCATCTCGCCGACAGATTGCTTCTACTGTCAATTTAATTGGGGTCAGCACATCAACAATTTTATTTACCAATTCAAAATCAACATCTTCTAAACGAATTGGATGACTGAGATCTATAAGAGCTTTTTGAATGCATGCTTTTAAAAGATAAAATCGCTCCAGCATTGTTAAAAGACTATTCCACCTGGTTTTACAGTCCAAAAGAAGTGACAACTCTTTTCCATGTTCAATTTTCACATATTTTTGAAGTACTGTTTCATTTTTCAATGGAGATCTTTTGAAATACACTACAACTTTACGGATTTTCTTTATCAGCTCATTAATATTTTCATATTGTGTTAACTCTGGTACGTGTTCTGGCGCAAGATCATTTTGTGACATTACGATTAAACCTGATTCTGGACAGTCAAGTTTTCTAAATGGTGTTCATCATCGCTGTCGTCCATATAATCAACAGTCACAGCTGGTTCATTTATAGTATCATCTGAGGTAGGGCTATCTTGCAAATTATTATGTTTTTCATAAAGCACATCACAGACCGCCAAATTGATACCATGTGCGAGACACAGTTGTTGTTCAGTGCAAATAAGCCGCCCCACCTTTATCATAACATTCGGTCCATCGGTTACAATAGCCACGATGTCAGTTTCTAGGGAAATGTCAAATTTACTTAGACGCTCTTGCAATATACGAAGACAATTTTCAGCTCTCATACTATCGTAAATAGGAACAAGTCCTAAGTTCCAAAATTTTTTCTCATTATCTCAAGATACTAGGCATAAAATAATAAATGGTATCTTGAGTTAAGTACCTCAAGATGGTGTCTTGAGCTAAGTATCTCAAGACGGTGTCTTGAGCTAAGTATCTCAAGACGGTGTCTTGAGCTAAGTATCTCAAGATGGTGTCTTGAGCTAAGTATCTCAAGACCCATAAATATGGGTAATTGATTGACAGCAAATAGTTAATATCGGCACCTACTCCATATATTTTACATGATTATGGTCTGGAGCTCTACAGCATTTGCGATCAGTGATGTTTATAATGCAATGACCCCAGTTAAGACTCCAGACAATAAGTAAGTCCAGTAAGTCTTCAGTAAATTTTTATCTAATCTGTCTAAGTTGCCTAGTGACCCATGTCACAGTTTTACCCATTACCTTTGTACGGGTGATTGGGACATCAATGCTTCACAAGCATTATCTCAAGATACTAGGCATAAAATAATAAATGGTATCTTGAGCTAAGTATCTCAAGACGGTGTCTTGAGCTAAGTATCTCAAGACGGTGTCTTGAGCTAAGTATCTCAAGACGGTGTCTTGAGCTAAGTATCTCAAGACGGTGTCTTGAGCTAAGTATCTCAAGACGGTGTCTTGAGCTAAGTATCTCAAGACGGTGTCTTGAGCTAAGTATCTCAAGACGGCGCCTTGAGCTAAGTATCTCAAGATGGTGTCTTGAGCTAAGTATCTCAAGACCCATAAATATGGGTTGACAGCAAATAGCACCTACTCCATATATTTTACATGATTACGGTCTGGAGCTCTACAGCATTTATGATCAGTGATGTTTATAATGCAATGGCCTTTTGGTCCCAGTCAAGACTCCAGACAATAAGTAAGTCTAGTAAGTCTTCAATAAGTTATTATCTAATCTCTCTAAGTTGCCTGGTGACCTTCTAATGTCACAGTTTTACCCATTACCTTTGTACGGGTGATTGGGACATCAATGCTTCACAAGCATTATCTCAAGATACTAGGCATAAAATAATAAATGGTATCTTAAGTTCAGTATCTCAAGATGGTGTCTTGAGCTAAGTATCTCAAGACGGTGTCTTGAGCTAAGTATTTCAAGACGGTGTCTTGAGCTTAGTATCTCCAGATGGTGTCTTGAGCTAAGTATCTCAAGACCCATAAATATGGGTAATTGATTGACAGCAAATAGTTAATATCGGCACCTACTCCATATATTTTACATGATTATGGTCTGGAGCTCTACAGCATTTACGATCAGTGATGTTTATAATGCAATGACCCCAGTTAAGACTCCAGACAATAAGTAAGTCCAGTAAGTCTTCAATAAGTTATTATCTAATCTGTCTAAGTGGCCTAGTGACCTTCTAATGTCACAGTTTTACCCATTACCTTTGTACGGGTGATTGGGACATCAATGCTTCACAAGCATTATCTCAAGATACTAGGCATAAAATAATAAATGGTATCTTGAGTTAAGTATCTCAAGATGGTGTCTTGAGCTAAGTATCTCAAGATGGTGTCTTGAGCTAAGTATCTCAAGATGGTATCTTGAGCCAAGTATCTCAAGATGGTATCTTGAGTAAGTATCTCAAGATGGTATCTTGAGCTAAGTATCTCAAGACCCATAAATATGGTTAATTGTTAACTTAAACTTAAGGGGGTTTGATAAGGCTTTTCAAACTGAATATTAGTAATAATAGCAGAGCAACAATAATTTCATCAATTATCTTCAAAGATTAACTTGAAGCCCATCTCCCATGCCCTTTGAAAGACTGGTGATTTTCATTTATTACACAAAATTAAAACTCTAAAAGCAGGCTTAGCATGATGCTTTCTATTTCTACTCTATTGTAGAATAGAAATCGCTTGTCTATCTTTCTTCGTAGAAAACTGTCAGCTGTCTACACAGAAGCGTAATTTTTATCTACTTTAAAACACTTCTCTACGGTTCTCATGCTAAGCCTATGGAACCAGGAATGGTTGGTTAAGTTTCTTTTAGTACTAACCTAATAAGCAATGTGGAGATATGAATAAACAGTTTTTTATACATGTATAAGATTTTGCAAATTCAGGTGGCGATGACAAAGATAGGGTCAAAGTAGGTCTAGCAAAGTCTCCCGCCATTTGAAATACTTAATTTCAGATAATTGACTTTTAAATTTTAATGACGTAGCCTACGTAACCCGTCGTCACTGACGTAGCCTACGTAACCCGTCACTGACAGAACAATAAATGAAAAAAATAAAACCTTTTGCATATTTTTACTTTCGTACAGGGAATCCCCGACCGACGGGAAATACCCGCAACAATATTATGATATGAGATGATCGGGTGATTCCCCTGTTGGTTCGTTGGGGAATTACCTTAAGAGTATTGTATTAAAGTATTCCGAGTGGGGAAGTCCCTTCTAAGTTTTACGACAAACATATTATTAGGACTGTACCTGTGTAGTAAATAGTGGGTACCTACGTATTGTACGAGTTGCTTTTTGTCGTAATGTATTAAAATAATCTAGGCAAGGTTATTTTCAAGGGGCAACGGTCTACGGAATACAAACCAGACTTATTTGTGGCAATCCCGAAAATCCCGAAGTTAGCCAAGTAAAGTCCCGGGATTTTCAGGGCCAGAAAACGGTCGGGATCCCGGGATCCCGACCGTTTTCTATTCTCTAGCTGTGGTACATAGTTACGGTTATTTATGTTTTCTGCTTGTAATATTGCAAAACGTGGCTGTTTGTTGTTCCTATTTAATAAAATAAACTACATCAGTCTATAGCGTAACCTGCAGTTTGATATTGTAACCTGGGTTGCTTGTTATTTGAAGATTCCCGGTTTCTGAAAGCCTATTGAATTGATTCTTGCCAAATCTCATGTGAAGCGATTTGATTGGCGGTTGAACAACAGTTGCCAATCAATTCGCATCAGAGACTGTCATGTTAGTTAATTTTGGTTGTTGGGAAACCGGGTGTTAATGATGTTAAACTTATAGCCAAAATCTATTGTACCTTGATAGGCAGAAGTGGACACCATGATAAAAACCTTACACCAAAACCTTGCGAGCCTTACAATTGTCGCTTAGGATGTATAACATCTGACATTTCACCTTGGTAATAAGTAAAGCAACTAAGCAGCGACAGAAATTAACCTTAAAATAAAAAAAAAGCATATCTGAAATATTTATTCGAATAATTATTAATTACGAGTGGTCAGTCGAATTTCGACCCGCTCTGCTTTAATTCTGAGTACAATAATTCCATGCTATTATAAAGTACTTAATCATTCCTTAAGCTATTAAAAAATACTTATTATTCCATGCTCAAGCTGTCACTTCCTGTTACATACTTCCGTCCCTTTTCACGAAATCACTCCCACAAAAAGCGTGAGCAAAGATGTTACACATAAAAAAAACCGGCCAAGTGCGAGTCGGACTCGCGCACGAAGGGTTCCGTACCACTATCTATAAAAACGGCAAAAAATCACGTTTGTTGTATGGGAGCCCCCCTTAAATATTTGTTTTATTCAATTTAATTATTTATTTTTAAAGTGAATATATAACTAAATATTCTGTGAATATTTCAAGCGTCCACCTATTGCCGTTATCAATATCGAGCAAAAACGAACAAAAAAATCACGTTTGTTGTATGTGAGCCCCCTTAAATATTTATTGTATTCTGTTTTTTAGTAGGTATTTGTTGTTATAGCGGCAACAGAAATACAACATCTGTGAAAATTTCAACTGTCTAACTATCACGGTTCATGAGATACAGCCTGGTGACAGATAGACAGACAGACGGCGGAGCCTTAGTAATAGGGTTCCCGTTTTACCCTTTGGGTACGGAACCCTAAAAAGACTGTGTCTGTACACCATCAGGTCCTGAATTACTATTCTTATGACTCACAGGCTCTAAATGCTCGTTACTATAAATACTAACATAAGCACTACTCGTTTGTAAGTCACAAAATTATCAGGTGGCCGGTAGTTCACATAATTGCGCTATCATAGTCGTTTATACCTTGTTAAGCTTTACCTAATTGTCGGGCATTACGTAAAACAGACAAACACCGCTGTTGTGCACTTAAGTTTAAATTACACTGTAATGTAACGTAAGTATAACGATTCTACTGGCTATTTTAGTCTTATGTTTGTTTGTTATTTATGAAAATTACTTGGAGGGAGGTAACTGGGTTCTAGATTTGAGTTCGTTGTTATTTCGTTTCCTTTTGTGTGGTATATTCTTTTCGGAATATCTGAACGTAATCTGGGCCTTATCAGGCTAATAGTCACCCAAAGGGCAATGGAGAGGGCTATGCTTGGAGTTTCACTACGTGATCGAATCAGAAATGAAGAGATCCGCAGGCGAACAAAGGTAACCGACATAGCCCGAAGAATTGCCAAGCTTAAGTGGTAGTGGGCAGGGCACATTGCTCGCAGAACTGATGGCCGATGGAGCCGAAAGGTTCTGGAGTGGCGACCGCGTACCGGAAGACGTAGCGTTGGAAGGCCTCCTACAAGGTGGACCGATGACCTTGTGAAGGCTGCAGGTATCCGCTAGATGCGGGAAGCACTGAACCGGGCGAAGTGGTGGTGCTTGGGGGAGGCCCATGTCCAGCAGTGGACGTCTTTCGGCTGAAATGATGATGATGATGAATCTGGAGTTCTGCTTTCTTTTTACCTGACTGCCAAGTATGGTAAAATATATTATATGAGCTATTCGCGTTCAAATCAAATTTAATATTTTATTTCACATAAACCTACATGGGCACTTATGAAACGTCAGAAACGAGGTGCACGGTTACAATTGGTCGCTTCCTATGGAGAATAGCCGGCAAGAAACCGTTACTCTTTAAAAAATTATGGGTTTTTAGAATGATTTCAAATGACAGTTTTAACAGTTAAGGGAAGGACAGTGTAGCCCGTCAACAAGTATCAGGTACTTAACAAAATAGAAAATGGTTTACAAATCTACAGTCTATTAAGCCTACAACGTTCTCACATTCACAAATTAAAAATGAATCTATAAAATATTACTAAAATAATAAAAATAAAAAGTAATTTAAACCAAATGACATGATTGCCAATCTGAATGATTAATATCCTATCCACAAAAGCCACTAATAAATAGTTGAAATTAAAAATGTAGATATATTAGTGTCGATATGTAGACCGTCATACAAACCTGCTTACAACATTTACCAATGAACAAAACTGAAAAGACCCGAATACATCGGGATAAAACACTCGCCAAAAGATACCCATCGTTGTGCCAACATAAAATCGAATCATTAGAAAAAACAAAATCAAAAATATTTACTTCAGCTCCCACCGGGTCACGTTTTCAACTCAAATTGTACGTATATTCACGTTCAGTACACGAAGGGTTATTGAATCAGAGCCGTGCCAGCTCGAGCTAGGCGCCTCCCCCGGGCTTGATACACCCTGGCACGACATATTTCACAACTTTGTAGCCAAAAGTACTTTGGAACTTGTAGAATTTACAAACAACGAACGTACATGAGATCCCAGCTAATTATGTAGAAAATTTTAGAATTTTACGAAAGATTCCAAAAGAAAGTTTTTTGGAATATAACGTAAACGTAACGTTCTTGGGTATAAGATTTTGAAATGGCGGATTTAAGCTGAAGTTTAAGGGGTGATCTGTACAAATAAATAAAAGTGTCTGTTTGTAATGTAAAAATAGCAGCTTTTTACTAAATGCAACTGAAAGTATATACAATTTTTTTTTTTTGGGTGCGAAATTTTCAAATAACTTCTCCCGCTCTGGGCGGAGCGGGAGGGCGTGTCAGACTTTTACTGACGAAAACCCACCCGTGTTCCTTCAGATGCCTGTGTGCTAGGGCCCCGATATCCCTTTCGGACAAACTCGTAACCCTGGCAGGAAAAGAGTTCATTGTTTCGTCTTGGATTTGAACCATCGCATCACTGAACGTCGTCGTACTCATACCGGCAGTTTAACGAACTAGCCAGCGAGCCCATAGTATTATATAATATATACGATACCGTCTGCGAATCCGCGGACAGCAGCTAGTTCTAATATAGATGTCAGCACAAACTGACGGGGTCCGTTAGGACCAATGCCTGCCGGGGTTGCGAGTTTGTCCGAAAGGGATATCGTGGCCCTGGCACACAGGCAACGGAAGGAACACGGGTGGGTTTTAGTCAGTAAAAGTCTGACACGCCCTCCCGCTCCGCCCAGAGCGGGAGAAGTTATTTGATAATTTCCCACCCAAAAAAAAAAAAAAAGCTAGTTCTAATATATATTGGAACTAAATAGTTTAAAACACAGTAAAGTTATTGCCCGATCCTTCAGATAGCTGAATTTCTTACTAATACTAATTTTCTTTGTTATTTCTTATGACATCAAGGTCTTTTGCAAGGTCCATTTTATAAAGGCAAGTAGATACTCTAATGGGCTTTTAAACAGATAAATCAGTTACAGCTAATACTTTTTTAAGTTGAGAGACCCAGGCAGTATACAAAACTCTATTTGTTCCATTTTTAAGTGTGCCGACTGCTGATTATCCCTTAATTTTTCATGTGGAATTTTGTACCAACTCAGTTTACTTACAAAAAGATTAGTGTTACATTAGCAAAAGACTACGCGCCAGATTAGGACAGAAAAAAAATTGATGACGGAGGTTTCCCACGACCAATTGTATGTCTTATTTACTTTTCTCAGAAATGTTATTCTTATTATAGAGGCGACTCTAATTTCGATCGACAGATCGTGATTCAGAATCTTTGATAAAAAAGTGAGTAAACATCCATTGAAAAAAGTTGCTTAGTGAAACCCGGAAGTATTAGTTAATTAATTTGAATAGATATTTTTTATGCAGCATACATTTTTTGTTAACAGACTTTTTACGTTTAAAATACCGTTCGTTGAGCAGCGGATTGGCCATTAGACATTATGAATCAAAAACACACATACATAATAAGTAATCTTGTTTGATCAAATCTCTTCCGTCCGGAGTCACGTCAAACCAGTTTGCACAGATGTTACGTATTTCTCTTTTTTCGAATAAAAGCCAAATCATATGTAAATTATTCAGGAATCTCAGCCTCTCAGGTTATCTATAGCATAATTTAATGGTGTTATCATTTTTTTGCGAATATACCACCTCGAGCGGAATTTAAAATTGAAAACAATGGAGTTACCACTATTTGAGTCCATAATATGGATTATGGACTGCATGACATGCAAATGAGGGTATTTAGATACACATCATGCATTGGGATAGTCTAGGAATATCCATAAATGCATTGGGGTAGTCTAGCACTATCCATAAATGCATTGGGGTAGTCTAGGACTGTCCATAAATGTATTGGGGTAGTCTAGGACTATCTCAATGTATTTAATGTATATCTAATATTATAATCAAATATTATATTTTAGTACAGCTTTTTGTCTCTAGATTAAAATGTACACAACTTTAGGAATGGTTTTAAATTGAAGAAAACACAAGAAAATAGATTCGGAATACAATGTAAATTCCAGTTCTTGAACAACACAACAATGAATTTCAAAACTAGCTGAAGATTGTAAAAGTCGGCAACAACAAAGGAGTGGATGACTTTGAATACGAAGATTTTAAAATCTTTCCTCCTTTATGCTTGACATTTAATTGCTTGGGGCTTCATATAAGAAAATGTAGCTCGTTTTGGTTTGTTTAAGGTTTTCTATAAGGTGTGGGTGGTATACCTACTTTATCTCAAAATAAGTAATTTTAAACAAGTACCTACTTACAAAGGAAAAGGGTGAAAGGGTTAAAGTTTTCTTAAGGGAAGCCGTTCAAAAAATGTGTTGAAGGGTGCAAAAACTGAAAGAGGAGTTGTTTCAGTTTAGAAAGGGAAGTCGACCGGTCGATATTATTTAGATCCTGATGATATTCATGGACTCGTATTATTTTAAGTGGTCGTTAAGTGAAATAATGAAAAATAAAGAGATGCCAATGTCGGAGAAACGAAAAGTTTTCAATGCTTGTATCCTGCCGTGTCTGACATACGCATGCCAAACTTGGGCCTTAACAGAACAACAACAAAATAAAATCAATAAGTATATAATATGTCAAAATGGAATAGAGAGAAGCGTATTGGGAGTAAGGAGAAGAGATAGAGTACCGTTAAAAAAGATAAAAGGAAAGACTAAGTTCAAAAAAGTTCAAACAGTATGCAGAAAATTGAAATGGCGCTGGACGGGACATATGTTAAGAGAAAGGATAGAGAAATGGACAAAAATAATAACCGAATGGTACCCTAGAGAGAGCAAAAGAAGCAGAGGAAGACAAACAAAGCGATGGGAAGATGATTTTAAGAAAGAAGCAGGCCCAGGATGATTACGTATAGCAAAAAACAGAAACAAGTGGAAAGCCTTAGAGGAGGCCTTTGTCGAAAGACAAGCTGTTATTAGGGGAGACCAACCGAATGCCAAGGATAGGATTTAGTTTAAGTAAATTAGTTTTCTTACCTCTATTTTAAACTTTAAATAATTTGTCAAAAAAGTTAAAAGTTAACAGTAATAAAGGCTTATTTATTATTTATTTATATTATTTTAAGCTGATGTGTCAACTGAACTCTTCCGCATAAAATGCAGTGAACATCGAAGGGTGATTGCGTGAACATCAGATTTGGACAACAAGTCTCAAGAAATCTATGGAGCATTCATTAACATCACCTATATGCTCGGATATAATCTATACTAATATTAGAGGTAAAATTTGTTTGTTTGTAAGTTTTTTATGTAGGGGGTAATAATCTCTAGAATTACCAGTCGGATCACAAAAATTCCATTTAATAGCCCAATTCTTGAGGAAGGTTATAGGATATTAAACACCATGCTACGTCCCTTAGGAGCCGAGCAAAAATAAAAATAAACAGTAATAGTGCGGATGGGCGATGCAATCCGACGCAGTGGGTCGGTGGAACAACACATTTCACACGGACGAAGTCGCGGGCAGAAGCTAGTACAAAATAAAAGAGATATTTCAGACTATATTTCTATAGTCTGAAATGATTTCATTTTTTTTAAAATTAGATTTTTTTGATTTCAAAAATTCTGTTATCTATCCATACAAACAAAACAAACGAGCACGTTTATTGATCCAACGGAAACTACAAAGCCATATCGAAAACATTTCAAAATCCAACGTCACTCAAATATTACGCGGAGCGGATAGTTGTCAGTTGCAGATTTCAGCGATCCTCAGTCAGCTAGACAGGCTCAAATATAGCTAGCACTAGACCTGGTCCGGGGTGAACGTGCGTGGCTAGGGAGGTAGCGGGCGCGGTGGCGGGCGCGATGAGATGCCTCGCGAGTTGTTGTAGCGGGCAGTAGAAGCTAGACGTGTTTCCTCAGCGTAAAACAAACGACGATCACTCAGTCCTATTGCGCAAGACTCCCAACATAGTCCAATCACTAAGGACGCAAACGGAGGTTCCATAATGTTTGGTATTTCGCGCCCGCCTTAGCACCCGCGCAATCTTTTCGCCCTAGACGCTCAAGATGAAAATAACAAAGCCTTTCAGTCTATACAAAGAGGATTATTACCCGTCGTATTCCACGAGAGAAACTCTTAGAAAACAGCAGACTTACCTAAGCATACAGCGTACCTGTATCAGTGTTTTATTCTTTCGTAAAAGACGGCGCAGATTTGGCCAGACGCTTTTATGTAACACAGAATTAGCATTCCTTACGAAAGGAAACGTGGAAAGATAAAAGGAATTGGAATTGTACATTAAAGAGTCGATTGAATAAGTTTCGTGATGTATTCAAAGAGACGTAATGTTACTGTTTGGGTACAGTTCGCCAAGTGCGTGTTGGATACACATTATTTTAGACTACCTCTGCCGTTTAGAATTTGAAACTAGAAATAAAAATTGTTTGAAGAAGATTTACAATGCTGAGTTAAAATGTATTTACTTCTAAGTCATTAGACACAAAAATCTAGCATAATTATTGACTGATATCTGAACTGAAACTATGCGTGTCAGTAAAAAATCGATTTAGAAGCGGGAGACGTCAATTATTCCAACTGCAGTATTTCAAAAAAGGAATGTCAAAACTTTTATCTTCTTCTATCTGGCATTAGTCTCGACTGCCAGACGCATTGCTTTCTATATTAATTCCTTATCAAAAAGTTTTGATTATTTATAAATTACAGTCATTTGTTTATTTTAAAATTCAAATCTTTCATTCCATTTTCGAAGCTTGAAGTTTTGTTTTGTCGTAAAGCGTTGCTTCGGCCGCAGTGTTTCTGACAGGCCCGCCAGTCGGACGACATCTTTTGTCGTTTGCTTTTGTATATTTAGCAGAGATTTATTGAGTTTCACCATAAACGAATACATTATACTTATTTTTTATTGCAGAGATATTATGATGGGGAAGCTATTGATGATAACGTCTACATTTCTTTGAAGTTGTTTGTCTCTTTTCTGTGAGTGTTATAGGGATATATTTTGGCAAAATCTTAAATTATTTAGAAACCGAACAATATTCCAATATGTTTACATACGTAAGTATTAACCGTGACGCACAAGACAGAAGCACAGAAAACATAGATATTATCAGATTAATATAATACCTATTAATGAAGTAATTTAAATCAATTATAAACGAGTTTTTATTAAAGATGCAATGAATAATTATGATTTAGATCACAAGTAAAATATAATTATGCAATCGTGAATTTTCTACAAAGATTCTCCACAAATAATTATATAAATTATATAAAAAATACATATTAAAATATAAAAAAAAAATATTTGTTACTTGCAGTAAAATCATATTGATAATTAGCGGTAATCAACAAGTAATTAAACATTATTGCGATAATATGTTACTTGTATATATGTTACGGCTAATACCCGAAGTGCGGCTACACCTAGTTTTAGCCGGTTAGAATTATAGGTCCAGACAATCCCTGTTGGATAAAATCAATTTTCCAACAATAGAGGGGATCTGGCGCTCGCCTTCGCTTGTTAATGGTTACTGTTCTAACCTAACCTAACCCAAATGATTTTACCCGAAAACAATCGGCTCGTACTAGGTTTAACCAAGAGTAAGTGGCTCCACCTAATTCTAACCGGCTAAAACTAGGTGTAGCCGCACTTCGGGTATTAGCCGTAACATATGTACCATATACAAGAAAAGCATGACTCACGATTTTTCTTAACGAAGCAACCATTGATCAGCATTTTAATGGGTCTTGAAATATAGGTAGTAAATGTATAAATAACATTTTCTCTTTATGGGACATTGTAGATACCTTCTCTATATTATTATGTTTATTTTTAAAATCTATATGATAATTATGTAACTCCGAAAACTGTTTGATTATTAAACTTTTTCAAAGTATTGTTGGTGTTTCCATGAAATGTTTCTGCTGAAATCCAATCATTCACTTATAGCTGGAACCGTTTTCATTAACCGATTACTGGAACCGTCTTCATAAAGCAATATTAAGTAGGTAAGTCAGGGTTTGAGCCTGAACCCTTAAACCACCATCGTAGATGCCAACGAATCAATAACCAACGTAAACAAATAAGAAAAACGCGTATTACTTTCCCATACTCTCTAGAGAAAAGCTAAAAGGGTAGTAGTAACTTAGAGGTTTTTTTTCATAATACTAGTAACTTAGGGGTACATTAAGGAAGGCGGTCAGGTCCCTACGCTCGCATACATTATAAGTTTGATGTTTGCAAATTGAGTATTTATGACCGTCGTCGTGACAGTCTTGAGAAGAATGAGCATGAGGAATAATATGTCAGCGGCAAAAATATGGTGAAACGTATTCGAAAATGGCATCTTTGTAATAAATACCGTCGATTTTGTTTGTTCAGGTTCCGTGTATGATTTTGCAGCACCAATTGACGGGGTCCGAAAGGGCCAATGCCTGCCAGGGTTGCGAGTTTGTCCGAAAGGGATATCGGGGCCTTGGCACACGGGCATCTGAAGGAACACGGGTGGGTTTTAGTCAGTAAAAGTCTGACACGCTTTCCCGCTCCGCCCAGGCGGGAGAAGTTATTTGAAAATTTCCCACCCAAAAAAAAAAGAGCTGTTTATAAAACACTAGCAGTTTCAATACATCTAGATTTCTTAATTAAATGCAAGTTTAACATGAATGTATATTAGCCGTGATAGCCTAGTGGAGTGACTGTCGGACTGCCAAGTCATGCCACGAGTTCGAACTCAAGACACGCACCTCTGACTTTTCGGACTCATGTGCGTATTGTATAATTATCACTTGCTTGAAAAACGCCCACCCGTGTTCCTTCCGATGCCTGTGTGCCAGGGCCACGATATCCCTTTCGGACAAACTCGCAACCCTGGCAGGCATTGGTCCTACTGGACCCCGTCAGTTGGTGCTGACATCTCTTTGAGGCGCGCGTGGAACACAACGCGCCGTCGACCCGGGCCTGGTCCTTATCGGACGGCGAGCTACCCATCGCTCACCGTCCGCAGGCCCGCGCCTACGGTGGCCGGAAATCGGCTTGCGACTCCCGACGCCCGGAGCGTCTCCTGCGGCGACTAAGGGCGCGAGGGCGCGAATCTTGCCTCACCCTCACGCGTTCCGGCTCCTCCTTCGCGATCATTACTGCTTCGCAGAAGGAGCCGACGGCCTCCCATGCACTCTCGCTCCAAACCATGGCCTGAACCAGGCCCGGACGCGAGAGATCGCCGCCGCCGATCGCCTCCGTGAGGACACGGCGGTGCTCCGCCCAAGCCGGGCAGACCTCCACCGTATGCTCCACTGTGTCCTCCGGGCGCTCCACACAGTGGTGACACCCGGGCGTTTCCTCCCGCTTTATCCTGAACAGGAACCTCCCGAAACAACCGTGTCCGGTGAGGACCTGTGTACGATTCGTGACCTGGGAGTCCAGCTCGACTCTAAACTTACATTCGTCAACCACATTGACAATATCACTGCCAGAGCTGAAAAATCTCTGGCTTCATAAAAATAATATGTCGGGATTTCCAGTCCATCTTGACCCTAAAGGTGGTATTTAATACCCTTGTGAGAAGTCTACTGGACTATGCATTTCCAGTTTGGAATCCTACCGTATTTACGTAAACAGGATTGAACGTATCTAAAGAAGATTTACCAGATATCATATTTTGAGCAGATCTAGTTGTCCACTAAGATTATTCTTATGGTCAAAGGCTCAGTCATTTTAAAATATGTTCACTTGAACACTGAAGAGACGTAACAGACGAAATCCTTCCTTATAAAATCGTTATCGGTTTACTAAACGCTCCCGATCTTTTGACGGAATTAATTATAGCTGTACCTCGACAGAAAACTATTCGATCTAGTCGCGAGACCATAACCTTTGCCACAACTACAAGCCGTACTAACCTTGGTAGGCACCCATGAACCGTTTAATGGGAAACTATAATAAAATCGCTACACGAACCAAAAGTATCTTCCCTGTCCGTCCATTCCGTACGAGACTTTTAACCAGCTCGGAGTCTCAACACTTATGTGCGACACGCCACACGAGCCGCGTGTTAATAAAATTGTATGCATTTCCTTTTTTTTTGTATTATTTGTTATTTACCTAATTAAATATTTCTGCACTTCCCATCGTATTTGTGATAGCTCATTTTCGCTTTATTTTGTAACTTGAAACTAATTCAACTAACGATATATAACACGTCCTATAGTCATTAAGTTCTCTTCAAGTGTTGTGCACTTCTATTCGTGATGAATCACAATTCTTAAAACAAATTTGATTTTTGTTTGTGTATGTTTTGGTGTTTGTAGGGCCTTATCAATAAATAAATAGGGTCCTTGAAGGATGACAAATTGCTGTCGTTATGAAATGTGTATTATCAAAATCAACTTAAGATAGCAACCAATATCTTCAACGTAAGCGGCAATAACGTTCCGAACGGTAGCCCGACCTTATCCAATTGAAAATGTAACACCAGGGAGCATTGGAATTCCAATAGCTTTGATTCCCAACACGTGCTGTTTCAAGTGGCTTCTCACGTTAAATTCAAGGTTCAGAAACAAGGCCTCTATAAAACAGTGTGTCGTGTTGTCTTTTACAGTTTGTAGTTCAACAAATTCGCTAGCGAAGACCGTGGTTAAAACTTTAAAAAGCTTTATGTATTGTATTCTTCACGAACTTTTAGAACTTAGTAGTTATCGGCCGCATAAGTTTTAAGTGCCTAAATTTATGCACATTGTTCGAAAGTGGCTTCTACGGAGTGACTCGATATCTGTTTGTTGGACTCAGTAAAGTCTTTATTGGATATTTTTCTAGAAGTTTCAAAGAGAGACTTTGAAATTTTCGTATTATATTAAGTGACAGTGGAGTGGTTTGGCGTCGGTGCATTTAAGCGGCTTAGGGGCGTACGCCTCGGCGCTGGCGCCGGTAATAGAAGAATGGTTGTTAGACTTCAGTATAAGTTTCCTGTACTCTGTAAAGCTTATTGATATTTTTTGTTGCGAACCTGTTAAGGGTTCTCCCAGTAAGGTTTCTTAGAAAATGCCACGTGTTGTAGTCATTGTTTAAAATAACTAAAGTGCCATTTTCACTATATTTTATATCATTCGTCTGTTTATATAATTCAGACAGTAAGTGTAGAGAACTCGTAAGAATAATCTCTCTATTTGTTACCCATTTCGCTGCTCCTCTGAAATCCCATCTACATAATAACAGCCAGGCTGAATATTTATTCTGTAGTTAGAATAATGTCGACGTCGAGCATCAAAAAGTATTCGTCACAGCTGACGGTTACTGCTTTGAATAATTGCAAAATAAATGTCTGTCCATTAGAGAGAAATTCTGTGTTGCATCCTTTTGACTAAATAGAGATTTTGTAAAAGTAAAAAAGATAAAGAAAAATAATCTTGACAAACGACTGATTGATGTACCTAGTAATAATAAAAATAAATAAAATCACGATGGTTTAATAATTAAAGAAACCAATCAGTTCATAATTAAGTAGCAGCACGTAACTAGTTCAAGAAATTCAAAAGTGAAATTGTGAAATGAATATCAAACGTAGTTGGAGCGAGTTTTGCATTCATCTATAAATTCACAATGGGAGCCGGTGTCTTGCCAGTCTTACTTCTAAGAAATAAATACCGTTAATTAATGAAGGAGTTCCAGGAAAGCAGTACATCGATTTGACTATTAACTACGTCTTTCCTTAAGTCCTTTGAAAAATTTTAGACGATGTTATTCTAACTTGGCGGTTGATATTTTGACCTAAAATCACCATCAAGCGATAAGTCGGAAGATAGACGGACGGAAATTCTAAAATAACAGTTATAATTTAGCGTTATGGGAACACGCAGTTATGCTTGGATATTTATTTTTGAACCGTAGAAAGCTTGCTTTTAGTTTATTGGTTGGTTTAGTTACAATTTGTGGGGAATTTTTCATGAGCACTGGACAAAAGGAATTGATCTGCTTTAGGTGAAAGCACTAGTTTTGGGTTGTCCGCATTCCAATTGGCCGGTCAACAGATTCTTGAAAAAAAGTGCTAAATTATTTTTAAAGAACAGTTCGAATTAACTTAAGCCCAGTGAAAGGTTGGTCAAATGCGTTTCAGAAACATACAATCTGCCTAGCTTTTTCCCTACTATGTTGGGGTCAGTTTGCAGTCTAACTAGATGTAGCTGATTACCAGTATTTTACATGGAGCGACTTCCTATCTGACCTCCATAACCCAGTTATTGGGTAACACGATACCCGTGTTAAAACTGATTGTCAGACTTTTGGGCTTCTGACGACCCATAACGACTGTCATATATCTATGAATGACAGCCGGGACCAACGGCTTAACGTGCTATTGTCGTAGGTGTAACAAAGTAACACACATAAAGCAGCAATAAAAGCGATACTTTAACACCTGTTTACACTGAAAGTTCTCTTAACCCCACAATAGCTATAATACGGGAAACCCTACCTAATAAAGATACGGATTTGCCGAGCAAAGCTCATACAATACGATTTGTTCCGCTATTTTTGGCGCAGATTTTGAATTAGTTTCCTTCCGCAGCTCTCCTGGGTAACTGACGGGGTATTCAAAGGAAGGAGTTTCCAGAATTTGCGTCTTAAGTGTAGTTATATAAGCATGCAATGCCGTTAATAATTGATTATGATTACCCTTTAGATTTAACGCATGCAAAATGTTTAAGTTATCGTGTTTCGGTTGGATTATGAATATAAACGTGCAGTTTCTAGTTTCTAATTATACACAGCACTTAATTATACTGTATTTAATTCTTCTTACAAATATACGAACCCTTTAATATACACATAAATATTAAAATAGTAACAAAGCTATAGTAAAAAAACTGTACATTAAATATTTTTGAAAAAAGTAATTGCTACGAGGTGTGGGAACGAGTCTAATGCGGAAAATATAGGTTTTAGAATGTTTGTCCGTTTGTCTGGATGTATCTTCCGAATTGGAGCAAAAACGGCTGAACGGATTTCTATGAATTTTGGCACACAGATAGTTTATAACCTGGATTAATACATAGGGTATAATCCCGGTAATACGATCCCGTGGGATATTTTCCGACAACCACGCGGGTGAAGGCGCAGGCAAAAGCTAGTTAAACAGTAAACATTTTGCACGCACCATAGCAAGGATAGTAGACATTTTCATACACAATATTGATGTCAAGCGACCTTCAGGAAGGTCCTTTCTATTTATACCGTCGGACAGTGGGCTGAAATTCGGGTTTCGTAGACATTTTCATTTGATTTTTAAGTGGTGATGTTTGGTTGGATGTGCTTTAGAAGACCATGCTTAAAAATATAAAACAATACTGAATATCAGTGCAAACAGTTAACATATGAGTTTAAAAAAAAAATGTATGTAGGTAGTGGACATTAAAAAAGGTGATAACTCAGCAATTTCACAATTGCACCCCAATTGCCTTCTAGTTGATTTTTCTATGATTTATGTAGGATTTTTTGGCATACTACTTAAACCTGAGGAAGTTGCGGGTTTAAAAAAAAAGCATTTTTGTTTTTTTTTTGTACTATAATTATTTCGAGCGTTAACGTTACTTGCACCTGTAATCAAAATATTTTAGCTTTAGTTTATTAATTATTCGGCACTATAATTTTATAGCAAAATAGAATAATTATCTCTAAATAACTCTTAGCTAAATATACACATTTTGTAAACAAAAACAAACGAGGAAAGTAAGGGCAAATGTGAAATGGCTGAGTTATCGTCACCGATTTTAGTATCCACCCCATACAATTAAAAAAAAAAAATCTGTTTTAGCTGAAATTCAACATTTTTTTTATATTTTTAAACATGTACCATCGCGGACACTGGCGCCTAACCACTTTTCAACCTCATACTCCTAGTAATAAGGTCGACAAGTGGTTAGCCGCCTGTGTCCGCGATGGTACTTCAGCCTCTAATGTTTCCACTACTGGGATACAGATCAGGGCAGACTGGGCAGGATTTTTAACCACATAATTTCTTTTAAAAAATTATAAAAAAATAAAAATGATTTAATTCGGACCTTGATCCATAATGTTAGTAAAGTTGTTAGTTTAAAGCACATCCAGCCAAAAAACACATTACTTAAAAACTCAAATGAAAAGGTCTATGAAAGCCGAATTTCAGCCCACTGTACGTCGTTCCCATGTTGATGTTTTTATTTAACTCAATTCGAGTCGCTTTTAAAATCCCTTTGTGATCATAGGATCACGGTCCAATGAACATGGGATAGTAAACGGAAAGTGTAAGAGGATTTAGCAGGTCAAGGGACACGAAGGGACCCCTTTTAACCTCCTAAGATGGCAAGAACGTTTGTGTAATGGAAGTTTGGACTAGGAGGTGTAATAGATAGGTACCCGGGTCTATGTAGATTTGTTTTTGTTTGTTTGTTTCCAAGTTGTAATGTTACATTTTTATTTGTTTGATTAAACTAAAATAATGATAGGTAGGTAAATGCTGAGTAACGGAGTTTAAGGACGTAAGAATTTTGACTCCAAAATTGTGGCCATGAAAAAATAACAGGTAAATTTTACAATTATAACGGTAGATGACAATGCAAACTACATAGAAAGAGTAAAAGATGATCAAACGTATGCGCTATCGTAAATCTAAAACCGGCCCGTAATTAAATGTTTAAATGTACGATATGTGGGTAAGGCCTACAAAATATGCATAAAACTAGGTAAAAATTGAGTCTTCTAAACTACCATAAAACCGGAACAAAGTAATAATAATAAAGGAGTCCACCTGTATTTAATATACTTCTGAAACGGAGTTATACAATGTTGCTTAGCCGTACAAGTTACAAGCTCGACTACATTCTATTTATACTAGTCTAGGCTATAAAATGTAGCCGTCAGGAACAATGTGTTTCAACAAAGTAAGGTGAAAAGCATTCTACATTGCGTAGACTAAATTAACTGAACATAGCAAAAGTATTGTGGGTATGGAACTCACGGCAAAATATAAATAAAAAACTGTATGAGTAGAATTACATATAAATTACTTACTTTTTATTAGTTAAAAGCCAGCCTGATCCTGTGCACAGTGGTCCAAAACTCTAATTGAAACGAAACAAAAATACCACAGAACGGTTCTCTCATGCACACAATACGACTATTACTTTTTACACGACAGAATTGAACTATTTATTAAAACCGAACACGGACTAACAGGTCTCTCATTCACTGTCGAAACTTTCGCAAGTTGTTGTGGATGTGTCGCGGAGGTTAAAAACTGAATGATGGTATTGTTGCACGGCACGTGAGGTCGGATCGCGCCGGTCGCCGGCCGGCGCTGTCGACGTGAGCGGGGTACTGTCAAACTCGAGCGGTCGAGCCAGCCAGTGAGCCAGCTGGTCCCACATCTCCGACGCTCTAGCGGACGAACTCACAACTAACAGCCGCCTAAAAGTGAAGCGGTACAACCTGCAGATAGGCTTTTGTGGAACAAAAAAAATATAAAAAAGATACTTGTATGAAGAGGAGGATGATTTGCATTATGAAATCGATTCGTCTAGCTATCCATAAAATTAAGCCTATGCATATTTGATTGGTAATTTACATAAAAACGCTAATTCCACCGCACTTTTAAGGAGGCACTATTACGTAATTTGCGCTTATGTATATTTTTATACCTTGTTCTAAACCAGAAACTCCAAATAACAATACCCATTCACTTCCTGAACAGCATAAAATCTAACTAATAGCCCATTTCCTTAAAAAATCGCAACCAACTAGGCAAAACAGCATACTTATACCAGATTTACTATGTTTCCATAAAAGTAACTTGTCAACAGATACGTGTATTCACAAAAGATTGTAATAGGGAGTTATCCACCCACGCACACTGGCTCCGCGGTAGGATCGCGATGGCGGCGCGGCGGTGGGGGGGAGGATATTGACTCGCGGCGCCGCCAATGCGCATGTTCTGAATCATGTGTTTCTGTTTTTAAGCTGTACAAACACTGTATAAGAAAATTATCGCTAATAACCACGTCGACAACTAAATCCCTTAATACGGCTCTGAGATTTCTCGATGCGAGTTTTTGTGGAGAAGACTTGCTGTTTTGCGCACTGGGCGTAAGGTTATAGTCGTAGACCAAACGGCCTTGACCTCGTCCGTAATTAAGCTTGTATTTTGCAGTATTTTATTACCGTTACATATACTGTTCGATGTTAATATATCATGCTTTATACGCAGTAAACATAACCAGTTTAGTATTCATTCACGAAATTGGAGTCGAAAGTTAATTAAGTAGAACGTAATAGAAATACGATTTGTTTAACTTATTTTCAAGTTATTTGTGAGAAATCAAGAAGTGCAGACAAGCTCGGAGATGCAGACATCTCTAAGTGTTGGCTTTGTGCCAACATTCCGGAGTTTTCGTGCGAAAGTCATTTTCGTCGGTTTTCGCCTTCTACGGCGACAGAGGAAGAAAGGAAGCAATTACTTAGATTTATGGAATTCGAAGCAAAAAGTCCGTGTAGCGGTTGGATTTTTCAAGCTCAAAAAACTGTTTTTCCAATATAGAACGTTTGTGCTTTAAATCAATGTTAGGGGAGACTGTGTTTGTTACCTTACAATGTTGGTTTTTTTTGGGTCAACGCCTCGTCTGGCACCTTTTTTTCTCAATTCCGTAGTCACCCGCAATTTCAATAATATTTAGCGATGCTGGGTATTATTGCTTCACCTGTAACATTTGAAAAAAAAGTCTACCTACGTAGTAGGTACCTAATACTTAATAAAAAGAACCTAAATGTTACCTTTACATAATCTATTTGTTTGTCATAAGTACTATAAAAATACGTCTATAGATATTAATTTTATCTTCAATTACATCTTTGGCGTTCGTTACGGGTCGTTAGAAGCCCGAAAGTCTGACAACCAGTCTTACCAAGGGGAACCGTTTTACCCAGTTACTGGGTTGTGGAGGTCAGATAGGCAGTAGCTCCATGTAAAATACTGGTATTCAGCTGCATCCGGTTAGACTAGAAGCCGACCCCAACGTAGTTTGGAAAAGGCTAGGCAGATTGATAGATTGTTTTCAATTGCATGAAAACAATTGAATGGCGTAACTTACATTCTTTCAACAAATGAGCGCCCAAAACCGGGTAGGATATGAAAAAGATGAATCGCAGACAGTTCCACTATGAAAAATGTTTTGAACCCGTTAACTGTTACTGCTGCCCCCTATCTCAGTGGCGGGGTTAAGCAAACTCTTCAAACTTCACAAGGTCTGCCGCCTAAGAGCAACATTAAATCTCCGTTAGATGGCGCTTCAAACCGTTCTATCTTCAAACCGTCCAATTTTGTTCAAGTTCAGAATTGATAACGGTGTGCACGGTTTAAGACAGATGGCGCCACTGTGTTCTCAAGATTAGTTTTACAAATAAAAATAATTATTTTAAGTTTAAAAAAAACATGTTCAAATTTTTTTTGTAATAAATTCACAAACAAGTTGTCGTTCATGAAAATGAACGTTTTTCATGTTGTCTTATAAATATAATTATGAGTGAATATAATTATGTCGAGTCTTTTGAATTTGAGTAAGGTTAATGATGTAGAAGACGGTTCATTAAGTCACAAAAGGATAAAACGAGACTGGCCAGTAATTAAGATTTTAATTATTAACATATACAGCAAAATACAGCTGCACAGTATGACAGCAAATTACCGAGATTTAATGTGTTTTCAGAATGCTGTGGAAATCTGACAATGTAAACTAGCATGGTGGTGATGGTAATGAAGGACTTCCTTATAACGAAACGTCGTCGTGACCGAAAATATTGGTGATTAACTGCGCCCCGCAGTTTCACCCGCATAAGTCTGGATCCCGTGAAAATATCGGAATAAAAAGTATCCTATGTCCTAATCTAGGTCATGGTCTACCCATTTGCTAAATTTCATCCAAATCCGTTCAGCTGTTTTAGCGTGAAAGCGTAACAAACAAGTAAACAAACAAACTCAATTTCGAAATTTATAATATTAGTTAGGATAGCAGTTTACTGCTTCTCATAAACTCTTGTCCGTCTTTTATGACACCTCGGAAAGAATGGAGGTAGGGGCCTTTTTGTTGCGGCAGAAGCAAAGGTATAAAGCCTATAAAAATCCTAATATGAAAAATAGAAAATAAAAATATTATCGAGTTTAGAAATAAATGTTAATTTGTTCATAAACGTTTTTTTATTGTAATAATCATGGTATTCTAATTATAAACATTATTTTTAAATATAAAAAAAAAATGACGCCGTAAAGACGCATATTTGCCGAGATTAAAAAAAAAAACACCTCCGAATAGAGAGGACCGTCTCTGGCGCGAGACGGTGTGAATAGAGGCATTGAACCAATTTGGACTAAGTATAAGTTATCTGTGGCAATTTTTATTCAATTAGAAATACATTGCATTGTGAACTTTATCGTAGTGCGATATGAATTGTATTGAAATAGTACATTGTGATACAAGGGTGGAAAGTAGGCTCGAGCCGAAGGCGAGGGTTTTTAATGACACGAGTTTGCAATAACCTACACACCCGTGTATCACACGACGTTTTTCAATACACTTATGGGAAATAGTAAAAAAACAAATCAAAGAATTAATTAAAATTTTCAGAAAATGGCGCGTTTTTGCAACTGGACATATTTTTTTTTACAACGAAAACAGCCTATACAGCTTATTCGATTTTTGACAAATGTTGATGTGAAAATAATTAAATTAATACTGGTAATTAAATATATTAAAGAACCATTTAAAAGACTTTTGAGAATTCAATGTTAAGACGTACGGACTCATTCATTTTTCCTCGTATAAAATCTATCCCATTTTATTCTATGTATGAAAACATTACTTTTCTTGCTACTAAACTTTTTAAATTGACTTATTTAATAAGTATAATTGTTACTAACCCTATGGACATTTGTCTGAAATAAAATTATTCTATTCTATTTTAAAACTCAACTGCAAAACTAATGCAAAGATAATGACAGAGCCCGTAAACAAAAGTCACGACCGCATAACAGAAAGATGCTTATGCAAAAGATTTAATTTTCGAATCATAATTCTAACCTCTGAAAGTACGCCATGTAACAACAACAAACAAGAACTGTAACAACAACTGCAACTGTTTCGCAACTGTATTGAAAAAGTTATTTTTTTTAAGTGTTGTCAGAGTGAGTGTCATGCAGAGTTGTACTTCCCCCTTGAGATTGACTCATAGTAATCAGTCGCTCATAGGAAGTTATATAAACAGGTTAAGACGCTGACAACAGCTAAAGCGCGATCACTGTCAGACTGCATACAAAAGAAAGAGAAGCGCGATGACACAACGCTTGTAATTTATTGTAAAATATGAAGGAATTATCTATTTACTCAGAAAAGAGTTGGGTAATCGAAAATAAAAAAACAACCAAGTTCCACATTCAAATAACAACCAACCGTACGTTAATATTTAATACAGATATTTTGGATTGGAACTCGACAACGTGTTTTGGTAACCGCCAATTTCTGAGAAATATGTTCAAGAATAGCATATATTTATTCTGCTACCACAAACTATATAGATTTGGCATTTTTTGTTGTTTAAGACTAGCCTAATTAGATCATTTGCCTCTTGGCAGCGCCTTGAGGCTCCGTGCACGAAAAAACCCTTTTTCGTCAATTTCTTATCTAATTGCGAGAAAACTTGAAATAATTGAAACAATAAGTCTGTGTAAGTATAGAAGTACAGTTTTCGTGGTGCTAAACCATTCATGTCAGTCACAGCACCTGTTAATAGTTTCATCACTTTTGTGCTCTCGAAAATATAGTATATTGCGCCTTGGATTTATTCAATAAAGATATTATATAATCATAATATAAAATTTTGATTTTATCTCAAGGATAGCTAAAGCCCAGTGTGTGATTTTTTAAACTTTTGTGTTGCGAAATTATTTTTAGAATTCTTTACTTTATTCATTATCAGTTTTCTGTATCTGCATTAGAGTTATATAAACATTAAGGCTCCGTGCACGAAAAAAACCCTTTTTCGTCAATTTCTTATCAAATTGTGAGAAAACTTGAAATAATTGAAACAATATGTCTGTGTAAGTATAGAAGTACAGTTTTCGTGGTGCTAAACCATTCATGTCAGTCACAGCACCTGTTAATAGTTTCATCACTTTTGTGCTCTCGAAAATATAGTATATTGCGCCTTAGATTTATTCAATAAAGATATTGTATAATCATAATATAAAATTTTGATTTTATCTCAAGGATAGCTGAAGCCCAGTGTGTGATTTTTAAATTTCTTGATATGGTTTGCTAAATAATAGGAACAAATACATTAACTGGGTTTAAAAATATTTTTTCTGCTATATTTTGTAATGAAGTTGAAAAAAGTGCTTCCGCCACATGCAAGTAGACCATATAATAATGTTGAATATATTTTTTAATTTTCAAAATCATAAGTAGTGTCTTATAAAAAGATGATCAAACGTCAGTCTCGCGTCATTTTTCGGAAAACTTGTTGCGAATATTAGTGATTTTCCATGAATACTTAATCTATTTGCAAAATCCCTTTCCGCCACATGCAAAACAAAGAACTCGAAATTTCAAGTCACAAATTATTTTGTTTAAATTCTGTTTCCCTTTCTCACAACCAATGAACAAAATTGATCAAAATCAGCCGATTTCGTACACGGCCCCTTAACAATTCCGCGTAAAATGATCAAACATAAGCGTAAAATATGAGTAAATATAGGTACTAGGTATACAGGGTCAAATTAAATTAGCTAGAGAAACTCCACTGCCGTGACGGGTATCGTTAACTAAACATGATAACACAAAAATAAACTTAATTAGATTTTAGATACCGATCGATCCCATCACGTCAATGGAGTTTAGCTAGCTAATTTAATTTGATATGTGAATCTGTATACGATCTTCATAGCAAGATCTCATATTACTGTTACTTAGTAAACACCTGATCGTAATTGTGATGTTTGTAAACTAAACAGTTGTTTTCATTATACCTACCTATGTGGGTACAGTCAATTGTTGGCACTGAAACAACTGTTTAATGGCCTTTATGCTAAACATAAACTTTTCCGCCTGACCATGATAATAATATCTGTTTTTTTTTTATTTCACTAAAAATAATACAACGGATTACACAAACTTATAGGGTAGTAATAGGGAGTATATAACATGGGAGCATCTGTAGCCTAACTAGGACGAGGTCTGTTTCTGCATACAGCACCAGACTCCTCAAAACAGACAATAATACATATTAGCCCAGTAGACATGCAAAAAGATGCAACATCAATGAATGATGTTAAACAAGAAAAACTAAAACAATACAAAAATGAGTGTGTATACGAGTGTGAGTGTGTGTCTGTGTATGTGCGCTTGATTTTGTGTAAGTGTCGAGTAGTGTAAGGTGTTGGGGGTAGTGTAAATAAGTCTTACCAAAAAAAGATTAACTATCTCTGGGGAACGAAAGAGTTACTGAAATATGCCTACGAGCTCAAGGAGTTAGGAAATGACTAAGGAGAACTGAGGCCATGAAGAATCTCACATCATCATCATTTCAGCCGAAAGACGTCCACTGCTGGACATACGCCTCCCCCAAACGGAGGGGGGGTTGCCATAATCGCCACGCTTGACGCCGCGCGCCGGGTTGGCGATCGCAGTATGGTGTTAAAATGCGTAGAGAACGCTGCTGCCCATTCTCTAGTAAGTCCTTTAGTCGCCTTTTACGACACCCACGGGAAGAAATAGGATGGTGCTATTCTATACGTCCGGCACCACACGGAAGAATCTATATATCACTACATATTGTATATTATGTACGTTTATGTGTATGATAGATTAATAAAACCTACATAAAACAAAGGCATTTAAATGCTTTTTCAAGTTCACCCACATCCATTGCGTTATTTACATTGTTGAGCAGACAAATTTTTCAAACCTATGAAGCAATGGATTGACGATATTCTTCAAAATTCTCGGATTGTGGTTGAAAGGGTGCTAGTCGCTAGTGTTTCTGATAAAATAGTTTGTTAAATAGACCGAACGAAAAGGAAAGTGGTTACTTCACGTATACAACATGTCCCAGAATTAGCACAACCTCTTAATGGGTTATTGTACTCATCATTATGAACAACTTTTCAAATAATATCAAACCTGAAATCGCAAAAAAATATTCTGTTCCCTACATGTTGACGAGTTATGAGAACATAAATGTAGGGAACAGCATTTTTTTTTTCGCGTATTCTAGTTTGATCCCATAGTAAAAGTTATTTATAATGATAAGTACAATGACCCCTTAAGAGGTTGTGCTAATTCTGGGATATGTTGTTTATATTCCTAAGTTTTAATACAATTTACACTTAAAAATCATCTACAGTGATAAAATAAAATTTATTTGCAAGAATTGTAGTACATTACAGATGGTCGGGTTTTTAAATTAAGTTTCTAAAACAATTCGCTAAAACTAGCATGCAAAATAATTGATCACATAATAATTGATATAAAATATAATTAAATCCATGATAATAAAATAGTAACATAAATCCTAGATAATGTATATTAACAATAGAAATGTCACACATTTGTCAAATGCTTTTAATCAGAGCGATGCATGCTAAAATGCTTTTAATCAGAGCTTTGGCTATAAATGAGCCTGGTTAAGAATCATTACGCGATATGATTGGCGTGGAAAAGATCTACTTTACTTTGTGCTAAAAATAAATTATTTTGAAACGGAGCAAAGGGAACGTGTTAATAAATGAATAGGAGTCATAATTGTTGAATTGTGAATGGCAAGCCGTCTCCTCTCAGGGAAGAAACGGGTATTGATCTCCAAGATTGCTCAAAGTGGTTTAAGTTACGTGTAGGTACAGTAGGCTGCGTGTCCAAAATTATTTATTTCAAATAGCACTTTTATGGCAATTTTGAACGTCAAAATTTACAAAAAAATAGAATTGATTCTAGTTGTCCCTGTATAGAGAAGAATGGGCAAGAAACGCCACTGTTACTCTTTTAAAAGGTTTTACAATAGTTCGTACATTAATTACGTAATGAAATTAGCGTTTTGGCGAACTGGCCACTTTGATCTTAAATATCTGGCGTTTCGTTAGGAATTCCAAATTCAAATTTATTTTAAATTAAGGCTTGTGTATTTGTGTTTCGAATTTAGTGATTCATTTGTTTTTGCGCCATTTGGTTTTTCTTTGACACCGTTCTGTTCACAATATGGAACACTTAAAAGATTGCATTATTTACGAATACGACTACTTCCACCGTGGCACCACCGCTGCAGAAACGGCTCGAAAGATTAATGATGTGTATGGGGAAACTACTGTAAAATAAAACACTGTACGTTTTTAGTTCCAACGTTTTAGTGCTGGAAATTTTGACCTACGACCCCGTGGACGGCCGGAGACCCTAGTTGACAATGAAGAATTAAAAGAGATCGTGGAAGCGGATCCATCGCAAAACACATCAGAGTTAGCGGCAAGCTTCGGTGTGAGTGATACAACAATTTTAATTCACTTCAAACAAATTGGAAAATTGGTAAAAAGTTCGTAAATGGGTTCATACCGCATTAATTGAGTGAAGCACACCAACAAAGACGCGTCGAATGCCGCGTTAAATTCCTCAACCGTCACAATAACGAGGGGATTGTGAATCGTATCGTTACTTGTGATGAAAAATTCATCCTGTACGATAATCGGAAACGCTCATTATAATGGTTGAACCCAGGAGAACCGGCCAAATCCTGCCCCAAGCGAAAGTTGCCTCAGAAAAGGTACTGGTAAGTGTGTCTTGGACCAGTGCTGATGTCATCCACTACAGCTTCCTAAAGTACGGCCAGAAGATTACGGCAGATCTGTATTGCCAATAATTGCAAACCATGATGGAAAAGCTAGGCGTTAAACAACCGAGACTGGTCAATTGCTCTAGCCCACTGCTGCTTCAGGATAACGCTAGACCACACACTGCACAACAGACGGTCGTAAAATTAGAGGAGCTGCGATTGTAATGTCTACAACACCCACCATACTTGCTACCACCCAGACTTTGCTCCAATAGATTACCACTTTTTCCGGATTTAGACAATTTCTTGCAAGGAAAAATATTCAATTCCGATGAGGCAGTCAAAACCACCTTCAAAGATTTTATTGATTCTGGCTCCCACAATTTTTCTCAGCGAAGGAATCAATGAATACGAGTAACCTACAAAATGGCGAAAGTGCATAGATAAAATTAGTACATACTTTGATTGATTAAATATATAATTTAATTTAAAAAAATCGTTTTACTTTTCCATAAAAAAAAGCCAATTTCATATGTAAGGACCTAATATAAATTATATGTGAAGACGATGCACCTAGAATAAAATTACTACTTTATACCACAAAAGGTAAAAATAATTAAAAATGAAGCAATGACGGATAAATTAATTATGAAATGAAATGTTTATTTATTTGCGAGAATATAGGTCTTTAGATAATAACGTGGTCAAATAATTTTAGTCTCACTATATCGACTTATCAGCCGTGCAAATATTTCTAGTACATGCATAATAATATCATGAAATTAGATCAGGAATGAAGTTATTCGGAAGAGAACCGGAGTTACCGACATAGCCTGCAGAGTAAGCAAGCTGAAGTGGCAGTGGGCTGGCCATGTTTGTCGAAGGACCGATGGCCGGTGGAGCAGACGAGTCCTGGAGTGGAAACCGCGTATCGGCAAGCGTAGTGTGGGGCGCCCCCCAGCTAGATGGACCGACGACCTTAAAAAGGTGGCTGGGACAGACTGGATGCGGAAAGCGGAGGAAAGGGTGTTGTGGCGCAGCCTGGGAGAGGCCTATGTCCAGCAGTGGACTGCTATAGGCTGAATTGATTGATACGTTTTCCTAAAAAAGTTAAAGTAATAAGTGAGTGTCAGTGTCTCTGGGTATCACTTTAGCTTACCGTAGCACGGAGTTTTAATAGAATAAGAGGCCAGCTAATACTGGTTTTGTACCCAACAAGGGTTATCGTTACAGTAAGTCAGCTGTGTCTGAGATTAATACAAATTCCATCTGCTCATGTGGCTTCCCTGGTACCTCATTAATGGCCAATTGAGATTTGTTATAGTTGTAATGGCAATCATGTCATTTGGTTAAACAGATTTTATTTTTGTTACTTTATTGATAACTAGCTTTTGCCCGCCGCTTTGCCCGCGTGAATGTCGAAAAATATCCGACGGGAACGTACTACAGGGATCAAAAAGTAACTTATTGGTTAATCCAGGTTATAAACTATCTGTGCGTCAAATATCATCCAAAACTGTTCAGCCGTTTTTGTGCAAACTGACCAAATTTCAAAAATAATATTTTCGGCATCAGACTCGAATATTCAATGTAAGGTTTGGACTTCGTTACTATTTTATTTTACTTCGTCCGCGTAGAGTATAAATTCTTTTTTAACAGATAATTATGAATATTATAACAATAACAATATAAAGCTTTGTTCATCGGTAATTGTCAATAGCATAGTTACTTTAATTTTAATTTGTAATGTTAAATAACCGACTATTAATACGAATACTATCCCGAATCACACTAATCCGAATGAACGCTATCCCGAATCACTCTATCCCGAATTAACACTATCCCGAATGAAAGCTATCCCGAATCACGCTATTCCGAATGAACGCTATCCCGAATCACTCTATGCCGAATGAACGCTATCCCGAATCACGCTATCCCGAATCACGCTATCCCGAATCTCTCTATCCCGAATGAACGCTATCCCGAATCACGCTATTCCGAATAAACGCTATCCCGAATCACTCTATCCCGAATGAACACTATCCCGAATCACTCTATCCCGAATGAAAACTATCCCGAATCACTCTATCCCAAATGAACGCTATCCCGAATTACGCTATTCCGAATGAACGCTATCCCGAATCACGTGAGTCCAAAATAACGTTATCTCCACCGAACGCTATCCCAATATTGTTTTTTTTTGGGGTGGGAAATTATCAAATAACTTCTCCCGCTCTCAGCGGAGCGGGAGAGCGTGTCAGACTTTTACTTACTAAAACCCACCCGTGTTCCTTCCGTTGCCTGTGTGCCAGGGCCACGATATCCCTTTCGGACAAACTCGCAACCCTGGCAGGCATTGGTCCTAACGGACCCCGTCAGTTGGTGCTGACATCTCTTTGAGGCGTGCGTGGTACACAACGCGCCGTCGGCGCGGCCTGGCCCTTATCAGACGGCGAGCTACCCGTCGCTCACCGTCCGCAGGCCCGCGCCTACGGTGGCCGGAAATCGGCTTGCGACTCCCGACGCCCAGGGCGTCTCCTGCGGCGACTAAGGGCGCGAGGGCGCCTCACCCTCACGCGTTGCGTCTCCCCCTTCGCTAGCATTACTGCTTCGCAGAAGGAGGTGCCTCCCACTCTCGCTCCGAACCATGGCCTGAACCAGTGCCGCCGCGAGAGATCGCCGCCGCCGATCGCCTCCGTGAAGACACGGCAGTGTTCCGCGCAAGCTGGGCAGACCTCCACCGTATGCTCCACCGTGTCCTCCGGGCGATCCACACAGTGGTGACACCCGGGCGTTTCCTCCTGCTTTATCCTGAACAGGAACCTCCCGAAACAACCGTGTCCGGTGAGGACCTGCGTCAGGCGGAAGGTGAGGACGCCGTGGCGCCTCTCTAGCCATTCCTCAAAGAAGGGACTTATCGCCACAATTGTGGCATGCCCAACCGAACGCTATCCCTAAGACGAAATTTTAACCCTCATTTCAAGGTATGCATAAAATGACCTAGGAAAATGAGTTCAATTATTTAAAGGAAAGTCTGTGAAATATAAAATCTAATGATGATTATAAATGATGATATATATGTTGAGCTCCTTAAGTTCTGAGTAGAGCTGCACGATTACTGACAAATGCGTGCACTGACTGGTCAGGTCCACTCAATCTGTGTGGTTCTTTCCTCAAAAGACCATTTCAGACACCAATCTACATGGCCTTCACATGATCTGACCAAGATTATGTCTGGACTTTAAAAGAGTCTGTGACCTCTGAGTTTGTTTCGGCCTTTCTTCTCAGAGTAGTCAGATAGGGAAACGCCGACCTCATCTAGTTTTAAAAATATGACTGACGTGTAAAAGTGTTTGTACAAACCTACTTACAGAAATAAAATCATTTATCATTTATCATTTATCACTGGGATTATCTTTATGCAGTTGCTTTTGCTGTGGCACTTTTTGATCAAGTTTTAATATTCTACCTAATTCATTTTTTTTCAATCAGGCGCTTTACTCTGTGTAGCTTATTTCATCACCACTAATCTCAAAACGGTGAAGGAAAATATCGTGAGGAAACCGGCATATCCTAGAACCAAAAATTCAAAGACATGTGATGTGACATCTACCAACCCGCACTGGGCCCGCGTGGTAGATTACAGCCCACTCCCTCTCGAAGAGAGGAGGCCTGTGTCCCAGCAGTGGGAACATTGTAGGCAGATTATAATTATGTATGCATGCAAATCTTTGTAAGTATAAATCTTTGTAGGTATGCAAGAAAATTAACATTAGACAATTTGAATTTAGGACAGCGCAATTTGGATTTATTGAAAACGCTTTTAAGTCTTTTCTTTAATATTGATTGTAATATTTATGACAAACAAATTTAGGGCCTATTGTATAAGGATTTCAATGTTATGCCATTTGATATTATGTGACATTAAGTTCGGGCAAGTTATCATTCGGACAAATGATGATTAGAACAAAAAAAAATATGGCACGTAAGACTATGGATCAAAAATTTAGGGAACCAAGAGGGGGCGGGGGTAAGAGAACCATTTCTAAGACCTAAATAAAGATTCCCCGGTGAGGATGGGGTTTTTTTCGCCATTAAATATCAAGTATTTTCCTGGGATAAAAAGAGTAACTGTTAGTCAAATAAAATAGTCTGAGAAAATTGTTTTAATATTAATTAGAATCAGTGGTAAACAAAACAAATAACAAAAATAACCGCCTATTGTGGTGAAACAGAAATACACAAAACAAATTTAAAAAAAAAACTGCCTTTTGCCCGCGGATACGCATGCAAGTAGGTCGAAAAGTACTACCCGGATAAAAAGTATCCTATTTCCTAACCTTGGTCATAATCAGAAAAAAGTCAGAACCAAATAAGACAGACAGAGTTCATGAACCCCCGTTTGTGGCGATTGTCTTTGCTCCGGCGACTTGAGACGACTTGAGTTCGAAGTCTATTCAGATATTTACAAGTCGGACACGGGCCCTGGTGGAAGGCTGAGCGTTGGAGATAACGTTATTACGGATTCACGTGATTCGGGAGAGCGTTCATTCGGAATAGCGTGATTCGGGATAGCGTTCATTTGGGATAGAGTGATTCGGGATAGTGTTCATTCGGGATAGAGTGATTCGGGATAGTGTTCATTCGGGATAGAGTGATTCGGGATAGCGTTTATTCGGAATAGCGTGATTCGGGATAGCGTTCATTCGGGATAGAGTGATTCGGGATAGCGTTCATTCGGGATAGTGATTCGGGATTTCGAGTTTCGGTCTGACGTATAAGAGTCTAAATAACCCTCAAATTTGCGATGCCTGGAAAAGGCCGCTAAGTTGTAAGTACCTACAGTATAAAATAACACCAAAATGTACACTTAGTTTGCAAATAAATCTTTGACTTTGACTTTGTCCTCCACTATGTGCGATATTTGAGGAATACTGTAAAGAAATACCTACACAAAGGACCGGTATCTACCTAAATACCGTCCTTCACGGAATTTTTTTATACAATGTTTTTCACTCATTCGGAAGTGGGCACTAAAACAACCAGGCTAGTTTGGAGAGCTTACACGTGATCAAGCCACATAAAACTGGCGGTGGAAGAAACAGTCTTGCCGCAAATCAACTCCAGCAAATTAAAGAGTTTGTCCCTGTGACAAGGGACCGTTGACCTACCTATTTGATATTAATTTTAACTTGATACCTCCACGCGTTCCTGAGAAAAAGGGCCTTGACAGACTGACAGAACAGACGGACCATGAAGTAATCCTATAAGTGTTCCAGTTTTTACTTTTGAGGTACGGCACCCTAAAAATAAAGAACTTTTATTAAAAATAAAATTTCATATCCCTCCCCCTTTTAGGGGTTAAATTCTGAAAAAAAAATGAAACACAGAGGAGTACTCCTGTGATGTTTCGAATAAAATAGTCTAACCAATCTTTTGGACCCCGTTACACCCCTTTAGGGGTTGAATTTTTTAAAATACTTTTTTAGTGTACCTCTACACCTCATAAGAAACCTACGTGCCAAATTTGGAATCTCTAGACCCAGCGGAGGCTGTGCGTTAATATGTCAGTTAGTCAGTCAGTCAGTTTCTTCTTTTATATACTTATAATAAGAAGAAGAAGATGATCCTATAAGGCTTCCGTTTTTACCTTTTGAGGTACGAAACCCTAAAAAAAAAACATCCCCCTTATCAGCCCTTAAGGGTTGAAATTTTAACAACACCGTTGCGTTAGCTTCCAAACATACGCCTAGATAATAAATTTAGTGATTTTTACTTCGAAAATTAAGGACTTTTCATATACAACTTCATCCCCCTTTTTAACCCTTCGGGGGTGAATTATCAAAAACGCTGAGACATGTGTGAATTAATTTTCAAACGTCAGCCTAAATACAAAATTTGAAGGCCAATTGAAACCGTGCACCTAGCTTCTGACGTTTCATAAGTGCCAATGTATTAATTTGAAATAAAATATTTTGATTTTGAAAAATGTTGTAAATCCTTGCATGGGTTTCTGGGCTCGTCCCAATAACTTGGGATTTTAACATAACTATTAGTTAGCGGTGATTTGTGGTGGAAATATTGGTTTCCCCTCATTCACATCTACCTAGCGTTTCGGCTAATACATTCGAGATGTAATGTTTACTAGGTTGAATGGAACCACAAACCTCCGGATAACCAGGAATTTCAACAAAAGGAAACTGCTTTTATACCAAAGTAAAGTCGTACATCGAAGCTGTAGCGACAGTGAGAAATAAATCATAGATAACAGGTACTGTAATATTAACATAACGTTGCCCTTTGACCGTATCTCTCGCACAAAAGTATATTTTTAGTTTATCAAAATGAGAAAGTGAATTCTTGAAGAATGAGCGAATGAAGTGAATCCTTGAAACGTGAACATAGCGCGCTGTGCTGTGAACAATACTCTATGCAGTTTTCATCTTTTATTTTTGAACTGTTGTTTCTATAATATTACTTAAAAATAACCCAGTAACCTTATCAAAGAAACCAACTAAACTAGAAAAGAAACAGTAAGTTTGTTTGTTACGCTTTTACGCTAAAACAGCTGAACCGATTCGGATGAAATTTTCACATGGGGAAACCATGACCTGGATTAGGACATAACTAGGATCCTTTTTTACCGGTAGTACGTTCCCGTGGATAATTTCTGACATGGACGCTGGCGAAGCTGCGGGCAAAAGCTAGTGTTTTATATTTTGGTACAGTCTCCCGCAAAATGATGTTTAGGGGTTTTAGTTACTCGTTTATCGCGGTGCGTACACCCCTAATCAATATTGCGTCGTCTGGTCATAGAAGGTTATGGGTCCTTTAATCAAAGTCTTTTGTTGAGCTAATAACGTGAATGTTTTTTTTTTTTATAAACCCAAGGAGACAACCTTTCGTACGGACCAGTACGCAGTAACTGGCCGCCGCCGTGTTGACACGTCTCGCTTGCAGTAATGGCAATTATTGCGACTTCGTAATAATTTAACTAGCATGGGAATTCTTGAGTCTTAGCGTATTAATTGCTATTGCTATGCTATTTGCTAAAGACTATAATTTAAATAAATTAAACAATTACGTTCACAAGCATTCATTCAATATACAACCCTAAGTACGCGCTAATCAAAGATAATATGATAACAATTGCTTAACCCATTCTTCGCAAGTTCGCAGCACCTGCGCTATTAAACTTCACTCGCGAACGAAGTCACGTTCACGTGAAACCGATAGATTTAGTATTCCCGACTTCCCGTGGTTGCGCCGGAGAGTACAAGCTACCGCTGCATGCGCATGCGCGACGCTCTCTCTGACGTATGATAGTTTAGAAAAGTACATCGCTTCGCATTTCACAGAATTTCGCGACTACACTTAATTTGCTAAATGCTAAATGATCTATCACACGCTAACAATGGATGCGAATGCTAATTATTCCATCACTACTCGCTTGCATATATTTTGCTTATCTTGCATTCTGCCATTCGTGTTTACATTGTGTCCCTACAGATGTATAAACCTTTTTCTATAATAATATATCAATGTGTAGCCACAACACACATTACACATTTGGTACTTAACTCTTAAATGTGGGTAGACACATTGATTCAGTAATATGGAACACAAATTGTAAACAATCAAATTATTTTTTGTGGTATAATCTTTTTGAAACCGACTGTATATAACACTAAAAACAATTCTCTCTTCGGTTACACTTCCACAGAACCCCCTCAAAACGGGTTCCGCCATTTATAACTAATTTGTATGCACTTTATAGGGGAGAGTTGGTCCCTTGTTAAATTTTCTATGATCTGTATTAATAGGACGGAAACTCTTTAAAAGATTTAATTGAAGATGCTAACTTACATTTTTAGGGTTCCGTAGTCAACAAGGAACCCTTATTGTTTTCGCCATGTCCATCTATCTGTCTGACCCCAGCTTAGCTCCGAGACTCTTAGTACTAGAAAGCTGTAATTTGATATGGGTTTACATATTATATTAACCACGCTGACAAAGTGGTAAAATAAAATCTTATTCAAAAAAAAAAAATTGGATACTCGTAAAGTGGAGATGATATTTTTTTTTCTCGTCTATCCCATGTTGTGGGGTACCGTTGGATAGCTCGTTCAAAAATATGGCGGGTCTGTGAAAACCATTTTTCGATTCAAGGATCAGTTTGTGTAATATTAAACTTTAATTTGCAATTTTTTGTTAGAGTCAAGTACCCTCTGCCAGCTAAATGGTTGATTTCGGATATGTGAAAAATTCATGGCAGTAGTATATAATAACGAAATTAATTAAGAAAGAAATAAATTAAGGAAAACAATCACAGCTAAGTAGGCTTTTACCAGTTAACGAGTAATAGTCGACCAACTTACATTTGCAGTTGGAGAATTGACCGTGATGTATAATACAGGATGTTAAAGTAATTGCGTGCCATAGCTTAGGGGTAGGTTCAGTATCGATAAAGGAACCCAGGGAAAATAAAAAATGATAAAAAAATATTGCAAGATCAACCTAATTTAGTACTGCCTATTTACCAACGCCTTCGATAGTAGGTAAGTAATTAAACCTAAACATTTTATTTTTCCTGGGTTCCTTTATCGACACCGAACCTACCCCTAAGCTATGGCACGCATTTTCTTTAACACCCTGTATATCGATCGATGTATGGGATAACATATTTTTCAACTACAATGTTAAGTTTGTTTTTGGGATAAATTCATCCCAACTACAGAACCCTTCATTATGCGTGGTCCGACACACTCTTGGCCGGTTTTATTTCTCTACATTAAGGGTGCTGATTTTCTCGGCGATTTTTGTCAGAATGTATTACATCTGACAAAAATCGCCGACAAAATCGCTCGTGGGTGAGCACCCTAAGGATGTTCGCACTTCAGACGGAAGATACGTCGTCGGGCGGAACTTCGTTAACTTCCAGTTAGTACGCTGGACGCACTAACTCATCATCGGTTGAGTCTGTAAAGTGGAATGTTTTTCTGTTACGCGACCGATTCGCGTTCCGTCAGATGTTCGAATGTATTATTTTGATAGAAACCGAAAATAAATAATCACATTAGTAAGTTTGTTAGTTTAGAATTTTATCATTTGTGACACAGACAAGAACTAATTAGATAGTAATGACAGTTTTAATGAAGAGGTAAACAAACTGACATATCAATGGGTAATCGCTGTTGACCTTAGCCATACAGATGCGCGTCGCGCTCACGCCGCGCCGCCGTGCGGTTTCATAGGGTATATTTATTTTTAGTAAAGAAAATATGAATATTTGAAAAACATCAAAGGCAGAATTATAGATAATAAAATAATCTGTACATACAAAAAAAAATCATTAAAATATGAAGTCATCATTCATTCATTTCAGCCGAACGACGTCCACTGCTAGACATAGGCTACCCCCAAAGGGGGGATTTTCCATAATCGCCACGCTTGGCAGGCGGGTCGACGATCTCAGTATGGTGTTAAAATGCGTAGAAAACGCTGCTGCCCATTCTCTAGTAAGTCCTTTAGCCGCTTTTTAAGACAACCACGGGAAGAAATAGGGTGGTGCTATTCTTTACGTCCGGCACCACACAGACAAAGCTTTTTCGTTCGAAACTAATATAGTTTTTAGGGTTCCGTACCTATAAAGGAAAAAACGGAACCCATATAGGATCACATCCTTTTCCGTCTGTCTGTCTGTCAGTCGAATTCAAGAAGCAAGGTTTTACAGCACAAGTAAAGGAAAAAGTCCGAAAATCCTTAATTTGTAGTTTTATCACATCACAAATAAATGATGATTTATTTATTTTTATTTATAAAAAAAAAATTACGATTACAAACATTGGAAAATTGATCGTGTCGTATGTATCGGAGAACATGTTTTTCAACTACAATGTTAAGTTATTTTTGGGATAAATTCATCCCAAATACGGTACCTTTCATTGTGTGTGACCCGAGACGCTCTTGGCTGGTTTTTAATGCTTTGGGTAGACATTACTTCCTGAATTTATTTCATAGAGTATATTACTACAATACTTCAACTTCTACTACTTACTACAAAAAGAATTGATGTGTATCCGTTCTAGTTAACATACATTTTTGCATAACTTACTTGCAGAAGGCGTTTTCGAAACAGATTTAAAAGTCACCAAAATCATTTATCTGCGCCTTATGATTAGTTTTAATCGTGGGCTAATCAAGTGTTGGCTAACTAGCGTTTGAATCGAGACGACTAAATTGGGGATTAAGCTGTATGCAGACCTAGAGAGAGAAAGTAGTATTTAAAATGATCATATTAGGCAATGGGAATAATCCGGATTTCCGATAATTTATAAAGATGCTCGGTTTCATAAAAAATATGAATTCAAAATGGCAGCATTATCTGTATTCATTAGTCTCAAGCATTTGTGATCAAAAAATATCTTCTTAATCAAAATAGTATTTTTAACTCAACCACGTGATAAAGAAATTAAGTTGTCTAAAATAAGACTACACCGATTCATAAACACAATATTTTCAAAACTGAAAGAAAATCTATTTTCTGGATAAGATGGAATGTCCACGTAACAGCGGCGGTAATAAAAATTCATGTCCGCACCTCGGATAACGAATGTGCAGCGTGTTTTGTCTCACAAATGTGAACATAAATCATTTGTAATTACATATTTCTAACTGTTTAACATTATGTAAAGCAGCTTCGTGTTTGTTTAAAAATAATAGTAGGTTAAAAGTAAAGTAGGCACTCACTGAATTGAAACTTCGCTCCGATGCTCCGTCTTTTCTCTCTCAACTTATTCCTGAGTATCCTCCTCTTCAAGCGGTTGAGTACTACGTCAGCTTCATCCACACTCTCCGAGGAGGAAGTATGAACGACTTGAAACGTGCCACTCACAGAATGTCTTCTCGTTTTCGTAAATACACTTGTGTTCCAGTGCTTAGGCGCGATCTCTGATATCCCACGTCTATACATTTTCAAACGTTTCCTCATTTCAGAATGGACCGCGTCGTCCGCTCCAATATTAATGAACTCATTGTCTGACGTCATATCTCCTATTTTGCAGGTAGGAGGCTTTTCAGAGGTGGTTTTCGAAAATTCCTGACGCTTAGTCGCTGCGCGTGTATCTCGGGCATATTCAATTGTTCGGCGTCGATGTAGATCAAACCAATCCGGATTAGAGCTCACTCGAGCTCGTAAGCTTTTTAAGTAAGTGTTCAGGAAAGATATTTTATTGTGTGGGGGATTGTATACAACGCCAGATTTAGACCGTGCCAGATTATCATTTTCGAATCCTTTTTTACAACCGCTCAGAGTTGCGTCATTGAAAGAACGAGATTTATGAAGGGTCAAATCAGGTTCGTTTTCCTTGTTCGATGAAGCATCATCGATTACCTGATCAATTTCACTTAATGAAGAAAGGGAAGAAAAAGGACTATTCGGAGTATCAATTAAATTTACAGAATGTCTTTCGAGATTTCCTTTATCTGTTTTGGACATTTGATTTATATCGTTACAAGTTTCGTTGTCAGAACTTTTGTAACTGCTTATTTCACTCAGGCCTCCTGAGTGAAAAGGGCTGGTCGCGAGGCTATTTGTTTGTAAATTAGTAAAGTTGTTTAATGTGAGTTTACTCGGAATGTTTGACACACTGTTACTGTTTCGTATAATATAGCGTTCATTAATATTTTTTGCGTTATCGTTTATAGCAAGCGGTGTTCTGTAAACGCGAGTGTATACTTTGTCTCCAGATATTGTGTTGTGCTTTTTGACTGGTTTTCTAGCGATAATGTGACGAAAATCTTTTTCTTTTAATGATTGAGATGTTTTTAGTAAAGAGTCGTCAAAATCAGAGCTCTTAATAGATACGTTCTCGTCATTTGTCTCAACGAGAAGATTTCCGTCGCAATCAAAAAGCTGTACTGTTGGAAATCTCATCCCAGGGGAAAGATTTCGCGTCCGCAATTCCCACTTTCTTTGACTCGGTTTTCGTAATTGTATGCGAATAATGTTATCGTCTATTATAGGACCGTCACTATCACTGGAATCATCTTTTCCCGCCATATTTATTTATTCACTTAAAGAATCTGTGGAATCAGGAAATATTTAAAATATTATGCAAACTATTGTCCACAAGACGCAAATTGTTTGTTTACAGTCAGCTGTTCTTATACATTCTGGCGCGTTGCCAACCAAAACAATCTGACATTCACTTCAAAATAGCACCAATGTCAACTTTGTTTTCCGAACAGAAATAAATAACGTAGTATGGTTTGATTCTATATTCACTTGTATAAGACACAGCACACCAGTCACTTTCACGAACTGTAAACTGATTACTGAACATCACACTGTAAGCAGGCGGCTGATGTTGAAAACGATTGCATAAGTTCGCGTGTGTGTCGATTGCGCGGAATCGCACCGTCTAATGAGTTCGTCGTCGATGGTTTTAATTTTTCCGTGTCGCAGATAGATCGCGGCATCGATTTTCACTGGGGTCGAGTGTCGGGCCGGTGCAAGCGCGCAATTTCCGCTCCCGAGCGCTTTTCCTGCGGGAAGCTCTCTGGGAGGGCCGCGCGGGTTTTTGGTCGTTCGCGACTCCGGACATTTCTGCACTGAGCGCAAATATCTGAATAGTCGAGGAACTATAAATAGTGAACGAACGAGACGGCGATCTGGCTGGCTCCCCTTGAACCTAGTAGTACGAGCGGTGTTTGTATCGGGCAACGTAATCTGTGACGCGTGTGCAAGTAACAAATGTTCGCACTGACACAGTTTCCCATTTGTCCAGCCAGCGCGACCATATGCATTCGTGACTAATAGTAGCACAGATGGTCTTTATATAACATCATGTTACGTTTCTTTGCATTCAAAGAGATTCACCTGCGTGAAACAATTTGTAACAGTTATAACTGTTGAGGTAATTCGCATAACAACGATATTGTGCAATGAGACCATAATTGGTTGATTGAGCAATGAATTGCAGCGAGGCAATTTTTTTGAATATGTCTTTCCAGAGTTTTTAAATATGTGACCTTCAAACATCGTTTGTCGTTCGGTGGGACGTTTTTTACCTCCAGCAGCGAAGCTTTTCGATTAAAATTGTTGAACGAATTCGTGTGGGACGATCATTTTCACACAATAATATTCCTTTGGAAGTATTTGACGATGTAATTGAACGATGTGGCGACATCAGCGATTTTCCTCGACTCTCGAGGGAAGATTTGCATAACATGTGAATATCATATGAGTGCAGAGCCATTTATCTCTTTGTTATTTGTTTTCACAGGTGATGTCATGGGGCAGGTGTATAAAAATATGAGTTTCCATTTAAGTACGCCACAAAATAATATTAATAAAGCTGTAAAGGGTATTTTGATTGCACTGTAATCGCTGCTGGTGTATTGGACAAAAATTTATTTGGATGAAACAATTCTGTAATGTAAGAGAGTTCAATATCATAATTATTGGTTATTTTGCAAAGAATATAGTATTGAGTACGTGGGACAGTAACTTAGGGAAACGATATTTTATCACAATGAACATCATAAAAGTACTTATCCAGTGTATTTAAATCTGGCGTGATTTCCCGACAATTTCAAAGTAACAATGGTATAAAGTATTATATCCTGTAGTATAACGAGCTATAAAAGATCCATTTTTAATATGGCTGCTAAGTACAAGTACGCGAAAATCTTTATGAGCTCTCGGACGTTGCACGCGAGTGGCCACATTGTTTATAGTACCTATATACAGGGTCAAATTAAATTAGCTAGCGAAACTCTACCGAGATAAAAAAATAAAAGGTTCAAAGTTTTTTTGGGGGGTCAACGACAGCTGGTAGTGTTATTACTTGAAGTATGAGTTGAGAAAATCAGTTTTCTTATATGTTATCGTGCTTAGGTATCGATACCAATCACGTCTGTGAAGTTTACACAAAACTATAACAAATTTTTATACCGATATAATATTTCAAGTGACTACACTAACTGTGGTCAGTGACCCCACAAAAAATCATTTTTTTTTTGGTTTTGTTAGCATGTTTAGGTATCGATATCCATCACGTCTGCGGAGTTTCGCTAGCTAATTTAATTTGACCGTGTTTAAGTACAGCATTGATTTGTTCATCATAAAAATAGTTAGATAGGTATATAATATAATTTTAGGTCACTCGCGTGCAACTAGTGCTCATGAAGTTTTGTGCGTACTGTACCAAACACGCCAATATTCTTACTATAAGCCGGTGAATAAAATAAGTAAGTTTGGACGTCGATGGCGGCAATGTAGAAGAAGACATCTACAAAATCGCAACTTTGCAGGAGAGCACATTTAATAAATAAAAAATAGTGGCCATTTTAAGAGTTATGGACCGATTTACATGAAATTTTCCATGATGCATTAAAATAACCTTCTTTATTGATTAGGTTAGGTTAGGCTAATAGGTTTTATTGCTATAACGTTGTTTTACTGAAATAATGTAGATGCTTTTTTTACTCTGAAAAAACTTCGACGTAGAAGAAGACATCTGCCTGATATCCGTTTATACCTTGTGATAAAAAGCGCCTATTCCATCTAAAATATCGAATAAACTAAAATAATAGAATAGAATAGAATATAATAGAATACTCTTTATTTTTTATTATAATAAGCTCAAGTAATACTTTAAAGGATATTTATAGGGCTGACAACAGGTAAACCGCTGTCATTGTCAGATTGCATACTAAAGAAAGAGATGCGCGATGTCACATCGTACGAGTATGGCGTAAAAATGCAAATAAAATCGTAAAAAAATTGATATTAACTAATTAATAAAAAATAATCTATCACCAGATGCAGTTTGGCATTTGCAATTTTATGGTATACTTCTAATTATAATTATAACTGTTAACGAAGGGATAAACTGCTTTTAAAAATAATTAAGAGTTGTCTTTGAAGATTTTTTGATGTATTAAATTATGTTTAATTAAGTTTTGGGTTCCATTACCGTATGCACAAAAGACTTGAAAATATCATCCGGTTTTTTTTTTGCAAAACATATTTACGGTTTAAGAGATACACTGCTTTAAAAAAACCGGCCAAATGCGTGTCGGACCACGCACTATGGAGGGTTCCATAGTTAGGATGAATTTATCCCTAAAACAAACCTAACATTGTATTTGAAAAACATGTTCTCCCATACATCGATATATGCCACGGCCAATTTCCCAATTGAAAATTTAAGTTTGTAATCACAAAAAAGTTATTTTTATATGATAAAACTACAAATTGGCTATTGCTGTGAGAGTAAGTATTAGGTATACTAGATACCTACTATCAAAGAAAATAAAATATATTATCGAAATAGACTCTCTTAAATGTCTTAACAAGTATTATTGCCTTTGAAATTCACGATTTATCAGACTATTTTAATCGCTCAATTAAAGGCACCATTGGCAAATATGTACACGTCAGACTGATATAAAATTTAAAAGAAACACAAAAACAAAACAATACTTTAAACTTAACAATATCAATACTGTCTTCTTACTACTACTAATAGGGAAAAAAGATAAAGAAGAAGGAAGTAATAAAAGTCCGCACGCGACTGCTAGTCACCGCCTGAGGTAAGTGGGCGGTGAGACGGGGGGCTCCATTGACAAGATCGGCAGACTGAGTTAGCTTCACCATTGTCTACCTCCCCCGCCTCACCGCGCACAGACCTCAGACGGTGACTAGCGGTCGCGTGCGGACTATAGTACGTGTTGTCACTAAGACATTAGCGCTATGATCCAACTCATAACACTCCCAACAAACCAGTTTCATATTCAAAGTGGTCAAATTGAAAACCCTATTTTGACGCAAGGCAACTGTCTTGTCTATAATAGAAAAAACTGTTTTATTTCTAGTGTATGCTCTATCTAGTATGCTATCACTACATAATTATTATAAAACAAAATCCCCGGCGGCGGCGCGCGGCGTCTCTCTGTCTGAACGCGATAAACTGAAAAACTACCCAACGGATTTTCATACGGTTTTCACCAATGGATGGAGTAATTCATGCGGAAGGTTTAAGTGTATAATTCATTAATGTTTTGTGTAAATCGGCTAAAATATGACGATAATTGCTGAAGATGTCGTATAAAATCATGACCGATTGGGAGCTCTGCTGGCGTGCGCGCTACCGTAGTACGTTTCCGCGGAATAATATCCGACCTCTACACAGGCGAAGCCGCGGGCAAAAGCTAGTAACAAATAATACAGTGTAACAAATACCTTAGACCAGCCATACTCAAAGTGTGTTCCGCGGAACCCCAGGGTTCCGCAAGGCCTCAGTGGGGGTTCCGCGAAAATACTGGTCAGAATAAAAAAAAATATTAAAAGCCTACTATATTTTATATTACTCTGGTACCTGAGTAAAATAATATCAATCTAAATAAGTATACCAACATAAAGTAAAAAATATGCAAATTTTAATGTCAAGTAATATGATTATTAATGAAGAATACACATATAACCATTTTTGAATACTTTAGGGCTCCGTCAATTATTTCGTTTTCCAAAAGGGTTCCGTTTCCAAAAAAGTTTGAGAACCACTGACGCAGTCTGTCTAACTGCGTGTTTATCTCGCGAAGGGGTGTTATTATTAATGGTGTTCATACCCGAGAGACCACGGATCATTGCCTTGGCAATAATCGCTGGTACTTACCTTCTACTACATAATGATGGCTTCAGATTTGTATCTGTTGAGTGGTAATGGTTGATTTGGTCAGGTGATCTAGTAAATAGTCCATTGTAAGAATAAGGTTATGTTTGGTTAGGATTTGGGACGTAATATTGGTTATATAAAAACCTGTAATCGTCATAATGTTGATAATGACGATATCCTTTGAGTGTAAAGTAAATTATTAGAAAAACCGGCCAAGTGCATGTGGACCACGCACAATGAAGGGTTCCATACGGTAGTTGGGATGAATTAATACCAAGAACAAACTTAGCATTGTAGTTGAAAAACATGTTTTCCCATACATTCCAACTGCATAATATGTAGGTTTGTACGCACAATATTGAGAGATGTACCATGTTATTTTAAGACCATAGACTTCTTATAGGTTTTCCTGTAATCTATAAGTATTGATTTTTTTTGTATATTTTTCAAAAATAGATGAAAATTGACCATTCACCGATTATCTCCGAAACTCTCAATAGTTTCGGAGATAATCTGGGAATGGTAAATTTTCATCTATTTTCTTAAATAACTTTAAAAGTATATATTTTAAAATTATAAAAAAAAATATATTTCTGAAATCATTATAACAAGGCCCCCCAAAAGTGACCTCCAAATTCAAATGTATTTATTTCCGTTACACGTTTGTGTTTGGGTCAAAGAAGTTCATATATGTACCTAATTTCAACTTAATCGGTCCAGTAAATTCGGAGTAAATCGGCTGTGACAGACACGAGCGATCCTATAAGGGTTCCGTAGTCAACAAGGAACCCTTATAGTTTCGCTATGTCCGTCTGTCTCCGGCTTAGCTCAGAGACTCTTAGTACTAGAAAGCTAGTAAGTAATTTGGCTTGGGTGTACATATTAGTTAAACCGACAAGGTCGTAAAACAAAATCTTGAAAAAAAAATTTTTTGTTACCTCCCTTACCCGTAAAGTGGGGATGATATTTTTTTTCTCGTCTATCCCACGGTGTGGGGTATCGTTGGATAGGCCGTTCAAAATATTGTAAGACTTGAAAACCATTTTTCGATTCAGGGATCAGTTTGCGTAATATTACGCTTTAAATTGCAAAATTTTGTTAGAATCCAGTGTGTCCCCTGCCAGCTAAATGGTTGACTGAGGATATGTGAAAAAAATCATGGCAGTAGCATATATAAAGAGATTTAAAGGAAAACTGTCAAAGCTAAGTAGGCCTTACAACTTAACGAGTAATAGTTAACCAACTTAAATTTGCAGTTGGAGAATTGACCGTGATCGTATATCGATGTATGGGAGAACTTGTTTTTCAACTACAATGTTGTTTGTTTTGGGATAAATTCGTCCCAACTCCAGAACCCTTCTTTGTGCGTGGTCCGACACACACTTGGCCGGTTTTTACCTTTTGAGGTACGGAACCCTAGAAGTGTAAAAAGTCAAATACAAAAGTGTACAAAATAAGGCTTTTATCTAAGTGGTTGGTGGAGTCATCGACTGTAGTTTGTTTTAAAACATTGCCCTACACTTTGGATGTTTCTTGTATCTTCACTGGAATCAAGCCCCGAGGAACAAACATTTGCCTAGCCTACAGATAGTTGTTCCGGATCTCAATGTTTGTGCAAAGGAGATTTGTGTTTGTAAACTACAATACAGCAGTTTCTCTGAATCTACTCTGCAAAGCTTAGAATGAATCTGGTTGTTTCCAAGGTATTAGGGCAATACTTGTAAGAAACATTTTTGAAGTAAAACTTATTTAGGCACGCTTGACTTGGGGAGTAAGCTGGTGAATGCATGACGAGAGCGTTATGGAAGACGAGAGCGTTACGGAAGTGAGCCAGCGGAAGTTTAGAGGGAGATATAAGTTAGTGAAGATAGAAAGAGAGAGAGTTACGTTTCGTATATTATATATAGGTGTTAGCACACATTTTCTTTCTCTCTTTCTCTCATAGCCAGTTGCGTTTCGTATATCTAAGACACAGGGCAGGCCTATTGTTGTAGGTAAGTACCTATAATTAGTATTACTATTTGTAAGTTTTACTTCAGTCGTGTGCTCTTAAAGCACGCTCGTTTTTAGGGTTCCGTACCCAAATGGTAAAACGGGAACCCTATTACTAAGGCTCCGCCGTCTGTCTGTCTGTCCGTCTGTCACCCATGATCCGTGATAGCTAGACAGTTAAAATTTTCACAGATGATGTATTTCTGTTGCCGCTATATCAACAAATACTAAAAACCAGAATAACATAAATATTTAAGGGGGCTCCCATATAACAAACGTGATTTTTTTGCTCGTTTTTGCTCGATATTGATAACGGTAACAGGTAGACACTTGAAATATTCACAGAATATTTAGTTGTATATTCACTTTAAAAATCAATAATTAAATTAAAATAAAACAAATATTTAAGGGGGGCTCCCATACAACAAACTTGATTTTTTTGCCGTTTTTAGGGTTCCGTACCCAAAGGGTAAAACGGGAACCCTATCACTAAGACTCCAACGTCTGTCTGTCTGTCCGTCTGTCTGTCTGTCTGTCTGTCTGTCTGTCTGTCTGTCTGTCTGTCTGTCTGTCTGTCCATCTGTCACCAGGCTGTATCTCATGAACCGTGATAGTTAGACGGCTGAAATTTTCACAGATGACGTATTTCTGTTGCCGCTATAACAACAAATACTAAAAAGCAGAATAAAATAAATATTTAAGGGGGCTCCCATACAACAAACGTCATTTTTTTGCTCGTTTTTGCTCGATATTGATAACGGCAACAGGTAGACGCTTGAAATATTCACAAAATATTTAGTTATATATTCACTTTATGAATAAATAATTAAATTAAAATAAAACAAATATTTAAGGGGGCTCCCATACAACAAATGGGATTTTTTTGCCGTTTTTATAGATAATGGTACGGAACCCTTCGTGCGCGAGTCCGACTCGCACTTGGCCGGTTTTTTTACTTTCACTTGTAAATCATTTAACAATGATTGACATTAAATATTCAGATGACACAAATACGAGTATTGATATACAATTACGAATTTATAGTGACTTAAAATATTAATATTTAAGTACTTTTTGCAGAACCACAAATAATGCGGGCACGATTCCGGATGTGTGCAAATGTAATTTGCACATAACAAATTAATTGATGACGTTTTTACAAAGTACCTACTGAAACTTATCACTATAAGCCACACACTCGTTTTAAGACTCAGTTCGAGTTACTTTAGAACTAAAGAGACTTACGTAACTACCCTATGTCCAGCTGAATTGGATTCTTCGATTGACCTCTCGTCTTCTACTTCGAGTATAGAGTTTCCAATGATACTAAGTACGATTTCTTAGTACAAAACAATAATGTATTATGATTTTCATCACGTCCAAATTTGCTAATAGACCTCAAAAAATCAAAATTTTATTTAACATAAACCCGAATGCTCATGGTCTGCTTAATGAAATCTCGAAACGGCTAGTTGACACTTCCCGTGACCCAAGGGCTGGCTTTTACCTTGACCAGAGGCTAAGGATTGCCATACAACGTGGCAATGCCGCCAGTCTCTTGGGTACATTACCAGTCGACAGTGATGTGGATAATTTTTTCGACGACATATTTTAATTTGTGAATAGTTTTGGATAGGATATAATTTTATTATTTTTATTAATGAATTAAGTAGGTTATTTATGTACATATTATTTTAATACCCTTATATAAATGAGTGTCTCTCTATGGAAATAACTTCAATATTATGAATATATAAATGACTACCTAGTTAAATAGATACATAAACCCACATGGGCACTTATGAAACTTCAGAAGCTAGGTGCACGGTTCCAATTGGTCGTTTCCTATGGAGAAGAGCCAGCAAGAAACTACACGGTCACTTTTTTAAAATAATTGGCTTTGACAATGCTTTCGAATTACAGTGTTATGGGAGGACAGTGTAGGCCTGTCAATAAGTACAAATCTACTGCCTACATTGTTCTCACATCCACAAAATATAAAAGAATCTATCTAAAATATTGTTAAAATAATAAAAAAATGACATTTGACAATGATCATTCCATACTACGTTATCCTGTAGGTAGTATCATTTTTTTTTTAATTCATAGCGCCAATAGAAGTGGTGAAACAGTGACCCCTAATGTGTTATTTTCTTTTTGCATAATAAAAAGCAAAACGTAATAATAAGAAATAAATAATATTATATAAATAATGTGTTGTATTTTTATTATAATAAAATTAGTCTGCCTAGTTGGTCTAGTGGACGCAAGCGCTTCTGCTGAGCATGAGGTCCTGGGTTCGATTCCCTGGTCGGGTAATGTGTTATTCGGTTTATCCATCAGGAATTTCTTAGTAGCAGCCCAGAGTTTGGAATTATGCCCGGTTGATGGCAATAGGCCCACCCCTATTACATGGGACATAAACATAACTGGCGAAAAGTGAGTGTACTATAGCTACACCTCTGCCTAACTCTTTGAGGATTACAGTCGTGATGTTACATTATGATATTTTAAGTCACAATAAGCGGCAGACTATTGGTGTCTGTGATTTATTGTCAACGCTCAGAAAATGTTTATTAGCCCATTTAGAATAAATAATATTTACCAAGGATATAGAGCATGTTGCCAAAGCTAAGGCTCGTACATATCGCCGCGACTTGTCGTGCGACGCGACACCGGTAGAACAGTTTCTATGGATTTTTTTATAGAAATTACTCTACCGGTGTCGCGTCGCGCGACAAGTCACGCCGGTCTGCACGAGCCTTTATGCTGAGAAGGTCTTTTCTTACGTGAATAGTGTCTTAGTCAACCGTATTGTCAAGTGAGGTTGAAAATATCTTCAAGTGCACTAATGAACCATTTTGAAGATAAAAACTTTTTACAACAAAAAAATCAACCGACTTCCAAAAAAAACACTACAAAGTGAAAAATAACTTTAATTTCGGAAGTCGGTGTCTTTGGATCTGTATTTTAGTTTTTTGCCACCGACTTCCGAAATTAAAGTTATTTTTCACTTTGTAGTGTTTTTTTTGGAAGTCGGTTGATTTTTTTGTTGTAAAAAGTTTTTATTTTTCACTTTTTAGTGGGTCAGTTTGTAATTTATCTAATTAACAATAGCCTAATGTCAAATGCTCATCACCTTTTACAAAACATTGGTATTCCCGATGCAGGGGCGTTAATTGTTGAGGAGTTCTCCTGGTAAGAACCAGGAGAACTGATGGTGACTTTACCATATGCATTTTGACGAGCATAAATTGCTTATCAACCATATTAAAGTGCCTAATCGAATCGCAACGGTGAAATACTTATTATAAGTAGTGCCGGTGGCCATCTTCATCATCAGTTCCACTTCACCAAATGATGCTTTCCGAGAGCAAATGGACGAGTTACTATAAAAAATACTCAAATCGCTATAGGTATGCCTATAAAATTTGAGGATTTCCCTCGATTTCCATAGGATCCCATCATCAGATTCTGATTTGGTGGCAATGGGACCACCTCGGGAGCATACCCTTCCAAACAATAAAAGAATTTTCAAAATCCGTCCACAATTGACGGAACATATAACCTCCTCCTTTTTGGAAGTCGGTTAAAAATCGTTATCATTTTCACTTGCATTTGCCAAAATATGGGTGAGGTACTATGCGTACTTTTTTTTGATCAGTACGATTGTAGATATATATTTTTAGGAGAACTTCTTTATAAATGGCTAGTACTTCAGTCTGACAATTAGTTAGTGGAACAATTATTATTTTTGTTTCTTTTTAAATCTTCCTCTGCCAAAATTTAAGAAAAAGCTTAAAGAGCTGCTTCTTAAAAAAAATATTTATTGAATTAAATATTCGTATATGGCATATTATAATTAATATTCCAGCTAAATTAAGTATTATATTGAATTTAATAATAATGAATAATTTGTAATTTGTAATCTGGTGCTTTAATAGGGGTGTACGCCTGAATTAAAAAATATTTGATTTAATAAATGAGTGGTTACAAGAATAATGTGTCATTATTTAACGTACGGCACTATGAATCTCAGAGATGTGTATTGATTGTGACTTAATAGCCATTCTTTATTTTATATTACATTTTTATGCTACATTATCTATAAGCTACATTATAATAGCTTGCATATTAAGGCTAAATACATTATAAGACCAAAATTAATGTAACATGTGAAACCCCCGAGTGTACGAGTACTTCCTTCTGTTTAAATGTGAATAAATGGATATGAATATTAAATATCAGTGTATTAGGAATGATACTGAAAATAGATTTACTATAACTTAATTTTACACGACACTATGAGATCGTAATTTTGTATTACATAATTTGACACGCATGAAACTACATTTAATTGGATATCAGTAGATATAATGTGATAAAATGTGTGTGAGTGTGTGTGGGGGGGTGTGTGAGGGTGTGTGTTGTGTGTGACAAACAATACTACAATAAATGAAAACACTCGCAATACTAATGCATAAGAGTATTTTGGAACTATCAAATAAATTCTAGCATCGAAACTAAAAAGTGATTTTATCAAACAAAGTAAATAACAGCCGACTATGGGTTTTGCCAATCTTCGACTAGCTATATTGACTAAAACTATTGGATATATGTATTTGGTTGAGTTATCGTATACAGGCTGGGAACGTCATTAGTTTACTAAGTTTTATTTAGTGTCGTATTGTTGTCTCCACCAATACGACATAATGTATATGTAGAAAAACAATTACCTGCAAGAATATGCCATAAATGAATAATACAATATACAGGGTGGCAGGGGCATCGTCGCGAAACCTGTTACCATGGATTAAGTACATCATACTTGACCCCCGTGCGTAGAAATTTCTCATCGGTAATTTATAAATTAAAAAGCTGTTTCCTACAAAAGTGCAATACCTACTTGGTCAAAATGTCAACAACGATTTAAAAAAAAATAAACGACGAACTATTTTAACGCCCCCCGCGTTAAAATAGTTCGTCGTTTATTTTTTTTTCAAGAATGATCTACTGAATCCATGGTAACAGGATGCGCGTCGATGTCCCTTCCACCCTGTATAATATGATGGCGTAGCAAGTGGCGCCGTCTAGTTTAGTTACGAATTTACTGGAATCATCGAAAAGGTCGGATAAGAGTGACACTGGCTGCTGACAATCTTTCTAGCAGAGCGTCGCATCGATGGTTGCGTAGCGGCGGTCTTCTGATGACAAGAGGAGATGTCAGGGGAGCCGCTGTCGTACCACTTCCACGACGACCTGCTAAATTCCGGCACAATCCTGATGATATTGAAGCTGCTGATCCACTAATACGATGATCACTTCTGGTAAAGGCTATCATGCGCCGTTATATATATATACAAATATGTCGTATTAAATCCTCTTAAGAATGGAGGACTTACTTAATTAAGTAGGTACCACTCATGAGTTCCTATGTCCTAAAATAGATAAAAAATTTCAATTGTATTCTTAACTAAATAAGCATAATTTTTGGGTACCCAGTCTAAATATTTATGTACATTGTACATTAGTAATTTTTAATATTAAAGCTTTAAAGACTAGGTATCTTCAAGCATTTACAAGTGTTTGTTTAGTGATATCTTTAAGGTGATACGTAAAAAATAAATCATAGCGAACTGGGCGGCCATAAGAAAGTGCCAGAGTCAATTACCTCCACATGCGAAAAAGAGACCGCAACAGTGCGCTGGAACCAAAATACAACAACGTAAAAGCGCAAAACCCAATAAAAATTGTTTAAAAATAAATTAAGCTATCTATCAAAAATATTTTCAGTCAGAGTTTTCAGTTACCTAATGCGCACATTTCGAATGCAATTTTGCAATGAAATTACTTAGGATTTTAGAATTACAGGGAAAAATATGAAAAAATAGAGGTCTTTTCGGAATTAAATTTTAACGAGGAAATTTAACCCAATTGAGATTTCCTTCAGTCAAAGTATTAATCAAATAGTCAATAAACATAATATCAAAAAATTCAATCCGTACATGTTGTAATACTGAAATAAATGGTAACGAAAAAGGCCCCAATTTATTTTTGTATCGCCTTAAGCATTTACATTTGGTTTTTTTTTTAAATTTAGAATAAATAATTTTTCTTTTGTTTTTTCTTTCTTTATATCTTTTACAAAATTAGGAATCTATCACGTAGGTTTGAACTTTACTGGCAACCTCACAACCCTTCTTTTGTCCTATACCTTGCTGACCGCGTCTTTTTCTCACCCACACTCTGCAAGTAGTCTGTCCCCATATGACGTATCCTTAGAGCATTTATAGATTATATGCTCTAAGGACGTATCAGACAAAAGGCTCTGTTCACGATGTAAAAAGTCCTTTTTTATTGTTTTACCATTTATCAACAAAAAGGAATGCGAACCTCATCAATACAAAATTCAGTGGGGATCAATAGAAAGTGAAAAAAAACAGACACGTGTAGACAGTCTGCCAAACAGAGTATCCAATACCAGACATTTATTTGGCATTTCTAAAACCTCTGCCAATAACAATTTAGTTCCCAATAATCACTTCCGGCATCCGAGAGGCAATTATTTATAACAAAATTAATGGCACAAGTAATTTATTTTATTCATAGATTCGGTAATTAGTTTCAATTAGATTTATTGCTAAAGTTTAGGCGACGGGTTGGAGATGTTTATTTATTCATAGTTGCCAAATGGTTCGGGGTCACGTCGGAAATGATGATTTTTCTTGTATATGTACAGACGCCAGCACATCAATCTCCAACAATCTGTAATTTTTTTTTAATAGATTTTTAACTTTATCGTTACCTGCTTAAGGTTCAAGGTTGATTGAGAAAATTTGACAGTTTCGTGTAGCTTGACCTGCTGGCGTCTGTACTATGTAGGACTGCCATTGTTCGCGGTTGTTCAAACAGTCAACCGCATAAGTGGTAACACTTGCACTACTACTAAATCCGCCCTAAAGCCCCATTCAAACGGTGCAATTTTATTGCCTGTAGCAAATCATAAAATTGAAACAACCATTTCCAGGCACCGTCTAAACAACACGTACAATTGTTGCACGATACGAGCAAGTTAGTTGCCGTTCAAAACTGGTATAGATGTAAAAAGCACATACAATAAAATCACATTCAATTCTGGCATGAAAATTTTCACACATGAGCGAATGAAAAAAGTTAAAAAATCTTGAGAAGATGTTCAATAAAATTTAATTAAATATTTGGCAGCGCAAGTACAGGCAATACTTGAATCAATTGTACAAGGAAGCGCAACTCTGTGTTTAGACGAAGAAAAACGTGCATGCAATAATTGCAGTGTAAACAGTAGTCGCATACAATTATTGAATGGCAAAACTTGCATTCAATTATTCTATTCCATTGTATGGAAATTGCACTTTCATGCAATTTTTGAATGGCAATAATTGAATGTGCTTTATGGCATGTGATTGTTGCTCTTGAACGTTCCAGAAACTTGCACCATGTAACTAAAAAAACATAATAAACACCGGGGCTTTTTTTGTAGTAACAACTACAAACAGGTGCTGCCAATGTTAAATGGTTATCACTGATGTGCGTTTGACTGTACAGTACATACTAGTATATTTATTTGCCAATTTACTTTATTCAGTCTATTTATTTTTATTTGTTTATAATTTTTAAAACGAAAGCTGGACTGATAGTTAATGGAAGTCTGAAATCGCCCCGTATTGAGCAAGCGTGGTGTTCAATAATCGTGCCTTCTATGTATGCAAAGAGGCCTTGGCCCTGCAAAGTCATAAGTCAAAGTCAAAACATTTACTTCAAATAGGTATACCAAAGGGACTTTTGAACGTCAAACAAAACTGATTCTAGTTGCCCCTCCTAATAGGTAGTTTTGTATGGAGAAGAATGGGCAAGAAACTCCACCGTTACTCTTTTAAAATGTTTTACAATATTTTTTATTCATTCATTATATAATTACATATGAATACGATGCATTATAGAATAAAATTACTGCATCACAATAGGTAAAAATAATATAAATATTGTAATAGTAGACTATTATCATAGAAACAGCAAAAGAAGGAGAGGTATACCACAGAAAAGGTGGGACGATGACATTAGACAGGTCGCTGGAACGACATGGGGCAGAGTGAGTGAATGGAGAAGGTTCGAGGAGGCCTTTGCCGAGTGGCAAACAGACATACAAAATACGAGACTGAAGACTACACTCTATGTTTGTCCGACTGAAAAGGGTAGTAATAATAATAAATGTGAAGACGATACAATATATAATAAAATTACTACATCACAATAGGTAAAAATAATTCAAAATTAAGCAATGATAGATAAATTAATTTCATGGTGCTCACGTATTTAAAAATATTGTAATAGTAGACGATTTTCATAAAAAAAATACAAGTAGTAAATCAGTGTGTGAGGTAAAGCAGTCAGACAATAAAAGGCTGGTATTATAAGTCATTGCATGTGGGGTTACCAAGCATGAGGTCCTGACTTAAAATAGGTTTCAATCAATTTGTGTTTTGTTTAAGTTTATAGTGGCTTTTTTATGTAGGGCATCTCGGCGGCTACTTAACCGGTCAATCCTGTGGCTGCCTTAAGCTAACTCAAAGTCTCCAACCAGGGGTGGGACTACGCGAATGCACGCTATGGGCACCCCCTGTGGGGTGCGAACCTCGGACGTCGCTGGGGGACCCGTTATTTAGGGTTATGCCCGATACCTAAATAGTAATTGTCTTGCACCTAGATGGAATACCGATAGATCTCAATTTAATTGAGGTCGGTGCAACATCTCTTTTGAATGTAAAACATCTATAGTCGCACGTAAAACCGATTGCTGGCGAGGCGACGCATGCCGCGTGGTGACGCGTCGCCACGCGTCGTTACTATCCAGTCTATATGTAGTAGTGTGTAAATAATTTCGATGTTTCACATCTGCCAGGCGTCCCGTGACGGCTCAATTTTTTTTCTTCCATACTTCTCTGTTAGTTGTCATCTCGGTAGTCACTCCCTTTCTAGCCATATCGTCTTTCACACAGTCCATCCATCGTTTCTTTGGTCTTCCCCTACTCGTATAGCCATCCACATTCTTACTTAAAACTCTCCTGGCGACATTTCCCTCATTCCTACTGATTTGTGAATGTGTTTGTGATTTGTGAAATGATTTTTGAAATGATTATTTATAAAACAAACGGGCCAACTTTGATAGGCTGGTGTGCGAGACAGCTACGTCTTACACTCGCGTCACGTCATTGTGTTATTCTAGTGTGCGTGCATTTTGCGGCCAACAGTTGGACGCAATTTTTTTCAAAGAGTTTACAGCGTTGACTGTCTATCTAGACATATTTATAACTCTGGGTAGATGTTTATGAATTGTTTGTTTTGAGCTATTTTAGTAAATATCGACGGCCTCTCTGTATGGGCAGGATGCCAGCTGAGAATAGATGCCTTAATAGTAATTTATGATGTTTTGGGTCGAGGTTAAGAATTTGTGTATTATAATATAAATACCTAATATTCAACTAAGTAGGTAATGTTATAACCGAAGAATACTTTGTAATTTTTTTGGTAAAGGTTATTTAATATTCCTGAGTACGGAAAAAACAGTTTAATATTATAATATCGTTTCTTAAATCTTCTTTACCTTGTTGTTATTGCGGGAAACAATAAAACCAATTTTCGCACTTGACCTTCGTGATCCGGAGCTCTGAAAAATCTGTTTTTTTTTTTGGTATTACAATTAAGTAGGTATTCATATAATATTGTTACTTCTTTTGTCATTATCGTTTACCGTCTGAAACTAAGTAGGTAGGTTAATACATTGCAATTTGTATCTAAAATAGAAAACTAGAAACCCACTTTGGGTAGTAGAAAGTAAAGGATTTTTTTTTATTTAAGCAAATTGACTAATAACTTAATTGTATTATAAAAATGTGTTTATTTTAATTAAGTAACTTTAGAATAAAATAAACATAAGTCACATTTACATAAGACAACATGTCAAAAAACTTAACCAAATAACCCGCCCCTAACTGTTCCCGGCGCAAAGGTGCCCATTACGCTTGCTGCATTGCCACGTAACTTAATTTGTCCGTACATTTAAATCACAACTTCAGTTATTGCTTGATGTTGTGATTAAGGTAGAGTGTCAATTAGCTTAACAATCAATGTCGTTGATTGTACTAAAATTACTAAACAGTATGCAACAAGAAAGGATTCCCTTTTTGGTCACTATAAATTGGGCACACTTAGTTTACAATATCCCAAATTCCCAACAGATGACCCTTACACACCTTGGCCACTATATTCCGTTTTTAGGGTTCCGTACCTCAAAAGAAAAAGCGGAATTCTTATAGGATCACTTCGTTGTCCGTCTGTCTGTCTGTCCGTCTGTCAGTCTGTCAAGACCCTTTGTCTCAGGAACGCGTGGAGGTAGGTAACAAGTTGAATTCAATTTATATCAAATACGTAGGTCTAGGATCCCTTGGAGCTCTAAATTTGCAAGCTTCGTAAGTCAACGCAATAAAAAAATACGGCCATTTATGAGACATAATAATATTTTGATACTCATAAATAAATCAAAACCTATAGGGTACTTACCGCAGACCTAGAGTCATTAAATTTGACAAGAAACAAGGTTTCGAAGCACAAGTAAAGGAAAAAGTCCAAAAATCGTTAATTTGTAGTTTAATCACATAAAAAAAATGCGGCTACAAACTTACATTTGCAGTTGGAGAATTGACCGTGGCGTATATCGATGTATGGCAGAACATGTATTTCAACTATACAATGTTAAGTTTGTTTTTGGGATAAATTCATCCGAACTACGGAACTCTTCATTGTGCATGGTCCGACACGCATATGGCCAGTTTTTTTGTAAATAAAGGCAGTTTGGAAAACAATGTGGCATCGAGTATTTGTTTGATGACTGTTCATACAGATCTATTTGTCATGTCCGCCACACCGGGCACGACCGACGCGTTGCTGCAATATTGCAATAATTTGTGTTCCATGTCGGCGGGCAATCTATATGAGCAGAGTGCATATTGCGATATTGCGTATATAGTCTGTTCCGAAAGTATGTGATGAAACTGTAAACAAACCCTGTTCGGATCAATTCGGGTTAAATTATTACACACTAAAGGGAATTAGTAACACATTCGTCTATATTTAGAAGGTTTCAACTTTATATCTCATCACTTTTTCCAACAATTATTATTTGAATAACGTTATTAAATTATATCGAAATTGTATTGTTCGTTATTGTTCCTACTTCTTTCCATGGGTGTCGTAACAGGCGACTAAGGGACTTACTAGAGAATGGGCAGCAGCGTTCTCTATGCATTTTAACACCATACTGCGATCGCCAAACCACCTGCCAAACATCGCGACCCCCCCCCCTTTGAGAGAGGCCTATGTCCAGCAGTGGACGTCTTTCGGCTGAAATGATGATTAAATTGTAATTGAAAATCATTGACGAACATGCAGATTGATTATAAAATTGACTGTCATCCTGAATTTCGACAGTTAATTATTTCGACACGGTCCCAATTTCGAAAAACAATAGTTCGACTACTCATTGCTTCGACAGAACATATATTCGACAACACACAGCTGCGAAAAACACTACTTTGACAGAACCCTTCTTCAATATGCGCTTGTTCGGCGGATCTCTATTTCGACGGAACAAACATTCGACATAATAGTGCTCTGAAATGTGACAATACCTAATAATTGAATTTATTAACTTTAATTGTCAATTGAAAAACATCTTACTGGTGATTTTAGAATTTCAGGTTCAAATAATCAAATCAAAGTATTCAATTTGTAAGTTGCACTACAAATTGGCACCCACAGACAGGTACATTTTCTGATCAATTTGTTTACGTTTTTATCAGTTACTTTTAGAACTGACCATGAGTACCTTTGTATGTATGTAAAAATAAAATGTTTATTGCATCAACTTAAAAAACTTATTCTAGTTACAATGGGGGAGAATCCTTATAAGCAAATAGTTTGCTTGTGTTAGGATGCTCCGCCCATCCCTAGGTTGAAAGACGGCCACTGCTGGACATGGGCCGCCCCCAAAATTTGGGGGGCGGGTGGTCATAATCACCACGCTTGGCAGGCGGGTTGGCGAACGCAGTCTGGTGTTAAAATGCATAGAGAACGCTGCTGCCCATTCTCTAGTATGTCTCTTAGTCGCCTTTTACGACACCCACGGGAAGAAATAGGATGGTGCTATTCTTTACGTCCGGCACCACACGGTTACATAATTGCTATTAAGTTAATGAGCATGTTCATGATAATATATAGCCCATATTGATATGACATTGGCTGAGAATTGTGATGTTGTCATAAAATTATCATATTGCTATGTGATGTTGGTCTAGTGTTTTCTTCGCTGCGATTATTCAATGCTTACATAGACAGTACATAGAATAATATCCAAGTTTAGCTGATTGTTATTCAAAATCAAAATCGAAATATTTTATTTCACATAAACCTACATGGGCACATATGAAACGCCTGAAGCTAGGCCGGTTCCAATTGGTGATTTCCTATGGAGAAGAGCCGGTTTCTCTTTTAAAAATAATTGGCTTTTACAATGTTTTCATGTTACAGTGTTAATAGGTATGGGAGGACAGTGGAGGCCTCTCAACAAGTACCAGGTACTAAACAATATAGAAAATGGTCCACAAATGTAAAGTCTATTAAGCCTACACCGTTCTCACATTCACCAAATGTAAAATAATCTATTAAAATTATATATAATTAAATATAATTATCCGTGAAACTAGAACAAGTTTATCTAAGAAAAGGACGTGGACACAGAATGATTAAACACTCTTGTACGGACAAATATCATGCCCCCTACTCTATCTACTTGTTCCTTGTTACTGGGTCAGCAAATCGCGTTAGCTAAGTTTGTCCTAACCAATTTGTTCGAGAATACTGAAGCTATGGGTAACTAGAACGAATTGCTAACGATGAGAGAAAAACATAGATCAGTAAAATCTTTTCCTTTGGATAGCAACACACCTCATCATCTGCCTAGCCTTTTTCCAACTATGTTGGGGTCGGCTTCCAGTCTAACCGGATGCAGCTGAATACCAGTATTTTACATGGAGCGACTGCCTATCTGACCTCCACAACCTTGTTACTGGGTGATACGATACCCCTTGATAAGACTGGTTGTCAGACTTTCGGGCTTCTGACGACGCGTCATAACTGTCAAAGATCTACGAATGACAGCTGAGACCAACGGCTTAAATTGCTTGCACGAACCAACCGCGGCAAGCGTAGCTTAACCTGCTCCATGGTATCACACCTATAAACACGAATTGGGCCACTATTATTAGAATTAACCTCTCAGTAAGCTCTCGGTTAGCTGTCCTTGTGGTGCCGGACGTAAAGAATAGCACCATCCTATTTGTCAATCGATTATGGCGACCCCCCCCCCCCCCCCTTTAGGGGATGCCTATTATGTCCGACAGTGGACGTCATTCGGCTGAAATGATAAATGTCTTAGCTGATCCATTCAGAGGTACCTTTTTCAGTCGAACTTGAAACAATACAAAACTTCCGACCATAATTATTTGTCTGAACTATGATAACCGCATCCAAACTTACTGAAGAATCTTTGAAACAACAAACACACAACATTCCTCCAAGATGCTACTCGTACTACTTACTTATCAAAATATGTTGCCAACTAAATAGTTGAGACTCCGGAGGAACAGCGCCCGAAGTCGGACGAGGAGGCGTTATGCAAATTAATGTGTATATACAAGTAAGCGTCAAGTTAGGAACTTGAACCACTGAAGTGAGCAAACGAGGAGAATATTGTGTTAAGGTTTTGTGTTCTTACCTTATTTTGTTACTTAGAATCTTGAGTGAGTACCTTGTTGAGGGCAGTTGCTTATCTTTATAATAATAATGGTTATCTTTGTTTAGTGGTTTTAGCATTTTAAAGGAACTTTTGCTTGATATTTATCTCGCAAAAGATGTGTTACTTAAGGAGGATGTGCTAAATTTTTATTCAAAAATCATGTCTTTTTGAAGGATAATTATAAAAAAACAAACAAAATTGTTTGGCTTTTATGTCTAAAATAAATATTCACAGCAAGAAAATATAGTTTATTATCCAGCCACCAGATATTTATTTTCTAGATCAATTATTACTTTAGTTATAAACAAAATATGAATTGAGACTTATGCTAATCAGTTTCGTGCTCGAACATGATCGGAGAGCGCACGCGATATTCAACTTTATTACTGATGTGTTAGTATTTAGCACTATAACGAAGTGGCGGGTTGCGATTTGATTAAGACTGCCTGGTCTTAAACGTTCTTATTAAAGCAAGTTCAAGACCAGCAGGATAATTGCGTAACACACATAAAATGACAATTGATCGCAATGGGTACCATTTTGTCAGTTCAGCTACGTTCATTGCGTTATTTACGTTGTTGAGCAGACGAATTTTTCAAACCTATAAAGCAATGAATTGGCGATATCCTCCAAAACTCTCAGATTGTGATTGAAAATGTGTTACGTAAATTAGGGTGCAGGGGGCTACTCCGAACATAAATCCGAAGTATTGGCCGAATGTTCGGCCGTTTCTTGACTACGGTTAACTATGGCTGACTCATCATCACCATCATTTCAGCCGAAAGAGGTCCACTGCTGGACATAAGCCTCTTCCAAAGGGGTTTACCATTATCGCCACGCCTGGCAGGCGGGTTGGCGATCGCAGTATGGTGTTTAAATGCATAGAGAACGCTGCTGCCCATTCTCTAGTAAGTCCCTTAGTTGTCTTTTATGACACCCACGGGAAGAAATGGGATGGTGCTATTCTTTACGTCCGGCACCACACTGCTAAGAAAGATAGCAATAATCTATTATTACTTTTGAAAATCCTTTTAAAAAGAACAAGACCTTTCCAAGCCATATCGCCGAGTCCTGATAAATATTCATTAAGTAATTAAACACCTTGAAAAATTCAATTTAATTTTATGTTCGAAGTATTTTTTCTCACCTGCGAACCACAAAAGGCCGTCGAATGGAAGACGGAGGCCATTTTATTGCTTCCATTTATCAGTTTAAGCTGTTGTTTATAGGGTAAAATGTTCGCCCGTCCGTGAAATGCTCAAGCTTACTTTATTCAGCTGAATTTGTGAAACAATCGTAATTACACGCTTTATACAGCGACAGCTTATTTACATGAGGAGAATTTCTCGCCTCGAATAAGTGAATAGTGAAATAAAGTTGACTCGTGTAAACAGTACCTACGCACGACGAGAAATCAAGCTATACAGAGATGCTTATAGCTTAATAAGTCGTCGTATAAACGTCCGAATAGTATATTCAAAAGGCGAGAATGGCCTCGCCTTTGAAAATCAGACGCGCTCGTGTCAACAAAAATCTAATTTAAAGTTTTCATGACAAGTGTATGGGAAAATCGTTAGCAAGTTTTTGTTTTTCATTTCTTTCTTGCGAATCATTTTCTCGCCTTGTCAGTCAGGCTAGAAAAACTCCTCGTGTAAATGAGCCTAAAGATCTGTTCAGATATAAGCGATACCGCTGTCGCGCTCGGTAGCGATACCGATTTGGTACGCGATATCGCCGTCGCGCCGTCGCGAGAGCGCGGCAAACGCATCACTCCCCCACTCCCCGCGAGTCGCATCGCATACGTACGCAACTCTATTAGTTGAACCATTTTGTCTGCATGGACGAGTTCGTTTGAGATTGTGGTGAACTCATAGTCTGTGTAGTCGTCTTTGCTAATGGGCGGCACAAAACTGACTAACCAGAAGAGGACCAGTATACCTACCTACCGAGCGTGACAGCGATATCGCGTATCGTTTCGGTATCGCTACCGAGCGCGACAGCGATATCGCTTAATATCTGAACCGGCCTTTAGACTTTGGTGATGGCTGTAAACCCGCTGTCGCGACTTTATTTGCATTCGTTATACGTGAATTACGTAAGGTTTTGCGATTACTTTGAGATTGTTTACTTTGAAAATCTTTTGAATGTGTGTTGTTTAATGAACAAAACATTTTACAACTGTTTGAACAAAATTGTTATATTTATGTTTCAATTCGCTTTCGCTAAACTATCCGAGTCTATGTCTAATTGCTCTACAGTTGCATTAAATCAAGCCTCAATCCGTTTTGATTCGAAAACAAAAGTCACCACGTTATGGTTCTGAATGTTAGAAAATAAACACATCAATGTAAAGAAATATGAGAAAACCTGAATCCCTACATCGCGGTATTAAGAGGAACTATTCAAGCCGCCTAGACCGATAACAGCTTCATTCTATTTGCTTTGCAATTGAATCAAAGTAGGTAGACTTTTCAGTAGATTCAATTCAGGAATTGAACCTTTTTGCAAACATTATGAAAGAAATCCTATCTGCAATGAAAAGTAGGAAGGAACATTTTAATATTCACACAACGTTTTAGTCGCATTCTGGACGATGTCCAAACAGGAAGCGTTTATGGGGAATCGTCCGTCGTCTGTGAACGACAACCCACGATCGCAGTAATAATGGCCGCCTGTTAGCCAACTGTATAGCCTTTATCAAATCATACATGACGTGACTGGTAAAGGTACGTTGCTATAGGACGATTGAGTTTGACTTGTGTTGCGAAGATTTTTTATTACAAGCTTTTATTTAACTTGCCTTGTTAGTTATGGGTCAAATCTTATAAGCTGAACTAAAACCACTTCCCCTTATCGTACGTAGTTGAAATTTTACATGTTGGTTCAGTTTCTAAGACAATGCATTTTATAATGTTCTAAACCTGATTTTATACCCAGGGTTGGCTCCGGATGAAGGAACTCCTCAACGGTCAACGGTGCAGGCAGGAAATTGAATATACGCATTGAATTATGATTGTCCGTTCAAAAGTCCATCATGACCTGGCTGCTGTACCCAGGATTGGTTCCAGACAAGGAAACTCCTCAGCAGTTTTAGTACTTTTTAGTTCATTATATGCTTGGAAAAGGTTGTTAATTCAATTTTTACTTATTTTTATTTATGTATAAGTTTATACCCGCGGTTTCACCCGCGTTGAGTTCGGAAATTATCCCATGGCAACGTAATACCGGTATTAAAAGTATTTGTTGTGCTACTCTAGCCGTTTTTGTGTGATTGTAACAAACAACTAAAAATGTTTTTTTTTTACAATGTTTGGTATTAGTATGATAGTAGGATGTGTGACGAAATATAAGTTCATTCAGTACGATTAAAAGCTCCCACAGGCAGGCGCGATCCGACGGTGCGACGCGATTCTGGTAGAACACTTTCGATTAAGTTTTTATAGAAATTGTTCTACTAGAGTCGCGTCGCACTGTCACATTGCGCTTGTCTGCGGGAGCTTTAAAGTCTTTAACTTTATTAGCTAAACAGACGCTAAATTCCTACACTGGGATTTCTTAATCACTATATTATTTGTCAGACGGATTGGTGATTACATTTTCATCGCAGCTTGAAGACCCTACCTAACTGTCCCGATGGACAGTTAAGTAGTCGCGCTATCGCGTCGCGATGTAACGTCACGCTATCGCATCGCTCTGTCACGTCACGCTATCGCGTTGCACTGTCACGTCACGCTATCGCATCGCTTTGTCACGTCGCGCTATTGCGCCGCACTGTCCCGTCGCACTGTACCGTCGCTCTGTCACGTCACGCTATCGCGTCGCACTGTCACGTCACGCTATCGCGTCGCTCTGTCACGTCACGCTATCGCATTGCGCTGTTACGTCGCGCTATCGCATCGCACTGTCACGTCACGCTATCGCGTCGCTCTGTTGCGTCACGCTATCGCGTTGCACTGTCCCGTCGCACAGTCCCGTGGCGCTGTACCGTCGCTCTGTCACGTCACGCTATCACGTCACTCTGTCACGTCACGCTATCGCGTCGCTCTGTCACGTCGCGCTACCGCGTCGCACTGTTACGTCGCGCTATCGCGTTGCGCTGTCATTTTGCGCTATCGCATCGCTCTGTCACGTCACGCTATCGCGTCGCATCGGTCACGTCACGCTATCTCGTCGCACTGTCCCGTCACGCTATCGCGTCGCGCTGTCACGACACGCTATCGCGTTGCCCTTTCACGTTACGCTATCGCGGCGCTCTGTCACGTCACGCTATCGCGTCGCACAGTCCCGTCACGCTGTTTCGTTACTCTGTCACGTCACGCTATCGCGTCGCTCTGTCACGTCACGCTATCGCGTCGCACTGTTACGTCGCGCTGTCATTTTGCGCTATCGCGTTGCTCTGTCACGTCGCGCTATCGAAGTAGAAAATGTTGTCCAAAACTCAAACTATTTTAATAAGAGACTACTATTGATATACCTATTCCGAATCACACTCAAATACACAAGCACAAATCCATTAATACAGGCTACATTGTATTAAAACTGTCGAATCATCTGCCAAACCAAATCCAGTACCTAATGGATAGATTTATCAAATATTGTTAAAGAGTTCTTGATAGGGCTGTGCCTATTTTGCGGTCTGATGGATTCACGATTAATTTTGCGTGTACGAAATGGTTACAAAAGAATGAGTCGATACCGAATACGTTTCGATTTTGTTGACAGAATTGGGGCCCGTTAATATGGCCACGGAATTAGATAGCGAACGAGAGCCGATGGAATTCTTCGCACATTTTCCTGTTGGAGATTGTTTAATAGTGATTTTACCGAGAGCTATTGTTTCCAGTGCAAGGCTGGAATGTGCTAGTTTCATTTTTATTTCTTTACTAGCTGCGCCTGGCGGCTGCACCCGCGTAAGTCTCGATCCCGTAGGAATATCGGGATAAAAAGTAGCCTATGTCTTAATCCAGGGTGTCAGCTACCTCCATACAAAATGTTATCAAAATTGGTCCAGCCGTTTGAGCGTGAATAAGTAACAAACATACACACACACACACTCACAAACTTTCGCCTTTATAATATTAGTGTGAAGTGTGACTATAGCTGCGCCCCGCGGATTTACCCGCGTAAGTCTCGATCCCGTGGGAATATCGGGATAAAAAGTAGCCTATGTCTTAATCCAGGGTGTCAGCTACCTCCATACAAAATTTTATCAAAATTGGTCCAGCCGTTTGAGCGTGAAGAAGTAATAAACATACACACACACACAAACACACACTCACAAACTTTCGCCTATATAATATTAGTGTAATAGTGTAATGTAATGTAATTATAATCTTTTTCGTGCAGTTAGCTTACAATAAAATTGAAGTGTTGGTGATATATTCAGTTGACTTTAAATGTCAAAGTCAAATTCTTTATTTCAAATACGCACATAAAAGGCACTTTTGAACGTCAAAATAAATTGATTCTAGTCGCCCCTTCGAAAAGGTAGTTTCGTATGGTGAAGAATGTACAAGAAACTCCACCGTTACTCTTTTAAAACGTTTTACAATATTTTGTATAGGCATTAATGATTTGTGCAGACGATGCACCTAGAATAAAATTGGATAGTAATTTTAATACACATTTTGTAAAAAGAATTAAAAATGAATCAATAACAGAGAAATTAATTATGTGACAGATACATGGTGCTCACATATTTACAAATATTGTAAAATATGCGTATTACAATAAAAAAAATATAAGTAGTCAATGTATGAGTTATGGATCCGATAATTTGAATAAATAAAAGAACAATGGCAACCGCCCAAACAAATTTTTGTTGACATTTTTATTTGCGTCTGCTGATGAAACATATGTATGTAAAAGTACAGAGTATGAATTCCTGAACAGTTTATCTTCCGTTATACTTTTATGTAACTTGACCAAGATTTTTATTACATGGCAACAACAAGTCGTGAGTCAAGCCAGAAAAAGAAAACTATGCCATGATTATTTTTATCATCACTAAACTATCAATTAAGTTTTCAATTAAGACGACTTTTTCCCAGACTTCGACAGGCCATAAGGTTTATTTGATAAAACTTTATAAAATATTTCTTAGGTATCTATCACGGTGACATTATGTAGACGCTTAATAATTCCATCAACAATTTTCTCGCCCATGTTATTTAAGTGTTATTTGTATAATGTCAAAATAACAGGTTTTAATAAATGCATAATGAAGTACCTATGGTACTCATAACAAAAAAAGCAATTTTTAAAAATTTTGTCTGTCTGTTTATTCCGGCTAATCTCCAAAACGGCTGGACCGATTTTGACGGGAATTTCACTGGCAGATAGCTGATATTTTCATTTTAGAAAAAGCCACGCGGTCGTAGCCGCAGTCGAAGCCGCGGGCAGCAGCTAGTCCGAACTAAATTACTGCCACCAAGAGCGATACAAGAATAAAACCATCCGAAATCCATTTTTACAAAACCAACGCCCACGCTAAAATGATTTTATCTGATCAAAATTTATGTGAGTGGCCTGAAAATCTAGAACAATTTCAGTATCTAGAAAGTCTAGAATCGCGTAGCCGATTTAAATGTTCTATCTCTTGCGTTCGCTGGATGTAACTCGTCCTCGATATTGTTTGCGTTATTCGTATCGTGTTGACTTAGTTATTGACTCCAAGCCACTCGAATCTTTCGCTTCTGTTTGTAACTGTTCGATTTATACAGAGGAATTTTATATTAGAGGATTATTTTACTCTCTGTTTTAGTATTCCAATTTATTGTGATTTTGTTCTAGGTTACGGATTTCGTAACGATTACATTTTGAGAAAGTTTTGCATGAATTGTTACTTTTTAGTTTTTCCTGTTTCGTTCATTTTATTTATTTTAGGCGTAGTATAGAAAATCTGAGTCCAAAATACCAATAAAATTATCATCAGAAATGATAATTTTATTGGTATTTTGGCCTCGTATTTTATGTTCTACTTGGTGAATACCACATCTTAATACAATATCACATCAAACCTCAGACTAAGTACCCTGACTTAGTCTGAGATGCACCACACCCGTATTTTTGCAGGTAAAAATGATTAAAAAGAGTTAAAAACGGATGCGGTGACTTGGCCAAAACGAAAATGTGGAGTCGTTTTTTCTCAATACTAACATACACGTTTCCATTAGAATACGAATTACGAACATATTATTACTTTTTTTTTATATAACCCTGCTTTTATATTTTGTTGCTGACTGTCCCAAAAATCTGTTCTAAGGTAAGATAACTAAGGTATCCGACCGGAATAAAATAAAAAGAGTAAGGGGATCAGACTGGAATGACAAAGTTTAAAGTGGATCAGACATAAATTAAAACATAATAAAAACCAGCAGGGTATCACATCAGGAGATAGGGATCCGGCCGAAATAACTCTTGTAAATTATGATGAATTAAATACCTAAACAAAAACACAACCTGAAAAAGTAAAGAGTACCTATCTTTACCATAATTGCAATGCCAACAATTACCTTGTCTAACCGTAAGCACGAATCTCCTCGGCTATCATAGCCGAGTGCATAATGACCCCACTTAAATGCTCCACTTGGCCTGACTTGGCCCACGTTTAGCCTTGTCGTGGGGGCAAGACGGGGCAGAATTTTGCAAATATCTCCCCAGTGCAGGCCAGCGACCCAGATATGCGGAATGTTTGGGCCAATGTTGCCATGACGATGGCCGTCCATTCTACAGTATTGGTGCATTTGCATTTATTTAGGTCGAGCATTCTAACAAAGTGAGTGAAATTGAATGGATTGGATAGTTTGAAACCGAAACCGGAAGAGGAAATATTTTTATTACGGTTCTTTTTTTGAATTCTCATTCTTTTTTTACCGTTTTGAGATGGCTGAAGTAATAATAGCCGCACGGGTCAATCGATCAGGTTAAGCTGCGCTTGCCACGGTGGTCCGTGGATGGGTGACCATCTTTACATACCGAGACTCCCCCGTGCCTCGGCAAGCACGTTAAACCGTTGGTCCCGGCTATCATTCGTGGATCTATGACAGACGTTACGGGTCGTCAGAAGCCCGAAAGTCTGACAACCAGTCTTACCAAGAGGTATCGTATTACCCAGTTACTGGGTTGTGGAGGTCAGATAGGCAGTCGCTCCATGTAAAATACTGGTATTCATTTGTATCCGGTTTGACTGGAAGCTGACCCCAACATAGTTGAGAAAATTCCAGGCAGATGATGATAAGATGATTAAAAGGGTTGGGTAGTGTTTTATTTACCTTTCCTTTAATGCTTTTTAGGTACAGTCAGTGAACAGAATTGCTTGACCCCTCTTACATTATTCTTCTTTGTAAGAGAGGTCAGATAATGCTGGTCACCGACTGTACTTATTAATTTGCTCGACATTCTTTTTTTAACAATAATGTTCATGACTTTTCTACTTATTCCAATTTAAATAAGCCAGAGGATTCCATTCAAAATGCTCTGTGAACAGATAAATTACCCATCAATATTTTACATACCCTGTTTGCATACCTACTGAGTATATAGGGCAATAAAATTCAACCTTTTTTCTTTTTCCCGGGTTTATTGCTCCGTACACATTGCTTCAACGGTCTATTGATAAGTGATTGGGTATCACATATCCAATTCGATAATGGATCCACTTAATTCATTCTGAAGCCTACCGGTAATAGATCGTTCAAAGTAATTGATTAATTACTGTATAATTCATTTTCCAGTCGCTCGTACAGATGAAAAGCTTATAAAATTATGACTTCGAGCTCAAAATTGTCGTAAATCATGGGTTTTGACTGATCAATGAACGAAGCTTATTTCGTAGGCTTGAAACAGTGAGGCATGTAAGTCTACATTTTTAAGATTTCCCTAGTCAACAAGGAACCCCTATAGTTTCGCCATGTCGGTCTGTCTGTTTGCTTGTCTCCGGCTTAGCTCAGAGATTCTTAGTACTAGAAAGATGTCATTTGGCATGGGTATACATATTAATAAATAACCAAATGTTGGAGGAGGCCTTTGTCCAGCAGTGGACGTCTTTCGGCTGAAATGATGATACATATTAATCACGAAGTGGTAAAATAAAATCGTTAAAAAAAAATATTGGTACCCTTCCACGTAAAGTCGGGATGATATTTTTTTCGCGTCAATCCCATAGTGTGGGGTATCTTTGAATAGGCTGTTCAAAAATATTGCGGGTCTGTGAAAGCCATTTTTAGATTCAGGGATACGTTTGCTATTTGATGTTAGAGTTAGGTGTACTCCCCCTCCCCTGCCATCTAAATGGTTGTTTTTGGAAATGCAAAAAAAATCATGACAGTAATGAAATTAAAAACTATCACAGCTAAGTAGGCTTTACAAGTTAATAAGTAATAGTCGACCAACTTACATTTGCAGTTGGAAAATTGACCGCGACAAATATCGACGTATGGGAAAACATGTTCTTCAACTACAATGTTAAGTTTGTTTTTGGGATAAATTCATCTGTATGGATGCTATCGCGCTTCACTATTAAGTCGCCTACGAAGCAGCTCGAACAGTCTCCTGAGGGTGTTGTCCGGGCGGTGGGACCTGTCCCTGATACAGAGGTGGATGCAGCTTCCTGTTAGCGCTTCTCCTCGTATTTTTTGACATGCTTTTATGACTGTATTGTGTATGTTTTATTTTATTATTGCTTGTTTTAATGTGTAATATTTGTAATATTTTTTGGATTTAAAATTCTAATGTGTATGTGTAATTTTATTGATTGATAATTATTTTAAAGTCATGTGTTTTATTGTATTTTAATTTTTGTATAATGTATGGATTATGTCTAAAATAAATGAATTAATAATAATATATAGGTTTTAGCACGGTCTTTTGCAGTGCATTGCTGGACATAACTCTTTTCTATGTTGCTCTGTAAATGCACTGGATATTGTTCATGACTATGGGCAGCAATATCATACTGCAAATAAAAATCTTTAATGGGCGACCTGAGTAGGTCAATTACACCATTTCATTATGGGTACACTGTATTATGGGCTATTCCATTACAATGATTAGATATGTGTATAGTGTTGGTCAAGATCTTAACTTTCTTCGGTCATTAGAAGAATGTATGTATGTATTCTCATATTATTTGTTTTATTTTATTCATTGAATTGTTTATGATTGAATGTATTCTATTTTCTCTTCTACTCTTACACACGGTGTCTACATCTCTTTGTCTACTTTCCTATCGCAGGTATGCTGGAAGAGATTTATTTAGAAATATGCATCATCTTTGTACGTATTTTTCTGTTATTTTCTTCTGGTCTGTTTACATAAATGAACAAATAAATAAATAAGCCACTTTTCCTAGTATTATATGTTCATAGTATTGAGTGAAGTTTTCTTCTTTGAGGAAAATACTTTACTACTTAAGTACCAATTTAAAATAGAAAATGCTGGAGCTTTTATGTTTGAATATGCTAGCTCGTTTGAAGCACGGAACTAAAAGATTTCCTTTGGAGACGAACTAAAATTGTGTTACATGCACTAAGGAGCAAAAAGAAGCAGGACTGAATATTTTATTAAGGTCATCACCATTTCACCACTGTGTGGATCGCCCGGAGGACACGGTGGAGCATACGGTGGAGGTCTGCCCAGCTTGGGCGGAGTACCGCCGTGTCTTCACAGAGGCGATCGGCGGCGGCGATCTCTCGCGTCCGGCCCTGGTTCAGGCCATGGTTCGGAGCGAGAGTGCATGGGAGGCCGTCACCTCCTTCTGCGTAGCAGTAATGCTCGCGAAGGAGGAGGCGGAACGCGTAAGGGAGAGACAATATTCCCGCCCTCACGCCCCTAGTCGCCGCGGGAGATGCCCTGGGCATCGGGAGTCGCAGGCCGATTCCTGGCCACCGCAGGCGCGGGCTTGCAGACGGTGAGCGATGGGTAGCTCGCCGTCCGATGTCAGCACCAACTGACGGGGTCCGGTGGGGCCAATGCCTGCCGGGGTTACGCGTTTGTCCGAAAGGGATATCGTGGCCCTAGCACACAGGCATCTAAAGGAACACGGGTGGGTTTTAGTCAGTAAAAGTCTGACACGCCCTCCCGCTCCGCCCAGAGCTGGAGAAGTTATTTGATAATTTCCCACCCAAAAAAAAAAAAACATACGGGGGAGTCGCGAGTTCCATGATTTTAGTTCACCCAAAAAGTACAAATATATACACGGTATACATATAGCTCATGGAAAGCGTTCGGTGACGATGACGCGAGTTCCATGATTTTTGTTCACCCAAAAAATACTCAACGCGCCTAAAGATGTTTTCATTAAAAAAAAAGGGCTAACAGGTCAATAATATTTACATACGTTATGTCGTGGTAAATCCAGGGTTGCGGGTTTGTCCGAAAGGGACACCGTGGCCCTGGCACACAGGGAACTGAGGGAACACGGGTGGGGTTTAGTCATTTATTATTAGTCGCTTTCACGTCTTAACGGCTGAACAGATTTCGATGAAAATTGTACACAGGTAGACTATGACCTGGGTTAAGATATAGGATACTTTTTATCCCGTTAGTTCGTCCCGTGGAACAACTTCCGAACACCACGCGGGCGAAGCCGCGGGCATAAGCTAGGGTAGATATAAAATTATACGGATTTACTAAAAGGATGGACTATAACTTGCCCCCTTTTTATAAACATTTTCTTTTTTTCCTTGTTCTTTTAGTTTTAAGTGTTTTAAGCTGGGGCGTTAATGTTATCGTAACATGTTTTTTAATCGAATATGTGATACTTTTCCGCACTTGTGGTTTTATTGAGATGTCCAATTTTTCCACATAAATTCCCGCAGAACGCAGATGTTCGCCGAATTTCTGCTGCAACGATCAATCATTATAATTTGCAGCTGCAGTATTTATTGCCGATAACCTAGCTAGCCTTTTATTACTAAGTGGTATCGTTATACACAGTTGTATAGTTTACAGTCTGAGAAGAGCACGATTGCTTAAATTATGTATGGAAATTAGTAGAGTACTTTACCTATATAGTCTGAGTCAGTGAAAGTGAACTGTAGTAAATGTCATAAGTATTCTTGAAGGCGTAGGTATCACAGAGAATGTAAACGTGCTACTTACACATAGAGATAAACTACGATAACATAGCTCGCCCCTCCAAATTACTGTTTCAATGTGTTCTTAACGAAAGAGTTTGTATGTAGTTGTAAGTATTCGTCGAATTTATTCATAATTCAGCAATAATAATGCAGCAGCAACTCGTAATATTTCACTTATTACCAGATTTGTTGGTCAACTAATCATAACTAGCCGATCGCGCAAGACAACACACGTGTCGTTTTCATATAGTACCAACGTCAGTGCAGCGCCATACTAATAATAATCAGCGATTAATGACGCCACTAGTCGAGCAACAAATCGGTGAATTTGTTTTAGTTTGACGGCCGTCTCATTACGCACACATGCGTTGTGAGTCTGGGTGGCGCTTTGTAAATACTGTCACAAATACTTTCAAACGTTTTGAATTTTGGAGGGGCGGGCCATATTATCGTAGTTAATCTCTACTTGAAGGGATAGAAATTAATAATATGTTGGTATTATAACAGTGTAGGAAGAAGGGGTAAATTTATTGTTTTATGGAAAACATTTGTAATTTTTTAGGGTGCCGTAGTCAACAAGGAGCCCTTATAATTTCGCCATGTCCGTTTGTCTGTCTGTCCCCTGCTTAGCTCAGAGACTTTTTGTACTAGAAAGCTATTATTTAGCGTGGCTCGTGCCTCCCTTACACGTAAATTGCGGATGATATATTTTTCTCGTCTATCCCATAATGTGGGGTATCGTTGGATAGGCTGCTCAAAAATGTTGAGGGTCTGTGAAGGCTAGTTTTCGATGTAGGTATCCGTTTGTGTAATATTAAGCTTTAAAGTGCGAATTTGAAAAAGACCAGTGTCCATCCCGCATCCAGCTAAATGGTTATATTTGAATCTGTGAAAAAATTCATGGCAGTACAGGTTAGTACATATAACGAAATTAAAAGGAAAACTATAGCTAAGTAGGCTTTACAAGCTAACGAGTAATAGTCGACCAACTTACATTTGCAGTTGGAGTATTGACCGTGACGTATATCGATGTATGAGAGAACTAACTGCTAACTGTAGAGGCTTATAAATGGCTTGTCATTAATTACCTCACTATTACCTCTGTATTGACAGCTGTAAACCACCCAAACACAATAAAATAAATAAATAAAATAACATGTTTTTCAACAACAATGGGATAAATTCATCCCAACTAATCATAAACTATGGGATTCAGGATTAAAACGGTGTGCTAACAGCAGACGTGTAAAAGAATTTTGTACTTTTAGATTGAGTTTGTACCACTTTGTCTGTCCAAAAATTGCCCGCGGGCACATTTAGTATAACGTGCTCAGTATAGCTCAGCGATGTAACATTCTCTTTGAAACGTTCGTATTTTGTGAATCGTAAAATGCCAGTCGGCGTATTTGAAAGAATTGGTGAAATGCAATTCTGCGATACTTGAGTTATGCACGATGTATTTCTTTTATTGGCGACATACGACTAGTAGCTACCTGTATCTGATTAGAATGCTCCAACACTTAAAAGGAAATATTTGAAGGCCATAATTTTCAATCCCCTAGAGTTGAATTCAGAAGATCATTGTTCATTGGTCTGAAGAAGTAACCTAGTAAGTAAGCTCTTACACTAAAACATCAACAACATCGTTAACAGCTATGGTCTGTTTTAAAAGTATCTGATAAAATGTAAACAAATGGATCAGAAAACGTACCTGCAATGTGGATGTTAATTTGTAGTGCCGTTTTCAAATTGGGATTATTTTAATAATTAACTCGTTATTCTAATTTCAAATCACCTTAAAGATATTTTACATTTGACAATTGAGATTAATTTTATAACCTCAATTCTCGTCGATGTTGAAAAATCATTGACAAGAATTGAACGAAATTACAATTTCATAATGTTATTCAAACAATAATTACTGGAAAAAGTGGTGAGGTTTAAAAAAAAAAAGAAAGAAAATACGTTTATTTGCGGTAAACATAACGCACACCCGAAAGAACAAGTTGAGGGAAAATATGTCTCACATTCACGCAAAACGGCCATCGCTCAGCATAATGCTGCGACCCTATGCGAGACAGAGCCCCAGCGCTGGTTTTCAGCGACAGCCGGCGTTGACGTAATGACGTCAACCAGTGCAGCATTAAATGAGATAAAAATAAACAGAATAAGAAATAAAATAAATACAATACTTCGTTATCTATGTTTATATAAATAAAATTAAAAAAGAAGAAAAATACAAAACTTATAAATACAGATGAATGTGTTACTAATACTGTTTAGTGAGTAATTGCCTAAGAATTTAACTTGAACAGGGTTTGTTTACACTTAAATAAACGGAACTGCTTCCGAAGGGGTGGAGACCTGCTGTCCTGAACTACAGGGCTTACGCCTAGCTTAGGCACCAGTCTCCCACAGTATAATTAAAGCTACTATGTATTGATAATTTGAAAATGTACTTATACAACGTGCCGCTACAATGGCGACATTAATTTAACACACGAGTAGGGTTTAACGGCCACTAATCATAATAAATATAATAAGTTAAAATACAGCGCACATTGAAAAAATATCAAACAAACTTAATAATAAAGCTCTCTCTTTCCTTCAATTCGTCTACTCTTTGCACGTTATTTGTTTTAATTTCATTGATGCGATATCATGGATCCGTGTCCCCGGCAAATTACCGCTGCTACAGTTCTTTAAGTAGGTACAAGTTGTACCAAAATGCTATTTTAGAAAATTGTTAATAAATCTTTAAATAATATCGTTTAATTAAATTAAAATCTCTTCATATAAAGAAAACGCGAAACCGTATAGGTGTCTTAAATTAATGTCGCCATTAAAGCAGCACGCTGTATATTGTGGTGAGAAATAAATCTTTATCTTACTTTTATCAGATTATTTTTTAACGGACTATACAGTTATGACATCCTGCTTAGCTAAGAGCCAGTATTCTCTCAAACATCACTTGAAGAGCAGGAAACGAACTTCCCTAAAGCGTATTCAGTCGCTCAGATTCAATTGTAGTGCAAAATGTCCGTAACAAGGATACAGGCTGTTTCCATTTCCTCATACATTTCGCCTATTGTCGTCACAACAATGGTTCGTTAATGTAACATGGGTACGTAGGTGCTGCCTCTCCTAATTAAATATAAACATTGTTATTTTACATACGATTGCTTTGGAAGTCATGTTATTCAGTTCTGGTTTTAATTGATTTGTTGGTTTAGGACATTAATTGTTGAATGGGTAATGCTGTAAATTAAGGGCAGTACTGTCTTTTTCAGAAACGCAAATCTTTTTCATTAAGATTTATAGTGCCGAGTGCTAGCTAGCTAGCTAGACTAACATAATTATTATGTCTTTTTCGGCAGTGGTACATAATTACATAAGTCCTTTTCTAAAGAGCTTTTTATTTGTAACAAAAACTACAATAGGCTGAGTAAATAACAATATCAGATACATATTGTTCTTTTATATAAATAATCAGTTTTCCGAATTTAATTCTGCTATCGCCTCAGGGGATGTCAGCGATGAGAATGGGTAGCACCATCTACTTGTATATTAATAGCATCATATGTTCTGTAATAGCAATCTGGTTGCAACTTGTTGCTTTTATGGCGATATTGCCGCCGAGGATTCTTTTGTGGGGGGAGGGGGGAGGGGATGGGCAGCATTGTTATTGAGAGGTATTTATGGTGTAATCATAAAATGAATGGGGAGCTCGTGGCTAAGTAATCACAGCTGCACGGGTAGATCCATCAGGTAAAGCTACGCTTGCCGGGGTTGGTTCGTGAATGGGTGACCATCTTGATATACCGAGACTCCCTGTGCCTCGAAAAGCACGTTGAGCCATTGGTCGCTATCATTCGTGGATCTTTGACAGTGGTTAGGGGTCGTCAGAAGCCCGAAACTCTGACAACCAAACCTAACCAAAGGGGTATCGTATTACCCAGTAACTGGGTTGTGGAGGTCAGATAGGCAGTTGCTCCGTGTAAAATACTGGTATTCAGCTGCATCCGGTTAGACGTAAAGCCGACCCCAATATAGTTGGGAAAAGGCTAGGTAGATTGATTGAATAAAATGAATGGGAACATGATAGAAAGAAAGAAAGAAAAAGCATTTATTGGGACTCGCACAGATCACAAACGTAAACGAACGTGAACGTATCCGTTTTGTGAGCACTTCATTGCAGTTTCAATGGGATCTATGGATGTAATGTGACTTGCTTCATGGTTTTTGAGTTAAAGTTATACCAGATTTAACTAACACTAGGCTACACTTAAATGTAATGCCTAAATAAAAGCGCGTGTTTGAATTTTCAACGTTCTGCTCAACCCTGGGAGTTGAAAATCAAACAGAGCCTATTTTGGCATTTCATTTAAGTGTCGCCAGGCGTGAGCAATATTTGTTTCGTTACCGTATGAAAATTTGTATCTATTTGATTTACTGTGGGCGAGTTTCTGGAAAATATTATATCACTAGCTATTCACCACGGAAACGTACTACAAAAAAAATTGAGCCGTCACGGGACGACTGGCAGATGTGAAACGTCGCACTACACACATTTATACACCACTACATATAGACTGTATAAGTGTATAGTGGCCGATCGCCACGCGGCATGCGTCGCCCCGCAAGCAATCGGTTTTATGTGCGCCTATAGATGTTTCACATCAAAAAGAAAAAAAATAGGATGAAAGATAAAAAGTATTCTATGTCCTAACCCAGGCCATAGTCTACCCAAGTGCCAAATTTCATGCTAATCTGTTCAGCCGTTTTAGCGTGAAAGCGTAACAAACAAACAAACTCACTTTTGCATTATTATAATATTGGTTAGGATAACAAAATGGTAAAATTCCATATAGACATTCATATAACCCCTTTAGGGGGTGAATTTTCGAAATAATCAATTTAAGATTTTTATTAAGGGGGATGCGCTAAGGTAGCCCGCGACATTCCAATTTTCTTACGTTTTTTTGCAATTTGCAGGTCTGTGTCAAGTTGTATGTTGATCAAAATATTATTCGCGGCCGTAACAATTAATATCGCTTTACAGAATTATAATCATTAGTATCAGCAATAGAACTCTCTAAGTTCATAGAATTGAAGAAGTAGGTTGACCGTTGACCGTTAGTTAGACCGCGAATCATATTATTTAGATCAACATACACTGATCTGAAAATTGCAAAAAACGTAAGAAAATTTTAATTTCGCGGGCTACCCGACACTTTCGCCTTAAGGGGCTGACAACAGGTAAATCGCTGTCACTGTCAGATTGCATACAAAAGAAAGAGACGCGCGATGACACAACGTACGGCGTAAAATTACAAATAAAATCGTAAAAAATTAGATATTAACTAATTAATAAAAAATAATCCATCACCAGATGCAGTTAAGGATTTGCAATTTTATGGTATACTTTTAATTATAATTATAACTGTTAACGAAGGGATAAACTGCTTTTAAAAATAATTAAGAGTTGTCTTTGAAGATTCTTTGATGTATTAAATTATTTTTAATTATGTTTTCAGTTCCATCACGGCATCACCGTATGCACAAAAAACTTGAAAATATCATGCTGTTTTTATTTTGGAAAAAATATTTACGGTTTTAGAGATACACTGCTTTAAAAACCACCTTTTTGACAATTTTCTAGAAATCTCCGCCTTAAGTAGATGAGTTCTAAGGTTTCAGTCATGTGTACAAGAAAATAAAGTTGATTTTCAATTGTTATCGATGCTGTGACCCTATATGTGATCATAAGGAAATAAACCGTCCCAATGAAAGTTCTAACTAAATTTTCTAACAACCTTTTTCTACAACATCAGAACAATCAGTTTAACTTTCTAAAAGTGAAAGAAGGGTAGAAACAGTCTAAGAGTTACGGTCCTTTTCAGTACCGTTAGAAGAAAAGTTTGCACAAAAGATCTTAGCCGGTTCAAAATTGAAGTTCTGTGTAACAAGCTGAAGAACGCCCGGGGCCCGTTAGAGGTTTATCTTGTTATGGTGTTCAACGTAAAAACGTTTTAACCGAATTAAAATTTTTTTATGCTTTCTAGGTCAATATTATTTAGTTTTTGGAGGAAAATATTTAATGTAGTTATGTCATGGATTTTTTTTTTAATACGATTGATTACTTCTAGCTCCTAGCTAGTAGGTCAATGATACAAGAAATATTTTTTATATAATAATAAATAAATTTAAAATGATAAATGCGTTGTTTAGAAGTCTTATGTATATCATGAAGGTATTATTTGTTACAAATGAAGTTCGGCAATCAGCTAAATTTATTCTTTCGTTTTTCTGACTCTCTTCTAAGAGTCACACTTATATTTATTACTTTTCTTTGAACTTGGTTGCGAAATTTACTTTATAATTTACCATAGTAATCGTTTGTTATTATTTCACTGATACAAAATTCATTTTATCTCACCTAAAACTCAAAAATAATAAACAATTTCCACTAAACTCAACATCAAGCAAACCACAAGGTTTTGTTCCAAGAACAGGAAAATAAATAGAGTTAGTTATTAATAATTAGTACCAGTTACAAATGCATCGAGCTAGCATTAATCACGGCGGTTTAATTAAGGATGTCTGCAAATTCTAGCATTAAAAGTACTATCATACTACACTTTTCAGTCCAGTTGATTTATTTTAATTAGAAAAGCATTTAATAAGCTTAAACGAGTACCTGCTGCTTTGTTGGTTTAGTCATTCTAGTGGTAGCTAGTCTATTTACAAATTCAGTGACACCTGCACTTAGCATTTCTGTTCAATTTTTGAAAAAAAAACACTACCGTTTACTGGACCAAACAGAGCCTTCTCGTTATGGCAAAGTATGATTGTAAAATCGTACAACTGAACTTAGAGACTGATGTTTTTTTGTGAAAAATCTCGTAGAGATCTTTATCTCTGTACTAAATAACATTACGAGTAAACAATAGTTCCAACTCAATGTATCTATGATACCTCAGGTCAATTTTAGCATACCTAGCCGGTCCCTAGCACTCTGGTGAATTAAACTTCAGTAACAACTCACACAGCTGTATCGTTAAGTAATAACGGCGATGTAACAGATCTACCCTCTCTCCCTGCACTCAAATAGAAGTTCTACTAACTTCGGGACGTTTGTTTTGGTATCTTGTTATCTACTACTTTGACAAAATAAAGTTACTCAGAAACAGTTTTTTTTTCATGTTTGTCTTGCTTCGGAAGAGACGACTCCACGACAGGGAATCCTAGAATGGGGTCCAAGGAATCTGTAAGTCTGTGTGTGGGCAGTGCATTCCTCTGGCGCGGTACAGCGGTATCGGCAAACTAACGATTGCATACACTAGACGCGTTAATTTTTCATGATTTATGTCCACATTTTCAGTTTTTATAAAATTATTGACTTCATTAATTTACTAACATAGATTCTACGGGTCTAGAAGCATGATTTTTTGCAAATAAAAAAAAAACAAATTATATACGAGTATAGCGGTGGAGTTTCTTACTGATTCTTCTCCATACGAAAATACCTTTTGGAAGGGGCGACTAGAATCAATTAAATTTTTTTGTACATCAATGACGTTCAAATGTGCCTATTTGAAATAAAAAAAATTACTTTGGCTTTAAGGAAGGACATTTGAAAAGTCACCTGTAATGATAGGTATTAGGTAATACAGGCTGGTGTCCGCAAGTCCACGTCAATATGCGCGTATTTTGCGTACGGGTGGGAAAATCAAGTATTCGATCCACCCCAGCTCCTCAAGGAAAGCCAGCAATGCCTTGGTGTTACTAACAATCTCACAGAGGGTATCTGGGTTAGAGGGTAACTTTGCCCTGTATGTGGCGACCACCGGGCAGTATAGTAGCACATGAGCTGCTGTTTCGTCGTCCTCCATGCAGGCCTGGCACAGCGGACTGTCTGTGACTCCTATGACAAAGAGGTGTATACTAAATGACCCGTGGCCAGTTAAAGCTGCTGTCATTGTACGCAGCTGTTGCTTAGTTAGTCGGAGAACCTGTTTCATGAGGAGGCCATCAATTGTAGGGAGTGCTTCCTTGGCCTGCCTACACTCACTAAACGGATGTAATAGGGAATTAAAGTTTGCAAGCAAGTTCGTCATTTTTAGGGTTCCATACCCAAAGGGTAAAACGGGAACCCTATTACTAAGGCTCCGCCGTCTGCCTGTCTGTCTGTCCGTCGGTGACCAGGCTGTATCTCATGATCCGTGATAGTTAGACAGTTGAAATTTTCACAGATGATGTATTTTTGTTGCCGCTATAACAACAAATACTAAAAAACAGAATAACATAAATATTTAAGGGGGCTCCCATACAGCAAACGTGATTTTTTTGCTCGTTTTTGCTCGATATTGATAACGGCAACAGGTAGACGCTTGAAATATTCACAGAATATTTAGTTATATATTCACTTTAAAATTAAATAATTAAATTAAAATAAAACAAATATTTTAGGGGGGCTCCCAACAAACATGATTTTTTGTCGATTTTTATAGGTAATGGTACGGAACCCTTCGTGCGCGAGTCCGACTCGCACTTGGCCGGTTTTTTAAGTTAGAAACGCGGAAGTGGGTATTTAGACTTCGGTGTATGAGTTAAAATTAGTTGTATCATTGTTTTTTCGGAAGTCATCCCCTAAGGCTTCTGATAAGAAGAGTGAAAGAACACTATCTTTCCACTTCCTCATAAGTAGTTGAGTTTGTATTTATTATTTAAAATTACACTTTATAATTGTTAATATTCAAGTGATATTTATTTTAGAAATATGTATGTATGTTAGTATATCATATTATTTGTTTTATTTTATTAAGTGAATTGTTTAAGATTTTATGTATTTTATTTTCTCTCCTACTCTTACAAACATTGTCTTCATCTCTTTGAATACTTTCCTATCGCAGGTATGCTGGAAGAGATTTATTAAGAAATAAACATCACCTTTGTACGTACTTTTCTGTTCTTTTCTTCTCTATATATAATTATATATAGGATATATATAGGTTTAATAAATGGTTAAATAAATAAATAAGTTCCCGATGGAATACCCCATCGGGCACACAGTCTGTTAAATTATAAATCATTGAATGATAATTGTTATAACCTAATCAAGTTTATTGCCGAACATGTTCCTCCCAAATAAACTAAAAATAACACTTAATTAACATTTCTGCTGGCAAATAACTGTGTTCATCATGTTTATGCCAAATTATGACTTAGTTAGAGCCAAGTAGTATTTGGCACCAACTATCTTAACTCTCCTTCGTTTGACATCTTCAACGTACCATGTTGAAGATGTCAAACGAAGGAGAGTTATGCTACATAATACCTAGTATGTTCCTACACTTGCTGAACGAAAACGTTATGCAATTTGAATCTTTGTGATACTCGTATTTTCATTCCGCTGTAATAATAGAAAAGTGGCAGTAGGCTGGCCATGTTTTTCGACCGATGTTTGGTGGAGCAGACGAGTCCTGGAGTGTAGACTGCGTATCGGCAAGCATAGTATAGGACGCCCTCAAGCTAGGTGGGCCGACGAACTTAAAAAGGTGGCTGGGGCAGACTATGCGGAAGGCGGAGGATAGGGTGTCGTGGTGCAGCCTGGGAGGGGCCTGTCCAACAGTGGACTGCGATATACTTAGTTGGTTGAATGGGAAAGTACTGACACCAAAACAGTAGTGACCTGTACAAACCCCATTAAAAAAACAAAATCAACCTCCTAAACAACGAATTTTCCGGTCAATCGAACTAAAATATCGCCCACACTGTTTAATGGGCAGTAGTTACACAGGGTCGTAAAACCTCTCTTAAACCTCGTTTATACATCCACCGCTGTTTTCCATTACATTTACGACGTATGTTCAAGGGCCATAGGGCCCACGGGTGCGAATGTCGAAAAAGGTTTTAAAAGTTAACCGGTTGTGTTTTAATCGAATTCCCGGCGGCCGCGGCCGAGGGAAACCGTCATGGATCAAGAAAGAAACAGATAACCCGCTCTGGGATTTCTAAAACCCTTTTTGTGAGACGTCAAAAATATAAGCAACGATGTGACGTCATGACTGAACAGACCTCGCGTTTGGGGACTGTTTTTTTTTCTGTTCGTTTATGGTCGGTCCTACCTTTGGAGATGAGAAGGACCTAATATAAGATGGTTGGGGTATAAAAAGTTACAAATTCAAAGTCTAATTTAAAAATATTCGCAAATATTAATTCAAAGTTATATTATTTATTCGAAAATATGGTTGTAATTACATATCAATTTAAAATCTGGGTTAAACATTAGGTAGGTACGATTAAGCAAAATCTAGAGAGGATTACACAATCTATAATTGGCTGCTTAAGCCAACATTTGACATATTTGCTGCTTATACCAGCAGCCAATTTGTCGAAAGTAAGTCTACCATTCGTGGAAGCGAACCTTTGAAGTGACAATAATATTAAAGAACGTAGTTAAATTCTAAGAATACTCAAATCTTGTAAAGGCATAACAGGTCTATAACACACCCAATTATTTCTCTAATGGCGGTTTGGTAATGAGATTTGGTAATAAAATACATAAGGAAAGGATTATTCCGGACCCACGGCCCACCTGGAAACTTTACCCATAAATATCTCTACGACATCGGAAAGGCCTAACTGTAGTTCTTAAAAAAAGTTTTGTTTGTAATACCTCGTTCATCTTATTGGCAGACTAATCCTGTTGCTTGTTGGTCTTATTAAAAAAGGAACTTACGTGAAAAAACTGAAAGTGACCGGACTTCTTGTTTTTAGCGGAAATTGCAAAAATTTTGGAGATGGCGGGACATTGTTATAATTCTTCAGCTACTCTATAAGTGTATCGGTAGTCGCGTTGGCGTAAAAACAAAGATAATATAACATAAATTTGAACGAAAACAAAATGATCACGTGTATAATGCATGTGGCGATAACTAACCTTGATGGAATGGAGATTTTCCTGCGTTCTTTTCATGTTGTAAGATTCAAGTCAACGATATTCATAATATTTTTGTTTTTTTGACTGGAATGACAACATATAAGTACTAGTAAGTTAAACAGTTGATTTACGGATAATCCTCGATATTTCTATCTATTTATCTAGCCTTTGGTCAACACTTAAACAAGCGACATATAACGCAAACATTTACCGCCTCCAGTCGAAGGGCGGCGGCCATGACAGCTTCTGTCCAATATAAAACCGATATACGATTGTACAGCCTTCAATCTGTGTTTTGCTCGCGTCTCGTCGACGCCATTCCTATTTTTGTTAGTCCCGTTTTAGGTAGTTCAGTTTCAATGCAGCTTTGTGTTGGAAATTGATCAAGATTCCTGAAATTCAGGTGTCCTGAAAATTGGTTTGGGGTATCAAGTAAAAGTTAGTTTTCCAGACGTCAGGTAAAATTTTGTCACATTTTTAGTTCGGCGAATTTGAACGTGCGTTTGTTTTTTGAAAATAAGAAGTACGTGTGTTCTCAAATTCAGGTTTACATTTGATTATTTGTTGCAAATTGAATTAGTACCTATATTTCATTGTTCAATACGATTATTACATTTCCCTGGTTATAATTTTCAGGTGTTCTCTTTAGAATACAGTACCTGCAGATCTAGTTACTGCAAAAGCTCTTTAAAGCTCAAAGTTTTATTATTCGTATCTTTGTCTATAGAATACGAAATGAAACTTAAGTTTGTAGATTTTACTGCTAAGTTTTGTCGCTCGTGGCTCTGCGTGACATAAAAACAATAATGGCGTCCGAAATATAAATAAATAAAACGAATAATAAGAGTGAAAATTACCCTAACTCAAGTGAAAACAGTGATTTTAAGCACAATTTTATTTATTTATTTTATTATTTATGTACACACAGTAAAATACAGAGAGATACGACATAATTATAATATTAGTACAAAGATACTGCTTATTTCTTAAGAAATTTCTTCCAGCAGACCTGCAAAAGGAGAAATGAAAAAGAAATGTAGACAATAGTGTGTGAGAACAAGAAGAGAAAAATATGAATATGCGAAAACTTTTACTAAAAAGTTAAATAAACCTATACTATACCTAAATATATACATATAAAATTTACACACGTATACGTACACGTACACTTGTGCAAAAACTTACATATACCTAAACAAATACATAAAGCATATATAAATACATACAAACATATATATAAATTTATTCACAGTTGAGAGGAAAGGTAGTGCTCTTTTAGTTGATATTTGAATGAAAAAAATTGTTTTTAAATTGCACCGAGAATTAATAAGAATAGTAGCTAGTTTTATGAGGATGAGATTTAAGGAGGGATCTAAGGTGCGATCTACATTGAGCGTCGCTAGGACGAGCGTAAGAAAAACGCTCCCGCAGGTAGGAAGGATAAGACGGGTTGTGTAAGATGTTGAAGAGGAGACGTAAAAGTGTTCCTGCGAAAGCGGATTGGGAGCCACTTGAGTTCCTTGCGAAGGTGAGAAACATGGTCATACTTTCGAAGACCAAAAACAAAGCGAATACACAAGTTTTGCATGCGCTCGAGCTTGTTCAGTAGCTCCTCAGTAGCATCCAGATAGCAGGCAGAATCTATAATCGGCTGAATAAGTGTTCGCTCCAAATGAATTTTAGTCTTCAAGGGCAGGAGATCTTGAAGGTTTTTCAGCGAATGAAAGGAGAAATGTACCTTTCGACTGACCTCATTGACCTGATTACGCCATGAAAGATTGGAGTCAATAATGACACCCAGATCATTGGCGGTTTCGGTATAGTCAATGCAAACACCATCGAGATATAAAGGCATCCGAGATGTAACAGCAGCCACATTGCGAACGAATCTGCTACCTATGATCATGGCCTGGGATTTAGTTGGGTTAATTTGCAAACCAAAAGACTTAGCCCAAACGCTGATGCAAGCCAGATCATGATTCATAGCAGCAATTGCAGAACCCGCGTCAGCTACATTAAAATGTCGGTAAAGCTGCAAGTCATCTGCATATAGATGAAAACTAGAGGAGATTACTCTGGTAACAAAGTTTATGAAAATAGAAAACAGAAGAGGAGACAGGACGCTACCCTGGGGAACACCCTCCGTGAGGCTACACCAATCGGAGAAGGATTCCTCCAGGTGAACACACTGAGAGCGCTCCCGTAGATAAGCACCGAACCAAGCCAAAGCGGAAGAAGGGAAATTTATAAATTTGAGGATACCCAGTAAAATATCGAAATCCACTGAGTTGAAGGCGCTACTAAAGTCAAGCAATACTAGAACAATGAGGGACTTATTCTCCATTGCCCAGCGGATGTCGTCAGTTACTTTTAAAAGCGCGGTCACAGTACTGTGACCTGAGCGAAAACCGGATTGAAAGGGGGAAATTATCGAGTTGGACGCCAAGAATAATGATAATTGTCTATGAACTATGTGCTCAAAAACTTTAGAGAGAAATGGGAGAATAGAAATAGGTCTAAAGTGTGTTAATAAAGTAGGATTGTTAGTTTTAGGTAAAGGTATTATGTGAGCCTGTTTCCAAACAGACGGAAATGAGCAAGAGGAAAATGAGTGGTTGAAAGATGTGAGTGAGAACAGGAAGTAACGTGGAAAGGATAAGAGTTAACATTCTTGAACACAACGTAAAGTTTAAAGTGAGCACATTGTGGTAACGGTAAACTAGAAAGACTCTCCAGTGTCGCTGCTTTGACAGACGGATCAAGAGAAAAGAGAAGGAGAGAGAAATGTTTATTTAGATAGTTGAGGTTCACATCCTTACACTGGTTGGTAGGTGACTTGCCTATACCTACAGATTTGAGAAATTTCCATACATCGGAGGAACTGCGGTTAATGAGTCGATCGTGGAAATAGCGTCTCTTAGCATCTTGACACAAATGACTGCAACGATTACGTAAGCATTTGTAATAAGAGAGATGTAGCTCTGAAGGTCTGCGCTTCTATCTGCTCTTAGCTTTATCCCTGTGAGCCATAAGATCTTTAATTTGTAGCGTTATCCATGGTGCAGGGTTATGTCAAACTTTGACACATCGGATAGGGGCATGCTGATCATATAAGTCGAGAACGGTTGCGTTAAAACAATTCACCTTATCGTCGATGTCATCGATCTCGACTAGAGGGGTCCAGTCGAGATCGCCGGCATCACGCTGCAAAGCCTCCAAGTCTATGCCCTTGTAGTTACGAAGATATAAAAGCTGAGACTTACGCTTGGGAACACGGATACGATAGGAAAGATAAATGAGATCGTGGTAAGAAAAAGTAGCCGGAAGTTGACCATGGTAAGAAACATTATTAGGAGAGGAACCAATCGTAAGATCTAGAAAAGAGGGTGTACAATTAGGAAAATAGTGAGTTGCAGAGAGAGGCAAAACTTGAAGATTGAAAGAAGACAAGAGTGAGAGGAGATTAATAGAGCGAGAATAATTTTTAATCAAGCAAGTATTAAAATCACCCATTAAAATTACGTGCTCATACGCGGGGCAAAGGTCACTGAGAGTGGAGTCGAGAGAATTAAAGTAGTCAATGTGAAGATTAGGACTGTAGAGGACAGCAAGCCAAACTTTCGTGTGATGAACAGTAATTTCAAGAAAAAAATAATCAGCCGACTCAGAATACCGTGAAGGAGATGAACTGACCACCTTATAGGGTAAATCAGCACGTAGGTACATAGCAACACCTCCTCCACCTTTGCCAGTCCTATCGTTGCGGATCAAGACGAAGCCGGGAAGTGAGTATTGAGTAGAGAGGAGAGATGGCTTCAAAAAGGATTCTGATATCAAGAAAGCATCCAGGTGAGCACTGTTAAAGGATGCCAGAAGGTCAGAATAGTGACCAGGAACACTCTGAGCATTTAGGTGAGCTATATGCAGATTCTTAGCGTCATTGGAAAAAAGAGAAGAGATTTTATCATGTAAAGTAAGTGGTATGGAAGAGTCACTGTCCGCACTAACCAAACTAGTAGAAGAAGAACACGAGAAGAAGCTGTCGTTAAGATCAGCTACATCATTCATGAATAATAATAATAATATATAATATAAATATAAAAATAATATGAATATCTAAAATACAAGTGTAAAACAATTAAAAAAAAATACCGTAAGTACTAGAAAATAGTTATTACAAATTTTAACATAAAGTTATCAGAGTTTGTCGCTCGCTGGCTGCTGATGCGGCACCGTTCATTTCGCTCGCTCGGCTCGCGCGCGGTTGTTCGCAGTTCTAACCTAACCTGATTAGGTTAGTTTAGTTGATCAGGGTGTCCAAGCTTAGTTACTACCTATTCGGCATTAGAAGCCACACCAAACGTTTATTGTGACTGCAGAGAAGTCATTCTGCATTACGTCTAAACGTGGGTAGCAGTTTTGTTAAATGTAACTCAAAGGCAATCCAGCTAAACACAGTTTAGCTGTTTTACATAACAGCTAGCGGTAATGTAAAACAGCGGATTTGACAATCCATCTGCGATTTATACAGTACATTGCCATGAATTATTAATATTTAATTGACAAAACATTGTCAAAACATTTATTACACATTGGGTAATTTGTATTTGTACACAAACTGAATTTTAGCTACACATTGATACAGTATTATGGACCACAAATTGTAGCACTTATGATTTTTAGGGTTCCGTTTTCTCCTTTTGAGGTACACACTTATAGGATCGCACGTGTGTCTGTCTGTCTGTCCGTGTGTCATAGCCGGTTTGCTCAAAATCTACTGGACCCATTAAGTTGAAATTTGGTACAAATATGAACCCAATTACGGACGTGTAACGTAGAAAAAAAAAAGTTTTGCTAACTGTACCGTGTGACATCAAATTTATTGAAAGGGTTTGGTGTACGGATTTCAGATATCTTTTTTTATGTTTAAAATAAATGCTTTTGAAATTATTTAAAAAAATAGATGAACATTGACCATTCGCCCCTCACCTTATCTCCCAAACTACTGAGCCTAAAATTTAGAAAATAATACAGAAAATAGTTCTTTACTTATAGATTACAGGAAAATCTATAAGAAGTCTGTGGTGTTAAAATAACATGGTAAATCTCTCAATAACGTGCGTAAAAACTTACATTTGCAGTTGGGATGTATGAGGGAACATGTTTTGCAACTACAATGTAAAGTTTGTTCTTAGGATAAATTTATCCCCTTACGGAACCCTTCATTGTACGTGTTCCGACACGCACTTGGCCAGTTTTTGGTCGATGGATAGGTTATTAATTATATTTGGAGGCTGAGTGTAGTTCGGTATAAACTTCGAATCATTCGAAAATTAACGAACGGTTCACGCTCAAAACGAAAATGGCATCGGTCATCGAAAAGGACAGGTATAATTCAGTTTGTTGTCGACACCGACACGTGACTGACGATCCAAATTCATACGTTACGAATGATCGAATGTTTTAACATGGCAACCTTTAACAAGTGAGTTTTAATGACCAATTAAACATTTTAGGTGTTTCTGAGTTTTCAATTATATATAACATTATTTTTAGTATATGCGAAACCTGAATATAGTTTGTTCAGAATTAAAGGAACTGAATCGATTTTAATCATTTTTACACCATGTTATATTTTGTCCCAAAAATATTTAAGTGTGATGGAAAATGTTATCACCATTTAATTTCTTACAATACAATCGCCGTACAGTTAGGTACTCGTACCTACTGCCAAATTATTATCAATGAGCGCAAAACGGCTCTGGAGGCGCGGGGGCGCCGCACGGTGGATCGAAAATCGGCTGTAGAAGACATAGGATCTCGATGTCTTAAATGTTATTTTTTTTGCTGGAAATGACTTCTGCCGATCATTACTGTTCTATAAAATGTCATATGAAGTAATTGTGTGCACAAATGGAAGAGTTATAATTTTTATAAGAAAAAAATGTATGGAGCTGACATGAAAAATGAGGATATCTCTGGAATCGCTAAGATAGCCATTATATCCTTGCACACTGTTATAGTACTATTTATTTGTGAATTTTTGACATACTTAATATTGCGCCATCATTTGCGCAAATTTTTTAAAATAATCGTCAAAATTAAAAAATAAAAAATGTTTATGATATGTACATTTTAATGCTTAAATATGGCTATACCAAGTGTAACTTACAATATTTTTTTATGCTTAGACCAAAACATTCGAATCAGGCTCTACAATAGATATAACTTCTTTTTTTTTTTTTTTTTTGGGTGGGAAATCATCAAATAACTTCTCCCGCTCTGGGCGGAGCGGGAGGGCGTGTCAGACTTTTACTGACTAAAACCCACCCGTGTTCCTTCCGTTGCCTGTGTGCCAGGGCCACGATATCCCTTTCGGACAAACTCGCAACCCCGGCAGGCATTGGTCCTAACGGACCCCGTCAGTTTGTGCTGACATCTCTTTGAGGCGCGCGTGGAACACAACGCGCCGTCGACCCGGGCCTGGTCCTTATCGGACGGCGAGCTACCCATCGCTCACCGTCCGCAGGCCCGCGCCTACGGTGGCCGGAAATCGGCTTGCGACTCCCGACGCCCGGGGCGTCTCCTGCGGCGACTAGGGGCATGAGGGCGCGAACCTTGTCTCACCCTCACGCGTTCCGCCTCCTCCTTCGCTAGCATAACTGCTTCGCAGAAGGAGGTGACGGCCTCCCATGCACTCTCGCTCCGAACCATGGCCTGAACCAGGCCCGGACGCGAGAGATCGCCGCCGCCGATCGCCTCCGTGAGGACACGGCGGTGCTCCGCCCAAGCTGGGCAGACCTCCACCGTATGCTCCACCGTGTCCTCCGGGCGATCCACACAGTGGTGACACCCGGGCGTTTCCTCCCGCTTAATCCTAAACAGGAACCTCCCGAAACATCCATGTCCGGTGAGGATCTGCGTCAGGCGGAAGGTGAGGACGCCGTGGCGCCTCTCCAGCCACTCCTCAAAGAGGGGACTTATCGCCACAATTGTGGCGTGCCCAGCGCTGGGTTGCGACAATCGCACTCTCCATGTCGCCATGAGATCCCTCCGGAGCTCCGTCCGCTGTGCCGCAATTTCTTGCGGCAGCGGAGTTATGCCCCGGAGTTTCGCCTCTTCGCGCCACACTCAAATGTGCGCGAGGACTTTCGCCTCCAGATCCCATGGCGGCAATCCGGCAAGGAGGCTCGCCGCCTCACGGGAGACCGTGCGGTATCCCCGTACCATCCTGATGGCCATGACCCTTTGGGACGCGTTCAACCGCTGCGCTGGTCGCAGCCTCAGAGAACGCGCCCACACCGGTGCCCCGTAAAGGGCCATGGACCGCACGATCCCCGCGTAGAGCCTCCGGCAGGAGGCGTTTGGACCCCCTAGATTGGGCAGGAGCCGCTTCAAAGCAGCCCCGGCCCGCTCCAGTCTGGGAGCCAAACGTCGAAAATGCTCCACGAAGTTCCACCGGCTGTCGAGGACGAGTCCCAGGTACTTCATCGTCGACTCGACGCCGATGTGAACCCCTCCCGCCGTTATCTGGGAACCCGACAGTGGCGCGTTCCGAGGACCATAAAAACACATGGCCTCGGACTTGTGCAATGCCACCTCGAGTCCCAATTGCCGGATCCTATCGACGATTGTCGCAACCCCACGTGCCGCCAGTTCGGCCGCCGCCTGATGCGAACTCCCTTGTGCCAGGACTAGCGTGTCGTCAGCGTAGCAGACTACGCTGACGCCACTAGGGAGGTCGGCGCGCAGCACCCAGTCGTACCCGATGTCCCACAGATGCGGCCCCAGGACCGATCCCTGTGGGACACCGCACGACATCTCTCGCCGGTTCCACTCTCCGTGGTGACCGGGGTAGATGACGGCCCTGTCCGTCAAATAGGCCTCGACCACACGACAGAGGTAGGTCGGCATCCGGTGATACCGAAGTGCCTCCCTAATGCAACTCCAGGGCAAGGTATTGAAGGCATTGGCGATGTCAAGAGACACCGCCAAGACAACCCCACCCCGGGCAACAGCATCCCCCGTCGTGAGGGCTCGAACGCGCATGATGGCATCCACCGTAGAGCGCCCCTTACGGAAACCAAACTGGCTCTCCGCCAAATCCGGCCCCACCCGCACCAGCCGCTCGACAAGGCGGTCTGCAATTACTCTTTCAAAGAGCTTGCCCACCTCGTCGAGCAGCACGATGGGCCGGTAAGCGGACGGAGAGTCCGCCGGGCGCCCTGGTTTCTTTATGAGGACCAGTTTCCCCGTCTTCCAACGAAGTGGAAACTGGCCCCTCTCCAAGCATGCGCTTAGGAGCCCCCTTAGTCGAGGCCCGAGAGCCTCTAAAGCCAGAACCCAGGCTTTTCCAGGCAAGCCATCGGGTCCTGGGGCGGTATTCTTGGCATTCAGCCTACGTACCGCCACTCTCAGATCTACCTCGGTCACCTCTGGAGCATCGTCGTCGTCGGTGTGGTCCGCATCTGGCACCGCAGGAGGCGGAGCCATGGGCGGGGGAGTATGTTCCCCTCGCGAAAGGAACAGAGCGCTCACCACGTCCTCCACGAGCTGGGGCCGGAGACTCTGCGTCAGCGGGGGAGCCCATGGGCGGAGTTTATCTCGCACCCATTTGTAGGGGCGTCCCCACGGGTCTCTGTTGAGAGCCTCCAGCGTCTCCTCGCGGGCCAGTCCTCTGGCCCGCTGGATCTCTGCTCGGAGGGCAGTCTTCGCTGCTCTGTACCCCTCGTATAGCTTCGCCTGAATGGCTTCCGTATCCGGAGGGCGGACACGGAGCCTGCGGTGCCTGGAGTACCGGTGGCGCGCAGCAACGCACGCCTCGCGTAAAGCGGTCAGCTCACGCGACCACCAGTACACCTGGCGCCGGGCACGTCCGGGCTGGACCCGGGGCATTGCCACGTCACATATTTCGGACATGGCCTCCCGGAACCACTCCGCCTCGTCATTGATGTCGGCAGGCCTGTCCGGTGATGACACCCAGGCCTGCACGATCGTGGCTTCCAGGAGGAGCTCCCGGTCCAGCTGCTTCAGCGCCCACCGCGGACCACTCGGGGTCTGTCGGACCAGCGCGCCCGAGGTCTGGGCGGAGACGTCAAACCGGATGTACCGGTGATCGGAATAGGTCTCCACCCCCTCCATGACGCGCCAGTCGATGACACGCGGTGACAGAGCGGGGCTGGCGAACGAGATGTCCACCACTGATTCACCCCGCATCCGCACACACGTGGGGACAGAACCCCGGTTTAGGACAACCAGGCCTGTCTCCAGAGCCCAGTCCTCCACCATCCTGCCCCGTGTGTCCGTATACCGAGAACCCCAAGCCACGTTCTTGGCATTGAAGTCCCCGAGGACGATCACTGGGAGGGGATGGTACCCGACGACGATGATTCTCAACTCCCCAAGGGAGTTGTGGAACTCGGCGAGAGTTCGGTTCGGGGAGAAGTATACTCCCACCACGACAATCTCCCCGAACCGTGCTGCCACGCAACCCCCTCCCCTCTTGCCGGGCGCACAAATTGTGCTCGCGCCTTTGGCACTCTTTGTGCTTTTTCTTTCGGTGCCGTGGACGTACTGGGAATAAAACCCAGCGACTCCTCAGCACCGGTAGGTGAGCCACCCTGGCTCAATGCGTCTCCGAAAGACGGGTAAAAATCCGATTGGGATTTTGGGCGATCATTGTCCCCCCCAGAATACGAGGGACTGACCGAGCTCTGCTCGGTGAGGGATTCTCCTACTGCGGAGCAGCAGGTACCCTCCTGGGGTAGTTGGTTTTTATGATTCGCTTTCATTAGTATTGCTGAACACAGCTTTGCCTTTTTTATGGGGTGGGGTCCCCAGACCACTCCTTCACCTCAGTCATGTCTGATGAGCAGACACGTACTAGAGGTGAACCACTCTTCCCACTCTCCAACAATGAGGAGAGAAACGCGCGCCGTCCAGAACACCAACAACTGTTGAAGTCCTCAGACGGCGCGCCCCTCGCGGAAGTCAGATGACATTGTCTCATGTCTCTCTTAGTCAGGTCTCTCACTTGAGGCCTTCCGGCATGAGTGACTCTACCGGCAAAGCCCCCAAGATCATTGAGACACGCAAGCCCCACCACGACGACAACGTGGAGACACACTCGGTGGGGAGATATAACTTCTAAGAACTCTGTCGGAGCTTCCTGATCCTGAAGTTTCAGTAGTTCTACTGTTTCCTTAAAGTATGTCTGCCTCTTGTGGGCATTTAATTTTGGTCTTGTGAAGAAATTAGAGGATCAGAAGAGACGATAAGCATATTGAGGATATCCTCGTTTGATGCTTGTCTACTATTTTTCCTCGAATGGTGTTCTCTGAACCTCCTAAAGTCTTTGTTTCGGGCCTCTGAAGCTTCTTCCGAAAGACTTCCAATTGGTACAATAGCATTTTCTGCAATTATGTCCCCTCCGTGAATCAACAATTTGTGGACGGTTGATGACATGTAGTACCAATCGTACAGTTCCACGTATTTTTCAGCGGTTGTTCTAGCGTATTCTTTAAATTTCGGCACATCTACAATCTCTCCAGATGTGATAGCTTGCAGAATCACAGCAAATCTGCGTATTAGGTCTTCATCTAATCCAGTGATCGCTGCAGTTTTATCAGGAAATTCAAATAACCGCCTTGCTGTGTTCCCGTCGTTAGTTGTGCCTGATCCTTGCTTAACGATGTCAATCAAAAGGTTGAGATCATCTTTGAATCGATCTTGAATGAGTTTTTTTCGTGAATGCAATAACTCTTGATGACCTTCTCCTCTTGCAGACCACTTTTTGAAGCCGAGACGATACGCTATGTGTAGAAGACATTCCATCACATTAATGCGGGCATGAAGTGATGATAATCCGAACTCATACACACATACTATTGTACCAATTGGAAGTCTTTCGGAAGAAGCTTCAGAGGCCCGAAACAAAGACTTTAGGAGGTTCAGAGAACACCATTCGAGGTAAAATAGTAGACAAGCATCAAACGAGGATATCCTCAATATGCTTATCGTCTCTTCTGATCCTCTAATTTCTTCACACAAGACCAAAATTAAATGCCCACAAGAGGCAGACATACTTTAAGGAAACAGTAGAACTACTGAAACTTCAGGATCAGGAAGCTCCGACAGAGTTCTTAGAAGTTATATCTATTGTAGAGCCTGATTCGAATGTTTTGGTCTAAGCATAAAAAAATATTGTAAGTTACACTTGGTATAGCCATATTTAAGCATTAAAATGTACATATCATAAACATTTTTTATTTTTTAATTTTGACGATTATTTTAAAAAAATTGCGCAAATGATGGCGCAATATTAAGTATGTCAAAAATTCACAAATAAATAGTACTATAACAGTGTGCAAGGATATAATGGCTATCTTAGCGATTCCAGAGATATCCTCATTTTTCATGTCAGCTCCATACATTTTTTTCTTATAAAAATTATAACTCTTCCATTTGTGCACACAATTACTTCATATGACATTTTATAGAACAGTAATGATCGGCAGAAGTCATTTCCAGCAAAAAAAAAAACATTTAAGACATCGAGATCCTATGTCTTCTACAGCCGATTTTCGATCCACCGTGCGCCGTTAGCATGTTTTTGTACGGGCAACCCGGTAACATAACAACCTTATAACTTGATTTTTCATGATACAGTTTTGAGATTTTGTACATAGATTCTTTACATAAAAATACTTGACACGTGTTTCGGGTTTCACATAAACTAAAACTAATATTGTATACACACGGTTCTAGAAAGATTACGCTTTTAAAGTCTTAGAGGTTTAGTATTCTAAAATCTAGTACTCTCTGTGAGAGGGAGTGGGTGCCGTAATCCACCACGCAGGCCCAATGCGGGTTGTTAGATATCAAAAGTCTTCGAATTTTGGTTCTAGGATGTGTCGGTTTCCTCACGATGTTTTCCTTCACCGTTTTGAGAGCAGTTGTGATGAAATAATTTACACTAATTAAAGCAACTGTCAGGGTTCGAAGTTTGCCTCAAAGAGATGTCAGCACCAATTAACGGGGTCCGAAAGGGCCAACGCCTGCCAGGGTTACGAGTCTGTCCGAAAGGGATATCGTGGCCCTGGCACACAGGCATCTGAACGAACACGGGTGGGTTTTAGTCAGTAAAAGTCTGACACGCGCTCCCTCTCCGCCTAGAGCGGGAGAAGTTATTTGATAATTTCCCACCCAAAAAAAAAAGGGTTCGAAGTATCGAACCTACGGCCAACAACTCGTAAATCGCAGTCGTTGCCCTGTCTGTCTGCCCACTGGGCCACCACTGCTCATCCTTTTTTTAATTAAATCTGTATAAATAGTAAGTTATAGTTAATTAAGGGTCTATACTACCTCAGCGCCACCTCACTCTTTATCTCGCTCGCGCACTATTCCCGCGGTCACGTGAGTAAGCGAGACAGGTGGCAGGGAGTAGACTCGAAGGCACCGATATTTCAGTTTATTTCTATTTACGGTGAAAATAATGGTAATTAAAAAAAAACAAATAACATAAGACCTGCTTTATAGTTAGTTCAGTTAATATGCAAAGTTTCATTATCTAATTTGAAGTATTTTTTGAATACCAGCGGTTTATTGTTCGGTTTGGAGGTAACTTTGTTTTTTTTTCTAACAAGAAAATTTTATGGAATCGTTTTTTCGTCAAACATAGTACTTAACATTAATCCTCAACTTTACCATATATTTATTTCAAAATGAATGCTGCAGTATTTTTGACATAACGGAGGATCATGCTAAGCCATTTGAGGTAGTATAGGCTCTTATGTATAAGTAGTTTAGACAATGAATATATTTTTAGTTTATTCAATAAATTCAGTGGTTAATATTAAAAAAAAAAACTAGTGAGCCTTACAATAGTCGCATAATTATGATGTGTAACATCTGACATCTCACCTTGGTAATAAGCAACTGAGCAGCGACAGAAATTAACCTCAAAATTTAAAAAGCTAAATACTGAAATATTTATTTGAATAATTATTCATTACTAGTGGTCGCCCACTGGTCGAAATTAGACCCCCCTCTACTTACAATCTTTATAGTACTTACTAATTCCATGAGTACCATAATTCCATGCTATTTTAAAGTACTAACTAATTCCATGCTATTAAAAAGTACTTACTTATTCGGTGCACAAGCTGTCACTTCCTGTTACGCACCGAAAGCGTGAGAAAAGATATTACACATCAAAAACATAACTGTTGAATAGGCTCGCCCCTATGTAATATTAGACTACATACCTGTGTAGTACATCATAATATGTGGGTAGGAATATTATAAATCCTACACATTCGAGGAATAGACCCGTGATATTATGTTATTACTAAAGATTTAAAATTTAATGGTATTTACCAAAGAAAGGTTACTGAAGGCAATATAATAATATACTGCATTATTCAAGCCTTCTAATGATTAATTTCTTGAATTTTCCATAACAATGGAGATCGACAAAAATAATTGTGTTCCTCGTACAAGAGAAAATTCTAGAGCACGTTCCATTTCCCTGAAACTTTGAAATTCAATAAATTCCTAAATGTCGTCATTCGTCGTATTCGGTGAATCATGTATAGGTATGCATTAGGTGGTCATTAGTGATGTGGGTAGGTTCTTATGTGTATGTGGATAAAGACTATACTTACGTGATTAGTGGTCATGGGTGGAACTGTCAGGTAGTGTTATGGGTTTAAATGTCATTTAATCATGATATATCGTTAACCACTGTGTAATACAGTTAGAAAGGAAGAAAATGCGTTTATTAGTATGAATACAACCAAATAATAATATTAAAAGTACAAAAAAAAACCGGGCGAGCCTTATAGTCGCTTAAGATGACATCTGACATCTCACCTTGGTAATATGCAACATTATTATATACAGAAATTAAGGTGAATCCGCAGCTGTAGCCCGCGAAATTCAAATTTTCTTTTGTTCTTGCAATTTGCAGGTCAGTATCAGGTTGTATCTTGATGAAAATATGATTCGCGACTATATTAGATATGTATTTGTGATCTTTGAGTTAGATTTGTTCCATTGAATTACTTGTTTATGAAATCATGACATTGAGGAAGAAATCTAACTTAAAGAGCTGTATTAATGATTATAATTCTGTAAATACATGTATTTACAGAATCATGTATACTTATAATGTATACGTAATATTGTATACTTATAATGTATACTTAATAATGTATACTTATAATGTATACTTAATAATGTATACTTATAATGTATACTTAATAATGTATACTTATAATATATACTTAATAATGTATACTTAATAATGTATACTTATAATATATACTTAATAATGTATACTTATAATGTATACTTAACAATGTATACTTATAATGTATACTTATCTGTTATAGTCACGAATCAAACAAGATACAACCTGACACTGAATTTCAGTAATACATAGCTGCGATTTCTAAGCCCAGCTGAATTTGACGTCGAGAGTTGTGATAGCGTCGCTTTCGCTTGTGCCAACTAGGTTTTGTTGGCTCGGTTAGTAAAAAGTAGCTACGATCTATTGAGCTCGATTTAATTCACACTAGCGCTTCTGTACCTAATTTATTATTACTGGTCGCCCACAGGTCGATATTTGACCCTCTCTACTTACAATCTATATAGTACTTACTAATTCCATGAGTACACTAATTCCATGCTATTATAAAGTACTTACTTATTCCATGCTCAATCTGTCACTTCTGTCACTTCATCATCATCTGCCTAGCCTTTTTCTAACTATGTCAGGGTAGGCTTCCAGTCTAACCGAATGCAGCTGAATACCAGTATTTTACATGGAGCGACTGCCTATCTGACCTCCACAACCCAGGCGTCTGAAGACCCGTAACAACTGTCAAAGATCTACAAATGACAGCCGGGACCAACGGCTTTACGTGTTTTCGAGGCACGGAGGAATCTCCGACGGTCACCCATCCGCGGATCAACTGCGGCAAGCGTAGCTTAACCTGATCGATCGACCTGTGTGGCTGTCACTTCTGTCATCTATCTATCTTTAAGTCATAAAGCCCTGGTACTAAACCTGTGCCAAATTTCATCCCCATTACTCCTCACGTTCGTAATTTTCGAAAAAGGGGTAGATATAAACTACGATAACATGGCTCGCCCCTCCAAATTACTGTTTCAATGTGTGTAGTCACATCCTTACGAAAGAGTTTGTATGTAGTTGTAAGTACTCGTAATATCTCACTTATTACCAGATTTGTTGGTCAACTAATCATAACTAGCCGATCGCGCAAGACAACGCTCGTGTCGTTTTCATAGAGTACGTCAGTGCAGCGCCATACTAATAATAATGAGCGATTAATGACGCCACTAGTCGAGCTACAAATCCGTGATTTGTTTTTGTTTGACGGCCGTCTCATTACGCACACATGCGTGCAAATACTTTCAATCGTTTTGAATTTTGGAGGGGCGGGAAATGTTATCTTAGTTAATCTCTACAAAGTTTTCAATTCACGTATGTATAATGATTTAACGTAATAGTAGCAACCATTTGAACCCTGCTGGCGTAATCTATTCCCGAGATTGACCTTTTTACGGGAAAGTCGATCTCCTTAATTTTAACATTATTAGGTAAAACGAAAATGTTATCAGCGGGTAATTTTGGAACAGTCAGATTGTGTATTACCATATTTGGTAAAAGTGCTGTTATAAATGTTACTGTCCATACTAAAGTATCTACAAACATTTACGTTATTATAACTTTGAACTTCATATTTTGAAATCTGTAAATGTAGATTATATCGTGTTTATGTTTGTTTGTAGAAATTGACTAAAAATTGTGGCATAACTATACCTAATTAGTTAGTTATGCCACAATTTTCAGTCAATTTCTATTCGCATATAATTCCACGTCCTAACTGAAATAACAATCACAGGATCTTATTAGTTACAAGATAAAAAGGAATCCCGATCACCTCTCTCTATCAAGAGCACTCAATATTCATTTAAATGGAGAGTGGCTAGTGATTTCTGAAAGCAATTAAAACAAAACTAGACTTTACGGCTACAGTTCCACACTTTTATTGGTTTTCCAGACTTGCATTCTCTTATCGATTGTTTAAATTTAGCTCGTTTAGTTAGGTATTCGTTTATTTTAATTTATTTTTGGCCAGTAGGTAGTTTTGGTACGTATTGGTCGCTACTGCCTGAAAAACATCTGTATTAAATATATTTATTTAGTTCCATTTTAAAGGAATATGATTTTACCATGTTCATTCCAAGCTGCATACGTAATACTCATAATAGAATTAAATTGCCGAAAAATATTCAATCAACATTTATTTATTATTCTTCATCTCTCATTTATCGTGGAATTAAAGAATAAACAACCACAATTAAAATATGTAAATAGGTACCAACCGTCCGTCAGCGCAAAATAATTTCATGTAAACCTTCACAAAGCTTTTCGGGATTATGAAACGATTTTGGGTGAGTACGTAGGTATTTGCTTTTGTTAAAGCGAGGGTAGAATCAATGTGTTTGAAACATTCAGATCAATTGATTTTCCCGTTAGTGGTCCGTGACTTTGTGTTCCTACGTTAAATAAATTGAGCATGTGCCTGTGCCAGCCGGCCATTTATCAATAAAATGTTGAGTTGTTGTCAGTCCTGTGTATCTGTTTACTGAGTATGACCATTTTGTGTACGTGAATATAGATGTGGAAGAATTGTTTGAACAAAATATATGACCGGCCCGTCATGACGTGTAGTTTAAATAATAAAAAATCAAAATATTTATTACACATACATAACATCACGCCTGTAATTCCCTTAGGGTTAGGCAGAGGCGCACTTATAGTACCCCACATTTCGCCAGTTATGTTTAAGTCCCATGTAATAGGAGGCGTAATAGTAATAGGAGGCGTACTTTCCGTTGACCTAGAATCATGAAATATGGCAAGAAGCAAGGTCTTACAGCACAAGTATAGGAAAAAGTCCTAAAATTGTAAATTTGTAGTTTTATCACAAAAAAAAAAATTGCGAATATCTCGCACACAAATCAAAACCTTACGGTACTTCCCGTTGACCTAGTATCATGAAATTTGGCAAGATGCAAGGTCTTACAGCACAAGTAAAGGAAAAAGTCCAAGAATTGTTAATTTGTAGTTATATCACATAAAAAATATTTAGAAAATTGACCGTGGCGATGTATGGAGAACATGTTTTTCAACTACAATGTCAAGTTTGTTTTAGGGATAAATTCATCCCAACTACTGAACTCTTCATTGTGCGTGGTCCGACACGCACTTGTTTTGGTCGTTTTTGCTCGATATTGATAACGGCAATAGGTAGGCGCTTGAAATATTCACATAATATTTAGTTATACTCGTATATTCACTTTCAAAATAAATAATTAAATTAAAATAAAACAAATATTTAAGGGAGGCTCCCATACAACAAACGTGATTTTTTTGCCGTTTTTATAGATAATGGTTCGGAACCCTTCGTGCGCGAGTCCGACTCGCACTTGGCCGGTTTTTTAAAATTAAAATAATGTCTTCTTTCAGTAACATGTTCCATCTACAATATCAAAGGTAACTAAAGTAGTAAAATAAACTAAAGCAGCCATGAAGTCCATGGGCCCAACTAATATAAAAAGAAGAAGAGTAGATATCAACTCGAAAAGAAGAAGAATAGTAGATCATACGTGAAAGAGATCTTAGATCTTGTCAATCTTTAATTTGCCCGGCGAAAGCTAATACGCATTTTATGAGAGAGATTCATACCGTGAAAATAAAATACAGGATTCCAAGCCCTGCTTTGTTAACTAAGTAATACGAAAAGGTAGAGAAAATTATTAAAAAGTTATCTAGATGAACGTCGTTAGCATGCGGTAGCATTTTTTTTTTATTTTTTATTTATTTTATTTATTAATAGGTTAACCTACAATTGTTTACACTATACCTTTCATATAAAAGTACACACTATACATTTACAAGTGCAACAATTACTTACAGGCTAACACCACATGCACTATAAATTTAGATTAAACAAAAAAAAACAATTAAAAAATAAAGCTTAAATCTAGCAATTTAAAAACAAAAATCAATAATCGAATTACATTAATTTAAATAATAAAAAATAAGTAAGGATACATTATTAAAAAAAACAAAAAAAAAAAAATTGAATATTAAATAGATTGGTAATGTAGTGAATGTAAAATTAAACTAAAATTAAATATTTGGTTTAGGTACCTACATTATACAACAAATAAAAATTAAATTAAATAATGTTAAATAATTATGTATGTTAGATTAAAAATTGGCAATTTAGATTATTAGTTGTCCGAATAGTATTTAATAATTAATTTACAAAACTTCCCTTTGCTATCGTGGTGTACGTCGATCAGGTCACTACAGCTGTTTAGGATTTTGCACATTCGCGGTATGGGTGAGTTAGCACCTAGGACAGTTTTACGCAAGGGCGGGCGGAGCGGAGTGATGGGTTGTCGAGGACAGCGGGTCGGGGCACGAAACTTGATGAGACTTAGTAACTGTGGACAGTCTATTTGCTTTCTGAGGAGTTTGTACAGAAACAGGGCATCCATAACTTCTCCTCGAGTCGATAACGAGAGCATCTTGAAGGTTTGCAGACGGGACACATATGAGGGCAGCTGCTTGCTTTTCCCTTTGGAAAAAGCAAGGTGCCATAAAAATCGTTTCTGGACCCGTTCTAAGAGCAGTTTATGAGTGGCGTAATGTGGCCTCCACACAACGCTACAGTACTCTAGTATGCTTCGTACAAGGCTATTATACAGCAATATTTTTGTGCTGACCTGTTTGAACCCCTTGGTATCGGTAATTGTCGGTAATTGGTAAGTAGCACAAATCCTAACATTTTGGAAGCTTTTTTAATAGTGTTTTCGATGTGGGGGATAAAAGTAACTTTTTTATCAAATAGAACTCCTAGATCCCTTATAGTTTCTACTTCGTGAATTTTATGTTTGTCTATCTTGAATGGATGGGATGAACCTTTCTAGAAAATGTCAGGTGGTAGCATTTATTGAAGTTCAATTCCATTTTGTTATTCTTGCACCATTCATTTACTCTGTTCAGATCATCCTGCAGAAGCTCAATATCATATGATGATTCGATTCTCCTTGCAATCTTTAAATCATCCGCGTACAAAAAACACTCTGAAAATTGAAGGCAGTGGGGAAGATCATTTATAAAAATGATAAATAAAATGGGGGCCAAGTGGGAACCCTGCGGGGCACCGGAAGTCATGCGATAATTGATGGAAGAGCGAAAACCATTCACCACTACATAGAATTCACGGTTAGCAAGGTATGATTCCAACCACTTCAGTAAGGGTCCCGTGATACCATATGTTGCCAGTTTTTTTATTAGTATGGAATGGGAGATTTTATCGAACGCCTTACTGAAATCGGTGTATATCACATCAAACTGCTTATTTGAGTCAATCATATCTGTCAGGGACTCCGTAAAGGACATTAAATTTGTGGCAGTAGATCTTGACGCCACAAAGCCATGCTGGTGAAGGCTAAGATAATGCCTGAAATGGTGTTGGATGTGGGGACAGACCATTGACTCAAATACCTTGGCGAGGGTGGAGAGAATCGCAATGGGCCGATAGTTTGAGATATTCTCTTTTTTGTCCGACTTGTGTACCGGAACGATTTTGGCTTTTTTCCACTCGGATGGAAAAGATCCGGTGGCTAATGACATCTTATATATTTCTAGTAGCGGAGAGACCAATACCGGCGCACATGAAGAAATAAATAGCGGTGGGATTCCGTCAGGTCCTGCTCCTTTTCCAATGTTCAAAGATTGCAGTTTTCTGAGTAAAGAATCCATGTCCAAGTCTGGGGTTGTAAGGCACTGGCTATTAGTTTCCAGTGAAATAAGATAGCTTGAGTCATTCTTAAATTCTGTGTTATTTTCAGGGGAGTAGACAGATGAGAAATAATTACCAAAAAGGTCACAAACAGCCGAGCCATTAGACGTTGTAGTCTGTCCGTCAGTCATTGTCTGTGGATAGACACTAGATCCTCCGCGCTTAGCTTTAACGTGAGCCCAGAATAGTTTGGGATTATCTTTGATTTCAGATTCTAGGTTATTCATATAAAGGTTGTATAAACTTTTAGCTAAATTTTGACAACGTTTTGCAATTAATTTTAGTTCTAGTTCATCTCGGTAGCATGATGATTAATAGCTAGCGCTTTGATCCTACAGGCCTAACACGAGCAGGTGTTGAATACATTATGCATACTGTTACTTGAATTTTAAGGCCTTGCTAAAGATAAATCGGAACCTGAATTTACTGTATTGGAGCCTCTAACAATAAATCTGAAAAGTAATAATTAAATTGTCTAATGATCAGTATCACATTAGTTTTTTTTCCTATTTCAAACTTAGATGTATACTAGGTACAATATAATCTAAATCAAAAATGAGTTTTTTTGTGACAATTATGCGGTAAAAATTAAAAAACTGCAGCAGCACAAATTCCACATCAAAAACACATTCTCACATAATAATTTACAAAGTTGGTTCATCTGAAGCATCTGAAACACTCGCCGTGTATGCGAAACAACTTGAAACACTTTGTTGTACCTGTGATAAATGGATTCATAAGCAGAAAGAGTACCGGTGGCCATGCCCCGGAAAATTGTGTAGTTGTAGCCCTATAAATCTACGAGGGTGGGGCAACAGAGAATTTATGTGGGCTAAAAATAGAAGGTGTACCTCAAGGATGCATATTTGGACCGCAAATATTTGTGGGAATGTGCGAGTGTGTAAAGGGTTCTATTTTTGCGGTTTTACTGTGCTGCAGAGCGAAACTGGAACGTACATTATATTCAACATAATTTTGGTAACTGATTTGTATTTCAGCTCTATGGGAGTAATATACGGTCATTATAAAGGCAAAGAGGTTCTACTCGTATAGGCATTTAAAGTAATTAATTACGCTGTCACTCCAAGCAGCTGCTGTCGTTAGAACGAGTCGATATCATGAACCACCATTACCTTGATGGCAATAGTTTTGAGAAGGTTGAGCTTACAGTATATTACATTATGTATGTAGATGAAAACATCGATACTGGCGGTAAGCGTCTGTTAAATTATTACCTTGGACCATTTACTTAATAATTTTAAGTCTTCTTAGGTTTGACTATTAGGAACCAGTACGATATTGACAGAATTAGATTATAAAATAGATAAATATTCGGATTAGTTGACGAGTTATGCACAAACAATAAGAAATCAGTTTTCCATAATATTACGCGGAATGGACAATACAAATCGCACCTTTAAAGACAAACCGTTACTAGAATAGAATAGAATACTCTTTATTATGTACACCATAAAAGTTACACATATAAATGTTGAAATTTTACATAGGGTGACACAATGGGCGGTCTTGGGCGGTTACTAAACGAAAATACACAATTAACTTTTTTCGTTTAATAACGGTTTGTCTTTAAAGGTGCGAAATGTTATCGGTAGGCTGCCTCTTAAGGGAGATATTTCATCTTTTGTGTAGCAATGAAAAGATGATTATTATAGCATTACCAGCATAACTAGTAAAACCTAATTACTCTTATGGCTGAAAGCAGTTAATATATTTGTTGGTTGATTTGAAAATCATCACACTAATATTATCAAGGCGAAAGTTTGTGAGTGTGTGTGTGTGTATGTTTGTTACTTCTTGACGCTCAAACGGCTGGACAGACCAATTTTGTATGGAGGTAGCTGACACCCTGGATTGAGACATAGGCTACTTTCTATCCCGATATTCCCACGGGATCGAGACTTACGCGGGGGAAACCGTCAGGCGCAGCTAGTGGTTTATAAAATGAGCCTACAGTAAAATAATGGGCAAACTTCCAGTTCTTCGTAATCACTATTCACTTTTACAGATAAACCTAATTAAACTATACCTTACCCCACGTTTTGGTTTGGAAGAGTTTAATCTTCCCAGCAAACCAACCAACCACGGCAAAAAGGAACAAGAACCAAAATATCTATTCCCCAATAACTTACGAATACCTAACGGCATTCGGCATGCGACTTACTCTCTACATGTGCTGCACTAAGCGGCTAAATTACGGGATACCAATGGCTTTGACAGTTTGAAATACTTGGAGGGAATTGAAAACCACCTCTTTGGTTTAACACCGCAAAGCGAATTTCCAGGTTTGACAAAGTGGTAGCATGACAGTTTTTCAGTTAGGAAATCTTACTAGCTTGCGGTTTGGGATTGTGTCCAGTAGCATAGTAATAGAATTAGCTATCTACCGAAACATCACGCCTGCATTAAGGTGTTGGGCAGACGAGTAAAGTCCCATTTAATAAGATGCGAGACTATAGCCATTTATAAAACGTTTTTTTTTTTTTTTAATAAAAATTACTGATGGAAAACGCAGTAACATTTTATCCGACCTGAGAATCAGACCAAGGAATCTAAACCAAGGCCTTTATTATCTTGAAATGAATGCCTTTACCATTTTCATCTTACTGCTGCAGATGGATCGGGGCAGCTCGAATGGCCTCCTGAATGTCATTGCAGGAAAGTATGATTGCCCGCTCTTCCGTTTTTGTCCAACCTGCATATATATTAACATAGATATTAAGGTTAATGTTTATTACATGCTATGTTTATTAAATACAATATAAAACATGTCCCGGAATTAACGCACATCCTCTTAAGGAGTCATTGTACTCATCATTATGAACAACTTTTACTATGGGAGCAAACCAGAAATCGCGAAAAAAAACAACTGTTCCCTACATTTAAGGTCGAATAACTCGTCAAACTGAACAGCAGATTTTTTTTTCGCATTTTCAGGTTTGGTCCCATAGTAAAAGTTGGTCATATTGATGAGTAAAATCACCCCTTAAGAGGTTGTGCGTTAATTCCAGGGCATGTTGTATAACGTGTTTAAAAATTAACGCGACAAACTTTAAGGAGTGCTTTAGAACATCGAACAGAATAACTTTTACTATGGGACCAACTATAAATTCGCGAAAAAAAAAATCTGCTACGAAGAATACTAAAGTTTATACCTCCTGTTCTAAACTGTACGTGACAGATGTATTTTTTTTTCAGATTGATGGTCTAAACCTCTCCTTAAAGTTTGTCGGGTTGATTTTTAAACACCTTATATTATGTAAAATTATATTTCAATGTTAAAATTTATTATTATTATCAGAAATCGATGGTTTATCAAATGTAGGTACCCCTCAAATCAAATGTGCCTCAAAAAATCGGCGAAGTACATCCTACACACACACATATTATTATAATCTGGTGCAAAAAGGAATTGAGTTATGATAACCTAGTGCCTTTGACAGTTGGCAATACTTGGTGAGAGTTGTATTGTGTGAATCGAATGGTTTATCACGCCGTGAATGACGACACGGAAAATCTATAAAACATTCTGTGGGTACGTACTTGTGGATGAAAAGTTTCAGGAAGTCGGTAGGTAGTTGGATATTGAAGATGAGAAATGGGTCGAAAGTTTGTGCCTTATATTAACGACAATTACTCTCCTACTACAGAAAGACTTCTCTTACTATACTTAAAGAGTTGAGCTGCACGATTACTGACAAATGCTTGCACTGATTGGACAGCTCCACTCAAATTTGTGTGGTTCTTTCCTCAAAAGGCCATTTCAGACACGGATCTACGTGGTCCTCACATTATCTGATCAAGATCAAGGTCTGGACTATAAAAGAGATTTTGACCCCTGAGTTTGTTTCGCCATTTCTTCTCAGGGGTAGTCAGATAGGAAATTTCGACAACATCTAGCTTATTTTTACTTTTTAATATGACGTGTAAAAGTGATTCCGATATCCTATTTACAGAATAAATGATTTCATTTTATTTATAAAGCTCAACACACAGGCAGTGGGTGCGGAACGGGCGCGGGTCAGCGGCGGGTGCCGTGCACGCGTTTCATGTGGTGTTGTTCATATAAATACAGAAAATACAGCCCGCCATCTGCCGTACCGACCCGCGCCCGCTCCGCACCCGCTGCCTGTATTTGTTGAGCTTTAGCGAGAATTTGTCACACGGTTGTTTATTGTGTATTGATGATTTTGTACATAAAAGTGACCTAGAGTTCAATTTATCAAGTAAAATGCGTTGGTACTGAAATGTTTTTCCACCAACATCAATCAATCCACCTAGCCTTTTCCCAACTATGTTAGGGTCGGCTTCCAGTCTAACCAGAAGCAGCTGAGTACCAGTATTTCACATGGAAGGACAGGCTGTTCTTCCATGTGAAATCTGACCTCTATAACCCAGTAACTGCGTAATACGATACTCCTTGGTAAGACTGGTTGTCAGACTTTCGGGCTTCTGACGACCGGTAACGACTTTCAAAGATCCACGATTGACAGCCGGGACCAACG